>JAIUNF010000005.1:0-4800000 GCA_022414665.1 Arthrinium puccinioides
TACTAAACTCCCTTGTCTAGCACTCCGACTGTAAACTCCTCCTCGGGACCGTAAGCCGCACTTAGGGTTCAAAAGCAGCATGTGTGTGCAGCATGTGCGCTTCCTCGGCGCTCTATACAGTCAGTCCAGTACATCCCGTTTGAGTTCGCCACCAATCAGCTCATGGCACCAGTTTCAGCTGAGTTGGACAGAGGAGTCACGCTACCTAGTTAAGTACTGTCGCCGGTGCCATGAAGTTTGGGAGCGCTGCGAGTGGGTCTCGATCTCTCGATCCGAAGGGGTCCATGATCCATCATGGGTTCGCGGTTCAACCCCCCCCCCACCCCCTGCCACTTGCTGTGTACGGATAACGTTACTGTGGTACGGATATACACTTGCGGCTCTTGGCAGGACAATCGCCACTGATACCGCTTCTGGCACGCACGTGGGTGAATCAAGCCTTCTCACTGGACAAGCTTTCCCGGTAAGGCCAAGAGCGGCATCATCCAACGACACAGGTATATAAGCCTGCAAGGGGCAGCCAAGAAGCTCACGTCTGGTGGGTGTTGCTTGACCTGAGAAAACTCGACAGCACGAGAGGGCGAAACAGGCTGGAAATTACACGCCTGGAATGCGCCCCCTACGCCCGTCGGAAATCGTCTTGTTCGGCTTGCTCGACGGCAAGGGAAATTCGCGGTGGCGTCCCTTGGTATCGACTCTGCTCGCCGTCATACGGGCAGCAGCTCGACTTTGCCGTTGCCAAGGTTGACACGTGAGTCATCTCGATTATGATCCTCGTCGGGCAGGACTCGGCCATTCCCCCTATGTTTGCTTGCAGTGAGGCCAGCGACTCTGAGCTGCCGACGCGAAGCGAGGGCACGACTCACACTGACCCGAGAGTGCTCTTTGGAAACAAGCCCCGGTGCTGGCCTTCCACAACTCTGTCACTCTGGAAAGTGGTGGCATGCACCAGATTATAGATAGGTACCTTTCCACATCGAGTCCTCGGTCAGAGCCTCCAGAGGACCCCTACCACACGTACTGAAGTATGTGGTCAGTTAAAGACGGCACACGACAGAACGGCGCCCAGGGCCAAGACTCCAGCCCGACCGGTATCGATCACATCCGGCAAAGGGAAGCTCCGACATTCGTCAACAGCAAGGCCTAGGCGTATATCTCTACGCAATGTAGTGATTCGACTGTCCAGCATGTCGAGTGCACGCCGTCGCATGTACCATGGCCATTGGTCGAACCGTCTTCTCACGAGGAGGCCAAGATGAGGAATATAATTGCACCTCGAGCTCGTGGGGCTATGATGCCCAGTGGCCACATGTAGGATGTACCAAGACAACCGAGCCTTCCAGAACCCCCCTCCGAGCCCATATTTGCGGCGTATGTCCGTAGGCGGATATATATGTGATGCCACGTCTGCTGTAACCCTCAGCCGAGTCTGCTCTTCAGCCCCGTTCTTCGACAGTGTTCAACTTGCACGACTGGCTGCCCTGCCTCGACAGAGAATACGACCTGCCTGTTTCTCCCACAGCTCCATACCACAGGCCGCAAAGATGCCTCTGCACCAAGTTCGACTACATCCTCGCGATAGGCACCATCTTTGCCTTCCTCGACGCGTGGAACATTGGTATGATGACCATGAATGACCCCTGTGCCGCCTGCCGCCCGCCGCGCGCATCCGGGATTCCCAAGACTGACACTGGCCTCTGAACAGGTGCCAACGATGTCGCCAACTCCTGGGCCACGTCGGTCGCGTCCCGATCGCTGACCCTCATCCAGGCCATGGTGTTGGCTGCCATCCCTGGAGTTTGCCGGCGCCATTGGCGTTGGTGCCCGCGTCGCCGACACGATCCGGACCAAGATCGTCGACACCACGGCCTACGCCGACGACCCGTCCATGCTCATGCTCGGCATGACGTGCGCCGTCGTCGGTTCCTCGCTGTGGCTCACCCTCGCTACCCGCATCGGTGCGCTCCGTCTCGACCACGCACTCCATCATGGGCGGTGTCATCGGCATGGGTGTCGCCTCCGTCGGCACCGAGGGTGTCACCTGGATCGCCAAGGGCACCGGCACCGATCTCATCAACGGCGGTGTCCTCCAGGTCATCCTCGGCTGGATCATCGCCCCCGGCCTCTCGGCCGTCTTCGGCGCTCTCCTCTTCCTCATCACCAAGTACGGCGTCATGTTGCGCAAGGACCCCGTCAAGATGGCCTTTGTCTACATCCCGCTGTACTTCTGGCTCACTGCCTCGCTCCTGGTCATGCTTCTCGTCTGGAAGGGCGGCAGCCTCAACGTCGACCACCTGAGCGAGGGGTGCCATTGCCGGCACCATCATCGGGGCCGGCGCCCTGTTCTCCGTCCTCGTCTCGACCTTCCTCCTCCCCTGGATCTACCGCGTCGTCATCAAGGAGGACTGGCAGCTCCGATGGTACCACCTCTTCATGGGGCCCCTGCTGCTCAGGCGCGGCGAAGTGCCCCCTCCCCGGCCGAGTTCAGCGGCGCCATCCGCAACTACTACGAGGCCACCTCACCAAGGATCAGCTCGAGGCCCAACGGGCCGGCCAGCACGCACGCACCGACGAGGAGGCTCGCATGGGACAGACTTCCGGTGCCGACATTATTGGTAGCAACAACAACAACAACAACGACGACAACAACACCGTCGAGGCCAAGGTTCTCGACTCTGCAGTCAACTCCGACACCCACCGGACCGGTCCCAGCCCGCCCTCGCCGACGGCCACCGGCCGCACAAGTCCATCATCGGCCCCAAGCCCGAGGGCAAGCTCCTGTCGGGCCCGGTCCTGTTCTGGTGGATGAAGAAGATCCTGTTCCACGGCGTGGACCGCGACATCGTCACGATGCAGGCCAAGAAGGGCCTCCTGTCCAAGGACCTCGAGGAGATCCACGCGCGCTCGTCGCACTTTGACAACAAGGCCGAGTACGTCTACACGTTCCTGCAGATCCTGACGGCCTGCACCGCCTCCTTCACCCACGGCGCCAACGACGTCTCCAACGCCATCGGGCCCTACGCCACCATCTTCCAGATCTGGAACGAGGCGCGCTGCCGGCCAAGAACAAGGCCGAGGTCCCCATCTGGATCCTCGCCTTTGGCGGTGCCGGTATCGCCATCGGTCTCTGGACGTACGGCTACAACATCATGGCCAACCTGGGCAACAAGCTGACGCTGCACTCTCCCCTCGCGCGGCTTCTCCATGGAGCTGGGCTCGGCCATTACCATCATCATCGCCACTCGTCTCAGTGAGTTTTGTCTTTTTACCCCTTACCCTTGACCCTTGTCCCTTGACCCTTGTCCCTTTACCCTTTAACCCTTTACCCCCTCCACCTCTAGCTCTCGACCCGAGCAGACACGCAGACAGTCAGACAAGTCACTAACAGCCTCGCCACCCAAACAGAGCTTCCCGTCTCCACCACCCAGTGCATCACCGGAGCCGTCGTCGGCGTCGGCCTCTGCAACGGCGACTGGCGGGCCCTCAACTGGCGCATGATCGCCTGGATCTACTGCGGTTGGTTCATCACCCTGCCCTGCGCCGGCATGATCTCGGGCTGCCTGATGGGCATCATCATGAACGCTCCCCGCTGGGGCTTGGGCGTCTGAGCGTCCCGCGGCTTGTATAGACCGGATTGGGATGGTTTTGTTCTTCTCCTTTTTCGGTTGTTGTTTTTTTGGTTCGCTGTGAACCGAAGCTCGCGCGGGGGACGGTTTACGATGACAATGGCAATGGCGATGGCGATGGCCCAGGGCTTGCTCGTCTTGGGGATGTGCTGTAGACTTTATACCCGGTTAATAATACGCTCGTTCAAACGGAACACTATAGAGACTACTCCTAGTATTTTTCTGCGGCGCCCCATATTACCTTCCGTCTCTTACATCTTTCGAGGCCATGGAGCTATGTCAAGTCTGCTTGGGTTCGACGGCAGGATGATGGTATCTTTCCATGCGTGACATCTCTACGGGTCGGGCTTTTGACTTTCAGGTGATTCAAGCCAGACGCCGTTCGTTCTCTTGAATAGGGATGGGGAGGTCACACGGTGACTATTACGCTACCAAAGTATCGGGGAATTTAGCAATAATGAGCGATCGTGGGTTAAAACTCAGCTGGGAACCTCCATCAAGTACACAGCAACAGGAGATGACGGGGGTGGCAAGGGATGCACTCGCCGGCTTTGAATCTGCGGTTTGTATAACTGGCCAATCCAACCCACAGCTCGAGACTCACGCACTTCTTCGTGGGCGACTCCGAAGTATTCTGACCGGAACATGCGGCTGGCCCTGTCCCCGATGATATTCTTCCCATTCTTGAGAGAGGACGGGCAAAATCAAACATCAAAAAAGATCATGTTGCATAACGAAGGGATTGTTATTAACCATGAAATTATAGCGTCCTATGAATTTCAACCATTGACCCAAATTCCTATGAAATAATGCAAGTGATGAGCAAGTGTCTGAAACGAGTGACTAGAGTCGGCGAGAAGTAATCGAGTAGCTGAACCGTCGAGTATATGACGGCGAGGTGGATAGGCGAGTGAGGGGCGAGTACCCGGGTAGAGAGACCGGAGAGAGAGCGTGAAACCCAGAAGAAGATAGCCAAGGAAAAACCCTCGCAAGAAAGAAGGTGTCGAATCCGGAAAGGTTCTAGATAGCCTTCCTTTAAAATTATTCGTTTGACAATCGTAACTTTTTCCGCCGGGATCCCAAACCCTCAATTTTCTCGTCCTCTTTGTCGTCCTTTTTGTCGTCCTATTCGTCATCCTATTTGTCGTCCTCTTCGTCGTCCTCTTCGTCGTCCTCTTCGTCGTCCTCTTCGTCGTCATATTCGTCGTCCTCTTCGTCGTCCTCGATACCCTGATTATATATTTTTTCGTCTTCATCGGTCCATTGTCCGCTATCTTTCGAGATGATTTCCTTCCAATAAGGCCAATCCCAGTCTCTGAAGTGTGCTCCTATAAAAACAAGTTCATGGTACTTGTTATAATTCAGTACTTCCAAGGGCTCTTTATTTCCGCATTTAGGATAGTCGCATGCGATAACGTGAAAATCTTCCGGCCAGCTTTTCTCGCACTTTGGACAGCGCTTGGAGAATGTATAGTTCAGGTCGCGATCGGGGGGAGAGATCCAAATATCACCCTCTTCATCGTTCAGTCGAATGCGCTTTGGCCGTGGGAGATTCTGACTCGTCCACACGTGTTGCTTATTTGTCGTCATGGTATGAAGAGTTTACTGCGATAAGATCTGTTGCTATATAGTTGATTAGCTGATGCCAGTGATGTGGACGGGAAATCAAATCAGTCGCTTACCTGTAGTTCTGTGGAGGTGTTCGGGTTGGTGTTAATGTGTGACTTGATACTACATGAGCAATACAGTAGTTTCGACGCCGAGTCTTTATAGACGTCTTGGATCTTTGTGCTCGTTGGGGCCGGCGAATATACGCCTACATGACTTGTTTTCTTAGAACCAAGTAGCAAGCTGCATTCCAGATGCTATGCCGAAAGCAGATCTTGGGGATCACAAGGGTGGGTGGAAGTTGAGAAAAGAGAGTAACCTTGTCGTTACAGGATCGCTGGGTCTTGTGGTCGTGGCCATAGTACGCTAACAAACAGATATGTCGTCCTCGTAGATGACCATGTGACATGCCCCATGTCCGAATGCACTCTTGATTATCTCAGACAAAGATGAAAAGTATCGAGGGACAAAGAGCCATGTACGTGGTTTATTACAAATGTTTGCTTAAGCATGCTACGGTTATCCTAGGAAGAATTGGCTCTACTACCAACGTGGCCCAGACAGTTGTCCGAAGTTCGAAGGTCGAAGTTCGAACTCATCTCAGTCGTCTCAATTCTGGAATGTCAGATTGTACTGCCGTGTCACTCCCTACTCGTGATCAAGACCCATTATCTTTGACACCAACAGTAATAAATTCGAACTTGTGGCAAAATAGAGCGTGTGTGGTGGCATCCAGTGCAGTGTTAGTCAAAGGAGTGTATATAGTGAGTGCATGAGGATTCAAGTATCCGTATTCCGCCGCAGAACGGCTCTTCTCCGCCGCTCGTCTCTCTCCTTGCTTCCTGTTCCCGTGTCCGTCCCCGTCTGGGTGTCCTCGAGACAACAACATTCTTGAT
This sequence comes from Arthrinium puccinioides, assembly GCA_022414665.1. Classification (NCBI taxonomy): domain Eukaryota; kingdom Fungi; phylum Ascomycota; class Sordariomycetes; order Amphisphaeriales; family Apiosporaceae; genus Arthrinium; species Arthrinium puccinioides. Next base: position 6,131 of record JAIUNF010000005.1, read on the forward strand.
AGCTTAGCTAGTTCAAGACCTCTTAACGGGATTCGCTGTCAGCCTTGACACCGTCATCATAGATGCTCTGGGCTCTAGCATCCCAGCTTCCATCCTCTATCAGAATATCCATCCACCGTTCCCAATCCCATGGAATCGAAGAGAACGGGTTGGCTCCATCGAGGGATTCTCCATACTTGTTGAACAGCTCCACATTCGGGGGCTTCTGCTTTCTGCAGGTGGCATTGTCGCATGCGTCGAGCGTGAGTGGCAAAGCTCTGACGCAATCTGGACAGTTCCACCGACACGCATCTGCGCGATCGTCGGGATCGATCCAGTTGTTTATGTCGTCTCGTCTTGGCTTTGGGAGATTGCCACTCGTCCATGCTTCGATCTCTCTGTCCGACATGATTCGTAGAGTTCGCTGTTATAAGATCTACCACATGGTCAGTCTACGATAACAATGCAAGCGGAAAACAAACCGAATTATAACTTGTACTTCTGTTGGCTGTTCGATTCAATGTTGATATGTGTCTTGGTGTTGTGCCCATCCTGCTACAGCCTGGATGCTGAGCCTTTATATAAACGTGATGTAGATCAGTATGCTCGTTGATACCACAGCATGTATGTGACTTTCTCCTAGAACCTATCGCCATTCCAGATAGCATCGTGTGACGGTCGAATTCTCGCGGATCCATTGACATCGGATAGTGTCCCCCTTGTACCTAGAGAGCTCGCAGGGCTTGTGGACGAGGCCGTGTTACGGTTGGACAGTACTGTCCTCATGGGTCCTTAAGAGAAGCCTTACAAGAGAAAGAACTCCAGTAGATCCTGAATAAATGGTATATAGGTGTTATAAAAATATGAAACAGATTTATAACGAGTATTGAATACATATTATCTTAATATATTGGCAGTTGGTTGATGGCCTTACTGAAATATTGTAAGTACTGCAGTTTCAGTGACTCGAGGCAATCAAATAAAGGCAAAACACATATATACTTAGGGACGAGAGAAAATAATTTACGTGATTTTCAACCGTTTAGGCAATGTCTCATCGGTTCCTCGGATTCTTACAAGGGCCAGGATTAAAATTTTAAGCTGTATGGTACTCGTCCTTGGGTATTAGAGACCATAAGTCGGGTTACCACCCAGTGATGCCCTCACTCGATGTACACCATCAAAAAGGACTAAATAAAACAAATTGTAGTTGTGGTACAGTAATTTACTAGGGAGAAGAGTACCAAGATCGTTTGGTGTTAGTAATGGTCAGTATACCCCTTTCGGGTCTTTACAATGTAGCTCGACGATGTGTTTGCTTGAGCATGCCAGGGGCATCATACTATGGGATTGGCTCCGGTACGAACGTGGCGTGGCGTAGACGGGGGCCACTTTGGTATTTTGGAATGTCAACATTGCACTGCTGTAACACGCCTTCACCTTGTCTCGATGGCGTGGCGTGGTAGTCTACCGCGACCTGGGCGTAGCCGCTCTCTCTCATTTCTCATCGGTCTTCGTAACTAGAATGCGTGGAACAAAAGATGGATTCCGACGGACTGGAATGGATTGTTCGTGATCTCGGGAAGCTTAAGGCATCGGGTCCCGGGCCTTTCTCGAGGGGGGCAGGGTGGCATGACTGCCCCTGAATCCTGATCGAGCGAATGCCATAACCACCTTTGAAACAGTCGTCAGTCTACACAAGTCACTTCGTACGATGGCCCCGTGTTTCCATTTTGCCTCATAATATCGTTGGATATGGCTCGCTTGTGACTTACGGCGATATTCGGGCGCCGGGTCGTGAATAATACAATACGTACGAATGGTCAGGGGTCAAGTTTAGATGCCGGCAAGACTTTCGCTATAGGTCAGCCATTCTCTTCCCGAGATTAAATTCCAATCTTGAAGATAGTAGAGAGAGACCTGTTTGGCCAGAACTTGCCAGATCTGCATACGAGTCCAGGGGAATACAGGCAGTGATCGTGACACAAGTCGGGGGGTCAGGCCAGCATCTGTAGCCACCCGGCCGTATGAGAAGTGTTGTAAGTATGTGTGTGTGTGAACCGCCGACCACCAAGTTCCTTTCATTTGAAACTGTGCTGTGGGAATATATACGATAGAACCAGGATGGATAGTAACGAGTGACTGAAAACGATAGAAAGCCGCAAACTCCAACATAGAATCCCAGACCATTGATCAACGCCAACACCAACACCAGATCAAACCTTTTGACCAAATAATGAATGGACCGTCGCCTTCAACCATTCCATCGAGGATGCCTTGCCAACCGGCTAGGGGAGGGTTTGCCCACACCCCAAGTGCTACCAACGACTCCAGGCTAATCAGGGGCTGCGGATACTGATCGCGGCATCCGAGTTGTCGCCCATCACCCATCGCCCAGTAGGCACTCCCTCGCGGTGCCATTGCGTTACGGCCCCTTCTTGTCCCTTTCTTGAAAACGATGGGATATGTAGCCGTAAATCGTAGCGCGCACTTGGGTAGATATCGCAGGCGTGTTGGCTTAACAACTCTGGCAACTGGACCGAGCGTGGGACTGATTTCAACACTCGCTTCTGTCTGGCGAAACGAGTTGTCTCAACATCAGAGACGACCTTTTAGGACGACGCGACGTTGGAGTTGACGGCTCTGCCAGCCTTGTGCGCCTTCCGGGGAATGTTTATGCGGGCGACACGATGAGCGAACGAGGTTAGGGACCCGGCAGAATACCGAGTCTCAGCAAGTCTCGTGCAAGGAGAAGGGCTCTGGAGGTCGACTACGGAGTACAAGTCTGTACCTTCGAACCACTTTGGCCCAGCAAACGGAATGTTCAGCCCGCCACGAAACCGTGCCACCCTTTTCCGAGTCTTCGCATCACTGAGATGCGAGATTTCAAGCCGTACACACCGCAAACCACATGAACAACGTACGAAGGACACAGCGCATTCACGGAACCGTCACTGGCCATGTAATCCTGGCTGGGTACTCGATATTCCACCGCTTCCCTCCCGAGGTACCGCCTCCCTCGTTGACACCACTCGAGTAACTCGCACAGTCGTAGGCTGTAGCCATCACGCAATACGTCCATCGATACTTCACAATACGGATATCACCGTCTGTAATCTGCTAAAAGACTTGACGAATGACTCGTAATCAAAGCTATTGCTTTTGACGTCAATAACCCTACATTCCAACTTCTATTCTCCGCAGCTCGCCTTTTCCCTGTCTCCCTGTATCCCGTGTCCGTCCCAGGTTTGGTGTCCTTAATAGGGGGTATAATACCGTGAAACGCCATTTAAAGCAACGATGCGCCTATAATTCAAAACCCGCCCCGTAATTCTCGACGGGGCTCTCCTCCAAGTCTCTACTCGAGGTGTCCTTGCACACAATTCCCTACCCTTTCCGGCCCAAAACTTAAAACGTATCTGCGATCCTCAGCACGTACGGCAGATCGCCGCTGTCCTCGCCCCTCCGGGCGAGCCTGATGACGCTGCCAGCCGTACTGCGACTGCTACTACTGACGGACCTCCTCACCACGCTGCCCCCTCGCTCCCCCGTGCCGCTCCTCAGGCTGCTCCCTGCAAACTGCTCCCTAGTCTGCGCAAAGCTGGCCCCGCTCGAACTCTCCGTCGCGTGCGACTGCCCTAGGGGCGTCGATGGGGCGGTCCCGTAGTACCTCCCCGACGATTTCCTAGCAGACAGCGCCGGCCGCTGTTGTCGTCGGCGACTGCTCGGGGTGCGCGGCGGCTCGAAGAAGCTCGAGAAACTCCTCAGGCTGTGCCCGTCGGCCGTGCTCGTATTGTCGCGCGGCGCGTCATCGTCGATGTTGAGGCTGTCCGTGTACATGCTGTCCCTGGCCCCGTACCCACCAACAGAGCCGCTGCCGCTGCTTTCTTCCAAAAACGCCGGATCGAGGGGCTGCATGGACCGCAGGGCTTCGGCGAAGAGATGCATGAGATGCCGGAACGAGGCGTCGGACAGAGGCCGGCCGCCGAATCGGGCGTGCTCGTAGACGTCGAGAAAATCGGACACGGTGCGGGTGGCCGGCATGACGCCGAGAGATGTGAGGTGGAGGATATACTCGCGCACGCCCATGTGCTGGGGCCGGGTGAGGAGGAGAATGGCGTCGGGGTCGATGGCTGTCTCGTCGTTGGCTAGGTCCGACACGGGTCCCTGGGCAACGGCCTTGGCCTCGATGAGGTTAGGCAGCTCGGCGACGACGGTGCTGTATTGTAGGTTCGGCAGGTCAGGCGAGTTCGGGCTGCCCCAGCCCGGGTGTTCGATGTCGCCCCATACGGGCCTCGTCGGGGGTAGGGCGATTCCCATGGCGCTCTCGACTGTGGTCGACTTCTTCAGCTTGGGCCATCCACGGGGGGCGGTGCGTTCCTTTGGCTCCGTGACTTGGTGTTCCTCGTCGTTCTCGTCGTCGGCCGGCATGTTGGTATTGGACGTTGGGTTGTTCACTTTCGGCCGGGCCTCCCACGCAATGGCGGCGCTCCGGCAGAGGTCTTTGGCAATCATCTTGCGGACCTGCTTCTTGACGTCGCCCTTGCGGATGGGCACGTGGGAGCGCGGGATGGCGGCGAGGATCGTGCGGGTGACGTAGAGGCGTAGGGCGTAGACGAAGAGCATGATGAGGACGGCCAACACGTAGACGGCAGCGAGGATGGCGATATTGGTCCACTGGTAGGTGTACTGGTAGGCCTGAAAGACGATATCGCCGGGCGGAACCAAGAGCAGCACGGCGAGGATGAAGCAGAGGACGAAGTAGGCCGAGTTGTAGACGATGCGGAAGAGCCGGTGGGCGGCGGTGGATTTAGTGCCAGCAGCCATGGTCGCGGTGTTGGTGTTGGGCTTGTGGGCATATTAAGATTACGGTGTTGTATAGTTGCTGTTGCTGTTGCTGTTGCCGTTGCGGTGGCGACGGCGACGGCGACGGCGACGATGGTGTCGGTGATGCTGGACGACCGAGTAGGAGAGGCATTTAAAGAGAGGATGATGACGACTGAATGTGAATGCGCCTCGGCTGAACGGGATGGATGTCCAACTTTAGGACCCGAGCGACCATGTAGACGACTGCCACAGTACTGTATGTACACCTCTAATGATGGTATTCAATCATGTTGTCGCGCATCCATAACGTAGGCCTCGCTCCTGGAGTGGGAGATGGACAAGAGACAAGGGAATGATGCCAAGTCCTAACATTAGGATTAGGGAGCGGATGGTGTTTACTAGTTAAATTAGTTGCTGGGGCTTACAAGACGCCCCGCTTCTAGCATGTGAATGAGGTCAGTCCTTTCATGATCTAACTACGTACCAGGCATGGGGAATGTACGGATACAGTTTACAAACCAGGTGTAACCACTGGACCCATCATCCAAATAGCATCAGGCACGGCCATTGTCATAGACTGCCATTAATCGGCATAAACTTCCGTAACTCGTACATCAACGCCGTCCTTTTCACCCCTTTCCAAGGTGTCTATCTTTTCGTCACCTCGCCCTTGTGACGGCCAGTGCTGTGGTAGCAAGGCCTTACAAGCCCGTGTTTCTATCCCTCCAAGCTCTCTGCCATGGAAGGCGCAGCGAAGGCGATTCGAGGACCGCCAGCCGTCCATCGAGGTGCAGATGCCGCTAGTTCCTCTGCCTCATCTCGGGCTGCTTGCTGCTCATCCCGTTCTCCCTTTTCACCGCTTCTTGCTGCTTGGGTGCCACCGCCTTCTTAGCCGCCTCTTTGGCCAGCCGCAGATCTGTCCGACTCAGTCGAAGATCACTGCTGTACTCCTCAAACGTCACCATGACTCTCGCCAGCGCTTCCTTGAGCGCGTCGAGTACCTCTTCCACCGGCGTGCATTGGCGCTTCGCCTCCACGTCCGTCCAGTGTATGCCCAGGTTATCCCGGAACATCTCGAGCTTCTTCACGACTGTAGTGAGCGTCCGGACAATGGCCGCAACATCACGATGGACGTTGCCAAACTTGTCCTCTTCTATACTTGCGCACGCTAGCTGGGACAGACTGAAAGCAGCGTTGATGCAGACGCTGATCTCCCCGTGAGGTGAACCAAGGATGGCTGTGCTCAGTCGACGGGAGTAGGTTTGTCGAAAGGGCCATCCCACGCCCGGCGTCTGTAGAATGCGTATAAACACTGACCGCAATATACCCTGCATGCCCTCTGGGTTCAAGTGCTGCTGCTGCTCTTGTGTGAGTAATGAGTCTCGGACGTTCTTGAGCGACTTCTCTGCCAGGGGGACCAAGGTATCGGCGGGCTTCGGGCCAGGCGCTCTCAGTTTCTGCCCAACAAAATGCCCTAGCGAATCGCGGAAATTCTGGGGCGGCGGTGCACTCTTCCAGACGTTGGCTTCCGTGGGAGGCTCGACAATACGTGCCAGAGGCTGAGGAGGTACAGTCTCCTGGGCACTGGGAGGCGGCGCAGGTGGCTTGCCGTAGTCGTCGATGCGTTTCTCGAGCTGCTTGATCTCCTCGAGGCAGATGACGTAGATCTGCGACCACATCGGGCCATCCTTACGGTCAATGTCGTCGTAGATTGCCTTGCGCCTGGCGTCAAAGTCACGGGCGATCAGGGCCAGTTCCCACATGGCGAATGCCTGTCAAGTTGGTTAGTGTGAATTTGACTTTGATCTTGCCAGGAAGCGTACCCGGTTACGAGGTTTCTTAGCCTTCAAACCGTTCAACAGACTGCCATTGGGATCCTTGGACTCTGTGGTGATGGGCTGACCATTCTTCAACGGCTCCTTGGCCAGACGGAACGACAGGGTCGCGTTGCCAAAGCCCCAAAGCAGACACAGCATAGTGCCGGCCACGACGGACCGAGCCAGCATCCAGACACTCCAAGGTGCATTTGGTGGGGGTATGTTGGTCTTGGGAAGATTGTATATCGGTCGTAAGAGGGTCATGGCCCAGCTCCATGTCGACTGACGGAAGAGAACGCTGTACAGGAGGATGTAATTGGCGAAGCACACGGATAACGAGGTGGTGACGGATCGAGCCAATAGACGAGGGGCTTCCTTGAGGAGCCTCTCCCAGGCATCTTCGTGTTTGGACGGCTTGGCTGCAGCATCTTCGCCGTCTACTGCGGGCCTCTCCTTGACATATCCCAGCAGTGACCGGTCGTAGTCGAGAAAGGTATGCATGACGCCCTCGAAGCTGCCCAGTAGGGTCACACTGACGGTGTACAACAGGGCGCGTTCGTTCAGGCGGGCGCGATCACCGCTGTGGTAGGTGATCCACTGCAAGTTGGCCTTTTCGCCTACAGACCCGAGGTAGATCTGGCTGAAGATGAAGGCGGAGATGGCGTAGGTGAGGACGGCCTCTAAAGCCTCGAGCGAGAGCGCATACTGTCGGAAGGTGTCGAAGGGCGACTTGGTTGTTCGCAGGCCGATATGCTGGTGGGCTATTCGTAGTACGACGACGAAGAAGGCGCAAATGAAGATGAAAAAGGCGCGGAGGCCGGCAGTGCCCACGGGGAACCAGGACCAGATGACCGAGTTCCAGTTGGCCAGCACGAGGGATTCGAAGTAGGCGACGAAGGCTATCACGACTACCGTCGACGCAAACCGTCTCTGGAGACAGGGCTGGAGGAAGTCCTTGTACGGCGCCCTTCGGACCACTGGCGCGACCATGATTGCGGATGCGCCTGCGTGGGTCGTTAGGCTAGTTGTCGAAGTGAGGGCGAACCGACGAACCGTGGTGGATGAAAGTAAATAAAAAAGCTCCTAGTCAGAGCTACCAAAGTTGAATTCAGATGCAGCAGCTCTGGAGCTGGAGCTGCAGCAACGACGGGACGGGGGACGGTGACGAGCTAGCAGGGGTTCGCTAAAACAATGCGCTAGTCCTGCGTTACTCGGCCTGTAACTCGCCGGGTCAAGTGCTAACGTAAGTATCCGTACATTCCCTAGGTTCTCGCCTAGTGATGCTGGACCGAAAAGTGCAATATAGACGATGATGTTGGTTAAGAGGAAATTCAAACTGCTAGTTTTGTATCATGTAATTTTTAACATATTAATTTGCACCAATTGGCTCTACGGTCGGATGTCCACCACCCATCCTAAGTACCTTGTATGCATGCGATCATTCAACTTGGGCCTAAGAACCTGGAATGCAAAAGGCGGGTCCAGCATGCAAGTAATGAAGCTGTGGCGGTGCAACGACGTAACCCCAACCTCCGATTCATCATCAAACAAGGCATCCGCCGCATGTCCATCATCCACCCTCCCATCTTATCGCATTGCATTGCCAGACAACAGCGTTTCCTCGCTCCATCACTCCTGCAGACACCAGCTCACCCAACTGCATCCTCTCATTTCGAATTGCTTGCGCTCGACTAGCAACCATGTCATTCGACCAACTCTCCAACCTCGAGTCCGGGGGCGGAGGCGGCGGCCGATCTTCATCAACCGCTTACTCGGACTCTCCCGAATTCTCCCGCCTCAACGGCACCCTGACCAACTCGCTCTTCCACCTGCAGGCCAACAACGACAAGCTGCGCACCGAGGTCGACCGCCTGGGCACGAGGCAGGACAACCCTCGCCTGCGCGAGCGCCTCGAGAAGCTGCTGGACGAGTCGCACGAGCAGTTCAAGGAGGTCGGCGAGGGCGTCAAGAAGCTGCAGGCATGGGGCGCTGACGACATTACCCCGACGCAAAAGTTTCACCAGCAGAAGCTCGCGCGCGACTTTGCCGCCTCGCTCAAGACCTTCCAGGGCTTGCGGAGAGCCGCGCTTGAGAAGCTCAACGCCAGCGCCTCGGCCGCGCGAAACGCCGCTCTCGAGTCCGAATCACCCGGCGGCGGTCTGGATCACTCCAGGGGCGAGCATGGCGAGTTCCTCCAGCTGCAAGAACAAGAGCAAGTCCACCTGGCCGCGCAGGACGAGGTCGACTTCCAGGAGGCACTGATCGCTGAGCGCGAAGAGGAGATTCGCCAGATTGAGGAGGGCGTCGGCGACCTCAACGTCCTCTTCCGCCAAGTCGCCCAGATCGTCGGCGAGCAGGGCGAGCAGCTGCAGACCATCGAGGGTAACGCCATCGGCGTGCGCGACGACACCCGGGGCGCCGACGTCGAGCTGCGCAGCGCCGCACGGTATCAGAAGAACGCAAGGAGCAAAGCGTGCTGTCTGCTGATGATCCTGGCCGTCATCATGACGATTGTATTGTTGGCTGTTTTTCTGGGTTGAGGACGGTGCAAGAAGACGGGGGGGATGGGGCATTCTATGGCGTTTGGAATTGTTTGGGGATAGCGTCTGTAGGCCCCGAGGGGCTGTACTTGTTCGATACATATGTTTCTTTTGTTCAATCAATTGGTAACGACATGCCATTGCATGTGTTCGACTGCTACTGCTCACTTGTACAACAGCGCCAGCTAGCGCTCTGGGGTGCTCGATCTGTTTGGCGAGCAAGTAAATTCACATGATCTGTATACATCTATTTCCCATGTTTCTGTACAACTATAGTACTGCCCAACCATGCACCTCCATCAGCCGTTTCTGGCACTGGTTGGTCTATTTGAACGTACATCTTTCGCCTGCCCCTTCTCCTTCATGGCCTCCAATAACTTCTCCCACGGCTTCTCCGTCTCACCCAACGGCGGCGCCACAATGACATTATTCACGCCCTTGCAACGCTCCACCCCCTCCCCAACGTTGATGGGAATGACCTTGTTCAGCACCTTGTTAAACACGAAATGCGTGCCGGCCGAGGTCAGCCAGTACAGGTGCAGGGCGGCGGGCATGTTCATCATGAGGAAGGGCACGGCGGGGAGAGCATAGAAGATGCCACGGTATAGACCGCGCGTCATGAGCTGGCGGTCGAAGCCCGGGTCCTCTTTGCTGTTGGTCGCACCCGGGCGGTCGGCCGAGGCCGAGGACGGAGAAGAGGGTTTGCGTCGCCACCACTTGCCAAAGATGGCGGCTCGCGCGGCCGGCGTCTTGGGGAGGAGGTTGATGCCCAGCATGGTGACGAGGGCCACGGGGAGGACGCAGTACGGGTCCGCGGCGGTGAGGTCGGTGAACCAGAGGGCACCTTCTGTGTGGAGGGAGGGATCGAGGATGGTAGGCAAGGATGCTGGGGTCGAGGTTACCTCCGACGTCGTGGAGACTTGGTTGATGGCCGTATCGACGCCGGTCATGGCCCCTGAAGTCACAGGAGCGCCTACTGTCGGAGTAGCCACATCATCCGCCCCTTGAGCCGCAGAGCCGACAGCCGCATCCTGAATGACAGAGCCATCATCGGCACTCTCCGAACCAAAAATTCCCATACTCACAATCCCCTGCAGTATCCCCCCTTGCCACCACAGATCCTTCTTATCCCATCAATAGCCAACAGCCAGAACGGAAAACCGAGCAAGTTCGAGTACAGCTTCCACTGCTGCACGCCCAGGGCCTTCCAGACCCTCTTGTGTGTCTCCTTGAGCCGGCGGGTAACCTCAGACCGGATCCGGGGCGTGGGCGTGCGTTCCGCAGTAACGACATCGCGGTGGATCTTGAGGTTCCAGGCGTTAAGCAGGGGCGCGGCCCGGACGCGCTGCCGGAGGAGCCTCTGTGTATAGATGCTAAAGGGTAGCCGGAACACGATGTTGACCGAGATGGCGATGAGCGGTATGCTGAGGCACCAGGGCAGACCGGTGAGGGTGTGGGTGGCGAGAATCAAGTTTTGTGTGCCTTGTGTGGCAGCTGTGATAGACTCGGCCAGGAATGTGCGTCTCTGGGATGGGACGGTGGCTTGTAAGTGAAATGGATGTGGATGAAGGAGAAGGCTAGGTCTGAGAAGGGCAGACGACCTGGTCGCACGGACGGTTCTCGGGAGAATATGCCGTCTCATCATGGGCCATTGTGAGGTTGTGTGCACATTCCAATGTTGGCAATGTGTTGGATGCTGATGCTAATGCTCATGTTTTGCGTAACGTTATAAGAGTCGAGATTGATGAAGGCCAGATAAAGTGCCCTGCGATCATTGACTGGCCCGTGCCCTGGGGATTGTAACACTTGCAGTTCATCGGCATAGACTTGCTTTTCTTAATTCCACACGTGCGTACAGGGTAGGATAGTCACTTTTGTTACTATCTACTCTTACTTATTACAATTTGCCCAAAGTGCAGTCACGTGATTTTTAGCAGCCAATTAGATCGTTCGATTTTGACCTACTAGTTTCTTTCTTTCTCTTTCTCTACGCTGTAAATTCTCTATTATAATAGATATAACGCGATAGCTACTTTCCGGATACGTTTCCTAAATTAGGGACTAATTATTAAATAATTAATCTTATCGTTATAAAGTTATTACGTTATAGAGCGTTTTTTAAGAGTTTTAATAATACGTAGCTTAGCTATAGCGTTTATAGCTAGAGATCGGGACCTATCGGTCGCGTAGCTTACTTATCTTTAGTACTAAGCTTAGAGATTTCCTCTTCTAAATTTCTTAGATATTCGGAACTATATAGCTTACCTAGGGCTTTATCGACTATCCTTTTCCTCCTTTTTATACGTTCGGAACCGTATAGCCTACTTAGGGCTTTATTAGTTTTTCTTTTTCCTCTTTTTAAAAGTCTTCGAAACTTTTCGCTCTCGATTATATACTTTCGTAATATCTTTTCTTTATTTATATATATATCCGTACTCCTCTCTCTCGATAATATTATACCGAATCCTCCTATTTCTTGCCTTCTAGCTCCTATCTCTTTAGATCCGGATATATTTATTTCCTACGTTCCTTTTACCCCCTACCGTTCCGGCCTATTCGTTTACTACCTATACTATATATCGTATTTCGTATCTGAAACGAGACCTTTATATTGTTAAAGATATTATAAAGAATATTTTAGGCTAGTTTCGAGATAATCTTATCTATCCGGCTTATACCTTTAGCGTTTATTTATAGTATCTTACTTTCGGCCCCTTTTATTTCCGTACTAGTATATATCCTCCTAAAAACGTACCGAAGTTCCCTTACCCTCCTAATCGGTCCTAATTTCCTCCTAAACGTATAAAGGTCTATTCTATATATAAATAGGTTAGAGGCGCTAAAGCCTATATTGTCCTTAATTAAAGGAGGGGCGTATACTTATCTTGCCGCGTAGAAGTTAGCCGATAGGGTAATCCGAACCTAACCGCTAACTATTTCGAGCGACGGGATACGATATAGACCTTAAACCTTTCTTAATACTTCGAATTATTTATAGAACCTAGCTTTTCGGCACGTTTCGGTCGCGATCCGAATAATATACTTCCGCGTCCGGGTAGCCTAAGATATTATATTATCTAGGCTAGCGAGGAGTATAATAAGGAAGTATATACTACTAAGGAGCTAGATCGTCCCTAGTAGGAGCCTAGTACTCCCGAATAGATAAACGAGCTAGCTCTTACTTTTATTTAGTAGCCTCCTATAGTTCTTTTACCCGATCGGCTAGCTAAGGTCGAACTGCTATCTATAATAACGGATAATACTATTAATCCGGAACGGTTACGTTAGGATATGGCTAGCATTTTCTAGTAGCCTCTTATAGTTCTCTTACCCGATCGGCTAATTAAGGTCGAGCTACTAACTATAAAAACGGCGGCGAAGTCTATCGCTTTAGAACGGTTATCTAAGGACGTTATCGCTACTATTCGGGAATCTTCTACGATTCTATATCCCGATCGGCTAATTAAGGATAAGCTACTATCCTTATAGCCGAGGCGGATACCTACGCTCCCTTTAGCGAGTATTACTAGGGGTTCGAAGCGGAGGAAGTTATTATAATTAGAACCTTCGCTAGCCGAGTCTAGGCTTTCTCGGCTACTTCTAAACGCGCGTATTTAGAAACCTATTAGCTATAATCCTATCTATAAAGGACCTAACGGCGCTACTTAGGCGCGGGAGAAGAATAAGAGTATAGAAGGATCGGGAGAGAGGTAGATAAGTATAGAGGATTTAACTAGAAAGTAATTTTATAGTATATTCGCTATTTTTCTAATTTATTTATTACTATTCGCGTAATTTCGTGCCGTTTTATATACTTTAGTATTTTATAGAGTATTAGAATCTAAATATATACTACTCTATTCCTTTTCTTTTCCTTTCCTTATTTACTTACTCTTCTTCTTATTTCGACCCCTACCTATTCGGAATAGATCTTCCTAAGTCCTTATATACCTACTTACGATATCTTATTATCTAAGCACTATCGAATATAGTTCCTCTCTTAAGAGGTAATAGATACTATAGTACCTGCCGGCCTTGCTATAGTGCTCTACGAACTATCCCTATCGATACCGAAGTCGATTATAACGCCTCTCTTATACCTCTTTAGAGTTATACGTAGCCTATTACGACTAATCTAAAACGTATTATAAAGCGATATTATACTAATAGGGATATAACCTCTAAGTTCTATACTTAGTTAATCCCCGGTATACCCCTACGTACCCCGTACTTCTATATTAGGCACCTATAAGAGCAGTATACCTACTATAATACTCTATATTAGCCTAGTAAGCGCGTTAGTAACTAATCTAGAGAGGAAGGCAACTTCGGCGAGAGCTATTATAACTAAGGTGTTTTTAAGCTTAAATAACTATTATAGCCTCCTCCTCTTCTCCTTAATCTACTTAAGGGAATAGACCCCCGTTCGAAGGCGTTTAGAAAGAATATCCGCTAATATAACGCTGCGTTTACTTTTACGTCCCTTTAGTATTCCGATAGGAATCGTGCGGTCGGAAACGGTCCTATATACTTCTATATTTATAGTGCCGTATATTATAATACCGGGCCTTTAGATATTACGGATAGCGAAACTCCGATCTACGCCTAATTATACTTCTATAATCCGAAAGAAGCCGCTATATTCCGATTATATAATAACGATAGACTCGATCCCGATATCTTCCTCTAACTCTTTAAAGAGATTTATAATAATAATCTATATACGAAGTAATACGCTACTACTAGGGAGCAGATTTCCGAGGCTACTAGGGCGCTTTCTACTACTAGCAATTCCGATAAGACTATATAGGTTCTACTTAATCTAGAGATAGAGCTTATTATCTATTTAGGAGCCGATATTCGCCGAGAGAACTTGCCTATATCTAACGAGGTAGCTATTATTATCCCTAATACTACCGGACCTATTTAATACTAGCGGGAGGTTATCCTAGCTAAACGGTCGTCTAAGGGCCCTATCGGTTATATACTAAGGCGTATCCCTATTCGGTCGGCTGCCTATATACCCCTTACCTATCTATTAATCTGGGTTAGAGGTAGGAAGGGCTTCGACGAGGATCTTCGGATAGTCGAGACTAATGGTCGAAACCTAAAGCGTAATAAGATATCTATATAAGAGTAGTTCCGATATTACCTCTTCCTACGCACTTAGTAGATATCGTCTCCTTTCGCGCTTAGTTATTTATAGTAGTAGTTTATTATTAACGTATAGGCTACGGTCGAGTAGGACTAGCTTAGCGCGCTTTATAGTATATAAGATAAGCTCTATCGGTATTTCCGCGACGGTATTTCGGACTAGATTAACTCCGCTAATTGCGATTTACGTGCGATCGGCTGCAAAACGTACCTACTAGTAACGTATATTAGTAGTAAGAGGTTTATAAATAAATATTATTAGGACTCTATAGCCTTAGTTCGATATTTCGGAAAGCTAACTCTATTCCTTACTTTTACTATAAATCCTAAGTAGCCGGAAATCCTCGCAGAGCTACTAAAGGGCTAGACGGTTTCCGATCGGCCGGATATCGGTATACGCGTCTTCGAGTAGAAGCGAAAGGAGTTAATTAGTAATATTATAAAAGATAGCTGCTTTAAAGAATATCTTAGTATAGTTTAGACTATCGAGTACTAGAAGCGAGGGCTCCCTTATATATATCTTTTAGTATTTTTAGCCCCGGAAAATCGCGATCGCTTCCTTCTCCCTAATAATATCGATTATATTATCTCCGCGGAGATTCTAGGGTCTAATCTAGATCCGGATAGGACTTTACGGAAGATTATACTCTCGAAAATAATTTATAGGCCCTATAGCGCGGCGAATCCGAGTTCGCTATATATAGTCGACGGTAAATATAGTAAATTATTCCTTAAACGGTTCGAGGAGTATACCGTCGTTACCCCTAATAGATATCCTACCTATAAATATAGAGGAGCTTTATTTAAAAGGATCGATCCGCTTCCTACTAATATCGATAATAGATAGGTAGTTCTATATAATCCCTATCTATTACGGAAGTATAACGCGTATATTAATATCGAGATTTGCGCCTCTATAAAGTCGATTAAGTATATCTATAAGTATATTTATAAGGGAACGGATCGGGTTTCGGCTAAGATTTGGACCGGTTCGGTAATTACCGCGGAGAATTAAGGCGTTAACGAGCTAAAAGAGCACTTATACGGCTAATATATTAGCCCCTTCGAGGTAGTATAGCGTATATTCGGGTTCCTTATCTACGGGATTTAGCTATCGGTCTAGGCCCTTACCGTTTATACTCCTAGTATAGACGAAATTTCGTTTCGGGAGTTAGATAGACCCGAATAGTTACGAGAGCGCCTTAAACGTAAACCGAACTACGTTACTAGTATAGTTTAATTATAACGCTCGGAATAAAGACTATAAGTCGTTACTCTACTAGGACTTTCCTATTTACTACGTCTAGTACTAGTCGGGTTTATACTAGTTTAAACGGAAGTATAAGGGTACGTTTAAGATTAGTCGGATATAGTACGTTAATCCTAAAGCTAGCGAGCGTTTCTTCTTTCGGCTTCTTTTAACAGTTATCCGCGGCGCTTAGTCTTACGCCGATTTGCTTTCTTTCGATAGCTATTAATACTATACGTTCTAGGAAGCCTATAGTGCCCGTAGTCTTTTAAAGGATAATCGATATTAGGATAATTTCTTTAATAAATCGTCTATATTCGGGACTAGGCGGTAGCTACGGAGTATCTTTGCTTATACGCTATTAGAATCGGATATTAGGAATCCTAGGCGAATATAGGATTTGTACGGCGAGGTACTATACGACGACCTATCGTGGTTTCTCCGCCGCTTTCCTAGGCTTCCGGGGCCTATCGAGGATATCTACCTTAATTACGGCCTTTATCTTATCTATTAGGATATAAGCCCGAGGATCTTATAGGAAATAACCGGCCTACCCGAGATCTAGTTCGACTAGGGCACTATTATCGGTAATTATATCTTATAGGACGAGTTAGGTTACGATCTAGATACCGAGGCTACGAGTTATAATACTATTATAGGCTAGCTAAATACGGGATAGCGTGCTACGTTCGATATAATTATTACGGCGATCGATTAGGACCCTTCTAAAGCGGCCTTCTACCTTTAGGGCTAGGCGGGTACTAGTAAGACCTTTCTATATAAAACGCTATACTACTAGTATTAAGTACGTAGCGACGTTATCCTCTATATAGTATCTTCGGGTATTACGGCGCTATTACTTCCCGGTAGTTGTATAGCGTATTCCCGGTAGTCGTATAGCGTATTCCCGGTTTTCGGTCCCGATTAATATCGACGACGCTTCGGTATATAGCGTTCGGCGGGATTCTAATCTAGTAGGCCTGCTACGGAAGGTTACGCTAATTATCTAGGACGAGGTTATAATATAGTATAAGTATATCTTCGAGGCGGTAAACCGGATACTATAGGATATTTACGAGGTTACTAATCTCTTTAGCGGTATCTTAACGCTTCTAGGCGGAGACTTTACGCAGATCCTCCCTATCGTTTAGAAGGGTTCGCGACCGTAGATCGTCGATACTTACTTATAAAGGTCGTATATTTGGTCTCGGTTAAGTAAGCTCTACTTTTCCGAGAATATATAACTACGTTAGGAGGAGCCGGAAAATGTAATCTTCGCCGAATAGTTACGAAGTCTCTTTATCGATTATAAGATAGACGGGTTAATTTCGGTTCTAAATAGCGCGACTATTCTTTATAACTAGGATAATCTAATCTTTTACGTCTACCCTATATCGGTTATATTAGCGGCTATCTGCGACTATACGGTATTTGCGGAGAGATTTATTCTCTATACGTATAATACTACTATTAACTCTATTAATAAACTTATACTCGAGAACCTTGCCGGCTCGGTTCGAGAGTATCTATCTACTAATAAGTTTATCCGATCGGATACTAAATCTCCTACTTTACCCCCGACGGAGTATATTAACTCCCTTTATCCCGGTAGTATACTAGCCGCGAGGCTATATCTAAAGGTTAGCGCTCCTATTATATTACTACGTAACCTCTCTCCGGAATAGGGAATATATAATAGGACGCGTTTAGTAGTTACTAGGCTCGGTCGGTACTATATCGAGGCGAAAATTATTAGTAGTAGCTTTGCCGGCAATCTTTATATTATCCCTAGGATTAAATTACTTTAAGATAGTACCGAAGAGCCCTAGCCGTAGTCTAGGTATTAGTTTCCGGTTTCGTTATACTTTACTATAACGATAAATAAGGCGTAGGGTTAGTTATTTAGGGTAATCGGTATCGATTAGCGCGTTTCGGTCTTTAGTTATAGTTAGCTATACGTAGCTTTATTAAGGGTAACGGGGATTCGTAACCTTAGACTCTTAGTACCTAAAGGTACGGCGGGGGATCGCGTGTTAAATATTATATATCCCAAGGTTATTCGGTCCCTTTCGGGTTAGTTTAGTATATTTAGGTAGACTTCGTAGTGTTAAGTGGACTTTCGTATTATAACGGATATATATTTATTATTAACGTATTACCTAAATATAAATAGGTATCTAAACTCCGGTACCCTATACCTCTCTCTCCGATATTATAGCAAAAAATTAATAGGGTAAGGGGGGGTTTATCTAGGCTCTATACCGCTTAGTTATAATCGTGCCTATCCGGGACTTAACGTCTACTAAGCTTAAGGAATACGTTACTAAGGGTCTTAAGAGTAGCCGAATCGAGGCTACTTAGTATACTCTTAATACTGCTAAGTACCCGAGTACGGCTACCCTTATTAGCAGCCTTACGCTTCTTAGAGGAGGTCGGGGTCGAGGGCGTAGCCGCGGCCGGGGGTAGCTTAAAGTCTACGAAAGTTAGTATTCGGCGCCGTTACTTTATATTAGGTAGGATACGTACCGGTTCGTAGTAAATACTTACTACCGCTACTATTATAGTAATAGTTAGCGTACGAGTTATTTAACGTGCCTCTCGTAACTATATAGAACCGAAATAGTCTATTCTCGGCCTTATAGTTCTAGTAGGCTAGCTAATTAGGCACGATATAGCTACGTTATTATACTATAATCGACTCGATATTAGCGGCCTTAGCGGTACAGATATTAATCTAGACTAAGGATTTAGAGGTAGTCGAAACCGTCTCGCGGGGCTCGATTATCTACTTTCGGACGGGCTACTCTATATAAGGATACGAACGGACGCGATAAGTTATAATTACTTACGAGCTTATATTAGATCTAAACTAACTTAGAGGATATACTCTTATTTATAGCCTTTATAATCTAGTAGGTATAGGCAGCGGGCTCGGCGTTAATAGGGGCGGGTTATTAGGAGTAGGTTACGAGAGAGAACGAATCGGGGAGTTTATAAAACTCTATAAGCGTAGGGAAACGTTCGTTTGCTAGCACGACCGAAAGGTCTAGATTAGCTAGCCTCTCTATTAAGTCGAAGTCCCGTAGGAGCTTAATACTACCCTCTTAGATAAGGTTATCGATATCGTTAATCGCGGCCTTAGCTTTCTAGATAGTAGCGTAGGTACCCGTTTACTTAGTTATAGCCTTCTTCTTAACCGTTAGGTCGCGGTCGGTACTAACCGACGGTCCGGCTACTACGGGGATACTAGGCTTATCGTGCTTCTTAATTAAGTTAGTACGGCGCCGCTTCTCCTAAGAAGTTAATAACTTAACCTGCTAGGGCATTATCGATCGGAGCTTCTCGATCGATATATTATCTAGACCGGAGCTAGATATATCCGCTTCGGTTAGACTACCTAGGGCGGATAACTCTATACCTATATACTAGATAGGACTACTACTACCCTTAGAGGCTATTATTACGGTTTAGGGGTATTCGGGGGTATTTAGTAGCGATCGGTAGTACTAGATATCTCTAAAATAAATCTATAATATAGTAGTTAGTAAACTAGAAAGATAAGTAGTATTAGGTTATTTTTTAGGGGTAAAATACGCCCGCTACTATAAATTTGCCGTATTAGCTCTAAATCGCACGATCTTAGTATAGATCGATTCCGAATATACTTACGGATCTAAATATCGACTACGAATAGCCTTAAATAGCGTTGTTATAGTACTATCGCGAAGGGAAGTTACTTACGATCTAGCTATCGGATAGAGAGTAACGGAGTTTCGTTTTCGGTTCGGTATCGATTATTTTTTAGATATACGCGATTAGCCCTACCCTACCTAAATTATCTAATTTATATACCTAATAATAATCTAAATATTTAATAGCTAAACGGCGAAGATTTCAATTATTTAGTTACGGTAGATATACTTAATTCGATAGATATTACGGAAAGCGGATAGTTAGGAGTTTAGTTTCCTCCCCCGCCTAATTTACTACTGTCGGGGAAGCTTCGGTCCTACCTGGAGGCGGATAAGTACCCACTTACTTTCTCCCAATTGCCGCGAAGCAGCTTGCTGCGTAGCTGCAATTGTTCGTCACTAGTTACAAGTCATGGCAGACCCGAGGTTCCTATGACCAAGTAACTAACTGATTAACAGTTAGAAGAGCACCTTGCCCGACCTCGACTAACAAGAATCCAGACCAACTTCTACACAGTACTCCGCACACGCCACATATATCACAACCACGTGTGGCGTTTCCTGTTACAACCGTCACAAGCCACAAGTACGCTAAGGGTCCCCCCACCCCACCCACTAGGTTAGGGGTGAAGCTTCGTGGAACGCTGTGACGTGACCCGTCTTAACCCGTTCGTTCGCTCTTCTGGAACTCGACCTTTCTTTCTTCCTTTCTCCCTGGACACGATCGATGGGCAAGGGTGACTCCATCAGTCACAGCCCGAAAACACTGGAAGGAAGCATATTTGCCCTCATCAAGCCCTTTCCAATAACCCTTGGGCAAAGATCTGGACATCATTGTCAGGGCCGCTTCCACCGGGAGAACCAAGCTCCTGTGGCCATTATCAGAAGCCTCCAGGAAACATTCACGATTCTCTTTGTGGTGTCAGAATCTTTCTTAGATCTTTCACGCCACTGTCTCGGAGAATTCATTAGAAGCTAATAACACCCGAGTCGATTGCGCGACACCCAAGTCTTGCAGCTCGTCAAGTCAATCCCTCGCTGCGCTCGAGTCACGCTCGATACCGTCAAACTCCACGTCATCCATAGAACACCGCCCAAACATGGCGCCCTCGGCAACGATGACGGCTCTCATTGCCATCGCATTTACACCCTTTGTGGCCCTTCTTCTCTGGCAGACGATGGGTACCATGCTGGGCTGGTACCTGCAACGAAAGACGGCCGGCCGACGTTCCGCGATCCTCCGCATGGCTGAAGATGACGAGAAGAAATACCAGCAGCTCAACATGGGCAAGAATAGTCGAAGCAACAGCCTGGATACCGACTGGGAGAGCATCGAGGCATCCCTCGCCACATTGCCCAGCGGTGGCAAGGGCGACCAGGAGTGGGATGGCATAGTCGGCTTCTTCCACCCCTTCTGCAATGCCGGTGGTGGCGGAGAAAGAGTCTTGTGGGCGGCCATTCGTGCGACACAGAAGAGATGGCCCAAGGCCAAGTGTGTGGTGTACACGGGCGATCACGACGTGACCAAGGAGAGGATGCTCATGCGCGTCGAGAACCAGTTCAGCATCCGCATCCACCAGCCCTCCGTCACCTTTCTCTACCTCTCGACCAGACACTGGGTTCTCTCCTCGACTTGGCCTCACTTTACGCTGCTGGGGCAATCACTGGGATCGCTGGTTCTCGGCTGGGACGCCTTCTCCCTCCTGGTGCCCGACGTCTTTGTCGACACCATGGGGTACGCCTTTGTGCTTGGCCTCTGCAAGATGCTGTTCCCCAAGCTTCCTACGGGAGCCTACGTCCACTATCCTACCATCTCCACCGACATGCTCGACTCTCTCGACCCGACCAAGCCCACGGGCAGCCAGGGCGTCAACGCAGGTCGGGGTGTCGGTTTCAGGGGAACAGCCAAGAAGCACTATTGGAGATTGTTTGCCACCATCTACTCATGCATGGGCGCTTCTGTTGATGTCGTCATGACCAACTCGAGTTGGACTCAGAACCACGTGCAGAAGCTCTGGGGGCCCCGTCGCCAATCCCGAAAGCAGACCCAGCCCATCGCCGTCGTCTACCCACCCTGCGCCGTACGCGAGCTCGAGGCTCAGGTCGAGGTCACAGCGAAAAGCGAGAAGCATCGCGAGAAGGTGCTACTGTACATTGCCCAGTTCCGTCCCGAGAAGAACCACACTCTGATCCTCAACGCCTTTGCCGAGTTCGTCAACACAAAGTCGGATGCCTCCCGAGATGCCAAGTTGGTGCTCGTGGGCAGCGTCCGCGACGACAGCGACTCCAAGCGCGTCTATCAGCTGCGCCTGCTGGTCAACGAACTGCAGATCAAAGAGCGCGTCACCTTTCAGCTCGACGCCTCCTGGCCCGATATCCTGCAGTGGCTCAGCAAGGCGTACGTCGGTGTCAATGGCATGTGGAACGAGCACTTTGGGATCGGCGTCGTCGAGTATCAGGCCGCTGGTTTGATTGCGGTGGTGCATGATAGTGGTGGTCCAAAGTTGGACATTGTAACCGAGGTTGATGGGGAGCCCACTGGTAAGTTCTTCTTGGTGTAAGCCCGATACAAATCGCTAACCTGATTCAGGGTTCCACGCAACCACGTCGACCGAGTTTGCCGAGGGCTTCGAAAAGGCCCTCTCTCTCCCCGATCCTCTGACCGTGAGAAAGCGAGCACGTGTTTCGGCCAAGAGGTTCACCGAGGAGGAGTTTGCCCGCAAGTGGCTGGCCCAGATGGCTGTCCTGGTGGACATGCAGAAGAGCAGATCATGAGAGATTGTCTCTGGTGAACATTAGAGGGGTAGTTGGAGTGCGAACGAAATCATCGCGCCAGCTAAGGGATAATTATATAGGCGAAGGATGGTTTCGTGGGCGAGGGATGGTTCTCAACCTGGACGCTGTATTGCATTTAACGCTCGGCTTGTACGGAAGATCGGAAACGGAAACGGAAATGGAAACGGTGTGGCATGCGATACCCCTAGGCAAATATAGGAAGCAAACTGGCTCTACTGTGCGATATATTGCGATGGGGAAGAGGAAAGTTAGAGCAGACTCTGTTGTAATTGAACTCGTTGACTAGATGTTCTAGATTTAGCTGCTTGGTGATGTTGATATCGCATATCGAGGAGATGGCGAAGATGAAGATAAAGCCCTTGGTCGATTTGCACGATGGATCATTTGGATGACTTACTGCAAGCATATCTTGGAGCTTCTTCAAGCTTCACCTGGGTCGTACGGAGGTGAGCTCCAGACCACAAATTGTCCCCGTAGATAGCGGTACGTGTGGCCGATTCATCATGCTTGTACTCGCATCTTGTCGAGGACATCCGTCGGGGTCAGTGTCGTGGTCGGCGCTTCGCGTCGGCCTCCTCTCCTGCTTTCTCACTCTTTTCGGGCGCCTCGATCTCTTCCCCGCACTATTCTCTGCTATTCGGCCGTAATGTGTACAACGGGTCTCGTCTGTATCCCAGACAGATGGCATGCGAAACAAGAAGACGGTTGGCGGAAGATGTCTCATCCAAGCTAAAAGTAAGCGCGTGCAGGGTTTGGACGTTAACTAGATGACTCTTTTCATCTTCCACATCTGCTCGAGTTTGCGGGTAGCGGGTTCACTATCCGCTTTAACTCCCTCACGAGACTCTCTTTCGAGTTTTCGGGCCTGTCCTTCTCTTCTATTCTGTATTTGTCTCAAGGCTATCAAGCAGTAGTAACGGCAGAACTGTAGACCTCGGTCGGAGTCAAGTTTTGCCGCAGTCTTCTTTTCATTTTCTTTTCGCTTTTTTAATGAGAAAACCACCGAGCCGACTTGGTGGGTGTCGAGTCATTTCAATTCCTATCGCGACCTTTTGATCGCAGATGGTAGTGCATGCAGGCGATTCCTTTATTGCCATCTCGGATAATCTCGATACTACATTCTGCGCACGTTTTGGGTGGTGTTTGCACGGACACAATTGTTGTGGTCATTGCTTGCGAGTCTGTCGTCATCGGACAACACCATGTCCAACCCTGACGCCGCCGGCAAATTGCAACTTCAACATGCGGAGGGGGCCGATATAGGTCCCTGCTGTTTGGTGACTAGTTTGACTAAGAAAAGGGAGCTTTAATGTGCTTGCAGTCCTGCCAAGATTCAAGATGACGCTTGGGAGCTCTGATCCGACGTGGTCGTTAGTCTTGCCCTCACAAGGTATTCATTCGTTCATTGCTTGCTTGCTGTGACAAGTTTTGAAAAATGCATTTTGGTCACTAGTAGCAATGACACGAATGACACGAGGGAGACTGAGATCGTCAAAACTCCAAAAGATGGGACCAGGCGAGGGACGGGAAGAGTCCCACTATATTGCGATCCATCGCAGAAGCGAGGACATCCATCAGCTCTCGACCATCAACAAGCCTCCAACGAAACTGAGCAATAAGACACCTGAACAACGCGCACGCTATCCCATACCCTCCTGTATCCGGTACTGTGCCAATGAGGACCACGTACCGACGAGGTCACAACGCCGCGCAGCAGCAGCTCGACGTTGCGCTCGAGGCATCCGTACCTGGGTTGCAGGTAACTACCGGTTCGGTACTCCGTACCACTGAAAGATTCCAAGGCACGGACATTGAACGGGACGATCGTGGCCAACTCTAGACTTCCACTCCAAGTCCCCTAACCCATGCCACTCGGTGGCCCGTCTCGGCAGCACCCGAGACGAGCTTAACCTTGTTTGGCAGCAACCAAGGTGGACTATACCTCATTCGGCAGATCTCTATACTCGGTAGAGCTCGTGGGGTAATCGCCGACACGCCGCCAGTCAAGGCTGCATGACGCATGGGGTTGGAGATCCGGATGGCAAGTTGGGGTGCTGTGCAACGTTGTAAAGCGTGCCAACGAAAACCGCGTAACTAACTATCTGCCACTAGGTTGTTAGGGATCTCAACTAACACCAGCGGGACGGCACGTTTGCGGGTCACCGGCGACTCACATGACAATCTGCCATTCATACTTGGTACGGTGGCCCAAGACAAATCGAAGAACGGGAGAAGGATGAACGCGATGACTAGTTGGGGTTCAGCCGAGTCGTAACTGCAGCGATCGCACCGGCAACTCTGGTGAGGCGCTGCTCGGGGGTCTCGGACGAGGTACTAGGGCTATAGGGCAAGTTGGACGTGTACGAGTTGACGGTGCTCTGTCGCATAGTGGCATCTGAGGCGGGCGTCGAGGGCGTCGAGTATACGTGCGACGGCTTTGAGGGCGTGTCTCTGGTAACAGTCGGGTGTTAGCGTGCATCCTATCCTCGAGGCGGGACGGTACGCTGCGAGCTGTCGCTGATGACATGGAAACACAATGTACCCATATGCGACAGAACGTTGGGAACTGTAGGTTGAAACGGGAGGCTGCGACATCTTGGGCTTGTTAACCTATCAATAGGTCGTCAGTGTTTCCATTAAAATTATATTGTGTAATGTGGTCAGTCATACCTGTGCCGTGCGGTTGAAGTCTCAATAGGAGTCTCCTATGGCTGATGCTGATCCTTGTGAGCTAACGATACGGAGTAGATGGCTTCCAGTCTGCGAGCACCTTTGATAGCAACTCTGTATATCACAGGGCTCAAACTCGGATGCAGAAGTAAAGAATAATCAAGTCGCCTTATATCACGGTATATGTACTCGAGTTTGAGCATGGCAGCAGATTTCCAACTTGATAATCATTTGCCTGTCCCATTTTTTGCCTATCCCATTTTCTCGCAAATCCCATTTGCTTGCCTACGAAGTACACGGCCCAGAAGTACTTGAGGCGTCACGCTAGTTCGTAGTTTGAAAGGGGTACATGACAGCTAAGTAGTTTGAAAGGGGTACGGATGTACATAACAGATACGAGGTAAGTAGTTTGAGAGGGGTACATTACAACTAAGTAGCTTGAGAGGGGTACATGACGACTAACTACTTTGAGACTGGTGCATGGTGACGACTAAGTACTGGATTCCCTCCTTGAATTCAGTCGCCACGCTACGCATAGTTCGTGCATACGCAGTACTTGGTTACTTCGCTATCTATCCGTATACGGAGTACTTTACTTTTTCACAATATGAAAATGCCCCACCGACTCAGTCGCCACGCTACGCATAGTTTGTGCATACACAGTACTTGGTTACTTCGCTATCTATCACCTTACACAGGAAGTGCGGTATTGCTGCCATACCTCGTTACAAAAGTATATGCATGAAAGATGGAGCGCTAAGTTACTAGTCTAGCCAGCCAGATAAGCGCTGAGATAAGATACATTGCCTGCCTGCCAAATCTGGTGCTCTCGGCCAGTACAGATAGCTACATAATTGAAACAACTTTACAATGACTTTCACGATTGCTACGTAATTATTTAACTTAGATACTTTGTTAGCTTAGTGAAGCACTATTTGAAATTAATTATCTCATACCTTTATTCACGGAAGGGTACTCAAATAATATATAGATATTTCTATATAGTAATGCTGGATGTACCTTTTAGGTAAAGAGCCGTTATGGGTGGGGATTCGCTATTTACCTATCGGGGCTAAGATGTGCGCTTATATATGGATTAACGAGGTGTAGCAGCAATACCGCACTTCGTCACAATATTAATAATATTACCCACAACTTATAGCATAAGTCTGCATACCCACCGCTAAGGGTAATTTATGCAGCACTGTGGCGCGATGTATAAGATTTATACCCCTCACTAGTGCTGTTTTGCTCTAGTTATGCAGAGACGGTGGGACTTTAGTACTACGTACATAATGTTGGCAGTTACTACGTGTTACGGATAGAGCTAGTTAAGTTAGTCTTTGCAACGTGTGCAATATGGTCCGTGCGTGGATGCAGGGGCCATGCGCAAGGGACCTGTCACACCTAGCCAGATGCGGTTGATAACCCACGCCCCTCCCACACCATCGGCTCGCCTACTAGGGGCTATGGCAGAGCGAGAAGCTCTCGTTCGTTGGTCTCTGCGCTCGCGGGTTCTGCTTCCCCACTAGTCTTAACTACTCCGTACATATTTTTGTATCTCTCCATATCGAGTAAGTGACCCAAGTGAACGAACCCTGGGAGTCAGTCATCGGGAAAACCTCTAATGGCACTAGTTGACATGGTGGAGCATAGACTTAGACTCTCTCCATTGCACACAACACAGTCTGACCTCATTTGCCTTCACATGATGGGTAAGAAGAAAATGCTGGCAATCACAGTATTTAGTTGAATAAGATGCGATGAGTTCACGAATAGTCGTGGTGGATAACTATGCAGTGTCTATGGGTTGGCTTTGCAAGGGTCTCGCTAGAGATTCCAAACGAGCAACCAAGATTCACGTGTCACGTGTACAATCGGGGAAGCTATGCCGGGCAACTTAACGGAAGCCGTTCTATCACAGTACTTCCGCACAATCGATGGAGCGTTAGCCAGGGGGTGGTGATCTTTAAATGCGGGACGTCTTGAAGCTGGTGTCTAAAAGTTAACGTCTTGAATTGGGATTACAGTAGCCAGTTCCGACAGCAAAGACTGCTGTGTGCTGCTGAGTTGTAACTTGTAATATGCGGTGTGACTTCACAAGGTCTTCCTTTCCCTAGACTAGGTTGGAACTATTGGCCATACATCCAGAAAATGCTACAGCCAAGTGATAGCGTTTGGGTATGTGGTTGACACTGGTTCTTTCACTCGACACCGTGAACAATCCGTCCTACTCGGCCCAGGTTAGTCTATGGTACGGTACATCCCTCTACCCGACGTAAGAATCCAAAACTTTATGGATAGCGAAAGACAGATCCACGATGATGTTAGTGTTTTCCTTTGCTATTTGGTATTGAGATTGACACTCGAGTCGGAGCTTTATAGTCGAAGCTAGATTGTGGATGGGTTGTTCGAGTAATTCTTTGCAATTTATATTTACCGTCCTGATGTTTGGAGGGGATCAAAGGTCACCGAGGATTGGCTCGCAGCGGTGAATGTCGGGCGGGCATCTAGAAAAACTCCACACCATCTTGAAAACTGAACACTGGGAGAAACTTCTAATTGATACCACCAATCGTCCCAACAGCGTAACTTAGCATCCTCATTTCGGTGAGCGGGTTTGGTGGGCGATTAGGCACCGAAGCCAAGGAAATGCCACGTATTCCCGAGTTTACTACATGTTGAGTGTGCTGTGGTGTGTGGTTTTACTGGCTACATATGAGCAAGGAGACATCATCAGCCTGCGCTGCCTCGAATCGGCGCATGCAGTCAGTCGCCTTGTTGCAGTATCGCCTGGGCTTTGCTTTGCCGCAAAACGGGTCGCGACCTAATGCGAACCACCGCGGACACGGAGAACGATGGTGGATAATAAGACGATTGCAAGTTCGTGTTTCCAGTCATTTGGAGCCGCCTTGTATTCATACGGACGACTCTGCCGAACAGTCGAAACACAACGTGATGCTGAACATGTGCGGCGCAGTACACATTATGCCTCACTCCCAACGTTTAGCCTCCTCATCCCATGCCGCAGGCTCTTCGGCAGCCAAGGTGGTGTCAGGGCCACACCCCTTTCATCATTTTCGCCAATGGCTCCGAATTCATCCGTCTCAAGACCGAATCGAAAATTGGAAAGGGCCTCGAAATCTCACTCGGGATATGGGCCAAACTGTTGATGATGCCATCAGAGGCCCCTTATCCTCTACAAGATCATCGCATACCTGAGTCCCAAAGGTCTGCACACCGCCGCTCGCCACGTACGGCGCGTGCCAATTGGTCATCGAAGCCATGACCTTTTCAATGACAATTGCGAAGAGCTGCGACGATTTGTTGAGGTAATTCGACGTGGTATTGACGGAAGCAAAGTCGGCAATATACATACATTCGTTCCACCACAAACGCGACGCCTTCCCTCTCCTCACAGCTTCAACCCGACAGGATCATTGCTCACCTTTAAATGATCGCAGACGGCCAACAGCTCGCCCAGCTTCCCGTCCTCGCCCACGCCCCGGATGGCGCCCCGGATGCTGGCCAGCTTCCGGCCGACCTGGACGATCTCGGACTCGATGTCTATGGTCATGCCGACGGGAATGGGCCGCAGGTAGCTGACGGTGAGGGGTGCGGCTGACGCCGAGGAACTGCCAGAACCCGGGCTTGGAGACGAGGTGCATGGCCATGCTCGTGCAGCCGTCAAAGAGGGTCGCGGTGCAGCCGCCGTGCATGTTGCCGAGGCCGTTCTGGTGGATGGGCTGGACGGTCAGTCGGAAGTGGACGCGCGGGTGCGGCAGGGCGTCCGAGTGCGAGTGCACGCTGAGATGGGGCATGATTTGTGATTGCCAGTCCTGCGAGTGTCAGTGAGAGGGTCTCCTTGGGGGTGGTGGTCTCGATGGGGGGGAGGTCTCGATGGGAGAGGGGATTGGGAGAGAGAGTATGCGCTGGGCGGGGCGACGAGGGGGCAGCGCTGTGCATCGTGATTGCGACGGCGAGGAGAGCGACGTTTGTTGTCTCGACTCTCGCGCATCCCGCAATCTTACAGTGAAAACCGGATGCACTGCTGGCGTCTCGTCGCTCCATCGTGCTCAGCACTTACATGGTCATTCTTATCGGCATCTTTCTCCTTGGCCCATTCAATGTGATGCTTGACCCGGTCGATGCCGTCCTCATCAAACATTCCCGTCACTATGATGTTCATGTTGGCGTTGAGCAGAATGCTTGGTAACGAAAAACAACGTGGACGACTGACCCGTTTGCCGGAAGCTGCACAGATAAGGTGGATGTGGACGAGCAGATATATGACCCCCCCCAGAAATATGGCTCTGGAATAGATTCAACCAACAACTTTCTAGCTCGGCTAACGTTATCCGTCTGTACCGATGG
This sequence comes from Arthrinium puccinioides, assembly GCA_022414665.1. Lineage (NCBI taxonomy): Eukaryota > Fungi > Ascomycota > Sordariomycetes > Amphisphaeriales > Apiosporaceae > Arthrinium > Arthrinium puccinioides. The sequence continues at coordinate 35,229 of JAIUNF010000005.1, forward strand.
ATACTGAAGGTGAAAAGTTGGGTAACGATCGACTTGACGCAGGGGTACGGATACAGAAAGTGAGTTGCCGAGGTTACAGACACGGGCCCCTAGCTTAACGTTAGCGGGGATTCAGTTAGTTATGCGTCTATGAGTTGACGGGGGTCGGACAGCTGGGCGTTGCGGCGGACTGTCGGTAAATTGAAACCATCCGGTGATAAACTCATTCTAAACTAATCCGTACGGAGTACTGAGCTAGCGGTCCATAGAACTTTCGCCTGTGTCCGTAGATTCTGGCCCCATATATTATCACCCCATATGTCATCACCCCACAAGATCTCGTCCACAGATTGATGTGTTCTCGGTACTACGTAAAGTTAAGCACTACCCCGCCGCCACAAATCCCTGTTACCTGAGTCCATGGATAGTTGAGCTGAAGTGAGCATGGCCGTTGGGCAAACATACTCGATAGCACAATCCAACTGGGCATCAACAAGCCTCGTCCATCAGGTCGAGACACTTATACAACATTCTGGCATAGAGAAATTCGGAGTGTTTTCTTCGTTTATTCGAGCTGCAGACAGAAGACATCGTAGGCTTCGCGGATACGTCGTTGCCCGCTCAGCGCTGTCATCAATCAACCGCGCTGCCGGACACCATCCACGAATACCACACAGCTACGTCTTTGGACGAAGTGTATCCAAATGGCAAGTACAATCGAGGATTATATGATCAATAGACTGACTGAGTTGCTAGAGCGAGCCTGAGATAGTAGAGGTTGACTCGGATTGGGACGTAGCGAAGCCCACCGGTCCCGGCGGCTATAAAGGCAGTGGCGCGAACGAAACCTTTCTATGGAAAAACACGGCGGCATCATACAGATTACCCGGTCAATTGGAATACACGATGACTGGGAAAACCGCGGGGAAAATGAAACTTCCATATAAGTGGGAATTATATTTCCCATCTGGAGGACAAATCAGGATGTTGGGTTAGGATGGGTTTGTGGTACTGATCGTCCATGTCTAGCTTGAAGATCTGGATTCAGAGTGACCATCAGCATGCGTAGATTCATAGCTTCAGTCTTGATCTTGAACCGAATAGGAGTCGAAGTGTTACCCCTTATTTCGGACCGTTCGCACTGTCACTTGCGTACTGCCTGACCTATGTCCTTTTGACGTGGGATACTGCTTGCGAGCGCAAGATTGACGACGTTGCCGAAAACTTCCCGTACGTGTGCATTATGTATACTACCCTTTAGTCGTAGACGAGGTTTAATCTTGAAACGTGGTCCACTACTACAAACAAACCATCGTTGGTTATTTACTTTATCGATCCTAAAGTCGTAAAGCAGCTTTGCATAATAGATCGCCTGATTGCCGCAAATATCCAGATAGAAACAGCATTTCGAAGCATCATCCGGGTACTTGGGCATGATAGCCGCAAAGTATTCGACCTGAACGATGTAGAGAGTGATTTGAAAAGGGAAGACAGCCTGTAGAGAAACGGCCGGGGGTAGGCACCCGGAAAGTGGTCTATGTTAAATCGATTCCAAATCCGGGGGGGTTATGTGGCTCGAGTCTGACGTGCTTTTACCCGTGTAGACAGGAGCGGGGAGGAACCTCATATCCAACCAACGCCCAAACCTCCGCGGCTCAGGCAACCTACGACTCGCCTAAAGCTCCTGTACGTTCAATCTCAGATAGCAACTTTAGCGCACCTCCCTGACAACGTAATCTATCAGGCTCCGACGAAGACCCCAGAAGTCGTTAAACTGCAGAAGCTAGGTGGCAGCAGATATCAATTTCTCCCCAAGGACGGGCGGCTTAGGGTTACTAACTCGAACTAGTGACAAAGTGGTGTAAACCCTGAGGTTAAAGCTTTATGGTTCTATTCAGAGAACGAGAATATGTTTTGCACGTTTCAGAAGCTCTGATTTTGCAGCAGGAGAGCATAATCGTAGCGACCCGACAGACCGTTCAGGAATTGCGAAGAAGCATTGGGATACATGAAAAGAAAGTAGGATGTTCGGAATTTCTATAGTAGATAGTTCTTACCTCAGTAATCCACCAGTCTTTACTTAAACTATCGGGAATCAACTTTCAGGGACGATATGATGTGGAAACCAACAAATATCACCTCATACGCCCCAAAGCCGTCAGGGAATGAACGTGACATCAGTTTGAACATCAGTGAACCAAAAGTCCAGATCCCCTGTCCCAAGTGAGGAGCAAATCCAATTATCAGTATGCGTGTGTTTATCGTTGCCAGCCTCAACCATAGTCATACGGAGGGAATTGGGATGATATGTTTGGGCCTCCGATACGCGACACAGGCAAAGGCGGGTCGGTCGTGTGGTGGTCGTGGTTGGGTCAATACCAATACGAAACTGTCCAAGTGCGCGCTGAGCACCATTTTCATATAGTAAAAGCAGGCCTTTGCAGAATTTGGTACTTTCGTCGTAGAAGAGCTGGATCTCACAAACGTTCTCCAACGGTGCAGTGGAGAAATACGCGTACTGTAATGTTGTTGAACGGGGCTTGGGTGATGTGAAGGAATATTCAGCTCCGCCAGCCCCGCTGGCTGTGAGGGCATGAAGCCCAGACACGGGCTCAAGCTCGTTCGCCCAGTACCTAAGTGCCCGCAGTGGTTCGCGTACGAGGCTGATATGCTCAACCTTCTCCGGATATCGACTGCTGACTATGATTTCTCCAGCAAGTCGAGTAGAGATCTATAGAGGTTAGCGTGAGAATTGAAAATGCTACGTAGATCTCACTAGAAAGCCAAACCAGTGTGTTTGACGGGTTCCAAAAGTTGTGCAGAGGTCATTAAGCGACGTGGGAATATAGATCCAAACCATGCACTCTTGACGACGCCGGGGAAGAAGATTGAAGGTTTTCCTTGCGTCTGGACTTGTCGAGGTGTGTGCATGAAGGGCGTACAGCTGGCCTAGGGAAAAGAAGAAAGTGATGCCGGTTGTTCTGCACAGCTCAATCGTGCGAGAGTATCCCGTTCGGGTATCGCCGATGTAGCGCGTCGAGTAACGGATCGGGGGGTTTTACGCCATCTACCATAACCAGACGTGCGAGTCCAAACTAAATAGTCCTGGTCAGTAACCGACGAATCGATCGAAGAGCTTGGATACCAAGTCCTTACCTTGAAGCTTACGGTGTAGCTACCTTGGACTCGTGAAGCGGCGAAAAAAACGAATATTGACTCACATCGACTCTCGTTGTATATGGTCAGTTTAGATGGGTGCTCGATCGTTCGAATACCGCGGGAGTCAATAGTGAAACGGATGTATGATGACTGGGGCGCCCGAGCACGCTCAGGCTTTTCTCCACGTTTCCATGGCGCAATATCGCTTCACGGAAACGATTGCAGGTCTTCAGAGGTTGCGATTGCCGCTAAGCCGGCTATGAGGTTCATAACCCGGCTGAGATACCATTTGGCGAAGTTCCTATGGTAACTTTCCTAAAGTGGTGGGCAACCCTAAGGCTGTCATGACCTTTATGGAAGGGATAACAGCCTCATTGTCAATGTCAGATAAGTAGAGCTTCGGAGCAGGTCGCCAAGGCGTACACCAAGTTGCAAAGCTGCATATGGAGTCCAAGCTTAGCATGGAATGTTGTTGGAGCATGTTGAAGCAGTCAAGATGTAGCGACGATGCCTCGGCCCCTTCAGCGCATTATGGACAGCCCGGGTCCCGACATAACGCCAGTTTCCCAACTATCTAGGTGTCATACCCGTTCTTAGGAAAATAGGAACGGAGAAGGCTGTATAGCTTGGTCCCATTATTGCTACTTCGCACTGAGATGGTAAGTGAAATGGACTGGGTGGTGGGCGCGAAGTTCGAACGGTACTAACATGCGACAAACCGCGTGCCAATCTCTATCGCACAGGCACAGATACCACAATGTTGGCTTAGGCCAACATGCGTATCTCCGTCTTCGTCTTCCATGACCGTTATAGGGCGGCTCTGATACCTAGAGGCTAGAGGCTAGTGGTCGGCAATGATGGTCATGGTGTGGGTGACGTCGCAGGTGGATCCCGGCTTCCGAAAATGGCAACAACACTAGGGTCAGCGGACTAACCTCGGAAGATTTTTGTGCTCAAAATCCGTGCACAGAGAGTGTAAATGGGTTTGACCTGAGGCGAAAACAACGCATCGGGTCACGGGACGTACGAGTCGAGTCGCCCGTTCCGGCAAGAGCGCTGAAAACAGGTCGTGGCGGACTCGCGTGCCCACCACTACCAACCAGTCTAACTTTACCACGGTACCACTCTACCACCCACTGTCTCTTGGCGCCAACATGAACCTGAAAACCATCCACCACGCCCTTGCAAGTCAATCAGCTGCGCCGTTGGCTAACCACAACATTCACGGCGAAACCCCAAGTACCGGTCTATCGGTATGTACGGAGACTGGCATAGCGGTAGCCTACTTGGTACACAGTAGTCCGTCGTGTCGGAGACTTAGTAGCCTACACAAGAAGCTTGTTCGAAGACGAGATGGACCATGGAAAGTTCCGCCAGCCAAGAACATGTTCGAGGTAAACACAAAGTCATTAACAAACAGGGCAGTCGGCAAGTCGATCGTGGCTATACACAGTAGACCCGACTCTATTGGCATGCTAGCAAACGTTCGTGTTGATACTTGTTCCAGCTACTGGGCGGTATTGACTGCCAACACGAGCATCAAGGGGCCATGGCCATGCAACGAATCAAGTTTACCTTGTCCAGGATTCCAAACCCAGCCAGGCGTCTCTGTCGATCCCATCACACCCCGTCCACTGCTTTCACGGGGACCTGCTGCATGATGCTATCCCCATCATCGTCGGCGCCGCACATCTCGGCCGCACTAAGCGTCGTCTCCGATCTCGCCATCTTTATCTCGGAGGAACTGATCTTCGAATGGTCGGACTGCTTGCCCACGCCATCATAGGCCGGCAACGGTTCTCTCAGCTCCCAGCTCCCAACGCGCTCGCGTGTGAGGCCGCCCTCGACGACGGAGACGTCCCTGTCCGACGCCATCTTCTCGCGCCCCTTGAAGCCACCGAGGACCGCCGCCGCCGCCCCTTTCCGAGACCCGGACCGTGTGATTCTGAAGCCGCCCAAGAGGCAAGCGGCCACGGCGACCAAGACGAGCACGGCGATGGCGGCCGAGGCGCCAATCACGCCCGCGACGGCGGGAGAGAGCCGAGAATCGCCCTCGTCTCCGTCCTTGTCCTTTTTCTTGTTCCTGTCCGACGGCGAGAGCAGCGGCTTGTGCAGGCCCCCGTGCGAGTTATCCCGAATCGCCGCGCAGGACAGCGTCGCGGCCCCGCACGTCTCGCACCACGCCGACAGGCTGCCTATGGCGAAGTCGCTCATCTCGGCGAGGAAGACGCGCCACCGCAGCCGCGTCTCGCCCAGGATCGGGTACGCCTGCAGGGCCTGGTCTGGCTCGGTGCCGCTGCGGTAGAGGAAGCGGACCCAAAGGTCGTCAGACTCGGGCTCGTATTCCGCGTCCGCGCCTTCGCTAAAGAGCTCAAAGACCATGGCCGAGCCGGGGGCGGAATGGTCTGGAACAGCGACGACGACGGCGACGTCTCGGAAGACAGGCCCACGAGGGAGAACAGGGCGAGCATGGGCTCAAAGGACCCGAAGAGGAGCGTGAGCTTGTGCGGGTAGGCGCCCGCGATGTGCATCTGGAACTGCTCCAGCGTGTTGGCCGCGACGGTGCGTCCCGCGATGGCCCTGATCATGTCGCCTTCGGTGTAGCCCGACGCCGAGAGGTTCCCGTTCAGGTTGAACTGCTGCTCGCTGGCCAGCTGGCCCAGCATCGATAGCTGCGCAGGGTCGAGGTCCTCGAGCACGGTGGCGTTGTGGTTGTACGCAAACGACGCGTAGTCGTAGAGCTCGTAGGCGTCGCCAAAGTCCGCCGTCCAGTCGAACGCTTCCACGCCTGCAAAGACGGAGGAGCCGAGCGACTGGTACAGGTTGCGTGCCGCGCTGGAGCGCTGCTGGAAGATGAGATCGTTGGCCTCGTCATAGGTAGACTCCATGTACGCCGGGCAGTTGACTTGGCCTTCGAGTCTGTTCGTCGTCAGTGTATTCTGCGCCTGCGCCTAGCCTCGGGTGCCGGCTTACAAGAATAGTTCAGGGTCCATGGGGGACATGGCTCCGATGTTTGGATACTGATACCCGTCCAGAGGAAAGTTGACGAGCGACTGGTTCGCGAGAACCGCGCTCGCGAGCCCGCCGTTGTTCTCGGCAAAGGACTGCTCCACCGGCGGGTAGAGACCCTGCATAAAGGCCATCGCCGAGGCGGTGTTGAACGCATCGTCGCTGGTAGAGATGGATAGCTGGCTGTTGTCGATCGCTCTCCTGGAGAGTCCCACCAGCGGAAAGTTGTCCGTCACATTGCTCGATGGGCCGCCATCGCGGGTTGAATTGACCAGGTAGCGGTCGCGGAACATCTGTCCCTGGGAGAAGAGCTGCTGCGCTCCAAGCGACGTCAAGCTGACGGAGCCTGGGCTAAGGAGGGGAGTACGCTCGCCATGGCGAATGTACGCAAAGGAGGCCCAGACAGTCTGGTTTGTGTCTGCCGAGACCCAAGTCGCAAACAGCGAGACTGATAGCGTGAGGCTTCTGAGAAACATGATGGCGCTTCAAACGGCTTGCAGATACTTCAGAGGCTCATGGGAAGATCCAAAGGCCAGCACGGGTACGATACGTTACGCATTTGACCACGATGCCAGACGTAGTATCCGGAGGGTTCAACGCGGGAAAGGCTGCATATTATATCGCACTTGCAGACTGACTGACTGACTTGACAGTCCCTTATCTCCAACCCATGCGCTGGCCGTTCTCGCCAATGACCACCCATAGTTACATCGTCATAGGTGCAAGAGCACTACTTCCGGCATGCCGCTTTGGAGGCCATGCAGCCCTCTGAGCTGAAGGTGCCCTAGGGGGAGTATCGGCCGGAACAAGCGGGGTACTTGACGGTTTAGACTTGGTTTTCGTAGCTTTTAAACTCAAAGTTGGAGGCTAGGGGGTGGTGGGAGAGTTGGTGGAAAGCTACCCGTCGTTAGCTCTCCCTCCCCCTTCCTTGTTCGTACATGAGAGCTCCTCCTGTCCATGGAGATCAACATGATGGTTTGGCAATGGCGTCGTTCAGAGGGGCCAGTCGGTGGTCTCGGAAACATCCCCAGGGCTGTTTGCCAGTGCCAGCGTATCCGATCGCGATTCGCTGCCGGCGGTTGTGATGGTCCCCTCTCGAGACGGGCAGCTCGGCACTGGTAGGAACGGATGGTTCGATAGTGTCCACGTTGGTAGAATCATTCGAGATCATCCTGGTTCAATCCAAGGAGGCGACGCAGAGAGGTGTGAGGTATGAATCACACACGCGCCACCTCGCTAGTCGTAAGTATGAGTATTACCTTGGAGTAGAACGGCTACTAGTCACGATGGTGGTCGACTTGCTTTGGCTAAGCCCAGAGATGACATACTACAGTAGATGTACAAGTAGGCGTAGGAACTGTGGTACTGCGGTGCTGTGGTACTGGTACTGTGGTAGTTACTGTAGTACTCGAGCATCGCATCCTAACCTCGGCGTTGTCTTTGAGTTCTGAACGCAGTACGGATTACTCCGTTGTCATCAGGGGACTGAAGAGCCCGCCTGCGCTGCCAGTGTTCGAGGTTTCGGGGTGCTCCACGACAATGTGTGATGGATGGCACCGACATGAGTGACCCGACAAACGATGAATGAATCGCGTGCATGTGTCCGTAAAGGCAGATGCGACCGGCGTCGTGAGGAGAGTTTGGTGAGTTTGGTGCAGCCTCCACAAGGGGCAAGGCTCAAGCAGCTCTCTCGTCTTGACCAAATGTTACCAAGTTCACCCCTGTCACTTTGTGGGTTCTCCATCAAGTCAGAGACTTAACTTACACAGTAACTACCCAGGTCAGAGACTTGCTTCCGAGAATAAACCTGCCGCGGATTCAGACGAGACTGGTTCCTGATGGGCCAAAATGAAACCTAGTGTGTTGGGAATCACGCGATCTACTCGCTTCTAGTGGCTTCGAGTGTCATCTCGACTACTGTGTACTCCGTACAAAGCATGTATGCCGGGCCCCCTTGCACGGGCAGGCCACCCCCTGGCGCGTCAGGGCAGGCCAGGCCCCTTGCACGGCAGGCCCCCTAGGGCCCTTGCACGTCAGACCTTAACGTTATACATCGGGCCCCCTGATGTCCTCGCCCAGCGGCCCCTGCCGCGTCCAGATGTTCATGCCTATCTTCCAGCCGCTGGTGACGGGCAGGCCGGCGTGCAGGTTCCGCTGGTCGCCCGAGCCGTCCTCGAGCAGGTTCGGCCAGAAGACGGCGTTGCCCACGACGGGCCGAAAGGTGACGCCGTTCTCCCAGGGCTCGTCGCAGTCGACAAAGGCGCACCAGCGCTCGTCGCGCGGCGCCTCGAGGGCCGGGAAGTTGGTCCCGCCGCCCGCGAGGTCGTCGCTCGCCGCCACGTAGGCGAAGAAGGAGCTGAGCCGGTTGCCGCCCAGCGCCGCCGTCGCCTGCTGCGGGTTCGTGTGCCAGTCCGTGTGGAAGTGGAAGTGCTCGCCGCGCCCGTACTTGACCAGCTGCACCGGCTCGAGGTGCGTCCGCGGCGTGTCGAAGCCCTGGAAGAGCAGTGCGCGCTCCTCGATGCAGCGCACGGTGGCGTCGCGCGGGACGTTGGTCGAGTGCGAGGTCCGCGTCGATCGGAGGCCCGAGGTGCCCGAGTCGTCGACCACGGCCGAGTTTGTGAATGTGTCTTTGCTGTACCAGAGAGAGAGGGGGTGTTAGTCTCGGTGGTTCTGGCGTCTGCTTGTGGTTGTGGTTGGTAGTGCCGCAGTCTCACTCACGTTGTCTCGGTCAGATGCGCGCGCTCCTCCGGGGTCAAGAAGCCCTCGAGGTAGACGACGAGTGGCGATTTCGATAGGATGTGCGTCTTGTAGGCCGGGTGCACACACTCGTCACCGCTCTGCGCCATGGGTTTCTGTGCTTCGTGGGCAGCGCACGTCGCCGCCGTCAGCGCGACGAGCAGGAATCGTCGTAGTATCGTCATGGTCGTGGATGGGGCGCGCCAAGCAGAGGAACAAGGAGAGAGAGAGAGAGAAAGAGAGGTCGAGACTCGAGACTCAAGTGACTCGAGTCCATCTTCAACTACCACTGACGACGATCCTCGACGACCCCCTTCAGCTGCCTTTTCGGGCCTTCCGAAATTGTGCCACCCTCGAACTCGGCCAAGACCCGGGGCTGAAACTCGGAACGTCTGCGAGAAGCCGGGTCTAGTGGAAATGGGGTGGTCATTCAGGTGATTTAGCGCCGCGGGTGGGATCTTTCGTGCATTGTTGTCTGAAGTTGGCCCACCCCACAGCCAAATCCTACCCCTGACCTGCCGCTCCAGGGTATAATAAGGCTCCACGCGATCGCACGGGATCTGGCTCACCTTGCCGCCATCCGAAACCCAAATTGGCGTTACTGAAGCCATCCCTCTTTACGACACATTGACACTATGAAGTCGACAACAGCAGCTTTGCTCATCTTGCCGGCGACGAGCGTGTGGGGATGGAAGCACCTGAGCGAGAGTGACTTTACCCGGGCCATTGGCGGTCACAACCAAGCGCTGATCGCATGTAAGTTGCCACTGCCATGCCATGATGCACTGAGTGAAAGTCCCATGCTGATCGCGACTCTAGTTGTCGAGGTACGAGCCATGCACCCTCGATACATTTCCCGTTGCTAATTCTTGCTTGTTCCGGCCACAGCCATCTACGTAAGTCCCTCCCCTCCAGCCAGTGGGCGGACAAAGGTTGCTGATCCAATCCAGAGCTGCGAGCCAGGCCCTGGAGCCGCAATGGATGGCCATAAGCGAGTCGGAAAAGTCGCTGGTGAGCGTGGACTGCTCGGTCCACCGAGAGCTTTGCAAAGACTTTGAAGTCGTCTCGTACCCGGCCCTGCGCTACTTTGACGGGCACGGCAAGATGACGCGGTACCGGGGGCCCAGGACGGCCTCATCGTACGTCCGGGCCACAGACGTCGTACCCAGCAAAAGAAAAAGTACTGACCATATGGGCAGCATCCTCGCCTACCTCAAGCGTGCCACCCGCCCGGCCGTCACCGTGATCCCGCAGGCCAAGATCGAGACGCTGCACTCCCTCGCCGACGACATCGTCATCACCGCGCACATCGACCCCGCGGACGCCCACCTCGCCCAGTCCTTCCGGGACGCGGCGGAGCGCTTCCACGACCGCGCCACCTTTGCCTCGGTCCAGTCGCGCGCCGGCAGCATGCTCGTGTGCATGAACCGCCTCAACGACGAGCGCAGCGAGACGACCGACCTGGAGGCCTTGGAGGCCCTGCCGCGCTTTGTGGAGAAGTGCATGACGCCCATCATCGGGGCCATCTCGCGGAAGAACGAGGCCCGGTATCTACATGTGCGTCTTGTCTTCGTTTTGTGTTCATGACGAGTCTCTTTTCCTCTCCCCCCCCTCCCCACTCCGCCAGAGAGAACCAGCTGACATGAGATAGTCGGGCAAATCCCTCGTCTACTTTGTCACCACGGATCAGAAGCAGCGCGACGACTACGTGATTGCGATGAGGGGCGTCGCCAAGAAGTACGCCGAGTACCTCGCCTTCATCACCGTGGACGCCGACGAGTACGGCGACGTGCTGCCCATACTCGGGCTCCGGCGGGAAACGCTGCCCGGGCTGTCGGTGCAGAACCCGGCGTTTGGACACGTCTTTCCGTACCGGACCGGTGCGGACATCTCGGCCGAGGGCGTTGACGGGTTCGTCATGGACATTGTTTCTGGCAAGGTTGCGCCGTGGGATGGGCGGTTTACGGAGGACCAGGATGGGTCAGAGATGACGCGAGGGGGTGAAGAGGTTTCCGATGCTGGGGAGGACGAGGGGGATGCTGCTGACGAGGAGAGGGGTGTTTTGCATAATGAGCTGTAGCGTCGAGAAGAGGCACGTCGCGTTGGTCAACTTTGTAAGCATGCTGGCTGATTCACAGGAGAGTATATGGTGATGACATGTGTTCATGTAATAAAACAACGAAAAGCAGCCAGCTCCTGATAAAGAAACTACTGTTGCTACGGCAAACTCATAAACAGCTCCAACATCTTTGGATAGTTCGGGGTCCTACAAACCAGTCAGTTAATCAGCCAGTCAGTCAGTCAATCTCCTCGCCAGACCCTCCTTCACTCACCCTAACCCAGTGACCGGATCCCAGCCCTCGACCGCCGGAAAAGCAGTAATGCCACAGCCACGGTTCCCACCCGTGGCGACATCGTGGAAAATCTCGGGGTGTTCATACTATCACCAAGAGTCAGCTCCGCCCCATGTCTTTCTTGCCAGCCGTCCCCTTCTTCCTGACCCCTCACTCACAAAGACCTGATGGACGAACCCGACCGTGCCCTTGCCCGCCGCCAACCTCTCCTCGTTGATCAGGTTCAGCACGCTGCCAAACAGCGGGGCGCTCGCCGACGTCCCGCCCATCTTCATGAGCTCGCCCCCGTTGGAAATGACAAAGTTGTCCCCGTTGGCCGCCACGTCGGGATAGCCCCTGCCCAGACGATTGAACCGGCCGCGACGAGGAGGAGAAGAAGAAGCTGCCGCGCCCTCGTCCCCAGGAGGCCCGTCCCCGTCCCCGTCGTACCCCTCGAACCCCAGCGCCGCGCGCGCAAAGTAGCCCTCGACGTGCGCCTCCTGCCACGCCGGGCGCGCATGCACGTTGGAGAAGCCGCCGCCGGACGGGAACCTCGCGGTGGGCTCCTCCTCCTCGCGGCCGGCCACCGCAGCGGCGCAGCGGCCGGGCGGGAGGTACGTGGCGCCGACGGCGAGGACGTAGGGGCAGCTGGCGGGGAACATGGGCTGGAAGACGTCGGCGCCGGGCCCGAGGCAGCCGTTGGGCGGGGGGTCGTTGGCGAAGGAGGCGACGCCGTCGTCGCCGCTCGCCGCCACCACGCTGACGCCGCCCAGGCCCAGCTTGAGCACCTCGCCGCACTGCCGCCGCTGGTACGACGCCGGCAGCGACGCCTCGCCCCCGCTGTACGAGATGCTGATCACCCTCGTCGGCGCGTAGGCGCCGCACATCAGCGCGCCCTGGTAGCCTGACGGGTCGGGGGACGGGTACGACGGGTCGAGGCAGGCCGCGCGCGCGCAGTTGCCCGTCTCGTTGTGCGAGGTGCTGGTGCAGTAGGAGCCGTCTATGGCGTTCCAGAGGTCTGGAGGTGTTAGGGGGGTTTGGGCGTCGAGAAGACGCGGCTCATGATAGAGAAAAAGGGAAATGAATGAAATGGGGTGGTGGGGAGCAGACGTACTGTTAAAGAACCCCTTGTACGGACTGTCGGCCCCCGCCTGGCTCTTCTGGTAGTACTCGTCGTCCACCGAGAACAGCACCGTCTGCTGCGGCCAGATCAGGCCGTACGCCATCTGGAAATCGAGATTCGCTTCGAAACCCGCCTCCTCGAGGTCCTCCGTGACGCCGATCCCGCCATTGACGGATCGAAGCTCGGGATGTGTTCCGTTGGGGACGTCCCTGACAACATGAGTATGATTCAAGTTATTTGACCTGGTTGGACCCGGCGGCCGGCGCACCTGGTCAGTCCAGAGAAGAACGTGTCGAGATCATACTGCGTGTACTTTTGTCCCAGGCCCTGGAAGATGCCCATCTTGTTGTCTGGGTGGGCCTTTGTCGCCTTTGGGAGTTGGTACAGCTCTGTAGTCGTCGTCGTCGTCACGTCAGAACGGCACGAGGGCGACTCCGCGAGGGGGATATGCTTGCTCACTGCGTATACAATCGGGCGTCATGTACTTGTCGCAACCCCCGTCGAGCGGCAAGGGGATGTTCCATGGCACGGTCGGTCCATTGGCGACTTTCTGTCGACCGGCCCCCTTCAGGACTGTCACGGGAAGGGCGAATCGACCCGGTCCTTGCCCGTCGGGACCCGTGCTGCGTTTCTTGCCTGGGGAACCTATCGGGTCGCCCAAGCCCCCTAATTTGATGCCGGGCGTAATGTAGTCGATGTGTTCTCGCACGTGTTTGGGGACATGATATCTGGGCTTCGTCATCAACAGCCGAAGGTGCTCGGTGGGATAGACTCACTCTTCGCACGCGATATCCCTGGCCTGGGAGTGGCTGTGTTCGTAGATGTGATAGTCCGTCATGAGAATATCTTCCACTTGGCCAACGGGCGCATCGAACTGGATCCATTGCTTGTTGATGGACTGCGAGATCGTGACAGCCGGGATGCCAGCACCAGTCAACCAGTCTCTGACAGCCTGGACGCTGGCGTCTGCCGGGGCGAATAAGTTGGTTATTTCGGCGGCAGTGAGATGCTTTCCGTAGTTCTTCGACCCGGGGTGAGAACTGGGCTCTTGTCAGTCTCGAGAGGTCCTAGGACGGCGCGAGGAAAATCATACATGTCAATCAGCAAGTCATGTCCCTCTCGCAGGTTCTTCTGCCTCAATCCGATCCGCATGGGGATACTGGCTCGGGGATCCGCCCTTTCCACCTTGACCCAGCTCCCCGTCTGCTCCTCGGTGCGCTTCTCGTGCTGCACATGCGTGCGAGGAACCGACCGCCTGGTCTCGTGCGCGGTACTTTCGGCTCCCAAGTCCAACAACGCCGCCGAAACCAAGAGACATGCGCTTCGAAGGACCCTCATCGTCGCAAGGTTCATCTCTGTGCACATTGTGCCCTCCAACCGGCAACCATCTCTGCAGGATCTCCTAGATCCTATATATGTGCGTCTCCCACTCCGGCGCGCGCGCCACTCGCTTGCTATTCTTAGATCACCCCATTGTGCTGGTCCAGCTCATTCTCGGATCTCTGCCAGAATGGGAAAGACGGACACGTCTCATGGGTATTTGGGAGTCCTCCGTCACGGCACGGCTAAATTGGGTGTTTGTCCCACGGCATCAGCAGTTATGAAAGCTGACATTACTCAATATCGGCCGATGCAACATAGCAGGGATGGGGAGATGTGGGAATAGATCAAAATCATTCGAGATGGGATCTGGATGTTTGCGGACTTTGAAAAGTTACCTAGAGCGGTTGCATCGCTCATCTGGATCACGTTCGCTCCAGGGATCGGATGCGCCGGGTTTCATCGAGGGATACTAAAAAGTAGCCGGTGCAGGGCTGATATTTGAATCTCGGCGTTGGGTAGTGCACTGTCGCCAAATATTTGTGCTCCGGAGTTGTCAAGGACAGCTCTCAGTGTCCCACAGAGTTGACCCGTGAAGTCGCTGCAGATGGGTTGCGAAGAGTTGAATCGGCGAGGAAGATGGCTGGGGGTACGATTCAGTGTAGAAAACCTGAAAACCATCCAGGTTCTCGATGCCTGCCTCTCTCTCGGGTTTGGCTGCTGCTTGACCTTCATGCAGGATGCAGATGACTCTGATGTGATGCGATTACTAGCTACTGTCTAAAGCAGTACTACTCCGTGTTCTGTAAACCGGAACACGTCGGGCCAAGTCGAAAGAACACCACCCTTGATCTCCATGCTAGTTTTGCTGCATGGGCGACATGCAACAGCAACGACAAAGCTGTCTTGGACTGTCTAGGGAGATACCAGTGAGTGCCCGTCAATATATCCGGTATCTCGGAAGTCATCTCAAGTCTCAATGCCCAACCTCGCATGATGGCGAGGATACTGGTACCCATTCCGATACAGCCCTCCTTTAGGACAGCTGTAAGACATGATAACCGTTGCACATGGCCGACGAAGCTACGATGGCAACAAGGAGCTAAAGACCAAAGGCTCACAAGACCAAAGGCTCACGACAAGCCGACTGAAGCAAACCTGTATCTAGCCCTAACTTGACGTGATGTAAGAGCCGATGCAGCATGTGACGGGAGTGGATAGTGCCGTTGTCAAGGCCACGGCCACAAGAGCCCCGAGTCACGGTCCGAGGCATGCTAGTTAACGGGAAACTGTGACTATGCAACCCTACCGTGGTTAGTAAGAAGCTCCTGATTCAATGCACGACGATCGTGGAGGCTTGGTTACCTGAGCACACATTGTGCGATGGCAGCTGCAGAAGAGGTGTCGCACTGGGTTGCCAGTCGCCGCAATGGGACATCAGTTGCGATTCGTCCGAGGGCCTGTCCATGAGACATGAAGCAGTGACAAGCCGTGAAGCATCAATCACCGCAAGAAGTTGTCGTACGAACTCAGTGGGAACTCGCCGCCATGGACCAAATACTCGCACATCTCTTCCCTCAGCGTACCCCCCTCCTCCTCCGGTGGCTCGAACTCGTACAACTCGTCCACGCCCATGTGCTCGCAGAACCCATACATCTCGCCGTACACCTGGGCGTCAATCAGGTCCAGCGTCTTGGGGATCTGGCGCAGCAAGGGCAGCCACGAGGTCGTCCGAAGCCGCATATCGCGAAGCTCAAGCGAGTTAAGCGTCTTCTTGTGCCGCTTGAAGACGGCCATCAGATCCTGCCGGTCGCAGATTATGTTCCCGAGGCTCAGGTCTTCCAGGTATGTCCACTTGTGCTTGGGGAGAAGGACGTCCTCGAGACGGGCCGGGTAGCCCTGCAAGTCGGAGTTGGAGGCGAAGAGGATGGATAGTGATTTGAGGTGCTTGAGCGAGGCGATGAAATCGCGCAGGAGGCCCCTCTCCATCATTTTCCGACATTCGCGCACCTCGGTGCCAAGCTCGGGGTCGACCGTGCCGTCGCCCTCTTCCACGCCGGTGTCGATGAAGAGTTCTAGGTAGGTGAGTTCCGAACAGGGCGACAGCGCCCGGCTGAGCGTCATTGGGTCGCCCTGGAAGAACTTCCAACTGAACAGGCCGGCCGTCAGTGACTTGAGCTTGACGCCCGTCCGCGAGGTCGCAGACAGTAGGGCTTCCAACTGCCGGCACCCATATGGCTCTGGCGAGGAACTGGGCTTCATGAGGCCCTTGAACGGAGGAAACAAGGGCTCCTCGTCACAGCACTCCCCGCCCATGCTGAGGGTGATGTCGCGCAGCCGGGGGAAGCGCGGAATGACGTCCTCGAGACACTTGATGTCCAGATGGCCACCCAGCACCTCCTCCTGCTGGCGCAACTCCAGCTCGTACGCCTTCCAGGCCTCGGCGACGTCCGACTCCTTGAAAGTCAGCTCCGGGAACTCCTTGAAAGTCAGCTCCGGGTAGTCGCTGAGGTCGAGCATGTCCTCGCGAGTCTCGCTGATGAAGCGACGGTAGTCGTCGACGAACAGGTCGTAGGTGGGAAAGAGATCCAGCGTGTCCCCGATGAAGACAAGCGACCGGACCGAATTGGCAATGTTGCTGTTCCGGGACAGGGAGCGCAGCATGTCCAGGTCCTGTTGGTGCAGGTAGAAGGTGATCTCGTCAAAGGCGTAATAGGCGCCAATGTCAGCAAAGGTCTTGCAGACGAGGCGGAAGCGACGCACATCCGTGAGCTCGTCGAGGAATTCGCAGATGCTGTGAAGGATCTCGGGCATCGCCAGGGCCGAGTCCCTTGCCGCAAAGGTTGCCATGGTGGGTGCTATCTCTGCTGGGGTGGGTGTAAGTGAGGATTGGTGGTGACAACTGACAAGCGAGCATGTGGAAAGGTGGGATGAGACGAAGGGAAAGGCTTACATTTGCCGAGTGGGGCAGATAAGCCAGGGTAGCTCCAGTGACCCACACGTGGAGGAGGGGGGTCTACACAGTAGAACAGGGGGGTTGGTTGGACCTGGAACGGGTGGAACAGGGGGAGGGGGACGAGTACACAGTACAGTACTGGGTACACATGGCAAAGAGGCGCAAGAGTGACGAGAAGTTGCAATCGTGCAAGGGGAGAGAGCTGCCAGCTTGAAGAGGGTGTACGGAGTACCGTGGAATCAAATCATCATGTCGTCAATTCGGGTATCGAGCGAGCCACTCCTATGCCCTTCTGACCATACGTAGCCATCGCAAGCCAGTTGTACATCTTTCTCCTTCATCTACACCACACGCGTCCCGTGCCCATGCCACTTCATCCCATCAACTCGCAGCCTCCGCGAATCACCCCCACCACACCGCCGGTCTGGATAGCTTCGTTTCCACCACCGGACACTCTGTACTCAATCTCGGCTAGTCCGTCAAGCCAGGTGATCATGACCTCGGGCTTGACGTCCAGCGTGACCAGCAGCTCCGATAATGACGTGATGATATCCGCCAGAGCCAGGCCGTTGGCCACCTTGAGCGTGTTGATTGTCGACAGGCACGTCGTCACGTCGCTCGTCTTGAGGAGGGTGTCTGCGATCTTCTGGATGGCATCCGGCGGGGGTGCAGCAATGCAGTTATAGATGGTCTCGGTGGTGATCTCCTCCCGCACGATATCGCTCTCGCTGACCTTGGGCGCATTCTTGGCTCGCAGAGGTGTGCTCGAGGCGTGGCAGGCTTGCAGGACGTTCAATGCTCGTCGCATGTCGCCCTTGCTCAGCTTCACCAAAGCGTCCGTCGCCTCGCTGGAGATCTTGACGTGCTCCTCCAGGATGACCTTGTCCACCAGCACTCTAATATCAGCCTCCTTGAGCGGGCTGAACCTGAACCGCGTACACCTCGACAGCAGAGCGGGCGACAGCTTGTGGGTGTAGTTGGCGATGATGGCGAATCGCGTGTTGGCCGTGTACTTTTCCATGATGCGACGCAGGGCCATCTGCGCCGTGTTGGTCATGGCATCGGCCTCGTCCAGGATGATCAGCTTATAGGCCGCCATGCTGCCGCCCGGTCGTGATGCGGCGCCCAGTGTGAAGATTTGTTTCGTCGAGGCAAACGTCTTGATCTGCTCGCGGACGACGTCGATGCCGCGGTCATCGGAGGCGTTGAGCTCCAGCACCATCTGTCGCACGTTCTGCTCGCCGTAGATGCGCCGGGACATGGCGAGGACTGTCGAGGTCTTGCCGGTCCCGGGGGGCCCGTAGAGGAGGAGATGCGGGAGCCTGTTCGTGTCGACAAACTTGTTGATGGTGGCGAGAATATCGTGGTGGCCCGATACGTCGGCGAGGGAGGCGGGTCGGTACTTTTCCACCCAGGGCAACGAGTCTTCGGCTTCCATGGGCAGGTTAGCGGCGCTGCGTTTGCCTCTTGCCGTGTTGTTGGACGAGAAGGTGATGTCGTTGGAGATGGCGGGGACGTCGACGTCCATGTCGTCTTCAAAGTCGGACATGACGGGCTGATGAGGGGGTGGGATTGCGCGGATCGATTGGCGTTTGGCGTGGCGGAGTGAGGCTGGTTGAAGACGACCGTCGGCTGCTGGTGATGTGTGAGAATAAGGAAGCCTAAGAAGCCCCGAATTTCGAAATGGGAGACGCGTAAATTGATTTCCAGCGCGTCGAGCCAAAGAGCAAAAGGTGGGGCCCAAAGAATTATGGGCCCTCCCTAGCTATCCGTAAGTTGTAACACGACCGCCGCTCCTCTTTCTCTTCTCCTTCATCAACCTCTCTTCCTTCAACATGCCCTCTCAAGCTCATACTTTTTCTCCATGCTCCTCGCGTAATTTCTCTATAGTGACACGGCCTTCGATTCCAACTGTAAAACCGAGGTGAAACCGCTTCTGTGCGACCTGAACCACCAGTTCCGCTGAGATGGCGTCTTCACTCAGTGTCCACTACGATAGTGGTCGACGAGGACGAGGTGAGACATGCAAAGTGACCAGTATCTAACGTTTGGCTGCTACAGGCACAACTTGAACATCACCACCCACAGAGTTGCCCTGCCCGTCGTTTTGTTCTTCTATTGTTCTACTGTCCCACGCCCTTTGGCTTCAGTTCTAGTTATGGCAACGTTTATCTCCGTGCGGCTGAGGCCTGCCACACATTTAGGCGGCTATGCAGCAAGCTCCCAACACAGGGGCCAATCGCGTACGGCCTGGATATCTGCGATTCCTTGGTGGTGGCTAATGTGAGGGGTTTTTTCCGACGCCAGGGATTTTCCACCTCGGGGTTCTATTCTGTTCATTATCTGTCATAGGGGTCATTTTTTATTCATTCACTCATCTGGCTGCCAATCAATCAATCGGCTTACTCCCGCAACTTCTCGCCGGCAGATTTGAACGAAAAGCCGATGTTGCCATTGACGTATCACAGAAGATGTTGTTGCAGATGCGCCGCGAGCACCCGGAATCAAATGTGACACAGGATACTACTGTTACTACCGGCCGTCATAGATTGAACCACGAGGAGGACACCGAACACCGGAGCTTGGATTCCGAGGAGGAAAACGCTGATGAATATGATGGCTCGGATTTGGTGTCGGAGGATAACGACTTTGCTGAGGATGGGCAGTCCGGGGAGCAGGATTTCTTGCGCGACCCGGTCTTGGTCTCATCCCAATCTCGTGCTTCTCCTGAGGAACCATTGGATTTCCTGAGCGCCTCAGGCTTGCTTTCCGCCCAGGTCGACGTCTTCCCCAAGGAACCCTTTGAGTTCTTGAAAGATGTTGCCCCGGGAGAGCAGAACCAGATGGGCTTTGCCACCTTCATTCACCTAACAGGCATGAAGAAGTGGCTACTGGAATCGGGGCAGGTCAGATCCTTTCATCAGACGGTTCATCGGCTTACCGCATCAGCCGAACCCGGCGAGACCCATCTACGCGAATCATGGAAAGACAAGCTCTTCCGGCACGCCTATGGCATGCCGTTGATTCCTTCTGCTTTCAGCATGGAGAGCATGGATATCATATTCTTTTGCCCCGAAAAGGCAGTTTTCCCATTCCTGCCCGAGCATGGTGGTATGTGTCCCGAGGATCATGAGTTCGTCTGGGACAGGGTCAAGAATAGCTGGGGAAGTGGAGATAGAGTCGACCTGAACGGCCTCCAGGCCATCGGGCTGCAGCAGGAGCAGATTGACCCAAACGCATTCGTGTGGCGGAGTGGGTGGCAACATTCCGACTCGGGCACGGCGCACATAAAAGAGGAGGGTGACCTGCAGGCTGGTTCCAGGACGCCGCGAGACGAGTTTCTCAAAGACTGCCAAGGAGAAGTGGTCATATTCGTCATAACACCGGTGGCTGAACTGCCGCCTACCAAGTCGCGCAGACGGGGCTGGAATCCCGACAACAGAGACGATTTACGTTGCGTCATTGGGTTCAATTGCTTGTCCGAGGTGTTCTGTCAGTCCATGACGGGTGGGATACTCGGCGAATACAACTTCATGACCCAGAATGCCCAGCTGCTCAAAGACTTTGGGAACCAGTGGCGTCAGTCCCGAGGGCGTGTCCCGTTTTCCGCACAAGATACGGCCTACGAGGATCTACTCCGAGTCCAGACCACTTTCCGTGCCTTTTCAGTCTCGCGAGCGCTCGAGACGATAGGGAACTACGGCCAACAGGAGCTGAATGTGGAAGGGTTGGCAATCGAAAGGGAGATTGGTTTCATCGCCTCGACAGGTGACAACTCGGCAATCTCGGAAGACGTACTGCTAATGGAACAGCGCTGGTCTGTCCTCTTGACGACAACCATCGGTAAACGCTTGCCGACCTACTCCGTGACCTGTATTCATGACAATGATGAGATTGAGTGGGAAAAAGCCGAAATCCTGCAGTCATCGTTGAACGGGATCGGCTATCCTTGGCTCTACGGAGTTCAAGCCTATCAAGCGGCTGTCAATGTGGTTCTGGATGATTGGACCGAGGCGTGGTACACACTCTTGGAGCTGATTGACGGCCTGGTTGGGACCGAGGTAAATACCGAATCTTTTCTATTGGATGATCACTTATTCACAGTGCAATCGGTGGACAGTTTGGTGACATTTTGAATCCGATCACACGTCAAGGCCTCGCTTTCGACGATACGCGGCAAAGCACATCACGATCCGATCTCTATTTCCTAGCACTGCAACTGCTACGGAGGTCCAGTGCTTGGATCAAGGAGACCTATCCTACGGTGCAGAGCCATTCCGTTTGGCTGCGCAGGTTGAGGATGGGGAGACTACGTTACGAGTTTGCAAAAGAAGCTGAAGCCTGGCATTCTTTCGAACATGTCGAAATGGAATGGTTCTCCATCGTGGAAAACCACGAGGAACAGGCACGGATACTACTGGACGCGATTAAAGAAAAGACGGTCGAGATTGAAAGTCTTCGAGACGGTGTAAGTTCTCTTCCATCCCACATACGTTTGGACTAATGGACTACCTACTCATACAACACTGCAGCTGTACAGTGCCACCCAGCTCCGGGAGGCGACAAAGGCCACCCACATCAATCAGTTCATCCTGGCATTCACCATGGTAACCATCTTCTATCTGCCTCTAAGCTTCGTCAGCGTGAGTGTCCGTCCTGATCCGTCCGTGGGCCAGTCTGATCGTTCATGCACAGACACTCTTTGCACTTGGTATGTTTGACTGGGACCTCCCCCAACAGAAGAAAATCTTCATTTCAACAACTACCGTCGTGTGCATCGTAACCTGGTGCGCCACATGGCTCTTCTCCCGGAGTGTACAAGACGCAGACATCCACGGTGGTCACCGCAATGCCTGGCGACAATGGGTCATGTTGGCACAGGGGTCTTATAGGGTAGCCAAAGCTTGCGTACCATCCCGCGGTGATAACTTCCAATCGCCTATCCGAAAAGGGCCGATAATCTCGGAAGCAGACGAGGACACGAACGATTCCGATGAGGAGGAGCCGCCGCCGGGGAAGAGGAAGAGAGCCATCATGGATGCTTTGCGCAACCTTGGACGACGTACCGCTCCTTCGCCGCCAGATGATCAAGGCGAAAACGGCATTTCGACGGAACACGTGCCACAGTCACCACTCAAGACAGCAAAGACTAATCAGGGGGGAACGAGTTAGGGCAGAATATGACGCAAATGAGGAAGTAGACAAAGCGGCATGAGATCAGGGGCGTCAGTGATCCGTCGTTTGCTTGACTCCCTCCCTCTCGGGATATCAAGGGACTGCTTTGGGTCCAAGTTTGGTTTCATTGACACCCCCTTCGGCTCTAAAGTATTGGTACTGGTTCGATGGCATTCTAGTGGCAGCACTCGATATGCCCAGTTTTTGTCGCTTCCACCTCGAACTCTCAAGGCGTGCATGACTGCAGATAGTTTCTGCGACTGACTCGGACGGGTATATGCATAGTGTGCCTTCAGTGAAGTGATCCCTAACTACCCATCATCTACCAGAGTCGCGAGTTGCCATCGTCATGTTTCCGCTAGGGAAGAAGAGAAAAGACGCAAAGCCACCCATCCTCCGGAGTTTTCATAGCTTCCAGCTTCGGCAAACCTTCCTACCGTCCACGGAAGTCCATTCCAGTCCGATCTGTCTCCCTACTTGGCACCACCTCCCTTGGCCTCGACGAAGCCGTCCTTGCACACGGGGCAGACCAGCTTCGCGCACCTTGCCGAGTATGGTTGTAATTGGACAGCCTTTATAGGTACATATAATTCACTGCCCATTTATCCGTTCGGCGAGAGAAGGGGGTAATAAAGCATGGCCATTGATATTCAATCTGTGCTGACCTGCGGTAGTATGCATCGCATAAAACGCCATCCCATTGCAATCCTAACAATAACAAACTAGACTCAATGACCGAATACGCCACGCATATACACTCCGATTAAATGAGACGATGGACGGCCTGCTCAATCGCAGCCCCAGCAACTCCCGCGCCGAGGACGTACCACAGCCACTCGTTCTTGATGACCTCGAATCGGGGCCAGAACGCGTTGTGGCTCTCCTGGAACTGTTTAAAGGCGGCGTGCTTCTCCAGGTTGGACTCGGAGTAGCGACGCTCCTGGTGCCGCTCGGTCTGCTTGTCGCCGCCGATGTAGCGGAGGAAGACGTAGTTGACGATGCCGCCGAGGATTTCAATCGGCGCCAGCATGTCCGATGCGAACAGGAGGAGCGGGAAGGAGAAGTGGATCAGCGCGTCGCCGAGGTAGCTATTATAGGTATAGAATTGTGAGTGAGATCCGGATATGATTGGGACGGGACCGGTGAGGCTTACTTGGGGTGTCGGACCAAGCTCCATACTCCTTTCTTGCACATGGCGCTCTTGTTGTCGGAATTCTGCTGGAATTCTTCCAGCTGCTTATCCGCGAGAACCTCCATGGCCAACCCAGTCGAGAACAGAGCGACAGCGAGGGCCTGGATACCAGGGTGATAGCCGGTCAAGACAGCGCCCGGGTGGTGGAACGGAGCAGTCAGGGGCAACGAGATGATGGTCTGAATCAGGGCCTCGGGGATGAACAGAGTGAGAATGGCCTTGTTCCAGAAGTTGGGGTCCTCCTTGTCCGCTTCGTAGCGGGCGTCGTCGTGGCCTTGACCCGCTTGGCGTCGCTTGATGCTGCGGCTGGCGATGCGGTAGAATAGACGGCCACCCCAGAGGGTGACGCCGGCCAGGAGGAGCCGTTCGGGTCGCGATAGTGTGGCAAAGGCCTGAGAGACGGTGAGTCCACGGACAAAGATCTTGCGGCCGACTGCGCTCCACCATCCATTAACAAGAGGAGCAACAGGCCAGAG
This sequence comes from Arthrinium puccinioides, assembly GCA_022414665.1. Classification (NCBI taxonomy): domain Eukaryota; kingdom Fungi; phylum Ascomycota; class Sordariomycetes; order Amphisphaeriales; family Apiosporaceae; genus Arthrinium; species Arthrinium puccinioides. Next base: position 58,687 of record JAIUNF010000005.1, read on the forward strand.
CCAGTCCTTGGCCTCGGCACTGTCGGTCACTCGTCCAAGCCCGTAGGCGATCAAGGCCAATGAGCCGTGGACCTTGAGACTGGGTAGGATCGTGTCCTTGAGGATGCCCACGTCAAACAGCTCTCTCCGGAGCGACCGGTGATACGTCACCTTGGAAGGGATTGGTGATGATTCAAAGAGGCTCCCGGACAGGCTGGACTCGTTGCCAACTTGGCCCAAATAGCGGCCAGTACCGCCAACGTACGACATGATGAGAAGAAGGATAGTTGGTCAGAACTGAATCATTCGGTCCTCTCATGGGATTCGATAAAGATGAAGTCCAGTCTCAGTCCGTCTTCGTTTGAATTGGATGCGGGGGTCAAGGTGATTGACGCTGGGGTGACATCATTGCAACTGCGGAGAAGCTAGCCATCCTTTCTGCTGACAAAACATGAAAGCTTCATCGCATGTTTCATGAGACAGTAGTCGAACAGCTCATAAAGATGAGGTTTCGAGTCCACCACTGTGTATGAACCAGAATCTGACCAATGGTGCCGTGGGATCGATTCTCGGGGGGTCGGTCGCCACAAGCACAGACTAACAGTCGTCGTTGGCAGCAGTTACTCTTGATCGCGGCATGAGCGAGTGCAAATGCCAAAGGTTGATCGGACGTCACCATGAAGAGGGATGCGGAGTGTTGATGGCTTGGTGGGATTTACTGGAAAGCTAATAAGCTACGGTCGATCCAACAATTCAAGCCTTTGGCATACATGGTCTCATCGCATCGCAGCTTCGGCGTCCCGTACTCCCACCACGTACGACACCCGCACCACCCCGGTAGCATGCCCACGCTCCAACCCAATTATACCGTCCATACCAAGCAGCATGATGTTGCTGCAGAGACTGGTTGCCAGCGGAATTGACTAACAATAAACATATGGCTTTTCCCTTGCTCACTTGGTCACCAGGTGAGTCCTCGTCACTGTGACCTGTGACGCCCTCATCAAAGACCTTTTGTTGTTCGGCCACGAGGCCGTGGTCGTACTCTTCGACCCCGTCGGTTGATGAGGGCGTCGTCATGGCCCCAGTGGACAGCACATCGTCCCCACCAGTCTCGTCCTCTCTTCCCTCCCCAGGCTCCCCCTGATCTCCCCCCCCTCCCCCTCCTCCTTGTTACCCTTCCCGCCCTCCTCCTGCTTCCCCTCCTCCCCGTTCTCGTCCTCCTTATACTCCTACTCACCCCCCTCGTCCTTGTCCCGGCCGTCCTCCTCCTCTTCTTTGTTCTCCACCACCTCCATCTTCTCCTCCTCCCTGCTACCCTCGGGATCTTCGCTGTGGTGGCTGTGGCCGTCGTTACCATTGCCGGCATCGACGGCGGCGCGCGGCCGTGATGGACGAAATGGTTACGGGCAAGACTGTGAGCTGCAAGGAGCTAGGGGTTGCAGCGATTGCGGTTATTTTTGTTTTTGTTTTGTTGTTGTCGTTGGTGGTGGTGGTGGTACCTGACGACAACGGTGACGGACGTTAGCTGCGGAATCGTCGAGAGCCAATCGTTTTTGAATTGAGATGTGTGTGGCGTTGAAATCCTCTTTGCTGTGAAGATTGCAATTGGTGGTAGTAAATATGTTAATGAAGAAAAAATGGAGAATTCTAGTTGTAAAGATTCTGATTAGGAGTGGTTTTGTATTGCTAAAGAAGATAAAGAAGAAGAGAGAAATCTAAAGGAACGAGAAAGAGGAATTTTGACTAAAGCAGAAAACAAATCAAGTCATGGAGGAAGGTGTACCTCTAAGTACAGATAGTAGGTAGGCACGATAATAGCAGAAGAAGCAGTTTGATAGAAAGCGCAATACACTTACTGCTGCTATTAGCTTGTGACGACCGCCCAAAGTACCGTGATGTAGGGGCAAGAAAGAGCGACACTACGCTTGTTCCAAATCGCAACCAGTCGTGACTCAGCAGATGGCGGACATCAACAGTTTGATATGGGGCTTATACACACAACCTCCCAGTAATTGGGCTTGCTTCGAATGGTGTATTGCATATCATCTGGCTTTCATGCCATCGGGTATACTCTCCTACTCTGACGATACTCTCTGCGCCGCGTACTGATCCCACTCCTTCCTCACATTCAGCAGCCTCACCAACTCCTCGTCCCTCTGTTTCGACAAGTCCTTGTAGTCCCTATCACCCACCATCTCCAACGTCCCCTCCACCCATTTCCGCTTGAGCTCGTCATCGACGACCGGATCCTTGCGCGCGTACCAGCTCATCAGGGGCTCCAGCAGATGATCCGCCATGTGCTGGATGCCGCCCTCGCCTCCTCCGAGATGAAACAGCAGACTCGGTCCCATGAGCCCCCACCTCAGCCCGGGTCCGAACGAGACCGCGTCGTCAATGTCCCTGACGTCGACCACGCCCTCCTGCAGGAGATGCATCGCCTCGCGCATGATGGCCGACTGCAGCCTGTTGGCGACGTGTCCCACCACCTCCTTCTTGACGTGGATGGCCTTCTTGCCGATCGCGGTGTAGAAGGCCATCGTCCTGTCGACCGTGCCGGCGTCTGTCTGGCTGCCGCCGACGACCTCGACGAGCGGGATGAGGTGAGGGGGGTTGAAGGGGTGTCCGACGATGCAGTTCTCCGGCCTCGCGCTCGCGTCCATGCCCGCTTGTATCGACGAGCACGTGAGGCCGCTCGAGCTCGTCGCGATGATGGCCTCGGGCCCGAGATGGGCCGCCATGTCGCTAAAGAGCTTGCGCTTGAAATCTAGCCGCTCGGGGCCGTTCTCCTGCACGAGCTGGGCGCCTTGGAGCGCCTCCTCGAGGTCGGTGGTGAATACAATGTCTTCTGCTTTGGCGTCGGCTTTCTTGAGCAGGCCAATGTCGGAAAGGACGGGAAGGGCGTCTCTAACGAGTTTGCGTAGGAATGTCTCTGCTGCTGGGTTGATGTCGAATGCCCTGACTTGGAGACCGTTGGCGATGAAGAGTGCCGCCCACGATGCTCCGATGGAGCCACAGCCAATAATGGCAACTCGCTCAATGTCTGCCATGGTGAAGTGAGGGTATCTTGATTTGAATTCTGAGCAACTTTGATAACGGCAAGGAAAAAAGAGTCAAACTTTTACAAAGAAAGGGGTATTGGGTCTGATAGAGGCAGGAGTATGTCAAGACTCAGGTGCGACTAATTGTTGGTATATACTCTCAGTATCTAGACTCGTCACTCTCCGAGTCTCCCCCAGGGCCCAGGAACCTCAAAGGTTCAAACCAAGAAAAGACTAGTCAGGCACCTGGCCACTCTCGTCTCGCGTTCAAGCAGTTGATGCATTACGCAAGGCATGATATCATCCCGCAAACGGCCCGTCCGATGAATCCGGCACAGGACGAGATTAAACTTGCTCGACCCTGGCACTGCCCCTTTTGTCCAACTCGCACAAATTCCAGCCCTACCATCACAGCGGAGCCCTTCCGCCACAGTTTTCTGTTGCTTCAGGCAAGGATCAACCCCCACCGAGTCATGCCAAGCCCGAATGCCGGGCCTCCCCAGTCCCGCAAGATCTCGGAGTGTTATAGGTCTCGCCGAGTTTTTTTTATCTTTGTCATGTTTGTTTGTGGAGATCGTTTCGACTCTCGACACTCGACCGCATCTTCGGCTTTCGCGACTATACTCGTCATCGCGGAGGTCCACTCCATGGCCCGTGTGGTGAGGGCAGAGAGTGTGCTCCGTAGACTGGACTGCACTCGCGGGATCGCGCGTCAGACCGAGTGGTCGGGCGGCAAAATGATTCCTTGATACGATGTGGATTCGGCCGCTCGTCACTCGTGTGTCAGTGATCGTCGGTTGTGTCTGGGTAATATATAGAGTACCGTACAGTTCTGATGACATGGCGGTTCTGCACATCTCGAACATTTCGACATCTTGGCTCTTCCTATACCCTCTCTCTTGACAACTTCAAACGTAATCATGCCTCAATCATCTACTATTCCCGACGTCTACGGACCTGGGACGCACACCGACACAACCTTTGTCCCCGTACCACAAGAGACAGAGCGCATCTTCCGACTCATCGCCTCAGAAACACCAGGGTTCACACAGGATGAGAAGATCCTCTCAAAGGTCAAGTTCGAGGGCGAGGACTATCCCGTCATCCCCGGCCCCATCAAGGCCGTATCGGTAGCAGCCTCTCTCCACGCAATGGCAGGCGTCATCGCCGATGAGATTCTCACGATACGGGGTCTCAAAGACGAGAAGCGCCAGGTCACTGTCAACACCACACACGCCGCTTTTTGGCTGGGTTCCATTGCCGCCGCATTCGTCGGCGGCGAGGGTGTGTTGTCGCTCAGCAAGCAGGGGAAGCTCAAGACTCTCTTGGCGGACTGGGAGCAAGGATGGACCGACACGCCCCTGAAGTACCGCACAACGGCCATCTACCCGACGTCAGACCCCCAAAGGTGGTATTCGCTGCATGGCTCTATGAACGCGAAGCCCGTCTTGGAGTCAATAGGAATCAACCCCGACGAGAACATCACCACCAACGAAGAGGCAGCCAAGCACATTGCCAAGTACACCAGCCAACGAAGCCCGGAGCAGCTGGAGATGACCAACCTGATGAACGGCCTATGCGGCAGCATCTGCTTCACCCCAGAGCAGTGGAACAACAGCGCCATGGGCAAGTCCCTCGCCGCGCACCCCTTCGTCAACGTCAAGGCCCAATCCCACGCGGTTCCCACTCCGCCCGTGGCCTTCCCGCCCCTGAAGGCCGACGACAAGCGGCCCCTCGCCGGCGTCCGCGTCGTCGAGATGACCCGCGTCATCGCCGGGCCCCAGATCGGCGCCATGCTGAGCAGCTTCGGCGCCGACGTGATTCGCATCAACGCGCCGCATCTGCCCGACATCAGCATCATGCAGCTGACGCTCAACGCCGGGAAGCGGACGATCGCGATCGACCTGCGCAAGCCCGCCGACGCCGCCGTGCTCCGGTCCCTCGTGGCCGACGCCGACGTCTTCGTCCAGGGCTTCCGCATCAACAAGATGCCCAAGTACGGCCTGGGCCTCGACGACCTCGTCAAGATGGCCGGCGAGCGCGGCCGCGGCATCGTCTACGTCTCGGAGAACTGCTACGGCCCCGACGGCTACTACGCCGAGCGGCCCGGCTGGCAGCAGATCGCCGACGCCGCGGCGGGATCCGCCCACGTCACCGGCCGCTCCCTGGACCTCCCCGCCCACGAGGCCGTGCTGCCGTCCCTCCCCGTCAGCGACATGACGACGGGTGCCATGGGCGCCGTCGGCGCCATGCTCGCGCTGCGCGACCGTGCCACCAAGGGCGGCAGCTACTCGGTCCACGCCTCCCTCGCGGCCGTCAACACCTACGCGCTGCGTCCCGAGGTCGGACTCTACCCCCGCGAGGTCGTGGCCAAGTGCGCCGAGCGGTTCCAGTGGGCCGAGATGCGCGGCTCGCACCACGTCCTGGACCTGCTCGTCACCGTCTGGGGCGGCTGGGAGCGCGTGTTGGGACACCACCTCGAGGAGGACAGCGGCTGGTTCCAGTCATTCGAGCGCAGTCAGTTTGGCGGCGAGAAGCTCAGCATCCTGAAGCCGGTGGCGAGGCTGAGTGATCGGGAGTCCACGCCGCACTGGAAGACGCCCAGTGTGCCGTATGCGGCGGAGAAGGCGGAGGGTATCAAGTTTCTGCAGTAGAGGCTCCGAAGTTGGGCGTAGATAGTAGTTAAATTAGCAAGTCTTGCCAAACACCTCTTTCCCGTCCCACTGCCCATTGATCTTTGCTCTTGCTGTAGAGTGCTTGTCGTAAGGCTTGATGGCTGACAGCGTAATGTTGGTTAATATCGGCGTTCGACATTCGACTCGAGCAGCGTCCCCGCGACTGGAAACCCGCAGATGGTAGGGTCGCTACAAAGTCAGCAGTCCAGACCCCTTTGACATACAATGCAAATGCAATCTCATATATTCATCCCAGAAGCGGCTACCTATGAAGAAGCAGCATATCCTTTGTCTCTATTTCCCTGGCTCTACGCAGGCTATGCAGAGGCATCATCTTCCTCTGGCTCGACCGACACGGTGAAGCCGCGTAGAAGTATCCTCTCGTCTCGTGCGCTCTATCCCATTCCGAATGCAAAATGTCACAAACCCACCATCGTCTCTCTCTCTCTTCCCCTGCGATCAAAGACTGCGTGCTCTCAGAATCTAAGCAGCAGCGGGAAAGTCGTTGGGCCAGCACTTCTCCTTGGGCCAGAGCTTCTCGTTGTGAGTGCTGGCGTGGACCTCGAGCTGGATCTTGTTGGTGTTGACAATCTCCTTGCGGCAGTTTTGGCACTGGGGATGAGGTCAGCTGCGCGTCGGCTCACGATGGACGGCGACGAGGCTCACGATGGATGTGGGCTTGGGCGCCTTGACGGGAAGACCGTTGGCCTTGACCGGGGCGCGAGTGCCTGCCTTGTCGGCGGCCTTGTGCTCGCGTTGGATCTGTGGGGATATCAGCGACGAGGTCGTCGGAGTGTTCCATGAGGTCCAGTGGCCACTCACTCTGTCTTTCTTGCTAATGGGCATGATGGCGGTTGAATGTGTTCTTAGGGGGATTGAAACACGAGACGGATGAGAAAATCTCGCATGAATCCCAATGTGAGAGAAGTGGGCATGAGGTGGTCCGTGCCTTTCCAAACTCCTTAGTGGGGCAATCACAAGATTCCATGTTGTGCAGCATGAAGGCGACATGGAAATACCCTACCCTTCTTAGCAAATATTTACGCCACATAGTCATATGATGATTGAGATGAGGCCAAAATGAAAGGACTCATTTTCGATATTATTGAGACTAGTATATCATAAGTTGGGATTCGAATTTGCTATGCTTAGCTGCTTGCCAAGTACCTAACTAACGATAAGTCATAACATAAACTGGTGCGGCGAAATTGGGCAGTTATTATAGGTGCGCCTTCCTAGAATACTGTTCTGATGCAATACAGCTAGGATTACTTGGTTGGATGGTACATATGAAATCCAGACTCACCGTCTCACGTTTCTCTTGCTCTACTTGTACTCGACAGAGTGTATATGCATACCGGCAACCAGCTGGAACAGACTGTAAAAGGCTTCGCTAGTTTGCTAAAGCAACAAATATATGGCCTTGACAACCGTTTATATTGAGATGGCGGCCGAAGAGAACTAGGAAGAATCTGTTGGGAATAATCCTGCTAAATAGTACTGTTTCGGCCTAGTGTGTACTTACCCACTCTCCTGGCTGAGAATAACTACACCGAGCACTGCCCGTAACACAAACAGGATATCAGTATATAGTGCGCTGCCTGATACACTGAAACAGAGAGAACAGTTAATGTTTAGTCCGTTGTTTACTCTGCTGCAGTAAAATTGATAATCGATGGCAATTCCCTCGTTGATTCCACCGCAGTAATAGTTGGCCCTTCTCGGTACGGGCCTCCCTGAATCGCGACGTGGGATAGCAGAGTAACTTACGCCCTGTAAAGCAAAAAGTCATATCATTTCCTACACCTTGTTGAGTTAATGACATAAGTAGTCCGTGTACCCCAAGTCATCGTACAAAGCGGAACATTGCCTTGGTTGATCAACCCACCACCAAAGGTACCGAGTCGGGATCTGTTTGAAACATGTCAACACGTGTTACGTTTCATGTCGCGTTGTGGTGTGGTATACTTGCCTGGTCTACAAGTCTGACCTCAGCAGTGTCGGTAGACCTGATCGCTGTGCTTGGGCCTTGAGGCGTTGGAACTGAGTTTCCGTGACTAAATGTCTGGCCTTGATATCGTTCATTGCGGATAGATGTCGGGTTTTGAACTTCCCCCATATTCTGTCGTAAGTACTCAGTGCAGCGTTTCTTTTTATGCAAACTTCGATTTCCGTCTTAACCATTTTGACGATTTCGTCAAGGAAGATAGCAGTACCCGAGAAGGATTGTACATCAGTAGGTAGCTGGAACTTGTGAGATATGAGGCATCGATAGGTGGCACCAAGCATCTGGTTGGTGATTGGAAGTCTGTCGTGTATCGCGTATTCCGTTGACATGAGATCGTCAAGCCAGGTTGAGAGCAGTTTGAGTAGTCTGGATGAAGCATCCACCCGTGAAGCACTCAGAACATCTGACAATTTACCTTAGTTACCCGTGGGTGATATTCGAAGCTGGGAACTTACCCGAAACCCCATCTGGTTCCATACAATCCTTGAACAGAGGCTCATTTGCCTCACGAGCACAAAGCTGCCCGTCTTCATTCAAACGACAATTCCAACTGATTCTACTAAGAACTTCCTCAAAGTTCGTCTTGCTGCCAAGCTCCCAGTAGATCCACAAAATTTGCGTGATGCTCGTTGTGACCTTGTTCTGTTGGCTGACAACCCGCGCGCAACACGCCTGTGCCCAGGGTCTCAGAACATGGACGAGGTTATACTTATCCGTCACGACAGTGAGTTCGTAGATATGGGGGATCGTAACTTGATCAATATTTTCGAGAGTGACAAGATCGTAGCGACAGTGGATGATGGCGAGAATGAGCTGCATCGGCGCTGGCTTGTCCTCGGGTAGACGTACTACCCATTCCGTATTGTCCGGGTGCTGTGACTCGGCAAAGCCTCCCCTCAGCATGCGCTTCCAGATAGGCGACACTCGACAAAGGGCTCTAGAATCGACTTTGAATGCTATTGTGGTCTCGCCTGAAAGCTCTTCGCCGACAACGAGAAGCAGGTCGCTGTCGGAGTCAATCTCGAACTGGGATGGTGAAGAGTTTGCGACGCCATCTTTGGATGCCGAGGCTCTTAATGCTAGTGCTAACCTTGTAACCGATTCTTTGGAATCTTCGGCCGATGCTTCTTCGGCTTTCTCGGTGGTACTCATTGTGGCGTTTCGTTGGAGGATGAAGTGATGATTTGCTAACGACGACGGAAAGAGAAGGAACGCGTCTGAGCCTTTCGTCGAGACGCGTAACTACTGATTTAAGTTAACTTATCCTTATCTACTGCGGTTAGACTACAGTGCGTTACTGTCGCCGACAGGGATCTCGCATTAAAATGCACCGTGTTCGAGCAACGCCAATTGGCACATGACTTCTTACAAGAAACATTTACATACGAAGGAGATGCAGCCGGTCCGGTGAGCGCAGTTTCTTTCGACGACGACCAGAACACGGATAGGTCCAGTGCTAATACGACAGGCCGGAAGGGAGGAGGTATTTTGCTCCTTGATGAGCCCAGCTCGGCACTCGACCCGGAGACGGACGTCGGAGGGCAAGATGCACGACATTATTCGGCGCGAGTTCTCCAACTACACAATTCTGATGATGTGGCAATAGAAAGCGTACGTGGTGGCATAAAGTGCGATGATCTATTTAAAAATAGTAGTAGCTGCGCTCGCCGCTTCGCAGCTCCCTGGACTATGAATTGTGAATTAATCCTTGCAGTAAATACAAAACTCTGGGAATCAACTATGCTCTGGGCATAAAAATGAAGCTGTGTTACCTAATGTAGACCAAATAAGATATGCGATAGATGCATGCACGCTTCCTAGTGCACTTCCACCTCCTTTGCGTAGCCCCTTGTGGACTTGTACTAGCCTAAAGTGTTGCAAACTGTGCCGAGTCGTCTCGTAGGCTACCTCGAATGAGATAAGTGTTCGACTTCACAGTGACTGGTGACCGAGGTAAGTTGAACGTTCTTTCTTTCTAAACCTTTCACACGTCTTGTAAACCATAGTGATTCCGAAGAAGGAAGGAAGTGTAGCTAATAGTTATGGTAAGTGCATTGCTCTTAACATAGCATTAAATATTCTGCGGAATCGTGCCTACTTCCTCAACGTCAAGCTGTACCTTCCTTTATAACGTAACAACATCCTCTGCCTATTTAAGTTGCACTATCTTATTCCCTTGAATGTTTCTAACTTTCCATTGTTCTTCTTCACTGGCACATACACAAACTGTGGCAAAACTTCACTCCGACCGAGGTCAATAGTTCTACCGTTAACAGTGCTTAACTGCCTTACGACACAAACACACACCACCACCATTACCACAGCAACAATATCAATAACAACAACGCCAAGATACCCATTCGCAATAACCGCGCGCTCGTGGGAACTCATCCTATCTCTCGTGCTTCTATCCATGCCCATAACCGTCCACTCGTCCGTCATCATCGTTCTCGTCGTGTCCTTACCCATCACCCTCCACTTGTCCGGCGCTGTCGCCGTCGTATCCTTGCTCGCCATGTCGCTTTCCCCGCTGCCGCTACCGCTGCTGTCCCCGCTGCCGCCGCACCTACCGCTGCTGTCCTCGCTGCCGCCGCAGCTACAGCTGCTGTCCCTGCTGCCGCTACCGCTGCTGTCCTCGCTGCCGCCGCTACCACCGTTACCGCTGCCCCCCGCTATCGCCGCCACCACTGCCGCCGCTGCTGCTGCCCCCGGTGCCCCTGCCGCCGCTGCTGCTGCTGCCCCCGCCGCTGCCGACGATGGTGACGATGGAAATGACAATGACAATTATACCGGGGGGAGGGGGATTGGGAGGAGGAGAACGAGGAGGAAGACAAGAACGAGGAGGAGAACGAGGTCGAGTACGAGGACGAGGACGGGGCCTGGACCTGGACAATGGGGGTCAGGGCAAGGACATGGATAATGAGGTTTTATGACCAGAACAACGGGAGTGAGGACGATGGGGATAAGGAGGAATCTAACTCCGATATCGCCGCTGAATGTGAAATTGCCTTCACTACAATGTACTTAATATATACAGAGTTTGAATTATACTCAGGCGTTTTGAGGTGGACAGAAGCCCAGATGCCCGAGGGATGCAGTATTATACCATCAATCCTCGACTCGCGCATGGTACTATAATCCGGATAGTTATACATGATTTGAGATAAGTGGAAGCTAGCTTTTTGTGAGAACTCACTAGAAACCCCTGTTATCCCTAAGGTAAGGACACTCGATGCCGAGACGGGTTTATTACCCTATTCATGAGTGGAGCAAATCTGCAGGCTACATTATCCATAGCCGCCCCCACCCTTGCGTTATAAACTATTCGAATCGTTCAATCCAACTTCTACACCGCCTCGACCTCTGTTTCTTTTCATTTTGCCAAACTTCATTCTCACGGTGGAGACCACGGCATCTTCCCGCCCACATTCGTTACCTTTGAAAGATGCCTGAGTTAGAGGACGTCTCCTACTCGGAGGAAGCCTGCGTTGCCGTCGTTACAGATTACTATGAGTTCCTTACCAAGATGTACCTGGATAAGACCGAGGTCGTCTATCCACCCGAGGACGGCTGGCCCTCCATTACTGGAGCTGATCCAACGGTCCTTGAAGATTTTGGCAAGACCGCGAAGGTCATTTCGCTGCTTGCGCATCTTCCCTACATCCGCAGCATGCTGGGGCCAGGCCCCGGCATGGACGCATATGGCGCCGCAGATTGCCTTTTGGCCGACTGGAATAGCCTATTTGCCGGACTTTGCCCGGGAGCGGACATCGAATCGCTAAAAACATGCACCGAGGGCTATCCTCTTAACGAGGTTTCATCTGCTCAGGTAGTCGGCCTTACCCACGGTGGGCACGAGGACACCCCCGTCATACTCCTTGACACGGAGCTTGGCGTTATACACTGGGACCATTATCCGTTCGGTCTCGACCACGACCGCATACGCGAGTCCGTAAGATATGATCCGTACGACTACGCCCCCGAGGAAGAAGCCAAATGGCGAGATGATACCCCGGCATGGGCAGTTACCGACTTCTTTGAGATGCTTAAGGATCTCTTCCATACGCTTCACTACATCCCCACATGTAGCAAGATAATAATGAACGGCGAGGCCTCCTACCATCCAGAAGGCTTCATTGCAATGTTACGCGAAGTCTATCACAAGCATGGGTGGCCCGACCTGAGCGTTTACAGTAAGGAGGATTGCTTGAAGGATGTGAGAGCAGCGCTGGAGGAAAGCTACCCAGACGAGGTTTGAGTTTTCGAGGGGAAATTTGAAGCAGAATAGTACAGAATAGCAGAAACCTCCGGTAAACGGTAGACCGTAGCACATAGTTCGCATTTGTCGGTAATTCGTCCACCGTCACACACCCCAATCTTCTCAAAACAGCCTTCTTATTCGCAGGCCACATCCCACTTCAACTCGTGCTACCCCTTTAACACCCCGTCTCAGTCTCAGAAGTCCTCCATCAACCTAACGTGTCCATATTCGACCCCCCAGTTCGTCCTCCTCCCCTTCGTGGCACTCTGATACTCCACCCCCTCCATGACACGTGTCGTATACTCCCACATCTCCGTTGGAATCAGGTCTTCCCTCCCGACCTCCAACAGCCGCGCGATGAACGGCACGGCATGCGCATCTAGCACCGTAGGCTCTTCCCCAAACGTCCAAGGCCCCCGGAAGACACCCAAGAGCTTGCCGAACCACACACGGGCTTGGTCCTCAGCGCGCGCCACGCTGGCGGAGGTAAGGGCAAATTCGAGGGTCTCGCGGTGGCTAAAGCTTTTCATCAGCCGCCCGCCCAGTCTCTCGCGTATAAATGTAAACGGGGAACCAGCAGCACGTGTGAAATGAGAATAGGAACGGAGAAGCAAGAAAAGCGGAAATGAAGAAAAAACATACAATTCTCTCTTCCTCTCCAGCGCACCATTGTACTCTGGACTGATGTCCGTCCTCGCCAGCGCTTCCTCCACATCCGGACACGGGAACGAGATAAGATCCTCGGCCGCTTCGACAGACAGCGAAAACGCCTGGATCTCATGCAAGAGCCCCAGGAGCTCCCTGATATTGGCCTCGTGCGCAGGAGGGAGGAGACGCGGGTAGTGTGTGCAGAGCCAATACGAGATGTCGAGACTGTCTGTCAGGTGTACGGAGGCACCGGTCAGGGCTGGGACCTGTGATTCGGTCAATTCGGAACTTGATTCGGCCTCTGTCGGAAGGAAAAGTGAGAAGATAGACAGCAGGAAAATGGTAGTAGTCTTGTACCTGTCCCCGGGGGTTAACGCGTAACAAAAAGTCCTCGGTCATGTTCGCGTCACTATGCAGATCGCACAAGCTGTTCACGATGCGTACGCCGCCCTTGCTGCCGGCGGCGGCTGCCGTGCTCTCGCCTAGCGCATAGGTGAGGCGGGCCATGATGGAGTAGAGCGAGAAGGGGAAGACGTGGAGGGTGAATATCTCCGCCGACGGGGGTGTCGCTCCCAGCGATTTAGCTTGCTCCATCGGCGTTATATAAAACCCAACTGGCTTTGCTGAAATGCTTTTAGGAAGTAAATAAAATAGGTGGGATTAAGAACAAAATCCGTAGCGTCCGGCCGTGGTTTGATCTAGGTTGAAATCGAAGAAGAGCGTGAACCGACGATAGTAATAACGGTAAGATTTCCATTCTATCGAGGCATCAATATTGATGACGGGGAGGGGTAAGACAGGGTTGATTACCTAAGTCAGTCATGCTGCCCGCGTCTAAGCACGTCAGAGTAGCCATAAATTCTAGTTGGCTGACCTGTCTATGAAGAGTTGGAGACGCTGTAGAATCAAGCAATGGTGCGAAGGCTTATAGACAAAAGACCTTTCGAAATCTCAAAACAAGAACCTCAAGACAATTAACTTAAAAGCTTCAGCCATGAACCATTTCTGATACTGTCTCGGCCCACCCATATCACACAACGATTTCCTATAGAGTATTGGTATTACCTTGGCGATTTCCTCTGTACCCGTGGAATCTACTGAAAATCGCCAGGCCAATATCAAGCAGAGCAAACACATCAGTACTTCTGGCCGTCACTTATCGATCAGTGCCCACCAATCAGTCCTTATCACCATCATCCTTGCTCCGTCTTGCCACATTTTGAGTAACTAGAAACAACGCTTTAACACGTAGGACTACTACGTAGTACCATATAGAGGTATATCCGGTACTCAAGACCAAAGATATGTATCCAAATCCAATGCGTTTCGTCTAGACACTTGTTTGGTAAGATGTGAAATCCTCGTCTACATATTTTAGAGAGGTGAGCAACTGTTTACCTGGTTTATTGAACAAACATCAATCATTCCGACAATGAACAATCGGGGATTCGTCCTTGATAGTCGTAATGAAACATCGTGCGCCAAGTTCGGCACAACTACCAGTGTTGCATTTAAGATATGATCCATCGGTGTCTATACAGTAGTCCGAACTGAGACTTAAACATGTCCCCTCGTGGGTGTTGGGTGATTTGTAGTTTGTAAAAATGTGCTTCATAAGGTGGAAGAAGTCGAAGACCCTCATTTTAACACAGGAGGGTGATGAGTACAAGTGCTGAGTACTCTATGGACAAGTAAAGTAATCGATTAACAACATAAACATAACAGATGGTTAAGTATAGTCTTAATATATAAGATGTCGACGTAACGTAAAGTTCCGGCATCTCCGGATGCTTCATTGTCGATCGGTTTGTAGTAATAACGGCGATCGATTCTATCTAGGTTATATCTAATATATATATATACAGTTATATAACAAGACTATCTCGGTTATCGGTCCGATTTGAACTAGCAGGGATTTTATAACCTTGTACAAGGATCTTAAGGGGCGGTAAAAGACTTTAAATACTCTAAATTAAAGAGACGTAAAAGATCGACAATGTGAAATAAATTGCCACTTTTTCTCTATTTACGTTCTTCTTGTTAACTATAATTGTTAGTGTTAGGCAAAGGCCTAATAGGTAGCACTATTAGGGACTAATAGCCCCGCTATTAGTTAGACAACTGCGTCTTAATTGTGGCACCAATTATAGGCCAACGGCGCCACAATCGGTAGCTACCATATACACAACTCTATAGCTCCGTAGTACCTAAATATAACGGAGATAACTATACTAATAAGCCTACTTCTTGGTAGTATCTCCGGGCCGAACCCGGGACTATATAATATATAAATAATTGTTTCCTACCCCTAGACCTAAGAAGATAATCCTGAAAGAGCTGCCGAACGCTTAACTGCGTTCGAAACGAGCTCTAATAAGGAACTAGTCGAACCCCGCGAAGATAAGGCTAATACTAACCGATAGAGCCGCAGGAAATACTATCACTAATGCTGCTGTAACTAGGATCTATTATGCAGACAACTGTCTTGTAAGGTGCAAAGACCGGGGTCTGGCATCGAGCTACATCGCGAGCGTTAATAACTGAACATATCGCTCAATCTGGCGCTAGCCCACCTGGCCGGCAGCACGCTGACTAACTCCACTTAATCGCTTACATCAGCACTGTATTTAAACCCTCGACGACTTGCAATTGAATACGTCAACTCCATCATTTCAACTTTATCTTCATTTTTAACACGCAGCATCACCAAAAGTTGCTAGCACCAATTCAAAACCTCGTAGATACGAGAATCATTAGCACAACAGAAAACTGCACTCACATCACCTTAAAAACATGCCGTTCTTTGGTTCAAGCGTCAATCACGACTCTGGTCGGCTTCGACACAACTGGCTTTGCCCAAAAGGGACAGTCGGAGTTCACCAACTACGATGCTCTTCTAGGAGAATATTCCTACGGGAGAACGGACGACCAGTCAGGTTGCATTTGCAAAGCGAACTGGATTCCAGAACTTGTCTCTGGTCGACGTTACCATTCGAAATCCGACACATGATTTTCTCGTACTTGGGCCAGTGGACGGAAAGATGCGAGATGGTGCCTGCATATGCATCTGTCTGTCAAGAATGGCAGGAGTATTTCGACGGGATCGCTTTCCGATCTCTAACCCTTCACCAAGATGACATCCAGACGTTCGAGAGAATCACAGTGCTGCGTCCAAGCCTCCGCCGATACATTCATTTCATCCATCTTCGCCTTGTGTTGCCAGAGTACGACTGTACAAAGTGCACAAGTCGAGAAACAAGCGAGGAGGAAAAGTGTAACAACATTATCTTCACATCTGCGGTGTGGAGACTCTTCCAAATCATGTCAACATGGGGATCAAGCGGCGACAAGCCGCACATTGAGTTGGAGATAAGCGCGCATTCACCGAGCGATTGGCAACACCATTTCAAGAATCTGGGGTTCCGCGTGGATGACCGGCAGCACTGGGTCGAACCGCTGCTTGACCGAGTGCCCCGGAGACACGATCCAGCCCACGGATGGATCCGTTCAGTCCCAATAGGGTACAGAGCACCAATGGGAGCCGTGTATCGCGTGACCGGATCCGGTCTGCGTTTCGAGAAAAGCGCTCCTTGCGTCGCAGTCATGTCGACCCTCCCATCTGTGCCCGTCGTCGAGAGCCTCCTGATCCGTCGGCAGTTTTACCGCCACTTCAAAGTGCG
Source organism: Arthrinium puccinioides (assembly GCA_022414665.1). NCBI lineage: Eukaryota > Fungi > Ascomycota > Sordariomycetes > Amphisphaeriales > Apiosporaceae > Arthrinium > Arthrinium puccinioides. Next base: position 74,979 of record JAIUNF010000005.1, read on the forward strand.
GTTCGCCCTGAAGGGGATCATTCGGTCATTGCCGAATCTGTGCGAGTTCCGGTACGAGCCATGGCGACCTGTCTCGAAGCGGCGCTCCGACAACATCCACTCGGAGTTCGCATTACTTGCTGAAGTGCTTCGAAAGCATCGGCAGTTGAAGAGGGTATCTATATTTCAGGATTTCAACTCTCGGCTTCATCATATCGTTATGATGAACACGGAAAACCACTGCGATTCCCTCAGTCGACTATTTGCCACCTTGAAGCGTCCCGAGTGGCTCTATCTGTCCTTTGTGGTTGACGCCGGCCAATTCTTCCACCAATTTTGGCCTGGGAAACCCATCACCTCAAAAAATCGGTGGGACAATCTGCAGATATTGTTCTTGACGTCTCGGGAGTTGAAGCCAGATGCACAATACGACCTCCCGCTACAAGCTGCAGCAAGGGCAGCCCTTTCCATGCCGAAGCTTTTCAAGATGATCATTTGGAATGTTGTATTCGAAATGCTCCACGGTTGTGCCTTTTCCTATACAAGAAAGAACAACAATCCCAAGATCTTGATTGCTAGTAACTGGCAATGTACGATTTGGCCAGAAACACGAAAGCTCTGGCAGGAGGTTGCTAGAAAGCACCAGCCGAGACAGCCACTCGAAGTTAAATACGTCCCCTTGGACGCAATCAAGATGAAGTCGTACGGAGCGCTCATGCCGGTATTGAACTCGCAATTCGTAGCGTCTTTTGCTTCTGTCTTGGAGATGGAATTCGAAGCAAAGTTCGGCATGTATTAGATAGGGTACCAGGTTTGAAGATATTGGGAACTACTTCTTCACGAAGCTCCGTCCCTTGTGACTTGTCCCTTTCCGAGTGTTCCTCCCGTTTTCGTAAATTAATCGTGGTAGTTTCAAGTAAGTTAGAAGGTGCAGCTGCCTGTTCTTCGTATAGCTCTTTCATCGTAATAGCCTGCTCTTCCATCGCATAGCTCATGAGTCACATGTTGTCTTTGTATTTCACTTTTTCGGTAACGAGGCCACACTGCCTATCCCTCGACTCTCGCAGCCAACAGGCACCAAGTTCTATGCATTAGTGTGGAAACTACTACATAGTACAGCAGCTGCAACGGGTACCCGATGAGGTCACAGGTGGGTCAGACGTCGGACTGCTTACGCATCTTCAGTGTTCACGGTTCACCTACCACCTTTATTAACTGCAGCTGCAGCAGCTAGCTAACCTCCTCTCCTTCTTCCCTTCTTTAGGCCCTAGTAAATCAACAGATATTTACTACGCTTCACGTATTCACCGTTACGGTTTGAATAAGGTGATGCCAACAACTACCAATGCGAAACACTCTACAACTTGTCGTTTACCGCCACAATTAGCTGCGGGTTGATCGGGCCGTCCCTGGTCCTCGGCTTCTCCGACACGCCCTCGATCGCGCCGAAGCCCGCATCCTCCAGACTCTCCTTCCAGAACGCCACATCGGCCAGGACGTGCGTCCTCCCGTCGTCGAAGAGCCACCAGCTGTCGAAGAGCCCGAAGAGGAGGTCTAGCAGCGCGACCCTCGACGTCAGCTCGATCAGGGCCAAGACGCCGCCCGGCCGGAGCATCTTCCGAATGTGGGCCGTGGACGCGGCCAGGCTCGGCGTCGCGTGCACGCAGTTGGCCGAGAGCACGACGTGGTAGCGGCCGAGCCGCACGGCGGGCGCGTCCCTGGACACGTCCAGCACCGCGAACTCCATCCTGCCATCACCCAGGTGCGCCTGCGACCAACGCCGCTTGGCCTGCGCCACGAGCGACGGCGAGATGTCCGTGTAGGTGTACCGGAACGGCAGGCCCAGCTCGGCGAGCATGTCCAGGACGAACAACGTGGAGCCCCCGAGCCCAGCCCCGGCCTCGAGGATCTCGATAGGCTCGTTGCTGCTGCTGCTGCTGCTGCTGCCGCCGCCCTGCCTCGCGAAAAACTGTCGGAGGAACTTGCACAGCTCCCTGGAGGCGGCCGAGAAGAAGGGCGCCCTGGTGTAAAAGTCCTGAATCAGCACCATGTTGAGCCCGAACACGAGCTGCATCGCGTTCTTCTGGCCGGTGAGGCATTCTGCCAGCTGCGAGGCCGTGACGTGGTGTAGCTTGTGCGTGCTGGCCCATCGGGGGTATTTTTGCAGCAGGGACTCGAGGATGAGGCTGGATGGAAGGAGAGCCACGGGTTTCGAGGTTCTCCGGAAGCCCTTCTCCCCGTCATGCTCTACCAGCCCTCCGCTCTGTAGCATCTCGTACAGGGCGGCCAGCAGCTTTCCGTGCTGCGGGATGATGCCCACGGGTGCGACGGGAGATCCCTCCGGCATCGAGACCATGTCGCAGTCGAGTTTGGCAAACGCTTCCACGATGTATGCGAGAATTAGGATGTCCTGCTCCGGAGATAGCATGGACCAGTAATCGTCACAACCTTCTTCCTTGTCAATGACCCTACGAAGCTCGCTTGAGGCTCTGTACATGGCTGAGATCCGCTGCCTGGAAGCAGGAAGAACTGTGCCCTTTGAGCTTTGGGGTCCCGAGGCCAGCGAACCAAGCATCTTTCGGACCATTCGCTGTAATAGCGGGCCAATATCCGTTTTGACCTACAAAAAGGTGGCCAAGTCAGACAGGCTGCACATGTTCTTTCTGCTTGCACGTGGGAGCTGGAAATAACGTACCTTGGGCATCAACATGATGGTGAAATGATCACCTTCCATCTTGAATATCTCCAGATCCGGCCCGAGGAGGTTATCCCACCCCTTTGCGCCAAACTCCTTGCGCTCCGCGGAGAGCCAGTCCTGGTTAATGCCCGTCTTCTCCGCGCCCTCCTCCTCGGCGATGCGCTCGCCGACCTCCTTGACTTTCAGGTTCAGCTTGTCAAAGAGCCCGAAGCGGGACCAGACGACGAAGACATGCGCGGGCCTGTCCTTGACGCCGAGGGGGACGGGGTCGTAGGCGGACACGGCGCGGACGCAGCCCGTGACGTGCTGCTTCTCGCCCAGCGTCAGGCCGTCGCCCTTGCCGATGTTCTTCATCCCGTCTAACATGCCCGTCTCCGCGCATACGTCCACGGTGATGGGCGGCAGGCCGAGCAGCTTGCGCGGGCAGGCCGAATCGATCAGGACCAGGCCGTGGACGCGCTCGCCGGCGTCGGTGAGCTGCTTCGCGACCTCGTAGGCGTACATGCCGCCGATCGACCAGCCGCCGAGCAGATAGGGGCCATGCGGCTGGATGGCCCGGATGGCGTCGACGAACAGGGAGCAGATCTCCTCCATGGTGCAGTCGAACTCGGCGGGGCAGTGAAAGAAGGGCGATTCTAGGCCGTACACCGTGACCCGGCTGTCCAGCTCGGGGAGGTTGATGTAGGCGGCCGCGGAGCCGGACCCTTCGGAGACGAGGAAGAGTTTGGGTGAGTTCGGCTGGTTTCTTCCCTGCAGGAGGACGGCCTTGCTGCGGTATGCCTCGATCGGTCGTCGGATCGTTGCAGTGTGGGGCCTAGGGACGGCACCTGGCCATTGGGATGAGTCTTCCTCCACTTCGTCATATTCGACGTTGGCAGAAGCGAAAACTGTAGGTGGTTCAACTGCGTGTGGCAATGTCAGAGGACACGGCGACCAGACATTCAACATTGCAGTGTAAGGCGAACTAGTACATACCTCGTGCCTCTCCGGAATTTCCAAACATGGAATTGACGTAGTCCCTCGCCTCGGCGGTGTTCTTGTTGTCAGTGAAGATGGACGCCGGCAGCTCAATTCCCGTCTTCTCCTTCACCGTGCCGAGGATCGCAATGCTCATGAGGGAGTCAAGCCCGAGATCCAGGAAAGGGGCGGACTCGTCGAGCTCGGCCGGCTCCATCCCCGCCTCCCCAGCGATTGCATCGGTGAGCGCGTCCACGAGTGAGGGTATAGGAGGTGTCGACGAGGAGCGAGGGGTCTCCGCAAACGAATCGGATGATCCGGCCGATATACACGATCCGGGGTGCTTGGAATCCGAACGACTCTGTGCCGGGGCGAGATCATCGTCGTGAACTCCGCCGCCCGATCCAAAGTGTTTGCCAATCTCTGCGATGGTGACGTGACCGAGAAGCATCACGGCGGGTATCTCGATTCCCAGGTCGGCTGACAACTTGGAGGAGATGGCCACGCTGAGCAGAGACTCCACGCCCAGACTACCGAGCGTGCTGCTGGGCTTGAGTTCCGCCATCGAAACCCCGGTCTCTTCGGCTATGAGCCTGAGAACATGTAAAAGCTGCGAGGTATAGCTTGGTGCTTTCGCGATCGCTTCTTGCGTCCTCCTCTCCGGCGTCTGTTTCAAGCCTTCCAGTGAGATTGTACCACTGACCGGCAATGCTGAGTGCTTGGCTGCCTTTACTAGACGGGACGTGGACGAAGCCACGAGGCTCTGGAGAGACGTCATCTTGATGCGTTTGAACGCAATTCCCTCGCCCACCGCTACAACGCGAGAGTCGTCCATGACGGTGACATCACAACTCAAGCCGACCGCTTGCCCGGGGGCAGCGTTGGACCGCACATGGCAGAGGTAGCGTTTCCCCGGGCCTATAGCCGTGCTAAGGGACATCCTATCCCATCCGGCCATGACGTACAGCATGTCCTCTGGCCTGGCAGGGCTCGAGTTCACCATGAAACCGGCCGCCTGGGCGATGCCGTCCTGCCAGCAGGGGTCCCAGGTGAAGGAGCAGCCTGGCGGGGTCTCGCGCGTGTCCAGCTGCACGGCGGCCTCACGGAAGTCGGCGTTGATATAGATGGCGGCGATGGACCGGTACTCGGCGCCATATCGCGTGACCGGGCGGAACATCTGGTAGACCATGTCCCGCATGAGCCTGTGGACGACGGCGTTGCCGGGCTCGCCCGTGTTCATGAGCTTCGTTGTCCGGTCATGGACGAGGTAGTGTCTGCGCGACCATTCGTCGAACCAATGTTCTCCCTGTTCGAGATACTTCACTTCGCACTGGGCGTGATCTCTGTTAGAGGAGATGGTAACCAGCACAGTGTCCCCGTCCGTCTCTTTTGTCACCTTCACCGCGACCATCTGCGTGCCAGCGCCTTCCTTCAGCGCCAACGGGGCAAAGATGGAGGCATTTCTGACCTCCATGACCGCCGGCGGTTTCTCCGGGTAAAGATGCTTGAAGAGTAGTCGGGCTGCCGTGAGAGCCATCTCACCATAGATGCAAGCAGGTGTGAGTAGCACACCCACGACGCTGTGGCCCTGGATCAAATTCTTTAGCGGGGGTCGCTGGATGTCGGAAACGAAAGACATGGAGCCGCGATCGCCAGTGATGTTTACAGTATTGATCCGGTGTATGGAAGTGCTGATGAATTCGCCTCCACCTGCCTGGGTCATGCCTGTTGGCGCTTCGAGCGCTCGCGTTTTGAGATTGTCAATGTCCTTCTTCAGATGGTCGATCTCCCTCTGCATCGCTGCGGGCCCCCCCTTTATACTGGATCCAGAAGTCCTTGAGGGTAAACGAGTACAGCGGGATATCGAGGAAGACGAATTCCGATTCGTGGGGCCTGTGATACTCGACCCAGTTGACGGGCAGACCATCCTCGTACGCTTGCGCCATGATGGCGGAGAGCGCCTCCCAAGGCCTGTCGGCGGTCTTGAGGCAAGGAAGCCCTCTGCCGGACTGTGGCAGTGAGGAGCGTGTCATGGAGAGGCACATCGCGCCCGGTCCTACCTCGATGAGGACGGAGTTCCTGCCCAGCAAACCCGCCGCTTCACCCGCGACCAGAGCTTGCGAAAACTGGACTGGTTTTCTGGCGTGATCGGCTAGATACGACGCGGAGAATACGTCTTGCGACCCCTTGCCGACGACCTTCCCAACGACGGTGGAAGCGACGGGGATAGTGGGCGCTGAGTACATCACCCCATTCGCAATCTGCTTGTAAGGCTCGAGGATCGGATCCAGCTGAGAGGAATGGTACGCGTAGCCCGCGCTAAGCCTGGAACATCGCAGACCCTTCTGTTCGGCGAGGACTCTTTCGAGGCTTTCGAGCTCCTCCAGCGGCCCGCCGATGACAACAGAGTGCGGTGTGTTGAAGCACGACGGACCACAGAGAGTGGCACCGTCGAACTCGTCGAGTATCCCGCTGATGGTGGCGGCTGGGGCTCTCACCGAGATCATGCCGTGGGTCTTCTCCGTGCAGAGCTGCTCGATCATCTCCGCCCGCTTCCCCACGAGGAACAGAGTATCGGCAGCCGACAAGACTCCCGCTGCGTGCAGCGCGCTGTATTCGCCGAGGCTGTGTCCGATGACTACATCGGGAGTGATGCCCCAGGACGCCAAGAGCTTCGAGAGTGCCATCTCGAGGCCGACGAGGGCGAGCTGAGAAACAGCTTGCGAACCGTCTGCCGCGTCGTCACTTACTTCCAGCAGGTACTGGAGAAACGAGGGCAGGCCGACAGCCGTACAGAATGCATCTAGCTCCACGATGTCCCGTTTGAAAGGGTCACAGGTATCGTAGAGCTGTTTTGCAAAGCCTTGAAACGCGAGGCCTTGTCCGGGAAACAGGAACGTCACCGTTGGTGACGAAGATAGGTTGTCTTTGGTTTCCGAGACTCTCGAAAGGCTCTCTTGAAGCTGATCGATGCTGGACACACAGAAAGCCTCCCTCACCGGGTAGTGTGCTCGTCTGGCCGTAGTGGTGTAGGCAAGGTCCTGAATGCGGATGTCAGGGTGGTGGCGGAGGTGCTCGATAAGCCTCCGCTTGTTCTCTTCGAAAGACGAAGGAGTCTTTGCTGACACTGTAATCACATGTGAGAAGCGAGAATCAGCCGCCCGCCCAGGACGCCGGCTGCGAGGTGGCTCTTCGAGGATAACGGCCGTGTTGTTGCCCTGAAGACGAATCTGATCAGGATAGAGCTCGATGCATAAGTTGGGGGAGACTGATTCAGACTGACCGAGGCGCCAAAGCTATTGACCAATACTCGCCGGGCACCAGTAGCCGAGTGGAAAGGAAGAGACTTGCGAGCAACGTGTATGTTTGCCTGCTCCAATGGCGGGAATTTGGGGTTTAGTCGAGTGCTAATGGGATGGGGTGGGATGGTGTTCTTGCGAAACATCAAGAGGGACTTGATGATGGCCGTGATTCCCGCCGCCTGTTTGAAGTTTCCGTCATCAGTCAAGTGTCATGGAAGATGGCGATCACACTTACAGCCTCTCCGTGCCCAAAGTTGGCCTTGATACCCCCTACATACAGAGGATTGTCTGCGCTGCGACCAGGGCCAAAAGTGGCAAAGATGGATTCCATCTCTTTGCAGTCGCCAGCCTGTGTTCCTGTGCCGTGCGCCTCAACATAGCCAATATGATGCGGTTCCAAGCATGCCTTGCGCAGGGCATCTCGATATAGACTCTTCTGCGACGGTGAATGAGGCTGCGTGATGGACACAGCGTGGGCTGAATGGTTCGTTGCCGCGCTTCGTATGACGCCCTGGATGTTGTCCTTGCCGTCCACAGCTTCCTTCAGCCGTCTCAAGATCAAGACGCCGACTCCCTCGCCCCGACAGTACCCGTCGGCAGATTCGTCGAATGTCTTGCTGGCGCCCGTCCGAGAGGTGAAGCCGGCACGGCTGACGCCAGCGTACGTGTTCGGACCCGAAATGAGGTTGACACCACCGACGACGGCAATGTCACACTCGCCGTTTTGCAGAGATTGGCATGCCAGGTAGACAGCGACCGAGCCGGAAGAGCAGGCAGTGTCTACCGTGATGGCTGGTCCGTCCCACTTGAAAAAGTAGTTGAGTCGGCCGGGGGCGAAGGCACGTAACCCCCCCGTGGCGGCGTATATGTCCATGTCCTGACTGGTGTTGTATTCCAACCCTGGGAAGTGGGCGTCAGTGACGAAGGACAGTGATTAGCAGACTCGTACACTTGTTATACGTACAGTCGTTTCCCGTCACGGCGACGAACGACCCGACGCGTTCTCGCATACCGCCCATCTGCGGATAGCTGTAACCGGCACATTCGAGAGCCTCGTACGTCGCCATCAGGAGCAAGCGATGCTGGGGGTCGGTCTGAAGGGCCTCGCGGGGTGACAAGTTGAACAGCCGGTGGTCAAAGAACCCAGGCCGTTCGAGAAAGCATCCATGGCTGCTGAGGGTGCTGTTCTTCTTGTTTCCCGACGGGTCACCGTGAAGGCGAATGTCGAACCGAGTCTTCGGAATCTAGAAGGTACCGCAGGGGCTGTGAGAATCTGCAAGACGTGGGTGAAATCATATGTGACTCAGGGACCGAAACGTACCTCTTCGTGCGTAGTCTTTGCACCATTGACAATGTCCCAAAGGCCCTCGAGATCTTCGCTGCCCGGAAACCGTCCAGCCATTCCCACCACGGCGATATGGCCATCCAAAGTAGCTTCCGATGGAGCCTGCGAAGCTCTGACGTCAACGTTGGGAAACCCACGACTCTCTAGGTCCCTTTTCAGGGACTCCTCGGCATGCGCAGGCCCAAATAGAGAAACCACGAGGTGCTCGTCGTTCTGTACGTCCTGAATGGCAGCTTCCAGCGCGCCTGTGAGCGAGAGCCGACGCTGAAAGATGTCGATGACGGCTTCGTGCAACACATCGCGGATCAGGACGCCCGTGTACTTGGATGCCGTGCTCGAGGAGATGATGTTGTTGTCAGCAGGTATACGGCCGTCTACGAGCGGCGAGTCGCCAATGATGGCAGCAAGATCCGGCGTGGGCAGATGAGGGGCATGGAATGCAGAGTAGACAGACAACGACAACTTGCGCGATCTGGCCAGATGCGGGCTGGCGACCAATGCCCTCAAGATGGCCGGTGGACCGCTGATCGTCTTTCCCGTTGGGTACTCGGCACTTATGTAGACGTGCTGGTGGATGGGTAGGAGCTGGTTCATCATTTTTAGTCGACGGGCGATGAGGAAAGGGGTGTTTTCCAACTCCAACCTACCTCGGTCTTGTTGTGCTCGTCTAGCATCGCTTGTAGATCCGAGGGGATCGCCCCGGAGAGGGCCACGGACCAGCTACCAGAACTCGTCTCGATGTTCCGAGACCGTTTCCTTGCTTCGATCGCCAGTCGTAGAGCCACAGAAAGCATACCAAGAGCTTGTTCCATCAGTTCAGCCGTAGATTGGGCGGCAGCGGCGACAATGGCAGGCAAGACGCCTGTACAGATGCCGACTATACGCTTGGGACAAGCCAGCAGGCTACTTTCTTCTCCAACGCGACTGACAAGATATTAGCGGGTCATCGAAACAAAGGCAAAGCGATGCATTTCATAACGTGGGTTTAGACGTACTGCACGTAGTCACCAATCTGAGCAATGTAGAGCCCGATGGTAGAGACGACCACATCTCGCGCCTCGTCGTTCTCGCATCTCTCGACCAGGTCATCGAAGGATAGGATACAAGAAAGGCCCGAGACGTCTTCTTCTCGCATCGCCTTCATCTCTGATCGAAGACTTTTGACCAAGCGACACAGTAACATGTTGAGCGGCGGTGAAGCACCTGCCTTTGCTCGAAGATGGCGCAGGGAGGGGCCACTTTGTGATTCCTGGCCCCCAAAGTACAATATACGTGTTGAGGCCATCTTGAAATGTTTAAAAGAGAGTAAGAAGTCACAAACAGATACGCGGGCGAGACGTGAGCAGTTGATGGTCATTTTTTGTAGTGCGCTCTCTGTTGTATCCGCCTCCTGACTCCCTCTGGCAAACATATTATATTCTAATTAAGTCGATGGTGTAACGCCTGATCCTGACTCCATCTAGCAAACATCCTATATTCCAATCAAGTCGATGCTGCAACGCCTGAAAACTTGCCTATGTGTTAGCTACTTCTCGTCATAGCCTCGCTGCATTTCAATCGCAGTCTCATTCGCGGAAATACTCCTTGCCCGGAATGTTTCCATGCTGTCCAACGTAGCCAAGGCCTCGAGACCGAGTATGTTGTAGCAAGCAAGGGATATCTCGTGGTGTTGGCTCAGTACTCGACAAGGTCCGGACGGGCCTAGGTGTCAACACCTCGGAAGGGGCCTCGAATCTCGTTTTGGTGCAACATCGGGTCCGACGTCTCAGAAATGTAGCTCTTAGCCGTCCGCACCTCGCTAAAGAAGAAGAAGAAGCAGGCCATACAGCGGTGCCACGTAGCTGACGTGCGTCTGGTTCGCAAGGGCACCAATGGACTACCTAGCAGGGGTTGCAAGGGCGACATCTCTCCGCCTTTGGACGTCGCACAAAGTTCCAACCAATATCGTAGCCGAGATTGCGCTGATGATGGCAGATGCAACCTCCCATCTGGTCACCGAAGCTGATGCCTTTGCTGCTTTCACCATTGCTCATCCCCGTCCCTTCTTTGATGGGGAAAGCCTTCATAACATTCCTGATGGTAGACATGACCAACACGTATTTCTCCTATCGACGGCCTCTTGGAGATATCTTCATGGTGATTTTCTCTTCCAGCGGATTCCTTGGACACAAGACGTCGGCGGATGGGACTCATCCCCACGTGCTCGTCATTCCGCATCTGGACAATGGCATCGAGATAATTTATTATTAGCGACACCGTAACCTGGCACGGCGGCATGGTTGGAGAGGTGCGAGGCAAGTCTATGGAGACAATTACTACCAGAAGCAGTATAACCATCTAGATATAGTGCTGACTGAATGGACAACAGCTTCCCTTCTACTCTATCAGACACTGCAGCGGCAGCCGTATCCGTAGTCTGATTTGTATGTCTACGAACGAGAAGTGCTGGTCCCTCGGGTCTGAAAAGTGTAGTTAGTTGCACGCCGGTCCGCCGGTTCCGCCGATATTTTACTTACATTCGATTGTTGATCGGATAAACGTCAGAAACCTTCCGTGCTACGTACTAGAAGTGCGTGGTAAGTAATACAGTCAAGCGGAGATTAAAATATAAACATCATCATCAGCCAACAAGTTGCACCTTACCAGGTAGGTGAAGTCTCATGGTAATTAGCCGAATAGCAAATCACACATACATATTTCACCAACATGAGCATTCCTTCCCCCGCTATTACCTCATGACACTATCCGAATCTTTAACCACCATCGGTGGACACGCTGCGGACCATGACAGCGGGGGTTGGCGAGCTTACCCCCCCACGGCATGATCTCGATACCTCCATCCATGTGTTCATTGCCTATCCCGGCGCCCTTCGTCCTTCCTCTCCTGCTCACGTCGTTGTCGCTCCTCCTTCTTCTCCTTTCGAGACTTTCTTTTGGGGATCTCGCTATCTGGCCCCACAAGTATACGGCCGGGATGCCAGATGATGAGAATAAGGAGAGCGATATTCATAGGAAAGCAATCCAGGGCGTACGAGTATATCTCGCGGAAGATGATAGGATTGGAGGGTGTGATGTCGCCAGCGATTTCGCAGATACGATAGATGATGCGAATCTATAGACATCGCGTCGTTTTAGTATAGTGTGCGAACTTGACGGCCAAATCGCCAATTTACAGTAATGCATAAAAGAGCACCGTAGGTGGAGAATAACAACCGCTTCCAGTATGGCTTCTGGTTAATTATTCTGCCTATAAGAACTTGAAAGTGCAACAACAAACAGAAGAATAGCGCGATGAAGAATTGTTGGATGACCATGCCGGCAAGGTAGACGTTTAACCCAGCTATATAAGCACTATTAGTTACGACTCGGTAGTATAAATAAACGCTGATATACTGCAGTAACATATTAGCATTACGATCTGCTAGAAGGAATACTTGTTGTAAAGCAACGGACCTCTTAATGATATTAGGATCTGCGCCAGGAGAAGCCATGGAGACACCGATAGCTTGCACAAGGAAGGCGAAAATATTAGCCAACACAAAGAGTATTGTAATCCATCGGGAAAAGATATATAATAACCGGTGCCCTCCAAGAAAGAAGGACACCATACGCGTGAAAGTCATGTAGACAAAGGCGTTGATCCATAAGGGCGCTAGCAGAAAGAGGACTTGCCAGCCGGTGGCATAGCCGATATTCTGCTGGTTTCGCGAGCCCAAGGCGTGCAGGATGAAGGCGATGGTCTCCCAGCTTGCGCCCATGATGACGACCCACGTGTATGCCTAATGAGGAGTTATTAAGTTAGTACACTGGTGCTGCTGGTGTTGGCCGGGTGCGACTTGATTTGCGAGTGTACACGCCTAGGAGAAGATGGTTAGCCAGCAAAAAGCCAAAGATGGCGGCAAAGGTCACTGCGGGTATAAACTCAGGATCATAATTGTAGTATGAGTTGCAGGCGTCGATAGGGACATGGCCATTAGGTGCTGGCACGGCGTCAACACAGTTCCTGCTCCCAGAGCTGTCGTTGTCGCCGTCATCGTTGCTGTCGCGGCGCAATAGCCCGATGGCTGCTGCCGTTATTAGGCTAGGAAGAGGCATAACGTTTTAAGCCCCTTGGAATCAATAGGTCATTGACCACCCAGGTCTGATTTTCTGCTCGAGGGTGGTAGTTGGGAAGCAGGCAGAAGTAGAAAGGCTTTGGAGAAGCAGAGGGGTCGATCAGAACGGGAAGAAAAGTGCGTTTAACTGCACCTCAATCCCCCGGGCTATAAAATTGATTGTGCAAGTTGTGATGCATCCGCGCGTCGCCCTCTGCGCGCCTCTCTGGAACGACCAGCAAGTTTGTTGCAATGGATGGATGAGTGAACGTGGGTGAGCAGCCAAGAGTCCACGACGAGATTTGCTGGAAGTGGCCGAACGAAATACCTGGGGTCCTGGACCTCATTCACATTGACACACGTCGCACGAATGGGGGGGGGGTAGGTAGCTTACGGTAAGCAGAACAGCATGCGTGAGGTACTCACTGATGCCGACACCCAATCATCTTGTGTGATGGATCAGATGGGCGGCCACCATCTGCAGCTAGACGCCTAACGTTATCCAGCCTGCAGCCTGCAGGGTGGTACGGAGTACAATGAGTGAAATCTACTGTGTAAACCTCCTAAGGCTTGAGGCTTGAGGCTTGAGGCTTGAGGCTTGAGGAATGTGCCCAGCCCCGAGGTGACCTGGTGACTGGTTTAACCGTAACGGACGGTGAGTCATTGCAGCCGCCATTTGCTTGATTGGTGGTTATAATTTGTTGCCTTCCTTTACGCATTGGGCGGTTGGATCTTGGCTACATGTGGTACCTATCGGCTAAAGTGCATCTACTTAATCCATGTCGTTTGTGGCTTACAAGTCACCAGGCCTTAGTAGCCGATATGTCCAATTGAAGAATTAAGCAAAAGCGGGATCAGCAAGCCTAGCTTTTACGAATAAGTACTTGAATGTAGGTAGAAAGCACCGATTCCGTAGACCGCTCAATGTTGGCAATTTCTACCACTATTGCCCAGGCGCTGACAGCCTAAAAGGATCTGTTTTTGGACCTAGCCGTGCATGGCAGGCAGCAGACTATAGACCGATCCTCCCTTGCGTCTAGACCGTCTCCTCTGTCGCAAGGATTACTATTTCAGCTATCGCGTAGACTAAGCAATCGATTCGCTATATCTTCCACACCACTTATCCGAGGCGGAAACAATCGCGAATCTAGATCGATTATATATCGCACGATTAATTGCTCTTCGGAATTCGTAAGATTTCGAGAATATGCAGGTATTTCGCGTCGTACAGGTTAGCTACTTCGTCTACGTTATAAGGTTTTCGATAGGACGTGATAGATTAATGCAGCCCTTCGTACGCTTAAAGTTGAGTCCTCCTAGAGCGCTTAAAGCGCTAGAATTATATTACTCTCTTTCCAAAGTAGTAGCATTTTCGGACGTAAAAGAATATAGAAAAAGGTTGAGGTTGTGAAGATATTTGTAAAAGTGGGACATTCGCTTGGGTAGGACATTCGCTAGTGGGATACGTTATAGGAACAAACTACTATATATATATCCGCGATAAATAGCTAGCTAGCCTTTACGTAACCTAGCTCTGCTGCACTACTTTAACTTTTATATCTTCTTTTTCCCTTATAATATAAGTAAACTTAAGATACTTTGTTTCAGTAGCTCCAACTCTATATATACTACTAGATCCGTCGGCCGATATGGTAACCTTTATTTCACTGCAGTGATTATTCGAGATACTTAGCATAACACCACCTTGTGGGTTATACTGGTCACGAACTAAGTTAGGTACGGCAATATAGACTCTGATATCTCCATCGAAGAAATTAACTTCCTCCCCTAATATATTCCTTATATAACCAACTTCTGTATGCCTTCCAAATGGATAACAGTTACTAAACGTCCCTCTTTTAGAGGGTATAAATATAGTTTTATCTCGAGGAGATATTAGCGTAGTGTCCCTATTAAACAGTAGTACTGTAGCTACGGCTTTTGGAGAAAATAGTAAATATAGAAAACTGGTAGGTTTCATCGTTAAATATTACGAAAATGAAAATTTATAGTAAATTTCAAAATTCTATAACGGAGTAAAATATAAAATTGTTTCGGAAATATATGTAGAACAAGTATAGATGTTTTCGACTTTATAAATATGTAATTGATTTGATTTATTGATGTAAAAATACTGCGAGACAACTTGTAATATATTATTTTCAATTTGGATTTTTATAATTGTTTACAGAAGTAACACTTAATGGCAGATATTTCCGGATCTTCTAATATACCTTGAAACTTAATATAAAATTACCTATTAATTACGTCGTAAATTGTTTAGCTTATGCGTCGAAATAGTAATTGAAATACCCTACTAATTTTAAGAATAGGTTTATATTGTATGATTTATTAACTTGGACAATTAGTACAATTAGGTCAGGGTTAGCCCTTTTGCCGCGTGACTTAGCAAAACAGAAAACGATTTCGCCTCCCGACCTCGCGATTTATGCCGATATCTTATGCGCCCCCCCCTTAGTAAATGTCCGAACTACCTAGATATTAACTAGGGATATTCTATCTATATAGCAGGAAGTTAATACTAGGATACACTCTCTTCGAGATATATCTCGCAATATCACGTGTATTTAAGTTTAACTAAAGTATCGGGTTCTCTTGTGTATAGGTTCTCTTTATATATGTACTATGCCGGATCCCTGGGCTATTAGCACATCTATATTAGCAGCTACGAACTATCACACGAGGGCCGCCACACGGCCAAGCTATTTATTTCTAATGATAGCTAAACGGCGTATTTTAGTTATATAATCACTTCTAGGCCCCTTATGCAGCGATACGCTGAACTTGATACACAAATAGACAAGGTGGTCTATAATTTGCTTAAGCGTTACGGCGATGTAAAGGAGGATATCGATCTGCGCATCCGCTTTAATTAGGCTAGGCACTTTTGTTCCGACATGACATTTCATATTAATCCCAAGGCCAAACTATGTATTACATAGCCTAATTATGCTATTAGCGCCAAGTTTCTAGCAGAGGTCTTGCAGATACTAGGGATTAACTTGAACGAATATTTTACGAAGCAAGATAAGGGCTTGGCTCTATTGGTAATCAAGAGCAAGAAGCTATAGCAGTTTGAGGGTTAATCATGTTTAAGGCAGATACTTTCATCGTATTATAATGGTTTTCTTAGTATTACTGTTCTCTATATAATCTGCTCTCTCTGCTTCGAGAAATTTTGTTTAGGATTAATTGGGTGTTTTTCCCATCCGCTTTGCTTTACTTGCACGATGAAAGAAAAGTTGCTAGTGTTGAAAGATTACAACCACCGCCTGTAGATATATATCGCAACTACATACCGGTAATACGACTACATATACTTATATAGATGTTTCCTTCTATTCTTTAACCTAGCTTTCATACCTCTCCTTTCTATGGCTGCTGCGCATCGAAGAACGGTCTTCCGTAGCCTTATATGCTTTTATTGTCTGGGCGACTTGTTATGATAATTCAATCGGCACTGCGGTACACATACTGCGTGAGCTTCAAAGAGCAGCAACGTCAAAGGGTGCACTGAGGACGTACATTACTTCATGCACCGGGACAGAAGGCGATACCGTTCATCCCCGTTTTGGACGACAACTTCGAGACGTGGTTCAAGAAGGACTCCTTATGGCAATCTGAAGATACCAAGGCTGTGGTAGATCGAGACGCGGAGACGACCTTTCGACTCTCCTTCATGGTCCCGTTACAGCATGCCGGACTTGCAAGATTGACGAGCCAGTCGCACATGTGCCGAATCGCCTCGACGACAGGAACAAGCTGGACGATCTCAACCTTGCCGATCTCATGCTCGAATTTTATTTGCAGACCTCCATCAAGTGGTCATCCGAGACGGGCAAGCTAAGTCCGATTGCCAATGTGCATCTCCAATCCTTTGGCTCGCCATTCAACGTCGTCTTGTCATATCTAGAAACCAAATCTACCGGTACCACAGTAGCGTGATGTCTTATTTGGGTGCGTGTTTAGGGGTTCTTACAAGTAAGTTACTGTCTGCATTAGTTCGGAAGGGTGGTGGGGTATGGCACAAGACTTCCCCCACTGGGCTCTGCCATGTACACAGTACTGTGTATTCGCTCTGCCGGTTGCACGACTCGTGTCTGCAGTCGATAAGCATTAGCAACACATCACGGCAAGTGAAGCCGGGAACAGGCAAAATTGATACTGGACTGACTACCCCGTACTGGGTAATTATAATACGTAGTAGAAGCAGGGTTAGTGACCACTGTCAAGTCGACGTGATAATTGCCCTCGGTTCCTGCCGCTTGATCGTCCCATTCTCGAGGGTCCAGAGCGGATCAACTGAGCAGCTCGGACCCTCGAGCAATCCATGTGCGGGGTCCATTGGGCTGCACGCTTGCTTGCAGACGCTAGCTAGCTCATTTGCAAATGACAATCCGAAGGGTCCGAAATTACTCCTCAATTCTTCGCGTCACGAGGTTTCACCTCCCCACAATCTTCATCCTCCCCTCTCACAGCATATGACAGTCTCACGGCTTCATTCCCCATTCCTTTCCCTCGCCGTTAGTCCTTCTATCCCTTGGCCTATACCTTCCTACAGCTATGGATTCTTCCTCCACCACTACCCCTGTGTCCGCGAAGCGCGCGACCGACTCGTCGGACGGCCGTCCTAGCAGGAAGACGCGTCGCATCTTCCAAGATGACAAGAGGTAACGTGGTGCCCTTGTGTGTTTGTTTCCCTTGCTTTCCCTCGGAGATACAGAGAGACACAGATGCACTTGGTCGTACCATGGATCCATTGGAAGGTCAAACGGCCAGCGGGAGCGGGCGGTGACGGCAATGACTCGAAGCCATTGTGGGTCGGCGTTGGAGTCTTGTCATCATC
Source organism: Arthrinium puccinioides (assembly GCA_022414665.1). Classification (NCBI taxonomy): domain Eukaryota; kingdom Fungi; phylum Ascomycota; class Sordariomycetes; order Amphisphaeriales; family Apiosporaceae; genus Arthrinium; species Arthrinium puccinioides. The sequence goes on from JAIUNF010000005.1 coordinate 92,221, forward strand.
GCCAAGCAAGCCAAATACCGTCACGCTTGAGTTGAATATCAACTCAGGTGTAGAGGGAATCATCGGGGCTCATGGAGCGTAGCTCTGAGGCATACGCGATTGTCGGGTCCAAACTCCGTTGGAATATCTGGCCCAAGCAAAGTCTGCGCAGGTGGTCTCTTGTCAGCAATGCCTCGGAAGGACCTAGTGTCACCCAAGCGCAGTGCTAATCGTCCGGATCACACGCGAGGCCTGGAAATGAGGCCAACCGTGAGCGAACCGATGTCATGGAGCCATCAGCGAAGCCTCGATGACCCACACCCCGGGTGCCCGTGCTAGAAGTTCGCCAATTGGAAAGCATCTGAATGATCAAGTTGACCCAGACCGCAGTCATTCAGAGGCATGACCATGGAGCATCCGATTCGGTGACGGCGCAGTGCTGGCATCAAGCGCCGCGCAGCGCGTATGGCACACTGAGCCCGATCAAACATTCCGAGCAGCGAAGCTCATCTCATCGACACCATGCCAGCTTCTCCTGTTCGTGTGTCGATGAGGTGGGTGGTCGGCTCACAAAATCCATAAATACTGGCAACCGAGATTTGCCGAGTGCAGCGATTGGCATCTTGATTCCTGCCGGAAAAGAGACTGCCCGGTCGGCCTCCATCCTTCGAGTACTCGGAGAGCCCATTGTGACAAATCCCTCGTGACGAAGCACATCGGACAGACTCAAGTCCTGGGTGGGCATAGCCGTGCATATCGAACAAGGAAACCATTGGGAGCACGGCAACTGGAGCCCGACGAGGTTCTGCTGTCCTCTGATCCCCCAGTTGCGCCCGTGCATGCGAAGGTCCATGTCCGAAGCGCAGGCGCCAATGGTGAAAGAAGGAAGCCCTGCGCACATCGAACAATGGAAACCGTCGGCCGCGCAGATGCAACTGAAGCCTGATGAGATACTGCGGTCCTCTGATCCTTCAGTCGCGTCTGCACACGAAGGTCGAATGTCAACAGCGCAGGCACAGATCGAGAAGATGAAGCCCTGTGTATTGATTGCGGAAGTTCATAGCAAGTACGGATGCTCCAGAGTCGGACGAGGTACTGCGGTCCTCTGATCCTTTGGTGCGTTCGTACTTGCAACCGAATCATGCCAGATCGCAGGCACCTCACTCGCAAAAAGAGACTCAACTGGTAAATCAGGGACGCCGCTCGAGATGATGTACTGGCGCAAGCGAGATTTGTCTTTGTCGTCCCCAGGTTCCATCTCCTGCAGAGCGTCCTCGATACCATTGGGGAAAGACGTGCAAATGGGAACAACGTGGCCGAGTCTTGACGCAGAAGTGGTCATTACGGGGCAAGGTGCGTGCTTGACGGAACTGACAGACATCAGCTCGTCGTTCGCCCTTGCGAGTAGGATCAGAATCGAGAGGTTCAAGACGCCAAACGATCCAAGTACCAAGCACGCAACCAACTGTCTGTCGCGCCGACGAAGAGATATGCCGTTCCGTGCTCACGCCTTGGCAAGGTACTCGACTTGGAGAGTTGCTAAACCAAAATGTATCATCCGATGTCGGTGCTGTACCAGGCAGAAACCGAGAACGGATACTCCGAGTCGTGCGCACTCAGTCATATTGTTCGGGGCAATCAGAACGATTCCGTTATAGTCGAAGGCGGCTGACGGTTGAATGAACCCACCATGACTCAAGTATCTGCCGGGCAGCGCAGCTTATCAGCATGACTGATTAGCCAGGTGGAAGAGACCCGGGTGCGACCGGAGACCTGAGCGCGACGGTACAGATCAACAACACCGGCCGCAGTGTCTTGCTATGGCTCTGAACCCGTGTTGATCCGTTTGTCGAGTGTCTGGGCTAACCGCGTACAGTGTCTTCGATGCAGGGCTCTTTACCGATGCGGTGGTCAAGTGCGGCGACCTTGAGTGGAAGGTTCACCGCATCATAGTATGTCGCAAGTCGCCCTGGTTCGAAAAGGCACTCTGTGGGAATTTTGTCGAGGCCTCGTCACAGGTGATTGAGATTCAAGATTACGAGCCTCGCGAGGTAGAGATTATGCTTCGCTACATTTACTTTGAGGGTGTGTCTCCGCTGTACTGATCCATCTCGAACCTTTTCACTTCCACTGACCTGCTGCACTAAGACGATCCGACCAAGACTCTCGATCCCAACCTCCCGACCTACACCAGTCAGCTCATCACATACTATCGACTCGCGGATTACTTTGATATCGACCTCCGTACTCTTGTCTTGAGCAGAATGGATGACCACCTGAGCGACCTCGCAGATAAGGTGCAATTTCGATACGCCGACAAGGGTCACCGGAGCGACAAGAGGAGGACGGACCTGTTTCAAGGGCACGAGCTCAGTGATTACATGGCCGGGGTGGCGACAGTGTTTGAATATGGCGTCGACAACCAAGATGTGCTCCAGCAGCTATTTGTGAGTTTCGTCGGGCGTACCTGCTACATGGCGCTGGTGGATCGCAGCTTCATCCGCCGCCTCACGGAAGCACCACATTTCGCCGTCGCCATCCTTCAGGATAGACATAAGCATGGCGGATGGCTGGACGCCCGCGAACTCCCCCAAAAATGCGAAGATTGTGAGGTTGACGCCTCCTCGCTATTGGTCATCAATGCGCGCTGGGAGAGGATCTGGGTGCGGAGCAAGGAGGTCCTAGGTCGATGTCGGCCCTGCCAGGAGGATGCTGTCGAGGCGGCTGCCCTGAAGAAGCATAGGGCCGAGAAGAAGCACAGGGCCGATGCTGCTCATGACCTTTAATTTTGATGTTGTTTGGGATCACTGGTGGGAGCACTGAGGGTGTGGGAGAACTCGGGGAGGCTAGTGGATCGGTGGTATTGGTGGTGGATGGATGCAGAAGATGGATCTGGCGTCGCCGTACTCGCACTGAAGCGGACTGGTTTGTCGATGCGGGCCAACAAGTCTTACGCAATGGCACCTATTACTGCGTATACCCACACCTTGTGTCCTGTCTGGCTACGACCTGTTGTCTTGATTCCTACTCAAATCTGAATGTCATGCGTCTTGGGAAAAGCCAAATTTGTGAGTTCTGAAGCTGGCTTCCATCAGGCCTGAACCATGACTCCAAAACACTTCCAAGACCTAATTGTCTCTTGAAATGGTCGTTCCGGTGAATCTAGACCGCCCGATACTGCTCCTTACCCAAGACTAGTCACTCTTAGCTAAACGTTTACTTGTCAGGCAGGGCACATCTTTCCGGGTTCCACGACAGAAACCGACGATCATGAATGATGACCCACACAGAATTAAAAATTTACGGAACCACGAAAACGCAAGTGCGACCCAGTACATCCGTAGTCTTCTCTCGGTCGTTGGCCGGGGCGCCGGGGCAGTTGCCGGGCCGGTTCTTGGCGCAATATTAAGGTTTCACCCCACCCACCTGAGCCGTGCAGCGGACGGGCCCACCCGCATCGAACCACTTCTTCCCATGATGACCCCTTATTTCCGAGCTGATAGATAGTCCTGATACGAATGCGGATGGAATAGGGCCACCGAGGAGCCCGTACTGTCACACGTGTTCGGACATGAAGTGGACTCGCTATAGTTTCAATTCTATGAAACGCACAAGAGTAAACACCAACCTGAACTTTGAAGCTTGAAGCTTCAGTCCCCCCCGCAAGCCCGTCACCATAACAGGCCACCTAGAAGACGCCGGCTGTATAACATCACGATCGAATATGATCAGTCACAACAAAATCTCTCCTTCACCGATCGCTCACATGGATATGCGATTGCGAGTTGCAGGCTCAAAACGAAACAGCTGCGCATATATGGGATGATTCTCGCATTGACACCCGGGATGACCCCTGATTCGATGGTCCTTATCGTGCCACTTAAGGGTGTCGTGGAGATGTAATCTGACAACAACTGTCCGAGCATCTACGCGCTGTTTGAACATAAAAGCTCATGAGAATGTCCTCGGTGGTGCTAGTATTCCGTTCTCTGTCCCTTTTTATCCTTGCGTCACTCTATCGATATCTTTCATCGACACGACCCTCGAGGCTCACTCATCAGTGATCACCTAGCCCTCTGGGTCCTGACCGCTATATAACACCGCAGCCATGTCTATAATAGTAGACAGAACCGACGTCCTGCCGCCCCAAGCGCTGAGTCGTCGGCGGCACATCATGGAGCTCATAACGTCGCACAACGCCAAGTTCAGTGACCCTAACGAAATGCAAGGTCTCTACGACCGCGCGCGGAACCAGGTCCACGAGGACTGGCTGGAGAAGAACGTGGCGGCCGACGTCGCCGTGGACTTTTATCACTGGACCATTGACTATGTGGCTTTCGCGCGCATCATTCAAGACGCCCAGGCCTTTCCCTACGGCCCGGCCTCTCGCCTGCCGCCGTACTCTATCGAATGGAAGACGACGTACTTTGAGCAGAGGGAAAACATCCGGGATTTTGGGGCTCTGGCTACTCCCCCACCGACCTCCCCGATAAGCTGTGCTGTACGGAGTCCAGAGAGACTCAGGCCCGACACGGGCCGCAGTCAGCTATCCGAGGCTTTCAGTGAGCTGTCCGAGGCTCCCAGTGATCAGTCCGAGGCACACTCTGATCACTCCAAGGCACCTTCTGCACATCCCAGCGTACCCACCGAGCGCTCCAAGGCTTTCACGGAACGTTCCAAAGTTCGCAGCGAGAGGCTCAAACAACGCGGGGAGCAGCCCAAGGCGCAAAGCGTGAGCGAAAATCCCAAGGCTCGCAGCCAAAGGTCCGGGTCGGTGGCGTCTTGCTACAACAAGTTCCGCAAAAGAGCGAGCACCGTAATTTCCGGTTACAGTCGGTCGTCGGCGGCGCCTCCCGGCGCCGGCAACCAAAACAACACACCCACCACCACCACCACTATCAAATACAACAACAACAACAACAACAAGACGGCCATCCCCATGAGGCCGCTACTACTCGCAGACAATGGTGCCCCGACGTTTGTGCTCGCGGCGCGTCATAGAGACGAGATGTGGGACAAGGTCATGCCGCACGCGGAAAAGTTTGCCAGGTGCGAGGGCTTCATGCTCATCTTTGCGCCGAGCCGGGACTTTCGCGAGTGCGTGGCGCGGGACCTCGACGAGGCCAACCAGCTCCTGGACAGCCGCCACGTGCGCATCGTGCACGAGGACCACCGCGAGCACGGCGGGCAGACAAACATCTGCCTCATCGTCACCACCATCCACCACTCCATCGACACGTCGGACCTGCTCGTGCTCAAGGCCATGGCGGACGCCTGGCGGCTGCTCACGGTGTGGTACGAGCGGCTGCTGCACACGCCCGAGGACACCAATCTCAGCATGGCGACTGCCTTTCGGGACATCATCGAGGAGCAGCTGCAGCAGCAGGCCGGGATCACGGAGTTGTTCGAGTGGAAGAAGAGGGTGGCGAGTTGCAATGCCATCATGAGCCAGGAAGTGCTCCCGTAATGTCGCGAGAACGTGGTGGGGTTGTTCACACTGTACGGAGGAGCACCAGGACTCCGGAATCAAGCTCGGGTTCGTTTCGTCTAGAGGTCCAGTAGTGTGTGAGGGGCCTAGAATGTTTTGTTTTGTTTAAAGCGCCCAATAAGCTGCTTGGAAGGTTTGAAAGCCATTTGTACAAATAGTAGACCACCACGTTTCGGTGGGCTTGAATCGATCATGATACATTCTAACAAGTTCAAACAAGTAGTTTTTTATGCTCGTTCGATAGTGCGCTTGGTGAAATAATGTCCTGATTTTGAGACCAGCCATGAGTAGGCGAAGTCAAGTAAGTTTGCCTGCCACGAGTAGCTAAAGGTTCCACAAAATACACCATCCATCACGAAGCAGGTTGATATGATTGGTTTATACCAAACATCTCTACTGAGTTTTAGCTAGTATCCATATTCATCCTGCAGTAATCGCCACTTGGAGACAAAACTCGTATTTCCCCAGAGTCATCCTTGTATTATCAGGTATTGGGCGACTAGAGTGGAACAGACAAACTCTCCTTTGACAATGAACCTAGTATTGATATGTATTCCCGCTGTAGATGATGGTCCAGGTCAAGAGAAATGAAACGTCAGTCTGTTCGAGACAGTTATCAAGTAACTGCATTAGTCCGGTTGAGAAGATACCCCCTCAATGCCCGAAACGTGACTCCTTACACCACCATCTACCGATGCTACATTTCCCCACCGCCAACGGCGCCGCTAACTGCACTGTCATCGTTCAACCAATGTCGGGTTTCTTAACATGACCCCGCCAGATGAACCATGTACTACATTATGATCCTATTGTATGTATATTACGACTTCCGCTCGGTTCGCCCGTTTGCTTGGGGAGTGCGTTGTACGATCAAGTCTCTCTACCTCTTCCAGGATGGAACGATAAGATGATCAAACAAATAGCCTTTATGCCACCTTAAACTCCATTGCAACAACTCATGTTCGACGCCGTTTTCCCAGGCCGCCTCGCAGACTAAGCCACAATCTTGGATCTGCGCAACGGTAGCAAACAAGAACAACTATAACAGGGAGAGGTATATAACGTTGGAAAAAGTGGAAAGCGAAGATAATCATCTGATCTTTCTTATTCCCATGATTCTTGGCACACGGGTAATCCACTGCAGCAGCTGTAGTAGCGGGTGCCACCGGCATCCGGCAGGTGGGTCAGACCCTACCGCGTCAGACCCTACCTACTATCTACAGCTGCTGCTGCTGCAGCTAGCTCACCTTTTCCCTTCCTCTCCTAAGGCCTAGTAATTATCACGAATATATTGCTAAGCTTCACGTATTTACCGTACGGTCCGAATAAGGTGATACGAACAAATACAAATCAAGGTATTGGGGTAGCGTGTTAATGGTTCGCGGTGGTCTGCTTAGTAGTTACAGAGCTCGTTTTATCCGTATGGGTGGCCAGCTTGGTTGTTAGCGCAAAACTTTATACAAGTAGACGCGCATCAAACAGACTCTCCACACGACTAAAGAGAACGAGGGGCGTGTGGGGGATTATGGTTGAACTATAAGGTTTTTACATTTAATCGTTAAGATATTCAGCCGAGGTGTAAGTGTAAATAGGGTCTAACTGTCATAGTTCATATTACCGATACGCCTAGTATATAGTTACTCTATTGTGGTAAAATAGCCTGCTTAGCAGGTTAAGCCGTACCTTGGGTATAAGGGCGCACCTAACAGGATCTACTAATATCATTTGTACTTAAGACCCCATTTACTAGATACTTGGTTATAACACCATCGCACTTCATGCCACCCTATACGCTTAATATTTCCATATGTATTATGTACTATTTATTGAATGTAAGGGGGAAAGGGGCCTCAGCCTAACTGGGAAAAGTAATTAAAAATCGTTGATCCACAAGTGCCCGGGGACAACGCATTGTTCTTGAAAGCAACCTGCCAACGTCGGAACATTATATACATGTATTTCGTGTAGTCATTCCACCTAGTTTCGACAATCGTCATCCAAATGCCGGGCCTAGGTCGAACTAGACCTCGACCTCGAAGCCCCGGAGCTGGCTTGGTGGAGGTGAAGTTCTGATTGAGCTCTTCTTGAGGGCGGCGCCGCTCTTGTGCGTGCCGTATTCTTGAAGGGGTGTCTGTCGCGATGGCAATTGTGTGAGAGAAGTGTCTATTAGAAGAAGAAGGAGAATCATTGTGATCAATCCAATGATGGGCGGTACGACTTTGTTATCTTTGTATATCTGGGAGAGCATGATGGAGAGTGCAGAGAGTAGAGTGGTGCAAAGCTGGTGGGTTCTGAGGGGGCTCAGACGTAACGATCAGACAAGACGAGGGTCGTGGATCAGCGCTTTGCTAATTGCCGTGTGATAACTTGAATTTTGGATGAGGATTGAAAGTTGATAATTGGTCTCCTGTTCTGTGTTCTTGCCGTTCATGGCAGCTTAAGTACTTGCTATGTTATCAATCCTGTGCATACAGACCATTGGTAACACCAAATAGATACTGGTTTCAGCCTCGTACTGTATATGAGTCGTAGCAGATACCGGTTTTGTTTGAGTTCGATTGCCCGTAGGGATATCATCACAACATGAGATGAGCTTGGAGCGCTAGGATCGCCATCAGACCGGGTGTAGCGATAGTGTCAAGCCAAGGGCCGCCGTGAAACCTACACACAGCAATGGGACTAGATCCAAACTTCAAAGGCTATGGACACCTAGTACTTGTAATCGTAGGAATGCTGGTTCTTCGCCCACATTGCCGTGGCGATAGTCTGGTGCTATCTGATCTGCGAAACGAAATAGCGGTTTCGATATTACCCCGTGCTTGGCATTTTTTTTATGATATCCTAGAACATCTTGTAGTCGGTCATTGTGCTCGGTCGTTTTACTCAGTCGTTGTACTCAGTCATTGTACTCGTTAGACGTCATCAGACGAAACTATGTCTGCTTCTAGAATGGTTTCTAGAAAATTCCGGCCTTAGCGAGGCGAGTCACGTCTTGACCGTGCGAGGTGCCAAAATGGGTTACCCGGCGTGCTCCGACTAGCTGTCCTTGATAATCCGCTCAGACATACATTGAAACAGGCAGGATTCACTTCCGCTTCAAGCTCTGCGACACGACTTCACATGGTAAACAGCTTCAACGAGTCGGGGGTTTGGACTCGATAGTGAGTGCATAATGTACCATGCTAAACAACACCAGATTCATGCAGCAGCAAGCAACATTGGCTAGCAAGCTTATATGTGTAGATCCAAGTTCCGCTCAACCAGTTTTGAAAAACCACAGTATCCGCGACGAAAACCTTTGACCACCAGGCAATAGTAACCTAGCAGTTTACGAATCATACTCTTATATTCCACTATTGTAAACTTGGACATCCGTCTCTCCTACCAACCAACATGGCCAAATATCAAGGCTTCCTGGACTCAACGAACCGGGCAAGTCATGCTGGTCACCCAACAGTCACCTGGCAACGCCAGGTACTCAACTTTTGGGCTGCTTGTCTATTCTGCCCATCATTCACATTGTGGCCACTCACACACGCTATCCGGCTACTGTGGACCTTCTTGTCAGTATCTTGCTTGCGGAATACTGCCGCTTCAGCAACGAAATCCGTCGCATGACAACCGCGTACGGCTCTCAAGGAGATTCTGCAGCAAAATTAGATGTGGAGAAGCAGGACCCATTGGCGGGCACCACGAACCCGCGATGTGACGCGATTGCGGCTGTTGTGGGGTGGCGCGAGGATCCGGAGCTATGGGAGCGATGCCTGACGAGCTACAAGACCGCCAGGGGCCTGGGGTTCCTGATTGTGGGTATCGACGGACACGACGCCGACGATATGGAGATGTTACAGGGGTTTACCAAGGTACTGTCTGGCCACATTTCGCTGCGAGAAAATCTGCCTGCAACCAATGACTAACTGTTGTAACATGTAGGTATTTCCTGAACAATCCGCCATTATACATGTCGATAAACCCCTCGGCGAGGTTGCGAATGCGGTGCGGCAAAGGGAGATTCTTCAACGCCACAAGCTGGGCCAAAATATTGACAACGATGAAGTCAACAAAATCGCAATCCAGGAATGTATCGATATTGCCCAGGAAGCGATCAAGGACTGTCTCCAAGAAGAAGGTGCTCCACGCGGACTCGGCTCTATCAAGAACTTGTTGGTCTATCAGCGACACCTTCACAAAAAGGGGATCATGTTCACGGCTTTCATCTTTTCCATTGTTATTGCAGACATCCTAGGTATCGAATTTGTCTGGTCGTCCGACTCCGACACCCTGCTCCTCCCAGATTCCATCGAGGGCACAGTCACCGTGATGGCTGGTGATCCGGGGGCGGGAGGCGGCAGCTCCGGCCTCGTCATCCACAACGCCAACGACAATGTAGTCACCAGGCTAGCGTCAACCGTATACTGGTGCGAGCTCTACCTAACCCGCGCTCTATCGGGGTCAGTGGCCGTAAGCGACTGCCAGAGCGGTGCATGTGCCACCTTTCGGATTTCGGCTCTCTACGATATTCTAGTCCCATGGTACCACCAAGAGGTGTTCGGGAAGAAGATGGTCGGTTTCCCCTACAGATAGCTTTGATAGGCTAGTTGTGCCGGAGCTGACAAACCGCACTGCAGATCATCAACGAGGATCGACATCTAACGACACTACTGCTCCAACGCGGTTGGCGTATCATCTATGCTGGAGATACCATGACAAAAACGGAGAGTCCCACGACTCTTGCGCGTTGGGTTCGCCAACAGGTGAGCTTCCCATCTCGTGCCGCCGCTTGTCCGAGACAAAGGTGCTGATTCCCTATACCAACAGGTGCGCTGGGCTAGAGCTCAACACATTGAATCGCTACTTCCGGTGAAAGTCTACATCGTAGCACATCCCTTCCTGTTCCTCTCCTGCCTGAGACGCGAAGTGGCGCATTTTCTCATCTTCGCGCAATGCCTACTATATCTATTTTCGGACTCGCAGTTTATCGACTTCAACTTGTCCGACTTTAGCGTCCGCATGTTCGGCATGGTCATCTACAACTCGCTTCGCAATCCCGACCGCCAATCCCCTACGGCGGTGCTTTGGATGCTTCCCGGGTTATTGTTCTACAACATTCCTCTACCGGCTATTCATGTTTGGAGTCTCCTGACTCTAACTGCAGACACATGGGGTACCACTATGAGATCGGGGACCGAGATTGTTAAGAAAGATAGCCTTCGGCAGCGTTGGTATGACTCTGGCTTTATCGTGATATGGATGTCTGTTATCGGGGCGATGCTCGCCAAGTGGGCAACATTACGCGTGTTGTTCCCGCCTGAGCATACGGTACTGGCAATGCTGGCAGCGGCGGCTGTTTCAGCAGTAGTGACGTGGAGAGCTGTTGTATAGAATGGGATGCCGGTATGTGAGACTGGGAGGACTAATGGGACCCTGGCGTAAGGTCAAGCGACACCTTCCAGCCACCTCCCATTTTTATATGTCTTGACCGCAGAAACAAATTCGTGGAGTTTCTAAGGGGGAATATCTTTGCCACATTAAATAAACAAAAGGTGTAAGTTTGATTCCAGGGTAGATTAAAACTATACAATGTAGCATAGATTGTTATCCGTATATCGTACTAGCGCGCACTATGTTTTTATGACTTGTTACTTCCATTACTATTCAAATGCATACTAGGCTAAAATAGTCCTATCGGAAAACTTGACTCCGACCGAGGTCTATAGTTCTGCCGTAATTAGTGCTGAACAGCTTTTACGATACACCCCCAGGTTTGGACGAATTGACAAGTTTAACCCTAACAATTACTTGAGCCCGTTCACAAGATTGGAATATGGGTTTTACGCTAATGACTAGTCCTGTAGTTATTCCGATACCACATTACCAAAAGCGGTTTTTATGCTACGAGGTAGTATAAGGAACCGCTAAGCTGTCTTACCCGAAGCGCTACCGGGCTTATAACTATAGTCATAGAACCGTATAACTTAAGTTAGTATAAAGTGAGACATCCTAAGAAGAAAACTATGTAGTGAATAAGACCTTAAGTACAAAGGAGATTGGTAGGTCCCGTCAAGTGCGCCTATATAGCTAAGGTGTGGCTCTACCTGCTATGTAGGCCATTTTACCACAAATACTCTTTACAATTAATAACGCCCCAAAAGGTGCAACACCGATTTTTGAAGTTTACTGAATAGTTCATATTCTAGTGATATGTATCTTTATATCTGCATCGCGCCACGGAAGGCATAATCTAAAGCTAGCGGGGTTAGATTTATCATGATGTATAACTGTTGGTATCAACTTAATCATACCCTACGGTGTAAACGTGAAGTAGCGTAGATACCTGGATGATCCACTACTGGCTTAACGAAGGGAAGGACATCAGGGTGGATAGCTACTAGTAAGGTGCGAGATGAAGGTTTTCCCGTCGGACCACAATAGCGTGGGCATCCGCTGCAGCTTGCTAGTTGTGCTTGTGATGTTCCAAAAATAACGCAGTATCAGCACACACCGCACCATGTTTGTATACATGTTTGTAGAAATATTCATTCCACTGACTTGCTTGTGCATATTAATATTAGACATGAAGACAAGTATGCACAGTCGTATTTCTTGACAGTCGCTTTGACCCCAACTGAGTCGAGAAACGTCTGGATTTGATTTTAACCAACCCCTCGGACTCAGAGTCTCGGAACAAGACGTGGTGCGAGTTTCACCATGGCAGCCTCTAACATCGAGTAAATAAAACAAAAGTGGCGCAAGTTTCACTATGACCTGTCCGTTGTTTTTACCCTTCCTTGTGATTGCTTTGTTGATATTAAGATGCAACCTCTCGATTAGATGCGGCATTGGTCTTCATTTCCTTAACCCACGAAGTCCCTGTTATAGCCCACGTACACTCTTCACCCAATCCAGGAATACATTCATGCGGCCTTGAGTATTCAGGCTTGCCGAAAATCATGATGAAAAACATTTCTTCTGCGAGAATACGAACCTATTTGATCGTCTCCGCCTGTGTTGCCGCCGTTCTCTACTTTCAGCGTTTGTTCGCACTGCCCCTCCTTACTTCACTGCGGGATGGCCCTTCTCAGATCACCCCGGCGACTTCGCGCCCGATCATAGGCTCCGTCCCCTTTGGCGTCGATATCCGAAGCTGCCAAACCCCGGGCATGGTCGCCCTCACCTTCGATGACGGGCCCAGTGAGTACACGCGCGCCCTCCTCGACATCCTCGATGAAGCTGGGGCCAAGGTCACTTTTTTCCTCGTTGGCGGCATTTCTGAAGAAGGAAGGAGAAATGGCTTAATCGTTGATCCGGCAACGGGCCACCCAGCGCTGATCCAGCGCATGCATGCGGCAGGCCACCAGATCGGAAGCCATACCTATACCCACCTCGACTTAGCTACGATATCGACTAAGGAGAGGTTCGAGCAATTCACCAAGAACGAGGAAGCACTTACTGCCGTGTTGGGGTTCTTCCCAACATACCTGAGGCCGCCGTATACGAGCTGTCCCGAGGATTGCAATAGGGATATTGGGGCTGCTGGTTATCATGTCGTAAGTCGCAAGCCCATGTGTGGCCAAGATCCTATACTCTGCACAATCTCTCCCGTGCCTTTCCTTGAATTAGCCTCATTTCAAGTGAATTGTGAGACAAGAAAATTACCGCCAGCGTATTTGGGTTTCTTGCCAAAGTTCCCCTCGGCACCGAAGGCATGAAGCGTTGTTAACACCATAAATATGTAGGCAAATTACGACGTAGACACAAATGACTGGAAACTTAACTACGATAATTCTATGAGAGCATACTCGGCAGCGCTGAGAAACGGAACCGCCGAAAATAATTCGTATATTGTACTGGCACATGACAGCAAAGTACGGACTGTGTTTGAGCTCGCACAGTACATGATCGGCGAGGCAAAGTCGCTGGGTTATCGCCTTGTTACACTTGGCGAATGCTTGGGCGATCCAAAAGAGAATTGGTATCGAAATCCAAAAACCTTGGCTGGCTGGATGGGATAAGATGTATATACGTTGTGTGTTGAAGCATAGAGAGTGTGCCAAATTAGATTTTAGTATATATGTTGGTATCACCTTGTTCGGACCGTAACGGTGAACACGTGCGGCATAGCAATATTATCATTATTACTAGGCCTAGCGAGAGGAAGGAGAGGAGGTTAGCTAGCTGCAGCTGCAGAGGTAGTTTACACAGTCCTGCATAGCGCCAAAGTTTCGATAGAGATCCTTCGACTTTGTGGCAGAGCGACCCAGCAAGTTGTTCCACGTCATGGCAAAAGCAAACGCTTGGTGCACTTCGAGCTTTCTCCAGTTCCACATCCTTTGACGGCTCGGGCGAGTCTAGCTCACGTCCTCTAAGAGCAGAAGCGAATCGCCAAGCTCCAACAGCAGGGGGTGTGTGTGTGTGGGGGGGGGACTGGAGAGGTATACAAGGACCCCAGCAGGCCCAAGATGGATCGTATGGGGGATAAGACGCTGGGAATCTTGAGAGGGACCTGAGCGTCCCGGAATTGGATGAAAGCGTTGTTCGCCAAGCTGGCTTCGCGAAGGGTCCAGCTGCGCATCATCCACGAGGACCAGAGGACGTGTGCCAGCATTTCAGCAGCCTCAGAGTTTCGAAAATCTATTTGTTGAAGTACCTGGTCTCGGACCACGACGGCAGTCGCTTCGGAGAAAATAAGCGACACCTTGCCGATCGCTACTTTCTTGCCCCTTTTCGCATGGCCCGCAGTATCCGCCGGTACGCAGAGGGTGTCAAGCCAGAAATGAATCGTCCTAGGAGGCCTACGTCTCCAAGGGTTCCTTCCTTGAAGGTACTTCCCGACAAGGTCCGCGATTCTTCTCAGCTGGCATGCATGGATGCTGTTGTCATGCGGGTTTCCCAGCCCGCCAGACCAAACATGGAATATCGCGACGAAGGCTCCGGCCGAGGCATAGTTCTCGAACCTCAAGGTGGTGGTATCACTCATTGGCAAAGACACTGCCACGACGGGCAGCTGACCGCGTAGGATTTTGTCCGTTAACTCGGCCGTGTCCACACTTACTGTGGTACAGGCGCGGCATTCTCCGACGTGCGCCTGTTCGTGCGTCGATTCGTCGGTGTTATATGCATAGCACTTCAAGTCGTTGCAATCAGCATGCGTGACCTGTTCTCGTCGTCGCAAGCCAGATAGGAAGTTCATGGATGAGCACGAGTAGAACTGTTCCAGTCTATGGACTTGCGCAGGACACCAGCCACTACTCATCATCCTGTTCCTGATCGCCCCAGCGTTGGGGACGGTCCATCGACGTTGCGACGTGCCTGGACATGTAGCTGTTGTGTAGTGGGACTCGTAACATCTGCCCTGAGACGACCGGCTTTCAAATTTGCCGTAACCAAGTGTCTACAGCAGGATGCGAATGGAGTACGATATGTTTTCGAGATCCATGTCGTCAGGAGATTTCGGGTTCTGGCTTTCTGCAAGACCAGATTCGAGTTGATCACTCAGCCACGTTGCAGTGCGAAGGAGAAGGACTTCGACATTGTTAGCCTCGCTGTCATGCTCTTTGACAGCTTGCCGCTTCCCCCGAATCAGCCTTAGTAGGCCGGCGGAAGAGAGGGTGAGAGTACCGCCTTCAGGAGGTGGTCCAGGAACCAGAATGTGTACAAGTCGGCCAACTGGCAGGGCGAGAAACAAAGACAAGAGTCCAAAGTACAACCAGGCCTGGGCCCGACTGTCTCGTCCAGTACTGCTGCAGGCCAGCCAGTCACTGAGCTGCGCGGCGGGGCTCCATCCAACTTGTTCAGCAAAGTGCCTAAAATCCCGGGTACGAATCAGCTGGTTGTTGATTAGAGGAATATATTGGCGGCAGACGAAAGGAATCCTCAGGGGTCTTGTAAAGGCACCATCTTGGTATGAAACGTGACCCATGTCGGCAGTGACTGTTGTCGAGTTGCCAATACTGTTTGCGTCCATTAATAAGACAGAAAATCACCTGTGGCTTATACCTGTGGACCACGAGGTTCGTAACACAACACAACATTAGGGTGGGATAGCAATGTCTTGCCAGCCAAAAAGACACAAGCGGCGATAGCAACACCTCGTAAGCCATATATGTAAGAGTGCAGGCAAGGCATGAAGATCGCAAATTAGTCCAGAGCCGATGTTTCCTCTTACAAACATAACCAACGTTATCTCCCATCCCATATAGGACGCCGATAAGGCGGCTACTTCTCGATTAGCTTATAGACTAGTTCCCGAGTCCATTTGGACTCGTTGAGACGCAGGTCCAGTTTCAACGTAACGACGGGAGTATTGTAGACTTCCTTGTACTGGATTAGGAATATCAGCCAGTCGCCATCACCTCGAGATCAAGACCAAAGTTCTTGCGACCTAGTATAATCAATGCAGGCCTGCTGCCGTTGCCATGGGTTAAAACTTGGAACCACTGTAGGCTCGCCGTTCTTAGGACATGCCCATTTCTGAGAGCGACACCGTGGGACCGAGGCCTTGAGATCCAGCAGGGTCCCTGGACGTGGCCAGGAAAGGAGCCTAGTTACCATCTACCGACAATATGTCGCTTGGGCTGATCTACAAACTCTTAAGGACGTCTTCGATTGAATATCAAATACGTCTGGTGCATGAATCAAAAACAAAAACGAGTTTTGCGAGGGAAGTAAAGCTAATACTTTTAAATGTCCTCGGACGGTTTCTTACTTGTATTGCTGCGGTTTCTTATTTGTTTTTACCCCTTAAGCTAGATCTACTTTTAATAACCAGCTCTCAAAACTATCCTTAAGCTTAAAAGTAAACGTAAATATTAAAGTTTACTTAGTTAACTCTTTATCGGCTAAATTAAACTTAAAGGGCAGTGTTATAACTATAATTGAAAGAATTACAAATATCTTTAGTGTTACTATTTTGGACTTAAATGTCTTCCTATGATTATAGTAAGTATCTATTTAGTACTATAGTAAGTTCAGCGAAGATGCATTATTCTAATATATACTGTATTCATCGCATTATATCTCTATAGCTATCTATATCTATAACTGGATATAGAATATAGACCCGTGCTTTGGTGGGGGATATTCTGTATTAACTATTTTCATGGCTCATTTAATCGTCCGTGTCTTGATAAAGCGCAATAAGATTATAAAGCATGCCGGCAAGGTAGTAAAAGAAGGACATAACAAACGTATACTAGTGCCTGGGATAACAATTCCGCAAGCTATTACATATATAAAAGTTCTATTCCAGTGAGTCGCATATAAGTGTCTTAGTGCAACTTAAAAGTAGTATGATTTTAGCCGGTTCGGCTTAAATTGTATATACTAATTCCTAAAATACTAGCTTTACTGCTCTGTAATTTGAAGATTATAATGATCTTTCCTTTAGAGTCTTTCTACCTCAATAATGACTAATTTTAATTAAACTTTACAGGTTAACACATGGGAATTATGTAATATATAATAAATATACAAGTAAACTTATTGGGTCCGAATAGTGTATGTTTAAGAAAACTAGGATCTTTGAACAGTAATTAGTACAGGCCTAAGGCCTGTATAGGGCAGCGGTTATAACCGTTGCTATGCTAGTAAGTCCTAACTCTAGATCTAATCTAAAATATAGTAAGACAGATCGTTGTAACAATATCCGGAACTCCGAGAGTCCGAGATATATACTAGAAGTATCTAACCTATAGAGCGGCTCGAGAAGATTAAGATCACATCTCTTTAAGACACGGCTTATCTTAATAATAGGTACCGAGATAACTCTCTTCGCTATAGCGTCTTATATCTAGACTAGCAAGACGCGATAACGTACTAAGGTATAAAGCAGGCATAACGCTGCTCTCTTATATATATAGATAGATAGTTGTTCTCTCCTTGTTTTACCATAGATTATATGTACACTTTATCCTTACTATGTATTAGGCCTTGCTAGTTAAAGTGATAGTATAACTGACTTATATAGTGCAAAAGACCCGGGTTCAATATAAGGATATATTATCGAACGTTATATACTTAAAATCGTTTTATATTCCCTCCTAAGTTTACTAGCATCGCCCTATTACCCGGCTATATCTATCTGTTTATACAATAGCTAATTCTCTAGAGTTTTCCGATATGTTAAGATATATTTAATTAAACCTTTAAAACATCTCTACAACCTGTTATATAAAGCTCTATCTTATATAACATATTTTACAACTTAAGAATTAAATATCAAATCTACTTCGATAAACTTATTCATTGTCCTATAATAAAAACTGTATTCTAACCCGCTCTTTATTCCAAATTTATACCTAGGTCTCAGATCAAGTTTCCTATTTCTATAATATTTCACTATGAAAATCATTATATTTGCACCGTTATTATTTTTAGAAGCTTTTGCGGCATCGATACTATCTAGCAAGGATACTAAACGAGTGCCGCTTATAGATACGACTACATCTTCGACGTCTGAAAGAAAGCTGTTCGATAGCTGTAACGAGATAAAAGAACATACGACATTTACTTACATGGAAAACAAGAAAGGCGAGACAGTGAAGTTCTTTAACAAGTCTTTCGAAGCTACGATTATAGCTTCGTATACACCGTCTCACGGCGGTGAAATAGAATATGGTATGGTACTACGCCTTTCGAATAAGTTCTGCAATAGAATGAAAGTTATTATAGAGGCCGGCAGAGGAAGCAGCAAATATGAACTCAAGGCTTCTACTGAGAGTCATGTAATCTTTCATCATCCTACGAGTAAAGGAGAAAGGATGAAGATCATATTATCACCCGCTTAGTGTAAACGGGCCAGTCTAGCATTTGTAGTGTTTACTATTGTACGCTGACCTTGTATTTCTTAAGAATATCATGGTTTTCCTGTTAGAAGTTGAAGCTATTTTGAGCAACATATATAATATATTCCGTATAACATGCTTCCTTTTTCATGCGCTATCGTTATTCCGCTCCGATAGTACGTGAGTCTACTACGGATTAATCAGACCGGGCGTATCGTAGTACTACTAGTACTACTAGTACTACTTATTAGGTGTCGCCTAATAATACCCCGCGTTTCGTAGTGAGTCCGGGTTATCCGGTCGTTTCACCCACTATGGAGTCGAGATAATTATACTAGAGGGTTCGCGATTAACCACTTCGCTAATGAAATAGAAGTCCGAAGAATCAATAATCTCTGCTCCTTGATGCAGAGATTGCGCGCAAAACTACTATATATACAGAGTTCCGTTAGTCTCGCACGAGAGGGACATATTTTTGTACTGCGATATACGTTCGGCTATATAATTACAGAGTTATCGTGAATCTAAGATGCTTGTCGGTCTCCAAAAAACTGCTAAAAGTGGTCTTGGTCGTGAGTGGTTCTGTTCGTGAGGGGGTGCTCAAGCCTCAACCTTCGTGTGGCTATTGAGCAGATATGAGAACATTTCTTATCTTGACGAGCATAAGGGCGTGAGAAGCCCACCTCGATAGACCACGTTCGCTGGCTTGCCTCCGTAACTCAGCTCACTACCTTCATAAGTTCATACAGTCACTAACATACACAGCTGGATACCGTGGAACCACAATGAAGGTCTTGAGGTACACATGCATCTCACTCACAGCGCTCGCTGCACCCGTCCAAGCTAAGCGTGGCTACGGGTTTGTGGGTTACGGCATTCAGGCCGACAACCCAACCTGTGCGTTTTCATGCCGCGACGCCGTTTCTAGTGCCACGCTCAACTGCTCGATGACGGAAATGGAAAGTATGGGCGGCATGTCGGGCATGAGCAGCATGAGCAGCATGAGCAGCACAGTCATGACCGACGCCCAGTGCTACGCGACCGATGACGCCTTCCTGGGAACGATGGCCTGGTGCCTGTCCTCCCACTGCGGCAGCATCCCGAACTGGGAGTTGGAGAAGTACTGGAACGATAACGTGGTGGGCCCTGACGACGTCCAACCTGCTCCCAAGGAGACGTATCAGCAGGCACTGGGCCGCATCCGCGGTGTCCCGAACGCGACGTACTCGGAAACGGGCCAGCTGAACACGACGAGCATAGTCGCCGACGATCTTTGGTACGCGGCCTATAATACCAATCGAGTATTCTGGGGTCAAGAGCGTCTGCAGGAGAAATACGGGTTAGTCTCGCCACCGCTTGGCCGTCATCACCATCAAAAGTCTCTGTTAATCTTTTTGGTCCAGCCTCGTTATTCTCCTTTCAGGATTCGTTGTACCCATCGCCTTCTCCCTCTTGCGCTTCGTTCCCTTCCCGGGTGCGTGGCGTTCCAAGTTCAACGCCTGGGTAGTCGATCCCCCTCTGGTCGGAGCCAATCACGACACGCCGGTCCTCTACGGTCTGGCCCAGATGCCGACGCGCGGGCAGGCCCTCTTCCTATTTTACCTCGTCGTCCTGAACGCCGTGCTATCAGCCGTCGGGTACGAGTACGCCGACCCGAACACGTGGTTCCCCGGCGATGTCTGGCGCTGGATGTGCATGCTCGTGTCGAACCGGCTGGGGCTCCTCAGCTTCGCCAACTTGCCTCTAGTCTTCTTGTATGCGGGCAGAAACAACCTGCTCCTCTGGATGACCGACTGGTCGCATTCGACCTTCTTGCTCCTCCACCGGTGGGTCGCCGCCATCGCGACCCTCCAGGCCGTCCTCCATAGCATCATCTACCTCGATGTCTATGTTAGGAACGGGACGCACGCCACCGAGTCGCAAAAGCCTTACTGGTACTGGGGGGTTGTTGGTACCCTGGGCATGGTAGTCCTCTTCCCCACGTCGGCCCTCTTGGTCCGGAGAAAGGTGTACGAGGCCTTCCTAGCGTGGCACATTGTCATATCCATCCTGGTCGTGGCCGGCTGCTACTGGCACATCTTGTTCGAGTTCTCTCACAAATGGGGCTACGAGACGTGGATCATCATCTGCATGGCCGTCTGGACCTTCGACCGCGTATTTCGCTTCCTCCGTCTAATGCGTCATGGCGTCAGGTCGGCGGCTATCGTTACCGTCATCGACGACGAGTACGCAAAGGTCACTATCCCCGGAGTGTCCGCCTCGGGACACGTGTATCTCTATTTCCCGACCCTGACATGGCGAATCTGGGAAAACCACCCTTTCTCCGTCGCCGCTACGACCACCGTCATACTCCAGTCTCCAGCAGCAGCAACAGCAGGCGATGCCGCTGCACCTGCACCACAACTGCCCGAACAGCCTGCGGCGGCTGCGGATGCAGACATGGAAAAACGCCTGGGGATCCTGGCTTCTACTGCAGCTGCTTACGCTCCCGCCGCCGATGCCACGGACTCGGGTGACGTTAGTAGCGGCGGCAGCCACCGTGCGGACCTGCGGAATACTCCTACTCGGCTGCAAACCGGCATTACCCTCTACATCCGCATCCAGACGGGCCTGACCGCGCGCCTGTGCAGCCGCCGCACCTCAGTCCCCGTCCTGGTCGAGAGCGGGTACACGACCTCGTCCACCGTCGCCGAATCCGTGCATAAATCACCGACGCTGATCGGGATCGCGGGCGGCGTGGGAGTCACGGCCGTGCTGCCGCACCTGCTAGTCCACCCGGGCCGGGCCAAGCTTTACTGGGGTTGCCGGACGCGGGGCCTCGTGCAGGCCGTCATGGACGAGCCGGGAATGCTGCAATCCTTTCCCGCCCGGATCGAGAGCGAGGTCGTGGTAGGGGCGAGACTGGCGATTCGGGATATCCTGGAGGCGGAACTCGACGGGGGCGCACGCGGCAAGGTATGCGTCCTGGTCTCGGGACCCGAAAGCATGCTTGATGATGTAAGAAACACCGTAGGAGTGATTGTGAAGAGAAGCAGCGGGCTGAAGGTTAGGGTTGTTGTGGAGTCCTTTACTTGGTAACATGGCTGGTTATGTTCGAGTACTTCTATCACGATAGTATGTGGGTTTGATGTACCGAGGACATGTTTTCGAGCACGTGAGTAATTACGACAGGGAAAATGTTTCGCTTGGATGGTTTTCAGCAATAAACATGTATACGGTATTTCATCAATGCGATTTCCCGCCGTCGCAGCTGCTAGGGGTCAAGAGTCCAGGACTCGCTGTTGTCTTGTCAGAAATGCGTGTAATCTATACGTTCTCCGCGCTAGCTTGGTAAAGATATCCTGCGCAAAACCCGTAATAGTGAAGAAGTATTTGCATACTTCTTTTATGGGAGATGACTATATATATCTTAACTCTCGGACGTTTCCCAGATTGACTACACATCACTGCACCCGTGTGTTTGAGCTACTGCATTTGATTACGAATCCCCTTGCACGCGCGTGTTTATATTACCATCGAGCCTGGCGGTGTTAATAGCCCGCATGATCATCTCATAGCACGCTTGGCGCGCATACAGCGCGTCTCCGCAGGCGTCACACTAAATCACCCACAACCCCTGTGTAAGAGTCGCTAGGCCAAGTCCTGATTCATATCCCCACTAGTAGGGGATGTATTTGAGTTAATGGGTTGTACCTATCAGACAAAGACCAACGAGAACGCGTGAGCCGGCTGATGTGAATCATGTGATGACGAGACATCACAGCTCTCGAGTCGCAAGCGGTTGTGGATCGCCACGGGGATGCTCAGGGGTCCGCTATCTACTCCGTATCACCGTCTTATTCCCAGTACTCCATCCAGCTAGGAGAGGAGCCTCCGATCTGGGGTGAGTATGGGGCCACCCCGCACACTGAACCATACGATCATGATGATTAAAGTGCCCAACTGGAGCGGTGTCGCTGATACCCACTATCGCAGTCAATAAGCGAATAAGGGTCCGGGGATGTGCTACGGAGTAGTTACCGGTGTGCTTCATGTCCCGACATGAGGCCTACTGAGCTGTCCATGTACCACAGCATACGCTTCTTGCCGTGGCAACATGCCCGCCCATAAGTATGCAGTGAATGAACCAGTCAACCTACACATGGCCCATTTGCTTCCTGTGCGGCACACATCGTGACGTGCTTCACTAAACCTTGGCGCATCTATTCATTGACGGATTCGCGAGCAATCTAGCGCTTTGACAGCGGATCTCGCTCGCGCTTTCGGCCTTAAGGCTTCAGGGGGCGTCGCCTCCCTTGTTCGCCGGGTCCATGCAATACCCTCAACGTGCTCAATTTTTCAACTTACGAAGACCAAAACTCCGACGTATAACTCTTGACCTCCGCTGTTATCCCCCAGACCCCAGACTACAGACAGGGCAACAATTCCCCGTGAGCCTAGGCCCTAGGGTATACCTCCATACATCGCACAGGAGTGCTAACTACTCTCCCTGGCCTAGAGCAAGCATGTCCAACGAGAAGCCAGTTCCCTCTCTGGGCCCTCACGGTAGACCGCGGACTTCACGTGAGTGTTGCTTGGAATCTGGAGCACCCAAACTGACTACATTAGCTATGAACAGTCCCTTGGCCCACATACGGCAGATTACACGAACGATCAACAGCCGAGATGCCGAGGTGAGGTACATCGAGGAGGACAGAGACAATGGCATACTGGTGGGAGATTCTCCCGATTATGGGTTGCCAAACGCTGGCGTGGTAAAGAGGATTATCTCGTGGGAGGAGAAGGACCCAGAGAATCCTCACAACTGGTGCACAGTGAGTTCTTCCCAGAGTCCCAGGTTGGGACCGAGCGCGCTGATAGTCGACTAGACGCGAAAGACTGCCATCCTCTTGACGGCAATGGTGATAATCATCAACAGCACCCTGGGAAGTTCCCTACCGAGCATGGCCATCCCCTTCATGGCCAAGGAGTGGCACGTGACGTCCCAGGAACAACTGGTGTTGCCAATCACCACGTTCCTCATGGGATACGTCCTAGGGCCCATGCTGTGGGGGCCCTTGAGCGAGCAGTTCGGGCGACGCATCATTACCTTGATCAGCTTCTCCATGTTCA
Organism: Arthrinium puccinioides; assembly: GCA_022414665.1. NCBI lineage: Eukaryota > Fungi > Ascomycota > Sordariomycetes > Amphisphaeriales > Apiosporaceae > Arthrinium > Arthrinium puccinioides. The sequence goes on from JAIUNF010000005.1 coordinate 115,582, forward strand.
CTGTATGGACGATGGCTTGCGCCCTTGCCCCGAACTGGCCGGCGTTCCTGATCTTTCGCTTCCTCTGCGGCGCCTTCGGCAGCGCCCCGATCGCCGTCGTCGCCGGGATCATCGCCGACGTCTTCCACGAGCCCCGGGCCCGCGGTCGCGCCATGGCGTGGTTCATGGCGACGACCGTGTGGGGGCCGCTATTTGCCCCCATCATATCGGGGTTCTCGTCGACGAACCTCAACTGGCGCTGGACGTTCTGGATCGCTCTCATCTACGCGGGTCTGTCGCTCATTCCCGTGGTGGCGCTACCAGAGACCTACGCGCCTGTCCTGCTGACGCGGAGAGCGGCCAAGATCCGCAAAGGCGATCCCACGGCGAACGTCTACTCGGCAGCCGAGGTGGAAGGTCGCGACTTCAAGCAGCTCGCCACCGTCGTGTTGACCCGCCCGATGCGAATGATACTGACGGAGCTAATCGTCTCTAGTACCTGCATGTATCTCGCGCTCGTGTACGCCATCTTCTACATGTCCTTCCAGGCATTCCCGCGCATCTTCCAGGACCTCTACGGCCTCTCGCCCGGCGTGACGGGGTTCTGCTTCTTGCCGATAGGAGGTGGCTGTCTCATGGGCATCCCGATCTTCTTCTCCTACGATCACATCCTGCTCCGCGGCCAGAAGCACGGCAAATCGTGGGCGAAGCAGGAAGAGTACCGCCGGCTCCCTCTCGCATGTCTCGGCGGTCCTCTATTCGTCGTCTCTCTCCTCTGGCTCGGCTGGTCCGCGAAGTCCGACACGAGCTTCGTCGTGCCCATGCTTGCCGGCGTGCCGTTCGGCCTCGGCTTCATGCTCATCTTCATGGCTCTCATCAACTACCTCACCGACGCGTACGAGATTTTCTCGGCCAGTGCCAACGCGGCGGCGAGCGCCTGCCGATCCTTGTTGGCTGTTGTGCTGCCTCTGGCTACGACGCCCATGTTCACCAGGCTTGGCATCGCCGGGGCGTGCAGTTTACTCGCAGGGCTGAGTGCGCTCATGTGTGTCATCCCGTTCATCTTCATCTGGAAAGGCGAGCAGATCCGGGCGGGCTCCAAGTTCTGCGCCGAGCTCAAGATCAGGAAGACGGAGATGGAGCAGTGGGCTGAAGAACAGAGGGTACACAGGCTAGAACAGGGGGAAAAGCGCCAGTCCACCTTGGGACTCTGTGGCTAGCGAGCTTGGAGGCCGAGGTGTATGAATTGCGACTCATTGGCTAGGTAGCAACTGAAGAGCGTTCTGGCAGTCGAAAACCTGGTACTTGGATATACGGTATGCAATATAACCCGGAGGCACGTAAAAATTATACAATCATAACAATGGGAAGGCCTGGAAGTGTCTATGTGGTGTTTAGCCACGACCCTGATCGTCCCAACAGTGGTCAATTTTTTTACAGCTCGAAATAGCTTCTACGAAACGTACCATATATGCATAACGTAGCTAACCACGTCGTATGCTCATCGGGAGGCCATGGTAGTCTTTAGCCGCCCCAGACGTTAAAACACATGAACAGAAATAACAGAGGCCCCAGAACCCCTATTTCACACGGCAATGTGGTACGGTACGTATATAACTGACAGCGGTTCGATCATGAATATGCTTAGCTGTGGCTGTGCATCATGATATCAATGCCAGCGCTTATAAGAGCTATCCCATTGAGTGCTTAGATAAATCAATCAATCATGCTACCTGGCTGTGCATGTAGCACAAACTGAACCGGTGAAAAATTCAGGTTCCCCTTGCTGGAATTTATAGCCTGCTCGTCTCGTTCTTTACTCTTTTCAAGATGGCTTGCTTCAGTGCTAATGAGCCTTCGCTACGAAACAACCGCTAGCAGGTAGGATCGGGCCTCTCAGGTGGGCGGTCGAATTAAGCCGGATCCTGGTTGAGTTCGAATTAAGTCTTAGCGTAGGGAAGAAGGCCGGCTTTTAGGTATTTAGGTAATACGCCACTTGCTCGCAGCCTACTATGGTCGACGTCATGAATCTCGCTGCCGAGGGTTTTGTAAAGCGTGATGATAGAAACGCGGTGCTTGGGGATATCTCGGTCCCCTTTTCACGCGCATGATTATAACCGTGTAGTAGTACGTATCTATCGGTGATGCTACATTTAAAGGACCGCTGAACTTAACTACCCGTATCGTCTGGTCCCTGGTTCGAACAAGCTTTCAAAGAGCGATAAGGAACTAGGAAATCCTGTCGTTGAGGGTCAGGTTGTCTACTTATATATATGCAACAGTGCGAAGGGTTGAACTAGGCTTATCCTTGTCACGTTTTAGCGGCCCCTGTTACAATATCCAGCTCCAAAATAGAGCTGATCCGCCTCGTGGATACCGTTAAGGCTACTTCGGGTATTTATAATATAGTCTCAAGTCTGTTATTCTTGGAAACTAACCGAAGAGACCTGAAGTTCCACCTGCATATCTTGGGTTTATGCTCTATGTATAGCTATAAGCTAGAGAAAGCATTTGTCGCAAGCTATGAGGCAGCAATCACGGCAGAGCTATAGATCTCGGTCGGAGTCAAGTTTTGCCGCAGCATTAAAATATAATATAGACTTTTACTAAGTTAGAGTATAACGGATATATTAAAAGTCCAAAATCCGACACGCTCGTTAGTCGAAGGAAACTGGGATCCGGTCAGTCGGTTTCCCTAGCTACCATAGTGGACGACCTAAACTCGAAGCAGCCAGTAAGCAGGACGGCCTACTTCTTCTGTCGCGAGGATGATTCGCGGCTTCTAGGATGCAGCACGATTATCGGCTGTCTTACGTACTAATTGCTGTAGTTACTATCCCCTAAAAAGATAATAGATTATGTCCCTTAATTGGATACAGGGATGGACAGCGATATGAGTTCAGTGCTTGCATCTCTATCAAGGATCTGCTAGTGGACACTGTAGGGCCCTCTGTTTCCCGATTTGAAGGGTCGATGGAAGCCATATCGACGGCGCCAGAAGAGAGTGTAGATCGCGGTGATTTCAGAAAGATGTAGTGTTTTGAAATAGAGTAAGTAATGATGACGTAGGAATGTATTTTGCTGCAGTGCGCCTGTGTGAACTGATTATCTACCGGTATCTTCAACCAGAACTAGCGTGAGAAGGTTCCGCAGACAACAGGCACTCAACCAAGGGAATACACAGTAAGCGAGCGATTCTACCGCGGTTTTCACGAACTGTGGATACAAAGCTACATTTTACCTCGGTATATTCGGAAGCATTACTTATAACGGCCGGTTTACCGCCATCGTACGATTCGTCTCGTGTCATGCCCGGCGGTGCTGTCATTTTGCGGCTGTGCCGTTGTCTGCGCCGAATGGAACACGGTCGGCAGATGTACAGTTGCAGTGTGTGGACTGTTTCTTCTGGAAAAATGAAGTAGCTTCGGTGCAGTGCTGAGGAATTGAACCCATGTCTTTATCGGCGCTTATCTGGTCTGGTACCTGACGCCCCTTAGCTGTAGCCCCCCCCTGTCTATAGATTATAGCCATCAATGCCCGTGCTACTACTGCCTTCTATATGCGGCTTCTTGCCCCGGGCAGTCAAGTTTCGATCCCATGTCATGGCCCGATGGCACCCTGAAATATGTCAAATTGCTGGCATGCGTTGCCAGCATGACTCGTAAGTGATTGCTACTGGTTGGATCCCATACTGTATTTATGCAGTTACCTATGCCGGGAGGCGCGGAGCGGTAAGACGCGTTTGTTTGATTTCGTAGTATAAAGGGTCATCGCTTGTCATAGATCCGGTTGTCCCATCCAGCATCAGCACAAATCGTCCATTCCTTTCTCCTACAGCACTCACAGCAAACCACCAACCGCCAACATGAAGGCTTGCATGATCGTCTCGGGCCTCTGCGCCCTCTTCACCGCCGTCAGCGCTCACCCCGGAGCAGCCCGCATCTTTGAGCGAGCCGCCTGCGTCGCTGCTGGAGGTACGAGATCATTATGGTCCTTTACTATAAGGGAAAATTATACTGACGGATCTCATCATCAGCCGCCTGTTCGTGGCCTGACGTGTGCTGCGACGAAGGACAGTGCACGCAAACATACAACGGCTCCCCGGACTTGGTTTGCCAGGTCTCCCCTGCTAAGCAATGTTTTGACTCGGGTCGTAAGTGCTAACTAGATCCCATCTGAATGTCGAAGTTTCCTGATCACTAACATGGGTATCCTGGATAGACGGCTGCTTTCAAGACAACGTTTGCTGCAGTGGTACTTGCAACTCGTCTCTCCTTTGCATCTAAACGGGCTTAGGATAGGTTTGCGACTGCGGACATTGTAATATATGGAGCCAGCTCTTAGAGGCTATGAAGATGACTGTGTTACTCTGGTAGATGTGAGGGATGCGCAGTATGGCCAACTGACCGGCCATATGTTCTTCGCACAGTACCTACATGGTATAGCTAGAGCTAGAGATGTACATATTATTAATATCATACGATATACGCACCCGTATCTGTTACGCAGTATATTCTTAAAATGCACGTGATGTAGACCGGACCCTTATAGTCCGTAATTTGAGTCGAAAATTGCCTCAGTCGCGCTATTAGAATTAGGGAACCCGCGCCTTCTCGATTCGATCTTGAAGATGGCGGTGCACAGCTCACTCTCAAAGAGGGCTTTGGGTAGGGGCGAGGTCCCTCTCGGTGATGTAAAGCGTCAAAATTTATCACGATATCCTTCCTCTATTGACGTTGAGTCAAGTCGTTGTCTTGCCGAATTATCATGTCAGAAACGAGATATTATATATAAGCGTTTACGATAGTGGCAAGATACTGGTCAGAAGCAGTACCCCAGGCTCTCCTTCATGGCCACCGATATACTAAAGATCCCTTCATCGATTGCGGAAACGGAAAGGTGATTCCGTAATCTGTAGTACTGGCCGTGTGATCACGCCGTTCAGGGCCGGGACGAAAAGACATATCGTGGGGGCCATTCTGAGTATGAGGTAGTGGAGTATAGCAGGGATTCATACCCCTGGCCTATTACATCTATGTGATGACGAAAAGTGGCGTTATCTACTTTCATGACGGCGCTGTTATTGGTATTGACTGACGACGGGGATGGGGAAGGAGTTGGCTGTACTGTGGTACGTCCAATCGTTGATACTGCTTGGATACGGCATGTACATACTATGTCAGGTACAAACACATTGTGATAATCTTTGGCGCCTCATTTTGCCCCATAATCGTCACTACTCCCCGTTACCCAGTTCACCGCCGTGTCGCTGTCCTTTTGTTGTGGAGTGTCGGCAGATAGATGGAGCCGGCCGGCCAGCGGGGTGCTGCCGGCAAGGTTAGTTAGGAGAAGGTATGGGCGATATGTCTAGTATTGAACGATCGTCGATCGATGATGTGTTCTGATACCAGAACCCGGTCTTTTGCACCTGATGAGATGAGATGCTGCATCACTGTTCATAGAACCTGGTTCTCTTTGTTACACACTACTCAGACCCACAATGCTTGCCCACAGAGGCTGGCTGCAAAGGCATGATGGATCGGTCGATCGAGTCTGTCGCCGTGCTCACGATTCCTACCCCGCCTGCCGCCCGAGATCAGATGCGCTCGACGCCAGGCCGTTCTGCTTTGAGATGTCTTGTCGGCACGGAAAAGGCTGCGTACCATGATACTTCCGTTCCCCCTCGTCTTACCGATAGTCCGATGGCATCTCCTCGGCTCCGACCTTGGGGTTTATTCCCGTTCACACCGATAGTCACGCCAGAAACTTTTGATAGGTTATACATGCCTAATAAAGTGTCATCAAGTAAGCATCAGCGTATCTCCCGTCTCGTCAATCACCGTTCGCCAGAGGCTGGTAGGACACCGCCCCTGCAACGACGGGCCCCTTTCCCAGACCCGATAGACGACCTGCGTTCCCGTCCTAACGGCCTCGATGCCGTAGACGGCGACGTTCTCGTACCACTTCCTGAACCTGTCCTGGCACGGCTTGTCAAAGGCCTCGCTCGCCGCGATGAAGGCCGGCCAGAAGAGCGGCGCGGCCAGGAGCCGGGTTTCGGACTTGACCGCTTCGATCGCCTCGATGCTCTCCAGCACGGCCGTGACAAAGGGCCGGAGATAGCGGTAGCTCAGCAGCCTGACGTTCTGGGAAAAGTAGATGATCAGGGCGTTGTGAAAGGACTTTGTTTGGTGCAGGATGATTTGGTAGTTCGTGCCGGTGCCTGCTTCGCGGTACCGGGTAAGTGTCTCGTTGAGCGGCCAGTCAAATATGTCTTTCTCGACTTTGTCGCACAGGTTCTCCAAACTTTGGGGGATTGTGGTAGAGCCGCTTTCTTTCCTCGCATCGTCGACCTGGTCGATGAGGTTGATGGTGGTGTTGAGCAAGACGAGAAGGCTTCGCGGTAGGCCGTAGATGCACTCGTAGGTGGCCATTTCGCTCTCGGCGAACCCGAACCGCGGCATGCTGAGGACGTCTTCCTCTTCATTGACGTCTTCGTAGTTGAGGTCCAAGGTGCCGGGCTGCGGAGCTGCCAGCGACTTTCGAGATCCGGTACTCTGCCCTCTTTTCGCCGTACTTTCAAAGATGACCCGGAGGTAGAAGTATATCCTATGTAGGGCTCTCGCCTTTCCGGACTGTCGCCGCTTTCCTCTGCCCATATGGTTGATCAACTGCTGGGCGCCATTCAAGTGCACGCCACATGTACTTGTGTCTCCGGATATGACCTGGCAGATGTGAGTGTTGGGGGATGATTACAGCTCGAGATCCGCGACTCAAGATCAACTCACGTTGATTGAAATCATCGACAACATCGTGGCGAGAAACTCCTTGTACTTGGGTCTCTTCTGGGAGTAGAGATCAACCTCCACCGCCTGCTTCAGCAGGCCGATGGCATTGTAGCGGTACCGTGTGGCTGCATCCACCCAATTGCCAGGTTCACCTCCACCGAGCTGCGAACCCCGGACGTTGGACAGATAATAAGCGCTGATGGAGAGCAGTGCGTTTCGCAACGCATTGCGAATCCTCGACGTCGCGCCCATGACACTCAGCTCGCCCGTGCCCTGAATGGCTCGGGGGAGGTGGATCGTCTTCCAGGGGCTTTTGGCATTGTCCATGACACAAAAGATGTTGACGACTCTGTGCATGTAGTGATGCATGAGGAATCTCTCCTGGTCGGATAAAAGAGCAGCTGGCGGATAATTGGGCAGCGGATGCTTGTCGTGGCCGAGATATCGACTTATCTGGTGCGATGTGGTGACGATGGTAGGGACTTGAAACATTTCAACCTCGCCCGAGTCGGCCAAATCGTCCGCGACATGCAAGCTCGTCGCGTTATTCGAAGAGATCCTTCCTGGTGAGTGGTGATGCTCGTGCAGATTGCATAACTCCCACGCCGCAGCCGCTTCCGAGTGTGTTGGCGATGCAAAGAGCGGAGAGACACCGGATGTTTGCTCGCTTGGAGGCTCAGTCCGGCTGTCCGCCTCTGGCCAAAGTCTTTGGCTGTGAGACGCTCTTGCGGGAGGGGGTGTTCTCGGTGGGATCGTCATGTGAGAACGAGTTTGGGTAGTGATGGGTAATGTTGGTCCTGGTATTGAATACGCCAAAAAGCTGTACGTTGACGCACACATCCTGTGTCTGAGCACTGGAAGAGTCTATCAGTTTAAGAATGTCTTCAACCTGATCCCAGGTGAGAACATTATGAGCCTGTGCTATTTGAATCGTCAGTACTATTACAAAAGGTGGTCACATCACGGACAACAGCGTACTCGAAGGAAGCTGCCGCCTCGACGAGCTGACGCCAGACAGTTCGGCACTTGCTTTGAGATGGGGGGCGCTCGTATCGGGCGGTAGCCATTGAAGCCGCGAATCGTAGCCCTCGCATGGGAGGATCCTTCCCCGGCACTGACGACAGTGGGGTTTAGTTTCATCGCACTTGATCTTCCGGGCTCGGCAGGTCCAACAGCCGGTGAAGGTCTTGGTCCGCTTGCGGCCCGTATGAAGTCGTGGGCTTGTGATTGACATCGGGTTGACGACCGCCGGTTTGTGTAGGCGCCGGACGGAAAGGGCAGTTGACAGCGGGAAATGCATGACGAAGTCACACACTGATGGTAGGTAACTATCCTTGTCTCCTTCTCACGCTTGTGTCCTGCATCCGGATATCGCCGCGGAGAAGGCCGGGGTCGAGATAGGACTATCGGTTTCTCTGCCCAGTCGGAGGTCCACTGATAACAGAGCGGAACTCGAGTTAGCTAACGACAACCGTTGGGAAGGAAGCCGACTGCGAAGATGCTCCGCATCAAACTTCCCAACCGGGATGGTAGGACAAGATCAGGAATACCGACTCCATGCCACACTTGGCGCGTGGGACTCACAAGCTGGCGCCTCTTGCAGCCTGTGGGTCATGGAGGCGAAAGCTATAGCAGAGACTGCAGATGAGGAGATCAGAACAAGATGCTGCCTCGTTAAATTCGGTTCTTTTGCGACTTCAAGATCATATTCCAACGTTCTAGACAAAAGTCTGGCCCGTCACTCTTTTGAAACTTGAGAAACGTCTTGCCGTCATGTCGACAGTCACCGTTACCGAGGCCGTTGCGCCTATACATACTCCGCCAACACAGTCCCTCAGTACGGAATCTGCCAACGCAGCCCCTGAAGGAAAATCTGGAGTGTCAGCTCTGTCCACAGGTGGCTACCATTTTCCCGGTATCCCAAAGATTACGGACCTTCATAAAGTGCGACAATGGCAGCTCGAGCACATGGCCGGCGCCTTTAGGGTTTTCGCCCGGAAAGGCTTCACGGAGGGAACTAGCGGTCATATCAGTGTCCGCGATCCGGTAAACCCCAGCACCTTCTGGATCAACCCGTACGCCCCTGCTTCTTTCTCTCTTCTTCTTCTTCTTCTTCGACGGCCTGATTCATTCTAACTGGTCAGACTCGGGAAGCATTTCGGTATGCTAAAGGCGAGCGACATGGTCCACATCGACGAGGACGGCCAGGTCATTGGCGGCAACAAGGCCGCTGTCAACGCGGCAGGCTTCATGATACACAGCGCCATACACAAAGCCCGGCCGGACATCCACGCGGCGTGCCACACACACTCGCCCGCGGGGAAGGCGTGGTCTACGTTCGGGCGGCCGCTGGACATCATCAACCAGGACTCGTGTAATTTCTGGGGGACGCAAGCGGTTTACAAGTCCTTTGGCGGTGTGGTGCTGGAAGCGGAAGAGGGCGACAAGATCGCGCAGGCTCTGGGTGACAAGGGCCGAGTGATTGTCCTGCAGAACCACGGTCTTTTGACGACTGGGGCCACGGTGGACGAGGCGGCCTACCTCTTTACCCTGATGGAGAAGTCGTGTGAAGTCCAGATCATGGTGGAGGGCACTGGGCTCCCGAAGAATTTCATTGGGGACAAGGAGGCAGAGTTCACGGCCAAGGTGAACGCCGATCCGGTATGTTGCCATGTTCCGACTGTGACCTCTTTTACTAACCTACTTTTTCTAGGAGACTCTCTATACCGAATTTCAGCCCGACTTTGAGTACGAGATTTGGCAATCACATGGCGAATTACAAAAGGGAGAATAAGAACAGTCACATCAAGACTATTGCGAATAGGTGCAAAGTACACTAGGATAACACTATGAGTACTCCGTATACTATAAAACAATTCGAACCAAATCACAACGAGTAGCGGAATTGAGTCGTTCAATGTTCTATTGAAGTTTTGCTCTGCATGTAGTGCAAATACGCGCTTGTCTCTGAATATCTGATATGTCGGTATATGCTTCTCGTATTCAGGCGCTTTGAGCAGATAGTAGATACATGATCCCAGCACACTCGGTAAGAAGCCGATCATGTTGAGCGGCACAGTATCCATCAACCACCAACGCAGCCTCTTGGCAAGTCTATAGCCGCGATGCGATACGCGCGTTCAAACTCTCCACCACCTCTCCCGCAGCCCGTTCGCCGCTCCGCACGGCGCCCTCCATGTACCCTTTCCACTCGCCCGCCGTCTCCGTCCCGGCAAAGTAAAGGCCGCCGAAGGGCTCCCGCAGCGCATCGCCGCCGAGGGCGTCGAGCACGCCGGGCGTGAGGCACGTGCAGGGGCACCCCCATCCCGCATACTCGTCGTTGACCCAGTCGGAGAGGACCAGCGCGACGAACTCTTCACGGATGGACTCGTCGCCGTACAGCTGCACCAGCTGAGACAGCAGCGCGCTCTCGCGGTCCGGCGCCGGCAGCGCCGCCCAGCTCCTTCCCGGATCGCCCGACATGAAGCACGTGAGGACGAACTTGCCGTCGGCCGGGCTCGAGGTGTCGCGGATGACCGAGGCCGGGCCGGTGAAGGACTGCGCCAGCCCGCAGAAGCCCTTCTCGACCCAAAAGGCGGAGCGGAAGACCACCAGGGCCTTGGTGTAGTAGCCGTACGTCTGGGACTCGATCCACGCCAGCTTCTTGTCCGGCAGGCTCGGGGTGAAGGCGATGGTCTTGAGCACCGGGCCGGGCACGGTGGTGATGACCTTCTGGGCGGCGTAGACCTTGCCGCCGGCCCGGACACGAAAGGAGCGGTCGTCGTCCTGTCGCACCACCGCCTCGACGGGGCTCGAGAGGCAGACGGCGCCGTCGGGCAGAGAGCCCGCCAGCCCCTTGGAAAACAGCTGCGTCCCCTGGCGCACCCGCAGGTGCTGTGCGCCGCCTTTGCGATCCGATCGCATCTGCAGCAGGCCGCCGCCCGACCTGCAATAGCTCAGGAAGTAGAGGGCCGAGAGGTCTCTCGGCTCCTGGCCCAGCATGGCGCGAGTCCACACCGTGGCGGTGGCCAGGGCCGTCTTGTCGGCACCGCGTGACCTGAGATAGGCCTCGAACGTCAACGAGTCGATGCTCGTGTCGTGCGGCCGCAAGAGATCCAGGGCTTGGCAGTCTGCCTCCACCATGTCACGGATCTGGACCAGCTTCTCGCTTGTTTGGGGGTCAAACTGCGATTCCGTTAGAAGCAAGCCCGATCAGTGAGCGCGGAGGAGCGCGGAGGAGCGCGGAGAGCGTGCTCGAGACTCCACACAACAACATACCTTGGGTAGCTCGCCGTACGGAAAGGGGGTGCAGTTCCCGTCAAAGTCCTGCAGAACGCAGTTTCCCGTAGTGTTTTGCTCAATCAGCTCGGCCCCGTACGTCTTGGCCAGCTGGTACATCCTGCTCTGGTTCGTGTCGTTGATCCAGGCCGCGCCGAGGTCCAGGACGCCGCCGGAGCCTCCGCCCTCGGTCGGCACACTCAGGGTCTTGCCCCCACGCGGTCCCGCGCCTCCAGCACGAGACACTCGAAGCCGGCGCGCCGCACCTCGTGCGCCGCGGACAGTCCCGCGAGCCCTGCGCCGATGATGATGACGTCCACGGTTTTCTGAGCGGCCGACAGGCTTGGACGGATGGGCGGCGCGTCCGGGCGGGCGAGGACGGCACTGATCTCGAAGAGCCAGCCTGGGACGGCCAGCTTGTCGACGGGGACAAGCGTCATGGCCGGACGGTGCTTTCCCAGGAATTTCTGGATATGGCGAGCGTGTTGGCGTGTGGAGGCGTCATAGTTGACAATGTACAGAGTCAGACTGGCTATGTTTGATATCGTCGTGCCGGCTGTGATGAGGATTTTCCGCAGGTTGAGGAGCGCAAGATGTATCTGGGATTCATAGTCCGCAGGCACCTGGCCGTCCTTGGTGTTGCCGGGCGTCCCGGATACGTGCACCAGCGCTCCGGCCCGGGTGATTGTCGCCGGGGCATAGTATGCCGGGGCCGTGTTGTGTAGGTCTACCGTCTCGACGAGGCGCGTCATCTTGGGTGTCAGGAAACGACTATGGCGGCAAAGGGGGTTGATTGGGCTCTTGTTTTTCTCGGATGTGATACTCGAGAGACGAGGAAATAAAGGGCGACACGATTGTGAAAATCCTCGTACGTTTAGCGATAATATGTCAGAAATGGGCTACGAGAGAGGTATACGACAAGGGATTCATTTCACTACCGGACTGCACAAGCTACTGTTCCACCGATGGCTCAAAGTTGGCTCTTTACTCACAAGTCTTAAACTAGACAACGCGCACGTGTGCCAGCGCAGGATCCAAGGTCATCAAAAGAGGAATCCGACAGCGAGGATCGGAACCCCGCTCCCACACCCCTGTACGGTGTACCGTGTACGTTGACCTCCAGGGTTGATCGTTCAGGGGTTGGAGTTTCCCCTGCCGACTTGGGTCATCCCGCAAAAACGTCGTCTGGCCACATTTTTCGTTTTCGTGTATGGATATGTAAGCCAATGGGTTGACAAGCGTCTCTTATCGAGTTTGATGTTGGCAGTTACCTTCCGACAAGTCATGATTCCTTGCTTGCGGCTCATCAAGGTTATCTCCGTCAACCGGGCTGATTCTAACAGTCGTTGATAAGACACTGGCACTCATACGTCATCTTGATATGGAGGTATCGCATATCGGCTCCTCCGCTTCGCACTCGTGAGTAATGCTATACTATCTACCCTGCGGTGGATGCTGAAGGTTGAAAGATACCCCGACTTAACAGACTACGGGATTCTCAACTAACCGATAGAACTTAGAAAGTAACGGAGGAGACAATCTTCTCTTCCTTGATTCTCAAAAGATGCTACTGGATTGTTGAAAGTGACTTATACTGATAGATCGCTACTCAACAAAGTCCAGATGGTCCCGCATAACGAATTGCACGTAGACTTCTCTTCCTTGAAACAAAGTCCTCTGTATCAAGTGCATTCTTTCAGAATTTGATCCACCAGCTTTGCTGCTTGCAGCACTTTTTCGTCTTGAAAGTGCCGACCAACAAGCTGTAGGCAAATCGGTGTGCCATCAAAAAGCTCCGGGTCGTCTTTGTACTCGACATTAGCAAACGGAAGGGGAAAATGCCACAGAGCAGCATCGTTGGTATCCGGGACGGTGACTTACAAGCTTTCCACTCAGCCTCATCGTGACCGTTCCGGACCTGGTAATTCTCCTCGGCCTTGTCTACACTCTTGTCGACTGATAGCCCGCTGGGGAAGATGGCAGCCGGCTGATCGAGAATATTCCAGATGGCGGTATAGTTCCAGTACTTGGCGCCGCCCTGTAGCACGCCAGCTCCGACATATGCCGGACACAAGATGACATCGACTCCTTTCTTCTTCATTAGAGCGTGGTATTGTCGTCTGTACGTCTCCCGCTCAAAATTCAGAGCCCAGTTCTCTGCCACGGTGAGTGGCTCAGACTTGGAGAACGCGAACGCGTGCTCGGTCAGCGGTAGTGTTGGCTCGCCGCTCTCGGCAAATGTTTTGAGATATGGTTGCGGCCCTTGTGGGAAGTACAAGGCAGACTGCGGATATTGTGAGTCGTGACATGTTTCTCTAGAAAGAAAACTCGCACCGTTCTGGGTGTGTCAGCGGCGATCACTTACGATTATATCCCAGCCTCGGCCATGTTCAAATGCCTCCCACTCGACCACCCTGACGCCTGATGATTTCAACTTTTCTGCTGCGTGGTTGAGGGCTCGAAGGACTGGTGGATGGGGCTTGACATATCTAGTTCGCTAGTTAGGTAGCTTCTCGGAGGGAAAGGATGGCGATGTGCTCAGACGTACCCATCATCAAACATTATGCCTACAGTGAGGTCTTTGCCCACATGGACTTCTCTCCAGGGCACTGGCACCAGCAACGTCTCGGTGTCCCAAGGCTCTGCTGACAGCATCGACTTCATGAACAGGTCCAAGTCATCGACGCTCTGCCCCAGAGGCCCGACTACACCTCGGATGCTCTCTTGGCCGGCCGTGATTCCAACGTTGCCGAGGTTTGGGACACGCAAGGCCGTGGGTCGGAATCCGTAGCAGCCGTTGAAAGCGGCGGGGATCCGGATGCTACCCCCAATGTCTGAACCCACGCCGATGACGGAGCATTTCGCACCGACAGAGACGCCCTCGCCCCCCCGAAGAGCCTCCGGGTGAGAGCAGCAGGTTGTGCGGGTTCAGGGTGAGACCGGTGATGTTGTTATTGCAGTCCAGATGCTGGACGATGTTAAGTCGGGTCTTTGGGAAGGGAAAGAGAAACGGGTGGAGGTTGGATGATTGATGTGGACATACCATGAGTGACTGTGGCTGATTCGTCCGCACGTGTATGACGGCTCCCGCTTGCTTCAGGATCTGGATCGACAGCGCGTCCTCGGTCGGAACGTTCCCGATCTTGGACACAAAGCCTGCATGGGTAATGCGGCCGCCCATGCCGATGTGTTCCTACCAGCCTCGGGCCTCAGCTGACGTTGGACAGGCATAGAGGAGCGGTGGACTGACCTTGACAGAAACGGGGACCCCATGCAGTGGACCTATGAGCTGACCCGTCTTCTTGAAGTGCGCGTCAAGCTCATCCGCCGTCCTCAGCGCATCTTCGGCAAGAATCTCGGTCACAAAGTTGGTCTAGTTCATGTTGCAGAGTTTGGTAAGTGACGGGACTTGACTTGAAGGCTGAGCAGGGGTTCGTTCAAACTTCAGCCTCTTACCAATTGCTGGATGATGGTCGTCCTCTTGAGGAACGCAACCACGACGCTGCGGACGGTCCACTGGCCGCTCTGGTATCTCTGCAAGAGTCCCGATGCATCTTGCTCTGTCATGGTGAGCTCCTCGGGCGTCAAAATGCCCGTTTCGTAAGGGACCCTTGATACATTTCGGCGATCTGCGGATGGGTATTGGTCTTTCGGGACCATGTACTCCTGCGGTATAGACTTTTGCTGAATATCGACGCACGTCTGCGCGAGTTCTTTCCAGTTGTTTGCCGAAGCTGCAATCGACCCCATCTTCAGGAAGCAACAAGTTGTCTGGGGTTGCGGGTAGTGGCGCCGGTTGTAGTATCGTCAACGATGTCGTCGACGGTGTTTGCTCTGTCCAGAAAGTGCTTGTTTGGGTGTACGATGGGCTTGCGTCGCTTCCATCAGAGGCTCGCTATCAGTTGCTGCAGGTTCCAGATTCGAGAGCCACCGAGAGTCCGGGACAACCGAATGATAACAGTCTCTCATCCTATCGCTGTCAACTACCGACTCGGTCAGCAGGTGGATCAATCCCGTGTCGGTCATCCCTGCAGGCGTATGATTGCTAGCGAGGTACGGATACGGAGACTGGAGACTGGAGACTGGAGACTGGAGTGGTTAGTTATCGGAACGTCGATGGCAAGTCAGAGACATTGTGCCTTATCTCTGGAAGCGGATCTAAGATAAGCAGGCCTGGTCTAAGTGCCCTGGCAAAGGCAATCAACGGCAGCCTGGCAAGTTGACTAAAACTAGTCGATACGTATCCAAGGTACGGAGGTACTTTGTAGACAGCCAGACGGCGGCTTATCAGCACGTTCGCAGCCGCAGGTTAGCCGTCTTGGCATCTCGGCAGCGTCTTGTTGAGCCCGACAAGGGGAGACGAGACAAATATACAAAGTATAACTAACAGGCTGACGTTAGGCGGGGGTCGAGTAATACAATACTCGGTGCAACCCAGCCCAACCCGCACTTCCCCAGGGCCCAGACGAAGACCATCGACTCTTTGCCTCTAGTTTGGAGTCTGGACATCCATGATCCGACAACCCACTCGTTGCCGTTGCCGTTGCCCTTTGCTGATTTGTTCTTTCTCTCAGACCCCGTGTTGAATCTCGGTTCCGTCTGGTGTTGCGACCGCAGCATTCAACTTTCAAGCAGCACAGTGGCACACACAGTACTGAGCAGCCCGTGACAACGGCATGGCGCACCCATCCCATATTCATACCGGAGCGGGCGAACTGCCGCCCGGCACCGTGAGGCTCATCGACGTGGACGGGTCCGTCGTCAGCCAGCATGCAGGGGGTTCCGACGAGCACGACATCGTCCTCATTCCTCGCCCGTCTGAG
Source organism: Arthrinium puccinioides (assembly GCA_022414665.1). Taxonomy (NCBI): domain Eukaryota; kingdom Fungi; phylum Ascomycota; class Sordariomycetes; order Amphisphaeriales; family Apiosporaceae; genus Arthrinium; species Arthrinium puccinioides. Next base: position 131,447 of record JAIUNF010000005.1, read on the forward strand.
GATCCCGAAGACCCTCTCAATTGGACGTTCCAACGCAAGCTGCTGGCCACATCGTGCATCCTCGTCTACACCGTCATGATTGCGCTCCCCAGCAGTGCCGTCTACTCGGTCGTGACGCCCATCCGGGCCGCGACCGGGCTGTCCCTGGACGACATCAACAACGGGACGGGCATCATGGTGAGTGAGATCTGGGGCGGGGCTCCCGGACACGAAACGGACGGGCGCTGACGTCTACCTTGATGGCAGTTTCTTTTCTACGGGTGGGGATGCCTCATCTGGCAGCCGCTGGCCCTCCAGTACGGCAAGAGGCCTGCCTATCTCATGTCGCTGGTCACAAACATCGTGCGTCCAGAAGGCCCCTTTTTGGACACCCGACCGGGACCTAACTCGACTCGCAGGTTATCCTCGCGACTGCGCCCATGTGCACGACCAAGCACACGTACTTGGCGAACCGCATCCTGCTTGGACTCTGCGGCGCCCCTGTGGAATCGCTATGCGAGATATCGATTACTGATATTGTGAGTTGCTTCATCGTCGTCCCGTGGACCATGGCTGTGCACGCGACTGCAGTCTGCAACTGAGTATCTCGGGCTGACGGCATCATAGTGGTTTGCTCACCAACGGCCCAAGTATCTTGCCGTATACGGATGGGGCCTATCGATGACGGGCAAGCTGGCACCGATGCTCTCGGGCTTCATCAACGTCGGCATGGGCTGGAAGTGGACGCTGGTAAATATCGCCCGCCCCGCGGCTGGGTGTGTGTGTGTGAGATTTCTTGCTGACCAGGTCCCCGAACCCTTTCTGTAGTGGTGGTGCTCCATCTTCAACGCGGTCGCTCTCGTCTACTGCTTCTTCCTCATGGAGGAAACCAACTACGACAGACCCGCCAGGCTCGCCGACGGCACCTCGGCCGACGTCTCTGACCAGCCAACGGCCGAGTCGGAACACGACGGAAAGCTCTCGGGCGGGGCCGGCGAGAAGATGGAACCGAGGACCATCCCGGTCGACAGCGAGACCGGTCAGGTCCTGTACCAGCGCAAGACCTATGTCCAGAAGCTGGGCCTCAAAGACAAGTCCCGCCCGAACCGCATGGCCGACATCGCGCTGGGCGGACTCCGCGGGTTCACGTACCCGTCCGTGGTGTATGCAGGGTATGTCGTCGCGCCCCGTCGTCCTCGTCGTGGTCCGAAGCTGATGGATTGCGCTCCAGTCTGATGTATGGCGCCAACAACCTGGTCTGGTCCGGCATCCAGAACGCCACTGCCGGCACTGTCTATACCACCATGTACGGCTTTTCCACCGCCGGCGTAGCGGCTGCGTACGCGGGCGGTCTCTTGGGCACCATTGTCGGGTACGTCGTGGAAGTGTCTTGTCAATTTCATCTAGCATCCAATGAAAATACTAACGATGCCATTCTCCAGTGGGTACTACTGCGGCAAAGTCGGCCGCATCCTCACCATCCGCCTGGCTCGGCGCAACGGCGGCATCTCCGAATCCGAACACTCCCTGTGGCTGTTCGCCGCGTCCATGTTCCTGGTCCCGTTCAGCCTGCTCCTGTACGGGCTGGGGGTGGCGTACCACATCCACTGGATCGGCCTGGTCATCTCGCAGTTCACCCTGGCCATCAACAACGCGCTGTCCGTCGCCGGCTCCCTCGGCTACGCCATCGCCTCCTACCCGGAGCTCAGCGGCGACATGATCACCACCTGCGTCATCATCCGCAACACCATGAGCTTCGCCATCAACTTCGGCATCACCCCGTGGCTGAACCACATGGGCTACCGCAACACCTACATCATCGCCGCCGCCATCGGCCTCGTCTGGAACGCGAGCATCTTCCTGGTCACGAGATACGGACGGAGGGTCAGGGAGCGGAGCGCTCAGAGGTACTGGCGGCAGGTCGCCGATGCCCACGCCAAGGGCCTGAGTCATTGATGATGGGAGTTGGCTATAATACAGCACAGGGGGTTGCTTCGGCGCTTCCTGCACGTCGCTTTTCGTAGCTTGCCACCACGTGGGAGTTTCCACAAGCAGGGTCAATAAATATGTAAATCCAGTACCTAATTATACAGGCTGCAGTACAGGCCTGACAGGTCTTTGGGATGGAAGCCGATGGAGCGCCATGTCCATCGGTTGCCTTTGCCGCTGGTCTGCTGCTAGTACTCTCATGGCGAACCTGCCCTAGGCCCGACGACACTCGAAACAGTCGTGCTTAGGTACAAGATAGAGAGACAAAGCTAATCGTGTCATGTTTTGTTCCCGCAGGATGTGGATCGATAGTGAGCGACAAAATCCGCGGGAGACTCTCTGCCCCTTGGAGAGCTTGGCCCACGGCTGGTCCTTCACTGGTGTTGTACGCCGCGCCGTGAACGCCTCGTACGAGAAGATGGATATAGTCTTTGTGGTCTAGAACAGATTCGTTGACGATCTCTTGGAAACCAAATATCTAACATCAGTATTGTTAGAAGGAATACACACCGAGAGCGAGTTCTAACAACGCCTTGGCATACGTCGCGGCTGGTACATGTTTGATTGAAGTTGCTAAAGGTTCTTCAGAGGAGCTACCTAGTATTGTCTAGGGCTATCTTAGGTTTTATGGTAGTCCAGGTCTTTCTTGTCGTTATTTCCTAGCTTTATATATACAAGTGAGATGGTGCGTCTTCTGGCTACCCCGTTGAAGATTGCAAAGTCCTTATCTGGGAGTTTCTTGAGGTATTCTTGAATTTCCTATCTGTTGGTAGCACCTCATTCAGCCGTTAACGGTGCAAACGTGAAGCGTAGTAATCTATCGTGTAATTACTCTGGCCTGAAGAACAAGGAGGAGAGAAGGCGAGCTCGCTGCAGCTGCGGTGGTAGTTTCCACACTATCTATAGTCTAGGTTACTTGCCAGCGCTTTGCGTTCCTCTTTGGTCATCTCTATACTACCGCTAAGCGCGAATATGTCAAAGTGGCCCTTTTGTGGGGAGTGCGACGCCTCCTGTCATTGTGAAGATGCTGCTGAATAGTAGGCGTGGTTTAGGTAGTAATTAGGTCTCGGGTAGTTGTTGATTTCCTACCGCTAGAGATGATCTAGGGTTAACCACTTTTCATTAATGCGGCTCCGGTTCCTAGATAGAAGTATTAGTAAATGAAGTCTAGCTAAATATAGATTTCAAGCTTACCGATACCGGAGTGGTTGGCTCTGTTGGCTAGCCCGGGATGATTGTTGATAGACTGCGTTGACGCTCGATATATCGTATAGTAATAATATCTACCGAGATGCGTAGGTAGACTAAAAGAGGTAATCGTCCGGCAGAACCTTCAGGTGTCGTTCGATTGCAGTTTGTTGCCAACACCGAGACGCTCTATATAGGGATGTTGCCGGCTTCATAGCTGGCTGTCCAGCAGGTCATTTGCGTGCGTAGCGCCACACCTTGTTGCAGGATGAGTAGGCTCGTGGGGCTGCATCTCGCGCAGCACAACTTCGGTTTGTCTTGTTAGTGTCGGAGTGCGGTCGGAGGGCTTTGAGGCGAGAAGGAGTACCCAGTCACGCTTGATGTCGGTATGGGCATCTTCATCTTTGCCGCACTACGAGTACATACCTGCTGCTTCGCCTTCGGAAGAACTATCAATGCATTCTTGGAAAAATAACGCGGTGGTTGAGCTTATTCGACGCAGTCTCCCACTCCTCTTTTGCAGGCTCGCTAGACGTCGACGCTGAAACGGGAAGTCGAAAAAGTGGCGTATGGATGGGCTGCGTTGGTATCCCAAAACCTCCACTGCTCAAAGCACAGCGACGTGGGTAGCTGCAAAGTCTTATAATCGTGGGCTTCTGAAACCCGATATAGTCTTGTCATGTATTCGCCAGCTCTGCTGTTTGCGGGTGAAGACGAGGGAGGGCAAAGACACAATGTTGGCCACACCCTGAACAAGTCCGTCCAAGCGCAAGCCTGTTTGAATCCGGGGCGCCATGCCCTGCGGCGAGCAAGAAGTCGAGTCCTGCGCGGATATCGCATCCTCCGTGGGTGGCGTCGACTGCGAGCTCTGCAGATGGTTGGTTTGGCGCCAAGATGAAGTGAACGACCAAGGAAACAAATAGGCGGCACGGGGGCCTTCTGAAGGACGGCTTGTGCCCTTCTGCCGCGTGCACACTACTTATCAACCCAAAGTTGCCACCTCCAGCCCAGGTGGGGACGGCGTATGGAAGATCACGCCGCCACTGGTGCAAGTTGGGCGTGGAGGAGATGATTCAAGGATAATCATCTCGCGTATATGTAGCTAGCGTGCATGCCGAAGGAAAGGAGAAGAATCTTGTGGAGGACGGGCCAGCAGTACGATATATAGAGTAATCTTCTCTCTGGTGTCCAAGGATTGGTAATGAATGTCCCAGCCTGCTGGTTTGGAGCAGGTTTGTTGGCAACTTGAGCAGGCTCGTCAATAGCTCAGTCCCTGGATGACGGGATGGCTATAATGAACAAGGGTGAGACTGAAGAACGGTATGTCGCGATGACGTGGCTGTTAGGTTGTGTCTCCCGTCCATAGAGTAAACAAGGTGACAAGATCAGTATATGGGAAACCATATACCGCTGACCGAATAGGCACCTAGAAAAGAATGATAAAGAGAAGTGAAAGTCCAACATTCCATCTAGCCGACCGAGACGGATATTTATATATCTCTCCGCCCGGAGTCATCATGCATCAAACGCTCGTATGAGTCTTCCTTGCGTCACACGCTAACTGATCTGGATCGACCGTAAAGCAAACAAGCCGTGACGGCATCCATGAGGGTGCAAGCGAAGTGTGTGCACCAGATTCATTGCCTGCAGGCTGCTTCACGGAGGGAAACGGCGCCGGGTATGGACGGGCGAAGGGGGAAGGAAGGTTACTTTGACGGACAGATCTGTTGTTTGGGCTTGTTTGTTTCATTAGTTATACGAATAATAAGGGTGATGGTTATTTGACTGCCTATTCTATCTGTCACTCCGCGGGCAATCCCACGAGTTACACACGATACTTGCCGATGATTGTACCGACGGTCAACCACGCCACTGCCATAACTATCTCCCAACTGAGGATCGTCGCCACTCCGGCCAACAGCCGACTTGAGCCGTCGCTGCTTTCACTGATCGCAAGTCCGAGTAGAAACTTTTTTTTTTTTTTTTTTTTTTTGGGGGGGGGCAAATCATAGATGGGAATGTAGCACTTTCCGTGCCAACTCTAATTCGACGAAACACCGACTGACCAAAAGCTGACTGCCCGCAACCCGCAATACCGCAACAGCAATGTAAACGTTGTCCATTGCTTGCAATTACCAATGCATCAAATTCCATGCACGTCGCCGTCAAACACATAGTTGTGCCTCCAGGAAGTCGTGATACCCAAAGTACTCCATGCCAAACAGTCATAACCCACCCATTGTACAGTACCAAATCCCAAAGCAAACCCTAGTAGAACCCGCTGAAGCGCAATAACCCAAATCGCGTCGCCATGCCTTGTCCCCACGAGCGCTAGTCCTGATTGTAATAGGTACAACGACTTTCGCCCAGAGCCCACAGCCCATATGCCACTCACTATAGCTCCAGCCAAGTCCGACTTGGCGAGCAGTCCCAGAGTAAACCATCTCACATAACGACACAGTCCTTGTCCCTCTCCCGGCCATGCGTGCCATTCAACGGTGAAACTGGCGTCGGCACAGGTCTCGCTCGCCCCATGCCTCCTGATAAACTTGGTCCAGAACCCCTCCCGGTATTGATTGAAGGAAGCCCCCCCCGGCTGGTACTACCAGGCAAACTCCCTGCATGATTCGGGTGGCCAGCTGGGGGCACGTAGGGCATAGCCTTGGCCGCCTGCTCATAAGACGGGGGCGCGTCCTCTTCGTCGGCTTCGGACGGGCGATGCGTCCTGTTGTTGGGAGGCGGGACCAGAGGCCGAACGACCTGAGCAGGTCTGGTGCCACGACCAGGAGTGTTGTTGCCACCTCCACCTCCACGGGTGGGGATGGGGGTGGCAGCTACTGCGAGGTTTCGGAGCGGCGTAAATATGCTACCCCCTCTGCCAGTGCCACGTCCTCTGTCGGCTGTATTTCCTCTGCCAGCGTTGCCTCCTCGCATGGTTGGGCCCGTCCGAGCTGCGTTCGTGTTCGTGTTCGTATTCGTGTTGTCTCTGCCCTGTTGCTCGATAAACTGCTCGCTCAGCTGCCTCTCTCGCTGTCGGGCTGCCTGATCGACGCGGTGGCGCTCATCCTCCTCTTCCTGGAGTTGCATGGCAAGAGCCAGGTCGCGATCTGCTTGCTCATCATGGGGCAGCTGTGGCGCCGACTGCTCCGACTCGACATCATGGTGACGTCCCCGGCGACCTTGGACAGTTTGCCACCCCGGAGCGTTATTAGAGGATTCCGACTCGGTAAACCAGTCGCTAGAGGTGTTATTCTCCCGCTGCTGTGAACCGCCGACTACCCGAAAATCACCAGAAAGGAACTCGGCACGCTCGCCGTTGACATCGACGAGGGACTCCCAGACAATCTCGTCGTGGGTGGCGTATCCAGAGTCTGTCACCAAAGCGAGGAGCTGTAGGGTCTGCGGGTGCCTATAGAGCGTGGTGAAGTGGTTGTTGCGAAACAGTATAGAAAAGGTGCCGGGTTGTACGGCCTTGGTAATGACTTCCAGGCCCCAGGGGGTGAGTTGGGTAGGGAACGTTTCGATGAAGGATTTGATAGTCATAATGTCATGATATGTCTGTTGTTCTTGAAAGGAGAGGCCGTCGCCAATGAGATCGCTGAGCTTCGATTCCAGCTCATCTTGCCGGAAGAGGAAGTCTTGCGACTCGTCGTACGAAGACACCTGGCGTTCAAAGGCGCCGTACGCCTCTTCGTCTCTGGAGGGCAGCCAGCCATGGATCAGCGGAATGGAAAAGGTGGCGTAGAGCTGCATGTCGCGAGTTTCCTCAAACGTCCCGGGTATCGCGTCACTTCTTTCCGAGGGGTGCATATGTACGAGTGAGGTTCGCTTGTGGGCCGTCGCCACTTGCGCAGTAGGGATGAAGCGAGGATTGACGTTCATGCCGGTGTGCAGCCCCTTGAGGAAGGCGTACAGTTCCGTCATGTCGGGCAGCGAGACTTCTGGTTTGGTCCTGCGCGGAGACATGAGTTCATCGAACACAGCCTGCAACAGCAAATTCAGACTGATCTGCTCTCTCGACCTCAGGGTCTCGACCAAAACAGTATCCGTCAGGTGGGCGGGCGTGGTGAGGGTAAGCGCGTTGACAAGGGCAACGAGCGGACAGGGCCCGTTGACATTTTGCACCAGGATGGGCGACTTTCGGGGGTTCTGGCTTGCCGACGCATCGACCCAGTTGATGTTCCTGACCTGGTACGTCTCGGTCTTGTTGGCGTCGCTCGGTGATTGGGGTCGCGGAGGTTGCGGCGGTGCTTCTTGAGATGTTCGGGGTGGTAGCACAGGGGGTGGCGCTTCGAATGCCGGCGAGAGCGCCGGCTCATTGATGGTGGGAGGCGGCAGGTCAGACGGGGCATCGGCAGTCGATGCTCCTTCGAATGCCGGCATCTTGCCTTTCGGGTATCGAGTGCCCGGCGCGGCGTCCTTGACCATGTCGCCGTCCTCGCCAAAGTTCTCCCAGGTGCTCTGTCGGGATAGAGTGGGAGGGGCTGGATCGTGGTCAATCAGGCTCCAGTCCTCCCCCGAGGTAGGCACTGCCGGCCCTTTGCCGTTGTTGGCCTGGCCCACGTCGTCCCAGGCATGGCTGTCGTGGGAGAGCTCCTGTTCCTCCGACATCTTATGCGGCACAGCAGGCAGTGACGGCTTCGCGAGGACTTGATCATCCCATGCAGGCGATTCCCCCTCGGATAGCAAAGACGCAACGGCAGGAGAGGCCTGCGCCGGGCTGGGCGAGGGTTGACGCGAAGGAGAATGCGATCCCCAAACGTTGCTGCCTGTGTCCTGCCGGGCCAAGGTCGTGGCTCCGCGAGGTACTAAAGACGGCTTCTGAGCATCCACCGCGGGCTGCCACGGGTTCGTGTTGTTTTCCTGCTCTCTGAGGCTCATGTGGGCGAACGCATTTGTCGGCGGTACGGGTGGCTTCTCGGTGGGTGACTTCGGAGGGGCGGTCAAGGGGGTCTGGCCGGTCTTGTCGGGTCCCAGTGGTTTCCTCTTGAACGGGTTCGTCTCTGAGCGTCCGCCCGGGCGTAACACGGTGGGAACATGTTGTAATGAGCCCTGGTGGTCGTTTGTAGGCATTGTATCACCGTCTCTCGAATGGTCATCCCACGGGTTGCTCTCTTCGCTGTGGTTGAACGGGTTATTGCTCGGAGGACCAGGTCGTAGCGAGTCGGGGATGCTAGGGTCCTTGTGCTGGGGTGCTGCGTCGGCCCAGATCCTATCGTCGGATTCGGAGTCGGGGGAGGAGCCCAGCTTCCTTGTCCTGTCGGGTTGGTACTGCGGTCGACGGGTGCACTGCCGGTCGTCGTGTTGCGTGTGACCATGGTGATGGAGGGTGTCTCGGGTCGGCACTTGTCGCTACAAGCTCAAGATGGGTGTTTATAAGATCGATTGACGAGATGAAGGGTTCGTGTCGAGGTGACGGGAACGAAAGGAGGCCGCTTCTGCCGGTTCAAGCTTGCGTCATCAGCAGTACGAATGCGATGCCGACCATTGAGAGTGCAGGGGCTCGTAGCAAATGAACTACACCGTAGCGGGTTCGGACGGCGTGGAATCAGGGAAAGAAGGTATTCTCGGATCAATGATTGCAGACGGAAGAGTTCTCGAATGTATTAACGAAAGAGAGTTGGAATCAAGTCCCAGACAATATCAACCGCCGCCCCATTTGGTACCTGCAACTTAGCGTTACGTAGTTGTGGGATGTACGTACTCCGTACCGTGTCTCCGTACCAAGCTTGCAACGTACACGCACCACAGTACTAACTAACTAGCTAACTAACGAACCTAGCAAGCATGGCACGCACGGGGCGCCTTTCAAGTGTGGCAGTGCCGGCTTATATCGACCTCTGCGTACGGTTACGGTGTACGGAGTGCTATCCCGTACTCCGTACCACGCATCACGTACACAGTACCCTGTATCAGGCAGCAGCATTCTCAAAGGTCGACAGAGTTGCGAAGTGCTGACTACCCGCTGAGCACATGACTGGATTCTCGGGATACTTCCCTGGTCTTTCGAGACACTGACAGCTGAGGCTTGCGTACGAAGTATCATCATGCTTGCACCGCCACACCGCCGAATGACGCAGTGCATATATCTTGGCGCATCCTTTTCTCATGGGGCCGCTGCATGCACATTGCAACAATTTCCTGTGTTGCCAAGAATATCTAAATAACTTCCATTTCAACAACAAAAACAACAACTCCAGTTTTTGGCGAGATAATCCCAGCAATGAAGATGCTCCATGTCCGTATTCCCCAGGTCATCAACCCCGACCCATAACCCACTTTGCCGGGACATCCCGCCCATCGAGCCCGCCGGTGAGCTCGGGCCAGTCTACATAGTAAGTACTACGGTAACGTTAGCAGACCCGCGGGTGCCACTTCATTTCGTCATCACTGATCAGTAGCCGACTTTGCCGGTGAAATCCGAAATCTTGAAGGCGGTGACGCTAGCATCAAAGCGTGTACGGAGTAACTTACTGTGTACGTACACAATAACAATCACGGGTAGACATTGCACTCATCACAGTAGGTTTATTGGCACATGGACTTTGATTTCGTCTTTTTTGGCAAGTTAGAGAAGCGCATTTGTTTTATTACATCTCATCAAGTAACTACGCACGAGTACTTGACGGTTTCTTCGGTTACACCTCCACGGTTCGAACTTCGCGGTTCGCGTTTCACCACCACCACCACCAACATCATCACACGGTTACCACCCACGAGTCATCCTACAATGGCAATTGTTCAAGACTGGCTCCCTGCGAGCCGCGAGAACTACGACATTCTCATGGCCATATGGCCCTGGTTCCCAGTCGTGAGGCCCCTCTCCGTCACCCCTCCAGCCTCCAGTCTGCACCACCCCCACTGATCATCCCAGGCATACTCCGCCCAATGGATCGTGTCTTGGTACGGCATGGGCAAGACATCTGTCCACTCCGTCCTCAACATCCCCGGCCGCATCGCCTGGTTCACCATGGAGGTCCCCGGTTTCCTGACCCTGCTCTACATCATGAACACCCTGCCTCAGGAACACGGCATCACCGATCTGCCCTGGCAGAACAAGGTGCTCGCTGGCCTGTTCGTACTGCACTACATCTACCGCGCCGTCCTGTTCCCCATCATCCAGCCCTCCATGTCGCCCATCCACATCCTCGTCTGGTCCATGGCCCTCGTCTTCCAGTTCTGCAACGCGACCGCCATCGGGTCGTGGCTGGCCGCGTACGGCCCGACCACGCAGGCGCAGTGGCACGCTCAACAGGGCGGGAGCTGGTCCATCTTCCAGTTCGCGCTGGGGCTCGTCGTCTTCTACGTCGGTCTGACGTGCAACTACTTCTGCGACGAGGAGCTGCGCGAGATCCGCCGCAAGGAGCAGAGGCGCCAGGAGAGGGTCGCCAGGGAGCAGAGGAAGCCGCAGGGAAGCGTCGAGAAGCACTACGCGGTCCCCAACAACGGGCTGTTCAAGTACATGCTGTATCCGCATTACTTTATGGAATGGGTAGAATGGTCCGGTTTCTGGATCGCCGCTGGCCTCGGGTGCGCGCCGGCGAGGATCTTTGTGATGAACGAGGTCTTTGCCATGCTGCCGCGTGCCGTCAGTGGGAAGAAGTGGTACAAGGCGACTTTTGGCGAGGACAAGATCAAGGGCAAGTATGCCGTCATTCCTGGGGTGCTGTAAGGGAGAAACACGAAAGGCACGCAAGAGATGGTGCCTCGCCTTTGCCTGATTTAGTACATCAGAGTTGTGGACCAGAACTTGTGATCACACTACTTGGTTATCAACTCATCTAGGGATGCTCCAGAACGACAACTTGAGTTTCGCCAACGTATTCATGTTGGAGCTTGCGATGCTTCAGCATTAACCGTGATGGCGTCAACTTTGGCTTTGTCAGGCGCATCAAGTGATTTTTGAAGTCTCTTGGTCAGGGGCTCCTCAGCGCTGCAGCTCACTTGCCACTTGGGCTTGATATATCCTCAAAAGAGAATAGTTAATTTCTCTACCCAGGTTTTCGTAGCTAAAGCAGTCGTTGGAGAGCGGTTGGTATTGCTGAGCCACTTCCATGCCCAATATGGCTGAAGCGACATTGATATAAAACCCCGATGTACGAGAATGACATGATTAAACTAGACATAACGACGCTCCCGGCCATGATGAACCTTTTGTTGAGTCGTAGTCTGCACGTCTTACCACGTTGAGCATAGTAATGATGATGAATATACTCCCAATTCATGGGCAGGGGCCCCGTACAATTTACAAAGTCTGAATAACTCGTGTGGTATGCGTCTACTTGTTCATCATGGAGACATATATCACTTTCTCATGGACCCATCGGCATTTATACGCATGTTCAAAGTTAGATACCACGGCCTACTGCCTCGTTCCATAGGCGGATCGACCGTCTCCCAATCTATTTTCCCTCCTCTCATGGTCGCAGCAAAGAATCCAGTATACCGTAGGCTGCCATCAATCTCTTTAAAGACACGTCGAACCTCCTATTATTCATCCGGAATCATCCTTTGCGGCAGATCAGGACAGACCAGACACATCATACGACCACGAGTCCCAGCTCAAACCGGACCCCATATTCGAGTCGGATCGCGCTACGTCTGGGCGACGCAGCCCGTCGGAAAGTCGCGAGAACATGTGCGCTGTATTCGCGTCCCGTCCCGACCTGACCGACTGGCCATGCGTGACGTGCTCGAGTCCCAGCCCGTCGTCGCTCGTGTCCCAGTGCTCCGACCGGGAGCCGTTGTACGTCTTGTGCCAGACCCGGGGCCGCCACACGATGAAAACGACTTCGGCAAGGTAGAGACCAGTCGCCATGGCCCATGATGCCCGGGTAGCCGATCTCTTTTCCCTCGCACGGCCGTGGGAAACGCCGAGGCTCTCCCACTGCGCAGACCACGCAGCCGATTCGTGGAAACGAAGAGGGCGTATTAGGTAGTGCCGTTCGTCCTTCACAGCGAACGACGCGGATCGGCCCGCGGACTGTTGTAGGCAAGGGCGCGGCTCACGGAAACCTCCCCCGCGAAACCGCCGCCGATGCGTACCGAGTCGTACCGGGAAGCTGATGGGTAAAGCGCCTTCAGGGAGCGTCTCCAGAGCCCCCCCGTGCACGTCGACGGCGTAGACATTGACATCGTGGCGCACACTCACGGCCGCTGTATGCCGGTAGACGAAGTTGCCGCCCAGGCTCCGGCTGCCCTGCTCGTCCTCCCGGCTGCCTAGCCACGTACCCTCCTGTAGTTGTTGTTGCTGTATTGTTTTTCGTCTATAGGGGGCATGAGGCCTCCATAACCTCCCGGCGGGTATAAGACGTGTGTAGCTGAGCCCTACGTACGCAGAACGCATATATACCTACATAAAGCAGTTGTTCTTTAGCCCGTGGTCGCGGTATCTCGATCCTCCAAGCGCGAGGTAAGTGAATACCTTCAGTTTGATCGCAGCAAGTGCACTGCAGCACTGGTTGGTTGTCGTATAGTCTCCAACGTTGGTCGGATCCTTCTTGTCTGCTATATAGTGTAGCATGCCCTCCTGTGGGGTCAATCGAATTACACTTAAAGCAGATGGCCAATTGACGGCTCGATCCCAAAGGTGACATGCAACTTTTCGCCGCCTCCGTCGTTGGCCTGCAATATGGCGGGCGCCTGGAGGAACTTGTGAGACTCGAATGTCTTCCACCCGTTCCCGTATCCCATCGTCTTTCGTGAGAGCGTGCCGCCGTCACTACCCAGGGACCAGACCCAGGCCTGGTACTTGCCGAAGTCAGCGTAGACGGACATAACGCTCAGGTTGTGCTCCGGGCCTCCCATGAGTTTGGCGATGGGATGTGATTCCATGTGTAGCCTGTAGGCGTGGTTGAGGGTGACCGTCTTGCGGTCAAGGAGGTTGAGTTGAGCCCGGGGCTTGCAAGGAGCCGAGGGTCTCTTTGTTCCTTCGATTACGTATGTCGCAGACGTCAAATTGGATGGCAGATCTAGGTTAATTCCAAGTGCCATACTATGGACTTCAGATGGACTTACTGTTTCTATAGGTAAGCCTTGATAGGGTCGCTGTAGAGTATAACGGCCAAGAAGAGATGTAAATAGGTAGCGGTATATATAGCGCCCCTATATCGCGCTTCCTCTCTAAGTTACCTTACGGTGCGTTTCCCCTAGAACAGTTCCTATATAGTCGTATAGCCTACCTAAATCCTAGTAATCCTCTCGATTAATATCTCCTTCTCGTCGACCTATTCGACCCAATAATCTGGCGAATTTCTTCTCGTCTTCGCCCGCGCTGTTCTATTCATACTTGCCGCAATCGAGAAGCGCCTTGAAATACTCTTGGGACCTTGGATCGTGATACATCCTCGGTGGTGTTTAGAGCAGGGGAAGTGGATGGGGGAGCCGCTGTAGAGGAGCGGGTAAGTGGATGATTTTGCACTGGTTTTCCACTGTAGTAACCCTTGGGCACTCTTCCGTTCACTCTTCAGTTCGTGTGAGAGTTCGCGGAAACATGACGGCGCCCGCTGGCTATACTAACCTCTGCGGCTTGGCCACTGTCTACACGATGTCTGCATGGAGATTCTCCGCAAGACGTTGGCGCATTTCAGACAGCAGCTAGATCCAGTCTACGGGGTAAAACTCCCTTTGAGCTGCACGAGAGACAAGGCCTATAACTTTTCGCAATGCCCTTGCCACGCTTCCGTTATTCACTGATGCCAGGAGGTCTTGAGCAGCGAACGATATAGTATAAGAACGCAGTGCTTATTTGACTGTTTCCGCCTGATCAGTTACCCTGAAGCTGATTCGCGGTGAAGTTTCTTCTATTCAACCATCTCATCTCCCAGTTGTAGTTCTTGCAGATTACTTTCTATAGGATAAGCTATGTTGCGATTGCTGCTGGAATGACACAAGGGTTTGTTCTTGAAGTGCCTCCCCAACACGTTGGTATTGCCATCTGTGGATATAGAACCACAACCGCTCGCTGCACGTCTTGGACGATTTCTTCCCCCTCGACGATTGCGTCCATCGTGGGCGTACCAATCCAAGGGCAGCTAGTTGCATGGAGGTGCTTCTGGCCAGACGTGCCAGACGTGCCAGACGTGCCAGACGATATTGGTCGAGACCCCAACGAGACCACAGCGAGGCACCTTTTCACGCGATCAATATGGAGTCCGCCCGAGGCCCCTTTAATCAGAATAGATCGTCGGGCCTACTACATTGAAGCGATATTTCGTGACGGCTACTGTATTGAAAAGGCAATTACAACGTAAGTCGTCCCATGTCTTGATAGTTTGTAGATTTTTGATAGTTTGTAAATTCATCCAGCCACGCCTATTTTTACGCGCCGTGCCGCCCGTTGGTTCCATGTATTGATAGCTTATAATCCGTAGATTTTTGATAGTTTGTGGATTTGACTAGCTACGCCTATCTACGCTACTCGTTCCGCCCGTTGGTTTTGTGTGCGATTGTCGGTCTCACGTTGGTCCCAATTCCAAAATGCAACCCATAGGTCGAAATCTGCGCGCGCATGGTGGCGAATGGTATTTTGTGGTATCCGGCAAGGCTTTGGTTCGGATTGGCGCGTCGATAGTACTCGAGGCCCGAGGGTAGAAACTGCATATTGAGGCAAGATTGCGTTTTCAGCTACGACTCACATCAATTGGCAAGAGTATTGGTGAGGATAATATTTTTACCTAATGACTTTTTGTGTATCGTATCATAATAGACATCTGAGACAAATTTGAGAAAAACCTAGAGCATTTACAGTCATGGCCATGCTTGTTTGAGGCGAGTCACGAGACTTGGCTGGTTTTGCATTTTGGCTCTTCTTTTCTGCACCCATGGTGAAATGGTCAAGGTCGGATTCTGGCTTGTGCATAGAATAGGTATGCCCAGGCGACGCTCGGTCGGCCAAGATGGTTGTGTAACAGTTCGTTGGAGCAATTACTTTCATAATACTCCGTACTCGGTACACAGACTTACAGTTATCCGTAACCCGTCGGTGATTGCAGCAAATGAATCCCCCCGCATTCCGTGGCGAGCGAACTCTGTTTCTTTAACCTCTTTCCGCCAAGCAAAGGATGTTGCAATTTACCTTTCGTTCTACTCGAACTCCGACACACGTGCTTCACGAACTTGGCGGGGTCAAGCGTGCTTCTAGAAGGGTAGGCTGTCCAGGTTGGGATATAACTCTAAACGTTAGTGCTCGACCGCATCTGGGCCAAATGTTTAGGTTATCAGACAGAGTCCTAACGTGAACTCTGTTTACGGTAGGGGTTCGCCGCGAAACTCTCGTCGGTCCAGATTGCCTTTGGCCAAGATTGACGTCATGGCAACTATAAGATAGTGGTGACTATAAAATAGTGGATGAGTAATAAGCAATAGTCACCGATATTGGACTTGTAATTGGTTTGCCAAGGACGGGAAAGCGAAAACAGGAGGGAAAACAGGATGAACGGAGTATTGACACGAGATTGCGCAATTTATATGAAGCCATGAATCCAGGATGTCGGTTCTTGTCCGTCCTTGAGCCCAGCCTCGACAGTGTGGAACTGGACGGACTATACGGGGTGGCAAAGTGGACAGTTACAGTTGCATGATCTAGCACTGTGGTCTATCGCCGCTCATCGATATCGTCGATCGTATCACGCGCATGGCAGCCACTTTCCCGTCAGCATTGAACTCCACAGCACTAGAGTGTACCGGTAGTACTGTGTAGTAAGTAGAGCCATCGCAGTGCATCAGTGGTTCGATCTCGGAAGTCAAGTCCCTTGACCCTTGGAGCCATCGACCAACTTAGCTACTTACTCCTAGTGTGTGCCCTATACCGGCATACCGGAACCATATGTGCATCAACTCGAGGAGTGCATGCAGTGACTCGAAGTCTCGAAGTGGCGCCATGTGCATGCACATGGCCCTTACTCGAACAGGACTATCCGTCCGGGAGATACTACGTAGTTAGGTACTACGCATGAGACTTGACATGCGGGACCCCTTTGACTCACGTTGAGTGCGAGTCAAGACCGGCCGCGACCTTGATTCCCACTGTATCTATCAAACACGCGCGTAGAAGCAGCGAGTCATCCCATCAGACGACGGGTGCCCGACGGCGTGGACTAACTATACGCAGTAGTCCTTTGCGCGCGCTGACACAAACGATATACTACCCACAGACAGCGCTCAACCGATAACGACCGGTCGCAAGCAAGGGTCGACGTTCCTCCTCCGATTGATAGATGTTATCCACGATGGACGGAATGCTACTGTGTACGTAGGAATGACTCCGTACTCCATACTACCTACCCACAGACAGCGCGCAAACGTCTCAACTAAGGACTGGGTTCATCTGTTATCCCCATCATGTCCGTGGCCAAGATCCCTTGTCACCCACCCCTGGCCAACCATTTCCCGGCTAGCGACGCGCACACCCAGTTTCAGACTTTTGAGGCTCAACATGCTACTGTGTACAGGGGTGGCACCGCATAGAGTGGAAACTTAAGGGGAACCCTGAGAAAAGAAAGGTCGTTCGTATGCAGCTATGCCCTTGTTCGTATTGTGCTCTGGTCTGGTAAAAGCTAAGCTAGGTTCAGACTGACCGGAGTCAGTTAAATGCTAGTAATGATGTCTTGACCCCACTGGGGTGGCTCCTGCCTCATCACCCTGTAGTGATCCGTTTATAGTTCTTCACAGCCCACCAAGGCCCTGCCTATAGGGGGGCGAGAGGCTGTCGGCCATGGCCGTCCCTCTTTTTGTTTTTGGACCTCATAAGCTGGGAGTGGGAGGAGAGTGCTGCGGACCCACGGATTCGGGCCCGTCGAGTTCAGACTGCGTTTCGGGAAAGCTTAGTTCTATATGGGTCACTAAGGGTCTAAGACAACACAGTGGTGCTACCTGTCCGATGTAGATTGACCTGTCATGTCCGAAACGAGCCGCGAAATGCAGGCCTTACCAGCCAGGAAGTAAGCAGCATGAGACGTCGGCCGCGTATTCGGGAATCGCAGAGAGCTGCCGAGGTTTGTTTTGGCAGTCCCGTTTTCGTGCACGCATGTCAGCTCTTGCGAGTTCTGATGTTTCCATCGTCGGAACTAGACGCGGGAACATAGCCGCAGCCGCATTTCCACTTCCACACCCGTCGACTTTTGGTACGAGGCACTGCCTAGCCACATCTCGGTCTCCTTTCGATACAACATCCATCCCAGCCATCCCATCACGTTCACTCAGCTTAGACGCTTTTTTTTCATTTCTTGTTTCCCTTTTTTTTTCTTTTCCCTCGTTCTGTTTCCCCGTCACGCAATGTCCATCAACCCCCCGCGGAGGGTGTCGTTCGCGCCGTTCAGACGGCCGGACCCATCAGACGACTTTTCTCAAGACAAAGAATCCAACGCCAGGCGTCCTACTTCGAACCGAAGGAGTTCGTGGTTCCAACAACAGCCGTATCAACCGTACTGGAGGACATCTCGCTTCCACAAGCGCTCCTCCCTGGGCGTCTCCGTCACCAGCGAGATCGACCAAGTCTTCTACCAGCAGTCGGCGCTGCCAGAGCAATGGTACTTTGAGATACCCGACTTTGAGCTCGAGGACCTCGAGGAGATTGAAGAGTACGACAAGGATGCCAAGACGAAGCTGGACGGCTTCAAGGTCAACTTCCAGCCCGGAAACGACCCGCTGAATCCGAAATGCTGGTCCAAGGCATACAAGATCTGCATGGTGGCGGGCTTCGGGTACACAGCGCTGGCCACTGGAATCTACTCTACGGCCTTTTCTACCGGCGTCACCGACATGTCAGCTGAGCTGCACATTACCGACTCCACGCTGCCGTCGCTGGGTATCTCGCTTTATCTGGTCGGCCTCGCCATGGGCGCGCTGATCATGGCGCCTCTCAGCGAGACGTTTGGGAGGCGTCCGATGTACATTGCCGGCTTGTCACTCTTTGTCTTGCTCATACCGATTGCCGCATTGGCCCAGAGTTTCGTGCAAATCCTCATTGCCAGATTTCTCGGGTACGTCTTTTTTTCTCTCTCTCTCTCTCTCTCTCTCTCTCTTGTTTCCGTCACAGTATCACTAACATGAAAACAGAGCCGTCGTCGGCAGTGTGATGCTTTCCAACGTCGCCGGCTCCATCATCGACGTCGTCGAGCCCGGCTACCTGCCCCTCGCGCTGTCGGCCTACTCGTTCGGCCCGCTGAACGGGCCGGTGCTGGGCCCTCTGGTCGGCGGCTTCGTCGACCAGGCCTTTGGCTGGCGCGCGCTCAACTGGTTCTCCCTCATCACCTGCAGCATCGGGGCCATCTTCATCATGTCGATCCCCGAGACGTACAAGCCCGCGCTCCTCCGCAAGATGGCGGAGCAGAGGCGCAAGGAGGAGAACGAGCCGCGGTACTGGTGCGAGTACGACAGCACCGTGAGCCTCGTCCGTCGCGTCCGCACGGCCGTCTCGCGGCCCTTCATCCTGTCCGCCACCGAGCCGGTCCTCATGTTCTGGAACATCTACATCGCCGTCATCTACGCCATCTCGCAGCTGGCCTTTATCGCCTTCCCCATCGTCTTCACCCAGATCCGCGGCTGGACGGTGGCCAACACCGGCCTGGCCTTCATCGGCATCTTTGTCGGCATCCTGCTGGCGCTGGTCAACGAGCCCTTCCTGCGGCGGCTGGTCAACAGCCACCCGATCAACCCCGAGACGGGCCGGCCGGAACCCGAGGCGTCCGTGTCCGTCATCTGCATCGGAGCCGTGCTGGCGCCCCTGGGCCAGCTCATGTTCGCCCTCACGTCGCTGCCGGTGGAGATACCGTTCTACTGGAGCGTCATCGCCGGGGTGCCCTTTGGCCTCGGCTTCGCCCTCGTCTTCATCTACGGCACGGGTTACGTCTCGGCCGTCTTTAGCATCTACGCCACCTCGGCCTCGGCCGGCAACCTCGTGTTCCGCTCCCTGCTCGGCGCCGCCCTCGTCTTTGGCGGTAAGCCCCTGTACGCCGCCCTGACGCCGCGCACGGCCGGCATCATGATTGGTCTGGTCGAGCTGGCCCTGGCCCCTATCCCCTTCATCTTTTACAAGTGGGGCAAGCGTATCAGGCAGAAGAGCGCGCTGATTCGCGAGCTTGAGGCTCAGGCGAAGAAGATTGCTTAGGCGTTGACTTTTCAAAGGGGTGATGTTTTTTTTTAGTTTTCTGCCGTTATTAGTGCTTAATAGCATTGCAATTTGCGACAGATGAAGAAGGAAGAAGCAGCGGCATTTTCGGCTTTGTACATATATATATATATATTATTCGATAACTACATGAGAGAGAATGAGAGAGGTGGGGAGGTGTGTGTACACTTAGATAGAAGCTAGTATCTGACCACTCGGACCAGTTCGACTATTGACCGATGGAAATTGGAATCTTGATCGCTTACAACAATCCCTCGCTCGACTGACACAAGAATGTTGCCAAACGACGACCTTTTCTTCCTCTTTTTCTCGTCTTGTTCTTTTTTCCCTTTTCCTTCTTTTTCCTTCTTTTTCTTATCAGAGGGACCCGCTACGGTATGGATACCTTGCGCGTCGTTGTGAGACGGAAACTTGGTCGTAGTGAGATTTCGCAGTCCATGGTTGCGGACATTACTTCGTGTTGGAACTTTTCAAATTTGGACCCTTCCCGCCCTCCTGAGTCCCGAGTCCTGACACGGATGGATCGCGTGGGCGTGAGTGTTTCAAGGTTTCCGAAAAGTACCCTATTTCTTCCGTCTTCCCAAGACAGTACGACGGAGCCCATGGCGTACGCGTACGGCGTCCCGGCGGACGAGACCCACCGCGGATATTCATTTACTTCGTAGGTGCGTAGCACTGCGTTTTGCAACAAAGGGGTGGGACCTCTTTGTCATCATCCCCCCTCCCCTGTTGTCTGTCATTCGACGCGACAGGGAAGACCCTCACCCCCTCTATTCAGGCTTTACCGGTCCCAAGGTACGGGCAAAGGCCCCCCCCCGGTTCAGGCTGCAGGCACAATTAATGATCACAGCAAGGTTGGGCCAGAGTCTAATTGATGAGTTGAAGGGGGTTTTTTCCTAGTTTACGATTCTACTAGTTACTGGATGAGTTGAAGAGAGGTCATGCCCAATTCGTGACTCTAGTTGCGCTATGTGCGGAAGATCTATCTTCTCCATGGGCGACAGTAAGGAAATCTATAATGCAATCAAGAGTGTCGTGACAGTCTTGTACTCCAGTCTCGTCCCCGTATGTAGTCGTCCGTCCCATTATATACAATGTGTGCGCAAGGCGTTGTACAGGCAAATCGTGTCAAGTATAGGTAGAAGAGAAAAAAGAAAATAGAAACAAGATTGGGAAGCGGTTCGCTCGCTCTCTCTCTCTCTCACTGCTTTTGTCGGAAACCGGCGCCAATGGCACCTCCGGGGTGGTTCTTGGCAAACACGGCCGCTACCGAGCTGTACATCTCCCTGGCCGAGACAATGGCCAGCGCGTCGCCGACGGCAATGGACATGGTGGTGGACGTGGTGGGCGCGTTGACGCCGAACGAGGTCTTCTCGGCCTCGTACGTGGGCGCGGGCAGCAGGATGATGCCGGACCGGTACTTTGTGAGCTCGCAGTTCTCGGGCCGCGAGGCGGCGGTGAGGACGATCATGGGCAGCGACTCGTCGAGGTGCGGCAGCAGGCTGATGAGCTCGGGCGTCTTGCCGGAAAAGGTGATCATGATGAGGGTGTCGTGCGGGCCGATGATGCCGAGGTCGCCGTGCAGGGCCTCGGTCGGGTGCAGGTAGACGGCCTGGATGGCCAGGCTGTTGAACGTCGCCACGAGCTTCTTGGCGATGTGGCCCGACTTGCCGACGCCGATGAAGACCACCTTGCCCTTCTCGCCGTTGTGGCGGGTGATGGCCTCGACCGAGTTGATGAAGCCCGCCTGCGCGTCCTCGTTGTTGGCGTACATCTGGCTGAGGGCCAGGAGCGAGGTCGCCTCGGTGCTGAGGACGTGGAAGGCGCCGGTGACACGGCTGGCGTGCTTGGGCGAGGTGCCGGGCGTCAGCTGCGGCGTGAGCATCATCCGCGGCGACTTGGGTGACGGTATGCCGTTGGACATGGCGGAGCGGTCGTGCGGGACGCGGAGGGAGACTTGGATGGGCCTCATGGCAGCGCCTCGGGTCTGGGAGAGAGATGTGGAAACCATGATGGTTATGTGGTTGTGGTTGTGTGTGTGGACGGTGGACGGTGGACGGTGGACGGTGGAGGCAGGGACGGGGAGATCAATCGACGGACGTGTGGATAATAAAAAAGGCAGTGGAACTCTGGAGGGTGGATGAGGTTGATGATGAATGGAGCAAGGTCAATGTCAAACTGAGAGCGTGGTGATGTTTGGTCTCATGTGTGGAATCCGAGGACGATGCGGTGCCTTATATGAGGATCTGTTCCGGGTCGATCTATGGTAGGATGTGATGATGCCAAGAATGCGTACGACATCCAAGTTGGCATGTTATATATAGACAGGCCAGGCCGTCTTATCGCCCAACCGGCCAATCCCCCCCCCATCAGCCCTATCAACATGCAGATACCGTGTTCGTGTAGCCTGCCAGCCACGGTGCCACCCACGGCGCGTGGCCGTTCGTGTGTCAGCCACGGTGCCACCCACGGCGCGTGGCCGTTCGTGTGTCGGCGATTGATTGTTTCCTCTCTCACTGACACGGGCCAGGGCCGTCAGGCATGGATGACTCGTTGTGCTGCAACCGGCGTAGAGCGACGAGCTTCATGCTAGGCAGGCTCTGGCTAGCAGCCTTGCCAGCACCGCGCCGTTCAGCCCGAGAAACGGTTGGCCGTGGCGATCGACGAGCTTCCCTGGCCGACCTGGTCGTTACTAGCATGAACTTGTCATCGATTTGAGTTTGGTTTCAGCCTGTATGATCGCCTTGGCGCACTAGAACGATTTACCCCGAGAGGTTCCCACCCCTTTGCATCCACCCCTTTGCATCCACCCCTTTGCATCCACCCCTTTGCATCCACTCTGAGGGCAGTGTCCCGGGCAGCAGCTGAGGGTTGTCCGAGTTGTGCTGACCCTCCCAATACGTGACAGTAACTTAACTTGCACACTAAGGTTAAGGTACCTCCGAGCCGCACTACGCCCCCCCTCCCCAGGCGGCATGCGGGTCATTCGTCGATCGTGAGCTAAATTGCCACATGCAAGCTGCCTCGTGGGATATGAGATCGCGCGTGTGCCTAACTTAATGTCTGCGTAGTCTCTATTCGACAGTCTGATCTAGGAACAGACTTCCCGGGCCGAGCGATGGCCCTTTTGACGCGCAATACGTGCACAGAATGTCCACTCAGTCCACTCAGTCCACTCAGTCCACTCAGTCCACTCAGTCCACTCAGTCCACACTGGTTGGCGCTCAAACGGATCTCTCAGAGTGCCAAGCCCGCGCACCCTTGACCTATAGCCCGGGCGTGTACGGAGTACTGTGTATCCGTACGGAGCACCAACATACTTGGTTACACAGTGCCTGGTATTCTTACACACCCCACCCCACCCCACCCCACCCCAGCCCATCCGTCCTTCGGCTGTGTGCGAATTGGGCATTTCGGAAGCTTCTCCTTCTTAATACGGAATGTGGAGGAAAACTATGATTCGTTTTCATCCAGGCCGACCCTCCATAAGATATACGTGTAAGAGTCCACAACGTGGTCAATTGAAACGGTACCGATAATACAGCACCTGTTACGAGTGGCCAGGGCCCATCCCTGCTTCAAACTCGGGACGCCTCCCGTCCGCAAGGGTACACGTATGTATGTATGTATGCGTGTGTGTATGTGCGTGCGTGAGTGTGTGAGTGTGTCCCCCAGCGGACCGTCGCAGTGTTGGCATCCTCCTTGCCTTGGCCCTTGGGGGTCATAGCGGCTGTCAAAGAACGCCTCCTGTTGAACGTTGTTTATTCTATTTAGACATGCCTCACTACCAAGTATTCGCTAAACGCATGAACCTGTCAGGACGAAACCGACAGTCACAGTCTCACCTCCACCAGGGGCCGCATGCCTCCCATCCCGAGTCAGGTAAAGCAATCTCCGGGTCTCCGTTCAAGTACTGTGAGATACGACGATGACCGATCCTTTCAGAGTTCCAACTTTTCACCCTCAGGCTATTCCTGGGTGGCAACGGTTTCGAGTGTATAGTCGCCGAGTTATATTAACGCATTGCATGTCGCCCTCGGATATGACGGCTAAGAGCCTTTGACAACACAACGTGACCACTGACAACGCATTTCCAACCCAGTGTCACAGTAGCCATGGCAAATGAAACCTTGAACAGGCCGACGGCGAGAAGAGTAGACGTAATGGAAGACCAACAACATCCCGAGAGCTACTCGACGGGCGACCCGGTGTCGTTTGGCCACAGCACGGCGCGAGAGAGATGGCCCATCATCGTCGTACGTTGTTATACTATACTCTGCATCTGACAATGACATCACCGCGCATCCGGGTGCTAACCATGGCCAGACTGGCATGATGGAGGATGTGGCCCAGGCCATGCAACAGCGTTCAGGCGCTGCGGAGATTGACGAGGGCAGAGCCATCATCGCCAACCTGCAGTCACTCAAGGACGAGATATTGGGAGACGCCAGACTAAGGTCAGCAAACCCAACCCCCCCCCATACGGCCATGTCAGTTGCTAATTTTGGTTAGCCCCATCGTGGACGATGGAAGCCCAGATGTTGCCTTGTACAACGAAACACTCGAGAAGCTGGGCAGCCCGTCTTGGTTCGATGTCCCGTGGCTGTTTAGCGAGTGCTACCTGTTCAAGCGCGTCAACACCTTCTTCAGCACGTCAGAACACTGGAAGCAGCACGACGTGTTCATGAAGCAGAAGATGGGCACGTTCAAGTCTTCCAGACCAGCCGTTGTCGAACTCGCCAAGCGGTTCAAGGAGATTGCCTCCCACGGCCCCGCGCGAGACGAGGCCGCCGAGGAGATCCTGTTCAAAGAAGTCTTTGAGATCTGCCTCTGGGGCAACGCAACCGATCTGTCCCTGCTCACCAACCTCTCGTACGAGGACATCCAGAAGCTGCAGGGGTCCAAGGCGAGAAAGGACGCCGAGGAAAACATACTGGCCAACGATCTGCCGCGGGTCTACCAGCTCCTCCGGGAGGCTGGGCGGGCCGGCCAAGAGTCACGCGTGGACATTGTGCTCGACAACTCGGGCTTCGAGCTCTACGTCGACCTGATCCTGGCTCTCTACCTCCTCTCCTCCGGGCTGGCCCAGCACGTCGTCTTCCACCCCAAGGACATCCCGTGGTTCGTCTCCGACGTCACCCCGACAGACTTTGACGCCATCGCCGACGTCTTGGCCCGTCCGGCGGACTTCTTTGGCGACGCCGCATCGCCGCTCAGCCCGGACGACAGCGAGAGCCTGTCGTTCCTCTCGGCCGAGCTGGCCAAGTACCGGCAGCAGGGCCGCGTGAGCCTCCGCCCCAGCCCGTTCTGGACGCAGTGCGGCGGCTTCTCGTCCCTGCCGCGGGCCGACCCTGCGCTCTTTGCCGAGCTCAGGACGAGCCGGCTCGTCGTCTTCAAGGGCGACCTGAACTACCGCAAGCTCACCGGCGATCTCGCCTGGGACCCGACCACGCCCTTTACGCGGGCCATTGGCGCCGTCGGCCCAGAGTCGGGCCTCACCGTGCTCGCGCTGCGGACGTGCAAGGCCGACGTCGTGGTCGGACTCCCGCCTGGGCGCGACGAGGAGCTTCGTGCCCGGTCGGACCCCGCGTATGCTGGTCATATGGGTACCTCGGGGCCGCGGAGATGGGGGTGGAGTGGCAAGTGGGCAGTGATTCAGCTTTCCGAGGCGGAGACGGCTTCGTAGGGGGGGGGTCCGTCTGACGTGTCCAAGTGTTTGTACGAATAACGTGTGGACAACACACCTATAGACTTTGTAGTTTTATGCTATCAACCACTGACCCTCCTGGTGAGGTTGATTAAAGTGGTATTGGGCACGAGTACGACTTCAACTCGGTGAGCTGACTCGTTCTCGGCACTTGAATATGGCAGAGCTCAGTTGTGTTGCATGACTGTAATCACCGCTACGAGTCAGTCTGTGCTATACTGGACGGCGTGACATTTGTTAAGAGAGCTGTGGTTACCCGCTCGTGCCCTTGGAGTCTACACAGTACCACACCCCCCCCACGGCCAGTAGATGATATAGGGAGGGTTCCTTGACAACAATTTCGACACGTGAAGATGGCCCAAACAAGGAGTAGTTTTTGAATTTATTCCATATGGAAGTGTTCATCAAAAAGTCATGCATGTGGCGCTTCTCATGCTTGCCAACCCCCCACCCCCAAACCCCTAGTTATGTCATCTTGCTGGCCACCCCCCACCCCCAGCCCCTATGTCATCTTGCTGGCCACCCCCCACCCCCAACCTCCCGCCTTATATCATCGCCTACTGGACGCGCGGCTTCGTGCCCACCATCGGTAGCTGCCCCTCGATCGAGACGCCCCACCGAGGTCCAGCATCCGTCCTGCTCTTCTCGAGCTCCTCGGCCGGGTACATGGGCGTGCTCGGGTCCAGCACGTGCTGGCGATGCCACGGCCCGACAAAGAGCCCGTCCGGGTCCGCCGCGTCCCGCACCCGCTGCCACTCCGTCAGGTCGTCGCCGTACCAGTCGGCAAACTCCTGCTGCGAGACGGAAAAGTTCTTGGCCCAGTGCGGCTTGCCGCCGAGGTCGCGCATCAGCCACTCGAAGCCCTGGAACCAGCGGGCCAGGTTGGGCGGGTCGCGGAGGTAGGGGCGGTACATGGTGGCGTTGATGTTGAGGGTGCGGCCGTCCTTGACGGTGGAGTCGAGCCAGGGCCGGTTGCCCTTGTCGGCGCTGGTGCGGACGCGGCTGTCGCACACGCGGACCTCGACCGGGGCGTGCACGTAGATGCCCTCGGCGCTAAAGGGGATCCGGTGCTCGACGTAGGACGGGTCGCCGGGCTGGAGCCGGTTGAGCCACGCGCCCAGACGGAGCAGGGCCTCGGGGCCCTTCTCGATGGGGATGGCCCACTCGGTCACGTACTGGCTGTAGAGGCAGTTCATCCAGAAGGCCTTGTGGCTGGGCTGCACCGCGCCCGTGGCCGTGGACTCGCCGTTGGCGAAGCCGTACTGGATGCCGAAGATGAACCACTCGATCCACGGCACGATCCGGGGCACCCACCGGGACAGCGCCAGGAGGTTGTGGTAGATGTGGTAGCCCAGGGCGCCGTCGTAGTAGCCCGCGACCGGCTCCCGGAGCGTCTCGAGGCCGCTGTCGAGGTCCTGCTGCGTCACCACGTCGGCCTTCCAGAGCACGGCGCGGCGCGTGTAGGGCAGCCACCAGACGCGGATGAAGTCGGCCTGGGTCCAGAGCGTCGTGTCCCAGGTCGAGAGGATGCGGGCGTCGGTGTCGATGCGCTGGCTCCAGCGGAGCGCAAACGACGGCACGGCGCGAAAGGTGACCTCGGTGATGACGCCGAGCGCGCCCAGCGACAGCAGCGCGGCGCGGAACAGATCCTGGTGCTTGGAGACGGAGCACGTCGTCGTCTTGCCGTTGCCGAGCGTGATCTTGAGCGACTCGATGCTCTCGGAGAGGAGGCCGTGCCGGAGCGAGCTGCCGCGCGTGCCGGTGCTGATGACGCCGGCGATGCTCTGCTCGTTGACGCTGCCCATGATGGGCATCGTGAGCCCGCGCGCCTCGAGCTCGGCCGTGAGCTGCCACAGCCGGATGCCGGCCTGCATCGTGACGACGCCCGTCGACGCGTCAAAGGCGAGGATGCGGTTCATCTTGTCCAGGCTTAGCATCCAGCTGCTGGTGCAGGTCATGGTCGACGGCGAGTGCGCGTGCCCGACCGTCGTCAGCCGCCGCCGGCACTTGCGCGCCAGCCTCACGGCCTTTTCCACCTCGGCCTGGCTCTCGGGCATGATGAAGAGCTCGGGCATGGACGAGAACGTCTTGGCCCACGTGGCGTGCATGTGGGCGCTGCGCGCGTGAAAGGGGATGCCGTCACTGGCGGCATGGTCGATGACGGCCTGGACCTTGGGGTCGATGGACGTGGGGCGTGATGATTTCCCCATGATGGATAGAGTGTAGATGGTGTGGACTGGACGGTGGAAGTGTGTAAGGGGAAGGACTCGGGAGAGGCGGTGAAGAAGAGGCGGCGTTTGGGGGGGGGACGACGTCGACGACAATATACAGCTTTGTGACTGACTTGTCTTGGCTCACTTCAATCGACCGGATGATGGATCTGCTCTGTCCACCGGGGATTCTGTCGCAGTCGGTCGATTCTCGTATGAGGGGCAGCAGTGAGTTTGCCGGCCAGAGAGAGAGAGAGAGAGGGAGGGACGGCGCGGGTGCGAGAGTGCGAGACGACTGACTCGCCAATGTCGGAGCGGCGTTTCTTGTGACGGGCACCTCTGCGCGACAGACACCTTTAGGCTTTCCGATGCTGGCCAGCACTTGCGACCAAGATGGCCAATGCCTGCAACAAGACACGTAACGTCGAGTTTGTTCCGTAACCAACTACGGAGCACTTTGTACGGTACTCGCTACTAAAAGTCAGTCGTGCTCCGTAACTATACGACTTCGTGGTCGAGGCACGGCATCCCCACCCCCCTTGCCGGGCATGCCCTGCCCCGAGAGCCTAGAGGTCTGAGGACCTAGTTGGTTGGTTAGTTGCGTGCTCCGTAGTGACTAAGTTACTGTCAAGTGGAATCACCACCACGGCGGCGTGCCCGCCAGCCCAGACAGCCCAGACCGTCTGTTCTTCCTTGCCGCCATCAGTTGCCGGTACGGTACGAACCACGGCTATGAATCAGGGGTGTGTGCCGCCACAGTACTCCGTAACTATGCCCATAGCATTGTGTATCCGTAGATCTGGCAAAGCTTATCGCGTGCGTGTCTCTGTGTCTGTTCGCAGCGTTTCAGGAGCTAGAACAGGCGGCATGTGCCATCCCAGTCGTGATACCCATAGTTCTCGTCCAGGGTTGCAACACTGTAACAAGCCGTGGATCTCATGCTATAGCTTCTGGACCGCCGCTCCTCTTTTATTAGAGCCACAGGAATAGACCGGACCCCCTCACAGGTTGCGCTGAAACCGGAGACTTAGTCATGTCACTCACCCCTGCCTGCCTCTGCCTTCACGCATAGTCGTCGTACGGATAAACCGCATGCACTTTGGTCTTGGGTGTCGACCGTCGCGGACATGGGACTCACTCGCGTGGCATCATACACGATACACCCGAGAAACGAACGCACAGTCGGGTCGCACAGGAAATAGGGCTAGAAACGTCGTCTTTCATATAACCTACGCGCTGCGGTCTACTGTCATCTCTATACTCCGTACACGCAAGTCCACGCCTGTCACCGCCCCTTTTCAATCCACTTTTGGAGTCCGCCTCAAACTCCCATTCTCCCCTTTCATTCCACAAAGCTGCCGGTCAGATTCATCCCACCCCACGCCCGCCCCCCCCCGTCGACAGACAACATGGCCACCACCGCGCCGGCGAAACCGCTGTCCTCGGTCCTGCCGCCCCTGATACTCGGGACGGCGACCTTCAACACGCAGTATGTCAAAGACCCCCTGCAGATGCCCTACCGGAAGATTGTGTCGCGCGCGCTGGAGCTCGGGGTGAACGCGTTCGACACGTCGCCGTACTACGGGCCCTCGGAGGTGCTCCTCGGCGACGCCCTGGCCGCGGTGCAGGCGTCGGGCGTCGCGCGGGAGTCGTACGCCATCGTCACCAAGGCCGGCCGCATCGCCCCGACCCAGTTCGACTACTCGCCGGCCTTCATCCGGGCCAGCGTGCGCCGGAGTCTGGAGCGGCTGCACACGCCCTACCTCGACCTCGTCTACCTGCACGACGTCGAGTTCGTCTCGCCGGCCGAGGTGCTCGAGGCCATCCAGGAGCTGCGCCGCATCCCCGAGGTGCGCGCCGCCGGCATCAGCGGCTTCCCCGTCGCCGTGCTCTGCGACCTGGCCGAGATGGTCCTGCGCGAGACCGGCCGGCCGCTCGACGGCATCCTCAGCTACGGCCACTTTACGATCCAGAACCGCTCGCTGGCCGGGTCCGCCGTCGAGGACGACGACGACGACGACGACGCCAGCAGCCCGGTCCGCCGCCTCAAGGCCGCCGGCGTCGACGTCGTCCTCAACGGCAGCATGCTCAACATGGGCCTGCTCACCTCCACCGGCATCCCGCCCGACCCCGCGGCCACGTCCGGCGGCTCGCAGCTGGCCAAGTGGCACCCGTCGCCGCCGGCGCTGCGGATCGCCTGCAAGAAGCTCGCCGAGCACACCGCCGAGGCGGGAGAGCGCCTCGAGACCGTCGCCATCCGCTGGGCCCTGTTCGAGTGGGCCCGAGTCGGCGCGCTCGCCTCCGTGGGTGTCCAGCTCCCCGGCGCCGACGGCAAGACCGTGGGAGGCAGCGTCATGGGCGTCACGTCCATTGCCGAGCTGGAGGAGACGGTGCGGGAGTGGGAGGGCGCGATCGAGGTGCTGAACGGGAGTGATGGGTCGACGAGCGCGAGCGCTGCCAAGGTGAACGACACCGTCAAGTTGGTCGAGGATGTGCTCCGGCCTGCGCTGGGAGAGTGGAAGGATTACAGCTGGGCCAGTCCAGAAGCAGGCTTTGTCAACGAGAGGAAAGCCTCCGACATGGGCAAGATAGAAGTGTAAGACTCTTCGTGTTGAATGCCACAAATCACCTCGTTCATTGGTCGTTTTTACCTGAGAGGCGCGGAGTGAGACATGTGTTTTCTATCCTATCAACTCTCAGATTTCAGGTTCGTGGCAGCCCACTGCGTTGTGGCAACGTAGGAGGGAGCTTGGAAAGCATACCCGAGTGCGTTTGTATTGACTATAAAAGGACATCTGTTATATATCTAGTGGTAGGAAATCAAACAATGCAAAATCTGCGCAGGGCTCCCCCGCTGGTCCGTTATTAGCCACTGCGGCTCGGTATAGAGATGAACCCCTCTATCATCTATCAACATGGGAGTTTCGCCAGTGGCCAAATGGACTTGTGGTAATTCCAACTTCCCACCTCTACCCTCGGTCCACTCCAAAGAAAATGCAGTCGACAATCCATCGGCCTTTGTAAAGAACTCGTCTAATTCGATCCCGCTCCCCGTCTCAAAGACGCTACGGCGAAAAGCAATGTCCGCATCGGCCCAGCACTACCCCATAGCCAGAGGTGCATCGCCTGGCGCGTGACTTGGAAGCTTTCTTGTCGGGATGGCGAACGAAATCAAGAACGCGGTCCCGCAAAAGGCGAGTCCGACTGCAAAGGCACCTTTGATGCCAACCATGTACGCCTCTATGACGCCCGGCAGCACGTCCGGCGGAAACACCTTATGCAGCTCCGAAGCGCCGGTCGCGAGAACGAGGGCCGGACTGACCCCGGGCGCCGTCTTGGGCAGGGTGGCGAGCAGCCTGTTGACAAAGGCCGCCTGCCCCGAGGAGCTGCTGAATGCGCCGCCGACGGTCTGGAAGACTATACGGGGTTTTTTTTTGTCAGCGCAATTATAATCGATTATAGTGAGAGAAACGTACACAAGACATTGGCCGTGACGGTGGCGAGGTCCTCTGTGCCCACGGAGGCTTGAGCGACGGTCAAGCCATGCATGATGGCGAATGCCAGAGCGGCGCCGACGAAGAACTGATAGCCCACCCACGTCGCCGTCGAAGTCCCAATGTCGAGCGTGTAGATGAGCCCGGTGGCCACTGTGGCCAACATCGAGCCGACGAACATGACTTGCTGCGCGCGGCCCGTCACCGTGACGACGACGCCGCCGGCGAGGGCGAATACGGCCGCGGCGAGGACCAGCGGCAGGTTGTTCACCCCGGACTGGACCGGACTCGCGCCCAAGACGCTCTGGAAATAGATAGGTAGGTAGTATAGGAGTACGACATAACTTCCCATGAAGAAGAACTGATAGGGGGCCGTTGTATAGAGGGAACGCTGCCTGTACAGTCGCGGCAGCATCATGGCATATTCGCCCAGCCAGATCTCCCAGGTGATCAGGACAGCGGTGATGAGTACGAAGCCGACGAGGAGGCCGATGACCACGCTGCTGCTCCAGGGGTGAGTGCTACCTCCATACTGAAGCGCAAGGATGAAGCAGGTGAGGCCTGTTGATGGCCACACGTTAGCAATTTTCACGTACGAATCATCTCGAATAAGAACGAGCGCCGCAATAATCTTCCAGCAGTCGCCACCATGGAGACAAAGACGAGACAATCCTTACCCCCCATCGCGAGAGCAATCCCGACTGGATCCAACTGCAGCAGTTTCTCCTTCAACGGTACCTTTGGCGGCGCGGCAGCCGCCGGGAGATGAAAGAAGAAAAAGACAGCGGCAGCAGCGACTCCTCCCACGGGAAGGTTGATGTAAAAACACCACCGCCATGTGAGGCTATCGGTAAAGGCACCACCGATGAGCGGTCCCAGGACGGCCGAGACGCAGTATGTCATCCCGATGAAGCCCATCATGAGCGGCCGCCTCGCCGGCGGGACGATGAGAGAGATGATGCTGGTGCCGCCGACGGACAGGCCCGCGCCGCCCAGGCCGGCGATGGCCCTCCCGGCCACCAGCGCCTTGGAGTTTGGCGCGATGCCGCAGATCAGACTGCCGACCTCGAACACGAACATGGAGGCGAGGAAGCTCCACTTGAGGTCAAAGTACTTGAACAGCTTGCCGGCCGAGGTGCTGGCGGCGCCAAAGGTCATGAAGTAGGCGGCGGCGTACCAGGACACGTCCTCGAGGCCGTGGAATTCTTCTGTTATCTTGGGGATGGCTGTGCCCACAATAGTCTGCACGATACCGGTTGTCAGTGTGAGTGTCCGTCTTGGCCGTGATGGGCCGTGGGTCTGTCTGTGTAGTGCTCACCTGGTCCAGTGCGATCAGAAAGACGGCAATCAGCGTGGAGGATGCGAGCAGCACGAGCTTGAGGCCATGGGGATATTGGTCATCTTCTGTTGCTGTGACGAGACCGCCGTCTGCGGGACTGCTGTCGGTGTCTTGCTTCATATCCGTGTCGGGGGTATTCCTTCCGGGTATGTTCATGTCGAGTGACGTTTTCTCGGTCGAGGTAGACATCCTGGTTATCGCTTTTGATCTGTCAATAGCAACGAATTGTTAACTGAACTCAACTAGAAAATCTATGTCTTATAAGGAGGCTGCCATCTATGATCTAACAACTGTCATTTATAAATCAGTTAACTAGTGTGGGAACCCAGCAGAACAACAACGACACGAGTTCGAGTCCAGGCAGCAGAGGGAAGACGTGCACTTTTTCGGCATCTGTAACCTTCCGAGGCAAATTTGGATTTATCAGTTCATGTTTGGAGATGGATGCTGGCTCGGAAGTGTTATCAACCCGTCTGTAGGAAACGTTCGCAGGAGATGTCGCTAGCTCTGACATACTTGCTACATACTTGCTACGCCGTGTCAACAAGGTTGCAAGAACTAACTAATTAGAGACTGTCGGTTGTATTGCGCCTTTGCCGTCGGCTGAACCATTCGACCTCCGGTCGGCGCAACCATTCAGCCGATAGGACGAAAGGCATCCATACGATGCACGTGTTTGTGTCCATCGCCCATCACAGTATCTGCTGCGCCACGCTTACACGACAACCCATATCTTTGATTAGTCAAATATATCCCTTGCCAAGGGAAGACGCCCTTTGGCGTATGGTTTGATCCGTCATCAAGACGGACTTTTACGGATATAAGTCAAACTCCGGAGGACTGTTGCTCACTTCTCAAAGGTTTATCTCCTTTGTCCTCAAGTTTCAACTGCTCCTACAGTTTCTCCTCCTCCATCCGCATGTCCTTCTCGCTGAGCTCGCCACCACAATCGCTGCCTGGAAGTAAGGTCCGACACGGCACGACGGCCCGGTGTAGGCATGCTCCAAGACAACGGTATGCATCGCTCTATCCCAAGGCCCTTGGTGGCCGAATGTCGAGTGCAGCACCTCGAGGGGAGTGCGAGGACGCTAGTCAACTTGAGCGTTTCCCTGCCTATACGAGTTGAGCAAAACATCGCGTACTGACGAGTGTACTTTAGATCAACGACATATAGGTACACCCACCACGTCTTGACCACCAGCATCAGAGATGCAACGTGATTCATGGTAGAGTTGCACAAGTCGAATCAGCTGGCTTGTATTCAACGCTGGTGTCTCCTCACCACGACTCGGGTTATAGAACATGGCCGGAACGGTACCACATCTTATGGCCTTTGCGGGATTGGGCACCGGTCCGCATCCGCTACGAAAGAGCTGTCGCAAGTTGGCTAGGTGAGAGCTAAGATGACGGCGACTCTACTCTGCAAGTTGACGTGCGGTTACAGCTTTTGGCACCAAAGCATAGGCAACGGTTCTTGTATTCATAACAGGGCCATTTCGCATGAATAACAAGAATACGACGACGTACACCGGGAAACACGGCATGGCTAGTAATTTACAAATCGGCGCTTTGGTGGTCGACGTGGCGAGTGGCCCGCAGGCTCTTCCCTTGCCGCGCCGACGTCGTCGACGTGCCTCGTCGACGTGCCTCTCCGACATGCCCCGTCAATAAGGGTAATCGCCATCGCGCGCCAGCTCCATGCAGCGATGCGCCTTTTTCGGGAAGTCGTAGGCCTGAAAGTCGGCCTCGCGCAGCTGCGCGGCGTCCTTGTCGGCCACGCTCTTGAGGAAGGCCGCGACGGCGGCGTAGACCTCGTGCAGGGCCGCGGGGCTCTTCGCGATCCATTTCTCGCAGCTGCCCCAGCACGTGTTCCGGATCACGGCGCCCTTTTCGTTCTCGGCGTAAAAGTCAAACTTGGTCGCCAGGCCGCGGACGGCCTCGCGCGTGGCCGGCTCCAGGTGGCCGTCCAGCGCCAGCTGCAGGACGTTGCTGAGGATCGACGTCGTCATGAACTCCATGATCTGCAGGTCCATGTTGGCGCCGTCGACCGGCTCGACGCCCTCGAGCTCCTCGATCTCGTAGCGGATGCTGGCGTTGCAAGGGGCGTGTCTGGCGG
Organism: Arthrinium puccinioides; assembly: GCA_022414665.1. NCBI lineage: Eukaryota > Fungi > Ascomycota > Sordariomycetes > Amphisphaeriales > Apiosporaceae > Arthrinium > Arthrinium puccinioides. The sequence continues at coordinate 165,598 of JAIUNF010000005.1, forward strand.
GCTGGATCGCGTCCGTCCACTCCTCGTGCGGCGGGCTGAGGCCGTTGTCGGATGCGAGACGGCTCTCCGCCGAGACGAGCCACAGTTTCCAGAACTCGTCCATGTCGGCGGCCGGCAGGGACGGTGGGGGCGCGGTTCTGCGGATACCGGTAGGGGTCCTGCGCGTGGCGGTGGTGGGCACGCTGGCGGTGGCGCTGTGCGCATCATGCGGGCGTCCGGGCGGCGCTGCTTGGTTGGTGGTATAGTGTGAAAACATGACGGAGAGTCAGAGACTGGGCCTTGACACTTGTGGTTGTGTTGCGGAGAATGACACAGTGACCAGTCTGCCGGAGCGCCTGGAGGGCAAACCGGACCGGTACTATATAGATAATAGATGTACATAGATAGCATCGCGAGAAACAGACCAAGTGAAACGTTCCCTCGCGCTCTCGCGTATTCTTGAGGCTCTATGTCTCTGTCTCAGTCTGCACCGTTGGGCCCGGCCCAGCCCAAGGCACAATGAAACGGTTACAAGAGCCTTTCGTTACAGGACCAGTAACAGAACTGCCATTGGGTTCGAAAACATGGCGAGACAGTCGACCTCAATGCACTTGCGAAGCGATGACTCGCAGATCAATCAACCAACGGACGAACGAATCAGCTTTCGGACTGTCCACCACATCCGAGCGTCGCCCCCAAACCCATCGAATCTCTCTCGCCCTTCCCTAGGTAACTTTACTAGTCAGCCTCCTTCGTACAGCAAGCACATCGGATCGGATTGGGCTGATGAAATCGGCAGACCGCCCAGAGACTAGAGTGCCAACGTTAGACTGCGTGCATGCCGCAAAGGGTAAGGATCAGGCTTGCAATCGACAGGATGCATTGCCAACACTCCAACTCTAACCCGCTATCGAGGCGGAGTCTGTTGGCAGGCGTCGCAGACGAATCAAACCTACTTGGCATCATCCATCATCACGTGCAGACACAGACACAGACATAGACACAGACACAGACACAGACACAGACGGACGGCACACACTCACTCATAACTAGTTAGCTAGCACCCGTCCGTCTCACTGTCCTCTTGTTTCTCCCCCAGACCCGACCAAACCGAACGGTCGCGCAACGTGACACACACGCCTTATTGAACCACGGTCGCCGACGTCGCTGGCAATGCGTGAGTAACGAATCTTTTCTTTTGCCAACCATTCAACATTCCCCCCCTACCCACACGTGTTGTGTTATACTGTGCAATACTGACCCGCCGGCACAGCATGGGACAGGGCCAAAGGCCGGACCAGCCAGGTGTCCCGCGGGCGTAGCGTCAGCCCCTTGAACGGACCTAGACACAGTCAGTGACTATCCCCCTCTCTCCCTCTCCCTCTCCCTCTCCCGCCTCCACCTGCGCCCATTGACGCGACTACTCCCGCAGGTGACACTTCTGCCAGCTTCCCCGCGCACAGCCGCGAGGGCCTGGGTCATCCCGCGGACCCCGAAGCCGCGGCGCGTTGGCACAGAGACGATGGGCGGTGGCCCGCGCGATGGATATACCGGCCGTTCCGAGCCGTCGCCAGCTTCAACTCGCGGGCGCCCGGCATCTTCCCGGCCATCTTTGCGGTTGTCTCGTTTTGGCTGTTGATCATTCGCATCATCACTGGGCCGCATAGTCTGCCGTTTTAATCGTCTTTTGCTGTACCTACCTACCTAACTCTCTGGCCCCCCGAATGGCTCTCAAAAGCGTCGCTGAATCCCATCTACCTGCAAAGGACGTTTCGAATGCAACGAGCACATGACTCGCGCGTTGCTTTTTCTCTCCTCCCACGAGCGAGACGGGGAGCCTACGGGAGGAAACATTCGGGGGAATTGTACTGATATCGTTGCCAGCGTTCCATCATAGCGCGTGAACAAAGTCACTTTTCAACCCAGCTCCTCAAAGAGCGTCCAGGTCGGGAACCGGCCTCGCTTCAAGACACGTCGACTCGTAGACTCGCATGAACCGCAGCAACTTCCCCTCCTCGTGCGCCCTGGCGACGAGACAGAGGCCAAACGGCCGGCCATTGTACTCTAACCGCCCCAGCGGCACGGTCGCGATGGGATAGCCTGCGTCCGTTAGTCGGTGGTGGGACGGGATCTGATGGCCCTCGGGCAGGAAAGCGGTTGAGGGGGGAAAAGGGAACTTGCCGGCTGCTGCTGCATGTATGCACATGGAAGAATCCCCCGGCGCCGCGATGACGTCGACTCCTGCTCGTCGAAGACGCCGTCCAGGATGCCCTGGGCCACGGCGCGGAGGCCGAGTCTCAGCTTCGTGACGTGCTCCTCGCTGTCGGTGTTCTCCAGCGCGGCGGTCAAGTCGGTCTGCTTGTCAAAGGCTTGGGGAGACGGTGTCAGCTTGTAGGCGCCGCGAGGCAGGGGACTAGAAAACCACACTTACGTGCAGGCATCGCCTTTTCCTTGTTCTTCTCGTTCAAGTCGACAATGTCCCGAAGGTTCTGGACCGGACAGGAAACGAACGAGTCGATAAACCGCGGTATGCTCAGGTTCTTGAACTCCCAAACTTGGTCCTCCGTGTCAGCAGTGTCGCCTTCTTGGGCAAGGATAAACGCACAGGCGATGGGCATAATGGCCTGCTCTCCATCCACAACCAATTTGGATATGTCTGGTACTGTAACGGGGGACTTGGCATGGCATCCTCTTTCTCGCAAAACAGCGACCATATCGTTGTACTCGTTGACCTTTTCTTGTCAGCGCAGCAAATGCAGGTTTGATATTTTGTACCAACCTACCATTTGCTCGGCTGTGCCCTCGTACTGTCGGCACATCCCCTCGGCCGTGTTCCAGATCTTCGGGTCGACGAAGCCGACGGAAACACCGTCAAAGCTGTCGTGTGAAGGCAACGGGATCGAACGGCCCGAGAGGACTTCCACGAGCGGAACGAGGTCTCGTGCCGACTTGGCCATCGGCCCCGGACTGTCAAAGAACTGGGATAGCCCGTAGACCCCCGTCGTGTCCTGCACCCCGTGCGTGAGCTTGATGGCGTACAGAGCCGCCCGAGTGGCGGGCGTGACAATCGATCCGATCGTCTCCGTCCCCATCGCCAGTGGACTGAAGCCGGCGGCGACAGCGACCGCTGACCCAGTGGATGAGCCCCCGGGAGCCTGAAGCCTCGTCAGCTCTGATCTCTCTATCCAGCGGCGATCGACTGACCGAGTGACCAAGCAGCGTCTCATTATCGTCCATCTTTCCCACGTACGGCGAGAGGGTCTGCCCGCCGTATGCCGACCAACCAGGCATCTGCGTAGTCATCTTCATACCGCAAAACTCCTGATTGTCATCATCAGCAGGGGCACTCTGAACCGCAACCAGCCCGGCCACGACTGACCGTCATGTTGGTCTTCCCCAGGATGACTAGACCGGCATCGACGAGCTTCTGCGCGGGAGCCGAGTTGCCCCTGGCCACGGCATCGGCAAACGCCCACGACCCGGCCGTGGTCTTCATGCCCAATTCGGGGGCCGTCGTGAAGTTGTCCTGCGCCCTGTCAGTCGTCCGCGTGGGGGGGGCTGGCTCCTCTACCGCCACGGTCTCGGCCTTTTTTGCGCACCTTCAAGACGATCGGGATGCCATGGAGTGGACCCCTGAGATGGCCCTCTCTGCGCTCCCTGTCGAGGTCCGCCGCCGCTCTCCGCAGCACGTCCTCGGGGGCGATGGAGATGAAGGCGTTGAGCTTCGCTTCGTACCTTGTGATCTGCGCGAGGTACTGCTCGATGATCTGCACACTGGTAATCTCGCCATCCGCCAGCATCCGCTGCAGCAGCGCGGCGGTGGTCGTCGTCGGGCTGAACATTGCGCGGCCTTGCTGAGATGTCGGTGCGGAAGAGGGATTGGGGGTTGGCTAGATATTCGTGGTTTTGCTGGGGGGTGGACTGTCCAGAGCCAAGGGCGTGCATCCGTTTTAGGGTTGCAGCGCCGTGATCAGGATGCCGCATAGAGTCTCCTGCATAGGATCTCCACACGTACCAAGGACGAGCCAATCAAGACTCACCATGGCTCTATCGGAATACTGTTGCCTAGAAATGAGGAGTAACAAAGACGAAAAGGGGTTATAGCCCAGGATGGCCTCGAATCTGGATAGGCTTCCAACATGCGAGAATTCGGGCCAGAGCAAAGTGATTTTACAGGCCCCTTCTCGAACATGCCTTTTCATGATTTGCACCCATGAATGGCATGCTGTAAATCGACGGGATTTGGCAAGTCAGGGAAAGGGATACTTGCACATTATACACGCCCGCTACCACTCAAGTCTCCAGCTAGTCGACACAAGCAGAACCGTCGTGAACAGACATCCTATCCGGACTCGTGCCACCGGTCTACCCCGAGAGGCAACAACAAATATCCGTCAGCCGGCAACTCAGCTTTCTCGACCACCGTACACGGGACTCCGTACCGAGACTATACTATAGCGATAGCCTACCCCCACAACCGGCACTTGACAAGTGCATCGACCCGCACAGATGGCAACACGACTAGCCCGTGCTGGTCGCCCTCGGCTAGCTTTCCGGGTCCCCCTAACGTTACATCATAGCCCAGTTTCGTGTGAACCTCCGCCTCCGCAAAGCTTGGCTTGCGCGACGCCATGGGACAGTGACACTTACTAGTCGAGTAGTCGGGCCACTAGCATAGAAACCTTGGCGCCCGGTGTGCGATTCGGAGCCGCAAAACGATGCCCCTGGGGCCCTTGTTAGCTTCTCACGATCGTTAGTAGGATCACTGCATCGTCATCAATCGACTCTAAGTCGTGCGAATCGAGGCGTAAGGGGGTGGGGGGCAGAGAGGGAGATAGATGGTGGCAGCCATTCATATAACGTGAGACTCGTCACTTGTATCCTTCCCCCTCTGCTTCCTCTGTTCTATTGTCTATACTTTACCCTCGTCGACCAGAAGATACTCCTAGTCTAGTTGCCGAAAAAAAAAAAAAAAAGGAAAAAAAGAAAAGAGTGCTGCAAAACGAGCCCAACACAACAACTACATCGCCGTGCCGGAACCCCAGCAGCAGCACAGCAGCAATGTCGCACCGACAGCCCGTCACACCCGAGGACGTCATGAGCGACAGCCGCAAGAGCGGCGTCGCCGAGCACCGCGACGAGCACCGCGACGAGCCAGGACGGGCGACAGCTCGCCCCCGTGAGCACCGCATCCTCCACCACCACCACCACCACCACCACAGCCGCAAGCACAGCCACACGACCGAGATGCAGCAGCACCTGGTCGCGTCCGTCGGCGAGTTCGTCGGCACGTTCCTCTTCCTCTTCTTCGGCTACTCGGGCCACCTGTCCGTCATCAACCAGGCCGAAGGCGGCAACCTCGGCTACCTGCAGACCATCTTTGTCGGCTACGCCTACGGCATGTCGCTGCTCGTGGCCGTCTGGGCCTTTTACCGCATCAGCGGCGGGCTGTTCAACCCTGCTGTAGGTGTACCTTCCCTCCTTCCCTCCTTGCCCCCCCTTCCCTGCCTTCTTCGTAGTACATGTCCCCCCCACCCCCCCCGACTGACAAAGCCTCCCAGGTCACGTTTGGCCTCTGCATCAGCGGCCAGCTGCCGTGGATACGCTTCGCCTTCCTCGTGCCGTCGCAGATCGTGGCCTCCATCTGCGCCGGCGCCGTCGTGCGCGTCATGTTCCCCGGCAACATCGCCAGCGTCAACACCGTCCTGGGCCCCGGCATGACCGTCGCCCGCGGCCTCTTTGCCGAGATGTTCTATACGGCCTACCTCGTCTTTATCGTGCTGATGCTCGCCGTGGAGAAGTCGCGCGACACTTTCATTGCGCCTATCGGTATCGGTCTGGCCTTGTTGGTGGCGGAGAACTCGGGTACGTTTTCTCTTTCTTCTTCTTTTTCCTTTTCTTTCTCCTTTTTCTTCTTCTTCTTCCCCCTCTTGTTCCATTCTTTCCTCTTTCCTCTTTTCCTTCTTCTTCTCCCTCTCCTCCGCTCTCCCCATCTCCCCAGTTTGTATTTATTTATTTTATAAAAAAAAAGATTCAGGGGTTCGCTCGTCCCTCCCTCCTCGCTGACCCTATTCCACCCTAGGCGTCTTCTTCACCGGCGGCTCGCTCAACCCCGTACGCAGCTTCGGCTGCGCGGTGGCCGCGCCGTACTTTGTGAGCTACCACTGGATCTACTGGCTGGGGCCGTTCCTCGGCGCCGTCGTCGCCTCCGGCTTCTACAGGTTCGTCAAGGCGTGCCACTACGAGGAGGCCAACCCGGGACAGGACGCGGCCAACGACGAAGAGGCCGGCAATGCGGCTAGCTGATGAGCGAAGAGTTTGGGTTATGAGATAGATGATCTTTTCGGGCGTTCATGGCAGGGTTGGGTCATTACTTGGACCTGGACCTGGCCGAGGCTTGCGACAGGGAGCCAGTTGGAGCGGTTTGAAGTTGACGTGATGGGACAGTAGTACACATTTAATCAAGTAATCACCCCTATACAATAAACCACACAGCCAAGTACAATGAGAGAGGAACACGTTCCGAACTCCAACGCCCCCGCGGCGTTGCATCAACCATTGTCCGAGTTGTGCTGGGTATCTTTCCATTCCATCCGTCCCAAGTCTAGTCAACGGTCTGTCAGGCCTCCGACGCCGAACCGGTATATGAAAACAAAATCAGAACCCCGCGGACAATCATCCTTTTTAAAATGCATGTTATGAAGCCTGGTGCCGAAATTGAAAGAAGGAAACGACAATTGCAAAGTTTTGTGCGTTACACGCGTCAAGCTTGCCTGTGAGCAGAAAGAGCCTAAAGGCGTGGCGGCATGACGCCAAAAGCCACGGCGGATGAGGGGAAAGACGCTGCAACGTGACGTGACGGTAGCCTAGTGGTGATAGGCGATACGCGTTGGAAAACAGAACGGTTGCGTCGTGAGGGTGGTGTCGAGTGCAGGAACGAAATTGCGGTGAGGAGATAAAGCCGAGCTAGTCGAGGCGATGATGCTCTTCGCGATAGTTACGAAATAACGTGTTAGGTCGAGTTGCAGGCGCGACGTCACCCGTGTGAACACGACGGGCTTGGCAACGAGATCGATTGCGGGGGGGGTGTGACGGTTGACCTTTGAAAAGCTGGGGTAGCGGCTACCGGTGGCCTGTACGGTGTACAAAGCTGGGCCTGGGGGTTGTCTCTCATGGCGGTAGTTAAACGTTCCCGCAGACGGGAGTGGGACAGCGGTGGCACGGGCTGCCGTGAACCTGGTCACTAAAGACCAAGTACGGAGTAAACTATGCTGGCGATGGAGAGAGAGTCTCGGCTACCTGCAGTCGAGTGGGAACACGAAAGAAGCCGCTCCACCATGGACCGAGTAACCCGATCGACATGCAGTCGCTCCGTCACGGCGTCACCCGTGCACCCGCTCCGAAAACGTACGTAGTATGTGTTCATCGCCTCGACGACGACGACTTCTTCTTGCTGGAGTCCGGGGGTAGTTCGTGTTGAACGTAATCGCCACTCTCGATGTATTGGCTCACGCCCACTGGCACCATGTGCGTGGGCTGGTTCTGGAAGAAACCCACGCTCGAGGCCGGCGGTCTTCGTCGATCCCGTGGCTCATCCCGCGCTCGCTCTTCGATATAAGGCTGACGCGATCCGGCAGCTGTGCTCCGGCTCCGGGTTCTGTGGCCGGCATGATGGGGCTTTTGTGAGACCTTGGACGGTCCGGCGTCTCCCTCCAGCCGACCCCGGAGACGCTCCGACTGTTCTGTAGAGCTGTGACTGTCGCGTCTACTGGATGCACGCACGGGGACGGTGGAAGATGTACCGGAGCCGCCGCTCATCACGAAGACGTCGGAATGGGAGCTTGAGCTTGTCGGTGGGCGTCGGATCAGCTCGAATTCAGCGCGGAGGTCTCTCAACTCTCTCCTGAGGCTTTTGATCTCGAGGGCGTTGTTGGCCAGCTGGAGGCCGTCGTCATCGCGCATGGCCCTTATCGCTTCGGCCTCGTCAAACAGGGCCTTTCGCAGCGCCTCGCTCTCGCGGTACGCCTTGTGGGCAGTGGAGCAGTCTGCTTTCAAGTTCCCGATGGTGGCTTCGAGGCGGCTGATCTCGTCGTTCGCCGAGTCGAGAGCCTCCCGCAGCGCATAGGGGTTGCTACGCTGCGCCAGGTGGTCCTGCGCTGTAAAATTACGATCAGGTCTCCCTCCCGTGCTAGCCTGTTCACTCGACGACGAACCAATTGCAGAATCGTATTGAACATGCCGGGGTGGTTTGAGGATGGAACGCGGCATCGTGTCCCGCGAGGACTTGGACATGATGCGCGCCGCTTCAGACCAATGGGGGCCTGCCTGTGCTATGGTATAGTATGATATAGTATGATATGTAGGGGTATGAGTGCTATACAATAGTGATTCGACGACGATGTGGATGTGGATGTGGATGTGGATGTGGATGTGCGGGCAGCCGCGGCACCAATGCCCGAATGTTTGCTTTGCAAACTACGAACCGGGTACTGCCAACTAACGGGCCGGGACGACGAACGAATTGGAGGTGTGAAGAAGAATGAGTGGTTGAGGCTAGAGGGCAGGTGAGCAGAACGATTCGGGAGCCTGGTGAGGATGACGGGATGGGAGTGGGTGTGAGGGGTGATGGGTGATGGGTGGTTGGTGGTGGGTTGGAGAGTGATATAAATGGTAATGACCGACTCTAGCTGCCGGGTAGTTGTGTATTGCGCAAGCGAGCAGACGCATTTGCGCAGGTGCGGCGAGGCAGCGACTTTATAAAGACGGAGCAGAAAGAGATGACGAAACTTGACGGAGAAGCGAGAGAGGAGAGAGAGATAGGGAAAGAGGGAGGAAAGACGCAGCGCAAAGCGCACTGCCTCGCTATGGCACTATGCCATCCATGTATGATGTATACATTGATTCCAACTTGTCGAGCTGCGGAATGATATGTAGAGCGACAACACGAGCAGCGGCAGAGAATGGGGCACTGCAGCCTACAGCGACGCTTGATGTGTTGAATTGGCGCAGTGGATGATGAATCAATCATCGTGGATGTACTGCCTTGTATCACGACTCCGCATCGAGGCCAGGCAGTCATTCAGTACCTAGGACCTAGGTGACCAGGTCCCCAGCAGGAGTGAACAGTGAACACACACCTCGGACGAGGTGTGTGTATGGCACTGTATGCATCGCAAGAGGGATGGATGTATCGAGTACCGAGGCAAAAGCCCCAGCCAGCCGGCTGCCTCAAGTCGCATCGCATCGAATCGACCAGTTGTCACAATCAGACGGCAGGCAGGCAGGCTCCAGACCTCACTGCCGGTCCCAGCCAAGAGGACCATCCTACCGGCACACATTACACAGCACTCACTGACGGTGTAGGTGTAGGGTGTAGGGACTAGGGTGATGAGGACAGGGATGGTGGGAACTGTGGGATCTGTCAGTCAGGGCATGCATCCTGGTCAAGTCATCGAGACCAGACGCTCAACTAACCGGTTAGTCACTTGCCTGCTGACTTACTTGTCCAGGGTTGCTCACGTCAAAGTCGCAAAAGAAAGTCTCGGGACAAGGGCGGGCAGGGACGGGGGGCAGTGCGACGTACTCCGTACGCGGTAACTAGAACAAAGGGTCAGTCATTGTTCAGCACACGAGCACACAAGACTCGACTGTCGACCGAGGGGGGGCATGGAGGACCCAGAGCCACACCGAGAACGGTGCCCTCCCCCCACCCTTTTTTTCCTCGTTGCCTTGTCACCGACTCATGGCTGCTGGTTGCCTTGTGTAAACATGTTTTTCGCGCATGCAATGGTTCGCACTGGTGCGCTCGCGTGAGACAAGAATACGTAGGTAAACTGGAGTGCCACCCCGTACACAGTACAGAGCAGAGCAGTAGAGTGGGAGATATGTTGATGCAGCCCTCTGCCGGTCATCTGCAGGGAACAGGGAAGGACCGGGTAGATAGATTAGCAGGATGGGGGATCCAGGGTTCTTCGCAACCAGTGCCCGCGCGCGCATCGGCGCATCGGCGCATCGGCCGCTGGAGGAGTCAGACGTCAAACTGCCCATTGGCGCACAGCGCACTCGGCTCCTGCAACTAAAAAAAGTTACGACCAACGGCGCAAAGAAGGCTCGCCCTTCCCACAGCCAAGCAGACAAGCAGGCAAGCAAGCCATGTCCCATAACGTCTAGGCCTTTATGCGTTCGATGCAGGTTCGGGTCACCCGCGTTTGCGGTCGAAACGCGATCGATGCGAAGAAACGGACAGACGAACCCTTCGACCCATCATTCCAATTTCCAGGCTGCTGGCGTCCTGGGCCCGCCCTGAGGCTGGTCCCAAATCGAAGTGGAAAAAGGCCCCTGGCTAACAGCCTAACAACCCCCCCTCCGAGACGCTAGTTCACTGCCCGCACTGGTGCTTTGCGGGTCTGGTCTGGGCAAGCCAATAACCGCATTCGCGTCTTTGACTCTTTACTACAACAGCCAGTAACTGCTTCGTACCTGTCACTCCTGCCTCGTCTCTTGGTCGGTTCGTGACCCGACCGTCAGTCACAGGCTAAATCGCAAGCGCGTCACTAACTTGCGCACTGTATGTACCACGGCAACGCATCGACACCGAGGCACACACCGGACTGGCTGCCGAGCCAACAGCGGCACTATTGTATACAAGGTACGGAGTACTCAGTACGGATACGTAATGGGAGTGTCCGTACGGAGCATTGCGTATCGGTCAACCCTGCCAACCTGCGCTGTAACGTCGAAACCGTTTGTGGCAAGGTCGACCAGATGTTCGGTACAGCCCTCCGCTGGGCGTGTTTGCTTTTTCTCCATCACCGGTCCCAGTCCGGGGTAGTTACGACATGTCCGTTTCCTGCAACGTTTCTTCGGAAGATTGACTGAAACGAATGCGTTCGCATGGTGGCGTGAGCCACACCCGATATGACCCAGCTAACTAATCAATAATTGTACTTGTTGCAAGTTGCTTGTCTATCTCAACGTCGCGCGGGGTGACATGCTATGAACATGGTCTTGGCGTCCCGACTCCCTCTTGCGCCTCACTCGTCGAGATGAACTCTACCTTTTGGGATCCCACGAACTTTGGTTCCCTCCCGTCGCTGCTACCGTGCAGCTGGTAAATCCAATCTCGAATAAACCCAGTCAGTGTGTATTGGTAATAACGCGCACGCCTCTTTTGTCAGCCATTCTTTGTCAGCGATTGCCGGGTCGGTACCCACAGAACCCCAGGACCGCCCAGACGCGCATTCAACCCATCCCCCCCTAGTTACTCCGTAATCCGTACTGTAGGGCTGATTCACGGTTCACCGCCGCCACTTGGCTCGGCAGCTTTCCGCAAGCGAGCCCACCGCCGGGACGTGTGGCGATGTCGACTTCTCGTCCAAGGGGGGGCGGGGGGCGCAGGCGGGGGACGGAAGCCCCAAATGCATCGCGCTTGATGGACCCCTTGGCCCATGGGATGAGGGTGTCGTCGTGTGGAGAGTCGATGGTTGCTAGATTGCCGGCTCGCGTCATTCGTCTCACTCACGCGATCCCGCTGGCCCGCTAGCATGGTGTCTCATGACGTGCCTTTTGCGAGCTATCGCGATCATGCGAAAGTCGGTTTGAGACATGGAATGCAAAGGTGTGAGTAGGGTGTCCGATAAGAGAGGCTTTCGCATGCTGGTGTTTCCATTATAATTTGGTGCAGCTGTATCGTCTATGAATGCAGAGTGTTGACAAAAGAAATGTAAGATGTATCCGTGCAGGTGTATCCAAGCATGCGAGATCCGAGACCCAACCACCCTAGTCAAAGTGCACGTTGAAGCGCGCGTGTGAAATGCCAATCAACCGCGCTTCCTGGGCCACCCGGGTTCAACATGCCATGAAACGTAGTGCATTTCCAAATCTGACCGCGCCGTCAGTCATGTTCGGATCTCGGCGTCATCGTCGCACTTGCGAGTAACAACCTTGACCAACGCGCGCCCAATAGTCGCGCCCCAACCTCGTCGGAACAAGACCATGCGTACATGACGCAAATCGTAACTGCATGACGCAAATCGTAACATCGTGACATCGCGACACCCTCGCGAACCCCCGTCAGCTCATCACCAGCGCCGAACGCCCAGCCGGCGCTGCAACTCCCGAATCACAGCGCCCTGGTCCGCAATGATGGATTCCTTGTCGGCCATCTCTACCTTCCACTTCTCGTAATGTATCTGCTCGGCCATCTCGGCCCGCTCCCGCTTCTGCTTCTCCGTTATGTACCTGTCACTCATCTCGGAGAGCTTGTCTTCCGCGGACGCCAGCTTGTCCTTCCAGTGGTGCCGCGTGTGCTTCAGACGGTACAACTCGGCCTCCTTGATCTTGGCCTCGCGAATCATGTCGCGAATGCGGTGCCTGTAGCTGTCCTCGACCGACCCGGACCGCCGCAGCGCCTGGTTCTCCTCGTCCAGCTGCTTGTTCATGACCCACAGCTTGGTCAGATCGCCCGAGAGCGCCGACAGCTTCACGTTGGCGTCGTTCCAGCCATAGTTTGACGTATTGAGTTCGTGGGTGAGGTTCTCGATTTTGGCGACGAGCTCGTTGTTCTGGGCCGTCAGGTGGGCCCATTCCATCGCGCTCCGGCGACCACAGCCGTCAGAGCACAGGCGCACATTCGGCTCCGCAGGGTGATGCTTGGGAGAGCGGCGGTGGTGGTGATGGTGTTGATGGGAGTTGGACCGGACGAATTCGACATGCCCAGTGCTCTGGCGCACGAAGGAAGGCATTCGGTTGGATATAGTCTGCGCTCCCGCCCTGGGCCCGAGATTGATCTCAGGCTTCGGATAGGAGAGATATTGGCTGTAGTTATGGTAGAGAATCAAAGTCTTGAACTCAATCGGCGAGAGATCGTCAAGTGGATCGAGACACGATGCGAGCTGTGAGCGATAGGCTGTTGCGTGCAGTATGTACGAGCGGGAGCTAATGTACCGTACCAGTGGAGAACGAATGGCAACGATCAAGACCAAGATTCAGGGCGAGCTGATGGCTCGAGCGGGACAAGAGGCTGCTCTGGCCAGGTATTAGTAGTATGATGTGCATCCCGACCTCGTGATAGGCCTCCCCGACGACAGCCCGGACAAGTGTATCTACGCGACTACGCCAGAGGCACACGGGAGCTTTGGGTATCACCCCCCTTGCCGAAGCAAGCACGAGGCCGTCTATCCTGTTCCGCATGCTCGCTGCGACGGGGGCGGAGCCTCTTTGGCTTCCACCGCGACTGATGAAAGACGCACAGAGAAGGTGGTGTGGTATAGGGCATAGCAGGAGTCTGCAGGACAGTGCCAGGACTCAGGGCAAAAGAGAGTATCTGTTGCGGGTGCCTGCAGGTGGGTCAACGGGGAGTCGCGTCATAGGACTTGGACACGGGTTGTAGAGGTGAATGGTGTGAATGCCGTGTGTCTCGGACCCTGCAATCACCTGAGACGGGTGGGATATTGGGGGATGTAGGGTGGTGCGTACAAGCGAGATCCGCCGTGGCAGGCGCTTCGGCAGCAGAGCCTCGCGTGTAGCGAGCGACTTGCTGGGTCATGATGGAGACGCGCGCGAGGTGAGCACTGTGTAGGCAAGCTAGGTGTAAGTTGTCCGAGTAACAAACATCACCTTGACGGTGAGGTGGTGACACCCAGTTACAGGCTAGTTACTATGTAGCGGCCTCGAGATAAGTGGGACGTGGCATAAGTACGTGGTACAAAGTAGTACGAAGTACGGATAGCTGGTCTTTGTGGATGCCCGGAAGCAGCAACACGCTCTTCGTGACCGCCCCGCTAACAAAGCACAGCTCAGATTGCTATCCGTGCCTCACAGGGCCTATTAATAGGTCGCACTCCTCATCCTGGTTCTTCTGTTACTTGGAGACTTGGGTAACAACTCAGCCGCAACAATCCGTACAAGGCTGATTGATTCCATTCCGTCACGTCACGCCCACGGCCCCCAAATTACCAAATTACCCTGGCCACAAGGTTGCATCCTAGGCATTCCTTCATCAGCTCGCCATGGATCTAACTTATGATAAGAGGCCTCTGGCACACTCTCTTTGCCCGTCCACCGTCAACCGTCCACCTGACGTCTACCTCCCAGATGCTTTCCACAGACGGTACCACGCCTGAGCATTGAGCCTTGAGGTACCACGCCTGAGGTCCCTGGGGGCGGCAAGACAGTACCCACGCACACTTCCTCGACAAGGCTCCGCGGTCGACCTGTTTGAAAACGTTGTTGCCGTTGCCGGAGCTTGCCCGTCTCACCCTTCACAACTTCACGTGGGCTCGCTCTCGCGACTGCGCAATGAGCATTGAGACCTGGCGACAACGGAGGATCAACAACCTTGTACATGGCCCTGCAAAGTTTGAACCGCCTACTCGAGTCTTGATTGTTTCGAGCGACTTCGATTGCCGCCGACCGTCTTCTAAACCATCATACCTTGGGTCCTTGACACGTTGCCGTGTGGTCACGTCTGTCAGACAAGAAGAGCCAAGTCTCCATCCCAACAAGTGGCATCAGACTAACAACAAGGTACCGATACAACCATCCAGATGGTTGCTTATCATCCCTCTTATGCCCTCCATCGTTGAGCGCCACCGCAGTCTTCTCGTATGGTCGTACCTGGTGGGCGGCGTCACGGAGGCCCCTGTCACCCTAGCTGCGCTGAAAACGGCAGCCGTTTTGGCGTCGTTACCTACGCGGCAGTAGACGCGACTATCGCTTGTTCGATTCCCTCTCTGACGACTTGTCCCCATGTATGTTGGGGGGTGGGGGCTATGGTATTGCTATGAGATCAAGCCCATTTCTCCATAGTCTACATTTTTCGCACCCTAACCGGACTCAGCCGATACAATCGTGGTCGTCCAACGGCATGGAAACCAGAGCCTCACGTCGCCTATCGCGGACAATGGACTTCCACTGACGGAGGTCTATGAATAGCCTTCAATGACTCCAACAGAGGTCGTCAGAGATGGCCCCTTATCGGCTCCCTCCCACGTCGACCACATCCCATTAGAGCGTGGGCGAGGGCTTTGACACGTCTGGTCCTCCGCCCATTGCCTCAACAGTCACCGTCTCCATGACCCAGCACAGCTCGATGACTGCCACAACCCACCCCAACAGTCGTCGCAATGGTCCCAGCATGACAAGCCAGAGTTGACCCATCCCCCCCCAATAGAACGAGGCCTCCCCGACGCCTCTCGCCTCCTGATCATTCCACCTGCCCATCTCCATCCCCAAACGCTCCCCTCCTCTGTTCCTGCCGTCCTGACTCATCCTCTCCGGTCTTGCACGCGCGCCCCTGTGTCCTCCGTAGTCGCTGTACGACCTAGTGACTCGACCAACTTCTCGTCGGCCTGACAAGGCCACCTCGCGCTCCACGCTTTCGGTGTGGAAGGACGCGCTGGCGCAGGTAAACTAGTCAAACTCTCGATCCACTCACGCACGCAGATGGCCATGTCGTTTCCGCAGGACGGGGGAGTAGGTAGCTTCTACATCCCATCCCAACTCAACACCCACACCCTCCTCGCCCTCCCTCGCCGCCATCCAATGACTCGATCCATAGCCTCGGTCTCCCGTCCCATTCCAGGCACACTCTCCAGGACTTCCATGCCTCCAGTTGCGGGTTCCCCTGGAGTGCTCCCAGCCGCTGACCGGAAACACCCGCCTCTTCGTGTCGTGTAAAAGATTCGCCTCGGGCCTCCGCGACTGGGCAGCCCCGTAGCCCTTGCGTCTCGG
Source organism: Arthrinium puccinioides (assembly GCA_022414665.1). Taxonomy (NCBI): domain Eukaryota; kingdom Fungi; phylum Ascomycota; class Sordariomycetes; order Amphisphaeriales; family Apiosporaceae; genus Arthrinium; species Arthrinium puccinioides. Next base: position 181,309 of record JAIUNF010000005.1, read on the forward strand.
GGGGCTAGGGCAGCGCTCGAGACGACACTGCTCTAGATCCTTCCATGTCAGGCACAAGAGGCCTCTCTCGATCCGATCGAAGGTTGTCTGGCTGTTCCATGATCTTCCACCCGTCCAATTTTGCCCACACCCACGCCCACGCCCCCCAAGTCTTCGACAGACTGACGCTGTTATTCATGACCCTGATGGGAAACCCGTCTAACCCGAACTCTCATCGTCCCTACTTTGCCGTTTGGGTTGGAGGAAAAGCCGCCGGGACAGCCAGGGTGAACAAGAGAGTAGTCCCGGCGTCCCCAACTGTCAACCTTGGGCCCCCCTTTCACTTTCACCCCCGAGCCTCTCTGCGTGCTCAGCGTATCAGTCTGATACCATCCAAGTCGCTTCCCCTAACAGGCCCCAGACCCGATCCCACCGTCCAGGTCGCGACTTGAATCTCTGAATTTCGCGGTACTCCTCTCCTGCCCAGATCAGCAGTCCGCCGTCCTCGTAGAGAATCCTCCCCCTTTTTTCGTCTCAGCCCGCGCGCGCGAAACCCAACCGCTCGTCGTTCGCAAAGGGGGCCGTTGAGCCAATCTAAGCCCGTCGATCCCGCACTCGTCCGTTCGTAGCCTGGGGATCAATCGTGGTGTGGTCGACAACATACTTCCCCCCCCCCTTTTCCTTCAATCTTTTGCCTTCGGAATGTCGCTTTCATCGTGGTTTTGTTTTCAACCCAACTCATATGACCCTGTGTAGACATAATTCCAACTCGCCGGACGTGAAGAGTACTCATCGATCACCGGGAGGTGTTGAAGCCCAACGAGTGGTCGGGCGTCATTGCGGACTTGTGCCTTTTCCCGCGCCAGCTCTTCAGGCGAGTGAGAGACTGACCTCGTGCGCACTCGTACGTGGCAGACAGCATTTCCTTATCTGACACATCATCATCATCACCACCACCATCATCATCATCATCATAGTTCATCATCGTAGCACAAACCAAGAATAGAAAGAAAAAAAACGGCGGACGACGATGCCGTTATTTGTCCGTGTGCCCTTGCTCATCGTGGAGAGGTGGTGGCCTGTTAAGTCGATGTGGTTGGCGGTCGATAGGTGGTCGGTAGCTTTGCTGCCATGGTGGACGCTGCAGAGGAATGCCGCCGTGGCTAGTGGCTATTCCGGGCAGGTTGCGGATGGAGGTTGGTAAACCTCTTCGCGCAGGCAGGGGGCAATAAAGGGGCAGCGGAAGGTGTTGCCCCTATGTTACCTCTGTAAATCCCGACGGGCTTCGTCAATCAAGAGCACGGCCGCGATCGCGCATCTAGAAAATATGCACAAACTCGTCTCATCCGTCGGTAAACTCATCACCGGCAAGCCCAAGTCGACAAGCCCTCCCAGAGACTCGGTGCAGGGCTCGCTAGAGCACTGTTCGCCCAAGGGAGGTACAGCACAGCAACGAAAATGATGCACTTTCTACCACTACTTCTACCACTTTACCCGCACCTCTTCCACTCACTTCCCCCTATCTTCCTCCCTTCCTCATCATTCGGAACGATCCAAAATTCAATAGCATGCATACAACGCCATGAACCCGGACACTCTCTCGGCCATGGGGCGCTTTTACAATGACAACAAAGTACATACATGCACTCGCCTCGTTACTCGTGGTCAATCTAGGTATCCTCTCTTCTGCCTGCGGCCCCTATCAAGTCATACCGCGCTGTAGCCGCCGCGGCTGCCACTGCCCTGAACCGTGTTAAGCACGCGACGCGCCCAATCCTTCATCAAAAAGGGGATATCGCGGATGGTGTCGCCGTGAGGCAAGAGGTCCCAGCCGCGGGCACCGTAGCGGTTGTAGTTGAGCCAGGAACCGAAGATGAGGTAGGTTGCGGTACCGAGGAAAACGCTGTACGAAGCTTGTCAGTAGATCCATGGGGCGGGCAAGGGGAAGTACGCTTACATGATGACCATCCAAGTGAAGAATCCCCAGCCTTTGCTCGATGACTCGTCGCCCATGCTGCCGTCCCCTGCACGCCTCTCGCAGGCGTACTTGGTCTTCCAGGTCAGTTGCAGCACGTCAATGTCCTTGTCGGTGTCGAGGGGTCCGTATCCTTTAAATATCAAGCTGGCGTTCTTAGCGTCACCGAGCTGAATCTCGCCACCAGTGGGCGGCTTTCCTTCGCCCTCGTTGCCATCTTTCTTGTCCCCATCCCCCTCGGCCATGCGCATCAGCCGGTCGAGGCCACGTCCCAGTATAGGCTCGTTGCCATCGTCGTACTCGTCCCCCGGCTTCACCTCACCCTCCGTACCTTCTCTGTCGGGGTCACAGATGAAGTCGATGATGGCGCGCTGGTTTCGGTTGGTGTCTGTTCTCTTACCGCCATTGAGAATGACGCGGATGCCTTCTTCCTTCGGGTCGACGGCCGAGCCGCTCGTCTTTAGGTTGATGACGACTGGGTCCAGATGATTGCCGCCATTGCCCTTGAGCTCGCCAGCGATGGGAAAGAAGCTGTCAAAGGTGTCGTGGTCATTCGATATTACGTGCTTCGTGGCGCAGACTGCAGTGTCGCATGGTTAGCAGTCATCTACCACAAAGCTGACGGTTATTCGGCAGCCGGATTCATAGTAAGACTTACTTTGTGTTCCACGTGGGCACTGCAGGTTCTTGTCCACATCCCCTTTTCGCTTCAACTCGCGGCAGATGTCGGTTGTGTAGGTAGTGTTGTGGTAGCTTGGGTTGAGGAACCGACTCGTCACCACGGGGTGAGGGCCCTCGAGCTTCGATAGATCGAACTGGCGCCCGTCTGCAATGATCTTCTTGCAGTTGAACACGGCCGCGGTTGGCGTCACGAGCAGCAGCGACAGTAGGAGTGTCGCGTCGGCGGCTCCAGGTATTGAAGAGAACCTCATGCTGTCTTTCTTCCTGATGGCCCTCGATGGGTGAATGGAGTACGTAGAGGAAACCGTTGCGATGCTCCGGAGATGGGTCCCCAAGCTTGCTGCCGATCGTCGTCAATTTCGATTACGTCGGCTGCGGGCAGAAAGTCGGGATTGGAGCTGGAGGCTGTAGCTGGCTGAGAGCTGCGCCGACTGGAACAAGTAACTACTCCGTGTCCGTACACTGTACCGAATAGAGACAGATGCACACTGCTACCTCACGTTGTTCAGGCGGCGAGTGAATTAATAGGATCAAAGAGAGTTAGAAGGCTGCCAGCAATTGGATGAAGCGGATGGTCCGAGGGTGAGAGAGAGAGAGAGAGATCCAGTACGTCAAGTTGTCGCGTGTCGAGGGCTCATTCATCGAATATGCATGTGCCCACCCGTTGCATAAATGTCCACAGTCCAAGACCCTCGCATCCGTATCCGTAATTCCGTCATTGCTGCTGCTGCTATTACGGCCGCTACTGTGTGCTAACGTAACCTAGTTAGTACAGAGTAGGTGGTGCTAACTAGATGCTGACCCAGGTGCTCTGTGCTCTGTGCTCTGCTCTGGCTTATGTAATCTGCGCCAGTCTACCCACCCGGGCCACCCCTATTACTCCAGTCTCCGTGTTGTCGTCCATCCACGTGGCACAACCCCCATGGCATCCGGTGATCGAAAGTGAAGAGCAATAGTTGTTTCTTTGATTCAATGTGCGGACAGTGGTTTCTCTACACGACAACATCTCATAGCCAGCCTTTGCAACCCGTCGCATCGTTCCCCCCCCCAATACAAATCAAGCCAAGAGCCGTGGCTCCGAGGCCTCTCTTAAGCATAACACCCCATGCTACTCAAACCCTTTGCTAATTCCGTAACCATCAAAGTCTGTGGGGGTATATGAAGAGTGTTCGGTCGTTATATCCTTCAGCGCCAGACATGTACGGAAAAGACAAGAAAGACACGCCGCCATGAAACAATGACGAACAGCCTATGAAAATGCAATGGTGCTGTTCCCTTTGAACCCCGGATTCCTTAAAACGCCCGTGTGGTGTGTGATGACTTTTCCCTCCATTAGATGCTCGCCTCGTTTCTCGCCAACAGATTAAGCATGTTGTTGACATCTCCACTTCATCACTCCACTCGTTTGATGCTCACTCGCTTCGACATCTTCGGCCTGCCGCTAATGGCCTCGACACGTTTGGGGCGTCCACGAAAGGGTCGGGGTCGTCCTACATTCCCTGCAACATGTTGCCCCCCATTCCGCCGTTCTGCATGCCTTGTTGCTGTTGTTGCTGCATCATCTGCATTTGCTGTTGCTGTTGCTGTTGAGCCTGCTGCCGCTGCTGCATCACTTGAGTGAACCAATCACGCGCCTTAAGTTGACAGTCTCGCTTGAAGTTTGCTAGGATTTCGGGTGGAATGTTTTGCACTCCGCCATAACGTTGACCCAGCTGCTGGACGTTGTTGGTGTAAATCTGGTGCGACCTCTGGATAATAGGCTGTGATGCTTGACGCGCTTGTTGTTGCTGCTGTTGCTGTTGCAACATGTGCTGCTGTTGGCCCTGCTGCTGCTGCTGTTGCTGCATCTGCTGCATGGCCGCCAATTGCGCGCTGTTCATGCCGTTCATCATGTTGACATTACCCATCTGCTGGCCCTGCATCTGGTTCTGCATCTGCTGCTGCATCTGCTGCTGTTGCTGTTGCTGGCTCAGCTGGTTGATCTGCTGCTGATATCGTTGAGCAAGTTGGGCTTGTTGAGCCGCATTCAACATCCCACCTTGCTGCAGGGCAATCATCTGTTGCTGCAGCGAAGCCACCTGTTGTGCCCTCGCTTGTTGCGCCTGTAGTTGCGCCTGGTAGTTCTGCATCTGTTGAGGATTTTGCGCATTCAAAACACCAGCGTTCTGCATGGCAATGAGCTGCTGTTGTTGTACAATACGCTGTCGCTGCTGTTGCGCCAACTGCTGAGCTGCCAGTTGGTTTTGCACATGTGCTGCATTGGGGTTGCCCATCATCATGGGCTGACCGGGGTGAGATCCTTGAGCTATCATGGCAGGGGGTGGGCTCGCCTGCGTCATGCGCGGCGTGTTCATCTGCCTGACGGTGGGCGTGTTGTTATGCGCCATCTGCGGCGTCGCACTGGGCATGCGCGGCGTGCCTGATGGGTGGCTCTGTTGGCTGCCTCTAGCTGACATAGTGACCGCCATAGGCACCGACATGTGCTGGTGGTTCTGCACAACGGATGATGGTCGAGGCGGACTTCCTCCCATTCCCGAGTTTGTTTGTTGCATGGGTACGTTTCCCACCATGGGCGAAGACACGTTGAGCGGGGTATTCTGCCGTACAATAGGAGACGGAACCGACGTTTGCGACACGCCCTGCGGGAAGCGATTTGGTGGGAGGGCGCTCGGAATAGGGTTCGGGGTAGGGTGGCCATGAGACGCTTGAGACAGCTGGTGTTGCATTTTCGGCGGCGATTGTGCTGCTGCTGCCTGGGCCTGGGCATGGGCTTGAGCTTGGGCATTTGCTTGTGCTTGTTGTTGCGCCATGAGGCGTCGTTGGTTTTCCTGTTGTTGTTGCTGCTGCTGCTGCTGCTGTTGTTGCTGCTGCTGTTGCTGCTGTTGCTGCTGCTGCTGCTGCTGCTGCTGTTGCTGCTGTTGCTGCTGCTGTTGGCGAGCTGCCGCCTGTAGCCGGTTGGCCTCCAGTTGCTCCTTGCGCATCTTATCTTGCTCGGCTGCGCGTTGTTGCTGATCGGCAGCGGCCTGCTGCTTGCGCTGCTCCTGGAGCTTGCGCTCTTGCTCGACTTGGTGGATCTTTTCACGCTCCTTCTTCTCAGCATGCTCACGCTTAATGTCAGCAATGACTTTGAATCGTTCGAAACGTGGCTCAAAGACAGCTCCACCAGCTTGACCATTGCCGTCGCCACCTTCGCCTGCACCCTGTCCACCGCCACCTTGAGCCGACAGCCGTTCGTCCATCGTAAGCATGAACTTTTCGTGCTCTGCAGCCAGAGCCTCGTCTGCTGCGCGCTCGGCGACTGTCCGCTTCCGTTTGTTCGGCTTGGGCTGTGATTCCGCGTGCTTCTCGTCCATCATGTGCTCCAGCAACGATATTGTCTCCCTGACGTTTTTGGTGGGCTGAAGATGGAGAGGGCCTGTAGTGGCTAGCAATATCTGGCCCTCTGCAGCATGCATATCCTGAACGTCCAACTCCATTCTCTCACGTTTGGCCTTCTTGGCGGGGGGAGGCCTGGAAGCTGTGGTCGGTGTTGGAGGCATGGCAAGTCCAGGAGTTGGTGGTGGGATCATATTGCCATCGGCGACAGCGAGAGGCGTGCATGCTTTTATTGCCAAATCATTATGCAAACTGTGCGCCGTCGGTCGGAGAACAACAGTGATGATCCTGACCACCAATGATCCCTTGTTCTTATGGCTGTCAGGCACAGCAGGCGCTGGCATGTTTTCCTTGTCGATGTCGTTTGCGCTGGTGGCCTTGGTGCCAGTAGGCGGAGTGCTGTCTGTGCCAGTTGCTTCCTCCTTGGGATATGGTACATACGGCGAAGGAGTTATGTAGGGGTTATAGTTGTGGATGGAGAATGGTGTCGTCTTGTTAGATGCCGAGCTTGGGCGGGCGGTGCTTTCTTTAGCTTGGGCGACTGACTTGTGATCGTGGACCTGAACAATCAGGCAGCCGTCATAGAATGGTACGCCAGCGTCATTAAACTGTGACAACAGGTCGTGGGGGACAGTCCGAGTTCGCAAGTGCTCGAGGAAGACCTTCATAGGTGACTTGTATGGGAAGATGCCATCTTGCTGGTCGAAGCGGAAATGCAGAGGATGCAGATGCACAATGAGCGACGGTGGGTACCCGGCGAATTTCTTGAGAATATAGCCGTCGGTGATGACGGCAGGTCGCGTCTCAAGCGCATGTGAGCCAGCACTGTCGAGCGCCTGGCTTGTTGACCGTAGGCCAGGTTTCTTCTGTAGGTGTATCGCCGTGTCGCGGCGGGGCCGACTCGCGTTGGGGCCGGGGCGGTGCGCCGCGCCGTTCACGCCGTTGACTGAGGCCATGGTTGGGGTCGACTGCTTCGTGTGGGCGGCGTTGGGGGGTTTCTTGGCCGATAGGGAAGGGGACTGGGATAACGATGGCGAGGATCGCACAGCGGCACCATTGGTCTGGATGCCGGGTGGCGGCGGACGCTTAATCTTGGCGGAGTTGTGAGAATTAGGCCCGGTAACGGGGATAGGGGTCGGAATCGCAGCCACGACCGGTGCCATGGCCGCGGCTGTGTGGATGAAGGTTGTACGGGATGGTCTAGCGGTCCCCAATAAGGCAACCGAGAGGCACAGTCGCAGGGTTGCGCAATGTGTGCGAGCGGTGGACGTGAACAGCCACAAGCCCCCCAAAGCCGCACGGATTACGACGCGACTGGTGTTGCGGGCATCGATGTGGTGACGATAACGACGATGATGATATTGTGGTGTAAATCGCGTGTTCAGCGCAATCAGCAGTCGTGCTGATGCAATGGCTGGCTAAGAGGGTGGATTAGGGTATGTCGTGATGGACTGTTGGTGGGTCACAGCTTGTAGACGAGCGTCGCGTGGTGATCGATATTTAATAACGAGTATGTAGGAGATAGATAGCGAGTGACGTCGATCGGATGCGGCCGTCGATAGATAGATGCGATGGGAATTGCCGAGCACGATTAAGCGGGACGTTTACCAGCTGTTTGCGCATGGCCAGCAGTGTGCGACAGGCGGTAGGGGTGTAGAAGAAAGAGAGGCCATCAACCTGCCGGTTGATTCTCGTCTCTCGATGAATGTCTTGGTGTCGTGGATGCTTTGTGTGGGGTCCTTTTGAATATGAGAAGTGACAACAAGGAATCGATTGAGCCTCTTCTCCTTCGAGGCGCGGAAAAGAGCTGGCGACGCTTGGACCAGTCGGTCATCCGCCCCACACTGCCTCCACGTGATCCCCGCAGTTTCCTTCGAACGTAGTATACGAATATGGAGTACTCCGTACTAACTAGCTCAGAGTCGATTCGAGAGAGTTAGATGATTAATGAGTTGGGCACATGAAGGATCGGAATGGATTCAGCACCTTGTATTTTCGGCCACGACTGTCTTAGCGACATTCTGTATCCCTGCAAGGCGCAGTTAATCTGATCGTTGTGCGGTAAACTTCGCACCATTTATACGGGTAACGCCGTAACAGGTTGAGTTTTGCTTCTAGATCAGCATCACCGATGGTCGGATCACTTTCCTACTGTAGTCTTACTTGCTCCACGAGACGTTTCAGCATTGATATCCATCGGATACATCTCACGGCACTGTACTCCTTCTGTCTCGTTACTCATCACCCAAGCAGTTGTCTGTCTCAGTAGATCCGACGAGTGTCGAGTATCGTGTCCAAACCGTCCAGACTCCTACACCATACATGCGCTGCCAGTATACTGTGTACTATTTCGAGAATCCCGTGGTAAGACGAGATGAAATAGTGGGGAATTGATTATTGTTGATGAACAGCCCTGTTCACCTGCTACCATCGTCCATGATTCGTGTGCTAGATAGATTATGAGGTTGTTCTGCAAGCTGTCTGCCTTCGTCCGGCTCGTAAACCGAGTGTTTAATATTGAAAAATGTTCAGTGCCCACTAGGATGATTCGTTTTCTCTTTATTTGCGAGACTACTCGCAGAGGTGGGAGGTATCAACAAGAAAGCACAGTGGTATTCGAAACTACATATACGCTTCCGACGAGCAAAACGCGAATCGTGACCATCATATCCATCATCTTGGGCCAAGGCAGCCGTTGTAATCGTTACCCTCCGCCTCATCATTCCTTCCCCTGCACCCTCCGCTCCCAGTCGTCACTGACCCTCAAGCTGTCCACGACGACGACTCCCCGACCGCGGCCTACCCTCTCCTCTTTTTGCCACCACTTCTCGTCCTTTTCTGGCTTCTCGGCTTCCGACTCGCTGTCGGCCAATCCGCCGTGGCCACCATTGGCCCCGACGACTAGGATGACGTCGTGCCTCAACCAGGTCTGGAGATGCGCAATGTACGTACCCTTGTCTCCGGCCAGAGACTCTTGCAGGTACACGATTTCGGGGTGCAGGTGTCGCAGGATGTGAACATGACCATTGGTCGAGGTGAAAGGCATCACCATGGACTCCTTCTCCACGAGAGCCAACGCTTGCGAGTACACGGCACTGAACGCAGGGTCGCCGTTCGGCTTTAGTCTTGGGTTGCGATTAGCGTGGGATGATGGGACAAGGTCGATTGTTTTGACTCACTGTGGGCTCTTGGACTCATCTCCTGGGATCTGCGCCTGGGTGTGACTGATGTTGGAAAACGACGAGCTAAGTGACGGCGGAGGCTTGCTGCTGGCTGCGCCTTCGGCAGCGCCGTCCTTCAGACCAGGCGAGTAGATCAGGACAAACAACTTGACCTTGGAGAAGTCGGTGTTGCGGGGTATGTGAGAGAGGATAGACTAAAGCACGCAAACATTAGCCATCTCTTTCCTGCATTGCATCGTGCTGGTTTGCTTCCTGCTTTTGGCTACGTACTGCATGTTCGTGAAAGCCGTCGTCGTCGAAATCGTCCATGTTTGTGTCGGCCGAAACGACCAAGGCCACCGTTTTCCGGCGTTTGCCACTCCCTGGCGCTCTGGGAGAGGGTTTGTCCTTCCGCGACTCGGCTTCTTCGGACCATGTCTCGTGGTCTGCATACGCCGTCTTGTCCTCCTCTCTTATGGCAGCGAGCGCGCTTCCCATGGCGGCGCCCACCGCGCCTGCGCCTGCAGCAATCGTCTTTCCCGCATGGGAGAGGAACTGCTGGGGGCTGGGGGTTCGGCGTAAGGCGCCAGACATGCCCCATCCAGCATTGGCATTGGCCTCTGCGCGCGCATCTGTCACGCCATAGGTCGTGCTCTCGGCTTTCGAGTGGGAAGAGTTTCGGTTTCTCGATTCACTGGAGCCGTAGGCCGGGTTGTCGCCGTAATCTGCATTCTCGTAGTCGAGGCCGGCTGGGGCCTGGTCGTCTTCGCTGTCTTCACTCGATCGCTGGCTCCATGCCCACGCTGCGACCCCAATTGTCGCAACAGTGACTGTCAATACCAGCGGAACCAAGTGGCTCCAGGTGCCTCGCTGGCGGGTTCGCGACGGGTCCGACATCAAGTTTTATTCAGATCCTGGGGATCATTACGGAGTATCGCATCGATTGAAACTTTGGGCGGGTATCGGAATGCTGATGTCGCAAAGGGTAGCGTTTCGTAAATAGAACGGGCTGGGAGCTGGCGGGCAAGGCTGGGCAGAGCTGTGATGCAAAGCCTCGGTGACGGGTTAGGACTCAGGAGGGTGGCTGGTGCCGACCAAGCTACGGAGCATCCGCACCAACCCGTTTGTTGACAGGCAACAGGGACAAGCTGAGGCGCGGCGTTTAACATAGGTACGACTGGGGCCGAGGCCTTGGTCGATTGGCTGCATCAAGAGGCAGGTCATGTGATGGCGGGGTTCTGGCAGTAGACCCATCAATTCAAGTGTGGCCCGAGCGCTGGCCCTTTCCAATGGAGCTTTTGGTGATGACTCTTTTGTAAAATTCCAGTTCGAAACTGGAAAACGAAGCTATTTCCAGCCGAAACACAACATCCCGACATCTTCTTGGAGGCCTATACTCCTGGTCAAGAAGCCAAACTACTGCGTGGAATTTAAGTGAAGAGAAGATCGCCGATCCATTCCTGAGCGAAAGCATCAGCCATCTTCAAACCTCAGTCATCTCAACAGTGAACACCACTTCCGTCATCGTCAATCACCCCACCGGCTTCAGAGATCGACTTTTCGCGATAGGAGGAGCCAGAGGCCAAGATGCCCCACGCGGTGTCGATTCCATCGCCTGGCCTGCAAGCCATCATTCTCTGTGGCCCAGGCTCATCGTTCCCAACCTTTACAGCGAATCCGGATGAGAACCCCAAGGCCCTGCTGCCCATTGCCAACCGACCGATGGTCTGGTACCCCATCGACTTCTGCTACAGGACAGGGATTACCAGTGAGTCCAAATCAGTGTTTCTTTCTTACAGGAGGAATTTCGTTGCGTAGAGGCCATATGATGGCTACTGCTTGCACGGCCAAACGAGATGGTATCGGCCTCGCCGTCAACCGTGCGGTGCGCCACTGGCCTCCCTTGAGCAGCGTCGAGTTTGCTGCCTGAGTGGACGTTGCCATTGTTGGTCCCTGTCTGCCCTCTCCACAACGTTTAGCGTTCACCCATCGTTTCTTCTCGTGGACTAGCTGACCTTTACCAAGACATCACACTCATATGCCCACCATCTGCAGCAGAGGCCATCACCACAGCCCTGAAGACAAACCCATTCCTCACTGGCCTGCCTCACCCACACCCTGACCTGCTGGCCCCGAAGGACTTGGACTTGAACACGGGTACCGCCGAGGTACTTCGTCTACCGGAGGTGCGAGCCATTGTCACCTCAGACTTTGTTGTGCTACCTTGTGACCTGGTATGTGAGCTCGGTGGTGAGAAGCTCCTACAGGCGTGGATGGTCAAGGCCTCGAGTCGGCCAGGAACCTTGGTCGGCGGTACATTGCCGCGTGTAGACGGGGGTCTTGGGGTATGGTACGAGACCAAGACCGCCACACCCATCAAAGGGGAGGAGACCGACTTTATCGCAACATCATCCTTGCCTCAGCCTGTCATACCCACGGCGAGCGACTCTCTGCTGCCGCACCTTGCCAAACTGGCCCTCTCTATGCCCACAGACTCGCTGAAGGACCTAGCAGAAGAGAAGAATGGCTTCCCCATGCGTCATGGACTAATGCGCAAACATCCCAGACTTCGGATGTTGACAACGCACCGCGATGCCCACATTTACATCTTCCCACATTGGATCATGGACTTTGTGGCAGAGAACCCCCGTCTCGAAAGCATAGGCGAGGACGTCATTGGATGGTGGGCAAAGGCTTCCTGGCAAACCGGACTCTCAGAGAAATTAGGTCTAAAGAAGATCCTTGATCGGCACCGCGAGCTGCCGGAGGAACGAGGTATATCACAACATGATGGTTCTGGATCGCCTATGATGCAGGACAATTCTCCAGAGGGATCGCCGTCGAGAAGAAAGGCGGATCTCGCGGCATCCCATGAATCGTCAGAGTCGGATGTACCGCCGATGCTGGCCTACATCCATCCCTCGTCTCAGCCCAACTCGTCGCTCATTCGCCGTGTCGACACCGCTCCATTACTTCTGGCGGTGTCGCTGCAGATGGCAAAGTTGCCATCTGTTGAAGAGGTGGGTGCGGATAGCGCGTCTATTTTCGCGCACGCGAAAAAGGTTGCGTATCCCGAAGGTGTGAAACCCCGGACAACCATCACTCGCCAGGACACGCTGGTGGCGGACAACGTGACAGTGGAGGAGAAGACTTCGATCAAGGAGTGTGTCATTGGCGTCAACTGCCAGATCCGGGAAGGTGCCAAGCTTTTCCAATGCGTGCTGATGGACGGAGTGGTTGTTGGAAAGGGCTGCAAGCTTACGCGCTGCATCCTAGGCAAACGCGCCGATGTTGGTGAGGGTTCGACCTTGACGGATTGCGAGGTGCAGGAAAACCTATTGGTCGAGCCCAAGTCGGAGGAGAAGGACACCAAGCTGATGAGCAGCGAGGGCCTGGAGGCCACTGAACAGGAGATACGAGACATGGATGATGAAGATCTGGCGGTAGAATAAGCAGTGATGCACGTCGATTTCATTGCAGTCCCGCCGCCCCTGCCAGGACGACCAAGTTTTCATCGTCAAACTGTTTTGTGGATTGCTACCGATGGGTCATTGCTACCAACACCGATGTCTATGATGCTGAAAGTCTCGGCGCCGTTTGGCATCATCAAAGCCGTCAAACTTCACCGCAATGTTGGTGTGTGTTCTGTCCCTGTCATTACCCACACCATCCGGTACGGTGCGACCTGGATGCGGTACTGTACGAGAGCAGCGACCCGAGTATTCGGGTCGGCCCAGAGCACAAGGTCGTGTCGTTGGCCTGATGCACGAGACCCATTGTCCGTGGCTTGGATGTGCAGGGAAGCCAGCGTGTATTGTACATGGGCACTTCGGAAGCTGTCAAGCGTGGCCTGCCAGTGTTGCATGTCCATGCGTGTACTTTGATACGGATACTTTGTACACACTTTTGCCCATGCGGTCCTTTCTCGATCCGGCGTCTTGCAGGATGGGAGTGCCCAAGGCATCCATCTCTCGACCCATCTATCCTTCCATGATCCATCTGCCTGACAGAATACAACTCTGTCCCAGTCCTGAGGCGGTGGCCGCCGCCGCCCCCGCCCCGTCAGGACTTTAATTACCTGCCGCACCATGCTAATAACGAGCCGCTTTCAGTCACATCTTCTTGTGACCCTGGAACCCAAGACCGCTATTGTTACGGAGTACGGTGCTTTCCAATGTCGCATCAGATTACTCCCCCGCACGAAGAAAACGTGGGGCGTTGGGATCACCGCAAGACGTCATGGCACATAGCAGGTTAGGGAAACTGTCTCTGGGATGCTTGCTGAAGCAATGTAACCATCCATGTTTGCGGCGAATGATGTATGAATTGCCCGGCCCAGACACGCTTCGAGCTGTACCAAATGGGATCTGTTCTGGTGAGTAAGGAGTCGGAACAGAAACATTAACATTCCGTCATGAACATTCCATGCGGGCCGTCTGCCGGGCAAAGGGTACCTGTATGATCACCGACAGAGACCCATGTGCTTGAGTCCCGGACCCTACTGAGGAGAGGGAGCCACCGACGCAGGGGTGGATGGTGTTGCTCAATCCGAATCCTCGCATCGTGGTGGCTCATTCGTTTCTTCTCGTTCCGGGCCTTGCCAGTTGCAGAATACCTCGGGGTCCCGTTCAGGAATTTCGCAATAGCCTCCGTGCCTCTGCCACGGAGGGAGGGAGGGACAGACTGGACTGTGGATCCTGGAAAGACTCGGATACCGTACTGCACTACTCGGGCCCGAGAGTTATGATGACGTATCTGTACGTGGTGGGGAGGGGGGGGAGGAGTAGCTTTCTGTTCTTTGGTGCACACGTCGATGTGGTAAGTTGCGATACAAACACAAGTCATCACAGCGGGTCAAAACTGTACCCAAAGGCCTTTCGCCGCTCTAGTAAACGCCTGCATTGAAAACTTCGCAATAATACTCGCTTATACGGTCCAGTTCTTGGTAAACATGGGCGTTGTTTGCTCTGTTTGGCGCACATTCTGAAAAGAAGAAAACCATGCGGTCAGAAGACTGTGCCTCTGCAAGCCAGATGCCCTCGCGACGATAGGAAAATACCCCCCTACCTGAATAGTTTCCGCAACTTTAAATTTTAGCCACAGCGACAGGGACCGCAACGAAGAGACCTCGCGGGGGCGGCGGCACCGCTAGGGGTAGATTTGGGGGGGGGACATGGTACGATGCAGCGGTCCAGTTCCTGGCAAGGCTGCTCGTTATGGACGAGGTAATCACTGCTCGGATAGGCATCTCTGGGAGTACTTCGGTTCATCTTTGGGAGTGGACAGGTAACTAGGGTCTGAGGGGGGGGTGGCTGCTTGACAGCCTTGGCGAGGCTTCTCTCCGTGAGACCGGGGTGGAATCAGTGAGGCTTCTCTGCGTCAAACCGGGATGGAATCAGTGGATGGCAGGTCCTCACGAAAGGCGCCAGGCGCACCAACACACCAACATATGTCCACCTGGACATCCACCTGGTAAGCGACCTTACCCATCGATTAAGATCATGCAGGAGGAAAGTGCCTTGCCATCTTGATGGCCGTCCACACATACACACACGCACACACACACACACACACACACACACACCATGTACTTGGATTCGAATATACCACACCCGGAGACGCCCATCAAGACCTTGGGAGACGTGACGGTTTGCTTCCCTTGTGTCGCAATCAAGCTTTACGCTCAGCGTCACGATTGATGGAAGAAATCTGCCTCCGTCTCGGGGAGGGGGGGCAAACAAACTGTGCATGTGGAATTGCCCTCGATATTGGTTGATTGCAAAAAAGGGCAAGCACAGACATGCAGGTCATGGGTAACTAGGATGGAGGACTGACGGACTGACTGACTGGCCGCTCGACATGGCGGTCAATATTACTCCCGTAGTACTTGCTGTTGGTCGCTGCCGATGGTGTACCTACCGGAGCCACCCTCGTTTAGGCGCGGGAAATTTTTTACGCGCGAGAGAGACAACGACATGCAATATTGAACCAGTAGGGGGAAATCGATCGGACCGCGGAAATCTTATTGCCACACCCGAGAACAAAGGTGAGCTGATGACGACCAGGGGTGTGTGTGGCACTGGGGGGTGGGGATCCCTGTCTCTTGACGGTCCCTGTCGGCTAATGTTTGCTACCGAATAGCGGGTTGCTCCAATCAGATCTTCTTGAGTCTCGACCTCTTCTTGCGTAGTAGTCGGAACCGGAGTCGGGCCCACAGGCTTTCTCCCACTCAACCAGGCCGCGCGGAATTTGGAGGAGGAGGGAAGAGCGGACGGAGATGTGGAGTTTCTTGCGTTGCGTTACAGATACGTAGTAGTCGTTTCACGGAAATGGGGAAGACCAGCGGCTGTCTGTTGGTGCTGGGGACGGAGTTCTCTCTCTCTCTCTCTCTCTCTCTCTCTCTCTCTCAGATTGTCCTTCAGGGGTCTGCTCCCAGGTTAGCTGCCAAGCGCGCTGTGGGGAGTTGCGAAAGCGTTTCGTGAAGGATCATCAGAGGCTCAGAGCGTCCTGGAAAGCATACTGTGTAGGGTGTTCAGATGGAGAATAGTAGCATATGCATCGTACTTTTCTCCTTTTGGGATTAGTTAGCTACCTAAAGGCTGGCGGGATTGGGGTGTGGTGGAGAGCGGTGGGTTGACAGTTGACTGATGGGGAGGGGGGTGCTGCATATGCGACATGGGAACCGCCAGTGTGAAGTGTGTGCCCAGGACTCCAACGTTGGCCATCGCACAGCGATGGCACATAACAACTAACACGGTGAAGCTGTCGGTTTGTCTTCTTATCCTCGTCTGTGCGTCTTTGCAGAGCCCATCGGCCAGCTCGTCGCGCGACCCCCCCCCACCCCCGGACACCCTGGGCGCCACGGACCACGGTACTTGAATTCTCAGGGTGATGTGTTCGAGCAGCACTGACTACGCCGCCGAGGACCAACGGTCATACCGGAGCGCCTTCAGCGCAAGACACATGACAGCCAGAAGCTGCGGGCAGGGGGCCCTCGCGCGCCTCCACGCCCAGACGTTGAACGATACGGCCGTAATCATCTCTGGTTTAGAACTATTCCCTGCAGTCTACCCCTAGTGGCTGGCAAGCACATGGAGAACAAGTCCGGGACCCCAGGCCCCCAAGGAAAGTGGCTATTCGCAAATGGCCTTGGTACATGACGTCCAAGTCAACTAGTAACTACAGTCTACCGGCAGTTGTATAGTGAGTGGCAGCTTTAGGTTTCGGCAACGGTTCCACTTTTTTAACCCCCCCCCCATGCCCACAGTTCAACCTTTATACCCGCTGAATAGGAGTGAGATGGAGCCCCTGCAGACTCAGTAGTAGAGTTCGTGCCCGCAAGACTCGATCTGGTAAACCCTCTGGAGTCTATTTCCGACCTCTGGGCTGGTTAAGCTCGGAGGCCGATCATGGCGTTCAGTTGGGGGGGCATGCCCGCTGCAGCATCGGATAGAGAGGCATCATCTAACTTGGGGACATCGGTTGCCGGGCAGATATGACTTCATTCCATGTCGATCACACTCGCCCAAGCTGCCGGGCTCAGGAGGCGGTCACATCTCCATGCTGAGGCCAATGTCATGAACGAGTCCAGCGACGCTATTTCCGGGATTGCCAGGTCACCCCTCTTGGTATGATGCGCAGGGAATGCAAAAATTTCCCATGATGCAACGAGCTACCACGGCTGGAAAGTATCGGCCTAGGGCTGGGCGGCTGGGATCCAGGTGGTCCTGTCTCAGCATCGGAGGATCTCGACTACCAATGGTGGCGTCACCCCGGGTGTATCTCGTATTCCACGTGCACATAGGGAGCTGGTTCTGCAACTGCCAGTCTGCAAGTGCCGTCGTTTCTCGAGTGCCACTGTGCAAGGGGGACGGACTTCCATCAGTAAATGAGCCAAGATTTCTCTTCACGGAGCGCATAGACTATCGCAGTAACTCAATCGTCTCGCCGCCCCCAGAAATGTAACCTGCTTTATGCATCGTCGCCGACGCTTTTCACCGTACCGCTGTACGGTCGCTGTTGGTAGCCGTTGGTTACACGGAACCGTGCAGGATCGAGTGCAACCTCGACGGCGTGAGAACTTAAAACACAATCCAATCGGTATGGTACCATCGCGCGGGTACATGCCGGAAGGGGATGCCATCGTCCGCGACGGCACCTTTGGGGTTTCACAAGCAGCGCGCGTTCTTACATAATCTCGCAATCTTCCCTGCTGCTGCATGCTGTCGTCCAGAGAACATGCCATGGCAGTACTGCACAGTAAGTAAGTACTGCACAATATTATGAGTCGAGGTACGGTCCGGATACTCTCCGTAGTTGTTTCGCAAGAGGGGCGGGGAGACGAGACGATCCCTGGCTGGGAGAAGAGGAGAGGAGAGGATCGACAGGCTACCTAGCGGGAACGCCGCGCCTCGAGTTCGACTTTGCTGTGTACTCTCGGCGGGTTTGCCATGGTCCATCTCCCCGGGACCCGGACAGCTTCAGGCTTCAGCTCGACGGGTTTTTTTTCGCAGCGGGGGGGTTTCTTCACCATGGCTTTGTCTCGAGCGTCCAGTCATCGTGGGAGAAGCCTGCCCATTGCAGCAATATTTAGCGAGAGATTCGCAGGGGCGTAGAGACATCACTCCGCTCGGTTGCGTGTGCCATTGAGCAACTCGGAGTCACCAGGGGGGGGGGGGGGGTGGAGGGACATGAACCAGGGGGCCCTGAACGGTCGTTGATGGATCCTGGACCATGGGAGGTCCTGTGGGTATACGCTTGGCATCGAGTCTGACTCCTCTCGATCAGCAGACCGTGCCCCGTTCATACCACACCGGACGAACAAGGTACCCGTGAAAAACAAGTGCGAGCCGTTGAGTGCTGAGCGAGCCGGGGTAACGGGGCCTCCTCCCAGCCCAGAGCGGAATGCTGGAGCCGTGGGAGAGCCTGGTAGACCTGGACAGGTACTACGCAAGGGCTGAAAAAGCATCTTTCTCTACCGAAATTTCAACATGGCGGTCGAAGCAAGGCGACGGATCTTGATCATCTGTTGATGATAGCTCCCGCGCATGATCTGAGAGGTTGTCGCCCCGAGGACCGCAGAACTCCGGTGGTGTCCCGGGTTTCCCCTCGCCCCGATCATGGATATGACAGCATGCCGGATTTCGGGTCTATCGAGCGCGGCCCTGAGTGATCTTATTCTTGGGGGTCTAACTAGTTTTGGCCAGGCAATCATAACAGTCATAACAACAACAACAACAACCACAACCGGCTGACGATCGATAGGCACGGCAAGGATCTCGAGCATTGAAACCGGCAACTCGCTACTCGTTCCAGGCTGCCACTGGAATGAGACTCAATCCGTCGTCGGATCGCGTTTATGCGATGGGGCTTTACATGATTCGCAAGATGCAATTATAGGTGGACTAACAGGCTCAGCGCGCGGGCGGAGCGCGAGGTCTTGCCTCGTCCTCGACCCGTTGAATGAAAGCCTCGACGTGATCCGATCCCTGTATCCGACGAGGCTGTCTAGTACGCCGTCAGTGGCCAGCCAGTCTGTCGGTTCAACAAGGCATGCGGTAGGTATACTCAGGGGCTAAGAGATGATTCGCCGCTTGCAGCATGTATTTGCTCTATGGAGACTCTTCATTTGGGGTGGTTTACTTTGTCGTCAAGTGACGGAACAGTGACCCCTGTCGCGTATTCCGTACTCCCTGACAATCTGTCAACCTGCGACCACACGGTGAGATGGGGCTAGCTTATGACGATCCCCTCGACTTGTTTGGCTGCCAGGACTGACCAGGGTATAGTTGCTGTGATCGGCCCCGGGACGTACTCACCAATACCGCCCATCGTGCTACAGCCTACATCCACCAAGGCAACTTGGGCTCTGGGCGCAAGATATGCATCCAGTTCTGTCATGCATGTCGAGTACGGTAGGGCCCCAGTCCAGAGGGGCCTACGGAGTAACTACGCTTCTCGCAGTTACGTTGGGAGAGGGGAGACAGAACAAACCCCTGCAGTAGTTGTCCTGGTGGATGCCAAGTGTGCTCAAACAAGGATCTTCCTTTTCTTAGACCTGAAGCGCACGTCTTGACCTACCTGCAAACAAACGGTCTGCACAAGTACCGCTTCCTGGTGTTTTCGATCTCCATCCTTGCCAACAAACTACACAACCAGCGTCCGTCCATTGGTCAGGTGTCCTCGGCACATACATCTTTGCGCTACCCAGCGTGTCAGTCCAGTAGACTACTTCTTGTTGTCGTCGGGGTCGGTCAATCCGTCGAGTTGCTTCCTTCCAAGTTCCAACGACAGGCACCCTGTACTGTACTGTACTGTACTGTGCACATTCGCTTCTTCCCCGGGGGCCATAGTCAAGCAACCGCTTGCGACCACTCTACATTTGTCTGGATCTGCCTTGGTGAAACATGGCCGGATTGCGGGGGCCGCAGATGACAGAAGACTCTGCAACTCGAGATTCCCCTTTGGGCTCGAATAGACGAGGCCCTGGCAAGATTCCTGAGTGAGTCCGGTTTTGGTTTGCCCGTGCTTGCTCTCTCATGAGCCAGCCACCCACAGTACGAAGTAGTCGACGGCCGCAGTTCGTCCATCCGTCCGCCTTTCTAATAATAAAGCAGGCTACGGGCACCCTGCTCCTGCTCTTGCTCTTGCTCACGGTCCCCGTGACTTTTGGCTCAAGCTGTTTGGGGCTGTCGTGACCCTGGTCAGATAACCTTGGAGGGGTCCATGGATCGTTGGCAGCGATCTGATCAACGATGCATCTGTGCCAGAGCAGATGCCCATGTCGTGGCCTCCATGTACTCCACCTATGTACGTCTGTCTACCTTGCCGTGGTCCCAGGACCCCTGCCTGTCGGTCGCCCATCATTGCCCGTAGGCCACACGACGTGTAGCGCCCAATTTTGTGACGCCCCATGTCCACCTCCCATGTCACGTCCAGCCCAGAGTGCCGTCTCTCTCTGGCCGGATGCATTCCAGCCTGCACTCTCTCACGACCAAGCCACGGCCCGAGTGAGTGTACTGCCCCCAATATAGGAAGAAACTAGTCCAGTTCTGTAATGCTCATGAAACCTAAAGACTAACAGCTCACAGGGGGAAGCTTGGTCCTTCATTTCGACCTCGTCGTATACTGGGTTCTTAGGTATATCTAGTTACCTCATCCTCACTCTCATTCCAACCCTCGCCAACAAGGCCATTCTTCCCAAACATCACGCATCCATCAAGCTTGCAACTTCCGCTCAAACTGTGTGAGCTCGGTGACTGGAAACGAACCGGCCCCTTCAGCTCAACATCGTCAAGTGTCACCACAACACAATGGACCACAATCTCCACCTCAACATCCGTGTCGACTTTGGTGACGAGGATGTGAACTTTGATAGCCCGCAGGTCACCCGTGCAGCATCCACCAACAGCTTCTCGACCGCCTCGCCCGTGTGTGGCCCGTATACGCCGAGCTCCGGCCGCTCCACGCCACACCAGCAGGCCATGTCCCTGAACCACTACGACTCGGTCTCGTACCCGACGTCCATGCCGCCCTATGAGATGTCGCCTCCCCCCGCCGACCTGGGCGGCGGGTACTACCCTCTTGTCCCCAAAGACACGTACCGGCCGTTGCCGCTGCCGTTGCCCATTGACAACGGCAGCCACCACGGCATGCTGCCCTCACACATACGCAGGCCAGTCCCGAGCCAGAACATGATGGAGTGCGACTTCACCAGCGTCCTGGGGGCAACATTGCCCATGGCGCACGACCTCCCGATGGAGCAGCATTCCCAGCCCTACCAGAACTACCAGGTCCCGCAAGGCCACCACCACCTGGCGCAGTCGCCGATCCAGATACCCACGTCGGCCTACAACTTTGCAGACCAGAGCTACGAGGCCTGCCAGTCAGTATGGGCAAACGCCAGCGAGCCCGAGTCCATTGTCGGCTTCCTGGACCACAGGGGCCACGCGATGAACGGCAACCACGGCAACAGCATGGACAACAACATGAGCGGCAACCACCACAACAGCATGGACAACAGGAACGACATTATGGACGGCAGGCGTGACGGCATGGACAATAGGAACGACACCATGAACAACAACAACAACAACGACAATGACGGCAACGGCACCCACCAGGCCCAAAACGTCCTCCACAGCAGCAACGCTCGCAGCAGGGTGTACTCGTCGCACTCGAGGAACAGGTCCAACAGCCTCCCGCCGTCCATGCACCCCACGAGGGGCGGTGCGCGGAGGAAGATGAATGCCCTCACCGGGGTGCACATGACGACCGTGGCCAGTGGCAACCACTACTGCACGTACGAGAGCTGCATCGGGATCCGGAGGGGTTTCAAGCGCTTGGAACATCTCAAGCGCCACATCACGTCGTATGTCTTCTCCTTTTTTACAAGCAACCCCCCCCAAGAGAGCGATACGGAGAGAAAACTAACCGTGCCGCGTAGAAAACACCTGAACGAGGTGGGCATCAAGTGCGAATGGTGCGAAAAGGTGTTTGACCGCAAGGACAACTGGCGGCAGCACCTCAAGCTCCACACGAAGGAGGACAAGGTCATGTCGCGCACAAAGTTCTTCCACGGGGCCATCGCCATGCTCGAGGAGGAGATGGCCAACACGCGACAGCGCAAGCCGGCGAACAAGGGACGGCAGCTGGAGCGCGACGATGAGGACTACGGATCGTGATGAGAAAGGGGGTAGTTCTTACTCTTTCTCTCTCTCTCTCTCTCTCTCTCCTTCGTTGCGCACAATTCCCTCTTTCGCGCGCCGGTTTACTTGGCATTCATGCCACAATTACGATGTTAATGACGGGGTAACGGCTATTATGCCTGATAGAGAAAGAGCACTCACAGTCGGAGGAAAGGCAAACTGAGTTGGGAAGGGGAGTTTTTCTTGTCTTTCCTTTTCCTTTTCCTGGCGGAGTCCTACGGCGTCTACAGGGACAGGATCTCGAGGGCTGTATAGGAGGACGTGTAATTTCCTACTCTTGGAAGGGGCTGTTGTTGGTTCGTTCGTTGTACAACTTGCCCGTTGTGATGCAGTCACAGGGGGAAGGGGTGGCTGCGAACTGTTGTACCGGTACACCAACCATCCCGTCCTCGGCGACACAAAAAAGCAGAAACGTGATTATTCTCAAAAGACCACCAAGCAGTTTATTTCATCACAGAAAATACAGTTCAATACCTCAAACATTCTTCATGGAGATAGGAGACAAAGCCTGACGAGCCAACAGAGTTGCCCCTTTTTCTACTTGGGTTAACCGTTTGCCTCCCCCCCCCCCCCCAAAATCGTTCAGCCATGCGCGTCGTCTTCTGAACTCGTAGAAATCCCTACCTCAGATCACCTCCGTCCCTCTGTCGATCGGGCAGCTATCCGTCAGGCAGGAAGCCGAGACACAGAGCCTCTTCTACTCTAGACGGCATTGTAATACACGGCATCATGGGCCGTCCTTCTAGCTCATTTCATTGGGCCGTCTACATCCGTCCGCACACACCATCAACCGAGAAGCCAGGCTTCTTTTCGCGAAAGAGAGGGGGAGGAGGAGGAGGAGGGGGAAGCCCAAGGGCCTGCCAACCAGAGTCTAGACGAGATCATACGTAGCCAACCATTCTCGACGGATGCTGTACACACACCACCAGATGGGGGCGACATGTACCTGCGTCATCTGGCTCGAAAGGGTCGGATGCAGACCCCCCTCGCCGTTGGGAAAACATGGCAACGAGCAGGGGAAAAATCTGCATTCAATATGCGCGAGCCCCAGGTGACCATGCTGTGCACGAAAGCGAAGGTAGAGACTGTGACTGTGTGTGTGTGTGTGTGTGTGTGTGTGGCTGGCAATAAGTGTTGACGTGTGGCATGCAGATAAGCTTCTTACACCGTCTTTTCCCTGCGAAGAGGGGTGCGCCAATCAACCCGTGGGGCTGCTGACCGTTCTTCCAGGGGGGGTGAGGAGTGGGAGGGAAACGGTGCGACGGTTGTATCTCTCTGTGTGTCATGGTTTTGGTCATTCCTTGTTGGGCTAGTTACCTAGTCTCTGGTGACGAATCGGCATGAGAGAGAGACTAATCGGGCGTCGGCGGATTCGCCTGTCGCGTAGAGGGACTGAGAGCAGGGGTGCGAGGAGTCGGGATATTGCCCTTGGCTTTCGGGCACAGTGTAGGGCTGAGTCCTGACTATCTTGTTCGGTGAGACTGGATAGCCATACGCTAGATCCACGACGCGGGTTCGCTTCCCGACCGTCGCTGGGCCTCCCCGTGGGGTGGTCCGCCGTACTCCTATGGGCGAGGGCCGAGCCTGTCGGAAACAGGGTCAGGCCATCAGGTTGCAAGTCACGGAGAGGAGCTCTGGCCGCGAGGAGTGTCGGATGGCGACCGAGACAGACGTCCCATCGATCCCAAGCAGCTAGATCATGGATGTTGCTGTAGTCGGATATGCACGACACCTGGACGCACACGAGAAAGAAGTCTTCTTACTCGCTGTACTGGCTTCAAGTAGCGCCTTGGTGAAGGCGCAGCAAGCAGCGAGGTCGTGTTTGACAGCCGCGGAACACGCGCCAGTCGAGGACTAGCACTCATAACACCCCATTGGCCGCGTCTGTCGACCCCCGGCCGCCTCTTGTTAGACGCCATAGCCCACATACAAATAGATCCAACGGCTAATCAGAGCCCAAGTGACCACGTGGTCCAGGCGTGTAACCCCCACACGCACCTCGTCAAGAAACTATTGGCTCCTGTCGTCTGGTGTCAGTGTCAGAAATTGATCTTGCAGCTGAGAATACAAGGGGGGTGGGGGGGTTCATTCTCACCTTGCGCCCCTGGAGTTCAACGGCCGTAACCCCCTCTCGTACCCTGCAAGGGTTTCACTGCTCCAGAACTGTATGGCGTGGGTGACTGATCCGATACTCCGGGGTAGACGCTGGCCACTTCAGTCTTCTGTTGTCTGATTCGTCGTTTTACTCAGAGGACGACCCCTGCCAGTCACACACTGACTCACACTACGCTGTGTTGCAAACGGATGAGCGATAGTTTCACGTAGCATGCTGTGACCGCGGATTCCGTGTGACAGCAGAGCGATCATGGAGTTGAATACGGGGGGTGTGTACGTGTTGCTATTCCCGAGACCAGTCGCAGACGGGGAAGCTTTTGTTTGTGCACCGATATGCTGGCCGGGACCGACGCATACGCACTACAGAGAAATCCCCATATTTCCATCCGTTCTGCAGATGGCAGTTTAGGGAAAGGAGGCTGTGAGACTAGGATTGGTATCGCTAGACACTGGAATTCATCTGCAGGTGATTGACGTGGGACATGGACAAAAATAGCGAGAGCCGCACCAAAGGTACGAAAGATATCCCAACAGGCACTCGGAGAATATTGGGATCATAATATTACGCTTGTCGAGGTCTAGTAGAGATAAGCGAGACTTGGATTGTAGAAGCTTCCGTCAGTCTTTGTGGTGTCTGGTGGCAACAGAACCTGCACTACGTTCTCACAACTACAAGCCTGGAGTATTTACAGAGCAAAGCATACCAAAACCACAAATTGAGAAAGGGACACTTCACAGGCAACTTTCACAACACAAGCACAACGCCATACATGAGTTGCGGGTGGATTCGTAACCGCCGCTCTTGACATAGGGGTAAGACTCAGGGGCGACGAGAATGCACGGGCGAAACGAGAGCCAGATGGATAGCCTTGGGACTATACACAAATAAACTATTTCAATACGAAGACTTTATATACGTCTTTAGCCGTGGTATGCTCTCGGGATTAACGCATAAAAGGGTGAAGCTAGAAGCCTTCTATGATCTCGCCACCTGCACGCCAGCTGCCGCGTCCATGGTTTAACTCGGCATCATCACGAGGAACACGAGCGGGCAGTGCAGACTCGGCTGACGACAGCATCGTTTGACTGAAATCGAGAGCATCATCGCGACATTGTGTCACGAGTACTTGTGCAGATCAAGTTTGATCAAATCATCAACGGTTCAACGGTCAACGCATCGTGCGATGGACGACCTCCCGTCCTACGAAGAGGCAACACTCGCACCGGACTGGCTGCAGCTGATCGCACCCTATCTGTCTGCTGCCGACACGCGTAGGTGCTGTCTGGTCAATTCGAAGTTCTACCAGCAATTCGCGCCTCGGTTCTGGCTTGACCCCCTGACCACCGTTCGAGACCTGGGCCTCCATCCCAATGACGGCAAGTCATATCCAAGTTCTAACAAGACCCCTAGATGCATACCTAGCTAGTAGCAGCCTGTTCCTTTTCGCTGACCTCTCGCAGATCTGGCATGGTACCGTCGCTTCATCAACAGACACGTCAGGTCGGTGCGACTCGCCACGCGAGCGCTCGTCCGCTCCCTGGATTTCGGGGACTTCGCCAACACGGCATCCGGTCTGTACTCGACGGAAGCGAGCGAGAGGGCCATCTCCGAGAGCTTCAGGCATCTCCCGCTCCTGTTCCCGTCCCTGATGTGCCTGCTGCTCGACGGCCACCCCGAGCTGGACCCGGGCCTCTTGGTGCAGATCGGCGCCGGCTCCCTTGCGGACAGGGCCGGGAGGCGGCCCCTTCAGCTGCTCGACCTGGCTCGCTGCCGCCATGAGCTGACCCCGAAGCTCTTCGCGTCCGCGTACCTCCGCGACCTGGTCTACCTGGACGTCTCGTTCATCCCCGGATCCGTCAGGAGCGCCGTCCAGTCGTCGCTGAACCCCGACTACCTCCCCGAGCTACGCGTCCTGAGAGTCCAGGGTCGGGAGATGGACGACGCCGCCGCGCGTCTTCTGTGTCAGAGATTCCGCCTCCAGCTCTGGAGTCTGGACGTACGCCACAACAAGCTGACGGACGCGAGCATCGACGCTCTGCTCTACTCCTGCTTCTCGTCGCTCTCGTACCGATCCGACGCCCGCTTCGAGACCGAAGGCAAGCTCGCGCGACCCCAGGACGTGGGCACGCGAGCGTTCGGCACGTTTGACTTCATTGAGGAATCCGACTTCAGCGGCGGCCACCACCACCCCGAGCGGTACCTAGCCGACGCGCCGCTGTATTCCCGGCGTGCGGACCAGCCCGGCCTGCAGGAATGGCAGACGGTGCGATCGGACGGGCTGGGCGCGCGGAGGCACGACGGGGCTGACGCGGTCAAACGCCTCCTGCTCCGCGGCGCCGTCGAGGGGACCGCGTCGTCCGCGGGCAACTTCCTGCGCTCGACCCAGGGCGGGCTCACGCACTTGTACCTGAGCGGGAACAGGTTCACGACCGACGGCCTCGCCCGGCTCCTGCGCGCGTCCTCGGGCCGGCTACAGCATCTAGACGCGGACGCGGGAGGTATCTGGTCGCCTGCGCTTGTGGTGCCGTCCGCGCTGCCGAGGTCCCTTTGCATGTCCGGGCTGCTCGGGCTGAGCCACCTGTTCCGCCCGGTGTACTCGTCCAACCTCCGGTCTCTTCGCGTGCATCACTCGCTCGTCACCAGCGTCCCGGCGGTAAAGGCGGAGGGCCTGAGTACCAGGGCCGCCAATGCAGTCGCCGAGACGGTCCTGCGCGATCGGGTCAAGATGGCCTTCCCGTACTCCTTCGTGCCGGACACCAATCCGCGGCTTAGTTCCATCGTCATCACGGGAATACCGGCTCGGTCGACGGGTCCTCTGATTTTCGAGATTGTCAAGTTCCTAGAAGCTGCGTCGGCTCAGCAGCGCGACATCGAAGAGTCCAAGGACCTCTTTGATGGCCGCGGTCCGTCTATACTCAGGGGTCTGCAGCACATCCGCCTGGAGCTGGACCCAGATCACGACGAAGACCACCCGAGCGTGGCAGGCGAAGATGGCATCAATTACGACGACTTGCTTGACCCAGCCAATGACAACTCAAGTGATGGCTTCACTGATGCGCCGGATGGGGGCTTCTGGGATATCACCTCGAGGGGACCAAGTCACGGCGACAGTCCTGCCTCTAGATCTGAGAGCGCGGCCCGACATCCAAGACCAGAAAGGGACAGTCAACAGAATTCCTTCTCCCACTCCGAAATTCAAGGCGAGTACATCCAACACCGAGTCGAGGCCCGCGATTCTTGGAACGGAAACGTCTTTTCCATCCCCGTCTGGGTCGGTTCCGGCGTCCCTGGATCTCATCCGGCGGTCAACGAGTACATGGCGAACCTACGCGACAGGAGACTACATACCAACGTCGGGCCAGTGAGTCCCAGCCACGTCGCTGCCGGTGTCCCGCCCATGACGTACATTTTTCACGCGGCGTGGGATTACATGCTGTTTCCCAAGACGCTCTCGCCCCCGTCAAAGACGACGCTGGGCCGGATGCGAGACGTCGCCGGTGCTATCAAGCAGTACCGCTTGCATACGAAGGGCACTGCGGAACACTGGATGGGAAAGTTGGAGCTCGAGAGACGAGAGAGCGCGACATGGTGAGCGTGGGCTCCAGAGACACGCACATTCGCTTTGTAGGACATAACTGTGCTTCATTCATGTTTCATGTTCACTCCTACGACGTCCTTCTCGCAATACCTTGCCCCCTGCTCTAACCTAACCGGCCGGGAACAAAGGGATGGCCAGCGCTCAGGCCGCCGTCCACCGCCCACGACTGGCCGTTGACGTAGCTCGCCTCGTCGCTCGCCAGGAACAGGGCGACGCGGGCAATCTCGTCGGCGCCGCCGCCCCTCCGTAGCGGGTTCAGCTGGCCAATCTTCTTCTCAGTGCCCCGCGCCCGCGCCGTCTCAAAGGTCGGCGCCGTCATGCCCGTCTCGATCAGTCCGGGGCAGATGGCGTTGACGCGGACGTTGGTGCCCGCGAGCTGGTACGCGCACGTCTGCGCGATGGAGATGACGGCCGCCTTGGCCGCCGAGTAGGCCGTCGGTCCGGCGTTGGACCGGATCCCCGCCACCGAGGCGGTGCCGATGATGCTGCCCGACGGCGTCTTCTTGGCGTCCGAGGTCTTTTGCATGGCCGGAGCGGCGTGTTTGGCGGCGAGGAAGACGCTGTGAGTTTTCTTGGGTCAGCACAAGCACACGCGACCCTCGTTGATAACAACCCGGCGCCGGATGCCGACGAACCTGGCGGCGTTGGTCTCCATGACCTTCATAAAGTCGCTCTTCTCGACGTCCTTGAAGTGCGCGTTCTGGCCGATGATGCCGGCGTTGGCAAAGAAGACGTCGAGCCGCCCGTACCGCGCCACGGCGTCGGCGACGACGGCCTCCACGGCGGCCTCGTCGGCGGCGTCGAACTGGCGCGTGTGCACGTCTACGTCTGGGTACAGCGAGTTGATCTCGCGCTGGTGCGCCGCGAGGTTGCTCGGGTCAAAGTCGCAGAGGTAGACGGCGCGCGCGCCATTCTCGGCGAACTGGTGGGCGGTCGCGCGGCCGATGCCGAGGAGGGAGTTGGCGCCTGTCGAGGGAGAGAGAGGGTGGCGGGTTAGTCCCGAGTCAACTGTCAAGGTGTTTCGGTGTTTCGCGATTGGCAGGGCCGTATCGTACCGGTAATGATGGCCACCTTGCCAGCGAGTCGCGGCCCGTTCGAAGGCCCCGCGACCTTCTTCAGCAGAGGGATCCCCTCAAAGGTGCCGCCGGTGGTGACGGGCAGCTGCTTCGCCAGCGCCTCGATGCGTTCTTTGGCCACTTTCGACATGGCTTCGGGGAGTGCGGAGAGGAATTGTGAGAGGGGAAAGAGAGGGTGTGGCACCTCGCGGCAAGGCCCTCGACAAGTATCTGGACAAAGTAACGGAGCACCAGCGTTGTTGACTGTGTCGGTGACGTGCCAGATTGTGGGGGAGGAGACGTTCGTCGACGATTGAGCCGAGGTCCGCGTCCAGTGGAGCCCGCAGCGGCCCGTCAGCGCTAATCCCCGGACTTTCCAGGGGTTTGCTCGGCCAGACGCGGCCACGTGTTGGGCTTTTGGACGGTGTGGCGCCCTCGCTCAGGGGGGGCGCATTCCTTGAGCCTGTACTTGGTAAGCCCGAACTTTGGCTCGACGCGTGTCGCTAGCAGCCAGCCCCTCCACCTCACCCCCTTAACTTAATATCTTGGCGGGTCTTTGTCAACCAATTTGGTGCTTCCAGCTGGAATCCCTCATCTCCATCATTCTCTATTAAGGTATGTACTCCGCACCTCACCCAAGAATCCGTAAACCATCATCGCTCACTCCCCTTTCCAAGACCCTCCGAACAAATGCCGCACCAACGCGGATTTGGGAATCGACCCGTCGTTGGTGCTGTGCGAATGCGACTGGCCCATGCCGAACGAGTCGATGGGCAGGATCAGGACGTCGCCCCATAGCCTCGGCTCCGACATGAAGGCCACATCCCGCGTCGTGTTGAGGGACGGGTCGAGCGACCGGAGATGCTCAAAGACGACGTCGGTCCAGGCCGCCGGTCCCGTCGAGTTCAGGACGTCGAAGCTAGTCGGCTGCAGCTGCTCCAGGGGGGCCTTGTGCGCGTCCGTCAGGTCTTCTACCGACTGGAGCACGCGGTCGACCATCTTGGTGAAGACCGGGTGGCCCGGCGCCGCCGCGATGGTCCACTGGCAGAACTGCACCCAGTGCGGTATCGTCGCCCAGGCCCCGCCGTCGCGCCGGTCGAACTCGATGCCGACGAGCAGGCGCACCCGGTCTCGGAGATGCGCCGGGATCCAGTCATCGATCGGGCGGAGCGCTACCGTATCCGTATCCGTGTAGACGCCGCCCTCGGCCTCCAGGATGAGGTAGCGAAGGAAGTCGGACTTCATCCCGACGTTGGGCATCTTGTCGAATATTCTGCTGACCGTCGAGTTGCCGAAGCGCCGATGGACAAAGTCCCTGGCACCTCGCCCGCCCACCAGTGTGCTGAGTAACATTGTCAGTATGGATCTCTCACTCCCAATCCCGCGTAGATTGAGGAAAGCGAAATCTGTTTCCAAATTCGCCCATCGGAGGGCGTACAGCCTCCGTAAGCGAGTACAGCGATGTACAGCAGCGGCCCTCGGAAATACCTCACTTACTAGGTGTAATCGGTATTCATGGCGAGCCAAGACGCCGTGTGTTTGAGGACCCCAGCGTCGACTGGCTTGTTTATTGTCTGCCGGCCCTTGGGCAGCATGATCTGCCAGATCTTGGGGGAGATGAGATGTCCGGTCTCGTGCCATGGCGTGTACGACGTCGTGTGCTCATCCGCGAGCCCGCCGTGCGAAGGGAGGAGCGCGATACTGTTGGCGCTGCTGCCAATGCATAGCCATATCGTCAGGATCAAGGCGAGACCGACGACGACGCAGGTCCTGTGCCGTAGTCGCGAGAGCCGCCTTACCAACTGCTTCCGCAGATAGGACTCGGCCTGTCGAGGCTCGTTTCTTACGGTCATTTTTCTCCAGGGGTAGGGATTAGAGGGGAGCGAAAGTAAGCGAGGCAAATGTCGTGACATATATAGAAAACAATCCCATGGCCCCGGCCACGTCACTTGGCGCGGAATGCTGATGGGGAGATTGAATCGACGAACCCTTGTCCCCCTGTTGTATTGTTTCGTCCCCCTGTCGTATCCCTTGCTCGGGCGACTCGAGCGTCGAGCGAGATAATAGCGAAGGATGGCCTTCTGATTGGTAGCCATTACATTACTGGGAGGGGCTGATGATAACCCCGGTCGAGTCGCTCTGCGGATGGGACCTCCCCTACCGTGGCAAGTGGATGTTTTTTAATACTCAGCAATTTACACACCTTACCCAGGCAACTTACCCGGGCAACTTACCCAGGCAACTCATGTCGGTGTAGAACAACGACACAGCCTGGTGAGCCGACAACATAAGAGATCGTCACGGCCCGTCCGTTCCCGATACCTTGAACACAGATGTCAGTCTACGAGATTCCCGGCAGAATGAAGTGATGGTAGTGACTCATATCACTGCGCACCAAATCATCGATATGGCCGGTAGGTGGAATGGCACTCAGCCATGTGACAGTGTCACCGGCACGGACTTCTCCTTCATGTGCAAGAGATGAACACAAGTGTCACGGGATGAGTGCCTCTGTGGATGGCACGCCACGGAGACCCCGTCCAACAGCGATATAGGTCGTGTCGCATTTCATATTCGGCCGCTGCGCGACTCAGCATATACCGCAAGCCCATGCTCCTGGGATGGGGTGACAAGCGTGCTTTGCTAGCCCATATAAGACAACATCTTTACCTTCATCCAGCTTTCTAAATCTTGGCTAATAAGCGCACACTTCAACCCTTCTTTCCATTCCCTTTCTTTTGCGGAACCAGGATTTGTTGCCGGGTTCCTATTCGCTTACACAAGCATCATATGAATATGTTGGAATTGGACGCTGCCAATGCTACATGACAAAATAGGACGAGCTTGCCGCACGGGTGCGGCTTCTGTTCTACTCGCATTGCTACCTAATTCGATGGGACTCACACATAGCTAGCATATCGTGTCAGTCATAGTCGCTTTCTGCGAAAGCCCCAGGCAGGCGAACAGAGTACAATGAGGAACCACCTCGGTCAATCCTCATAAGCCACACCTATGATGTAAGAGCAAAGTATCATGACATGCCTCTCTAATGCTGACTCGCTTCATCTCTGCCGTATCGTGTTGCCGCCCGAGTTCCTGTGCTGCAATGAAGGCGTCATTGCCGGGTTATATTACGTAGGACATGCGTCGATTCTCTAGAGCCCCTCGTTGGAAGTAGCCAAATATCCTGTGCAGGTCTCCCCGTAACTTTAAGCTGACGCTGATTGATCGGCAAGGTCCCTGCCGTGCGCCATGCAGGAGAAATAGTCTTAGAGTAATGTGTGGTGTATGACGTCAAGTGACGGTGAATTGAACACGGTTTGAAGTCATGATAATACTCTTATCATGGGCTGGGACGATTGAAGATTGGACTCGCAGTGGGCTGGCTATAAAGAAGCTCGTTCGCGCCACTCGCGTTTGAAACCAACAACCTCACGATTTACCCCATCACTCATCAATCCAAACAATCCAGAAGATGCCTCTACAAATCGATAACGAATCCGAGTTGAAAGAGGCGCAGGCCGCTCTATTCAATCCGTACTCTACGAATGGCTGGCTCCTGCTCAACTACGTCGGTTCTCCTGATAGTGATACCGTCCATTTCGACACCGGTGGTGAGGACTCTGACGTAGTCCACACGCAATTCGAGGACGATCAGATTCAGTACGCTGTAGTCCGTCTCGGTAACATTCAGGAAAAGGGTACCTTACGTGTCACAACTCGCGACGTGTTCGTGGCATGGATCGGGCCGGATGTTGGCATAATGGAGAAGAGAAGACGTTTACCGCATATCAAAGATGCCGAAATGATCCTTCAGCCTCATCAAGCAACTATCATGGTGACAAATAGGAGCAGATTCAATCGGGACACGTAAGTCCTCCAGTGCCCAGGGCACATGGATACCTTTGCTAGTTTATCCGTGTCGTTGCGTTCGCTTACCTACTGACAGGGTCATGGAATGCTCTGATCCCGTCACGGGAAATCACCAGATTGACTAGACAAGAATCGATTGGGTGTGATTGGGGTATCCGCGTCGAGACAAAGCTATGCGCTGTTTGTGTCATGTGTCATCTGCTACGAGTCTGGAAATTGTTTCCTCCTTTTGCGTCTGGATGAACTTCAGGTGTTGGAATGAATTGTTGAGACTCGTCACGTTGCATCAATCTTGCCTCGGGTTATTCCAAGGTTGATAGGCCCAACTGTCATTTCGAAAACTGGACTTTCCTAGATCGAAGCAGAGGGGTAGATTCTAGACGACGGAATTGGTATAGGCATCGCTACGTCAAGTAGCCAAAGGTCTCTCCATCATCGAATCCTCCAATCTAGTGCCAAGTGTGTGTTATGACGCCCGGAGGGAGTGCAGCCGCTGCATCGGGCCTATATACACCGAAGCCGAAGAGAGATCGGCAAGGATACGGATACTTTTCCGGCTACCAAGACAGCATCTTGTTGGGGAAATGCATGCAAATACTTTGGAGTCTCGGTCTCATTGCTTCAAGATGTTGCCTAGACTCATGCTGGCTTTGGCCAGTCTCCTCGGTCATGCCCAACCTGCGTTCTGCTCACACGTCGCAGCCCACCAGGGCTCAACACCACCCACTCTTCCGGACCGTTCCCCGTTCGGCTTCGGCGGTCAAACCACGGGCGGAGGCAGCGGCGACAATGGCTCGAAGTACGTGGTCTCCGACATGATGGAGCTGCGAAGGGTTCTGAAGTTGACCGAGCCCCGGACGGTTTACGTCAAGGGTGA
Source organism: Arthrinium puccinioides (assembly GCA_022414665.1). NCBI lineage: Eukaryota > Fungi > Ascomycota > Sordariomycetes > Amphisphaeriales > Apiosporaceae > Arthrinium > Arthrinium puccinioides. The sequence continues at coordinate 214,706 of JAIUNF010000005.1, forward strand.
GATTTACAGCAACCAGATGAACGAGACTTCGTTTGGCAACTGTCAATCTTATATCGAAAGCAGCAACGTGAAGCAGTACAACTTTACTCTGTACCTGATGGCTCTGAATAGCACGTACACGGATGCCGTGAAGAATGCTGCGTCGGCCGATGAGTTGTTCGAAGGGCGGAACGCGACCGAATACTTGGCTCTTTTGAACCGACAGAATGTGAGACTATCTAACCAATCAACTCAAACATGTGTTACATAGTTATCACTTTGAACGAAACTGACAACCGCAGGGCTGGAGAGGGACAGCCCAGAACGTGCAAAAGTCCTGGGAGGCCATTGACGCACAAGGCAACTTGACCCTCGTCGGCTGGGACGCAGACGCGTACCTGAACGGCGTCTCGCTCATCTTCAACTCCCGATCCAACATCATCATCCGGAACCTCCGCATCTCACCCCCGCGCGACTGCTTTCCCGCACCCGAAAAGTATCCCAGCACCTGGAACGCGCGGTACGACGCCATCAGCTTCGTCAACACGTGCAACGCCTGGCTGGACGGCAACGTCCTCGAGGACGGTCCCGCCGCCGTTGCCCCCGAGCCCTTCATCTGGGGGTGGCAGGTGGACCGATACGACGGCCTCTTTGACGCCGAGGACGGATCGGACAACATCACCTTCAGTCACAACATCGTCGCTAATCATCACAAGAGCCTGATGTGGGGTGGTGGCGAGAAGGAAGGGCCGCGCGACATTGGCAAGATGAGATTCACGGTTTTCGGCAACCATTTCGTGAACTCGATGAGCCGGAACCCGTTGATGCGGTTTGGGACGTTCTATATTGTCAACAATGTGTTTTCAAACTACAACAACGACGGGCCGCGGTTCGAGTACGACGGAGATGCACCGTCGGACACGGTGGTGTCCAGTGACTTGGGGCAGCGAGATGATTACGAGCCGAGCTTTCAATATCACATGGGCATCTATAACATGTAAGCACTTCCTATCCTTTCCATGGAGATCGCCACACTGACCATCACTCCCAGGTCTTCGGTTCTCGTATCGGGAAACTACTTTGATCAGTCTGGTGAATATCCCGACGACAAGACTCGATTCTTCACCTTTACCAACCTTGCCACCCCTGACAAACCCGCAACACTCTGTTCACCACCCGACCTGCCATCTACCGGATCTAGTGATGGTATCGGGCTAGAAAGTCTTGCAATGCCGCCCAGCTCCCTGAACGGGGAGGTAGTCAACATGACGTCCAACGTTCTTCAGACGTTCGAGTGGTATATTGCGAAAAACAACAACTCCATGCAGGGCGGTCTAGTAGAGAGCTGTGCCAAATTTGACACACAACTGATGCCGGTTTCGTTCGAGACGCCCAAAGGTGTTCAGGAGTACGTCAAGAAGAACGCAGGACAGACTGGATGAAATGCGAATAGGCATGTTAGGTTTCAAGAGGAACCGCCCTGGATATAACAAGCAACAAGTCAATGACAAAAGCCACCCAGAATATCCACACAGCCTCCGTGACTATCCGTCAGGGGCCTCAACGACAGTGTTCAAAGACTGATTCCAACCTCGCCTTCCTCGTAGCGCTTAACGTGCCAATTATTAATCTTGAACTGGCGGAGCCGCCGCGCGAGCCGACCCAAGACCAACCCCAGTTCGTCTTGGCCCTCGGGGTTCAGATGCTCACGCGTCCCGCCCCCGGAGCTGTACCGCCCGTTCAAAGCGCCGCGGTTACGGCTCCAGGCCACCTGCAGGCCGAGGTTCTGCAGGCCTTCGGGCAGCCTCGCCAGCGCGCCGGCCAGCGCCCCCGCCGCCGCTCCTCGACGCCCGCGTCCGCCATGGGCGTCGGGTTGTACAGCCGGACCCGCGCCGCCAGCGCGTCGGGGAACCGGCACAAGATCAGGCCGCACATTTCGGGGGGCACCAGGCTGACGCGGAGCCGCTGCACGTGCGGCACGGCCGGCAGCTCGCCGTCGAGCTCGCGCAGGATCGCCTCGTCTTCCACAAAGTCGCGCGGGATCACGAACCCCACGCGCACCAGCTGGCCTCGGCTCAGGGAGCCGCAGTTGTCCGCGAGCAGACGGAAGCTGGCCCTCGCCCAGTCGGCGAATGTTGTTATCGTCTCGTCATCTTGGCTAGAATCGACGCGATTTGCTGTCTCCCGTGAGGCCGGATCGGCCACCGCCGACCGAGAAATTGGATCGTACGAGATCGAGACATCTCGTACGTAGCCCCAGCGGTGCGCGTTGAGAAGGCTGCGGGCTTCTTTCAGTCTCTTGTTGTTGAGCGAGATGGAGCTGAATATTATGCGCTCTGCCAGGTACTGCCATGTCCGGGAGACGGTGACAAGTTGCAGCGCTTGCACGGTGCCCGATGTATTGGGAAACACGATCCAGGAGACATCGTCAACTGCGTGCTCGAATATGAGGATGTGTATCTCAATTGGCAGTTGGGGGATCCGGGAGGACTGAGTAGTCATGGTGATAGTTGATCTGCGCGGCCAATGTTGATGATGAGGCTCGGAAGCGATGACGAGGTGGGCATTATCATTTATGGTTCAGGCTGGCGGTGAAGGAGTGGGGGGGTCAGCCGAGTCTTAAATGTGTCTGTGAATAGATTGCGTCTAGACTCTAGTGCTGACCGGTAATTGGCGAAAGAGGCATCTGTCAGACTTGGCCACTACTCCAAGTTAGTTTACTACCAGGTGGGAAAAGAGCACGATGTAATTCGACGCATGAGCTAGCTAGCCCCTTTTCGAGAGAGTGCAAGAGATAGGGTAGCTTCCCCGCGTCTTGCACCATGACCGACAGCAAAGTCGGCAGTGTACCTTTCGGCAACATCAAAAGCACCTGGTACTTTCAAGTGGCATAACCTTCATCTTCCGCCGTTATACGCCTCAGCCAAACCCCGGGTTAATTTGGAATCGTGTAACCCATTCCTCATCTCAAAGTACCACCACCCATCTCTGGAGACTGCGCAAGAAGAATGTCGAAAGTGCAGAATCACCACGCACTCAGAGGGACCAGAAAACCACTCCAACAAAGTACAAGTGAGAGGGCCCAGCTCGAACCTCGTTCAGGATAAACACCACAATGCACCGACTATACCAAGCATTCTGACAACAAATCCACCTCTGGGAGGCACTAAATATACACGAGATGGAATTTAGAAGGTCGCGACTAATCTCGGACAAGTTATGTACACAAACAGTGTGTCCCGATCACTGGCAGGGAGAATGCTCAGGTCTTTGACTGTAAATTCCAGGCGTCAGCTTTTAGCGCGGATTTCCCTCACAGGAGCACGGGAGCTCTCAGGGCCGACGAGATCTCGATTCTCCCCTAGAGGGCTGGAAACTTGGAACTTGTCAACAAAAGATTGCTGATACGTTTCACCAACGAAATGCAGGTGGCTGTACTCCGTACAACCACATTTTATGCCATATCCACAAAAAGTAGCTTTGATCTCGGTAGGGTGTGATCTCAATTCTAACAGCCATAGTGACACCGTTGCAGATTCGAAAGAAACGAGGAATTGGAAACCAACGAGAGAGATTTTGGTCGAATTAGCCTACAGACAAGCTTGCAGAGGCTGCAATGCCACGAAATCATCGTGAAGCACCTGTAAGGGAAGGCCAGAAGCTTCATCACGACTGGACTAGTGACTGGGTCAGGGGTCCGAGGTGGAAAGGGGTCAAAACGCCAACGGCGCGGATAGAGGTCATGCGCGGTGACAAGTGGGGTGCTACGAGATTCGTCCGTTATCCAGAGCCTTCATCTGACATATGTTCTGACGTAGCAAACCTTGAGATGAGTCGCCAGATAATACGTGAATAACGATGATGATGAGCCTACCGAAATGAGCGGCGGACGTCCATTTCTATGATAAATCCTATTAAACCGAACAGACTTTTCTTCCTCGGTTGTATATCTGTATAAGACGAAATATGACAGTCTATCTAGTCAATCAAATAATTTCACTACATGATGTTATTAATCTCTTGATTTGGAGGCTTACAAGACCTTCTCCTGCGCAAAGAGATTGTCCAATCCTAGTACACATGTACAATACCGAATATCACTTTCATCGCCCAAGTTATTAACCTTGATAACCTCTCTTAATGCAACAAGTAAGAATCGACACTTCCTGTTGCTCTGATGCGACTCAGACTGGCTCCCAACTCCTTGTAGATAGTTTTAGGTGCCGTGGAAGTTGACGGTCTCACGACCTGATGCTTGTGCGACCGCCTCATCCTTGTGGTATCTAAACGAGTCGAGCGATGGCTTGCGGCTGATATTCACAGCAATGTTGTCTGTCTTGCTTCGTTTTGAAGAGCTGGCGGTCACTTCGAGTCAATGATCGGCGCAGAGGTATCAGGTATGAATGGCAGCAGCAAGCTATCTGTTTTGACTCAATCCGGTGACATTGGGGAGTTTGCGGACCTTTTCCTGTTTCCACGCTTTGTGGGGGGTGTACGTCGATTTTCAGTCTCTTGAAGCGCAAACCCTTGTCCCGTGGTAGTTATTCGAGCTCGTTAAGTGTTACCTCGTCGCCCGAAGACTGCGAATGACGAGGGTGAGTTCTCACAAACATCTGTTGTCATGCCCATTCGTAGGTTCTAACTTTTAGAGCTGAACTTGATCGAACTAAGCATCATAGGATTGGTCGTACTCTTCTCTGTCCACTTCCGGTCAATGCCCATTCACGGTAGATTCCGTCCTCCGTGACCTTCTCATCCTTTATTTAGAACTACCCACTTGTACCCACCCCCACTGCCACAGCACGACAGTTCAATCGGAGTCCGGAGATAAACAGCATTCCGTGCTTGTGCTATATGTGTAATGGTGAGTTCTAGGGTGTGACACTAGTACAGTGTCCTCACCTCCAGCTATTGTTGACCGTGCTGCGCCACCGGGTACTCAGCCACCTAGGCTCACGTACAGTACTGTACAGATAAATCATTTCTGAGACAACCCCCTGATATTAGATAATGGTGATTCTGCAAATTCACGTGCGGTACTGGTTGTGCCACACCTAAATTCCTATGTCAGAAACACTGGCCAAGGTCATGTTATCGGCGGAATTGTCTACAACTAGTAACGCGGGAAGTCGAGGACGACGCTTGTTTTCTATGGCGCAAGTCAGTGCAAGCTACTATAAATGTCATAGATCAAATACAATGTCTTGGTTTCTATCACGACCTGCTAGGCGAGAGAAGAAAACACTACCGAGTGTACTTATTCGCACTAAGTATTCATCTTCCAAATGGTACGGAATAGGTATATCATGATTAAGAGCCGGATATCCGTACTTCTAGAGGATAATAGCTGGATAGATTAACGTACGTTTCTTGCATAAGGGCTGGGAAATAAAGAAGGAGGCCCATTCGTCTACATGCGATCAGCGTGCGTAATGTAACCAACCAAATCCTTCTGTATATAGATGAGATCGTCGTTATGTTCCACTCAGCCGATCTGAGGGTATCCAATTGAAGAAAGAATTTACAGACCAGGGTTACCGGATTATGCTGCTAGGGTAGAGCTACTACGAAGATGACTCGCGTTAAATGCGGGGAGATATATGTAGAGCGATTAGCGCAATTAGCTCGTGCCTTTGACGGAAAGTAGTAGTTAAGAGGCAAGTAAAAATCAACAAAGCCGTTCAGTCAAAGAAGCGTTTAGTATAAGCGTCACAGAATATATCACACATTCATATATGGTTTAACGACAACTAACGACGCACACTTAACCCTGTTTACTTTGTATGTAAACACTTGAGCGCAAGTCAAGACTATCAGGGCCGTTGTCGATCAAACAGCGCACACCCACATGCATGAACTTCCAAGTCCCCATGCTGTCTTGGCGATGCACGCTGCAGGTGATGAGACGAACCGCCATAGTACAACAGGGGAAGGGGGCTTTGAAGCTATCAAATGGACCGCCAAGATTTACGGATAAGCTCACAGCTTTCTTTGATTTCTGGAGGATCCTGTCCGAAGTCGTTCATTGCGATATGGGTCAAATGTGGCTCCTGAATAGGTATGTATGGGTGGGTGCGTTGATATACTTATAAAGCACCACTGCCTACCTACTTTTTTATTTTGTCTCTTTTTTTACTCCACCGTCAACAGCTTTGGTCCCTATCATCATTCGTTTTTAGACCATCACATTCTTAAATCCACTCTTTCAACAACGCCATGCGTCTTTCACTTTCACTCGCGGCCCTAGTCGCGGCCGTAGCTAACAGTGCAACGGCTCTTCCTTTCGACTTTCTTTCATTCGCAATGCACCCTCGACAATCCGGTGCTGATTCCTGTCCATCAGAAGCCCTAACTAATGCGACTTGGGAGTCACTCAAGATCGACCAGTTCCTAGCAGACTGGACAAAGGCCAACGTGACGCAAGCTACAACAAACAACGTCCAGGCACTTGCGAGTTCTTTCGGCGCTCCTAACTTCTTCTGGTAAATTACACCGAGAAGCACCTTTGTAAAGTCAAAAGATTAGCTAACTCTGGGTTATCTATAGCGGCCTTGATAACTTCTGTAACGCTGGCCAGCCCTGCCTACCTGTTACTCTCCCTGCTTGGTAAGTTCCTTTTCTCCAAGCAGTAACTACTGTATATTGAGTTACTGAGGCTGATCTGAATATCTAGGTATGCACTTGTTGCCATCCAGAACTGGAATAGTTATATGAATTCTATCAATTCGGCAATTACATTTGCCAACTCAATCCTATCCGAGACTCTACCCAAGATTGTGGATGATTTATACCCGGATCCCGACGACAACGTTACTCCTTTTAAGAATTTGCTCACGGCGTTTACCACGGTCCTAAGCGTCGTGCCGTTCACGGGCCCAGTCACCACCGTGGTCTCAGCCGTCACGAATACTGCCAACTTTGTCAAGTCCCAGCTGGAAGTACCTACCGAGGACAAATATGTGACATGGAGTACCCTCTCGTCGTCGATCAGTGACGCCGTGGCAGACTTCCAGCAAGCATTATCGAAAAGCATCTCAGCAACGCTAAACGCACCCGCGAACGGGACCGACGGCATCAACTCCATGCTGACGGGCGGGCAGTTCTTGGGCATCGCGCAAAACTTCAGCCAAGCAGACCTGCAGAGCGCGGTGACGGAGTCACTTAAGACGTTTGCCGTCGCGCAGGTGCTGCAGGCCCAAAAGATCTTCGTCTTGCGCTCGAGCTACTATGAGGGCACCTGTGCCGATGGTACCGATAACGTCTGGACGAGACGCTGCGTCGACATCGGAGATAACGCGGCAACCGAGACCTTTATCACAAGATTCGATAGCGACGGAAACGCCAAGGATGTCTCAGACCTGGCCAAGAAACTCACCGAGACCTACGGCATCACCATCGAGCAGTACGTTGACAGCGTCGTCACTTGTTACGAGGAGAACAACAAGACGCAGCTCGCCGGGGACTTTTCCGCGGGATTACCGCTGGATTCCAAAACAACCTGTCTTTTCAATCTACACTTCTGTGTATTCGATGAAACTCTTGACGAAGACGACTGGCAGAAAAACTGCAAGAAACAGGGGATTGACTTGTGAAACACGTGGGTGTGTTAGCCGTTTAGTTGTTTCGATTATCAAAGTAGGCAAATCTCTGTTGGGCTGAAACGATAATCCTTAGCAGGATTATCCCTAACAGGATTATCCCTAACAGCTACGTCTGAGGACTCTTCGTTCTTTATTTTCGAGTATATAGATTATGATTTCTGTATAAACGAGGCGGGGAGGAGTACGTGTACTCTTACTACTAAGACTTGCTCCGTGCGGGTATTCCTATGGCCCTAAGCGAATGTAACGCTAGTACATTCCTACTTCTCGATCGTATTCCGATATTAACATATCAGTAGTATCGTCTCCTCTCCGCGGCGGTCCTATAAGTGACGACACGTTTTAGGCTTACTATAACGTAGCAATACCCGAGTATGATCGCTCTCCCGCTATATTCCGCGTAGTCGCTAGCTACCTTTACGCTTTATAGGCTATAATAGGCGACTGTACCTTCTCTTAGCCCGAGGGTTATACCTAGTAGCTTGTTTATACGAGCAAGCCTAACTAGCTAAATCGCTACTAACGCTAATCTAATAGCAAGCATATAGCGTCAACCTTCCTAGTAAACTGTATTCCTCGCGCTAAGCACCTTAACTTAACCAAGGGCAAAGAGCCTACTCCGATACTACTTATTCTTATTAGTATTGCCCTTTCCTTAGTACAGTATTTCTACTAAATTCGCGTAGTCCTATAATCTATGTCTTGAGCTTTTGGTCATGATGGGTGCGAGGGCCGACGGAAGCATAAAGGAATAGTCGATTGTGCAATTCGTGGAGCTGTGGATGTATGCTTCGGTGTGGTGATAAGGGTTCGTGTAGGGGATATTTGCTTGCCTAGCATACCTAGTACTCGTTCAAGACCGACACACATCCAACATGGCACAATAAAAGAAACGAAATGGCCGTATGTCCATAGCTACAGCCCTCGACAGGAAGCCTTTGCGCGTCAATCACCAATGAAAATCTGCCGCGTTAACTCCGTGTCTATCGTCCACCACTTCCACCCCTACAAGATTGGCAGGCAGATGATGGCTATTGTCCTTTATGGTGTCCTTTATGGTGCTAGCATGTGATCAAGAGCGCTGACTGGCTTCTGTACTTTATGAAGCAGGGATGTCCACCGTCTGGGGATCACATGGCAGGTGTCCGTTCCCCTTCTGAATGTGGCTTAAATGACAAGGCAACCATGATGAAGAAGGTTTGCAGTAGTAGTCTCATTAAGCCAGTGCTACTCCATCTCGATTGGCCAATGGTGTTTTTCTTTAGCATTCTCGGGCGTCGAGGTCCACCTGGCCGTCCCCCATTCGCGAGTCTCCTTTTATTGGCAAACTTCTCAGCGGGTTTCAACTTCTGTGCAATAAAAGAGCGGCCGCGGTCATCGAATGGGCCGCAACCGAAGCGGCTATGCCTAGGTACATCTGATGAGATGTGTGTACATAAGTCTGATCATCTCGCTCTGTTTGCACATCTTGTTGGTCATCCTTCCCCAATTCGTGACCTTGAAAGAGAAAGCAGCACCACAGCATCATTGGCATTACACTATGGATTCCTCCAACCAGCCCGACCTCGAATTCCTACATGTCCCTTTTGCCATGAGATGGGAATGCCACTAGCCTACTATAATCCGGCTGTACGTGGACGAAGGAATCTCCATGGATCAGATTGCGTTTAAAATGAAGGATGAGTATAGCTTCGTTGCAAGGCGAGTCAAGTGTGTTTTCACCTGTTGTCGACATGCAACTTATGGAACCATTGTTCGGTAATACAAGTACCACGTCGAGAAATGGGGAATCAGTAAGAGTATCCCGCTCGCTGCCAAAGACCAGATCACTAACGCGCTTGAAAGGAGGCAGCGAGCCGGCAAACCAGCTGGCGACGTGCGGTACAAGGGCACAAATGTCGACAAGATGCGCTTGAGGAGGAATTTGGATCAGCTAAAGGCTGAAATCAATCTCTCGAATGTCATCGTATACGTGGCACACAACCTCATGAACACTGTTACTCGTCAACTGACTATCCTCCAAGATTCGCACGTGGGGACTTTCCACTTCAAGTAGACAGAACGACAGAACACATGCTCGATCAATCGTCACCAACCGGGTGTACACCAAGTGCCATCCCCGTCTTCGGTCCGATGCCCTTGTCCGCCGCAACCCCTCCTACCATAGGTCCATAGTCGCAACTCCTATCAACGCCTCAACGCCAACGACAGTCGCCATCCGAGACAAGCGCCACAACGACAGAGCGGCGCTTCTCCTGGAGGGAAAATATGACGCATTTCTCATGACTATGTCAACTATGGAGAGAAAGTAAGTTTGACACACCCCAAACATCCTGCGTTCAATCGTGAACTTACTCGTTGGCAGGATCTCGTGGACGTGGCTGGACTAGTTCTGGTTGTTCGCCTTCGACACAATGAACTACTGGGGCAAAGGTCCAACCAACTGGACGCCAGGGCTACTACAATTTGTCGACTTTACCGACTTGACCCAATTACCCAACACTCCAGGAAGGATGACTGGCTACCATAACCAGGAGTCCCCCCGTCATGAAACTGGATCCCTTGAGCCCAGCCAACTCTGTCGCTGGAGTATTCATCTTGGCGATAGTAATGGCACGATAATGATAGACAATACCTACCTGCAGATGCAACTGACCATTATGATATCAACGATCCAGATCATTGGCCTGAGTGGCAGGCAGCATCAGTTACTTCTGACCCTACCGCTTGCCTTCAAGAAGCACTACAGTCGAATGATTTCAGTTCCGTCGAGACGGCCGATTTCCCCTTTCTTCCCCTCATGTCGCAAAGGCAGTAGCACGCCTACAAGCGAGTTGCTCGTTGAGTCTGTTGGATCTGCCATCGTAGCTCGCAACGAAGAGCTTCTTTCGTAGTTGTTGGAGACGAAATCCGAGTTTAGAGACCTTTAACCTGCAAAGAATTAACCGTTCCACATGGCAGCCAGTTATCTCGATGGAGCCAAATAATGTTGCTTGGTTATGTGGACTTTGGTTTTCAACCCGCATGATCACAACACAGTCATATGTCTCTATATCAACAACCTAAGACACATGGTCTTAGAATTGTTTCTGATGAAGATACTTGGGGCACGCACCTCTTGTCTTCTAGACGTCATCAACCGGCAATTCCGTGGGAAAAAGCGATTTGTGGGTTGCGACTGGCTGCCGACTCGCCGTATATTCGTCACCTCGACATATCTGTGCGGACTGGTGTACCGTCCTCGTGGAAACACATGTTCTGCCACAGTTCGACCCAAGCAGTCTGTTATGGAATTTGCATGATTTTCCTCTACTTTCGACCACCTGATATTCAGACACGAAGTGGTCTCTTTGTCAAAAATGTGATCGTTGTTTCACTAGGCTTCAGCCATCGCCGCTGCAGGTATTGGTACTTACAATAATTCACCTGGCTCAGAGCGGCTTCCAAGGCGAGACCCTATTGAGCTTGTGAACTATTTCCCAAGGGAATCACAGCGACTTGGGCCGTAGATGTGCAACTTGGCTATGACGCTTTGTAGCCGTTCTACAGCTCGCCAACCAAGATTACACAGCTGCCACAGACTTCACTCGTAACGGTGAATTTATTGAGGATCAAACTGAATCGGGCCACGAAGAGGTTCTAGATGGGTCGTAATGATTCTCTTGCCGAATTAAAAGGACTCGGGAAGAGTTCCGTCAGAGTCGAAGACTAGGTACTTCGTAAGCTACTGTTCAGAACTTCAGACTGAAATGCTCACGTACTGGAGGATCCATGAAAACGACCCATAGATATCTGAGAATCTCTCCATGCTTTCCGCCCTGGATGACTTGAGAGGTGGTCTTGACTTCACTTCTTTACCACTCGTCAAACGCAAGATGATGAAGCCATACTAAAGTGCGGCATCTTCTTGAACGCATATTGTACGGGTGCCACTATCGAGGAAGCTTGCGATTTCTACTTTACGAACTTGGAAGACTGGAGTCGTGCAAGCTTTCTACCTTTATGAGTATTGACAAGTCAGCCGCGGTGCCCAAAAAACAAAAGGAATGAGCTTGGAAGTAAAAACATAGATTTCCTAAGATGCGAACTTTGGCTAGATTATGAGGATGCAGTGGGATAAGAAGGAATTTTCGGGTATGCTTTACGCAGCCGGTAGCTAAAGTAAACCGTTTTAGATTTAGTATTCCCTGCTGCGTTAATCAAAGGTGTCCAAACAGCTCGACGCGCATGAAGGTGATTTCGGGGTCCTCGGGGCGAAGCGGGCCACTGGAGTCGTCATGCTTTCTCTGCATGGTTGTATCTTCGCCGCATCGCCTCGGGAGCTCTTCCAGTCCGTCAACTGACGCCAACACAGGGTTCATGTCCCACTTCTTGTTTTCCTGTAGGCTGTTGGTGTACTAGTTATATGAATGCGCCACGTTACGTATTGCGTGTTATTGCTTAGCGGTCTTCTTCTTCTTGTGAAAGGCTCACTTGAATGCCTTTCGAGCTAAACACGCCACTGCCAATGCCACTGCATCAAGTACAGGGTCATGGAGCGATATGCCCTCGATCTCGCCCCTTGCCTTCATGCGCGCAAAGACAACGCCGACGAGTGCACAACCAACTGCGATGATTTGCCACCCGCCTTTCCGGGTTCGATTTGACAATGCACCTGTCTCGTATCCGCCGGGCCGAGCTTCAAGTGGTGCACCGAGGCTATCAAAGGTCGAGTGTGCTTCGTGTCAGCCACCCGAGGAATTGGCTGGCAGTATCGAGAAATGCGTGTGTGCGATCGCTCTCGACCCCGATTTCGAATCCTCGATCGCGAAAACCCCCAACACCACCACTATTGAAGTGAGGAAGCTGCATCCAATCGAGAAGCCCAATTAATACATGGCCTGGACCACTCGTATACAGAGACCGATTCGATCACATCAACTCCGATTAAGGTAATGGTGAAAAGAAACTGTAATGCATCTGGCGTAACGGCCCCAAAAAGAGATGCGCGCCGGCAGCGAGTTCTTTTCACGGTGATGCGAGAAAAGTCAACATGCCGTTTTGGTTCGCGGCCATTTGGATTGCCCGGGTGGACGAGAATGGTTGGTGCCGGCCCAAATACCGTCTTCTATTGGAGACTGTTGGTGGTGTAAAGAACAATCCTGTACCCCTGTGAAGATCCGGTGTACCGGTACGACCTGACGGCAAAGTATACGTTTTCCTGCTCATCCCGCCAAACGGAGCACGTTGGCAACAGCTGATACAATTTCAACACAGCTAAGGTCGCTGGGAGTCCCCAAGGTCGAATTCCGTGGGAACCGGTTCACCGCGTTTCAGGACCGCCGGCAGGGCAGCGGAGGGAAGGACTAGGCTCTTCAATAGACCGTAGTCGTAGGTCAGGCCCGTAGCCTTGTAACTTGTCTGTTCCCTGGCGGTGCCAACCCTGGGGGCCAGAAGCGGCTACCAGCGACGTTGGTTCGCCGCAGACCAATAGGCAATAGCCGAGCGCCGGGGTAGCCTCTGCAGAACTGCGACTATTGACACGCTCGCGTCCTGGGGAGATAGGCTCAACCCCGGTCGGCGCTAACGTCACTGGCACTATTCCTTTCCTCCAGCCCGTATACGCGGTCTGTTCTCAGACGGGTCTCACGAGTCACCCGGATGCCAGAGTGTCTTGACTGGCATGACATGACGGAGTACTATGCGAGTCGCGACATGCGACGGAGCGCATGCGAGCACAAACCTGGGTGCATGTTGGGAATCGGGATTATGCCAATGCCCAGAGCGAGCGGGTTGTGCAATTCGTGATTGATTCGTAACTAAGGTTCCCCGTCGGCATTCAACCCCGGGCATTCCACCCCGTCCGCCATCGATCAATAAAAACATCCCGTACTCAAGACGAACAAGACGAGCTACCGCGGCAAGCTACCGAAGGCAAGCTTACCGACTCGCCTAGCCTGGGCAGGTGAAACTCTAAACTGGCAGATTCATGCCCCCCCTTTTATGCCGTTACCTCACAAGAAAGACCCTGGAGTCTTGGGGGGGGCTAGTGGGAGATCAGCAAAGATGGAGCCGGCGCGTTCGGCAGGGGACATCGCTGCACGCTATGCACTGGCTGACCCAGGTCCCAGGGGGGGGTTTCCCAGGTGGGGGGGGAGGGCGGCGGGGCCGGCAGACCGCCAACTTCAGCCACAGAGCGAGACCGACTTCACCGCCCGAGCATGGGAGACCTGCCATGGTTGAGAGAGAGGGGAGAACTGGGAGAGGGGAGAAGAGGGACATGGGCGAGGAGAGCCAATGGCGGCGGCCAGGGGGGATGGACTATGTTAGTATGGATACGGAGTAGATTATAGGGGTAGGTACAGAGTCAGACTGCGGATTAGGTGGCAGTAACGTACTGTGTAGGTAGCTCAGAGCTGTAGGTAGCAGTCGGGCTTCCGTGCCGCCGAGGATCAACCACCGGTCCGTCCCGAACCCCGAGACGCCGCGATGCTGGGGTATCCAGACGGGAGCGAGTCAGTGCTCGAGAGTGCCGCGGGATGCCAGGACCCCGACTTTCTGGCTCACCTGTTGTTGGTCCGGGTCGTGTCCCGGTGGAGGCTGTGAAACGGCTACGAACCTTTGCTAAGTAATGCTCGTCGCGTTTAAACTCAGGCTCGGTGTTTGAGGTCGACCTGTTGCATGAACAATGCGTGACACCGCTGCGCAAACGTACGACGCTGATGGATAGCGGGCAGGGATGGAGGCGAGCGGTCGAGTGCTCGGTTGCCTCGCTATGACACGTCTTTTGTCTGCGTATAAGAGGGGGCGAGAGAGCGTCTTATTCTTCAACACTCCATTCACCATCAACATCATCATCATATCTCACTCTATTCAGCATCAACTAAACAGTTAAAGGACAGGCGCCTTCAAACCACTCACATTCATCAATCACCCAGTCTCCAACTCACAAACCCACAACCCGCAAACATGTCCCAGGTCATCGAAATCGGATTCTTCAAGCCCAAGAGCGGCAGCGCCACAGACGCACCCGCCGACTTCAAGGAGGTGGCCGCCAAGGTCGCCGCTCAGCCCGGATCGATAGCCGGCTACGTCGGCCACCCCATCGAGGTCCCCAACTCCATCGAGCTGCTACACCGTACGTGACCGCTACCTACTGTCCACCACTCTCCCTCTCTCCCTCCTGCCTACCTGCCTACCAGAAATACCTAGCTAACCACCCGAGCGCCATCTAGTCTGGGCATCCGAAAAGGCATACAAGGACTGGACCGCCACCGACCTCGCCAAGAGCATCGAGGAGAAGATCAAGGCCGACGCCGACGACTCAGACCCGAAGATCAAGGGCTTCCACAACGGCGTCGTGGTCACGGGCACCCCGCAGGCCGCCATCGAGGCGCCGCACGTCGTCGTGGCCGTCGTCTTCGTGCCCGCCTCGGTCGACACGGCCGCCTTTGAGGCGTCCTGGCACAGCATCATCGACGGCGTCAGCAAGCCCCCCGGCGTCCTCGGCGGCGCCTACGGCTGGGCCATCGACGAAGTCGAGAGGAGCCCCCTCGGCGACGGCGTCAAGGCCAAGATCTGGCTCGCCATAACCGGCTGGGAGACCAAGGAGTCCGTGCCTCCCCACGACCCGGCCAAGTTCGCCCCCATGGAGGTCTACGGCGGCCACCCCATCATCCGCTCCACCACCTACACCAAAGTTTAGATTGGGCGAGGGGGGGTCATGGTAGGGGGAGGGTGCTAACGAGTGCCATCTCCACTGCGGGCTGATTTGGGACAGTCGTCGGGAGCCACGGGGGGAAAGAAGTGGAAAAAGGGAAAACGAACTGCAGGGCGAGCTTGAAATGATTAGATGCACCTCAGTCTGTGGCAGGCTCCTTGTGTGCATAGTCGCACGACATTTCAGTCTACTTTATAGGGATGATACAGAACAAGTAGGTAGAATGCCAACTATCATTTAGCACTCTTACTACAACTTTCCGGGCCACCTTACCACCCCTGCCGATCGTACTGAACAGCCAAGAAACCTGGGTCGTCCTCGAGGCAGGCCATCCATTGCTTGTCACATCGACAAGCAAACAACTTCATCGTATTCAAATCCCCACTCAACGGTGCTGAAATCCACGTTCTGACTATGCGAGACTACGCACAGTCGAAACGATTACACCATAGATTGCATGTCCTTCTATCAACATTCCAGCTCGACCAGGTGAGCTTCACTACAATTCTTGGTCCTACCGCTGTGGATGGGTGTCGCCAAGCCGTTGCCTGGGTTGACGGGGGTCGTTAGCGTGTGGCCAATAGACACAAGCGTACCTACCCTACCGTCACTGCGTACGCGTCACCCTATTGACCGGCGCAGTCAGTTCACACCGCCAGGTTCCGAGAGAGACCCCGAGAGTGCGAGGTACCGTGCGATTGTGTGATAGGCGCAGATGTGTCTCTCGGGTTGATGGACATCCTGGTGTGCCAAATAGAGACTACTGAATCAAGGAGTTGGACGTGACAGAATAGACTAACTATAGGTTTCGCAGCTGGCGACGAAACTTGCTATCGATATAACTCAACGTCATACCTGTCTGTGTCTTTCTTGTTCTGTTCGGCGGTGTGGATTTCCTCACCGATGAGAATATTGACGTTCTAATGCATTTCAAGTAGTACAACTATACTCGTTTCCTATAAAACGGACCTGATGAGTTGGGCTATGTAACAAAATAGACTTGTGGCTTCTAGCTCACGGAAACCAGTTGTTTGCTGCTGCGCAGAAACACGTCATTTGTACCTAATTAATTGCAAAAGCATAGATGTGATCCAACTCACCACCGCACTTTAACAGGCGCTACCATTGTGTCGTGAGCCCGGCGAGTATGGCGTGACAGCCGTCTGGATCGCTGATGGTGCAAGCTCGTCAGAATCAGGAGATTTCTATCCGTCATGGTTTCACCTCCACTTTGGAAGCCTCCCTTGGTATATTAAAGGCATGTTACAGCTAGAAACGAGCGATGAATGATACATGATGTGACTATTAGGTAAGTTTGATTTTGCAATGTTCCGTTAAGGAACAACATGGAGTTCTTCTAACTCCGTTATAAACACAGATCGCGAGTCGAATAGTTGTACTCTTACAACTCTGTATTACATTGATCCATAGTGACTAGTAAATGGTCCGGTTTCATAGGTAAATGGCCAGCCCCCAGATGGTCATAGTTGGAGCTGAGCGCATTGACTGTCAGCACCGTCTGTTGTATTTTGTCATATATCGTCGTAATAACACATGACAATGTAACATACAACTAGTCATACATAACGCAATGCAACATAAATCAGTTAGTCACTTTATATATACTAGTCAGATTAAACTACTGCGAGTCATAATTACTACTCTAGGTAGCAACCAGGAGACGAGGTGATAGATCTGAATGGACACCGCTTCAATGATCCAGATAACACGGATCTGCTTTCGTTATTGGTAATAATATTCGTCTGCGACGCCCTATTCTTTCGCGGCATCAAACATGGAGTAGTCATATATGAG
This sequence comes from Arthrinium puccinioides, assembly GCA_022414665.1. Lineage (NCBI taxonomy): Eukaryota > Fungi > Ascomycota > Sordariomycetes > Amphisphaeriales > Apiosporaceae > Arthrinium > Arthrinium puccinioides. The sequence goes on from JAIUNF010000005.1 coordinate 231,800, forward strand.
TCGTCCCGTATAAAACAACTATGTATCGGTTCAGGCTGAACCAAAGGTGTTTGTCGGCAGCGAATGAGTCTCACTCTTGGGCAGATGTCATTTCGCATCCGCCCATGAAGAAGCGTCAAACTCGTCCATCCATTCGACAAACTCGCCACCAGCATTCGCCCAACCCTTAATGCCTCCAAGCAAGATAGCACTCTCCATCTCATTGTCGCTCTTCTCTGCAATATAATCTCTAAGCCACCCAGCAGCCCGGGTTCCACGGCCGCAAGAGGACGCTTTCATCACAAATACGTCAGCAAATCCTGCTCAGACGGACAGCTACCCACAGGCTAAAGTTGAGATGACAAACTCACCACAGTACCATATTACCTTCTTTATGCCTGCGGCCTTGAACATGGCGTAAAGAGTTGGGAGGCTAGGGTAAAGACTCTGGGCCGGCAGATTAAGAGAACCTCGAATGAATCCGCCCTAATAATCACGAGTCAGTTCAGAAACATACTAATGTGAGTCGCCGCACGCCTATTGAGAAAGGAGGTAGACTTGCGTCGTGATCATTCCTGCGGAGATCAATAATGACAAAGTCCACCCCTCGGGTGCCACCGCCGTCTTTGAGGAGCTGCAGTACAGTCTCGCGTGTCAAGGCGGCCACTTCGCTCCCTGCGGGGTCCGGATAAGAGGCGAACCATGATTGCGTGGGTTCAGCTGCTGGCATTTTGAAAGATAAGAAGCGAGTACCGGGTAGAGAGCACGTCGTGCACTCGGTTTGTGTAGTATCTGATACGTGCTATAAAACAGAACTGGAGCGTGTGGTAATTTATGGAGTTTCCCGGGCTGGTAGAAGGTAACTTTGCACACGAAGATCTTATATTGTAATGGATCGGACGCTGATATATATTTCTACGAACGTACCACGCATTCAACTCTTTTGTATTACCAGATAACCGCAAGTATCCACCGCGCTGGACGGCTAAAAAGGGTCGCCGCTTAGCCAATGTCTTCATTGGAGCGGCGTCATGCCCCCAAACTGATTGGTTGGAAAATTGCGCTGGCTTCAGCATATGTACCACCAAATTAGTGCTCGTTAACCACGGGTAGAAATAACCTAACGGATTGCCAAAATACCGGCGCGCGACACCACCAGGACAACCATGGATTGTCAGACATGGTTGAATTACGTTGGAAGTTAGTACTTCCGTCTATATTTCGTGTGCCCTTAGTGACCGTCGAAGGGGCGGGAACGTCTGCTGCTGGTTTACTTTATCCTTATATTCTCCGTTACGCTCTGGGTGAGCCGAATGGTCGGGTTCAAGTCCCTATTTTCTTGGTGTATGTCGTCCGGTGGATGGCGAAGAGATGGAACTGGACAACAGTGTTGGGCTGGGTTGCTCCGACACTTGGTTGGATTGCGGAGGTCTTTATTTCGTGGCATGTCAACAGTGACCAGTCACGAAACTTCCAACCGGACGACTACCGTATATACTATGAAGAGCAGGGGAGGGCGAGGTGGTCCTGACTCTTAGTTTGAAAAGCAGTCTCTCCTTCATCCAGTGCTTCTTCGTTAGACTTCTACATCTAAATTTTGACCGAGAATCGGTACAACACCACTGCAAGTCTGTAATACGAGATTGTGCTTGTCTACGATGCACGAAGTGATTGTGACCAGGTTCCAGCTTGGAAATGGAGCTTGCTGTCTCCACCAAGTGGTAAGTACATCGTACAGTGTACTAGGGATGGACGTGCTCTTCGATTCTGATACGTCACAACCTAGATTAACAGCTGCAGCTGTTGTGGACCGGTGTTGTCACCAGCCTCTCCTTATTGGTCAGAGCCAGCTGCAGGCTGCAGACAAACCCTGGTCCTCCTCACACGTACGGATGCCCTTGAGGCTAAAGCAACAATTTCAGGTGTACGGAGTACTTGACCCTCCTCTCTGCTCTCGATCCGGTGTAAGGATAGTCATCCAAGCACCTTTTTCTGCCACGAAACACAGTCATCATTATGTCCACCGACGAGCGCCAGAAAGTTACTAGCAATCCGGACTCAATCGAGGTGAGTCAGAGTCTCTTCGAGTTTCGCGTCCAGGACTGACATATAAGCCGCGTAGCGAGCGCGTCTACGTCGCAATCAGCGCAACTCGAGGGCTAGGAAGCAAGCCTACATTCGCGACTTGGAGGGCCGTTGGAATGAGTGCGTCAAGCTCGGCGCGCAGGCGACGGTGGCCATGCAGACCGAGGCTCGGCGCGTGCAGGAGGAAAACAGACTTCTCCGGCATATCTTGCATCGCCAGGGTCTGGATGATGACGCCATACTGCTCTCTCTCGTCGCGGCCAAAGCCTCTGTGGAGGAACCAAACGCAAACAATGTTGCCTCCGCTCATCACCAGACGTCATGTAACATGAACCCCAACCCATGGGTCTGGCCGGCCTCAGACACGCCGAGCTCGTCTACCGTACCGGATTCGGAACCAGACAGTTCCCAGGTCATCGATTTGCAGAATTGGATGAGCAATCTCTGCACCATCAAAGATGCATTTGGGTCGGAACTCTACGTAGGTACAAACTCTCGCTACCTGTCGTTGTATGTACTAAAGTACTGTAACTGACAACTCGACCTCGCATTTGAAGAGTCAAATCGAAGATTCGTACCCTCTACGGGACAGCCTAGACCAGTTTGCATTCGGTGAATCTGCCGATGGCCTCCTCGTACCTCCTTACCAATATACAATGGCCGAGCCAGGCAATCGAATGATGCTAGTGGGTGATATTGTTCCAACAGGGGGCCCCCAAAACCAAGGTTACATTATGTAGTAACGCACCGTTGTGTTATTGTGGTGGAAGGTGGCGTTCCACGGCTGGGAGGATGGTTAGCCAATGAGAAACGATCGGTGACAGATTGTGGAATTCGCTAGAGGTCTAGATACTCGGTAGTGTCCGATCACTCATCATCAAATACGAAGCAGTTAACTACGAAGTAGGCGCATGCACCTTCCATCGTCTTAACTACTTCTAATCATACTATAAGTTCATCGCGTGCACGCATGGCACGCGAAATGCCCATCTTTGCTGGTTTTAGGGCGGGACATATTGTACCGCCCTTTTCTTCCCAATACAAAAATATAAACCACCTTGCCGTGTTGAACAGAAACAAAGATGAACTCAGGTCATCCACCAGACGGCGGTTACGGGTGGATCTGCGTCCTGGCTCAGTTTCTCATTAACGGCTCTACCTGGGGAGTCGCAGCGGTAGGTATAATGCCTCGTCCGGTTGCGACAGCACAAGCTAATAAAGGTTTCTTCTATTAGGGCTACAGCGTGTACCTTGCCTATTATCTCTCCCATAACCTCTTCACCGAGGCCCGACCCTTGGACTTTGCGTTGATCGGCGGCTTCAACTTTGCTTTTGCATTGCTCGTAGCGCCTCTCGCAACGTTGCTGATGCGGCTATACGGTGTGCGGGCCCCCATGTTTAGCGGCGTAGTATTACTCTCCGCTGGGTTTGTCGCGGCATCCTTTTCCTCGGAGATCTGGCACCTGTACCTGACCCAGGGCTTGTGTGTCGGCACCGGCATAGGCTTGTTATACATCCCCGCGATCGCTGTCGTCCCGCAGTGGTTCGTGAAGAAGCGAAGTCTCGCAAACGGTATCTGCGCCGCCGGCTCCGGCATCGGCGGCCTGATCGTCTGTTCATCGACCGCGGCGATGCTGGAGACTGTCGGTTTCGCCTGGTCGCTGCGGATCACAGCCGTTGTCGTCTTTATTGTTAATCTATTGGCGACGCTACTGATCCGATCGCGTGACCGGGACGTCCAGCCAAATCTACATGCTCTCAACATCCGCCTGCTAGATTCCTACCAGGTCAAACTACTTCTTGGCTGGAGCATCGTCCTCATGTTTGGCTACGTTATCCTGATGTTTTCCCTGTCAGACTACGCCGCCGCTATAGGAAGATCCAACCAGGAGCCAGCCACAATAGCGGCACTCCTGAATCTTGGCGCAGCCATCGGACGCCCGATGATTGGGTATGCCAGCGATCGTTTCGGCCGGGTACAGGTGGCGGGTATTCTCACATTGAGCTGTGGTATTCTAGTGTTCGCTCTCTGGCTCCCGAGCACATCGTACGGCGCACTCGTCGTGTTTGCCATCCTCAGCGGGGCGATCCTTGGGGTCTTCTGGGCGGTAAGTGATAATTACGTGCGGGTACTGAACCCAAGCGAAGTCCAGGCGCTGATATCGAGATACCTTTCAGGTCATCGGGCCACTGGCAGCAGACGTTGTTGGCCTTCAACAGTTACCTGCATTTCTCAGCATTGCATGGCTCTCTGTAGTGTTACCCAGCCTCTGTAGGTTGGTCCATACTATGATTTACTCCCCAACCCACAGAATACTTACATGATTCAACAACAGTTGCCGAGGTGATAGCACTCGAGTTGAGGCGCCCGGAACTAGGTGCACGATCGTACATTTACGTGCAGGTCTTCACCGGCATTTCTTACATAGGAGCAAGTGCGTTTTTACTAGAACTCTGGCGAGTACGAAGAGCAGAAGAAATCACATCGCTACAATCTCCACAGGATGTTGAATAGGGACGATAGTTATCTAATTTTATGCAGTATAAGGCATTCAGTGTATTGCTCCGAGTACTCACGCTGCTCTAAGTTCTGGTCGACGCAGAAGGGCCATGTTGTTCAGTCTCGACGTCAACTCCGACAGACTTGATTAGCTGAATATTCCTATTAGTGTTGCTTGTGTCAAGCCGATCAAGGAAGTCTATCGCCAACGACGAATACATGGTAAACAGCCCAAGTTAGCGTAATCGTGTCAAATGAGGAAACCATGGATTATATTTTAAGGACCAGTTGAACGTCGTCTCGAGGTAAATGAATTAACATGTCTCCCCTCGGTGATATGTGCACAACATAGCTACGGTGTGTACTATTACGATGGACGATGGGGCGTCTGTTTAATATATCTCCTGCATGCCATGCACTAGATGCTCAGATAATCTCTTAACCAACACGATAGGGTCAGTTTCGTGGCCCGAGGATGTCGGGTAATCAACAGTTATGACATAAAAGGAAGTTGACATTGGAAGCGGGCTATGGTTTACGCGCTGTACAGCTTGTCAGGGGCTAGAGAGAAGGGCTGCCTCGACGATCGTTGACATTTCAGAATATAGGTATTATGGTACTAAGTCAGGATTGAAGTATTGAGTTCTCGATATTAATGCATCACACGTCAGGTTCCTGCCTTTGAATCAAAGCTGATCCAATCCAAAGACCGTGACTCCAACCTGACCGTTGCGTTGTTGAAGTTAAAACGCGTGACGAGGCCAGCCTTGGCAAAGTGCCTCGAGAGATGGGCATCAAAAGGTAATAACTCGAGTTCAGAAACCACGGCCTCGTTCTTCCATCCGCTTCCTTAAATTCGGCACCGTTCGAATGTTCCATGCGAAGATCGGCGGCCCGGCGATCTTAGGGCCCGGGTTCAAGTTCACCGTAAGCCGAATTACCCTTTACAACAAACGACTGGTCCATCTTTGCCTCGGGTTCTCAAGGAATCAAACTTCGTATTTTCAGGTGCCTGTGTGGCGTACATAGCCCCGATCAGTCCCGATACCGCCCAATCGGCGAAGAAAATGTAAATCAAAACAGAACGCCGACACCTGTTGACTTGAAAAAACCAGACATCCAGAAATCTGCACTGATCAGCTTTACCTCTCGCAACAGATGGTCGAGGTATCGAGGAACTAGGTCCCCGTACCTTTCAGTGACCCCGTCTCCCATATATCCTCAGATCCCGTCTCCAGTCGCCAGCCACCACCCGAAGCCCTTAGGACAGCATCTTGGTAAAGGCAGCCAAGAACTCCTCTGATGGCGCAGGTGCGATTTGGTCCAATTCCCAGTACCAGTAATCGATCGTGTCTTCGCTATGCGGATTCACCACTCTTGAACTCACTTCTGGGACTTTGCCATTCCAGACCACGCCCAACTTCTCTGCGGCGCTCCTTTCTTCCTCGGTCAAATTGTCCCCGTTCAGATCTTCAAGAACTTCTTTGATACGGTCCAACCAGTACCCATTCATGAACGCGATGAACTTGTCCGGTCCAGCTTGGCAGTCCTCCGCCGAGATTGGAGCTTTTAGGAGAAACTCCTCGACAAGATCTTCGAAGAGGTTTTGCATCGAAGTGTTCTCTGGGTTGAGATCGTGCGGGTCAATACTGCAAGGCTCCCAGCGATCTGTTGTCCAGTTCCACCTGCAACATGTGTGCGTCATTTCCAGTGCCGAGAAAGTTTGGAAGCGAACCACAGTGCGAAGGTGCTGTATGCTCAGATCGGGCCAAAATTCTGCGCAATACAGAGAGATGGGTTTGATGAACCCGAGGTTGAAGGTGAAGCAGTTTTCTGCCAGCCTTTTGAGCAAGCTGACAAGAGGGCTGCAGCCCCCAGGCGAGCATACGCAGTCACAGTAGTCCACGGGGCACTGCTGCAAGAGCATTGCATGCAGTCGTCTTATGGAGGCAGGTGTACCTGGCTCCAGCAGTTGGGCAATATTCTTTCCACCGATACGCCTAGAATGATAAGATGCAATGCATATCGCAACATAATGTGCACTGCATAGCCCTTCGCGAGAGGCCTGGTGAGATTGACGAGTTGGCTCGGAACTCATTAGGGGGCGAAACGGGTCGGCTCCATGATCCACTAACCAGCACAGGTACTCCCCATCACCCCAGTTGTGAAGGTGTGCTAGAGGAGGCAAAATGTCATTAGTTTCATGGTCAATGTCCCGAAACCCCTTATCGAAGAATTTGGCGGCAAAGGTGATATCCCAATCGTGATAGTATACACCTGGAACCCATTCTTTATGCTTGTCGATAGAAAGAAGATCTAGAGCTGCGGGAATGTCGACATCAAGGTTTCGCAACTTAGCGATGACTTGTGGTGCGTGCACGTCGAGGACCTTTTCTTCGTGTAGCTCGAACGCGGTTGCGTCTGCTGGACTTAAAAATCTCAGCGCGAGATCTTTCAGTCTGCTTCTCCTATCCACCAAGTGTCGAATAAATATGTTTCTGCATCGTTGACTTGCCATGTAGACAATAAATGATTGGCGAAAGTTCGATAACTGAACCGCGCAATCGGCTTTGAGGAGCAAGATCGTACAGTCCGCACAATGGCAATTCGAACATTCCTGTTCACCACGTGGATTGCGGCAATTCGCAGAAGAGAGTAGCAGAGCAACATGCAAGGCAGAACAGTTACCGGCATCGAGAGCGTCGAGTTGAGACTGATTCACAGCCTGGACAAGGATCTGTAAGCAACCGGGGTTTCCTGCCGCGAGATGGAGCGGTGTTTGACCACACACGTTACGCTCGTCTAGCGTTTCTGGTTGCCGACCGATAAGATGTTTCATTAAATCCTCGTCGTGAGCCAGAATAGCTAGACTGAGAGGGCCGCAGCCATGCACTGTAGGTAAATTAGCACCAGGACGTACCACTCTCGGGATCAGCTCATGGTTAGCAAACCTTCTGCAACTAAGGGAAACAGGGTAATTGACCTCAAGAAATCTTCAAATTCGAAAGGATTCCATGCATCTTCACCGTCACTTTCCCTTCGGATCACCGGTACAATGTCGTTTCCCGACTCAATGATATCTTGAGCAAAGGCTGCGACACTAACGTCGTACCCCCGTAAGATCTGGAAAATAGGGGTCCTCGAATTGACTTAGCTACCACTGACGATAAAAACATGATCGAATAGTGAACCTACTTGCCGTAAGAGTCGTATTCGTTTGCCGGCACGCCGCTTGCAAATAACAATTTCAAAAAGTTGTGAGTAGGATTGGTTAACTCGCCCACGGAATCAAATAGCATACTTTCAGCCTTAGGAACCCTCGTTAGCAGCAGTGAAATGCATAGTAAATATAAAAATTAGCTTGGGACTTACCAGCTGTCCAGATGCGTGCGCCAAGCTTCGGCTGCCTGTGTCGATCGCGAGCAAAGATGCTTCGCCGTCAAGTAACAGTTTCCACAATCTAGATAACCCCGACACGAATAACTTTATTTTGGAAACACCACTATCGCGTATTGTTCGACACGAAAGGTCTTCTAAAAGGTCCAAAATACGAAATGTAGGTGCTTTGTTAGCATCTACCATAGGGTAATACCTGAGATTCGGGGCGATGCTTCCAGCGCCTGCGCCCGAGCGTATAGCAACGGTGAGATCAATGGCGTAACCCAAGAGATGTGCCAGGCCAACAGACCGGAAGCCGATTATGCGCTGGTGCTTGGTCGATTTCATGATTGAGGCAGGACATCCGGGAAGGTGGCGCTCGGAAGTCGATTCATTGAAGAAGTATGATGAGCCCCAGACGACACTGCTTCTCACAGTTTTGCGCCAACGGCAAGAGCAGCCAAACATGCTCATGATAGGGGATGCACCTGATTTGACGAGTGGTGAGGTTGACGCTGCTGCGCGAAACTCATCACATGCGTCCCGCAGAGCGCTTGGCTTCTGAACAAGCCGTGTCAATACATCGTTCGTCGTCACCTGCATCAAGTTAGCTTTTGGTAAAGATAAAGCAGCTGGGATATCGGTACCGATCGGTATTGCAACGCGTCGTTGTTGTTGCTTGGTGTCTGTATGGCATGGACCAGACTGATGAGTGTCTCGAGTTGTTGCGTTTGAACGTCATTTTGTCTGGTAATCAAGGAAAATTGGTCCAACTGTACATCTGCCGCGTATTGATGAGTGACCTGCATATCCCGAAAGCCTTCTCTAACGACCTCGTGGCCCGATTGGATGGTCATCGAGAGGCTGTCGGAGCGAGAAGACACCAGTCCGTCTAGCGTTCTCATGTCCGTCTGAAGCTCAGTCAGAGCACTCCGCATCCCATCCAGGGGCTTGTTCAGACCGCCGATATCGGATTGCAGGACTGCGAAACCTGTGGTGAGGTTGGTGGTGTGATCATGTATAGTTCTCAGCTGGTCGCTGATCTCTTCCGAGACGCTCCTTTGTAGAGTCAGCAAACTGTGCCGACAGGCCTTCAGCGACAGCGACACTCACAATCCCAAAGCTTGCAAAGCCAACTGCACAGACCCGGTCGCCGTGTGCAACTTGGCCTCCATCTGTTCCAGCTTTGGTCGCCTAAAGGGATAACTCAAGGCCTTGCTCTTCTCCTTGGCTCTGGCGCTCAGACTCGTACCGGCCGGAGCAGTGCCATTGCCGGCGAGCTTCTTGACAAGGTCTTCAAGCGCTCGCAAGTCCGACTTACATGTTTCTACACATTCCTCAGCAGCGATCGAAGACGGTTGACTGCCCGACTGGAGCGTCGTCAATGACGTTCGAATAGCCTTAATGGTCAGATCGAGAGCGGCATTGCGGCGGCGAATGGACGCGATGTCCTCAGTGCGGCACTCGACGGCGTCGAGGTAGTTCGTGACCCCACCGCAGACTTGAAGGCCGAGTGAGACAACGCCAAAGGCGAGACCGGCGATGGAGAGGGGGTCAGCCATCTAGAGCATATTTTGAAAGAAACGCGACAGTTGAAAGGGCGAGAATTGACACGAGACTCAGTCGCGATTCAAAGTGTGAGCAATGATGACGAGCCGCTCAAGTGTGGTGACAACATGATCGTCCAGAGATGGCGGGAGGTCGAATGGTGATTGAAAGATGAAGAAGATAGCTCTGGCAGCCTGGGTGAGAATCGAGTGGAAACTCGGCGTAAGGCTCTGCGAGATGGGAGGGTGGTGTGGCTATGCCCAGTTCCCATGCAGCCAGCAGCTTCGTTGTCAAACCGTACCCAATTGGTCCCCTTCTGCGCCATGGAAGCCCCCCATTCTGCCTTGCGCTACGAGATGCAGGATGACCACTTGCAGGCTTGGGCCTCATGCACGTTTCCCCAGTACGAGGTCAACTCACTCGTAGGATAAAAAGTACTGATTCGGCATAAGCGAAAAACCAGATCTATTATACAACCTCACAAGGGAAGACTCGCATGTTCTTCTGCCTCTGGGTGCTCGCATCGTCAAATCTATCAAGGTGACTGCCTCCAAGGCACTGGGATACGTTTTCCAGGATGTCCCAATATCTCTCGAGGCGGATGCGTGGCACTTGCAGAAGCCTGCAAACTTCCAGCCCGGTACCACCCAGTCTAATGCCATGGGAAAAAACAAAGTAGATGCAGCTGGCAAAGGGGATCTATGCTGCATTTGCCTCGGAAAGACGCACTCAACGCCCTTCCCAACCTCCTCTTCATCATTACACGCCCTCGACCCAGTCATGTCATCATCGTGGAATGCGTTTACTTGGAGATTTCGACACCACCGGTGGCACCGAAAGCCTAGTACAGATAGATTAGCAATGCCCGAGAGTCCAAAGTCCCGAGAATTACTCACCTTCTTGAGGTCACCGTAGATGGCGAACTGACCAGCGGTCAGGGTACCGACCATGAAGAGACGGGCACCGATACCGCTGAAGGATCCCTTGAGACCAAGCTCCTTGGCGATCTTGATCAGGCGGCTGGTGGTGCCCTCACCGGGCAGACCCTGGGTCTTGTTGATCTTGGAGAGCATGGTGTCGGCGGGCTGGGAGACGATGGCGGCGGCGAAACCGGCCATCAGACCGGAGCCCAGGTTGGCAATGGTCTGCTGACCGTCGGACAGGGTGTGCTTGGGGTAGGCCTGGAAGACCAGCTCGGAGACCTTCTCGAAAACGACGAACTTGGTCATGGTGTAGGGGACCCTGTCAGGGATCATTAGCACGGACATTCATTGGTGGCGGGGTGTACGTACTGCTTAAACAGAATGGGTCCGAATCCGGCGTAGAAAGCACCGACACCCTCGTTCTTGAGGATCTTGGAGAAGCCACCGATCAGGCCGTTGGCGTAAGTGGGCTGGGAGACGAGACGGATACGGGTGGCCTCGAGAGGGCACAGGGCAATGTCGGCGAAGAACTCTCCGGCGGCGGACGAGGCCAGGTAGACGGCAGTGCGGTTGTTGGAGGCGGTCTCATATCCGAGGAAGTTGATGAACTGAGACTTGAAGAACTCGTAACCACCAAACTTCAGGGAGCCCTGCAGGAAGTATCCGGCGAAGGTAGGGCCGAGACCGGTCAGGAGAGCACCAGCACCCTCCTTGGCGATGACCTGGCGGAAGCCACCGATCAGACCGCGGTTGTAGGTGGCGGGATCAAGCTGGATTCTAGTCTTGACGCTGCGGGGAGGAGAAGGGTTAGCAAAGGCTCTGGCGAGGGACGTAGAAGCCGCCGGTCGTGTTGTTGCTGGTGTCGACACGTAGCAGTGGCCCAAGGCGACACTTGACTTGGTTGCGATGCGCGCTGGGGGCTATCGTGGGATAGATGGGACATACACATCGACGGGGGTAAGAGCACCGTGGGTGATGGAGCACGAGACGGCACCGGCGAGGGCGAATCTCGAGTACAGGTTGATACCGGTCGGCGTTCCGGGTACGTTGGCCTTGGCCTTCTCAATAACGGCATCGACCTTGGTCGAGCCAGTGGATGGCACAGACGAGGCCATTGTGAACGAATAGAGGTGTATACTGAGGGGGGAGAGGCGACAACGGCAAAGCGACGCAACAGGCGGTTCCTCTGCTTGGTGGGTGGTGATGATTGGGGAGGTTGAGGCTTTTATTAGGAAGGATGATGGAATTGAGATCCGAGAAGGCAAGCTGTCGAACTGACAATTTTTCCTCGGGGCAAAACGGGCAAGCTCTCTGGTTCCAGTGGTCGAGACCCACATGTTCCCCTGCTAAATAAGGCGAACCAACCACCAGTTCCGGAGCAGTCTGCCAAGCCCACCTGCAAGTGTGCCAGGGAAATCTCGGGAGGCTGTCTCCGGCCCAGAGGTCATCTTAAGTCCGAGCCTCAACCGTCCATGCGCGCGAGTCATCTCTCAGCAATTCACCACGTTCACATCTGCAAGGCTACTCGAGTGCACACCCTCCCAAGACTCAATCTGATCCGAGACATGTAGCAAGCTGTTTTGGGATTATCTAGATCGCTTGGCAACCTTGACTTGATATTATCCGAACTCTTCTGCACATGTGATGCCAGCCATCCTCCAAGGTCAAGCCACTTGCGACCATTGCCGTGTAGTTATCCGTAATCGAGATACCATTGGGTCGTCACACACTTATTTTACCCACGAACGTTACCAACCATCCGCAGCGTGGTCCACTCAGTGTCTCCACTTTCCCGACGGGTCCCGAGCCGTGGCTGCCAAGTGGATCTCGACGGAGCGAATGACGATGCCGGCATTCCGATCAACCCAACCAGAACAAACACCCTATTTGCAGTGTACATATGAAGTCGAGATAGAGAGGTTAGGGATATATGGCAGAAACTGTAACACCCACTGGAGTTAGGTTCCTGCCATTTTTCATAGCTTATTGACTTGCGACAGGATAACTAAGAATAGATGGGGTACTCCGTAGTAGTAATACTGTAATAGTAAACTGTAAAACGACACAACCAGGCATTATCATCCCCAGGTCGTGGAACATGCATGAGCCTAACTATCTCAGTCCACCTGACAAATCTTTCGCCTGCCTTGCAAGGGATTCTATTGCAGGTAGTTCATTCATCGTCTCCGGTCCACAGAATCTGCCCATCCTCGAGCATCGCCCATAGATCCCGGGCAGACAGTCCCATACTGAGCTTGGGGTATAGCTCCGAAAGCAGTGCGTCTACAGATACTCGAAAGTAGCCAGGATAGCCCCCAGATATGTTATCGGTATGAGGTTCGATGACATCAACCGCAACCAAGTACGGGAGAGGTGGATCCGAAGAGGACGGGGCTCCATCGCCAAGGACCGACTTGATAACATCCTCGTCGGCAAGTAATATAACCTCGAGATTATATCCGGCCTCGACGCTATTTAATCCTCGAGCGACGTGAAAATGCCTAGTTTGCGGTTAGTTAGGCCTACGTCGGATACCTGTAAAATAATAATAGGTCACCTACTTTCTAGCCTCGGTGCTACCAGCACCCTGCAGTTTCGGGTCCTCGATGATCTTGAATTTGAACGTGTCTTTAACCCTCTGCAGATCTTCGCCTGTCTCCTCGTCGAGCTGAGTAGCACATAGCGTATCTATTCTCTCTCTGAAAGCCTGCCATCGCTCCTCAGACGCGTAGTAGGTCCGCGCTACGGTAAATCCCCATACTGGGTATCCCTGCCTTTGTAGAGTCTCGATAAGAGGCGATGGCTGTGGGAGAGTATTGCTGCTTGGTCGTGGCGCACCCACGGCTGAAGCGGCGATCTGAGCCTGTATCTGCGAGTTCCGAGCTTGCATAAACTTCGTGAGATCCTTGAAATATTATTAAGCTTGAGAGGATTGTATTATAGAGGAAGGACACCAATTTACCGACTGCGAAAGCTGTGACAAGATATCAAACGTTGGAGATAGGGCCTGCTCGGCGGACCATCCGGTTGGGACGTACGACGGAGGCTCCGTCGCCTGCTTGCCGGTCTTTCGGGCGTTCCGAACGACATCGGCCAGTTGGCCGGCGGCCCAGAGCCTCTGCTCCTGTTTACATGCACTAGGTAAGCGTGGGAGCGGAAGCCTGAAGGCGCTGCTGGTGACTGGTGAAATTCAGAATAAGCAGGCGCGTACCTCTTCAGACAGTTTAATCACAGCCCCCAAGCCAAGGCTGCGTTTGGCTTGCTCGACAGTCCAGCCGGGGGCACATAGGACGGCGGCGTGGGTGGTCTCGCGGTAGCGGCGGCCAGATTATCGTTGAGTTTATCAAGCGTTGCGTACTCTGGGTGGAAAGGATACCTTCGAACGGCCTTCCTCAACACCGCTCGTTCCTGGGTACGTTGTTAGTCAACTTGATGTATTGGCTAGTCAGGTAAGCTCACATCTTCCGGTATTTGCGCATACTCTTCCGTGGAGATGTTATTGAGTCGCTCACTGCTCCAACCTGGAGGGAATTGGACAGTGGCCATGCCGAACTTATAAGCGGAGAGTTGTCGTTTCGTCGGAGATGGTTGACGAGTCCTAGCAGAACGCTGTCCGATGAGATTAAGGATACCACCTGGACAATCTAGACGTCAGGTACTTATGTAGTCCCAAGTGGAAGTGGGAGTGGAGCGGGAGAACCAGCTGGTGGCCTGCTCGTTAGTGCGGGGTTTTGCATGGGAATAGCAGCCTGCATAGGCACCCTGGTCACAATGAATCGTCACATTGAATACGCTATACATAACATAGTACTTGCTAAGTACATATGCGATAAAGGGGGGTGTAAATACGAAGTAGCTGATGGAGGGTGACTGGTGGGGCGGTTCTGTTTCTCCCAGCACAACAAACATCAAACAAATTATGGTGGGCGTACTACACTGCAACATCGCCCCCTTATATTATGTACTGCCTCATCTATCAAATCACCATGATGCCTGAGATGTCGAAACCAGCACGCTACCCATCGCCTGTCTCTTCTCAGCGTCCCCTTCAGCTAATACCAATGCAGTAGTAGTATCCCAGCCAGACAGTGCAGTCGGCGCCCACATCGGGATTCCATGTCTGAAACGTAGCAACATCGATGCCCGCGTCGTTGGCAATCAGCCAACAATAATCACCGTCTACAACCAAGTGGAAACTTTTGCATCCCGCGATCATGTTGGCAGCAAAAGGCGTGGGCGTAGCGACCGGAGCCGCGCTCGTTGTTGTCGCAGGTGTCGACGCCGTCGAGGTGGTCTCAGTGACCGGATCTGTCCTGGGAAATGCATCGACGCAGTACCTACAAGATCAATGTGTTATCACTCATGTCCTGGAGAGAATCATCAAGAATGACTCACGCATCGCCCGTAATGAGGTTCGAGCAGTCCGTCTTCAGCCCGGCGTTCCAGGCAAGTAGCGCATCCACGGTAATGCCGTAGCTGGCGGCGATGCTGTAGCAAGCATCACCCGACTTCACCACGTACCACACGTAACAAGCATTTGAGGCCCCAGACTCGGTCGGGGCAGGCGGGGCGACGGTGGTGTAAAACGTGGTAGTCGCCGTCGTTACGTTCCACTTCTCCGTGGGCTGGACGCAGTACCACAGTCCCGGCACGAGGTTGCTGCAACTCGCGTCTATTGACGGGTTGATCAGCGCAAAGAGGGCAAGGTCGATGCTGTTCTTCAGGGCCACGATCTGGCAGTAGTCTCCGGTCGCCACCTGGTAGTACTTGCCACAGTTCGTCGTTGTCCCGAACGCTAGCCCACTCGCCGGAGCAGTGGCCGTGGTCGTGGCATACACGCCTGTCTGGGTTGGTGTCACGCCAGCAATGGCCGTGGCATTATACACAGCGCCGCCGGGGACCGAGACACAGATATACGAACCTGCGATCAGGTTCGTGCACGTCGGATTCAGGGCTGGGTTGTAGGACAGGAGCTGTGTGAATGTGACGCCCTTGGCTGCTGCAATGCCAAAGCAACTGTCGCCGGGTTGGACCAAGTACGTGGTGCAAGCCTCCGGTAGACAAAGGACCTGACCGATCTGCAGGCTCGTGCAGTCTGGCAGAATGTTGTTGAGCGTGATCAGTGTGCCGGCCGAGATACTCTGGGCTCCTGCGATGGCGCCACAGTCATCACCACCGACAACTGTGTATGTGTTTCCGGACCAGCAAGTTGTTGCAGTCGTGTAGTTGTCTGCATAGCCGAACCCGCCGTCTCCTGTCGTCTCCGCAGGCAGTCTCCCTGTGGGATAGCTGACGCCGCAACGAGTTTGAATACTAGCCCACTGTAGAGCCAGGTCATCGTCATAATTGCTGTACGAGGTTGACTGGATCAGTCGGCCTACAGACAACATGCACGGTGAGCAGGCCTGCTCCAGCGTGAGCTCGTCGACAGTAACGCTGCCGAAGCCCAACAAGACCTCTGGTTCTCCTTGTAAGTACAAATCATGCTTTTAGGCTGACGAGAACCCCTTTCGCAACTCACGAGTACAATATTGCCCTGTGGTGGCATCCTGAAGACAAGTCATGTTGTACGTGGCTTGGAGGACTTTTCCGAAGTATGCGTGTGGCATATCGTCCCACGGTAGGGGTTGGCCAGCGCAACTGGACTCAACATTGGATATATAAGAGCTTAGCGAAGAAGAGCAATCTGCTGTACATAATATAGCCTGTGTGGTGTTGTCTGCGCCGTAAACATCTGCGGCGGCTTGAAGCTGAAGATATGCGTCGCAGTTGGCTTCAGACTCGATGGCATCCACGCAGGAAGGGGCCAGAGTACTGGTGGAACTGTTTGCGACGGTACCGGGTTCCACAACAGAGAACACACCCAGGGCTTCGCCAACAAGAACTGCGATTATGGTTGTCAAGACTGCAAGATAACTGGGCACCATCGTCGTCGATTACCGAAGGCCGAAAACCTTTGATAATTAGGTGGATGAAGTCTTGAAGAGTCGGTCAGGGGGGATCCGAGATGACGGTGAGATGTCAAGCTGCCACAGCCAGGACCCGGCATCTATACTTACACCACTGACTGAAATTCACGCTCTCAGATTTTCTCTTGGCTATATCGATATCGCCCAACAGGGGCATGCGGCATAATCAGTGACGCAGCTATTGGTTCCGGTATCTTCCAAGATTGCTTGTTACTGCCAAGCTTCTATTTTCTGACATGCATAGGAAGTTCGGTGGTATCTGACTCACACGCGTGCAGGATACCTTTCCGCATCTAGAACGCTTCCGGCCTTTGAAATGAAATATTGTTCTCGTCACATTAAGCGCCCATGCCTAGCGGACTTTAATGCCACCCACAAACCGTTATCACCACACTTGCAGTCGTCTGACCAGGTGATAGACAAGGGAAGAGAGGACCGATGTGCCATTTTACTATCAGCAGGCCATCTAGCCAGGCCCGCAGAATGATATTTTTAAAACTGAATTTCGCCGGCCTTGTTTCTATTCGTCGGAAAGAGCTGCTCTCACGTCAGCCGAAAACTAGACTCGTCCGGATAGGGGTGTACGAGCGGGCTGAAGATGAGTGTAACAACACGCCGCTAGGTCGAAGGACCATGCCCTGGTCGTTTGGGGTTTGGGGGAGTGCCCAATACCTTGACCATATAGGTCGATAGGTAAGAGCTGCCGATGATCTTCAGACATCATCTGGCTAACCGTTTGTTCACACTTGTCGATTGGTACGGTGCTTCGTGCCAAAATACTCATCACGATGTTCGCAACCAAGGCAATCACAACCATCATCCTGCTCTTCAGCTTCAGCTTGCACGCATTGGCGCAAGATTACAGTTGGTGAGACCTCTCGTGAACTCCAGGAAATATCTCGACGTCCCAAAATATGTTTTACGACTTGCTAATTCATTTCTTCCAGTGGACCAGGAAAACCATGTGAGCTAGGTTGCTGCGGCATAAACGGTGTGTGTGGG
Source organism: Arthrinium puccinioides (assembly GCA_022414665.1). NCBI lineage: Eukaryota > Fungi > Ascomycota > Sordariomycetes > Amphisphaeriales > Apiosporaceae > Arthrinium > Arthrinium puccinioides. Next base: position 249,184 of record JAIUNF010000005.1, read on the forward strand.
ATGGGCCCTAGCTACTGTGCAGCCGGGAACTGTACGAGCGAGTGTACAGCAAAGTCGGACTGTGACCCAGGCTGGGGATCGGAGTGGTCTTCAGCCGAGAAGTGCCCGTTAAACGTTTGTTGTAGCAAGTTTGGCTTCTGTAAGTGATGGGAGGGCGTTTACATCAGATATCTCGGCGATCTCTTCGAAAAATGGACTGACGGGTCACTAGGCGGAACTACGGAGGAGTTTTGCGGCGATGACAAGGTAAAGAAGCCATCGTGCAAGGGCACCAGCTCCAACCAGAGGACAATTGGTTACTACGAAGGCTGGTCTACCACCAGAGCATGTGATGGCATGTATCCGGAGAACATCCCCGCCGGTGCCTATACGCATCTCAACTACGCGTTTGCCTTTATCGATCCCGTCAGCTTCGCTGTTGCTCCCATGAGCGACCTCGACAAGGATCTCTGGCCGCGGTTCACGGCACTCAAGGAAGTCAATCCTGGCCTCAAGACGTTCATCTCCGTCGGAGGCTGGTCCATGAATGATCTAGACCAGCCCACAGCCGCGACCTTCTCAACTCTTGCGGGCTCTACTGATGCCCAGAACAAGTTCGCCAAGAGCTTGATCACGTTCATGGTGACGTACGGCTTCGATGGTGTAGACATCGATTGGGAGTATCCCGTGGCCGAGGAACGCAGCGGGACCGAGGCTGACTATGATAATTATGTCTCGTTTCTCAAGAACCTGAAAGCGGCGTTTGCGGCGAGCGGTCAGTCGTACGGTCTGACCATCACGGTACCCTCTAGCTACTGGTATCTTCGACATTTCAACATTGTCGAGATCGACAAAATCATTGACTGGTTCAACGTCATGACGTACGATCTCCACGGTACCTGGGACTCGACAATTGACTCCCTCGGCCCCAAGGTCATGGCTCATACCAACCTGACGGAAATTGATATGACAATGGATCTCTTCTGGAGGAACGATGTGAGCGCCCACCCCGTCAAATAGTCAAGTGGCCCAGCTGATTCTCTCCTCTTCACCAGATACCACCCGAGAACGTCGTTCTCGGACTGGGCTTCTACGGTCGAAGCTTCACCTTGTCTGACCCCAACTGCAAGACTGCTGGGTGTCCGTTCAGTGGCGGCGGCGCTGCGGGCGAGTGTACAAACAGCGTCGGCACGCTCTCCTTCGTGGAGATCAACCGTCTTATTGATGCCGGTGCGGACGTGACCCTGGACAAGGATGCCGCGGTGCAGATAGTCACTTGGGACAACGATCAATGGGTCTCGTACGACGATGCGGATACGTTCAAGATGAAGCTCGACTATGCCAACAACCTGTGCCTGGGCGGTTCTATGATCTGGGTGAGTGTTTCCCGTTCCGGGGGCTGAAACGATTTGCTCTTCGTAAGCCTAATCCTGACCATCCCCCAAGGCCTCCTCGACCGATGACAGCATAGGGACAGCAGCCTCGGCGCTGTCGCAGAGCACCGGGCGCATCGCGCTATCGCTCAAGGCCACGGATAAGTCAGCAGATACGTTAACCCAGTGCGTCTGGGGCGCCTGCGCCAAATCGGGTCAGACCAAGTGCGACGGCGACCTCAGTGCGGCGCAGTACGCCAGCGGCAAGGGCAAGGGCAACGCCGGGTTCTACAACGACTGTCCCAAGGGCGAGGAGAGGGCGTACTGCTGCCCGAAGAACGACGTGCCTACCTGCCAGTGGAGGGGCCACGGGATCAACTGCTCAAACGAGAATTGCGAGGAGGGTGAGGTCGAGGTTACGACGAACGTCGGGGGCTGCTTCGCCGGCCACACGCGCCTGTGTTGTTCCCGTACCTCCTCAGACTCTGCCATCGGAACCTGCAAGTACGTATCAACGTCCCCTGTTTCCATCTTGAGGGGGACTGCCGACTAACACGTGTCAAAAAGGTGGGAGGGCGCTGCTCCGTTCTGCGCAGCACCCTTCTCGAATTACGGATGCGACGAGGATGACAGAGAAGAGCTCACCTATAGCAACTACGGCGCCGGCGGCGAGAACTACTGCACCACGGGCTACAAGAGCATGTGCTGCACGAAGCCGGTAGTCTTTGACGAGTGTCAATGGTACTCGAACTCCCACTGGTACGCGCCGTGGACGTGCGACGCGGGCTGTCCGTCCGGAAAGATGGCGCTGGCCACCGACCCAACGCATTGTTCCAAGGGTTCTCAGTATTTCTGCTGTAACAACCCGGTCACGATCCCCGACACGCCCGACGTGAAGCTGGATTTCTGTTACTCGACAGAAGGCGACTTCGTGGAGGCCTCCGAGAAAGACGATGCGGCTGAGGATGCCAATGACATTCTCGAGCTGTGGTGGTACGAGGACGAGTGCTTCTCTATCCCCAACACGGCCGACCCGTCGGTGCAGAAGAGGGCCGACGAGGGTTTCGATTCCATCGATGTACAGGGCTTGCACCGGAGCGAGATTGCCAAGATCTTCAGGGTGGACGGCAGGTTCTTGGAACTGCCCATCACGGATCCCTGGGTCCGAGACTTGCTCGAGCTGAGTGCTGCCGCCGAGCCGGGTGACCGCAACGGTACCCTCGAGGAGCGGAACGGCAGTCGGCTCTCCAAGATCTGCAAGCCTGATAAGACGGTGATCAACAGTTTCAATACCTCGCCCTATCCTGGTGTTGGTGTGTTATCACCAACCCGTCTTGTCTATAATTTGGGTACCAGCGGCATCTGTTTCAGCTTAGCACTGGGTACGACTGCTCATTCAAGTTTGGCGAAGGGACTGAACACTGTTGTTGAGCATGGTAAGTCGACTCTCTCCACGCTTCTGACTATTCACGTGCTGAAAATATCTTGCCTTTATAGTTACGGAATTACAAACTCCAAAGGCTTTCATGAACAGCGTCTTAGCAAAGGTCCTCCCAAGCGGCACTACGGGTTTTAATCTGCAGTATGATGCAGAAAAGGTCTTTGGGAAGAACGGCTACTTTGACTTTACCCTTAGGGCATTGGTACGTCTGCGGCACCCCAGCCATGTTGATAGCCGGAATACCACAATACGACGGGGGGTGTATTGCTGATACTTGCTAGGGTATCGACGGAGACTTTCCAACCATAAACGGCGACATCAAGATCTCGACCCTGTTCTTCCAGGTGCTCGGCAGTACCGGCGACACCGATAACCTCCAGCTTTTGACAGCCAAGGAGAACTCGCTCAAGGCCGCCATCTGGGGCCTCTATAAAAATATCAACGCCGACAAGAAATGGAACAAGATGTCTCCGACGACGAAACTGGCAAGTACTTGACTATAGAAGAGAGTGTGAACGGGAATATGAGAGCTCTACTGACTTATTTTAGGACGTCGTGTGGCGACTAAAGGTAGTCGTCGACTACTTGAACGACCAGACTGTACGTTTCGACCTATCCCATTCGCACGAGTTTCTCCACCCCTTGACCTATGCCATATTGACAAATACCCAGATGCAAAACTCGCTCGGATTAACATTGAACAAGATGCGGTTCATTTTGTAGGTCTTCCCAGCGAGTCCTAGAGTGTTCACTCCCGAACCCCTTTCCCTCTTACATCTACGATGATTGTCATTCTTAATGACGCTGCCGTGAAGAGACGCGAATAGGCTCACCATGCTGACCAAGATACAGCAGAGCAATGGACAGGGTGCTGCCCGGCTTCATCGGCGTCGGGGCCGGCCTGTCCCTCGAGACGGCCCTGGATGACTGGTACACCAACCACTTCCAGGCCATGGCCGATAACCTCGTCGACTACGTCCTGAGGCGGCTGCCGGACATGATCACGTTCTGGCAGAGCACGCAGGGGCAGAACCTGCACGGCGCGACGAGCGCGGCGGCGATCTTGGCAATACTGAATGATCTGCAGCAGAACGCTGCAGCGAGGTTTGCTATTAGCACGGCATTTATGTAATTGATGATAGAGATATATCCTAACTGGTGAACGGGTCGGTTCCAGTGGCTCAGATACATGATATGAATAATCAAGCGTATAATAAGAGATCTTTATCACTAAATACATTTAACTAGGGTAGCTTGCTTTCAATCATAGCAAGAGTGAGTATATTGGATATCAAACATCACAGTTGTTACTCACAGTCTAGTAAACTATCTCGGCATAGCGGGAGCGCGTCGGGCTCATAACCCGAAGGTCTCTAGATCGATATTGAACTTGTATAATGGCCTCAACGACACCTTTACAACTATGGCTTAACGATGTCTTTTGGTAATGGTAATGAATGTGTATTAATGAACGTAAGTTTTCATCCGCTTATATGTGCTGTAATATTCGGACATCCCAAGAATCAAGTGCTCCATGAAACATATCCCTCAAACTAAACGGTCTATCGAGCAACTGCTCCCCACCCATAAAGCAAAACCCGTTATCTACACCACATCACCTATCACACCAGTCTCATCATGCAATCTCCCATGCCGAGCCTGATTTTCCGCGGCGGGTACAGATAGAAGGTCTCTACAGGGGAGGAGCCGAGCAGCTGACGCGAAGCTGGGTCTGCGGTGGCCCCACCGGCACGTTTTTCTACAAAGTCTCTGTCAGTCTTCCGCAAAGTCTCTGGTCCGGGCCGTCTGCTCCAAAAGAAAATCTCACCTGGTTCGCGACGAGCTTGGTGACGCTGCCGTCAATCCCGTAGGCGGTGCAGGTGAAGCTGGCACGCCCGTACATGGAGATGGAGGTGATGCTGAGTTCGTTGTTGGTGTCCACGGGCTGGCCGTTCGCGACAACGGTCATGGCGTAGCCGGTTTCGGCGGCGGCGTTGAAGCTAACCGAAACGCTGGGGTAGTTGTGGTGGTATTCTGAAAGGTTCTCGGTGGGCTCGGGCACGGGGGAGGCCGTGGCGAGGCCGATGGCGAGGATGCTGGCGAAGTTGAGGAACTGCATGATGGATGGTTTGGATGGTAAGGAATTGATGAAAATTTAACAGATGTGCTGGGGAGTTCTGGAGTTGGTGTTGTTGTGGTTTCTTGGTGTGGTTGAGTAAAATGAGAAGATGATGTGCAGTCTGCTCATGACTTTATACGCGTCGACTTTATATGTGTGTGTGATATATGTCGAGGCGGCGTACAAGTATCAGCCTCTCGACTCGCCTCAGCTGCTGACCTGCTTACTTTACGCTGTTAGTCCATCAGCTCCATTGAACCAGTTATATGCCCATATGAACAAGGCAGTGAACGGCCCATATCAGCTGCTGACGTGCTTACCTTGCGTCGGCAAAACCGTTTTCACAAACCATGAGCTCTGCTACGATGCAACCACATCTTGCAAACCAACGATAGCACATGAAGTTTGATATGCACTTATTTGTGTCATTATTTTCTGTGATATCCTTCCGGTGGGATACTGGATGTCGCAAGCTCTACCATGCGGATCGTTCGATACTCAGCCAAAGTGTCATCTTTGCCTTGTGATCGACACATTAACTGGCGGAGAAGTTACATTTCAAAGACGACTGATGCTTATTGTTTCTCCAAATCCTCTTACGTTTGACAATTGAAGGGTCTGCCAATCCTTGGAATTGGGCGCAGCACATCATTTCCATGGCACGTTGTACAACCTCGTACTCCTGACAACGTGCCAGCAGTACTTACCCATGAAGCAACACGCTAGTTGTATCTACGTCGAGGGATTTCATTCTTAGCAGGTAGATACGAGAACGAGAACCGGAAAAATAAATACAGAGAACTTGTTTCATCTGTATCCTATTCCCGCGAGTTGAACGTGCCTGGATCTAGGAGTGGAAAGCCCGTTGGAAAACCCCACGACGTCATGTTCGGGATTCACGGGTCTGGTAAACACTAGCCTGGTAAACACTAGCCTGGTAATCATCCCATGGATCGCACCCCTTATATGTTATTTAATAAGACTGCACGTCGGGCTAAAGTCGAACTTACTGCCCCGAGGCTCAGATGCAAGCCGCAGAGATCGGTGCCACCTGTTTGGCTGTGATAGGTCGCTCGGTCGTCGAATCACGGCATTCCTCAGTCCATTTGAACATGATATGCCCACATTAGGACGGCGAACCAACGCGTTCTATGGTCAAGTGCTGTCTGAGGTCAGCGTGCATTGATCACCGCCACAACATGTGTTTACGTATACGATATCGGCATCATACGATGTTTGTTAAATGGCAGCCTCACGGGGGTATAAACAGCTCATATCGCTTCCGGTGGGGATGTGATGACTATATTTGGTCCGAGCTATCATTTACACCAAGATGTTCTCCCACGAGCTCAGCCCCTGAAGATGCAAATAAATGTCTTCTGCCTGCCGACGTAACACAACCAAGGCCCCAGCGAAGCCAAGTCAACGTTCTGTTTTCTCGGGCAGTCAGCCACGTTACACGAACTTCAACGGTGTTGCCGTCGCAAATCGGGTTGCCTACAGGTTGTTCGAACCGTTTGACATGTAGTTTCTACTTCGTTCTTTATATAGACAGCGGGGAGGTCATGAATCAACAAAAGATGCTGACCTGCAAGTCAAGACTAGGAAGGAAGATCCGAGATACCACCAACCCCATGGCCCATCGATGTCGACGTCCCCGGCATATGTACCGAAGAATCAAAAAAGGCAGACAACTGCCGCCCGAGAGCCCACTCCTTGACGGCCTCAAAGTCGCGGCACATGTGTGTGACACGAGCATCCGGCAACGACCTCGCCCTCTCTTCGTCCCACATCCAGTGTATCGTGCTGACGTCGGCGCTGCACATGATGGACTGTCGCATGGCGTCGATGCAGTGATCTAACAAAGAGCCCTCAGCGTTGTGATCACTAAGGGGGCGCTGTGGGCAGTTGAGTACTCACCCAGATGCTCCTGCTGCCTGAATCTCTCGGTGACGTTGTTGTCGGAAAGCCCTCCGTAGTACTCTGGCCATACCAGCTTGCGAACGGCGTCGAGGCAGTGCAGTTGGTGGAAAACATCGAGCCCGACGATGTAGTGGCCGGGCTCTCCGGGAATCTCGGCGGACCGGTCGTACAGACGGGCGTTTTCGTCGGCCGTGATCCAGTTGATGCCAAAGTCTGCCGGCCGAGGTCAGTAGACGGACCGGGCTACCTCGATCCCAAGGGTCGCGCAACTCACCGTACAGATCTACCCAAGCTTTATCCACTGATGTAGAAGGCGGACCTTGCCATTTCGAGCGCTCGTGGAATCCGTTGGTGAAGGTTGTTTGATGGTACTTGATCGCCGTATTTGCAGGCGCTGTATGTTGGCACGACGCTGTTTAGCACTCACCACCTGCTACCGGTTGCCGGAAGGAAGAAAATGCTGCTTACAGTAAAGATGCGGAATTCGGGGTTGCGACCGCTGGAGCATGAAGGCGGCGATGAGTGCGAAACAGCCAACAACCCAACAAATTGAGGCGGTCAGGTGAAGACGAGCTACATCCCTTTTTCTTGATCGCGCGGCCGGAGGTGTCATCTCCGTACGAGCATCTTCTGTGCCAAGCAGGCTATACTTTGCTTCGTCCATGTCCTATGGGAGCGCAATCAAAGTGAGGAAGAGAGAACTATCGCTTAGTTTTCAGGGGTGATGTGTCTGGTATGCTTGAATCAACTGCACGACTTCATAACTTGGTTTGCGCCGCTTATAATTCAGATCTTATAATCTGCAAGCAAAGGCCTCCTCAAGCTTGGTCTCACTACGGCAACGTTGCAAGTTCCCTTCTTCGATGCATGTATTAACTCTGCCGGAATCACCGAAACCTCCCACATAATTATGTAAACGCCGCTTACTTTATATGTAGTGTAGAGTAGAGAATGAAGTTTGTAGTTCAGCTTGTCTCAGGTCAACGCCAACTAAATTGAGGCGGTGAGTATGGTGACATTAATCGTACGATGTGGGTGTAAAACCCCGTGAGGCTATGCTGACATCAGTGTTACGCCGCCGTCAGCTCGCCGAACAACTTGCATCACGCCATTCCCAGCTGCTGTATGGCAGCCAATGAAAACCACATGCTGCACGTTTTCTTCCCGGCGTCGCTCAAAAGGCACACCTGCACACTTTTATGCGGCGGCAGGTAGCAGAGGCGAGTGTGCTTGCGCATCCAGCTCGGTCAAGGTTAGAATCGTGATTCATCAGCCCCGACTGTATGAGACACCGCGCTCCCAAGTCGCCGACCATGCGTTTCAACGACAACTGGAAAAACGAGGCAAGATAATAGCGAGACCAAATAAATGCCTCGCAGGAGATAAAAGACGAGTTCTCTCCCAGATCCAAAGGCCAGAATCATCAAGCACTACTCCTACCTTCAAACAGCCTTCAACTCCAACTTTCCAAGCCAGGCAGGATTTACACTCAATTCCTGTGTCCACTCGTCTCTTTCAAAGCACCGCAAATACGTTTGCGCCGTCATGAAGGCTGCAGTGATTATTCTTCCCTTCTTGGGCCTGGCCGGCGCGGCGCCCATTGCTACAGGGACTGCCTCGTCCCCGACTAATCTCCAGGGGGTGCCGCCGATAACGTCGTTGAACCCAAGACGATCAAGCTCTATCCCGATAGGTACAATTGGTACAAGCGACGCCCCGAGGACGACAACGTCATCAAGCCCACCACCGTCAAGCTGTATCCCGATAGATACAACTGGTATAAGCGAAGCTCCGAGGACGATAACGTCGTTAAGCCCACCACCGTTAAGCTGTATCCCGACAGATACAACTGGTATAAGCGAGGCTCCGAGGACGACAACGTCATCAAGCCCACCACTGTCAAGCTGTACCCCGACAGATACAACTGGTACAAGCAACGTTCTAATCACGACGACACTGTTGATCACATCTCTCGTTAGGTTCGCGAGGGTCTGTACTGGATCGTCATTGCTGCACCATTGTGCATGACGGGCACATTGCCGCCGAGTACTATAAAGATGGTAGTGGGAAGGTGCAGAATATTTCTTTCTTTTCATTCGGCATGGCCACAGAAAACATGAGATTGGGTTACCGTCGTGTTGGGGTAGCCTATACATCAAATCTATTCGCACTTATCACTCACTTCTCATAGTAAACATGTTATCTCCACGTAGACAATACTGTCAATAAGCACTCAGATTCAAATACAACTTCAGCATAGTTTCTTGAGACTAGAAATGAGTTGAAACAAGTCGGATTGGAACTCTACTTACATGATTGATAGTGTTCAAGACTGAATTTGATGTTGGGTCGTTATGGGCGAATACAATTCGTAGTAGCAAGTACAATGTAGTGTAATGTATCTGAGTTGACACTACCTCAATCGTCCAATAACATCACTACAGTATATCAGACTTTAGTGAAGAAGGTTTAGTGGCATAGACTATAGATAAGGAAAACTAAGAGTTTCCAGCTAAAGTAGCTACAATAAAATACAGCCAGTCTAGATATAGAAGTAACTAGGTCTTAAGATAGCGCAATTAATACATCGCTTCTACGCCCTAATCTTTTATCAGCCATCCCAACTGTGCCATTATATATGCCCTTAACCACTAAGACCTTTTCAAGCTTTTCCTATCACATTTTACAGTTTAATTATGTTGTATTTGTATCTTATACGTGCAATACTAGTAATAATACCGTAATATAAGACCAAAAGGCAAATATATACAAGTAAAGGTAAATAGACGTAGTAGAAGAAAGGCTTAAGACGACGCTATAACTCGTTAATATATAAGCTACTACTAACCTTATAATAAAGACTTCGGATCGATATGAATCACCGATAATATTGAGTTGGTATATATTATACGACGCGAACTAACTAACGGCTCAGGTATGGTAATGGAGCCAGCCAAGATAGGGGTAAACTACCACAGCACTAGCTACAATAGCGCCAGCTAAAATAGTGTTAGCTGCAGCAGGGCTTGAATTATAAATAGGTAGCTTCCGCTCCTCCAGAGGTTTCTAGAAATTAAGCTAGTGAGTTCTCACGGACTTTCTATTCTCCCCGTAGGGGCCGGCCCGCACACGCTTTCCCCGACACTCGTGTTTCACACCCTCCAATTAGTCCGTTGCACTCCTCCGACAGCCCAGCCAAGGTCATACTATGTGCAACAGGTAGTTATGTTCGTATTTCCAGAGAGGAATTAGAGACACCAAGTCAGCCGTTACGGTTATGTGGTAGTTTCGTTTCAGTACCTCTACGAAGCAAAGACGCTATTGACTGCAAGCGAACTAGACGACTTACCTACAAAACTAAATAGACAACGACCTTGTCTCGACTAATCATAACCTTCTTTCGGGAGCTTCACCATGGGCCTGCCCTGGGGTCAAAAGTCTGTCTGCTATCTAGAAGAGGGAATGGCGAAAACCCTAAACGGTCAGCTAAACTTGGGGCATGATCCAAAGTCGGATACGGGTTGCAACTACTGGAAACAACTCGCACACCGAGGATTGTTCAGTAGCAAGGCATACGTACACACACTTCAAGCTAGCGCATAATATATATACACGACTGCTCGATTACATGAGTACGTTGCACCAAAGAGCATATGCGCATAGATCCATAGGAGCCCATAATGTCTGGACACGTCATCCTCGCCTCTTCCGGCTGCTCCTAGCGTCTTGATCTCCGCTCGCAAAAGGACGCTTTACCTTGTTTCCTTCCCAAGGCGGCAATTTGCAGTCCCCGTCTCGGCCGCGTGGTAAGGGTTCGGGGCCGGGATAGGCCGGGGTAGACTACCTTCGTACACAGTAGGGGGTGGGTGGCCAGGGCTGGAGCCCATCTGCCCTCGCCATTTTGGGAATTCATGCCAGTCAGAGTAGCGTTGTTAGGGTTTGGGGTATGGAGTACATCGCATGCAAGTCCACTAGCAGCAGCTTGCGCAGGGGTCCGGTTTCAAGGGAGATATGCTCCCCGACAGGCCATGCCGCGGCTCCATTTATGGCAACGCCATCGGATTCCCGGGTTCTTGAGTCGCCGGCGATCGTCCCTCCGGGGACATTACCAAGTCGCCGTCGGTGCAACGTCGTCGGCCTGCTATTGGGGCCGACCCGTGCAAAGCCATCCTCCATCGACTGTGACTATATATACAGAGTCCTTTCGGACTGGACTTTCATGATCTGGAGTGATTTCATCATCCTCTGCAAACATCATCATTTTTACATACACAATCGCATTTCAACACTATCCGACTGTCACTTTATTGGCCTCTCTCCAGCAATCTACGACATCACGATGGAAACCAAGACGAGCGTGATCATCGTGGGTGCAGGCCCAGCCGGCTTATCCACAGCGCATGCCCTAGACCTTGCCGGTATCGACTTTGTTGTTCTGGAGCGACGAGATGAAGTCTTGATCGACTCTGGTGCGAGTCTGGCTCTCGCAGCACCGAGTCTACGCATTATGGAGCAATTCGGCATTCTTGATGAACTGCTCAAGATTGGCGGAGAGATGTTAGAGAACCACGCTATTGATACTGCCGGCCACGAGCTGGCACAGAACTCGAGCATACAACTGATGAAGAAAAAGTGAGCTTGCTACTGCAGAGTCCCCTTGATTTCATACTGACGACGACTGTTATAGCCACGGCATAGCACCGGTTGCTTTCCACCGGGCCGAGCTCATCGAAACCCTCTACAACGGTCTCTCTCCCAGCGCCAAAGCGAAGGTTTTGACGGGCAGGAAGATTGTCGATCTGCTTACTGATGAGGAGAAAACAACGATCAAGTGTGACGATGGGAGCAGCTATGTTGGCTCCCTTGTGATTGGGGCGGACGGTGTACACAGCCAGACGCGCAGGTTGGTGAGGAAACTCGCGCTGGCTGAACAGCCGGGCCGGAATTGGGATGAAGAATACCCCTACGAGAGCGAGTACCGATGCCTCTGGTGCAGCTTTCCCCGACCCCCTCTCGACAAAACCGGAGTCAACTACGAGACCCAAGACAAGGACCGATCAATCATGTATCTCAGCGGCGCCGAGCGATCTTGGATTTTCCTCTACGAGAAGCTCCCGCAGAAGTTCAGGGGGAGACAGAACTACACCGACGCGGACGTCGAGGCCATGATTGCCCGATTCGCCGACATTCCCGTCACCCACAATCTCAAGGTCGCCGAGGCCTACGCCCAGAGGTTGACCGCAGGCATGTCCAATCTCGAGGAGGGAATCGTCCATAACTGGAAGTACAGCCGAGTCGTCCTCGTCGGCGACGCGTGCCACAAGTTCACCCCCAATGCCGGCCTGGGCTTCAACAACGGTCTGCAAGACATCGTCTACCTCTGCAACCGAATCCACAAGCTCCTGCAGAGCTCCCCGGATGGCAATTTTGCCTACGAGCCGCTGCAGTCGGTGTTGAAAGATTACGAAACGACTCGAAGGAGCGAGATTGCGAGCGACTTGAAGCGCTCTGCCGGTATGACGCGCATGCATGCATGGTCAAGCACGCCATACTACATCATGGCACGCGTCATGGGAAAGGAGTTTATTCAGAACATTGTGATCGACTGGTTTGCCGCTTCTTCGATTCGCAAAGCGGAGCTCCTCGACTATGCTCCGGGGAAAGACACACTGCAAGGAGTGGTGCCGTGGGACCACAAGATGAAACCGTTTCCGATGGAGGCCGCCAACAGAACCGTGGAAAAGGTCGCTTGAACCCGATTTCGGTTCACTATCCGCCACAACGAACAAGTGTGAAGCAGTCTCGTGTGGGATAATATTACATGGATTAGAAGAGTTTCGATAGATTACTAGAATGAAATGGGCTAAGGGTGGGTAAATATTTAATAAAGCGAAAGTATAACTATACCTTATATAAAATGCGAGAGTCTTTTAAAAGAATATACTTATCCGCTTATGTTACACTTTAAATTGGAGCTCTGTGTAAACCACCGCAGCAGCTGCAGCAGCGGATGCCACCGGCATCCGGTAAGTGGGTCAGATGCGTCAGCATCTAACCCCTACCTACTGCCTTTATAGCTGCTACTTTAGTTAGCTACCCTTCTTTCCTCCTTCTTACTCTTCAGACCAGTCACAGATAATCAATAGATATTATCACGACGGCTTCACGTTTGCACCGTATAATCCGAATAAGGTGATACCAACAAACTCCTAAATCGACCCCCGATCGTAACAATACCGACCTAGTTCGAGGACAGCAGGATATCAGTATAAATATTAGATTAGGGACGCCGTCTAGTAGAGATATCTTCGATAAAGGCTACTATCTAAAATAAATGCCGTCCGGTAGGAGTACTATTAATTAGGAAATAGTCGACCAAGTATTAACGCTAACAAATTTATTATCTAGGATAGTAATAGCGGGAATACTATTTAATAGGGAGTTTGTTTATTAGGATACTATAAATTAAGACTAATATTAAGTAGAGGAAGATTTAATAGGAATAATATTTAGTAAAGAAAGCATTTAAAAGGAATATTATTTAGTAGAGAAGGAATTTAGGAGGAATATATTTTAGTAGAGAGAGAATTTAGGAGAAATGTAATTTAATAGAGAAAGAACTTAGGAGGATTATTATTTAATAGAGAAATAGTTTCGGATAAATATTATTTAGTAGGGTTAGATTTTACTAGGAGTATTATCTACGACTATAAAGCATGAATACCGTCGACTAAGTATTTATATTAGTAGATTCTTTCTCTAGGAATAGTTCCGCTAGATACTAGTTCGTCTATATATTAACTTATCGGTGGTGTTTTATATTATATAAGAACGATGACGCCGTTTACAAGACAACTAGCAAGTCTCAATATCTAATAATAACTAGGCCCCCTCCGACGATTAGCTTACCGGCGCGGTCGACTAGGTGGTAATCTGACCTCTTAAGATTTACTTTAGCAGTGGAGCCGACGACCCGCACCCAGGACTCGATAGAGGCTTCGTGATTTCTAACGATATTCACCATTGAAGACGCTATATTCTCGGACATTGGAGATAAATCACCAGTGTATCGAGAGTAGGCATCGAAATGTTTAGCATGCGCCGGGATGATTGCCAGTTTCTCGATACCCAGAATCACTTAAAGGGAGGGAGTGTTGCTTCTAACAGATTGACATGGTCTCTCACCCAGAGTCCCAGATAGGCCGGCGGCCGCAGGCAAAACAAATCAGATTAGAAAACGCCAAACACTTTTCCATCAGTAGCCATACCTGCCCAAGTGTGATAGAAATGTGAGGTGTGTGCAAGGCAGTTACCGTTTATAGCTATACAGGCCTAATAATAGAAATGCTTGCCCCTTATCTACCAACTCTACTTATATACTCGTTGCCCTGGGCCTTGGGGTCGGAGCTGGGGCCGGAGCTGGCGGCGGATTTCTGTGCCCACTGCATAATCTTTTCATCCACTGCGCGCGCCCTTTCTTCATGCAATTGCTGCATTGCGCGTAGTTGGTTAGCAAATTGTTCTTTTTGATTGAGTAGCAGCTGCCTGAGATGCTGCTCTAGTTGTTGCTGCCCCTGCGGCTGTTGCTGTTCCTGCTGCTTCTGCTGCTTCTCCTGCTGCTGCTCCTGTTGCTGCGGCTGAGGTTGTTGTTGGCTGCGGTTGCGACCACGAGCCCGGGCACCCCGCCGATCATTATAAATATGATTGATCACTACCGAGCCACCCTCGATGTGAATATAGGCTATATATAATCAATATTAGTAACATGTTTCGTTAAAAATATGTTAGTAGGAGCAAGTAGACTGACATCCATATACTTGTACCGAATAGTGGTGCTTCCCGCTCTTGCCGCCGCTATCGGCGCTACTTGTATGGTTTCGGACAACGTGGCCCTGTTGGCCACACCTGAAACAGTCCCGACGGTCGCCTTTGTCGCTACGACTACTAGCAGGAGCAGGAGTAGGCGCAGGAGCAAGCCCAGTTGTAACGGGGGCAATCATAAGAGAAGGCGCAGACACGGCGGGAGCGGGAGCAGGAGCAGGCTTAGGCACGGCGGGAGCAAGTCTAGTGGGAGGTGCGACAGTTATATCATGGGTAGCTATTCGACGTTAGTAACTAGTTATAAACAGAGACACAGCTAGTATTATGAACAGTAGCACAGCTAGTAGAGGGGACAGTGCGATACATGATAGAGCATAAAGTCTACTTACTCATGGTGTTGCTGTCGGTCCGGATATCAAAATGAAGCTGCGCAGAAGTAGTGCAGGTGAGTGGCTCGGAGAATATGCTGTATTGTACGAGGAAACGGTTTACTTGTATGGTCTTGCTGTGATCTAGAAGAAGAAGAAGAAGAAGAGAGAAAGGAAAAGCGAAACGAGAGTTTAAGAGGATAGTTATGCTACAGGTGCACCAAACTTTCAAGTCCCCATAATTGAAGGGAGGTACCACAGGATCGGTGAACACTATAAATCAACAAGTTGCTCATATATAACTAAAACATTGCTCATATAATTAATAGTGTGCTAGGCAGCGTTTAGCTTACATTACGTATTCTAATAGAGCTCATCCCTCTCACATACGACCATAGCTTCCAGAGAACTCGGGATCCCGTCCGCTCTCCCATAGATAAGCTGGAAAGCGCCAGACTAGTAGTTGAGTGGGTGACCATCAGCGAATCCCTGGTGTTGTATGTTTTTCTTTTGCAATTTATTTTTACAGTTGGATCATTCGATGAACAGTTCATCTTTACCTTATTGTGTTGTTGTCGATCCACGCTCGCCGCTTTGGTCGCTTGTACCACAGTACGTGCACTTTGGGCCCTCGCCAGATATCGGTATCGACTTTATCGCTGCAACCAGCTTCGTGTCGGACTACACCGTCCATTTTGACAGGAATCAAATTCAGTTTATATAGAAGAACGTCATAACAGGGACCGAGGGTGAGGGCCAAAAATCAGCAAGCATGATGCAATACTAGAGTCTATCGCATATTCTCCCGGGCGCATTGCGTGCTCGTCAGCTTGAGAAAGAGGGTGGTCCGGCGCACCTTATAGCGCGGCGCATGAGAAGTCGTCGCAGCGCGTATTGCAGGCTTTCCTAGGCCGGCGGCAATATTTGGCGACGACGTGGGCTCGTGCCGGTATTCACGACGTCGAATTTGGACTTGGCTCCGACTACGATATATGGATGGCATCGTGTGGAATCTGGACAGTGATAACACCTCCGTCATCTGGGGGGGTTTCGTTTCTACGGTGCTGCGTAGGCTTGAAGGGGGTTTGGCGGCTACGTTTATGGATGGCTCACGACGCCATGTAACGGCTGTACATAATTCAGGACAATCACACGGAATTGAATGACCACTTTTGAGTAATGACTATGAATTTCTCGATGCCGGACTGAAATGAAAGCACCACATACGCAGGACTGATATTTGTCTGTCGGAGAACAGGTGACCGTGAGTATACGTGCTGATCAATTTCAACAAGCAACAACACGAATCTGGCACCTTGGTTGATCCCAAAATCACAATGGCACTTGGATCCCGACAAGAGCATTCTCTCATTTCTTATAATTATTTAACATGGTAGCGATCAGCACGTAGCGCCGGCACGGGACGTTACGAGGTCACCGGGGTATCATACAAATCGATCGTATTGGGACGCTAGCTTAACCAGAAGCCATCTCATGTTCCCAACAAGTGTGTATGTATTAAACCGAACGAGCGACTGGAGAAGCAAAGAACTCTACCGCAACTAAAATCCTCCGCCGTTCCTTCCCCTATTCCGTAGTGATCGTCGTAAAGAGAGCCCCCTTCCACTCCTTCGCATCCATGACTTTCAGAAACAAACTCCCATCTAATCCCATTCGACAATTCGTCTACCCCCCCCACGCCCACTTTCCCCTCTCTCGAAAACTAGTCCGTCGAGAACTCCTCCATAATCTGGGACTGGTCCTTTGACTCGCCTGCGCAAGATCATCATATGACGATACAGGTGGTTCCTTCGTACCGATCAATGGCGGCGTCCATGGCAACTAGGATGTTGGATTTCTCGCTATCAAGGGAAATGGACATCGATGGGTCTTCCTTGGAGAGAGCTTCGTAAAGAGACTGTTCCCCAGATCAAAAACGGCACGAGCAACACTCTTGTCATGGCAAGGGAGTAGCGCACCTTGAATCCTTCCCTGGTTTGTTTCAAGGACGTGGCAACTTTCGGCCTGTTGATTTTAGGAGTGAATAGATTCCCATGGATGCCCTTTTCGATCAGGCTGATTGCCAGCGGCATGACTAGGACAATCAAGTTAGAAGCAGCACCGATTATCTGTGACGCTCTGTCGGTATCCGAGTCTTCGATGGGTTCCAATTTTGAGATTTGGTCAGCAGCAGTCTGGGCCTTGTTTGCAATAGCATCAAGTTTCCCTGATATTGTCTATCTGATGGTGAGCTTTGGGTTGTATTCCGACGTGAGGATGGATTTGTTCGTCTTACCGTGTATGCTTTATCTGTATCAATGTTCTCATACTGATTTACTGCAATCTGTGCCTCTGTGACCACAGTTTCCAGATCACCCAATGCCACGACGATCGTTTTCACAGGGTCGGTTTCCTCCTGGCCGAGTACACCTAGGCAGAAAACAGTGACGATGAGCAAGAAGCTCTGAAGAATGCTTGCGTGCATGTTGTAAGAGAAGGTGAGTTGATGTAAGGATGGTTGAATTTGGGTAGCCGGTGTTTGACGATGGTCTGCTTCGGTAGACTTTGAATGTGTAGACCAGAGAAAGAACGCCTTTATAACAAAAGACAAGTCAAGGTGAAGGAATAGGTTGCCAGGGCTATCTTCCGCAGTAATGCGTAGTATCAGTGATCTACAGCTGCCAGGTCCAGAACACTACCTCGGCGTGATTTGAGACATAGCTGAAGCTCTGTACGCGTGACTTGGACGCAGGCTTCGTTGTGATACTTTGATGTGGAATGTGGAGAAGCTGCAGGATTAAATGGGGGTAATGCACAAATAACACATCGTTGGGACGCATTGCGTACACCCAGTCATACCGGCTGGTATATCAGATATCTGCTCATCCAGCTCATAGAAGCACCCAGTATGGTTCATGATGGGACGGTTAGTTACGGAAAAAGTGTATCGAACGCCATGTCCCAACCTGCAGGTCTCGACTTCTCGTCAGAGATCGTGTCTACGACAAGTCCTACCTCACCTGTACTCCTTAATAGGAAGAAGTCACCCCGAAGTATATTACTTAGCATGTGAGCTAGTGTTAGTAGTCTTGTGCTACAACTTTCGAGGTATGCTATCCACACATTTCAGACAAATCGGGCTGGACATAACGTAAAACAGAATCCATCACGGCCTCCACACTCTATTACCGTAGCACGAGCCGATTACGAGATATCACTCTGTATCTGTTGAATTTGAAGATGGAAGACATGGCGACATTACGCACTTGCTGAATGCTGTGTAGCATAGTACTGGTACCATGAACTGTCCAGTAAAGTGGCGGGCTTGATAGTATTTATCAATCACATCGAGCCGATTGGAGCCTTGAAGGCACTGTTTCACTCCACTTACGTGCGAAGGACGGATGAGTGAAATGAACAAGTGAACAAAAGGATGTGTACTTGCCTGATATGGTGAAGGCTGTCCTGGGTCTTAGATGCCGTGCAAGTGAGGCATGTATCTCGTACCGCTGTTAGGGTGCTTGGTGTCTGGAGACTGGACATGCCCACGCTGAGTCGAAATTGTACAAGACGACGCCCGTTTTGAGGAGTCCTTGGCAAGATTTGTTTTTACGAGTTTGATTATCTCCAAGCTTAGCATGTACCTGTCTCGAACGTGGTCGAGTTGCTTGGTGTTGGATTCCCAGGGGGTTTCGCGTACAGCGTGATTTCCGTCGTGAAGAAGACGGAACGTAATCCTCGTCGTATTTTTCAGTGCTTTGTCTTCTTTATCTTCCCAGGCATGGAAGTCCATCCCGCTTTCGCCACAATCTCCGAGAGCTATTAGATTGCCTTTGGTGAGGTCATCGTCGCTATAATCTCCTGAAAGGCATACATCGATCCACCTGAAGGACGCAAATGGCGGTTTTCGAAGTGCCCGCGCTCTTCCTGATCTCTACAAGCTCCTTTGTTCTTCCTGCCAGAGTGGTTTCTCGGAACACACATGGCATTTGACCAGTGACTTGACTGGTATGAGCAGTCCAAGAGAAGTATGAAAGAAAGAGTGGCGGTCAAACTTGAGATCACAGGCCGGCCAACCCAATCAAGCGGTGACCCGTGGTATTCAGGTTCATCGGGGTCAATTCTCAGTATTATTTTTCTTTCTATACAAAGAACTAGGGCACAGAGTTGAGCGCCGTCTCGCTACTACCAGACTCTAGAGGGCCATTCCGGTGTACCGCCTCGAACCTGTCGAAGCTATCGAGACCGTGGTCGTCGACGTCGTGTCGCCGCTTCACCCCCGATCGGGGGACGTTGCGCAGGCATATGCTGCTCCTGTTGCAGTTGCTCAAGTTGAAGAGCCGCCTGACCATGGGCCCGAGCATGGGCGCGCTGACGCAGATGATGGCCAGGTTCGGCTCCACGGTGGAGAGGAAGCCGGCCCACACCATGGTGCCTGTGAGGTTACTCTGTACGTCGATGTTGGTGAGACTCCATATCCGAAAGGCGGCGACGATGGACGTACTAAAGTACACACATATATATAAGCTTATGACAACCGGAGCTGGGATGGAGTTGCGAGGGGGTGCCATGCTGGGGAAAAAAAGGGGGGTTTCTCACAACAAGCCAAGAAGGAAGACGAGTATGATGGCGATCTTGCGGGCCCTGTTCATCTCCAACGTCCACACCATCTTGACGGGAAGGAAGATGATGACGAGATCCGTCACCACGTTGGAAGCCCCCAGGGCTATAAAGGTCCCGACTTGATCGCCACAGCTCCCCGGAACCGACGGATCGTATGTGTGCGCGAAGGGTTGGCACACGAAGAATACTTGGAGTATGTTGGCAAGGGTCCACGCCACGGCGATACCCATGGTCACCTTGGTGGCGAGCCTCATGCCCTCGGTTACAAAGATGCGCAGGTAAAAGGACAGCATGGAGAGCTTGATCAAACCAATCACGACGGCGTAGAGGAGCTCGAAAGTGATGACCAACTGGAACTCATTAGCAGGGGTGGAAAGAATAATGAACAGGAAAACTTTGCACCCGTTTATACTGCTTACTGGAAGGATATATCTCATATTCATGCTCACTTCTTTGACATGGTAGCCGATACCCAAAGGGAACCCTAGTCGCGGTCAGCACCGAAAGACGCTCACGAGGGCCGCCACGACATACAAAGACCTTGGATCACAAGCATACCGACACCAGGAAGCTGTTTGTATGTAAATCATTAGCTTCGGTGGCTGAATGCGGAGCGAGGCACGGATCAAGCAGATACATACCACTGCCGCCAGAATGAGACCGTCATCCCACCCCAGACCGCACGTGTTCGTAGCACGAACGTAGAGCCGAACGCCCACAACCACCACCATCAGAAAGACGATGATGCAGTTGATTACGAGGTGGATGTACACGATCGGTTTGGCTGGAAATGCCACATATTCCCGCATGGTCGTTCGTGGGCGACCTCGATATCGATATCAGGTGCTTACGGAAGGGTTGTGGCGAGGCATTCTGGCTGGAGGACTGCCATGATATATTCAATCGAACTTTTTCCGATCCGTCGTCAACGAATAAAAGACGTTACCAACACAGCGTACGACGGTTATTTGCTGACGCAAGGCAAGCCAGGGGCCATGGGGGCCATGGGGGCCATGCCAGAAAGTTTCATCTGGGTGGCCGCTAAGAAAGGAAGCAAACAGCGAAGGCGGTAGATAGAGCCATTACTTGCCATTCGTAGTACAAGTATAGCCGACTAACCCTGGCTCGACTGTTAGTCCTACGCTGATGAAATTTGGTCCTACGCTGATGAAGTTTGGTCCTATACTGATGAAGTTTGGTCCTATACTAATGAAATCTTAGCTCTCGCATAAGAGGCGTCGACTTTCTATTATTTGACTCTGTTACTCTCTTCAAGTCGATTGCAATCGCTTATCTGCGCACCGAATGATGTGAAAGTCGATAGTACCAATTGGCACTGCATCCAGTGGTAAAGAGAGTTGTGCGGTTTCCAGGTAGACAGATAACTAACCGCAAGGGCACATGATACACACGTCACTTCGCTTATTGCGCGGGTGCTCATCCGCTTCGTCGAACCCTGGATACTCGAGAAACATTGGCAACGTAGCCCATGCTGAGTCCCATGCTGAGTCCCATGCTGAGTCCCATGCTGAGTCCCATGCTCACTCCACCGAGTTCCACTGGACCTGACCCGCAATCGTATGCACTCAATTATAACGTTGGTTGACTGTTTGCTCATTCACTTAAAAGTCCTAACCAATTGGAGAAATGGAAACAGTGGGCAGAACCAGACGATGCGTTCCCAATGAGCTCGCTTGCATGCTACACCATGCTCCATGGGCAAGGACTCCCGCAAGTGGTGGATGGGCCGTGTCATCACGGCCTATCAGCCGTACAGGCCCTCCACGACCTTCCCCCATGCCTTCGGCCCACTTGCGAACCGAGAAGCAAACAAAGTGACAAACAACTCGAGTCTGACGTTCATTCCTTTCCACGCTGAGCACCTCCTTTCCGCAAACAGGAATTTGCCTACGGTAGCACAACAACTCGAGACAGTGCGTGTTTTCGCCCCGTCTCACCACCATGTCGGAAGACGACGATTACCACTACATCATCGTGGGAGGAGGTACAGCGGGGCTGACAGTCGCCTCTCGCCTGAGCGAGGACTCGAGCGTCCGGGTGCTCGTCATCGAAGCTGGACCCGATCACGGCTCTGACCCTTTGGTGCTCACACCAGGTCTGGCGTGCGCACAATGGGGCAACAGCACGTATGACTGGGGTTTCTTTTCCGTCCCCCAAGCTGCCCTCAACGGCCGAACGATTGCGCAGGCGCGAGGACGTGGCCTAGGTGGCTCCTCCACCTGCCACTTCAACATGTGGCTGCAGCCCTCCAAGGCGGGACTCGATGCGTGGGCAGAGCTCGGGAATCACGGCTGGTCCTTTGGCGACCTGGCTCCCTACCTCGAGAAGACGTGCACCACCCACACGCCCAGTGCCTCGGCCAAGGAGATGACCTGCCTCGATGGCCATCACGACGAGACGCGGGTGGGCACGGGACCGATCCACGTCTCCTTTGGCGATGGTTATACTCCCCAGCTGAACGGGGCCTGGATGGAGACGTTCAAGAGGCTGGACCACGAGATGACTGCCGACCCGCGCACTGGAAAGGCCATCGGCGCGTTCCAGAGTCCCGCGACCATCGATCCCCGGACCAAGACGCGGAGTTACGCCGCAAATGCCTATCTTGGCTCGGACGTCCGTGGCAGGGCCAACATGACAGTCATGACGGACACGGTGGTGAAGAGCATCCTACTCGAGGGAAAGGAGGACAATGTTCTCGCCAAGGGAGTCGTGGTTCGATCCGCCAATGGCGAAAAGACCATCTTGGCCTCAGCAGAGGTCATCCTTGCTGCTGGGGCTCTGCATTCGCCTCAGATCTTGGAGTTGTCCGGGATCGGCCAACGTGATCTGCTCAAACGCCATGGGATCGAGGTGGCCATCGACAACCCCAGCGTTGGCGAGCACCTGCAGGACCATGCGCTCGTCTCTCAGAGCTTCGAAGTTGCAGAGGGCGTGCCGTCGGGCGACTTGCTTCGGGACCCCAACGTCCTGAATGCGCTCGTCCAGCTCTATACGACAGAACAAGGGGCAGGTCCGCTCGGGCAGAACACGATAAGCTGCGCCTACATCCCTCTTGTGGACAAGGATGGCCTGCTCTCCCCCGATGCGAAAGCCAAGCTGATCGAGGAGCATCTGCAAGACGCGGGCGACGACTGCTCAGTCAGCCTGCTTGGATCAATGCTTGCAATGCCGGACGAACCAACGGCTCAGTACCTGCTTTTCCCGTCTCAGATGACCGTATCCGACGTGCCGCCGTCATCAGCCGAGATAGCCATGCCATCCCGACCAGAGAACTTCATCACGGTCTTGACGGCTCTTAATTCCCCCTTCTCTCGGGGCTCGATCCACATCACATCCCCCGATGTCGACGTGAAACCAATCTGGGATCCAAAGTACATGACGCACCCCCTCGATATGGAGATCATGGCGCGACATGTTCAGTTTGTGGAGAGGATCGTGACCACCGAGCCGTTCAGCTTCGCGTTGAAGAAGGGCGGCGCCCGCGTCCCGGACATCGTGGCCGACGACCTCGACAAGGCGAGAGAAATTGTGCGACAGCGCCAAATCTCGATATTCCACCTGTGCGGAAGCTGTGCCATGCTCCCCCGCGCGCAGGGCGGCGTCGTCGACTCGAGACTGCGCGTCTACGGGACCAAGAACCTGCGGGTGGTGGACGCAAGCGTCTTTCCGTTGGAGCCGCTGGGTAACATCCAGTCGGTGGTGTATGCGGTCGCGGAGAAGGCGGCGGATATAATCAAGGAGGACTACCTGGCGGGCCAATCCAAGTAGGTAGGAGCAGGATCGGTAAAATGTACAGAGACAAGCATCAGGCGCGGGATGGCGTCCGGTGACAGATAGCGCAGTGCCATCAATGAGAGGGTGTGTTACATTGAACTGCAGCCAACTGCAAGCAATACTCGCCAAACTCGCACTTGCAGAATAGAGAAAAGCGCACTGCGCGTTGCGTAAAAAGAATCCCCAATCAGCTCAAAGACACAAGCTCACTGCGTGCCGACCCGCTGTAGAGACATGCAGCCTCCGTCTATTGCTCGGAAATGGCAGGGATCTTCACGGAGAGACGCGATAGTGTCTGATACCACACGTAGAGGATGCATGGCTGCATGATAAACGAGGCTTGCGAGGCCTGTATAAGTAGCTTGGATCCTCCCGGGAATGCCCTCGTGTCGACCGCAAGAGCTCGCAACCACCCAGCATGTTCTGGCACAACGCGCCCCAGATCCGCTACCGCAGCCCATGGATCCAAAATATCATCAGCGGCATCGGCGTCGGCGCGTCGGCGGGCATGTACGTCGCGCTCAACCTCCTCGGGGCCGGCGGGGGACGACCCGACTCGGCGCAGGTGGTGCAGGTGGTCAACGCGACGCTGTGCTCGGTCTGGTTCCTCAGCTCGTCGTTCGGCGGCTCGATCCTGAACAAGCTGGGGCCGGGGCTCACCATGTGCATCGGCGTGCAGACGTACGTCGTCTACGTCGGCTCGCTGTGGTACTATGACGAGACGGGCAAGACGGGCTACCCGTTCGCGGCCGGTCCCATCATCGGCATCGGCGCCGGCATGGTCTTCATCACCGCCGGCTACATCTCGACGGCGTATCCGGAGGAGAAGGAGAAGGGGTCCTACGCGACTATGCTGATGAACCTCCAGGCGCTCGGCTCCGTCATCGGAGGCATCATACCGGTCGTCATCAATCGAAATACCGAGACAGCTGCCGGGGTGCCGCGGGCGGTTTACATCTCGTTCATCGTCATCATGATCATTGGCGGTCTCATCTGTCTCTTGCTTCTGCGCCCGGAAAAGTTGAGGCGTGACGATGGGTCAATCGTCGCCGTCAATCCGCCGAGGGGCGCCTGGGAGGAACTGAGGTCGAACCTGTTGGTCTTTACGGATCCGATCTTGCTCCTGATGCTGCCGGCATTCTTCCCTGCTGAGGGTTTCTTGGTGTACAGCGGAGCCGTGAACGGTGAGCAATCAGTCCTCTGAGCCGTTCTCTGAGCGGTGTAACGTTACGGAGTAGCTACTCCGTAACAGCAGTTATGTGGCGTGGCATGACTCGGGATCTGACGATGTTCCAGCTCACTTGAACAACCTTCGCACCCGGTCCCTGCTGTCCTTCATCGCGGTCGTCGTCCAGATTCCCGCTGGCTGGGCTTTGCAGTGGATTCTGGACCGACCGGGCTGGGGTAGGAGAAAGCGAGGCTTGATCGGGCTGACGGCCGTGTCGGTGCCAATGCTTGTTGCCTGGGTCTGGGAGATGGTGAGTTGTGACAGGTCTAGGGCCGGGGATTGCTGTCATGTACTAAGTTACTGTGTATGTCCTGACAACCCCACAGATCCGCGTCCGCAACTACAATCGACAGGTACTGCCGACGGACCCAACCGACTGGAACGAAGCTCGTTTTGGCTGGATCTTTGTGCTCTTCCTGGTCACATGGGTGTCGTGTGTAAGTCGAGAAGGACACGTCTCTCCCCTTTGCCGGGTTCTGACAGGAATCGTGCTCTAGCAACTCTGGCACAACATCGTGTACTACTGGCTGGGGGCCCTGACCAACAGCCCCCGGAAGCTGACTCACTACGTCGGGGTCTTTCGCGGCGTCCTTGGGGCGGGCGAGGCCGTCTGCTTCGGGCTCGACTCCATCAAGATCCCGTTCCTCGCGGAAGCCGGCGGTATCCTGCTGTTCTACTCGGCGGGCATCGCCATATTCTACTATCTGGCCATCTACCACATCAAGGACACGAACTACGACCACAGGGAAGAAGGCGCAGTCGTACCGAACCATGTCTTGGAGGAGAAGGGTATTGATCCCGGCCGTGTCGAGCCGGAGTCGGCAGAAGCGACAGGTGACAAGCGACTGTGAGGACGAGCGTCGAGGGTATTCCGGGCTGGTTTGTACGTACTCATTCCGTTCCTCCGATGGAGCGTCGACTGTGTACTGTGTAATCAGTAGTTTGCTGGGCGAGTGGTTCGAAAAAACTTGCAGGGAGGGGCTTATCGCCGCTCAAGTGGTTACTTGGTAGGTTCCGCTGCAATTCAGATTCTGCTGTGCTCCGTAATTCAGACCCCTCGGCGACTCTGACCCCGCTGTAAAGTCGACCCCGCTGTAAAGTCGACCCCGCTCCGTGGGTGTCGCTGCATCTAGCGAGCACGGTTCCAGGGTGGGTGATCCATCATTCAGGAAGAAAGATCACTGCACATGCGCTTTTCGATGAGCTGAGTTGAGATTGTGTACAGAATATCGAGGTCTGAAGACTACCGTATCGGGGCCGAAATTAGTTGGCGCTTATTCCCTTATCGTACCGATACTTTAACAGCGACGTGCATTAGGAGAAATATGATGCAACACCCACTCACTGTACGTAACGTTAGTACTGTAAGTTAACTAACCCCCCTCTGTCCGGGATGCCAAGAGGTAACCCTGGCAACCAATTCGATATGACAACCGCTCAACTGGGAAGCAGGGCAGGAACCGACCAAACCTCGGTCGACTTCGGTACTCTGAAGGTGCGTTGGCCCCCGCTTGCCACAGCCCCCAAGGACACGGTAGGGTACTTAATTAGTTACGGGTAATCTGTGATGAAATCCGCAACCAACAAACCAAGGGACCAGAATGCAAGGACCGTATCATGCAAGGACCAATTGACCCATGCAACGGAGTTGTTTCCTCAATCCGCAGCTCGAATGCGCCATCGTGTCGTAGTCATACTTGGTATCCGTACTATTGTGTGGGTTTCAACCGGTCCACATTCCTCATTCAGTAGTTACCTAACGTTAGTTGCAACTTGCAAGTTGCGAGGCAACTTCGCGACGTTTTATATGGTCGTCGTTCCGCATCGCGATTGCGGTTCGGCAAGCTGCGCTGTCCTTGTACCCTCGCGAGTCGATTCCTCAAGCCTCCTTCTATATTTTTGAAATAAAAGGCACATTGCACACGGATGCCTCTGCGGACTGAATCCAGCGAGGCACAGTGGGCCGCTCTCGACGATCAACATCACCAGCAAGACGACGCATCCGTGCCCGGGCCTGTAGCGATGAATACTGCTCATGATTTTATCCAAACCAGCCCTCGGTGTCCAAAGTCCGTGGTCGGCGAGTACATACTCGTGGATCCGTCCTCACCTGGCCAACAGTACGTCCTCCGTGTACTCCTTCCTGCACCCGGCCGCCATGGTCAGTCACTTGTACAGTCGTACTGACTTGAACGGCGGGAACAAAGGCAATGGGTCCAGCGCGTCAATCCCAAACATGGTCGCCCACAGTTCCACAAGAAGACAAGGAGACAAGTACGGATTTTGGAAGAGAATTTCGCCAACGAGCCGTTTCCGTCCACAGGGCAGCAAATCTTGCTTTGCTATGCGACAGGGCTCACGGGTCCGCAGGTGAAACAATGGTTTGGACAGAAACGAACGCGAGTCGGCATAACACACGACGAGCGGATGGGATACAGCTCCAAGACGACGAATGGGGATGCCTTGCGGATGTTTATGGCTTGGAAGAAAGACCCTGTCGGATATCCGAAGAAGATCGGGCTCGGAATCGTCTCGCACATTACGGGACTCAGCCTGGGCCACACGCCGACACCCCAGGCAGTCCAGCAGTGGGATGACAACATCACGAAGCGGGTCAAGGCACCGTCACCGCACGGGGACGACAGTGAGGAGGACGGCGACGAGGAGGACGAGGAGGACGAGGACGAGGAGGACGAGGACGAAGATCTGGACAGTGGGCACTGGAGTCTGTGGATCTGGCTTCTATCACATCCAAACTTGCCGGCAAAGAGACCAGGCAAGCAGCCCAGACCGTCGGCAGTGGGGAAGCCACCGAAGGACGGACAGCATGCTGCAGCCCCTCGCCGGCGCCATCCGCCCACGCTCCTCTCAACACGTCGCCGAGGCCATGTGCCCGCTTTCACCAGCAAAGTACCAAAGAAGAAGACTGCGGCTGCACACCGTAGGTCCACTGGCACCAGCAAAGCACCCCCCCCAGAACCCCGTTGTAGGCCAGCCGGTGAGGGGCATAGGTCTCCAGACGATAGCCGAACGCAGTATGCTCACTGGCATCTACAAGCCGCTCCAGACGCCGGCGGTAGCAAAGGCGGTGGCGGGTTACCAGATGGTCCAGACCACGACAAACACCGTTGTGCAATGTTTCAGCAATGGTCTTCCCAACCACCCGACTCAGCTCCCGTCCGGAACTGGCAGCGCTTTCAACTTTCACAACTTCGACACCACCAACAGCAACTATCCAACAAGCCCTGTTGACTACAGCGCATCTGCGCATCCGTTGCCCGTAATAGAGTTGTCAGGCATCACGGTCGTGCGTGACGGGCAGATTGTGAAGAATAAGACGTGGAAGCGCGACCGGCCATTAGATGAAGAATAATCCGAGAAAATCAAAGTCGAGTTTGACCTCCATCTTCTTTCTTCTGACAGTGGGTGTCGGGGGTTCACATTCGGCAAACAAGAGAGTTTGCGCCAGCCAATGCAAGCTCAGGTACGAGCAGTAAGTAGTGTGTATGGATAACTGATGAAGGGAATGCTTCTGAATATATCATTAACCCTATCTGTAGGTAAGAGGTGTGTGCTTGGACTCATTCTCAAGATGTGTCGCGACCATATACGTAGTACGGAATACGGATTACAGTAGACTGTACCCCGTTCAGCCGGGCTCATCCTGTTCCTCATGTACACAGTAACCGTTTCTACACTTGCTGGTCCTTTTTAGGATCAATACCAAGACCGACTTGTCCACGACGTGCAGGCTAGGCAACTTACGTCCAACGGGTCGAGTCAATTTGGACCAAGGCTGTCAGCACAGTTACAAGTTTGTTGACTACCAACCTCGAGTTTGACATGGCCAACCAACGCCTGACCAAGAAAGATCTCGGGGTATCTGTTGCGCGAAAGGCTATCGCGACAAGGATCGTGCCAACGCCGACACGGATCACCCTTGACCCAAGAGTTTGGAGCGCATGCGCAACGGTGCCGACCAATGCTGTCGAGGGCGCTTTTCATCCCTATTTCGTCATCGCGCGCCACGCGGACAGGATGTAACGCTCCCAGGGGCGTCCGTCCAATAGACCGGCCATGGCCCCCCGTGGAGCAGGATCAGCATGCTTCACTGCTCACAAGACTGCCCTCGGGGTAACTAGAACTGCCCAGACTCTTCCCCCGCAATCTCTCCCCCATACGCATCCTGGACGGCCCGCTAAAGAGAGTCAAACAAACCTCTGTGGATGATGGGGTGCATTTCTAGTACCGCCAAGCCGTGTGGCCGCGTACGAAGACGTCCCTCCCCCGCCTGTCTGTACCCGTCCAACTACCGGGCAAGATGACGGCGATGAAGCTGCGTGCCGGTGAGTATTACTTTGTACCAAGTATAAAGAGTGCAAAATGCCCCGGCACTCGTCGGCAGTCTACTCTGACCGACTCGCTTGCCCTTCACACCTCCTCATGCCTCCCCCGAAACTCGCACCGCCAAGCACGAAGCGACACAGCAGTAGATATCATGGGTTGGAAAGAATTCGTCCAGCGCCGGAGCCTGAAAGCCAGAGATGACCAGAGAACAAAGGCGGCCGAGCTGACGCTCAGAGAGTCGCTCTATCCGATCTGTCTGGTCACCATCCTGTTCTTCCTGTGGGGTTTCAGTTACGGGCTCTTGGACACTCTGAACAAGTACGTTGAGCAGCACCGGGTACTTTTTGCTGCTGACTTGGGCCTCGCGACATTTGTCGCCGAGGTGCTTCAAGTCGGAAGAAGCAACAAACCCCCCGCCTCCCCCTGCCACGCACCCCGTCATCGACGCCCCCCCAAGACTGCACCAAGTACGGATACGGATGTGAAGACGCTTGAAGCTAATCCACCTTCCAGGCATTTCCAGAATACTCTCGGCATTGACAAGGCCAGGTCGTCTGGGCTCCAGGCTGCCTACTTTGGGTGAGTTGTGACGCAGGCGGCACGAGAGCCGGGACGCTGACCATCGCAGCGCATACCCCCCTCGCCAGTCTTGGACACGCCGCGTGGATCCTGCGACACTATGGATACAGAGCCACGTTCATCTGGGGTCTATTCCTCTACGGTACGTCGTATCTCTCACTCACTCGCTCCATCTAGTCCTCCAGAGCTCTGCTAACACCCTTTCCCCCTTGTCACAGGTGTCGGTGCCCTCGTAGCCTGGCCCTGCATCGAAGCTCGATCGTTCGGCGGCTTCTGCGCAGCCATCTTCATCATCGGCAACGGGCTCGGCTCGCTCGAGACGGCCGCCAACCCCTACATCACTGGTGAGTACCTACCATTGGGACCCGAGCCGCCGAGAGGGGGGGCGCCGTCACTGACGCGGCAGCAATGCATAGTCTGCGGCCCTCCCCGCTACGCCGAGATCCGGATCAACATCTCGCAGGCCTTCAACGGCATCGGGACCGTCATCGCGCCGGTGCTGGGCAGCTATGTGTTCTTCGTCTTTGACGACAACGTGGCGCTGCAGAACGTGAAATGGGTCTATGTTGCCATTGCCATCTTTGTGTTCCTCTTGGCCATTGTGTTTTACTTTTCCACCATTCCGGAGATCACGGACGCGGACATGGCGTGAGTTCCTCCCTCTTTCCGGTCGAGAGCTCATCATCACCGAGCTTTGAAAGGAAGAATGAAGAAAAGAAAAAGAAGAAAAGACACATCTCTCGTCGATCGCTGACGGGGCGACACACAGATTCCAAGCTGCCGAAACTCACGTCCACGCGGACGATAAGCCGTTCAGGAAGCAGTACCGCCTCTTCCACGCCGCGTTTGCGCAGTTCTGCTACACGGGTGCTCAGGTCGCCATCGCGGGGTAAGGAAGAAGAAGCGTTCTCTCTCTCCCTGAGACTCTCTCTCTCTCTCTTTTTCTGTTTCACACACACTCTCCCTCCAGCAGTCGCTCACTCTCGGGCGCAGATACTTCATCAACTACGTCAGCGAGACGCTGACGTACCACATGGGCGACAAGACGGCGGCCGACTCGCTCTCGTCCAAGTACCTCGCCGGCGCGCAGGCGTGCTTCGCCGTCGGCCGCTTCGCCGGCGTCGCCATCATGAAGTTCGTCCGGCCGCGCTGGGTGTTCCTCGCCTTCCTCACCATGTGCATCGTCTTTGTCGCGCCGTCCATCACCCAGCGCGAGCACACGGGCATGGCTATGCTGTACATTACGCTGTTCTTCGAGTCCATCTGTTTTCCCACTATTGTGAGTTTTCCTGCCTGCCTTCCTATTCCATGCATGAGGGGGTAAAAGAAAGAAAAGAAAAGAGAAAATGAAAAGGGGGGGAAGAGTAGAGGAGGAGAAGAAGAACCCCTGATCTACAGTCTATCCCCATGCCGACGCAACTGACTGACACACGCAGGTCGCTCTGGGCATGCGCGGCCTCGGCCGGCACACGAAGCGCGGATCGGGCTACCTCGTCGGCGCCGTGCTCGGCGGCGCCATCGTGCCGCCTCTGACGGGCGTGGCCATGGATCGGCACGGCGCGCCGCTGGCCATGGTGGTGCCGCTCTGCTTCTTCGTCGCCGCCGAGTCGTACGCGATCGCGGTCAACTTCGTGCCGGCGTACCGCGATCCGGCCGACGCCTTCAGCACCACCGACGTGGGCCTGCGCGCCCGCGACGGCGAGGGCGCCGCCGACGAGGAAAAGGCCGTCGAGGTCAGCTTGGAGCGCGCGCCCGAGGAAAAGGGGGCGACGGGCTCGGATGTGAAGAATTGAAAAAGGGACTGGGGGTGTTGGGCCCGGCCTTGGATCCAGAGAGAGGCCAGGCCGTTGGGGGTTAGTTGCGGGATGTTTCGGACATCGTGTCTGGACTGTGCATGTTTCCGACCTCGCCGATGTGACCGTGTGTGCAGTAGGTAGTGTGATGGCGAGACCGTTCTCCAAGTTGTTTTCTTCGGCCCGGACGATCTGTTCCATTGATCGGCAGACCATGTGCGTCTGGAATGGTGGCGCTTTGCCTAGTCACTAGACAGTGAAGAAGTGCTCGGGTATACTTGCCGTTTCATCTAGTCAATTACGTGCCGCTGTCGTCGATTGGCTCTGGGCAGAGCCAAGGTCGGGACTGTGCCGTGTCACGCCTCATCATGTCAATCCCATCGACTACATGCCATGCGAGCTTGTTCGTATCGTATTAATGATGGGGCAACTGAACG
Source organism: Arthrinium puccinioides (assembly GCA_022414665.1). Lineage (NCBI taxonomy): Eukaryota > Fungi > Ascomycota > Sordariomycetes > Amphisphaeriales > Apiosporaceae > Arthrinium > Arthrinium puccinioides. The sequence goes on from JAIUNF010000005.1 coordinate 281,010, forward strand.
AGTAAACTGCGCCGGGAAGCCTGCTCAATTCTAGCACACATCTGACATAGGCTATAGCAATGACAGCATGGGTTTCTGTCCAGCGATCCCCCCCTCCCCCCCCGATCAAGCCCTGCCGCCAGCGCCCGGATGCAGCTTCAGCATCGCAAACGCACTCAAGATCGTCGCCCGCTGCTCGTCGCTCATCCACTTGAACTCCTTGTCGCCCGACCGGCCCGCCAGTATGTCCGCCTCGGACGCCCAGAGGAAGTCCTCGTGCTCGTTGGGGTCGAGCTTGACCTCGAGGTGCCCGATGCCCTCATCCCTCTCGACCTCGACCAGGAAGGTAACCTTCTTCCACTTGCGCCAGCGGCGACGGCCCTCGTCTCCGTCGTCCACGACCTCGCCGCCGTCGTCATGCCGCCACTCGTGCCGGCCGCCGACCTCGCCCACAAACGCCGCGGCCCGCAGCCCGGCCTCCTCCCACAGCTCCCGGCTGGCGGCGGCCAGCACGCTCGCGTCCCCGGCGTCGCAGCTGCCGCCGGGCACCTCCCAGCAGAGGCCGCCGTAGTCGTGCCGGCTGCGCTGCACGAGCAGGATGCGCCCCTCGTGCGCCACCGCCGTGCCGACCACGAGGCAGTCCGCGTCCACCACGTCCCGGTTCGCCGCCATGTACGACGCCGGTGAGATCCGGTAGGCGTCCAGGCACGGCGGGATGGCGAAGCTGTCGCGTCCTCCTCCGTGGGCGGGGACGGTGCTGGCTTTGAGTTGCATGATGATGATGATGATGATGATGATGATGATGATGTTTTGGTAGGTAGGAGTTGATGAGCGATCTGAGGCAGTGGAGAGTAGTTTTCGGTTTATATGGAGGTTGCCTGTCGTATCCAGGCTGTCTGTCGTATTAAGGCTGTCTGTCCGTCGTACCTAGCTAGGCTGGGGGTGGACTAACAGGGGGCGAAGGGTGCGTTTTATAAGCTGAGCCGAAAGCCAGGAACCAGGTAGCCCCCCCAATGCTTGGGAAAACCCCAGAGATTCGACTATACATTCATGTGCAATAAGACAAGCAAAATGCGTAACAGAGGCCCAGGCACCAGTCTGCCCCCCCCCATGGTCATGGCGAGTGAGAGAGAGGTCTTACCCGTGTCCCCGTAGCGTGTCTCCCCCTCCCTCCACCCGGCCGGCGGTGAGATGGACCCCATGCTCAGTGACCCAAGGCGGGAACAATCTAGCGGGAAAAAAAACGTCACGCCAGCAGTCCGTCAGCATAAGGCTATATAAGCCGATCTTACAGTAGCATCGCGCGATATTCCCCTCTGATGCCTATGCGCTCCCTTTGTGCCGTCTCCGGGTGGGCCTCGGAGCCGTGTTACGTATGGGCCGCTGTTACCCATAACAACGGGCTTTCGACGAGAGGGGAAGATGGATCATGAATGTTAGTTACTGCTTCTGCCTCGCGCGAGGCAACCGTTGATCCCGTGCTTGAACCCCTGGACATCACCTCACCCCCCCCCAAACTGTGTGCCCATACTTGCAGTAGGCTAGGATCGAACCGGTCTAGTTATTGTCATTTTGCTGTCTCGCAAGACGAAAAGCTTGCAGCTTGGCGTACTTTAGTGAGGTCTTTCTCTCTCTCTCTCGCTCTCTCTCCCTATCTCCCTCTCTCTCTGCACTTGTGGGTGGGGAGGGGAGGGGAGGGGAGGGGGAAGGAGGAATTAGTCATGGCAGTAACTCACTCGTCAGCCTCCTTTCACTTCCGGCTCGGCATGGGTTTCGACGTCGAGTTCCTTGCGGCGATCGAGGCAAAGAAGAAAAGTCCGGCATTGGAGAGAGAATAAGGGCAGGGAAAGGGAGAAGGGGGGGGTGTAAAAGCCGAAAAGCGCATTGCTTCTTTCGAGCTGTCAAAATGCCGGCAGGCAGGAAAAAAGCAAGCAAGCAAGTAAGCAAAGACTGGGGCTCTCAGGTTGAGCCGCAATCGTGGTTTCGCATGTGCATGGCGACGGCGCTGGGCATCTGCATGACCCGGGGGTGTGCAGGATTCGGTCATGTGCGTTCGAATATCCGTATGAGTGTGTACACTCTAGGTACTCCGGACTCCGTACGCACGCAGTCGAGTACGGATAGGTACATCATACATGCGAGCTTCGTCACCGCGGCAGCCTGCTGGGAGGGATTGGTCTGCTCTCAATCCATGACACAAGTGCGCTTCATGTCGCTCGGGCAAGACTGGTTACGAGGCGTTTATTCTCTCGAGGTGCCGTGAAATGACAGTGTCTAGGTAGCAGAAGAGGGAACGAGTAGGTAGGTTCAGTTCAGTCTTGCGAGGTTGTCATTCGTTCGTCTGCAAAAGAAATCCCTCACCGGCCGTCTCCGACAGCGCTGCAGTCTATCGAATCCGCATTGCTCGAGCCTCGATCGCGTACACTGTCATACGCGTCCTTTTTCGATGCACTGCCAGCCCTGTTGACTTTGAAATGCCACCTGTTGCGCCCTGGTATATCATTCATGTGCACCTCTATCCCCTCCATGATGTGAACAACTGGAACCACGACACGAAGACGTGCCTGAGAAACAATAGCCATGCAAGGTCCGACGTAAACTATAGAGTACAGTAGGGGGTATAGTAGGCATGACTAGGGAAGAGGAAAGGGGGAAAGGGGGGAATAAGTCAGACAAAGACAAGCTTAAACTATTATACGATCAATCCGTGCCGTCCCTCCCCGAGGGGGGCCGAGGAGCACACACACACACTCAGCTCCCGCCATACCCCCTTGAGCAAGCCGAGCAGCCGTCTGGCCGACCTGGCGGTCCTCGGCGCCGTAGAAACCATGCAGTTCATTCACCTCGCTGAGCGTGCCCAGGGGCGCCGCCGAGCTGTCGTTGCGTTCGCGTTGTTGGTGCCCGTCGCCGCCGTCACTCTGTCGCCGGTGGTACGAGGCCGTCGGTCTCGACGTGGCGCTCGAGCTTCGCCGCCGCCCGGCCGCGTCGACGGCGTCGAGCTCCGAGGTCCCGTGCACGCCCTCGAGCTCGCTGGCGTTGCTCCAGCGGCCCGGCCGGTAGCTGGCCTGCGAGTCGTAGCTGATCCGGTACGCGGCCTGCGACTGCTGGGAGAGCCGCGACGACTGCTCGTACGCCGCCGCTTGCGAGTCGGTGCTGGACGGCCGCGCGGGCTGGATCTGGTCCGCGTCGGGCACTGGGTTGTACTGCCCCGGCCACGCCGGCGGCGTCGTGGGCCCGGCTTGCAGCAGCTGTGGGCTCCCGGCGGGGGAGTGGAAGCGCAGCCCGTCGCTCGCGTCCGAGTCGGCCCTCACGTTCGAGGGTCTCCTGCTCTCCGGGCGCGAGAGGGGGTCGATCTCGACCTCGGTGACAAACATGCTCTTCGCGTCGGGCTTGGTCGTCGTCGTCGTCAGAACGGTGTGTCCGGTCGATGATCCCCGCTTCGATTCCGCCACAATCTTCTCTGTCTGCTTCAGGCGGCGGATGATGAGGAAGGCGGCGACAAGGATGGCAATGAGGATGGCGATGACACCACCGATGATGCCTCCTAGCTGGGTAGAGGTCAGCCCGCCCTCCGTTGCGCCAGCGTTGCCGCTCTGCTCCGTTTCGATCGCGGGTATCTTGGACACGGTCCTGGCGACGAGAATCGGGACGACGCCCGGGTCGCCGAGGTTGAGCGATGTTTGTGTCGGCCCGGGCGTCACCGTGGTAGTCGCCGTGACGACCGAGGTCAATGTGCGGCCTCGAGAGTCCGTCGTCGTCACCTCGGACGAGACGGTGGCGACAGTCGGCTGGGTAGAGTAACACACATTCTTTGCGCATCCCATCCCGGACTGACAGCAGCCGTACGCCAGGGACGTCGGGCACAGGTAGTAGCTCGCGGGACACGACTGCGAGTAGCTGACGCCCGCCGGCGCGGTGCATGCCATATCGTTGCCGCAGATATAGCCGTTCGGACAACACAGACCTGCGTCGGGAGTCAGCAACACGTCTTGATCTCATCACCATGCCATGCATCATACGAACCGGGAGTATCAACACCGCAGTTGTAGTAACCTGTTTGTCCACACGCCGTTGATGGCCCGGCGGTCGTGGCGTAACAGTAGGTCGTTTCGCAGGCATAACCACCCGGGCAACAGCCACCTCCAATCTCGCATGTGTGGTAGCCCGACGTGCAGGTTGCCTCACGCCGGCGCAGGTCGCCATGCGCCTTTTCCAGTCGGTGAATATGCTGCCGCTCGTCGTGGTCGTGAGATGCGACAGCACCGCTCATCGATGCTGCGACGAGTAACACGCCGACGCAGCTGGCGCGGTTCCGTAACCGAGACATGGCTGCAGCACCGTCCCTGTGGATGAGGCGTTGCGCTCTGGCAGGTCGTGTTCCGGCGTCGATCAAGTCAGACTGGGCAAGGACGTGAAGCATATAGACAGATGGATAGGTGAATGGTTGCTGTTGACGCTGCTTTCGACGCTTTGCTATCGTATGCACCGACTCCCCAGGCTGTGGGTGAGGCCCGACGATAAAGCTCCGGTTGAAAGGTCCAGACTCAGTGCTGACGTGAGCGACGGGCAAAGCATTCAGTACGGTACTGCTGCTAGACGGTAGTGGGCCTGGTGACCGAGTTGTTGAAGAAGGGTGGCGACGAATCCGATGGCTGGGAACGGTGTCGAATGGAGAGGGAAAGGTGGAGAGTGGTCGAGAAATGTCCCGATCTGACTGTGTACGCCTGTGTTATAGGCTGCTCTTACGGTGCGTGCCGCCTCTCTGTCCCGAGTAACTGGTTCGACCAAGGCGCGTTGTCCTGGACAGCCACGATACTACCTACTCAGCTCGCGTGCATTGGGAAGAGAACGGCAGAAGGAGGGGAGAGGGGGTGGACATGAGTACGGCGAGCGGGCAGAGGAGGGCTCCCAACGCGCGGATATGCGTAATGCAGGTCTGCTCAACCCATGAGAGTCTGGGACCAACTGCAGACGAACAGACACACAGACACAGACACAAACTACCCCCCCCTCCCCCGTGCATCGCCGGAATCCCATGGCGACATGGCCACAACCGATCGAGAAAGCCGTCCTGCCAGATCGAGTTGAGGTTGAGAGGGCGCAGATTGAACGAACCCCGCCTCAGCCCCCAGTCGACTTGCCGGTACGTGTCTGATTGGGCTCGACCGGGGGCCAAGGGCTGACGCATACTCCGTACAGATACTGCAGTCTGCAGTCTGCAGTCTGCAGGTTGTCAGGATCCTGGATGAGGCTGCGACGTGTTTCCGTGCTGTGCAGGTGCTGTCACTGCTGTGTACCGGTAGAGAGTGAGTATTCCAAATCCCAGGGCGTACACCGCAGTGGCCGCACGGCTCGGAACCAATGGGCATTTGGGAATACCAAGTCGCACACACGGCGACGCCATCGTCATCCGGCCTCGATGATGGAACAAGTCGACGGTGACTGCATGAATGATGAGAGTCGACGGCATCAGATGGCGAGCGAGGACTGTGCCGTACACATCATGCTCATCTCATCTGGCAGCCACCCGATACTCACATGGTACGGGTAGTCAACGTTACATGTCTGTCCCTTGCGACAAGGGATTCCGATGTGGCGGTCGTCGGGATCGATGGAGGCTTGCAGGCGTTGGAAATCTCCCGCCCTTCCTGGACTTCTGGACTCCTGAATTCGAGCACTCCTGGACCCCTCGCGTCGACGATCGCTCCACCGATGCTTCAGCCCGACGCCAAAAATAGCACAGCTGGCGTCTCGTTTCAGTAGAGTGCAGGCCGAGATGCTTGTTTGCCATTGCAGGCACAATATCCGTACTCCGTAGACATCTTTACTTATCATGGCAGAGGGCACGTTTTTGCGTTTTCATGTTTTTAGTGTGATGGGCTCGTCGGTTGTATGCTTTCGAGGCCATCCATGGTATGATGGTCCGATGGACCCGCGCAGTCAGTCGGTCTGGACATTGTCGTTGACGTTGACTAGTTGTGCAGCGGCTTCATCAGCTCCTCCGTATCGTCACATCCATGGTCCTGTAGAACCATCTTGGCGTTTGTATTCGCAGATGACGGTTGCATTCAACCTGTCCGCATCGCCGACGGGTGCTGGCCCAAGTGAGGGTGAGTACGGGCTCAGGTAAGGGTGAGTACGGATACGGCTCAGCAGAGCCAGGCAATGCGTGCAATGCATGCAATTGGTGGAAACTCGACCCTGGTGAGATGCATTCAAAGGGATATCGCCAAGGCAGCACAACTTTGCCGATCGTAGTTCCGCGATCCGAGGTGAAATTCGTCATTAGCGAGCCGGCCGTTCCTGGCGATTTGGTTGTTTGTCGCGAACACTGAGCGAACAATGAGCGAACACGAAAGGGGCTTCTGCGTCCTGACTGAGTCGATTAACTAACTAGTTAACTTAGTACCTACGATTTACCAGGCAGGAGACAGTTAGTCAGTGCGGACGGATCGTCATGGACCCATGGCGGTGTCCGTACAATGTATCCGCACAATGTACATGGCCGGTGAATGGCAACTTTGTGTCAACACGCACGTCCGAATGAATTCATCCTGACCGTCGTTGTGCTCTTCGGCCCCAACGCTTATCCACGCCACGGACACGAACGATCGAGGCTTGTTGGGACGCATGCGAGTCACTTTGTACTACCGCAAGTTGCACCTATCCGTACTCGGTACAGTCAGTCTACAGGGATCTCGCGTTGCCGGACCGTCTCCGCACTCACCCTCGTGGCTGCCTCGACATTGGTCGCTCACCTTGTCGATCCGCCATGGATTCCCCTCGTTCTCCAATTTCCACATGGAGTCTGGGTAATTACGGAGTACGAAGTACGCTTCTCCAGACACCCGTCCCGCTGTACGGATTACCAGTAGGTACTTCTTACCTAACTACCCCATAGTTAACGTTAACTAGTTGGTTTTCCATCACGAATGGCCAGTTATTGTGTGTTGTTAGTTTGTTAGTGAACTTTAGGTGCGTGTTAGGTGCTGTTAGGTGCTGTTAGGTCCAAAGTAATCAAGCCAGCGCGTCTAGATCGAATCTCGCAAGTAGTTGACCATGTCTGCCTCGGGTGTCTTGCCCGTCTCCATGTCTCTCTTGCCCGCCGTGTCTTGCCCGCGTGTCTCGCCCGCTTGTCTCGCCTGCCCTCGTGTCTAGCCTGTCACCGTGTCTCGCGTCCCGTCTCGCCCGTTCCGTCATCACACCATCACATTACATACGTAGCACTCGGCCTGCGCTAGATCCTCAACGCACGTCCAGCCTGAGTCGTTCATGCTGGTGCATCACGATCGCATCCCTATCCCAATCACGATGCAAAGTATGGAGTAACGGCAACCATGTAAGTTAGGCATGCACTCCATACTCCGTACTGGCACAGGCTCTGGAAATGCACACAGTAACTAGTCCGAACGAACTTCGGGGTAAAGCGCAGACATGGAGACGAGCCATGGCCAATCACAAGGACCTCTGCAAGCTCAATGTGCCGGCGTCCCGACACGACATGATGTGTCGGGAGTTGGGTAACTATTGGGGAAGCTTTCCAGCCTGCCCGCGGCTCGAGCTATGTCATGAACAGCGTGGAACTTGGGGAAACCATCCCGGTCGCTTCCAAGTTCTCTCGCCCCTCGTAACCGTCGCACTTGACGGTCACTGCCTTGCTCCTGATACCGGGTCCGATCTCTGCATCACGCGGCAACACTTTATATAGATGAATGAGTGCAACACCACGCAGGGCACGTCGCACGATTCGCCCACGCTGGCCGGAATGCCGGTGCGAACCAGACGAGGACCTTTCAACGTGTCGCCCAATGTAACCCCACGGGTTGCCCTTCTCCACACGATGCGCCCATGTGTGTGTGTGTGAGTGCGTGTGGGTGAGTGAGTACTGGGTATGTGTGTGTGTGTGTGTGTGTGTGTGCAGGGGCTTCCAGGTCGCCCTCTTGGACGATCTGCGATCTGGGGGCGAGTCATGCATCGTGATAGGCTCGCCGACGACGCTTCTGACCGGCCGGCCTCCCAAGGCTCCCCAAGAAGGCCTGGACTTTGTCTGTGGAAAGAAGACCCCTCATCACCCCTCGCAAGAATCTGCTAATAAGAAAGAGGTCATGACCCGGCGCTACGCCGCGCGAATGACCTGGAGAAAAAACTGGCCCGGGGTTGCTGTTGTTCATCTTCCTCGTTGTTACGAATAACTACTTGGTACGGATACTTTGCCATTCATCATCCATTCGACCGCCTCCTTGTCCGTCCGTCTCTTCCCCTCCCCGGAACCGGTACAGCAATTACGGATACTCGAAACGCTCTGCAAACTCTCTCCACACCGTCGCTCCTCTGCAGACACGATACCGTACCTACGAAAGCAGGGATACTCCGTACAGCCGAGAGAGAGACGCACACCAACCCGCCCTCTCGCCTGCGAAAACCTCGCCACTCTCACCACACGCCGTTCGGGCCGGGCTGCAATGTTCTCATGACGACGACATTGAGCGGGAAGGAAGGAATGCGCCGCATGTTTGACTGAAACCGACAAGATGCTCTTGTACACCCGAGTTGCCGTGCCCAAGGCGCCGAAGAGACGCTCGCGAGCAGGTTCGTGACCATTCCCTTCCCGGGGCCTCGTCGGCTCTTTCTCTCTCATCCGTCGCGGCATTGGAGCTGACCGGCGTTGCGACCGTTCGACAGGCTGCATATGCTGGTATGTCATCTCCATCCGAACCACGGCATTTTTGACTTGATCCGGACACAAATCAGAACTGACGACCCGCAAAGCAAGGAAAAGGCAAGTGATTTCATTTTCATTTTCATTTTCATTTTCACGTTTTTCTTTTGCTTCCGTGGCGAAGCGCTGGGCTAACTCGGAGGGTCTTGTGCGCGCGTAGAAGAAGAAATGCGACGAGCAGCGCCCTCGATGCGCACGATGTGCCGAACGAAGCCTCGAGTGCATGTACGAAGCCGTCAGGCCGCGCCAACGAAAGCGACGGGACTCGACGGCTGGCCTGCTGGCGGATACGCCAGACACGCCCCAGAACTACGACCCGTCGAATCACGAATACGACGCCTGGGAGCCGGCCGAGGAGGAGGAGGAGGGAGTGGGCGGCAAAGGGAGGGGGGAAACCGGGCGCAAGACTACCACCAGTAGCGTGCTGGACAGGCCGGCGGACGAGCTCGAGCTCGAGCTACAGCTCTCACCGCTGACCCCTACCTCGACAGACCTGGTCCTGACCCCTGTCAGCTGGGTCGGGACAGACTTCACCGCCGACGACGACGTCGAGAACGTCGAGAGCGTCGACGCGCGAGTGCGGAGGGGCTCCAACTACAGCGCGGCTTCGTGTCGCGCGCTCCGCCTGCCGCCGGACCTGGCCATGATTGCGCCCTGTCCGGTCGGTTCGCCCACACTGGACCTGCGCGTGCCGCTGTTCTCCGAGTTCTCCGACCGGCCCAGCCGCCGGGGCCTCATGAACCACTTCTGCAACGTGCTCTCGCACCTCATCGTCTTCCGGGAGGAGTCCGGGAACCCGTTCCAGCAGCTGGTGCTGCCGCTCAGCCACGGGAGCGCGCCCGTCATGAACGCCATCTATGCGCTGGCCAGCGCCCACTTGGAATACCGCGGCGTCAACACGGGAGAGAAGTCGGTTCACTTTCACAACGAGGCCATCCAGGGCCTCGCGCAGCTGATTGAGAAGGGCGGCAAGGTCAATCACAAGAACGAGCTGCTGGCCGCCATCATGCTGTTGGTCTACTACGAAGTGGTATGTTGTTTATGATTGTCCGAAGCCTGCCTGCCCCGAGCAGCCGGTCCAGTCGAGCGTCGTGCTGATGCCGTCTTGTAGCTGGTCCAAAAGGGGCGCACCAACATCGTCGACGGGCATCTGAAAGGGGCTCTGACGATCATGAACTCGTGTCAAGAGGACACAACACCTACGAGTAGCTTCCTCGAGAGAGTGCGTGGACTCCCGCCCATCCATTATTATCCCCCCCCCCCCATCATGTCACGTACATGTATGCATGTCTGGCCACACCCGCTGACCCGTGTAAATCCAGGCGTTTCGCTTCTACGACGTAATCACGGCGCTCTCGCTCGGGACGGCACCGCTCTCGACCACGCCCGCGGCGAGGTGCATGCTCCCGTTCCCGCCGCTGGACGCGCGACTGACGTCCTCGCCGCTGAACACGGTGGATACGCTGCTGGGCATGGCCACGACGCTGTGGCCGATCATGCATCGGCTGTCGAACCTGCCATCGCTCAAGTGCGAGCTCGAGGGCGCGGTCCGGTCGCGGCAGGGGTCCAAGGCGGCGGTCCTGCGCACCGAGTTCGAGACGACGTCGCGCGCCATCGAGGCCGCGCTCCGGGCGTGGCAGCCCTACCTGCCGCCGGGCCTGGCCATCCGCGACGGCAGGCTGGAGGGCGCGTCCGGCGGGGCCTTTCCCGAGCTGGCCCTGCTCCAGTCCATCCTCGACAACGCCCTCGCGTACCGCCACAGCGCCTTCGTCTACCTCTACCGCACCATCTACGGCTACCACACCGGGCACGCGGCGGTGCAGGAGCACGCCCACGCGTCGCTGCTGCACTGCGCCCGCACCGTCGCCTTCCGGGGCCCCATGGGCGCCCTGCTCTGGCCGCTCTTCGTGGCCGCGTGCGAGGCCGTCCGCCCCGAGGACCGCGAGCTGGCCACGCAGGCCTTTCTCGAGGTCGACATGCACCAGGGCATGATTAATATCGAAAAAGCATGGGGTGTGGTCCGTGAGGTCTGGAAGCAGCTCGACCTGCTCGGAGCGAGCTCCTTTGGAGCCAAGGACGCCGATCTCTGGCGGCGGGTGAGTGAGGAAATGGGCGTCAGTATTGTCTTTGGATGAACGGTCTTCGAGAGGGGGGTGTGGTGGGTGAAAGGGGGTGGAAAGGGGGTGGGAAAGAAGGGGGGGGGCGTATCATCATCATCATCATGGCCGTCAGCTTTCCCCGGGATATGCCATACGGTTAGGCGTTTGACAAAGCAAAAAAAAAAAAAAAAAAAGGGCGGGCAAGGCACATTTAGGCATAATTGTCTTTGTTATTGGACGTTCGCTTCGAGGCGCATCTCCCCTCCCCGCCTCCCCGTCGTGACCAATCGGAGTCGTCCGAGGTGCGTCGTCAAACTTCCGGTAGGACGTGAGATCTACAGTGACTAGAAATCCCCAATAGCCTCATCACTCTCTTTCGGTTTGGGATCAGATCATCGCATCCCCCCTTCCCCGCAACCCTTCCGGCGGAACACACCCAACGGGAGCACGTCCGTTGGGTAATCGCAGCCCTCACGAGTTGGGGAAGTGAGCAAAGCAGGGTGCGGTGCAACGGATGACGAACCAGCCTGGCATGGCATGGCTAGGAACTATTGCGACTTGCCTTGGTCGAATGGACCAACATGGGATGGGGATGAGGAAATGGCATGTCATGATATCGTCGAGCCAACATCAGCAGAAACCTTGCGAGAGGCGAGAGCAGGGCGAGAGGGAGCGGGCGACTGAAAGACGTGCACGCAAATGCGCGACGACCACTTTAGCCTGTTTGTGGATGGTGGTGGTGATTGCAGCAGCGCCCTTTTTTAGATGAGGCACACGAACCTCCCCCTCCCTCCGGACCATGCCCGATCGTTGCATTGTCCAGAGACAGACACGGGCAGCAGCGAGTCCAAGCAGAGCACGGATAGACAGGCGATGACGAACCTCACGATGGGGATGGTGGTTGGAACTTGGGCCTGTCCACAGACAGCACATCACCAAGAGTTCCCACCTATCACAAGTCTTTGCCAGCCGTTGCAAGGGATGTGAAGAGGGGGGGACATAGATTGCGGTTGCGACGGCCGGCGAGTGCAGCGTAGCGTGTACGCACGTGTGTCAATATACATGTGTGTGCGTATAGTTGTGTGTGTCTGTGTGTGTGTGTGTGTGTGGTATTCGAGTCGTGGTAACCGTCGGCGGCAAGACTCACGATGTCTCCCTCCCCTACACCTACTCTCATATGATCCTGTCCGCGGCACAAGAGGTTGATTACATATCCCGCGACGGTCCATGCAGGCAAAAGCGCCCGATAACGAACGACGAACCAGCCTGTCGCGGGCGTGCAAGGAGAGGGGGAAAGGGGTGTGCAGACGCGCATGCGTTGGGAGTGCGAGGCAATGAATGAATGGCCCCCAGGTCGGCAGAGATAAGAGAGGTCACGATAATTCCGGTAGAGCGACAGCCGAAGACTTCTTTCTGCCCCCGTCGTGCTAGCTCACCGCGGGTCTCGCTTCTGGATCCCGTCGCAATGCGCGCCCAGGGCGAGATTGGACGCAGACGCAGAGTGCAGAGTGCAGAGTGCAGAGTGCAGATTGCAGACGACTGCAGACGGCAGTGACTTGGTCGTTGGAGCGGTCTACTAAAGGCGTCGAGTTAGTCGAGGGCCACAAGCGTGTCGGATGCAGAGGCGGAAGCTGGCATCCACGCGACGACAGCGAATGCTGCATATCGATCGCATGTTGGGCCGAGGAGTCAGAGTCAGGAAGGCAGGAAGGGGGGGCCCTGTGCCCCGTAGAAGCATCCGTACCGTAGGCTGTAACTAGGACGTGCTCCGTAGAACTACGTACGTACAGTAGCTACGGAACAACTACTCTGTACGCTACGGTGGGGGAATTAAGCCCCTGCAAATGCTTGTCAACCCCAGCTTTCCAACGTCGCTGGTGGGGGACAAGCAAGGACATTCGTTACCCCCGGTCGATCCGCATCTCGGGCTGGCGTCACAGGCAGGGAAGGAAAGAGGGCCTCACACTCATCGTAGTACGTAGTTAGTACTCGCTCACCCGCAGTCCTCACGGGAATCACCCCCAGCAAACGGGACGGTCAGTCAAGTCACCTCCTCACTAGCAAGGTCTCGTCAACAATCAGCCCTGCCCTGGCCCGCCATCGTGAAGTCCCGTCCGTCTTGTCTGTCTGTCTAAGTTAGTTGCCATTCCCGTCTCTGGGCCAAAACTCGCGCAGCTCCCCCGATTTGTTGCTGCCAGATCGCCTCTCTCTCTCTCTTCTCATGCCGCCCTCCCTCTCCCCCTCCCACCTCCCGTTATGTCATATATGCCTCGCTCATAGTCCTGCCCCCGCCGTCCAATCACAGCACTAAACCTTCTATTTACACTTTCGGGGTCGTCACATTCCCATTCTCCACTACCCGCGTCTTGCCTTGCTTGTTTGCTGCGGTACCTGACAAGCCCAGAGACTGACTGAGCCGCTCTCTCACTCGAAGCTCGCAGTGCTGTATGCGTGTGTGTGTGTGTGCCGCCGCCATGATCCAGTTCCATTCGCTGCGACCGTGTTAGCTGATTGATCTTAGCCAAAGCTTTGCTTTCTCGCACACCCAATTCCATCCTAGCCAAGCAGAAATGACTTCACCCACCACCGACCCAATGAGAAAAGCTCTCACCTCGTCCCGCTACACTCTCTAGCACTACAGGCGCCTCCCCGCTGTAGGACTGGAGGAAACGGACATTGGGCCATTGACATGACGAGCACCGCCACGCACCCGCACACGCACACATACACTCACACATACACTCACACGCCATATACGCTCACACACACACATACACACACACGCCCTCTCCCTCTCGCACGCTCTCACACACGTTCTCACACACGCTCTCACACACGCTCTCACACACACATGTACCCGTACGCACTAGCCAAGCACAAACGGATGACGGGTCACCCTGATGGACACACAACAACTACCGCAACATCAGAAAATAAACCGCCGAGTCGCATCGCATACACATAACCGGACGTGAATTCACCCGGAGCAGTATCATCAAACCCCGCCTCCACTCTCCCTCGCCGGACACATCTTGCTACCCTGCTAGATGTCCTTGACCGACCGTTGGGTGACTATCTGCGCCTCCCGCCATGGCGACCGCGACCAACGGCAACAGCAACAACGGCGTCGGCATCGGCAGTGGCAACGGTAGCGGAAACGGCAACGGAAACGGAAATGGAAACGGGACAATGGCTGCCCCGAGCATGAAGCCAATCCGCTTCGTCAACAACCAAGGCCAACCACCGCAAAAGAGGAGGAGGATCAATGCAGCGTAAGTCGGCCTTTCTGTTTGTTCTGTTCTGTTCTGTTCCCCTTCCCGACGCACGACCTGCCTGCACAAGTATCCTCCCCCCTCCCCGGGGGGTATCGTTTCGGTCGGGTCGTGTCGTGCGGACTGCTTGCAAGAGGGAGGAGCCCGCGCACGCAGCAGACTTCCCAAAAGACACAACTAGTTCGGGGCCGACGTGCGTGCAGTACGTGCAGTACACAAGTACGTACAGGACAGGCATGGCGACCCCACTGACGACATGTCCACAGAGGGGCCGAAACAGACGGCGGCCTCCCGCTAAGAACCAACCAGCCCACAGCATCCATCTATCCATCACAGTAACGCAGAACTCTATTGCTGACGGCAACCTATTGCCTCCCCTGTAGCTGCTTGACCTGTCGCAAGCGAAAGACACGATGCGACGGCGAGCACCCCTTTTGCCAGACCTGCACCAAGAACGGCCACGCGTGCCAGGGCTACCCGGAGGAGAAGCGGAAAGACTCGCTCGACGATACCAGCCCCGACGAGCCGTTGAGCGACCGCAACGACGACGACGTGAAGTGCGCCGTCGGCCGCGAGGATGACCGACAGCAGCCGTGGTCCTCGGCGGTGAGGGCCGCGGGGGCAGTAGTCAATGGCGTCGGCGCTGGCTCTGGCTCTGGCGCTGGCTCTGGCGCTGGCTCTGGCTCTGGCTCGGTACCCATCCCCGGCTCGTTCCGACCCCATGCCGACGCTCATTACCACCATCCGACCTACGCATCGCCCGTGCAGCCCAAGGCAGAGCATCTGGATTGGGACGAGCTGCAGACGCCCTCCACACGCGCGCCAGTCGCGCTAGCCACTAGACGACCGCCGAATCCGCGAGCCGCCTCCTTCTCGACCGAAGACGGACGCAGCCCGAGCATACGCTCACCAGTTCAGCGCCATGGCAACGAGGGCTGCCGCGTCCCCTACTTCCGCTACTTTGGTCCCACGGCCATCGTGCCCGGCTTCAAGCAGATGGTCGTCAAGGTGCGCGACCGGCGACGGAGCTCCATGGCCGCGTCGCCCAGCTCGGGCGCGACTTACACCGGTTTCCTCAGCTCCAGACACTCCGACCACGAATCGATACACTACGACGACCCGCCATACTACGACCCCAATGACCCCGAGCCTGTGTCCCCCGTCGTCCTCGGTCTGGTGGACACCTTCTTCGCCCACCAGGGGTGCAACTATCCCTTCCTCCGGCGCGAGGACTTTCCCCGCCTGGTCAGGGAGAAGCAGGTCGATGCTATACTGGTCGATGCCGTGTGTGCCCTCGCCGCTCGGTTCTCCGACCATCCCCTCTTCAGCACCAACGGCCCCAGGGCCGATCGCGGCCATTTCTACGCCCAACGGGCGAGATCCGCGACGGTCGACACCTTCCCGTGCCCCTCCGTCTCGGCCGTGCAGGCGTGCCTGCTGATGGCGTACGAGGGCTTCGGTGCCGACCAGGACAGCGCCCTGTGGATGTACCTGGGGCTTGCCATCCGCATGGCCATCGACCTCGGCCTTCACAAGAGTGACGGTGTCAGGTTTCGAGGCGAGAAGGACCCTTGGTTAACGAGGATATACAATAGGCGTTCCAGCGACCCCGACCGTCTTGCCTCGCACCGGGGTGGTGACAACGCCGCCGAGGACGTCGACGCGCCGAATCCGGAAGAGGAACGCAAGGTGGAAAAGGAGCGCATCGACACTCTCTGGTCCGTCTTGTTCCTGGATCGAGTCATTTCGTCCGGGACCGGCAGGCCCGTCACGCTCCGCGACGACGACTTTGAGATGGAGCCGGCGCGTGTCATGTACAGCCCCGACGGCGCTTGGCCGGACCCCTTTCCCACCCTGATCCAGATCATCCGCCTCTACGGCCGTGTGTCCGACATCCTGAACAAGCTGCGTGGCCCCAGCGACATCACGCCGGAGCGGATGAACAAGCTCGCGCAGATGGAGAATGAGCTCACGAGGCTGCACCGGATGCAAGACCCGCGCCTGCGTTTCGACGCCACCAACTTCCAGAACTACGTCGCCAGTGGCCAAGGCACGTCCTTCATCCTGCTCCATTTCTGGTTTCACGCCTCCATCATCATCCTCCATCAGCCCACGCTCCTCACCCCGCTCGAGAAGATGAACAACTACGAGCATGCGCTGGAGCCCGGCAGTCGCGAGCTGTCCATGTCCAGCGCCAAGACCATTGCCGACATACTGGCTTTTGCGAAGCTCTTGGATGAGAAGAGCTACATCAGTAACCCCTTTACCTCTCAGCCGATATACATTGCCGCCTGCGCGTTCCTCAAAGAGTCCGTCACCAACTCGCCCTCGCAGCCAGCCTCTCCGGCTAGCACCCACTCGAACGACTTGAAGCATGAGTTTGGGAGGACCTCTTCGACGAGGGCAACAGCCGGCGCGGACGCAAAGTCCTCGAGCCGACACTTCCTCCTTGCCTCGGCGGCAATGCAGAACTACCAAGCGTGCTACAAGGCACTGCAGCAGATGCAGGTATATTGGGGCGGCGTCCGTTATATCCTCACGGCGCTGGACCAGAAAGCAGGAGGCATCTGGGACTGCGAGACGTACACGCGTGAGGAGTACGAGAGCACCAAGCTCATCCGCCGTAGCGGCAACGAGAACTTGGTGCTCAAGTACGACCCGTACCCCCCAGCTTCGCCCGCTCCGCCGCCGTTGGCCTGGTCTCTAACCGGGACGACCAACTCGCCCAACTCCAGCCTGACCCTCCTCTTCCAAAACCACCAGGCGCACACAGGCGCACATGAGCATCATGGGCCCGCGTCGCATTCGCTTGTCCCACATCCTCCGCCCTCTCCCATGCCGGCGACACCGGGGAACATGATTTATGACCCCATCCGCCAGAGCCTTCCGGAGACGACGCAGATGTTCCCACCGCCCTATCCGCAGGCAAACACGTCTGCACTCCGTCACTCGATCGATCCTTCTCCTGCTCCCCGCGCTTCTGGACCGCGGAGGCCGGGCTCGTCTCTCCGTCGTCATAGCAGTCTTAACAATGAACATGCGGTCAAATTCCAACCTTCGCCCGGTTCGAAGCATTCCGTGACATTTGGTCATCCTGGCGAGAGTAATGTAACGCCCCGTTCACATACGCCGCCGTCTCAGTTTTCGTCCACCTTCGACAATTCGACCTATGCATCTGTGACCTCCCCAAGCAACACCATGAGGATGACTGATATGCAACCGCCAGCATCCACCCAGAGCCAGCATTACTCACACGTAAGCAGCACTGCCCACGCGGACGGCACCCTCAACGGGCCCGGCTACATGGGCAGCGGGCCTTCCGACTTTGCCCAGAACGGAAGCGGCATGGCGTCCGACGGCTACGTATATTCTGGGACGACCGCGCAGGGCATGCACATGGTCACGTATGACAATGAAGGGGACATAATCCATCACGTGTCAAGCTTCCCACCCGCCGAGATGATGAGCTGGTTTGGTGATTACTTCCCGGCCGACGTCGGTTACTTTGAAGCCAACGGGCCCGGCTTGGAGTAGCTGGCCCGACCCTGTCTGTCTTTTCCTGGACATGGTGCTCGCCTCGTTTCTTTCCAATTTCGCTTGATCACGACGAGATGGGAGTTCAAGGGGGTACGCCGGTTAGCTGGCTCGAGATAGATGATGAGATAGTGATGCGGAGCACTTTCACTTTTCAGCGTTTGTTTACTCTTTCACAGCCGCTACCAGTGTGTGACACTGCCGTGGTCGAAAATGGGTGTTTTTCACCTACGGGATCTGGAAGGAAAGGGGCTATACGACATTTGCTCCGGTTCATGTTTCTGTGGCGCGCGTTGACGCCTCTCGTCCTCTATGCCTCTCTGGATCGTGGCGGGCATGATCTCGTGGCCAGATAACGACGGTGTGTTTGTTTCTCCCGGGGTTACGACACGCTTCGACGTACTTATTTCTCGTTATGAAACCCCCGTGCTTGAAATTATCGCTTTGGTATTGTGGGGAAGGCTTCCCGTGATGATGGACTTGTGGAATTGCAGCGGGCGTTTGCGAGTACTTGTGGGACATTTGCAAGCACATGATGGAATTTGAAAGGAGCAGCAGGAGTACACACACACACGCGCACACACACACACATATACACACATACCCACGGTCATGGTCGCGACGCAATGTTACAGTGTCGTTGGTCCAGAGGAATTGGTGTAACCGATCACTTTTGATCGTTCGATCATCGCGTCCACGACGACGGAATTTTCGCTTGGGGGCGGATGAAAACTGGGAGGGGGTTTGCTTTTTCTCTCGCTGGACTCACTTTCCAATCCTGGTTTGATGGGTAATATGAAAAAAAGTTTCATTCACCTCATGGCCACTGGCCGGATCTAATATACAAACATCTATAGTATCTTGGCCTCCCTAGCCCGTTCTTTTTAAATTATGTACAACGTCGTGTTGTCGCTGCCCGTTCAGTAAGCTCCTCTGCATCATTATCCCCACGGGGGGGCCCGGAGCGCGTTGTTTCTTCTAAAACCTGCGTTCTCCGTTGACAATGTTAAAGGTGCCGCCCAGCGAGTCGCTGCAGCCCAGGACGCCCTTGGTCGACGTCGTGGTGCAGAACTCGCCGGCCTTGACGGGCAGGCCGGTGGTGTCGACGGGAGTGCCCGGCTGCGCGGTGGACGACGACGACGACGACTTGGCGGCCTGCTTGGCTTTGGAGACGCGGCTTCTGGCCCTGGTCTCGAGCTCTCCCGTGGTCACGTCGCGCTGGTTGATGGAGTCGTGCAGTTGGCGGCCTCGCGCGGCCAGGCCGGCGGCGTCGTCGTCCTCGTCCTCGGCATCGTCATCCACGTCGGCAGCATCCACGTTCACGTCGTCGGAAGCGTCCTCGTCCTCGTTGGAATCATCCTCATCCACGTCGGAGGCGTCCTCGGCCACGTCGCGCTGGTTGATGGAGTCGTGCAGTTGGCGGCCTCGCGCGGCCAGGCCGGCGGCGTCCTCGGCCACGTCGCGCTGGTTGATGGAGTCGTGCAGTTGGCGGCCTCGCGCGGCCAGGCCGGAAGCGTCTTCGGCCACGTCGGAGGCATCCTCGTCCTCGTCGGAGGCATCCTCGTCCTCGTCGGAGGCATCCTCGTCCACGTGGGAATCATCCTCTTCCTCGTCGAAAGCGTCCTCATCCTCGTCGGAAGCGTCCTCGGCCACGTCGCGCTGGTTGATGGAGTCGTGCAGTTGGCGGCCCCGCGCGGCCAAGGTAGCGGCATCGACGACCGAGGCGTCCCGGGCCTCGGGCATGGAGACGAGAAGTTCGGCCCTGGCATCAAACTCCGTCTCATCGTCGTTGTCGTCGGCGTCGTCGGCGTCGTCAGAGCGTCGGAGGAACCGGCGTTGCCCGTTGACAATATTAAAGGTGCCGCCCTGCCCGTCGCCGCAGCCCAGGACGCCCTTGGTCGAGGTCGTGGTGCAGGACTCGCCCGCCTTCAGGTTCAGGCTGGCGTCGACCACGGGGGTGCCGGGCGCGTTGTCCGAGTTGGCGGCTTGTTTGGCGTTGAGGACGCCGGCGGCGGGCGCGGCGGAGACGGCGCCGAGGAGGGCCAGGGTGGTGGCGGCGATGAAGAATCTCATGATGGCGGGTGGGTTGGGGGGAGGGTTAGATGTGGTAAGTGATCGGGAGCCAAGCGAGGGAATGTTTGAAAAAATGGAGATGGTGAGAGAAGTAGAACGGGCCGGCCGAATGAGTATGATTATGGGGGAAAGAAGAGAAGAGGCGGACGACTGAAGCGCGAGATGGTGATGCGTTCTTCTGATGTCCATCCAACGGAGTGACGACGGGGTGTCTTATAGTCACCCGCCTGAACACAGCTAGGGCTCTAAAAGGGGTAACCATGCCAAAATGACATCGCGCTCCCGTTGCACCAATCGACGTGGCGGGGCATCCATTGGCACCCTACACGGTACCTACCTGGTTTTCAAGAGAGCCAAGGATAACTATTGTGTAACCGATGGACCTTTGTTTGACTCTGTTTTAGGTTGGAAGGCATTTGACAAGTACCGAAGCTTCTTTCAAATTACTCGGCAGGTTCTCTATCTCCTTTTCTCCTGTCGAGGTACCCAAAAGATACCTTGAAGACCAATAAAGGAACCACGGATGGCCCGAAGTATTCAACGAACCCACTAGCTTCCATGGTTTTCTTTAGCCCAACCATGGTAGCCTATATTACAGCCCTAAGATCTAATTTACTTAACAATCACAGTACGACCTCATCGTCCGAAGATCCGATGATGAGATTGATTATGCATAACTGCGTCTGACTCGTATGCATTATTTAAAAATGCTTGTACTGCGGTACAGATGCTTGTCCACCCCCTGAAAACAAACCACTGTGTGTATTGCTGTGGGGACGGGGTTGACAGTCAGGGTCTCCCCCGTCCAGCTACCCCGGACTTGGCACCCGATGGAGGGCCCGCCTGACAAGATGATGGCGGGAGGTGTGTTTGAACCCTTTCTTTTTCTTCTTTTCTTTGCCAGCCTCGGTCCTGAAACCGGGCTATGAACTCAGCATTCGTTTGATCGGCGTTCTCGAAGCCATGCTCTCGCCTATTGAAAGGCAGGGACAAGATGAATACAGAGGGGGGTTTTGCTTGGTCCACCACCCTCCGCCTTCCTCGGTCTTTTCCGATCCTCAAGGGGTTTGTTTACTGTCCTAGTTTGTGTCACGATTCCGGCTCGTTGAGTCATGATCGCCGGACATGAGATGGCATACCGGATCGGCGCTCTAAAAGGGGATACCCGTTGGCGCTACATGGCTGACTTGCGGTTTGAAACCGGCCATGGTCATCATAGGGCGCCTTTGAACTGAACCCATTAGAAACAAAGCAAAGGTTTGTATTGGTTTGTAGAAGCAAGCTTGTGCAGGAATAGCATCGCCGCAATGGTCCGCGCTTCACCTTTATAGTTTTGCAGGTGGCACAAACGTGCAGTGCACTTGGCCGTTGAAACGTCCGATTTATTTGAAATCCAAACAAGAATAGCTCCTTGAATCCGCCTGCTCCCAGGCTCACCCATGTGGCAAGATTGCAAGGTGCTGGTGTACATGTAAAACTGTGTTTGCTACTATGAAAGGCTTCACAATCTTGTCAAGGCAGCAGGACTATGGACTGTGGCCGTGGTAACTACAAAGTATATAGTAGGGATAGTCCAGTCAAATGTGCTGTTTTGCCCGGTGGGTGCTTATCCAATCTCTTGGCCGAAAACAACTACACCGGGCCCTGCTCGTAACAGCAATAGTCTTAATTGTTCTTTCTTGCTCTGCATGTAATTTTTAATATTGTAGCTAGTGTAATATTAATAAACTAGAGGAGGATAGTGGGATGGAATAAAGAAAGGGTTCCTAGATGAGCTTAAAATCAATGGCAAGGAAGCCATGAGTGTAGTAACCGAGAGTGAGAGTAGAGTACTATACTACTTTTACTGTTGGTGTTTTCAAGCATATTGTGCGATATTCATCACTCCATTACTATTCTTTACGCCTCTTCACTTCAATTGAACTTCTACCTACTCAACAATAGTGCTTGTAACACAGCAGACTAAACAGTTTCCTATTTAGCTACGTAGAATTAGACACCGACTTAGAGTCCAGGGGGTAACTTGGCCGGATCCTACTGTCTTTGCACTTCGCCAATTACGTGGATGGGCCACGCTCTCGTACGTTACGAGTGTTCCATGCCGCTCAACAGGTCGGAAACCGGATTGCTCCGGGCCTCCGGCAGGCGGCTTTCTTGCTTCGATCTCCGACGCCACTGTTGAAACTTGAATCCGTTGGCTGCAACATGCATGACACGGCTGCTGCCCGCGGTGAAAGGTATATATCCCAATTCCTACCGTTGTCGCCCGGAACTTATAGCGTAATATGCTATCACAGCCAAGGCATATCCGTATCCGAACCCCGTAGATGGGAAAACGACAACGGTGCTTTGGCCGCCCGAGACCCCGAAGAGCTCTGGCGCCGCAGCGGTGTGTTTCCCGATCCAACACATGAGTCATTTGCCAATTTAGCTGAAGGGGTTCAGTAGCTTGGCAACTGAACTCGACCGTCTGTCCAATTCATCCATCGAGAACTACTGGTCGGTGTCCTCATGCCGTCGGGGGTATAGGGACATCGAGATATGCCAAGTCCGATCTTCCCGATGCCGGATGGCATACCGGAGCGCACGGCTACAACGGTTAATGCCCAGAACTATGTAAACTAATATAGATAACTCTGTTCGGCATAACGGATTACAGATGGACCGACTGTCCTAGATTCAATCTTATGCGCAACTTGAACTTGAATCCACCAAATTTACCTTTAAAAGGTACACTTCCACCCACTCACTCTTCCACCGACACGAGCACCTCGTTTTTTCAACCTCCTCCTTAGCACACAATCCTACGTCCTCTCCAAGACAATGTCGAACTTGCAGATGATTGTCCACCGCGGCGACGGCCTGGTGTTTGGCGAAAGCCCGCGATATCGCCACGGCATTCTCTACGTCGCCGACATGCTCGGCAAGAAGATCTACACAGTCGACACCCGCGGCGGCGCCAACACCACAGCTGTCCTCGAGGAGGTGGAGAACCAGCCGAACGGCATGTGCTTCCACCCCGACGACGGCGCCCTGATCTACTCGTCCATGTTCGACGGGAAGCTGTGGCGGTACCACGACGGCAAGCGGGAGCTCTACGCCGACCTCGGCGGGCTGATGCGAGGCTATCTCGGCGACATGGTCATCGACAAGCTCGGCCGCGTCTACGTCGACGACGTCGGGGCCAAGGTCTCGCACGGGGAGGTGCCGGGGCCCGAGAGGCCGGGCCAGGTCCTGCTCGTGGACACGGACCGGACCGTCCGCTGCGCCGCCGACGGCCTACAGTTCCCCAACGCCATCGTCATCGACAGCGCCGGGACCTCGCTGTTCGTCGCCGAGTCGGTGCGCCGCCGCCTGATGAAGTACGAGATCGGCGCGGACGGCGGCTTGGCCGACCCGCAGGAGTTCTGGAACGCTTCGGCGCTGTTCCCCGACGGCGTGGATCCCCGGGCGCCGGGGCCGGATATGGCGTCGATTGACGGTGGCTGCATAGATGCCGAGGACGGCATGTGGCTGAGCACTGTTGGCAACGGCGAGTTTGTCCGCGTCGATAGGCAGGGGGCCATTACGCGGCGGATTCCGGTCGAGGGTCACGCCGTCGCCTGTGCTCTGGGAGGTGATGATGGCAAGACCTTGTTCATGGTCGTGAACAGGTGGCCCGAGAACACGCCCATCTTCAAGGCGATGTTGGAGGGGACGACGCATTGTGTCGTGCTTTGTACCAAGGTCGACGTGGGATGCGGTGGCGGTCTTCCGTCGGGTTACTGACGCAAAGGCGAGCCAGACTTGACTTGGCCTGAAGGGTCGGCTTCGAGCGTTCTAACAGATAACTTGGAAACCAAGGTCGTGTACGGGTTTACTGCCTCGATATTTACAAAACCTCGCGCCGTTTCCAGATCATAACATATCTTGCCGGCTTCAAATATGTATAGAACAGAGCATGGCATATCGGTAGTGTTGCACCCGCCGATTTCGCCGATTGAACCCCTATTTGAAAGTCAATCGTCGATTGACATCAACAGTTAAAGTTTGAATCGGCCAAACAATCCGTCTACATCTGAGATAATTATGCTTTGGCACTGATCCTAAGGGAAGGGTCAATAAACGGTGACTACGAAAGTAGCTGTTAGAGGTTTCGTAGTACGAGTTTAGATAGGACCAAAACGGTAAAGGGAGAACAAGCATTCATCTCCAACTCATACAAATATGGGACCTCGCAGGTGTTACGAGTCAACGACTGAATCCATACCGTAATATACCTGTCAGGTTTAGTCACGATGTCGTCTCATCGACAAATTGGTGTCATTCAGGGGCTTGATTAACAGCCGTTTGCTGCTCTCACAAGGAATGAAGTAGGCGACGGGACAAACCAATTATAATGGTCACGCAAGTCGATTAGAATATAGGCAAACATGGTAATTTAAATAAATGGAGTGTGAATAAGGAGTGCATGATGTTGCCCGTCGAATAGAATACCTAAGCCTTACCACCAACTCAGGGCTGCAAAAGAGGCGACCTCCATCCCAAGTTGTTTACGACACTCTCTCTAGTTCCTCTTGCGCATATCGACGTCCTTCTTTGCCGTGGTCGGCACGATGTGATCAGACTCGGCCTCGCTCTGGCTTCCCCAAGTGGCGCCAGTATCAGACCGTCTCTCCATTGTCTCGTCTTCCGGATTCTGAATGCTTTGAGCATGTTCCGTGATGATCTGATGGTCCGTGGTAGGGAAAAAGGCGTAGTAAGGTTCACCGTGATGGCTTTGGCGAATCCATTGCTGCGTGGGATCGTGGTAGTCGTCACCCGTTCCAGACTGGTACGCGGCGATAGTATGAGAACTCAGGTTAGTATGTCGAGCAGTGTTGGAAGCGTCACGATAGCGGTGGGATAGGTGTCGGTCGTGTGTCGAGGAGTGGGCTGTGGAGGTAGAGGTCGGGCCCTCCTGCGACACAGGGGATGTGCTACCGCGGGGAAGGCCAGGACCTGCACCGGAACTGTTGACAGCGTTGGCAGTAGCATCGTTGAGTCGTGGCTGTTGGGTTGGTCTCTCAGTGAACATATTCAAGAAAATGGTTGAAGGGGAAGATATGGCTAGAGCATCAGATACGTACGTGATGTGGGTGCCGGTTGGGAGTGCGTCCCGATCCTGCGGACTTCTTTCTGTCTGATGTAGGCATTGCAGATACTCAGGACTTGGGAGGGTTTGATGGAATGATGGAGAGAATGTAGTTTGTCTGGTACGCTCAACGACGACTCTTAGGCCTATTTATGTACAAAACCATACTGCAACAGTCTCGCAAGGGTTGCATCTCTTGCGACTGTAAGTGTGTTCGACACTCACCGGAATAGAGCCAACACTACGAAAACAAAACAGTCATGGCTGAGCGCACTTGACTCTGCAGGCTGCAACTTTCGGAATCCGATAGTGGCCTTGTTCCCAAAGCTGGTAAAGTCAATCGGAATTGTAGACCAAGCGAATCATTGTGACGAGGCTACGGTGACATCTGCAGCACTCGAGGCAGGTAGTCGAGAATTTATGACAAGGCCAATCATGATAACGGCGATATAGCAGAAATGAGAAGCACGCATGGGGAATCATAGACTGAGCCAGTCATACGGGAGTACGTGATTGACTGACCGACCCTGGTCGCTTGGATGGTGGCGCTCTCATGCGACCCCCTGCGTGTTGGAAAAGAAGACCCGAGCAATGACTTGCATACAAATGTTTCACCGTTCACGGCTCGGTAGGCTGCTTGACGCGTTGGGTACCCGCGAGCCTGCTTGGCGCCTTGGACCCTTGGACCCTTGTAGGAATTCTAGACTCGACCAATCAAGGCAGGCCAGGCTTTTGACAGTCTTGTGCGGCTGGGTGTCGAATCTCGATAAAGGTTTGGCTTTCGCCAATATCGCTCCTGTTCCCCCTCTCCCTTCTTCATCTTCATCTTCATCACCATCTCTATCCTGCTCTCATCGAGGGCTACTACAAATCAATCACTATCATCATACCCCAAACTTGTCTTGTTTTCTACATTCCCCCAATTTTGTGTACGCTGTAGAGTGTACTCATATGTTCGATTTGGACTTCTTGTCAGAAGTCTTGCAAGGCTAGCAGTAGTGTTAAGCATATCGAGTACCTCTTCCAGTACGAACGTCGCCAGCTCTGGGATACACCACGATGGAGTTCGATTGGGCATCCCACTTTGATGAGATTCGGCGGTTGTATCTCGTGGAGAACACTTATCTGAAGACAATCATGGCCAAGTACAAAGAGGAGTACGGCTGTACCGCGACGTGAGTTCACAGGTGCGATACGTTGCTCTGAGGGCTGCTAACCCACGTTCGACAGTAAACGCCAATGGGTCTCCCAGCTCGACCGATGGGGTCTCAATAAGACTTTAAATAAAGACGGATGGATCTACGTTGAGCACCAGACGCAGAAGCGGAAGAGAGAGCTTAAAGACACGGATGTCGTTCTCTCGGGGGTACGGATGTCATCCACCAAGCTAAGGAAAGGCTTCAAAAACCATGGCTTCGAGATTTCCCGCAAGTGGGATGCTACACGAAGTAAGAAGCCATTTGCCAAAGACGATCAGGGAAAAAGGCTAACCATCATCAGGATCAAGCCCCAAGCCACCGGACGGGCTGTCTTTGTTTGTGTGCACTCCCCCGGCGTCAACCCGGTTATCATGGCCCCAAACACCCCAAAAGCAACAGTGGATACAGTTCCAGTCCCTGTTCAGCCAGAGTACGTGAAACCAGCCGGTTCCTAAGTTATATGCTCATGTAATAGCAGGTATCGAGCCTATACTGAGACAACTACCAATCCATTCGCAAAGGGTCCCGAGCTTCGACAAATTTATGAACCGACTCGCACAATCCGGAAGCCAGGTTTCCCGACCAAGTGGATCAGCTGCGATGTATAATGGAAATCTGAGTGGCTTTGCATACGACTGGGTATCAACGTATATGCCCGAGGAGAGCCCAGATGCACATCTTGACCGAGCCAGCTTTATTGGCCAGCTCAACAGTCCAAGACTCCTGCAGACTCGAGTAGAGCTATATTTGTTCTCGGTCACCAACGGCTTTCCAACGCTAGATGACGGCTCTATCTTGTTGGCTCTATTTGATGCTTCACAATCCTTGTCACATCATCTGGGGGCACTTCTATCGACCGCGAGCCCGATTTCTAGGACCTTACTAGACAGGATCTTCTTTAGCGCTGTGGAGTCTGGTCGTATTGATATCCTTAAACAACTAAGGGAAAGCGGAATCGATCTGGAGAAACAAGCAAACCGTTTTTATTCATGGCAAAGTACTAGCGAACTACCTGTGGGAGTTGCGCTGTCGAAGCATAACATTGAACTCGCTGCCTTTCTCGTCGATAACGGAGCGCGACTATGGGGTAACCAAATAACATCTCCATTCCCGTCGTT
The DNA here is from genome assembly GCA_022414665.1 of Arthrinium puccinioides. Lineage (NCBI taxonomy): Eukaryota > Fungi > Ascomycota > Sordariomycetes > Amphisphaeriales > Apiosporaceae > Arthrinium > Arthrinium puccinioides. The sequence goes on from JAIUNF010000005.1 coordinate 308,116, forward strand.
GAGAAATTTCGACGGGGCAGAGCGATCCGGTGCAGAGAGAGGGATAATCTTCGTCCTTGAAAACCAGAAAAACATCAAAGAAACTCACCTACTCGATGCCTTGGGAAGCATGGACTTGGACCAAAGCTGGGATCGTATCGCACATACGATCCTCGACCGTCTCTGCGAAGTCTGGACATCTTCAGGATTGGCCTATCCCGGTACTGTATTGTCTTACGCCATCAGACATGGTCACCAGGGGATAGTTGACGAACTGCTAGCACACAAGCCTGGCCTGAACGAAGTTTCCATATGGAGATGCCGATCAGGGGATATACTACCCCTCTCAGAACCTGTTCGGCGAGGGGACTACAAGTTATGTCAATCCCTGCTAGACCTTGGGGCAGATCCCGACCCTGGTGAGGAATATCGTTTCTCACCTGTGGCAATAGAAAGCGTATGTGGTGGCATAAAGTGCGATGATCTATTAAGAATAGTATCTAGCCAATTGAGGTGTTAAGTACAAAGGAGATGGGTGGGTCCCGTTAGATGCGCCCTTGTGGCTAAGGCGTGGCATAGGATAATTTGCTATATACCCCCTAGTTAGCGCGCATATCGTAAAGTCGATATTAAGTTTAACTATCGCCTTAGTAGCATCTCGAGAGTCCCTATATACTCTTATAATATTTCCTAAGCGCCCCTCGTTAAATAGCTATTCGCGCTATCTAGCGCCCCTCGATAAATACCCGTATACGCTCTTATCCCGTAAACGCGTATACTAGCTATCGTGAAATATACGTCCAAATACCGCTAATAGCGACGTGATTAGTTAATAGATACTTAGCCCTATAATAATAGTACCTTAGGCACTATTAATAGAGGGTCTGCGATATCCTAATAACCTTACGCGTAGGTTAGTTATCTGTCCTTTTTTCTAATTTCCTCTCTTTAGACTACTAACGTAGTTAGACCGTAAGTCCTCGAAATCTAGATATCCTTAGCCGTAACCGTAGATACGACGTTTAGATACTAATTTCTAATAAAATATTAGTTTAAACTATATTAGCAGTACTAGTAATAATAATAATATATCCGGTAAGCTCTATTATCCTTCGCGTAGTATTAAGAGGAATATTACTAACGCGAGAGAGTAGCCGAAGTCGCTCTCGCTACGCCTCCTCCGCCGCCCGCGCCGTCTAGTAACGGTAGTAATAGAGGTCCGCCCGATAAGCCTATCCTTCCAGAGCTTATTATCGACCTTAAGGGTAAAGATAACGATAATAACGACGAGGATAAGGACGAGGATAAGGATAAGTACGAGGATAGTAACGAGCCGCTCTCTAAGGATAATAGGAATTATCTTAGTAAGGATAAGACTGCGATTACGAAGGCTCGCGACCTTCTAAAGCGCGCTCGTCGCTACTAGTCCCGTGCTTATCGCTCTTTTAAGGGTAGTATTATAAAGGCTTAGAAGAGTACTACGCCGGGCGGGCCTCGCCGTACTCCTTACTTAGGATATATATGTTCTGCCCTTACCCGCGCTCGTAGCCCCTATACCGATACTCTATCCCTCTAAGGACCTAAGTCCGCCGGTCCGGCTTATTATTTCGATTACTCGAGATATAACTACTTATAAGTCGTATTTAATCTGTTTTTATAAGCGAGTTTCTAATATTTTAGTAGCTGCGATAAGGTCCCCCGCCTTATTCGCCGCGCCGCTCGCTATTTAATAGCTAAGCTTTAAGTTAAGCCTCCTATACCTATAAGTAGCTTATTTTACCCCTCTTAATATTAGCTCTAATTAAAGTTAGGATAGGCTCGCCTACGCGCTCTACGTGCTACCGTTCGTACGCTACTCGAAATTAAGTAGCTAGGATAATACTACGAGCTCTATTCGGGAGAGAAGGGCAAGGAGTATAAGCCTAAGGTCTCTAAGCTACCTATTCCGCCTTCGCCTAGTACTAAGAAGACGCTTTCGGGTAGCGTTAAGAAGCTCTCTTCTACTAAGAAGAAGCCTTCGGGTAATTCTAAGAAGCTCCCTCCTATAAAGGAGGAGCAGGATAATATAGACCTCGATAAGGCCTAAGATAATTATTTTATTCGGTTTTATTATTACGCTTCGTACGCGCGTGTCCCTAGATTAGACCGCGCTATTAAGCTGCCCCTTACGGGCGCCCTTATTCTCGATAGTTTATTCTTATTTTACGTATCTAGGCTTAGATCGCGCCGGTAAGCTACTCTCGTAAGCGCCCTAGTTCTTTATATTTTACGTGTCCTAGGTTTAGATAGCGTAGCTAGGAGGCTCTTACGAGCTTCCTAATAAATAAATACTTTTATATATCCTTTACTTCGCTATCTATAATTAATTAACGAATATTTTAAAGATTTAGAAGTAACCTAAAATACTCGAACTTCCCGCGGGGAAGATTCTTTATTAGTCCGTCGGACGGTATATCCTTAGTAGCTAGGTAGAAGACTTTAAATACTCCTTTTTAGTATTCCTAGCGTAGCTAGAGGTTATAGATATCTATATATTTTAGCTTAGTAGAGATCCTCTTATTCGCGCCTATAACTAGGCGGATAGTCTGCTAATTATTATATACTATCGTAAATAGGACTTCTAGATAAAGTTAGATATTATCGAAGAGTCGTTTTAACGCTACTATTTCTTTAGCAGTCTAGCTTAGCACTAGGAGCTCTGCCTTAGTTATTAAGGTTATAATAGTATCTTACCGCGCTACTCGCTAGACTACTAGTCCTCTAAATAGTTAGATAAGGTATCCTTAAGATAATCTCCGAGTTTCCTCGTTATCTGTAAATAAGGCGTCGCTTAAGATTACGAGTACCTATACGCCTTTCTTATATGCTCTATAATATAGTATAATAAACCTTATACTATATACGTACCGGAGGTACTAGTTAGCTATATTTATATACGCCTAACTTAGATTAGTAAGGAATTTAGAGAGCTCCGAGTATATAAATACTAGATCTAGTCGCGTTATAATTGCGCTATAAAGGATTATTCCGATTTACTCTTAGTATAACTTGATTTGCTATTTAGACGCGATCCTAGAGTTCTTAATAAGCTCTATCTATAGGAGAGGTATAGTAGGTATACTACTCTCCTATAGTCTAAAGCGCTTTATAGCCTTCTCGAGGTAACTATTATAGCTTAGCTAGAGCTTCTTAGCTACTCGGTCTCTCGTAATCCGTATACCTAGATAGTAGGTCGTAGGGCCTTAGTCCTTTAGTTAATATATAGCTTTAATACCGCGTATTAGCTTATCTACTTCTTACTAATCTTTCTTATAGTAATAGACTAAAAAGTCGTTTATATAGAAGACTATAAAGATCGTTCGTTTTAGGTTATAAAATAAGTATAGCTCCTTATTTAAACCGCTTAGCCTAAGCTTCCGGAGTATTCTAGAGAAGTCCTTAAACTAGAGTAATAGCAATTCTCGGAGCCCGTAGAGAGCTCTACCTAATCGGAGATACTTTCCTTCTTACTAGTATCCCTAAGGTAGCTTATAATAGACCGGGTCGGAGTCTTCTAAGAATAACGTATTAAAGAACGCGTTTACTACGTTATAGGAGTTATATTCTAGGTCGAAATACGCGATAAGCGCTATTACGATCCTAAACGACCTTAACGCGAGCGTTACCGCGTAAGTACTTATAAGTAAGTTAATTAGCTACTTATCTCTACGGACGTAAATACGCGCCTTAAATCGTATAAGGAGATTATTTTTATCGTATTTATTACTAAAGACCTATTTTAAGGGTAATAGCTTTATCTTGGGATTATAGTCGATAACCTCCTATACTACTAGTTTCTAGAGCGTATTAATTTCGACTTAGGTCGCCTTTATATATCTATTACGATTAGGATAAGTAGCGAGCTTACCCTATAACTTCGGTAGAGGGGCTAGGTCGAATATATTTACTAAGGTCTAGTCGGATACTACTTTTTATTTCGTATATACTTTTAAAAGCGCGGTATATATTATATTATATTCTTTATCCCTATAATAGAGGATATATTCGTCTAGGAGGAAGGTATAAAGGAAGCCTTAAAATAATCTGTCCTCCTATACCGCGATTTCTATATCGCTATATAAGAGTATTAATAATAACGTATCTATAATTTATAAGGCGAAGTTTGCGCTTCTCTTATACCTTTCTCTAATCCTTACGCTCCGGCGTACGGGGTTAGGTGCGCTCGGGGTAGGATTAATTAGTTAAGGTGCCTCCTACTACTAGGACGTCGTCTTAGAGCGATCTAAAGGTGCCTCGATATACTCGGTATCGGTAGCCGTCGCTACCTTAATTATATTAATTATTTTAGGTATTAGTTAGGATTATCTATAATCCCTATCCGCTCTAGTAGGCGTATTAGGAGAGCCCTCCCCTTCTACTCCCTCTAGTAGCGGCGGTATATCCTTAACGCCTAAGATACTCTTAGATATAGGTATACGGCCTAGCGTAAGGAGTCCTATTATTATATCCGTGCTATTAGTTTTATAAACTCCTAATAGCGCTTTAGATACGCTATTTACCCCCGAGTCCTTATCGATAGGCTTAGTTATTAGCAGCGTACCCCCTAGGTCTACCTAGCCGAGGCCTATAGACCCTATAGGATAATCTTTAGGACTAGCAAGTAAATCTAGCTCCTCCTAGTAAGCTATTAACTCTCGGGTAAAGCCGGCCTCGTATAGTAGGATACTCTCTATTATCGCCTCTAGGATTTCGATTATCTTATACTCGATAATCGGCTCCTTTTAGTCGTTAGATTTATAGTAGAGCTCCTTATCGAATATAACGTTACGTATTATAATAACCCTGCTCTGCTTAGGCAGCTATATACGGTAAATATTAGTAGCTTTATAGCCTACTAGATAACCGATATACCCCCGTAGATATACTTTATAGTATCTGCGGTCCCGTCTAGCTGCTCTATCTTGAAATAGAGTATATACGCGGTAGCCGAATATATATACTCCGCTCTAGTTAGGCCGCAAATCTATATACGCTACGCGCGCCTAAACTGGGTTATACTATCTGAAGTAGAGAGAGAACTACGCGTCGAGTACCTTATTAGGGCTGCGAAGCTTCTAGGTATACGACGGACTTATATTATAAAGTCTCGTCGCGGTTAATATTACCTCTAGCTAGAGCGCTTTAGGAAGGTTTACTATAAGGCGTATCTTTAGCGCTTTTATAATTATCTCTTAACCTGCTCTCTCTTATCCTCCGTTTAGTTTATAGGTATACGGAGGTACTACTTCTAGCTAGATACCTTCCTCGGCGGTCTAGCGCTAATATTCGGTACTTCCTTAAATAGTAATTATAGCCTTCTCGCTATTATATTTAAAGGTATAGATATAAAGTCTATAGCGCCGCTAAACGTGCCTCTCGAACGACTTTAATATTCTAAAGATCTCCGTATAAGACTTATAGATAAGCGCGAATAACTAGAGCTTACTATTATAGTTATCCTTTAATACTAATAGCTAGCTCGTCCCGTTATAGCCCTTAGGTATATCGAATAGGTCCTAGAGCACCCGAAAGAAGGGGCGAGGCGCCCTTTTAGTCGGATATCTTAAGATAACGCGCGTAGCGTAGGTTACGGAGTAGTGCTTATATTTCCGTATTAGCGTTCCGATAATTTTAATATTTCTAGCACTCTATATAAGCGCCCTTAGCGCCTCTAGACCTAGGTATCCTGCTCTAGTATACTAGAGGTCTTCTAAGTCCTTTCTTTAATATACCCTTCCCGGGGGTTTACTACCTATAAGCGGTCTTCTAATACTTACGAATAAGCTTATAATTACGGAATTACTTCTAGGGAGCATTTAAGATATATTAGGGTATAAGGAGTAAAGAGGCTTATATTCTAAGAAAACTAGGTTACCCTCTCTCTTTAAAGTATATAGTATAACGCTATTCTTAAGATCTCCGAATCTTAGCGTATAGTCCTTACTATAGTACTAGATACCGGTACCTAGTAGGAGCGCTTCTAAAATAATATTTATATAGAATCCTTCTACTACTAAGACTCTTTTTAGCTCTAGATCTTTAGATATTCTATTAATACCTAATAACGCGTTCTTAATAATCCTTTTCCTATATCCCTTAATCTAGAATAATGCCGTTCTAGCCTTAACTACGTTTATAGTATAAGCTTTTACGAATAATCTAGGGATAAGTAGGTTAACGCTATTTACTAGATACGAGGAACCGCAGTTATTAATAAGGGTCGATTAGGAGAGATTATAAAGACCGGTTAAGGTAATAACCGATATATAGAAGGAGGGCTTTATATTAAATAGCTCTAATAAGATTACTACGTACGAGAACTTCTTTAGGAGGCTCCCTCCTTCCTTCGTATCGATCTACCCCTTCTTCTTTAGAGTATTTCGTAGAGCGTTATACTTACTCTCCCTAATTATCTTCCGGACCGCCTTTATCTTTTCGAGTAATAGAGGGCGCGGCTTATAGCTAAAGCTAGGCTTAGCAGAGCCTATAAGGGCTATTTTAAGCGTTTTATACTCGGTTAAAGCCTACTTATAATTGCGGCTACACGGGCAGATTAGCTCCTTAGGGGGAGCCTTCTAACTCTATTTTAATATGCTATTCTTAGTTTTATAGGTTTTACCCTAATTACTAAGTATTATAAAAGACTAGTTTTTACTACCTTAGTAGCCTCTCTAATTAATACGCTCCAGAAAAATAGAGTATTAAAGATAAGTAGGGGTCTTGGTCCCTAATACCTCTATACGCAGTCTCTCTTGTAGCAGTAACGCGCGCTGTTAATCCTCTTCACTTAGGTGCAGTATCTTAATATCGTTGTGGTACGTTGTCTGAATTGCTTGAATGTTTTATGTAGTTCCCTACAAGGACCCGGAGACCCCACTTGGGGTCAAAACCCGGCTTAGCCGCTTCAAGTGCAAAAAACGAATTTCCGATAAAAGATTTTCGCAGCGTTTCTGCAAAACGCGACTCACGACCACCAAAAAGTGATCCGGTCCTGCACAATTTTCACGTACTTAGCCGTAGACAAAATCCGGTCCAGGGTAGCTGCAGGGTAAGCCTGCAGCACCTCTAGCTATCTAATATAACAGCTAGACCTAGTAAAAAGCCCTATATTACATAGCAGTACTATAAGCTTATTAGACCTATTAAGGTCCGTAGGTTTATAGAATCTTATAAAGACTATTATAGTCCCAGATTTAACATAGAGCTTACCTAATCTAATATAAAAGGCGTCCCGCTAGAAATCTCCGCTATAATATACGCGTCTAATTAATTTCTTCCTTAGTCTAGAGCGAAGCGCTCTTAAACTGCCTTTAAGAACTCCTTAGTAGCTATCTAGCTATATAGAACAGGGATATAATAAGTTATACTATTACTATAGGCCGCTATCTACTACGCGTACTATATAACAGGATTTATACCGCTCTTTCCGGCGTTTAAAAGGACGTCCTAGTAACGCTACTACACGTACTCGACGAGTATTATCTTAGAGGGTATAAACTAACCGCGAAGCTCCCTAATAATATTCTAAAGCGTTATAGGTTTCCCCTTCTCCCTTAGAAGTCTATTAATAGAGGAGAGGTAGTCGGGCTAGACTATAGATATAATCTAGTCGCTTAGAAGAGCTATATTATCCCTTATATTAGCCTAGTCGCGTTTAGCAGAGTTATATTAATTAATTACGATTAAGAGCAGCTTTTAAATACTTTCTTTAGTAATTATAAGGATAATACGCCGGATCGGTGCCGCTCCTCTAGTTACTATATCTATAGTATCCTAGGCTTAAGATACTATAATATTAGCGTCGGCGACTCTCTAGGCCTTCGAAATAAGCTCGTTTTCGATATCTTCTAAGTTAGGAGGTAATAGCTTCTCCTCGATAATATTTTTTACCTCTAAATTAGGGTTAACGTATTCCTAATATACGCGATTCTTTACGCTATTTTCGAGCGCTTCTAGCTAGGCTAGCTAGTTATACTTTATAAGGAGTTTAACCTTTAGGAGCTTTATAGTAGATTTAGTTATAATAGAAGTCGCTCCTAAGAGGGTTCGAGATAATCGATAGAGTATTTTAGACGGGTTTAATAGGAATTTTTAATAAAAGGTAGAAATGCCGCTTTCTATATATAACGGAGTGCTAATTAGAGCTTTTCTAATAGATTAAGATGCTTAGTAGTATAGCGCCGGGCTTATAACTATAGCAATAGAAAGCGTATATAGTGGCATAAAGTGCGATAATCTATTAAGAATAGTATCTAGCCAATTAAGGTGTTAAGTACAAAGGAGATGGGTGGGTCCCGTCAGATGCGCCCTTGTGGCTGAGGCGTGGCACAGGATAATTTGCCACATCACCTCTGCGTCATGCTGCAACCCTGGGCCAAACCGAAATACTCCATCTTCTCCTGCAAAGAGGTGCAAGAATCGATGGTACGGCACTACTGCAGGCGATTCGACAGCGTCAACTTGGATCGATGGTGCTCCTCCTTGACGCCGGCGCTCAGATCGGAAGGGATGAATTCAGGGAAGCGATGGAAATGGGCGATCCTGACATGTTGCAAATTCTATCTCAGGGGCAGATCTCATTCCTCGCAGACGCCTTGGTAGACGCTGTGCATGCTGGCAACTCCGAATGGGTTGAGAAGTTGCTGGATATGGGCGCAAACTGGACCGAAATCAACAGCCACGGAGAATCCGCACTGGCCGTTGCCATCATGGCGCGAAACAACGAGTTGGTGGACAGAATTCTCAACAGTACTCCTGAGCATTACGATCCAGTGGCAATGGTTGCTGCCACATGTACGAAAACAGTCAACACATCCCTTCTCACTCAACTGGTTTCGCGCAAGGACACTGCGATGGTCCTAACGTCACCACTCTGCACACAACTTCTAGAAGGCCTCGCTGTGAATCTTGCAGCAATGTTGGGAGACGTGGCAACGCTGAGTATATTTATGGCGCACGGAATGACCAAGCAAATTCGGCACAACTGCGACGACCGGTGCATCGGTAGACAATCGCCCAGTCTTCATGGCGCGTTCGTGTCTAGTCTCCGTGGCGCGTTCGTGTTGTACTTTGAACTCGGAAATATTGTCACTCTTCTCGAAGGGATTTTCAGGGTGTACGGTATGCATTGGAATTATTCGAGTCATTCTTTGTTCGGGGCTGCTTGTATAGGTTCGTCGAGTGGCACAGTGATAAGTTTACTACTCCAGAACAACCATCAGCCAACCCCGATCAATATGATCGACGCATTGCAATGTAAAAATAACAATGCAGCGGAGACGCTTCTCGGCCACATATTGGACATAAACGAACGACATATTGGCACCGACACATTACTTCAAGCATCAGTAAGATTCAGATCGACATCGATCCTGCAAACCCTTTTGGACAGGCAGGCTGATATACACGCCGTTCCTGGAGAAGAAAATTTGCATCCAAGACACTCTTGCGAAGATGATAAACCAGGAGGGAATGGAGGGAGAACAGCACTTCAAATGGCATGTGAAGTGCAAGATATTAAGATCGTCCGGATGCTAATCGATAGAGGAGTGGATGTGAATGAACAGCCAGCCAACTATCGCGGGGCAACGGCACTTCAGATTGCTGCGATTTTGGGAAATTTCAAGATTGCGCAACTGTTGATTGAAAAGGGCGCAGACTGCAACGCCGCAGGGGCTAAAGAGTTTGGAAGAACTGCCCTCGAGGGAGCTGCTGAAAGAGGGAGGCTCGAAATGGTCCAATACCTTCTCAACCACGGGGCTTTGACAGATGGCGCTCACCGAGATCAATACTTTCGAGCCATCAAGAGAGCTATGGAACTGGCATACCATGGCGTGGCACAAATGCTAAGGGACCACAGAGAATGGCAATGTGACGAACAGGACACGTTTGAGGGGACCAAACCCGAAGATGGAGACCTCTACTGTTCGAGATGTATGGAAAACATATCAGAAAGTGATGACGAGGAGATATTGACTAGAGATGGAACCGCATACCACGCAGACTTCATGATCAGAGGTCCCGCACATGAGGGTGTAAATGTCAGGATTGCAGACGCGTCTGAAGATCTGACGGGCATCTCGGAGTGGGAGCCATTTTGGCGCAATGGCGATCAGGACAATGGTATCTGGGGGTCGGAACAAACATGGCTCGAGCGAATCTTCGAATTAGAGGAATAATCAACGCTAGGAGTTTGAATAACCAGGAAATGTAGACGGTCTCTCATCTAAGTCACCTACTTGCTGCGTGAAGATAGGGGCGTAATCTGACACAACCCCGTAGTCCTGGGCTTTGTTTGTGTAGCCCGGGACTCCGACTCCGGGCCCCAAGACTCAAGTGATGAATCCGTTGTTTACTACTCCGCATGCGTCGAGTCTCTCCCGGTGGCTCGAGCCGTTTTCGCGTTCCTAGAACTTCCAGCGTCTTCTTGCGAAAACTCGTTACCTGACGGTGACCGAAATACGCCACGATTGAAGACATTGAGATCTCTAATCTCCCTAGTAGCAATGCGGGCGTTGCGAAAACTGCCGAGCGAGCGATGGACCTCCCTCGACGGCTGGGACTATAATGGCATGAAGGAACGCATACAGGCAACAATTGAGAAGATGGACAAGTCTGTGCTCATACGTCATGCCGAGCTGTTGAAGGGTCAAAAGGTTTCCATGAGCCAGCCATTCTCGGCTGGTCAGTCCTGAATCTGTTTCGAATTGATTTCCAAAGACGGCAGCCTACTCATTGCCCGAGTCCGCATGAGCCGCCATCCAGAAGCCCCTGTCACGCGCACAGAGGAAGACGATGCATATGCTGTTGCATGCGCGATCAGCACGATGAGATTTATAAGGCAGAGACTACCAACAATTCCTGTCCCTCGCCTATACGCCTATGAGTGAAGGCCCAGAGTCCCGGCTTGCTGCTGATGCTGGAGCCGCGTATATGCTTCTCGAGGGCTTCTATGGTAACACCTTGCAAGATGTCGAGTCGGACATTTGTAAGCTACCGGTAAGCAGCTCTTTTATTTTAAGCATTATTGCGGATTGCTGCTGACTAGATTTAGGTTACCACACAGGAGCATATCATGGCTCAGTGGCCGAGGGTTCAAGCAGAACTAGCGACAATTGCGTATCCACAAATTGGTTCTATCTGCTCTGTTTCCGAGGAAGGAGAGCCTGTCTTTGGTAGACTAGTCGCTTCTTCCATCGGAGAGCTCAAGGATACAGGCCCTTTTCGGAGTGCAGCTAACTATTTCACTGCTGTTGCAAACGCCGCCATCGACAAACTGGATTCGTCCGCTAGGCTTGGTGCTCTTGTTTTCCGCGACATTATTCAAAAAACAACCTTGTTCGATTCAGATGTGCCGTTCCCCTTCAACCACATGGATATGGGCTCACATAACATTCTTGTCGACGATCTGTTCAACCTCGTTGCAGTCATTGACTGGGAGTACGCCCAGACGGCTCCATGGCCGGTTAACCACTACCCTATGCCCTTCCCTTCAGTTGGATTAGACATCGAGGGCATTCTCCAGGATCCCAGCCACTTGGCGTATGGGAATGTGTCAAGGCAAGAGGTATCTCGAAGGATCTATCGCGAGAAATTTCGAGAGGCTGAGACACGACTTACGACGAAGGGGCGAGCTCTTGGGGGTCATTTGCCGACACGTTGGATGGCCAGGCGTCAAGGATCTATGCCCACTTTACCACATTGGGTCGCTTCCCGCCGAACGACGCAGACCTTGTTCGCGGGATGGCGCGCCTTGCCTTGGGTTTCAACAGTGACGAGGTGGAAGAGTATATCCGGAACATCGGGCAAAGTACAGGTTACGAGGCTTTCAGGCGGATCTCATGGAAAAGGTTTGCGCGCCTCACAATTCCATAGCCAGTGCATATTATTGAAGATCACTGTCTGGGTTCAAATGATTCGATGGCTTAACCTAGAAACCGCATGACAGCCGCAAGGCCAACCATGGGCCAAATCACAGGGCATAGCATATTATTCGGCAGCCTACGTATCCTCAACAAAGAAGATACGGCATAGGAAGTGTTAAACGTGGAATAGTGGAGTCGGTCAACTAACTTGCGCAAGGCCGGATATTCTAGGGGGCGTTGTAGTCTATTCATAATACCGAGGGATAATATTGGCGTAATACCAGGCGCTACGGAGTTCTCTGTGCTGTATTGGTTATAGTCTGCGGAGGGGTGTAGGTGTTAGTAGGGCAAATAGGTAATTTAACTACCGCACGAACCCCACGGAGTATACGTTAGCTACTAGAGTACCGGTAATACGAAGTTAACTCTATTTAACTCACCTCTAAGTTTCCCCTATAATTAGGGGAATCTGGTCGCGAATTATGCACGTATTGTAACAGGGGCAGCTAAAACGTGATAAGAACAAACTTGGTTTAATACTTCGCATTGTTATATATGTACAAGTAGGGAACCTGATCCTTAACGGCAGGACTTTGCCAGTTAGTTATTGCCCTTTTCCAATTAAAACTTTAGCCTCCCATTGATAATGCCTCTTAATTAGTCATTCCCGCCGTGCTATAAAGCAGCATAAATTATAGTCATAACGTAGAGTCTATCTCTACCCACCTACCAGATACCGTCGGTACCCGTTGCAGCTGCTGTAGTAGTCTCCATATAAAGTTTTCATATCCTAGATCACTGTGGAATATAAAAATGTAGAGCTTCCATGCTATCAAGTATTTGGGTATTAATAGACCTACTAGTTTCCTGACCCATGTGTTTGCTAAAACAGACAGATGGAATGGACCCAACGTCGCCTTTGAAATACTAGTGTATGCAAGTGTCTCCCGTGATGCGGTATTCTTGTTCGTAGGTTGTCCCTCAAGAAGACGGTTTGATTCGACTTGAACATGGAAAGATGTTGAACCGTCAGAGAATTGCGAGGATAAAACATGAAAACAGGCAGCAAAGGATAATGATGTAGTTTGAAGGAATATACATCAGCAGAAGACCCGTTGTGTCCAATGAAATTGACAGGCATTGGAGAAAGCTGTGGCACGTGTTATGGATTACTAGACTCGGTAATGGGTGTATTTCCTAGACAAGTTTTATCCACGGACTGTGCTACATGTTATTTTGACCTGGTAGCTGCTGGTATGGTCTATTCACCCACAGTGGATTTGGCGCGTGACGTTGCGGTTTGCACGCAAACAAATGCTCAGTTGCTCAAGGTGTGATTGGGCACCAGCGCGCAGCGTGCTACATGCCATGTTCCACATGCCATCGTACGCTTGCCCACAACTTCTCCGCAGGCAGCCTGCACTCCTGAGCCAGCGAATCTCTCGCGTCCCCGTGACACGCTACAAGCACCGATAAGCATCCATGTACTTTCCGGAAGCAGCGAATCCCTCGGCTTTCGCTACAAGTCCTCCGTTCGCTACGGACGGAAGCCTGGTAACGGCTAGAGCGCCCACGCTACAAACGGCAGGGCCCACGATATCCTGGAGACAATACATTGCTCGACCGCGCTTCGTAGAGGACCGCGGTCGGCGTTAGGCCTAGTCAGTAGCTTCGTAACATCTCCCTGCTGTTTCCTGTTGGCGAGCAAGTCCATACAACGGTGCACGGAGCCGGTGAGAGATAACGATGTCGCAGAGTTGGGCATCTCGGAGACCGACTCCGAGACTGATTCGGTCTAGAGGCTGTCGCAGGGCACTAAGCGAACTCCGTACAAGAAGCATTGCATGGTTACCCGGGGGAGAGCCACGCGAGCCTGGTCAATGCTTGTCCTGGGACGATGGAGAGGATGGTCTTGATACTCTCGGTTCTCGTGGGGCATCAGACTGGACAAGCAATCGGTAGATAGTCCCATGACACAGGCAATATCGGGGAATGGGCCATGGAACGGCCAGGGCTCCAAGCAGCGACTTGCAACAGAGTGTCAGACACCTCGGCCGCCCCTCGCATTTCCAACTCATGCAGCCCCGCACAGCAGGCAATCACATGCATCCAGGCCTCGTGCGAATGGCCGTCGCCTTGGAGCCCCCGGATGATGCCATGACGGATCCTGGCTACCGTCGTCTACCGAATCGTGAGTCGTGACTCCAGACTCCAGACTCCAGTCTCCCGAGTCCCGTCTCCACTTGTGAACAGTGATTCATGTGATTGGAGGCCGACGATGAAACCAGATCTGAAAAGCTGCGAGGGAACGTTGAATCTGTCCGGGCTCAGGGGTTGGATTGATCGGGTGTTTGGCATCGATACCGCGGCAAGTTGCAACGTTGACAATGGGTTCGCTACCGTTAGTATCCGTAACTACTACGGTACAGTCTACTTGTTTCCCTCGCCTGCGGTTCAATCGGGAGATGTCCGCTAAGCGAAGCCCGATACCTGGGGGAATGCTCCACACATGGGGGTCAGGGGTAAATCTCGGGCGGAAGTGTCACCCAATGCGCCGCAGTCTAGGGGGCTCTAGGGGTCTCTGGGGGGCCCCTAGTGGATTCTTTTCGGGATTACGGAAAGCTTGCAGTCAGGGAGACCATGTTTTCTCTGCCTGACCCCGGTTTTCCCCCATGGGCAAGGTGGTAATGAGCCGAAGAACTCCCGTCTACACCTTGGCACGTCGATCTCTCGCGGGACGTCCTGATGACTTGTGGTTTACCAATCCGCTGACTGGACAGGGAAGGCGCAGCTCGGGTATGCGTCCGTGGCTGGCCAGGCCTGGAAGACACTGCCGGGGCTGGACCTGTCCCTCCACTCCCCCTCCTTCCTGAGTGACTGAGTGACGAGTCCTACCAAAGTACTCCGTACCCCGTAGAACGCCATCGGAGCCTGCGTCGCCTGTCTCCGTCTGGCCAAGAAAGGAGAGAGACGTGCGATCGCTGGTTGACCGGATGCAAACCCCCCAAGAGCCAACCGGAAGAACTCGGCGCTGCGTTTCCGACCAATAACGGAGGTTAAATCGTGGCAGTTTCTAGATTGCGCATGGCCCGAGACGGCCAATAGTTCCACAAGTTGCGTTGCACAACCCAAAAAAGCGATGGACGTCCTGGGAAGACGCAATCTAACTTGCTCCCCAGAATCCCAGATTAGCCTGTGGGAAAGCAGAGCTGCCGGGCGATCCATCAGTGATGACTCTGCCAGGCGAGCTCGCACTCTACAGTCTCTACCCCGTCTCTACTCTCTCTTATCAGTCTCGACTCTCTGCCAAGCGCATCCTCCAGCGAGGCTCGCATTGGCAGCTTCAGCCCGCCAATGGAACGGCACCAAAGAGTGAGTGATGACCCTTCTTCCCGGACCAAGGGCCGTTGGAGTCGTGGTCCGGCTCCAATGCAGCGTAGCCTCTCTCTATGCCACGCCGGGCCGGCCTGCCGCAACGGGGCCATTCCTGACATGGCATGATGGGGGTTGTTTGATTGACTGATGGACGCCTTCCCCACGCCGTGCCCCCCCCAGACAGCAGGCTCAGACGACGAAGGCCTTGCCGTATTTAGACTCCTGACAGCCCCCCGCGGGGACGTTGGTGGGCAGTGGTCTGGTGTGTGTACCGTGTCTGGTAGAAAGAAGAGGGCGGAATATGAATGGCCGCGCCAGCGCTCTCTACCCCCGTCAGACGACGCAGACCACCACCCCCCTAACTACCAAGCCTACCCATTCATTAGCCACCGTCGCAGTGAAAAGCAAAAGGGCCCGTACATCTCGCCATGTCCGCAGCCGACGTGGTAGCACCACCCGGTGCTGCTGCTGCTGCTGCTGCTGTTACTGCCAACCTGCTGCTCCCCGCACCAGCGACGGCCGTCAGCATGCCCAACAAGACCAAGACCCATTTCGCAGCGTCGGCCTCGACGTCCAGCCCCAACAAGAGGAGAACAACTGTCACCGCCGGCACCACCACCACCAAAATCACCATTGCATCTTCCATCGAGATTCCCCATCCTTCGGAATACTCCGCCTCGGTCGGGAGCAAGAGATTGAGGAATGGTGATCACAGAGAGGGTAGGAAACCGAAATTAAGACAGCGCAGCTTTACCAAGACCATGGAGCCCCCTGTCCTGTCGTTTTACGGCGAGCAGCCCGTCCCGCTGCCCTCGCGATTTGGCCATTTGAAGCGCAAGCTGGTTGCTGGCCACGAGCCCGCGCTCGAGGCCTCCTGGGGCCGCCTCCTCGCCGCCCTGCGCGACGAGGTCAAGCATATTGAGGCGCGCGGCACCGATCTGATCCCTTCGATTGACTTTGTCGACGTCGATCAGCCCGCGCAGGTGTCGGCGTTTCGCGAGAGCGTCAAGCGCTACGGCATCGGCGTCGTGCGCGGCGTCGTCGCGCCGTCGGACGCCGCATCCTGGGTGCACGAGACGAAGAGGTACCTCGAGACCAAGCACGAATTCAAGCCGCCGCCAGCCCAGGACCCGACCTGCTTCGACTTCTTCTGGTCGCCGTGTCAGGTACGCGCGCGTGCCCACCCAAACGTGCTGCAGGCGCAAAAGTTCGCCATGTCGCTCTGGGACGTGAGCCATGACGACCGCCTGGCCACGCGCTTTCCCATATGCTACGCCGACCGCATCCGCATAGACACCAAGACTACGAGCAAGCTGGGCGAGGCTGCCGCCGGCGCCGGGGGAGGGCCCGACGACGCCACCGCGTTGGGCTCCACGCTCATCGCCCAGGTCGACAACGGCAGCCTCGAGCGATGGGAACTCGACGGCTACGGCCGCAGCGGCACCTACGACAGCATCTGGAAGGGCGAGTGGGAGTCGTACAACCCGTGGGACCCGACCGGCCGCGTCAATGCCACCACGGACCTGTACAACGGCGCGGGGGCCTGCAGCATGTTCCGCATGTTCCAGGGTATCCTGGCCCTGACGACGGTCGAGCCGGGCATGGTGCGCCTGCTGCCGTCACCCAAGCTCAGCACCGCCTACTTCCTTCTGCGACCCTTCTTCTCCCCCAAGCAGGGACCCCCGAGGGCCGCGCGCGCGCGGACGGATGGGAGGCATACCTGGACCCGGCGAACTGGGCTCTGGACCGCGAACAGACGACCATTATCCATGGCGCCGTCCCGGGTCACGCCCAGCGTGTTACCGAGCTCTGGCACCCCCACCTAGACCTGCAGAACAGCCTCGTTGCGCCGCCCACGCTCCGGCCTGGCGACTACATTGTATGGCACCCGGACCAGCCCTACGCCTTTGAAAAGACTCCGCCCAGCACCTCGATGCTCGTCTACACCCCCGCGGCGCCGCTAACGCAGACCAACGCACTCTTCCTCGCACGCCAGCGCAAGGCCTTTCAGCGCGGCCACCCCGGTCCCGACTTTGACTCGACCGGCAGCGGGCTCGGCAGCGAGGCCCCGCATACCGGTCGCCTCGAGGAGAAGGACATTGGCGAGGTCGGCGGCGAGGCCGGCCTGCAGGCCATGGGCCTGGCTCCCTGGGTCATCGGCAAGGCCGCCGCCGCCGCCGAGCAGCCGTCCAAGAACGGCACGCCCGTTCCCGAGAGCAAGGACGAGGTCCAGGTCCAGGCCGTGCCTGCCGCTGCGGCGAGATCCTCGGACCCCGACATCTCAGCTGCCGAGGCCGAGGTCGTCCGGCTGGCCAACATCATCCTGTTCCCCGATAGATATGACTTTTGGATGCCCTCGCGCATGCCCTCTCGTGCCGGCACGCCCAAGGTAGAGGTGGCGGCGGTGGTGGACAAGGGAAAGGGAAAGGAGAAGGCGTAAAAGTAGCGTTGCACCACTGCAGGTTTTTGCGTCGGGCGCTTCGACCTACCCGGGATAGAGCACATGTATATACTTTTCCCCAAGCAATACTCGGTCCAGCAATCTGTGACCCAGACCACGAGTGCGCCTTTAGTGGGACTTTGGTCGTCCCTCGTTAACAACATTTTCATACTCTTGCCCATGTCCGTTGCTCGTGGTTGACTTGTCTTTCTGGACATGGACCACGATGGGGGCCCTTGGTCCTTTTCGTATCATCCATCCGGCGTGTCTGTACCACTTTCTGGTCATCCAGCTGTGAGAGCCAACAGTTCAAGAGGTAGCCACCCTTCAGCAAAATGCCTGATGTTCCTACAGCAAAATGAACAGCAATAATCGGAGAAATCAGCAGTGAGATCATCATGGATTGTCCTGTTTACTCTAGGAGGCACTGACTTGTGCATCGCCGTCACTCCCTCCACTCGGTCAGCATCCGTCGACGTCCCATGAAAAAGGGAACATTTCAGGCAACAGGTCTCGCCGCGATCAAGCTCTCTGTATATTAACTGCACCAATCCACCGCCGAGATCACACCATAGTCTGTCTGCCGGGACCGAGTCCATCCAGACATGGCCGTAATAAAACCGCATCCGGCCCGGCGGCCTCGCTCACCCCAATCAAACACACTTGCAGAAACCCGAGGGCTTATCCTCGGTCGTCACGCAGCGCGGCTCGCCGGCCGCGCAGGCCCGGAAGACGTCTCGACATCGCTGGTCCGGGTCCAAGTCGCCCGCGCACATGGTTCTGCGGCACTGGCAGTCACTGTTGCGGTATCAGAAGTTAGTTCTATCGTAGTTCTAAAAGGAAGGAAAGAAAGAAAAAAAACCCAGGATTCGTGACAGTGTAGGTACTCACTCCCTCCACCAGTCGCATCCCGACTGGGCGTCAGAGGAGCAGGGCTCCATCGCGCAGTCCTCGAGGCGGCACGTCGAGTCGACGCAGTCGCACACGCCGTCGGGGTACGTGATGGCGTCGGCCGGCGAGGCGTCGCAGGGCCGGTGCTGGTACGGGTTGGCGCAGGGGGTGGCGCAGATGCCAAAGTTTCCGACTTTGCCCGCGCACCCCGACTTCCATTCGCAGTAGCAGAACCTGTGTGCTGAGGGTCAGTCTCATTCATACTTGCTATCTTGGAGGCTCTTGAGGAGGAGGAGGAGGAGGAGGAGGAGGAAAGAGGAGAGATGGATGAATGTCAACGTACTGTTGTTCGGCTGTGCACGTCATCGCGTAGTCTGGCAGGCAGGTGGTGCACTCTTCGTTCCCGCAGCCGTCTCCGGTGGTCCAGTATACCGTCAGCGGAGTCGGGGTCGAGGTCGAGGTCGTGGTCGAGGTCACGTCGGACGAGCTCGGCTTGATGCTCGTGATGAAGCTTCTCGTGGGGATGGGGCACTGGTACGATCCGTCGTCGTCGGTGCCGCTCGCCTGTCGCGGCGCCACTGCCGGTCCTGACTGCGCGCCGCAGTCTGGGAGTATAAGCGATGAGTCGTAAGAGAGAGAGAGAGAGAGAGAGAGAGAGAGAGAGATGATAAAGCTGGCTTACCAATTTGCATGCCCCACGCCGCGTTGTACGCAACAGGCACCGACTTTGGCGGCGGAAACGGCAGGTTCTGCCCGGCCGTGAGCTGGTCGCTGGGCACGAACCTGTCGTACGCGAGGCTCTGTATGTGGGCTTTGATCCTCCTGACGAGATCGACGCCCTCGGCGTCGCCATAGCTCGGCTTCCACTGGAAGCTGTCGGGGTAGAGGGCCATGTAGTAGGCGACGAGCCCAGCCTGTGCGTTGCGCGCGGAAACGTGTCAGCTCTCGGATGCGCCCGAGGACCGAGGTAGGTAAGATTTACCAGCAGGGAGAAATACGTACTACTTGCGGCGACGCAAAGGAAGTCCCGGTTTTCACTCTGGCTGTCCCTCCTGTGCCCATGCAGTCGACGTTTGCGCCTTGAGCCCACTATGAAGAGGATCGGAAGAGTTAGCCGTCTCGCATGCTTGCCAACACGTCGTTTCGAGGTCGAATCGAGGAGAGAGAGAGAGAGAGAGAGAGAGAGAGAGAGAGAGTGAGAGAGATGCTGGGTGGGTTTTGTTTTGTTTGGGGAACTTACAACGTTGATGGATCCAGTGAGACTCTGGCTTCCCGAGCCCTCGGGCGTGGTGAAGCTCTGGTACTTGCCCGTCGGGCCCGTGGCCCCCACGGTGATGATTCCGTTGTCGGGCGTGCCGAGGGACCCCGGAAGCGAGTCGCCCAGCCAGGTGAACTTTGTCGGGTTCCTGGAGCTGTAGCCGCTGTTTCCGGCCGGGATGACGAGAGGGATGCCGTACTCGGCGAGAAGCTTGGCGTAGTGCGCGTAGCCGTCGTTGAACTGGTTCCAGACGTCGACGTTGTGTTTAAAGTACGCCATGTCGGCAGCTATGCGGGAGGGAGAGAGTCATGTCAGTGAGAGCGCAGACAAACCAGAGGGATGGTTCAAGGTTGAGTCTTGAGAGCTGAGAAGGGAAGATGGATAGTGAACACTGAACTCACCCACGGAAATGGAAACCACCGCCTTTCCCTTCAAGGTACGCTGCCGTGCGACCTGCAGGATCCGGTCGAATCCGTCCTTGAAGCAGCGCCACGAGACCCATTCGCCGTTCCAGTTGCCCGCGTCGTCCTTGTAGGTGCCGCCAAACTTGATGAGGTAGACGTTGGCTGCGGAGGCAATGCCGTACTTGCTGCCAGCAGCCAACGACGCGCATTGCGTCCCATGACCCATGTTCTGGCTCGAGTCGTACGGGTCGACGTAGTAGCCTGTCCTGGGCATGAGGTCCACCATGTTCTCCGGTCCCCAGTACTGCGGCCGGATGTTCTCCAGGGTGATGGAGTTGGGGACGTGATAGGCGTATTTCCACTCGTGGACTACGTCGAGGCGCAGATCCGCCGCGTTGTCGCCGGTGGTGTCGAAGCCGTAGTCCATGACGAAGACGGTGATGCCCGCGCCCAGCTTGGAGTCCCGCTTGTACGGCTGGTCGGCCAGCTTCTGCTGGTCCGTCGACTTGGCCGACAGGAGGCGCTGGTGCGGGTAGGCCGCTCCCTTGGGCTGGACCTGTATCTCTTCCTCGTCCCGCTTGGCCCGAGTCGACTTCGGTCGGTCCGCCTTCTAGTCGAGACCGTCGTCGTCGTCGTCGTCCGGGTAGTCGGCGGGCGGGTTGAATCTTGGGAGCAGGTCGAACGGAGAGCCAGGCCACTCTTTCCTCTCCTCGGCCGTCGGACACTTGTTGTACCACGAGACACGACTGTTGCTGACGTCCATCGCCCTCTTGATCGGGAGGCCATGCACCAGATCCAACCGAAAGACGTACATGTAGTTGGCGTGCTCACTCAGTTCCGGCTGTATGCCCAGCTGTGTCCCTTGGCCCTGGTTGAAGAACGCCACGAGCGACTGAAAGTACCACAAGGGCGAGGGGATCTTCATCTGCACGTCCCAGGCGCGCCAGCCAAAGAGCTCAGCGCGCGAGTCGAGCTGTACGCGCGACATCATGTCGAAAGCTGCCGCGCCAAAGACAATGGCGCCTCCTCCGCCGGCGAGTCCCTCGGGGCCATCGGGATGGGTCGACAGGAGGTTCGATCGGTACTTTTGGATGTGAGCGGCGAGCTTGGTGGCGTCCAAACCCTGGGCGCCCGAGAAGAACCGGGCCGCGTTGAGGAAGCCCTCCATCCGCCACGGCACGCGCTGGCAGAGATCCTCGATGCCGGGAAGGCCAGCAAACGCAGTCTGGATGTAGGTCTTGGGGTCGGCAGGCGGAGGAGATCCTTCTCCTTCCTCGCCGTCCCTCATGTTGTACTGCTGGGCCTGGAGCAGGAAACCCTCCCACTGGCCTTGTCGCGCGTCGGTGAACCAGCCCGTCAGATCGCCGGCAGCGTGGGAGAGCGCCGCTATGGCAGCCTCCCGCGTGCCCAGCAGGGCGTCGGCGTCGGCGGGCGTAGGTGCGTCGGCTCTGATGGACATGTCGACTACGGCGTTGAGGAACGTGGCGGCGACGTTGGCCATGTCGGCGCAAGAGGCCAGGTAGTCTTGTGCCGCCTGTTTCGCAAAGGCCTGACCGGCTGCCGAGTCGGGCGCGGAGAGAGAGGGTGAGGGCAGCGGTCGTTCGCGGAATGTCAGCTGGACCCGGCCAGCCGAGACCATGGATGGCGAGGGAAGCGGCAGGGCGGGCGCCGAAGCAGCTTCGGTGCCGACGGTGATGCGTCCCGGGGCGATGACGAGCTCGGTGCCGTCTTGGACCATCAGGTATAGCGAATCTCCAGTGGCAGGGACGAAGTAATCGTTGCCCTCGACCGTGACCATTAGTCTCGCCGACATTTTGAAGCCTCCGCAGTCGGTGGGAGTTGGTGCTGCTGAAGATGATGTTGTGGAAGAGGAAGAGGAAGAGGTGGAAGAGCTGGATCCGGATGTGGAGGAAGGGGTGGAGGAAGTTTGCTCGGAAGTTTGCTCGGAAGTTTGCTCAGATGTTTGTTTGGATGTGGGAGAGTTAGTCGGTTTACTAGTCGGGTTACTCGTCGGGTTACTTGTCGGGTCTCCAGTCGGGTCGTTGTGGTCAGGATCATCTTCACCACCTCCTCCTCCACCGCCACCTCCGCCAGGTACGGGCCAGACAGGTGGCCAGGGCAGTACAATACCACCGGTCGGGAATGGCCACGGGGGGATTGTAATAGCAAACGGTGTATTTGGCCCGCCAGGATAAGGCGGAATGATGATGGTAGTGCCTTCAACAGGGACACCCGATGGGTAAGGGGGAATGATGATCTCAGTCTGGCTTACCGTTGTCTGTTCCCCCGTCGATCCGGGTGGTGATGCTGTGAGTGTAGTACCTTGTGACGGCACGTTCGATAGAGGAGGGAGGGTAATTGTAGTGCCGTCGCTCCAAGACCCTGACTGTCCAGGAGGAACAATGATGGTGGTTCCTTGGGTTGGATAGCCCGAAGGCACAGGGGGATCACAGTGGTCGTACCGGCAGCCTGTGTGGGCTGAGCTGTAGGGGCAATCGTCATGCCCGGAGCAGCCGAGGCGGGCGGTACTGACGTAGAGTCGGGAGAGTTGGGTGGACTGGAGGGTATATTCGTGGTGGTACTGGTACTCGACGGTACGGACTCTACGCCTGATGAGCTCTGCGTATCAATAGATGACGAAAAGCCCGGAGTGATTACAGATGACTTGGTAGTTGGCTGCAAAGACGGGACATTGGTGCCAGTCGTCGACGTGGAGGGTATAGCTGAAGCAGACACCGGCTGTGATGTTGCTGCTGAAGATGGCGCAGGTGTATCCGAAGCAGACACCGGCTGTGAAGTTGTTGCTGAAGCCGAATGGGACGTCTCTGAAGTAGACACAGACTGTGGGAACCTAGACGAAGACGAAGCGCCAACTCCAGTGTCTGAGGGGAAACTCATTGTCGTCCCTGCGGACAGCGATGATGAGGACGAATCATGGCTGGAGAAAGGCAAAGACAAAGACGAGGGAATAGCAAGAGAAGAGCTAAATAACGTCGAACCGTCCAAAGGGGAGCTTGCTGTTACTCCTGTGGTCAACGATGGAGAGAGCAGACCCTGGTTCGAGGAAGACACAGGCGAGGAGAGCGTGATAGTGGGAAGATAGCTAGATGTCGTGGAACCGGCGGTGGGCAATCCACTGAGAGTAGTGCCATCGGTCACACCCGGCCGAGATGTATATGCACTGGAGCTAAGCGGGTTGATGGTGAAGGTTGTCCAGACACCAGAGCTGATCTCAGACACAACAACATCCTGGCTGACAGTGGCGACCAAGGTGGTGGTTGTTTGAGCGGGCGGACTGTCATCAGTAGGTGTATTGGAACCAAAGTGATCGATGGTGATGGTCGTCCAAACACCAGTGCTGATCTCAGAGACGATAATGTCCTGACTGACAGTGGCGACCAAGGTAGTGGTTGCTTGAGCAGGTGGAGTATAGTCAGCAGTGGCGGCGTTGCAGATGGGAGCAAAGAGAATAAGGATGGACCAGAGCCATGTTTTGATGCAGGATGCCATGTTTGAAGGTATTCAGGCTTTTTCCTGTGGTTTTCTGTGTCTGTGGTTCAGGAGTGACAGTGTGAGGAAAGCAAAAAGGTTGTTCAGAGAGAGAATCAGAGAGCTGATACGTTATTATGTAGTATTTGGGGACCACCGTGAACGAAATAAACTACTACACGGTGAATGTCCAAACTTGTATTGCCTGTTAACATGAATTTGATCAGGCAACCCGATCTTTCCTATCTGTGCAAGTGCAACAGGTATTCACGAGTCGAGACATGTTAATAAGTTGTCAATGTATATAGGCACTCACATTCACTGAATACTAGGTCAATGCGCAAAATTCACAACCACTTGCTGAAAACTACCCTGCAGTAGAAATAGGGTTACTAGGAGAGAATCAGCTACCGCTATATGTTGCAACCGCTTCCACCTGAGAGGCTACAGACCCATGAGACACAGTGGCAGTTTCAAGCTCCATTTACCCATCACACCTTCACACCCTTCGCCCCGAGCTCCTTCATGAGCCTTTCCTGCAGAGGAACCGTAAAGCTTTCCGGACCGATCCACCCAGCCTCGGGATGCAGAGACTCCAGCGGCATTTCCCTGATCTTTGCACTGATGCCGGCTGGCCACCGCCACGGCAAGACCTCGACGATACTGCCGGCCCCGTACTGCGGCTCGGTGAGAATCGCCAACGCGGCTTCGGCGCACTGCCTCGC
This sequence comes from Arthrinium puccinioides, assembly GCA_022414665.1. Taxonomy (NCBI): domain Eukaryota; kingdom Fungi; phylum Ascomycota; class Sordariomycetes; order Amphisphaeriales; family Apiosporaceae; genus Arthrinium; species Arthrinium puccinioides. The sequence goes on from JAIUNF010000005.1 coordinate 332,580, forward strand.
TGACAGCGCCAGGTCCTCGCTCGGTTCCAGGCCCGCCTCGGCGTAGTTGGGCCTGATGAGTGGTGTCTTTGCACCGTCAGCGCTCATCGTCTAAACACACACACAATAACAACTGCTGGACTGGAATAAACGACTCACCAGCACGAACCCCGGGCAAATAGCCGAGTTTCGGATCCCAAAGGCCTCCTTCAGCGGGCCGAGACTCTTGACCGTGGCAGCGATGGCCGCCTTGCTGGCACAGTACAGCGGACACAGGGGCAGGTGGACGTACGCGGCCACGCTCGCGAACCACAGCATGTTGCCCCCGATCTCGCGGTTGCGCAGCCAGTAGTCCATGGCGATCTGCGACAGGCGGATGGGGCCCGTGGTGTTGACGTCGAAGATCCTGTAGTGGCCGACCTCGGCGTCGGGGTCGTCGGCCGCGAGCGGCGAGACGCCCGGCAGGCTCCAGAGCGAGCTCGACGGCGTCTCCCAGACGCCGGCCCCGCTGACCACGACGTCGACGCGGCCAAAGGCGTCGAGGGTGGCCTGCCACAGCGCGCTGATCTGCGGCCAGTTGCTCATGTCGGTCTGCTGGAACCTGGCCGAGGGCGCGTGGCTGTCGAGGGTCTGCTGGGCTTCGGGTCCGAGTTGGAGGTCGGCGAACATGACGGAGCTGCCTGCTTCGAGGAGGAGCTGGGCGAGGATCTGGTTGATGCCTGTTTTCTCTCGTTGATTAATCGTACTCGCTCGTTGGATGGTCCACAATGTGGCGAGCGATCACGTACCCGAACCTGCGCCTGTGACGATGGCCACCTTGTCTTTCACGTCGAACGCTTCCGTCATCGTGGATGTGGGATCTTTGATCAATGAGATGTATGATTGGTGATATAGTCAGTGATTGGAATTGGAAGAAAGCCCAATCACAGTTGACTTTGTGCCCATCACGTTCATATATACTCCGAACGGAGTACAAGACATCCCATTGCGATCATCTGCATACTACCTGGGCATCTCGAGAAGCGGGGTTTACTAGATCCTAGTCATTCCTACTGCCAACAGATGCGATAACAACGCGTCGTTTGAGCCCTCCAATTGGTGTCTGTCCACGGGTGTCTGTCCATGGGTGTGTCACGAGCAACGAATCACGATGTACGTAATGGTTTTGCGGCTGTCTCTCGGGCTTGAGGGCGGGGGGTTCTGATGTCTTACTCAGCCCATCATCTCGAGCAATTACCCCCAGGTAGGAATGTTGATGACTGTAGATCCGTCAGTGGGCCCTAATGATTGTATTCTCAAACGAAAGCGATAAACGTGAGGAGAACTCATGCCGCTGTGGCTACCGAGATGATGCGACGGACCCAGGCGCAGCAAGTTCTCATCCAGCCGCGAGGGGGAAGGGCAAGCGGAAGGGCAAGGGGTCGCTCGTTGGTACTGTCATGTGCATGACTGGGGTTGGGTAAAGGTAAAGCCGGCAGGCTTTGGGAGCAGCCACAGACCAAGTTTGTCAAGATAACAGTAACCATGCAGCCGGTGTAGCCAACGGTCGGCAAACTCATGCCGAAGGCAAAACAGCTAGATCAAACAGGGACACGGGTGTCACTGGTTACTTGCACATGACTTGGCTAGATTTTCGAACGAGGCTAACCAGAACATCTATATCTTATACTACCGGATACACGCCTCCCCCCGGCTTTGACAGACCGAACACAGCGGCTGAGAGCACTCACTCAAAGAAACTCACCGTACCCAATCCATCACCAACAGCACGGACCTTGCCACCAATCTCGAGAGGGCTTCCCTCGTAGACGACAAAGTCATCCATCTTCGCCTCGGCGCTCTCAAGCCCCAGCATCTTGTACACGTTCCCCCCAACCAAGGCCAAAGCCTCCTTCTGGCTCAGCTTCCCGCCCGTGTTCTTGTAGGCGATACCGGCCAGGAGGCCCATGTCGCGAACCAGCCAGTCCTCCTCCAAGCCGATGGCGGTCACGACGCCGGCTTCCAGAAGCTTGTCGATGGCGGTACCGTTCGTCAGGGGTGCGCCAGTAAGGGCGCGTCGCTGGTCCCAGGTGGACCGGTACGACTGCAGAGGAGACAGAACGACGCCTACCTTGGCGGCGGCGAGTTCGTCGGCGACGAGGTGAGACTCTGCGGCACCGATGATGACGAGGGTGATGGTGGACTTGCTGGCCTCCTCGATGGTCTTCTTCAGCTTGAGTGCGCCGGCGATACCGTCAGCGCTGTGCACGGTGAGGGCGAGTGGCATCTCGCCTTTAACGACCTTGCGCAGGTAGGCTTCCTCGGAGAAGGACTCGGCCAGGGTCTCGTTCGTAGCCTCGACAGCCTTGAGAAGCTTGTGTCGGAGTGCGCCGAGCGCAGACGCGACGCTGGCACCATCGACCTTGGAGTTGGTATCGAGGGTGTAGTGAGCGGCGACATCGTCGGCAAAGACGGCTCCCTCCTCGAGAGCGTGGACAGCGCCAGTCTTGAAGCCGACGCTGGTGCCGAAGTGGGTACCGGCACTTGTGTACTTGGGGGCAGAAATGGCACGGGTGACACCGTACCTATGGGCGTAGTTGAGCTTCTTGTTATCGAGGTGGAGACCGTCGACGGCGCGGCTAAACTGCCCCTTGCTCCCGCCGTTATCGGTCGACGACTCGGCATCAATAGCATTCAGGCCAACAAGCGAACCGAAGGCAACGAAGGACTTGGCCAGATGGCCATTCTGGAGGTTGACAATCTTGCCCGACTTGGAGGCAACCTCAATCTCAGAGGTACAAGCTCCGACGCAGGTGATCTTGCCCTTGGTGATGGCGACGGTCAAGTTGTCGCCCTTGGTGGCGTGGGCATCCGAGAGGAAGGAAGTGGTCACACCGGTAAAGACAAGGTCAGCAATAGTGGTAGGCTCCTCTTCGTAGACAGTGACCGTCTCGGGCGAGAGGGGGCTAGTAACGGGCTTCTTGAGCTCCACAGGGTCGTCGAACTGAGCCGTGCCATCAATCCAGACCTGTACCGGTGTTGCGCCCACGCTCAATGGGTCAGCATCCCAGACCACAATGTCGGCGTCGAAACCCGGCTTGATCTTGCCGAGACGCTGACCAAGTCCCAAGCGCTCAGCTGGAGCGGTGGTGACCGATGCGAGCGCAGCGTGGTAAGGAAGACCGTAGCCAAAGGCCTTGGCGGCTTCGAATACGACGTGCTGCGCATTGAGGACCGGGTTGTCCGAGACGTAGATAGGTACGAGGCCATTCTCCCATAGTGATTTGCCAGCAAATTCAGAACCAATAAAGGCTTCGGCCTTGTACCACATGTTGTCGGCAAACAGGGCCGACGCAGGTGGCGAGTTGCCCCAAGCTCGCTTCAGGATCTCGGGGACAAGGTAGGTCTGATGCGCGTGATGGAATGCGCGGACGGCGAACTTGAACTCGTTAGTATGGTCGACAAAGGCCTCCAGGTCGGGGATTGTGTAGCAGTGGGTGTTGATATGGACGTGGCCGCGCAGAGCAGCACCCAGGGACTCCCACCGGAGCTCCTCGGGAAGATAGCTGTCCAGGTTCTCGATACCGACAGCATCAGCCTTGGCACACCAGTCGTCCTGCTCGCGGTTGAGCTTCGCGGCGGTCTCGAAGGCATGGCGGAACTCCCAAGACTCCCCTAGACGACTGACGGGGCCGTGCTCACCAACGCGACCGTAGACGCGCTTGGGGTTCTCACCACAAGCCATCTTCATGTAGCGCCAATTGCGGTCAGGATCGGCGAGCATGTCGACCGCGGAGGTCTCATTCCGACCATCGGCCTTGCCGACGGCGTGCTTGATGGTGTAGGCCTCACCACCGATGTTGTTTCCCGAACCGGGGAGGATCAAGCTGGTCGTCACGCCACCTGACTTGATGACCTGGATCTGGTGATCGCCTGGCTGGATGCCATCAATGGAGCGCACAAACGGTGTGATGTCGGAAGCCATCTCATTGGTATCCTCATTTCCATCGAGATCAGGCTGGGAATCAACGCCGGCATGGCTGTGCATATCGATAATTCCGGTAGTGAGCTGGCGGCCCTTGGCATCCCAGACGATGACATCGGGTGATAGCGAGGCGACGTCGAGGTCTTTGCCGACCTGCCTGATGAGGCCGTATTCGACGAAGACGTCGGCATTGATCCACGAGAAGCCCTTGCCGGCGTGCGCGTCCTCGGCGCTGGTTCCCTCGACGGGTTCGCCCACCCAGACGGTGGCATTCTTGATGAGCGTCGGCTTGTGGCCATCGACATAACGCGCACTGCGCTCTCTTCCCAGGCCAATTGGGTCCTGAGGCTTGTGGCGCAGAACGGCACACGTCTTCAGGTTCTCCTCCAGCCTCTCAATCGAGAGCCCCCGGGTCGAAGCAGGCAAGACCTGCCTCCACTGCGCGTACGCGATGAAGCCAAGGCAAGCCAGAGCAACATAGCGGAGACCTCGGGATGGCCTCATTCGCCGATTGCGCCATCGGGGCTGTTCCGAACGTTCGACAGCGCTGTACGGCGGCAGACCTCCCTTTTCAAACTCCATCTTGTCGATTTGGGAGAGATGAGGTGAAGGAGTTGTGTATGGGAGGGAAGGGGAAGAGCAAGCAAACAGTCGAGTTACCTCGACATGAGTGTTATCATCCAAGCTAGCCTCTCTAAGAAGGTCGAGGATCACCAGTGGGGTGTCGGGGTCGAACCGAAGCCCCAGTCCAACCTGTTACGCAACCGATAACTCGTGCCACGCCCCACCTGTTTCGGCCTCGGAGAACTCACCAATCATAAGCGGTGCTGGACTCCGAACCCCGTAGCGGCAGTAACAGGAGAGACCCCGCTAAGCTCACGCACTGAGTGTTTAATTGCATATGCTGATTGTTTCGTCTCATCTTTTTTGCATCAACTACCGTCTAGTTCTCTAGGTACTTTCAGTTTATACATGTTCCATGTGCAATCCCCCCAATTCCGAATTCTTGACGATCCTCTTGTGTTACGCCGCGAAGCTGCAATTGCTCGGATCGCCGAGGTCCATGTCACTGCCCCCTCGCAGACAGTGGCAAACCCAAGACTTGACATTGAACAAAACAACACAAATTTATAGATATCCTGAGCTCCGTCTTGCCAGCGTCTTCTCGCTGACTCCAAAACCACCATAAATGAAAGAATAGCGACTGCATCGTGGAGGTAACCGACTGCGGCGAATCGGCTTAGGGTGCTTGCTTAGTGCTGATGGTCTGATGCGACCAGCACAATGGCGTAGTTTTTGGGGAATTCGACGAGAATCGTAGCTATAATACAAGACAGACTAACGGTCCACTCTGTAGGGCGGGCGGCATGCCCAAATAGAAGTCTAAATCTCACACATTCACTGCGGTGATAGCCGTCATCTATTCATGATTCGTCGCTTCAGGGTTACGTGGATCACTGCTCAAGTTCTCAACAGTCCGGGCCGTCCAGTGGCGATCTGCTGCACCTAGTCGAAATGTAGTAGTTTTGAACTAAAATTAATAGGATATGCAACTTTAATCTATATACAACTGAGGAGAACCATGTTTTTCTTCTTCTTGAGGTTTACATGGTTATCGTAACTTGATAAAATATGTTTCAGGAGTATACTAACTGGTTTGTATATCAGACATCGTCAGATACTCACGTAGCAGTATATGCGTCGATATATTAGATTTGCTACGCTGCTCGTATTCACGATATAAGATTATCTATTCAGGTTTATAATAGTCTTGTTATCTAATTACATTACTATAGCATATCGCATTTCGGACCGATAGTCTAGTAGTATAGACTAGATATAACGTAGTATAAAAGCTTCTAGAAGAGTAGTTACAACTACAAAGGTAGCTATTTCAAACGTAGTATTTAATAGGTCTTTTAGATAGATAAATCGAATCAGCTTCTATACTCCAACCTTTTCTTTTTCAGTTATTAGCAACCTCCTCATTTTCCTCTTTTATTACGTAAGAGCGTAAAAGTATAACTTTTATCCTATCTCCCTCACTTATATAATGATGAACGACGATATTACTCTGCTCATAAGATCCAATTCTATATATACTAGTCCCTCCGCCGGTCTCTATGCTAATTTCCATTTGACGGCGGAGTTCATTTGAAATGCGAATTATAAAACCAGGTGGAGGGTTAATGCCAGTAAGCGCTGAATAAGAACTAACAACCCGAACTTCGAAATGTCCTCCGAAGAAATTGACTTTTTCGTTATTTATGTTGTTCATGTAACGGACTACCGTATGCCTTCCGTTAGGGCCATCGAAGAGTCCTCTTTTAGACGGTGTAGATATAACATTATCCCGAAGAGGTGCTAGCAAAGTACCCTTGTCAGATAATAGCGATGAAGCTACAGCTTCCAAAAATAGTAATGATAGAAATATAATGGATTTCATAGTGAAATAGTATGAAAACAGTTAACTTGGACTGGAAAGTGATAAGTAATAATAGGAGAAATCCAAGTATAGTACTAGGGTATATAAAGTATTTAGTTGCGAGCTATATTATGCAACAATGAACATTAATACATAGAATTTAAGCTAATACATATTTAAAAAGCTGTGGGAATAGCGGTAACATGTCGGGCGAGGTAGAGCTGTATATAGCAGGCTTAAGAGGTTGTAAAAAGTTTTAATTATACCTGGATATTCCCAAAGAGTGGAAAAAACCTTATCCTAAATTAGCTGTTTAGTATAAAGATTTTAACATGCGTCAAATTATAGAATCTATACAGCATTGATACATTATTTTAAATCAATGTAGCTAATAGATACAACAATATAATTTACTAATTGTAGTATAGTAAGGTTCACGCTTTCAGGAATTGGTATAAGTAGAATGAGGTGGGACCGGCCAGGAGGATGCTGCCGGTAAGATGCGCCAACTTGGGCATGTGCGATTTGCGCCATACTCTTGAGCGTATCCCTATTCAACTCGCTCCAAGCAGCCTCGGCATGGTATGCAGACGAGAACATATCGACCGGCTCATGAACGAGGCTCGGCCTAATTAACGGTGTTATATAAGGCATTCTTGCCGCCACGACAAGCATGTATGGTGTTAAAAACCCTCCGACTCGTGTTGCCGGATGGCTCGAACAGTATCACGAGAACGAATTTGGAAGACTGACCTTGTCGATGAGGGAGTCATTGTCGACTTCGAAACACCCGATGGATGTAGGGTCGATGTTGTACTTCTTAGGAAGTGAGGAAACTGCTATCAAGGCCAGAGAACAGACGCCTGCAAGGGCATGTTAGTTCAGTACGTGGACGCTTCTTGAGATCCTTGATGGCTGACAGCTTCTGTCCCCGCAGAACCTCTTAGCAAGGAAATTACCTTCTTGATCGGGACAGTCTGCAAAATCTCATGCAACTAACGCCAAGTCTAATTATTTACTTGATGGGTACCAATGTGAAGAAAGGTGGGTATCAAGACTGACCCCCCTACGCATGATGGACTTGGTCTACAAATCTGGTTCGGTTTTAGATGTCACTTTATGCACCCGATTTCGCTGTGAGGTTTCCTCGATTTTCTCAAGTCCCCTCGTTCCACTTTGTGACATAAGTACTGAAGCAATATTCATTAAATGACCGGTTGGGTCGTCTACGTATCTTCGACGTACACCGTAACGAATCAACTGACATTTGTATCACTTTGCGTGTCGGTATAGACCTAAGGGGATAGTTTTGTAATTCAAAGCCAGTTGGCCCGCTACCTGAGAGCATAGTGAGCTTTTGTCGCAAATACTCCTACGTGATTTCTTTCAATACTCGGGTTCGAGATGCAATAGTCAAGTTTGGAACACGTAGGCATGTCTAACCGATGCTGAAAAGGCCCCCATGCGCTGCACTTTGATTCTCACAACCAGCAGCTCAAGCACTGGAGGAAGGGAATGACTTCGTTATTCTAAATTATCATCTGCAGATCTGTCCCCTGAGCGCTAGCCTCACATGGTGTATTTTACCTTGCGCCCCCAGCCCCTGGCTCCCCGGCCCTTCCTTTAGTCCACCCGCCATTCTCGTGGCGCCCTATCCGCCATGACACTGTTCCTTTCACCACCTTTTACATTATCAGAGGTCTACTGAGTTGCACTGGAAGTATCCGATTTAGGCTTGTCCTTTCCGGGCTTCAGCACGTTGAGCAGACCGCCACCACCGTGGCCCTTGCTCTTGTTGGTGGTGTCAAACGGGAGCTGTGCTGTGTCTTTGGAGGTCGTGCTGGGCTTGACGGCGTCTTTAAGCTTTGATATGAGGCCTTTGTCGGACTTGGGAAGTAACAGTTAGTATCAGGCGTGTGCTCAAGAAAGATTTGGGCAAAGTGAGATATGAAAGCGAAAGGGAAGGGAAGTAAGGGTTCGAGAGGGTAACGTACGATGCCACCAAGGTTGGGAGGTCCGCCTGTTGACATGTCGAAGATGTGATTCGTGTGCACTTTTAATAGAAGTAAGGGCTTAAATGTGAAATTTGAATTGCAGACACAGTTTAGGCCCTAGGGTTATAAGTTGACAATCGCAGAAGCCGACGTGTGCATTGGCAGATGTCACCGTGACACATTCTGCCAATGCCTCACGTCAACTTGCCGCTGACGTGGAAGATACCTATATAGAGTTTCAATCGATGTCATATGATGCTGCAGTTGAGCTCTATTGTAACGACGTACACTAACGTGTGGTCTAGGGTGGGTGTTACAGGCTGTGTCCGGTTCAAAGTTCAAAGTTAGTATCCACTGGGCCGAAAGGGTGCATTTGAGTACCTGATGACTACTATCGGGGACTCCTTCTTTCCCATCTCAATGGACAGGGTTGGATTTCAACACAATAGGCTTGAGGTTGGTCCATTATTGGGTTTCCGTTGTTCCCGTCGATGATACGGCTCGCTCGGCTGGCTGGTCGTGATTGAGGGTTCGTTGATGACGTCGGTCCTCCGTACGTTTTTGGTGATTGGAAAGTCAACATCTGAACGCTATCATTTTCATCTCAACCAACGAGACATCCGTAGCACAAGAACAACACGCAGCCACGTTGGACTGAATGCCGCAAATTAGCTATTCTGACGGACAGTACAGTACGGTGTACCTACCAATAACACACCACAACTGGATCAAGATGGCACGAATGATATGGAAGGAAGGCAGGTGGAAGATGCCGCGTCTGTTGTAATTAGCGAAAGCAGGAAAGAGGCAGTGCAAGTGCTGATTAGCCACTAGCGACGCATTTCCAAGGTTGTGGAAGCTGAAGGATTCAAGTGTTGCTGCTAGCAAGCCTCGGTACCGGACGCTAAGCTAAGCCCCAGAGCCGGGCGCCAAGCTTCAGGGTCTGCGAGCCAAGCAACGGAGCCGGATGCCAAGCCGGCAGACCTCCACGGCCGATTTACAACTTGGTTCATCCCGTCGGATGATGATCCTGCAGATTCTCGATGCTAATAATAGAGACAAGTAAGCTGGGTCGCCATCATGACCGAAAACAGTTGCAGAAACCTCGTAATCACAACTGCTACTTGGGGGCTGAAGCTGAGCTGCCAATCCCATTCATGTCCAAAGTGAAAGATTTCAACTATAAAGTACGGTCGCTCGTCCTCGTCTAAGTAACTCACCATCAACTGCGCTCAGTCATCAAGTCTAATCTCAGCTCTCCAAGTAGATTCTCATTTGATTTATAAACTTCACTCAGCCCTCCAGGTCTCCTCTCCGTTCACAATAAACACATCATATTCCATCTGAATCTTCCCCCAATACCTCACACCTACAGCCATGGCCTACAAACTCTTTACCGCTTTCACTACAAGCCTCTTGGTTTCAAATGTGCTCGCTGTCGCACTTCCAGTTATGCCAAGTAACAGCCTCGATATCCGTGCTCTGAGCAGCACCGAAGCGAGCTGCTCCAACACATGGGAGACAGTTACAAATGATGTATACAGCCTATTTCCCACCGAACCCTTTCTTAATCCACCCTCTTTACAAGACGCTAATACTCGGTTGCTATAGCCCGTCGTTCAATACTGGTATCTGATCGTCCCTAACTCGGGCGTCAAGGCCAACCGCATGTGGAACCACCTGAACCTCAACGGTTGCGCCCCGACTGAGCACAAATACTACTCCACCCCGGCGAATAACGGCATCGCCCTCACCTTTCATACCAGCGAGGCTTGCACCGCAGCCCGCGTCAGCCACGCATACAGGTCTTCTTCAGAACCGCCCTACAACCTCGGGTGCACCTTCAATGGAAAGGAATCGGTTGATGCTGGTGAGGCAGGGGCTACGGGGGGTTGATGCTGCGTTTGAAGCTGTGCTCGAAGCTTTGAGAGCCTAAGAGTTTCCAAACCAAGACTGGGCGTGCGATGGGGGAGGCTTAGACGATGGCCGAGGATCACATACTACGGGCAGAATAAATCATGTTTGCAGAATAGAGACGGGCGCATGACAGGGCTCGGTTAGGGATGGAAAACAGGGATTGAATTTAAAGCAGCAACGTACTTTTGAGAACATGTGGCTACCCGTTTTCTATCACAAGCAAAGCTCGATTATCTATGAAACTACCTGGGGTTTGAAATTGTTACCAACAGCAATACTATTCGTGATATGAACTTAAGGTTCTAATTTGCATCACTTCTACTTTTACAGGCTTAAAATGCTTAAATGCCGGTCTTATCGTTTGGTGTTTATCGACGAGTCGGGCATCGATAGAACGGGCATATTTCAACGTAAGGGATGGGCTCCAAAAGGGATCAAGCCAGTGCAGAAGGCTCGGTTCCAAAGCGGAACAAGGGTGCAGTCATCGCAGCATACACGCACAACGATAAATGGCATATTTTTTATTCAACAGATTACTGTACGGCCTGAATAACAGAAACAAGAAAAAGAATAGGAGGAAAACTCCATCTAGTGAGTGTCCTAGGGGTCTTCCCTTTTCAATATCCACCCCCTACCCAACATATCCCCCATCCGACCACCATGCTCCTACCCCTTTAAGAGCGCGGCACCTCTAATCGCTTGGTGTTTGAAAGCGTCCTGAAGCTGTAGACGTTACAGTGTGATATTATGTTCGCCTAAGAGTGCAGGTGTCTTTTCCGCTGCAATCACACCCAAGATATTCTGTCCATGGCCCGCATAGCGATCTCAACACGACCTCATCTTTGAGTGCCAAACCTATCTGTTGAATGATCTTGCCGTCATAGAGGCCAGTACAATACAGGCATTCTGGAATACCGTCAATAACCAGATCAAGCACAGACAATCGTTATCACTTACGCTCAGCCGAGTATCGATACTCACCGTTCCGTAGCTGGATTGGAAAACAACTCTCCTTCTTACGCCTTGTCTCACCGAACCTGGAAAGGTACTTATCATCCCATTTGTTTCTCCACCATCTATCATTGTAGGCCAGCATGCTGCATGGCTGCTCATTCGGACCAATTTCCCATGCGTGGCTCTATGTAAAACCTCAAAATCAGTAACGTGGACTCTTGTGTGTTTATATATGGAATGCTTACTCTGCCATGATAGGATGCTGTGGCGTCTGCCCCCATTTCCTTTATAAAGGCAGCCATGCTCAGCACTCCTTGTAGGCGGGCGAGATGAGCGTCCCGTTCTTCATCAGATGCGCTTCGTAGGAAACAATCTGGAAGTGAGTTGTTCTCAGAAAACTGGAGCGGTCCGTTGCGGACACTTTCAACAAAATGATCTCGATCGCTCTCTGTAACAACGTGGATTACCGGGCTTCCTGTAAAGAATGCTCCTCTTGGAAAGGAATGGAAGCCCATTTTGACTTCAATCTTAAGCACTAGATCTTAGCAGGTCATATAAGAATTGTAAATTTTCCACAACGGTGTGAAATAGTTGGAGTTGTTGTCAAAAAGGAAAGGGAGGCATAGTTAGTGAAGGAACGAGAAGGTCTACGCGACAGAATAAGCACATACTTAAAGCGGGACAAACGCGACGACACGTGATATCATTCTCGATATCTGGTCTCGACTCTCCTCACTTCTGCGGCTTACGAAGTAGGCTAAATAGACCGCCACACTTTACCGAGCCACAAGCAGGCCACGCAATTTCATTGCTAGGGCCTATTTCAAGACTCCTTGTACTAGGAAGCGGCCTCTTAACAATTTATAGTTACCTTGTATAAGTAGCTATATTTAAGGCAGTGGGGCGGTGTATGGTGTTGTAATATCACGGTGTTTGTCTTGTGAAATTTACTATGCCGGATCCCACCAAGTAGTGGAGTTAAGGACATAGGAGTACATTAGTCCAGGGCTAGTAGGCACACGCAAACACGTCGAATCTAACACCTATAGTTTACCTCGTTTTCGTCGAGGAGTTCTGTGGGGTACCAGATATGAGAACAGGCACCTGCTAAGACCCTTTCAGTTCTGTGTTAGTAAGTTATCCTTGCAGCGGAGCCGATTTTGGCCTGAGATAACATGGGTACTATAGCCCACTAACCTACTGTGTGCGCACTATGGGTCAGCCCCTTTGCGACTTATTCTAGAGATGACTTGAGGCTTGAGAGCTGAAAAAGCTGAAGCTGAAAAAGCTGAAGCTGAACATGAATTCCACTGTCCTTGTGGCACACTTGCATTTTTCTTAACATAGTGCTTACGGGTGCTCGCTTGCGTCTCCTGACTTGGTACTTACGGTTTCTTGTTTGTTGCCTCTTATCTACAAACAGTACAGCCGGCGATTTTCTCCCCTTGGGTCTAGGTCTAGTTTTTGTACTTGCTGTTTGTGGGCGAACATCAGCACACGCCTAGACGCGATGGACTACCTTAATACGGTTTGTTGTAGGAGCTGCCCTGCTTGATTATATGATATGTCTGAGCTTTCTTGAGCTTTCCGTCAACCGTGAATCCCAGCGTCGGGGTCACAGGTATGGATTCCCACCTTGCGGCTCCAGCGTGCAGGATATATATCTCAATAAAACAGCGTTGTCTCAACAAGCTCAAGACGCATCAATCAGCTAAGTCCGATTCAAAATCAGACCCTCTCACCTTAGCTCAGATGGCAGAGCGATGGACTGTAATCGTTTCCAGACTATCCACAGGTCGCCGGTTCAATTCCGGCAGGTGAGACAATCATCTTTTTGGCTGTTGGTTGTACCATTTGCGGTACATCTGGGTGGGTGGTTACGTAGTTCGATAGTAGACAAGCAAACACAAGGGAATGGGTACCCCGGTGGGTTACGCCAAGACCATTCAGTGGGTGGGGGTAAAGCAGGCTCCCCCGCACATGGACATTGTTTGACACGAGGGCTCGCGATTTGGGAAACCAAGGTCGTAGTTTCCAAACACTCTCCAGTGATTTCCTTTATATTTCTTTTCGTTATGAAGTAAGTGGGCATATCGCGAGCCGACTCTACATGATTGCATCCGCACTTTCTTAATGCTTCACTACTAAATTATCGAGCTTATAAGCGGCTAAGCCCCCGGCAGCCCTTCTTCTTCTTTTTCAATGCTGTCGCCGTGCAATTATCGACTAGTTGGATGATGATCATGTTTGGGGGCAACTACGCGTCTATTGATCAAGCATAAAGTATAGTACCCGACAAGTCCCAAAAAGGAATTTCTTCCTTCATCAGGCTGTACATGCGAATATGCGGTCAGCTTACTAGATCGGCGGTAATATGCAACCGTCTGGGCTTTGGGGTTGAGGTTGAGGGAGACGACTGTGTATCTCTCGCTCATTGGGTTGCATTACGACCCCAGCGATACATTATGCTCCGTGCTCCTACGCCGACACTCAGCATGACCACGTCCATCACGCGTATTGGTTATCGAGAATGTTTCCCGTTGCTTTTGTTGACTTTGAGTCATCTTTAGGCCCAGATATTGGGGTTTCACGAGGTCACCCCTCGCGGCACATGTTAACAGTTAGCCCACCGTGACGTGACTACTGACTAGGAAAAGATCACACCACTACCTAACTTCAAACGCTCGACCTTTCACCTTCATTCCTTGGTCAGTCATCGCCACTGCCCGCAATCATGCTTAACTTTTACCTCAGCTACCAATGGCTCTACTGGACGCGGCCAACTGGCCCACCGTCCGCTTTACCGAATGGAATCGAGCGCACCTTCATCCAGACGCCCAACGGCAACATCGAACTGCTGTGCGCCAAGCCCACACACCCTCAACCATTCAAGACATCCCCAGTCGTCTTCGCGCACGGCGGAATGGGGTCCGCCTGGGTCTGGACGCCTTATATGCAGCACCTAGCTCAGAACGGCGTCCCTAGTTACGCCGTCTCGATGCGCGGGCACGGCGAGAGCTGGCATCCGTCGTTCTTCCGTATGCAGTTCCTGACCACGAAGCGCATGCTGAGCGATGATCTGGTGGCTTGCATCCGTGCCGTGGAGGAATTGGAAGAGAGCGAGGTTGTGCTGGTAGGGCATTCGAGTGGTGGTGGGTTGAGTCAGTTGCTGCTCAGCGAAGGCGACGTCAAGGTCAAGGGGTTGGCGCTGCTCGGAGCTATTCCCGGGATGGGATCGTGAGTATCCTGCACATCCCATCCTAGGCTTCCAGGACGCGATTGACGAGATTTTCAGGTATCACATTTACTTGAACTGGGTGCGCTTCGACCCGTTATTTGCCATTCGCATGATCTTTCACGGCTGGCACTCCAACTCGCCCCTGTCTCACCCATTCCTGACGCGGCAGGCCTTCTTCAGCCGGGAGTATCCCGAGGCAGAGCTCAAGGAGTTCCAGCGCCATATCAATCGTTACGAGAGCTTTTTATGGCCGATGGGCATGCTTTCACCCTTTGTCGACGCAAAAAGGCTGCTCGGGAACATCCTGGGTTGGGGGGTAAGAGTGAGAGGATTTTGATCATGGCGGGCACGGAGGACAAGTTGATGACGCGGGATGTGCAGTTGAAGTCGGCCGAGACGTATCGCGATGCGTTTCGGGACATGGTGAGTGGGAAGAGGTTGGATGCAGTGGATGCGCCCATCGCTGAGCTGGAGGGCGAGGGAGGGCTGGATGATAGTGGACATGGTGTCAGGCTGGCATTCGTACCCGGCGCCGGGCATCATGTGCAGAATGATGTGCAGTGGAAGGTTGGCGCGGGAAAGTTGCTCGCATGGCTGGGACAGCTGTGAGGAGTGTAAGTGAGCTGAGGCGGTATCGAGCGAGTACTGACAGTATAGGCACAAGATGATACGATACACCCGTCTCAAATCACTCGGTGGATAACGAAACCTAGTGGCTACCTAGTCAGTGCATTGATTCGCATTTATAATCATCTCCTCCGTCGCATATTGTTAACGATGTGATTTGTCGACGAGATGGGACTGCCATGTGGGTGGCTAAAACGTTATGTGGCTCAGCCAATGTACATAGCTGCTCCGCATGCTCAAGCCTCAAGCCTCAAGGACAATACCTGCCGTTCAATTCGTCACATTGCATTATCTTCGACAGACCTCTTATATGATGATCATAATCAATCCGAATCGACCTCTCAAATAGAGTACATTATCCTACCTTTACATATCCCCTAACTATCGCCCTATTGACATTTGAGTACCTGAAGCTGCCATGGTGGGGCGCTGGGGCACGGACTAATCAGAATTCAAAGTGCTAAAGTCAGGTGCCAAAAGTCTGTGCACACCCCCCATATTTCGGTATAATTGAGACATGCACACACACATTAATTAAGCAGCTACACTACTAATATACTAGCTATAAATGCGAAAAAAATTGTAATTAAAAGTCCTACTTATACTGCTTAGTATTTCGTATACTAGCCCCTTATACGACGTAATACCTTTAAGCGGTGCGGTATTATCTCGAGTAGCCGATCTATCTTAGCGCCTAAGGAATAATATCCTACGCCTCCTTAATCCACGACTTAAGTAGCTCGATATCGACCTTGTTATTTTTAAGATCGTGAAGTTCTTAGTATTTCTTATAAAGCCTTCGCTTTTAATATATTCTATACGTATTCGATAGGGTTTATGTCCGGCGAGTAAGCAGGCCAGAAAATCGGCTTAACCTTCTAAGCCTTAAACTACTCCTTCGCGGGCCCTGACGTATAAATCCGGGCGTTGTCTTGCTGAAAAAACCTATCTTTAATATAGCTTCGTCTCTAGCGAGGAGGAAAACCGTTTCGAGAGCCTGTAGGTAAGATTTGGTAGTATAGCCGTTATGTTTAGAGGTAGGGTATTAAAGATAAGTAGGGGTCTTGGTCCCTAATACCTCTATACGCAGTCTCTCTTGTAGCAGTAACGCGCGCTGTTAATCCTCTTCACTTAGGTGCAGTATCTTAATATCGTTATGGTACGTTGTCCGAATTGCTTAAATGTTTTATATAGTTCCCTACAAAGACCCGGAGACCCCACTTGGGGTCAAACCCCGGCTCAGCCGCTTCAAGTGCAAAAAACGAATTTCCGATAAAAGATTTTCGCAGCGTTTCTGCAAAACGCGACTCACGACCACCAAAAAGTGATCCGGTCCTGCACATTTTTCGCGTACTTAGCCGTGGACAGAATCCGGTCCAGGGTAGCTGCAGGGTAAGCCCGCAGCACTACTAACTATGCGTACTATATAATATAACAGCTAGACCTAGTAAAAAGCCCTATATTACATAGCAGTACTATAAGCTTAATAGGCACAAAGGTCCTTGGGTTTAATATAGGGTCCCTCTGTATTATATAGATCTCCGACCTCCCTCCCTTCCAGATCACCGCGAAGACTATTAGTGAGATGGCAGGCTTGCAATATCCGGCTAAATTAACGTTCTAGTAGTTAAGTTTCTCCTTAGATATCCTCTAGACCTAGCTAAAAGGAGACGACGGCGAGGACTAGATAGAGCACTCGTTACTATACCACCCCTATATACGCTTAAACGTTAGCTTATATAGCTAATATAATACTCTAACTTTAGACTTATATACCTTAATTAGCTTTAGGCCCTTACCTCTCTAAGTACGTTTAAAACGACGGCGTTCTCCTCTTAATTTATGCCGAAGTATAATCCGCTTAATAGACCGGCGGTAGTAAAGTATTTTACGGCGGAGAAGTCGGCGGATAGTATTCCGAGATGCCGTTTAACCGGTAAGTGCTTTTACCTTAATATAAAGCTATTCCTACGTTATATGGCTATTTCGTTTAACGGACTTTATAATCCTGGCCTCGTTTAAGGCACTAAACTTTTTTTTTCGTCCTTTCCGGTAAAGACTATTAAAATAGCTATATTTAAGATAGTAGTCTCTAATCCGGTAGAGTTCGCGTCGGCTAACGCTAAATCGGTCGTATATCTTACCCTCGGAATACCGGCCATAAACTAGTTATAAATAGTCGCACGAGCTTCTAGGGATAACTCCTATAACCGGGCTCTTCCGGCGGTTAGTTTACGGCTAATTTGCTTACGTGGAAAGCAAGGCATCGAGCGTAATTAAAGGATAAGTGCCTGGGGTAAGATATTGAAGGTTCTGAAATTGAGACGCGTGGGACGCGCATGTGGAGAAATGTGCACAGACTTTTGGCACCTGATTTTAGCAGTTAGTTACCCCTTGGAAGTTGAACCGTCAAACTTCAAAGTATCCTTGAACACCATCAGAACCTCACAACTTCACAGTACTTACGACGCGTCATGGAGGGCGATCAGACCCCAATCAAGTTGGAGGAAGTTGGAGGTGTGCGCGTCGCATTCGAGGGATGTGTAAGTTCCGGCATCAATCGCTGCCATGAGCATACCCTCAGGTCATCATACCTCATCTCATCTCACTAACTCGCGACCAGGGCCATGGCACGCTCAATGCCATCTATGCAGCCGTAGAACACGCCGCCAAAGTACGCGACTGGTCCGGTGTTGACCTTCTCATCATTGGCGGCGACTTTCAATCCGTCCGCAACACGGCTGATCTGACGGTCATGTCAGTGCCGGCCAAGTACCGTGAGCTCGGCGACTTTCCGGCCTACTATTCTGGCCGTGCCGTCGCCCCAATCTTGACCATCTTCATCGGCGGTAACCATGAAGCTGCATCACACCTCTGGGAGCTGTACTATGGCGGCTGGGTTGCGCCCAACATCTACTACATGGGCGCCGCCAACGTCTTGCGGTTCGGACCCTTGCGCATCGCAGGCATGAGCGGCATCTGGAAGGGCTTCGACTACAACAAGCCCCACATCGAGAGGCTGCCGTTTAACCAGGACGATATCAAGAGCTTCTACCACGTCCGCGAGATCGATATCCGCAAATTACTACTGCTCCGCGAGCAAGTTGACGTGGGACTCAGTCACGATTGGCCCCGCGCCATTGAGAAATACGGCAACCAGAACAAGCTATGGAAGATGAAGCCCGACTTCAGGCAAGAGAGCATGGATGGACAGCTAGGCAACCAGGCTGCGACGTATGTGCTCGACCGCTTGAGACCGGCATATTGGTTCTCGGCGCATATGCATTGCAAGTTCTCGGCTGTCAAGACGTTTGATGCCGTGGAGAAGACACCCGCGCAGGAATCATCGGCGATGCCGGAACCTCAATCAGCACCACCACCAGTATTGTTAGAAAAGGCAGAGAATCCGGATGAAATTGACCTGGATATGGACGATGACGATGAACCCATAGTCGCCGCAGCGCCTGCCAAACCTGCAACGAACACGGACGAAATCGGCCTCAATCTTTCCAATGACGAGGCCCCAACGTCGTCAACAGCAGCACCCAACCCAGCTCCAACACCTGTGAGCGGTATTTCCGAGGAACTCAGAGCCCAGCTCCCAGCAGCCTTCACCAGACCACCTCCTAGAGCCACAACACGGACTACACCAGGCCAACCCGTGCCCTCAACAATAACGAACACGACGACTAGATTCCTAGCCCTCGACAAGGCTTTGCCTGGTCGCAAATTCATCCAACTCACCTACGTTACCCCCGTAGCCCGTTCAACAGAACCTGCCCCCAAGCTCCGGCTGGAGTATGACCCCGAATGGCTCGCCATCACGCGCGTCTTTCACCAATACCTTGCCTTTGGAAATCGCGATGCCAAGAATCCACTCGATCTCGGGGAAGCCGCTTACATCCCCATGATTGACAAGGAGCGGGAATGGGTCAACGAAAACATCGTTGCCCAGAGCAAACTCGCTGTTCCCGAGAATTTCGTCCAGACAGCTCCGCCAATCGCCGACGATGAGGTGATTGATCTGCATACGAACGTCCAACCCGAGGAATACACGAATCCGCAGACGGCATCATTATGTGAGCTGCTAGGTTTGGAGAACCTCTGGGATGCATCGGTAGAGGAGAGGGCAGAGAGAAGAGCCAATGGGCCCCCACCCGAGGCGCCACGCATGGGTGGTGGACGTGGCGGTTCCAGAGGCGGAAGAGGGGGCGGTGGACGAGGCCGTGGCAGAGGAAGAGGTGGTGGTAGGGGACGTGGGAGAGGGAGTGGTGGATGGCATTGAGATTGGATGGCTGCGCATGCAATGCAGTGCAGGCGCATGGTACAGTTCCAACTGCATGTCCTCTCCTTGGCCCGTAGCGCCCTGGCTGCATCGTAGCCAGCCAATCATGTCGATCTTCCCTAGGCAGTGTTACCCCTTTCCATGTGTCGGGCAGACAGCCTTTGGAGTTTGGCATTCAGGCTTGACCGAGCTGCATCAACCTGGCCCGCGACTTTATGAGTCATTTTAAAGCCACCATGTCTGCTTCTTGGATGCCTCATTTCATTGCTTCAACTATTACCACCTGCCTAGCTGCTTTCTCGGCTTTGCGAACTGCTTGATATTCTCTGATCTGCGCTTCTAGTCGCTGGCATAAGCAGCCATGGAAGAACTTGCGAATGCCGTTGAATCAATGAGCATTGGCTCCACGGAGGGTGAAGCGGAAGAAGTTCGATTCTCACCCCCGGCGACCTAGACAAGAAGCTGGATGAAATCCCCCGCTACCTGTTCCGCGTCTTCTCCTCGGAAAGCGCGGGCAAGAACAGTTCAGAGTGGATGAAATCAAAGGATGCGTGCGCAGGCACTTTGAATGACATTTTCTCTCGGCCGTGCTTATCGGATGTCGCCATTACCCTCAACGAACATCTGCAGTGGAAGTCCAAATCGCGCGGAGATCCTTTTATCTCTTGGACAACCTCGCTTGCCCTGGCTCTCTACTACGCCATATATAAGAAGAAGACGGAAACAGACGTGGGGCTGGACTCTATTCATCTCTGCATCGTCGACACCACCCTGTTCCCCCGCGGCTGCTTCATGAAAGACCTTGATCTCATAGAAGCTTTCAAGGACAAATGTCACGACGATGACATTATCATGATTGACCGGAAGCCAAGGAAATGGAGCGAGCGAGGCCTTCCCAACTTTCACAACTTTCGGACTGAGACCAAACACAAAATTCTTTTCGGGTCCTACTATTTCGGCGAGTACCTCTCCCAAGGACAGGTCAAGGTCAAAGGCCGCTCGTGCACCGTGGCTATGGATAAGATCATCAACGCCAGCCTGTTTACAATTGTGCCCCAGATCGGGATGGAAATGAATCCCGAAGAGCCTCCTCGATGGGCCGACCTTGTCATCGAGCTCCGAGAGCCGTTCTTCAGCAACGACGCGGTGGCGGAACTATCGGATAACCAGATAAAGTGTGCGTGTACGATTGCACTCGAGTTCGAAAAGCCTTGGGTTCTCGCCGTGCTCGTGAACTTGCTTGCCCTAAGTCCTCGTCCGGCTTACAAACGGGGGTTGGCAAGCAAGATCTCGCGGTTTTTATCTAGTAAGAGGCCATCCCGCTGGATCACGCGTCTTGTTCATCTTTTTCCACATCAACTCATGTTAGACATCTAGATGAGCATCTGTGCCTCTGTTTGCCGCACGAGGCCAAATTCGACGACAGCCGCATGCCCGAGGTCCAGCAGTTTGGCCGGATGATGAAAGATATCAACGATGCGCATTACGTGAACACTGTCATTGCGTTCACCAAGTCAGTCGAGAAAACCATGGGTACGTTTGTGCTCTGTCCTCCAGGCTACCATGCCGGAAAGTTGAACTCTGGCGCGCTTATAGCTTATGATACGAGTTTTAGACATCGTCACCCGCCTGAACAGAAGTACCAGAGTTGTCGAGGAGGTGCAGCGTTCCCTGTGCCGAGGGAGTCCGGATCGCTCCAAGTCCCTCATGGAGAGCTTGTCAAGGCTGAGGGAGGAGTTGAATCAACTGCTGCCTGTAGGTGATGAGACTGTATCAGTTTGAGCGGTTGCAAGTGTTGGGGTTGGGTGGCTAAGGTCTTTATGCATGTCAAAACAGGTTTGGCCAGAGGTCGCAGGTTTGGGAAGCAGGATCCTGGAGGGAAGATCGATGCAGTACTCGAATCAGCTGAATCAGTCAAATCAACTGTGATATACCCAACGGAAACACCATTTATATGAAAATGGACGTGTAAAACTGTCATCTGCAAACGGTGGGACAATATCAACATGAACTTTCAAGGCGTATACTAAGCTCGGAGGTTCGAAATAGAGTATCTGATACTCCGTATAGCTGCTCTTGGATCAAGTGACAAACCGCAATCAGTCCCATGATATGTGCACATTATCTCATCATATCACTGTTGCAAAAACATGACGTGGGGTGTGAAAAGGTTCATGTTGGTTCTACCAGAAGATCTAATTCCAACTCGACACTCCAAACGATATGTGGTGTGTTTTCTTGATAAGCAGGTAAGCACGCACAAATGAAAATGCCGAGCCCAAAAGCCAACAATTTTGTTTGGCTCTACTTGCGATTTGCTAGGATTCTGCATGTCGTTACTACTTGTATAGTGACTAACAACACTTAATCTTCACATAGATTTCTCAAGACGGCACTCAACTAGAGAATAAAACCTGCACTTTGTTCTACGAGTATTATAGGTACTATCAGCAGAGCCACCATCTATGCTGTTTTCTACGGATACTCAACGCTCGAGAAATTTCGTCACTTCTCGTAAATATTATTATAAGAAGATTCCCATCGTTATTGTAGACATTGCCTAGTAGTACCTTCTGCTCTTATTTACCATCATCATCATCTATACCCCCATCCCCATTTTCACCTCCACCCATGGAACTTTATTAACGGTCGGACGCGGGTACATATAGAAGCATCCACAAATAAGGTAGGTTCATACAAGCCATTGAGAATAATAGCGGAAGGGTGGATGCAGATGGCTCGGTCTTGAAACTCACTCCCTCTGCGTAGGTTTAGAGAGCGAATAATAAAAAGGGGGGACGGTGGAGTGGATCGACCCATGGAGTGTCTGCAGCTTAAGCACCACCACACTCGGCAGCGACGTCTATTCCAATGAATTCGAGTTTTTGAGGGAAGAGGGAAAGAGGAAGGAAGGATGGGTAAGGCTGGCTATAGGCAAGTCAAGTCATACGCTCATCGTCCCATTACGTACCCGAGCACCATCTTGGAAGTCACCGATTCAAGCATTCGACCTTTTGTTCTTCATGCTTCATCCACTCGCCCACTCACCCTCCCTCTTCCATCTCCCACAATATCACGGCACCCACCCGTCTATATCCCACGGAACCATAAACTCAAACAGACATTTATTTCACTCACACGATCCGTTTCCCATGGATGGCTCTACCACTCGATAAACTCTCTTCGCAATCAGTAACAATGCTTTCTCCGAAAGCTGGTCCGATAAGAATATTTAACAGCAGCTCTCACCGCGCAAGAGTGCTTCTTCTTCTTCTTTACGATTTGAATTTCCTTTAATATTCATCTATTCTATAGTCGCTACTCGACTACTCAACCTCCGGATCCGAGTCTTCTTCGTATACTACTTTCAATATCACGACATATCACGACGCCACGAACATATAATTCCATCTTATAGAAGCACTACACATCATTCCGAGAAACCTTTTCAAGGAAAGGCAGAGTGGTCATCGACCTCCGACCAATCAACAAGCTGGTCATACCAGACGCGTACCCCTTGCCATCACAACAGGAGACCATCGCTAATCTGAGAGGCAAGAGATTCATAACCATCGTTGATGGTTCAGCCTTCTTCTACCAACTGCCAGTCGCGGAACGACACAGAGACAACTACACAATCAAGCCTACCATTTGGTAGCATCTCCGGGTCAATCCCGAGACCATACAATACTCATACAATTGTTTCCCACCCTTCCAGACCTCAAGAAGACAATTCTCAAGAACTGCCGAGCACGTCTCTGCGCTCGGATTGAGTTCAGCAACGAGAAGCTGGTCAGCTCCCGCAACAACAGACAGACAAGCATGAGCAGCCAACCAACAAAGCAACAAAACACCACGATCAAAACACGTATAAGACGCACAGGTGTCACAACAGACTCAGACCGACACAACACAACCAGAACTCCAATATACATCTCACTGAACATATCCCACCTCGGTAGAAATGGCCTCCAACGCCCTCACTACCACCATCCCGGAGTCCCAGACCCAATGCCCCATCTGCAGAGAATACTGCGACCTCGCCGACCTCGTCACGCTCCCATGCAGTAGCCACCACACAATGCACCCAGGGTGCCTGGAGAGCTGGCTCCGCGAGACCACCCGATCACGCAGCGCACTCCCCAGCTGCCCCCTGTGCCGGGTCACCCTCGAGCACGCGTGCGGCCACACGCTGGACCGGGGACTCCTCGCGGCCGGCGGCGTCATCGAGCGGCACGCGATGCAGGACCGCTGCGCCGGCTGCAGGATGCGCCCCACGACCGCCGAGATCGACCGCACATTTGCGCCGTACAAGGTCACCGCGGCGTACCTTGCGCGGCGCGGCTGGACGGCGCACGGCGGCCAGCGCCAAGACACCTGGTACCGCGGCGGACTGGCCCTGACGACGCCGGCGTGGCACCTCGCCCTGGAGCAGCGCCACATCACCTACCTCGTCTGGGCGCCCGAGGCTGCCGCTGCCGCTGCCACCGCCACCACCTCCACCTCTTTGGAGCGGGCTCGCGAGGCGCGCGTCCTGGCCGTCGAGAGCTGGCTGCTGGGCCTCTCCGACGTGCCGCCCGCCATCGCGGCGTGGATCGGTGGCTTTGGGCGGCGTCCGCAGCAGGTGACGGACTACGTCCGGGAGAACTACGGGTGGGGGACGCGCAACGAGGACACCATCACGGCCGACTGGTTCCGAAGGCACGTGATGCACCCCGTCGGATACGAGCGGGAGGTCCTGGCGGGTCCGCGGAGCGTCGAGGGCGACTGGGTCGACGACGCCAATGGCGATCGCTGGTGGATGGTCTGCGTGAGGCGCGGGTTGTACGAGAACCCCGACAGCTTCGAGTGGGTCTACGGGACGTGCAGGACGTCGTTCTCGGGGGTGTGGGCGGAGACGGATGAGGTCTCGACCGGACGGCTCCCCGATTCCGACGGGTCGAGTGATTCGGAGAGCGGGGGCGAGTCGGATGACGAGGTCGGCGATCGGGCTGATGACGAGACTGGTCATGAGGCCGGTGACGAGGCCGGCGGTGAGCTCGGCAACGAGACAGACGAGGATGAGGAGGCCGACGAAGTGTCGGACTATTCCGACCTGGATGGGAGATCGATACAGACCGTCGTCATTCAAGACGCCAGCTCCTACCATGCTCGTGAGGAGGAAACGACTGGCACCCACAGCGATGGGCAACTCGACCCCGAGAGCGAGCAAGGAGACAGCAGCTCGGAAGCTGCCTCGGACCACTCGAACAGCTCCGACGGTGATAACCCTCCCCCAGTGGACCTCTTCGCTTGCCTCCGCTCCATCCAGCATGCCCTCTTAAGTCGGCACGTGTGGTATATGGACTGGCTGAAAAGAAAGCATGACGGCGAGGTGGCCGAACTGGCCGAACTCACGTCGCAGAGGGAGCAGTACTACGACGCGAGGCTCAGCGAGGTGTGGCGCGAGGGGCGCGAGGGGCGCGAGTGGCGCCAGCAAGCCGACGCCATCTCTCGAGACGTCAACGACGGTGCCCAGCAGGCCAATTTGGACCGCCATAACGCGCTCCAGATATCCTTGGCCGCCGCCGACCTGAATGCCGTGCGGGAGAAGCTAGTCGAGTTGTCGCAGAGGATGGTAGCGACCCGAGACAAGTTGGCCGAGCTCCGCCAGCGCGTCGATGACCTGAACGTGATCACGGCGCGGGTCCATCTCGCGACACCAAGGCGCCTCTCAGTGTACGACTTTCGCCCCCCATCTCCTCGCCTGTCCGAGTCTCTGGCTGGTGAGTATATGGACGCCATCAGACAGGCCGGACGCCTCACCGCCTCACTCAACACGGCCATGGGTCTCGAGTCTCTGGGCGAGGCGGATGACATCCGTGTTGACGGCGGCCCCGAGGACGACGAAGGCTCTGCGGGCAACGTCGATGTCCCGTATGGAGCCAATTCGCTGACATCCGCGGACTGGGCCGACGCCGCAGCACCCCCACCGCCCGAGTGGAATATATATATCGACGAGGATGCCATTACGACTGGTGTTCACGGCGGTAGTATATCCGGGGGAGTGGAAACCGATGACGTCGACGTCGAGGATGTTGAAGACATGGACATCGATGGTGGCAGTATACCCTGGGGTGACGACGATGATATCCATGTTGAGAACGATAGCGACACGGACGTCTGCGGCGAGGACCCTGAACAGGAAGACTCGGCGCAAGAGGGCTTTGGACAAGACGACGTAGGACAAGAGCGTGAACCCGGGCCAGTCTCGTGGCCAGTCTTGTTGGCCGACATGTTCGTTTACCTAGGGCTAGCTAGATAGCCTAGGATCGTCGGATGAGAGAGACTAGCTGAGTGGGACGAGATGTCTGGCTTGATGGACCGTTGGCTGGATGTGTGATGTTGCGTTTGGAGTTGAGCGGTGCTTACGATTGCAACATGATTGAGTTGATTGAACGGGTTGAAATTGCAGCTCGCGTGTACTAGAAGACTTTGATTTCCCTTGGTTATTTGGATACCCCATGCTCTAAAATTTGGATGCAGCAGACAGTAATTGATGAATGGATTGAACGAAACACATGCGCTCAACAGTGACAAGAGTGCGGTTATATTGCTTGAATTGACATGTAGTGAATAAACTAACAAAGATCTAGTGCCAGGACGGCGATGCAAGTTTGATAAGCCGGCCGGCAAAAGAAACATCTTCATGAAAGACGAGTAATGTATCCCCTCCTAAAAAGCTTGATCTTCATGGGAGAAATGCAAGTCACGCAGAGTGCGGGGGAGATATTCTTCTTCCATCCGATATAGACGACCAACCCATGGAGGCGAGAGTTGTGTCGTATATGCTACAGATGGGGGGTATGACCAAGTAAAGCAAGACACGTCACGAGAGGCGGAGACCACGACAGCCTCAACTTACCTATGTGGAGACACAAGCAAAAAAACAAGGCGGCTTGAGTAACTCATCTTGATTGCCATGTGAACCAACTGTATCAGGCACGATTGTGGTATCGTCCTTTCAAGTCAAGTCGCGACGCTGTTCAGTGGTGGTGAAGCCATGACGCCGTTCATCGGGTAAAGCCATGACGCTCGCTGTTCACCGCGCGTTGCCCGTCCATCCGACACCCGTAGACATCTTGTACACTCGTATCAAGTTTGCTCTTCATTGTGTGAGCTGACTCCATCCGGTTACGTGCTTGGGGCCGTTCTTACTGTCAAGACCAAGAAAGTCGGCTGCGACCAGGAGCTCGAGGCAGAGCTCGGCGGGGATGTCCATGTCTGGAACATCCTCCTTGTCCCGGTTCTTGTACCAGTAGTGGAAGTACTCGACGACCTTTTCCATGACTTGACCACTGGGACATGTCAGTAGGCAGCCAGGGCTCTCCGAAGAAAGGTGAAGCAGGGTGGAAGGGATCATGTTTGTCAGATCAAGTGTAGTGTGCTGTCATGCAGACCGTCTGTTTGCACAACGGTCCTTCCGTTAGAGCACGAGCAATAGTTTCGTCAGAGAAGAGACAAGGGGGAGAGATCTCGAGAGAGACGATGCCTTACCTGATCTCTTCAAACGTGCACCGGCCCAGTTGCGCTTCCTGAAAGCCACCTTTCGCGGCTGCTTAGCTGTGATGGTGACGAGGAAATGCACGGGAAATGTCCTCACTCTTCGGATCAATCATGCCTTTGATGACGGGGCTGATGAGGACAGCATCGCGCAGGACGGCGAACTCGTAGCCGTCACTCGAGACCAGAGAGATGTACTTGCTGGGAGATGCACCGTTGAGGGCCATCGTTTTTCGTAGAGGGAAGAAGGGTGAAGTGGGAGAGAGGCACGTGTTGCTTTTTGTTGGCAGAGATTTCGAGAATGGAGAACCGATCAGGAAAAGCACGGGCGGATCGGAGTATTTCTTAGTGTGGTGGGCCCACTGCCCAACGAACGTGATGTGGCATTGGATCCGCTTTGGATTGCATCCCAGCCACCAGCCACAGCTTTCAGCTGGCTTGTTGCAGGATCTGGAACAGGTAAAGTGGACCGCTGAGATCATTCCATCATCCGTTGCCCCGCCGACTGGAGTAAACGAACGGGGAGGACAAGCCCACCGACCAAACAAGGCAGCATCGGTGAGGTGATTAAGTATCTCGTGCCTTGGAAAGCGCTTCTACTACGTATTGTTCGCAAGTTCAAGTATTACGGTCCTGACTGACATTGGCATCCAGAGTGAATCCTGTTGTTCTTGTTGTCCATCTCCCACGCTTCCCCCCCCTAAATCTCACCCATCTCACCCCATCTCCCTCATCTCCCACTCGTATCCATCAACCTGCGACACACCAACCTCCTCCGAAAGCCTTAAGCAGTTCCCGTCCCTCGAGGTTGCTTTTCGTCGCACAGACGCCCCTGCCCTGTCTTGATCTTCATTCTCGCCCAGAGGAAAGACTAAAGCGCGCGCATCTCCCATTCAACCCCCCCAGCCCCGCGCGCATATTTCCCGAGAAACATCGGACCAGCAATAAACAACAGGCCAAACATCCGTCGCCAACACACCCTCAACCTCCCCATCAACCCCCGCCTCCATGGCGCAATACCAAACCCGCCAGTCGTATTACGGCGGCAACAACAACAATAACAGCCACTCGTCCAATGATTATGAAAACGCCATGCAACGGCGACCGACGACGACAGGACGCGTAGAGCGCGCCGACCGCAACACACGATCCAGCGAAGGCACCGTCAGCACCACCATGAGCTCGTCGACAGGTAGAGAGTCGTCGGCCACGCACATGACGGATGCGCCCGCCTACTCCAAAAAGATCGTCGTGGTCGGCGATGGTGGCTGCGGCAAAACGTGCTTGTTGATCAGCTACAGTCAAGGGTACTTTCCCGAGGTAAGTTCAACAACAATCGTCGCCCTCGTAGTCGCACGTGCAGCAGTCCGGGGGATGATGATGATGATGATGATGCGACGGACGCGATGCCCACCATGACGTCTCTCTCGTTCACGACATGGGACGACGCCACATGGGACGACACCAAGACCTTTAGCCTCTGTTACTAACACGCGCTTAGAAATACGTCCCAACCGTCTTCGAGAACTACATCACCTACCCAACCCACAACCCCAGCGGTAAGACCGTCGAGCTCGCCTTGTGGGACACGGCCGGCCAGGAAGAATACGACAGGTTGCGGCCGCTGTCGTATCCCGAGACCGACCTGATCTTTGTGTGCTTTGCCATCGACTGCCCCAACTCGCTCGACAATGTGCTGGACAAGGTGAGTCGGAAGCCCTCCCTGCTCTCTGCTCTCTGCTCTCTGCTCTCTGCGGCATACTGACACACACACCCCAGTGGTACCCCGAAGTCCTGCACTTCTGCCCCTATACGCCCCTCATCCTCGTCGGCCTCAAATCCGACTTGCGGCACAAGAAGACGTGCATCGAGATGCTCAAGACCCAGGGCCTCACACCCGTCACGGAACAACAGGGCATGTCCTTGGCTCTGAAGATGGGGGCCCTGTACATGGAGTGCTCCAGCAAGGAGATGACGGGCGTCGACGAGATCTTTGAGAAGGCCATCGACACCGTCGTGGCCAACGACCGGCGCAACCTCGAGGCTGCCATGTCGGCGGCCGCATCCAGCGGCCACAACTCGTCGCGCTTCCGGTCGTCGACGATGGGGGCGCGGGACAATGGCCGCGTCGGCGGGGCTCCCCTTTTTAAGAAGAAGAAGCGCATGTGTAGGCCACTGTGAGCCGTCGCACCCCGTCTGTCTGTACGGCGATTTTCTTCTACGTTCTCTTACTGCGCCACGACCCTTTTACGACTCGAGGAGGAACGAAGTCAAAGACATTGGACGCCTTATTGCTTGTGGGATCACGACTTGATCTGGGTATCAGCTCGCATCGCAACATACTACATCTCTCACCATCATCATCATTCCCCCGGCGTTCTTCGAGCTTCTGTTTTGTTCCGAGTCGGTTGGGTGATATATCATAAGGGATGTGTCAAGAGGGAGAGGGTTGGATACACCCGGTCCCTGCCTTGTTGAAGGCGCCGTTGAAGGCGAGTCCGCGAGGCCGGACTAGAGTAGACACGAGCGAACGAATGTGTATTGATCAAGGGGCGTG
Source organism: Arthrinium puccinioides (assembly GCA_022414665.1). Taxonomy (NCBI): domain Eukaryota; kingdom Fungi; phylum Ascomycota; class Sordariomycetes; order Amphisphaeriales; family Apiosporaceae; genus Arthrinium; species Arthrinium puccinioides. The sequence goes on from JAIUNF010000005.1 coordinate 362,062, forward strand.
CTGTGTAGGGAAGGATCTTTTTCCTTTTATGTGTATTGTTTTGCGTTCCTTGGTCGCGCAACTTTAGCAGCATCGTGGTTTGGGATAGGGAATAAAACGAATCCATAATGCCGGCATCATCTATTTCTATTTGCTTCATTACTTTGTGACTTGTCATGTATCGTATCTCCCCGTAAGATGATCTCTCGCCTGCGTGCCTGGCTCTGTTGTAACCAGGCGGGTATATTGATGTCTGAACCTCCTTGAATCCAATTGCCTCTAGCGTGTGGCCTTTTCGCATTCCTCTGTAGAGCACTCGGGTACTCGCTGACCGTTGCTCCTGGGTAGGCACCGCCCTCTCCTCATTTCCTCAACCCGCTTCTTTCCGTTTGATCCATCCGACTACGCATTACGCCTCCTCCTCCTCCTTCTTCACCTCCTCCCTCTTCTCTCCCTCTTCCTCGCGGGACTCGGGCTCGGCCTCGGGCTCTTCCTCGTCCTTGGCCATGACGCCCTCGAACTGCGACCAGAGCGCCTCGACGGACGAGAACTCGCGACCGACTTCGATGACGGCTTCGAGGGACCGGTTGAGCTTGTTGATGTTGGCGAGGACGTGCTCGAAGCTCTGGGTGGGGGGTGACGGCGTTAGTTGGAGATGTCCCCCCGGGATTTTGGGGGGAGGGGGTTGTTATGTTTGACAAGGGGGAGAGGGAGTGGGAGAGGGAGAGGGAGATCAGGGAAGGAAGGGGCAGACGGACCATGGCGATCTCGCCAATCAAGCCTTCGCGCTGCTGCTCAAAGTACGACTTTTCGCGCGTCCCTATCGAGGAGGCGGGGCGGTTTGTTGTTGACATTTGTGCGATGGGGGGGGTTTCGGGATTGTTGTCGTGGGGGCTGTTGTTGTCTCTGTGGCTCGGAAGTGTGTGTGTGTGTGTGTGTGTTGCGCCGAGTTGCGAGGTTGCTCAACTAACTAATAATAGCTCTTTGTTCGGATTGCCGACAGGTAAGGAGACGAGCAAGGACGCCCGCGGTTTCCCATGGTTGCTGGCGATCGTGCCCCGCATCGTCACTGGAATGACCCCGCCATACGCCAAGTACGTACCTGGTAGTTAACGTTCAGCGCTGTAGGTAAGGGTACGTAGAATGTGAGTTAGTAGTACCCTAGGTACCCCTACTGAGGTGGAGATGTTCGGGAGGGCATGAAATGTTTATTTCAACTTTCTTAGTTTACCCCTGGGAAATCAGTGGGTGTTTTGTTTTCTTTGTTTGGATGACGTCTTCATGGAGCTTTGACTTTGTGCACTCTGGCACTCCGAACCTCGGCTGTCCATGGTCGTCGCCCCGAAGTTGTGCATCATGTTGCGATGCTCTTGCTCGGGTTCCAGTTCGTCTGCCACGCAGTCGGTTCTCTCGGCCTGTGTACGCAGAGGCTTGTTACCCGCCCTCAAATACAATTAGACGATGGCGGGATGAACCGCGTCCTAGTAGATGCCATTGCTGACTCTGGTGCTGGTTTCAGTTTCATTTCGTCGCAAGTAGCCAAGTCAATGATCTTGACGGCTTAAGTCACCCGGCAAAGTCACTGGCAACTTAACGTTCCAGGATGAAAACGAAACATACCATATTTCATGCACCGTTGTGGAAGCCGATATACCCATCTACTGGTATAGCAAGTAGGCTTCGAGTCCCTCAAAGTTACGCGCGCTCTTACCGAGCACGCCAAACAACGACTGAATCCCCGCTGCCAGGCTTTAGTAAGTATAACAGCTTCTTTGTTTGAACTGACCGTTTGAAGACCACGTTGAGAAATACGCTGTCTCGCTGATTGAGAAGAAAAGCCAGCATGCGACGGAGTCAAAGGTGAAATCGGAAGCGGCTCGCTCGTACCTTACTTTCTGCACTTGCTTTTCTCCGAGTCCTCATTGCTGATATCCCGTACGCAGATCTAGGCCTGCTCGTGCTGTTCACGAAATACCACGAGCCCGTCGCGATGAAGATTGTGACCTCCCTGCCGCGTTGTAACTGGACTTGCGCAGCGAGGCTGAGTCGTGGGAGGGCAGGAGGGAGCGAGGGTAATTTGCTGCTACTACGTACACGGCGGCCTCAACAGGGGGGGTTGGGGGTTGGGGGGTTGGCATAGCCCGCTTCTCACACAGCCCCCTTGGCTGCTGTGGGCGTTCCACGGTCGAAAGGTCTACGACAGGCACATCGATTCCTTGCGCCACAGACCTGTATGTAGTACTCTGTCTAGGTTTTTCGATTTCAACCTCGCTATGCTTGAAACTCATTTGACTGGTCTATGAAGATCTCACTCTGTACAGTCTAGTCGTTGTGGTGATGCGTACAAGCTCAAGAGTCCGCCGAGGTCTAGACCCTGGAGTTGCCGCCTGCAGGGGTGGGAGGTACAGCCATGTGAGCGAGGCAGATGGAATATGCCTTGCTATAAGCACCTTAGCACACCAATCTTACAATGCCACGAAACAGCACTGTCAGCCAGAAGGGGGGTGTCGATGCGGGGTGTCACACTTGACTGAAGCCTTGCAGAGGAGGCCGCTCCCGGAGATGTAAAGAGTAGATCAGCGCCCAACGGTCGCAAGTGTTACAATCACCACTTCACACACAGTCCACATCTCATGTTTCGCAAGGCCCAGGCTCAGTCCTCGTTCTTCGTTGTTGCTCCGCTGTCTCCTGTCCACTGATCGCTTCTGTCAAGTCCAGCTCTGTGCCGTGCACATGGAGCACTATCCAGCCTATTCTTATCAGCCCATCTCGGGTCGCACTATACGTCTTTTGACTCTTCACCCGGCTGATGACTGGAATGCCGAGCTACGCGTTTCTATTCATCACGCCGAGTTGCCACCGGCGCAGCCACCCGTTGAGGAGTCCGATGATAGCTCCTCCTATTGGTCGAGCGACGACGACTTGGACAACGACGACTTGGACGACGACGACTTGGGCGATGATGGCTCGGGCAATGAAGACTCGGGTACTTCCACAACCATTCGCGATACCGGGTTACCTCCCGAACAGTCAACCCTGGAGGGTATAGATCACAGCTCGGACAATGCCGACTCTGGCACTTCTACATATTTTCGCAATGCCGGGCTACTTCCCAATCAGTTACCGTTGGAAGATGCAGATGACGACTATTCCGACTCGTCTGATATTCACTCTGCGAGCTCTTCCGCATCTGTCGCGTTCAGAGACTATGGGGAGCTTCCGTATCAAGACACTCTACTGTTCCAAGAAAAGGTCGACTACGAGGCTCTGTCCTACGTCTGGGGTCCCAAGCTCGCCCCGGAACACTCGCCCGCCGTTGTCATCGGCAGTGAAGCAATCACAATCACGGCCAACCTGGACGCGGCTTTGCGGCAGATACGCGCCAACGGGCAGAGCAAACCACTTTGGATCGATGCCATCTGCATCAACCAGACGGTCCAGTCTAAGGAAAACTTGGACAAGCACTCCGAACGGAGTCATCAAGTTGCGCTCATGGCAGACGTCTACAGTTCAGCTTCTCGGGTCAATATCTGGCTTGGTCCCGAGGAAGATGGTTCAGCAATGGCCGTGGATTTTCTTGGATATGTCGGCTCTGTGACCCACATCGATTGGGCAACCATGAACTTCGCGCCGGATTTAGAGTGGGCAGATGCTGAGCGGCAATTTGGTGGTGAGGCCGACCTTGCCCAGCGTGTACAGGCCTTGAAGCAGCTCCTTGATCGTGATTACTTTTCCAGAGTATGGACTCGGCAGGAAATGCATGTCGCCAAAAGCGCCATTGTCTTGTGCGGCCCATCACGGCTTGACTGGATCGCATTCTGTGATGGAATCATGTGGACTACGAGTTATTCGCAATTCGTCAGCAGTGCACTCCGAGCCAAAATGTACCAGATGATAAGTCCGTACAAGATCACGCTACAACGCCTGCGCTCGACTCTGCACGATACTAAGTGTTTGGATCCCAGAGACAGGATCTATGGAATGTTGGCCTTGATTGAGGCACCCCATCCCGATGCGCATCATGCAAGCATCCAGTGGCTCTCGCCAGACTACACTCTCTCCGTGGCCGAGGTTTACACTGCTGCCACCAAGCGCTGGCTTGATCTGAATGGGCATGCAGATCTGCTATCATCATGCGAGGCCACGTCCCGACAGATCCCGGGTTTACCGAGTTGGGTCCCTGACTGGTCCCGCGAGACCACGGCCATCGAGATGAACCGTAATGCAAGTTACGCAGCTGGGTCAACCAAAGCCCACATAATGCATCCGAAGGATGGGGTTCTGAGGATAGCTGGAATTTTCATTTCGGAGATCACAGCGTCAGAGCATTTGACGTTCGGTACTGTCGATGAGAGGTCTCTGAAGCACTTCCCGGTGGAAGAAATATTCCGTACACTGAAAGCGGCGACCGAGTCTCTTTCTATCAGAGAAGTAGTTGGTGGAGACCAAACGGCACTTTCGGGTGCTCTGGCTCGCGTTTTAAGCTGTGGTGTATTCTCGGAGAAGTTTTATCCTCCAAACATATATTCAATTTCGACACAACAAGCGCAACAATGCATACAATGGATCCAAACGGTCGAGAGTTATGGGAAACTATCTGACGACAACCGGCGTATTTTCCGGCATTATGCCAACATTAAATATTCTATTTGGATCCGGCGGGCGCTCATCGTCACAAAGGCAGGATCCGTGGGGCTCGGCTTGCAATCAGCATCACCAGGCGACCAAGTATTCCTGCCTCTGGGCAGTGATTTTCCTTTGGTGATTCGCGCACTACCACAAGAAGATTCATCTCTGCCCACTGTTGCTTACGAGATCGTTGGGAGTTGTTACATTGATGGAGTGATGAGCGGAGAGTGTCTGTACGGGCCACTTCCGCCTGATGTTAAATTGGTCATGGAAATGGGCAATGATGGGTTCCGTTACAAGAAGTACCACGACTCGGTTTCTGGCGTGTTACACGGGGAGCATCCAGGGTTCACAAGAATGAAGGAGAAGTTGGGCATTGATCGTGAGCGTGATCTTACTCCGGAAATGCTAGTCGAGCAGGGAGTTGATGTACAATGGGTGGACTTGGTGTAGGACAGTAGATCAATGATGGATATCATTTCACTCCAAACTATGTTAGAAATGAAGTTCGGACGTTACGAGAAGATAGAACGACAGTATGTGTATAAATTGAGTCAACAATGGAAACGTCCGAGGTAACTGGCGATGTGGCAACACTGAAAAGCACGAAACGCGAACCGACGGCCTATTGTAGTTTCTTTCTTTATAACGTATTATATTCATCTAGATTGTTCTGCCACAGAACTGATGTTTTCCACAGACTGATGATACAATCTCAATTCTCGTATGGATGCCTTCCTAAAAGCCAACAAACTCCAACCGGGCATCTCGACACAGCACAGACTAAGCGGTTCAATGTGAGCTTTCAAGGGATACTTCAAGCATCTATATTGTGAGTGGATTGGGTTTTTTTCACTGGATTTAGTTCCGGCTCGTGAATAAGTATTATACAAGCGGAAGGTCAATACTTTACCACTTGGTCTACAAACCCATAGTTGGTCGTGTACTGCGGCTTTCACCTCTTCTATCTATGGTATTTCCTTATACTTGGAATTTTAGGCATTCGAACAATTTTTAAAGCATTTCTCCCTCCTGGTCTCCCATATCAGACTCTCCTGACCATGTCACATTATCCAACTTTCCCATACATGATTTAGATGCTGGGAGTCTAGACCGAGACATGTGCCGAAGATTCGACATGCTTACCGAGAAGTCTATTCGTACCACTAAAAGAAAGACGATTATGGACACTCAGAAGACGTATTCCAGATCTTTAGCAACTGTGGTATTAAGATTGAAAGTGAAGTAGCGCAAGCTCCTTTGCATGTTACCACCAATGTTGTCCTCGATAACATTGCCCAAGAATCTCCCAATACGGCAGTCTTGACAGAACGAGGGAAGGAGGTTCGATCTCTGCTCTTGATGACTTGATAGCTTCGTAGCAGATAACAAAGTTGGTTGTTTACATGCCGAGGTAATGTGGTTGGTTATTCAGGAGGAAGACCCAACTTTTGACGATACGGCGACAGTCATATGAGTACTCCGTACAACCGGTCACAAACGTCTCCTGTGAGCGCATCCAAGTGCAGAGATCCCTGTCAAATACTTGGATTCCGTACTTCAGCAGAACCAAACTCGGCATGCGTTTGATTGGACGTGTTCACGATAGCAGCATGACATGTGTTAGCTTCGATCCTTTGACGACATAGTGACCGGCTAGTATCTTTGAAAAGCAAGACGAAAATGTCTCTTATCAAGGCCGCCGCGCATTCATTTGTTCAGATACGACCGATCCTTGCCTAGTCCTGCATAGGGACGCCTGCAGCATCCGTATATAAGCCTGGGCGGGTAGGATTTTGGGGTGGGTGATGGATGCTTGCTAACTGCATACGGTGAGACGCCAAGTCTCGACGTGATGAGTACTTGTAAGCCGTGGAAGCCCTGATCCAGACAGAGCGATTCTCCTCTCTCGCATCTGTGTTTGCAGGATTCTTCTCGACGCCGCGACACCCTTGGCCACCGCCATACGCAATCATGCGCACGTTTCCCCGAGCTTTGCTGGCCGTCCTGGCCGTCCGCAGCACCAGCGCCAACCCATTCGCCGACCCCGCGGATTTCAATGTGGTACAGGCGCTCTGGAAGCACGGCATTGGTGTCGAGGCCTTCCCCGACCTCGCTGCCCTGGCTGGCGTGAAATCGGAACTGGCCTGCGCCGTGACGGTAGGCTACCTCTCCAGCCTCCCCCATTTTGCATGCCTCGTGCGCGCAAGCTGCTGATTCGGACACAGTGCAACGTCCTAGAGTCTCTCTACGGCGCCGAGGCCGTCGACACGCAGGAAGAAACCGCGTATGGCAACTTCACGGGCGCGTACTGGTCTGCCATGCAGGGTGAGGTGAAGCCCCAGTGCATCTTTAGGCCCTCGGAGCCGGAGGAGGTTTCCGTCCTGGTCCTGCTGTCCCGCTTCGCGCAGTGCCCCTTTGCCGCCAAGAGTGGCGGCCATGCCGCATTTGCCGGCGCTTCCAGCATCCAGGGGGAGTGACGGTTTCGTTTGAGAAGCTGAACGCTATTGTGCTGTCAGAGGATAAAAAGATCGCCTCGATACAGCCGGGCAATACTTGGTCCAGAGTCTACACTACGCTGCAGAAGGATGATGTTGCCGTGGTCGGTGGTCGGGTGGCGAATATCGGCGTGGGTGGTTTAACGACTGGAGGTAAACATCGTCACGTTTTCTTTGACAGGTTCGAAAGCTACTAATGATATAACAGGCGGTATTTCGTTCTTCTCCAACGTCCATGGATGGGCGTGTGACACTGTCGCCAGCTTCGATGTGAGAGAATCCCCAAAGCCCTTGTCTACATCTAGAGCACTGACACCAAGCAGGTCGTCATCGCCAACGGCAGCATCGTCAAAGCCAGCCCCGAGGAGAATGCCGACCTGTTCTGGGCCCTCCGCGGCGGCGGCAACAACTTTGGCCTTGTCGTCAACTTCCACCGCGAGACCTTCCCGCTACCAGGCGGCCAGATGTGGGGAGGCATGCGCGTCTACACGGAGGAATCGTTCGAGGGAGTTGCGGCCACCTTTGCAAAGATGATCGAGAACTCCCCAGACGACCCCAAGGCCGGCCTCTGGAGCGCCTGGGTGCTGATGGACGGCATGAAGCTCGCGGGCGTGGAGCTCTACTACACCGAGCCCGATGCCCAAGACGCGGCCATCTGGGAGCCTTGGAGCGAGCTGACGCCCGTCTCGGACGGTACCGGTAACCGCATCCTGGCCGAGTACACCCAGACCGTCGGCGAGCTGAATCCCGACGGCCTCCGAGAGATCTACTACGTCATCACCGTCAAGGCGTCGGCCGCCTGGGCGTCCGTGGCCAAGGACATCTTCTTCGAGGAGATCGTAAAGGTGGCCGACGTGAGCGGCTTGCTCCCGGCCATGACGTACCAGGGCATCACGAAAGGCCAGCTCGCTGCCATGGCCAGGAACGGTGGCAACGCCCTCGGCCTCGAAGAAGCGGACGGGCCTCTCTACCTTGTCATCCTGGCGTGCCAATGGGACAAGGTCGAGGACGACGAGATTATGTACCAGACGACTTCGACCATACTGACCAGAATGAAGGCGGCGGCGGTGGAGAGGGGTGTGCAGAACGATTTCCTGTACATGAACTACGCGAGCCAGTTTCAGGACGTGATCAGCAGCTACGGAGCAGAGAGCAAGGCCAAGTTGAAGGCGATTGCGGAGAAGTACGATCCGACCGGCGTCTTTCAGAAGTTACAGCCGGGGTACTTTAAGCTTGACCGGGCTCCGGTTCAGGACTCGGGTTATTTCTCCTTTTAGACGGAGAGTCTCGTGGGGAAAGGACATGGAACAAACAGCTGCAGAGGCATGAATATCTCGGGTGTACTAGGACTGGAAGAAATATCCCAACACGAATCGAATCGTCGCATAGATGAACAGATCGCCACTGTCTGTAGCGACAGATTGGCTAGTAAGTTCGTGATCGGATGTTGACCGAGCCACACGTACTGACTCTAGGATCTAGTAACAACCAGCGTACCGGTTCGTAAAAACATCTAGGGCACGATTGTCGACTAGTATGAAGAGTAAGATACGAGGGTTAAACCGACACAAATATGTATACCCGTACCCTAGAGTGAGCCTACGTAGCTTATGTAGATTAAGCTTTACGTAGCCTACGTAGTGCTTCAAGTAAGACTACATCCTAGGAACAGTAGTCAATAAATAGGGGTGTGACCGTTTACCGTCGACGCTACCCTGGAGCTATTCCTTGTACAAGACACCAACTACTGTTAGTCTAGGAGCGAAGCATGCGTTCAATTGCATGTGCTTGGTACACCATATTTTACACCGTTTTGCAATCGTGGCATTAAAAATGCAGCTACCAAGGAAGATCCTTAGATAGCGCCACATGCCACATCTTTGGAGGACGCCTACAGGCGCCTTCCTCCTATTCCTCCTGCTTCCTAGATCTTGGCTGGCAAGCGAATACTCGGATCCAGTGCATCCATGATCCATCCACTGCGCTAGGCCCTTCCACCGAAGCCACTCGAAGCGCTATGGACCCCGAAAAGCTGGTCTCATGCAAGTTAATCTCGGATCCCGACATGTTCCGACCTCTGCATTCCCAGATCCTTTCGCGTATGGGACGGGGCCGATCCTATACGCGCCGTCTATGCAGGCTTCGTGTAGAAGGCTAGGCCTAGCTTACAGGCTACATGTAGCCGAAAGACTATCGATTCTTGGCCCACGGAAAAGAACCCCATCGGGCTGCAATTATATCCGGGACCAGTAGAGAAGACGGCCGGCCATACCCGTGATGGAGCAAGGCCATATCATCCATCCCATTGCGAGGGGCAGGGGTTTCAGGCGGCCAAGACGGCCCATAATTCTGGATTCTTCAACAGCCACGCTGGCATGTGATGAGACTATTTCCGTGCTGGGGGTCAGCCCGACATTGATATGTCAGCGCTAAGTATAAGCCAACTTCATGATGCCGTGGTGAGGATGGCAGCGCCCCCACAGACGACTTCGGAAGCTCTCTCCCTAACGGCTATACCACCGCCAGGCCTCCATGCATAATCCGCCATGGGGGCCGGTCATCAAGTAGGATCCTGTCAGCAGACAGTACCATCTGCGTGTCCGCCGGAGCGGAAGGACTCGTCAGGATCAGAGGATAGGCAGTATCTGGGTCCATCACATCTTGCATGTACCAATGGAGGCTTGAGGCCGTTAAAACGGCCTTGTCAGACGGCCCAGACCCCTGTCCGTGCGAAACCTTGGAGAGTATGTTGTTCAGAGGGGAGACTAAATATTAAACCGCCGGATGTCCTGAAGACCGGTGATGGGTTCTCCTGAACACCACATACCGTTCTACTTTCGCTCTTCAACCCAGTGCGGATCTCCAGAAGCTGTCGAAATCATGTCCTTCGTACCTGAACTCCTCGACTTCAAGGTCCTTGCGGCCAACCGGCTTCCTCTACTTGTGCCGCAACTGCTCATCTTCCTTGTGCTATGTCGTTACTTGCAAATAACGGTCCAGCGTCGCAAGTTTGGCGACTTTGACATTGTCGGGGACAAGAGCGATCTGCTCGGTGCCCTGAAGAAGGGAACGGCATTGGTACGCACTGGTCTCCGACCGGCTCTGGATGGCCAACTGACACTTTGATACCTAGTATCCTACCAAGGCCTTTGCCCTTCCCACTTCACCCCCTCTCATCATCCTCCCCCTCCCCATGATGGACGAGATCAAGTCCCTGCCGGACAGGAAAGTGTCTACCGCCACCGAACTGTACCGCCGCGCAGCAGGGCCCTACACCAAGCTGGGGACCAACGCCGTGGCAGCCATCAAGGCCATCCGCATCGACCTGAGCCGAAAGACCACGACGGTCCCGGTCCTCCAGGAAGAGGCCGAGTACGCCCTCGACGACGCCTGGGGCGCACACGACGACTGGGCCCCCATCGCCGTCTTCCCTCAGGTCAACAGGGCCGTCTCCATCGTCAGCGGGCGCATGTTCCTGGGCAAGGCGCTGGCGCACAGCGAGGAGTGGATCGCGGTGAGCTCGCAGTGGTCGAACAACGTCTTCAGCCTGCTCACGCGGCTCGCGCACTTTCCCGCGTGGACGCGGCCGTACGTGACGCCGTACCTGTCGCAGACCAAGAAGGCGCTCGCCCTGCGGGCGCAGGCCAAGGCGTTCCTGGACCCCGTCTTCTCGCAGCAGCTCGCGGCCAGGCAGGGCGGCGGCGGCGGCGGCGAGACCTTTGGGGGGGACGAGGACGAGGAGTCGCTCGCTACCTGGATGCTCAAGTACATGGCGCCCCGGCACATGAACGTCGAGGCCCTCACGCGCCACCAGCTCGGCATCTCGTGGGCCTCGATCCACACGACGTCGTACGCCTTGACGCAGCTCATCTTTGAACTGGCGGCGAGGCCGGAGTACCAAGACATTCTGAGAGACGAGATGGAGTCGATCGTTGGGGACCGAGAGAAGGGGCTTTCGCAAGCCGACTTGTCCAAGCTGGTCAAGATGGACAGCTTCATGAGAGAGGGCATGCGAATGAACCCGAACACAATCGGTACGTCGTGTCCGAGTTTTCTTTTACCGTTCTCACCGATCTTCTCTTCCCAAGGAAGAATGCTCCAAAGCGCGTGTACCTAACTAACAACTCGCACCCCGCGCAGTCGCTCCCCTCCGCATGACCGGAGAGCCCCTGACCCTATCTTCGGGCCAGACCATCCCGCCAGGCAACTCGTTTGGCTTCTTCAGCATGGGCATCAACACCTCCGAGGTTCTGTACGACGCCCCGGGCCCGGACGTCTTCGACGGGCTGCGCTACGCCCGCATGCGCCAGAAGCCGGGCGAGGAAGCCGGGCACCAGTTTGGCGTCACGGGCCTGACCGAGACTCTCGACTTTGGCCACGGCATCCATGCCTGTCCGGTACGTTGAAATTTCATTCTCTGGGTGCCGGCCTTCGTCTTGATACGGTGCTGACGAAGCGAAAAAAACAGGGTCGCTTCTTCGCGGCCACGGAGATGAAAGTCATGCTGATTCACATCTTGCGGAACTACGACATGAAGTTTAAGGATGGCACCGGAAGGCCCGCGAACTCGCTGGACGAGATTTGGGTTATCCAGGATTCGACGGCAGAGGTGCTTATCAAGAGTAGGTAGGGAGATAGGCCTCTGTGAAACGTGGGTAATTACGAATGAATAGATGGGTAACTAGGAAAGCGAAAGCATGGTTGCTCCAAACTTAGTCAATATACCGGCTCGGGCATGGTCAGCCCAGTGATCTTGATCAGAAAGAAATGATAGCAAGGGATAGAAAGAGACGTGACACTGCGGTAGGCCACGGGGCTCAATGTGTTGTGTAAACTTGTCCAGGAGTCAGTCTCGATATTAGTGTTCCTGAGGACAACAGATCTTAGTTACTCGAGCGCACACTTCGACCCATTCAACCACTGCCTCTATGTTGCAACGCAAGATTAGTAACGTCATCAAGCATTACAACCATATCCATGCGTCCGTTCCTTTCGGGGCCATTTTCTAGCGCGATCCGTTGAATGTATACACGTGGTAGCTATTCCACTATGCTAAAGCTGTAGGTAACTAACGTTACCACAGTATGGAACGGGTCGACCATAGTAATTTATCCGGATCAGACTTTCCGTTCTTGACATTGTCTAACACCGGGCCGGAACAGTAGGCTTTAGCAGAGATTTCTATTAGATAACACTAGGTAGTTTAGGGCTTTGTGTAGTGGGCTCTATTAACTAGACCCATTCCATCGTCAGTTGGTATGCAGCATTTAGTATTAAAGCCCTTCTCCTCTCACCTTCGTATAGAGTAGAAGGTACTTTGGCCATTGGACTTTTGAGACCTAGAATCTCACAAAGCCCTGCAAACACTTCAGCTGGTCTTCAGTATAAGAGAAAGAAAGCAAGGTCATCTCAATCTCGACAGGGCTAGGACTGACTGCCTGGCCCTGTAACCCGTCAACTTCTCCTAGGCCTAGCCAAATATCGACATGGCCTGATTACTACCACATTTGAAGAGAGTTCTATATAGCGGTGAGGTAGGCTCGGCAAAGGATATGTTACAGCCCGATGGCCTACATGTGGAGTGACGGCTGGCGACATCTACTACGGTACGTAGAATCATTCGCTCCTTTCCTTGTCACAACAAGGTGCAATCTCCATGATTGGTGGAATGTTGACAGGTTTCGCCTATTCACCTCACCATATTTATCTACCTAAATATACTACTAGACACTTGTCAGCTCCGTCTTGTCTCAGTTGACGCAGTGCAACGCCCGCATGTAATTATAATAGCATAACCTGGGAGCTCCGCCAAAGGTTGATAACATGCTGTGGTAGAATGAGGGATGTGGTTCCACACCTCCACCGTATCCGGATACTCGCCCGCGAACTCCCCTTGCTTGATATGGATCGTGTACTCGGAGGTGGACCTCGTACCCTTACCCGCCGCAGTGAGTAACCAGGATACATTCGCTACCTGATGTTGTTGAAAATAGTTTATAAGCTACACGCGCCGTATTTAGCTCGCACAGTAAGAGCATACCTTGACATTCTTACTTTTAGTCAAATTCCCTTTATTCTGTTGCTTTTACTATAACCCGATACATAAAGAACTTTCTTCACAGCGAATCGGTCCGTGTTAGACAGACGCAAAGATGTCTACGCCCGCCAGCAATCCAAACTGCTCAACGTCCGTCATACCCGAGACCAAAATCCCTCAGAACGTCACCTACGCGGCCATACAGGGACAGAATGCATCGGATACGTGGATGGTCCGCTGCTGCTATCCCAACCCGGTGCAGATTGTCGAAGGCTGTTGGGAATGGTGCCAGATTCCGGCAGCGATGCTCAACCATACCACCTCGAATGATGTCTCGGCAAAATTCGAAATGTGCCTCAATTCGAACGGCCGCAATACGACTCTGTCGAACGGGCTCCTGGTTCATATCTCTGCCGCAGCGCTATGTGGCAGTGTCTTGACGACGAAGCTCGCCTTACTCTCGGCGCTGACTAGCCTTGTGGTTTGCGGGTTTGTGTTTTGAGCGGCGAGGGGATCGGATCCTGTGCACGCGGTGTCCTGGAAGAGGGCGTCTCTAGGGGACCTTTTGTGGTAATAATACGATCGATTCATCAGTATTTGAACCGCATTGCTAGAGGGTGAGATTTGCTATCGACCCGAGCCGCGAGAGAGGTGGCACGGCACACATATGCTCTTCCCTCTCTCCCACATTATTCTCTCACTGCTTCTTGGGGTTATCCCTCAGCTTGATATGCTTCGCCGCAAACTCAATGGCAGCCGTGTACCCAAACGCGCCGAGCCCGCAGATCATAGCCTCGGCCTTGTCGGTAAAGTAGCTATGGCGCCGCCACTCCTCGCGCGCGTGCACGTTGGACACGTGGATCTCGACAAAGGGGATGTTGACGCCCAGCAGCGCGTCCCGGATGGCGACGCTCGTGTGCGTGAAGCCTCCGGGGTTAATGACGATGGCGTCGGCGACGCCGCGGGCGGCCTGGATGCGGTCGATAATGGCGCCCTCGTGGTTGGACTGGAAGGCCTCGAGGATGGCGCCGAGAGACTGCGCCTGCGACTGCGCCTGCCCGACCACCTCGTCGAGCGTCGTCGAGCCGTACAGGTGCGGCTCGCGCGTCCCGAGGAGGTTCAGGTTGGGCCCGTTGATGAGCACGATGTGTCTTGTCATGGTGGATCTGGGTCTGAAATCTGGATCTGGATCTGGATCTGGATCTGTGGCGGCCGGAAAGCGTGGCTTGGGTCTCGGCTCAATTGCGCAAGTCAGTCGTAAGTCCGGCGTGAGATGCGTTTGACGGTGAAATGCAAAGCTGCGTATCCAATCGCCGTCCGCTCAAGCTACATGCATGGCCTTTATAGGCCGCACAGCAGGAACACACGGCACTGCTCAAGTGATGGACATTACCCAGTAGGCCCTAGGGTCGTCCGTCCCGGAGTATGTTTATGGGTAAGTTTTCTGCCTGCACAGCATTCCGAGAGTGGATCCCGGTACGGAGTACAGAGTACTTGCCCAACGAGTTGAGTTGGTGCACACAGCAAAGCAAGCTGAATATTTGAAATGGCCATTCTTGCTCGGAAGCTGTGTCCCTTGAGGCTCGTGCATAATGCACTGAGCCGTGGGAGATGGTCCCAAGCTTCCCATCCTTGATGGAGTAGGCACACTCTTCGTACGAAGTACTTGAGCGTGGCCCCTGGGCAGTCCGCCATCGGATACTGTACATAACGTTAGTATGATTGATCACTGGTGCTGTCCGCGAGATCACTACTGTGTACAGTATAACCAGTAACGTTACTCACTCTCCAACCCCACCACCCCCGCGTCTCTCAGGCCTCTAGGTGGGGGAGAATGCTTAGCCGGCTCATACCCCGCGTGCGGGGGGGAGTTTCCCCGCCGTGCATCCCCCTGTCTACGGAGTAACTACACAGTACTCCGTACAACGCCGTTGAATCTTGATGGTCGTCGGTGGGCTTTTTGGATGGTAACTACTGCTTTTTGGTTGGAGGCACCTACCACAGTAGTAAACTTGGCCAACTCCATCACACAACTACTGGATCCACGACGTGCAGTATTTGGAACAAGCCCGTCCGCGCGGCCATATCGGCCACGTCGGCCACGAAGAAGCTCAGCTCGGGCGAAGCAAGGGAATGGGTCCAAAGAGCCGGCTCGTGACTTATAGTTGTGGCAAAGTTGTACTTGGCTGCGATGATGAACTTGTCCAACAACAGCTTTGCTTTGGTGGCCGCGACGATGCGGAAGAGGAATCGGGCGCGGTTCTCGAGGCTTCCGCCGTACTGAGAACCCAACCCACCTGGCTGAGCGTCTCCGCCGTTGAGGCTGTCATTGGGGCCACACCGGGATCCTTGGACGGAACCCTGATCGTTATCAATTGACCACCAGTGACCAACCCACGTTCTCCGCGAGTCCGCGGCCGGGCGCTTGTGTCGGCGGCGTATCCGTCTCATGTATTCACTTCACCCACTCCCGGGTGATCACTTACCCATGGGTGATCCGACTGCCGAATTCAACTCCTTGCAAGTTACATCGTCTCTAACTTTGTCGTTCGGCCTCAACCGGCAGACTACAGTCGTCCAAACATGGCAACGGACGCAAACAAAGTGGCCGTCGCCATCGTCGGGGGTGGCTCGATCGCCCGCGCGCATGCCAGCTTCATCGTCAAGTCGCCGACATGCTTCTTGCAATCCGTCGTTGATCCCTTTCCCTTGGGCAGGGAACTCGCCGAGAGCGTATCGGTGCCGCACTTTGAGTCGCTCGGGAAGATGCTGGCCGTCCACCAGCCCGACGTCTACATCGTGAGCGTCCCCAACGGCCTGCACGTGCAAGTGGCCACGGAGATCCTGCAGTCGGCCACGCCAAAGGTCATCATGGTGGAGAAGCCGCTGTCCGTGGACGGCGCCTCGGGGGCCGGACTGCTCGCCCTCGCCCGGGAGAAAAACTGCACCATCGCCGTCGGCCACCACCGGCGCTTCCAGCCGCCCGTCATGGCCGCGAAGCAGGCCATCGCGTCGGGCGCCCTCGGCCGTCTCACCGCCGTGTCCGGCCTGTGGATGTGCAAGAAGCACGACGCCTACTACCAGGAGGCGCCGTGGCGGGCGGCACGTTCCTCCGGGGGCGGACCGGTCTGGACCAACATGGTCCACGACGTGGACCTCCTCGCCCATCTCGTCGGCGCCAAGATCGTGCGCCTCTGGGCGCAAGGCACTGTGCGCCGGCGCGAGCACCCTACCGTGGCCCAGGACGACCTGGTCGAGGAAGGGGCAGCGGTGATGATGCAGTTCGCCAACAGCGTTGTCGGCACCATCGTCCTGTGCGACAACACGCCCAGCCCGTACTCGTTCGAGTCAGCCACGGGCGAGAACCCCCTGATCGCCAAGGCGGAGCTGCCGGTGGACTGCTACCGCTTCTTTGGGTCCCAGGGGTCCCTGAGCATGCCGGATTCCCTCCTCTGGACGTACAAGCAGGAGGTGGCGGACGCAAAGGGCCTGCCGATCGGTTGGAATATTCCGCTTTCGCACGAGAAGGTGACCTACGAGGAGGGAGCGCCGTTGGGGCGACAAATAGAGCACTTGTGACGACTGGCACTGGGCAAAGAAGCGCCAATGTGCTCGGGCGAGGATGGCTTGGAGGCAGTCAAGGTTTGTCAGGCGATCATTCAGGCAATCGACAAGGGTGATGGTCTGCCAATAGTCGTGTAGATGACAAGAAGACCACACATCAAACGCTCATGTGCCTTTGACTTTTGATGTTGACCCCGAGCGACCATACCGTCCAGTCGTTCACGTTGGGTACCTCGGCTAATTTGTCCAGCGAACCACTGGTGAAGGGGGAAATCGAATACACAGTGCTCTCTCGTATCTCTGGTATAAGGCCGTCCGTTCAGCCCTCATCGTCTGCTTCGCTAGCATCCCGGGACCTTGGTGCTCCGGTAGGATAACAGGGCAAAGTACTTTGTGGTTCTTTCAACAAGGCCTATATTTGGATGACGGTCGATATCGGCTACGTAATTTCGTGGACTTTGGATTTGAAGAGGACGAAGAGAAAGTGGATGAAGCATCTTACATCAGTCCATACCGCCACGTACTTGGCTGCCATCACTACGAGAACCCAGTACAGTTTGCCGATGCTGGTGACAGATTCTCCGACATAAACCGAGTGCCTAGTTACGTCAACCCAAGGATGATGAGAATGACTAAAAGAGACATCTGGCTACTGCGAGAACGAGTGGCTTTGGGTTGCGTACGGCGATCCGCTTTGGATTCATACAGACTCGGTCCAGCAACCAACAGTTCAGCGACCTGGTCAGGACAGCGACAATAACGAGATGGTATGTTATCATTGGGTACAAGAACACCTATCGAAACCCTGTGACTAACATTGGCAAAGAGACGCAAATCTCAGTCTACGTCGCTCGTGGTAGTCTCTTGGTCGAGAATTGGGACCCGGTCTGGCTTTATGGAACCGCTCCCAAACACGCCACATTCCATCAACACATATTCTACGGAACCAAGCTTGTTTTCGTTGGTCTCGTGCAGACCGCGGTACCATTTTGACTAGCTAAACCCTACAGCTGCTACACCCTTTGAAGACTCGGCCATGATGTCCAACAGAAACACTGCTTGCGAATGTGACCAGGTACACTTATCTAAATTCGACTCCTCATGAGGCTGATACTCAATATGGGTATGAATATGTATATTCCCACCCGCTGGCATATGTTCTTGGCTCAGTACCTAACCCCCAAGACTTCAGCGAGTCTTATCCTCAAGCTCGTCCGCCCGACTAAATGCTGCCAGCAACCTCGGCGTTCAGAAACACCCCGAACGTTCCTAGACTACCGTCTTCGACATGCAGGCGTACTGAATCTCGGCGCTTGATGCCATGCAAAACCGGTCTTGGTACTTTTCAGAATCACTCACTTTACGGTCTACACCACCCCCCGTGCTTGACACACCATGCTGGACCAGGCAACAGCCGATTTCGACGACGTGAACCAAGATAGGGGACGATCACTGGCAGTGTTTAGGTTATATCAAAGAAAACCACGGACAAACTGACATGCACTATCCCACGCATAAAAAGCGACTGCAAAACCACATCGGATACAGACAGAACGACCCGGTCAAAGCAGACAAGATCCATGTCATCCATTCCAAGGACATCGCGCCGACACAGAAAGAAGAGGAGATGAAAGAGCTCATCAAAAAAGATCATTGGGGGCTATCCCCATGCTGATTCCCATTTGCGAAGCGCATGATGTCGGCGAACAACATTAGTACGGCGGGCCCAAGGCTCAAGCCCAAAAACCTGTGAGACTTCAGGGGCAATACATGTCCATAAGACGGATTCCAGCTTCTTGGCGTTGGTAGCGCTCATATAACTCCAAATTCCTCTCGCTGCGACGTCGGACGGTTCTGTTCGAGACAGAATGTTCAGAAATCAACCGTCTTCAACGTGATAGATACCCGAGGGCTGGCGGTAACTGGGTCGTGATGTGACTGATGAGGTCACAAAATCTTGTGTTCAATAACCAGAGCTCATCTGCATCACCGACAATTTCCAGTGATCGTCGTCGTGCATGTGGTCGAGGATGCGGATGCATGTATTAACAGACGATATGTGAGACAGTGGCAATTGCACAGGACTACTACAATTTTGGCCTACCCGACCGCAGCATGGACCGTAGCATTGACCGTAGCATCACGACGCCAGACAGCGTTGCAGTGGAGAATTGATAGTCTATCTGGGTTTGAGAGTGGAAGCGTGGTCAAGGGTACTGCCTGAACCCTTTCGGGTGAGATCTACCACTTCTAAGAAATAACATGGATACGGCGTCATCGTGAATATGCACCTGAAGCTTGTCAGGTTGTTAGTAACGCCTAACGTTGTTTCGTTCCGTCATTCGAGACTCGCAGGACAAGGACCTGCAAAATTCAGATCACGGCAATTCGCGTCCAATACCGTGTTTTCCATCATCTCCCTAAGCGAACAGAAGCGTCACCGTGTATCGCATACCACGCTCAGCCGGTGGAACATCGTGCCTCGACGGTCGCGGTGGTGTTTGCATAAACAGTGATGGGTTGCTCCCCTACAGCTGGTTCGTTGAAGACGGTGCATTCGGCGAGAAGACCGTCAAGGTTGCCGCGCCCGATTTCTGTCATGATGGGCGACTGGGTGGAAGCGGGGTTTTCCAGTTGGAAAATTCAGACACGACGAGTCCAGCCGCACATTTTGTTGGACACGCTAGACGAAACTCGCTAGTCGAAGATATTGAAACATGTTAGCGCGAGTATTCAGTCCCATTGGATCGTGGAGCAGGCTTTTCAAAGTCGGTAGCCAATGCCGCGGCAGCAATGCTGAATCGCGCACGAGTCGCTTTGTAGGAGTCATGGACTCATGGGGTTGGTTACCTTTCGACTGGGTGACGAAGACAATCCCCGCTGACATCGGTGTACAAGTGAAGATGAGGGTTGGGGAAGCGACGGCAAGTCGAATGGATAGACGAGCCTCACGAACTGGTGGAATACCGAATAAAAAGACAACATGCAAGAAAAACGTAGTGACCTGTTGGGGGCATGGGCCAACAAGGTCAGTACGGCGAGGCAACGACGTTGGCGTCAATGTGGGTGGTCATTTTATCTATCGAGGAGCATAGAAAACACCGCGACCGCCATGTCCGACGGCGGGAAGATTGATCAGCTTGTAGAAGTTGTGAACTCGGTGAACCTTGGCATGCTTCATTCGTATGATTGGTGCGCGTCTTGGCGAGAACCAATTGACTTTGGGGCTTTTCCGGCCCATCAGAATACCGTCGGGTGATGGCAGGTGCTAAAACGATGATGATTCCAAGAGTGCAGCATCCTCCGCCAGGTTCGTCGTATCATGCGTCATGACTCGTCGCAAATTACTGCTGCTGCTCCTGGCCGTCCGACTGGACCTCGACCTCGTCGGCCTGCATGCCCTTCTGTCCCTGGACTGCGATGAAGGTGACCTTCTGTCCATCCTTGAGGGCCTTGAAGCCAGAGCCGCCGACAATGGCGCGGAAATGCACAAACAGATCGGGGCCGGACTCGGGGGTGATGAAGCCGTATCCCTTCTCGTCGTTGAACCACTTGACGGTGCCGTTCTGCTTCTCGGAAGACATGATGATGGATTTGCTGGCAAAAGTCAGCTTGGATGCGATCGCAAAAGGGTAAGAGAGATAGATACTAACGGGTTGGTCGCGTGCGGGAATGCGGTGCGATCAAGAGAATTGGATGGCTGTAACGAAAGAAGATGGTCGTTACTGGGGGGAGTGTGTTGTGGTTGAAGAGATTGTACATCGGGCCAGAACTTGAGCGAGGATTGTTTTTCCCCTCACTTTGGTGGGCGCTTTCTGATTACGTCATGCGTTTGACTTTTCCGTTTTTGTCTTGCTGGGCATGCTGGCAGCTGCGTGATGGAGGGGCAGCTCTGGGTCAGGTTCCTTCCTGAACTGCAGCTGTTGGCGGGGGTAGGTGGTGAGTCCACTTGGTGCGCTCTAGTGGATCATCAGGGTCCTCGGGCAGAAGCTCGGGTCCTCATTTCAACAGCATATTTTCTCGGACTCAATCCATCAGGGCCTGCAGAGTGAGTGTTCAATCACAGAATACATCTTGGCTGCTCACTGCCAGTAACTAGTCATTCAACTTCAGAACAGGCCGGCAAGTCATGGCCAGATAGCCTCTAACTGGTGGAATTTGTCGCGGGAACGGTTCGCACTATCACGACGTCCAGCTCATGCTCTCATCATTGTTTCGTCATTAACCGAAGTGTGTGCCCCGTACCCAATCGAACGAATCACTCTTTGCGGCATTCCCCGGATAAACTTCCCAATTGGCCTTCTTTTATCACAGCAGTAGCAACTTGGAGGGAGGGGGGAAGGTATTGGCTTCAGTTCACATGTGACGAGCAACAAAGCGGAGCAAAGCATACACACTATCTACCTGTCTTTGCTGGCAGGATAGAAAATACAGAAAAGGCAAGAATATTCGCTTTGGTATTGACTGCGATACAGCTTGATTTTCACCGAGCACCGTGGCCAGCAAGCAGCCTTGAGACCTGAAGTCCTCAGCTCTCGTCCCCCCCCGAGCCATCCTTGTTTTACTACATGCACCTCCAGGGTCAAGGCCATGAGTCACTCGTGCGAAACTACGCGGGAGATCGATTTAAGTTTGCCTTGCATGCTTTGATAGTAATTACCAGACTCGCCATTTGCCGCGTAGATAACGTTACTGCTGTACTGGGTAGGCACCTGGCCATCTTCGCCTGCCTTCGTAGGTCTCGGTAGTCTCCTCTACTAATCTCTCTTTCCGTGCCGCAATGATGTGAAATGCGAGCCATCATTGGTCGGCTTCTTCGTGGTTGACGATTAGCCCTATGATGTTACTGGGGAACATCGCTATCGCCGTCTGATGAGCCGGGCCAACTGTCGAGGTCATATTCCCCGTCTTCCTCCCCAACTCTGTCGCCGTTGTTGTCGCTGACGCCGTCACCACCCACCTCGCTTGCGTCACTCCCGTTGATAGGTGCTACGTTACCTAGCGCTAACAATCTGTTGTGGAGGTGTTCCAGTGTGAGCTGTATGTGCTCGAGGGAGACCATCGAACTGGTAACACTTCCATTGCGTGTCTGGGCCCCGTCCTCGTCGAGAACATCAATCGCCAATTGACTCACAACGCTGAGACTCGACAAGACGAGCCGCAAATCCTCCAGCATGGACCCTGCGCGTTGATAATTGTCGATTGTCAACTGGATGCGTTGGACACGCGCTTCCATTGCCAGGCGCTGTTGCGCGCTAAGTCTTTCTTGACTCGGCAAGTTGTCGCCGTACGAATGGAAATCGCCATCCTCATCGTCCTGTCCCTCGCCCTCGCTCTGGCTGTCGGTGTCGGTGTCGGTGTCGGTGTCGGTGTCGCTGAGTTTGATTTCGCAACACGGGCTGCAAGGGGACTGCAAAATTTCCAGCTGTATGACGTGGCCCGCGACCAGCTCCGAAGCCTTGAGGGTGTGCCCGCAGTCGTGGCAGAGCATTCGCCGGCACACCGGACAGTCGGGGTCATAGCTAGACTCGGACCGCTGTTGAAGCCATTCGCTGATGCACTGTGGGTGCATAATGTGCGTCCTGTGGCACGGTAGCGTCACGAAGGCGGAGAGATTGTCGTGCTCAAGGCAGATGGGGCAGAGAGCTGAGGTCTCTGCAGAGGTTGCTGGGGTGGCGTTGATGGGTGTGATAAACACCATCTTGTCAGACGAATTCGACGAAGAGAGTTGAATCTGTAGGGATAGTATGGGACCAAAGCAGCACGTTAAGGTATAAGGTATTGTGGTCGTGGTAAATAGGTCAAGTACCACAATCGTGAGAGGCATTCAAGATAGACGTGTATCGAACACGGGAAGGTGTATGCCGAACGTGGGAAGACGAGAATCGGTCACGAATATGATGATTTGGCAGTATCAGACCTCCAAAAGGCGGCATACCGCATGCTTTTATAATGCTTCTTTAGCCTGCCATAAAAGGCATCGGAGACAACATTGTCGGGGAAAGGCACCGTTGACGTTTTACACTTTCCGATTCCACGGATCAGGAGCGGTTTGCTGTTGAACGGTCCACCGTTAGCAACTCAATCCTCGCCATAACTCACTAAGCCTCATGCATATCTGGCCCAGGATCGTTAAATGCTAACGTAGTTGCCCTGATTATCAAGCACAGCTCGCGCGCCACGAGTTTGCCAGCTAAGCATGGCCTCTGCCGGAGATATCTCGCATCCATGATCCAGTCGGGCGTCGTCCTTCAGTATAGTTCACTGACATACCAACTTGTGCTAACCACCTACCTACCCAGACCCTTACAGTGGACCGATACAGATCGATTCCGCAGTGATATACCCGTGACTATCGACGGCCCGGTCGAGCGCTACAAGCTCTTCTTCCGCGGTAATGCATATCGCCATCTGGTAGTAATTATACATCAAAAGTCGAACCGCGATGCGGAAACGAAAATTCCTCCGTCTCAACACGCATTTATGAAGAGCATAGGATCACGAACAAGTGCTAAGAGTTGGCGAGGCCGAGCAGCATTGCGCAAGACTGTTTGGTGGGTTGGACGTGAGCGTCGATTTCGTAGTCTTTCTTGGAAATTGTATAGAGTAATAGCGCTGATAGATGAAGTACGATGGAAAATAACGCCAGGTATGAGACAGGGGAAGAGCGACTCGGTCAGATGTAGAGGCTGTGATGTAGTTGGTAACCGTTTGATGGGAGGTTCGTACCGAGGGCTGATGTCGACATTGACAACTAAGTTGCGCTTGGCACAGATACTCCAGTGGCATGAGCAGTCGAGTCACATTGATACTCGAGTGGAATCAGCCTTGGCAAGAACAGGAGAGTAAGCACATAACCGTGTTGTAGCATAGGGTAATCAGTGTATTTTTAATATCACTATGGCTTGCCATTGCACCAAAAACATACCGCTACAGTCATTGCTCCTTCCATGAAACAACTTATTCCCATGCGCTTAGCCCTATCAGATGACTCCCGCAGTCTCACGACGCTTCGTTGCCTCCCGCATTGCTTCCACTGGCTCCAGCGCCATTGCTCCCAGTATTACCGCCACCCCGCCTACCTCGACCCCTGCCGCCACGTTTGGGCTTTTCTGCAGAGGGTGTTGAGGCCGCTGGCGCATCAGGGACAGCCTTTTCGCTCGAAGTCGCCTTGGCAGCCGACGGCTTGCCCTCCTTGCTGGGCGCCGGCGACTGCGACTGCGATTGGGCGGCTGGCTTGGCGCTCTTGTCCTTTCTCTCCAGGACCTGTACCGTACCCTGGGCCACCGCGACCGGACTGGCGGCGATAGCCTTGCATAGCGAGTCGTGGTTACCAAAATCGACATACGCGAAGCCCTTACGCTTGTCGATCTCGACGAATGTGATAGTACCGAACGTCTCCATGGCCTGCTTGAGGAGCGGCTCCGTGACCCCTTGAGATGGGTTGGCGTGTTTGACAAAAGCGCGTGTTCCGCCCGTGGAGGGCGGTGGGCCCGACTTCTTCTGCTGACCTCCTTGACTGCCTTTGGATGAAGCGCCCTTGCTGGTAACCTTAGGACCAGTTGGAGCTGCAGGTGTAGGTGCATTGGATGGTGTGGACGCTGTAGCTGCTGCAGGTGTGGAAGCTCGTGCAGATGATGTGGCAGTTGGCAAACCATCATTCTTCTTTGGTGTGTCCTTCTTTAGTAGTACGATGGGACCTGTCGTTGGTTTCGATGCCGTTTCTGCCGCTTTTCCCTTACCTGACTCGGCTCCTGTGGCCTTTGCCTTACCGCGGGTACGTCTGGAGCTACTCTCGGGAGTCGGAGCCTGGGTTTGTGCTTGTGCTTGTGCTTGTGCTTGAGCTTGAGCTTGTGCTTGTGCCTTGGGTCCCATGGGTATTGCCTGTTTGGAAGCGTCTGCCTCCTTGGTCTCCTTCTCCTTCTCCTTCGTGTCCGCGGCTGGTTCGGCCTTGGTCGAGGATTCGGGCTTGTCCGCCTTGTCCGCCTTGGCTGCGTCCTGACGTGCTCGCCGATGCGCACTGCCCGGAGAGAGCCCTAGGTCTCGCTGGAGGATCTTGGCGGCAGCGGCAATGCCAGCACGTCGGCTCTTGGGCAGATCATCGGCAGCAGATGACTTGCTCGTGGCAAGCTGTTCGGCAATGGAATTAGCCGCCTCGGCGGCCTCCTGTGCTGCTGCTGCCTTCTTCGTCATGATCTTGACGGGCTGTTGCGTCTTATCCTTCTCTCTCGTCTTCTCGTTCTTATCGGGCTTCTCGACAGACTTGGAGTCCTTACCCTTGCCCTTCTTCTTGCCCGATGCGTCGTCGGCTTCCTTTGCGGCCTTGCTGGCGCCCTGGGACTCGTGTCGAGCATGCTGCTTGGCGCTCTTAGCAGCAGCGGCTTCCTGGGCTTTGGCGGCCTTCTTGGCGTTGAGGTACTCGACCAGAGGGGTGATAGTCTTAGTGCCACTCTTAGAGGACTCATCGTCACCACCAGCGCCTGTACCTGGCGCGTCTGGCTCACGGGTCTCGGGCTCGGTAAGCTGGCGCAAGAAGTCCTGGAAGGTCGGATCGGTATCGATGGTTCCTTGTCTGGCGTCGGTGCGTTGCTTAAGGGAGGGCACGCTCTGGGACGGGGCGACGGCCAAATACGGACGGCCGCGCAGACACGGGTCGGCAAAGGTGTCCTTGACGTCCTCCCATGCGGCTTGTTCGACAGCCAGCCTGAGCGACTCGAAGTCCCGGTTGTCGATCAATCGTAGGTAGCCGGTACCGGGTGTCGAGTCCTTCATAGTGTTCCGGGTGATCTTGCCAGGGTCGAACCGAGCCCAGTCCACTTTGGTGCCGGTGGTGGCGCTGTTAGGCTTCCACTCTTCGCCGAGATTCGTCCAGAACTCTTCCTCGGTCAGCCCAGGGGCCAGACGTCGGATGACCACCTTGACCTTGGTGAGGCCGTTGGCCTTTTTGGTGGATGCCATGGCGGTACTTTGGCAGGGTGCGGCGGAGGGAGGGTGTTGGGCAGTTGTCGAACCGTGGGGGACCGAACCGCGTTGTTTGAATGATGACTTCCACCCCACCTTTGTATGTAGTTAACTACTGACGATGGGTGGATGCAATAAAAGACCGTCGCAAACCACAGCAAACAGTCAGGCCGTAAAGACAATAGACAGTTGATGCTGCCGCCACTTTCGAACCAAATAGCCAGATGACACAGCTATCACTGCAGGTATATTTACAATGAAATATTCCTTGAATATCTCTCTTGCCCCGATGAATAGGGTGCATTCATGGGTGACGGCGATGTGCAGTGGAGGATCAATTGCCATGTTCAAGATGCCCAAAAGTTGTTGCCCCAAGCTACTCGATCCCTGTCGTTCCCCACCAATGATGCACGCAGCCGAACTAAATTCACAGCGGAGACAGGGACTTTACATTGTACCCACTTGCACAGGTGTGCTTTTCAACGCACGGACTTTTTTCATTATCTGATCTGAATCTCAGCCTCAACACCAGTTTGACAGACGCGATAAGAAGCACCACATCTTAGCGCCACACGCTAAGAGACACGCTAAGATGTCTTCGGAAGACGGTGAGACCTGGCACAACTGGCATGGTGCCTCCGCCCATGGCTGGGCCAAGGATGACGACCACACACCGGCCGTTGCCAACTGGCTAGAGGTCACCACACCCGCAAGGAGCTCACCATCGGGACCTCAACCGCCGCGCCACAACGAAGCCGTCCTGCCCCCCCAAGAAAGGACACACTCGAAGTCCTGGCTACACCTCCAAGTTCAAGGAACACTTTCACATCTCCAAGAAGTTTGCGATCCCCAGACGACCCAAGATGCCCACCCGCCCTGGTATTCCCAAGCCCGGTCCGGCCAAGCTGCGACCCGGCGCTGGCCTGGACGAGTGGCTCGAGGAGGCCAAACAGTGCCACTACCTGCCCGAGCCTGTCATGAAGGAGCTCTGCGAGATGGTCAAGGAGGTCTTGATGGAGGGTAAGCTTTTTGGTGTTGGCGTAGACGCACCGTGGCCACGCCCCAGCGCTAACAGTCCCCTCAGAGAGCAACATCCAGCCGGTCGTCACCCCCGTCACCATCTGCGGCGACATCCACGGCCAATTCTATGATCTGCTGGAGCTTTTCCGCGTCAGTGGCGGTATGCCCGGCGAGCCTGCCAGAGAGGCCCCGCTGAGCCACAAGCCCGTCATCACATCCGACTCGGTCGAGCCCCCGACGACGATAACGAACCCGAAGCTGAAGAAGAAGCTCAAGAACACTGGCGAGCCCAAGGTCGAGGAAGACGAGGTGGCGCACGACGATGACGATGAGGATGCAACAGAGCCCCTCAACTCGTCGCGACCCACATCCCAGGAGATCACGCCCCCGGTCGACAACGCTGACAACCGCTTCATCTTCCTCGGCGACTTTGTTGACCGTGGCTACTTCAGCTTGGAGACGTTCACTCTTCTGATGTGCCTAAAGGCAAAGTGAGCAGCCCATCGCTTTTTTCTATATAAAAATTGATATGTACAGATGCTAACCAGACAACAGGTACCCCGACCGCATCGTCCTGGTCCGCGGCAACCACGAGTCCAGACAGATCACCCAGGTCTACGGTTTCTACGAGGAGTGTCAGCAAAAGTACGGCAACGCGTCGGTGTGGAAGGCCTGCTGCCAGGTCTTTGACTTCCTGGTCCTGGCTGCCATTGTCGACGGCGAGATCCTGTGCGTGCACGGTGGTCTCAGCCCGGAGATCCGAACTATCGATCAAATCCGAGTCGTAGCACGTGCGCAGGAGATTCCTCATGAGGGTGCCTTCTGTGATCTTGTGTGGAGCGACCCCGAGGACGTCGAGACTTGGGCTATCAGCCCTCGTGGCGCCGGATGGCTGTTCGGAGACAAGGTCGCGACCGAGTTCAACCACGTCAACGGACTGAAGCTCATCGCTCGTGCCCACCAGCTGGTGAACGAAGGTTACAAGGTGAGTAACGAACTGAACTGCCTTGAACTTGGTGGGATGACATGTTGCTGACACGGTCTAGTACCACTTCCCGCAAAACTCCGTCGTCACCGTCTGGTCGGCTCCCAACTACTGCTACCGCTGTGGCAACGTCGCGTCCATCATGACCGTCGACAAGAATCTGGACCCCAAGTTCAGCATCTTCTCGGCCGTGCCCGATGACATGCGACACGTTCCCGCCGGACGCAGAGGCCCCTCGGACTACTTCTTGTAGCCGGCTTTTAACATTTTGACTCGAGCATTCCATGAATCATTGCAGGACTCATGATACCACGATTGGCGTTCCGGTTGCTTTTCTTTTGGCTTTCTGCGACAGATGGATGACCTGTATATGTCTTTGGCAAACGACAGGACGAGGGATGATATTGCGGATGCGAGATGACTTTCCGCTGGTATAGTTCACGAGCGCATGGCATAGGCATAGAGTATCGCCGCTATCACAAACCCGGTATATGGGATGTGAGGTTGTACAGTAGAGAGCGAGACACGGATGGAGACCCGGCAGCGGTTTCCTGAATGCAAGAACATTGACCGAGTCGGGATTTTCTGCTGACCTATATGGGTGCTGCCTGTGGTGCAAACTACATGCCAGTGGCCTTTCTGCATCCAGGCCACTGCTGTGATGCATTGCGATGTCGTACCTTGCACTCCGCTTCGGAGTGATGGGTGATGAAGATGGAGGTTTCTGATACAGGAGCATTCGAATCGATCGTTTTATATGATCTCTCTGGAGAAAGCCCTGGGGCCAAGGTTCGTGGTTCTGAAGCCACATTTTCGTTTTGAGTTCACTCCGAACCGTACACGGTCGAATCTCTCGGCAGGAGGGTTACCGAATGAACTGCAGGAATACTTGAATAGTATAAACCAACCAACATGTCAGCTTCTCCGTTTCCAGGTTGAGGAATCGGCATGTCTGCCAACTCATGTGACACGTTGTCGTCGACCAAATGGGTGGGCGCATCATACTTATCCAGGAGATGGGGTTTCGCAGGCACAAGTATGCCAGTGCCGAGTAGTTATGATGAGGGAGTCAGAAACCAAATAGTTGGGGAGGAAGACTGCATGCATGCCTTCTTCGAGGAGTAGATAAGTAAGTACATGGTGCAACCCAACGTGTCATGGTCTTGTGTCCTTATCATCCCTTCATCACGGCAATACGAACA
This sequence comes from Arthrinium puccinioides, assembly GCA_022414665.1. Lineage (NCBI taxonomy): Eukaryota > Fungi > Ascomycota > Sordariomycetes > Amphisphaeriales > Apiosporaceae > Arthrinium > Arthrinium puccinioides. The sequence continues at coordinate 390,937 of JAIUNF010000005.1, forward strand.
TGAGAGAATTTTATCAGACGCTGGTCCGCCTATTGAAATTTGCTCGCCATACAGGTCCTTTAAGCCTTGTACCCACTTGGCCGTTCGAGAGCCCCTGATTCCGTCAAACAATCCCGAGTTCATGCAGCCGAGCAACGCCAACTCGCTCGACTGCTCTATCCCAAGCAGAGTTCGTGTTGTTTTCATAACCCCTTTACATCATTACCCACTCGCCCAGAGTAACAAGAAGGGTATGCAAGGTCGCTTCGGCGATGGCCACGGATCTCAGGTTCCAGCTCTGGGTGGACAAATCTGCCCCGTGAAAACGTCTCCCACAAACCTAACAGGAAGCCCGTAAAGTAAGCTGAGATGACGCCGATCAACACGAATCTTTCGAGTTATAGCTAGCGTCGAGTGCGTGAATACATATAACTAACAACCGCTGCCCAAGTTCGGGACTGGGTGCTGGGTCACAACACTCATCACCATCTCGGTCTTTCTCGACTTACACAGTTCGTTTGGGCCCTCCTCGCCTTTCACACCAACCACTTGAGCAAATTTACTCACATGACAGCAGATCTCCATAATGAAGTTCCCCATCTCCGCTCTCGTCGTCGCCCTGGCCAGCGTGCAGGCCCTCCCCACTGACACCTCCACCCCGGCCAACACCACCAGCATGGTGCAAGTTCGCGGCCAGCCGGGCCAGGAGTGCTGGAACTACAAGAGCAACGACGACACCAGCGCCTCGTCTCCGAAGCTGGCCGACTGCGACGACCTCCTGGTCAAGCTCGCGGGCAAGGGCAGATGGACCTTTCACTCGTGGGGCAAGCACCGCCTCATCGAGTCCGCGGGCACCTGCGCCTTTGGTGTCGAGCATAGGGAGCTGACGGCCTGGGCCAAGCTCGGCGACTACGACGCCGTCTACCTCGCCCGCGAGGCCATGAACAACTACGCAAAGGACGGCAGGGTCGGCGCCAAGGGCAGCTTCACATGCTGGGATCACCTCACGACGGCCACGCACGAGATTGACTGGCACATCTACAACCCTGAGGACGGAGGCCACTTCTAGACGTGCGTATATTGTCTAGGGGAAGGACGGCCACGGCTTCTGGGTGGTGTTGGCCATGGTGCTGTTGTCTGGTTTTGTCACTGGGATACATGGATTAGACTCGGGCGGTATTCCCTTCGCATCCAAGATGGCAGCTCGATCAAAGCTCAAGCAGCACCTTAAATAGAAGAGGTCGGTCGTTTGTGCGTTCTCGCATATAGACTTGTCTTCTGACCTGCAACCAAGACTACTGTTTACATCCAAGACGTTGACTATGGTGCCCCAGCAAAAAAAAAAAACCACCCCACCCCCTTTCACTGTGTACGTGCCCCTGAGCCACCCCTTTACGAAACACTTCTCCTCCTCCGCCGCCTCCCACCTCTCGACGAAGACCGCGACCTCCTCCGCCGCCTCCCTCCCCTCGACGAAGATCGCGACCGCCTCCGTCTGTGCTTACTGCTCTTGCGATGCCTGCCATGCTTCTTCCCCTTCTTCCCCTTCCCCTTCCCCTTCCCCTTCTTCTTCTTCTTCTTCTTCTTCTTCTTCCCCACGGCGATGCCGGCAAACGGCCCAGCCCAACCCGGCGCCGCGCCGATGCCCTTGTGGCCCATACCGAACAAGCCGTCGTCGTCGTCATCGTCATCGTCATCGTCATCGTCGTCGTCGCTGCTATCGCTGCTATCGCTACTGGTATCGCTATCGTACAGCGCATGCTTGATGCACCAGCCCTTATCGCGACCGTCCTCGATGGCCTCCTTGGCGCAGCCGCGGTGGCGGCACGCGTGGGTGCGGCAGTGGGCGCCGGGGGTCTCGGCCTGGTTGTCGCACGCCGACTTGGCGCACTTGTGGCTGGCGCAGTACTTGGCCAGGCCGGCGTACATGAGCGACGGCAGGGCCGGCGGCTGCAGCCCGGCGACGAAGAAGCCGTAGGGGCTGTTGAGCGGCGGCGGCGGCGACGTCGTGCTCGCGCGCAGCTGGTGGCACGCCGGCTCGATGCACTTGTGTACGTCGCACAGCGGGCCCATCGGGTTGCGCTCGATGCGGCAGCTCGGCGTCGCCTGGCACATGTGGTTCTTGCAGAACTCGTGCTGGTCTTCGGCCTTTTCGGGGCAGCCGGCGCCGTGGCGGGATTTGCAGATGGCTTTCAAGTCTGGCGTGTGTTTGTCAGTTCTGGGGGGGAAAAACGGTGGCGGGTCAGTTGTCCATATGTCGGTATAACCGTTCAGGTCAGAGGTAGGTATGTATAGGCCAGTCACGGGTGGAAAAAAAGGGGTGGCCGCAAGACGTACGATCTTCACACTTTGTCTGGAACCTGGCACCGTCCCTGGCCCTCGAGCTGCCACAGCCCGCCACCGCGCACAGCTCGTGCTCCTCGCAGTAGCCGTTCCTCGCCGCCTCGCCCTCGTTCTCGCAGTCCTTCTTCGCCCACTCCTTGCAGAGGTGCCGGTGGCACCACTCGGCGCCGAGCCACCGGGGCTCCATGCAGGGCAGCTTCTTCATCTTGCACCGGTGGTCCTTGCAGTAGTCGGAGCCGCTGTTGTCGCGCGTCTTGGGGCAGCCGCCCTTCTTGCAGGCGTGCTTGTCGCAGGACACGGCGCCGGGGGCCTGCCGCCGCGGCTCCTCGCACCCGCGCGCGTACTCGCAGTAGTGCTCGAAGCAGTGCCCGAGGTACTCGGCCCCGTTGACCTTGAACACCAGGTTCGCGCACGCGTCCACCTTGCACCGCCGGTGCGCCGGGCAGAACGCCGGCCGGTCCTCGCCCGCCTTGGCCGGCCGCACGTACGTGCCGCAGTTCTGGCGCGCGCACGTGTGGTCGGCGCAGTAGTCGCTCTTGTCCAGCTTCTCCTTGTCGCAGTCGTTGCCCGCGTGCTTGCACGTGTGGTCGCCGCAGAAGGTCAGGAGGGGCCGCGAGGTGTTGAGCGCGCGCTGGTTCTTGCAGTCCTTGGTCGAGCATGCGTCTGCGGTCCCGTTAGGTCGTGTAACTTGTAAGCCCTGAAAAGGGGGGGGTTTGACGGGTCGAGGAATTCGCTGGACCGGCACGTACGCTTCTCTGCACACCACTTGTAGTCCCTGCTGCCGTCCTTGCGCGGATTCTCGCACTTGGCAGCGCCATAATACTCACACGAACCATCTGCCCGCGATCAGCATCGGCAGAAGGGCCGTAGGATCATCATTCATGCCCAGGGGCCAGGGGTAAAACTCACGAAAGTCGCAGTACTGGGGACTCTTCCTCCTCTTCGGTCTCTGACAGCACAATCCGCCGTCCTCCTGCCACTTGCAGGCATGAGCGCCGCAGAAGATGCTGGCCGGCAACAGGACATTGGAGGCCCTCTGCCCGCCGTTGATGGACCGCTGTGAGGTGGACTTGCACCCCTTTTTGCGCACTTCTTCCTCTTGCTCGACTTCTCCTTGTTCGTCGAGGCGAGGAGTCGGTTGAGAACAATCGCGCGCCACGGGGAGCTGAACATGATAGGGGCAGTCAACGCGATCCATGGACAACCGAGTCATGCAAGCAAGTTTTGCAGTTGACATGAAAGTCTCCAAAGATCATGGACCAACCAACAGGTGGAAAAGTAAATTTGCAATAAGAGGAGCGGATGGATGGCTTTCGGTACGGACGATCTTGCCTCGTGTGACTCAACCAAGAAGATAAATCTAGCCCGTCCCATGACAGGGAAAAGAGTCAACAAAAGGCAGCCAAACTGCGACCGATGTGCCCGATAAAAGACGAAATTCGCTTGCCAAACATGACATGGCCGGCCAAGTGAGGCGTATGATACAAGCTATGCCATCGGGCGTAGGCTCGCAAACCGCCCGCGAGTCGGTGTACCTATACACACAAGGGAGATCAGCTATAAGAAAAGTCCCAGAAGCGTTGTATACGAAGAAAGAGCCCCACTGAATCATGAGTTTGGCGGCTTCGAGAGGGGGGTGATGGGAGGAGAGACACCCTCGAGAGCGCTTGCCACCAGCGGCGGTCACGATCTGCCCGGGATGTTTGCTGTGGAGGATGGGACGGTGTACCGCGAGCCCAGTCACCAGGCCGGGCTGATACGCCTCTCCAGGGCGGAGCGGCATCCTGCATAGACGACGTTGCGGCAGGGCAGACAAGCGTCCCGGTGTTTCGGCGCGCGTCAGATGGACACGTCACACGTGTGCAAGTGTTTGTCCGACTACGATGCCACTGCCAACTGGCACGAGAGGCAGGTGGAGGACAGATGATGACGCTCGTCGAGCAGTGCTGTACCTAGGTCGGGAGCAAGGTGTGTATTCATGATCGAGGACATGGTAAAATGTGAAAAGTAACCGGCAGCTCCATTGGCGAATCCTTGCCCATCTCAATATAAACAGTTATCACGGCCATAGCCTCGCTGCATTAGGAAGCTAATGAAGCCCTTCATACCATTGGTGCATATATTCATAAACCCTTCTCTTGGGCATCCTCTCCCACCTCTCCAGTATCTCCGCGCCATCGAAAAAATCCATATCCCTCCCCGCGTACAGGCTCATGTCCCCCGGCTTCCACCCTTCTTCGTCATCGGCCGCGAACAGCCCAACGTAACGCATAAAATTACCGTGCGCGAGGTGGTCCATGCCATCCGGGTCATCCTCCCTCCAGAAAATCGGGTGTAGCGCCGCATCTACGTACCGCCGCAGGACGTAGTCAAATATCTTCCATATTAGACCCGGCATGGGCACAGGATCGTCTTCGTCGTCTTCGTCCTCCGACGACGGCTGAAAGTGGTTCGGCTGACCAGAGAACACGTACATCCACTCGAGAAGATGGCGGTCCGCGGTCATACCGTGACGGGGTTCGCCGTGTGTAAACGCCCAACAATTGGGATTTAAGCCGCTGGATGACCCAGTCTCTGCACAGGGAGGACGGACGGCCAGCGTGGCTAATATCATTGGGCGCTCCGTCTTGTCGATGGTCCTGGGCATCGCGATCTGGTCTGTCTTGAAGGAGCCAAACAGTACCACGTGCGTCGTGACTTTTACCATCGCCGCCATTGCCTGTTGGCACTGGCGTGAATAGAAATGGACCGAGTCCTCGGTCAGGCGACTGACGACCTCGTCCATGTGACTGTGCACCCACATCATCTGGATAAAATGCCAGACCACGAGATGAGCGTCGGAATGACTGTACTCTTGGCCCTTGGCACCCTCGACCACTTTTAAGCGTCCCACAGGACAAGCCTTGGGGAGAGCTGCGCTGCCGCGAGTATCCAGACAGCACTGAGCTCGCCCCGCGCCGTTCGAGAACCTCTCCTGCATCCCCCGCCTTGCATCCTCATCAGACAGGATGTCATTGACTAGCCACTCTGCAAACCGGCCAAAGACTCCATCCTCACTCACAGGCGTCGCCTCAAGATTCAGGACGGCAAAGTTGCGCAGGTACTCGATCTGCGCCTTGGACAGCGCCTCCGAGTCTTTGTACTGACCCGCCCGAATCAGTGGCTCCGTGTACGCCCCCGCCAGAACCGCGCCTGCGATAAACATGCGATAGACGGCCTTTTCCACGCCGACCAAACTCTCCGGCTCTTCGGGCTTCTCCCCGTACGTAAGTACGCAGCCCATACTGCGGTGACAAAAAGCAACAGAGAGGTGCTTGGCGAGGTGCTCGAGCCCCAGCACGTGGCGTAGCTCCTCGTGGTCCGGCAGCCTGTTCATCCCGCTCAGGTCGCCGGGGTTTATGTCGGTAGGTGGGATCTCGCCGAGGCGCTCCGCCTGCAGGACGAGGTATGTGGCTCTCGCCTAGCATGCATTAATAACGGACGTCCGCAAAGGAAAGGGATGGAAAATACGTACTGCGATCAGAGCGAGATCGAAGGAGGCAATCTCGTCGCGCCACACATACCAGACGACCGATCGCGAGTTTGCGAGCCAGATGTTGCGAAGGTGGTGACATGTGGCCGACAGGGCCCAGACCGAGGCAGGATCGCAGTGCTTCAGGATCGGGATGATGAGCTCTGGCCTGGAGTGGGAAAAGAAGGAGGCCATCTTTCTCATTCCAGGGGCTTCTTTTTTGGTTGGGTTAGGGAAGGGTTTGGGTGAACAACACGATCGATGTCAGTGAGGGTGAGGAGTGCCCTTTTGTATACAATAACTAACCATCCCTGAAGGCGGAACCATTCGTTACCTTTAGGCATCCATTAAGTGGGTACGTTAACCGAGACGAGAGAACATGAGTCGGTCAGGACTGCGAAGAATCACATACCTGCATTCGGTATGCATCTGGAACTGTGCCGCATCGTTCTCCATGTTACCATTGACAGACTGACGAAGACAGAACTAGTATTCGGGAGACAGTGGAACCCAAGCCCGAGTAAGCCACGTTTATGGTTGGCTGCCGGATACTATAGATTCAGCCACCCGACACCGGGTGATTGAACAACCCCCGTCGAGCTACAAACCACTTTAGCCATTGCATTCATACTACTTCCTTCAGACATGATCAAAAACTCCAGCGACGTGAGTGCCGACACGTAGGGTATCAAGTTTGACAAAAATTCCCCCCCAAACCCTTTCCATCCACCCATATACTCATGTACTCGCCGCAGGGGCCGTTATAAGAGCAGAGAGTGCTTCAACCTCGCGATCTATTGCATCTTGTTCTGATGCTACCCTCGACTCTCTTTCCAAAGCTTCCTTCAGAAACATCATATCAGCCTCATCCGTAGTTGTTCCTTCACGCTTCACCGGAGTAGCCGGCTGTGGTGGTGAGCTCTGCGCAGGATGTAGTGGCGTAGAAGGATGTGAGTAATGCTGTTGCTTCGGCTGTTTCTGCGCTTGTTGCTGCGGTTGCTGATGTGAAGGTTGGGGAGTCGAGTGATGAGACGGGGGATGTTGCTGTGTTGGCCGAGGAGTGGCAAGATTCGACGTCCGTGGCTGGAAAACTTGTTGATGTTGAGTCTGGGGCGTACGCCATTGAGATGATGGTTGATTTGTGGTCCCTGGTGGCCCTGGTTGAGGTGCGGAGTCGTGAGAAGACACAGGTCGCGCGAGCGTAGGCTGTGGAGTTTGATGCCGAGGTACGGGGCTCATGCTTTGATGCTGGGTTTCCGTTATTGGCTGCGGGGTGTCTGGCTTGGACGTCGGTAAAGGTGTCTGATGCGACACTGTCTGGACCGTTTGATGGGATGCATGCTGGGAAACCTGTTGCGGTGCTTGCAGAGGCGTTTGATGTGACACCTGACGGGGTGCCTCACTAGCTGCTCGCTGAGGTGCTTGCGACACTTCATGGGGGGATGTTTGCTGAGAACCCCGATGCTGCGCATGTTGAGGTGCTTGGCGAGGCGTCTGCTGAAGAGTCTCTAGAGGTGCTTGCTGGGACGTCGGCTGAGGATTCTGCTGGGACTTCTGCGGCAGTGCTTGCTGGGATGTCTGTCGAGGAACCTGCTGCGATGCCTGCTGAGACGTTTGCCGAGACATCTGCTGCGATGCCTTCTGGAATGCTGAATGCGCCAGTTGTGGAGACGCAGACTGCAATGGTGACTTCCCCGGCACGGACGGTTGCCGAGCCTGGACATGATTCTGAGCTTGGGGTTGACTTGGTGGCACACCAGCTGCATGAGGTACACTGGGTGCCTGTGATCCATTGGCGTGGGGCTGTGACTGAGACATTCGTTGCTGCAACTGCTGTGAATGAACCCCACCCCCATGCGGCTGAGCCGACTGCTGTGCGCGCTGCATTTGCTGTTGAACGTGCTGCTGAGATAGTGAGGGACCTTGATGTAAAGCTTGTGGCTGGTGGTGGGTCTGAGGACGCTGCTGCGCGTATTGCTGCTGGACGCGTTGCGGCGTCTGTCCTGGGATATGTGCCGACTTCTGGCCGGGAATAAGGCCTTGGCCATTAGCTGGAGCCTGTCCTGGGACATACCTCGGCATATGTCCCGTTGCCTGTGTCGTCGACTGTCCTGGTGTTTGTCCTGGTGTCTGTCTGGAAGTTTGTACTAGAGGCTTCCCAGGGATATGTCCCATCGGAAGTCCAGATATCTGTCCTGATCCCTGGGAGGGGTTAGGACCAGAAACTTGCACCTGGGTTTGTCCATGGGCTTTTTCTTGGTGAGCCGAAGACCGAACCTGTGGAGGCGCTTGACTTTGAGGCACTTGGCCCTGGGATGTTTGACTGGGATGCGCTTGGCTCCGAGGCGCTTGACTGGGAGGTTGATTATGTGTTGTTGATTGACCCGCAGGAACTTGACCATGAGCTGTTTGACCCTGAGGGGCGTGACTCTGGGGAGCCTGACTCGGCGCAGCTTGAACTTGAGTAGCCTGACCGTGAGGAACATGGCCCAGCCGACCCTGACTCTGATGTGCGTGGCTTTGAGTTGCGTGACTCTGGGTAGTTTGACCCTGAGCAGCTTGAGTTTGAGGAGTCTGAGTCTGACCATTGGTCTGTACGTGAGGTTGGCCATTAGGTTGTCCCAAATCCGGCGCTTGCCCTTGATTCAGTATCTGAGGCGGACGCGAAATCTGCTGTGGCGTGGATTGACCTGGCATTTGAGCCTGGGCGAGGGGCAGGGCTGACTTTGCAGCAGTCAGAGGATATTGTCCTGGTTGCATAGTAGGCGTTCGTGCCGTACTAGTGTTACTCGCAATGGACTGAACTGGCGTGGCTGATGGTGGTTGAGCTTGCACTGGTCGGGGCGGATTGGGGTGCCCGTGTGGTAACCCCGAGCCCGGCTGACTTTGTGCCGTCGGTGTCGCAGTCCCCTGATTGTTGCCCATTATAGTATTCGGCCTCGGTCCATTCTGCTGCATGTTGCCGAGTGTCATAATGCCATTGAGGCGGTCCTGTTCGTCCTGAGAGTTGAGTCTCGCCCGCTCCTCAGCTTCTTTCCTAGCGGCCTGAGTTGGTGCTCGCGTCTTGAGCTCGCCAGTGACGCACTGGAGGTAGTAAGGCATCTCTGAGTTGGTCTTCAGGAAGAACAATTTGAGGTTCCTTGCCTTGTCTTTCAACTGGACTTGTGTTCGGTCGGCTAGAATCTGATTCATGGTGCCGCTAGGGCCAAATAGTGACAGAATCTGGGACCAATGCGGGCCTTTAACCATGTCCAGTCCCATCATGAGCGTCCTTTCCTCCTCGGGACTCCAAGGCCGCCGCGTAGAATGGGAACCTTCCCGTCGTGGGTGCGTAGAAGACCGAGCGGCGGCTGCTTGTCTAGCACGCTCGTACAAGGCCGGTGTAGAGTCGGTTTGATTCGGCGGTAGACTGCCATCGCTTGATGCCGCTGGTTGAAGGCCATTCTGCGGATGAACAGCCGGCTGCTGACTGTGTTGGTAGTACGGCTGCTGCCCGTTCGCTTGATGTTGTGGTGTGCGGTAGGTTGGTTGGGGTTGATTGGAACCTGTGTAGGCTGCCAAATGTCAGCAATTGGTCGAGCCGAGTGTAACCATTCTGCCTTACCGGACGGTTGTGGGGACGTCGTGGGGTGATACTGATTCTGCTGTATACTTTCCAAAGCCAGACGGGTCGCCCTCGAGGCGCTCTCGGTGGACGAAACCAGCGACGACGGCAACTCGGATGCTGCTGATCCCTCGACCTGCTGATTCTGGCGGGATATGTTCTCCGACAGCAGCGCAGCAAGCTCGTCAAAGTTTGTAGATTCCCCCCCCACATGGCTTTCGACAGCAGTCTGTGCTGCCTTTGAAGCCTCGGCCAGCACAGCGTCCAGATCGAACGTGCTGTCCAGGTCTTGACCCAAATCACTATGGAGGAACATGTCATCGGTGGTAGATGAGTAGTTCGACTGGCCAGTCCCAATTTTCTCAATGGCGCCAATGCAATCATTGAGATACATGCTGACACTGTCCAGGAAGGCCTCGTATGTGTACTGTTGGCCCAAAGCCTCTATAGACACATCAGCTCAGCTCGAACTCCTATCGGTACCTCTCATACTCACGGATGTTGTCGGGGTCGCCCGACTCATTGAGCAGCATGGCTTTTCTTGCCTTGCAGTTGCCCAAAAAGTCAACTTCTGAAGATGCCAAGGCTATGTCGACATGCCGCTCCTTGAGGGTCTCTTCTAGACCAGTCACAAACAGGTCCTCGAGAAGAGCCTCGCGTGTGGCCTCCTGCTCGCTTTCCAGCAGAGTCAGGAACATCTGGGTTTTCAGACCCAGATAAAGGTCGGCGACCTCGGCTGTCATGGGCTGGTACCTGGCAACGAAGATCTGAAGGAAGCTGGTATTCAGGTCTGGCCAACCAAGCTCATTGGCACCGAACATGCTCGAACAGGCAGTTGCTAAATTGGCGACTCGTATTATCTCCTGGTCTTCGTGGGCGACGATGTCGAGCTGGTCCGAAAACAATAGGGGAAAGTCGTCGGAAAAGACCTTCCTCCAATGATAAAACGAAGCCTTGAGATCGGTGTACTCCCTGGCGACATCGGAATCAGGGTCATTGAGGGTTGCGACGGTGTCTTCCAGCGACTGTTCCGACAGAGCTCGTATGACGCCAACGGCGAGCTGGCCGAGGATGGGCAGTTTGAACACCTTGCTAGTGTACTTGTAGGTATCGCTCCATATGCTCTTTGTCTTGACTGGCGGATCAGTCATGAGGATATCGTGCGAGCCGTCCTGATCTGGTAAATGGCTTCCGTGCAACATGTCAGCATCCAGGCTGTTGCTCAGGCTGGCGAGAATATCGTTGACAAGATCGGTATGGTCTTCATGGCTGGCCATGCTACTCAGTTGCGCATCGAGGTCCATCATGGAATCGGTAGTCGGGACGTGGTCGTTGACGATGGTTTCGGTAGCTTCCTGTAGGAGGCGCTCTAGTTCGGTTGGGTCAAACTCCCCGTCCATCTTTTGTCGCTTCTCGTAGCCCTGCTCGTTCTCCATCTCGTCGACCGGTTCGGATCGCGACCGCTTCAAAGGGGGACGGGGGACGGTCTTCGGGTGCGGGCGACTCGTGCTTTATCTCGGTCTTGACATGGGGACCTGACGGAGTCAATCGAAAAGGAACAATGATGGGGGGCAAGCGCCGACTGGAAGCACATCGCTATCATGCGAGTATTGCGCTGGGCTGTTGCGAATCGTCCCACGACAGTTGCTTGTGTTCCGGTCGTGCGCTTGAGGCGACGAGATTCGACCTACTGATTGGCGAGAGCGGTTGCTCGTGCAGAGCTTGCAACTCTTGCTCTGGTTCCGGCCGCACTGAAGCAGTCGCAACAGAGGCGCTCTCAACAGAGGCAGTCGCGACATCTTTCCCTGTACCATCGTTTTGGGCAACATCGTCCTTTGCAACACCGTCGACTAAAACGTCGTTCCCTGCAACATCCTCTTGCTGCGGCCGTGGCTGCTGTTGCTGTTCCTGCTTTTCCCGCTGTTCCTGCTTTTCCCGCTGTTCCTGCTCTTGTTCCAGTTTCAGTTCCAGTTCCAGTTCCTGCTTGGAAGCGGCTTCAGCAGCACTGGCGGCCGCCCTCAGGGCCTCCTCAAAGTCTTCGTCCATGGTGCATGAGGTCGCTCTTGACGAAGAATCGACATTCAAAAAGGGGAAAGTGGCGGGGTCCCGCGACACATGCAGCAGCAATTGCTGCGCGACAAGGCGACGACGGCGGCGGTTCTTGCGCGTTGGGTGATGATTGAGGTCGGAGAAAATTTGGTACGAACCGCCGATCGCGATGCCCTTATTTCTTGCCCCAACCACTTGCACTTGCCGAAATACACAGAAAGTGATTGACGACAAAATAAAATAAAAACACTTCGGCAAAAAAGAACTGCGTAATAAGCCTTGCCAGTTTAGGGAGTCATTCTGTCGTTTCTTTTTCCTGTTTATGGAAAATGTACAATGCCCATGTCTATGCGCAATCGAAAAGTGGCATGCCCGTCACAAATCCACGTAACAGTGTAGCAAGCAAAACTGATTAGATTGTGACCGTTACAGCTATGGTCGACCCACTATATTACTCATCATGACATAAAGTAAGTACTTCGGTATCCACGTCTCGCACCTACTACTAAAGCTACTCCGTACGGTAAGTTTACCACTCATCCAAGTCAGTGCAGACTATGCAATGCAAACAGGTTTCACAGACCTGGTTCATGTGGCTCCTAATAAGAATTGCATTGCTCAAATTACTCCGTAGAAACTCTTAAATTACAGTACGCCAATCTTCGAAGGACAACTTATGTCCATCTTCGCTAACCGTAACCCCAATAACCATGGATTGTTCATGGAGGCTTGACCAGCTTCGCTTAATCGTTGGGGTACCTCGGTAATCCGTGATGATCAGCAGATCAGAGGTCGTTCTGACCTGTACCGAGAACAGCCTTGGACATGGAAATGGCGGGCAAGATGCAGGGATGATCCGTATCTTAACCTTCATATTGCTCAATACTACATACTTCCCCTAGTACACAGTACGTCCGTAGATTGTCGTATCCACTCTTCATCCGTGCAAAAGATTTGACAGAAGATACAGACTGTAAACCAGTTACCCCTTTCCAAAGGGAAGCCGTCTACTGTGTACTACGTATTAGTCCAAGTGCGGGGAGAATACGGGCTTGTTATGGAGTACGACCCATCCAGTGTTTGGGGGCGGGACCGGATACTATGTACCCCGTATCCGTAATTCGGTCGAGATAAGTATCAATTCCTGTCCAGCAATAATCGTTGCAAACCCTACAACTTTCCTTTGGCCCTCCAAACGTCACTAGGACGAGCGGAATCATTGAGGCTCCTAGAGTTCCACAGCTACTATCCATGTGAACTCTAAAAGCTGGGGGACGTTGCCGTCGCTGGGTCGTGAACATTGTCTTATCCCCAGCAAGCCCCAGTCTGGCCCCAGAGAATGCGGGGTTCAGATGCCTGCGGGGTGACCACTGACAAACAAGAATATTTACCTGGATACGATAACACATACATACGGCCTAACACCGATGGAAAGCTCTCCTTAGTTTGGAGCCATTGAGTAATAGGACCTTGGCAGCACCCTGTGATCAGGGGCAACGTAATGCAGACCGTGGAGAACATGCGCCCAAGACCAATGGAGAGAGCTTATTCAGGAGCTGCCAAGGCTACGCTACGATGGGTGAGAGGCGGGTGAAGCTGCAGAGACGGAGACGGACAGCCCCCAGGAGTTCCACCTGCCAGAACGAACGCTTCCCCTTCCTCGGTCCTGGGTCCTGGGTCCCCACGAACAGTACTGTGTAATCCGTATCTGCACTGCAGAATACAAAGTACACCCCAGCATTCCGGTCCCCCGAGAGTGAAAAGCAATACCCCGACTGCCCCGACTTTGATCGTCTCGTTGGTTTCACACACGAGTACTTGACATCATCTACCCCGCTCATATTTAAACCTCGTGCACCCCGCGAACTCAATACGACGTCTGTTTCTCTCTCCCATATCCGTACACCCTTGTTCTTGCTGTTTGTCGCACAATATACCCACGATTGACCGGAACGCTATCCCATCACTGCCTCGCTCACACAACACCAACAAGCACACATCATGCCTCTCTCCGTCGAGCTCAAGACTCCCGCTACTGGCGCGTACCAGCAGCCCACTGGACTGTAAGTCAACCTCGGCATCTACCCCACCCACCCTACCTCTCTCTCTCTTTGAGCTCTCTACCCTACCTCCGCACGCCAGACTGATCACACCCCTCCTCGCAGCTTCATCAACAATGAGTGGGTAGAGAGTGTCGACAAGAAGACGTTCGAGGTCATCAACCCCAGCACAGAAGAAGTCATCACCTCGGTCTCAGAAGCCACCGAGAAAGATGTGGACATCGCCGTAGCTGCCGCACGAAAGGCCTTCGAGGGCTCCTGGAGCAAGGTCACGCCCCAGCAGCGAGGTATCATGATGAACAAGTTGGCCGACATCACCGAGAAGAACGCCAAGCTCTTGGCCGCAGTCGAATCTCTGGACAATGGCAAATCGATAACCATGGCCACTGGCGACATTGCTGCCGTCGTTGGCTGCCTCCGATACTACGCTGGCTGGGCCGACAAGATTACTGGCAAGACAATGGACATCGACCCCGAAAGTTTCCACTACACTCGATCAGAGCCGGTAAGATCATCGCCAACTTGGCCGGTCTCATTTACTAACCCCTTGACAGCTCGGTGTCTGTGGTCAGATCATCCCCTGGAACTTCCCTATGCTCATGCTCTCGTGGAAGATTGCACCAGCCCTGGCCACCGGCAACACAGTCGTCCTCAAGACGGCTGAGCAGACCCCTCTTTCTGCCCTTGTGTTTGCCAACTTTGTCAAGGAGGCTGGTTTCCCCCCGGAGTTCTCAACATTATCTCTGGGTTCGGCAAGGTTGCAGGTGCCGCCATCTCTGCCCACATGGACGTCGACAAGGTCGCCTTCACTGGCTCAACGCTTGTCGGCCGTACTATCATGAAGGCCGCTGCCTCTTCCAACCTAAAGAAGGTGACACTCGAGCTGGGCGGCAAGTCGCCCAACATCGTCTTCAACGACGCCGACATCGAGCAGACCATCAGTTGGGTCAATTTTGGTATTTACTTCAACCACGGTCAATGTTGCTGCGCCGGTTCGCGCATCTACGTGCAGGACGGTGTCTATGACAAGTTCGTCGAGGCTTTCAAAAAGCGCGCCCAAGCCAACGCGGTCGGTGACCCCTTTGATGAGAATACGTTCCAGGGTCCTCAAGTCAGCAAGCTGCAGTTCGACCGGGTCATGGGCTACATCGAAGAGGGTAAGAAGGAGGGCGCCAAGGTGGAGATTGGCGGTGCGCGCCATGGCGACAAGGGTTACTTCATTCAGCCGACCATCTTTAGCGGCGTCACCCCCGAGATGAAGATTGTCAAGGAGGAGATCTTTGGACCCGTCTGCACAATTGCCAAGTTCTCGACCGAGGAAGAGGCCCTGAAGTTGGGCAACGACTCAACGTACGGTCTCGCCGCTGCCGTCCACACAACAAACCTCAACACGGCGATCCGTATGAGCAATAAGCTGAAGGCGGGAACTGTTTGGGTCAACCAATACAACATGATCAATCACCAGGTACCTTTCGGTGGGTTCAAAGAGTCAGGAATTGGACGAGAGCTGGGCGAGGCGGCGCTGGCCAATTATACACAGAACAAGTCGGTCGCTATCCGCCTGGGTGGTGCACTGTTCGGTTGAAAACAACACCAGGTTTTGTTTGGAGGGTCCGTGGAGTCGGGCATCGTATGAGAGCTGGGCAGCGTGATACTTGCAAACTATACCTTGGCCAGGACAGTGGCCATCCACTGTGATGGTGTGCGATTGGGGCAAAGATCAATAAGTATGAATGGAGGCACTTGGAAGATTCCAGCAAGTAACGAAAATCACGTTATTAAGTACGTCCCGTGTACATCAATCAATTGAATGAAAGCATACAGGCGAATGCCATCTCATGAGCCTGTTACGAATGACAGTAAGTGGCGTAAGACGACATCTTTAATAATACCTTGTTGGGCTATTGTACCTGATGGGTGAAGCCCCTGTCTCGATTCGGTATCGCTCAGCTACGTACCGTACCGTACCCATTTTCGTCACCATACTAGCGATATACTTAGTAGGTACTAGGAACCCTATTCTCCCGTAAGTTGTTGAATGATTTGGAATACTTCCGCAGGTTGCAGCACACCCTAGGAAGTGTCTCACATCTATATGGTTTACCTTTTCAGTAGAAACTAGCCATGTCCTCCATGCGGAATAACTGCTCTTCGGTCCTTCTCGATCAGGTTCGCTCATGATTTTCAGACTTTTGATCATTGGCAATACCACTATAACGTTACGGTACTTTGCGGTCCGTATCTGTCTTGACAAAGAGATGGGTTTGAAACATGAGGTCTTTGATAGAGACACTTGCATCTCTCGTGCTAAAGAAGATGTCTCCCGGCCGGTTAATATTTCGTCACCTAGGAGACCTTGTAATTGATACACTGGGTAGGGCGTATCAAAAGTTGCAGGGGAACATTCTTCAACCATCTGTACGGTTGTGTAAGCTGTCTTTTGAGAAATTAAATACTGAGTCAACCACATACTTTTCAAGACTTGGCTCAAAATACCACGCCACCAAAAACTTTGTCGGCGACGGCATTGTAAATTCTCGGTCATTTAGCCGAGTTTATGTCCCCTATTACAAGCTAGCACATAACTCTAACACCCCAACGGTTCTAGCAAGTCTTGATATTCCGTGTATTCTAGTTATAACTAGTCGTCATATCTACACGGACTGAGGTAACGCCAATAGGTCTATCCATGAGCTACAGCGCTCACCAATGGTCACTGGCGCGTCTTAGCTCATAATTTAGGTTCCAATACTTAAGGTTATACTGTTGCGACACTTTCAATGTTACTGTACGATCCGGATCAGTTGGATTCTTTACACGCTAGCGGCCTCGCAGTTCATTCCTGTACATCGTTCTGCTTTATCCAAGGCTTTGCTCTGCTAGAGTACGGAACGCTAGAGGGCTCAACGGGTCAGAACGTGAAGTATGGGCTTATCGCGTACTCGACCCAGCTTTTAATTAATATAGAGGCTCGATTACAGAATATTACATCATAATACATAGATAGTATCGCATTCCCTGTATATCTTTAATTGCAGTGCCGCGTTGATTTATAGTGCAACGTTAATTACAGCGTAGCGTACCTTTTAGCGCAGCGCACCTTCAATTACAGCGCATCGCACCCTATAGCCGCATCGCAGCTCTAATCGCATTGCAACATCTATCGCGTCGCAGCTCTAGTCGCATTGCAGCATCTATCGCGTCGCAGTATCTATCGCATCGCAGCATTTATCGTAACAATAGGTTACGGACATTCACCTTCTTTCTACTCGATAGTAGGTTCCCTGCTACAGTTATGTACACCCCTAGACTAACTTGGTGGGGGGGGTACGGAGTACGCATTTCGCAATTGGCGTTCTGACATGTTCAGCCCTCTGGCGTTCCGTAGTGGGGGTACGCGTATCGTAATGGACGTCTTTGGCGTTCCGTACTAGAGGCCCGTCTATCTATCGATTGGTGTCGTTGCTGCAACTTACGAAGGCAGGATAAGTTAGTCTGGGTCCGCCTTTTAAACTTTTCCCCCCTTTTTACTAATCGGCCAGCCTTCTCGTCACCCTTTCTCGTTGTGTCTAGTGTAGGGCACCACTTAAAGTCTTACGTGGCAGTTCGATGCCCGCGCTATGAAAGGTCGGTAGTTATCCCCGTTGTGACGATAAAGCTAACTTCGCCCTGACTTCCCCGCCATCCCGCGTATGACTGCATGCGGACACTTGCAAGCTGTAGCCTTTCCCCGTCTCGTTCGTCTGGGACCTATCGATAAACAATACCATCATGGCCGTGGATACTCAACACAATGCCATCATCCCTGAATGGGTGCTCGCGACTTACGACAGCGCTGCATACGCGTGACTAGACAGGTCTCGATGGCAGATATGCGAAAGTTCACTCCATCTGGTTCAGGTTGGACAGGGCTGGGTTCCAGAAGTTTCATACAACCATCGTCTTGCTTTCTGATGATGACGACGAGGTTGAGTATATGAATTCGTTCGAGGTTGTTGGGGCCCTGAGTTCTTCGGCTTCGGGCCCGACGGGTTGTTTCCTGACTAATGTCTGTGTACTAAGTACAAACTCCTCCCCAGGGGTCCTGC
Organism: Arthrinium puccinioides; assembly: GCA_022414665.1. Taxonomy (NCBI): domain Eukaryota; kingdom Fungi; phylum Ascomycota; class Sordariomycetes; order Amphisphaeriales; family Apiosporaceae; genus Arthrinium; species Arthrinium puccinioides. The sequence continues at coordinate 408,571 of JAIUNF010000005.1, forward strand.
GTGGGCCTCCTGGGGGTGGCTTCCATGAACTTGTGGAACAGCACCTTCGTCCGGTCGCACTTTGACAGGCAGCCCCTGGCTTACATCGTCAATACCGATGCCGAGCGCCATCTGAACTGACCTTGACCTTTTGTCGGTGCAGATATTAGGAGGTTTGCCAAAGAGTACTGCGCTTCGCCGACCGATCGCGAGACCCTCGAGAGTCGAGACCAAGAAGGGCTTTCCCGACAACAAGCCAATGTTCGGGTACATGGTGGAAGGTGCAGAGGCTCCCCTCGACGTTCAAGATAGCATGTCCGAAACTCCGAGGTTCTAAGGCCGAGGTAGTCGAGGCAAGTGGAGCTTGAGCAGTACCGGTACCCGTATTTGCAACCGAGATGGATCATGGTCCATGGAGATGCCTCAAGTTGTCAAGGACTCAAGGCCGCTGCGCCCCCGGGAAACTCTAACCAGCGGCTCTCTCGCGCTTCGCTCGCTTCATTGCTACAGACTGCAGGGGCGTGTTAACATGCGACGGGGATGCGGGAGGGACCGGAAGGGTGGAGGCACTGGAGGGGCCGGAGTGGCTGAAGACGCGATGGCTTGTTAGCTTTTGGTATAAATCACCATGGCCCCAACCTGTTGCGATCCGGTGAGATTGCCAAGGGAATGCTAGTCAGTCCAGCGACATCACGAAACATGACCGTCGCGCCAGGCGAGGAGGACCTCGAACGCCTGTCCTCAGCTAGAGCATCATCCCACGACTCCAATCGGCTGGGCACGACTCCACAAGTCCAGCGCTATACGGAGGCCGAAGAAGATCACGACGGTCGCCACGACTTGGAGAAGACGGCCACGCGGGCGAGTGGGCGGAATGGCGTCAGCCAGGAGCCATCTGAGCTCCGGCGCATACCGACGCGGACGAGCTTGGCTGTGGCCAGGATACGCTCGAGGCCTGTCCCGCAGTTCACGCACCCTCTGTCGCACAAGAAGACGACGGCCGAGCATATAGTCGACTTCGAGGGGCCGGATGACCCCTACCACCCGAAGAACTGGCCCACGCACAAAAATTCAACACGACGCTGTTGTACGGCCTCGTCACCATGAGCGCCTCGTGGGCATCGGCGTCGTACGCGCCTGGTACGGCACAGGTCGCGCAGGAATTTCACGTCGGTTCGCAGACCGCCGTCCTTGGGTCCTCGCTGTTCCTGCTGGGCTTTGGCATCGGACCCATGCTGTGGGCGCCGCTGTCCGAGGTGTACGGTCGGCGCATCGCCGTCCTGACGCCCATGTTCGTGGCCATTTGCTTTACCTTTGCGTCTGCCGTGTCCAAGGACATTCAGTCTTTCATGATCACGAGGTTCTTCAGCGCCTTCTTCTCCTCGGCCCCCGTGACGAACACGGGAGGGGTCCTGGGCGACCTCTACACTCCCGAGTACAGAGGTATCGCCATGGCTGGATATGCCATGGCTGTGGTCGGAGGACCGACATTCGGGCCGATTGTGTCTGCTGCCTTTATCCAGTCGCCGGACTTGGGATGGCGTTGGACGCAGTACTTTACCGGAGCCCTGCAGGCGTTACTGCTCCTGATGGCAGTCATCTTTGTCGACGAGACGTACCCGCCGAAACTGTTGGTTGTGAAGGCGCAGCAGCTGCGCTTCGAGACCGGGAACTGGGCGCTCCATGCCAAGTTCGAGGAGTGGGACGTGAGCGTCAAGGAGCTGGCGAGGAAGTTTGGGACACGTCCGTTCCAGTTACTATGTACCCCGATCTGCTTCCTGATGGCCCTGTACGCGAGTTTTTGCTACGGTATTCTCTACATGCAACTGGGTGCCATACCCATCATCTTTGCGGAGAAACGGGGATGGGGCATCGTCGTCAGCGAGCTGCCGTTCCTCGCCATGGCCCTCGGCGCCCTCACGGGCTGTGTCATCAACGTCCTGAACCAGCTCCAGTACAACAAGACGTACCACGCGGTCGGAAACCGCGCCGTGCCCGAGAAGCGGCTCCCGCCCATGATGCTCGGCTCCTTCATCTTTGCGGCGGGACTGTTCATCACCGGCTGGACGGCCGACCCGGCAGACGCCCCCTGGATCGCGCCCGTCATCGGGCTGTACCTGGCGGGCACCGGCTTCAACACCATCTTCCAGTCGGCCCTGAACTATCTCGTCGACACCTTTCAGCAATACGCAGCCAGCGCGATCGCCGCGAACACGTTTTTGCGCAGTTGCTTCGCCGCGGCGTTTCCGTTGGTCGTGAGTCCGCTATACCACAACCTGGGGGTCGGGCCTGGGCAGAGCATCTTTGCAGGTTTCGCTTGCCTGTTGATTCCCGTGCCGTTCTTGTTCCACTTCTTTGGAAAGAGGGTCAGGGCAAGTGGCAAATGGAGCAAAGGCAGTGTGATAGATTGAGAGAGTTTTGTGAGTCTCGGCCGTGGCCTGTTTGCGAGGTGGTACATGACTCAAGAAGTATAGATCCTACAGAAGCTTCTCCTTATTAATGTAGTAATTAGACTTTTATATGTGTATATATCTATGTCTACACGACTCAGTGACTATGAGACAAAGTCTATAAACTCCACGCGTTCGACAAGTTGGCCCGTTTCGTTTCGCCTCTGCTTGTGTGCTACTATTGCCGCACCGGGAACGTCTTTTCTAGCACTCCAAATCCACAAACAGCCGGATACAAAAACTGACAGGTTCAGTTATCTCACGAGTCACGACATGATCTACCACGGGATCATACGCTTGTTATGTAAAGGTCGCATGCAGGCAGTGCGACTTACGCGGCCTGGAAAATGGAGAAATTGGCTCGAGTAGCCTCGAGGTAAAACTAGGTTGATTGTCATGTATTAAACGAGTGTAAACTTAGTTGGTAGTATCTATCAGCCCTCCCCTCTCCTCTTCCCTCCCTTTTGTGTGATACGTACTGCCCCCTGCCCTGCCGTGTTCCAGCGATGGCCATTGCGATGAACATGCCTGATGGTTAATCTAGCAGCTCGAAACGTAGTTAATCGTAATCAAGCAGCTGCCGGCTATCCAATTTATCAGTACCCAGGAGTTCGTGTTAGCAACGATGTCGGGATCGACTCACAGTGCAACGATCCGCAGGCCTGGCATCCGCCGGAGCGGATCAGGTTGTAGCCGTTCGCAAGACCAGCTCCGTTCGTGGAGCATCCGCTGCCCTGGATGAAGAGGCCACAGTGGCCGTCACACACGCCGCTCTTGCTGCAGATTTCACAGGTTGGTCAGCCAGCCAGCCACATGTGGATAATCGACCATGCTAGATCTAAGATATGAGAGGAAGAGAGGGTTTCCGCTTACCCGCCACCGCTGCTGTAGGTGGTGTCCTCAATCTTGTTCTTGGCCCGCGCGCACTGGTCCTTGAAGCCCTGAGAGGTGGAGCAGAGGCTGCTGCCCTTGCAATCCGTGTCGGAGCGGCCAAAGATGTCGCGGGCGTCGAGGTCGCGGGCGACGACCTCGACGGCCACAGTGGAGGTGCCGTTGGAGAGCATCACGGTCTCGGTCAGGGGAGAAGGGCTGGGCATGGCGCAGACGCTGGCGGCCAGGATGGCAAAGAGTTGGATCATCTGGAAAGACCTCATGGCGGCGGTTGGCTCTGTGAGATGCGAGGACGGGTTTGGAAGTCAGGAGTCAGGAGTCGATGATGAGTGAGAATGTTTCCAAGACTGGGCCACGAACTGCCTTTTATAAACAGTCCGATGTCTATAGTCGCGGCCCGGGACCGGGCCCGCTCATGTCCATTTCCTTTTCCATTTTGTCATCGGCAAGAGAATCAATATTTGTTTACTGATCCGTGGACCGGTGAAGTCTCAGTGTGCAGCATCAACTGGCCTGTCACTGAGTGTGGCGAGTAGCTATTCGGGGACTTAGTCAGGTCAAAGCTGACTGAAGTCTAACTTGGGCCCGAAATAGACAAACGGCAGTTAGTGGCCTATGGCAGATGCCTCCAGCTGAACACAGGTTTCATACCTCGAATGCTTGAACACGTCTTGTGAGCTGTATTGCAGATGGCCAACTGGAAGTAGCTTCGGGTCATCCAAGCGCATAACTACGAGCTTGTGCTGCATGTGCACCGCACCCGCTTCACTATATGGTTACTGTACTATAGATCGGACAAGCTAATTATACCACGATTGTCCTTGTCTGATTGGTGAGCTGTAGGCGAGCCGTGGCCCGCTAATATCCGCGAGCCAATTATACCAGAGGTATACAGCCACACAATGTACGTCCTTTCTTCAGGAGTTTGCTAGTCCTGCTCATCGTACAAGATTACCAATGTGATACACTGAGTTCTGTGAGTAATCATCTACTGTATGACCTCGGCTGCGCTGTCTCATAGCTTCGCCGCGAAGGAAGCGGGGTGCATCAGGGTGGCTTGGCTACAGATCGGCAACTATTCACAGGCTACTGCAGTCGATGATTGCTTTATAGCCAAGCAAGTGCAAGTGCTTATTTCTCATACCTGATCCTTCATGAAAATGAAAGAAAAAGCAATTTTCTACTCGGGGGCAAGCCGGTCATATGTTGTAAAACCAGACAGACATCAATGACGATCAACCTTGTAGTCTATATGGCAGTAACAGCAAATCCAACTCATTCCCGTGTTTACCCATGTTCATAGTTCCCTCCTTCCTCCACATTAGTGGTGAGGCGTCTACTGGACCAGCGATCCTGGCATCTTCGCTTGACTTACCCTGCCAGTGTCGTCCTCGAACCCTTGCAGCCCATCAAGGTTTGCCTGCGCCTTTCGCCCCCTCGCGATCCTGCCCTCCTTGATGCCGTTCTGTTATACGTAATAGAAATGCAGAGCGACGAGGACGGCGATCAGCAGCATGAAGCAGGCCGGGATGATGGCGAAGGCGACAAAGTACCGCGGCTCATCTTGCTTCCCGGAACACCTGTGGCCCGATCGCGTTGACCACCACCCAGGCGATGACGATCAACTTCTTGGTCTGCCCGGGCGAGTTTGCGGCTGAGGAGGGAGAGGGAGATACCGACCGCGGCCAGGTATTGTCGTGAGTACTTGTAATAGAACGGGTCCTAACGGTAGTACATCTATCGGCCTAGAGGATTTTGAATATTGGCCTGCTGATAGTAATGCTATTGGCTTTCTAGCGATGACCACGTCGGTGACGTCACTTGCACAGCTCTTTTCTGGAAGTTCACGCAGAGAGCAGTTGTATTTGTAGAGTAACGCATTATTTCTTTGCGGCAATTGATTATATATGTAGTATGTTGAAGATTTGCTCCTAGTTATAACCGATGCTTTCCGATTAGGGACGGTGTATTATTCACCTACGCAGAGTTCGAACCCTCCAACCGAGCCACAAATCGATTTCTTCACCCTCTCAGACTTATGTCAGAGGGTGTCCATGTTCGTTACGGAAAAAGGACGTATTGGAGTTGGACCCCCGGATGTCAAGCTCGGAGACTCTTGGGATTCTGGCGGGCAGCATTGTTCCTCTTCTCCTCCGGAAATTTCCTGCTCATATTTGAGCGATTGGGATCGTTTTGACGTCGAATGTCTCGAGGGATTTAGTGGTATAGCTATCAGTATCCAAAAGGACGCGACCACATGTTTTCCCCCGCAACCTTGCCTGCCATGCCATAATATGGTGGGCGATGCTTTTGTCTCTGGCATCATGGATAGGGGGGCTTGTGATGGTTTTTGTACAGATTCAATTTTGATAGAGGCGATTTATTTGTACCTCTTGTAGAACATGAGAAAAATCCAGTCTGTACTTTACCTTCATCCTCACGCGGATGGTTCGAAGTCGTCGCAATAGATTCAATGTCATAAACGGTCGAAAGTTTCCAATTAAGTACTTGGGAGATATCAAAAAGTCTAGCGTAATTACTAGACGACTGCATTCGAGTCACTGCTCCAGATATCGGGATTATTATGCGGGGGAGTACAAATACCAGCTTGCAGCAAAACAGGCCCCTGAGATTATATGCACTAGGCTCTAGTTAGCCCCTGACCTGACCTTGCACTAGATAGATAATCGATAGTGGCTCGTCCACTTTCACTTTCCTCTCCTTCACACATCACAGCCATCACCCAACTCATTTGGCTGCAATGACCTGGTCCGCCACATGCCGGCACAACTCGACCGTCGGCTGCTTCTTCAGAATAACAAACACAGGAACCTCGACTCCAAACTGCTTGAGGAACCAGTACCGCAGCTCGACCGCAATGAGCGAGTCGACGCCAAGCACATACACCGGCTTGCCAACATCGAGACTGTCTGCCGGCACCGACAGCGACTTGCTCAGCTTCCCAAGCAACGCCAGCGTGACAATCTGCCCGGCCTCTTCCGCATCGGCCGCCGCCCGGATGAGCGCCAGGTAGTCGATTGCCGTCGCCGCACCGTCGCCGCCGCCGCCGGTGCCGTTGACCAGCTCGACCTGGCCCAAACGAATGATGTTCTTGAACAGCGGCTTGCCCACCCAGTGCAGCACACCATCCTGGAACATGCGATACAGCTTCGCGGGCTTATCGTGGATGTTCACCACCTGCGCCGCGCCGCCCGCGCAGTCATAGGCCGGATCACACAACACGTCCAGAATCGCCATGAGCTGCTTCTGCGTCAGTCCACCCAGGCCGGCGCGCAAACTCTTCGTCACGTCCTCAAAGTTGTCGCTCGCCCACCCGGCCTCCAGGACCAGGCCGAGATCGAACGAGACGCCCTTGAGCCCGCTGGCGGCGCGGTGCCGCGCGAGCGCGTCTTCAAAGGTGTTGCCGGTCGCGTAGTTGGCTTGGGCGGGGTTGCCGATGATGCCGCTCATGGAGGAGAGGAAGACCATGAAGTCCATGTCCTTGGGCAGGAGCTCGTGGAGGTTCCAGGAGCCTTGGTACTTGGGCGCCAGGGCGCGGTGGAACTGCTCGGCGGTCATGTTGGCGAGCATGTTGTCCGACAACACCATGGCCGCCTGGATGCAGCCCTTGATCGGCGGCAGTGTCTTGCTAGCCTCCTTCAGGGTGGCCTCGAGCACGGCGCGGTTGGAGATGTCCGACGCCGGCGCGTGGACCACGACGCCTTGGGCTTCCATCTCTTTGATGAAGGCGATCACGTCGGGGCGCCCGGCTACACCCCGCGACGAGGTGACGAGGAAGTGCCGCGCGCCGCGGGAGGCCATCCAGCGCATGATCTCGCGCCCCAAACCGCCCAAGCCGCCGCTGATCACATACGTAGCCTGCGCCTCGAACCCGTACGCCGGCATCCGCGCGGGCTGATACTCCACCACGTCACCCGGCGTCTGGAAATCAATGACGGCCTTGCCGGCAATCTTGCCGCCCTGCAACGCGCGCATCGCCTCCTCGATCGCACTCGGCGCAAACGCATGCAGCGGCTTGGGGTTGTGCAGCTCGGGATGGGCCGCAAAGAGGCTGAAGACGTCGTCGAGCACGAGCTGCATCAGCGGCTTGTTCTCGGCGTACATGCCCGCGACGTCGACGGCGGCGAAGGTGACGTTGCGCAGGAAGTGGCCCATCTCGAGCGTGTTGTTGGCGAGGATGTCGGCCTTGCCGATGTCGATGAAGCGGCCAAAGGGCGCGGTGCAGCGCCACGAGTGCTGGAGGAGCTCGCCGCCGAGCGAGTTGAGGACGACGTCGACGCCGCGGTTGGCGGTGGCGTGGAAGACGTCGTCGACGAAGCTGGCCTCTCGGCTGTGGAAGATGTGGTCGTCTGCGAGGCCGTAGAGCTCCTTCACCAGCTCGCGCTTCCACTCGCTCCCGACCGTCACGAAGACCTCGGCACCGCGCAGCTGCGCGAGCTGGATCGCCGCCTGCCCTACCGCGCCGGCACCGGCGTGGATCAACACGCTCTCGCCCTTGCGCAGCCGGCCGACGTAATCAAACGCGTACACGACCGTCGCCCACACGGCGGGGATCGCGGCCGCGTCCAAGAACGAGATGTCGGCGCGCGGGATCTTGCGCGTCGACGCCTCGTCGCAGCGCACGTAGGTTCCGCAGCAGCCACCCGTCGAGAAGATGAAGTACATGACGCGGTCGCCGGCCTGCAAGGTCTTGCAGCCGGGCCCGACGCGGGTGACGGTGCCGGAGCCTTCGAGGCCGAGGCCGTCGCCGGGGACTTGGCCCAGGGAGATCATGACGTCGCGGAAGTTGAGGGAGGCGGCTGCGACTTCGATCTCGACCTCGCCGGCTTGCAGCTCGGCGCGGGCGGCGGGGGTCTCGGTGTAGTAGAGCGTATCGAGGAGGCCGGGCTGCTGGATGGTCAGGTTTATGCGCGGTTTGGGGCCGGCTTGGCCGAGCGTGAAGGTGACTTTCTCGGGGAGCTTCGCGCGCGCGGCGAGGGTCTGGTTGACGCTCTTCTGCGGCACGATGCGCGGGATGTGGATGAGGCCGTTGTGCACTGCATACTCGGACTCGGCGTCTGTACTCTTGGCTCCTCCTATCTTGCGGAACTGCTCGAGGAGACGGAGCACATGGGTCGCGCCCTCGGCCAGGTCGTCGCTCTCCAAGCTCAGGACGACAAAGGACTGGTCACCGCGCTCAGAGCAGATACTTCTCGAGAAACCGACGGCCATCTCGGCGGCGGGGTTGCCGGCGCCGGGGCTGCCACCGCTCGTCAGCCAGAGGACCATCTCAGCGTCCAGGCCGACCTTCTTGAGGGCTTCGAATTGCGGGCTTGCGATGGTGCCGAGGAGGGAGGCGTCGATCTCGAGCAAGCTGATGACCTTGGTGCTGCTCAGCTCCAACCCGGCGGCCACCAGACCCTCGAGGGTGTACGTCTTGGTCTCGCCGATCCACGGCACGGCGGCGAGCTTCGCCTTCAGCACATTGGCGTGTGCAGCCTGCGCGGGATCCGCGAGGAGAACCCAGCTCTCGCGCGCAGCTTCGACCTTGACCTCTTCCGGCCTTGTCGTGACGAGCGTGGAGACGCGGTGGCGAGGCTTGTACTCGTTATCCCTAAACACCATGTCCACGCCCGAGAAGCCCGCCGTCCTCAGCGCGGCATCCCACCCGTCTTCGGTGAGGATAGGCCCCAGCGCCTCGTCCTCGCCCGGCACGGCGTCCACGTCCTCGCCGTCCCACCAATGGCCCTCGCGCATCCACCATCCCGGCAGCAGGCCGAAGATGATGCCGTCGCGGATGTTGTCGACGGTGGTCTCCATCATGATGAGCTTGCCGCCGGGGCGCAGCAGGGCCAAGAGATCGCGGAGGCACTTCATGAGATCCGACGTCGTATGGATCACGTTGCAGGCCATGATCACGTCGTAGCTGCCGAGCTCAAAGCCCTGGAGGGAGGGGCTGACCTCGAGGTCGAGTTTGGCGAAGCGCATGTGTTTCTCGGCAAAGGCGAACTTTTCGCGCGCTTTCTCGAAGAAGCCGACGGAGACGTCGGTGTAGGCGTACTCGCCGAAGCTGGGAGGGGGTCAGTAACCGTCAGTTGGCTGGCAACCCTGAAGCTGGGTACAGTCTCGGGAGTTGGGCAGTGAAAGGGGGGAAAGAGAGAAGGGAAGAGAGAGGAGGGAGTCCTCAGTCTGGACTCTGGAGATCCAATTCAACGTACCGGACCATCTGATCACCCTCAAGACCCTCACTGTCGACCAGAAACGGCAGCACCTTGCTCGTGGCACTGCCCGTCCCCGAGCCGACCTCGCAGATCCTCAGCTGGGGATTTGCATGTGCCAAGACGCTCATATACGCGCCGGCCTTTCGGTAATGGCGCGCGTAGAAGTCGCAGTGGTAGAAATCTATCCCCCCACGTCCATCATGTCAGTCTTCTCGTTCCCCTGCCACCTGGCATGAGCTGTTGGACTTACCATTCGCAAGGTTTCCCTCAAAGATGATCTGCAAAGCATTATCCTTCCCGGTCAGGATCCCGTACAGATGCTCGCCGGCTTTCTTCACCAGCTTCTGCGTCGGCTCGTCGTCCGCCTCGCGCAAGACATCCTCAATGTTCAAATGTCCCAGTCCCCGCGACGCCAACGTGTACTTGTGCCTGTTCGCGCGGACCTTGCGCAGGAAGTCTACGTACTTGGTCAAGTGGTTGTCAAACTCCACCGGCTCGCCGTTCTCGATCTTGTCCAGCGCCTGCTCGATGAAGTACAGCGCGATCGCGTCCGCGCGGTCGACAGCCTCGGCGTCCTTGGGGTCCGGCGAGAACTGCGGGTCGCGCGCGTAGAGCGCCTTGAGGTAGGTCTCCGTCTCGGCCGTGCCGAGCAGCGAGAGGTCGGGCTGGAAGTCGATGCCGTACGAGAAGCGACTGGCGCCGTCGTCGTCGCGCGCGCTGCTGCCCGCACCGGCGATGACGGTCCCGCGCTCGCCCTTGGCGACGATGACGGGCTCGCCCGTCTCGGCCAGCAACGTGCTGGCGTCCCACTCAAACTCCCTAAACGTGCGCGCCACCTCCTTGGTCGCGACGTGCAGCAGCGGGTTGCCGGGCAGCGTGAACAGCTTGTGCGACACCCACAGCTCCTTGAGGTTGCTGAACATCAGCGTCGGGATCGCCTCCCAGCCGCCCATGCTCAGCGAGACGAAGCCGACGTGGAACACCGAGTCGAAGGTTGTGGGGTGAATCACACACGGGTCCTCGGCGGCGTAGGGCATGGTCTTTGCATAGTCCCGCAGCGCCAGCGTGCCCGACGCGCAGCCGTTGCGCGAGTACTTGATCTCCCGCAGGCCCTGGAAGTACGGCCCGTAGTCGAACCCGGACTTCTTGCTCAGGTTCTCGTACAGCTGCGCGGTCTGCACACTCAGCGTGCACTGCCCGGCCGCGCGCGCGTGCTCCTCGCTCACGGCGCTCGCCCACCGAGCCTTGCGCGCGGCCGACTCGGCCGAGACCTCGCCCTCCTCGAGCTCGACGCGGATGCTGCCAAACGCGCACTCGATCCACTCGTCGCCGCCGAGCGTGAACACCCGCCAGTCGTACACGCCCTGCGCGGCGTCCTTGGCCGTGTGCCGGCGCGGCTGCAGGTAGATCTTGGCCTCGGTGCCCTTTTCCGTCTCGTTCACCGGGATGGAGCGCATGAACCGCACGTTCTCGAGCTTGTACCCGCTAATGGCCGCGCCGGGCGGGAGCAGCTGCCGCGCCGCCTCGATGGCCATCACGAGCATGCCCGTGCCGGGGGTAGAGCGGCGAGCCTTCGAGCGCGTGGTCGACGATCCAGGGGGCTTCGGCGAGGCGGATCTTGTGGTGCCACGTCGGCTGGGCCGGGTTGAAGTCGTTCTCGCGCAGACCGAGGAGGGCGTGCCGCCGGAAGGGCCGTTGGGAGTAGATCGCGCTGAGCCGGGGTTCGTCCCAGTAGAGCTTGGCGCGGGAGAAGGGGTAGGAGGGGAGGTCTGTCACGCGCTTCGGCTGGGCTGTGGGCTTGAGAGTGGCTTGGTTGGGCTTGTTGAGGTCGATGGGGAGGCCGGCGCTCCAGAGGGCGCCGATGGTCTCGAGCAGGGAGCGCGTGTCGGCTTGACGGGGGTTGAGCACGGCGGCGTACGACCACTTCTCCTCGCCTTCGCCGAGGTGCGTGAGGATGTCCTTGACGGGCCGCCGGAGGGCAGACTGCGGGCCGATCTCGACGAGGAATTTGGTGGCATGCTTCCGCTCGCCGACCATCGCGGATACGGCGTCGGTGAAGAGGACGGGAGAGAGCAGGTTCTTGACCCAGTAGCTCGGGCTCGCGAGACCCTCGAGCGTGATGAAGCTGCCCTCGGTGGACGAGAAGAACGCGACAGTGCTCTGCTCCTTGGCCTCCCTCGCCGGCGCGCCTATCCCGGCCAGCAAGCCCTCGTACTCCACCGCGCCATCGCGCAGCGCCTCGGAGTGATAGCCGATGGTCACAGGCAGCTTCCGTGCGAAGATCTCCTTGGCGTCCAGCGTCTCGGACAGGCGCAGAATCGCCTCCGTCGGGCCCGACAGCGTGACGTTGACGGGGCTGTTCTCACACGCGACCGTCACCGCCGGCTCGGCCTGCAGATATGTCTGCACCGCCGCCTTGCCCAAACCCACCGACATCATCGTCGTCGCCTCCCTCGCCGGGTCAGACGCCAGCTTGTCGGCCACGACACCGCGGAAGTACGCCACCCGCCACGCACTCTCGCGATCCAGACCACCCGCGCAGTACGCAGCCGCGACCTCGCCCGACGAATGGCCAACCACCGCGCGGGGCACAATGTCCCACGTGCGCAGCAGATCGACGAGGGCGATTTGGATGGCGGTGCAGAGCGGCTGCGACAGCGCCGGCTTGCTGACTTTGCTGGCCTCCTTGTCCTTCTCGAGCTCTTCTAGCACAGACCAGGTGCTGCCGAGGCTGGTCAGATAGGCGTCGCAGTCGGCGAGGCTCTGGCGGAAGACGGGGTAGTCCAGGAGGCCGGTGGCCATGCGGGCGTATTGCGCGCCTTGGCCTGTGAAGACGAAGGAGAGGTCGGGGGCGGAGGAGGTGCTGGCAAAGGTGCTGGGCGAGACGAGGGCTGTGAGGTCGTCGGCGAGGGAGGAGACGACGGCGAAGGAGCGGAACTTGTGCAGGGATCGGTGGGAGGCGAGGGTGTAGGCTAGGTCTGAGAGGAAGTTTGCGGCGTGGGGGGCCCCGGGTGAGGAGAGGAAGGTCTGGAGGGTTTCTGCTTGGCGCTTCGTGCCGTCGCTGTCTGCGGCGGAGAAGGGGATGATGGCGTAGGGGGTTGCGGATGGGAGAGCGCCGTTGCCGTTGCCGTTGGCGTGTCCGTTGGCGTGTCCGTTGGCGTGCCCGTTGGTGTGGCCGTTGGTAGGTGTGGGCTCGCCGACGGACTGGTGCAGGCCTTTCAAGCCGTGGGTGCGCAGGTAGTTGTACGCGTCGTCGAGGATCACATGGGCGTTACTACCTGTTTGCTGTCAGCATCTCGCCGTCTCGTATACAGACCGGGGAACGTACCTCCGTATCCAAAGGAGCTCACGGATGCCCTGCGAATTTCTGCTGCCGCCGGCCATGGGACTGCTTCTTTGGGGAACTGAGTCAAGTCAGTCAGTGGGAGCAGTTCTCTCCGTCCGCAGAAGAGTTTCTTACCGCGAGCTGCAAATCCGCTACATCAATAGCAGGATTCGCCTTCTCAAACATGGCAATCGGCGGAATCACGGCCTTCTCCAGCGCGAGAACGGCTTTGATGACACCAGCCTACAGCAGCGAACCTGTTAGCGAGATCTATCACCTATACGCACACCAGCCCGTAGGGAGGTTCACTCAACACTCACCATGCCCGAAGCGCCCTCCAAGTGACCGATGTTCGCCTTTACAGAACCCACGTACAGCGGCCTGTCAGACTTGCGACCGTCGCGGAAGGCTTGCCCTACAGCAGCCGCCTCGATCGGGTCACCCACCGGCGTTCCAGTGCCGTGAGCCTCGACATAGTCCGTTTCGGCAACATCGAGCCCCGCAACGCGATATGTGTCGCGCAACAAATCCAGCTGCGCCTGCTGGCTCGGCTGCGTGATACTCGGCGTCCGACCGTCCTGATTCGCACCCGTCGCCCGGATGACCGCCCTCACAACGTCCCCGTCCCTCAGCGCGGCGTCCAGCGGCTTGAGCAGCACGAACCCAAACCCCTCGCCTCTCGCGTACCCATTCGCCTTGGCGTCAAAGCTATAACTCTTACCGTCAATACTTAAAAACCCGCCGTTGCTGAGCGCCAGCGCCTGACTCTCGGGCGTGATGAACGTGTTCGCGCCGCAGACGAGCGACATGGCGCTCTCGCCCGCGAGGATGCTCTGCACGCCGAGGTGCAGCGCGTACAGACCCGACGAGCAGGCCGTGTCGACGGTGAGCGAGGGGCCCGCGAGGTCGAAGAAGTGACTGACTCGGTTGCTGAGCATGGACGAGCCGTTGGCGGTGGCGTGGTAGCGAGATTGGGCAGAAAAGTCACGGCCGGTGATGGTCTCGCCGTCGCGGGAGAAGGAGGCGCAGTAGACTGAGGTGGCGGAGCGGGAGAGGCTTTCCATGGGGATGCCCGCGTTCTCAAACGTGCGGTAGGCGCCCTCCAGGAGGCCGCGCTGCTGCGGGTCGAGGACGGATGCCTCTGCGTATGACATGTTGAAGAAGGGCGCGTCGAAACTGCGCGGGTCTTCTTCCATGAAATGTGCATGGCGGATGCGTAACTGGCGGGATCAGCTCAGTCGGGTTCCAAAAACGTCAGGACTCAGGACGCATCCTTCAGACTTACGCTGTCCAGACGGTTCGGGTCCGGATGGTAGAAAGCTGTTGGTCAAGTTAGCCCGTGGTCGTGATACTCGTGCACCGCCCGTAGAAGACGGTAGAGAGTGGTTACGTCCCATCTATGTTGAACCGGTCGGCGGGTATTTCTTTGGATACATTCCTCGCGCTCATCACCAGCTCCCAGAAGGCCTGCGCGGTTACTGCGTCACCTGGGAACTTCAGGTTCATGCCGATTATGGCTATCGGTGTCGTCTTGTCGGTAGCCATGATTGCGGTCTACGGTATGTCAGTTCAAGTTCAGGGGAGACCAGCTTTCCAACGTCCTGTGACAGTCTCGCCAAGTGCAAATGCTACCAAGTTATAAGGGACAGTCGCAGGCACAGTAGAACTTTGGGTATTCAGTCTTGACAACAGGCACTCATCACAAGAACAGCGACGAAGCTTTGCTAAATACACTCCACCACTACCCGTAGCCGAAGACTGAGCTGGATGTTGTCATGGCCAACGCGTCTTGTCCAGGCCCGACTCCCGAGAGGTCCGGGTAATCCTGTTAATCGATACGGAGTATCGTGCTGGGGATGAAACATTATAATCAACGTGGATCTTCAACGAGTCGCGCAGATCAACGAATCGCGCCACTAGAAATCACACCAAAAATCCGACTTTCAAAGAACCATAGTTATCAAAGAAGGAAAAGATACTACAACGATGTGACTAAGCACATAGCGAGATTATAATAAGCTTTACTAGTGTGGATTTCTGACATGTCAGCAACTGCCAAGGACGGATGCTATATCGGAAAAACGGGTTTGCGACGGTTATTTTGCCCCATTTTTAACAACGTGCTGTACAAGTATCTACGAAAATCACAAAGTAACTATACTAAAAGTTGTAATAGTGATAAAGTTAGAGATAAAGTTTCAGCTCAATTGAGCTTAGCCTTGTCTAGTTATGGATTCTAAAAAACTATAATATCCGTATCTGGGGTGATTTTCATCGCGCGACTCGTCAGTCTGCGCGACTCGCTGATGATCCACGTCATTCCTCTTCAAACAAGCATTCTTGGTACGCGCGAGTCATTAGCTTGGGCCGCATGTTTCTAGTGCCTCGGAAATGTGAAACTTTGATTTATCTGCCTCAGCGCTAAAGAATTGCATACCGCCCTACTGTGTATACGACGCCCGTAGAACATCTCCCCCTCCCCTTATATTCCTACTATTAATATTCTTGGTAGTGTTTTCAATATTTTCTTTCATTCCAACACAATCTCTATTTGTTTATAATAGCTATAATAAGGAAAACAATTAGTGCCCGGCGTTCTATATTACTTGATTAGAGTAGTAGTGCGGAGTACTGGTACGGAGTAGTGGTACGGAGTAGTGGCACGGAGTAGTGGCAGTAAGTATAAAGCTTGTCTGTCAAGATATAGGGCTCCATAGAGGGGCCGACGCTACTGGTGCCGAACTGGGGCAAACACCCACAAACCGTCGTAACTTGTTTGGGCGGTCGGTTTCTCGGCGGTACTATGGGGGACCGACGTGTTCATACGGCGTACCACTGTGTACGATTCGCTACATAGACTTCACCGTGCTTTACGTAGTATTGCAGCGGAGAATGGAGCTGGCACTTGACTCGCGTTACTATAATCCGTAGAGGACCGACGTGCTCATACTACGCACTGCGATTCGCTGTATAGACTACACCGTACTTTACGTAGTATTACAGCTGAGAGTGAGGCTGGCGCTTGACTCGCGTCATTGTGGGCGCCGACGTGTTTACCGCAGTATACCACGAGTTGCTATCACAGTATCCGTACAGACTATACCGTGGTTTGTTGCAGCTAAGACAGGGGCTGACGCTTGACTCGCGTTACTGTGGAGGACCGACGTGGTCATACCATGATTCGCTATCGTACACGGACTAAACCGTGGTTTGTTGCAGCTGAGAGTGAAAGGGATGCACAAGTCAGTTGCATAGTGCAGACTACTATGTACATGGCGATGGAGACTACTATGTACATGTACAGGGTGATGGAAACTACTATGTACATGGTGTTGGAATTGCACCACGCGGTATGTGCAAAGGGAATCTTTGGAACGTTCGGTTTTTAGACACCTTCTATGCACCTGGGCACTCGGACAGTAACTGTGTGAATCTGCAAACCCACCCACGCACACAGCTCGCCGTTCCTTGCCCACAGACCAGAACTCACTACGCCTTTTTGTCAATCGTGACTTTGAGCTAGGGAGCAGACAATCACCAAGATGGGCGTCCTAACGTCCATAGAGGTTGACTCCTCAAAGTTGCTTCTGTACGGCGTAGTGACCATCATTTCTCTTATTGTTCTGGCGTCCAGATTGAACAATGGCGACAAGACGAAATCATCGATTCCGCATGCTCCTCGCATTCCGTACAAATTACCCTTTGGTTAGCAAAATTTCAGTTACTTTTCACGTTGGCGCTCGAATCGGACATGGCAGTGAGACTGATCACCACATAACACATAGGAATGGATATGGCATGGAAGCTCATAACACGCTTGCACTCCAACACGTTCGTCGAGTATATCTGCGACGAAGTTCTTGATACTCCCGGTCGCACGGTCGAGATGAACCTGCTAGGCGGTGATATCTTCATCACCGACAGAGCGGAGAACATCAAGGCTATCCAAGCAGATCAATTCGCGGACTTCGCCAAGGGACAGACGCCGCATGATGTGTTTAGTAGTATCTTGGGGGACTCAGTCTTCACAAGTAAGTGTGGTGACCGGCATTATGTAACACAGTTGCTGATATTAGCTCTAGCGGACGGACCTTTGTGGAAGACGAGCAGGGAACAACTAGAGCCGCACGTAAGAAGCCTATCTGTTCAGGTAAAAATGTGTTGAGAGATGACTGATCTGTGTTACGTTTAAGGTCTCTCGTGTCCGTCCGGATGACATTCCTACAGCCGAGGCGCATATGCAGAAGCTTTTAGGACTGATCAAAAACTCGCCCAAGAAAGTCGATGTGTACGATATGGTCGACAGGGTAAATACCGACGCGAAGAGCCCTCCTGACGTTTTTTTGTCACTGACTGCCTTTAGTTCCAACTCGACCTAGTGAGCCAGGTATTCCTAGGAGAATCCACGAATTCGCTTTCCGCGAACGAACAGCCTTTCCGCAAGGCCATGGAGGAGCTTCTGACATTTAACACCAACCGTCTACTTTTCGGGTGAGTGGCACCTCCGCCAGAGCCCAACTTTGGAACTTGAGAATTGTGTTGATAACATGTGCTCCAATAGACGCCTTGCAAACCTGTTTCCAGACTGGCTTTTCGCTCCCAAGGCATATCGTGATCTAACACGCTTTATCGACGATCTCATCGAAAAGACTTTGGCGCTGCCAATTAATAACCAAACAGATTCGAAGACGGAGAAGGAGTTCAATCTCGTGGAGGACCTAGTCGCCACGCATCCGAATGACCGATACTTTATTAGGGGCCAGCTTATGGCAGTCCTGATGGCTTCCAAGGTACGTTCCGGCTTTCCATGTACCGACCCGTCTGAGCAAGCTCGACGGCGCTAGAGTCCGGAATGAGGCGGCGAGTCAGTGATGAAGTGGAATACTGATGACCACATAGGATCCGGGTGCTATTCTGGCCACTTGGACAATATATCACCTAGCCCGCCAACCAGCCCTGTATAAAAGGCTTCAGCAGGAGATCGAAGAGCAGTAAGTAAAAGTTCATATCGGTGCGGAAGATAAACTTGATGCTGACCATATCTTCTCATAAGCATTGGCATGGATGCGATTCCCACAACAGACCAGCTGAGGAAACTGGACCTCCTAGCCAACACAGTCAAAGAGTCCATGAGAATGTACCACCCGCTCGGCCTCAACATTCGAGAGGCCAGGACAGATGCAGTTCTGCCCGTCGGGGGCGGTCTAGATGGGAAAGATCCCATTTCCGTCTCAGCAGGACAGACCATTGGTAAGATTCCAACTAAATTGCGTTTCTGACATCTTGAACTTTTACTATTCACAATCAACTAACCCCATTCACCCCTCTAGTCTACTCAGTCGCAGGTCTCCAGCGCAACAAATCTACCGTAGGCGCAAACGCTGATGTGTGGGATCCTTCACGGTGGGACACCTGGGCGCCAAAGTACGGCGACTATCTACCCTTTAGCATTGGGCCGCGCCAATGTCCTGGCAGAGTCTTTGGCCGTTTCCAGATTCAGTATATCCTGGTGCGATTTCTCCAGGAATTCGAGAGCATCGAGTGGTGTGGACTTGGTGGTAACGGGGACAATGGCAAGGGGGAGATGAAGATCAAGGTTGAGCTCAACCTCAAGTGCGCGGAGCCGGTTATTTGCAACTTCACTCCGCGTTGCAAGAACGCTGTTTAAGGAGATGCTATGGGATGGCCGCAGCTGAGCTTGGGAGACTTGAAAGGGGGTTGTACGTTTAGAAACCGCGTTGGAGACATTGTATTAGCATATAGATAGTGATTCCGTAGAAATTCTCTGAGTATCTATAGTCCAAGTTATAGTGGCATCAGACTGTCACGACATCTGGGATCTAGGCTACGTTCTTACTTCGTAAATCTTGAAAATTCAATGTTGGGTGTTTGTGCGCAATTTCATGTGTTTCTATACTTATAATGCTTATTGCTATAGATCTCAGGTATATGGGTTTGCGCACAGCCTAGAATAGGGGAATGTTTGCCCATACTACAAAGTACTTCGAATCGGCATAAGAATCTAGCCCCTATTCTCACCATAGCTTGGCATAAAAGGACAACTTTTATGATCTGCCCCTGTTCCTGACGGATAGTTGATTGTGAGCTTAGTCTCAGCACATAAAGCTTAATTCTGATAGCACGCGGAAACCCCTGTATTGCACGTACTACTACGGTACTAGTTACGTACGTACTTAGTGCAGCATGCAACCTGACTCGCAAACAGCCGAAGTAGCGTAAGTACGGGGGTATCTAGTGGTAGAATACAACCCAAAATCCACCATACGCTTCGGAAACCACCGCTTTCCGGCGTACATAGCTATTCAATTGACTGCGTGCTTACTATGATAGCCTCAGCTCCTAAAGCTTAATTCTAAGCTCGCGGAAACCCCTGTAACATACGTACTTACCGTGGTACTACGTAGTCAGCACGCCACCTGACTCGCAAACAGCCAATTAGCATACGTACGGAGATACCTACCATGGTAGCGGTAGAGTACAAACCGAAATCTACCGGTCGCTCGGCGTAATGCCACAGACCGCTAGTAACTACGGAGTACCACGTCGCACCTTGGGTACTAATTGCGACATTGGAGACCACCACTTTCTGGCATGCTACGTAGCTGCTGTAGGTTAGCTACTGTGGTAGGACTGTGCCACGGCTTTGTTCCGAATTGTGTATATCAATATCGATATCGATATCGATCACTGCAAAATTCCTCTATTTATTCAACTGCGGAGGTATATCTATTATCCTTTGCCCTATGTTTTATGGGGATAGTTAGCTAGCCTACTTACCACTTTACCTATTCGGGCAGTAAATGAATATAAGTTGTGGCGTATTACAGGTCAGACACCACAGAATTATTATCTTGAGAAGGAAAGCCGGATACCCCTGTCAAAACCAGGTGGCAAAACATACACAGTACTAGCTGTGCCTCCGTGGTGCCATGCGTCTGCGGTGGAGTCATGCGTCTTGGGAAACACTGAGCAGACATGCGATATAGGGCTAGGCGGAGTCATGGTTAAGTCGTACGCACTTACGGAAACGTCCTTGGTTGACTTGGGTACACCCTACTGACTACTACGTACTAAATACCAAGCACTCATCCTCACCAATCCCATGCTCTGGGGAACCGGTTGACTAAACCCACTTTTCTTATACACATCGAAAGAGCATTCGCACTAATCTTTCTTCCATGTGCGTGTGATGGACTCCGCAACGAGATGGCCCATTCATGGGATCGCTGAATACCAAGAGCTACTCTCAATTTGGGTGGTGATTGGAGTAGCTCTATGCGCGGTACTATTTCCAAGCCAATACCACGTAGAATGCATCTTTACTGACCTGCGTCACAGGCCGTGGGACATACTTTATGGTCCGTCATATACAATGTCTACTTCAACCCTCTTAAGAAAGTGCCTGGACCTTTCTTGTGGTCTATATCGCCCATCCCACTCCTCTTGATGTCATGGTCTAGCACGCCGCACAAGAGAATCCTCGCATTGCACCAGAAATACGGCGGCGTCGTCCGCACAAGCCCAGACTCCGTGTCATGTCTCCACGCAACGGCATGGAAGGAAGTCTACGGGCACCGCAAGCCCGGCCAGCTCGAGAACCTCAAGCACCCGGGCTTCGTAGCCGAAGTCGCCTCGGGCATCATCGGGGCCGACACGGAGTCTCACACGCACCAGCGCCATCTGCTGGCCGCAGCCTTCTCGGCGCAGGGCATGCAGCGCCAGGAGCCCCTCATCCGCCACCACGTCGACCAGCTCTTCAGCTGCTTCGAAGAGCACTGCGCCGAGGGGCGATCCCTTGATCTGGGCAAGTGGTTCAACTTCTTCTCGTTCGACATCATTGGCGATCTCAGCTTCGGCGAGTCCTTTGGGAACATGGAGCGGAGGGAATTCCACCCGTGGATCGCGACGATCTTGGAATTTTTTGTTGCGCAGCATGACATGGCGCACTTTCGGCGGGCGTATCCGTTGTTGGAGGCGATGATAGGCCCGCTCGCCAAGATGTTTGCTGCCAAGATTATTGCAAAGCATAACAAGTTCATGCGTACTCAGGTCGCGAAGCGTTTGGCTTTGGAGCCTAGTCGGCCGGACTTTATTGATGGCATGAAGCCTGACCATGCTCAGGGCAAAGAAGTGAGTGAATCCACAACGCTGTTGCGGATTCCAACCCCGATCAAGAAACTGACGTTCTGGGCGATAGGGCCTTTCCTTTGAAGCAATCTGCCATAACGCGAGCATCTTCGTCGTAGCCGGGTCCGAAACGACTGCAATCGCGTATGGCGGACCCCCATCCCCCTTTTCCCTGCTTTTAAAAAGCAGCGATGTTCAAAACTGACGTTGATTTGAGTCAGACTCGCCGGGGCAACTTATCTACTCTGCACCCACCCTGAGATACTCGCCAAGCTAAAGAAAGAGATCGACTCATCTTTCGACAGCGAAGAACAGATCACACTCCTCAGCGCGCAGCGTCTCAAATATCTCACAGCTGTCATAGACGAGACCCTGCGTATCTACCCGGCCGCCGTAGGATCTGTGCCGCGACTGATCCAGCGACATGGCGAGGTTGTCGGCGGGCATTTTCTTCCTGGAGGAGTAAGTCTGAAGAGCATTTTCACGGGTCCTTTTTGAAAGCCTGTACTGGAAACCTCGCTGACTGCTGTGCCGAAACCCTAGACTAGCGTGGACATTTGGCATTGGGCAATGTACCATAACCCTGCCAACTTCACCGAGCCGGAAGTCTTTGCTCCAGAACGTTGGCTTGGGGATCCTCGCTTCGAAGGTGATAAGAAAATAGCATTCCAGCCCTTCTCGACAGGGAAACGCAGCTGTATCGGTCAGAAGTAAGTCATGACTCCTGTGACTATTTGCATCTCCGATATCAATGCGAGAAAGTTCACTGACTGAGAACATTTTACTAGTTTGGCACATTCTGAGATCAAGCAAATAATGGCCCGGCTACTGTGGAAGTACAATGTTGAGCTCGTGGACCGCGAGTGGCTTGAGAAACCATGGCATGATCAACGCGTGCGGGCTTCTTACGTGCATCCGCCTTTGAATGTTCGACTTACTCTCAGATCAGATAAGTTGAAGTAGGATTAGAGTATTCGTGTTTGAAGAATATTCGAGGTGGGAATATGCGGGAAGTCGGGTACCTTCTGCTTTGGAGCTGGGCATGAAAGTCAAAAATTTCAAGGCCGGGAGGTCTGTTTGCTTTTTGATGATATTAGACCCCTCTGATCTTGTAACTGGGTAACTAAATTGCAACTTCTTGACTAGAAATCCTGCATTAAGGCATGTGAGACGTTCACAGATTTCAAATTCTCTCTGGTTTCGCTCAAGACTCTCTTCTCCAAATTCTCACCACGCTTTGAATACATCAAAACCGGGTATCTAGCACCGTGTTAGCAAAAAAATCGGTTGAAGCTCATTGTCGTGGATTACCACTTACGGGCGTACTCCCCACTCACTCAAGAAGCCTCCGTGGCTTTCTCGACCTGCGACCACCACGGCATGAACGTACGTGCTAGCACCCTCTGCCAAGCTTCTACCAAACAAAGCGAAGTAAATCGAGAACAGATACCTCAGGATAGCACTTGTGTTCAAGGTACGCCAGATTTCCGTTTCCCCCACCAGCCCCGGACAAACCGTGTTGATAATCACCTGATCGGAGCTGACCAGCGCCGCTAGTCTTTTCACGAAAATCATCTGCAGCAACTTCTCGCGCGCATACCACTTTGTAACATCGTACTTGTCGTCAAACTGTGGTAAGATTGGTTTCTCGTGGTCGAAATCCGCAAAATACGCGGTCGTCGATGTCACCACCGTGAGCCTAGCCGGCTTTCCTGCCAGACCCTCTTTGGCTTTCAGTATCGGCAGGAGAAGCACAGCCAGCATGATGGTCGAGAGGTAGTTGACTTGGAAAGTCTGCTCTTTTCCTGTCTTGGCCGAGACGACACAGTCCTTGTTCTGCACACCGGCGTTGAGAATGACCATGTCAATCCTACCCAGAGCCTGACATTTTATGGCAAATGCAGAGACAGACTCGGGATCTTCCATATCGAGAATCCAGACCTCGATCTGAGCGTGAAAAAATGCCTTGCGGAGGGCTTCTGCTGCGACGTTGCCTTTGGCTGGAGACCGGACAGCTAGGACGAGCCGAGAGAGGTCTAGCTGGAGGAGCTGCCGTGCTGCTTCGAATCCCAGGCCGGTGTTTGAGCCGGTGATTATGGCTGTTTGGCCATCAAGTTTGACTTCTGCTGCGATCGGAGGAGGGTGCATGAATAGCTGGCGGTACATGAAGCCTATGCCGCTTTGGAAAATGAGGCGGCTGCGGATTTGGTCCCACAAAGACATTTTGACTGTGTTGTATTTGGATTCGGAGATGCTGTCCACTGTCCATCACCAAAGCACTTTACGATTTCAGTGACTCTACTTGGTACATGCAGTCAGTACTCCGTAGTGGCAGCGATGAGCCCTGGACAGTGAGGTGTCTGGGTTTGTGGGGCCAGAAAGCCCCTGACTCGTGTTCATACTGCGTACTCCATAAGCTCCATGGAGCCACTGAATCATGGCCGAGCCACTCAAGCGAGGTGCCTTTGACACCGGATTTCTTGCAAGGCAGTGGCAAGGGAGAGGGGGAAAAGAAGGGAAAGGTAATAGCACGACTTAATAACGGTATTGTGTGGGAGTCAGTTGGACAGGGAACAGCGGGTACGGGAAATTGCGGCCGTGAGATCCTGGACTCTTTCTGTGATGGAATCAAGTTAGGCACTTGCGGGTAGGACCGAAGTGTACTGAAGTATGGAGGTACAGCGGTGAAGTACTGGCAGAGCAAAAAGCAGGGTGTTCCTGGGCATGCATAAGACTTACTTGGTATCGGCTCGGTTGTTTAGCTTGTTGTCATCACTCATGCTAGCAAAGTGAAATAAGTAGACAAATGTACGTGCTTACCCTATCCATGTACGTGCTTACCCTATCCCTGCTCTTTGCTCTACTAAGTACTGTGTATCGATACTTCACCGCTGTACACAGTACCTCCGTATAGTTTAGCGGTGCATGGGCCTTTGAGGCGTACTGCCTATTTCACTACTCTGTATATTGAATAAAACAAACAAATACACCATGCACACTGGCATGCGACTCACATCGTAACACTCGAGCTTCAAATTTTCAAAGCTGTCGGTGTTTTGGTACCTAACCATCTCCGTCTCCTGTAACCAGACTGCTAAGAAATCTATGCCTGCACTCATGGACCTCCCTCTCAGAGGGCTAGCCCTCATCGCCAAATGTGCGTTCGAGCCAATGGTCACCGGTCCTGTTCTCGGCTTGCTGCTGTATACCCCAGAACAGACATGGAAAAACGCCTTGGAGGCAGCATCTCTCTCACAGATCATCGACCTACGCATTCTAATACGCACACTGGGTTTCCTAGCTGCCGCGGGTGTGATCAGGAAGACCAACGCGGCTCTGAACGCATGGGCCACGAATAACTGGCAGATACACGCAGGTCGTGGTTGGAACTGGCCCTCGGAAATCGCAGTCGTCACCGGAGGATGCAGCGGGATCGGCAAAGCCATCGCGGAGGCTCTCACTTCGCACGGGATCCGCGTAGCAGTGCTCGACGTGCAGGACGCGCCCGAGGCGTTCGCATCAAACGACCTGCTGACGTACTTCCGGTGCGACATCTCTAGCCCTACGGCGATAGCAGAAACAGGCGCTAAAATCCGGAACGACCTCGGGCATCCCTCGATTCTCGTCAACAACGCCGGCATCGCCGGCTCTCACACGATCTTGAAAACCCCAGGCGAGTTTCTCAGCCGGATTTTCGACGTAAACATCCTCTCGCACTGGCGGCTAGTCCAGCAGTTCGTCCCAGACATGGTGGCCAAGAACAAAGGCCATGTCGTGACGGTGGCGAGCGTCAACTCGTTCCTGACGAACTCGGCTAATGCCGACTATGTGGCGACTAAAACTGCGGCGCTGGCGTTCCATGAGGGTCTTACGAGTGAGTTGAAGATCTGGTACAAGGCGTCGGGTGTCAAGACTACGATTGCGCATCCGAGTTGGGTACGCACGCCGTTGATTGAGGAGGGGATATTGAAGAGTGGCCAGGACCCGAAGATTCTTGAGAGTATGTTGAGGCCGGAGGAGGTGGCGGAGGTCATTGTGAGGCAGATCATTAGCAGGCGCGGTGCGCAGCTGTTTATTCCTAGCTTTGCGGCGCCTATCTCGTGGCTGAAGGGGTTGCCAAACTGGGCCCAGGAGCTTGTTAGGGATGCGTTTGGGAAGACGAGTGCTGTCACTAGCGGTTCTATGATCGCCTTCTAGACGTTGAGCCTAATACTGTGTAAGAATACGTCTTGGAGCATAAAGCCCAAATCATTCTTCCAATTTTCTCGTTTACATGCCCTTTATTTCGCTTTTGGGTTTCCTATAGGCTATAACTAGGTAGCTTCTTAGTTAAGCTCTTAGCCCGCCCATCTCCAAACAATTATGTTGGGGCCAATTGACTGCAACTACACCATCCAAGATCTCACACAGGACTGAAAAGGCCCTGCGAGATATCACGATAGATAACAACTCACGCCCTCGGCATCCCCGGAGTCCTGGAACGTGTCATGAACACGTGCAGGACTGGTTGCGCTGTATCGAGTCAGGACGGGACTGCCGGTACGAAGTGGAGGCTCTGTGGATGCTACTCCGTAGTAACTAGGATCCCTGTGTGCGTCCACTTGGAGGAGGGGAACGATGCGTCAAGTGCAGGCCGAATGTTTCTAATGCCTCGACATTTGTGGGATTATGATTTGCATGCCTCAACGCTAAGAATGCCTGCCGCCCTATATGGCGTTTACTGTGTATATCCTACGGTGTACGCGTGTTCGTACCTATAGGGTAGTAGCCGTGGATTTGAAAGAAATAAGGCGATTCAGAATTCAATGCTAAACTAAACACTACGTACTAAATACAAATACTATGATTAAGAGAATTGTTACTTTATAACTTTGTAGCTCTTGTAGGAACAGCCTAAAATAGCTATAAAATATTGATTATATTAAATATAAGTGCGTATATTCAACATTTTAAGGTTAATTCGATCATAAATTTAATACAATGTCTATTCCAGATAGAAAAGGTATATATGGCGGCTTTACTTTTTACTAAAGAAAACAAACAGTCTTAGTCCCTTATATTTCTATACGCAGTCTCTCTTTAATAGCAGTAACGCGCGGTATTATCCTCTTTACGTAGATGCAGTATCTTAAACGCGTTTAGACCGAGTACATATATCCACGGAAGTACCCATGCCCATGCGTTGCTAGGGTTCACCGCTAGGGAGACCGGGGTAAAGTACACTAGTAGGGGGCTACTATAAAATAACCGGCTAACCTGCAGCTATATTTCATTCTAATGATGGTTTCTTGGCTTTGCAGACTTATTTAATATCTTTGCACAGTCGTGAACTCTTTAGACCATCTATCACATTTCGTGTTGCTTTCCATCTACACTATACCCAAACATGGCTGCCGAATTCTCCCTAGCGGAGACGCCAATCGGCAAATACTTTGCCTCCATGGCCGAGATGGGCGTCATGCGCGTCTTTGTCGAGCACGGCATCTTTGACGCCATTCCGGATGAGGGAATCTCCCTCGAGGACCTCACGGCAAAGCTGGGCGTGGAGTATAACCTCATCGAGCGCTTCTCGGCCTTCCTCCTCGCCGTCGGCGTGCTGACATCCCCGTCACCCGGCCACGTGGCGCACACACCCGCGTCAAAGGCCTTCACGGACCCCCGCGTCGCACAGTTCTACTCGTACCTCTTTGACTTCTTCATGGGGCCGACGACGCGGTGGCCACAGTACTTTGCGGAGAACGGGCTCGCCGAGCCGCCTAGATCGAATCGCTCGCCGGGCGGGTTCGCGCTGGGCATGCCGGACAAGACGGCGTACGAGATCATGGCGGCGATTCCGGGGTTGGCGACCAGGATGAATGGCGCGATGGCTATCGATGGCGACATTCCTGTCACGGGGGTGTATGACTTTAGCTGGGTGGCTGCGTATGCCGCGGGGGGTGCCGGTGGGGAGAGGGAGCTTATTGTTGATGTTGCTGGAGGCAAGGGCCAGGCGTTGAAGGATATTTTGGAGGAGACGCCGGCGATTCCTGCGGCCAGGTGTGTCTTGCAGGATCAGCCGCACGTTATTGCCGAGGCGGTGGAAGAGCACAAGGATTCGGCTGTTTTGGGCCCGGTGAAGAAGATTGGGCACAGCATCTTTGGGGAACAACCCACCAAAGGTATGGAAATCGAGCCCCCACTCCTCTCCCTTCTCCTTTCGAGATACACAATTCTCAGGTTTGGGAACCAAACTAACCGACCGCTCTAGGTGCTCTCGTGTATTATATACGCCGGGTCCTGAACGACTGGTCCGACCATGAAGCCCTTCAGATCCTGAAAAACGTGCGCGCGGCCTGCACAGAGGACTCGCGCGTGCTGATTGCGGAGTATTTGCGTCCTGAACAGCCGAGTGTACACACTAGCACCGTCGACATGTTCATCTTGAATATTGGCGGCAAGGTGCGCAGTGAGAAGGCTTTTGGCGAGCTTGCGGCGAAGGCTGGGCTGAAGATTACGTCGGTGGCGAGGCATGAAAAGACCGAGTCGGCGGTTGTTGAGATGGTGCCGATTTAGTTGATAGAGTATATCACTTCCGTGCAATTCAATACCGGATATTGAGAATTGAAATGTCCTAGTTCAGGCATGCTCAGGCAGTTCCATCATGGGCTACGCTCCAGGTTATGCCTCTGTTGTGATCATGCTATACAACAGATGATTGTCTCAGTTTATCAAATCTTCATAGACCCAGGACCTACCTACTTAGTAGGTTAGTCACCAGCTCTGCGGCAAGTCTGTCTTGAGTGGCAGATTGGCCCAACGCGTCCACGCGAAAGCCCAGGAGCTGCACGGATAGACAGTCAATAAAATACCCTTCTTAGTGAAGACTCCAAAGATGGTTGTAAGATTACTGATGTGCTGTTCCTCAACGTCAGAAATGATCAGAACATCGTCGATACAAACGCGAGAAAGTGAGAATGTTCCTTGAGAAGTCGGTCCATATAGCGCTGCACAGAAGATGGCGAGTTCCGAAACTTCATGATTGCCACTGTGGAACGCTCCAAGCGGCGTTGGCTAATCATGGCAAATCGGTCTCGAAAGTCAGGATGAAGCAGAAACTGCCAAAAATGACGCGGCATCGATAACCGTGATGAAGCTTTTACCCCGTAGTGAGACGATAACCTTAGCCTGCAACGTAAGGGGGTAGCTATCCGGGCACGGCAACCTTGTTGAGAGCTCGAAGG
Organism: Arthrinium puccinioides; assembly: GCA_022414665.1. NCBI lineage: Eukaryota > Fungi > Ascomycota > Sordariomycetes > Amphisphaeriales > Apiosporaceae > Arthrinium > Arthrinium puccinioides. Next base: position 436,805 of record JAIUNF010000005.1, read on the forward strand.
TCTATAACCACCCTGCCTTTCTGTTCACCAGCTAGTTGGCGCCAAACAACGAGAGAGGATGGGCGAATGGCGAGGATTCTGTAAACCATTCGATGCGGGACTTTTGGTACAAGAGATCATTAGTCTTTTCGAGCAGCTCATCCATAATAACCAAGATATCAGGGAGGGCGTTGGCTGCCATTGCAGTGAAAAAGGGGTAATGTCGAACTGCGCATTGAGAGGCATGGTAACGCTGTACTGTACATTGGCTCAGGCACAGAGGGCATATAGCGGTCGTACTATCACGACTGATACAACGTAGTCAATATTCGCTGAGTGAGGAAACAGCAAATCGTTACCGATCGGCAAGTTCGGCCGCAGTTCATCATCAAGAAACCATCTTGACTTGGTAAACTTTGTCTAGGCAGACTTGCTGTCCGACGAGCTGAGCATGTAGAACGTGAACGTGGCCCAATGCGTGGTTCTCACGGTGCCCTTCCCAACACCCTCCAGCTTACCATGCCTGGTTTCTATGGTATACTCAAGAGTGCGTCCTGTACCGGGATCGCAGCAAAACTCGACATCCTCACCAGCAGGGGAGAGACGGGCCTTGATACGCAGGTGAGTACCATACCCCACCACTCTTCCAACACACCACCCTTCCGAACTAATAACAACGGCGATACTCGACCTTTTCTGTGCAAGTTGACACTACTACCAGACCTCTAAATATATGAATCTTTATCCAGGGTTTCTAAATCGTACCCACGATCCGTCTGGCAGCAAGACGCCAGAATCTTGCACCGTGATTTAGTCAAGCCCGGATGCCGGTACCGGGGTAGTTGTTTGCGGAGTGTGGATTTACAGCGGGTCAAGGGTCATCGATGGAGGTTCCCCCACGGGGTAATGTTGAGCGAGCGGGCATTCCCCGAGAGCTGTGGACGAGCAACCCCTGTCTCCTCCCCCTGGGGCTCTCGGGGTAGCTCCCTCACGAGGTTGGGGTGGGGGTTGGAGAAACTCGCCGAAACCGTCCCAATTCCTCTGGCCGCAACGGGAAGAGGCTAGATCGTCGGGCATGAATCGACGATGGATGGCCTCATAGGCCCGTCATGCAAAAGTGGCATTCTGCGGCGGTCCGGAGCCGGTGCCGCTGTGGACGTCAAGCCATCGCCAGCTCGACGAGCGGGGAAGACATCCACGACTCCATCCTTGCCAAGGCACGGTGTCGGCCATCCGTGCGACTTGCCAACATCGCCAGGATTCACTCGTCGGCGGGGGTTCATGAGGGGTCAGGCTGATCGTTGACGTTGACTCAGACTGACACGGTCACACGGGGGACGGATATAGGAAACTGACCGATCTCGACAGAAGACAGAAAGACTGCTCGACACGTTCACTAACAACACCAACCACTCGCAACCGAGGAGCCATGTTTGGACCCCAATTACTGGCCTTCTCGTCGACGGCCTCGGAGCAATTCGGGCGTGATGACCTTGCCAATCTCGTCGGCGCCACCATTGTCGTCGATGCAGACGATCATGTCGGTGTGCACCTCGCGGCACAAGCGCTGGCCGATGATCTGGGCCGCGTGACAAACCGTGCGGCCTACCATGTCGTCAAAGTCAACGTCGAGGCTACGGCGGCGATCGATTGCGAAGTCGCCGTCATTGTCGGCACCACGGAGAAGTCCACTTTGATCAAACGTCTCATCGACCGCGGCCAACTCAAGGATGGCCAAATACACGGGCAATGGGAATCATTCACCACTACCGTGATTGAAAAGCCGGATTGTGGTCTGCGTTGCCGTCGAGCACTCGTCATCGCGGGGAGCGACAAGAGAGGCGCCATCTTTGGTGTCTATACACTGTCTGAGCAGATGGGCGTATCACCGTACGTGAGTTGATTCGATCCGAGGAAACAAACCTGACTTCGAGTCGTCTAGATGGCACTGGTGGGCCGACGTGCCTCCGAAGCAGCATCAAGAGATATACGCGCTACCAATCACCACCTCTAGTCGAGAGCCGAGCGTCAAGTATAGGGGCATCTTCATCAACGACGAGTCCCCCGCTCTTACGGGTCTGGTCATGGAAAAGTTCGGCCGGTACGGCAAGGAGTTCTACTCGCACGTCTTCGAGCTGCTGTTGCGACTAAAGGTGCGACGAGCCGGCGACTCTCATCACGGGAACCAGCGGGAGACTGACTACACCGGCAGGCGAACTTCATGTGGCCGGCCATGTGGCCGGGCTACCCGAACCCGGGAAGCTCCTTCTTCGTGGACGACGCCGAGAACCAGAAGCTGGCCGACGCGTACGGCATCGTCATGTCGACGTCTCATCACGAGCCAATGCAGAGGGCGACCAACGAGTGGTTCGAAGACAACCCGGACGGCAGCTGGTCGTGGCTGGAAAACAAGGAGAAGATTTGCGACTTCTTCGACGAAGGCATCACCCGGGCCAAGGGCATCGAGTCGTACTTCACCATGGGCATGAGGGGCGAGTACGACAGGTCTATGAAGACGGACGATCCGGCTGCGGTTGTGAGGGACGTCATCAAGACCCAGCGGTCTCTCATCAAGAAGACGCACGGCAGGGAAGACGCTGTGCCTCGTAAGTTTTCCTTTGCTTCCTGAAACGACACAGATGCCAGTCCTGCTCACCTTGTCGGTTTAGAATTACTGGCTCTTTACAAAGAAGTCCAAGAGTACTGGGACGCGGGAAACCTCGACGTTCCCGATGACGTGACCCTCCTTTTCGCCGATGACAACTTTGGATCGTGTCGTCGACTGCCCACCAAAAGCGAGCAGAGCAGGTCCGGAGGTGCCGGTGTGAGTCTATTCACCATGAATACCTACCGCGAAGCAACTGACATGGTGCAGATATACTACCACTTCGAGTACGTCGGCATCCCGAGAAGCTACAAGTGGATCAACCCCAACTCGCTGGGCAAGACCTGGCACCAGCTGCGAGAAGCTCATCGAAGGAACGCGAGACAGATCTGGGTCTTTAACGTCGGCGACATCAAGGTGAGAATCGAATGCCATGCTTCGGGGTTTTCCAGGTCGTAGCCTATCGGGATCCCAGTCACTGACAGTTCACAGCCGATGGAGGTCCCCCTCTCGTTCGCCATGGCTCTCGCATGGGACATTGACTCCATCCCCGCGGATGGGATACCAGAGTTCCTTACCCAGCTCGCTGCACGCACATTCGGCGAGACCGTAGCAGAGCCCATCGGGAAGGCCTGGGCGGAATACGACAGTCTCGTCTCCATCCGACGGCACGAGCACATAGAAGCGGACGACTTCTCGCTCTTGCACCACAACGAAGCCAACCAGATCCTGTCTCGATGGGAGAAAGCGCTTCGATCGGCCGAGACCCTCTCGGACGAGATCAACAAGAATCTCCAGCCGGCCTACTTCCAGCTGGTCCTCCACCCCATCAAGGCGAGCACCATCTACACGGCGCTCCGGGTCAACCTGGCGCGCAACCAGCTCTGGGGCGAGCAGCGGCGCAACTCGGCCAACAAGGCCATGCGCAAGGTCCTCGACCTCTTCGACGCCGACTACGACCTCAGCGACGAGTTCCACGCCCTCCTGGACGGCAAGTGGAACCACATCATGCGCCAGACGCACTACGGCTACAAGGAGACCTGGCACGCGCCGAGCCGCGACATAATCAGCGGGCTGTGCGTCGTGCAGAGCCGCCAGGACAGCAACCCGCTCGTCGGCCAGCTCGGCGTCGCGGTCCAGGGCCACGAGGGCGTGCGGCCGGGCCGCTGCAACGAGGAGAGCGACCGCACGCACCCGAGCAAGAGGGACCTGGTCCCGGGCGTCACGCTGCCGCGCATCACCAACTACGGGCCCGACGCCCTGTGGTTCGAGCTCTTCAGCCGCGGTACCGTCTCGCTGGACTGGACCGCGACGGCGCCGCACGACTGGATCGCCTTGTCCCGGAGAGCCGGGCGCGTAACCCCGACCGGCCCCGACGTCCGCATCGAAATCACTATCGACTGGGGCCGGGTGCCGGACGGGTTCGACCAAGAGGTCCTGATCGACGTCCGGTCCACGGGGGGCAACTACGGCCCCTACGGCGACGACTTTGAGCAGGTCCACCTGCCCGTCACCAAGCGCCGGGTGCAGGGGCCGTTCAGGGGCTTCGTCGAGTCGGGCGGCTGCGTGTCCGTGCCGGCCGGTCTGCCGACCGGGGGCGGCCTGCCGGCCTTCTACCTCGGGCTGCCCAAGGCAGGGCGATCGGGCGGGTCCGTGGCCGTGAACCCGGACGCGCTGGCGGCGGCGGCGGCGGCGGCGGCGGTGGACGAGGCGCCGTTCTTGACCTATAGCGTGTACATGTTCGAGGACGCGAAGGATGCCGTCCTGCACCTCGAGTTCAACATGACGCTCGATCTCGACCCGGAGGATCTCATGCAGTACGACGTGCAGGTCGACGGCGGGGAGATCCAGACGCATCGCTTGGTGCAGTCGCCCGAGCGACCCGGCGAGCTGCCGCCGGGATGGAACCGCGCTGTGCAAGACTGCGTGTGGAAGCGCCGTCATGAGCTGGGGGGACTCGGGGCGGGTGCGCACCAAGTTGGCGTGAGAATGCGGCATGCGAACATGATGTTTGAAAAGTTGGTCTTGGAGGTGGGAGGAAAGGCCGAAGATGGGTATCTCGGACCCCCACCCAGTGTCATTGTGGAAGCTTGACGAAACGGCATGCCGTATTTGATTCTCATGGGGACGCTGACAGAATCCGATCATGCTTGGCTGGCGTGGTGAGGCCAACATGGATAGTGGGTCATATTTTGAGAACATCTGGGACAGTTAACCTTTGATTCATATGATGCATCTCGTCAATAGCTTGTTACTCGAGAAGAAAATCCAACATTCACACTATTCCACGTACAAATGACCCGGATTTGATCCATCTCATACTAAGGTGGGCTAGTCGGAGGCCCCTTTTAAGAAATATAGTGCAGAGTATAGTTTGTGGATGACTACGGCCCACTCTGCCATCTGTGTATTCAACCGCTGCATATCGTAAAGACGAGTTGGGCTAGTTGCTGGAATTCCTGAGAATATATCACTCATTAGATGTGAACGAACAGCTGGCCGATTCGACGAGTTTGCAGCCAGTGGACCATGGCTAACTCGGACAGCACACTGACTTGTGGGACACGGTAAGGATTATACGGTATACCCATGTCAAGCACACCTTGAAAGTTGACGTAAGAAATATCAAGGATAACCGTACTCACGCTTTGCCGCCAGCCACCTGTGAGACTGACTGCCAGATCTGATTTGCTCGTTGAGCGCGGCTTGGATGGGGTAACCAATTAGACGTATCACGAAGCGAATTGAACCGTCCAAGCGAGCAAATCGGAGTCGAATCTGCAGCCAAAGCATAAGCCAAACTGGAACTATGCAGGGATCTGCACTGCAGTGAGACTGTGAGAGAAGGGGGCGGTGGGATGCGAGAGGCTGTGCCTCTCTTGGTGAGAGGTAAATCAAATTTCCACCTTTGTTTCTCTGCTTATTTCCCCAATCCTTTACGACTTATCATGTTTTTTGCTATTCCGTGGTGACTAGTCCGGTACCGAGTACGCAGGTTGAAGCTCCAATGTCAGAGGCAACCGCCCTTCTCGTCATACTGGCCGCGTGCCTCGCTTTCCTCGTTTGCGACGCGAGCGCTCAGGACGCAGTGAACAAGTGGGTGACACCCCCAGAAGACGGCTCCAACCACGACTACACAAACAACCCAAACTACACTCTCGGCCAGAATCTGCAGTTGGAATGGCGCACGAACGCGAGAAGCGTGTCGGTGTGGATGTGGCAAGATGATGCCATTAATGAAAATTTCACCGCTGCTTCTATACTCAGTAAGTACGCCCGAGTCGGTCTTCGTTTCGGCCAAATACAGGCAGGCATGGTGGTCCGTCTTTTTCTGACCGTGGAGCGCCGACTCGACAGGGGATACCCAGCTCCAGACATTCGCCTGGACGGTTTCGTTCAACGGCTTCGACAAGACGCGGGGAAACGTGTTCTGGCTCCAGTTGGAGGGGCCTGTACAACGGGTCGCGAGTCACTACTTCAACATTGTAGAAAACGCAGCTGTTGTTGGCAGTTCTTCGACTTCCACAACGCAGACCCTGGCTGGTCCGACTTCGTCTACCGGACGAAGCAGCACCGCCACCAACTTGACACCGACGTCCTCCGCGACTGGACCGCCTCCGACAGAGACCTCCGCGGCCCTCGGTCAACCTACCGCAGAGCCGGCCTCCGCTCCGGCCACGGGCGGCCTCACAAGCGGAGGAGCCATTGCTGGTGTCGCGGTCGGGGCCACCCTCGGCGCGGTCGCAGTTGTTGGCGCCATTGTCTGGCTAGTGTTTAGGATGCGCAAGAAGCGGAAGCAAATGCCATCTGGAGCATCGCCGGAAACAAGTACGACGGTTGGGGATGGTGGCGAGGCCTTTGGGCAGTCTGAATACAAGGAGAACAAGCCCGCTAACAACGACGCCGCGGAAATTTATACACCACTGCAGCAGCCTGTCGAACTTGACCAACAGGATCCGAGGCATGCTGAGCTGCCCTAGAGAGTGCCTCGCCTCAGGCTTTCTTACAGGCTCAGTGTCACCACCCCGATCACGATTCGAACCAGCGAGTGGCTCTGCTGTCAACAGAAACCGGCCAATGTTGACTGGCGAGAATACAAGACCAGGACAGGTCGACGCTACCAGGTTGGTTAGGTGTGGCCCGGTTGGGAATCTCGCAATTCCCGGTCAAAGCAGATTCTGCGCCGTTGATTACCTATAATTAATGCCGCAGGCGGCGGCAAAGGACATGAGAAGTCAAGATAAGCTTAACGCAAAATATAAGAGCCTGTGCAACCAGCCGTACCCGATAACGCTTCTTCTGGTGCCACAACACACAGTCACACACTTGCCCAGTGCCCGACTCGAAACCATAGGGACAATGAAGAGAAATTGAAATGTAAAGTTGAACAGTTGCTTGGTGGCGGTTGGGTGGCTCACTCGCTTATCAAGGACGTTATAGACAAAGGAAGTCTGCTATGAAAATTCTCGATATGTATGTAGCCTATCAAAACAACCGACCCGCGCCTGTCTTCTGTCTTAAGGCAAGTATAGTCCGTCTGTCTCCCGTCTCCGGTTTCAAGATCGAATCACCAAACGCTATCCGTCAGCCACTACCCGTACCCGCCTTCGCGATATAGTACGATTCCATACCCGGGGTAGCGGAAATCGATCGGTAAGGGCCGCCACCGGGAGGGTTACCCGTGCCCCAGTCCTCGCGGGGCCCGGTCACAGTTTCCTCGTAGCGCTTCACAGCGGGGGACTTGAACATGGTCTTGAGTGCTCCGAGGGTGGTAGTCTTGTGCTTGTCGGGCTGGGCAACAGTAGCCTTCAGATCAGATATGGAATCTGAAGTGGATATCGAGCAGCTGTCATGCGGCTGCTGCTCTGCGGAAGTTGCCTTATCTGCCATCTTTGGTTGACCTCTTCGTTATATGTGATTCGGGAGTTTTTGGGATGTAGGAAGAGGAGTTGTTTGAGAGGGAAGTTGAGGATAATACCTAAGAAGATGGTGGGAAGCGTGTACGAGGGTGACTTTGGACTTTTATGCCCTCGTACTGTAACTGTTCTTGTCTCAAGAATGCGACAATTACTTTGATTATCGGGCCGTACATCCTGTCATCTGATAGTCAGGACAGCCGAAGCAGCCGATGTTGGTTGATCGCGGCGCAGCCCGAGTCATCATCGTAGGACCACGCAGCCAATAGGACCAATGCGCGGCCATGGTGGCTCATGTAGCCATTTACCCGGCTGGTTACATTGCATGAAGAGAGGGGTTGATGTTGGTTTCTGTGCATGCAGCTGCTGGAAACTGTCTGGAGTGCATACACGCTCTAGGACCCTACACCAACACACCTGCTAGCGGTAATGGTTATTCGCACCAATGCCAAGCGATCGACCGAAGGGAAAGTGGAAGGGATACTGTACCAAGCTTCCTTGGCATCTAGATCCCGCCTACATGGACGACCGCCAAGCTCCCAAGCACCGTGACACTTGTTGACACGAGAGCCGCGTTCCTAATAGTAGCCATGATATATTTACTAGTACACATTTATAGCACTTAAAGTGTGATATTTATGTTTCTTTGATCATGTATCGTCAGCGTAGTTATGCAACTCTCTTTCAGGCTATTCACAGGCCTAGTCGGTCCGCCATCGTCACAATGCAAGCCCGACGATTCATGGTAATTGCAGCCAACAAAGCCACGGCGACTTCCAAGAAACGGAACTCCAACTTACTCTGTACGAGGATGTTGTTTTTAGCCTAAATAAGGGCTTAGCTGGCGGTAAACCATACGTGATTTCTATTGAATCGGAGTGGGTGATCGTATGATGGATAATCCACTTGGATGCTGGTCTGATGGAACGCGATGTAAAGTTGCTATTGGACCGGCTGGGAAGTTGGTATCCGGTGACACCTCATGCTGATTTCTTTCTCCACCACCCACAACTTACAAGGAACTCTCCCAATGTGGAGAACCAAGACCAACACAACGGCCCGACTGCATCATGCAAATTTACGGGTAGAATGGGTAAGCTAGCCAATACCAATTTGTAGGTTGAAGAGGCCAACATTGTGGACATCCAATAGGGTCTTCAAAGGCACCGCTGCCTCTTATTGTGCCCAAGGGTAAGTCAAGAGTTACGTTCCCTTATCAACTATTGTGTTACTCTCAGTAGTGAGGGCCGGTAAATGTTACTTTGGAGTAATTTGAGACCGAAGTGGTATAGTGGTGATTAGAGGAGCCTACTGATTGCTACGATCCTATCAGTGGAGAAAGCGATAGCGATATACTTGTCTCATGTGTCCGTCCATGTGTTGGAGCATACAATCCTGGACACTGCATGAGAATGGAGTTGGTAGACGGAGAGACAAGTCGCAAAATACATTGTGCCGCGTAGGCAGGCGTCTTGCCCCATTAGGCAAGGGAAAACAGCAGTCATCATAAAAGAAAAAAACGTCTATATAAGAGCACTGCTTATCCATGTGGACATTCTTTCCAGCAACATCTCACATATATCCAAAGTCCAACACTTGCCTTTCGTATGATTTTGTTCTAACTGGATCACACTCAAGCGCCCGCCTTTTCGACAGGTCTACCCGCTTGTGCTTTGCATCTCCGCAAAAGCTGTGAAGCAACATGTGAATCTCACACTCGACTGAGCTGACTTTTCCTCAACCATGGCGATCAAGCGAGTCGATTAGTACTCGAAAGACGCGCACATCTGCCCTGACTCGCCGTCCTGCACAACGATCACAACGTGGGACTGCCCACTTGCTGTCCAAGCCTGACAAGGTCCTCATTTTCGGTAATCTCCTTTTCGAATCCATCGACAACCTGCCTAAGCATCGCCCTCGCGCATTGCTCCGTGCTGATGTTGGGGACGATACCCGCCAGGCTGAGCAAACCGGTACGCACCGTTTGCAGAATCCCCCCGCCCGCAGACGTGATGAGTCCGGGCCGAGGGAACCCGACCTCGATGTCCTGGTGGTCTTTCGCGAACGCGGCGACCTGATTCTCCGTCTCGCCCTGCGAGAGCCATTTACACCCCGGTCAGCGTCAGAATCCAGCAGACTGGAGGGGGGGAGGTGGGTACGAGAGAGGCTCTACTTACGCGCATGCGCGTGTACTCGCCCATGATCCACGGCTTCTTGGTCTGGTCGCGCTCGGCCGCGGCGCCGCTCATGTAGAGGAAGCGAAAGGGCTTCGCGGGCCCGGCCTCGACCATGGCGGCGAGGCCGGCAAGGGTCCAATCGTGACAGACGCGCCTCACCTCGGCCGATGGCATGCCCATCGTCTTGGACGGCGTGATGGCGACGGTCCTGTCTGCTGGTCAACAAAGACAAAACCCCCGGCACTTTCCTGGTGGTGGCAGGTGTGGAATCGCCGAGAGGAGCTCACCAGATGCACGCGTCGGCCCCGGCGAGTTCCTTCCTCACCTCGTCCGGGTAATCGCCGTAGTCCTTGACGATGACACTCTTGACCTTGGACGCGTCGAGCCCGTCGAGCGAGATGGGCTTCCGTGCCAGGGCGATGATGGATGTGACCTCGCTCATCTGCGAAGCCTGGCGGATGACTTCGGTGGCCACATAGCCGGTGGCGCCGCTTATGATGAGCTTCATGATGTGTGTGTGTGTGTGTGTGTGTGTGCGTTTGCTCGGCGATCTTTTCGGGCTCTGAGTACTGCCGAATGTGGTCCTGGAGGGGACGCAGAGGAATCAGGATACAAAGAATCAGTCTTCAGATGTTCCCGCGGCTGGGAAGTCAGACAGTCTTGTCGTGCATAAATAGGGTCTAGGCCAGATCCTTCGGACCAAGGCTAGTCGTCATCGTGAGGGGTTGGTAGGTACTTGGTACGGAGTAAGAGGGCGTGAGACGGATCGCGGTACAGAGTACGGAGTACAAGTCTACAAGATACAAGCTGGCTGCTGATGCATCATGCGCGTCACTGGAGTCTGGATCGGAGCTGAAATTTAACTCCGGGCCGCCTTCCGCGCCCAATCACGTTACCTGCCGTCTGGGCGATAACAGCACCATCTATAAAGTAGATAGCGACATGGATGGCGGACCCGCGGATATTCGGGTAATCGAAACACATGTGTGACGGCGGGGACGTCGTGGCGATGGTATCGCAGGTTGGAGGGGAACGTTTAGGGAAAGTCGACGCAGTTATCCGTACGGATACATTGATTGAACTGAACCCCACTGATTCTCGTAAAACGGCAAGACAAGCACGTGTCCGCTAAACTTATTAACAGTCTATTAACGCGCGTCGCTTCCTCTGCAACGATTCCCCGGTAGCCGAGTGAAAGTATAATTTATAGTTACGAAAAGCAGGAAACATTGGGGACGGCACTTGTCAGACGATACACTTGTGGAATGTGTCACAATAAACGACCACAGTTCGTACTGTCTAAATGAGTAACTATGCTAGATGGATGCTCCCATCCCCCATGAATCCCTGCTGTGAAGGGCTTCACTAGCTTGCCAAGGCAGCAAGGCCATGGCCGTGAGAACTGTTCATATTGAGACAGGAGAGAAGAGAACCACTGGATAATGCTGTTTCGGCCCAGTGGGTACTTACTTACCCACCGTCCTGGCCGAAACAACCACACCGACCCCTGTCCGTAACCATTGCTGCTAGCTCTATGCATATACTATACCACACCATTTCATTTCATCTTCCATGAGTTGTCCGGGTAGTATTTGCAATACACGCCAATTCGACAGACTTGGGGCATTTCATAATCAATAGTCGATCCCGTAGCTACTGGTATTCTGTCGTAAGGCTATTAGGCATAGTAACGGCAGGATTAATGACCTCGGTCGGAGTCAAGTTTTGCCGCATATTCTTAAAACAAACCAGAAAAAAAGGAAAAAAACAGAAAAGAAACAGAAAAGACATAAAACGAAACAAAAAAAGAAGGAAAGAAGATACAAAAAGAACGACGCTCACAGCCGTATGCTTCTTCCCTAAATTATTCACGACCCTCATAAAACCTGGCACAATCGTACCCTACGGAATTTGGATAGAGATGGTGGGTAAATCGCGTGTCCGTAGTGCTATAAGCGGCCAAGCTGCCAGCCGGAATGACCTCGTCTGTGCCGGAACAGGGACAGAACACGGGAACAATATTCAGACAGATCGCCGGGAACGAGACCTGTATTGTAGCAAAGCTATATTGCATTGCACAAGGGATATGTCGCAAGCTATTGACCTCGGTCGGAGTCAAGTTTTGCCGCAGGATAACTAGTAGCTGTTACGGATATAAGTACGTAGTCTGTTCCCACTTCCTCGTGAAGAATCTCCTTGGTCCGAGGAGTTTGACCATATCATACGTAAATACTGGCGTTTTTTCCGTCGATGCTGGGTGTACAAGACACATAGCCCAGATAGCTGATAGATGTTGCGAGGAGCCCAATTAGTCTGAAAGCGAGTGCTGCCCAAAGGCTTTCCGGCTCTGATGGCCCTGCTTCTGTGCTGTTTGAAAAAGGGCGCCATTTTCGGGTTTCAATTCCCCATTCATAGTGTTTTGGACAATTCCAACGGTCGTTGTTACGAGGATTTTGGCTCGTAAAAGAAGCGATGACTGCAGAATGCCAAGTGAACACTGAAAGCAAAGATTGGCGAATGCAACGATAGTCTGACAGTTTCCGGATTCGGATATAACATTGTTCTAGCAGATTCAAAAACTTTGAGATTCCTAACCAAGCACGAAGACGTTCAGTCATCCACATTTTGGAACCGTATGAAGAAAAAAGATCATTTGCCGATCTTTGGGTTCCGACAATCGGATAGTGTATCTTTTGGATGGATCTTTGGGCCGTGACATCGAACTTTGGGTCGGAAAGGGACCTGCTCAGTCATCGGCAACCTTGCAGTAGAGTATCTTATGTCACAAAGGCGAGTGTGACGCGTGTAGAGTACAACGAGTACTACTATTCCCGCAACTTGTGCGAGTGATGATACTTTTGAGACCAAGAACGGCTATGTACGGTATTCTATTTCCACCTATAGACACCCGTAGAGGCAGTATGTCCCTCAGCGCCTGGTAGCCAAAATGATCTTGGCTGGCCACTGGCCCTTGACCGGTCGGTCTCCAACAATTGCCTCCATCTCCCGCCACAGCTCGGCAAACGCCGCGGGATCTTCCTTGGAGAAGGGGAACGATTCGATGTGCTCTCGGACGCCATCCAGACCCACCGCGAAGCTCCATCCCTCCTCCCAGGCAAAGGTCTCGACGTCCGCCTCGCCAGTGTGCACAGGCTCGTCGACCTGGCGATGCGAAGCCAAGGGCGCCGTGATACCCCCGCCGTCCATGTTGAGATGGACGCGGTGCGCGCCGGGCAGGAAGAGACGTCCATCCAGCGGCGCGACGTTGTACCGGCCGGCCGTCCGGGCCATGACGCGCATGGCGGCCTCGGGATCGGCCTGCCTGGCCAGCCAGGCGGCGGCGCCGGTCTGGATGATGCGCGTGTAGATGTCGTGCACGCGCGCCTCCTCGAACTGCGCCGACCCGAAGCCGGCGCACGCAAAGGTGCCGCCCGGGCGCAGCTGCCTCGCCACCGCGGCCATGGCCTCCTCCTGGTCGCAAAAGTGCATCACGTTGGTGGCGAGGACCAGGTCCACGCTGCCTTCGGCCAGGTCCGCACCGTCCTCGACGCGCGCGGCGCGGTAGCTGAACCCGTCCACGCCCAGCCGCTCCTTGGCCAGCGCTACGTTCTCGGCTGCAATGTCCGAAACGACGACATGTTGGAATCTCGATCGCAGCTGCGCCGCATAAGGCCCGTTGCCGGCACCGACGTCGTGCGCGGTTCCAAACTTGCCGCCGTGCTGTTGGTGATAGTCAAAGATTCGGTCAAAGAACGCCTCTGGGACGGATGGTCGGCCCTTGAGATAATTGTTCCAGAACTGTTCGCCCTTGGTGAAGATGCTGTCTTTGGAGTCCATCGTGTCCGAAAAGGGCATGGCAACGGTGCTATGGATGCTGAGCTGAGGCCTCGCAACACTCTGTCGTTTTCGACGAGTCGTACAATAATAATGTGCTGTATTGGCCAGACATCACCTTTAAGTAAACATGCCATAGGTGTAGCAAGTACAAGAAAGCTTCGGGCTGATACATCGGACTCCGACTGTCATGAGAGTCGGTGGAAAAGACTAATCAGACTTCCAAGGAAGCTTTCCGATGCGTAGAAAGATGGCACACCCGAGCGGTTCGTAACCGTAAAATGCATGAAAGGGAGTTTTCTCTGCGGACCAAAGGAGTCGAAAGTTAACCTGCCAAAACCGGTCACCAGGTCCACGAAACTGGCCAGGAGATCGGCGCAGTGGAAGCTCGTTATTGATTGCACCCGTTCCCTTAGGTCTTATTGCCGCCGGACCCCGATTCTACGTACTATCCATCATTAGGCGAGTATCCGAGTGGGAGGAGAAGATGTCTGAATTAGAGAGAGAAATATATTATAATAATCATATTTCATCTTGTTTAACCGGACTGGGCCAACTCCCTCGACGACAAAGTCCAATGACCCCTAGTATACCTTTGGGTAGTTCGAAACAATGTACGACGCCATGCTCGTGGTCCCGTTCATCTTGGTCGCGATGGCCTGGGCAAACGCCTGGGCGCTCAAGTCGGCGCCCGCGGGGCTAGTATGGGTGTGGTCCTTGGGGTAGAGCGCATTGGTGGCCGAGCTGCCGAGCTTCTTGTACATGTTGGCAACGGCCTGGAAGTGGTCGACAAAGGTGGCGCCGGTGCCGACGGCCTGGGCCGCCGTCTTCTGGTAGCCGACGAAGCGCGACGCCCCGGCCCCGTAGACGCCGCCCTCCCAGAGGTTGTTGGGCGTCTGCGAGCTGAGCACGACGGTGGCGCCCTTGGCCAGGAACAGCTTGGACGCCTGGGCGACGTAAAAGACAAAGGTGTAGACGGTCTTGCCCGTCGTGTCCGAGATGCACGTCTCGGTGCCCGCGCCGGGGCAGTCGGAGCGCCCGTTGTCGTTCTTGGTCGGCGTGCCGCCGTCGTTGTGGCCGAATTCGATGACGACGATGTCGCCCGACTTGACCTGGTTCGCGACCTCGGTGAAGCGGCCCTCGTCCCAGTACGAACGCGCCGAGCGCCCTCCGATGGCCTTGTTCACCACCGTTGCCGTGGTGTACTTGCCAAAGTACTGGGCCCAGCCATCCGTGTAGCCATCGTTTGCACCCTTGTTGGCCATGGTGCTGTCGCCGCACATCCAGATGGTTGGCACCGCTCGGGTATCCAGGGAAGCCGGGGAGGCCGCAACACCCTGCAGCGCGCCTACTGCGAGAGCAGCGTAGAACGAAGTGAACAGCTGCATTTTCGGAGAGTAGTGCCAAGCGATGTCGACTGTCAAGTAGGTACGGCCAGGTAGGGTTGTCGTAGGGACGATGGACTTGGATGTCTGCGGAAGGGTGCCAGGGGGCCGTGGATGGACGAGGCACGAGGGTACTGGCATCTTTATACCCAATATCCGCGCTCCGTATCACAAGGGCCAAGTGACCTGCCAAGTGACCTGCCAAGTGACCAAGCCAGTTCACCCGGACGTCCTGCCATAAAGGGGTTTCGCTAGACCCGGCTCCGCACCGGCAGATCTTTCCCGGCCCCGCACCGGCATTCTCCCCCACGCCCCTAATCCGGACATGACGGTTTCCACCAGTCGAAGGACGAGTTGGGCCCACCAATGTTTGGCGTGTTATAGGGTCGCGGAAATTGGACACGCAACGTGCCCATGTGAATGCCGAAGCTTCTTTCATTGTCCAATGCATACGTGCCGCTGTCAAGGCTCGAACAAGCAACTGGTGGCACCATCCAGAGTCCGTGGGGTGGCACGACACTGCAAAGGCACAGACTCTTCCAGAGCCATCGTGGCCTATAAGTTATAACGAAGCGCTCGAGTCATGACTCATAGCGCTGTTGAATTACAACCAATGCCATGTCTTCTACTACTGGAACGCTGTAACTCCAAGGTGCCATAGGCCCATAGTGGAAATCAGTCAACAGAATCCTCATAGTCCGGTGCGGTCAATGCCAGTCTCCCCAGCAACCGCTGGGTCCTGTTTACTTCCGCCTCCAGCTTCAACATCTTCGCCTTTTGTAGCAACTCCACCTCGAGAATCCTCTCTTAAATCTCCTTGCAGCAGCAATGCCTTTGCTTGCTTTGTTGCATCACATTCCGGTGCGTCAGTTGGATGCTCAACATTTCAAGCTGGCTCCCAAGCTTTAGAAAGCTCGACAATTTCTCGTGTTTCCATTTTGCTCGAGCCTCATCTCTGATGGAGTTGTCGAGAGCGCTCGGTGAAACGCCATGGCCGTGCGGTTGGTCACCAAACTCGCGATAATACCGCGCCTCCAATTTCGAGGAAAACTTTCCCGGGCACAAGAGCTCCGCATACTTTGTCAGAGGAATAGGAGAGTCTCCCGGAATCGGTGTACAGAAAGTTGTCATTGCGATTCGGGCTTTTGTTGACCTGCGAGACCCTTCAAGTACGAGCGTACCAAAGCAACCGCCCGACGTTGTGTTCTCGATCGCAAGATGAAGAAAAGTCTTGCCATCAAACCCCTACGTGTGGTCCAGCAGCAGCTTCGTGAGTTCTTTTTCCTTGGGAAACCTTGGCAGTGCTTGCCTCAGTAACTCGTTCTCGATGAGGGAGTCTGACTTCTTCGGCTGACTGGCAATCGTTTCGAGCCACGAAACGGTCTGGCCTTCGTCGTGCACATTCTTGATAATCTGGAGTGCTGCGATGCCGCAATCAAACTCGTGGCCATCAACGCGGTGAAGATCGACGTGACGTTTGTTATGGCGGCCGTTGCGAAATACTTCCCATCCGATGCGTTGGGCGTCGCGCCGTGCTGGAGTAGCAACCTCACGAGGTCGCAGGGGATTCTTCCCTGCGCCTTCGCAAACACTTTGACAAGCGCACCTTCCAAGACTTTCTGGGGCTTGGTACTCGTACTTAGCAGGGTCGTGGGGACCTCCATACCATTTTGGATGACAGAAACGGACCCTAATCGCATGATTTCATCAAAGGCAGCGATGAGGATGTCCTGAGGGGCCCCGTGGCCGTTTCAACCTTTATCTGACGAGTGCTTTTTCGAGTATGTCTGTATAAGTTGCCGCTGCTTTGATGATGATCTTTTCTTTCTCCTGGTCGAGTTGATGTGTATCAAGAATAACGTCCAACGTATAAGATGAACCTGATTTAGGAACGCTCAAGTTGCGACAGACTACCCGCAGTACGTCCGCTTCGTCCATTTTGATGGCTGCAATAACTGCGGAGGTGTCGTCTTGGCCTCCAAGCCCAGGTTTCAAGAGAGTTCGACTTGATAGGTACAAAGACGGTACCAGTGCACTTCAAGTGCATGATCCTACAAGCTACCACCACGTCATAGATTCAAGGTTTCGCTTTTCGTAGCAATGATCTACCAACCGGCCGTCTACCCACGTCTACCTATGTCCAGTCTCAAGTTTACAACCATCTCAGATAAGCAACTGTCAACAGAACTAGCCTACAACCTGGTTCCAGGGCGCCACCAGCAAACAGGTGGCACGATCGGGGCTTAGATGATGGGAACAAAGTTTCATGACGGATTGCCTGGTTTTGCTTGGCTGATATAACGATGGCCACTGAGTGCTATGCCGTTCCTTGTACTGTATTAGATAAACAGCCCAGACTGGGCGCAAGACACAAAAATAGCAACCGCACTTGAGTCATACTACTGTGGACGTAGAGTGACCTGTGATCGATCGGCTTTGCAGAAAGGGGAGGTCTGGAGCCGGCTGTATGGGTCTGGTCATTCATTGGTGGGAAAGAACCCCGACTGCCTGAATATTCGGAACTCTCGGTATCTCGATGTTTCCGTGCGGATACAGGCTTGCTATTCGTGCTTTAGGGTGGGTGGTATCCCTAACTGAATAGTTCCACCATCAGATCAGGCTCCTCGATAAAGGGGCACCATGGATGGTCAGGGGCGTTGACTCGCGCGTTATTGTCGTCGTCACTGAAAGGAGAAGAGGCTAAACCGGTTCAATACTAGCTACAGACCACGGGTTGGGGTGTCAAACGCGACCTGAAATGCGTCGCCACAATCCCGATGATCAAGCGACCACCCCGGACTATGTATGCAAAGCGGGATCGAGTTGCAGCGTGACGAACCCGATCGGCTGGAGCGCACGTCATCTGGTGGCTGTTGGCAGTGAATAGATTAAGCTATATCCCTGCTACTTCATGCCGCAGCTCCATGACCGGTACGCTAAACATGTACTTAGTACACGGGTAGGGATACAAGCTTTTGGATATGGAGAGGTAAGCCTTTTGGCGGCTTGTCAAGTTTGTACACTTTAGCTTTACCCCTGTATCGCTATTCGGACGGGAGTAGAAAGCCGACGTCTTCGGATGAGTATTGTGCAACGATGGCTACTACATCGATTTAGTGAAACTGATAGCCCTGGGTAATGACTCGGATGCGGGAACGGCCATCATCCCGACACATCACTTTGGCCAAGCTATACCTGCCCGAGCCTGGTGCGTAGTTTTAGTGGCGGAAACAAACGGCAAAGGTGTCGTCGAGAAAAAAAAACGTACCATGCAATGACCGAGAATAGATACCATGGAGAGAAAGCGAGTACATGCTATCCAGTAACTAAGAATAGACACCATATAGAGAAGACCAGCTGAACTGCCTGGTACTATTGACTATCCTATTAACTATATAACATCTGTGGAAAACGCACTTGCAAGACTCCCACCACCACTCACTCACCTTCAAGTCATCTTCACTTCTTTCAAAAGCCTCTTCACTTTTTTCAGATACTATTCTTCACTTCTCTCAAAGCCTCTCCTTCACGTCTGGTATAACGACTTCCTTCATCCCCACGCTTCCTATTCCCAACTTGGAAATGTACGCCCTTTTCGCCATCAAGTTTCTCGCCGTCTCCCTTGCCCTGCCATCGGTCACGGCACTGGGCCCGCGCTTCGCCGACATCTGGGCCCGAGAAGACGCAGGCAACCCATTCCTGGTCGAAGTTTTCAAGCCCAGCGGAAAGCCCGACGGAAGCACCGTCAAGAGCACAAAGGATTTCGATGTCGGCAGCACGCCCCTTGTCCTTTCCGGTGATGCCAGTTGCGGCAGCATCACTGCCACCCAAATCAGCAAGAAGGGTGAGTTATTACGTCTCTCACTCTCATCTCTCCCGTAAGAAAAAGAGGGCAAGTTTACTAATGACCGCCCGGGTATAGAAATTGAGTGTGATTACGTGTTGGTAAGTAGAGGCTTGCCATTTATGAACCTTTGTACGGCGTCATGACCTAACTCTTCTTGTGCACGTAGCCCGACACCATGCCGACTGGGGTTTCGAATTTCAGCGACAGCTATTTCACAATCTCTGTGGACGCCGGTTGTGCCGGGTCTCAGCTAGATATCGCAAACTCGTGCGGGGACTGTGGGAGGTGAGTAACGGCAATCCCAACTACACTATTCCTTCCGACCTCTTTCCCCAAAGACATCACGCAAACCCACCCAAGAGCCTAGACTGACCGAACCGTTCTTCACTTTGATAGCTCTGGCGAGGTTTTCAACAAGGCGACCTGCTCTAAAGACAGCAACACTGTCAATCTTTGCAACAACAACGGTGTTCTCGCCGTATGCTAGAGCTGAGATGGCGGTCTTTTATTCACGCATGACTTTGATCCGAAGAGAAACCCGTCGGTATCGTTGGGTGGGTGGCAGGGCGAGACGAAGGGGAACGAGAGCGTTGGGAACGCGCAGCCTCACCGTCGGGAACGTGGGCCACTTTCCACTTGTAGACGACTCGAGATTCGTTACTCACTTGACCTTAGGTCTCTGGCATAGGTATTATTTCTATCTGTATCTAGTATAAGAAACTGTCCGACTTCGCTAGTATCAAGGCATATGTGCATGTACGTGGTCTTATGCTACCTAGTCCTGTTGCACTTTTAGGGATTGGTGACGACGTGGCTTGCCTACTACTGTCTCTCTCTATTGGCTGGCCTAAGCCTGCTTATCATTGAACTTGTAACAACGCTACACGTGTATGGAGCTAATAATACGCCTTGTGGTGTTGCCCTAATAATAATCAATGGCCCATGTTAAACAACTCTGTGAGGCTGAGGCAAGGTTCTTCTGTTCGTTCTCGTCTTCTTCAAGACTACGTCTTGTCATTTATGCCAGCACACAGATCTGACGATGCTCTATAAGCCGCTCGACCGGTCAAAGGCCGAGATTCGTCTTTTGCGAGTTCTTCCGCGGACATCCAGCGAGGCTAGGCTAGGGGAAGCCTCTATATCGGATATAGTGTCCTGCCAGCTCGGGGCCTCGACATTGCATGTCAATGCTCGACCTCGCTCGAAACTCGTTCGTATCCGAGCCAAGGGATAGAGTCTACGGCATCCTAGGTATCGTTACCCAAGAAGTGGCCAAACTGACAAATGTCGATTATGAAAAGGGACTCGATGAGATCTTTACGTCCTTTACAAAAGGACTGGGTCTCGGCTAGTAAGTGATATTGATACTGGAGGCTACATAGTCACCAACGCGAGAATTCGTTCCCTTTAGCAAACTCCTTGGAGATACTCGAGCAATGTTCCAACGCGAGCACGGATCGCCCGTCTTGGGTGCCAGACTTCAACGCTTGGGATCACGTCCGCCTTTTCAGTGGCTCTTCGTGCTACTTTGCTGCCCAGGGCCTACGGTGCTCGTTTTCCTTTGCGGAGACCGGCAGAGAACTATCGGTAGATGCCGCGTCGATCGGAGTCGTGGATGGGTTAGGGACTAGCTACTACGAGAACCGGCAGGCCACGTCCAGCCCGCGTCTTCCGCAACCCCGTACGGTTCTGCAGACGCCCTCGAGCACGCAGCCTGGAAGACGCTCACGGGCAACCGTACCCCGAATGGGTTTGACTGCCCCCGAGACGTACAGGTGCCTCTTGGAATGTGCTCTCCCATGTAACTATGCAGGCGCAGGGCCGGGGCTCTCGCGCGGCCGCAAGAGTTTCCATCGGGTTCTGCAGTCGAACGGGGAGCTGCGAGTCGGGGGCAGGGCGCTGGGCAGCTTCTTTTCCCGCGCAGGAGCGGATAGGCGTCTCGGACTCGAAGCCCTGCAAGGACGCGCTCGAACAGATGTTCCGTTTCCACCGCTCACGAAGGCTGATTGTTACCAAATACGGCCATTTCGGACTCGCGCCACATGCTGCACAGAGGGGCGACCAGATATTTATACTATCAGGCTGCGATTTTCCTATGGCAGCCCGACAGACCAAAGGGAATAGTTTCCAAATGATTGGCGGATGCTACTTGCAGGTTTTTATGGAAGGGGAGTTCATAAAGGAACATGGGGATAAGGAGCTCCAAACACAAGTAGTTAGGCTTTCGTAAGAAGTATCGTAGGGGTGTGACGTGATGAACCTAAAAACCAGCAGGATGTATTACGATGTGTTCTATTCTAACATAATTAACCAGAGTCGCATGTATACTCGGACATGGATCCCGGTGTGGAGGGCTCGGTATGCAAGCCTGGGTTAGGGGCCAAGCCATAGCAGGAATTTGACCCGACTGACCTGACACTGGACCGAGAGACGGTTCCGCGGTGCTGACGAATATGGAAATATTTCAATTTCCGTTGCCACCTTGCAGCCATCATACTAGTTGGCTCAACGCCGGAAATGGAAGTTGATTAGAACAGCA
Organism: Arthrinium puccinioides; assembly: GCA_022414665.1. Classification (NCBI taxonomy): domain Eukaryota; kingdom Fungi; phylum Ascomycota; class Sordariomycetes; order Amphisphaeriales; family Apiosporaceae; genus Arthrinium; species Arthrinium puccinioides. The sequence goes on from JAIUNF010000005.1 coordinate 458,087, forward strand.
TCACACTATGAGAACACTGTCTGTCTTGCCGCAGATCAGTTCCACTTTACTCTCCTCACCATATTATCCACTTAAGCCCTTCAAGCCCTCGCCCCCGATCCAACCTGAGAAACGGCCGAAAATAAGCAGCGAGGGGTTACATGAACGAAAGTATCAAGATTGCCGATGTATAACACATGTTAGCTCAGCGGCCAGCCCAGTATTTTCACGTTATACGGCCTAACGTTGCTGCACGAAAATAAACTTTGCATCCATGTGACCGCTTTCTACTCACGTAAAAGCAAAGGAGCATTCATCTGTTTAACCGAATCGCATAGTCATCGGCTATAGTTTCGGAAACTAGTACGAAATCAAAGGTCTTCCCATACGCCTGTCTGGTACGCCACTACATCCATCAGAGACGACCAAATCCACTCGTGTCAACGGCCACGATCTTGGCAGGCTCAACAAACGTCCCATTTATCGGCAACGCCTGGCCCCCGTCGGTGATGGCGTACAGAATATGCCGGTCAGCATCTGTCCGGCCAAACGCCGCGGCCAGGACGCCGGCAACTGTCGCCTCTTGCTGACCTCCCACCACCACCTCCATGGCCCTATCGCGCGGGTTGATGGCCACCACCGTGTTGTTCGGATTCGTAGCTGCCCAGAACGTCCCGTCGTCGCGAATGGTGAAGTCATCGATAAAGGTCCCCGGCAACGTAAAGGCGACCTCGATCTGGGCGTGACGCTGCACAAAGCCGGCCGCGTCGATGGCCATGCGATAGATAGTGGACTTGAAGCTGTTGCTCCAATAGACGTAGCCGTCCTTGATCTTGATACCGTTTGCCCCCAGCGGCAGAACCGCGCCGGGAGCGGGTTGCATCTCGGGGCCGGCAGCCAGCGTGACGACGGAGCCGGTGCGGATGTCGGCGCGGAGAATGGAGCCAAGCGAGTCGGCGATGAGGATCACGCCCTGTTGGCCGGGCATGGCTTCGAGCCCGTTGGGGAAGACGCCGTCCGGGAGATCGAACAGCTTGCTGATAGCAGGCGCTTCCTCGGCCCTGCGGACGGGCGAGAAGGCCACTTTCCAGAGCGAGAACGAGCCGAGGATCGGGTTCGCCGTGCCGATAAACCGGCCGCCCACGACGACAAAGACATCGGGCGCGACCTCGGTGATGCCCAGAAGGCCCGTGATGTCGGGGAACTCGTAGACGAGCGAAACCTCGGGGTTGGGGGCCTGGGGGTAGCGTACACGATGGAGCTGCGGCGTGGGCATGACGAGGGTGAACAAGAGGTCGCCATTGCGGCGGACCGCAATGTTTTCAATCCAGGTTCCGTTCTTGTCGAATTGGTAGAGGGTGCTGGCCGGTAAGGACGGGACGAGCGTGGTGATGTTTGCAGCGGTAGGAGTCGAGCAACTCGAGCCTACGATACTCACAAGGAAGGCAAGAACGGCAAGGAGCATGATTGCGGTGCGGTTGTAGGGGTGCTGCGATGGAGCTTCCAACGGGACGGTTGTCAGATGCTGGATGAGTTGGAAATGTAATGGTTCCTCGGTTCCTCGGGTAGACGATCGGAAGACAAGTGAGTTAGTTACCTGATCGAAGAGCGAGGATGACGAAGAATCGAGTAAGCTTTATATCGAACAGCTCCAGCCTTGACCGGATTTATTGACTGGAGTGGTTGCTTGGTGGATCGATAGCGCGCCTCTTTTCGGCGTCTTTTCGAACCCATTCACACCTCTCGTCGTCAATGAATGTTGCCAGCGTCAGTCCAACCAACACATCCATGTTTTCACCTCGGGCACAAAACTGCGCAGATTTCTTCACTCGGGCCTCTCACCGAACTCTCCAAATGAAAAAGAGGGGTTCGTATTCGGCCATGGCCCAATGCCATATGGCATACACATCAACAGCGCATGCATACATACCTCTCGGGGCCATCAGACGAGAATTCCTGCTTGCCAAGGTGAGCGCAGCACAAAAGTCCGTCCGAGCCGCCCTTTATGAGTGCGCCACCAGGGGGTTCGACAGCCACGTGTGTGACGTGCTCTCGGAAAGCCCAGGGCCCAAGCAAGCCACTCGGATTCGCGATGGCCTGATAGGCTATTTTCAGAATACGGCGCTTGCCATGATGCACGCATCCGTAGGGATCGGCCGAAGACTGATGGTTGTTCCTGTTGCGTCCAACTGACAGGAGATCAGCTGATCAGTGGTCTGTCTCGTACGTGAAGATTCAAGAAGGTTTGCGTTATCGAATAGGAGAGATGGCGCTGACGGCGGTGTGAGACGTGCATTGCAGCATTGGACGGCCGTACCTATCCCCCGGATGTACACATGAGGGAATGCGTCTTCTTCAGCAGGCAAAAACACATGCGCGATGATGATGATCGACGTGGGGTTCGATATGGGTCGATCGATCAAGAAAGTTGGCCTAAGAGAATTTCAAGGAGCATTGGAGCAGCTTACAAATCACACCCCTAACTCGCTGGAAAATACGGATTACGGAGGACGGCTTCAAAAGTGCAGTGTACTTATAACCTGCCCCGCTGCTGCTTACAAACCGGCTACCCCCTAGCCCCGCCTATGCTGCTAGCGGGTGCGAGCACTAAAAAGAACAATTAGCCTACGCCGGCTCAAGCGATTGAACCGCCAAAGTGCTCCGTAGAAGACTGTTAGTATTATACGGAGTATACATGGTACAAACAGCTTTTACTTTATATACTATTATCTATTTAGTTGATCTGGTGGTGTTATCCTAGCTATCCCACCACCTATCCAGTGGGCCTTGAACTGCGCAGGAATAATGGTTAGTTTTAAGAAGGGTAACTATGACTAACAGAGGGGGGGTAGTTTATTGTGTACTTTTGAAGGCGTCCTCCGTACGGGGGCACTTTGATCCCACGTTCTCCTCTGGCTGCACTGAAGCATCAAACATGATAATCGGGCCTGTTAGAAGCCCATTGGAGTAGTGTACCGTGGTTCAGTGCAATTGTGGGACATGGAATGTTCGATATCTTGCGTCATATGCCCGGTTGTGCCGAGGTCTTGGCATCCGCTCCTGCCCTCAAGTAGTGAAGAGATCCTTATATATTTGTAGGGGATTGGCACCAGTTCTCGTCTAGTCTTCCTACACTCACAAAACTTGATCATATTCACGCAACATCTCACGAATACCACGAGTAGTTGAACCAGTTCCATCCCAGTCACCCGTTAGCACTGTAGGTTATCCCTGATTCGGCCTGGCGCCGCTCACTCCAGTCTCCAGAGCTCGCATGAGTCGCATCACTGACGACTTGACCGCCAATCAGATCTCATCCCACATACATCACATCGCCATGACGGGCAACAAGGGCCTCATCTTTGCCAAGGTGCCGACGGGCTTCCCCGTGCCGGGCGAGCACCTGACCGTCGAGGACGTGCCTCTCGACATCAATGCCGTGCCCAAGGGCGGCATCGTGGCCGAGGTGCTGTACGCGTCCTTCGACCCGTACCTGCGCGGCCGCATGCGCGCCGCCGGGACCAAGAGCTACGTACCGCCCTTTGAGCTGGGAAAGCCCGTGATCAACGACACCATTGCGCGCGTCATCAAGTCGGACAGCCCCGACTTCCAGGTCGGCGACCTCATCAAGTCCTTCGGCCCCATCCAGGAGTACGTCGCCATCGACCTCGCCAAGAGCTCGGGGAGCATCTACAAGGCCCCGCCCGCCGTCAAGATTGACAACAAGTACAACCTCGACGTCGGCCTCTTCCTCGGCCCCCTGGGCATGCCCGGCCTGACCGCCTGGAGCTCGCTGTACAAGATCGGCAAGCCCAAGGCCGGCGAGACCATCTTCGTGAGCAGCGCCGCCGGCGCCGTCGGCCAGATTGTCGGCCAGATAGCCAAGCACGAGGGCATGAAGGTCATCGGCTCCGTGGGCTCGGACCAGAAGCTCGACTTTATCACAAAGGAGCTCGGCTTCGACGCCGGCTTCAACTACAAGACCGAGAGGCCCGGCGACGCTCTGAAGCGCCTCGCCCCGGAGGGCATCGACATCTACTACGAGAACGTCGGCGGCGAGCACCTCGAGGCCGCCCTGGATAACATGAAGAACGGCGGGCGCATCGTGGCCTGCGGCATGGTGAGTTTCTCCAAAAGAAAAAAAGAAACGCAATCGATACCTTGAACACTGAATACTGACCACGCACCAAAGATTGAGGGCTACAACACCGCGCCCGAGGACCGATACGTGGTCAAGAACCTGATGAACATAGTCTCCAAGCAGCTCACGATACAGGGCTTCCTCGTCGGCCAACCCGGCTTTGGCGACGCATACACCAAGGAGCACCAGGAGAAGCTGCAAAAGTGGCTGGCAGACGGCAGCTTCAAGGCCAAGCTGAGCATCACCGAGGGCATTGACAAGGCGGCCGATGGTTTGGTTGGCATGCTCAAGGGCGACAACTTTGGCAAGGCCGTCGTTAGATTGAAGCAGTGAGGAAAAGCGTCTCTAGACGAGGAGGAATAATGAGTAAAAAAGTAAAAAAGTAAAAAAGACAATAAAAGTTGTTGTGTGCTCCCTATCTGTAGACCCCTTAGGAATCCTGTGCTCGGCTTCTAGTCAATCTGCACGTCTTCGGAGTAGTAGTCTTCAGCTTGATGCTGGCCCGCCCGAGGTCCACGCAACCGACTTTGTCTTCATGACAGCGCTCATACCTCGGGTCTGAGCATATCAAACGTATCCAACAGGTCGAAGTTGAAGTCGGCCGGCCCCGAAAATTCCCAGTTCCAGGGGTCGGTTGCGTCTTGCGCGCCTCCGGTGCCGTTCAGCGTCATGTCGAGCACGTGCTGGATGGTCGTTTTACACTTCTCGCATATATCGCCGTTGGCCGCCGACGGACCGACCCACTCGAAGAACCCAACGAGGAGGCTGAGCTTCTGGACGATGGCCGAGCGCGTTACCTGGCCGTCTTTCGGGTGGCTTCCCTGGAACGTGGGCTTGAGCAGCTCCATGCACAAGACCCCCCTGCCGGAGCGCCGTATACCATGAGCTGTCGGAAGGCGTCAAGTCAGCACGGTAGGCAAGATAGCAAAGTCAAGCTCCTTTCCGCCAGGGTAACTTACAACCCAGTCAAAGCACTTTCTCAGGAACAAGTCCATGTTGGTCCATATGGTTAGCGTTAGCGACACCATGTTGAATGCAGTAATCAAGAGGTCCCCGTCGTCTCCCTTTTTGACTCGATGGAGCATTCGATTGATCAGAAAGTCGTTCATAATAATCTCCAAAGAGATGTTGATGAGCGCATATCGCTGCTCAGAATCTATGGCCTGGCCCCTGTTGTTCTCATGCTCCAGAAACACAACAGGTGGTAGTTTTCGTAGAGTCTGGGCTAGTTTTGACTTTGCTTCTCTAAGGTCGGGCTGCGTTAGCTGTTGATTGCAAGAGGCACAGGTGAACCTGTGGCTCTTGCAGCGTCTCGATTTCTAAGATCTCTACCATAAGTATCAGGGAGTAAAGTACGAGAACCTACAGTATGTGGCTTTCTGTTACTTCGCGGTCCCTTCGCAATGCCATCGTGGTAATATCTGACCTGACCTGTGAAATTAAGATGCATGCTCTAGTAATGGTTGCTGGATGCAGTTGGCCATTCATGTTCCAGCCGTTTTCGTCCAAGGTTTCGATGGCTCTCCGTTTGAGCGTCGCCGGGGCGGAGAATAAGTCCTCGTCACTAAGGTCGAGCGGGAGAGGTGTGGCCATGTATAAGCGGCTCAGGTTGGGCGGGCGACCGGTAAAGGTTACCATGATCATGTCCAAAGCATAAAAGTACCCTACTAACCGTCTTCGTATCTCCGAGGCAATGGTTGGTACATAAAGAGGGTCGTTTGACTCGTCGTGGAGTCCATGGAAAGTGATCAGTCCCATCAACTCGGTGCGAAACCTCCAATGAGAATAACCTATAGCTCGGTCAGTAGATGGCGGCGTCGAGGCAGGTACAAGTCGTATAGGCTCAACAAGGGGAGGGGAAACCGTACTAGCATCGCCAGAGATCATCGATTCATACGCTGCGCGGCGACCATGGAGACAAAGCTGTAGGACGTTGTTCCCGTCAGAATATTCTCGGCAAATGTCAATAATCAGATCCACGCCACGAAAACTCCACGCCACGTCTTGATCGAAGACGACGGGATCCTCGCGTTGTATATTTCCGGCCTTGCCCAAGTTGTCTCCTTGGTGATAATAGGCAAAGATGATTCCTGTTCCAAGCCAGTCAGACCGAGGATATATGGATACATTGACAAATAACAGCGGGACACGCAAGCATAGTTATAAGGTTCCCATAGTCAAACACGCATCTTGCACACAAAGTAGATTCGACATTTTGGGCGATACAATGCGGATGAGGGACTTACCCACACACTCCCAACGTGTGTTTGGTCCGGTGAATTGCTCCATCCACTCTTCCGGGTCGTCAATGTCCAGCAAAGGTTTCGCTGTGTTGTCACCCAATTTCTCCAGCATCTGCTCTAGCTTGGACAGGCTGCGAGTCTCGGGGCAAAAGCAATCAGCCCATGTTTCGTAGAAGGCATCGACGATTCGCTCGGCGATGGGTTTCAAGGCCGACTGGTAGAACTTCCATTCGCGGCGACGCGGAAGCTTGTCAGGAGTTGGCAAGAGCGACAAGACGGACATGCACCGCTCGCGGGTACGAGGGGAGATCTGGAGAGAGGGGGCTTGTGCAGGAGGTTCGTGGTTGGAATCGGGCGTCTGCGGCGACGCGCCTAGTAGGCACAAGTTGTCTCTGGCCTCATCAAAGAAAGCAGAGTAGCTGGTGGCACCCATATACCCCGTACCCCGGCCGCGTCTCCTGTTGGATGCCGGATTCATGCTCAGAGGTGGACGAGACGCTTCATGGCGAGCTGGAGTCATCGACATGGACGCCGACGACCGGGATAGTATGCCTGTGCGCGATGAAGATCTGACCGGCGAGACAGGTGTCGGCATCGGGCCCGACAGCGTGTAGACGCATAGCTTACGACTCCTCCTGCATCGGACGCATGAGGGTTGCGTGTGGTCGCACGCCACCTGTCGGCTGACATGTTAGTCATCGACTCAAGCCTGCCAGGGAGGAGCGGAGACTTGCCTTTTTACGACGACAGCCATCGCACGCCTGCAAGCGACCGTTTGGGCGTCGAGGCGGGTCTGCGTGATCACCCATTGCCTCGGAGTTCGTTGATGTGACGGTCGATGGTTTAATTAAATGCAGGTGGAGCGGTGTGATGTTGCTACAGGTGTGAAGGCGTCGAGCTGTCAGCTTGAAGCCGTGGAGTTGCCGGCAGGCAGGCGGCTTGAAACCGAGAGGCGGCATGAACGGCGGCGGCTTGGAGGATGGATCCGAAAGGCAAGCCGTAAGCCGAAGCACGTTGAAAAGCGGCTTCGGCTTGGCTTCGGCTTGGCTCGGCCATCAATTGACTGGATGACAAACTCTGCTGACCCGCTCCGTGCAGAACAGTTGGACGGGAGTTTGACCGCTCAGCTGCCTAACGTTACCCTAGCAATGCACCCCAGAGGCTAGAGGGACGGCCAGCCCTTCTGGGATTAGAAGCTGCTGCCTGGTATGACTCAATCGTTCGTTTCATGACTTGCATGTCAAATGTACGCCCTTTCGGGGCTCGTTGCTCAGCCAGACTTGGACACCAAACCGAGCCGAGACGGCATGGATTCTCATTCCGTGGAGTCATGGGCCATTGTCCATACTTTGAGAGCCGCGTCGACACATGTCATCCCATTGTCAACTTATTTCAAGAGCATTCTCTTTGTATAAGTAGAAGTAGAAACCCGTCCGTGGCAGGTTTTGATTACACGGTCAACAAGTCACCATCAACTGATTCAAGTCCGAAGTCCCACGTTCCAACTTCCACCAAGTCTTCTACAACCAAGTTGAACCAGCAACAGTGCCAATCCATCGCCCACATCTGCCAATAGACGAACCTCTTCTACTATACACCCTCTTACCCACCCACACCATGTCTTCCATCGCAAACTCTCAATCGTCCACCTGCTCGTCCTCCGTCGCGCCCCGGGCATCATCGTGTAAGCCAGCCGAGACCCACCCGCTCGATAACCCCATCTAACACGCCATGTTTGACAGACTCGTTCGACGAGATCCACGCCCTAAAGGAACCCACGCACACTGAGCACAAGCACTCGAGCGTCAAGGCGGCCCTAAGGAAGGTCAAGAACGTCTTCACCGACTCCTCGGCCACGCCCGAAGAACGCGCCAGGGCCAGGGCTGAGCGCACTTTTGCCTACAAGGTGATGGCCGGTACGTCCTTCTCGAAGCCACCTGTGATCTGACAAGACCGATTGCTGACAATGTAAACAGAGACCAAGATGTAAACAGTCTTGTTTCTTCAACTTCTCTTTTTCATCGATTCCCGAGCGCGCGTGTGTCCAGCAAGCAATGCCTATAAATTGTGACGAGGTTTTCTTTTATGGCGTCCGGGCGGTGGGTTGGTATCAGCAGCACAGGGAACAATCATGGCATGGTTCGGAGGTGGTGCATTTGGTCGGCTGGTCGAAAACGGTTTCTATTCAGATTGATGGCAGTCGCCTGGCAATGAAACGCCAATGCTTTCTTGAAAAGTTCGCTGGAGCCTGGGTCTACATTACTACCTTTGTGGCTCTCCCATTATAATTCAACAGCCTCGATGTAGGTTGGTTTACTCTCATGTGGAACTAACACATTCAATAAATTACTTCATGCAATCCCGTGTTCAGTAACTTTCGGCTCTTCGTTCTCAGCAGACAGCTTGTCTTCAGGTCGGACTCCTTGACAGATACTACTTTTTCCACTGCTGCATACTCTTCGTCTGGGAATTGAGCGACCAGGATTACGCAAGTGCTGTGTAAGCTCGCATGATGCATCATGACGAATGAGTGGCATCGCCTTCTGGACGAATTCGAGCTTTGAAAGCGCGCAATCCCAGCACTTCTGCTGGTAGTACACCGCCCAAAGCGCAAAGTTCTGGCGGCTCATCACGCCGCCAAGCGAGTTCAGTCCCAATCGTCTGCGCGATACGAGGACATCGTAAGTCTCAATCAAATATAACAGATGCAAGTGCTTTCATCTCTCTTGCAATTTCAATTATTGTCAGGATGAACGGACGAGTGTCGCTCTGCTTTCTCGATGCAAGGTTTCTGCTTCCCATAGGGCAAGTTGCAACCTTGGACAATGTCTACGGTTAAAGGGGGTCCAGAGTATGTCCCCAATGTTATACTCATCACTTTACGACCGAAGAACACAACGAAGCAACCGAGCAGTTCATGTAGAGCGACGAGAGTTTACTGTGTTAAAATGCCTGGAGCAGAGCGCTTCAAAAACTCTAGATTAACTCATAGGGTCCAACCACAGGACCACGAAGCCCGACGACACAGGGGCGCATCGGGTCTCTCGACAAACGCCTCGCTGCCGACGCAGGTCGGACAGTAAAAGACACCTTGGGGGTCGTACTTCTCCTTCGCGGCCAAGTGGCTCGCATAGTTGGACCCGTAGAACGTCCTGATGTAGTCGGGATCGTTGCGATCGCCCTCATTCATGTACCCGCCGGTGCTCGGTGCGAGCCTCTTCTGCGCCGCGCCCTTGACAAACGTCACGTCGTCCTGGACGGCCTTGCGCGCGGCAGCGGTGGCGTTGCGCGGGATGCCGCGCCCGGTGATGAGGGCAAAGTGCGACGTCCGCCAGGCGGGATGCAGGCCCGAGGTCGGGTCGCTGGCGTCCTCGAACACCTTGCCGCCGGACACGAGCAGGACGACGTTGACGGCGAACTCGTCGGCGCCGCCGCTGAGGACCTCGACCGCGTCCCGGACCTTGGCGTAGTTGGCCACGGCGGCGCGGTCGATGAGCCGCGAGGTGGCGAGAGAGGTGTCGCCCGTCTGGTCGTAGATGCCGGACTCGGCCTCGTAGAATGACCAGTAGTCGGTGTACGAGGCGTAGCTCTCGGTGATGGTCAGCGTCGTGTTGAACCGGGCCATCAGCTTGGCTTTGACGGGCGCAAAGGCAGCCATGGCCTCTGCCCTGCCCTTTCCGATCGTCCAGAAACCGTGGCTGTAGCTAGAGTACGACTGGAGCCAGAAGGCATAGCCGGCATAACCTAGGCGTGATTATCAGCATCTCTATGAAAGCACGATCGATGTCCATGGGTAGGTAGCGCAACTAACCTGCGTCGTTGAGGTCCGCAAACGACTGTAGCATCACGGCAATGGCATCCAGAAGGTGCGTGTTGTTTGGCACCGTGACCGACGGCGTCAGGGAGAGTCGATGCGTTGTGACGACGTTGACATTGGGGTACGCCTTGATGGTGGTAGAGAGAACCACGCCGTAGCCAGGACCGCCGCCGCGCATGGCCCTGAAGAGATCAGTGTGCTCGCAATGGTTCGCGAGGACCACGCTCCCATTAGCGAGCATGACCTCGGCTTCCAAGATCTGGTCGGCACCCAGGCCGTAGTTCCTGGACGCCGGTCCGTGGCCGCCACCCGAGGGCCACCCTCCGATGGCGCCGGGTGACACTGAACCGCCGCCGACGATAATCACGTTTCTCTGCTTGGCAACCTTGTGGACGTCTCGCCACTGGTAGGCACCGTCGATCTTGACGGTGGCGCCCGTCCAGCCGGACCTGGTGCAGTTGTTGGCCGAGGCGTACTGCCTCCTAAAGTCGATGCTGTTTCGGTAGGACCGCAGCCAGATCTCGAGGCTTCCATAGCCGTCGGAGCGGCCCAGGAGATCGTGCCCAGTGCTGGCGACGACGAGGCGAACGTTGTTCTGCTTGGCGAACCTCAAGGTGGACAGGATATGCTGCCGGCTGGTGGCATTGACGGCGTATCTAGGAGAGATGCCCAAAGTGCAACTCGTCGGCACCGCGTTGCTGGCATAGTCCACTGGTGCACACGTTATGTTGTACGGATAGGGGCGACCAATGGGGTTTGACGTCTGTACATGGTCAACATGCAGGTCGTGCACGCGTTGTCAGCAGCGACAACGACGCCGGCCAAGCTTACTTGGAAGTCCTGGTCTGGCCACATGGCTGTCACATTGGCACACTTCCCCGAGTCAAAGTCGGGGCCGCGGTAGCAAGACTTGGCCACTGGGGATGTCTTGATCAGCCGGCCATCCACCAGCCTATTGAAGTCTCCCCAAGTCTGTTCCGAGGGCCAGCACCTGTCATTCGGACCCTGGATACAGTCAAGTCAGTACGCGCAGTTTGGTTGCCTCTCGGGGAGTTTGGCTTACACATCTGCATCTCGCTGGACACTGTGTCGCGCCCAACGAGACAGCCGCAAGCAGTGTCAAGAGTCTACCAAGGTGCATGTTGGCGGCAATATCGAGTTCGTCGCGAAAGTTGCAGCAGCTGTCGCCTGTTGTTTACGCTGGATGCAGAACATGGAGGAATCTCGACACAAGGAAGCGGTGATTGAAGTAGATATACTCCGTACCAAATGTGCATTGCTGCGCCGTACGCTATGCACATGCAGCTGCTGCGATGCTTGCCCGGAATGCCGCGACAAAAGCACCCGAGTGGCTGCATGTCTCAGCCTGCTGTGGTAGTCTCTAGGCAGGGACCAATCCCATCTCCAGGTAACAGAGTAGCACACAGCGACGCGAGAAACAGGGGCTCACATGATGGTAATATTCGACTTTTAGCTTCCAAAAGCCATCTTGTGATGGCCGGCGTGGCACATTCCGCGATCGAGTTTCGTGGGAATGCGTTCATTATAGAGCCACTATGTCCGAAATCCTGTCTGATGCGTTGTCGTCGCATCCGCACTCGATAATCAGGTAGAGCTTTGGTCAAGTCAGGCTTGGTCGCGCATCCATTCATTGCCTATGAAAGTTGCGCCATACTCCGTAGTGCCTGCGGGATTGCGGACTTCCGACTATCTTGACGCATAGGTACTAACCAATTTGCACCCCTCAACGATACTAGTTGGGACCATGTGATGAAACTTATGACGTCAACTTTTCAAAAGCAGTTTTCAGTGGTCACAGCATTGAGCCTCTTTACTATTCCTCGCCACCGGTTCTACTGATGGGTATGGCAAGCCTTGACTTCGTGCTTGGAATGAGGTGCATCATCGTTGCTATGGCCATTTACCCCCTAATCTTGGAATTAGTACATCAGGACAAGCATTTTCCGAATTCAACTCCAGCGACTGCCACATGCCAGGCCAAGAAGCTGTCAAGGGAGTCGACAAACAGTGCCCCTCTGTGAATCGTGATTGATGAAGCGCAAGTTACAGTGCACCAGGAATAGTAAACGCAGATGACATCGACTCATCGCACAGCTCCTCATGCATCTGCGTAAGAGGTTCCACGCAACAAAAGGATATAAACTGCAACACTAGAAAGATTATCAAGATAAAAGTAGACCTATGGACTTTTTACTAGATGTTAAAAATTAACACATCAACCTGAAAAGGCGCTACAAAAAAACACTCGTAACACAAGTTCAAAGACGTTTGAAACGTTATAAGACTAATATACTATAGAGGGGATTGAAAACAAAGTATAATTAATGTACCTAGACTTCTGAATAGCCATGTTTTGAGTACGTGCGTGCTACCTTGACTTTCAAATCCTCCCCAAGGCGCATATTGTTCGTAAAGGTAAAATAATCTGTACTATAGGCTGCAACTACTCTACGCATAGAATAGCCGTCGACCATTATAGTTACTTTCATTGCAGAACAGTATTTATTGGAAACCTTCAATTTAACACCCGTCGATGGAATGCCTTCATGTCCGTAGTATGACTGTCTCGGGTTTATAATCTCAACTTTAACAACGTTCAAGTAGAGATCAATCATTTCGCCAACCTCGTTCTTCATATATTTACTGTCACTGTCGACCTTAAACAATTGACATGAAGAACCAGTGCCCCTAGCGGTAAGGGATACCGTACTATCTTTAGTAGATTGGATAGCAAGATTATCCACGGGAGATCGGAGTGCAATATTCTCTTTAGATGGCAGAGACAAAGCTAAAGATCCTAAGAATAGTAATGGTAAAATAGTAAAGGGTTTCATGGTTAAATAATAGAAATATATATAGTTTCGGGTATAATGATTCGTTTTAAAGAGAGGTTGCTTATATATATTCAAATCTTACATGTATAGTAAAGATATATATAATGGGATCTATGGTAAATATATTATAGAGTTGCGAGTTGGTTTAGTTAATTTGTACTCGTTTTTTCGTATATAAACTCACTAACTTTAATATAATTTACTGTATCCCTTAAGCTTTTATCTAACTTGGAATTATCTCCACTAATAAACAGTAACATCGAATGTTAATGTAGTTTAATACTGTTGTTCAATGTTTAAATTGTAGTTTCATTACACATAATACTATACAGTCTTATTACAGAAGCGTTTTAATAGGATTTAGCCCCCAACTCAGTAGTAATCTCGAAGTAATGTTTCATTTGCTAATATTTTTATTATAAAACCTTGTTTATGTTAAGTTTAAGTAACCCCCCTCTCATACTTCGTCATTTCTTAAGATAATAGCTGTATCCCATTCTAGTTAGAGCTACTTTACTAATGGAATTTCCACTAGCCTCTATAGTAATAACCACTCGATTACGGAGCCTATTAGTAGCTAGAAATATAATAACAATAAATCCAGACTCCTCAGTATCAATTCTACGCCCTGTCCGATCGTCGATTTTAACTATTAAGTAACGAAAGAAAAAAGTTGGGGTTTCGCCTGTTTTGTTATCGACTCTGTCTTCTGTATAGCGAGCCCTGAAATTAAAATAGCTAGGAAAAAGGCTTCTAGAGGCAAGAGGTCAGGCAGAATCTCCGGGAGATAAGAGCGCAATATTCCGTCACCGTTAAACGTGAACCCGCCGGATAGTCAGTCTAGTTAAATAATGCGTAAACAGACTATCGGATGAAACTAATAGCCCGTTGTATAAACTAAACATACCGACGACATCCATAGTAGACAATACGAGTTCAAATGTTCAGGCAAATAAGAAATAAGAGATTCTATTTAATAGCTACTACACAAATAATTCTTTACTATTTGCTATAAACTACAGCTAGAGTATAAATCCAAGGTTAAAGACGATATACCTTAAGACGTACATCCTCTCTAACCTTTAGTTTCTTATCATAGGTCAGATATTGACTTGTACCCGAAAGAACCATCTCCGTTACAGCATGATCGTTTGCAGATATAGTAACTTGCACCGCATTGCAGAGGTCATTGGTTACTTCAAATAGAGTACCCTCAAATGGAACCATCTCATCACCTTTATTATATAGCACCTCCGGATCTATACGCTTAACTTGAACATTTCCAAAGAAGAATGTCGCTTTCTCGCCCATTCTACTTTCGACATCCTGAAACTTGAGACGACTTCGGAAAGGGACACAGGCCTTGAAAATGTTTCGAGACTCAAGGGAAATAGCATTATCTCCGGTTGAAAGAGGCGTGTTATTCTCCTCTAATGGTAGAGATAGAGCTATAGCTCCAGCAAATAGGAATGGTATAATGGTGAAGGCCTTCATTGTTTAATAATATTTATAAAGAAGTGTAGATGTAGCGGAAGGTTGTTAGAAGAGAAGTGTTTTAGAGTGTAGTGTGTTAAAGATAAGGTAAACTTGAGAAAGTCCAAGGCACATTTAACGTAGTAGTAAATTAATAGATGTGATTTATATCAGTTTAGACATACCTCTAAACTAACTGTTTTACATTTGTTTACCTTTGCTTTGAAATATTACAATTTGCTAAGGTTATCTATAGACTATAGTAGTAAAAGTTTAAATCAAAGACCTGCCTATTATTATTATTTAGTTTGTATATTTAAGTTGAATATTAATTAAATGTAGTATTATACATCGTTGGTATAGTAGTATATCGAGCATCCTTTTCAAATTTGCCAAATAACTTATATAACGTCACCCAAATTAAACATCACTTGACTGTCTAAAAATAAGATTGTAAATTTTACTATAGAGGTATTGAGAACACAATAAGCATTCTTAGTTGTAACATATAATCGTGGTATATCTGGACTACGAGCAATTAGGCTCAAATCTAGATTAACAGGACATTATATGTCCCACTATTAATAAAAATCTTTTTTCGGCCAAATAGACTGTTCATCATCGAATACGCGTTGATAGTTCGAAACACTCTTCCCGGGCGGTCGAGAGCACAGGCGAAGCCATCGATGTGCCTACCTCTTCCGTCACCCGATGACCAGTACTCCACACCAGTGGGCCAACAGCTGTAGCATAATAAGGTGTGCGCCCCCCGTACACCCCGTCGCGCGAGGCTCCCCCCTCTGTTTTTTTTCATACCGGTGTCTAATGAACAATCTATTCCGAACTGCAACATTCACATGCCTGAGATCGCACCGGATGGATGACGGCTGGAGACTTGATGCAAGGCAAACTATCGACCCATGGGTATAATCACACAAGACATACCACTTTTTGGAGGTATGCAAGGTCCGCTTAGCGGCCGGGTGCTCTGGTAGATAGGTAGGATTCGCTGATGCTTCGGAGCGCGCCGTTGTTCAAGACTTTGGTTGCACAAACGTTCGAGTGTCTCGTCTTACGAGTTATTCCAGCACACACATAGAATGTAGTAGGGATGCGATCTGGGGAGGTGTCATGGTGAACATTTGAAAACGCTCCCGGGTGAAGGGGAACGTAGACATGGTATCAGATTGGATGGTCAGCTAGAGACTTGCAGGCGTCGCCACATCTTTGCTAGGAGCTCACAAAATGGTCATAGCAGTGTCCGCATATTGAAGTGACAAACATGCTGTCCCTCGAAAATACGCAAAAGTCTATACAAATTAAGTTGGTCAATAAGATACTCGGTCAGAGAGCATGTAACGTATACAACGCAAGGTCCCTTCTAGGGCTCTAGATGTTCGATGGTCGATGAGGAGTCTTCACCGGTCAAGAAAGAACATTCACCAAGATCAGATTGTCAGAGCGCTGCTATCGGCGCTGGATCATGGATGCGCTGGAGGCTCTTCACATCACTCGAGTCTGATGTTCTGCCACCAGGAACACTGAGCATAGTCAGTCCCTCTTCCGTGCATATCAAAGTAATTAAAAAAAAACGAAAAGACGCCAGTTAGAGACCGGCACTCCTAGCCGCTTTGTTCCCTCACATTGACTGAGCACGGCTCTGTGATGACAGTGGTGACCGTCTCCATCTCAATGACGCCGTCACCCAAGGCGCTGAGCACTGAAGCCCGCCGAAGCGATGATGTCTGACTTGGCGCCCTGCTGAGGAATACTGGCCGCTCCGAGGGACAGCACGCGTGCGGGCTGCACTTCTGGCTGCCGTCGGACTTGCGAAACCAACTGGACCTCTGCGACTGATCGAACGATTCCGAGGAATGTTGGCACGCTCCTCCCTCGATCCAGATAATGTTGCCGTATTTCCGAGCAGGCGGCGTCCGCATGAACTTCTTCAGCCCGGCGTCCCTCAGCCCTTCGCTGGTGAGGAAGAACACCATGCTGGAGAACAGGATGACGTCCAGCAGTCCGTTCAGGCCAATGATCGATCCTGCGACAATGGCAGCTTCCATGGAGATATTCGTACCGATGTCGCTCTGGTAACGCTGTACCGAGCTCGGCATTGTGCAGGCGAGGTGCAAGAACGGATACAAAAGGAACGCCGGATGGTGGGCCGGTGTCCGATTAGGAGCATGCTGGTTTGCCGAAATCTTTCCCCTTTTGGATTTGGTTCGCCTCTTGTACCAGTTCGACAGTAGCGACCCGAATATCAGGACGTAGAACAGGGCTGTGAGGCCGGTCCAGAGCAGAATCCAAAAGTACTCGGACCAAAAGCGGACGTAGCCATATGCGTCGTTGCCCCAACACTGAAAAACCATGGTCAGAAACCGCTCCCGGCTCGTTCTCCACCGCTTGCCTTGTACTGGCGGACGAGAGGTGTTCAACTCACCCAGAGAGGTGTGGCGACATACCATCCGTCATAGGTAGCGCCGTTCCGGGTCGCGATGATGGGCGCAACGGTCGTGATGATGGCGCAGCCCCAGACGAAGATGACGGAGCTGACGAGTAGTGTCTGCGAAGGGGTATACGACATGACGATCCGAAGCCATAGATGGATCGAGATGATTAGTAGGCAAGAAACCGTCGCCATTCTCCCAATACTCAAAAGAAACCCCTGTGTCCCGCAGGCCAGCACGTTGGACGTCTCAGTCTGCGGCTTGAGCCAAATCAAGTCGAACATCAAAGCGGACGAATGGAATACATCGGCTAGGATCAGGTTGTATATGAGGATGATCAGCCGGTTCGGAGCACCAGGTGGCTCTTCAGTACGCCCTCGGTCAGGAGGACACCGTTGTGGCTGTGGCTGCGGCCAGACCTATAAATCAATGAGCAACTTCTCCCATCGTGTTTAACCCCCTCAAACTCTTACTGGATTGGCATGACTTGGTAACCCTGGCGTGAGGGTGTGGTTCGGTGGCACCCCATGCCAGTCGTCCTCCGGGGGCGCGAAAGCTGGAGGCGTTTTTTGCACTGGGCGCCGTTGCATTGACCGATATGTCATGAAGATGAACAAGGAGGCTGTCGAGGTGAAGGAGAGTGTTCCACATACGCCTATGGCGATGAGTCCCAGGCGACGGGTGCCCGAGGCAGCTTGCTCATCAAAACCAGGATCTGTGGCTTCACCGCCTGTGGCATCCAGGGTGTCATGCACACTTATGTTTGATAACGCGTCCATGGCTATAGGATACTTGGCAAAACCGAATGCCTGTTCATCTCGGATGGAAGACCTGGATGCAGGTTACTTCATCTGCTGGACGCAACGGCAGCAACGGGCACCAGGGGCTGGGGAGCAGATAGGCAGTCTGACTCTCCATCCCGAGACAGGCGTAGATACACGTCACTCCGTGGAAGGGGGGTGTGGGCGAACAAGCAACAAAGTGAAGTGGCGATGTAATGAGCAAGTAAGGTTGCATACATTCGCAGTGTCCAGGCTCCTCCAATCGTCGGCTGCAGTGGGTTCCGGAATGGCTATCCCGAAAACCATTGCGTAGTCTATGGGCTAGCACAAGACTCCAAAGATGTTATCGTGGTATATCTGCCCGAGTGGGAATGACACCCACACAGCTCCGTCCCGCACGCTGTCCCGGATGCCGTTGGGACCAGCGGCCGGCCACACTCTTCCGCTTGGGCGGCTTGGCTATGGGCACTGACTCTTTGCTTCGGATACTACCAACGCCAAGGATCGCTATCCTTTCCAGCCCGTGGACCGTGGTGAGTGAAAATGCCCCAGTTGCTCGCCGCGATTCCGCGTTACTCGCAATCTCCCAGGGGGGAGCTGGCTAGTCGGAGGTCCAGACTCTATCTTAGCTGTGGCGACGTCAAGCGCTTGTCACTCTCTCGCTCTACAGCCTCCTAGCTCAACCACAAAGGGAGGATGGAGTCATGGACCTTTCCTCGCATCCAAGTGGTGTGGAGAGGTGTTCGGGGCCGGCGAACAGCACATCGCCATTGGTCGAGACCCGAGACCCGTGGCATTGGGCAAGAGTCAGTCCCGGAGTAGTGGCACTTGGGGTTCCCTTCGACTACGGAGTCTGTGGCGGGACAGTAGGACAATGTCAGCTGTCCTGTTAAGGGTCGCTCATGGCTGTACAAGGTTTGCACCACAGAAAGTATGATCCCACACTCTCGGCTCCATTGTGTGCAGCTGAGACTGGAACGACTGCTTGACACGTTCTGCAACGCAATTCTCACTGGCGGATTTCGTCACTTACAGTCTTACACACCAATCATCACAAGACGGGGGTTTCTTCCCCCTCCCGCACCGGAACTTTGACATAGCCCCTGCCGCGGGCGGTACCCTTTAGCACCTCTGCAAATTATATATGGTCTTTTGCTGATGCACAGGACCGAGCCGTTGCTGTTGTCCCAGAGTGGCCTCGCGAGCGCGCATTCATCACTCGTGGACCGTACCGGTAGCTCGCCTTGTACACCAGCCCAAACATGGCGCACCATCACTCGTTCCGAAACGAGTCTTTTACCCTTTTGGGCCTCAGTCTCTTATCCATCTGCCTTCGCATCGGCTACAGGATCTGGTCAGTAGGCTGCCGGGGGCTTCGCTGGGACGATTACTTGATGATCCTCGCCGGGGTACTTGCCACTTCCCCCCCGCGCGATTCCGCTTACTGTATGGCTGATGACTCGGACAGTTCTTCCACATCATACAGACGGTCCTGATGTATGTGATTGGCGTAATCTACTTCGGCTTTCACAACGGCGGCATGACGGATGCGCAGCGTCTGTACCTGGCGAATCACCCAGACAGCGCAGAATACATCCTGCGGTACGGCTCCGACCTCCCGAGCAACCCACTCGCCCGTATGTCGAATGGCTGACTGACACCGCGCGCATGTTAGGGTAGGGGGGTCTCAGATGATCATGATCGACTGGGCCGCCTCGATCATGTTGATGTGGACGATCAAGGCATCGGTCTGCGCGTAAGTAGGCCCTGCGTCGAGAACCGACGTACCCGTACTGAACCGTACACACACATTACAGATTCTACCTCCGTCTCACCGAGCCCGTCGAGATCTTTCGAACTCGCGTCTACATCGGCTTCGGACTGATTGCCGCCTCGTTCCTGGCGGTCATGATGACCCTGTTGTTCCTTTGCGGCCTTCCGATGAGCAAGAACTGGCAGATCTATCCGGATACGGGGAAAAAGTGCCACCCGGCAGGCTCGACGTACAACCTGATTGTTGTTCTCATCTTCAACCTCCTGACCGACTTCTACTTGGTCACCATCCCGATACCGCTGATCCTGCGGACTTCGCTATCATTCGTGAGGAAACTGGAGCTTGTCACCATCTTCTCCGGGGCAGTGCTCGTCGTCTTCTCCGCCATTTTGCGATTCGTTCTCGTGTTTCTGGTAAGGTCTCCATGTTCCTTCCCCTCCTGCTCGAATCCTGCCTCGGATCTTTCGCGCCCTGGCTTCCCAAAGGTTTCGGGATACCTGGTGGCAGATTACGAAGGCTAACGCTGGTCATCATGAGCAGGAACGCGACGAGAACACAGGGGCAGGCATCTCGTGGACTCTTCGGGAGAGCTTCATAGCCGTCTTCACGGCGAATCTGCCCGTGCTCTGGTCGCTCGGAAAGCGCATCGTCCGTCAGTTCCGCCGGGTTCTGCCGTGGACAAAGTCGCCGGGTACAGAGCAGACGCCTAGCAACCGGGTGGTGCTCCGGACGTGGCAGAAGCGACGCGCGCCGAGGTCGCTCAATCACATCTCGGGCACGTTTGACCTCGATTACGGCATCAGTCGCGAAATCATCGTCGGCCATATCGACGCAATGGACGGGGCGGGTGAGGATTGTGTATCACCCGCGACAACTGAATCGTCATTCGCCCAATCGCCAAAATGCGAGATGGCACAATGTAGTGCATGATGCGTGCTGAATGAGCGTGCAAATATTGTGGCTATGCCTCGGAGCCTCCTCGCCTGTTTTGCTTTCTAGCGTTCTAGCCATTCATATGAATACTCCTATAGCCCATGATGTCACTATGGTAAAAGCTGCTGCAAATATGTCATCTGTCGCAAGCTATTAAGCAGCGATAACGGTAGAACTGTGGACTTCGGTCGGGGTCAAGTTTTGCCGCATCATCTCTAGACATGTTGTGATCTTATGTAAAGCAAAATGTGCAGGTTCTCAGATACAACCCGACAGATAGATATAAGAACAACTGTTCGAAGTCAAACCTTGCTACGGCGCTCGCATTAAGTCCGTACAAAAACAACCCGTCATTGAATTGACAAGGGCGTAACTAATACACAGTAGTTCGTCCAAGCCCGTTGCAAGACCGCGTCTAAACCCGGTCCAACCTCGCCCTCCCCAAAATAAAAAATAAAAAATAACATACGAAACGGTTACTACCGTCGCGCCATAAGACTACGCTTCTAACAAATAGTCTGGTATATTCTGTATACTCTCAAAACCTTGTGGTAGATATGTATACACATTGAGTGAGGCTTCCTCAAGACCTGTGCCGAGGCCCATGAGAACAGTTCGACTGTAGGATAGGACTCAAGGAGTAGAGATCATGTTGTGAAGAATACGGAATGCCGTATTTTCAGCTATAGGCAACGGGCTGTGCCAGTTTTGGCCACGGGTAAGTGTCCCCTGGGCCGAAACGACACCATTTCACGTCATTATCCCGGATGGCTACTTTTCCCAGACTCTTCCCTCGTCACCTTACTCTAGACAACATCATAGCCGTAGTCTTGTTGCCCACAGAAAGCTACTGAAGCCCGCCCTTTACACCATGTCCCGGGCTTCACGCGTGAACAAGACGTGGTTTCTCTTTGTGAGTGTGCGCACGTCCACGACGTCTCCAAAGCTGCAACTCTCTCACTCTCGACCAGCTCCGGCGGTAAGTCTTTGATGCACCTAAATCGTAGTATTTCCCACCTTTCCCGTGACACCGACGCCATGCCACGAGTCGCCCTGAATGTAAGCAATGACGTATTGCCTGATGGCCGTCAGGTGAGACAAGACGGCGCGGTATCGGCTACGCCCCATCTTCTGTGACGTGAGCGGCCGTAGGTCTCATCGTGAGCTTGGGCGCTGGGGAATTCGTCCGACCCGTATACCCTGTCTCCACGGCATTTGGGTAAATCAAGCTTCGGTTGAAAGGCCTTGTTACGCTCAGTTCAGGGGGGGGCTTGTGGCTACAGCCTACATGGCCAAACTGTCAAAGCTGCCACTATGCGCAGAGTTGGGATGGATGATCATCCAGAGAGTTGGGATAACAAACACCGCCCGGAGGTGAGCGTCACGCGTCGAGGTGGTGTTATATCTCCCTTTCATATATACCGTTCTGTAACGTGGTCTGTGTTTGAAACCCCCTGTATGTGGTCAAGTTGAAGCCTTCAAGGCATGCCTTGGCATCGCGTACGGAGGAATGAACCGTCGGGATGACTGCCTCTGCGTCTTTCGGCTGCATTCGAGCCCACGCCATTCATCGATCGAGATGTCGTCGGGTGATTGTCCTTGCGGTCGTGTCTTGTACGATGTGGGGATGTCTCATTCGGCATCGAATGCGAGGAGCGAATCGCGACAGTGAATCATGTGAGCGGCTATGGCAACGGTTAAGTCGCCTGTTAAGGAAACATGAGGAGCAAATCGCAAGACGAATCGTGTGGGGAACAAAAGAGGCCAAGGGAGCTACCACATCACATGGCTGCCGAGGCCATACTTTGCATTATATAACCAACAAACCCTTATCAATACTCCGTGAACCAAGGAACCTTCCCAGCGGCCTGACGATGATGCAACCCGGAACGTACTGACTGTGCGGTTAGTCAGACCTTGTTCATGGGCTAGGTTCAGTTTGGGCTCGTTGCAAAGTTTGATGCGGCTGTGTGCGTCTGTGAAAGTTTGGTGCCTGTCGAAAGGCGCCGGCGTCGTCTCCGTTCGAGGTAAAGCGGTAGAGAGGCGAAGTTTGGCGCCAAACGACGAACCAGGAGCCACGTGTAGTTATCGATGCACACCGTGACTGGCGATCCCCCATTCTCACTACATAGTATGTGTGCATTCGATGTGGGTTGAGTATTGATACTCATAGTCTCACATGTCGGGACTCGGTAGTTAGTTAGCTTACTGTGTATTTTGAACGATCGCCGGCGGGGCGACGGGGTCATGGCAATCCAAGCAGGGTTCAGTACCAGGCAAATTGAATACGAGACAACGGTCGGACGGTGGAGGAATCGATAGACAGTGTCCCTGTGCTGTGGTCAGTATCCCTGTCTGTCAACAGGGGTAATACCACCCATGTACGGAATACAGCCGGTCTAGTTTTATGGTTTGCCCTACAGCCGCCCGTACTATGTAGTCCGATGACAGCGGTACGCACAGGTCGCGTCACTCTTGTCAAGAAGGCCGGAAGAGCAACTTTGCGGAGTATACTAAGAATTGCCGGCTGAAGCTAGTGACTAGTAATGATACTATTGCCACTATTAAGAGGGGCAACCCAAGCATGACCGCCAAGGAATGTAGTGCCATCATGGGGTGTATGTCTTAACGAAACGTGCCCCCCCCTACCCTCCCTCCAGTGGTCCCTACCCCGAGAAGCTACAAAGGGCAGCTCGTCCGCCCCTTGGGGGAATAGGTCGGGTCAGTGGAGGTCATCATCAAGCGACAGAGGGCCATCCATCACACGGACGTCGACAATGAAGCAGACCATCGCACTCCGCCTGGGGGCGGCCTCACTCGCACTCCTGCAAGCCCTCCCGGTGGCCAGCGCCCCGACCGAAGGCGGGCACGAGAAGCGCGATATCGGCGGCGGCACCTATGACTACGTGATCGTCGGCGGCGGCACCGCCGGCCTCGTCCTGGCCGAGCGCCTCAGCGAGGACCCCAACGTGCAGGTCGCCGTGATCGAGGCCGGCACCTACTACCAGGCCACCAACCCCCTCCTGTCGACGACGCCGGCCAGCGACACCTTGTTCGTCGGGGCGAGTCCTGCGGACACGAACCCCTTGATCGACTGGAACTTTGTGACGGCGCCGCAGACGGGCGCGAACAGCCGCTCGATCCATTATGCGCGGGGAAAGTGCCTGGGTGGCAGCTCTGGTAAGTCGTCCACTCGTCGGTTCCGTGGCGCACGGTGCGAACGGGAGGACTATAGGTATAACGACTGTTGAGCCTAACGTCCCCTGCCAGGGAGGAACTTTATGATCTACCAGCGGCCCACGACGCAGACGTTCCAGAAGTGGGCGGACGCCGTGGGCGACGACAGCTACACCATGGACAAGTGGATGCCGTTCTTCAAGAAGAGCCCTGCGTTCCGCCCGCCGTCGAGCTTGCGGGCAGCCAACGCGACGGTCAAGTACAACCCCGAGGCTTTCAGCGCCACCGGCGGCCCCTTGGAGGTGGGCTACGCCAACTACGGCCAGCCCTTTTCCAGTTGGCTCGAGCCGTCTCTCAATGAGATCGGGATCCCCACGGTGGACGACTTCAACAGCGGATCTCTGCTCGGGTGTCAGTATCCCACGCACACCATCGACAAGGACATGAAGCGAGAGAGCTCCCAGACATCCTTCTTGGAGCTCGCCGCCAACAGGTCGAATCTGAAAGTCATCCAGTTGTCGCTGGCCAAGAAGATCATCTTTGACAACAGCAAGCGCGCCACCGGCGTCGTGTATAAGACGGGGCTCTTGACCTTCACCGCCAATGCTCGCAAGGAGGTCATTCTGAGTGCGGGAGCATTTCAGTCGCCGCAGCTGCTGATGGTGTCGTGAGTATTTACCTCTGGTCCCTGGAATGCGCACTGGGAGGATCGCGAGCTGACTCGAGACTTTGGAATGGCAGCGGTGTTGGCCCGGCCGCGGCCCTGCAAGCACACAACATCCCCGTCATCGCAGACCGGCCCGGTGTAGGACAGGGGATGCAAGACCACGTCTTCTTCGGGCCGTCGTGGCGCGTCAAGGTCGAAACAACCACCCGCACCGCCAACGACTATCTCTACACCATCGGACAGGCCGCCGGCCCGTACGCTCTCCAGAAGTCGGGCCCCCTGACGAACCCGGTGGCCGACTTCCTCGGCTGGGAAAAGGTGCCGCGGAACCTCATCTCGGCGCAGGCCGACGCCCAACTCAACCAGTCCTTCCCGGCCGACTGGCCCGAGATCGAGTACTTCTCCGCGGCCGGCTACGTGGGCAACTTTTCCAACCTCTTCCTCACCCAGCCCAAGGACGGGTACCAGTACGCGACGATCCTCGCGGCCCTCGTCGCGCCCCTCTCGCGCGGCTCCGTCTCCATCACGTCGGACAACACCGACGACCTGCCCGTCATCGACCCGGGCTGGCTCACGGACGCGACCGACGTCGAGGTCGCCGTCGCGTCCTACAAGCGGGCCAGGGCCGCCTTTGCCAGCACGGCCATGCAGCCCGTGCTCGCCGACACCAAGGAGTACTTCCCCGGGCCCGACGTCCAGACCGACGACCAGATCCTGCAGACCATCCGCAACAGCGTCATGACCGTCTGGCACGCCAGCTGCACCTGCCGCATGGGCAAGAGCGACGACGCGACCGCCGTGGTGGACGCCCAGGCCAGGGTCTACGGCGTCACCGGCCTGCGGGTCGTCGACGCGAGCTCGTTCGCTCTGCTGCCCCCCGGCCACCCGCAGAGCACCGTCTACGCGTTTGCGGAAAAGGTAGCGGCGCAGATGCTGGCCGGCGTTGGCATCTCGTCCACGTGCTGAGTTGGATCTGATGGTAATAGGGGGAGCGAGGAGGCTCGGGGCGTATGGGCCATGGCGAGATGAATCATGACGGTGAGCGGGAGCCTGGAAATGGATTATAGTTATAGATAATAGGGGGTTTGCCACTTGGTTTGTCTTTGCGTAGTTTTTGAAAGCCAGCGTTACTTGTTATAATGACGACCCCCAGGGCCCAGCCTATCCTCATGCTTGCATCTTGTTTTCTCGTAAAGAGATAGATAGCCAGTCAAACGCGGGTCTGCAATCTTGCCGTCGTCCCCGGACCAAGGATGCCGGCATTCAGCTTCCTGCTTGAACTTCCAAGCAGTGTTAACCCAACTTGGGTTAGATGTTGTGCAAACCCACACACACACACAGAGATCGTCGCTTACATGTGGACCCTAATTAGACCGAGTAGAGCTCGTGTACCGGTAGGGATACTTGTGAAAGTTGAGGGAGGGGTTACTTTCGCTCGGGATGGCTGGAAAAGTCTTCCGCGACCAAGAGCCTCTTCCGACATAACCTCGACCACGCACACCACCATGGAAATGCCAAGTATCGTGCCGAGGGGGAGCCTCGCGGCCGTGCTGGCGACCGTCGTCTCGGTCTGGATCGCCTACCGCGTTTTGCTCGCCCTGTACAACATCTCCCCGCTGCACCCGCTCTACAGGTTCCCCGGCCCCAGATTGGCGGCCTCGACTTACCTGTACGAGGCGTACTACGACTGGTGGCGTGTTGGGCGATATGGAATCGAGATACGGCGCATGCACGATAAATACGGTGAGTTTACTGCGTCGGTTCGGACCGGATCCAACCCCTTGTTGTCATCCATGATCCCAGCTTGCTGATGATAGACACTGCCGTGCTCAGGCCCGGTGGTTCGCATCAACCCGGATGAGCTTCACTGCAATGACCCCAGCTTCACGGATGAGATCTACGCCACGGGCGGCCGGATACGGGACAAGTGGCAGCACCAGCTCAACACGGGCGGCGCCGGCCCCGTGTCCGTGACGGCCTTCTCGACCGTGTCGCACGAGCTGCACCGCGTGCGGATGAGCGGCATGGCCAAGTACTTCTCGCGGCAGCAGATGCTCAAGCTCGAGGACGAGGTGCACGACTTTGCGCAGCGGACGGTGGACAAGATGCTGCTGGGAGGGGAGGAGCCCTTTGACGTCAAGGAGGCCCTCAACTGCTTCACCGCCGACGTCATCTCGCAGTACGCCTTTGGCGAGCCCATGGGCTTCATCGCCCAGGACGGCTGGGAGCCCAACTTTGCCACCTGGGTCCAGTCCTTCTTCAACAGCGCCTACATGATGCGCCACAACGTCGTCGCGCGCAAGCTGGCCGCCTACATGCCGCTGCTCGCCGACTACATGGGCGACGACGTCCGCGCCGTCATGCGCCAGATGACCGTCGTCATCCCCGAGTACGTCCAGGCCGCCATCAACGACAGGGACAGCGGCCGCATCTTTGCCCACCTCATCGCGTCCAAGACGCTGCCCGAGGCCGAGAAGTCGCTGTTCCGGCTTTCGGGCGAGGGATTCAACTTTCTGCTGGCCGGCACCGAGACCACCGCCGTAAGTTGCCCGTCCGATATCAGACGAGCGTTGATACGCCCCCTTCCCCCCTCTTCCGCGTCATCCTAAACAGGCACAGGCAACCCTCACCGTCATCACCTACCACCTCCTCGCCCAGCCCGCCATATACGCGCGCCTCACCGACGCCCTCGAGGGCGTCGACCCCATGCGCCTCCGCTGGACCGACCTCGAGAAGCGGCCGTACGTCTGGGCGATCCTCCACGAGGCCCTGCGGCTGACACCCGGCGTCTCGCACCGGTCGGCGCGCATCGCGCGCGACGAGGACCTCGTCTACCGGAGCGCCGACGGCGCCACGCACTGGGTCATCCCCCGCGGCACGCCCGTCGGCATGACCTCCGTCATCAACCACAGCGACCCGGGCCTGTTCCCGGACCCGGGCGCCTTCACGCCCGAGCGCTGGCTGCTGGCCGACGGGAGTCCGAACTACGCGCTCGAGAAGAAGCTGATCTCCTTTGGCAAGGGCTCGCGCGCTTGCATCGGCATGAAGTACGTTTTTTTTTTTTTTTTTTCTTTCCTCCCCCAAAACGACGAACCGCTCGGATATATCGCTGACGTGACAGCCTCGCGTACTGCGAGCTCTACATCATGATGGCCGCCATGGCCCTCCGCGTGCTGCCCAGAGCGCGGCTGCATGAGACGACGATCGAGGATGTCACGTACGACCACGACTGTATTGTCGGGCATACCAAGAAGGGGTCCGTCTCTGTTCGGATCGCCATCTCGCAGTAAAAAGGTGCTGTCTCGTTTCTTTGACTGGATGGCGGGTTTATTCGACTGGAGGGCGGGATCATTGTGCGGCGGGACAGATGGATGACCGGAAATGCATGAGCAAGATTGATGATGATTGTTACCTGGCAAGCCTTTGCAAGTCCCATTTGGTGTTTTGATCTGCACGGCTATACACTTCTCCACGTCAAAGAACGCAGAATCAAAGGGTCTCAGCATAGAATCGCGACAATGAAAGCGTTCGGTCGTGATGGAAAGAATGTGAGTCAATTGCAGGTAAAATACGTATATAACTGAAGCGATCGAGTAGAAACAAGTGTATCCACAACCATGGAAAGAATGTTCACAACACATCTCAACAAACCGTGGCGCTAGACTGGCCCAACCATACGGCCTGGCCGAGAAGCCGGAAACCCGACAATGACATCTTGCGAGCGAGTGCTCTAGCAGCCAACGTAGATGGCGCCGGCGAACAGCGTGTAGGTGTCGGCGTGGTTCAGGTTCTGGGCCGCGGTCAGGGAGCGGACAAAGTTGTACCCGTAGCCGCCGTAATCCGAGGTGCCCTTGACCTGGGTCAAGTGAGTGGCCTCGTGGAGGAGGGTGTTTGCCTGGTCCTGGGCGTGACAGGTGCGCGAGGTGGCGGGGAGGGCGGTGAAGAACAGGTTGCAGTAGGCCATGTACGAGCCCGAGGGCAGGGTGTAGGCGAGGACACCGGAGCTGCAGGCACCGTAGACATCGCTGCAGTAGAGCCTGCTGCTGCCGCCGGTGGTGCTACCACACTCGGAGGCGATGCGGGTGAAGACGGTAGAGACAGTGCTGCGGACCGAGGTGGTGGCACTCTTGAAGTACTCGGTGACCTTGGCAGCCGCACCCGAAGAGGCAGCAGTGCTTGCGGCAGATGCAAGGGAGCGGCAGTTGCTCAGGGCCGTCGTGATGGCGGTGCGCTTCGTGCCGGTGCAGTCGCTCTGCACAGCGGTGCGCTTGGAAACAAAGGCCTCGCGGACCTGAGCGGCCTCGGCGCCGTTGATCTCAGCGGTGATCAAGTTGGAGCTATAAGGAACGACGCCCTCGATGTCGGTGGAGTTGACACCGGCGACGAGGAAACCACTGGTAGAGGACTGCAAGCTGTGGTCAGCATCCCCAGCATGCTCAAGGGTGGGGGCCAGTTGTGGACTGGAAACGTACAATGTCAAAGGCGCCACCCTTGCTCAGATCGTGCAAGTGAGCAATGTCAAAGGTGGCATCGACAGAAGCGCCGGCAGGGATGATCTGGAAGGCATCCTCGCCAAGTCCGGTCATGGAGACAGTGAGGCGAACGCCATCGAAAGCAACCTTCTCGGCTACCGGTACAAGAGTGTCAGTACCAGACTCTCCCATCAATACATGGTGTTTGGAGGTGACTTACAGCCTTGGAAGACATCAACCTTCTCAACAGCAGCGCTGTCGAGGAAGGAACCGGTCTTGAAGACCTTCAAGTCCTCATTGCCAGAGTTGGTGACAGTGGCCTTGAGCTCACTGTTGCTGATCTTCTCGAGGGTGACAGCCAAGGGAGTGTCACGCAGCTTGAGGTCCACAACAACCGCGCTGGCCAAAGTGGCTAGGACGGAAACACTGGCGAGGAACTGCATCTTGTCCTGATGTCTGGTTATCTTGTCGAAGGCTAGGGAGGCTTGCCGAGGTGGCGTGACGAGTGAGATCTGGCTGCGGATGAACTTCAAAAGGCCTCTGGGTTCAGTGGCAGGCATGCATCTTTATACTCATATGGCAACTCAAGAACATTGCCCTGGTCAAATCTCCCACAGTGTTTGCTGGTAAGCTGCTGCTGTGCTAAGCGCTCTCGTCGCTACTAGGAAGCCCAGCTTCACTCATCGTCAACCCCCCCTGACAAGGTCCGACCACCAATGGGAACACGGATTCGGCCCTTGGAGTCGAAGAAGGAATGTAGTTCTGCAAGTGCCGGCCTAAACATCAGCCGCTCGGGTAGGTGGCCGAGAATAGGTATAGCTTCGACTCGCTACCCGGAACCAGTCGAGTATGTAATGCTAACAAACAATCCCGCAGTGGCTTGTGCGTGATAAGAGTGTGCCTCAGAAGTGGGATGTCCCATATTGAAGAGGCCCAAAGTGGAAGCCAAGACATCGGATGTAGAAGGTTCATTGATTTGTGCTTGGTGTCCTGTATATGCCTAGGTTCTATACGGCGACAGGGCAGATGAATGGCGGATTTATGTGCTCGCACGCATGGCCTGAGAAGGAAGGTAAGTACCAAGACAGCGTGAGCAAAATGCCGTCTCCACCCCTTTATCAAACGCGATAATCTAGTTGGACTTTTCAAATATGCCATCTCGATTGACCGCCTTTCCGAAAGCCGTTCGTGTAGAGCAGAGCCGATCTACCGGAGCTTGGCAGCAGTCAGAGGAACCGTGTCATGATTCATCCATGTCCGCCTGCATATCACCCATTATCGCTCGACGCTGGCTGGGTCCGTTCCATCTCCCATCAAATCTCTGTTCCCAGAAATGCTTCCGTGAAGAGTAGTTGGTGACTTGTTCCGCTCAAAGTCGCATTGCGCTAGAAAAACCACTGCCACTCAGAGGTTGACGGTGGAACGCTTGTTCCCTGATCGCTTCGTGAGAATTGGTTGAGGGCGGAAGTTGGAAGTTGGGAAGTGCTATTTTGGTGGAGGATTTACGCCCGGGTAGGAGGCGATCGATCGGCTATCGGATACGCTCGGTGGCGGAGCAGGTACTCCGTGCATGGATGCAGTTGCAGTATGGATGGGTCTCGTCTCTCTATCTGAAGGTCGGTTGAAGGCTTGATACAACTTCGCTGGGCTTGGCGGACGTCGTTCTTCACCTGACCTGCTCTTTTGACATAGACATCCGAGACTTGATACAAATGAGCTCTGGGCGGCAGGCGGTTATCCAACCAAACAGGGGCTTGGCGCTGACCATCGCGTGGCTCCAGCAGATACGCGCGAAGCGATAACTGCTGTATGTGCCGTCTGGTGTCCAGTCGCTTCGCCTCTTGCATGACCGACTAGCCCGAAGCAGCAGTTGGTTCTCTGATGTGGGCGATCGAGGCTATGTCGATGATGTACGGATACTGCCCCTTGTCTCATGCGAAATGACCTCTTCTATCCATACTGCAACGTCCCGACTCCCAACGCATCGAGAAGATAGGAAAACACAGTTCTGTGCACCGCACCAATCAACTTCCTCGAGGGTCGTGTCGATAGCCCGTCGGACTTGACCAGAAAGCCGATTCTGCGTCATTGGAACCCTCCGCATCTACCAAGACATCGTGGCCGACCGGGTGCATCCCATGAGCCGCTTGCAGAGCATCGTAGTCCTGCTTGTCACTACAGCCTTTCTTCTCCTCTGCTGGAAACAGACCGCCACGACAACCTTCAGAGCTGCGACGCCAACTACAGCAATGGCGTCCCATCTGCAGGTCTCTATCCGGCAATCGGACAAGAGGAAATTGACCGTCTCTGTCACCAACACCGGCGACGTCCCTGTCACCATATTAACGTGGGACTCACCACTTGACCCAATCGCCATACAGCTCGGCTTGATCAAATTCATTCCCTTCGGATCAAAAGAACCAGTAACGATGGACTCGATCCAGGTCCGTCGTCAGTTTCCTGCAAGCAGTGATGCCATCGTCACCATTCAGCCTGGGGAGACGGAGATGCAGGTACTGGAGTTGAAAGAACCCATCGTTCCGCTCGACAAGGTCAAGGGCAAGACGGTAGTTATCTGCCAGGGAAGATGGAAAGGCGTTTGGGATGCGAACGGTTTCGACAATAGCATGCTAGAGCATCTTGAAACTGGTGATCAGAGACCCTACGAAGCAAAGCTCGAGACGGCCGAGTTTTGAGAGACGGTGGCTGAGGGTTCCGGAGTCCTGAAGTTTGAATGCTTGGAGTGCGACCTGAGAGTCAGTCAGCTCCGCCTCGAATGGCTGTGAGCTCTTTGATCATCGCATTCAATCAACCTCGGCCAACGGAATCACCAACAAGTGCAAACTCGAGCATGTATTAGACTATGGACAGACAGAAGTTAGAACAAAACAGCGTTTTTTGTCCTTTGTCCTTTGGCAACTGACAAGACCCACATCGGATTCAGTTCCACTTTTCCGCACTGTCGCTTCCCAAAATAAACTGATAACTACACAGTAACTTACTCCGTAACGTCAAGCAACGAACCAACTACTTTCGTAACTACTCCGTAACGTCAGATGACTACAAGTCAGTCACTTGCTTTGTGACATTGACCTACCAGTCCCAATCACTTCAAGCTTCATTGCTTAATACGACCGCAAACGAAACGAGATTAGGCAGCGTTGTCTGGCCTCACGGACGTTCATCAGCCCCTTGGTTCACGACGCGGCTCGCACTCTATTTCCACGTGACAGCTTACCCCGTTCCCTGACAAAAGTTCCCCGGATTCGGGAGTGAGGCGGCCTCGGCTCAATTCACCCTTCAACAACCGCGCCGCGACCTCATCCATCAGCTTTTACAACAATGTCGAGCGCTCCGGTCGAGAACACAGAGGCCGCGCCCTCCAGCACCAACCCCAACAATGACACACAGCCCGTCGAGGGCGAAGAGGAGGTCCGGGCTCCTGAGGAGGCCAAGATGCCGACCAAGAAAGACATCTCGTTGAAGGAGTTCCTGAACAAGATGGACGATTACACACCTATAGTGAGCACATCCGAGTAACTTCGCCTCTGACTTGAACACATTCCTAATGTGCGCTATCCACTAGATCCCCGATGCCGTCACAAATTACTACATGACCAAGGCCGGCCTGCCTCCGCCGCCACAGACAGACCAGCGTCTCGCTCGACTGCTCGCCCTCGCCACTCAAAAGTTCATCGCCGATGTTGCCGCCGATGCCTACCAATACAGCCGCGTCCGCGCATCCAACACCAATGCCAACAACCCCATGGGCAACCTGGGCGCCGCCAACGGTATCGCGATCGCAGGCCAAGGACCAGCGGGCTCCAAAGAGCAGAAGGGTGCGCCGCTGGGCATTCAGCGCGCAGGATACGGCGGTGGTGGCCAAGGTGGCAGCCAGAACCGCACGGTGCTCACAATGGAGGACCTCGGCATGGCGGTCGGCGAGTACGGTGTCAATGTCAAGCGGAGCGAATTTTACAGGTGAACATGGGCATACGGACAACGGATAATGGAGCAGGCATGAAACAAACAGGCCACGGCTATGGTACGGCGTTCAGGATGATACTTGCTTGCTTTACGGACCCTTGAGGATAGACGAGGCGTTAGTTAGACCCGACGAGGCAAAACCCGGCCGCACTGGGAACGAGGAACCCAGGGAGGGAAATTTGTGTCCATGGTTACATATCCGCTCGCGTCCAGAATGATACCACCGCACTGTCGGTGCAGAGTTTCTTCAAAGTGGCCTCTACTGTTGCTACCATACTCGTGCACGTCTCGTGACGTCACAGTCTACTCCCGCTTTGCCAATGCCAACCCTCCAATGCTGTTGTATGCATATCGATATCAGCTTCTTACTTCGCTCTGGCCCAAACGAAAGGCTTCCGCGTCCTGGGTTCGAGATTGTCAGCTTCTGCACGACCCAGGGTCTGGCACTGATATCACCCACAATGAGAACTCGCCGAGCTTGTGGCCGACCATATCCTCGGTGACGGCCACCTCGTTGTAAACCTTTCCGTTATGGACGTGGAACTTCAGGCCGACGAAGCTGGGCAAGATGGTCGCGGATCGTGCTTGTGTCTTGATGGGCTTAACCCTCTGACCGGGCACGGCTCGGACAATGGGAAGACTATCTCGCGTGCGTGCTATGATCAGCAGGCCATACGTAGGAAGGCAGGTGTATCGCATTCGCGACTTGGAGGATTGGCTCTCACGGGACAATATGGGGACCTGCGATATGTTCTTTGTTAGCTAGAGCGTCTAGGAGCGACAGTGACGCTGTGACTTACCCTTCCACACCGAACGGCCTTTCAATAAACACCGTGTGGGCTGCATGGCGACTGTCTTGTTGTATCGGCTCTCCTGTGCTATCGCAAATGCAAGGCGCAGCTTGCCGGATTGAATGTTGATGCACAAGCCACACGAGGTGGAAGACAGAAGTTTGCTGGGTCAGCCACTGAGCCACAGTTTGGATTGGCGTGGAGCTCTTTGGCGGGATCCACCACCTCGAGCCCTTCTTGAAATGCCTCAAACGTCAACGACGTACTAACTTAAGAGCCTGCTTCTCGATGTTTATCTTGGCAACATGAGGGAACTGAACCTTTCCCTACCTGAATCGGTAACGGCTAAAACTACATGGCAGTCGATGTGTAACTCTCGGTCAATGTCACTTTTGCAGCGAGAATGCCGTCGTTAATTTGGCAGGTCCGCATCGATATCATGAGACTGGGGCCTGGGGCCTGGAGTCTGGAGCCTGGAGCCAGGATGGACCGTTCACGAAGCAATCGCTCTTCGGCCAACCGGTTGAATACTACCGCACTATACCCACCTATCGTCAAGCGTCTACCATTTTGACATCGCCGGCATCTTGGCAGCTTGGAGGGCAGCGATCGACAGGACTAACTACCGCCTTGTATCAAGCAAGTATGGGCGTGAAAATAGAGAACTCGACGCCTTTCATGCATCCATCGTGTTGACTGGCGCCCTGTGCCAGCCACGAGAAAGCTCTTCGTTGTATGGCTCGCTGTTGTCAGTACATTTGTCCATACTACCAGATTTCATACTAACCCGTCATTCAGATCGTCTCATACCGTACGGGACAGTTAGCAGTACCCAGACGCCTCCCGAGATCAGACACAGACTAGAAATGCATGCTATTCATTGAGACGAGGGACCTAACAACGTCGGCCGATCCTGCAGGCGTGTGTTATCGAACCTTGATACCACATGATATTTCAAGGTAGACCACCATGGAAAGCAGCTGTGGGCCATTCTGACCAGGCGCTACTGCGGTGTCGACACCAAGGTCACATCTGATACATGCAAAGTATCGAGATCCGGATAAGCCTTGGGTTTTTACCAAACCAAGCCGCCACGGAGGCCTACAATCGTTGGCGCAACAGAGCCAACGCGTCTTCGTTGAACGATGCTGTCGGTTTGGGCTTGACAGTGGGTAGATCTTCACTGAAACGCTTCGAGCCTGACCTCTCCTCGTGCACAGCCACCTATATCACAGGCACGGCTATGGGATTCGCTATCTTCACTAATCTGAAGGACTAGGTCGTCGATGGGACGCATTGTTATCTGAACACGGATTGCTCGGACATATCTGCCAACTGCATTTGCTGCACCATCGGCCAGGGGCGTATCTAGACATGGACACGGGCGATTTGACCGGCTTCATCTCAACCACCGCAGGCCAATACTATATCGTCGAAACTAAGGTATCACGAGACAGAACCGCCCGGCAGACACCACTGGAGGGACGCTTTGCTGCGCCTAGGCTGCGCCAACCGAAGCACCTACCTCTCCCTCGCCCGGAAGTGAGACGAATACATACGCGCGATAAAGGGCCACGGGGGAGAAGCAAGTGTTCCGAGATGGGACCGTCTCTGGGGAGGAGCTTCCGGTGCACTACTTCTTCTCTCCACGAGAACACTCGCTCAGTTGAGTTGGCACACAGATGCACGGGGCGAGACAGGGGGCGCTGTTGCTCTCAACGTCACATCAGGCCACTCCCGGCTGTTGCGCTCGGCCACCAAAACTGTTGGAGAGACATCGAGATCAACGAAGAACGAAGTCGTGAGGTCGAGCTTCTTTGAACTTGCCGGCACGGTCTGTTCTCTTTGACTTTGGTGGCAAGGCCTGGGGTGTCTTTAAGTATACGGTGTACGACTTGCGGACTTCTGGACATCAACGGGATTCTCCAGTGACGCATAGCCACGACGATCACCCGTCAAGCTACTGGCGGCTTTCGTTTTCTGAACAACCGTCAGATTCGGCCAATCAGGGCTCAGAGTTCACTTGACGCCGTGAATCGTTCCTACTGCCGCATCAACGTACCCTTGAAAGTTATCCACACGGGCTTCTAGTACGCGAATTGGGGTGTTTTCCTTCTGGTTTCACATCGTCTACCCAACGGTAACCTTGCCAAAACTACATAGCAGTATCTGGGATTCGGAAGTTGTTTGACGTTCTCGATCGCGTCGTTTCTAGTCGGTTTGGGAGGGAGCAGAACTGCATCCGACCAATCACAACATCGGACAACGGAATCTCAAGCAGACTTTGTGCTAGTTCGGCTGGAGCTGAGTCAGGGCGAGCCACATGGAGCATGCGATTCCACCGCCATGATCGCCAATCGACATCCCGCATGGCCCGTGCTGATGGTTCACGCACCGAGTGTCCATCCACGGTAGCGAGAGCCTAGAGGTGCTCCAGTTAGATGTGCCACGCTTGTCGGGCCTCCCGCTGCCGCATGCCCCCCCCTTCCCCCTTTTTGGGCTCCCTTTTTGGCTCCTGGACCCACCCCACGACCTGCTACGATCACGGCAAACTGTGCCTCCGTTGTGTTTGGTGAGTATCATTTCGAGGTCTGAGACGCGCAACCTTGGGATGAAATCAAGCTGTAGACCTCAAAGCTGGGCTATATTGCTCGTGTTTGGGTTCGCCATGATCCCTCCAAGTCTTTCCATGCTTTGTCGTTTAAGTTACGTTTCTTGCAAAACACTCGCCGATCATCCTTCGCGTGCGGTTATGGGCATTGGGAGGTGACAACGTTGACGATATGGCGAAAGTTGGCGTATTATATCTGCTGGCGCTGCTGGCCGCTCCCTCCGGGGTGGTTGGCTCGGCCAGCGCGGTGATGCAGGGAGAGGGAACTGCCCAGCACCGGGTAGCTTTGTTGGACGGTCGCGATGGTGCCTTTCCCTGGGCCGAATCAAAGGTGGAAGACGGCAACACAGAACAGCCCAAGAGCCTCCGGTCAAGGCCACCCTCGCCAAATATCACGCCGGCGCCAGCACCACCGCCACTCTACAGGCGTCAGGGCAAGAACAATGGAGGAGGACCAGTGAGACCCAAGGAGGCCGACAAGCCCTTGGCTCCTGCAGCACCTGGTCCAGGTCCAGGTCCAGGCCCAGGAGATCCAGTCATCTCGGTGAGCTCGTCGTTGGTAAGCAGCTGCAATGCAGGGCTTGCAGCGGCTTCTCAAGGCTTCTCCTCGACCCTAGGCTCGCTCGCAGCCAGTTCCTCAGCCGACATCGCATTGGCGTCATCACAGATCACTTCGGCTCAAGCGGCGGCCGCAGCAGCAACCAGCCAGGTAGCGAATATCAGCTTGGCCTCAGCATCCGTCAGTAGTAGCCTTGTTGCGAGTGCCTCGAGTGCCGTTGCTGCCGCGCAAGCCAGCGCTGGAGCAACTGTAATACCGCCTCCGGCGACAGTGACGGTAACGGCAACCGTGCCGATTACTGTGGCAACGACCGTGCCAGGAACGGTGGGGGCTCCTGCAACCGTCACAGTGACCGCAACCGCTGGAGGTGGAGCAGCAGCAGGTACTGTGACGGTCACAGTTGGTGGTAGAACAGCAACGTTGACTGAGACGGTGACGGCAACTGTCGTGGCGACGGGCACTGTCGCGCCAACGGGCACTTTGGTAAGCCAGCCCCCCTCTCTGGACGTAACCACACCACCAAGGTCTCCGCTAACAGCGTCGATGAAGACACTCGACCCTCTTGGAACACAGCTGTCGCCGCCGGGAAACTCCAACACAGCTCCCCAAGCGCAGCTAGCCGAGGTGGATTCTTCATTAATGAGGATCAAGAGGCCACAACTTGTTGGTATCGTCTTTGGCACGTTTATCGGGGGTGTGGTATTGACGCTTTTGGTCGGCTACCTCCTTGTTCGCCTCCACCAGTACCGCAATCTTCAGAGAGCTTCGTCATACAGCAGTGACTCACCATACCCAGACTATGATGGCACAAGATCACGGTCCACCGCCGTTCGCTACTCGGTCGGACCCGTGGATGCATATCCCCGCGACGAAAAGCACGCCGTTGCCCAAATCGCAAGTCCGCAAGCGGTGCAGCTGCCTCTCTATACGGCATCGGCCACTGCTGGTACCGCCGTCCCCCAAACACAACTCGTATCGCAAGCTCATCCTGGCGCATCGAGGAGTAGGGGTATCTTCGGCGAGCCACCCACACCAGTCACCTCAACCCCCCAACAAGCCGTCAAGCTCCACATGGCACGACTAAAGAATGTTGGCGGGACAAATGCGATGTCGCTCGTCAAGGCGCAGATCAAAGAAGGTCTCTCCCGGGGCCACACGGCCCTCAGAAAGTCAAACCCAGGGCCATCCACCAACAGTGATACGATCAGCCATACCCGGAGCGGCAGCGATGCGCCAAGAAGAAACCGCTACGAAGATGGCTCCACAGAAACATCGTCGGAAACGACAGGCCGCAGGTCAAGAAGCGCCAGCCGTGATGATAGCTCGAAAGATGCATCGTCGGAGGTGCTGAGCCGCGGGCCAGGAAGAGCCAGCCTCAACGGTGGCGCGGGAGATGCAACATCGGAGACGGCGCAACCCCCGGTTCCAACGCCCCTCTCCTCCCCGCTGGGCGAAGCAATCGCCGGCCTCACTCTCCCTCGGATCCCAGCTGGCCGCCATGGCAACCCGATGTCGTGGGGCTCGTGGGGATCCACGATCCCGGATGTCAACAACCCGGAAGACCCATTGAAGTCGCCGGGCCACATTGGAATGCTCCTCGCCGGGCCGAGCTGGCGCCAGCCGTCCAGCTCGTCCTGGGCCGGGGCGTCGCCATCCGATCAGTCCTTTACCAGCACCTCCTCTAGACAGCTGCAGAAGCAGAAGCCTACCCCCAGCCTCTTCCTCACCGCCCCCGAGCCTTCCGTGGGAGCATCGGGGCACAGGAGGGGAAGCAGCACGCCGCATAGCATGGGCCGTACCCTCATGCCACTCAACACCGCCGCGCGGGACGTAGCGGGCCGTAGGAGGAGCCGTTCCGTGTCTGGCATGTTGGGGAGCCACAGGGATCGCGTGCAGGGCCAGGCCCAGGCGCCTGGCGGGCTGGCGGGGGGCATGGGCGAGTTCGAGTGGGAGTTTGCGTCGCAGAGTTCGCTGGGCTGGAAGCGGTCCCAGGCGTAGTAGACTGGGACGAAGGGAAGAATTGACCATACCCCTTTACTGTATACCGGGTTTGCGCATGCTGTATATTTCAAGGCTTTGTCTGTTGTTGGGGCACTCCGGGGCGTTGTCATGATACGATGGTGCTTGTTCAGAATGTATATATTGAGATGGAACTGTACATGATAATTAATACCTGCTGCATTGTAGCGCCAGACCTTGTTCTTGTCGCCCTCGACTTGGTGGAACTGGATTGAACGCTCTCTTTATGCGACACTGGGATAACGAGCTGGCCGGAACGTCAGCATCCACATAATCACGTAGCCCAGCCCATCTTTGCTTTCGTTATCCGTACGGTTATTTCTCTCGTTCATCGGCCTTCTCATACGTGTACAGTTTTGGTAGTAGTAGTAACGAAACACGGTGTCTAAATCTGTTTTCCCCCAGAGACCTGGGTAATCACCGGTGGCAATCCCGCGAATTTCATTTCACGCCCCGTATCCCAACTCCTCTCATGGCCCAAGGGGGTGATTTGCATGCTCGTTCACATTGAGCGATGTCTATGCTGCCTTTGCTTTCCCGGCAGCCTGTCGTTCAACGCAGACTGCCCTCGGTAACCGAACTCTGGACGTGCCGTGGGCAGGTGGAATGAGAGGCCCGAACCTTGAAGCTCGCAAAGAAACCATACAAGGCATACATCCCGCACCTTCCACGTGCAATGCCGCCCAGTTGTGCGTGCGCCGGCGCCGGCGCCGCCGCCGCCGCCGCCGACTCCATCTTCATGTCTGCCACCCCGTGTCTCTCTATACGGGCAGCTTGAACTTCTTACCCTTCATGACCTTTGTGTAGTAGATCCAGAAGAAGTCGGTGTACAGGACCGTCTGGACGATGCCGGCCACGACGCTGATCCAGTCAAACTGGTGCTTGGGCTCGGTCCAGTAGCGCCAGATCCAGTTGGGGATGTAGAGGGCGCGGTAGATGCCGAGGGCGAAGAGGTAGTGGGTGGTGATGGTCTCGGCCTCGCCGGTGCGCTGCAGCATGAAGAGCTGGGGCAGGATGGCGACGGACTCGAGCCAGATGCTGAAGGCCCACAGCATCTCGGCGACGGTGTACTTGTAGGGCAGCAGCACGGCGAGCAGCGCGGCGCCGCCCAGCAGGTACTGCACGCGGAAGGTGTCGAGGTTGGAGTCGTGCGTCGGCTTGTACTTTGTCGTCATCAGGTACACGATGTAGCCCTGGGCCGAGATGAAGAGGATCTTGAAGATGACGTTGTAGATGGACGTGGTGCTGAAGAGGTCGAGGTACCGCGTGACGTAGACGAGGAGGTAGAGGGCTTGGGATTTGAATGAGATGCCGGTGCATCCCTGGGCTGGTGTCAGTATTTCATTGCCACGGATTGGTCTGCCGAGGGAGACGTACGTTGAGCTCCGTCATCTTGTGGATCAATATCAAGATGGACGCCAGGTGGGAGAAGTCACCCGTGACTCGGAAGAGGTTCAACATGGCTGCTGTATGTGTCGTGAAGCTCTCTCGGGCTTCCGTCCTGGTGTCTGGTGTTTTGTTCTACGTCTGGGTGGAATGTGGAAGCTGCCGAGCGCAGCGGTCGTGGTTGGACGTCAATGCGGTTCTCGAACTCAATTGGAGTTTGAGGCGTTTGTGGAGTGTGTCCTCGTAGTCGTACGCGTCTGTCGGTTGTTCTGGGGTTTGTTTGGCATGGAGAAGGGCAACTTGGGAACACATTGAAGCTTCACCTGGAAGAATCCTTGGCTTGAGGACACGACGCGACAGGCTTCTCATTGGTGCAAGCCATATCCGTACTGTGTACCAAGTGTGCTGCCAGCTGTGGCTCAATATCCACTCCGGCTGGCCGCATGAGCCACAGAGCTACGTTAACATCCTGTTAGGCAGGGGTTTGTGTGCCGGCGCTAGCTATCTGCAAAGTAAACTTTCTTTCACCTAGTTAACACTACGGAGTACGGAGTACGGATTACTGTGCACGCTATTTTCGGTGCTTGCCAACTAGCGTGAACCGAACATTGACAGGCGATTTCCGCTTTACTCCGTAGCCCGCTGACGTATTACAAAGCTGCCTTCGTGAATCTTCTGCCACGGTTGTCGTGATACGACATTCTTGCGCTGCATTCTTATGTGTGTAGGTGTGGGCAAGGTAGCGTTTCTCTTTTTGAGCGTTTGCTATAATTTCACTTGCGGCAAAGGTTGCCATTTTCTCGCTGCTCGTTGTTTTCCTTTTTCTTGTTTCCCACGCATCACCAGCGCCCGAACGTTCCGCTTGTAAAGCTTGAATACATCCGTCCAAAAACTCGCGATACCATTACCCCCCGAAATGTCCGAAATGGCCGAACACCAAGTTGCGCAAGATGCGCAAGCATCACCACCCGACGAAAACATCATCGCGATCACTCTCAACCATGGTGGCTCAACCCACATCATCGACCTCCCTTCGGGCGCTACTATAACCGACCTTTCCGTCGCCGTCGAGGCGCAACTTGCCATCCCGACCAGCAACCAGAAATACATTATCCCGAAACTCGGCCTCCAGAAACCCCCCCTTCCGAGACCCCTCCCTCCCTGTCACCTCCCTCGCCAACCTCAAAATCACGCTCATGGGCTCGACCTCGTCCGCGCTCGCCTCTCTCGCCACGGCCTCGGAGGCCGCCGCCAAGCGCGAGTCCGCCCTGGCTTTCCAGCGCCGCCACCAGCCTCGCGCCTTCACGACAGCCTCGACCACGACGACGGAGAGTGTTTATACCTTTCTGTCTGTGCGTCCGCTGCCGCAGCTGCCGAACCCGGAGCGGTCGCGCGCCTTCCTGGAGCGCCTCAAGTCCGACCCGGGCATCGTGGCGGCGATGCGCCGGCACCAGTTCAGCGTCGGCCTGCTGACCGAGATGGACCCGCTCTCGAACACCGAGTCCACCCACGAGGGCACCTCGCGCATCCTCGGGCTGAACCGCAACCGCGGCGAGGTCATCGAGCTGCGCCTGCGCACCGACGCCTACGACGGCTACAGGAACTACAAGATCATCCGCAACACGCTCTGCCACGAGCTCGCGCACAACGTCCACAGCGACCACGACCGCCAGTTCTGGGACCTGTGCCACCTGATTGAGCGCGAGGTCGCGAGCGCGGACTGGAAGGGGAACAAGGGGCGCAGTCTGGACGGCGCGGGCGGCGAGGTGCACGAGGGCGCCGTCGAGAGCGAGGAGATGGCCTGCGATCACGGGGGCTGGACGGGAGGCGAGTTTGTGCTCGGCGGTGAGACGTCGGGATCAGGGGGCGGCGGGAACAATGCCGGACTCGACCGACGCGAGATCATTCGGAAGGCGGCCGAGGAGCGCATGAAGAGGATGGATGACGACTCGAGGAAGCCGAGCGGGCATGGGGGCGAGGGCTCTTCGTCTTGATTGTGATTGTTTCAGGGGAAGCCCCCGGGCTACCGAATGGATTTATGCATAGGGTGATGCATTGCGAAAGGCGTTGGTAGGATTGGCATTTTGTTTTGGTCACTGACATGGGCCTGGCTGGCGTTGGACAATCTTTCAGCGGGCGTTTCGGCTGCCTGTGCGCTAGGAAGCGTGTAGTTACTCTGCTGCTCTTTTTCCCCGTCCTCTTTATAGAGTTAATTTGACACGATGCTGCATTGCAAAGATCCGCTTGATCTCAGTCCCCCCGTTGTATAATACGCGGGTTATGGCCAGGATGGCTATGACACAGAAGAGAGAGATGGTTGAGACCAAGCCAATGACTTTCTTGGGTCTAACAAACTATCTGGGTATCTAGCACGTGTCCCTTTTCAATCAACGGCACGACAAGCGACGAGTCGGCATGAGCAACAGACCCATTCCCAACATCCAAAGACATGCGACCATGCGATCCGCAAAAGGTCGAGTCCCATTCCCATAAGCCGCAAATGAAATGCCCAAACACCGTGCAATGTGCAAAACCAGTGTAAATGCGTCGCCTTCTTTCTCAAATCGAACAAGGCAAATCCCTCCAATCCAGTCGTCATCAAGAGAATCGTCATAAGAAGCAAGGGAACCAACGCTACGTTCCCAGCAGCTGTGTGTGTGTGTGTAAGTGTGTGTAAGTGTGTGTGTGTGTGCAAGTGTCTAGGCACAACGGAGTAAGTAACTAGCCCCGGGTCAGAACCCGATGAGGCAGAACCCGACGAGATGGTCCCGTAGCGGGCCGCTTTTGCCAAGCATACAAGCCGTGTCTCTCAGCTTTAGCCGAGTCAGCGTCGGTTCAACGACGGTCTGGGTTCCGTCCCGCGCATTTTGCACGTGTTCGTTGTTCGTCGACGGACTGCGTCGCGTGGTGTAAAGCCCATCCATGGACGCCGAACGCGCACTCGCACTCTTCCGGTCGACTGGCCACCG
Source organism: Arthrinium puccinioides (assembly GCA_022414665.1). Taxonomy (NCBI): domain Eukaryota; kingdom Fungi; phylum Ascomycota; class Sordariomycetes; order Amphisphaeriales; family Apiosporaceae; genus Arthrinium; species Arthrinium puccinioides. Next base: position 501,172 of record JAIUNF010000005.1, read on the forward strand.
GAGAGTCGAACAGGAGGACGGAGCAGCCTTTGCGGCGCAGGGCGCAGCAGAGCGCAGAGCGCAGAGCGCGACGCGGGTTTTTTGGATACCGCTGGCCGGCTGGCTGGCCGGCTGGCTGGCTGTAGCTGTTGGAACTCGGGCACACGCGTGACGCGGCCGTGACCAGCGGCTTTTCCGCCGACGGAAGGAAGAAGCGATCGAGAAGTCATCTTCTATTTCCTCTCCATGTGCTCCCCATCAGTGGCCCACGGCCTTCACGTTGGAATCCTTGAGCCACGACTTGGTCGCGGGCTCCCACGTGTGTCCCATCCACCGCGTCGTCGTCATGGCCTTGGCCCCGTACTCGGCCGCCAGGATCTGGTCAAAGGCGTACGGGATGATGGCGGGCACGCCCTCGAACTCGCTCTGGCGCATGGGGTAGAGCTCCATGGTGCGGTAGTAGTGAAAGTTCTTGCAGCTCCAGGTGCCGGGCAGGCTGCGCTTGTCGCGCTCCATGAGGCCGGTGATGTCGATGAACATGCCGTTGCTGACGTCGATCCAGCGCGCGTCAATGACGTTTTGCCCGTCGCCGAAGCCGACGTCGCCGTGGTGCGGGTTGATGTCGAGCAGGTACGTCTTGGTCACCTCCTGGCCCGTCGTCTCGGTGTCGACGTAGCGGTACTCGTGCATCGTGTTGTTGTGGTTGGCGGCCATGTACGCCAGCGTCGCCGACGACATCTGCACGTCCAGGTCGTAGTCCCACGGCATGATGCGCCCGTTCCACCACCAGCCCAGCAGCGTGCCGTGCGCGATCCACGTCTCGATCCGCAGCTCGCGCATCGTCGTCAGGTACGACCGGATCAGGTGCTGCAGCACCACGACGTGTTCGTCGTACGCCACCTTGCCCTTGAAGTAGCGGCCGTCGTAGTGGCCCAGCTCCATGTCGCCGCCGGCCTCGTGGAAGTACTTGGTGTCGGCTGCTAGCATTCGCGCTTGCGGTCCCCGGGATGCTCTGGGAGAGGCGGCCACGCCCGTCATGACGAGGGCCCCGAGGAGGGCAAAGTACGGGAAGTGCATGATTGTTTTTGTTTTTTTACGTTAAGAGTGGACAGTTGACGGTGTGACCAAAGGCGGGTGTGGTTGTCCTCCTCGACGATGGTTCGTATACAGCGTAGCTGGGTCCTGGTGGGCGATGTGGATGCGGTGCTGATCCTGAGATACGACCTGGTTCTCACAACAAAAGGTACGGCTATTTCCTGCACGTCTTGACGAGACCGTTCTAACGAGAGAGAGTTGGGATCAAACAGGATAATGAAGGACGAATGCACGCTCGGCTTACGGTTGACAGTAGCAGAAAGACACAGCAAGGCCGTGCAAAAGAGCAGAAGGCGACGCAAGCCAACAGTATATAGTTACTGCGTGCGTGACTAACCCCCTTCCCCCCCTCTAACCAAGAGCGAGCCCGTCCATCCATCCTCGGCCGGCCGGCCACCTGAGGGAGCCAAACAGGACGACGCAAGCGCAACACAAGATATGGTGCAAGGGTACAAGGGTGGGTATGGCGCTACGAACTGCACAGTGGTTCTTGGTCAATTTCGACGAATCCGGGGTACTTCATTGGCGCAGTGGGCGACCAGGATAACATCGGCGCGAGAGCATACGTAACGGTCGGGATGACACGACAGGGTCCCTGCCTGTTCACCCCTCCCTAGACACGATTCCATCCGTCCAAGGATTTCCGAACCCGAAGAGGCAACAGCTCGCGTGGGTCTTGGGGGAAATTTGGCGGTACGCAACATGGTAGACTGCGTCACCAAAACTGCGCCGCATGGTCCTGTCTCGGGGGCATTGTAGTTGCTAGAGTACTACGTACCACAGTGCTCCGTAGATCAACAGACTATCGCCGAGGCGCATTTGTGGGTTGCCGCGCGTGTACACGGCAGAAGAGGGTTTTGCACAACCGACTGACTCGGGTTCTCGATGCAGAAGAATCTGATGTTGTTCTAGCGTTTGAGGAAAAGGGGTACAGTACAAGGTCATGCGGGAGGGGAGGGAGGGTTCTGGAATGCCGTCAACAACATCGTCGTCGGGCGTGCTGAGCGAGAGCAGCCAGCCAGCCAGCTCTGTTTCCTCGTCGTCTCGTCTAAAATTAAGAAATATGCCAACGCTATTCATTCATTCATTCATTCATTCATTCATACGGTTGGCTGGCAAAGCACGACACACACCCATGATAACGAATGGCCCAGTTTGCGCACATTTAGCGTCGTCATCCCCTGCACGAGACACGGGCGATACCGCAATCACCAAGCTCGGACTAGGGCCACGGGCGCGAAGCCGCGTAGCCAGTCCGTACGGAAAAGTAGTCGTCAGCATGTTGGCGTCCGCACAGGTGAATGAAAATGTGAAGTAGCGGTGTTGTCTGCATGAAACACCAGCGGTCGAGGAAAACAAACCAAAGGCGCTAACTTACACAGTAACTACACAGTAACACCGTGGCCGCCCTGCGGAAATGATGCCGTACGCATGAAACGGCTGCCGAGTTTGCCAACGCCAATTGCCACCAACTGTTGCCGTGGCCCGTCGTAGCGATTGGCAATGCTCTTGGCTCATTCCAGGGCTGGGGTCGTGCCGTGCGGTTTGATGATGATGATGATGATGAGGAGGAGGAGAGGGTCATGACGATAGTGGGCGGCCGAGAAAGCCGTAATTGCCGAGCACGCACTTACACAGTAACGTTAGTACACAGTAAGTAGCCTCATCAGTGTCGCGTGCCCTGTTTCCTCAACTCCTCCAGCGCCACGACACTACCCAAAGTACTTTGTTACGATCGTCGGCTGCCAAGGCTTGGCATGAACGGACTCACTTGGCCCAGCCGCCAAGACAAACTGACAGCTAGAAAATCGGCTAGGCGGCAGCTACTCGGCAGCTACGGCCACAAATGCAGACTTTCCTCGTCGGCTTGGCATTGACTCGACTCCTTTTATTATTGTGTTTGTTCGGCCGAGTTGACAACGTATCCGTACTTCCTGCCAACAGCAATGCGTTTCAGTCCGCTTCATACGGCCTGCCTCTAACCAGACTTGTTGTGGCGCAGCTAGACAGAGATCGCACCTTTAAACCTAATCTTGGCATGCACGATATGCACATTGCACACAACCAGTACATGATACACCCATCAATTCCCGGGTTTGGGGAACTATGGAAAGGTCAATCACACGTTAGATCCCATTTCCTGGGGATCGCTGTCTGCTCTCCTGCAAGGTACCCACGCCGATGTGCTACCTACCACAGTACGAAGTACTAAGTCTACGTAGGCCCAACGCCCCCCCCTCGTAACCCTCTTTCTCCCCGTTCGGGTGGCTTTCGTCCGTCCATGACGCATTACATGCGGATCACTTGGGCAAGGGGTCTTGCGTTTCGTGTTCAAAATAGTCAACATTACGGAAGGGTGGACGGGTGGAGACCGGGGCTCTCGAAACCTGCTCGAATCCGGGGTGGCGAAGTCGTCCACATCCTTTAACCGGCGGCCCGGAGAACGCACAAAAAGGGGACGCCGTGGCATATTTGTAGTAGACGTTTCTGACGTGGGTCTGGCCCTCTCGGCCTACTCCAGGTTTTCCTTACTGATTGGCGATTGCTCTACGGAGTGTGATACGGATGCTTCGGGGGGGGTATGGTGATATTGCCCGCGATACGGATAAGATGGCGAGGATAGACCAAATCGCTCGGATCCGTCGGCTCTATTGAGAATGAGATGCTTACAGTTCATCAAGGTCCAAAGATACGAGATCTTCTCCAGGATTTCGGCGACGGGCGCAGTTTCGGCATCGTCTTGTTCGCATGTCGGTGGGTATCATCAACTCTCATCCCATCTCTTCCGTCCCATCTCTGCCCATCCCCTCTTTTTATACTACTCAACCGCCATCAGGTCTCGACCCTTGGACACGACCCCCTTGCACATCAGCTCGTACCATTGTTGCGGGGCACAGCTTGTTATGCAATCTGGCTGAAGATATAGATGAGTGGCGGTGGCCATACACGGTCAGGCCGTCCGTCGTTCATTCCGTTACGGGACCCCAAGGCAAACGAAGGGATCGAGAGGACTGGACCAAGCCACCCCGGAGCCGGAGCCATGTCCAACAAGTTCGGACTGTCCAAAAGCGTAACTACGGGCCGGAGATGGGTACAGTCAAACTCTAACCCAAACACCCATTCTTCCTCGACTTCTCCCCGGACAAACTCAACATTGAAGTGGGCAGCTATGGGCCGTATCCGATGGCCCATACACCGGATCCTGTGCCAACGTCCACCACTTGCTTTCGGGGGCTCGACCGGTGCCAGACAGAGCCTGCCGGATTCAGCCTGAACAGAGTCGGGCTCGACCACCGAAGATCCGCTCAGCTCACGGTAATACTCGGCGGGGGGGGTGGATGGATTCATGCATCTCGGTGGATCCGCTCTGACTTGACGGGAGAGCACAGCCGGAGACTATGGGTCGGGATTTAGGCACGTCAGAGCGGATCAGTTTTCGATAATGTCTTCCGGATGAACCCCCTTAGACTATAGCTTCTGGGGTCATGTTCTCGACGGGGTCGGTCCCTGGTGTTACGGGCTCCTGCGTATGTCCGGTTCGGTCGTTCCGGTCGCGGGAGTGGGTAAGACGTACGTACGTACCCACTAGGCCTAAAGGTGCCTACTCTTTTTGTCGAATGATCCCTGGTGGGAAGCTCTGGAGGGCTCTTCCTAGGAAATCATTATAGTTTTGTTGGCCACAGCAAGCTCGTGAAACACTTCCCACGTGGCACTTCACTTGGGAGATCCGATGGGTTGTTCCCGGGGGCCAGTGTGAATGGCTTCATTAGCATGCTACGAACCGGAGAGTCATGGCCTTGATCCTCTTTAGATGAGACGAGAAATATAAAATTCCTCAAAGGTATCTATCAGGGAAAATCCCACCTAAAGTGCACCGTTTCGGCCCATTGAGTACTTACTCGTTCTCATGGCCGAAACCACAAAACCACGAAACTCGGCCATACCCGTAACAGCCAGATACTAAATAGTAATGATTTCAGCCTCAGCATAGGTATTGGCTTTTGTATGATGAGCGCTACCGCTTCTACCTCGTTTGAAAATACTTGGCTTCGAGGGTTTCATTCACTAGCTACATCTATCTACGCAGCAGTCCCTTTCGACGATCAATCGAGGCCGTTTCCTGCTGCTAGATGCCGTCGTCAATACGCTGGGTTGGAGCGTATCCCTATCTACCGTACCCGTACTCCAATACGCCGGTCTCTCCTTGATCTCCTGGAGGTATAACGCTACGGGTCATGGTCAGCTCATGAACCTTTCGCACCAGCCGTGCTACTTTGGACTGCATACCTTTGGCCAGGATTGTCGGGCAGTCTGCTCGCGTCAGGGGTGTTATCCCCAAGCCTTCCAGCAAGCGACGGTTTTGCTGCAGCTCGACGCACTTCTTCCAGCCGCGAATAATGCCGATTGATCCCGGCACAGCGCGATCGGTAATGATCTTCCTTCCGTTGGTCGGGCTGACCACTATAATGTTTCGAAGGAGGGTTCAGTACCGAAGCAAGCCAGCAATCAATCAATCAATCAATCAATCAATCTGCGACACCGGGGTTGGGATCTGGGGCTTTGTCCGACTTACGGCCGCCCACGACATGCATGAGCTCATGGAATATGGTCTGGGACAGCGGCCTGAGCCGGTCGAGAGTCGCGAACCCGTCCAAAAGGCCCTGGGCCTTGACGTCCTCGAGGGCGCGGTGGTCCAGCCCGTCGTTCGCGGGGGGGGTTGATCCTGTTGGTCGAGATGTAGATGTGTGCCTGGTCGCTGCAGTCGGCGACCCCGCTGGACATGGCGACCTGGTATCCTGTAGTAGATGGTGAGCAGACTGGCTGACGCGCTGGGCTGACCGGCGAGGAGTGGACAAACCTACCGAGGACGGCAAACGATCCGACAGAGTCGGGGCGTCGTCTGTGATCTCTGTTCAGTGGTCCGTAGCGCGGCAGGGTTTTGAGGCTCCCGTCGTCTGCTGTGTAGGTGAACTTGGTGTCGACCCATCCGCCAAACGGGTCGCTCCATCGTATAAACGAGTTCTGTCTGCAGTAGAAGGTCACCTGCAGAGGAATCGTCTCGATATCCCTTACACTGACATAGAGCCCTGTGGGAGATGTGTCAGTCTCGTCGTCTCTCCGTGTCCGTTCAAAAAACCGACCTGTCAATTCTGGCACGTCTCTGGCTTCGAACAAGGGTCCGAAGGCGGCTGCGGTTGTGTCATGGTTGAGATCATGAATGGCGGAAATCGCATCTTTCAAGTCGTTTTTGTTAACAAAGTTTGGCCGTGGTAATGGAGATGTCTGATCATACTAGCTGCCATCCTAATTGTCTCCTGGATTGCACTCTCGATCTTGCGGGAGGCCGCCGCATCCGGGCACACGATGGTGTAACCCGCCAGCGAGCCGGATATGAGTAAAGTGGACAGAGAGACCAGACTTTGGAACCCATGATATTGTACCATGCCTGGTATTCGTCAAGGTCCAACAGGGGGCACCACTGGCGCCTGGTGTAAAGAGAATAAGTAGATGCCGGACAGTATGCAGTAAGAGTCGACGATATTGCTCTTAGGTAAAATTTGTATATTCATGAGTATGGCAGTCCGTATATTACGCGGATCCTATATGCGAGGCCCTCTCGAGGCTGAGTGAGGCCAGTGGGAGCTGGGTGAGAAATTGCTTTATTGTCAAGGAGCCTTCTAATAGAGTGTGTTCAAGGTAATAGTGTGGGGTCAGGTAGACTGATAAATCGGTTGGGTGTGAATGTGATTATATTATTAGCGATAATCCAAAAGGAACTCCTTTAATGCTGCGTCTAAACCAGATGATCTACTTTTATACCCATGTCATTCCCCCTAGTAAAGATGTTCATGTTATGACCTATAGACTTGACTATTGGAGTATCTGTACGACTTGTATTATACTTTCATCATTAAAATTAATAGTTGCTGCAATGTCAATTTTGTTCTATTGCCTTATATTGTATATATTATAGGTCAGGGTTCCTACCGCGCGGTAGACTTGTTTTCTTCGTAAATTATGTTATTATTCTTAGATCTTGATATTACAGAGTGTAATGCCACTTCTGCAAACAGTACTAACTACATTGGGTTGAGGTGGAAAGGTTCTCAGTCTCCATCTAGCTTGCCAAATATGTATTATAGTAGCATGTTAAGCGCGCGGGCTAACAACTCGTGCTAGCAATGGTTATCTATTAGCAACCTTAGTAACTACGTACTAGACACCCATTAGGGTAAGGTAGGAAAGTAGTCGAGGAAAGCCAAGATTCTCGTCCGTGCAGGGGTCAAAGATGCTGCCCTAGAGACTACTCGAATATTCCAAAACGACCATGTTTCGGTGCTTAGCCTTTGACCTTCTCTTGGTACTCCTGAAGCCCCATCTATTGACTCTTCACAAGCTCTCCCCAAACCCTTGGCATTATGCTCCATGGCTCCCCTTCCCCCTCAATCGACTCGACATTGTCCCAGTCGCCTGCCTGCTTCAGACTTTGCAACGTGTGCCGCGTCAGGTTGCAGCCGCCTATACCAAAACGCCAGAGGGGGTTCCAGAGCCCTACAGGCACGGGGATTCGGCATTAGCTCTGCAAGCTCGGATTCGGAAGGCGTGGAACGTATACGTACACTGCACGATTCCCGTCACGACATCAGGATTCCCGTGATGTTCCCAGAATATGAATCTTCCACCTGGCTTGAGAAGCTTGTACAGGCGTCTCGCCACTGCGTCCGGATCGGATACGGAGCACAGGACCTGGATGCATAGTATCGTGTCCACGCTGCCGTCCGTGACGCCATGTCCTTCCAGCACGCCTGTGTCCTCGACGCCGCAGGTGATGATGGTATATTTATCCTCAAACTCAAACTCCTGGATCTTGGTCTTCAGGTCTTCCAAGAAGAAGGGATTCTTCTCGATTCCGTAGATATGGGAGATCTTCTCTCGGTCAAATCTAGAGATCTGATTGCCGAGAGCAGGACCCAAGTCGATAACTATACCACTAGCGCTGGAGACGAGCGTGGGAACCGCGGTGCTAGCTTCATATTGGAAGAACTCCTGGTCTAGATACGTGAGTTGCCAACATCTCGTCGCGGCGTTGAGATGGGAGGAAAACACACTGAGGGATTTGTAAAATAGCGCAAACGCCTTGTCTCTCCACTGGGAAGTACCCGAGATAGCATTGATGCCTTGGGCTCTGAACGCTTCGAAAATGGTCACGCGAAGGGCTGTTGAATCACCTCGGCAGGCACAGATGGATTCGAGCAGAGACTTGTTGCGCACTCACACCAAGCTGCGTAAAGAAGCGACTCAAAGGGGTCGAGGTAGCTGGACCAGCGAATCGCTGCATTGTAGGGCATGTTGCAATGGCGTGTGGACCTAGTCGTATACGATGTCGATGATTCAAACGGGATCCGATCGCACGGGCGGGGAGTTACCGAACGTCCAGAATGCTTGACAAAGTAACCATGTGCCAGGTTCTTGGGACTTGGGATATTCAGGGTCCCAGAACCATTAAGTACATCGTAGTGCAGATACGAAGCTTACCCCCCCGGCTTCTGGATAATGTGTCAGATATCCTCGCTTGTTATAAAAGCCCCACCGCGTACCCATAATGATAAGACGAGCAGCGTCAACCTCCTGACCGCATACCGTTTGGCCAACCTGGGCAGGTGTCCTATCCGGTTGTCCCATCGTATCATGGAGAGTCGAGACTGCTGGGCCAAAAGACCAGGCAACATTAATTACAAGGTTAGTTCCATGGACACGCGCATTATATGGACACGGCGCAGGCGGACAAGCTCGACCAATGTACACGTAGCCGTGGCCAGGTGCGGCAAAGTGCAGTTGGAAAGGGCCGGGTCGATTGGCAAGGCGTGATTCGCGGGATTTCGTTCAGGCGACGTGACCAGATTTTGCTATAGTAGTGTACCAAAATTATTGTACTTGGCACTCACACTCGCCAAGACAGAGTCTCGTGATTACTCGACCCGAGCAGACGTCCCAGACGCGTATGGGTGGAGATATTTCACCAGGAGGCAAGACATCTACACTACACACCCACCACACCTTCAACGCCCATTCGTTGAGCTATCTTGCAGCTGCATCTACCTACGGATCTAGCCTAGGTACTATTGTCAGCGTCCAAAGATAACGTAACGCAAGGTAATTGTGGGTATCACCTTATCCAGACCACTAACGGTACAAAGGTGAAGCGTAGTAATATATCGTAGAATTACTAAGGCCTAGAGAGTAGAAGGAGAGGAGGAGGTTCTAGCTAGCTGCAGCTGCAGCTGAAGATAGTAAGTAAGATCAGACGCGTCAGCGTCTGACCCACCTACTGGATACCGGTGGTATGATGTATCGCTGTAGGCTGTAGCTGCGGCGGTAGTTTCCACAGTAATCGACCGGGGGATCTGCTGTGCCGCAGGCTCAGAACTCCATGGCGGAGACACTGTGGACGTAACTGGCTTCGACAATCACTCGCATACACGTGAGAATCACTCTTGACAACGCGTCCGCATGCAATCCAACTATCTGACTAGGTTCCAGTCGCGAAAGTAGACATTTATCCCCACGTTTCTGGCTGTCTGTGGTGCCAGCTTCATACCATCTTCCGCCGAGACAAAGCTGACAAAATGCATACCGACCTATCTCTCGCATTTATTCACCTACTGAACACTACAAGTTACATCTTCGCAGCGCAGAGGGTATCAGATAGTAAGGGAAGAGAAGGGTGTATTAAAGTAGTGAGAATTTTCCCGCCTAGATTATCTGGAAGATAACGATCAGCAGCCAGCTAAGGAAGCCTGTTGCAGTGCGAGTTCATTAACCAAACACTCCTGGATCGCACGTTTCTTGGAGATGATGCGGAAAAGGAGCTCTGGTCATTGTTTGAATCTAGAGTTGCACCGCAATGCAGAGTCCAACTTGCAAGTGACGATAGAAATTGACAATGTGCTCCAGGCCGTACGCGAACATGGTTGCAGGTTTTCCGTTCTTGGCGGCGGCACATGGCCATTTCTAGAAAAATCCAATATTCAGGGTGGCGTCACGGTTGACCTAGGCCTATTGAACACGGTCAAGCTCATTCAAGATGACAATCTCACTATTGAAGTTGGGGGAGGCGCTATATGGGCCGACGTGTACCGCGAATTAGATCCTCGCAACTTGTCGGCCGCAGGGACTCGTAATAGTCTCACAGGGGTTGTTGGCTCTATTTTGGGTGGTAAGTATTCTGTGATGATAACAATAGAGACTTGGCTGATCTTGCCTCAGGAGGTATTTCGTTCTTCTCTCAGCGCCGTGGATGGATCTACGACACCGCTTTGGAGTTTGAGATTGTTCTTGCCAGCGGCTCTGCTATTCTTGCCAGCGAGACTTTCAACTCGGTTCTTTTCTGGGCCTTGAAAGGTGGTGGTGCAAACTTTGGCATAGTCACGAGGGTGAAGCTGGAGGTATTTCCACAAGGCCCATCCTCGTACATGTTTCAAGTCTGGAGTATGATAGATATGAGATCTGCGTTTGAATGACTTGATGACTTGACTAGGCGTATGCCTCCTGGTGTGCAGATGATTGTAACTAATATGGGCTGGGCGGATTGGAAAGGGGACTTTGTTCTTATGGATCGTATCGTTACCACAGCCGCGGACATACCAGAGCTCTCTCGTGCACAGTTGACCGACCCTTCGACTAGCATAACAACCGGCCATCCTGCTGAAGAGTACCTATACAGGCGAACAACGCTCAAAATGGCCGAGGTGATGGATTCCCTGAACGAGTACGGCTATTTCAACTTCTTCGGCTCCATAACTGTCCGGAGCAACCCAGAAATCCACATGAGGGTTGCCGAAATTTTCTAGGAAGAGGCCAAACAGGTTTTGGACGTTGCTGGAATCAAGATATACATAGTATACAACCCACTCACGACTTCGACGATTATGAAGATGCAGCAAAGAGGAGGAAACGCACTGGGTCTAACGGAGGCTGATGCACCTCTTACAAGTAAGTGGTGAATTTAACCGGGGCAATGACACGTCCATTGACATATGAGTTAGTTGTGAACATTAAACTGCACTGGAGTAACGAGTCGGACACTGGACGACTACGACAATTCATGAACCGGATGTTGACGCGGGTTGACCAAATAGCCAGAAACATGGACTTACACCATCCCTGCCTCTTTCTCAGTCATTGCTACGAGGAGCAAAAGCCACTATTGACATACGGAGAAAAAAAAACTTGAATCGACTGCGCCAAGTGAGGGGAGCAGTTGACCCGGAGGGGACTTTTCAATTGCTTCAAGTTGGGCCACATAAGCTGGGTATGCCTGATCGAGATACTGGTGGTTGGGGGTGGAACAGGGAACTTTGATTGCCCAAGTACTTTATTATCGTACTGCAACTTGCTCGAGTCTACAGTGAACTAATGATATCACCCGAAGATTACGTGTGTCAAGGCAGTCTGAAGATGCTTGCGTCGTCCCTCGAGAGCCACGTGTAGCTACTGTCATGTTCATGCTGGGATGCCGCGCGGCATTAGCTTCGTGAACAATACAACAAGGACACTCACTATACACGCATAATAAGTGCCCATAGGCGATATAACAGCAGACGGACGTACGGAATGACTAAACGCAAAAAGCACCGAGCTTTCTGCTCGCAGTTAGGACTGGTCGATGTGCAGGACAGAATAATAGAAATGAAGCTTCGCGAACCAAATATAGACGGCTTTGATCAGATAGATGATAACCGTCTCCGGGGCTCCCGCCATGACCAAGATGCGGGCACTATGGGTATCGTCATTGCTGGATGCGTGGAGTATGGCTTATAAGCTGGAGAGCCACTAAATCCAAACGACAGGAAGATGTATATGGTCTTTATTATCTTGGGTAAACTTTTAGTAAACGGCAGTGGTAGAAGTACAAGTTGCTGACTCTTAATTTTAAAACAACCACGTTGTGCGAACACCGTCTCTAGAGCAAGGCCACAAACAGGCCACCGATCAAAGCAGCACCGTTGACAGCGATACCAGCAGCGCCTCCAGCAGGAGTGGTCGAGGAAGACGACGCTGCAGCGCTGGCACTTGCGCCAGCACTTCCGCTGGCGGCGCTTGTCACGGAAGCAGGACCATCACAATGCCTAGCAGGAGTTCGTCAGCATACAGCACACTACACACTTTTCTCGGTGGAAGCCGACGTACCAGTGGTCTCCGTGAGCTTCGCAGCCTACCGACTCGGTAGGGCTTGGAGAGAGGGACACGGACGTGCTGCTACCTGTCCCTGTGGCTGTCGCGGCAGACGCCGGTCCATCGCAGTGCCTGGGTCCAGTTAGCAAAGCATCATGCATGACGGGCATGTTTGACTTACCAGTGGTCACCGTGAGGCTCGCAATTCGCAGACTCGGTTGGGGAGGGAGCAAGGGAGCCCGAGCCGGACGCATGCTCCGAAGCCGTGCTGGTCACAGTCGCGGTGGTCGTCAGCGCAGCGACCGATCCTGTGCCAGAGACTGTCGCAGGACCGTCGCAGTGCCAGTGATCGCCATGGGGCTCGCAGCCGACAGACTCGGTCGGTGATGGAGCAATGGAACTGGTCTGGGTCTGGGCGAGCGCGCCCGAGGCGAACAGCGCGAGGATGATGAACCGCATTTTCTCTGGGATTCGTGCGACCAGTGGGCGGCTTGACTCGAGAAGAAAAGGGATAGAGCAGAGAGAATCGTCGGGCAGTGAGTCTGAGATGCACGTAGGAATCAGAGGGATATATAGTCACATGATGCATCGTAGTACACACGGCAGGCCGCCGTCCAGCCGCTCCAAGTCCCAACTTCCAGCCTCCAGGGGGCTCACCGTTCGGCGCTGTGCCGCCCACTCGTCATATGCCGCAAAGACTTGTTGCGCATTCCAGTATGTTCATTTGTGTCTGCAATTGGTCATCTCTCCGATGTTTGCCAGCGAAGTGTGCCCAGCTTTTCGGGCCAAGAGCAGAGATCGCTGATGGAGTGCCTTGGCAGTGGATGTGGCCATCAAGGTGTCCAGCGGCTCAGACGAGTTACAATCGACCGGTACGACGGTGCTGTCTGCTACCTATAGGTCATGGCATAGTAGTTAATGTTTTGCGGCAACTCAAACCAAGACGTCGAGACTAGCTTTTCACAACTCGATCGTCTCCTAGTCGACCCTCTTAACAACTATACTCCGAGTTTGGCCTCCTTCAAAGTCGCGGTGTCCGAGTTGTGCGAGGGTAATGCCGGTCTCACTCGCCCCGGTACCGGTATGTATGCTTACTGCACCTATCCAAAGTCAAACACCCGGATGGCCACATTTCCAACCACCTGCTCAAGCGAATGCTTGGCTGAGCGATGAACAGGCCTGAACCTCGCAGGAAAGCAACGGCATCGTGGTTTTAGCATCTTGGCGGCCGTCGACGAATTGCCTCAAAGGACAATGCCCAGACTCGGCCCCGAATATCAGGGTGCAGCACGCCGGACACCGCCGATCGGACACGTGAGATCATTTCATTCGACCAGTACGATGAAAATTTCAAATGGTCGTCGGTCAGCGGCCGCAAAGGTTGCCCTGCACGGAAAATATTGGCACGACGGTGCAAGGATCGTGGGCTTGGCGTCGAGACAAAGGGTCATCTTAGTAAGGTATAGACTAGCAAAATCGTAGAACCTACGAGTATAAGAGGGTTCAAGAGTACCCGAGAAATCCACAGTTTTGCCTCGTTGCTCGCCCGCATCGCAGTCATTGTCAACCTCGGTGCTTTCCAGGACTCAGATACCCGCATCCTTCAAGATGAGAGCCTCCGGCGCGGCTTTCCTCCTGGCCTCCCTCCTGGCCTCCCTCAGCGGCCTGACCTCTGCTCGGTTGGTGCAGCAGAGACAGGAGATTGCTACCGTCACGACGACGGTCGTCTCCACGCCCACGCCCGTCCCCTGGACCTGGAACTCGGGCGGCTCCAAGACGTGGCCGATCCACGCGTCATGCAATGCCACCGAGAAGGCGCTGCTGAAGAGAGGCCTGGACGAAGCCGCTATCCTCGCCGACCATGCCAAGGAGCACGTCCTCCGCTTCGGCAACAGCTCCTACTTCTACCGCAAGTACTTTGGCGACGCGCCCAGCGGAGAAGTCATCGGATGGTACGTGGGCAAGCGGTCCGAGAGATGAGACAACGACTGATGCTGCCCTTTCTAGGTACGAAAAGATTGCCAACGGAGAACGTAGCAAGTACCTGTTTCGCTGCGATGACATCGACGGCAACTGTGTGCTTCCTGGTACGTATCCCCACTCTCCGACGCCTCTTTCCCTCTCCGCTCAACAGATCGTCCCCTCCCGAGCGTACCGCCCCGAGCAGAACACGAAGCTGACAGGTCATGTACAGCATGGGGCGGCCACTGGCGCGGCTCCAACGCGACCGAGGAGACCGTCATCTGCCCGCTCTCGTACGAGACGCGCAAGCCGCTCGACGGCCTCTGCGGGTACGGCTACACGGTGGTGCAGGGCTCGCTCTCCTTTTATTTTGGCTCCGACCTGATCCACCGCCTGCTGCACATGCCCAGCGTCGGCGAGGAGACGGTCGAGCACTACGCCGACGACCACGCCGACTGCCTCGCGCTCGCCAAGTCGGACCCGGCCCGCGCCGTCCGCAACTCCCACACCCTGCAGTACTTTGCCCTCGATGTCTACGCCTACGACATTGCCCTCCCGGGCGAGGGCTGCACAGGCAAGGCAGCGTCCACAGAGGAGCCGACTTCGACCGCGACCGCGACGACGGCTGTGCCGAGTGAGACGACTACCGCTGCGGCTGTGAGTTCATTATGCAAGGTTATGAAGAATTATATTCGGTGTACTGACAATGCAAAACAGGAATGCCACACTCACTCTGATGGGGAGGTACACTGTGCGTAGAGCAGCAGTCTATTTCCAGGGTGCGCCTGGTGAGGGCCAACCTGAGCCAGGGAAACAGGAAGCCGGCGCAAAGGGTGCATTGAAACGACGAAATAATTAGCCGCTGTTGCCGACGGCTTCTTCTCCGTGGACTTTTTGGTGCTCTTGGCTACTATTTCCTGTACACAGAAGTAGGGATAGGTATATGGATACACACTACAATCAGACCCGTATTTCGTATCCGGTATGTCTTGACCCTATGATATCCGAATCAGAGGAAATTATCGTAATGTTGTAATATAATTTCTCTTTGTCTAGTGAGGCCTGTTCCACCTGGTCTACTGAGCCAAGTAAACCATCATAATAATTATATTAAAGTAGAAATTTTCATAGTTTCACTTTTTTACTTCCCGATGCCGTTATTTCGGTCTTCTTAAGCTGGCTTTAACTAACCCAACTTAGTTAATGCTTGGTCTCCTTGGTCTACTCAAGTCTTCCTTAGTTTAATCTAAGAGCGGAATCGAACGGGATAGCCCATTGGGTAATGGATGGTAACGGGTGATGGATGGGTAATGGGTAACGGGTAATGTGGATGGGTAATGGGCAACGGGTAATGGTTGGGTAATGAGTGATAGATGGGTAATGGGTAGTTAACGGGTGGTGGATGAGTAACGGGTGGATCACACTTAATTGACTGCTACGGAGAAAGCTATTAATACGTTTACGGTGCCGACAACTACGACAGCGTCTGAATAGCAGGCGATTGCGCCGAAATGTTACAAATTACTACGAGGACCAGAATAATGCCTTTTTGCTGACTGCAACCTAACCTATCATGTATGCTGTTCCACTTGTCGTTCCATTTCCCGATTCGTCAGTTTAACTTTAGGCGATAGGCTGGCAGTGAGCCCAGATACGTCGTTGCGCACGATCCTCCCCTGACAGGGCTGCCGAGTAGATTTCCCGGTGCAGACACACTAGCTATATATCTGGTTGGCCATGCGACTTGTCAGATCCTCGAGTTATTATCGGATCTGTAGGCAAGTGGTTTAGGGCTTATTCTTGGCTGCTGAATGTATGGGTCGAGGCCTTGTATACGGTCTACAGTTCAAATTGCCAGTACAATGTACGCATGCGGAGACCGAGGATGCACTGCGGCGGCAGCAGTATGACTTTTAAGATGCTTGACGATAGCTGGAGACATATTAAGGCGAGAGATGATTGCCATTTAGTTGTCCATTCAGTATCCGAAAGTATCCTTCCTTTAACCTGACCGCCCTTCTCATTAAAAACACTATATCATACCATTTATTGAGGCTCCGGCTTCGGCCTGAATGCAATAAATACAAACACCCTCGTGAGCGGCATTTCGCGAAGAAACGGAACGGAGCTCTATCCACAGGGGGCAAACACGCTCTGTAAGCGTCGTCGGGCAGTGTCGTGGCGTTTGCTTGCAATATGCCGCTACGAGGGTAGGACTTATAGATGTACAGTTCTCTATTACTGAGGAAACAGACGGGAGCATTTTCACATTTGCCATTTTGCGAATACGTTCCAGGCTTCCAGCTGGCAGGAATTTTATTTTAAACTTGTGTGGCAAATTATCCTGTGCCACGCCTCAGCCACAAGGGCGCATCTGACGGGACCCACCCATCTCCTTTGTACTTAACACTTCACTTAGCTAGATACTATTCTTAATAGATTATCGCACTTTATGCTACTATATACGCTTTCTATTGCCACAGTTATAAGCCCGGCGCTATACTACTAAGCATCTCAATCTATTAGAAAAGCTCTAATTAGTACTCCGTTACGTATAGAAAGCGGTATTTCTACCTTTTATTAAAAATTCCTATTAAACCCGTCCAAAATACTCTATCGATTATCTCGAACCCTCTTAGGAGCGACTTCTATTATAACTAAATCCACTATAAAGCTCCTAAAGGTTAAACTCCTTATAAAGCATAACTAGCTAGCCTAGCTAGAAGCGCTCGAAAATAGCGCAAAGAATCGCGCATATTAGGAATACGTTAACCCTAATTTAGAGGTAAAAAATATTATCGAGGAGAAGCTATTACCTCCTAACTTAGAAGATATCGAAGACGAGCTTATTTCGAAGGCCTAGAGAGTCGCCGACGCTAATATTGCAGTATCTCGAGCCTAGGATACTATAGATATAGTAACTAGAGGAGCGGCACCGATCCGGCGTATTATCCCTATAATTACTAAAGAAAGTATCTAAAAGCTACTCTTAATCGTAATTAATTAATATAACTATACTAAACGCGACTAGGCTAATATAAGGGATAATATAGCTCTTCTAAGCGACTAGATTATATCTACGGTCTAGCCTAACTACCTCTCCTTTATTAATAGGCTTCTAAGGGAGAAGGGGAAACCTATAACGCTTTAGAATATCGTTAGGGAGCTTCGCGGTTAGTTTATACCCTCTAAGATAATACTCGTCGAGCACGCGCAGTAGCGCTACTAGGACGTCCTTTTAAACGCCGGAAAGAGCGGTATAAATCCTGTTATATAGCACGCGTAGTAGATAGCGGCCTATAGTAATAGTATAACTTATTATATCCCCGTTCTATATAGCTAGATAGCTACTAAGGAGTTCCTAAAGGTAGTTTAAGAGCGCTTCGCTCTAGACTAGGGAAGGAATTAATTAGACGCGTATATTATAGCGGAGATTTCTAGCGGGACGCCTCTTACGCTAGATTAGGTAAGCTCTATCTTTCTAGAGCGCATTAATTGAGAGAGGCTACTAAGGTAGTAAAAACTAGTCTTTTATAATACTTAGCAATTAGGGTAAAACCTATAAAACTAAGAACGGCGTATCTTAATAGAGTTAGAAGGCTCCCCCGGGGAGCTAATCTGCCCGTATAGCCGTAATTATAAGTAGGCTCTAACCGAGTGCAAAACGCTTAAAATAGCCCTTACAGGCTCTGCTAAGCCTAGCTTTAGCTATAAGCCGCGCCCTCTATTACTCGAAAAGATAAAGGCGGTCCGGAAGACGATTAGGGAGAGCAGGTATAACGCTCTCCGAAACACTTTAAAGAAGAAGGGGTAGATTAATACAATAGAAGGAGGGAGCCTCCTAAAGAAGTTCTTATATATAGTAATCTCCTTAGAGCTATTTAATATAAAGCCCTCCTTCTATATATCGGTTATTACCTCGACCGGTCTTTATAATCTCTCCTAATCGACCCTTATTAATAACTACGGTTCCTCGTATCTAGTAAATAGCGTTAACCTACTTATCCCTAGATTATTCGTAAAAGCTTATACTATAGACATAGTTAAGGCTAGAACGGCATTATTCTAGATTAAGGGATATAGGAAAAGGATTATTAAGAACGCGTTATTAGGCGTTAATAGAATATCTAAAGATCTAGAGCTGAAAAGAGTCTCGGTAGTAGAAGGATTCTATATAAATATTATTTTAGAAGCGCTCCTACTAGGTACCGGTATCTAGTACTGCAGTAAGGACTGCACGCTAAGATTCGGAGATCTTAAGAATAGCGTTATACTACGCACTTTAAAGAGAGAGGGCAACCTAGTTTTCTTAGAATATAAGCCTCTTTACTCCTTATACCTTAACGTATCTTAAATGCTCCCCAGAAGTGATTCCGTAATTATAAGCTTATTTATAAGTATTAGAAGACCGCTTATAGGTAGTAAACCCCCGGGAAGGGTATATTAAAGAAAGGACTTAGAAGACCTCTAGTATACTAGAGCAGGATACCTAGGTCTAGAGGCGCTAAGGGCGCTCGTATAGAGTGCTAGAAATGTTAAAATTATCGGAACGCTAATACGGAAATATAAGTACTGCTCCGTAACCCACGCTACGCGCGTTATCTTAAGATATCCGACTAAAAGGGCGCCTCGCCCCTTCTTTCGGGTGCTCTAGGACCTATTCGATATACCTAAGGGCTATAACGGGACGAGCTAGCTATTAGTATTAAAGGATAACTATAGTAGTAAGCTCTAGTTATTCGCACTTATCTATAAGTCTTATACGGAGATCTTTAGAATATTAAAGTCGTTCGAGAGGTATATTTAGCGGCGCTATAGACTTTATATCTACGCCTTTAAATATAATAGCGAGAAGGCTATAATTGCTATCTAAGGAAGTACCGAATATTAGCGCTAAACCGCCGAGGAAGGTATCTAGCTAGAAGTAGCACCTCCGTATACTTATAAACTAAACGGAGGATAAGAGAGAGCAGGTTAAGAGATAATTATAAAAGCGCTAAAGATACGCCTTACGGTAAACCTTCCTAAAGCGCTCTAGCTAGAGGTAACGTTAACCGTAACGAGACTCTATAATATAAGTCCGTTATATACCTAGAAGCTTCGCAGCCCTAATAAGGTGCTCGACGCGTAGTTCTCTCTCTACTTTAGATAGTATAACCTAGTTTAGGCGCGCGTAGCGTATATAGATTTGCGGCCTAACTAGAGCGGAGTATACGTATTCGGCTACCGCGTATATACTCTATTTTAAGATAGAGCAGCTAGACGGGACCGCAGATACTATAAAGTGTATCTACGGGGGTATATCGGTTATCTAGTAGGCTATAAAGCTACTAATATTTACCGTATATAGCTACCTAAGTAGAGCAGGGTTATTATAACACGTAACGTTATATTCGATAAGGAGCTCTACTATAAATCTAACAACTAAAAGGAGCCGATTATCGAGTATAAGATAATCGAAATCCTAGAGGCGATAATAGAGAGTATCCTACTATACGAGGCCGGCTTTACCCGAGAGTTAATAGCTCGCTAAGAGGAGCTAGATTTACTTACTAGTCCTAAAGATTATCCTATAGGGTCTATAGGCCTCGGCTAGGTAGACCTAGGGGGTGCGCTACTAATAACCGAGCCTATCGATAAGGACTCGGGGGTAAATAGCGTATCTAAAGCGCTATTAGGAGTTTATAAAACTAATAGTATAGATATAATAATAGGACTCCTTACGCCAGGCTATATACCTATATTTAAGAGCATCTTAGGCGTTAAGGATATACCGCCGTTACTAGAGGGAGTAGAAGGGGAGGGCTCTCCTAATACGCCTATTAGAGCGGATAGGGATTATAGATAATCCTAACTAATACCTAAAATAATTCTAGATATAATTAAGGTAGCGACGGCTACCGATACCGAGCATATCGAGGCACCTTTAGATCGCTCTAAGACGACGTCCTAGTAGTAGGAGGTACCTTAACTAATTAATCCTACCCCGAGCGTACCTAACCCCGTATACTAGAGCGTAAGGATTAGAGAAAGGCACGAGAGAAGCGCAAACTTCGCCTTATAGATTATAGATACGTTATTATTAATACTCCTATATAGCGATATAGAAATCGCGGTATAAGAGGATAGATTATTTTAAGGCTTCCTCTATACCTTCCTCCTAGACGAATATATCCTCTATTACGGGGATAAAGAATATAATATAATATATACCGCGCTTTTAAAAGTATATACGAAATAAAAAGTAGTATCTAACTAGACCTTAGTAAATATACTCGACCTAGCCCCTTTACCGAAGTTATAGGGTAAGCTCGCTACTTATCCTAATCGCGACGGATATATAGAGGCGACCTAAGTCGAAATTAATACGCTCTAAAAACTAGTAGTATAGGAGGTTATCGACTATAATCCTAAGATAAAGCTATTACCCTTAAAATAGGTCTTTAGTAATAAACACGATAAAAATAATCTCCTTATACGATTTAAGGCGCGTATTTACGTCCGTAGAGATAAGCAGCTAATTAACTTACTTATAAGCACTTACGCGGCAACGCTCGCGTTAAGGTCGTTTAGGATCGTAATAGCGCTTATCGCGTACTTCGACCTAGAGTACGACTCCTATAACGTAGTAAACGCGTTCCTTAATATATTATTCTCGGAAGACTCCGACCCGGTATACTACGAGCTACCTCCGGGATATTAGTAAGTAGGAAAGTATCTATAATTAGGTAGAGCTCTCTATAAGCTCCGGGAATCGCTATTACTCTAGTTTAAGGACTTCTCTAGAATACTCCGGAAGCTTAAACTAAGCAGCTTAAATAAGGAGCTATACTTATTTTATAACCTAGTACGAATAATCTTCGTAGTCTTCTATATAGACGACTTTTTAGTCTATTACTATAAGAAAGATTAGCAAGAAGCAGATAAGCTAATACGCGGTATTAAAGCCGTATATTAGCTAAAGGACTAAGGCCCTACGACCTACTATCTAGGTATACGGATTACGAGAGACCGAGTAGCTAAAAAGCTCTAGCTAAGCTATAACGGTTACCTCGAGAAGGCTATAAAGCGCTTTAAACTATAGGAGAGTAGTATACCTACTATACCTCTCCTATAGATAGAGCTTATTAAGAACTCTAGGATCGCGTCTAAATAGCAAATCAAGTTATACTAAGAGCGAATCGGAATAATCCTCTATAGCGCGATTATAACGCGACTAGATCTAGTATTTATATACTTAGAGCTCTCTAAATTCCTTACTAATCTAAGTTAGGCGTATATAAACGTAGCTAACTAGTGCCTCCGGTATATATATAGTATAAGGTTTATTATACTATACTACGGAGCGTATAAGAAAGGCGCGTAGGTGCTCGCAATCTTAAGCGACGCCTTATTTACAGATAACGAGGAAACTCGGAGATTATCTTAAGGCTACCTTATCTAACTATTTAGAGGACTAGTAGTTTAGTAAGTAGCGCGGCAAGATACTATTACGACCTTAATAACCGAGGCAGAGCTCCTAGCGCTAAGCTAGACTGCTAAAGAAATAGTAGCGTTAAAATAACTCTTCGATAATATCTAACTCTATCTAGAAGTCCTATTTATAATAGTATACGATAATTAGCAGACTATCCGCCTAGTTATAGGCGCGAATAAGAGGATCTCTACTAAGCTAAAACACGTAGATATCTATAACTTCTAGCTACGCTAGGAATACTAAAAAGGAGTATTTAAAGTCTTCTACCTAGCTACTAAGGATATACTATCCGACGGACTAATAAAGAATCTTCCCCGCGGGAAGTTCGAGCATTTTAGGTTACTTCTAAATCTTTAAGATATTCGTTAATTAATTATAGATAGCGAAGTAGAGGATATATAAAAGCATTTATTTATTAGGAAGCTCGCGAGAGCCTCCTAGCTACGCTATCTAAACCTAGGACGCGCAAAATATTAAGAACTAGGGCGCTCGCGAGAGCAGCCTACTAGCGCGATCTAAGCCTAGATACGCAAAATAAGAATAAACTATCGAGAATAAGGGCGCCCGCGAGGGCAGCCTAACGGCGCGGTCTAATCTAGGGACGCGCGCGCGCGAAGCGTAATAATAAAACCGGGCAAAATAATTATCTTAGGCCTTACCGAGGTCTATATCCTCCTCCTCCTACTCCTCCTCTATAGTAGGGAGCTTACTAACACTGCCCGAAGGCGTCTTCTTAATACTAGGCGAAGGCGGAATAGGTCGCTTAGAGACCTTAGGCTCGCGCTCGCCCTTCTCTCCCGAATAGAGCTCGTAATATCGTCCTAGCTACTTAATTTCGAGCAGCGTACGAACGGTGGTACGTAGAGCGTGTAGGCGAGCCTATCCTAACTTTAATTAGAGCTAACGTTAAAAGGGGTAAAATAAGCTACTTATAGGTATAGGAGGCTTAACTTGAAGCTTAGCTATTAAATAGCGAGCGGCGCGGCGAATAAGGCGGGGGACCTTATCGCAGCTACTAAAATGTTAGAAACTCGCTTATAAAAACAGATTAAATACGACTTATAAGTAGTTATATCTCGAGTAATCGAAATAATAAGCCGGACCGGCAGACTCGGGTCCTTAGAGGGATAGAGTATCGGTATAGGGGCTACAAGAGCGGGTAAGGGCAGAACGCACGTATCCTAAGTAAGGAGTACGGCGAGGCCCGCCCGGTATAGTACTCTTCTAAGCCTTTATAATACTACCCTTAAAAGAGCGACGAGCACGGGACTAACGGCGACGAGCGCGCTTTAGAAGGCCGCGAGCCTTCGTAATTGCAGTCTTATCCTTACTAAGATAATTCCTATTATCCTTAGAGAGCGGCTCGTTACTATCCTCGTACTTATCCTTATCCTCGTTATTATTATTATTATCCTTACCCTTAAGGTCGATAATAAGCTCTAGAAGGATCGGCTTTTCGGGCGGACCTCTGTTACTACCGTTACTAGACGGCGTAGGCGGCGGAGGAGGCGCGGCGAGAGCGACTTCGGCTACTCTCTCGCGTTAGTAATATTCCTCTTAATACTATACGAAGGACGATAGAGCTTACCGGATATATTATTATTACTACTAGTGCTACTAATATAGTTTAAACTAATATTTTATTAGAAATTAGTATCTAAATGTTATATCTACGGTTACGGCTAAGGATATCTAGATTTCGAGGACTTACGGTCTAACTATATTAGTAGTCTAAAGAGAGGAAATCAGAAAAAAGGACGGATAACTAACCTACGCGCGAGGTTATTAAGATATCGTAGACCCTCTATTAATCGTGCTTAAGGTACTATTATTATAGGGCTAAGTATCTATTAACTAATCACGTCGCCGTTAGCGGTATTTAGACGCATATTTCACGATAGCTAGTATACGCGTCTACGGGATAAGAGCGTATACGGGCATTTATCGAGGGGCGCTAGATAGCGCGAATAGCTATTTAACGAGGGGCGCTTAGGAAATATTACGAGAGTATATAGGGACTCTCGAGATGCTACTAAGGCGATAGTTAAACTTGATATCGACTTTACAATATACGCGGTAATTAGGGGGTATATGGCAAATTATCCTGTGCCACGCCTTAGCTACAAGGGCGCATCTAACGGGACCCACCTATCTCCTTTGTACTTAACACTTTACTTAGCTAGATACTATTCTTAATAGATCATCGCACTTTATGCCACCACATACGCTTTCTATTGCCACAACTTGCAAATGTGAACCCATGAGCACATCTTTATCCCTTAAATGATTATTGATTGTCTAGTGCACCTATAATCATATGCAAAGATGCGCGGATGCGAGATTCTTCCAACGTCACTCTCATCATTACAAATGCCCCGTGGATTATCTTTCTCGGCGTATACTTTTGATCTTTTGCCTCTTTTCGCCCCGTTCTTGACCCGCCACACAATTGGACCATATCATCTAGGGCAAGGAGCGCCATTGGCATGCGAAACCCGGTCAAGAAAATCACAGTCCCAAACCTTTCGCCTTTTTCTTCGGTCTCTATCCAATATCCCTTTGACCTGCAGCGCCATCACCATGATGACTGTAGGATCACTCGCAGGATGGGGGATCTGTACTGATCAGCTCGCGCAGAACCAGACATGTCCGACTCTCCTTGGGGGGGCAAAGTATACGAGAACCTCCTTGGAAATGGTTTCAGCGTGCGAGACGGGGCAGCGTCCTACTTCGTGTGTCTAAACGCACTGCTTCAACTATAGTTCCATGCACCCTCTCCACGTCGCCCAAGTTATCCCCACCCGGTACGACCCCCGAGTCCTCTATTTCGGCCGTATACGGAACCAATGTCCACGACCGTTTTGGTGAATTGGCTAGGGTAGGGTTGGTAAAATGTCCGGAGAGTCTCGTCCGAGTGGTGGTAACTAACGGTGTGACCGCATCGCGTTGATCAAGGCGCATGAGGTTGACGCTGACAGCAAGATACTGATGAGAATAAAGAAAACAGCGTCCCGGCCTACTTGTCAAAGTCTCTATTGCGGACACCAGGGTCGGGTGTCGCTTGAAGTCCGCTAGCATCTCGGAGTCCGCCAGCACTCCGCATGATTGACAAGTCCAGACGGCAGTAGCCTTCCCGTCCCGTTTTGTGCATCCGGTATTAAAGCAGGGCATATTCGGCCCTTGGATCTTGGCATTAACCTTATCTGATACGTACCGATGTGAAGGTTTAAATCCACCAGGCATTGATCATGACATAGGGACCACTCGGTAGGTATGATTGCAGGGATCAGATCCACAACGCCTACCGGTACTATATCTTCGTACTCGTCTTCGTCTTCGTCTTCGTCTTCGTCTTCGTCTTCGTCTTCGTATTGATCGCAATTTACGTGACGTACTTTTGTACGTGACCTTTCTTATTTATAAAATCCATGAAAGCCTAGTTTCTGATTCTTCATCAACTCCGGCCAAGTACATCACCACCACTGCCTTTTCCCACGACCACACTGCGTACCGTTATCAGTCGCTGGGCTGGCGTCGTCCGTCGACCTCAAAATGGTGTCGAGCTCGTCTCTCCTTTTCACGCAACTACGCGAGGGCTGGCCCGCAGATGGAACAGCCTCGTTCCCTTGGCTGATGCCCGCCCTGGTCACGGCTACGCTCTTCGTCTTCCTAGCGTACCAGGGCCGCGACAAGTACAAAGATGTGCCGTATTTCAACCCCCGGAAGCCATTTGAGCTCACCGGGCGCGCGCGCGGTTTCGAGTTCCAAAAGCACTCCATGGACATGACAATCAAGGCCCACGAAGAGAAGGGGCGCGGTCAAAAGCCTTACAGGATGAACACTGAGGCGGGCGAGTTTGTCATTCTTCCCGACGACTATGTGGACGAGATCAAGAGTAACCCACTGCTCAGCTTCATCGACGTAGCACGTGAAGTCGGTGTCCCCAACCGTGAAACTCGAATTGAGTACCTTCAGAACGCTGAGTAGAGTATGCAGGAGGTCCACAGTACCATTCCGGGTTTCCAGCCATTCCACAACGAACAAGCTATCACCAAGGTCGTTTCTACCCACTTGACCAAGGCGCTTAGTGAGTCCTGCCCTGCACGCCTCGAATTTGCTACCACTCTTTGCAACAGGCCGGCTGACGACGATCAAAAACGTAGACAGGTTGACATTGCCGATCTCAGTGGAGGCAACCGAAGCCCTGGCAGATGTTTTCACTGACTCTACAGGTGAGTGCAGACGAGGGCACCTTGAACGGACAAGTTGGACGGCGCTGACGCCCTGGAAGAGTGGCATGAAGTCAATCTCCACAGCATCATGGCGGTCGTGAGCCGCATGTCGTCCCGAATATTCATGGGCAAGGAGCTCTGCAATGACGCGGAGTGGATTGAATGCACTTCCGACTACGTGAACACATCCTTCACGTTGATGGACCCCTTGAGGTCATGGCCGCTTCGGTTGCGTCCGGTCGTGCACTGGTTCCTGCCCGGATACGCAGACCTCCGCAAGAAACTCGAGCGCTGCCGACAAGCGCTCCGACCTCATCTCGAGAAGCGGGCCGCTATCAAGGCGCAGGCCCTTGCCCGCGGCGAGCCCAATCCCTACAACGATGCCATCGAGTGGTTCGCGCAAGAGTACAGCAATGACCACGACCCGGCCATCAGCCAGATCGGGCTCACCCTGGTGGCTATCCATACCACGACGGATTTATTAATACAGACATTGGTGGATGCTGCGCAACACCCCAGCATTATTACTCCACTGCGGGAGGAGGTTGTCAGCGTGCTGACCAGTGGTGGCTGGAAGAAGACGTCACTGTACAACCTGAAGCTGATGGACAGCTGTCTGAAAGAGTCTCAGCGTTTGCGGCCGGTCATGACACGTGAGTCCTCGTCATTTTCGTTTCCCCTGCTTGACCCATATACTTGCCCAATCCTTCTCTTCGTCGAGCCTGGAGAGCTGACGTCAAGTGTCTCACGTCAAGTCAATTTCAAGCGCGTCGCTCTGCAAGATGTCAAGCTCAAAAACGGCTTCGTCATCAAGAAGGGCACCAAGGTCGCCAAGAACTCGGCCTCGATGTGGAGTGACTCGCAGCACGAAGATGCCACGCACTGGGATGGCTACCGCTTCGTACGCATGCGGGCTATATCCAGCGAGGAGGCAAAGGCGCACCTCGTGAGCACGAGTCATAAGCAGTTTGGCTTCGGCCACGGCCTGCACGCGTGTCCGGGCCGGTTCTTTGCCGCGAACGAGCTCAAGATCGCCTTCTCACACATCTTGCTCAAGTATGACTGGAAGCTCCCCGAAGATTACCAACCCAAGCCCTACGTCTCCGGCACCATGATGCAGGGAGATCCTTTTGCCAGGATTTTGGTGCGGCGCCGAAAGGAGGAGATTGATCTGGAGTCTCTTGAATGCTAACTTGGAGACACGCTCGGTATTCTGTTAGCTGCTAGCGTTAGGTATTATGCTATGTCTGGGGAAACTTGGCGAGATGGGTGGAAGCCTACTTGTTGTCTTGTACGCTTAGAAAAATGATAAAAAGTCCACTCAGTTATTTGTACGGGGTAGTTATGAACTTGTGGGCCTACAAGCTTGCTTGCGGGGGTCTAGCCGAGCGTGGCGTAATATACCAAGCCACCCAACGGTCCCAAACCAGTGATTGGACACGCTGCGGAATGCAACAGTGATCCAAGGTTAGTTACACAGTACGTAGTACAGCCTACCTCGCTACGTATGCACTATGTAGACCACTTCTTGGAAGTAGCAAATGGAACGATGAAACGAAGATGACGAGGTTGTTCGTCAGGCGAAACGCGGGTGAAAGTGACGCAGGCTATGACGCGTCTTCACTACGGTGTAGGTAGCTAACTAGTTATCTAACTATGTCTGCATCTCAACGTTGAGACGAGTTATGCACAGTATGTTGTTGGTTACATTTCTACACGAATCCTGGGGTAAGTGATACCTGCAATCTGAGCATGCGACTGTTGGCCAGTCACGACGTGCAGGAGGTGCAGACTGTGCAGTAGCGGGTGCCCTGTGCATATGCTCAACAAAGAACCTTGAAGGAAACGGTTGGTTACCTTGCATGGCAGCTGGCTCACCTGCATCTTCGTTACTCATAGTTGAGAGTTTTAACGCCAGATAACCACACCAATGGCTGGAGCCTGGACCAGGAGTGTGTACGGATAGCTGCTGAATGAAAAAACGGTGTGAGTCTCGTCTTAGCAAACAGTGTCGTAGACTCGAAGCAGTACTCTGCCATGCTGCC
The DNA here is from genome assembly GCA_022414665.1 of Arthrinium puccinioides. NCBI lineage: Eukaryota > Fungi > Ascomycota > Sordariomycetes > Amphisphaeriales > Apiosporaceae > Arthrinium > Arthrinium puccinioides. The sequence goes on from JAIUNF010000005.1 coordinate 529,137, forward strand.
AGCCTGCCACATTCACAGCACGCCGCTCCGCCAGTTCATCAAGACTGGACTTTTCTTGTCCTCTGGTCTGACATCCAACCTTCTTCATTCATAACAACAACAATAATAATCAAAACCCCCATTCCGCTGTTCTCATCATGCCTACCTGCGCCCAATGCAACAAGTCCGGCCTGGATATGAAAAAGTGCGCCAAATGCCTGGTCACGGTCTACTGTGACCGCGACTGCCAGAAGGCCGACTGGAAGATTCACAAGAAGCAGTGCGCCCAGAATGCAAACCAGAGCACCGCGCTCCCCGGCTTCAGCAGCCAGGCCATGCTCAACGCCACGCCGCCCCGGGGCGTCGAGACGCCCATCGTGAAGCCCTTTACCCGCCTCCACGACAAGACCTGGCTGCACGAGCGGCCTCCGCAGGACATCTACAAGCTGCTGATCGACTGCTACCGCCTGCGCGCCGAGGACGACTTCAAGCTCGAGGGCAAGGCCGGCGCCGACTCGGTCTACGGCGGTCGCCCGGACGGGCTGCAGGGGCTCCAGCGCTTCCTGCGCCTCGCCAAGGCCCGCGCCGGTCTGCTGCCGCCCTGGTGGGAGGACGCGAGCGATGCCGAGTGCGAGGCCCTGGGTTGCGGCGGCGGCGGTCCCGACGACTGGAGCAGTCTGAAGCGCAAGGTCACAAAGGCCGGGATCAACGAGCACTACGGCGACGCGAGCTTCGCCATGCAGCTGAGACTCGTCGGTGAGCAGGTTTACGGCACCGGACCTGGGGGTCAGCCCGGAGCCGGCATCATTGGCCAGATGATGAGGATGGAGAACGCATCGGATGCCGCCACGCAACGGGGAACCATCTTTGATGCATCACCATTCATGTAACCACGAGCAGAGCGGGCTAGCACTGCGAGAAACAAAGTATTGGTTTTTGATGACGACTGGCGCCTATACGAAATGCCTCGCCGAGTGTCGACCAACATAAAAGCTGGCGTTGGGAAAGGTCGGAATGTCGCGTGTGATGTTTAGAGTTGAGGGGTACGGAGGCTCTGACTATACGCAAGCGACACGTAACCTGCCTTGGTACATAGGCAATCACAGCATGTCCAAAGCAAACGAGTTACTCGGTGAACTTTCAGTTCAATAATATTCGTTACATCATACCTCCTTGCGAGGCTTCCATGCCAGTGGGGGGTCCCAGGTGGACTACAATCTATACACATCCTCGGTGCTCGGCTTGCTGAGTCGCTGCTCTATCTGAAACGTAGTGTTGTTGACCACGATCCCTCCCTGAAGATGATGGGGTGGCCGCCCGAATGCCGGAGAGGGGAGTCCGGTCTCCTTGACCAGCTCGTCTTCCGAGTCGTTTTTCGCCCCGCGCGACCCCCCCACGATGTCCGTGGTGATTCCGCTGTGCTGCGTGCGCCGCTTGTGCGAGGACAGCTCGTAATGCCTCTGAACGTACACTCCCCCATACGAGGATGTGCCGGTCTGGGTACGGTTTCCGAGAATGAGAGAGCGGAGAGCTGCGGTGAAAAGGTGCGGGTTAGCTGGAGCCCTTCTGAAAAATAAAAACCTGAGAAACGTACCTGGGAGACTGGCAGCGATGATTGCTATCGCTGTCTCGACCATGGACACGGTACAGGTCAACATGGTCTCTCCACGCTTGGAGAAGTAGGCTCGGATGACTGTGACTGGTTGTGAGAACGTGTGTTCCTAAACTCCGATAGACCACGAGGACTGTGCACGTACTGCTTGATATCACCACAAAGAACCCAAGAGCAAATATGGCCATCACCCCGATCTTCTGCTTCAGTTTCATCTGAAGCTTGAAGACCATGGAGATCGGAAGACAGATGACTGCGAGCTGTTAGACAGGACCGGCGAGAAGGGATACTTTGGGGTACGTACTGATGATATCGGACAATATGTTGGCTACGAGACTGGTAAGCATATCTCCAGAGAGCGCGGGCACGTGGGGAAACTCACTGAGGACTGTTATCCAGTAGTTGATATCGGAAGCCTTTTGGCTACATTGGTCTATCGATTGCGCGTCAGCTGGGACGAGAAAACAACGCTTTGCCAGGAAGGAGGAGGGGAGGGGGGTTTCTTACAGTTTGGATCTTGCGACCACCGCTTGTCGTGCGGGTAGCACTGGAAGATGATGTCAAAGAAGATGACGAGCCAGTTGCATACCAGCGCGCCCAGAACGACGTTGTAGACGATCTGGATCTTGGTTCCTGGCGCAGCGAGTTTCTTGTAAAACAGCGCGAGGGCGATCTTGATGGACCAGATGGAGGTGACGTAGAGGATAGAACCGGGAACAATCATCTAAAGTTAGAGATGTGGCACTTTTTGTCAGCCGACTTTGTCGCGGTTGTTTGCTGGGGCGTGTCTTGGGCGGTTTGCGTATTACCTTCATAATGGCCACGAGGTCGTCAAGGGACGCGTTCGCCGGCTCCGCCATGCCTCGTAGCCACATGTAGTGCTGGATGACCAGATCGCCGATGAGGCAGGCCGTCGCCAGCGCGAGGAAGCCATCCTCGAGCGTGAGGCGGCGGATTCGTCGCCATTGGCAGAATTGGCGCGTGCCGGCGAAGAAGACGGCGACGACGGTGCAGATGTACCAGGAGATCTTGGTCGCACGACGGTCAGCAACGTGTGGAGTCGTGTGGCTCCGACCTCCAGGCTTGAGTCATGGGGTATATGGGGAGGGGAGGGGGAAAACTATACAAAGAAGCATAGGTAGCTATCGTAAAGTACTCACAACTTGGTCCAACCCAAATGCCATGGCGATCGGATTTCTGATATCTCCAGTCTTTCTCAGAAAAACTAAAGAGGAAAAATATGACGAAGAAACGACAGAGACGTCGATCGGCGAAGCAAGGGGACGGGACGGCCGCGGTTGAAGAAGCTCGCCGCCCTCGCCCTCGCCACGGTTCTGGTTTCATTTAGACCATTGACGGGTGATAAGCGACCGACACCTCTAGACACTTTTAGACACAGGCACTAACGAGCAGGAGAGGATCGCCATAATCTCCTCTCCCTGTAAGTGAGTTCGGTAGTGTGCAGTCCCAGTCCAGCACAGGACAGGTCCGACAGGGGTGCCAGGCACATGGCTCGCTCATTGTGGCGTGGACGACAGCAGCTGCAGGGGCCAGCCCTGTCGCAGCTCTGCGAAGCGAGAACGCAGCTCGACAAGCTGCTCCCTGATTTGCTCCTGATTTTGCTGTCCAGACTCGGCTTGGCACCATCCGCGGGAACGCATAAACTAGTCCACACAGAATTCGGCACTTGCTCACCGACTGCCACCTATCACGTTGAGCACGCGTGTCATGTCATGTCCCGGTAGTTGACGTTGACGTTGGGCGTTAACGTCAAGGTCGGCACACGGGGCGGCGTCGAGAGGAAGAAGGCTTGTGTCGCATTGCAGTCTGCAGAACCGCCGTAGCGTTGCAATCTGCATCTGTCTAACTTACTCTGTACTACTACAGCGGGCATCAGCCTACATAATAGTACACAGTAAGTTAGTTACTACTGTGGTGCTGTGTATCCGTACCCCACCGACAACCAGGTTGTCGATCATCGAATGATTGCCAAGACGGCGTGGAAGAGTTTTCCCTCCTGGGTCTTCGCACCAGGGTTTCGGCTTGTTCGCGGCGGTGTTTCTGCGCTACCGTTTATTTGTCGTCATCGCCCTTTTCGACCAAGAGGAGGCAAGACTCAAGTCGGCTCCGTATCGCTCCGTATCGGATGCTTAACGTTATGCACTGCACGTTATAAGTCAAGGTCGCTTCGCGTATCGCAGCACCTGGACGCCACGGTGGGGGAGCGTTACATGGTGACAATGCTACTCCGCACGGCACAGCAAGTTACGAGGTAGTTATTAGTAGTTAGTTACACCGTCACGTCAGGGGTTTTGACCCCTGCGCACGGCTGAGTAACCGGAAACGGACGACTCCGCATCCCACGTGTTCGTACATCTTGGGTACATCTGGGATCGCAGCGTGCTCGCCAATCCAAGATGCGGACAAATGCGGGCTAGTGGGTTCCTAGTGCGTGGTACGGAGTGCTCAATACGTACCGCGTGCTACTGTAACTTAGTTACCACAGTAGTTACACAGTAGCCCATGAACTGCCAAGTCGGCCCAGTGCATCCGGGAATCTGTGTCGGAGCTGCAGTCCCGGATAAGAACCGACTCCGAAGGGGTCCGACGCCCGGCTCAGGGGTAGCCAAATTTCCGGACAATGTCCCGGCCCACTCGGCGGTCGACGGTTTGCATACGAAGTGCAAGTGCAAGACCGCAGGCAGTAGTTACAAAGCTACTCCGTAGTTTCTTGCTAAGAAAAGCCACTTCGTCCACTTCATCCACTTTGCATCCCTGCGCACCCTGACGCCCCCCAAAGACCGCTATTTATATAGAATCTCCCCATTGCGCGTTTCATTGGCCACTGCTCCTTTCCACGCGAATCTTGCGCCCCCAAGTTCCAACTCCTCGTCGATCTGCGCCTCTTTCTTCCCGATCGAGCTGGGAGAACGGTTTCAGACTCTCAAACTCTCGGGCTCTCAGACTTCCAGGTGCCAGGTAAACCCGTAAACCTCGCGGACTAGAGTTGAAAGGCAAGATGGGCTTGACCAGGTTTCTCCAGACGGCCGCGTGCCTCTCGCTAGCCGCCGTTTGTCCCTCTGCCGCCGTGCCCGTGGCCTCGACCGAGTCGACTCCGGGCTCCCCCTGTCGTCGTCCTGCCACAGGGCCGCGTCCAAGGGTTCCAAGACGCCCACAACAGCTCCGTCTACCTTGGCATACCCTTCGCTCAGACGACGGGAGGACAGAACCGGTAGGCTCTCGGATTTCCATACCCCCCCACTGTCCAAGTCTGGCGAGTATAGTTTCAAGTTACTGACAGGAGCGTGGGTGAACCAGGTGGAAGAAACCGCAGGATCTCCCCGCGAGCTCCGACGTCGTGAACGCAACCTCCTTTGGCCCGACTTGCCCTCAGGCCGTCCGTAGTGAATTCTACAGCCGTCAGGATGAGGACTGTCTGAATCTCAACGTCTGGGCCCCGGCACAGGGTACTAAGCTACCCGTGAGTCAAACAGCAGCGTCAATTGCACATCCGTGATCCGAGCAGCGAGCTGACCCGAGACAAAAAAGGTGTTTGTGTACATGTACGGCGGTGCCATGGTCACCGGATCCAGCAGCGATCCTCAATTCCAGGGCAACAACTTTGCGCGCAAGGGTGTCGTCTTTGTCAGCTTCAACACCCGTGAGAGCATTTGGGCATCGCCAAACTCGGCCGAGCTCGAGGCCGAGGGCGAAAGTCAGAACTTTAGCATCTTGGATGTCGACAAGGCCATGGATTGGATCCGCGCCAACATTGCTTGTAAGCTCGCGCAGCCCGCACCCTGAACTCGAAATCACACGCGGCCTAACGAGAGTGGACAGCGTTTGGTGGTGATCCCGACCACGTCGTCTTTGGCGGCCACTCGTCAGGATCGGTACAGGTCGACCACTACCTCTGGAACCACCCGGACACGTGGCTCAAGGGCGCCGCGCAGATGAGCGCCAACGCCATCTCGGGCCCGGCCTACGCTCCCGCCAACGTGGCGCTCGACGTCGTGGCCGCCGAGGTGGGCTGCGGCACCGGCGCCGGCCAGCTCGAGTGTCTCCGCAACGTCGACATATACGCCATGCAGTCGTCCTTCTTCAACGCGACCTCCAACACGTGGTTCACGCCCGTCGTCGACAACGTCACCCGCTTCTCCGACTACGCGGCGCGCTTCGCCGCCGGCGGCTACGCCTCGCACGTGCCGCTGCTGACGGGCAACTCGGACGGCGAGGGCACCGTCTTCTCCTACATCTACGGGGCCGAGAACGGCGACTTTGCCTCGTGGATCAACACCTTTGACGCCGACAGCGCCCACATCCCCGACGACGCGCTGCTCGCGGCCTACAACGCCTCGGACTTTGCCAGCACGTCCCTCATGAGCGGCGCGCAGTACGGCGACGCCCGCTTCGACTGCCCCGTCGACTACTTTGTCGACCTGCGCAGCCAGGCCCAGGCGACGTGGGCGTACCGCTTCTTCGGGCGCTACGACAACGTCGTCGGCATCGCCGGCACCGCGCCCACGCACGGCACCGAGGTCCCCTTCTTCCTGGGCGGCAACGAGTGCTTCGAGAAGCTGTCGGGCGTCACCGAGGCGCAGCAGGCCCTGGCCGACGCCGTCAACGACTGGTTCGTCGCCTGGGTCAAGGACCCCGCCGCCGGTCCGGGCTGGGAGCGCGTCGGGCCCGTCGACGGCCCGCTGGTCAAGCTGGGCGTCCCCGGCGACGAGCTGTCCCTGATCGGGGGTCCACGTCGGAGCACAACGGCGTGTGCCAGTCGGTCTACAAGCAGTTCTTCCCCGACTATCCTGTCGTGCAGAATCCCGTTTCCTCGTCGTGATGTGGTCGTCGACAAGATGACTCGGTAGCTTGGTGTTTATAGAAAGACGACTTAGATTATACTATAAAGTAGCCTACAGCTTGCTGTGTCTGCCTTGCTTAACGAGGGCACCCATAAAGTTGCTCACGCAAAGTCGCTCACAAGCAGGATACCCACTCGTTTCTGCCACACTATCCGAGTTCAACTTGCTACTTTAGTAACTGTTAGTTTCCCATCTCGTACGACGTAAGAATGCAACAGTACCATGTGGTTCAAAAGGAGAAGAGCGGTGGTTTTGCACATATTACGTCACATCCCTTTCCTGCGTCGGATTCTATCCTGAAGCCCGAATCTGACGTTTTCATGTTCCCTTACATCTCGCTTGTGTCTCCTCACATGATACTTCGTTTCAATAGTCGATAATCGTGGCCTCTGACAGGTCTGGTTATCCGGGTACCCCGCCTTTTGCACGTCATCTACCCCTTACGTTCACTTGAATGCATTCATTACTCAGCCGGATTTAACCAGGCAGCCGTTATGGGTGATTCAAAGCGGGGTACAAATACCCGTCCTCCATACATTAGATGTCAGGGTTGTTGCTGTACTGTACCGATACTGCATATATAGAGGTCGGTCTACGCACCTAGTCGACATTCATCCTCAGTAAAGACACAGCGCCAACCTCATCTACCCCATACCCTTGCATCATGGCTCGTGCTAAGATGACAGCGAGGAAACGTGAGCTAGGTGTTATAACCTGGACGCGATTCTACCTACCGCGGGAGCAGGAGTGGCCGACATGGTCCGTCGACCACGCGGATGTGCATGTCGGCCCACTTGAGGGCGTGAAAGGTTGCGGGAAGGCATCACTGGGAAGAATGGTGGATAATCCTGAGCAGGCTGCCTACATCATTGGTGAGTGTTATCTGTATCGGAGACGGATTGGATGTTTCCTTCCTGACTAACCGTGTCGTGGTAAAATCTACGTAGAATGGCGTTCAATAGATGACTTGACGAACTTCCAGTCCTCTCCTGTCTGCGAAGAGTTTCTGCGGAACCTCCCCGAGTACGATGACGCACAAGTCTCTATTGAGTCCGGCTCAGCACTGAGGTACCTGACCTTGGATGATACGTCCTCGTCGTCGCCGCCTGCGTCGTCGCGCTTTCTTACCATTGAAAAGGCTCTACGGACCCCGGTGGCGGATGTAGATGGCCGCGTAACCTTGAACGCCTTCTTACTACCGTCCGGAGACGATTCTATGAAGTGGGGGTGGTTTGAGGAAGTGAGGGAGGTGTTTCACCACTTCTTCCCTACGAGCTCAACATTGGATAGCAACAGATTGAGCAGCCGCGTAAGTTGGCAATATATGACCGGATGGTACTGGGTGCTTGCGGAAGACCACTGGGTGGAAGAGAAATTTGGGAAGCTGGGGCAGACCCAGGAAGATATCCAAGGTCGGACGATCCTCTGCGACTTTTTCCTCTGGCAATCTAGGTACGGTCTCACTCGGGAGCACGAAGCGGCATTCGCCGCGGACCCGGAGGCGAGGGAGTCGTGGGTTCAAGCTGTGGCGCGGGTGATGCCTCCGGCCACGGCCTGGGAACAGGAGCGTTGGGATATTCGGGAAGTGCCGCGTTTTTTCCCCCCAGAGCCCGAGCCGTCTCTGGAGGAGATCGAGGAGGAAAAAGAGAGTCGAAGACTCATGGAAGAATACCTAGAATTCCATGGTTTCGGTCCTTTCGGAGTCGGTGAAGGGTCGCAGTGAAGCTGTAGCTTAGCTATGGGAGTCGGCGGTAGTTTGAGAAAGTTATCATTTGGTTGTCCCGGAGTTGAACGCATTAATGAATAACAATATCAAATATTTGGAGTTCATATAGTATTTCGAGTATTTACTTTGTTTCTACTAACCGAGGAAGAGAATGGTGCGAGAACCCTACTAAAGCCTGTATTTTGAGGAAAGGGCCGATTACTACTTCAGGCCTATAGGAGTATGCTCCCAACAACTATACCTCAACATGTCAACACATCGTACTATATCTACCCCAGTATCGGTGAGCATAATCCTTCCGGTCTCCATTACGTCTGCTTAGCTCCTAGGTTCTATTGCCCCAAAAACCCGATTGCGACCTCGACCCTGAAGTCTAAAGTCCCATTGTTTTTGTATAGACCAAGGTTCGTTGCCCTCTTCGACTCCAAACAAGTGATACATATGAGCGATAAAGAAGACGTAGTTCTCAGGGTTTATCCGCGCCAGATCAGGGTTTGTAGTAGCAAGGTTGAGGCAGCTGGCGATGTCATCTGCCAAGTCCCGAGTCAGCACATCGTTCAAACATGCAAACCATAATCAGGACGTGGTTGCGGAATACTCACATCTCTCTTCGCTGCCTGACAGAAAAAAATCCCCATTGAGAGCGTGAAAGGCCTCGTGAATAAGGGTCGCGCTCTTAGGAATGGCATCCGCCAGGTTTGTGCCACGGGCGAGCAGGTTATTTGCATCTCTGTAACTGTCTGGTTTCGGGCTTCCGTCGAAGCTGTATGGGCAAACAATAATGCTCGCTATTTCATCTTCCTTTTGAGCTTCGCCGTTGGCGCCTTGTGTGAACGGGTAAATTGCCGCAGTGACGCCGAGGTCATCTTCATAGCAGTAATTGCCGCCGTATTCTGTGAAGTAGTAGCCATTCAAGTTCGTGAGCTCGCCAGACCACCAGGGCTTATTATCAGCGTCTTCGCTAAGTAACTCTTGGTATTTGGGTATGTCCACAATGCGAATCGGGTTGCCGTCCCGGTCCAAGATATCGTTGCCCTGATAATCAGATGCTGGGGTGGTTGGTTCATGCAGAGACAGAAAGGTGCTGTGACAAAAAAGCCAAAATCCGGCTTTGTCATATACAGGTTTGCCATCATCTGCTAGGTTTTTGTTATAAAGGTCTTCAACATATTCGAGATAGCCTGGTCGAGCTGTCAGTCGGGTCTGTGTTTTAGGGTTGGGAGCAACGATGAACTGAAAATTATTTTGGAACGATATCTGGCAGAAGAAGAAGAAGGTAAATCTTGCATAGCGGTTAGCACTTACCTCTAACCCTCTTTATAGCATCATCCCTGTCCAGTGTAGGCTTCCCTGATCGTGGGGATTCTTTGATACCAAAGATTACCGACATTGAGTTTCGAACTCTTGAATCTTTAGTATATCGGTCAATGGCGATCCGGGCTACATAGAGACTCTCGATACCCTCACTAAGCCACTGATCCAACACGGCCGCGCGGCCATCGCAGCCGCCGTCACTGGTCCCGGGCTGGACAGTAAAGATATCGGTGATTTCCACTGCGATGGTGCATGACAGGAGGGCGAGGAGGCCCGTGACCAGGCCCAGAACAAAAGTACCTTTCGCCATTCGGTGTAAAGCTCAGAGCCAATCTGAGCTCAGACGTTGCCGGTGTTGATGGCTCTGGTACGGGAAACAACAGTGCGGAGGGAATGAGAAACGGGAGGGAGTTAGCAGTGTAAGTGGCAGCGCGGTCGAATCATCTGGGGACTCTGGGCAGATACAATCATCAGCTTGTTCGTTAACTACTAATCACGCGCGAGGTATGTGCTTCCCCTCTTTGGGAGCCGAGTGTAACATTGTGAGAAGTCATCTCCAGAAAGGACCGGCAAAATGCACGCGGCATACTCGGGCAGGATGTCGTGGTAGAACTTCTCAGTGCCACCCACCCACCCACCCTCCATGCGAGTTGGGGGCGCCGGAGCGATTCTCGATAGGTCCGGAGGCCGAGGGAGTATCTCTGGCAGCCAACACGAAGGACTGGTGAGTCATTTGGCAGTGGTACATGATGTATGCGAGATTACCGCTGTCACTGTGAAGCCCCGAAAATACCTCCAGGCTCCAACGCAGGCAGACGGCATATGCGGGCGGGCCCTGTTGGGTAAACAGCTCATGCATGGCACAGAAATACCTGGGGGCCTTCCTGTTTAGGCGACAGCGTATGATGCGAACATGGTGATCAGTTTACGCGCATTATCTATTCAATAATTCCAGGGGGGGGTCGTGTGCCTTGCATATAGTCCTTGCATATAGTAAGATGAATTAGCGGGAAAAGGGGAAGTGAAGGCCGTGGCCTACGTGGTATGGGGTGATGAATGATTGGAGGCATATATGCATTGCCCACACCGGCTTACGATTCCGGCCAGGCAGCCAAGACAGAGGGGTTGTTGGTCTCGCATCGTTTCCTCGGAAATATCGCCGAGCTTCCCACCATGTTGGCCAGCACACGGTATAATGCCGGTAACAGGGTAAAATGACCTGATCCCTGCCATTTCATTGGACGACGCCGAAGGAAAAATACAAAGGCCTCATTACGGATGATTTGATTATCTACAGGGGCAACCAGTCACGAGACGGACAAGACGGACGGGAAGGGTCTAGACGTAGCACGACAAGTAATTGGGAAAGCTCAACACGATGAAACGAAGTGATGAAATGTTAGAGACGAAATAGAATTACCTTTGACTCGGAGGGCTATAGGTCTTTCGGATCCCAGGGAGAGCGGGCCGGAGCAAGCTTTCATCGCAACTGACAGGGGTTGCTAGCTACCTAATGCGATGTCCACTGCCTTACAATCTATCTCCACGATCAGGGGTTCCCTGCGAGAACCCTAGCTTGTCCTGGTTTGTCAATGTACAGGCCCAAGTCCTACGCTCCCGAAGCCACAATCTTGATCAGAATTCCACTAGTGGTATAGCCAGCAGGGTAGGTCGAGCCCGAGTAAGTCGGGCTGGCGGTGTTGACGGCCACCCCCAGCGAACCGCCGTCAGTACCGCACCCGATCAGAGCAGCCGCCTGCTGGGTTGAGTTGGCGCTGGCCCCGCCGTCGATGGTGGTGGCGATATCGGCGAAGAGCACACTCGAGTTGACGGTGTTGTCAATGTGCTTGGCGAATGCCTGTGCGGTGCCATGGGCATAGATGGGCCATTCGCCGCAGTCAGGCGCGTCGGTGGCGGCCATGTTGAAAAGGCGGCCGGTCCTGACCTGCGCGCCGTACGATCGAAGGTAGGCCGCGATGAACATGACGTCCTCTAGGAGGACATCTTGCGGCACATTGTCGGGCGCCGTGTAACAGAGCTGGCTAGGCGTCTCAGTCTCATAGCAGACGCGGATTGCTGGACCATTGACGGAGTCCGGGATGGGGGGCTGGGGGCTGCGATAGCGCCGCCAAAGAGAGCAAGTGGGACAAGGTTGACGAGATTGGAGAACATTTTGAGCGAGAAGGACGTTTGTAATGAATCCGAGAGAGCGAATATCTTCTGATAGGGATGGCTGGGAACTCGGAGATACAGGGGCTGAATTACATCAATGGTGGCAGCGGCTTCATGGGCAAAGTGCGTAAGCCAACTTATAATCACCTACTACCTAGGTCCTAGCTACCCTATGTAGCAACCAACAGATTTGGGAACGGCCAGAACACGAATCGAGAGTGGTCTCGCGGTCCTCAGCAAAGTATAGTCTTTGCCTTGCTATCTGCTGCGTACTCGACCACGCCGACGTGGTATTTCTCACCCGATGGAGCCTAACCCGATACCTACAAGTATAACCTGCCGTATTGAGTAAACAATTCGTCCTTAGATCACGTACCTGGTCGTGCGTCTGCAGTACGTCTAGACCCCGCATCAATAATCACGACATAATTCAGGATTACATGGACTCACGACCCAAACTTCTGGGATCACTCTATCAATTCTTCCACTCAGGCGGGGTCTTGCAGCACTATCACACCGGTGTGGGGGTGGGAGTCCTGCATGGCCGGCCCGAGGTCTGATGGATCGTCTCCGGCCCCCAAATCAATATCTGCAATGTTGACCCGAAGGAGCATGCCATACGACGTTGCAATTTTAAATGAGACCTGATGGTGTGATGGATTTATCCAGACAGGAGACCCTACCCTAGGCTTGACCAAACTGTAATATTCTTCTGCTGTGTCGGCACCAGTTCCTAGAGGCTGCAAGGAGGAACGATACGAAATGAATATGGTTAGGGCCGGGTTCGACGGGACGCTGGGTCCTGGCGATCATCTGATCAGCGGAGAACCTCTAGTATCCGTCACAGGAGAGCAAGGTAGTCCGAGGGGGCGGCAGGTTCGGACTAGGGTAATCAGAATAGGCATCAGTGTCTACATCGGTCATCGTTGGCTGAGCCGGCTCTTCACGGGCAAACATGGGACCCCGGCGAGGCTGTTCCTGGGTCAGCTTTGCTTCTGGTGAAATGATACAGGACGCCCTCCCCCTAGAGCCACGTTCTTTTCTCCCTCAGTTACTCGTCGACACATTGCTGTCAGGACTGACGTGGTAGAGCACCATGACGGCACTACTCGCTCTTCTCTTCACTTTGCTGGCCGCACAATGGAGCCTTGTGCGGTCGTCTAGCACGATTCGCGGCCTAAACACGACTCGTCCGGCTTTCAACACAACCAAGCTCCCCTCCAACACAACCAAGCTCGCTTACGACCCACGGGTACGTCGTGGCCCTCTGTCATGTCCGAGAGTAATGCTGACATCTCTCTCCACAGCCGGCGCCGGCATACATGGTTGATAACCAGCACAACTACTACAAGACAGCGCCTGACAAAGGCAGGCAGAATGGCCCAGTTTGGGCCTACTCAGGTAGTCTGGATACCTACTTGAGCAATCTTCAGAGCGGTGTTGTACTCCGCGGTGGTTATGCCGGGTCCAACGATACCAAGCGGACAAGCTTCAGGCCTGCCGACCGCAAACGGCAGCAATCATCTGACTTCTGGCTCTCGAGTCTGGGACCTTTGGGAACCGTACGTTCTGCACCCTGCTTGCGGCTACTCATGAGGCGACTCTAACATGTACTGTGTAAAAACAGCAACCACATGCTGGTGGAGATGACTACCAGTTCTTCCGCAACGTCGTGAATGACTTTGGGGCCGATAGCTCGGGAGAGACAGACACGAGCGAGGCACTCAACGCGGCCTCGGCCAGTTGGAACAAGGACTCAGTCGGTGATTCTCGGACGCGATGCGGCGAGAAGTGTGGCAATACATTCTCGCAGGGTGCCATCGTCTATTTTCCGGGGGGCACCTACAAGATCTGCACCCCCGTGATTCAGTATTACTATACGCAGTTTGTCGGTGACCCGAACGACATGCCTATTATCAAAGGTTGCGACGAGTTTCAGGGCATCGCTCTGTTCGACGTGGACCCCTATGTCCCCGGCGCCTCGGGCCAGCAATGGTATATCAACCAGAACCAGTTTTTCCGTCAAATCCGCAACTTTCGCTTTGATCTCAACGACATGCCCGAGTCGACAGCCGAGAGTGACCAGGACCTCGTACCCACGGGGATCCATTGGCAGGTGGCTCAGGCTACGTCGCTGCAAAACCTGGTCTTTGACATGCCTACCACGAGCACTACGACTGCCGTCGGCATCTTTACCGAGAACGGCAGCGGCGGGTTCGTGTCCGACCTCGAGTTCAATGGCGGCAATATCGGCTGGCGCGCGGGATCTCAGCAGTATACGGCGCGCAACCTGGTTTTTAACCAGTGCAATACGGCCGTACAGATGGTCTGGGACTGGGGCTGGAACTGGCAACAGATCACCGTCAACGGCGGCTCTATCGCCTTTAACATTTCCGGAGTGGGCGGCGACAGCGGCCAGGGTATAGGCAGCGTGTCTATCATTGACTCGACCATCCGCGACGTCGAGGTTGGCGTCCTGACCAACAGCCTCTCCACCTCCCCCAACATTGTTCTCGACAACACCCGTTTCGAAAACGTGGCCAAGCCGGTCACGGCTGCGAGTGGCAACATCATCCTGTCGGGAAACTCGGCTCTGTGGGCCACGGGCAAGCGATATAACGGTTCCGACGGCTCGACACAGACTGGGGCAGTGACAGCCCCTGGAAGGGGCGAGGGCCTGGACGATCCCGACGGCTTGCTCTACGTGCGCTCACGACCGCAGTACGAGAAGAACAGTGCCGGCTCCTTCCTGGTGGCGACCACGGATGGCGGATGCAAGAACGACGCCACCGGCGACCAAGCGTCTTGCGTCAACACCTTTCTACGCCGTGCTGTGGACAATCGTCAGATCGCCTACTTCCCGGCCGGAGTCTATGCGGTGGGATCCACGGTGAAGATCCCGACCAACTCGGTCGTGCAGGGCTCCTTGTGGTCGCAGATCCTAGGATCAGGCTTCTACTTCAGCGACATGAAGAACCCCAAGGTCATGGTGCAGGTCGGCAACAAGGGCGACATAGGCACCATGGAAATCACCGAGATGCTGTTCTCGGTGCGCGGCGCTACGGCCGGCGCAATCCTGATGGAGTGGAACGTCGCAGCTATATCGCAGGGAGCGGCGGCCATGTGGGATTCACACTTCCGTGTCGGCGGCGCCCTGGGCACTGATCTCGACTTGAGCAAATGCCCTAAATTCAGCAATAATGCCGAGTGCATCGCTGCCTCCCTCATGTTTCGCATTACTGCCCAGGCTAATGGGTATTTCGAAAACGTGTGGGCGTGGGTGAGCGACCATGACAACGACAAGTCCATCTATAACCAGCCCGACTCCAGCTCTACGCAGATTTCCATCTTCGGCGCCCGCGGCATGCTCATCGAGTCCGAGGGCCCGTCGTGGTTCTACGGCGGTGGCTCCGAGCACTCGGTGCTCTATAACTACCTTATCAGCGGTGCTAGGAGCGTGTATATGGGCCATATCCAGACCGAGTCGCCCTACTATCAGCCCATTCCCGGCCCCCCGCCCCTTTCCGTGCGGCCGCCAGCTTTCCGAACGACCCTGACTTCAGCGGCTGCGAAGTCGCGGCCGAAGTGTGGGATGACCGGTGCAACTACGCCTGGGGCCTGCAGATCATTGATTCGAAAGACGTCGTGATCCACTCGGCTGGACTATACAGCTTCTTCAACGAATACTATCAGGACTGTATACCTACCCACAACTGCCAGGACCGCGTCCTCGAGGTCAAGGGCTCGACCGGCGTCGTCATCTACAACCTGTTCACGGTAGCAATCATCAACATAGCCAGTGGAATCGATGACACCAACGTCCCGCAGGATGGCAACCAGCGGGGATTCACCACCGAGATCAGCGTGTGGGTGCCGCTTCCCGGGTCTGACAATGTCGATATTGTGTGGGTTGGTACCGACGTGTGGGCGACGCCCACGGTGAGCTGCCCGGCCCAATCCTGCATGCTGGTCATCCCGACGACCTCGTTGGGGTCATTGACCACCATCCAGCCCAGCAGCTATACGACCTCGCTGGAGTATGGAGGGTTCTCGAGCACCACCATCGGCGGTATCGCAACCACCGTCTTCGTCACTACGACCACTACTCTGACCATCTCGGTCCCCCCCATCGTGACTGACGGCATCGGCTTCTCCAATGTGAATGTATCCACGTCGGGCGCCATGCCCATTACCATCTTTCCCAGCGTGCAGGTCCCACCCGTTGTTGTCACGCTGCCAAACGGGGAGGGTGGCGAGACAACGCGGACAGTCTCCCTCCCACCTTGGCCCCAGATCAACGGGGGTCCCTCGATCGTGTATACGGATCCGGCCACCTTGCCGTCCAGCAGCGGTACGGGCCTTCCCACCAGCACGACGTACTTTACTCCTATCGGTATCCCCATTACGGTGCCCGGCGCCACAGTCACGACGGTGACGTTCCCGGCTTCGACCGGAGTCATCACCATCGACTGTCCCGCCACCACGTCCATTGTTTTCGCCACGCCGGCGGTTGCCGTCGCTACGACGTGTACCGGCTCGGCCGATTTGACCCTGAACTTTGCGTGCCCGACGACCCGGGTTCTCACCTTCCTCGGGCCCGCCACGGCCGTGGCTACCGTGGACTGCTCTCTGGTCACGGCCTGGACGACTGGATCCAGCTCTACCACCACGCCGCTGCCCGTATACACATCCTGGCCTCGCTACGGCCAAATCATCCCCGAGGAGGAGGAGATCGATGAGCCCGAGCCCGACGACGACGGCGTACACGTGCCCTGCACAGCCTGGTTCTTCTTCTTCTGCCTCCCGTGGAGCCAGACGCCCGTACGCTCCTGGTACTGGATCTTGCCGCCGGGCATCTACGGCCCGGGACCGCCGCCACTGAATATCATCCGGCTCCCGCCCGGCGTTACAATCCGCGGGAACCTGCCCAACTGGCCGCGCGTGACTATCGGGATGGACCACCGCCTCACCACCGAGTCGGAGCCCGAGTGCGAGAAACAGACGGCCGAGGCCTGTACGACCACCGACTACGTCTCGGACGGCACGACGACGTCGTCGACGACGCTCTGCGAGACCGTCACCGGCTGCTCCATCAGCGTCTCGGACTCGTCCACGGTCGTGGTCGGCGGCCAGACGGCGGCGCCCGTGGGCACCTGGGGCGACGAGCGCTGGGCGACCATGACGCTGGGCGACGCCTACACCAACTCGGTCTACGCGGCCATCGAGTCGCGCCTGGCGCGCGAGGAGGCCAGCGCCGGCGGGACCACCCTCTCGTTCACGCCGGGCCCCACGCCGGGCCCGACGTGTCCCGGCGCGAGCACGGCGTGCGGCGGTACCATCTGCTCGGGCTACTGGTGCGATCCGATGCCGACGGGCGCGCCGCCGGGGTACCAGGACCCGAAGGACCCGAGCTCGGGGGCTTCTCGGCGCCGACGACTACGGTCGGGGGCTCGACGACGAAGACGACGACGACGACGCCGCCGACGACGACTCCGCCCACCAGCACGCCCGTGACGCCGTTAACGCGGCGCGCTATCAACTGCTTCAACGAGGCCGACTTTCCGGGCCATGCCGATATCCAGTCCGGGGACCAGGACTATTTCTCCACGGCCTTTAGTAACCTACGGAGCCAGATAGGCGACGACGACTCCCTCGGGCCAGAGAACGCGACCCTTACGATACGCCGTACAGATTCCCACGGCGTCAATTACGATTATTATTGTAGTTGGATTCCCGGCTGCGTTACCGAGGTCGACAGGCAGAGCTTTGGGTTCCCGCTTGGCTCGCCTAGCCAGATCACTGCTTATCTGCTTGTCCGGGAGGATTATACCAAGTGTAAGTGGCTCCGTACATCATCCTGCCTTTCTCGCTCTCCTCTCTCTCTCTCTCCTCTCTCTCTCTCTCCTCTCTCTCACATATATATATATAATTCTTCAAAGATGGAAAATTGACCCTTTCGGTTTCCATCTAGGCAATAATGGCGGTGTCGGTGGCTCATGCCAAGTTGGATGTCTGCTCTACACATTCGAGGGCGCGCGAGGCGATGCTCCAGGCCCCGATCTATGTAAAGATTTTGACTGCAAAATTTGCGGGTCGCCGTTCGACCCTATTAACTGCCAGGCCTGTTGTCAAAACCTGGTGAATTACGACAACGCCGGCAACGGTAGTACCAATAACGGCTTGACCATCTTCGACAACCGGATATCCAGCGGCAAAATATAAGATGCCCGCGCTCTAGCTAATAGCCTATCTGCTATCCAGACGTTTCATCCTTATTCTAGGTCACCTTCTTCTGCGCTTTCGCGGTGAGCATCACATCGATCGCGAAGTTGGCAGAAGTGTTCAGGCGTCCCTATACAGTCAGGCACGGCTGCCGACTCCTCACAGTCCACATATGTGGTATCTAAGCGATATGAAGGTTGAATATTCCAATCGCTTATTTCTAATTGTTGATATGCAGGTAGTCAAGCATACTCCAAAGTTCGTCGTCACTATATTCGGAGACAAACATGTCGGCTCTTGGCAACATCTAGAAAGCGTTTGACCTTCGTTGCCAAATACTCCTCTATAGGATGCCCGGAGAACATTTTCGGCAGCCCGGCAATAAGAATAAACCTTGTATACACAGTTTTATCATATCTGAATTGGATACCCATTTGTTTCCGTCACACTACCCCAAATTCAACTTGCGATGCAGTAGTAGGCTTTTGCCCATCACTGCAGGATGCTGACTACACCTGCGCGATGATGCCTCTTCGCGACCTGAAGCGCTGTCCGACCTTTTTCATCCTGGGCACCGGTTATTGCACCTCGGGTCAGCAGTAGCTTGACCGTCTCCTCGTGTCCTTTCTTGGCTGCTAGAGCGAGTACGGTAGCGCCGTCGCTGGCCCTGGCTTCGACATCGGCCCCGTGATCGAGGAGTAGTCGCGCGACTTCTGTTTGTCCTTCCTCTGCAGCGATCACTAGCAGTTCGCTCTCCAGCATGGAGTAGCTCATCGTCTCGAGCTTGATATGCACCCTGTTTGCAAGTAAATACTCTACCACTGGTTTGTGACCTTGGTGCGTTGCAGCGCCAAGTGCGCTGGTGATGCAGTTGTCCTCGACGCCCTTCTCCACAAAGTGCCGCACCACGTCCAGATGCCCTCCGCCTGCCGCTTCCACCAGAGACTTCATCTCCTGGTCCTTGGGGATTTCGGAGATGCCGCCCGACTCGAGGAGCAGCTCAATCATGGCCAGATGGCCATTCTTCGCAGCATACTCGATCGGACGAGATCCCCGAAGATTCGCAAGTTCCGCATCGGCTCCAGCGTCGAGGAGCAGTCTAGCCATGGCCAAGTTTCCTCGCTCCGCGGCCTCGTGCAGCGCCCCCAAGTGCCCAATGGAGATATGGTTGACGTCGGCGCCTCGCTGCAAGAACAGCTGCACAAAATCCGCCCGTCCTGCTCGTATGGCAGAGACGAGCCCCGACGACACTTCGTCGGGGGAGATCCAGCCCTGACCGATACCCAGCTGCAACATCTTCTGCACAACGTTCGTCTGCTGTGCATGTATAGCGGCGCGGAGCGCCCTAGTCACCTCGGCTGCCAAATATCTGTCGTCATGGCCACCACTACGACCGTGGCACATGACTTGCTGCACGATATGCTCGTGGCCGCTCTGAGCAGCGAACTCGAGCGCCGTCGTGTTTCCGTGCCACCGGATCATCTGGACGTCGGCATAGTCAAGGAGGCTCGCCAACCTTTCAGGCTCGCCACCGTTGGCCCCCGATGAGAGTGCGACTGGTTCCCGAAATCGGAATTCCAGCAAGGTCTTGTATTCTTTTCCATGCCTGTACCCGGCACGTTCATCATGCCTAGTCTTGGCATCCTTTCCATGCCATATGTCGACAAGAACCAGGTCGGTAGTACTCTGAAGCTGGGAAATGCCAAGTGGAGATTCGTAGTAGAGCTTATACTCCAAGCCTTCCTCCGCACTCTGCGGAGTCAACGTCGAGCTCAAGAGAGCCCTGGCCGTGGCATGGTGCTTGCCTTGTATCGCTGCCAGGACGGGGTGCTCGTGGCGCAGCCAAGACCGGAGAGCAGGCACACGCAGTAAATCGAGACTGTGCAGCAATGTCAACAGTCCGAGGCTGGCGAGGATGTACTGCAAGTCTGCAATTGGGATGTATCGGCAGGTCTCAAACTTCTCAAACACATTTTTCATCATGATCCAGTTGCCTTTGTCGAGTCCATCCAAGAAGTGCTTTTGGGGTTGGCGACGGGCAGCGATGTTTGCGTGGTACAGCAGGTTTGCCGTGGCGTATTCGAGAAATGGATATTTTTCCCCAAGGGCCGTTCGCAACCTCTTTGCGTCCATAGAGTTGGCTGCGGGTAGGATCTGTTCAGCGGGCAGATGACCCAATATGTTCGTTTTCAGGTAGTAGGAGCAGCACAGCTTCAGCTGTTCGTGGCCGAGGGTCTCCAGGTCGTCGATCTCGGGCCACAGGTCTCTCCATCCATTTTCTTTGAGGAAAAAGTCTCTCACAGACTCGTGGATGAACTGAACCACTGGGGGGTCTGACTTTGTAAGTTCTGCCAGCCCCTTGGAAGAGCTCCAGACGAATCGATTCATCATGTCCGAGGGTACTTTGGCCGAATCCCAGGGTCCGAACTTTGCAACCTCGTCCTTGTCAATTCCTGCCACGAGAGCAAGATAGAACTCTTTGTGATTCAGAGGTCTCTTGGCAAAGAGCACCCATTGTATGCAAAGCAGCATCTCACCCAGGTTCTCGGAATCTCTGCTGATGATATCCCTGAACAAGCTGCTTAGTCCTTCGGGGATTTCTTGTAGCCGCTTCTCGACCGCAAGGATGCGGCCACGCTGATACTCTTTGTTCAAGATACCCACGACCAGGCAGACCCACAGGAACACTCCGTTTGCCTTCTGAAGAATTCCTGTTCTGATCTCGCCCCCGGCATTTTCATTTCCGACTCGCAGATGAGAGTCGACGTACTCCTTCAGATCGCTCGAATGACCAGCCTCGTTTTCCAGGATGAGCTGAAGGGCCCTCTGGATTTGAACCGTCGGATAGTGCCGACTGGAGAAACAGACCAGGAGCTTCCGATTTTGATCGAAAGCACATTGTGTGAGATTCTCGAAAAAGAATGCCATCTCCTGAACCTGCTCGGAACTACACTCGTCCAGCGCGTCAATGAAGCAGGTGAGTTGCCGTTTGCCAAGCTGTGCCACGGCGGCGAAGAGAGTTTCTTGTAGCACACCCAGTGTCCAGACCGGGCTTTCTGCTTGATTTCTTGGGAATATACAGGGGTCGTTGAATACGATCTGTAGATCCGGCATCGCTCGAAGTAGTTGATGAAGCAGGGATCGATACATTCCCACAGTCGTCTTCTCTAGCTCCCCCCTCGGGCATTGAAAAAGAAAGAGAGGCAGTAATTGTTCTGCCTGTTCTGTTTCGTGAACTTTTCGAGGGCGTACTTCATCAACGTGGACTTTCCGGCGCCTGGTTTTCCTATGATGTGTAGAAAGCCGTGGTGTTCGGTACGCTTCTCGGGGTTTGACCAGTCCGTGTAAGTGGGATGACTTAGTAGCCAGCCGCACGTTGTATCATAGATTTTGCTAATGGTCGAGCGTCGTGTGTCCATGGTTTCAAACTCGAGAGATTTCATCCAGTGCTTCCACCGCTGTTGGTCTGGGACGTCCACTGTCGGGTGTTAGAGCGGCACTTGGGTTCAGGCTGTCTGTGGACGTTTCGAGGGGATAGGCAAGACGTCCCACAACCGCATTATACACTCACCTGAGATGTGGCCCATGTGCTCCTCCAAAGATGTCATGACAGTGTCGTCGCAGGCAACGTCCATGACCGAGATCAGTTCTTTGGCATACGCTGCACTGCTGAAAGCGGCAAAGTCTTGCCACTGTTTTAGCTTGTGCGAGTCGGAGTAGTCGCACATCCCGCGTATGACCAGACATGGACAGTGTTCCATCATTCCTGCCGCTTCCATCTCGAAGCACAGTGCCCCAAGTTCGCGTGACAGCTTATCTCTTTGTTGCGTATCTCGCATAAGGTGGTTTCCTGAGGCAATGACACCGTAATGGATTTCTGGACCCCTCATTTGTCGAGGCGCTCTCGTCCTTGACCTAGAGGGGTCGCAGGGCGAACAGCTGGTCGAGGTTCCAACGTGATGGTAACTACTTTCGAAGAGCACGTCGACAAGGTTGCTGCAGGAGGCCTTGGCATATTCCATGGGGTCGCTGCGACACAGTTCGGACAATATGCCACGAATCCTGCTCGAAGTTCCTCGTTGTTCTGCCTCCAACTTTGCCAAGCAGGTCCTCAGGGAAACTGGTGGCTGGCACGGGATTCCTGTCCGTTTGAAAGTACCATCATGCAGAGCCTTCCCTATGTCGGTCTGTACCACTTGAGTACCCACCACGATGTCACCGAGCCGGACGTCCACCGTGGTAGGAACTGCGCCTCCAATTCCCACCAGCAGGAACGAACGTATCGAGGGAAACGACCGTCGCATGTTGTTGGCAACATGCGCAGCGTTGTTAGTACCGTACCCTCCCACTGGAAGACATGCGATGACGACGTTATGCCCATGAATCTCGCCAAGTATATAGCTGTTGCTGTCTTCGGGATTGCCCCCAAGACTGCGGTGACGTTTGTCGAGCATGGCCCGAGCCGCAGTCATTTCAAGGGGCAGAGCGCACACCCAGCCGATGGTATAGGCCTTGCGCGAACGACGATTGGGATTGGGTTCCAACTTGGCGTCTTTCATATCGTCGTCATATCTTTGACGTTTCGAGTAGTCAGGTGCGGACGAGTCGGCTTCAGCATCGTACAAAAGCCGCTTGGAGCCACCGTTTTCGTTCATCTTTGCTTGGGGCTGCACCGGTTGATCGGATCAATCGGTTTCGTGTCGCTGTCGTGGTCGAGTTTCTTCAGCTCGTCTTGTCTAGGCTTGGGTCAAGTCAAGAGGTAGTAGGCATTCGACAGTCGGGCGGGAGAACAAGGACGATTATCATACTCCAGTCTCAAGGAGGCAATAGGGGAGACTGGAGTTGGAGTGGTAGTTACATGTATAGTAGGCATCGGCGTATCGCTACCTATCCTTTAACGCCCGCAAGAGGGGTACCACCTACCTCTATGCATAATGCATGCAGTGCCACAATACCGCGAATCTGCGACGAAGCTCTCTGCCAATGATAAACCCGGTGAGGTCGGCTGCGGCTCGGCGGATGCATCATTGACCATGCAACACGATAATTGCAATCTGGCAGTCTGCCTTATGAAGGCAAACAACCGATCCGAGGTCAGCGTGACTCTCCGGGCTCACTGCGCCACACAAAGGTCGCGAAATGACTGGTGGAGATAAGAATCTCTTCGATCCCGCCCCGGACCGTCCCGCATCGCGTTCTCGAGTCAATGTCGGGAGGCAGCATCAGGATTCAGAAGAGGAAAGTGTTTATAAAAAGGAGGCCTCAAGCAGCCAAGCGGCCGAAGCTACCCCGCAAAGTAAGAGTGGAGGCAAAGGGGCAGTTACCGGGTACGTACCCCCCCCAAGTCACGAACCAGTATTACTTCGAGTCCTGCCCGACCTCTACCGGGTCTACCCAACCCGTACCTGATCCCTACCTAGTACCGTCTACACACCATGTCCGCCCACGAGTGCCAAACCGGCCATGCAACGACTATACACCACTGGGGACAACGTGCGTATTTTCTCTAGCACCACGAGATAGACTTACAGTGTACTGACCCGGTTCTTTGAATGGCGGGTAGCGGAAGGTTGGGTAAAGCAACCTGTTAGTCAGTCCAAGGATTTGATGCGTGCAATAGGCCCCGAGTCAAGCTTGAGTCTCACGTCAGCGATGCACATCCAAGAACAACTGATTCCATGACTGACACTGCTCATAGACTGGCCACGGCGAACAAAATTCGAACTTGTGCGCAATGCCGGCGAGCTTTGACAGGCATGTTCTGTATGCCTACTATCTGGTGGTCGGACTATATGAAGAACTCGAATGGCTATTTTGGTTGCTCGTCATCTCGAGATGCCGGAGACGTTCACAGTTTCAGTCAGTCCAGACCTCGGAACTGAACTTGTACGTGTATTTACTTGCTGACAACATCACAGCTACATGGGCCTACTTTGAGGTGAAACAGCTCATGGAGAATAACCAAGCCAGCGACAAGCTGTCGTACGAGTGGTATAATGTCAGCGTCGTCACACGATGGCTCTCATCCAGGAGGCAGACTTGCGTAGCCTTGTTGGATACCAAGCTACCCATCACAAAGAGACTCCCAGTCCCCCTGATCGAGGCCAGCCAGGACCACCAGTCCGACCCCTTCTGGATCTACACCCAGCTCGGAGCCGAGGTGGCCAGTCTCGAGGACAAATCAGTCTGGGCGATCCGAACCCAGGTCCGATCCATGGAGTCCCAGCGCAGCCCTCAAGGCAGGCCAAAGCCAGATTACAGACACCTGCACGACATTGCGAGACACGCCATCCACGTGACGGAGTCGCTTGATGTCGCCACCAAGACCATGGAGGGCATCATACTCCAGCACAGCAGCTTCATGGCGCAGAGACCTGCCGACAGCGCGGACCCGGACCGAGACGCCCGGGACCGGGAGGTCTCGCAGAACGTCCATCGGAACCTCCACTTCCACTGCCAGGCCCTGCACAGCCTCCGGCAGCGCTCCGTCTCCAACGAGAAGCGGCTCCTCAACGAGATCCAGCTCACCTTCAACATGGTGGCGCAGTACGACGCCGGCGTCTCGGTCGACATCGCGGGCGCCGCGCGCATGGACAGCGCCGCCATGAAGACGATCTCCTTTGTCGGCCTCGCGTTCCTGCCGCCGACCTTTATCGCGGCCATCTTCAGCACGTCCTTCTTCGACTACAGCCCGGACGCCGGCGGCTGGAGCGTGTCGGACAAGTTCTGGGTGTACTGGGCCGTCAGCGGGCCCATCACCGTGCTCACCTCGGTGCTGTGGTGGGCTTGGACGAGGAGCCCTCCGTCGGAGACGGGGGTGGACGGGCCTATGCGGCGGAAGATCATTGTAGGGAAGGAGTTGCTGGATGTGGCCAGGACGTTGAAGGGGGCCGGTCACGTTTGATTTGAGGGTATCTGGTAGAGGGGTGGAATTTACTATCCTGTGACCGTATGCAGGAGGAATGGGTGGGTTATAAATAACATGATGATCTTGTGTTTTTGAACTTGGCATGTTGGATTCATGGAAACGAGGTGGCTTCGTCTTCATCTATTAACACCCTTCTTGATCGCTATACGGAGTATCTTGTCTCTATGCAGTATAACCCACTAACTGTATACTAAGTTACCGACGTGCACTGGCAACTTATACTGTAAACAGACTCTGTACAGTGGGGCGCAAAAGGATCCCGTTAGCGCTTACTATGCGTGTCACTGTGTCAGACTTAATCGGGGCGATACTTCCCCGAAGCTGTGCCAATCGTATAGCTACCGGCACATTGTACAGCTCCGAACATCCCGATCCTGTCTAAGCGATTGACTTGTCCAACGTTACGGGACGTTTCGACAACTCGTTGGCTTGGTCACTGGCTCATAACTTCATAGCACTCGAGCCTCATTCGCACTTTCTGACCGAGAGCTCCTCAACTCAGCACACAAAATGGCGCGCCTTATACCCGTAGCAGCCTCCCTCCTAGCTCTCCTCGCCGCTGTCCTCTACCAAGTCGAGTTCCACACCGTCCTCCGACTCGGCCTCGGCCTCGGCCACGTCCTGCAGCCCCTGAGCGACTTCCCGGAGTACAGCTGCCGCCGCGTCGAGCATGGGCGCCTCCAGGCGTGCGAGGACATGTGGCTGTCCGAGGCGACGCGGCAGTTGTTCCTAGCTTGCTCGACTCCCGCGTCGAGGACGGGATGGAATCCGATGTACGTCTCTTTCTCTCCCTCTGTCTCTCTCCCTCCCCCTCTCCTCCCCCCTCCCTCTTTCTATACCATCGCTTTTTGTTGGTAATCACCTTATTCAGACCGTACGGTGCAAACGTGAAGCATAGCAATATTATCATTATTACTAGACCTAGAGAACAGGAAGGAGGGAAGGTTAGCTAGCTGCAGACGCAGCTGCGGTGGTAGTTTCCACATTTTTGGTTTGTGGTTGAACCGAGAAGTCGTATGAGCTGACATGTCATAGGACGGGACTGTTCAACGCCTCGGCGCGCAGTCTCGACGACTCCGTCACAGTCGTCGATATCGACGCGGCCCAGGGCTCCGGGTTCGAGACCCGCGCGCTGGGCATCGCGCCCGGCTTTCCCGGCGTCGGGGGCGACGGCCGGGTCCACGTCGTGGGCATGGGCGGAACCGACGATCCGGACGGAGGAGTGCGGTTGTGGGTCATCAACCACAAGCCCGCCGTCGACGAGGCCACGGGCGAGATCCTGGACGATCAGCTCGCGAGCGGGGGTAATCAGACGGTCGAGCTGTTCAGGCTGCCGGCCGGGGAGACGGACTTGGTATACTCCGCGAGTTTTTGGGACAAGAGGCTCATCGCGACGCCGAACCGCGTCGCGCCCGTGGGCGGGGAAGGAGACGGTGTCTGGATCGTCAACGATCACGGCTACGCCAAGAGAGGCTGGGTAGGTCCCTTCTCCTCTCTTCTGCCTTCTCTACCCTCCCCCCCCGCAACTGGTTTTAACACCCACCCGCCACCACAGCGCTACGAGCTTTCCCCCTTCCTCGCCACCGGCAACATCGTCTTCTGCCGCACGCCCTCGAGCTGCCGCGAGGTCCTGACGGGCCTCAGGTACCCCAACGGCATCGTCCGCCACCCCACCACCGGCATCTTCTACGTCCCGTCCTCCTTCCTCGGCACCGTTGACGTGTACGAGCCCACGGCCGATGGCGGCCTGATAAAGGTCGACTCGGTCGACACGGGCTACTCGGTCGACAACCTCTCGGTGGACGGCAACGGAGACCTATGGGCCGCCGTGTTCCCCGTGGGCAAGGCCATGATAGATGCGTCCGAGGACGCGTCCGGGACGACGCCAGTGCCGGCTGCTGCGCTGAGAATAAGGAAAACGGCAGAGGGTTGGGACGTGGTCAAGGCGATTGAGGATGGCGTGGGTGAGTTGCTGCCCGCCGCGACGACGGTTGTGCACGATGTGAAGACGGGACGGTTGTTTTTCAGCGGTAAGTCGTGTCTCGTCACCCATCCATCCTGCTGCGTTGAAGGCTGACGTGGGGGCGCGTAGGCGTGTTTTCCCCCTTTATCGCTGTTTGCGACAAGGTATAACGTGGGAGTACCGAGTACCTGGAACAAGAGCAAGCACAACTTCTTGGTAGCGAGCTCAGTGCGTGGTTGGGCAGAAACAAGGGCTGTCTGTCCATTGTATACATCGTAATCTCATCTCATTCAGGGGTATCAAAACTCGTCGCTCAAATCAAAATTCCAACTCCTCGACCTCCATGGCACAAGTCGTACACGTCTTGACCGTCATGCCGGCCTCATTCTCAATCGTACGACCCCATTCATGGACGTGCTTCCCGCCATTGCCGATAGTGTCGCCAAACTTGGCCTTGCCCCCTTCGCATTCGACCCGGTACCGGCCCCTATGCCCAGCTTGCCGTGCTCACGCCGGTACTGGTCCGTCCGCGTGCGCTTCTTGAGGTGCAACAGCTTCGACTTGAACTTGGCCTCCTTGCGTTTCTTCTTCTCGGTCTCTCGTTTTTCAAACTCTTCGTCTAGGGCCTCGGAAGACCCCCACTTCTTGCTGAAGGCGTACTCTTCTACTTGGTACCGTAGGAACAGCATCATGTCGTGCCAGTGAGATTTGTGAGGGTTTGGCCGGGAGAGATGGGGCAGCAGCTCCGGATCTCGCAGTTCGGCTGTTCGTTGTTAGCTCGATGCGCCAGCTTGTGCATGGCCGAGGAAATGGTGCAACATACGATCCGTCAGGAGGTAGTCATCCTTACACTCCGTCTTGGTCAGGAGGCTGTACTTTTCGGGCATGGCCTCTTTGCACTTGTTGCAAACCGCACACCCAAGCACCTCCTCCCAGACAAAGTCAATCTCCACGTTCTTGCACTCGCGGCACCTTTTTCGATCCGATTCATCTCTCAACACACTGAGCCCTGGCTCGAAAGGCCCGGCTTTTTGCCGCCTCAACTTCTTCAACAGTTGCAGTCTCTCCCACTCCCCAGCCGTCATCCCCTTGGGCTTCTCCTCTTGTGGGGGCCCTCCCTGCTGTCCTGGCTTCGCACTGGCTGGCCCGCCACTCATGGCCTTGTTCCAAGGGTCATCCTCCGTACTCAGGAAACCACCCTTGGTGTCCGTAATCTTGTCAAAGTCGTAGTCGACAAACTTGGTGAACTTGCGCGACGGCCGTATTGCGCCGTCATCCTTTTCAACCACGACTGCCGCCTGGCCACCAGAGGCCGAGCCTGCGCCGTTGATGCGGCCATCGCGGTTGGTGGAAGTGACGTCGCGGACGGCGGAAGATATAGCGTCGTGGGTACGCTTTCGGGTGTTGGGAACGTGGATGTCGCTAGTGGCGATGAAGCCGGAGGGCGTGCGGTTGACTGACGGTACGCCAGCTTCTTGTTGGGCGGCCTCGTGGGCTTCGCGGAGGGCTTTGGCGCGGAGGCGGTTTGTTTCCTGGTTCTGGGTTTAGGATCGAGTCGGCAAGCTGGAAATTGGATGGAGTACTAACGATGCGACGAGTGACTTCGGGCGTGGGTGGCGTTACAGCGGCTTTGGCGGCATTCAGTGCCCGCGGTGGTGTTGCTGGGCGTGGCATCGTCAGTGTCGTCGTTGGCAATCGAAGAGTCCAAACTTCAAAGATTGATGGAAAGCCCGTCGACGACTGCAAAAAGGGGTTGTCGCTGGTGCTGTGGTGGGTGACCGTGGGTCGCAGAGATGGTTGGATTTAGGCAGACATAATAATTAGTTTGACAACTAAAGAAAGTTCCGTGATGAATCACAGTCATGGATTCCGTGGTGACGTCGGGACTCGGACTTGCTGTATCCACTAAACCCGAAGCACCAATGAATGGACTTACCTTACTTAACTTACACCACTGTATATCCACTTCTTCACTCAGTCCTCAGCGTCCCTGCATCATCGACACAGCCGATACGACTGCTCGATAGATGCAACATCCAAATTCCGGGGAAAATCCTCCAAGAACATTCACGCCCAGACGATTAGCGACAAGTTACAGACGGCGACGATGTGCACGGACCTACAACTCTATCATTTAGTCAGGACGGCTTATTCCACAGATATTGGTACTTTTTCAGTCGGCAACTTCTTGCGACCGACGGATACCGGCAGCTTTCCCTTCGATCCTTCCTATATAACACCACAGCAGCGTGGCTTAGTTAATTTATAGTTCATGTTTTAGTTTCCGTTTTCTCCCCGCGCCATTCTGATCGCTATATGCGCAGAATATCTCGGCATATTCTAGTGTGTTGTCTTATACGAGATCGCAGCTGCAGTGATTTATATAATGAAACAAAACTATATATTGCGTTTTATCTGCCTTGTTGTAATGCGTAGGCCCAGGTATAAACACTTTGGGTCGCTATACGTGTTTTATCGGTTCTTCTCTTCAAGATAAGGCTGTAGTTTACGTTCCATCTGTGTTACTGCAAACACATGGTACACTGCCGTCACTACAGAACCCGTTTTCAAATCCTCGCGCCTTGCAATCCTGGGGGCAGCTATCGGAGGACGGGCAGATAGTAAGACATATCATAACAAAGCTATCAACAAGGCAGCGCGTCTTATTGTCGCTACTCGTAGGACAATCAGGTTGGCTACTAAGATAAGTGCACGAGAGATCCGAGCTAAGGTATTTGGTTGCCCGAGGGAGGCTCGAGCCTGCCGCTTTCAGAGCCGGAAGGATACTAAAGAGGATAATAGTAAACTTCATTTTGTTTTTATCGGAGGGTGGTGAGGCAGATAGAAAGAGACGTTTCGAAGGGGAAGGAGACCATGTATAAAGTAGAGAGGTTTAGCTGGTTAAGTTAAAGTCGAACAGTATTGGTAATAATTGGTTGGTATAAACGTTAAGAATAGTTCATTGCTGTATTAGTGGATGCAAAGTCTACTTTATATACACTTAAGAGTTCCATTTAATAGCATCGATGTATAATAATACCACGTTATACCTGCTTGATTTAACTTGCATTAGATAAGTTTAATATCTGAGATGTTTGACTACTTCTTAGTCCTATATTATAAACTTGACTTGTAATAGGCTACCCTTATCTTTCCCTAGAACGAACAAGACCGGTCCAGGGTTCCTTGTAAATTTAACACGACTATTGCTAATGAAGAATGTTGTAAAAGGGGTATCTTCTCGTAGCAAGGGTAAGCCTAGTTTAACACTTTACACTATTATATATGCAAGTACGGAGTAGACGACCTAATACTTAATAATAGAAGTTGACTAGTTAGTTGCCACCCCATTTAATTATTATTTTGAGCTTCGATCTTCAACGCCTCACAATCAATTTCTTTCTTTCTACATCGATTCTAAATAATTTGTGATTATAATATATGGATTATCCGTACCCCTTCTAACATCCTGCTTTCAAAGCATTTTGAAACAAAACTACTACACGTGTGGTGGCAGCCTGCGGATCTGGAGTCTCTAGATCCTCTCGAGAGATAGGCCTTTGGCCTGTGACTGCACCCGACAATTGCTCTGACTTGGATACACGTGATATTATAACAGATCTGCTGCCAATAGAGATGCCACAGGCCGCACGATACCACGCGAGCAACATTGCTTCCCAAGCTTCCGAGGGAGAACCCTGAATTTCATGTTTCCGGCGGGATGTGGATGTTGCCCAACTCCACTTGGACCTCGCTCGAACGCGTGTTCGTTGATCAAACAACCTGGAGTCGATCGATCGAGCAGCTCCTTGTCGCAGAGATCACCTTGGCATATCGAGAGCATAGGAGTGTGTGCGGTTGGGTTGGAACGTGATGCGTCTATTCGTCAGGGGACCATATTTAGAAACAGACACAAACAACGCTCTATCCCAAGACCAATGGCTTGGACAATTGTACAGTATTACAAAACCGGGCAAAAGGCCTGCAGCATCGTCTCATCTGCCAACCCCTCCACCTTTCCAGTGCAGCATGCGGCAATATGGCTGCATCTACTCGTCCTTGACACCACCACGGCCGGCACGCTCGGCAGCCTCGACGGCCTTCTTGTCGCTTTGGGGAGCACCGCTCATGCTGCTCATGAAGCCGGCGGCTGCCTTGAAGGGGCGCTTGAGGTCGCCACTAGCCGGGTGGCCGAGCACGTGGATCTTGACCAGGTTGGACTCGAAGGCGCTCTTGAGGGGGATGATGGACTGGATCAGAAGCGGGTTGGTGTACTTCATGTAGATGTGCATGAAGCCCATCATGGCGACACCCATCATCTGCGAGCGGAAGGCCTGCTTGATCTGGGCGGAATCGTATGCGTGGACCGTGGTCGTGACCAGCTTGCCCTCTTCGCTTGAACCCATGGGGGCGGGCTCGACGTACTTGAGCGTGGTCATGTCTGGAGCTGGCAGTCAGTACCGTTGTCTCGTTTTCCCCAAGGCCTCGTGATGCGCACCCTTCTTCTTGTTGATCTGCATTTGCGTGTACAGGTACAGGCCGGCAATGATCATGTTGCTGGCAATGTACAGCGCACGGCACATGTTGAGGACATTCTCGTCTTCAAAGGGGATCTTCTTGGACACCTGCATCATCCCGAGGATGACGACGAGGTTCTCACTGCAGAAGTGCCATGGTCAGTCATCATGCACACGGAATTCCCGCCACTACCGAGACACGCGCGACCGAGGGGGACATACATCTGGGAGCTGAGGCCGAACATGGTTGCGGTTTGTCGATACTGGAAAGGGGGCAACGACAGGAGGGCGAGAAGCGGATGGTCGAGCGGGAAGAAAAGTCGCGTGGGCGGAAAAGGTGGCCTTTATTGAATCCCTGACAATGGTTGCGGCGCGGCGTTGGCGATGGGAATGCAATGGAGAAAGATGGAACATCCACAAGTTTTACCTACTAGACCAACGAAAGCGCCTGTCTCTTTGGTCCAGTATCCACTCGCTGTCTCCGTATGCCGTCTATCTCACCAAGAGGCCTAGAGATTGCCGCATAATCGCATTATTCAACCGCAGATGTGGGTCCGTCTTAGCGATCTGCCACTGTTTTGCCGCGCCACGTGACATCCCGGCGTTCTGGACACGGTCGCTAGAGTTTCGCGCCTGTATCATCCATTCTTTATCGCCCCTACTACTAACCATACGGAGTACGGAGTACGAAGTAAGTAAGATACGGATAGTTGACTAGTAGTTACCCGGATTCCGGATTCCGAGTTGCAACGGTCACAAAGTCCGATAATGGGAGAACCACCATCACATCACGCCTTGCTGCCAACGATCCGAGGCAGCAGGCTAGTTGGCAATGGCATCGGTCTAGATGCACGGAAACGTGTCGGAACAAGTGTTGAGCTGCTTGTCCAGCTTTGAGTAACTTGAGCCTTGATCCATCATCCAGCTTGGAGGTACCGGTTGGATGGTGTCGACTGTCGCTTGTCTGTTGGGGCCTGGGAATTCGGGAGCAGACGGCTTTGATGAAGTTCAGCCACCCATACCAAGGATGAGGACGAGCCTCGGCTCAGTCTCCTAGGCTTTCTTTCACCTCTTTGGCGCAGCCCAGCGACAGCTGGCAAGGAACGCAAATGCTCAGGCTTTTTTAGCCATGTCCATTTGTTGTTTGATGCTTGGCTGCTTGAAAGTTGAAAGCTGTTTGTGTCCGAGCAACTAACTACCTTACTCTCATCACGAAAGCTCATGATTATATATCCTTCTATCCATCCTCACACCCCTCAGCAATCAGGCGTGCAAGGCATCCTTACGACTTGTACTCTATCCCTCGTGCTCGCTGAACCTCAACGCCAACCTGCTACGACTTGTACAACACCCCCAGGTGTCCGTCAGAGGCACCTCCCTGACCATGTGTTTCTTCTGGCTGTGTCCAAACTGCTGCAAGAAGCCCAATGCAGGAACTAAACAGAAAAACAAAAAGTCCGTCTGGGTCATGTGTCGGAAAAGGGGAAGGCGGGAGAAGCCGGCTCAGGAAACAACCGAGACACCACACATTGGGCTACTCCAGGTGAACGACATCGCGTTGGTGGAAACGGACAAGCCAAGTTCATCCTGGCCGCCTGCCATGGTCCAGCTAGCCCATCAGATCAACCCCCGAGATGACGTCAACAGTCAGTGCCGCTGCGGTGGCTGCCTCGAGGCCAAGAAGAAGGGCCGGCCCAGTGGTCAACCGCCGACGAGCCCAGGTGGCAGGCCGCCTCCCACGCCCGGTGCACTGTCACAGGGATCGCCGAAGCAACCTGTCTATCTGCATCCTTCAATCCACCTGTTCCCTCGCACCGTGAACCACGTCAGCTTTCCAGTGCTGGATTACACTGCCGCCGTAACACCGCTGCCTCGGCACTACATGGCCTTGGTCCCCATGGCCGCTACTGTTGCTAACATTGTCGCCACGCTTGCGCCCAGGGGGTCCAGAGTCAAGCTATCTGCTCTCTCCACCGACCATTGCAAAGCTATCGACATTACCCACTTCACCTGCATCACGGCGCTGCGCTGCAGCTCCATTCAGTTGGAGGTATGGCCACAGGGACAGAAGCACGGGCGCAGTGAAAAGCACACGAAGACGCAGGACAAGAAGTGCCCTGTCGCGTCGCTCTCCAAGCCGTCCCCAAAGTCCGGATCGGCCAAAAGTCATAGCCGAGGAAGCGAGGGGCGGAATAAGCAGCGGCAGCCTGGAGATGCGTCGCCCAAAAAGCACCAGTCAGCGGATGTGCAGCTCAACAGTGATCAACCTGGGGACGACAAGGTCCACACGCCTCAGATTACTCCCAAAACGCCTCAGATTTCTCCCAAAACACCTCAGATTACTCCCAAAGGGGATCTGGACCAAGGCGCCGACCAGATCCAGGCGACCTGGGATCAGGCGAAGGACGCAGACAAGGCGAACGACGCATGGAATTGATTGGGCCAAGGGATTAGACATCTGTGGACAAGGGAAACTGGGAGGACACGGGTATTCACAGCATCTTTGGATGAGACTGAACACGAAGGTTGCCATGCCCTGCTGAGAAGGTAGACTCAGTTCCCAGGTTGTAGGCCATACTTGTTAGCCTCATGAATGATTTGATTGTCAGGGGAAAAAACAAAAACTTCATATTCCGGTACCCTGCCTACGCTGCGCCTAACTCCCCCTTTCCTTATCCGTCTGGTCTGGTGTCCGTCGCCGAAAACGAACGAGGCTGCTGGACCGACACCAGCCAGCCCTCGCCACAAATCACATCGTATACGGGAACTGGTACGTCAAGTTGCGCATGCCGTACTTTAGCAAGTCCGTCCACTCGTTCTGCTTGCTAAGCCCACAGCAGTCCATCTCGTAGGCCGCCGCCACCCGCGGCTGTCTGGCCAGCGGCTCGTCCGCAGGCATCTCCGCGGGCGGCTTCGCGCCCTCGATGAGGCCGAGGCCTTCTCCGAGGCCCACGAGCGTGCGCCTCAGCGGCTTGACCCAGCCCTCCCTCGCGGCCGCTCGCGCGACGATCCCGTGGTAGCACGACGTCTGGGCGCACCGGTCCAGGCGCACCTGCAGCCACTTGCCCTCGTGGTCGGCGCTCCTGATGGCGGCGCGCAGGGCGTCGCGGCGCGCGCGGGCGGCGTGCAGGGCTCCCTCCAGGCGGCCGAGGGCCCGCGTCCACGAGGCCACGAGGCCGGCGGGCGTCTGCACCCAGAGCAGCCGGTCGCGGGCATCGGGCGGCACCCCGCCGGCGCCCTCGGTGCGGTTCGCGTCGAACTCGACTTCGGCCCAGAGCCGGCGCGTCAGCCACTGCAGCCGGGCCTCGACCTCGTTGAGCCGCCGCTCCAGCGCGGCCATCTTCCTCCGCAGCCGCGGCAGCGCCTTGGCGTGGCGGTCCTCCCACAGCGCCCCGTACGCGCTGCGCGCCGTGAGGTCCCGGATGAACCAGCGCTCCTGCCGCTCGGCGAACGCCAGGTCGGCGACGCCGCTCAGGTGCAGTCGCGGCGTCTCGGGCAGGCCCGTGGGCGCGAGGCGCTTGCGGTCGTACAGCTCGTCGTGCAGGTCTCCGACCTGCGCCATCATCGACGCCGCGGCGAGGTTCAGGGCGCTGCTGGTGCGGTTCCGAGACGTCGAGACGAGGGCGCTGCTGCGGTCGTGTATCGTCCGGTACGCCTCGGACGAGGGCCGTGGCCGCGGCCGCGCGCGGTAGGCCTCGTCTACGTAGTACTTGGCGGCTTCGAACTCGGTGCCAAAGGCCGGACGGGAGCCGTCGGGCCCGGTCAGGTGGTAGTCGACATAGTCGACAAAGTCCTGCCCGGCGGCCCGCACGTCGCCGACGACCTTGAGCCGGGCGTTGAGGAAGTTCTCAAAGTGCACCTCGGCGCGCTTGCGGTGCGTCGAGCGCAGGTCGATGGCGTTCTTGATGCGGAGGTGCTGGACGCGCGCCTTTTCCCGGGCCATTTCGTCCGCGAGCCTCTCCGGCCGAACCTCCTCCTCCTCCTCCGCCTCCTGCCTCGTCGCGTTCTCCTCGTCGTCGTCGTCGTGTTGGACGGTCCCGCTCAAGTCCCTCTCTCCGTCTCCCTCCAGGCCCTTGTCCGCGTCCGGCACCCCGTTCCACATGGCCGTGATGGCATCGTCGGCCTCGCGCGCCTCGGCAAACCAGCTCTCGTACCCCGTCTCCCCGAGCATGTCGGCGTACTCCCTCCACACGCCCTCGACCTGCGCCGTCAGGTTCATCCGGAGCGGGTCGTGCAGCCGGTACTTGAGCATCTCGTCGCGCACCTCGCGCCGCAGCCCAAAGTACCCCGCCACCGTGTTCTCCCACTTCTGCCACAGGCTGTCCTTGAGCTCGTCCAGCTGGGGCGCCATCGAAGCCGAAGAGGAAGGTGAAGAAGAAGTCGAGGAAGAAGACGCGTACATGACGAGCGCGGCCGGCACCACCAGCAGCACCAGCATCAGCACCGGACCCCATCGCGCCACGAAGCCGAACCACGACTCCGCCGCGACGCTGATGGAGCTGGCGACCTTTTCTAGCGCCACGTCGATCGTCGTCGACGTCTGCGAGATGGTCTCTAGGTCGGAAAAGTCGGACAGGGGCGGCGTCGGCGGTTCCGCGGGGGTGTAGAGCGGCGACTGCGTAACGCGGGGGGTGTGGGCATGGGCGGCGCCCTCGTACGGTGGGCTGGGGCGGCCGGTCCTGTAGTTACTGCGCTGGCCTGGTCTCATGTTGGGTATCGCGTACAGCGACGACGGGTACTGCTGCGGGCTGTCGGTTGACTCGGATCCATCCTCGACCGTGGTCGCCGCGTACCCGTATGGGTGGCGGCGGTAGCCCCTTGTGCTGGATGCAGGCGAAGGAAGCATTTTGTTCTCGTCGGCCAGGGGAGGGGGGGCAAACACCACTATGAAATGTACTTCGGGTGGCGTGTTGAGTTACACACGGAAGAGACGAGACAGCTCTTATTTCTATGAGAGTATTCATAGCTGGACGGAGGGAGACGGTCGAGTTCTTGGCTGTTTGCTCGTCTTTGTCGCGGGCGTTGGGGCAAGACTGCCGATTGCGGCTGGGATGAGGCCAGATGCCGCCAGGGAGGCAACGGCGCGAAACCACGTTCAACATTCCAAACGTGTACGCATTCAACACGAATGATCCATGTTGTTGTAAAACACCGAACGCGGGTGTCAGGTTCAGTCGTTGCCATTGCCAGGGCAGTGTCTATATCCGATCCGAAAGTAAACGAGAACGCACAAGTCCGCACCACATGCCAAACACTGCCCATATAGGAGGAAGCATTGGCATGCGTGCGCGTAGGGACAGATCCCAAAGCAGTCCTCCCGATTGCTCGCCCTTCCTTCCCAGATTCCCAACCAACAACTCGAGTCTACTGAGTAGACACCATCTGCAGTTCTCGGTCATCTTCTCTCCCAGCGCAGCACGATTTTCTCCGGCTCCAGGATATGCAAAAGCGGCCCGGTCTCGCCCATCCCAGCTTTTCCCAGCACTGCCAGAAGCTCCTTGTGCGCCGTCTCCGGGGCCTGGTCGCCTGAGGGCGCAACGGGCGCGACGCTAGCCTGGGAGAACAGGGAGAATATGGCGGAGGCGAATTCGACCTAATCAGAGACAGTCAGACACATAGCTACATGCAAACGGGCGGTTGCGATATGTACCTGAGAAAACTTCATCCCGAGACAGATGCGCGGTCCCATGGACCAAAACGAGCTCGTCCCGATCTGCGTTCAGCGTCAGTCTAGCACATTATCATAGTCGCTAGCGGATGGAGTGGACGTACCGGTGGCACGACAAGCTTCTCCGCCGTCTTGCCCTCGGGCTCGGGCCTGTACTCGGGCCATCCGGGCTTCTCCTCGCCGGCCGGGATGACGAAACGGTCCGGCTTCCACTCGGCGTAGTCGGCACCCCAGGGGTCCTCGGTCATGTACGTAGTGACCATGCTCGTGGACACCAAGGCGCCCGCGGGCACGTGCAGGGGACGGCCGTCGGACAGCTTCAGCTCGGTGTCGGCCGGCGCGAACCGGACCAGGCGCATGGTGGGATGGTACAGGCGCAGGGTCTCGAACATGAGGGCCTGGCAGCGCTTGAGCTTGGGAAAGATGTTCTTGTAGTCCCCTCGATCGGCATTCTGGGCCAGCACCTGGTCGATTTCTTCCTGGATCCAGGCCTGATAGTGCGGCCACGCAGCGAGTTGGGCGATGGTGATGGCGATGGCCCCCGCTGTCGTCTCGTAGCCGGCAAAGGTGAGCAGGAAGAGGTTTCCTGTCAACTCGCTCTTGGAGAAACCTTTCGAGCGGTATTCCTTGGTCGTGTCGGAGCGGGCATCATCATGCGCGGATGCCAGGAGGGTCTCCAGGAAGTTACGGCGCGTGGGATCGGCGCCTCGGATGGTGGCGACAGGGAGTTTCTTGGTGTCCTGCAGCTCGTTCAGGTATTGCTCTGTTTCTGTCA
The DNA here is from genome assembly GCA_022414665.1 of Arthrinium puccinioides. Lineage (NCBI taxonomy): Eukaryota > Fungi > Ascomycota > Sordariomycetes > Amphisphaeriales > Apiosporaceae > Arthrinium > Arthrinium puccinioides. Next base: position 566,875 of record JAIUNF010000005.1, read on the forward strand.
AGGCACTCCTGACCCTTTGGATTGACTTCGGCAGTATCCGGACCAGACCGGGGCTTAGCCGCGATATGATCACGGACAATGCTAGGTGATTAAGCACAGTGGCCATGGAATCGCGAAAGGACATCTGATGCCCGGGACCTTTCTGACGGGCGCCGCCCGAGAAGGCCTGAGGCACTCCAAATCCGATCCCCATGAAGGTGTGGAGGGCGAGCGTCCGAAGGTCCTCCACCATGGTGTATTGCACATGGCGCGGATCGGCGAGCGTTTGGTCCAGCATGGCCTGAGCCTGCCGGGCTGCCTCGAGCCAGACCGATGCGCTCACGCCTTCGTTGAAGCAGGGTCCTATGATGCGCTTGTGACGACCCCATTCATAGCCATCAACCTGATCACACGCCGGTTTTAGCTCCTGTCAAGTCATCCTTGGTTCCTACAGTGAGACTAACCGAGGAGATGCTTGCGCCAAACATTGCCAAGGGTACTGTTTTCCGGACTCTTTGTTAGCGAGACAGCCAAAACTATAGGTGCTGTTGCTGGTGCTGGTGCTGGTGCTGGTGCTGAACAAGAGCCAACTTACTTGACCACTTGGGGGGCTTGTCCCAGTACTTGAAGTCGGAGATCAACTCTTCATTCAGCGGTACGTCGGCGCACACCAAATGTATACAGCCCGGACTGACAATGCAGAAAGCCGTACCGAACCGGCGATGCAGCGCGGGGCCGTCGTCGCGGATCCAGTCCATCAGGACGACCCGCGTGAAGAGCGAGAAGGGTTCGGGGAGGAGCCTGAAGAGGGGGATGAGCCACTTCCTGGGCTTGAGCCATGCCTGCACCAAGATCCAGAACGTGTTGGAGGAACTGAATGGACTGATGATGATGGGAATGTTGGCCTTTCTAGCCTTGGCGTAGTTATGGTTCAACTCGACGGCCCCATAGAGCAGCAACAGTGCCACAACGGCCGCGCTGAGAGGAACGAGGCCGATCATGGCTGCAGTCTTTGAGCGACACCTCTTGCGTATACTTCGAACGCCGGTGTTGTACGATGAAACCTCGAATTGGGCTTGTGAACATCAACGTACAAGTCCACACCGTAGACAAGGACCAACGAGTTTTCCACACGACTATCTGGGAGGGCGTCTGCTTGAGGTTTGAATAAGTAGTAAAAGTGTCACGTTTTCGGCTGCCACGGCCCAATTTAAGTTTCGTTCTAGGCGTTTCGGCTCGATCGGAGTGCCTCATTTGAACATTCAGGATAGCTAGTTCGTGAGGGGGGGCAGGGGGAAGCTTGAAGAGGGGAGAGGGGGGGAGAGGAGGGGAGAGGGGGATAGAGCCTCGCTTCCCAAGAACAGCAAAAGATTGGTTGGCACTTGTGTTCCCAGCAAACACATTATGTTGCCGGACATTGTCGCAATCCCGTCCCGGCCAATCAGGCACCACGTCTCGAAGCTGTCGTTGTGGCGGAAGTGATGATAACCTGCGGCGTGATCTCGGGCCAGCTTCTTCCAAGACTCTACGGATATCCTTGCATCCATCGTCTTGTCCCCACCACTTTCACAAGACTCGCCCCATCATACTCCGTACATGGCTAAAACTCTAAAAGCCTATATCAACCACCGTGGAGACAGGGATCCCCTTGGGTCGCTCCCCTACCCTACCCAAACCCCTTGAATAAGTGGGACAGCTGTGATGAGCCCTGGGCGTGCTTTCGATGGAGGAATCTTGATCCCTAGGGAGGGTGGTTGAAAATGCCATGACCATCTCCAACAACAATCAGCTTGCCGCCCTCTCTGGGTCCTGTAACCGTGCCAGCTCCAGGAGCAACCGCCACATGTATATGGTGCGGTCCACAGGTCGGAACGCTTTCGAGTACCATTCACGGCCCTGTTCTGCGATAGCCTTGGCCATCTTCCGGCCGGCTTCCGTCGATGTGAGATACAGAACCAGCTCTGGGAGCTCCTCCATGCCAAGGCTGACGGGGATGTAGTGAACCCACGGCACGAGTCGATCGTCGTGCCACTCTCGTAGAAGCGTCATTTTCAATGGAGCCGAGTTGGAGGCTAGGAATTTGTAATAACGGCCACTTATTCCGTTCCCGTCAATGTCAAACACGAGCCGGGACCGGAGCGCTTGATCCTTATCAGCCCACGGCCTGGCGTTGAAGTGGGCTCTCTGGTCACGGCACTGCCTCCATTCACACTGGAATATCTTGGTAAAGGCAACGTCGAATAATCTGTGGTTAAAGAATGACGAAGCCACACGAGCCAACTTGCCCTGCTCTTCACGCAGGTAGTGATGCTTCGTGCGCCCTAGATTCTGGGCGATGGCAACGAATCGTTGCCGGTGGTAAGAGGGCCATTGGCTGTCCGTGGCAAAGCCGCCGGTCGTGGAACCCGCCCAATACAGATTATTTCGTTTCTTGTCCCAGCCGACGTCAGTCGCATCGTCGTATAGAAATTCCGGTTCCACGTATGCCGGGCTTGGGAAGAGTATGTCTCCCATGGGCGAGGGTGCACCAGTAGAGAGCACCGGTACCAAGCCCTCAAAGAGACGGAAGGATGTGGGACTCATGAGCAAGCCGTGCAGATTTCCGTACTCGTGGTGACGGCAGAGATCCGTAGCGAACGCGTGGTGTTTGACAAAAGGGAGACCAGATGTGGAAACAGCCTGCTGGAACGTGTCGTACCGTTTGCTTGCTGGACTCCCACAGTATCGCGTGATCGTATCCCATACAGGTTGCCTCGCCATGCTTGTCAGGTTGAACCGACTGGCGTGCGCAGACGCCGTTCCACGCATCCATTGCGGAGGAACGAGGACTCTTGGCTCGTCATTATGGTTCACCAGGAACCTGACGTCGGGCAAACTCCCTCGCAAGCTTCCCATAAGCTCGTTGATTGAAGACGACACATGCCGATCAAAGCTGCGGTGTGCATGGTGGCAGTGAGTCTTGGCCTGCTGGCCTGAAAAGGTACAGTCCCAGAGCTCACTGTCGGGGGTATTTTGCGCCTCCTTCATGATTTCAACGATTTCGGTGCCGCTGAGCTTCCAGAACACCGAGATCGTTTCGTAGAGAATATCGAACTCATCAATAATTGGTGATTCGTGCAACACAGCGAATTGGTACCATTCTTCAAAGCCTGGTGGCGGCTCTGCGCTGTAACGATGTTTGTATTCATCGTGAGCTGCCGCGTAGTCCTTCGACTGTCTCTGTAACAGACTGTCGAAATCCATGTTGGCATTTTCAACCAGCATTCGAACAGGATGATGGTCAGACTGTCCCGGTGTCGATATAGCTGATGGTTGTGCAATCTTGATGCGATAGATGCTTGCTAGGTAGGGAAGGAGGGGGATCAGGGAGAAAGCCCACAAAGCAGACCTTGTCTTCGCTTGCAACGGTATTGTTTGGATGACCTGGACGAGGGTAAGAAAAGAAGCAATCCCCTGGAGCAAAGCGTGATGTTGTGAGGGTTGCCGCAGTGGATCGTGAATGGACAGGGAACTGAATGTCCCAATCGTAGTGGCAATGGACCATGATGTACTTTGAGTCTACGTTGGGGGTGAGCGTTTGTCAATATGTTGCAGTCGAGGAAAACAAACCGTCTGAATTGTATAATACCAAGACAAGGCTTTGGCCAATCCAAGCATCATCGTCGGTACGAGTCTGCTATTCGGCACTCCAATCACAACTGTTTCCGTCATGAGAGCAGCGGTCAGGGTGCCCACGATTCGAAGCGAGAGAGGAACAATGTTTTCATTCATGTCAAACTGCGTAAGAGGCCGGCATGCCCTAGCGCTTCGTGCGCTGAAGATTGTGTAGACCACCAGCATGGCAGCAGCTGAAACGGTGGACAGTGAAGGTCCCTGCCAGTTCCAGCCTGACAAGGTGAGGATGGAGAACACGGCAACGCAAGTAGCCCCCCCACAGTGTCTGGAGAATATGAGGAGATGCCATCCAGTCGAGTTTTTCTGGCGTGTACATCTCAGCCCGGAGATATCTTTGGGCCAGCATGAGTAGGGGAGTAAGTGCAGGCTGCGAGCTGTCAGCTTCAAGCCAGTCATACAGCTGATCTAGCATAGACCACACACCAAGTAGCCAAACATATAGATGTCTGCTTGAGCAAGACTGGCACACACACTGGCGATGGTGATGCAGGAAGCAACGAGCCACAATGAGGCCGAAGATGCTGTTGTGGACGTGGGATGATCATATGATAAATCCGATCCCAATTTCAACCTGGACTTGTTGCTGGACTGGTCTGTGATCTTGTACAGGACCGGCAGTATCATCCAGCACAAGGTCTCGGACAAGACCTCGGACTGCCTGCATGCCAGATATCGGGCCGCGGTGGTGCAAAGCAAAGCCGCCGTTGCTGACTGCACGGCTGCGTTGGGATGTGGTTTCCACATGTTTGGAAAGGTGGCCGCATCGCAGGTTGTGCAGGTCAGCAGCAGGCACACTTGAGCTTGTGTGTTTTATTAGTAGTTACAGAAGAAGAGGCAGTTAGGCAGGTACCTACTGATAAGCAGAAGCGAGCGACATGGATTACACAAACAAGTAAGACCGGCATGATGGTGCCTAATCCTTCAATCACCGTAGGCCTGCTGGGCGGCTGGGCGGCTGGGCGGTTCGGCTGACTGGCTAATACCACCATCCATGGCGTCACTCGGAGCCCCGTACCGGTACAGCCAAGAATCCTTCTGGTTAAAGCGGCATAGCGGCGTCGAGACTACCATGCCACCATACGGTCCATACCCGGGTACTTAAGTACCCGAGGGTAGCAAGTACATTCTCTCGTGATCGATCATATCTCACTATCAACAAGAGTGCCATGGTCAGCGAAAACTGCAACCATTGCCGTGATTGTGATTGTGTTTGATATAACTACTCCCTTACATCCATGCTCTCAATCAACGGGACCATGTGCATTTGTCCTCCATACATCAATATCCAACTTACTCATACCTTTAGGCTTCGCAAACTTGTTGGTATTACCTTGGCATATTCCGCGCCTATCCCACCCATATGAGCCAACCACATCTTCAAGCTTCGCAGACTTGTTAGTCCTACCGTTTATTAATGCGGACCTAACCCGTTCCCTCATACGGTCAAGCCTCTCAGGCTCAATAGCTCTATCGTTTACCAACGCAAGCATGGTAACTTTCGCCCGAAGTTCGTCCTGGCTGGACTCGGCACTCGAAAGCGAGTCGGTCGAGTGACATGGGTCGAAACCCTTTCCGGACGACGAGCGCATCAGGCGCGGCGGCGACAGAGGGCGACTGGTACATATGTTAGGCTATAAAAACATATGCTTCCGTTCCCACAGCCACTTACAGATGGTCCGGGTGACCCTTAGGCCAATACTTCGGCTGGGTATTGAGAGGATCATTCTGGTGGATATAGCGTGGTTGGTCGTATCCATCGTCACAATAGCTGCGATGTAGCTGTGGAGGGACACGAATCTCGTCATCATATCTCTGAATTGGTCCGGAAGGGATGTGGTGTTTTTGGTAATCATCGCCGGTGCCAACAGTTGCAGCAGGCCCGCCATCAAGCAGTGGACAGGGCATCTTTTGCATTTCCTCCAACGTTTGCCATCGTGTTGGGGGCGGGGACTCCTTGTTTTCACGGGCTTCCCTTATCTTTATCAGCGCCCACAGGCTCAAATGTCCTTGTTGAAACATCGTGTCGACGAAGTCATCAACAACAGCTTCACGTTCTTTGTTGCACTTGCAATCTGTGATTGTGGATTGACTTCTGCAGTAGAGACAGTTCCTAACCGGCTTAGGCAGACTTCTGGCTCCGGGCTCCAGTCGACTGATATGACAGCCTCCACAGGCTACATTCGTCTTCCATTGAGGGACGGAATCGGTTGAGACTGATGGCGTGTCAACTGCCAGTGGATGGCCGTTGCAACATCTCCAATCTCCCCGACTCACTTCCTCAGTCAAGTCCCTGAAGAAGGTCCAGACCATCATTATTTTGGGTCTGATGAGAAACTGCAGTGGAACCTTGTCCTCCTGTGAGCCGCCGGGGATCTTGCAGCAAAACAGGGGCATGTATCGTGGTGATATTAGAGCCAAGGTGAAGGTATCCATAGCCGAGATGTGTAATTTTGTATGTTCGCACGCTCTGCGTGAAGGAATTTGTCTCGGATGGTGAAGTATTGCACCATAGTCATCACTCTGTGGTGAGAGCCTGGTCTTTTGCTTTGGTCTACTTCTCAGTCAGTATGGTATGAATTTGTTTCACTCTCAATGCTCACCTCTTGATTCTGTATGTGCCTCCAGACCTTGGGTTTGCCCTTCGCTCCTCAACGCTGGGAGCCAATATATTCCTGTGTTGCGAGCCCTTCTTGAAACGGGTAGCGATATCCGGCTCTGTGCCGTCGGACGAAGACCAGTCTCCCCAGTCTTTTGCACTTGTTGGCTCCGATTCTTCGTCCGTATACGAGTCTTCCAAATCCAGGGAGAATCGAACAGATGTGAGGGGGATTTTCAGATCCTTGACGGGTTTGGCCCTGGTGGCGTGTTGTAATCTGGGTTCAACTATTGCTAGATTCGTTTTTGGTTCGCCTAGGTCTAATAGAACGGCTGTGTCAGCTGGCAATTTGAGGCCTGTGTTAGTGTTGTCATCACTATGGTAGACCATCGGTGACTGATAGACTGATTTGCTCCCAGGGCTTATCGACGCATCTGTCGGTAGAGGCGCAGTCTCACTAGCCAAGATTTGTTGTTCATGACGGATGGTCGCTTTTGTTGATGGCGAACAGAATTGAGTTGCCGATTTTTTTACTCCATCACCATTGAACAGCTCCTCGGTGCAAGCCGTGGGATCGGCGTGCGGTTGAGAGCTGGCGTTTGTGCTCCACGCTTTAGAGGCAACCGATGCCCATGTTGCGACCACCTCCTCCGGTGCGATAACACTATCTTAATTAGAGAAGCAAATCAAGCACCATGTCAATTTTCTTACGATTTAGCCCCAGAAGACTGGGTGAATACGCGGATGTTCGTCATCATCCACGGATGCCGACTTGCTACAGTAGCTGAGGGACGGTCTGGGGGATTGAGTGACATGAGAGCAGCGATGAAGTCGTGTGCGTCTTGTGCGACTCCTTTGGACTTTATTTCATCACTAGGGAACGCTTTCTTCCCCGTAGTGTATGCGAACAAGTCTGCAATGGTGGGAAATGGCGTGGTCCCTGTGATGATCCGGAACGTGACTGCTCCAAGGGACCACAAATCGACCGAGAAAGTGTAGGTGGTGTCAGATGTGAATCCCATAGCTTCCGGCGCTGCGAAGCCGAACGTGCCTCGCTGCAAGGTTTGCAATGTCGCGACGTCGTGGTGGCGCCGCTTGCTAATGCCAAAGTCCGCAATCTTGACAAACCAGTCAGGTCCCTTATTCACGACCATGATGTTCTGCAATCATGTTAACCCTCATGCAGCAAGCGAAGCGTCCGTTGCTACTTACTCCCGGTTTCAAGTCGCGGTGGACGAAACCATTATCGTGCATGAAGGTCAATCCTTCCAGAACCTGGCAGGTGATTTGTCTTGCTTCGATTTCTGGCAATGGCCTTGCTATGTGTTGCTGCAGGTCTCCGTAATTCATGTATTCCATGGCGATGAAGACGGCGTCCCTGGAATCGTACCAGCCATGAGACTGTACGAAGCAATGCGAATACTAGTTTGGTCCGTCTCAGTGCCTGGCTCGTTCACGGTTCAACCTGCGGGGGGTGGCGAGCGGTGGCATAATTACCCTAGCATTTGAGAATTTGGCGATGGCTTCCAATTCTCGAATATAGTCCATCTCTTCGCCAGAGATACCGCACTTCTGGATTTCCTTGACAGCGCGCAGCTGCTCACGGCCATCGGCCTCGCATTTCTCCAGGTAGACTGTGCCGTAAGCACCACGGCCAATCTTCGATTGTCGCACCCATCGCTCCTCTCGACGGACGTGGCGTTCGCGGGCTGATCTTCCGGTCTCGTAGAAGATGTGGCGAACGAAGGAGTCGAAGTGTTCGGTCTCGAGTTTCGAGTCTCGGACCAGGTCACACAGCCCGGCGAACACGGACATGCTTGGTCAAATGGTTCGTTCGCCCACCTCTCAACAAGGGGCGTGGTACTGTCGTCAATGCTTCGATACGGGTAAGCGTGTCTAGGGAACGCCAACAAATAACCCCCTCTCAGCTCTGACTTTAGCCAACATCGGTTGGGAAACGTTGAAGCAGGAAGTTGGAGACGATTGAACCTCGTTGGCGCTCCGCCCCAACTCCGCATCAGATCAGGACTGAAGTGCGCAGCTTAGCTGCATAAGCATGATCATGTGGCGTGCATGCGAGACTTCTTAAATCCGACAGCCTCGATTCATTACCTCCCAGAAGTCGCCGTCCGGTTGTCTCGTTTGTTCTGATCTGTTCGTGAGCCTCAACATTTGCTGTTTAATGCAATCTAGCAAGACCAAGTGCTTCATACGACACCCGGATATATCATCCTTCCAGCAATTGTCTCGAATCATAATCTAAAGACTCCGGCAAAAACTATCCCCATGTCAGTTGAGCTTGCTCTCGCAGTGGTCGCGGCTGCAGATCTATGCATCAAGTAATTAGAACTCTGCTCGTGAGATCCAGTCTAAAGTTGCTAATAGTGGTATGCATAGATACGGAGAGAAGTTGGTAAATGCATACCGCGAATTCAAGAATGCCGAAACATGTGTGTGGTCTAGAGTTCTCATGATTGAGACTTTCTGGAGCCGGACTGTCCTGCAGATCGAATTCCTCAAGCGAGTGTCGGACAAAATGGGACACGAGCACTGCCGAATCCACACCGAGGTCCTCGAGACGCTCCGTAGCAAACTTGTCATTGCAAATTCCAAGGTCGATTCCATGGTAAAACAGCGAGGAGGAAACTCGGAAGTGAAGAGGTGGAAGGTCCCTTTCCTCCGCTCGGCGCTTGACGACACCATCGCTCAGCTTGAACTTTGGCAGCGTTTGTTCGACCCGACCTGGTATCTCATTCTCAGGATTGGAGACGTTGTCATAGACACCGTACTAGCGGGTGGCTCTGACGACCTGGGCAACACAGGCGTCACAGCGGTGTCATCGATAAACGGAACTAAGGAAGCCTTGGGAGCGGATTCGCTACTTACGAAAGCCCAAAACCTCTGCCGTCTGCTCAAGAATGATCAGACGACCAAAATACACATCTACCTACCGGAGGCTGGCTTGAACTGGGATCGGGCACAGACAATCGAACATTCGACCTCGAGAGTACTCTTGCGAGCCGGCTCAGACAACAAGTATATCGTCGACACTATCGCTTGTGATTATGGCATCGACGTTGGTCGAGCAAGGATGGACGCAGAGTCGCTTGCAAAGAAGCTGCAACAGGTAGACAAGCATATGGTGGGACTGCTTCCCTGTCATGGCCTTATCAAGAAGAAGAACCCAGCAACTGGACAGTTAAGCTCGATCAACCTGGCCTTTCGTATCCCTTCCGAAACCACCACACCGAAAAGTTTACGGCGACACCTCGGGGAACCTCAGAGATATCCTCTAACGAACATTGTGGACTTGGCCAAACAGATGGCGATGGCTGTCAATTTCGTCCATGCGTGTGGTTTTGTCCACAAGAACGTTCGACCAGAGGTTATCCTCGTTTTCCCGGAGTCGGGTTCTGATGGTAGAAATCTAGGATCGACTTTTTTGTTGGGCTTTGATACCTTTAGGAATGTCAACTTCCAGACACTACGTCAGGGCGATTTTGCGTGGGAACGGAACCTCTATCGACATCCATCCCGACAAGGATTACACGTCCAGGACGAGTATGTTATGCAGCATGATATATACAGCTTGGGTGTATGCCTCTTGGAAATAGGCATGTGGTCGAGCTTCGTTGACTACAGCCAGCCAGAAGCTGTCGGCACCAATTCTCATTTGACACCCTCAGCCATGCTGGGACTGACCTTGGAAGACTTCGTGGTTGAAGGTCCGGGTAGTATGCTGGCTTATGTGAGGGTGAAGGGGCATCTAGTTGAGATGGCAAAATCGGAACTGCCCTTCAGAATGGGCAAGAAGTACTCTTCGGTTGTGGTGACATGTTTGACCTGCCTAGATGAAGGCAACGACGGGTTCGGAGACGAAACAGAGATGCGCGACGACGACGGAGTTCTCATCGGCATTCGGTATATCGAGAAGGTTCTCTTTAGATTACAAGAGATTTCGATGTGAAGTGATGTATAGGGAGGTGAAGTGATAATGAGGCGTTGTAATACGCAATTTTGGGAAATTTTTGGCTTGGCTCCAACGTGTTGTCAACCAGGTATTCGTTGGATCCGTGACAAAACTGTGTTGAGGTACTGTGTTCTATGGGCCGGTTGCCGCATTTGACGCGACTTTTATTCCAAAGTAGGCGCCTTTGATCTCAGAAACACCTGTGCTTGCTGGCAAACTCTCTATTTGCTTGCGGCCCGATGTCATCGACCGGCTTGTGGAAAAAGGAAGCGGTGAGTTACTACTTGAACTAACACCATGTCGGGCAAACACCACCATGGATGCTCGTAGAACTTCCTGAAACGTGGTACGAAAACGATTCCCATCAACTTACTGAGATGCGTTGGCGTCAGTTCTCCTTACCGCGGCTGAGGAGTGATAGAGCGCTCAAGCAACGCCACTCGCTCCTATTGCGGCGCTGCAGACTTGGTATTGGCTAAACCACTCATCGAAGCGGATAGGTGGTGACTGGGAAGCGGAAAAACATAGTATGCTCGATACTGCGCGTTGCCGAAAGGCCGCGGCTCAAGATCCCTCTCATCCACTGCTCTCTCATCCACTGCTCACAGGCTCCGGTCGTGAAGAGAATACCAGTTTGTACTTGATGATATCCACCACCTCAAGATCCTCCACCTTTTCCTCAGAATCCGGATCCACCATCTGCGCGCCGTCTTCACTGCTCTCACGCTTGCGGATGACAGCCAGGGCTTTCGGCAGCTTCTTCACCTCACCGGTGAGTCTCTGATGCTGCCCCACATACAGATGCACCCGCTTCATCCAAGCCGTACTGGACGGGTCCAGAGCGTTAGGATTGAAGTCGGGGAACACAATGCGACCGATGGGTAGCTCCGGAACTTTGCCTTCTGCTTCGGGGTCTATTGGGGGCAGGTTAATTGTGCCTTGTAGTTCCAGCAGCGCCAGGCCAGTAGGCGTTTGGATGAGTTGAGGGAGTGGACTGGTGACCGGGCTCTGTTGATCGGGCGTTCTTGGATACAGCTGCACCGAGGTAGCCATTTTGGTCGATCTGACGAGAATCTCTAGTTGTAACTGAGAGAGTGATGAGAGGATGTACGTAAGACAATACGCTCATCGAGCCGCGTCTCATTGCAGCACTCAACGCGTCTGATCGTGAAAGGGTCGGCTTAACTCCGGTTTCTGCTCCTCGGTCGAGATCAGCAAAGATAGAGAAGCCGTGCACGGACTTTACTGAGCCCTAAGGTACGTACCTCAGGACTGGCCCCACTCTTGAGCAATTAGCGCGGTCAATGTTTCCCACACTGGTGAAAATTCATTGCAATCGCACCCTAATCGTCGTCCCGGACCAACGAACCTAACTGTGGGCTTTTGGCGAACATTTTCAGACTTCTTCTCCCCTCGACGCCTCTACTAACCGACCAGCTCATCCACACCCACCGAGAGTAGTCGACACACCGACACATCGAACCGACGAGATGAAGCTGAACATTTCCTACCCTGCCAATGGCAGCCAGAAGCTGGTTGACATCGAGGATGAGCGCAAGCTGCGAGACTTTATGGACAAGCGCGTACGTTGAGCCCGTTTGAGGATTTCGAGAACGACAAGTTTCGAGACGGGAGGCAACAGTCGTCACGTCGCGCCTTCGGAGGATGGCATGGCTCGACGACACCTGGAGGAAAATTTTACTAACATGTCTCTTATGCGAACAGATGGGCGCTGAAGTCCCCGGCGACAACCTCGGCGACGAGTTCAAGGGCTACATCTTCCGCATCACCGGTGGCAACGACAAGCAGGGTTTCCCGATGAAGCAGGGTGTCATGCACCCTACCCGTGTCCGCCTCCTGCTCGCCGACGGCCACTCGTGCTACCGCCCCCGCCGCACCGGCGAGCGCAAGCGCAAGTCCGTCCGTGGTTGCATCGTCGCCATGGACTTGTCCGTCCTTGCCCTCGCTATCGTCAAGCAGGGTGACAACGACCTTCCCGGCCTGACCGACGTCGTCCACCCCAAGCGTCTCGGCCCCAAGCGCGCCACCAAGATTCGCCGCTTCTTTTCCCTCAGCAAGGATGATGATGTGAGTTTCGTCACGCCTCACATCGTCATTGCCCATTACCCGGTCGTTGTTGTTACTGCAGGCTGAAGCTCCGCTTCGCCTGTCCAGTCATACCACCGGTGTTTTGGAGACTGAGATGTAGGAGAACTCCACAACCGACGAAAGAGATGCTAATATCACTGCGAAAAAAGGTCCGCAAGTACGTCATCCGACGTGAGGTCCAGCCCAAGGGTGAGGGCAAGAAGGCCTACACCAAGGCCCCCAAGATCCAGAGACTCGTTACTCCCCAGCGCCTGCAGCACAAGCGCCACCGGGTCGCCCTCAAGCGCCGCCAGTCCGAGAAGACCAAGGACGAGGCTGTACGTTTCTCCGCGCCTGCGCACTTGCCTATTTCCCGTATGCTAATTCTGAATGACAGTCCGAGTACGCTGCCGTCCTCGCCAAGCGCGTTTCCGAGGCCAAGGCCCTCAAGGCCGAGTCCCGCAAGCGCCGCGCCAGCTCCATGCGCAAGTAAACCACGAATTCTTCCTGTGCCACACGATAGGCGTTGGGGGTTCTCAGTTTCTTGCTTGCTCGCTGCATCTGGTTCTTGCATTCGGAAAGGGAATTACGGAATGGAACAACAACGACACACCCTAATCCGGCTCACGGCATGAAAAACTGCTGGGCTGGCTGGGTAGGGCGTTTCGAGCGAATCATGAAGAACGGCTTCATGAAAATCTGTGTGACTGGCCATAAGATGAGCTAGCTAGATTCACGAAAAAGGTGTACTCTCTCGGGCATTAAAATGGACATGATGATTCCCGGATTAAGGCTTATTTGATTTTTTTTGATACCAACTCTGCCTCTGTCTCCTTTTCGATCGTGATGCAGTGTTTGATGTTCCCATGGATTTTTTTAACAAGTCTGCGCCGCACAGAAGCGAACTCGTCGGAGAAGCAGAGGTGGAATGAGATGTGTAGAAACGACTTCAGGGGGCCGGCTGTGGTTTGTTCGTCATAGCTCCTGAGCGCAAGACTCACTCACGTTTTCTCCCCTTAATCCTTAACCTTCCCACCTCTCACCACCGTAATCCTATCAGTAGTTAGCGCATTCCACCACGTTCTCCGAAGCTATTCGAGTCCCCACGAGTCTCCTCATATCGTCTTCTTGATAGAGCCCTTTATTGCCTTTGCAGCCCCTTTTTCAAACACAGTTCCCCAACCTAGTTGTGAGGCCTTAAACCCCTGTCACCTCACATTTCCATGTCACCCTCCCGTCTATTGGATAGATCATGCCAATAACTAATACCTCCTCGATTTTTTCGTCAGGCGACGTTGTTTACATACTTGTCCAAACAGCGAGACACGATCCCCTGGACACCAGGCGTCGTGCAAGGCGGCAAAGGCAGTAACACGTGTGTGTTGCTATGTGACTTTCTCCCGCGAAACTCTCTATAAACTTACTCGTGCAGACTTTGGATGCCATGTGACTCTGACTCTGACACACACACTTCTACACGGTACAATCGCCCATCCCCAAGCAGGATGGACGGCAGTGATCAAAATCATACTACTTGCTCAGGAAAGAGTAAGTCGGAGTTTTCACAAAATAAAATAAAAAATACTCTGGAGTTATCGTAGGAGGTCCGGTAAAAGTCCTATGCAGGTGGTTACACTAGAGATCGTTGTCTTGTCTATCACGAATCAAACCAACATCCTCTCGTAACCAAAGGTTTGAAACAAACACATGCTCCTGCAACCCTAGAGAGATGCGAGCGTCTACTTCGAACCAAAAGAAGAGAGACCTTGCCCTTGACCGTCCGTCATCAAATTATGCTCCGCGTCTACCCGTGAAGAATACGCGACTGGTGTATGGAATGTGGATTGAGCGTTTGCCATCGTTCTCTTACAAATGTATTCCGGGCTTAATGGCAAAGGACAAACGCCCGATTAGATGCCACCAACACGGACCACGATACTTCAGCAACGCTCATCTCTATACGGCAAGACATGGTCGAGTTTAAGAATCCAGCTTGGTGATGCTGAAACACACGCTTCCTTGAGTCTATGCAATGGGGCGATGATGGCAGGTGGAAAACGTCCATCATGAGAAAGATCAATCGCAAAAGTAGCAGCAGCAGCAGAAGCAGCAGCTTCTACCCTGGCAGACGGCTAACCAATCTGCACAACACATATGACGAGCAGAAAATACAATCAATGCCAGACTTCCATGCCAAACGAGTCAATGTCCACTTCCCAAGAAGGCTTAGAGACCGCAACAGGTCCACTGAATACTCCAGTTGTGATCAAGATTGCATCAGGGGGCGTTGGTAAACAAGAAGCTCACGCTCTCACCGTTATGGGTTCTCCGAATGGCCTCGGCAATTGTAGGGCTGACGTCGATAACGTTTAGCTTGCTGCAACGCTCCTGCTTGTCACCCAGGGGAACCGTGTTGGTGACAACAATCTTGGATAGGCAGCTCTCGTTGAGAATGCGGATGGCGTCACCGCTCAAGATGCCGTGGGTTACTATGGCCACGACCTCGGAAGCGCCGTGGTCCTTGACGGTGCGGGCTGCCTTGGCTAGGGTGCCGCAGGTGTCGGCCATATCGTCGACGAGGATGGCGACCTTGTCGGTAACATCTCCGACCAGCACCATACGGCCGACTACGTTAGGGCGCGGGCGCTCCTTGTGTATCAGTGCGAAGCCACGGTTAAGGCGGTCAGCGATAGCTGTTGCCCTGCAAGACTTAGTATGGGGGATGGAAGCCCTGCGAAGCCCGAGTGACCTACCTCTTGGCACCACCGGCATCCGGGCTGACAATGACAATCTCCTGGTCCGAGTAGTTCTTCTCGATCCACTTGACAACACTGGGCTCGGCGTATAGATTGTCGACGGGAACGTTGAAGAAGCCCTGGATCTGGCTGGCGTGCAGATCCATAGTAATGATGTGGTTGCAGCCGGCGGCCTGTAGCATGTTGGCGGTGAGCTTCGCGGTGATGGGGGCGCGGCTCTTGTCCTTCTTGTCCTGTCGCGCATAGGGGAAGTTGGGGATGACGGCGGTGATGCGGCGGGCCGAGGCAGTTCGGCAGGCGTGGATCATGATGAGCAGCTCCATCAGGCCGTCATTGATGTTGCCTGGGGCTGTCGACTGGAGGATAAAGACGTCTTCGTCGCGCACCGACTCGCCAATAGTAACGGCGGTTTCTTGGTTCGAGTAGTTAAGGGACATGGTCTTTGCGATCTCGACGCCGAGCCTAGAGAGTCAGTGCAAGTCCAATAGGAATCAAGACGCGTGAAGTGAATGTCTCATATGCCGAACCTACCTGTCGGCCACGGCCTTTGCCAGGCTGGGGTGGCTATTGCCCGAAAGCAGTTTGATCTCGTTCGCCATATCGCCCATGGTGACTGGGAGGGAGGGTGAGTAGCACTAGAGAGCGACTGTGGTGTTCTCCTCGTTGCTTTTTTTTCCTCCGCGGCGATGCAGTGAAACCGTTAGCTATCGTGAAGTACCCAATCGGCAAAAAGGGACTGCGACTGCGACTGCGACTGCGGACAGCAGACGGCGGGGTGAAAGACAGACTGCAAATCCAAGTCAGACACGAACCGGCGGGTGCGTGTGAAACTCGTGCGTCACTCTCTTTCTTTCTTGCAGTTGTTTGTAGTTATCGGAGTTGGTGCTACGTCGAGGAGCAAATCATTGGCTGGGCCGTCAAAGGGTGCATCAAATCGGTCGCAAAGATGTTCGATGCCACTCACTTCTTCAAGCCAAGAACGAAAAGGTCTAAAACTCTCCCGTCGCTTAATTGAGTCCAGCCAGGTCCGTCCGATCCCGAGAAACCTTTGTCTTTTTTCCACTCTGGAGTCTGACTTTTCCCCAGCTCGGCTTTAGCGTGTCCCTCACTTTGGAGGGGCACTTTGCTGCTTGGCAGGGCGGGGCAGCGCAGCTTCAGCCTTATTATCCTGGACAGCTTCCGTCGTCCGAATCCCAGTGACGCCATGTGATGCCCAGACTCGCATTGCACGACAGTAGCAGTCCCATGTACTCCGTACTCCGTACCGAGCATGCACACGCAGTAATTCAACATAGTTCATAATGGAATCAATTCGCGTCTATGAAGCAACCCATTATCAAGAATCATAAAAGAAAAAGAGCCATGGTTCTTCTCCGCACACCTCTAGATGAATCGCCAACGTCATGCGGCCTGCACTCCGCACAACGAGGACCATCAATCTAAGCGGCAAAGTAAACCTGCCCCTTGCCTGAAAATGCCAATAGTCCCTTGTCGCCTAGCTATGTAATACAGACCAATACATCGTCGTATCGGGTTGGCGAGGGGGTCTGATTCGTGCGTTGCCTCGTCATCCGCCCTTAGGCGAAACCAAAGTAGTCACTGCCAGCCGTTATGGCCTTGAGCACTTGGGATCGGAGGTGGTCATAAGTCTCGTACTCGGGAAGGTCGAGCTCTGCAGTCCAGACACGTCAGTCTCTCATTCAATCATCGCCTCGAGAAAAGGGCTACTACTCACGGTTGAAACATGTGTGGGAGCTGGGCAGACGATCTTTGTTGCCGTAGTCACGGTGGATGTTGAATCGGTTGATGCCGTTCATACCCTCCAACTCCTTGAACCCGTTCAGAGGTACCTTGCTCGTACCCGTCACGAACTGGAGGAGCTTGGCGAGCTCTTCCTTGTCGAACGATCGGAGTGCACGCCAGAACCACTGGATCTGCTGGCTCGAAGGCGTGTAGTTGTGGTACTCGGTGTTGCTCTTCCAGTCGTCAACGTCGATGTCAGGTAAACCAGAAATAAGGAGCTCCAGCTCCTGCTCATTGAAGATAGCAATCAGCTCGGCAGGAATGATTTCGTGGAATCCTGTGGAACATGTTAGTAGAGGCGTTGGGCAAATTACCATACGGAGCTGGCTCACCCTTGAGGAAGTTGTCCATCTGCACTCGAACCGACTTGATGAGCTTGTGCTCAACGACCAAGCGGACGTATTCCGCCTTGTTGTCCTCGGTGACCGGAATGTTGCGGCCATTCTCGCAAAGGTCCTCGACTCTCGTCACACCAAACTCATCGTCCTCGACCGAGAACATCTCTGTGATGATATCCGTGATGTCGTTCTCGAGCATCCATACGAGCGACTTGTAATAGTCGGGGTCAAACGACTCCATATCCTTGACCGAGACGGGTTTGCCAAGAATTCGCTTGTAGACAGCACGGCTGAAGTAGCAGTCGAGAACGCGACCCTCGTAGAGAGCCTTGCCAATCACGCGCCCAATAAACTTGAAAAACATGAGATGTTCGTCGTTGATACCGCTGAGCTTGTTCGGGTGGAAGGTGGTACGGTCGCTAGACACCGGAACGAAGAGGGCGTAGTTGGGATCGAACATTTGTCGGGAAAGGACCTGGAACCACTCGCGAGTAACACCGCCGGCATCGACGCCTTCCTCGCCATGGAATCGAATATTAAGCTTGCCAAACTTCATCTCATCACCACTCTTGAAGTAGAGCGACTTGAAAGAATCGTGGAAAACGTGTTCACGGCGGACTGAGAGTTGCAGGGTGGGGAAACTACGCCCATGGGGTAATTGGCTCCGATTGTGGACGCTGCGGGTAAAGTAGTTGCGTTTGTTGTCAAACTCCAGGACCTTGGGGTTCTTAACGAGATGAGAGAAGGTGCCCTTCATGAGCGACGGGTTGTTGCGGACAAGCTCGTTGAGGATTCGGCGATGCTCCTCGGTAAAAGTGAAGAACAGACTAGCCATAGTGTGTGCCTCGGGAGGCGGGCTGGACAACAGCATCTCCTTGGCAGTCTGAGTCGCGGAGATTACATCTGGGGGCGTGGTATCCTTGCAGACAACCATCAACGCTTCAATCAGGGGGAGAAGAATCGTTGCCACGTTGATGAGACTCTCACGCTGGCGGATCGCGCTGAGACAAGCACTTAGTCTCTCCCACAACGTGTTGAAGGTTGTGTTTCTGTAAAGGGTTGCGAGCAGATCTTGCTTCTTTGACTCGTTGCTAGGCTCCGACTCGTCATGAGACTCCGGTTTCTTCTGTGCAAAGAGATGGTCGAGTGCTGTCAAGACCCGCAACAACTTGTTCTGATCCGCTGCGCCAGGGGAAAACTTTGCCAATGCCACACCTTGAATCTCGGTTCCTGTAGAAGCCTTCTCGATATGAGGGAGCAACTCGTCCAGATGAACTACAATTTTTTCGCTCAAAAGACGAGCCTGGCGTGCAAGCTCCTGACCGAAGACATCCATTGCTCCGGGAATGACCGAGAGATTCTTGATGGCCGAGAGTGTCTCCTTAAAGGTCTTGGAGCTGCATTCTCTAGCAACAAATATATTGATGATGAGAGTAAGGTTGTTCACTGGAATGCCGGGCGGGTTGTATGTCTTGATCCTCTTCTGGATGAATTGCTTGCGTTCCAACAGCTGCTGCTTGGCCACTGCGATATCCTCTGTGGCCTCGGTAGAGGTGCCCACCGCAGTGGGTGCATCGGTCGCAGACTCGTCGGTTGACGCTCCTTCGACGGCGCTAGCTGGTGCAATCATGGAGCCCGCAACACCACTGGCGGCCTGGGTAATCGCAGCCTCCTTTTCTTCGATTTCCTTGTCAAGAGCCTTGATAGCAACTGCTCCCTCTTTGAGCTTCTTGTCCAGACCTAATAGCGGGTAGGTGACTCTGCTGAGGACCAATGAAAGGCTGTCCATGATGGCAGAGCTCTCGATGACCAGATCACGGTCGAGCAGTGCCAGGAGGGAGTTGATGGCAAATTTGTGGGCTTTGGAGTCCTTGCCCTTGCCCTTACGACTGAGGCTGCGCTTGAGTGTATTTCCAACTGTGTCCTGCTCCGTGAGAAACACGGCTGGCACGTGGACGTCCTCCGAGGCAAGGAAGCAGAGAAGGTCCAAACATTGCTGCACAATCAATACGGGCGACGTCTCGGAAGTAGAGTGCACAAGTTGATTGGCGTTGACGTTTGTGAGACTTCGTTTAAGGCTCTGGGGAGTCTTGCCATCAGCTTTGTCTCTGGATTGCTTCGCCTTTATGGAGAGCTGGGCGAAACTGCGCTCAACCGCATCGACATCCGTGGTGCCGTCTTGTAGTATTTGGAGCAGGGTACTGATGACCTCGAGTCTCGTCTGCTTGTTTTCGCAAATGTCCTTGAATACATGCTTGAGAGAGCCCTCGATGGAACCACCCTTGACGTTGATGAACATAAGTCGCAAAAGCGTAGCAACGCCCGACTTGTCCATCATTTGAACAACCGTCTTGCGTTGTGGTTTGTTTGGCTCGGTAGTGTTGGCGGGTTGGGTACTGGACTGCCCACGTGGTGCAGCGAAAACGGCTCTGTCACGCTCTCGTCCATCTTCGGCCGGCTGACGCGCGCGGCGGAGGCGACGTGCCTCCGAAGCCATGTCTGGTGGGAGCGAGTTCAGAATATCCGGATCCTGTTCCATCAGGACTTGCTCGCGGAGGTCTTGCGGAAATGTCATCAGTATGCTGGCAGTATCCATCTCTTGAGGTGCTCCTGCCTGTCCAGGGCCTGTGCTCTGTCTACGTGCTCCCTCGCGTTCACGCCTTCGCTGGTCAGCCCGTTCCTGCTGCACAATTTCATGTCGTAGATCGTCTGGAAGTGCGTCAAGGAACTCCTGAAATACTTCAGGCTCTCGAGTCTGGCGCGGAGCATCCTCGCGAGCGGCGGACCGTCGTTGGCTGATGGTCTGGGCAATAACCTCTTCCCTAAACTCCTCAGGTAGTGCTTCCAAGTAATCGGCGTCAATACCGAGCTCAGTGACATCGACTTGCTCTCCACGAATCGTCGTCATGACTCGAGGTTGATCAGTAGTGGCTTCTTGTTGTGCTGGAGCACTCGCATCTTCGGTTGAGACAACACCCTCCATTACATCGGCTCCAGCATGGCTCACGTCTTCAACAGCGGGTTCTGCTGCGGCTTGAGCTGCGAGTGCAGCCGCCTCGGCCGCCACGCGCTCGCGCTCTTCAGCCTCGGCCTTCTCTCGAGCGGCCTTTTCCTCAGCCTCCTTAGCCTCTCGTATCTTGCGTTCCTCTTCCTCGCGCTTCTTGCGCTCCTCTTCCTGCTGCCGCTTGTATTCAGCTTGTTTCTCCCTATTTGCCTTCTCAACTTGAATGGCAGGAGGTACAAGGTGGGCAAGGACCGCATTGACCAGGCGAAGGACTCTGTCCTGATAAGTTGAGCTTCCGAACACCATTTTAGTCTCCTCAAGCCATCTGCTGATAGTGGAGTCGGTTGCGAAAGAAGCCGCTTGGGATGGCTCCTGATACGCATCTCTGCGGTTCTCTGCCAGCGAGTCGCGAATCTGACCGGGCAAGGGCAGTGAGAGCTCCTGGATTTCGCCGCGCGGTCCTTGACTTGTTATCGAAAACTGCAAGGCTTGCCCATGCCGGCCAATGCTGGGCAATGAGGTGATAAGTTCGTTGATGATCGAGATGGGGTTGTCACCTTGCCCCGCTCCCAGGAGTCGAATGAGATTGCTTGGGTTAGGAGGCCGGGGAGACGCATCTCGGCCCGCCTCACTCGCATGACGGAGGAGGGGGTTAAGCCCATCCTCGTTGCCATTTGGTCGCTCGCCTCGTCGCGGCTGCATGAAACTTCGCATATCTAGGGGGTACAAGTCAGTTTCCATGAGTCTTAATAATTCCTCCTCGTTTCCTTGGGGGTTTGCTGCCAGTGCGTCGATGAGAGCCACGTCATTCATTCGGTTGAACCGGTTGACGATATGAGTCATCCCTTGGTTGAAGGCCGCTTGTGAACGACGAGGTCCCAGCGACGGTAGCGGTGCCGGTGCGCGTAACATACTATCCAATGAAGAGAGGGGATCGCGAGAACCCATCATGAAGGGAACTTGAGGAAAGTGGCTACGCATTCCCTGGCGGTGTCGGTGATGATGATGATGGCCGCCGAGGACATTTCCTCCATGGTCCAGAACAAGTGTGTCCCAGCCCATGCTAGGCAAGCCAGCATTGGGAGGAGGGGGGTCGTCTTATCACATGATGAGTATTCAAATTTGGGCAAACGCAAGGAGGTAGAAAACGCGACTTACTAGGAAGGTCGTCGAAGGCATAGTCGTCTTCTTCCATGTCGTCGTCATCCTCGTCTTCGTCTACAGCCTAGTCAGGAGGGGCGACTGCTTAGATATCAAAACTTCGCAAACTTACCATCATCTTCATCGTCCTCCATGTACGCATTGTTGAGGGCATTGATGTCGTCGGCAGCGTCGTAGTCATCTTCGTGTTCGGCTAGATGCTGGATGAGATTGCTGATGCGACCGCCGGGGAGCAGGCCATCCACGTCGTCAAGACCATGGATGTGGGCCTCTTCGAGCCCTTGGGCTTCGGCTTCGAAGTCGATTTCCTCATCTTCGTCATCTTCTGCTTCTTCTTCGTCGGTGTCACTCTCCCAGCCGGAGGCACCATCGTCGTCAACTGGGTTGCCGTCCGCGTCGACGATCTGAATGCGGTCCTCGATGTCTTCCATATCCTCGGAACCCAACTCATCGTCATCTTCATCGCTGATTTCCTCGTCGTCGTCGTCCATGTCATCATCGTCCTCATCATCGTCTTCCATGGTGACTGACACGACGCCGAGGTCTCCAGGGAGACCTTCGATGTGGCCCATGCCTTCGACGTCGTCGTCTTCATCACTGACGTCTTCCTCGCCGTCAAGCGAATGCTCGTCTTCATACTCCATCTCGTCTCCATACTCATCGTCGTACATCTCTTCGTCCTCATCCTCCGACCCTTCGGAATAGTCCCCTTCCATGTCACGGCCTGGCTCGAGCATACCTAACGAGGAGTTTCGGTACAAGTCGGGTGTTTCCTCACGGTCATCTTCCATATCCGAGATGGAAGTAGCAGACGCGATGTCGTCTTCGACGTTTTCGAGCGTAGATGCATCAGGAAGGATGTTCGCCTGGCTGAGTTGGATTGCAGTGCTAGTGAGGATGCGCAATACGCGCAAGACTTGTTTGATCGTCTTCTTGACGGGAGGGAATGCAAGGTCAATATCGGCGATGGACGATGTCAAAGTGCTCAAATAGCTCTTCTCGTACATGAGTCGCCTCATTTGGGCTTGAGAGCGTTCGGGCGAAGAGTCAGGATTGCGGGACCCCAAAGGCAGCTCCTTGTCCTTGTCGCCAATCATACTGTGCATAACCTCAGCCAGGGAGAGCATCCTTCCATATCTCGTGTCAAACGGCTCGTTCGAGCTTGTGGCATCCTTGTAAGCTTTCAGGATGGTATCAAGCACAAACCTTCGCACGAAGAGAAGGTCCGGCTCTTCGTCGTAGTCGTACTTGTCCCGACTACGGTCAATTGGCTTCTCCCCAGTCTTGGTCACCAGCGCAACAAGTAAACTCTGGGCCTGGGTAGCCGTGGCCATCTTCTTCTTGTCAGCAAGGGAATCCGAGGGGCCATCAATGTGATTGCCACACATGAGATCCGTCAAGAGATAGTTGAGAACGCTGGTTCTTGGTTTGATGGGAGTATTCGTCTGCAGTGGAGCACTCCGCTTGAAGTTGATGAACTCAACCTTGGTGCGATTATAGCTCTGGAGGAGTTCTGTCAAACATCGAATAATGAAGCAGCGATAGATGAATATTGGATGTTCATCCGCTTTGAAAGACGCTTTGGGTTTCTTGTCCTTACTCTCGGCCGGACGGTTCTCCGAGGTTTCGGTGGCAAGGGCGGTAGACGTGGAACTCGAGGGTACCGAAGAAGATGCCGTTGTATCCTTGGTATCTTTGACGTCACGGGGTGGCTCTTTATCTTCGACTTCCTTGTAGTTCAGAAGCTCGCATAGAAGGAAGTGAATAACACCGTCGGGATTTTCCAGAATGGGTCGTTTCTGCTCTTGGGGAGTAGGTTTTGAACCTTCAGCCACTTGCTTGTCTTCATTCTCAGTCGAGGGCTTGACGACATCGTCAATAGACAACTCCTCGGTGGCCCGAACAGTAGGAGTCACGTCATCCTTCGGAGAATCCACCTTTGAATCCTTGAGCACTACACTTAGCCTCTGAGTGGTGTGGTGTTCGCCGCCGAAGTTAAACTTCGCAAGCTTGACCATCTCGCTCGTCACGTCCACAAAGAGCCTCGTATCGCGCAGTGCGACCTGTGACAGCTGGCGAAGGTAGTTGGGTACTTCGATGGGTCGCTGGCCACGGGCGTTATCAAAGAAGGCCTTGATCTCGCTTCTCATGATCTGCTTGATGGTCTCCTCGTCCTCAACAACATGACGCAAAATTGTCAATGTGTAGGTAGAGATTCGACTCTCGCTCAGTCGCGCCGACCCGAACCCTGAAAGCTGTTTGGTCATGACAAACAGACGCTGAAGGTTCTTCTTGTCGCCAACTAGTCGAGCAGTTGATCTATCTCGAGTAAGAATCACGAGAATGCGGAGGACAGAGATCGCGAGCGACTCTTCCTTGCCAACACGTGGCAGAATCTCTAGGATGGCCTCCAGTAATCCGGTTCGAACAGCATCCTGGACGTTGCGTTCCTTCACCGGCCAGTGCAACACCTCAATCTGCTCATCTTCGGAGCTAGGGATTTTCCATTCGACCTGGGCGGGCTGTTCATCGTCGCTCAGAGCGATCTCGAATATCAGGAGAACGTAAGGTAGCCATGGCGGCAGGTCCTCCGTGGATGGGGAAGGCAATTGCAAGAAACGCATGAAACCAGTGACGTTTTCTCGCAAAGAACTGATTGTGGCATGGAACAAGCCCTTGTCTTGGAGGAGTAAGGAGAGCAAATGCGCATAGGCTGCGATGCTTCGTCCGTTCGACTTCAGATCGTCATCGACGGCAAACGACACTAATGCATTAACGAGCGTCTCTCCAATTTCTCGCTTCGCGGAGTCGTCGGTCGATTGGCGAAGAACAACCGACATGATGAGTTCAGAAACTTCATACGACGAATTGGGATGTGCCCTGATGACATCCAAGCACCTCTCGATCAGATTGTTCCGGAGAGTCGCGCGCTCTGCATCGAGATCCTCCTTGGGCTTGATCACAGTCTCTATATTCTGAACGGCAATAGATGTCGGCGGCCCTGGGTGGAACGCTGTCATAACCCTTTGTCTCGCTAAATCGCGTGCTTCCTGAGTGTGTGCCATTCCTCGTAGCTCTACGGACGCTTGTATTTGAGATTCACTAGCTCCAATGGCTACTCCGTGAGCTCGAAGCTGAGCTTGTACCTGTTCGAGTGTTAGCCCTTGAGCATCAGTAGCTCCAGGAGCTCGAGCCTGAGCGTCTGCCTGAGCTAGTGCTTGAGCTAGTGCCAGCGCTCGTAACTGTCCGGCTGCTCGTGATTGAGCGTCGGGAGCTCCTGGAGCTTGTGCCGGAGCTTGTGCCGGAGCTTGTGCCGGAGCTTGTGCCGGAGCTTGTACCGGAGCTTGTACCGGAGCTTCTGCCGGAGCTTCTGCCGGAGCTTCTGCCGGAGCTTCTGCCGTAGCTTCTGCCTGTTCGGCCGCTCGTGCTTGAGCATCACCAACTCCAAGATTATGTGCCTCTTGAGGTCGTGTTCGAGCGTCACGAGCTTCTGTAGCTCGATCTCGAAGGAGCTGGGCCTGCAAATTACCAAAAAGTTCGGCGTTGATGACATCTTGATCTAACAGTCCAGCAGGCAAATCGGCAGGTAGGTCGACTACCATAGGCTCGGCAACGACACCCGAAGATTCCGTCTCCAGGTATAATCCGTCCAGGTCGGCCTGCACGTATGCGTCTACAGCCGGAATGGGGTTCCTAGAACCTGCGAGCCCGGCTTTGTGGGCTTCACAGTATTCTCGGAGAGCTTGGTTCTGATTGTTGGCTCTGTAGGCAGCCTCCAGCGCAAGATCATTGTCAAATCCGTGTGTCTTTAGGAGCCTAACACTGCTCAAACAGCTCTGCCAGTTGAATCTCACTGGGTTAAGTTGCAGCAGACTAGGCGGCAGGGTCTTGTCGGTACGCTTGTAAGCACCAGACTCGCCGTCCCCAGCTGAGATGGACTTCAGGATCTCAATAATCTTGGCCAGGATTGGAGCCGATACCTTCTCGGCAAGAGGTGATTCCCACAGGTCTCTGACAACTGGAAGAATCGCTATGCGCAGTTCGACAAGCAGATTGGCGCCTGTTGCGGTATCGGACTTGCGGTCAGGACCGCGAGTGAGCAAGTTGTAAGATGCGGTAGATTCTGTGACCGTCTTGGCGTTAACCATTACGGCGTACAGTTCAAGGATCTTCTTCATTGCAATCACGGAAAGCCGGGACAAAGAAGAATCTTCACCTTCGACAGGCTCCTTGCAGATCTCGTCTGTAAAGATCTGAAGCATCGCGTTAAGTTTGTCCAGGCCGCCTTGTTGCTTAAAGGCGACCAAGACCGGCACTATGATCTGGGGGCCTTGCCGCTCCGTATGCCGAACGCCGTCAAACTTTCGATCAAGAAGCATCTCGTGCATCGTGTGCAGCATGATGATATAGTAGTTGAAGTGTGTCGTGTTCCTCTGTTCGTCAGAAATATCCAGCTGGGCAAGGATTGTGTCGGCCAAACCATGAGCCAATTTGGCATGGTGGTATCGCAGGTATAGATCCCGATCACCACGACGAGATAACAAGGCCTTCCCAATTGTTTGCAAGAGTGGGAAAGTGGTTGGCATGAGCGAGTGAAGCAGGGTCCGCAAGGTCTGATAGTTCCGATAACGGGCGGTTGCTTGCTCGTCCTGCGACGGCGGCCCTTCAGCGCGTGCCTTGTCGCTGGGCTTCAGTACAGCCGAAGTGAAATCGGGTAAACTAGCTTCATCCTCGACGCCCGTCGCGTCTGCGCTGTCCGTGCGTGAGCTACTATCCGCTGTATTTTGTCGTCCCAAGAGGCTCAATCCCTTTCGGAGTGCCCAGTTCTGAGGGACACACCGCATCACAGACATCTCCTGAGAGATGACGCTGCGCAGGAGAGGTCCCAAAGACTGCACCAGTTGATGGTAGTAGTCATAGACATTGACCGGGTGCAACAAGTTTACCCCAGCTCGGCTCGAAAAGGGGAAGCAATGATATAGCGTCCGCATGAGCGACTGAGCGTTTAGGAGGGCTTTGACAAGTGGAGTACCCGTTGCCAGCTCCTTCAGAGTCTCTGGGGTTGCACCCGCAGGAATGGTGACATCAGCCTGGAGGAAAGCAGCGAAGTGAGGCTTGAACTTATCGGCATGGACCAGGGGTTGCAAGAGCTCGATTGCGCTCAGGGTGCGCTTCAACAACGAGGGCATGCCGATAGCCGGAGCTGCCTCAACAAGTTGGGAAATAACTGTTTGCAGTCCTCGCGCTGCCAGAGTTTCGCCGAAGTCATGCGACAGGCTCGGAAGTGTGCATAGGTCCAGCAGGTACTCAATCGCTCCACGCTGAATGAGCGGTTGCTTGAGTTGAGCATTGTGTACATATGGCGCGAGGAAGCTTGCAACCGCAAAGACGTAGGGTGTAATTGAGTTGTGTGGTGAAGACACTCCTGGCCTGGTGCCTGTACTTGGGGATGCATTGGCTTCAGGATCAAGCATGTCCACATCCATCTCTTCCGGCGCAGACGCAACAGCCATTTCCGTATTGCCCTGATTGGCTTTCGCAAAAGCGGCCTCGGGATTATCGACGAGGTTCGAATCTGCGACCAGCTCCTTGCCCTGGTTGTCCTTGATGACCAGTCTCGCGCCCCAGCCCGACTCCTTCGCCTTGAGCTGGCCAAAGTGCGTGACTCGTACAATCATATCAAGCACAGCATTCGAGATCGCGGGACGTAGAGAAGGATGGTGGCGTGCGAGTTCGTCGAAGTTGCTACCTATGTTCGAGGCAATATCCAGATCAGCCGCCATGATACGGACGTGCTCTGCGCTCTCGAAAATTTCAAAGAAGCTGTCGAAGGCGCGAGAGGACACCACCATTTTCATGCCATTGTTGTTCAGGGATATGGCGTTCAGGGCGTTTGGTACGATTGTGATCGCATCGGACGACGGGCGAATGCCTCTTGCCAATGGGGTACTTCGGGGAGCCTCGAGGATCTCCCGTGAAGGGGGGTGGGGCCGGTCGTCAATGTCGCCGAGTGCGACGGCCAGGGGATCATTGTTGAATGAGTCGGGGCTGGCATTTGCATTTTGCACGGCACCAGCTTCGGGTACGGTAGGTACTTCAACGATCACCGGCCGCCCTGTGATGGCTTCGAGGAAGCTCTGAATGAGGGCCGCCTCGGAGAGAGCTGCAAAACTTGTCGGGTCATTGTTGAGGAAGTCCGTCAAGATCGTCACAGCATGTGTCCATACCAAGGAACCAAATTTGTCGACGTTCATGACGATCTCCCGGATGCTTCCCAGCAAAGCAGACTTGTCCACGAGGTTTCTGAGCAGACGATCGGTATTGCCACCAAAGGCAAATGCATTTGTCATCAGATGGTGAATGAACTTGAGAAGCCATTTGAGATTTTGTTGCTGGTAGAAGGGAATCTCATAGTCAACGATTTGGGAACGGCAGTTGGCAGGAGTGCCATTGCCCTCGGATGCCAGCTTCTGGGCCAAATCAACCTCGTGCGTGATCAGGTCGGTAATAACATCGAGCCCGTTGGCACCGATGAGTGACTGGAAAGCTGTCTGGACATTGTATATCAGGCTGTCCAAGAAGCCTACAAGGGTCGCATGGGTCCGCTCAGCTACATTTGATCTGATCGTCAGGATCTCGACCATGATATCGAGAAGGCCTGCGGTTATGATTTCCGGGGTGGTACGAGACGAGTTGTTGGTCATGGCCATGGTGATATGCAGGGTCAGAGAAAACAGGTTTTCCCGCCACTCGTCCTCATCTGTCCATTGTTCCCCAGTATCACTCTCCTTCATCTCAGCCACTGCCTTTCGAATTACGTAGAGCAGGACTCCGTGGTTAACAGTCGCATTCAGGGCGGAGAAGATATCAGAGACTTTGGAGTGGAATCCCGAGATGGCCTCTAGCAAGGATAGCGCAATCGCCTGGAGCGCGATGGGCACCTGCGGAGCACCTTCGGGGGATGGATGTATAAGCTCGGCGAGTTGGTACACCAGCTGGAACCGGCGAGGCTCGTCGTGGTCTTGCCTGAGAACTTTCTCAAGAAACTGAGCCTCGAAATGGATGTAGGCCAGATTCTGGATAGCCAAGAGACGGGCCTTGAGGGCGTTCTGTCTCGCCTCGACAGAACCGGTAAGGGCCTTGGCTACCCGAATCCGGTTGAGATACTCATACTTTGTCTCCTTCGGGAGGTCAGAAGGGATGCGGTCGAGCAGCTTGTAGATGGGTGTCGAGGAGACAACAGACTGGGGGATCTCTATGGACTTTTGGCCGGGTGTAGTCTGCTCATAGCTACCAAGTGCCGGAGAGCGCGTGCTCGGGGAGGGGCTATCATCCGACACATGCTGTCTGTTTGCACGAGGTGTAGTGTGAGAACCAGCCGTGGCCGTATTGCTCCGGCGCAGGGGAGTCGGCGTTGCGGGCTGGGTCGAGTTCACCCTCTCGGGCGCAGCTGGACGTTCCCGTTCTATTGGTTGCGTGGTGCCCGAAGTGGGATAGTACAGCACTCGGATGTCGCCCCACCCGGTCCATCGGGAACCTGAATCAGTGTCTGGTTCCTCCGAAGGACTCGGCTTCGCGATGGCGCATAGGTCATTGGCGTACATGGACGCAGCATTCTTGAGACCACCAGAAGTTTTCTTACTCGCAGAAGAAGTTGGTGTGGCCAACGGTTGGGTTTCTGAAGGCTTGACGATGGGGGTCTTGACAAAAGGCTGTGCCAACTGCTGGACACGGTCGAGGTCGATGTTGTAGTGGTTGGAGAGAAGTGCCAACGAGACATGACGATTAGTCATGCCCATGCGCTTTACCGAAGCCTGGTACCGCTGTGCGAGCTCGACGCCTACTCGGAGAGTGGCACAGATTATGTTGAAGTCGGTGCTGTTAAGCAAATCGTTGAGATGCGGGCTGCTGGCATAGATACTTCGGTTACCGCAGTGGTCTAGCAGCATCTGCGTGAATCTAAGGATGGCGACAACCAGGTGACTGTCGCCATCGGAGCCGTAGCCTAGGCTCTCAAGCTTTGGCATGTCCCATTGCTCTTCGCTTGTCGATAGCAGGACATCGCATGCGAAGTCCCGTGATTGGGGTCCATCCTTCAGCTTGTATGTCGAGCAGAACGACTCGAGGATGTAATCAAACCGGTTGAGGAGCGAAATCCAATGATACAGGTCGCCTCTGGGGAATGGCCATCGTGTTGGGAAGGACGCCAGGAACTCGGGTAGTTCTGGCAGGGGTTTATTGGTTGCGGTCTGGACGAATTCCTGAAGCCAAGGAGTCTGGAAGGATAGCAACAGTAGTCAGTTACGTGCATAGGAAAGTGCATCTGGTGAAGGGTGGATGTAAAACTCACCAAGGTCTCCTGGTGCTTCTGTTGGATGGTCTTCGTGATTTTACCCATGGTGGAGGCCGCGGCGGCAGTGCCGCATCGAAAGGTTCGAAATGTTCACCCCCTCCACTACTGCCTATGATGAAATACCGAAGGACGGCAACTCAAGTATCTTGCGGCAGGGCATCCACGACTATGAGTCTAGGGCCAAGTGACGGTGATGTGGGGTGTTGCGCGGGAAAAGATGCAGCCTCGCCTATTCGCAATCGGCGCGGGTATCAGTGGTGAGCCTCGCCCGCGAGTGAATGGTAGCCTTGCGAGGTCCAGCGGATTGAGGTTTGCGAGGAAGCCTCGGAAGTGAAGCCAAGACGGCTCGGCGAAAAATCAGATCGTGCCAGATCCGTGGCAGAACGCGTCGTGGGTGTTGGGCCGAGTGGATGTGGAAGGTGGTGGAAATAATAAGTGAATATACGAATGTCCAACTGCGCAAGCTTGAAGCTTCAGTTTTCAAAGGTCCAGGCGGAGGTGCAGGTCGCCGATCCTTCTTGTCCAAGCTTCCAAATCGCGGCAGGTTGTCAGAGTAGTAAACTCCCCGTACGTTGTCCCAGAGTCCGATAGATCGGGGTATCGTAGGTCGCGCTGATGAGAATGTCGAGTTCGGATGGAAGAGAGGAATGGATGAAGTGAGAGTTCGGTTTGGCAGGAAAGATCCATCAACCTTCAGTCAACCTGGGTGGGTCCTCGAAATGCTGCGTCACAGTTCAATGTCGGTCGGCCTTGGGCTTTGGGGGGGGAGGAGCTTGGACCCCAGGCTTATTAAGGCTCGGCAGGGAGTCGGCCAACCAACTGTACTCCCGCCCGGCAACGGCGTTTATTACAAGGGTCACGCTCCCAACATAGCAAGTTCCTGCCTGATTTGAATGGCTCGAGGTTGGCTCGAGGGAAAAACTACAGCTGTCTTCTTCTACCTGAGAGCTTACCCTCCCCTGTTCCTTTTCATTTGATCCATAAAAGCCTTTGTCTAAATATCTTGGGCATACGGAGTACTAGCAGGCTGTTTGTGGCGTCCAAGACATGCATCGAAGACAGCACTTAATGTTGCGCATTTTAATGGCACTTTTATGTGTGTAGCTGAGCAAGAGCCGACTAACCGCTACGAACTAGCGTTAGTACGGCGTACGGATACGGAATACGGAATACGTCAACACATTCTAAACGCCGATGTACCGTGTCACGTTTTGATGGATGATGGATGTCTACTTTTTGCTCCCCATCGACTTGCACCTGCAGCGCAACCATGTCGATGAATCAGCTCTTGGTAGCTCAAATGATGAAGGTAAGTTGCGATCCTTCCTAATGTATTTTGGCACGAAGAGAACGTTAGCGCACCATGCCCTTAGCCACCTGCCCTCCTCACCTTTGACCAACAACGTCGCTTTTTTGTTGGCTATTGAAACCACCAGGTCTCCGCCGATTCTCGTCTACCTCTTGCGACTCCTAATGTTCGGCTTTAGCTGCGCCTCAACTTAGGTAATATATGGCCTCTCACCAGGCGTGGCAAGATGAGGGGTATTTTGGAATTGCACTGGCCACGTCCATGGGGTTTCTGGGAGTCAAGTAAGAAGCATGTTCAATCTTACAAATATGTTTGCTGTTCGTGATGCTGCTGCTGCTGCTGGTGCAACTGCCTGGATACGAAGTTCCGGCATAGCCTGCCATTAGTTTCATGGCCACATTGAGATTTTACCGCTCACCGTCTGCCTGCTTACATCTCGTTGCAAATCGCGATGGGTGGTTTCCGAACTCTGCATCTAAGCAAATACTTTCTTTCAGTCATATTCTCACACGAGCAGGATTTCGACAGATAACATATCCATTCATACACGATACCTTTTCCGCCGTCTCTGCCGTCTCATCCGAAGCTTTCTGCATGACCTTGATAATTCATTGCCATATTACAGTATCCCGACGTCGCCTTCGCGGCTTGTCGTCGGCGGGCACGGGTTGGGGATACACGGGCAGATCGCCAGTCTCGGTGCCAATCTATGTATGTAGATGGGTCGATGAGAAGAACGAAGACCTCCGTAGTGGACATCGCGAAGATTAGACGGATCGTCACTAGAAGCTTCATATTGTCTTCGTCGAAAAAGGTGCCACATAGTCCAGCTACCTACGCAAACTGCCAGTAACTTCGCCAGCAACAGCTATCACTTTGCCATTGTTTAATACGATAATGTCAACGGTCATGACAATGACCGTCATGTAATAACTTAAGGATCACGCTAAAGAGAAAGGACAGCTTCGTACCATTACAATTTTATCTGTTCGATTAACAAGCTTCCTGAGATTAGGCAACACTTTCAGCGATAGCCCATCCGATAGGTGTGCCGGTGCATGTGTAAGTCCCGTATGCGCCCACCATCCAATCCACCCCAACTCGTTCCTTATGCCTATCCATGGCTATCGTGATCATTCTCGAGGCGTCCAAGTTCCCGATCCTTTTATGCCATTGGTAAGCAATTATCTTGCAATACTACAACATTACCGATGGAAAGGCTGTGCACAGCACGACTTACGATACCATATTGCTGCGTTCCAAACCTTGTCCTAACTTGACAAATAATGCGCAACTGGAGTAAGCCCTCAGTACTTGGAATTTTGGAGATAAATTTGGAAGGTCAAAAACACCCGGGTATCCTTCTAGAGGGCCCAGAAGCTTTTCACAGTCGTGTTGGTTGGCCTTCGTAAAGCCTTCCCTGACGGTAGCATTCGTTGATGTCATTGAACTGCAGTTGCACTTCTCTTGGTGTATAGTTTGCTCGTTCCACTTCACCTCGAACTCGATTCTTTTGGAAAGCGTCTCTTGAGAGATATCCGTTAGGCTTGTCTTGGTGGACCTGGTAACGGTATGGCTGTAGGGGGTGAGTTATGATCCTTGGGCTCGACGGGATCATGTTTCGGGGCATGTTGATCAAGCGCGTCGCTGCCTCTAGACAATAGTGCGACGATGATAAAAGAACATAAGTTGGAGATTTCATGGTGGAGTTGGGTTAGACGTCGACGCGCCGTTGACTCTAGCAAGGTATTACGCACCGTCAACTTTCAGGTCAAACTGGTGCGTCGTTACAAAAGCTTGGATCGAGGAGCAGAGCAAGGTAGGAAAAGTGCATGGAACTCTACAGAGCATTCTTGCTATAAAATATTGCTTACTCCACTGCTTCATATATTCCTAAATGAAATTAATCATGTGATGAATGATGTGTTGTGTGCCTTTGTCTCGAACAGTCCGGATGATGCCAGTGTTGGTGGCCACTATGCATGTAAACATGCCACCTGCCACCCCCAGGAATAAAGAGATAAGATAGTTACAATCCATCCCCTTGTGACGAAGCTTGTCTTCCCATACCTACCACAAACAAGAACCAAACAGGGCAAACGTTATTCCTAACACTCCTATATATGGGTCACACAGGGGCTTGTCCATTTTCCAGTCAATCTCAAGTCGCCTTGCATCCATCTCAGAACGACTTTGCAGCGACTGGAACGCAGATCATTCACCCTTAATACGTTCTCTCTTCTGACAGCTCATAACTCAATTTCCCTCATCGAGCACCTTGAACTCGGACTCGAGTTCGCGTTCCCCGGTTCTTCTGCGGCCCCTGACTACGTGGTTGGTACGAGGGTAGAGGATCTCTGAGCATTGTCTCGTCTGGGTCTGATACGATGGCGGTACCTCGTTAATTCCAGGCTTTGCCTTTTCAGCGTCGCGCAACTCTGCGCCCGCCAGCTCCATCACTGCTGCCTCAGCCCTTTGCTGATTGTGTTTTGCCGTCCGAAAAAATGACTTTCCAGGCTACCGTGTGCAACGCTCCTGTACCCTTTCGTCACCATGAGTGCGACCCAGTGGATGAGGTGCGTGTGAACTCAGGAACCCTAGTACACAAGCCAGCGAGTGTATCACGCTTACAGTAGAGAAAGGATACATGAGCGTTGCTCAGAGAGTGTTTTGACTTCTAAATGAGGCTAGTTGGAGTTTCCTTGCCTAACAAGTTAGTTTAACCACATTCTCGTTTTTACTGGACGGGATGGTCTGCAGATACAGAGTAGCAATACAACCCACTGTCGGTAGGCCATCCTGCGATAATGTGACACTCTGGACTTATGACTATGGCTGAGACTAACCCTACATAGAAGTTAAAGTTCTGCACATTGTAGTAAGATATATTGGCTTGCGAGAACTTGAGTGTTTCCATCTCAAATCAACGTCGTGGTCCATCTCCTATCTTGCAGAGTATTGCGGTGGGGACTCTTCGTCCACTGCTCTGGCTTCCTCTCCGCGTCCCGAGCTCACCGGCTGCCTCTGTCTCCTGACCTGAAGTTCCGTGGATTGCGTGGAGTTTCTCGACCTCGTTGACCCGTTCGTTCCCGAAGTCTTCTTAGCGCGTCGTTGACGATAATATATCCAGCACAAGAAAAGGGTACAAATCAGCGACGAGACCACTATGAGCGTAGATAGTTGTCCTCGAGAAAGAAAATATGGACCCGACTCCGAAGTCCCGCAAGCCGTGAATGTATTCTGTTGCAGTCTTTCGGGTGTACCCTGGTGTCTATCGCTGCTGTCATCTTGCCTGCAGTCCCATGATTAGTAGATGCCATCTTCCGCTCATCGAATAACAGTGGGGAGGTCTCACTCCAAGCAGGTAACACGACTGTTCTGGATATAACAGGATGTTCCGTTTTCTAGAACCACGTCGCAGGTGACGCCTTGCGCATCGGTACGAGTGGAAAGTGCCGGGAAGTACCAGGCTGCGTTAAAAGGTGCCATGTTGGTAACTTGGTATCGAGTCTCCTCGACAGTGAACGGATGATCATTGGTTTCTGTTATAACATCTAGCAGGTATTTCAATTAAAACATACGGGACCTATGTTGATCATGATCTAATTACTTGATTCTTTCTCATCTTTTTGAATTACGAAGTAGGGATGGTGATGAACCCAAACCGGGATTATCAGAGTTTATGCTACCTTTAGTCCGAGGGAACGTATTTTGCTCATTGAAGCTAGTCCCCCAGCGCTAATGCTTGGATAGTGCACATTATACTCTGTACCCCATGCGCAGTTTCATTCACTCAGCTAAGGCTTGAGTAGACGATCAAGTCAGCATAAATCGAAGTGGAATGATAAGTCCAACAGATTGATGGCTGTTTTTGCTGCATTATAAGAAATACTAACTTGAATACGGTACCTACTCGTACAGCAGTAGCATAAATCAATCTAGTAAGTACAGTTTATGACACGGGATGCTGATAGTCCACATGGGTGGTTCCATACACTTGTACACTTGTAACGGCCAGCATCTCAGGTCGAAGAACTTTTGCTGGTTGTACATAGCAGCCAAAGTCTCCGAGTTTCGAGGGCTTGCACACGGGAATTGCTGGGCATCATCGAATTTGCAAAATATAAGCAGGTCGAGAAATATCCAATGGCTAGTAATGCAAGAACCCCAAATCCCTTACTTCAGAACCACCCCTATTAACAAATGTTGTGAGGCTGAAGAGACTCTATAGGGAACGATATGTACTGTTCGGCTCCCACTTGCTGAGAACATTATTCTGGTACTCGAAGCGCATGTTAAACGATTAAAAAGAGCTCCAGCAATCGTATCTGGATCACTGACTAGCCTCCTTGCTTGGGCCAAAAAGGAAGCCTGCTTCGTTGGAGCCCGACAATCTTCACTTACAACACATCTTGGAACTTTAAATATGGCACGATGCCCTATTGGCCAACCCAATATCGCAACCAATGCTGACGGACTGATTAGTAGGCACCGTCGTGGCTGTGTAAAGGGAACTGAAGATGTGGTTGAGCAACGAAACCACCGACGGAGCGAGTGTTTAGTTGTTCTGTGGAAACGGGTCTGAAGTACTTGTGATTGGCCCCGTTTATTGGAACGCGACCGAGTTCAGTCTTACCGTATTGGCAATACAGTAAAATGTTCGGTGTTGGTTGGTCAGGCGTGTGATTTTCATATGCTAATGTTATCATGACATCTGACCAGACCGTAGACGGTCCAGACCGGCTGGTGCCGTGGTGCGTCGTATTGAGCACATAAGTCGCATTCACCGTGGGGCAGTCGAAAAGTATGCCACGGAATATGGTTGCTGTATACGCTCGCACAGAGGGGAGTGATGGAGCAGCAAGCCACTTTGCATTTGAAACCGAGTAGAGCAAGTTCGCAACTTGCCTCATTTCGCGAATCCAAGAGCAGATGGCAAGACAGACCGCAATGTGGAGGTGGCTTTCCACATAGCCCACGCCGTACGAAGAAAACTAGGGAGAATGCGATGAGGCAAAGGGGCTGATATTTCAAATAACTAGTCCAAATCAGAAGCAGTGAGCGAAGCGAGTTCCTTTTAGCGTTCACCCATCAGGCACTACGAACTACACAGTAGTTACTGTGACTGTGTATCCGTATGTCATCAACAAAGTTCGTTACTTCGGGCTCAAGGTCGACATTTCGGGGGAGGGCGCTTTGGCCAGTCGGCATACATGAGTGGATTTCATCCGCTTCCTGCCTCAGGCCATTAAATCAGCCCTGGCCGAAGAAAAAGCACAGACCCCACTCAAGAATTTCGAGCCCACACAACTTTGACGAAATTGAACCTTGCGGTGCAGCAGCCAAACACCTTTCCTGACTTTTTTTCGAACATTCCGTTCGACTAACCCACAACAGCCCCAACCCGTCCTTCACAACGATTGCACCCTGGTGAATACAGCCATCATCAGGTAAGTGGAAAGTCCATTGATAACTCGTGCTCGTGCTGCTGTCCAATTGCTTCCAACTCGCTGGACTCCGATTGTGATGCGAGAGGAGTTGTCCTCGTGTTGCGCAGTTCGGATGTCGAGATTTCCCTCCACACGATCATCAGTTCGAATGTCAGCTAACCTTTGGCCTTGCTCCTCCTCACAGATAGACCGCAATCATGGGTATTTCTCGCGATTCTCGTCACAAGCGATCCGCTACCGGTGCCAAGCGCGCCTACTACCGTACGTCTCCGTCGTGAATATACATACCAACAACACCCATACCTCCAACAAGGCATGACGATCGACGAGGTCTCTTTCGGGAGCCTCGTCTTGATCGCTCGAAAGCCCGTATGCATTCTTTGCTAGCAATGAATCATACGTTCTGACCTACTTTTCAACAGGGAAGAAGCGCGCTTTCGAAGCCGGCCGCCAGGAGGCCAACACCCGTATCGGCGCCAAGCGCATCCACACCGTGCGCACCCGCGGCGGTAACCACAAGTACCGTGCCCTGCGTCTCGACAGCGGCAACTTCGCGTGGGCCTCGGAGGGCTGCACCCGCAAGACCCGTGTCATCGTCGTCGCCTACCACCCTAGCAACAACGAGCTGGTCCGCACCAACACCCTGACCAAGAGCGCCGTCGTCCAGATCGATGCCGCCCCCTTCCGTCAGTGGTATGAGGCCCACTACGGCCAGAGCATCGGTCGCCGCCGCCAACTGAAGCAGGGCAAGGAGGTTGAGGAGCCCGCCAAGAAGAGCGCCAACGTCGAGAAGAAGCAGGCCGCCCGCTTTGCCGCCGGTGGCAAGGTTGACGCCGCCATCGAGAAGCAGTTCGAGGCCGGTCGCCTCTTTGCCGTTATCGCCTCGCGCCCCGGCCAGAGCGGTCGCTGCGACGGTTACATCCTCGAGGGCGAGGAGTTGGCCTTCTACCAGCGCAAGCTCCACAAGTAGATGGTTGCCGCTGTCCGCTTGTCCGGTTCCTCTTTCTCTGCTACTACTGCTAGGGTGATGATGGAATCGCGAGTTGTAGTAGTGGTGGTGCTACTCTGATGTGTATGACAGGTTTCGAAGGGGGAATGATTGCCAGCAACCCCAGGAAGACGGGATGACGGATTGTCTCTCTTTCTACCTCGCGCACAGAGGGAAAGTGACGAAGGCATGACAAAATGGCAACATTCGGCCATCACGCCAACGGAATAAAGGGGATAAACCAAAAATGGGAGACTTGATGAAACAACAACACTTCACGTCTTGCTACGCGCCCGCTGCATTTCATACGGTGTTCATGGATGGAATTTTTTTGCTGCTGACTGATGATATACTCCCCAACGTCTTTCGGCAACACTGGTATGGGATATGTCGAGACCGGAATGGAAGTCTCGATCAAATAAAACATCTACCCAAAAGTGCTCACGTGTTCTGCTGCCTACTTGACCGGTTGACATACGCCTGTGACCATATCTCTGCAGGGAATCCTCGTACCCCTAGGGGCATATGACATCGCTCCAACTGTCAAATCTACCCCAACCATGGTAGTGCGTTTTACACCCTAGACCGCAGTAACTATGCAGTCATTACCTTGCTCTTAACTTTGAACGACTGACACGATCCGGTGACTAGTTGTCTGCACATACCGCACATTTTCTGCTGCCGCTACCACCAATCAACATAACCTTGCGATATATCCCTATGCCTCGATGTGATCATGTTGACTATATTCCCTGGCTCGACCGACATTCGTGAACTTCACGGATGCCTCTCCGCCACCCCTCCTGTATCCGTGTGTCCCTGCCACCTCGAAACAGACAGTAATCACAGACATGTCAAATACGAGATTCAAACATGGAACGCTTAGTTTTACTCATAGCCCGGCATTCACTCAAGGACTCCATGCTACTCGAATTGGCTCTCAGGAACAAAACACCGAACCTCTGCCGAAACCTCTGCCGAAACCTCCATTGTCACCGCACCGCATAACCTTAGCCAGTGACTGTCAGAGCAAGAATGCGAATAAGGATAGACTTTCAAAATATTCATTATGGTTTATGTTCTCATGGCTCTGTGCAAAATCCAGCCAGTGAGTGAGTGGCCTTTACTCTCTCTCTTCACCCCATGTGTGAAGATCCAGTTCCTAGAGGCGATCGCATCCTCGCACCTCGTAATGTGTACGCCTCCCCTGCTATAATCTATGCAGCATTTTTTTGTCGCTAAGCCCATGGCCATGCGCGTGGGCAACCGTGTGCCTCATTCATCGCTCTTGTTCGTTTAAGTAAAAACACAAGAGAAACCATGCTTGCTATTTCGAAGAGTGCTGCTGCTGCTGCTGATGACGGTGCGAACAGATGATGACCAAACGGGCTCCTGATGCATAAAAAGACAAACACCCCTATTCCTGTTCCTCAACTGACGCCGCTCATTCTTCCTGGGAAAACGGTAGGAACTAGACATGACTTATTACAACAATATCAACAGTGAACAGGCACGCCGGCGTGATCAGGCACCGCCCGGAGAGATTGGTCAGGCTCCAAAGATGGAGGGAGGTGAGCTGGTGCGGACATAGGCCACCCCTAGGCTTGCAGGCCATGGAGATGAGCAGACTGTCCAATATGGGCGCTCGGAAAAGTGCCATGCTGCTCAATGGCGGAGGGATTTATGGCAGCAGACATACTCAAGCAAATTGTCGCTTGAGATCAGTCCACTTCCGTAGCAATGTCTCGTGCTGCGAGTTTATCTGTAGAGTCAAGTAAGTCTCGCGGTATTCGTCTCCCGTGGTAGATACAAAACATACCTCGGCATACTTCATCTTGGTCTGCACCAGCTGCTCCTCAAGATCGGCCATTTCCTTCTCGACTTTCTGATTCTCCTCGTGTACCTTCTCGTTGCGCTGCATAAGGTTGTCACGCTCTGCCTTCCAGGATTCCTCTATGTCAAGAGGCTGCCTCTCGATGACAATACGCAGCTCGCGCACTTGTCCCTTGAGACTCTCATTCTCGTCCTTGAGCTCCTCGTTCTCGATCTTGGTGTGCACCAGCTCATTGGCCATGGCGGCTTGCTCGTGATCGCACTTTTCTATG
The DNA here is from genome assembly GCA_022414665.1 of Arthrinium puccinioides. Lineage (NCBI taxonomy): Eukaryota > Fungi > Ascomycota > Sordariomycetes > Amphisphaeriales > Apiosporaceae > Arthrinium > Arthrinium puccinioides. Next base: position 606,450 of record JAIUNF010000005.1, read on the forward strand.
CGGTCCTCAAGCTTACGCACCTGGATGCTATAGCTCTGGTTCGAGGTCCTCAGGTACTCGATTTCGGTTTCGCGCTCCTTTTCGACACGCGTCTTCTCCTCCCACTCGATCGTGTAGGCTTTCAGGAGTTCAGGCGTCACCTTGACCTCACAGGCATCACGAACCATCTGGTCAGCGTCGTATACCTCCTTCTCGACACTGGCTGAGCTGCTGCCGAAGAAGCCATTTTCCAGGATGCTGCCTGCGCTTGGTGACTGGTCAATGTAGACATCAAACAGCTTATCCTTCAGGTAGCCGGTCAGTAGCCCCATGTCGGTCATGCCCATCAACGTGTCCGCATTCTTCTGCATCAGGACAATACCAAATTTGAGGATGGCGGCCAAGCCTTCCGAGAAGATGAGATCATAAATCCGAAGAACGAGCTGGAGGGGAAAGCGGTAGGCAAAGAGAGTAAGGAACCACTGTGTGGCGTAGAGATGTCCCGTGATGCCCCGGCGGTGAAGATGGCAGTAGAGGGCAGGCTCGAGATCCTCCAGCAGTCGTTCGAACTGGTAGAGGCGCATGTGCAGACCGGGCATGTCCTGTATAAACAGATCTCTCAGCTGGTACTGGTTCATCAGCCGTATCAAAAGGCAGAAAGCCTCCTCTTCTGGCATGTTGAACAGCAGCGGCATGATGAGAAAGTTCATCCCCTGTGTGTACCCTACAGCCTCGTCGAATAGAGCGTACGCTTTGCAGACACCGAATAGGCCATCCTGAAGCCCAGCCGCTTGCGCATACTTGGAGTAGCTCGTCCTCGCGCCCATGTCCCGGCGGATCACCTTCTCGAGTTTCGAAAGCTTGCTTGCGTCGTCCTTATCCCGCCTCTTGCGATCGATGGCGGCGGCGGCTTGGGCTTTGATCATGGCGTCCATATCCTTGTCGGATGCCGACGGGGACTTGGTGCCATTAGCGTTGCCGTTCACTGCAGAGCCTTCGGAGCGGATCGAGGAGGCTGAAGATGCCACCACCTCCTTATCGATGCCCAGACTACCGTTACTAGAGGTGCTCACTGAGGTTCCATTGCTGTTCCGCTTCTCCTTGTCTGTGCCGCGGGCCACAAGCTCCTTGTACACCATCTCCAGCTCATCGTTCTTGCTCTGGGCCAATACTTGCCAGACCACGCCACGAATGACGTTGGGAATACCGGTAGCAATGGCCCTATTCAATTCCTCGGGGCTGGTCCTGGCGACTGCGGCCGGGCCTTCGTACACGACGTTTTGCCACAGGTCCCAATCGACGTTTGCATCTGCCATGGCGGACGGTCCAGCATCAACGCCAGAGACTGTGCCGGGCCGAAGGCTGGGGTTGGGACTCGGCGGGACTGGAGACAGAGGGCCACTTTCTGGAAACAAACCGCTCGGGGTCTGAATGGTCAGCAGCGCTCCGGCTGGCTGGGCACTGGGGTTCTCGTCGTCATCCCCATCCATCCCCGGCATGGTTATGCCGGCTTCTTCCCGCATGCGAACCAACTTGAAACGGTCCTTCAGACTGTTCCTCACCGAGTTCCGCTGCGAACCCCCTTTCTCATCGCCCTCCTCCAACTTGCTCAGCATCAACTCGGGATTGCTATTCAGGGTTGCCATTGAGCTTGCTGTGTCTCGCCTGGACGTCCTAGTGGCGGTAATAGGAGGGGAGGAAATGACGTCCTTGTCCTTCTGTACCGAATTTCGGGAAAGCCACGAAAAGGGGCTGGTCAGTTTGCGTGATATCGGCGGCGGGGGGTTTGTCTAGGCTGCTCGGGGGCGAGGGTGCAGATGCGACTGCGGATGTGGCAGATGTGGCAGTCGGCGCTTTAGGCGAATCGGTGGCTGGGGGCGACCAAGGCATGGATGGGAGAGAGGCTGTGATGTTGCTCAGGGAAAGCTTCTTAGACGGTCCCTTGGGGGGACGGCAGGAGGTGCCGCTGGTTGCTCTGCTGTGACGGACATGTTAGTCACACCTGGAACATGTCTTAGCAGTGAGTGCATTGGGGATTGTACGAACCTTTGAGCTGGGCGGCCTTCTCGTCACCCAAGCTCACGTTGTCCAAGGACAGATTCGACAAGCGACTGGATGCTCGTTTGTCGCCCTTCTCTGCAGCTTCCTCGTCTGTCCCGTCTAGGGAAACATCGTCAACCTGCGGCTCCGACTCTGGCTTGATTGTCTTGGTTTCCTTCTCGTCGCTATCGAGGTCTACTTCGACAGCGCCGACCGGGTCGGTATCGTCCAGCTTGATAGGTTCTGGAAGAGTAGGCACTGGCTCGGGTTCCTCGTCGGCAGGTGTGGGAGCTTTCGGTACCGAGGACTTGCGGTTTGTGAGGGATCTGATGGACTTGGTATCGATGGCATCTTCAAATGTATCCTAGAAAGCGGTCGGCAGTTAGTAACAGATCAGGGCAGCCAGAGCTGTAGGGGGTGATGAAGCCCTCGGCACGAGAGTGGTCGCCAGGTCGATCCATGGGGCCAAGGATTGGTGTAAAGTTAATCAACGTACCGTCTCCCTGTCCGACGACGCAGGCTCCGAGTCTTCGAGAAATTCTTGGTGTATCTGCGGCGGCGGCCCGGATGCCGATGTGGGTGCAGGTGCAGGTGCAGGTGCAGTTGCAACTGCAGGCGCAGCTGTAGCTGTAGCTGCAGGAGACTGTGGCTCTCCTTGTTCCGCCATGGCGAGACTGTAATCCGTCGTGCTCGGCGGTCGTGGTCGTGATGGGGAGGGAGAGATGGGCGGGAATCGAGGTCGTGTGCTCTGTAATTATGCGATCGTTCAACACTGGTGTCGCGTGCAGAGCAAGCACGGCTGCAATGAGAGCTTGGTTGATTGTCCTCGACCGGACTCGTCTTTGTCTCCTTTATCGGGGGCGGGTGGGCGCTTGGTACTCCGTACTGTGGTACTGTGCTGGCAGCGTGCTCGGTTCGGTGGAATGACAAAGAGCGATCAAGAAAGAGGTCAAAGGGAGCATTAGTGCTGCAGAACAAGAGTAAAGGCGACTGCTTCCGTCGAGTGACTGTGACTGTGGTTGCTCGGAGCAAGGGCCTGCGAGGCAGCATGAAGAAAGAGAAATTTACCTGGGCTGCTCAACGGGGTCAGTCGGTTCCGTTTCTCCTGGACGGTGAGCTCAATTTTTGTTTTGTTCGGTTGGGTAGGGTGACCATCCCAGACCAGAGATCCAGATCTCCAATTCCGCCGCTTCAGTCTATTAGACCTGGCCCTTGCCTGGCCCTTACCTGGCACTTGGAAGGGTGCCCCCGCCCCGGAAGCGCCAGTGCCAGGGCCTAAAAGAGGTCCCGGTCGCCGTAGCGCCAATTTCGCGAGTCACAAGCAAGCAGATCCCGGCGAGCGCTGTGGCTTCACCACTGTACGATCGTGGCGCCGGCAAATTCAACCGCCAAATGCGATGCCGTTAGTGCCAACTTCCCCCTCTCTCACTCGGAAAATAGGGGGCTTTATTAATCGTCAACGGTCCGGTCAACCTCACCGTCAGCAAGCTCAACTAATAACTGTAAAGGCCACGTGCTTGGATTATTTCTACTCCGTACACGAGACGTGCATTACCGCAGGTTCAACATCTCCCATCTCCCATCTCCAATCTCCGTATCTTCTGCTGTGCAACGTAATCGTTGCCGGAGTTGTTGTCGACAAGAGAAGATTCCCCGTGATGCCCCTTTAATGCTTCGACAGCTTCGGCCAATCGAAAGCCCCCCCCGCGTCGATTTCAGGGATCGTACGAGTGCTTAAGTCCAAAAGCTTTGCAGGCCAAACCATGGCGAATTCATCGCGTGTCAATAACAGACGCAGGTCTCACGTCCCAATCTTCGATAGATGTTCCGTCTCACTCTCATAAAACAAATTCGAGCAAAAGGCTACCGCCTGCACCCTCGCACGTTCAAGTCCAATGACACAAGAAATGTCGTGTGTATCTGAAACACTTGGGCCGACCGACTAATGCAGCTCCAAGGGGGGGCCCTCGAGGCTGCGGTATCCAGTGAAATTGAATCCAACTTTTAACAAACAAACAGTTATGAAAACGGAGCACGGAGTACGGGGTACAGCAACAAGTGTTGTTACTGCCACGAGGTACTTAACGTTAACACGTCAAGTTGGAAGGAACAGGCAGGGACGATTCATAATAGTTACAGCCTGACAACGTAAACCTTACAGAGCTTACGCGTGGACATGTGTTCTCCACATTAATCGTGGTAAAAGTCATCGTCATCATGTCGGTAGCGAAAAGTACCATTTAACTATCGCGTTTTACCAAAGGAAAGACTTGACTAGTGTACAGGCCAGAGTATCCGATCTCATCTCCTAGGAATCTCGCCTCGTGCCCAACGCAAATCCTCATTACCCTTGACCGAAGGCTTCCTTCCATATACCAACCCTTCGTCCAAAGACAGTGGGGTCAATAAACGCCAAACATGTCTCTGTGTGCAAGAGTCAAATCCAGGATCGGATGGCTGCATATGTATGTATGCCAAGGTGTGTAAGATGTGGAATGCGAAGAAGGACGTCGGTTCGGGTCGAATCGAGGCGAGGCAAAACCTGTTCATTAGCAGAGAAGATGAGTAGTCCGGCCGTACGGAGTAAAGGAGAGCCGCATTCGTGTCTGGAAACGATCAAGTGGCTACGATCGATTGATCGTAGTTTTGTCCGCCCTACTCCGTTGCGTTGAACAGGTACCGTAAGTGGTTTCCGATCAACTGCTTCAAGATTGTCAGACAACTGCCAGACGGGATTGCAGTAATGAGAAAAGAATGCGTTCATCAGTGGGAGGTGGAATGCGATCGGTGCATCCTTCTGCGTGGAAACAATCAGTCAAGTGCCACTCAAGTTCCCGACGGAACCGTAATGACAAGAATTATCGCCCAGTCTGGGTGAATAGAAGACGGAGCAACCTCCACGATCGGACAAGATGTCTGAAGATGGAGTCTTGTGCCGACGAAAAGAAAAAAGAAAGAGAAACAGTACGAGCGACGCGTCCTCCGCCATTTGAGGGCGAGCCTGCGAGGCAGAGAAAGGAAGAAGAAAACTGTTCGTGTACGTGTGAATGGAGAGGCTCCCAGTAAGAATGTCTGGTGAGAGTCTTTTGCTGCAAATAACCCCAAATGGGTTTACCGTCGGCTCGTCGAAAGTACGCATGGTAGGGGTGATTACGAACTGACGTGCCCGGTGTGCGTGGGTGGGAGAGCTAATTGTCATCATCGCTAAAGAAGACGAAATCGAAACGACCTTCAATATGAAAGCTGGGCTCGTCCATGGCGAGTTCTTCGTCGGCCTTGAGCTTCTCATCAGGTGTGACCTCTACAGAGGGGCCGATCTCGCGACCAGCAGGCACGTTCAACTCGTTAACAACGGTGTTGTCATCGTGGGAGACCCGGGTACCCTCGCTGGTTACGGAGCTGAGGTCGTCAGCCTGGGATAGGAATTCATGGCCAGGCTGGCCGGGACGAGGAAACGGTAGAAAGCGGGAATAGCCAGCATTAGCGCGGTCGTCACCCGTAGCCTTGAGCTCCTTGTAAGTAGGCCAAAGAGCGAGGGGATCATCAGTATGCTTGGGATGCCAAATGCTCCCGTCTCCCTCGAGGTTGAGGCTGTGGAAGTTCTGCGGGGGGTTATTGGAGCTTGCCGCATCGGAAGAAGAAGGGGTGCTGGGTTGATCGGAGTGATAACACGCTTCGATCTCTGTCTCCAAGGCTGCCTCCATCTGTTGGAGCTTCTTCTGGGTACGGCGGACCTTCTCTTCGTAATACTCAGCCTTGAAAGACAGCCATTGGTCGAAGTTGAGCGGAAGTACAGGCGAATCTTCCATCTTGGCATGGTGGAAGTATGCGACAAGCTTCTCGTAGCGAACTCGTGCCTCCTCGATGGCGCTGACCCAGGTGATCGACTGGGTATGGGAGACGTTTGCGTTCGGGCTGAACAACTGCGGGACATTCTTCTCGGGCATGTAGCCGGCAGAGGAAGTTTTGTCGCCGTTGTTAATGTTATCGACGTTATTGCTGTTGTCGCCATTATTGGTGCTGTTGGCGTTATTGGCGTTGTCGCCGTTGCAGACGTTATCGCCATTGCCACCGTCATCTTCATCAAAGCACTGGGAGTGGTGGGTGCACTCGTCAGTATCGTCATACTCACCGAACAGTTCGAACTGCTCCGACTTGGTCAATACACCTCCGCGGAGGTTGAGGCTACTAGTACCAGACATGTTGCCGTCTTTGTCTTCTGTATGATCGTTGCTGCTTCTGTCCTTGGCGCCCTTGTCCTTTTCAAGGTTGTCAGATGAGTATTTGTACTGCTCACGGCTTTTGTACTTGTGGCCGGCAACGTGAGAGAAACTGGCTGACCAATGTTCAAAATTAAAATGATTATTGGTAGCAAGAGCGGCACTGGTGATGGCAGCTTTCTTTTCTGCCTCAGGATCGATGGTGTTGATCCAGCTGGGTCGGTCAGTGGTGGCGGTGGTATTTTTCTCCATGGTTGAGTTGACCGTGATGGTGGGAGTAATGGGAGTGGTGGGAGTGGGGGAGGAAGGAGGAAGAGAGGCCTGGTTGTCCATCTGCTGGGTGGGGTGTTGGCGAAAGGTGCTCCCAATAGGTGACCACGGTGAGTCACGTCTACCTGCCATGAAGTCGCGAGTAGTCTGATCGCTAGGGATGGCCACGACAGGCTTCTCAGGCGAGATATTGGAAGTGGAGAGGTCTCGTGCTTTCTCTTCCACAATGCGCGACATTGTGCTAAGGCGTTCTCTGGACGCCATGCTGGGAGTGCAAGGACGCGCAGCAGGAGTTGAAGATGAAGATGGACGAAGTTGTTGTCCGGCCTTCTTCCCATCTCTAGCTTGCCACACAGCCTTCTGCTTAGCTTGGTCTTCGTTAAACTTGATCCTGGCTGCAATGCGTGCGCGGTCCTCCTCCTTCTTCTTTGCTATCAGCGCGTCCTTGTGCTTCAGCGCCTCTAGCAGCCCGTTGCTAGAGGACGTGCTAGATGATCGAGGAGCTGTGAGGTATTAGAATTTGAACAAGGTACAACTTGTTTCTGGGTGGAACAAAGGGAATTGAACGCAGTAGGAGGATACCGAAATAAACTTAAGCATAGGCTTATAATAGACACAACTTATGTATATGGGCTTGAAAGGTGCTGAAAGGACTGTGAGGGGGTAATAGACTTACTCTTTGACTTGCTGGGATCAGGCATCGTGGCCTGTTTGGCCTCTTTGCCTTGCTGTGTGATGGTGTTGTCAGCCATACTGGATGTCTCGTTCTGGTGGTTTGTTGATGGTGTCTCCTGTTTTGGTGTTGGTGATATATCCACGTTCTCACTCGACGTTTTTGGTGTTGTGATTTTGAAACCACTGAGACCTTTCTGGTGCGTGAGTGGAAAACAAGGCACGCCACCTGTCAGGGTACTGCCGGAACCAAGGCAACCAGCCACCTCTTCAGCAACGTCAATATGAGCCACCGTCTTTGAGACGTTGGTCCGAGTGCTGGTGGTCGCCTTGGGCTTCAGCACAACACAGGCCTTGCGGGGTTCAGTCTCTTTGGTTTCACCAGCAACCTCGGAGTACAAATAACACACGGGTTTGCCAGCACTGGATATGTCCCCACGAGTCCCATCCATGGTAACCTGGGGGGCATGGACAGGATGAGACGTGTATGTGGATAGAAGGACGGGTGATGGGACGGGCCGCACTCCCTCACTGGCACTATGCCAGCTGTCAACCGACTCGAGTGCGCTCTTGTATGATGAAGATGAACCACTGGTCGAGGACACAGAGTCACGACCCGCCAGTCGTCCAGCAGCGGGAGCTGCAGGGATGAGCGCTGGAGTTTCTTCAGGACATGGAGCCAATGTCTGATCGTGGGGCTGTTTCGAAATACCACTATCTTCCCTGACCGAAGCCGGGGTCAGAGGAGGAGGCAAACTCGGGGTGGTGGACTTCCTCTTCTGCTTTCTTCTGGCCTTTTTACCTGGACGTGTGTGTCAGAGACACCACATGGCACAAAGAGAGCTTTGATTGAACTTACCCATGGTGACAGGTGTGTTGGCACAGATGCGGTAGTGAATCAATTCCAGGAACTGCTAGAAGTAGCAGTAAATGGCAACCCAATATATGCCTTGACTCCTATGCTGGTAGCTGGTAGCTGGTTATCCTCAAAGGATGTTGGTTGATTATGAGAAGAGGTTTCCCAGGAGGAGGAAGAAGGATATTGAACAGTACTGAAAAGTTAGTGGGATCTGATTTCAGTTGAATCCAGAGAATAACAAGAATTTATTAACCCTAGTGAGGATATCGTCGTCTCGACGTTTGGCACTCGAAGTATGGAGCTCGACGTTTGAAGCTCGATGTTTGAGGCTCGACTGCAGCCGCACGGCTTGGTATCGTCGTCTTGTTGTGGTAGCTCGATCTGACAAGCATAGGTGCTGTAGCACCTAGATGACGAGGGCTGAAGGAACTCAACTTTGGCTAGCTGGAATTCAGTAGAAGCATACTCAATTGAACTAGGTAAATATACATTTGTTAACTTTGTGATACCCAAGACTAATCATGTGCTAGGATGATCGTGAAGGTATATTCCGCACAGGTGTTGCTTCTTTTTGGGGTACTCGAGGCACAGGAACTTGAGATTGTCTTGGGAATGGCGACCGAAAGATTCCATAACAACTACCTACACTTTGGTTTGTTATGAATCCAAGTTTCAAGGCATATAAGTACCTGTTTGGGATCACATTCTCAGCTATGGTTGTTACTGACTTGGGGGCTCAAGAAGAGTAGAACGCCGCCAAAACTCACCATATAATTTCTTGAAATATGACGTATTTTAATTGGTGAGGTTTGTCAAATATATAGAAGTGAGTCCAGCCACTGTGATTCCGTATTATGGCTGACTTGTACAGCTTCGAGTGCGTACTGCCTTGGACAAATTGCCCGGCCTTGGACAAAAACACTGGGCTTTCTTTCTGTCCACCGGTTTCATGTCACATGTCAACCATGTGTTTGAGTTATATGATGCTAGTGTGTCAAACTGTGTCTCTCTTAGCGAACTCGGAGCTCCAAACCAACCCAGCCATCCAAACAAAGAAGACAGATAGGGTGACATGAAAACAGGCGGGTTGATACGGTGAGAGATGAGGAAAAAGACAGCAGTCGTGTGTTAAGGCATAAAAAGTCGCGCACATTCTTGCAAGAAAATCTACTATATGGCACTCCTATGGATGTTAGGTTAGCATTCTGCAGAGCCTCTGCCAGGTCGTGTCCCGCGACAAATTATAGTGGTCCACAGTCATTGACAAAGGCTAGCAAGGGAAACATCCATGCCTCTCCCTAACCAGAACATCAAATGCCACAAGTCCCAAGAACTATACTTACAGGGTAGGGTCTCTTTCTTTCTACTGACTTCTGGCGGTTTCTGATGTTTTCAGGGGTAGATAAAGGGGCTAATATGTGGAACATGTAGTCACTCTCATCACGTGACCACCCATTTTCCAACAACAGGTGTGGTCACGAAGTAGGAGGTCGCACGATTGCCACTACTATATATTTCAGTTCTTACATGTTGTTGAACTGTACTAGTGCGCGGATAATTGTCTCTGGTAAGCTAGATGATGGTTGTTTGCGTTTGCAAAGATGGTTGTCTGATGTTTGCTCCTTTTCTCTTGGCTGCATGGAGAAAAAAGGGGCTCGCTTAGATGCCTGTCATTGTGATGTTACAGGCTTTGAAATTATGTTTCGAGATCGTCAAACAAACCCCAAAGGTCTGCTTCTTCGTATCCTCCCAAAAACTACGAGTTGCCACTGTAATCTGAGCAGCAGGACAACGAATACGTTAGGTATAGTATTATACCTCTCTCTACCTGATATCTTGACTGAAGCGGGAACAGCTCAACGCTATCGAAAAGCCGTCTTCATGGGTTGCCGCACACATGCCGATCAAGCAGTAGTTGGACGAATAGGCACGGAGTATGTAGAGCGTCACCAAAAGCAAATGCAATATCCTTGGGGAAGTGCGGGCCGCCTGTGCCGTCATGTCTTAGATGCTTCCCGCTCCAGATCCCGCTCCCGAGTCTTATAGATAACCAAGGCGGAAATCATGTGTGCAATTGGACAGCAAATTGTAGGCGTCCGCCACTGACAACAGTCATCCTGGCAGACTGCGCGAGATACTGGCGAGCCACACGATTTCATGTGTGGAAAAGAAAAGATTCCGACCTCGTCCACGATACGACATCCTTGCTTTATGTGAGTATCTTGCTTCAAGTCGTACACCTAAATCAAACTATCGATATTTCGAACGCCACAAAAGCTAGGATGGGCATTATCGTGGGCAGCTACTATGCGGTCATTGATTCGTTATGGCCCAGGAAAGTCTCAGACCTGGATCCTTAAAACACCGGGATGTCTGCCCTCAATAGGTCGGAAATGTCGAGGAATATTCCTGTATCATATACAATGGGTCACTACAAGATCAAAACGTTCATCCTCGCAGCTGCGGCTTACGCAGTCAGGGCTGATCAAGACTGCCTTTCAACCGTCGCTTGGAGCGACTCCCGTGTCGACCTGTTCGGTGTCGCTCCCGATAACTCGATTTGGCACAAGTTTGTAAGTCGCCTTTCGCATTTATAGTTACTTTACGCTTCCTAGTCAAGTGACTTGCCGAAGCTTGTAGCTATGGGGCATAACCTAGCGCCCTGATACACTCGTCGACATCAACCGCTAACGATTACACTTGCAGTGGACGGGTCACGACTGGCAGCCCTCCAGCGGCTTCGAGCGCCTCCCAGCAAATGCCAGCGGCTGCCCTTCCGTCACGTCCTGGGGCGAGAACCGTCTCGACATTGTCTACGTCAGTAGCTCCGACAGCCACGTGAAGCACAAGTATTACGATGGCGGAGACTGGCGTGACGAAGATCTCGGGGGCGAGGTAGAGGCTGTCTCTTCGGTCTCCTGGGGAGACAACAGACTGGATCTCGTCGGGAAGACAAAGGAGGGTGCCTTCGTCCACAAGGCGTGGACGGGACACGACTGGTACCCTGCCGGCTCGGAGTGGGAAGACTTTGGCGGCGCCTTCTTCAGCAACCCTTCCTTAGTGTCATGGGCCCCGGGGCGTTTGGACGTCATCGGTCTCGATGCCGATTCCGCTTCCCTCAAGCACAAGTACTATCATGATGGTTGGTCGGAGTGGGAAGACCTCGGAGGCAGCTTTATTGGAAACCCCGTCGCCTCGTCTTGGGGCGAGGGGAGCCTCGAGCTCTGGGCTATCGACACTGAGGGTGAACTCCTCCATATATACTGGGACGGAGACAAGTACTCGAAATGGTTGAAGATGGGCGGGGAATTCACTGATACACCCAAGGTGGTTCACTGGAAGCCATCCCACACCGACATTGTTGGCAAGGGACAAGAAAACAGCACCTTTCATCTGAAGAACTACGATGGCTCGCGGTGGAACCCATCCGTGAAGAAGTGGTATGATTTGGACGGACCGTTCAGCTCAGAGCCAGGCCTGGTAGCCAAGCATGATAGTAGTAAGTGCTACCTCTACTTCTCCTCGTCAGCTCCCTGTTAACAGACGCGTAGACTTCCTGTATGTCTTTGGCATCAGCGAGGAATCTGAGCTCAGGATGCAAGTCTGGACTGGCTACGATTGGCAGCCGGGATCTGACAGCACTTGGTCCTTGGGAAATCTGTCTAACCCGTACACCAAGACTTCCCTCGAGAACGATGATGGGCTCAAGTCATCTGAAGGCGGTGCCGAGCTTTAAGGAGCTTGTGTGTCGTGTCTGGAGCAAAGGTCAAGCTGGATTATGACTCTTGGACCCTCAAAACGCATTGAACACAAGATTGGGATGTAGTTTTTCCGCGCTTGACACGCATCGACGCTGGCTAGCGATCTCACTGTCTGGTAGTCTGAGCCGTTGACCTGCCAGCAAGATTAAGAGGGTTGATTGCGGAACTAGCCATTGCAATTTTCAGGTGCCACATTGTCAGTTGTCAATACCGATGGGTTGCCGTGTGTCTTGGAACGATGTGTGTGCGGCGCTTGATGAACCACACGTGTCTGTACTCGAGAGTTGATGGCTTTGCAGGATTGGAGTTTTCTTAACGTAGGCCTCGCCGACAAGTCTTATCAACAACGTTTTTGTTTGCGCATATTTGACCAGGTGGGAGGAGACGTAACTAACTAACTACATGGATGCGGCTAGTAAGTAACTTAGTGAGATGTGATGATTTTGCTCGGTTACGCCGAGTCAAGCAACCTTGGTACTGGTTCTTTTGGTCAAAGCAAACAAAAACAAATAGGGCATGCGGATAGAGACCGCGGCATTTCGATAGTAATGTTCAATTCGTGAGCAGGTCACGCAGACCATCCATTTCGCTTCGTTCGGCACGGCACCACCCCCGACGCGGAGCAGTTATGGCTAACAACGGATGAGTTTCATCTGGAGCTTAGAGTAGCGACTGTAAAACATGCAACTACAAGGGGAGGGGTTGCGTGACGCAAATGTATTTATCAGTTGGTTGCTGGCTCGTAGCTGGCAGGGCTGTGCAAATAATCGATCCAGGGTTCAAATCCAACCCTTGTCCAGACTGGCTCACGTTGGGCTAACCTGTCAACCTGCTAACCCAATTAGCTTGCCAACAAAGAAAGCGCAGCAGCCGGTCAGCTGCTTCCATCACTGCACCGCTGCACCGCTGCACCGCACCACCCTCTTTCAACTCTCCACCATTCCCGCAACGGTTGGCGCAACATTGCGACGTCTGCTTTCTTTCTCTTTCCTATTAGATCCTCCTGCGAATCGACGTCGCCTTCCCTTTTCTCCTTCCTCCTTCCTCCTCCCTCCTTCCCCGTCCTACGGTTCTCTCTCTACGCAGACCCCTCCTCTATCTCTTCTCCCCGCTGTTGCAGTCGCGAGATAAGAACCCCCCCCCTCCCCTCCCTCCCTCTGTCGCCATCATGGCAGGCCCCGCCTCTCCGGGCACCGAAGGCCCTACGTACGAACCGCCGAATCTGCCACCTGGATGGATTGCTCAATGGGACAGCGCGAGCAAGAAGTATTACTTCGTCTCGATATCGACAGGCGTATCGCAATGGGATACCCCTACACAGGCTGCCTCTGGCGGCACCCCTGCTGCGGGAGCGAGTCACCCATATGGCGTGCCCGGCCATCAGGAGGTTATCACGCATCCCGACGGCACTCAGACGGTCAAGTTTCCCGACGGGCGAATGGAACCCGTGCTGCCGGTCGACGGGAACAGAGGAATGGCTGGACCGAACGGTGATAGAAGCCTTGGTGTGAGTTCTCAGCCGTTATACGTGTAGGAGGGAGGAGGCCCAGGGCTTGCAAAATTCGATCTCGCCCTCATTCCCGAGTTCTGGCTGACCATACATTTTGACACAGAGCTTTGCGACCAATGCGCTCATGAACCAGCTTGGCGGCGGCAACAAATCGGGCCACGGCGGATCATCCAACGGCCTCGGAGGTCTTGCGAGCCAATTTCTCGGCGGCGGTGGCGGTAATAGTCACGGCGGCTCAGGCGGAGGCGGTAGCAACCCGGCCGGGAAACTGGTCGGCGCATTGGCTTCAAGCCTGTTCTCCAGCGGAGGAAGCGAGAAGCCTTCCCAGCCCCAGAACTACCACGGCGGCGCGTCGCATGGAACTCAGCAATCTGGGGGTTTCGCTGGCTCCTTGATGGGTGGTGTGGCAAACATGTTTGGTGGAAACCAACCTAGCCACGGTGTACGTTCACGTGCTTGCACAAGTATCGTCGGCATCAAACACTAACTCGTTATTGCCAGTCCCAAAACTTTGGATATTCAAACTCGGGCAGTCAGGGAGGATACAGTGGTTCGGCGCCTCCAACGTCGTACCAGACGCCCACAGGTTCGACTCCGGCATACAGCGCGCCTCCGACCACCAGCCAGCACAACGCGCCTTCTTACACTGCGCCCCAGCACCAACAGCAACACGGCCAACCACAACATGGGCAGCAGCAGCAGCACGGACAATCACATAGCACTCCATCTTACGTTCAGCCCCCTGCTCAGCAACATGGTCAACAGCATAGCACCCCATCTTTTCCGCCACCCCCGGGTCAGCAACATGGTCAGCAGCATAGCACCCCGTCTTTCCCGCCACCCCCTGGTCAGCAACACCAGCCCTCAGCCTACAGTTCACATCAAGGTCAGGGCTCCAGTTACGACCATGGCCCGGCACCCCAAGGTCAAGGCGCCACATATGGACACAGTCCTGCACCTTCAAGCCAAAGTTACTGTAAGTGTTCGAGAGGACAAACTGTTGCATCTTGGTGGCTGACTCTATCCTAGCGCAGCAACAGTCATACGGTGGAAGCAACCAACAACAGTACCCCACATCCCAACCGGCCTATAATCCGTCATACGGAGGCGCTCAGCCTCCACCGCCGTCTGGAGGGCAGCATGCATACCCTGGCCCGCCTTCCTATGCAGGTGGTCAACATCAACAAGGGCATTCCGGATTTCCCGGCAACTGGTAAATCCCTTGGCGAGGCTGTCGACGAGAGAAATTCTTGCACATAATAAAGATTGTATTGCCTTTCTTTACGCGGTGCTCATTGTGGTCTTGCTGGATGCGATTGTGCTATCCCCACCGTCTGGTGGTGGTGGCACTCGAGCTGACGGGGGAAACGGGCAAGCCGCGACTCTGTGGCAGTACCACACCTGGGTGGTCCAAGCGACTAAGTCTCATGGTGTCTACGAGATATGAATACACGACGCACCGCCGCGGTGGTGCATTGGATCTAGAAGGAAATTTTGGTCATTTTGGTCATTTCGTTTCAATTTGTGCATTTTCGAGGTGCCACATCTCTGCAGACTATCGGTCCTTCCTGTCCTGTCCAGGATGTTTTGCGATGGCTTGAATCCAGCCGGAAATACCCTGGGCTAGGAACCACGAAAAGACAACGACAAGGGTGATGTATCCTATAGTTGGCAGCAATGAGCGCGGTAATAAGTTGAAGACGAAGGGATCCAGGATGATATCCACGTAGACTGGAGGTACATGGGTCATCAGCGTCTTGTTTGCTGTATAGTAGTCCGCAGCTGCGAGCACCTGGAGAAGTAGGACTGAGGCCTCCCGCTCTTTGTGGGCGCCGATAGAAGACTCCTCGGAGAAGTGTGGCTGTGCGTCGTCATCTTGGAGAGACGATGCTTGGCCGAACAGCTCAGTAATCAGCTCAGGAGTTTCGAACACTGTCTGCAACTCAAAAGAATTGACCACAAATGCAGTCGGTTGCTGCTCACATTAACCCAATGCTATCACCGGCCTGGAAGTTATGTCTACTCACAGTCGCCGCCCAGCACACCCTCACTTCATAACGTTGGCCTTCTGTGAGCCCGTCGAGTATGAACCACGAAGCCTTGCCAGTCTTTGACGAGTCCGTGGGAAAGTGAGCGTCGAGAAAAGTGCGTATAGACGATTTGTTGGGTGTCAATGTTGGTAGGCGTAGATCGTCGAGATTCGGATGTGTCGAGGGAATGTTGATCGCCTTGGGTCCGAGAAAGATGGCCTTCTCAGTGTTCGCCGATACTGAGAGTACCCACAGACCGACCAGAGAAAGGAGCTTAGCCAACAGCGTCGAGGGAGCATGGGCCATGGTAGCAACGGTGAGAGCGAGCAATAATTAATTGACTTTGATTTGATGAACCACTCCGAAGCTCGGGGGGGAATGCTGCTTGCGGCTACTGCTCCTGGGTCGACATGGAGAGAATTATGTTGCCTGATTCAAACCAGTTGATGGGCCAATGTACGTGGTGTTTGGTTGCACCGATTCCGTGCCAAACGACTGGTAATACACCCCGGTCGACAGGCTTCTTTCTTTGTTGATGGGGAGTTGGGTTTGGGAGCTCGTCCACGTTGCTCGGCAAGACTCGCCCAAGGAGTGGCAGAGAACTGGTGCCCAAGCGCCTCGGGTCCCCTGAGTTCGGCTCCTAGCAGCTGGTCCCTGCACTCATAGTTTTCCCACAAGTGACAAATGGCAGCGCGCGCTTGTCCTAATTCGGACTGGTCTCCTCTGGGAAATCAACAAAACCCCCTGTCCAGCCGGGCTACCCACCCCAATTCCCCCCCCCACTAAACTTCGACCACGCTTCCATTCATGAAGCAGTCTTGTGTTGACCTCCTCTCTCCTGCCGACCGCCCGTATCTTTCGATAATTTCAACCAACTCACCGGGGTGTTGATTCTACTAGTTGCTGTCTTGTCTTCTCTAATCTCCAGTCTCTCGACAACCATCCCCTCCTCACCTTCTAGACCTCTTCTGCTTTCGCATCGCAGCTGTCCTCCAATATGCGTGAGATCATCAGCATCAACGGTACGTCGCTCTTTTTGTGCTCCTCGCACATCCCACCAATCCTGGGCATATGTCGCCCACGCGCGTTGCTTCACCGCAAGACCTGAGCGAGCCCGATCATGCTCCCTACAGCTGCGATGCCTGCATTCCACCAAGATCCGTTCATGCATACTGACATCTCTCTTCTCTGTAGTCGGCCAGGCTGGTTGCCAGATTGCCAACTCCTGTTGGGAGGTAAGTCGATGGCCCCCCCCAATCGTCCGACCACGAATGGCAGATCCCCGCGCGCCACCCGCCCTCGCCGTTGAGCTTCAACGCGCGGGCTTGATCCTAGGGTTCCTCTCGTGGCGGTTCGAGCCAAATTGAGTTTCCAGTCCAACTAACCTCGGCCGATTTACAGCTGTACTGCCTGGAGCACGGCATTCAGGTATGTATATGCTTACATTACAAGCCCCTTTGTCTTGAATATTTGCACTGACGCGTGACTCCATCTTCCAGCCCGATGGTTTCCTGACCGAAGAGCGCAAGGCCATGCCCCCGGACCATGGCTTCAGCACTTTCTTCTCCGAGACTGGTACGATGGCGGCCCCTCAACTCGATAAGTTAACAGGATGCTAACCAACTACTCTGTCCATGCGTAGGCAACGGCAAGTACGTCCCCCGTACTATCTACTGCGATCTCGAGCCCAACGTCGTCGATGAGGTCCGCACTGGTACCTACCGCAGTCTGTTCCACCCCGAGCAGATGATCACTGGCAAAGAGGATGCGTCCAACAACTACGCCCGTGGCCACTACACAGTCGGCAAGGAGTTGATTGATCAGGTTTTGGACAAGGTCCGCCGCGTTGCCGATAACTGCGCAGGCCTTCAGGGTTTCTTGGTTTTCCATTCCTTCGGCGGTGGTACTGGATCTGGTTTCGGTGCTCTCCTAATGGAGCGCCTGTCTGTTGACTACGGCAAGAAGAGCAAGCTGGAGTTTTGCGTCTATCCCGCTCCTCAGACCTCCACTTCGGTCGTCGAGCCGTACAACTCCATCCTCACCACCCACACCACTCTGGAGCACTCGGACTGTTCCTTCATGGTCGACAACGAGGCCATCTACGACATCTGCCGTCGCAACCTCGGTCTCGAGCGCCCCAACTTTGAGAACCTCAACCGTTTGATTGCTCAGGGTACGTTGCTTCGATGTAGGCGTCCGCTTGTCCATGCTAACCTTGTACAGTTGTGTCTTCCATCACCGCCTCCCTGCGATTCGACGGTTCGCTCAATGTCGATCTCAACGAGTTCCAAACCAACTTGGTCCCCTACCCTCGTATCCACTTCCCCCTGGTCGCATACTCGCCCATCATCTCTGCCGCCAAGGCTGCGCACGAGGCCAACTCTGTCCAGGAGATGACCATGTCTTGCTTCGAGCCCAACAACCAGATGGTCAAGTGCGACCCCCGCAACGGAAAGTACATGGCCACCTGCTTGTTGTACCGTGGTGATGTCGTCACCAAGGACGCCCACAACGCCGTGGCCTCCCTGAAGACCAAGCGTACCATCCAGTTCGTCGACTGGTGCCCTACCGGTTTCAAGATTGGTATCTGCTTCCAGCCTCCTCAGCTGGTCCCCAACGGTGACCTCGCCAAGGCTGACCGTGCTGTGTAAGTTCTCTATTTATGCATACAATTCGCAGCATGCTAACGAATCCTAGCTGCATGCTCTCCAACACCACTGCCATTGCCGAGGCATGGTCCGCCCTGTCCCACAAGTTCGATCTCATGTACTCCAAGCGTGCTTTCGTCCACTGGTACGTCGGTGAAGGTATGGAGGAGGGTGAATTCTCCGAGGCCCGCGAAGATCTGGCTGCCCTGGAGCGCGATTACGAGGAGGTTGCTACCGACTCTCTGGAAGGCGAGGCCGACCTGGAGGCCGAGTATTAAGGGGGGTATTGGTTTAAGCACTACCTAGGGGGCAGGACCGCAGGCGCGGGATTGATCCGACGTTCTCGGTCTGAATATCCGACTTATTGCCATGATACCCTGTTGGACTCGTACGAGAGGATGCCGTGAACGGAGGTTGAGTATGGGTAAAGAGAGAAAGACTCTTTTTGCGAGGGTTTAAGACATTGCGGGAGAGTCGTTAATGATTCGTTTCACAAAGCCTGGAGTCACGTAGTAGTATACATTTTGTAAATCGTTCTTTGACCTCCTTGACAGTCTCGGCAGTTCATTGATGTAATTATGGGAGGTGTACACAAGCGTTTTTGTCTTGTGAATGTCATTTCATTCAGGGTTACGAGCCATTGCATCCCGTCCTCTTTGTGGTCTAGTTGCAGTGTACGCGATCTGCACTAGACTAGACCTAACGCTGTCAGGTCTGCAGGCTGTAGGCTGCAGGTTCTAGGCTGCTGCATGTACATGTTAGAAGACTGTGGTACGCCAATGGGACTGCAATTCTGTTTGGCTCGTGACGGGTTTAGCGTCGCGTCGGGCTTGAGGAGCTAGCAACCCGAGATGGGCATAATTTGCTCTGTAGCCCTCATGACGAGTAAAAAACCAAAAGGTACAATTCATCCATCACCCAGGTTTATCTGACCAAGCGCGACATCAACTGTCATTAACCTCTTATGAAGTCTTCTGATAAAGTTGGAACTCGGGCCCAAACACCCGACCCAAACAATAGTTTTTTACTTACCCTATCTCGTCGCACTTTGTACGGGGCTTGCTTGTAGTTACTTCGTACGGTGGAGGTCCATTCTCCGTACCTGCCCGCCCCTATGCCCCCCAACCCCCAGCCCCATAGCTGCCCAGAGCTTTCTTTGCAGGCTGCCCCCTGTCATCACTCTCCACTCCCTAAACGAAACGAACGGCGCATTCGACTGCAAGCCAGCAAGCCAGCAAGCCAGCCTCCTCCAACAGCCGACGTTTGGGATCCCTCAACGCTGACTTTCCCATTCGCGAGGCGATACTCGGTACGTCTGCTGTCGATGAAGCTTTCGGAAGCTGCCGCAATACACTTGTCAACAATCCCAAACCGCCGACCGATCGACCTGCGTTCAGAGTCTACCACAAAGCTTCTCCCGCCCTCAAGAAGCACAACCGCCGAGGTCCGCCTCGATACTCCTACGCAAGCTGCGACCTGAGCTGAGCTCGGCTACGCGACAATGTCAGCCGAGTCGAGCGCCGACGCCGGTGAGTGCATCTTTTGCTTGAGACTTTGCATCGACTACAGCATGTGTCGACGAAATCGATCTAGCTGTCCTTCGCGCGCGGTCATCCGTAGCAAACAGAATATAGTGTCCATCAACGACTCTCAACTGACGATTCGTCTGCAGGCGCGCCGAACCTTAACCTCTCCCCTGAAGAGAAACGCTGCTACGGCCTGCTGTTCCGTCAAGCAGACACGGACAGCGTGGGTGTGGTCACGGGTGACATTGCTGTCAAGTTCTTTGAGAAGACGAGACTGGACTCGGCAATCCTCGGAGAGGTGCGTTCCTCAACTACTTGATTTAGTGGTAACAGACTTGGGCCATGCTGACTTGGTTGCTTTCAACGATCAGATCTGGCAACTAGCCGACCGAGAGAACCGTGGCTTCCTGACCCCAGCGGGATTCGGCATCGTCTTACGGCTTATTGGGCACGCGCAGGCCGGCCGACCGCCTTCACAGGAGCTGGCCCTACAACAAGGTCCCATCCCGCGTTTCGATGGCATCAACCTGCCTGCAGCCAGCGCTCCTCCACAGCCGCAGGCTCAACCCTTGCAACCACAGGGTAGCGGAGGAGTTCCCATCCGTATACCCCCGTTGACTCCCGACAAGGTCGCTCAATATGGCGGCCTCTTCGAGAGGCAAAATCTACAAGGGGGTTTACTTCCCGGCGACCAGGCGAAATCGATCTTTGAGAAGTCGGGTCTCCCCATTGAGATCCTGGGCAGGATATGGATGCTTGCCGACACGGAGCAGCGAGGCGCACTCGTCCAGACCGAGTTCGTCATTGCCATGCATCTGCTCACCTCGATGAAGACCGGGTCCCTGAGGGGACTTCCTAATGTCTTACCGGCTGCACTATACGAAGCGGCAACGAGACGTGGCTCAGCTTCGAGGCAGAGCCCGCAGACTACAGGCCCGCCGTTGTCTGCCATTCCGCGCCAGTTAAGCGGATCAGCACATATGCGCCAGGGCCCAATGCCACGCTCTCCTCTGAATCCGCAAGCCTCCGGACTCTCACAGCAGCTCCCAGGTTCTGACTGGCTCGTCACGCCCACCGACAAGGTCAGATTCGATCAGTTCTATAATGACCTAGACAAGACAAACAAGGGTTTCATTACTGGAGAAGAGGCTGTCCCTTTTTTGAGTCAGTCGAGCCTATCTGAAGATGCCCTTGCTCAGATTTGGGATCTGGCCGACATCAACTCGGAAGGGCGTTTGAACCGAGAGACGTTTGCTGTCGCCATGTACCTGATTCGCCAGCAACGCAGCAAGCGTGACGGCTCGAGCACGGTTCCGACTACTCTGCCTCCTAACCTCATTCCCCCGTCAATGCGTGCACAGGTACGCCCATCTACAGCTACCGGGTCGCCGTTTGATGCGCCAGCACCTGCGCCTCCTCCCCAACCGCTTCCCGCGCCCAAGTCTGCCATGGATGACCTCTTCGGTCTTGACTCGCCTGCACCACCTGCAGCTCCCTTTCAAGCTGCTCAGAATACTGGCGGCTCGGCAGCAAGAGATCCCTTTGCTAGTGCTTCTCCTCTCGCCCCTGCTTCCCCGATACGCGCATCACCCACGGGCAACACCTTCAAGCCTTTCATGCCGTCGTCTTCATTCGGTAGAGGACTGACGCACCAGGACACCGGCAGTTCCAACACCTCGGCCAAGCCCGCATCGATGTCCGCTGGCATGGATGATCTGTTGGGAGATAACGATCCCGAGATCAGCAAAAAGCTGACCAACGAGACTACGGAACTTGCTAATCTGTCAAACCAGATTGGTTCTCTTTCCGACAAGATGCAGCAAGTTCAGGGTCAGCGCGCCGTCACGCAGAAGGACATCAACCAAACCAGTCAGCAGAAGAAGAACTTTGAGGATCGGTTGACCCAACTGCGGGCTTTGTACGAGAAGGAGGCCAAAGACGTGGCAGAACTCAAGGATCAGCTGCAAAAGTCGCGCGACGAGACGAGGAAGCTCATGGCCGAGATGGCCCAGATCGATGGCACCTACCGGGACCTTCAGGCTCAGCACCAGCAAGTGGCCACTGCACTTCAGGCAGACCAACAGGAGAATGCCAGTTTGAAACAGCGCATCAGCGCTGTCAATGCTGAAGTTGCACAGCTAAGGCCCCAGATAGAGAAGCTCAAGTCAGACGCGCGCCAGCAGAAGGGCATGGTCGCTATCAACAAGAAGCAGCTGTCGACCGTGGAGGGTGATAGGGAAAAGCTCAAGCAGGAAGCCGATGATCTTACAAAGAGCAACGAAGAATTTGCTCGTCAGATCAACGCCTCCTCGCCCGTGTCGCCGGTTGCGGTGCCTGCTCAGGTGGCAAGTCCTGCACCGTCGACTACGAGTGCTAACAACCCTTTCTTTAGACGTACTGGGAGTACCGACATGATGGGCGCCTTTACCTCGCCGCCCATCTCGAAGCCATACGGCGAGAAGTCATTCGACGACATATTTGGCGGCTTCGTGCCCCCTGCATCCAACACGCCCCCTCCCCCGACGTCCTTCAAGCAGCAGAACACGGGCACTTCGACGGCAAGTGTAGGCTCTTTCGCTACTCCCGAAAATTCCACTCCTAACGTCAGTCAGCAAGCCACCCTGACTGCCGAGCCACCAGCCCCGCCTCTGTCGCGGCAGATCAGCTCGAGCTTCCTGCCCTTTGGTCCAGCGGACGAGTCACTGACGTCTTCTCGCCAGGCATCCCCTCCCTTGAGCCGACTTGGCGAAGGAAGCGAGCCTGCTTCTCAAGCTGCTGCCGCCACCCCACTGGAGCCTACCACCACTGGCCAGAGCATCACCTCTGCCCCGGACAGGGACGGTGCCAAGAGCCCAGCCGGCGGCGCTCCGCTCGGAGAGAAGTTGGCGGCCACAAACAGCAACGGGTCGATCCCCGGCGCTTTCCCCGACGATGAGACCCCGATCGGAGAAGATGGCTCGAAATTCGCCGGCAACAGGGACAGCGAAATCTTCGAAAGCATGAAGAAGGAACCTGGCAGTGCCAAGGATGACTTTGACTCTGCTTTTGCTAGCTTTGTCCCGACTACTGGCAACAAGCCTCAGGATAAGTCGAACGACTCGAACAACGCCTTTTCCACTTTCGCCTCGGAGTTTCCTCCAATCTCCGAGTTGGAGCGAGACGATGACTCCGACACTGCCAGTGAGGGAAATGGGTTCGACGATGATTTTGCCCCTGCCTCCCCGCGGGCCAAGAAGAACGAGGTTGAAGATGAGTCTTTGTCGCCGAGATCCACCGCGAAGCCTCGCACCGTCCCAGTTGTCGAGGGAGCTTCTTCCACCGCTGCCCCAGCCTCTCAACTACACAAGTACGATTTTTTTTAGTTTTGTTTTTTTTTAGTTTTCTGTCTACATACATGTCACGTCCAAATGATGCAGATGCTGACGTGTGAAAAAGCGAATCAACTGTCCCGCAATCTCCTCGAGGCGATGATCCTTTTGGCCCAGCGTCCGACTTCACTCCCACGCCGCATATTGTGACCAATACGGCACCACCTGCGACGAAAGGTGTGTTCGACGACCTTGATGATGAGTTTGATGACCTCGAGGATGCAAAGGAGGGCTCTGCAGACGACGAGTTTGCCAACATCTCGCGCTCGAACCTCGATGCCTTCGATGCGGTTTTCGATAGCAGCCCGCCTCCCTCTCGTCTTAAAAGCGAGTCGACCAACGTCTCCAACACGTTTGGTACCGACAGCAGCTTCGACTTTGGTACTGTATCATCCTCCTCAGCCGGAGCACCTACTGCTGCGGCGCCCGTCACCTCTGCACTTACCGGCTCGCAAGTAGCCAAGAGTGCCGAGAACCATGACTGGGATGCACTGTTCGCGACTCTCGAAGAAGCTCCCACTCCTACTACTGGCAGTGCGCCGGCCCTCAAGAGTCCGGAGGAGGCCAAGGGTCCTGGATCACCCATCCAGGGTCTTGCGCCGGGGCGACCCGAGGGCCCGGCACGGGCAGTTACAGAGGAAGGTGTGAATGATGACCCGATTTTGAAGAACTTGACTGGTATGGGCTATTCGCGGAAGGATGCGCTGAATGCATTGGAGAAGTACGACTATAACCTTGAACGAGTGAGTGGCAGTGGTCCCCTTGTATCTGATGGAGTGAAGTTGACACGGTGATCAGGCGGCAAACTTTCTTGCTAGCCAGTCGTAAGCTGTCTCGGCGTCTGTTTACATGACGCAGGCAACACAGGTTGCAATTGAATTCGATGAGCACATTCTTTTTGTTGCATAGGAAGCGAGCTTGTATGAAGCAATAACATTTGTGACATTCCCACGACGGAATAACCGTTGCCTTGGGTAACGAAGGTTTAAACCTGTTTATTGTCCGATATTCTATGTGGTGCTCACGCCAGAGGGCCACCGGCTAGACAGTAGTTGTGCGTTGGTTTTCTATCTGGGTAGGAGGGGCCGGGGGGCGGGGGCGGGGGCGAAAAGGTTGTAGGTGGATAGGAGATAATGTATAGTTCTTGTATATGCCTGCTTTAGTAGGTTTTGAGGTGATGCTTTTACTTACGGCCGGTTCTTCTCAACACCTCGTGACGTGTTTTGGACGATTCCTATCTTTTGGTACCAGACCCGGGAGCCGAATGTATACAACACCTTGGCTCCTCCAGCGACATGAGGGTGATGCCGCTATCCCGAGTTACATTAATCCGTACGGAGTACGTCCTTGGGGGTTCGAATGCTTGGCTTGCATGTCGCACTATGCCAACATCGAACCGATACGGCGACCTTGGTATCCAGGCGGTTTCTGTAGAGACGCTACGCGACTGCTCATGCTGCCGGAATAGATAAGTGGTATTATTGGGGCAGAAGGAGAGGTTGTAAAGAACGCGGGGGGGCACTTTGTGTTTACTGTGTGTAACGTTACTAACTAGTAGACTACTACTACAGTACGTACGTATTTAGCGGCGGCTGGGCCCGCGACCCACCGCTGTGGAATCCGGGGTAACATGAGATGAGCACGAGGGACGAGAGGACGAAGGACGATGCCATGACTCGAGAAATACGAAATTACGGTTCAGTACTTGCAAGTTACGGCATCGACAACTCGAAATCAGACGAGCAAGGTTCATTTTGGCCGCCATCGACTGGATCCCGAGTCGGCATTCCGGTGTTGGAATAAAGGAGATTCGCGCCATGGCCATCTGCTTGACATCTCATGATTCTCATCGATCCTACCCCTGCGTCGATCCCGATCCCCGAACGTTCGCAGTGTATGACGCCGACGTGACGCCATTCGCAATCGCCGGTATGGAGGTAATTCGGCGACGGGTGCCTCGCCTACAATTTAACCCATCCCGCATACATATCCTCGGACCTCATCCTCGCGACTATTTCGCGATCCCAAGCCCCCTCAATGTCCCTGTCAACTTCTCGTCTCTTCACCCGCATCGCTCGCAGCAGCCCATCGTCATCAACGAGACATCTCTGCCCGAGACCAGACTTCATCAACGCAGTCTTCTCCAGCCGCGCATTCAGCAGCAGCA
This sequence comes from Arthrinium puccinioides, assembly GCA_022414665.1. NCBI lineage: Eukaryota > Fungi > Ascomycota > Sordariomycetes > Amphisphaeriales > Apiosporaceae > Arthrinium > Arthrinium puccinioides. Next base: position 631,500 of record JAIUNF010000005.1, read on the forward strand.
TTGCCAGAATGGCGAGCTTCCCGACCCCGTCCAGTGACCGCCCTAAGAATGAGATGCAGTACTTCCCCGACATGTTGACGGCATTGCCGTCCAAGTCGGCCGAGTTCAGGAGAGTGCTGTGGACTGGTAAGCATCTGCACGTCAGGCAATATATATAAATACATATACGAATATATATTCCCAAAGTCGACGCTGACACGCCACGACTAGGTCTCTACAGTCAGCTGGTCCTCATGACCATCCCCGTGGGCGGCGACATTGGCGAAGAGGCATGTCACTCCGCCGCAAATCCCCATTTTTTTTCTCATTCCATCGCAACGAACGAGCGTCCAGCTAATGCAAATCAGACTCACACCGTGGACCAGATCCTGACCTTCACTTCGGGGACGGGCCTGGCGCAGGTGGGCGGCAAGGAGCAGGACGTCAAGGCGGGAGACCTCGTCATCGTGCCCGCCGGCACCAAGCACCAGTTCATCAACACTGGGCCCACGCCCCTGCTGCTCTACACCGTCTACAGCCCGGCCGAGCACAAGCCGACCTCGGTGCACAAGACCAAGGAGGAGGGCGACAGGGAGGAGGAGGATGGCATCGATGAGGCGCCCGAGTGGAGCCAGAGGAGCAAGGCGCAAAACGAAAAGGATGGGTATGTCCGGGCCGCGGAGTAGGGGGAATTGGAAGTCACGATGAGAAAGTACTCTTCTTCTATTATTGAAGATCCGTGTACTTTCAGTACGCTGTTCGATGCTTTGGTTATTTTAAATGCGGGCCCAGAGTGAACCCCTAGAAGCCATTCTGTGTCCAGCGCTCGGGTTGCTTAACCACGTAACTACCTCATTCCCACCCAATTTTCGAATATGCCCTCGGCTTGGATGATAAACTAGCATGATCTTACCCGAATACGCTCCTTTCCAGCGGGAATTGGGCGAAAATGCGAATACGAATACGAGACCCTGTCACGTGATCACCCCTTGTGCATCCAACTATCCCACCTTTCGGACACAGCCTGCGTATCCTCTCTTGGCAGTACGTACACTTGTCGCGGTAGCCTATCCATCGTGCTTCCTACACGGTACCAAGGAAGATTCTGAAAATCAGCGTTGAGACTCACCAGGTTGACAGCAACGACTTACAAGGGCGCGAAGCACGATCCCACATCTCGTCGTCCAAACGAGTCGAAACCACAGGCCCACTGGAACGATGGCGACAGTTGCAATGCCTTATTTTCGTCTACCATCATGTAAACAATGTTAGACTGACAGCAGTGATTGCTGGGCGAGCCGTTCTCCCACTGACTCGATCAAGCAAGGCCTTGGCGACCTTGGTGAAGACTCCACATCACGGATCCCTCACATATAGAAGGTCAAGGTAAGCCCCGAGATGTTTCCTGGTTGTACTCTTCTTCTGCTACGTTCCCCAAAGCTCAGTTTACGGTCCACATTTTAGCCCGTCAGAGTCCTTCTCACTCCTGTTCTCCTCTCTTCCCTCACCCCCGAGCAAATCCGAGTGGGATATCATGTCAATCCTCGCTTCCATCCTCCGGCCTGTGGCTTATACCATCGGTGCCGTGCTGATCTCGGTTCTCGTCAACGTCCTCTGGCAACTGCTTCCTCGAAAGAAGTCGGAGCCACCTGTTGTCTTCCACTGGCTTCCACTCATTGGAAGTGCCGTTTCTTTCGGGACAGACCCGTGCAAGTTCTACATGGAATGCCGAGAGAAGCATGGCGATGTGTTCACCTTTGTGCTGTTCGGAAAGAAGATGACGGGTAAGCCAAGCCCCTTCTCCTATCCAAGCTGACAAGCACTGCTGCACGGGCATGGTGTATTCCCACCTCGATGTGTGGCCGCTTTGTAGAAAGATCCGACGAAAGCTGACCTAGGAACGTGTAGTCTACCTCGGCCTAGCAGGCAACGAATTCATCCTCAATGGCAAGCTGCGAGACGTCAATGCAGAGGATATCTACGGACCGCTCACCAAGCCCGTCTTCGGCCGCGACGTCATCTTCGACTGCCCAAACGCGAAGTTCATGGAGCAGAAAAAGTTTGTCAAGTTCGGCCTGACCCAAAAGGCCCTCGTCTCCTACGTCCGACTCATCGAGGAGGAGACTCTCGACTACCTCAAAACCACCCCGGCGTTCAAGGGAAAGTCAGGCACCATTGATATCACCACGGCGATGGCCGAGATCAACGTCTTCACGGCTAGCCGGGCGCTTCAGGGCGCCGAGGTGCGCAAGAAGCTGACGGCCGAGTTTGCGGATCTGTACCATGATCTCGATCAGGGCTTCAGGCCGATCAACTTCCTCATGCCGTGGGCGCCGCTGCCGCAGAATCGTCGTCGGGACATTGCGCGCGCCAAGATGTTCGCCATATACATACAACTGATCGAGGACCGTCGGAGACGACTCGACACCGCGGATCCGGAGACCGTAGACGAGGACCCCGACATGATCTCCAACCTGCTCAAGTGCGTGTACAAGAACGGCCAGCCTCTGCCCGACGCGGAGATTGCCAACATGATGATCACGCTCCTCATGGCGGGCCAGCATTCGTCGGCGTCCTCGAGCGCATGGATCATGCTTCGTCTGGCCTCGCGGCCCGACATCGTCGAGGAGCTGTACCAGGAACAGCGGCAGAGCCTCGGTGGCGATCGCGCGCGGGCCTTGCAGTTCTCCGACATGGACAAGCTCCCGCTCCTCCACAACGTCGTCAGGAGACGCTGCGCGTGCATTCCTCGATCCACTCGCTGATGCGCAAAGTCACGAACCCGATGCCGGTGCCGGGCACCGACTACGTCGTCACGCCGGACAAGGTGCTCGTCGCCTCGCCCATCGTCACGCACCTCGACGCGGAGCACTTCCCCGACCCGTCGGTCTGGGACCCGCACCGCTGGGACGAGGCCGTCGAGGTCGAGGTCGAGGTCGAGGCCGAGGAGGACATGGTCGACTACGGCTACGGCGCCGTGTCCAAGGGCACCCGGAGCCCGTACCTGCCCTTTGGCGCCGGCCGCCACCGCTGCATCGGGGAGAAGTTTGCGTACGTCAACCTGGCGACCATCGTCTGCACCCTGGTGCGGAACTACGAGTTCGCCACCCTGGACGGCAAGTCCTGCGTCCCGCCGACGGATTACACGTCGCTCTTCTCGAAGCCCGCGCGGTCCGGGGAGATACGCTGGGTGAGGCGGACCGACGGGAACGCGGATTGAAGGGATCGTAGACGAGGTGGCAGGTAGTGCTCAATTGTAGTGCACAAGCAAAGAGGCCAATTCCGGAGTTCAGGTTCTTATGTTCGTCAAAGTCTCGATTGGGCATCTGCCTGTGATGTAGGCTGTAGCTCCTGAGTCGTCAGAAGGGGCCGCGGAATCCATTCAATCGGGCACAAAAATGCTCCACCATTACGCACAAGGATGACTATTGGAATAGGCTTTTATAATTTTATCCAATCAGAATCTGATGGCTGGGTGGCCGAGTGGTCTAAGGCGCTCGACTCAAGCTACATCTTGGCTGTCCCAGACAGTACTCATTCGAGTCTCGTAAGAGGCGCGCGTTCGAATCGCGCCCCAGTCAATTCTCTTTTTGCTGTTTGCATCGACGGAGAAGGTAGGTAGGTACTCTCTCTGCATGTAATATTTTTGCTTGTTTTCTTTTTTGTCTCTATTCCGAAAAAAACACAATGTCGATGGCCTCGTCAATCCAGATACAAAGGAAGGCTGACTTGCACTGCCTACCTACGAGTCTACGATGGCAGGGGTGGCAGGCGTCTGATAGGTCGACTCTGCATGATAGTTACTGCAATCTGCCACACTTGTTGGCAAGGCAGAGCTGAGAGAGGCCGCTTCTCATTTATTCATTAGGGACGCCCTCGATCGTCCGCGTGGTTTCGCTCTCTTCGAAACTCTCATCCAAACTCCCATCCTTGAAATCGCGTGTTTTCCGGCATTCCAGAGAATCAGAAACATTAATAATGGAATCGTTGGCAGCGCTCGGCCTCGTCGCCAACGTCCTGCAGTTTGTTGACTTCGGCTGGAAGTTATTCGCCGGGTCGCGTGCCATTTACAAGACGGGGGCCAGCGCTGATCAGCAGAGCCTCGATACCATCGCCACCAGCATCACCGAGCTCAGCGACGCCATCACCGTCTCACACCAGTACCCAAAGACCCTGCAAAGCCTGGCGCAAGAATGCAAGAACCTCGGCCAGGAGCTCTCGGCAGTTGTCGGGAAGCTGAGAACAAAAGGAAAACCTCAGAAGTGGGAGAGCTTCATTGTTGCGCTCAAGGAGATCTCGAAACAGAGCAAGGTCGATGGCTTGCTGGAGAAGCTTCGGAAGTTGCAAGACCAGTTGACGGTTCAACTGCAGTTCATCATGCTGTAAGTTGGAATTCTGTAGGTGCTGCGTGATTGTAAGCCTCGCTAAGTCGTATACACAGTGATCGCCAGTCCACGGTCCAGAAACAACTCGCCAGTATCGAGAAAGCTACGAGGCAGGTTGATAAGGCAAGGAGTCAAGAGCTAGCAGCGCTCAGAAACGACGTACTCGCTGGTCTTGATAAACTGGAAACCCAATCGCGTCCAAGTTTGAGGGCGGCGACTCCCAAACTTGCTCCGGAGAGAGGAGAACCATCTCCTTCAAATTCAGGAGCCGAGCTGTCCTTATTGATGCGAAATCTCTATGATGCAATCAATCGGTTACAGTCGGAAGCAGAGACGAGTTCGCAAGACCAGGAATTCCTTCACACTCTTCATTTCTCACGCATCCATGCTCGCTACAACCAGGTTACCAGAGCCCACCAGGAGACTTTCAAATGGATGCTGGAAGATAGGATTGCTGGCAACGGGCAAGAATTGAAATATGTCGAATGGCTGCGATCCCGCAACGGCACTTTTTGGATTCGGGGGAAGGCTGGCTCCGGAAAGTCGACTCTCATGAAGTACTTGTGGCAACATCCCGAGACTCAGTCGCACCTGAAACACTGGGCCGGGCAGCGGAGTCTTGTACAGGCCAAATATTTCTTCTGGGCCGCAGGGACGGATTTGCAGAAGTCTCAAGAAGGACTTTTACGCTCACTCCTACTCAAGGTCTTGCGCACTTGTCCCAGAGCCATTGCCCTACTGAGAGACGAACTATCAAAGACCGAGGAAGCGCGCCTAGAAGGGGATACGGATCCTTGGACATTGGAAGAGCTTCTTCATATGTACCGATTTCTCATGGGCCAAGCGTCAAACGTCAGCTTTTGTTTCTTCATTGACGGACTTGACGAGTTCAAGGGCGACAGTGCAGCCTTACTTAGTCTCATCAGGGCCTTATCTTCTCACCCCAACGTCAAGATATGTCTCTCGAGTCGGCCCTGGACGGAATTCATCTACGTATTTGGAGCCGACCCTACCTTGTGTGTGAAGCTGGAAGACCTCACAAAGGAAGACATACGGCGTTACGTCCATGATCAGCTGGGTACCGATAAGAGGTTCCAAGAGTTGACACAAGAGGATACTAGCTACGAAACTCTTGCCAAAGAAGTAGTCGAAAAGGCGCAAGGGGTGTTTCTCTGGGTGGTTCTCGTCTTGCGATCGCTTCTTGAGGGGAGCCGGTTCAAGGACAGCATTCGAGACATGCACCAACGCCTCGCAACCTTTCCAGAACTGCTGGAAGACTTCTTCAAGAAGATTCTAGACGACATACCGATCTTCTACCGATCCAAAACAGCCAAAATTTTCAGTATCGCTACAGCGTCGGAAGAGCCACTGCCTCTGATCCTATATGGATTCGTCGATGATATCATCACACACCCTCACTCAGCGACGACTGCCGAGACTAAGCCAATAACAGAAAGGGAGGTTGCATCTAAAATCAAGCTCATAACGGTTCGGCTTGATGCTCGATGCAAGGGCCTCCTTGAAGTTGTTAATCGAGCTAACATTAAGGTGCCCTTCTTCAAGTATGAAGTTGACTTTCTCCATCGAACCGTGCGGGACTTTTTGCAAAACTCCCCCGAGGCACAACAATTCCTCCAAAGGGATCTTGACAGAAACTTTGAACCGAACCTGGTAATCTGTCAAGCGCTGCTTACATATTGGAAGGCTATGCCAGGTGAAGGTCCTTTCAACGACGATCGATTTGAGAGCATAAACGGTAACCATCCAGTCACGAAATTTCTCGACCATGCCAAGCGAGCTGAAGACTGTCTAGAGGATGTTACGACGCTTTATGCCGTGCTGGACGAGACGGAGACTTTCGTGATGTCAGTTCAGTCCGATGGGAAAAGAAAGATGGGCTGGAAAGCAAGCTTTCTGGGACTAGCCGTTACGGCTAGATTACGACGATATGTGGAGCATCGCCTGTCTGATCGGGAACTATGTGACGGCTTGTTACACCCCCTGGTGCCTGCCCTCTTCTTTACCACGCTCTCCATTTGCGTGATGGTTACCTCGTTAGGATGGACGTTCAAATGGTCAAGTACCTCCTCGAACGAGGCGCGGATCCAAACAACAGTTCTATGGGGCCAACTTTGTGGAACTTCCTTGTCTACAAGTTCGTAACAGATCGTGGACATTTCGGCAACCTCAGCAAGCCGGAGTTGGAAGCTGTTTTGAAGCTTTTCATTGCGTACAAAGCTGATCTTTGGTGCTCTGTTGACTTTCCTGGCCCTAGTCCACCTACATTATTACGCTGCGTAAATCTTTTCGTTTTCCCCAGACTTTTGGGGAAAGACGCGGTACCTGCCTGTCTGGTAATCAGAGACCGATTTCCCGATGTTGCAGACGAGCTACTCGCAGCCGCGCCTTGGAGCATTCGCTCGTGGTTAGCTAGGAGAAGATGGAAATTAGAGTGAAAAACACTAGGGTCTGGGTAGCTTCTCGAGCAGCCTGCATCGGTCCCATTCGACGATGGCCATATGACAATCGAGACGCGGGACTGAAAATCGTTCCCGGCGGGGGGGGAGTGTATTTGACAACAAGGGGTCTCACAGTGAGCATGCGGACGGAATTTCATCTTGCTGGTCAATATGACTCTCAAGAAGATCGAGAAGCGGGACTAGACATCGTCCAAGGGCTGGCTGGCTGGCTTTATAGCAAAATAGTCTCGCATTGAGCATGTGTGCTTCATTTTTATGTCTAAATATCCATGTATTCCATTTCGTACAAGCTGGACTCTCCCAACCGTGACCGTAGCCAAGTAAACCTCTGAGAGCAGCAAGGACTGTATGTATGTATGCGTGAGTGTGTGTACCTTAGGTATCTGCTATCTGGTGTCAAGGGCTTGGCTTCATAAACATGTCCTGCACAGTTTACGGGGTACATGCAGTACCATCACTTCACTCACGCAATCAATCCAAGCTGGCAGTTCGGTCGGGCCAGAAAGTCAATTATCTAGAACCCGTCTTCTGCTCTCCCCAACTCCTCCTTATCCATAAACTAGTCACACAATAATCGTACCAATCTACTCGTCCGTCTGTCTGGGGGTGGTGCAAATAGGGGGGAATGAGCAAGAACGCCCATCCATCCTCTTCGACACCCAATCAGATAGATACATCGTCGCAATTTACTAAAGCCGTACGTTCCGAGGCCCATTATCCATTAGGCCGACACGTCCATCATACCAACGCGCTGATAACACATACAAAAGACGGACCGGACCACTTGAAAGAGAAGTGCGAGTAGCACCATGCTGTCGAAATAGGCACCGTTTTCCTCCAACCGGTGCTGCACCATGGGTATTCCAAAAATTACAAATCCACCCCTTTATACCGGAGGGCTGCTCTGGGCCGGCTCCTCGTCGCCTTCCTCCGCCATGCTTTCGTCGACCAAACCGTCCTCCTCATCATCATTATCACCTTCCTCTTCGCCGGGCTCATCTGCCACGATGCCGTTCATGCGTTCCCAAACCTCCTTCCGTATCTTGTCGTCTTTGGCAACTCGCGCCCGTTCAAGCTCTTCAACACCACCGCTCTTCTTCAGTCTGCCCTCGCCCACAAAGTTGACAAGCTCCTTCGTAAGGGGATTACCCTGTCGGCCCGCGAGCTCTTTCTGCCTGAGCTTCTCCGCCCGTTCAATAGCTTCCAATCGATCTTCGTGGTTGGGCTGCAGGGCGCGGACCTCGCCCAAAACACCCTCCTTGGCCGCCGACGGATCGCCACCTTGGCCCAGGTTCGCCAAACCTTTGGAAAACTGACGCCCAGTCGGCGTCGCGGCTTCCTTCATCTGCTCCTTGGTAGCCTGTTCGACCAAGGCGAAAGTCTCGGTGGCCTTTTCAAGATCGTCCTGCAGATCGATCATGAGATCCTCCATGACCTTGAGCTCGTCACGGCCTTGGCACACATCTTCGAGCTCCTTCTCCCAGATCTTTGTCCAGATAGGCTTCTCACGCTTCATGTAGTCGCGCATCTTGCCAAGCTCTTGGCCGAGTCCCTGGATGTCCTTGGACACGGTCTCGAGCAGTCGCGGCAGCGGGCGCACGCCGCGGTGCACGACGTCCTTGCGCAGATCCTCGACGAGATCCTGCAAATCATCGACCCTCGTGACGAGGCGGTCCGAGTCCCCGTTAAGCTGCTTGCGACCAGTTTTCACATAGGCGTAACCAGAGCCACCTTCCACACTTGGCACCGAGGCGTTAACAGCGGCTGTCTTGACCTCCTTCGCCTTGCTCCGTAGCGACGACATGGAGCTCTGTATGTCGGTCTGAAAGGTGGAGTAGGTCTGGCGAAGGACGGCCAAGTCTCGGCGGAGGGTTTGCACCTCTCTGAGCTGGCTGGGGTTGAACTTGCCGGAGGACAAGTAGCCCTTGGGGCTGCCCTCGACCATCATTGGGGGCGCATTAGCCAGGCGGGTCATCTCTTTGGCCGTCTCGAGTTGACGATCAGAAACCCTCTGCAGTGCCGTACCCTGGTCATCCACATTCTGCTTGACCTCTTCTACGGCTTTCTTGATGGCGCCGATGCCATCATCGATATGGCGCTTGATCTCATCCAGTTGCTCGACATTCAATACAAGCACCGTACGGTCCTTGATGTCTGACAAATCCTCAAGTTCGTGACGGATGCCAGATATCGGATCCTGAATATAAATCTCGGGAAGATCGGCGCCATTCAGAGCAGTGTTCCAGGAGAACTTTTCGATGAACGCCAACTGCAGACGTCCAATGGTCAGGTCTGTGTACCCCTCGGGTAAGACAAATTTCTTGACCTTGGACTTGTACTGCAAGAACAGGGTCAGGTCTTTTGTTAGTGGTGGTGACTGCTCCACGTATCCGTTCGTCTTGGCCCCAGGCGGCGTCTTGGGCAGCTGCTCCTGTTGTGGCCCAGCGACAGACGAACCAGAGTCTCGAGGTCTGCTCTTTTCGGGCGATTTTGTCCTGGCCCCCATGATGGGAAGCCCATCATCCAACGGACCGGATATCGTCGCAGTAGGTTGGTATCGGTCCTCTGGGGACGTCGCTTGAGGGGTTTGAGGTTCTGATGCCGATGCGTCGTCTACAGATGCGCCCTCTTCGGAAACCTTGTTGGGCACTCTGACGGGGGAGTTGTCAAATGCACTTCGCGACTGGGTCGAGGTATTGCGACTATGCTTCAAAGCCTCCCGTACCTGGACGGCGCGCAAGGACTCTCTCACTTCTCCGCGACCTCGATTCGGAAGGGGTGTGTTCTGGGATGGCAACATAGGCACGCCGCCTGTCGGCGCCCCTAGATGTTTGGATATCTGATAGGCCGAGTACCGTCGCGATGCCCTTCTTTCCAGATCACCGCCTCGTTGCAACGCTGCCAGAGCACTCTGCTGCGACTTGGGTGGCGGAGGCGGTGGTGGAAAGGCATCAAAGTCGATGTTGCCATTAGGGGGGTGCGGGTATGGTGGCTTCGTCGCCCGGGTATGGGGGCATAACGGGCATGTTCTGCATCGTCGTACTTGATAGAGAAGACAGCTCCGAGGCGATAGACCCTTGTGTGTGCGACTGATCGCGTGGCGGGAACCTGCGACTGGGAGAGGTTTGGGCCGCCCCAGACGGACCGGCGGCCGGTGGACCCGAGCTGTCTCGCTGTGCGTACCCATTCTCGATACCTTCGTTCAACAGAGTCGTGAGGCCAGTGGTGGAGCTGCCTACGGTGCTGGTGCTCATGGTCCGGCTTGTCAGGTTGGAAGGCCCCTCGGGCGAGCCAGCACCGCTCTCCCGATCGCGGGCCTGTTTTTGGCGTAGCTTCTGCTGCTTCCGCTTGAGACCATGCAGCAGGTTGATGATGATGTCGCGTATCCGGGGCAGGTACTTCTCGAGGCTTTCGGTACTAGCCTCCTGGCTGAGAGTGGCCTCGAGAATGTGGCGTAGCGATTCGGGGACGTTTCCCAGGTCTGACGTGTCGACGTTGATAGCGGCGAATGCGCGGCAGGCCATGTTGAACTCGTAACCCAGCCTCACGTAGACATCCGACACCTGGGTGTCGGTAGCGGCGCCTCGAGACCATTGCGTCAGTGTTTCGAGGAGCTGCTTCGTGGCGACGAGGAGGTGTGTGACGCTCTTCTCGATCTGTGACAGAGGCATGGCTGCACCGCTGGAAGACTGCTGGGCGGAATTATTGGTCAGCGTTCTCTGAGGTGATAATTGGGCGAGGCCAGGGGAAACGAGGAGGGGAGAGCGATTCTAGCGCCAAGCGCCATCTAGCAGCACGTCCCGTTGGTTCGTATGGAGACGGCGTTGTTAGTACTTACGTTTCCACGCCGTGATCCACCCCCTCCCGACTTGTTCGAGGCTGTCGATGTGCGCGGCTGCATGTTCGCCGGCGACATGGATCGCGACGGGACGCCAGATGACGACAGCGGTGGTCCTGGATCAGCTCCCGGCGAGCGGCGCTGCATCGAGCGCTGCGATGGGTTCGGCGCCTGCATGGTCGTGTTGTGTCTGTCGAGGTTGTCCGGCAACACCCAGGGGCTTTCTCTTGTCTCTCACGTTCCGTGTAGGTTGGCGCTACAAGAAGCGTGTGACGTCTCCCGCCCAGAATATGTTTCGTACGGGCACCAAAAGAAGCGGGCTCGAGTTGAGTCGTTTTGTGTCAGGTGAAGTTAGTGATCAGATGAGCCAGCGCAACAATAGCAACAGGCAAGAAGGATTGGCTGCTTGGTGATTACGGCCGGCTAGCTCGCAGGGTAAAGAGGAAAGGAGAGCAAAGGAAGACACTGTCTCCGAGTTCCAACCGCTGGTATGCTGCTTGCTGCAGTGCTGGGGGGGTTCGTGTCGTGAGACGACGTCAAAATTGGCCGGACAGCGGATGCTCGCATAATCGATCAATCAATCGCATTGGGCGCTCAAAGCCTCGGTGGCTAAAGTTAGGGTAGTCTAATGTCGTCGGGCAGCGGCCTTCCCTTCTTCTCACGACCCCTGTCCCAGCCTCCTCCTTCGCTGAAGTACGGAGTAACTTACCGTACTCCGTACTGTGTTCACAGCAGTTAAACGTACTCGTCCTTGGACACCGAGAGGTCCGTGCATGACAAGCTCCACTAGGTCCCCCTCCCCTTTGGCCCCCTGTTCCCCACCAAATAGTGCATGTTTCATCGATCCTCTCATGTTCCCTCCGCTAGTTACCTTTCGTTACCACTACCAAGTACGGAGTAACTAACTCGAGTTACTTCGGATGTGGTTGGGGTTAAACGGTTTCGTTTGGGCTTATTATTAAATAGCTTGGCCGTTTCTCTCTCCCGCTTCGCGGGCTGCTTTTGCATCACGACTTGGCGACTTGTGTGCTGAAGCAACTAGTCATGCCTTTCAAGAGACTGGCTTGGATCAAGCCTCGGTGTTTCCGGATGGTGCACATCTTATTTTTGCAAAGTCGATGCATTACAAGGTCTCCGTAGTTGGGGCTTGTGAATCCTTCAGCTCCTGCTCTAGCCTCTCTCTACCTTCGGACGTCGTACAGTCGCCGTGTACCGGTACGGTCTGACTCTCACGCAGACTCGACTCTGGTCAGCAACAGGCTCCGTCTCTTCAAAACCGCCGTCACCTCGTGGCACCCCAGAAATCCAGTCCCTTGACAATCCTGGTTCTGTGGAGTCGGTCAATCGGCTTGACCCCGTGTCCCATCGTCGTCAACACCTCTCACGATCGGGAAATACCAGAGGCTCAGGTTCAGCGGACGGCTCCCACACATCCTGTCAGCAAGGGTCCTCTTTGCGCCGCCACAGAGACTCATTAGCGGTGTCCCATGCCTGGCAGGGGCCTGCCGACGCGTGTTCTCGTGCGTGGTTCATTGCAAAGAGTGTGGGGGGACACTTATTTAAACCATCTCCTTGCCGTCATAGACTCGTAGCAACGTCGCGACGTTTTCGGAGGTGAGCACTAGCCAACTGAAGAAGTCCCTGGTCAAGTATACGCTGAACCCTCATCCACCATCAGTGACAGCAGTGAGCACCAGTGTCATTGTTGCTTCGGGTTCACCCTTGACTTTGGATCTAGTTGCTGTTGTTCTGTCGAAACATACCCACATCTCAACATGGCCACCCCCAAGATCGCCATCGTTGGCGCCGGACCAGCAGGCTGCACGCTCGCCCGACTCCTGACCCTCTCGGGCATAGCGGCCACCGTTTACGAGAGCGATAGCAGCCCCAGTTACCGCTCTCAAGGCGGCACCTTGGACTTGCACGCAGATTCCGGCTTAGCCGCCCTAGAACAGGCGCAACTCATGGACGAGTTCAAGGCGGTCGCCCGATATGATGGGGATGCCTACTTACTGACAGACAGGAGTTGCAAGACGCTTATCAAATTCGGCGGTGGTATGCAATCAGCCAGAGGAATGAGGCCCGAGATAGACCGTTCAGATCTACGCAGGATCCTCACGGAATCATTACCACCAGGCACAGTGAAATGGGGCCGTCGCCTGAAAAGAGTCGATGGGCCCAACACGCTCGTCTTTGCAGACGACGTCGAGGAGTCCGGCTTCGACCTGATCGTGGGCGCCGAAGGCGCCTGGAGCAAAGTCCGCGACTTCATCGCTTCTGACACCAAGCCGCTCTTCACGGGGCTGGGGTACTATTTCTTTAGTATCCCGGACGCGGCGACGATGGCGCCGGAGCTATATAAGCTTGTGAACAGGGGCAGCGTGTTCTCATCCCACGAGGGTCAGAAGTTGGCCGTGCAGCAGATGGGCGACGGCAGCCTGCACGTCGGCTGGGCGTTCCGCGCGCCCGAGGACTGGATACAGACGTGCGGGTACGATCCTCACGACCTGGAACAGGCGCGTGCCGCCATCTTGGACATGATGCGAGACTGGAGCCCGGCGCTCCGCGCGGCCGTGGAGAAGGCGAGCGGTACCTGCCAGCCCAAGAATCTATACATGCTCCCCGTCGGCTGGCGCTGGGAACACCGCCGGGGGGCGACGGTCATCGGGGATTCGGCACACCTGATGGCACCTTTCGCAGGTGAGGGCGTCAACGTGGCGATGAGGGACGCGATGGAGCTATGCGCTGCGGTCGTTCGGGCGACGCAGGCTGTTGGTACGAAAGACTTTGCGCAGAAGTTGGATGAGGAGGTCATGGCCTTCGAGGCGGAAATGTTCCCGCGCATGGAAAAGTTCCAGAGGCTCACCGACGACGTCACGCAGCTCTGGTTGTTTACGGATGGCGATACCCGGAAAGTCGTCCCGGCGGCGCTACTACGGCATGCCCAGGCGGAAATACCGGCGTTTGCGTACCCTTTGGCTTACATTGGGATGTATTCGTCATGGTGGGTTTGGTCTTGGTTTATTTGACGGTCAGTTCTGATACTAGGACTGTGTTGAAATCGTTGGGGAGATCAAGCTGTTTATATGAAAGGCTGCAACTTGCTTGTCAGCGTGTATGTGTATGCTACTCTGCTGTACTCTTAATAAGACAGGTTCATGAATTTCCGCGGAATAGCAGTTGTATATTCAAACCACATCCAAGTACGTCGTAACTATGACTAGGGAAAGTGTTTACCCCCTTTTCAACACACGAGATGCACATTCGACCGATGTCCACTTCTCTACAGGGGCGAGAAATAAGAGCATGACCCATGGCTACACCAAGGACCTCACGTATTGAGGCATAAAAACAAAGCCACGGCCATACATATTGTCCGAGTCGCCATCTCACCTGGCTACAAGTAAAGTTGCCTTGCAGTTAAGGTGTCACATTGCCAAGCAGTGAGTCTGTCGGAAAAAGGGGTCGGCCGGCACGGCGACAAACATTGTAGATGTGTATCACCAACGCCTGCTGTGCCATGTTGCGATACTCACGCGACCACCGAAATAGGCGACACGGCCGAGGATGGTCGGATGTGCTCTTACTTTTCAGTTACAGCTACAGTGGCGGGTTTGTTTGTCGAAGGTGTCAGATTGGAGTTCCTGAGGCCCCCAAGCCCCAACCTCTCGCACCCAGGCCTGGAAGAGAGCTGAGCGAGGCGTGCTGAGCCTATGCGGCATCGTGAAGCATTCTAGGGTGTATCATTCCTATTCTAGTCCTTGGGTTTTTCTAGGACCGTGTCTCTTTACTTCGAACTTTGGATATAACAAGAAAATGGGACATCGTGTATCGCGTCGAGTAGGATGACAATCTGAAGATAACACCAATTTATATCATGCACATAGTAACAGGAATGTTCGGAATACATTCAATTCCACCTTTCTTCAACACATAAATTAAACTCACTGCCTTAAATCACTCCTCACACAAACCCCCTCGCGCTCCTCCACACTCGCCCTAATTTTCTCCCAGCTCAACACAAGGCCCATCAAGCCCATACAAGCTCATGAACATGCTATCGTAGCACCGAGAAGAGCGGAATGACAACTCACCCAAGGGGTGCAGCTCGTATGATTTATGCCATCTTCCACATCGAACAGCCTCGGGTCCCCTGGGCGCGAAGCGCCAGACAGACCCATGGAGCTTTTTCGGGCAGGAACTCGAGCGCGCTTCTCGCCTAGAGGAAGTGGTTCCACGACGGCCCGCCGAGTTGTATGTTGCATCTTTGTCTTCGGGGCGAAGAACATGGTGGAGAAGACGCCGTGGGCGCGGCAGTTCAGGGTGAACAGGGGACTCTGGCGTGGAGGATAGGATCGAGGTATGACGTGGTGTCCTCGGGTTTCGCTGGGCACAAGGGTGGTTTGCTCGACCGGGCTTCTTTCCCTTGCTCTTGCGGACAACAGTAGGAGCTGTCTCTCATCTGGACTGGTTACACAGGTCGCTAGCCGTGAGGGAATATTTACTTCATACTTTGGTAGTAGACCTCTTCGGAGTCTGGGGGGGCTCGACACAGTCTGGAGTACGAAGCTAGGCTTGCCTAGGTGGGATCTTATACTGAAGAGCCTTCTCGTCTTCTTCCGACAGCTGCTTGCGCAAACACTCGGCGTGATTTCTCCAGAGCTCGTCTAGCTAGCGCTCGGCAGCCTGCAGCTGTTCTGTGAATTGTCTGGTTCGTCGCTTGTCTGGGTACGGGATAGTGGAAGTTTGCCACTCCTGGGGTCACCCAGCGCATCCAGCGCAGATAACTTGCCACCCGCGTGCGAAAGACCGATGGCCATTTGGTTACGAGGGAAAGGAGTCAACTGTCCGACTGCCCAGTCATGCAGTGGCTTTGATTTATTCCTTTGGCGCGTCCCATGTTACACGACCAGGCCGCACGTCTTGGAAGAGCCACGGATTAAGCATCCAGGGCTGAGTACACAACTCGCAAAGCAGCCCGAAACCTGCGAAGACGCGTGGCCGTGGAATGACGCCTTCTAAGAGGAGATGAAACCCCGTTCCCTTGAGGGTTTCCCGATACCTCCACATCGAGGACATGTCGGACTCGGCCGGTGGCGTCGATTTAGCCTGGGGCATCTCCTATATGCTCGTATTCTCCAACAACCTCGACAAGAAAGGCCAGATCTTCCTTCATGGCCAGTGCATCTTCCGACCTTCGCACGTGTGGTGAAGTATGTTTACCCCATGCTGACTTCGCGCGAAAGGTAATACGAGGATTCTCGAGCCATTTCGACATCCGGTAGTCAATCGCCCTAGCCTGAACCGAAAGGCTCTCAGGCCCAGACCAAACTATGTCCAACTCGAGGCCATCAGAGTCAAGCTTCTTATCGCAAAGAACGCCTTAGCAAAAGTCGGCAAGGAAGCCAGAGATACCCTTAAACCTCGGGTATATTCAAATCGTCGGCACCGTCCCACCGCCGGTTTTGGCGGGAAGCTCTTTCATCGCTGTCGGATGCTTCGTCCATTTTCTTCATGTTGCTGTAGGCAGTAAGCATCAAGGGGAGCACTCCAACTCTCTTGAAGATGTCGAGTTGCAGGCTGTCGAAATCAAATACGGCAGGCAAATACACGAGGCTTATCGCGGCCCCAAGTTGAGCCGGCGCAAGGTTGTGTTTCCATGCGGGAGAGGTTTTCGGAGCTGATCGAGGGCTACACGCAGATTCCCTCGGAGTGTTGAGCGGCGCCGTCATCTACAGGCCCTTTGTCGCCGGCATTTCCGGATCAGGTCTTCGCGCCGGTCCAGGATATCTCCCAGGAGCTCGAGGGCCTTGGGAGATCTTGGCCAAGATTTCCTCGGGTCACCTCGGCCTCGGTGACGGCTAAGGGATGGCCTCATCTGCCACCACTAGGGGTTTACAATGTCCCGTCCACGAAAGATTTCCATGCTCAAACTTGCGCGAGGGGAAAACAAGGAGCGAGCTATGGGCTGCCGGGGTCCGCAAGCCGCTCAACGAACTCCCCTGGCCATGGGAATGGATGCGCCACCCGTTCACCTCGATCGTTAGAGGCCATCTCAAAATCGAGAGAGAGCTGCCGAGTGACATCCGAATGACGTCTAAAAGAAATCAAACAAAGCAATGGTAATATGACAAGTGACAAGAACTACCACGGAGCCCGAGTACCCGGGATCGCTGGTGAGGTGCAGTTCATGTTCACTCAATCGGAGGTTACGGAACGGAGCCCTAATGCAGAGACAAGGATCATGTCCGACGTACACAGTAGTTGCTGTGACAGTAAACAAGTGCGACTGTTTGCAAAGTCAGCGGGACGATCACGACCACTCCGTCGGTTGCTCAATGCTCCCTGCAGCTCGAGGCCTAGCTTCTATACATAGCATGCATAGCAGCTGCAATGCCTTTCCTGCGTCGCAAGGTCGTGGCTCGTACCAACCAAATGTCGCCATCGCTTGCATGCGCTCGTCGAGTCTGAAACAAAGTTGTATGTTTTCACAATTGACGCGTTAAAAAACGGGCGATTGCGCGGGTCGTGATCTGGTTGGACCCCCTAGTAATACATACATGTACAGTACACAGTACCGAAGTAGTAAACCGACAGGGGCAAGGGCTTGGCAATAACCTGGCGCAACCAGCCGCCCCTGTCACCACAGAACAATAACAATTGGCAGTTGCAAGAGTCTCCGAGGACGTTCGGACACAAATTGTTCACCTAACAACTACTCAGGTGAGAGGACGGGATGGCTTCTGCCGCTACTGCATTCGAACAATTGAGAACAGGTACGCCGTACAGCTGACTGCACGTAAGGACGGACATCAGCCCCATGGATGTAAAGACAAAAGAGGAGCAAGTCTTCCACATTTCACATTGTGCTTATTTTAGCTCCTTTAGATCTTCGGGAAGGTTTGTCCACAAGGGGGGGGGAGCTTAGCCAGACGCTAAACCTCTTACGGATAGTGAGCAGCACCGGAACCCCAGGATCTTCGGCCCTGTCCAGGCCAGGACTCCTCGAGAGAGACGCAAACCTGAGAAATAGCATCGACCGCTGCTGACGACTTCTTCCAAGAGACAGCATCGTCTACACAAAGACGTACCTGTTTCTTTGCAAGCCGCGAAGTCTGCACACTATAGTACATGTCGTGCAAGGTGATGTACGCGCTAACGCGGTAGCCAGGCCTGCAACTGCTTTTCGGTGTACTGCTTGGCTGCACGGAGTTCTAATCGTACGCAGGAAGAGCATGCAGATGCGAGGCGAGTTGGTTCGTTTCGTTGGTTCGTTGGTTCGTTGGTTCCTACGGGTTCGCCCGGCTTCTGTACGGAGTACACAGTACAGCAGCGGTAGCCTCATTCCCACAATAACTACTTATTCCTCTGATCGTTGATCGTTTGGATGGAAATTGCGGTACCTCGGGAACGCTTCGTGCAAACTGCCGCCATCTGCCGCGTGACCACAATGACTTTCAGAGTGAGACAGTCGTTATAGACTTTAGCATAACGACCTGCCGGATCCATGTCGGTAGCTGGCAGACACTGGCAGACACCTCTATCCATGCTGGCATGAAGCTTCTGAAGAACCAGACCTGCAAACCCAATTGCCGTTCCGCATTTGTGCACTCGAGCCAGTGTGGCAGAGTATACAGAGTAAACGCTGAAGTATTCATGTCATATCGGACATGCAATCCCATCACCGTAGTTAATCTAGACTGCATGACCGATCAGATTTCAAGAGGGTTGTAATCGACATCAACGACCAATGGCTACAGGAACTCCAATGCCAAACAGTCGAGCTGTTCATACGCCCTGCACAGGCTTGCACTCGTAGAAGAAGCCTCAAGAAGCCTCACTGACAGGTCACAGCCGGTGAAACGGTCGTACAAGACACCATGCCAACCAAAATCCAGGGCTAACGGAGGGAGCAGCTTATGAACAATACCAGAAAGATGCGATCAGGGTGTAAAAATGGCATATCCAAGTACGGTTATTGTTTGTGGCATCCGTGATTTGAGGCGGGAAGCTGTTGTCCGCCGTGGTCCGTCACAGTCCACTGTTTACACGGTCTTGTTGGAGAGGTTCGCAGCGAGAGAGAGAGAGGTATCCACCCGGGAAACGGAGTTGGCCCATTGGACGGCGCCAAGCCTCTCCTTCCAGGTGTAACCAGCCAGCCAAAGTTGTCCACTCCCTTCAGATTTCCAACACTTTCTCCACAACCTAACCATCACATCCCGCATTCTCGACGAGCGACGGGACACCTGAAGTGCCTATCCTCAAGCTGCTAGTGAGTGGTACGTCGTCGTGGGCTATTTCCGGGCTTGCCAAATGACTTGCAGCGACGCAAAGTGAACGGCTCTTCTTTGTCGGTACGTACTGCTTGCTTTCCAGTTCCTAACTGCACCGTACCCTACCCTACCTATCCTGTCCTGTCCAGCGCAAGCAAAGAAAGCATCAAAGCATCAATGCGGGCAATGTCGACGTGGGTCAGTGTCAATGCTGCCGCCGCACTGTAAACTCACACAGAGAACACCTTTTTCAAGCACCACCAAGCACACCACCACCTGAGTTACCTGCCTTACCTACCAACGTGGAACTTGCGAGTTGCCCCGACACTCCCCCATCACCAACCAACCAACCTAATCCCCTTTTGTGTGTTATTCGCAACCACATCCTCCCTTTGTGGGCAGCGTGCTGCTACAGTTCCTCCTGCACCACTTTCGAATTCCACACGTTCCTTGCGCGCCGCTCCCGTACACACATTTCTTTCTTCTTGCATTCGTTCCCATGTGCTGACGCCGGTCCTACATTCCACAGACATCCAGCTACGACGTCTAGTCGCCTCGAAGGACACTGGATTGGGACGTTGGAACTCCAGTTACCAAGTAATTACCGAGGGTGCACTGCCCATCCAAGCAGCAGTCTCGTCTGCCAGGGCAGCAAAGGAACATCTCGTGGTCTTTTTCCGCCAGGTAAAGTAGGTCGTGCCCCCTTCCCCTTCTCCTTCCCTCCCATGGTGTCGTGCAAACCCACAAGAGCTCTTTTGCTACGCAGCTGCGTGTCGCCCACATCCCGTCTTGCGGCCATGACTCGATCACCTTCCGCATCTCTCTGCCGGTACTCACTCTGCGATCGCCATTGGGACTTAACCTTTGCAGCAGACACCATACGCCCTTCATCCCAGCCCCCGATCTGCACGTGTCCGTTCCCTCCAGCTAACATGCGATCTTGACCAGACATACCGGGTTGTCGGCACCTTGAGCAAAGAGACCAAAGCGCATCACCCAACTTCAGTCACACGTAGAGGATGGTACAGGGAAAAAAGGCGGGCGCAGAAGTCACGAACGGTCAGAATAAGAAAGAAGCATCCGGCATGGCGTACCAGAAGAAGGATTTTGGCGGTGCCCGCGCCCAGAACGGTACGTCTACGACACATGAGCCAATGGTTTCCTCGAGTGTCTGGAGCTAACCATTGTGCATCTCCCAGGCTCCCCATCCGGCTTCCGCACCGACAGTGCCATCTCATCAGGTCGCCAGGGCGGCGAGCGAGTGTTGCAGAGATGGGTACCCGACAGTTCCGACAAGTTCAATGACACATTGGAGAAGTCGTCCGGCAGTGGACAGTGGGATCAGTTCCAGGCGAACGAGCAGCTCTTTGGCCTGAAGACTGATTACAATGAGAACATCTACACCACCCAGATCGACAAGAGCCACCCTCAGTACCGAGAGCGTATTGCCGCTGCTGAGAGGAAGGCACGTGAGATTGAGCGCAGCGCTGCTGCTACCTCTCATGTCGCCGAGGAGCGTATCATGGATTACGCTGGCGGCAATGACCGCGGTGGTGGTGATGAGGAGGACAAGTAAGCTTTGTCCATCCTTGCAAGGCGTAGCCCAGGCACGCGTCCTGGCGGCTATATACTGACATGGCAACTCCTCGTAGGTACAGTGGTGTCAAGCGCCAGCAAGACTTCCCGCCGCTGCCTGGCAACCGTGAGAATAAGTACACCCCTCCCGCCCGAAGAGCCCCTACTGGAGCAACCAGCGTCAAGGGTGCCCCTGTCGATCCCGCCATCATCTCGTCGCAGTTGAAGGCCCCAAAGCCTGCCCCCAAGGGTGAGGATTCCAAGGCCCGCACAGCAACGCCCACCAACGAGACCTCACTGGCCATTGCTGCTGTGCCCGCCCCGGCCAAGACACCGGAGCCAAAGATCGATGCCAAAGCTGAAACGCAGCCCAAGGCCGCCGAAAAGGTTGCCGAACCCAAGGCAATCAGCCAGACTGCGACCCCGTTGAAGCCGTCGGCTTCCACAAGCAGGACGATCTCGCCCCAGGCAAAGGAAGCTGCTGCTGCCGCCCCGAATGCTACTTCGACTGTGGAGCGCGATGTGCTTAAGGAGTTCAAGTCGTTCGCCAACCAGCAGAGGATGAATGCCGAGAAGGCTCGCAGCACCAAGGCTAAAGCCGACAAAGAGGTCAAGTTGACTGAGCTCAAGAAGTTTGCCGATAGCTTCAAGCTCCCAACCCCAGTACCTGTGGACCTGATCTCGATCATAGCCAAGGACCCGGCCAAGCAGAGAGAGATCCAGGAGAAGGCCGCTCGCGACGCTGCCGAAGTTCAACGCCGCAAGGCTGATGAACAAGCTGCCAAGGATAAGTTGCCAGCTGCTGCCAAGGAAACTCAGCCTGCTGCTGCCCCTCAAAGTACCCCAGCTGACCGTCCCCGACCTGCTGGCACTTCGACGGCCAATCAGCAAGCCGGTGTGCCCGGTGGTCGCCACCCTGCCGGACGTGGGAACTACGGACCTCAGTACCAGCAATACCGGAACGATCGTCCTGGCCCTCAACACATGCCGCAGGGTGGTCGTCCCAGCGGAGGCCTGGCTACACGCATCCGCAACGTAGAGAGCCAGAAGATGGGAGAAGGACGCCAACCCCCTACCGGTCCTGCCAATGCCGCTGACCCCTCGTATGGTGGACGGCGAATGAATGCGATCCCGGGCCACATGGGTGCCAAGCTCAACCCGAACAGCCACGAGTTCCGACCGAACGCGTTCGCACCCAGCTTCAGCCCGAACGGCCATCCCAGCGCTGGTTCCAGCCCTCGCTCTGCTCTCAACAACACCACCGAAGGCCAAGCGACTACTGCCAATAGCAACGCTGCAACTATTGTTGTGGTGACCAAGAAGAGAAAGGCTGTAGACCCCAAAAAGTGTGTGATTCTCGCTCACGTCAAATCGCTTCCGGTGCCACAGGGAAAGAACTACGACGACAACGAGGGCATCAGGCCCTCTTTCGACACTGCCCCTACTTGGCGGCAAGCCCAAGAGGAGGAGAAGGCCGAGTCCACCATGCGCCTTTCCTATGCCGAGTATTTCGAGCGCCAGCCTTTTACTGCGCAGCCCACACCGAATCCTACCCACGTCATGCCGCACCAGCTGGCCCACCAGCACCAGCTACCCCTCTACCTCCAACATGGCGCTCACAACGGTGCTCCTCGGCCATCACCCCACGCGCCCGCAATCCAGATGCACCCGGGCCAGCACGGGCCAGTACCTCATGCCCCTTATAACAACGGCGCAGATGATCATAGAATGATGCACTCCAACTCGCAGCAGTCCTACTCCTCGCCACGGATAGGTCAGGTCCCAATGGCCTACCCCCGAACAACATGAACTCGCCTGGTCAGATGGGCTACGGCCAGAACATGATGCCGGCGTTTGTACCAGGCACTCCCCAGATGGGTCAGCAGCACTTCAACAGGAGCTTCTCGAACAACCCTCAGTACATGCCTCAGCAGCAACTCCCCATGGGAGGCCCCATGATGATGCAGCCGCAGTTCATTCCCCACCAAGGCATGCCCGCGCCGCAGATGCAAATGTACCCGTCTGGACACCAGTTCATGCCTCCTGGAGGCGTTGCACCGCAGCAGCCCATGCCTGGAGCTAATGGATATCCCAGCCCCGGGCGGCCCGCCGCAGCTCCCATGATGGTGCAGCAAGGATCCCAGCATGGACAGCCCATGTACGGAATGAGTCCCGGAATGCAATATCAGCAGCCTGTGTACGCCCAACAGCCTGGCGGACAGAGTAAGTCAGCTCGAAAGCAGCCCGCCAACCAACGCCCATACTAACTCGCATTGTGAAGTGTCCACGATGCGAGGTTACAACAACCCGAGCCCGCAGCAGTTTGGAACCAGCCCCTCTCAGATGCATCACTATGGCCCTCAGCAACATCGAAATGGCAATACCAACTACAACAACAGCAACAATCACAACAACAAGAACTATCAGGGACCCAACCAGCACCAGGGCCCACCGGGCGGGCCTCAGATTCCTTCGGTGCCACAGGGCCGGACTCCAGACGGACAGGATGAAGCTAAATGAACTCTCTCGACGCAGATGGAGTAACAGTTCAGGACTCAGCGTCGTGCCCCCCCCGGCGCATCTCGGCAGATTTTATGAAATGTTCAGCATCGGTATACGAGCAACCTTTTGGTACAATTGAACAAGAGCACAGCCGAATGGCTGCGATCTCGGTATTGACATGGCATGGGATGCGCCCCCGAAGACATTGACACAGAGTGAGAAGGGTGTCGATGTTCGTTGCCGCTACTTGGACATGCCTCGGCTGTCCCTCCCAAAGGTCGTACCTGTCGCTTCCTCACCTGGTTGTGTTTTGCAGATGTGGCCAGGTTATAGTAGTATTCGTGGCATCTCCCGACGGATCAAGTAGGATACCTTTTCGGTATAGAGATCGGGCAAGAATAGCATTGCACTATATGGCAGGCGGCTCAGAGGTGGCCGGTCAGATGATGTGTCTGGACCGGTCTGGGCGGGGACGGCTCTGGAAAATGGAAGTTCTCTTCCAGCGCTCGAAAGGGGCATTGAGCGTGAGTAGGAAGAGGGGGGTTGACAGGCATATAGCCTCTACGGCATGAGCGTCATTGTTACTGGCCGTGGGGTGTTTGGGGGCATGTGAGCGGTTAACTCGACGTCAGGGGCATCTTCCGAGATCCCCTCAGCATAGCAAAATCGAGAGATGGCTTATTACTGACATGTGTGTGCCGAGTTGTGTGGGTTGGTGAAGACGCACATGGTCAGTCAGGCTTTCCCAAGTTTCCATTCGTTCGGCGTCGCGTTCGTCAGTCATCTCGCTGGCAGGGTGAAGAAAAGGGGGCTGGCTGGCTGGCTCGCTGGCTGGCTCGCTGGCTGGCTAGCTGCTGCAGGCTCCATAACTAGGGGTTGTTTCGTAAAGCAGCAGGCCCCGCCGAGCTCGTGGCCGCTGGTTGGTGCTGGTCACGGCCGACCGAATGAGGACCCCTGCTGCCCCGGATTCGCAGCGGGGCTTGGCAGGTACGGTACGGACGGGCGTGCTTGTCGCGCGAATGATTGGTCTGGGTGCTACGCAAACAAAACGGCTCCGCAGAGTCTGACGGATTAGTTAACTAACTAGGACTCTCCTCTGGACAGGCACGCCGCACACCGTCAATCTTCCGAGTCCAGTCACGACGACGTCTGGAGACAACAACGACGACAGACCGCCGCGTTTCCTCCTGGCCACTCATTCCATCACGGCCCACTTGGTTCGACCCAAGATGGCAATAGTGCCGACGGAAGTTGGGAACCAGCGAAGAATGACAGCGACGGCGCCCCGGTGTCAATGGGCAGTCAGTGTCCCGTGTCCCGTGTCCAGTGTCCACAGTCCAACCAACTGGCCGAGGAAGCTGTCTATGCGGCAGACAGCCAGCAAGGCGGAATGCAACCCAGAGCCCGCCACTCGGGAGCCGGTATACACGCCGGCTACTTGACGGTCTGCCGTCAGAACCTCGATCGGGGTCTCTAAGCGAGTCCAGGCTGTCCAGTATGCCCGCCAACGCCCGTGTGAAAGCTGTTCAGCATGAGGACGAGCCCGTGTGGACCATCTTCTTGTCCAATTAGTTCTTACCTCCGCTCTTCCGTTTTATTTGGCCGAGGCCGTAGTCCTCGTACTGTCTTGCGCGCCTTTCTTCTTGTTCAAACGTCAGACTATCAGCCCGTGTGACTCTGCGTCACGAACTGATAGGTCGTTCTTTGTTCATCCTTCTTCTTCGAGATAAAGGCCGAGTTGTTCCCTCGACTTCCGCTGGTTCGATTGTCACAAGGACATATTTCCTCGTCTTTCATCTTCTCTTTGACTACGTTCCGAGGTCAGGCACCTTCTTTTTCGTGCATAGCTGATAAGCCTCTGCTCTGGGACCTGCTGCTGGCCAGTAAACCGTCTCATCTGATTGCCTTCTTTGGATTTCTATACAGCAAGACGCGCAAAACTCACACTTTCGGGATGTATCTCTCGCGCGCAACCGTCCTCGCGGCGCTGGCAGTCGCCACGTCGGCGCACACGAACATGGCCGATCCTGCGCCGCTCCGGTACAAGAACAACCCACACACCACCGACGCGGATTACTCCATCACCACGCCCAACAACGCCACGAACTTTCCCTGCAAAGGGGCCTTGAGTGTGCTGGACACACCCCAAGGCGCTTCTGTGGCCACCTGGACGGCTGGCGAGCAACAGACTGTGAGACTTGAGAATTTGGGTGGCAATTCTGGTCATAATGGCGGCTCGTGCCAGCTCTCCCTCTCTTACGACAAGGGCACAACTTGGACTGTAATTTACAGCAAGATCGGCGACTGTCCTACGGATCTCAATATCGACTTCAAGCTCCCCAAGGATACCCCCAGCTCGGAGAAGGCAGTGTTTGCTTGGTCGTGGATCAACAATTCGTGAGTGCAACAGGCAATTCCCCGACGACGAGGCGTCGCGGCTAATGCCGTCACAGGGGTCAACGCGAGTTCTACATGAACTGCGCAGCCATCACCATCGCAAGCCCCAAGAAGCGTGATGTCACGAAGCGCGAGACTGTCGCTTTCAAGGATCGACCTGCGCTGTTCGTCGCCAACTTGGAACTTGATACGCCCGGGAAGGCGTGCGCCAAGGAGAACCTCGACATCGCTTACCCCGATCCAGGCCCCAACGTCGAGAACGTCTCGACAGCCACGTCTCTCCCTGTCGACTGTGCAACAAAAGAACCCACGACCGACTCTAGAAATACTGCTGGAAGTGGCAACGGAACCGCCACTGGTGGTGGAAATACAAGCGCTACAACTGCACCTGTAGCGTCATCCGACTTGGCAGCACTGTATGTCCCCTCGCTCCCCATATCCTGATGATTGATCCTCGTCATCAGTCGTGGCATCATTCCACTCCGGCCTTGAGAGCACATTATTAACGTCGACAAGGTCGATTCTCTCCCAGCCCACTGAGCTCACTGTGATCCCCATCACTGCTTCTAAAACTGAGACAGCTCCACTAACCCCGAAGCCCAGTACCGGCGGTGTCTACATCACCGTCACGGGATCTGGCTCGGCTCCTGCGCCCACGACCGCAACCACTTTCTCCACCTCGGCTCCTGCACCCACGACCGCAACCAGTCTCTCTACCTCGAAGCTGGTCGGAACCGGTTCTGCCTCTGCTCCTGCACCCACTACCGTAACCACTCTCTTCACCTCGAAGCTAGTCGGAATAAGCTCCACCTCGGCTTCTACACCCACAGCCGCAACCACCCTGTCTACCTCGAAGCTAGTCGGAACTGGCCCTGGTTCTGCTAGCAGCACAAAAGGCTCGCCTTCGTCGTCGACTGCAGCAACACCGACGAGCAGCCTTCCGCCAACGGGGACAGGCAGTGCAGGTAGCGCCCTGACCGGTTCCTGCTCCAACGAAGGTGCCTACAACTGCATCGGCGGGACCGCCTTCCAGCGATGCGCTTCGGGCTTGTGGTCGACTCTCATCACCATGGCGGCCGGTACGAAGTGTAGTCCCGGCATGAGCGACAACTTGACTATGAGCCGTCGCCGGCTCGACGTGAGGAGACGAGGTGCCAGTGCGTGGGATTGGTCTTAGGGGACCAGGGGTATCTGAGTATCGAGACGCCACAAGGAGACGTTCGTCTGGTGCTTTTGTACACACTTTCTTGGCGACTAGCGGCCTTTGCTATACTTCTTGTACATATTTGGCATACTCGGGTGGCGTTTGGAAAGGGCCATGGGCATTTCGCTGTATTTACGCGTATACAATGATGATAGGATATACTTTCTCCGGCTGGTAACCCATTCGAGGATAGATTGATACCATGTAATTACGTACATCCTCACCTCGTCACTAATTATTTTCTCATTTTGAGATACCTCCTCTTTGGATTTGATCGGGCACGTTTTCGTACGAGCATGAGAATATACCTGACGACAGGCATGTTTTTCAGGCTCTCCTCCGCCCATCCGTCCATTGGAGTCTCCCAGTCGGCCCCAGTAGATGCGTATCCCTTTCTGCTAGCCAACCGCATCAGCCAGCTTCTCAAGCCAGCCACGGTTCTTCTCGCAGTCGGGGAAAGCCCAGAAGCTGCCCGTGTCGGCGTGCTGCTGGATGCGCGGGTCGAGGAGTTCCAGTCCGTCGACGTGTTTTTGTCGACGAAGACGAGGACGATGAGGTATGGCCCGCTAGTAGGTCTGCCGCTGTGGATGTGCACGACGTCCATAGACACGCTTGGATATGTCCAGAGTGTAGGAAACTCGCGATTCTCGCTCGACCGTGGCTGTGGCAAACCTAGGCATCTTGTGCATTAAAAAGACACGGCGACATGAGAAAAACGCCTCAGGCCAGGCGCATGCAGCTTTGGGAGATGGCCGTGGATGTGTTGCGGCTGCAGTCTGGATTCGGTAGGTATTGCACTTGTGCTGGTGCCGATGACATTATATTAACTCGACGCAGTCTCCAGAGACGCATGACAACAAGGCTAGCTAATTGTGCTAAAGCAGGGTGAACAAGTAAGTAATTAGTAAGAATATACACTGTGACTCATGTTTCCCAACGCTTGTTTCCAACAACTTCGGCCCCTGGAACGGTGCCAGCAACGTGTTTTTCAACATGACCAGAAAAAGTACCCTTTCCTCTTCAAGCGCAGGCATACCGATTCCCTTTCCACCTCGATTTCCGTTGGATCAATGATCGTGGCATTGTTGAGTGCTTCGAAGATTTCGATAACATGCTGATGAGTCGAGAGGTCTACAAAGTGGTTTGCTTTCCGGTTCAGGAGCAGCAGCACTAGACCAATAAGGCGATTAATCACACCGTTAGGATGATACCGTCCACCAAAATGCGTAGGTTGCGGTTGACAAGCAAACACTTCCCGAGATGTCAGTAGGTTTGAGTCATGATTGGGTGATTGGTGTGTTGACATCTGTACTTCACACATTAGCGGGCTAAGTTAATACCAAGAAGGCTGCTCATATCGAGCCGTGAGAGGAAACCGACGCGAGGCTCGGCTCTGCGGGAGGCACTAATAATAGAGATAGGCGTCAGGCACCCCCTTGTCGCTCTTTCTGGTATTGGGCCAAGTGGCTTCGCTTTTGATTCGCTCCTTTCGGCGAGTAGTGTCATCTCTTATCAGTGAGGCAGCCCGGTCGTCGAGGGCTCGAGGCAGTTCTAAAACGGTCTCGACTTTCACTTCTACTACAACATTGGTTCCATTCCGGACCTGCGGTCATGGTCGAACAAGACATTGCGCGTCGACACTGTAATCGGGAGATCATCAAAAGGGTTCTCGGGGAGATGTTCCCTGCACTCACGGGGGAACGATTTCAATATCAGAGTAAGATGCCTCGGAGGCTCGGCCTCATTCCAATTGTAGTAGTTACGCCTATTCACGATATATTAGGAAAAGCCTCGATACTGGGTTTTCACTGTGCCTCGAGCACTTACCGAGGTACCATACCTAATTGGCCATGTCCCTCAACAGCCCGATCGATGCTGACTTTTTGGAAGACTGAGTTGAAGTGAGAAAAAGTTGATATGAATCGGTGGCTATTGCTGACACAGTCAGGGCGCTCAGGCTCCCGGCAGATTAAAAGGTGAAGGTTGGTTCATATAATGGGGTACTACCGAAACTACCCTACGGATAACTTACCTAACGTTAGGTGGGTGTCAGTGGTCACAGGGGTGCGAGTTGGAGTAATCTGGTAGTTAACCAACTAAACTACTCGGGTAGATCGGATCGAGGTCTCGTGGATTTGGGGCAACTGATGGATGGCATTGTGCGGGAAAATGGAATCATCATACGTGTTTACAGAGACAATGTCCCTAGGCACGTAGTGATTGCGCTACCACTTTTGCTTGCAACCGCTCGGGCGCGTGTCGCGACTTCTTCATGATGTGATCGAGGAGGCGACTTCTGCCTTGCCCAGGGGCCAGAGCTTGGGTCTAGCGGCAATGCTATTACTACACGGTACACCACAGTGACCACACCCACCACTGGGCGCTGGACGGTCTGTATGGAGTAAATATGCGTGTTGGGGTTCGTCATTCGTTCACATACTACGTACGCCCGGGTGGGTGTGGTCGGGCTGGCACCACATCCATGTCGCTGCCCCAGCTGTTGGGTTGGGTAGGGCAGCGCGCCTGGGCTCTAAGCTTCAGTGTTTCCGTCTTGTCTCGTCCGTCGCACTCGAATCTGGATGCTTTCGCTTGTGAAGCTCTCTAGAGAGAGGCCAAAATAATAAAGCTCCTAGCCCTTCATCTCAATCTAGGTAGGTAGACAAATGATATGCACCTCGCTCAATGTCTTGCCAGACATTGCCTCTTTCACACTCCGTTCCTCGACGTTGAATACAGGGACGACTTTGTACATTGCAATCTGCACCTTCCATCCTTTGTCGTCTTGGTATAGTCGTGCAGTGAAGCATTTGCTTTTTAGTAAAGGGATATCCTTCAAATGGTTGAACGTCACTGTCCCCCGGGTTGTATTAGGAAGCACGATCTCGTAGAGATTCGTGCTGGTGCTTCCGCTCTTCTTTCCAATGGCGAAAGATTTGGCATGGTGGTCGTTTGTCAGTATCGCGAGTATGTCGTGCTTCTTCAGCTCGTACCGAAGATGTCTAGCTCCATTGAAGTTCCACACATGAGCTTGATTCGAGTAGATTGCCATGACTTTGTCCAGTTTTTCGTTCACGGACGTCACCATCGCGAGCGAGGGAACGTCCTTGCCGCCTTTCGGGTGCTCGATCAGGTACGATTCCGCCCTGTTCTCTCCGAGCTTCGCGCAGAAAATCGTAGGACCTGGGGGGGGGTGAGACTTTGGCTCGGAAGCAGTTTTGGGTATGATGAGGAGCGTGTTGTCGGTGGAGAAGAAGAAGTGTTCGACGTCGTCGGCCACAGCTGGCACAGGAAGCATCGCCCACAGGTCGTCTGCTTGGATCCGGTAACCGACACGGAACTCGACGCCGAGAGGTGTCTTCTCGCCGAACCCCCCTATGTGCACGCATACATACCGACGTCAGCACCGACCAGATCTGGTTTGCATGCAACGTACAGCTTGACGCCTTTTTTGCACAGACTGGCCAGATTCGCAGAGTAGATGCAACGCGATACACCGTCCTTGACCAACAAGGCAATCGTGTTGTCTCTGTACTCGTTGTGCGTGGAGAGCGCAGCTGCGATGATGGGTTTGGAGGAAGAACTTGGCGGTCTTATCCAGTATCTTGTGTCGAAGCTTAGCCCGTCGGGCAAACTATTGATCGCCATGTCGAAAAGAACAGCCTGTCTAAATGTTAGCTCGGGACCAGCCGAGGTGTTGTCCTATGTATGATGCATGATCGCTTTCTCACCCCTTTCTCTGCCGTCAAGACAACATGTTTGGCGGATAGTTGGGGAGGATGGCGCAGGAGTTCAGGTGGTACTGCATCGACCGTTGCGCCAGGACCGGTGTATCTGTCGGGCTTGTCCTGGTCAACCGTCCGATATTCAAAGAGGGTAAGGGAGTTCTCGGTCCAGAACATGGTGTACATCCCGTCGGGTGAGATCCCAGTTCCCGCCCAGTCACGAGCGTTGCGATCTCGTATCCTCAACCGCCTATACGGTACCGGTCGCGCTGGCCTGGCACCGTGTTAGCATTGGACTGCAGGCATTTTCGCCGGCGAAACATCTGGTATACTGCTCTTTGCGTTTCTCACGTTTCTGTTGTACCGAAAGAAGTGTCTTCTTCTTCTTCTTCTTCTTCTTCTTCTTCTTCTTCTTCTTCTTCTTCTTCTTCTTCTTCTTCTTCTTCTTCTTCTTCTTCTTCTTCTTCTTCTTTCCTGCAATTCCCGCGTAATGATTTGCCGCGCGTTTCAACACCCCTCGAGCATCCTCTTCCGAGCGTCTTTTCCCGTTTTTTACTTGCAACATGTTTTCGACGTGTCTGGATATGGTGCTCAAGATTCTGGATTCTTTGATGGATGCTTTTAGGAGAGCATCGATAAGCCCTTTATGCCATCTTGCAACGGCAGGGTGGTTCTTGTAACTGCTGTAGTTTCCCTTCCCGCTGATGAAGAATGCAGAGCTATCGTCTCCCCCATCTTCTTGGCAACCTCACCACGCTCATCTCCGTATTTAGCTACTGCGTCCTTCCCTTTCACCAAATAGGTCAGAACTTCGCTCAAAACGCACCCAAGCGACCATACGTCGCTTTTCTCATTCATCGAATCATCGGTCGAAGCCTCAGGTGGCAAGTAAACACTACCGCCGATGCGGCTTGTAGTGC
Source organism: Arthrinium puccinioides (assembly GCA_022414665.1). Lineage (NCBI taxonomy): Eukaryota > Fungi > Ascomycota > Sordariomycetes > Amphisphaeriales > Apiosporaceae > Arthrinium > Arthrinium puccinioides. The sequence goes on from JAIUNF010000005.1 coordinate 662,775, forward strand.
CTGAAGCCTTTGGAGTGTTGATCCTTTGCAGCACTATGCCCGAGCCGATATCGACCGCATTATTGGCAGATTTCACCAGTTTGACGCGAGACATGCCAAAGTCGCTTATCTTCCAGACTTTGTCATAGTACTCGGATTGTTGATCCTGTCCGTCGGTAGACTTGCTGCCGCGAAACACAAGAACGTTGTCGGGTTTGAGGTCCATATGGTAACATAGGTACCGGCAACCGGCACTCTCGAGCTCCCTATGCAGAAAATGCAGCCCTGCCGCAAGTCCTGCCGCGCAATCGAGAACTTCCGCCTTTGCTGAGAATGAAGATGGTGGGCCTTTGTTACTCTCCATCCACTGAAAGAGGTCTGTCTCGGCTGGTTCCATGAAGATGTTGAAGCGTCTGCTTTGCAGGTCTTCCTTGTTCACCAGGAGACTTCCCACAGTCTGGACAATGTTGGCGTGCTTCTTCGTCGCGGAAATAATCTTCTTCAGATTTTCATACTCTTTATCGTAATCGTCGAGTACCGAGAATTCCTTCCGAGCTAGACGTCGGTCCCCCAGGTCTCCCTCGAGTTCAACGGGATCTCGCAAATAGCCCGCGGCAATTTTGACTTTGAACACCTTGCCGAACGAACCCTCGCCAAGTTTCAGAACTCCATCTTGTTTCAAGTAAGGCAGACTCTGGTATCTAGTATCCACGTCGACAACGTTGCCATATTCCAGGGCAGCAGTACAGAACTCTTTCTGTTTACTATAGAAGTTGTTGACGCGGGAGTCTAGCAGTGTCGTATCGAAGATCCTCTTGAGCAGATTCTCATCCCTCACGGGAAGACATGCGAGCTCCCGCCACTTCTCGGAGTTGAAGTCGTTGCAAAAGATCAGATTTTGGACCAAGGCTCGTAGTAGCGTGGGTTCTTCGTCTGCGTATAGACTGATGACCAAGAAGCTTGAGAGAATTTGGTGTTTGTCTAATCGAGAAATAAACAGATCGACCGTACAATGGGGGGGGGCGAACGACTTCGCGGTATGCACAATCTCGAATAGCACTCGAGCATGATACCAGTTCTGTTTGTTCATAATGGTGCTTGCAAGGTCATATCTGGCGAAGAATGAGTGCCCGTCTTCAGCCTGCAACAAGCCCTCGTGAATGTCTTTCTGCACACTGTGTTTCAAATTGTCGTAGAGTGAGCTCTTGGTGGCTTCGTGATGCTTCTCTCCGTTTGAAGTGGCCATCTTCAGTCATGCGCAACACGAGTAGCACAATGAACCTAGAAGGTAAGTATTAAGCAAAGTAGGGGCACATTCCGTCCATCCGTCTCACTTGCACGTTGCTTGCCGCTGCGAGTACGGAATAGTGCAGGTGTGATGGTCGTGACTCGTGACGGAGCGAACTTCCGGCTGATGTCCACTTCCAAGTTCATGTGGTGATATTTCGCTGGGCGTGCGGGGGGGATCTGGTTATCTCGGGCAGTCTGCTGCCGACAATGTCAGAACGAGTCAAAGTGATCGATTGGCCAGCGCGTCCTTGATAACCTGCTTTGCTCCGGGGCTGAGTTCATGGGTCTATCATATCATCCATCCCTTGGCCGACTGTCCGGTATTGTCGAGTCGGGCAGCATCCCACCCGTTTCCCCAAGCTGGTTCTTTGATCTTAGACTACAAAGGATCACCCTCCACCATATCGCATATCGCGTCGGGCCGTTTCATACTGCAGAAACTATTGACTCTCCAAACGAACTGGGCTGCTCCTGGGCACAAATACCTCGCACGAAACGGATCGTCCGGGCGTGCCATGTTGCTCTGCCGGAAACCACAATGTAAATTGAACGCCCTGTAGACTGATCAGTAAATTCTTGCTCGGCTTGATCGCGTCCAGTGCGTGAATGGTTGGTATACGCATAACCTGCTCAGCCCTATTAGTCACATCGAACCTGGGATAACATGCCGCATAATTTAGGTAACATTCAATAGTTTGGGGTGAGCGGTTAGATGAGTTTCATTCTTATACGTACGCAAATGTAAATCCAAGGTTTTGATATAGTCCTGTGCTGCCTATCGCGAAGGTTTGCTGTCCATGAGAAGCATATCTTGAAATAGTAGGACAGTGGTATTATTGTACAAGTATTTAGCTTCGGCATTTGAAATCTGTTCCAAACCCCATATAGCCAGATATAAAACCAGACTACCTCATCCATGAAGGTAGATCCTCGGACGGTGCAGATCTCTCGCTCCCCTTGAGTCTGTAATATCTGAGTTTAAGGTCGATCCCTTTTCCCTCTAGGAGTTGGATTAATTCTCTATGCCCCTTCTCGACCGCAACTCTCAACGACAGTATAAGGTCATTGATGTAATCTTCAAATAATGAGTCGATGTCCATGGTGAGCTCCGCAATAGGCCACTCCTCTACATCCGGATACCGATCCAGCAGCAGCCGTGTGGCCGTCTCATTCCCGTACGTCACGGCTGTTTTCAATGTCGAGTTGTACGCACCCAATCCTATGTCAGCCCCTTTCTCCATCAAAAGCCGGTAGATAGACTCGCGGTGCCTAGATATGGCAAAATCTAGTGCTGTCATGCCTTGGCTCTTTTTGTCCAAGTTAACGCCGACAGCTAAGAGCATTCTCACGATTTCCAGATTACCATCTTTCGCAGCAATTATTAGCGGCGTCCACCCATCCGAATCTTGCTCATCAACAAGAGATTTGCCAATCAATATCCTCAGAGTGTTTGCGTGTCCACTTTGAACTGCCCACATGGCAGCATTTCGCTCCATGTTGTCTTTGATATCAACCTGGGCACCAAGATTGAGAAGGGCGCGCACATCCAGCTCGTGACCCAGCTCGGCCGCGTAAGACAGAGAGCTTCTCCCTTTGTCGTCAACAGAATTGGGGTCTGATGTCGCCTCCAGAACGAAGTTTGCAATCTCATACCAACTGTTGCGCATGGATAAGGGGAAGGCAGGCTGCAGCGACTCCGTAACAAGGTCTTCCACTGCTATACGGCCAAGATAGTATAGAGCCTCCGCTCTATCTCGGGTCGCAATGGCCTTGATGAATGTATGATGGATGTAAGCCTGTTCCTGGTCTTTCAGAGATCCATGCTTGAAGATGGGTCCTCCGGGATTAGCGACGATTTTCTGCAGAAAATCGAGATAACAGTCCACAATCTCGTTGGTTGACGGTCTGCTCGGGTGCCGGAGATCTCTCATCGCTTCAACTCCTTTTATCCCAAAGTCCCTACGCTCTATGTCTGCCGATTGCACAAGGGACCAGCGATAAATCTCCCCAAGCGCACGAACGGCATCGATAGGTGACTCCCGACTACCGAGATATGTGCTATCGTCTTTGCCTTCAGGGTATTGGCGACATGTCCACCGTAGGATGCTTTCCGCCCTTTCCCACTCGCCTAGCTTACGATACCCCCCAGCTGACTTGATGGAAGCCGATATGATCTGGTGTTTATCGGGAGTGCGTAACTGACTTCCCAACGTAGGCACAATACACGATAACGCGTCGGCGCGTGAGCCGAGGCCGCATCCAATGAAGGCGTTGACGACAACGGTGACTTGCGGGTTCTCGAAGCAGGGAAGTCCACCGACCTCTGCGATGGTAATGTCGTCCAAGGTCAAAAGGCCCAGCAACGAACCTGCGAGCGCCGCAAAGAGTTCCTGAGTGTAGACCTCAAGCCAAGAACGATCTGTCGAGGTGAATTGAACCCTGTATGTATCAGGGACCGAGCGTGAACCATCGGGTAACGATTTGGGATTACGCTCGTCCATCGCTTCTAGTAAAGGTCTCCATCCGCAGTACCGTCTGACTGTCGACTGTTCCGATCCCGATGCGCTTTTTTCTAGAGGTCGCCAGGATTTGCTACCCGGCGGGAGCATCCATAGATCGAATGGATGACAGATTTGTTCGTGTATTGGCGTAAGACGAGCATCGCCAAGGGTTACTGCCTCTGGACCCAGCCACAGGTCCATTTGGCCCTGCCTGTCTGTTTTCTCGTCCCAACTGCCGTCATCAAGTACGGCGGAGATAATCCTCATCACCTCTATTCTCTCAAGGTAGGACGGTGTTTGTTCAGTATCATCATTTGCTTGAGTTCGCTTGTCTGATACGATTGACCAAAATGAGAGACCCAAGACTGCCTCCAGTAGCGTCGAGTCGGCTTTCCAACCTGCTTGGGATGCCTTTGGGGGTGGCTTAAGAATGATGCTGATATTCTTCTCCTCGACATCTTCTCGGCCAATGTTATATGACGCAAAGGCACTCGTGCGGAGGGCAATGTCACCTCGGCGCTGCTTCAGAAGCTTGTCCGCGACCTGGCAGATAGCTTTAGAGAGCTTGTTGGCATATGATCGTGCTCTGATGGATTCATCCTTCCAAATCTGATATGCACGATCTTCAGGACTGTGGTAAGATATATGGCCCGTCAGATACGCCAACTGCAACCTGATGGAGAGGGCATCTCTGGCACCGATGTGGACTTGTTTCGTCTGGGCTACTTTATCGTCTGGGGTGTTGGCCCTAGATAATTCCTTTGCGATCTTCATCTTTCCCGTCATGTGCCAGAAATGCCCTGTTGAGCCAGGTGGATTGGTGAGCTCGAAAGCCAGCCAGTCGAGCTCGTGCCCAACAACCATGTCGGGCATCGATCCCAGCTTGTTGGCATCAGTGTCAAGACGCTGCATTCGAAGAGTTCCACGCATGATACTCATAACAACCGAGATGCCCAATTGAGCGAGGGACACCCAGGCTTTCATTCCGCGGAGGCCAATGAATTGCATAATGTACCCGACCAAAATGGTCAATACCACAAATGGAGTATAGTACTCGAATCTGCGTCCGAGGTCTTTTGTCGAAGACGTCCATTCTTCCAGGGGGCTTTGGGGATCTTCCAGGTATGCGAACGGGTCAAAGTACTGGTCGCCAATGACCTGCGGACCGGGTTGGAGCCAGATGAGGCGTGTCGCCAATGGGCTGCCCCGAGAAGTTCGACGGAAGTTGATTTCCTGGGTGGTTTGTCCGATCATCGCGGCACAGGCAAACATTCCCGCGCACAGGATGACGGTCCCAAGGATAAACATGACTGGCGCATAGTCACTGGTAGCCGATGGTTCCTGATCCGTGTTGAGCTCCCATTTAAGTAACCAAGCACCAGTCGCAGCCATGGTCACCACGCCGGACTGGAGAAATAACCCTATTAAGGCAATGGCTACCAAAACCCATTGTGGTTGTCTTTTGATTCCGATGTTAAGAGACAAGTTCGGATTGGGAGCGAATGCACTCGCCGCCTCGTTCGAGGTGCGGTACGCCTTTGCTTGGGAACCGTCGGTCGACATCCACTCCGAGATATCGGGGTCTTTATGTGCCCCGAGGTAATCTCGAAAGAGGAACAGGCTCCTGTCTGGATCACTGCAGTCCGGTACCAGGACAAGCTCCAGGATGCTCGGCCGCCCAAGGACACGCGTGATGCCCCCCCTGGTGAACAACTCACACACATCCCTGCTGGTCGACGTGCACAGCTCTGCTTCCACAATACCGTCGCCTTCCTGCGATCTGCCAATGAAGGCACGGATCGATGCATGGCCGCACACGCGGATGACAGAAACGACGGCAGTAATGATTCCGATCGGTGCCATGGCGAATATCAAGTAGTCCAGGAAAGTCGTGCTCTCGCTAAGAAACTGCTTGGTAATCGACTCTCCGAAAAGAGCAAGTAGAGGACCCAAGTCGGTGGCTAGATTGTTCGAGAAATCTGAGAGATCATCTGCTCTCGATCCCTGAGCCATATAGACCACCAACACCAAGATACATAATGACTGTGTCATGCTTGACCAACGAGTTAATATGGCCAATGCCCCGATTGGTACCAAGGGACGAAGTGTAGATGGCAGTTAAAAAACAAAAATTGATGGAAAAAGAACGCCGTCGCGTAGAAACTGAAGTTGACACTGACTTTGGTTGTTCCTTCTATACCTATTTATTGTGTAACAAGTCAAGTTAGGAAAGTGGTACGAGAGTATATACAGCTTGTACGCGGACATCACAACCCCCCCTTCCCCCCCCCACCTCTTTGCTCTTTGCCGCCCATCCTGCTTGGGAACATCCTTTATTATGGGTTCTGCTGCAACTCCCCCTGTTATCAACATATGATTCGGTGGAAGCATGCATCAGTACAGTCAGAATGGCAGGGGTTGGTGCTTGGATAATGCAATGTAACACAGGGGACAGGACAACTGTTCCGTAAATCGACACTTGCATTCAGTCTAACCTCTTGCATAGCCCTGCATTGCTGCTTACTACGCCTTCGAATTCATAACCGATCAACAAACGTTTTCTACTTGAGAGTGACCAGCTCTTCGGCGCTGGTAGGGTGGATAGCGACACAAGAATCAAAGTCCTTCTTGGTGGCACCCATCTTCATGGCAACACCAAAGCCCTGCAGCATCTCACCACTGCCAAGGCCCATGATGTGCAGACCCACGACCTTCTGCTCCGGACCAGCGCAAATGAGCTTATACTTGGTAGGAGCCTTGTCCTTGGGGTCCTTCATCATGGCGTAGTACATGGCGGTGAAGCTTGTGGTCCAGATCTTCAAGTTCTCCTTGCCGTACTTCTCGATTGCCTCGGGCTCAGTGAGTCCGATAGAGCCAACTTCGGGGTGAGAGAATACGACGGAAGGAATGTTGCTGTAGTCGAGGTGAGCAGTGCGGAACTGCTCCGGTCCGAAGAGACGCTCGGCAAGGCGGCGACCAGCCGCGATGGCAACAGGGGTCAGCTCCGCTTTACCACAGACGTCGCCAAGTGCGTATATGTTCTCCACGTTTGTATTCTGGTAGTCGTCGGCAATGATGTGGCCTGAATCGGCCATCTTGACACCGACATCCTCAAGACCGATGCCATCAGTCATGGGAGTCCGGCCAACAGCCCAAATCAGCTCGTCGACGTCCTCGAGAGTGGATTCGCCGTCGCTATCCTTGTAGTGAATCGTGTATTTGTACACTGGCTTCTTTCTAGGCTTCTTGTGCTTGTCCTCGTCCTCGATATACGCTGGCTTGCCATCGGCCCCTGTGACGTGTCGGCGTTCGATTTTCGTTTGGGAAGACTCCTTGTGTAGATGCACCCCTAGGCGCACATACTCGTTGGTGACACCTTCTTGAATCATGGGATCGAAACTGCGCAAGAAAGTCTTGTGTCGAATAAACAAGTGTGTCTCGCTCCCAAGAGCATTGAACATTCCGGCGAACTCTACAGCGATGTAGCCAGCGCCTATCAGTGCCACTTTCTTGGGCTGTCTCGTGATCTCGAAAAACCCGTCGCTGTTGATGCCAAAGTCATGTCCCGGGATGTTCTTGGGACCCTGGGTCGGGTAGCCACCCACAGCGACGAGTATCTTCTTCGCCCGCACCCTTACCTTGCTCGAATCTTCATTGAGTGTAATCTCAACCTCATTCTTGTTTAGCAGCTTTGCCGTGCCAGCCACGTATTCGACCTTATCGTTTTCCAGATTGGTCTTGTAGATGCGGTTCAAGCGGCTGATGTATTCGTCGCGCTCCTGCACAAATGCCCCCAGTCAAACCGACTTTGCATATCCTCGGGTTGCGATACGGAGAACTTGTAGAATTTGGCGTCATGTATGGCTTCGGCAAGAGCAGCGGCATAGAAGGTAACCTTCTTGGGAACACAGCTGATCAGGTCTCATGTTAGTCGGAAACAAACGCTTGACGAGGCGGCTGAAAGACGTACCCAACATTGACACAAGTACCACCCAGATCCTTGTTCTCGATGATCATGGCGTGGGCTCCGAACTTGCCGCTGGCCATGCGCGCCGAAGCCAGGCCACCACTTCCACCACCGATGACCAGATAGTCGACCTCCTTCGATATCGGCGCCATGATGCGGGCTGTGGCTGAGAAGTGTCTGGAAAGCGAACCTAGCCGGGCCGATGCGGTGCTCGTCGTCGCTGTGCTGGAAATTGTTGTTCGTGGTATCCGTGGACACGCCAGTGGTATTCTGCGGAAGGCTCCAAACGCTTGCATTGACTCTTGTGCGAGGACAGAGACGAGATGAAGATCACTGGACGGCGACTGCAGAGCTTACAGCGCGACGTGGGCCTCTGATAAGGAGGAGCAGAAGGGGGAGGAGGGGCTGATGAAGCTATGAGCGGATAGATGGTGGGGCACAGTGAATGACGTATTTTAAGTGCACGATTACAACAGCGGCTAGGACGGGCTGGAAAGTAGAGGAAGGGGCGTTGAAGTGCTGTCTCTAATTGGTCGTATGGATCTGTCACTGCTGCATTGGCAATGGAGGTTATTCGGGTGCTTACTCCGCCATCGAATCATGCGGCGATATGCTGACGGGAACCGCCATCTGAAATTTCGAGAAGCTGCTTATGCGGAAGCGCCCCGCACTGATCAATAAGCAACCACACCCGCGCTTCGGACGTTGAATATACGCTCTGATTGGCCCGAGAGGTTGGGGGATTCCAGGGTCCAATGCGCTAACTAGACGCAGAGCTTGTGAAACGAACATGTCGCAACACCAACACCAAGATTCGACTTGCCCAACAAGCGCGTTGCTGTCTGTCCATCAGCTCGACAATTGACTGCCCAAGATAGCCTGGAACTAGGACCGTCCCGCTAGATTCAAGGAGCTGGTGGAGCTCCCCTTGACCCACAGCATGTTGCGTTATGGCCGCTATCCCAACCTTCATCATACCCGCGGCGCTCAAAACAGCCGCCGTCCGCAAACCAATCTTAGTCTCTCCGTCCCTCAAGGTCGTCCAGCTCAAGACCCTCTGTCTAGCCTGCGGGCTTGCGACTGCCGGTAACAAGGATGTCCTAATCCAGCGCCTCGAGGCAGCCGCCGTGTCACGACCCAGCAGCGCGCCTAAGGCCCGTCGCATCTTGTCCATCGACATGGGCCTCCGAAACCTCGCGTACGCCCTCATCATCCCTAGCGGTCCTCTGGCTGCCAACAAACTCTTGGCCACGCCATTGTCGCCCGACGCCAAGCTGCCGTCGTTCCGTCAACCGCCCCGCGTCGTTCTCGAAGAGTGGAAGCGCACAGATCTTGCGTCGAGTCCTGTCACCCTCGAGATTGTCGAGAGAGATAAGTGGGCACCCGCGGCTATGGCGAACTTGACACTCGAGTTGGTACGCGACCGGCTGCTGCCTCTGCAGCCCACGCATATTGTCATCGAGCGGCAGCGATTTCGCACAGGCGGTGCCGCAGCGGTACAGGAATGGACGTTGAGGGTCAACACGTTGGAGGCTATGATCCATGCGACTCTGCGGACGATGCGCGAGTTGGGACAGTGGTCTGGTGACGTGATTTCCATCGCTCCTAGCCGAGTTGGACCTTTTTGGACCGGTGCCCCGGGAGAGAATGAGGAGAACGGCCAGCTCGAAATGGAGCGCGGCCTCCTGGAAACCGACGCAGAATTCGAAGAACGAGCCGCGGATGTCGTAGCAAAGAAAACGGTAAAAGCCAAAGAGGGAAAGGGGTCAGCCAGCGCCAGGAACAAGAACAAGAAAAAGCTCAAGATTGACCTCGTGGGCAGTTGGCTCGAACAGGAAAGCAACTGCGTCATTCAAAAAGGCAATGCTCAAGTTACCCGCACCGCAAAGCTCTACGTGGACAAATACCTCAAGGTAGGACGGACGACTAGCAAGGACACAGCCGAGGAGCGCATGCACAAGCTAGATGATCTGGCGGACTGCCTACTACAGGGCATGGCCTTTCTCAAGTGGGAGGAAAATAAGGGCATACTGGCTCGCAAGGGGCCCGATGCTTTGCTGAATTCAACGGTGTAGGACAAGCTGTTACATGTCGTATCCATAGTTCCACCTGCCCGTACTCTTCGGGGGCCTTGTGCTACATGCCATGTCCAACCTGTTTCCTGCAGGGTAGTTGAGCTGGGTAATTACACCTAGCGTTGGTCGTCCAAGTCGCCTTGACGACCAATCAATGACAAGGATGCTGCATCCGGCCAACCAAATACGGCGCGCCTCATTCGCATTCCTCACAGAAAGACGACATTCGTCAGCCCCGCAGCCGCAAGGGCACAGGCGGCATAAAGCCACCTATCTGACGATGCAACTGTTGCAGCATTTGTGCCGGGTGAAGATGTTGAGGTAGGAGTTGTGCTAGGACCGTACAGGTGTTAGTGGCATTTTGAGATGTGTACAGCTGGTTGTGGTAACTTACGCGGCGGTAGTGGGATCTGCCCCTAAAGAAGCCGAGGATGTCTTGGTTGGCTTGCTGGGCGCTGTGACGAGGCCGGTGGTGACCACCGACGGGGTGAGTGATATGACCAGGGTGTCTGTCAAGGAGCTCGACAGCTGCGCAAGGGCAAGATGCGCCTGGACGAATGCCAAGAGTACGGCGAAGATGGTCGAAGAGGCGCGCATGTCGAAGGTGTTGATGATATTAAGAAAGCTTTAGTTAGGGAAGATACGAGTGACACAGCACGCAGTGTCTGTCGACGGATTATTAAGTAGGAGTATTAAGACGAGCTTGCCGCGGGTAATGGTAATCGAGGTTCGCTTCCAGAGACGGACGGGAGCGAGTCCGTTGGGCTTCAATGAAGGGACGTTACTACAAACAAGAAAAGACTGTATGTACCAACACGGCCCGTCTGGTCGAGTAGGGCAATTGACTTTCCCGCGGGAAGTGTAATGCGGCACAGGCAGGAGAATGGTGTTGAATAACAAGAAGGTTCGATGTACGACCACCCATCCGGCTCTTCCCCGTGTCTTAAATATATGCGTCCACGTTGTGTTCCTGGGGATCGACAGTTCGCATTGGGAAAACAACGGTTACTCCTGGCGATCGCCTACCTATTTCGCCGCCTGGGCACACGTAGTTCATGTGCCGAGTGGGCGTGCAGATCCGTGTCTGCCGTCGATCTATTACCGCTTTTTCTAAGAGATTGTCTCTCGACAATGCGAAACGACGGAAGGGAGGGGAGGGGAGGAGGGAAGGGCGGAGGGCCTGCTGTTGCGAAGGGGTTTCCGGTTGCCAGGTATCCGTCACTTACAAGGGGTGGTGTACAAAAGATAATAAATAATGTCATGAGGGAAAGTCGTTTATATTTAGTAGTTCCCGGCATGAAGCATGTTATCGGTCGGTCAAGTCGAGTCAACCCAGTAGTTAAGGATGGGTAGGGTATGCAGCTCTTTTCGATGGAATTCTAGTTGCAGGGGTTCTTCAGGGGTCCACGGAGCCCTTTTTCGGCCGTATCGGGCTAACAAGGGCCAATGCCTATTTTACGTGAGGTTGGCTAGACCAAACCTACCTACATGTGCACAGGTAACGTAGTTATGTAAACAAGAAGGATCTCACTTGATGCGTGCATGTTACGGATTCAAAGCTGCAGTTTCCCCCCCCCACATATACATTTCAAGCGAGGCATACGAGTTTAATACACAGTACTGTGGTAGATAAGTTAGGTGCCCGATGTATATTATATAGTTTGTTAACGACGAATCTTGGCGGATGTCAGGTAGACCCCTGCCACTAATCGAAAACCAATAAGCGACCATATGGCGTACTCCGTACACCACTCCATTTGCAGAACAATGACTAGATAGAAAGAGGCGAACTGGTGGAAGTTAAGTTAGGTGAAGTAGTGAGAGAGATTTTTATATTAGTCGCTTGTTTTGGTAGACGCGGTGGAGTAGAGTGTGCTCGGATTGCAGATCGAAAAGGCCAGTGGAATCTCCGCCTTATCCGTAGTGTGTGTCGGCGCTGGCTCGTGACCACAGACGAGCTAGAAATGGCTGCTCGCCTGGAGTCCGACGTCTTTAATCTCCCTCAGATATAAGGTAGAAGAGATTGGACGAGGTAAGAAAGGTTCTTACTTGTTCGACAAGCCTTACTTCAAACTGTTAGCACGATTATCTGAAGCCATGTGATGTATTCGCCGGGCGGCATATCATTTGCGGAGCTACGTAGTATTCAATTGCTATAATCGAGCCGTGGCAGTTTAGCGAATGAAGTACATAGATATCACTTCCTGGCGCCTGCTACATCGGACGCTCCTGCGTTTCTAATTGGTCAACTATGTGACGTGATGAGGTAGGTAGATACCTGACCCTTGCTACTTTTAGTTACCCGTTCGGGCCGTCCCCGCCTGCGCCTAGTCTTAGCCTCTCGCCCCTTTCTGTTCTCGTTGGTGATTAACGCTCCTGGTCGCTCAATTTCATTCACACATGGGGGCGACTCGCGCCTCTCTCGATGGTTGTGCGAATGCCGGACACGTCTCGCTTTCTGCCTGGTTGGGCAGACGTGACATTCATGAGCAAACAGGCCCCTTCGGAGAGATCCATTCAAACGCTGGTACCCCACCGGGCCATACCTCCTGCATCACGCCCGTTGCAGAAGCAGTGTGCAGGGAGGCCGACATGGGCCAATATGGGCCAGCCAACATGCAGGAACGGACGTTACAACAGCAAATTGCCTCTTCACATCCGGCTTGGCTTGGCGGCAAACCGGGTTCCCTTCTTGGTAACGGAAGCCTGCGGATCCTAAAACTTCGCAGTTTGCTGCGAAGATAACCTCCTATTTCGAACAACTGCGCAGCACATCAACGCAGGTAGCAGCATCCATACTGCTCGTTCGCATGTCGAGGCGACGCAGTCGGTATCATCGCTACACCTGGTAACCATCACGGCCACGCCACGATGCTGATTTCTGGTCGGATCCGAACCGCTTCCCTCTCCATCATCTCTGCCTTTCTCGTATGCGCCTACCTTTACCAGACACGAAGCTCAACATCTTCGACGCCCTACTTGATCGTCTCACCGGCCCAGATCCCTGAGAAACTTTGGTACAAGCTCGGTCCCAATGGCCTCAACGACGATTTGCGAAAATGGACCCAATCCTGCGCGAAACAGAACCCCACCTACAAAGTCGAATTCATGACGGACGCGATTGGCGACGCCTACGTAGCGAAAACATATGCGCACCGTCCTGATATTGTCCACACATACCTCGGTCTCACAATCCCCATCCTGAAAGCCGACTTCCTCCGTTACTTGATCCTCTACGCTGAGGGCGGTATTTGGTGCGACTTGGACGTGTCCTGCGAGGGCTTCCCAATAGACGAATGGGTGCCTGCCGAGTACCAGAGCCGTGCGAATATGGTGGTGGGATGGGAGTTCGACGTGGGTTGGGAAGGAGACTTCGTCCATCAATTCGCAAGTTGGACCATTATGTCGCAGCCGAGAGTTTCGCACATGTGGCAGGTCGTGACTGATATCATGCACGGCCTGGAGGAGAAAATGAAGGAACACAACGTCGGGCTCGCCGATCTCAAGCTCGACATGGTGGGGGACGTGGTCGATATCACGGGCCCGAGGAGACTCACCACTGGTGTTCTTAAGAGTGTAGAGAAATCTCTGAACAGAACCGTCGAGATATCCGAAATAGGGGGGCCTGCGCAAACCTGTCTTGATAGGCGATCTTTTGATTCTCCCTGGCTACTCGTTCGCCGCCTCATCGAACAGGTACGAGTCCGGTGAGATTGTGGGACCAAAGCTGGTGACGCACCATTATGCTGGCAGTTGGAAGAATGAGGATGGAGGCGAACGCAGCTAAGAGGAGGATTTGTGTAGCTCGTCATCGCCTCGACTCGTTGCTGTACGAATCTGTACTGCGTACTCGCCACGAGCATATGGAGTAGGGTTGATGTCAAGTGGAAGGTCGTTGGCATAGAATTTCGATTTGAACTAGCGAGAAAGCCAATTTAATATGCAAATAGAAAAAACCAGGAGGTGTTGACTCCGTAAAATACTTTCGCCGTAACCCTTTCGGTTTGTTACGTCCAAGACATTTATGCATATGCTCCAAACGAGCATTTTTGTTGTAATTCAACCTTCAGACTGGACGCAGATCATCGTCTGGACTCGACCCTGCTTTCTCTAACCCCGCCAAAAAGCACGCGTACTGCCACGAGTGCGCCCAAAGTCCAAACGATTACCTGGTAAACCCTGGCTTCTTTCTCTAATTAGGGGTCCCTGGTCATTGGCTGGGCACATGCAAATATCGCGTGGGAGGACGTTGGCGCAAGATGATCGCGCTCATCCATCTGTCAGCTGTGGGGTCTGGAGATTTCGATGGGCATCCCTTAATCTAGGTAGCTGTCGATGTCACGTCATACAGTTGCTTGTTTGTTTGCTTGCAAGTCGTCACGTCACTGACAATGTTTTGCGGATTGGCGCGCCTCGTGCACCTTGTTTTGCCCGAGAGAAGACGGGCGAAGACTTGACACTTGTATGCCATCGTACGAAAAGTCAAGAAGATAGGCAAACGTGCCGGTTCTTATTCGTCCCTTAGCTACGGAGTACTAATACCACCAGCCCCTGTCTTATCTGCAGTATACACATCCGCAGCATAGTATACCGGTACTGCAGAGGTATCCCTCGAGACTACATCACCCGTGACTACAATACCCGTGACCACATCACCCGTGACCCACCAGCCCGGGATACAGGGCGAGAAACAGGCCATTAGCCTAGTTAAAGATGCCCCGAACCATGAACCCTGAGCTCACAGGGGTAAGGGTAGGCCAGTCGGGCAACGTTAAATTTCGATCCTTGATTTGGTAGGTAGTCGAGGCTAGCGTAGGACCCAGACTTGGGATAAGACTCTGAAACCGAGTAAGAGCTTACCCCGGGGTAGTAGTTAGGACTAAGGTAGGAGCTAGTATTGGGGTAATAGTCAGGGATCGTAGTTGAATCCCAAGTACTTAGTAGAAGCTGCAATGGTGGGGAAAGGCGCGACCGTGATGAATAGTAGGAGTGAAGGGCTTTGACTTGGGGGTTGTATCTGGGTGGCACGCATACACCTTGCCTGGATGTTGCGGTTGCGGTGCTGCGGACCCTGCGGTGTAATTCAAGACGTGTGCCAAACGAAAGACATTATCTTCATACGTCGAAAGAGGCGCTTAGTTAGTGACTGGTTTACACTGCTCATATATTGATCCCCCCCTAGAGAGCAGCTTCCATTCTCATGTCACATCCAAGCCAAGTCGCGCCTGCGACTCCCACGGCAACTCGGACCGGGCAACTCAGTTCATCTCTGGTCAAATGTGTTTATCCAGGGACATCCAGGGACATCTAGAACATCAACATGCTACTCGGCTCGCGTGTAGTTCAGCTTGGCACGTTTTGGAGACGAGAGTACTCTGTAACATGGTATACGTACGACGCGGAAAGCACTCTGGAGAATATGCTTGGCCAGGCTGTTATAACGTTAGCAGGCTTCTTACTGGTTTTGCTTGTAGTTTGATCCATGAATCCATTACCAACGAGGACTTTGCCACTGCTGCTCTATACTGTGTGCCGGTTCGAGAATCACCCAATTCCGGTACCCGCCCAACACCGTTTACTCGGTAGGTAAGCCAGAAAGTCCATAGGGGAAGCACCCAGTTTGCCGTAATCACGAGAGGTCGACAGTTCTATTTGAAACTGCAATCCAAACAAGGCTGCATCTTAGCCTGCATAGATCTCGCCTGGATTTCACGGGACTTGCGGTGATTACTATGTTTCCATGGAGGTCTGCATGGTCGTCCTCGTGATACCATTTCAGGCTCATCAGCAAAACTGTCGTTAATTCTACGGACTCGTAGCTTTCTAACGTAACTAACTGCAACTGTCGTCATATCTGCATCTGATATAGAAACTTTCAGTGTACCTTTGGCCACTCCATAAAATCACCTGTGCGCCAACAGGTGCAGCAGTTAGGAATGGTGTTTCCGTCAGATCCCCACTAGTTAGCTCAAAAGAGCATGGGTATCATCATGCATGGATGACCTAGGTGTTACTCTAACACCTTCTCTTTCGATGGTAACTGAACGACAACAGGTTTCCCCTCTCTGTTGGCTCTCGTTATGTGTTCTGCGGCCTGCTGCATTGAATAAACTGTGTTTGATGAGCAGGCTGATGATGATGACAGTCGTGCAATCCAGCCGTGCCGGATGATATGTCATCGCCACATTAGGCGTGGCAACTACGGCCTTGCGGCTAATGTGAGGGTTTGGCATCCAGCTGCATGGACATGATAGTGATTGGTTGTAATGAACCCCTTTGACGCCAGGGAGAGCTTCTCGACAGCTATACTTGTTACGAGCCGCGTAGGCAAGGAATGTACTTGGCACTGGTACCGTTTCAGCAACCAATAACGGTTTCGAATATACGTTTGGCAGCTCTGGTGTGTTGCAACCGCTCGATTGATGCTGAAATAGTCCCAGCCCCTCGAACAAGCGCCGGTTGGTCATGATGTCATAAGTCATACGGAGTACAGTCGAGAGCAAGAGGGGGTATCGCTTTGCTGGCTGGCTGCCCAATCACTCATCCCAATGCACTTCATACCGCCCCTCGTCCCTCTGCGTAGATATGAATTCTTCACTTGCCAGGCCCCTCAAGAATCGCCGTTGCAAGTCTACCGAGTTCTTGTGCCAGTCGCATGCATAATCGCACAAGGGTGTTTCCACCTCTCCAAAGTACTTGCAAATCAGTCGGTGTCGACAGGCGCTCGTACTCTCGCAGTACTCGGCCAAAGCCTGGAGACTGTGCGCTCTCGCGTCAAAGTTGGCCGGGCCATTTGCGAGGCGGTCGCGCACCACCATGCTGGATACACGGTCTCGATCTTCTCTCGAGTAGTACAAAAAGCAATAGGCTGCATTGCCATCGCGTCCAGCTCGCCCAGCTTCCTGGTAGTAGCCCTCGAAAGACTTGGGCAGACGCCAATGGCAGACGAATCGTACATTGTTCTTGTCAATGCCCATTCCAAACGCCGTCGTTGCCACAATGATGTCGTAGCCCGGCACGTTATTGACCCAATTGGCCAGTGTCTTCTCCTTCGCCTCCTTGGACAGCTTGGCGTGAAAGGGTTGCGCACCAATGCCTTCGGCGCAAAGTGAAGAGGCTAGCGACTCGCACTCGTCACGAGAGATGGTATATATGATACCTGGCACGTTGTCATATCGTTCTGTACCAATCTCAGAGGCCCGCGGCTCTGCACGGCGGCGAGCATATACGCCTCGTATCCATTCCAGGAAGTCGTTCAGCCTCCGGTCATCCTGATCTTGTGTGAACCGGATTTCAAAGTGCAGATTCGGCCGATATGCCGTCATTGTAAAGATCTTGAGACGTCCAGAGCTTTCATCGAGGCCCAGGGTTGCCAAGACATCGTCACGCACCTTCTTATTGGCCGTGGCTGTCATACACATGATCGGCACGTCGGGAAACGAGTCGCGAAACCAGGACAGGCGCTTGAAGTCTTTCCGAAAATCGTGACCCCATTCTGAGATGCAGTGCGCTTCGTCGATAGCGATGCGGGCTAGCTCTCGTTGCTCGTACACGAGCTTCAGCCGGTCTCGAAAGCGGTCGACGGCGCAGAGCTCCGGAGTCACGTACAGAAGTCGTATACGCGGATGTCCAGTCTGGAGGTCCTTGTATATCTGGTCCTTCTCGGCACCGGGCGTGTGGCTGTTCAGCGAGCTGGCGTTGATGCGGGCAGCCCGCAGCGCCTCCACTTGGTTCATCATGAGACTGAGAAGGGGTGATATCACTATGGTGACTTTGATGAGTCAGATGACATCAGTACACAACTAGGCAAGTCTAGATGCAACTTACTTCCCTGGTCTACGACGGCTGGAAGCTGAAAGCACAGGCTCTTCCCGTAGGAAGTGGCTGCCTGGATGAATACATCCTTCCCATCGAGCGCAGCCTGTATGATCTCTCGCTGCTGCGGTCTGAAGCCGCTCTTGTCAAACTGACTCCGTAAAGTGAAGTCTAGATCCGGAATGATGTAAGAGTTGGATCGCTTAAGGGCGCGCATCCTGACAATCTTGGCAGGAGGGGCCCGATACTCTTTTGAACCTCGGTGGAACGGATCTCGCGTCTCGAGACTCGAGTCTTGTTGGGGATCGTGATAGTTACCGCGGTAGCTTAGTCACTGAGACGTGTGATGAGGCCTGTGCATAATCGGGAAGTCGCTTCTGCCATGGACCCCCCTAATCCGTTCTACCTTGAGCTTCAGGCAATGCTTCGAATTGTCGGATGAGGATCCTGGATGTTCTGGAACTCTTCTAGACCCAAAAGCTGGAGACGAGTGGGTGCCAAGGGAGGTGATCCTTGCAGCAGAGTGGCTACATTTGTCGTGGCGAATTCGAATTCGGGACTGGTTGATGAGCGGAAGACGAGAGAGATCCAGTCGGCTGAGCTCGCCCAAGTCGTGGTGGTTGCAGTCGTACTCGATAGTGGAATGGCGCCAGGTATTATGTATTCAATCGTGAGAGGCGATCTGTTGAAAGTCCAAGGTTACATATGCACTTAGTAGTACTGTGTACTGTGTACTACTTTTTGAAGGAGGGGCGACAGCCAGGCCACAAGGATCTTGCTTGCTGTGGAGTCTTTGTTCGCAACCGGCTTGCCCGAAAGATAGGATGTTCATCTGGTGAACCGTGTGTAGTATGTGATTGTAGCTACTTATCGACTCTTCGGTCCATTGGGTTTCAGGAGACGGACTCGTATATCTTCACAACGTCCGTGATGCCAGCTTGCGAGAGAGGAAGTACCGACAGTTGAACTAGGTTCCTAGGTTCCTAGATACATGAAGCGAATGTGCTTGGTTGACGCTATACCTCTAGTGGGAAGGTGCCATTGATTAGCGGGCCTCCGACACGGCTAATTCTGCCAGGTACAGAACCACCGGATAACCAATCGGTGTTCACAACAGAGACGCTAGTGCCACCAGAGTGAGACCTTTGCATCTTTGTGTCTGTGTCAGCCCGATTGATCGCGACCGGATCACGCCCAGCCACTTGCAGAACTAAGAAAGCGTACCACCAATCCAGTCGAGGTGGTTGACAAGGCGCGCGCAAAGGGGTTTTTTCATGACTTGGGATCCGGTATACTAACAAGACTGGTTAACGACAGCCAGCAAGCTGTGAAGCAGCCAGAGTGCCTCCTCCCTCCCTTTTTGCGACAGCTAAAAGGAAGAGGACTCTTGGCGAACTCTCGCCCTTAGTCGCCTTTTTGCCTCGCACTGCCACTGTCACTGATCTGCATCACGTCAACGGCGGCGCATCTGCTGCTGCATCTTCTGTTGCGTCCGCGAAGCGAAGTCGAGGCAGACAAGCATCTTGGGGAGTCTCATCCCCCCCTGCATCCGCGTCCTCCACACCATCCCCATCGCCGCAGGGTCACTGCATCCAGTCAGCCATTCTTCAGCCATCCCATACCCTCCCATACGTCTAGCCCCCTCCCCCCCCAGCCGGCGGCGCCGCCCCGTTGCAACCATCATCACTCCTGGGCGCCCTCGACTGACTGGTAGCGTTTCAACCTTGCACCGTTTGCGCCGCAGCGGCCAAGAAACAATTAACGACAAGCAAGTCGAAACACTGACATACTCCTTGTTTCTTGTCGAGCGTTGGTTCGAAACAATCGCGACCGGCTGTGCTATCGTCTGCCCCTTAGTGCCTTGCACTGCACACCATCAGCACCACACCACACTTGGTGTCATATAGCCATCCATTGTCGCCCACACCACTTCGCCATTCGTCGCATCGCACGTCCCGTCGATACCCAAAGCTCCTCGTTCTTTTTACTATGAAGAACCTGGCTACTCTGCCGAACCCACTCGACACTCGATTCCAATTGGCTCGATACTCGCGGCATAGAGAGGCCTGCTCGGTGACAAGCACCAGCCTACAACCGGTGTAGTGTACCGACTGGCCTGAAACTGACGACCGGCTCCCCCGTCTCGCATGAAGCAGTTCGTCGGACGATATCGCCGTCTTCACTCGTACCACCTTCTCGAATTCCATCTTCAACCTTTACGAGTTTATTCGACCCCGGTAAAAGGGTGGAAATCATCCTTGCTGCGAGCTCGCCGTCACGGCTGATCCCGCCTCCTATTCAGGATGTCTCTATCAATGAGCCTAGGTGGAATGGGTGCCACTGTCATTCCACAACAAGTAGCCTCTCGAGGCCTTCCTTCGAATCCAGCGCAGGGTGTCCGACGCGTCCAGAACTCGCTCTCAAACATGCCTCCCCCGCCGCCACCGATACCCGACAAGTTCTACTCGTCTGCTTCAACATCGACGGCCGGCGGCTTGTCAGCCTCGACAACGCTGTCGGCCGCACAAGTCGTATCGCTGGCACGCGAAGCCATGAACGATGCCTTGCAGCACAATGAGTCCCAAGCAGCCGAGGCCAGCGGTGTCAGCACCGAACTGAAACCGGGCGTGACCATTGATCTTAGCCGCAAGAATATCCAGGAACTGCCCGAAGAGATTGTGGACATCATCAAGAACGAACTGGAGAGGTGCGTGACCCCTTTGATCGAGCAACCTCCCCACCACGCAAAGGAACGCTATGCTGACAGATGTAATGGTTGGCGTTGTACAGGTTAGCTTTGTCCCACAACAAGCTTGTCGCCTTTCCTTCCAGATTCTCCGAGTGCACTTCGCTCCGATACTTGAACGTTAGAAACAACTATATCAAGGAGTTCCCACTGCCGGTAATGCCATCATTCTGTCGATTGACCACGGTCACTGGGCTGACCTTTGATCTAGCTATGTGACCTCAAGTCATTGGAGATCTTGGATCTCGGCAGAAACAAGATTCGGGTTCTCCCGCCGGACATCGCGAAACTGACCTCTTTGAAAGTCCTGGCTGTGCAAAAGAACAGGATCGAAGAGCTGCCGCTGTGTCTTGCAGACATGGCATCGCTGCAGGTCTTGAAGCTGGATGGCAACAACATACTGTTCCCGCCCAAGGAGGTGTTGCAGGTCCAGGCCAGCACGCCGCCCAACGAAGGGTTTCTAAAGGAGAGTGAGGTGACTGAGGTTGCTGTGACGGCGCACATCAAGAGATTTTTGAAGCAGCGTATACTGGATCAGAGGGCTGCCGAGACGGCCGAGACGGGAAACATGAGCGACGAGCCCAACGAGGGGTACGAAACGCCGCGTGTCCCTCTGAAGCGTGTCGTCAGCGGAAGGTTTCCCATCAAGGTGAATGGCGTCGACGCAGGCGAGTTGCGGTCTCCCATGATGCCGCGGCCGCCGCCCATCCCGTCCCGGTCGCATGCACGCGGCCTGTCGCAACAGAACACGGCCATGCGCCGGCCCGGCGTGATGCCCCTGACGATTGGCAACCCGAACGAGCGCTTTCGATCCAACAGCGAGACGCTCTTGCAAGCAAACCGAACCGATCGACCTTCGGACCGCCAGAAGCGATTGGTGCTTTCCTCCAGACGAGCAAACGACCTCGGCACGCTGGACGAGACGCAAGCCAACAATCGGTTCAGTCACTACCGTGGGCTGAGCCATGGCTCGTCGATGCAGGGCGGTGGCCTAAATCCGGGAATGGGTCCAGTGCTCAGTCCCAACAGCCCAGCCGAGCCGTTGCTGCAACGACCCAACTACGTCCGCCGCCTGTCTGTGCTCCCCGAGCAACGGCGCGAATCAAAGGTTCTCGATCCCATCATTGAGTCTGCAAAGGGCATCCTCTACTCAATATTCCAGATTCACCCCATGATCCAGCTGTTTACCCGACTTACCAACGACGGCACGGCAAAAAGATCTAGCCTCGAGATCGTCTTCTTTAACACCGATGTACATGTCTTGGAGCTGGAGCAGGAGATCTTGCAACATGAGAACGCCATGGGTCAAGACGGGTACATGCAGAGGGAAAACGAAAACGTCCAGAGAGCTGTGGTCACCCTGATCAACGCCTACAGCCACATCTGCTCCATTCTGATCAACAACATGGACATAATCGTTCTAAACGCGGATCCCAGGTATATCCGTACGATGGTCATGTGCTTGTACAACAGCATCATGGAGATCCGAGTCACGGCAAACCAAGCTCTCGTGGGGTTTGCAAAGATGAAGAAGTCTACCGAGTCGCGGAGACCAGGCCCCGACAACACCCTGAAGCCACACTCGCGCGAAGTCTCGATGGGGCCCTCGTTGACACCTACGCTCAACGTACCCCCCACGGCGTACCGATCGCGTCCCAACAACTACGGCCCAAGCAACCTTCGTGTTTCGACCGACCTTCGTGTCTCGACCGATGTCGGGATGCCGTACATTAACGGCACTGGACGGACTGCGACGATTACGTCGGCAACGCCACGATCTGGAGAATCATTTGCGTCAGTCAGTACCGACCCTCGTCTCGCCGCCGACGTGACCGCCGAAGAACGCCAATTCGAAAAAATATTCCTTTCGTTGTCCAAGTCGACCGACCTGATCATGCGAACCTTGCCCACGTTCAACACCCAGTTCAATCTGAGTTTGCGGAACGCAAAGGCGCAACGCAGCCCAGATCACGTCCTGCACTACTGGCGAAATTTAATCGCCAAGTGCAACCATTGTATTCAGCAAACCGACATGCTCAAGAGCCGCCTGTCGTCCATTAAGCTGAAGGAGCCCGACATCCGGACTGATCCGCAGTTCTGGAGTTTCTGCAAGGGCTTTATTGATGCGTGGGCCGAGTACGGCACGACTCTTCGGATATCGATGGATCAGATAGCCATGCCCATGGATGTACGCGCCCGGCTGCGGCCCGTTCAGTTGAGCATCAAGGAGTCCACCCAGCTCATCGTATCTTCTCCGTGGGCCTTTCTCTTCCGTCAAGCAGGTAACGGATATAACGGCTCCAACTACTATTCCTCCAACCACTATTCGAGCGACTCGTTGGCATCACAGGTCCAGATGCCAGTGACCCCTCAGAGCGCCGCGCTGGGGCCCGCCGTACAAGCGACGGTACCTTCGACTCCCAAGAGCGCATCCTTCACAAACGTCTTTCATGGCAACGTCTTCCAGCGGGCCGACAACTTGATCTCTACCGGCGGTATGGGCATGTCTCGGACAGGCACTATGAGCAGTAACCATACGTCACTGAACTCGATATCATCCATGTCCTCGGCCCACGACGATCGATACGGAGGTCCTACCATGATGCTCTCCCCGAACGGCGATATGTCATATCGACGTAACGGCGGAAGCAAGACGGCATTCTAAGTGAACCGGACCAATATCTCCTGGATAGCCGACCGCTCCGTGCGTTTGATATTTCTTCAGAGCGGACCACGCCTACTTATTGGCATGCGCACGCCGAGCTTTGACTCGCCGAATCCTTGGTATACAAGGCCCACGGGGATCTATATAACCTGCGTGGTCTGGCGGAGACACAGGAGCCTTGTCACGCTTATATGTTTGTTTTTCTCGCTTTGGGTGCCGCCATGCGCCCAAGTTTCGCATCCACCCTTGGTCTACGTCGTAACGAACTTTGCATATTGCGGTCTGGTTACCACAGCCGGAATGGGCTAATGAGACTCGACCTGCAATTTAACCCAGTCGCAGTCAAATCGGGGACGATTTGTTTTCGAGGATGAATGGCGTTCTGGAAGGCATTGCGCGTGGCGTTCGTTCTGGGAAAAGTTGGACCGGTTTTGGGCCACATTCCACGCAATGTTGTAATGTTGAAAGTCAATAGCCATGAGAAACAAACGCCAATTCACGAACTTTGACCAAGATGTGTTGCAGGTGGCCACTTGTTGTTGTTGACGGTTTGAGTCTGATGTGTTAACAGTAAAGCAGCTATTCAAACCGGTGCTGTGACGGGGCATTCACCCCTTGCTTGCGTTGCATTCATTCCCTTGATCGCCCTGTCGTTTCCGAAGCTGACGGTTAGTTATCAAAGCTGGAGGCTATCAAACCTGCAGATACCTAACCTGCTGGCTATTGGTTCGTAGCTCTTTTCATTTATGTCGGGGCCCTCCAATAAGAGTACAAGCACCCCGCATATTTAAACGTCACGCCCTAGATGCTCGCGTCTATGAGACGTATTATTACCATGTCAAGTTCTGACATCTCTCCTCGTGATCGGTAAATACTAAACATACCAGAGTTTCTTCCCCTCCCTTCTTGAACTGCCTCAAAATAGCAACCGCTGCAACTGAGCTTTAGAAATACATATACCTATAGTCCAGAACGAAGGAAAACCGCGCACCATGTCAAGCGCAGTCCCGTCACCACCGGCGCCAAACCCGGGCCCGTCCACGATCTCGGAACCCACGGCGCCCACCCCTTCATCAGATCCCGATCCGTCGTCGCCGCGAACCTTGTCCTACCCCGGCTCGGGCCACATGACGGCAACCAGCACGGGCTCGGCGCTGTCGTCGCCGTCTTTCGCGCCGGGCAGCAGCAGCAGCAGCGGCGGCGGCGCCTACACGACCTCGCGCGCGGCGGCGGCGCCGTCGTCATCGTCGTCGTCCTCCCCGTTCTCCCCGCGCGTGGGCGGCGCCCCGACCACGGCAGCCACGACGGCGGCCACGACGACGACGACGACGACGACGACGTCGACGTCGACGTCGACGCGCTCTCTGAACCCCGGTCTCCCCTCCCCTTTACCCATCGCCGAGGCGCGCACGGCGCTCATGGCGACCATGTCGAACCTGTTTGACAGCGAGCTGTCGTCGCGGGCGTCGCTGCTGCACGCCAACGCGGCGGCGCTGTCGAGGCAGGAGGCGGACGTGGTGCGGGCTACCGAGGGCTTGCGCAGGGAGAACGACAAGATGGCGCGGGTGGCGCGCGACGCGGGCCGTAGGGTCAAGGAGACGGGCAACGTGCAGAACTGGGCCGAGGTCATGGAGCGGGACTTTTTGGTGCTGGAGGAGACGCTCCGGTTGGCGCGGGAGGGTGAGGGGGTAGGAGCTGGACCGGGAGCGGGAGCGGGAGCGGGAGCGGAACCGGGAGCGAGGCCAGTTGGAGCGGGAGCGAGGAGGGCGGTGATGATGATGGTGATGGTGATGATGATGATGTGGAGATGCGCGTCCGGGCCGGCTCTGGCGTTGGGGCCGAGACGGTCGGGAACCTGGAGGATCTCGTTGTGGACCGGACTCGAGGCACCCAAGGCGGCGCTATGGACGTCGATGCGTGTCCGCCTGGAGCCGGCGACCCGGCTCTGAAAGACGGGACGGACGGTGAGTCGGGGTCGGGGAGTCTCTTTGACACTGTCAATAACGCCATCGCGGCGAGCATCAGCGAGGCTATGGCGTCGTGTATAGGAGACGTCATGGAGACGTCGGGTACGCCCCTAGCGCTGGCGCCCGAGTCAGCACATGCTATTGGGGATATCCTTGGTTTCTCTCTGGGTCCGGACGAGGGGCTTTGGGACAAGGGCAAAGATAAGCAGATGGCAGATGCCGAGGTCGACGAGATGGACGTCGATTTCTCGGCGGCGAGTATGGTATCTGAGCAGACGGCGTCATACGGGGGCACGACGGCGGACACGAGTACGAGTGATGTGATCGGTACGCTATCTACGCAGGCGGCGTAACGTACGCGAGCGTTGCGAGGATGACAGACGAGTTACGACCGCATGAGCACCACGATATCCCATATAATCACGTGAATGATTTTGAAACATGAGTTTTTATCATTCTCCCATATCTTTTGACCCGGGGCATTACAACATTATACACGTACGCAGCTTTCTGCTTGGGTTCGCTGGCTAGTCACCGTCCCCGTCATCCAAGATCGTTTCCCCTATCCATCTCTTCGATGCGGGGTCGCAACGCGCAACCTCACGCGCTCCCCCTCAAATGACAAGCAATCGCTCATCTTACAAGAGACCCGGGAGAATGACGAACCGCTTCTTCTTGTACTTGTCGCCAAACTCCTTGCGGTAGGCCCGCTCCTTGCCCTTGGCCCAGGTGAACATGTACATGGAGCCAATGGAGATGAACAGAGCAACAGAGGGGCTTCTGCTGATCAAGATGAGACCGATCCAAGCCAAGATCTCGTACATGTAGTTGGGGCTGGTGACGAGCTCGAAACCCAGGCCCTTGGGAATCTGTCTCTCGGTACCACCAGGGCTGCGCAGCGACGACAAGTAGCTGTGGACCTTGAAGTTCATAATCTCGCCAAAGGCGAAGAGGGCCAGACCGACGGCGTCGATAGCCATGCTGTCGGCCTTGGCAGCCGGCGAGAACGGGGCGTAGACCTCAAAGGCGGCCAGAGCACCGGCAAAGGCCCAGTAAAAGAACGAGTTGCGGAAGACATTAAAGGCGGGCATGGTGGCGGCCGAGAACTTGTGGACAAAGGCCGTCTCGTACTCGCGCTTGAGGAAGTGCAGCATGATGCATACAAAAGTGAGCTGCTGGGTGATGGACAGGTCGTTGTCGGACTTGGGCACCGGCACGAAGTCCTTGACGTACGGGTAGAGAGCAGGGTAGATGTACGAGCGCAGGCCGAGGAAGATGGGGTGGAACAGCAGAGGGCCAAAGTACTCGATCAGGAAGACGGTGCGCCAGGCGAGCTGCGGTCCCAGGTCCTTGACCAGCAGCTCGTCGAGCTTGAGGTCGCGCAGCAGGGCCTTGCGATCCTTCAACGTCTTGTTGGTCGTGGGGTCGAAGAGGCCGATGCGGGTGAAGTCGCTGACGCCGGCCTTGCGGGCCACGGCGGCCTTGACATCCTCGACGGTCGCGTCGATGGGGACATCGACAGAGGCGGGCAGCCGCTTGATGCCCTGCTTGCGCGCTGTGTAAGAAGCACATGAGTCAGTTCTAAGGAAGCCCATAGTACGTCACAAGTGCAGCTGACTTACAGCGGTTGGTCAGCTTGACGGTGAGCTCAGCTGCCATGTTGAAGAATCGCGTGTCGCGTTCAGGTCTGTGTGTGTGTGTGTGTGTTGGCTGTGTCTCTCCGAGCGGGAAGTTTTATCAACGAGAGAGTTGTTGGATGGCTGGAAGCACGATGGGCCACGACCAAGCTTGAAATCGAACCAAAGCTGTCAATAGCTGCAGGCTGGAGCGACCACGAATTGTCATTATGAAAAAGGTTAGTTAGCACTTGGGGCCGAGACCGAGGCTGCAGTTGAAAAATTACAAGCCAGTGCCAGACCGACTTAGCGCCCCACCGCCACCTTATTGTGTAACGTACCAGTTACGGAGTACACGGTAGTTACTGCATACTGCCGTGCATGTGGTGTGGGGTTGCAGTACACAGTAGTACCCGCAGCTAGGGGACCAAAGTACGTAGTAGTGCAAGTTCAACAATTGAGAGTGGATTCTCAGCGCCGTTCACTTGCAAGTCACGTCTAGCTCCCGCTCGGGTTACTCCGTAGTTACCAGGGTAGTTATGTGGCTACCGACACCACCCGATTGGTGCAAGGGTCTTCGAAGCAAGTATAAGTCAGATGGCTTGCCCGGCAGGAATAGTCAGAGATGTTACGTCTTCTACCATGTCACGCTTTCAAAGTTAAAGTGCACATCGACCTCTTCTCCACCCCGTGTCTTCGACACTGGCTGACCTGCGTCTGCTGACCAGCCTACTATTGGAGACTGGAGTCTGTCATTGGATCAGCGCAGCCACCAAGCAGCAGCCTGCGAGTGTCTTTAACTATGTTTTCTTCTGCCCGCGATATCCTTTGATCTACAGGCATACCTCGAATCCGATTGGACAGCTCAGATACAACATCTCACCGGGGAGGGCAGCGCCACTCGAGTCTCCGTGTGTGCCTAGGCAGGCGTGTGCGACTGACTACCCCTTATGGAGTGCTCATAGATCACTATACCGGTGTAGGGCGACCATGATTGTCCCGCTTGACCTGGTCATACTCCCTGATCAATGCCGCAATTATGTCTGTACAGAACCCACGTCGGTCGGTGTGCTTTCCAACAAATCAGGGCATTGTCACTGGGCATGTGGGCAGAGATGGAGGCGGTGTCTTGGTTGGGTACCCTGGTAGTATACAAGGGGTGGACAGTTTACTTCCCATGATAGTTACGCTTTCCAGGCAAAATCCCTGGTCCTGAATGACAAGTGGCGTCGATCGACCCTGCGGCCCCCTCAAGAGTATGTATATATGTAGAATGGACACAGAACGCTCGCCTCTTCCGCTCGTACGGCGCGGATATTACTACATACTTTCTTGGACTTGCTCTCTCGTCTCCATCGCTATGCCCGACAGAATGAATGGGAAGAAGAGCGAGCACGGCATACTTGTGGCACTCGGCAAGTATGCACACCTCATACACGCTGCTAGTCGGCCACTGCCGACACAGACTGGCGATGGCACGTACATTGAGGACGGTGATCAGCACAGCAGCCTCCTGAAGGATCTCTCGTCCCTGGGCGTATCCGACATGGCCACTCTTCTCGCCGGCCTGGAGAGGGCCATCTCCGGCAACAAGCTGATCGATGACCGCACCATGTTCACAGAGCACCTCATCACACTGGCATCCAAACTCCCAGAGACGTCGTCCAACCGAACTAAGCTCACCAACCTCTTCACCAAGGAGATATGGAGCACCCTCGACCACCCTCCAGCATGTGGACTGGGCGATCTTTGGAACTATCGTCAGGCTGATGGCTCGTAAGCTCTCCAAGTTCTAGAAAGTGTTGATGCGAATAATGACCGAGGCGGTTAGATACAACAACATTCGCTTCCCCGACCTTGGAAAGTCGGGCACGCCGTACGCTCGATCGGTCCAACCGAAAATGATCACACCAGTGTCACAGCCAGACCCGGGACTGATCTTCGATACGCTGATGAGTCGTGATAACGGGGGGTTTCAGCCGCACCCGAGCAACATCTCTAGCATGCTCTTTTACCTGGCCACGCTGATTATCCGTAAGTCGCTCTGGCTGCCGGCCTCGTCGGCACTGCCTAATGCTGGAATACAAAAAGTTGGACATGGGAATCTAGCGTATAATGAATCTAACGTATACTGTGTACATCTAGATGATTGTTTCCGGACCTCTCGAGAAGACTCCAACATTTCCACCACATCGTCGTACTTGGATCTCTCGCCGCTCTATGGCGCGAATCAAGACGAACAAGATCAGATGCGCACATTCAAGGCCGGTCTGTTGAAACCGGATTCGTTTTCCGAAAAACGTATTCTCGGCTTCCCACCCGGCGTTTCCTGCCTCCTGATCATGTTCAATCGTTTCCATAACCACGTTGCCACGCAGCTTGCCGCCATCAACGAGAATGGCCGCTTCAACAAGCCATCCGAGTCGCTGGACGAGAAAAGTAAAGGCGCCGCTGTCAAGAAGCGTGATAATGATCTGTTCCAGACTGCCAGGTTGATCACGTGTGGCTTATACGTCAACATGATCCTCCGTGACTACGTCCGTACCATCCTCAACCTGAACAGGACTGATTCGAACTGGTGGATCGACTTCCGTGCGGACATCGGGGACCAGAACGCGTCGATGGGCACTGGCAACCAGTGCAGCTTCGAGTTCAACCTCATCTACCGATGGCATTCCTGTGTTAGCGAGCGCGACGACAAGTGGACGCGCGACCTCTATGAGAAACTGGTGTGCAAGGACTATCGCGACGCAACGACCCGGGAGCTCCTCACTGCCCTCGCTCGGTGGGAAGCTGGCATCCCCAAAGATCCTCAGGAGCGAACTCTCGATGGCCTCAAGAGGCAAACGGACGGAAAGTTTGACGACGACGATCTCGTCAAGATTCTGACGGAGAGCGTAGAGGATCTGGCCGGCGCCTTTGGGCCAAACAACATCCCGCCTGTCCTGCGCGCCATCGAGGTGCTGGGAATGCAGCAAGCCCGCAGCTGGCACGCGGCCACGCTGAACGAGTTCAGGACCTTCTTTGGTCTGGCGCCGCACAAGACGTTTGAGGATGTCAACTCGGATCCAGTGGTCGCGAACCACCTCAAGACGCTGTATGAACATCCAGACTACGTCGAGATGTATCCCGGCGTGGTGCTTGAAGAGTCGAAGCCCACGATGGTGCCGGGGTCTGGTCTTGCGCCGGGCTACACCATCAGTCGCGCCATCCTGTCCGACGCCATCACCCTCGTGCGCGGGGACCGTCACTATACGCTCAACTACCATGCCGGCAACCTCACGAACTGGGGTATGAAGGAGGTCGAGGCGGACCCTGCATTCGAGGAGGGCTGCGTGTTCTACAAGCTCTTCCTCCGAGCCTTCCCGAACCACTTTGCCTACAATAGCGTGTACGCGCACTACCCCATGGTGATCCCGTCGGAAAACGAAAAGATACTCACCTCGCTGGGCCGAGTGGGTCAGTATTCGTTCGATCGCCCCACGCGCAAGCCTGCCCCTATTCCCATCCGGTCCGCTGCGGGCGTCGACGCCGCTCTCACAACGCCGTCACTGCGCGTGGACGTCTGGCAACGCGGGTTTGAGGTCCAAGGCGGCGCCGCTGGCCTGAAAGCGTGCCTCGCCGGAGACGGCAAGTTCTTTGAAGGCCAGCGGGACACGCTGGAGCACTGCATGTATCCCAAGTACTGGGCAGACACGGTCAAGGAGTTCTACGAGACGACGACCGCAGACCTGCTTTCGCGATGGTCCTCGCCCGTCGCCACGACGCAGACGAGTGCGCTGGTTGCCCCGAGTAGCCTCGTGGACCCCGACGGCAGATCTTGGGGTCTGCGCGCCGACGGCAGCATCCGTCAGGGCACCGCCGCCGTACGGAAGTCCCGACAGGTCGACATCATCCGTGACGTGGGGAACCTGGCGGGCGTGCACTTTGCCGCGCAGTTCTGGTCCCTACCTTTAAAGACGGCGCAGCGTCCGCACGGGGTCTTTACCGAGCACGAGCTCAACGACATCATGGCGCTGATGTTCATCGTCGTGTTCCACGCGGCCGACGACCCGGTCAAGACCATGCCGCTGTACGCAGCCGGGAAGTCGATCGGCGAGGCGCTGGGCAAGATCATGGAGGCCGAAGTCGGCGCGGCCGGGCGGAGCGACCTGCTCGGCGGCCTCGTCGCCAAGATGGTCGGCCAGGAGCCCGCGATGAAGGACTACGGCGTGCACATCCTGCGGGAGCTGCTGCGGCGCAGCGAGGGCGGCAGCGACGTCCGCGAGGTCGTCTACGCGCACGTCCTCACGGCCGCCGCGCCCATGGTCGCGCTCAACAGCACCGTCTTCGCCCAGAGCCTCGACTACTACCTCGGCGCGGGCCGCGAGCACCTGCCCCGTATCCGGGAGCTGGCGCGGCAGGACACGCCCGAGGCCGACGTGCTGCTGACGCACTACGCCATGGAGGGCATCCGCCTCAACGGCTCGCACGCGGTGCGGCGCTACGTCCGCGAGGACACGACGGTGATGGAGAACGGAAAGCCGCTGCTGCTCCGGGCCGGCGACACGGCGTTTGTGAGCTTCAACGAGCTGGCCATGGATCCCGCGATGTACCCCGAGCCCGAGCGGGTGCGTCTGGACCGCGACCTCGCGTCGTACCGGTTCTACGGCCACGGGCCGCACTACTGCCTCGGGCTGGACATCAGCCACGTGTCGCAGGCGGCCATGCTCAAGGTCGTGGGCCGGCTGGCGAACCTGAGGAGGGCGCCGGGGCCGCAGGGCGTGTTGAAGACGGTCGTGAACGAGGCGGGTTTCAAGGTCTACATGGACCCGTTGCAGGGTTCCTTTTCGCCCTTTCCTACGACGATGAAGGTGCTTTACGATGAAGAGGATTGATTGGGTCGCGAGTCGGGTTTGAGGCACGTGGATCCATCATCCCTAGACGGAAGTACTTGACGATGATCATTAGCAGCTGGCTCTAGTGTCGACGGGAGTATTCCATGGTTGAGTATACCATTTCATTCATTTCCATATCACATCAGAAGACTGGTTAAAGAGAGCGGAAATGTTCATGCGCGAGAACACCATTTCCTCGCATTACACAGGTCATGACCTGTGTAAGACAGCGTAACTACACAGTACTCCGTAACGTGTGCAGCATTGTAGTGACGTGGCGTTTTCCTGTTGTAACTTGTCACAGCCTCCCTCACGCTCACAGGTCAGGTCAGCAGCCTCTTCGGCCTTGGCCTGCATTAGATACCTCTGACAATGCAGGCAGAAGGCGAACCGTTCTGCAACCCCGGCACAGCCCAGGGTGTCTGCCTCGCTGTCTGCCTCGCCGTGTCGAAACCCCGCTTCCCACTTGCATTTTGGCGAGACACAGTCTCGAGAATGCAATTCAACCTCAATTCTCTCCCTTGACTCTCCTCGTAGCACTCGGGCTTTGACGTCGGAAACGCCCACGATGGAGGCACTCGCGGCGCTGAGTCTCGCCTGCAATGTGATGCAGGTTGTGAGCTTCAGCCACGACACGATCCTCCACTTACGCCGGATAAAAAGGTCAGGCTCGGTCGATCAGGGCCTCGGAGATAGGACTTCAAGCCTAGAGACTCTCGCGAAGAAGCTCGAAGCATCTGTCCTGCCCGGTGTCGGCTTCACAGGCGTGTCAGATCTGGCAAATAAATGTTCCAAGACAGCAGGAGAGCTCAAAGCCTTGCTTACAAAGATCAACGGCGGAGGCACCAAGCCGCCGTGGTGGATCTATGCGAGTGTTTTGAAGAGACGAAGCGAGCTTCTGCAACTGGAGAAGGAAATGGACGGGTTTCGAGATGATCTTGGCATGGGGCTTCTCGAGCAGATATTGTAAGTTTACAAAACACACAGGGAGTTTGAGGAATTGATTGACTGACGTCTTATATCCCCAGCCAGTCAGCAATAGCCCTCCCCCAGAAGCATGATCAGTTGCGCGCAGATATAACGTCGCAGGCTGGAGAGCTGCAAAAACTGATTGCTGCTGAGAAAACCGGTCGACAAGGCATGGCACAATCGTTCAAGGACCATACGGACAAAATCGCAACTCTCATACAGTCTGCACAAGACGACACCAAGCGCCATGTGGAGGAGAGTGCAGCCGGGATAAAAACACACTTCGATGACGGGAACCAGACGTTAGAAAACAATCTTGAGATTCGCAGTCGGAGACGAGCCAGCGACGCTGAGACGAGGCGCCGGCGAGAGCGATTTCTCGGGAGTCTGAAGTTCGAAGGCATGAATCAGCGACAAAACATGATTAGCAGCTCGTTCCCGGAGACATTCAAATGGATACTTTTCCCACCCGATGACTCCTCAGGTGTATCCTCGTCCGTTGAGCCCTGGTCCGTTGAATCCGCGTCTGTCGCATCCTTTCCGGAGATGGGAGAAATGCTCTACAAACTCACAAACCAAGCTTCCACTTGGTACAGCTTTCCACAGTGGTTGGAGGAGTCTAGCTCCCGTCTCTATTGGATCAGCGGCAAACCGGGCTCTGGGAAGAGCACGCTGGTCAAATTCGTTGTCGAGAACGAGCAGACTCGGACTTTGCTCGGTCCAGATACCCTCATCGTCTCGCACTATTTCTGGCTTCATGGAGGACTACCCCACCAGCGCGACATCAAAGGCGCCGTGTGCTCATTGCTGCACCAAATACTATCCGCTCAATCGGAACTCGTCGATACCTGTTTATCGTCAGGAATTGGACACGGTAAAGATTCTATCCACGACTGGTCTCTTGTTGAGGTCTCTGCTCTCCTTTACGACCAGTTATCCCGCCATTCCGGTACGATATGTATCTTCTTGGATGGGCTGGATGAAGTTGAACCCAAAGAAGGCGCTCACAGTATCCTCGACATGGTTGAAAAGATAAAAGGCTTTCCCAACGTCAAGGTTTGCGTCTCTAGTCGCCCAGAGCATGCGTTCGAAACGGCTCTTTCATGTGGACCTAAGCTCAAGCTGCAAGAATTAACACGACGGGACATTGCACGAGTTGTGTACGACTCTCTTCGATCATACCAGTCATATCTTCCTCGGGACTCATACTGGTATGGATTTGCGCAGGAAGTCCTGGTTGATAAAGCCGAAGGCGTCTTCCTTTGGGTGAAGCTTGCCCTCGTGACTGTGAAGAAGGGGTTGACCGAATCATATTCTTGGAAAGAGGTTATGGTTTTGGTCGATTGTCTTCCTTCAGAGCTCAGTCATCTGTACCGAAATGTATGGCACCGATTGAACGACAAGGAAATCTTCCGAAAGGAGGGCGCAAAGTTTCTTAAGATTATTATTGGGGTTAATCGCGCCCGCTCACATTTTGGCGATTTGTTATGGTTCATGTATAAAGACTTGAATCTCTGGGAGTTGATGCTGTGTTTCGAAGACAGATTACGTGAAGATATCATTCGTACGGGGACTGCCGACTTCGAAAGGCTTTCTGAACGGTGCCGAAGCATCCAGACACGTGTAGTCGCGCGAACGGCGGGACTGTTGGAGCTGTACGAAGATCAGAGCAGCGACAGCGAAGACGACGACAACGACAGCGACAGCGAAAGCAGCGACAACGACGCCAAACCAACTGCCGTCCTTCCCTTCTTGACCAGGAGAGTCCGTTTTATCCATCGAAGTGCCATCGATTTCCTCAACGAAGACGCAGATGCGAGCGAGTTCTTGGGTCATGACAGTACATCCAATGAGGCCATAACGACTACAATATTCCGTACCGCACTCGCATCGCTATGCTTGAGTACAAATGCTAACCTGGGGAGTTCTTACTCTGACTATCAGACAATTCGCTCAGCAATTCGGACCTATGCAACGCTCGTCGATCAAAACTATTCAAGTTTTCCCAGCATCACTGCTTCACTTGCAGACATTGTTCAAATGAGCAACGAGACATCAGTTGAATGGGATCATGGTTACTATTACAATTATGAACCATTTCCCACCTTGGTCCCTCGTGACATATTTTGCCTTCTCGTCGAACACCAGTGCTTCGGCTTTGTACGAGCTTCCCTACAACAAATCGAGGAAACCCTCCCGAACAGCCTAAGCCCGAGCTTCATGGGCTACTTGATTTTTTTCTCTCTTTACGGGTTACAATATTCTATTAACTCATGTCTGCCGGCGTTCCAGTTTGCGACATATCTCCTACAACGCGGGGCAATTTCAATTCCTCTCCCAGTATCCTTTGGCGTTGGACATTCGATATCCCAACCGCTGGAACT
Source organism: Arthrinium puccinioides (assembly GCA_022414665.1). Classification (NCBI taxonomy): domain Eukaryota; kingdom Fungi; phylum Ascomycota; class Sordariomycetes; order Amphisphaeriales; family Apiosporaceae; genus Arthrinium; species Arthrinium puccinioides. The sequence continues at coordinate 697,626 of JAIUNF010000005.1, forward strand.
CGCGCTACAGAAGGGATTCGACGATCTTTTTTATCATGATTATACATACAGCATAGTGCCATATGTGCTACGTGTAGCTGCCGATCTGCTTGATAGGGGGGGCAACATTGGACCCCAACCTACTCATAGTGGTCGCGATAGAACACGATCGTGCTTTCGCGCAAATCAGACGAGATAAATTTGGTATCGTTGAAGCATATAGAACTAGAACTGGTGTTTATCTTCAAGCAAATACTGTATTCGTATTGCATCTTTTCCTGGCCTTGGCGTTTGACGGGTCTGAGACTATGGAGCAGATGTTGCTCAGACATTTCCCGAACCTCGAATGTCACACGCGGCCTTGGGCACATGTTGTGGGGTGTCAGTTCAAAGGAAGAATTGGAGATGGCCAAGGGAGGTGGTATAGTCGAGATGACAATTTGCCTGTGGATGGGTTTCTTCGGTGCTTTTCGGAGGCGAGACGAGCAACGAATGACCCGGACATGAGTCTAAGCAAGTGTTGCGGCTGTTCAGAACCAGTTTGCTCGACACGAGATTGCTTTGACCCAGGTTGCTCAGACCCAGGTTGCGTGTGTTCAGTCTACTCTAGGCTTGCCGGTCAGATCAATACTTTGATCGACAACGTTCATTGCGAGACGCGCTCTGCGCACAAAGGAGTCATTTCCGAGAAAGATGATGCGACAGACATTGAAATCAACGAGGCAACTGGTGGACATGAAACAGGAATGAACTTCAGAGGCGAGGCTAAATATCCTCTGGAAGGGCTCAAGGAATGGACAAAGTGGACCGCCTACCTCAAATCTAAGTCTCCATCGATAACAAGAGAGCAATGGAAGTATTATCTCAAGGACTTCAAACATCCCAGTCCGTTCTTGTCCGTCACCTATAAGGGCGGAGACAAGTTCGAAAGTCACCCCACAGCCGAGTTCGTCGAGTGGTTCTCAAAGAACAAACGAGCCATTCTTGCTCGGTGGGAAGCCGAGACCAGGAAAGAGGCCGAGATCAGGAAAGAGGCCGAGACCGAAGTTGCTGCCACGAGCATACAGCCGCCCACGACGACGAGATAGGCAATGCCACCAAGGCCACCAGCAACAAACCGCTCTCCGCATCTCGTACCGGCGGTGCGAATGTCCGTCACAGCAGCGGCGACGAGCTCGCCTTGTTGGCAACGTCGGAGAAAAGGGGTACATGGCAGCAGCTGCGGACTACCTGGGTTGGATCACCGAGCGTTGGGGTGTGTTATGTATAGCCTGCACACATGTGTTTCGCGGAGCAAGGACGCGGAAGGGGTTTCTTCATGTGGTTGATTATGTTGCCTGTAGGCTGTCGGCGAATTGTCTCATGGCACGAAAGGTTATACGCGATATAGGTATTTCACTTGTTTGTTTTCCCCGTTTGTCGGTAGGATCTGACTTGGGGGTTTTCCGTATCCGGGATTCAGGGTCTATGGGTTGCGAGAACGATCTCTTGGGCAGTCTGCGGACATGATAATTTTATTGTACATGACCGACGTAAACATTCACACTGCGTGTATACCATAGTAAAATCTCCCTCCTTTTCGGATACAGCCATCAGCAAAACTTGACCGTCGGGTCTCTGATGAGTTTACAGATAAGTAGCAAGCTAGTTACTTACTGTATAGTATCGCACTAACCTTGGCAAACTACTATCTAGCAGGTCTGGGTAAAAGGGCGTAGTACCAAGTACAACTATTCACAACTAGTCCAGACGGGAGGACGAATCGGTCCGCTTATACGCACCGCCGCGGCCTCAAACCGGCACGCTCTGGCCGAAACTAGTGATCCTGGCGAGAAATAAAGGGGCAGATTTCTTCTTTCTAAGCATTCAGGTCTGAACGAACCTACAAGAAGCCAGGTGTCGTGTGTAACTACTGTGTAGTTCAGTTAACTAGGTAGTTACTAATCTAGGCAAGGGTAACTTTGATGGAATGACTCAGGCAGCCAAGGTCCAACCTTTTCACACGTCGTCAATCTGACACGACGACTATCCAAGGCCCCGGTCGAATCACCGTCCCCCGAGTCTTGAGTCTTGGATTGGTCGATGGGGTTCTGATCTTCAGGGGTGACACGGCGACGGTGTCGCCCGAAAGTCCGAACAGCACTCCGAAATCCCACGAGAGCCCCATCTCGTCGCTTTTGCGCTCCGTGTCGCCGATGACAAGGAAGACTATTCGAGGTATATAAAGTAGCCTGGACGACTCTAACCACAGTACGAAATGTCTCGCACAGTCAAATCACCACTGTCCAAACTTGAACGCAATCATCATGACCGGAGCCGAGAACGGAGCCGAGAACGGAGCCGGCTTGCCCACCGAGTATCCCACGCCTACCCACGAGACGGTCATCGTCGATGGCGTTCTCAGGTATCCCGAGACCGGCCTCAAGGTGCTGGTGGTCGGTGGAGGACCGGGCGGCTACCTGGCCGCTCTCGAGTGCTGGAGGAAGGGTCACACGGTCGAGGTGCTCGAGAAGAACAGCGCGAATTCGCCCATTGGTGAGTCCATCCGGTTGCGCGATGGCCGTCGTTTGGGGAGAGACGTTATATATACACATACTTACTTACGTGGACAAGGCGATGTTATTGTCCTCGGGCCATCCGGTCTCGCAACGATCAAGTACTATCCCTCCTTGCTGAAAGTGTACAACGACATCTCTTGGGACACCGTCATCTCCTTTCGGCGCCTCCAGGACGGCGCGCTCGTCGCGCCGGCCCAGGAGTTTGAGTGGAACCGGTCCGGTCTGCCAGAACACGCCGCTTGGCCTCTGCGAAACCGGGGTCTGGTATCCCGCATGGGTTTGGCGAATGCGTTCTACGACCAGGCCAGGCGGCTCGGCATCTCCGTCACCTTTGGGTCGCACATCGTGCGATACGCCGAGGACGCCGCCGAGGGGACGGCTACGGCCATCGCCGAGGACGGCGCTCGGTTTACGGCTGACATTGTTGTCGCCGCCGACGGCCTGGCTTCCAAGTCCTTCGAGGCCGTCCTGAACGAGCCCATGCGCGCCGTCCCCACGGGATTCGCCATCTGTCGTGTCATGTACACCCCTGACAACCTCGATGACGCGCCTCTTCTCCGACAGGCGGTAGAGTCCTGCACGCGTCCCGATCTCCGCATGTACTCGGGGTGAGTGAGGAGGTCCCTATAGCGTTTCGTTTCCCTTTGCTAATCGGTGCTGTCGCGCAATGTAGGGAGCATTACCATTGCTTGATCCACATCGCCAAGGACAACATAATGATCGGGATGACAACGCCGGTACGTCGCTCTTCCCAACCTCTCCCGTCTGGGAAAGTCGAACAGAGTCGGAGCTGACAGAAAAAACAGGAGGATGGGTCGGCAGAGGAAGGCTGGGCCAAAGGCTACACGGCAGACGAAGTCGTCGAACTGATCCCCGACAAGCACCTGTGGGACCCTCTGATCATCGAGGCCTTCAGAAAGGCCCCCGAGAAAAAGATCATCCGCTGGAAGCTCTGCTGGCGCGACCCGCAGCCCAAATGGACCTCTGCCGGCGGCCGGATCATCCAGCTGGGCGACGCGGCACACGCCTTCCTCCCCTCCTCCATCTCGGGCGGAACGACGGCGTTGGAAGACGGCCAGTCGCTGGCCGAGTGCCTACGGCTCGCCGGCAAGAAAGACGCGCACATCGGGACCAAGGTCCACGAACTATTGCGGTAAGCACTCACCCGTCTCGATACCTATCCTGCCCCGAAACACGACCGGTCAGCTGAACCCAGACGTGCCACGGGACAGACAACGGCGCACGGCCGTCTTGCAGCGCATGGGCTTCTCCAACCGGAGAGAGAGCCATCAGGAGGGCGGCATGGAGGAGGCCGTCAAGAACGGCGGCGACAACGGCCCCCTCTGGCTGGGCAAATGGATCTGGACGCACCAGCCCGAGGCCTACGCCAAGGAGAATTTCGCCGCCGCGCGCGCGCACCTGGAGAAGGGCGCGCCGTTCGAGAACACGAATCTCCCGCCGGGGTTCAAGTGGGAGCCCTGGAGCATGGAGGAGGAGAACCGGAAGGAGGCGATGGGCATCCACACGCCCGACTTGAAGACGAATGGAGACTGGAGCATTTACTGATAAGGCTTCACGGGGGTGGACGGGGAATAGAGAGATGGAGAATAGAGAGACGGAGAATAGAGAGACGGGGAGTAGAGAGACTGGGAATAGAGAGACGGGGAATAGAGTACCTCGACGTTTATTTCCATTCGACAACAAGCATCCTTTGCTGCAACGACGATGTAACCGGTGTCATGGAGTTACCCACTTCCCCCCTATTTACCTCGCAATAGTCTGCTCCACTTTTTCATCTTGAGAACTGGACGAGTATGGTGAGCCTCGTACGTACCGAGTCGAGCACACGAGAGGAACGCTCATCTGTAGACTGTGTCTGGCAACTGTATCAACCCACAGCCGGTTAGTACTTGGGGGTTTGGAGGGTTGGAGCACGCCACAGCAGTGACAGGCTGACAGCATGTTGCGTGACGTACACTTGCATTTCGTTTGCAAGTAAGCATGCCACGTATGTAGTCACATATAGCCACTTATAGCCACGTCGGGGTTAACGATTAGCCTGCATACCACACCGTTCCTAACCATCTTCGTCTTGTTCATCCATGATCCGCCAATCCCGCTCGCATACCAAGTAAACAAGACATCATGTCAGTGGTCAATCATGACGACGCCACTGGTCGATTACCATTCATGCAGGCATTGCAGTCCTTTCATCCTCAGTCTGGGAGACAGTTCGTATCGCGGCTTGGTCAGGCCACAGCCAACGGCAGCCAATGAAACATTCATGTTTTCGAACCTCAGTCTATCCGACATCCGCACCGGGTCCTCTGCAGACTGCCATTTCTGCGCTTGGCTCGTCTCGCAATGGAGACTCTTCGATGAATGGACGTATGATGGCCTGCTGGCCGGGGAGGGTTCCTTGTATCTCTATGCGTGCACGTTTAGTACGGCGTTGGTGAAACCCTTGCCCATCGACGAGATCGACATGTTTGGGCTCTGGGATGGCAAAACATTGGGGGAGAAAGCCTCTCCAAAGTGCCTCATTTGCACCCGCGCGCCGATTGACGTCTTGACTCCGAAAGGTTGGTGTTCGTGTTCCAGCAGACTTGCTTCCGCCCCGAACATGATGTCGACTGACCCCCGGCGCTCGCCATCGCAGGAGATCCAGCGGACGGGCTCATATGGAACCGCCCGATCAACGCAAAGATAGGCTCGGTGGAAAACCTGGGCCAAGCGCGTTCATGGTTCGAGGAATGCCTGGCATCTCACCGGCAGTGTTCAGCTTCCTCGCGCACCTTCATGCCAAAGCGCGTGCTCCGTATTTTCCCTGCTTCCCTGCTCTCGGCTCAGGTGGTTCGCCTCTGTATCGATGCGGAACCAGCCCGTTACGTGGCCCTGAGCTACTGCTGGGGCGGCGACCAGCCCTACAAGACGACAAAGGCCCGGATTCGATCGGGCCAGTTCGACTTGCCTTGGGAAAAGATGCCCAAGACGCTCCAGGACGCGGTCACGGTCACGCTCTCTCTCGGGCTGGAGTACATCTGGATCGACTCTCTTTGCATCTTGCAGGACGACCCGGATGACTTTGCGCTGCAAATGGCCGATGTGCCCAGCATCTACAGGCATGCCGTGGTCACCGTCACGGCATCCCGGGCGGAAAGGGCGTCGGAAGGGTTTCTGCAGGACATCAACCTCGACAAAGAAACGTCGCTCAAAGTGCGACTGCCGTTCCAGCACCCCGACGGCGAGCTCGGGAATGCGTATATCACCAGTATCGCCCAAGCTCAGAAAGCAGAGCCGATCGACTATCGCGCCTGGACGATGCAAGAGTTCTACCTATCCCCTCGCCTCCTGCAATTCGGAAGTCGGCAGCTCCGGTGGCAATGCCCGGGACTGCAGACGAACGGGGTGGCGACCGTGGCCACCGACGGTTGGAAAAGAGGCGAAAACCCCGAGGACTCCACGTTCGTACCGGCTGCCACTCATTCGGGTCGAGAGGACTTCTTCAGGAGCTACGCGAGAGAAGGAAGCACAAACGCGGACTGGTACACAGACGCGGTGGCCGAATGGACGGGGCTCGCGTCGGTGTACACGCGCCGAACGCTCGAGCATGTCCAGGACCGTCCCTGGGCCTGCTCGGGTCTGGCCGATGCGTGGAGCACCATCATCCAGGACGAGTACCTGGCGGGACATTGGCGCAAGTCCCTCCCGATCACCCTCGTTTGGCACATAAATACGAAGGACAGCAAGGAAGGCGAGACGCCGAGGCTCGCCGTTCGCCCGCAGAAATACGTTGGTCCGTCATGGTCGTGGACCTCGGTCCACGGAGTCGCCAACTCTCTATTCACATATGCCATCAGAAACGCCTGTACGCTAGTTCTTATAGATGCGCACGTCACGCTCACGGAGCCCAAGGCTCGGTTTGGTGCGGCGAAGGAGGGTATCCTCACCGTTCGGGGCAGGATGCGGGCTGCGTTGTACTACGGACACTTCTCTGGTGACAAACTCCAGGTCTACTTGAAGAGGTTGCCTTCAGACGGAGCCGACGAAAATGACAGTCTACTCATCACCAAGATGCTCCCAGATGCCATCGAGGCCGAGTTTGGAGCAGCACTGCCACCGCCAGCGCTCTCGGACCCGATCCGCGTCCACCTCCTCGAAGTAGGCCGCTCCGTCGCGGCTGGGCAGCGCGGTCCGGTCGGCCTTGTCCTCAGGGAGGAAACGCCGTCGAAGAAGTCGCGGTATCGGCTATTCAGACGGCTAGGGATGTTTCACATTGACGAGAAAGCCACCAAGAAACGGCCTGGAGGGTTCTCCCAGGAAGAATGGGACCGTAGAACCAAGTCGGAACTGTCTTGGTTTGATGGGTGCGAGCCGGGTGTTATAACAATCGAATAAGGAGCTGCCCGTCGCGTGTCTTGGTTTCTACATCGTCACTCTACGTACGGAAAGGAAATGGAAAGCCTGGTCTGACAGCCAGAAGAAGCGCAGGGATAGGAATGAATGCCTGCCTAGGCCCAATCCAGCCACACAAGTTGGGGGCTACCACCTCTTTCTTCAGTACTTCAACTTACAAGCAACTTGGATTACTCCGAGTAACTATAATAAAACTCTCTGGAGGAGACGTAACATGATAAAGCACCACGGTATGGTTCCACGTGGCTCGCAAGTCCAGGCAACGCTGCAGGGCCGCACACCCCCGTGCTCAACGATTGCTTCTCACTGGACGGCTGGGGTTCATCCTGCAGGCTGGCCTTGCTGCCTCGCAGGCGACGGACGAGTACCTACAGTAACACCGAGGCTAAACCGAATCAAACAATCAATATGATCGTCTAGGTATAATCAACCAAGTTACGGTACTTTGCCCCGTTCGAACACATCCCGAGTCGCCTGCGCCTTTTTTCCCTTCCAGCTTAGCGGCTGATAGTCTTGATGGATTGTCGATAACTACCCAACTAGTTAAGTGACATGTCATGATAGAATCGATGAAATGGGGGTTCACTTTGCCCGCACGTTCTTCATTGAAGTTCACCCCCCCCGAACATCGTTCATAGTGCCTCCCCGATGGACCCCCTCAGTATTACCGCGGCCATCATAGCTCTCGTACAAGCATCGAGCAAAGTCTTTTCCATCTGTCTCGATATTCGAGTTGCTCTCTCAGGGGCGTCGAGTCCGCTCCTGTCCCTCATTGAGCAGACGAGAGATTTGCGCAACCTACTCGAGGCCCTGCAAGCCGCCACCGATACGGTCCCGACGTACTACGTCACCCACAATGTTTTGAAGTCGCTGTGGGACTCTGTAGGGGACGCAGTGGCCAGGTGTACCGACCCTCTGCAACGTCTCGAGCAAACGCTCAAGGTGCCGTCACATCGTGGGTTTCCCCCGCCTGGGCTCCGAACCAAGGCTCTGGCCGAGTATTTCGTCAAGCTCTTCAAGGGGAAGGACATACAAGACGGCGTGGACGCGATCGAGAGTTGCAAGACGACCTTGCTTTTAGCCCTGGCCGCTCATCAATCGTGAGTCGTCGTTTCGATGAGAAATAGGGGTTGGCTCAACTGCCTGCGGCTGACATGGCGATACCCAGGGCTCTGCTGCTCGATATTGGTAAAACAACCATAACCTGGCAGGATCATACGCAGATTGTTCTACAGAGGATAGAAAGCAAGGTCGATGTCATGATTGAAGCGTCCCGGTCCAGCAGTGCGTCGTCCTATTGCCCCTTATCTTCCCCCCTTTAGTCTGCAGGCTCCTCTTCCACACCTTTTGAGAGGTACTCTGACTAGGATCGGCCTAGACCACGCCAAACTGTGGAAATGGCTTTCGCCATTGTCATTTCGACAAGACCATACGTTGATCACGTCCTCGCACCAGGCAGGTACCAGCGGATGGCTGGTCAAAACCGCCAAGTTCTCGAGCTGGCTCAAGGGTGACGACGGAATCCTGTGGATCAATGGAGCTCGTATGTTGAAAACGGCATGGGCCTACCCTAGTTGGATGCAGATGAGAGTGTCGAGGCTGACGTCTAGTGAAGCCGGGACAGGAAAGACCATGATCTTGTCAGAGCTGCCCCGGCAAAGGGCTGTTGCGGTAGAGACTAACTGGTGCATCGCAGCTCTCATGTCACGAACCACCTCGTCAACACTTTGGCCGCAAATAACGCAGTCGCAGGCGCAGACGCGGGCGCAGGCGCAGACGCAGCTGTTGCCTATGTGTATTGCGACTTTCGGAAGCCCGAGACGCGTGTCCCGGCAAACATCCTAAGCTCGATTTTGGCACAGTGCTGCATGGGCCTCGACTACGTTCCCGAGGCACTCCTGTCTTCGTACAAGGTCTCCGAGGAGGCCGGCTTTGGCACGAGCCCGGCGGTCGATGTGATCCAAGCATGCCTCCTGGAAATCGGACAGAGTAGGAGAGTCTTCGTGCTCGTCGATGCGCTGGACGAGAGCGACGACCCAGGGGGGTTGGCAGACATTCTCCTGAGTCTATGCTCGGCGGACAGCCAGTCGCGCATCAAGGTCATGGCGACGAGCCGGAAGATCGAAGACTTGGATAGTCTCTCACGGGAATCGTCCGAGATAGACCTCGGTGATCACGTCAGGGAAATCAGTGCCGATATTCAAACGTACGTGGTGAGTCGGCTACAGTCGGACAGGAAGTTCCAGTGGTTGAGCTCCGATCTGCAAAACCACATTGCAGAATCGCTTGACCACGGCTCAGGAGCAATGTACGTCGATGTCTCCTACACAGCCTACTTTCCGTGTTTTTCCATGGTGCGCTTACTCCCTCCTACGATCTAGGTTCCGCTGGGTGCAATGTCAACTAGACACGATGGGCTCTCTACGAACCATCAAGGCTGTGCGGAACGCTCTCAACGAGCTACCACGCGGCTTGGAAGATACCTACGCGAGGATTCTGGGGCTCTCCGCCCTTGGGCCCTGTCTCGCCCGACTTGCCCGTGCCTTACTTCCCGGACTTCTATAGTAGGCGGTCGGGGCTCGACTCGTCCATCATAGTGCAAGTCGAGATTGGCGGGAAGAAGTCATGCGTCGATGAGACATATTAATGAAGGTTTTAGGTCGCATACATGCATAAAATATATATTGAAGGGCAAAAAACATACAACACTAGGGATTCGCTGATGGTCACCCACTCAACTACTAGTCTAGCGCTTTCCAGCTTATCTATGGGAGAGCGGACGGGATCCCGAGTTCTCTGGAAGCTATGGTCGTATGTGATGGATGTTGGATTTATTGAACGTTATAATTAGATTAGTGAGATGTGAGTGGAATGATAAAGAATGGCAAAAACATACAATACCGGGGTTTTGCTTATGAACAACCCCTCGGCATGACAGTCGGCTTGCAAACCCCGGAGCACAACAACCTTGCCTCTCGGGATCTGAGCCTTGGATACGTGGGCGTGGGAGGCGCACTACTTGCGGAAACGATGGGATGACTCGATCTCGACGGACGCGCCGCCGCCGCCGCCGCTCGAGCCGGATCAGGACGGGACGCGCAAGAGCGAGATCGACTGTTGCGGGTGCGGGTGGCCCGACGGCGGGGTGGGAGTGCAGGCGTGGAGCCGCAGGTGGGAGCCCGAGGTCGGGAGCGAAGAGGAAATTGCCTTCTTGGCCGCCGTTGCGGCGAAAGAGACCGAGGGCATCGACGAGGATCTGAGAAATTTGGACTATGCCATGCGATCGCACATGCTTCTGGGGGTGATGCGTGCTGTATTCGAGACAGCTGAGACGGAGAGGGAAAAGCGCGTGGAGGATGTGAAGCGGCGGGTAGGATCAAGTTTCAACGATGAGAGCAAGGCCGAGCAGTGAATTCGACATCTGAGTTTGAGCTGCACGTAGCGTCCGTGGAGACCGTAGGACGGACCGGCAAGCTCAACCCGCCGCTTGGGCAACTCGTGTTGAGCGGCCTATAGGCTATCGGAGGCGAATATAATAGACAGGTTATTCACAGAGTACGGAGTACAGAAACGGTGATGCCGACCATAAGCAGAGCTCGGAAGAGGTGGAGAATACGTCTATTTTCGGTGTCGGGACAGGGACTACAAGTCCCATAGCTAAGCCGGCGCTTTCTATCTTGTCTATAGAAGAGTGGACGGGACTCCGTGTTATTTAAAAGCTGTAGTTATATATGTTGGAGTGCTGGTTTATTTGATAGTACAATAAAAGAATGACAAGATATGTGTGCAAAATGGCGAAAATAGCAAAAACATACAACACCAGGGATTCGCTGATGGTCACCCACTCAACTACTAGTCTGGCGCTTTCCAGCTTATCTATGGGAGAGCGGACGGGATCCCGAGTTCTCTGGAAGCTATGGTCGTATGTGTTGGATGTTTGATTTATTCGATATTATATCCAGTACATGTCGAGTGGGTAAACTGGTCATTGGCACCCGTGGCGTAACTGTCACGCATTGTCTGTCAGCGGTCATGGTGTGAAGCTTAGCCGGTGGAGTAGAACTTGAGTTGGCGTACCATTTCTTGGATGGAGAAGAAAACATGCAAACCCCTTTGGCCGGTGCTGGAAACTGCATATTCGCGATGCCGCACGACCATGTATTACTTGTAGAGGAGGCAAAGTCGAAAGTGGCTGTGAGAAGTCGTCCGATACCCAACGATGGTCTTTCAATTCCGATACGAGTCAATAAGACCGATGAGGATATTTCATCTCACAAAAGTGTTCTAAGCGAGACGCCTACCTTGTTAGCTAGGAACTCGTGGCTGTATCACGTATGGTTCTCAGTCAGAGGCTCTCTGATTTAGTGGAGTCTAACCCCTTGCTACCCAAAATCAAGTCGAGGGCCACGATGCCGTCATAGGTAGGCAAATTACCGATGTGCGGCGATTGTCTAATTGTGTTGAAGATGCAATTCGTGCGTCGGACTGTCCACATGGCGACGAGATGGAAGCGTCTTATATCATACTCTTTGGCGGAGTGATTGCTGGGTACCCTTTCTACCAGTACCTCGTACTGATTCCGACACCCAACATTCTATTGAGAAGCATCCAGATTGTCAATTACGATGTTGGATATAGATCAGCCTTGCCCCTTGCTTCAAAGACACCATCAAATTCTTATTTGCTATACTTATAGATTCCCTGCTATGGGAAGTACATGAAACAGTCAGTTGCTTCGTGGGAAGTGGGAGAGGATCCTAGACCCCTCGCGCATGCGGTGAATAGTCCTCGTATCAATATCCAACCATGAATGTTCGTTATCCGGCGGCAGCACACGCGATAGTCGTTCCCTAGAACTTCTCGACAAACGGTCGGATATCCAACTCTTGCGTAAACGCGGAGCGATGCTGCGTGTGCAAGTGCCAGTAGCTCTCCGCAATCTTTCACGTATACACACCATCAGCAACCCAAAACCCTCGACAAGAAAATAGGGGGAAACAGGGATCAAACTCACAGCATCCGCGCTAATCTTCCCGTCCTCGACGCCCCCGTTGACGTTCCCGTACGCCTTGGTGCGCGGGATGTCGATGACGCCGTCAATGACAGCATGCGCGACGTGGACGCCCCGGGGCCCAAACTCGCGCGCCAGCGACTGGCTCAGCGAGCGCCGCGCCGCCATGCCCGAGGCGAAGGCGCCGAAGTTGGCTCCACCCCGCAGCGAAGCCGTCGCGCCGGTCGCGATCAGCGTCGGCGCGTGCTCCGAGGCGCCCACGGACTCGAGGAGGAGGGGGATCGTCTTCTTGGCGAAGAGGTAGAAGCCGCGTCTGGTCGCGGGAAGGGGACGTGGTCAGTAACTGGTGTCATCTGGCGTGGTCCTGGCAGTCTCTTTTGCTTCTTGCAAGTTGCCCCCGTCCAGGTTTCCCGGGCTGTCTGGGGGGTTTTCTGATACTCACGCGTTGCCATTGATACTCGTGTCGTAATCCTCGACCTTGCTCTCTAAAAACGGGCCTCTCACGACGCTTGGACCGACGTTGTACACGGCAGCGGCGAGCTTGAGGTCCGGCAGCTCCTTCTTGATGGCCTCGAACGCCGAGTCGAGCGACGAGACGTCAGCGGCATCGGCGGCGATGCCTACGGCCTTTCCGCCCGCTGCGTTGATCTCGTCCACGGTGTCCTGGTAGGACTCGGCCCGGCGCGCCAGGAGCACGACGGGGTAGGTCTTGGAGAACCGGATGGCTGCCGCTCGGCCTGGGGGTGGGGAGATGTGAGAAACCGGTATTTGATCAGGAGTGTGGGTGGGAGCGGAACGGGGCACGGGTGCCAGGATGAGAGTGAGAGGTAGATGGCGAAAGAGGGGGAGGACGAGACTCGATCTTACCAGTGCCCGTACCAGCGCCAATAACGAGAGCGTAGAATCTAGATGCCATTTTCGATGTTTCTTTTCACTTGGTTTCTGATGGTCCAAATTTGGGAGTGTTCACCAGAGCGATGCTTCTTATGGTTATATACACAACTCTGGCCCCTTATAAGTCGGTGTATCAATAAGCACAAATGGCTTGTGGTCGGGTAGTTGTCCACGAAACCGTTACAAATCAATGCATGACGTGCTTGGCAAACCCGAAGCTTATGTGCCGCGTATTGCGACACATGCTAGGCTAGTAGTACGTAGTAGGTACCATATCGAATCGCGCAATAGACTGCATGAGAAAGCGGACGAAACAATACTGTGTGGTATTAGTAATCACAAACCATTCACTACCAAGCCGACTGCACGCCGTGTAAGTGAGTGAAGCTCGCGGGGTCTGTACGTGTCCCATATAACTCAGGTACTCGAGTCCGGTGGTGAGGACGGTTTGTCACCGGTATCATACATAACACGTACAAGAAGGCATCTCATTCGTTTGATCTAGATTTCAGCAACGGGGCGCGGGTCGTATATCGCCTGTATATAATTGGACCTGGTATGCTCGTATAACCCAAGGGAAAACATCGACAAGAGGCAACCAAAGAACAGTCTTCCACCAACATGTCCATCATGTCTCACCTTCCTTTTCCCCGTCCATTTCCCCTTTCATTTCCCCAAAAGTCCATTCATGGTGCTCCACTTCGTCGTATTTGCATCGGAACACCTCTTTGGGCATCCAGGCCAATGTGGTCGGCAGCGTCAACCGAGTCTTGGCCCAGCGCGGTGTGATAGCCAAGCTGCCGTCCTTTCTTTTGCAATGACTGCACCAATGGGCTGCGGAAGCGTTACCACTCCACCTCCGTTCTCTGCCCACGAAGCACATGATCACACGGAGAGCCGTGTCCTTCTCGCGTCTTTTGGAAGACCGAAGCTTCTGTGCCAGGGCAAACGAGTAATGGTAGAAATAGCCGGTATAGTCATCACCGGGGGCCCAGAGATCACACATGTTTAACTGCCTCAGCCGGGGCATGTGTGCCACGGTAGTCAATCCCACGTCTAGACACGTCTTCGCGTTGATGTTGCCCAAGCACGTTTGGAGCATCTCGTTTGGTAGCGGCATTATGTAGTTCTTAAGCCTAAGGTATACATTCCCGAGGCTGAAGTTTGCACGCGGGTCTTCAACTTCGAAGTCGCCATGCAGGGAGAGACTGGTAAGTTCTGGAAACAGACACCCGAGGCTGAATATACAGCTCTCCGTAATGAAACAAGACCACAATCTAATGAACCAGGGACAACAGTCAGGTATGCCGAAACAGGCTTGTTGTAGCGAGCAGGAATTAACTCACGTCAAGTGCCGGACCTGGTCGCGGCGCGACAACAGGGACCTTAGACGAGCCTCGCGCTGCCTCGCCATAGAGTTAAGCATCCTATGCGCCTCGAGCTTAACAACACTGCTCTTGCTCCTTCTGCCGTAGACTCGGTTTAAGTTTTCGTCATTGCGTTCGCCATACTTGGCTTGGAGCCTCTCTGTTGTTCCGATCCAACTATGCCGAAAAGCAGCTGCCTTGGTATCCTCGTCCCAAGTGACATCCAAGTACTCCGGGTCCCAACTGACGAGCAGCCGCAGCAAGAAAGGGTCCCGGAAGATGGCATGGAACCGGCGACTCACACGGAGGAGACTGAAGTGCGTCTCCAAGTCGGTCTGCAAACCAAGTCAGTCGTCCGGCCTACCTCGAGACCCAGCAATATAGATAGACGGTGAATGCTAACGTAGTCTTTGAGAATTGAGACCAATTCTCCAATCGCGACGAATTGCTGGGTACTGCTAGATACGGCCCTGGTAGTAGCCTCTTGAGAAGCCGGGGGGATCATCGTGATGGAAGTTCATGGGACACTGGCGTGAGAGCGTCGTTGCAATTCCAAACTCCTCAGCGGATGGATTTTTTCATAACCAACAACGGGTCTAGAGTTGGCGATGGTTGTGGAAAGCGCTGTGAGATAGCCGAGCGAATACCAAAGTGAAAGAGTGAGAACAGCACTGTGCAGCGAAGTCACCCGTGAGACATCCCTATCTTGCTGTTTATATGAATCGCAGTCGACGCTTGACTGTCCCGTCGCCGCACGTAGGAGAATGCTTGCTCATCGGCGTCGCGGCTGCTGCACCATAATTGAAGAAAAAAGCCAAGTCAACACGCGTGACGCAGCAAACAAACACGTCCGGCAGGAGCGAAACCCCCCAATCCCCTGTAGTTGAACCGTGTTAGGAAGCTGCGGAAGACGACTGACTAGACTAGGTTCGACGCGGGGTTCGAGACGGATAACCGCATATCGTCCGGGTTCATACTTGAAATTCTCACCATGGCAGATGCAGTTCTGCTTTCTACTTGGGTCCCTCACGGTGATCCTCATGCAACACCAGTGGCCAACTTGGTTCAAGGTTAGGCTTTTTTCACTCGTCGGGATCTTTAGAAAACCAGTCGCTCCTTCGATGCTGGCTGGATACTTGACCTCAATGTATCGTGCCGAATTCATGTTCTCCATGTCGGATGCCGATTGGTCAACCTACAGCCAAGGTGTGCGTACGTACATTGAGCAAACGCCCACTGGGCGCCAAGGCAGCAGAGAGCTTAAGTAGCGGCAGCAGCCAGTGCCAGACAGAAGCTGACGCTACTACCAACGTCTACTCGAAACACGGTGCACGAAAATTCCAGAGGCTTCTCAATTTGGTTAGAATGATGGTGGCGGTATGAACGAACGAGGCAAAACGAAGACCCCTTGATGTAAGTGCAGCAAATACAAAGACACGTTGAAAACATGCAGATACATCCCCCATCCGTCCCCCTTGGAATCAAACTGATGGCGTAGTCACATTAAACGCCATACCATGAGTAGCCCCTTCCCATCATTGATTGCTTTTGCTTCGTCGTCGTCATGATGCCTTCTCGGCCTCCGTATCACTGTCCTTCGGAGATGCACCATCTGTCGAGTCCGAATCCTTCGATGAACCGAAGGGTTTTACAAATTTCGTGTCGAACTTGGAGCCCTTGGAGCCGGCTTTCTCCATGACGAGGCTCTTCAACCACTTGTTTTCCGTTTCGAGAGATGTGATCCTCTTCTTCAGAGACGACACCTCGTCGTCCAACTCCTTCTCGCGCTTTTCCAGGGCCTGCTCGCGAGCCTTCTTCTTAATGCGGAAGCGGGCACTGGCGGCGGTGTTACGCCTGCGCTTGTCCTCCTCAGCGGCGTTGCGAGACTGCTCCTCGAGGCTCATCTGGCGTCCACGAGTGGTCTGGTTCGGATTGACCAGCCTCTTGTCGGCGGCCTGTGAGGAAACACCGTACGGGTCCTGCTGGGCACCCAGGGCTGCGTAAGCCGGGGACGGGTTCGGCTGCAACGGCTGCAGGTTGTTGAGCCCCTCCCCGAAGGAAGGCACATTGGGACCTGCAAAAGAGGCAAAGTCGAAGTTGTTGAAGTCGTCTAACGGCATCGTGTTAGAACGGGTTCGCGCAAGATGAGCGGGATGACGGGTAGGCTGATCATCCGGCATAAAGACCTAGCGTCTCAAGGAACACTTGAGCGCCATGGAATAAAGAAGCCTCGTCGGAACTGGACGGCGATGCTGCGTTGTGGGGGCCCATGGGGATGCTCTCTCCGGCCGGAGGTCACGGGGTATGGCACCATCAACGATTGCGCCATAGTTCGGCTAAGTCGCGATTCTAGAGGCACGCTAACCCATGCCGCTGTACATGCTGAGCAGAAACAGTCGTGCCAATCACGCTCGAAGCAACGGCAGGGTAATATCGCAGCGTGGGGTACACCAACCATGCAGATATTCTCTCCTTCCTCTTTGCGACAAGATGCAAGGCGCCTTCGTTGATGCGCAAGGTGATGAAATGCGAGCCGTGTCTCGGGAGGCACTGGCCACCCGATCCTCGGACATCATGTCAACGCACGACGGCTCGCCAATGCGGGGAATAAAAAGTAAAAAGCAATATCCCTGAATGCGTCTCGGAATGACGATGAAAAAAGAAATGCCGTAGCTCACCTGCAATACCAAAGTCGAGGCCAATGTCGGCTGGAGATGTTGTCGATGCCGCAGTGCTTGGCAGAGGAGCCTGCGCAGTCGCTTCAGCCTCGACGGGCGGCTGGTATTCGCCGTGTGTCTGGTCCCAATCGATGAACTGCGTGTTTGCAAACATGGCGAGGTCATCGTCGGCGATGGTGTCCTTGGGCGGCGATGCCTCCCGCGGCGAAACCTCGTTCAGGTCCTGGAGGTACTGTGAAAAATTGACAGCGCCGCGGCGTGTCCCGCTACCGTAGGTGGTCGACATTGTATATCCCAGCGCTTTGGAGAGCTGCCAATAACCGAGACGTTCGCTTGGCGGGTGTGTTGTGCTCCAGTGACGGATCTCTTTCACGATGCGTCGTCCTCGAGACGTTTGTAATGAGGTTGGTAACTAGCAAGAGCGTCTTTGTGGGCGATGATCCACGGGTCAGTGGGTCGAGAAAAAGGTTGAAGGGGTCGAGGCGAGGCCGGCGCCCGCACAAATTGGCGTTTGTAAGCAACCGAACTCTGACGCCGGTTGTTGTTTCGCGCCGTGGCTTGTAGTCGACAGAGGAACAAGAGGAGCCAGTTCAATATTATGCTTTCTCTAGGGTGCTTGGATCAACTACAACAAGACTGTAGTTAG
Organism: Arthrinium puccinioides; assembly: GCA_022414665.1. Taxonomy (NCBI): domain Eukaryota; kingdom Fungi; phylum Ascomycota; class Sordariomycetes; order Amphisphaeriales; family Apiosporaceae; genus Arthrinium; species Arthrinium puccinioides. The sequence goes on from JAIUNF010000005.1 coordinate 715,175, forward strand.
ACGGTTGAATGGGGAAAGATGGAGTGCAGTGGGTGACGAGCTGAGTCTGGCTCTCTTCAATCGCTCAAGATGCAATCTGATGCGCTTCTTGTCTGTTTAGTAATAGAGCCCAAGGGCGTAGTGGGTCCTCGTGGGTGCGACATGAAAACGTGGGGTTCACGGGCGCACAGCGGCACGCATGATTGGACCGCTACCCAAAGCGGGTTAGCGAAAGTCCCACGATTGGTGAGCTTCCTGATTGCAATTGCTAACCACCCACTGTCACCTCAGACATAATATAACAGACTCTCCGAATAAAGTCAATCTGGATACGACAACCAAGCAGAGTGTAGCGCCAGTCTTTCGGTTACCTACGTGAAAGTCGTTCTCGGCCGAGAAGACATCGTCGTCTACTTCGACTTGTGTAGAGATGCCAGGAGGTCCCCGTGGAGACGTTTGCGCGATTCATGCACCGAGGCACATGTAAGCGGCATGTCAACGCCGCATTACGTATGGACCCTTTAGATCGATCGAAGGATCAACAACAGCAGTCAGTACCCGTGCCGATGATTGACGTAACTAGGCCTACTGTGTACAGAGTAGTTAGAAGAGATGGCCTTTGCAGTTTCGCATCGGTTGACTCTTGAGTAAACATCCCATCTCTTGTCGCTCGTGGAGGCATCTGCTCCCTTGTCACCATCGCCACCACCCCACCCCGTGTCGTGTCTCGTGATCATTGTTTCCAGCGCCGTTACTTAACTACACAGTACTCCGCATGCAACTACCGTATCCGTATCCGTACTTTGTAGACACATGTCTGCCCGACCGCCGGAGCTCTGCAGGGGTCTGATAAAGCACAGACCATGAAATCGAGGGGCACCTTGCATACACAGTGACTGAGCTTCACAGTGGGAATCAGCAATTGGCACTCACATGGTTTTCACTGTGTAGTTGAAGTAAAGATGGCCACGTCAAGGTCATCCATCACCAATTGCACCAAGCTGAGGTAAATACTGATACTATATACAATGCTTGGCATCGCCCACTCGTGGTTTTACCTGACCGACAAGGCAACTTGTTGAAGCATCTCCAGTATTACCCGTTTTCTGTCATTCCCATTTACACTGTACAATCTCGGCGCGTAACGGCGCGTCTCAAAACTCATCACTCATCACAGCGCGATTCAACATCAAGACAGTGAGGGTGTACCATGGTGCGCCTCACTATTCCCACAACCGCCCGTCTGCCCTCTTCATTGCGAGTCGAGGCGACGAATAATGCAGTGAGCAAGTTACTAAACCGCCTGTCCCGCTCCTCGCTCCTCTCGTTGGTCCTAGACTGGCTGGGTGATACGAATCAACATCTCTGCCCTCCGCTCCTGCAAGACCGGGACGAGGACGAGGATGAGACTGATGATTTCTATCCGCCGGCGCGGTCCGTGGAAGAGCTCAGAGAGCTCTACCGCGACATGCAGGACAGGAAGGGCAGCAAGCGGGAGGTGGTGGATCGCATCGTGCAGGGCGACTGGCGCGAGGGCGTGACGCTCTATCAGCTGTCCATGGCTGACCTGCAGCATTTCTACGACCACCCGGGGTCGTTGAAATGGAGCGCGTTCAAGATTCAGCGCCTCAAGGTACCGTCCAGCGAAGAGGATGCCGAGGGTGCGCAGCAAGTGGACGAGGAGTCTCTAGACGTACCACGCTTTCACCCTCCGACATTCATACAGAATCTTCAGGCCGAGGTGTTGCCCGACGTCAAGGCGCACTACAACGGTGATAGTCCGAAAGGAATGCCTCTCTGGCTACTGCGAATCTTCATCCTCGACTCGCCGTACAACACGGGCTTGGCCGTCTCGAATCGGACAGGCGAGCGCGGGGCGACGAGCTTCGACGCCTCTAGGACCATCTACGTCGCGTTCCCCCATGCCTCGCCCTACATCTACATCTCAAAACCGCAGAGCACAGGATCGGCCCCAGCAGGCGAATCCAAGAGCCTACGCGCTCTCATCGTCGACGGCATCCCCAAGGCCTTGTCGCGCCCCCAGGAGCGTTATGAGCTAAAGCCTACAAACTTCACCACGAAGAACTTATCGGAGCTGCTACATGTCAAGGGCGCTGGACGTACCAACGCGGCGGGCGGTGGCTGGAGCATATACTCAAAGGAGAAGAGGACGGACTCGCCGCTCAACCCGTTACTCCCGACGCCGCCACTTTCAGATGCCTCCTCGCCGGAAGAGGGTAAGGGTGACAAGCAGTCCTTGGAGATCAAGAGGAGGAAGAGGGCGATGGATCCTGCCGAGGTCAAATACGAGTGCGCAATGAAGCGGGCCAAGCTTATTGCGCAGGCTCGGTTCGGAGACTCTGCCAAGGTCGAAGATGGGCAGGGACTAGAAAGAGTCGATATCCTGATCGAAGACCCCTTTCCCGGCACATCTGCATACATCGCAGCCAGGAAAGAAGACGAAGCGGGCCCGAGGGGAAGATCCAAGGGCCGGCGTAGCGGTGTCGATTTAGCGCTAGAAAAGGCCAGTGGGCATGATGATCCTGGAGACGACGATGATGATGACGGCGGCGATAGCTGGAAGCCCAGAGTCCGGCTGACTTTCCACGGTCCACACGTATTTGCTGGTATTAGACAATTGGTGGAAGCGGGCATTGTGGATGGGGAGTGTATGCCAGGTTGGATGACGGGCGAGGAGGGTGTTACGATAGGCGCTGTCCGCCATGGGAGAATAAGGGGCCATAAAGGTTCCGGGTTGTAAGAGCACTGTTGATTGTCTCGGCTGAGTGCCCATATGCACATTCGTTGTGGGTGAGGATGGAGCAGGCGTTTACGGCTGTAAACTATACGAAATATGAGATACCCAATGAACACGGAGGAGCCTTAGTTTGCCACACATGATAACAAGACGGGCCAGCTAATCGGGTTTTAGTATCATGGAAAATGACGTGCTGATTGGAACAACAGTCATGTTCGTTCACTTAATGTAAAACTTCTTTTATCTACCACCATAATTTGTTCACAGACCACTGGCCCGTTGAATGCTGTCTATTGGTCTTTTGCGACACCGTGTTCTGATGGTTCAACGGTCCGCTTCAGCGCCGGGAGGTGCCTCCTTGCCTCGTGCCTGGCGAATTGCTGAAGCAACGCATCGATGACAACGAGCGCCGACATGGCTTCCACGATGGGGACAGCTCGGGGTACTACGCAGGGGTCATGACGACCCTTGGCGGCCAGGACACCATCGGCATCGCCCTCGTAGTTCGCCGTCGTCTGGGCCTGTCCGATGGTGGCGGCGGGCTTGAAGGCGACTCGGAAGTAAATGGGTGCGCCGTTGCTTATACCACCCTGAACACCGCCCGAGTTATTCGTCTTGGTCGTCAGTCTGGGCCGGCTGATGCCGTTCCTCGCGGCGCCGGTGCCCTCGGCGGGGGCATCGGTGGCCTTGACGAAGGGGTCGTTGTGGACGGAGCCGGGGATCTCGCAGCCGCCGAAGCCGGAGCCAAACTCGAAACCTTTTGTGGCCGGTATACTCATCATGGCGTGGGCTAGGGTGGCCTCGAGCTTGTCGAAGCAGGGCTCGCCCAGGCCGCTGGGTACATTTTTGATGACGCAGGTGACGGTGCCGCCGATGCTGTCCTCGCGGTCACGAAAGTCGGAGATGCACTGGGTCATCTTCTCGTTGGCCTGCTCGTTGGGGCAGCGCACAGGCAGGAACTGGTCGACCATGTCGCGGTTGACGGTTTCGAGCAGCTTCAGGAAGTGCGGGTTCTGACTCGGCGTCGGGCACTCTGGCGTCGGGGGAAACATATGCACGGAGCCGACGGACGTGACAAAGGCCGTGATCTCGATGCCGTACGCCAGCTTGAGGTACTTCTCGGCAACGGCGCCGGCGGCCACGCGGCCAATCGTCTCGCGAGCCGAGCTGCGGCCGCCTCCGCTGCTGGCCTTGACGCCGTACTTCTCGAGGTAGGTCCAGTCAGCATGGCTGGGGCGCGGGTACATATCCATTGTCTTGTTGCCGTAGTCCTTTGGTCTCTGGTCCTCGTTCAACACCATGATCCCGATCGGGGTGCCGAGCGTCACACCGAATTCGGTGCCGGACTGGATCATGACGCGGTCCTTCTCGTTTCGCGGCGTCGTAATGCTGGACTGTCCAGGGCGTCGTCTGCTCATCTGTGGCTGGATATCATCCTCGGTCAACTCCATGCCAGGAGGGCAACCGTCAATTATGCAACCGACGGAGCGGCAGTGGGATTCGCCATAGCTGTGTGGAAATAACGACTGTTAGTGGGATGCCGGTCTTGGTGCCGTCTGTTATTTAATCGACGTACGTGGTGACTCGAAAGAACTCGCCGAAGGTTGACATTTTGAATGAGACTTGTACTTGGTGATCAGCGGAATGGTTGATGCCCAATTGCCAGTTTAAATGCGACAGCTCGACCGATTTCGCTGACTCGAGAATTTACTTTTCTCGTTCGATGATGGTGCAGGTGGGGTGATGACTCCCACGACACAACGGTAACTAGTTAGTACGGAGTACGGAGTACTTGCAGTGGATAAGCAGGACTAGTGCATTGCTTACACAGTAGTACTCCGTACGGGTACGGAGTGCAGACATTAATCGTGCATAAAGAAAGTTAAACATGTCTGCTATCGGCCCCCAGACCACACGATCTCTCAACTTGGAGTCATAGGGTCGGTAGGAATGAAGAGGAACACAGGTCTGGTATATTTACAGGTAAAATTTCCGTCTATTATGTTCGTATGACCATGAATGTCTGATATGATGCCTGGAGCAAGTCTTGCAAGCCTCTAGTTACCAGATGGACTCCACTTTGAAGTAACAAGGGGTGATGATTGAATTAACTTTTATAACTAAGACGAAGAAGCACCCGAACCATCCTTCAACAACACCTCTTTTTTCCCGGAAATTGATTGCACTAGCAACGCTGTGGTACAAGTAGTCCAGTTGTGATACTAGCAGTCCAGTAAGTTAATTAGTGGTTGAGTTCGTGTGGAAATCGGGGGCCGAAGCCGCGACTGAGCAGTCAGGAGCGCCTTTCTGGCACGCCATCTGCAGCAATTTGAAAAAACATGGTGGGTGTTAGTGTTTGGGCGAGACAATTCTGGAGGAAGAACGGAATATTCTTCAAAGCATCTCGATCGTGCTACTCCGGTAGTTAATAGTGTTGCGGACCGGGAAAGGATTCAGGGGGGCCCCAACGCTAGAGAGACGGCGTTCAAGTACCTACGTACCTATTGTGGGGCATAGCTTGCTTCTGGCGCTGCGAAGCCTTTCGTCAAATTGATGGCAGCCTCGCTCATCTCGTCACGACGCCTATGGCTTCACTATACCGAGTTCTGGCCCGTGGTGGCTACTCAAGGGCGCTGCTTCCATGTCCCATGCCAGGCGTCCGCCAATTCTCTGCTGAATCAATATCGCACGCCTCTAATCGTGTGCAGATCTACGTCTCCCGTAGTCGCGATCCATATCTCAATCTCTCGTTCGAACACTACCTCCTCCAAAAGTCCTCCCCCGATTCCGTTTTGCTCTTCTTGTATACCAACCGGCCGTGTGTGGTCATTGGCCGAAACCAGAACCCGTGGCTGGAGGTCAATCTCGGTCTGCTCAACCGGCCCGGACTCGTTACGCGCAAAACAGGCGCCTCGCCACCTCTTGAAGATGTAGGCGTTGAGCTCGTAAGACGTCGTTCGGGAGGCGGCACCGTCTTCCACGACGATGGCAACGTCAACTACAGCGTGATAGGCCCACCGGCAGACTTTGACCGGAACAAGCACGCCGAGATGGTCGTCCGGGCCCTGCATAGTCTCGGCGTCAGTACGACGAGGGTCAATGAGCGGCACGACATCGTGATTGACGTTCCCGATGCAGCCCTGAAAATATCGACATTCAAGGTTTCGGGGTCCGCATACAAGCTGACACGGTTGCGATCGCTACACCACGGCACGTGTTTGTTGTCTTCGCCGAATCTGGGACGCATAGGGAGGTTCCTGCAGTCACCTGCCGAGCCTTTCATCAAGTCCAGGGGCGTGGACAGCGTTCGATCACCGATACAGAATCTCGGCGTTGAGAACGAGGCTTTCGAGAAGGCTGTGATTGCCGAGTTTAGCGCCATGTACGGCAACGTGGATGTTGAGATTATCGACGACGAGCAGCAGATGAAAGAACTTCCGGAGCTCACCGAGGGCTACGAAGAGCTCAAGGTACGAGAAATTAAACCTTACTTGTCTGTGTGGTTTGGCTAACATCGTCATCGCGAAGTCCCCTGCTTGGATATACAATCAGACTCCCCAGTTCACATTCTCGTCACAGCCCACAGAGGAAGACCCCAGAAGACGACCGCCGATGCCGCGCACGCTGCCCGAGGACGTGAGTAGTCCGTGTATTTCTAGTTCTTATTGCAGAGCTAACTCTCAGACAGTACGGCCTTTCTATTACAGCTCGCCACGGGCAAATCACGGACTTTCAAGTCAAGGACTACGAACCTATAACTCTACCCTCCAAGCATCCAATCGCTCTTCACAGGATCAAAGACTGGCGCGAGATAGTGGGCGAGTCAGCTGGACGATGGCTGAACCTCAACTTTGGTGTGAAGGTGTTGTAAGAGGCTTAGAGTTCCAGCATGGGGGTCGTCCTCGTCTCCCATGAATGAAGAACAGCACACTGTAACTTATATCTGTCAATCTCATACCTATACCCCTTTTAGATATAGCTGTTCTTATTCACCTCTAGATCGTCGCGTAATGTGCGATATCTTTGGTCCACAAACGTTCATGGCACCCATCTCCTCGTCCCGTTCCAACCACACCGTTTCGCCCATTGGTGTTCTTACAACCATCACTTCGCCTATAGAAACTTATTATCCCTTTGGCCTTCTCTTCGCCCGCCCGGCAGAACGAATAGACTGGCTCACCAGTCTCACAGGCAGCATGTCCAAAACACCTAGGTTAAAGACAAGTGTCAGGCCCTACAGAATACAGCTTAGCAGCGGACGAGACAGACCAGGGCGCGGGAAACACCCAAACTCTGTGGGTAGATCTATCTGGGCCACGGCTGAGGACAAGAACCTGGTATGCTCGGAATAGGGGGTCTGGTGGTAGGCTAAATATCATTATTCGTCCCGCGGCAGAAATCATTCCATCGTCTTACCAGACAGCTGGACTCATTGGAGCACCATACAACAGTTCAGGCATACAAGGGCGTTGAAGTCAAGTATATAAAACAGGAGGGCTTGGAGGATGCGCGTATCAAGGAGAATACTGTTCAGCTGAAACCCACGCATCAATTCTTCGCGCTTTCGAACCAACTAGACTATATTCATGCATTCCCTGACACGAGCCGAAGCTACAACTACGATAAAAACATAATCATTAGCAACCAAAATAAACCATCGTGTGATTCCCTGGCAGGCAATGTTGGCAAGCAAAGTTCAACTAACGCGATCAGACGCCATTCACAAATCCCAGCAGAGAATCTGAATCGTCAACCAAAAACGTATCTTGGGGCACTTTTAATCCGCCGGAAAACATGTCAAAAATATTTCCTGCCCTTGTATTTACATGAATGCCCATCTACGATGGAGCGGGGCTCGCAACAATCTCGATATAGTCGCAGCAAGAACACACGGAAGCGACTCACGATGATGAGAACAGGTGCCTGTTAACCACATGTCTCGCCACGAGGTATGCGGTGGATCATAATTTACCGTTCCTCATGACTTGGACTGGTGATACGATCGGAAAAGTTTGCACCACGCACTAGTAGGAAAAACACGGAAAACAATGAAGTCATCGAAGCAGTGTATTCTTTTTGTTGTTGCTAACGGCAAGAAACTGTCTATTAGTATTTGTGCCTCGTAAGCAAAAAAGAGCAAACTCCACGACCCGAGGCAATGCCAGGGGGATGGGTATCTCAAACTATACGTATTAATGGCCTACTTGTGGCCTTCCTTCATTTATACATGAATAATGTCATTGCGTCGTGGAGCGAAGTCGTTCATCTTTCGCAATCGTCAACTCCATGCTCAAGAAACCAGAATCATTACAACAACCCCTCTCCCTCAACCGTAAATGTTGAAACGCCAAGTGGAAAGTGCATCAGGCTCCCCACAAATGCAGAACGAGAATGTGATCAAGTGATCGTAGTCAGTTGACCATTTACAAGGCCATGGCGAACACAGCAGCGGCGATGAGACCGGCAGCAGGGGCGGCGGTCATCTGAGCGGCGAAGTTGGGAGCGGCGGTGCTGGTGGAGCTGGCGGGACGGGTGGTGGTGACCGGGGTGGTAGTGGTGAAAGTGCTACCGCCGGAGGTGATGGTTGTGGCAACATCGGAAGTCTCGGTAACGGAAGCAGACTCGGTGGCCTGGGCACTTCCGCTTCCGCTGGTGGAGAAGATAGTCGTCTCACCAATGGTAGAGGTGATGGTAGATCCATCGGAGACGATCTCGGAGATGATGGCCGAGGTGGTGATGGGAATACCAACGCCGGGAATAATCGTCGAGGTGATGGTAGAGTCGCTGTTGGTGATGGTTGTCACGAACTGCGACGTAATGGATGAGATGGCAGACGAGGCCGAGCCGAGGGCAGACGAGATAGCACCCGAAGCAGAAGATACTGCAGAGGAGACTGCACCACCAGCAGAGTTCTATCGAATCGATCAGAGAGGTTTACAGACTTGGAGACATCAAAGACACTTACAGTGGGGGGGAGGTGGCCATGACCGTGGTGAGGGGAGAGGCGGTAGCGCTGGCAGTAACGTCGGTGGCAATGCCAGTGCCAGTGACGATTACTCCGGCAGCGGCGCAGTAGTTGGCACCGTAGGACTTGACGGCATCAGCCTCGCTGCCGGCGCAAGCCTGGTCAGCGCAGTCTCGGACACCGTAGTTGAAGTTCACCGCGGAGCAGAGGCATCTAGCATCGTTGGATTGGCAGTTGAACATCGGGGCCTGAGACAGCATGTTGGTCAAGCAGGTGCGCTGTATATTTAGGTTAGTCGCGGTCGACGATGGAATCGCTGGCGAATTACTTACACCACACTCGGGGAATCCATCGGGGAAGTTGGCCTGAGCAGAGACCAGGGCGGCGGCACCAAGGATAATGGTAGCAGTCTTCATCTTAATCGATTTCGGTTCGTCTGTTGGTAGACTTGAATGTGGATGCCTGAGGATCTGTAAGAATCTGCTTGTTTTGACGAAGGTGATACTTGAAAGCGTGCCAAGATGAAGAAAAAATGGAAGAGAGAAGATTGTCCTTGCGGAGGGGTTTGTGTGATGATGGATGCAGATTGCAAGACAAGAGAGATGTGGTGTGGTGTGGTGTGGTGTGGTTTGGCTGTGGATGAAGTTTGGGGGAGAATGGAAGAGAAGTGGGAGGGAGTGAGGGGATTGTATGGTGTGGGTGCTTTGGAAACCGACTTTGTTATGACCGAGAAGGCGCGAGTGTTACAGGTTGGTAGGAAATTGCAGAAGGGGACGTGTGGCAGGAGGATATATTTGCAAGCAGGAAGGCGCGCGTTGTCAAATCGCAACTGTGCTACTTCGTGAATGTGGAAAGAGGGCCGCCTCTGTATATGTCAAATGACGCGGGAAGGAAATATCGAAGATGGGACGGCAAAGCCAAATTGGCAGGTGATTGGATACATGATTCTTCAAAGTGTAGCAACCAAGTGAAACGCGTGTTCAATAACGTACCTGATGGATGATGAAAGATGTAAGTTTGAGAGACTGCTTGGTGCTGTTTAAGTTGAAGGGTTGAGGCTGTTGCTGCTGGAGGAAACTGAAAACTGCTGGATGGAATCGAGATCTTGTGTCTGCTTAGGAGGACGAAGCGAGTTAAATATCAGCGGGCTGGGGGATGTCCGATCGTTAGTTAGGTCGTACCTTGGATTTCCGGCTTGCTTGTCTGACGATGGGCGACGATGCATACGTCTGTCCTGTGTTCACCCTGTTGTAAATGACATACTAGAATGGTGTTGTACCTATGGCGGCGCTAGTCGATCCTCCAACCACCTGCAGCGTGCGTAGCTCAAGGGATCCACCTATCGAAAAGCATGGTAGTCTGGCCCAAGTCAACAGTGAACACAGCTGATCCTAGGCGAAAAGCAGGCGTTTGCGCACTATAAATTGGCACTAGCAAGGGCCTCCAAGGTACTAGGTCCACATTGTTGAGCTCATTGTGGAGAGCCTCCACACGTGTATCGCGAAGACAGGTACAAGGGTCTGGGGCCAGGGAAAAGACGGCATTCCAGCATTTGAGTTCACTAGGGGGTACGGAGTACCTAGGTGGCCTGACACTCTCAGCGCCATTGAGATCATGGAAACTAAGGCTAACTAGTTACTGTGTACATGGAAACCTGGAACTGGCAGGGATCGCGGAGGAGTTCGTTCGTTCAGTGACCGGCAGCCGAGCCCGGCCAGCTCTTCCTGTGTTGTTTGTTTCCACAACACTGACGGTGTTGTGCGTCCTGTTGTTTCCTTGGCAATGCCTACTTTCGACCGACCGCTTGCTACGGAACATAGCTTACACTATTGCACAGTAATCCGTAGAAGCAGTCCAGTCTGTGTACTCCGTACACTGTACTTTGCTGTATGAGCGACGCTTGTCCTCTGCAGCGAGTGAGTGTGAAATTACCGCCCCTGTCCCATATGGAAAACGAGTCTAGTGCCAGATCCAATCTCCCATGCGGAACAACCATCACCAATTGGCAATGGCCGGCTGATGGCCTCTCCGTACACGGTGCGACTGGCTCTCCCGCTCTTGTTTGCAATAGCGGTTGGGTAAATGTATGCATGTTTCAAGGACAACGGAGCCAGCGAGACAGGGAGAGAACAGCCAGCTGACCGCTCTCCAATACCATGTATGTACGTGACAAAGGATGCGCTCATCACTGCCGCTGCTGAGGCTCGAAATCAAGGTCAAGCGCAAGCGAGCACAATCCCTGCCAAGGGAACCCATGAAGGTCGACAAAAGTGGCTGGAGCTATCCCAAAAAGGCCCGTTCATTGGCCCGAATCACCAAAGGCCACTTCTGTGTGTGTACGGAGTACAAGCCGTGGTCACAGGCATTCTTTGCACTGGCCAACGCAATGCAGGCAGGCGGCTTGTCCCCGTCACAACTTTGTCTTCAGATCGAGAGCGGTCTGTCACCTCGTCACTACCTCCAATGGGGTCGGCTGCGTTGGCTCGGAAACGCAAGCTGCATGGTAGTTACATCGTACGTAGTTACGGAGTAACCTGATGAATGCTTTTAGCTAGGTACGGGAGTAGTTATGTTCATGCCAGCACCAACCACACACCCACAGTGAGTTACTCCACGGTTCGATCGATGTCACACCAGCCCCCCAATACAATATGAAAGGCACTTGGCTGCCACTCTCTTGCGAAGCCATCACCCATCGATCGACTTCTCTTGATCTCTCTCGACTCCGGGGCTAGTGCTTCGTACGGAGTAGTCTTGCAAAACTGCATTGGGCGTTGGGTATCCATATGCGAGCATGCAAGGCACGGTTCGGCTAGACCCGCCTTGATGTCATAGTTACCGGCACCATTTTCAAGGAAGTGCATCTTCTTTCCGACTCGAAGAAATAATCCCTGCTGCCCATCACCCCCCTCCACTCCTCCACCCCGACGGCTGCCTCTTCTGGAATGCGCTTCGAGACATGAGTGGCCAAAAAGCCTCGCGTTTCCGATTCCTCGAATCTAGATCGCAGATGGTTTGATTCTCGCTTGCAGCTTTTGGCATCACATGAATTGCGCCAATAAACAACCCAGAATGCTGTCTGACATGCGAGGCCTCCCTGGAAAGGCATTTTTCAGCTCCGATGGACCGGCATGGCATGGTGGTGGCATGGTGGCATTGAGGCATGGAGTGGGCATCTTCTCGTGGAACCGCCATTTTCGTCTGATGTTCATCTTTCGCGAAACATCAGCTACCTCTTCTGTTAACGTCCACAGGACAACACGATCAACGGCAACGGTTTCAAGAGACAACAGGAGCGTCCTGCTGTTTGATATGACGAACAATCCGCGCAGCAAGGTTGGGTAACGTTACGTTACGCCTTTAAGGTTCTACGCAATCTTGTTCAGCGGGGACCGTCACAGCATCGAAAAAGGTCAGGCCGGACCGAAGCCTATCATCACGTCCAGTCCGGCGTTTGCCATGCAATTTGTCATTTCCGGAGCACTCAATAGTCTCTTTGAGGGCACGCTGGTCGCGTGAAGCGTGAAGCATGAAGCTTGCCCACTGTCCAAGTGCCCTTTGATTTTAGGGGGCGAATGTCGGGTACCGTTGCCGACCGAGCCTCTGGGTTCCTCTGCGCACGCATTACGTTGCGGTATTGAGCCTAGAACATCGTGCCTCTTTCCGCTTGCGAGGCCTCTTCAGAGCTCAATACATAGTGCCTCGTCCAATGCTTTCCGCATCTGATTCTAGATCTGTCAATATCGATTCGCCAACTTTGATTGCGACGTGGCTCACGGTCATGACTCATGAACCAACAACTAACTACCCCAGGAACCACAGACCATTCTTTCCACGGACAGTACTCCGTAACATGGATTGACGTTTGGCGGTCCGGCTTGATCTTTCCTTCTGCGTGGTACCGCAACCCTCCAAGGCACCAACCCCCCCCCATCGGTTCACTGCAGGTTGCCCCCTTCCCCGGCGGCCCGGCCACAACCCGGCGAGTGGTGTGCGCTCGATATGATTGGCCACCACACAATTCATTCATTTGAGGGATGGCCAAGATGAATGGCATCTCGTCAAGTGAAACGCGCACCAGCCGTCCCAGTGTAACGTCAATATCGAACTTGCCAGCCACCTCTGGCCGAAGTCGATGTGCACAAACCGTTTCGCAGCACGCAGGCGACGGCACTATTTCCATATCGGGATATCTGATCATTACGCTACTACTTGGTACTAAACACGAAAGTTGGTAGTGCGTACTCCGTACTCGCACCTTGAAGTGTTTTTGGCGGCCTCTGTTACGGATATTATTGCCATGAGATATCCTTGTGGTGTCACACAGCGGTAACAAAGCTAGACATTCTAGCCTTGCTTGGCAACTTGATGTTGTTTCTAGCCCGTTACGGAGTACGGATGAGTCGACCTCAATTGTACAATAATGGTACCGGTTGGGTATTTCTTTTGATTTCATCTTTAGCACGGACTTGCCCAATTCCACCCACGTTAACAGATGTCTTCATACGTTGGTGGGGAGGGTGTTCATGCGCGTTGGCCGCCAGGTGTAGGTGACTTCACTCTGATGCGCTTGTAGATCGAGAGACGCATTTTCCATTGATATGGCGAAGCGATTTCATTATCCACGTGGGCACCATGCTAGGGCTCTTCTGGGATGGTGAGCTGGCATATGTATGTCTTATTATCACACCCTCTCGAATGAAGCATCTGCGTCTTAGGAGAGGGGTTCGTTCCCGGGTTACGGAGTACTGGATCTAGCTTTGCTTGGGCGAGGATTATCAGTCACCGATATTGAAAGAGGTGGAAGATGGCACTGATGACGACGAAACAGAGGAGGGTTAATGGAGAAGCATGAGCGTTTCTTTACCGGTTGGAATGTCCACGAGCCAATCAGCCATATTGCGGCACTTGTATGCATGTGGCATGCATACACATAAACCCCCCGAAGGCTTGTCGCTGTTGCTGCCGCCGCATGCCTATGCGCGTGCGTATGATAACACTGCAGCGTTCAACCCGTTTTGGGCTTTTCCTTCCTTTTCCCCCTGTAGTATTGCGTCTGTGCAAATGAGGAAAAGCAACCCCAAGACTTACGAGACAGGACGACCGTCCTCCTTTGCATGGATGGTAACGTTTGCGATGCCACCGGCTTCCTCCTTTCCTCCCTTCCTCCCGTCTCGGTGGTCGACCAAGGAAGCAGGCTCAGAGAACTCAAGCGGCGCTCGAGTGGAAACGCTTTTTCGTTGCGATCTCGGCACGCGTAAAGTTTGCGTTCTTCCGTGATATTATTGACTTTTTGGATCTGGTCCCCCTCGGTTCCGCATGCCCGATACAAGGGAAACTCTATGCAGATAGATGGGATGCATAAGTTAATGCGCACGCTTTTGGGTTGTGTCGTCTGCTGTGTACGTCTTGTTCGGGCGACTTTGTGACGAAGCGGGATGCGAGACAGACTCTCTACCTGTCCCGGTGGCTTCTGTCTGCGGACGGCCCTGTTGCCCTTCCCCCGGCTTGGCTTGGTCGGTGGCGGTAGAGAGCCAAGTTGGGAAGCATGCAGAGGTTATTGTTGGTGCTGGTGTATGTAACTTCATGCATGTACAGATCTGGGAAGAAACCTTGGTTTACGATGACCTGCTTAGGCCGGATCGGCCCCGTGCCTGCCCCAAACCCTGCGACGAAGCTCGTCGGTTTCGCGGTATCTGGCGGGTTTGAAAAAAGCAACACAAAAAGGAACCGGGGCCTGCATAAGATGGCAGTTCGGTAACAAGAGTACAGTTGAAATTTCCCGTTGGGATTTCGCCCTTGATGCATCCCGGCCACATGATGAACCAGGCAAACCCCTACATCAAACGGGCGTAGGGGGGGTCTTTGAGGTATTATTGGCCAGATGACTGAAGCAACGGGACTGTAATTAAACGGCTCGGCTACAAGTCCAGAGCCACCGAGTCTGGTTAATAAGAGAGACGAAATGACCTGGCCTCTACACAGTGGGCGAAATCGACTGTATTTTGTAAAATCGGCACGGCAGCTTGACACAGGACCAGACATGTCCACATCCGAGCTCACCAAGACCAGAAATCCGGTGCCGTGACAACGTCCATTCAGAGGCGTTACGGAGTAGTTAAAAACGAGTACGTGGCAATGCCAATGAAATCAGAGCTCAGAAGGCACCATTGTTTCTGTTAACTGAAATTGTATTGACGCGCTTATCGCGAAAAAGAAATACCAAGACGGCAAATGACCCCAATAACCCCGTACAGCATGAGTAAAAATCAAAAGGGGCTCGAGTCGTCCCATCCATAATACAAACGCAGCGATGTGAGATGAGTAAAAACCCTTCTCTGCTTTCTGTGTGCCTATCCGAAGCGTTGCTTTGACGCTCCTGTACCAAGACAGGAAAGGTACAAAGTAGGTTCCCATGTCGTAATTATATCCATCATCATGTCATCGTCTCCGTCTCCAAACGCTGCCCGTGTGCGATAACGAGTTTAACCACTGCACATTACACATGACTCAGGGTTTTCGATACTGCCTATAAGGGGTGTTAGTATCTGTAGAATATATATGAGACGAGTCAAGGTAACTTACAAGCTAGCGCAGCCTCGTTGTAGATGTCGAACTCTCGGTCTTTGCTGTCCTTATCCGAGTCTTCGTTCTGCTTTGTTGACTTCTCACCCTCAAGCGCCGGCTCAGGCAGATTTTGCTCCTTGGGCGTCTCTGTGGGTTCCGTGGCCAAGGCCTTTGGGCTCTCGGCCTCAGGAACGTCCGCCTTGAAAGGAACAGACTTCATGGGTGAGACGGCGGGCAAAGCCATGGGAGGAGGGGTGGCGCTGGGAGTCGGAACACCGCCGAGGCTTGCGACATTGCTTCCGGAGTCGTTGCGCTTGTACATGGGCGAAGGAGAAATCGTTGGCGACGACACGTAGTTGCCAGCGGGAGGTGCTCGCTTCTTCAGCGCGCCAAGTCTTGAACCGTTGTTCTCCTCAACCTTCAGGGCCTCCTGGTCGACAGTGAACTGGATAGGAGCAGCAGCAGCCTGTGTTCGTAGGTAGTACATGCCGGTCTTGAGGCCAAGCTTCCAGCCTGCGAAATGCATGCTGGTGATCTTGCCCATGGTAGGCTCACGCATGTGGATGTTGAGGGACTGCGACTGATCGATAAAGGCACCACGGTCAGCAGCCATCTGGATGACAGTCCGCTGCGAGATCTCCCACACGGTCTTGTACAGGAGCTTGATCTCTTTGGGAATGCTGGGGATGTTCTGGATGGAACCATTCTCGGCAATGATGCGGTTCTTCATGTTGTCGGACCAAAGACCCATGTCGACAAGGTCCTTGAGCAACCATGGGTTGACAACCTGGAAGTCACCGGCCAAGACACGGCGCGAGTAGATGTTGGAAGTGTAGGGCTCAAAGCACTCGTTGTTGCCCAGAATCTGGGAAGTAGAGGCTGTGGGCATAGGGGCTACCAACAGACTGTTGCGCACACCATGCTTCTTGATTTCCTCCTTGAGGGATGTCCAGTCCCAGAGGTCCGAAGGAGTGACGTCCCACATGTCGTATTGCAAGATTCCTTGGGACACAGGGGAACCCTCATACGTCGAGTAGGTGCCGTCTTCCTTGGCGATCTTGTTCGACATAGTCAAGGCCGCGTGGTAGATGGTTTCGAAGATCTGCTTGTTGAGCTGTCTCGCCTCCGGTGACTCGAAGGGCATGCGGAGAGCCAAGAAGGCATCAGCAAGACCCTGGACACCGAGACCAATAGGACGGTGGCGCATGTTACTGTTGCGTGCCTCCGGGACGGGGTAGTGGTTGACGTCGATAATCTTGTTCAAGTTGCGTACGACGACCTCGGTGACATCGTGGAGTTTCTGGAAGTCATAGGTACCAGAGTTGTAGTCAACAAAAGCGGGCAGAGCCAGGGAGGCCAGGTTGCAGACGGCAACCTCGTCAGGGGCACAGTACTCGATAATCTCGGTGCACAAGTTGGAGCTGCGGATGGTGCCGAGGTTCTTTTGGTTGCTCTTCCGGTTGCAGTGATCCTTGTACAGCATGAAGGGGTTACCAGTCTCGGTCTGAGACTCCAGGATGGCATACCAGACCTTCTGGGCCTTGACAGTCGCACGGCCCTTGCCCTCGGCCTCGTACTTTTCGTACAAGGCCTCGAACTCATCGCCGTAGACATCGGCAAGACCGGGGCACTCGTTGGGGCACATCAGAGTCCACTCGCCGTTCTTCTCGACTCGCTTCATGAACAGGTCGGGGATCCACAGGGCGAGGAAGAGATCGCGGGCGCGGACTTCCTCCTTGCCATGGTTCTTGCGGAGGTCGAGGAACTCGAAGACATCGGCGTGCCAGGGCTCCAGGTAGATGGCGAAAGCACCGGGGCGCTTGTTGCCGCCTTGGTCGACGTATCGCGCCGTGTTGTTGAAGACACGGAGCATGGGGACGATACCGTTGGAAGTTCCATTGGTACCAGCAATGTAGGAACCGGTGGCGCGAATGCGGTGAGCATTTAGGCCTATGCCACCCGCCATCTTTGAGATCATAGCGCAAGTCTTTAGGGTGTCATAGATTCCCTCAATGCTGTCGTCCTTCATGTCGACGAGGAAGCAGGAGGAGAGCTGGGCCTGAGGAGTGCCAGCATTGAAGAGTGTAGGGGAGGCGTGGGTGAAGCACTTGTTGGACATGAGGTTATACGTCTCAATGACCTTTTCGACGTCATCTCCCCAGATGCCGACGGCAACACGCATTATCATATGCTGCGGCCTCTCGGCGATCTTGCCGTTGAGCTTCAGGAGGTATGAGCGCTCGAGGGTCTTAAAGCCAAAGTATTGGTAGTTGAAGTCTCGGTCGTAGACGATGGCCGAGTCGAGCTCCTCCTTGTGCTTCATGACGCATTCGTATGTCTCCTTGGCGATCATGGGGGAGGGCTTGCCATTTCTCTCGTTGACGTAGAAGTACAGGTCACTGACAACGGAAGACCACTGCTTCTTGGTCTGCTTGTGAAGGTTCGACACGGCGATACGTGCGGCGAGGATGGCATAGTCGGGGTGGGTGACGGTCATATACGCCGCTGTCTCGGCTGCCTGTGAAAGGTGGTTAGGGTTGAAGACTCGGAAGAAGTATGGGACATACGAGATCGTCCAACTGTGCTGTTGTTACACCGCCGTACACGCCAGAGATAACCTTCTGGGTGATGGCTACGGGATCAACGTGGTCACTATCGAGACCATAGCACAATCTGGAGACACGGGCTGTGATCTTGTCGAATTGGACACGCTCCTGGCGTCCATCTAAGGAGAGTCAGTTGCCTGAATAAGGAAGGGGAGGGGATTCGGGAAAACTGAAAACTGAAAACTGAAAACGTACCACGCTTCTTGACATACATCACGAAAGGCGGGTGTGTGTATAGGCCCGTTCAAAGGGAAGGCAGCGGGATGGGAAGATGCAGTGGCACCGAGGTGATGGTACGAAAGATTTCACACAATGAGTGAGATTTGTATCAGGTATGCACATGGGAAACAACTACAAATGAATGTAGAGGATGAGTGGTTGATTGTGTTGTGTGGAAGATGGTAAGATGGGTTGGAGGAATAACAGAAGCAGTCGAGTTTGCACCGGGGGTACTTAAATGGACCGCGTTGGACGCGTTACAACGCGACGCGCTATGGAATTTGGAATTTCTCAGCAGGTGAGTTAGTTACAAGGTCTGGAGGGTATTAATCAGCCAAGGCCAGGTACCCTTGGCGCCCTGTCATGGCACTTTACACGCCGCAGTGTCAAGTAGTTACGCGTTAGTGGGGTCATGTCTCTGCCTCGGACTCGCGATTGTGTCTGTAAACATGACCCTGGCAGTTGCTACACATTGACTGATTCAATATTGCGACAGATGACAAGTTGACGTCTCTTTCGAAGAGCCCCTTTCGTTATAGAGGTCCTTTCTAACCTCGAGTCTTCTGCCTGTGTACGGATATACTTGGTACTTTGTAGTTTGTTTCCACGCCACGCCCCCACGTCGACAATGACTGTTCGGGTTCCCCAGGCAGCAATGTTTTATGGGTCTTCCTCCATGTCTTTGGAGGGGCACAACACATGAGAAGGATTGCCTTTTTAGAAAGCCCTTGGGGCTGCGCTATGGTATCTGCTAGTAACCTGTTCTTGAAACCTTACCAGTCCATTCTGATGGGATGTATCAAACTACATTGGGCAGGTGAGTGAGTAGGTAATAAAGTGTTTATGCACTGGCTTGGAAAGGCGCAACCCTAGCTTTTTCTATGCGATTCAGGAAACCCACTTATTGCAACCGATGACTGGCCGGCGCATCGACAACAAAAGCCGCTAACGTTACTACAAGGAAGCTTGAAATCCCATCACCAACCATAGAAGTCGATAGCCGCTCTTTTTCAACGTTGTCGGTCTAAAACCCGGTCTACTGTATCCCGTTTTGATATAAAGTGCGTATGAAGCTCATCTACGCCCCACATACGGATACCACCGACGCCTGTTTGTCTTCTTGCAGCTGGGTCATTCCGAATAGCTAAACGACGGCATCATTCTGAATCATATCGGGCACCTACAATAGATAGAGAACAATAGTTCGATGACACGAAGTTGTATCAAATTATCGTTCTTCGCCCATCTCACACCAAAATCGGCGATACCTTCAGTCCGCTCTTGTAGGAGAGCCTTCTTCTCATCTTCCACCATGGCATCAACCCCTCTACAAGCCCCTGAGCAAACGGCCACCCCGGCTTACAAGCCTCGTTACATCGACGTAAGCCTCCTTCTTCCACCTAATGTTGATGTAAATACTGAATTGTCCCAAGATCGGAATCAACCTTGCAGACCCCATATTTCGTGGTATTTATCATGGCAAGCAAAGACACGATGATGATCTGGACGCAGTTATCTCGAGAGCACGGGAGGTGGGATGCAGCAAACTAATCATCACCGGGTCTGACTTTACGTCTTCGAGACATGCGCTTGATATTGCGAAGCAATACCGTACGCAAAACCATTCCATCCCATCCTTCGCAATCGGCCACATCTAACAACATCCCAGCGGGCACCGTCTACACAACCGCAGGCATCCACCCCTGTTCCAGCGCCATCTTCAGCACAGCCAATGCACACGAGGATACAAGCGGGCACACCATGCCGTGCGATCCTGACCCTTCCCAGCTCATTTCAGAGGACCATGAGCCGGACCAGGAGAAGACGCAAAAGATCATCTCTGACCTGCACCAGATGATCGAGGATGCCCGGCAAGGCAGTGCCACCACCACCGCCCTGGTAGCGTTCGGCGAGTTTGGCCTCGACTATGATCGATTGCACTACTGCTCCAAGAAAGTACAGTTGCACTCTTTCGCCGCCCAGCTCGACCTCGTCCTGGCCTTGAAGCCGCAATTGCCACTATTCCTCCATTCACGGGCGGCGCACACCGACTTCGTGGCACTGCTCAAACAGAAATTTGGCGATAAGCTAGAGAAGCTCGAGAAGGGGGGCGTGGTGCACAGTTTCACGGGAACGGCCGACGAGATGCATGAGCTTATGGAGCTGGGGCTCTACATCGGCACCAACGGCTGCAGCTTCAAGACGGAGGATAACTGTGCTGTAGTCAAGGAGATCCGACTCGATCGCCTGATGCTGGAAACTGACGGTCCTTGGTGCGAGGTCCGGCCCAGCCACGAGGGGTGGAAGTATCTGGTGGAAGCCTCCAAGCCAACTTCATCTGGATCAGCAACGCCCGATACGGTGGCCGCTAACTCAACGGGAGACCAACAGCCACCCGCCCAGCTGCTAGCGAAGAAGTCCAAGAAGCCCCAGAAGAAGGAGCCAGAGGTGCCGGAGCGGTGGAAGACCGTCAAGAAGGAGAAATGGATCGAGGGCGCCATGGTTAAGGGCCGCAACGAGCCGTGCACAATTGAGCGCGTAGGCACCATCGTTGCTGGCATCAAGGGCGTCACGGTTGAAGATGTGTGCGAAGCGTCGTGGCAGAACACGGTCAAGGTTTTCGGATTAGATATATAGACTCGGAGGGAGTAGATCAGGAACAAATAATGGTTGTTTAAAAAACTTAGCATTATGGAATTCCTGTGGCCCATCATGGGTGTTGCATTGATCTCTATTTCCTGTGTAGGGCAACTTTGTTGTTTCCCTTGGCCGAGCTCTTGGTACAAAGTCAGCACTGCTAGCAAAACTCCATACATAGGGATAGGGGTAACATCTAGCCGAGGAGGCAATATGTGCTCAGGCACCTCCGATCTGACACTAGTCGAATCAATTGTCAAAAATAGTGAATTGCTGGTTTATATATAACAAGGTGCACTTCCTTCAATAGAAAGGCGTTTAGTCGACGTAGATACCGTGTGTTATTTCGTACCGAACACGTCCGTTATCCTATCCGTTAGGGCTTTAAACCGGGCGGTAGCTATGGCCAGCAGATACTTCTATGATGTACATTGTACTGACTCGTCTGCTCAGTGGTGCATTCAGTAAGTTATGTGAACCGGCCTGCTAACGAACGCGAGAAAAAAGAGCGGATAGGGAGCCTCGTGAAGATTGGCACAACGCCAGAGAAGAAAAGAAACCCGCAACCGACCCGACAACCTGCGGTTCATAAGAACTCCCAGTACGGAGTACCAAACCCCTAAAGGTTTATTATGGTTAGCCTTTCAACGGGTTCAAGGCACCGCCACGCCAAGACAACCTCGTCGTCCCCGTGGTGCCCCGCGCCCCACCTTGCATGCTACCTAGGCAGAATTGTGATTCGCTGCAATTCTCAAGGCTCAGCGCATCTTGGAGACAATTTTTCTGAAGACGCAGCCTTGTCGCATCCATCCTTTATTTACTTTACGTGCATCCCCAAACTCGTGCATCTTCCTGGCTGCGTCGCAAATATGGCTGGTGAGTACAGATCCGATGCGGCAAAGAGTGAGAGGAAGCGGTTCAGTAATGATCAAGACGGTGTGCCGGGCAAGCGGTTAAAGAAAGAGGAGGACGACGACAACAAGACTGCCGTCGCGAACAACCCCTACCTGGCCCATATGAAGGAGGACGAGGAGTACGATGGCACCCGGAATGGCTCCAGCGGCAACACCGGTGCCCTGGTCAAAGGTTCGGCATTCCACAGCTTCACGCGCCGACAGACCACGGCCCAGCAGCACTACAAGGCCGAGAATGGCGACTACAACCCCTTCACCGGCGAGCCGCACTCCCCTCAATACTTCAAGATCTTGAAGGGCCGAAGGGACCTGCCTGTCCACAAG
Source organism: Arthrinium puccinioides (assembly GCA_022414665.1). NCBI lineage: Eukaryota > Fungi > Ascomycota > Sordariomycetes > Amphisphaeriales > Apiosporaceae > Arthrinium > Arthrinium puccinioides. Next base: position 737,144 of record JAIUNF010000005.1, read on the forward strand.
CAGAGGTAAGCAACCTGCCAACCAACTTCCATGCAATACCCCAAAGTGCGTTCTAACTTGCCTCCCCTCCAGAGAAGAGTTTCTGGCCATGTACCACAGCGCCCAGATCCTCGTGTTCGTCGGTGAGACGGGTTCCGGAAAGACGACCCAGATCCCTCAGTACGTCCTCTACGACGAGCTCCCGCAGCTGAACAACAAGCTGGTGGCATGTACACAGCCGCGTCGTGTGGCCGCCATGTCGGTCGCCCAGCGTGTGGCCAACGAGCTCGACGTCACGCTAGGCCAGGAGGTCGGTTACAGCATTCGTTTCGAGGACAAGACAACACCCGGGAAGACGGTCTTGAAGTATATGACGGACGGTATGCTCCTCCGAGAGGCCATGCACGACCACATGATGTCGCGCTACAGCTGCATCATCCTCGACGAGGCCCACGAACGTACACTCGCGACCGATATACTCATGGCCCTGCTCAAGCAGCTAGCCGGTCGACGACCGGATCTCAAAATCATTGTCATGTCAGCTACGCTGGATGCCCAGAAGTTCCAGAAGTACTTCTTCGATGCGCCGCTGCTGGTCGTGCCGGGACGAACTCACCCTGTCGAAATTTTCTACACACCAGAGGCCGAGAAGGACTACGTGGAAGGTGCCATTCGAACAGTCCTTCAGATCCATGCCAGCGAGCCCGAGGGTGACATCTTGCTTTTCCTGACGGGCGAGGAGGAGATTGAGGATACCTGTCGGAAAATCTCGCTCGAGGTTGACGAGATGATCAGAGAGACCGACTGCGGGCCCATGGTTGTCTACCCCCTGTACGGTACCCTACCGCCTCACCAACAGCAAAAGATATTTGATGCTGCCCCGCCGCCCTTGAAAAAGGGAGGACGACCTGGCCGGAAGTGCATTATCTCGACCAACATCGCCGAGACCTCTCTGACCATTGACGGTATTGTCTATGTCGTGGATCCCGGCTTCAGCAAGCAGAAGATTTACAACCCCCGTATTCGAGTCGAGTCGCTTCTCGTCTCGGCCATCTCCAAGGCGTCCGCGCAGCAACGTGCTGGTCGTGCCGGTCGAACGAAGCCCGGAAAATGCTTCCGACTCTATACCGAGAAGGCATTCAAGGAGGAACTGATCGAATCAACATACCCTGAAATTCTGCGGTCCAACCTGGCCAACACGGTTCTGGAGCTGAAGAAGCTTGGTGTTGAGGATTTGGTGCACTTTGATTTGATGGATCCGCCCGCTCCCGAGACCATGATGCGAGCTTTGGAAGAGCTCAACTACCTGGCCTGTCTTGACGACGAGGGTGAGCTGACCCACCTAGGCAGTCTCGCGTCCGAGTTTCCTCTTGATCCTGCCCTCGCTGTCATGCTCATCTCCAGCCCCGAGTTCTACTGCTCAAATGAGATGCTGTCGATTACGGCTTTGCTGTCGGTACCCCAGGTCTTTGTGCGACCTGCCAACAAGCGTCGTGAGGCAGACGAGATGAAGAACCAGTTCAGGCATCCCGACGGTGATCATCTGACTATGCTCAATGTCTACCATGCGTTCATGGGCGTCTTCGGCCAAGGAAACGAGAGAGATTGGTGCCACAGACATTACCTGTCACACCGTCACTTGACAAGCGCCAACAACGTCCGAGAGCAGCTGAAGAGGATCATGATCAGCCACGAAATTGACCTTGTGAGCACCCCGTTCGACGACAAGAACTACTACACCAACATCCGCCGCGCTCTGGTCTCGGGCTTCTTCATGCAGGTCGCCAAGCGTGAAGGCAATGGCAAGATATACCGCACCATGAAGGACAACAACCAGGCCGTCATGCTGCATCCCAGTACCGTGCTTGCCACGGATTACGAGTGGGTTCTCTACAACGAATTTGTTCTCACAACGAAGCAATACATTCGAACTGTAACCGGTGTCAAGCCGGAATGGCTATTGGTAGGTTCATCTGTGGCCAGCATTTTTGTTTTATCCGATACAGTAACTAACGCTGCGTTCATAGGAAATTGCTCCTGGTTACTACGATATTTCCTCGTGGGACGGTCAGACCGATGTCAAGGCCGCCCTAAAGAATGTTTCCGAGAAGATGCGCCGACGGGCTGCGATGAAAGCTGGTCGCTGAACCATTCCATGATTCCACCTTCTGCATCGAGGCTACGAACCTACGATGACGCAAGTGTTCTAGCCGCGATGTAGCCTTGACAGGCCTAGGTGCTAAAGGGCACTCACTGGTCAGCTGGTAAGCATATCAAGACATCTGGTATATAACAGTGGCTATGTGCAAGCAGGCTGTATACAATATGGTTTCACATGCTGCCTGTTGTAAAGCCAGGTGCACCGCCAATAACTTGTAGCGGCGGCGTGCATCCACCAAGTTTCGAATACCACGTCGTTTCGACCAAGACAACAAGGAACTCCGGACAGTCACTGTTGCCAACGTGCACCACGCATGTATTATAGAGGATAGACGGCTTGGAGCAGACTCCACGGGTGCGTTGCTTGATCGGGACAAGACGCTATGCAATGAGAATGAACAATGACTGTGTTCGGTAGCTAACTCCTCGCAGAGCATCCAAAGAGATGTGATAAGTGACAATGACATTGTTGCTGACAATGAGCAAATAGTCAGATGGGCCTCTGGATTCTACCCCAGCACGGTCCCTCCGTTTGCCCGTTGCTTGGTTATAGTTGTTTGCACCCTTTCATGCAGACATGACGACTTGAGCTTCCTTCGACCATCAGCCCAAACCCCGTGTCCTATGGAAGGCGTCATGCTTTATGCAAATAGAATATGCAATTCGAGAGGTTCTGTTTCTTTTTCGCCTAGCTCCAGGTCCAGCGCATCGATAGTTTGGACGGCTTCTCCAGATGCCGGGATCGTCATCAACTCGTTCGGATGGCCTAGCATCCGCCCAACTTTGGTCTAACTTTGGCCTTCCCCGCGCTGGTCGTTCGCAGATCTCGGATTCTGACTGAACCTTGATTGCCTCTTTTGCAGAATTCCATCACCCAGTTGATCGGAATCGTCAATTCTGATTGGGAGGTGGCGCGAGAGACGCTTCTGGCCTCCCAGGGACATGCCTGTTGCAAGTTTTCTGTAGCAATGCAAGTTTCTGTACAAGTCCCCAACTACTAACTACGTATACGATACTACTTCGTACGATGACTGACTACCTTTCGGTAAGTATCACTAGCCCCCCCTTTGGTAGGCACCTGACCACCCTCCCTACCTGGACTGACCATCATATGGCCTAGACCGACCACTGTTTTCGCCCATTCTCGAATTCCAGATGCAGTCGAGCGATGGGCAGCTCGTTCTTCTTTCCCAGCTGACTTCAAGACACACAGGGACAACTGGCTAGTCTCAGCATTTCCCAACGTGCCGTACATTGTACCGGTAGCAGACGTGGTTGTTTTGATAAGACCCAGGCTGTACACGTGCATGTGGAATGATGATCCAATGAGCACATTGTTCTTCCGGTAACGCTTCGACCCGGGAGATTACCTGCTGAGCTAGCTCGCAGACTTGCGCTGGAATAGACGATAGATCTACTACCGGTTGCCTGGACTGGCAAGTTTCCTCCTATGGAGTTGGAATGTTGCGGTCATGCCGGGGTGAGATGGCGGCACATACCCGGATGGCTATTAGGATCCCGAGAGGTGAACGCTACTGCCATGGAGATGGGCGTTGAGACGCGGCCGCAGAGGTGCATGGCAACAAACAATACACCCGGTTTGTTGTTGAGGAACGTCCGTATCTATATAAGTTAAGAGGACCCAGCACATCTCTGCCACAACATCTTACCCACCCACAGCCTCTCATCCACCACTCGCCCAGTCATCCAGCCATGCGCCACTCCTCCGTACTCTTGGCCCTGACGGCCGCATCCGCCTCGACTGCTTCCCCCGTCGCGAAGCGTGCCAACTTCGACCCCCTTCCCGGTGGTGACATCACCATCCTGAATTATGCACTGACGCTCGAGTACCTAGAGCGCAAGTTCTACCAGGAGGGCCTGGCGAACTATACCGCTGAAGACTTTACTCAGGCTGGGTTCGGACCTGTAAGTCTTATATGCCTGGCCGCTGGCCCTTTCCCTTCTACCACCTGGGGCTGTATCACGCCGGTTCCCTCACCCTACTACATATCACTGCTGAATCCCGGCTATGACTTGGCGGCTAACTCTCCACACAGGAATTCTACACCAACCTGCAAACCATCGCCGGCGACGAAGAGTCCCACGTGGCCTTCCTCGCAGGTGCCCTGGGCGACTCCGCCGTCCATGAGGCCAGCTATTCCTTTCCCTCTACCGACGCCTCCTCCTTCGTCTCGCTGGCCAGCGTGCTCGAGGGAGTCGGCGTCTCGGCCTACCTCGGCGCCGCCGCCGTCATCGCCGACAAGACGTACGTGCCCATCGCGGGCTCCATCTTGACGGTCGAGGCGCGGCACTCGTCGTACATCCGCGCGGCCCTGCAAAAGGGCAACGGTGCCAACCCCTCCCCCTTCCCCAAGCCCTACGACACCCCCTCGACTTCAACCAGGTCTACAGCCTCGCGGCGCAGTTCATCACGGGCTTCGCGCCCGGCGACCCGGCGCTGCCGTTCACGGCCTTCCCGCCCCTGACTGTCACGCAGACCCCAAACGCGGCTAGGAAGGTCAAGAGGACCGGCGGCGGTAATGGATGCGACGACACTGCGGGCCTCGTGGCCGGCAAGAGCGGTTTGACCTTCTCGGGGGCGTACAAGAGCGCCAAGGCCGCTGGGTTGGTTGAGGAGGGTAGCAAGGTGTATGCCGTGCTGTTCTCGGGCCTGGATACCTACTACGCCGAGGTTATGGCCCATGGCGACGATGTGAGTTTTACCGCCCTCCCCCCCTCTCTATAATTTGTGACCGTTTGGCCTGCCCCGGACTTTCGAGGCGAATAGAATGCTAACGATCCCGATAGTATGTCCTCGCCACTATTCCTGGCGCCAACTTTGCTTCGGAGGGGCAGTTACCCCCAACCGGTCAGGTCTACATTGTGCTCAGCTCTGCTGATGGTACCACGGAGAAGGTGTCGGACGAGAACACCATTTCTGGGGTTGGCGTTGTTGAGATCCAGGCCTAGAGTGAGTTGTGAGACTTTATTTCTCACTGGCGAGTTCCACCAAAGACACTATGAAGACATGAATTACTTAATCTTCAACGTATATACTTGGTTCTGTACCATTCGGAAATATTTTAATTTGTATGAGTAGTCAAGTAATAAGCAACTCGTTCACCCTGATTGTCTAATGTTGGTGTTATCAATGTGCAAGCCCAATATAGGGCCAGACGAGTCTACTCGGGTTCTACAACCCATTCCTGCGGTATTTTGCTTGCTGCCTTCCCTTCCCGTGAGTTCACCTGCTCTATCTTCTCTTCGGGAAGAAAATACCCTATTGCCACTTTAATGGATCGACTTCGCAAGCGGCTCGCTGACTATGTCCTCGATACGATGACCACTTGAAGTGTCTGGTATGTACGGTAAATGGCTCAGTCAGGAGCTGATGGTTTTGGAGAAGGTAATGCCAGTCGGCGCCGCAGCCGACACTGTATGTGCTTTCTCCCGCAATATCGACGACTGGGTCAAGTTTGCGAGGCATTGATACATAAAATATTCTCATGAATATTTATATGTCACGGGTCTCACTCCGTTCGAAGTCCCGGACTCATATATTTCCGAAGTGCACCTTTTCAGGCTCAATCTGACAGACCTGGCCGTGAACAACCCAGCTACCGACGCAATCCTGCAAACAATCATCAAGAAAACAACTCTTCCGTTCATTCTCTCTCTCTCTTCTCCACGCTATCAGGACTTGGGCTAGAATCCATCACAGCCCAAAGCAACTGAGTGAGGCTTGGTCATCATGTCTTGTGTGCACACGATGATGGAAGCAGCCAGAAGAACCCGGCCGGACCAGCTCAGAGCCAAGACGGCACTCTAAGCGAGATATGCCAGAAAGTTGATTGACTTGGCGACGATGTACTCGGAGGGGGAAGTCCGGCTTGGCCCAATGCCTGGGCATCCAGAAAACCTCCCATCGCTACATAGCCTCAAATCTCGCCACAAGCAATGGTGGATCAGTAAGGGCGCCAACTCGTTGCCCCCGGTATCCTGTGGCAAACAGGGTGTTCTAAAACATCACTCAGGCACCGGGTTGACTGACACGCGGGACTAGTGGCGGCAATGCTACTCCGAGGTGCATGTGACTAGTTGGGCGGCATAATTGCTTAGATGGGAGCCGCCGTGAAGTCATTCCCAATCCATAGCCCATTGCATATGTCAATGGGGGCCGAGTTGAGACTTGGACCAATCATATCGTCAGAAGCATGCAGCTCACAGGTGGTTGCACAACGGAAGAGGAGACGTGCTTCGTCCTGCCCAGTAGGATCTTCGCCGCCTGCTGTGCTGAGGGGATGTTGTGGGTTCAAATGTACGTCAATCCGGGTAGTTGGTGACTGACAAAGGCCAGCGCATCGTGTGGTTCGATATAGAATCTGACCATTAGCTATGGCATCGCGGGGTTTGGACAAGTCCGGTGTCGTCATATCCCGTATATCGCCATTCTGTTTACGCCGAGTCCGTTGGGGAAGCTGGCCCGGACATTCGAAAAGCTGCTTTCCGATCTCAATACTGAGGGATTGAAAAGAGAAACGTTTGCCAAATTCGGAATGGTACGGATGTCAAGGCCGTGATATCGGTGGACCGTGGTGTTAGTTTCAAGTCACCACAAGGTCCTGTTTGTCAAGAGGCTCTTGAGAGAGGGGAGGAGGGGGTGGCGGGAGAGCGGAATAGACGACGGAGGAGTAGGACACTTAGGTAAACAAGCGAACCGCTGACATCCTGAGCGGTCTAGCCAAGACTGGCGGCCTCGTGTAATTGTTCCTCGCATAACTACTCCGTAGTCGTCGGCCGGTCAGCGCGTGTCGATCCCGAGGCCCTGGTCCAGGGTTCAGGGCCTGCCCATCAGCAATTCCCAGGCGCAGCCAGGGAAGTAGCTGAAAAATTCCACCCCGCCGGTACCGAGTCGCTGGGTAATTCGGATCGAATGGAGGCGGCAGCACCCTTGACTATCGTCTCGAGTCTGGTGCATGGCACTTGAGACTCGTGGATGGTAAAATCGGGATCTGCATGCTGGGACGCAACCAATAAATGAGGCAAGCCAAGGAGCCCGGAGCCGGAGAGTTACATCGCTTGAGGCCTATTCAAGATGAACGAAACTGCCTCGTCACTCCACAGTGCAAGTTGTCGACGGACCAGCGTGGCCGATTATTCACGTGTCTCCGGGACTATGCACGTATGGTCCGCCGTCCAAGTACGGCTCCAACAGGGGAAAATGAGAGTGCTCCCTCCTCGGGCCTCGGCCTTAGCAAGGTCGTTCTTGAGCTCACCAGCAGTGGTCGAAGGCCAATTCTCTTTGAAGGCTTCCCAGAGCGTCATTTTCAAAACCACCAACTGACCGGCTGGTTGTGCTTTGACATCGACCGTTGTCACGCCCGCCAGAAAAGAACCATGCCCATGAGATGCATTGCCATCTCGGACAGAAAGAGGTCTCATCAGTCCCGCCTTCACCGGACGCTCTTCTGTCTACCGGTCAACGCAGGAGAGTGGGTTGCTGTGTATCGTACCGTGGACCTGGGTGTCTTGAAGGGGTGCTAAAGCCATCCGTGGATTATCCATGGAAGCCTGTCACCCAAATGGGAAGCCGGAGTTGACCTGATTGGTACCCTGCTACTGGGTCCAGTCAAGACGAGCGTAGGACGAGGCCCACGGACGACGTCCAACCCACCCAGCGACGCCGCTAGGTTGCCGGGGGGGGGGTTCTTGACATGCTCATAGGCCGCGGCATATGCGGCTACCTCGATTGGTAGGCGGCAGGCCTGGTGGCGATATGTTACTGGAAAACGAGACACGATGCGGGGGGGGCGGACAATGCCGGTCTGTCCCGAGCTGACTAGGTAGATTTCCGCCGTCGTGTAAGCCTGGGCCCTGGACATTCCAGACGCCGTCGTGAAGGGTTCGAGACTGTTTGCTTAGCATTTGCTGTCTAGGCCGGCAAGGGCACACGCAAATCGAGTTGTCATAAACGGCCGTGATGTAACGTCGAGCGGTAGCATTCCACCAGTCGTTATAATCTGCCTTCCTTACCTATGATGCACATGTCCTAGGACCTGTCACCTAGGTAGGTAGTTAGGCAATGCCGCAATGTTTGCGTACCGCAACTTTCGAGTCGTGGGGTGGAATTGTTGAGGATGGGAAAGAGAGATGCACGAAGCGGCAAGGGCAAGGGCAAGCCCGGCAAGGGGACCTTCCTCGTCCTTCCTCAGCTGTACGTAACTTAGTTGTCAACAGCCCATTATTGATGATAGTGGAGCGTGGAGCGGACAATTCCACTCCCCGAAACGAAACGTTCCTCCTAGATGACTACTGTATATGTTTTTCCTGCAGCTCAACGGCGCTAACAACTTGTTTAGCAAACCCCCCCTATTGCGGTCCCGACAGAGAACCCACCCAAGCGGCCAAGCCTCTCTCCACCAGTGACCAGAATCGTGACTCTCGACTACATACGCATATGATATATCTGCTGTCCACGCATTCGGGACCCGCGGAAGCGATCCGGCGGAATGCCTCGGGCCTCGAGGTACACGGTACTCCGTACACCAGTATCCATTCTGATTCCATCCCAGCCAAGTCCAGCGTATTGCTTGCTGCAGACTGGCGTGGTCACTGGTGTATGCTTGGAGGTTTCGCCGTCACGCACCTCTGCCAGTTCACCACCGAGGCTCGAGCAGAACCCCCCTCGGGTCTCTCTTGAGAGCCTGCCGACTATTCGGGGTTCTCGGCACCAGCTTAGGTAGGACCTAGGTATATATCATGGGATAATCCCCAGCCCTGCTCCAGGCTCCCATGCCTCGAAGATATCCCCAACTTCCTTGCCGATTTCTTGTCAACTCGTCGCTCCTGTCAGCGGGCAGCACATAGGCTACAAAGCTCGTAAACCTCCACGCATTCATTGTACTCCATAACAAGTACCCATCGTCTACACCCCAGGAGACTCCATCAGCATGGGTGGCTACAATCGAGGTATTGTCAAGTACCCGTGCAAAAACTACGTCACCAAACCATGCAGGAACTTTACCTTTATCAACTACACAGCATGTGCCGAGTGTCTTGTAAGTCCGTCTCCGGCTTCCGTCCCTCTATTTATACTAACGAAACAACAGTCCGAGGGGTTAGACGCCGACGAGGGTTTCGGGCAGCCCCCTGTACAGCACTTGCTTCGGATCGCGGCAGTGCCCCGTATTCGTGATGGAATGGTCTGTTACGCTTTGTTGGAAGCCGTCGCCGGAATTGAGGTGACTGATGACTGGGCATTACGAAACAACTCCAATTTGAACTAGCAATACGGGCCCAACTTCAGGCCCTTCGCCAGCGCCACTTCAGGCGTCTCTTGATGTATCGAGAACCAAAGTAGCAGCTACTTCGGGTTTGTTAACAGTGTCGGATGGATTTGGGAGAGTCGTTCCAAATCCTCATGGAAGAAAATAAACACAAATGCGGTCCAAAACATGCTCGTAAATAACAGGTATTACCTACCTTGATTAGTACTCTCTTACTCGCTTCCAACAGTCGTAAACTTAGATGAATTGTTATCATATCCTATGGAAAGCTTTTCCATATTGGCTTGTCATCCGGTACATGGCGGTGTGACATTCCTCTTGGCTTTAGTGCATTACATCTGAGCCGTAAGAGCCATGAATATCCACACGGGCAGAGTTTTGCGTGGCGGCGTTACCAATCGTGGATTGTGGTGTACGATGAAACTCAAGAATGCCTTTTTGCACTACGGAAAATCCCATTTCCTCAGACGCCTGCGCAATGCCAGTATGCGACTCCGTACCAAATACTCCAAAGCTGTGAGCATTCTCCCAAGCCTGGGTTCAACTCCAAACCTGCCATGGCCAGTCGGCCTACCTTGACCTAATTATTACAGAACAAAAACAACGGCCGATATACAGAGGATGGCCATGACGAGGAAAGAGCCGCTACTCGAGGCAGCTCGGCCAGCTCCATTGCCGAACCCGCGGCCCTGGTAACCAAATGTAACATTCTGCCGAATGGTGGCGTTGTAGCAGTTGCCGCCCACGATATCAAGGTTGGTCAGGTCGTTGGGGACGTTAAAGAACAAGAATTTGTTCTGGGCAAGACCTTCGAAGCCACTCGTGTCATAGGGGAACAAGTCGCCGTCGTCGGTTGCGGTTGTGTTACGGAGGAAGATGCACTGGACTTGATTGGGGTAGTCGTGCGCAAGTGCAGGGTATGCCTTCATCACGTCCGAGTTCGTCGTGTCGCCCATGAGAATGAACTTTCGTTCGGGGAAAGTCGCGAAAATCTTGTCCAAGAGGAAACGACGGATCTGGAGAGTGGCGGAAACATCCGAAAAGTTCAGAGGTCGTGTGTCGAACGAGCCGAGAGGATACGTCTTGAAGATGAAACTGCCAGAGCGTTAGTTGAGATGCCTCGTGCCAGCCCAGGCTGCTGTTACTTACTCCATGTAATTCCTCGTGACCTGTTCGGGGGTCGTAGTGAGGTAATGGAAGTGGAAATCGGGTATTCTCGCAGACCAGTTGGCGTAGACCTCAGGCATGTTCATCCAAGGGGTGAACGGCCGCGCAAACGAGTTCAAGAGTCCCTCCTTGGGCTCATAGATCTTGGTGATTCGCAGAATGTCATCGATATCGGAAATGATGGTGAGGCCTGTAGGAGGTACCAAGTACGCCGTGGCGTTGCCGGTATTGGTTCCGTTTATGTACATGTTGAGAGACTGGATCGAGTTTGTCGCGTTGCCAGCGATCAATTGGCCGCCGTCTTGACCGGTGGTATTGGCCAAGAGCACAAAAGCATCAAAGTCGCCCTGATCGGTTGTAGGGTAGGGCATCTGAATGACTTGAGCACCACCTTTCGCATTGAGGACGCCACCGCTTGCATTGGGCTGGATCGTGACGTCGTTTACAAAGTTGACGGTAACGTTGACATCTTCTTGTTGCACGACAAAGATGGACCTCGTCACATTCCGCGCCTGATCCTGCTGCGATTGTGGGAGCTGATTGATATCGACGTCGATGAGAAACACATTGGCGAGGTCGTCAACCTTCTCTTGTGTGATGTTGGGCTGCTTGAAGACATTGCCGTGGATTCGAACATTCCAGCCCTGGTCCGTCCAGTTGGCATAAGCACTGCAAGCAATACGTTAATGCAAGGTACACATTGGGGATCAGCGTGTCACGTACGGGAGATTAAGAACCTGTGTCGGCGTGGCTTTCAAATCGTCCTCATTGATTCCAAGGGAGCTCGCCACTTTGTCACCTGGTCCAGATTCGGTCAGCGTCGATCGGTTGAAAGAGTCGGAATTGAATGCAACTAACCAGTAGGGAAGTCCTGAAAGTACTGAGGGATGCCGGACATGACATAGCTACTCAGACCGCTCACGTCACTTCCGATCTTGTCCACCCAGCTGGCAACATAGGTCTCCGGGGTAAAGTCTCTGGGCAACACGGGAGCCGCAGTGATCAACGGTCGAGGCACTGGCTCGGGGGCCGGGGCAGCGAGGCCCGAAGCCATCAACGCCCACAAGGGGAGGGCGACACGAATAACGGCCATTGTGGTGTGTCCGGGACGCTATCTGAGAGGAAATGGTTGCAAAGCCGGCGCCAACACAGAGGGCCGTACGGAGTACTCGAAAATGCGACTCATTTTATAGGGGGTCGGGCCTCATGTGGGATGACATCATGGCTGAAATACTGCTTGCCGAAAGCGTGATTTCGGTTACACTAATAACATGATACGAAACAGGCCCCTGCGGAAGATGGGCGTCATCCCGATTGACCAGCGATCGCCGCGATCCATTTGGCGGCCGGCGCAGGTTACTTGATAGTTAATTCGCGCCGTTTCAGCGCTATTTCGTATCAAACAGCCGTCTGCAGCGAATCACCAGATGACCCTCCAGTAACGTCGGCTTGGCCTCGGCCATGACATTGTCAATCATGCGACAGACCTCATGTTATGCTGACTATGCCGGGTTGGAGAGGCGTCCATTGTTGACTGTTCCGCGGCGACCTGTGCGGTCACCGCCTCGTCCTGCTTTTACTTTGTTCCAGGGTGTGGTCCATAGCAACGACCATGCGCGACTCAGGTCTCTAGGTTGATGCTCCGGCCAAACCTCGCGTACAGCTCGACCTTGAGCTCCGACATTTCGTCTTTCAAGGCGCCCATCTTGTCCTCGAGCACCGATACGTCATGGTCGATCTTTGCGCTCGAGGTTGCTAGCATTTCCTGGGCTTGCTCGAGGGGAACGCTGAAGAAGGCGTCCCCAATCTTGTACCTGTCCACCGCAGTTCTGTTAGTTGAAATGCGACACAGGTCTCTCTGTCCAACTATCTGTGTTCGGCTGGAATATCGCAATGCCAAGGGCAGTAGGGCCTTACGGTACGAGCTCGTCTTCGTCGGCCAGTTCCAATTCGGCCGTGATATCGTCGAGCTCCTCCTTCTCCTTCTGTTATCGCAGCAATGTCAGCTCATGGGTCGGCGACTTGGCTCGGAGGTGCAGGGAAGGGGCGCCTACGTTCTTGATTCCGAGCTCCTCCTCGAGGTTCAGCTCTTTCTGGTGCAGGCGACTGAACCGGTTGATCTTGTCCTGGTCTTCGCGACGCACTTCGACCTCATCTGCCGCTGCCTCCTCCTCCTTGGATAGCTGACCGAAAGCATATGGTCAGTATTGACAAAAGTCCAGAGCTTCAAAGGCAAAAGGCAAAACGCACCATGCGCCGGTTCATTCTGAAGGTGCAAGTAGACTAACTGGGTTGCTCACGACGGTACTCCGTACACGAGGGTCAACTTAGTCAATATCTTTTTGACTTTGGGCGACCAGCTCCCGAAGCCCCGCCATTTGAAAATGGTCTGGTCTAGTGGGGTCACCGGCATCGATTGGGGCTCAGAAATGACAATAAGCTTTGTACCTCGTCCTCCCTCACCTAGTTAAGACCTTGACTTGTGCACTGCTTAATTAAATCAACCGACCTGGCGGGGGGGGGCAGTATTTCAGACTCCCATGCCAGCCAGTCTTGAGCAACATGTATATCGCAAGGCCAGCACACTCGGGTTGCAATGACACTCTCTTGCCTCGTGCCTGCAACATTCAGCTGTTGTCACACAAAAAGTGGCAGGCAAGCAGACTTTTTGACAAATGACAACGAGAATGTCGAGGCTTGATACCCAATCATCACCTCGCTATCGCATCGTCTCCTATGGCGTACAGAAACCGGCCAGATCCGAGGATGAGAAAGAGGGAAACAAAGCACGCCTAGAAGACACATGTGACATGCGTAAACAGCCAACCGAGACGCCGGGAGCCCAGAGAGCCTTCACAGCCTTCACAGCCTTAATAATGGACGATGGTGTGCCGGCCTTGACACAAGTCTGCATGCATGTACTCCGTACGTGTGGTCCACTAATAACCGTTTACCCTAGAAACCCGAGATTTTCGATTCCTCTTTCTGCCTTCTTTGGTCTCCGAATTTCTGACAGCTGCATGCACATAATTCAGCCAAACGCGACCCAAGACTCCGCGACGCTCATTTTGCTGCCGCTGTTACGTGCCTCGGAGACGGAGTTTGGAGTTGGACTTGTTAAATAGACCCTATCATCCATCCAATTTTCCCTGCAGCACAACACCACTCAGGCCTCGCTCGACACGGACATCTGGCATCGCCCGGACACTCCGTTGCCTGCGGAAACCATGGCCGACGAGTATCTAGATGACCGTGACGATAGGTACCAGGAGTTCCGGCCCGTCTTTTACCTTGGCCAACACGACTCAGCCAGAACCGAGGCTCCCACCGATTTGCAATATGGGCAGATCCTGAACTCCGGTGTAAGTGAGCCGCTCTTAATAACCCGATCCACTTTCTGACGCTATATTTGCAGTTTGGCTTTGTGACTACGCCCGTCACGAACACCCACTTCCACGAGCGTATCAAGGCCTTGGTATCGGCAAATCTGGATGAGTTGGCAAAGTCCACCATCCCCAGCTGCCATCCAGACCCCATCGTCCCCCTCTGACGATAGAAGACACCACGCTCTTCCCGGGCACCTTTACCGGCGGCCTCATTGCCTACTCTAGCCCGTGGATCGACTTGTGCTCTCCCAACCCTGTAGTGTCTAGCATCTCGCGGCAAGTACTCAACCTCGAGATTGCGTACGCCAACTTCTGCGGCGTGCGTAGCATCGTAATCCCTGGACCCAGAGAAGACTGCACCAAGGCCAAGAGTGGCCGAGGTGTTGCACAGTTTGCGCGTGCCATCCAGGAGACTCTCGTCATAGGAACCCGACTCAACTTTATCATACATTTGCCAATGTACCGCGAGCCTGGTCTTGAGGAAACTGTGGACACTTTGTCAACTCTGTTGCCTGGCGCTACAAACTCTGCGACCGAGCATGAAGAGATCGACATATTCAGCTCTTGGGACTCGTGGCATGCCATCCGCACGATTTGCACGTACGACTCCAGGCTCCATGTCGGTGAGTGCTTCCCCCATGCCGACTGCAAGCCGAGACAGCACTATGTGTATCGTTGACTTCAAGCGCATCTACTGACCGTGGATGAAGCGTTACGTATACCTCGAAGACTCCCGCTGAAGCAGGTCCAGACAAGATGGTTTTCAGAGCCGCTGCAGTACTTGACTTTCGGGCCTGATGCCTTTCAGTTGAACAAGAGTAGCAATCCTTCTCTGGGTAAGGACCACCAGAACATGATTACTTCGTATATGCAATTGAAGCACGCGCCGTACTTCCTTCTTTGCAACGTTGGCCCTGAAGTGGAAAAGGATGTGGCCATGAAGGACAGCTCTCCGGCCTCGGAAAGCAGCTGGCCTAGCCTTGTTGAAGCTTCTGAACAGCCTTCCAAGAAAGCCTACAAGTCCCGCAAGATCAACGAGTACGCTGCTTACCTCAAGCATCTTGAGAGCCAGCAAAAGGGAGTCCCCATGACGGAGCATTCGACCTTGACAAATTTCCAGGATTGGCTGCAGTCGCCGTTGCAGCCACTCTCAGATAACCTCGAGTCCGTCACATACGAGGTCTTTGAAGGAGATCCGGTCAAGTACAATCAGTACGAACTGGCAATCGAGAAGGCACTGGAAGATTGGTCTCGTCTTAAGAAGCCCACTTCGTCGCCGGACGGTGCCGTCGTCATCGCGGTCGCAGGTTCCGGTCGCGGACCTCTCGTGACCAGAGCCCTCAAAGCCAGCGAGACTACCGGCGTACCTGTCCAGGTTTGGGCCGTGGAGAAGAACCCGAACGCCTACGTCTACTTGTTGCGCCAAAACCAAAAGATTTGGGGAGGTCGTGTCACCGTCGTCAAGACCGATATGCGTGCATGGAGGGGCCCGCTCGTCTCCGGCTCGACGGATGACCAGCCCGTCTATGGCAATGTCGACATTTTGGTTTCGGAGCTGCTCGGCTCTTTCGGTGACAACGAGCTATCACCCGAGTGTCTGGACGGTATCCAACATGTCCTAGCCAAGCCTCATGGCATTTCGATCCCGGAGTCGTACACGGCGCACATGTCCCCCATCTCGACCCCCCGGCTGCATGCCGACATCACCCAGCGCTTGCCCATTGATACCAACGGATTCGAAACACCCTGGGTAGTCCGGCTCTTCCAGTTGGACTTTGTCACCGAGCGTGGTATTCCTGACAAGTCTCGGTTTCAACAGGCCTGGGAGTTTGTCCACCCGTTGCCTGAATCGACCATGAAGATGATCGAGGCACGACGATCAGGGGGTGTTGTTGGCGGCGGCGGCGGCTCCATGGCTGGCGGTGTGGGCGCGAATGACCACAACTCCCGTCACTGCCACCTGACGTTCGTCTGCCGGTTCCGCGGCATCATCCATGGTCTAGCTGGGTATTTCGAGTCCGTACTCTATGCACCGCAAGGTGAAGACGAGACATTGGTGGAGCTGAGCACGCTTCCAGAGCAGATAGATCGAAAGAGCAAGGATATGATCTCTTGGTTCCCAATCTTCTTTCCCCTCAAGGTTAAATTACCCATCATCCCCTCGCCTGACCGTGAAGCTAACGTTTTCTTCTTCTTTTCTGTAGCAACCGCTGTACTTCCCACCCGACTCGGAGCTGGAGGTCAGCATGTGGAGACAAACAGACGACACCAAGGTGTGGTATGAATGGGTAGTTGAGGCATTTGTCTGCGTCGGCGAGAACGAGCGTGTCAAGGTTGGCAGCTCAGAGATGTGCAGCAGCCGCAAGATCGCTTGCATCATGTAGATGGACAAACGGAATCACTCAAAGGGGCCGGGGGAGGTGTGGAAACCGGGTTAGGCGCAGCTTTCTTTGCTACGTAGAGCCTGCAACGGACTGTGCAGCCCTTCGTTTTTCATAAGACCAATGGTAGTTACCTCGCCTGTCCGAGACGCCTTGCTCTTAGTCTCGCTTCGCCCTGGCCAGTTGATAACTGAGAATCACCCTAGCGAGCTGGATCTTCCCTCCCATTGAGAGTATCCCCTGTGCGCGCTTTCCGTGCTCCTCCGTGTCGGCCAATTCATCTCGCCAGCCAGTTCAGACCCATAACGTGGACTTTATGCATCGGGTAGGAATGGCATCTGCCAGATCCTACTTTCTCCTCGCTTCGTTTCCCCCCCGCGACAAGCTTTCTTCTTTTCTCTTCCACGATGTCTGGTGTTCTCTCGTTTTCGTCGTCTCAACCGTCCATTTTGGTATCTCCGCCGCTCTCCCCGTTGGCGCCCTTGATCCACAGAACGTTGTTGCACCGGATCAGGATCTGGCCCAGGTCGCTGGTGAACTTCTGGTCGATGAACTCTTGCGCGTTGGTCATCTGGATGTTCATGTAGCTGTCGATGCTCACGAGTCTGCCCTTGTACTCGGTCTCGCCCCACTTTAGGCGCACCACGATGTCCTTGTTGACACTGCCGGAGAGAAGGGGGAAGTCAGTTGCCGACGATCGCGCGAAAGAAAGAGGTAGGGGAGGGTCGATCAGGCGTACAGGTCTTGCAGCATGGGCCGCGGGTTGATGGGCATGAACTGTGAGGACAATGTTAGCAAGCTGCCACGAGACTTTCGGATTGACCTGGCGGGTTAGCTTACACTCATGTTGGGCAGAGTTTGGCGAGGGACGAGAGTGGATGGTGATACGGTATAGTGAAGCTTCAGAGGGAACTTTTGAGTCGTGCCTGCAGCCTTGTCTTAGTGGGGACTGAGGAAGCAGTTCAGCCACTACGGAGTACGGAGAAGCATCGTTAGATGCATAGAAGCAAACCCTGGTTTTCAGGGTTGGATTGGGCCTCTCATGCCGCTCATTTGATCTCTACTTGTTGTTGCCTTTATCTTGTACTCGTCGCATTCTCATTGCCTCATTTTTTACTTCGTGACTATGACTGACTCAAGCCCTGCGAACTTCCCATGTAATATCCTTGATGCTGACCTCCTCGTTGGCCTTCTCATCATAGTCAAACCACTCGCCGTCCGCCAGTTCGATCTCCGCAAACTTGGTAGCAGAGTCGATACCCTCGGCAAGCCAGATGCCCTGCTTGAAATCGGTTAGTTTCATGGTAGGAGCAAGCCGCCCAATCGGAAACCTACTTCGGGGTGAAACTTGGTAAACTCCAAGCCACGGCAGTCAAACTCGATGACGGATTGCATCTTCGCCGGCTCTCCTTGCTCGTACGCCTTTGGTGACGTCTTGATCGTAGCCGTGGACTCCCGCTGTACGCCAGCCATAGTGAGCAATATCCTTAATCTTGCAGACGGGTCTCATCGCACCTTGCAGTTCTTGCACTTCCACACAAAGTTGGCTTCTCCTCTGCTGCCGCTCATCTCGTTGTTCTCCTGCAACGACGCGTTAGCTAGCCATCCTCGTAGCCTTGGGCAACTCGGAGAACCTCTAGGCGCTTACGAATCTGTTCACGCCCACTGGGTTGGCGTGTGTCTCACGACATGATGTGCACTGGACGGTAAATGTGTACCAGAACGGATCTTCCTCGGTATCCTTGGGCCGCAGATTGGTAACTCTGGAGGAAAGGCTCAGCATAGGCCGGAAATTACGTTCTTGGGCAAAGGATTCTCACCCATTCAGCTCCGCTTTCAGTGTGAGCGAGAACATTGTAGAAATCGTACGTTTTGGTAGAGCACAGTTGCAGCTGTTGGCGATGCGAAAGACGACCTGGGAAGTCGTCGCTCTGGCGAGCTCGAACTTGGATGCGTTCCGATTTCATATTCATGTAATCACTATATACACCTATCGGGGCTTTCGGCGTTAACTTGACGATTGGGCCCGCAGGTGGTTTGTCCAACAAACGGTGATGCTTTCCTTCAGATCATTCGATTGCCGGACATCATCCAATCACAATGCACACCAAGACGAACCGCCCAACGATGGAATAGACCTGCGCAAAGCCAATTGAGCTCGTCGTCACCCGACCGACGATGCCCCCAAATAATGAACACGCTATGGTCTCGAGCAATACCGGCGCCGTCTTCTTCCCGCTATGGAGGAAAATGCCTCCCCTCGCCCAGTCGCTTGGTGCGACGATCGACGAGCGCCGCGTCTCGACGCAAAGTCTCTGGCGCTGACCTCTTCACCGCGTGCTACACGACGATTCTAGGCACGGCTGTTATGCTGGACGCCCACAGGAAGACAAGTCGCGAGAAGGCACTCGATTGGCGGATTGAGAAAGCCAGGGCTGCCTTGCGCAGCTGCCATGATGCAATCCCAGAGGCTCCGGCCGTAACAGAGGAACCACCAGAGGAGCTGCCAGAGGAGTCGCTCAAACATGCTCCAAAGACACCGGCAGTGACGGACGAGGAACCCCCGATTCCCAATTCAAAGCAGAATATGAAGGGGAATGCCAAAAGGAGGAAGAGGAGCCTGGCCGCAGAGGTGCTGCCCGAACTTTCCGAGCTTGCTGAGGCTTCTTATCCAACTCGACCACGCACGTCGTGGATCCAGTGCCAAAAAGACTGGTTGGCGATTGAAGCTGCAATCGCGTTGGAAGAGCGTGATCCTGACATTATACTCCGCCACCCGAAAACGGCACAACAAATGGCGAGAACAACGCGTACGATCGAGGACTTGGTCGAAAGGTTGCTGTGGCACTGCCGCGACTCTGGAAGTGGTCCTAATGGTGCGGCGTCGGTACTTAGTCTGAGAGCCGACAAGCTCCTGTGCGAAGTCGACCGACTACGGAACACCTCCGAATATCCCAGCTACGAGAGCCCATACCTGCACCTTCAGGCCGCCGGCGCCGCTCGCTCTTTGCTCAGTGACTCCTTCCGACGCATCTTCAACCGGGCTGGCAGTGACAACGAAACCGTGGGCAAGATATGTCACAATCTGCTGTGCGTAAACACGCCGCCCAACATACACAACTACAACACCCTCATCGCCGGATTCGGCCGCATGGGACGTCCCGACTTAGCACAGGTTGTTGTGGACTCATTTCTGAACGATGTCAAGTGGCCTGCGACGCAGCAGACAATGGCTTGTCTGTTGAACCATGCACGGTTGGCGAACGATTTGAAACAGTTCCGCGCTGTCGTACAGCGTATGAGAGGCGCGGCCGAAGACGGTTTACATTTCCGCATCTTACATAAGGATGCCATCTTCAACGAGCATGGCAAGAAGTGGGTAACCGAATACTGTGCCATGCGTCGAGATGCTTGGGTACAACGAGCACCTCGCTCCAGTGAGATTTTTGACCATCTAGTCCGGGGCTGGCTTCACTTTGGCAAACTCGATGTAGCTTGCATGTCATTCGTGGCCTGTATCCGCAACGGGCGCACCATCTCCATCGACACAGTTCATGAGCTACTCAGCCAGTGTCTTGCAACCCTGGATCAGCAGAGCAGCCGTGCGTTGTTGAAGGGAATCGTGAAAGATTTCACGAAGTTCGAGGCCATGATGGAGCACATTCTCGCCGAGGCGTCGACACTGATGGCTCGCAAGCTTACAGAGATGTTCTTCTCTCTTTTCCATATCTGTGAGCTCCCGTTTGCTTCGGTCACGGGCACTATCAAGCAGAAATGGCAGGATGCCGTCGAAGTATTTCGGTCTCTACACAATACATACCTTGACAGGGTGGATAAGAAAGAACGCCAGGAGGGTACAGATTTGCTGTCTGTCGCTGACGTGCGAGACCGACATACGACAACGACCGAGTTTTTCCGCACTGTGGCCAACTTGGCGACCCTCACAAAACGAGTCGCGGCTTTGGAAGAGAGGACTATGAGGATAGGGGCCCATGTAAAGGTGGCCACGTACAAGTTCCTCTCCGATGTCGATTGGGACCCGGAGTCACTCTTGCCACCTGTCGATTGGGAGAACCGACGCTGGAACGAGGAATATCCTCCTATATTCTATGCAATGCAATGTGTGGATGTAACGCACGTTGTCCGTGCCAGCGTCGGCCGGAAGGATATTCAACGGGAACTCATCAAACGGTTGCCGAACAAAGACTGGGCAATTCAACTTGCGGCAACAGACTGGTTCGATCTGGACACCCAAGCACTGATGAACTTTCACGGACCTGGCTCTCGTACTTTGGGCGAACCTGGGGAATCAACTTGTCATGGTCCTAAAAGCCTCTCACGTGTGCAACGGGTTGAGAAGCGGCTGCAGAGGATTCAAGGTTTCACGAGAGCGATGTCGTTCAGCTTCCTTCCGAAGCTAGATCAGTACCGCTTTTCGATCCAACATCCCAAATTCGACAACATACCCCTGCTACACATTTTCGACCAACTTCATGGCATCATCGAAGCGCTCTCGAGTCCCCAGCCAGAAACAACGGATGTGCAACTAGCAGGGGCACGGGAACGATCTATCGAAAGGTCGTCAACAGTTGGAGAGCTGCCGTTCAAACTCAACGTAGCATTGTCAGCTGCGATCCCGGTGGCAGACCTGTGCAACGCCAACCAGGGATTACGATCACACGAGTCGTTGCGTCTTTGCGCAGCGGCTGGTTGAGGCTCAGGGGTTTGTTTGGTGCGACGCTAGCGAGCCCATGTGCCCCCTTGTTAAAATGATGAACGACCCCCCAAAAGGGATGGATGCATACAAATAGAAATCCGGGGTAGCAATTGCTCCATTGTACATATCAGAGATATGGTATATACCCGATGAATACACTCCGCTAAGTGTGTTGTTTTACCTGATGAATGAAGCAACGCTGGCCACTTGCGGTCTAAATCCCCGACATCAACACCTGTCTACAAACCATTGGAAACGGCACAAATTTACCGTGGAAATACGTAGAGAGCCTTTGGGATCTCAGGTGCAACTGAGCTGCCAACCAGGTGCCCTTTTCGGCTGCGGTCCTCGTGAATGCTGGAAGACGAAATGAGGTGAGTGGCGGTGACAGCAGACATGCGTGTGGCATTTACCGAGGCACCGGCAAGATCCTAGTGGTTGGAAATGAGTCGGTGACGACGCCTCCCCTGAAGCAAGCAAGGTGTAGTTACGTAGTAAACATCATCCACGTCTCTTCGCTTCACACAACATATGTGACTCGTATAATAATGGTACCTTAAACCCACACTCACTACGACTCATCGCACAGTTTCAAGTCGGCGCGACGACACTAGCAGAATTCGCATCAGAATTACGGAGTAGTCTGTTGCCGAGCCCTGGAGAGTTGTTGATCTTACCATACTTGGTTGAAAAAAGGAGAAAAGTCGAACCGTGAAGGTGTTCGGCAGTTACAACGTTGCGGTGTAATCGGCCAGACCATTCCACAAACACGAACGACATTAATAGTTAGTTAAGCTCCAGCCAGGTTCGGACGGGTCCCACTCTGGCTTTCCCCCATGTTTGCATGAAGTAGCGCGCTAATGGGGGGGGGGCTTCATGCGGCTGTCATATCAGATGGAATGGCTATGTCTCGGATCCGGTCATGTGGTTTTCACGGACAGGCAGCTGCTAGGAATCCGATGGGGGGTTCGGCGCGGTTGAAGAGCAGCATTCCACAGACAAAGCGATTGACTCCAGCCGGGGGGGCAATGCATGCATGCAAGCACAATGTGCAAATACTTCGTCTGCAAACTTTATTGTGTACGTAGTACGTAGTACGCAGTACGGATTACAAAGAAAAGCCTCAATCCAGGGACTGAAGTTATATGGTGGATCACCTCGGGAGCTGATTCAACGAGGACCAATGGATAAGGCACGCTGGGATCTAAGGGTTCTCACACACCCTCCTGCCGTCGGAACACTCGTCATCTTACATGGACTGGAGCGGTCTCCTCCACCGTCGTTGCTTTCTCAGGCTCTTCCCGTTTGACTCGAGCGCCGTGCTGTGTTGTTTGAACCAAGGAACTGAGCATGTGGTCGATCTCTCTCACGTGTGGTCTGAGAAATATTGGGTGCTGACCGATGAACCGACCTGCGTTAACTTACTGCCCTTTGTCTCCTGAGAACCAAACAACCCTACCGTACTTACTTATTAACCCACCACATCCTGGCCGTGATCAGGGTTCCCTTCCCTCCTTGTCACTCGCGTCCGAAAGCTTCAATGGCGTTTGGAACATGCCTTCTCTATAGAAATAGACCTGAATCAACGGGGTTCCCTTAGCGAATCACTTTGGTGGTGAAGGTAGTAGGTTACGTCGTAACTTAGAGGTACGTACCCCGTATATAGATCCTGGACGGGGGTCCATTGCCACTATTGCCACTATTCGCAGTCTACACTCGTCGCGAAACGGGCTTGAGCTGATGACACGCAACCAGACACCACGACCACCCTCCTTCCAAGTTGCGCCGCTCTCCTTCCACCTGGGGGAAAATCGATCGAGAACCCTGAACCCGCATGATCATCCCCCCGAGTTCCACTCCAGCAACCCGACAGAGCTCGAATCGGCCCGTGGCCACTTGAACAGCAGGATCTGATCGTCGACTTGCAGAAGCCACACAAACAACAGTCATCAATCACAAGATGAAGTTCGGTAGAAAGTACGCGGCAACCCACTCGGCACTGCGCTCGCTGGCTGACACGCTGTATCCTAGTCTCCCCCGAAACCAAGTCCCGGAATGGGCATCGTCGTACGTCGACTACAAGGGCTTGAAGAAGCTGATCAAGGCCACGGCCGGGAGGGCGCAAGCAGGAGAGAATGCAGATTTAGCAGGTGGGCAACCTCCCTCGGGCTCTTGCCGAGGCCGTGCGTGTCACCTAACCCAACCCAACAGAATTCTTCTTCGCCCTGGACCGTAACCTGGAAGATGTCAACACCTTTTACAACAAGAAGTTTGCCGAGGCACACCGGCGGCTGAAGCTCCTCCAAGACCGCTATGGCCGGAATCCCGACCTCGTCGCCGAGCTGGACGACAACGAGGTCGAGGAGCTCATGGGCGCTCTGCTCGAGCTGCGCAATCAAATGAGGAACCTGCAGTGGTTTGGCGAGATCAACCGCAGGGGCTTTGTCAAGATCACCAAGAAGCTGGACAAGAAGGTGCCTTCAAATACCACCACGCAGCATCGTTACATCACCACAAAGGTCGACCCGCTGCCCTTTGCCAAGGATCACACCATTGCGCGTTTGGTCAGCGAGATCAACAAGTGGCTTTCCATCCTCGGAGACTCGCAGAACATGGACGACAACGCCTCGGAGAGGTCTGCTCGCTCCGCCCGGTCTCTAGGCAGGGCCTCGGTCAAGGCCATGCTCAGCATCCCCCAGGCCGTGTTTGACAAGCTTGAGCAGGCTATCCGGGCAGACGACGTAATCACGTTGCAGTCCAGTCTGAACGAGGGAAATCTCGTGAACCTGGAAGCAGCCTCCCAGGCCATGCTGCTAAACCTTTTGCAGCGCTCCATCTCGTCCCGCTCAAGAGCATGTATCGTCTATCTCTTGCAGCAGGTCAAGTCTCTGGACGAGCCCGAGGACTTGAACGAGCGCAATTGCATCCACCGTCTCGTGATTCACATTGGCAGGACGAAATCGGCCGATGCCGGCGAGGCTGAAGCCAACGCCGGCGCTTTCCCCGTCACTTCGCACTACAGCAGTCACTACAGCACCCCTGGTGGACGGCCTGAGAATGGCGTCAGGGAGAAACTACTGAGCAAAGATGACGAGGCACTGCAGATTCTTGCATTCTTA
Source organism: Arthrinium puccinioides (assembly GCA_022414665.1). Classification (NCBI taxonomy): domain Eukaryota; kingdom Fungi; phylum Ascomycota; class Sordariomycetes; order Amphisphaeriales; family Apiosporaceae; genus Arthrinium; species Arthrinium puccinioides. Next base: position 761,339 of record JAIUNF010000005.1, read on the forward strand.
CTCGACAGCCTTCAGCCAGAGCAGCGTGAAGCTCTTGCGCGCAAAGACTCCCTGGGCCGTTTGCCGCTGCATTATGCTGCACAATTTGGCTTTGTCGCGCTCTGTGACATAGTCATGGAGAAGATGCAAGAATGGGGCCAGTTCAACGTCGAGGCTGGCATCGATGCGCCGCAGTGGCAGGATAAGGAAGGAAACGCGCCATTGCATCTTGCCGTCATTGGTGGCCACCCCCTGGCCACCAAGACTCTGCTGAGAGGTGAGAACTGGCGCGGCAACGGCGCTAATCCTGGCTCGCGTGCAGGTATCTTGCAGTCGAGTGTCGTCCTTGCGATTGCAGTCAAGTCCAACTTTACGCCCATTGTAAAGATGTTGGTTGAAGCCGGTGTTGATGTCAACTATCAAGATGAGACTGGCGAGACTGCTTTGCACATTGCCGCTCGTTTTGGTCATATAGAATGTGCCAAGACGTTGCTGGACGGCTCCGATGAGCAAAAGGCCGAATTGGAGTTAGCCGAAAAGTCCTTCGCATGGACACCTCTGCACATTGCTGCTGTCGACGGGCATCTGGCCGTGGCAAAACTGCTTGTGGGCGCTGGCGCTGATATCACGAGGAAAGATTCCTTTGGCTGGAGCGCCAAGGAGCATGCTGCACTCAGGGGCCACCTTGACATCGCCGCATTGCTCGAGCACGAAGATGACGAGGCAGCAGGCAGCGCCGAAGATCAAGAAAGCACTAAATTCAGCTCCTCGCCTCCGGAGACGTCTTCCCTCGAAGATAGAAAATCGAATGGGAGCACGCGGGTTGCAGAGCCTGTCAAGTCGTTTGGACATCGATACCTGAAAGATACGAGTCTTGTTCTCGTCAGTTTGGGCACCATGGACATGCGAAAGAGCGTCGAAGCTGTTAAATTGGACCGCGTTCCCCTTGCCGAGGCGCACACAAACCAGCTGGACACGGCTCTGTCCGTTGTCGTCTCGGCCCAAGGTGCCCAGGGCGAACCCACTATCATCGATCTGCCGGTGCAAGAAAACATCTCGACTGAGCCTATCCTCTTCCACACAACCGACATCACCAAGGTGAAGCTGCTCTTCGACATCGTGCCAACTTACTCTGGAAACGAGAAGAACAAGGTTGGTCGTGGAGTGGCTCTGTTGTCGTCTGTCCGCCCCAACTTTGGCAGCAAAAGGATGAGCCTCACAGGCGATGTTTGCGTCCCCATCATGGCCGCCAATCTCGAGGTCATCGGTACGGTCAACTTCAACTTCTTGGTCATCACCCCGTTCTCGCATCCGAATATGGAAATCAACTCTCAGCAGACCTACTGGAAGAAGATGTCTTCAACCATGGTCATCGGCCATCGCGGTCTGGGCAAGAACGCTACTACCAATAAGTCACTGCAGCTTGGAGAAAACACACTGCCATCCTTCATTGCCGCGGCCAACTTGGGAGCCAATTACGTCGAGTTTGACGTCCAGCTGACCAAGGACCATGTGCCTGTCATCTACCACGACTTTTTGGTCAGCGAGACGGGCATAGACGCTCCGGTGCACACCTTGACGCTGGAGCAGTTCCTCCACATCAACCCCGAGGCCAAGACCCAACGCGAGCCACCCGATGCTGGAAAGGTCACTCTTGCTAGGTTCCGCAGCAACTCGCCCGGCCCGCGCCAGCGATCGCTCTCGATGGGCTTTGCAGGAGATGGCAACAGCGAACTCGACGAGCGCATGAAACATACACGAGACTTCAAGGAGAAGGGCTTCAAGGGCAACACCCGTGGTAATTTTATCCAAGCGCCCTTTGCTACGCTGGAAGACCTGTTCAAGAAACTGCCGGAGAGTGTGGGCTTCAACATCGAGTTGAAGTACCCGATGCTTCACGAGAGCGAGGAGCACGAGATGGACACGTATGCCGTCGAGCTCAATTCATTCTGCGACACGGTGCTGGCCAAGGTCTACGACCTAACAAAGAACCGAAACATCATTTTCAGTAGCTTCAACCCGGACATTTGTCTCTGTCTGAGCTTCAAGCAGCCCAGTATCCCCATCATGTTCCTCACTGACGCCGGCGCCTGCCCCGTGGGCGACATCCGAGCGAGCAGTCTGCAGGAGGCGATCCGATTCGCCAGTCGGTGGAATCTGCTCGGCATCGTGAGCGTCGCCACGCCGCTGATCAACAGCCCGCGGTTGGTTCGCGTAGTGAAGCAGAACGGTCTGGTTTGCGTCAGTTACGGCTCCCAGAACAACGATCCCCTGATGGTTCAGGTAAGTCACCTTGCGGGCCCAACGTGGTCAGGGGTTGCAAGCTAACCAGTGCTTTCTAGCGCCAAGTCAAGGAGGGCATCGACGCCGTCATCGTCGATAACGTGCTGGCCATTCGCAAGGGTCTGACCAAGGACGAGGCTCAAAAGGCCGCACTGCTCCCGCCGATAGTTTTGCCGGCTGATGCTGAGAAGGCTGCGGAGAAGGCCGCCACTGGCGACGGTGTTCCAGCCACTGTTACTATGGTGTACTAGGGAGGGATTGGTTGGTCATGGTACTTGTGATTTGATAAAAAAAACTATCAAGCTCGATGGAGACGAGCAGGCGCTGCTGTTTTGCTATTTCTGTAATTTGGTGCGTCGTGCGTCTTTTTGTATAAAACAAAGGCAACACAACTAGTCGTGTTTACGTTTTTGCGATGGAGGCCCCGAGGACTTTATGTTTGTGGTACGGCGAAGGGAACTTGCGCTTACCAACAACAACTCTGAACGTGATAAGATTCAGGTCAGAGATACGTAGGACAAGAAACACCACTTGTCCTTCTCCAACTTGGCTGCAAGGGACGACAAGGAGGGATTCTATCTGTACGTAGTAATAAATCAATCAGAGTGGACCGGATGTGTTCCTCCGTAGGTTTGGTCACTAGTTAACGTTAATATGTTACTGAATGCAGTGCAGTCACAAAATATGCAGATCCGTAATTAATACACTCCCGCATACGGCGTCGTTACGGATAGTTAGGCTGATAGTTGACTCTATTTATTAGTGCCCTTGTGAGCTTGAAATAAAAAGACGTGATTGGACGATCTATGTATTGGCGCTAGAACGGCGCTACTGTGTACATAGTAACGTTAGTACGGAGTACCATGGGCGGAATCGGCTGCTCCTTCCGCCGAGTATCGGGTCGAATGTTGAGAACAACTCTGATTAAGCCCCAGCATCAGCACCAGCATCATCATCATCGAGTTGCGCGAGCACCCCGTACGAGCTTCTTCAGGTGTCTTTTGTTCTGGGGGGGGAGAATTCGAACAGCAGAACCTTCCAAGCCACTCACTACGTGCAGGCCAGAAGCGACCACTCACTCGGCCGTCGCAACTGAGGCCGTCCATCCGGTGGCTTGTCTCGGTTTCCACGACACCCGCCACCACGACACCACGTAACCCACCTGCCTGGCGCGCCGATCCATCCTAGCAACATTTTCCTAACCGTATTCCATCTTTCTTTGTCCAACTCGCGAATCAGCACCATCGACGTCTGTCTGTTCATCGCCACGCCACCAACACTGGCAAGGGAACGAACGCCCTCTTACTCGCCATGGCGTTTCGAACGTCGGCTCTTCCGAGCATCGCGGTGATGACCGCAGAGTTGTGGCCGTCGACGGCTGCCACGCTGTTGAAGCCTTTCCGCGCGCCGTCGTCCTCGGTCACCCGCACGCAGTCACTCGACTTCCTCGGCAACGCCCGCCTCACTGCCGGTCTCGCTCCATCGTCTGCTGCCGCCAGATCCTTCCCCTCGGCCTGCAACATCCGCAACGTCGTCGCAAGCATGTCTAGCGGCGCTCTCCTAGCATCGAACCCGGTTGCCCATCGATTGTACCCGAACCGCCTACTCTTCCGATCTCTCTCCACCGGTACTGCTTGGCGTGCGCAACCCACTCTGCCCCTCCGGTCTATTGTCTCGCAACGACGCAGCTTCCAAAGCGGTGCCTTGTCCAGAAACCTGTTGTCCCATATAGAAGAAGCCGCCAACAGAAACCCCGGCAGTGCTACCGCTCAGAATGCATTCTACCAGGCTCTTCTCAAGGCGAACATGCCCGCTATTATCGTGGAACGATACCGCTCAGGTCGATTTGCCTCGAACCCTGCCGCCGAGCAAGCGTACCACAAGGCTCTGGAACTGGTAGCGCCCGGCCCTGCTCCTATCCTGGCCAACAGCACTGCTCCCGATAACTCCCTCAGCCAATTGACCCCAGCTCAGCTGCAAGCTGTGCAGCAAGCTATGGCCGTTCGATCTGCTGGCAGCACCGCTGCTATAACCAAGACGTCTTACGGTGCCACGGGTGCCAAAGACGGGCCGCTGTATGTCGTGGTGGACGAGAGTCTCAAGGCCGCCTTCTTCAAATGGTTCAGGTTCTTAGCATGGTTTTGTTTCGTCGTGTATGGCTGTCTGATCGCGCTTACCATCATGTCCGACACTGCGAGCCAGCTGAAGCGCGTTACTGGCGGCAAGGCTGATAAAGAGGCCAAGGCGGAGAACCAGAAGACGCGATTCAGCGACGTGCACGGCTGCGACGACGCCAAGGACGAGCTCCAGGAGATGGTTGACTTCCTGAAAAACCCGGAATTGTTCTCGACTCTCGGTGGCAAGCTGCCCAAGGGGGTGTTGTTGGTTGGCCCCCCCTGGAACCGGAAAGACGCTGCTGGCCCGGGCTGTTGCTGGCGAGGCTGGCGTGCCCTTCTTCTACATGTCTGGCAGTGAATTTGACGAAGTCTACGTGGGCGTTGGTGCGAAGAGAGTTCGAGACCTCTTCGCTGCTGCCAAGGCCAAGTCGCCAGCCATCATCTTCATCGATGAGCTGGATGCCATCGGTGGTCGTCGCAGCGCTCGCGATTCCGCCCACGCCAAGCAGACTCTCAACCAGCTTCTCACCGAGTTGGATGGCTTCACACCTAGCTCTGGCGTTATCATCATGGGTGCTACCAATTTCCCGCAAAGTCTAGACAAGGCATTGGTACGTCCTGGTCGATTCGACCGCCACATTACCGTCGGCTTGCCCGATGTCCGCGGCCGTCTCGCAATTCTGAAGCACCACGCCAAAAAAATCAAGGCTGCCAAGGATGTCAACTTGAAGGCTATTGCTGCTACCACCACTGGGTTATCGGGAGCTGAGCTCGAGAACATTGTCAACCAGGCTGCTGTCCACGCCAGTCGTAACAAAGCTCCATTCGTTAGCCTCAAGGACTTTGACTGGGCCAAGGACAAGATTATCATGGGTTCTGAGCGCAAGACTATGGTCACCTCCCCCGAGGAAAAGCTTATGACTGCGTATCACGAGGCGGGCCACGCTCTGCTCATGCTCTGGGGAAGTGAAGCCAAGACAACTGGAAAGTCCCTGTACAAGGTCACGGTTCTCCCTCGTGGCCATTCGCTTGGACACACTGCCTTCCTTCCCCAAATGGACAAGCATTCGTACTCGGTGCAGAACTATCGCTCCCAGATCGATGTTGCCCTCGGCGGCAAGCTCGCAGAGGAGATCGTTTATGGCATAGAAAATGTCAGCAGTGGAGCATCTTCTGTAAGTCACTGGTACCTTTCCCCCGAGTGGTAACGTTTCTCTAACTATGGTGACAGGACATCAAGAGCGCAACCCGCACAGCGTTCGAAATGGTTGCTGCGTTGGGAATGTCGCCGAAACTAGGCCATGTGGACTATGCATCTAGGTACGAAACTCTGAGCAGTGAGACCAAGGCTCAAATCGAGGCCGAAGTTCAAAAGCTCTTGGACGAATCCTACGAACGCGGCCGAAAACTCCTAGTGACACGCCGCAAGGAGCTCGATTTACTCGCCCACGCGCTCGTGGAATACGAGACGCTCGACAAGGCCGAGGTCGAAAAGGTGATCCGCGGCGAGAAGCTGCCCGACCGCATATCCGTACCCAAGAGACCAATGGTTGTGCCTGTGCCGGACAAGATTGCGGCACCGGGTAATGCACCTGCGCCCGCAGCCGGTGGGCCCAGGCTCCCGCCTCCTGCTTCTGCCTCCCCGGCTCCTGCTCCACAGGCTTCTGCTCCTCCACTGGCTCCTCCAGCGTCTGGCGGTTTGTCCTGATTGACCTTCGATTACGACTAATACTGATGAGATCATTGGGTTTTTCACTTGAAGGGAAGGTGTCAATGCCCTTGGCAGGATGGCGTCCAACCCAGTGCGACTGAGTTCGGCACGAAAGGTCTCGTGTATCTTAGACGGCCAAAATGCCCTCAACATCATTGGGGTGCATTCGCTTGGACCGTGGAGAGGCGTATGTATGCCACTCTTCTAACGACCATGAGATGTTTGGAAGAGCGACTTGGCTTCTTTCCTCGGGTTGGCTACAAGTCATGATCTAGCGACTGGGCAAGGAGGATACACAAAATAGATATGAGAGTCTCCCTCGGGAATGGTGTGCGCGCATTATGTGTACATTGTGTATTTTTTTTTATCTCGCCAAGAACTCTCAGCGCTCGCCTGTCTGATACGTGTACATAGTTGCCAGGGTCGCTGTGTGAAGCGTAATTCATACCGTCATCCAGCATTGGTATAATCTGCGCGTACATTGACGCACCAAGTACTGTGAACCCGCGATCTTCTCCCCGAGCCAATGTACGGGGTCCGGAAAATGCGGCATCTCGCTACGGCGGCAAAAATCGCCGGTTTGGTAACTCGTAGTTGGACGTGACGCTGGGCAAATGTGAAAAGCCGGGTATGCGCTCGCATTTACCCTGCCTGACGCATCCGGCCCGTCACGCCGCGGGGGGGCTGCTCTCACTGCTGTGGCTGATTGGCGATCAGGGGGGGGGTCGGCTGCCGTGAGGGAGTGATGATAATTTGGGTCATCAATCTATTGGTGCATGGCAAAGGCACCAGCAGGCCGTGGGTGAGTGAATGAGGGAGTGACTTGGGCAAGGAAAGGAAAACGACACGACGGATGTTTGCTTACCTCGCCCTCCCCCCTTTACTATTGAAGATTCGACCTCCCCCCCTCCCCTCACCGGCTTTCTTTCTCCTTTCTCTGTTTGCCTCTCTCGTCTTGACTGTGTTCTCCATCGTCGCTTGCTACTGGATATCCAAACTACGAAGGGGGACGTTACACTGTTCGTTCCCGATCATCTCCTTCTTTCTCCTCCCAGCTTTTTCTTCACGAGCAGGCAGGTTGGACCTCTCCTCTCCTGTCCTGTCCTGTCCCGTTCCGAACCTCCCCCTCCCCCCTATTCATCATCACCACCACCCCCCCCCCACCACCCCCATCGACTTGTGTTTTTCTTCTTCCTACCCTTGTACGACACACTCTGGCTTTCCCCCTCTCCCCGATGGAATGGGTAGACCCTCATACGCTTTTCTCGCATGCACGCACGCACAAGGACGTACGTTACGATACGTAACATGGAGCGGACGTGCTCGGAATATCAGCAGTCGTCCGTGGGCTTCAAGCTGCGAGTCCTTCGTACTACCATCACCGTACGACCAGCACAGCCAGGCCAAAGGGGGGTTGGAGTGAACAAGGCAATGTAAACAGACGTGCCCTGTTTCTTCTCGCGAACCATCCCCCTAAACTTGCAGCAACGCGAAGACAGGCCACCAACATCACCTTTACACTCATCCTCTTGCTCTCACACCATCGAATACAATCAACCGCCGGGGACGACGGTCAACCGCCGGCACCAAGACGTGGTAGATGCGAGATAGTGTTTTAAATGACTTGGTTGTTCATATATACGTGTATATACGACGGCTATGATACAGGTAAATGTAGAGTATGTTCAGATTCATTCAATCAGTTCGGCTTTCAAATCCCGGCCGCATGATCGGGGCCATTTCCCCTCCATCACGCATTCATACATACAAGCCCGTCAGCCCAGTTGCCACCATCATGCCGCCGCTCCTCCTCCAAACCAATCCTCCACTCGTGGTATCAATCCCCTTTCCTCGTGCTCATATGTAGACGACCGCATGTGAGAAGGAAATAACAGAGAACTAACAATCAAATGCAAAACAGACCGCCGCCCCCGCAAAACTATGATGTTTGCTCGCATAAATTGACAAAAAGCCGCCGCCGCCAAACCGGAAACAAATCATTCTGCTGAATTCGAGGGGATCCGGAGGCGTATAAGGGATTAAAGACTCCGGTCGCCGATGAGACCCTCTCTTCTCGCCTTCTCCTCGAGTCGGCATCGCCAATGGGAGGATCCAGGTCCACCACATCCTCATTTCCAACGGGAAAGGACTTGCGAATCCTCCCTGAAAAGAAAAGCCGGGATTCTCGTCACCACCATCGTGATGCCGGAACAACGGACTCCTTTGGCGACCAACCAACCCAGCCACACGCATGGCATAGGGAAGAGAAGGGAAGGAGAGGGTTACCAAACTAGCCCCCCCCTCAGAATTTTGTGAATGCCGCCCGCCACCTTGATTTTTCCATGATGGGCCCAATGCGTTCTTTCGTTCATGCGCCACATTTTGCGTATAGCGGACATCATTCTCGGCATACCGGGAATGTGCCGTGCAATTCTACCCCGATATCGAAAAGCGCCGCCGAGGGTATTAAGCAGGAAATTTATGTCGAAAATTCAGAGTGCCGACCGACCAAGTCCTGAAGAGAGCTTCAGGGAGAACAAAGGATGAGATGCCAAGGGCGGAACACGCCGCCCCGGGTGATTATGGTGTCGATGATGGACAATATTGCTGATGCTGGGGAAAGCAGACAAAAAACCGTTGACGCAATAACGCCGTTGATGCCGTGTTATCTCGATATGACATAGATTAAGCCGGTCAAGTTCCAAACCCAGTCGTAGGGTGACCGGGATTGGACCTGAGGAGCTGAGATATGACAAGGGAGCCGCCATGTGGCAGCCCAGTCCTGTGGAGGACTAGGACATGCAACAACGCGAGAAGCCAGCCACCTTGAAGATGGCAGCGCGATGCTACACGGCAATGACGCCAGAGCAAGATCAGGGCGCGCTCGACAGAGCGCTCTGATCAACAGCCCGTGGCTTGCGAAGCCTTGACGGGAGCAAAGGGGTTGATGCAGGGCCAAAGAGATATGGTAAAGGCTCCAGGGGAAATTAATGCATGCCGCTAAGAGGCGGGTATCGGTCGACAATATGTACTGAGGAGTGAGAAAGTCCGGATGTTCATTATTCGATTACATTGTTTCGAGTCGAGCGCTGGGCATCTGCATCGATGGGTCGTCATAGTCGGGCTTGATGGCCCAGGGATCGTACACAGCAGATCCGTACGTGGGCAACTGGCCAATGGTGGCAACCTCGACGGGCGGCTGGTAAGGGACGCCGTTGTACCAATGGTCATCGTGTTGGCTAGTCGGTGTGTGGTAGTGCTCTTGGATAGACTGCACATGCTGTTGCGGCGGTGCCTGAGAGGGGACAGTCTGGGGCATCTGTTGCGCATACTGGACCATGCGTTGTTGCTGAGGCGGGTGCTCTACCACGGGGGATGTGCCCTGTATGGTGTAGCTGGCTGACTGGGCAGACTGGTGCGTGTAGAAGCCTTCTTGGTGGGCCGACGGGCTGCGACCTGAAGCGGGCGAGAAGGTGCTGGGGCTGCTTTGGATCGAGGCTGACAACGCCCCCGAGCTGTACGGAATCTCGAGAGGAAGGCGCTCCATCTGCTGGCGTGGGACCTGGTACGCCGGCACCTGATGGGGGTTCATCGTGGCCACACCGGGGTTGCTGTGCTCAGTAACATAGTACTGGTGATGAGGCATGCTCGCCGTGCGGTGGAGCAAGTGCGCACCCGGATGTTGCGGTTGCTCCTGGACCGGCTGGCTGTGGTAGTCTGGACCGCTTGACGACGATACACTCTGACGGTTGTACTGCTGGTGCATGCCTCCATACCCGTGGTTCACGTGCTGACCAAAGTCGGCAAAGGAGGCAGCGCGGTGCAGGCCATGTCCATGGATACCAGGGTGTCCGCCGGCCATGTGGACGGCCTGGGGCCAGTGCATCGCCGACAGCTTGGGAGTCGACGGGGACTCGCCACTCTCCGAGTCGGACGTGAGGTCGTCAAGTTCCGAGGAGTGGATGCCTCGCTGGTGGGAGCGTCGTTGGTGCTTCACCATGGTGGTCTTTCTGCAGAAGCTCTTGAGGCACCCGTCATGGGCACACTTGTAAGGTCGCTTGCCGGTATGGATGCGTCGATGGCGAGCAAGACTGGACGACTGCTAAAAGTCAGCAACGTGGTACCCCAAGGGTGGTGGCACGGTGACGTGATGGGAGAGACTTACATCTGAGAAGCGTTTGCCACATCCAATGTGTTGGCACTGATGAGGTTTCTCACCAGTGTGAGTCCTGATGTGAACAGTCAAGGCACTGCGCTGTATGAAGCTCTTCCCACATCCCGGTGTGACACATGAGTAGGGCCTCTCATTGGTGTGTATGCGATAGTGTCGCTGCAGGTCTGATTTCCTGTTGAAGCTCTGGGGAAGCAGTCGTCAGCACCGAGGACGACGACGACTAAGTAGGGAGGCGGAGAGACAACATACCTTGTTGCATGACTGCCAGTCGCACTGGAAGGGGCGAGCCGTAGGCTCATTCTCGACGAGTTCCATTAATTCCATCTTGTCTGAAGTTGTTTGAGTTCTGGTATATCGAAGTGGTGTCCTAGGTGTGAGTGGACGTCCAGACTTATAAGTCCCGTTGGGATAGACGAGCAAGTGGATACGGCGAGTGAGGCAGGGCACTGGTGACTTGAGGTTGAGTGACCGGGGTGTGTGGGTGCTTCAAGGGTAGACTAAGGTCAAGGGCACCCTTGTTCGGAACGGTAACGAAGCCGGGGGTGATTTAATGCAACGATAGAGGATGATGTCTAAGCGTTTCTTGACAACTTCGTCCGAAGAATGACGAGGAGATGTCGAACCAGGTTTGGGTGTGGGAATCCGCTGTTGGCAAACGGGGGTCAAGTCGAGGGAGGGCACGAGGCAGCGTCCAGCGCAGGCAGCAGGTAGGTATAGCGAGTGTGTGGCGACTGTGATCCTTCCTGATGAGGTGAGAGGAGGGGTGGGAGGAGGTATTAGGTTTGGGGAATAGCGACGACGACGACGACGACAACAACAACAAGATGCATGCGCAAAGGGAGGGCAAGGCAGCAGCAGCAGGTGGGACGACGAGCAGGTGCTGGAGTATTATTATTCACGGGCGGGCAGGCCTGGGGAAAACGTGTCAGTTGGGATGTACATTCCCTCGAGGTGAGGCACCGGCCAGTCTGATATACCGAGGGGGAGAGACAGCCATGGACCCAGGGCAGATGACGGTCTGTTTAAAGGGTGGAGATCCCAACTTACAAGGAGAAACAGAGGCCTTCTGCGCACGAGCACTAGGAGGTAGAATACCTCGGGGTTGTAAATTAGTGGTCGAAAGGAGACTAACGCGGCGAACGGGCTGGATTGGCCAGCTAGCGGGAGAAAGTGATGGCCGATGTGCGTCCCTGCAGGAACAGGTTACGGGAAAGCGTGTATGGGCCAAGTTGAGAAAGGCTTAGAGACCCGGGCTGAGTGGCGCGTATGGTCCTATGTTTCGAAATTCCCGGAACGGCAAGGCGGGCTTTCGTTAGGTTTCGGAAACAAGAAGCACGCTCCGGTCTAATAGACACTGCAGTGGGATCGCCGGACCTTTGGGGCGCTCAGATGCAGATTGGACGGTTGAAAGCCTCGCTATTAGCTGGCTCTGTTTTCCCTGGTTCCAGAGTCTGATAGGTTGGGCTGTTTGACGCCAGACGGCGGGATTCTTCTCTTTGCCTTTGGGACCCGTCTCACTCTCGTTGAGGGTGGGGGTGGTGCACAGAGGATCGCGAGCTCCGGATGCCACTTTATGGGGAGGGGGGAGGAGCAAGCAGTCTTCGGGCTGGTGGGGAGGGGGGTTCGGTCCTGACTGTCTGGAAAGTGTTTACCGGACGGAGGGCTGCGTCAAAGGGAGAGTGGTGAGTGCTTGACTCGATAGGCGGGCTATCTAGTCGGTGGTCGATGTTTTGCCCTGAGAAGCGCCGGCTAATAACAGGTCCACGAGGCGGAAAGCGGGCGAGACAGGATAGGATGGCCTGGTCTCGTTGTGTCGAAATAGGTAGCTGCAGTTGACAGGACGACTAGTAGGCCGGATAGACAAAACAAATTGGGCGTTGTTTGTGTTTGGTTTGACCAGACCGGAACCAAGATGGTGTCTCTGGGAGTTTTAAGTACAAGATGGGATGGATCTCAAGTCAGTCTTCCGCGGAGGATTATTATCGATTGTGCATATAGGGCCTCTCCACCCAGTCGAGTCCGAGTTTGATGAGGGTATATATCCAATGCTGGTATATCTGAAGCCCGTCCCCGCCGAGTTGAGGTTTACTTTTTGGTCTCCGAGGGGTAGACCTATCGCACGAGTACCAGGCGTACCGGGAATACCACAAGAGTAACAGTACTCTCGGGGTGCGGAGTTCGTCTAGTCGAGGGGAGAAGGGGAAGAAGCAAGATGCACGAGCACCGGGAACCTGTGGGACGTGTGCTTGTGCAGCAGCGTGCTACTGCGAGATAAAGTGAAGGGGTCACTGGACATGAGTAGACACGGTGGTAGTGGTCGTTACGGGCGGCGATCCCTTCGGGATATTGGCGAGGGTGGGTTCCTGGTCAGAACGTGGCAGGGCAAAGAAATAAGTGACCTGGCGTCGAGATAAAATCTGCCTGGACAGACGACTGGGCCGAAGTACCTGACTAGATACACTTCTCTCCTCGAGAGGGGGGGGGTGGTTGCCCCTGTTGGCCGGTGGATGTCAGGTATTCTGTTCAATGGACGGCCCAGTGGTGTCGCCAGCGTCCGTGAGCCTCAGACAGAGGGAGATGGCGTGTTGGTCTAGTACACGAAAGCGGCCAAGCTCCGAGTCTGTCGTGGGGACTCTGAGAGAAGCCAGGGCCCGGACGGTGGATATGGGCAAGCCACGTCTGCTAGTTACTGTGCAGTCGTTGTGTGGGAAAGCAGGAGAAGAAGGAAGCATAAAGTGCAACGGGCGTTGGCGTGCGACGTCGTCCGTCGTCCGTCGTTGTCGTCGTCGGCGTCGTCGTCGATATCTCGCTTTACGTGGCGGGAGTTCGGTGACGAGAGGACGGGCAGAAACGTCCATCCTCCAGCCAAGTTGGAAACACGGAGCCAAGTTCATGTTTTCTACGACAGTACTACCGCCCGCCCGCCTGCTGGGGTTGTATTGTATGATTAGTACGTACTACGTAGTATGTGTCCCTGAAGCCGTGGGTCCTTGTTCCCTTGTCCGCCGGTCGTCTGCCGACGGGGCTGCTCCCTGCTGCCCTCTTCGACCCTGAAGCAGTTCGCTCGCAGACCAGGGGGCCCTACAGAGCAAGGTGACAAAGGTACATCCAAGAGGTACTACGTACAGGAACCTTCCGGCCAGGGACATGGGGGGGGTGGATGGACTGAACAATGGATCCTCCGTACAAGTGTCATGGAGAGCAGGGTTGTTGGAAAACCGACAGAGACTAACTAGGATGGAGGTCGGCAAGGTACCGGGGGGGACGACAGCGGTCCTGCAGAGCCCAGCGTGGGCCACTACTCCGTACTACACAGCAGGTACCGCTACCACTGTACTTTCAGGGTGGAGCCGCGGTGCCCAGAATGGGCCCTCAGAGGGCCCAGAGGGAAAATGGAGGGGCTGCTACTTTTACCGTCCGGTGCTGACACTGCAACGAATTAACAACAACAAGTGGCTGAGCTGGTGGAAACTAGACTACTTGGCTGCTGCCAGGTGCGTCGCGGCCGGGTCACAAGAGACAAGAGGCATGTCATCGACTCTCGACAAACACCGTACCTGCTTCTCGCGAGGACTGCAAGAAAGATGGCAGAGGTACGCACGCGTAGGTGGCGGTCAGAATCACCCACCCCTCCCCCTCCCGGAGATACTTCGTACATGATGCATACACCTTGAACAAAGATCGACTCAATACTACCGTTCGGTTTCTTACTCATTAGCCCATCTGGGACAGGCGCTCTCAGAAGTCGCTCATCTGGTAACGAGAGACTCCTCCGTATGAGACATCTGCTTTCACGGGTACACACACACGCGCATCAATAACCTCTCTGCTATTGCATTCCTTCGACCCACAAAGGTGCACTGTATCCGTAGCCCGCTATCAGCTCAAGTGCTTGCATTACTGTGTGCATGCACATGCCGAAAGACCCTATACTCGTTTCGGCAGTAGCAGGAGGTTCTCACACGGCGGCAGGGACCACGACTGTGACTTCTTGGAGTGACAACGGCCAACGACAACGAGTCGGTGTGAGCCCATGTCCCTCTCTCGACGCATGAGGCTGTGTGTGTGTGTGTGTGTGTGTGCGTGTGCGGGCGTGGTCCGATCTTGACGATTCAACGCTGCTGTCCTGCATGATTCGATCATTTAGAGGGGTGATCGAGGCGGGGTAGTGTATTTCATGATCGCTTAACGATGCTTCTTATTCACGGATTTGGGAATGGACAAGGTGCGGCAGAGGCATGGCATGGGCGGCGCGGGATGTACGGATAGAGAACCACACAGTTGCCTCGTCCGCTACAAGAGCTCCAATCAGCGAACCGGCACACAACATGATGCAGGAGGGCTACATGATGCTATTACATCGTGCGAAAAGGAAGTCGGGCGGAGGGCACGGATAGACACGGTAGACTTTTACTTTTCGACAAGCCCTCTTTCATCCACGAGAGGGCATGGGAAACCCGCCGGTTTGGGACACGGCTCGAACAGCTCAACGGAGAGTTGCTGAAGCGAGACAAAATAATGGGCGGCTCGGTCCAGTCCCGTATTACACTTTTCCCTGCAAGCTTGACATGTCATTAGCAGTTGATGATGACCTCACGCGGACCGTGAACGAGCACGATCGTGTAAATCCGTCTCATCTGCTTTGCCCACGAGATTTGATATGGACCAAGTGTAATAGCGCATTGATTGGACGATGGGTCAAACGTGTCGTCAATAGCCGAATATGATGAGAACATCCATAACTACGCACTCCGTAGTAAGTTGGCTTAATGGTAATAGTAGTACGGAGTAATAGCAGCAGCAGTAGTAGCAGCAGTAGTAGCAGTAGCAGCAGTAGTAGCAGCAATAGTAGTAGCAGTAACTAGCAGTCGACTAGGCGGTGGGGCCTTTTATTGCATTCAAGTCCAACCTCCTCTTCTACAGGTATGGCATCCCATTGTTGATGCAACACGACCAGTTAACTACTGCTGGGTAACGTTAATTGCCTTCCCATTGGCTGCGCGGGTGCTTTCTCCAATCCGATCCACGTCTGACGAATCAAACTTGTTGACGGGTCAATAATCCAATGGCTGTTCTGTGATCTCGTCGCTGCCTGCTACTGACTCTGATTCGTCACCATGACATGGCCATGGTCCAAAAGTTGATCTCAAATCTTGGCCACTTTGGGAATGAATGTCCACCACACACGCGCCATGGCGGTCGGCTAGCGGAAACTCGCCAACACCAACACCGTTAGTTAACTAACTCAGGGCAAGGTTTGAAGGTGTCGCATGCTATTGCGACGGTATCTCAAATTAAGTACCTCCCACTTAAACTCTTCTCTTGTTGTTATTACGCTCCGGATATCGTATCTCAGCCCGCTGGACGTTGTAAACATGCCAATAAACAATACTGCGTCGATAGGCTTGTCGGAAGCGCCCGCTTAGGTTCAGCTCCCGTCGGCTAATTCGGCATCTACTGGAAACTTTCGTGTTCTCTTCCCAGCAGGATAATCAAGTACAGTTTGTGTACAAGAGTCATGCTATTTGCTCGTCAGGGCCCAGGGGGGGGTTCTGACGGCCTCAACTCCGGCGGCCGGTTGGTCTGCAAGTCTTTATCCTAATGCGGTAGTCTGGTGGCAACCAGCAGCCCCAATGTTTCACACCAAGGTTCAAGACCGTGGCCTCTGAGCTCACCTTCCAGCTGTCGGCCTTCTCTCCAATGCCGCCGTTAATAAAAATCGACAATCTCCCCTCTCCAATGAGCCGCAGACAACATCCTCCCTTCTGGGCTCGGTTTCAAGACCAACGACGCAACGAAATCACAACGTTTCGATATCCGTCACCGTGACTGAATCCTGTCGGTCCCCTGGTGGCGACGGGTGCCAAGATCGTGTTTCTCAACCAGTCTCGTCTCGTCTTATTGCTGCACTCGGCAGACAAGCAAATATCACCGTCGCATGGGGGATACTCCACCTCTGCCACCTTGCTATCCACCACTCATTCGGTTTTGTTTCCGTCTTTTCTTTGTGTTTCACGATAATATGCACAGTTACTGTATTGGAATCAAGTGAAGAGCGCGTCATACGATATTAATGACGCTGTGCTTAACGTGAGTACTTGCGCACTACATGCATCCAAACACCCACGATACTTCTATTCCTGGTCGATACTCGCCTGCAGCTTCCTCATGCCGGGCGCTCGTCACAATCTGAGCGGTCGCACTTCGGCTGTAGGCGGCAGGCGGCACTCCCTCAGCATCTCTCCGCCTGGAGCCAGGTGGCACTCAACTGTCACCCCACGCAGTGGCTGACTCGCCTGAAACTTTATAACCCTCATCCTGGACCGCGGCAGGCATCGCGATCCCGTGGAATCAGCGCTGTGAGCAAGGTCGAGGGACCTGCTAGGCCCTACCCATCTGCGAAGCCAAAGTTTAATAGAGTTGATGTGCATCTTTTACCTTTCGGAAGATCCGCCGCTTAAGGACGCAAATGATCAGCTGAGCCTCAGATTGACACTCATGACTACTTGTACGCTGCTGTGCTCCGGCGAATTGTTCTGCCTGGCGGAGTTAGGTAGTTATTGTTAGTCCCCGTTGCACCGCGGTGGATGCGAACCGAGGATCACTCAAACGCCGTTATCACCCTCCAAGCATCCGATGGCACATTTAACAACTTGCCGCCCGTGTTTGCGACAGAATCTTCGGCAATCCATGGCCCGCTCGGCAGTAGAGATAACAACAAGTATTTCGAGCAGACAAGCGAGAACCGGGAACCCTGGCGCTCGGATCCTACTCCGTCATCTTCCCCCAGGATTCCAATTGGGACGTGGAATGTGCCGGCACACGTGTATCAGACGAAAACCGCGTCACCTCCCTCGCATTCTGACCGACTTTCACATTACTCGGTGATATATCACAAGAACGACGTGGGAGAAGTTCGTATGCGGACAGAAGACGGCGGCGGCGGGTTCGCGCTCCCGCCACCTGCGAACCCCCAAATGCTGTGCTACAGATGAAACAGGAAGCGCGTCGACGATATACATATGCAGAGTTGATGATTTTCTTTTTTTGGGCGCAAGCCGGCCGCCCGGCCGTTGCATCATCGTCCACCACCTCGTGGCGGTTGAAGCAAGTCTCGATGGAAAAAGCAGACACGGGAAGCTGGACATGGCACCGGATACGACACCCGTTCCAAAAGGTTAAGGCGCTAGCTGTTAGACGACAGGACACAAGGGGTCAGTTACCGCGCATGCTAGTGCATGCATGCATGCATACGCGCATGCTTGCTTGGGACCTCCTGGCACTAGCACACGCAACTAAAGTTACTGCACTACCTTACAGCAGTACTTCGTAGACAAGAGAGATAAAACTGGCACGACTTGACCAAAACAAAACAAAGGTACTCCGTACTCCGTACATACAGGGGGTGTTTAGCATGGTTCACGCGAAAGCCAGTCATCAGCCAGCTATAAGTGACACCCCCGGTCCATACCAGACGGTATTTGATATTAGTAAACTGGGTCAAGCTTGTTGATACTGAGCCGAGGCAGGGTTGCCGGGATATTGACCTCGATCCGATTGGACCACCTCGAGATGATTTGGGGAGGGGGGGCAATTGGCAACGCGTGTTATCTGGATTCGTACTCCGTAGCTTGGAAAGATGCCGGCAGATACGTTGCAGCGCTAAGTACTAGTTATTGTAACTATTGGTGACATTCAATAACCAAGGGGAAGGGCAGCTTCTTCAGGTCTAGATTTACTGTGTCCGTATCGGTAGTAGTGACGTGCGTGATTTACGATGGAGTGCGACTGTGTGGGGCCCACGCTCATTACACGGCGTGGATCCCCGTCGTCGAGGCATTGCGGCGAGTACTGTGTGTGTAACTTGTAACTAAAAGTAACGTCAGGGTGTCATGGGAACATAGCCCACGCTGCGTGCTATGTGCTGTGCAGCAAGGTCGGGGGCAAGGTTGGGGACCGACTGACTAAGAACACAGTAAAGCGGTTGGTCCAAGTGTCAACGGGCGGGCGTTGCTGGCAAGGTTCATCAGAGCCGCTGGCCTATCAGGTCATCTCAAGTCAGCCTTGCACGGACTATAGGAGCGGCCAAAAGACGAGATTGGGACGTGCTTGCATGTCATCTATCTGCCAGCGCATACATCATGCTACCCAAAATTGACCCTGATCCCGAAGGCTAGTGTATGTGTGTATATGAGTGAGAGCGAGATAAGGAGTGAGAGTGAGGGACATGGACTGAGAGAAACAGGCGTACCGGTTAAAAAGACGAGCATTGGCAATGTTCTCGGGGTCACCTTCTGATCTGCTACCCCGCAAAATGAGACTCTGCGTACATGAACGATACAGCAAGCAGGTATGATGTGCATGCGCCAGCGGGATAGAATGGCAGGTCGATCGTCGCCCATTCACTCTCCGGCCAGACATAGCTGGATCCCAAGACACATACAGAGCCAGCCCACATTGTGTAATTATGGAAACACGCGCGCGAAGCGTTTCAGGTTACGTGCTTGACGAACCATCCGGAGATACAGCGGGGAGTGTGGACATAAGTGGACAGAGGTGGACAGTGGTCGAGCTGCCATTATCCGTATCTTATCTTGTCAATAGGTTTTTCAAACTCCACAGCGAATCACGCACGCAGTACGGAGTAACTACAGAACTAGTTAGTTAGGTATCCGTACTCAGCCGTCTTTGTCGCTGGCAAGCAGCGGGCAGAACAATACAGATGATCGGCACTGACTGCCCAGCTTGCACGTGTGTCCTTGACACCCGACGAACTCGTAATCAATCTGAAAGACGGCGGACAAAAAGCCCTGGCTGATCCGGTCCGGTCCACCTGGGTCCTGGGCTGCCCCTTAAAGATGTCGACCAACCCATATGGTCCTTTTTCCTTAGTGTAGCCAACACCGGTTGCATGACGATATGCCATCGATTGCCGATTTCTTCAACGCTAATAAGCCCAGGCCCTCAAGAAATCAGGGGTTGCCATCCTTCGCGCCGAAGTAGCCTCTTGTCCAGGGGTACTGGCGAGGCTAACAGTAAGACGAACCAGCTCCTCGGGCAGCCTAATAAATCCTAATGCCATTGTACCAGGCGGAAATCAGCTCTTGGTTGCGGTTAAGAAAGCGGGGTCGGCAAGAGAAAAAAACGTGGACATTTAGCAGGGGGGGCACACTTACACCACCATACTCCGTACTACAGTTACAGTACTCCGTACACACGTATACACACATTCACATACATGCATATACACACACACACACACACACACACACAAATCCTTGTACATGTACGCTGCAAAACACATACATGTACGTGTACTGACAAACACTGACAAACTCTGCACAGACTACCCTGTCCGTTCTTGGCGAATGTTCGAGGGGATAATAATGAGGCCACTTAATGTCGCAGGTCGAGAGGAAACAAACGCGCTCAGAGTAATCTCTGCGGTAGAAACAACAGATCTGACCGTTACGATACGACGACGAGGTTACATATCTCAACGTCTTTTTGCTTAGAGTCAAGGCCATTGTAACGCCTGGGGGACGGAGCATACGCACAGCCACCAACACCTGACATATTACCCGGGTAAAGTGGATTCGGGTATTCCACGTGTGTTTGTATTAGTGTGTGCGTGTGTGTGCGTGTAATGAGACTCGACCATGCAAAGACCAACGTGGAAGCCTACCAAGCAGGTTTGTCTGGCATGTAGCTAGCCAAGACGGTGCGATACCGACAGAGAACGAGATGTCACGAATCCACGACGGCGGAGGATGGCGCGCTGATGAACCATGACGATAGATAACGGTGCCAAAAAGGGTAGTTACACCTGTACCGGCGCATCAAGTGCGCCACCCTCCCTCCAGTCGGGCTATTATCGACGCAGCTGCATGTGCATACTGCAGACCGCGTATCGTCTTATTGCCCCCCTCCCCAATAAAAATCCCGAATCCCTCGCGTGCGCCCGGTGTGACAGGGAAGGCCGGGTGAACTCAGCTCTAAGAAGTAGTACCTACAGAACCCTCACCAATGTCCTCGTTCTTCTTCAGCCGCCGCCGGAGAGTCGTCACTCTCCGCGGGCAGCTAGCCACAATTGTGATAGAATGCGTGGGCTTGCATCAGACAGTCGCAGAT
Source organism: Arthrinium puccinioides (assembly GCA_022414665.1). NCBI lineage: Eukaryota > Fungi > Ascomycota > Sordariomycetes > Amphisphaeriales > Apiosporaceae > Arthrinium > Arthrinium puccinioides. Next base: position 781,734 of record JAIUNF010000005.1, read on the forward strand.
GGGTCGATTGGGGGGGAAGGCCGTATCGAGTCCCCTACCCCCCTTGACACAGTCCAAGAATGGCAATTGATCATGGTTCGTGATACAGCAGCATAAGTGCTACTGCGGTAATGGTGCCATGTGCCACTGGCCGTGCTAGGTAAGAGGGGTCCTGGTTCCATGTCAGTGCTCTAAAATAGCGTCTTTCTCCACACTCTTTTTCAATTTACTGTACTACGTAAAAAGCTGAGCCTGGGTCCCCCTTCCCCCAGTACAGCGGCCGCTGTACATTTGTCAGCTCGCTAATTCTTGATTAGGACCGATGAATTTTGAAAGCCGCCGGGCCGGTGGCGTCTAGGATGGCCCTGGAATCGGCCAGCTTGACTATTGGACTGTCGCGGGCTCTGCATGGTCTCTGGTACCCGAATGAGGACGAGAAGCGCACACGCGCAGGCAATGTCTCGGAAAAAGGATCCCCTGGACGGCCCTAGACTACCCTGGACGGCCCTAGACGAAGAAGGGGTGCAAGAAGGACCAAGTAACAGTACTACCATATATGTATCACGCCCCCGACACCAGGTAACGTAGACCTCCGTGGCAGGTGCGTCTCTGGGGATGCAAGTGAATACGTAGTACGTCGCGCTGGTGGCCAGTGCTAGTCATGTTGATGATTGGCGGGGCTAAACAAACAAGAACCATCGGTTCCGTGCGAGCAGGGCCCCGATGTAACGCAGTCAAGGACAAGTAGTGTATTCTTCGGTTCTACACGTCTTCCGGATCGTCGCCCCCTGGGACCGTTGACTCGGGACAACCAGGTTTGAAAAAAGTATATCGACAACGGACTCTGCTAGTTCACGGGTGGTACACTCAGACCATGCGCCTAACTACCCCGTATCGTTCACGGAAGCATCCTCTCCCAAGATCGTTCCAAACACGTTAATGATGGGCATTTCGTAAGTAACAAGTAGCAACAACCGCCAAGCTCGGGTACGTGGCAATCGCTGCACACCAACTCGTGAGCAGCAGCTCTTGTCAGTGGTTCGCCCGGTGAACACACATACCTGTTCCTAGATTCGCTATGACCCGGTTACTTTGCAATTTTACTGCTACCTTGTGGACACCGTCTCTGATGCTTCGTCGCCACAGGTTCCTTTGTCAAGAATGCGATGATCGTTTCTGTTCGGCCCTGCGCGAAGACGTTTTGGATTGGCAGGACTGACGTTACTCCGGTACGTTACCAGTGATGCGCCGGCTTCCCGCCAGCATCAAACGAACGACTCATGATGCCTACTTATCAGCTGCTGGGGCAAGAGGGCTAACGCGTAGGGCATCCATTCGGCGTCCCAGAATGACAGGATACTGTGTATGTACTGGCAACGAAAAAGTGGCGGTCGAACGACCGCCAGGCGCAGATACCAAGTGGGCATCCGCTTTAACGGCTTTGACAATCAAATCTCCAACTCGGATAACCAGCAATTGATCGACCTAGTAGGGGGAGGACGCGCTACATGCACAATGGTAAAAGTCATGAGGCTAGAGATTGATTAATGACCAGCGTACGGATACGGATTCGGAATACGAAAAGATAATTAGTAATGAGGGCTTTCTAACTTTCCACTTCTGCAACAAAATCCCGTACCGGTCAGACTGCAAAGTCGTTGTCTTGGCCTCCACAAATGGCTTTGCCTCATTGTTATGGTCATCTCTAAATGGGGTTGAGTAGGAGGGAGACTTGTGTTTGAGACGCCCCCTCCGCCCCCCCCTCCCTCCATGGACCATGGAGTCCCGGTCTGGTTGAGGGCCGGGAAGCTTACTTCTTACGAAGTTAGGCGACACACGGACCAGGTGTTCGAAATCCATGGCCCCACTGTGCCGTGAACAGCGACGAACTGCTGGCCTAGTTTGACATAGGGCGCGTCATCTCCACCTCCTATGGAACTCACTGTATACATGTACGAAGTACACGTCAAGACTCCAACCAAATCGCAAGATGCAACACATGCAGGGTGGAATTGGTGACGGCGTGCCCGTCATGACCTCCTGGTTTTCTTCAGACCGCAGGAAGGACACCGTGATTCCATGGCAGTCAGCCACTTGGCACTCGGATCCCCCCTCCGTATGGCGGTGCCGGCCTCCTCTGCAGGCTACAGGCTACAAGCTACAGTCTACAGCTCTCTTGTGGCTTGCTTACTTCACCACTAGATATGCCACGTGACGGCGTAGATCCGAGGCTTCATGCGGGGCAATGACTAGTTACGAAGTAAGTGCCTACCGCCGGCCAGGCGCTTGCTGAAGAAACTCGTCCAGCTTATCACAAGAGCCTCATGACGACTCGAAGGGGGTGGGGGAGTTCTTTCTCCGCCCATGTGTTTGATCCACCTCTTGGATCATGCTTCCTGGCAGCGCACTGTCCCCGAGGGCAATCTTCAGCTGGTGACATACCCTACAGACATTACGTACCACCCAACATGTATGTCAGGTTTGGAACGTCGCCCCGTATGCACGAAGGAGGTACTCTAGTACACTCTGCACTGTTGTTCTATGCAGTGGTGATCAGGCGACATAGCCTGGCTGGGTCTCTACGAAGCCTCGTTGCATTCCATGATGCTAAGCATACTATCTTCGGAAAGATATGTCACCCTACGTCGCACCCCGCTGCCTCCGTCTCGAGGGCCGAGAGCAGGTGGCGTTACCCACTGTCTGTCCGTCTGTCGAGAATCGGCCACTCCGCCGGTGCCGGTTGTTGATGGACCTTCTTCACAGAAGATGGCGTATGCTACGGGAAACGGAAATGTGAAGAAAAAAAAACCCCCATCACGACCACTCCTGTGGCAGGGAGAAGAGAGAGAAGCGGCAAGCCACACAGATGGGATGATGGCCTTGGTATAACGGCCTAGGCACACGATTAGACTCGTCTCCAGAACATCGTCCGGCGCCTGGAAGCAAAGGTAAACGTTCTGCGCAGCACTGACGTTGGCGGCCGTTCCCACTTGATGAGGCTGAGCGCTCAACGTCCGAGTCCTCTGTGTGTGAGCTGTGTGAAAGCATGAACATGCAACGCGGCCCCATTGCCGATCGTATTCTAGAACGCTTCTCGCATTTTCCAAAGTCGTTCCACGCCGGAGAGTAGGGCCCAAAGAGCAACATGTCCGTGGACGAGAAATGCAAGCCAGCCAGCTTTGACTCTCTGCCACCGGATTAGGGCACTCACGGCCAATGGATGGGCCAAGCTTTTAAAACTGTCCGACGGAGGTCCCGGATAGCCACGTTGATCCTCACGGCGGCATGCTGCACATGCAGAACATCTGCTTGAGCCTCCTCGCGAACGGCGCACGGCGGACGGTGATCCCGACGGTCTCAACCTCTTCATCAGGCAGCGTAGCCGACTGAGACAGCGCTCACTCGTCAGACGCGAGTCATCGTCGAGTATACCAACACACATATATGCCGGGTATTAAGCATCGCTCGTCATCTCGGTCCAGTCGCCCAAGTCGAATACGCACCCACCCCCTCTCTCCCCATTCCCCCCTCTTGCTTCCCTCAGAACGTTCCTTCGCGCCGTGGCCGTGAACAACCGGGTCTATAGACTGGACTATACTCAATGGCGCAGTACCAGCCGCAGTCGGCCTCACCGTAAGTTGAGTGCAGCCTACAATTCGTCCGCAGTGTAACGGCGTCGAGCGTTTCGGACTAATGATGCTGTGGCGTTTTGACACACGGTGGACCTATAGGCAGCTCACTATTCTCTTGTAAACAGGAGTTCTGTCATACTATTGGCCCTATGCGTACTCCGTAGGCTCGGCTCTCTCAGCAACGCACGGAATGATTCAGGTGCGTGCAACGAGAAACAATTTCCAAGGCATTGAATATTCGCCCTCGTGGAGAGGTCGCAGTGTTTTGGAGCGGCTGCACTGATCGCGAGGCTCACGATTCACCGGCTGTCGCGACCTGTTCGTGATATCGTCTCGAGATCCCCCCCCCTCTCCGTTCCCCTCCGTTCATTTCGGACGACTGAAATGACGTCTACTATCGGCACATATGGCAGTTAGTCGGGCAGTTGATCGGGCTTTATCAACAGCAGCGTATTGCCGCCACCCCTCATATGTGCGTCAGAGTCTTCTCTCTATGGGGTCAGAAGCTTTTTCTAGTCGTCAAGGGTGGGACCTGGGCCCGGATGCAACACCAAACATTTCCCCTTCTTCCCCCCCCGTGCTATTTTACCCCTCTGCCCCAAAGTCGCAACTCGGTCACGTCAGAAAGATGGCGTGCCGAGAGGCGGTTTACCCTTGCCCATCCTGCCCGCACGCCCAGCCTAGCCCCGGTGCCTGTGAGAAAGTGGCCTGCGGGGCCGTATCAGTGGCCTTGGCTGAACTCTCAGCGTTGGATGGCGCTGGCTGTCGCCCTATACGACGTATATTACATATATATCACACATGAGACAGGGCACCTCCGCAAGTATTGTGGCGGCGAACGGTGAGCAAGCCAGTCGCGATGTAACATCCCGGGACCACAAGTGATCAGCGCAGCCGGCGCCGACCAGACACAGTACGGTAGCATTGCTGTCAGTCTGGGCAGGGCAGGGCAGGGCAGGGGCAGGGCAGGGCATCACAGTACATACATAGTGCGACATAACTATGGACTTGGGAGGATTCAAATATCAGCGAGGGAAGGGTTACAGGGGCCCCACCCGACTAAGCGAACATACTAAGTATCTGCCCAGTCCAGTGTCCAGTTTTGGAACAGGGGACCACCTCGCAAACACAGACCCAATCATTCTGTCACAGCTGCTCATCAAACCTCTGGCCGCTTGACGCTATGAAACGAGGACATATGCTCATACGTTTAGCTCCCTCTTACCCCCTTCCAGGGTCCCGTGTCGGATCGTTTGCGACCGACCCAGCACGAGAGAGGGTTAGTGAGTAACGCGCGCATGATTTGTGTTGCTTGCTCATGTGCGTGGATGATCTGGCCAAGCGTCCTTTTCTTTCTCCCCCCCTTCCTTTCCCGCCCGGACTAAATACAAATCACGGCAGCGATGGATCTCGAACCCAGCCGCCGTCTTTTTCCTCTCACACACTCGGAAGTGGGCTGACGGCCCATTTCCGTGTGTCGCAGAAACATCTGACACACACCTGGTTATTCCGGCTAGCCGAGATGTTTCCGTCGTTACTTAATCCACCGGTGGTATTGAAACGAACGTGTGCGTGCCGTAACAACGTCGGTCGGCGCGTGGCCGCACTGTCTTTTCACTCGTTCCGTTTCTGGCGCAAGCAGTGAAGCGACTAACTGACTGACCAACCAACCAACCAATCAACCAACCAACCGGATGAACCTTGAAGATTGCGTGGTGGGAAGGGCCGAGAGAGGCAAAGAGCACTCGGGCCTAGACTACTACGTAGGGAGAAGGAGAGAAAAGGCGAGATATTGCGCCGCGTTGGCAAATGTGCCGTGTCTAAGACATGCGAATCAGGAACTTGCAGCATGCTTATCGTCATCAACACCAAGCCCAGAAGAGCTTGAGGTGATGGGTTAGCAGTGCAGTAGCTGAGACGCCTTTGCTCCCCTAGGTGCAGTAGCTTGCAGGAGTTCGCAGCAGAGTAAAGTGGAACATACATGGCTGCGCTGCGTTATATTCTCCGACGCGAGACAAGTATTATCTGTCATACGTACCGTAGATAGTCGGGCGGTGGTGCGAAACTGTTCATCCAACAAGACCTCGTCGGGTAACCGCTACCGGATCCCGCGCTGTTGGGGGAGAGGAGGGGGGGTGAGTACCGAGAGGAGACTTTTTTCTTGCTAGTTACAAATACTGTCGTAGCGATGGTATTAGCAGCAGAGCTGTTATTGCAGTAGCATCCTCATCGTGATGGACACTTGCGACGTCGTGTACATCGCGATGAGGCTCCAGCCGCCAAAGCGCCACCCGCCTCAGAGCCAACGATCGTCGGTCGTCGTCGTCAAGTCGCCGCCAGGGACTACTGTGTACGTGCTTGGCCTGATTGATTGATACCTTGGATAGGTTGCCCAAAACCCGTGGGATCCGGGAGGGACTCCGATGGGCCATTATCATCGAACCAGCGATAGCACGCAGCTGGTTGATGAATGAGCACGGTCGCCAAACGAAGGGAGGGATGGGATGGGATGGGATTGCACATGTATCCGTACTCCGTAGTGAGATGAACGCTGTTATTCCCGTATTCACCCCCATCATCCATGGGCTGTCTGTCTGTCATACGTCCCCCTAACTACTTGGTACTCCATACATGACATGTCGTACATGTGGCCACTGATAAGTATATCGGAGCCATAGCAGCATAACTGCACGTGTGACGAGTCGTCGTGCGCGTGGGGGCATTTCATTGCCCAACGAGCCTCTCTGCCCGCACGAGGAGATTGGCCCATCTTGAGACGCCTGTGCATGTTGGTTGGGATTCAAGTGCCGCCGTCGGTAGTAGTTAGCCCATCAGCCAAGGTTTTTTTCTCTGGGTACGGCACTTGCGACGGAATCGTTCGACTCTATTTACTCGCACCACGCATCTTTATATTCCACGCGCATATAGTGCACCTTGGGAGGCAGACCCGGTTTCGAATATGCCTCCTGGAAGCAATCCAATGCAGTAGGTGGTAGGTACATTGGAGCCGGTGATGACCATACGCTAACGGTGGTGACATATGAAAGAGAGAGAGAGAGAGAGAGAGAGAGAGAGCTTCACACCATGGGGTCTCGGGTCTCGTTTGACCTCGGTACAGTTAAGTTGACCTCTGTCGATTGCCAGGGTTGTCAAGGAGGGAAGAGGCGGCTGCATTGACGATCGGTTGAACGGCGCCTGCACGAGAGGATCGCGAGGCATGCGTGCATGTGTACCTCGGTAGATCAGGAGATATCACCGCGACGATGATATCAGAGTCTTACTTCTATGCATTATTAGTCTGTGCCCCTAGGCAAAGGCCAATTCGTCCTAGAGGCTAGGGCACTGCGCCACGATGCTGTTCAGATGGAGGACTGTACAACAGTTTGGTACGATCCCCCATCTTGTCACTCCGGTCGTCGGTCGAACATGCTGGCAAAGATGGCTATGTGTCCACGGTGCTGACTCCGGCGCAGTACTTTGCAGAGTCCCGGCTCCCTGCGTTCCCAAAATCCAGCACCTTTGGCGTCCCCATTGACTGGGTGGCGTCTAGTCACCTTGTTATCTGTCTGGACAAGCCTCGTGATCTGGATGGCACCAAAACACGCAATTAACCAAGATACGAATTTCCCCGACGGCCCGCCTAGATGGGGAGTCACATCCTCCCAGTCCCAGGCGTGGGAGGATGGCATGGCAGGGGGGAGCGAGTACCAAGAGAGCCGGTCAGTCAGGACAGTACTGTGGTACAGTACTTGGTATCTTGACGGTATCCCCATCCCCTGAAATGGGAAGCGGACCAGTCTTTACTGAGATCTGGACGGTCCCACCCGTACCAGGCTTTGTGTGACGGTGGACGTCAGGGCTCAGGGGAGGCTACCATGGTTCCAACGACGATGAGCAACCTTGTACTCCGCCTTGGACGTTGCGCCGTGTGGTGTGTGCTACACGATGCACCTCACAAGTCGTGTCACGTTACACTTCTTTCCGGTACAAGCTGCTGGCCGGCCTCCTCTCGTCGACGCCAGCTGAACCGGGTTCATTGGGCTCGTGTCGATGTTTCGACGAATAGGGGGGTTACATACAGTATGCTGTCTGTTATTTTGAGTTTCCACAAAGGCTGGTTTGCATCGAGACAAGTGTTTGATTCTAGTTCCAGGCCCGACCCCTTATTCGATACGCCATCACTCGTGCGTGCCAACTGGGCTGCTGCACCAAGACGCCGCTTGTCGAGATACTTGGCCGTACCAGTACATTCACAAGCTTGTCTCCCCTTGTCGATGCCAATGTCACGTAAGTACGGGTAGCACCTGGGGGGTATATATGTCCAAACTGAACGATGGTGTCCAATTATAGAAGCAATATATCATCGTATACGGTGGGGGACCGCAACGTGACGACACGATGCCAGCCCGTTGGCTGCGAATGGCGGACGATTTCTCTTTTGGTTTCACCCAGACTTCGCAAACAAAAAAGTTCCTCCAAGGTGGAACCGTTTGGGGAGCATTCCTGACATTCGTGGCATTCGCAACCACGTTTTCCTCCCTCTTGGCCGCGCTTTCTGCATCTGTATCAGGCCGAAAAGGGCAATTCCGAAACGACCATCTAGCCCTCCAATTGGCCAAGGCTGCTAGGGGTAGCGCGACTTCCACTAGACTATTTTCCAAGATGACAAGCACTATCTAAAGTAGTGACAGCAAGTCACTCGTTAGTCGGCGCCAGTACCGTACCAACGCTACTTCAGGTACAGGGACTGCATCGATCCGTTCGGGTTGACAGCGCCAGTCTACTGTGTACTGTCTGGTACCGCGGCGGGTAGTTGTAGTTGTAGTTGTAAGGGTACGTATCGGGCGTTGCGAGGAGGACCCGAAGGCGGCGCCGGGGGGAGAGGACTCCGGCGAGACGATACAGATCATTCATGTACCGGTCGAAGAGCCAGCGGCCTGGTACCTGAAATATTGCCCGCCAAGGATAGTAGTCCGCTGAGCACCATCATTCCTGCCATTGGTGGCCTATCCCCTTCCCCTAGTCCCCCCCCATGAAATGAATGATCAGCATGATGTGCCGCGTCCCGCCTTTTCTTCCAACGTACATAGTGCCTCACGCCACACCCAGGGGCCTGGCCGACGATCTTATCGCCGCCTCTGCCATGACTCGAGTGTGCTTGAAAATGCTGCATTGTCTGGCAGAAGGGTTCAATCAAGCAAGGGCTCGGGAAAGGGGAGCCGCCGCCGCCGTCGTTGTTGGCTGCAAATCGTCTTGCGGGATGCAGGTACCTGCCCTGCCCGTCCGCCGGCTCGCCATGGAGGATTATTCCCGTGTCACCGCCTCTTATACTGTAGTTACGCCATTTGCTCTCGTCCTTGGCCCATTCGGACGCGGCATGGGTCGCTCTGTTTATCGTATACTGCAGTAACTAACTAGGCCCTTGGGTGATCATTCACCCCCCACCCTCCTTACCACCCCCCTGCTCCCGCATACAGCACGTGCTGGTAATCACGAGAAAACTTGATGGAAACTTGGTGGAAACACGATGGGGGACTTTGTGAAGCCGAATCCACTATTGCCGTACGTATATGGTCCGACTGCTCCTAGCTTAGCGGACAAGTAGATCATCGACGACGGCAGTCGAATTGACCGGTGGGCTACTAAACGAGGAGCGAATAGACCGGGCTAGACGTATTACTTGTAGTTGCCCCTACTAATACGGAATACTATCAGTCGGGGGTGTGGGGGTGGTCTAGTTCACGAGAAGGAAGCCCATCTCGTGTCAGCCAAGGTGTTTACCATCAGTCGCGCCTACCGTTTCTCAGACACCCAGGTTAATCCTTTGAGATGAATGCCCGTGACGTAGATCAGCCCGGGCCAGGTAACAATCGAATACAAGTTGGAAACAATCCGTCGCCGCCCCCGTGCAAGTGAAAAGACTTGGCGGTTCGCCCGCTGGGCCGCATCTGCCCCGGTGAGTACGAGGCGCCGCCGTTTGTACTATTGACGAACGACGCCCGTGTTGTACAGAAAGTATCGGTAGTCAGCTAATTACGCATGACAGCTCGCGTGAGGGGCGTCCAGGCTAGGACGGAAATCACGTCTCACTCTACACTAGGACGTGCTTGCTGTGCAATCTAGGCAGACAGGATGCGCTTCTCCTGCTTCAGGAGTAGTCGCACGCTTACAGTTAGTCACCTTAGGACGCCGCCACGGCAGACCCGCCCGGCTTTAGCACCCCCTCAGCCTGGTCCCTATTGGATCAAGCCTTTTCGCTAGCTCTGGACCGAGGACCGGCGTGAAGACCTGAGACAGGCCAGCTAAATTAGAGAGATGTTTACAGCCTTATCGAGATTCATCACAAACACACGCCCAAAGGCTAGACAAGTCTGGCTTGGATCTCGCCCCAATTCGCAGCTGAGGAAGGCGATCCGTCTCCCAACAGATGGATCACGGATGAGAACCTGTTTTGGTCGAGCCGCCGTGTACATCACTATCGATCCCGTGAGATGATCAATACAGATAGCGTGATCAGAGACGCCAACGTTGTCAGCATCACTTTCCTGATTCGTACTTTCATCCCGCACCCCTCGAACCTGACTCGATATCGCCATTGTTACTTCCCCCATCGACTTGACAGAAGATGAATGATTCGACGGGGAGAGAATCCAGACTCGTTTCACTGGAACCGTTTCGAGAATTTGTTACCAGAGCCTAGAGGTTCACTTGGTTATCCAAGACGTCAGCCCTCGATGTCAAACCAACGACCAAGCCACCCCCCTTCCCCCCTTCCCCCCTTCCCCCTCACCCACCCCCGGCACTAACGCCATCGACACTAGCATTCAGCCTCACAAACGGTGGGTGCTGGTATTTATGGAATCCATGATCTGATCGACAGATCCCCCTTCTCGTACCCACGCGTTCCTGATGGACTAAACCGGAGGGGCACACTAGACAGGCAGGAGGGGAGGCTACTGAGCAGCTTCAGCTTCGTCGCAACCGAGTCGTTTGTGCCAAAACTACGGGGGAGCCCTGGGAAACAAGAGCGTACGCTGAGGGGGCTTGTTTCGCGGCGCGCACCTTGGCGCATGGCACATGCTGGCGCTGACGACGGACAACTACAGCACGGCAGCACGGCAGCATGGCGGCTTCTGAGGAGCGGGGGTTTTCCGCAGCCTTCCGTAGCACGGCGTCGATGCGCAAGCTGGCACAGACTCGGGCACTTGTCAGTGGTGTTCATGCGAGAGCTCGACGTTGGCGCAACAACGTTGGATGTGGTCACTGACTGGTCTGAACGCAACCGCACGCGGGGGGGGGGGGAGGTTCAGTCAAACGAGGAAACATGCGGGTGGGAACGCGTGTGGGGATCACAGCTGGCGTGTCGTTTGCTCAGGCTCGTCCAGACGAGGATACCTGAACCTTCTGACGATGAACTACGAGGCGTTGCGGGAAGTCTCGAGCGAGTGATGGTCGTGAAGGTCGTGAGCCGTCGTAGATTGCCCTTCGGCGTCACCTCGCGACGGGCACACCAGCCTATCCGGTCACATGTCTGCTCCAGAAAAGGAGCTCATGGGCTCGGTATGACGGACATTATTCGGGGGCGCAGGAGATGGGCAGATTATCGTGACGAGAGGCCGAAGCAGTTCACACTGTGGTTCGAAACTCATCCGAAGTTCTACGGGGCTGTACAATACGGTAGAATGAGCGATCCCGAGTTCATGTCCGGAAGATATAGCCCCAATCTCCCTCGTCGTTTTATGACGAATCCTAACTATGTACGGAGTACCTGCGCTGCAGTTCGACATTATTAGCATTTATCAGAAACAGGTCCGATCAGAAGCAACGCGGTGAGCTAACCAATATGGGAAACAGAAGAAACGAGCGCCCCAGAGGCCTGCGTACAAGTAAAGTTCAGACCTATCACAATTGATGTATCATGGAACCGTCGGCAGTAAATGAAGGAGGCACGCATCGCGACGGGTCGGTCATCTTGGACTTCATGCGGCGATGTCTACCAGGGATCGATACGAACGATTTTCACAACTAGTTAGTCAGTGAAAGAAAACCAACAGCATAGCATGGGCAGAGACGGAAAAGGAGTCTGAACTCAACACTAGGCCGGAGAGAGCGTCGAGGCCGTGTTTACGTCCTCTGTATGTACCTGTACACGTTGACGTCAAGGAGTCCTTTAATCAACCCATCGCCATAGTAAAAGGCACAGTTGCAGCGAGACCGTCGCCCCCCCCCCCTCCCCCTTGCCTGGTGTCCATGGATCGATGAGGCTTGCAGGCAGAAGCAGACGCGAGATCGCACTGCGAGATCCATGAGAAGTCGACGTGAATCCTGTTCCTTGCATGTCGGCTGCGACCAGCCGATGCTGTGCTCTCCACTTTGCATGTATCGTGGAAAACAGGTGTTACGTAGGCGCGAAGCGTATTTTGGAGATATGCCCGCTCGATCCAGGCGGGATTCCCATCTTGGAGGCCATCGTGGAGCTTCGTGGGGAAGGGACCGGTAAAGTGGCATGATGCGATTGGCAAGACCTACTTTGAATATGTACGCGTGACGGGGTCGAACCAGACTTTGGTCGACGTCTCATTCGAAGGGAGACGACAGGTTTTGGAGTGGCCAGGGGGGAGAGGGGGGGGGTGTACTGTGTACCGTGTACTCCGCAGTACAGGTGAGAGTCGACAGGAAACCCGCATTCCGCGGCTAGCCACTGCCTGCCTTGCTTCTCCTATCATAGTCGACACCAGTTATACCTCATGTTCCTGTGTCCCGAGTCTCCCCTGGGCATGTAGAGGCCTGTGTCCCATCAGCAATCCCCTCTCCGACCGGCCTGGTCGAAAGGGAACAAGGGGCGGACGAACGTCTGGCCCATGTTGAGATAGGAGAGCCCGCTTGGGGGCTGATCGACGGATGCGGCGATCACGGGGCCGCGACAGGATACCGCGGACCGATCGGCGGTCAGGGTGTGTGGTGTACGGAGTATAGCGTCTCGTCCCAACCATGGAACGTCTTCTCATCGAGGGGGAGCACGGTATACGGGAATCGCGCGATGCCGCGGAAACCAACGACGGGCACAGCAAAGTAGACTCCGCACGACCAATTCTATCGTTTTGTGACACGAAGTGCATTCCGTACGTAGAAATAACCCATGATTCCCATACCTTGTCGGTGGACGGTGGACGGTGGACGGTGGACCAGGGGTTGTGCGCAAGTGAACCAGATCGGGACGTTCTTTGGTAGCCGAGCCTATTTCACGGTCAACATTGCCTTTTCGACGCAGGGCTTTCATGTACCCATACTCCGTATACTCGGGGGTTTTACGTTTTTACTTCCTCTGACGCTGCTGCGGCGGCGGCGCAGCATGCGGAAATTGAGATTGCGCGTGCTTGAAGGACCTGGCATCTGCATGTGCGTGCAACGGGTGGCAGCATGCAGGCTCTCTCTCAAGGAAAGCCTCATTTTGTAGGTGATATGCGGCCAAGAGTCGAGATAACATGTACAATGACAAGTACATACAAGTGCATACGTAAGCCCAGAAACCAACCACACAGGCGCAGATCTAGGTTTGCAGCAATGGGAGGATCGGATCAAAATAACCCGTAACTACTCAGGACATCCAAGATCGTGGTGTATGAGGATATGATAGAACGATCCCCATGGAGGGACAGCAGTACCTACGCCAAGGCTCCAGTAGGAAGATAACAGGAGAGTTTGAATTTCCTCCTTCTCTTTTGAGAACCATGGGACGTTTGAAGCCTCAATCTCACGGTGGGGGTTATCACTGCTGGACTACGGTAGATGCCACAGCAGGCAGTATAGATTGTAGGAGGGGGCCTCAGGGGCGCTCTATCATGGCTGGCGCTGCGACTCGTCGTCTTTGATTGACTTTGAAGGAGAACGGAACAGCTTCAGATCTTGCTCGCTTGGAGGCCATTGGCGGCGGCCGATGAACTTTGAAGTACATGGCTGGTCGGTAGATGATGATCGTCTTGCCCACAAGCGGTGTCTGCAAACTCGTTCCGCATTCAGAATAAGAGCCTAATGAGACGCCGCCGAGCCTGTCCACCAAAGACAACATCTGCCAACATCGGAAATAATTCCTCGTAGCTCAAGCAGTGGCTTTTCTTGCCATATCGGCCCTTGCTTGACCTCCCCGAGTGCCCAGAGCTGATGCCATCAACTAAGCTTCGATCTCTGTGGCCATGGCCATGTCATAACTGTTAATGAAGCTAACTCCAAGCATCCCTTTGACTCAGTATCCTCAGCCGCAGGCCATAAAGACGTAGAACCTTTCAGTACGGTAGGGCTGTATGAGATGCATTCTACTCGGGTCTAAAAGCGATGCGTCGAAGCTCCCTACGTGAGTGAGCCAGCAAGGATGTGGTCTTCTCGAGGAGTACGACTTCGGACCCGAGCCACGAAAGAGGCACATAACGGGTGGCTGTCACGCCTCTCTTGAAGCATTTAAAGCGCCTAGCCTGGTTAATACAGGTACCATGTCTCGTGGCGGCGGCGATGGAGAAAGAATAGATCGGACTGCTGAGAGTACCGTTAGCGTATGCATACCATGGAGATGAAGTTATGTCGAGTGTTTACCTGCTCAGCGTCGACTGCTAATGATATCCTATACCCGCAGATCGCCTTGGAATTATATGAGCCACCCCGTGAGTGACAGCCGAAGCTGGATGGGGCACGATGCCATCGTTGGAGCAACTCAGGTTCTCTACTGGAGCTACCCTGGGCCACGCTGCAATTCTCAGGTCCTTCCTCAAAGAAGATCGGGGGACTGGATAAACCGTCGAGTATCGGGAACGGAGTGAGCCTGGCGCGTCATCTTGGCCTCGGTATCAGTCTCTGTTGGCGACTTCAAATGTGCTGGAGTCTTGTTAGGAGTCGTGATAGACAAATGCACCGGTACTGGGTCGGGCGAGTTGGACACAACTATCTAGCCGAACGTGCTCAGAAGGGTTTGTCAGCCTCACGGGTGACGGAATCGCTCTTTGTGTATTTGCGTAACTATGGACAATTCGCAGTCCATGGTGAGCGAGTAGGACTATCGAGGCGGCGGTGACGTCTGATCCATTACGGATAGATCAGGTGGACGAAGTGAGTCGCTAATTGGTCGATGGAGCAGCTGTATCATGGCATGCTTTTCGGAGATGTGTTTCGGGGATTTGTGAGGTTACTCGTATTGAGCTCGTCGGCGCCGATGGTTGAGAGAGGGTTGATGGAATGTCGCCATAGTGTGAGCCGTTATCGCCGAAAAAATACTAGGAGGATCCTTCGGACATATAAATGGGGCATGGGATGAGCAACTTAACTTACACTGTTACGGAGATGACACAGCAACGTTAATCACTAGTTAACGGTTAACCTGCGCGGGCAGATAGTGACGTGATGGAGCCGTCGCCTCTCCTTAACCCCGCGCTCGACGGAAGCCGCCGAAACATTCACATGCGAGTACAGAGTATATAAGGGGTACAGAAACACGTTCAGACAGGCTCGTCTTCATTCTCATCTCTTTGAAGAACTCGTGAGATTTCAACACAACCAAAATGACCAAAGTTTTGCTCACAGGTAACTTATACAACGCTTCCACAACAACGACCTCGATGAGATCAAGACTGACAGCAACCGTGATGTAGGAGGCTCGGGCTTCATTGCCGGTATGAAGACCTCCGTCCTAGTCTGCATCACTATGTGTATGTCTACTGTGCAAGACGACTGAACACCTGCCCTCTAGCCCACATCCTGGAACTGCTCCTGCAGCGAGGCCACGAGGTTGTCACCACGGTGCGCTCCGAAGAGAAGGCATCCAAGATCAAGTCTGCACATCCGGATGCGAAACTCTCCATCGTGATTGTGCCCGATATCGCACAGCCGAATGCCTTTGACGAAGTCGTCAAGACGCCTGGCCTGGAGGCTGTTCTTCACAGTAAGTATTTGGCAAACACCCTCTACAAGTCGCTGTGTTGACAACCTCGCACAGCTGCCTCGCCTTTCCACTTCAACTGGTCAGACCCCAAGACCGAGCTGCTGGACCCTGCCATCCTAGGAACCACATCGGTTCTCAGCGCCATCAAGCAGTACGCCCCAGGGGTCAAGCGTGTCGTCATCACCAGCTCCTTCGCCAGCATCCTCTCCGACGCCGGACTGCAGGACCCGACAAAGGTGTTCAGCGAGGCCGACTGGAACCCGGACACGTACGAGGACGGCCTGAAGGACAACAAGTCGGTCTCGTACCGCGTCTCCAAGACGCTGGCGGAGCGCGCCGCCTGGGATTTCGTCGCCAAGGACGCGCCCAACTTCGACCTGGCCACCGTCTGCCCGCCCCTCGTCTTCGGCCCCGTCGTGCACCACCTCAACTCGCTCTCCGCCATCAACACGTCCAACGCGCGCTTCGTGGACCTGATCCAGGGCAAGTGGACCTCCGAGATCGCCCCCACGGGCGTCTACTTTTGGGTCGACGTCCGCGACGTCGCACTGGCCCACGTCGAGGCCCTGGAGAAGCCCGAGGCCGGCGGCAAGCGCTTCTTCACCCTCGCCGGCAAGTTCAGCAACCGCGAGATTGTCGATGTCGTCCGGAAGAACTTCCCGGATCTCAAGGACAAGCTGCCGGCCGAGAGCGTCAAGGGCGGCGACTACCCCGAGGCGGGCTTCCCGGGTTTCGACAACTCGCAGGCGACCAAGCTCCTGGGTATCGATTGGATCCAGCTCGAGAAGTGCGTCGTCGATACTGTCAAGAGTCTACAAGCCCTTGGTGCCTAAGTGAGGCGATGCAAGCAAACTTATCCGCTGCAATGTGAAGCAAAGAGGTGGTACCGGTAACAGAATGTGTCGCGCATTGGAACACTGGTTTCTGACCCGCATGTCTCGATCTCTTGCCTAGGAAAGAAACATTCAAGACACCTAATACTATTACATTACCTCGTCTCTCATCTATAGCTCCTTCCCTCGTACCCGATAGCCTGCTATCTGACACCATGACTTCTGACCTGCTTGTTTCTCTCTACGGTATATATCGCCTGCACCCCGAGATGCTGTCACTAGTAGCTTCCGCCCAGCTTCTCCAGATCCAGCACCTGCAGTGCCACATCCATGCCGCCAGGCCCCCTCTTCTCCCCGAGCTTCGCGGACTCCTCGCCGTCGCTTTTGTGAAACCCACGGCCTCAGCACCCGGTGGCGCCGCCTTGCCGTCGCCCCAGCTGCCCCAGCTCTCTCTCCAGTGTGCATGATTCTCGCGCACGTAGGGGTCGGGCAGGACCATACCAGGTGCTGGTTTATCCCCGATGGCGACGCCGATCTCGCTGTGGTGCTGCTGCTGCTGCAGCGGGAAGGCGGGAGCGGGACTGAACACGGGAGACCTCGCCGGACTGATGGGCGATGGGGGCGACACGGGGTATGTTGGCGACAGCGGCGCTACGTTGGAGAAATATGGGTAATGCGAAGCGGGAGGTGGTCGCGGCAGAGCGCGGGTAGGCGGGGGAGAGGCCGGCGCGACGAGGTCGGGTATCTCCAGCGGGCCGTCGTGCGGGCGAGGCGGTCTCGTGGGGGATAACAGTGTTCTGTCTCCTCTGATGGTGTCACTTCCGGACGACGAGATGACCGAACAGGGCTTGCTGTAGGCAGAGGTGATGGACGACGCCGCGCCGCTGCCAGCCGAGCTTGAGCTACTCCGGGGGGTCTCGAATGGCGATGGCGGCTCATGGGCTGGTTTGGGACAGCGTACGGTCCTTGTAGACTGTCGCTCATGTCGAGGGATCAGCGTACTAGTTGTCGGCGCACAGATTGGAGATTGTGGGAAACTGATGGCGTCGTGGAAAGCGAGACCGCTTGATGACGCCGATCGGGAGGTCCCGGCCTGTGTCATCGGGGACAGGAACTTTCGATCGCTGAGTCGCAGGGGCGGGGGAGTCTGAGGGATGATCTTGGACGATGAGGGGCGTGAGGGTACAGTTAAAGGGTTATGGGCACCGGTGGGAGGGCCAGATAGCGTTGGAGGGCCAGATAGCGTTGGAGGGCCGCCTGTGGGCGAGGGCGGGCTTCTCAGATAGCCCCTGGCGTCTCTTCTTCGTCGTTGCAGAAAGCATAGTGCCACGAGGAGGGCCAGTATGCCTACCGTAGAACATACCCCAATGGCTATTCTCGACCCCGAATTAAGTGTTTCTGCCGTGAGGGGTGTCGAATCGGACGTCGCGATAGGCTCTGTGGCAGCAGGACTGGTAGTCACGGAGTTCGGGGTTGCGAGAATGTATGAGCTGGTCGTTGATGGCTGCGAGGTCGACTCGGAGGGCACCTCTGCAATTGTCAAGGCGGCTGCCGTTATGCCCGCTGCCCCTGTTGATGTTGATGTTGATGTTGATGGCCTACTGGATGTCGACGATGCAGCTTGGCTCAGGAGGATCTTCAGAGGGTTTCCTTGCCCGCAAGGTATCTGTGGCGGGCCAGGGTCATATACCTCATAGAAGCCGATCCTATTAGTTTAGTTTAGCATCATAACAGTCTGGGATTCCGAGACAGGTCCTACTCTCGACATTTGTTGATCAGCAGTCCCACGCTGGCTAAGAAGAAAAATGTGTTAGCAGAGCCGCCTCTTGATGGGCAGCCAGGGTCGACGTACGGCTTTGCTCAAGCTTTTCTGGACTGCTTTGGTCGATGAATACACCGCACGAAGTTTTGTCGCAACAGTACAGACTCCAGAACCTTGGTGCCTCGTTTTTGCCCGTCATACTGTGGCACATATCGACGGAGAATGGCACGTGTCCGAAGCCCAGATCTTCATTGAAATCTGCGCGGCACTCTTCCAAGCATGTTTCTGGGTCCATGATGCCCCTCGGGCTCGAGCCCACGCTTCCTTTATTGTAGCTCAATTCTCTGTCGCTGGTTCTCGTGCTCTTGCTCGCTGCTAGATAAGCACGACCGTGCCATCCTTTTCTTGGAAGATCCATCTCAAATGTAGGAAGCTGTAGAAGACGTATTAATCAGGGATGTACATTTATCTGAGACGCCGAGAGACATCAAGAGAAGTTAAAGTGACGGGTTTAGAACGAGCAGATGGGCAGTCAGTCAAGGAATGTGGCAAGGAGCTTGAAACGAGTGCCCGAAACAGAATCCTCCGTGTGGTTGAACGGTGAAGTCCGAACGAAACACTGCTGTGAGCAACCTCAGCCGCATCAGATATCTCATGTATCTAGCCATTGCGTCTGCCTCGCAGCCGGGGCCAACTATATACCCTGCTTACATGCCTGCGATTTCCAATACCGGGACATCGCACCAGTGGCATGACGCCTTTCACGACATGGTACCGCGTGGGAAAGGAGCAACCTGAGGTGATCAGGTAATTTGGGCGGAGGACCGAGAGGGAGCCCAGGAGCAAGGAAGGACGAGACTCCCTGCGCTACACAGTACCTGCAGAGTTCCGCTCCCGACGAAAATTGTGATCCTCAGATGGGGGTTTGGAGTGGCGGTGACACAAGGTCGCCAATAGCAGCCTGGGAGTGCTGCAGGTAGCCGGTATCGCCGTCTGAAGGGGTTGAGCTTCACCATAGCTGGCTGGTAGGTCGCCACCACCACCATCGTCACCGCAAAGACATATACCATGTACACTCCCGAGAGGCTGCATTAAGGACGTGGCCTGCTTCGATATCTTCGAGTTCGCTTTCAGACATGATATCATCGAGACGCAAGATTATACACAAAGATGTTCGGAAAATCTTCAAGCACGCGCAGGGGCAATACAAGACAATTGATCAGCTTGAGAGATTCGAATGGAAGGTGTTGTATGTCAAGAGAACACCATGAGAAGATGTGTCCCACTGAACCTTCATTGCCCGTCTCATGTGGCGGTAGGGCCGGTTCATCCTGGCCTTCTGTAACGACCCTTCTAGGAACCAATCCGGAATGCGAAACGCACATTTCCGTCGAGATGTTCCCGTTGCTCCAGGTCATGTAAAGTTGACTACAGGGGTTCGTCTCTGGCAAAGACCAAGTTATAACGAGTGCCGCCGGATTATCTTGTCGATACGAGAATGGCCACTACCCGAAGAGAACTCAACTGAAATTCAACCACTGCTACGCGGTGATAGTATATGCAGCATCCAATGAATTCGTCCTATACGCGAATCACTTCAGACTGTCGCGAACTGTGGATTCTGCCACAGAGCGGTGTGACCGCATTGCAGTAGTGGGCTCAGGGACAATAGCTTGGTCTATGTTTGCTCGAACAGCACTGGGAACACCTGTCATAGGCTCTGTAAGAGCAAACTCTTGTCCTTGTTCCATATGCGCGCTCGACACCCTATCTGAGACACAGTCACCGAACGATACGTAGGACACGGCCGCTTACGTCTTGGCCGGGACCGTCGTTGTTGGGAGCCAGTAGCCAGTTCGAAGCTTCCCGTGGTCCATTAAGCAGTTGAGATGTTGTCAATGGGCAGGTAGAAATCGAGCCTCGGCTTGTGATGGGTTTGTTCAGCTGGAAGCATATCAGTGTTCCCGGTCTCTGAGATGAGAAATAGCGTAAATATTCCACGTGTACTTGAAGGAACGATGATGCCGATACACTCGAGGAGTGACACCATGCCTGTCCTGCATAGCTTATCGTTCTATGCCAAGGATCGACAGTGGTGGCTGGCGGGAACTGCTTTAAAGCTAGGATGCTGTCTTCAGCTCCGTGCGAAGAGGCCGAGTCTTTCTGGTCAGCCCAAGCCCTGCTCCCGTCTGCGAATCATTTGTGCCTTCTGACATCCACCTGGACCAAGGGAAAGCCACGTGGGATGTTTTTCAGGGGACATTCAATGGAGAAGTGGGTGGCTGGCTCTGGCTGGAGCCAATGATGCTGTCAGATATGCGATAGAAAAAAGCCATTCTCTCGGCAACGCGGGTTGATCTGTCCACCAAACTTATGAATGGGACTATACCTCCTGAACAGCTAATCGTACTGATTTGGGCATGTGCCTTTGATGAGCAATACGAAGGGCCAGAAGAATGACAACGACCCTTCGTAGCGAGACCAAAGAACAGCATTTCAGATGCCGGTAGTTCTGTGTGAAGATGTGAGAACCGAGCCGAACCCAAAAGATGAAGACTTCAAGGCGTCAAGGCGTGATACGAGGAGGTGTTCGGCAGAGGGTGTAGTGCGTTTCCCCTAAGCCCTGGCTGCGTTGAACAGAATCGTCGAGATAGTCTCGGCCGCAAAGACCAAGCTCGCCCTATTTCATGCTTTTGATATGGAAAAGAAGGGGACCTGACGTGGATTGTTTTGCCCAGACATGACACTTTGAGCATCTGAATACCTGGTATCTCGTGTGCGCGAATTGCCTTGTAGGCAAATACCTGGATACCTGATTCGTCCTTGGTGATGGGATGATGAATGGCCGGTAAGAGGGGAGAAGCATGGCCACAAATAAATCTCTTGTTTGTTTCTGGTATGATCATGGGAACAATACTAGCTCATACTGACAGGACTCTTGTGGGAAAAAACGCTGCCATCTTGGCAAAAGATTTGCAGGCCAACTGCCACCGTGATTCGACAGAGAATATCCAAGAGTGCCCCACGATTATTTGGACACAAGAATATCCTCGAGCATGGAGATTAAAGCAATGGTGGTGATTAGCTGCTATAGGCTAGAATTCACGTCGTTGCCAGAATTCACGTCGTTGCCAGAATTCACGTCGTCGCCAGAATTCACGTCGTCGCCTGAATGTGCAACTCGGTTGACTAAAGAACGTGAAGTGAAGCCGCAGAAAGCTGAGAATCTCACTGTAGGCTACGGGGTATGCCCCACTTAATACGTCCCTTGTTGAGGAGTGCACGGCCTCGACAGCTGTGAGACCCACATCCCCGACAAGTAACCCCCACCATACAGCTTCCTGGTGTCTGGACCCATGCAACTTATCCGAGTTACGTACAGAGGAGAGGTATCGATTACATAGCATCATCTTCAGGATTCCATCAGCCTCGCCCGACGAGTATCATCCACCTTCTCAAGAAATCCTCACGGTCACCTTCGCAGTCTCTGAGGGGCAGCCTCTTGATATTAAGCTGCTAAAATCCATACGCCGGACTTTGCACTTTCGACGACCTCGACAGCAACGTTAAACATGGACCCAAACGACCGACAGGAGCATACGCTTCCTCCGGCGGAGCAGGTGAGACCACGCGGACTTTTTGGGTTGGCCTTATAGCCAAATGACTAACGTTGGCGTTCTCGCACACAGATGCGCATGAAGCGCCTTGCTATGCTCAACAGGACGAGTAATAACGCCTCGCCGACCAACACCCCCAGTCCCAGTCACAACCAGCTGCCGCATCGACTACAATGCCAGTTGAGACGCCCAAGCCGAGCCCCCCCAGCGACGAAGACGAACGACCTACCGACTCACACCCCCCTTCTCAGCTCCAGCATACCTCCTCAGCACAGCCCGGGGTCAAGGAGAAGTCGGAGGTGTCAACCAAGGTACAGCGGGAAGAAGGTACTACCACCACACCCATCGCACACAACAAGAGACGTTCATCCCGCGCAGAGGCTGATCAGACATTGTCAGCACCGCCTGCCAAGAAGAAACAGGCCAAGGAGGAAACTCTCGAGGAGTGGTCCGACAAAGTGCTATGCGCTATCTTCCGTATCACCCTCGATCAGGCTCAGGCCCAGAAAACCACCGTCATTGACGGTCGCAATATCAAACTGACATATCTCGCCAACCTGAAGGAAGAACTCGAACAGAGTGGTGAACCTTTGGTAGTGACGTCCCAGAACTTAGACCAGGCCATCCTCGAGGCTGCCAGCGCCGTCCCGGCCACCAAATCCGTGCTATCATACCTTCTACCATGCTTCAAGCGTATAATGCGCGTCATCGGAGCCTCCAAACGCCCTACGCCCGAGAGGCAGGCAGTTTTGGACGAAGCGAAGCGACTTTGCGTGAGCAACTGCTTGTTTGCTCTGACCATGCCTGAGCTGTTTGGGTACGTTACACGGCCCGTTTTCTTGTCAGCTCTGCTGCGATTTTGGCGCAGCTACTAACCTCCCATGCTTGCAGTCGGGAGCCCAACCCGAACCACGACAGTCTGGTCCCCTATCTCCTTCGCCGCCAAGACAATGACGAGTGTTTGTGCCAAGACTTCATGAAAGAGGCGGTCGAGCGCATGAAGGATGATGATAGCGTTGCGCCCATATTCACCGATGCCATGGTTCAGTTGAGTGACAAGCTTGCCACCATGTCCATGAATGACGACTACAAGCCATTTATCGACGTAAGTGCCTATACGGAAATCGCCGAGGGTTGCCTGCTAACAAATATAGGGCTTGCTCATGTATTCGAGGTACCCAGCTCTACTTGATGCCCTGGCGCAGCACCCGCGCTTCTTACTCCCCATGAACGCTGGGATGACCAAGGAGCAGCTTGCAATATCAAGTGAGACCCGGACCATCCTAGGACCCTTTTTTCGCATTTCCCCTTTGCAGCCCGAGGTCACCAAGACGTATTTTGCTAGCCCTCGCACCATCGAGCCGGCCCAAGTTCAAAATTCGCAGAGCGCTTTGCAGATGACCCTCAGGACACACCAAAGTGACCTGACCAACATCACCAACGCTTTTGTCCGAGCCGGTCCATCTGCCCGAAACCGCATCCTGGATTGGTTTGCATTCGTCGTGAACACCAACCACAAGAGACGTGCCTTGAGGGTTGACTATAAGCACGTGGCCTCGGACGGGTTCATGGTCAACATTACCGCCATCCTCGACCAACTCTGTGAACCCTTCATGGACGCAACGTTTTCTAAGATCTCCAAGATCGACATTGACTATCTGCGCCGGAGTCCCAGGGTTGACATGAGCGATGAGACCAAGCTGAATGCTGATCAAGCAACCTCGGATGCCTTCTATGGTACCAAAGTAGAGGGTACTTCAAACTTCATCTCCGAGGTCTTCTTTTTGAACCTTGCCGCGCACCATTACGGAAGCGAGTCGACCAACAGCAGACTGAAGGAGCTGGATAGGGAAATCAAGCATCTGCGGAAGGGTGAGAAGGAGATGGCCGAGCAAATCCAAAAGCTGGTAAGTCGCGTGTGCACCAGAACCAAGCCATCCGTGGTCTAACAAATTAGAACCCACTCCAACAGGTTATGGGGCAGAGGGAGCTGGCCAAAATCGTCGCTCTCCTCGAGAAGTCGATTGCCCTGAGACACTCCATAGAGGGTGTACTCACGGATAAAACCATGCAAACCCTTTCCTTGCAGTTCATGCGCTACGTTACGGTGTGGCTACTCCGAGTTGCGAGCCAGTCCAACTATGTACCTGGTGGCCCTGGCAAGGTGCTCCAGCTTCCGCTTTCAGCAGACCGGCCCGACGAGTTCAGCTGCTTGCCCGAGTACGCTCTGCAGAACGTGCTTGACAATTTCAAGTTTGTTCTCCGGTTTATGCCGCAGATCATGATGTCTGCAGTGGGCGATGAGATCGCTGCTTTGTGCATCACGTTCCTGACATCGTCAGAGTACATCAAGAACCCATATCTCAAGGCTTCGCTGGTAACAGTGCTGTACGCCGGTACGTACCCCATGTACCACCTTAGCCGGGGCATTCTGGGAGACATCTTGGTTGGCACAGAATTTGCCAACAAACACCTGCTCCATGCACTGATGAAATTCTACATCGAATGCGAGCACAGCAGTGTTAGTACAGCCTTCTACGACAGGTTCAACATTCGATATGAGATCTTCCAGGTCATCAAATGTGTTTGGCCGAATACTATCTACAGAGACCAGCTGCGAGAAGAGAGTCTGTCCAATCGGCAGTTCTTCATCCAGTTCGTCAATCTTCTTTTGAACGATGCGACGTACTTGCTTGACGAGGCTTTGACCAAGCTCGTAGCAATCCATGGCTACCAGAAGAAGTTGCAAGAGCCTTCTCTCCCACCAGACGAGAGGGAGAAGACTCAAAGTGACCTAGAGACAGCAGAGCAGCAATGCCAAAGTTGGATGCAGCTTGTTAACGAAACGATGGCGATGATGAAGCTGTTCACCGACACGCTTGCGGGCTCATTCACCATGCCTGAGATCGTTGGCCGCCTAGCTAGCATGATGAACTACAACCTGGACACCCTTGTTGGTCGCGACAGGAAAAACCTCAAGGTAGAGGATGCTGCCAAGTACAATTTCGATGCGAAGACGCTGCTATCCGAGTTCATTGACGTTTACCTCAATCTAGCGGACAAGGACTCATTCATCAACGCGATAGCCTCAGACGGGCGTTCTTACAAGCCCGCCAACTTTGATATGGCATCGAAACTCCTCAGTACCAAGGCGCTGAAATCGCCAGAGGAGCTCAGCAGATGGGAGGCACTGAAGAAGAACGTGGCAGAGGCGAAGGAGGTCTTGGATAAGGCAGAAGTGGACTTGGGTGATATTCCTGAGGAATTTGAGGATCAGCTCATGGGTATTTTGATGACCGACCCGGTGATATTACCTTCGAAAAACGTGGTGGATCGGTCTACCATCGTACAGCAGCTGCTTTCCAACCCACTCGATCCTTTCACAAGACAGCCAATGACGATAGAAGATGTTGTCCCCGACGACGAACTCCGAAATCGCGTGGAGGCTTGGAAGACTGAGCGGATTGCCAAAGCTAGGGCAAAAACCACCGGTGGCGAAGACGTGATGGACACCACTTCTGGTTGAAGGAAAGCACATATGTGTGAGGGGTGAGCTGAGCCTCGTGGGAACTTACTGGCTGCAGGGCAAACTCCACGACGCAAGTCCTGATTGCCCAGAGGTTTGACAAACATAATTGTCATACGCCGGGGGAGGGGAGGGTTAGAGGATGGCAGGGTTTTTATTGGTAATCTGGCCAAATGGTTCTTGCATGTCCAAGGCTGCTAGGTAGTTGGCACGGCATGCCGACACAGTTTGCGCCCAGCCAGCTCGCCTTCCATAATATGCAGGGTTATGATTTCGACGTCTGGTACAGGTCCAGCCTTTGCGTATGTACCCTTGCAGAATTGGGATCGGTAAAATGCAAACCACCACTATTTAGTTTCTCGTTCCTGTTTGCCCTTGGTAATTACGCTGGATGCTGATGAAGAGCGACTCGTTAGCAAATGCTGTCTCCTGAAATTATTATCCCCGGAAAGGAAATGTCGTCGACAGCTGTGCAGAAGACGGAGGGAGCTCCACGCACGACGGACCAAATTTGGCATGCAGTCCTACGTGCCACATTATCTTGTCCTGCTATCTCTCCTCGTGCAAGCATAACCACGTGTCCATTTACTGGGTTTACTCCCATTCGGTGTTTCCTGGGAGCATATATCATTGGATTGAAACCCCTTGTTCGCCCCGTAACTTGTGGGATTAGATGTTGGTGCCCGACGAACATCACGAAGTCGACCCAATCGATGTTTGCTGTGTAAATAAAAGACGTCGCCCGGATTTGCTCGACAGAATGATGTGACAGGTAGGAAAGGGGCTGGCATTCACTTCATACTAGTCTAGTCCCATCATCCATGTCACATCGTCCATGTCACATTTCGGGGAGCGGTAGGGAATACTCACCGCCCCTGAAAAGTGCTCTAGGGTAACAAGAACAAGCAAGGAGCAAGCAGGTTGCGGTGTGGCCCAGTTCTTTAAATTGGACGTCGCCCTCTCTTCTGAATCCGCGCACTACTTCAATTCTACCCACGTTTATTGTTCTTCCCTCCCTTTTCCCAAAGTGTACAAGCCTCGTCCGCCCGTCAACATTGCCCATATCTCTCTCTACACTCTAGCCTTCTTGAGCATGTCCTCGATCTGTTTCTTCTTGAGCTGCTCCATTGCTACGGTGCCGCCCAGCGCGATTCTCTCCGTGACGGTCGGCTCGCTGGCGAGGTATTTTTCCATGGTCGCTGATACTGACTTGCCACTAGATGATCTGGATGTACCGTCAGTTCTGTCTGCTCTTCGACATTCGAGGTTCTCTGCCACACCTACCCTTCGTCGCCAGAGCGGGTGGAGAATCTCGCAGATGGTTGAGACATGATTTATTTCTCTGAGCGCGGAGCTTTGTGCTTTCGTTTTGGAAATGGGTTTTCGGGTCGATATTGCGGACTCGGCGGTGTCTAGGAATGGTCAAGATGGACTGTCTAGGAAGATATAAGGTCTTGATATGGCTTGAAGGCTTCTCTGATGCTCTCTCCTAGATTCATCTTCTGGGGGATGGACGACTTCTCTCGACCCTTTATCTCCCACGAACAAGGCTATCGACGCCGAAGCGCAAAAGAGCAGAAGAGCAGGGCCGGTCATCGTGGACGCTTTCGCCTTGCGTGCTGCTCTGCTTGGGGGGGGTTCGATTCTCAGGAGGCGCAGGCGAGGGTAGACTCGTCCAAGGGTTGGGACTTCGCAACATCGCCGTCGTCGCTGCTGCTTGACAACTGCCGGGGCTCGCAATTGCGCACAAGAGAGAGAGCCGAGCCAGGCTGCAATAACGGATCCCGCTGCACCGTTTCCGGAGCCCTTGTGCAATCAGCTTCGAAGCTGCACTGCACGCATGATTGGAGCTCGCAAAAGGCGCATTGCTCCACCTCTTGGTTTGCGCATCTGCGCATATACGCAGACTGGGGCGCTGTATAAATAGATCAGGCTGAGCGATGGAATACAGCGTTGATCCTGCGTCCTTTGCTATCTGTTTGCCAGGTCTTATACACGAGTGGTTGTTGCTCGACTGGTTGCTGGACATCCAACCAGAAGAACGGTCACGGACTTTGCTGTGATGTACCTCTGCCTGTTCTAAGACAGTTCACCCGGGTCCTCCGTCTATACATGTCAGCGAGCCATGCTTCTACAGCCCTCACACCCTCTTCAGTCCCTATTCTCTCCAGATCGTCCATCTACCCTCTCGCAAAGATATCACCGCTCCTCGTCTGTCCTCACCAGGCGTTCCTGGAAGAGCACAACCAAGCAGCTTGCAGGCCAGTGGAACGCGTTCCGTTTTCCCTGCCTCAGGCGAACTATAGTCAGGACCCCGGCTAGAAACCCAGCTACCCATATTAAACATAAATTCTCTGCCGCCATCACCCTTGCCACAAACATCGGAGACAACAAGCGGTAAGATGCCTTGCCACATCTGTATGAGAAGCCGTACTGACCAAGTAGGGCGAAAGGAGCTCTGGTGTACGTCTGTGCTACTGAGGTTTCCGCGCCATGCCAGGGAGAGCCCAATAGCACAGCATCCTCAAAACCGGCAGGATCTGACGCAGGGGACCTACACAATACCAAAAAACCTCAGGAGTCTAGTCTTGTCGACTTCATAAAAATGAAAAAGCCGACAGGCTCTGATCCCAAACCCACCAAGAGCCAACTCACCAAGGTGTCGAAGAGACATAGCTCTCCCGAACAGTACCTTGCAGCCAAGAAAAAAGAGTTCATCGACAAGCTCATCGGTAGCTTCACCGAGTGGCTCGCCAAGAGACTAGCAATTATCAATTACGCATTCGAATCGTCGTCTGGAATGTCCTCGGACTCCTTCAGCGGTGACAACGACCAGAGTTCAGGAGGTGGGCAGCCCAGCCGTTCCTCGGGAAGAACGAAGCGTCAACACGACGCGTCTGACCAGAACGACCCTTCGTCCGGTGGTGACGGAAGTGGCCAAGGAGGCAACAGCAACAAGCGAGCCAAAAAGGGCGACACGAACGCTGCTGGGCTCGCCTGTCCATATTTTCAACACAATCCAGAGAAGCACAGCAGTCAGCGGAGTTGCTGTGGCCCGGGATGGCCATCTATTCACCGCCTCAAGTAAGTGCTGGCTGCGATCCGAGTTTGACGAAACAAGCCCGGTTAACCAGCGTTACATTAGGGAGCATCTGTACCGCAACCACATGCTACCAAAGCACACCTGTGCTCGATGTGACGAGGCGTTTGGCGATAATGACAAGCTGAACGACCATCTTCGAGCAGAAGTGCGGTGCAAGAAGAGAGATCTGAAACCCCATCTAGGGATCACAGATGATCAGTGCAAGAAGCTCAAGGAGCGCAAGAAAACGACTGCGGACGTAACGGAAGCACAAAGATGGAGAGAGATCTATCTCATCCTGTTCCCCTCGGCAAACCCGAAGGCACTGCCTAGCCCTTGTGAGTTTCTCGGTCTCGTGTAGACGCCCATTTTGCTAATGAACCTTTAGATTACGACGCCCGTGACTCTCGCTCGTTTGCCCAAAAAGCGGCCGATGTCAAGAAGATCACCAGTCATATCGAGAAGGAGCTGCCGAAGGCGGTGCGAGAGAAGGTCGAACGCAAGTTCGAGAACTTCGAGACCGAAGTACTGGACGGCCTATTTGACATTGTTCGAGACGCAATGTTCCAGGTGATGAAAGGCATCCCCCCGTCCCAGTCGCCACCGCAGTCGCCACCGCAGTCGCCGCGGCGGCCCGTCTCGCCTTCCCCTGGTCGACAAACTACCATGGCAGCCGGGACGGAGTCTGTGGACGACGGGCTTCAACACTTTGATTTCGACGGCATCTTCTACGATCTACAAGATCCATTTTCACTCGCAAGAGTGTTCGACCTTGAAAACAACGTTGACGGCCTCAGCAGTGGCCCAGGCTGCCCATCGCTCGGCGACGGAGACTACGACTCGGGATATGCTTCGACCAGCACAGGCCCATTGCCTGAAGCCCAATATCGGTACTGACGAGGTCTGTTTTAACTCTGTCATGATGGAACGGTAGGTAAGTTGGGTCCTAGGCAGGGGTCAAGCCTCCCCCGGCTCTGGATCCGGTCCCCTCCCCACATATGTCTCCACCGGCGGGTTATGTTTTATCAACGGGTTTGAAACGTGTGAGCTTAATGGTATGCGATAGCGCTGGCGCATGTATTTTGATTAGTTGAGCGCTCGTTCAAGTCGGGGGGGCTTGGACAAGTGAAGCGGATGCTTGATTTCCTTCTACGCCTTTCTTTGCAACTCACTGTTTCAGCGGTTTCTTATGTGGCTAGGGTACCCAGGCCCGAATCGGACTTCACCACTCTGGTTGGAATAATGATGATTGAATGATGATGGCAATGCGGCCCGTCTTGCTTCTTCGCCGCTTTTGATTCCGATACGTGAGCCGGTGCTGACTAACGTTGGCTGCGTCTGAGGCTCGAGTCGAAGCCACGCCGCCGAGCCGGGAGGGGGAGGTCTCAGGTTTCGTCAGTATGGTTTGCATTGTATCCGTAGATTCGGTGATCGATGCGCTACGACCGCATCGTCCGTGGACTGCTTAGCTACTGGTCCTCGGGCGGATAGCGGTAGACAGAATAGGGACAGGATGGAGGCGCTCGTTCATCATCCGATGGCAAATCACCAAAGTCATCTGTACGGCTGTTAACTATCTCGCGTGCGTGTGTGCGCGCGCACGAACGACAACGGGAGGGTGAGTTGGTCTTCTTGTCAGTCTCAACCATAACCTTCTCGCGCGCCCAAGATCCTGGCGATGCTTGAGACTTCTCTTCAGCGTTGTTCTCAGGCTCACTCACGCACGCATGGCGAACCACAGTCCCGCGTGACCGCCAACAGAAAAGAGAGGCAGGGATGAGACCGATAAGTATGACTCGATACCGAAGCGAGATTTTCGAAAAGACTGGAGGATGCAACTCTCAACTCTCCGTGCCCGGGGGCAGGGATGGCCGACGCGAAATACGGATATGATCTCGAACGTTGGGCTTTTCTGCAAGCGGGCACTTTAAGGGTTTTGACGTGCATGTCTCACTCACTCCAACCTCTGTTTCCTGTCGTCATCGATCCGGCGCGCATCTGTTCTCCGAGACTGACCAGTTCGGTACGGAGCAGTCAGGCACAGCTCTGGAGGCCAGGATCGACAGACAGCGAGCGCATGGCGGGCGTGAGAGTTGTTCCCTGCCACGTTTCCAGCTGCGTCCCGGCCTCGCAAACATGTAGTTACGGAGTACGGATAGCTGTCCGTACTTTACAAAAGATGACGACGTAACGAGCAGGGTGGCGGGATCATGGTTGCCACGTATGTTTCACTTCCAGCCCGAACTTAACCATGCCAGCCACCGGATCTTGGTCAAATGGCATCAACAGTCACCGACGCGCCAAAGGAAAGGCAAACTCTGTATTCGCCAGATGCAGATTTCTGATTTCTCGTCGGCAACGTTATGCCTGTCCGTCCAGCGTCCAGCATTCAGCGTCCAGCGTCCAGCGTCCGCGGGCCAGGTCGAGTCGATTCGAGTCAAACCGCGCCCTGAAGTGCCTTAGTTCAGACAGAACGGCCAGCCGCAGGACGGACCACAGTTTCGCCTCGAGACGGACAACGTGGCGTGAAGGTGGTGCGTGTGTTTGGCTGTCATGGGTTGAGTTGAGTTGGGACGACTCGAGAAGGCGAGCCGCGACGACACGAGAAAGCGTTTGTTATTATGTTATGCTATGCAGAGTGCGGAGAAGCTTGTGCAATAAATGCCGTCCGATAGATGCATGAACGACCGTCGACGCAGGTGTACCGTGTCCCCGCCCTGTGCCGTTCTACCTTCTGGCCCGTCCGTCACTCTGAAGCCCCATCTGTAAGTACTTCTACTAAGTAAGAACTCGACGGAGTACGGAGTACGGAGTACTGTGTACCGTGTACGAGCTAGCTACGGATACCGTGGTCCGTATTTGGTAACGTTGGTGGCTAGTCAACTTACTGTGGTAATAAGTTAACTACGGCAACGACGCAGTAATAACTACTGTGTGCTCCGTACTCCGTACCTCTGCACCCGACGGTAATTGGCAGTGGTGGTTGGACGGAATCAAGGGTTGGGGGGAACGTGCACCCAATATTGGGCGAGAACCGCCATGTACCTCTCTCTGGATGGACGCTAGGACCTGGAGCTAAGGCTTTTGGGGCGGCTGGCCAGCCCAGTAACCCCTGGCCAATACCCGAGCTAGACGAAGCGAGCGATTGTCCCATTTGTCCCATTTGTCCCATTTGTCGCATCTGTCGCATCTGTCCCATTTTGTCCCCATTTGTCCCAATGGCTAGGTATTGCTTCAGGGGATCAGTGGCCAGGCGGCAAAGGGGATCCAAACCAACAAGCAACTTATTTTCTGGGGGGCCGACTCTTGTTGGTGGCATCTGGACATCATCTCGTATCGGAGCATCGCAGGCGGTACTGGGTACATCCGGCACACGGATAAGTCAACGATCTCTTTTAGAATTCAGAAACGCGAAGAAGTGCCTGCCTGCTGCCCCAACGACCGCGTTTTCTCATCCCTCCCCCAGTCAGCGTAACTAGCGGATAGCGGACCTTGCATTGAACTCGAGCAACTCTACCTTTTCTCTTCGCCTATCCGTACTTTTTACTTACATACGGAGTACTTATCGATACCCCCACATCCACATCACGGCATGCACGCGACTCCTTGCCTTGGACCTTGAAGAGTTGGCTGGATCGGACACCACCTCGCAAGAAAGATCAGGGCGGGTTTTAAACTTGGCCAAGCTAGAGCTTCTTCCTTCGACATCCGAAGCCCGTCGGTACATTCGTTGTTTTGCGCCTGTCATTCAACCTCGCTTGATTGTACGAGTGAATCCCCATCCCCACCCCTTCCAAGTTCCCCCCCAACGAGAGCTCCCCGTCTACCAACAATTTGCAGCTCGGGTTGGCTGCAAGCCCTAAACGGAACATCACTGACACTTCTTCCTGCAGCGAGCAATTAATTGACCCGTCTCCCGCGGCTCCCAGCAGCAGTACCAGCAGCAGAAGCGCCGCGCCAGCAAAAACCAACCCCGAAATCCCACCTTCGAGAGAGAGCAGAGCAAAGCAGTGCGGCAGCACTGAAACGCGATAACCCGATTCTTGCCTTGACGTTCCTTGCCGACCCGTCACCTCACACCATCTTATGCGATTGGCCGCGTGCTCGCAGGTACGGTGCGACCCAACCGGCCGGTCGTTCTGATCCAATGCCCTGGCAACCGCTGCCTCGTATCGCTTTCGCCGTTGCGACTTACCCCTTCAGCACCCAGGCCGACAACGAGCTGCCCCTGGAGATTGGCGATGACCTCTACATAATCGAGCAGACGCCCGACGGCCAATGGCTGCGCGGGTACCTGCTCCAACCACCCTCGCTCCTGGCCGGCCTGACCTGCTCCAAGGGCCAGACCCTGGAGGCTCGCGTCTTCTCGGGCATCTTTCCGCGCAGCTGTGTCGAGATCCGCGAGGTGCTAGGCGACGTCGACGAGAACTCGTTGGACGAGAACGGGAGCTTTGCGGGGGACGAAGAAGTACAGCGCCTGGGAAGCGATTCGGGCAAGAGCGGCGTTACGCTGATCGAGAAGAAGCAGCACAAGAGCCAGTTCAGCACCAACAGTCTCAGCCGCAACACATCAGGAGCCAGCGCACGGCAACCACCCAATGGCACGTCCGTCGTACACATCAGGCGCAAGCCGGGCGAGCCCAAGCCGCAAGCACCGGTGCCTATGCTAAAAGTTGGCGATGAGACACCTACGGCGGGATCCGAGCCTCTGGTGGACGAGATCGCCTCGTGTCTGCGTGAATGGCACTCTACGAATCTGCACGAGCTGCTGCTTGCGCGCGAGTACTCGAAGCTGGAGAAGCTGTCGCACCTAATACATAGGCTGGATCTCTCGCGGCGACAGTTTCTGCACAATGTCCTGACATCACACGAGTATAATGTATTGCGCGAGAAAACAGTCTGGGATCTCGTCAGGGGCAACAAACTGTGCGGGGGTGAAGTTATTGTGCGTGATCCAAGCCAGCGGGGACGCGTGCTGACGGGTGAGGACTCGGTTGTCGACATCACCAAGCTGCAGTCGGTCATGAGTCTGCTGAACGAGCCGCCCCAGCCCCATGTAGAACTCACTGCGCTGCACCACCTGCTGGTCGATGTCAAGAGTTTTGCTGGATCCTCTAACGAAACAACCACCTTGGTCCTCTACCTTGTCAGCAAGCCCATTGGAGGGTTCCCGGCCGCACTGACGGAAAGCTACATGATTGAAGTTCCCGCAGGTGGCACAATGGGTGGGCAAATGGCCCGGCACTCGCAAATGCGCACATTGTTCACAGACCTCACCTCGGTGGAGATAGGCGATGGCCCTTCAACAGACGTCGAGCTCTACCTGGTAGTCAAAGTCCGCGCACCGCAACAGGTCGCCGTTGGCAAGCCCCCTTCGCGATCCGGTTCTACGGGCCAACAACCCATGGTCGGGTTCAACAAGGACAAGCCGCCGCCTTCCAGCGGAAACAAGTCTTCTAGGAGAAGTCTGATGTGGGGCACGACG
The DNA here is from genome assembly GCA_022414665.1 of Arthrinium puccinioides. Taxonomy (NCBI): domain Eukaryota; kingdom Fungi; phylum Ascomycota; class Sordariomycetes; order Amphisphaeriales; family Apiosporaceae; genus Arthrinium; species Arthrinium puccinioides. The sequence continues at coordinate 815,576 of JAIUNF010000005.1, forward strand.
AGGTCGGCCTTCTCTAGGGGGGCCCAAAACTCGACGCCCTGTCCGAGCAGCCGGAAGATCGCCCTGCGAGTCAACAACAACAACAACCACCCAACAGCACCGACGGCTCGAGACCACCCAGCACCGCCGGGTCCAGAGGTCCACGCACCTCCGTAGACAGCACGCCGTCTGTGAACGTGGCAGCCGAGCGGATGGTGGGCATGGGCGTGCTGAAGTTGAACCAGATCATGAAGCAGAGCGAAGAGACGGAGCATGTCATGACCGTCTGGTCATCAACGGACAAATTCAACTCGGAGAAGTTTGATCACGGCGAAGACTGGGACGACCTGATCAACCATCTTCTCGATAGCAAGTCTGGCCAGTATGAGAAGTCGCGGAGGGCAGAACGATTGCAAGTGCACCTCAAGCCATTTGCCAGTCCCGATGCCGACGTCCTGATCAAGGCCACCCCCACGTTGCTCTCAGGCATCAGCAAGACTACCAAGATGGGCTTCTCCGGTGCCCCCACCAAGCCCCGGTCAGACATATACGTGACCATCAATGAGGCGTCGCTGTCGCGGCAAAACTTGATATCAAGATTTGGGGGCAGTGCCACGACGCTTCCCAATGTAGTTGGAAAAAATCTGCTCGTCACTCTCGAAGTTCGGCGTCCGACAGGCGAGCGAATCGACAACTGCATCTTCGCAGCGTCCAACGCCGAGGCCCAGACTACATGGAAGTCATTCATCGTGGAGCGCGGAGAGGCATGGAACCAGAGTCTTCGACTGAGTCTCACGCCACAGGACGTGTCAGTAGCCCACCTGGTCATGACGGTCGCGGACATTCCAAACCCACCCTTTGCTGTTGCGTACATGCCATTGTGGGAACATCAGGCCTTTATGCGAGATGGTCCGCATTCTCTCTTGCTGTACAAGCTCGACGAACACACCCAGACAGCACAGGCTGGCATAACAGGCCGCGGTGGCTACCTGTCCCTGCCGTGGAGTACCCGTGGCGATCCCAGCGATGTCACCGGCCCCCTCGCCGCATTGCGACTGGAGACATTTCTCTGCAGCACCAAGTTTTCACAGGACAAGGTGGTCCTCGGCTTGCTGAGGTGGAAGGAACAGCCCAAGGAGGACATACCGGATCTACTCAAGCAGCTGATGTTCGTACCAGAGATCGAGGTCGTCAAGCTCCTCAGCGACGTGCTCGATGCTCTGTTCGGTACTCTTGTGGAATACCAGGGCCTGGACGAGTACGAGGACCTGGTGTTCACTGCCCTGGTACGGGTGCTCGATATCGTCCACGACCGCCGTTTCAACTTGGGGCCGTTGGTCGATCAATATGCCGAAACCAAGTTCCACTACCCCTTCGCAACACCGTGCCTCATCCGGTCCTTCACCCGGCTGCTCCAGAAGCCTACTGAGCCCGAGACAGCAAGGAAGCTACGTGCAACCCTCAAGGTGGTTCGCCACATCCTCAAGTTCATCACCCACGCCAGAGGACAGCAAAAGGTGAAGGAGGCGGGTATCGGCATTACTAGCACTAGTCCTGGGTTCACGCGACATTTACAAAGCATCTTCAAGGCCCTGGATGCCATGATGCGTAGCACCGCACCCGTGCTCGTGGGCAGCCAGACCTTGGCAGTGCAACACTTCCATACGTGGCTTCCAGAGCTCGCTGGTTTGCTCACTACCGAGGAGATCCTTCACATCGCCATCGACTTCATGGACTCTTGTGCTCTGGTCAAGGGGAAACTGGTACTCTACAAGCTCGTCCTGATTGTCAACTACTCCAAACTGGAGCTGTTTTCACGGCGCGACCAGCGGTCTGCCCTCAGTGCCAACGCGGTGCGGTGGATTGCCCCTCATTGGGGTCAAACGGACGAGGTATCGGCCCAGTGGAAAGAGCAGGTGCGGCTTTGCTGCTCTGTCCTCGCCAGCCAAATCGAGTTCCTGGGGCCCGAGATCCCCGACTACGTCCCAAAGGTGATTGACTCGTATCTTGCGATTCAACAGACAGAGATCAAGCCAAAGTCTCGTCTCTCGCTCTTGTTTCCAACGTCGTACCCGTTCCCCAGCAAGCCCATTGCCAAGGACCTCGTATTCGACGAGGCACTGATAGAATTGTCCGCTGTCCTCTCTGCGCTGTCAAACTCGGCGAATGGAATGCAGCTCGAACTGGCCGAAGATGATCTGGGCACTCTGGTTTACAACACCCTACAGGTGCACATGAGTATCCTTCAGGGAGATGCTTTCCCAAAAACGTGGCTGAGTGTGTACATCTTCCACCACAAGTCCACCATGCGGATGCTGCAGTACCTCTCTGGGATCCTGCTCGAGTCTTTTCTCCCTGATCCGGATGACGCCGAAAGTTTCAACACGGAACTCTGGAAGATGTTCTTCACGACCCTCCTCCAGCTCGTCGGCAGTGACTGTTTGGCCCTCGAGACCTTTCCCGAGCAGAAGCGCAGGGCTGTCTGGAAGATTGCCGGCGATGTCAGGGAGCATGGAGCGGAGCTGCTCCGACGCACGTGGGAGGCAATCGGATGGGAGACTGCACTAGACGAACGCGCACAATACGGCCTGTCGAGATTGGGAGGGTATCAAGTCCAATATGTGCCGTCCCTTGTCGGGCCCATCGTCGAGCTCTGCCTGAGTGTTCATCAAGGCTTGCGTAAGACAGCGGTCGGTGTCTTGCAGACCATGATAGTCAGCGAGTGGACTTTGAGTGACGATCTCTCCGTCATCCAGACCGAAATGATTGACAATCTGGACCGATACTTCAAGGACAAGCAAGTGACGGAGAGCATTCTCCAAAAGCTTTTCGTCGGCGAGTTGCTCCAACGCTTTGAGCACATATCCAAACATGGCGGCGATGCTCCCCTCTACGCCAGTCTCCAGGAACTCATCGGGACAGTCGATGAGTTCTTGGATCTCCTCGTTGCCGTCCACGGCGATGAAGCCAGCGGCGCCGCGTCCCAGCTCATCAACCGTTTGCGACTTATGGAGTTCCTTCGGGACATGCAGAAAGAGGAGATCTTTGTCCGCTACGTGCATCAGCTCGCGGCCCTCCAATCCGATGCGAGAAACCATACCGAGGCTGGCTTGGCGTTGCGACTTCACGCCGATTTATACGACTGGAATCCCCTCAAGATGGCGACGGCGTTGCAGGATCCAGCTCTTCCAGCACAGTCGCAGTTTGAGCGCAAGGAACGCATATACTTTGACATGATCAAGCACTTTGAAGATGGAGACGCATGGAGCAGTGCGCTCGCTGCCTACAAGGAGTTGCAAAACCAGTACGAGAACAACGTTTACGACTTTGCCAAGCTGGCGCGGACTGAGCGAGCCATTGCCACGGTTTATGAGACGTTGGCGAAGAGTGACAAGCTTGTTCCAAAATACTTCAAGGTCGTCTTCAAAGGATTGGGTTTTCCACCCAGTATGCGCGACAAGGAGTTTGTCTACGAAGGTTCGCCTTCGGAGAGGACAGCTGCATTCACCGATCGTATGCAGGAGCAGTTCCAGTCGGCGCAGATCATCACGACGGGCGATGTCGACAGCGAGGCCGAAGGACAGTTCCTAGTCATCTCGGTTCTGACACCCCATCGAGATCTCGACCACCATGTCTTTCAGCGCGCCAGGGTTCCGTCGGCCATCCGAGACTACCTCCTCTCCGCACATCCCCAGACGTTTTCGGTCTCGTCGAAGCGCAACACCTCGGGGCCGGTACATGAACATTCGGCCGAGAAAATCATCTACACGACGTCGGAGCCGTTCCCTACCATTCTGCGCCGAAGCGAGATTGTCGAGGTACATGAGATCAAGCTGAGTGCCAAGGAGACCGCTCTGGAGCGCATCGTGAGGAAGACGCAGGAGATGATGACTGTAGAGAAGCGGTTATCCGAGGAAGATGACAATGAACTTGCGCAGCTACTGGTAGATGCGATCGCCATTTCGGTCAATCCCAGCTCGGAGAGCAGCATCGTGCGTTACAGGGAACTGCTGCCTGTCGCCGACCCAGAAGACGAAGATGAAGTGGAGATGGATGGTCAAGACACGGCCATCAAGATGGCTCTGGTGGACCACGCCATCATGGTCAAGCGCTGCCTCGCCAGCTTCTCGCGCAGTTCGAACAGGATCCTCGTCAATGGCCACGCGGATCTTCAAACTCGTAAGTCTCTCGACCATCTCTGAACCATTGCGCAGTAGTATTTGATGTTGACCACGGTTTAGGTTTCGAATTTACTTTTGCTCCCGAGCTCGAGGTCATAAGCCCTCCCCAGCCGTCGCGTGAGAGTGCTGCCGCCGTCACGACACCAACGTTGACTTGGCGGCGGTCGTCACCCGCCACGGAGGTATCCCCTTTGCAGCAACTGCAGCAGGTACTTTCCTCCCCTTTCGCGAACAACACGATCGTGGAGGAGGCCGCAGCTGCCCAGCCCATCGTATTGAAACAGCGTGGCACACGGATGAGTTTCCTCGGCGGCAGGAGGAAAGACTCGAATGAGTTGAATGGCGACGCCGCACTGGCAAACGGCGGCGATGCCGATCGGGCAGAGTCGAACAGCCAGTCCAGTCGGGGTAGGGAAGGCAACAACCGCAAGAGCTTCTTCCGTGCGCCATCTAGTGACATGAATTCAGGGAGCAATCCGTATGGCCACCAACAACCACTCATGAGCAACATTCACAATCACGACAGTCCGTCGACGCCAGACTGGGTGCAGAGCCTGTCACGCAAAAGTAGTGAAATCATCGGTGTCGTGGATAGAGGACACGAAAAGGGTTTCAACGGTGGCGCTCCCAAGCTTGGGAGCGTGAGGAAGCGGCTCAGCATGCTCAAGCTTGGTGGCAGCAAGAAGCATCCAACGAAAACCAACGGGACCATGATGGGTCTCGAGGAAGAATAATTCTCGTCCCCGTCGTTTTTTATACTCGAATCTCTGCGGGGGATGGATGGATGGATGCACCCATCCCCCGCATTTCACAGTTCTTGTTCTTTTCTTTGTTTTTGTTGTTACAAGATACCAATATGGCCGAGAAATCAAGTAGGATACGTTCCGCTCGCCGCGGCGACGGAGAATGAAAGGGGTGGGGGAGGGGGGATGCAGTGTGATGCAGAGTGGTGGAGTGGATGGAGTAGGACATGTTCAGGATATCTGAGGAGATTCGGAAAGCCTTGCTTCTTCGTCAGACGAGGCCATAGAATGTTCCGACATCTACTAATCTGCGCTGTGAAGGCGTCATATTCTGCCACAGCTGGATAGTTCGCGACTGTGTACATGATGGAGCAAAGAGAGACTCTCGTTCTAGTACATACGTTACTTGACTTGTCACGAGTTCAGTGGCGAAAGAGCGAACGGGCGAGGAGGTTGCTGCAAAATACTATACCAGTTTCACATGTTTTTGATTGTGGTTTTGTTGACGACGTCGACGTGGACGTGGACGATTCCCGTATAATGAATGGCCTCTCCGCATGCCTCTCTCTACCAACAAAGGCACAGCATCGACGCCAAGCCATCTTGTCACTGACGAAGCTGCTGCGTTCCATGGGATGGCGGATGGCGGCTCGCGAGCATGACATGCGACACACACACCCTATGACACATGGGTACGCAATTGACGACGCGAGTCAGTTGAATTGGCCCGCTTTGCCAACATGAAGGGTTCGCTTAGACGCCAAAGTACCGGCGACTCGCTAGTTTGCGTGCCTGCAAGGGGAGATGAGAGTGTGTTGTGTGCCACCCAAGCCACCCCTGAAAGACGACCGAGCCTCGAGGAGGCCAACGATTGGACAGGTGAGAGCTGGTGCAGCCGGTGCCAAGTGCATCATTTCATCAACCTGCCACTTTGTCTGTGCGACGTGGCCGTGCCTCGTCCCGGCACCGAAGTATGGAGGGAGTTGGGTGGCAGTCGTCCCGTGTTCTCTGCTCCTTATGTTTTTTCCTTTGTTTTCCTTCGTTGCGCAGATTAGTCTCGGAGCTTTTTCTCGACTGACTACCAAGATCTAGTGACGAACGAACCAAGATCTAGTCAGCTGGTTTGACGGACCACGCACGCTGTCGAGACCGTTAGGCGGCCGGTCGTGACGAATCACGATTCGGCGTAAAAAAAGGGGGGGACAAGGGGCCCCGCCGCGGTCGCTTTAGGGGTGGGCTAGGGTCGTCTTTCGGGAGGTCATCCCGCCCCAAGCCAAGGCCGTTGTGTGGTCTGGGGAAGGCAGGAGCCTTATCTATTTGTTTCAGATTTGTGAAAAGACTTTGTGTGACAGAAGGATATATCCCAAAGTTAGGTTACCGTATTCTCCCTGAACGGCCAACAGAATTGCGATCTGCCCTCTTGTTTGCTGCGTCCGAGTTTGCCTGTGGATACCTAAGTACTTTTTATTGAATACGGGACCCACGCAACAGATTCAAACGTGGTTACCCCCTTTTCTCAACCATCAAGTTCTTCCACAGTAACTAACTTCGTACTCCCGTATCCGTCGGGGACCACTTTGCCCTACCCGCTGCTCGAACAAGCTTCCAGTTTGTAGTTACGCGTCTCTCTCTCCCCCCCCCTCTTTTCCTCATCTGCGCGCCGGAGCCAGACGAATAATACTATACCCGTCCCCGGCCATGTACATCGGCTAGTATCCGTACCCGCCACACAAACCAGCATAGCATGTTGTTGCCCACCCGCCGGCTGCTGCCGCTGCTCTCACGGTACGGCCCCGTCCTCCTCGCGGCCCTGGCCGTCTTCTATGTCGTGCGCGGGCCGTTCCACGCCATCCTCGCGCGGCTACAGGGCTGGGAGGTCGACATCAGAGACCCGACCGAGGGTGCGCCGCCCGTCGTCGTCTGGCAGGACGCAGTGACGGGTAACGGGCCCGCCGAGGCCGAGGCCGGCACCGAGGAGGCACAGCAGCAGTTATCCATCCCGCCGCAGGAGACGTACGAGAAAAAGTACAAGCAACCGGCGCAGGACCAGTACCTGCCGATCCAGGACCCGTTCCCCTGGTTGACCCAGAGGAGTGAGCCGCCACCGGTGCGGGAGAACAACCTGCCCCCCTCCAGCACGTGCCGGAGCCCACGCCGCTCTTCATCGGCTTCACGCGCGACTGGCCGATGCTGCTGCAGTGCGTGAGCAGCTACATCACGGCCGGGTGGCCGCCCGAGGACATCCACGTGGTCGAGAACACGGGCGTGTTCCGCGGCAACAAGGACAGGCTCCTGGGCCTGCAGAACCCGTTCTTCATGAACCACACGCAGCTCCGGGTGCTGGGCGTGGAGATCCTGACGACGCCGACGCTGCTGACGACGTCGCAGCTGCAGAACTTTTACCTGCACACGGCGCTGCGGCGCGGCTGGCCGCACTTCTTCCGCAGCAGCCCGGACGCGCTCGTGTTCAGCGACGAGGAGGTGCGCAAGAAGGACCGCGACCACGATCACGACAGCGACCCGTACGCGACGCTGTACGAGCGCGCCGTCGGCCTCCTGCGCTACCTGGCCGGGCCCGAGATCCAGCCCTGGGCGACGCACTTTTTCGCCTTTGACCTGCTGACGCTGGTCCGGCGCGACGCCTTCCTCGAGGTCGGCGGCTGGGACACGCAGATCCCCGAGGACGCGGCCGACTGCGACGTCTACCTGCGCCTGCACTTTGCCGGCTTCTGGCAGCCGCAGAGCGAGGCCGGGCTCATCTTTGACGTCGGCCAGCCGCTCGACGACGTCGGCGCCCTCTTCCGCCTGCCCGGCGCCCACGCCACCTTTGCCGGCGGCTCGACCGGCGTCGACCCCGAGGCCCCCCACGCCGAGATGCTGCTCGAGCAGGAGCGCGAGCTCCGCGTCTGGGTCGAGAAGGAGGGCGAGTCGCACCAGCACCTCATACAGGTCGCCGAGCGGATGCAGGAGATCAAGGTGAAAAAGGCCAAGGGCGCCGCCGCGCTGAGCAGCAGCAGCAGCGGCAGCCGACGGCAGCGCGGGGGCCAGGGAGAGCCCTTCTACCGCGACCCCGACGGTTTCGACACCGGGCTCGACATCATGGCCGAGACGAGCAAGCGCGTCTTCGCCGAGAAATGGGGCCACCGGGGCTGCGACCTCATCGAGCTAGGCATCGTCGGCGGCGACGCCTGGAGGCTGCAGAGAGATTGGGACGCCAGGGAGGGTTCGGGCAGCACCGGGGGCACTTGGGGGAAGAAGCCTTGGATGGGCGGTTCAACATAGGCCTTCGTGTTCCCGTGTATGATTAGTGTGGTAGACGGTACCTTGGACCGTAGCTGCATGACGGTAACATATGCCAATGCAATACACGGTAACTTAGTTAGTGTGCAGCGGAAGGGCCGGGACTCGGTACTCCATTTGCGGTATTGTGGATTCGATGGTACACTTCTCCATCACACACAGTACGGAGTATATAACGTATACCCATCATCCATGTTGAGCTTGCTTTATGTTGGCCTGTTCATGCGCCCTGGACATGGGCCAGAGATGAAGCTAACCAGCGACTAATAAACTTGTGGAAATTAATGTCGTTTATCATTCTCACCAGCTAGTTATGTCGTGGGTCACATTCTCACAGAAGCGCCTGCAGGCTGGAATCTCGCCTCTCTGAAGCATCACATTCATTGACACTATGTACTATGTAACCTGCAATTCCGTTTCCTTAACTAGCAAGTCTCCTTGGGTGTCTGCTATCATCTCAGCTGTCAGGGGCAACCTTGCATATCTACCCCGGCAGTCTCTGACAAAGACGTCTACCGCTCGCTACTCGGTCAAAGACAGATAACCTTTACAGCACTAGCCGCCAAGCTTCGCATCCTAGTCCATGGCGCAATGGACCTGCTCGCGTCGGCGTTGAAAGGGCCGTTTGATGGCGTCCACGGCATACAGAACCAGACTCATGGAGCCAAAGATGAATAGCGGCACAAGCGTGTACATGACAAAGAAAGGGATACCTCCCAAGCGCTTGACCACGGCAAATAGCTCACCACGCATGACCTTCAGAGCCAACTCACGGTTCTTCCACGGGCCGACCATACGGAACTTTGTGTTGAAGTTGCTGCCCATGGCCCAGGTCCAGAGCACCTTGAAGCCTTGTCGCAAGACAAAGCCAAAGGTAGGAGCCGAACCAATGTCCAGAGCGAGCTGGTAGGCGTAGGTTTCGTGATCCACTGCAATTCTCTCCTTGAAAAGATCGCGACCAGCCCGGGGGCGCATGGCGTAGACGGTCTCATATGCTTGGAGAGCATCGGGATCGCGAGAGTTCAGGATGTGAGAGATGCTGGTGTTGGCTGCGTAAGCGTGTTGGAGCAGACGAAGAACCCACAACTGAGCCTGCATCTCGCCAAGGGGTGGAATGGCGCCGATAGACGGTCGAATGAGGCCGATGAAAGCGACCGAGACGTCGGCATGGTTGTAGACACCTCGGACATCTGCGGTTGCCGGGGTTCCATAAGTCTCGTCCAGGAAGTCGAAGCGTCGGATGTATCCAGTTGCGAAAACGACGACGTCGGGCTTGACAACCTTGCTCTTCATCGTCTCGGACTCGGGACTTCCATTGTCCTCGAAGTGCATCACACCCTGCTCGTCGATGTGTGTTGGCCAAGGTGCCAGATCGATGTGGCGGTCACCGGTGTCCTTGATGGGAACGCTGAGGAAGGCGCCGCGAATACGGTTCCAGAACGAAGGACGGCGATATGGGGCCGAGATGTAAGGCATGGCTCTCTCCGACTTGCAAAGAATGACTGCAGGTTGTTAGCAGGCTGCATTTTTTAGGTACGGCAAGGGGCAGGTTGAGGCTTACTAGCATCACCGTGGAGTCTCTCCTTGGACATGGCACCCACCCACTGGTCCATACCAGCACGAGTGCCGGTGACAGTGAACACCAGAGACTTGATCACCCAGGTGTAGTAATGCCACATGATGGAACCCTTCTGGAGCTTGGGGTGGACATAGGCCGTATCAAAGAGGCTGGCAGTCGACGTGTCAGTGGGCTTCGGGCGCTGGCTCTCGTCTCTACCCCAGATACCGAAGACGGTTGGCTCAGGAATTCTCTGTCCGGTTGTTAGCTGTACAAGTCACGTACCAGGGCATGATACACAGCATGGCTTGCTTACCTTGGGAGCGCAGAAGAATCCCTCTCTGTGGCACATGACCACAGTCTCAACCTCGGGGGTCGTGATGGCAAGATGTCCCATATCCATGCCAGTCTCGCCAACGCCGAGAACGACAACGGTGGGTTTCTCGCAGACTAGGAGCTGCTTGCGAGCCTTGAACTCTGACGAGTGCAGAACGGTGTGCACATTGGACAGGCCGGGCAGCATGGGGATGCTGGGCTGCACGTTAAGGCCGCTGCAGATGGCGACGGCATCGAAGAAGATGTCAGATTTGGTGTCTTTGTGATCCACGGTGAGGACGTGTCCACCGGTATCGCGGCGGCGGATCTGTACGACCTTGCTTGAGCACTGGATGTGCGGGAAGAGCTTGAACTCATGGCAGTAATCCTCGAGATAGCCGAGGTAGTCGTTGGGTGTGACAAAGTCGGCATCATGAGGCTTGAAGCGGAAATCAGAGAAAGCAGTCAGGTACTTGGACGAGACGAGCTGGGTTGAAAAGTCAGTGATAAATTGTGTTGCCTGGTGGCTTTCGTGGAGGCAGGTCAAGGAACGGTGAGATTGGTGCAATGGGGCAATGGGGATTTCAACGCCAGGATGAGATTATGGTGAGCTGGGAACGACTTACTTCTGCATCCTCATAGACGCGATATCGAAATGTTCCGCCAATCTCGGCCTCGGCCTCGAAGAGCGTGACGATGACAGGCTCGATGGGGAAGAACTCATGGGCCGTCTTCAGGAACTTCAGCGTGGCCAGACCACAGGGGCCGCCACCAATGACTGCGACCTTCATCCTGACGTGATGCTGAAGGGTATGGGCAAAGGATGCGGTGGTGACAAGAAGGAAGAGGTGTGGTGTGCAACTTGTGGTGTGCAAGTTGTCTGTTGTGGGCAGAGTGACCAGTTGGTTGAACAAAAAACAGTTCAGAGAGGGTTTTCAACCTGCGAGGAGTGGCAGTGAATATAGATACCGGAGGACAGTGAATTCATTGTTGGGTTACGAGTGAAGTGAATTCTGCAACCAAACCAATATTGTTCCAGGTTTACAGGTTTGTGGACAAAGGGAGTAGGCCGTTCCGATGTACTGGCAAGTGAAGTAGGACGTGCAGGTAAGTGAAGCAAGCGCCTTTCCGTACCTATCCCATTCACTTGCCCGACTTAGGTACGTACCATACTTGGACAATGGGTACTCACTCGGTTTACTGGAAGCGGCCTCGGGCAGAATCTCTCCTCCAAGGCTCCAACTCTGCCGTAGTTCCACCGGTATTTCAAATTCGACTTCCACGGTCTTTGGTGCAAGTGAATCACATCTACATAGTGCCGTCCATCTGCGGCTGCGGCCACTCGGCCTCGTCTTTGCCCACCGATGGGCCACGTTTTCTCCCTCGGCCTTAACTGCCCATCATGCATCTGCCGAGTATCGATGTTGCTTCGAATCTGCGATCGTCGAGGGTGTAGTCATACGGGGTGAGTCTCTGGAGATGACGCCTCTGCAGTGGAATGTTTAGTTCACGATCTTGCAAGAAAATGTAATGGGGACCGCATATTACCTTGGTGCCCCTCCCCCAAGAAATCATGTGCAGGAGGGAGGAGGTAGAAGTTATACAGTCCAACTATCTACCGGTAGACTTAGTCATCAAGGAACGTATGGGAGTGCAAGGCGTGCAAGGAGTGCAAGACGTCAACCCGTGAAATCTAGCCCACACGTCCCTGCCGACGACAAGGATCCTGCTGGATTAAAAGGGAGGGGGGGGGTGCAGACCACAAGGTTCAACATGTCTCCTAGGACGTACTACGTATCCTTGGGTACCCAACCTTTGACAAGACCTTGCAAGATGTGCCTTCCAGGTGCCGTCCGTTCCAAAACATAGGTTACACTCAGTTGTGAACCCGAGTACAACGGAGGTGCGGAGTACTGCGGGCGTAGTTGCTCAACTCGCCCAGCCGCATCGCATCCTGCTGAATGTATGGACATAACGTTAACACATGAGGCCCAACGAACGATCTTGCCGTGTCTTCTTTGGTCAAGCCCGACCTCGAGACTTTGGGGTTGTTGTGCAACCTATCACGGGAATTGGAGGAAAGGACAGCCGACGCCGGACGAGGTGTAGAATGGCACCATTGACATACTTCGGGGCAGCTCATGATGAGTCCACGATCAGACTCACCAGAGGGTAGCTCGAGCCTCGCGTGTTGCAAGTGGCGAACCAGACCCCTTCTGCCAAGTAGCCATGAACGAGAAGTTTCAACCGAAATGCAAATCCCAAGTGACCACTGTAGGTGGAACGCAACAGCGTTGTGACGGGTCTCTCTCTATCCAATGATCCATTTAGACCTACCAACAATAGCCTCGAAATCTGGACACGCTACACAGCCATGTTACACAGTTCAAAATTGGAATCGCTCCCAGCCGCGTTTCTTGGCTAGTAGAAGTCTTCCAAATCAGGTGGTGATACAAACTAGTGTATCCGATATGCCAACGAGTTGCTTACTTGCGACCAAAATACACTTGACGGTGGCTTTAGGATGGATGGATGGGAGTCTGGACAGCTTCATACATGAATAGCTGCTGCAGCCTGCCGCGCACAGATGGTATTTTCAATCAGGGGTTCTCGGCTCAGTCACGACCAGTTCTGCAAGTTAGTTAACGTTACGGAGTATCGGAGAAGCAAGACCTGACTGAGCAAGGTGATGAATCTGGGGTGCCGCACAGGAGCGAGACAGGAGCGAGTCAGAACCGAGTCAGGGGCGATGTACCATGTACCTATCAATGGTCGTTTCCGCTGCACAAGTTGCAAGAGAGACAAATCTCCGAGGCGTTCTATAGAAAAGCCATTCCGAATACAGGTGCTCATTTCATGGATGGCACTTCTCGCCAAATGGCCTCGGTTTAGTTAAACAACGTTAACTAGTGAGTTCGACCCTAGAGGCTAGAGCACGACTAGACGAGATGACAAGCCGTTCCACGTCTACTAACGTTACTGCTCAGCACGGTGGTTATTTATGTTGGCTCTATCTCAAACGTGTTGGGATTAGCGTCCAACGGCCGTCATCTGAACCGGCACTGTCCAGACGGCACTTTGTTCATCGGACAGTCAGTGCTGCCTCGATTGCAAGTGGCACTTGTTCATGCTATTCGCAGGAACACCGTCCGGGTACCTACCTACCTCATGCTCGATTGGCCACAGGGTCTATTGCTGTTGCATGGGTTACAAGTGCCTGACTTGGTCGGTAGCGTCCTGCGACACCCTCTGCGACAAAGGTGCCAAGCTGCCGCCCATGCTAGAAACAGAAACAGAAACCGCGTGGGTAGATATGCCTTCTGTTTTCCAGGGTCCTTTGGCCAACAACGACTGACTCAGGGGGGGTCGGGACTCGGCAGAACTTGGCAGAGGTGAACGCCAACTACACAGTACTGTGTACACAGTAGTTAATCGAGAGGTCCGCACAGTTACTTCCGCCAGGTCATTCATTATTCGACCGACCGCAGATGATTGGGGGTACATACATGTTCCTTCCCTTTCCCAACCCCGAGCTCTGCAAGAGTACTCCGTAACTAGTTACAGAGTACGACGTAACGAGTCGGGCAAGAGCAATGAACAACCCATCCTCCTCGGCGGCCAGCTGACTGACCGTTAGGTCAGCATGGCTGGTACAGTGTACTCATCCGTGACCCACAGTATCTCTGAGAGCCAAACCTGAGACGGACGTACCAAGGATGCACCCGGCGTCGGGCGCATCTTCGTGATGCAGTGATCTACGCTGTCCGTGGTTACTAAGTACGGAGTGCCCTGGCATGCTCGGCAGATGTTCCAGTAAAAATAGAGCCGAGGTGGTATGGAAGCTTCTTTCTAGCCAATCGAAACCACCGACAACAGACCGGGTTGCGTCCGACTCAGCCAGCAAGACGTTCGACGTTCGTCAATCATGTGTGCGTATTCCAATACCGACCTGTTTGGCCATCAAACAACAAACCTATCGACAAGCCGGACAGAGTGCACACGACTAAGCGCGCCCCATCCAACCGTCTGACCATTCGTATTGGCGACTGTGCGCGAGATTGTCTTCTCCTTCTGGAAGCTGCGCTTAGACACTCAACTACGGTAGCCGACGTGAATAACAGTAGTGACAGCGCCACCCCCGAAGAATCGAACCTAGCGCGCCGGAGGTTATTACTACGTAGTACGTGTGCTTCTGCAAGTGCCTCTCCGAGTACTTCTCCGTAGTTACGAAGTACGGTTCGCGGGCGCATGATGGTAGATGACAAAAGTGGACCGCAGTTCCCCAGAACGAACCAAACCCACCCGACACTGTCCCTCGCCACAGTTCGTACGTAACTAACTAGTAAAGTTACGGAGTAGGTGAACTAACTCGACTAGTTGCTCACTAACTGTTCACTATTCACATCCACACCCATACGTAGTAAACACGCGCATGGGTGGATCCCCCTAGTCCCCCCCCTAGTCAGCCTAGTCAACCTAGTCGACGAAGCATGGATGGCGTCTTCAATGCTTCCGCGAAGCAGTACATCGGACAGTTTCAGGCCAATGGGACCACGCCATCTGATGGCTGCACGAGTGCCAAGTCTCGATGGGCTCCGCGCGCAAGCGTCCATGGTTGCACCAGATCGACCGCACCTCTTGCAGCATCGCAACAACAGGTATCTGACGAACGATCGTTACAAGGGTCGCGCAGCCTTCACCCACGCCTGATGAGACGTCCCAAGCACCTTGGGCAGATCGCGGCGCAGCTAACGTTACCGCAGGGCCGGGACCAACACCGCGTAACCAGCCAACTACTTTGTATGTAATGGCCCCTATGCGCATGTCGGCCCCCTGGGTTCTTGTGTGGGCCTTGCCTTTCCTCCGTTGTCGAGGCTCTACTGAAGCACTCTTCTTCCTGCTTCGCTCCCCTCCCGACGCCCCGACAGCAGCAACATCACCACCCATGCCACCGGCACCGACGTATCGTTGTTGGTAGGAGACGAGATGGGTGGCCGAGTGGGAAACGACGCCCTCGGGGTCGCACTTGGAGTCCTCGCCTTCTCTCTAACCGCCCTCTCGTGCAGCTGTCTCATGATATGGCTGGTCTGGGTCCATCGCGAGAGGAGCTCCTTTATTGGTATGCTGGCCTACTTTACGCTTCTCGGCACCACCGCGAGCATCGCACAACAAATACACACCATCGTTGACTGGGAATCTGTCAAGACACAAGAGTGGCGCTATGCCAAAGCCAACATGGGAAACGTCGCTACCACGCTGGCAGGCTCGTCGGTGGGATTCGATCTTGCCATGTTTTATATACGTATGTACCAGTACACCCGCTGCTCGTGTCCCTCCCACCCCCTCGCTCACATGGTCCTGCAGAATACTACACATACAATGCCGAGGCGTTACTGGTTCTGTTCTGGTAGGTCTTCTTTCTGCCTCTCCCCCTGCTCCAATTTCGTCCACTGACACTTTTTTCTTCTCGCCAGGGCTGGTGCTCTTACACGGTCTATATTCGGCTTCACAAACGTTTCGTCTTCCAGGGCCACCCGGCAGACAGCGAACAATGTTGGAAAAGTCGTGGCAGTAGTTTTGCCTGCCACTCTCATCAGTCTCCTACAACTGCAGGCACTTAGACAGTCACAACTTGGGTTTTTCGTGATAGCCAACGTTAACCGTAGGCTTCCTCCTTCAAGTGCTTACATCCGATCGGCTTGCTAAATCATCCTGGATAGTGTTCATGAGTCTCACCGTCGGCAGTCTGCTACTTCTCGTCATTATCGCCAAGTACGTCAACACAAAGCGTCAGTTCCTCTCCTGGAACGTACAATACGGCAATACTACGACGTCACAACGCCCGCAAACAGCCAACACCCTCTCAGCCAAACGCAGCAGCACTCTCTCCAGGCCCGCGGGCAGTATTTACGACTCCTGGCTGATCATACGGTTTTCCATCGCCTTCGTCTTACTAAGCGCATTTGAGGTAGCCATCATCATGTTCCAAGTAATGTCTATTCAAAACACGGCAATATCCGCGTTGGGCGCCAGCCCGGATCTGAGTGCGCAGCGCGCTCGGGGCGACTTCCTCGGCTTCATTCCCGGTTGCTGCACTGGCCCGCTGGTGTTCTTGATATTTGGTACGACCAAGACGTTCCGCAAGACAATGGTGAAAACCTTCATCCCGCGCAAACTGCGGTGGCGGTCATCAACACGGACGAGCGCCGCGCCGTCGAGGGCCCCCGTCTTCAGCAGCACGGAAGTTACGATGCCCTACAGCGAGGGCAAGGAGGCGAGGCTCTCCATCAAGACGAGCTCTCTCGCAGGGTTGCATTCAGGGTTCAGCAGCCCCTTTACGCCGACCTTTCACTTCTGCCCGATGGAGTATCAGCTGAACGATCTAGAGGCCGCTTCGTCCTGCCTCGACAACATCCCCGCCAGTACCATACCGCCGCTGGCGTCGCGGTTTCATCACGACGACGACGACGACGAAAAATATTGGTCGATTTTTGCGAGCCCAACGTTCCGGCAGTACCAGCCAGGGCCCTTGCCGCGTGGCGAAGACGCCGCAGGTTGGCCGTTCGCCCCGGCACGGGCACGGGTCAACGGCTCTGTGACCCAATGAGTTTCATTGTATCTGTATTATTGTACATGTACGTTTTGGCGTGATGAGGGATTATTATTACTGGTTGGGGAGGGGCGCTAAACATATTACGACGTCCCTTCTCATATTTCATCATGTCCTCCCCCACATCCTTCATCTCTCGCCACACGGCAGTCGGGCGTTTGGTTGGGAAACATAATCTGGTGGAAAGCGGATATGACGGAATGAGAAGGACGGAAGGGGAAACCCGTCGGCGGTGTTCCATTCGGGAGGGTTTGGCGTTGCGCTTTCTGCTTCAGCGCGGTTCGGTTTCGGATTGATACCCATTTTCGCATTTGTCGTTTCATGGGGAAGAGGGAGCCTCTGCTATATTATCCTGTACTATTGGCATCACACGGACTTGTATGATTATAACGAACACGAAAACGCGGAATGATTGGTTACACCTTAACTACCTGATGTTTCGTGCTATGCTTCGGGCTCTTCCTATACGGCCCCGTAAACAAAAATGTCAGCGATGTGGATATCTTCCCATGAGATAGATCATAGAGGACCAGTACTGGCAAGGTAAGCTTCATGGATTGGACAGGTTGCTTCGTAACAACCGAGGCAAGGAGATGTGTATTTTGTAGACCGGCTTTACTTGAAGAACACAGCCCATGAGTTCAGGATCTATACTGAGCCATGTGCTGTTCAAATACGGGTGAGATATACCACCATCGTCAAAGTCAGCTTCTTTTGAAGACAATTTTTGGGGCGTGATGTGCAAGTGTCATTACATCTACAATCATCTGTAGCCCCCCCCCCCACCTCCAAAGATAACCTCCAAGGACTAGTCCGCAGTACAAAGCAGACACCCGGAGCCAACGAGGTGTTTTATGTCCCACCCCGTTCCATCGTGTTAAAAAAACAAACAGCTAATATGCATACAAGGTCATTACCACTTGGCCATCGCACACACAGGCAAGGCACGACGACCCCAAGACCGTCCCGGTTGACTTCCCCCGTTTTTAGATCAATGAAATACCCAATGAGGCTTCGGCCTCGGCCTTTTCTCCAGCTTATACAAAAAGAGCCAATCGTCGCCGTCTCATCCAACAAACAAAAGTACTGACCCCTAAAAACAACAGCACACGCCGGCAAAGTGATATGAAGGTGAAGGGGAGTATTGGGGGCAAATAAGTAGTAAGTTATGCGGCAAAGGGGGCTGGGGGGGAATATAGTGACAAAGAATGTATAAAAATCGAAGGCTTCTCCCATCAGTGACTACTACTGAGGACTTGGGGGCCTCTTGTCGGGACTCAGCAGGACCTTATCAGACCCCTGCGCCCTCTTGAAAGCTCGCAATTCGTCTTCGAGTTTCCTGCGGTTCATGTGTTCGTTCTGTGATTGCGTGTCAGTTTCAGTGTCACCAAGACTGGGTGATTACCCCGCGGAAAGGGTGGTAGGATATTTTACCTTGAGCTGCTCCTCGTACTTCTTACGCTCTGCACGTAGCGCCTCTCGGTATGACTCGGTTAAAATGGCGTTGGTGCGACCACCAGGCGACATAGGCACGCGTAGTCTCTCCCGATCAAGGTTCTCCTGCAGCTGATCCTTCTCGTTGCGCGCTTTTTGCATGACTGCGTCGAGCTCGGCCTCGAGGTCGGCAATCTTGGACTCCGCATTAATGGCCTGCTTGGTGATGTCCTTGAGGTCCTTGACGGTACCGCGCAGCTCTTGCTCGAGTTCGTCGATGCGCGGCTGCAGCTCCTGGACCCGAGCCTGCAGCCTGGATGTTGACGAGTTGTCCTGCAGGGCGGCGGCCTCGATGGCGCGCTGCCGCCGGCTCCCGTATGCGCCGTCCAGCTCCGCCTTGGCGAGTGTGGCCTCCATCTTAAATTCTGCCATCATGCTAGTCATCTGGTCAAGCTCCTCCTGAGTGGACTTTATTGCCTTCTCTTTAGCCTCGATTTCGGCGTTCTTCTGCTCAGCTGCCCTTTCGATCTCACCCTTGGCCTCCTTCAACTGCATCGTGATGGTGGCAATGCTGGTTTCGGCTGCGGAGAGTCGCATCTCAGTGTCCTTATTAGTGGCCTCGAGGAATGAAATCTTGGCGTTGCGCTCCTTCAGCATGGCAGTCGCCTGTATGATGGCGTTTTCTTGCTCCGAACCCGTCTGCTTGGCGCTGTTCTTCACTGCATTGAGCTCATCCATGGCGTCAGTGAGCTGGCTTCGCACCTTGACCACTTCCTTCTCCATCTCGTCGAGCAAGGTGCGCGCCTGCTCAAGTTCTTCGACCTTTGCGTTGTAGGCCTCATCCTTTTCGCTGTCCGATCTGCTGTTTAGCACACGCTGCTGCTTGATCTGCCGCTTCAGCACATTCTTCTGCTCCTTGAGACTGGTAGCTTGCGCGTATAGCCACTGAACCTTGGTGGAGAAGGCAGCCAAAGAGTATTTCTCATCAGGATCAAAGTCCTCGCTGTCGGACATGTCGTCTTCTTCCACGAGACCCTTCTCCATGCGCGTCCTCCTCCGGTCCCGACTCTGTTGGTTGATGTCCGCATAGCCTGCTTGGATGATATCCCATAGACCTAACAGTACGGCGTCGGCCTGTTCGCCCCTTGATTTACTCGATGATCCTGCCGTGGCCATCTTGGTAGCCATTTGAAGTTGCTTCTCGACTTCTTGAATTATGTCTTGAAGATAGGCAACCTGGTCTGCAAACTCCGCATCCTCTTGCGGAGGCGCAGGATATGTTTGAGAGCTAGTCTCACGCTTCAGGATGTCCTGAATACGCAAGTTGGCGCTCTGGACCGCTCCTGCCGCTTCGGCAGTGTTACCCGGGTTGTTTTCAACCTCCATCAAGGCTTTCTCGAGATAGCTCAAGTGGCTACCGATCATGTCACCGGGCTTTTGTTGCCCGGAGGGTGACGGCATATAATCGCCATTCTTTGCAGGGTTCGCGCTCACGATCATCTCCCGCAATTGGTTGTTGTACATCTCCAACTTCTGTTCGGTGTCCGAAATCAACTGCCATTGATCGGTACCCTGGTTCCTGATGACGTCTATTTCGGAGCCCAAAGACCGGGTCTGTGATCGGAGAACCTCCACTTCCTGCTTGAGCTGAGCGTTCTCCTGGCGTAACCGTTCGCTCTCCTCGGTGAGTTGCTTTGTCTGTTCCCGGACAGGCGATTTCATAGGTATCTCAATAGTGTTTTGCTTAGGCCCCCCCCACTATAGATACCAATGTCCTGCTCGATGGACCGGTAGAGATCACTGTCGTCGAAGAGCATGTCGTCCGAGACCTCCATGCTGTCCCTACCGTTGGAACCGGTAAACATGCTCTCGGGGCTGGCGGGAACGCCGTTAAGCAGAGGAATCTGGGGCGAGGATGGAGCGGGTTTCCTGGTCACCTTGTGTGTCAACTGGAGGATCCCAGCGGTATGTTCGAGCAAACGCCTCTGTGGTTCCATGACGCGCTTCTCCAGAGAGAATAGCTCATCCGACAGATCGTCGCACTTCTTCTGGATCGCTTCCCTCTCAGCTTCTGCCTCCCGAGAAGCATCGCCACCGGTACTGGCCCGGTTGCCCAGTATGCTTCTGCGCCTGGAGTGATTTGGCGAGTACAGCCGGGCCATGGATATCGCAGCATCGCGGTATTTCGACTGTATAGCCAGGTTCGAGCGGGTCTGCTCTATGCGCTGGTTAAGGATCTGGCACTGTTTCTTCAGACCGTCTACTTCCTCCTGCGATAAAATCTGGTAGCCACTGCTGTCGGTCAGGGCGGTTTCGGTGAGCAAATGGACCTGTACCGAGTCTCGGAGGTCCACGAGGGGGAGTTTGGTGGTCGCTCGAGTCTCATCTGCGCGCATACAGTCAGTACACCTGAAGCGGCCTCGTCATTGTCTACGAGGAGACGTAATGGTGGTACTTTACAGGATTCGTACGGGGCGTGCTACGCATGAAACTACTCGACATATCCGAACCGCCCAGGCTGTTGGTCAACATCTTTCCCTTGGGTGCTAGTGGCGGTAGAAAGGGCGGGCGTCCACCATCGTTGGCGAACGCGTTGGCACCCATGTTCCGGCTCGAGACGGCATTCATGGTGACGATGCCCAGGGCGAGGAATGTGATGCGATGGCTTCAATACATAAACATTGTATTATCGTGATGGCTATGGTCTCGTCCGTGTGAAGGTCCCGGTAACTTCAAGTAATGCCTATTGGCGGCGCTTGAAGGTTTCCTGTCCGCTGCGCGACTGTGAAAGGGCAAGTTTTTTGTGATTATGCAGGAGAGGTGAGAGGCGTAGTTGGTAATCTCGGGGATATGCACGACGGAATTAACCCAAGACCAAGACGAAGAGCACGATAAATGCAAGGCTTATTATTAGGATAGGCTTATCGGCAGCGAAGTGCTCCGTATGACCGGGCGATTAGAGGGGCGCAGTAGATGTCGTAGTCGGTAGGTTCAAAGAAAGACAGCAGAATACTGGCCAGGCTGGACGAGGTTGCATTGCCGGCTCAGGAAAAGGAGAAATCTGGTTAGAATGGAACGCGGAGGCAAGGCGTGGGTGTCTACTTCGTAATAAGAACCGGTGACTGTACGGGATCCGTACTTAGTACGAGGTACCGCGTACGGGTACTGGAAAGGTACTGACTGAAAAGGTACTGAAATGACGGGAGCGCTACGACACATCAGTCCATCCATACCCCTGGTCCGCGCTTGACTGCTGGGGAAATATCGTGGCTATCAGCCCCACTAACATGCTGGCAGCAATTCCCTTCAAATGACCGGAAGCCGCTCAGCTACTCACTGCTAGCCTCCTGAGGAAAATAACCCAGACGATCCTCCACGTTTACGAGCTCTGACGTTATTTCTCCTTCTTCTCTCTCGTGTTTGAAAGAAGCTTTCTAATGGGCCTCCGCCCCTCGAGTCTCAACTGCAGGAGCTCGGACAGGATCCAAAGCCAAAAATAAGTTGTAGATGTGTATGTGTATAGTTCCGTGTGTGTGCGCGCGCGCGTGTTCGGCTTTTCGCGTGACCTTGTGACACAGTGGACACACTCCGAAACTCCTTCACAACCTCGGCATCCCATCATCTTGACATGTTTATGAGGAAAAAGACCCCATAAGCCCAGTGGCTTGATACAGCCATGATGATAATATCATCATGATAATGTAATTACTGGCTGTCTCGAGTTTTCCTTTGTGCGGTTGAGCTGAACCTAGGCCAAACCCGTCTCTTGGGCCGTGAGGAGACAGAATCCCACGCCCCATGACTCTTTTGATCTGAGAGCGCCTCGTTTCACCGCCAAGAGTTTGATAACCGAAACGCAATAGGTCAAGTATTTGAAGGCGGGACTGGATCAAGCCTCGTGTATTCCTTGCTGTCTGTCATAAATCATTTAACTCCAAGGCCCCCCCCAAGTTTAGCAAGTCTCGCATCTGACGATCGCCCAAACCAAATCCGGTCGATCTTTCGTGTTTTATATTAGCTTCAAGTGCCGTGCCTATTCATGGACTATGATTACTAAAACATTCTTCAGAAGGCCCCTCTGAAGTTATCCATCAAGGATTGGCCCATCGTTCTCCGCCGTCCGGCTTCGCCACCAGCTTGACCTTGAACGCCAGTAGCTATTGTAGCGGTAGACCCTTCGCCTTCCAGCCTCCTTCTCAGACCCTCAAACTCTTCCCTTCGTCGGTGCGTGCGGATTCCCACCATCCACCCAGGTAGTCGCCACCTTGTCAGTGATCTTGGCAAAGCCTCCATTCTCCATGAGTAACCGACCACCCAACCGATCAAGGCCCCCAAGAGGGACCCGGGCCATTGCGCCAGTGCCAGTTGCACAGCCAGGAAGTACACGTAGGATTTGTTGGAGAAAGTCAGGCCCTGAGCCTGTTCATTCGTAGATGTGGACGCCGAAGTTGCCAATTTGTACTTGTACATATGCGGTACAACAGCATGATATTGGGCCAGGAGCGCAAAGACGACGGGGGTAGGCCCAGCTGGGAGATAGTTGAACAGGCCGAACGTGATAGGTCGCAGGACGAGGGCGAGGATGGTAGGGGGTCAGGACGCTGGTCAAGACCGAGCTCGCTATTATAAAGGACTGTAGAGGAGTAGGTCAGTGGCGCCTATCACAGATACCCCTTTGCGATGACTGAACTTACAGCGTATTTCCTGGAACCCCACAGACGCTCAATGGTCCTCATGTTGTATAGAGTCATGGCCGCGAACAAGACTTCTGAGGAGTTAGTATAGCAAAGCTGGAAGATGAGCGAGCGCCATATCTGGTGGAATCGCCACAGATGTGTGTCGACCAGTATGTAAAAGTAGTGCTTGATGTCAAGCAAACTGACAGCAATTGAGCTACCAATCAAGCCGTAGACCAGACCACGCGACACCGGCGCGTTCGTGAAAGACATGATGATGATGCTGGTTCTGGTTTTGTTATTGGGTCATCGCAGGATTTGAGCAAGCCACTTCCTTTGCCCGTGCCGTATAACCAGAAGCGCAAGGAGGAGCTGATGTTATTGACGAGGGGTGCCTTACTACGAAGTAGTTAAGGACCAAGGTGGATGGAGGTGGACTGGACTTTAACGGCTGGCGGATCAACGTAGCGTGCGGAAGTAACTTACACGCTTTATTAGTGGTTCCGACCCCACCAATGCAATTAGACCTGAGATGATCCATGATCGCGGCAGGGATATCCGAGATAGATTCTGCTTACGTAGCTCTTGCCAATGTTCTTCATTCCAAGAATGAGCGAGGGCTCAGCAGAGAGACACGCAATCACTTCTTCTCAAGCACCTTTCACAGCCCATTTCTTTTTATGTATCGGGCGCGTGACCCTCTTCACCTTTGATTGCCACAAGACGCTCACTTCGGTATGCTGTCCCAGTAGAATCTTCAGTCTCACATTCACGTGTTTTCCCTTTGTTGAAGATATTCCACCAATTCCGTAAATGCGACAGCCGACTGCACCTTAGCGCGCGACCGACCTGTTCTACATACAGTAACTTTCTTACACATATACAAATTGCACCTTTCTGCAAACCATGTCTTCCGGTAGGGAGATGTCCGTCAAGCGATGGCTTATGACTTCACCGCCGCTACAGTGGGTGCTGAACAACGCCCGGGAGCTGCTGATTGGCACCCTGAGCCAGGGTCCTATGCCGCAACATGTGGCCTTCGAGATGGATGGCAACCGCCGGTTCGCGAAGAACCGCCACATTGAGACCATCGAGGGCCACAACTTGGGGTTTGAGGCGCTTGCAAGAGTAAGCGATCAAAGGCAAATCATAACCTTCACGCTAACAGCAGTAGGTCCTCGAGATATGCTACAAGTGCGGCGTCAAAGTTGTCACAGTCTATGCTTTCAGCATCGAGAACTTTAACAGACCAAAGTCGGAAGTGTCTGGGCTGATGAAGATGGCTAAGGTCAAATTGGAACAGCTCTGCCAGCACGGCGAGTTACTCGACCGATACGGAGCCTGCATACGAATCTTAGGCGAACGCGACCTGATACCAGACGATGTATTACCCTTTGTCGACAAGGCTGTCGAAATGACGAAGCACAACCGAAAGTACGTGGTTCCATGTTTCTGGTTTGCAGGTGGCCACCGACTAACAATCCCGGCAGTGCCGTGCTTAACATATGCTTCCCCTATACATCGAGAGCCGAGATGACCGCAGCCATCAAGGCGACAGTGGAGGAGTTTACGACACCCTCAGAACCGGCGCCAACACCCTTCTCTGAAGCAAGAATCAAGGAAAAGGTTAGGTCTAACCAGCTAAAGAAGTCGGATTCCTCAACATCCCTTCGAGATCTATCGCCCGACTCTAACGTCAGATCCGACATGGACGATTCAGTATCCTCAACAACCACACTTAACCCCGACTCACCACGTACGGCACCGCAAAACAAGGACAAGGCGGCGCCCTACAAGGACCCAGAGACCATCACGGTTGAGACGCTCAACAGTCACACATATACAGCGGACTGCCCACCGCTGGACATTTTCATCCGGACTAGTAACGTGTCGCGGCTGAGTGACTTCATGCTGTGGCAGTGCCATGAAGACACGCATATCTTCTTTTTGAAGTGCTTCTGGCCTGAGTTTGACTTGTGGCACTTTGTCCCGGTCCTCATCGAGTGGCAGTGGCGCCAAAAGCAGAAGGAACGCGAAACTAGGGGTGGCAGGCGGCTCAAGACGGAGTGAAGAGCCGGGCGAACATTGGAAGACGGAGGATCGGAGTTCCACAGAGATGTGTGTGGACAGCATGGGTTCGATTGCATTTGGTTTCTGTCTGCAGTCATGATATCCAAGCGAGGCTTGCTCTTTACATCTGGCGACTTCGGGAAGTTGCATCATAAATGCCTTATTAATTAGAGACGTTCCCGGCGAAAGAAAAAAATACCACCGAGGCATCTTGACCCCCCAGCATGTCGATGGCCTGATCCGCCTTTACAAAGACCAAACTAGGCATTGTCTCACTCGTACTAGTTAACATGACGATCGAGATTATTGATAGTCGCCTATACCATTGTCTATCACACAAGGGTAACGGTCACGGCGCATCTTAATTGTGGCTGGTACATGCCGAATAGCCTGAATGTAGTAAAACTAGCAGGCACAGTTATTAGGAGGGTACTCGAGGCTTTCAAATCAGTGAAATCTGCAGCCCGGGCTTGATCCGGTGCATCTGCCCAGGATGGATGCATGGAAGTGACAGATTGGCCTTGCGATGATGTCAAGGGTGCCGATAAGTTCTTATCTTCGGAGAAACTTGGGTCCAGTATGCCCTTGCGCGGAACGCTGATTGGTCGGATGTTAGCTAAGCCAGAGTGCAGGTGCTTGCGAGCCAGGTGGAGGGTGGTACTTTGGGTACAAGCATGTCCATGTGCTAGGGCACTCCGCCCAGCTTCTTCTTTACTGGGAGTGCCGTTGACCCAAATTCGCAGGTACGGCGCCTCCTCTCTCGCACCATTCACCCAGCGAAATCAGCAGTATGACCTAGGGTAGCTCCTCTGCGGTTTGCATTCCGAGGTCTTCGTTTTTCGTCGTCGTCGTCGTTGTTTCTTGCAGCAACAGATGCTTTCCTCTCTTCCCACTTTCCATCTCAGCCCATTGTGTCTCTTCCAGCTCATCCCACTCCGACCGATTGCGAAACGATCACGACAACAGGAACAACAGTAGCGACCGCACATTCCACTCCCTCTCCCCCGCCATGAAGACTGCAAAGCTGCCTCAAGCAGAGGCTGGTCCAACATCTTCTAGTCGACGGGCGCAACCAGCTCGCCAGGCCCGCACCAACCCTCCACGATCGTCGTCTGCCATTGGGGCGTCGGCGACAGGTCGGGAACGAGATCGAGACCGAGACGCGGCGCATGGTCACGAACAGCCCATCGACATATTCCCTGCCCTCACCCACTTTACCGACGCCATTGCATCTCTGCCCAAGGACTTGGTGCGACATTTCACGCTGCTGAAGGAGGTGGACGCTAAAATCTTCGCTCCCGAAGAGGCTCTCTTCCAGCTCGTCGACGCCGCCCTCAAATCCAATCCGACGGAAACCCGACATTTCAACGATGCCTCTGGCAGTGACGCGCCTACATCGGCGCCTATGAGCGCCCAGAATAGTTCCACTAGCTATGGCATGAATGGTAGCCGGCCCGTCGCTCCTTCCGCCGACGACAACCACAACGCTTCGTTGCACGAACCAGCCAATCTCCCGCGGCGCCAGCTTTTCCGTCAGACGGCCTTCAAGATCCAGGAGATGCTTGTGTCGCTCGAAGAGAAGAACCATGTGCTGTCGACAGCTAACGAAGCCCTCTCCAAGCAGCTCGCCCGTGTCGATCACGTCTGGCCACACCTTGAGAGCGAATTCAGCGAGGAGGCAAAATGGGGCAGCAACACACACTGGGCGTACCCCGAGAACAGAAGCCGGGCGAATGCCGCTGAACGTTCACGACGTGACGGCGCCTCTGCCATTACGGCCGCCGCCCAGCAGCTTGCTGAAGAGGCTGCTGCTCGGAGTGACGCGAGGAAACAAGCCGTCGCTGCTAGAAAGAGCCTTAAGACGCAGCAGCAGCAGCACCAAGAATCAGACCAGGACGCCGATCACGATAAGCAACAACAACAGTCACAGATACATCCGTTCCAACAGAAGAACGAGACTGCGAAGCGCGCCACTAACGGAAAACAATCGCGCAAGACGGCCGCCGAGTCGAGCGCACCTGTAGGACTGGGCATCACCACAGGAACCCACGTCAATGGGAGCAACCCAGCGCCGAGAAAACGAAAGGTGGACAGCAACAAGGACAAGGCCGTCAATGGTGGACAGCCTATGGAACGCGCTTTGAGTAGCGTCTTTGGCGGCACGGCGCCCAAAACAAAGACATCGAGCCCCCGGGCTACCCCTAACCCAGAGTCAGGAGCATCTACCGCGCCTTCAAGGAAGCGGAAAGCCTTGCCAACCGTCAATGGCCAGGCAAAGAAGAGGTGTGTTTGGACCTTTTCTGTCTCGATTTCCCATGTGGTGGTACATAACGGCTAAACCAGAATAGCAAAAACGGTCTCCCTGCTACGCTCTCTCCCTCCATCGGCGCTTCTTCACCCACTGTGCCGAACTTTGCGGACCCCACCATCGTCGGTAGGGGCTCGCCAGCACCCTCTGTCTCAGTGCCACATCCAGCCTCGTCCCGGGCCCGTCAAAACTCGACAGCGACCGCACCCGTTGTCGACAACACGAAGAACCGGCCATCGTCTTCATCGTCCAATAAACTTAATGGAGCTATGATGCCTACCCCCGATATCCTACCTGTCCAGAATGGTTCGCGGGCGCCTACCGAACCCAAAGCCCAGAAAGAGACACCGGCGCCCGTTGTAAAGACCGAGGTGGCCAAGGAAGATACACCGCAGCCAAGCATAGCTACTGTGAGTAATGCTTTGAGCGGCAGTAGGAAGAGCTCGGTGGCGAAAGACGATGTCGAGGCGAAGGAAAAGACGCCCCAGCCGGTACAGCATACTATCACCACGGTGGTCACAACCAAGAGCGGTCGCGCAAGCAAGCCATCGACGCCAGCCATCGGCAGCTTCCCCGACAATGCGAGATCACGATCCTCGCGCAATACCCAGGCCGACAAGGCCAAGCGGAGCCACAAAAAAGGTGCATACGTACAAGCTGCGTTCGCAGCACGGCTTGACGAGGATACGACCGGGGGCACTCAGGGAGATGAGGAGGGCGATGTCGACGCCAACGAGCCGCGTTATTGCTACTGCAACGGCGTCTCTTACGGCGAGATGGTTGCATGCGATGCCGACGACTGCGAGAAGGAATGGTTTCACCTTGGTTGCGTCGGGTTGAAAATGGCCCCAAGCTCGAGTAGTGAGTACAATCTCTCCCCTGTCGTCAATTGTAATACGATGCTGATAGCCGCACAGCTAAATGGTACTGCGATAATTGTAAGAGCCGCATGAAGAATGGAAAGAAAGTGAACGGCAGGTAGCTGTCCCTCTGGCTCGCTTTTCTCGTCTTTCATTTGCATCAAGCGATCATTCAGCACAGCGGAGTTATGGCGTAACGGGTAGACCGCGGCAGAGTGAGCCAGATCGCGGGCTTTTGGGTCGAGCAGTGGACCAGTCAGTCTCTGGCCACTTGTACCTCGTCACCGATGACCACTTGGGGTCACACACATCTTGGTGCCTCGGAAGTCCTGCGTCATCTGGATAGATCATTTCATGACAGCGTGACTGGCTTTCTTCTTCAGCGCCGTCGATGAACGAGGTTACGAGATGCGCCCTATAAACGGGAGTCGCGCGCGGGTGCAATAGCGGCTACGTTGTCGGATAGAGGGCTCCAAGGAGCATGTATATGGTTCGCCGTCTGTACCGATAATACCTACTCAACACTGAAATGATATGTTACGGGACACGCTCCGCAACGCCAGAAACCGGCTCGTTTGGTTTGTGCGACTCGAAGTCGTAACCCTCGAAAGATTAACTTGTTGCGCAGTGGTTGGGTGCAGTGGTTGGGCGCAGTGGTTGGGCGCAATGGTCGAAAAAGGAAGAGAAACGCTGTACAAGGCTTGGCGTGAGGCCGAGGAGATGTTCGATTTACAATTACGCAAATGGTGTAGCAAGTCTGCAATGTAATGCGCGAGCCCGCATATGGTGCGAGTCGCTAAGTCGGCGCCACCAGATGTCAACAAGCTCCTTCTCCAGTAAACCGAGTCCGAAAAGCAGGGGTTTTGGGGTGTACCTTGGTCCTTGGATAGTCAGCCGACGGGTATGCATGTTTGGTATTTGCTGGGTAACCCGAGGCAAGGGTGGCTCGGGATGGCCCAGAACCTACAGAGTACCAGGCACCATGGACAACGACAAGCTTCCATCAATGACATTGGCGGAGGAGGTCACATGGGAGTTGGATGGGCGGGATCTTGGTTTTCTCGTGTCCGTGAGCTGGGCCACGTGAAGCTTTGTGTGGACCAAGTCGTGACTATTCCACTCGGCTGGCTGCGGCCAAGGCTTGCGGCGCCACCGCATACTACGAGTACGTACTTCGTAGGGGCTTCACTTTGGACGCGCAGGGGGGCGGGGTTGGCTCGGGAGGCTAGTTACTAATAAAGTACTCCGTAACGTTACGGGGTAGAGCGAGCCTTCTTTATTAACGAGAGGTGAGTCGTGGATTTATCCAAATCGCTGACCAAGTCACCAGATGGGACCGGGAAGACTACGAAGTAGATTTGGGCCAGGCTCGAGAGCTGGCTGCAATGTCGCTGCAATGTCGCTAGGACCGTCGACTTTTGTTTCATCAGAAAGACGAAGACGCGATAACGTTAGATGATAGCGTACTGTGGTATGATTTCTCATGCGGGTGTTGATGGCAGATGACGTTTGGTCAAAAGTCAGATCGGATCCGTGCCAGGTACAGTGTAGGGGGTAACCCCAGGATGTTTTACCCCAGATTTTGCGTAAGCAATAGGGAGGAGGGCCCAACAGAAGTTCTTTCAATGCAATACTGCGTCTCACTTCTTTACCCTCCTCTTGTTCACCGACTTCCTCGTCACCTGGCTACAAGGGATGTGAGTCCCGCTGTCGTAAGAGTCGGTT
The DNA here is from genome assembly GCA_022414665.1 of Arthrinium puccinioides. NCBI lineage: Eukaryota > Fungi > Ascomycota > Sordariomycetes > Amphisphaeriales > Apiosporaceae > Arthrinium > Arthrinium puccinioides. Next base: position 845,335 of record JAIUNF010000005.1, read on the forward strand.
GGAATGTCGTTATGTTCCTATTACTCAATTCTCACCCAATCGAAACACAGCCGGCGAGCTTGGGTTGGGACCAGCCGTCTTTCCGTTGAATGGGTGCTCAGGTGACTGAGTAGAAGACGTTTTCCTAGTTTCCATTACCCAATTCGTGAGCAATGGAATCCCCAAGGTCGCATGTTTCGCCCTGCGCTGCGGCAAGGGCACTCCATCCTCGACAAAATTTTCGCCATGTCTACCCTACACAGTACTACTTGTACTTTTTATTGGACCCTGCTAACTCACAGGAGGAGCAAGTGCTGCCGATCAATGCTCATTCGCACAATTTGCAACTCTTCGCGAAGGTGCGACCAGAGCTGTGGTTACGTACTGTGAATCAAATCCGACTATTTCGTCACACCTTTGCTTTAGCACCGCATCGTCTTTTGGCCACACACACCAACGCTCTTGAAGAGAAATTCTCTCTCTCACCACGTCGATCACACGTGTCACTTTCGCGGTTTATTATTAGGGATTCCATTCCATCAGTTCTTCCCCGCATTGCGCTAACATCCTCTTACCTAAACAACCTGCCGTTTTGACTAACGAAAACTCGACTCGGGAACACGTTTGGGACGACCGCCTGAGACACGATCGACCTTGTATACCACTATCTGGATATTCTGGGGAAATTCCACCCTCCCATCAGTCATCGCGAGAGGACCGACCGCGGGCAGCTCGTCCTGTGCCGGAAGGGAGTGGGGACCACTTGGTGTTAGTTGTATCCAGCATTATATTGCGTTTGTACTCAACCGGGGTAGAGACTTACTCAGGTATGGAACCAACATGTTTCTCCAGTCGCTCTGGCACCACTTCGCGACCAGAGCCTTCCACCTCGACCAGATTTACAAGCCCTACACCTTGCTCCGAAACCACCACCATGAACTGCACAAAGCTCGACCAGGTCAGGTTTCCGCCGGATAAGTCTGGCCGATCATCCTTCTCCTCTGTCCGCGAGAACGACAGCGACATTGCTCAGACATTTACCAGCACAAAGATCTCTTCTTATTCCCACTCGACAGAAGAAGCCATCGAGGATCTGCCGTCGCCGTCGCCACTTCCGGAAATGGTAACCACTATTACCCAGTTTCTACCACCTAGGACCCAGCCTGATAGCAGATTACATGGCTGCTGGTTCCCTGCCGTAGCAGCCGATAGCTTCCAAGGCTGGAAGCAGATTGGCGTCAAAGGAAGGCAGGCGAGCAAGAGCTATGGGGACCTCCAGTCTCTGAAGATTGTATGGTCGACTCCTCGGTCTTTGCCCGTCAAGGTGAAAAGTCCTGGACGGCCAGCAGCTGGTCAGGCCTCAATCGAGAAGCTGCCACTGGAACTACTCGGTAAGTTGGCACGTCATTAGTTACCTTGTGTGTTACCACGGCTAACAGCTCCTGCAAGGCCCTATTATCGACCTTTTGGTTATCGACATACCACCAAATGGCATCTCTGCACGCAATCAAGACCTGATGTCGCTTTTGCTATCTTCGCGGACATTGCACACGGCAACTCTCCATGCGCTCTACAAGAATATTACAATTCCCCACTCGCGCATTTTTCGCAAATTTTTAGGGCATGTTTCGGGAAATCAAGAGTTGGGCACGATTGTGCGGCGTCTTGACTTCAGCCACTTTAACCCTACTACCCTCTTCACGACAGCATCAGAGCGTGCCACAACCCGGAACTTGACGCCGGAGACCTTGCTGCAGTGCCTCGAGCTCACTCCGTACCTTCGAGAGTTCTTGGCGCAGGAGTATATTGACGACGAGATTGACGTGAATGTTTTGCGGAAGCTGTTCCTGGGTCTCCCTCGCCTACAGGCTCTGGATTTCACGGGCTGCTCATCCGGCAACTTCAAGCAGTCAATAGAAGCCGTTCTTAAACAGGACTGGCCCGAGTTCCTCCCCATCACCCGCCTATCGCTCCATAAATGTATCAACCTCCCCCGGTCGTTTTTGAGACGCTGCTGCCTCGATTGAACAATTTGACACGCTTGGATGTCGCTGGAACGCGTATCACAGATATGGCCCTCCAGTCGATCCCGCACACCGCAAGAATCACGCACCTGAACTTGGCAAAATGCACATGGCTGACCGCAGGGGCCGTCATCGACTTTATCAAAAACCACCCTGCTGTTAACAGCACCCTCGTCGTTCTTAGCTTGTCGTCGGATGCTCGAAGCCACCAGCTTCTGGACGTCGATGACGTAACCCGGCTACTGCCGGCTCTGCCACAATCTCTGCGGTCCCTTAGTTTAAAGGGCAGCAAGATGGACCCGACGCATATCGATTTGCTTCGGCCACTGACGAAGCATCTAGAGGAGCTTGCATTGGGCCGAAGACTGAAGATAAGCGACGTTAACCGATTGTTCGTCCCCGACGAGAACAACGATGACTTGCAAACGCAGCTTGATTGGGTACCACATACCCTCAAGTACATCGATTTGTCTGATTACTTGGCTGCGGAGCTGGACCTCAGTGCCATGTTCAGTAGCAGCATTTCGATTATGAAGTCATACTCGGCGCCGTTGGAGGTCATAGAGGTTGCTGATGATCTTTACACTCGCTTTTCAAAGTCTCCCGTTGTCAAAAGAATGGGCTGGACTGTCACGGAGTTTGGAAGTAGAGCATGGCTCGTCAGACTTCATGACGCAGGGGAGGGACCACGCGACTCGGGTTTACGACCGTGGAAACTGGGGGCATCATTTTGGGGGATGCGCAAGATACCCATGGCCACGGCCGACGTTGGTGGCATGTACGGCTCGTACATGTTCAAGAGGAAGTTGTAATTTTGCGTGGCCACTTAGTACTGCTTGATTTTTGCACTGGTCATGATTGTCTACAGATCCTGCATTTACGGCGTTATTGCGAGGACCCAGGAGAACGGCCAAGGACCAAGGTATTATTTCTATTGGGCGTACGGAGCCGGGAGAGCTGGATTTTTGGCGATGGTATGGCAGCATCACAAAACTTGTCAAGTATAACCCAAAGATACGCACATCTTGTATAATAATCATCAACTCTTCACTGCATTCTTTTCTCCCTTTTCACGCTATGATCGCCATCAGTTACGAGAGACCAAAGAGCGAGCACCCAATGTGGAATTTTAGCAACGCCTTAGTGGCACTTCGATTCCTGACTGCACAGCCACAGAGGCTTAGTAATGTCACGCCACAAAACGCTCGGTCGAAAGCCACGCCTCCGAGTTCAAGTTACCAAGCTTGAGGTCCAATCTTGCTTCGTTCTAGACCTGATTGCTTCTGCATCTTCATACAACAGCTTCTCGAGGAGCCAGCCATCGTAGCCATGGCTCCATCAAAGACGTCCATGTTCCGCTCGGCGGACATGAGCATGGTGCAGCTTTACATCTCGAACGAAATTGGCAGAGAGGTTGTCAACGCCTTGGGAGAATGCGGGCTGGTCCAATTCCGCGATGTACGTCGTCGTTACGAGTGGTCTCCAGGGCTGCCAGTCAACCTCTAGACTCTCACCCGAGTCAGCTTTGGAGAGGTTGTGGTGCTAACTATGCTCGCAGCTCAACGGTGAAGTCAGCGCTTTTCAACGAACATACACACAGGAGATTCGTCGCCTGGACAATGTCGAGCGTCAGCTTCGTAAGTCCCGCGTGGCGTCACCACCCATGGGGCCATCGGCTGACATGACCACCCAGGATACTTCTATGCGCAGATGGAAAAGGCTTCGATCCCCCTTCGCAAGCTCGACCTCGACGTAGAGACTCTCGCCGCTCCAAGCACGACTGAGATCGATGAACTGGCAGAGCGAAGCCAGAGCCTCGAGACGCGCGTGTCGCAGCTTAACGAGAGTTACGAGACGCTGAAGAAGCGCGAAGTGGAGCTGGCAGAGTGGCGATGGGTTCTCCGCGAAGCCGGCGGCTTTTTCGATCGCGCTCACGGCAACGTGGAGGAGATTCGGGCGTCGACCGAGGACGACGATGCCCCTCTCCTACAGGACGTCGAACAGAATCAGCAGGCGCCTGATGTCGAACGGTCGTTCGGCGGCATGAACATCGGATTCGTCGCTGGCGTCATTCCTCGCGAGCGCATCGCCTCTTTCGAGCGTATCCTCTGGCGAACGCTGCGCGGCAATCTCTACATGAATCAGTCCGAGATTCCCGAGCCGATGGTTGACCCATCCACCAACGAGGCCCATAATAAGAATGTGTTCGTCATCTTTGCCCACGGCAAGGAGATCTTGGCCAAGATTCGCAAGATCTCCGAGTCCATGGGAGCAGAGATCTACAACGTCGACGAGAACAGTGACCTCCGCCGCGACCAGATCCACGAGGTCAATGCTCGCTTGAACGATGTGCAAAACGTTCTGAGGAACACGCAGCAGACCCTCGAGGCCGAGCTTACCCAGATTGCTCAGTCCCTATCTGCATGGATGATCCTCATCACCAAGGAGAAGGCCATTTACCAGAACCTCAACCTATTCTCCTTCGATCGACAGCGTCGTACTCTTATCGCCGAGGGCTGGTGTCCCACTAACGACTTGGCCCTGATTCGGTCGACCCTGCAGGATGTCACGAACCGTGCAGGTCTGTCGGTCCCCTCCATCATCAACGAGGTCCGGACCAACAAGACGCCCCCCACGTACCTCAAGACGAACAAATTTACAGAGGCTTTCCAGACAATCATCAATGCCTACGGAACTGCCACTTACCAAGAGATTAACCCTGCTCTCCCTGCCATCGTTACCTTTCCTTTTCTTTTTGCTGTCATGTTCGGTGATTTCGGTCACGCCGTCATCATGCTGCTGGCTTCTCTGGCCATGATCTACTGGGAGCGACCCTTGAAGAAGGTCACTTTCGAACTCTTCGCCATGATCTACTACGGTCGTTACATCGCCCTGGTCATGTCCGTCTTCTCGCTGTTCACTGGTCTTATGTACAACGATGTCTTCTCCAAATCCTTTACCCTGTTCGAGAGCGCGTGGGAGTGGAATGTCCCAGACGGCTGGACCCAGGGTCAGACGCTTACCGGTCAACTCAAGAGCTCGTACAGATATCCCTTTGGCCTCGACTCAAGATGGCACGACACCGAGAACAACCTACTCTTCACAAACAGTTACAAGATGAAGATGAGCATCATCCTTGGCTGGGCTCACATGACATATTCGCTGTGCCTTGCCTGGATAAATGCACGCCACTTCAAGAAGCCTGTTGATATCTGGGGCAACTTTGTACCGGGCATGATCTTCTTCCAGGCCATTTTTGGCTACTTGGTCATGTGCATCATCTACAAATGGTCAGTTGACTGGATTGCCATTGGCGAGCCAGCTCCTTCGCTGCTGAACATGCTTATCTACATGTTCTTGCAACCCGGCTTTGTCGACCCGCCACTGTACGCCCGTGGCTCAACGTTTCAGTCCAAGTTCCAGATCTTCTTGCTGCTGCTTGCAGTTGCCCAAGTTCCTATCCTCCTTTTCCTGAAGCCTTTCTACCTCCGGTGGGAGCACAACCGAGCGCGCGCCAAGGGCTATCGCGGTATTGGTGAACAATCGCGTGTGTCTGCTCTCGATGACGAGGATGGTGATGGACATATCAACGGCAATGGCCGTCACAGCATTGAGAGCGAGGATGGCGAGGGCGTTGCTATGATCAACCAGAATCACGGCGAAGATGACGAGGAAGGCCACGAGGAGTTCGAGTTCAGTGAGGTGATGATCCACCAGGTCATTCACACTATTGGTCAGTTTTGCTTGCAACGCCATTACATTGAAGTTTCGACTAACGGTGAACAGAATTCTGCTTGAACTGTGTTTCCCATACTGCCTCGTATCTCCGTCTCTGGGCTCTTTCTCTTGCCCATCAGCAGCTCAGTGTCGTCCTTTGGAGCATGACTCTTGGCCCTACCCTGTCGATGGAGGGTCCTCTGGGCGTCATTGCGATCTTCCTAGGCTTCGGCGGGTGGTTCTGTCTCAGCTGTGCCATTCTCATTGCTATGGAAGGTTGCTCTGCCATGTTGCACTCCCTCCGTTTGCAATGGGTTGAAGCCCAGTCGAAATACGCCGAGTTCGCTGGACACATGTTTACTCCGTTTTGCTTCGATACGTTGCTGGAGGAAGACGAAGGGTTGGCCGAGTTCCGTGGTTAGCGAGTCTCTGTGCGCGAGTGTCGTGTATTGCTAGTAGATAGATGTATGATGGGGTTTTGTAGTTATAAAAAGACTGTTGTCCTGTTGTCCTGTTGTCCTGTTGTCCTGTTGTCCTGTTGTCCTGTTGTCCTGATGTCCTGTCGGTACGAGGTATCGACTCGATCACCGAGGTGTTGACTCTCGAAGACCACGGGAAATTATTGACCCTGTATCTATCCAGAGGGGATTTTGTAGCTGAACTGGGCGCTGTTAGGACGTACTGTCCACTTTTTGAGATTTTTGGCAGTCAGTCCCGCCTTTGCCAGCTAGCTACCATCATTCTACGCCTTACTACATTTGCTACTCAGTCGGCAAAAATCTCTGTTCGTACTTGGAAGTGCAACGCAATATACGTTACCTAGATTAACAGTAATCTATAGTCGCTGGATTGAACGTCTATAACTCACTAGTCTCGATCAAACGCCTCAGGCCCGCTCACAGCACTGCAAACGACAAACATGGCAGAATGTTCACATCCAACCCCTGAGCAATATATTAACACCGGTGTCAGATGGTGGTTTCTCAGTATACATAAGGGCCACTTCCGGATAATACCTGGATCCCTCGGCGTCTAAAGCTAGATAGCCGAGCATACGAGCTTTCCCGTTCGGTGCTCGCTTCGAACACAAACGCTGCCGAGACCCTATAGCCGCAGCGATGTCTGGTACGAGTTCGCGTCCCTACAGGCAATTATCTCTATCTTGCTCTTTCGAAATCCGTAACTCCTTCCCTGGCCTGTTGTCATAGTACAACACCCTCGCCCAAAACGCCCCCAGCGAAGCGGAAACAAAACCCAAAACTACATCGTGTGCCGTCGAATAGCCATATTGTCCCTTGAAAGGCCATTGCCTATATGTTTGATCGTTGTCCCGTTACATCTCATCAGGATTTATGCCATGGGAGGCTATGTGCCATATCTAGCACCCACTTCATTACGTGGACTGGAATCCACTTGCTCTCCGAGCATTCGCAATGATGTCCTCAACCAAGGCCTGAGACTCAGCGGGCACCTCCGGGAAAGTCCTTGTCTGCCAGGGCTGTGGCTCTGACGGTAACAGATCCGGTGGGCTTACTGAGGCTTGCTGTTGCTGTTGCTGTTGCTGTTGCTGTTGCTGTTGCTGTTGCTGTTGCTGTTGCTGTTGCTGTTGCTGTTGCTGTTGCTGTTGCTGTTGCTGTTGCTGTTGCTGTTGCTGCTGCTGGGCGGCGTTTGGCTGTGACTTGGTTGCTGCTGACTGAGACTGTTGCTGTTAGGCATTGTCTGTGGTAGCTTATTCCAGTATGGGCCGCTTACATGGTTGGATTGCAGTCCTTGTCCCTGTTTGGGCTGCAAGGGTCCAGGGCCAGTATATGTCGACATTCCGAAAGGTCCAAACGGAGTGCGCTGTTGCGGTTTCTGCGCTAGTTGCTCCCATGGCTTAGGCGGTGGTATGAACGTTTGTTTTGGCGCCGGCGGCCTTGTTTGTGACACTGAGCTTTCCATCTGTACCACCCCAGGATATGTTGCAGCATTGGCAACAGCAGCTGTCTGCACTGGTTGCACTGGTTGCACACTCGGGCTATGACTCGTGCTATGATCTGTATATGGAGGGGTGGAGATGGAACCCGGTGGGTTATGGGTTGGTGTCTGTGTCTTTGGACGATGGGTCTGAGGTGCAGGGTGAGGTGAGGTATGTGTATGTGAGAAAGCTTGTGCAGGCATGTGGTGGGCATGAAATATTTGAGTCGCAGCCTGTTGCTGTTGCTGGCCATGGTGGTGCTGAACCTGATGCTGCTGGACATGATGCTTCTGGCCCTGGTGGTACTGCTGGCCCTGGTGCTGCTGATGCTCGTGCCTCTGGTGCTGAGGATATGGCTGGTGGTGCTGCGAGTACTGCTGGCTGGGTTGTGGCTTTTGTTGGTACTGCTGCTGGGGTTGCGGCTGGTACTTCTGAGAATATTCATGCGGACGCTGCTGCTTCTGCTGCTGCACATACTCGCTGTAGGACAGAGAATCTGTCTGACGAGCCTGCGAAGGGGGCTGCGGGGCATGCTGATGTGGCATATGCGTAGACTGAAGTTGCGACGTCGGCTGTGGCTGTTGACACTGTCTTGGGTTGACATGTGCAATGGACTGGGCCGGAGGTTGTTCTTGAGGTGATAACTGGGTTTGGCTCGCGGGTCCGGACCGGGGCGTCTTGCTTTGCAACATAGCCGCATAGTGTGATCTTATGGCAGGGTGGAGTTGAGCGACTGCGCTTGTTGAAATCCATGAGCCATCGGATGATCGTAGATCATCCTGTCCAGCTGGCGTAGGAGAATCGTTCTGGAGTCCATGCCGAAGATCCTGAGCCCCAGACGCATGAGGTGGACCGGATCCCGATAGCCCTGAGGCCCCGTGGGCAGGGTGATATGACGACGGGCCAGGTGAGCCCACAGAGCCCACACTCGTACCGGGAGAAACCCGCGGCAGGGGTAGGATACTAGAGTTACCGCTGAATTGCCGTTGCATGCTGAATAAGGCATCAGGTGACTTCATTAGGTGCGCCCTTAAGTTTCCTTCGTAGCCGTTGGTAAACCCGCCCCAAGGAGCGTAGGGCGTTCGATACTTAGTCGAGTCCCTGTCTAAATTAGCATCTAGGGAGCATTTCCACGCTTCATTTGGGCATACCTGTTGTGGTGGACTTGGAAGAAGGAGTACTTCTGAACGACGCTTGGCGGGGCGGGTCTCGCGATCGGCGGAAGCTTTCCGACCTGTGGCGTGCCGTCTACTCCACTACTCGATGCCGACGAGGGCGGTCTTATCGCCGACGATGTCATTGGAGCAATGAGAGCCTTTGCAGAGGCAGAGGACTGGGACCTTGCGTGTGCCTGCGCCTGGAACAAATGCCCGTTCTGTGGCGACGGAGATGGGCCAAGGCCAGGAGGTTGCATGAAGCCGAAGCTGAATGGTGAGCGTGAGTTCAGTTCATATCGAGCGGAGGCATACGTAGATGACGTGGAGGTTCTGAGCCGCGGGTCTGAACCTTGTGGCAAGGACTTGTTGCGCGAATGAGCCGCTTGCAGCGGTGAGATTTGTGGCCCATGTATAGCCTTCGATGCATCTTGTGGTGCATAACTAGGTCTTACTGGTTGCAAAGGCTGATGAGTGAACGCTGGGGTTTGCGCGATGGGTCGGGGCGGTTGGAACGCAGGGTGCTGGTGTGCTGGTGTTGAGTGAGCCGCCGGTTGGGGGGTATAATACTGCTGCCCAGGGCCCGCTTGAGGATGATAGGGGGCCATTGGATCATGCTGTGGTATGTACGGCGGTCTTTGGTAGGCATGTGGTTGGAAGGTGGAGGTAGTGGTGGCGAACGACCTTCCGTCGGGTACAAAACTCTGGTTGGTGTACGCTTGAGGCGGATACGCTCCAGGGTTGAGCAGTGGCCGCACGGGGGTCTTTGGCTTGTATTGATATGGTTTCTCCGACTTGAGGTTTGGCAGCATCCCCGGACTCGGTACATATTGCGGCGGGTACAGAGGAGCATATGATCTCCTCGGTTGCGCTACGGGTGCTGGGACCGGCTTAGGAACCGTGTCGAGGAAGTTGCTTCTGAAGTTGTAGATAGGCTTCCTTGGATCCTCGGTGTACTGGGCCCGTGCTTCCGTAGATGTCTTCCCCAGGTAATGCCAGATTTGGTTCTCCTTGCTAAAGTCGACCTTGACCTGCGCTTTGTTAGTGCACTCTGTGGTATTACTAAACTCGGCCCATGTGAAGCCGCCGTCGACAAAAGCGTCGCCTGCTCTTGGCAGTTCCTCTATTGCTCGTCTCGTTGCCTTGATCTCGGCCTTGGCCTTGCGCGACGTAGGCATAGGAATGGCATTGGGCGAGGCCTTCGCCAGATGATAGTCTGCGGGATCTGGGAGTAGGAGCCACTTCCACTCGACTTCGACCCGGTCCCTGAATGTTCGAGTTAGCAATGGTTGTTCGTAGTTGGTGCATCTTTTGTGGGCTTCGCACCCATTGGGTATAACTTCAATGAGGAATGTCTGCTCGTCATGTCTGTTCTCCACCACGACTCCTGCAAAGATTTCGCCTCTGTAGTACTGAAGTTGGGCAATGTCTCCCCGTTGGAGGGCAGCCGCGGCCTTGCGCGTCTTCGCACAATCGTCCAGTGTATCGCCGTTGAGCTTCTTGTCCCGCTTGCCCCTGTGAAAGCGGCAGCTGAACTCGAAGGCCTGCTCCTTGTACTCGGTGCCATCCTCGCCAAATATGGGTATTTCTCCCTCTTCGACAAAACAACCAGCGGCAGCCGCGCAGGTTGCATGGTAGGATCTCGCGCACTTTCGATGCGAGCATTGGAAGCAGGCACCTCGCTTGGAACGACAGTACAGACACTTGAGCTCCAGTCGAGCTTTGCTAATGTTCGCAACATTGGCAACAATTTCCTTACCATCAACCGTCTCAATCCAAGTTTCGGGACCGTACAGTGCGCATACACGGTGAGCCTTGCGTCCATCGTCGGTGGGCAACAGCGCGGCGTCAAGGAGATTGTTGGGGCACAAGCAGCATGGCGGTTCCACTTGGGTCTTGACCCGGACGCGGAGACGGATCTTCTTGACCTTCTTCTCGCCCTTGTCCTTTGCGGTCCGCTTTCGCTTGCGGGTGGGTTTGATTTTGATGAGGCTATGAGCCAGTGAGCCTTCTTCTCCAGCATCATCTTCGTCTTCTTCTTCGTCTTCCTCGTCTTCCTCGTCATCTGTTTCTTCGTACTCGGTTGATTCCCCTCTTAGCTTACGCTCTATTTCGTAGACGTCAACCCACACGCTATCTTGAGCCTGGGCACACTCGCAACGCTTTGCGATCTTACCCATTGGCAGCCACGAGTCTAGCGCAAAATTGACGGCCTCGGCACAGTTATATCCAAGATTGTATCCGGAGTGGTAACCGTATGGGTAGGTCACTACAAACTCTCCGGGGTACGAGACAACTCTGTTGACCTTGATGTTGAAGTACTGCTGGAGGTGGTTTGGCGAGATGAGGAAAGCCTTGTGTCGGAGAAATTGGTCACAGGCTTTTGCGTCCGTCGGCCAGATGTTCTTCATGGCACCCTCGAACCGGCGAGCATCACCTTGAGAAATGCTATACCATTGCTTGGGAGCGCCGAAATGGAGATAGTTGATGCTGTACAGGTCGACGTCCTCCAGATGCCACGCGAATGTGGCCTTCCACATGCCCAGGTAGAGGTATGCCGTGTTGACGCCCGGGACCTTGGTACCTAGTACGTCAAGAAGGTTGGGGAGTTTATTGAGGTTCCAGGTCTCCTGCTCGTCCGCAAATAGTGTGCCGAGAAGATCAGCGCCATACAGCGGCGGCGCATATGTGAGTGTCTTCCAGTAGATACGCTCGAGCTCTTCGCACCTCTCGGGAGTGTAGTCGGAGATATCCATCTTGTAGTCCCAGTCCTTGAATGCCTCCTCGTCGATTCTCGCCGAAGCTTCACGCCTTTGGTATTTCCTTCGCGCGGATGTGGACTGTGTCTTGGGCTTCGCTTGCCTAAGGGCACCCATCCTGCCGACTCTGGGGACGATGTCTTCATCCTCGTCATCGTCCACTTCGTCGCCAATTTCTTTCTCTACCGAGTCCATAATGTCGTCGGTCGATTTTGGCGATACCGGGGTCATTGGGCGTTCGTCTTCATCGATATCGTTGTTCTTGGCAGCACCCCTTCTGCTTTTTACCCTGGCCCTTGTGCTCCTCGTGCTTACACGTCTTTTAGGGGCTACTGTCGATGTCCTCGGCTTATGAACAGGAGCTTGCGCGCGTCGCTCGCCTCGTCTGGCAGGGGGGCTGATGCTCGCTCTGGTCGCACAACTGACGCCACTGTGGCAGATTGTAGGAGCGTTGATGAAGGAAGTTGACTTGTCGGTAGGTGCCGTTCGATCCCATGATTTCTTGCTTGATTGGTTCTCTGACCCTAACCTGCTTGACCAAATCGTCAATGGGCGGGAGGTCATCCTTCCACTCCTGAGGCGGGATGATTTTGAGGATCCCTGACTTCATGCCGTACGAATCAACCTTCTCCATCTGTCAAGGTTCAGTGGTTAGAGATGCGCGCTGAGGGTTAGTTGGGAAAAGTCTCACGAATTTCTTAAAATCTTTGAACTGGTGCATGGTCGGCCTAAAGATGGGCACATTGCCTGACCACTCGGCAGGAGTAACATCGCCAATGTCGTTCTCTTCGTCCTGTTTTGCGGCGGCGGCGGCGGCGGCTGCGGCGGCTGCGGCGGCGTCTTCGTCGATTGTGCCATCGTCTTGGACGGATGCAAACGCGGGGGCGGATTTTGGTTGCTGTCCTTCGTCTTCTTCGTCATCGTCTTCCTCTTCCTCTTCGTCTTCCTCTTCTTTTTGTCGTTGTTTTTGCTGTTGCTGCTGCTGTATTCGTAGTATCTCTTCTTCAATGGCGGGATCGAGCGCATCTTCTAAATCGCTTAGTTCCGAGTCGTCACTTCCATCGAGTTTCATTGCGCTGTTGCTATCGGGCGGCGAATGGAGACCGGTGGGTTTGGGGGAGTCGTTCTGGCACGACGCCGATTCGCTCGCAACCTCGATCTGAGGTTGAGGCTGCTCAGGCGCCATGGGTGCCATCGCTTCAACCGACATGGTTGGTGGGCGACTACATGCGATCCACTAAGAAGTGTTATTTTTCAAAGTGTACTGCAGCGATCTCAAAAGATCGCAAAGTCGAGCACAACCAAACATCAATCGTTTGTGCGGATGAAACAGTCGTGTTGGGGTCGGCGGCTGTATGTTGAAGGGGAGGTCTGTGTCGTGATTGACGAGAGGAGAGGCAGGCGACAGGCCTGGCAAGGACTTGGTAAAGCGGGTCTGTATGCATCTGATTGGCTGCGTCGCAACTCTAATAAATCTGGAGATCAAGGTACCGACTAGTCAGGTGGGCGCATTTCCTCTCACACATCGTACGAGCCTACGAGGAAGAAACGGACTGGCAGTTGCACCAGCACAAATAGTATACGTAACTACACAGGCATCGCCTTCATGCAGCCAGGCCTAGGTAACAACACTACTGTGTACACAACTTGCGCAACTGCAGCCCGAGAGAGCCGCCCGAGGGGCTGTACATTGATGAGGGGACAACAGGGCTTGTATAGATAGGTAATTTAGGACCACTGACATTATCGTTTCTCGGTGGCAATGTGGCCCTGGCCGAAGTGACATGTTGCAAAAGTACGGAGTACATCGCAAAATCAGTACTCCGGATGGTTAGACGATTTACGGATGCCAGTTAACTTAGTTATCCTTCATACTGTGTACTAAGTACGGAGTAGAGATTCAAAGTTCTCATCTGGCTGGATGGCCTGAGCTCAACTATGTATGCATGTCACAAGTGGATCCAGATCTGAGCGGCTGAAGTTACGTAGTACCACAGTAATCCGTACTGAGTATGGATACTCCGTAGCATCAACTAAATCTCCAGGAGCCTCGGCCTTCACCTTCCGAGAACAACATCACCAACCCCAACATGGCTCCTGGTCAGAAGCTGTACCCGCGGGCGACGGTCAAGAAGATTGTCAAGGCTCATTCAAAGTGTAACGTCAGCAAGAATGTCGATGTTATGGTACGATATTTACAGTGACGATCTGTCTCTCATTATTGAGCTGACATGTTGTTATCATGGCAGATATTCCTCGACTACGTCCTGTTCATGCAAACGTATGCGCTCTCACCGGCCTCGTCTGGTCGAGATCTCGATTCCTTGTGCTAACCTCTTTCCCAGACTCGTAAAGGAGGCGGCCATCGACTCGAAGCAAGCGGGTGAGCGAGGCATCAGTGCTAAGAGCGTCAGGAACGTGACGGCTGTAAGTCGGACTGAGATTGATCTGGTGGCAACATCTACTGATGTATGGGTTGTGGGTGCAGGACACCCTCGCCAAGTTCAAAGGTTGAAGCTCTCTCGTCGTGCCCGTGATGAGATGCACACGAACCGAACGAAACCAACCCGACATTGCCAGAGGGAAGGGGTCAGTCTAGTTGGACCTCTTAGACTGGCAGCAAACGGATCTGTTCAAGAAGACGTGTCACGAAATGGACCAGCAACCACCAATGCTTTGATGAAGGATCAGATCGCGACGACCTACATACGTTATGACAGGTACAACCAGGCCAGGGGAAAACAGGCCTATCAACGGCCGTCGCAGAAGAAGCTCGAGGACCGCCGCCTGGATGACCCCGCTTCCCACAAGCCTGGGAGCTAGAGCTCAGGTCGGGCGAGTGTCGCGTGAGGTCTGCGAGTGGCGTTGAGCAACATGACGGAGACTCGCAGAGCTCCCAGTGTGTGGTGTGATTGGGGAGATGGAGATGACCTGTAATTATTCGGATGGCAGATGTGCTTCGTACCAAGTGATCAATCGGAATCGGTGATTGAGCTAGTTGATGTGTTTTGACATGCGTTTGTCGCATTTCGTTCTGGGTCAAACGCCAAGCCAGGATTGTTCCTCGTTCCTCGTGCTTCCCCGGCGTTCGGGGTCCATGTGCAGTGCAAGTGCAGGTCCAGGTCTAGGTGAACTAAGTTAGGTCTAAGAAGCAGCAAAAGCAAAGCTCCCGTCAAAGAACCAAAAATTTATTACAGCAACAACCTCCAACTCCAACACTTCCCCAACCTAGTACACCTGTCCAAACCAACCCAACTCATACTTGTCCCTCTGCAGCAGCATCATTCTGACTCTCACCTGCTTGATCTCACCAAAGATACTGGTCTGATCCAAATCCACCTTCACTGAGCGCCTCTCGACCAAATTGACTATTTCGACTCGACACGCCTCCCAAAGCTGCTAGAAGCGAACCCCATCCTCCACCCACCACGAGATTCACCAAGACCCGCAGCTTGCCCAGAATGCCGTCTGCCGCTGTTCAGAACCCGTCGACTCCTAGCGAGTCCAAGTCTGCCAAGAAGAAGAAGGCCGCTGCTGCCGCTCAGCGCACCGAGTCTCCTGCTCCCAGTGCACCTGATAATGCAGGCTCCGTCACCGGCGACGATGCCTCCGAGAGCCCTTATGTTCGCGAGCTTGCCAAGTGCGTTGTTGCTCCCCCTACCCCCCAAACAACAACAACAACAACAACAATAGGTGTGACTAGTCATCTGCTAACCTAGGAACTTGACAGGAACATTCGCAATGTCAACAAGAAAATCGTAAGTCCAGCGTGGCAGTGACACTAGCAGTGACGAGAGCGCGCGTGACCCCCCGTATCTAACCACCACTCCTCTTCAACAGACCAATGCTGCCAAGACCAGCGTATTGATCGAGCAGCACAAAGACAAAGACCTTGAGCAGATGGTCGCGGCTAAAATCATCAACGCCGACCAGAAATCGCAGGTGCTCAAGAGACCCCAGCTCGAAGCACAGCTCGCCTCGCTCGAGGAGCAGCTTGTGCAATACAAGAAGGTCGAGGAGGAATACCGTACGCGTGGCGCCGCCGACAAGGCCAAGGTTGAGAAAGACCTGACCGAGAGACTGGAGAAGGAGAAGGCCGATGCTCTGGTCACTGTGACCGAGAAGGCAGCTGCCGATGTCCAGAGAGTGCAACACGACAGCCTCCTGACTCTGTCCCAGTTCCTGCGGTTGGCCGCCCACCGACGAGGCGAGGATGCCGACCCCTCTTCCGACGAGAACATGGCCATCGAGGGTGTCCTGCTGAACGTCTACTCGGGTGATGAGAACGCCGTCGCTGTCATAATGAAGCTCATTGAGGGTTCTGGCGAGAAGACCCGAAGCGTCAGCGGTGATGAGCTGCAGACAACCTTTGGTCAGGTCAAGGCTGCTGCCGTGGCTCACTGTGCCCTCTTTGCTACCATTGAGGAGCCTGAGACTGCCCCTGAGACCGTCGCCGAGGCCCCGGCAGAGTCGGGAGCCACCGCTGCTGTCACCGACCCGACGGTGGCTCACGCTGGCCTTACCGAGATTAACGATGCTGCTCCGGCCACCAACGGCCACACCGAACCCGAGACCCATTCAGGCGTTCCTGCCAATGCCAGCGTTGCCGACGAAGCTGCCAACGCTGCCGCCGAGACTCAATGGGACAACACCAACAATGACATGAGTGCCTCGCAGGAGGACTGGGTTAAGGTGCCCCGCGATCCTGCCGAGACTGAGACCGGTCTGGATGCCACCCCCTGCAGCAACTGGTCCTACCGAGTCTTGGGCAGATGAGCAGCCCGAGAACCCGCCCGAGGTATGGCCCCTTCGACCTATTCCTACTGTTACATGTAACGACTAACATCCTACCAGAGCTTGGCTGCTCAAGCAGATGACGGCTTCCACCAAGTCCAGCGCAACCGCCCGAGAGGCCAGGGTGAGAGCGGTGGTTACCGAGGCCGTGGTCAACGAGGCGAATACCGTGGTCGAGGCCGCGGCGGTCAGGGACGAGGTGATTTCCGTGGCCGCGGTCGTGGCGGCCAGGGAGGACGCGGTGGCCGTGGAGCACGCAATGGAGAGTCGTAGAGATCTTTCCACCGCTTTCCTTCGGTGCGCCGTGTCCAGAGCTCCACAAGAGCGCATCTACTTGCACGACAGTGGTGGCGGAACAGCCGACCTGACTTCACTCAGAGGGGGACGGAACACGTCTAGGGTTCCAGGTCAATGCTGCGTTCCAACCTACTCGTCCAGCTAGGTAGCAATCTGGGGACGGTGGTTGCAGAGGAAGAGGATCATCAACAAAATCCGGAGAACAGCCGCCTTCTTGCGGGGTTTGACTTGCACTACTAGATTGGGCATCCGCACCGGCGTTGACTTTTTTCATTCGCATCTGTATGATGGGAGACATCAAAAAAGTTTGGGCCTAGGAAATGGGCATCCTTCCTGTACAAAAGTCTACGAGCATGTTTTTGACGAGGCGATGGTTTACGAGGCAAACACGGGAAAATAATGAAGAGCTGATTACTACAACAAACTGCTGACTTGATTTTATCGCATCTCTCGCTGTTTGTGTAACTTGCTCTTGGTTGCATCCTTACTTCACCCTCGATGGCGAAGTTCAGCGATAAGCAGCGTAGTGACTTACTCGTCACCCTTACCCTCGATGTAAACTCGTGCGGTTGAGGCTTTTCGAGAACCATCGAAACAAAGTGCATAGCCCAAGCTAGGTCTCGCCAAAGTCTCTACGCAGCGCTTCTCTTCCATCGCCTGTCAAATTCTCAGACTCGAGGAATCATGGTCAACTCTGAACTAATGACACAAAACGTATGAATTATGCGAAAGGGCTAATTCCAGATACACGAATATTTGGTCTCGGGTTTTGCTTTAATTTTGCCATGGAGCGCGGATGCAATGTGCTATCTAAGGGTTCCGACACAACGACGGACCAGGGAGCGATCCCAATGCAAGTTCTTGCCGCCTGCCTCCCTTTTGACCCATACCGGGCATGAGTCGGTTACCAATACAAACCGTCCATCTGCGTTATTCACGCCATCCAACTACGAGCTGTATCCGTTGGCATTGAGCCACGCCTTGAGCTTGACGGCATCTCTCTTGCGGTAGGCTGCGCGTCCACGGATGGAATCCTTGACCTGCTCCAGGGTGCGGTCGAAACCCGAAGTATCCTTGTCCTTGAAGAAGGCATCGATCTCGTCAATGTACTTCGTGTCGGTGAACTTGTTGAGCGTAACACGCACGAAGCGGTCCAGTACGACGGGGTTGGCCATCTTCGTGGTAACCTGGTCCCAGTTCTCCTGTACGTACTTCCACATCATGGGACGACCGAGCGAGTTGGCGGACAGCGGGCCGCCCAGGTGGTGCATGTCACCGCTGGGAACCGTGCCCGAGGAGCTGTTGAAGAGGAAAGGAATGATCTTGTTAGCAATAACCTCGGTATCACGGATGTGGCCCATGGCGAGAAGGCACAGTTCCTTTCCGTCCATGGAAGCACCCGAAGCCCACTCCTTCTGTAGGATCTCAAACGCCTTTGCCGGGTCTTTCTTGATACCGGCGCGGTAGATGACAGTGCGCAAGCTGGGGTTCAGGGCTGTCCCATCATTACTCCACGAGCTAAAGAGCTGCGTGGCCTTTTCAAGTGCCCTAAACGTAACGTCGGATATCAGCACATGGTTTTTCGTCACGATATGCTGGTTACACTTACTTGGGGTGACCACTGACAACGGCAGTCAGGAGAAGTCGCTTGCGCAGGAGACCGGCCAAGTAGTTCTCGCCCTCCACAGGGTCCCATCCGATTCTCTCGACAGCATCACTGATCAGCTTAAGGGTGAACTTCTCAAGTCCGCTCTTGGTAGCTTCGTCTTCGCCAAAAATAGAATTCACCGAGCCCAGCGAATCCAGAGCCTGCGACCAGACGATCTGGTTAGACTCATTGCCAAAGTTTTGGAGGAACGACAGAAGGACCGGGGTCGTGCCGTATCCAGCGGAAGCAACATCAGCAGCTGAGCCGATGGTAGAGACCTTGTCCTCGACACTAAGCTTGTCAAGTTGGGTTCCAAGCTTCTCCAGACGAGCCGGGGGGTAATTGGTTCTGTAGAAGCCGAATCCGTTTTGGTTGAGCTTGTAGGAGTTCTCATCGATATTGCGGATGGTGTCCTCCTTGCCAGTGAGGGCAAAACTCTGAAGATCGTGAGCGTCGGACGTGCCCTGCAGACCCAGGGGAATCCACCAGACAGTCTCATCTTCCTCAGGCTTTACATCGCCAGTGGCCAAGAATCGACTCTGCTTGAGGGTAATCTGACCAGGCTCCTCGTTCACGGTCAACAAGGGAAACCCGATCTTCTTTACCCAGTTTGACATCAGTGTGTCAACCTCGACTCCTGAAGCCTCAGCAAGACCAGCCCAAAGAGCCTCGGTTTTGGCGTTGCCATAGGCATGCTTTTTGAGGTAGAGAGAAACTCCCCTGAGGAACTTGTCCTCTCCAAGATGATTCGCCAACATTCGCAGGGTAGAGCATCCTTTCAGGTAGCTGATGGCATCGAAGATTTGGTTGACATCGAGGGCATCACGAACGGGCACGTGGATGGGATGCGAAGCACGGTGGCCGTCAAGCTTGAAAGCCGACTCCATGCCCTCGTTCACAAACTTGGCCCAGACATTCCAGTCAGGATGGAATTTGTTGACAGCATACCATCCTGCCCATGTCGCAAAAGACTCGTTCAACCACAGCTCGTCCCACCAATCCATGGTCACGAGGTTACCGAACCACTGGTGAGCAAGCTCGTGGGCAACAACGTAAGCAATACGGACCTTGTAGGCGGCATCTGAAGTCTTCTCGTCAAAGAGGACAGCCGTGGTACGGTAGGTGACCAGACTAGTCACTGTAAGCAGGGTATTATTGTTGATGTTAATACAGAACGAGGTACTTACCCCCAGTTCTCCATTGCGCCGTGAGTAAACTCATGAACAGCGAGAAGATCAGACTTGGGGAGAGGATAATCAATGCCGAAGCACTCGGAGAACAAATCGATCGACTTGGGGGCGTGCTCGAGGGCCCAACGGCCCTGCTCCTTGAGACCACGGGTGGTGTACACGCGGACCGGAATCTGCTTGCCATTGTATCGACGCTCGGTGGGAGCCTCAACGTATTCGAAGTCGCCGACAGCCCAGGCCAAGAGATAGGTGCTCATCAAAGGGGTGCGCTCGAAGGAAATCTTTTGGAGGCCGTTACCCCCGATGGCGATATTTTTGACGGGCATGTTGGACAGAGCTACTTGATCATCGGGGATCTCAATGTCGAAGTCAAAGGTGGCCTTCAGACGGGGCTCATCGAAGCAAGGAAACGCACGCCTGGCGTCGCACGCCTCAAATTGGGTGCTGAGCATATAATGGAACTCGTCGTCGCGGGGCACAGAGGCGTTGGCGGGCACAACCGGCTTATACTTGCTTCGGTAAAAACCGGCCATGTCGTTGTTCATGACACCTTCGAAAGTGATCTCCAGCTGTGCCTTTTGTGACACCGGGACCTCTTCAGCAAAGCTGAGGGTAGCTCGTTGCTTCTTCCCATTGTAGCTGAAGTTGGAGGTCTCAAAGGTTTGGGAGGCTTTGTTTTGAGCAACGGTGAGCTTGGCAGAACTGAGCTTCAGCTCGACGGCGTTGATCACAAGATCCTTCGTCGGTTCCGAGACTTCAAGGTCGATGCTATGTAGGTGTTATCAGTGAATGGAATGGGCATGACCGAATAGGTAGGTACTTAGGTATTCATGACACATACATGACTTTGCCCTGGTAGGTCCAGTTCTTGAACTCAAGGGCTTTGAGAGACAGGGTGTAGTGAGAGGGCTTGACAACGGCGGGCAAAGTATCACGGTCGGCCATGATGGAGGACGGTATGATGGAATTGCACGGAGAACGTGTGGTGGATGAAAAGATTCGCGATGAGGCAGGTGTTTTACCCACAGTCTTGATCATCCAGTTTGGGTGGAGAAAGGGTTTAGCGGGGGGGGTTGTTAGTACGCCCAAAAAGGCAACTGCGATAGTTCTTGGAGAGAGAGAGAGAGAGCTCGTCGCGAGTCCTCTGGTCTGGAAGAGCCGGTCGAGGAGGGAAACGTTAATTTTATGTCGTAACGCAGCATGCACATGCTGACCAAACATGTCCATCATGCAGCCTGTCGCCCTGTGTGGCGCCGGGAGCTAGTCGAGTCAACAAGTAGGGGCAGTTACAATGTTACTCCAGTGAGCAGTCACTCCGTAGGCAGTGGTGGACATGTAATTAACCAAGTACTTGTACGGATACGTGAAACTGAATGGTACTCCTCATCGAGCGTCGCACATGAACTGGTTAATGCCACTCGGTCGGCGCTTGGCGTGAGCACGCCTGGAAAGTTTCCTATGCGAGTGAATCAAGCCAATTGGTCCGAGGGCACCAGCTTGCACCAAGCCTGTCATCCGGAAAACTTTGTACCACTTGGTGAGTGGCCCGGTACCTGGCTTCTGCCCAGCTTGCGTTGCTTCCCTATGTAAAAGGGCAGACAGCTGCTGGAGCTACGCTCGGTCCAGATCGAAAGTAAGAGGGCAATGAGGGAGGAGGCCCTTGTGGGCATCAGACCTGGAATGACAACGGGAGTTGGGAAACAATGCCGTGCCGCGAGAGACGAACGGCAGGATACCGAGGTATACGGATACAATGAAAGGATTGAAGATGGTTCGAAGATGGTTCGAAAAGAGTGGGCTGGCAATCAGGTATGTAACTACTTCGTAACTAACTAGTTACTGTGTAGCCGCCTGTAGGATCGAGATCATCAAGTTAATCCGTACTCGAGGGTCCCGTCACAGAGTGGATCAACTAAACAGCTCGGACCCTCGAGTAACTACGGAGTACTGTGTACAGATTTGGATTGCGGGGCTGGGCAACGCTAGTGCCAGCCCAACCAATATGCGATTACGCGATAGCCACTGGATTTTAACGACGGTTATCGACGTTAACTAGGTAACTTAACTACGGGAGGGAAGTTACAACTTACATCCATCGTCTGGCACGACTTGAGCTTCGCGTGTGCTGGCTTCACCTAATATTTCAACACGACTTCGTACCTATAGCTCTGCTTTGCGTGCACATCCAGTGCTGTTTGCTCAGTTTCATTGGATTTGTTCATTGTTCATGCGCCATTGTCTGCATCGAGTCATCGACTACATTCCTCTTGTCCTGGTTAGAAACAGAACCAAGGGAATCGCCGGATGACCTCTTGTAAAAACTGGCTGTTTCTTCAATTTGCTATATATCTGGTAACCAAAAATCCAGTGGCGCGATACAGTCATGAGTAACGAAGAAGTCGTCCAGGCGCCGCGTTCCAGCTTGCTGGAACATCCAAGGTCCTTAACTCAGAGCTATTCGCGAGGCACCGAATGGGACGTCTACAACACAGTTGACACTCGAATGCGTCCCCCAGCACAACCGATGCAGCCAACGCCACAAGGTTAGTGCTGCAGATAGACGGCTGGTTCTTCCATCTTCATTCCCGAGTATTCTGTCGAATTTGTTTTTCTTCTAGTGTATCTCGAGTACCGTCATCTTTACAGCCCAACCCACCCATCCCATGAACAACGCACTCCGTTCCGGGCCCCCGCCCGCGCGGCACGCATCCCCTCCACCCGAAGCCCCTACTTTGGAACAGCTGGACGCGGTGCAGGTCATCGAGGATCGATGGGACCCCAGTGATTCTGTCGAGCGCGCAAGGCTGCGTCGACACGGCCTCCTGCCTTTGCCCTTGCCCATCTGGTATCCTCACGACGACAAGGAGAACGAAGATCCGTCATCTGCTGGCGAGACAGATTACACTGACGATTTTGAAGATACCGATTTTGATGACGAGGAGGGCATGGGACCTGATGACGATGACGAGGACGATGGGGAGGGGGAGGCAGAGGACGAGGAGGACGAGGTAGAGGACGAGTCGCCTTTCGACCCTGCCGCCGTGGGATTGAAGGAGATTAGCAACCTCGCCAGTTTCACGCTGAGCAGCTACAAGCCTGGCTGCGGCGTCAAGGAACTTCGTGATGACGATACCGCTCAGTATTGGCAGTAAGACAACTGCGACTGTTATCCAATACGAACTGACCCTTGGCTAGATCCGACGGACCGCAGCCGCATCGCCTCAACATTCACTTCATCAAGCGTGTTGAGATCCGCGCATTGCGAATCTACCTGGACTACGAACTTGATGAGAGCTACACACCCACAAAGATTCAGATCACTGCTGGCACTGGGCCCAATCTCACAATACCATTCGCCACCATGGAGCTCACCACACCCAAGGGCTGGATAGATGTCCCCATTACCGGTGCCGGTGGCGGTCCGGACAGCAATTCGCTCTGCTGCTGGTTTGTGCGTGTCATCATCCTTGAGAATCACCAGAACGGCAAGGATACCCACATGCGCGGCGTTAAAGTCTACGGCCTGGATGACAGTGCCGACACTGCCGAGAACAACCCAATCGATGACATGGTGGAAGTCATGGATGCGTACCGGAGCAAGATGGCCAAGATGGATATTCATGATAACGACGACGATGCGCTACTGAAGCACGAGGCTGCGACTAGACACCGCAAGGCGAATACAAGAATGTACGCGCCGGGAGATGGAGGTCTCAGCGTGCCGGACTTCATGAGAGAGCCAGAGATACGCTAATCCTGCCTCTATGGTTGTATTATCGAGCGACTGTACGCGACCTATTTGCGAGTTGCTAGTGGTACGTTCAACAGTACGGAGTACAAGGGAGATTATTGATACCCTGTGAAGATTATAGAGAGGTTTCAAGAGGGACAGACTGAGCCATGACAGAACTATGGCCTCGTAGCCTGACTACAAAATGATCCGATTGCCGGCAAGGGGCGGGTGCTAGTCGTGTACTTACTACCAGACTGCTTTACGTCAATATCCCTGACAGCAGCAGTCCCGAACTGAGAAGCCAGACTACTTACTCGAGCTGCCATCATCATCATCACTGCCCGTTTTCGTCATGGTTGAATGAACATGTGAAGATTGTGTATACATTACAGACCTTGGGTATTTGCTCGACTACCGGTAACAAAAGCTCCAGTAGCCGAGTAACTTGACGTTACTCGGGTGCCCAAGATCCCGCGCACTCTCATCTCATCGCCGAGGTCAACCGAGCGCCACTCAAGCCCCGCTTCGGCCGGCCTTTGTCTTCCGTTTCCCATCCATGATCCCGCCAAGTCAGTTCAGTTACCGGAGTCGGGAGAGAATCATCTCTCCTTTACCTCAGGAATGACTTCATCTCACCAAGGCGAAAAGACGATGGGCCGCCAACTACCCTCTAACCTCTTATCGTTCTTCACCCAATCGCTCAAAGCCTTCCAGCTCTCCAAGAACACCTTCGCCGTGCTCTCCACCATCCCGGGCGGCCAAAACCATGACGGCGACGACCTAGCCCCAATCGTCCCGACCCGGCCACCCTGGACCCTGCTCATCCTGGACTCGTCCTTCAACCCGCCGACGCTAGCGCACCAACGCATGGCCCTCTCGGCCCTGGGCGAGGACAGGTATCGGACCGCGGGCTCGCGGGTCGTGCTCCTCCTCGCCACCAGCAACGCCGACAAGGCGCCCAAACCCGCGGCGTTCCCGCAGAGGCTGGCCATGATGTACGTGTTCGCGCTGGACCTGTTGGCCGCGACCGAGAGCAATCGAGAGCTGCCGGCCGTGGACATTGCCGTGACCACGGAGCCGTACTTTCCCTTCAAGAGCGAGGCCGTCGCCTCGAGCGCCTTTTACAACAACGACAATGACAACGTCGAGTCCACGAATATGGAGCAGGTCTACCTGACCGGCTTCGACACCCTCATCCGCATCTTTGACGCAAAGTATTACCCCGACGGCTCGATGGCCACGGTGCTGGACCCGTTCCTGGCACGGTCTCGGGTCAGGGTCACCATGCGGACGGATGTGGAGTGGGGCACAGCTGCGGACCAGGTGGCCTATCTGGAGGGTCTGCGGGACGGGAAGCTGGAGGCGATAGGCGGGCGGAGGGAGTGGGCTGACAAGGTCGAGATGGTGGAGGGGAGGCGGGAGGGTGAGGAGGTGATAAGTAGCACCAAGGTGAGGAGTGCGGTGCAGAGGGGGGACTGGGCGAGTCTGAGGAAGTTGGTGAGTGAGAGAGTTGCGGAGTGGGTGAGGAGAGAGGGTTTGTATAAAGAGAGTGAATCATGATGTTCACAATTTGGGTAGTTGCAACGTTGCCGGCCATTATCGTGAGTGTTCCGGATTTGGGCCACTTGGATTATAGTGGCTTTATTGACGGTATGGCCTCTCCACTCTGCCCCTTCGCCCTATGGAGATAGTGTAAGGTGTATTCTGGCTTATGAAATAGCTACCCGAACTACTGAACGACGTGAGCTTGTCACAGCCATGTGTCTTGATTTTGTATTTGTACAGGCTAACTGAGGAACATGGACTTCACTATAGCTATAATCCATGTTTAAATCAAGCACTGGTACAGAACAAGGAAGTACGTCTCTGCGAGAGATGTGCTTCAGATCTCCGTCGTCAACCCCCTGAACCCGTTTCAACGTTTTCCTGTGGCTTTTGCGGCCATCGGCTCGAAGGGGTCGTCCGAAATCTCATCATCGCTGATCTCCATAGGTTGCTGCTGAGACGCCTTCTGGGAGAAGTTCAGCTTGGTTTGTTTCTTTGGGGCGGTAGCTGCGGCCCGAGTTGGTTGTGATCTGGCTGGCTGTGATCTGGCTGGTTGTGATCTTGTCGCAGCTGTACGCTTGGGCGGCGCAGCAGGTTCATCGTCGTCCATGAACGCATCCTCCTCCTCCTCCTCCTCCTCCTCTTCTTCTTCATCCTCCTCCTCAAAGGGGTTGACCTTGCGTCCTCGACCCTTGGCTGGAGTTTTGGCTGGGGTTTTGGCTGGTACTTTCTTTGCCGGAGCCTTCTTTGCCGGAGCCTTGGCTGGTGCTGGCTTGGGCGCAGCCGCCTTGGGCCGTCCTCTCTTCTTTGGTGCTGGGTTCTCGGGCGCTTTATCGTCCATCATATCGTCGTCATCGTCGTCAAATGCTGCTGATGGCCTTGCGCGGGAGCCCTTTGTTGCTTGTGGAGTCTCGATGGGCACATCTTCATACTCAACAACGCCAGGCTGTTCTATCCAGTGGCCGTCCAGGTCGGAATCCCAATCATCTGGCTTGGGCTTGACCTTTGTGCGTTTTCTTTTGAATGCACCAGCCTTCCACTGCTGCTCTGCATGAACTTTGATCTGTTCCATGACGTTGTCTAGGTCATCCTCGTCATCGTCTTGCAGGGACAGGATCTGCTTGATTTGAGTGGACAGCGAGTCGCTAACAAACTGCTCCATCGCGTGCTTATCCTCTTTCGTCACAAACTGGGTAACTGCATCGCCAAATGGTGCTTGCGGCAGAATCTTAAGGGTCTGCTTCTCGAGGTACTCGCTGACAAGGCGCTCAACCTCGATTGCGTCGAGGCCCATGGCAGTCAGTGTCTCTTCAGATACCTCCTCAATCTTATCATGCCCTGTAAAGAGTCAGCACAATTGACCACTCAGGTCGAAGCGGCGGACATACTCTGCACTGTCTTCTTGCGATAGAAATAGACCACGTCGTTGGTATTGGCAACCTTTCCGGCAAATCGATTTGAGAAACGTTGCGGATTCTCGCAGTCAAAATGGCCACCCTCGGGTGCTGTGTATTCCACCTTCAGGCGGATCAGGGGAAGTGGGCGTTCTGCATCTTCAGACAGTCGCTCTTCGTCTTGGATGGATTCCCATTCGGCATTGGCCTCCTGGATCATATCTTCGACGATTGCCATCAATTTCCGTGTGATTTCCTGCCTGTTGTCTTTCTTTTTGTCTATACCCTTGAAACTCGGTTCCTTGGCGAGGACAATGTCGCGGGCGTTGAACGGCCGCACGGTCTTCAGTCGATGTTTTTCGACTGTAAAGTCTGTGCCTGTAACGTTGAGAACGGCAACATGCTTTGGTACAGCCTCGCCATGGACGAGTGATGTTGCGACAGACGATCCAGGCTGCATCACCTTGAAGCCCGTCGCCGGGTTAGTAGTGGGATCGATGAGGCATTCGTGCTCGTGGCCCCATACCACCAGGTCGAGCCACTCTGGAAGGAAACCCTCGGGTAGATAGCTTGTAGCCGTATGCGCATGATGGTTCTGATGGACCGCCAGCAGGTTGAACCACTCGTCAGACTCAGCATTGGGACGAAACCACTTGACTTTGCCTCCCTGGAAGGTTCTGAACATGCGCTCATCCCGTACGTTGCTCAGCCCATAGAGGGCCAGTTTTGTCAAACCCTTCTGCAAGAGTACGGGCTTCGCGGCAATGTTGTCAACCTCGGGGACACGGCCGAAGTAGTTGACTAGACCGGCGACTTGAAGGAGATCCAAGGAGCATAGGTGGCCGTCGCCAGTGGGGTCGTCATGGTTGCCGTGAATGGAGAAGACGGGGATGGAGATGTTGATATCCGGGTCTTCATAGTTGACGTGACTGAAAGCACTGGAAAAGACTTCGTTGGCATCGCTCATGAATTGCAGCTCGCAGGGCTTCATGCCAAGACAGTTCTTCCGCAGCGATCTCATGACCTGAAAAAGGGACTTTCTTGAGGGCTTGTTGTCATGGAAGAGATCGCCAGCCAGCAACACCATGTCGACCTAGTTGTGTCAGCGGAGAGTTGCCGGTCGACCGTGTTGAGCGCAACTTGCATCCTCGGTGCGGGCGAGATTCATGATCTCGTCGAATGTCTTCCAAGAATCATCCTTTCGGATGGAATCACGCTCCTCGTAGCCAACATGATTGTCGGTGGCGACGAGGATGCGTATGGTATCCGCTTCTGCATCGCGCATTAGCATTGAGACCGGGCGTCGGGCGTCAGCTTATTTGGAATACCTGTAAACTGGGAAGACATCGTGAGTCAAAGAAATCAACGGCGTCACATGCAACTACAGGCTACAGCCAGACGGTAGACCCGTTACCCAGCCGCCCAGGATACTTGAAAGTTGAAAATTGAGACGGCGTGATGATTGCTCCAGCGACACGAGAGTTGAAAACCATGACACTTTCGAGCTGGCTCCGGGCAGGGTAGGTGGGTAGATACTTGGGGAAATGTCTCCCAACAGCATGTGAACTACGGATAACGTTAGTCAACTAGTTATTACTCTGTAGTTACGCGCCTGCTCGTTGCTATTCGCGACCTATTATCCGGGGGTGCCTAATCCAAGTTTAGTGCACTCGCGGCGACACGTGACTGCAAGTGGATACCACTTACAAGTTGCAGAGTACTTCGTAGATTCCAACTCTTTCTAACGTACTCCGTAACTACGTTAGTTATCCGTATCCGTATCCGTACTCCAGCCTGCTTCGTCAGCTTTGTTACTCCGTGCTCCGTACTTGGTAACTATCCCGCTCTCCAGGGTAGCCCTCCTCGGGCTTTGGAGAGTTAACTTAACAGAAGGTTTGCATGGCCCGTCAGGGCAAGTATGAACCTTGAAACAACACAAATGGGGATCCAAGAAGGTGTCAACACGTGAAAGTAACCTCGGTACGGAGTACTGCAGAGGAAGTACTTTGTACGGATTGGTTAGGTAACGTTACGGTGCAAGTACACAGTAACGTACTAACGTTGGACGTGGAAAAGCCTCGTGGATTGGCCCAAATGACGGCAGCTAACTTTGCCCAATCCGGGCATTTGGACAGAGTTGGGAGTCGTCGTTCGACTGCGTACCGAAGTAAAGTTCGGCCAGCCACAAGCAACTGAAACGGCCGTCGTCATGATGTGTACCCGACTGACTCTCCGCCCTCGCTAATCGATTAACTAAGTTGCAATCCTTCTTATTACCGACGGATGACGCTAGAACAGCCGCTTCCCTTCATTCGTCTTTTCCAAGTCATCATTCGTTAGCTCCCTTTCCCATTTACGAAAGGGAACAGTCCCCCTCTGCGCGGCCAGGTGCTCGACCATCATTCCGCAGGCAGTTTCCGCAGGCAGTCTCGGCCTAACTTGTTGACTCGCGGTCTCATCATTCACTCAGGCTTGCCTTGCATCTATCTGTACGTCTGCGTGCTTCGGCGCAACTGTTGACTTGCATAAGGCCTATATATCCATCCGAGTCAGGCCCCCGATTCAATCATCATTTCGGCCGAGTTGGAGCCCCGCGGTCCTCGAGCCTCCAAACGGCTCAGCGTTCATGTTCGCAGCCAACCAACCTACTGCCTAGCGACGTGATTGAAGACATCGACGACAACGACAGCGACGCAACGCATCTCATCGTCGCCACTATGCGCCGCGCCTCCACAGACCTGACCGACCCGTCGAGGAACCTCGAAGAGTCGGTCGGCGCACCCTCCTCTGTCGCAGTCGAGCCCGAGATGGACCTTTCCCTGCCCATCGATGAAGAAGACCCTTCCCATGCCACCGAATACGCCCCGCCAGCACGCATCGCCGCACGCTTCTACCGCCCGACGCAGACTCGTCGCAAAGATTCCGCAGCGTCTTCCCGCCGGAATTCAATCTCCTCGGCTCACTCGCGCTCTTCGCATGGCTTTGGTCACCATGCCGATCCCCAGAGCAAGTACATCGCCCAGCAGCTCCGCCGTGCCTCCATCATCGAGGATCGCAAAGCACGCCTGGCTGACAGAGCTGCCCACGCCGAAAAAGTGCGTCTCCGAGCAGCCACGGTGAAGGCTGCCCACCAGAGAAACTCGAACTCGGAGGAGCGTGCGCTGGCAGCGGCTCAGGCAAGGGAGAGCAAGCTTGCCGAGATCGTGGCCGCTTGTGCCGAAGAGGTGAAGAGAGCCAAGGCTATTGCGGAATC
The DNA here is from genome assembly GCA_022414665.1 of Arthrinium puccinioides. Lineage (NCBI taxonomy): Eukaryota > Fungi > Ascomycota > Sordariomycetes > Amphisphaeriales > Apiosporaceae > Arthrinium > Arthrinium puccinioides. The sequence goes on from JAIUNF010000005.1 coordinate 874,779, forward strand.
CATGAAAGAGAAGAGGGAGCTGGAGCTGCGCAAGTTGAAGCTGCACATGGAAGAGCGCCTCGCCGACGCTGACAAAAGGCGGGAGGAAATACGAAGTAAACACGCGTCGAAACGTTCACGCGGTCAAAGCTTAACGACCAAGAAGCCTAGTGTAGATGTGCTCCTAGAGGTTGAGGAGCGGGAGACTCCCGCCATGACCGCTGCCGTCGCCGCATCCAAGTTGCAGTGGTGGTGGCGCGGCTTGATGAAGAGGAAGGCGGTGCGCGAGTTTGCAGACCTCGGGCTCAACATTGACGGTGTCAGGGAAACATCGTTTGAGGAGGTTGTCGAATTGCTTTCCCAGGAGAAGGTGCTGATGTTGACAGCTCGAGTTCTCCGTATATGCGGCCTGAGGGAGGGTGACGAAGGCTCCGTCGACGACATGGCCGCCGTGCGGACCTTCTTGAGTGCATTCCTTATACTAGGCCACCCTGCCCAGGTCCTCAGTAATAAGGACAACAAGGGGGAACAGGAGCAGGTTGGATCCGTCCAAGGACAGCCCATTCCTCGTGTCGATCTGGCTAACCCGCAGTTGCAGGATCTCGTAGGCAAGGCGCGGGACCTCCTGATCTGCTTCGAGAATATCCTTTCGAGACTGGCGCCGCTGAACAACTTCACCGCAGCCCCCGCGCTTCGAGAGAGTTTGCCAGAGTCTTATGCGACTTTCCACAACGCCTTCATTGCATGGAAAGCACGAGATTCTAATGCGCTCATCGAAGTCATGATCTTACAGTTCGTCGAGCTAGATGCCATTCTACAAACGGTCAAAGACGGCACCGAGGTGGCCGTGACCGAGTCGTATCGCCAGAGCATCAAAGATAACCAACTCATGCTCATGGTTCGCATCAAGAGGCTCGCAGGCGCTCAGGAGGGCAAAAAGCTGATCTTCGATGCCGTCAAGGAGGCGCGGAAAGCGCGGGCGGCTAAGAAGCCCGCTGGGGATACCAAGCCGAGAGTCGCTGAGGATTCTCTGCCTAATAACGCTCCCTCCGAGTACCAGGCGGACGCGGAGAATGTGGTCTCGGCGCAGTTGCGTACGCTCACGCCACCTCCTACCCCGTTGAGCAAACAGGTGAAACGAAGCATCATGCAGCTGACCTATCCTCCTATCCTGCCGGACAACCGTGTCATCGTCCACGAGCTGGCTATGAATCGCGAGTATCGCATCGATCTCCAGCATTTCCAACAACAACATAAATCCCGCATGGATCCCCATTTCCAGAGCCTTAAGACTGGCGACAGGAATGAGGAGAAGGAGTTTCATTACCTCATTGTTATGTCTCATTACATCAAGGATCGCCTTCAGCACCTCGTCAAGCCCGGCTCGTCAATGCATACATTCATCGGAGAGATCCTAGACACAGAAGTCGCTCAACGCCAGTTCCTCGCTGGTAGCTTCTCTTATGAGAAGTTCTTCTCAGCCATGGGCGCCTTACTACCAAAACTATGTGCGCCAGCACGTGACGACGAGGTCAAGATACTGGTGGAGAAGAAGTTGAAAGACGGTCACGTCGTGGACCGCCTGGAGGCGCTCATTTCCTTCATTGATGTCATGGTATATGACTACGCAAATTACATGATGCAAGTCGCAGCGCCTAGCCTGCTAGAGCACGCCTCATCATACGAAACAAAGCGATTTGCTGACGAGCTAGAGAGTGGCACTGGAAAGCTACCTCGGGCAGAGGCCTCCTGGCGATCGGCACGTAACAAGGTGTATGCTGAAGCAGCTCGCCGCGATCCGGAGGGCGTCAACCTCCTCCGAACCCGACCAACGCCTGATAAGATTTACTGGCAGATGCTACTCGATGAGTTTACCCAGCCTTCGCCGGTAGCAGATACTATTCCGGAGCCGCTTGCATTGGACGCCGCTCGCCGCTCTCGGCTGGGTTTGCAAACCCTAAGAATTGTGACCGCCGGGGCTATCCTGCTTCAGTGCAAGAATATTCTCAAGCGCGATGTGAGGACGTCTTGGAAGACTGAGTCGAGTCGAATTTTCACCATTCTAGAGGCCATTGACGATCCGAACAAGCCACTCGAGCAGGCGTCTGCCATTGATGGCATCATGGCGGCGCTCGAGGCCGGTCGCTCCATGCCACAAGCAACTAAGGCCCACCTTCGGACCCTGGTTACCAATGTCATTTTGGCAAGCACCGGGGCGAAGCGCGAGAACGCAGAGCCGAGAGAACCGGTTCTGCGGCTTCTCCTGACCCGAGTACGGGGGCATATATTGGCCCGACTCCAAGCCGGCTCGGCAAGCGAGAAGGTCAAGGCCACAAGCGCGGCCGGCGAAAAGCTGGCTGGCTTGGGCCTTCCCGAATCTGTCGAGAGGACTAGGGAGTTGGTCGACGAGATTGCACGAGTCGGCGCAGTGGATCGGGATGCTCATGGTGTCTGGTGGGAAACGATCGCAGAGGAGGCCGACCTCGAGGCTGCTACATTGAGCTCGTCATGAACGTAGGGCCATGAATTTTCAGCAGACGAGGTTTTTGAACTTTGGCTTCTTTATGTCGGGACGGCGGCATTTCTTCGTTGGTTTTTTCTGTCTTCTTATCTCCCAAGCATGTGCATCATTATCAGCGTACTGCATCCTATCGGTAAGGTGTTCAACTACACACGACTTTTTGCTTTGGGTCAAACTTGGTTGGCGTTCTCGGGTTGGGTAGGCGGGGCAATCTGTTTACATGGCAGCATTTCACGATGGTCGGTCTAGGGAAATACAGTAATACTGTATCGGTACATGACGGCTAGACTGTCTCGTGTTTTATGAACGGTCAGAGGGAGCGAACCATCAGCATGATTTTCAGGAATACGGGCCTTGCTGTGTCAGACTAGTTTATTACGAATAGCGAGTGGTTGCTCTTTTTTTTTTTTTTTTTGAACAGAATGGATATTCTCTTTGAATGGCTCCTTGTCGAGTACCACGAGTTCGATTGCGCCGTTTTTCGGCCAATGTTGTAGGTGAAGCCTGTGAGATCTGAGCAATCTAAACAACTAACCGATCTGAAGACCAGTGGCATTTGAAACAACAAACCACGGCCGTCTTACACGTTGCTACCCTCGACGGTTTCATCACAAGCCGTATCTTGGTCTGGCCTCCTTCAGTCCCTCCTTCGACCTCGACTAGCTCCCAGCCTCGAGGATATGCTCCACAGGGAAGCACCGTCTAGCGCGACCTGGTCCTCATGGCAGCCGTGGCACATGTCCCAAAGCGGCATGGGATGTTGATTGCCCGTGGTGTGGCGCTCGTTGGCGTGAGTGCCCTTTTCCGGATTTGAGGGCCACTGGAGATCGAGATCAGACCTCGTTACAGCACTGACCCCGACCACGGTCACAGGGCGAGTCAAGAAAGTCAAGCCGTCACCGCCAGTTGTCCTGATTTTGCCTCTTGGCGAAGACTGCACATCGCATCCCGCATAACCGGCACCTACGACGACATGTACAGCTAGTTACCGGGTGGTGGCGCCCTCGCCGCTTCTCGTGGCCATCGACTACAAGGTTTCTGCCCGTGGTAGGTGGCGCCGTCCGGACAACGAGGGAGACCAGGTGAGGGAGGAGAACGATGTCGTTCTTGGAGCAAGTGAGGCGTTTCGGAGACGCAGCCGGAGATGGCAACTATTGTCTTACTGTAGATCAGATCACCGCTTTTGACTGCTTCTAACCATGGGGGTTGGTGTGGGTAGCACAGACTTTATGGAATGGGGATGCCTGTCTCTCAGTCTGTGCAACACGATCGAGTTTGCTCTTGCTCCGAGGCGACCCTATTAGACAAATCGCCAGAGGTCCGTTGGACGGTACCTTGTATCCGCGCAACGCCCATGCCATGGCATGGATCCGTACGGATATGAACCTTTGAGACAACAGGAGGATAGATTAAAAACACCAGTGTGACCAGCCACACTATTTGAGAGTCACTGCTTACAAGTACACCTCCGTGGAAGGAAGTGCCCCCAGTCCCCAGTCCCCAGCCAGCCATGACTAGTCAGCCGGCGTGATATGATGGCTATTCTCCCATCGTTAACCGCGTACTTGCACGCGGCTCCGGGGGAGGGGACTTGGGCCAAAAGGCAACCTCGATCTACTCTGCAGCTTTGTTCTACGCACTCCAACAGGTAAGCCGAGTAGTAAGTCAACTAGCTAACGTCAGCTGTTGAGCGCGTATAGCCAAGTGTCGCAGTTTCGAGACAGCAGCGTCGTGCAAATGCTTGCGCTCCGGCCCGCTGGTGTCAACTACAAGGTCGCATGATTCGTCATCTAGTACGGAGTAATGCTTGACTGTGATGGATGTAGCAAGCAATCATCAACATTGCCACCCGAACCTTGTCGCACGAATCCCGACCCCAAGAATGCGTGCGTCCGAGCCAAGACTCAAAAGTCAAGCTGTCATAGAGACTTCAAGGGGTCGAGCGCAGGATCCGAACAAGTCAACCGGGCGTCAACTTCAAGGAGCATTTCTTCGCAGAACCCCACAGTTTTTACTTTGTGCTGCGAAGTGGTTTGCTTACTGGTGATCAGGGGAGCAACGGCATGCCCGCCTCAAAGTCGGCTCCGATGACTACGGAGTAACTACTGTGTTGGTAATAGTTGGCGCTACATTCGGATATCTTGAATTGCCCAAACGAGTGACCCCAAGGAAACAGGATGTTCTCGAGTCTACGAAGTAACATTAGCAGGGAAACCACGGAGCAACGAGAACTGGTTTGGCCCCATCAAGAGAGCGACGGACCCGCGGACAGGGTTCTCTGTTCAGTATCAGTACTCGTGGCAATCAATGACCCGGGTCTCGTGGTTAGGCATCGTGAAGTCGCAGCGCTCTGCCTGCTGGCGGCTTCGTCGCGTTCCACGTCCTAAAGGCTAGAAGCGGATGACACGCACACGGGTGGTGGAGATGTGATTCTAGTGCCATCTGCGCCGGATGATTCTTGGAAGGATTCGTAAACGGATGCGCCGACCTTGGTTTACAACCGGGGCCGCCTTGCTTGACACGCGAGAGGAGACGCAGGCAGTGGTCTAGACCATTCGATGACCTGGCCGTCAACAAGGACATTCCCAGGTCAAGACGAGGATGTCCAACGGTTCGTTTAGGTCTTTGGTAGAGATGGACTTTGGGGCAGAACGTGTGGGGGTGAAGAGATCGGGCGAGTTTCCGTGTTCCAAAAGTCCCTGCATTTCTGTAACCGGCGGTGTGCGGAATTAGTGCACAGTAATCAATCCGTACGTAGTACTGCAGGTTGGCCATCCATGGCTGCACAAGGAACATGCTTTTTGGGGGGTTGTGACAGGTAGTTACGGATGACTAGTTGACGTTGTTAGTTGACTCCGGAGGACGGATAACTTGACTAGTTGACTAGTTAGCTAACATAGCAATCTGATGGGAAATTTCCAAATTGCTCGGCCAAGCCATGGGGAATCTGGGATCACGAGGGTCGGGGACCAACCGTACGGTCTGTACGTAGCAGTTACTCCGTACCTTCCTGCATGATCAACGGCTCCGGGAATCTTGGCACAGCCGCTCGCCGTTGTGCGTAGTTAGTACTAAGTACTTCGTAATCAGATCGACCCTCCTGACCAAGCAATTACACATAGTGCCTGGATTGGCAGTCTCGTGATGCGCCCGCCAGGTGCTATAACTTGCATCGTATATCAGCAAAGTTTGAGCAAGCGTTGCCCGAGAGACCATCGTGCTATGGATAATGGGCGATACGATAGTGACGTACATCCAATGAAAGCTCTATTGTGACTGTTTCGTAGTCAACGAACTAGTTACTTAGTTACACAGTACGTAGTTATCGTGTGTCTGCCATCCCGAGGGATCAGCAGCCATCGGAGGTGAAGTGGGCTCGGGAAGATCCTACAGGGAGGAAGGAATATTGTACGGAGTACGGATACGGGTATAATAATTTGTCAACTACGCCCTATTTTACGTCGTACGCGCAGAGCGTGCCCTCCCTGACCAGCGACTGCCGCTCCGTTCATTGTGCCTGCGACAGACCGGGATGCATCGAACCTGCCAATGGCAGTCCGAATGTTCTGTCTCACGCCAGGTTTCAAGCTCTTCCGACTGTGACCTGTCCGTCGGTCAAATCCCTCTCGTCGGGTCCGAACCACCACCACTTAACTTACTAACTATGTATGGAAACCTGGGCCCAACCAAACAAAGTTCTTCCGTAATAAGGCATTGGCGAGCTACTTGGTACTGGTTACGCACTACGTAGTTACTCCGTACCTGTAGGTAGGTCTCGTCTCGGCTATAGTCATGAAGCGACAGTCGCAGAGGGGGGAGGTTTGACGCGCCGCTCAATCTTGATTCTTGAGAGGCGAGCGAGTCAGTCGGTAACTGACGCCGCCGTTGGAATGAAGCGAAGCGCTTCCAGGGCCCTTGAACGGTAAGTTAACTATCTGGCTACTAGGTTGTCTCCTGCAATGGCCTGATTCCGACCCTTAACAGACTGCTCCTAGTAATAGCTACGTCTCAATCCCCTTTTCACCTCGACTCCCAGCCACATAACGTTAGTCGCGTGTGGTTCAGCCAGCATGAAATCAATGCATTTGCTGCGCACAATACTATTGGCGAGCAACTGAAAAGCGTAAGTAATAATAGAAAGCGCAGCGGCGCGCGGGCTGCTTGCGCGCTGTGTGATCATCGATGACGTCCTACTCCTTTTCTGGGTCAGGGGTCCACCCCACAGCAAATAAGCAGCGAAGTCTACGATACCAAGGTAGAAGACCACGAATGGTGACTCGGGGACTCCCCTCGCGGCTTGGGCAGCGATTCGACTAACCGGGAGCAAGGCACGAGTCTGGAGATTCGAATACGCAGTCCACCCATCGCAGTCAGCCTCGCGGGGGAGTGGCATCTCCCGTAGCCCATGACAGACACAGGTACGAGGTTCCTCACCTGACCCCCCCGTCAACCCTGACCTGAAATTTGATAACGTCATTCGCCCGCGCCGCAGACCTGGACCCTCAAATGATGATTGCGGTGAATAAAAACGGACTTGGCACGTCTCTAACAGGCGACATCTTTTGGAACCCGATGGTCAACTATCCGTACATTGACTCGAGAACTATCCCAGCGGACAACGTTTAGAACATGGGCACTTATTAACTAGACCATACCATCGGCGCTGCCAGACATTGATGTTTCTATCCGGTTACGGACCAGAACCAAACTTGGTCCCTGTCTCCTCGTGCCTTGAGATCCTTGCCCGACGCTACGACGCCCACACTACCCGTTCCGCTTAAAACTTCAAGACCAGCGAATCAAGAGATCCATCCCGATTCAGTCCAGGCCCAGAACAAATCCAGGGTCCTTTTCCCCTCTCATTCGCATTTGTGTGTCTGGTATTGTTGCCACTGACCGACATACATCTTCTTGCCTTTTGGTCATCCCCCGAGCATTTGCCTCCGTCAGCAAGCTCACTTCTTTTTCTTCCATTTTCGATACCCAAATACCACCGGACGCCCTTTGCGCCACCCCGTGCCGTTCCTGGAGACAGCACCACGACGACGACGACGACGACCACAAAACCACCACCGTCGTCACCCTCAGCGTTCGACGACCGAGAAAGCAAGCACCTTTGACTCGCGTCTCGGATATCCGCCGAGCATCCCACTACACGCTGCCTCCATTCAACTCGTCGTGTTGCCATGCTGAGCTCATAGATACGAGCTCTGTCACAGCGGGTTTTGTACGAGGATAAGGAAACGACGTCATCACCATCGCAGAAAATAACAGCAAACACCCAACGGGCCCGTCCCAACCCCCAGACAGCGCGCCATGAAGATGACGGCGCGAACCCCGATGCCGACTTCGTCCCATCCCCACCCTCACCATCCCAGACTTAACCAGTCGAATTCACAGGCATATCGTGGCAATGGCAAATCATCCACTACCCCACTGACGTCGCCTCGCATGCCTCACTCCGTGGGACAGCAATTACCACCCGGCAGCAGCAGCAGCATCAGGCTTACTCCCGCTGCCGTATCGGGTGCGCGCACGCCTAGCCCCAGCTATTTCGGTCTCGATGTCGAGCCCAACGCGGACCCGCGCGAGTCGGCCGTCTTGCCTCGAGACAACTGGAGCCCAGTTACTTCGTCGGTCAAGTCGTTTGGCGCCGCCATCCCCAAGCAGGTGCCGCTCGATGCTAATCCCGAGTTCGATGCCTTTCGGCGCCAGGCCGATCTCAACAGAGAATCATCCTTCGCCCTAGGCTCTGCGCAATTTGCTTCCATGGCACCACCGCTCTCCACGCGGCCCTCGGCGTCGCGCAATGCTTCTGATGTATTGGTCAAATCATCACCGAGACCGATCCTGCACAGGAACCGTAACACCACCGCGAGTCTCATGGATGTCGACACGGACAACGCTCATGACTCTGCCTATGTATCTTCCGACTCAAATCGCGACTCGGATATGACGTTGAACCCGCCATCCTTCTTCGACATGCCCAAGCACGAATCGCCAGCTCAGACGGCCTCTCCCTTTCAGCCGGCAAAGCGCTCAACCCTTTCAAGCGTACAAGACGCGATGCCCCGGCTGTCGTTGCCGCCGAAGAGTTTGGAGAGACAAGACGCTCCGAAACTTCGCTCCCAGACATTGCCCTCCTCTCTTGAGGAGGGCGGCCCAAGTCTACTAATGCCAAGTGACCTAAAGAAAATCCTCGAAAACAAGACCGAGGACCAATACCTATTGCTCGACATGCGGGTGTCGACGCAATACGCACAATCTAGGATCAAGGGCGCTCTCAACCTTTGTATTCCCACGACCCTGCTCAAGCGCGCTACTTTTGATCTCCAGAAGCTACAGAAGACGTTACAAACCGAAGAGGACCAGGAGCGTTTCTCACAATGGCACGGCGTCAAGCACCTCATCATTTATGATAATGCGTCCTCGGAGAAGAGGGATGCCATGTCTGCTATGAACATGTTCAAGAAGTTTGCCAACGAAGGTTTCGACGCCGACTCGTATCTGCTGCGAGGTGGTTTCTGTGCAGTCGCGGCAGCATATCCGGACTTGATCGACAAGCAATCAGGAGCCGAGCGAGCAGGTCATCCAGCTAGTTCGACAGATGGTCGGCCTATATTCGCTCCCGTCATTGGAGGCGTCTCGATGCCAACCCAGCAAAACAGCGCGAACCCTTTCTTCAGCAACATTAGACAAAACATGGATCTTGCCGACGGTGTCGGGCAAATGGAAGTGGCGCTGCCGCCCACTGTTGATACGGAGGCATTGCCCACATGGATTCGACACGCAACCGCCAAAGCTGACCACGGTAAAGGGGTGTCCAACAAGTTTTTGAAGATCGAACGCGACGAGCAATCTCGGATGAAGGAGGCCTACTCTTCCTTCAACCAAAGTGCTGCAAAGCAGCAACCAGGCGCAGTGTCGCTGTGTGGCATCGAACAAGGTGGAAAGAACAGATACAAGGACATCCTTCCTTTCGAGCATGCTCGTGTGGTCTTGGGAGGCAAAGGCGATGGTGCAAGTGACTATATCAATGCTAGCCATGTCCGAGCTTCTCGGAGCAAGAAGCGGTACATTGCGTCCCAGGGACCTCTACCAAGCACGTTCAATGTATGTACCTCCTCTTCTCACAGTGCCAGTTGTATACTAACCTTTACAGGACTTTTGGTCTGTGGTCTGGGATCACGATGTCCGCGTGCTCGTCATGCTTACTGCCGAATCTGAAGGTGGTCAGCTCAAATGCCACTCCTACTGGAAGGAAAGAGAGTATGGTCCAGTCAAGCTAAAGCCTCTTTCGGAGAAGAAGGTGTCATTGGATATCGACAAGCACCGGCCTAACCCAACGAACACGTCATCCTCGGCGGCACAAGCAGAAACTGGCCGCCGGCGTGCAGCCACAGTAACCACCGGTGATGGAACAGCAGCACCTCCCCCTCAACAGGGCGAGACGCCATATGTCATCATCCGAAAATTCGCCATGTCCCATGCCGCCCATCCGTTTGCGCCGATGAGAGAGGTTACGCACCTTCACTATCCCTCGTGGCCAGACTTTGGGGTGCCCGCACAACCGTCCCATCTCCTTGCCCTTGTGGAGTTGGCAAACATTATGCAGCGATCATCCTTACCTATAGATGCCAGTGCCATCGCGGCCACACTCGCCTCGGACGAGCAAGCGATCCCTAGGTGGTACGACGAACCAGAATCCGACGAAAACGCGCGTCCCATGCTAGTCCACTGTTCGGCCGGCTGCGGGCGTACAGGCACGTTTTGCACAGTCGATAGTGTCATTGATATGCTCAAGCGACAAAGAGTTGCTTCTCTTGCGTCGAACAGGAAGCCTGACACCGAAGGCGACATCGACATGGATGGGCCCGTCACACCGTTCAGGCTAGCCAAGGAGTCTTTCCCAAGGCAAGGTGAAAGTCCTACAAAAGACGAATTCTTGAAGCCCACTCTTGGGAGAAAGCGCAGTGCGGATGAGATGGATCTCAGCTGGATCGGTGATGATTCACTTGACCTCATCAAAGAGACAGTCGAGGATTTCCGAGGCCAGCGACTGAGCATGGTTCAGAGTCTTCGACAGTACGTCCTCTGCTACGAGACCGTTGCGGAGTGGGTAGCAAGACTACAAGAAAGAAGCAACAAGCCCGGAGGTGGAAAGAGGGGCCATGTGAGGGCTGAAAGCGCGGCACCTTTCCGGAGATTATAGACTCCTGCACCCAAAATCAGGGGCCATACATCATCGATATGTACGAAGAAGCCACAGGAAATTTTCCTGCGTTTGCCTCCATATGTACAAAGACAAAGCACGCAATACGAACTTCTTCATCATAAGCACCCGTCAAACCACCTGAGCATGGGCGGGGCACGGTCATAGGGATTTTCGGGGTGGCGTTTGGGCTTCAGATGCTGCACAGGGCAGCAAGCGAGGGGGTAATCAGGTAGCATACGAACCGAGAGTATACCACGATGGTTGCATCACGTATAGACTGGAGTGAGGTCATCCTGGCAGGGCTTTGGCAATATACAAAGGTCCTAATTGCCATGGGTCGGTTGGTCCCTCTGGTGATTTTAGTGGGATAGACGATGTACATGATGGACATTACTTACGCCGCATGGCGGATCAAAACAACGATCTGCAAACGATAACCATATGATTGCCGTGTCAGTGGTTTTAATACATGTTCTTCTTTAAAGTTCTCATCATGGTGCACTACTCCCTTTCCCAACCGTCGTATTTGTGGCTTCCTGTTCGCCCCCATTAACGGCAAAGTGTGGCACTTACGAGAGTTATTAACGTAAGCTCATGTGGTTGGCCGGGACAGAATACGGTTTGATTTTACGGTATTGGCCCTACACCGATATCGAGACTTTCATTCCAAGCCGATACATAGACAAAGAGCTTCAAGTTGGAATTAATCCGAACATTGACGCCCGCCACTTAGCAACCTGGTGTTTTTCGTGGGGCATATTTTACGAATGGGAAAGCGTCGAGGTTACCACCCAATACTGTGCTTTGGCACGCGTAGGTTATGTTTCAAAGCAGAAAGGCATGTATGGGTAGGATATCAAGCAGGGGATCTTATTATCACATGCTCTCTCCACCCCGAGAATTAGTATACACTGTACAAGGAGCTTGTCTGGCTCATAGCTAGCTCATTGTCAGTTGATGAATACCGTTGCGGCACTCTTTCCGCGACCGGCCGCTCTGCCTTGGTCCAAAGTAGACAGCCATATAAACCAGCCAGCGAAAAGACTACTCTACTTCCAGAACTTCTGGAGCGACACCTCCTTATCGTCGTGCTTGTTGAGAATCTTTGCTGTTGCCAACTCAAAGTCCTCCTGGGTTACGTGTACTCGTCTTTCTCTCAGGGCGTACATACCAGCCTCAGTACACACACCCTTTAGTTCAGCGCCGGAGCAACCGTTCATCTTCTCGGCTATCTTGGTCAGATTGATACCACGGGTCAGGTTCATCTTGCGGCTGTGGATGCGCAGAATATCGGCGCGAGCTTCGATACTGGGCGGGGGGAACTCGATTTTGCGGTCAATGCGGCCAGGTCGCAAAAGGGCAGGGTCAAGAATATCGAGACGGTTCGTCGCCATGATGACCTTGATGTTCTTTGTAGGCTCGAAACCGTCGAGCTGGTTGAGAAGCTCCAGCATTGTGCGCTGGACTTCGGAGTCACCACCCGAGGAACCCTCGACACGGGACGAACCGATGGAATCAATCTCATCCATAAAGATGATGGAAGGGGCGTGTTCACGGGCCATAACAAACAGCTCGCGCACCATGCGGGAACCCTCACCAATGTACTTTTGCACCAGCTCGGATCCGGAGACTCTGATGAACTTGCAGTCTGTGTGATGGGCGACGGCTCGGGCCAGCAGTGTCTTTCCTGTTCCGGGAGGGCCGTACAGCAACACGCCCTTGGGCTGAGCGATACCCAGCGACTCGAAGAGCTCCGGGTGCTTGAGACCCAGCTCGATAACTTCCTTGATCTCCTTGATCTGCTGATCCAGACCACCAATCATGTCGTATGTGCTGTCGGGCACCTTCTCGACCATCATGAGGGACACGAGGGGGTCGACGGATGAGGGAAGCATCTTCTCGAGCTTGTATGAGTCGGACAGCAGCGTCACGCGCTTGCCCACTGTGAGTTTTGCCATGTCGACGGATTCGGCAACGTCGACGACTACGTACCACCCGTTAGCATGTGTATTTGACAGACGCATAGCACACCTAGCTTACCGTATTTGCCCTCGGGATGCACCTTGACCAGGACCTTCTTCGTGCCCATGACCTTGACCACCTCGCCGACGTATGACCCGGGCTGTTGGAGCAAGCCGAGCTCCTCTCGTAGTAACCGCACTCTGGAGTTGTAGTCATTTCGCTGGGCTTCTAGACGGCGGAGAACGGCCTGGCCCTTGAGGATCTCGAGCTTCATCGCCTCGATCTTGTTTGCATAGTAGTTGTCGAGCGCCATGGTTGCTGGTGCTGGCAGCTCCGGAGAGTTGCCTGTGGTCTGTTGTGGTAACGTCGAATATTTGATTTAGTTAACGTCGGGGTGTCACCTTGGCGTCAGATGAGTCGATGTCGAATGGGTTGGTGGTCGTCGCAATATGTGAGGCTGAAGATGGTTGAATGGTTCACAAGTGGCATCTGCGATGACATGGGCCCGAACAACGCCGGAGCACCTCAGCAAAGCAAATGGAAGCAAGCTGTTGGCTGCTGCCACCAGCTGCCCCGGACAAGGCAGTCGCTGCAACACGCGGCGCTACGAAATAAGTACTAATGCTAGCTAGTTCACTAGTGCACTTACTTCTACAGTAACTACGGACTCTTGCGGTGTCGACCCACTTTCCACGACTGCCTTATCATCCAGCAGCTAACTTACTCGTCCATCCCAAACCCGCGCTGTCAGACGCCATACTCCGCGACTACCTCTTGACAAGGGAAACGCAGAGTGGGTTGCGCAGGATGAAGTCACTTGATTTGCAGTCGCTGTGGAGATGTTAACGACGATCCAGATGATCATCATGCATCCCCTCACAGCAGACAGCTAACTACACAGTGCGTGAGGTCAGCCTGCTCGCTACTCGTCATACCATGTAGCAAGTAGACTTGACCGCTCGTCGAATTGCTTGCGCATCATCAGTCGCAGGCTCGCAGCCACACAATGGATCACCGCCGCGCACGGAGTAAGTTATGGAATACGTTGCAACTGATCAAATCAACGCAGTCAGTCAGCCGCAACCCTGGCCTTGGGGGGCGGGTCGGGCTTGTTGACGCAACTAAGGTTACGGAGTAGAAGGCGCCAAGATGGCAGTAGCCCATAATTAATTACCTTGGAGTGCTCGCTGAGAGGCTCAGAAAGATGCAGTCAACCACCAATCCTGGTCTATCAGACGGCGGGAACTAACTGTCCATCACCTCTGAACGCTGGTGGTGGTGATGCGTGTGACATCCCAAAGCAGGAAATGGAGGGATATGCACGCAATAAATTGTGATTCAATCTACTAGTGTGGTTTTCTGACCTGCTAGTGTAGTTAGAGAGCTTGAGAAGTTCGGTAGCTCCTCCAGAGAAGCAGCTCGATTACATACAACTTACAAGTACTTGGGTACTTATTAGTGTCATCGATCTCATCTTCCTGTCCGCGCCTCCAAATCTTCTTTCTGCCCATGTCTTTGGACGCCGGTGTTGGTTGTCCATTCCAACTCATCTCACCACGTCCGTTCTCGTTCACATTCGAGTTGAGCCGCCCCAACTTCCAAGCCACTTGCCGGGTCTTGCGTCTTGATCGCAAGCCCAAGCAAGGCCTGTCCAAGGATTCCACGAGTGGGACTGTGACCGGGGTCACCATCTTTCTTCTACGTAGTGCCTTCGAGTACTGTACGACGTACGTAGTTAACAACCCCCGAATGCTGGAGACAAGTACAGTTCCAGAAGCAGCGTTGAGACCCAAGCCTGAATTGTCTCACATCCTGTAACCCACCGTCAACCGATCTGAGATCACATCGAGGCCGTTGCTGAACGCGCGCCCAAAGGCACAAAAAGACGCGCCCAGCATCTCGCCGCGGTCATGGATCTGCCGTCGCAAGATTCGACGCTCGAGTCGGGTGAGCAGTCGCCAACAGATATCCGACAGAGACCAAGTCGCAACGAGGCGGCCAGACGCGACAACGACTTCCTCGCCGAGAGCTTCCAATCTACCGATACTGTGCGACGAAGACCCGAAGCAGCAGTTTCCTACGGTACGTCTACGATCAACCATCGTAGCTTGCATGCAGATCTTCGACTTCCTGGAGCTCTGTATGATGGGGCATGCCCACTCGGTGTTCTTACAGCCATGCGTGGAAAGAATGCAACTCATGTGTGCTATAAGAGCTAACTGTACTCTCGCAAAGGTACCCTCCAGACCCCTCCTGCGGGACAAAGCGAATCACACATACCAGAAACGTCTTCCACTGCCGCGACCCACGATCGAGCTCATACACGGGGCGGTGTTCAACCACCGTTGCGCTCCCCAGCGCTCGGCTCTGAACGCGGCAGGCTTCGTCCTCGCAAGCCGCCCATGACCCGTCGCGCTTCCTCCAACGCCCAAGCCCCCCACCGCGGCGGCGTCTTCTCGACCGACGATGCTGTCGACGAGGTCGACGAGGAAGCCGCCACTTCGGAGAGATCCCAGAGCTACTCGGCCGCGAGGCCTCCGCACAACATTGACACGAGCAGGCAACCCTCAATCCTGCGCCGTCGGACCATGGCCGCCCCGGCCCTGTCAAGGGTGCAGTCAAGTCGGAGTGACGCCGGTACCGAGGAAGGCGGCCTAGACGACCGCTTGAACGAGGCGGACGAGGCGGACGGGCCGCCGGGTCAAGTAAATAAGCAAGACCTAGACGATCAAGTGACGCCTGTCGACGATGGCGGCGGCGAGGAGGAGGAAGACGACAACGAAGAAGACGATGAAGATGACGAAGATGACCTCAGCGATGCCGAGAGTTTCACTCTCAAAGACCGCCAGCAGGCCATCAACGAAACACATCCTTTCGGAATTCGCCTTTGGAAGCCCGCCCTGTATAAGAAGGACCGTTCGGTGCAGAAGACGGCCGAGGGTGATATCCACTCGTCGCCCGGAGGCCATGTTAGTGTCTGGCTGCTCTTCTTCAACTGCAGCTGGACCCTAGCCTTCGGCTGGTGGATGGCTCTGATCGCTGCCTTGGGGGCTCTCACATGTTTCCTCTTCGCCGCAGCCCCCAGCGGAAGAGCCTATGGCCGCGTGCTCTGGGGGTTGGCCCGCTACCTGTTTTACCCCTTTGGCAAATTTGTACGTCTTGAGCAGGACGAGCAATATCTGGATGAAGACGAAGGAGAAGGTCGAAGCATTAGCGAGTACGAGCAATGGCAGAACGGTGACCTGGAGTACGGCCGCCTCTTCTTCGGTCCTGACAGCAACCGCTCTATCGTTGGACGATCGAGAAGGAGCATTGATTCTGAACCTAGCGAGACGGACTCCCTCCTCGGCCGCCGTGGCCACCAGAGTCCCTCCGACGAACAGTCCCGAAAGACGCGACTCTTTGGTCGTGGTCAGTGGAACATAGGCAGGGTTATCTTCTTTGTCTTCTTTTACGGACTGCTCACCCCGTCTTTGATAATCGTCTCGGGCATCTGCTGGTTTTTGGTCTTCTGGATTCCCATGGGCAAGGTGACCATGCTCCTTTTCGATCACCTTAAGAGGCATCCATTGGCGCTGTCGTTCGAGTCGGACATCTCCCTTGCTCGCACTGCTGATGCCCCTCACTCGTCCATCTTGCTCTGCACCTATAGAGCCGTGGGCTCCAAGTACTGGAAGTACACCATCGACGGCACCAACATATTCCTCATCAATCTCATGGCCGTCGTCGTATTTGTCATTTTGGACTGGCTTATCCTCGATGGCATTCTTCACGTGGAGAACTTCCTCACCACGCCTGGCTTCCTGTTCGTGGCTGGCTTGCTCTCCATCATACCCCTCGCCTACTTTATTGGCCAAGCCGTGGCATCAATCTCAGCCCAGTCATCCATGGGACTTGGTGCTGCCATTAATGCCTTTTTCTCCACGGTCGTCGAGGTCTTCCTCTACTGCGTGGCACTGAGTCAGGGAAAAGGAGCACTCGTCGAGGGTAGCATTATTGGAAGCATCTTCGCCGGTATCCTCTTCTTGCCTGGTCTCTCCATGTGCTGCGGTGCCATCAAGCGCAAGACCCAGCGCTTCAACGCGAGGTCCGCCGGTGTTACCTCGACCATGTTGTTGTTTGCCGCCGTGGCGGCCTTTGGTCCTACCTTGTTCTACCAGATATACGGCACTCACGAGCTCAGCTGTACAGAGTGTGTCGACTACAAGTCGGATCATCGCGGAAGCAAGGATGGAGACCGTGACTGCCGGCGCTGCTTTTTTTCTCAGACCCCGAACGTCAATGACCGTTTCTATCTCGAGGCAGTACGACCCTACTGCTATTTTGCCGCCGTCTTCTTATTCATGTCCTATGCCATCGGCTTGTGGTTCACCCTACGTACCCATGCTGCGGTGATATGGAACACGGATAGTGACGACAAGAAGAACGAGGAGCAACACGCTGCGCGCGGACACGAAAACCGCCACATGGTAGACGCAAGCAGTGTCGACATCCGCGATAGCCACCTGTACAAGCGCATTCTCGGACAGTCTCTCAAGCAGGTAGGCCTTCCTGGAGAGCGAAGCGCTCACCACTCGCGTCGGCCATCCGGCGCGGTTCCTGCCAAAAGCTCCTCGCAGACTCCCCACCTGGTCCCTCCGAAGGCCAGCGGCAGCAATGCCGACGACCACAGCATCCGATCTCATGTTCATATGCCTGGCTTCTCCGAGCAAGATAACAACAACCTGATTCGCGGAGTCACTGAGCTTGCTGCCGCTGCGGCCGCTATTGCTGCTCGCGATGCTAAGATGCCTCGCCGCACTTCAGCTATTGGCTCAAACTCCGGCAACACGGTTCATACGCGTCCTGTCCCGCTACGCACCAGCACGTTCCCTGACATGGAAGACGTTGGAGAACAGGCGCATGCTCAGGGTGGTCATGATGCTCCCAACTGGAGTCGAACGAAGAGCGCCGTCATCCTGATGGGAGCTACTGTACTGTACGCCATCGTTGCTGAGATCCTAGTCGACACGGTCGATGTCGTACTGCAAAATTTTGCCATTGACGAGAAGTTCCTGGGGATCACGCTTTTCGCCTTGGTTCCGAACACCACCGAGTTCCTGGTAAGATTTTCGCACCGCACTCCAGTTGACCTCGATATTTACTGACTCTGCTCGTCCAGAACGCTATATCTTTCGCTATGAACGGCAACATTGCCCTGTCCATGGAGATCGGTTCGGCTTATGCCCTTCAAGTCTGTCTGCTTCAAATCCCCGCGCTGGTCTTGTTCTCAGCTTTGTACCCGATCATACCCACATTGGACAACCCCAACATCGCAAACTACACGTTTACTCTCCTGTTCCCCCAGTGGGACATGGTGACGGTGATTCTCTGTGTGTTCCTGTTGAGCTACATGTATGGAGAAGGCAAGAGCAACTACTTCAAAGGCAGCATCCTGCTCTTGACGTATCTAGTGGTCATAATCGGCTTCTACTACTCTGGCTTTACGGACTCGACGATGGACATGAACAGATTCGACACATACAACGCCGAGAGCGGCTGGGTGAGCTACAAGACGATTGGACGCAGCACAAACGGAGTGGCGTTTTGATCAACGCGGTTGAGATGTAGGGAGTTAGGTTCGCGCCGGAGTATGATCACTTACTGTGTACGGATGAGTGATGAAGACAAGGTAATGGTATCGGTGACGTGCGACTCAGCTATACCGATCCGAAGTAATTAATACACCTGCATAGCTAGTTACAGGCTTACAGCTGGGCGTACGGTCACGACTACACTTGGGAGCATTGTTTGTTTCATATTAGAATTCTTTGATTTGTTCTTCGTTTTTTTCGTTGCCTCTACTATGAGATTAGTAGATAGATAGTTTTTGGTCAACAGAGATGCATTGATACATGAACATGTTGGGACATGGCGGTGAAGAAAGGGTCGATGTGCCTGTTGACCGAGCCGACTTTGTGGAAGGCATATTTTGTTTGAATTTGTCTACTTGGAAGCAACCTGGAGCACCAAGGTAACTAACTGCCGACGATGTACATCCCTCATGCCAATTACCTGGACACTCTCTGGTACGTGACGGGTTGCATCAAAAGCCAGGATGCATCGAGGGCGGGCACACGAGAATGTCTGCAGTGGCTCGATAGACAAGGACAATAGCCATTGGGCACTTCCGCATCTTGTAGCTATTTGGTATCTATGGTCGGGATACGACCGACACTCACTCTGCCACCAAGCTTTAGCCTCCTCGTTCCGCGCAGACCGAGAACCTCTGTAGGCCTAGGACGTGACGACTTTCATGCCAGCAAGTTCTAGGCTCGTTGCTGCGGCATTCGACTCGAGCGTCCGTTCCGATCTAGTATACGTCGATTTTGCCGGCAGCCCCAAAGAATATTCTCCCGCTTCTCTTGCATGGACTGTTCGTAGTCACACCTCGGCAAGAAAAGCGTCGATACGCAATCGCCGTAATTATTGTTGGCCGTGGTGTCCGTATCCATAAAGTGATTTGCAAAGATTCCTTCTTCACTGCCAGAGACGAGCTCCGACAAGCAATGAAAAAAGGTCCCTCAGACACCCACCGCCGTCCACCCCGGCCACGCGCCCGAAGGCAAACGCGACGAATCGGGGTTGAGATCATCACCACCCTCTATACAGCCATCAGAGATGACCGCCATCCTTGCGGACAGGTCGAGGGTAAAACAGTGCTACCGAAGCAGCACTGATTGAGAAAACTCTTCACTCTAGGACGACAGGGAAGAGCTCATCTTCGGGAGTGGGATCTGTAACTCTTTTGGAGAAAACAGAGTAGGAAAACAACCTATAGAAATGATTCTATGAAGTATGTTCAACATGAAGAAGAAAAGAAGAGAAAAGTCGAAAGAGAACGGGACGAGAGCACGATTATATAGGATTTCCCAGGGCGGTCTGGGCAGGCTGAATTCTGCCACTGATTTCGGCAGGCTGGGAGCCCTGCCCAACAAATTTTCTGATTGGCTGCCGAGTATGGACCCATACTCCCACAACTCAAAATTTGATTGGCTCCGCAGCAAGGCATTCATGTAGCGGCTCCGTAACGATCCAAATTCACTGCGTGTCCATTGGACAATTTTGGAAAGGGCCGAGCCGTATCGGTCTCAAGACCTCACCAGCCACATCAAGCCTCGCTCTAGCCACGCCACCGAAGCGACAGCCGAGGTTTAGCCCCACAGCAGCAGACTCTTTAGCAGCGCGCTCCGGAAATCTGTTTGGTCATTTTCTTCTCTTTTTCTTTCCAACTTTAAATTGTATTGGGCACATTTTATTGTAGGTGAGCTTGCGCGAGTCGTTTTCCTTCGGGGAATCTGGCTCGCGATCACTCGAGTCTATCCTCTATCTTGTGCTCTAGAGCATTCTTTTGACGCCGATTATGGAAGCATGTGAGGAGGCCTTCTCAAGAGGCCCCCCGATGATCAATGCCTCTTACCGCCGGTTGTTACATTCTTTCACACTGCGTGTATGTCTTGCAGTGAAGTCGAGGCGGATTTGCTCAGCAGTATGGGGACTTGCGTGATCGTGTTTGTGCGATTGTGCTCTTGTCGTGTCTGGACATGCCCTGTATTTTGAATATGTTCGCGCACTTGGCACTGCAGCGAGTGAATCCGTCGAGATCGGCCGGAATCTGTGTTGTGTGCGCACATGAGTATCGCCCAAGCAGGCAGTCAGACTATGGGATGATGTCTCCCATCTGGCCGTGCTTGGTTTTTGGCGAGTACGGAGTACGGATACAAATGTGGCGACTGGATTCACGGAACTGTTTGTTGACGGGGCCAAGTTGCTCGCCCAAGTTCATTAGTTACCTGACTACGTTGCTACATTCATGCCTGGAGATATGTCGCCTTTTGCACCTGCGTCCCATTCTTCTCTCTCTGGTAAATCTCCTCGATCAAGCGGTGGCGGCGCAGAGCGTGATCCCAGTCCGGATAATCCCCCGTCCTCTTGTCGGCGAAGGCCTCATACAGCCTCGCGACGTTGGACGCCGGCAGCGGCAGTTCGTCCCACTCGTCCGTGACCAGCGGCAGCTCCTGGATCTCGTCGGTCCTGTTGTCGTAGAAGCGCACCTTGAGGTCGGGGAAGCCCATCTGCAGCGTCGTGCCGCTGCCCGTGACGGCCAGCTCGCCCCTCTCGCCCAGGATGCGCCAGTGGATGCCCTCGCCGGGCGCGATCGCCTTGCCGCCGTAGAGGTGGTAGGAGAGGAGCGCGCCGGACTCGAAGCGGCCCTGCAGCATGATCTGGTCGTGGGTCTCCCGCTTGAGCGTCTCCAGCACCTTGCGCGACGGGTCCGTCGGCATCTTGTCCGTGATGTCGACGGTCGGTATCTTGATGTCCACGATGGAGTTGTACGACGCGAGCTCGCCCAGGACCTCCATGACGGTCTCGATCGAGTGGCCGAAGAGGATCGACACCATGTTGCCCCCGACGTCCGCCTTGGCGAAGTAGTCCTGCCCCCGCCAGTCCTCGGGCCCGTTGTACATGGCCGGGCCCACGAAGGAGCTGCTCAGCACCTCCTTGCCGATCCTGCCCTCGGCGATGGCCTTCTTCAGCGTGCGCACCACGGGCGACTGCCCGCCCTGCAGCCCGATCAGCGTCCGGCACCCCTTGTCCCGGGCGATGCGGTTCAGCTCGGCGGCCTCGGCCAGGTTGCGGCCCAGCGGCCACTCGCAGAAGACGTCCTTGCCCGCGCGGACGGCGGGCAGCAGCGCCTCGTAGTGCGAGACCACGTTGACGGAGCAGACCACGAGGTCGACGCCGGCGTCGTCGGCGAGCGCCTGGTACGAGCCATGCGCCTTGGGCGAGCCCGGCAGCGCGAACTTGTCGATGGCCGCCTGCGAGCTCGCGACGGACGAGTTGCACACCGCCGTGATGGCGTACTTGCTGCTCTTCAGCAGGTAGGGGAGGTGTGCGAGGACGGCCCAGCTGCCCTTTGCGCTGAGCCCGATGACGCCTACGCGGATGGGCTGGGACATGGTGGTGTAGGTATCGATAATCGAGTAAGTGCCAAGTAAGTGCCCGGGTCTGCCGTCTGGGAGGACTGGTACGGGAGTGCTCCTGATCCTGTGCGAGTGACTGTATACGCACGCAGTAGAGATGGGGTTTGACGTCAGGACGCAAAAGAGAAGACGGAGAAGAAGATGGAATCCTCACGAGCTGGCTAGATACTCGGGCCCCTCGACTACTCTGCCGATCGAGTTCGGAGTAGTTGCCGCCAAAGGTGGAGAAAAACCGGCTCATATGCAACTTGGCGGCGATCACCGAAGATAATGGAAATGCAGTTTGGATGGCGGAGGCGAGTTTCCAGGCCAAAACTCCACTGATACTTGTGCATACGCAAAATTTCGATGGCGAGGTATTTCCCAGAGATACTGCATGTGTAGTAAGTGGCAGACTTGGTTATGTCGCTCATCTCTAGGGTGTCGAGACTTGGAGCATTACATGTTCCCATGCGGCCATGTCAATGTCATTGGTCGTAGACAGTGTAAAGAGAGGCATCTGCCACTCACCCACATCCGTTCACCCGACATACTCGTACGAACCATCCGCGGCCTCGATGTCTATGTCTTAGAAAACCCGTGCTCTAGAGTTCCATGCATCACGTAACGCCCCAAACCCCCAGGACGTCCCTCTTCTCCCCCTCTACCTGAGCCGCTGTGCTCGCAGCCTCCAGCTTCTTCACTCTCCTGACCAAAAGACCGACGCAGAACGGCCCCAGTATAGTACACAGCACAATCGCCCAGGTGACGATGAGGAATATCTCCGAAGCCCCTTCTCCCGCCGCATTCGTTTCAGACTCACCACTGAATATGCCGTTGCTTTCTGCGACTGAAGAGATCAGAAATCCGATCTCTCCTCTAGCCACCATGGCGCATGAGACTATGCCTGCTGGGTAGAGGGAGAGTGGGTTTTCCGGCCTTTGCGGCTTGTCTTGTGTCCGTACAGGCTGAGTCTCGCTTTGTTCAGTCGCCTGTGTCTTCCGCTTCGGCTGATGAACCAACTTCCCGGTTCGAACCCAACATGAGACTATGCGGCATGCAGAACCTATCGAGGTCGACACTCCGCTGCGTATACCTTTGGTGGACACCGGGAGGCGGATCAGCCAAGCGCCGCACAACAATTTGCCTATAATCATAAGGATTGTATAGACGATCCCTCGCCACACAATCCAGCCCGTAAACATCTTGGTGATGGGAATGGAGAAGCCGATGGATGCCTGTCACATGTCAGCTTGATGATGAAATATCGAATACACCCAGTGTAGTTCTGCGAGGTGCTCTTACGAAAAAGAACGGCTTGAGAACGCGCCCAACTGCTTCAGCGTAGTACAACTGGTACATTTCTGGACTGCCATCGTGAGTGTCTCCAGGCATGACTCCCTGCGTCACACCGCTGGCAGTGGCATCACCACTGGGTTCGCCTGTAGATGCAGGGCAGCCGCTCTGAACCGCCGAGGTCCCCTCGGCATTCTGCGCTCTAAACTCTGCCACAAGCCGCCCTCTTTCATCCCTCCACCAGCTCGCCACGATGCCAGCCAGGTATGCAGCCAGCAAGACCGAAGCACCAGCATAGCTAGCCGCCGCCACCAGCCCGAGGAGAACTGCCGTCTGGACCAGAAACGCACTCTGTCCCGCGTCGACCCATCTCGACGCGTTGGCCTCGAAGTCGGGGTGCTTCGCACCCATCCTCCACACTCGGGCTGTAAGCGGGCGCAGCACGTACCGACACCCGAGCGGAACCGCGACCGCGAACCCGATAGACGCCATTACCGGCCGGACCACCACACCGGCGGTGATGGCCGCCGCGCCTGGTCCCAAGCCCGCCACGATCTGCACCATGACCAAGCCGACGACGTCATCCATCATGGCCGCCGTGCTCAAGACGCTGCCGAGGCGCGTCGTCGCCAGCCCGCTCGTGCCGAGCACCGTAAACGTGGTCCCGAGACTGGTCGAGCACAAGGCCGCGCCCGCAGCGAAGCACTGGAGCGGGCCGGCGGCGGCGCCGACGACGGGGCCGAGCAAGAACGACAGCGCCATCGGTGCGGCGACGCCGGTGAGGGCCGCGCAGGCCGAGAGCGCGAGATTGGCGCGCATGGTGCCCAGCGAGGAGGCCTGGCCGCCCGCAAAGACGATCAGGATGAGGCCTAGGTAGCCGAGCTGCACGACGGCGGCCTCGAGGGGCGCCGAGAGCCATTTCGCGCCCGGGGTGCCCCAGGCCGTGCCGATCAGGACCTGGCCCACGAGGCCGCAGTAGAGGGTGCGGTCGAGCAGGGAGTTGACGAGGTTGAGGGCGAGCAGGAAGGAGCTCAGGATCAGGATGTCCTCGATGCTGGGTTCGTGGTAGGGGAGTGAAGCTGCCATGTTGGAAACTTGGACAGAGGACCACTACTTGTTGCTCTCAGCCAACTGATACAGCGTCTCAATTGCCGTCGCCCATGTTGAGTCGTGGTGTGGAAAAATATAAGTTCCTGTTGGAGTTTGCACTTGGCACTTGGTGACGCTAGAGTAGCAGATTTGGCAGCAATTTCACACTGACTACGATTTGTTCCAACATGGTGAGAGACTGACTATGCGGCTTGTAGGAACTATCGAGACCGATACTCGGCTGTATACAGTATGCCTGTACCTTTGGTAGACACTGGGAGATTAAAAATGATATGACGGTGTAAATTAGTTGTTTATCACTCTGTAAGCACTTGCATTATTATATGCAGAGGTCTGGTTATGATAACTTATACCGAGTAGGTCGAGTATCGCTGCTGTTAGTTGAAAGTTTGGAAGGGTGGTGTGTTTGGAAGGATGGTGGGGTCTTTTCTGCCAGTAACGTTAGCCAGCTACCGCAACGTCGAAGCAGTGGATATGGGCGATGTAATAAGCGTGCTTACTCAAGGGCCCGAGCTGTTCCGTTGCTGTCAACGGAACAGCTCGACCCTCGAGTACTATCTAACTAACAAGTTAGGTTCTAGCTACATCGGAAAGAAAGGACTGAAGACCAGCTCGATCCCTCTGACCCTATTTAGTGTAGGGAGGTGGACCATGCTCCGTGTGCGCCACAGGTGGCTAATCCATCAATAGGTAAATATATCTTGCGACACCAATGACCAGCCAACAGCGAAGGCTCTCATTAACCCAAACCGTGACACCTGGCCTACCGTCATCTGCCTCCGCAGCAGAGTAGTCCTTACAAGGAGAAAGATGCGCGGTCACGCACTTCTTCAGGCCGTCGGTTCGTCCGGAACAGCCTGCGGTTCGTTGAAACCATCAGCATCGGCCAGCATGCCGCCGATGAGTCGGATGCCCAACCACAAGAAGGCAGCGCCTACCAGGCAGGGAACCAAAAGGGACATGAAAGACTTTGCGTAGTTGTCAAAGGGCCTCGAAGACGCAAGCCTGGCGTCCATCGTAACTCCGACGGCGACAACAATGTACGCGAGGAGCCGGCGCATATCGGTCTTCATCCTGCGCGTTTCATGGCACATCCAGAAGAAGGCGTAGCCAAGAGCGAAGATTCCGGGGCTGGCAGCAGACTCTAGTCGCCTCTCCACAAAGGCCTTGTGTCCGTAGGCCACGCTGAAGATCAGCGTAGCCCACCCATACCAGGTCTCGCGATTGGCGTTGAAGTATCTCGAGCATAAGAGCCAAAGTATCCCGGAGATAGAAACGGCAGCATGCCACAGCAGGTCCGATTCTTGAGCCGTGCCAGTCGCGGCTTGTTCCAGATGATCAGCAGATCCCGTGGCTGATATTTCGGGATCAATCGGTGCTGCACAAGCTTGCGTTGCCATCACGACTAGCTGCAGAAGTCTGAGGGGTTGCCCAATCGTCGTGAGAATTCGATGCAAGAGAGCTATTGGTTCCCTAAAGAAAACACAATTCGGAGGACTGCAGTGTGCTCGAATCTCGTCATTGCTGTCCACATCGAACGAATCGAGTCCCAGGTGTAAGTCGGAGCTGGGTTTTGGTTGTCTGGTGATTTCCTTGCCGGCTTCTTGTCTGGTGTCGCGCATACGATGACTAGTCGTTCTGTTGGAACTTCCATTGCAACTCGACGTCATCACTGTCGTTCCGGATCCGTCGCCCGGCGAGGGTTGGGGGAACACGGCATCATCGTCAACCAAGGTACAAGCTTCTCTACCGGTATCGCGATGGCTTGGGGGGTCAGTAAAAGAGTGAATGCCGTGCCTCCATATTCTGGCTGGCATAGCATACTTGGCGGCCAATCTTCGCCGAGCTGGAGTTGCGGCGGGATGCTGCGAGGCAAGGAAGAAGTTATGGTGCTCATGTAACAGGGTACGATGCAGAGCAATAAGACCTTGCCACTGCTCGTTGGTTAACTTGGCATCCGTCTGCGAGCTCTGTGCGTTATCCACCTCTATGCATTTCGCTTCGACCATAACCAAGCCCGCGTAGATACCCTTAACCTCGGTAACAAGCTGCTCTTGAGTCATCGGTCTGGTCTCGGGCTGCTTGATCGGCTTGATCGGCTTGATGGAGTTGGCAGGCTCAGCATCCTCGGCAGGCCTAGCCCGGGCCCTTAACTGAGCTTCCGTGCGCTCAGGTTTGCCAGGTAGATTGCCTCGGAAAGGCACCGACCTGGGTTGGTCAGGGTCCCATAGCTTTCCGGTTTGGGGCCCTCGTCCAAAGTCAGATGAGTATGTAATAGTCGCTCGGGACCATAACGGGGGTCAGGGCCGCGAGCTCGAAACCTCGGCAGGGCCAGATTTGGCCCCTTTGAAGGCTCATATCGCTTTATGTCTTGCCTACTAATATATAGTTAGAGCTACTTAATGCAAGGCATAATATAAGCATAATAGTCTTACCCTTGAGTTGCCTTGACAGGAGCAGTTCGTCGAAACTCGCGTACAAAATCCGCAGCATCCCTGCCGTCTAGATAATCGCCATGCTTTTCACTGAGATGGTTACGTATAACCCTTTCCGTATCTCCTAGTTCTTTCTGGCAATGTGGACAGCGTATTAGCTTCTTCAAGAAGAAAATGAAGTCTGGTTGGTGCGGCATTGCTCTGAAAGCCATATGCGTGTGTGTCTGTAGGCAATGTCGCGGTGATCCGAAAGTGTTCGGTAGTAGATTGTTTCCCTCAGTTCTGGAACTATTCTGGGAAGTACCCCAGGGGCGAGAACCGGTGGGAGATGGAAGTATCACCGTAAAAGAATATCGAACAGGAGATTGTGTCGATCTCGTTCGCAGAGCAGTATGACTTCCTTGCAATGATGGTGTCTATCTTGCGGACAACTGAATTGACTGACTTTCGAGACAGCAAGAAGGTTGGTGAAAGAGAGGAATAGGCCAGCCGACATAAGACGTGTGTCCTGCCTGAATGGGCTGGCTGAGCTGTGTGCCAGCTCAGAACCCCCGCACGCAGCTCTGTGGGCGGCCTCCTTGATAAGCGGCATCATCTGCGGCTTCTCTCCTCCAGACACCTGCTCTTCAAGTATATGCCGATAACATCTTTTAGACAACTTGAAGCTGCCTCACGACCAAATTCCACTGCGAAGTTCTGATCCGAACTTTGAGCACCGTCTGCGATCGCAAGCCTAAATGATGGAGACGAGACGGAGCGAGAAAGCTACCCTACCTATGCGCGCCATCACAGATGATATAGATGATCCGGACGACATGGGCCTGCCGATTCTCTCAACGAGTGAGTCGGCTCCAAAACCGACCGCTTCCTGCTTATACGACGAGTCTTCCATAGCAGAGGAAAGATCATCACCTCGACCAGTGCTGAGCCCTCAACCCTCCCCACCTCAGCTACTCAGGATAGTCCATATCATGAGCGGTATCCTGTCGGTAACAGCGTCAACGCTAGTAGGACCGTCGATCTTCCTATGCCAAAGCAGCCAGAAACCGATGGTTATCAGCCAGATCCAGGCCGCGACGGGGGTAGATCTGGGTGTAAGTGTGACCAGGTCGCTTCGCAGGTCAAAGCCTTTGACTGACGGTATGTAGGCGCTAATATTCAGCACTTCCCAAGATCGAGCCCTTCGAATATCACCGACAACTGTCCTCATCATTGTCCAGCTGTACAGTCTTTCAACCGTAGCCTTCCATCAATGCCGACGGCATGATCGCTGGCAGAATACGATCGTGAGCCTGGTGCTTTTGATCGGTATAGCTCCGAAAGTTTTTGAAGACTCGAGCCAAGATATACTTCTAGCAGACGTGGCAACGCTAGCCCCTGTTTTGATATCGCTGGGGCTGGTACTCAGTACAATGCTGCACTCGATATTCCAGACGCGCGGGAGATATAGATTCGAGGTCACAAGGCATTCACGAATTGAGGGAAGGATCAATTCTGGCGCCGAGAATAATGGCAAAGGGACTTGACTCTCGATGTGGAGGAGACCTTCAAGGTTCCTTAAGATGATCATGGGAGTATCATACAATATGTATGGCTCCCTGAGACGATCAAAGGAGCATGGGGGAAGAGAGAGATTGGGATGTGGATGGAATACACGTACGTACTTGGAAGATGCGGAGCAAAGGCAGCCCGTCTTCTCCTTGTCGGGTGAGGGAAGATACTGTCCAGTGTCTGTACATGGACAGGTACGGAATGGTCAATGTCAACCTCTGAGGATTCCCGTTGTGTGCGGGGGGCGGGGCACAGCTTCCAACTTGTTGCAAGTCATAGCTATCTATCTATACGCAGTAGAGCAAACACTTCTACATCGAAAGCAATCATTGCCAAGTCCAGTGTGATATGAGAGAGTGGCTACGAAGAGACTGGTTACGAAGAGGGAATCGGCCAAATCGCTTCATTGATAGAGTCTAGCTGTGCAAAGACGTCGTCTACCATCGCCACGTCTAGTATGCACCCGGAACATGCAATTTCGCTTTTGTAGGCCAATTTCATCATCGCTCATTACTGCCTAATCGCTTTCCAACTCCTTGGGCCACATTATCTCGTGCCTATAGAGAGCCTTTATCATACGAATGAAAACCAAGACCCATACGATGATCAGCAAGGCCGCCATTGTACAGCCAAAGATCCTCATCCCTTTATTGTCGAACGCTTCCGCCAATGAAAGTGTCGCTGTAACGAGGGCCGTGTTGGGAAAGACAAAACTCCACCACGCCATCTGGAAGGGCAGCTTGTGTTCGGGGCGCAGGTACTTGTGCAATGACCCCACCGAGACAAGAAAGAACCAGCAGCTGAGCCCCCAAAGCCAGAGGCCCATCATGATCGACAGCATACGGAGGCTGTAGATTGCATAGACGCGACCCTCCAGGTCCATTGGCAAGATGACGTCGGTCTGGGAACCGAGGGCAACGATACTTGCACATGTAAAGCCTGCAGGACCGATGGATATGAAAACACCAGGCCGTTGCATGTCTTGAGGAAGTTTCTGGGTCATGAGACGATATAGAAAAGCTGCGCAGACCATGAAACTGATCAGAAACCCTGTCCCCTGGACAGTTACAGCGCTGAGAGCGATCGCGAGCCTGTGAATGGCCACATCCGACCCCGAGCTGGTGACACCTTTGATCACATTGCTGGCAAACGGTCCCGCCAGCAGTAGAGGGTATGCGGGAAACACCCAGACGGGCGTCATGGTATGAATGGGGAAAATTCTAGGGGTGCTGTCAGCTAGGTTTCTTTCCTCTCATGAGAAAGCAGGCAAGCGTACTGTGTCGACCAAAGAATGAGATACATGCCGCAGCTGGCAGTGACACTGACGGTGATGTAGATCCAATACAGCACCTCGATGGCATGTGGGAGCCAGGGACCAGCTTTAGGGATCCCATACTCGCAAACGTTGATCAAGATGATGGCCATGCTACTTTTGTCAGCTTCTGTCTAAGCCTCGTCGAGAAACGGCGGAATGACGAGCTGGCTCACGATACAACCTGGAATGGTCAGCATAGCTCGGCACGACTCGTTTGTTCAACTCACCACTGATGGGATGAACAAGCATTCCATCTGGTCGGTAAAGGAATTGACGAAACTCCCAGGCGAAAGAGAGAATCGCATGCCCGCCAGGATGCAGTTGGCGAGGAAGAGACAGATGTTGAAGAGCATAAACACAAGCCCGATGTAGTAAAGCCATTGTGACCTGTAAGGCACTGTTCGGAATAGGGTCAGCTACGTGCGTCAGTATAGCTGGCTGGCTGTATCCAGTAACTCACACACATGAAGGACGTTCGACACGCCGCCAGTTGCCTGGGAAACGGGTATGAGAAGGGGCAATGCCATGGTCCAATGCCGTTCGACTTACCATATTCTAGTGAGTATCAGTGGACTTGTTGCCGACATGTGTAAAGATGTGAGACCTTACCATCGTGAACCAGTTCCACTGGTGACAGCAAATACGATCCCGCAGGCCAGTCTTTTTCCCGTGACGGTCTTTCTCGGTATCGGACAGCATCTTGGCTAGACTCGCGGCGCTTGGGGGTTGAGCCGATGAAATAAAGGCTCTTCTCGCGGGCCGCTGAGAAGACTCGATCGGCGAAGCGCCAGTCATGAAATAGTCCTCTCGCGGCGTGACGTAGCCATTGGCGGCCGCCTCGAGACCGGAATAGACTACTCGGGACATGCTAACATGCAAAAGTCGTCGGGGGTCCGGGCAAATAGCTTAGAGGCAATATAGAGGCCGATGAGGGCGACGGAGTCGAGATGAGCCAGTGCCGAGTGAAAGTTGACAAGCGTTGTCACGAAAACCACAAACTGGAGGACGACGGAGCCGACATTGGCAAGCGACATGTCTCCTAGTGGTAAGGTTGCTTCTGTAACGTGCTAAGCGCACAAGGGTCTCACGAGGGGAAGACGGAGAGTTGTAAGTTAACTAGTCGTCGGGTAGGACCGTGGGAGGAGTTACAGGAGAGTCTGGTTAAGTGGAGAGACAAAAGTAGGAGTGGGGTTGGAGTCTTGGAGAGGTGAAAGAAGGAAGCAGTTCCTGCCTGTGTGTGAAGATGGCGGAGGCGGACAGGTATCAGATTCTCGACATCCCCCCTTTAGCGGCTAGTGTTTCGTGTAGTTGGGCTCAAGAGCCTCAGACTACAAGTTAAGCGAATGGACGAATGCAGGTTGCAGCGACGAAGTTATTAACCATCCGTACTAGGCTTTGCCGTTGGTTTACCGAAGCAGGCGATAAGAAAGAACCCCGCGGGGTATCGGCGCTCCAAATGCAGGGTTATGCTGTCATACCTTTTCTTAGCTCGGCAGGTACGGCAGGGGGTGTGAATGCATTCCGTCTTCGAAAGCTAAAAGTACAAATACTCCATACAACTTGTACACTCTGGTACACTTGCACACCACTGTGTGGTGCGTTGGTAGCAAACCACAATCAATATACCTGTCATACCAAGTACATCCTTTCTTTCATCTGCACACGCATCAGCATAGATATAATAAGGAGAAAGCAAGTACTGTGTACGGATATGAGCGCCAAGGCCGAGCCACAGTCAATAATGGGGCCCCTTCATCATCCGATGTGGACCCTGGAACGTATCTCTCCAATCAACCATTGCTCCCGCCCGCATGGCACAGATCCCAACGTGTGCAGCTTGCTTGCTTGCTGGCCTCTGGTGAACGAACCTGAACCTGAACCTGACTGAACCTGCACTTGAATTGCACGCAAGGGGGGATGGATGGACGCCCTCAACAAACATATCTCGTACCTTGCAACCAGCCATCGCTTTGACACACAAATCCCACGCTACACGAAGCCACTACGACCTTCTTTCTCGAAGACTTCTTCCTCCTGCCGCCAGCCGCCAGCACGGATACTCGAGTCTCGGGCTTCTCGTTACAATCGCAGCCAATAGACACAGCTTGGGAAGCTCTTCTCCCAAACAACTTCTAGCACCGGGGATCAGTACAGAGCCAGAGGAAAACCAGTGGTTTCCAATTCCTCGACAATGCCACTTCGCCCAGCATCATCCAAGCAGTGGTCGTTGAACGACACATATGGTAAGCTGCTCGCAGACTGGGCCTCCAGGCCCAGTCGCATCCGGATTCTCGAGTGTAAAGCTAACAAGCCGGTCGGGACAGGCTTCATCGCCAGCTACGCTGAGGCGCAGGCATCGAGCACCGCACAGCGACGTCCAGTTATACATACACCGAACCCAGCATCGCGGCTGCTCCTGAGCAGCTCGAGGCCTTTCTCGGTAACACGAGGCAGCAATGCTTCGTCCTCGTCCAACTCGTCTGAACGGAGCCAGCAACAGCAAAATGCACTCTCACCCACGAACCCGTCGCACGTTGTTCGACGTGGATTCCACAACTACTTCGTCACACATCTGCCGTCTTCTTCGCTACACCCAGACTCGCGAATCTCGCCCGGCCAGCATCACAAGCTACCACGAGACGCTGCCACGCGCCACGTGCCCAAACCCGGCTCGTCCGTGGCTGTAACGCCTCCACACATCGCCTCTGGCCGTGAGCTGACGGTTGTACGCATTCCGCTGCGCAGTGCCAAACATCACTACGGGGTCGCCGAATCACGAGGTCAACGCTCGTACAACGAGGACCGAAACCAGGCTGGCACCATCGACGTGCCCGCATTTGCGAAACGGGCCCCCATAAGCCTTGTGCGGAACATGAACAAGAACAGTGGCGAGGGAACGTCGGCAGACAGTCCGTTCGGCGATCCCCAAGTCTTCTACTTTGCCGTCTTTGACGGCCATGGTGGTACACAGTGCAGCGAGTTCCTGACCGAGGAACTCCACGGCTACATCGAGGAGGCAGCCAATGAGTTCGAGTTAAAGAGCAGCCTGAAGGCACGGGAGCGGATCCTGAACCAGGTGTTGGCACAACAGCTATCGTCCAAGCCCGATGTAAGCGATACTGGAGCTCAGGCAGGCAAGCAGCCGGTCAAGGTGGATCTGGCCGATGCCGAAGAGGTGTTGGGTCAAGCCGAGCTTCCAGAGATTGACAAGCGCGGCGTGATCATCGAGCCCGACAAGGCAGATGCCATTGCTGGATCGGAACCAAAGCCTGCCCAGGCCAACGTACCCAAAGCCCTCCAACTGGAAAAGGAGCTTGTCAAGGAGTACAAGGATACCGTCGGTGGTTACTTTCGTCGATTCAGACCCCCCATTTCGCTGCCCTGCGAGAGGAATCAGACTCTACCGAACCCCTCGTCTCCATTGAAGCTGTCCTGACCTATGCCTTCCTTCGCGCCGATTTGGATTTCATCGCCGCCCAAGCGCGGAAACCGGATCCGGATGACCCGTACGTCACGGATGGTGCTGTAAACGACGACGAGATACTTGGAAAACCACACCATCAACCACCGTCAGGCCACGGCATCGGCGGGGGGTACACGTTTCAAGGGCGGCTCAACGGCCTCTGTTGCCATGATCTCGACGCCGACGCCAGCACCCTTCTGGCACCCTGCCGCTACTAGTACGCTACTGGTCGGCCATGTTGGAGATACGCGCGTCTTGCTGTGCGAGACGGCCACGGGACTGGCGAAGCCCCTGACGAGTGATCATCATCCCAGCTCACCAGCCGAGGCACAACGTCTGCGTCGCTACACTGCTTCATTTGTTACCGACTCATTTGGCGAGGAGCGTATCCAAGGTCTGGCCAATTCCCGTGCTTTTGGCGATATGAGCTCCAAGCGCTTGGGTGTCTCGGCCGAGCCCGAGATTACGCGAAGTGAATTGGGTCCGGCCCAGTACAGTTTCCTTGTCTTGATGTCTGACGGTATCTCTGGGACGCTGAGCGACCAGGAGATTGTTGATATTGTCAAGGAGGCGAAGACGCCCGAGCAGGGCTCCAGCGATGTTGTCAACTACGCTACAGAAGTGACGAAGGATGGCGACAACGCCACGTGCCTGGTAGTGCGGCTCGGTGGCTGGGAGAGAAGAAGCGAAGGGGGTCTGGGCAGCATGGGAACAAAGGAGATTCGGGACTTTCGACGACAGGAATCTTCGGATCCTAGGAGGGGCCGTCGATAAACCACGAGGCAATGCTGGCATCCTGCTGTAAGATCGGGGGTCTGCAGTGGTGTTGGCTGGTAAAGCTCGGGGAAACCTCAAGTCACGCCAATCCTAAAGGTTCTTGCACACACCGCATGCATATTTTCACTTCGCTTAGACGGCATTCATCATTTCGTAGCTCCCAAATACTACACCACATCGCAAAAGTGCGACGTACGGCTAGTCTCCCGAGTTGATCAGCTGGTTCTTCCGTCTGCAAACGGTCATTGGTGGCTACGCGACATGTACCGCACTCGAGGTTTATCATGACCCAAGAAGTACTTCCGACTTTCCTAGGCGTTTTCTTCGATACCAGATACCAATTGGAAAATGGACCTTTCATACTGTAAAGATACGATGGAACGTCTGTTGTGCAACCATGTGCAACCGATTGAGCCGCTGACGAAACTACGGACACACGGCATATGAGAGTAAAGTTTGGTATTTCTCAGCGACAGGACTTGGGAACAACAAGAATTTGCCATTCGGTGACAGTCGAACAGTTCTAAAGGCCGGATTCCCCAAGGTGTCGAACGAGAAGCGAAAAAGAAACAGGATGGAGATGTGACGATTTAGATGGCTTATTACCACGGGTGGAGGACTCCTCAGTTCTCGACTGTTATAATTACCCCTTTTGATCACCCGCAAGCGCGCCACCTTCTTGGCGGCCAACGACCATCCACTCCGGGCACTCCCCACGGCAAATGTCCACTCACCACGGCGAATGAGAAACAGAGTTTCTGGCAACTGGAGTTCAAAGTGGAAATAACACATTATGTAATAGCCGCGATGGGACCGGAACGAGTGGAGATGCTGGAGTCTTGGGGAGAGCTGACGGCATACGCAGCAGTATAAAACAGCCAATCCCTGGGTCAAAGACGTGAATAGGTACGCAAGACGCCACTCAAGTTTCCATCACATTGAATCATCGACTTTCAATCCCGCCTGCCATGTCTCCCAAAATCCTACGTCGCAAGAACCAAACCCCTGGGTTCGGCCTGCAGGCCGCCCTCGCGGCTCAGGAGCTGGAGGCCACGACGCCACCGGTTCCGATCGCGAGTCCCTCAGAGAACGCAAGCACACCCGTTTTCTCCTTTACAGCTTCACATCCGCTAATTCCCACCAGCCCGAAGAAGTGAAAGCGTACGGCGACTCCTTCACTATGGAGACCTTCACCGCCGCGGACGCCTGGGAGCTCGGCCACCTGCTGTATGCGCGCCTCCTGCCGTTCGCGGCGCAGAAGCCGACGCTGGTGTCCATCTCGCTGGCCAACAGCGGCCAAGTCATCTTCCAGACGGCCGTGGGCGCGGGGACGGCGCCCGACAACGAGATATGGGTGCGCCGCAAGCGCAACAGCGTGCTCCGCTGGGGCAGCAGCACCTGGCTCCTGCACTGCAAGTACGAGGCCGACGAGGAGAAGTTCCGCGCCAAGTTTGGCATGAGCCAGGAGCAGGCGAGCCAGTACGCCATCCACGGCGGCGGCGTGCCGATCCGCGTCAAGGGGGTCGAGGGCATCGTGGCCGTCGTGGTGGTTTCGGGCTTGAAGCAGCATGAGGACCACGCCGTCATCGTCGATGTTATCAGTAGTAACTGGGAGTAATCGAACTTTTGCCATTCTGCACCGAATGAGCTTGCCATGGATATCGGAAAGGTCTCAATCGGGATCTGGAAAGTCCAACCCGGGATCGGCGAGATGACTGGTTTTCTGCGGCATCTTCGATATTGTATAGCGGTGTGTTGATGCTGGCTGTACGGAGTAGCAGAACGAGAGTTGATGCTAAAGCTTCCTGGAGAGAACGAACATGGGCCTCCCTCTGCAACTACCGTAAACCGTGTCTGTGGCTCCAACATAAATGGCGGAAATAAGGCACCCATGAGCACTTCGTCTCGGCTACATCACGCAGATCGCTCTTACCCCTGAGTAATATACGTCTGTAGTATGGGAAGTGACAGCCGACTCCATTCGGGCTCACAAGAAACAGCAAGGTCGGCCTCGTCTTGAGTCGATTGCAAGCGCTTGGAAGCACTCTTGGGAATGGCAAACTGTACAGAAATCTAGCCCGGCAGTTCTACAACTTACGACATTTTAGCGGTTGTTCTCTCATTTATCTAGGCCGAAGCCAGAACAACGAACGTCGCGCGAGGCTTGAACAGACCCAAACTCGGCAGCAAGGACGATTTGAAGCCATCTCTTTACCAAATCCAGCACTTGATTCGGAATCAGTGGATTAGGAAAGGGAAACGACGTGAGATGTTGCCACAATCGTGTCTTTCTGTTACATGCTGACCTCTGCTCCAGTTCTGCACGTTCTGCAAGCGAGGCCAACCTGATACAGGAACCATGTACTGGTACAATCTACCAGCAGAGATCAGGCTCGCGATCCTAGAATCGATACCCGGCAGGCCCCTATTTGACGGGTCCTACACCATCGCATCATGTGCCGCGGTCTGCAAGGATTGGCAGCCCATCATGGAGGCGGCGAACTTCAAGAGCCTGAATATAACGAGTCTCGACGTGGAAGACTTTGATTTTATTTTCCACTCGTCTTCGATACGGCAAACGTACCTCGCAGATCTTCGATATGAAATCGCCATACCCGAGTTGCTTCAGATTACACAGTGGGCGGGGAGGTTGGCACTGCTGGACACCATTTACACGAAGGCCGTATTCTGCCTGTTCAGTGTGCTCCATGACTGGGGCGAAGCGACGATTTCAAGTCATAGTCGTGGTCTTGCTCTAGAGGTGGTTACGGATTCAATTTCCACCCAGCCTGGACTCGAAGGTCCGGCTGATCAACTGCCACTCCTTACATTCAGCCAGAACGCAGTCTATCGGCTGTCTCCGACAAACCCCCATCTGCCAAAGGCGTGGGTGGTGACAGGCTTCAAGATGTCACAGTCGGACCGCTACCGGATCGAGGCATCGGTTGGAAGTTTAACCGAGCCCATACCCTGGCTGAGGCAGGTCCATCTGGAGTTCGGAACGAGCGCTGGATGCCACCCCTTGGACGGTTACAGTGAGCAGTTTGTAGCCTATGCCTGTACCCGTCTTCGATGACTGATCTTCATGTAGTCCGCCTAAACCATTCGTGGTGGACTCCAGCGATTAGACACGTCATTCTCTACCGAGACCTCATTTGCAGGCAATATATCGCTGAAAACCATGCGTACACCCTAAAATTGAGGGAACACCTTGCTTGGGAACTCGCCGAACGAAGCTGTAGTCTCGAGAGTTTCAACGTGTGGCATCTAGCCGACGCTCAAGACTTGTTTAATCCAGATTTCGAGCTGTCCAGCATGATGTGGCCGCTCTTGCGGTCCTTCACGCTCACTTCGCCTCTTACCGACTCGCCCGGGACTCTTGGAGCCGTCGACGACCTCCTGCAAGTCATAGGCAATACTATCAAGCAAATGCCCCTCCTTGAAGTTATGGAAATCATCGACATTCACAAGAACGGAGCGGCCATCTTCCAATTCAATCGAAAACAGCAGGATGTCGCCGTGATTCGCTGGGCGAGTACTTGGCATTTCACAGTCTATGACTATGTGAAGGAGGTCTGGATTGAATCCATCGACGCCACGTGGCCCAGATGCCGACCTGTCTTTCTGCCTGATGAGGTCCTGGAAAACTACGCAGGCCCTGCCGAGTTCGTGCGCGGCAATGTGCTGGGCCACTGGGAGGAGCACTGGCTGGAGCAACTCGAAGCGACTGAATTCACGACATAAGGAAATATCGATATGCCGAGTCTGACGCCCATGATGGATGGCATGTCGGGCCGTCTGGAGCCTGAAAGCGATCCCCTGGTACGAAAAGCGACGCATCCTTCTTGGATGTTGGACATGGCGAAACGTCACGGGCTTCTGTTTAGGGTAACAATATACTGTACCTGGTATCTTTCCTAGTTATACATGCGGACAGGCAAACAATATACCTAATTCCAAGCGACTGTGCGTAGCTTACTATAACTTTGGAGCACGTTTAGCACGGGATCTGTACATGATGACCCCTTTCTCGACTGGTATTTTTGGGCATTGCGGAAAAGACATCGTGACATGCAAAACAGCTACTGTACGTCAATGATTGACACGCAAACTGTGCTGCGCGTCTGTGGTATCGAATACAACATGGCCCTGTTCGAGCGAGATAAGCAACACACCGGAACGCCCCAAGCAAAACCATTAGGCACAAAGTAGTAGCCCTCGTCCCTAGCCAGGTCCATTGCGAAACCTGGACCTCCAAGCAACCCAAATCCAGCCGGGAATACCATCAAGCACGTCGTCGTCTCACTCAGGCGGCCGCGACGGTCGCCGAGTTGAGAATCTCGTCTATACGTGCCTTCTGGACACCCTCGGTGCCCTTTTGCTCCTCCTTGAGAAGCACGGCCAGGACCTCGACGGGCGGGCTGAGACCAAGGTTGTCGGCACGTTGCCAGCGCTTCATGCGTGTGATACCGACACAAGGCTTTTAATCTAGTCAGCAAACGAGGCAACTTGAACGAGGGGAAATAAATAAAAAAAACTTACTCCGTACTGCGAACAAACGTCAAAGTACCGCAGCACCTTCTCCGCCGGCGCCAGCTCCTCCTGGTGTACACGCTTGGCCAAGCGCTCCTTTTCCACCTGCCGCCAGTACTGGTCGATCTGGCGGTCGCTGATCTTCTCTGCGCGCAGCTCGGCGGCGGACTTTTCGGGCTCTTTGACTTTGAGCTTCGCTTCCTCCTCCTCCTCCTCCTCCTCCTCATTCTCCTCATTCTCCTCATTCTCCTCATTCTCCTCATTCTCCTCTATCTCAATCGTCTCGGCATTGACATGGTCGACCTCGTCATGGTCGTCGGCCGAGATGACGTGTTTCGCGAGCAGCGACGATCGTGGAGGCGACGAGGTCAGGTTCTTGGCACTCGGCTTGGGGCCCGACTTGGTCACTCGGTTGTGGAAGGATAGCGTGGCTTGTTTGCGGCCGCTGCCTGAGCGGGCGGTCGTGCTGCGGCGGGCAGGAGGCATCTTGTTCTCGGGTGGATCGTAGAGGTTGGGGGTGTTGGTGGTGGTGGTGGGGGGTGGAAACTCGGGAGTAGAGATACTGGATAACGACGTTGGGAGAACAAACGTGTGCGATATTAATTGATGCCAGTGTTGCCTGCGATGATCAAGTGTTTGCGTCGGTTGCGACAACAATGTTGCGATTGGTACGGACACTTTTACATTTTTGGGGTGCCCCAAGACTCAAGTTAGCTTCCAATTGAGACACTGCCGCTTTGAGGAATGACGTTACGCATCGATCGATTTGGAATAAGCCGTGTTGCGGGGCAACACGAAGTAGGAGCGACGTCACGTGATGTCAGCAGATAGACGGTACCGGGTAGACCGCAGAGCAGGTCTATCGCGATGGGTGGGACAAGGTAGTCGAAAGAAAGTCCTAGACAATCGTCTTTGGAACGGGATAGTCATCAGTAGAGTGTCGTAAATGCCCACAAGTTTTCCTTAACCATCTCTCAACGCCGGACCAGCAAATGCTGCACATGCAACCCCTCCGGGCCCTCCGACCTCGTTCGTGTACGGTGCCGGGTGTGACATCGTCTACAGTGACGGTACGGTCCCCAAGGCCACCACCCCCTCATCTCCCTCTTTGCATTCCTCTAAGCAGTACCCGTAGCCTCTCGGTAGAACGTCAAGCTCTTGTTTGCGCCAGCGGTGCAGAACATCTCGTTCATGCCCGTCTTGGGCA
Organism: Arthrinium puccinioides; assembly: GCA_022414665.1. NCBI lineage: Eukaryota > Fungi > Ascomycota > Sordariomycetes > Amphisphaeriales > Apiosporaceae > Arthrinium > Arthrinium puccinioides. The sequence goes on from JAIUNF010000005.1 coordinate 914,145, forward strand.
GCCACTTGACACTCCACAGCGCCTTGTCCGTCTCGCTATGTGTCGCAACGCATGCCTTGCGGTCGATCGACCACACTTTGACTTTACCGTCGAATGCCCCGCTGAGGAGATACTCGCCACTGTGACTCCAGTCGACACTTGTGATCCAGGCGGTATGACCCGTCAGCTGGCCCACGAGTTCGCCGTGCTTCATATCGTAGAGCGCAATGATACCAGCATCGCCGGCAGCTGCGAGGCGCAGGCCGCCGGGAGAAAAGGCAACTGCGCGTACAGGCTTGACGAGGCCTGTGGACAGTTAGTCTGCGCACTCGATACGGGTGCCACATTGTGCAAGGGTGTAGGCTGGCAGTCTGCGGGAGCTGGAAACGTACCAGGCAGAGAGTATTGGATCTTGCCCGTGTCGTTGTTGAACACATATATCGCACCGTTTTGGTGTCCAGAGACGGTGAACTTGCCATCATGACTCAAGTCAATAGACAGCCCAAAGGTACCCGAACCCGCACTCCCCGTCTCGTACTCCTGGATCTTCTTGCCCGACTGCCCGTCCAGCTCCCAAACGTTGATGCGTCCATCGTACGTCGTCGCAGCCATGTAAGCGCCATCTTCGCTCAACGCGATCGCCCACACCTCGCCAGCGCCCTTGGGCTTCACTGTGCTGATCTCGCCATGGGGTTCCCAGTCGCCGGAGCCCGAGTCGGATAGCTTCCAGGCCTTGACCTCGCCTCCGAAGCCCGCGGTCGCAGCGATCTTCCCGTTGGTGGATACGGCGATGTGGTGGCAGCCGAGCTTGTGTGCGTTGGATATCGACTGCACCAGCGGGTACGAGTCTTGGGTGCGGGAGTGGACGTGGAGGGTCGACGAGCCCGAGGCCGAGAGGACGGATGTGCTGGTCGTCGCTATGGAGAAGATGTCGGTGATGTGGGCTGGACTATGTCAGTAGCTGCGCTCGGCATGTCCATGGTCGCCGGCAGGATTCACGGCGGGAGATGCTGTAGCCTGTCGGTACTAGGTAGACCGTAGAGCTTGTCGCTTGGAGGGGCAGGAAACTTACCATTGTCCACGGTGTGCGTGGTGAGGTATTGCTTGGACTAGGCGTTGTTAGACAGGTGGGCACATTGGAGCAGAATCATACGGTGCATACCATGGCTACCGGTCCATGCAGGCAGGCAATGTGACGGGGATCAGAAAGTAAAAGTGGTGGTGAACCGTGAAGCTGCCGAGAGTCTATGTAAGGCAAGGCAGCTGTAGCTGTGGTGGGGTCCAAGTGTTCTTTAGTCTTGATTCCTTCCTGACAGGTCGATTGCGTCGCATCGCTTTACAGTTTCCACTGGGCGCCACGGTATTGCGATTGCAATTAAGTAGCGCCCAAAGTTCGAGGCAGATTGGCAAATATGACGAGATCAACTTGAAATTACAATGATGTACACAATATGGGAACATGTGCGACTGTTGTTGCAGTTTGTACATTATACGTATACTCATGCCGCCGAGGCTTTCTCAACTCCAATCAAAACGCCATCCTATGCAGATACTCCCCCTCGTTCTTGTAGCAGCATCTAACCCCCGGGCTCAACAGCCTCACGCATGTGTGACCTTCTTCTCTGCTGACGTGTTGGGAAATAGGCCTTGGATTTCTGGACGGCTGTCAGACAAACATTTCACGTTATGGGACCAAAGGCGACTTACTGCCCATGCACTGGAGGCACAGAGTGTGCATCTTCTTGGCATTTCCGCAGACGGGACACTTGTTCAGGTTTGTGACATCCTTGAGCGCCTTTCCAGCCATCTGTCGGTGTCGCTTCTTCATGTGGGACGTCTTCTTCTTGGGCACAGCCTTGAGGATGCCCTCCCAGATATCACCCAAGATGCCTGGTATCGTCTGTATCGCAGCCGGGAGCGCGATTGCTAATGACGGCCATGACGGAATCAATGACTGCTGAGACTGTGCCGAGAAGAGAGTGGTTGACCTGAAGGAGGAGGCAAAGGTCGACGTCGCGAAGCGAGGGACCAGCGCCGAGAGTACGGAAGCCAGTCGCAGCTGTTGCTGTTGTACGGCGGCCATTGCGTGGTATGTAGGTGAGCCGCACGTTTCGGATTGGTAGAGACGGACGCTCAAACGGCCAGTATCACGAGGGGGTGGGTATGGCTGCTTCTCAAGCTCTAGATGGCCGTCGTTGTCTGCTGGCGAGGTGCGCTTGTCCTAAAAATGATCGCTACGAATACGGTTAACTGCTCCGTACGGATAACTACAGCAGAAGCAGCTTTCATTCTCAAAAGTTTCAAATGCAGGGGCCACTCAGCCGATGGTCTGCCGACCCCAGAGAGAGCCCGGACGCGCCTGCACTGACATAATTCAACCAATCACATCGCGACTCCCTATGTTACTACCTGGCTATTATTGCCTTGACCCCTTAAATTGTTATTTGACCACCAGCAGACACGACAGTCAATTGCGATCCTGAAAGTTCAACGGCAGGACTCAACCCAGTCCGTGATCGCCTCGGTCGTTACGTTATCTTCTTCCTCTTCTTTCACCATTCCACGCCCACGCCCTCACCCTCTACGCTCACTTTGCCCCGACTCCTTCATTCTACCACCTAATCACCCCAGGGTTTGTTTCTTGGAATAGGAACAGCACTACTCCGTACATTCCCGACCCGAGTTGGACCTTCATCCGTAACTCAATCGACGCATTCCTCATTCCACAATCCATCACAATGGCAGCCCCTACCGTCTACCCCAACACCCACGTCGGTTTCGACAGCATCACCTCCCAGATCGAGCGCAAGCTCCTGAAGAGAGGCTTCCAGTTCAATGTCATCTGCGTCGGTGAGTACTCGTCCCCCCGTCCTCATTCCTGTCGTCGGCCGCCCGTGTGCAGCGCGCCGACACATGGGACGAGTCGTCGATTTAAGTTTACCCTACTGACATGCATGCTCATCACAGGCCAGACCGGTCTCGGGAAGTCGACCCTCATCAACACCATCTTCGCCTCCCACCTGATCGATTCCAAGGGTCGAATGCTGCCCGACGAGCCTATCCGCTCGACCACCGAGATCCACCCTGTTTCGCACAACATCGAGGAGAATGGCGTCCGCCTTCGCCTCAACATCGTTGACACGCCCGGTTACGGTGACCTGGTTAACAACGACCGCTGCTGGGACCCCATCGTCAAGTACATCAAGGATCAGCACTCCGCGTACCTGCGAAAGGAGCTCACCGCTCAGCGAGAGCGTTACATCCAAGATACCCGCATCCACTGCTGCTTGTTCTTCATCCAGCCTTCTGGTCACTCCCTCAAGCCCATCGATATTGTCGTCCTAAAGAAGCTGTCCGATGTCGTGAATGTCGTGCCCGTTATCGCCAAGGCCGACTCCCTGACCCTGGATGAGAGACAGGCATTCAAGGAGCGCATCAAGGAGGAGTTTGCCTTTCACAACCTGAAGATGTACCCCTACGACAATGAGGAGCTGGACGACGAGGAGCGCGCTATCAACACCCAGATCAAGGTGAGTACATGTCGATATGCATTTCATCCTCATACTAACCTTTCCCGCAGAGCCTTATCCCATTTGCCGTTGTTGGTTCCGAAAAGTCCATCATCGTGAACGGTAAGCAGGTCCGAGGACGTCAGAACCGATGGGGCGTCATCAACGTCGAGGATGAGAACCACTGCGAGTTTGTCTATCTGCGCAACTTCCTGCTCCGAACACACCTCCAGGACCTCATCGAGACAACATCTCAGATCCACTACGAGACCTTCCGTGCCAAGCAGCTCTTGGCTCTGAAGGAGAGCAGTGCGCAAGGTCACGGCAGCAGACCCATCAGTCCTGCTGCCGACCGTGAGCTCAGCAGGAACTCGAACCGCGTCACCATGAACGGCTACTAATTGTAGCTGGGCATCGACTATTCTTTGAATTTGTTTAGCATCTCCGCCTTTTTGATGAGAACGTCTACAAGTTCCTCCTCTTTCACTTTCCCCCTTAACGACTGCAAGGCGCATCGTCGTAGGTACGGCTCACGCGCAAAGACTGGGGAGATACAAAAGCTCTTCGTTTCTTCATGGAGGGCAATACGGAGTTGTCCTGACTTGAGGATACCCACAAAGATGATGGCGAGGTGTGCGGGGCGAAGAGGGCCAAGATTCGAGATATGCAGAGGGCGGTCATGCTATGGTTCTTGACCGACCCGATTTTTGGTTGCGCAAGTCTTGTTATGTCATGTGTTGGGATCACAAGCAAGCAGTATTTCCTCCGGCTCGCGGGTCGCGACAGTTTTTATTAATTTCCTTGTAGTATTCCCATGCTGTGTTCGTTTATACCAAAGCCTAGGATTAATTGAGATCACGTCAACGATGCGGTATGGTGTGATGATAGAAGCTAGTTAGTGGTTGTTCCTGTAGGAGTGATGTTTCGGACCTCCGGGCTGTGGATGTTGCCCCTGTGAACGAGTCGCCATTCTCATCTTGTCGTGATTTCATTCGAGTGCTATGCTGCTGAGGGAACTAACTACCTGCCTATGCCTTGAAGACGTACTCCTCGAGCTCCTTGTATGCCTTGTCCAGATCGTCGTTGACGATGATTATGTCGTGCACACCGGGGGTATCGGCGTACTCCAGCTCCAACTTGGCCTGGCTCAGCCTCTTGGCAACGGCGTCCTCGGTCTCGGTGCCGCGGCCCCTCAGGCGCTTCTCTAGCACGTCGAACGAGGGCGGCTTGATGAAGACGTAGCGGGCATCAATGCCCGAGGCCTTGATCTGCTTGACGCCCTCCATCTCGATGTCGAGCACGACGACGCGGCCCTTGGCGGTCTGGTCGGCGATGGTCTGCTTGCTGGTGCCGTAGCGGTTGCTGCCGAACTTTGCGTGCTCGACGAAGCCGTCATTGGCGATCAGGTCCTCAAACTCGGCCATGGGCACGAAGAAGTAGTGCGTCCCGTGGGCCTCGCCTTCGCGCGGCTGCCGCGTCGTGTGCGACACGGAGAGCGTGAAGGTGTCCGGGTGTTCGGCGAAGAGACGGTTGTACAGCGTGCCCTTGCCCACGCCTGAGGGACCCGAGATGACAAGGGGGCGGCGGTCGGTGGGTTGGCCGGCTGAGTAGGGGGGAGGAGGGAGCCGTTAGTATATGAAAAGCCGCAACGGGTTGGCGGGGCAGAAGGTTGGAGGAGGGGTCCGGATAGCGGAATCGGGGGGTGGCCGTGAGGGAGGGGAGGGGAGGGGGTGGCTTACTGGGTGCCATTGTGTGTGCGAATCGACGGTGTAGATGCTGCTGTTGCAGAAAGGAATGTTGCAGTGGTGATGCGCGTTGACAGCCGCCGAATCGTGCAGCTATTGGTGAGAGCCGGTGAAGCATCAATGCGGGACGAAAGCCTACTAACTAAACGATACTATGGGGCCGGCTGTGCTACCGTCTAGCAGAAGGCGCGGCGCCGATGCGACAAGATGATGGATCGATGCCGGCGGTTGCCATGTACTCACGCTTCTGACCGCCTGCTAATTGTGGACCACGATGGAAGCATAATTTAGAAATCAGGGGCGCCCCTTGGAAATTGCCCCTGTTAGATTTTGCCCACTGTGTGCTACTGCACGCAGTAGATGAACCACGCCTTACCCCTGCAGCTGCTGCACTGGTGCTGCTGCCATTATTACACAAGGCTGGACATGGTGCTGTGCCCCGTCCCGTTTCACGATATTCCACACTCGCCCATCAATGCGCAACAAGGATATGACGCTGTTTCCTCAATAAATACCCTTTTGACCATCTATCATTGGGCGAGGTAATATCTCGAGTGAGGGAGGGTCAAGGACCAAACTTTTCTAAGCCCACCGGCAGGGAGGAGAAATCCATGTGCCAGCCCAAAGATGGCGATCTCTCGTACCGGCGGATCCTTACGGCGTGCGGAGTACTCAGTACCTTATCAGATAGAACACGGGTGCTCTGTTGCCAGATTCGATTTCACGTGCACAAGCGAGATGAGTTGCAACCATATCGTCAACCGCAACGGATACAATCGAAACACGTTGGTGGTCCAGCGTAGCAACGGCACCAGGTACTAAATCGAACGGCTCGTCAGTCTCATGTCTTGCTGGCTTGACAGTATTCCGGATGACCACTTGGACGATGCGATGACCAGGTGGTGACTAGGGCCAACGATTCAGAATTCCCAAGTTGCCGTTTGAATAAAGTACATTTTTAGAGTAGGAAGATTTGCGCCGTTCCATAATTGTCTCCTCTACTGGAGATAGCGCCGAAATGAGGGCGCCCCCACCCCTGCGACCCTGCCGAATGACCGTCTCCAGCTCGAAATACCCGGGCAATGAAACGGGTTCCCCGATACAAGCAACAATAAGCTCCCGCCTCTGGAGATTCGATGGTGCCAACCATGGGCGCACCTCTCACTGCTGGTATCGTGCCCCACCATTGGATTCTTGTGGCAGGCTCGGGCGATGTTTAGGAACGGGCTGGTGTTCCCTATTCGGGCCAATTAAATCTTGCAGGGCAGCCACCCACCACGGACTGGCACCAGGTTTCCTCCCTTTCCTCATAAATACCACTCGGTCCAATTCACGATCGCAGCTCCGTGTTTCCAGTCTAGACTCTCTACCTTAGTCGCTCTTTCCAGGCCGGACGTCTTCGTTGGCATCCTTCTTTCCCTCCGTGTCCTGTTTGTGTGTGTGTCTGTGTGCGAGCTTGTGTACCGTTACCTTTCGGCGCCACTCATCACCACCCGTCTTCTTCCAAGTCACTCTCTCTGTCAAAGTTTCAATATCATCACTTCTTTTGGAACCACACACCAACCCAAGACATCCTCTCTACGCATTCAGAGAGACGGAGGATCCCCATATCCACCCGCCGCGAAACTAAGATACAACCGAACTCTTTTCACACCCAGATCCCTTGCTGTGCTGCTATATTACAGCACATTCCTCGTCTCTGCTGCTGCTGCAAGTGTTTGTCATCTTGTGGGAAAAAAGCATTTTTGGATCGACCGCATCAGGAAATCCCCAATTATGCTCGTAAGTTTTATATTCATCATTTTCTTGCATTGGCGCCGAGACAGGTGTGTCTGCGATCGTCCGTGACGGTCCGTTTTGGTCCGTGGTCTTTCAAACCAAGCAATGCCAATCTTTCTTCATTTCTCTTGGTATCTTGGTACCTTGATATTATTAGCATGACAGCCAAGGCTTGCGACGTCATCCAACGTCTTCAACACGCTCATCCTCAACGTCCATCAACTAACAAGATCACCCCCAGTTTCAGTCCGCCCTCGTCGCTCTCGGCGCAACGGTCGTGGCCGCCGTGCCCTCGCTCGAGGTCCGCGGGAACCAGTTCGTCAACTCCAAGACGAGCGATGTCTTCCAGATCGCCGGTATGGCCTACCAGATCGGTGGCAGTGCCGGTTACGACCCCAAGAACAACAAAGACCCTCTGTCCAACGGCGACATTTGCAAGCGCGACGCCGCTGTTCTGCAGGTCTTGGGTATCAACACGATTCGTGTCTACAACCTGGACCCCAACCTGAACCACGATGAGTGCGCCAGCATCTTCAATGCTGCTGGTATGTACATGATCATCGACGTCAACTCGCCCCTCTCCGGCGAGTCCATCAACAGCGAGCTCCCCTGGACCTCGTACTACGACACGTACCTCAACCGCACCTTTGCCATTGTTGAGGCCTTCAAGTCGTACCCCAACACGCTCGCTTTCTTCTCGGGCAACGAGGTCATCTCCAACGAGAAGCAGGGCGGTACCGCACCCCCTTACGTCCGTGCCGTCACCCGTGATCTCAAGCAGTACATCAAGAACCACGCCACCCGCGCCATCCCCGTGGGCTACTCGGCTGCCGATGTCCGCGAAGTCCTTCAGGACAGCTTCAATTATTTCACCTGCTCCATCGAGGGCGAAGCCGATGATATGTCCCGCGGCGACTTGTTTGCCCTGAACAGCTACTCGTGGTGTGGTGAGAGCTCCTTCACCGAATCTGGCTACAATGACCTGGTTACCATGTTCAAGTCGTCGTCTGTCCCTGTCTTCTACTCCGAGTTTGGCTGCAACAAGCCCTCTCCTCGCGTCTTCACCGAGATTGGAACCATCTACGGCTCAGAGATGACCCCCACCTTTGCCGGTGGTGTCGTTTACGAGTACGCTCAAGAGCCGAACGACTTTGGTGTCGTCGAAGTGAACTCGGATGACTCGATCAAGCTGCTGGCAGATTACAGCACCCTCAAGGACCAGTACTCCAAGCTCGACTGGACCAAGGTGCAGAGCGTCAAGGCTGCCTCCGTCACCAACAAGCCCCAGACCTGCAGCGCCAAGCTGATCACGGAGAGCGGTTTCAACAAGAACTTTACTCTGCCCGCCCTCCCCCGAACACCCAGTCGATTCTTGACAACGGCGTCTCCCCCAAGCCCAGCGGCAAGATTGTCCAGATTTCCGACTACTCCGTCAGTCACAAGGTTTTGGATGCCCAGGGCAACACCGTCACCAACCTCGCCGTCAAGCCCTTGGCCGATGATGCTAGCAACACCGTCGGTAGCAACGACGCTGCCACGGGTACCACGGGTACCAGCGATGGCACTGGTACCTCTGCTACCCCTACCGCCTCGGGCAAGAGTGCCGGCTTCCGCAGTGTGGCCATTAGCGGGTCTGCTGCCGGCCTCTCTCTCATTGTTGCTTTCTTCGTTGCATTCTAGAGAATTCGTTTATCGAAGAGGGCGTTGCCGCGTCAGGTTACGACATTGTTTGTATAGCGATTTGGGAAGTTAACGAGTCAGGAAATGTAGTATGGTGAGAGACCGAATGAAATAACATACCCATACCAAAAAGTCGTGTTTGATGTCGGTGTGTGTGCCCACTGTCTAATGACTCTGATCTGCGCTGCCAAACTACTCATTGCCGTATACACTAAAACAGGGTTTGCCCTCCGTCGACAACGATATCCGCCCCCGTCATGTATCTCCCAGCTCGACTCGCCAACAATACGACGGCACCGCACAGCTCCTCGGGATCCCCCATCCGCCCCATGGGGTTCCGTTCACACCACACCGTCCGCGCTTCCTCCAGCCCGTCTCCCTCGTTCAAAATCGTGTCCATGTAACCCGGGCTGATGCTGTTCACTCGGACGCCATATTGTGCCCACTCGGCCGCCAGCGACTGCACCATGGCCTTGGTGGCCGCTTTGGAGGTATTGTAAGCGACTTGGGGCTGGGGGAAGTTGACGCGATGTCCCGAGATGGACGCGATCAGCACAATGCTGCCCCCTTTCCCGGACGCGGCCATGGACCTCGCGACGGCCTGGGCGCAGAGGAAGGAGCCGGTCGTGTTGATGTCCAGCACGCGCCGCCACTCGTCGGCCGGCAGATCCAGCGCGTGGCCACACGATGCCACGCCGGCAAAGGCGAGGAGGACGTCGATGGGGCCAAACTCGGCGGCCGTGCGGGTGACGGCGGCCTGCACGTCGGCGGACGAGGTGACGTCGACCTGGACGAAGCTCACGGTCGACGCTGGGAACTCGGCGCGGAGGACGTCAAGTTTGGAAGCGGGCGATTCCAAATCGAAGATGGCGAGGTGGGCGAGGCCGTGGTCGAGAAGCGCGCGGCCGGCGGCGAAGCCGAGGTCCCCGCCGCCGCCGGTCACGATGGCGGTGCCGGGTACGTGGAAGCGCTGGACAGCGCGGGGCTGGGAGGGGCGCGGTAGAGGTGAGGTTAGGGGGTTGGTCGAGGTGCTGAGGGTCATTTGGGGGAGGATGCGGGAGGTGAGGTCTGCGCGGTCTGTGGACATTGCGGCGGTTTTTGATGTGTTTGGGGGGGTGAGATCTGGTTGATGGTGAGAGTGAGGGTGAGGGTGAGGGTGTTGCCAAGGTTTGGGGTATAAGAGAGACTCCGAGGAGAGATTTACGAGACGATGAGGAGTTTTTAAAGGAAGAGGCCGGTTTTATGGACACGACTTGCATACTGTTATACGCTGGAGACAGTCCTCCGACCCGGCACTTCGCTCATGTATGGGCCTTTGTCGGTCAGCCGGGTTTGGGGAGTTGGAAGTTGGATGACGGTTCCCCGAATCACGGCTGCAGGTCTCCACTCTTCACCGAAGTTTGTTTGGACGCCGGCTCGATTGCATCGGACCATTGTCGGCCGAAGTCGTCACGGTCACATCGCCATGCCGGTCGAGGTTCTCCGGTCTGGGCCGTTTTGGGGGGTGGGGTTTCGGGCAGTCACTGTTGACGGTCATCTCGGTGCTCTCGAGTGATGGCCGCGTGTGCTTCCATCATCCATGGTGTGGTAGTTCATGGCGTGGTAGTCGGATCCGGGAATACATGGGCCTTGACTCCTGGGGTTGTACGTCAACGGAGAAATCTTCCCGGGCCGAATTGGTAGGCTGTGTTGCTTGGTGGTTTCGTGGACGTACGGCTAGTAAGGCGGCGGGCAGTTGAAGAGGAGGGGAATCTTGCTAGTTTTACCATACTCAAAGACCCAGCAGATAGAATCGAGATGGGACGACGGCGGTGGTTTGGGAGTGTCTAATTCGGATGCTTGGTTCTGGTTAAGACCGTCTCTCAGTATCCTGGAGGATGAGAGGCAGTCTACAATCCAAGTGGAAAGCGAAGTTTGCTGAGGGCGGATTCGACATGAACTAGATGGTTGTAGAGCTGTTCCAGAGACGGCGGCAGACACTCGCTCGACTGTTGACAGTCAATATGAAGAATATTGGAAGCGTGTGCTTTCGTGGAAGCCGACGAAATAGGGTATTCTAGTAAATGACCCTGAAGTGGTTACCTGTGACACGTTAGTATGCTGCTGGTGGATTACAGAAACATCTGCTGTTTACTGCCGAGCGAGTGATGAGCTACTTGCTCGTTTGACGAACCAATCCGAAATAATCGAGCAGTGCAATCAATGGTGGTGTGCCTGGCATCGTTCGTTACATCTGTGATTCGGGGGTTGGGGAGAGGTGTGCTGGCCCCTGGTTGCTGTGGTAGAGCCCTTTATAAATCCCATTAGATGCCAGTCTTTCAACGTTGGACGAGGCCCCAAGTTCGACTAGAAACCCGCGAATGTGTGGTTTTCATAGGTGTTAATACTTCGGTATTCTCGCTGAACTTTTGCTGATTTCGAGCGACCTCACGTTCGAACCTCCCCTTGGCTATTCACATATTTTTTTAGCTGCACATTATTTAGAATTCGCCTCACATTTGTTGCTTCAATTTACTTTTCTTGGTCCTCCTGCGAAATCTCGGCTGTTGTTCTTGTTGACAAGGGCCAAGGCAACGCTGTGTTTGGGCCCGATCATTGTAGGAATAGAAGAACGACGGTTGCCCCGAAACAAGGCAGTGTCAGCAGCAGCACCAGATCCTTCGCGGCCCCGAGAAGAGAACCAGCACAGCCTCTCGCTCATGACATGATAACCTTGATCGCCTCGGCCCTTGATACTGTTGTCACTTGATTCTCCCGATCCACTTGTGATTTGACCCCGTTCGGTGTTGGTTTCAACAGGGGCCCAGGCTCCCAGGGGTTCGTGCATTTCGGGCCCCGAACCACGGCCGAGCAAGCTGGAAGTTGCTGTAGCCGGTGGTTACATGGTAGATGAACTGCCATATGCGGGGATGACAGTGTCACAGTGGTATCCGTACTCGGTATGAGATGATTTCCAATGCCAAGCTTTTATGATCGTCCTGTCTCGATATGCCAAGCCATCTTGGCGGATCTACGGTTCATCAGATGAATGCATCCCAACCCAGGCGTCCAACGTTTCGTCTCATGAGTCGTAGGGTGGGATTCGGAGCTGACGAGATGACGTGCAAGCCCGCTGCCCCTGTGTTGTTTGCCCGACGACGCCCGGTCCGTACACGGTACACGGTACACGGTACACGGTACACGGTACACGGTACACGGTACCGAATCTCTATAGTTGTGTGATCATACACAGGAAGTATCTGTACTCTGTACCTACTTCCCAGCAAGCAGGAGATGTGACAGATAAAGCGACGGGTATTGCGCGTCTCGACCGTCACCTACATTGTCGCAGTCGGGGCATGGTGCATGGCATGCATCCTGCTCAAGCCTGAAGCCTCATACGGATATTCGAGGGGGTGACGACAGACGGGTCACGGGTCACGGGTCGACCGTCGACCGTCGACCATGAACCAATCGCCCGTCCAACTCTGCCCCCCTGAGCCGGGATCAAATTCACTCATTTTCCAATTTTAGCCGGTGGATGCAGGCTGCTGCGGTTGGCATCCCTTGTTTCGGGCATGCTGCTTGCTGGACGTCTTGCTCCGCACGATGGCCGGAAAGGGTAATAAAAGGTCTCGAAGGTCCGGGGCCCGCAATGCCAAGCCTGAAACGGCAAAACAAGCTTTCTCTAGTCACGGAGTACTTTGGACGCCAAGGAATGAAACGCGGGTATAGCGGGGCGTGTCTGAGCACCCGTCATCTCGGCATCACCCACCCTGGCCTCTACTACGTAAGTACCTACTTAGTACTCTGTAGGCTCTAGTTACCCAGTAACTACCACAGCACACACCCACAGTTATAGTGGACCAAGTGTGCCGCACTAACCGGGTTGCCGGCGCTGGTTCCTGGCGCGCATGTCGGTCCAAAGCTAACCGCTTCCCAGGGGGCCGGGGCCAGCGCATATCTGCTGGCCGACTATCGACAGGCATGAGCCACATGGCTTACGGCGGTCGATCCAGCGGTAGGTAGTGAAGCAAGGGTGGGCGATGAACCAAGGTTGGCCGCGCTGGCGAACCAATGGTGGCAGACGGGTCACGGCAGACGGCAGACCCGGTCCCCTCCACCCCAGCGGCCTTGCTGTGTTGGTTAGTGTACACCGTGATGACAGGACAGAAGCCTTGCTTTCGTGGTCTGTCGTGTACCTTGCCGTGTGGAGAGCACTACATACTTGGAAACACGTCGATGCCTTCTGTATATAAGGCGACAGTGCCTCGCCGATACCCATCTCTTCTTTCCCTCCTCATCCTCTTATTCCATTCTCACTCAGCCGCTCATTCTTCTTCCATCCGCTGCGCGGTTAATTGTTTAGTCTCTTCCCAATTCTACCACCTCCGGTCAGGTGCTCTTCTTGGTATTCAAAATCACCACTACTACAGTCTACCGCCATCATGAAGACCACCTTCATCGCTCAGCTCGTCGCCTCCGGCCTGATGGCCTCCAGCACCGTCTCGGGCTTCCAACTCCAGACTAGCAACCTTGCCCTCTCGCGCAGCATCGTTGGTTCCCTGGCCGCCTTTGCTGTCCCCGCATTCGCCGCTCCCGTCGAGTCCGATGTGATCGAGGCTCGTCACCACAGTAAGCCTCCCGGTTTACCTTGAGAGAGAGAGATGCCAGCGAGCCATTCACTAACACGTACATCAGAGGGAAAGAAGCCCAAGAAGGCCAAGGCCGCCGCTCGGTCCGTGAATGAGGACGAGGACGAGGAAGAGGATGATGAGGATGTCACTTCCGTTCTCGAGACCCGACACCACAAGGGAAAGAAGCCCAAGAAGGCCAAGGCTGCCGCTCGGTCCGTGGATGAGGATGAGGACGATGAGGATCTCCCTTCCGTGCTCGAGAGCCGCCACCACAAGGGCAAGAAGCCCAAGAAGGCCAAGGTCGCTGCTCGGTCTATTGAGGATGATGAGGATGATGAGGATATCTCTCCCGTTCTCGAGAGTCGACACCACAAGGGCAAGAAGCCCAAGAAGGCCAAGGCCGCTGCTCGGTCTATTGAGGACGACGAAGATGAGGATGATGAAGACCTCCCTTCCGTTCTCGAGAGCCGACACCACAAGGGCAAGAAGCCCAAGAAGGCCAAGGCCGCTGCTCGGTCTATTGAGGAGGATGAGGATGACGAGGACCTCCCTTCCGTGCTCGAGAGCCGACACCACAAGGGGAAGAAGCCCAAGAAGGCCAAGGTCGCTGCTCGGTCTATTGAGGATGATGAGGATGATGAGGATATCTCTCCCGTTCTCGAGAGTCGACACCACAAGGGCAAGAAGCCCAAGAAGGCCAAGGCCGCTGCTCGGTCTATTGAGGACGACGAAGATGAGGATGATGAAGACCTCCCTTCCGTTCTCGAGAGCCGACACCACAAGGGCAAGAAGCCCAAGAAGGCCAAGGCCGCTGCTCGGTCTATTGAGGACGATGAGGATGAGGATGATGAGGACCTTCCTTCCGTTCTCGAGAGCCGACACCACAAGGGCAAGAAGCCCAAGAAGGCCAAGGCCTCTGCTGCCGCCGCTGCCGCCTAGACTTTGACAGTGCTAGATGGGGACATGTGGAGGACTTGTACGGATTGGGTTGGTTTGGATATCTTTAATTTACTCGGGGCGTAGCAAATGCAATGATTATATGAAGATCCTATCGTGTACCAGCAATGACGTGATTGCTACATCCAGTAGTGAGTGCAGAGCGATGTCCCAAGTGGTACAGAGCAATGCCGGCCGTGGGCAATGGAGAGGTTACGCATGGCAAACATTTCGGGATCCCCCAGCCCAAGTATCTCCAAACTCCCGAGTTCCTTTCCCAAAAGGTCACATCCCACTCCCCCACAAGCTAATACTCACCCAGGGAGTCCAGTCAACCGCACCTCGTTTGAACAGTGAACGAGCCTCGTGACTAGCCATGGTCACGTTCCCCCTTTTGGGGAGGGGGGGATCGAACGAAGGGTGGATCCAACTGAGCGTTTCACTTTCTTGAGGCAAGATGCTTGCTCCCCTGAGCCACCGCATGAGGGAAGTTGCGAACGCAATTTCCTCTTACAGTAAAGCAGTGTCGCTTTCTTCAACAGGCGGGGGTTGTCTTGCTCGGCGACGCTGCCTTCCGGGGGCAGTAAAAGGTGCAGGCTTAGAGCAGGGCGACGGGGGGCTTGCAGCAGGTGAAGACGGGGGAGATGCAGGACTTGTCGTGTAAGGAGTGCGTGCCCGTCTTGGCCGAGGCCATGAGGAATCGGTGGGAGTTTTTGTGGCGGGAGTGATGTTGACGAGAGAGATGTACGAGGAAATGGGGCATGGTTAGAACTTGGATTGGTTCATCCGAGAACAGTTGGTACTTGTAAGTATTCATGTCGAGAAGATGACATCTAGTCGTCCTTCCAAAGGTGCGAACTCACTTCTCAGACATATATTGACTGGCGGAAACGAATACAAAAGGTGATCGTATTGTATGTAACCTTTCTCATCCCTGCCGACAGACGTTGCAACTCCATGACAGTCAGACCAACAGCATGACCGATCACTTCCATCCCTATCGTCATATGGTCCGCGAGGGGGGGAAGGCAAGCCCTCCTCTTCTGCAATCAAAATCCACGCCCACTTAGCCAAAGTAGACATCATCAATGCCGACACCGTTAGCAAAGCTGTTGTCGGTACACTTCAGGTTGATCTTGAAGTCGCCCGTCATCTTGGCGCCGGCGGCGATGGGATAGTCGCCCGAGACGGTATGCCAGGCCGGGTCTGTCATGCCGTTGCCGCTCTGGCTGGCACGCACGTCCGAGGTGGCCATGACGACGTTGTTGAAGACCAGCGAGATCTCGCAGCCGTCGGACGGCATGGAGAGGACCTCGAAGTAGGCCCTCGCCGTGAGCGTCTTGCCCTTGGGACCGCCTTGGACTGACACACGGGGCTGGGAGAGTACGGTGGCGGGGGTGCCTGGGCCTCCGGGATTAGAGAATAGACTGTTGGTAGGGATGGTGGTCAGTCCGGGCTCTCCTTCACAAGCTGTCATGTGCGTGATTATCAAGACGAGCATCTTTGAGACACACATCATCAAAATTTCGAGGAGAGTACTCACGCCTGCTTGGTGCCGCTGTGGGACTTGTATCTGTACGTCGAGCTGGCGTCCTTGTTGTCGGCGATCGAGACACGATCGCCGACCCATGGCGAGAGAGAGCCAGTCTCAAAGCCGCTGTTCGTGAGCACATTGGAACTCCCACCCGGAGCGGGCAGAGTGGCGGCCTTGTAGATGAGCATGCGTTTACGCCCACCGCAGATCCTGTGAGAGAGTCAGAGAAGCCTCTCGGGCCGGACGGTGGCGAGGGTCAAGGAGAAAACTTACTTGGCGCCATCGCCAACACATCCCATGTCGCACTCCTCCATCTTCGTCTTCGCCACGGCTGGAGCGGTGCTGCCGCAGTAACACTCCTGACCGTACTCGACACCAGCAAAGGCGTAGCCATTGAGCGCACACGCTGCTGTGCACTTGTCCACGGTCATGGAGCTACCGTCCACGCTGTTGACAGGCTTCTTTGGCAGGATGCGGTTGCTTAAATCGTTGTCACTGGCCGGGTGTCAGCTATCATGCCGAGAAGATGACCTTGGAAGCTCGAGAACACAACTTACGGGTAGCACTCGGGGGTTGCGAAGCCGTTCGATTCAAGGTCAACAGCCGCCGGGCCCTTGGTATACGAGTACCCGTCCTTGACGTAGAGGTTCAAGGCTAGCCCACCACCGCAGCTGCTCTTCTTGTCGCCGGTGCATAGCATGTTGCAGTTCTTCGCAGGGATGGGCGCGTTCTTCCCCTCAATGGTGTTGCCGCACCCTGCATACCGGTAGACCTTGGGTTAGCATCGCGTTCGGTGCTCATGCCGGACGGGGGCTAGAATGGTAGAACCTACAGCACTCTCTGGCGTACTCAAGACCAGCCATGTTATATCCAGCGAGCTCGCACGCAGCTGTGCACTTGGCGACGGTGTTGGTGACGGGATCAGTGCCGCCGGGGGAAGAAAGGGCTCGGATATAGTCTACGCCGTCGCTATCGTTGTATAAGTGCCCGGATCTTGCAGTGAGGTTCGACCATCACAGTCTAGTCATAACTACTAACCTCCAGCATGGGTTCGTGTCAGGCTTCCATACGGCGGAAGGCTTGGAGACTCCCGGGGCGTCGTATCTCGGGAAGACATTGGCACATACGACTGTGCCCATCAGGACAACAACCAGATGGGGTTGCATGTCGGATGACTTCGTAAGGGGGTTGGCTCTTCTTGTGTTCTTCGAATGAATGTGGTTGTCCGGTCACGACTCAGAGTCTTGGATGATGTGGCATAAGACACTCCTTATAGGTAGCACCTTCAAGGAGAGGACCCTGCAGGCCCTCGAAGAACCCATCACCAAACCCATCGTGCAAGCCTTCTGCATCTTGCGGGCCTTTTTGATCAATATCTCTCATCCTAGGGCGGTAAAGATTCGCGTGCGTAGAAACCACGAACACACCGGAGCCTAATCAAGGACTCTTCCACTGCCGAGTCACTCACTCTCGCTTGACTAGGATGAGAATCCCACTCGGCCATGAATCCTTCTCGACCTGTGAAAAGTAAAAAAGATAAAACGGTATCGATGAGCTATAAGTTGATTGATAAGTCACAAGGGTTGGCAACTCCCGTTTCCGGAGGGGCTAGTATCGATTTTGTAGAAGCCACGAAGCCATCCAAACTCAGCTACTCAAAACCCCTCTCACCCTTGCTCAACTGAATCGGAATATCCTGCTTGATCATGAGCCCATTTCCACTAGTGACGACTCCGTTTATGAACTACACTGATCATATATAAGTTGATTGGTCACTGATGTTGCTCGTGCCTGAAACTCCCAGGTCAATCGGTCAGAAACAACGACTGTGGCCTAGAGGTGAGCAAGATCATTGGGTAGGGCTATCCAAATGACCCGTTACCACTCTAATAGAGCACGCCTTTTTGCTCTGAGCCGGTTCCTACTGCAACCGAATCGACCCCAATGGCTTCGTTACAATGACGCTGATGGGCCAACCTGTGATCCTTCAGTAGATAGATGTATAAAGTACGAGGTGAATACAAATCAAGTACACATTATCCTTCATGACATGTCAAACATTGTGAAAATTTCAGCCTCGGCAGGCACCAACTGGACTAGCACATGTGATCGTGTGCTCTTTGCCTGGCTAGCTTGTACTATTTGCTACTTGTTGCTCATCAAGCTGACAATACATGAAACCGACAAATGTCATATTAAAAGCTGATCTATTCATTGTTGGGCTCGTAACCATAGCACGCCTTCTAGACACAGGTGAAACCCGTCCGCAGCCCCCGACAAGGCTCAAATGTCAATGCTTCCCAGTTGGGTCAACCCCGACCCTCTCATCAACGTACATAATAATCATGGAGCAGCACCGTTGGGGCATAGAAATAAGTCTCCTTAGTGCAGCCACCGACGCCGTCATCTTTTCTTCTCCAATTGGGATATTAGCTACCTTCCACGTCCACTTCAACCCATGAACTCCTGAACCTTGCTCTGCTCCCACTTGCCAGGGATCAGGGCCAAGGGAACGATACCCGACACGTGCATCTCAGGGCCGAATATGTGAGCCGTGAGGCCAAGCTCCTGTGTAGCGGCCTTCATGTTCTTGAGACCTTCCTGGTAGTTGGGACCAGCACGGCGCACCCAGATGGCAACGTTGTGTTCCACCAGCTGCTTGGAGTACTCACGGAGAGCGCGGATGACACCCTTGAAGGTAGAGGCAACGTTGGTGAAGTTGGCGATACCTCCACCGATGAAGAGAACCTTGCCCTTGGAGTCCAAAGGCGCACGGAGCATGAGGTCAAGGACTGTGCGGGCGTAGTGGTAGGTTTGCGACTCGGTGGGAGCACCAGAGTACTCACCGTAGTTGGCGAGTTCGTCGGCGAAGCCTGCCGACGCGATGGCATCAGCATAGACGACCGAAGCACCACCACCAGCGACAAGAGTCCAGATACGACCGTTGCCATTCAGAACGGTCAGCTTGAGCGAGGCACCAGTCTTGGCATCCATCTCAGCAATGTAAGCCTCCTCCTTGGACAGCTCACGGCCGAAGGGGGCAGGGAACTCCATAGGCGGGCCAGCATCGATGCTGATCTTGCCGGCGCTTGTCTGCGCAACCATGCCCAGGTTTGCGGGTGATCGCGCAATCGCCCACTTGACACCGCACTCGAAGTCGGCGGTCTGATCAATCTTGGCAGCAAGATCCAGGAAGTGAACAGAGGCAGATGTGGCATCCTCATTGGGGATAACGACAAGGGGGTTGATCTCGAGGTAGGTGAACTGGCAGTCGACATAGACAGCGTATAGACGTGAGATGAAGTCCACCAGCACATTGTGGACGCCCTTGGGCACCTTCTTCAACAATGTCGCGGCGATCTCCTCGTTCGAAGGGTACTCGGTCAAGTCCACCGGGATCAGTAGCTTCTCAGCCTTCTCATCGACATCGCCAACATCAACACCACCCTCATGGGTGAAGAGGATCCAGTCGCCCTAAAGAGTTACCCAGTTAGCATTCCGAATCTGGTAGGCATCTCCGACCTAGCCAAGAAAGGGGTGATGGGAGCGGGAAGTGGGTGGGTGTAAGTGAGAGTGGGTTCCAGCTTCCGCTCGTCCGGGACCACTGAGCCGCGGAATGAACAATGTGCTGGCTGCCATCCCTATCCTGTAATAGGCTCAGGCTTCTTCCCTCAACTTCGCCTTTTAACCCATCAAGCCAAATCGATGAACGAACGGATTTCAAGCTGAGAAGGCATTTGCAAGGCAAAGAACACACGAATAACACACGAAGAGGGCAGACGGCAACAAAACGACATTCACTCACTTCTCTGACCGAGTTGATGTTGATGTAGTACTCGGTGCCGTCGGGGTGAGGCACAAATGGCTCAACCAGGAACTGGCGGAGGACGCCCTCGACGTGTTCGACCTTTTGGGACTTGCCGGCACGCTCAGCGATCCAGGCCTTGGCCTCGGGCCATGTCTTGTTCAAGGCCAGCAGACCACTCTTGCCACGTCGCTTGATCAGCTGATCGGGCTTTGCGACGAACTTGGAGCCGGACTGCAGCAACCACGGGTACGAGGTCTCGGCAGCATCTAGGATACCGTTGACATCGGCGCCAGCGGGGAAATACAGAGATGCGAGCTTGGGAGGCGGGTTGTGCTTCGGGGCGCCGAGGGGAGAAGGGCTGATCTCCTTTGCCCTCGTGAGCCAGTAGTTGAGAATCGCCTTGCCATCGCTTTCCAGGATTGATTTCGCCGACATGATGAGCGGTGAGTGGGTTGTTTGGTGTGGTTGTCAGGTTTGGGGGAGGTGTGTCTCTGGGCGAGAAAGACGTTAGAAGTAAGTTCCCCCTTGGTGTGCTTTCTTGGAGCGAGCGAAGTGTGCAGATGCGGGCAAGTTTTTGGAGTGGACGGTTGGACACCTACCTCGTTGGTTTGCTTGAGGACGGAAAGTGCTGACTGATGGTGTATTTTTGAGGAAGGGGTATGAATCAACAAAGTTCAAGTGCAGCAGACGAGGAGCTCAAGGCAATCGCCGGTCGGAGACTCGAAATTTGGAGGTAACTTACGAGACCCGGACAGCAGGGGACCAAGTACCGAATACCTCCAGCTTAACGTATCCAACAAAAATCCATTCAGGGAGGGGATCCCCGCCGAGAATTGACCCAACAACGGTCCATTTCAGGACCGCGCCGCAACTCCGGGTTCGTTCACATTCAGTCGTTGGTTGTCTCGCTAGTGCTCCGTATTGCCAATGCTGAACCCTCATTAGGACGACAGTCTGCTCCTTCGCGGAACATTTTGCGCAATTGGGTTCGCTGTCGCTCAAAGGCCCGGGTCCGAGCATCACCGGTGGTCCCCATTGTCTGTCCGAGCCGCGCGAGACGCCAGACCCGTAATATTACCCCAATTGCCGTCACTCGGGTCATTTTGCTGACTGCCCGACATCCAGTCTAGCTCTCGGCGGGTTTGGTGCGGTGAGCAAGCCCGAATAGTCCAGGACCCCCAGATACTACATCTAGTTAGCCAACTACGGAGTACTACGCATATGGACGGTTGGAAACGTTACGAATAAGCTGGAATCGCCAACGATCCACAGTTTATGCTACTGACCGACGGGCCATATTTTGTATTCGTTTGTTGAGCAGCAGACGCTAATAGTCCAAACGAGGCAAGTACCAGCTACATCACCAAAAGTGGAGTCGAAGAAACATTGCGACCCCAATGAACCATTAGTTGACCGACGACACCCTTCGACTATCTTGCCTTTGCATCTTCTCCCTTTCGAACCACTTACACCCTCAGAAGTGGTACTCTGAAAAGGTATGTCAGCAGCCTCGAAATCTCCCAAATCCCTACTTCCCACCTCGATCACGAGCCTTCCGTCTTGGTGCTGTTCACTTCCGCCCAGTCACCTAAACCCCACGTTCGCTCCGACTTTGAGAAATCTACCGACTAACATACAGCTTCACCACTAGTCGTCCGCTAAATCTTTCACTTCCATCTTCCAATCTACCACCGCCATCATGTCGGCCCCTACCACGAACGGTGTCGATGGCTCCAATTCCGCCGGGCTTTCTGCCAACGAGAAGATCACACGCTTCGCCGCCCCTTCCCGCCCGCTCTCACCGCTACCCTCCCACGCCCTGTTCAATGAGAAGACACGTTCGCTCGTGTATGGATTACAAGCTCGGGCCGTGCAAGGTATGCTCGATTACGACTGGATTTGTGGTCGCAAAACACCAAGTGTAGCCGGCATCATCTACACATTTGGCGGACAATTTGTGTAAGCAACCTTCGGGGTTTATACCCATCGTTTGATTTGTGCTGACCCCGATGTTTTTGCAGGCAGAAGCTCTACTGGGGTACCACGGAAACCCTTGTGCCCGTTTACCAGAAGCCGGAAGATGCTATGGCGAAGCACCCTGAAGTCGATGTGGTGGTGAACTTTGCCTCCTCGCGAAGTGTGTACAGCTCCACCATTGAGCTCATGGCATACCCTCAGATCAAGACCATCGCAATCATCGCAGAGGGTGTTCCCGAGCGAGTAAGTGTTACTTCTGGACCCTGATCAATCATGTCCTGGCTGACCCCGAAAATAGCGAGCACGCGAGATTGCACACGTTGCACGCAAGAAGGGTATCACCATCATTGGCCCTGCTACTGTTGGTGGAATCAAGCCCGGCTGCTTCAAGATTGGAAACACTGGCGGCATGATGGACAACATTGTCGCGAGTAAATTGTTCCGCGGCGGGTCCGTCGGCTACGTCTCCAAGTCTGGAGGCATGTCGAACGAGCTGAACAACATCATCGCACAGAACACCGACGGTGTCTACGAGGGTATTGCCATTGGTGGTGACCGATACCCCGGTACCACCTTCATTGACCACATGCTGCGATACCAGGCTGACCCCGAGTGCAAGATCCTCGTTCTGCTCGGTGAGGTCGGTGGTACCGAAGAGTACAAGGTTATTGAGGCTGTCGAGAAGGGTATCATTACCAAGCCCATCGTTGCTTGGGCCATTGGTACCTGCGCCAGCATGTTCAAGACCGAGGTTCAGTTCGGCCATGCTGGTTCCTTCGCCAACTCTCAGCTCGAGACGGCGGCCATGAAGAACAAGATGATGAAGGCGGCAGGAATCCACGTCCCTGACACCTTCGAGGATCTCCCAGCCGTCATCAAGGAGGTGTACGAGAAGCTTGTCAGCGACAAGGTCATCGTGCCCAAGCCCGAGCCCATCGTGCCCAAGATCCCCATGGACTACTCGTGGGCACAGGAGCTCGGCCTTATCCGAAAGCCCGCTGCTTTCATCTCCACCATCTCAGATGACCGTGGTCAGGAGCTCCTGTACGCCGGTATGCCCATCTCCGACGTTTTCAAGGAGGATATCGGCATCGGTGGTGTCATGTCCCTTCTGTGGTTCAGACGCCGTCTCCCCGATTACGCCTCCAAGTTCCTCGAGATGGTTCTCATGCTCACTGCTGATCACGGCCCTGCTGTGTCCGGTGCCATGAACACCATTATCACCACCCGTGCCGGCAAGGATCTGATCAGCTCTCTTGTTGCTGGTCTGCTCACTATCGGTTCTCGCTTCGGTGGAGCTCTGGACGGTGCTGCAGCCGAATTCAGCAAGGCCTCTGACTCGGGCCTCAGCCCCCGTGAATTTGTCGACTCGATGCGCAAGCAGAACAAGCTGATCCCCGGTATCGGCCACCGTATCAAGTCCCGCAACAACCCTGATTTGCGTGTGGAGCTTGTCAAGGAGTACGTCCTGTCCAAGTTCCCCAACCACAAGCTGCTGGACTACGCTCTGGCCGTTGAGTCGGTTACCACCTCCAAGAAGGACAACCTTATCTTGAACGTTGAT
This sequence comes from Arthrinium puccinioides, assembly GCA_022414665.1. Taxonomy (NCBI): domain Eukaryota; kingdom Fungi; phylum Ascomycota; class Sordariomycetes; order Amphisphaeriales; family Apiosporaceae; genus Arthrinium; species Arthrinium puccinioides. The sequence continues at coordinate 937,272 of JAIUNF010000005.1, forward strand.
GGTTGCATCGCTGTCTGCTTTGTTGACCTGATGCGCAACTGCGGCGCTTTCTCTCCCGAGGAGGCCGAGGACTACATGGGCATGGGTGTCCTGAACGGTCTGTTCGTACTGGGTCGCAGCATTGGTCTGATTGCCCACTACCTCGACCAGAAGAGACTGCGCACTGGTCTCTACAGACACCCTTGGGATGATATCACCTACCTTTTGCCTACCCTGGCATCTTCTGGCACGGTTGGCGAAGGCCGTGTGGAGGTCTCGATGAAGTAAATGGACCAACACGGGGGGTGTACAGCTATTTGAGTTTTTGCGACACAGGGAAAAGGGAGTTGCTTTAGTATGCGTAACGGAAAGGAATTAGGGCAAGAGTGGCAGTAGACTTTCGATTTTGGTGATTGATGGCCCTGTACGAGAACAAGACGTAGTATCTCAACGACGATGCGCCCAGACGGGCTGCGAGTAATAGACATTTAGGTTTCCCAAGACATGCGGTTGGTTATAGTGTGTATGTGCTGCGACTGCCAACGATAACTCCCGTACTCATGCACGTCACCTGTGTGTACCGACCGAATTGCACTTTTGACAGCAACAAAAGTCTGCATTCATGCGCGGCAATCAGCGAGCTAATCAACGAATCCCTATTTTCTCAACCTTTGTCGTGCAGGCGCACGCGACCTCCCGCCGCGGCAGCTTCATCCCTGGAGTCGATAAGCGGCGAAACTTCGGCCCAACGCCAAAAAGTTCGCAACCACTTCAACCTAGTTGCCATCATCAATGCTGTTGGAACGCCCGCCCGCAATCGGATTACTTCAGACCATTGGGAGGTGAATGAATCAATTGGAAAAGTCTGGAAAGAGGTTGTGAAATAGGCGGTACGTTGCTCAAACTGCCACTCCACGGAGACCTGGAGGGGTCTGATCTTTGAACCGCAACGGGATGCCGAGCTTCCACAACCGTCGGCGGACGAAGTCACGGTTCGGACGGCTATAGAATGTTGACTGACTGGTCTCTCGGTTGTAGATACCATCCTTTTCCCCACGGGACATACGACCTCCTCAAACCTTGACGAGTCCAGCGAGCAAGGACACATCCCTACAGGCTACAGACTTTCCTCCTGTCTCTCTCACCATCACACCTTTCAACAATAACGAAATCTCCCACACACCCTCACCGATCCACACTACTCACACCACCACCAATACTACTCCTACTACTGCTGCGTACTACTGCATACTACCCTTTTCCCCCAACAAAGCCGCAACCATGTCCACCTCGTATTTCCGCATAACCCTCCACCGGTCTGCCATCGGCCTGCCGGAGCGCACGCGCGGCGTGCTGGCCGCCCTGGGTCTGCGCAAGCGCACCCAGACCGTCTTCCACCCCGTCGAGCCCCAGTTTGCCGGTATGATCATGAAGGTCAAGGAGCTGGTGCGCGTCCAGGAGGTCGACAAGGCGCTGACGCCCAAAGAGATGCGCGAGGAGAGGAGGCCGGAGAGGGGGGTTTTGGCTGGAGAGTGCCGTTCCCCGGTGAGAGAATGGGAACAGCATAGGGGGTGGAAGAAGAAAAAGAGAATACTGTTGTTAAACAGAGGGGTGACCGGAATGGAAAGAAAGACCTGGCGGGCACGGCACGGCGAGAATCGCTGTGTGTGTCGAGGGGCTGCCACGGGTTTCCGGCGTCGTGGGAAAATGAGGAAATATATGACAGGGAACTGCCAGGGAGGACTACACGCGATGTAGCACGCATGTGTACAAAAGCGAATTGTACAACAATAAACAACATCTACTCACCGGCCATAGATGCGCAGGGAACATCACGGAGACTTGAAACCCATCTACTACTCGGTGTATTTTCACATCCAAGATTCCACGAGTTACATTCGCTGGTAAGTCATGCCGTCAATTGTGCAAACGGGTATTATTCACTCGTCTATCCGCCTTTCCGCCTTTCCATCCACAGCTCAAGTAGCCTTCTGTACCCGAGACCAATCCATCGCAACGGTCCTTCCAGAGTGCCCGGCCTGAACTATTTCGTCCAGCCTGAGCATCGGCTGCAAAGCGGGTATCACCGTCCCGTGCGTACTTATACAAAGTCACCCTTGTCATGATGAGTCAAATGGTGTACGTTGGCCTGGAAGCCACGTTACACGATGATAACAGCAAAAGCTTGCTAGACATGCTAGTTCTTTGCTTTCTCTGCGTACTCGGCGTTGGGGCTCTCGTATTCGCGGACAAAGTAGCTGTCGGCCTTGCGCTCCAGCCAGGTGCAGAACTTGGTAAGCTCTTCGCGGAGTCGATTGACGGACTGCTGGTCCATGTTGGTTTGAGCGATGAGTTCAGGGAGTGATACTGCGGGACAGATTAGTCATCCAATGTCATTCATGGCCGTCGAAAAACCTACCCATAAGACGCATTAGATGCTCGGCACCATACGTGTCAGACGGAGTCTTGCCCTGGATTTCTGTGCCTCCGGAAGCCCACTTGTCCTTGATCTCGGCATACTGTGCTCGCTCGAATCTAGCGGCTGTTAGTTGGGAGGGGGGCTTCTAGGAGCCTTCGGGTGGCCAAATGATACGTACCTATAGAGGAGTATGCGGCCGAGAGATTTGTCGAAATACTCTCTGAGGCCGGCCATGGTCTCATCGAGTATGTCGAGCGAAGCGGAGCCTTCCTGTCGCTGACTCTTCTCGTACTTGACATAGTCCTCGAGAATCTCGGACACGGGATGCGGGTGAGGGATGGGAACGAGTTGGTTGTTTTTGGTGATGTTCTCCCAGTCGTCGACGAGGAGGCCCTTGAGCATGTCGGGCACGATGATCTTAACAGACGGCCGAGCGTAAAAAGCCTCTTCCTGCGGGTCAAATCCAAGTTTAGTAAGACGATGAGCAAGAGCGCCCACTGCACCAAATACAAGCCTGGGAACATGACTGAATTCTCTCTCTCTGACACCACTTAGTGCCTCCAGGCACTCGGCTCTGAATGTTCCACTTGGTTCCGTGCTCGAAGTCTTGCCCGAGACCTTTAAATCCTCAGCTTTGTGGGCTTGGTCTCGACGTGTGATCGACTTAGGAAACCTGGGCTGGTGAGGCTGCGAAGAAGGTATCCCGGCCGCTGGCAAGTGGACACGATGGTCAACGTTGCGGTAAAAGAGATCAAGTTGCGGTGTCAAGACGCCCCTCTGATCAGCCTCTCGCACCTTGGGATGGCGCTGCGGTTTGGGGCTGGCTGAAAGACCGTAGGGACCGTCACCCGAATACAGAACTACCTCGACGGTGTCTCTCTTGACGCGCACATATTTGTGGTCTTTGGATGGGCGGACCAGCAGATGGTCTTTTCTTAGAGATGCTTCGTTCCACCTGGCTTCTTTTTGCGTGAAAGCCTTTTTCTTCGCGGCAACATACGCATCAGTGAGTACCGGCCCTTCCTGGGGGACCGCATCCGTGGGTTTAAAAGGTGATGAGGAGTGCCCAACGAAAGAATCACGGTGTGGGCTGGTAGCCGCAGTTTCTTTCCCCTTCCCCTTGGTTCTCTTGGGAGGCAAGGGCGTGACGGGTCCTTTTTCTTGTGTCTTCCGGGCACGCTTGGTTGCGACGTGGTTTTCGGTGGGAGTCGTCACGTCACTTTCTTCGTATGTCTTCCGGGCACGCTTGGCTGTGACGGGACTCTTGTTGGGGGTTTTCGGGGAGGGTTGGAGTAGGCCCTGTCGACGCGATTCTTCCATGGCTGTCTGAAGGTCTGACTCCTCTTGCTGTGCTTGCTGCCGCGTACGCAAAGAACCCATTGCTATCTTGGGTTTCAGAATGGCTAGTTGAGTGCGATCAGATGCATTCGTGGCACCGTCCAGGGACTCGGTGATGATGATCTGGGGGATAAATTCGCTGACGGTATTGGCGACACCAGCACTTTTGTTACCTCCACGTGAACGAGACCGCAGCGAGCGGGCCTTGTATTGAGAGACTGCAGGTGCCATGTTGCAGAGGTGGGACACGAAGATGAGAGGTAGCTAAGTATGTGTGGTGTGGCGTGCTGGTTAAATGACAGGACGCAGGAACAGCTTCAGGTCGTTGTAGAGGCTGAACGACAGAATGAGGGCTGGGCGATTGCACGTTGTCTGTCGGCAGAGACAAACAGCTTCCCCAAGAATTTGCTCTGATACCGCAAATTGCGCAACAACTAGTGATAAAAATGACTCTCAAGGTTGGTGAGATTTGGGAAAGGAAGTGGTCGGCCACTCGGTGTGTTGCCGAGTATTCAAGATCTCGTCCGCAATGAATGTTTACTTTGCGGTTGATCGTGCCAGAAAATCGTACAGCTGCTTGCGGGACAAACACCTGGTTGGCAACGATATATATTTTTCTTCGACCTTAAACGCGTCCTTGCCGATTGCGGTCTTGTTTCCCTGGAGACTGGACCTCAATAATCCCGTCTTGCGCCGGAATGAGGACTGGAGGTGGTTTTATGGTGTAGACTGCGTAGATTCACGTTTCTGTTGGTCGTCCCTTCAGTGCTGCTGGCCTTGTAGGGAAGGTGCGGTGTAGTCTTCCAAGGTTGGCTGCTGAAAGTAGAAGTATCTCGCGTCTTTCAAGTCGCGTAGCGAACGGTGTGAGGTTGCACGAGAATGTGTGATGGTGTGTTGGACGTCGTCCATGCAACCCGTAGAGGTGGAGGAACGACGGACCACGAGGTTGCCACGACGTCTTCGAGAAAGTACCACAAACTCCTTGTGCTGGAGTGGGGGTAGGGGACGAGGCCTTGACGCGTTCAACAAAGTCCTAGACCTAGAAATAGAGCTGTCGTCGTGATTCGATGGGGGCCGGGAAGGGAAGGGACGTGAAAGACAAGCGTGGTGTGGTTGAGGTTGCCAACACCGATCAGAATAGTTGAGGGTATTTCCAAAAGTGATGCGAGCCAACCGCTATGCGAGTGATATTCGAATCTAGCATACGATATGGTTGCCCGTTGTGCACGTCGTATGATGCCGCCACGGTAAAAATTGGTGTTGTGGGTGTGGTGGTGAGGTGATCGAGTTGGCGCAAAACAGAAGTTGGCGTTTTGGCATCCTGCCATGAATGTCTACGCAACTTTCATCCGCACAACCTGCCAATCATGAGGGCATCCCGACAAGCACAGACTGTGCTCTGAACCCAACAACTCGTGTTTTACTCTCGTCGTCCTTCTCCTACCCTCCTCTCGGGCTTTCCCAGCAGGCTCATCTCTTCGATTTAGGTGCAATACCCAGATCACTTCATAATAATCGCACCTCACCGTACCAAAACCCAACTCCAGGAATGCGGTCCAGGAAGAAGTCTCGAGTCGAGCGCGTCCCAAGAGGGCTCATGTTGAACCGCAGGCATACACAGACACAAAGGAAAAGGGCATGACTTACACTCTCCAGCTCATAATCTCGTCCACGTCTAGGACCCCTTCCGGCGAACGAGTTGTTCGCGGCACGCTCTTCACTGCCCCGCGCCGAACTCATCTCGCTCTCGCCGGGGCCTGCGGCCTTGCCAATGGCCTTCTTGGCGCTCTTGCTGCCGCCGGCGGTTCTCATGCGCGCAGCAGCGATGAGCTGGGCTGCGAGCTGCTTGTTGTCGTCGGTAAACTTGCGAATGCGGTCCTGGGACACCCAGTCGTCCCACGAGGCCTTCCAGCCCTTGTAGTGGACCTTGTACTGAGCGTCGTCGGGCTTGATGTTTTGCGGGTTGGTGTTGCTGTGGTCCGAGGCGCTGCGCAGGTCCGTCACCTTGGCCTCGTACATCAGGTCGCCATGGAAGCAGAGCACCTTCTCCTCCTTGGCGAAAGGAGGGAGCGGGGCCTGCTTTGTGGGCGGCATGTCGACGATGTTTGCGATGGGAGATGTTTGTATGCGTATAGAGAAGAAGATGGGGAAGAAAAGTATAGAAGACAAAGCTATTGTCCTTGTCGGTGGGTCACCTCAAAGGGCGTCGTCGGTACGGAGTACGGAGGATACGGAGTATTCACGCAGAGTTTCACCCAGCCCGGGAAATCAGGCCAAGTGAATCACTGCCGGTCTACTCCCTACCGGTACTCGGTCAGATACGGCAGCCACAGCAACGAGACTGCCCCGTTTCGTTGGTGCCTTTTTCAAGTTGAGGCTGTTTGTTCATGCATGTCCTTTGACGTTTGCCGGCTAAGACTGAAGTTAGCTGCTGGTAGTCAAGGTGAAAGTGAGAGTGAAAGTGAAAGTGAACGCGAGACGCCGCTAACAAGCTCGGGCGCGTCCAATCGCGCGCCGGTTGGCTCCAGCCTCCAGGGGGGCATGTTCTACTACTAAAGTAGGATTACACTAGGATTACACCTCTACATTATTATCGCACGCCTCGCCTCGTCTATAATCAAGATCGCCTGAGGCGGCCGTTTGTTTCTCGTCGCCCAACCGCTGCTCCTCGCCCCCTCTCGCCCTCCCTCTCTCGATCTCCATACCAACAGTCGAAACATGGCGCCGACCGAAGGAACCATTCTGCAAAACTATCTCCTGCTCCCGGCGCGACTCCCCACCATCATCTCTCTGGACGAGTTCACCGCACTCTTTCCCAAGTCGCAGCAGGCATCACCACAGATCCGAACCCTCTATCGCGATCTCCAGCGCCAGCGCAACACCATTGTGGACAACGTAGCCGCCAACATCGACAAAGAGGTCAAGCGCGGCAGAGGTCTGCGACGTGCAGTTGCCCTGGAGAGGCGTAGGGCCGAACAGGACGACGAGCTGGACGACGAGATTGAGATTGAGAGAGATGTACGCTGCCCAGATGACAAACCCCGATTTCATTGACAAGTCTAACAGATCCGGCCCACACCAGCTCTATGGCGCAACCTCGGCCACGACACAACAGAAGAAGCATAGCCTCCTGACCATCCTTCCCGACATGGAGAGCGCTGCCTACGACATGGAACAAGAGATACAGAAGCTAGAAGAGGAAGAAGCCGCCTTGCTTGAATTAGTCAAGCAGACGGTCGGAAGCATGAGCGACCTTCGATATGGTCGCTTCGCCAATTCCAAGCTTCGGGACGAAGTCATAGACGGCCTGACAGGCATCCAAGAGGTGTGCAAGCAAAAAGCATGAGTCCATGCACACGGCGAACCTCGCCATTACAACTAACACGCCACGACTATCATGATACCTCCAAAGCGAATACACCAAGTACGGAGTTTTACAGTAAGGCCCGTCATGTCATCCCACCCGTCCTAGCCACGATTACGATCTTGAACCGGTGAGAAGCTTTTGTGGATTTCCTCCAAAAGAGCTTCTTACCGGGCAGCAGCCTGGCCAGTAGCAGCGGGGCGAGCAGCACCACCAGCCACGTTGTTGTTCATGCGGTTGGACCTAGATGGTCTGGTCAGTGTCTGTTGTGACTTCTAGCAACGAGTCTACTCACATCATGCTGCGGCTGACAAAGGAGACGACAAGCATCATCAACCAGCTGGGAATCATGCCGAAGACGTAAAAGAACCAACCGAGAGGCAGAGCCAGGTTGTTCTTGGCAAACCAACCGTTGAAGGGGTGGAATTTGCCCTCGTGCAGCGTCAACTGGCTCTTGTAGCCGTCCTTGTAGAACTGCCAGATGTCGTCGCTGGTGGTCGTGGTCATGTTGAAGCGCTTGGTCCAGAGGTTGACATCGGCGGGCTCAGGGACCATCTCGAAGATCCAGACGCAGCCGGCGGGGGCGGACCAGGCGTTGCAGAGGACGGGCTCGTTGTCGCAGTTGAGATAGGCGGTACGGGGAGCACCGGGGGTCAAGGCGAACTTGCCTGCGGTCTCGTTGAAGGCCTTCTCGACCTTGTCGCAGTGGCCTGCACGGTAGAGTCAGCCGGTGCAATGCGTTGCGCAAAGCTAAAAGGGCAGTGTCAAAACATACCAAAGCAAGTCTTGTTCCCGCCGGTGATGAACACCCACCTCTCATCGGGTGTGGTGGCACCGGCCTTGATGGGGGCGTAGAGGGTCTCCTTCCAGTTGTCCAGCGTCAAGACATCCATCTTCAGCTCGCCAACCTTGGCCTCAGCAGCGCCGACGGGATCGGTCCTGCTGGGGTTGGGGATGTATCCCATGAACTTGTCGAGGTAGTTCTTGAACTGAGCCTGGTATTGGTACAGGGGCTCCTCCTGGGCGGCTGCCAGCAGGGGCAACGCCAGCATGGCTGATGACAATGAGACGCGCATGTTGGGTGATTGTGCGGGATGCGGATGCGGATGGGGATGATCAATCAGATGCAAGCTGAGTGAAGAAGGGAGAAAGCAAGGAGCTTGGACTTCAACGGTCGAACGGGAAGCTAAGTATCCGTACGGAGTACTTGGGTAGTTACTTAGTACTCTGGGATGAGACGGGATGCCAATTCAATGGATCAGAGGGGGGCAAGGACAACTTCTTGTAGACAAAGTCGATGATGAGAATAGTCAACCAAGGTCACTTTCAACAACAGTCGATCACAAATGGAGCGAAACGACGGAGAATTTGTTGATGGGCAGGTCTGACGCGGACGAGGAAGAGACCCTGCAACCTGGAGGACACTCGAGGACACTCTTCGCCGTGGTGCCAAGCCAAGCTGCTCCGCACCAAGCATGGACCGAAGAAATGGTTGGTCGAGAGAGCGGAACTCGCTTTCGTACCTAACCAGGAAGAACAGGCGCCTGGGAGAAGCCGAGGTTTAGCGCAACGCCTAACATGGCCAAACAATTGCACTGTACTGTGTAACGTTAGCACTGTAATTACGGAGCAAGTCTGTAACACGACTTACACGACTTCAAGTTGCTGGACTTGTTACACGTCTTCGCTTCACGACTGCGCACCACTTCGCCGCGGTGGCCATATACGTATAATCCAACATGGTGAGAGAGATCCCCCGGTCCCTTGCCCCAGACGCGCAATAACTGACAATTCATTTCCCAGGCCCCCGAAGCTGCGAACCAGAAGCGCAAGCGTGGCCGGCCCGCTGCGAACGCGTCGAGAGAGAGCCGGAACGCGTCGCAGGCACAACTTACACTCACAGGAAACGGCACCTTGGCTGGACCCGCGCCCACAGACAACGCGGCCGAAACGGACGACAATCCTCGGCCAAGAAAACGGGGGAGGCCTGCAAGAGTCGAAACTGCACCCCAAACCGAGCCCGTGCCTGCGCAAGAGTCCGAGGCGGCAATTGCTGGCGCCTCCGTGAAGAGGAAACGCGGGCGACCCTCGCTTCTGCGCCAGAAAGAGGTAGCGGCGGCTGCGACTGCTGCCTCCAGGGCGGCTGTAGACAAGCCGCAGCCCAAGAAGCGCGGACGCCCCTCCCTCCAGTCGCGCAAAGCCCAGGAGGACATCGCGAGAGAGCCAGAGCCTGTCGCCGTTGAAGCGCAAGCCAAGAAGAGAGGGCGGCCCGCAAAGGTCAGCAAGGAAAAGGAGAAAGGAGTCGAGGCGGAGGAAGCCGACGGCGAGAATGAGGGCCACTCGAGTCTTTTACGTCGCGGTGGCCGCGAACGTCCTCACGCAAGCCCACCGCAGAAGCCGGCACAACAAAAGCCCAAAACCAAGGTAAATAGGAAAGGGAAGGAGAAGGAGGTCGCCGAGGCTGCGTCCGACGAAGAACCCGATACCGCACAGCGTGGTGGCCGACAGAGACGACCTACGAACCACCAGAATATGGAGGAGCGGCAAGACGACGACACAGTTGAAGATCGCCCACGCTCTAAAAAGCCGAACAGGAAGAATCGAGTTCCAGCTCAAGTGAATGTCGCGGCATCTTCCAACCAAGCTGCTGGTGCGCAGGCAAAGCGCAAAAAGGGCGGACGCCCACTTCCCAACGAAGTGGCCGTTCAAGAAACATCTGAACTGTCCATACGATCTCGGAAGAAGGACGGTAAATCATCGCTCGCCAAAGGGGTAGCGAGTGCTGAAAAGCAGGGTCGCCGAGCACGAAAACTTCGGGAGGAGGCCCTGGCGGAGGAACAAGCACAGGGGCAGGCCGAGGAAGAGCACACACAGGTGGATGTACAGGAAGAGGAGCACGAACAAGAGTCATCCGCAGCCGCGGAACCTCGTCGACCCAGGAAGAAAGCCGCAAAATCCCCGAGGCCAAAGAAGAAACCTCGCCGGGAACCTGAAGCCGAACCTGAAGCCGAACCTGAAGCCGAACCCGAGGATCGTTCCGCCTCCCCCGACCCGGCCCCTTATCGCAAACTCACAACCCATACCCGCCGCATACCTCGCGACGTCATCGACAAGAAATGGTCACCTTTGGACGCAAACTCTATTGCTGGCATAACCGATCTCATACACGCTGCTTCTCAGCCTGTGCTGCAGCGCATGGATCCGCGGAAATACCCACACGCCGTCACTGCCCTCAACGTCGTCAGCAACAGGTTCCGCTCCAAGCTCACACGCGGCATGCCGTTCCCAGCCGCTTCGACGGCCAGCAGGCGTGAGGACGAGCTTTTATACGAACGCGTCATCGCCGGGACCGAGACGCTCAAAGCGCAGCTCGATCCGCTCGTGCACGCCATCGCTCTCCTGAAAAAGGAAAAGGAGCACGCGGAGCGCGAGCTACGAAGAGACTACAAGGTGCTCAATACGCTGAGTGCGAATGCGCGTTCCGAGGCCAAGGGCAAACGAGATCAGCTGCGGAAGATGCATGTTCTCGTCCCAGAGTATCGAGAGGACGCGGATAGCAAGACGTTGTCGAGGGAACCGGGTGAGCTGGTATCGAGCGACAATCGAACCGCTGTCGGCAAGGCCTTTATGGGTCTGGAGGATGGCGAGTTAAAGGGCCTCGCTGGTCAGCTCAGAAATCACATGGAGAGTATGCGAGGAAACCTGCAGCAGATTGAGGGCGTCGCACCGGCTATTGCGGAGAGCAGGGCGGCTCTCAAGATGGTCATGTCACCACATTTGGGTCAAGCTTTGTATGAGAAGGTCTTGCTTGGTTAGGTTGGACGACGATGATGCTCATGTCACACAATCTGGCACGACTGCTTGTTGGACTACTGATTGAGTAGATCCGACCGACAGTTTGACGCTCATATCCGAGGCTCACAGTATTGACAAGGGCGACTTGAAATATGTCGACCCAACACTTGGCCAAGAAATAGAGAGCCCAACTACATACCTGGATCAATGGTGTATCCCGGCCCAGCTCTGTTCGTCGGCTTCATTCTGGTCTCGACCACAAGGTCCTGGCCTCTCATGATGGGTACTGGACCGCTTTCTTTGATACCAGCACACGACTTTCGTATGTCTGCCAGCTGCAGGCTTTGGAATTGCGATGCTGGTCCTGGAGCTGCAGTGTCAGATGGCTCTGGATCTGATGTGGACAGTCACCGTCTGGATATATTGGTTGGCTAGCCTTGTGGCATTGATGGATGGACGCCTGCATAGGTCCTTTGGACGCCTGCATAAGTCCTTTCATCTGGCGCGAGTGAAGGCGTCGGCGAACTGCATGTGTTTCTTCTATGCGGCCATGCAGCTCTCAAAGACACTGGCTATTGCCGACTAGGATCTATGAAGAAGAAGGCCTCGGAGTCCTTACAACATGGCAAACAGCGGAAGAAGCGTCCTTGGTGTTTGGTACTCACAACAACGGAGCTGTTTTACTTTGTAGTGTCTCTCCAACACATTCGATCCACCTTGCTTCGAGCGATGCCTGCGTTTGTCCCGTAGGGTCTGCGTCTCAGGAAATTGTATCACTCTAGAGAATGACGGCAGATCCTTGGGATGGGTATGCCCGGCGAATAATGGCCTCACGCACGATGCCCCTTTGACAGCGCATTTGGATCGCATCTATATCAATACGCTTTCCTCGCAGCTATCAGACTTGGTAACCACTCTTCCAGGTCACTCTTCGTCTTTGCAGACACTTGATGAGATGGCTCGCAGACGCCGTTCCGATGCCCGTCGCGGCCGCGGCACCAGGGCCCGACGACGTCCACTCGTGTCGCCCATCTCGGAAGACTACGGCGATACCATAGATGACGAGTCTCCAGAATCTGGTCGAGAATTATCATCTGATGATGAGGAACCCCCCCTCTGCTAGTCAAGAATTCACATGCGCTCATCAGGACAACCCATCGGCTCCTTCGGACACAGCCCTCACCGACGACAACTCGAGCAATGACTTCCAGGGGACCGCGCGTCCGGGAGCGTCCTTCGACTAACTCCCTCTCGAGATCTGGGCCCAGATATCTCTCGAGGCCTTTGATGCGGACTATACCGAGCAACGCCTGCACGCCGGCGACCTCGAGTGGTGTGTATATCCTCGCGACCATTCTAAAAATGTCGGCTTCAATGTCGACCTTGAAAAGAGTTGCATACATTTCCAAGATATGGCCCACCCTACTAGTCCTACCGGCTCCCTCATGTGGAAGTTAAACCCTGACCGCCGTCCTGGCGCTGGCGCTGGCAGATTCGACGTCAGCTTTCTCGACATCTGCCCTCGCGTCACACACGCGACGTATGCTAGTCCAGGCGACCGACTGTCGATTCTGATGAACCTGGTCATGGTCAGCAAGCGAGCCAAGGCTGCCATCGAGATGCACTTCCCGTTCGTTCCCTACTCGGACGAGGGGCGACGAGTTCAAGTGCAAGCTAATCAGAAAACCCGCGGGCGTCTGGATCGATCCGAGATTAGACGTGTTGGCCCTGGATCCCGATCGCGACGCCACGGCTTACGGGCTCGACGTGGCTTCTCTGAACAACTCGGCCTTGTGGATCCGAAACGTCGTCGTCCCCGACACGTTCCTCGTCGTCCAGCAGAATGCCGGTTCGGGATCGAGCCTGGCGCCCCTGTTCCCGTCCGCTCCGGTCTCCAAGACTTCCCCGACACCCCCCATGAGTACAGTAAGTAACGAAAACGGCGTCCTCCTAACCATACTTGGAAAACTGTACGCGCTCGGACCTTTGCGGGGCCTCGACGATAACACAGTGTGTTGAAATGAGCTCTTTCATAAAAGCGGGGCCGCTAGTCAGCCAATTACAGAGTCACATGTACTGTTCTTCATACTGCAAACCATGCAACAAGAACATGGCGCATCTTTGCCACTGAACAACGTCACTCACAAAACAACTTCGCGACATTACATTACGACATCACGACGTTATCATATCACGACAAAATATTAACACTGAACTAAAATGAATAAGACGTACTGTTAACATGAGACAAAAGAAATAAATAAGCCAGGCGCCCTTGAATCCCCATTTGCATAGTTGATAAAAATTAGAGAGAGCCTCGCAACCTACAAGTTCAGCCAACGTAACTCAGGATCTAGATTAGGCCTTTGGAGAACCATATTATAACCACTCTTCCTGACGAACAGCCGATAGTACTCACAGACCCTGACACAGCAGATGTAGCTGGCCGAAAGTCAGTTGGTAGCCATAACCAGTTATTACCATCTAAAGTTATCCAGCAACGATCCAGACTAATACCGTAGCCAAGGTAATTAGTTTCTTGATACTGCTGTAATTTTTGTTTGCTGGGCACTGTAGATGTAACAACAGCCTCTGCTGGTAGCTGTGGGATATGAACCCAAAGAGGACCACTATCGGTAAAGACAGATAACCCATCTGGAGTGAAGGATAGGCTTTGATAACCGGTGCCGATGTTAGCTGTCTGCTGGCACGCGCCCGTCGCGGTCGACCAGATCTTGACCGTGCAGTCGTCCGAGGCCGACGCCACATGCTGTGAAAAGCTGCTCAAACGTAGTATAAAACTCTGTTAAGGACTCTTCCGTAAGGCCATCTATACGGCTTCGCTCGATTTTTCGGGTTTTCAGGACCTTAAGGGATGGCTGCCGGCGTATGAACCGCTCGACCCAGTGCTTGCCAATAGGCTCTGGAAGACCGGCTATCTTCGCAGCTATATGGCTAACAGTCTGATGGCTTGGGGATCTGTTTTCACGGTCTAGCTGGAGTATCCACTGAACCAGCATATCCTCCATATCTGGAGATAGCCTCATATAGGGCAGTCACCAGCTTTATTGTTCACTTTAACTAGGCAACCACTTTGCATCGTGTCTGTCCCGTAGGTCGCCATAACTAGAATCCACTTACGTCCAGATTCAGTAGCCTCGGCTCACTACAGAGGAATGGACTATGCTTAAAAACATAATTTTCGTATCAAGTCTAGTTCGCAGCTTACCAAGGTACTAATGGGGTCTTGCCGGCCCACCGAGCCAAACACCTGAAGTAGCGGAATTACACGTAGGAAAAACCCAACTGTCTTGGCGGTCCTTTTACACCGCCAAGTCGACGGTCTAACGTAAACATCTCACAGCCCTCGTGTCGCTGCTCTTCTCTTCTCGTAATAGTAAAGATTAAGTCTTTTATACGTTTTAATATAAAGTAAGATATATTATTTTAGCATTCCCTCTCCTTCCTAACTTTCAGTGTCGCTACTCTACTCTTCTTACAGTAGCCTGTATCAAGTGTTTAATTATATATTAATATACCGTGAGGCTTATCATTCTGGCACCCCCCCTCCTGGCAAACTTTTACTTCCTTCATCCTGTTTGAACATCGACATCATCGCCACCAAAAGTCTATCGATATATTCAAGCCCTATCGCACCCCTTAATCACTATGGAACTCGCTGCAAACTGCACCGGAGGATTTAGCGAATCGTTCCTGCCTACTGGCATCTACTGGTATGCACGAGCAGGCAGCAACGTAACGGCGGACTTGACGAGTTGCTGCAGCCCGTATATGCCACAAATTGCCGAAGGCTGTTGGGAGTGGTGCCAGATTAAGGACTGGGGAGCCTATGAGAATATTGGTGGATGCCTACGCAGTATGAACACGACCTGGTACTACCCAGGGCCATCTATCACCAATGCCAAACCGCCTGGATCCGGTGCCGAGTCTCTAGGACGCCGCGGGGTGATTGTACTTGGCATTTGGACTTTACTTATTTCAGGGTTGGTTGGCGTGTTATAAATGCGACGCAGGGGGAGGACCACCGGATAAGTGTGTCTAATTAAGAAGTTGCGACGGAGAGCGGTGGTTAGACGTCTGTAAATCACGGTGGTTGCACCTGTTAGGGATGGTGGATTAGGAGGCAGCAACTCGGTGTTTCTAGTAGTATATTAAACTGCCTTACAATATAGGTCGTCGGTTCGATCGCGTTGTTCAACATGTGGCGAAACAGATGGTTATTAAATTAGCAGGATCGATGACATTGTTAGAAACGTTCGCGAGTAGATTCTACCGTATTACGACGCTGACGATGACCTTGCTTTAACAGTGATTATCGGTTATCTACTACATGTATAGAGTACGTACAGTACATGACACCTATGATGACTATGCTCGCAATCACCCGATCAGATCAGCAATGACTTTGTCTGGTTTGTGGGGTAATGGATGCGATGACGGGTACGATGACAGGTACATGCCAAGACCTTCGTCTTGAGTACCGAGTAGATCAGACAGTGGGCGCGCTAAATAGAGACACGGTAAGCCTATGATGGTCCGAGCGGAGAAAATACTCGTCGGTGTCGCAAAATGGACGCCGTTTTCGTTACCTACTGTACCCTGCTCGCCTTGCCCGGGCTCAAGACGCTGTACATCATGCTCGACCGGTTTGCACCGGCGCGCGAGCGCTCCGCCCCTGCGTATCGCATGGACGCCAGGACCGAGCTCCGGTTCACGTCCTGGCCGCACGGTCTCTTCCAGATCCGCACCGAGGCGCGCGAACCGTCCCGCGAACCGTCCCGCGAAGATCAGGACAGCAGCGGGGCGAACGCACCGCCGCCTGGCCGCTTCCCCCAAGTGGTTCAGGTCCGCGTACAAGAAGCTGCGGAAGGCGACAGAGCCGCTGGGCCGCAAGGGGGTGCAGTCGCTGCTTCTGGCCTCTACGGTCTACCATGACGTCGCGCACAGGGGCGCGGACAACAGCCGCTTGACCTATCGCTGCCGCTGGTGCAAATACGACGAACCCCACACGGGCTACGAAGATGCGGTCGGTATCTCCGGCGGTTCCTACGACATTGCCTATGAGGAATACATCACCCGCGAGTAGATAGGCGACTACTGCTATCTCTACGGTCCCCGACACCGTCATCGCACCTATGGCACTGACGAGGGAGAGTGCGACGACTCTGGCGCTGAGTACCGGTGGTGAAGACGCCGCGGTTCACGGTTTTGACGGTGGTGTTGGATGCGGCTGGGAGCAGATGTGTAAGTTGGTTATCTACCAGAGAGCCTGCAGGCGGCTGCAGCCACATCAGGTAGTTATTAGTTCCCTATCCCGTACGGAGTACAGGAACGATCAACACGATCAAGCACCCGCAGGCATGGAGACCGGTTTAAACCATGTGAGCCAAAAGGTTAATACGCAAGTCGGGATCGCCAAGATGCCGGATGTAGACGGTCGAATGAGACGCTGTGAAAACCAAGTGTCGTCACTAGAGACCGTTGTCTCAGGGGGGCTGTCTCAGGGGTTGCCCAAAGTCTGATTCTGCCTCTAAAGGTTCCGGAGAGCCGTCATAAGCGCCTGCGCGGTAACTACACAGTAAGTACCTACGGAGTATTCCGTACTCCGTAACTAAGTATCCATAAGTTAGTTATCCGTGACTTTGGCAGCCACCAAAAGTATCCGGAGCGTGATGAACGAACTAGTCAGCTGCACCTTGCGCAAAGACAAAGGTTTCATTCACCCGGGTTCCTCCCCAAAGGCGCACGTGCGACTATCCCCATCCCATCCCGATAGCCAAACCCGCCGAATCGGTCAATTGAACACCCCGCCAAGACCATCCAGCCAGCTAACCACCGCAGTAATCAACTATAGGGCTCCAAAGACCCCGAAGACTCCGAAGGCGACACCACCCCCTTCCCGGAGCAGGAACTTCGGCCTCGTGCTCATTGGCCTCTTCCCGGATCATTCGGGCTTATTAGCGACTTTGTACCAACTACTTTGCGCACTGCAGACGGGGCTGTCTTGGCCTCGGGGGTTGTTCGCCAGTTCTGCATGCAGGGTGTGATGCCATCTTTCATCCAAGGACCAATAGGGGTAAACTTTATTGACCGAAGAAATTTGGCGCCGCGATGCCATTCTTCTCATTTTAGGCTTACGGGGAAAGGGAGAGAGAGAGATAAGAATACAAATAAAAAGTGAGAAAGAGAAGAAGAAAAAACCGTACCGCCGACCAAAAGGCGCCGGCCGTAACTGCTGGGGTTTCCGTGCGAGATGCTGGGGTCATCTCCGGCTCCGGCGGGGTTAACGATCGATGGGTCAATGAGAGAGAGTTTTGACGTACGGTTTGGCACATGGTGAATCCTTAAAAAAACGAAAACTCTCCATTTCGTTCCTGTTCCTGTTCCTGGGTAAACCCCGACTCCCGACTAGATTCGCGATCTCCGCACTGAGGTGCAAGCCCGGGGTATCCCAGCAAAAGCTGTTGAGTATTCCCCGTCGTCGTTGTTGATTCACGGCCAAGTGCGAAGTCAGTGACGTGACGGTTAGTTGGCCAACAGAGAGAAAGAGACGCAGTAACTACAGTCAACAAGACATCGAACCCAGCAGGCGATCCTACAAGAACGTTCAAGTAAGCCTTTCCATTGATCACACAATGTCACTTCAATTTGGTCCCAAATCATCTTCCTACGTACGGAGCAACTATAGCATACACGAATCGAAAGTTTTCTCTGCCACGAAAGCGCAAGCGCAAGGGGCGAAACGGAGGCCGAGGTGGTGTTGGTGGAAAGTCCAGTTCTGGTTTTATTTTTTTGATCGGTTACCCAATAAGAATCTTCTATAAGTGGTGCAGGGCATTGCCAGCTGCTTCGCTTCTGTTTTTGTCAAATGACCAATCGATCGTATCCTGATTCGAACCAAAGATCTTTTACTCTCCTCCTTTTTCTACCAATGCTCGGAACACATGCAAAAAGAACTCATTGTCCTAGAACATGCTGCACGCATTTAGTTCTCGGTCTTGTAACCGTTGGTGGGCAGGGGGCCGCGGTAGGGGCCACGGACGAGCTGGAAGAGGCAACAGCCGCGGTGGATGAGGCAGACGTGCTGGCAGCAGCGATGGAAGCGGAAGACAGGACGGCGGAGCCCGAGGGCTTAGCGACACCGCTGCTGGTGGCGATGGTGCCGTTGACGGGGTAAGGGACAACGGTGGCCATGACGGGGACGGTCACAACAGCGGGGGACGAGCTGGCGGCCGCGGCGGACTCCTCAGGGCACTCGGAGTCCTCCTCCTCACTGGAGCCAGTGGCGGGGGAGCTGGCAGCGGGCTTCTCGGCACCGATAGTGGTGGTGGCACTGGCAGAAGAGGAAGAGGCGCTGACAGCAGGGTAGGCACCACCGGCAGTGGGGGTGACAGAGCTAGCGGCAGGGGAGTTTCCGGAGCCGTTGGCAGGGGAGTTTCCGGAGCCAGTGGCAGCCGGGTTCTCAGCCGCGGCGGAGGGGGCCATGGTGACGTAGACAGTCTGAGCAGCCTGGGTGACGGTGACGGTGGAAACGGCAGGGCAGCTGCAGTCGCCAGATCCGGCACCGGGAGTACCAGGAGCAGCTGTGCCGGCGGGCGTGACATCAGTGGCAGTGGAAGCACGGCCGATGGTGACAGTGCGGGTGCCGGTGGAGGTTGCGGTGGTGGTGGTGGTACCCGACGTGGTGCCCTGTCCGTTGCCAGAGTTGCCGTTGCCAGAGTTGCCAGTGCCAGAGTTGCCGGTGCCAGAGTTGCCGGTGCCAGAGTTGCCGGTGCCAGTGTTGCCGGTGCCAGAGTTGCCGGTGCCAGAGTTGGCGGAGGTCTCCTTGGCAGGGGCCGAAGCAGTAACGGTGACGACGGCAGTGTAGGTGGACTTGACGGTGGTGGTCACGACCGACTTGGAAGATGAGGGGCCAACGGTCATGGTCAGAACGACGTCGGACGTGCCGACGTAGGTGGAAGCGGCGGCACCGGGAGCCACGGGGGTGACAGCCGGAGCAGACGCAGCGGGGTAGGTGGGAGCGTGAGTCGTGCCGGGGATGAGACCATTGTTGTGGGCATCGACGACGGCCGACGAGATGGATGAGATGGCGGTGACGGGGCACACAGTGGTGGTGAGGTCGATCACCTCGGTGATGACGATGGGCGTCACGGCCGAGGCGGGCAGGCTGCTGATAGCAGCGGTGTTGTTGGCGGCCGGGCAGTTGGTGACGGCCGGGAGGCACGACAGAACAGTGTGGAGGGAGGTGACAGCAACGGTCAGGGTGGTGGCGGTAGGTACTGCCGAGGCCTTGCTGGTGGAGTTATCGACCTTGTACTGACGGGGAACGTGGAAGTGGCGGGGGGTGGTTGTAGCCGGCTGAGGCGAGGCCGGCGAAGATGCCGACGGCGACGGTTGTGGACTTCATATCTGCGGTTGCTTTATTTTTCTACTTCTTATTTGCAAGTGATCTCGAAAGAGAGTGTGATTGTTGCCGACGAAAGACTGCTGTGTTCCTTGTTGTAGTAAAGCACGTTTAAAGAGCGAAAGTCGATTCCGCGAGTTGTCACAGAGGTCTGTATACTTCCTGTGAGGCAAGTATGTGTTGAGAATTGAAGCTGCTGACTAGGCGCAGGGAACGATAACCGGCAACGGCTTAATGAGAGACTGAGATGGACTCGAAAAAAGAGAGTAAGACACGGGTGTGAGAGAGAAGGAGAAGAGGTGAGATCCGAGATGGAAGGTGAGAGCCTTTTTACCTGTTTGCCGTCGACTTGGCCGAGCGCCCAGCCCAGGCATAGCCCAGGCACGTACGTACGGTAGGTTAGCCCCTATGCAGATTAGAACAACACACACTGCCCACCGCATTCTCCACTGGAGGATTCAAGGACTGCGCCGACCCCACCGGGTCACTGAAGGGGACGGGGGGGGACGGGGGGGGGCCCATGGTCTTCGTGGGCTGGCCGTCCTTGCATGGTTGATGTGCAAGAAGAAGAGTGAGGGGGTCGGCTCGAACGCCAACTTGGCATCCTCAACCGCAGCCCCTGAGATCCACTCACACTTCCAGCCGCCCATCCCTGTCGGCCTCGCATGCAGGTACGCATCGCTAGACGAAAAAAGCACGCGGGCTATCCAATGGGAGCGCCAGAACGGCCTGGCGAGCCCGTCCTCTTTTTCGCCGGGAGCCAGTCAGGGCTGAAGCTCGAGTGTGAGCATGCAAGCGCACACTCGAACGTTTGTCTGCATATGCCCTCGTGTCAGAAATAACAACGCATCAGCCGGCGACGTTGGGTACGTCTGCAGGCTGCAGTAAGTTAGTTGTGTGTGTGTGTGTATGTGTGTGTCCGTAGTGTGCTGTACTTGGTTGGCAGAGTTGTAGTGATGACTACCCATCCTTCCCCTTCCAACCTGTGATCTGCAACGGGACAGGCGGTTGAATCGAAAAGACCTTGGAACGTTGACAGGGCCGTCTGTCTGCGCGATGAAACCTTGACCGTATGTTTGGGACGCCACTTGTGCATGTAAATCCCGCCGACTCCTTCATACCGAGCTCATTTTCTGTCGGGCGCATAACGTCAAATGATAGTTAAAGGCTGTCCCGCCCGTCACGCAGCCAGTCAGCCAGTTGTGCAACGTCGCAGAACGTGCATCTATCGATGCAGCTGTGCGACAAGCGTGTGGGATTCATTCCTGGCTCCCCGAACATGCTTCCTGAGTCCTCGGTCCTTCGACGAGACCCTGGAGTCCTGCTACCAACGAACGACTTTTTGGTCACTAGTCATCCGTATCCGTATCAGGGCCCGAGACGATGTGCCGAAACGTCGCCGGCCCTTCCTCTCTCCAGTTCGTGCGCTCGTCTCGTTACAACCTACGCCGGCAGCTTTGATTGCGCCAAAAGTCTCGTCGCACACGACCAGGACGCCACCGGCCGTCCTCGCCGACACGAATCAACCACTGGCCAGACAGCAACAGACAAGCGGTCTGTCTGTACGCTGTACGGGTACGGAGTACCTGAACTGTTAATTACCGTGCGTCGTATCTGTACGTACGTGTGTCTGGCCGTACGGTACCTGTCGTAGCTGCAACCCTGAATCTTCTAGCTCCTGGACGGCGCCAACGGATACCTAGATGGATTCCATGGTTCCCCTAATTGCGGACTTGAGAAAAATTGACGGCGTCGTTTCCCCATGGCCCAAGTAATAAGCTGCTGTCACAAGAACCAAATGACCCCTCTCCCGTTCAGACGGCGCTTCATTTTCTGAATGGCAGCTAGCCGCAGATTGTCATCGCCCTCCTCGTCTCAATCTCAAGCTCATGACCCTGCCAAACCTTCGCAGCCGGCCGCTGCAACGTGGGCGACAACGTGGAGGGAGATCGGGAATGGCCCATCGGGGACATGGGACGACATTGGTCGATTATTGGACGACACCTCATCATCGCCCATCCTCCCTGATGATGCGCTGTACTGTGTGTGCTACGCACGAGCGGAGCGATCATCCATCCCTGCCCCCGGCGGCGATTATGCGAGCATGCCCCCAGGCGACTCAGGGCGATTGATGAAACCGGTCCTGGGTCATCCATGGCCAACGCTGCGGCGGTTCGTCCAGTTCCGCGCCAAGAAGGTCTGCCAGGAACACAGAGCGCAAATTGTTAACTAGCGACACAGCACTGACCCTTCCCACCTCGAGGAAAGAAGGAAAAAAGGGGGACGCCGCCCTCTCTGTTTCACCACCGTGCTTGCAGGGTGACGCCTGTTTCTATTGGCTCGTTCCAAGGTGTTACCCCTGTCACCGATCCGGCTCTCCTCCCAAGACAAACAATACTCCGAACCCCTCGATTGCTTCCGCCCCTTCCCCAACCATCATCGTGAGCTTCGTTGCCCATCAAAGACGTTGCGCAAAGTCACTCTGCCGCCCGAGCAACAGCGCCGGGTGTTCGTTCGTGTCAGATCTGTCAGAAGGTGCTTCTCCATGAACCACGTCCGCTTTAGTTACCTACTTCGTACAGTCCACAGGCACAAGTACTCCGTAGTTACTACTCCGTAGTTACCAGTAACTACGTACTCAGCGCCTGCGTGGATCGCCGTCTCCCAGCACCGACCAATCGACCAACCGCCCTGCTGAGTTGCGACCGGAATCTGACAGGTAGGATCGAATCCCACAATTGCCAACTTATTCCATACCAGCACATCATCACACATCTCCCTCGCTGTCACAAATATAGTGCGATATTACCGAGCCGCACCCCCCTTCCGCACCCCCGACCTACTTCGTACATACGTAATTAGTAGCACACAGTACGGATAGTTACGCAACGGCTTGCTTACGTGGACCGCTTCCAAGTAAATGCTCAGAGAGCGTGCTGCATGACGCATTAATCGGATCGAGGCTTGTCGCCAGCCTTCCCGTCGCGGCGGGGTACCAATCTAGGGTAAGCGTCCGTAATTGTCGGTGCCGCAGATACAGCAGCGTTCTTGCCTACCGAGATTTGCGCGGCAATTCCACCTTCTAGTTAACTTATTACACTTCGACTCATCAAGCTTGTCCCGTTGGATTCTAAAACGGGGCATCCGCTTACAAGCGCATTCGTAACCCATCAGTGGTCCCCCCTGCCACTTTTTGTTTACTTGGCTCTCTCGCCTGAACCCTGACCCGGCCGAACAACTTGTCAAGGTTTGCCTTCTTTCAATTCCAACCGCCATACGGCAAGCTGAACGCTTCCGCCCACAGCCTCATTTCCGCTAGGTAACTAGGCACTAACTACCAATCCACGCAGCAGCATGACGCTGGAAATCAGCGACGGGAACTAAACTGGAAATGCGGACTATGTCATCTAACTACACGACCTGTAAAGCCACCGCTTGTTTCATACAAACTCCTCACGCGACAGATCAAGCTGATAAACAAACGAGACACGGTGCAATCCAAACAATCAGCCAAACAGCACACACTGTCTAGATCACGCCATCACTCCACAAACAATCGTCTCAACAATGCCATTCTGCCATCGTAATCATTCTTCATTGCCCGGTTGAAGGGCTTCTTGTTGTTATATCTACATATCGACGAATCCGTCACCTCGTTAGACCGACCCTAAAATTCCACTAAACGCCATGCTTCCGGTTCCCGTTGAGGGACCTTTGGTATCTCTGTTGAATGCTCCTGTAACCCTGCCTATCTTCCTGTAGAACTTTTTGGTCCAAGCCGATAAACGCCGATGTTGAAATCGAATTGCCCATGCTGTATGGCACGATGCAGTTCCACGGAAAATGACAATAATGGCCTCTGAGTGAGCCTACGAATCGGGTTGACCGTTCGTGCTCACACTACACTCCGCCGGTGTTGTACCGGTATTTATTTGCTGTACTTGGCGCGGTAAAACTTGGCTGCGTTGACCATGTTGACCAACGCCTCCTTAGTCTCCTTCCACTGACGAGTCTTGAGACCACAGTCAGGGTCGATCCACAGCTGCTCAGGCTTGAGGTACTGCAGCATCTCCTCAATGCGGTCCTTGATCTCCTGCTCGCTGGGGACACGAGGGGAGTGGATGTCGTAGACACCAGGACCAATGTGTCTGGGGTAAGCAGAGTCGACGAAGACGCCGAGGAGCTTGGCGTCCGACTTGCTGTTCTCAATGGACAGAACGTCGGCGTCGAGGGCGGCAATTGCGTGGAAGAAGTCCTGGAACTCCGAGTAGCAGAAGTGAGAGTGGATCTGGGTAGAGTCCTCAACACCGACGGTGGACAAGCGGAAAGCCTTGACGGCCCAGTCGAGGTAAGCCTCACGCTCCTTGCCAGAGCGGAGAGGGAGACCCTCACGAAGAGCAGGCTCATCGACCTGGATGACATCGACACCGGCCGCCTCGAGGTCAACGACCTCATCACGGAGAGCCAGAGCCAGCTGCTCAGCCTGGACAGACTGGTGCACATCGTCACGAGGGAAAGACCATCGCAAGCAAGTGACGGGTCCAGTCAACATACCCTTCATGGGCTTCTTGGAGACGGAGACGGCGTACTTGGACTCCTTGACGGTCATGGGAGCGGGACGCGAGATGTCACCGACAATGATGGGAGGTCGGACGCATCGGGACCCGTAGCTCTGGACCCAGGCGTGGGTAGTGAAGGCATAGCCGTCAAGGCGCTCGCCAAAGTATTGGACCATGTCGTTACGCTCGGGCTCACCGTGGACGTAAACGTCGAGGTCAAGCTCGTCCTGGATCTTGACGTTCATGTCAATCTCCTGCTCGATGAACTTGTCATACTGAGCCTCGGTGATCTCGCCCTTGGTGAACTTGTTGCGCTGGATACGGATCTCCTTGGTCTGGGGGAAGGAACCGATGGTGGTGGTGGGGAAAAGAGGAAGCTTGAGCTTCTCCTGCTGCTGAGAGATTCTCGTGGCGAACTCGGACTTGCGGTTGTAGTCAGCCTCCTTGATCTTGGACTGGCGGTCCTTGACCTGGGCGTTGTTGGTCCTGCTCGAGGTAGCACGAGCATTCTGGGATTTGGCGTTGGCCTCGAGAGCCTCACGGACAGAGGCAGGGCCCTCGGTGACGGCCTTGGCGATGGTGGCAACCTCAATAGCCTTCTCGCTGGCAAAGGAGAACCAGTCGGCGATCTCCGGGTCTAGCTTCTTCTCGCTAGCCAGAGTGTGGGGAGTGTGGAGAAGAGAGCTGGAGGTGGCAACGATGACGCGGTCCTTGCCGAGCTTCTGGATGGCAGACTCGACAGTCTCGATGGCACGCTTGTAGTTGCTCTTCCAGATGTTACGGCCGTCGACAACACCAGCAGAGAGGATGGTCTTGGGGCCAAGAGCACCGGCGACGGTCTCGAGCTGCTCGGGGTTGCGGACAAGGTCGACATGGACAGCGTAGATATCCTTGGGAAGGAGATCGATGTTGTGGACGATGTCACCGAAGTAGGTGGTGAAGACGAGCTTGGGGATCTTGTCGCCCAGGCTGGCGAGCTTCTCGTAGGCAGGCTTGAATGCCGCCTTGGCCTTGCTGGGAAGGTCAAAGACGAGGACGGGCTCATCGATCTGGACAGTCTCGGCACCGGCCTCCTTCAGCTGAGTGAGGAGCTGCTCGTAGATGGGCAGGAGCTTCTCCAAGAGGTCGATGGGGTCGACGGTCTGGTCACGATCGGCCTTGCCGAGGTGGAGGAAAGAGATGGGACCGACAAGGACGGGGCGGGTGGTGATGCCAGCCTCCTTGGCCTCCTTGAACTCAGCGACAGGCTTGGGGTTGGCAACCAGCTTGAAGGTCTGGTTGTCTTGCAGTGTAGGCTTGACGTAATGGTAGTTTGAGTCGAACCACTTGACCATCTCCAAACTGGGGACATCGACACCCTCCTTCTGGTGGCCACGGCCCATGGCGAAGTACTCGTCAACGGGGTTGAGGTTGGAGCTGGTGTAACGCTCAGGAGCGGCACCGAAGTCCTGGATGTGGCTCAGGACATGATCGTACAGAGCGAAGTCGTTGCTGGGGATGATGTCGACACCGGCATCCTTCTGGATCTTCCAGTGAGCCAGTCTAAGTCTCTTGGCCTCGGCAAGAAGCTCGTCTTGCGAGAGCTTACCAGCCCAGTCTATTGCACAGTCAGCAGACGCACAATTCCCCGACAGGAACAGAACACACAAAAATTGCGGGTGCAGTGACGTGGGATGATGACTTACAAGCTTCGGTGGCCTTCTTGAGGTCACGGTTCACACCCATGCGGGGGAAACCCAAGATTGCTGACTGAACCATCTTGATTGTGTATGACCTACGGGTCGGAAAAGTGCTGCTGCAGATTGGAAGAGAGCCAAAGGATTTGGGAGAGAAGAGCCCACGAACAGAGAATCGAGACACTCTGAAAGATGAGGGGGAGGAGTGAGAGGATGAGAGGAATGAGAGAAGATAGAAGAGACGAGGGGAGAGAAAAGGTTATGAGAGTGTCTGAAGTACTAGCGCGGGGATGCACGAGTAAGCTGTTGCTTGTTGTTGGCTGGATGCCCGGTGGTCCAGGCTTTTTTACTTTTTAGCGGTGAAGTGAAGCGAAGCTCAGGGTCTGTTGAGGGAGGGGTAACTAGTTAGCTGACAAGGCAGGGCGTTCCGAGTACGGAGTTCGGCCGCAGTGCATCCAGTGCCAATGGCGTGATTGGGGACGATATCGTCTCAGGTACGGTTTACGGAGTGCGGAGTAGTTAGTTGGTCAACTAGTTACTGTGTAACTGCCCAACGTCACTAGTTACGGAAGTTGCTCGAACGAGCTGTCCAATCCTCCCAATTGTTTCCATCTTGTATCTACGGCTATCAGCTGTCCTCGGAGCGTCGTCGGTCGGGGCGTCGTCTACGGCGGGCCTAATCGGACATGTTCAGAATTCAACTTTTTTCGTTAGGAAACATCCTGGTGTCGCTCTCGGGCTAGGGAAGCTACTTCTACCCGCATCCAATCAACGGAACATGCACCCTCGTTGATGACAGCAAAGTGGACAGCTGTCAGCATGACGGGACTTGCCTATCGTTAGGTTCGCTGCATCATCCCACGCCAGCCAACCTTCTCTGACCCGATTGTATCGACATCTGGGCGAATGTAATAACAGGCGAGTCTACGAAGTAGGTGTTGTGAATTAGACCAGCCTAACAACTGATGTCGTCCAAGGCAGTCAGTCAGTCGTTGCACCGTGGTAAACTGATAGTTAATTGCTGGGCCGTCTTGCTCGATAGTTGCTAATAAACTCCGCGACCCGAGATCGGCCAACCATGTCTGCGTCTGCTAACTACCATTTCCGAAACTAAATAAAACGCCTCTCGGAATCGTGCAGTACAGACAGACCGACGGCTAGGTCTCCGTGATGTAGGATCCAAGACCCGGCAAGTCATCATGATACCAGACATAAGCATTTGGCGCAAACTCAACAAGGTTGACGGAAATCATGACGATCTCATGCCTTCCGTGTCAAGACGGGCGTCCATCCTTCCTTTCTGTTCGGCAATGCGTCGCTAGCCAGAGGCCCAGAGCTGGAAGCGACACACGAGACCAATACCGCCTGCTCTCTCTCGACGGCGGACGGCGCGAGCGAGACAGGCACGTCCATCGTGCTGCAATGTATTGAATCACCGACGTTGTCGTCTGTGTCCAGTCTTCTTGGAAACCCATGCCTCTACCCAGGTAGTCCCTTATGCCCACTGCACCGTGGCACATGTCCTGTCGTGCTGGTCGGATCCAGTCAAGCTCGAGTTATGCCTGTGTTTTGCTGCTTTCACAGCCGAAGAGCGCCCTTGTCGACTGAACCAAACCGTTCTCCGACGAAGCCACCCCCAGCCAAGTTGACCAAAGCACCCGCCCCGGGGAGTGATGTTGAGAATACCTACATCGAGGCCACCGTCGCCTTTCCACTATTCCGTGACCCCATCCAGCAGGCCATAATAGACGTAACGACCCTGGATGTCGAGTATTCCGATAATGAAGACGACCAGGAGGCGGCCAAGGAGTCCAGTACAAGCACCCTAGACGTGCTAAAGACAAAACTTATCCGTCCGCTGTCTCAACACTCTAACAGGAAGAGTAAACGGCAGTCACAGTATGGCGTATACACTGATGAAGAACTCGCGCGACGAGCCGAGTTGAAGCGTCTCATGCACAAGAGAATCCAAGAGGAATTGGAGAGCGAGCAGAACTATGAGAGCAGAGCGGATGACGAAACGCAACGGGCAAAAGACAACGCTTTGATCGCAACTCGTTCCGGCGGCGGCCCACGAGACACGATCGAGTTCAGTGTATCGAACGGCGATGATGTCAAATCCGAGATGTCGTCCACTCTTCCTGCCGAAGAAATCCGTTTGCTTCTCTCTGCCCAACAGAAATTCGGTTCGATTTCTTCACGGTATAGAAACAGTCTGCCAACATCTCGCCGGTTTTCGGTTGTCAGCATCAACGATTCTTTGCAACAACGACCCTCGCTGTCGCAAATACCCTCATCGCCCCAACTCGAGCCTGGCCACCTCCCCGGTGCACGCTGCTCTGGCTCGTGGCGCCAATCTTCCAATGAGAGTTTCCCTGCCGCTAGCACCAGCGGCTCAGAAAACCGTGACCCCTCGAGGCCAACAAGTCAGGTCCTGGTAGCTTCAATGAGCACAGATGAGGCGAATGAGGCTTGCAAGGAGCGAGTTGTACCAAATCCGGACACATCGATTCCATGGTCTGGCGAGCCCTCGTCGCGCAATAGTGACAAAGCAGAAGTCGAGCGTTGCCCGCACGTCCAGGCTGTCGAACTCAGCATCCTACCTAAAGAGGGTACTCATCAATCCCACGACACAAATCTTGATCGATACTCTCCACTAGGCATGTGGCTTTACACCCAGGGACTGGCTTCGTCCTCTGGCTCGCCTCTTCTTTCCAACAGTAAGACCAAAGTCACCAACGAAAGTGACTTTCTGGCAAAATCAGAGGGTTCACGTCAAGATGATACAACACTCAGCAACAGGTCAGCACTGGGGACGTTAACCCAGATTGACGGTAGTAGGTTGATGGTGGCTGGGTCGTTTCCATCGACTGGCATGACAGCTACGCCAAACTGCGTCACAAAAAACATGTCAAATCACAAGAGCTGGGATTCGTCCAATTCGAGTGGAAATGCGGCAAAGAAAGCCCAAGACTCGGCATCTTCCCGATATACGACGCAGCAAAACAGTAGCAGACACTCCCTCACGGAGCCGAGGCGAAATTTGGCTAAGAACACGAGCCAACGTGACCTCCTTGAAGCTCATATAGCCCCCCGGACAAGGTATTTCCATGAATCTTAAGCCGGATTCATACTCCACAGGCGCAGAGTTCCCGTCTCCAGCTCATCCGGACGACCTAGAAAAGTCGGATGCAAGCTCCTACAAGACAGCCCCAGCCCAGTCCCGAATGCCCGAGGTGCTGATCGGCAATACCGATGGGTCTCGACGTCGCCCAACCGACGAGAACATGTCTGTTGGGGGGTCGGATACTTTGAGCTTCCGAGAAAGAGAGGCAGAGCTAAGATCAGTTGCCGACCGATTCGACGCGTCCGAGTTCAGGCGCGACCCAGGTATCCCAATAACGAGTAGATTCCGCGAGGAGTTCAGCCACCCCAAACATTTCCGAGGCATCAGCAGATCCATGATTCTGGCGAAACTACATCTCCCCAAGAGATCGGATCAACCTGCGAAACGCGAAGGTGGGAAGCTTATAAAGGCACAGCAGCCACACCGTAACTGCATTGCGGATGCTATTGCTGCAAGCCACCTTGCTGCAGCCGGGCCAAATGTCGACATAGCTGCTGCTCGACGCTCTCCAGAGGCAAAATTTATCCAAAGCAAACTTAAAGTGCCAGAAACCGCAACCGATCTCTGGCAGCGTGCTGTGAGACTCGAGACTGACCGACGCGAAGCACTTCGACGGGACAAGGAAAGAACGTCGCGGCGTCACGACTGCTCACATTCGGAGATGGGTATAGTCGCCGGGGTCCAATCGCCTACGCAGCGTGGTACACCTAGCGAAGGGCTCACAAAGGACACGAATGAGGCGCTCGGTAGTGCAGCTGAAGAGCTTCTCGAGATGCCAAGCCGTAGCCGATTTCCACACAGCAGGGTTTCATTGATCCCTCGCAAGTTGTCACGCACGATCCCGGATTCTTGGGCAAAGTGGCCATCGCACACGAGGCCGGAGCGTTCAGGACCAGCGAGCCAGATTGATAACGTTGTCCCCAAAGACTTTGCGATCACAGGCCCTTCAAATCCATCCTCCGATAAGGAGCGACCGACACTTCGAGGAGCGGATGAGTTGAAGGCGCGTACGGGTTCGTTCTCTGACAGATGTGGAAGAACTATCCGCAGTAGTATAGCAAAGATGATGTCCAGTAAAGATACGCCTATGGGCAACATGAGATGCGTGGCTGATGGCCAGAATAAGCTGCGACAAGGCGGCAATTTGGAATATCCAGAGTTAGAGTTGCTGCCAGCGAGAGATGGCTACAGGGATTTGCAAGCTTTGGAGCAGCAAATCGACCGTTTGAAACAAACCGGGGATTCCAGCGGAATCGATAGAACTCCTCTGAGCACCCACCTCGCGAACGAGCTTCACATCATGCAGCATGGTCATGGTCGCAGCGACACGCCGGATATTCATGAAACAGCACCCCGACCACCCATCACTCCAGTGCAAGCCAATATCTCATCGCGAGTCGTGTCTGGGCTGACTGATGTTTTCGAAACCCCTCGTACACACATCTCGTATGACGACTGCGTGCCCAAGTACATCCTGGATGACAACTGCTCCACCAAGAGCGCCGACACTGTCATGATCAAGAGATCCAAATCGAACGTGGAGCACGGGATACCTGGGCGGACCAAGTACAAGACTTGGAACGGCCGAACAAAGAAGCAACTTCTGCTACTGCAGAGCACTCGGGAATTCAGTGCCGAGTTGGAAAAGATGCTGGCTGATGAGCGAGAAAAGGCAACAGACGCCGGATCGAAGGATTGAACAAAAGCAGCTGTCGCGGCAAGCTAGTTTGACTTGGGGATGAACGGGGCTGTACAATGTTTTTTTTAACAAGAGTTGTGTCCAGCAGGACTTGAGTTGGAGGGGGAAACATGGTTATTTCTGATGAAGTAGAACCACGAGCAGTCACTGGACTTCGGATGTTAGCCAGTAGCATGTGTAGACTAGATCTTAGTTGATGATGAACATGTGGGTTATGAAAACAAAACAAAAAGTCATAGTAAGTCGCCATGTCACGCCACCCGGTGCGGCTTGATTCGCAGGTGATTATATTTAGGTGTATGCAATGCTCATATTTATACCATGTTATCCTGTTGTGCCGAGCACCAAAGTTGACAAACGATGCATCCGTTCCGTCAATCCGAGCCATCATCCGGCGACACCCAAGGAGCGATGCCAGTAGTGTTATGGTAACAACTTAAGCACCCAAGAACTGCTGTTTGGCCTCAACATCGTGGTTCTTTTCCACGCAGAGGATGAAGTTGGCGAAAGTCTTCTTGCTCCACTTATGAGGCAGTCCGTCGCCCTCGACAATGGCACAAGTCTTCATCCCCACGCTGTCTCCGAAATCGACGTCGCGCAGATTGAGCAGCGCAATCTTGAAAAGTGAAATATGCTCCGTCGGCTCCTTGATAAAGGGGGCCATTTGCTGAATAGCGAAGCAGAGCCAGAATCGCATGCCTCGACCCTTGCTCAATCTATAGTGAACCATGCCCGACTGATGAAACATATCCAGAATATCGCTAACTTTTTTATCGGGCACGGCGGCACGGCCGATCTTGAAGGCGGTGTCCCTGACCATGGCGATGAAGTCGTTTGGGCCGGTGTTATACAGCATCTGCACCATGACTTCGATGGGCTCGCCGTCGGTGCCGTGCGAGGGGTAGATCAGCAGCACGCGGCTGTCGCATGTCTGGATGGCGATGTGGTAGCCACGGGCGCCCGCGTACGGCGTGACGTCCTTCCGGCGGATCAGCCAGATGCCCTTGACTCCTTTGTCGACGATGGCGTCCCATGACGAGGCGCTAGTGGTGGGTGAAAAGGTGAGGGAGGGATAACATCTTGCTGCGCTGCCTGCGGCAGGGGTGATGGTGGTGGTAGTAATAGTTATGGGAGACATGATGGTTATAGTGGTTGGTCGACTATTGGCAAGTACGTATAGGTCTCTGAGGGCTGAAGAAACGGGCAAGACGTTGTCCTGGCTGTGTGATTGGAATAACAAGTTGTACGCAAATGTGCGGGTTGAAGAAGTCAAGAGAAGGCAGAATGATTGTTGTTTGAGGATGGGAACAAACAAATCAAGAATGGTGCGGAGGGTAGCCTTTTATACTCAACTCGCAGGTGCTTCGGAGATGGATTTTTATGCTATTATATGGATGCGGGCAATCATGAAAGCGTCAACTCCAACGGAGATGGATTGTAATAGGAGAAAGACAAAACAAGTGTGGGTTAGACAAAGCTCTGAGAGTTTAAGGGATAAATGGAAAAGAAGGCCGAGATATTGGCATACTACATGGAGATACAGTCATCACCAACTCCGAAAAGTACGGCCCAAGTCTGTGGCAACGCAGCACAAGAGTGGTTCTTTGTCATTGTAGGTGCGGGAAGTGAGCAAGCAATCACGCCAGCTTCAACTCGGACCCGCCATCTCAACTCTATCTGCCCAGATTCACCAAGACCAGCGCCGATTACACATATGCCTCGCTCGGCAATACTGCTCTGCTTGTTGGTGGTCGATACATTCTGGGTGGGGGGGGACAGCTGTGATACTCCAATTCGGAAGTCAAGAAGAGCCGCCCAAAAGGACGATGAATTTCCAATCATACCAGTAAATACCATCGCGCTCCAACGAGAGAAACTCTCCTTTTGGGGTGTACCGCATTATCCCAGAAAGACTAACCTCATCTTTTCGACCTGGCTGTCGACAGCCACAACCTCGGCCTAAATATCCAACCTTTAGTACCAGATGCTACGGGTCCGGTGATGAGGCATAGTCTCTCTCCCTTCGGCCTCAAATTGCTTCATGGTGTCATAGAGAAAGAAGTCGATCAAAATAGCGTTCACCTTGGTGTCTGGGTGCTCCCGCTTGATTTCCCTCCGGATGAGCTCCACACACCATATGCTACAAGCTACGGCGTATGTCAGCAGAGAGGACCCTAAAAGGGGTATTAGACCAGCTCACCTCTCAGTTGCATCTCAGAGCGACTCCCACTCTCAATCATAGCCCCGGAAGCGACAAGCGCCTGCAAAGGCGGGCTATAACCAATACAGCCGAGACTTGACAGAATCTGCGGCACGCGGTAGTCGGCAAACATGGTAATCTTATCGATGTCGCGGAACTCGCCCCAGCTCTCGCCGTTGAAACACGCCCACACGTCGGCGACGAATATCTGGGCGCGCTTGAGAAGGCGTACGGGTTTCCGGCGGCCGGAAAACATGTGTTCATCGCGGAAACATTTGAAATCCCGGGCGAGCGTATTGACTAGGCCGGCGGCGGAGCCCTTGGCGGAAGATATGAGGGTGGTGACACTACATGAATATTTCTGCAAAAGTTGTGTTGGTTGACCGTCTGACGACAACGCGTTGAGGAGGAGACAGGGGCTGGGCACACCTCATAGAGAACTTGGCCCGCTTCCCGCAGACAGCTGAGACGCTCTTCGAGCAGAGGCATCTCTTCGTCTGTGCATGACCTAAAGACATGCCGTAGTGATTCGAGGTTGCATTCCTCTTCGCTTTGCCAGTAATGCGGGTCGGTGATGGGGATGTCTTTTGCCCAGTCGTTAGCTACGCGTGTTTCCCTCATGACTCAATCGACCATAAAGGCTGCCATGGTGTCAATGATTGATGGTCCGTCTGACTGCTTGACTGGAATCGGGCCAGAAAACCCACCTTCATCCAACGCCCTCTGGATCGCAGCGACCAGACTCCAGTAACCCGTCCACTTCCTATCCCGGTAGCTGATGGCAAAGCGTTCCTCTTCCGGCTTGAGGGACCAGAAGGAGAAGTTCAATAAATCCATCAGGAAGATGAAGGCCACGGTCGCTTCGTCTTTCGACTTGGGATGCAGCTCATGCTCAGCCCAGTTGGCCGTCGAGAACTCCTTCTCCTGCATCTTGGCATGGATCATGGCGGCGGCGTTCTTAGTGGCGCGCATGTCCAGTGCGACGTCGATGGAGTTGTCGTACACGTACTCGGCTCCTTCCAAGACTCCTGTCTCGGGTTCGTCGTCGGTCTTGAGCCGGCCGTGGACGTGTTGCCGGAGAAGCTCCAACAGCTCGAGGTCCGGCTCGTCGTCGGACATTGTAGTAGTGTGTTTGCTGTTTTCAATAAACAACGTGAGACGAAACAGGTTACTGTCTAGAGACTTGGTGACCGTCTTTGTGCCTCAACTTGTTCGAAAAGCCGGCGATCATCAGATGAGAGCTGGCGCGGGTTGGTTGTTACACGAGTTCAGACCAAAAACCACGAATGACATAGTTATCACAAACGGAGTCTGAATGGAGGCTTTAGTTGCCCCACTCCAAATATTGAAACGGGGGCGTCTTTAGCGTCGCCAGCATCTTTAGTTACACCAGAAGGAGTAAGGATACCGTTTGAAAAGCGCCGGTTCGAGCAGGTACGGAGTACTCCGTACAATGGGACTCCATTGGTTATCCAGTGGCACAACGTCATTTGCGCGTGTACACCAACCGTCAAGATAGGCTAGCCAATCGCGTAATCCCAGTGACCCACTTCCAGCTCCTGCCTGGCTGACCCCTGCCACCTTTCCAACGAGACGCGTTAATGGGATCGACAAGCAACTGCTGAGGTCTCGTTGATGCCCTTCTTAAAATACCTGACTAGCAGTAGGTGCCTGTCGTACGGAGTACCGGTACCCTACTCTGTTCAATTGACCCGAGGCAACTTATTGGTCTGCTACCTACGGAGTAACTTCTGCATAGAGAAACGAGTCCGGTCCGTTTTCTGCAATTCCCATTCCGCGCCGTTCCGTTTCCGTGAGCGTGCCTCGATCGCATCTCACAAACCAGTGATCCACTCCGCGTCTTTACAACATACTACTCCGTAACTACTCCGTACATCATCCTCACTTTTCCCCATCGACCCGACCTGTCCATCCAGTCGACTTGCTTCATGCCGCTGCCTTTGAAAAACCCGAGTTGGTCGACATCACGGTAACAGAAGTTATGGCGCGCGACGACCTCATCAAGCGATCGCTTGGTCCGGTCACCAATGCCAACGTAAAACAGGTCAGTCGAGCCTCGTCGCAGCACTTGCGCATTTTGCGATCGCATGCGCCTTTCCCTTCAACGTCAATGTTTCCCTCACTGCGATCCTTGACGGCAATCCTGTCACCACTCAATTGTTACTGCTATACACATGAGCCACCTACTTTTCTCGCGGCCCATTGAGTCGTTCGCAAATGACGTACCGCTGCCCTGTGCTAACCATTCTTCTCAGGCCAAGGTCCTCATGGTAGGAGCCGGAGGAATCGGTTGCGAACTCCTCAAGAACCTCGCCCTCACGGGCTTTGGCGAGATACACATCGTCGACCTCGATACGATTGACCTGAGCAATCTCAACCGACAGTTCCTCTTCCGCCATGAACACATCAAGAAATCGAAAGCACTCGTAGCAAAGGAGGCTGCAGAGGTCTTCAACCCCAACGTCAAGATCGAGGCCCATCACGCCAACATCAAGGATGCACAGTTCAACTTGGAGTGGTTTCGCGGTTTCCGCGTCGTCTTCAACGCGCTGGACAACCTCGAGGCCCGTCGCCATGTGAACCGCATGTGTCTGGCGGCTGACGTCCCGCTGATTGAGAGCGGCACGACGGGCTTCAACGGCCAGGTTCAGGTCATCAAGAAGGGCGTCACGGCATGCTACGACTGCTCCGCCAAAGACGTGCCCAAATCATTCCCCGTCTGCACCATTCGCAGCACGCCCAGCCAGCCTATTCACTGCATCGTGTGGGCCAAGAGCTACCTGCTGAATGAGATATTTGGAGTCAGCGAGGACGAGGCCGCATTTGACCACTCGGAAGACGCCGACAACGCCAACGAGATCGCCGAACTGAAGAAGGAAGCCGAGGCCTTGCGTAGAATACGACAATCTGTTGGCACTTCGGATTTTCCCAAGATGCTATTCGACAAGGTCTTCAAGTTGGATATCGAGCGGTTGCGATCTATGGAGGAAATGTGGCAGTCGAGACAGAAGCCCGAGGCTCTGGACTACGATTCGGTCAAGTCGAAAGCCCCGACCGTGGACGAGGGGTTTTTGCAAAATGACCAGAAGACGTGGTCACTGGAGGAGAACTTAGCAGTCTTGGACAGCAGCTTGGATCGCCTGAGCAAGCGCATCGCCGAAATGAAGAAGGAAGGTGATGCGCGGCCGACCATCAGTTTCGACAAGGACGACGAGGATACTCTCGATTTCGTAACGGCAGCAGCAAACATTCGATCTCACATATTTGCCATTGATCGAAAGTCGCGGTTTGATGTCAAGCAGATGGCAGGCAACATCATCCCCGCCATTGCCACAACCAATGCCATCGTTGCTGGCCTCTGCGTGCTAGAGTCCTTCAAGGTCTTGAGAGGTGAGTACGACAAGACAAAGGAGGTCTTCCTGTCCCCCTTTGCGTACCAGCGACTCCTAGGCTCGGACAAGCCGCGGCCTCCGAATCCGGATTGTCCCATCTGCAGTGTGTACCAGACGAGCGTCTACGTCGACCTTGCACGTGCCACACTTGATGATTTGGTAACGGATTTCGTCCGATTGCAACTGGGGTACGGAGACAGGGAGATTTCGGTCAACACCGAGGCAGGCTGCGTGTACGACCCTGACGAGGAAGACAACCTCTCCAAAAAGCTCAGCGAACTCGGTAAGATTTCTCTAGTTGGTTTTCTCTGTACAGCTCTCACCATCGTACAGGTATCAAGCAGGACAGCTTCATCACCATCATCGATGATGCCGACGACGACGTGTTCGTCAACGTGGTCTTGAACATCCAGGAAGCGTAGGTCACCAATCAGTTCCAACGCAAACTTCAGCTAACACAGGAACAGAAAAGAGCCTCTGGCGGACAAGCCTATCAAGGGCCTCGAGCCTGACAAGGCGCCTGATATCCCCCGCAAGCCCAAGAAGGCGCCTGTCGTTGAGAGCAACGGTATCGATCTGCCGAGTCGCAAACGCTCTCAAGAGACCGACGGGTTGACCAAAGACCGCAAGCGTGCCCGCGAGGACGAGGTCGATGCGCCCCCGTCAGCCAAGAAGACGAAGACGTCGGCTGTGGTAGATGGCAACGGCATCGTTCTCGTGGATGATGATGATGATGATGTTGCGATTAAAGATGTGGAGGCAGGCACGGGCGCCATCATAATTGATGACGACTGAACGTCCTTCCACGCGGAACAGTGGTGTAACTGCCATTATGTTGCGCTGAGACCGCCATCCAGGTTGAGGACGGTAT
The DNA here is from genome assembly GCA_022414665.1 of Arthrinium puccinioides. Classification (NCBI taxonomy): domain Eukaryota; kingdom Fungi; phylum Ascomycota; class Sordariomycetes; order Amphisphaeriales; family Apiosporaceae; genus Arthrinium; species Arthrinium puccinioides. The sequence continues at coordinate 974,137 of JAIUNF010000005.1, forward strand.
TGTGTGCATATTGATTCTTGACAAGGAAGACAGCTGCATCGGCGACTTCTTCGGCCAATCCCAGACGTCCTAGCGGGATGAGGCTCGTGAGGTCCTCTTCGTTCATAGCTACAGCGGCTTGTATATTAGCACAGGCCTGATACGGGGACGGGTGTACATGACAGCGGCCACCTAGGGAGAAAAGGGGGAAGAGGACGGACATCTTGTCATGTCGGTCTTGATATACCCGGGCAGCACGGCATTGACCCGGACGCCGAATCTGCCGACCTCCCAGGCCATAGATCGCGTCAAACCTAGACGATACGAGGTTAGATAGCGAGACGAGGCGGAATTTGGTCTCAAAATTGACACGGTCACACACCTATTATGCCAGCCTTGGACGCTGCGTACACGGTTGCCCCTCTCCCCCGCGTTTGTTGCCAACAGACTCGAGATGTTGACGATGCAACCTGTGCATGATGTTAGAGGTGGTCCTTTCGAGGTCACGCGAATCATACTGACCGCCCTTCTGCGACATCATCCTCTGCGAAACGGTCTGACAGCCCCAGATAGTGCCCATCAAGTTGGTATCGACTATCTCCCGGACATGGTGCTGATCGGTTTTGAACAAGAACGAGTTCTGAGCGATACCAGCAGCATTGACCAGAATATCTATCTTTTTCTACGTTGACAAGCAAATTGGAGGGTCAGCGGCGTCAAAGGGACACACACAGACAGAGACAGAGGCGAGGTTACGCACGAGGTTCTTCTTATCCGTCAGCAGTTTCCACTCGTTCAAGTCGCCCACGTCAAAGGCACGGATTGCGTGGGCGGGTGCGTCGCTTGGCGGGGGGGGCAGTCTCTCGAGAGCGGCCTGGAGTCTGTCTAGACGTTTGCCGACCAGCAAGACGGAGGCGCCTTCGGATGCGAAGCGGTTCGCGATGGCGAATCCGATGCCCCTGGAGCCGCCCGTCACGATGGCGTGAGATCCAGCAAGGGAACGCATGTGGGTGGACGGACGGACAAGAAGAGGAGGAGAGGACTGGGCTAGTTTAGTCCAAGACCCCTGAATCTAGCTTTGAAGTGACGGGGGGGAGTTGGGTTGATGAGGGTGGTCACGTGTATAACAGCAGGCGAAAGTACTCGATTTACGAAGTACTTGATTTAGTAGAGTTGCGACTTGCCAAGACGCCAATTCCGTTGCACAGAGGAATCCGTACTGTTAGTCGTAGAGCCCAGACCCCGGACTTTTCTCTGGTCCATGATTCGCTAGACCCCTGAACTTCCGAGTGTCCCTGAGAATGAATGCACAGGCTAATTCGACGACAATCAGTTAACTACGGAGTACGTTACATGCGAAAAGGGACAGGGCCGAGGCTTTGGGCCTTGGTATTTTTCGGGGCAGACGGAACAAGAGCAATTCCCTCGTCAGCCGATGCTCAACCTCTCTGCTTTCCCCCGTCGTCACTTTGAAGCTGGCGACCTGGACCAGAACGCGACAGAAAGGTCACGGACCGAAAGATCATAGACAGACAGCCGCGGGTTCTGCTCAATCAATCCGAGAACCGCGCGACCAGATCTACACAGTAGTTATCCGTAACAGGGTTGGGGTAGAGACCCAGCCAGACCCAGACCCGACCCAGACCCAGACCCAGATCCAGATCCAGATCCAGGCGAACAGGCGAACAGGCGAACAGCGCGCGCGCGCTATCCCATCGCATCCACCCAAACCCACGACGACACAGACCTCGGACTGCGACGACGAACGCGATGACTTCCCTCTACGTCAATGGCGCCGCCATGAGCTCAGCCGCGCCGAGCGCGACAAGCATGGACAAGGCCACCAAGGACGAAGAGAAGCCTCCGGTAATCGACGCTGGATTGAGAAGTCTGGACCATTGTACGTCGGTCCCCGTTCTCTCGTCGCTGCATCGCCGACGATAAGAGAGCCGCCACTCTCCTGCTTGCCGGCGCGAGCCTACCGTTGCTGACACCGACCACCAGACAAGCGCGCGTTACCGAAATGGCGATACGACTTGCGACAGCGGGCCTTGCCCTGGATCAGATGGGAGACGCCCTACCTTGCCTGGCTCCAAAACAAGTTGCGCACCCCGGCGCTTGATAGCTACTTCGCCATCACGGCCAACTTGGGCACCCACACCTTCTTCATGATCGGCCTGCCCATCATGTTCTGGTGCGGCTTCGAGTCGTTCGGCAAGGGGCACGTTGGATCTATCTGCGGCGAGTCGAGTACAATGCCTTGCTGACCTCTGTTGTTGTAGTCTTGTGCACATCCTGGCCACCGGCGTCTTCCTCACCGGCTTCATAAAAGACCTGCTCTCCCTACCGCGGCCTCTGTCGCCTCCTCTCCACCGAATCACCACGTCCGGCTCCGCAGCCCTCGAATACGGCTTCCCTTCTACGCACTCTGCCAACGCTGTCTCGGTTGCCGTATATGGCCTCCTGTTGCTGCACTCGCCCGAGAATACGATGCAACCTACCACCAAGCTTGCCCTGGAAGCTTTGGCATACTTCTACGCCGTCAGCATCGTCTTCGGTCGTCTATATTGCGGCATGCATGGCTTCGTCGATGTGATAATGGGCTCCTTCATGGGCGCGGCCATCTCCCTCGTCGAGTTCTACTATGGCCCCGCCGCGAATGTTTATCTGTATGAGCGACCGTTTCCCTCCGTCCTGATCGTGGCGCTTGTTATTCTAGTCCTTGTGCGCGTGCACCCCGAACCAGCCGACGACTGCCCTTGCTTCGACGACAGTGTGGCCTTTGCCGGCGTCCTGATTGGCCTCGAGTTTGGCACTTGGCACTTTGCGCGATCTCCGTATGCCCTCATCCCGTTCGATCTCGAAGCCCTCGGCTGGCCCAAAGTCATCTTGCGTGTCGTGGTTGGTGTGCTTGCCGTCTTTGCCTGGCGCGAGATTGCGAAGCCGACCATGCTGAAGGGGTTGCCGCATCTGTTTCGCGTCATCGAAACATGGGGTCTCGCGCTGCCCCGTCGCTTCTTCATGCCGGCCTCTGAATACAAGCAGATCCCGTCTGGTCAGCGTCTGGACAACGTGATGCCCAGCGTCAGTGACATCCCCAGCTTTGTGAACAGCATTCGGAGGGGCGGCCGCGGTAGGTCTGTGAGCATCGGCCCCCAGAGCGCGGCCGATGCCTACGAGACTCTGGCCTACCGCGAGCGGCGGCGGAGGGAGAGCATCGAGAGCAACGGCAGCCGAGTCGGTCTGCGGGGCAAGAGCAGTCTGGCGGACATGCGTCGGAGTCCAAGCCCTATTGCGCCCAACGAGGAGCGGGCCGCGCGGAGCAGCGCGGTGGGCGGGCTTAAGCTCAGCGACTTTGAGCGCATGATGGGCGAGGGCACCGTCCTGGTGACGCCTGCGGAGGAGACTGACGGGGATCCTATGCTCTTCATCCGATCGCATGACGAGCTTGGCGAGAAGGAGGTCTTTGCTCATCTTATCAAGCCTAGAGTGCGGTATGATGTCGAGGTCGTGACGAAGTTGGTGGTCTATACAGGCAAGTCTCTCTCTCTTGCGCGGCAACACGCGACTGGCACCAAAACCAACTAACAGGTGGAACTCAGGCATTGCGTTCATGGCCGTGGAAGGTGTGCCCACCATGTTCAACTTTGTCGGTTTGGGGAGTGGCTTGATTTGACGAGAGCCGTTGCATTTTCTCGGGTATGCATTGGGGGATGAACATGACGCGTTTATGAGCATTCAGGGCTCGCCTGTTCGCGTAGTCAACGAGCAAGCATTGCACTTTGGGGGCTGGGGTTTAATATGACTGATGGGCCGCTACTTGTACATAGTGAAGGGGTATTCATTGGTACTTGGCGATGGTAGACTCGGAGACTTCATTCTGACGGGGCTTTCCACCCAACAATACAGGCTATGGACTGCGGTTATGTTCCACGCGTACAATGGCAAGTGTTTGCATTCTCGCGTACCTCGGTGTCGGTCCCTGGCATCTCGTTGGCTCGATCCCGTCGTTTCATGAAGGGGGGGGCGATCCGGCAACCCCTTTGAGCGCGAGAGAGACGGTTGGTTGGGAAGCAATCTCTGCGTCTAGATCGTAGCACACGGTTTCTGACAAAGAGCCTGCTTCCAGACCAGTATGACAGACAAAGACCTGCATGCAGCTAATAGCCAGCTTTCCAGTCGAATCCAACGCGCACCAGCAATCTGGAAGAAGTGGTTGAAAGGGTTTGGAGGCTATATGGTCAGGTGCTCGGCGTCGCCTTTGTCTGCACCGTTCTCATCTGCTCGAATTCCTCGTCGTCTGTTGGTGTTGTCTTTGTCGGCAAAACCGACCCATGCAGCCAACAGACTTCGATCGGCACGCATCAGGCGAGAACCTGTCCGGAAACGTGTGGCCTGGTTCTGAAAGGGTGCCTTCGTACTAGTATAATAAAGGCAGGTTTTCTTTGATGTGTCTGTGGTATGCATCGGTACCACAGCTCGTCCTTTCATTCATTCAGTCGGTTTCCGTCTCGTACACACAAACACTAGCATCTCCTTCTGAATCCCTTCATCTCTTCCGCCATCCTCTCGCCATGCCACGAGTTCCAAAATCTAATGTCATAGCACGACATTATGGCAAATGCCAGTGTGACAATCACAAGGGTCCCCATGACGATGATTTCTTCGTCCCAGACGAGCGTATCCAGGACAAGAGCACCCAGACCGAGGACACCCAGGACAAGAGCACCCAGGACGAGGGCACCCAGGCCGAGGGCACCCAGGCCGAGGGCACCCAGGCCGAGGGCACCCAGGACAAGAGCACCCAGGACGAGGGCACCCAGGCCGAGGGCACCCAGGCCGAGGGCACCCAGGCCGAGGGTACCCAGGCCGAGGGCACCCAGGACAAGAGCACCCAGGACAAGAGCACCCAGGACAAGAGCACCCAGACCGAGGGCACCAAGGATGAGGGCACCCAGGCCGAGGGCACCCAGGCCGAGGGCACCCAGGCCGAGGGCACCAAGGGCGACAGCGCAAATTGCCGCGGTGTAACCACGACCTGGATTAAGATTGCCGCCACGTTTAAGCCCGCAGCCCCTACCCTGCCCGACCTTCGCATGTGTAGCATAGTAACACTATGCACTACTTGCATGATACCCTTTCAAAAAGCAGTTAAAGGCGGACAGACGAGGTTTTCAGAATGGGAATGCAAGCCCGTGTGCATGAATCGTGCTAAAGACCACGGGGACGTCAAGTCCGTCGAGATTGAGGATAACGACGTAAACCCAGTGATTGAGATGGGCCTGGAAAAACGTTATGCTCGGGACAGTGAAGGACGCATTGTGCTTGTGAAAGATATGGTGGAATGGTATGATACTTTACCACACAAACGCCGATAGCTAGCAGGTCTATTTCAGGGTTTCCGGTGCTGGTCTTGGTTGGATCTGGGTCTTATTTTGGCAATTGTTATGCATCCTATGTACTCGCTTACCTTGACCGCTCTCCTTTTTTTGTAGTTCGCTCTACCACAACACTCTTTACACAATATACAAAGCGGTCAAGTTCACCTGATCTTTTTGCTTAAGCCTGAAATGTAGTGTGAATTTGCAGTCTTCCTCGAGGAGGCTTGGTTGCTAGGCAAGCCCGGACACGGGATGGCATAGCCCATCGGGTCAGTTGTCAAAATCAGCAAACAATCAACCTATCAGCGGCTCGCGGTTGTACAGGAGGAGAGGTTTAATTGCGCCCGCTCGAGCAATGCCGTGAGATGTGGTAAACGCGGTGGTTTACTACTATGCATCGCCTCGGGGCCCTTGCCTGAGCCATATACGGTATCTGGGCCCTCATAGCCCTTGGTCGGGTAGGGAATGATGTCCCGTTTTGTTTAGACCAGCATGCTTATGTCAACTTCTCTGCGTCTCCGAGGGCAATGACTCCTATGACTGCCAGTTATGCGAAAGCGTTAAAGTAACCCATGTCTTGCGACTCGGTAGAGTCGGGTCAAGAACCGCATCCGGCAGTAGGTCCCTTTCGGGCCAATGGGGTAACGGGGTCTCTGGTTAGGTTCATTGGGGTCTCTTGGGGTATACAGTCTAACTATCACAGGCATTTCCAAATACATGTCTTTTCTTTTCATGGTAGGGTGGTAACATGTTTATTGCAAGAAACTGTAATAGATTCAAGTTTTTCGAGTCGAGTATGATGATCTTGATACCAAATCATCATATCATCCATCTGTCACATCCGGCTGTCCTCAATCTTTACCTCTGAGCTGCTGTATCTACTCGGGACTACTCGAGACTGCCCTGCTCCTCCATTCCTACCCTACTACCCTTCTCTATACACGACGAGCTCACCAGCTCAAGGCTTGGCACACTTGCCGCTGGTGCAGATGTAGTCGTTGGAACAGTCATCAAAGGTAGTGCATGAGCAACCTGTGGCTCGGTCAGCACCACCAAGGCCAAAACCAAAAAAAAAAAAATCACGACGTGGAAAGAAAAAGGCTTATGAACGTACCTATGCAGTGTCCCTCCCACTCGCAGCCAGTCTGGCAAGTACCGGGGGTTGTGCTACCGCCGCAGTAATCGCCGGGTGTGTTGTTGTCGTAGGTGTTCTTCTTGTTGCAAGCGCTTCCGGTCCAAAGAGCAGTGGCTACGCCCAAAGTCAGTCTTTGCTAGACTCGACTTACTCGAGGGAGAAGAGAAGAAACGAAAAAAAATTAAAAAAATTCAAGTGCAAAGACTTACAGTCGACAACTAGGTTGGTGGCCGGGCTTCGGATCACAGCTTGGTTGGCATCAGGGGTCAGGGTGTTCTCGCAGTTGACCTGGGCCTGGCCACCGTTCTTGCTGTTTCCGGTGAAGATGTCAATGTGCTTGACCTTGCCGTTTTCCCAGTCCGAGGCTGCAAGACACGGTCAATGGTCAGAATTCTCTCTCTCTCTCTCTCTCTGTGTGTGTGTGTGTGTGTGTGTGTGTGTGTGTGTGCGTCGCTTTTGAGACGGTCTTTGGACATGCTACTCACTGCAGGTGGCGCACCAATCTTCCATGCGCAGGTATTTCTTCAGGTAGGGAGAGTACACAATCTCGCACTGGTCGTACTCGCCCGGAGCCGTGGCAAACGTCAGGGGGTCGCTGTAGGTGCCGACACCCCCGGCGTGGAAGTTACGGCCGCCGCAGTTGTAAGCCACGGCGTCTGATCCGGCGGGATCGTTGTCGGGGACGCCGTAGAAGGTGACGCGCACTCCGGTAGTGATGGAGCAGGCGGCGCGCACGACAGCCGCCCCGGAGATGATGGGGAGGAGGATGGAAGAGACTCTCATCTTGACTAGGTGCTGGATGTATGCTGGCAAGGTCGAAAAGAGGAGGCTGGAACTGGTGATGGGAATCTACAGCCGGGACTCACTCCCCTTCACATCTTGGGCGGACGGGGAACGAGTATTTATATTCACAGCAGCGAGTGTCTTTCTGGCCGGTCCGCATCGAGACGACTCGAAGCCCTCTGACTTTTGCGGATAGTGAATCGTAGGTAGGCCCTGCCATTAGTAACAGCTGCATGGAGCGGACATGATCCAAGTCGGCTAACTGGCTGCTCTTGCACGGATAGAGCACATGTGAGCCCATCTCATCTAACTGAGCATACCAAAGACGCGGGTTGCTGATTCATAGCCTGACGTTCGGTCAACATATTGACAAGTGACTGCTCCCAGTATTGGGGTGTATACGCCGCCCCGCCGAATCTTCCACCCCTAATACTCCGTCGAGCCTCGGCGCTCCTCGGCCTTGCAGCTTTTATTGATCCTATTTCGATCGCGAACCCTTGTCGGGTTGACTAACCAGGCTATCTCACATAAGCTGAACCTGTACTGGGGCTGTCAAAAGAGTGATTTGCGTGCACTGCAATGGACCTCAGTCAGCGCCATCTGCATGTGCTACCGTTTTGCGTTGCTGTTTCAGGAAGGTGCTGAAAGTCTTGGGTGGTCATCAGTCAAGGCTTGTTTTTTTTTTTAATTCCAGCGAATGGTCTGAGATGTGATGATGATGCGTGACCTGCTTGTCTCGTTTGGATGACAGCTAGGTAGGGAGGTAGCTTCCCACGGGGTGGTGCCAGGTGGTGCTGAGTATAAAAGGCGTCACTAGCTTACTGTGACCAACAAGGCTGTAACCGACATACTGTCGACCTATATGAAGATGAAGAACGAGGGGCAAAACACATACTTCTCCACTCTCCTAACCGGAACCCCAGCACCGGTTGTCTACAGCCCGCAGTCAACACCGAGTGATGACGACAGCCCCCTGGACTGGGCTGTAAGAACGGGATGAATCCACCTCGGTAAGCTCATGCTATACAATGAGATGGTCGAGGTAATCCGTCCCAGACAGTTTTTCCGTTGCGGTGCTGTAAAACGGCATGACGATGGAGTCTGACACTTGTTGCTTTGTGGTCTAGGTCCGTTGGCCTGACTATAGAAAGTAGTCTGGAAGTTGTTAGGCCTGTACACTATTCAGCAGATCTGCTGTACATAGTAAACACCAATGCTGTCTGTTCCATCATTGCGAAGCCACTAAAGAACAGGAACGCTGCATAGTGCTCGAGAGACTGAGCATGCCGGGATGTAGGGAATACTTGAAAGGGCGTTGGTTTTAGGTGAGCACCGGGGGCGGCGGTGAAGACGGTACCTAGTACCAACCATGAGCCAGTGATCATCCATCTCTGTACTACTCCGTACGGAGTAGTTACATGTACTTCGCAGTTAGTCTCATTGTGTCCCACGTTTTCGGCACGGAGGCTGGTGACACCTAGTCCGGGAACACAAGCTTCACCCGGTCGATCAACAGTATAGTCACCGACGCAGGGCTGTGGAGTATAGTCTTTTTCGAGCATGAAACGAGGGCCGACTGATCGTTCTTCCCCGCATTCCATGAGTCGGATCTCTCGGCCCAGTTATACTTCACATGGGTTTATGAACGGGAAGGTTCCCCAGTCCGGTGTTGGGCGCAGTACCAAGTCGCCATGGCTTTGTTCTCGTTTTCTCCGTGCACAACGCTCATCCCCAAGGATGCAGGCGGGTGCGTTCTACCGTCGGTACTCTACGGAGTACTGCGTCTACTGTCTACCCCCACGGTGAGCATTAGGGTTATCACCAGCGACTAGCCCCTTGTTTCTTATCATGCAACAAGGCTAACTCGAGTAGAATCGAGATTCTGGACTCGACTCGCATCGTCCCACGAGACATACGTAACTCGCGAACGTGACTGTGCCGCTGAGGCAAAGCGAAGCTGAAATCGATCAATCAGCCGAGATAAGTATCCCCCCGGCTCAAGGACCACAAAGCCTCACTTGGCAAAGACCGCACCCCTGGTCCTGCGACGCGACCATGTCAGGAACAGGAATGTCCATGCGAATCGCAGCCTCTCTAGTTGGCATTGGGAATGTCCACGCGGTCGCCAAGAGAAGGACAGGCGGCCATCTACGAGGCTGATGACTCGCCGAATAGACACCGGCCTGGCCATTGGCGAGGGACCTCCTGTCGCCAGTGCCGTTATCTTCCATCAGTGGTGCCGTCTTGGCTGGCGCGACAGACAGACGTCGTAAACAGCCGACACGCCGTTTTTTCTCGCCAAGACGATAACCAGGTAGCAAGATTGGGTCTGGTTGGAGAAGACGGTGGACACATCCCAAAGCCGGGGGATTGGTTCTTATCTCGTGTGGAGAAGAGCACAACCACACCAGCGACCATGGATGGGATGGATGGATGGGTTGATAAGTTAGTTACGTGAACTAGTCCGGCAGCGTTATCGGTGCCACCACATCCACGCGACATGGTCGTTATATAGAACCCGGGCATTCCTCTGCGTAGGCGGGCATCTTGGTTCTCGGACTTCTCACTATCTCGCATACCAGCAGTGAGCACCAGCACCAGGCTCCAGCACCACCACCGCGAACCCCCAAAGTCACCATGGGTTCCGAAAAGAGCAGCGGCCTCAACACCGTCTCGACCCACGGCGACAATGTCGGAGAGGTCATTGCGAGCAGCGACGGATATGGCGAGACCAAGCGCGGTCTGAGTCCTCGCCATGTGCAGCTCATGGCGATTGGTGGATCGATCGGAACCGGACTCTGGTACGTGTCGGCCAAAAGGTCGTCCGGGGGAGAAAGCACGCACACTAACTCTCCTATAGGGTCGGTATCGGCAGTGTCCTGAGCAATGCAGGGCCGCTGTCGCTGGTCTTGGGCTACCTGTTCTGGGGCATCCTCTTCATCTGGCCGCTCAACCTCTGCGTGGCCGAGATGTGCGCCTACCTTCCTATCCGTGGCTCCATCTTCGAGCTGGCGGCACGCTTCGTCGACCCTGCTCTGGGTTTTGCCATGGGATGGACCTACTTCTTTGCCGGCGTCATGCTGGTGTGCACGGAATATTCGGCCGTGGCTACCGTCATGCAGTACTGGTTGCCGGATATCAACCCGGCCGCTTGGATAGCCATGACCATGGTCGCCTGCTTCCTGCTGAACATTGTCGCTGTCAAGTTCGTGACCTTATCCCCTCCCAAATCCGGCGACGGAAGGCTAAGCTAACGACGAGCAGATGGTACGGAGAGTCCGAGTTCATCATGGCGTCCACCAAGGTGCTGCTCCTCATCGGACTGTGTCTGCTCACGCTGATCACCATGTCGGGCGGCAACCCCAAGCACGATGCCTACGGCTTTCGCAACTGGTCGAGCAACGAGGTCATGCACGAGTTCTACACGACCGGAGACACTGGCCGTTTCCTCGGCTGGTTCAAGGTTGTCATCTACGCCGCCTTCACCATTGCCGGCCCCGACATGATCGCCCTGGCAGCGGGTGAGATCCAGAACCCCCGCCGAACCATCCCCCGCGTCGCCAAGCTCATCTTCTACCGACTCGTCGGCTTCTACGTCATCGGTGTCCTCTGCGTCGGCATCATCTGCTCTTCTCGCGACCCCCAGTTGCTGGGCGCGATCGAGAACAGCGAGCCGGGCGCCGCTGCTTCTCCGTGGGTCGTCGGAATCAAGAACCTCGAGATTCAGTTTCTCCCTGACCTGGTCAACGCCATGATTCTGCTCTCCGGATGGTCTTGTGGCAACGCCTACCTCTACTCGTCTTCCAGGACCCTCTACGGTCTGGCCAAGGGTAAAATAACGCGCTCATCCCCAAGAAGCGAACTCGAACTCCCACGCTAACAGATGGCAGATGGACAAGCCCCCAAGATCTTCATGAAGTGCTCCAAAGACGGCGTGCCTCTCTACGCCGTATGCGCCGTCACGCTGATCTCCTGCATCACCTTCCTCGTCTCGTCCAACTCGGCGGTCGAGGTCTTCTTCTGGTTCGTGGACCTGACCACCACCGCGCTCATCATGACGTACACCATGATGCTCGTCGCTTTCCTCGGCTTCTACCGCGCCCGGAATGCGCAGGGCATGGACCCGGCCACGCTGCCCTACCGCGCGCCCCTGTCTCCCTACTCGGCCTACTTTGCCTTCGTGCTCGGATGCCTGGCTCTGATCTTTGTTGGCTACAGCTCCTTCGTGCCGTTCGACACCAGGAGCTTCGTCACGGCGTACTTTGGGCTCGGGTTCGGTGTCTTCATGTACTTCTTCTGGAAGCTACTCAAGCGCACAAAGCTCGTCAACCCCGCTGATGCCGACCTGATCAGCGGCAAGGCCGAGGTCGATGCCGAGTGCCGTCACTGGGAAGAGGGTGGCATCGAGGAAGTCGAGAAGGAGAGGCTGTCACACATGAGCTTCATGCGACGGTGCTGGGAGCGTCTGTGGTAGATCTGCAGCATGTGCTGAGAGATCATATCTTAATAACCACATATACTAGCCTAGCCATCCAGAGTACGACAAGACGGAATGTGTATTGTACCCGTAAAGACTTCTTGACTATTTTTTGTGTGTCGTTCTTGTGCAAACCCGTTTTATTCCGCTCGCCTGCCCACGAGATGGACAAAACATACGCATTGCTCGGCTCGGATTGACCTTCTGGGAGCTTGTGGGATGGAAAGCTGTGCGATTGACCTTCGTTTGACCGCTTCACGTTTTCAGCACTCCCGGCGACCGCATCGGATGGGTTCAGATGTGATTGGAAAACTGGCCAACCAGGGAACGAACTTGTCTGTACCGCCTGTTAATGTGTTGTACTTATGTGCTGCTGAGAACCCGAGGCCATTGGAAGCAGGAATATCGTGTTGGGGAAGCCGAAAATGAATGTAGTATGTGATTTGTCCCCACGACATTGGGACAATGCACAACTGGTATATAAATACTTGGCCAGAGTTTCGCGTCCCCCTTGATTCATTTGCCACAGTCGATATGCAGATTCATTGTGAAGAATGCCCATAGTCTCACGACGGTTGTGAGCAGTAAGAGTCAGAAACCCACCAGATGCGGAAACGATGATTTCCTCATCAGGGTGCCATGCGTCAAGAGTCTGCCAATATCGAACGAAGACCACCTGCTCTGCTGTGTACCAAGTGATGTGCGTTGCGTATAAGGGGGAAACCATACCAAGTAACTAGTATGATGACAACTGCCGTGTGTCGGCGCAGCGTTGTTGGATCCGTCCCGAATCAGAGTTGCTTCGCCATTCGTACGCGCCACGACACACACAATAACCAAGTAAGTTACACCAAGTGCGGAAGTAGTACGGATACATGATCGACCCTACTGTGTAGTTATGCCTGTGCAACTTTCCCCGGCCTCCTCCGTCGCACGATCGAGCTGGCAGGTTTCCAGTCGGGCGCACTTCGACAACAATGTGCGTGAGTAAGTGGCAAATACTGTGGTTACGAACTACGGATTGGTTCACTACTACTACGTAGGTACGGACGGTACTACGTACTGTGAAGTTACGGATATGACAGGTAAAAACCATGAACTGTCCTATCAGGTACAGAGGCCCGTGGACACTATGCCGGATAGACTCTAGTTTTGTAACTTTACTAGATACTCCATCATTGCTGGGATTACCCGCTTTTATTCCATGATACGGAGTACGGAATACATCCGTACGGATACCTGGTGTACAGATAAGGTTAGCAGGGGTTACGCTGGGTAACTATCCACACCCACCCAAAAGGACCCTGAGCAAGCACCTTGACCTTCTCCGCCTTGTATCGAATGTGATGCAGGTTTTTGTCAAGACCCTTCTGAGCTCGCCGCGCCTCATCATTTCGGTGAAGGGCATGCCCGGAAATCTGCGTGTTTGTTTTCCATAACTTACTGGCTGCTACTAAAGTAGTAAGTAGTTACGACAAGACCACGTGTGAGTCAATCTCTCTCCGTCTTCGCGACCACATGTGGGCTGGGCCGGGCTGGGCCGGGCTAGGCTGCGATAGGTCGGCCCCCCCCCACACCTTCCAACCGAAGATGGTCAGCGCGCCATGGCGTTTTGCGATCTTTAAATGATGGGAAAGTGGCAATGGCCATTGTACAAAGTATTCGAAGCGTGTGGGACAAGCGGCAGCTGTCGCTTCTGTAGCTGTCTACTAGAAGGAGTTAACTTAGTTAGGTATCGGATTATGCAATTGAAACCCATGCACGAACCACGCCGCGCCGCAGTGACCGCACCACGCCGCACCGCACAGTACCGTAAGTTGTAACTAGACCGTAGACCGTAGTTACAACTTACTAGTTAGTACCTATTCGTAGCTGGAGCGAGCGACCCCATCATCTATGCGTTCGTTGCTTGTCAAACCCCAGGAGCGGCAGTCCGCGTACTTCATGAACCCTCCAGCATCATGTTCAACAGGTCACCTGCGAGTTTTCATCCAGTTCGACCTACCGACATTCCCGACATCACACCTCTGTGTGGTACAACTGTCAGCATATCACCCCCTGAGACAGATCGCACATGCCCGCCACCCGCCTGATACCCCTTCGCCTGCCTCGGCGGCCTCGCACGCGGGTCAACCTCTTCGTATGACGAACATGTGTGCATCGTAGCCCGCAGGCATCAGTCCAACGCCAACTGTTTGCTGCCCCTCTGTCGTTCGGGGCGTTGAGGGCAGTTTAAACTTTAGAGTGCTTCCGTCACCAAGTACTGCCCCGTCGCTGTCATTCCTGTTGCTATATCCGTCATTGCCAGCCGTGCGATCCCTTGAAATCATGAACAAAGTCTCGGAAGCCGCTCGGGAACGGGAGTCGTTCAAGTTTGCCTTCCACCTGTATGTCTCATGCCCCCGGCCGAGTTTCCTCTGTCGATCGCCCCGGGCCCCCGTCATCTTTTCATGGCACGATAACTCTTTGCACCTTGGAGTCCTTTGTAGCAGTGAGTAACCTGCTGACGTCTGTACCTACCCTTCAAGCCATCATCTTGCCAGTCATGCCTCGCGTGCACGAGCAGCGCAGCTTCGGGACCAAGTCCTGGAACAGCAGCCAGGGGGGGGATTCCGTTCCCAATGTTGACGAGCTCAATGCTGCGTCGCAACCCCAACCACAACCGGAACTCAAATCGACATTGCAACCAACCCCGCCGCCCTCGCTACTTCGCGACCCAATATTAGCTGCCTTTATACAGCTTGGCGTTCTCAGGCTGGGAGCCTCACGCGGCTTCATCTCGACCTTTGACCGCAACAACCAGTATGTGGTAGCAGAGGCCACCGGCAGCTCCTCACTGGGTCCAACAGGTAGAAACGAAGCCGGCCCAATGTTTGAGGGCACGATGATCCCACGGAAAGAGGGAATATGCGAGCAGGCTTTGATGTTTGAGGAACATGTTCTCGAGACGTCTGAGAGACCAGCATCGGGACCCGATGCTGGGCTACCCGTGTGGGCGATTCTTGATTTGGCCGAGGATAAACGGTACCGAGATCGCCCTGATGTCGTAGGCGCGCCCCATCACCGTTTCTACGCGGGCATACCTATCCGGTCACCCAAGGGCATTAATGTCGGCGTTTTCTGCATTTACGACGAGCGACCACGTGCCGGCATGGAACCAGAACAGCTCCATTGCATGCGAGAAATATCCAGCACGATATCGATATATCTCGAGTCTATGAGAGCAACTGAGGTGTATAGGCGGAGTGACCGCATGGTTCGCGGTATAGGCAGTTTTGTTGAAAATGAATCCACAATATCCAAGTGGTGGCTGGGAAGTGATGCCAGGCCGTCGGGGGTTACAACAGAAGAAGAGGGCGGTCTGAATGCAAATCAGCAAGGCCTACGGGATGCCGCGAGAGCGCATGATCTACACAACCAACCATTTCCCCTGCGGCCCAACCCCATCCCGCTCCAGGGACTTACCGCTCCACCATCAACGAACGAGCATCTTACGGATCAGATCTCACAGTCGGTCAAACCGTCTGCCGAGTTCAGCCCGGCTGCGCGTACCGTGCCCGCCAGCAGACCCCAACCCTCGACCGACGATGATCACAATCAAGCCATCAAACACATATTCAGCAAGGCCGCTAACGTCATTAGGGAGGCTGTGGAGGTGGAGGGCGTCTTATGTTTGGATGCCACCATTGGTTCATTTGGTGGCCTGATCTCTGCCAACAGCCGGGCGGCAAACACATCGAACGCATATATTTCGGACACGCATTCCTCGGACAGCGACTCCAACGCCTCGGTATACTCGGTTGACGAGTCCAAAAGCCACACCTGCGGAATATTGGGGTTCTCTACTTCCGAGTCCAGCAGCGTTGATGGCGCCGCCGCCGCTCTGTCGCACCTTTCAGTGTCTGAACGCTTCCTCAAAGGCCTTGCAAAACGCTTCCCCCAAGGCAAGACATTCATGCTTGACGAGGAGGGCGTCATGTTGAGCGTAAGTTTTGCTAGGCTGCAAATTGGGCTAATACATGCGACTAACTCGACAATCTGTCAGGGAGATTCTTCTGAAGAGGAAGCCGTCAAAACTGCTACCCACGACTTTTTCTTAGACAAACCGACACAATCGGCGAAACCGCACAAGTCACAGCAGCTCGACGCAGTCACCCTCCGCGCCATATTTGCAGAAGCCCGAAGCGTTATCTTTCTCCCTCTCCGGGATGCTAATAAAAATAGATGGTACTCGGGAATCTTCATCTGGACCAAGTCTCCTGTGCGCGTCTTTACGGTAAACGGCGAGCTCAGTTACCTGAAAGCCTTTGGTAACACCATCATGGCCGAGGTCGGTCGTCTCGATTCCCTTGTCGCCGATAAGGCCAAGTCGGACTTGCTTGGCTCGATTAGCCACGAGCTCAGATCCCCTTTACACGGTATCCTTGCCGCAGTGAGTTACCCCATACCTGAACGACTCACCAAGATACACACTCACTGTAGTTCCAAGGTTGAACTCCTGAACGACACCAAGCTAGATTCTTTCCAAGGTGAGTGCCTTGCTCGTTTGACGCGAGTTGAAAAAGGCTAACTTGATCCACAGGGGATGCATTGCATTCGTTGGAAGCCTGCGGTCGCACTCTGCTGGATGTTATTGATCACTTGCTCGATTACAGTAAGATGAACCAGTTTGTCAAAAGTGCGCAGCAGTCGTGCAAACTTAGAAATGACCGAAAATCTGCGACGGGGCGGAAGCGCTTGTTTCAGTCAACACTGAAGAGCCTGGCTTGTGATATTGACATTGCAAACCTTGTCGAGGAGAGTATTGACAGCATGTTTGCGGGTCACAACTGTAAGCGACTTTTTTGGTTTTCACTTCCCCTTCATACTTTGGGCTGTTGAGTACGTCGGTGGATCGTGTTACTTCGATAACATGCTCGGGTTTCCTCCGCTACCCTTCCCTTCCAGGTGACACCCCTGACTTTTGACAGACAAGAAGCTGGCAATGTTAAGAGCGGGCGAATCGCAAAACAACGACAGGACCAAGATTCTGCTAATGGACCGAGACAAACTCGAAGAGGGTTTGCCAGCTGGCACAGGGCGACCGACGTCAAATCGGCCAGAGACCCCCGTATTGATCTACTTCACAATACTACCTGCAGATGGGTGGCGTTCTCATACAGAGCCGGGCGCATTACGACGTATCGTCATGAACGTTCTTGGAAATGCCTGTATGTCACAGGAAGTCCCTTTTCCCTTTGGTATCGACCTAAAACCCATTGCAGTGAAGTATACAGAAACGGGGTACATTGCTGTAGATCTTCGGAGGCACACGCAACCTACAAAAGGCGGTCGTCCTCAACATCAGATTAAGCTTACTATTATGGACTCGGGCAGAGGCATGGGTGATGATTTTTTCAACTATCAGCTCTTTGATGCCTTTTCCCAGGAGAATGCTCTAGACCAGGGGACAGGTCTTGGAATGAAACTTGTCCAGCAAAGCGCGAAGCGGCTAGGTGGTTCGGTCCATGTTGAGAGTCAAGCGAGTCGTGGAACGGCTGTTGTGATTACGCTACCATTCGTGGAACCTTCAAACAAGGACGCGCCATTGGATACCTTCAACCGCCATGTAGACAGGCTGAGAGGTCTCCGTGTCAGCCTTCGAGGGTTCAAAAAGGAGGTCGAGCTAGGCGGTCTGCCAGGGAAATTCATGATGACCGAGGCGGAGTCTATAGAGACGTTGTGCCGCGATTGGCTGTGCCTTGAGATTGTGGAGGATAGCACCAGAGTCCGCGCAGACTTGATCATTTGCACCGATCAAGCCATGAACAACGTCACCGCACAAGGATCGAATGAAATCCCACCACCAGTTCTGGTGGTGTGCCCGGATACATTGGTTGCTCATGCTTTGATGGCGATACAGAGGGAAGCGAACGAGCGCAACATTTACGAGTTCATTGGCATGCCGTGTGTTGTCCCATCCACCAACCGCCGACTATCCGACGCTGACAAGTCACAGAGCCGGCCCTCGCAAAGTAGCATACAGCCTTGTACTGGCTTTCGACAGATGGGACGGATTGAAGACCAGTACGCTGGAGATGGCCTTTGCGGCTACTGGCCCCTCTCCCTCGCCCCCTCACGTCAACGCCGAGCAGGTTCTACAAGGACCATCGGTGGGACAACTTCTGCCATTACCGATTGATGAAACGGCCCCGGGCCCAGGACCGGGAGCCCCGAGTGTGCCGCCACCTTATTCATCATCATCGAGCCCAACGAGCTCGGCGGACCAGAGACTATACCTTCTTGTTGACGACAACAAGATCAACCTTCAGGTAAGTATAGTACCGACAACCCCCCTTCTCGCCGTCAGGCTCTTATACTTGACAAGATTCTTGTCGCTTTCATGAAGAAGATGAAGAAACGGTATGCAACGGCCAACGACGGACTCGAGGCATATGAAGCATACAAAAGCGACCCCAGCAAGTACTGCTGTGTACTCATGGACATCTCTATGCCTGTCATGGATGGTCTCCAGTAAGTTTTAAGCAACCGGTCCTTGCACCTCGCTCGACTTTGTTACAGGACCACGACAACTTTCGGTCATGACAACCGAGCTTTCTGGTCTTGAAACCTGGTTGTCAACTCCGATCCGTCCCGGCTGTGATGATTTTAACCACTCTCTGTGCAGGGCGACACGAAAGATGCGGCAGTTTGAGAAGGAAGGAGCACTCGATGCCACGAAGATCATCGCGCTGACTGGTCTTGCTAGCGCGGACGTGAAACAAGAGGCCTTCGCCAGCGGAGTCGACGTATACATGACCAAACCCGTTCAGCTGAAGCGGTTGTCTGAGATTTTGGCACAGTTCTTCTAGCACTCGCGGCGTGCCCAGCTTTATCTCTGCGTTTTTGCTATAGCCCGAACGAAGCTCGTTGGGGGCATTCATTCGATCCGCTAGCTATGTATCCGTAGTCTGTAGATACCCTACCCATCTAGCTAGGGAACGGCAGAATTCGTCGAAGAACATGAATAAAACAAGGTTGATAAACGATTCTGTGTACACAATGAAAGAGGGAACAACCACCAGCGCTGTGAGGAAAAGGGGATAGGGGGGACAGTTGAGTGGTAAATGTGAACATCCGGATACACGGAATTGAACCTGTTATGTATGGATAAACACACTTGGAATCCCCCAGGGGCCAGGGGGTTAGCTGGGACCCAAACTTTGCACAGTAACGTACGCAGTGACGTACTAATAAGTACGGATACTCCGTACCTGCTACGAACCATCCTTACAACGCTAGTGGTTCTCTCTTTTGTCCTTTAGGGGTAACTATCTTGGAGCAGGCAGGGGAAAGGAAAAACAGTTGGAGCCTTAACTAGCATCATATCAGATACGAGAAACCGGGATGAGTGCGTGTACCCCGGCTCCACTCAGTAGTTAGCTTATTACGAAGTACGGATTAGTACGGACGGAGTAGCGTTACGGAGGAATTTATGGGTAGTTACGGAGCAGGCCTTCACACATCAGGCCTGCCTTGCTTGGCTCGTGCGTCAACTTGGGACGAGATATTGATTGGGTGGAAATGAAATCACAACACGAGAAGAAACCAATATGTGGAGATTTGTTAATGAGATCTAAACCAGCGACAGACAGCCTCCGGGCATTGATGAGCAACACCAGGCGTGTCTAATCCAGGTTGTCCGTATACAGCCAATGAGAGAGACCCGAGAGTGAAACAGACGTCGGTAGTGAATTACAGCCTTTTATATCTGAGAAATGCCCTTCCTGAAGTGGCAGTCGTGCACGCATCATGTCCGTTAGCTTTACAACAGAGTGAAAGCACCGGCAATGAGTGCCAGGCCGGCGAAGCCAGCAGTAGTGATGAACTGGCGCGAGTTACCCGCGTTGGCCTGAACGGGAGTGCTGGAGGACGATCCGGAGCCGGTGGTGGTGGTAGCGCCACCGGATGTACCGGAACTAGAGCCAGCAGCGTCGGAACTAGAGCCAGCGGCAGAGCTGGACGTGGGCGAGGCAGAGGAGCTGCCAGTGGTAGATGCGGAGCCAGAAGCGGAGGCAGTCGCGCTGCCAGATGCAGAGGCAATAGCAGAGCTGGAGCTGGACGGGGTCTTGAAGGTGGTAGGGCAAGTCAGGTTGAACTTGGGCGTGGTGGACAGGTTGTCGGTGATAGCAAAAGTCTGCTCGTTCGCGCCGTTGGAGTCGCGCAGGTTGTACCAGAAGGTGGGAACCTTGTTGAAGAGCATGCGGCAACCGATTTCGTCCCAGTAGGTCTTGGCGTTATCGACGCTGGGCACGGCCTCGTCCCAGTTAGGGCCGGCGGTGGGCCATCCGGTCTGTGAAATGAATTAGCATTGACGTTGGGAAGACGCGGGATTCAAGATGCATACCTCGGTCACCCACAGGGGCTTGTCACCAACGGCGGCCTTGGCGGCGTTGTAGGCACTGTCGAACAGCTGGCCGGCGTTATCGATGCTGTTGCCCTTGCCGTTCTCGTAGTAGGGGTACTCGTCGAGGCCGACCCAGTCGACGGCGTCAATGACGGCCTTGTTGGTGGTGTTGGGCCAAACGTCCCAGGTGTCGACGTGACCGACGGGGACAGAGGACAGAGCGCTGTCGGCGAAGGCCTTGCGGTAGTCGCCGATGAACTTGACGATCTGGTCAGGGCCGTTGCCGACACCGCCCTTGTTGGCGCGGCCGGTCGCGGAATCACGGTACAGATCCTCGCTGCCGATGGAGATACCGATGACGAGATCGGTGAAGTCCGTGCCGTACTTGGTGACGGCAGCCTGCAGGGCGTCGATCTCCTTCTGGATGCTGTCGGTACCCGAGGTCCAGATACCCAAGAGAATGAGGGTCTTGGTCTCGATGGCGGCCTCGAAAGCCTGGATGGGGTCACTGGTGGAGTAGGCCTGGATGTTGGTGTACAGGCGGACGGCGTTGAAGGTGCCGGGGGCGCCGTTGAGGCCCTGTGCCGTCTTGAACTCAGTCAGCCAGTCCGCCTTGAACTTGGCCGAGTTATCAGTCTTGACAGCGCCCGAGTTGAAACCCAGGTAGTTGCTGGCAGCAGACGCGCTGGAGGCGAGCGACGCCGCAGCGATGGTGTTTGAGATACGCATATTGGATGTGTTTTGAGATGGGAAGAAGCTGGTCAAGTTGTTTGGACGGGGAATATCGCAGAACAGTTCTAGAGTGGCGGCTGCATGTTAGTAATTTCGTTTCTCTTTGTTCCCCCCGAGAGGCAACGCAACGATGGAATGGAGTCAACAACGTACAAGGCAGCTGCAATGAGTGAACGCTACACGCGACAATTGGTATATGAGCGATGATGAAGGCGTGGCTCTAAATGAGTGTGTGGTATACCCGTAAAGACAAGTATCCAATGAGTGTAACAAGAATGAATGTCGTACAACGAATGTGATGGTGTGAGAGGGAGAAATCAATGCAAAGGCACGACTATGATGGACTTGGAAGTAGACGCAGCCCAGTCAGGGGTAGGGGTGTTCTTCACACTTGTGGGTCTCGGGTCTGGAGATTGGACCACGCCTCCAGTTAGCGCGCGCGCGCCAGGGATCATCGTGGGGCTGTGTACTACTGTGTATTTCCATAAGGAGTATAAATACTTTAACGGAGTACGAAGTATCCGTATCCGTATCTAGTAAGTAGATATGCATTTATTAGGCCGCACTTGTTTTATATATACATGTAATATTTGCATAACATCGTACAAAACCACATTTCTTCTCAAGACTCAGGGTACGGATAGATGTCTTATTCAACTTGGCAAATGCTACAGGTGTTGTGATTTTACGAGTCCTGGGCAGTCAAGGGTAGAACTGGCACGAATGGAATCCAGCATGTGACTGCGATCCATGTCGAATTTTTGTCGCACATCGGCAAACAGGTTGTTCACTTGGGCATCTTGCAAACTTGCTAGTTACAAACCCCAAAGACTGTCTCGGAAAAGAACAAGCAAGTTCTTCCATGGTTTGTTTGAAATTGGACTCCATCACTGACTGCGAATCCTAAAAAAAGCAACAAGATACGCATGAGCCCTTGCATCGCATCTCAGGGGTTCTGTATGATGTATCCGTACGATGGGGTCCAAAGGGGAAGAGGGAGCGTGCAGCTGCTGTCTCGAAGCCTGCTGGGTTATGCGAGATTATACTCGAGTAGGCAGGTTTCATGCGCGATTGAGGTCAAGATTCGGAAGAGTCCAGTCTATCGGGATGCCAGCATCTAGCATTCGCCGTAGGTGATGCAGATGATGCAGCCACTAAGCAGAACATGACATTATCTCTAGAGACTCTAGAGCATAGGGAGGGCCTTGTGGATGGTTGTATCGTCAGCTCATCTTTAATCCGTACTCGTGGCTGGAATTAGGATCGACCGATGGTGGACGAGAAACGCCCTAGAGTCGTGTAGTTAGGTAGTCGTAGATGTCGTATGCACACTCTTTGATCCTAGACATTTGACGCACAATGGTTTCGGGGACAACTACGGGTAGCAACCAAACGAAGAGATATGCAGACATTCATACAAGTCACATGCCATCAAGTTAACAAGGGAATAAAAGTGCAACACAGGAGTGGGTTCAAAAATGTGTAATTCAACGCTGTTGTGCCCAAATCTCCGTAAGTTCCATATCAAATCGTTTGAATCTGACATGGCCAAATTGGCGAAAACGGCTGACAATGCTCAATGCAGCTTTTAAATCCTGTGTGCCTATCGGGATTCCCTCATTCCCATCCCAGTTCGTCTCTAGTGCCCATTTCGGTACTCCCTTGCCAGTCAAGCCCGTGGGCGACATAGACGAGATGAAGTACTGGTACAGTCGTTCTCGCCAAGATCGGAAGCAAAGCCCTACCGGTATGGGGATGAACCAAGTGCCTGTTTGGTAGAGCACATCTTCCAACAATGCTCAATGCAGATATGTATACTGCATGCCCGGTTGGCAGGGCCCCAAGTTCATCTGCAACATTGCTCGGTATGGGAGAGATGCATTCCTGTGCTCCGTTGTTGGCCCATCCCGTGAGAGGCCCGGATGAGATGCACCAGTGGTCGCCCTTGTTTTGGTAGGTTGTTTGCCCGCTCATCAGTCAAGAGGTCGTCGTTCTTGGTGACTCGACGTCACCATTGGAGACGGAAAGGAAGAGTCTGCCGTTGGTATGACTACTTCTCTCTGGGTTTCGACCTCGCCATTCGGGATGAAAGATGAAACCTTTGTTGGATCACCGATGGGGGTTTCGCTAACCATGCTTGCTGCGCAGAGAATATTGTGCTGGATCCCATGATGAAATGCGTAGACATTGAGTAGTCTAGTGGCCGCGTCTCTGACCAGTGGTTATCGGGATGTGTAAATGCCACGAGTCAAGACTCAGAGCGGTGAACAGGGTGTTTTTGTTGTGTATCGACGGCTGTGTCGACCGGAGCGTAGCAAAAGGATGATCACTCAAGCCATGGCGACTCGTGATTTCACAGCGAGCTGAGTATTCTTCTTGGGAAATTGAGCTTGTACTTGACATGAGACCGCCTGCGACTTGGTAGCGGTTCCGGCGACGATGGCACTCCAAGTGAAAGCCGTAGGGATAGGAGCTCCTTTTGAATCAGGACGCTTCACGGACGTTGACTGTGAGTTAACAGAAGCAATGGCAGGTTGTTGCTTTTCATGTGACTTGGGTGCTCCAGTGGGCACGATCTTGGTACCCGTAGCGACGGTAGACCAGGTAGAAGCTGTGGGTTTGGCTGCTGGTTTCTCGTTCTTCTTGGCCGCAGGAGTAGGAGCACCCGGCGAAGCAGGGCGCTTTTTAGATACTCGGACCAAGGCCGGCGGATTGCTTTGCTTGACTGGCACTCTAGGCACAGACTCGAGCCGCTTATCTCCCAACTGACGAACGAACATGTGGTGAGCCACCTTCATGTGGCTGATAAGATCGTCGTAACTGTTCTCCGTGAGTCGCAATTGACATTTGGCCTTTGTGAAGCGCTTCAAGGCGGTAAGAGGGACGATGAAGGAGCTTGCTGCAAAGACCCACGATGCCTGGATTTTCGGCATCTTCTTGCCGTCCTCAAGCTGAAGAGCATCGTCTTGGTCGCTGTAGCGCTCGCTCCCTTCGACGGAGCGAAAGTGCTTGGGGTTCTTTCTGGCGTGACAGGGCTGCTTCCAAGGGGGGAGGTAGTTGTTTTCTGGCCCGGAGCTGTAGGCTGAGACTGTGGTAGCGAGTACATGCTCGGGTCCACGTTGAAGAATAATGACAGGGTGGTTGGCGGCACGGGGCTGCAGGTCTTCGCCGAAAACCTTCTCAGAGCAATCACGTTGGATCTCTGCCGGTGATTTCAAGAAAGCGATGTCACCGACACGCAGATTAACCAAGAAATTATCTTGAGCTTGGCGATATCCAGTAGCCATGGCTGCAGTATGTGCTGTGGAGAATATGCGAAGAGTATATAAAGATGGTTAGATGGTGTAATATAGCTGTCTCGAAGATGATTATAGGGTGTTGTTGTATAGTTCTGTGCTAGGAGCAAGTAAAAAGAATAGATAACAAGTAGTTATAGGTAATAATCGTACCGGTATATGAGAGACTCGGGCAGTTGAGTAGACTTCGAATAGAAGACTGATGGTAAGAAGTAAGACAGTGCTGCTAGACGGGGGATCGGGCAGCTTTTATAGTCCTCAAGTGCGGGCCACAAGAAGGAGGACGGAGATACCCTCTGGTGGGTTACTCGATAAGTTTGGTACACATGCTTCTAGGGTTGCTGAGATATCCTGTTCGAAAGTTCTACCGTGGGCCCGATCATTCGGAGTTGTGTGCAGGTATAGCTGATGATATAGCTGATGATTCTTGGTACATGACGACCCGAGAGTCTGGAGTCGATTGTTTTCCCACTGACACTGTCTCTTGGCCAATGAGATGGGATTGTCTTTCCCCGAGAGCCATACTCGGAAGGTTTGAACATAATTATGGTTTAGGGGTAATGGGGTTCGGCTGGTTTTCGAAACTGGTGGTACTTCGCTCGATTTGGTGACTCGATGAATGAGTAGAGGCTAAATCCGAATTCATTATTAGCCAGGCTGTTCGAAGTGACTGGAGAAACAGGTTGCTATTATCGTTATATGGCAATTGGTATTGGAGAACTTGGAAACCTCCAATCCAGGATGGAGCGGGCGAGGGAATGGGGTATGGTATGATGCATGGCGTGAGGGCCACTTTCAATGCAGAGTGTAGTTTTGTTTCGCCAGGAGCCATATATTATAGTTATTTAGAAAAGGAAGTCCGAAGTCGAAAGGGGTTTTAAAGATTCAGTGACAGATGCTCGTCGCGGTTGGATGAACAGAATCGAAGGCTTCCTTCCTCGAGAATCGACCGCTGTTAATTTATAGCCCATCTATCAACATGCTGTTGCTTTCTACGATACGCTCGTGGATAATCACTAAACCAGTGGGGTATAAGTCATAGTGAGCTTAACGTTAGGTATCAGTAGACGTTGTGGCGTGGGTCTATAGTACATTCTACAAGGCACCACAAAATTCAGTCTCGGAACAACATCGTGACTAGCTTCTACGCATTGAAAAATGCAGCCTAGAAATTCTAATCTCCGTATAGATAGTAGTAGGAGTTCAGTTGTTCTAGGATGATACCTCTATGAATATACTCGATACAGATTCCCAACAAGATTTGTTCACCCATCAGCCTACAACCAAAACATACACGAGTAAACACGCAACACAGACTATCATTCCATATCTTCTATATGGGGTATCGGTACCCGAGTAAATGTTTCTATTTGTAATGGAAAGCTTACTTTATCCAAGTTTTCTCCCTTTGTAGTCTCGAGAGCAGGCAGCTGAAAACTCAACCACTCCTTTGGACTGTTCCTGTCCACAACACACACACACCAAACACCCAACATCATCAACCTGGCTCTGCCTCCTACCAGCAGCCATGGTTACAGGTGTCTTCTGCCCGCAAAATATTGGGAGATAGGAAAGTCCGGATGGATAATTTCAGTGGTGATTGCGTCCACACGAACCGCGTGTGTAAAGGTTGCCTCCCTGTTCGCATCGACCGTGACCTGAAGTTGAAACCCTCCAACGTCCGATGCCCTCTATGCAGACGGGCCATGGAGCATAGCGTGGTCAAGAAGTACGCAAGCGAAGAGGCATTCACCAAGTAAGCCCCCAACTTGCATGCCCACGAAGTCCAGGCTGATAAGAGGCATGTCGTCGCAGGTACGACTTACGACTTTGCCAGTACCTCCTCGAGAATGGAGGCACCAACAAAAGCTGTTAAATCATGGAGCCTGGTGGAAACTGGTCTCTATCGCTAGGTTTTTGGGTATCAAGATACTGACATATGGATTGCCCGAGGTCAGAGTAGTCGACGCTCACTTGTTTCAGGGCATTTGACCTAGAAGGCCTTTGACGCACTGCATTGGAGAGAACCAAGTTTATCGTCACGACTAGGCAGTGCTAATGGAAGGACATGATATACCGCACACCCTTCGTGCCCCTCTCACTGCGCTGTCAACTCCTCAATCCTTCGCTCCAGCTCCGGCACTTGCCTCAACAAGACATCTAGATCCTCCTTCTCATCTTCCAACTTGAGCCTCTTGTCAGCGTCCAGCTTTGTGAAGACGTAGTTGCCCTGTCCGTCGAATTGAAGGATCCTGCTGTGATATTTCCACAAGCTGCGGCGATGGCTGACCGTCATGAGAGTGATGCCGAGTGCCTTTGCGTTTTCATACATGACCTTTTCCGTCTCCAGCGTGACACTACTCGTGCATTCATCCAAGATGGCGTATCGTGGCTTGTGGTAGAAAAGTCGCGCCATGGCGACGCGCTGCTGCAGACCGCCGGAGAGCACGTCGCGCCACTCAGCTTCGGCATCCCAGCCCTCGGGGTAGAGCTCGACAAGATGCTCGAGGTTCAGGATCTTGAGCATCTCCAGGAGCTGTGCATCAGTCACGCCGCGCGCACGCACTGCCCGCAAGCTGTCTGGGTAGGTGATCTGCGAGCGCAAGGTGCCGCGTGTGAGGTAGGGTCGCTGCGGGATATAGAAAATGTCCGAGAACGGCGGTTTGTGAACGGTGCCGCCGTATACGGGCCATAGTCCGCCGAGGATGCGAAAGAGACTGGACTTTCCACAACCGTTGGGACCGACGACCAAGAGATGGTCGCCTTGCCGAAGCGTAAACGAAAGGGCGCGTATGAGTACGTCACCGTTGGGTGAGATGATGGGAACGTCGATAAACTTGATGTCTTTGCTCTCCACCACGACGCCACGACCGCGCAGAACGGCCTCGTGCTCTTGGGTGCCGGAGCTGGACACGAGCTTCTTCTCGAAATGACCGGCCTGGATGTCGTCCATGACGTCCAGGAGGGAGGCAACGCGCGATGTGTAGCCTGCGAGCTCCATGATTTCTCGGTATGAGAACATGATACGACCGAAAGCATCGGATGCACTGAGCAGCATGCGTCTGTTGGTTACAAACGTCTCTGTCCGGTCACCCATGCTGACAACGCCGCCGGCCACGATCTGACCTGGGAGCTTGAAGAAGACGGGGACACTGCATAGCATGAGTCCCAAGGCACCCCAGAAATACTTGATGATAAAATCCTCCATAACCCCGTGGTAGAAGCGCCGACGCAAGATGTAGTTCACATGCTTGATAAGCGTGAAATAGCCCTTGTCGAGCGTGTTCTTCTCGGCTTCGTGGCCATGGTACAGCGCAACCTCCTCGGCGTGGTCTATCAGTCGCGAGTGCTGAAAGCGGAACTCTCCCTCGAGCCGCGCCTCGTCTGCGACAAACCGGCCGAACGGTGGTGTAAGTGCGCGCATGACGCCAGCAGACAGCTGGACCAACAACGACATGAACATGACACCCTCCCCGCCTACACTGTTGGAGAGCGAGTAGGTGTATATAGTCTAGGACGTGTGAGTATATCTGAAGACAGGGCCAGAGGCTCTATTGATGACTTACCATATCCAGTACCGGCTTTGCCAGGTTGCTATACAGCTCGGCCAAACTGTTCGAGAACTTGGCCACATCTACCGCGATGAGCTGATCGGGGTTCTTGATGCGGTCGTCCAGGGCGGAGATTCCATAGAAGGTGAGCTGTGACAGATACTTGTCGTGTATGTGCTGCGTCAACCTCGTCCTGTACTTGAGCGACAGCTCGGCCTGGTGGTATGACAGCATAGAGTTGGTGAAGGTGGCCGGCACCGCGATCAACATCCACCACACGATTCGGGTAAGAAACTCGCGCCCGTTTCCTTTCACGAGCGCCTTGACGATGGCACCGTCCATCTCGGCGACCTTGAGACTGACCAAAGTCCGTATCACCAAGAAGAAGCTGTGGCTGGCGAGCAACCGCGTCTCTTTGCTGCGCCAGCCGGGTATGACGACCTTGAGAAGCTTCATCAAAGAGCGGAAGAACTCGCGGTTCAGCTCGACCTTCTTCCTAGCTGTGGGATCGCTGCCATCGCTGGATGTCGTGCCCGAATTTCGTTTTGCGAGCTCGCGGACCGAAGCGGCTTTCTGTTCGGATACCGCATTGCGCACACGGTTGACCAGGGCGAGGAAGAGGGTCAAGTACACAGCACGGGAGATGTGCGTTCGGTTTTCGACGTAGAGGCCGGTCAACTGCGCAACGAGGCTCTTGACGGATCGGTCGGGCAGGACCATCTTCGACTGAGCCGCCATGATGGCCTGTGTGGGGAGGATGGCCTATCAGCCCGGGTAGCGAGGTGTTATATCCGATTTATGCAGAACGTATGCAATAACCATCAACCGTCCCGTGTATTTGAGTCGGCGCCTTTCCAGGTTCCATGCGACCTCGCGATGATTTGTCTCAGCCGAGGGACAAGTGATTCGGAGCGTAACGGGGGTTCGGCCGCATCAAGTGCCGGAGACGGAGAACGAGATGAATGTAATGTCACAAGGATCAATCAGGATAGATGAGGTGGCGCACATTCTCTACTCTACATGGTCGCGAGTGGAAGAGACGAAGACGGCCATCTGACTTGTGAATCGTGTTCGCTCCTCGGCGCTCAGTCTCCTGTCCGTCCGTCCTGGAGATGATGCACATGTGAAGATTCCCCACTTTCCCCGGCTTAGAAGCCACATGTGGCTGGTGCATTTCGTGGGGTATCCATACCAAGTGGCAAGTATGGAAAGTTTCCCTTGGTTACTCCGTATCCGTACTCCGTACTTCAAGGGCTTAACGTTAACGTTAGTTACTTTGTAATCTTGGCATAGTTGCTCAGCTCCGCAGTTCATTGCACAACCTTGACCTATTATCCATCTGCACAACTGCTGTCGCAAACATGGCCGACGGAGAAGAAGAGATCGCTGTCTACGATGAAGTCGAAATCGAAGACATGACCTACGATGAGAAGATGCAGATCTATCATTACCCTTGTCCTTGTGGCGACCGCTTCGAGATTGCTCTCATGGATCTGCAGGACGAGTCGACTGACATCGCCGTCTGCCCTAGCTGCAGTCTAATGATACGGGTCATTTACGATATGGTACGCTGAATTTTTCAGGGCCAACGGTGCACTTTGAACTGATCTGACGCTCTGTCGCAGGACAACCTGCCGAAGTCTGACCCAGACCCCCCAGCAACCGAAGAGCCTGCCGAGAAGGCTTCTGTTGCCGCTTGAGAGACTCTAAGCGCAGATGTTACACCGAGAACAACTTCAATTCCGAGACGGACTGTCGAGAGTGTCAATGTGGGAACTCTCGCCACTAGCATGCGATTCTTGCAAAACAGCTGCAAGACTACACTACACGGACGACATCGGGGCGAGCAATTGGCGGCCAGCAGGTTCCGTCCGCTACGCCTTACTGTGTACTTGGGCTCTAGAATCACCGTTGGGGAACAGCCACCCCTTCCGCACCCTTGGCGACTGACGCGACTACAACTCCGTACATACATATCCGGTCTCTGCCCGAGGTAGCGCCGACGTTGGGAATATACTACGTAGCGAGCCGCGGGTTGGTTTGGATAGCGACCACGGCCATCGAATCATCTCTCGCTTCTGGAAACCCGCGCACTACTGGCTGGAACAAACGCAGCTGGCCGTTGAACTTTTAGATCACCAAGACCAACAGGGCACCCGCATCACTTCACGCAGATCAGCGCAATGGCCCGTTCGTCACAATGCTCGTCTCATGGCTCACGTTTTCTGCGTCATTGGGCTTCCGTCGGCCCACGTATATTTATCTTCAGTACAACAAAACTGTCGTCTGTCAACTACTCTGTATCGCAATATCCGATAGCCAAACGAGGCTGGGTATACTAGCGGGATCCCGTAAACGCCGATGTCTCCTTCCAAACCGAGGCGCCGCTCAGTGGACCAGACGCCAAAGATGCCATGTCGCCTTGAAAAAAACAAGCCGGAACTCCAAATAACTATCCTGACATAGGGTATGTGTGTTGCCCTTTCGTCCCCGACCCCGTTGTCGGTGGGTCGTTCGCCTTCGTTGGCACGTGTCGCATATTTCTATAGCAGGCAAAGCCCAGCAATCCCGAACACGATGAGGCTGAACATGGACTTGTCAACCGCTGGCGCAGGCTGATCGGCAGCGACGGTGGAGGTGGCTAGAGGCGCACTCGAGGGATGGCTCAGCTCGGGAGAAGCAACGGCTTTCACGGCAGCTAGTAAGGAAGTCCTAGTTAGCATCTCGGGTTCGCATTGTGCGATATCAGGCGACTTACTGCCAGTAGTATTCGTATGCGCCAAGGCGGGATATGAGATGGTTGTGGTGACATGCTCGTAGACGACCATGGGAAGCTGGGCGTCGTTCTGAGCGTCAGATGCACAAACGGCGCTAGCAGCGCAGGCGACAAGGAGATTTCTCAATCGCATTGCGAGATGTGGTGTTTGGATTGGTGCGATATGCTGTCTGCGTTGAAAGGCGAGGTTATGAATGGTCAGACTCCTTGTAACTGGACTTGGCCGATAAGCGCATCCCAAATTCAGGACTCAACCTCGACCATGGGGAACGAGCGAGGCGGTTTCCAACGAGGATCCAAGCTCGGATTCACCCCGATCTATAACAAAGTGTGTTTTAGAGAACTGCGGGAGTTAGTGGAGGAGTGTCATTCAGCCCATCCACTCTGAAAGCGACGTACGAAGTACTTTTACACCCATTGTCCTCTATCAGGAATCCTGGCAGGGAAACGGGACGGGCTACAGGCCACAGCAACGTGACCAAGAAATCTGCGAGAGTTTACTGTGTACTCCGTAACTACTGCCTGCCCTCGGTCAAGCTGGAGCACGCACTTGTTTGGGCCCACTCACAGTGGATCGTCGCTGTGCAGGATGCAGCATCAGAAAACCTTGGTATCGTCGTGGTCTGTCTCTATCGTCAGCGAAAGAGCACCCCCATGCGTGCCCGTTTCAAGTAGCTACTTGGGTCCAGCCAGGCCGAAGGGCCGATTGAGGCGGCACGGCGGTATCAGCCAATGGCAGGCCTGGGTTGCGCGATGTAATCGGGCAACCCGTATCAGTGCCTCCCGATTTCCAAAGAGCAAAGACGCGCCCAGCCCCTCGACTTCAATAGTTGCTTTCGCACGCATATACTCCATACTGTCGTCTACTAATAGGTACGGATACTAGCCCCATTACTCTAGTTACTGCTGACAGGTGTGGATGGACGGTTTGCGGTGTTTCTCCTCCAGGTATCCGTAGATACGGAGCAGTCACACGTTTGCCGCACGTCGTGTTCCAGACCCGTAGCCAAGAGCGTTTGACGCAAGACGCTAGAAGCATCCGTGGACGAGTACTACCAACTGCGAAGTATCGAACAGTGGCAGAATCACCACCCCACGCGGGGCTCCCGAGACTTGGTGTTTTAGTTGCTGGTGTCGAACAAGAGTAACTACACAGTAGCGTTGGGTACGGAGTAGTGTGTAGGTACGGAGTAGGGTAGTTAGATGTTCAGATGTTGCTCGTGTCAGCGGCTCCTTTCAGCCGTCGGTCGGAAAGCGCTCTCTGTCTTGGTCTCTTTCATCCCGTCCCCGTCTGGCCGGCGGGCCTCCGATTGAAAGCTTGGAACCACCCGCCCAGGGAATGCAAGCTGCATGCAGCATGATTTTGATGTCGTCATGGCTTCAGGGATGCGACGACAACACGTCGGCTCCCGGCAAAGTTGCGTACGTAGTACACAGTATGCGACTACACAGTATCTATTCCATCGAGCATCATTTGCTCTCCATCATCATCATGCCCATGCAATGAATGCGAACTCCTGACGTTGCATACACACCTGGGACACCTGGGACGCCTGGGGTGCCTGGGATGCATGGGATGATGACTGGGATGCCTAGGATGCCTGGGCACACCTGGCTCTTATCGTCTGCGATGGAACCACGTGCTCGTGCAAGGACAGCAAATACGGATGATGTACGGAGCACTGTGGTCAGCTCAATTGTCCGTACGTAGTACGTACCGTGCTGCTCCGTAAGTTGACTAGTTAACTAACGTTAGCACCTGAGTCCTGAGGGTTGCACTACGAAGCATCCGTACTCCGTAATCCGTACATGCAAGCATATCTCTGCTGAAAGCATCCGCAACTGCGAAGTAACTCCCTTGGTAAGTTTGCGACAGCTGCTCTCCGTGTCCATAACCCCTCCTGTATGATGTAACTATCTGCGTCCGTAGTGACGAGCTGATTGCCGTCCACCCTCGTCAAGTTCCACCGACAGGTGCTGTGAACTTGAAATGTGGCGCCGCAATATCGATGCAATGCGCGGATGATCATCCGATGCTGCTGCTGCTACTGCTGCTGCTGCTGCTGCTCCTGCCTGCACAGTACACAGTACCGTCAGGAACGAACATGCTCAAGAGAGTGACCAAGATGGGAGGAACGGGCAGGACGGAGGTAGCGTGCGTGCGAATGACCCCGCGCTGAAGACTGATCGCGAGTAAAAGTTCTTCCCTTGGGCACAGGCTTAAGCCGGCTAGAATTTGCCATGAACATGGGTTCCCCGAGCCATGTCAGCTTTTCCGAGCCGCGGTCCTGGGGTAGTTAACAAGTCAGTCAGTCGGCTGGCTTCAAGGAAGGCCCAAAAAAAAAGAACTTTGTTCTTGCGTGCCAGGTCCCAAGTCCAGTCCTGGTCTAGGTCCCCGATCCAAGGTCCACGCCCAAAAACCCTCGCCATTGATCCCGCATTCCGTCGCTAGAACAAAACTCACCCACCCACCCCCGGAGACGCTAGAGTGTGCGCGTTTGATGCCCATCGATTAGCGAGATCTGTGTTCGCCGCTCCGAGCAGCGTCGTGTGCACGGCTCTTCTGCGTTCGAATTCATACCTGTCGCCTTCGGAAACCCCGTGTCCAAGATCAGCAGAGCAGGCACCTTTGCTGCACAAAGCCGTGGCCCTCTGGCTGAGGACCCACGAACAACAGGCCTTTGCGTAACCCAGACGCCCAATGGGAGACGTCTTCTTGCACCATACCCGGCGCGTCTGAAGTACGATATGGAGAGCAACGGCAACAAGAGCCATGGCGTCGCCAAGGACACGAGGTCCGGCAGCGAAGGGAACAACACTCATGCCGCTGCCGCCGCCGCTGCCGACGTCAACAACAACAACACCGCCACGACGACGGATGCTGCCAACAAGAGCCCCAGGAAGAGGCGCAAAGTCAATCACGGTATGCTGTGCGCTGCTGCTAGAGCTCTGTTCTCCCGTCCTCTTCCCATCCCCACCCCCCCTGTTGACGGTGCCGAGACTTGACATCGTATCCACCCAAATGAGAGAGGTCCATGAGCTAATTCGGTCCGCGTTCCTAACCTACAGCTTGTGTCTATTGTCGTCGATCTGTAAGTCTTCTAGCTAGCTTCTCTTTCCTTATTATTGGGTCCACGTTTTCTGCCCATCTGCGAAACAACCCCCCCCACCCCCTGTCTGTCGTTGCTGCCCCTGCTGCAGGACCCCGACGACCCATGTCAAGGCGGCTTGCACATGGCTCCTCTGCGTACCAAGGCTTCTTCAGTGTGACATATGGCTGACACTCCCGGCTCACAATTAGCACATGACATGCGATCTCGTATGTAATATCTCTGTTTACTTGACGCCGAGCGCAACCCGCACTCGGCCATGCGTGAGGGAATGGACTTACTGAGGCTACTGCCGGACAACAGGAGAGGCCCTGTACGAGATGCATCAAGCGAAACATAGGCCACCTATGTCACGATGAGCCCCGAGATCCGGACGCGAAGAGGCCCAAGGGCTCTCATGGTGCATCGGCTCACGACGAATCAGAACCACAGCCTGACTTGCCACGCAGCTCGATAGATCAGAATGTCTCTACTGCTGCTGCCGCCGCCGCCGCCGCCGCTGCTGCTGCTTCTGCTGCTGTTCCTCCTGCGGGAATGGGGCCACCTGCTTTCGACAGTCCCGGAGTCCAGAGTACCAAGCCAGGATTTGGTACAGGCGCGCTGGGCCAGGCAAACCCCCTACAGCTTGTGTCACCAGGTA
Organism: Arthrinium puccinioides; assembly: GCA_022414665.1. NCBI lineage: Eukaryota > Fungi > Ascomycota > Sordariomycetes > Amphisphaeriales > Apiosporaceae > Arthrinium > Arthrinium puccinioides. The sequence continues at coordinate 1,008,383 of JAIUNF010000005.1, forward strand.
CGGTACCTAGGATGCAGGCCATTGCCTCTAGCAGTAGTGCGAACCAGTGTAGGTCTCGTAAAACCCTCACCACCGCCGTTCCTGCCCGCAGCAAGCTGAGTATCGTCTAGTCGCCGGATTCTCGGACGCGTGGCTGACCGCCCAAAACCAATTTCACGACATGCACAGCTATAATCCCCAGTACATGCTGGCCCCCGAAGTGACCCATGAGTTCAACCTCCTCAACGAGTTCCTCAACACCAGCCTGCTTGATGACGGCGCCGCCCTCCCTGGTGACCATAACCAGCTCTTCGAAGATCAGCAGCCTAACATGGCGGGCTTCATGGGCAACCAGCAAAGCCTCTTGCCACCTAGCGCGACACCAGGTGGCTCGATGCTTCCGCCGAGTACAGAGCAGGGCGGTATGAACTCGAGGCCGGCCAACGTCATGCACAACCCCACGGACAAGACCCGGGAGTTCTATCTACAGGCGGCAGATCCCTCGGGCAACGACACACCCGAGGAGCGCATGCAGCGCGTTCTGAAGGCAAAGTACGACGCGGGACTCTTGAAGCCCTTCAACTACGTCAACGGGTACGCTCGCCTAAATACATACATGAACGGTCACATTGCGCCGTTATCCAAGCAGAAGATCTTGCGGCAGATTGACCGTTTCCGCCCTAAATTCCGAGAAAAGATGCACAGCCTGACCGACATGGAACTAATCTACGTTGAGATGTGGTTCGAGCGCACACTGCTTGACTACGACCGTGTCTTTGCGGCCATGGCAGTCCCTGCCTGCTGCTGGAGACGAACTGGCGAGATCTTCAGGGGCAACAAGGAGATGGCCGAGCTCATCCATGTTCCCGTCGAGAAGCTACGAGACGTAAGCATGATTCCGGCGGATTCGTGGCCGTGCCGCTCGCTAACCCTTCTAAAGGGCATGATCTCGTTGCACCAGATCCTCACGGAGGAGTCCCTCGTGCGATACTGGGAAGAGTTTGGAACGATTGCGTTCGATCCTGCCCATGATACCCTCCTCACGGCCTGCGCCCTCAAGAGCCCCGACGATCAATCCAGTGACCCTGTTATTAACTGCTGCTTCTCCTTCATGATCCGCAGAGATGACCACAAGATGTAAGTCGGATCCCTTTCTGCCACGGACCGGGTTGCTACAGTGCCATGTTGCTGACGATGGATGTTTAGACCTAATCTCATCGTGGGCAACTTCTTGCCCCATGATCCTTCACACCACTGAGCGTAACTCGACATCGAGTTGCGCGACGCCTACGACCCAGAGGGACTCGACATCGGCCTGGATATATACAACGGGCTGGGCTGGTCGAGCGGCTATACCGTTTCTCCCTGTACACAAAGTCTCCTTCTCTTGTGCGCACAGTATATGTAATTACCAGCTGCTTCAGTAAAGGCATGATACCCCTCGCTGCACGATGGTTCGATACCCCGGTATGGGCGGTCGGAGAGGATACATAATGGGAAATCCAGGATGAGTTGGGAAAAGGCGGTACAGTTTAGTTTTGTCAATTTATTATTTCCAAATTGTGTTAATTCATTTCGCCACTTAGATTCAGCTTGCGCACAGAAGTATTCGATGGCGGTTGCGCCCGGCGCGGTTTCCCGTCTTGCAGAGAGAGTCGTTCCTTCTCAGGGCACTTTTGCACAAATCACTTCATTGATGCGGGTACTTGAGAACATCAGAGCCTCTCGTTTGTAGACCGTTACGACATGGCATGCTTGGTATATACGAAACAGGGAACCAACCGTGCAACAAGTTCTAGGTACCAGCGTCTTATCCTCCCCCTCTCCAGTGCTCTCACGACACCCACGGCCCAACGCTCATCGCTCTGTCTCTGACCGCAACTTGACGGGCAACGGTGCCTGGCTGTCTTTGACTTACAACGCGTAGCTGAGGGGTGCAGTCAGCTACGTCGATCTGCGTGTCTCTCCCTCGACACGTTCTACAGCATGGCGCTGCAGTCAAACCTGGGTAACTACAGTAGAGACAAAGAGAAGCGCGCCAAGTCATTCATCGGTGAGCTCATTCCAATCGACGTAGCCCTCATCTTCGACGTGCCGCACTAAAACAGTCGTCAAGACTTTGCGCAGGAGCTTCTGGCACAGCTACCAGACCTCAGCAACAAGAACGATGTACGTCATCTCGTCGACGAGCTGGAGAACCAGGTACAAGCCATCAAGACATGCACCTGGCGCAACCCCAGTCCGCAGGTTCGCGACCAGCTGAGCAGCTCAGGCGTAGACCTTTGGAATCTGAGCACGCGACTAAGCCGACAGCAAGACGACCAGGCTTCGTCTGGATGGTTGAAGATCGTCATCCTTGTGCGCATCTATGCATTCTTGATGCAGACTCTGCCTTACCTAGGAGACCAAGACGATCCCAAAGTCCTTGCTCGTCTGGCCAGATTGGCCATCCAGACTGGCAGATCATGTATAGGCAAGTTGCAGATGCCTCGTCCCGCCAATGCATGCATACGAGACTAACTCATGCGCAGCGGCGGGCGAATTCGAGTTTGCACATTTGGTGCTGCAAAAAGCCGCCGATTGTAACGGCTTGTTGCAGAATCTGCAGGCAGATGCCCCGGCCAACGAGTCGTTCGTATACAAGAGGCTCGAGTCAGAATACCTGGTCATGCGGATGGCACTGGTAAGCCATTTCGCAAAGTCACCATAATGGGGAGCGTCTCTGACAGACATGCAGGCTCTCAAGGAAGGCCGTCTCGACGTCGCCGAGCACATGTACGGTAAAAGCGAGTCGCTGAAGCACCGGCTGGATTCGACCACTGCCGAAAGCCTCGCTGATGTCCTGTTCGAGATAGGCAACGAGTCGTTGCAGAAACATGATTTCATCATGGCAGCAAAGTGGCTTGAAAGAGCCTACGATTATCTCAACAGCTTGGATCTCGAACAATTGTCAAGAGATGCGCTTGAATTGCGTCTTGCCATATCCCAAGCGCTTACTAAAGCCTTCATTGGATTGGCAACCCCTCAGAGCTACAGGAAAGCAGAGAATCTTGTTGCCTACTTGGAATCCGAGATCGGTGACAAACTTGTTGTTCTGCTCCTGCGCCAAGAGCTTCTGTTCAGTGCGCCCCCTGAGACTTTCGACAGCAGCGCCTATGCCGATGTCCTTCGGCGTATGATAAGGACTCTGGATGCATCGGATTCCCATTTCAAGATCATCACCAGCAACATCCGTAAACTGAACGACAAGAACCCCGGTCTAGCCTGTCAGGTGTTGGACGACTTTCTGAACTCCCAGATCCTACCAAGCCAGAAGCCCGAATGGATCGAACGATCCGTTGTCCTTCGCGTTTTCATGTCGGTAACCCATGGCGATACGCCAAGGACTGTGGAAGCCCTCCAAGCCTTGTTTGATCGTGTCCAACGGGACACCGAGAAGCCATTGGCAGCCTGCGCTGCCTTGGGCATACTCACAGTAATATCCCCGAATTTCCGATCCTGGAATATGACTAATTTGCTAGTTGTTGTGGAAGAAGATCGAGGCTAGCTTCACTCAGAATGCCCTAGACGTTGCAGAATCATGGTGCCGCGTCGCCCTTCATCCCGCCCTTGAGCAGTACGGGCCTGTCAATGCTGGTAAAGTGGCAAGGTGAAAGCAGCTGGCATACGATTTGACTGGGAGGACGCTAATCATTTGCAGGAAAATGCTCCTGTGTGCACTGCAGAAAAATGACCTTGAGAGTGCCAAAGATGTGTTCATGTCGATGAGCGACACGACAAAATCACAGGCTATGACCAATTACCTGGCTTATAAACTAGCGATTCGAAGCGAAGACCATGAGTTGGCTGCCCAATGCCTTGGAGCGATCAGCGCAGCTTCACCAAGCGACTCCAGGTTCCTCTACGCATGCTGTGTTGCCGCACAGTCCAGTGGGGATAAGCTGTGTACGCTGAACGCGCTCAAAACTCTGGCTGACCGCCACGAGTTTAACAGAGATAGTCCAATCCATTTTCCTGCTCTGCTCCGAGTTATTATACGCCTTCAGTTGTCCCTGTTGGATCATGGCGATCGTGGCGATCGTCGCGTTGTAGACCATGGAGTACTAGTTGGGAACATATGTGCCGTCTTTGAAGGAGGTAAGTAGATGCGCCTGCGTCCAGTATAATGGCTAATTTAAAAGCAGTCATTGGGGTACTGAAAAGAGACCTACGAGATCGTGAAGGTGCCAAACTGTTCTCCGTCGATGAACTCGACTGGTTCTGCAAGAATGCATACAATCTTGGGCTGAAGCATTTGGAAGATTGGGCTCTTCCTCAAGTCATTCGCATATTCACTGCCTGTATCGCTGTTGTCTCCCACTATCCAAAGGACCTACCATCGGACCAGATGGGAGATCTTTCGCTCAGAAGCATGTTTTGCAACTTCATGGTCGCCTCGGCTCACATTTCCCTTGCTCGAAGCGAAGACAACATCGAAAACCAGATGCAGCTGTATCTGATGGTCCGAAAGCACGTCAAAGCCTTTGACGTTGAGCTGGAAGCTGGCATGGGTAGTATGGAAGAAGTCTCCGTACAAGATCTCCAGTCCAAACTGGCCACGTTGTTGGTATTTGAATTTGAAGCTGCTATATGCCTGAAAAGCTGGGATGATCTGGTCATTGTGGTGCGAAAGATGAAGGGGAGCAGAGAATTGAAAGCGTTGCAAGCAATGGCCGACTGCCTGCTGAGAGCGTCCGAAACTCCGGCTCAAGGTAGGCACTATGCTTTAAGACAGACACTGCACGGAGAATGCTAACTATATCGTGCCACAGCCCGTTATTCGACACTGCGCATCATCATAAACGAGATATGGGAAGTAGAGAAATTTGACGTTGATAAACTCGCAAAATACCTACGGTGTCTGCTGCAGGTAGCACTTGGATCAGACGCAGAACTGCCCCTGAAAGCGATTGGCGAGATATGTCACCAAGTAAAAGAGGCAGGAAAGGTAAGAGGATTGATAGCAGAGAGTGGCTAAATTGACGACTAAAAGCAAGTGTAGAGCAACAAGCATTTTCCCTCCGAAGAGCTTGAGTGGCTAGCCGCAACCGCTTTCAATCACGGCCTGGACCTTTTAGGGACTGGAGAGGAAGACCTGAGCAGAAAGTGGATCGGTCATGCTCTCAGTCTGGCTCATTTCAACCACGACGGGGGTGTATTTGAGCGGCATTTGCAAGAACATTACACAAGACTCAAGTGGGACTGAGTAGCTGTATGGTTGCGGAAATCTACCCGAAAACATGTTCTACTTGGAGGAACGATCAGGTACATGTTGAAGAAGACACGGCGCCCAACAAGTGCAGTAAGATCCATTTGAAACGATTCCGGGACACTTCGACTATTAGCCACACATCAAATTGAAGATACTTGACTCATTTCTTTAGTCTCAAGCGAATTCTCTTTCTCTTGTGGATTCTGAAGTAAACGCTCGAGTCTTTCGCGATGAAGCAGCATTTGCCCATCCCGGTCCCTGCGAAAAACCGCGATAAGCTTGGCAACGAGCAGCGCGATCACTGTGAAGGGGTTGGTGGTGTTAAACAGCCCGAGTTAGGGGGAGCAGGAAGGGTATCTGGGTTGATCCGGTTTCCCTAGAACGCTGGAGAGGGAGGAAGTTGAGAATTGTGATCTGCTGACAGCTCTTAAAGTTTGGGCGAGTCCACCCTGGAACGACTCCGTTTTTGCGCGTACGTAACGACATGGCGGGGATCTACTCTTGGATGGTCGATTGTTATCGTCCAGTCCTGTGGCCTGTCTGCTTTTCATTTTTCAAATGGATAATGCACGGGTGCCTGCTTGAATTTTGCAGGCGAGTTAACTATCGGAAATAAGCAAGTCCAAGGTCGAGTAAGCGGGATGGAGACAGTGACTGACGTATGGCTGAAAAAAACAATGGACCATGGCAGATCATGGATGTGTGTCGCGACATCGACGGGAATGCAGTCCAACTGCTAGCTCAGGATCCTGAATATACGGAACAGACAATTGAAGTGTTGGAACGATGCGGATTCACTATCGTCGGACACTTTAGGGCTGGAGGCTTTGCGGAAATCGACGAGAACTCTACAGCATTTTCCGCCCATATCGAAGCGCCTCTCAGGCAGATCATTACCGATATTGCACGGCCCGCCGTGATAATCACTACTGGGTTTGAGGTCTTGAACGACCACGAGCAAACCGTGTTCTATCACACATTCGCCCGCCCTGTTGAATTCGCGAGCGTCGCTGATTCGCGTCACGTCTAGGAAGCCGTGGGCGGACGCGGAATCTCCCCGGGCGAAGCGAATGCGGCAAGGTTACCAAAGCTGTGATTTCCCAACCTCGCCTGCTGACGTGCAGCTGATCAGAAAGCTGGGCAGGTTGAAGGTATACATACCTACGTCAGAGCCGCGATTGACGATGTCGGGGATGAACAACGACGTGGATCGATCGAGTTGGTTATTCGCGGCCTAGTCTGCGCTGGGGTTTCTGGCCAATTTTTAACTGCCCGCTTGCCGCCTGAGGGTTGACTCGGAGGCCGTTACCCTGGCAAGGTATTGTGCAAGGTAGGGAGGAAGGGAGGGGGAAGCAAAGACTCGTATTCTTCGCTCAGTTGTGGCTCATCCATCCTCACAAGGAAGCGCAGCGTCTCAGGCAAGCCGGAGATAGTCATGCTGAGAAGATGACCATGCACGACAACTTTGAGCATACCATTCTTACGAAGAGCTCAAGATACCAGTCGACACTATCTGTTGCCCAGGCTTATTGCCTCGATCTCTTTGAGCAATTGCCGCATGAAAATCGGGCACCGCAGTCCACCGCAGAGTGATGCCTGTGATGGCGGAGTCCATACGAGCCGAGACCGTGCAGTTTCAATTGAGAATACAAGGGTCGGGGAGAACGTTGTGTTCATAAGCCGTCATGTTACAGTCGAGTCAACGTGGTATCATTCTTCGCCACCGTCCATCTATCTAGATCCCTTGCTGTACACAATGTCGTATAAAACCGTCAACATCAACTCCGATCTATGTAAATCCGTTCCCCCGAGACCCAGATCCCGATGCGGTACCCGTAGGCCGGCTATGTAAATAAAAGCCATCTTTCTGGAGTAGTTTGTGCAGGAACTCCAGCATGAAGTTCTTGTTCTGGGCATCCAGGTCCCAGCGACTGCTAAGCTCCTCATATGCCTGTAAAATACGTTCCTCGGATCGAGAACAGCTCGCGAACGCCCGGATGGCCCACATGGCCGTCCACGTACTAATATACAGACCTTCCACGTTGGCATCGTGCGCGCCGAGGAAGGCATTCCAAACACTCTCAAGCCGCAAAAGGTTCCAGTTTGAGCCAGCCGTCTCGCCGTGTCGGGCGAACCCTTTAAAAAAGGCTAGAAAGATCGAGCCGTGAAGGGGCACGCGAAAGAACTTCATCTCATCCAAATATTGGACTACCTTTGACATGTTGCCGAGTTTGACACCATGATGATTTATGAGTATGCGGTAGGTGGAGAGGTCAGGTGTTGTTAAGCCGCTGCCCTGGAATCCTTGCTGCAAGTCGGGATGTCGCCGCCCAATGCGAGCAAACATCATGAGGACTTTGGTCATCTTTTTCTGAACCGTGTAATCACGCGTCGGGATGATCTTTGACCTCTCGTCCGTCTCCTTCATCTTGTCGTAAATACGTTCAGCAGCGGCCTCTTCGCCAGACCTCAGCAGGCCCACAATGACACAGTTTAGGACAGTTGAATCGATGACCTCGCCAGCCTCGACCATCTCCCGATAAGCCGCTCTTACACCACCAGCATCCATCTTCAGACCGAAGAAGTGAATCATACTGACGTGGTGGTAGCGGTTGAATTCGAAGCCACGGGCCAACATTTCTCCATAGACCATCTCGGCTAGCTGGAACTTGCCAGCCTTGGATGCCACGTCGAAGAGAATGTTGAAGGTGACCTCGTTAGCTTTCTGACCAGCTTCGTGCTCCATTTCCCGCCACATTAGCAGAGCAGCCTCAGTCTCTACATCTGAAGAGACACCGACGTAGCGACTGGCGAATGACATGGCTGTGTTCCACTCGGTTCTAGACAGTGTGAACCCACAGTTCTTGGTATCGGCAACGACGGCAAGGTAGCGTAGCATGGACTTGGGTTGCTTGCGTTCGGTGATTCCCAGAGCGGCAAGGAGCGCGTGGCGGAGGCGTCCAGAGAGGTATGGTATCCGCTGGCCAGGCAATGCTATATAGTAGTTGTAGATGGTTTCAAGGTCGACGCTGTGTGGACGCAACAGTCTCGAGTGGACGGCTGCCCGTAGCTTTGCAACATTATCCATGTCCTCCTGACACCCTCGTTCTACGTCCTCGGGTAAGGGGGCCATGGAGTCAAAAGATCTGTCAGATATAGCCAACTTCGGGCTGTCTGGGGCAGCATATCTCCGCAGATAAGGATCTTTCAGAAACTCCAATCGCTCTTCCACGCTGAGTCCATCGTAGTGGTCGACGAAATCGAGAAGTTGCTTCTTCGTCTTGGTGAATTGTTTCTTCATCATGATGAGTTGTCTCTTTGACGTGGGTTGACTCGGCGCGGAGGGTCTGATGATGGCTACTGGGGGGTCGGCTGGCGCAGGTGCAGGTGCAGGCGCAGGCGCAGGCGTAGGCGCAAGCGGGACAGCAATGGCGCCAGAGGCCATGGAACTCCAGTCGCGATTCATGGGGAACAGGGATGTAAAAAAGTTACAGCTCAGCGGGCGCGATGTGAGTTCCAGCTGCCGCAGCTTGACCCTCCTCGTCACTGTCGAGTAAGGAGAGGACAGCAACGGGGTCGTGGTGGCTGTAATTGAGGCCCGTCTGGAGGTTCTGAAATGTCGTGATTGCTGTGTAGCGGTGTAGAGGAGCCCCCCCAGCGGCGTGGCTGGAGGACATGGAACCGCTGCCCCCATTGTCATGTCGGGGTGCGGTTGGTGAGGTGGCGGCTCGTCCGGCTGCTGTGGGTGTAATTGAGCAGGAGGGTGGTCGACTGCAGAGTATCGCGCCGGATATCGACCCGTCAATTCGACCGGAGATTCTCATGAGCTGTCCAGCATGTTGGTCCCGTCATCACAGCTTCAGTAGGGACGCGACGACGACATGTGCTGAAGCTGTGCCGCGGGTGTTGTGGGGGAAGGATGGATGGCGATGAAGATCTGCAACGGCAACTTTTTCGTTGTGAGCTTGGACCGGCAGCTTGTTGATAGTTAACTAACGTTACTGGACTAGTCAAGTTACTCTACACAGTACTCTTCCTTGCTTGGGGTGGAGCTAACTCGTTAGTTACCCTAAGCTCCTAAGTTAATAACTGATAACGCTATGGATATGTACTCCGTACCATCTGTCAGGTCCCTCCTCCATTGAAAATTTAGCGGGTCCGGATCATCGAATTGGCAGCGACCGGCTTCGCTACAGGGCAGCTTTGGATTTCACCTTCATAACAGTCCAACGTAGACGAAGGTCCCCAGCCTCACAACCGCTCAATTCCTTTGCGCCCCTCTCTTCTCGTCTCGACTGAGCGGCACCCCGTCCACCTGCCATCATGGTTCGCCGCCCGGCCCAGCGCCAGATCCGTCCGGCGCGGGTCTACCAGACCATCACGGCTCTGCTGGAACATCGCGTAAAGCCGAGGCTCGTAGTGCAAGAACCAGTCTGGTACAAGGTTGTCGAGTCGATACCGCCTTCCGAGACCCTCACGCGACCCCTTCCGCCGCAACACAGTCAGCAAAACTCCAAGATACGGAAAGCCAGCAGGTTGTTCCAGCCCCAGCGTCTGACCTACGCCGAGGACACTCTGCGCACAAAGTTCTACAAAGACCACCCGTGGGAGTTGGCTCGCCCGAGGATGATCATCGAGATGGATGGAAAGGATGCCATGCGTCGCGACTGGAGCAAGGGTTTGCGACAGCCCGGCATGCCGCTGAGCGGCGAAAGGTGCGTTCTCAGTGCACCTTGCGTCTAGCAATAATCTAACCCTTCCCGCAGCGTCGTTCAGCGCCAAATGTGGCTGATGGACAATGTGCCCGGAATAAGTGAGGACCAAGCCTACGACACCGTGCGGAAGGATTTCTACCTCCTCCGACAAGAAGAGGATATCGAGCGGAGGGTGGCCGTTGAGGAGGCCCGTTACGTGGGGGCCTACTTCGGCCAGACCTTCAACCAGGTCGGTATGATGCTCGAGGACCATCAGTACGAGCGATGGAAGAGATGGGCGGCCAAGGAGATTGAGAAGATCAGCAGCGAGCAGATCGGAACGTTTGCCACGAGCGAGGCGGAGGATGTCAATGTGGATGCTTTGCGTGCCGACCTCGAGTCCACTGCGGATTAGCCTTTCTGAGGGTGATTTTTGTAACATACATGTACAGATGCCACCTTGTACGAACAAACTACTGGCACTCCTGAACTTGGACAGTCAAATGGAATGTGGAAAATAGGGTATGGAAAGTATAATCGCCGTCGTGGGTTACGCAGCTGACCGGTCTCGTGTGTGCCTTGCATCCCTCGAGTTCGAATTTGCCCCTTGTTGTGCGCCGCCAATGAATATCAACCCCACGACGCGGTCGCATCTGAAAGTGGACTTGAGTAGCCACATTATATGCGCTATTTAGGCATGTCTCAAGGGTTAATGGTATCGACTGACATTATCGTGGAGAGGGCTTTCTAATACGATGCATGACATCACTGTAAGCTCAGTGTTGTATCATAGTGATTGATCGGTTTAGCAAGTTACGGAGAGCCGCCTATGATTGCTGCCTACACGTTTCTCTTTCGCCCCTTTTCATGCCTCGGTCTGGCCGCTGAAAGTTTACGCACGGAGAGAGAATGCACAACCGGAAGGCCGTACTTGGCAGCCACAGGCTCATGCTGGACTATAATTCCGCTCGCGAAGTTGGAGAAATAGAAAAGCTTGCCCGTGAGAGACAAAGTCTTCACGCGTGCGATGCTCTCCACGTATAGAACTTGGCAAGACTCCTCTGGGATGGAACCCAGCACCTTCATTATCCACGCAATGCTGGCAATGACGAAACCAGTACCCGGCCCGTTGGTGATGATGGCCTGAGGGTAGTGAGGCTTCCCAGAGGTAAGCAAGTGGTAGATATCGCGTGCGCAGAGAAAGGTTGTCCAAGGCGTGGTGAGCCACGATTGGTGGACAGCTCGAGCTCTAGTGATCATCTTGATGTCGTAACCACTAGCGATCAACTCCTTATTTTGGTGTTGGGCCTCCCAGGCATGAATCTGCTGCACTGAGGCTGAATCTCCGTTGCCCACAGCCCAAATGCGACGAGTATTGGCGGGAGGGTCCAAGCTAAGCATGTTGAGCAGCTCGCCAGTGTGTCCGCCAGAACCAGCAAAGTAGATACGGGAAGGTGTGGACGTATCGATGCTGTGAATTCTGCTGCCAGATCCGCGGGACATGACCAGGTAGTAGTGACGAACCTTGCATACATGTTTAGTATCCATGCCAAGAGGGCTATGGCATGAAGACTTACCCCAAGGCTGACTGCGGCGAAAGCTAAGACAATCAAGACCAATTGGCTCATTTTCACCAGGGATAATGCCATCTTGTGACTGAGGAGATAGCTGACGATCTTGACTCGGCGGTCAGTACATCCCACAATGTAACAATGATGGCCAGCTTACCAGGAGCAAGTAGACCTGAACAAGACCCCAGAACGGCGTGAGAAAGGCTTCAAAGGGAACCTTACGAACGGCCGAGGTGATACGTGTGTGAGGCTGTGCGCCAATGGTGTTCTGCCATAGATAGATTTGAACACAGGGATATATCTGATGTTTGATATTAGCAAGATAAAATTGTATCCCTTCCAAGACACTTACCAAGCAGATGGCCGGAACCACAAGAAGTAGGCCAACGTGGGTATGCCCAATCAACACAGCAACCAACGCAAAAAGGTGCAAGACCAAGTAGACGAAGAATGCCTGTGTAGACACCAGATGCTTGAAGCTTCTTGGATCAATGCGCTTCTTGTGACGGAATGTACGACTGCGATAAGAGTCGATGTTGTTTCTGCCGACTTTGGATGAATCAAGGCCACCGTGAGGCTCAGATCGGCCTGGTTGTGATACCGGGAGGTTTCCTGCCGGAGTTGACTGGACCGAATCACCCAGCGCCATTTTGCTCTGTGAATCTGCCATCTTGGCGATTCTGGTACCACTGAGCACACAGCTATATATTGGTATGTGACAATCTAACCTCCTGTAACGTTATAGCTTGCTGAGTAGTGCAACCAGATGCTAAGTCGTACTTTCGACGAGCGATGTTTCAGATCACACCTGCACGCCCACCGTCGAGCGCAACTCCCCTCTGCTGCAGATACGCTGGATCAACGCTGGGGGGTTGGGCGTTGTCATGCGGTTTATTTCTTGAAGGCATCAACTGAAACTTGGTCAAAGTCTACAGCTCATGCACTACCTAGGTAGTGACATAGTTAGCCAGTGCCGTAACAGGGGATCCAAAAAGCCAATAATGAGAGTGTGGTGCAACATGAATTTGGAGATGCAGTGATTTGACAGTCTATTCCTCCACCGAAGGGTACTTATCCGATAACTAGTGCTTCTCATATGTTATGCCAAACATTGCACCCGGAAGAAGTAAACTCGATCGCAAATCGCAAACAGTTTCGGTTGACAAAGAGTAGCCACTTGACCAGCCATCTCGTCCCGACACAGCGATTCAAATCGACATGGGCAGACAATGAAATGCAAGGCGTACTGACCGATTTAGATGTTTAGCCCTTCTTGTCTTTGTCAAGAAGATAATAAAAAGGGGCACCTCCTCGAACCTTGCAGTCGCAAAAGTAACAAGTTGCTTCAACTTGAAGTACACGCTACGTTGCCTAGTTGACAAGTTAGAAGCCCCACAGAGATCCTGCAGGCGCGCGTAGTCGTTAGCGTGTAATTGCTGGCGCGCTTCCATTCCATCAGCACCTCCTTCCTGCACTTCCCTTTGTTTTAGTGGCTTGCCCCCACAATAGCCATAGTTAAACAACGACAAAATCCCATCTCTACGAAGCAGATCACCAGGCCCGACCAACGGCCCGGCATCAAAGATCCCCAAAGGCTGCCGCCCCGAGTCCTCGAGTCAGACCCAGCCAATCTCCAGAGCGACGGTGGCCTGCGACAAAGCATTACAAGTCGTGCGGATCGGATCAAATGCACATCATCGACAACTCACTCGAACACCGCTTCGGAATCGGATACAATGGCGTCACTCCGATCAAGGAAGTTCCTTAGTTGTTTCTATTGCGGCAAAAGATCCAGCCTCCGCTTCGACGGTCGCAAGTCATTCACCTGCACATATTGTGATGCCACAAATTGGTTGGATCAAGTAAGTTGTCATGGTGGAGGTTGTCTTGGTCCCTTGCAATGAAGAAACTGTCCCCTCAAATGGAGGGCAGCAATGTTGATCAGCTGCAGGCGTACTGACGAAGCGGTAGCATGGAGATATTACCGACCCGCCTATAACCTCGACCACGACCTCGGATCTTGCACCTGCGCCCGGCCGTCAATATGCGATTCCTCGCAAGCAGGGGGTCCTGGCGGCAACCCCGGCCTCGCAAGCTGAACCTACCGCCGAGGACTCGATATTCTGCCAGACCTGCTTGAGAAATCAGCAGGTCTTTACAGAAGCTGTGAGGCAGTTCGAGCTACCCGATGATCCGGACGATCCCGAATATGCTGCGCGAACAAGGGCGTTTCGGAAATGGAGGAACGACTTGGAGCAGAGGTATCCTCAGGTTTGCTCCGATTGCGAGCCGCGGGTACAGTCGCAACTGCAGAAAGCCAGCTACACGGCAAAGACTGATCATCTAAGACGCATGATGGACAGGACCAAGAACCGCCGTCGCGAGGTGAAGAAGCGTGGCATCTTGGACATGTTTGACCTGGCCGGAAACTGGGCTTGGCATGTCGCCTTTGTACTCCAGCTGATGTGGCACATCACTGTCCTGAGTACGCTGATCGTTCAGGAAAGTCCCCCGGATGGCAGCTGTCACTGGTCCATCACATTCGCGAAGAACGTGTGCCGGCTTGGTCTCAAGGTATCACCCCTTCCGGACCGATTGGTACACGCGGCCATCAATACGAGTCTTGTTGCCTTTGCGTGGAATCCTAGATTCAAACAGACGATTCGAGGCTTCACGGCCCATATACTTGGACTACGTCAATGGTACACGTACCAGCTTGTCATTCTTCTCATCCGATGTGCTTGCCTTTTTGTCTCCCAGTACGACGACTCCCAGGGCATTCCTGCGACATCACAACTCGGGGCTCATCTTGTCATAGCATTGTTGATGTGCTACGTAAGTCATGCAGCTTGACAATACAGGCGTATGGGCTCCAGCTAACTTGTAGCAGATCTACAAATTGGCAGGAAGGACGATAAGTACAGATACCAGTCCCCTTTTCGGCTCTGGACAGCCCGCTCCCTTGGTAGCCAAAGAACATGAGCAGCCTGCAAAGCAAAATGGCAATGCCTTTGATAATGCTTCGAGCGGAGTGGAACGTCCGCCATCCGGCCCTGAAAGGGGTTACGTCAACAACAGTCCACCGATGAGTGTAAACTCTCGACGACCTGTTGGCTCGCCAAGTCGTATCCGTCCGCCCGCAGGCTCACTCCGAGCACCGTTGCAGTACGGTCGGGCCGTTCCTGGACTTGGGTCGCTGAGCTTGTCTGAACAAGTCGTGGCACCCCCGCCAGAGCAGCAGCAGCAGCAGCAGCAGCTCGTGCCATATAACGAAGAGATGGACTGGACACCCTCGACATCGCAACACCGAGCTTTCAGCACTCATAATCCGTACAAGGTCAAGAACCCGAACCCGCGTTTTAGCGACGTCCCGATTGAGGCAAAGCCGGGACCATTTTGGTATAAGGTGCCACCAGCCCCGATCACACCCGCGCAGAGACTTCGGAATCCGCCCATGCGTCCGTTGATACGGGAAAGTCCGAAAGAAAATATGGACAGTCTCTTCGAGATCTCTCAAAGTGGCCCCCTGGATATTGGCAGTTCTTTACAGAACAGCGAGTCCATTTTCAAGATGCAAAAGCCCAAGTTCTTTGCCCCTCAAGCCATCGATGATCCACGAGATGGCCTATCGAGTATGATTGGTTCATTCAGTTTCGATCCAGACCTAGACCATGAGGATACTACGACGGTGGAACCTTTGGCGGAGACGCCTGATACTGGCGAGTTTGCGCAAAGAGAAGCGAGCGGCTATCAGGGCCGTATGGCCGAGCTGGTTGTCCTTGTCGGTGCCGCGTATGCTTGGATGGCAGCGTTGGATACGGAAGAGGCATATGGTCCTACTCTTGGCGTTGGCGCGCTCATTGCGAGCCTCATAGTCTCGATACGACTGACTGCAGACCTCTTGGTTGACGCGCAAATCAAGTATGGAGAATATCCATCACCCTTTAGCTTGTCCTGGGCCAACCTGGGGCTGGCCCAAGTTGTCGGCACCCTGTTACTTGTGTGGCAGGTCTGGGCTGGAATGAGTGATGGTGTTACGTACGGTGCCTACGGTTATGCATTGATAGGAGTCGCGACGATGCACCAGCTTTTGCATGTTTTTGTCTGAGTTGGTTGGGCATGAAATTTACGCTAGGCGATGGTCATGATGATGTTTATACTAGGCTTCGAGGCTTGCTGATCCGCATGAGCATTGGACACGGCGTTGGCTGTAGCATCTTGAAGAGCATACGGCATTGCATGGGGCAGGGCAGGTAGCTTGGAGTTTGGCGTCTGTACGTTTAATGGTTGTCTATAGTGATTTGGGCTATTTGCTTTCAATGATACCCTCCATGGAAGCAAGCTCATGGGGAGTAACTACCGAATCGCTGGATGCAAAGTGACAAGCGTATCCGTATGCCGAAATGCTTAACTTGCACAGTACGGTAGTTAACTAAGTATACCTTGCCATCTATCCCTGTTGATTCGACGGGCTAGCTCACACCCAGGGAACAACTTGCCACCAAGAGTAGGGTGGAGCGCATGCTTGTTTTCAGATGTTGCCGCATTCGAGTTTCACAAAGCATGGAAACGATACACATGAACACACAGTAAGTTAGTCAAGTCGGCATATAGGAAAACGACATCTTGAGACTCTCGAGACTCCTCGGTACTCGATTGAAACCAGCCAATATATTGTACGGAGTATCCGTAGTTTCCTAACTATTCGTTCCGGCACGTGTTGACATCCCACATGATGAGCGAGTGACTTAGGGTTCGGCCATAACAAAACCGACCCATAAGTTACCCGACATAGCCCTCGGGTTTAGAAATCTAGGACGGGTACCCATCGATGGGTACCCATTAGTCCGTCTAGTCCCTCCGGATGGCCTTGGGTTACCTTCGGGTACCCATTTAATCACCCTACAAAGTAGTTGCTTCGTAGAGTGACTGACAACTGTGGCGTGGCACCACGGTCAGCCCACGGGCGGCTCGGGATGGTAGGTGCGGATAAGCCGGACGCCGGTTAGAGGCGATAGCGCCACTGTCTGTCGATCGCTTATTGATCGCATCCTCATTTCATCTGTAACGAGCCCCTTACCAGAAATTTCTACGCAAATACAAGAACTTTTGCATCCAAGGCATTTGCTCCCCCTTCATCTTGCAAATCACCCCGACCCCTTGATCGCTCCTCCATTCATTTTTATACTGCATAACTACTCGGGTCGAATAGTTGGGCGTCCAAACTGCGACGGCGATATCCGTAAACATAGAGTCCCCGGGATTCGAGTCTCATCGCCACCTTCGACCTCGTACCTTCTCGGGACCAGCACTCGCGCACACCGCGACGATGCCTTCGCGTACGCTGCCAACGCTCACGCAGGCCGAGGTTGAGTCGCACAACTCCGCCAAGTCGTGCTATGTCTCCATCGGCGTCAACGTCTACGATCTGACCGACTTCTTGGAGTCGCATCCCGGTGGCCCAGAACTTGTACTCGAGTACGCCGGCAAGGACGTTGAAGCCATACTGAAAGATGAGGTGTCCCACACGCATTCCGACTCGGCCTACGAGATCCTTGAGGACTCGCTCGTCGGATTCCTGGTGAAGGAGAAATTGGCGCCCAACGGTAACGCGCAAAAGAAGACGGGTGACATCCAGATCAACGAGGAGGTCAACCAAGTGGTGCACCCGCGCACCGGCATGAGCTGCGCGGATGACCTGAACAAGGAGACCGACTTCAACAACGACTACAAGAAGCACAAGTTTCTGGATCTGAGCAAGCCGTTGCTGTTGCAGGTCTGGTTCGGCGGCTTCAGCAAGGATTTCTACTTGGACCAAGTACATCGTCCACGACACTACAAGGGCGGGAAGAGTGCGCCGCTGTTTGGCAACTTCCTCGAGCCGCTCAGCTTGACGCCGTGGTGGCTGGTGCCCCTGGTGTGGCTGCCTCCCGTCATGTACGGAACGTACATCTCGAGGGAGGGTCTCACCGGATGGGGCCAGGTCGCCATCTGCTGGTCCTTCGGTCTGTTTTTGTGGACGCTGATCGAGTACATTCTCCACCGCTTCCTCTTCCATCTTGACCAGTACGTCGTCTCCCTCACCGACTGACCAATTCCATGATGCTAACCACCTCTGCAGATATCTTCCCGATAACAGAGTTGGCCTTACCCTGCACTTCCTTCTCCACGGCATTCATCACTACCTGCCCATGGACAAATACCGCCTCGTCATGCCCCCGGCGCTGTTCGTTGTCTTGGCGACACCATTCTGGAAGCTTGCACACGCCATCTGGCATTGGAATTGGCACATGGGTACCGCCGTATTCTGTGGTGGTATTTTCGGCTACATCGCCTACGACTTGACACATTACTTCTTGCACCACCAGAACCTGCCGCTCTGGTACAAGGAGTTGAAGAAGTACCATCTGGCCCACCACTTTCTCGACTACGAGCTCGGCTTCGGCGTCACCAGCCGTTTCTGGGATCAGATCTTTGGCACCGAGCTCGTCACCGTCGTCAAAACAAAATAGCCAAAAGGGCTCTGACAAAGCTTTCCTGTATATACTTGCTTGAACGCAACGTGGTTGTTTTAGCAGCCCAGAGATGTTATGCGATAGGAGACGACTGGGGGCACAAGCCTGGCAGTGGTAGCGTCTGGCATTGATTGATGATCTTGACGGATATGCAGAGTCGAAATGACACCGCGAAGATACGCACCCTACACCTTTTTAATAGTATTAATGACGACTCCTCTTACCAAAGTAAAGCCATAAGTGCTTCGCTTGCGCGTGAGACGATCTAGCCTAACGTTACTCCGTAGGTGATTTCGCCTGCTTGGTTGGAGTCGAGGGTCAATCAAACAGCTCGAGTTTCTTGAACTGTTTGTGCAATATAATTAGCATCGAGTACGCGCAAAGCCCGGATGTGGAACGAAACAGGCTACTTGGATTTCCCTGCACTTGTTTAGCAAACTCGGCATATCAATGACGGCTTCGACAACGAGAACCCTACTCGGACCCTCGAGCACCCAGGCTGATTTGCTTGTAACTAGCTAGTACGGATACGTAACTAACTAGTAGTTACCCCTGTGCCATCCGTAACTAGTGTCCTTAAGTTACTCGGACTTGAACCGGAAGAGCGCCGTCTGGCTGCCACCTGGTTGAGTGGGGGGCATCCCTTGGCTGCAGGTGCAGGATCTGAGTTGAGGCCCTTTTCCACCCCGTACATGCAGCAGCACCACGTCCTTCGTCACCAGATCAGACCAGCCTTCCTTGCAGATCCCGGCCTAGGTGACAGCTTTTGACTTGTTCGCTCCATCGTCCCAACTCTACGGTTACGCGCTTCGGAATCCCAACAGCAACCCGTAAACCGAGGACAGTGTCTTCACCAGTGACGGTTTCGTAAATCTAACAATCTCAAGATGGCTACGCTCGATGTCGAGGCGTTGCTCGATGCAACTGCCGCCACCAAGACTGAAGACAAGGATGTCAAGATGGGCGATGCCGACGAGCGCCCCCGATCTCAGAACAGCGACCGGCGTGACCGCAGCCGGGATCGCGATCACGACCGCAAGCGACGCGACCGCAGTGGCAACCGCAGTAGTCGACGAGACCGCGATGACAGGGAAGCTACTCCCCGTAGTGACACAGGTAGCCACAAGAGTAGGCGAAGAAGCCGCAGCCGCGATGATGGCCGAAACTCACGACGTCACAGAGGTGCCGATGGGGATTACTACCGCGGAGGCCGCGGCGGCGGCGGTGGCGGACGTGATCGCTCGCGCTCGCGCTCCCCGCACCGCTATTACCGCCCCAGAGATGATCGCCGCGATCGTGAAGACCGCCCTCATAATCGTGGCCCACGCGACGACCACCGCAACGGCCGCACGCCGAAGCGTGATGCCACTCCTCAGCTGACGGAAGATGAGCGTGATCGCAGAACCGTATTCGTCCAGCAGCTAGCTGCCCGTCTCCGCACCAAGGAGCTCAAGGAGTTCTTTGAAAAGGTTGGCCCTGTCAACGAGGCCCAAATTGTCAAGGACCGTATTAGTGGAAGATCCAAGGGGTAAGTTTCATTCCCATGGCCTGTTTCCCACGTCCCCTTGCTAACTCGTATCCAGAGTCGGCTACGTTGAATTTAAAGCCGAAGAATCCGTCACTGCTGCTCTCCAGCTCACAGGTCAAAAGCTGCTAGGTATCCCGGTTATCGTCCAGCTTACCGAAGCTGAGAAGAACCGTCAAGTGCGCACTACAGACAGCTCCGGCTCTACCGCCAACTCGGTTCCCTTCCACCGCCTGTACGTCGGCAACATCCACTTCAGCATTACGGAGCAGGATCTTCAGAACGTTTTCGAACCTTTTGGTGAGCTAGAATTCACCCAGCTTCAGAAGGATGACAACGGTCGCAGCCGTGGCTATGGTTTCGTACAGTAAGTTTCTCTCTCTCTCTCTCTCTCGGGCGCGTTTTCACGACAGAACAGCTACTGACTACTTATTCAGGTTCCGCGAAGCTGATCAGGCCCGAGAGGCGCTGGAGAAGATGAACGGTTTTGATCTCGCTGGTCGCCCGATTCGGGTCGGTCTTGGAAACGATAAGTTTACCCCCGAGTCAACGGCCAATCTTCTGCAGAGATTCCAGGGCCAGCCACCTCAACATTTCCAGGGCTCCGCCTTTTCCGGCGCCGGCGGACGAGGTCAGCAGTCGGCTGGCTTTGATCGAGCAGGTGGTCGTGATAACGACAAGGCCACCGGTGCCAGCGCCTTGGACGACACCGATGTCGGCGGCGTCAACTTCAACAACTATAGTCGTGACGCCTTGATGCGTAAGCTTGCCAGAACCGATGATGCTCCTAACGGTGGTCGCGACGAGAGACAGATCATGAAGCCCAAGACGGAGACCAAACCCCTCCCTGTCAATGTCAACATGGCGAGTCGCTGTGTTGTTTTGCACAACATGTTTGATCCTACGGAGTAAGTGCGGCGCATTTCGCCCTCGTTCGCGAGGTGGGGGGAAAAGCTAACAAATTACACAGGGAAGAAGGTGAAAGTTGGATTAAGGAGCTTGAGGATGACGTTCGACAGGAAGCCGAGGAGAAGTATGGTCACGTCGTCCATGCCTCTCTTGACCCCAACTCACAGGGCGATATCTACTTGAAGTTCGACAAAGTCCAAGGTGGTGAGAACGCCATCAAGGGTTTGAACGGCCGGTACTTTGGCGGCCGCATGATCAGCGCTGCTCCTGTTGTGGATGCCGTCTACAGCAGTTTGTTCTCTCGCACCAAGGCTATCTGAGTTGCTAATTCTGGCCTAACGACGTTGCCTCTAGGATTTACAACAGTCCGTCTCCCCCCCCTTTTTTTAATATGGCTCTCTCCTGACTGGCTGTAGGCGCAGGTCCATCATCCCCACAACATAGGAACCCCATCACATTTCAAGTGTCTCGATATCCGGCACCCCCGCGCATTCATGGTTTGGCGTTCGGCTGGTTTACTCCTTTCCTCGTGGAGAACATGTCTGCGGGCTCGCACACTGATTCGGCAACAGAAACAAGATGGCGCAGCTCCTGCGAAAACCGTGCCTCCCCCCGTCTTCGACCTGTATATGGTGTATATGTATTTGTCAAGGGAGATGACATATTCTCTAGTTTGTTTACCTTTGTGGCCTTTGAAGTGGTCTATCCGCGGTAGCATAATCTGAGATCTTTGCTGTTGATACTGGTGTCGCGTCCACCAACTTTATGCATATCAGGCAAACGTCACGGCATGATAGTCGACAGCGTGCGGTGACGCTTTCGAATTCGGGGCATCATATGCTCTCTCTACACTGATGATGAGTTGTTCAGAGTATGTCTTGGAAAACCTCGCTGTTTTGGCTCCTATTCAAAATGGCTCTTGAGGTCCAGCTCATTATGCAGTTCGGATTTTCCGACAAGGAAACGACCGTCCATTGCAGGCTGCTTCGTGGACAGCATGTGCCGTGATACTGGTTTCCTTATGCCCAAGTCCCAATCGAATCCAATGCGTGTCACAGGAGGACTCTCTTACATCGTATTATTCAAAAGCCGTCTCCGTCGCTACGTCTTGGCTTCCCTCATACTTGGTTAGTTCCGCCCATGGTTGGTTTGCGGCCTTATTCCTTGTCGCTCCTCGTCAGTAGGTTAGTTGTTCCAACGATATTGCAGCATGTAGGCTGATGTTACTGCAAGTCTCGAGGTCTTTATTGTGACCTAACAATTTCCACCTTGCTCAGTCTATTTTAAGTGTCCTCTATTCCGGCGCTCTTTGTCACCTCGATGGTTTCTTTTGTTCAGCAAAACACCCATTCCGCTCCGACCGTCTCATACCTCGATTAGAGATCTGGAACTGTACTTTGACTATACAGCTATATAGGACGTAAATACCATCATCCTCCTTGTCACCTCTACCCAGGCTTTTCTTGTCTGTAAACATTAGTAAGTGCTGTTCCTTGGTTAAGAAATTACGACTGTCCTCTATGGGGCTGGGTTGAAAATTGCAGCGAACCCAAGCCAGCTGTAACTCGCACGCACACGAGTTCTTTTTGGCGTCGTCAGCCTTGGACCACGCTCGAATATGTGGCACTACTAGATGAGGCGCTCACACGCCTGTCTTGGGGTTGGTGGTCAAGATGAGGCAATCACTACAAGGGCCTGTGTCGCTGAGTGACAGCGTCAAGCTCACAGCCAAGCCATACTTGGTGTCCTCGGGCCAGACGCCCTCACGATGACGGTGATGCTGAGGAAGGATATGGACCGGTCACGAGTGAATGTCATATCTGAGGCCATCTATTCTGGTATGCTTGAATTATGACCAGATATGCGATCAGTACGATGTAACAAAGGACAGGTTTACCGGCGCCCTCTCTCCCCTTCCTCGCCATTTCCGTCACCGGAACAAGGGTCTGCTGCGGCCGGGTATCTGCGTCAGAAGGATAATGACCCGAGTAGCTTGTATCCTCGGGGCTGTCTGGGAGTGAAGCTATCCGCAAGCGAGCGAGTGCGTACTGGTGCCCCGGCAGTTCCTGGCACGACTCGAGGCTCCTGCGCCGGTGTCCTTTCTTGTAATGCCGTGTGCCTTTTTCCATCAGACGCTCTTTAACAACCAGGGCCATTGCGAACAAATGGGCCCGCCGTCCCGGGCCCTTGGACGCAAACCGGGCTTGGAAATCCTTCGCCAGACAATGTGCCTTCACCAGACAGTGTGCCTTCACCAGACAATGTGCCCATTCACCAGCACTGGACTGTTGATTGACTGTCCCCAGTTTTTGGTCACCACGCTAAGAGTGAATACTTCCCCCGAGGCAACACTCCCACGCCAACCCCCATCCATTAAGGCGGCCACAACAATATCCCGTTACCATCGAGTCCGCTGGACAACCATTACCGTCAAGCAGTCGCCCGCCACCTGCTGGTCCGCTCCCGATTTTGCTCAGCACGCACGCTTTCACATTGGAAGGAACCGAGCAGACCGCCCACAACTCCCATCTTGACTGATTATCTCTGCCCCAGCCCTCATTCACCCAACAACCGCTCACTCGGTCAGCGGTTCCCCCCCC
This sequence comes from Arthrinium puccinioides, assembly GCA_022414665.1. Lineage (NCBI taxonomy): Eukaryota > Fungi > Ascomycota > Sordariomycetes > Amphisphaeriales > Apiosporaceae > Arthrinium > Arthrinium puccinioides. The sequence goes on from JAIUNF010000005.1 coordinate 1,031,427, forward strand.
CACACACACACATACTGGCGCAACCCCAGGTGCTTTTTCTACAATTCCACGCCAGCTCCCGGTTCCCTTTTTCTGGTTTCCCATCTTCCCTACATACGCTTCGCAGCACTCGCCACTTTCCACGCTGGAAAGGCAACACATCACATCCTTCCTTGCTGGGGCAATACCTGACGCGTGTTTTAGGTGTTGGGAGGAGACCTAAGCAGTTATTTTCCTCGCGTTCCTCTGCTACTTTGATCTTCTTTCTTCATCTGTGGGACAGTCATCATCCTCAGGAAACAACATGACGAACTCACACGCATCCAGCGACGAGTCGGGAGGAGGCGTACCGCTTCACTCCTCGTCGTCGTCCTATGGTGCCTCCACTCCCAAGGGCCATCGATACACCAAGTCAGATTCGCCCTCGGATGACGAGATGGCGTTGGTTCGTGCGAGCTCTCAGTTTTCCAAGCAAACTCAGCAGAGCAGCTTGTTCTCCCCAAGAGCAACGCTGTTGCCCAGCACATTTCCCGCCCCGGCACCGCTTTCCAGCGAGGAGGCCACGGTGGGTTCCCCGGCAGCAGCAGCTTTGTGAGCTCGCCTCCGGCCAGAGGACCTCAGCGCGGCGGATTTGGCAGCAACTTCCAAGGCGGAAACCCGCACAATGTGAGTACTTCCTTGCCAACCCTCCCTCGCACGAGTCCATACTCTCTGGTCTGACTTGTCTTAGCCCTACGCCCGAGAGTGTGCTGAGATCCAAGGCCGCCTTGTGACCGTGCAACAGTATGTCCGCATCTCACCGGGCATCACATCCGAGCTGGCCGGTAACATTCAGGGTCAGCTCGTGACCATCGGTCAGGACCTCAACAACTATTTTGCCACGGCCACAGACGACTTGCGTAAGACAAGAGGCCAAACTGTTGAACTGAAGAATCACATCGAGCGTCTATCCAAGGAGCTTATCGCTCGCAAGCAGCAGATAGACGACCTCCAGTCCCGCTACACAAACATGACCAAGGAACGAGAGAATCAAAATATGAAGAACGGAGACTTGATGAAGCGCCTCGGCGACCTCCAAGCAAAGGCCAACATTATGGTCGGCCATCTGAGAAAATTCGAGGCCCAAGATGAACAACACATGAAGCAAGTCCAGGTGAGTTCGACCTCAGCCGCCTCTCTCCTTTGACCGACTAACATGAAATATTCAGGCGCTCGAGGATGAAATCAAGGATCTCCGCGCGGCCAGAGAGCGCTCGATGCAGATGGTCAAAGCCTCCAGCCCTCCGTCGTCTGAGAATCTCTCCGACGAGGCAAAGCGCAGGAGCGTTGGATCGGCCGAGAGCAGCGCAGAGAGGGCGCGCCGAGCTGCGGTCCTCAACCCCGAGGCTCCAGCTTTTGGTCCTCGAGCAAGCGAAGAGCCATCAAAGAAGGGCAAGTTCTCCCTCAACTATACACCTTCGACCACGGCCACTGTGCGGCCGTTTAACAACCAGCTTCCGGGCTCAAACGGCTTTGGCGACAAGCCCTTGACACCCTTGGCTCAGAAGCACAACTACGGTCGTGCCTACGTCTCTCAGAATGTCCGCGCTCACGAGAAACCCTTGCCGTATCAGGAGATTGAACGTCAGCCTACGAGAAATATGAACCGCAGCCGGCACGACAGCATGCGTTCTGGAGCCACGTCGGGTCACCAGTCATCATCGTACGGCGGCCGACAGTACGACGTGCTGCCCCGACTGGTTGGGCCTCCGGCTACCACTGGTTTCCACAGCTCGGTGACGCCTTATCGTCCAGGCAACGACGAGATCTCGGCCGAGAGCGATGCTATGCCTCGCAACAAGCAGGATTGGAGCCCCGGTGACATCCAGCTCGGCTTCAGTCGTATGTACGAGATGATGGAGGGACAAGTCGCGACGCAACATTGCAGCCCGCCCTTTACCGACTTGGATAACATGCTCTACATGTCACACCCCGAGACGTGGAACTACATCCTCGCCATGGGCCTTCAGAACAAGCAGCAAAGTGCGCAGCATATGCAGCACCTTCTCGGCGACATTGCCTGCCGCCACTTTGTTATTAAGCGCGTTTTGGTTGACTACGTCTTTAATCGTATGATGTCGCCCGACATCTTCTACGGTTTCAGCGAGGAGATGGACGAGCACCTGGGTGCTCTCCAGGAGAGAATGCGTTCACGTCCTCCTGGTGCCCGTAAGTCTTTTGCCTTTTTTTTCTTTTTCTCCTTCTTCTCCTTCTTCTTCTTCTTCTTCTTCTTCTTCTTCTTCTTCTTCTTCTTCTTCTCCTTCCACTTCGCTCCGCCTCGCACGAATGAATAGGTACTAACGCGCCCCTTTCCGCAGCCGCCGGTCGTCCCCAGAGTCTGCACCGTCAACGCCTGATTGAAGACCATGCTAAACTTATCAAGTGGATTATCCATTCGGCAGAAGGCAAGCCGTTCCGGGATAACCTCGTGTCCAAGCACACCAACATTCTTGTTGAGATCCTGCGTCCCATGCGCAACTGTACGGCAGACGACGAGTCCGCTCGCAGGTCCATTCGCATCATCATCAACGCGGCCTGGACCATCACCTCCAAGGTGTGGACCTCGGGCATGACCATCCACTACTTCTTTCCGGAGACTGGCGCCAAGTTCTCCTTTGGCCAGATGCGCCCCATGAATCATCTCGAGGTCGCGCCCGAGACCTTGCAGTACGGTCAGTGGCGGGTCATGCTCGTGGTCACCCCCACCCTCAGCCTGCGCGATGATCGCGATATGGACTCGCTCCGTACTCACGAGATCATGAAGTCGGACGTCCTGGTCATGAAGTAAATCCGGACCCCGCGACCTTTGCTCCAGGGCAGACGGACGTCTCTGCTCATGGCTGCATTTTCCTCTTCTTTCCTCTTCTTTCCGCTTCTGTTTTTTTCTTTCCTTTTTCATACAGGTTCTGTTTCTCTTTCTCTTTCAGACTATGGACCGGCCCAATCAACGGTCTGTGGCCATCCGGCGCACCGTTCAGGAGTTCTCGGTACTACACAAACACACTATCAAGGCATTTTCACGGAGGTGCAGAATCACACGTCTTCACCTCGTCAGACCTCGCCAGCAAAGACGACTACTCATGGGGTTTTTCGAGGTGCTTGATGACAGACGATCGGGACCGGGGGGGAGTGTGGACGTCTCACAAGACCCCCTATCCCGCATCACAAGCAAGCGCGCATCACGGGAAAGGGAGCAAGGAGAATGGAACGGATGCTTTGGGAGGACAACAAAGACTGCACACAATGAGATGATACGCACAACGACTCTACGCTCAATGCTATGCACAATGCTACACGCCACGCTACACGCTACACGCAACGCTACTGGCCGACGAGGCAGAGACAGCCGGGCAAAGTACTCTCCAGCAGCCATCTCGGGCACTTTCGCTCGACGGGTGTGAGAGAGAGAAACAAACCCCCTCTCCCCCCCCACGTCGCTGGCACTTCTACGAGCTCACAAAAAGGACACCGGTTCACCCCCCCCCAAAATAATAATAATAAGTACACAAGCAGTGTGCCGGTCTAGGGACAGACAAGCATTGCAAACACGGATTTCTTTTGTTTTTTTTCTTTTATCAGGAGGGTTTTTTCCTATGTTCCATGGTTCGTGTCTGGTCAGTAGGGGTAGCGGCGTCTCCTATCATTTCTTCTGGATCGAGAGAGAGTTGGATGCTGCTGGCTTGACTCTTTTTTTTTTGAGGAAAAGGACGTGGTTCTGTTTTCTTCTTCTTCTCTTTTTCTGGATCCAGGCCTGTTTCCCATAGTAAGGGGTAAGGGCTTTGGAAAGAAGAAGATGGAAACACCCACCCCCCTAACCCCTCGTGGACTGCAGATTGCCTTTCCCGTTTTCCATAGTTGATTGTTCACCGAATGCCGACACGCTAATTTGACTGATGCTATTTCACCGCTACCACTAACCCCCTATGATCGTGTGTGCTCGAGACTGACTTGCGTGATGTGCTTGCAATATCCTAGGGAAACTGCCCACTACGTCGATTCCAGCTCAAGTGACATTGCATTCCATGACATTCTAAAGCTGATTTATTGCAGTAGAGTCAGGTACTTACTTCTTGGGGCTATGGAAGGAGCTGTACTCGCGTGGTGGCACATCTGAGGAGGGATTTCAATGGTAGGCATGGCATAACTACTCTCTCTTCTCTGGATGCTCGTGGTCTATAGGATTTTGCAGTCACTACTCACCCGACAAGCCATAGGGGCCCGTCTGGACAAAAGAAGTATTGATTAGTCTCATTATTCTCCCCGGTGCAACGATTCTGTCGTCGGCACTCGATAACACAGTCAACAACGCCCGACTCCCGTTCCGATCCGAGCCTTTCCGACGTGCGCCCTCCACAAAATCACGCTCAAAACGCCCTGCTCCCTTGGAAAAATCACGGCATGCGTACCGGTGCCAGACGCACTCTGTCAATCTTCCGCACCACCGCTCCCAGGACCGTCTTCAAGATGGCCTCGCCAGTCAGAGTCCTGCTTCTACCAGAACTGGTGTCGAACGTGACGGTATCGACAATGTCCCTGCCCGATCTCTGCTCAATGTTATCGTCCAGATGTGCCAAGGATTGCGCAGCGTCCACATCGTCGCCAACTTGGAAGAATTGAACACCGAGCTGGCCGATGGGGGCGTCCAACCTGTCCAGTTTTCTCGCCGCCATGACAATGTTGTCCTCGAGATCATCCGAAGCACAGCCGTCTGTGATGACGATGACGTTGATTGGCTTGATCTTGGTCACGTCCCTGGTCGCCGCGTACGTGTCACTGTAGTACTGCAGGTAGGCCCGGAAGATGTGGCTAAGTCGAGTGCCGGTAGGCGTGGCACCACGGGGCTGGATCTGGGCAAAGATGCGCTCGACCTCGGCCACCGTCTTCACTCCACGGTAGCCCGTTCCGGCGCTGCCTTTGGAGAAGTCGGGTTTCTGGTTCGTCAAAGCGTTCAGGAAGTAGAGGTCGATACCATCCGAGTCATATTTCAGGCAGATGGGCAGGAGTGCCGAGAGGGCCTCGCGCGTCTCCTCCCACCGTCTGCCGAGGGTCATGGAGCCCGAGTCGTCGATGAGGAAGACGGTGTCGAAAGACGACAGCAACGCATAGTCTGTATCCTCAGAGGTAGAGCCCGTAGGGGCGTTGACTTGGATGCTGTCAGCGACTTGCGCGGGACGGGGAGGCTTGGCATCCGTACCTCTTGCCGAATGCGTGTTCTCCAAGGTGCTGTCATTGTACGTGGGCGGCGGCGCTTCCTGATATACAGGCGGCGGGGCGGCATCTGCGGCGCGAGCACCAGAGCTGCTACCCTTGCGGCTGAGCGAGCGTGCCGGTGAGAAGCCTGAAGAAGCGGAGCTGCCGGCCGCGGCCTCGCTCTCGTTGTCGTTCTGGTTCAGGCTCGCCGACGACGCGCGGCGACCCTTCATCATGCCGCGCAACGAAAAGCGGCCGCCGGTGCTGTTCGGGCTCAGCAGATTATTGCTCATGTCGATGCAGCCCTCTGGGTTTCTGGAGTGCTGGGAAGAAGATGTTGTGTTGGAAAAGGACGGTTGGCTTGCTGAGGGTGATGTCCCTCTCCACGGACTAGCACTGCGATGTCGAACGGTTGCGACCGTCATGATGGACGGGCAGTGCAGCGAACAACTAAACCTTAAAGTGCCGATTTCCTTTGTCGGGCTTTCCTTAGTTTGCCGTTGGCCTAGTTGCTATAACTGTGGCAACCAACTGTCGAATTCCTTTGTATCGATGTTTGCTGCTTGCGTTGCTGCCGTTGTCTGGAATGTGGACAGTGGACTGTGGACTATGGACGGACAGGCGGGCGGACGAACGGGATAACCGTGACACCAGAATCTTCTGACTAGTTAATGAAAAGATGCAAACATTGTTCCTTCCTGCATCCTGCCGCCTGCCGTCCTGTTATATATACATTCATTTCAGTCCGTCTCCATGGTCCATTGGGGTACGGATTTCACGAGCTGATGAAGAAATACGCCTCGAGGCATACACACACCTCAGAAGGGCCTATAAGGCACATACTCATAAGTCGTTACATCGAAACCGCAATCTCTGTAACTATTGTCCGTCCCAATGTGTACAATGTGTAATATCCCATCATGGGATAGGTACAGGATGACAGTCTCACGGCATTGAGGCTCGGTGCTGTGCTGCACTAGCTGCTAAGCCCCCTCCAATAAACATCTCATCTCATTGGGCAATGCGCAGTGGCACAGCCACCCCCAGGGCCCAAACCACCTCTCGCCCTGCACCGCCAAGCGCCCACCAAGTTGAAGCTCAGTCAACGGCTTTCAACACGTCCCCGTGACGGGCTCGCTTGTAGCCTCAAGCCAGCTCGTTCGCCGTGCTGCAAAGGGAGGGGGAAATGCGCCCATGGCTATGACTTACACACTACACCACCTCCTGGCATCACCAGCTCTCTCTGTCTCTCTCTTTTTTTTTTTTTTTTTTTTTTTTTGTGGGGGGTTTGCCGACTTGCCCCGTTTCGCTATTCCATTACCCGCGTGACTGCATCACTGGTCACTGAGCACTCCGTCGCATCGCGAGGCAATATCAGGTAGGTTAGTCGGTCAAACAATCATCACACACGAACACTGTCTCCTGAAGTAATCAATAAGGCACCAACCCGTGGCAACCCGTGGCAACATGAGTAGTATCCCACGCCATGGCACATAACCCTTTTTGGCAGAAGCTTATTTCTGCTCACTATCCTCGTGCTGTCTAAGTTTATCTCAACCAGACGCGCGAGGTGTGTCCCCCCCTCCCCTGACCGCTACCAGGCAACCTTTTGTCCGTTTTCCACGGCGCCGGCGGTTTTGGAAGTAGAGAGCTCAACTCCTGTCCCTGATACCTCGAAAAAAAACGCCTGGCTCGATGTGAGGGTACTTTAAGTAGGGATAATACAAAACGGCACGAGTAAAATGTCAGTACTCCCGCCTTGCCCGACTGACAAACGGTCGCGTCCTTCAAGTGTCCTCCGTCTTGTGGACGACTTGAGCCGGCGCCGCAAAAACAGGCACCACAGCCTTTTCGCCCGTATCGGACCGGTCCAGTCGAATATAGGCTTCCTGTAGAGCCTTCTTGTCGAGTTTGTCCTGCTCCAAGACATTAATCCAGTCCCTCATCTGGATGTGCCTTCCCTTGGCTGAATCTTCACGAAACTGTCCGAGGTGATGCGCACTCGCCTGCGTCAAAGGTCCTCGAGCAGCACCTCGACTAGTAGCTGCAGGCGCGCCGGCCGGGGCACCTGGTTTTGGCGTACTCGCACCGCTTGTGCTGCCCGTCATCCACGAGTACTTCTTCTTCTTGGAGCCTCCCATGAACTGGCTCAGCGTTGCGTTGACGGTACTGCTGTTTGCTTCGGCCGCCTTGGCAGCTGCCTTTTTGCTCTCCTTCTTGGTCGGAGCCTTGACGTCGGGCTGTTCCAGTCCAGGGGTGCCTGGAGCTATCGACCCAGATCGTGATGCGGTCCCGTCTTCTCTCTTCTCGGCCGCATCCAAGCGCCTCTGCCGTTTTCTCAACCGTGCTTCTTCTGCGTCGCGAGCCTTCTTGCCAGCAGCGACCATGGCCTCGACGAGGGGGTTGATCGGTGAGACCTCGGAGACAGGCGTCGGCAAGCCATTGCTCATCTCATTAGCCGGTCCTAGGAGAAGAGCATCAGTGATCAGAAGCATGGAACAGTCGCAAGGCTCTCTTACTCTTGAGTGGATTGGTGGTGCGGGGGCTGATTGCACTACCCGACTGGCCAGCGGGCGGTGAGGCGGCAACATCAGCCCAATCCATTGGAACTACACCGTGGGCGCTCTCTTGCCGTGACCTAGAAATGCTATCGGCATCGGCGATCATATTTTTCACGCGTTCCTGGGTCGCAAGAGACAGTAGAGCAATCTGATCGATCAAGAATGCGTCTTTGGGGATCAGAGAGCCCGTCGTTCGTATTAGTGTACCGCTGGGCGCCTTGTCAAAACGTACGGTGACGGTGGGTTTGCTCTGAGTGGCGGGATTAGTGAACCGGCCCATAGGCATGTTGTCCTTTGAGGGTTTGGGGTCCAGATTCAACTCGAGGTTGTTGGCCTTCGCCATAGCCTCGAGGCGATGGTGCAACATCGCCGGACTGATGAAACCTTCTACCTTCCAGTCCTGCAACCGCGAAACAGCAAGTCGATGTGAAGCTTCGTTCCATGCCCGGTCCGCGGCCTCTGCGGCCAGCTCTTCTTGCGACTTCGCTTGCGACAGTTCCGGCGGCTGATTCGCTGGACCCGCACCGTAGAACGTACCTCTCCCTCCAGGCTGGAATGATCCATATCCAGTTCTTGTCTCATAGTCATTCATAATCTGCTCTTCCTCGTCGAGATTGATGCCTGTTCCTGCTAGCGTGTCGTCCATGTCGTAGGCGAAGGCCTTTACGGGTACCGGCTTGGGCGCCGCCGTCGCCTGTCGTATCGCATCGTTGGGGAATGTCGTCGGCGGTCCCATGGCTGTAGTAGGCGTGGAAACTGGCGGTGCGAATGTCGCCTCATAGTACGGAGCAGGGGTGTGGTGAGTTGGCGTCTGGGGAGACATTGCCTGCGGCGCCGCTTGGCCTGGCGTACCAGTTCGCTGGACTTGTGTGTTCGGTACAGGATGCTGGGCGGTGTGCTGCACCGGGCTATGTGCATAGCTTGCGGTATGGCTCACCGCGTGGTTCACACTAGGCGTGTGCTGACCGTTCGCCTGGGGTAGAGGTTGCGACATTCTGTTGTATTGCGGGAAAGACTGGGAAGCTGCAGTCGTCGTCAGAGGTTGCGGGTGTGACGGTTGCGGGTGCGGTGATTGAGGGTGCGAGTAGGCAGCGGCAGGCAGTGACGGTGAAGGGAGACCAGTCGGTGTAGCCACGCGGGGTGAAGATGCGCCTCCTGATGGACCCCCTCCCGGGCTGGGAGCAGCAAATGTCTGCTGGTACGGAGATGATGGGGCAGATGTCTGTACCGGCCGCGTGTTCTGGGGTTTGTAGACGCTTGCCGCTGCTGGCGGAGGAGGAGGAGGAGGAGGAGGAGAATGTTGGTGTTGCTGCTGCAGGGGAGAGAATGGTCCCTGGGAAGCGACTGCGGGCGCGACTGATGGCTGAGGCTGCGACATTATGGCGAGTTTGGCGTCCGCAACGGGAAAGAGAAAAACGATAACAACGGCGGCGTATGCGGAAAAAGTCGAAGATATGTACGCGTCCAAGGTCGCCGAAAGCAGCCAGCCAGATAATCTGCAAGGTCGAAACGGAGGGGCAGTCCGATTGTCGGTAGGAGTGGCCGGCTTCGTCGGGAAATCAATCGAGCAACGAGATGGTGCCCTAACCAACGTATCTCCGCCCTCGCGCTTGCCTCTCTTTCGGAAGTAGAATGCAGGCTTCAGAGAAGCACCTGGGCAGGCACAGAGCCTGTCACCACGTTCCTCCTTCAACGCCCCATCCGACAGTCGCGTACCGACAACTGCGCGTCGTCGTGGATTATGTGATGCGTCCGGGTACGGCGAGAGCTGTGCGATTCGGACGCGACGCAGGGTGCTGTTGCGGTCGTTGGGGATCGTGGTCGGGATGGGCGTGTCGGGATTGATTGTATGGGGAGGAGGCACGTCGCCGAATTGTCCCAAAGCTTCCCCAAATTTCGCTACGCTGAGCAGGTGGTCCCACTTTTAGCTCTTGGTTGCGTATCCGTACCACAGTCTCCGTAGTTACTACGAAAGTAAAGTTGACCAAGTAAGTAACTAGTCTACTAGTTACGGAGTACGGAGTACCTCCGTGTCCATACCCCAGTCAATTCCAGCCACGCACTCGAATAATCCAGCCACAATGGGCCAACCTTGAATGCGCCGGGACTGAGTAAATCCGGAGCATGTCAATTGACGTTAGCCTTTCACCACCTTTGATTGCCCCCCGTAAGTTGTCAGTTGTCACTACGCGACTCTCTCTCACCCGTGCATCTCGTTGATCGACTGCGGTGGAGGGCTCTATCTCATCTTCGACCAACACGCCTGCCTCTACTCTTTTGCGATATCTCTCCACCATCATGGCGTCAAAACGCAAGGCCGCCACCATGGCCGGCACGGTCACTGAAGAACCAGTCGATCCCGCGGATGAGCTCATGTTTCTATGCCTGGGTGGCGGCAACGAAGTCGGCCGTTCGTGCCACATTATCCAGTACAAGGGCAAGACGGTCATGCTCGATGCCGGCCAGCATCCAGCCTACGATGGTCTCGCTGGCCTTCCCTTCTTCGACGACTTCGACCTGAGTACCATCGACGTACTGCTCATCAGCCAGTAAGTGAATCTCATGCCCCTTTTCGTAGTTTGTAGAGCCTATGTCGAGGGCATCATGTCGGTCATAAGAAGGCGAGAAGGCACACACATGCACACGACAGATTTCGTCTTGAGAGGAATCACTCATGTCACTGTAGCCCGCATGCCGGACCCTGCTCTGTACCCAAAGCTCAGCACTATGTACTCAGCTATCAATACAAGATATATCTTCCCACGTGGCCCAGCTACCAACCAACCTCCCTCAATGACCGCCGTGATGACTTCAACATGCTCTCTGCCTCCCATCCGCAGCCTCCAATACCAGCTCACGTTTTCCACGTCCTTCTCTTGCTAACTGGTAACCTAGTTTTCACATTGACCATGCTGCCTCGCTGCCCTATGTCTTGGCCAAGACGAACTTCAGAGGCAGGGTCTTCATGACTCACCCGACAAAGGCCATATACAAGTGGCTGATCCAGGACAGTGTGCGCGTTGGCAACACATCGTCCAATGCCACGTCGCAGCCCGTGTACACGGAGCAGGACCACCTGAACACCTTTCCCCAGATCGAGGCTATCGACTACCACACGACACACACCATCTCGTCGATACGGATCACCCCTTATCCCGCCGGCCATGTCTTGGGCGCGGCCATGTTCCTCATTGAGATTGCTGGCCTCAAGATCTTCTTCACCGGCGACTATTCGCGAGAGCAGGATCGGCACTTGGTCTCGGCCGAGGTGCCCAAGGGCGTCAAGATTGATGTTCTCATCACCGAGTCGACGTACGGTGTGGCCAGTCACGTTCCCCGCTTGGAGAGAGAGCAGGCGTTGATGAAGAACATCACTGGTGTTCTGAACCGCGGCGGTCGAGTCCTCATGCCCGTCTTCGCCTTGGGTCGAGCTCAGGAGCTGTTGCTGATCCTGGACGAGTACTGGGGTAAGCACTCGGACTACCAAAAGTTTCCCATCTATTACGCCAGTAACCTGGCTCGTAAATGCATGGTCGTCTACCAGACGTACGTCGGAGCCATGAACGACAACATCAAGCGACTGTTCCGGGAGAGAATGGCCGAGGCCGAGGCGGCCGGAGACGGCGCTGGGAAGGGTGGCCCCTGGGATTTCAAATACATTCGTTCCCTCAAAAATCTGGACAGGTTCGACGACGTCGGTGGCTGCGTCATGCTTGCCAGTCCCGGTATGTTGCAAAATGGAGTCAGCAGAGAACTTCTTGAGAGATGGGCGCCGAGCGAGAAGAACGGCGTCATCATCACGGGTTACAGTGTCGAAGGCACCATGGCCAAACACATCGTCACGGAGCCTGATCAGATCCAAGCCGTCATGTCTCGAAACAACCAGGCTGTTCGACGAGGCGGCGACGGTGACAAGGTCATGATCCCTAGAAGATGCACCGTGGCGGAATATTCGTTTGCGGCACATGTCGACGGCAACGAGAACAGGGAGTTTATCGAAGAGGTCGCAGCTCCGGTGGTGGTCGGTACCTCTCCTATGAACATTACGCACGCGGAAGCGGCGGCTGACAACTGCATAGATTCTCGTCCACGGCGAACAGCACAACATGATGCGCCTCAAGTCAAAATTACTCTCACTTAACAGCGGCAAGGCCGAGGAGGAGAAGACCAAGGTTTTCAGTCCGCGCAACTGTGAAGAGCTGCGGATACCGTTCAAGAGAGACAAGATGGCCAGGGTCGTGGGCAAGCTGGCCTCTATCCCCCTCCCAACCAAGCTTCAGGAAGGTCAGGAGGCACCCATCATCACGGGCGTTCTTGTCCAAAACGACTTCAAGATGTCCGTGATGGACCCAGAGGACTTGCGAGAGTATGCTGGCCTCACCACGTCCATGATAGCTTGTAAGCAGCGCCTCACGCTGAGCGCAGCGGGCATCGACCTGATCAAGTGGGCCCTCGAGGGTACCTTTGGCGGCATCGAAGAGCTCCCCGAGACCAGGAACCTCGTCAAGAACGAGAAGTCGGAAACCGACGGCAACGAGAAGATGGCGGACGCTGATGAGGAGGTTTCTCAGGTCGTGGCCGCTTACTTGGTCATGGGTTGCGTCACGGTGCGCTGTCATAACGATGGTCTGGTAGAGTTGGAGTGGGAGGGCAACATGCTCAACGATGGTATAGCCGATGCCGTCATCGCCGTCCTGCTCTCCGTGGAGAGCAGCCCGGCAGCCGTGAAGCAGTCGGCCAGCAAGAACCCTCACACCCACTCCCACTCCCACTCCCATGAGTTGCCAAGCCGCAATCTCCATGCGCACCTCTCACCGCAGGAGCGATTGGAACGGCTGTTTCTCTTCCTCGAGGCACAATTCGGCGCCGATGCCGTCTCGCCCGTCGCGGAGCCCAAGCTACCGCCGCTGGCCAAGGAGGAGAAGCTAGCCAAGGCCGAGGACGCGGGCTCAGAGGCGTCTATGGAGCTTTCGGACGATGGAGACGCGGAGGAGCGGCTGTTGGAGCTGAGGCAAAGGACCGAGATTGAGCGTTTACACAAGATGGGGATCCCGGTCCCTGGCGTCAGGATCAAGGTCGACAAGATGCTCGCAACGGTCTGGTTGGAGGACTTGGAGGTGGATTGCACGAACCGGGTATTTGCAGACCGTGTTCGCGCCGTCGTGGAGAGGGCTGTAGAGGTCACCGCGCCACTCTGGGCTTGAGCCAACGAGCTGGGGATAAATGTACAGTAATTCTTTTGGGAGTTTGGCGTTCCGACCAGCAGTAAGGGACCTGCTATTCGTCGGTTCAGACCGATTGATGGCTCAGCTATCTGTACTGTATGTAGTTCGCACTACTGGAATAATGGTAAACGGTTCATTCACTGTACATCCTTTCTAGGCCAGATACAAGAGTACCAGGCAAGTTCAGCTTTCGTGATCGAAGTCAAGTTCGGATCCTACACGCGGCATCCGATACGGGGGGTGGCACTGTGACATGACCCCACCACCAATAGTTATAGCCTCTAGGCTCTCTCTTTATAACGTCAGTTCTCCATAGACGAGCTGTGCTTGTTGGAACTTGGCCCTTCCACGTTCCCCTCCGAATTGGGCAAAGACTTGAGCAGCACTGCAATCCGCTTACGTTCTACATAATCTAAGCAAAGATGGCAATCGCGGTACGTGTTCTCTCTCCTCGGTCGGAAAAGTAGTGATGCTAATAATGCCCAACGGATGGCAGGCAGTGGGGCAGATCTGCTCGTCGTCTTCCATGTTGCATAACTTGGAGCAGTGTGTCAAGCTTGTCTCGAAGGCGGCGGCGGCGGGTGCAAAGGTATTCGCATTCGCTGCACTCTTTCCTTTCCGTGATCTGCGGCGGGATGAGATGAGATGGTGATTGGAGAGGCGCGGGCCGTGACGTGACATCGATGATGATCGGGCTTCAGCTCCGAGAGGCGAAGCGGACTTTGGATCCCAAGTCGCAAGTGCTGAACCAGTCGGCTTTACACACACACATCTTCCGCATCAGGTCAGAGCAGAGAAGCAGAGAAGCAGAGGCTCATGGTGCTCCGCAAAACAGGTCCTCTTTCTCCCCGAAGCGTCCGACTACATCGGCGCCTCGGCGGCCGAATCCCTCGCCCTCGCCAGACCCGTCGCGACGTCCCCGTTCGTGACCGGTCTCCAATCCGCCGCTGCGAAGCACTCGCTCGCCGTCCACGTCGGGATCCACGTCCCGGTATCGGTGCGAGCGACCAGTTCGGCCTCCAACCCTGTCCTCACCGCCCTCCCCCCACACAAGCTCCCTGCGCCCGGCCGAGGCCGAGGCAGAGGCAGAGGCAGAGACGGAGGCGGACGACGCCGCCAAGTCCCCCCCCATCCGGCCCCGTCGCCACAAAGCTCTACAACAGGACGATATACATCCAGCCGGACGGCAGCATCGACGCGGCGGGCACCTACGACAAGCTCCACCTCTTCGACTTCGCCACCCTCCGCGAGTCCGCCAGCGCGCAGGCCGGGACCGCCTTGACGCCCCCCTTTGCCAGCCCCGTCGGCCGTCTCGGCGCGCTCATCTGCTTCGACCTGCGCTTCCCGGAGCCGGGCCTGCATCTCGCCCAGCCCCCGGCCACGAGCCCGTTCGCCGCGCGCCCGGCCCAGGTCCTGCTCTACCCCTCCGCCTTCACGGTCCCGACGGGCCGCGCGCACTGGGAGGTCCTGCTGCGGGCGCGCGCGATCGAGACGCAGAGCTGGGTCGTCGCCGCCGCGCAGGTGGGACGGCACGCGGGACCCGGGGGTCGGAGGGTGAGCTACGGGAAGAGCCTGGTGGTCGATCCGTGGGGCCGAGTCAGGGTGGAGCTGAAGGGTGTAAAGGGGGATACGGAGGAGGAGTGGGAGGCGGAGGAGGGCGCTGTGGGCGAGCTAGGGTTGGTAGAAGTGGATCTGGGGGAGTGGGAGAGTATCCGGGAGAGGATGCCGCTGGTGCGCCGGACGTGAGTACTTCTGAAGGGTGTGCGTGGAGTGAAAGAAAGGCTGGCTAACGTAATTCTAGGGATGTTTACTCGGAGATCTAGTCTCCCCATAAAGGATAAGCTTGTCGATGATGGTAATCGAACTCGACACCATAGATATGCTCTCATCGGGGGGTTCTGACACATTTTCAGGGAGAGTCCAACTTGTCAAGATGAAAAAGGGGGGTGAGTGGATTAGCACCGGTTATGCCTCAGGCTTGTTGAATAGGCACTGGCTCATCGGTCATCGCACTGGGTCTTTTCTGATCATTCAACGGGGCATCGACCACTTTGGTGGTTCAAGTGGCTGTCACTGATGATCAATGGTGTAGTGAAAGGGGCTACAAAGCCCTTTCGCCGTTCTTCATTCTCCATGGCTACATCGACGGACTATAACGAGTACAGCAAGGCTACGGACCCAGAATATCAAGCACTTGCCGTACAAATTGCCCACCTCCTAACCAGCACCTAGCCCGCACCTAGCCCGCTCACATGTAACCCGTACATTCTCCAGGTCAAGTGCGTCGCTCCCGGTCCAAGGCCTGGAGGTAGACAGACGTACCCAACCCATCACCTGGCAAGCAGCACGCCGAGATCCCAAGGTGCATCTTACCTCCAGCTTCCCAGTACCACGACACCACATGCATATAGCATCGGGCTTCCATCACGAGCCTTGGCGTTTCGAAGATGGAAACAAGGCGACAAAGACATCCCGGCCCTTCCCGCATTCTTCCACAGCTCGCCCCGGCCTGGTGACACGAGGCTGTTGCCGCCCGAGACCTGGCTACCCGAGACATCGTTTCCCATCCATGCAGGAGCGCGCCGGGTGATGAAAGGGGGGTACCTATGCATGTATGGCTGCGCCACCATGCGCTCATAGCCCTCTGCACACGTGGTCCCCCCCCCTCTCCCATACATACCTAGGTACGGACTTTCGGGGGTCGATGTCAGATCTCAACTATGATAGATCTCGTCATGTCGCGGGAGAAAGGTCGACTCATCGCCGGGGTTTCATCTGCCCCTACAGCCTCCATTCGGGAGGAGGGGGGGGGTGGTTGTCAGTTCTCTCGGTAGGTGGTACATGACCCGCATGCGGTTCGAAACAGCAAAACAGGTAACTAACCTACGTCTCAACCTCGGAACCGTGCGGTGACATCTTACGGCACAAAGGTACCGGAGCCGAGCCGCCAGCAAACGACCAGACGCACGTGGTTTTGTTGTTGTATTTTTATCTCCCCCCTTTCCCCATGTGGTTTCCCCAGCCCTCCTATCCCGACGACGCCAGGAGGTAACTTAACTACCTAGTTAACAGTCAGCGTTAGAGACGTGCACCCCTTTGCCGTTTCGGGAAACAGGTTCAGCCTTTTTGCTTACCTTACCTGGATGAGCCCCAGCATCGGAAACGCACCACCTGCATGATGCATGCCGTGTCCATCAGGTATAGGACGGAGCAGTAGCAGCCGCAGTAGCAGCAGCTTCATCGGCTGGCTATCCCATCACGTAATCCTCCCCGGGTGCAAGAAATCAACGTAGGTACCGCACAGGTATCGGCCCATATGCACAGCAAAGAGCAAAGTACCACTGCCTTTGCCTTTCCTCGCACGGCTGACGGGAGAAACAGAGTGTTTCACGAGCAGGCAGCGATGGTGCATGAACGGGGGCAGAAGGCCAATGAGAAATCACCTACCTGCATGTGAGACTAGGAGGGGAGCGGGAAACGGGGGGGCATCGTAGTGGGAACTATATCCGGAGCTGTGCACGCATACTCCCGGTGGTTTCCGCCCATCCCCTAACCCTAGGCGCCAACTAACTACGGGCTTATGTCGTTGTCGTCCGGGAGCTGACGGCGTGGTACGGTCATAGCGGGCCGGTACGTCTGGTCGTCTTAGTAAGACGTGTACGGAGTACGCATCATGGCTGCTGTTACACATCACCATCACCAACCATCACGCAAAGAAGCTGACTGACCACGGGAGGGAGGGCGCCTGGTATGGCGGTGACTAAGAGGCATAAGCGGCCATGCCGAGATATCTAGATCTCACTCCGGTTTCCCCTCCAGAGCCGTGTGGGGGAGAGGGGAGTCAACAGACGTTCAACCCCCCCCTCCCCCTTTTCCCTCGTCGAAGAAAGACGTGATACGTGTGAGGGATTACAGGGATCAAGACTCGTGATGACAGCCGATGATTACTCTCTCTCTCCGGCATTGTTCGGACTACGCCGGTTCCGACTGACAACCGTCCACTTACAAAGAGTATATAATCAGGACCTATTACGTAAGAGGATAGGCAATCAGTCAGCCAGCCGGCCTAGGTTCAAAGAGGGAGGTGTGGATGATGTGAACGTTATCTCTTGTCTGACTGCCGACGAAGAGCACGTGGTTTGTTTCTCACGATACGGATGAAAGGGGGAATAGAGACTTGCCAAGAGCAGGGAACTTCTCTCAGAATGGAAGTGTCAAGATCCACCCCCACGCGCCGGTGGTCGCAAAAGGGATGACGAACCCCCCCCCCTTTCCTCCCTCCCCGAACCTCGTTCTATTTCCAGACCGGTAGGGCTAGGAGTACGGAGTACGGAGTACGGAAGTGCAGGGAACCCCCAAAAGACGAAAGACCAATCGCAACCGCCATGCCATGGGTTGACAGCATTTCGATTACGTTGGCCAATATCGGGATGACAGGTAAGAAGGAACAAAAGGCGAGAGGAGAGACAAGAGGGAAAGGCGACCAACAAAGTGCTTGCAAAGAACGGCTTGTTAGGAAAAGAGAAAGACAACACCCACCCACCACACCACCCTAGGCCGTCCAAATGGCCGGTTGAGTGTGCGCTCCCCCCCTCCTTGTTCGTTTTCGTCGAGGCGTGCGCCCCCTTTCACGACATTATGAGCAAGCCCATGTGCTTGCTGCGTTTGCGTTACCTCCCCCCCTTCTCTTTTTCGTACTCTGTACATGAGTGTTTGTATGCGGGACTGAGTTCCCGCAAGCCGCCTCCCATGCAAGGCAAGCGATTTTGAATTCGCGACATTTGCATGAGAGCGGCAGCGGATGTAGGCTCCGCGACAAAGGTCTCGCGAAAGAAAACAAAAGTTGCGACGCCGCCCCGGCTGCAACCCCAACCACAATCTCAACGGGGGATGTATCGCATTGCGTAGTCGTTACGATTCGATGATGAGACCTCGAGGGGCGAGTGAGTTCTTGGGCTGGTCCGGCGGATCGCATCCGGGATACCAACTTGGCTGCTTCCGAGCAAACAATGGGGTTTCCTTTCTTTCTTTCTTTCCTTCCCTGGGTACGGAGCAATTTCCATGACTTTCCTACTGCTGTTTTGTTGGTTGGCTTGTTCCTTTACTTGTTGTTGGTGTTGGTTGTTTGCCCCCCCCGGACAGAAGAAAAGTGGACGGTGGACGATCACACAACATCATCCCTCCCTCCTTCTCCGTCACCCTTCTCACTCTCACTCTCACTCTCTCTCTCCCGACTCGCAGGGGACCCGCGAGACTTACCCCTTTGAGCCAAATTGGCTTGACCCGAGAATGCGGTAAGACGCCGGCTGGGACGTACTAACTACAGTAGTTTGACTATCCATCCCTCTTAACCTTGCATTAGCCTTGCAGTTTTTGGGGAATCGTCCTTGTTGGGGTCTCCAAGCTTTTTTTTTCCTCGGGGGGGAAAGGGGAGGGGAGGATTGGCAGCAAAGGGGGAGAAAAGAAAAGGGGCGGCTCTCTGCGATCCATCATCTTTTTTTTTTCTTCAATAAATGACGGCACGCACGCTTGCTTCGCGACAGTATCCGTAGAAAGGAAAGACTTCCCAAGAGTCAGTCGCAGCCTCGCAGACATATGAAATGAGAAATAAGCCCGCAAACTCTGTTTCGAAACGGCATTTTGTCATCCGAAATTTCCGAGTTTCTGATGTTTCTGTTTCTGATGTTTCTGTTTCTGTTTTTGATTATGTTTCTTCCTCATCTTGCTCTTCCCCTTTGCCTCCCGCTACCCAGCGTAGGTAACAAATCATATTTCTTCACGGTAACACGGGACTCCAAAACAGATCGGGGCTTTTGTGCAACCACCACCGGCTCAGTTAGGTAGTCGGGGATGACGTCGTCGAGAGCTGATTGGCCGCATGCAGGTCGTGATTCTTTGTCTCGGGACTTGAGGCCATGTCTTGCGCCAAACAATATTTAGCGAGGATGTGATTCTGCGGGAAAGGAAGGGGTGGTGGAAGATGGATGATTAGTCATGTGAGCCGTCAATCAAACCCACAAGGTTTGCGTCGCGGCGATCTGCTTTCTCTGTTTGGCAACCAGGAAGAAAGGAAAACCGTAATCCGTATTCCTGGTACCTGTCACATATGGACCCCTGTGACTGTTGCCATCCGGAAAGAAGCAAACACGAAGAAGGGGAGAAAAGAAAAGAAAAGAGAAGGAAAAAACAGACGAAATCTGGCTGGGCTGCCGCACATCACACATTGTCAGTCAATTGGCCCCCCCCTGGCATGCGTCCAGGGTGAGTCCTCCCTCCACATTGGGTGTGTTATGTGAGACATGTGCTCCCTTTCCGTCATTTGTCACATGCGGGCGCATATACATGATTGTAGCAGTGGGCATGGCATAGTAGCCGCAGGCATAGTAGCGGTAGCAGCAGGCATAGTGGCAGCGGGCATAGTGGTAGCAATAGTGTAGTAGTAGAATAAATTCAATTCTCAATGCTCTCTCAAGCAGGGCTCTCGCGCCGTGTAGCTGTCGTGCTTCTGTGTAGATCAACTGAACAGTCTAAACCAAGGGGGTATCATCTATCAACCTGGTTCCAGCCCAGCACCAACATCGTGGCTGACATCTCCCTGGAAACAAAATGACCAAAACACTGCTGCTGCGCTGACTTTTCGGCCGCTTCTCTCCAGTACCGCTGCCCGTCAATACTCTGTACAGTACGTAGCCAACAAACATCCGAGTCCGCGTGAGTACAGGCCATAACACCAAGAGGGGGAGGGGATATTTTCCCCGCGAGGGGATACATGATGTGTATGGGAAGGGGAGGGATAGCCAAAACCAAGGGGGGGGATAAAACAAAACGAGGACAAAAATGAAAGTCTATATGCGAGCCGCCCAAAAAATCAAATTCTTTTCCCAAACCATGTCCCATTTTGTGTAGCCAAATCCCCAAAAAATCCCATCGCAATTGTCCTATAAACCAGTCGTTGTGTGCTGACCGTAACCGTTGTCCGAGTGGTGTGCCGAATCGAAAGGGTATTAGACGCGTAGGAGTGCGTTCGTCCAGTCAATCGTAGCATGTGGCCAGACTTTGGTAGGCGTCCAAGTGTGTGTGTGTGAGTGTGTGTGTGCGTTTGTGGGCGTGAGCGTGAGCATATGTGCCAAGGAGCCGAGGGGAGAAGGGGGCGGCGGTGTCACCGCGGCCCCCTTCCGACAGGCTCCTCCGAGGCACGCCCGAGTCGCCGGACAGTCAAACGCCGATCCCAAAGAACCGATTTCTGTCGCGAAACCCCAAGATGCCAGTATCCAGTCTAAGAATAACGCCGTGTAAATCAAAGCCCGAGATCTGGTGTGTTCCAGCTTCCGCTACCGGGAAGCAGGTGGCAGTGAGCCGTGGAGTGTATCGTAGTGTGGAGGGAAAGAAAACAAAAGTATTAAAAGTGTGTAGCGCCCCCAGGACATCGGGCGTCGTCGTAGAAGTCGCGTGTTGTACAGTCCAAGAACCGGGTGATTAGGGTGGTGGTGATGGTGGCGCGCGTGGCGCTTCCGTGGCACTCGGAGTCGTCTTGCTCGAGTGACACTGGACATGCCGAGAGGAGACTGGCCAGGTCTCACAATTAGGCGCGTAATTAGAAGCCGGAAAGTTCATGATCGCATAGGTAGGAGTAGCTCGTGGATGGCAAGATGCGCGCGCGACCATGGACGCTTTATCGCGGCTGGGGCCGAGGGGGAGGCTTGGGCACACCAGTCGTGTCATAGGCGCCGCGGCCCATGTTGGCGTAGCTTTGGATCTCACTGTCGAGCATGGTCATCTTGGCGGAGTGTGGGTGAGAGGTGGTGGTGCGATACTGCAGAGGAGGAGGAAACGGTTAGCTTGGTGGCCCCTTTATACATGGTTATAGGTACGAGTCATGGCTGCTTGATACCCAGCACCCTCTCTGCTGCCCGGCAGGCAAACAAGCCGTGCAAGCTAGAGGAAGAAGATTGGGCCGGTCGGGTTGTGGGAGAGGATGATTGTCATCTCGGAGCTGCGCGTCTGACTCACAATTTTAGATATCGTAGCTAGTAGTGCGACGTCTGGAAGTACGCAGCGAGGGCGTGGGATGGCGCGGGATGGGATTGGTGAGGCCAAGGGGGCGGTGATGCAGCGTCTTGCAGGGTTGCAGTGCAGCGTCGAATGACGGGCTAGCTGAGCGAGCAGTGAGTCGAGCAGGGTGTCGAGTGCGATTGGCAGCGGATGTGGTTTGGTACCAGCACCGGGAAGTGTCAGGAGATGACGCTTTTATAGAAGGTCGGTAGATCCGAAGGATGCGCCTATACAGAGTCCAGTCCGTCCTTGTGACCGGGAAACGCGTGGAAACGAGAAACAGGCGCTATAGTCTTGTTGCGTTGGCCGTGGATGTGCGTCGGCTCTTTGTCGAGGGGTTGTGCAGGTCTCGGGACCTTGAGGCTAATCTGGATCTGTGACTTCTTGTGCCGTGTATTATTGTTGTGGTGGTGGTCTTGTTGTTCTTGTCTTTGACGGTAGGATTACCCCTTTGTCAGGTACGCTGCACTGAGCTGCGCTGGGAGAGAGGGGGGGATATGGAAGGGGGCCGTTGCAGTTGCAGGGTGGTGTGGATCGATCGCTAAAGGCAGTACAGGACAAAGGCCGCGCTGCTGGAACAAACGATGCTGGGTGGTTGTAGCACAGCGAGAGAAAAGTGTCGCCGACAGATGAGACTTGTCTCCGTGCTGCTCCTAGGGGCAAAACAGTGGTGAGGCGAGAACAATAAGGCAGAGGCAGACAGATGCTTCGCGGCAGAGATGGATGCACGACGTCGGAGAGAGCAGAAGAAGGCAGGCCGGATGTCTTTATTGTACAGTCAACAGAGTTTAGGAGATTGGGAATTTTCCTCGTTGTGAAATTTGGGCCGTGGGAAGGGGGTTCATTTCTGTCTTATAGATCGTCTGGGGTGCGTGCTCTTCGTCCCTAGGGGTGTGGTGTGGTGGCTCATTTACCATCTTCAAACCTCCCGCTGCTTGCATGCAAATGAGAGAGGGCGCAGAAAGTACCTTTTTCTCGCAGGGAGCCACCTGGGGACCCACGTCGGCCGCGGATGGATGGGGATGGGCAAGATGGGCAGGATGGGCAGGCAGGATGGGCAGGGTGCTGACTGCACTGCACTGGACTCACCTCACTGCACCGCACCTGCCCTGCACCTGCACTGCAAGATCCGTCGGTACCGTGCCATGGCATGTACGTAACTAACTACACGACTGACCGTACATACGGATACACAGTACATGGGATGGGGTACGGAGTACCTCTGCTACGTACTCCGTACTTTGTACCTCTCTACCTCGAACGCGAGACGACCCTGCGACTGCGACTTTGACTTGAGACCTGCCATGGGTCGCCCGGCCTGTCTGATGCGAGCGAGGTTAGGCTCATCAGTCAGTTCCCTTCCGCGACCAGCTAGCGGCGCCCCGTCGCAGCGGTATTCTGGGATCCTAGCGGCGGCCGTTCCCCCTAGCCTGCTCATGTACCCAGTACAGCGGCGCCCAGGGCGGGTTAGACCTGTCTGAAGACCGTCGCTCTCTGACTGTCCTACAGGCTAGGCAGGGATGTAGGGGAGATCCTTTCACGGTCGGTACGCGACAAGAAAGAAAAATGACCACCCTGCTCATATTCCTCATATTCCCCCTTGGACGCTAGCGAGGACCATCCGCTATCGAATTTTTCTCGAATATTTTCTTTGGTTCGCTCGACTGGCATCCATGCTCCCAGAGTCCACCCAACGGCATCGCCTAGCGAGACCCGTCGTACTGTGGCTCTCGTCCGAAGCCCTGCCGGGTACGGTACGAAGTAGAGTTTCGACAGCCGTTGCGGCGGATGCCAATCAAGTCATCAACCCAAGCTCTGCCGTGGGATGGGCGCCGGGCAAATCCCCATAAGGAGAAAGGCAGCCAAGCCCTCAAGTACCGAGCTCACTCCTTCTTTTCTGCGAGGGAGGGCCTGTCGGTTTGTCGGCCCAGGGGCGTTTGGTGCCGCGAAATAACAAAACGACATGGGAGAGTAGCATGCAATACAAAGTTTGGACTGACGGCTCAGGCGGGTCGGGGGGCTAACGTAGCCAACCCGACTAGGCGACTAGGGGAACTCGGAAGGGCAGAAGAAGACAGAACAGACAGACACAGTAACGACGGTGACGGTGGATAGCTAGCTCCGTGCCCCCTTCGTCATTTCTGGCCGGAACAGAGATGCGATCGCTTGGATGAGCCACACGAGGGGCGGATGCATGGACGTCTCGGGTCAGCCGTGAGAGCCCCCCCCAGGTATCCGGTCGTCTGGTATCCCTAGGCTCTAACTGGGTGGGTAGGTAGCCAACGTACGGAGTAACTACTGTAGTATTAACTTTAGGTGGTAGTGGTATAGGGAGCACGGATAGTGCAATGGTTGTTGTGCTTGCCGATCCCAGCCGCCAACCTTGGTCGACTGCTTAGTACCAAGTGGCTAACCTAGTCAGTTGACTTATTAGCTGCCTCTCCTATCCCCGAAGCCACCCTCGCGTGGCTTCCCAGGCTGTACATGCAGTATGACTCTGTGCCTGTATGTCAGCCGTGCATAAGAGGTGCTATTTTCGGCACAGCGAGCAACGAACGACAGGAGTGTGTAGCAAAGGTACGGCTAGATTCCTAACCAGCTAACTTAGCTGACTAGGTACGGAGTAGTTGTAACTTGTGCTACTACTCTACCCGGACAACATTCCGGCAGTCTCCCGCTTGACGAGCCCGGATGCGTACGAGACTCGGGACTATTCGTCCAAGACACGTAGAGTGCGTGCCACCATGGCATTGATGCAGTTGAGGACGTACCGAGCCCGGTAGTTTGATTATAATTAGCTTTGCGATGTGTTGCCGCGAATGCAGGGCGAGACTTGGCTTTTTGCCCCTGACGATCAGAGACACACACGCACTGCTGCCTGTACATTACTAGTAACTAACTAAGTTACCTGACTAGACGGCTTTGTGCGCCAACAACGGGTCGGGTGCTACTCGTCTCGAAGCGGCCACTAGTTACGTGTCTCCAGATACAATGACAGGTCTTCCAAACGCTTTGTTTAATTCAATACGTGCCGCGTTTCGTGGTGCGAAAGCCGACAGTTTACCAACGCTTACGGGCTGGGCCGGGCTGGTTGAGGCATGCCGTGCCCGTCGTACGAGTACAGATGTTATTGCCCGTCATGATGCAACCGCGTTTGTGCTGAGAGTTCGTTATAGAGCGGGCTCGGGTAAGCTAGTCTGCATTCGCCGGACTATACCGGTGTACGGACACGGATACAGGAGAGGCCGTCACGCAGCGACTCACATAATCAGTTCGGGCCAGCCTGTCAGCTTAGTAACGTTACCTACCTACTTCGCACCTCGGATATACTATGTATAGAGCGCACTCACCACGGAGAACTGCGGCTGTGACCTGTCGGGAGAGCCGCCAGCACAGCCTGGCACGGGTGTGTCGGTGAGTGAGTCGACGACCATGGCCATGGCCAACATATGGTGTCTGTATCGCGCTGTCGTATGATGGATGCAGCTTACGTGATGACGATTCTAGGTAGAGGGCATGCAAGTCAGATGATTCATGGTGCGTAAGAGTCCATAACCAGTTAACGAGCGATTGTCAACGACTGTGTAAGCCGAATCGCTCTGGGGGTGGCTGTGTTGCGTTGCACGTGTGATGCGCAGGCCTTTTGGTGGACGAATAAAACAAATGTCAGACTTGCTCCCACATGGTCGACTTTGGGGTTCATCTGCAACTAGCTGCGTAGCTTCCTAACGTTAGCTACTGTAACTAACGTTACTGGGCGGTCGCTCCCGGTGCACCTGGGAATGACACAACATACGGGCCGAAAGAGGAGGCGCTTGGTCTGATGAATAACTACTAACTACTAGTTAGTTATGCCCGACCTGGTTGTGGGGTGGATTCACTCCAAGAGATGCAGCCAGATGGATAAAACGACGCGTTTCAGGAGGTGGTGCTGGGTTGCTGTGTTGCTGTGTTGGTTGGTGTACATTCAGACAGAACATTCTGGGCGAGCCATCAATCAAGATGCCACATTCGGCCGATTCGTCACATCTTTGTTAAACCATACCGACTCGCCGTCGGTACATCGCCCGAAACCATCGCCCGTCACTAGCGAACGGTTGGCATTAGTCGTTCGAGGGGGCGCATGAAGGTTCCAAGTAGAGTACCACAATGTTACAACGTCACTCGCGGCGTGTATTGAACGGGATGGGGTTCCAGCAGGTCCAAAGCTAACCGGTACTGTGTATTCACACCGCCAAGGAATCCCCGTGTTTGTCACCGTGCTGGTTGGTCACTACTGTGTGTGTATACCAATAACAGCGTTTCCGGAGGCGAGCAAGTCATCCAACGACGGTTGAGGGCCATGGTCCATGGTGGCCTCCCGAATACTGTGTAGTGAGCGGTCCGATCCCATCACCTGCAAGCATCCGTGGGGGTGAAGACACGCGGCCTACAAACAGGGAGACACACAGTAGTTACAGGTGGTTAGCGAGCGAGGTCGCGTGAGGCAGAGTCGCTAGGTTCGTGATTTGACCTACTCCACAACTGGACTCGGCAGTCCCCGGCCATCCGAAATAGGGTGCGTGGGTGAGTGAGTGGGTGAGCAGGTGAGTGAGTGGGCGAGTGGACGGATGGACGAACGAATGAATGGATGGCCGCTGTTTCTTGTCAAACGGATGGTATCACCAACGACAGAAGCTGGGCGAAGCTGGGGAATACCGACGTTACGTTGGTAGGTCGCCAAATGAGACTTCCGCAGACGGCGATCCGCAGGACACGCTCCCTCCCCCACGACGATTTCGTTTGGAGGCTGCTTTTGCAAACACGGACGAACGAAAACTGGCGTAGATGTTGATTGGACTGGAGTCACTGGCCGGCATGCATGACCGAGGCAAGCATGCGAACAGACTATGTGCGTGCGACGTTTGCGAGTCGGACTGCGTTAGAACAGACGAGGACTCGAAACCTGCTCTCGCTGCTCATCAACGGCAAGCAGTCAATGACATCGAACCCCTAACTCCATTATCTATCCATGTTTGACCACCCCGAATCTCCCTCCCATCGTCAAAACGCCGCCAAACAACTGCCACGGATGCATGCGAAATAGGTAGTTACGTAGTAGCTAGTTAGCTAACGGTGCCGCTTATTAACTCCCTTCTATATTTACACAGTACAGGCCCTTCATGACTCGGGCATCTCCAACCTTGTCTGTCCTCGGCTATTCCCATCGAGAAGCATTCTATCATTCTAGAAGAATACCCCTTTTGGACAGAACAAAGGGCCGCTATCCACTGCCAGAACTCCACCAGCTTGCGACACCCGGACGGCAGGGTTCATGGTCGGCCATCCGTCCGTTGAACAATACTTGCTCGTGAGCAATCTCCCGGCATAACCTCTATGGATGCGACGCGACGTCTTTCGTGGAGAAAGACGTGAAGAAAGACGCCGTCTTCACTCTCAGTGAAGCAAATCACAGCCCAGTGCTCCGTACTCCGTAAACAAGGACAAGCGGGGAGCAGGCTTACCGTCGCACTTGGTCGGGTACGGAGTACGGGAGTACAGATGTCCAAGTCGAAGATTGTATGGTCCAGAAACGATGTCAAGGTGACGAGGACCGCATTTTGCCGCCCCTGTTTCTGGTTCAGTCCCGTCGATGATGCACGGGTATCGTCTTCTGCGTCTCCACGCTAATAAGTCACCTCGATGATATGCCGGCGTCCCAGTCGACCAAGGCTGGTTAGCACAGCATTCGCGATTGCCCGTCTCGCCTGGCACGTGGTTTGTCTGGGGGTCACGTCGAATCTGCCTGCCGCCCAAGGTACCTGCTACGTAGCGACCAGGTTACGCCATGAATCTTAAGTATCTGCTCAGCGGAGCTCGGGGGGCTCAGGTACCTGGTACAAGAAAGTCCCCGACACCCACGCCCAGCTCAAGCCCACGCCCATGCCCACGCCCATGCCCACGCCCTACAGGCTAACTCGAAGTACAGGCTACCACCACCAGCGCGCACTCTCTGTTCCTGCATTAGTGAGTGCCGGGTAAGGTAATTATCGTGCCGGCTAGGTAATAACAGGTACTGTGTATGAGATAACGTAGGGACTCCTTCTCGCATTTCGCGGGAAGATCAGCCCGCCCGCCCTACCACTCATTTCTGGCCATGCCTGTAGATCCATCCTCCTTACAGTCCTTGAGAAACCCTTCCAACTTCCTTTCCCAGTCGACTTGCGAAGGAACCACCCCCTTGCTCTTGCTCCATCAAGCAGACCGCAAGGGGGGGAGAGGAGAAACGACGATGAGCGGATCCCTGGATCGCCAACCTCACGCCCCTAGTCGAGTTAGTTAACTACTGTCCGTGTAATCCGTACTACTTCGTACGTACGGAGTAGTCGTCACCCAACCCGAGTCACATAACTAGTTACTACGTAGTACTGTATATGCAGGAGCTCGGTGCCACTGGCGAGATGGGGTGCACCATCCCATCATCATGTGATGGCAGGCACAGTTGTGAGTGTGGTTCGAGCGAATCGTATGCACCCAGCGGGGATAATAAGCCCTCCGATTGCCTCGGCCCTAACCAACCAACTGCCTTGGTTGGCAAGCTCGGAAACAATCCATAGTTGAGCTGAAGCTGGCAGCGTCGGGGCGCCCCTAACTAATCGCCTGCGCATGTCCATCCTCCAGTGTCATCTACCACGCGCCTGGGTCCGAAACTGCATCCCAGTGTTGTCACATAACGTACCGGTAGTTAGACCATACCGCCCGGCGACCTCTGCTTTTGCTCCAATTATCCCAACAACGGACCGATCTTCGCGACCCCTGAGGCCATGTTCAGTATCGACTATTCATTCATTCTCCGGTCTTTCTTGTTGGTCACAGAACTACACAGTAACTACTGGGTGTACTACGTAGACACCCATCGCCAAACTATTGCACCTCAGCACGAAAACTACTGTGTACTTGGTCGGAATGCGTTAGTCAACCAAGTTCGCATTTAATGCGCCGAGTGCCTGTTGTACACGGTGTCCGGTGTCCACCTCGTTGCTCCGTATGGGTAACTACTAGTCACTCCGTAGTTAAGTAACTAGTTACCTACTACGAAGTAAGTAAGTTAACTAACTATGCCGCCTCGGTGAAGTGCAGCGGGCACCACTGTACACCGTAGTAGCGAGCCTGGGGCCCTTGGGGAGGAAGAGGTTTCCGGCTGCCGCGCGTAGCAGGCCACGATGATTCGTGTTGGGTTTCCCCTCTCGTCCACTCGTTACCCTGGCCATCGCTGGCCGACCCAATTTACCGACGGTCTGGTGCCGAGTCGTCGCAAGTTTGGGGCAGACACGAGGGCCTTTCCAATCGTTGACCGCCCACAGTTTTGCTGCATGGCTACCTTACTGCGTACCCAGCCAACTCACCCTGATCGGTGACAAGAGCCTTCACCAACGTGGCACATGCTGAGTTGCCAGCCTCGGGGACATCGTAACGGCGGTCTACTGTGATTAGGCGGTCTGTAGCAGTCGAGGGAGGGGGCCGCAGGAGCAAAACGGACATGGACTCCACCCGACGACAACGGGCATGCTACGGCGGCAACGGCCTAGGCTGTCGCTACGGCGGAGACGACCTGGGCTGTCCTGTCGCTACCGTGTCGCTACCGTGTCGGCATATGCGGTGAATCCATGATGCTCTGGCGATGTGGATAAATTCGGGCAGGACCCCTATCTTCCAGAAGCTCTCTTCTGGCCTTGCCGTCAAAACTGGGCTCGACTCAACGATCATTCATCCTTGGCACTGGTAATCAATTACCCACGTCTGTTCCCCGGTCCAGAATCCAGATGGTGGGAGGTCCACCAACAGACCCCCCCTCCAAGGAACAATTCCAGAAGCCCATTTCTCTCAAGTACCCACTACATGTTTCCCCAGCCACAAATCGGGCAACATCTAACCGTCATGCATGATCTCCACCATCTGTCAACGGTAGCCATGCATATGCACCATACTGTATCGTACAGTACCGCACCGGGGGAGGGAGGGGGGACAAGGTAGAGTGAGTGAGTGAGTGTGTGCAGCCTGCAGCCAGCAGCCAGCAGCCAGCAGCAGCTAAACGTTAACTACCGGGCGCACTCTCGTCCATCAGCTGTGCCACTCAGATCATGCATGAGAGCTCAGATTTCGACAATCGCGTCCGATGTCGCGCTCTGCCTTCCCATCTCGGAAACGGCTGCTGTCGAGTCATGAGAATCTCGCTTCTGAATCTTGTTTGTTCTGCCCATTTCCTGCAACACACCCGTGCCAGCCGTGCTGACAAGGACAGGGGGGTGGTCATCGATTGATAGTCCAAGCTAACTACGCGTACCTCGTGGCATGGTTCCGGGGAACGTTCCCGAGCAATGGGAACGCCTGAAACCAAGCACAACCTTTTCTTTTCCCTTTTTTCCCTTATTTTCCTTTTCCTGGCCTCTTTTGCGACTGATTGCTAGGACGGGACGAAAATTTTCACGCAGGCATGCATGCCCTACCTAATCCCTGGCGACAAATCTGACCCTGTAAGCCACAAACTTGAACATGTTATCAATCGCGAGGCAAGGGTGGTGGGCAGAAAACAACCAAGCCAAAAAGGTGTGGATGTGGATGTGGATGGATTGATTGAGACAAACCAGCGCCATGGTGCCGCCGTCATACGGATACTACGTAACGTACAGTATTGGGATGAGCAGTCAATCCATGGTCCATGGTCATGGAGCACGCAAGTACTTTGTCAACCAGAAACTCTTGGGCTGCCTCCTCTCCCTCGACTGTCCCACCCAGGCCAGCAGCAGCCGTCATGGGTGTTGTTCCGGTTCCTCCACGAGGAAAGGAAAGAGGAGCGTTTCGGCATGCGGAAAATCTTCCCCGTCGCCCAGCGGCGGCGTCCACTCCGTATTGCCCATCAACCTTGACCCATGGCCGCCGCCCATCCTTATTAATAACCCAACACACAAAGTTCACACGAATCCACTTGCAGTGCGCTTCATGCCGAACTCTGTTCAAAACCAACGATAGCTGGGCGTTCATGGCGTCGCAGAGCAGACGAGAGAGCATGACGAAGAGGGAAGTCGCGTCCCGGCCGCCGCACCTGTCAATGTCAATGTCACGAAATGATGAATACGAAATCAAGATGATGCGGCCTCGGGTGCGGCCAAGCCGTCTCTTGTCAGTTTACATTTACTTTTTGGCGTGACGTACCGTGTGTCCAAGCGGACCGACTCAGGCTCTCGCTTCCAGCCCCCCCCCGTCCCGGTCATATCGAGGGATGGTAACCTATCTCTCCCTACATACTACGTACTCCGTAGTTAGTACCTCTTGCTTCGGGATGCCTTCGGTCTACGTAGCACTCGGTGTCCCTTGTTAGTGACTCACTCACCTTGGACGATCCCCTGTTACAGTATCATTTTACGTCCACGATTCGGTTTAATTGCACGGTTAATAACCCCGGCACACCGGTGGAGAGGATGGAATGCCGGGGTCTCTGTGGACTGGATCCGCAGGAGAGTTTGGTATCCCAATTCGGCTCAAACATTCTCGCGTCGTTCCAGAAGCTTTTCATTTCTAACTCTATGGGGGGGGCTAGGTAGTTACTCCGTAGTGTGGTCATTGTAATAATTAATGTTGCTAGTCGCTTTGTTTGGTTGGCTCCGCACACATGTGAATTCCGCAACTGCTGCTGCCACTGCTGCTATTTTGACATGTCGTGGGCAGGTGCCAGACAGGGAGACTGTCAAAACAGCCACTTTATTACATTGTTTCCACGTGGCTTTCATGCACGGCGATAAGTGCCGCGTAGCGGAGGGACAACGTTCAGACGAAACAGAGGGCCGAGCGGAGGTCAATCCTCCAGTAGTTGTCCACACCTTCCTTGTCGCACCAGCGCATTAACACTTGGAGCATCCGCCACGCTCATGGTGGCTGGCGTAAAACATCGGGTGGACCGACCCGAGTTGATGCCCCTTCTCGTACTTTGTATGTCCTGAGGAGTGCGTGGTGGACGCACGAACGAACGTGAGATGATGATGTCGACATGTGACGTTTGACAGCATTTCCGATAGCCTTAGGATGAGTAACTTGTGAGGTGAGGCGGCATTCAGGGCTGTGGCCGCCGAGAGGAGGTCACAGATCCAAGTGAGTCCAACTGAGTCCAAGTGGCATTTCAGCTATGCATTCCAATTCAGGAAGGTAGGCGTAAATCATAAAGGACTTTAGCGTACGTCGACCAACCGGTGATAAGTTCGTGTTCAAGTCCATGTCCTTATCGTACCACGAAACGCCGCACTGGCAACAAGGACGAGTACTCAGCCACCCTGAGGTGCAGCCGCAAGCGCTCAGCGCCTGACGGGCCGACGTGGCTGATGTTTTAGGGGGGTTTCCGCCCCGCATTGTTCAATTGAGATATGCGTCCAGACTTGGAGCTTGCTTCCCACGTCAACCTCGCCGAGGAGCATCCCAAAGCCCCACCACATGGTTCATGACCGCCAACGACAGTAGCCCACGACAACGGCAACTCATCACACCGAAGACCAGCTCTCTGCGAGCATCCCGCAGCTGCTGTGCTCGTTTAGCAGTGTACCTGTACATCACTCACGGAACCTGACCTCGAAACAACACAGCCCCCCCCCCCCCCTTTCCCTTCGCCGCCATGTCCATCATCCAGCAACACACGTCGGCCTCGCTCACCGACGCTTGGCGCACAATCAACGTCGACGCCCTGGACCCGGAGAGCTCGTACAACTTTGACACGACGACGCTGCACCCGCCGCTGCCCGAGATCAGCGAGTCCGATGCGCGCCAGCTCAACGCCCAGGTGCGCCAGCTGCTGCGGGGCGGTGACGCCGAGGGTGCCCTCCGCGGCTGCCTCGAGACCCCCGTCTACAACGGCCCCGACGCCGCAAAGGACCAGCACGCCCAGACCGTGACCGAGGTCCTGCAGAGCATCAAGGCGAGCGACATGAGCCCCATGCTGCAGCGCATTCACGAGGCCGAGGGCGGCAGCGAGCTGCTGGACGTGCTGATGAAGTACCTGTGCGTAATATCCACCCACCCTCGACAACCACACGGAAAGGCCGCCTTGAAGATACTGACAGAAATCCGGGCGAATAGATACAAAGGCATGAGCAGCTCGGCGGGTTCTGCGTCGCGAACGCACAGCAGTCGGAACCCTAGCAACTTGACGCCGCAGCAGACCGGCTTCAGCCAGATCTCCGGCCGCCCCGTCGCCTCCAACGAGTCCACGGGTGCCGCCATGAGCGTTCTGCTAAGCTGGCACGAAAAGGTTGTGGATATAGCCGGCCAGGGATGCATTGGCAGATGTATGACAGATTGGCGCCGGGTCTGAGGGGACCTCGAGGGCGGTTTACGATATAACGAATCACCTCGCATTCGCTGCTCGCCTCATTCCAAAGGCTTCTCTTCATAGGGCGCAGTGGCGAGCGTGCAAAAAACAGACCATTTTCGCTTGAGACTTTCCAGATTGCCATGCTGCCCACTGTGGCTGTTACTGCGAATAATCCACGCAAGGCTAGGTTTGCAGAAACCTGTTGATTATTGGCTTTCGTAATTGGCGACCTGCAATAGGGACGGGTCTCCCTTTGCTGGCATTCTCAGGAAAATCGGCTACTTGTATAACGTTGCAGTTACATATGTTCCGTCCCATACACACACGTGACAGGTTATAGATGAAACAAACGCCTATGGCCGATGTGGTGGAAGCCATCGGCCTCAAACTCGTTGGACAGTTCACCTTGTCACCTCAAAGAGAACCCTGATGCGGCATCTTTTTCACTCGGGTATCGTAGGCTTGTTCTCGCGTGTCGTAGGTAACCCTTGTACCAACGTCCTTCACGACCCTCGGTACTTTCTCATCAAGCCCCCTTTCCCACTCGCAAGCCCTCCGCTCCTCAAACTTCTGCAAAGTCGGCGCTTTCCCTTCTCCAAGAAGAAAGATCCTGCCATACTCCAGGCCCACCCGGGGGGGGCAGCAGGACCTTCGTATACTGGCTTTAGGTTTTGGACGACCGAGGTACCGATCCGTTCGGTTTCGCCGCAGAGGACGATAGGCATGGGTTTGGTGTCTGACATGGCTGCGAACCATGATCTTCTTCGGCCGAGGGCTATAGTCCAAACAGAGGGATTGGGTGGTACAGAGGAGATGAGAAGGACCGAGGGGGTATATCATATCGACGGGTATACTACCGTTTTATGGAGCTTTGGTCTCGATGAGGTAAGACTTTTCTTTCTTCCCCGGTCTGAGAAAGACCGCGGACTGAACTGAACGGAACTGAACTGCTTACAGCTAGTTCGAACGGCTACGTGGGGATGCTACAATCTTGCCACACTAGTTATCCTACTGGGTGCTCTGCAGGTCTATTCACGTTTGGATCGTGTTCTCTTTGGGCATTGATATCGAAGATGATGGGCGTATATATGCCAGCCATATGTTCTGCGGCCTCTCCAAGCTTGATGGACACACCTGCCACGCGACGAGCAAGACTAAGTATATCAAGTGTATCCCATAGAGTACATATAGTTCACCGCTGACATATATCCTTTTGCAACTTTTGCAACGCCCATCGCTGTGGTGCTATTAGATTACTGATTGGAATCCACCAAATGACCGTTGCATTTTCCGGAATGCATTTGTAACTCGACCTAAGTTATCTCCAAATCCCCTCTTCCTACGAGACCATTATATTGCTGAACGCGTCCGTAATATCCCTTCTCGTCGGTCCTTCCTCGAGCGCCGGGAATTTCAGCACTCCTACAGCTAGCCTCTCTTGCATGAGCTTCATCATCACCCCGGGCACACTCTCATCCGTCGCTCGGATGGTGAGTCGAAGCATCTAGTAGAAAACGTTAGCATGTTATCTTTCAAGGCTGGCAGAGGCGCGAGGAATCCTTACATTTGAAGAATAGTTGGGCTCCAGACGCAGTAAACAGCCGAATTTGCCACCCCCGGTCGAGTGCATTACACTTGCCCCGACAAAGTTCTTGCTGTTGGGGTCAACTCCGTCCAGTATGCCCCATCTAAAGCCCGATACCGTCTTGCGAATGAAATCCTCGTTAAATTCCTTGTCGTCCTTCTTCCCCGACAAGTGGATAATATGCTGTGCTTCTCGTGGAGCACCTCCGATTTGCTTCCATCGCTTGAAGAAGTCCTCGGCCCCAAGCTCAGCCGGGTCCATGAACTTATGTGCGGTAAGGGGTAGCTTCAGGGTAAGTGCCTGCAGGGCGCCGGCAAGGTAGCTGATTCGGATGGTGGGCGCCTTTTCGAAAACCTTCTTGCATTCAAACATGATGACCTGCCTTGTCTGAGCGCCCTGCCCTATGCTGCTCTCGGGCATTGTCTTGACGTCCCAGGCCAATTTCTCCTTCTCGCTTTCTTCGAGATCCAGGGTCGTTGTGAAGGAGCTCACAGTAGCGGGCGTCTTGTTCGTGAAATACAGGATGAGGCATGCCATCTCGCCCCTGTATTCCGACCGAACGCCAATCTGGATCTGGCCATCCTCGAACAAGATACCGTCGGACCTGAGCAGCAGCTTGAGGTACCCGGGCTCCCACCCGGGCGATAAATGAGCAGCACTGGCCAAATTGGGTGTCTTCAACTGCTTCTGCTCGTTCGGGCCCGCGTTCATGTCGAGTCCCATTAGATCGTGGTTGCCATGCCCGTTTGCATTCCCGTTGGTGGCGGCGGCGCTGCCATTAAGAGGACCGTTGGAGCTAAATGCCCTCTTCAGCCCAGGGTTCTTGGCCATGTTCAGCTCGGTCGCATCCGCATTGGCGTCTTTTCCACCAACAACCCATGTCCGCTTATCGCTGGTGTTGGCATGCTTCTGGTGCAGCCTGGACAGGAGAGCGGACTGTCGTTCGGGGAATGGCGGCATCTCATCACACACGGTCCGTAAGAGATCATCCGTTGGGAGGCTGGCCATCATTAGATATTCGCAAGCTCTTTGTTGTAGCTCCGAGTCCAGCGTGTGGCTGTAGACTTCGAAGACGTGCAGGAGCTGCGGCTTGATCTCGGGGAAGAGGTTGACGTATTTAACAAAGGACGATAGAATCATAGCGCGGGTACTTGAGGAGCAGGCAGGGAGCTTGGTCTGCAGCGCAAGAAATTGCTCGATGGGACTTGAACCCGGCTCCTCGGCAATCAGATGACCGAACTCGCCCAGTATGTACGCGCCAATCTTGACCAGAGTCTCGTGACAATGGTCTTGCTTGATGTGCTGAAGGGTGTTCTGGGCAGCATACACCTGTAGCTCCTCGTTGTTGGTCACAATCTGAATGACTCGCTGCCAGACTTCGTCACTCAAGTGATCTCCTGCCACGGCTACTAAGCGCAGCGACACGTTGATGTACCACTGTATGTCAGTCGCGTACTTTTCTGTCAAGATGGCAATCTTCAGAGCCATCTCTTCCCGGATGGCAAAGTCGGCGTTTTGCAGATAATGCAGCAGCTCTGCCACTATAGGTCCGGAATTGGTCGAGTCGCACATACTATATAGCAGGTCAAGACCTTTTCTGCGGACGCTGATGTCTCGGTCCTTCAAAGACCCGATGATGATGTCCTGATGCTGCTTGATCGGATCCAGGTTCTCGGCTCGGGCAGCTAGATGGGTCATGGCCTCTAAGCCAAGGTATCGCACATTCGTCTCCCGCGACGTGATGAAACGGCCGAGCCGCGAGGATATCTGTCTCATCAGGGCATGCTCGGTGTCGAGATGGATGATGAGGTTGATGGCTTCGAACAAGACTGCGTTCTGAGCGTTGTTCTGCTGCACGTTCTTGTTTGTCTCCATGGCGAGGTTGAGGATCTTCTGCAGGGATTCGCGGATCATCTCACGAACGTGGCTGTCCTCTACGATGGCTGTCAGTTTGATGAAGCCAGCTGGGCGTCACGGGGCTTACCTGAAGGCGGAAAGTACTGTAACAAGCGCAGTAGCTTGACTTGTAGCCATGGACATGGCACCTTGTAGTACAGGTAGTCGGCGGCAAACTCGCCATCGATCAGTATACGCTTCAGCCTAGATGCTGCCTTGACGTAGGCCCCTTTGTACTGGCCGGGGTTGTCCTGAGCCACGGCCATTACGAGGGACGTGACGGAGAGGGCCACTCCCACATCCTGATCGTCCATCAGGGACACCATGCGCTCGGCCCATTGGGGCTGGACAATATCCGGATACTTGCGGTACAAGCGAAGCAGGGTGAGGGCGGCCTTCTTCTTCACGAAGGTTTTCGATGTCCTGGCACCAGTCAGATTGGCCTGCGCAGGAGTAAGCAGCAAAGGCGTGACTTACGGTGAGATCAGTAACCTGTGGACCTCGCCGCTGAGAGCCTCTCCCATCTCCCTTCCTCCAACGTTGGCAATCGCGTGCAGAGCAAGGCAGTTGAACAGCTCGTTGTGATCGAGCAGGTCTTTCCGTATGCTGTTGACGACCAAATGCAGCAGTTCGTGCTTCTCGTGGAGGAATAGCGTCATGGCTAGGTATCCGATCTGCTTCTCGGAGTATTTGCTGGCGGAAATGAGGTTGACGGCTTCGAGGTGGCCAAAGTCGACGTTCCAACCAAGGATGTATATATACAGAAGCTTCGGGGACGCGTTGTTAGAATGTCTCTGCCGGGTCATGAGAGTCGGATGGCCGTACCTTGCAAACATATTTCTTCTTGTGGTAGCCGCTCAAGCTGCCATCTGCCAGTACAGTCACGAAGTCAGTCTCGGTCCGAATCGCATCGCTTTGGTGTCCGGATGTCGGCCTATTGTACCTTTGAATTTCTGCCTGTTGCGGTGACACAGCTGTTAGTGATGGGGATTCTCTCGTGCGAGATGCACCCCTTGCTTACCGTATGTTGGCCAGCTCCTTGTTGATTCTCTTCTCTTCCAAGTCGCGTGCTCGGGCGTTTCTCAGGTCAGCAATGAATTGAACCAGCCCGCGCATGTTCGCATTGCTGCTGGTCGAGCGGCCGAGGAAGCCAGCCGCGGTAGAGGCCATGGTGTCGGTGTCGGTGTCGTTGTCGTTGTCGCCGGAGCCCCTATTTGGGCACCACCTGCAATTATCGTCTTGGTACCACCGGCGGCGAGCCCGTTCCGAATGGGCAGACACGCGCACGTAGGACCGTCGAGCAGCGCGGAACGCACAGAGAAAAATGATCCAATTGGAAGAGCGCGCTCGCGATGCGGCTGTTGTGGTGGCTATGGTCACTCTTTCCCCATGGTCCCCGCGAAGTGATCCGTCGGGTGTTGATCGATGAGCTGGCTGCTGGCTGCTGGCTGCTGGCTGCTGCTGTGGCTAGCTCAGAGCTGGTGGGACGAGC
Source organism: Arthrinium puccinioides (assembly GCA_022414665.1). Classification (NCBI taxonomy): domain Eukaryota; kingdom Fungi; phylum Ascomycota; class Sordariomycetes; order Amphisphaeriales; family Apiosporaceae; genus Arthrinium; species Arthrinium puccinioides. Next base: position 1,068,781 of record JAIUNF010000005.1, read on the forward strand.
GGGATCCCGGTGATTAGGTCTAGGTCGAGTCGATGTGCAGTCGCTGCGATGGATGGGGGAGGCGCTGAGTGACGGTGGGCAGTGAGACGGGTCCAATCTGTCCAATCTTGACGGCTACGGTTCCCACAAGCGAGTCTTATTAGTCACGAACAAGGTGGTCGGGGAGATGGAAATCATGGCATGGCCCCAGGTCCGAGTCTCGTTCGGCTTCCAAATGTTCAGTCAGGGTGGTGCGGGACTTGCCTGCTGACAATTCGATGATGAAGAAGAACCCTGCACCCTGCCGGCCCGAGTACGTAGCACTCCGTAACTTGCTAACTTGACTAGGTAGCTAACTTACTCTGCAGTCTACTACGGATACTGTGTACTGTGTACTCACATATGTGGCTGGTGCAGTACCCACTGTGCACTCCTCAGTTGACTACTGCAGCCAAGCCCCGAGGCTCTTCAATGTGGCTTGGCTTTCTGATGTGGCTCGCCCCGTTCGCTAAAGCTGGAGCTTGCTTGCGTCACGATTTAGTTACACCTCTCTTTCAGATCAATGCTGTCACCACCCGGTTCTCTCCCTTTCAGCCAGAATGTGGGGAGTCTTCCATTGGTTCTTGGGAGGATCCATCGTACAGTGAGGAATATGGGAATCCGTCGGATATCCCAAACCGGCCAGTTGTGCCTTAATTGGACTGCAGCTGGCGTTGGAACAAGACGGTCTTACGCCTTCGCTACCGCTGCGCCGCCCATCCACGAAGTCTTCAACAGCCGGACGAAATGGCTGCAGAAGGAGCGGGCTGCTGCCAAAGTTGACGAAAGCCGCATCGCCGATTATCTGAAAGATGAAGTCGCCCAGCGACTCTGCGAAAGACTGCTCGACATCAAGCGCCACTACCCCCGAGTCCTCGACGTCGGTGCAAACTCGTGTAACATTGCGCGTGCTTTGGTATCGCCCAGGCCAGATCAAGACCTGTTAAGCATGCCCGCCACGGAGCCTCTCATCAAGAGAATCGAACACCTCACCGCTGCCGAGTCGTCCGAAACTCTGTTGTACCGAGATGCCGACCAGCCGTTCAATGAGCAGATCAACATGACCCGCGAGGTACTGGCCAGCGCCGAAACAATACCCTACGCAGCCGACTCGTTCGACCTGGTCCTGAGCTCGCTCAGTCTGCACTGGATCAACGATCTGCCAGGCATGCTGGCACAGATCAACAACGTACTCAAGCCAGACTGCGCTTTTGTGGGTGCCATGCTCGGAGGCGACACACTTTTCGAGCTTCGCACGTCTCTGCAGCTTGCCGAGCAGGAGCGCAGAGGCGGCATATCGTCACATGTATCACCGCTGGCTGATGTTCGCGACTGTGGTGGATTACTGCAGAAGGCCGGCTTCAATATGGTTGGAGTGGACGTCGACGACATCATCGTCGATTACCCGGATACGTATGCCTTGATGCAGGATCTGCAGGCAATGGGAGAGAGCAACGCCGTCCTCGGCAGAGAGATGGGCGGAATTCAACGTGATGTCCTCCTGGCCACCGAAGCCATTTATCGCGAGCTTCACGGCAACGAGGACGGCACATTACCCGCGACATTCAGGATGATCTACATGATCGGGTGGAAAGCGTCCGAGGGGCAATCCAAACCTCTGCCGAGAGGCAGCGGCGAGATCAACCTGAAGGACTTTCTATCGCAGAAGTAGCCCAGGCCTGGGTAATAGATGCGTCCACAACCACAACCACAACCACAACCACATCATATCGACAAATTAGCATAATTCGACAGTGATTGACCCAACATGAAGAAGAGTAAGCTGAGCAGCATTTCCGGGGCTGGCTGCTTTTCTCTTCAACAGATCTGCTCTCGCTGGCAGTAGTCACTGAGAGTCTGAGATCCAGTTTGGCAATCGATTTCGAAATTCTCCGTGAGGTCCGCTAATAACTAACTCATTACGTACGCCGACTAAGCTTGGCGCCGCTCTCTCGGGATTCCTCCGACGTGGCACGGCACGGCACGGGCCGGCAAGAACTGATTCTCAAGCAACACTCCGACGACGCAAACTCTCACGGTGACCTGGATGGCACGGCGCCAGTAGTGAACTATTGAGAGCAAGGGACACATTGTCCATTACTATCCCCAAAAGGGAACGGTTAAGCTCATGCTACACGCTACACATCGAACCCCCGTCTCGAGACAGCTCTACAGTCTACTAGGCATTACTACCATCCACTCGCACGGGCATGGGGTTCGGTCGGAGCTTGTCCGGGGTTTTGGGATGCTGCAGCGCCGAATCCGGCGTCACCCACCTATAGCCCCCCCCTTCCTTCGTACTTAGATTGCCAAACTACAGAGTTTTTGTGTACCATGGTATTATTGGAAATGCTTGAAACCTGCAAAGACGCTCCGATAAATTCTCTCTCGCCCATCATCCGGCGCCATCTCTTGACCGATCAATTACTTGCCCACATGGCTCGTGACAATCATCTATCATGATGAACGAGAAGGAAACCCCCAGTAGCCATGTCCACGACGACGACCACCCGCAGAGCTCCGTTGCTTCCGACGACGACGGAAGTTTCGAAGCTATTCAAAGTGCTCACCGCCAACATGATCCAGAACCAGCTCACGAATCGATCACAAGGCAAAGGTCGGCGATAACGCGCGCATCTGGGGATTTGCGTCGAACAGCCAGCAACGTGCTATCCAATGTCGTATCCCGGATGACAACCCGTGACCTCCCCGAACCCCCTCCACCTCCTGACGGCGGCAGGACAGCGTGGACGCAGGTGGCCATGGGATGGCTGGTCATCTTTACGACGTGGGGTTATGTTAATTCCTTTGGAGCATTCCAGACGTACTATACGTCGGACATGCTATCCAACTGCTCGCCCTCGCAGGTCTCGTGGATCGGTTCCGTCCAGACGTTCCTGACCCTCATTGTCGGCGCCTTCTCCGGCCGTATGCTCGATGCGGGTCTGTTTCTTCCTACCTTCATCGTCGGCGCCGTCCTGCAGGTCCTCGGCATGTTCTTAATGAGCATCTCGACGCAGTACTGGTCGCTGATGTTGACACAGGGAGTCCTCACGGGGATCGGGGGTGGAATTTTCTTCACCCCTTCTCTGGCTATTGTTTCCACGTACTTCCAGGACAGACGGGCAATTGCCGTCGGCTTGTCGACGACCGGTAATTCGGCTGGCGGTATGGTCTACCCGGTTGTTGTCAGGCAGCTGATACCTTTGGTGGGATTTGCCTGGACCGCCCGGGTCCTCGCCTTCATGAACCTCGGCTGTCTAGCTGTGGTCTTTGCATTCATGCGGCCACGACTCCCGCCCAGAAAGTCGGGGCCCATTATCGACTTTTCTGCCTTCAGAGAACCCGTTTATGTGGCAGTCGTAGTCGGCTTGTTTCTTTCCATGTGGGCCAACTACTTTACATTTTACTATGTATGTACATCAAACTGCCCCCCCGTTCTTGTGCGCATCACTCACTCATCTTGACCGCAGATTGCCTCCTTCGGCCGAGACGCTCTTGGCCTTTCGTACTCGTCCGCATCCCTTCTGGTCATCATCCTGAACGGCGCGGGTCTGATTTTCCGCATTATCCCACCGCTGATAGCGGATCGTGTTGGACCCATCAACGTTTTGTTACCTGTGACATTGCTTTGGGCCATCGTGTCATTCTGCTGGCTCGCTGTGCACAGTACAACCGAGTACTATGTCTTCACGGCTCTCTACGGTGTGGTGGCAGGATCTTACCAGTGTCTCATGCCGACTATGGTAGCGAGTATTACAAAGAGGCTGGATACCGTCGGTACGAGACTTGGGATGGCATTTGGCATTTTCTCGTTTGCGTCCTTGACGGGGCCGCCCATCGGTGGTGCATTGTTGGGTGCAATGGGCGGAAGTTATACGGTGGCTCAAATTTGGGCCGCTTGTTCTATGGCGCTATCGCTGGTGCTCTTTGTTACGGCTAGGGTGTATAGAGTCGGTTGGGAACCCATGCTAAAGTGTTGATATTTCATGGGGTAATAATTACAGGCGGAATATATATGGACCAGGGAACTACTATACGTCGTCCGCGAAGGCTTCTTCAAAGACAAAAATGAAAAAGGACCAGAACCCACGAATCGTTGAGTGTCATTTTACTTCAGCTAACCATCATCAGCAAATCAATACGCGGATTCCTGCCACATGCCCGTGGATGCATGGTATCTATTGTTGGGCTCAGTAGGTGGGGGCAAACGATCGAGCTCGGATTGGTGCCTCGTGTATTGGACTCGGTTTGTTTTGAAGTTGGCGAGTTGAACCTCGCGCCAGGACAATGGAACACGAGATTCATCGATCTAGTGTATCGGTCGTCTACCACACACATCCACATATCAGACATCTCGATTGTGTTTCTCCAGTCGAACACACGCCCGTCTTCTTCACATCCCCACCGTTTGCAGGTTTCTCCATGAGGAGTTCACCACATCACGTTTGACGTATCCGTCGACCTGCCTCAGTTTTGATTATACCTACTACCCGCCCACCGGACGGGTAGCCACCTTTTTTGTACCACGATCAAATTACCTTCCAGACTCACCCACGTTCTCCTCCCGAGCCGCCTTCCAGCATAATCTCATCGTACCAAGCTTTGGGGACTCGGCGACACCCATTGGCATCTTGTTTTCTATTTTCAACTACATTCGTGTTGATCGAGTCTTCAGACCCAATTCTCACCAAACCACATCGCACTCCGTTTGCAGGATCCTTGCGTCAGCCCGTCGCCAAGATGAAAAACCCTCTCAAGTCCCTGCAGAGCACGTACGAGTTGTTCAAGCTTCGCTTTGGAGGAGCCAAGTACAGATTCGCCTGGCTGGGGTTTACTGCCATTTGCGGTGTCGCGCTCTTGGCCGTCATAGGTTAGTCACTTCTGCGGGAGAGCCAGGGACGTATCGTGGGGACTCGAGCTGCGTACTGACAAGACGCTCGCAGCGGGAATATACAGCATCACCATGGAGTTGAATGGGAGAGGCGCCAGTCCCGTTGACGGTGTCGACGGTTGGGAGCCGGGTTCTTTGGTATACGCCCAAGAGCGAGTTGCTGCTCCGGGTTTGGAGGGTACGGGTGAGTTTGTGCTCGTACATAGTAGCAATGCCTCATTCACTGACCATGCTACGACTACAGATACGTTTGCGGCTTCGTCGGCGTCGAGTTTGACCAGACAAAGAAGCAGTCTGTCCCCTCCCTCACCGATGTACTTGACTTCAACGGCGGTGACCGTTTCAAGAGACTTGGTCCAGGGGACCACAACCACTGCTTCCCAAGAAACGGGCTTGGTTTACACCACAGTGACCCATACCATTACGGTCCAGCTGTCATCCATCGGATCAAAGCCGGTGTCTACGTCTTCCACGACAAGATCTACGCCTACCACTACAGCCACGTCTTCAGCCTCGTCAACATTGACGTCTCCGAATACACCAGTCACAACTGCCTCTACAGCCGAGCATTCGGTAACATCACCATCGTTATCCATGCTCTCCTCTACGGCAGCAACGCCTACTGCTACAGACGAGCTTTCCACGACGTCCATGTCCCCTGCTTCATCGATGACAGGTCTCATGTACTGCCCCGACTCGCAACGTCCCAAGATCTACACGCTCTGCCCGCTGATCCACCAAGATGTCCCCGGCATGGTTGACGCTGGCGCGGTCCCCGGCTCCGTAGGGACTGTCTCCGCTGGCCACCGAGGAGCCATGAACCCCTTGACATCATTGAGACTAGTCTTCTCCGGCATGTGGTCGACCGTAACAGGACAAGTTGAAGCGGCCCCGGCGCACATTGGGCTTGAAGAGCGCGGTTACAGCAAGACGAGACAGGAGAATCGCTACAGTTTCGGTCACATCGAGAAAGAGTTGAAGCGGAAGAATCTCGACTTACATGACAGCTTCGTCATGGCTATCGATACGATCAAGATGCAGCAAGAGCTACTTGAAAATCAGCACGATATCATCGAGGTACAGATGCTGAGCATCGAGGAGCTTGCTAGACTGCTGGCAACATCACAACTCCTGACTACAGCTGTTGTGGATAATCATGAAAGACCAAGGAAGGCAGATGGCTTTCAGGAACTAAAGCATTGAGAGAAAACTTCAACGAGAGGATATGTTGACCCGTCCACCATATATCTCACATACACATGTGCGGATCTGGAAGACTCGTCATATTCGGATTGGATTACCCTTGCTCTGTGTCTAGCTGTCCTGTAGCCCGGAGTCGAGAAAGAACAGACCTGGCCGGCATTCATTTGAGGGGCAGCGCAAGGCCCTGGGAATACCCCCTGACGGGACGTGGATCGGATGTTAGCTGTTTGAGAGCACAGGGCTAAAAGAGGAATGAATGGCATGAATAAAATGTACATGGATATTAGTAGATCACGAAGTCATGCTGCGACGACCGGGAGATGTTGCGGTTATCATGACTAGTGGACCGGACCATAGTACCAATAAACGCTACAAATGACTCAATAATAAACGAGCGTGCAAAGACTGGAGAAAAGTCGAAGCTTGTAAGCAAATACCCGTTCCAGGTTCCTTCAAAACTCTCTGGCTGATAACCACTTGTACTTGAAATACACGAGTATTTGCCCTAATTATCAAAACTGTACACAGTATCATGCCATTCCAAGACATTTCCGGAGCATCACCAAAATTATGTTCACGGAGCCTTCTCCGATGATTCCGAGGCACACTGGCACGACAAGTACTTAAGTAGCAAAACACGTAATACGTACATGCGTGATTGTAGAGAATAACCAGTGGAGTAACCAGCGGAACCACCTTCTTTCCATCCAAGTCACATAAATTCCCTACTTGGTAACCCCACAGATGAGAATCCTCCAACAACTCATACTAATATCTTCCAGAAACCCTCCAGCCGTACGATCGGTTATTCTCACAACCGTCCCTACCGTACTAGCGACCTTCTACAAGCCCAAGAGCAGCTGTCATGGATTGCAGCGATCATCTCTGGTGTAAAAGATGCTCTCGCGGCTTTATCGACCCCAATGCACTGCAAAATCATCTGGCCGACAGCTCTTTTCATTTCGATGTGAAGTACTGTGCACCATGCGACTTGTACTTTGAAGACTGGGTTGATATTAACAAGCACCGCGAAAAGTACCATGGCTTGCTACTATGCAGTCGGTGCAACTTTACCTTCAACCAACAAGCCGACTTGGATCAACATCTGAGAGAGTCCGGCAACCACAACGTCTGCCCCGAAGGATGCGGGAAGGACTACCCGACCAGAGACGAGCTTCTTGGACACTGCGAGCTTCATCCCAAGCCCTGTCCTCTGTGCCAAGTTCAGCTGAACAAACGGCAGCTAGAGCAGCATCTACGCGAGAGACACATCTATTGCCTCCGCTGCAGCGAGCAGTTCAGGACCTTGCCCGAACTTCAAGAGCACACTACTAGAAGTAGCAAACACTTTTGCTGCCGATTTTGCATTGTTGAATTTGACAATCGAAAGCTGCTCGACGCCCATCTCAAGCAGTATCACACAGAGCTCTACTGCCAAAAGTGCAACCTCCTGTTTGACACTACAGAAGCAACGGCTCGCCACTACGTCGAGCATAGTAAGCACTACTACTGCCAAAAGTGCAACAAGCACTTCGAAAAACCCCAAGACCTGGTGGAGCATTTTCAGAACGAGTTCGCGCCGGGAGCTGCTACAGGCTCACGCAGACACTACTACTGCCCAACCTGCTACGTGGATTTCGACGACGCCGCCTCCAGGTCAGGGCAGTTCAAGGTCTCTGCCGCTCACTATTACTGCCATATCTGCAACCTGGAATGCAAGACCGCGGCGGCACTGCGGGCCCACATTGAAGAGAGGCCCGACCTGCATTTCCCCTGCGAGAGCTGTGGCGCCCTGCTCGATTCATCGTATACCCTCAACACGCACCTGCGAAGGAACCATGCCTCACCGCACGACTGTGCCATATGCGACCTGCATCTAAGCTCCGACGCGGCCTTTGCTGACCACGTAAAGGTGAATCGGAGCGACTACTTTTACTGTACCCCGTGCGGCGAAGCCTTCAAGTCGTCCGACGACCTCGAGCTGCATACACGACGACGAGCAAGAGATCATCACTACTGCTTGGTCTGTAGCGAGCAGTTCGGCTCACCGGGCGCCTTGGACTATCACGTCGGAAAGTCACCCGACGTCCACTCTTACTGCCCAAAGTGCAACATTCAGTTCGCAGACGCCAATAACTTGGAGCGCCACGTGTGTCACGTCTTGTCAACACGGGTCTGCCATACCGACGACAAGGCGGGTCCAAAGGCACTCAAGAAGCTAGCTGATGTACATGGACATGGCGGCGTTGAAGCTGCCCCAGGCAAGATCATGTGCATCATATGCCCGGAGCGATTCGACTCGACTCACGAAATGATTCAGCATTGCGAGCAGAATCAGTGTGCCATCTTACCACAACAGGTGCACAGATATGTTGGCGTCAGGGATGCGAACGGCATGTACACGTCCAAGATGTTACGTCTGCCCATGGAGCAGTCGAGCAACGAGGCACAGTGGCGATACAAGTGTCCGCGGATGTCGTGCGGAGACAAATTCACCGTCTTCAGCCACCTGATCGAGCATCTGGGTGGTCAGTGTGGTGATTGGGTGACAAGGCTAGGGGAGAGCTTGGACTTTCTCAAGACATATATGAACAAGTAGGTGGAAGAATGCGTTGGCTAGAAGAACCGAGACGGTAAAATGGCCCACTACTGTGTATATGATCATCCTACCGCTGTTTAGCTGACTGTGTCCCTCTTCATCCGGCTGGACGGGCACCCACATCATTAACCTGACAGTGACGAGTAGGGGTATCGTCGACATTGCTGTGACTGTCCATGACACGTGTATGAGCTGAGGTGGTTCTAGTATGTACACTACCAAGAGAGGAGTACGACAGTTTCACACCACTTCCGCTGCAACGGCTTTTGTACGCACGCTTTTATGCACCCGCTCGTCAAATCAAACACCAGTAAACTCGAGGTCCTGCCCGTTCCAGTCGCCTCCCCACAGGTCGTTCAGGTCCATCCCCAGCAGCTCCAGATTGTAATCCGGGTTCGGCCCGTACGGTTGAGTGGCATCGGCCGGCGGCAGCATCCAGGGCGTGGACAGCGGCAGACTCTCCCGCAGCGTAGGCGTCAGGCCGAGCTGCATGTTCGTCTGGGCGTCGATGAGAAAAGGGGTCATGGACTGCGAGCCATCCGTCAGCTGTGTTGGAGTGTCGTTGGGGAGGAGGGGGGAGGAGAAGACGACGTACCTTGGCCCTATTGATGGGATCCGAGTCCCCCTGCGGCGTCTGCGCCGTCTCGTTTGGGAACGGCGGGATCTGGTACACCAGAAGCTTGCAGTGCAGGTTGATGAAGCGCTCGGCCGCGGACGCCTTGGACTGCTCCGAGGTCTTGAGGCCGAGGTGCGTCTCGAGCAGCCCGATGGCGGCGCACATGGACGAGTAGCCCCAGGGATCGTTGTTGCCGCAGCGGAGGATACGGTCTTCTTTTATGGCGAGGCACTTGAGCATGAGCTTGAGGGTCATGTCCGAGTTGGCGAGGATGAGACTCATGGAACCTGCCGTGAACTGTTAACAGGGGGTCCCTTTTTTCGATGCTCCGACACAGGACCGACCTGCTGGGGCCGACAAGTGCCAGAATACAGGGGCCGAGACAAAGTTGTGCGAGCTTACCTCTTGGTTGTTGCAGCGAGACGTTACACAGGTTGACGGCGGCATTCAACGTGTCTTCCCGCAGGAAGTAGAGGGCCCTTATCCCCTTTTTGAAGAGGCGGTCGTGCATGAGAACTATGTCACGAGCCGCATTATAGTAGACGAACTCGGCAATCTGGTATTTCAAATTGTGCTGGCGGAGTTTGAGGAAGGGTTGGAGAAGAGGTATCAGGTACTGTCGCAGCTGGAGATGGAGCAGAGTGTATCCGAGGATGGGCTTGTGGGAGTGGCGAAGTTCTGTGAGCGGAGGCTGTTCAAGATCCCAGGCGGGCAAGGCGTCAATCTCGCGCAAGAGCAGATCCCGGTACTTGCTGACTTGCTCCCAGTCGAGGTCTCCTGTCGGCCCGGTCAGCACCTGGTTGAGCTCGAGGCGCAGCTGTAGGCTCTGCCGGCTGACGTTCTGATACGAGGCGTAGGTGTACTCGTCGGCAGGTCTGGAGGCAGGAAGTTCGTCCGAGTCCTCGTCAAAGGCAGCGTCGTTGATGTTGCGAGGAGCCCTGACATCGATAGACAGCTGGCTCAGCATGGTCGGAAGCCCTTGGTCGTATGACGATTGGATGTCGAATTCCATGATGGTGGCCCATAGCCTCCTCCGCATCTCGCTATAGTATGGAGTGACTTTGGTCAGGATCTCGTCCGGGTCCCGGTGAAGACCGACGACGATGGCATCACCGACCAGCGAGCTGGAAGATGTCCAGAAGCGCTTCTTTTTTATGACATTGACTCTCTTCGCTAGGTGGACCAGACAGATGACTTGGTAATGAATAAGTTTGCGGTGCTTCTGGCTCTGCTTCTCCAGCCACGTATCACAGGCCTTGACCCATTTCTCAGCCGTCTGGAACGTGGTCGACTGAACGCCAACGAACTTGGTCACTTGCTCGTCGATCGAGTTTGATATTGCCAAGATGGCTAGAATCAGGGCTGTGAAGGCTGCCTGCCGGGTTGCCGAAGGCTCCCAGAACTTTTTGTAATTCCTCATGAAGGAGGGCACGTGGAGAACGCGATGGATCTGCTCAAACTGCTCCAAGTACAGGTTGACGAGGGAGTCGGTCTCGCTCTTTGGTGGGAGCAACGCCTCCAAGCTGGCATTGGGCGCCTGGAAGAGCTCGTCCCTGTCCTTCTTCCGTTTCACCCGATCTTTGCGTTGGATATTCAGGGGGCGTAGCCACTCATCGGCGGTCTCCTTCATAAAAGGCGTCAAGCCATCTAGAACTCATGTCAGCATATCCCACCTGGGGATATTGACCGCCAAAGCCAAGAAAACAGACGGTGTGGCTATCCCCTTGGACCATGGTCGTCGAGACTTACGCAGCTGTTGAAGAGACGTCCATGCATTATGAGGGCCATAGTACCGTGTCTTGAAGTTGTTCCCCTTGATAAACTGGCACTCCAAACCATCGCCGGGCTCTCCACCACTGCCAAACGGCACACGCACGCCTGCTTCGTGGGAAGGGCTGTCCTTCAAAGCTTCCTTGACCGTGGAGGGCGACGCCACAGTAGTGCCGTCCAAGGACCCTTGCTTCGACAAGGCGTTGCGTAAGCTGGCAACTTCCTGCTCCAGCTTCCGGATCCTGTCGTGATCTCGGGCAGCATCTCTCAAGATGGAAGGTTCAAGATCCCGCCGTGGGAGGGAGACGTCCCTGGCTGGGAGGTATGGATCTGATAGCGAATGCGATCTTTCGTGCCCAGAACTTAACCGTGGTTGGGTTTCACTGAGATGGCGATTAGTGTGTACAGTTTCACGCTACAAGACTCGGCAACATATCGACGCGAAGGACATGCTTGACGAACACTGCTAAATAGAAGGGGAGAAACACAAGTGTGCGTATTCTACAGTGGCAGTCTCATCGTCTGCATGATGATAAGAGGGGGCAAGTCGTACGACATGGGCCGTAATACATGACCAAGCTGGGCCCTGCAAGCTCAAAACTCTCTTGCCGAACAGTACAAACAACCTCGGGCGGCTTCTACACGCGCGGTTTGAACTCGGGGCGATGGCACCTGAGCTCGGCGATGTCGCGGCCATCCGAGCACTCGGCCGCTTGCGCCGAACGTTCAAAGTTGGATATAAAAACCCAAAGCTTTGGGGCAGGTATGGGTCGGGTCGCGCAGACTTTCTTCCCCAACATACCAAAAAAAAAAGAAAAAAGAGATCGATGGAGATGTGGGAACGAATAGTGAGACGACTTACTAGTTGCACTTGTCCGGCGTCCCTGACTTGAGGCAGCGATCGCATGGGAGTTCCCTGGAGCACGAAAGCTTCCTCCGTCGACACTCGAGGCATGACAGCCTTACCCGCTGCCGCTTCCGGGGTGGCTGTCCGCCAGAGGCAGAAACGGACGTGGTGTCGTGATCGTCGTGGTCCTGGTCCTGGTCCTGGTCCTGGTCCTGGTCGTCCTCGGCCACCACAGGAAGCATGGCCGCCTCGCCAGTGCCAGTGCCAGTGACCGCAGCGCCAGCAGGCGGCGAGGTATCCACCATGACTCGGTTTGCGCTCGGATTGAACCGGAACGGACGAGTTCTGCGTGTCTCGGGTGCTGATGCTGGCTGACACGGCGTGCCGCGGGCTTATTAGTATAGGTATTTCGGGCCTTATAGGCGCGAGCGTGGGTCGTCGATACTGGTGCCTTGGCCTGGGCAGCAGATCCGATTGATAAGATCAAATAGTTGTCTACGGAGTACGTAGTAGAGAAAAGCAGAAACCCTGTCTCGTCGTTTGCGAAGTTGCACACTTGAGAGCGAGCTCGGCGCTATCGGACTTCCGAGGTGGCATCGCATCTCTCCGCGCTTACTGTTCTAGCCTCGTCTCGCAAGCGAAGGATTGATAAGCATCATCTGCATGCAAACCCCTTTTGGATAACCAACTATACGTTCGTTTTGAAGGGCGATGAAGCGACCTCGTCAACCCGAGAGGTTCGGAATCCGTAAAAAATGTTGCCACTCGATGCCCGGCTACTTAGTTGAAGACACAAAACGAGGTGGAGACTTAGTTACTGTTTTACGGATACACAAGTATAACTACGGATACCAGTTATCCACCCTGGAGCATAGCAGTTGTTTGCTTCGCGCCTTACGGATGCAACTATATACGAACCAGTTTTAGTCACCATCATGTATGCAACTGCGTGCCAGCTGGTTATCCGTGACCAATGGCTTACTTGACTTACTTCGTAGTTGCGTGGTAGAAGTAGACATGTGAAGTAGTACCGGACTCCGTACGGGTAGTACGGAGTAAGTTAGGAAGGAGGGGTAACTTACTACTGTGTAGTTAGTTGGATGGTCCTGGTACTGTAATACCCATCAATCACCCGACGGTAAAACCGTCGCCAGCAAGGTCACCCGCCACACGCTAACTACGTCTGATAACTGCGCACTGCAATCCCGTCACTAACTGCGGAGTACGGATGGTGAGCAATGAATTGGTGAAGAATATGCGCCGAAAGAAGCAGGCGGTTTCGAGGATCGGCGTGAAACAACAGACCAACCAGAGCGCCCCTGAAGGGACCCTGCAGCCAGGTAAGTAACCAGCCAGAGCGCCCCTGACGGGACCCTGCAGCATCAGTGAGTACGAAGTACTTCGTACACAGTAGCCACTCCGTACAGAGTACTAAACGTTACGACTTCGTAGGAGAGTGCTATGTGTCCGTAGTCTGAGCTCTGACTAGTCAACCGAGTAACTAGTTAGTTATGGATACGGATACTCCGTACGGAGAACCCTACCGTAGTATCAATAAGTACCCCCAAATTATGGACTCGCCCGCAGAAAGGTTGTTTCAGAAAGGGGACCTCCCGCAACACACCATCCCAGACTGTTGTGTACGTGCTAAGTAGGAAACGTCTGCTGCGAAGACCGCAATGTATCATCATCATCACCATCTTCATCATCGCCGGCCGTCAAGATGTTGAGCTCTCACATCTGCCTCTTGCTGGCGGGCTTCCTCGGCTTCGTGCATGCCGCCATTGTCCCCGGGCGGGCCTTTGACAGGTTCATTAGCATCTGGCTCGAGAACCAGGTTAGTAGTAGTAGTTGTAGTAGTAGTAGTAGCAGCAGCAGCAGCAGCAGCAGCACCACCACCACCACCAGCACCACCAGCAGCACCACCAGCACCCTTTATTGGTCTCCCCTTCTTTTTCTTCTTGCTGTCGTCTTCGTTGTCATCGTCGTCATCTTGGCCCCCTTCCCTCCTGTACACCACATCCCTGTTGCAGATCACTTCTAACAGCAATGACAGGACTTTGCACAGGTCCTCAACGATCCCGACTTTGTCGATCTGAAGCGCTACGGCATCCTGCAGAAGCGATACTATGCGCTCACGCACCCGAGCGAGCCCAACTACCTCGCGTCCGTCGCCGGCGACTACTTTGGCCTCAACGACGATGCCATTATCAACATGCCCGAGAACGTGTCGACCGTCATCGACCTGCTCGACGCCAAGAGCGTCAGCTGGGCCGGCTACTACGAAGGCGCCCCCGGGCCCGCATACTTGGGCGACCACAGCTACGACGCGAACGGGACGTGGGATTACGTCAGGAAGCACAACCACTTTGCCTCGTTCGATTCCGTCAACATGAACGGCTCCAAGATCCTGCACCTGCTATCCTTTGACCAGTTCAAGCGCGACCTCGCCGCCGGCACCGTGCCGCAATACGTCATGATGTCGCCCAACATGCTCAACGACGGACACAACACGACCTTGGCCTACGCCACCAAGTGGGCTCACGAGTTTCTGCTACCGCTGCTTGCCGACGGCGCCTTCAAGGAACGGACGTTGATCCAGCTGACGTACGACGAGTCGGCCGACTTCACCAAGCCGAACCAGATCGTGTCCCTGCTGCTAGGGAGCGCGGTTCCCAAGAGCGCCGAGGGCAGCGAGGACGACACCTTTTACACGCATTACTCCATCCTGGCGACAGCAGAGAACAACTGGGGGCTGCCGACTCTCGGTCGATACGACGCCGCTGCGAACGTGTTCCAATTCGTCGCCGATCAGACCGGTCACGCCAACAAGGAGCCCTCGAACGCGGCGACGGTGGACAATACGATATCGTACCCTGGCATACTTCACAATGAGACTGCCAAGAACATCATGATCCCGCCTCCCAACTTGAAGCTGATCGGAGCTGGTGGACTGGGAGTACTGGAGTTGGTTGAGTTGCAATGGCGTAAAGATGCCGGAAAGACGACGCCGTATGATGAGAGCGGAAATGTGGTTGATGGTGACAAGAATTTGCCTGTATATAAAATACCGCAGTAGTGCTCGCGAGCCTCACCAGTTGGGAACCCGAGCCTCCAACTTGCCCTGATGAGCTGCTGCTATGTAAGTAGTACTTAATGGATTAGACTAACACGACTACTTGACAGGTGGCGGGTCGCAATAATGGTACCGAGTGAGTTACTCCCTACTCCGTACCACCGTACCGCCGTACCGCCATACCGGCGTACCAAATCGCCTCTTCAAAAACAAATGTGTTGTCGCAGCTCGTTGGCGCTCCTGTCGGTAGAGGAAGATCCCTCTATCCCCCGAATTCCCGCCGATCGTCCGAGGCCCAAGAATTTCCACCCATCGACCCCATTCCCCGGTGATCAGTAGATGTGAAAGGCCAGGGGTATCCGGCCAAGAGCATCGGAGACGGCATCGACGCTACCATAGCCAAGTCTGAGCCCGCCGATAGGCACCGAGGCAAGCGCTTCACTGGTGACCTATCACTTTCACGTTGGCTCTCCCAATGGCATGTAAGTCAAGCTTGATACCCGACTTATCGCCCCGCTTGTGCGTACCAATGTCGATCGTTTGTGTGTCTCTTGCAAGACATGGAGATTAACCCCATATCATCATCAGGTTTGGAATGCATTCAGCAACTCCGCACGGAGGCAAGGTCGCTGTAATCCGTACCTAGACGCTGGGAGGAGCTCCCAACCCCGTTTTGTTGACTTGGCACTGACGAGCGGAAATGACAAACCGAAAATGAGAGCGCACCACCCCAGGCGATCGGAGACGTACATGATTGGAGCCTTGACATGGTAGCTGTAGAATTGCGTCACTTGGAATTTCGGTTCCTTGAAGGTAGATGCTTCGTGTGCAGTAGTGGGGATACGGGTCTCCCTTCGGACAGTGTATTGCTGGGGGCGTTGTGGGCGGGAAGACGACCTGAACCCCTAACTACTGCCCTCGGGGATATGATCTGGTGGTGGAAGCGAACTGATGGGCCCGGTCACGCAGTTCCACATGCCGAGGAGCTGAATACAACAGCGTGGTGGTGCTGTTGATGCCATGTGACCAGAGCGATATGTCGGTGAGCGAATTGCTAGCAACTCGCCCGCTTCCCCAAATGTTATGTCCGCCCCGTCCGCTCACGTATGGCCGCCGGCCGGTAGCGGGTGGATTTGCCCTTGATGCCCGACACCTCCCACCATTGGATGAAATCGCTCAATGAGTAATCAATAGAATCGGCCTGCACGCTGTAGAGACCGATGGGCCACTGTGATCGTATCTCTTGTGCCATTTTCTCCATGATTTCATCCTCCTTGTCCTCGTCGACATGCGCAATCTCCCGTCGCAAGAGTCCGGCGTCGTCTGGAATCAGCGCTCCTTTGAGGAAATGGAACACGGCTTCTGAGACATAACAGTTTTGGCCCTGGTCCCATAGTCCCTTTGCGCAGAGGAGAAAGGTGGAGAGGCGAGCATTGTAAAGAACAGAGTCGGGACTGTGACCCGCGGCATCTCGTAAGGCGCTACACGCAAGGATGTGCAGGGAGTGGTAAATGCTGGGATCGTAATACTCGAAACCATGGCGTAGGTAATATAATCGAACGAGCGTTTCGAAACAGGCCTTTGACTGCGACACAATCATGGTTGGGCTGAGCAGCTTGCCCGTAGGAGCATCGCGCTCAAACGGTTCAAAGATGCCTACGAGCAACACGTGGAAATGCATACTAGACCTTGTTAGCCGCAAGCACCTGAGCCAAGTCTCTGCCCCCTAATAGAATGGGAAATGCACTTACTGGACTTTCAGCTGACTTGGAGATGCGATGTTATTTGGCGATAGCACGTCCGGAAGATTCTCGTACCTGAAATTATCATATTAGCGGGGGTAGCAGGCGATAGCAGGGGGCAACCGCGGGGTGGATGATGTAGCTTTCAAGGGAGCACACGCCGTCGTAGTACGCCTGTGGACAGGAATCCTGACTCGTACCAATTTTGAAGTCGCGTGTAGGTATCGTATGCACATTTGAGCGCCACGTGGCTATCAGTCTGGGGAAGTGCGGCTGCGTGGCGGGCAACGTCGTTCATTATGACACGAAACTCGGAAACAGCCTTGAAGGTAAAGCTATTGCCAATGCTTTGAAGCGTGTCACCGTGAGAGAACCTCACCAGTACATCACTGTAGTAGTCCACATTGCTAGTAGGGTCCAGCAACGGGCAGGTCGGCGGATGGTCGAGCAAAGGCGGCCTGAAACTATGATAACAAGCAAACCTGGAGAATGTTAGTGTCGGTTTCTTACAGACACCAAAGGCTCAACCTCAATCAAGCCCACTTACGCTTGCCAGTTGAACAGCCCCCAGGCTGTGATTCCGGCAGCAGCCTGCCAAATGCTACTTGACTCGCGGCTATGCGTGAAGAGGTGCATCTGTTGTGCCAGCCGCAGCGACATGTGTAAATAGTCCCAGCTGAGTGCATCGATGCCGTTCATGATGTAAGTCAGATGGACGATGGCGGCCGCTTGGACGGTCGTGATTTTGGCCACCCCTTGCTGCAAGTCGAGAAGTCTTCTCGCCTCGGCGAGGAAGCGATAGCCCATGTTGTCAGGGTTGGAGTAATCTGCTCGTGTTTTGGAGCTGCAATTGCCATGCTAGAACAGGTTAGTAGACGATCGCGGTGTTTATTGGACGGGCCGCTCCATACCCATGCAGCTGCGAGGATTGCATTCACAAGCAACGACGAGCAAAACCGGTTGTCGCAGTTCAGGAGGTCTTCGAGGAAGAGATCCTTATGGAAGAACTGATGAGATGGGTATTCATGGACGAAGTAGATCTTCATCAAATTACGAAGTGATGCATTGTCTGCCGTAACCGCGGTCCAACTTGCCACATCCGCCAACTCAAGTTTTGCGTCCCCTATTTCGACCGTATGGTACGGCAACAGGTACATCTTCTGGGAGACGTCCTGGGTTGTATCGACCTCGACTGCAGCCGAGTGCTCAGGGGTCGGAGGGACAACGGATTTTCGATGTAGCGTGGAGTCGAGGTAGGGATTCGCCCACGAATCACTTGCGAGGAAGGAGGGCATCTCCTTCCTGTAAGGAAACTCGTATCGGAACCGATCTCGGGGTCGTTGGGCGAGTTGAAGAAGAAGGTCGCCCGCTTTCAACGCCCCGACGATGATTCCGGGGTCCTCCCCGGCCTGAATTTTTTGAATAGCGAGGATGGCTTCGGCTCCCTGTCGATCTCTGATAATGCCAACAAGGGCCTCGTATGCTTGACATCTTTCCTGGAGGTCAAGCAGCTGCCGCTTCTGAGCAGTCAGATGAGTCTCTGTTGGGAGCGTCTTGTAGACGCAGATTGTATGGCGTTCGACGCAGATGGCACAACGCGGACGCTCAGCATTGCACTGTTTGGTCGCTGGGTCAGTCGCGCGCCTAAGGTCAAACAGGGTGTCTATTGCGTGGATATGACAACCTTTGACTTTCTCTTACGGCAAGCCTCGCAGGCTGCTTTGCTAGCTGTCCTCTTGGGAATCGGCGACGAGGGAGAGCGAGAGCTGCTTTGTTCTCCATGGCGTGCAGGCAGTAGCTGACGCAGCGGGCGCGACATGACCTCCGTGGTAACACTCCCTTTGCCCGCCTAACAAGATGCCAGCATCTGGCGATTCAAACCGACCAGTCACAAAAAGTTGTCCAGCGGCCATAGATCAGCAAGAAATCCCTGACGAGCGAATGCGGTTGTCTGTCCGGTCAACAATGTGGAGGCTGGGGCGAGGTGGCTGCTGTGGCGCGGCACTCGAGTGGAGTAAGGTGTATGTGCTAGGAGATGGCCAAGACGATCAAAGGGATGACCCAAGACGATCGGATTGCGACTCGATCACCAAGTCTGTTGCACCGTAGAACGACAATCGGCGGAAGGCGCTGTCAATGACAAACTGACCGAGCCAGACGAATAACAGGGGCAGTTTGGGGCATTGGTAAACCCTGCCAGCGCTCGTTAAGCGCTAGTCCGCGTTGGAGCTTGGCAGAATCGATCGATGACTACCAGCTGTCGACTAGCATCGAGTACCGACCAGTACAGTATCGGATGGGTGGGCGCACCTTCCACAGTCGAAACCTGTTGTTTCCTACACAACGTTTCCCGTTTAACGTAATGATGACTCGACTTCTACCAATCTGCCGGATGAAACATGTAAACGGCGCAGGGAGACCCCGGGGCGGCCCATACGTCTCGAATCCCGAGGAATGACCACTCATGTGGCAGCGGATCGAAGCTTGTCGCCGCCAGCCGGCCGGCTGTATGCAAGCACAGTGAGCGGCTGGGACATCCCATCTCGACCCACGGCGGAGACGGCATACCGGAATGTACGCAACCACGAGAGGCGGCATCGTCCTGCAGCATCCGTATTCGATAAGCAACGGAGATGTACCGAGAACCGAAACGCTTTCCTCCCACGAACGGCGAGCCGGATCCATGGCCGTCGATCGGTCCTGGCCTCTGTGAGTTTGTGACCTTATTAGGTCTACCGCAAGTGACGAATAGAGCCCAAACGCCTGGAACTATATCGCACGTGACATACACCTGCATCCTGGCATAAGATGCTGTGTGTGTGCAACGAATGCCAGTCTTGCGATGCGGCGCCGGCAAGAAACGATGTGGCTGTTTGGTGAGACCACTTCACCTTCAGAGAGTCCGAGAGTGCTTGGGGATTTGATGGCAACAGTCACCCGTTCTGCCCCGATAGACTTTGGGCGAAGGCTAGACCACACTCACAGCGCTACGCCTTCTTTCCCGTACGGTCAATCGTGAGCCGCAAGGAGGAGTCGAATCAGCGCATGCAGTTGCAACCTCTGTCTTCCCACGAGATGTTTTCGGTTGCCGGCGGTGCCGTGCCGTGCCGGGCGGCGTCTCATATGTCGTCACATTGGTATCCGACCCATCGGCTGCGTGACGGTATGCAAAAAGTCTGGGTCTTTTTCCAGTACTTGTAGCGTTGAGACCGCCCTGTCCCTAGCAAGAGAGTGGACGCGAATGTGTTTGCGCTGCGCATGCTGTGAGATGCTGACGGCGATGGATATCTCAAGGCTCCCGCAGTCTGCCAGCAGGCCTCACTTTGCTTCGGCGAGAGGAAGCTCGATGTGTCGGGAAAATAGGCGCATTGCACCAGCGTCCGGAGGTTGCTTTCGGTTGCGTCTCGCAATAAGGGTCAAGAAGCATGCGGCTGCTTCTTCGTTCCGAAATCGTTGGTCATGGTCGCCCACTGCATTGCAAGCAGAAGTAAAACGCTTTCGTACTACACGGATCGTGCTCGGGCAGCTGGAAGAGCAGCATCGCAGTGATGTCAATACCCGACAAGTATTCCGTTGCAGGCCGCTGTTACGATGACTACTGAACCGCACGAGGGCTTCCATAGGCCGGCACAGCAGGATCTGGCACTGCGGAATCCGGCAATACTTTCGATGTTTGTGTCCCGAGCAAGACCGAGAGTCTGGATGAGTCGAAGGTGTGTATGGTTGGAACTCTGGAACGGCTCAGCGGACGCTGGTATACGGAGACGACGCAACCTAGGAGCTTTCAGCAACTCGGGCGCGTCTTTCCTCCATTCGTTGCAATGAAAATACCTGCGTTCTTCGCCTCGGGTGTGCAAACCACCACGCCTTCCAGGCCGAGGGGATTGCAGTTGTCTGTGACAACGTGGTTCAGGGCAAGACGGGCGTGTCGAGTTGTCTCTCATCAGACGCCCTGAGCGACACGGCTACTTGACGGTCCCCAATTGACCGGGCGAGCCCTGACGTCCAGAGACTTCAAGGCTCTGAACAGCATGACGCATCTTGGGGGTGGCGATGGAAACCTTGGACTAAGTCCCCGAGTAGCAGTCGTTAAAATGGGTTGTGGTGGTGTTGAGTTGGGACTAGATGCCTGATGCCTGCGCAGAGGGATTGCAATTGGCAAAGAGGGGTTGAGCTGACGGGATGGAGAGAAGAGAAGTCGTCGTCCAGCGATGAAGGATGAAGGTGGATGTCAAAACAGCGGACTCGACCCCGGGATGGCAAGCGAATCAGAAGCCCGAGGCCAGAGAATGCTAGTGATTGGCCTGTAGCCCCTGTGGCTGTGAGCCCTGATTGGCAGAGCAACGTAGGAGCCGACTCCGACATGTTTGATTGGACCGTGTAACATCATTGTAGACAAACTCTCGCCTTGTATGAGAGTCGGACGAGATCAGGTACGAAGCTTGCCTCGAATTCAGCCTTCTATCGTGGCGACGAGACGTCTTCGCTTTCCTTCCCAGCGGTCTTGACAGCCACGAATCAGCCTCGTTAGTGTGGTATCCGAATCCCGCCCAGTGGATTGGTCGAGTTGCTTCGGACCTGATCCGAAACAGTGTGTACCCGTCTGATTCGCCAACCAAAGGCTCCCTTGCCCTCAACATTCGGCGATGCAGCAAAGTTAGTTGGTTAGTTACAGGCCATGGTTTGTCGTATGAATGTTCCCGCCGCTATGTGTTTCTGACGCGACTACGTTTCTCGACACGACGGTACCTAGAAGCCAACCAACGTGCCGGTCTACGGTCTACGGTCTGCCGTCTACCGTTTAGGTAGGCAGGCATCTTGTTGATTAAACGGGAAGCCAATGCTGTGCCACAGTAACATCTTGACCCCAACGTTCGCTCCCCTCGTGCTTCGGACGGGAACGGCAGTCGTGGTTTTACACAGTAGTTCTCCCTTTGCTAAAGCCTGCTTTTGTGTACGTAACCTCTCATCCGCTAGGCTCCAGCAGTGCCCATAGCTCGCTTATGGCTCACTCACGGCTCACTCACGACGCTATCTCCATAACTACCCATCTGCCCCACGCACAATTGATATTGATGTCCTATTTGCTTGTGATCGCTTCCTCGTATGATCTTCGGCATGAGACCGTTACCCTCGCCATTTTCTGGTAACAAACACCTTGACCTCAGCCGCATCTCCGTCCGCCAACATGGCCGGCCGCATCAGGACAAAGTCGACCCCGGCCTCCCGGGTCTCAGCGTCCACCGCATTGTAATCATTTCCTTCAAACATTATATTATCCGTAGCATTGGACAACATTCGAAATGTCGAAACTGTCACCAGTCCCCGCGGAGCTAATAATAGGTGTTTTCTGTGCGCCACGTTTCCTCATTCATCTTGACTTTGTTGGCGACCGAGTCGGCCATCAGGGTTACTAACCCGTCGGGGGTTAAGCGCAATGACCAAGGCTGATGGGATAGATAGAATGCTGTCCAAGAAGGCGGACTCGATATCTTCCGGCTTGGGCGATGTCCCTTGCACGATGCTAAGGCTTTTCTGAGGCGTCAAGGAGGGCGCTGACCGGACAAGTGCACTGTGCAGTCACCTGGGGGGTCCTCGATAGAACTTGGTCGAATGCCAGATGACCAGTACGACCACAGGCACCAAACGGAAGGGCATGCAATATGAATAGACTGATGGTTTATTGTGGTTGCAGAAATGGTGGTTTCAATCCAATAGTGTGACGGCTGTGATGCTTCAAAGTTGATGGTATGGCGGGCTTGGTGGCTTGGTAACGGCTCCAGCGTTGGTAGAAAGTTCGCTTTAGTGGTTCCAAGTTGGAAAGTTTAATTAAGAGCCCAGAATATGTAATAAACGGAAGGTAACAACTTGACAGAAACTTGGCATCGTCCCGTGTACAAATATATGTCACCGGTAACGCTAGTTGACACCACGTGGACTGTGGTGATATAACTTGCGAGCCTCGTGAGTGGTAGCCTGTAGGTAGCCTGGTAGGCGATTCGGATCCGAGTATGGACGGAGCCAGGAACCACGATTTGCGGTCAGCCACAAACAAAATACACAGTCCACCTCTCGCTTCGTTATCACGGTGTCAACCGAACATGCTTTTGATGCTCACGATTGACGAATGGGTCCGAGCGAGCGTCGGAAGAGTGTTTACGGCAAGCCTCGATAACTTGCCTAAAGTGGAGAAGATATCTGAAGATAGATCTATCTCTCTCTCTCTCTCTCTCTCTCTCTCTGCGTCTCGTAGCTACTTAACTACACTACTTCAAATTGGTTCCCAGATGACATGTGCTGCTATTTAACTGGTATTTCGCCACCAGCGAACAACACCATCTCAAATCATATTTGACGCGGGAAAAGTTACGTGTCACATTATCCACAGTGACTAACGACTGTTCGGTGACAACGTGCATCATCCACCGCATCAGTGAAGCATCCCTACCCATACAATAGTTACCTCGCTATACGGCTATGGATAGTTCTACATGTGGATATCGTATAGTTATAGCTCTCCGCTAAGCCTTGGCTCTCGATTCGGAGACGGTCTCACAGCGAGCCGAGCTCGTGCTTGGCAACAACGGACCATGGGGGAGGGGGAGGGGGCAGCGATCCTCAGTTCTCGAAAGGGCAACCGTTTATGACAGGCTCAAATCAACGGGGATATCGGTACCTCGGTATAAACAGAACAGGTGAATGCTGGCCCGTGCATCTTCCACCATCATGGAGAAGCGGACAATGCCACACAGCGATGCGGCGGTGCCTCGGCTTGTCCATCACATCCCCTATCCCCCGCAATCCCCCATGTTTTGGGGTAAAGGCAGGGACATCCGTGCAACAAAGTATTTAATTTAGACTCTGGCGCTATGCACTTGAAAGTTGACGCCGTCTTCCCTGATCATCTACGTACAAGCGCCGAGTTTCTAACGACCATTATTGTCTTAACGAATCGTCGCAACTGGCAGTAACCCTGCTCGGTACCGGTAGGGATCCGCTCATTCAAAACGCCATCATGCCCGCGAAGCAGAAAGCGCCGGTCTATGTCCTCGGGGTGGGCATGACCAAGTTCATCAAGCCTCGGGGAAAGGTCGACTACACGGAGCTGGGCTTCGAGGCCGGCGTCAAGGCCATGCTCGATGCGCAAATCAGCTACGACGAGGTCGAGCAGGGCATCGCCTGCTACTGCTATGGCGACTCTACCTGTGGGCAGAGGGTCTTTTACCAGTTCGGCATGACGCAGATCCCCATCGTCAACGTGAACAACAACTGTTCGACTGGCTCGACCGGTCTGGCCATGGCCAGGTCTACCATTGCCCACGGAGGCGCTGACTGCATCCTGGTCGTCGGCTTCGAGAAGATGATGCCCGGCAGCCTCCAGAGCTTCTTCAACGACCGAGAAAACCCCACGGGCACATCGGGGAAGATGATGGCCGAGACCCGCGGAATCACCAATGCGCCTGGTGCCGCGCAAATGTTTGGCAACGCCGGACGCGAGTACATGGAGAAGTGAGTTTCGCTACCCAGCCATTTGACATGACGACGGTATGTACCGGTACGGAGTAGACAGTAGTACTGACAGCAGACCATCCATCAGGTACGGGGCCAAGCTGGAAGACTTTGCCGAGATTGCTCGCATCAACCACCTGCACTCGGTCAAGAACCCGTATTCGCAATTCCAGGATGTCTACACTCTCGAACAAGTCATGCAGGCGCCCATGATTCATGAACCGCTCACGAAGCTGCAATGTTGCCCCACATCCGACGGCGGTGCGGCGGCCGTTCTCGTTTCGCAGGAGTTCCTCGATGCCAGACCTCATCTGAAGGACAGGGCTGTCCTCATTGCCGGCCAGTGCATGGCGACCGATGCACCCAGCCTGTTCTCCAAGAGCTCCATCGACCTGATGGGCTACGAGATGACAAAGTACGCAGCAAAGACGGCTCTGGCCGAGGCTGGTGTGACCCCCAAGCATATCCAGGTGTGCGAGCTTCACGACTGTTTCTCGGCCAACGAGATGATCACCATCGACGCCCTCGGACTCTGCGAAAAGGGCAGGGCGCACGAGATGGTACGAAATGGCGACATTACGTACGGCGGCAAGATGGTCATCAACCCTTCGGGTGGTCTGATCTCCAAGGGACACCCGCTGGGCGCTACTGGCATTGCACAATGCGCAGAGATGGTCTGGCACCTCCGAGGCTGGGCCAACAACCGGGACGTCCCTCACACAAAGTACGCACTGCAGCACAACTTGGGCTTGGGAGGTGCTGTGGTCGTGACGGTGTACTGCAGGCCGGACAAGAGCGAAGCACCCAAGGTCGACTCAGCCACGGTCGGCAAGATCAACAAGTTGGGGTACAACCCGGCTGTCGAGGCCAAGGGTTTCACCGCCGAGCAGGTGGCCGCGGTACGCAGCCAGTCCAAGTCGAGTGCTTGGGCATTGCAAGATACGCAACACAAGGTCGAGGCCAGGTTTTGAGAGCCGACAATGCCAGTCCGAGTCGAGTCGAGCACTTGGGCAATGCAGCAAGATACGCAGGACGATATTGAGGCCGGATTCTGAGAGCCGGCAATGCCAGTCAATAACGTCCAGTATGATAGTTATGTATGCATGGGACGTGCAGCTTACCCGCACACTGTAACGTTAGCAACAAACGAAGTCTTCTTGTTCAGATCATTCGAGACGAACGATATTCGTACTGCAAGCACATCCCATGCCGTCCTACTGAACCAAGATGAAACGTATCCTAGTTCCTTGCCCCGATCTCTGAAACTCAGGGACCTTCGGTTCGTTCGGTCCAAGGGATACTACTAGTTAACCAGGGTTGGATCGTCTGCGCAGCCACAGGAGGAGGGAGATGCGGCGTGGAAGATTGGCTTCCATGGGATTTTGTTCTTTGGCGTCGATCAAACGGGTCCGTCATCTATTTAACCCACCTCGTTTATTAGTCGCTTCATGCTATAACTATATGCCTGCGACCCGTACGAAGATAACGTTACTCCGTTCTCCCTTAATAAGCGACACCCAATTGGGGTACCATTGATCGCTCAGTTTGGCCCATGGTCCGCACATGGACCAGGCAATGCGACCTTGGGACTGCCACGAAGCATGCGGCCCTGCGCCCGTCGACGAATGGAACGGATGGGTCTACGTCCTGACCACCCGTGAGATCAGCTTGCGACATTGGCAGTGATGCTTGCCAGCAAACCGGGCTGACTAGGTGGTATCGCAGGCCTGTTGTAACAGCAAAGGCGTTTGTTGCAACAGCGCAGGCGTTCGTCCGTGGCACATTTCACCGGTCCCCGGGGGGTTCAGTTCATCGTTGTGCATGAAGTCTCTCGGCGAGAGCGCGAATCGCAAACGACCCCCTATTGCTTTTTCCCGCCAGGTGATTCGCCGACTAACCAGGGCCATGCAATGCTTGCTTCCCCAGCTTGTGATCCTTGCGGTACAGGTCTGCACGGAGTGAGCATGGCCCAACGTTATCAATCTGAGGTTCTGCCGCCGGGCTCATGGCTTAGTCGTCAACCTCTACCGCTCCTTTCGGACTAAGTTACCTCGCACTCATTCTCTCGGCGGGTAATAGAAGGTCGAACTTTACTTTTTTTTTTTCGGTGGTTGATTGATTGAGGTGAAGAGGACTCCGGAGCCTAAAATCGGTCGAATCACGAACCGGGTTGCTGTACTGGTACGACAATGCAGAGTTGAGACAGCGAAACACACCCGACTCTTAATCCCACGACGACATCGCGACGCTCCGCCGTCCATCTCTTCGGCTACCCCTCCTTACCCTACTTTGTTCGCCCAAAGTCGTACATCTGTATAATCCACGAGACGATGACCGCGTCGACGTCACGATAATAACAACCTCCACACACGCAGCGAGCGGCCTGATCAATCATCCAACGAACGAACAGGTCACGCTCTTGACCTTTGTAATTACACCATGTCTTCCTCAACACAAGGGCCGGCCCTTATAGCAGCCGCCGTCATTACAGCATGCGCGGCCATTGGTGCCACCGTTCTGCGGTTCCGGGTCAAATGGCGTATCAGCCGCAGTATGGGATGGGACGACCGCGTCCTCGCCATGTCACTGTTGATAGCGCTTGTCGGGACCATCATGACCATCATCGAAGGGGCCAACCACCTTGACACTCCGGCCGCCATTGAGGCCGACTTTCTCGCCCAGCCCTGGTTGAACTTGAGCTCGGCGTTGAGTCGTGTCTCGATCTGTCTCTTATTCTTGCGTCTCCTGCCAAAGACGCGGACGTGGAGGATCGCCATGACGGTCGTGGTGTCGCTGACCCTGCTTGTCACCGTCTCTTTCGGCCTGGCAAGACTGCTGCAATGTCAACCCGCGCACAGTTTATGGGATCTCAGTGTGGCGGGACAGTGCTGGACCATTGAGACACAGCAGAGACTGGACTACACCGAAGGAGGTATGTTGAAACCCCGAGCACCCCCCGACCCCCGACCCCTTGCCGCCGGACGACCGACTGACGAGCCTAGCCGTTCATGTGGTTTCCTGGCTATACGTCTCTTTCGTCCCCGTCATGATCGTCATGGAGCAGGGCGTACGACAGAAGCTGCGGTGGAGTTTCTACACGCTATCGGTCATGAGCACACTGTAAGCAGCCATGCAAGTCTCAACGCTAGACTGGTATCTGACACGAACCCAGCATCGCCACGCTTGTGATTATATGGTCGTTCCAGACTGCACAGATACATTCCCGGCAAGAGCACGCAGCCCGGACTGTCTGCACCATCTTGAAAGTGTGAGTGCAGAGCAAACAAAGCCCTAGGGGCCCAGGGTTAGGTGTCTCCTCGCTGACCAGTCTCGTGCGTTTGCAGTCTCGAACAGAACCTAGGCCTCATCGCAGCCAGCATCCTGCCCATCTCACTGCTCTACTCGCGGCACGTCGGGTCTCTGAGCCAGGCGTTCCAAGCCCGGGGCGTCGTCGACTCGGACCAGCTCTCGATCCTGTCCAAGACGTCGGCGGCGACGAGTCCCAGCAGCAAGGCTTCCAAGAGGAAGAGCAACGGCTCGACGATCCTGATCCAGGGTCCCCGGCGGGAGAGCTACGAGCAGTCCGTCAGGGAGCCCGAGTGGGTCTGCGAAGCGTGGACCGTAGGAATCGTCAAGACGGTGAGCGTGCAAGTCACGAGCGAGGGGGTCGGCGAAGACGAGAGCGGGGGAGAGGGTGCATCCGAACAACAGGATGCCGTATGATAATATTCAATGAACCAATGGAGGATGTGCTTGCTGCCTCCGGGACGCGACTTGGCTTCTACACCAAAATCATGTGATTGACGAAGAATGGGATGAAATGGACGTGTTGGTGGTAGTCTGCCTCACTAGCGAGCGACTTGGGTTACAAGTTAAGATAATACTCTCGCTAGGGACACTGGGGAGGGACACTAGAGACACTGATGACACTAGAGACAATGGAGAAACTACGGATAGAGACTATAGACACACTAATGACACTAGAGATACTAAAGACACTAAAAAAGACACTAAAGACACGCTTTTGGACTTGGACTCGAACTCGGACTACCGAAAGGCTTGTTATTGGATAAGCTTCGCAAACCTAGGGAAGCCGACCCCGCCCGGACTCTGCCGGCAAATGCGACAAAGTAACTTACGGAGCATCGTTAGTTAGTTAGTTGGTTATCTGGGTGATCACTGCAACGTTCCTCGTGTTATCGATTTGCCTGATTGGCTCTCCGTCTAGTTATCTGCTTTGTCGCAACCACGCATCCGTGGACGGTACTGTGTACCAGCCATTCTCGCGCCTGAATTGATAACAGTCCAGCGTCGCAGGGTGTCGACGGTAAAAGCCGGCCTGTTGCGCCGGGCACTGCGAAGCTGGAACGGCAAAGGCTAAAGCCGCAAAGGGAGCCGCCGCCCGCTGCCTGATAAGACGGCGATGCTTGTCATTGGTTTCTCGTTAGTAGTACTTGCTATTGGTACTTACTACTTACTACCTACGAGATGGACCATCATCTGCCCTCGTCAGTCCGCCCACCCCCCCCTTCCCGAGTCCCGTCGCAACTCGTTGCAGCAAAGGAACTTTGTAGTTGAGACTCGAATCGTTCAGTGGCGCGGATCCCCACGGTGACCAGATCCCTATACTCGCCGCAGGAGCCATCATGTCGTCGTCGGGAGCAGCTCCGGACGACGCGAAGAAGCCCGACGTGGCCGATGTGGCGCTCGTCGAGGCCATCCAGCGTGAGCGCGACCTCACCTTCTGGCAGGCTATGAAGCTGTACCCAGCCGCGGTCGGGTGGTCCATGTTCGTCTCGATAGGGGTCATCATGTTGGCCTTTGATCCTCAGCTGCTGGGCAACCTGTACGCGACGCCTCAGTTCCAGGCCGATTTTGGATATGAATATAACGGAGAGGTATGAGAAACCGCATCATGGACCCCTGCTTGCTCTTTTTGATCCAATCCAACGTGCACACTAACAGGATATTCCCGCGTAGTACATCATCAGTGAGTGACGTCTGAGAAAAGAGCAAGCGCTTCGGCTTCGGCTTCGGCTTCGGCTTCGGCATCGCCTCGTACCCCTTATTGACTGAACCTCTCCAGGTGCGGCGTGGCAGACCGGCCTCTCGATGGGCAACCCAGTCGGACAAGTCGTAGGGGCGCTCGCGTCGGCCTACCCGATGGACCTGTTCGGCCGCAAGCTGACCTTTGGGGTATGCGTCGTCCTCACGGCGGCGCTGGTCTTCATCCAGTTCTTTGCCCGCTCGCTCGCCGTCCTCCTGGTCGGCGAGCTGCTCGGCGGCCTCGTGCTGGGGTGCTACGTGGTCATCGCGCCGGCCTACGCGTCCGAGGTGTGCCCGCTCGCGCTCCGCGGCCACCTGACCAGCTACACCAACCTGTGCTTCGTCATGGGCCAGCTCCTCGCCAACGGCGTCACCGCCGGCACCTCCAAGCTCAACGACCACTGGGCCTACAGCCTCCCCTTCGCCCTGCAGTGGTTCTGGATCGTCGTCATCCTGCCCGGCATGTTCTTCATCCCCGAGAGCCCTTGGTGGCTCGTCCGCAAGGGCCGCATGCAGGACGCCGAGCACGCGCTCCGCCAGCTGGCCTCGACCAAGGTCGACGTCATGGCGACCCTAGCCGTCATCACCGAGACGGACCGCCTGGAGCAGGAGCTCGAGTCCGGCACGACCTACATGGACTGCTTCAAGGGCGCCAACCTCCAGCGGACCGAGATCTCCATCGGTGTTTACTGCACCCAGGTCTTGAGTGGCATTTACCTGATCAACTACGGGACCTGTGAGTGTCATGACGAAGAACAATCATGGTTGGGCGCCGACTTATATATATATGTGCTTCTCCACAGACTTCTTCCAACTCGCTGGTCTCCCAACCGATAAAGCCTTTGACATGAGCATTGGTTTCCTCGGTAAGTCGCACACACCATGTCATCAAGGCGAACACTAGCACACAAAAACAAAGTCTCACACAGCTAACTCTCTCTCTCTCTCTCCCTCTCCAGCCGTCGGCTTCGTCGGCACCGTCATCTCCTGGTTCCTCCTCGTGCGCTTCGGGCGGCGCTCCATCTACATCCACGGCCTCTCGGTCCTGGTGTTCCTGCAGCTCCTGATCGGCATCCTCGACTGCATCCCCGGCCGTCCCTCGGGCGTGGCCTGGGCCGAGTCCTCGCTGATGATCGTCTGGAACTTTGCCTACGACCTCTCCGTCGGCCCCGTCTGCTTCACCCTCATCGGCGAGTGCTCGGCCACCCGCGTGCGCTCCAAGACCATCGCCGTCGCGACCGCCGCACAGGGCGTCCTGGGCATCGCCATGACCGTCGCCATCCCCTACATGATCAACCCCGACCAGGTGCGTCTTCTTCGCCTCGCCCTCACCCCCCAAAACGACCGACGTGCTGGTGTATTGACAAACAACATCTAGGCGAATATGCAGGGGAAGCTCGGCTTCTTCTTTGGAGGCCTGGCCGCGCTCTGTTACGTGTGGGCTTTCTTCCGCGTGCCCGAGGTGAGCTGCCTTTTCCCTTCTTCTGCGTCGCATCACCTTGCTAACTTTTTGCTCTCCTCAAAAAACAGACCGCAGGGAGGACGTACGAGGAGCTCGATCTCCTCTTCTCCAAGAAAATTTCCGCCAGGAAGTTCAAGAGCTACCAGGTGGACGGAATCACTACTGCAGAACTATAAGCACCCTCAAGAAATGGCGGTTCACGTGAACAATCACGATCAATGTCACCTACCGCGTTTATATCATGCACGTCAGCCTTTGCAGGAAACGGCCGCTGGAGAGTGATTGTTAGACATTAATTAGAGATCTCGACATAGTCTAATTCTGCCGAGTCATAAATCGCATCGGGGTCGCCTGCACTTTCGTCGCCTTCACCACGTGTATCAAAGTGAGAGCGCGACAATAACGTCTATATATCCGTACCGGGCTGGAGAAGGGGTTCCCAAAATTCCATGTCCCATATCGCAAAATCATCGGGTATCTTTTACGTAATCTCAGCTCTTGTTTTCTTCTACTCGAGAAAGGGAGGACATGGGAACTTACCACGTTCTGCAGCTCCTCCGTCATGACAAAGGGCTGCACCGGATTGACGAATCCCATGGGCGTCTGCATGTTCATCAGAGGCGAGTACGTCATATTCTGGTAATTCTGCCATCAGTCAATTCGTGCACTCCCGAGAAAGAAAGAAGGGGGGGGTGGGGGTTCAACACATACCGGCAGCGAAGCAATGCTGTCGTGACTTGCGTGTGTGGCTTGCAGGCCGGCGTCGATGATGACCTGCAAGCTTTTGCAGACACGCTCCCGCTGTTCCAAAGGAGAACCACCCCGACTCAGGCCCAGGACGACGGCGAGTGCGATGAGGTCCTTCAGATCCGTGCCAATCTCCCGTATCCGCTTGATCATGGTATCGAACAACTTCTCCACGACTTGCACTAGTCGTGGGAAGGAGAGGGAGACAGAGCTCTCAGAGGCGACCAAGCACGCCTCCTCTATCGACTCGGGCCTGGCTCGAGGAGAATGCCACGAGCGAGGTGAGATTGAACTGTTGTTTGCGTTTGCGATGTGCTTGATGTAATAACAGACGCTCAGGGCAGCCTGCAGCTTGTCTTGTTTGAAGACGAGGTTGTGCGAGTGCCAAAGCTTGTGATAGTCTGTCGAGGTCGGGTCCAGATCGTCGAGATAAGAGAGAAGCGCAACGGACGACCTGAGATAAGACGTCAAGATCTGCTGAGGAACGTCGGGTGTGCTCAAAGCAAAAGGCCGATACAGACCGAGCAAAGCGCGGCGGCAGTGCATATCTAGGACCGTTCGGATGGCCCACTGCTTGTTCCTCTCGTCCGGATGTAGAGGGTATGTGTGCGGTGTCACGACCCGTATGTCCTCTAGTGCAGTTTCCAGTGCGGTGCCGCACTCGATGACCTGGTCGTAATCGACGAGGCTGTCGATGCGGTTGATCAGGTCGACGACCCTGAATCTGTGTCTCAGTGTACCAGACGCATAGACTTGAATCATGGAGTCAGTGAAGTGGTCGACGGGCATCGCTTCGGGCAGCTCCTGCATCTCCAAGTGTACCTCGTCGTCGTTTAGATTCCTCGGCGGCCGGCACGTGTAGTCGTCCTCCCGAACGCATACCGGCATGTTACACTGCATCGACATCTGGACGTCCAGTTCCAATATCGTATACCACAGCTTCCTCCTCTGCTCGGCCCAATATGGTGATATCTTGAGCGGGAACTCGGACGGGTCTCTGTGGAGGCCCATCGTCATGGCCATGCGAACGATCAATCCCAAGTTGGTCCATGCCTCGTGGTTCTTCGGGTTAATCATCCTTTGCGCCAGCAAGAGGATGATCTCGGCCTGCAACGTCCCAAAGTCGACCAGCTGTTTTCCCCGGAGACTGTCCAGCCAAGCCCTCACGAGCGCACATGCGGTCGGGATGTGAATGCCGTCTCGGTCGTTGCGCAATCCGTTTCCCTGCCCGACAAAGCGGTAGCCAATGCACAAAATGGACAAGAGTTTGGGCAAGAATGAGTCTGGTAGGTGGTGGCCATCCCACCACTGGCTGTACGCCTTCATGAACGAGGGAATGTGCACCACGCGATAGAGCGACTCGGATGCCATGAGATAGACCTGGATAAGCTTGTCGCAGACGGGCCTTTTCGGCAGGATGTCGGCCATGCGCTTGTGGATAGGTGTCATGCTGTCCACGTAGACGGTGATGGGAGTGAGAGCCTTTCTTTGCTCATCCTGAAGGCTCCTGTGAATCTTTTGGATATCCGAAAAGGCCGCCCTGATTTCCCTGGGCTTGTCTCTCGCAAACATGAACTCCTTTGCTTCGTCAAACTGGGGCGGGTAAGCGATGGAATGTGCGAATGGTCGGGGAGAGGACGGGACGGGCTTACCAAGTTCAACAGCACTCTAGTGCTGCTCTGGCCAAAGAACCTCGTTCTGAGACCTCCCTTGACCGTCAGCCCACGGATCGTCATGGAGGACGACGTGAGGGGCTGGGACCGGTAGCTCGAGGTTGAGCGCGAGTGGTGCTTGGTCTCGGTGAGAATGAGCCTCTCGAGGCGGTCCAGTCGCAGCGAGTGGTCGTCGAGTACGGAAGTGGGCGTGTGGGCTAGCCGGTCTCGGGTCCTCGCCGCCGGCTCCTGCTGGACGGGCGGACAGCTCCTCTTCGTGGCCCTTTCCGACATGTCGGCGTCGGAGCCCTCTGAAAGGTTGGCGGCGTCTCCGTCAGCGGTATAGCGACAGTGGCGCTGCGACTTTTGGCATTGCGAGCATGGCAGCAGGCGATCGCATTTCAGTTTGCGCTTGCGGCACTCGATGCAAGACTTGACGGGGCGCGGTCTCTTGACGCTCCGTGGAGGTGCGGCTCCGTTGACGCTGCTCCCGTGTTCGTGCGTCGACAACGGCGTTTCACGGTCGGCCATGCCGGAGCTGCAAGCACGGCGCGGCGCTGGCTATCTGTGGCGGTCTGGCGGCAGCCTGCGACCAAGTCACCAAACCAAGGGTGGTTACCGGTAAGCCGTCGGGAGGCTATGTCATTCAGCAGGGAGCGGCGCGTTTGAGATCATGATCCAACAAGGGAGCCCGACCGGTCCTAACTCCTGCCGTACGGTACGACGGCGTACGGAGTACACAATCGGGATGCAGGATGCAGGCCTGCGCACGCGCGTGGCAAGCGAACTGCAACAGAAACAACAACAACAACAGAAAAATGCTAGAGTGACGGCAAGGGATGAGAATTGTCGGAGAAGGCAAGGCGCCAGCAGCCACTCACTCACTTTCCGTAGGGCAACAACTAACGTTAGGTAGTTAGTTACTAACTTGCGGGCGGTGGTAAGCGGAAGAGCTGGGCAGAGCAGAGAGCCACCCTTTCGTTCCTTCCCTTGCCTTTCGGATCTCCTTCCCTTCCCCTTCCACCCTCTCGTCTCATCTCGCGTCAAACAGTCCGTCTAATGATTGCGAACCTACGGATACCTAGTTAGTTAGTAAGCTCCTGGCAGGCTGGCACCTGCCCCGTGGGGCTGAACATCGTGTGTGTACGAAGTACGTACACAGTACTCCGTACGGATACACAGTAGTTGGTTGCGTAACTTTCGTACCGGTACTTCGTACAGGGCAGTTGCCAGTACGTACTTACTACTCAGTGCCGGGCGTCGGGTGGCGTGCATGGATGGCATCGCATGCGTGCGTGTCTTGGCGGGCACCGATCTCTTACCGGATTCATGGGTGATGCTCACACGTGATGACTACAGAATGCCATGTTCCCATTTCCCAGCCGGCCAAGATGCAGGGCTACGGCGTCGATCGACATGGGGGTCGCTGGGCCATCTCCGAAGAGCCGAAAAGGTCGCCTCGAAGCGTCCCGCCCAGCAGGTAACATGATGAAGTAGTTACGGAGTACGGAGTACTACATAACTACTACTACACTACAGTACTGTGAAAGTGAACTAGTCAACTTGGGATCCGCCGCTGAGGTGTGGAACCGATGCCTCGGCTCATTGTGCCGCCACCTGTTCATATTGGAGCGCAAAGTATCCGTACTTCGTATGGAGTAAGTTCTGTATGGCTGCTTTTTGTTGTCTTCGGTTGGGTTTTTCCTTTTTCCAATCGTGTGGGACTAACGAGCACTCCGTACGTCAGAGGTCAAACATGCCGCCCGTGGTCGTCGAACTTGGGCTTGGTAAGAGCGGGCAGGGGTGCATGTGCCACGTTTTGACGCCGTTGTCTAGAAGCATTCGGCTACTGCAAGGCACCCGCCGACAGAATGAAGAAAAAAAGAAAAAAAGAAATAAAGAGATACAAGCGACCTTTGCAGTGGGTCCCTCCTTCTCGCCCCCCTCCCCCCACCCCATAAACTGCCCGGCTTGGCACATTTTGGCTCGGCCGTTTCGAATTCTCGGACACGACCGCTCAAACAGGGGTTCGAACCCCGAACATTGCTATTATTTGCCATTCGTCGGCCACTGGGAACCCAGCAGCCAGAACCCAGAACCCCGGCTGGTGCGCTGCTAACGTCTGCTAACGACTGCTAACGGCGCCAAGTTGTCTCCCTCCGCGCGCGCGGCCGCATCCGAACAACCATTCGCCGACGGTATCCAACTGGCTTTGACCTGTTGCGACGTTTTTTCCGTACGGATACATCGTAGCATCTCGTCCGCGTGTGGATCGCCACGTTCTATCCACCTCTCTCCGTCCAACCAACGCGCTCCAATGACCATCGCCCAGCTCGCTGCTGTGTAGTTATGGAGTACGTAGTACGGAGCACTCCACAGCCTGCAAAGTATGGGGCCTAACACTCGGCCGTCAAGGCGCATCTCGACAAAGTATTCACTCGAGACGAGTTGGTTACACAGTACTGTGTTACTACTTGGGTGTGGTTACATCATACTCATACCACAGTGGTGTGTAGTACGTACGTGTTTACCCACCCGGCCTGTACACGGTCAGAAGGATCCTTGGCTTCCCATCATGGCGCCTCGGCTTGCACGCTCTCGACCTGGGCCACGGTCGTAACCACGGTAGATGCCATCAAGTCACCATCTCGATCTCGTGTGAAGGCAGGCCGTTGTGGGGGCAACCTATTCTTGACCTTGTGCTACGGTGCACCTCTGCACAGAGCTCTGCCTGCAGCCTCCAGATTTCACGAGAATTCGGAGTAACTAATCAAGTGTGTTGGCGTTACGTTTGTATGTTCCTCTGTTAAAGGATCCCATGTCTTATATGACCCACGAGCCGACGGTGTGTTATACGTAGTATAGCAAGTGCTCGAAATAACTCGCCTATTTCCGCTCCCCTACAATCTTACAACTCATGAGGAAGGGGCTCGTTCAGGCAACAGAATGGCGGTCAGAACGCGACGAGGAACCGCTTGTACCGATGGCCAGCTCCAGTTGGGCCGAACGAACGCTTGGCACTCCAAACCGATCTGGTGCTCGGGGACTGCAGCCGATAAAGGAATGCTACTTCTGACAACGTTGGTGACACACACAGAGGTCACTGAAGCCCATCCTCATCACATGGGATCGTGAAGCCAAGACGGAAAAGGCAACGTGATGTTCTTAAACATCCCATCAGTAGCCCCCATCCCCTCCTTCATCAAGCTACCCTACCATTCACCAAAACACCGTTTCCATCTCTGTTTCGTCCAAAACACACGTCCACCCGACCAACCCTTCTCAATCAAACCCACCTTGATATTTCAGAATGTCACAGGTCCAGAACCCGTCTAGAAGTTGCTCTTGGAGCGTATCTACAGGCAACATCCAGAGTACATCTGGACGGCCAACACCAAGGCTTCAAGTCCCAACTGAATGATCTTCTTGGTAGTAACGAAAACTGTAGTTAGGCAGGAATACGGATGACAGCTTGACAAAAGCAACACCTTACTCTGTCCTCTCAACCCAGATCAACGCCAACCCCCAACTACCAATGAACGATACGGATGGTCAAGATGGCCAACACTGACCATACTAATTGCAACATCTCGACGACTGTAATTTTGGTAACGATGAATCCACGCCTTTGTTCTGGCATGATTACATACTGGGTCGTTTATACGGCTTCCCGTAGAGACCGAAACCAAGACTCGAATGAGAACGATAGCCAACCCCTTACTCAACCCTCTCGAACCAGATCAACGGTACCCCCTCCTCCAACCTCCCATTGACCCCAAAATGCGTCACCACTCTTCGGGCATCGACCCTAAAGCGAGCCTCGACACAAGCCGCCGTTTCGTTGACACCCCAGAGCTCAGCCCGGGCGATCCAGTAGTCCCCGGACTTGTGCTCCAGGTTGAGCACAAGGTCCATTGAGGACCTCGGCATCTGTACCTGGAGATGACATGGGCCGCTTTCTGTCATCGTGTCTTCTGGGTTCCTGAAATCACCGTCGTCGTCGTCGTCGTCGTCGTCGTCGTCATCATCACCGCACTTGAGTAGTACATCGACATCGCCGTACCCGGGATCATGAAATCTGCCCGTGTGGTTCGCGAGGGGTACCGTGGGCAGAAGAGGGGGCGAGGGCAGGTCTGGATAGATCCGTTCAGAGCAAGTTGCCTTGTACCACTTCTCGTCCTCGTCATCCTTCCCGAACCTACCAGTGTAATGTCAGTCCCGTCAAGAAAGACGAAAACAAAAAAGGAGAAAAGACCAGAAAGGGGTCATCCGGTCCACACATACTTGGCCGCAGAATCAAACCTCTCCCCTTCTGGGATCTCGAACAAATCATACAGAATCCGATGCAGCACGAGCGTCACACACGGCGAGGCCGCGTTCGTCATGACCGCGATGCCGATCCCCCGCGACGGCATCATCAGCATCCACGTCGTATGCTGGCTGACCTGACCCGGGTGCAGCCAGACCTGCTCTCCGCGGAAAACGGCGCCTTCCCAGCCGAGCGCGTACGTCACCGGGCCGACAAAAGGGGGGGAGTCGCCGGTGCTGGCAAAGTTGCGCGGTGTCTTGAGCGCGCGGTGTCCGGTCGCCGAGACCGGACTGGCCTCGTTCATCATGATCTGGAGGTACTGGGCGTAGTCGGCGACGCTGGAGATGATGGCGCCGGCGCCCTTGTCGATTGCGCCGTCCGCATGGTCGAGGCGCACGTACGCGTCCGTGGAATCCCGGTAGTAATACTCGTCTGCCAGCCGCCGTTCGTCGCTTTCCTGGAAGCTGGGATCGTATCGTCTCAGGAAGGTCTCGGTCATGCCCATAGGCTCCCGGAGCTTCCTACGAAAAACCATCCCCAATGAGGTCGAGTTTGTTAGTTTCTGGATGGGGTACCCGATGACGCCGAACATCATGTTGTTGTAAACGAACCCGACGCGCGGCTCCGTGGCCACTGAAGGAGCCGATGTCAGTGTAATCGTCCTCCTTCAAATCAACTCAAGCGTTAAGACTCATATTCCACGGTGGTAAAAAAACACTCGAGACTCTTTACCCCAAGACAGACTGCGAAAGTGAAGGGACAACTCGCGGCCTTACGTACTAGGCAGATACCGCAGCCGGCGAACCATGTCGCGCGTATCCTTCATGAAAAGCAGAGCCATATCGTGCCGGGCGTACCCAGTCCGATGGCTCAGAGCGTCCTCGATGGTGATGTGCTGCGTGGCCCATTCGTCGCTCAGAACGAAGTCCTCGCGGAGGATCTGGGATATGGGCGTCTTCCACTCCAGGGAGGCCGAGTCATCTATCAGGAGGGAAATGGCGGCGGCCGTGAACGATTTGGTGGTGCTGCCGGTGAAGAAGAGGGTGTGGGGGGTTCACTGGCGTGGAGGGAAAGGAGGCATAGCCGAACCCCTATGTCGAGCTGAGTTAGTCTCGAGAACGGGGCCGTGTAGGACTTGGGTGCGTCGCTCCGGCGTGTCCAGTAGGAACGTGACTAGTATGGACTACTTCTAGTTCGACGGTGCCTCTAGATGACAAGCTGAATTATCATACCTTGGCCCACGTCTCATTCCCCTGGATCACAGAAACGGCCAGCCCCGGAGCGTGCCATTCCTTCAT
Organism: Arthrinium puccinioides; assembly: GCA_022414665.1. Lineage (NCBI taxonomy): Eukaryota > Fungi > Ascomycota > Sordariomycetes > Amphisphaeriales > Apiosporaceae > Arthrinium > Arthrinium puccinioides. Next base: position 1,107,569 of record JAIUNF010000005.1, read on the forward strand.
GACATCCTCTATGTAGTGGATGAGTCCAGGGTTTTGCAGGATATCACTGTACCCATGGTCGACAGTGTCGTGATAGTCTTGACGCAATGGCTGTTGCACGACTTCACCTGCGGACGACGACGAAAAAAGACTCAGCACCACCGTTGAGACGGCTGCTATAAGCGATCGGGGCTTCATATTTCCTCTCAAAGTCAACTTTAGCGAGGAATCGGCTCTTCTGAAATCCGGTCTACAATTGGTTGTGGCTGAGAGATCAGTCCAAGGGACGTCTGAGATGTCGTCAGCATTCCCGGCCAAGTATGACTCCAGTCGAGACGCAGGGGTCGCCACGGGCTGAGCAGCCAAGCTGCTCACCTGCATGCAGTTGACTGTGCCGCATATGCACCGTATCTTCTGTCTGGTGTATGCCATGACCCGCGACTTGGTGCGACAACCGAATATCGCACCTGGTGGTCATGATGGGGCTGTTCCGTCATTGCTGACAAGATGATTCGCCCTATATGCCTCTCTTAGACACACAAAAATTGTACTATGGGTACTTGTGCAAGATCAAGGCAGGTCGTACCAGAGGGATACTGGTGTGGGAGTGCCACAGCTAGGAGATTAGAGGGGGAAACGGAAAGTACCTGCAAATAAACCTGCCCCTGACTCCAAACTGGACTATACTGCGTATACCCCAAGTGTGCAATGAAGGGGTATAGGAGATGGGCCCTATATTGGACTTGCAGAACAAAATAGCGGCTTCTCTCGATTCTGTCGTATGATTAGAGGCATGACTTCACATTCCCGGAAAAAAGACTTTGTTGTAGCACAATCAGTACCATGCTCTATTTTCCCTGTCGCGAGACTCAAAGCTTGTCGTCGCTAATGTAAAACCCAGGCCTTACTTAACTCCCATATGCTATTCCCAATAACCTCGTTCTCCTCAAAAACGATCCATGCTGCGTTATAGCTTCATCGCCTTTGTTCCTCTAAACGAAAACCTGCTATGCGGGCTTGCAGTCCTCTTCCCGAACGCAAACCTCCCATGCTTCCCGAACGCGGGCGTTCTATGCAGCGATGGGCACCTCGACGCTCCTGCTCTCGCCGTCGACCTTGGCACTGTTGATCTTCTTGCCAGTCTTGCTGATAGTCTTGAGGACGGTCTCGTAGTCGAGCGTGGGCTCGGCGACGACGGTGGCTTCTTGGTTCTCGAGGGAGACTTCGTAGGACGCGACACCTGTGGCGAATGAGTAATTGTACGTTGCGCATTGCATGCTGGCGTGGACATGCCCGCCTGCATTGCGGGAAGACGAATGTGGACTTTCACTTACCATCAAGCTTCTTCAGCACGCGATCGACAGCACCGGAGCAGCCGCCGCAGCTCATGCTGATGTTGAACGTGTAGGTGTGTTGCTCGGCCATTGCAGCGGTATGTGTTGGTAGTGCGTTGTTGTTTGGTTGGTAGTTGCAGTGGAGAGATGTAGAGGATTGGGTTCGAGTTCTTTGTGTTTGGAAAGAAGCGAGTAGGAAAGGAGTAAAGCAGTGGCGTTTCGACTCGTCTTTATGTTGCGGTGGCTCGAGGGTAACGTTGTGGAAAGTAACGTGAGAGGAGGGTACTCTGTAGGTATGTATTAATAATGCGGGGCATGTGAGCAAGTTACCAAAGTTTGGATCGGTAACACAAACACAAACCACCCCGCTGATCAATGGGCAGCTTGGGCCCACACGGAGGGGTCTCCCGTTTAGAACGGAGGGTAACATGCGCATAAGTTCTTCATAACTAGTTGACTGTTGCTGTGTGCGGATAGGATAACTAGTCACTACTACGTACGCAGCCATGGACACCGTCACGCAAGAACACGAGGCGATTGGTCTTCGGATGCTCCGTACGAAGTACTTGGACTCCTTTCTCTCGCTATGAAACGTCCCGAGGGCAAAGGGGCCAACGCTCGTACCGTATGTATCTGTCCTCACCCCCGAGGTAAACCGTACACCGCATGACAGAGCATCTCACGCTGTACGGAGTATCACCAATCATCTCCAAGTCTCATCAAGATGTCGTGCTCTACGAAAAGCCGTTGTGAAACTTGCGCAATTCGTCAGCCTGAAACTATGCCTGGTTCTTTCCATGGCCATGGCTCACATAATCGTCCGTCACAGCAGAGCACCTGCATCGTCATCGGGGTAACATCTTGACACGTATCAAACCCCAGATGGAGCCCCCGGGAGAGGAGAGTTGAGCACGTTTCACCCCTTTCACCCCGAACCCAGGATATCTCTCCAAACTTCATCTCTAATGCCTTTGCGCTCTTATCGGGCACGTCATCGTTCTGCGGATCTACATAATACATAAGCCACACCTTTCTCGACATGCGCAGTAACTTGGTGGCAATGGCATGCGAACCCCTGCATATGCCGCCCGGCAAAAGCTTGTCGTTCGTTCCACGGGCCGTCCCGGTACTGGCACACGATGAGGTGGACCTCTTCGCCATCACCCAACTATCAAGGCAGCTTCATAAGATGTTGGAGCGACCCTCGAGTAGTGATTTCCCATCATCTGTGGTGTGACCCGAATCATTACTCATAAGAGTCTACCATCGTACGATTCGTCATCTCAATGGTTTGGCTCCATCGGACGCATCTCGTCGTCCATGTCGTGGTCCAGCTCCCTACGTCTCGTTGCGCCGTCTTCGTCGAGATTCTCGCGTATGAGTGCTGGCATTCCGTCATCCTCATCATCGTCGGGCTCGTCATCGCTTGGCCAAGCCCCCGGTCCCACGTATTCTTCACCCGGTCCCATATATTGAGCTTCAAATTCTTGGTCGGCCTCATCGTCCTGGAAATGCCGTAATGGCCAGACCATATCCATGAAGGTGGACCAAAGGCCATTTTGGCCTTGCGGCCCAATTTCCTGATCGAGATCCTCTTCCTCACCAAAGTCCTCATCCGGATCAATATCCCCAAGGGCATCCTCAAGAGCTTCGCGTAGCTGAACTGGTCTGCCATCGTCCATGGCCTGTTGTATCATCCTCAGTACATGACGTCCTTCAGCATGCTGGGCATGTCCACGGATATGTTCGCCCATCGCACCATCACGAGACCATTGCAGCTTCTGCGATTCGTAGCTAAAGATGTTGTCCTCCTGGGCCGGCGGTAGCGGGTCAAAATCCCAGTTTGGGAAACCGTGGAGCATACCCCCAGGAACATGGCCCATCAAGGACGGTGTGTTGTCCAGATAAACGAACCGGCCAGCATTACGCCCAGCCAACGGCGGAGGTGGCAGCGAGTCCAAGGCTGGCTTCTGTGCAGAAGCTGCGCCGTCTTTCAGAAGACCCATGGCCTGCGTATTGTCCCAGAGTCCCTTGGTCTGGTGGATATAAAGCTCCGTAAACAAGAGCTCATGCTCATCACGGGGTTCCATGCCCCAAATCGCCTTTGGGACATCAAGGTTCAAGGCTTTGAAGAGTGAGTTATAGAGCCATGGCAGGCGCTCCATACCCTCGATCAATAGGGCCTTGGCACCGTCTGTATCTTTCTGTTGAAGCCGGGCGAGGATGAGGGTCTGTCGGATGTAGTCTTGCGCAGTTTCACACTCATCCAAAGCTTCCGAATCGCAGAAATCGATGAACCACTTTGACTCGTGTGCTCGAATGGCCAGGGGGTGCAAAAAGTGGATGATACCATAGGGGTCAGCAAGGTCCATGGCAAGCAACAGCTTTGCCCACTCGAGCGCCGTCCTATACGTTCCCTTCATCGTCAAGCTCTTCAGGTAGTGATAGCCAGCCAGCCAGAACTGGCGGTTCTCGGGGCGTCTGAATTCGAGCCTCGCCTTGCCTTCCTCGAGCTTCTGTCGGAAGCTAGATAGCGAGACGCGGCCAAAAGTAAACAAGGCGCGCTCGCAGAGATCTCCGGCCAAAGCCGAGTTCTGGTCCTGCTTCGCAATCTTGCTCACCTGGATCAGGGTGGAGATGTGATAGGGGTGCGAGTGCAGGAAGTGCACCAGCTGCATGGGCTCGTGCATCTGGGCCTGCGTAAAGAACATGCGCTCCAGGTTGTTGTATCCTTCGTCGTGGGCGAACCCAAACTCGATAGTGCCGCACTTGGTGTCCATGGTGCCCTCGGCTTGTTTGATGTGCTTCATGGTTAGACCTTCGGTTGACGCCCGGGGCCAGGACTCTTTGCCAGGCAAGAAAGGGTTCCGGCGCAGCGTAACTTCGGGTAGCGATTTCCCAGGCTCAGCCTTTAAGAAAGTCTCCAAGTCGACGTTCTGTTCTATTCGCTGATGTCCTCGCCGACGTGTGCGAGTCTGCTCGTCCTCTTGCTCTTCCGATTCCGCCGCGGCTATGGCTTCACGTCCGAAAAGGTTGCGCATCTCGTTGACGACTTTGAGGTGGTATGTATTGATACGTAGAAGCTCGCATATTCGCTCGTACGGTCTCATAGTCCCCGCTGTCGCCGTCGCATTTGGCGAAGAGCCATCGCCAGGCCTCTTCGCCAAGTTCAGCTCGCGAAGTGCACGATCGATCTCGTCGTCATCGTCGGCCTTGGATTTGGCCTGTGCCTTCGTCACAGTGGCGTCCCCATCCCGTGTTGAACCCTCAGCCGCTGCCTTTTTGGCCTTCTTCTTCTTCTTCTTGCTCTTCTTGGAAGACGGCTTAGACGTCTCTACCGGCTCCGGCTCCTCGTCTTGCCCCGCCTCCAAAGGCACATCGCCATCGTCATCATCGCTCTGCTCATCCGCATTGCCCAGAGCTGCAAAGCCCGAAAAGGCGCTTACTCTGGGTTTGGGCGCAGGCACCTCGTCTTCGCTTTCTGACACGTCTTCGCCTGCTGTTTGAGCTTGAAGTTGCTCAAGTTCCTTTTGTTTTTGCAGCTTGCGGAGCTGTCGGCTCGACATGATGTGATCGTGATGGAACCTAGGAGTGGCAGGCGTATCGAGGGACGATCTGGGCGAATTGAGCCGTAGCAATATTGAGTATAGCCCTGAGGAGGGTTCGGTGATGTAGAGGATTGGATCAGGCCTTTTTCAAGGTGGGATGAAAGGTTCCATGGTGGGGTGGGGTACCACCGAGCAGCCAGTCAATGATGTAAGCCCGGGTGTGTGTCATTCGGCCAACAGAACGACCCAACAAGCCGCACTCTGGAATCTTCTTATGCCGTCTTACCACGCGCGTGTTGAAGCCTCATTTTCTCGGTACAGTAAGTTATCCCGTATACAGAGACATGTTGCCGCATTTCAAGTCGTAGGAAGCACACAAGATACTTGGCGGATTTGATCCGGGAGCATATCATGCCCAGTGATCAGCTTAATTCTCTTTTGTATGTTACGAGATAGACTTTCTCATCTCTTGACTGTTGGGGTCTCGATGGTATCAGGGGCATCGCACTTTCAAACCCAATGTTTCCCCCAAATGCTATTGAAGGCTTCCAAGCCCATGGAAGTACGCCATTCGCATCAACTCCAAATGCTTCTCATCGAAATTTGACCCGACGCCTTGTGTGGTTCTCATCAATCCATCGTAACCTGGCATTTCTCCCAAGACAATGCTGCAACCATTACCGAGTCGCCGGCATAATAACCCTGCGGAGAGTCTTCATGCCACATGATATTTAATACACTGTACAGTAAAAAGTGAACCCAACCAAGCGTGTGCGCCTTGCGGGAAACCTGCTAAAAGCCGTCATGGTAGCCCATGGGAGCAGCATCGATGAGACAGCTGCCACCTCGGCAACTCTGTGGGCACGTTCATGGTTCTCATCCGCAATTACTGGGGTGCACCCTCTGTTTGGCGGAAACCACCCCGCGAGCCGTAGCCTCGACCACCACGAGGACCACCACGGCCGCGGCCACGACCTCTTCCGCGATAGTTGGGTCTGTAGCCACCATCGACGCTGCCTTGGCCAAAGGTCTCCATGTTCTTGCGCTGTTCTTCGCCACGCCATTCGCGACCACCCGGCTTTTGGCCATTGCTGTCCGCACGGTCTTTGGCCTCGCTCGAGATGTTGTCGAAGAACGACGTGGTCTTGTTGTAGGCCCCGTTGGGAGGCTCAGGTATAGGCTCCTGGTCTTCTGGCGCAGCACCACTGTCCGGGGTCTCGCCCAGCGGTGAGCCGGCGATAGCCTCCTTGACAAGATCCCCTTTGTTGAACTTGGCATTTGAGGTCTGGAAATCAAAATCGGCGTCAGGAACATCGATCTTGCCAACAGGCCCAGAGCGGTTTCCTCGTCCACGACCTCGACCGCCAGGGCCACCTCTTGTCGCAGTAACTCGCATCTCGTTCACCTTCTTTGTCAGGTTGTCCATTGGGTTGCCTCCACCGTTAGCGGGCTGTGAGGGTCCAGCTGCCGGAGCACCTCCAAGCCTAGCCATGGCAATAGCAACCGCATCTTTCGCCTGTTGTGTTGCATCGCGGATGGCAGCTGCCGAAGCAGTTGGGTTGGCCTGCTCTGTGGGCCGGATGGTCGCTGTGGCAGCAGTAACTTGCGCCACGGCAGCTGTGGGACCAGCTTTAGGAGTGTTCGCACCTGCGAAGGGTATGACAGGGGTTACACGACTGTTCTTGGGGCCAGTGGGGATGCCCTTCTGCTGCGGCGCAGCTCTAGGAGGGGCTTTGTTTGCGAGTGACTTGGCAGTGGCATCAACCTCTGCAGCCGAAGGCTTTGACTCTATGGGTGGAGTAGGTGCAGATGCAGATGCAGATGCAGGCTGGGTAGGCTTGCTACGAGGCTTGGACCCTGAAGACTGGTCTGCCTGCAACGGGGTGCCAGAAGACTTGGGCTTTTCCATGCCGGGAGGGGCACCGCCTGGAGCGCCAGGTCCACTGCCGATTGGTGTAGGTCTGTCTTGCTGTGGTGTCACTCGCATGCCCTGAATGGGAGCACCAGGGGGGCCGGGAGGTCCGGGAGGTCCAGGAGGTCCAGGAGGATATCCAAAGTTGTTCCAGGGACCAGGACCTCCAGGGCCACCAGGCGGAAAACCTTGCCCAGGGGGACCGTACCAGTTAGGCGGAGGAGGATACGGCATACCACCGAATCTAGGATCTTCGTGTCCAGGTCCATGTCCAGGGCCGCCACCTCGTCCGTTCCATGGGCCAGGCCCGGGGGAGGGTAGAAGCCGGGAGGCTGCTGAGGAAACTGTGAAGGGTTGAAGCCACCTTGCTGATGGTTGGGGCCAGGGCCAGGACCGGCGTTGGGGTGGCCGGCAGGTCGAGCTCGAGCCTGACATAGAAACGCGTGGTTAGTTTAAAGAAACCCGACACAAATTTCGATGGAGGAAAAGTTTGGGTGTGCTTCGTAGATCAGAAGGAAGGCAACGGAAAAATCAACATGGGGTATGTTTGCGCAACTTCAGTAAAGACAATACTTTACATCCGAAATGTTTCATCATATGAAGCACATGGCGGGTAGGGCAGAGCTGCGATGCGCAGATGCGTGCAGGAGGGTTACTTACACCGACAATGGCAGGGTCATCAGGGACCACGGGCGGCTTGTTCTCCTTGGTGGCGGGGGTCTCCTCGATGCGGAGATCCTTCACGTCGCTGCCTCTGAAGACGATGTACTCGTAAACCTGATCTGACGGACCGATCTCCTCATCAGGCTTGCCGCGACGGCCTTCTGTGCCGTACGATCTGACATTCTCGAGCGAGACGGTCGACTCCTCCGAGTTGATCTCGTGAAGTATGCCCGAGTAGCTAGCAGCAGAAGCTACCGTCAATTGACGAGCTCGAATCGAGGCCAATTGGAAGAGATGAACCTACCGAATGTCACTCTTGGAGATGAGCGATATCCGAGAACTACACTCGTCGAGTCAGTCAGTTACCGCCACTCCAGGCTTGCTCGAGGCTTCGTGGGCCGACTGCGCCAATGTGCCGAGCTGGCCATGCAGTGTGTAGCGAACACGTACCCTAAGAATTCAGACATGGTAAATGTTCTGAATGCGCGAGGAGCGCAAAAGAACAGAAGGCTGTGGACGAGAACGGTCAAACGAGGAAAGCAGAAAGTAAGAAATGCGGAGTGGAGGAGGGAAAGAAGTGGTTGGCGAATTGGCAAGCGCGCAAAATAGATGTGGTGTGGGAAAGTGGACAGCTCCCTCGAAGCTCTTTGGCGTAAGCCTTAGCAAGAGGCTGAAGTTCACAGTAAAAATATGGCTGTAAAAAGTGGGCCATATCATCACCTGTGGCTCAGCCCCCTCCGAGCAACGAGCATAAGGTTAACCGTTGGGCAGGATTCTTGACTGCACAGGGAACAACAACGTTGTGCGGAAGTGGGAATATCCTCTCGGTGCTGGTCGTCGCTCGAAGTCATTTAGGCTGCGCCAGTGTGCGAAGAGCGGCACATCAATCAGGGACACGGCCAGGCCAAAGTACTCAGTAATCGCTCGTGGGTGAATGAACGCTGTATCAGTGAAAGAAAGGCGATATCGGCGGAACACACAGTAGAACATCTCAAGATACTACATTTTTCTACGTCGGTTCTTCTTCCGAGTCCGAACCGGAACTACTTGTAGTGTCATCGTCCAGCTGGTCCCCGTCTTCACCTTCTTCAGCCCCATCCGTCACCTCGCCTTCCTCTCCGCTCGATTCATACTCGACAATGGCCTCGCTTTTTCGCTTTCTGGATGCCGTTGTCTGTTTGGTTCGTTTCTCCAATTGATAACCAGGAGGAAGTTGTGAACCTGCCGGGAGGACGTATATACTCGGAAATTCCAGCACCTCGAGCCCGGGTAGGATAGCCTCCAGCGTGTCACTTGGTTCGACAGGTATGAGCTTCTGGGGCTTACGAGAAGGAGTCCCCGGTACATGGAAATAAAACTGGTAGTCGTGCTTCGTCTTTTGGTCAGCACGAGCGTTCTTCTCAGGCAACGGACCCTTTCGCGCTCCAGCTATGACGTGCCAGCAGCCTTTTTTGTTTTCTTGTACGGTGAGCTGGGCAGCTTGCCAAGACAAGGTTTCCCAATCTTGGGCCGGTTTACCGTCCGTTGAGTCGTTGACGAAGGCCACTGCTCTAGCAGCAGCCTGATCCCCGTCTACCAGTCTCTTCGGTGTCTTCATGCTCCTCTCTATTGCTTTCTCTTTCTGGCTCAACTGCAATCGACGATGGTGAGTCTGGCAGTTCGAGTATCCCATGTATAAGGGTGTGTGGTCGAGGCATTTGTTGAGAAGCTTTATCGGCTTGACGAAAGCGGCATCTTCGGAGGTGGTCGCGGTGGGATCCAAGAAGCACCACTCGACCTGCCAGTTGATTGCCTGTGTCTTTTTGCTAAAAGAGGTGGTGTTTTCCTTGGCCCTCGACATTCCATACGGTTGATGGAGGACGCTGATACCCAGAGACGTGAGCCTCCCTATCGCAGCTCTTGCCCATTCTCTCGTGCCATCTCCTATGGTCGTTCGTCCGCGACTCTGGCCTTTGCCTATACGAGCCCTCTTGTTTGGGGGACCTGATCGTTTCGTTGGTTCAGACACGCGCTTCGGTATGATGCCTCTCTCTTCGGTCAAGATCTTTTCCACTTGCTCGACGGACCGTTCGATCTTTGTCAAGAAGTTGTAGTCATGGTCAATGCCGGCATCGGTGCGTAGTTTCGTGGGTGCTACATAGGCCGTGGCGTCGCGTTCGCCATTGCAAGAAGACCACTTCTTGTGCTTCTTCGTGCAGGGCAAGGAGCAAGTTCGAGCGTCACACCTTGGACATTTGTATTTCGGTGGCTGAACATGACAGATGCCACAGAGGGACGTCAACAACGGATCAGACATGTTGGATGGATGGTGTAACGGGGTTGAACGTGAGACGCTCGCTGCCTCTTTGGAATGCGCCTGGAAATTTCAATGGAGCTCTCGTTTATCTCACTTATCGACGGCTAAACATTGCATTACGTACCCCACTCATGATCCACGGTCTAGTTGCATAGCCCCACTATGCAGTTATTCCATTACACAGTTATTCTACGGAGTATGGGGTACGGATACTCTGCAGTGACTTGCCTGCTCACTGTCCGTCAGCACTCTTGTGTTGGTGATTACATGGCCTGCTGGGCACGGTCGATTGTGTTAAGTTAACGAGTTTCTTGTTGAGTTGGCATGTCCAACAAGTTTGCCAGTCGTCTAAAACATTCGAGGCCGGCAATTCTGGGACATGAAATCTAGAGGTGTTCCTGCAACTTGCAAGCATAAAAACGTAACGGTAACGGGAGTCGGGACCACAATTTTTCAATGATGCAGCTGAAGCGGACTCAGCGAGCACAACTTAGTTCACGTTATCAAGTTCTCATCGATCCCTCACAATCCAGAAAGAGTCCCTGTCAAGTATGAGCGACGAAACAATGCTAAAGGTTGACCCTGCTAGAGCCTCTGCTCTCGTCTCACAGCTGAATGGCATCATCGAGAGAGTTGCCGCTGTTGCCAACGGCAGAAGTGTAAGTGCCAACCGCATCTCGTGGCCACTCCTGTCAGCCTGTCACATCCGGCGCTCCTGGATCTGGTTCGAACATAGCGTTGAATTATGGGCCAGGAGATCAATACTACGTACACTCTAGCTAGCATGACTGACGTCTATGGAAGGTCCGGCTTGTCGCCGTATCGAAACTGAAGCCCGCAAACGACATCTTAGCGCTGATGCAGCCGCCGACGTCGCACTTACACTTTGGGGAAAACTATGCTCAAGAGCTGATTCAGAAAGCCGATTTGCTACCTAAGAGCATTCAATGGCACTTCATCGGTGGTCTACAGTCTGGTAAGTTTCCAACTCTCGGTCTGATCAAGCCGTCAAGTACCCCCTCGAAGGGGGCTGGTGAACGACGAATACGTCACAAAAGCTTACACGTCAGCAGGGCATTGCAAAAACTTGGCCAAGATCCCAAACTTGTTCTGTGTGTCCAGCGTCGATACTGTTAAGAAGGCGCAGATACTAGACGAGTACCGGGGCAAGCTCCTCGCCGTATCGCCGGACTCGCCCAAGCTCAACGTACACGTACAAGTCAACACCTCGGGCGAGGAATCCAAGTCGGGGTGCTCCCCTGGTGCTGACACGGTCTCACTTTGCCGAGTCGTCGAGGAAGCACCAAACCTACATTTCCTCGGTCTCATGACCATTGGTGCCATCGCCCGGAGTGTAGCTACGACACCGGAAACTGAGAATGAGGATTTTGTGTGCCTCAAGGAACAGAGAGATCTCGTGGCGAAGGAACTAGGTCTAGAAAGAGAGTTGGAGCTTAGCATGGGGATGAGCGAGGACTTTGAGGGTGCCATTCGTCTGGGCAGTAGCGAGGTGAGAGTGGGAAGCACCATCTTCGGCGTGAGAGGGCCTAAGAGCGAGGCGAAACTCACGATATAGGCACCGAGATGAGTTTCAGGTTCTCCCAGGCCATTGCAAGAACGGTCATCTTCCTCTCCTTGTCTCAGACGGGCCAGTATCCGCCAGATACTTCTTGCCCGCTTTTTCGTCTTTTCCGCTGCACAATAGCATTGCTCGAACCCGAAAGCTGACATAGCTCGCCAACACCAGTCTGGTTTCTGTCGTCCGGTGGGAGGAGCCGCCAGCAAACGTCTATAGATAGCCTCGCCACAGATACTACCCGAGATAGGCGACAAAGGAGAACGGAATGTACAGAATAAATGGATAGCCAGGGGATTCAATTTCATCTCTACATGCTGTGAGAACGCCGAGGCTGGTGGGCGTTCCAAACTAGCATTGACGATACGGATAAACTCTTTGGGCCCATGTGGTCAACTCCCCTCCCAAATTGCGCAAGCTGTGCGATCGCGAGTCAGTGTCGCCCGATGACACGTGTACATGAATTAAAGGCCAGAGTGAATAAACCTGTGTCACATTCATAGGTGCCGCCGGCTCCGTCGACCTATCCCAACGAAAGACGCGTACACGTGGTCATCGGTGCAGAAAAGCAGGTTCTGCCTTCACCCTACCCTGGTGGGCGGGAAACTGGAGTCCGGAGCATATCGTGAGAGGTTGGCCATCGCCCCCATGAAGTTCACAAATTTTTTGTGTTCGGAAAGTCGTTCTCGCGTGTATTTTCAGTACGGGGGTGTCGTTGGAACAAGATATGTTCACCGGTGTAAGGGACAAGGTTCAGCCACGACCCAGGGGTTCGGCTCAGAGCTATATGACGAGGCATTATCGACGGGTCATGAGGAGCAAACATATAATTTGATGTCATAGGCGCAGCATATCCAAGGAATTTCTGCTGTCAGGTGGAGTCCGGCTTTGAGAACATGGGGGGAGGGTGAAGTAAAATAAAGATCATTATGCGGCACAATGTACGCTACATTATCGCAATTCGAACCCGGACAGATACACGGGCTATAGCCTAGAACGCAAGGCACTTACGAAGGTAATAAAAAACGGATTTTAATACACCGAACGATACACCTGACTGTCTACTGAGCTAAACGCGAGTTGCAGAATACTGCCTCTAATAGCATATGGTGGCTCTCAGTCCGCTGTCGACAACTCTGCGCTTCACGATGTATTAGTGAATCCACGCGTTCAAGTGAAACACTGTCTCATCGCTACACCGAGTGTCTTTCGCTAGTGGGAGTACGTAAATAGGCCCGTCATGTTTACCTCGAGACAGTTGAAAACCCGTCACTTTTACCAGTCTTTCACACTTCTCCAAGGTGAACGATATCTAAAACGACCCTGAAGCTGTTGGAACTTCGGGGGGTTGTTAATCTCCCCCTTAACTTACATGCACCCCTTTAAAATACACTGCCGATCCAGGGTCTTCCTCTGTCGATCTCGTGGTCTTTGATCGGGGCTCTAGGCACCCTGATTCACCTAATGCCTGTTTCCGATGACAGTTCTCCGAACGTCAATGTTGTGATCGAAAGCATGATGTCCAGTTTCCGACAGCCATGATCCCGGTGACAGCAGCCAAAGTCCAGCCCCCTGGAAATGCAACCGGCTTTTGGGCCCGAGGGAAGCGCAACTACCGGTAGACGTTAACGCACGGAGTATACGTACTATACCTACGTCAGTTGAATTGCACGTGTAGCTGGCCCACTTTGGTCCTCAGTCAGACGGTGTCTCAGACTCTCGGCCTCCCGTTACGGACGCTTTTCGTGGTGCAAGCCCACATATGTGCCCACGGACACTTCGTCATCGTACTTCGTAGGTACCGGTCCTCTCGATCTTGGACCTGACTAGTCTAGCGTTTGCGATGCATTTCTGTAACGGGACATCACCCAAGACTCTGGCTCCCCCATCCGTTTCTGCTTACTGTGTACGCGGGAAACTCGTGGGCGGAAGAGAGTTTGGACGAAGGACCCTGGAGGCTGGAGGCTGGAGGCTGGAGGCTGGATGGAGAACAAACGTTGGAGGGGTCGGAGGAAATACGCCGGCCACTTTAAGCACTTTAAGCAGCCCTGGGATTGCTGGCTCTCCCAACGGCTCCAAAAGCTCAGTAAATAGTTAGTAGACATCCCATGGTTAGTCCCATCGGGCGAGCCATCGGAACTTGTTAGTGGCCATCGGGCCTCATCGAGCGACGAGCCCCTATAGCTCACCGAACAGTTCATATGCGATGTATTACAGGAGATATAGGTATAATTACACGTGATTAGGGCGTCATGGCCTTGACTCATGAGGACCTGTCCATGCACCACATCCGTTGGCTTGCTTCATGGACCGGAGCTACGAGGAGTCCTTGTTGAAAGGCCTTGGGTGTACGGAGTAGATAGAGGCTAGAGCCAACACACCTCGCATGTAAACACCGGTGCCGACATTTCGATCCATCTCCGTAGACACGCCGTTCAGGCCGTATTGAAGCATGTTTTGCTCTGAAACCCGGTACAAGTGCCGGCGTTGTCGACCGACCAATGACTGTGTTCGAATTCTCATTCGATCTGTCCCAGGACGTGTCACGGATGTCGACTATACAGATCCTCCGGGCCCGAGTTTTGTCTCTCCAGAGAAAGGCTAAAATATTCCTTCTTCTGACGAGAGCCGTCACACAGCCTTGAGATGCTGCTGCAGAACAAAGTCAGCAGGAGTAACGTGGCTATTATTTGTTCGTTCGTGGTACCGAGCTAAATGCAGGTCGACTTTCTTCTTTCCAACATCTGTCACCATGATCCCAGCGAGGTAATAGCGAGTGTGTGTAGTTGACCATACGCAGCCAGTGGGACCCAACCACGCATTAAACACACATTTGGGTAGTGCGTTTCACAGCCTTCTCCATTGATTCGTCCCAACTTCCGGCCGGAGTGCTTGCTTGCTTGTTGCTTCTGGCGCAGGAGGCGAGATTGACGTCAGTCGGTTCGCTCCAACGAAATCTGAGTAAACTGTGAGCTGTGAATCCGCCCCCGAGAACTCATCTGGCAATGTAACAACGGGATGCTACCCCCATCCTTGTCGACGGCCGTCCGTCCCTCCCTCGGATGCTCCGGGACCACTACACGCTCGCGATGCAGATGATCGACTCGAGGGTATATCCATGTCCCTGGGACGACGTTGCCATCAGCTCCTGCTTCGACACCGTACTTCGTCGTGTTGATCCATGCAGCGCATTATTCTGTCACAATGCCCGCATTTAGCACGGGCTTGACCGCACGACATGCGGCAACCAGGGACAGCCTGAACAACTAAACATAGGATACTATCGGTGGCTAGAGTCCCAGGCCAAGGACGAACGATATCAGCAGGCATGGCATGGTTTTAGACCGATAGTAGTACGGGTTCGGGGCTGGTCGAGATGCTGGGGGGTGGGGGGTTTCAAGGAACTTATACGCCGCGAAGCTCTTATATCAAGTTCGTCGCCAGAGCCTCCTGACGAGAATTCTTGGAAAATCAGTACCGACAAAAGGAAAAAGCTCAACCGCACAGCCTTTCTAACACATCTCTCTATTAAGTAGCACATACCTTCATCCAAGATATCGTATCTATCGGCATCACCGCAACAGCCACAACGTCATGCCAGGTTCCGCTAGGCACGAGGCCCTGTCTCCGATGCCGCCTCAGATTGCCCCAATGTCACCTGCGATGGGACCTGCGATGGGACCTGCGATGGGACCTGCACACAATGATTTACATTTCCACAACTCTGATTCCGAAAGCGACCATCGTCCTCGTGCCGGATCGTCCACGGCCCGTCGAGCGCCCTCGCGGGATCGAAACCGACCTCGTGGAACCAGCCGCACCAGGGCCTCAAGCAAGGCACCTCAATCACGCAGCGGCTATGCTTATGAGCAGCAACAAGAGCTTAGGGACAGATCGTCCCAACGGCCCCTTCGTGATAGCCGTGACCGGGATGAAGTCTGGGACGACGCCCATGACGACCGAGACCGCGACTACTACCGCGAGGAGCAACGCTTTCCCGAAAGCTACCACAAGAAAGCGCCTTCCATATCCCGCGCTCGCCCGCCCCGAGCTCACATGAACCGTCCTTACACGGGGGATGCAGATCCGGCGGCCTCGCCCGCCCGCTCTTACTTTGAGGACAGCAAAGGCGTACGTATGTCAGATGAGGAGATGGGCTTCGCGGCTGGTGCCACCCCTCGTGTGCAATGGCGCCAGCTGAGCGATGAGGAGAAGAAGGAGGTGCTTCGCCTTCCCATGTCCCAATGGATGAACTCGGAGTTCAAGAACCACTTCGTCGCCACCATGGGCGAATTCATCGGCACCACGCTCTTCCTGCTCTTCGCCTTTGCCGGCACCGAGGTGGCCAACATCCAGTCCAAGGCCAACAACAGCGACGACAAAGGCAACAGCAACACGACCACTGGTGGCGCTACCGGTTTCGACGTTGCCGTCCTGCTGTACATCTCGGTCATCTTCGGCTTCTCGCTCATGGTCAACGTCTGGATCTTCTTCCGCATTAGTGGCGGTCTCTTCAACCCTGCCGTGACGCTTGCCATGCTGTTGGTCAAGGCCATCCCACCGGCTCGAGCCGCCTGCCTTTTCGTGGCTCAGATTTTGGGCTCCCTGTTCGCATCCGTCATTGTGCGTTTCCTGTTCCCTGAGAACTTCAACGTAAGGACGACTCTCAGCGGAGGCACCACTGTCGTACAGGGTGTGTTCATCGAGGCCATTCTCACGGCCGAGTTGGTCTTTACCATTTTCATGCTTGCCAAGGAGAAGCACAAGGCCACCTTTATTGCACCTGTCGGTATTGGGTTGGCCTTGTTCATCGCCGAGATGGTCGGCGTCCAGTTCACTGGTGGTTCCCTGAATCCGGCCCGCAGCTTCGGCCCCTGTGTCATCACCCTGACCTTTGACCCGGAGCACTGGATCTACTGGGTCGGACCCTTCCTGGGCTCTTTGGTTGCTGTTTGTTTCTACAAGTTCATCAAGACGCTCGAGTACGAGGTAAGATCATGAACCCCCCCAACCCCCCCTTTCTCGTCAGACTCGTAGCTCACCATGTCTAGATGGCCAACCCCGGAGCCGACGGCGATCCGTTGAACGATCCCACCGTCAACCCCGAGAAGAAGGCAGAGGTCATGAGCAGACGAATATCGAACAACCAATAAGCCTGCAACAGGATTTGCACACGTACGACATGATTACATAAAGATACCCGACAAATGGCACTGGAGAAACGGAAGGGTGACCAAAGGACTTAGGAAGGCCTGATAATGGCCGAATGGAGGAGAGGCTGGGGACGGATAATGTTTGGAAAAAATGCCATGTTGATTGCAACGGCAGTGATCTTTCGCAGGCGTTGAAGTATATTGCAATTTATCGGCACGAGTTTGTTATCCGATTAATACAAGCGAAACATGACAACACCGACCTTGCAGTTTGTCCAAGCAACGTGGCAATGACATAGATCTCGATAAACTAGTGTGTACCACAGTAGTTAGTCCCATGGCTCCAGCGCAATTGCAGGGGATGTCCGTAGTAACTGCTCCGTACTACGTACTAACGTTAGTTAACTGAGTACGGATTACAGCTGTGTAACTGGCCTGTAGGGGGGTTGGAAAGGTACGCTAGTTCCACTAGGGCGTTAGTTAGTGCGGGGCATCTTGTTGGTGCCGTGGGGAGAGGAGTGCCGATGTTCGGGGACCATGACTGGGATTTTTAGAGTCGAGGTGCGCCTGAACTAATTCCTGGCATCACGATCTACGAACGACCACTTTCACACACACACCGCTCAGATTATATTGGGATATTAGTCTACTCGGCGCAATGTCAAACGGCGAAACCAATGGAGCAAGCGATATTGGCTCACCCCAGCGCTATCTGAGCACGCGGGGTGACGACTACGACGTAAGATGCATCCATCCTGCAGCTCCTGTCTTGTTTGCATGCGTGTTGACTCTTTGCAGCTCTCGTTCGAGGATGTCGTCCTCAAGGGTTTGGCCACCGACGGTGGTCTGTACATCCCCGAACAGATCCCTGCCGCCAGTAATTGGCAGAACTGGAAGGACCTGTCATTCCCAGATCTTGCGCTCGAAGTCCTGTCTCTGTACATTTCGGCCGACGAGATTCCGCGCGACGATCTAAAAGGCATCGTCGACCGAAGCTATTCGACCTTTCGGGCCCCTGAGACGACACCCCTCCGACACCTCCACGATGATCTGTACCTTCTCGAACTGTTCCACGGCCCCACCTTTGCCTTCAAGGACGTTGCGCTGCAGTTCTTGGGCAACCTCTTTGAGTATTTCTTAGTGAGGAGAAACGAGGGAAAGACTGGACGGGGTGAGTGGCCAGCATATGCAAGCTCAACTGATCGAGACCGGTAGCTTACCAGACGACAGACAGGCACCATCTTACCGTCGTGGGAGCGACGAGTGGCGACACAGGCTCCGCCGCCATCTACGGCTTGCGCGGAAAGAAGGACGTCTCCGTCTTTATTTTGCACCCCAAGGGCCGGGTCAGTCCGATCCAAGAGGCGCAGATGACAACAGTGTTGGACAAGAATGTCCACAACCTGGCCATCACTGGCACTTTCGACGACTGCCAGGATATCGTCAAGGCCTTGTTCGCCGATCCCGATATCAACTCGACCCTGAACCTCGGCGCCGTGAACTCGATCAACTGGGCTCGCATATTAGCCCAGATAACGTATTACTTCTATTCATATTTCTCGCTCGCCAAGGCCTCATCTAGCTTTCAACTTGGCGACAAGGTGCGATTTGTTGTGCCAACCGGCAACTTTGGGGATATCCTCGCCGGATACTTTGCGCAAAGGATGGGTCTGCCCGTGGAGAAGCTGGTTATAGCTACAAATGAGAACGACATCCTGGACCGCTTCTGGAAGACGGGTAAATACGAGAAGAAGCCCGTCCATGGTGAAGCCGCCGAGGGTGGCCTGAACAAGGATGGGGTGCAGGCCGACCCCGGTGGTGTCAAAGAGACACTAAGCCCAGCAATGGACATTATGGTCTCAAGCAACTTTGAACGCTTGCTGTGGTACCTCGCCTACGAGTTTGCATCCTCGGCCAAGATGGATGATGAGTGGAACAAGAGGCAGGCCGGCCAGGAGGTTGCTGCTTGGCTCAAGCAGCTGAAGACCAGTGGCGGGTTCGGTCCTGTGTACAAAGACGTGCACGAGGCTGCTAAACGCGATTTCGAGAGTGAGCGTGTAAGCGACTCGGAGACCATTGAGACCATCAAGCAGTATTTCAACAAGCTTAGCTATGTGCTAGACCCACACACGGCTATTGGTGTTGAGGCTGCCGTGCGGTCCATGGGCCGTGAGGGCAAGACTCCTCATATCGCTCTTTCGACAGCCCATCCGGCCAAGTTTGCTGGCGCCGTCGAGATGGCCCTCAAGGAACAGAGCGGATTTGATTTTGAAGAGCAGGTGCTGCCTGCGGAGCTCGTTGGCTTGGAGAGTAAGGAGAAGAGGGTTAGCGATGTCGAGAACGACTGGAAGGCCGTTCGCGAAGTCGTCGTGAAGCAGGTCGAGGAGGAGCTAAGCGCGGAGGATAACTGAGCATAGATAGTACTGGCGGTCTACATGAATATTACATGTAAATCTTCCAAAAGAACTAGGCTTGTCCAGCAGTGAAATTTTACCTGTAGACCGAGGAACTTGATATATATATATATGTCCACCCTCGTGCTTCCATATACCCAGAGATCTGCCAGTTCGTCCATTTCCCCCCTTTTTATAACCGACTATCAGACTGTGTATACTCTAATGGTCTCCTCCAAAAAAAAAAAAAAAAACTGTCCAACACTCCAAGATGATGCCTCGTTATGTCACATCTCCAAGCATCCCCAGTATGCGGCATGCCCCAATTGGGGCATGATTTGGTTCCGTGGCACCTGGGACTCAAGCCCTTGTCAGGATGTCTTCCGAGGCCTTCTCTGCCAACATCATGGTAGGACAGACTGGGAAAGCACCGGGAAGCACCGGGAAGGCACTCGCATCCACCACCCTCAGATTCTTGACCCCACGAACCCTAAACTTGGAGTCCAAGACGGCAAACTCGTCATCGTCGCCACCGATAGCACAGGTGCTAGTCGGGTGATGCGAATGCGCCTGCAGCTTCAGCCTTTCCTTCTGCTCCTCGTCCGAGCACTTGGCACCGACTCCTGGACAGGGGTGCACCTCGTCAAAGGGAGCGATGGGCTCGGGTACGGCGTCGATGGCCGAGCGGAAAGTCTTGACGGCGTCTAGCATCTCTTGCAGGTCCTCGTCCCCGCCGTGCTCAAAGAACCGAAAGTTGATCTCGGGGGTGTCCCGCGGGTCTGCGCTGCGCAGCCGCACGTAGCCGGCCTGCGACTTGGGGTTCATGTGCGAGAAGGCGCACTCGTACTGTTCCGGCCCGTACTCGGTCGGGAAACCCGGCCAGTAGCCCTCGTACGAGAACGAGGTGCACCAGCCGTAGATGTTGCGGTGCTTGGGTGCCGTGGGGGTCTTGAGCATGACGGACACGGGCGGGACAGCAGCTCCATTCAGGGGCTTCGAGGCAAGGGTCAGGAGCGAGCTTTCGTAGTTATCGGCCAGCCGCTCGCCCACTCCGGGCAAGTCCTTGATGACCGGGATGCCGAATTTCTTGAGCTCGGCCGCTGGGCCGATGCCGCTGAGCTTCAGGATCTGAGGCGAGTTGAAGGCGCCTCCTGCGATGATGACTTCCTTGTTGGCGAAGACTTGGCTGGTCTTGCCTTGTTCTTTGGAGCTATAACGCGGGTCTGCTGCATATAGGGATTTTCCTTTGAGGTACTCGACACCGACAGCGGTCGGCTCTTTAGTCTCGTGGCTGAACAGGACCTTTGTGACGAGACTCTCGAGCTGGATGGTCAGAGGGTACTTGGCCGCGTCTGCCAGCGTAGCCTTGAGGTAGGTGTTTGTCCCTGTGCGCAGGCCCTGCTCATCAGCGTGCGAGGCCAGACTGAAGACACCGGTGCTCTGGTCTCTGTTGGGGTCGAGTGCATTGATGTCTCTATTTGCTAGTGCTGTGAGGTCCGAGACGTTGCCGCCAGTGGCAGTGACAATTTTCTCCGAGATAACTCTCATAAAGTCATTCGTAGTCGTCCAATCAGTTTGGCCGATTGTAGTGGTCAACCACCCGTCATACCCATGGCCAGGGGTTCCCTCTGGCAGGTAGGCGTTCTTCTCCATTTTGACAAAGTATTTTCGCATATTGTCGGCTGACCATGACTTGTCCCCTGTCTTCTCGACGATAATGTCCCAATCTTCGTCGGAGGGAAGAGCGCACACACCGGCCTGTGAAACCATGAGTCTGTCTCTCTTCAGCTCCCATGTGATGGGCGCTTACATTATGCATGGCACACCCCCAAGCGTTCCCGCTCGAGGGTACCAGATACCGAGCTGCTCCGCCCCAGCAGGAGGATCGAGACCGACGTAGAATTCACCGTCTGTCTTCCGCCAGACCATGTGCTCGTACTTGAGTTCTCGCTCCGGATCTTCAGAGTGCTTTGTCCAAAAGTCCCACCGAGTTGCAGGGTCATTGGCTGCGGGGTTGAAGTTGATAATCTGTGAAATGTTCGGATTGTTGGCTTGGTCATCTCCGGCCTCAAGTAGCAAAACCGAGTTCCCTGCTCGCGCCAGGTTGGCTGCCAAAGGTGCACCTCCAGGGCCAGAGCCGACCACGATGTAGTCGTATCGGCCTGCGCTCGCTTGGGCGTCATCGACTGCCACGACTCCAGCGGCGACTACCAGCAGGGCTGCAAGAGTTCGGTGAAGCATCTTGACAGTGGGCTTTGGGCTATTTTGGCAACAAGATCGTGCCGTCGGGGCATCGTGAGCGCAAGTCAGCTATATGTAGCTGCTGTGTATAGCACCGTCGTTTCCCTTGGATCTTCCACATCACATCATCTCCAAAATTATACCCCTCGCAGTCCCCCCCCCAAAGACTGCCATCACCTCTCACTGTCATAGTATGATGAGGTGGTACCAGTAGCAGAGAGGAGAAGCGCCAAGAATGCTACTGTAATACGAACCGTATGCAAGTCCGGAGCCTGGCAACAAATTCCCATGGCTAAATGGATTGGGCGGTCGGCATAATCCTATTGTGGTGGTAAATACTACCAATGTAGTATCTGCAACCAAAGTAGATTAACTCGAGTATGCCGGCAGTACCGGTAGAGATACCGGTGATGAGAGTTATCGCCCCGGCCGACGGCTAAGCATGACTATGTGTTTGGTGAGCGGGATGGATCAGGCGACTGGACTAGATGACCCAAACGTCTACCGTAGATCGATATCGGAGAGCTATGGCTGTCATGCCGAAGAGCTCATTGTGAGGCATCCAAGATGTTCCCCGCTTCGAGTATACTGCCCGGCATCGTACGAGGTTCCGTTGGAGACTACCGGCCCTTCTACACAGTACCGGTACACGGCGCCTGTATTGTAGGGTTACATCGGTGTAACATCGCCTCTCACAACGGGGTAATAATCTACGTAGTATGCAGTCAGTCAACCTGTCGGGAAGATGCCAGCCAGAACCGCAGATCCGGCAAAGAGTCCTCATATGGCAAAGGGAGTCCAACGGCTTCCGGCCACAATGTACCGGTAGAATGTAACGATTGTGTAAAACGTGTACTTGGTACGGCGTACGCATCCGGCCGGATGCAAACTCGTGCATATCATCTGGAGCCATGTTTGCAGGCAAAACCTAAAAGACGATTTGACCAAACCTGGACACTGTAAGGTATCGTCAAGAGATGAACCGTCAACGCTCAAAAGGAACGATCTGGATCGCTCTAGCCGTCACTTCGAGCTGTGCTTGTTGGGGTACGTACTCACTTGCTTCGGTAGTCGGCTGATGTACTCCGTAGTGTTAGAAGTACGGATGACCCGAGCGGCTAAATCCAGCAAGGCCTAGCGTGGCGGAGCTGTAGCGGCGAGTTGCTCCAGGGGCTAACGTAACTAATCCCCCCGGCATCAGGGCCACTCCACTAAAGCAGCCACCTAGTTACCCCCTTCTGGATCGACATGAGATCTTCAAAGTAGTTAGTTACCAAGTTACTACGTAACTAACTAGTTCGTCTACGGAAGTAGTCAAGCTTATGGAACACCATCGTCGGGCCGTTCTCGTTTCAGACATTTCTTATTTTCTGAACCCCTTACCTGGCAAACGAGCCTGCTTGATCATTGCTTGCACCAAGTACAGTTCATCTTTCTATCAGAAACGAGACGGCGGCTGCAGGTCTCAACGGCAATGTTGCCCTTGGTGGCTTCTCGAGTCGGAACAAACTCCGTACGGCTAGACGCATGTCCTGAATCCGGTGTGATTTCCACCCTTGCCGGAAGACATTTCATGTAACTGTTAGAGAGAGCGGATGCCCAAATACGGCACTACGGTCAAGTATGGTTGAGATGTCCCTGTCCTCGACTCCTCGTGACAGACTGGGCGAGCCAGACAATGCCTCCAACCCCTTGCGGTTTTAAAGACGAACAGTCACACCTGTCAGACTGCCAACAACGGACGACCACGGACACCCAGAGCGCTTGTAGCTACGTTCTGAAGCCTTAGATACTATATGTGGGTTCGATTATGTTTTGGACCAGAGCCTCTGTACTACTGCCGCTCGTTTCATCATGCCCGAAACTGCGACACCAACCCTGCCTCGATGTGGACTGATCACCTTGCAGCCTCTGCGCAGAACCTCAGTGCATGTTCTATTCCGTACAGCCGTTTGGTTTCTTGATCCTCGGCAGGCATGCAATGTACGTTTTCGGGCTTTGTTGCGATTGGCTCAAGCCTCACATGGCCTTCCGTTCGTGGCCAGCGTTGTGTGTTGGCAGTGTCCTGTTCTCTGCTTGGCGCTGGTGGTTCGAGGATTCAAGGGGGGCCTCTATCACTTGGCAAATGCGTGACTTGCCACTTTCGAACTTATCATGGTGAACTAACGTTATCACCCCCAGGAGTCAGGAGTACGGAGTAGTGGGAGCTGGCCTGCCGTGTAAGCGGGCGCCTCTGCAATCCGAGATGTTGTGTTCCAGCTTGACGTCGAACTCGGGTCATCTTTTCGGGTATAAGTACACGTACGGCCTGCCCTGAGCTGACCTCGTCGACGTGACTTGGAGCTTCATCTCCAGACGTCGTCGTTCGTTCTCTGGTCACCCAGAAAGCCGGTTCTCTCTTTTTCGTTTCTTGACACCCCTATTCAGTATGCATTTCTCTTCGTCTACTCTCGTTTTGGCCCTGGTTGGCTCATCCTTTGCATCGCCGGTCGACAAGCGTCAGAGCCTGACCGGCTCGACCCAGAATGGACTCGCCAGCGGCAGCGCCTGCAAGGGCATGACTGTTATTTTTGCCCGCGGCACAACCGAAGCAGGCAACGTAGGCACCATCGCCGGCCCGCCATTCTTCCAGGCCCTATCCACAAAGCTGAACGGCGATGTCGCCGTGCAGGGTGTCGAATACTCGGCCAGCATCCCGGGCTTCCTGGCTGGAGGCGACTCCGCCGGTAGCAAGACCATGTGAGAGAAGCCACCCGCTTCGATCTGCGGCCAAAGTCGGGAGATCGCTAACAATGTGTAGGGCCCAGCTTGTCCAGACGGCAATGACCCAGTGCCCCGACACCAAGGTCGTCATGTCGGGCTACTCGCAGGGCGGCCAGCTCGTCCACAACGCCGCCGAGATGCTGCCTGCCGACGTCGCGAGCAAAGTCGCCGGGGCCGTCATTTTCGGCGATCCTGGTGAGTTAAAAAAATCCTCTTCACAGGCAAGTGTCTTCATACGTACCGGCCTCACTAACATGGGATACCAACCAGATAACGGCGATGCTGTCCAAGGCGTCAACAACACCAAGGTTATTTGTCACACCGGCGACAACATCTGCAAGGGAGGCGCCCTTGTACTGAAGGCTCACTTGACATATGGCGATGACGCTGACACAGCTGCTACTTTCGCTGCAGGTCTGTGAGAAGATCGGGGGTAGCTCCTTTTCTCGGGAGACATGAGAACTTTGTACATAAATACGAGACTTTCGTACATATAATAGCAATCTGTATATATTCTCCACACAGCGTTGGTGAGCGATCAGTACGCACTATGAGGTGCGGCTTGTAGATATTTCAAGACGCTCATGGGTCTTTGGGTAGTAATATACCTGCCTGGCTACGCCTTTAGAACGCAGCCGGTACTCATTAGAATAAATAGTTTCATTTTGCTTTTGACGTATTTGCCTCGGTTTATAAACATTTGTGACAGTATATACGCGAATCTATACCACAAATAGGCTGCGGCTTCCCCAATGAGAGCAATTAGGCATACCGTAAATTGGTGATCTCTAAGAATTACCCATTCGAAACCGTGACACCGTCAAATGACATACACATCATAGCACTCACTGGCGTCGAAACATGGCCAAGTTGGCAGAGAACCCCCTTCATTTGCCATCTCACCGGGTAGCCTCGATGGCTTCTTGCAAGATCTGCAGTCCACTCTCTATCTCCTCGACAGTAATGGTCAGGGGGGCACGAAACGAAGCGTGTTGGTGCCGGCCGTGATGATCAACAGACCCCGCTCGCGAGCGGCCTTGATGATGGGTGAGGGGTCTTGGCTCATCTGGAGACCGAGGATCAGACCCTTGCCCCTGACTTCGCTGATGAGATCCGGGAACTTTTCGCGCAGCTGGTCGAATCCTTTGCTGAACACCTTGGACTTTTCCAGAACTTCCTTCTGCAGCGCCGGGTCTGCCAGTCGCGAAACCACGTAGTGCGCCAGCCGGCATGCCATGGGGTTGCCGCCAAAAGTCGTGCCGTGGTCGCCAATCTTGATCCTCTCGCTCACCGTGTTGTTCACAATGGTGGCACCGATGGGGAACCCGTTGCCCAGCGCCTTGGCCGTCGTGATGACATCCGGGTGCGCCTCCTTTGGCAGGTGGCCGTGGGCCCATAGTGCGCCCGTTCGAGACATGCCGCATTGGATCTCATCGTACACGAGGACGGCCCCGACCTCTCGGCATCGCTTTGCCAGCGCGGTCAAAAACTCGTCGGTCGCGACGTTGACACCGCCCTCGCCCTGGATAGGCTCGATCAAAACACCGCACGTCTTTTCCGTGACCATGTCGTTGATTCCGTCCACGTCGTTGTATTTGCCGTACCTGAAGCCTGGCAGCATGGGAGCAAACGGCTCCTGGTACTTTGGGTTCGGCGTGGCGGACAAGCTTCCCATTGTGCGGCCGTGGAACGAGTTGTGGAACGAGACGACCTCGTGCTTGGTACCGGACGGGTCTAACACCTTTCCGACCTTGCGCGAGAACTTTATGGCGGCCTCGTTGGCCTCGGATCCCGAGTTGCAGACGAAGACGGTGGCGGCGTCGTGCATGGCGCCGGACTCGAGGGTCTTCTCGACGAGAAGCTGTGATAGGGCTCCGGTCCAGGGGTTGTAGTAGAGGTTGGAGGCGTGCATCAACGTCTTGGCCTAGTGTGGGCGAAAACCGGTCAGCCACGAAACTCAATGGGGACAAAGTTGGGGACAAAGTGAGCAACGGCGTTACTGACCTGATCGGCAATGACATGCCACGTCCCCGGATCGCAGTGGCCAAGCGAGTTGACGGCGATACCTGCAGTAAAGTCCAGGTACTTGCGATTCTCCAGGTCATACAGGTACGAGCCCTCGCCCCTGACGAAGACGGCCGGCGGACGGGCATAGGTCGCCAACATATATTTGGACTGCTCCTTGACCAAGGCAGCGCTCGCCGAGTCCTCGGCAGGGTCTGGATTCGGCAGGGACGCATCGCGGGCGATGGCCTGACGGGCCTCGTGCGGCAGGTTCGACGATGCCGCCGCTTGGGCTGACATGGCCCGACGGCCGGCGGCCGCGAGACTTCGAACAGGCAGTCGGAAGGCCATTGCGAGTCAGTGATGGGGGAAAGTGTACTGAAAACGGATGATCGAGGCTGCTGCCCCGAATTGCGCTGTTAAAAAAGTCAAAGTATTCCCTGTCATGCATGCATGATTCACTTTTGTTATCGATAAACATTTTGCTCCGGCGTCGGCAGCGTGACTGTCCAAGTACGAAGAAAGTACTCCAAGTTGGCAAGTCTCTAACCACTGGCTACCGGTATCGATACGTACCTCTAGAGCTCTCTACCATAGTAGGTCCGAATTTTATCAAGGTTGAGCGCCTCACTATGGCGCAATACAAATAGAGGGGTTTCCTTCATCAACGCCTGTTGCCAATGCGCCTAAAGAAAGCAGATACTCACCGCACAGCAAAGTAATTGACAGTTGCTTCTATATATATCATGGAGGGAGAGACCTGGTTGGCCGACACGTCGTATCTACTATTCGCATAGTAGGACTATTTAGTCTGCTAAAACACAGATGGCCGGCTCGTTGGTTCTCGAACACCATCTCTTCAAGTGCGTCATACAGAAAGGCACGAATTCGAGAAACTCAAAGAGCTGCGTACTCCGTAGAAAGCAGTCTCATATTTGCTTTGTCGTTTAACCGAAGCTTACCAATGCTGCCAGTATCTAGCGGCGTAGGGAAAGGAACGGTTATATTGAGTACATAGGAGTTGTGTGAACAAAACCCGGGGAAAGGGACATAGCATATACAAGGATCACTACGGAGTATAAGACTATCCAGATCCACCGGGTTTTATAACAGGACGAGGATAATGACCGCAAGACCGTAAAACGCTTCTTTCTGCTGTGTACTGTGGCGAAACAAACAAGGGAGAAGCGATTAGCCAACTGACTAGACTCCTTGCGATAAAATCCACATGACAGGCCGTAAAATAAAGATGCACACAGTAATGGGTGGATTGAAGCTATACCGGCTGTCTTGGTGTCTGGCGAGCCCTGACGAAACTGAGATGGGTGGGGGTGTGTCACCTGTACGGAGGATTACGTACCATGTACGGAGTACGGAGAGTACATGGAAGAATCTGCCGTGTTTGGCGATGACCCCGCAATTCCCCATGCATGACTCGGGTCGGAAGTCGAAGTTACGGAGATGCGTGGTGAGATGCCCCGAGGCAGGGGTGCATGGCCACACCACGGCATGGGGGGTGACAACCAGCGAATGCAACACCCACACGAGCAACTAGATGTGTTCCCTGGTGGCCGAATGACCATTATGAAAACATCTCGATTACAACTATGCACAAGGAGGTTGGTCGCTATCATCTTGTCCTATTCACCGTTTAAACCACATTTGCGTTTGCATCTGTATCTGCATCTGCATCTGCATCTGCATCTGCATGGTCGTGCTATGTACCCACCATCCTCCTCCAAGCCACACACATGCTTGCCGTCGATCCAAGCCACTGGGTCAGCGCCAACCGTCATGTGCAACAAACGGGGGACGTGGGGGAAGGAGTTGGCTTTCACATGTCAGCTGCAAACGGATCCGGTGGCCAAGCAGCCACTCACGGCATTCCTCCAGCGCTGACAGGTCAGGAGGTCAAACTCACATTGACGATGATGACTGTTGTCCCAGACGTCTAGTCAAGACCCTCGGCTCTCCTCCCTCTTGCTCTCTACCCATTGTTGCTGTAACCTGCTGTTGTTGTAGTATTAGTAGTAGTAGTAGTTGTCGTTGTTGTCGTTGCTGCTGTTGTTGCCGTCACATCATCTCGTCTTAATTGTGCCACCTGTCTTTCGCCTGATCGTGGCCAGGGTGTTTCGGATGGCCACAGGCTGCCATTTGGTTATTGACACGACACTCTTGAACCAGCCTCGAGCCGATCCGGTCACCACGACACACGAACACCTCCGAGACCTGGTACTACCGGTACTACCGGTACAGCTTCATCCCCGCCTTTCGGATGTACGCATCCCGTCGACATCTTCCCTAGCGACGCGAACGAGCACGACTGTGCCACGATGCTCGATCATGTGCTGGGCAGGCCCTCCACCAAGTCGCGAAGGCTTCAGGTGTTGGGCGTTATAGCGTTTTGGACATTTTACCTCTACCGGTACGCAACCACTACAAGACAAGGCCTGGGTGCTGATCGACATGCTAACCTCTGGAAGTGGCGACAAACACGGGCCTCCTCTCTTGCGGTCATTGTCCAAGCTCTCCTCCAAAACGATGACCACATGGCGGACCGTCGTCTTCACGATGCTGTACCTGTACGCGGCGAGGAACTTCAGCACGCTCGTCGGTCTGGCCGGCTCCGAACCGATGGCCAACATGTACGAACCGGCCTACTTCCGAGCGACCTGGGTATTGACTGCTCTGGACGCCGGCTTTTGGACGGCAATGAAGATCAAGAGCAAGTGGCTTCGTGACCTTTCCAGCCTGGTCTTTACCGTGTTTTATCTGTTTGCGGCGGAACGCGCCGACGAGAAAGTGCGGAAAGTGAGAGCCATGCTCACCATAGAGCATCTGCGGGTCAGCTGGAACAAGGGCACCACTCCGTATCTACAGTTCTTCCAGGGCCTGATGCGGCCACGCTTTACTCGATGGCCTCCGAGGGCGATTCGCATCCCGAGGCCGAGCACGAGCGACTACAAAGAGCCAGTGTCTGGCTGGCTGTATTACGACGGGCCCGTGTCGGACTTGGAGCACATCACCAAGATGATCCTGGACGTGCCCGGAGGCGGTTTTGTCGCCATGGACCCGAGGTGCAACGACGACAAGCTTTTTGCGTGGGCTGGGAAGACCGGGCTGCCCATCTTGAGTCTGGATTACAGAAAGGCGCCAGAGTATCCTTACCCGTACGCCCTCAACGAGTGTTTCGATGTGTACACGACTATAGTCAAGAGCAAGGGGCGGTGCATCGGCATGTCTGGTCAGCAAACCCCCAAAGTGGTCATCACCGGCGACAGCGCAGGTGGCAACTTGGCAACGGCCATGACGCTGATGGTCATCGAAACCACGACGACGGACAAACGCCCGGGGGTTTCCGAGGCTGAACTCCCTATTCCCGACGGCCTTGTCTTGACCTACCCCGGACTCGACATGAACATTGGAAACTGGATGTCGGATGATCAGATGGCGCTCGTCAAGGACAGAACGAGCAGAACGACCAACAAGGACTACCTACGAAAGAAGAGCACGCAGTATACCGACTTGGTCGGCACACCTCACCAATCCGAAGACGAAGACGATTCGCCTCCATCGAATGAAGCTTCCAAGGGCCCGAAGGGAGGCCTATCGGCCGAGACAAACGGTATACGCAGCGCTCACCCCGAGTACTCGCACGCCAATCCATCCTGGGTCAAGTCGAAGCCCACGGCGCCCATGTCCGACCGACGCAACAGCAACTCGACGTCGCACAAGCCCGAGCCTTTGCGCACCCGCCTGGCCATGGCCTCGATGCTTTCCTACTTCAACGACCGCGTGCTTACGCCCGAGATGATGCGCGCCATGATCATTCTTTACATTGGCCCGCACAACCGCCCAGACTTCTCCCAAGACTATCTGCTGTCACCCATCCTGGCCCCCGACATCCTCCTCCAGCGGTTTCCCAAGACACACTTCATGACTGGGGAGCGTGATCCTCTGGTGGACGACACGGTCATCTTTGCCGGCCGTCTGCGCAAGGTCAAGCAGGCGCTGCATATGCAACGCGTGTCCCAGGGTCTAGGCGGCCTCAACGACAAACCCGAGTTTGACGACAGAGACGTGGCCGAGGTGGTCTTGATTCCGGGCATCAGTCACGGTTTCTTGCAATTCCCTACCGTCTACCACCCAGCTTGGAAGCTCATCGACAGATGCGCCGTCTGGGCTATCAATCTGCTCAACGCCGCCGAGAGGCGAGAAAAGGTCCGGGAACAAGTCCACAGGGCAAATCGCCACCACTACCGTGTCGAGTCCAGCGGAGACGAGGACAAGCCTCTGGAGATCTCCATGACGCGCATGCGAGGCCGGACGATCAGCGAAGAAACGAGGACAAATGAGACGGCTGCGGCGACGGCCGACACGAACGGCGCAAGCCCTACCGAGTCGGACAATACAGAGACGCCAAAGAAGAAACGAGGAAAGACAAAGGCAAGATTTGGAGGCGAGAAGTCGAAGAGCTTGGTGAAGCTCGCCAGCTCGGACGACTTGCTCGGCCGTAGGATGCAGGGAATGGCCACGCTCTTGTCTCGAACGGGTGACGACGACGACTGAGTAACGGAGGCGACATGTATACAGATATACATATATACATATATATATATATATATATGTAGCTAGCATGAGATTTGAACATGTACATGGGTATGTTTACATTGGGGTGTGAGAGAACGAGGTGAGAGGACGAGATGATAGAATTGTTATAGTTGATCAAATTACAACGTGTAGCTCACGTGCGAGTAGCCAGCCTCTATACCGGTAGACTATTGCGCGCCCGTCGCTCTCGCCCACTCCACCACGACGTGCTCTATCTCGACGAGCAGCTCCGCCTTCCTCTCGTGGCTGCACCAGCTCCCCAGCACGGCGCCCTTGGCAATGCCCTCCCACTCGGCCACGCTCAGGTCAAAGTTCTCGTGCAGCGCGCAGTAGTTTTCTAGTATGTAACCGCCAAAGTAGGCGGGGTCGTCGCTGTTGATGCTGAAGCGTATGCCGGCGTCGAGCAGCTGGCGCAGGGGGAAGTCGGCGACGGACGCGATGCACTGCAGCTTGACGTTGGACAGGGGACACATGGTGAGGAGGATCTTGTTCTCGACGAGGCGGGCGACGAGGGCCGGGTCGGCGAGGGAGCGCAGGCCGTGGTCGATGCGCTGGGCGCCGAGGAGGTCGAGGGCGTCGACGACGTACGAGGCCGGGCCTTCCTCGCCGGCGTGGATGGTGCGGCGCACGCCCAGCGCGGCGGCGGCGTCGTACAGCTCCGTCCACATGGCGGGCGGGAAGGGCAGCTCGGACGAGTCCATGCCGATGGCCGCGAGCGTGCCGTCGGTCAGGTAGCCGGCCTCGCGGGCCTGCGCGAACGTCGCCATGGCCTCGCCCAGCGGCAGGTGCTTGAGCAGACACATGACGAGCTCGGTGGACATGGAAAAGTCGGCCTCGGCGCGCCGTTGGGCGGCTCTGAAGCCCGACACCACCGTCTCGAGGGCCACGCCCCGCGCCGTGTGCGCCTGCGGGTCGAAGAAGACCTCGGCGTGCCGCACCGCCTGCGACGCCGCCTTGGAGAAGTAGGCGTACGCCAGCGCCTCAAAGTCGGCCGCGTCCACGAGCGCCGACATGGCGATGTAGTAGTAGCCCAGGAAGTCGTCGAGGTTGGCGAAGCGGAGGTAGCGCCGGCGCAGGCTCTCGACCGAGGCAAAGGCCGCGTCTCGGTCCGCCGGCAGCGTGATGGCGTTCTTGGCCGCCAGCGAGAACAGGAGCTCAGGCTCGAGCGAGCCCTCGAGGTGCATGTGGTGCTCGCATTTGGGGAGCGCCGCGAGGAAGGGGTGCAGCGGAGACTTGCACATCGTGGACGGCTGTCAGGGACGGGGATGGGGATGGGGATGGGGATGGGGACGGGGATGGGATAGTTGGATGATGGCTGGGTCGATCCCTGGCGAGTTGATGCTTGCTATACGAGGTATCTAGATACTTGTCCACGCGCAGTTATCTCTTTCTCTCTGTCTGTCTCTCTCTCTCTCTCTCTCTTCAGCGATCTCGAGGTCGCTTGTTCTCGTTCCCGCCCACCGTCGCGGTTTTCATCTTCCCCATGCTGGCAATCTCGGCCGTACTCGATGGCGACAGTGGATTTCCATTAGTCACGATTGATTTCACCGCGCGCGCGCGCGCTCGTGTGTGTGTGTGTGTGTGTGTGTGCGTGCGTGCCTGATCATTTCTGCCACTCACTAGCTGTAGATAGCCGACTACGGATATTGTGACACGCGATAGATAGCGAGCGGGCCGAATACACGTGTGGGATCAGTGGAATCAGGGCAAACACCAGTCTTGGTGATGACTAAGAAGCCGACTTCATGTCGCTACGGAGTATGGGTATTATTGATATTGATACGGGTTGGGTTGGTGTAAGTGAAGGCGGGCGGCGACCTCCGCATCCGGAATTCGAATACGGATGGATACCTACCTAACTAGTACCCACCCCCTGGGCCCTACGGATAGGCACCACCTAACTCACTACTGTGTATCCGTACGAAGTAACGTACCTGGGACGCGCACTTATCATGCGAAACAGCCCAGGTTCCTTACAGGAAAATCTGACAAGCGAGCAAGCTGGAACTTTATTGGGGGGGGCAACACGACGAGTGAGGCGAGGATTAGGGATGGCTCTACCGAAGTGCTGTCGATCTCGGGGGCCCCCTTCGGCTCTGGCTCCGAACAGCCACACGCTGGGCTTGACTGACAGCTTGAGAGGGGCCATGTAAAAGGACGAGGTAGACGGACGGGGGTGTGCCGGGTGGGGGGGGATAACTACCACCAAGTAAGTAAGAAGAGAGGGAGAAAAGAAAGGAAAAAGGGCAACACTGCACTGCACCACCGATACTTCCCTAACTATCCAGCTTGTCTGGCCGGACGACACACCCCCAGGGAGGGGGTGGTGTGGGAGAGGGGGGTGGGGGCGATGCAGCAGAAAAGGAAATGGGACTCCATATCCTGACTCGCGGGTCGCTGTCATTGGCGATCTTGGCTTACCCATGCCTGTCAGAAAAAGGGAGGGAGGAATCAGAGGAATCATCGGTTGAACCCTTGCACGCATGCGAGCAAGGAATAGTACGTATTACGCAGTAGTACGTTGTACGGATAGCAAGGAAAGAGTCGCTAGGTACGGATAAGTTGACTGATTACGGATACTGTGTAACGTGCTTCGCCAGCTGGGTGGCCCTTTTTTTCTTTTTCTTTCATGCGAGTGCCGCGTGACGGTGTCCTCTTTCCGCGCGAGCAGGCTTGCTTCCCTGAACGAAACGAATCAAGGGAGACGGGTTCCCTGAAGCATGTCAAACATCTTCTTGCGTCTAGTTACTTACTTACGGATACGTTCAGTCTATTCCTAGCCAAGGGACAAAACCATGTTTGCTCGGAAGATTAATCAAAAACAAAACAAAAAACAAAGAAAAAGACAACCTCGTGGTACACACATCGTCGCAGGGGCCCATGTGAGCAGCCGCACAGATACGTAGTAGATACGGAGTAGATACGGAGTACATTGTACGGATACACACACACAGATGGGCTGCTGGATGAAGCTGTCGCCAGCAGTACACAGTACTCCGCACCCGAGTAGCGAAAGGGGTTCATCGTCGTCATTCGCACTTGACAATACAAGTACGTAGTAACGTCAACTGCTGTGTACTTGGTAACTTGGGTTGCGCATAACAAAAGGACGCGTTTCGCTTGCGCAAACCCCGGTCGCAAGCCCGCCAGGTGCATTCATAATTCAACCATGATTCACTCGTCCGTTCGCTTATTCACCCATTCATTGTCCGTGGGCCGTGGCGAAGGCGACAGACAGCCTCTACTACAAGTACGGTAGTAGTTAGTTGGAATGCCCAGGATGTCCATGTTGGGCTCCCGGGTTGTTTTCAGAAGCTTAACGACGTTCAGGCCCTCTTCCCCTTCCACCCGGCTCCTAACCCCCCGGGTGGACGCCAGGATTGCGGTGCGGCATGCTGATAGACTCCGATTCCGTCCAACGTGTCCGCTGCCAACGCAGACACGGTTGCTCCTGTCATGCATCAGCATGGCCAGTGGCCACCCAAGACAGACAGGTAAACAAGCGGCCTGTCCAATTTGCAAAGCAACCTGTGAGTAGTCAAATAACTAAGACCGTGACGTCTGTACGTAGTAGTTAGACAACAGCAATGACGACGACGACGAAGACGACGATGACGACTGGAATGAGGAGCGAATCGGAAACTTCCCCCTCCCAGCACAAGCGAGCCCGTTGAGAAAAGCACGGTACGGAGTAAGCCAGGTGGATGCAGAGGTTGCACTGCAGGGTCTGCTTCGTCGTCGTCGCCGCCGTCGTCCAAGCAAAGCCAAGAGTGCAGGTCATGCCATTCCGACGGAGCTCCAAGAAGCTTGGGAGAGTGAGTGCTCGACAACTACCGTCTTGCGTACCGGTGGCATGAGCGGGTCGCAAGGAAGATATCCGTACAAAGTATCCGTACTCCGCACTCCGTACGTACGGATAGTAGACAATCGGCTGCAAATGACCGCCAATTGGCCGGCCGCGTCGCAGAGAAGCAAATATGCATCAGTGGGAACACAACTCACGAGGCAACCGAGTTCATGCCTCATCCATCGTGCAGATTCCGAGAGCTGGGGGATCGCCGTCAGATGTTGAACCCAACAGTGTGTGTGTGTGTGTGTTTGTGTGTGTGTGATGGTATCGTCGGTGGCCACCAAATGCTGATGATTGGAACAACAGCCCTGCCGTTCTTCTGCGACACGCAGGGGGGCTATCAGCAGAAAGGGCAAGATAGTTACTGCGTCGATGGCTGCGACACGAGATCTGCCGCCTGGTAACGTTGGTGGTACGGAGTCTCGTAGTTGCAACAAATCATATCGAAGTCGTCTGCCCCCCCCCTCTCCCCCGCCCCCATTCCGCACCGGCGCGTGCTGTACAACATAACTTACACGAGTAGGTACGGAGTACGGATAGTTGCCTGTGAGATGTGATGTGTCAAGGTGCGGTCGGCGCGTGGTCCCTTGCACGGCGAACCGAGCCGTCAGGCCAATCGACCGCTGCGCCACATTTCA
Organism: Arthrinium puccinioides; assembly: GCA_022414665.1. Lineage (NCBI taxonomy): Eukaryota > Fungi > Ascomycota > Sordariomycetes > Amphisphaeriales > Apiosporaceae > Arthrinium > Arthrinium puccinioides. The sequence continues at coordinate 1,142,530 of JAIUNF010000005.1, forward strand.
CGGGATCGTCGAGTAGCACGCGCGCACGAATGCGTCGACCTGCTTCGCGCCGACGAGAGCAATCGACGGCCCAGATTGCACCAGAATGCTACGTACTCCGTACTCCGTACTCCGTAGTTGGTTAGGTATCCGCATGTCTCCCGAACATGGTTCCCGTTCGGATAACTATAACGGAAGGCCTGTAGTTATGTGTTAAAAAGTATTCACGAATAATGTCCGTGTACCACGTATCCGTACGGAGTCTTGACAGGCATAAAAATACACAGGCACAGTACACAGTACCAATTGTGAATGACTGACGCGGCCACCCCAGTCGAACGGGGGCCTTCGCGGGGTCGGGTGTCTCCTCCGCCGGAACAGCACCTCTAAAGAGATTCTTGTCCGTGTCTCAGACCCTTGTGGGGCCGATCTCTTTCTTCCGCAGATTCGGCAATCGCGGACTAGTGTCATTGGGCTGGTCCCATACGCGCCAAGTCGGCTCCATGATCCCCATTTGGACATTTTGATGACCGCCTGCAGAGGCCTGTTACATGGATGCGACGACTCGGTATAATCCCATCATTCCCATGGATCCCATCCTTCCATAACAGACCTGCCCTTGTCCATAGCGGTTGTTGTCCTTTTCCCTTGCCCTCATGTGGCAAGCATTCTCGCCCGGTCAAGACAGCAACTGTACCCGCACTCCGTAACAACACATGGGTCTGGCTGTCAATGACCAGCCCTGTACGTTAACGTTACTCCGTGCTGGGTGGGCATCGAGTGGGCATCGAGTGGGCATCGAGTGGGCATCGAGTGGGTATCCAGTGGGCATCGAGGGTGCTGTCAAAGGCCGGTCTGGTCTGGCTGGTCCTTGGCACTTGCTGGTTTCGCCAAGCAACCTCAGCGGCCATGATCAAACCTTCCATGATTTGCTTTGGTGGTGAACACCGCCGTCCATGTTGCGGACGGCCATGCACCATGTTTTGGGTTGCTGAGTGTGACTCGTGCGCACCAAGTGTCCGTAGCTGGCCGGGAAATTCCCATCAAGTTCTCTTGCCACGTACGGAGTACTTACCCCCGACATAACTAGTTACTGTGTATCCGTAGGCTCAGAGCATCTGCACATCATTTAGCTGCTCCCAGCTGGACCGCCGCAATCAACGTGAATGTAAGGATACCGAGTGCTCCGTACCCCTGTAATAGTAAAAGCCGGCTCGCTGCGTCATCGTGGCGTCTTCTCTGCACCAACTACTGATGCGAGCCCTTGGGGATCGCCATAGGGCGACGAATATGTAGGGTATGTACTCCGTAGACGGCATCGAACAATGGTACGGAATACTCCGTGCAGGATTCGGAGCTCCTACATGTTACGCCAAGTACCTGTGGTCAACTACAACGTGGACTGGTAATAACAAGTAAGCCCCAGTGTGAATGCAAGCTGGCAGCCAGACGGAGTGGAGTGGTGCATAACGACCCAGGCGAATAGCCGCCGGTACGGTTGTTCGTGGCGACTAGTTAGATGACTGACGCGAAGCTGCTTTGGGATTCGGCTTCGAGAAGTTTCGTATTCCCGAATTCGATGCTGTATCAGAGGCGAGTTCCCGAGCAAGCGAACGAGGTTACACTGTCATGGCATATTAGCCGCGGTCGCACACCTACCGAAAGCGCCCCTTTTCACACCAAGGGCGTCGGAGGCTTGCCCTTGTCTCCTGGCTGCATCGATGCAAGGGCGTTTTGTTTGCTGCGTGCCGAAGCTACCGTACCAAGTACGGCACTGGACCTGCCTGCCTGCCTAAAGGCGCAGGAGAGGGAGCAAGCAGTGCAGGAGAGGGTCGACCAGTGCAACTGCGATACACGTGATAGTCCTGAGACTGTCATCAAACGTAGGTGACCCTAGTGAAGTCAAAAGTCTGAAGGCCATGCTAGCTCGCCATGTCTTTTTCATCCCGACGTTCACGTGGGTGTCTCGGCGGGCTCGGTGCCTCTTCCATCACCCCTGAAGCGTAGGGTTGCAGCATCGGGCGACCCATAACGAAGCTGCCCAGTTGCGTACACAGTAGGCCAAGGCATATATGAACCGAGTAATGAAGCTGGACGTACTTGGGGTGTGCCTAGCACGGGTACTGATGTTGGAAGGGTCGGGAATGCATGCAAAGTGAAACGCAGATGGCAGGCAGATACCCAGCAAGCACACCGCAGAGCATAAAGTCCCATCTGCAATCTGCCAGTCGTCCCGTTGGAGGAAACATTCTGGAAAACCTGACGCGGTCAGGTCAGGGATGATAGATTGAACTCGGGACTCTTCCGAACTTTGAAACCCCGTGGGATTGATAAACGTGCAACGGGCAACCCTTACCTGGCAGGTACGGAGGATCGGCGCCGCGGATGGCCGGCGACTGGTACGCTAGTACCAAGTTCGCTACCCAGGCAGAACCCATGGTTCAAGTGCCTGCCGCGACTCGAGCGCTACTGTACTACGGAGTAAGTACGGAGTAGTGTACCTAATAATACCAACCAAAGCGTCGGACATGGTTGTCGGCACCCTCGTCGTACTTGCTTGTTCCTGTCGGTACAATGTATCCGTACCACGCAAACGTCTTTTATCCAACATAATGGCGTCCTGGTCACACATAAACGCCAGTGAAAGACGGATTTGTTGATTTCGAATGGGCGGCTGGGTGCAAATGACCTCGCAGGTAATCAATGAATCTCGGTCTACGGAGTACACAGCCTTGCGAAGTGCATTCCCGATTGTTTGACGCCCCCGAGACGTCACCCCCGACTGCCCCCAGCACCTTCCAACTTCCATGAATGCAAAGTTGCAAAAGTGGCCCTTAGAGTTTGGCCGCGACGGCGCAAATGAAACACGCCGGTAAAACGGTCGCAAGGCCACTGTCGGTAGCCAGCTCCGCCTTTTTGCTGATACAAGCTCTCAATTGTTGTGCATCTTTTCCAGGTCGTCACTTCCGGCCGGTGTCGAAAGAACTTCAAGTGCATGCGTTGGATGGGGAGGGGGGGGCGCGGCGGCGGCGGCGGCGGCTGGACGGACACCCTTGTTAGTACCCCTGGGCCCTGGCCGTCTAATCACAATTGGACGGTTCGTTTCGCCCCGTCAAGCGACGGAAGCCGGGGACGAAACAACTTATCATGACCCGACTCATCAGCTTGTTTCCAAGTACGACCATGCATGTACGCAGTTGTACGTACGCGAGGCAGCGGCAGTGCCAAGTAGCAAGTAGCAAGCAGCAAGCAGCAAGCAGCAAGTAGCAAGTAGCAAGTAGCAAGCAGAAAGCAGCAAGCAAGCAAAGCAGGTTGTTACTCGCCACCGCCGCCACCGCCAGCGACTCTGGCGATACGAGCTGGCTGCTGCGTACCGTAACGTTACCGGACGAGAGTGCCCTTTTCATCAGTGCGTTTGCCAAGGCCACCATGCCAAATACCATGCCAAATACCATGCCAAATACCTTGCCAAATATAGGACTAGTTACTCAATCGTGCGTGTTACCGATGCCTGCGCAAACCGTCTGTCGACGATGAATCGCGGCAACGGTCTTTGCGATACTCCGTACAATCTCACAAACCCAGGGCCCTGCAAGACGTGCATGGGTACGGAGTAATCGTTTGGCCAACTCACACGAATCCAGGAGTGGGCCGGCGAAAACACACCACTCGGAGACGGCTGTCAGGCTAGGGTGCCAAGCCGGCGCATGGTGACGATCCCGGGCGTACTATCCCAGAAGTTTCGCGATGAGCGTCAATGATTGCCCTTTATGACTTGGCGGCTTGCCTCATCTAGCCCCTGCCGAACCTGATGGTGGTGGTGGCCATAGTCGGAACCATCATCTCTCACTTCCCGATAGCGAATTCAATGGGGCGGGCCTTCGGCTCAACTCTCTCACCCCAGATCGTATGGTACCTACTGTTAACTGCCATCTCTACCAAACGAGCCATCATCCAGTGTGCATATCCGACTGCACCCATGTCCTCCGTATGATGTGTGCCTTGTTGATGTAGCTAGTCAGCACCGTACTCCGTACAATGCTTTGTCTACTGCCTACAGTCTACAGGTGCGTCGCGTCACAAGTCGAGAGAACAGTGCTGGAAAGTCCACCAGCTCTTTCGAGGCAAGTTGGGTAGGACTCGAGAGAACGAACCGCAGGCACAGACTGCTTGTGGTCTTGGAGGTTGGGGCGCGCAACTAGGGGCCGCGACCTGACAACTTGACTCGAGCAGCCAAAGGACAGACCATTTCATTATTACGTTAGCTGTTTGTCAGTCGCTTGCTCAGCGTACCCGCCCTTTTGACATGGCAGCTCCATGTCCGCGTGGCTTGCACGGACTCTTGGATAGCCAAGATTCTCTTCGATCTCGGCGAGCAAAGTTGAGATCTTCGGACCTGACGAAGGATAGAGTACGAAATACGCACTGCATGCCTTGGTGGTATTCCCTTCTCGGAGCCGGCCTGCAATGCGACCTTGACAAGGCCAGGGTGCCGTCATCCGGGGCATGCGCGACGGAACATACTACGTACTCCAATCGAAATAATACCCTCACCGACTAATAAGAGCGATGAACGGCTGAGGCCCGAACGGAAGATTCCACCCCTGTTATGTCCCGAAAGCGCCCCCCCCATCCCCCCCCCAGGCTGCTGCCGTGGAACCGTGGACCGTGGTCCAGAGCTAATAAACCACACTACTGTTGGCCTGCTGAGATCGGCATCTTGCGTCGGCTGCTGCTGTACATGTAGTAGTTAGTCCAGTCCATTGCTTCGAATCCATCCACAAGTTGAACCAAGGTGTCCCAGGCAAACCAAGGTTGTTAGACTCTGGTTGTACTCCGTACTGTGTAGAGCAGCTGCACATACCATACCGGGTCAGTATGCTCACCAGTTGGCTATTCAACGGAGCCGACTTTCTACAGCACGTGATCGTTCAAAACCACGACTTTGTCTGCTCAGGCAGGTCAAACGTGCAGATTCCACACCTGGCAGCAACGACGTACCGACCGCATGCTTCTGCAGATGATATGCCTAAACCGGTTCGACACTAGCATGCAGCCAGCGGACCACGGCTGGATAGCACGCTGATTTGTGGGACTCGGCAAGATCGCAATGGAAACCTACTGTACTAGTTACTGCGACGTGCTACGTACTATGTTACGGACTACGGATACTCTTCGCGCACTCACTCGTACGGCGCAACTCCGACTCCTCCCTAGGTTGGGTAGTGCCCTGCTCAGCTTGCCGGATGAAGACACCAGGGTGCATGCGTGCGTGAGTAATGGTTATCGGATGGTAGTCCCGGACAGCTGGCGAATCGAGGCTTGCACATTACAGTTGGTCTATGTTTCTCGCTACCGGTATATCGTCGTGACTTTTATACATGACGGATAACTTGGCCTCTAGCAAGTCAACATCGCTCGACTATCACAAACCTTCCATATTAGTCAACATATACACAGTAGACACGCCTTCCCCACTAGTCTAACCAAGCCGTACTTGCCAGTCGCCGATTCCACGAGGCCCTTTCCGCCAAGTTCGAACGACCCGACCACATGCGACGTACCGCGCCGACAAGTACACACCCACAGTTCTCATTACTCGCCGCCAAGCCGAGTGACTATCGAGGCTAATGGAAAGTTCATCTCGGTAGTTGGGCAATTGCGGGAATTCCTCGAAACCTCCTGGGCAACAGGGAAAGCAGTCCAGCCCTAGTCCCCCCAATGCATACCATCTTGCCAAAACTGGTTGGCTTCCTTATAACTTTCCACGCTAGGAGTCCGTAGACTCGGCACAGCCGTTAACGTTGCAACTTACCAGACTGTGGAGGTTGCGTTGCGTTTTGCACACCTTCAGGGTCTACGTATACAGACAGCATGCGCATGAGTCGGACGACCCCCCAGCATCAACCTCGACTGCTACTTCAGTACGTCTCTCGCAGTAGTTAGTTAGGTCTACGTACCCAGTAACTACTACGTACTACGTACTATGTCGAGAGGCCAGGTTGCTTGGTAGGTAGGTACTTGGTTACATGCGTAGTAATAAGTACGTACTACTCGTACGCGCACCACCCACTGCCCTGCTCGGGTTGTGGCTCCCGGCCGAAGCACGTCCAAGCATTGGGACGGCGCTTGTCACGATTTCGTGGCTACTTCGGTAGTGCCAGAGCCAGTGCCAGTAGTGCCCCTGCTTGGCTACCCAACTCTGATGCTCACCTCTCGAATCAGAGATGGTACCAACGCTAAGCAAGACGGGTAGATGTCAAGTCAAGCCAGTCACCTCATTGCGGCCGTTTCGCCATCACGGACGCCGACTCCCTTCCTGGTTGATCGGTCAGGGGGGGAGGCCCAGGGAGGTCCAGGGAGACCCAGGAAGGCCCAGGAGGAGGGTTTCTCTAGTGACATGCCAAGGTTGGAACCTACCTTGAGCAGGCCCACCTCCGCTCGAAACACGTTAGCGAATTTGGTTGATGAACGATACCCATGACCCTGTCCAGGTTGTCCAGGTTTCCTTCAGTCATCTACAGGGATGCCTGGGAAGGATTCGTCCACCCCTCCAGTTTACATTTCCGCTTCCTGCTTTGGCGCACGGAGAGCCCCGGGCAAGGACCGGGGCAGCCATGCGCAGACGGCTGAACACCGCGATTCTCCATTCACAGGCCGTCTGTTGTAACTAACTTCTCTCCCCTCTGCGTCGGCGACGGTTAGTATACTCGCTACACTACTACACAGCACATTCCTCCCCCCCTTCCCGTTGTAACGCCGAACCAGCAAAACCGGCACCAAAAGACTGTTCAACAGCTCCTGTTCTGCCTACCCATTTCCAGCGGCAGTGCAGTCGTTCAGATCATCACCGATACTCTCTTCCCACAACTGTCTGTCTGTCTGTCTCAGTCTGGCTTCCTTCGTAGACAAGGTCGACGTTCTACGTCTCGAGTCGACAAAACTCTATAACTAGTAGTATGCCAACAAACTAATCGCAACCGCGCCCCCCATAAAAACAGATGCTGATGTGCCGTCTGCCCCGCGCTTCCAGGTTCTCCAACAGTGGCCGGCCATTCATTGACTGGCGTTTGAAAACCTGCGGAACACCCCTCGGCCAGAGAAGCACGCCGTACGCACCTAGAGGCCAGAGTGGCAGTAGTGTAGTACAACACTGCAGGGTGTTGTCCGGGTTGGGTCTGCCACATACGACACCGAGAAGAGCCGGCTCGCTTGAACGAACTCGGGACTTTCGAGGCAGCCAAGGGGACTGACTGACTGACAGACTTGACTGGCTACCGACCCGCTGTCGCCCGAGTTACATGTTGGTATCAAGAGTTCACCCGGATTAGCCACCATCTCCAGCTCGCACCATATTCCACGGGGGCTTCCTCATTAACCGTTCTGCATGTTTCTGGAGCGGAAATCTTTCGGAATACATTCCATCGGGGAGTCTCCGAGGACACTGTCCCGTCAGGCTGTGGGCGGCTGTCGACCAGAACCCATCACGATGGCCACTCCGTCGTACAACACTTTTTCTCGATCGCCCAATCTGTCTACCAGGTCATACGACTCTTCGTCGGTCTCCTCGGCCGCATCACCGAAGCCATCGGGCCAGTACCTAGGCAGCTTGATGGGTACAAGTGCGAGGTCGGGCGCTTCTCACGCTCCCCAGCCCATAGGTATCCCGCCTCTGCCGCCCGTTAACCAGTCAGCATTTCAGCCGTACACCCCAGTGACGGCAACATCGATGATGGGTCGAGAATCGATCCCATCAAACGACTCAGTCGTGAGTACTCCTGGACTGTCCAACGCCCAGCTCTCCGCCAACGTCCAAGCGCAGAAACGTGCCTACCGGCAGAGGAGAAAGGACCCAAGGTAAGGACATTCAAAAGAGACGGGCGTGTACCTACGCCTCGTCGGATTCACATCATTGTGCTAACCCTTCTGGCTTGCCCTCTGTCCGTCCTGATGGGTTTGTTCGTGGTGGTGGGGGGGGAAGGAGCTGAGCGCCACGAACATAACCCGAAGGATGTGGCATTGGAAGCCACCCATTAAGCTGTGATGCTTGCCGCGAGAGAAAAGTCAAGTGCGATGCAACAGAGACAACGAGCTGCTCGGAGTGCTCCAGCCGAAATGTCAAGTGCCAGTTCACCAAAGAGACCAACCGAAGGATGTCGTCGATCAAGCAGGTACAGGACCTTGAGAAGCAGATCGAGAGGGTACGGAGGGAGAATGCCACGTTGAAACGACTCTTGCACGACAGGGACGGCCAGATGGACGTGGAAGTGGAAGGGCTCGATCAGCTGTCGGTTCACATTCCCGAAATCGGCTCCGAACCCAAGCGACGGAAACGAGCTGCTCCTCTGCATGACCCGACAAGGGCACGAGCGAATATCCGGAACGTCTCGAAAGGTCTGTTTAAACCACCAGTGCCACACCGCCAGCCGCCAATGTCGGTACTTTTCGAGCCGCGCTTGCCGCAGCTCCCCCGAGGGCGGCAACGGAGGCGCTGTTGCGGTCGTACTACGGAGCGGTCCACATCATGATGCCCTTGCTGCACTGGCCGACACTACAGCGCGAGATCGACGAGCTGTACCAAACCGGCGGGCTGCAGCGTGTGCCTGTCTCGTGGCTGTCCATGTTCTTCGCGCTCCTCGCCGCCGGGAGTATCTTCAGTGGCGACCAGCACCTGGAGCGAACATACCGAGCCGCCGATTTTATCGAGACGTCTCGGGCACTTACGGATCCATGGAACAACGACTTGGTCCTCGATCATGTACGCACCCTGTTCCTCACTTCGCTTGTGTTGAACGAACTGAATCTACGATCGGCGGCTTGGGTCTGGCTAGGGTCGGCGGTCAAGGCAGCGCACGACATCAGTCTGCAGCTCGAGATAGGGGCGCACTCGAGGTTGGAGGCGGACATGCGACGAAGAGTGTGGTGGTCGATATATATCCTGGACCGGACACTTTCGCTCGAGCTGGGGCGTCCGTCTCTGATAAGCGACGCGGACTGCGACGTGGCTCTCCCCGAGCCCATCGACGACCATTTCCTCCATACCGAAGGACCCGTTCACCCACTCAACACCGAGACATTGACACACTCACTCCACGTCATTCTCAATGTCGTGCGGTCGATACCCGCCATCCTGCAAGCTCGCGCATCTGTACCGCTCGCGCCCACACGCCTGGCCAGTTTTGACGCGCACTTTGTGACCTGTCAAAAAGCGTTTCCGGCGGCGTGCGATCCGGGCAACGAACTGCCGATACCTCCTCACATGCTGATGCCTCTCGCGTACCTCTTGAGCACTCGGCTGCTGCTCCACAGGCACAACCTTGCTCCCGTGTGCCCCCCCTGACATACACCACGCGGCCATCGAGCAATGTACACTCACGGCCATTGACACAGCCAAGATGATCTCCCGCACGAACGCAAGCCTAGCAGATACGGCCACGGCGCTTTTGACGATGCACATTTTCCGAGCTGCACTGTTTCTCATTGTGGCAGACCATCACGAACTAGCGGTAGTCTGTATCCGTGCCCTAAAGTCGATCGATGTTCGCCGCGACGTTGCTGTCCCTTGTGGCCGCTTCCTATCGTTCTTCGTCTCCGCTGTGGCAAGCAAGAAGGCAGAATTTGCGGCCTACCTGCCCAGGTCGGGCCACGGTCAAAGCTATGCACCGCCGCATATATCTGCTCAGGATATTCAAAATGCGCTGTGGAGAGATGAGGAGATCCTGTCGTATTTGAGCTCTGATCTGCAAAACGGGACGGAAAGTGGTTGGGTCTGGGTCGGAGCTGAGCGCGATGCTATAACGGCCGCGGCTCCTGTCGGGGGTGGTCTTACACGTGCCGAGAACCGAACCGGACTGTCCACGGAGGAGCTTCACGACTGGGGAGGCTGGGACCGACTGGACGGACAACTTCGAGGGCTGGCCACCGGTACCTGGAGCCCGACGCCCGCATATGCCACTCACATGCTGCCGCCAATCAAGATGGAGCAGGGACCGAATGTTCCTCGGAGCAGCGGTCCTGGGATCGATTCCGGCCCGACGCCCGCGGCAGCGGCAGCGGCAGCGGCGAAGCGAAACACGGAGCGGATTAGCATCGCCAACATCATATGAGACTGCCCGAAGAAACAAAAGGGTGGACGCATCTAATCCGCAGCCGCAACCGCATAGGCAGTAGGCAGCAGGCAGCACACAGCGTTCCAGGTTTCGGACGTTATTACGATACTCACAAAGGGGGAAGCGGAGCAACGCCATGAAAACTTTACACCTTTGATCTACAGGCATTTTTCGGGTTTGATTTGCGACTTGCATCCCTGCATGACGATTTCCTCGGGGGTGTCAAGGGATGCACAATACCAGCGGCGGCCTAGCTGCGGCGTCACAAATTCCACAGCGGTCGTCGATCTACCCTCACTTTTTGAGCAGCACACACGGCGCGTGCATTGCTCACTGCACCCACTCTTTGTAATTTCGGATACAACTCTGGCTGTTCGATACGGAGACGTGCAGGCGTCGTCGACTTGAGCTGACGGGCGAGCAAACACGAGTAATATTGGCGTGGTTACTTTTATGCATTTGGTCGTCTATCGTGGGATCATTCATTACTTTGATTTATTTTATTTTATTTCGTTACGGCACTGCAAGTCCAGCGGATACCCTACAGGAGTGGCTTCACTTACTGGTGGCACAAGACATTTGAGGATGGTCGGGCGACTACCTAGGTATGAGTGATGGTGACGTCGGGGGGTGGGAGGGGGTTACGAATGGCAACGCTATGGCGAATGGGCGGATAAATAGATGGGCGCTGGTGTCGGCTTCATGAAGCTGATGCTGCAAGGAAAGGGGGAGAATACTGTACTTGTCGGGTTTTTACATAACAGACACACACACACACACACACACACACACAGACACACATTTGCACCGCCGCAAGCCTTCCAGATGCGTACGGTGTGATAGCCTCCGTATGCGTAGACGTACCGTACCAGTGGTACATTTCCCTCCAGTATAGTTGCTACCCCTCGTAACCGCTGCCCCCGGATACTCTAGAGAAAGACCATCTATCTATATGGAACGCGCGCGATTCTGCCACCCCAAACAGCCGAGAAAGCAACCCTCCATGCCAGCAGTCCCACCCGCGATCTCTCCTCCCGCCCCCTGCTGCTACCCCATGAAAACGAGGCGACTGCGGCCGATAAAAGGAATCTTGGGGTCCGCTGGGAGGTAAGTTTCCGGAAGTAATTGACTCATTTCTGGGAGAGGGGTAATCCTGCGATTGATGGCCTTTTCTGGGTTATGCATGTTGGGGTGATTAGGTTCCAAAGTAAGGGAAAGTGAAGATGTACAAGCATGGTATGTATGGTGACAGGGGGGCACACACGACTCGCGAGTGCTGTGCGGAACACATACTTGGTTTCACTGCACTCGAGGCCATATTTCTGCCTTTTTAATCTGCCGAGCCACTGAACGGTGCAGGGGCACACTTCAATCTTCTGTAGCAGACGGTCTCATTCATATGTGGAGTGCTGCAATATGTGCTCTTCCTTGGTGCGATTCCTCGTTGATCAGGCCAGAAACATATAATAACTAGCCCCAAGTATCTGTCCGGCAGCTTTCTACCCATCTACCTGATCTCGGTGCTGCCTCTCTCCTCTCTCCTCTCTCTCTAGCAAACGGAGTGGGTCTTTCCATGCTTACCCTGGATGGAGTGCTTCTCATTCTGCGCGACTGTTAGCCACGTCCGTAAACGGCACAAGCGACAAGGCTAGTGCTTGCAATCAACAAACTTACGGCGTATTCCGGGTGGTTGTGCGAGGATTTTGCGCTGTTGACCGAGTGCTTCTTGATGAAATCCTCGTGCTTCTTGATCGACTCGCGATCCATGGTCTGCAACAGGCCGGTGCAGAGTTTGATGTCGGTGATCAGGGCATCGCATCGGTTCTTGGTGAAGTCCTCACGAACCACGACACGCAGCATCTTGAGTTTCTCCGTGTTTGGAGCCATGGTGTAGGCGGGGACGACCCATCCGCGAGCGCGCAGCTTGTGCGCCAGCGAGAACTCGTCGAACTCGCGATCCGCATCATGCTGCAGGCGGAACGCGACGAGGGGTAAACCCTCGCCGGACTTCTTAGACATGATGACGAAATCTAATGCTTCCAGGGAGGCAGCGAGGTAGTCCGCGGTCCGCGTCAGGTTGCTCATAATGGCACGGTAGCCCTTCTTACCCAGTCTGATGAGCTGGTAGTACTGGCCGATGACCTGGCTTGCACCCTTGGAGAAGTTGAGAGTGAAGGACGACTGGTCCGCACCCAGGTAGTTGATGTTGAAGACCAACTCCTTGGGGAGGAACTCGGCAGAGCGCCAGACAACCCAGCCTACTCCGGGGTAGACCAGACCGTACTGCGAATTCGTTAGTAGAGACTCCTGCTGTTACGCGATGCGGCCCGTACCTTGTGTCCTGATACGTTAATGGACACGACGTTCTTGAGGCGAAAGTCCCACACCAAGTCTGGGACCACGAAAGGCGCGACAAAGCCACCGGATGCAGCGTCAACGTGGATGGGTGTATCCAGGCCACGCTCCTCGAGCAGCTCACTGACCCCCTTGACATCTTCGTACTCGCCAGTCTAATCACACAGGTTGTCAGTTAGGCCCGCAAACGTGACCGATAAAATATGGACTCTTGGGGTATATCAACTGGAGAACCCTTCAATGGCAACCAATTCCCATCTGAGTCGGGCTCACTATTCATTGATCAGGTCATGAGGCTTACTTTAGGTCCGAGTTAGCAATGGGCTCGAAAGGATGCGAGAGGAATGTGGTCAACTCGCCATAAGTAGTTCCTAATATGGCACATATACCAATGGTGTTTTCGTCTACCAAATCCACCGTCTCCTTCGGGTCGATCACGAAGCGGTCCGGTGTGCAGTACACCAGCTTCTCGTCGACTTCAAAGTACCTGGCTGCCTTCTCCCAGCATACCTGGACAGCTGATGACATCTTCAATGGTATCAGATTAGCATGAAAGGCAGCGGACCGTGACTGGGTGTGAGATGGGAGAACCCACGATGATGTTGGGGTTTTCGGTGGAAAGACCAGCAGCCTTCCTCTTGTTCTTCCAGACCCTCTTCATGGCAAGGACAGCAAGCATGATGGCCTCCGAACTGCCAATGCAGGATGTACCAATGGCCTCTTCGGTATCATCCGAGCCCGTGGGTACGTGGAACAGGCGACCTATCATCGACACACATCGGTTCTGGATGTCTGCAGACTGGGGGTACTCCTCGTAGTCAATGAAGTTCTTGGATAAAGACTCGGCCATGAGTTTCTCAGCCTCCTCTTCCATGTACGTGGTGACGAACGAGGCGAGGTTCAGCATTGGGTTGCCGTCCAAGCTCAGCTCGTCCTTGATCACTGCAGATGCTAGTTAGTACAGCTGTCCCTAACACACGTATCGGGCCCCAAAAAGAAGAATCGAGCAACATCAGCGGCAGGGGCAGGGGCATGGGTATTGGAGGCAAACACGTGATTTCAACGTACTTCTGTAAGCGACCTCCTTGGGCATTTCGCACTCGGGCATCTCGTGACGAGGTAGATCCTGGGCGGCGAACTTGGATCCGTACACACTAGTTGTGAAGCTGTCGTCATCGTTGCTAAGCTGAAGTGCAATCTTCTTGACGGCGTCGGGGAGACTACTGAGCTCGTGGTCTTTGGCTATGGAGGCGAGGTGGACCATGGTGACGGCTGCTTCTGTGTGGTTGCGCCGAGAACGAGTGACCGTGGTGAGGGGAGGAGCCCGAGGAAGAAGACGGGACCTGAGCTGATGGGCGTTGACTTGGCTTGGAGCAATCGGGCAAGGCGACAAAGGCGGGTGATACTAGATAGTGGGCGAGGCCAAGTTGGAATGGCAGGGACATGCGGGGTAAAAAGAAGCAAGAACAGAAGAGGCGCGAGGTGGGCAAAGAGGAACCAGGTCTGGTTTTATACCGCGTACCCTGCTCGATGATCGATCAACGATAGGTAACTACAGACCAGACGTGAATGCAAATCGACCCGAGGTCATAGCTCTAGACTGCCAACACATCCATTCTCACCGTCTGTCTACCCACGTACGTAGTAGCTGACTAGTGAGTTGGACCTTTGAGCACCGAGTACCGAGTACCGAGTACTTGAGCCCTCCCTCCCCACGTCGAGTACGGAGCCGTACCGAGTACAGCGCACGCGGCACAGGGAGGAACCTTGGAAAGCATCCACTAGGATCGTCGGATTCAAGCATTCGAGTCCATTGGCAGAAAAGCTTGGCATAGTTTCTAACGCTTGCAGGGGTCTGGGTGGGCTGCCGTCCATCCAACTACGAAGTAACTACTACTACTTAAGTTAACTAGTACTGTGTAACCACTGACGCACCGGCCGAGGGGTTCCGTTGTGTCTTGCCGATCAGCGATGCCTTTTCAGGGGCTCTAGTTACCAAGTACTCAGTCAGTGTTTCACCTTGGAAAGCTTGATTCTGGCCCTCTTCCCTTTCCCCTTTCCGGGTCACATCATCGTCTGCGTCAGCGATTGGTTACACGTAAACGGTAAAGCTACCATGCCGGAGGCCGTGAATCAATCGCACCTACGAGCTGCGTAGTAACCAGACTGAGTAGCTTGATCACCATCACACACACCGAGCACGAGACAATTATCAGAGCCAATATCCATTACCGTCGCTAATGTCTATGTCTACTGTTCTCGCGTCATACAAACACATCGCGGCTTGGCCAAACGCTTACTCCTCGTCCGCCGAGCAGCCCAACCACTCGGCGACTCGACATCAAGCCTTGGGAACGTGATAACAAAGAGGACCTGGCAGTCAAAGCCTGCCTTCCCTATCAGCTGCCAATACAACATGACATGAATAGCTGCATATCTCGAAACCTCTGCTCGGGAGGCCGCCAGATTAGTATCTCGTGTTTGCTTCTTGTCGCAGGAACGTTGGTCCTCTGGAGCTGGGAGTCTCATCAACTTCCGCCCAATCATCCAAGCTCCAAGGTACCGATCTAGGTGGACGACGGCGCGTTGCCTCCTCCCAGGTGATACATGTGCCTCGTTCGAAAACTGTCAGGTCACTGATGGTGTATCCTTCTCGAATGGGGGTGATACCGTCCTGGAGAAACCGCTTGTCTGCTGATTCTTCGGCATCAGCAGGGGCAACCAATCTAGATTCGATGACCGCAGGTCTAGGAATGGTAGGCTCGGGGACGATAAGCTCGCGAACGGCAGAGTCTGTGATGGCGCGTTCCGTGATGAACGGCTCTGAGATGGAGGGCTTTGTGATAGCAAGATTCTTATCGACTGGAAGTCCTTCCGTATCAACGTGCACATCGTTTACAACAGGATCGGAGACAGCAGGATGCCCGGCATCGATAATCCCTTCTGTGGGGACGAACAGGCCATCGGGAACAAGCTCTCGATCAAGCTGAGGCTCTTCTTTGACACATTCCTCTCCGGCGGTAGGTGCATCCCCAATAGTCGCTTCAGCCTTGGCAGCTTCTGTCTGTTCAGAATGATCATCTACGACGCTAAACTCTTCCACAGATGAGCTCACGGTGCCAGTCTGATGACCAGTGACGGTTCTATTTTCTGTGAGGGCAGAGTTTCCGCTGACAACAACTTCGGCGATGAGTGTCTTGGTCACAGGATTCTCCACCGAAGAGTCTTCCTTTACGAGAGTCTGACTTGACCTAAGACGAGCCTCGCTGGCCTCCCAGTTGCCCTGCAGATTCTCTTCGTGGCTGAAACCGGCGTCTGGCATAGTTGACAGGTCCGATTCAATCGGAATAGCATTGTTTGATCTCTCAGTCGCCTCGTCAGTCTGAGATTCAATCGAGCATTGCGACATTGTGCGAGATAATCTGTCATCGACTGGTGAGTGAAGCGGTTGAATCTCTTGCATGCTGCCATAGAAATTTGCACCGCCACTTGCTTTGTCGGCCTCCGCGACATCTGGCTGAACAAAGGATGTTTGGCTCGAAGGGCGCTGGTTGGAAACCTTTGTCATATGTTCCAGGGATCGGCCTGGTACCAAGGGATAAATCCCCTGATCGTCAGTCCGCTCCGCAGAGGAGCCTCCGTTGGTCGGCCAAGAACCCTGGGAAACCCCATTTCGTCTTTGCTCCATACTAGGCACTGTGTCGAGGATGTTAGACCACGCTTCCATCGTTGAAATTTGTCCATTGGACTCTTCATGTGGTTCCGTTTGGGCAGTATTGGTGCCGTCAAGGCGTCTGATGGTAATTGACGTTGTTCGGTTGGCTTTTTTCCAGACATGTCCGCCCATTATTCCGGCCTGTGCTGCCTTGGACTGAGGAATCTTTTCCGAACTTGCACGTGTTGGATGCTTTTGACCCTGAGCATCAGCCGAGGGTAGTACCGGAAGTGCTCTGCTATACACTTTGGGTGAGTTCTTGGGCTCCCGGCTGTATGTATCCTCGGGCTTGGTTTCTAACGCCTCGGCTGCTGCACTGATACATCTGACTTGTTCGCCAAAGGCCCCAAGATGGTCATACTGGTCTCTAATGTTTTCACTGCGCGGAAGAGGGCTATGAAGACCAAGACGGTTTGCCGGGCTTCTTGTGTCGATAGCATCAGTCAACGGAAGCGGAGGCGGGGTAGGTTGAACTGACGACGACGTAGCGTAGCTCGTATCCAGAGCGCTAGAAAACCCTGGTCTCACTCGGATCGGCTGATCCCTATTCTGGCCGTTGGCATCCCGAATGTCTCTTTCGGTAGGTGGGCTCTCGCCTAAGTTGCTGGAGGGCGGAGTAAGTATGCGTTGTGGAGTAGAAGCTTCACTCTCGGCGTCTCTTGCTCTTCTCTTTGCCTTCTGCCTCTTCTTCTTCTCGATGTTTGCCTTTCTCCTCTTTGCGTATTTGTCATCCTGCTGTTGGGTGGCTGGCTGCTGAGACTTCTCTTCAGGAGACTGCTGCTGAACGTCAGCCAGATCACCCCGGCCAGATTGCTCATCGAGAATGGCGTCGATATGAGGCATTTTGACGGATGATCCGTTATCGCAAGTCGAGGTATGTGCTACTGTAGTAACCGGTAGGTCGTTGAGCACAAGACTGCCTGACCGCACCTTGCCAGTTGAGGTGTCGGGTGTAGGAGAAATATCAGATGGTTTCACGATTACGGCCTCCGTTTTCTTCGCTGAAGCTTTCGGTTGAACAGACGAGGACGCAACCGAGTCACTTGGTTGACGAACAGCTGCAATGGATGCCCATGTCATTGCCTGTTGCTTCTGCTGGGCCCGTCGTGGCGAAGGCGGAGTTGTCTGCGGAACAGCGCTTGCGTGTGGCTTCCGTTTTCCCTTACTGGCCGCAACAGCTGTCCATTCCTGGATCGTACTTGATATTGTTGTTGTGCCTTCCGTGGCAGTCGGGGTTGTTCGCGATTGCTCGCTTTCGCTGATGCTCGCACTTGCGGTCGACTTTTCGGCGTCGGGGGAAATCTCCACACGTCCTAGGTGATCAGATTTGCCGACATCCCTCAAGGAACCCTTAGCATGTTCCTGCTCATCTGCCACGGCCGCCATCGCAGTCGGCGTCTCTGGCGGATCAGCTTCAGCTTCCGTATACAAGACGGAGGCGTCGCCATTCTCAACTTGCTTCCCCTTATCACGACCCGCCTTCTTCTGTGCCTTTACTGCTGCCCTTTCGGCAGCCTTTGTTTTTTTGTCGGCAATCGCAGATTTCTTCTTCTCCGCCTTTGTCAAACGAGGCTTCACTTCCTTTAATTCTTTCCGAGGCTGGAACGAGGATTGTGACTGGGCCTTGGACTGAACCTGAAGATATGATTGAGGTTGAGCCTGAGAATTGGACTGAGAAGGAGCCTGGGGCAAGACCTTGTACACGCGCTTTTTCATACCGTTTTCTCTGCTCGAGACGTTGGCTGAATCGTCGGTGGAGTCGTCTGTCTCGTATAATATGACCAAGCTTGGCTTGGAGTTTGGGTAACGCACCGGCTGAGCAGCCCATCGATAGTGCCAGATTCGTTGGTTGATGGTCGGTACGACTTGCCCGGCCGTCAAGAAAATGTCGAATTCTTTCAATTCACGAAGCTTCTGTATGAAGTCAACGATCTTGGCTTGCATGAAATAGAAGAACGCGCCATATCGATCATTCGACGGCACGCCGCAGTCCATGGGGGGAGCAAAAGCACCCCAGCTCCAGAGGGGGTCATCGCCGTAATCTGAACAGTGTTTCTGCAACCCAAAATAAGCAGGATTGGGGTTTGTGAAGTCAGAACGTGTCATCGACATGGGCAACAACACGCCAGTACTCAGATAGTGCAATCTGCTGGAGCGACAGAAGGGTTGGCTGAGGGTGCCTACGAGTTCTCGTTCGACTTCAGGCCTCCGGGTTCTGATGTTGTGGCACCGTTGCGACTTTGCACGCTCCAAAGGAAGGTTGACTGTGTTGACGAACTGCGCCAATTCCTGAAAGATACGTTGCTTGGAAAGAACCGCGCTCAGCCTGTGCTGGTCTGCAGATCCGCGGGTGATGCGGAAACTTGACTTCTGAGAGACAGCAGACTGCATTAGAAGCTGAATCACGACACCGAGTTCCTCCTCCATGGCATCCTTGATATTCCGGACGATATGGTCTGGGAGGAACGCCGAGTACCATACGTGGAAGATAGCTTCCGCGGTCTGGGCGTAGTCTGCGCCGTCCAAAGCTACGGTCAGGAGGACAATGTTGCGCATCACACTTCGAAAGTCGGTGTCATTGAGCCAGAAGGCGAACTTGGACTGGCATCCCGCTGGGATAGCTAGGACCGTCTCAATAAACATGCCGAGGTCGCCAAAACCTAGGATTTGTGTGTCAATTGCCATTTCATCAGCAGAGGAGATGGCTCAACTCACCGTCAATCTTGACGTTGACCTCGCTTTCGAAGTCCTTCTGCCCTGCGAATACGCTGGTGGCTCTTTCTCTCGCAAAGGGCCTCCATCCGTCCGGACCTCTTTCTCGGGGGGCTTGGCTGTTGGCGTATAGATGGGGATACGGCGGAGGGCGGATGTTATCCAAGAACTCATCAAGGTCCTCCTTTGGGTCGTACGTATCGGCAACCCGGCGTTGGTGAGCATGGCATAGCGGTGTATGATTCTCACCGTCCTGCTCCAAACAAGACTCGCTGCAGTATTTGACGAGTCCGCATTGCTGGCACTCTAGTGTCAATATCTCCTGGTTGCATTCTCCCCTTGCGCAAACAAGGCGGGTGAGCAACGGTCCCCTATGGCTGCCCGTCTCGAGTGACATGGTTTTGCCTTCGACCTAAAAGCCGAAAGGGTAGAGTGTCATGAAGATACTTCTGCTTAGTGAGGGCGAAGAATGGCGAAGAAGGGCGATGGAAGATTGCAGGATGGGAAGTTGCCACCACCCAGGAAGGTTGTTGCAGCGTGTTCCCGTAATTTTCCTGTGTGCTGAGAAGGAGGGCAAAAGTCGTGTGTTGAGATGAGCTAGGGTCTCCCGAGTGATGGCATGAAAATAATGGTCGCCTAGGGAATGGGAGAGGCTAGAGCCTCGAGCGCGTTGTGGCAGGAACAGTAGGATACCTAAACAGCAACCGCCAACTGCAGGTCTGGCAAACGGGTCAGCTTCCAGAACTTGGGTCGGCTTAATTAGTCTCTCAGGTGCCAACTTGTTTTACTGTATTTAGGCAGATGTCGCCGTTGTTAGCTTGATATATATCAGTGTCGGACTGCTTTGTGCATAAGTGGTTGTTCGCCCTTGTAGATGAAGATGTTGTTCCTATGTCGACAAAGCTTGCCTGCATGTATTTCAGAGACACTCTTAAAGGGTAGCCGAGTTGAGGCG
The DNA here is from genome assembly GCA_022414665.1 of Arthrinium puccinioides. NCBI lineage: Eukaryota > Fungi > Ascomycota > Sordariomycetes > Amphisphaeriales > Apiosporaceae > Arthrinium > Arthrinium puccinioides. The sequence goes on from JAIUNF010000005.1 coordinate 1,162,355, forward strand.
GGCAATTTGATATAGAACCAACTGGCTTGCCAAAGTGCACCCAAGTCCCAATGCCCATGCCCATGCCATGTTCAACACGCAGTCGTCTCTGCCATCACTGCTTGCTAGCCAAATCCTGCAAGCTGCTGCGACTTCGGGATAGTTACGGTTGCACGCGAGATGCCTCCCCCGATGATGGGTATCGTCAAAGACCAGAGAGACAGAATCTTCCTTGGTTCCATTGGGCAGAGAGATGGAGAGACATGCTGATGCCAGAGCTTGGGCGGTCTCTTCTTGCTTCCTTCGTTGTCATGACCGTACGGCCTGTTCGAGAGCGAGCTACCCGTTGCATGTACACGTTCGCGATCACTTTACCTCGTGCGCGTTTGTAGATGCTGCCCCACGGGCTTCATATGAAGCCTGATCTCCCATATTTGCCTTTCCTGGTTGAGATGTGTTTGCACAAGAGTGTGAGCCCGGGTTTCATCGCAGGCATTGTTGGATCGAATGCATGGGGCCGGCAGCTATACATACAGCTTGAATGTTGGTACGGAGTATTTGGCCCAATTTCAGGGGTAATACAGGACTAGCTACTTCCTAGGTTCAATAAGTCAAGTAATTTATGCTTTGCCAAGGACCGGTCCGAAACAGTACTACGTACATGTACTAAGTAGTGTACACAGTAGTACGGAGTGCGTAGTATACGAAGTAAGTTTAGAGCGGGATCAGCCGTTGAAATCCAAAAGGACCGGTCACCGATCACCGGTCACATGGCGGCAGGTACGTACTTCTAGTCGTTAGTGCTGTGAAGTACGGATAGTAGTACCCATGCTGTGCTAATAAACCGCGTAGCTTATTAGTAAATAGGCTGGTTGAAAGCAAGGAAATCAATAGAGAGGCCCGAGGCTCCCCTAGTACACAGTAGCTAGGGGCCTAGGGCATCATCGAAAAGTTAGTCCGTAACTACTGTCCAACCGACAACCGACGAACGGATGAACATGAGACTGCGTGATTGAAACATGACTAGCTGCAAGGATCAGCCCGAGTAATTGCAATTATGCTGATCCGATAGTGGAAATTGTCAACTCAGGATATTGTAATATTAAGCGGGTCTGAACTCTGGTTGTTGCATTTGTTTTATTTGCGCCAGGGCCTAGAGCAGGCCCCTCCCCCCAAGCGGTGGCCCAGGCTACTGCAGTACAGGTACGTTAGGCCATTTATGGAGGTAACCCTGTCGGCCATCACAAGACAAGGGAAGGGGGCAACCTAACTTTACGACGAAGTGCTCCGTCCGTACGGACACGACCCGCCACCCACATCCCACTTTGTCGACCCGGTGTCATGTCCTGAACGGTACGGTACACTCGCCTGCTCCCGGATCTCTGCAAAACGAGCGACACCCAGAGCGAGAAAGAGGGAGAAAGAGTGAGAAATTTACGGATACACGGCGATGCTCTCTGGACATGTGAAATGGACCCCGACCCGGCAGCGCATCTCGAGCGCTCTACGTCACGGTTGTCAACAGTCTCCCGCTCGACCACGAGGAGCACCAGCAGGCGACCACACACTCTGCGCGGAAAGTCGAGCTCCAGAGCCAAGCTGACATCACAGCCATCGAGCTCAGCATCTTCGATTGCCGCGTCCGACAAGTCCCTTACCTCTTTTCCATCCTTCTCGCCTGAAACCCCACGAGACGAAAGGCCGTTTACCCCTGACATCGATACGCCCGTCGGCGCCACCGCCCGTGATGCAACTGCCATTGCCAAGAGAAAGCTTTCAAACCCCCAGTCGATAAATTCCATCGTTGACAGCTTGACCTCGGAGACCACTCCCAGCCGGAATTTTGCTCGAAATGCCCTATTCGAAGATTCCCCCATTGCAACCCGCAAGATGCCAGGGGCGCTCAATCTCGCCGACGACGAGCATATCGAGCGCCTCATCGTCCGCCATGGCGCGAGACAGCTTGTGCGACAAGTGGCCGAGGACTTGGCACAGCGTGATCTTCAGATCGCCAACCTACGGCGGAAGGCCGACGAGAGGGAGCGTGCCCTGAGAAAGATTATACTAGAATGTGGCCTGTCCAACCTCGATCTGGAGACCAGGCTGCGGACTATCGAGTCGGAAGTTAAGGCGCAGGAGCAGTTAAAACAAGTCGAGGATGGCGGGCTGTCTAGCATGATGAGCGATGCGATGCAGGACTCGGTCTCCGGGGGCAGCAACTTGTTCTACGATGGTAACGATGCTACCATCAGAGTCGGCGGTATGTCCACGCCCACCAAGAGCGACACGAAAAGCACGAGTACGTCGAAAGGATGGAAAGACTGGATACTGGGAACGGGAAGCAAGAGGAATAGCGTATCAGGTAGTATAAATGGCGACACGCCCAAGGTCGTTGTGGCGCGTGGTGCTCCCACTGCACTGGAACGCAGGCCAACTCTGCAGGATGACCTTTTCACACCACCCGACTCGGGATCGGTCCGGGGCTCGAGCAGGGCCTCCAGCATATACTCTGGGCAGACGCCGCGAAAGCAGTCTACCTCTCTTGCCAGCATGGCACTCCAGTTGGTTGCCGGAAAGGCTGCGCGCGACGGAGACTTCTCCAGAGGCAGGACCGAGACAACTGGCCCTGGCGGCTCTCTAAGGACCTCGTCGAACGCCAGCGCAAGAACAACGGTCTCGAACAGGGCCGTGTCTTCTCAGATCGGCCCCAAGGCTCTAATGGCCATGCGGCGTCCTCCGCCAGCGCCCATATCTGCTACGTCACGTCTGCAGCAACATGACAGATGGGACAGCATGGGTGCGAGTCCACCCAGTCCCTCTATCGGCCGGCCTGATAATTACGGTCCAGTCGAGATGGACACCATCTTTTCTCCCGAGGGCCAGCCTCCAACTCTGACACACATCTACAACAACTACATGGGCGCCGAATACTTGACGGACCGGTTCGGGTTCATATATGATCAGCGACGCAAGAAGCGACAGCGGGAGGCTGCTCAAGTAGCTCATCAGAGCAAGAGGGGCAGTCGCACCGAAATGCTTACAGGCGGAAGGTCAAACATCTCCCCAAACATGCTGGAGGAGCCCGTTACCGGTCAAGAGGATGAGGGCGGTGACGGGCCAGGCACGCCCAACTCCAACGAGGATTTGCTTGATCAGAGCAAACCCAAGCGATGGCAGGACTATTTGAAGATTGCTACATTCCCCACAGAACTATTATCACACACGCCGTCCATGACCGCCACCGGTATTGAAGTCATGGAGGGCAACGCGGTTCCAAAGTCGCCCGGACTGATCACCTCCGAGGAGCGCGGTTTCATCCCGCCACTTCGCACCACCTCCGCGCTCGACACCAATGTTACGGCCAAGTCTGATGAAGAAACCACTGCGGCCACGTTGGTCAAAGAGGATGCCGAGCCGGTGAAATTACTTTTGCAGCAGCTGAGCGATGTCCACGACGACCTGCAGCGAGAGAAGACAATTCGGTGGAACGAATTTCTGCGCAAGGTGAGGGCGGAGCGTCAACGCGAAGGCGAAGCTGCGGTGGCGGCCGCTACCGCAGCTGCTCAGGCTCGATTTCAGCGGCTCCCTGTCATGATACCTGAGGCGAAGCTCATCGACGGAGAAATAATTGGCGTCGCGGACCTCGGCGTGAAAGGCAAGGTTGGGCGGGCAAAATGGAACGAGTTCAGATCCCTTGTCCTGGGAGGCATCCCTGTGACAAACCGGCCGAAGATCTGGTCTGAATGCTCGGGTGCGACTTTCATGCGCATTCCAGGCTACTACGATGATCTTGTCTCTCGCCCGGAGCAAGACGATGACCCATCAGTGGTGTCTCAGATCGAAATGGACATCACCCGTACGCTGACAGACAACATCTTCTTCCGCAAAGGGCCAGGTGTCGGAAAACTCAAAGAGGTCCTGAGAGCCTACGCGCGGCGCAACCCCGATGTCGGGTACTGTCAAGGCATGAACCTCATCGCCGCCAATCTCCTCCTGATCATGCCGTCAACCGAGGACGTGTTTTGGATTTTGGTGTCCATCATCGAGCACATTTTACCCGAGGGCTACTATGACCACAGCCTGATGGCCTCGCGGGCAGATCAGCAAGTTTTACGGCAGTACGTCGCGCACGTTCTGCCGAAGCTCTCTCAGCATCTCGAAGACCTGAGCATCGAGTTGGAGGCCCTCACATTTCAATGGTTCCTCAGTGTTTTTACCGACTGTCTCTCCGCCGAGGCTCTGTTCCGCGTCTGGGATGTCGTGTTGTGCACGAATGATGGAAGCACCTTCCTCTTCCAAGTCGCCCTGGCCCTCCTCAAGCTCAACGAGCAGCAGTTGCTGCAGTGCGACACGCCGGCAGCTGTCTATACGTATATCAACCACCAAATGACCAATCACGCAATCAGCATCGATGGCTTGATGCATGCGTCGGAGGGTCTCAGAAAGGTTGTACGGCGAGAAGATGTCGAAGAACGGCGGGCCAAGGCCATTGAAGCGGACAGGCAGCTGATGAAGGAGCGCGAAGAACACAACGAACTGCGCCGGACTGCCAAAGCTGCCTCGGCGCCGGCTTTGGTCACGGAGGAGGTCGCGTCTGCAGTCCCTAGCCCCTTGTCGGGCCCCCTCCTACGACCGAGCTTCGACGGCGCAAACGTCAGCTTCACGAGCCTGAGTGTCGCCGAGGATACGACTGGCGATGATGGCAATGGTGGCAATGATGGCAACGATGGCAACGATGGCAACGATGGGGATAATGTGGGGGGAACGCCCATCCCAATGGAAGAGGAAAAATAGCTCGGACTGCAACGAGAAGAGGAGAAAAGCGAACATCATGCCATGCATTTCTTGTATTTCATATTGGGCGGTGTTTTGTATATAGACTTGGGTGACTGCATTGATACCCCTACCACACACGTCGTCGTCGAAGACGTCGGCAAAGTCTTGTCCAGCAGGATTACTAGAGCGTTGATACTTATCTACCGAGTGGGTTTTTTTTGTTTTGTTTTGTTTCTTCGAAAGTCGCAGACGTCTGTGTCTGTGTCTCTGGCCACCAATGAAAGAGAGTCCAGAACTTTCTGATTAATTTCCTCGCGCAGGTGCCCTATATGATTCCCCGCAGCTCCTACAAGTCCTTGGTCCAAAAGGTGCACTATTACACGACACTGCAAATTCCTACACCAACTTGGCACTAATGGTGACTTGTGTTTCCGGCGACTGGCCAGTACGTCCCTCCTCGACCCGCAGCATCACCTCGCGCTGTATCGTAATGTCGCCATTGGCGCTCCACACGCTCGCGCGGCTGCGCAGCGACAGCTCGTCCCTGGACATGCTGCCGAGCGGTCTCGCCGTCTGGCCGCCGAGCTTGCGCTCCAACTGGCCGCTGTCGAGGCTGTCCGCCAGCGTGAGGTAGCTCGGGGGCGGCAGCGGATGCCGCGTGGACCGGACGCAGGCGTCGCTGACGCGCTTCCGTTGGAGGAACTCAAAGGTGCCCACCGTGCTGGCGGGCGACAGCCACCGCGCGAACAGGGCGTGGGCGAAGCCGAGGTTCGCGCAGATGAAGGACGTCTGCACCTCGGCGAAACTCCAGAGACTTGATGCGACGCTGGTATCTGGGGTCGGGGATGTCAGAGAGAGGGGGGGTTTCTATGCCGTCTCGGTGAGGGAGGGAAAAGGGGGTTGCTGGGACTTACACGTCATGTCGTCCATGTCGATATCCCGGAAGGTGGTGACGCGGAGTATACTCGCGATGCAGGCACTAGACGGAGTCTTTTGTCAGCCCCATCACGCGTTCTTCGGGGGGGGTGGGGGGTCGAGCAAACGCACAAGAGCCCAACGATGCCGACCAAGGCCAACAGCACCTTTTCGTTCCTCGCGAGCCTCAACCCCCGCATCATCGGCCACGGCAACGCCAGAACCGCCACGTTGGCGAGGACGTTGAGAGTGTTGGACGCCAGATACGAAGCGGCGCCGGGGCCGGGGCACCGATCCGACAGCAGCGCGCACAGGAAGCAGGAGAGGTTGGCCAGAAGGGCGACACTGGACAGCAGGCCCGCTGCGACGACCAAGGAGAGGAAAAATCGATTGGGAGCGAACGCCCGCCAGTAGGAGAGCAGCAGGCCGACCTTGACGGCAAAGGTGCCGACGGCCCAGAGGATGAGGGTGGCGAAGAAGTTCTGTGCGAGGCGGCGGTTCAGCATCACAAAGCCTCTCTCTGGGGGCGGGAGGGGAGGGGGGTGTGTGGCATGTCCCACGTACCTTTTGAAAGCTCGAGACGACGGCAATCTCCAAAGTCCACATGTGAACGCCCGAGCCGTAAACGAGCCCTGTGACACCATAAAGAAAACATCAGCCTCCGGCGGGGGGGGGGGGACTCATCAACACCCCGTCGTGATACTCACCCAGACATAAACCTATGCTCATCCCAAGACACATCCCCATGACCAGAATCGACCAATAGTCATCCAACCATAGCCTCCTCGCACCCATCGTTGTAGCGCAGGCGAGTCGGGAGTAGAACCGCATCCCAAACGACAACAGGGACAGCAGGAAACACGTCGTGATGACCCCAAAGGTCAGTTGCTGATACTCCATATCGTGTGTTCGTAAGTCCGTCATGATGGGCAACACATGTCTTCTCTTCTAGTCCACGAGCAGCAGGGCAGAAGAAGAAGAGAGCAGTAGCAGCAAAGAAGGGTGGTATTTGAGCACGCGAGGAGAGTCGAGCGAGGATTTTGCCATCCAGCCATCCACGTGCGTCATGCTCCTGCACCCAACGCAAAGGCGTGTTGATCTCCGGGCGGAAAACGTCTTGCAGGCGCCTAATTTGAGTTGGACCACCGCTTCCAGCTCACTCGTTGCCCGTCTGGAAGGACAGAGGACAGAGTTTTTGCGCCCGTGGCTGAACCTAATGGTCCCCCTTTTGAGCCATCGCGGATTGGCGCTTCTGAACTTGATGGCGTCGTTGAGGACCGGATGATATCATCTTTGCTCTCGTAGAATATCTAAATTGGCCTGGGAGGAAGGGAGGTAAGGGGGCGTGTCCGGGGAAGGGGTCGTCATGGAAAGGCGGTTCTCTCGATAGTGAAGAGTCAACATGACCAAACACAGCCAGTGTACCGTCGCCGTGAGTCCCAGAAGTGAAGCAATCCTTTGCTCGCGCAGGGGGCGTCAGGATCCGTTCCGCAAACCGGCATCGTCTTGGGCTTAATCTTAGCACAAACTCTGATGATGTTTCATCGCGCAGCAGACGATGGCGTCCAACGGTCTGCGCCTTTGGACAGGAAGCAGGGATAGATAGGGCTGAGGCGCATTGCTGGGTTCGGGTCACGGCATCGACCTGACTCGGTCTCGATTGCCTCTTAAGAGCATGTCGAGATATCAAGAGGTGACTGAACCGGGGTTCATAGTACTAATGATCGTAGCATGCATGTCGCGGCAGCAGTAGCAGCAAAGCAGACGATGGTTGGATTTCCGTCGTCAAACCCCCAACATCTCGATCCTGATGGATCAATACCTTATCAGGGCGGCGTTTATAAATAGAAAAGGTGTGTCCGAGCCGTTTGTCCGAATCCTTGGAGGAGTTTGCAATATAGAACCCCCCGTGCCCAGTCAGGACAGACGATACACGACGTTCGGGGACACGAACGTTCAGGGACACGACTGTTGTGACTCGGAACGTATGCAGGCCTGCGTAGAAGACACCAATAGAGCAGAGCAGGTGCCATCGGTTCGTCGGGTCGAGTCAAACCGATTGTCAGGCGTGCTGAATTCAGCCTTCTACAGCGGGATCGTGTCTCACGCATGTCTTAAGTGCCTTACCGCTTCCGTCCAAGACAACATGCAATAACGATAAACGACATGGGTACCACAGGAGTCTGCTCTGCGGGATACAGTTTGATGGGATTATCATCGTGTCAATGTCAATTCTCGTCTTTCGCGTAATTCGTCAATCGTTCATCTCTCACCGTTCGCTTCGTCCTAGCTTCGTGCGACGTGCCAACATGAAAAAAAACGCCCATATCAGGTGCCCGAGTACCCATCCCCATCATCTCGTTCCACTCCAAATGCTACCGGCACATGCATGGCCCTGTCTGTTTCACCCCAATCCGTATCTCGTGGCTCAGATTTTCAAAATGCTGACCTTCTTCACAATCCAATCATAGCTGTCGCTCCTGAAATCGTCGGCAAGGAGGTTGTTGGACGACGCAAAAAACTGCATCAGTTGCTTGCCCTTGTTCCACTGGGGCCAGTCCATGTACTTTGTGTAGCTGGCAGACGACCCCTTGAGGTCCGAGTAGTCGTTCGGATCCATGTTGTAGAGGAAGTTGACGTAGTACGTCTGGATGGACCTGCTGGCATTGTTGGGGAGAATCCCGTAGAAGACCTGCAGGAGGTCGGATGCGTGGAAGGTGCCCAAGATCGGTGTGCCGCGGTTGTAGCTGGCGAGGTACGACCACGTAGGCACACTGGGGTTGGCCGCGATCGCCATGTTCAGGAACAAGCGACGGGTAAGGGTGAATACAAGGTCGCCAAGGATGGCCGCCAAGCGCTTGAACTCGGGGTAGATGTTGTTGAGGAGGCCCGAGTTGAAGGGGCTACCGGCGATGATGGACCAGTCGTACGTGTTGACCAGATCACTCATGTCTTGTCGGGTGGCGCTCGCGAAGAAGACGTCGTTCAAGTAGTCGATGAGGCGATTTTCCGTGGTGATGTTTCCCTGGAAGAGACTAAACAGGGTGCCTTCGTCCTCCTGATCGCCAATGATCATGGGGACCGCTGCATATTTCCCTTGCTGGGCCAGGACGTCGGGACTCTGCCTCAACACCGTCCCGTCTGGTCTGGGCAGATAGGAGAGCGCCACAGAAGTGTAGCTGAGGATGCCTGGGACGCTGTTCGCCGCCTTCAGGAATTGGTCATAAGGCAGTGCCCGGAGACAGTTCAGCGTGTCTGCAGCGCCGGCACAGCCGCCCGAAGACACGACCTGGTTATAGACAATCTGACCTTTGGGGCAATCTACCGGGTCGGCAGGGACAATGCTGCCACTGTTCATGATGGCTGCACGGAAAAGCTTCTTGCCCTTGTAGGTGTTGTCGCCATCGTAGAGAGCCATCTGGTCAAAGAGGCTGATGGCTCCAGCGCTCTCACCCCAGAGCGTCACCTTGTCAGGATCGCCTCCGAAATCGGCAATGTTGTCGGCAACCCATTCAAGGCCCATTCTGCGCACCGTCAGTATCAGTATCGGTATCGTGCCACTCAAGTGAACAACATGCTCGTCACGTACCTCTGGTCAAGAAGACCCAAGTTGGCAGCTCCGTCGGCCAAGATCTCCTTGCCCGGCATGAATCCGAAGCCCGCAACTCGGTAGTTCACCGCGACGAAGATATAAGGCTTTCCCTGGGCGACCCCGTTGCTCACCAGACTGGTGGCATCGTACATGCTGGGGCTTCCGAGTTCGAAGCCACCGCCAAAGATCCAGAAGAGAACGGGCAACTTGTCGCCTGCCTTGGTGCCGGCGGGCCGCTGGACCCTCATCGTCAAGCAATCCTCGGTCTGCCCGGTGATTGTCTGCAGGAAAGGCGTGTTGAGGAGGTCGCCCAGCACCTGTACCAAGAAATCATTGCCACCGGTGGAAAATAGCATTTGCGGGCAGGCAGGACCCGCGCCCGTCGCGTCGAGGACGCCCACGGACGAGTTCAGTCTCTGAGGTGGTCTCAGGCGTAGAGGGCCGACAGGAGGCGAAGCGAAGGGGATACCGCCATAGTTCTCAACATCGCCAAGGACGGAACCAACCAAGGTTCCGAGTGGGATGGCAAGTGTCGTCTTGGCTACGATCCGTTCTTCGAGGACTGGTGTTGGCTCAGGCGCGGGAGAGGGCGCGGGCGCGGGGACAGGGACAGGGGCAGGCAGAGCAGCAGCCCAGCTGCTGGAGAGCAGCAAGGCCGAGGTGATGCAAGTGACGAAACCCTTCATATTGTAATTCGGCGTCAAGGATCCAGTAATCCGAGGTGGATCAGTAGTTGAATGCCTGCTATCGACCTGACATACAACCAAGTAGACAGGGCCGGATGGGAGACAAGGACGCAAAGCCAAGCTCCTGATTCATGGACCAGAGGCATACCGACCATCTTATAGAGGCACGAGCAGGACAGGAGGAATGGCGATGCTGGACTAGCCCGTCACACGCAGCACATCGCCAAGGTGATCCCCACCGAGCTTGGCAGTCGGTCAGCTTTTTCGTGAAGAGGTGGCCTGGCCGGGTGACCGTCCTGTACCGGTACTGTCAGTGTACAGTAACGACGGAGTAGATGGATGCGGAGCAGCGTGGATTGGGTCCAGCTACTGTGGCACGCTCGCTCGCTCGAATGTCCGCATCTGGTAACTGCTCCAGGCTCCAGTTGTTGTTCTCGAGAAGGCTAGTCAGTTATCGTCAGGGAACGTCGTATCGAGGCCTTCCCCACGGGGAATCCTCGTCAGCTGCACACTGCCATGGGCAGAGGGGGTAGTCTTGCGCTGATGCCGAGAGAGCGTGCATGTTGAGAGTCTCCAGCACATGGGAATCTCCGCGTTCAGACTGTGTGTGCCTGCATTGTCGATGCCGAGGCACATGATGTCGAGGGACGGAACACTGGCGTCCGCGTAACTAGGTCACACATCATGACCAGTGCAGCCGGATAGATCGGTTTGGATCTTTACGGAGAGGAGTGGGTTGGGGGGGGGGTGGGATTCCACGTCTGCCGCCGTGCCGCGTACGCAGCTAATCAAGTTACATTAGCCCCAGCAACATACACAGCAATGGCTGCGTCGTATCCATATCCGTACACGGTACTTCGTAGTGGGTGACGAGACAAGTGCCATTGTACGGAGTAACTAAACCGTGGCATTGTAGACTGCGGCATGCTTGATACCTAATTAGGGAGGAGGAATGGGGGATGACAATCCAAGCAGGCAAGTACGCAGTTACAAAGTAAGTACCTTGTAACTTTTTGACCGTTACTTGTCTTCCCCGCAAAACGGCTGGCTTGCTGGTGGAGTCCAGGAAAGAAGTCGCTGGATTTAATTGGCGAGCCCGTCATTCTGGGCGGCAGTTAGACCCCACCGGCGCTAAACAGTGGGGGTATAACTTGGGGTATTATATAGCCATCCCATGTCTTCATAACGTCTTCATGCTTACCACAGTACCTCTCTTCGTGTCAACACCCTGGCAAGAGGGCCTGGTATTCATCCGTGGAGTACAATTTTTTTTGGTTGTCACGCGTACCCTCAAAAGTCACACCGACTTGTCATTCGCAGAATCGCAGGTAGCCGACCGGCCCTGAAGTCTCTATAGAGCATAGTCCCATACTCTCGGCCGAGAGATTCTCCATGACCTTCGTCTGGAAGTCGACAGACAATTCGGACTGCTAACTATACCGTACTCCGTATCCGTACGGGGGTACCGCCTCGCTACTTCTTCAACTTTGTACGCTTCTCGAAGCTGGACCACCATCCATCGACAACCCATGCTTATCCTCACCTGACCTGCCAATCACTACCACCCCATTGGACGTATAATCACAACCCCTGACTACGCGTGCAGAGGGTGTTGCGGACCATGTACAATATATATCGGCTGTTGCCGTCATTGGCTCTCCCAATTTTGGAGAATTCACTAGCACTGCATGCAACACATCACGCAACTCACGCAACACAGGTATATAATTCAACTGACATGTGAAATCCCGTGGTGGTGAGCGGACGAAGAAGTCGTGTTGTCTCCCTTCGGCTTTTGCTGACAGAAGAGTTCATGACTGAAGGGCATGGCACACACAATCTGCTTTGGGAAATGTCGTCCGGATCCTGGCTTGGCAATCCTGTCACTAATTATGGACTTCTCTGTTCCAAATCCGCACCGGGAGCGGAGCCCGAACAGTCTGTCAGCCCGGACCCAGTGGCTGGGCGCACGTTTCCCACCGTCAACAGAGCGCAACGAGACGATGCCAGTGATGTTAGCTATCGGCGAAATTTCAAAGTCTGTTTGACCGCTTGGATCGCAACGCCTGCTACCGATTGTGCTCTACCGCTACCGTTGCCGCAGCGGTAGGGACCAGGACTTTGGCATGAAACCAGAGCCTCGTCCTGATCGCCCACTATAATCATACTCTGGTCGTATCGTGCCTTGGCCTAAGGGACCATAGCCAGAACACAACCTGGGACGAGTCATACGGCTATAGGTCCCTGCCAACCGTTCAAGGATTGCTCCGCCGTAGTTATGAGGTGTAAAATTTTGATGCGGGGCCCAACAATTCCCATGTGGTATCGAGTGAGGGGACTCCGGCATTGATGCCACCGAAACAGGAACATGTCCCATCAGATCACAATACCACGTTTTGCCCACCCATGCGTGCCCTTCCATGCCCACCAGATCGACAAGCACCCAATCCAGATTGACACAGTCATGCCCCAGAAAGTACCAGAGTAACACTTGGCACCGTAGCAAAAGACGTCCTTTTCGGTGCCATCCGAGAGCGAGGAAGAATTGCGCGCCCCAGCCTCGTAAAAGGCCGAATAGATCAAACCCCATATAGTAGCGCCAATGGCAGGGAACAGCGCGACGAGGCCGAAATTGGTCCCAAAGTTCTCGACTCCCCAAATAATGGTAACGATGATGGGCATAAGACTGAATAGGCCACCGTAGCCCGCACCAATGAAGCCAGTGACGATCCAAAACCGGTCGCTGTGGTCCTGGACGAAGCCACTTGCCAGAACAAGGGTGCCCAAAGAAATGATGAGTCCGGCGGCGATGATCAGAGTGATGCGCGAGATAAGAAGCCTCTGCCGCAGAGTGGGAGGTGGTGCCGGGATGCCACCTTGGGGATGTTGGCTGAGAGGTTTGGGTGAGACGAAATCGCTGAGCGAGCCGACGAGCAGTCGAGCAAGGGTATTGGTGGCTGCGATGATGGACACGTGGGTTGCGGCAGATGTGGGCTTGTCCGTCGCGCCAGGCGCGGTCAAGGTCCCAATGACAGTACCAAAGTTGTTGATGAAGGCCTCTGCTGGCCCAATGATGAACAAGAAGCCGAGGGCGAACCACCACATGGTGTGATCGGAGAGGAAGTTCCTGGTCTCGGCATTGAGCAGCCACGTCTTGAGCTCGGCGTCGGCTTCTCCAGTGTCTTTCGCCGGGTCCATGATCCCAGCGTCCTCGGGGTCCTCTAGACTCTCGAGGGCGCCGTAGCCCGTAGCGGACCTGCTCTGACGGAAGATTTCGCTTCCTTCGAGTATGCCGCTTCTCTCGAGTTGTTCAACAGCTTCGCTGATGAGCTCATCCTCGTCGACGATGCGCAGCGCAAACGTGCCAACCAAGCCGGAAAACGCTGTGACCACGGAAAGAATCGTGAAAAAGAGGAACATGTTAACCTCGCCGCGAGAGCCATCGGGTAGTCTCTCGTACAGGACATGAGTTGCCAACTGGCTGATAAGGATGCCGCTGGAGCCAAGGGTGGCGATGGGCGCAACCAGCATCAGGCCGCGGTATTTGCCTTTCCCAAAGTTCTTGGCGCACGTCGTGACGGAGCCCACGTACATGCAGGCGGTGCCGACACCGATGAGAACAAAGGCGAGCACCATCCAGGGGAAGATGGTGTGGTCCTTCTCATGGCCGACAGACACGTCTCCCTTGCGGTATAGCCCTGCAGCCAGCCCGTAGCCTCCTCCCAGCAGAACGGCGGAGAGCAGCGAAGTCGAGCTCGGCCCGACGCGGTCACACATGTAGCCGACCAACGGCACCGGTATGTAGAGCGACAGGCTCATGCCACTGGCAACACCGTTGATCTCGAACTGGCTGAAGTGCAGGCGCGATTGGAACATGGGCCCGTACAGCGAGAAGACGGTAATGGCGCCAGCGCATAGCGCACAAAGGAGGGCGGAAACGAAGGACAGAGTCCGTATGAACTGCGTCTTGCGCCGGCGCGCCGCACCGGCCGAGGCATCGCTGATGGAGCTTTGCGAACTCAGAGGGCCCAGAGTGGACGTCGAGGGAGATCGCAGCAGCGGCGAGCGGTCTGATGGCTCCATGGTCGTCACGATGATGCGGTTCGGGTGTTTGTCGCGACTCGATTACGGAGGAGGGATATAAATCTGGATGGGGGAATACAGCCCCTGATCAGAGGGCTGGGAGAGGTCGGTAATAAATCGTCGTCGCCGGCTCAATCTACGCAACAAGCAATACCGCCACAACAGGTCCGTACTGTGTACCGAATAGCCAGGCAAAGTGAAGGTCGGGCCTGCTTTGGGGACTCGCGTTCCAAGTTGGCTGGCATCTCCACCTGCCTGACCTGACGTGATCTGCTGCTTGTGTGGCGTGGGCGTGGAGAAGAGTTGCGCTCCTGCTGACCACATGCGGGAAGTGGCCCTTGCATGCCCCACTGTTATGATGGAGCCAACTTCCCAAGTAACTTAACTACAGTGGTAACGTTAGTTAACTAACGTTACGGCGGGATCCTGCATGACATGACCGATTGCAGTCTGTCAGTTTCAACGCACAAAGTAGTTAGCCAACTGACTAAAAGTTAACTTAGTTAACTGACTTGGTAGAACCTCGTTGCGGAGTACGGATACATCATCTTGATATCCACGTGAAAAGTCTAAAAAACCCCAAAGAGCCGATTGTCGTCATCGGAAAAGATCTACGCACGATAGGAACGATCTCCTGACGAATTGCCGTAGGGCAATGGAAAGGCGTCACGTCACATTGTAGCATGCTCTCAAAGAGTAAGTTAACGTCGACCTTCTTGCAGCCCGTATCACATGGGTGCACCCAGTCGGAATTATCTGATACATCCCGATACATCCCACTTGTTTACAGGCCTTGTCAAACAAAGCAGCTCGCTCATCATCTCATCCGCCCAAACTCATCTCTACACTCCCTGGCACAGCCTCCTGACTCTCCTCTAGGCAGGAACGCACTGCGAGTAATATTCGCTCTGCTTTAAGCACTTGGCACCAGACACACAAGCAACAGAGCCCGTGTAACCACTGCCACCACACTGGCCATATAGGGGAACAGACCCGGGGGCCGAGGTTGGTGACGCCCCGGTCGTGCTGCTAGTACTCGTCTTCGTGGTGAGGGTGGTGGCCGGCGGCTTCGCGGTCGACGTCGTGCTGGTCGGTCTGACGGTGCTCGATGCCGAAGGCTGGGGGCTGGATCCACCACTGCCGCAGGTAGCGACTGATCCTCCCGGGGCCACGAAGCTGCTCGGGTTGAAGCCGTTGTAGAAGTTGGGGATGTAGATGTTGCTGTCGGTGGCCTTGTAGGCTCCGGGCAGGGTGATCTTGGGACTGCAGCCACTGCCGGTTCCGGTGATCTTGAGTTGGGCGCAGCCAATGTAAAACTATCATTGAACCGTCAGAAAGGTTCTCTGGTGCTCGGTGACGGATCTAGAACAAGGTCCGTTCTTACCTGTGCGCCTCCGACGGTTTGCGAAGCGTGGAGAGCAAGCATTTCCGAGCGAAGCTGTGAATCACACTCGACTTAGCACAATATCTCGGAGGGGGGACGACTCGGCAGTTGAAATCTTACCAAATACTCTCCGCTAGCCAGACCGGTAGGCAACTTGAAGGTATAGGTCATGTCCACCGCCTCCATAATCTCGTTCGCCCACTTGCCATCGGAATAATCCTTCTCATCGATTTTGACCCATCCGGCGCCGATACCCGTTGTCTGCGACGCATCGTCGACGGGACCGTAGAGCATATGCGTGATAGGGCCGGGGTGCGTCGACTGGTCCCATTGTACCTTGATCGTGTCGCCTTCCTTGGCCGCAACCGTGATCACTCCCGAAGGCACCTTGGCGCCGTTTACATTGCAGACGATGTCGTTGCTAGTCAAGTCGGTCTTGAGGTAGTATCAGCTGAGAAGTTGGTCTTGTTATCAGATGTGAGGACTCACCACAGGGTTGTTGCTAGGTGGCATACGGATACCAATGTCTTTCCCGGGACTAACCCCGTTCACCCAGAACTGGTGGAAGTTCTGGTGTGCAGAAGCGCTTGCTACAAGAGCAGCTGATAGGATCGCTCTCATCATAGCTGTCGGCCGGCAAGTATATAGGATTTACGGGTAAAACCAACGCGGTAAAGCCTCGACGCAGCGTATCCGTAAGCGAAGGGTAGGTAGCACTGTACGATCAGCAAGCAATGGTTCACGGTGGTAAGTTGATTTCATCGAGAATTCAAATGGACTATAACACAGCTACATATCAGAGCGCTTGTCCGTATGGGTACGAGGCGCCGTGGCGGATGTCGAGGGACCGGGAAACTGAAGACTGTAGCGGACCATCTCCCATGTTTCCTGCATATCTACAATCGACTTTTGGAATAGCGGCAACGCCAAGAGCTACAAAGCTCCCTATCATGGGTGTGAAAGCTCCCAAAGAAGCAAAACACAGATCATGCTCCAACAGTAGTCTGGAGCATGACCGCAGGGCAGCGGGCTGCGAGAAGGGGATTCGTGGATGTTTTTATCCCCTGTTCTAAGTAGCGCCAACTCGGAAAATTCAGCTTGCGCCATCTTCTATCGAGTGGCTACTAGAATTCGACTCGTCGCTTTCGGGAGTCCGCCCGTGGCTGAGGATTTAAGATTCGTGGTCTCCCTGAGAACCTTTCCAGTGTCGGTCAAGCAGAATTGTGCGGTACTGACGTGATGGAGAAGATTCGAGGCTCATCTCAGGGACGCTCGCTATTCGAAGCAAAAATACCGGTAACTACTGCTCAACCCGGCCAAGAGTCGTTCTGAAGTCCTCACAAACCCGGCTTCCGGGCCCTGCCAAGACCTCCGGAGCTGCAGCTCCGTATACAGATCCGGTCACCTCGGACCTGAGGCCTCTCTCCGGCGACCATATCGGCAAGCGTTTTTGCCAAGCACTGGGCCAAGGGCGTTTCTGGAGAGGTAATTCACCTTTTGGTGGCCTTCTAGTAGTCCTGAGCAACATGTGGTCCCTTGCTTGGCTGAGGCCATGGATCTGGTCAGATCATGGCAAAGGTAACTCACTATGCTGCAAAGCGTTTAGTACGTTGAACACACTGAATACGTCTCAGACGGATTTTTGGGTTTGGCTTAGGGGTTGGCCCAGGGATTTCAGGTCTTCGTATCATCAGTCATCAACGAAATAGGCCATAATCAGTTGTATGGGTGCAAGCAGGAGTCGGCATGATTACGTGAATGAATAGCAGTCCAGTTCAGCGCATTGATGTTAGCGGGTCTGTTTAGCACTCGACCCCCACGACGAACGTTCCAATGCGCTAGAACAGACCCGCCGGCCCGCGATCATTGACCCACCGAAGTACCTAACGGCCTAAGTTAGTGATTGATTGACTTCACTACGTAACAGTTACTGTTAACTACCCTCCTGGCCATGCTACCTTCATTCAGCGAGACCGTGCTTCCAGACAGCCGCACCTTGTCGTGCAGTAGCTTTAGCTGTATCGATTTGTCAACCTAAAAATTGTCTCCCACCCACGAAGACCACGACCCGGACGAGCGTATAGGATGGGATAGCCCGCACCGCCGTTGGCTTGTGCCTCGCCCGCATATTACCACCCGCTTCTCCATCCAAAGGCTACATCCTCTACTTCGGCTCATGCCGCATCAAGATGCAGGTGCCCCGATACAACGCCAAATCTTCGGCTACCCGCTCTTGCGGTCTGATCAAGGTTCTCATCTTCACGAGGTGTTATCCTGTGTATGGGGTTGTTCGAAAACGTAGAACTTCTATTGACTGTTATAAAGCACTGTTATGAGGCACTGTTATAAAGCATGCAGTAAGATGGTTAATTATAAGAGCATCATGCTATTAGGCATAGGGTAGACTAGTATCTGTTTACGGAGTTGACTGTTTGTGGTTCCATTCCTGGTGATTTTCTGTTCTAAGAACCTAGAGTAGCTGATGCGTATAGGCTTAACCCTCTGACATACACGGCTTTGGATGCTGCAGTATACGCCGGAGACTGTCGGCCGCCTCTTCCACAGTTCCACCCACGTCCAAGGTCTCAACAAAAAGCATTGCAGACTTCAAGTCGTCAAGACGTGGCTGGAGAAGTTGATGTTCCTTCAACAGCTTGCGAAGAATATCCACATCCGTCAGCTTTGTCTTGTGTCCCATCAGGCGCTCCGTGCTAGCTACACGCTGTTCCAGGATGGATTGCTCGCAGCGGAGGCTCAACCAGAACAGAGGTATCTCGGTATCGCGAACGATGGCAAGGTACCGCTGGAAAACCGCCGTGTCTTCCTCATTCTCTGCTAGGCAATCGGTCATGAGAACCGTGCCTCCTTCTTGGACAATCTTTCGGATAGCAGTAAAGACAGGCTCGCGAATCGCCCGGCGCAGCTCATGGTGCGCTATACCTCTGTCGGGGTAGATGGCTTGTGCCGGATCGATGAGAACGTGGTTGTCGATAAGGCGAATCGTGTCTTCGGGGTATGAGCTCTTCAATCGTGACAATATCGTCAATTTGCCTGTACCTGGAAAGCCATTCAGGACGATGACTTTGCCGTGGCCAGGGTGCCCAGATGTAGTATCTCGTTTAGATGACATCTTGCCAACATCCCAATACCAACCTGAGAACAGTGTACCGGATAGTTCCCCTGAGGAAGAGACCTGAGGAGTTTATTAATATCTCGTCTCGTGCTGCATGACTGTAACGGACTAGCAGCTATGAGTCATATTCAGTCCGTGACTTGAGTTGAGGTTATCCACTTCACGATCGAACTTGTAGAAAGTTTGTTACAGTGTTCATAGATTTATCATGAATCCAATATCACAAGAAAATTATAGCACATGTATTGGTTTGTTTGTACCTAAGAAGCCTTGGTTTGCACCCAGGTAGCTGAGAATGTCGCATCCATGCCGTAGAGACCCCATTCCGGTTACTCACCCCGAGGAAAACTTCAAATTATGTACCGAATAGAAAAAGCGAACAAGACACTACTATGGCCAGAAAATGGTACAAATAGTAAAAGTCCTGATGAAGAAAAACATGGCCTTGATTGAGGAAAATACCGATTCAAGGACGAGGGATGCTCCGAAAAAGTCAAGACAGAGCATTCCAACGAGACGCGGTATTGCGCTGTGACCTGAAGTTTGCTACTTACAACCGAAAGTGTATATGAATAGCCAAAAGTTCATGGTTTCCTTCAGTAGAATAGTATTTTCCATCAAGCAGTGTTCCGCTTCCCTCGTAATCCCGTTGGTCAAAGTGGTTGGTCATCTCCGAGAGACGGATGCTGTAATAAAAGCCAGAGCACTGCTGCAGGCTGCAGCAGGGACATTTACTCCCTTCTAGATGCTTCGCCTGTTGAACGAAACGATGAAATTCGGGCTAGGACGTCGCCGGAATTTCTAGATTAACTATGGCTATTACATCGAAATACGGCATATCGCCAAGGCCAGTCACGAGAAACCATACTATCAACCATACCATCAACCATACCATCTTCCATACACTACATGAGTATTTCTGACCAGTTGCCGAGCCTGGACTCCTTCATCGATCCAAACAAACATCACATCGAGATCGGATTCTGCCGGCATTGCCTAGTCCACGTTCTCTGCCCCTGGTGCAAACAGCTTGATTTCCATAGAGTCAAGTAATTGGTGGTCAACTTCTGGGTATGCGTTGGCGCCCCAGGCACCCTACTGGTGCGGCCGCCTCTGATGCCGGGAGTCATGTCTCGTCAAGTCGGGGTGACCCGTGTGGTAGCATTGACTCAGCTAGTGGCCTCCCATTCGAGAAATGTATATTCATGGGACACGTAACGAAACTTTGCTCGGGATACTAGTAACGTATATGTTGGGGTGCGGGTGTGTTGGAGAAAGGGTTACGTTTGGAGTGGCATTGGTTCGTTGGATGTCTTCCCTGTTCAATCCTGACTTGCACATGTCCCTTCCTCAGTAATAGATGCTCAAATATCTAGACTGATTACTGAATGACGATAGAAGAGTCCCAGGTGCCATGTTTTCGTGTTGCTTTATGCTACTGTCTCGCCCCTATCTCCCAGTCACGTCTCTATTCCTATAGAACCAGGTTCCGTCTTAACCAAGTAAGTTGGTGACATGCGAATCCGGAATACTGATGTTGTCATCATGGTTTTCAGAAGCCTCCAATAGAAGACGAGTCTTGTAAATGTCTTATCTTGCACTGGGACATTCCCGCATGACTCAAGGAACGGAATAGTCATGTGCGATGATTTCTGTCTCAGCTTTCATTTACGAACCGGGTTAGGAACTAGAGATGCTGAACAAGAGCAACAGTCGGCGAGGTGAAGCCTCTCAATCGCCTATAACACGAGGTCCGCTGACCTACAAGACCGTCTCGAGTGTTGTTCCTCAGACCTACATGGCACGTATCGGAGCCAGCTTCAGTGTCGTGGAGAGATCTAGTATCTCATGGCAGATTTCGGCAGACTCAGCATCCGGGGTGGCAATGTCGAATTCGGGTGCAGTGGACGGCAGAGCTTGCGAAGTGCAGAGAGGGTTGTGTATATTAAGCCAGGCGCCGGCTAACTCTTCTATGCACTGTATCAAACAACACAACATCATCATCTTCGCCTGGAAGAGCTCATCCCTTGAAAAATCACAAGATAACAAAACCGTCCGCCCGTTTTCAATCCCCACCACCGACAATATGCGTTTCACGATCAGCACCCTCCTCGCCGCATCGGCCGCCACCACCGTCCTCGCAGCCCCCTGCGTGGCCGCACCCGCCATGTGGACCGTCTCCAATATCAAGCGCACCTGCGCGACCGACGACTCCAAATGCACCTGGACCTTCGGCATCGCCCCAGATGCCACCATGACGGCGACACATTGTACCTTGAAGGTCATGGCTGTCAACAATGTCGGAGCCAGCAAGTCGAATGGCGGCCCGGTCATGTGTGGAAAGTACTCGGTCACGTCTGGTTGGAGTGGCCAGTTTGGCCCCAATGACGGCTTCACCGTCATTTCCGTCGTCGACCGCCCGAATATGAACATGATCTACGTTGGACTGCGGGACGACCTTGTCCGCAGCGGGCAAACCGTTTCGCCAGCTACTATGACCTACCTCGTGCAACCAATACCCTAAGGCAGATCGTTCGATTGGGTTGGAACTCAAGAAGGAGTGTTGGCAACATGATGGGGAATGGATATTAAACGGGGAAGATGCTGTCCTTCGGTCCAAACGCTGGCCCATTATCTTCACTTTTTCACCATAGGAAATATGACATCTGCCTTCAGTGGAATGGCTTCATTGCCCCTGAAAAATGTCTTTTGTGAAGTTGGGCTGCAGGTACTCAAGCCAGAGTAAAGTGACAAGGTGTGTACAAGATGTGTACAAGTCTCAGTCATGTATCGCGTGGCGGTCCTTCACAGACCAAGCTGCGAAGCCCTGTTGATACAATACGACAATGAAATCGTCATCAGCTTCGACTTTTTCCAGTTCGCACTGCGTAACGTCATCCTCGAACTCGGTGCTTAAATGGTCCAAGTACGATAGAGCCACTCCTCGGCCCAAATCTAGATTCGGTTGGTGGGTGACAACGGCGACAGTGTCATTGCTCCGTTCCACAATGCCCCCGGAAATTAGGCAATTATTCCAGGCTTTGCATATGCGTTGCTTTTCGGGATCTCCGGGTGTCGAGTTCATGTCGAACTGTTGTTCGGTGAAGGATTTGCTGTAGATGTTGAACTGAGTTATGGAGACGATGTGACGCGCAGGCGATTCCGGGGGTTCTGTGATGAAATATCGTACAGAATACGAGCCAAATGCGTCTATCTTGTGGAATTTGGACAGCAGAGTTGTGTGGTGAGCCGTGTCGGACGCCTTCCAATGCTGCACAGGAACTCGATCCCGAAACGAGTTGGCAAACTGGCCATTCTTGAACTCATAAACAACCGTCTCAGCCGCCAGGGATGTGCCCGCCATGTGATGGCCTTGTCTAAAATTCCGCGGAGAAACTAAGAAGACGACATCCTCTGCGTCTGGATGAAACCTCGCCGTAGCCTTGGAAAAATCGTCGGTATCCAGCGGCGGCGAGGCGAGCGAAATGTCGAGAGCGTGCATTGCGCCGCCATGTGTCCAGACGTATACCTCCCCTGCCCAGGTGGTAATGGCCACTCGATCACCTTCGATGGTGCATCCGACGGGATTATTGGGTATTGTAGCACGATCGAGTTGGCCAGTCTCCAAGTCCCAGGCATAAATATGGCGGTTCAGAGTGACGACTAACAGCTTGTCGCCTATGGCTTGGAGCTTCGTACACGGGGCGCCAAGCCACGCAACGCCTGGGGGTATCATGAATAATTGCTGCTGAGAAGTGAGGAGGGATTCAACTACAAAAGCGTGTCTGTGAGCCTGCCACACGATCCGGCCGTTGGAACTACATGAGTTTGGCGTCAGTACTGATGGATATTAGGGGGATAGCCAGTGGTGTTGTCATTGGAACATCATGTGCCCTCGGCCTGAATGCAGGACTGACCATGCCCTTTCAAAATATAGACACGTAGCGAGATCATCACTTTCAGTGCATGAGACGGGACTTACTATAACGAACATCCGTCCCCTTCCATCTTGGTGAGCTTTTGAGACCGCCCCATGGGAACCTGATCTCTAAACTCATTTGGGACTTGTCCGTTCCAACGATGTTTCTCAACGGCGATGAAGCGGAACGATGAGTCTATTCTGCGCAATGGTTTTCGAAGCGCACCTATCAACGATAGACGCAGCCACTCATCCGAGTTTATAAGCTGCTGATTGGAAGGACACCGTGTAAGTTTCGGAAACAAACGATCTGCCAACGCGAAGCAGGCTTTCTGTGTCGTCAACCTGGATCTCCATTGTTGCGATACTGCTAGACAGTTCCAGATGTCCCATGGACCCAAATGACTGACCACCTCTATCGTGAGTTCCAGGGGTAGTCTCGAAATGAAGTCAGCTTGGAGTGTGATGTTCACCAACAGGTCCCTGAGGAGGCGAAGCTCTTCGTGTGCCAGCGACTTGACCATGGACGAAAGAGCAACCATTCGAGACTGTCGGTCAAGAGTGTCCAGCACTCGAACGAGGTCCATGGCGTGCCGGTTAGAAGTAGAAATTCTGACGGTGGGCGTGCAAGTATATACTGAACTCGTGTCGATGATTGTTCACTCCAGAGTAAACAAAGCGACCACTCGTTGGGTTGGGTGTGTTGTGTGTGTGTGTGGACTTGGAGTGATGATTGCCCACAGGATTAGCGACACTTTGCAGATGGGATGGACCCCTGCAGCTCTATCCTAGACCCACTTCGGTCACTTTAGCTCCCGCAGCCTGCCCCGCCAAAGCTACATGGGTCTCTTCTTATCGCAGCTTATCGGTCAGCGAAATCCAAAAATTCTCCAACCCGCCTAAAAGTTCAAGTGTCTGGTCGCTAATTGGAGCCCCCCCCCCATCTCCCCGTGCAAGTCGGCAGCTCGTTCAACTCTGCATCGCCAACCGAGTCGTTGGACAATATTCAATCGCAATGGGCCGGACAGCACTCGAAAAGACCGAGGCGGATCTCGCCAGTCTGCAATATAGAATTAAGCGAGACCCTCAAGCCTATGAGAAGGAATTCCTCGAGCTTTGGAACCAGTACGAATCCGCCCGAGATCAGTTCCTCGCCGCCCCCGTCACCAGCGACACCAACGTCCTCATTTCGTACCGCGAACTCGTCGAGCTCATTTCCCACACTTCGGACCTGTACCCCGAGACCACCGCCGGGTTTGCCGACGAGCTCAAGGACACCCTCACAAAGCACCATGCTGTGCTGGAACCCGAACTGCGGGAGAAGATCGTCAGCAGTCTGGTGCTCCTGAGGAGAAAGGACGTCGTGGATTCCGGATACCTGTTAACAACGCTCCTCCCCATCCTCGTTTCTACGCCCTCCAAGTCTCTGCGATCGCTCCTGTTCTCCAAGATTCTGAGCGACCTGCGCAACTCCAACACGAAGCACATCAATCACAAGCTTAACCGCACCGTTCAAAATGCCCTCTTCACCCTCGTCACGAGCGACCGGACGTCGCCCAAGGCCATCTGGGCCATCAAGCTGACCCGCGAGATGTGGCGGCGCCAACTATGGACCGATGCCAAACCCGTGGCCATCATGAAGGAGGCCTGTGTTGCCGACAATGAAAAGGTCATTGTTGGCGGCGTGCGCTTCTTCCTGGGTAGCGACCAGGAGCGCGAGGAGCTCGAGGACGACAGCAGCGACGAGGAGACGCCCGACATCAAGAAGGTCAAGCACCAAATTGGCATCAACAAGAAGTCCAAGAAGAAGAAGAAGGCCCTGGACAAGGCAGTGGACAAGGTCAAGAGGGCTGAGCGCAAGAAGCAGGCCCCGAATCCGCTCAACTTCTCCGCCCTGCATCTTCTACATGACCCCCAGGGGTTCGCAGAGGAGTTGTTCTCTAAGCACCTCCAGAACGGAAAGTCGAAGCTCCCTGTTGAGACCAAAGTTCAGGTCCTCCAGCTTGTCACACGACTGGTCGGTCTGCACAAACTGACGGTGCTTCCTCTTTACTCCTGGTACGTTGTCAAATCACTACTCTACCCGTCCATCACCCTGACTAATACGAGTCAGGTTCACCCGATACCTCACGCCGAGGCAAGCATCTGTCACATCTTTCATGGCGTCCCTGGCACAGGCATCTCATAACCTCGTCCCGCCTGAGGATCTGGAAGTCTTGATAACAAAGATTGCCAATGAGTTTGTCAGTGAGGCTTCTGCTCCCGAGGTGGCTGCCGCTGGTCTGAACGCGATTCGTGAGATCTGCGCAAGACAGCCCCTGGCTATGAACGATACACTATTGCAGGACCTGGTCCAGTACAGGAAGTCTAAGGATAAGGGTGTATCCATGGCTGCGCGTGGTCTGCTCTCGCTGTACCGCGAAAAGGCGGCGGAGATGCTGGAGAAGAAGGATCGTGGAAAGGACGCTACCATGAATCTTCGTAGCGGTGAGCAGAGGCAAGCCATGTTTGGCGAGCAAGAAGCGGGCGGCATCGAAGGTCTGGAGTTGCTTGAGAAGTGGAAGGAAGAGGAACGGAAACGAAAGCGAGTTGCCAAGGGCCTGCCTGAAGATGGCGATGGCGCAGGTGACGAACAAGAAGGAGAGGAGGAGGAGGATGAGGAAGACGGCTGGGAAGTCGCCTCGAACGAGAGCAGCGACTCGGGCGATTGGATACGGGTCAGTGACTCGGAAGATGAGGAAGAGGTTCCAACCCTCAAGAAACAAAAAGTAGGCGAGGAAGGTGGCGATGCGGAGGAGGACAAGGAGAACGCAGCGGAAGAGTTCAAGTCGCTCTCTAAGCTCGCCACGACCCAGATCCTGACGCCGGCGGACCTGGCGAAACTACGAGAGCTCCGGCTCGAGGCCAACGTGGACAAGGCCATGGGCGCCAGGAAGCGCAAGCACGATGCTCAGGAACGACATTTCGACGAGGGCCTGACGGCGGAGCAGATCGAGGCCCCTGCGAAGCTGCGCAAGACCACCAAGGAAGAGCGCGTAGCCATGGCCAAGGAAGGAAAGCCAGACCGAGTGGAGCACAAGTCGACGCAAGCCATCAGGAAGTCCAAGAAGGAGGCCGAGGGCAAGTCGACGACGAACAAGGAGAAGGCTCGCAAGAAGAACTTTATGATGACGCTGGGCAAGGCCAAGTCGAAGCACAAGAGGAGTTTGGTCGACACGCAAAAGGCACTGAAGAATCACATTGATAGGAGCAAATCGGGCGGCAGAAGACGAAACGGCGTCGCAAGATAAAACGCCATGATGAGATGCTAGATACTGCCCATTTTCAGCCTTATACCCTTGGTCACACCATATCGGTAGTGTAAACTTGACCACACACGCCCCGTACGAGCGAGGCTGTTGTAGGTCGTGAGGATTCGCATGCGACCTGGCGCTCCGAGCATGAGCGTGAGCGTGACACTGCTTATACAATGACGGCGGGGGTAACAAAGATCATCGCATTACACCCACACGACGTATATACTACAGCCCAGCTCGTCTATCCCACCTACTTCCCAACCTCGCCGAGCTCATCTGCGCCCGAATCCATCCCGTCCTTCTTCCCGTTCCCGTTCCCGCCAATCGTGTCGGTCAGAGGAGCCGGCGCCGGCTTCTCTCCGCTCCGCCGCTCGATCTTCTCCCCGGCGCAATGGTGGTGCTCGCCAAGGCTCGTGGCGAGCCACTGCTGGACTTGTTTCGAGGGGTAGCCGCCGAACTGTTCCTTGAACCTCTCGAGGATCTGCGCCGAGCGGAGTGCCGGCTCGTTCTTGCGGATGTCGCGTATGAAGGCTAGCTGCTCAGGGGTGAGCTTTGAGGACGTCATCTTGGGTTTTTTGGGTTTGGCCGGGGAGCGTGTTTGTTTTGGTTTGTCTTCTTCTTCTTCTTCTTCTTCAGGATGATCTTGGGGGGTCTGATGGAGTATGTGTAGTCATCGGGCGATTTGTGGTGTGGATGACGGTGTTTGTTTTGACGAGAGAGGCTTTTGCGTAGACACAACAGGGGGGGGGTTAAGTCAACTATCGACAAGTAGTAAGTCGGACAAAGGCTTTCGTTCTTGGTCGTTTTCACTACGAAAAAGGCCAAACGAATGAATGTACTCGAATGATTTTCGAGGTTTCGCTCCGATGACGAGAGGTCTCGCGACCTCTCTCTTGTCAAGACGAGAGAGGCATCCTATCTCATTTCCGGCCACTTTAACGAAATGATGCGTTCCGAGCTTTCGTTCGCGGGTCCAGACTTTCGTCAGCTGCGGTCAATCATACAAGTCTTCGATGGCCTTGTTGGAATTGGGGCGCGACACTCGGTATTAAAATGCAACATGACGAGAGTGCTCATGTGACACTCGACAGGACGGATGGCGGTCTCTGTTCGAGGCGCAGTCTTGGTTCGGGCACAGGAGTACGGATACGGGGTACGGAGACGGAGTACGGAGTGCGTGGGATGTTATCTAACTTGTGGGTCGGTCATATGGGACACGAACAGCCAACTAACTCTTATGGATGCATACGATGCATATTCGGTACAAACTTGCCATTCATTACGCCATCACAGCCAAGACAAGATGGGCTGGTCGTGGGTAATAACTCATAACCGACATTGCCACCTCGCCTCAGATCCACTTTCTCTCTCCGCTGGAATCAGGATCGTCTCGACGCTGCTCAGTGCTGGCAATACAACTGTCAACCTCAATCTAGCCGACACTCCCAGCCAGGGCCCAGGGTATGTCAACTACGGCCTACGCCTTGTCACCGCGGACCCAAGTCGGAACAAGCGGCTGAGCCGCCGTGAGCCCCCCCAAACCTCAAGACCTGGTCTTTTGCTCCCATCTTCAACGTCGCAGTCAGCCTCGCTTCTCGCACGGGGTAGAAAATTGCCGCACAGGATGGGGATGACTTACAGATCCAAAAACAGCTTCCAGAGAATGGAGAAGAGGATGCCCTGGAGCCCGTTGGCGAGGATGCGCGTCTTCAGGCCGCGGCCGAAGAAGCCCAGGATTCCGTCCTGGCGAATGACCAAGCTCGCCGCTTCCGCTGGAAAGACATCCGGAGTTAGCAAGGTTGGGCTGCGGGCTCTCTGCGTCGCGGCTGGGTAAACGAGGGACTTACAGTACGAGACCTTGGTGTCGTTCACCTGGCGGTACGTCTTGACGACGCGCAGCGAGTTTGACACGGTGTCGGAGATGATGGACGCGCAGAACCCGATGAAGGCCAGCCGGGCCAGCCACGGGAACAGAGGGCTCTTTGCCGGCTCGGGGATGGCCTCGGTCAGGTAGTTGTACTGGAGAGTCCGGGATTTAGTATACATGTACGCACATGGTAGTTATGGGAAACGTACGGTAGCAAACCAGGGATAGTGTCCCACAAAGGTGGCGGCGGCCGTCGCAAAGGCTCCCCACCACAGACTGCCGACCCCGTTGGTCTTGACGCGCTGGCGGAGCAGAGCGGTGCCGCGGGCGCCTTGCGCCTGGAGCGTCGTCTTCAGCGTGTCGACGGGCGTGAGTATCATGCGGGCCAGGGCGGCGCAGGCGGACGCGAACACGGTCTTGATGGGCACGGGGAGGTCCTTCAGGTACGTGTTGTTCTGCAGCAGGGCCAGGATGCCGGCGTTGGCGGCCGTGTCTAGGAATCTAGCCGTAGGGCCTTTTTGGGGGACACGCGTCAGCACTCCACGTTTCGTTTTCTAGCTGCGACGTGCGTGGGAGCTCTCACCTTGGATGAGCGCAGCGCCTATTCCCTGGTAGTAGCGCCCGATGCCCCCGTCGTGGTAGAGCGTCTTGGATGCTTCGGTGAACAGGGTCCCGTGACGATATTGGTAGTTCATGATTGTCCGGAGCGGCTTTGGGGGGCAATCAGCTCCCAACCAGACATGAACACAGGAGCCGTACATACCATCAAGAGCAAGACTTGCAAAACCATGGCAGCCGCACCGCTGAGTCCGCCGCCAAGAGCCCGCTTCAGAGCCTTGTGAAGATCAAACTAGACAGATCGTGAGCAGTCGTCCGGTGAGGAGACAAGATGGCTCGCGCAGCCTGCAGGTACCTCGACGTTGTCGGCATCTATAAAGCCCTTGATGAAGACGGTCAACACGGCAATCGCAATGAGAGCGACGAGCGCCCTCCAGGCATACCAGGCCCATGAGCGACCTTGAGGCGGATCTTGGTCAGAGCCCGGCTCGTTGTGTTCGGAATGGACCGAGGCTGAGTGGGCATGGCCAAGCAGCGGCGATGCTTCACTATATGACGGGGGGCCCTCCGGACTCTGGGAGGTGGTGTCCCGGGTGTCCGAGGCCGCCGTCGTCCCGTTCTCTGCGTCGGCTCCGCTGGCCATTTTGGATGCGAGGTTGTTTGTTGGAACTGGGGGGTTTTGATGTGACGGCTCTCACGGTGCGGACGCGATTGAGAGTGCGTGCACGGTACGGGTAGTTAGGTAACTAACTGATGGAGAGTCACGGAACAAGTAACCTTGGAGGGCTACGGAGTACGTGCGGTCCATGGATCATGATGCATACTCCGTTCGCAAGCTGGCGAGTCGGGGTGTGTTTCTCCACATTATACCTGGCCGTTATCTCGGTGCAGCGAATGGCGTGCTTCGGAGCGCAATCGCGCGAGACGGCCGTTTAACCGTTGCTTGATAAGCAGCATCGATGATCGGGGTTCCGTTTCATCACTCACGAGTGGAGGTGCTCGGTGAGTGTATAACTTATTATCCGAGATGATGCGCTTGCACTTTCACTTTACGGAGTGCGGATAACACACTCAATAAGTTACCAAGCTTGGACCGCGTCATGGAAATGTTCTAATCCAGAAAGTAACTTTGTGGGCGCTCAGTTCACGTCAAAGCCAAGACTTGCAAAGAGCCACCGCCACGCATCCAAATAACCAACTTGGTCCAACTGACTAAGTACGAAGTAAGTTATATAACTTGTTTAGTTGGCCAGTACGGACTATGAAATGGACAAGCGCCTTGTCGCCAAGCCGCGATCCGCAAACGCCTCCTGTTCGTTGGTTGCTGTAGCCTGTCAGCAGGCGTGCGGCATGCGGGTAGTACGGAGTAGTATAACTATGTATAACCATGTGCTCTCTGCTGGAATGAAACAAGGTCATCTGCCAACGACAGCTGAACCCAATCGGCAGTCTATCCCCACGAGTCCAGCACCTAACTTACTTCGTATCCGAGTTTCGACATGGGTTTTTTACAAGTCAAGTCATAACTACGGGCTTCCGCAGTGTACGACAAGGCCAATTGGCAATTGTCATGGTGAGCTCGCTGCTCAGCCAGACAGATCCCGATCCCCTGTGGCGATCCGCGAGTATAAGCAGCAACAAGAGCGGGATCTACAACGCCCACCGACGTCAACGTCGGAGCCACATCGATGCACGTAACTGCGACGCGCCCGGCTCCACGCTCGTGGTGGTTTGGCAAGGACGGTGAGGTTGTCGTTGTCGAGTCTGCGAGACCTAGTGCCACATGATTGATACATCATACATGGATAGCGACCTCCTTCTTGTCCGAGCGAGTGATCGGACACGCACCGACAGCGACGAGCCCGGCGGCTGAAGGGTGACGAGTCATCACCGCAGTCTGCAGACTCTGGGCAGCAGTGCGCAGACGCGGTTGGGGCGTTTCCACCTATCCTGCTTGGCGGTTGCAGGCTCGATCCTTGTGCTGTGTATACTGAGTACTACGTATGTAGTTACTGGGTAAGTACGCTTCGGTGTGAGAACCGGACATGGTCAGGCCCGGATTCATCCTTCACATCACAACTAACTACATGGTTGCATTTCATGTGCATGACAGCTGCTCTAGCTTTGAGCTTTCTGCCAGAGTGATAGTTGTGCTTTCTACTACACAGTAACTACGCATTCTTCCCCTCCCACCAACTCGGCCTTCGCCTTGCCAACGACCCCCAAAATGGCCCCATGTTCTCCATCCACCCCGTCCACTCCATCCGCCCCATCCGCCCCATCTAACCCCATCCTACCCCATCATTGCCGTACCATATCCGTCTCTAGCAGCTGCGGAGGTGCTTGGCATATCCATGATGCGGGGGACGGGGATGTAGACCGGCAAATGCAAATGCTACGAACCAGGGTCGGGACTATAAGATGAGTTGGAGGGGGGGCCACCTGAAAGACAGAGTAAGTGACCGCGCTGTTGCTTGCACACGAGAGCGAGCAGAACAGATCCCGACCGGCACCATGGCTTTGACCCACCTCCTCTTCTCCCCCTGGACACCTCTCCTCGCACTGGTCTCGCTGGTCCTCTACTACCTCGTGCCGTACCTGGTCACGTACCGTCACCTCCGCCACATACCGGCCCCCCTGGGCGCCCAGTTCTCCAACCTGTGGCTTCTGTACACCTGCCGACGGGGCAAGCGCTACCAGTACGTCGACGAGGTGCACAAGAGACTGGGGCCCGTCGTCCGCATCCAGCCGAACCATGTGAGCATCAACGACGACGAGGCCATCCAGGCGATATACGGCCATGGCAACGGTTTCACCAAGGCGTGAGTTTCTGCCCCCTCCTCAGACGTTCAGACGTTCAGACGTTCAGACGTTCAGATGTTCAGACGTGCATTCTCTCTCGAGTCTCCCCCATCGGACGATGGCTCATCCATGCGCAGATCGTACTACGACGTCTTCGTCTCCATCCGCCGCGGCGTCTTCAACACCAGAGACCGCCATGAGCACACGCGGAAACGGAAGATTGTGTCCCACACCTTTGCTCCCAAGTCGATTGGCCAGTTTGAGCCGTACGTTGTCGAGAACCTGGAGCTGTTTGTCAAGAAATGGGACGCGCTCGCCGAAAACGAGCGCCAGAGTGACGGCTATGCCCACGTCGACTGTCTCGAATGGTTCAAGTAGGTGCCCCCCTTTCCCCCTTTCTTCCCTGCCTCCGCCGAGCAAGACATGGCAGGAGTCAGTCAGTCGGTCGTTCCGTCGGTCGGTCGGTCAAAAGTTGGCGAGCTGACCACCACCCCCCTGACAAACAGCTACGTGGCTTTCGACACGATTGGCGATCTTGCCTTTGGGGCGCCGTTCGGCATGCTCGAAGCCGGCGCCGACATGGCCGAGGTTCGCATGAGCGTCGACGCCCCGTCCCTGTACGCCCCGGCCATTGAAATCCTCAACCGCCGGGGCGAGGTGTCGGCGACGCTGGGGACGCTGCCGGAGCTGAAGCCGTACGCCAGGTACCTCCCGGACCCGTTCTTCCGCCAAGGGCTCGCCGCGGTGCAGAGCCTCGCGGGCATCGCCATCGCGCGCGTCCAGGAGCGCCTGGAGAACCCGCCCGACATCGACCGCAAGGACCTCCTGGCGCGCCTGCAGGAGGGCCGGGACGAAAAGGGCGAGCCCCTGGGCCGCGAGGAGCTCACGGCCGAGGCCCTGACGCAGCTCATCGCCGGCAGCGACACGACCAGCAACTCGTCCTGCGCGCTGCTGTACCACGCCACCAAGACGCCGGGCGTGCTGGCGAAGCTCCAGGCCGAGCTGGACGCGGCCGTGCCCGGCAGCGGAGGAGGCGTGCCCTCGTTCGAGGCCATCCGGAACCTACCCTACCTCGACGCCGTCGTCAACGAGACGCTGCGCCACCACTCGACGTCGGGCATCGGCCTCCCGCGCGAGGTCCCGGCCGACTCGCCGGGCGTCCGCATCCGCGGCCACTTCTTCCCGCCCGGCACGGTGCTGAGCGTGCCGACGTACAGCGTCCACCACGCCCGGGACATCTGGGGGCCCGACGCCGACGAGTTCCGGCCCGAGAGGTGGGAGACGGTGACGGCGCGCCAGAAGAACGCCTTCATCCCCTTCAGCCACGGCCCGCGCTCGTGCGTCGGGCGCAACCTGGCCGAGATGGAGATGAAGATGATTGCGGCGACGTGGGCGCGGCGATACCAGGTGCAGCTGCGGCAGGAGGAGATGGAGACGCGCGAGGGCTTCCTGAGGAAGCCCCTCGGTGTGAATATTGGTCTCAGGAGGCGAGAGCATGTATAGACTCTGAAGGAGGGTGTGTAGAGTGTGAATGAAACTGTGTCTCATCTGCTCAGCTGCTCAGCTGCTCAGCTGCTCAGCTGCATTGCATGAGTTGTCTCTCGGTGGCTGCAAGCTCTCCTCTGCCACCCCCGTCTCTGCACCTTTGTTTCCACTGCGCACTGCAAATCAAGTAGGGGAATGCAAAGTCATGTAGCACTTGGCAGTCAAGTAGTCTAGTTTGGGCCCATTCGTCTCAGCGGCCAAACGCTTCTCTCTATATGTGAGATTATATACTGCTGGTACGGGTGGGTAGGTAAGTATACGTTCGTTACGTCGAAGAAAGGGTTTGTTTGGCCCCATCTCGCTTCCTCCCGACTCCTCATCCAATTTCCATTCTGCAACATCCTCCCCCCAACCTCTTTTCTCCTTTTTCCCTTTTCCCTTTTCCCTTTTCCCCTTTCTACACGGTATAGCGGTAAAAGGAGGCGTTGTCGCCCTTTTCCCGCTCCAGCGTCCTCTCGGCGTCGGTGTACTCGGCCGGCGACTTGTACTCGCGGTCGCGGCGCGCGTTCTCGCGCCGGAGGTAGATGGTCATGAAGACGCACAGGATGAGCGACATGCTCTCGGTCGCGATCAGGGTGCCGTGGCCGGGGTAGTACATGGGCAGGTCCTTCTTCTGGTAGAGGAAGCCCGAGATGGCGCCGCCGAGGTTGCCGAAGCCGACGTGCATGGCTGTTTGTTTTGTTAGCAAGCACTTTTTTTTCCTTTTTTCTTTTTCCAATACACGTGAGGGATTCCGTTGATTCTTACCGATACCGACGCCGCGCTTGGTGGAACCGCCAATGTTGTTGCCGTTCCAGGCCACGCCCTGGGGCACGTTGGGGTAGATGCCCATGGCGGCGAAGAAGGTGCCGGCGTACTTGACGTGCTGGTTGGTGGTGCCGATCTGCATGGCGAAGCCCATGATGGCGACCAGGTTGAAGAAGATCATGAAGACGCCGCGCTGGCCGATGCGGTCGGCCAGCCAGCCCGCGCTGATGCAGCAGACGCAGGCGGCGATGTAGGGCGGCACCGTCATCAGCTGCGCGATCTTGGGGTCGGTGTAGCCCAGGTTGCTGATGATGGTGGGCAGGAAGAGAGAGAAGGAGTAGCTACGGGGGCGTCAGCACCCATGGATGATAGGTATAAGGGGGGGGGGACTAGTCACTTACAGAGGGGTGTAGACACCAATGGTGATGAACATGTGCACCCAAATCTTCCAATCCTTCATGGCGTCCCAAAAGTACCTGAGATCAAACTCGTCCGCCAGCGCGGAACGATCTTCCTTCAGACGTCGCAGCACCTCGGACTTCTCCTCCGAGGCGAGGAACTTGGCCGTGTCCGGGTAGTCGTGCATGATGAAGAAGGCGGCGATGGCTGGTCCCACGTTAGCAAACTGCAAGCAGGGGAGGGATGGATGGCTCGAGGGTCACGGTACCGATGAAGAAGGTGATGATGCCCTCAATGATGAAGATCCATGCCCAACCGCCGAGGCCTGCCTTGCCGTCCAGCTCGACGATGCCGCGGGCCAGCAGACCACCGAACGCGCCAGCCGCCGTGGCCGCGGAGAAGAAGATGGCCATGCGGAAACCGCACTCGTGGCGCTTGTACCACAGCGTGATGCTACACACGGACGCGGATTAGGTTACGGTAGGTTACGGTAGGTTACGGTAGGTCACGGTAGGTACTGCGCGTAGAGCCGCGAGGGCGAGGGCGAGGGCGAGGGCGAGGGCGAGGGCGAGGGCGAGTTCAACGTACTAGTAGGTGACGCCCGGAAACAGGCCGCCCTCGGCGAGACCCAGCGCCATCCGCACGGCCAGCAGGCCGGCGTAGTTGTGCACGATGCCCATGAGCGTGGTGCAGATGCCCCAGGCGACCATGATGCACGGGATCCAGACCGAGGGCCGGAAGCGCTTCATGGCCAGGTTGCTCGGGATCTCGGCGGCGACGTACCACGGGAAGAAGACGGAGAGCGCGACGTTGTAGTTGAGCGAGTTCGGGTCGATGCCCAGGCCCTTTTCCAGGCCGGCCAGGCGCGCGTTTCCGATGTTGGTGCGGTCCAGGAAGCTCAGGAGGTAGAGCAGGGCGAGGAAGGGGAGCAGGTTCCAGTCCAGCTTCCGGACCAGTCTCTTGGTCGCGCTGGCGTCCCACCCCTGGCTCTCCAGGGCGCCGACCTCGCTGAAGACGACGTCGCCGTCGTCCTTGGCCGTGTCGACGCTCGGCGGCGTCGACTCGCCCGAGATCTGCACTTTTTCGTTCACGGCCATGTTGGCGGGACTCGAGGGGTATGAATAGGAGCGGCAGGTGAGGCCGGATAGGAAGGGAACGTGTAGAAGGAATCAGAGGCCGCCTCGGGACAAAACCTTCATCTTCACATCCTCCTGCGATGTGCGGGACGCGGGACCAGCTCTCTTTTGTAGGTAATGCTGACCGAGTCCTTACCCCTCAGACGAGTTAGAGCCAAAGCAACCCATGCAGGCTTTCGACCCGTCAACACGGGTTGGGGGGCTGGGCTGGGCGACATGGCCTCTTGTCAGACGCAGCGGAGGGTGGGAGGGAGAGTGGGAGAGAGAGAGAGTGTGTGTGTGTGTAGAGAGAGAGAGAGAGATACGTACCTTGCATCATCTCGACGGTGAACTAAAAAACCGGCATGCATGTCTTGGGGGGGGGAACCGGAGCTGGGATGTCGTGTCCAGAGAACCTTGGCTTCAATTAAACTCGGCCGTCAGAACCAACGAGTGAGTGCAGACACTGCAGAGGTAGGTAACTATCCGTGGTACGGCACGTACTGTGTACCGGTACAGCTTACAGGACCTTCCCTGTCCAGCCGTGCTCGTGGAAGTCACCGTGGCTCAAACTTGATGACATTCTCCTTCCCCCGTCGTCAGCTATGATCTATGCATGACAGACCCCTTTTCCGCCCACTCGAGTCTATTCCGGGCTAACTCGCCAGGCCGCGCAGAGACGACGAGACGACGCAGTGCATGGCCGTCCCAGTCGTGGCGGCGGCGTGGCATGGCGGCTTACGGACGTCCACCATCCAGAGATTCTGGGGAAGCAAGCGGCTTGGCTCCAACTTCCAAGGGTAGGGAGGGGGATCAAGGGTAGGGGATCGAGGGCCTTGGCTCCGTCGGGCTTCCGCAGCACCGGGAGAACGAGAACTAAGAGTGAGTAAGAGCTACTACTACTTACTACGTTGAGAACTAACGTTACAGAGATAACTAACTTACACACTCAGTCTTGGCCGGCCGACTACTCTGCATCCAGTATCTTCTCCTCGTCCGCCAAGCGACCAGGATTCCCCAAACCACCCCAAACCACCCCCGTCCAGTGGTGCCAAGCGACACCGGGCCCCATGGGCCCAATGGACGGCCTGGATCTTGCCTCATGCTGCCGGGCGCGTGTAAGCTCCAATTGCGTCTGCGGCGGGGGGTTGGGACGTCCAGGATTGGTGGGAGATACCGAGCCCTCTCTGCCGTGCCGCACATCTTTGCCTACCAAGTACAGCAGCCCGCATCCACGCGTGACGACGACGACGGTGTGCAAAGTTGCCCGTGGGAATCCCGTCTCGACGGACGGCCTGGCGACGACGACGGCGATGACCCCTATTCCCGCTTCGCCTTGGGCCCTGTGGACATCTCCACCGAAAACGCGGAGGAGGGTCTTGTTGCCTTTCTGTGGGTTGCAACTAACTTAGTGGACTGGGGATTGGGGACTGGGGACTGGGAACTGGAGACTGTGGATATGGATGTGTGTGTGTGTGTGTGAGTGTGTGTGTGGTTCGTTCCCCCCTGCTTGCCTGCTGCTGGTGGTAGTTAGTTCTTCGCCAAGCTGTACGCATCGTCAGGAGATAGTCAACAACCTTTCGGCCTGCCTCCCACGTACTAACTACTACTAACCATCACGTAGGTTTCTAATCCCATCCAAGCATTCATGATCCAATTACCCTCCAGTGCCTCCACGTGGCGAGCATTGGCATCTCCTACCCAATCCCCCGTCCGCCCTCCATCCATCCCATTCGGTCGAAGGGAGCTGGCCCGAAAAGCCCGTCAGCCGACACGAGCATGCAGGGTCATCCACCACCGCTCGCTGACGATCAGATTACCAGTGGCTTGCCAAGGTCGCCAAGTGCTACTCAAGAACGCCACCATCCTGCAAGGACGGTCCAGTCGAGCAACTGCGCCGCGCACCCGCATCACATCTCTCTCGCGACGGGGAGAGGAAGGAGAAGAAGCCTCGAAGCCACCGGCACTCGCTTTCGGGGGGGGAGGTGGAAGGGCCCCCTTGGCGTGGGAAACACTCCTGACATGTCCAAAGTAGGTAGTCTCAGTTTCGGGGGTCATTGCCAAGGGGCCCCCAAGCCAGGCTGTGAAGTCTTGGTCCTCTAGAGCCGGCCAGACGGAGGTTTTCCTCTCTCTTCCAAAACGAGGGGGAGGGTCTACAAAAAAGGGAACAAAGGTTGTGTGTGTGTGTGTGTGTGTGCAGTAGGAAGAAAGGACGGGACGGTGCCTCTCCGAGAGAGTTCGACCGTGTCACCCACGCGACCCAACGTTTAGCCCCTTTTTGGGAGACGAGAAGGGAAGGACGTCGACGTTGCTGAGCCTCGGGCCGACGACGTATAGTGCCCGAAATATGATCTGGTCGGCACCAAAAGAGCTTCCCCAACAGGACACCGCTTGCGGCTAAATTGCAACGCTCCGTGCAGACTTGCCCTCGCTTCGCCACGACGGTCCTGGCTCCAGACCGGTTCGTGGAGATGAGCGGATCGATGCATAATATAGCCCGTTGGTAGTTAACGAATAGCCTCTGGCGAAGGAAACGTGAGAGCGAGCCCCCTGATCAGGTCTTCCGGGGCGGCTCGAGTCGTATTCCGAAGGCGCAACGCGCAGGCGAATGGCTCGTTGCATTGCGTCGATGGTGGCCTGCCACGTTCCGGCCTCGATGCACGGAACGGTTAATGTCCTTCTAGAATGAAGGGTACCGGTAATCTTTGTCTGCGCCGACACGCTGGGTCACGGGTGCGTGCTGGTAACTACCTAGTTAACTATCCGTAGTTACCGCATCCTTTCGTATTGCTGGTCGGTCCCCGGCTCCTCGCACCGGGCGGCGGCCGGTGACGCGTCCCGTCTACACAATAGGTATTAATTGATCATGGGTAGACCGTACCGTAGGTATCGGCAGGGGGGCAGGTAAACAAGCAACAAGCAAACAACCCATTCTGCATGTTACCTGCCAGAAAGACGACAAGCTCCGAGATGCATCCACCCCTACTTCGGTAGTACCACGACCCGGATGTTGACGATGCAAGCACAACCTGTCCGAGTAGTTATGTTTGGTTTCAGCACACTTTCCTCCCACGAGACTTCATTCGCCGTAGAATATGAATCTCTCACAAGACTCTGAAAGATGTGAGACCTCGTACAGCTCAACATGAGTCACGTGGCGAGTGCGAGAGGTAAAAGTGTTCAAGGTCGACATGTACATGGATTTACAATTACATGTCTCCGTACCTACTCAAAAGATAGTCAGTCACTCTCATCCTTACCGCATGAAACTTCTCGACCCAAATTCCTCTCTCTTCATAGACAGCAGCCTTCTACGAGCCTGACTCGACTCTCCCCCTCCCTCAGCACGTGAAAACACCGGGCCCAGGGTGCGTGTAGCTAGTTGGCAGCGGTTAGTAAAGCTACAATTACAATAGCCAACAGTCAAAATGAAATGAAAAGGATGCCCGGTCGTCTATATATATATATACATATAAGAAGACACCACTCGGCGATCAAGAAGGCTGTTCAGTATACCGATCCAGTCCACTCCGTAGGAGAGGCTCCTGCTCTGACCCTCCGTCTCTTGCCCATCAACCCTACCTAGCCTTCATGTCGCATGTTCGTTCCAAGTAAAGCACAACTATCCGCCCAAACCAATCATACGAGTCAGTCGAACCCAGTGGAAGAAGACTTCCTTCCCTTGTAGACTTTTGATCTGTTTGGCCACATCCCCCCAACGGGGGTGAGGATCGGCAGACGCGTGGCCGCCAAGAGCAACCTATATTGCCAATGCTACCGTGTGGTGCCACCCACACACAATAGCTTCTTCATGTTTCCTTTTTTTTTCTCTCTTCTCCTTTTACCCCGGATGCGATTGTAAACAAAAGGGGGCGTAGTTGTATAGATGGGTGTGTAACCTGGTCTTCCCCATCGCGTACCAAAGAACTGACTTGCTGTCACGTAACTCTCGACTCCTTTCTCCTAGGCTGGTAGTTCGTTCACTTGGCAAGAGTCCGACAGTACGTTCACGTCAACCATGCCTATCGAGTGTAACCGACACCAAACATCCATTATGAATAGCATGACGCCGGTGAGTCGCCAACTAGTGGGTTTCATAGGAAAAACATGTTTCCTCTGAGATCCACGTCAGGCCCGGCCGGCGAAACGAGCCAAGACTGGGGAAAGCTTCATCGGACCGCCTGGCGTCATGATACCTACAGATCAAGACCGGCCCATGAGAGAGCAGTCAGCCAGGCTCCAGCAAGTATATGCTCAGGTAGATTACATGTCCTATGAACCAAGACTACGGCATTCTATCGACATGGGTATCACCACACACAGCCTACTGTTCTGTATATAGTCAATCACTCTTACATGCCTCTCATGAACCCATGCTTCCGTTTCGGTGGCCTGTCACCTTCCTTCTTCGCAAACTCCTTCTCCCCTTCCAAGGTCTCGACCACATATCTATCCTTGTTCTTCTCGGCATCCCTCTTATCCTTCTCGGCCTTCCAGCGCATAAAGTAGCAGCACAGCGGGAACAAGGCTCCGTTGACGGCGCTCCAGGCGAAGAGCACGCCAAAATTGAGCCCGATCCTGGAGTGGAGGTCGAACAGGATGTGCCGGCTGCACTCGACGATGTTGTGCAGCGGCCAGGCGTAGCCCCAGTGGTAGAAGCCCGGCGCGAGGCTGATGCTGTAAAACGACGTCGAGACGTTGCTGATGACCCAGAAGACGAGCCACAGGGCGGTCCACGGCTGGCCGACGATCATGGCTACGTTCTCGCAGGCCAGGCCCAGCGCGATCATGCCGATAAAGTTGAGCATCCAGTACACGACAAACGAGCCGCGCCCGTAGGCCGTGGCGTTAAAGGCCACTTCCACGGGCGACGCCGGCGGCGTCCAGAATGGAATCATGAAGGCGAGAGAGATTAACGAGTACGCGAGGGACACGAGGAAGTAGGCCGATATAGAGGCCAACAGTCGCCAGATGATGAGCTGCCAGAAGTGGAGCGGAGGGTGACCTTGTGGTGTAATGTATTTCTAGGTGGCGGTGGAGGTGGTGTCAGTACGGTTCGGACAGCAAAAAACGTGCATACAGGGAGAGTCTCTTACCGAATGGATAGGCAGGAAAAAGGAAAACGAGAAGAACGCAATGATGATCAGGTATATGAGACCTATGCTGACAGCGGGCGTGGCCGTGGGTGGCCCGAAAGGTCGGAGATCGATCTGCAGCGGCGTGACGCCTGGATTGACTGCCGTCGGCGCTGCTGCGAGCATGGCCATGGACAGCGACCTGTTGGACGCGATGCGCTGCGTCCACTCCTGCCCGAACTGGGCCATGAATGTCCTCGTGAAGGCCTCGAGCTGGGGTATGATGTAGCTGTAATACGTCGACTCGTCCTTTGCCGTCAACAAGATGAACTGGATGGCGCCCGTGGGGTCGTACGACGAATTCCCCTGACCGATTGCCTCTTGCAGGAGAGCCGTCGCGTTGGCGTGGACGATGATGGCAGCCCAGGCGTGAAAGTCGTACACGGACTGGCGCACCTGCATCGGATCGTCGTTGTACTGTGAAGCGGGCTCGATGCTGTACCCCAGCGACGGCTTGCTGTGGTCGCCGAGCTGCCCGCGCGCCACGCTCGTGACCAATGGCCCGACAAACGGGTCGATGCTGCTGTAGGGGGCGGCTTGGCCGTCAAAGTCCACCACCAAGACTGACAGGGCACGCATGTTCTGCTCCGTATGAGACAGCACGGCCCAGTACAGGGACAGGATGGCCATCACGAAGAACATCAACATGAGTACTATTGGGCAAGTTAGTTTGGGTTCTAGAATCGTGCGAGGCCGGCCATGTACCGGTAACTCGTATGTAAGTAAGCTGGTGAACTTGCCTGTTCGAGCCCATAGAAATATCACATGTTTTCTCACTTTGCTCATGCTCTTGTGCCAAAAGCCCACCGAATGATGAGCCTGGTTGAGATGCTGCTCGCCCGGAGCGCGGCCATACTCCTGGTTCGGCGTCTTGTCGAACCGACACACACTCGGCTGGCTTCGTGAGCTTGGCCGCGCCATGTCAGAGTATGTCTCGGACGAACTGCCGCGCGCAGCGATCACGAGGCCCGAGGCGTCGCGAAGATCGCCCACAAATCCTGATGTCGGCATCGCGGAGACAGTACCGGCACTATTTCAAGACGTAAAGGGAAGCCACGTTGCGACCATGAAACCAGCGCAGAGATTCGTTCTTTCTTTATCCTCTAGTCGGTGGACCGTGGACCATGGACCTGAGCTCCGTACGGAGTAAAGTTACTCTGTAGGTAACAGTAGTACTCCGTAACTAGCGCGCTAGATTGTTGTTGGCCGTCATCCACTTGCTAACCAGATCGATGGGCGTGGATCGGGGGCGGTGATGTCACTTGTACGAGCTATGGATTGTCAGCTAACATTTTAGCGGGCCGCACGTTGACGGTTGACCTGCAGGTTCCTAACGTTACTTCCTCGACTTGAGTTGGTAGCTTAGATGAGAATATCGTTGCCATGCCTGCCTTTTTGGGCACCCGGATATTGCACTTTGCAACACTGCTGACTGCAGTACCCACCTACCTACCTACCTACCTACCTATCTACGTAGTACCTACCTACACAGTACATGTATTTAGAGTTGAGTGGAATGCAACGCAACTTATAGAGCTAACTTACACGGTAACTGAAATCACTTGCGTGCCCCACCCCACATTCACTCTCCCAAGACTGTCAAGGAAGGAAAGGGCCGTCCCGTTCCGAGCTGAAACCGTGGCTCCCTTATGATCAAACTGCCTGATAAGATCCGTGTTGCAGGTGGAGGATCCTCTGTGACAAAGGAAGAGTAACTAACCCCTAGGTTTGTCGCACTCTGCAAGATCACAAGGCCCATCATGGCAAGACTGACAGGGGAGTCCGCAAGCACATGTCAACATTCGACACTCATCGCGACGTGTCCAAGCCATGAATAAATAAATGAACAAGTAAATGAACAAGGGTGTAATTTCCCTTGGATTGAGCGGCATGTCGCCAGTGGCCTCGTCATAATAGCTATCCTAAGTATCGAACCAATCCCCCACAGGATGATACACAACTGATGATGAACCCAATTTCCGTCTACCGCTTCTTCATATCCAAGAAAATGTGACGAGGTCGAGTAACCAATATTTGACCCAACATGTGTATGACAAAGAAGACCTTTCCGTTTTCGCAAGATGCTGCGGCTTGAAAAAAATCGCCGCCAATTCGATCTCCACTATCCTGAATCTTAAAAAAGAAAACAAAAGTAAATATGACATGTGACTACAAGTTCATGGTGAGATGCTCGAGACGTTCCATAGTGGCCTCGAGACTGGCTGCGATGCGCTTCACCCGCATCATTGCTGTTGTTGAAGCTGCCGCGTCTATTGACGCATCGACAAGTTCGTAGCGGGCAAAGAGCTTCTCGGCCTTGACCCCACCAAACAGGTCAATGTCGGAGGTCGAGATGGCGACCTCGTCATCAAAGATGTCAGAGTCCAGGTCGGCAATAACCGACTTGCCCTTTGTTGACTCGACCACGGCAACTTCGGGAGCGCCAAGCTTGACCGACTCCAGGAAGGCCGGGGCCTCAAAGACAGGAAGGCTGGTCTTGCCCTGCTCGGAATCGAACGTCTCACTCTCAACAGCCGACGTCTTGCCCGACAGAATCGACATGTCGATCTCGGGGAACTCAGCGGTGTCCAACACGGTGAATACCTGCGGCTGGTAGCTGTAGACATCGGCAGTGCCAATGTTGAGCATGGAGAAATCCATGTTCTGCTCGGGCAGCATTGTCATGTTGATCCGCTGGTGCTGAGCCTGCTGTGCAACCGCATAAGGGTTGGTGTCTTTGGGTACTTGGCGGACCTCTTCCTGTCTCTGCTCAATACGCTGCGGGGCGGGTTGCTGTTGCTGGGGAGGGGCAGCAGGGTTGGTGCTGAGGTGGTCGAGAAAGGTGGAGAACGAAGATGAAGAGAGGAGCATGCGGGTGAGGTCAGACAAGCGTCTGTTCTCCTCGAGCAGGGCACGGTTCTGTCCACGAAGATCGCCGTTCTCGGTCACCTTGGAAGCAATCTCAGCCTCGAGTTGGGTAATGTATTCTACGTCAATGTCAGCTTGGATCCTCCATGTAGTGATAGAACATAACTTACCCTTCCTCCTTGAGCGGAAGGCGCGAGCGGAGACCTTGTTTCGGAGCTGACGTCTCTCTTTACTGCTGAGCTTCTTTCCCTCCTCGCTGTTCAGGAGCCTCTCATCTTCGTCCATGTCATCCTCATCCTTCTTGGACCGGGGCATGTTGTGCATGGGCGAGTCGTCCTGACCGTCCAAACCGTTGGCCTGACGCATCGAGTTGAGGAGCTGCGTGATCTTCTGCTCGACGAGAGGG
The DNA here is from genome assembly GCA_022414665.1 of Arthrinium puccinioides. Lineage (NCBI taxonomy): Eukaryota > Fungi > Ascomycota > Sordariomycetes > Amphisphaeriales > Apiosporaceae > Arthrinium > Arthrinium puccinioides. Next base: position 1,205,560 of record JAIUNF010000005.1, read on the forward strand.
TCTGAGGGCTGAGAGCTCTTGGACCGTTGCTGCTTCATGTTGGGTGTCTGTTGCTGTTGCTGCTGTTGCCTCTGCTGTTGCTGCTGGATGATCTGCTGCTGCTGCTGCTGCTGGGCCCGGGCCTTGGCCATAGCTGCTTGTTGTTGATGCATACCCGGGTACATCCTGCCCACGTTGCTGCTGATAGAAGGGGGAGAAGGCGTCATGTTTTGAGACTCGAGGCCGCCGATGGCACTCGGGTTAATGGTAGGTTCGGGGAAGAAGAAGGATGCCTCGGGTGGTGAGTCAAACTCCATATCCATGTCCGGGCTGCTGAGCGAGTTCTGCGAAGGACCAGCGCTGAAGTCGAAGAGATCCTCGGTGTTGCTATTCATTTGCGGCGGCATGTACTCCAAGTCGTATCCGGTGATCTGGGTATTGGCCTGGTTCACAGCCAGTGTGCTGGCCAAAGCACCCGGAACAAACGGAGTCTGCTGCTTGTACTGGTCGTATTTGTGGCTAGGTCCCGACATTGGCGGAGCCGGCATGGTAGTCGGGGTGTTGCTTGTCGTCGGTGGGCGGCTGATGAACTGCCCCTTTTGAGCACACATGGGCGAAAGCGACGGTGAGTTGTATGCGAGCCCTTCTGGGAGGCCGTCGTATTCGGTGAAGTCGAGAAGATCAAGGGGATCAAGACCACAGGCTGCCTGGCTACTTGACGCGCTCATCATTGAGTTCTTGTTGTTGTTGGTTTGGTGATGGTGGCTTGCAGCCAAGGTGTCGTGTTGAATGTAAGCCCCGTAGTAGGACTGTTGAGATTTTGAATGTTACACTCTCATGTGATGACTCGGATGGATGGTTGCAACTTGTTGTTGGTTACAGAAAAATGTTGATGTGTTTCGTTGCGAAGAGGAAGACGACGAGATTGGAAAAGACGGGCGGCATAATGGGGATTTGGGTGTTATGGATGCCTGGGGGAGATCGAACGGACCTTGCAAGGTGGGCAGCATAGGGGCTTGGCACGGCTTGGCATAACTGGGCCCCCGTCCGGCACCGTTAACAGGGATGGCATCGTCGACCCAGGAGAGAGGACGCGTAAGCCTTTGCGGGCCACGGGCCAATGAGAGACGATGGGCCGGAGTCCACAGCGATGACTTGCACACTAATCGGGATTAGATCCGGAATTATGGCACAAGGAGTGACAGGCCTACACGGCTTTCCATCTTCAAGCGAGTGAGATGCACGATAAGCTGTTGGCTCCTATGAACGCAGGCTTACGACGCTGATGAATTCGGCTGCCTATTGGGGCTGGATCGTGAAGACGACGAACACACTTTTGGCCAGCGATGTGGTCAATGACGATACTGTAGACGTGGGTTCTCGCATCTTTTCATTTTCTACGGATAACGACGAGGAGGGAGGGACTTTCTCGCTTGCTCGCTTGCTCGCTCGCCCGCTTGCCCGTTTGCCCGCTCGCTCGACGCTCGGGTCGGCACGATACCCTATGTCCGACGATGAGATGGTGGTCTGTACGGATTGGCTACAGACAAATACCTGACCACCTCCTCCCATTTTTAGCCTCTAGTTGCATACCGTAGTAGTATGCCTTGTTGGTGTGACCTCGTCTCACTCGTGCTATGCTAGTCTAGGCCCATCCCGACCAGGTTGGCCTTGACAGTACGGATGGATGCCGGTGCACGACGAGATTGCCATCTTCATCTCATCGGAGCACAGCTGCTGCTGTGGTGTCCTCTGAGAAACAAAAATCCCTGAAGGAGCTGCACTGCCACCACCGATGTTTCCCGTATTGGCCAATCGGCACAAGCCTTTGAACCGCCGCCCCCTTTTCATTAGTGGTCATTAGTGGCCATCAGCTAGTGTACTTCGTACGGATATTGTGTAGCCACTTGGGCGGGCTGTGTCAAAAGCCAGTGAACTCTACTTGCCGACTTTTCCCTGCCGGCTCCAGCTGTCTCACTGAGGCACAGTTCACCCACAATTACGGGTGATGACGGTCGCTGTCGGACTCCGCTCAGTACCCGCCTCAACCCCGACAAAGTCGACACACGCCCCCAATTGGCAATGGCTAAGCTTCTGTCTCCAGCTCGGCATTGATGTCCGATGCCTGATGATGGAAGTCTGCTCGCGACGAGGTGGCTCTTAGGTGAGCACGTCTGGCGGGGATGCATCGATCGATTGGCCAGCAAGCATCGGTGGGCCAATGTCCACCGTGAGACTAGGAAGAAACCTGTCAACTCGGCACCTCTGAAACGCCGTTCCGACCGAGTTCGAGCTGTGACACCGGGCCTCTAGCTTCTAGCCTCTTGGCACCCCTGAGCCCAACCGTCCCATCTATTCTTAGTCGGGGGGTTTGTGTCGTGATTGCAAACCATCACCGGCGAGACGAATCCACGAAGCGCCGACCTCGTCTCTGACGACGAATTTACCCGACTCACCGCGTCTGGTGGCTGTAACGTTATCGAGTCTAGGTCTTCAGGTGGCACTCCCGTCCAAGCAAATGAAGCAAATGAAATGAGCGACATTACCGCCATCCAAGAACTACCATCCAAGAATCACCATCCAAGTTGGCTACGGAGTACTGTGTAAGTTTCTGTGTACAGATGCCTGGTAACGTTAGATGACTAACTTACACAGTATGGAGTACTTACGGAGTACTCCGTACGACCGTTGGTGAGGGCCAGGCCCACCGACCTGACCTGACTTGACCTCATTTGACCTGGACGCTTGGATCGCCATGTGTGTGAATAGGCATGAGATGCCCATCGTGCCATCCCCAGCTCGTCAGCCCATAACATCCATTCGCTATCATCATGACCTGAAAAGTAAGGCTGACCAAACCACCAGCTTGTCGATGAGTTCCCCATAATTAGCACGCAGAGGTTTCATCATCGCAACATCGTCCCCGATCCATATGCGTTCAAGTTTCAAGCAAAAACTGTCCCTTGTCCGTTTCTCGATTCGGTTTCAGGCACAACTAGAGATCGGTCGTGTTTATTCATTCAGGCCTGCTTGACCCTCCCCTATTCCCTGGTTTCTTCCTCGATGAGGCTATCGCGACATGGATGCATCTGTCGGCCCCCCCTTTGGCTTCTCCCTCTCCTTCTCCGCCCTATTGGAACTGACGCGTCTCATATCAGCAATGGAATCTAGAAGGCCCTCTCCCTCCCAAGACCCACCCCCCTGCCCAACCCACTCAGCTGGGCAGGGTTCGTGGAACTTTTCACTGATACGCCTCTAGGAGCAGCTGCGCGAATCGCCCTGCTTCATCCGATCCAAATCTCACACCTACCACGATACAAGTGTCTTTGGCTGCGAAACGGGGCGTCGAGTGTGCTTGACCCCACTGGTCGAGGACGCATCTGCCGTTTTCTCATTTCTCGCATCACGCAATTTTGCAGCTGCCGCTCCTGAATCTTGCGTAGCAATCCATCCATCCATATGCCGGCCAAGCGGCAAGGAGGCGAGGAGGGTGAGATGACGTCCCGTGGCTGTGCACCTATGCCAATGCCCAAAGACATTTTGTGTCGATGAGACTCTCTCGCCCATTACGTCCGTATGGATACGAATCGTTGTGATTGGTCGCTGCAAGGTCTACTGTGGTAATCTTCTCTCTCGTGTTCCAGCTAGCGGCTGTGACTTTGCCACTGTGGTGCCAATGGCAACACGTCGTCGGCGTGGCTGAATATTCGTTTCTCGAGCATTCGGGGGCACAGGAACCTCGACATTGTTCATGTGAGTTACACGTGGCTGTGATTATGCCCTCCAAGACCGCCGAGTCTGACGATGCCCATGTCGCTGACTTCTGCACCAGGCTGCGGTATCCATACTCCCGTATCCACGATAGCTACTACGCCTGTTGCTCGGGTAGTTACAATGGCCAGAGTCGCATGAACAGCCATGTGCACTCTTGTACGTGGGCTGCGATGGTACCGCAAAGAACGGCATGATGTCGGCCATATCGAGTTTCGGACCAATGCCCAGAAGGGACCACCAGAGTCGTCCACGGGAGACGATGGTCGCTATCAAGCCCCGTTGTGACCATGCACCTGCGATCTTTTTTGATCCACCGGTCGGAATCACGAAGCGGCAAGTACGGAGGTTATGTCACTGCATGATGTCCCGCTCTGGAGGACACCAAGTTTGATCCCCTACCCGGTGCCACTGAAAGAGAAAATATCAGTGCCATGGCCGTGCCGTGCCGTCCAAGCACAAGGTAACAGATTGAAGCCCCCGATCCGGGAACGCCCTCCCGCCCTCCGAGTCCATGGGGAGGCAACTATGAACATGACTTGTTTCGAAACCGGAAGCTGCAGAACATGTGGCAGCAAGTGACGGGTCTTGGTTGCGGCAAGACCAATGTCCCCCAAGAATGCTCTCTGCTCGCTACAAGGGGGTGCGGCTCAGTCCTGCTGCCGTGCTGTCTGCCGTGTTCTCCCCGTCTCATGAGACCTGGTTCAGCTGATGAAATCCTCGGTTACCAGATATGTGCTCGTGGACCTATAACAAGCAAAGTTTATAGCCTCCTGCTTTATTCATGCGTACCGAGTTTGCTCTGGTTCGAGTCTCCAGCATTACATGACAGGCCCCTCTTCATTCTCGCTTCAAACACCAAAGTCTATCGTGATTGCCCTATGAGACTCGAGTATGTGATGAGAGCACCCATGTTGGCCAATGGACCCAAATGCTTTCGGACGGGAGGCCTCGCGAACTTATCAACCAGACCTTAGGACCCATTGCAGGACGGCATGTTTCACCTTTCTTGTGAACCTGGTACTTTCGGACGGTTTCATTCGAAATGTTACCCCAGATACCGAGATAATGCGGTATGTTACGAACAGAGCCGGCCTTCACTCGTTCATCCATTCTCCTCCATCGTCAACATGGCCGTTGGCCATTTTGTCCAATCAGTGTGGTTGTGTCTATCTCAAACCAAGCAATAATGTCCTCGTGACAATGCCTCGACAACGAACTTGCCTATTCGTGACAGGTTTCAACCTGGGCAAAGACGAGAAGTGGTGCGCATTGAGGAGCTATCGTCGAGGAGTCGTTTCTGTTATGGCAGGGAGGCGTCGAGACCTACGTGGGTTCTCCAGGCATGCTGGTTGACCTTTCGTGGCTTCCATCAAGTCTGACGCGTCTTGTGGGTTTGTTTCCCCAAGCCTGTTGACCTTTTTACGGTTCCCATCAGGTCTGACGAATCTTGTGGGTTCCCTCAAGCCTGTTCACTAATCCCAGCACGTCGTCAGTCAGATTAAGAGAGCGGGAGGTCGCATACAATATTTGTCTGACTGCAACGTGTCAAGCTTGCCGTGTGCTTGGGTATATGGTCCCATACCACAGACTCGGTCTTGGAATACTCGGAAAGTACGGTTGGTTGTCACTGTTCTCAAGGTCTACCGTCAGTTGACAGCATGGCGCATGTCCTGTCGATCGTCCAGACTTCGGGGGCCGTCCAAGTCCGATCCTCTCCATCCACCCGACGTCGACAAGCGACTCTAGGGAGCCGAGGCCTCTCTCCGTTCGAGTACCTACCTCAAGCAATGCCTAGGTCTTAGCAAAGAGCAAAGAGCAATTTGTTATTGCTGAGATGCCGCCTTTTAAGGCCCTTCCACCCTTTTGGGAGAACCGACATTTGCCGATCAACTGGACCTGTAATTTACCGGCAGACCAGTAGGAGAACAGCACTATGGAAGCCAAGACGCGATGATCTCGGAGAACCTCGCAGCGACGTGCAGCCAACATCGGTCTGACGCGTCTTTTTCGAGGCCTCGTGGCTTGCGATCTACCCTCCCTCCGCCCGCGTGTCGCACGCTGGCGCTGGCCCTAAAATGCGAGTTCGACTATGCTGCAATAAAAGCGCAACGCCAAGGCATCCGAAGGTATGGCACGCCCGTGGATCTGCGCTGAAGCTAATCAATCTCCTGTGAAACGCGTTCCGCGCGTAGCAATCCGGTATGAATTCATTGGTGGAGGGAAGAGACGTTCCAACTTCCGGCACCAGGTAAGAGTGGTAACATCGCGGGTCTTGCAGAGTGGTAAAGCGCTTCCTGACGGCAGGATAACCATAGCGGTACGTTGACCCTTGAAAATTTTCGCTTGGCAACCGGTTTAGTATACGCAGCATCAAGGTATTATGACGAAGAAGGGGGCCTTTTCTACTTACCTTGCGGAATGAGGTATGAAGAAGTGAAAATCGCGCATAGCACGCTTTCCCACGAGGTTCCAGGAACCGACTTGGCTGTGCAAGTGATGATGGACTTTGGAGGGTGAAGTGCTCCGTAGTTAGGTACGGATTCGGAGAGTTGCAGGTGTGTCCATAATTTTCAAGTAGACGAGGTATGCCAGGATGCGATACCGAGAATAAACCATCGGCCATGCCGCTCGGATGACCTGCGATCGTGATTCGTGACGGAGCAAGACGGGAGACAACGGATAGTGAACGGCCTGGCCACTGTATTAAGCATTATGTGCGGGTGGTTCTGTGCAGTTTGCATAGCCGTGCCTCCCTCTGGTTGAATGAAGAACCAGACTTGAGATTGGCCTGGTTAGAACGCATGACAGCAAAGGCGGAACGTGGGCCTGATCAGGACGCCGAGCGGCGCTGACCAAGGGCCAGCTGCAGGTACCGGACAGTTACTGGACAGTTTTGTAGGGTAGTTACCGGGCAGTCACCAATGGCTGGCTGGCGAGAATCTTCAACAATCAATCACATGCTAGGCCGATAGTTCGTAGGTGTGGGCCGTGTGGCAAGTGTGCAGGTATGGCAGGCGAGATGCATGCAGGCTGGGCTTGGGGCCGTACTTCCGTACTTGCATAACGTTAAACCCCAACTCTGCGCCAAGTTGTTGCATCTCTTATAATATCTCTTATCGAGCCGCAGGGTTGCAGCTGCGGACGTACTGCGGCGAACAAACAAGGCGTCGGTTCGCTCTTTCCTCTTGAGCCCCATTCTGGTGCTCCATGCTCCATAGTCCATTGCCCCGTTCGGATAGTTACCGAAGTACGGATACCTCCTCCCTTCTTGGGGACTCTGACTCCGTACTCCGTATCCGTACCGTGGACGTCCCGCACTTTCTGTCAAAAAGGCGACCTACTCGACGAACACGAGTTGCTAACCGCCACGAGCGTTCGTTTGTTTAGTGGTGGTGGTGGGGGCGTGCAACGTCGGTGACTCGATGGCCGGTATCCTTGGCTCGTCGAGTCTCTTCTTCTTCTTTTTCTTCTTCTTTTTCTTCTTCTTCTTCTTCTTCAGGCCCCTTTATCTGCTCCGGTACTGCCCAGCCCGTTCGGGTGGTTCATCACAAAAGGGGAAACCAGGTCTTCCGCTTTCTTGGACCGGCAGAAATGCGAAGGACCCAAGGAGATGGGACAGTTCACCTGCTGGCTTGGAATGCGATAGTTGGGTGTACATCGCGCGGTGAACGCGCAGGAACCTTGCAAGCGACGTCTAGAAGGGCATGATCTGCCGAGTCATGAAGCATGTCGGCTCCGTGCCAAGAAGCGCCTGGCCGGGGGCAGCCGGGACGCTGTTATTGCAGTGGGCAGATGCTAGTCCGTGTTCGAGTTAGATACTGATGCCAAGTTGTGTCGTCTGGCGGCAGTTCGTTTGGTTAGAGCCTCGAACCTCATCGTCGACTCTTCGTCGCCCTCGCCCTCGCCCATGGGCTGTGGCTGTGTACGTCGTTCGCCCTCTGTCCGAGACAGTAGTCAACCCCTTGGCATACTCCATGCGGACGTGTGTCTTGCTTTGTGAGTCGAAAGCGAACCCGGACCAGGGCGTTGATAGCCACCCCTCCACCCCCTCGTCCTGTCATCTGTCACTACGACTTGCCTGATGAGTGTCACGGGGCCGATTGGGCCAAGATACCATAGGGCAAACCGGGAACACGGTGACCGAGACCCCACCGATGCGCCTGTCATCTCGTGGGCCGCCCAAGAAACGACGTAACTTACTTTGAGTTGGCGACCCGAGTTGGCCGATGGGATGACACTGGCCGGGGCCAACAAGCCAAGAGAGAGTCACGTCTTGGTTTGCGCGTCCTATTCTGGTGACGAGACCGACGCACCGGTTCCTAAAGTAGATAGTACCACAAGACCAATGACGAGCTGAGTCGAGCTCGGATGGATAACTCCTCTCGCCGACGATGTATAATAGAGGCGGCTTCGCGAGCATTCCCATCACGGTCCTTTCCTCCTCACCCCCTTAGGTTCCTTACCTTAGTCACTCTTTTTCCCCCCAACCTAATACCCGTTCCTCGGTCCCTCACCCTCGTTCCTCTCCCCCTCTACCACCATGCGCTACTCCATCGTGACCGCCGCCTTGGCGACCGGCGCCTTCGCCGCCCGCACATTCCTCAACGAGCCCGACACGGGTATCGCCGACGCGCTCCCCAACCTGGCCGTAGGCTCCCTGCCCGACATCAGCTCCATGGTCGCCCTGAACGACTTTGAGTATGCCGCCCGGAACGCCCTCCCCATCAAGAACTACACCTACTACCGCAACGGTGCTGGTGGCGAGTGGAGTTACCGCAACAACCTCGAGGTGTACAACCGTTACCGCTTCAAGCCCCGTACCATGGTCGACATCACCGGTGTCAAGGACAGCATGGCCACGTCCATCTTCGGCTTCAACTTCTCGGCGCCCCTTTTACATCTCGCCCGCCGCCCGCGCCGACTACGCCCACCCCGACGCCGAGCTCAACCTGGTCAAGGGAGCCGCCGCGGCCGACATCTTGTACATTGTAAGCCGAGCCTGCGCCCCCCCTTCGACCGACCTCCTTTTTGCTGACCCTGGCCAAACTAGCCTTCCTTGTACTCCAAGGTTTCCATGGAGAACATCGCCGCCGCGGCTGCCCCGGGCCAGGTCATGTTCGCCCAGATGTATCTGTCCAACAACGACACGGCCAACCAGGTCATCTTTGACCGCGCCTTCAACTCTGGCTACAAGGCCGCTGTGTGGACCATCGACAGCCCCGGTGCCGCCAGCCGCCAGCGCGCGGCCCGCTTCGATGTCGGGTCGGCCAACTCAGCCCTGACCCGCAACACGTGGGACGACTACGAGAAGTACACCAACATGTCCAAGCTGCCGATTCTGCTCAAGGGCGTGCAGTCGGTGGCGACAGTCAAGGAGGCCATCGCGCACAAGGTGCCCGTCATCATCCTGTCCAACCACGGCGGTCGCAACCTGGACGGCTCCCCCTCGGCGCTCGAGATCGCCATCGAAGTCTACCAGGAGGACCCGACCCTGTTCCAGCAGATTGAGATCTGGGCCGACGGCGGCGTCCGCTACGGCAGCGATGCCCTGCGCCTGCTCGCCCTCGGCGTCAAGGCCGTCGGCCTCGGCCGCCCCTTCATGTACGCCAACGCCTATGGCCAGCCCGGCGTCGAAAAGGTCGCCTCCCTCCTCAAGGGCGAGCTCGTCGGCGATGCCGCGAACCTGGGCGTGGCCAGCCTCAAGACCATTGATGCGAGTGTGGTCAACTGGACCCCCAACAACTGGTACTCGTAAACGAGACGGGCTGTGTGTGTACCGATACTTACTGGCGGCGGCCTTGTGTATATACGACGTGTAAAAAGATTTGTTTCGTACGCCTCCCCACGAAGATAGAGTTAGTTGACTGCTGCATTTAGACTTTGGAGCAAACCATGATGTCACGAGTTGTTGAAAGAAATGGATAGAGATTCACATAACTACTTGAGTTGCATGAACTTTCCCCGTCGGTGCTTTTGTGTGATCCATCGAAACCTTCTTCACCCACGTTTCCCCCACGGGCCATCATGCCATGCACATGCCCTCCCTATTCATGAATAACCTCGCAACCGCTCATCCCCGTGCTCAAACCCCCACTCGCCTCGGTAGCAGCCGCCTCGACTCGACAGGCACGGCCGTCGTGGTCACCTGGAGGCTGGAGGCTGGGGTCCCTGGGGGTCCCTCTGCCCCACGGACGCAGTGCCTGACAACACCCTCGTCACCACCCTCGTCACCACCCTCGTCACAACCCTCGTCACAACCCTCGCGCAGTCAGTCAGTCAGTCAGCCCTACTAGCTAGGGAACGTGTACGATGTCGCAGCCGAGAGAGAGAGAGAACAAGACAGTTGGCCCGGCCCATAGCTCCAGCACGAGTCTCCCCCCTGCGCACAGTCAGTTCTGTGGGCATGTCGGGCTCCCTGGACGCTCGTGCTTGGCAGGCCGTGCTGTACCGGGAGTCTGTGACGCCGAGAGAGGCGCCGAGGGCCAGGGCGAGCAGCAGCTGTGGTGTGGCTATTTGGCCTATCGTTTGCAAGGTGTTTTCATGAAATACTCCCGAGGCACTCTCTCCGTACTGCCAACAGCGGCCCGAAACGTCAACGGATGGATGCATGCATGCATTGGGGTGCGCGTGCGCGTCATGTAAGTCGGACCAGACATCGAGACCAAGAAACCGTGTACAACGTCAATGAGCTTCAAGTCATGCCCTGCATGTCTGATTGATGCATGTGACTGAGACAAGACTGTTGCGTCTGCCCTGTCAGTTTTGTCACTCGGCGTAGTCAACGGGTTAGGTATGGGAATAACAAGGACCAATCGAAGCCGCTATATTGGTATCGTCGCTCTATCTCAATCCGAGGTACAGTATCTACAGCATCTCATTACTCAACATGCCCGTAGTATCCACGGCTCATTCATACAGGAAAAAACAGCGCTCGCTAATTATTTTCTGTCATCTGTTGTCCAGGTCCGTCATATCAATGCGTCGTATGCCACCAAAGTCTGAAAATCACTCGACTGGCGCATCCCTGGACTCGCCCTCGGTCGCAACTCCCATGGGTAGTTTCGTCTTCTCCTCGACGTGCTCTTCGACATGCTCCTTGACGTGATTCTTGACACTCTCATTGGCGTGCTCCTCAATGTGCTCATTGGCATCATCCTCGGCGTGCCCGTCGGCGTCTACTCCAATGTGTTCTTCAACGCTGGGCTCGGCTGGCACTTCAACCTCATCTGCCGACACAAAACTCGTTTCCGCAGATGCAGAAGGCGCCGCAATCTCTTCAGTGGCTGTGGCGGTGACCTTGACCTTGTATATCTCAGTCTCGGTTTCAGTGACGGTCTGCACAACCCGAACAACCTTCTTCTCCGTCATTGTCTCGGTCTGTTGGGATGGACGCGGAGGCTGCGAGGCCGCCTCTTGCACGGCGACAACGGGCTCGAGTACGGTGGCTGCACTAGGCAGCGGCACGCTCGCCGAAGGTGCCTCTCGGTGAACCACAGTATGCGATACCGTCACATAGCTGACAACCGGTTGCACAGGGGGTAAGGGTTGTGCTGGGGCTTGCATAGGAACCTGCGCCGGAGCTTCCACTGGAGCTTGATACGGAGCTTGATAGGGCGCCTGCACCGGAGCTTGGTAAGGAGCCTGTGCAGGAGCCTGTGCAGGAGCCTGATAGGGTGCCTGCACCGGCGCTTGGTAAGGCGCCTGCACAGGGGCGTGATAGGGCGCCTGTGCGGGCATCTGGACAGGCGGGGGCTGGTGTTGGACAATGACTTGAGGAGGCTCGGGGGTGGAGATATGCTGCACCTTGGGGACGCTTCTCACATCATAAATCTCCGGCTCGAAGCGTGCTCTCTGGGGTGCATTCCGCACGGCAAGCAGGAGAATGACGGCACCGAGAGTGATGATCATGATGTTCTTGCTGTCCTGTAGAAGAACCCGGATTGCGCGCAGACTGAGCTCCAGAAGGGAGTCGGATGGATGAGTGCGGCGTGAAGCTTCTCTGCGCTCGTATGTCTCTTCTGGAGCGTAACGAGGAGATGGAGAGCGTGCATAGCTACCGTTACGCGACTGGTGCGCCGACGTGTGGTTCGAGAAGCTGCGCTGAGGCTCGGGCGTGAGACGGTAGACTTCGCGCATGCGCAGGTCATCCCGAGATCGAAGATCCTCGCCCAGCGACATGCGAGCTGGAGCAGGCTCGGGCTCAGGGGAACGACCGTAGAGTTCGCGCATACGCGCTTCTTCGCGGATCTGGTTCTCTTCGCCCATCGACATGCGTGTCGAGGCGGGCTCGGTCTCCGGGGAGAGACCGTAGATCTCGCGCATACGAGCCTCGTCTTGCATGCGGCGCTCCTCGCCCATGGACATACGGGATGGCGCCGGTTCCGGCTCCGGTTCCGGTTCATGTGCCGGTTCCGGTTCGTGCGCCGGCTCGGACTGGGCCTGTGGAATCTCCACCTGCGCGTGCAAAAGGCTGGGGTGGTCCTCATAGACGTCGTCTTGCTGCTCCTCGAGCTGGCGCGCGACTTCTGCTGCCATGGCCACTTGCTGGTGCAGAGCGGTCTCGCGCTCTTCGTCCGCAGCGGCGAGACGGACAAGCTCTTCCTGGACATGGGGCTCAACAACAGGTTCAAGCTCAACATCGACGCGTTCCATCTCTTTCCAGCATGCAGCCCAGGCACCCGCCTTCATCAGTCCGTTGCTAGCGTAGACTTTGACGCGGAAGATCTTGCCAGGCCCGAGAGAGTCGTAGCGGATGTCGTGTTGGCACGTATTGCACCAGTGGCGCCTGACGGGGGGCCCAACTACGTCGTAGTCGTCGTCCGCGTCTTCCTCCTCCGCACCCAGCGTGTTCTCGTTGGACGGACCTAGATAATGGCCACACTCGAGGATGCGAGCTCGTCGACGCATCGGCAGTTCCAGGGCCTCCAGCAGACGCTCCTCGAGAACCTCGTAGTCGTTCTGAGGGTGGCCTAGGAGGATGCCCCTTTCGGACAGCGTATCGCCCAGACGATCCTGCAGCATCCGCCAAGCCTCCCGTAGCGTTTTGGCATCCTCGCTCATGTGCGCGCTCTCCAGACTGTCCATGATGTCTCCCCACATCCAGCGAAGAGGCAGGAGGGTGGCGTGTAGGAGGACGAGGGGGGCTTCCTTTTTGACCTTGAACCGGGACGGGGTCCTGTTCTTGGGCGAATACTGCGCCGAAGCCGATGGACTCCCCAGGCGTGAGACCGAAGGGAAAGTCCGTTTGGCAGACCTGGGCGAGCCAATCATCGATCCATAGACGGACTGTGAGGGCGAAGACATCTGCATGGCGCGCACGTCTGACGGGGTGCGGAAGGGTGGTCTCGGGTTGCCCCTTGCCGTGGGAATGAAATCATCCTTGTCATACTGAGAGATGTCGGACACTCGAGGTGTCCTTGTCGCCACAGTATAGTTGTCAGGGATCTCGGTATCCTTGGCGGAGTGGACATCAGAGCCAGCGTCGTATGAACCCATGGAGCTGCGGGGGCTCTTTTCGCTGAAGACGTCCTCATCCGTCATGCCTCGCTGGGAGTGGCTGTCGGTGGCCTCGTCAACCAGAGGTGCCTCGGGCTCTTCTGCGTCCATATCGGACGCCTCGTTGTACGAGACGTCGGACTGGTCAACAGACTCACCCAGATCATAGGGGACGTCCGCGTCGGCACTGGCAAGGGAATCATCATGGCCATGGTCTTGATGGTTGTCAATCTGAGCCACAATGTCTCGGGCGGCGGCTTGTATGAGGGCCTCGGTGCGTGTGGACGTTCTCCGGGATGACCGGGAGCTACTGCGCGACTCTGCGTTTTGCTCGGGGGCTGGGTCTGGGTCTGGGTCATCGCTCTCCAAGCTGGGTAGAATAGTGTCTTGTTGGGTTTCGTCGACAGAAGCAACCACGTCAGTGGCGTCTGGGTGCTCTTCGTCTGATGCAGGCGTAGGTTCTTCATCATGATCTTCTTGGGGCTCAGACATGACGCTGCTGTCGGCTAGTTCCTCGACGACGCTTTGATCGTCGGACGTTGTAGAGTCGAGAGTTGCGGCAGCTGCGTCGGCATCGGCATCAACAACTGCCTCTGTCGGCAGAGTTGCCGGTTTGTCGTCCTCCATTGAGTCGCTTGGGCAGGAAGGGTCGACGTGGATTTCAAAGTCGTGATTGGGTTTGCGTCGGGGCATTGGAAGAAACAAAGGGTGAGTGAGACAAGGCAGTCGGCGAGGGCTTATATCTCGAAGCTCGACAGTGGACAAGTGGACAGCGAACGGTGGACGGACGCGTGATCGGGCGACGCTCGGGCAACGCGGTGCAAGGGAATTGTGATTCGACGGAAGCTCTATGCTGGATCTCAAGGATGAGCTGGCGAGATTTCATTGACCGACTTCTCCTAGCACGACGCGCGATAGGGAATGGCGGCTGCCGTCGTCATTGGGTTTGGCCGAGGGGCCTAGTGTTTACATGGCGTTGCCGAGCAGCGCCCAAAATACCCCAAGCCCAATGTGGACCCTGCCAAGCTTGGATGGGGCCAACCCGGACTCAGGTTGGATTTGACATGCAGATCTTTCTTTGGCCACTTCTTCTCCAGACTTTGTTCAAATGGCAATTGACGATAGAGACCGAGTCGTGTACGTGTTCGATGTTATATAGCAGAATATGGTTACAATGAACGGGAATTATGAATCCTCCTGCTCATTTCTCACCGCTACGAATCCCACAGGTACGGTACATACGCAGAACTCGGCTTGACGTCATTCCACGCGCTTGGACTCGACATCACACTGTGTACTACTGTGTAACTATGTACTTATGTATTCTGTAGTGAACAACCACTAACGTTACGTAGGTGTGATGGCATGTTCCAAGTGATTTGGCAGGTCTCCGTACTCCGTACTCTGTACTAACTAACGTTCTTTATGCTGACGTTAACCTTTCATTGTCAGTGCACGTACTGTACGATCGAAAACTCCTCGTCACCTGCCATACAGACTCGTCACTCGAGTACCGACTTGTTGCACAAGTACAGACTTGTGCAACCTTGCCGAGTAATTCAGCAGTGCAACCTTTATCCGTAGTTACTCCGCAACTACACACAATCGCTATCCGTATCGTACTTTGTAATCTGCCCAGGAGCGACTAACAACGCAGAACAAAGCAAATGCTGGGAAATGCTTATCACTCACGATGGAGAGCTAGTTAGCTGAATGGGCCATTTGACGTCATGTCTCCCTCCCTCTCCATCTCTCACCCTCCCCCCGCCCTGAACTACTTCGTCATTACCCCTGGACCGCAGTCTAGACCTTCATTCGCATGCCATGGCGCCGTGGCCCAGTATTCCGCGTTTCCGAAGAGGCCCGAAACCTGAAATAGCTCACTAACGAGAGCATCGCCCGAACAAGATGGGCCATGGCGCTCTTCCCTAGGCCCTTGGCTGCAGTTTGACTGTCACAAGCGACCAACCCGTCATTCGCTGGCGTGAGCTTGACTCCTATAGGCTGCCAGGACATGAGTTGGCAGGTCATATCTCGAGGGCACATCCCTACCTACTTACTACTACCGAGTATGTACGCATCAGTACTTTATAAGGCAGATATCCCCCATGGATGAATGTCCATGTCCTGTTTCTTGGTCACCCATACTCTCTGCGCCTCACTCCTTCCTACCGAACGCCTGTGGTTCCCAGAAGCATCTCTCTTTGCAGACTTGGACTCTCTCTCTCTCTCTCTCTCTCTCTCTCTACGCCGTCGACCTAGACCCATCCAGTCAAGATGGCGGAAGAACAGAAACCAACCGCGGAGAACATGACGATGCTCCAGGGCTTCGAGTGGTATGTGCCGGCTGACAAGAAGCATTGGGTGCGTCTCGAGAAGCATGTGCCTCAGCTCAAGGCCTGGGGTATCGACAACATCTGGATTCCTCCGGCGTGCGTATTCCCCCAAACGCCCCATCATCGTACGAAGCGGCACACTGACATGGCATTCCAGATGCAAGGGCTCATCAGACACGGGCAATGGCTATGACATCTACGATCTGTACGACCTCGGCGAGTTTGACCAAAAGGGCGGCGTCGCTACCAAATGGGGCACCAAAGACGACTTGCTGAAGCTCGGCGAGACGGCAAAGAATCACAACGTCGGGCTGTACTTTGATGCTGTGCTCAACCACAGGTTCGCCGCGGACCGCAAGGAAAAGTGCCAGGCCGTCGAGGTCGACCAGGAGGACCGCAACAAGGTAGTCAGCGACCAGTATGAGATTGACGCGTGGGTCGGCTTTGACTTTCCCGGCCGGAAAGACAAGTACAGCAAGCTCAAGTACCACTGGTACCACTTTAGCGGCGTCGACTACAACGCAGCGAACAACAAGACGGGCATATACATGATCAAGGGTGACAAGACCAAGGGCTGGGCAGACGACGGCGATGTGGATCACGAAAAGGGAAACTAGTGAGTGTGCCTCGCCTTGCTTGCGCATCATTGCCCGCACTCGCCTAGAGACTGACACGCGATGAAGCGATTTCTTGATGGGATCCGACTTGGATTATTCGCATCCCGAGGTTGAGGAAGATGTACTCAACTGGGGCAAGTGGCTGGCAAAGGAAATGCCCCTGAAGGGTATCCGCTTCGACGCCATCAAGCACTACAGTGAGGACTTCTTGCGCAAGTTCATCACCGAACTTGACGAGGAATACGGCCAAGGTTGGTTCTTCGTCGGCGAGTTCTGGAAGGACTCTCTTGACGACATGACCAACTATCTGGACCGTATGCAGAAGAAGTTCTCCCTGTTCGACGCCCCCTGGTCTACAACTTCTCCACGATCAGCAAGGGTGACGGCGCCGATCTACGCCAGGTCTTTGATAAGACTCTAGTGTCGGTCATGCCTGTAAACGCCGTGACGCTCGTTATGAACCACGACACGCAACCCTACCAGGCCCTCGAAGCCCCCATCGAAGGGTGGTTCAAGCCGTTGGCGTACACGCTGATTCTCCTCCGAGACCAGGGCTACCCTTGCGTCTGGTACGGCGACCTCTACGGCATCGATCCCAAGGGCGAGCATCCCTTCCCGCCGTCGTGCGGTGGTGCTCTACCCAAGATGGCGCTGGCGCGCAAGCTCTATGCCTACGGCAAGCAAGCTGATTACTTTGACTTCCCCACCTGCCTCGGCTGGGTTCGCTACGGCACGTGGGATCGCCGTTTCGGGTGCGCGGTTGTTATGAGCAATGCCGCCCCGGGCGAGAAGCGGATGCACGTGGGCGAGCAACATGCCGGCGAGGTATGGACTGACGTCCTCGGCTGGTCTGACCGTGAGGTGACCATTGAGGAGGACGGACACGGCGTCTTCGTTTGTGGCGGCACCAGTGTGAGCATCTTCGTCAACCGCGAGGCCGAGGGACGGGAGAAGTTCTCAGAAACCTTGTAAGTCACTCATCACTCACCTGCCTCCTCCGTGTGTTTTGAGAGACAACCTGCTAACAGCCCCCAGTAATGACAAGATTTACGACGAGTGAGCGGCGATTGAATGGACAGACAGCGCTTTCTGGCCAGTAGATGGCATAAACATAACCTCGGGTCATTGTTCTAGACAGATGGACGACGAAACTCAACGTTACGACCGACTGAGCTGTTTCGCATGGCCCGGCCCAATGCGGCGAGTTAGATGTAGATTTCAGTAGACGTCAAATGTAAGAAGGTCACCCCGTCAACGGCAGTTGCTTGTGATCGATGCGGACTGCTCTAAACGATCTACAAAGGACGCATTCTACAGGTAAAGGACAGCCTTGCCCAGCATCTCCGTCATACCCTGCCAGTCCTCAATTAGTATTATCATGTTCCATACCCACGATCATTCCAGACCACGACGGACCCCCCTCGATGACAACCTTGCTCATCTATCACCAACCGTCAGAATAGCCATCTGCGATCTGGTCTCGGAATGTCCGAACCATTGCCAGACGATCGATCCAAGTGTCAAGGCAAGGTAGCCTCGGGTCGAGGGTAGTTGCACTCGAGCTGAATCAACCCATTCTGGTCCATGATGTGAAGCCAAGGCAGTACCTCACCCACCAAATCGAGACCGCCCCAACACAGCTCCTTCTCCCAGCGGCCGCTGTCGAACGACCAGGTGAAGTCGCTCGAGGCGAAGTGATCGTGGACGAAACGATCGCGCGACTGCTCCTTCTCGCCAGTGCCAGCCTTCTTCTTCTCGACGCCAGACAAGGTCTCGAGCGGGTCAAAGGTGGCAGAGGCTTGCTCGCGCTGGAGAGTTTGGTACTTGGTGAACTCCCGGCGCACCACTTGCTTCATTCGCTCGCGGTTGTTGCTCTTCATCACCTCGATGCCGGCGAGCTGGGAGAAGGCGATGTGAGACTCATCAATGTCTTTACCATGCACTGCGGATCTCTTTGTCAGCATACCGTAATAATAAGAGCAAGCAGAAAGGGGAGCGGGGAAGAAGGAGGAGAAGTAGGGGAGGGAGGAAAGAGAAAAAGAAATCACACGTCGACCCTGCAAACGCCACCCCAGAACAACTCACATTTCTCTGCATGGAGGCGAATAATCTCCGAGGCCGTCCGGAGCTGGCTCACCTCGCCGCACGAGAAGTAGCCCCAGAAGCGCTCCTCGAGGTCCGGGAAGTGGCTTTCCAGCATGACTTTGCGGTTGTGAAAGGGCGTGAGGTCGACCTTGGCGTCCGGCTCGGCCTCGCGGTGGAAGAGCTGGACGGCCACCTCGCCCGCGTACAGCGTGCGCATCATGCGCCTGACCTCGGTGGCGGAGAAGCCGCCGCACGCGTAGCGAACCAGCGCGCTCGCGGGCTCGGTCTGCTGCACGCCCTCGAGCTCGCGCACGGCCTGGAAGAACTTGGCGGCCTTGTGCAAGTTGCCGATGGTGAAGTGGCAAGGGGCGAGGGGACGCGTCGGCTGGTGGCCCTCGAGGAACTTGGCCAGGAATCCGGCGACGGAGTCGCGGTCGTGCGGGTTCACGCGCCGGGCTTCGACGGCCATGACGACGAGCTTGAGGTCGTGGGGTCCGCCGACCATGGCCTCGACGATGCTCTTCGTAATTGCCGTCTTGTTCTCGTCGTAGATGCGGCGGAGCTCGTGGGACGCGAGCGAGAGCGAGAGGACGGACATCGAGTCGCCCAGCGAGGTGAGAACCTTGAGTTTGATCTCGACGGGAAGGCCCTTGAAGCAGGCAGAGCCCATCTCGTTCATACTCTTGTCATCGCAGATGCTATGCATGATCGCAGCGAGGGACGATTCTCGCGACGACATTTGACCTGGGCTCTGGGGGTGAGTGCAGAATTATGGCTGGCGGTGAGGTAGAGCAACGAAAATTGTTTGTTTTTGAAGTGGTGTGGAAGCACCAGATTGGAAACAGGAATTTTGTTTCCTGTCCATGTTTACACCCATCGTCAGTATCACCGGCGCTCGTCTTTTTGTGTTTGTTGACAATGTCGAGTCCCGGCGGAGTCGCCCTGTGCTTCCGACCCGTCTTGTACAAGTCGCTCAGGGGCGACGGGCTCTGACGGGGCATGCAAATATGTGACAAGTGGGATGAAAAGACAATGGAAACCAGTGACAGCTGACTCTAAGTAGCACAAGTCGCAACTCGGGGCGTTCCTGGAGTCAAGGACCTGCCTCCTAGCCCGCCAGGGAGATGACGCGGATCAGTTGTGACTCGAGTCTACTGCGGACCAGTAAACATCCAGAGATAACTTCCTCCAGCATACAGTCTGATATCTGTCATCTAATTAGCTTTATGTGAAACTGTCATCTGTTAAAGGTTTCAGTCTGCATGCCGTTGGCTTGGTCCATCTGTCTGATAGCCATGACCGCCTGGACGTGTATAGGAGTTTTCGGCCTTTGGTACACACCACATACCACATACCACATATCGCTGCCACATCTATGGAAAATCGAGTTGCTTGAGTCGACTGTTCGGATGGAGTTCCCAACGGTAGTATTCGGCAGGATCCCGCTGAATACTTCAACAACTCGAGGAGCGCAGTTGGCACAAGCCCTTTTTCTCCCCTCCCGATCCGATGATGACTACTAGGTTTGCGGGACGAAACCTGCATGCCGCGGCCTTGTGGTTCGAGTTTTCAATTGTAGAGGATGTCCGTCACGTTGTCGATGGGCTGGGCTGAGCAGAAGGTGCTTGACGAAGGGGTCAACGCTTGATTTGTTGGCGATGGCACGAGGCGAGGTTGTGTAGAGCGATGTGCACGACCCGACCCCCCTTCCCGCATTCCGCAGGGTCATTGTAGGAGCTCACTACGAGCGGTCGTGTCCGTCGTGTCCGTCTTGTCCGTCTTGTCCGTCTTGTCCTGTGGGAGACGGAAAAAGGCACTGGTGGGTCTGCAAACGAAGTGTATTCCATAAATTCATCATAACTCGCTCGTATGCCCTAACTCCGTCCGATGCTAGGTATATGTCTATGCCTCAATGCACACCACAAAGTCCGTCCTCTCCATCGTGAAGCTCGTTCATTTTCATCCCCCTCCCGTCGCGGCAGTATACTCGGGATGGGCAGTGCTTGGGTAGGACACGGTTTCGCCCATGCAGCCTGGGCAGACCCGGTTGGTTGTGCATCGACCGTGTTGCTCACAGTGCCAGTCGCTACTCGAGGCACACAGCCGGCACTCCCTGCAGTGCTCCCAGAGATCCATCGGCACCCACTGCCTCCGACAGAAGCTGTAGTTGTAGCCATGGAAATCGTCGGCGTTGCAGTTGCCCAGGGCGCCCCGGAGCAGCTCGTACTCGAGCTTCTCACGCTCATCCTTCATCTTCTTTGACTTTGAGTTCTTTGCTTTCAGCCACCTATCTTCCCAATCCTTAAAAGCCTTTGTGTTGCTCCTGATGGTCGCCCACGAGTTGTCGTCGTAGAGCAGCATGTCCACCATGAGATCGACGTCGAGTTCTTCAATGTTGGGCTGGTTGGATAGCCACGTCGCAAAGCAGGCATTGGCCTCGCAGGTTTTGGGAAATCTGGTACTTGGTCCGAAAAAAGCCGTCAGATCTTGGAAGGGGTTGCCGCAGGCCGTCCCGCACGAGCAGTGGCTGCCACATTTCCGACCGTATTTGCTGCATGCACACGAGGTGCAAGCCTTTTTCTTCCCGCGTCCTTTTTTGCACGCACATTTCGAGTCCGGCGGCTTCGGGGCTTCATCCGCGGCGGTGGAGCTTGGTTGGGGCGTCGGCTCCTGGGACACCAATTTGAGGTCCCGAAATTGCGGTCGATACAGGGGTTCCAAATCGGCGGGTGCCTCGTCTTCCAAGTCGCCCTGGGCATCGACGTGTCCGACATCCTCTTGGAAGGGGCTGTCGAGTGTCTGGCTGTTGGTGTCCTCGGGCGTCTGGCTGGGCGGCGGGCTGTAGGGGGATTCACGGTAGGCTCCGGGTACGACACGATGTGGCCACCGTACAGTGCGGTGTGCCCGGCGGGCTGCGTGCTATAGGTCTCGCCGTACTGCTGCGGAATACCGTGCTGCAGCGCCACCATCGAGGTGGAGGGCGACCCCTGAGCCGAGTGATAGCCCCCCTGCCCCTGGCCGCCGGCGCTCGACTGGCGACCCCGTATCACGTGTGCATAGCTGCCATCGTGCGGGCTGTTGCCCTGCAGTTGCGCGTAGACGTTGGCGTGGGGGCTGTCGGCGCCTTGGGGGTGTGCGGCATATGCAGCGGTGTAGTCGGGCTGGGTGCGGGGGTCGAACGAGTCGGCGAATGCGCCCGGAGGGGCACCGGCAAAGGCGTCGCCGTAGGCATTGGCCGTGGGATCTATCTCTATGGACTGGTACGAGTCAAAGTCGAGAGTGTTGGGGCGGGGGTTGGGGGAGATGACAGCAAAGGAGCCGTTGTAGACGGTGGGGTTGTACAGGCCGACGCTGGAATTCACGTCGAGGCCGAGGTTGAGGTGCTGCTGCTGCTGCTGGAGCTGCTGCTGTTGCTGGAGCTGCTGCTGCTGTTGCTGTTGTTGTTGCTGATGCTGTTGTTGCTGTTGTTGTTGCTGCTGCTGGTGTTGCCGAAAGGCCGGAGCTGTCGTCTGCGGGGTCGTACTCATGAACTGGTCGGACGTGTTGGAGCGAATGCGCTTGCCCGAGTGTGGCGGATGGGCCATGCCGTTTGTTGTGGTATCGAGCCAGCTGCGCCTGAACCACCTGAAGCCGCTGCAAGCTGCAACTGGAAGTCGCAGGAGACGGTGCTGTTCTGTGCCGCCGACAAAGAGCAATCAAAACCGGGCCCTGCAGGACAGGCAGAGGGCAGGGCAGTCCGTGGGCTACCGTCTGGTGTGTCGCTGCATCGAGTCACTTTGTCTCCTACGCGTGCAGAGCCGGAATGCTGCCTTTGTGCGCCTGGTTGCTGCGAATTGAGCGTGTGCGTCGTGTATCCGTGGTAGGGAGTAACTTGGTGGTACGGAGGTAGCAGCAGCGCCGATGCCCCGAGAAATTATCAAGTCACGGTTTGATCCATCCGTCGACCGACGGGCCAAAATGCCTTGGCCCTTTGCATTGCAGATTTGCCAAATCCAGCAAGCCAAGTGGGCGGGCAGTGCAGTGGGCAGTGGGCAGTGGGCAGTTGGTCGGTGGAGTGGGCACTGGGCAGGCAAGGCAGGCCCCCGCTAGCCCCGGGCCATGTCCGTTGAGAGCCCCGCCAAAGTAAGGGTCCGTCCCTCCAAATGCCTGTTCCCTTCCCCCCCCTTTTTCACCTTTTTACTGTGGTGCAACCCCCATGTCTTCTCTACTAGGACCGGTACGTACTCGTCCTCCGGCGCAATGAACAAAAAGCAAGCCATCAAAGCAAGCCCTCTAAGTTACTTGCTCGCAATCGAAAGGCGGAGCGATCGCGAGAACGAAATAGTTACTGCCATGCTCAAGTTTGAACAGGAGAGTCAGCACTCGGGCTTCGTCGGCAAGAGACACACGCACACATTCAGGAAGCCGGCGGGGATCGGAAGCAAACGAACCAGACGGGTTCGCATGTCATTGCTGCAATCATCCGAAAGATCGACACCGAGTGCCGCGTTGACAGATGGCAATTGCCAACTTTTTCCTCGAGAGTGGCCTGACAGACTTCTTGCTTCCCTCCGCTATCTCTCGCATCTTCGACCTGAAACTATCGGCTGTCGTCAACAGAGACCTAGTTACAACTTACCAGGCACGCATGCCTGCTCGTCACCCCGTGGCCATCCGGCAATGTGACGGTATGTCTTCCACGAGTATCCGTAACTACGGACAGTCCGAATCGACCACGAAGGCTCGCTCCTCTGCTTCGATGTCGTGTCAGCCGCCAGAATCGTCACCATTTCTGCCGCGACCAATGGGCTGAGGACTGGTGGTTAGCGGCCCTGGTCAGCGAGTGACTAGGGGGGCTTTTATGACATCGGCAACCTTTTCTTTTTTCCTACTCTTCCCAATGCGTAGACACCCAAGCAAACACTCGTTCTCGATCAGGGCCACACGAGTGCAATGCCACAACTGCAATCGCCATGGCCATGGTCATGGACTCATGGTTGGTGGCGTTGCCCAGTCTCGGCGAGCACTCGATTCAAGGATGTCTGGAAGCTACCGAAGAAGAGAAAAATTCAGTTTCCCTCCCAGTATCGCTAGCACCCATTCTGCCTTCACCCATCTTACTTGGTAGGCCTCGACGGGAAGTTTCCTGTCCTTTGTTCGGCTGCGAGTGCGTATTCTGGGTCTTCGGACCGATTATACTTTCTACGACTCCTTCCCAGACCCTTGCGTGGTTTGCCGCCTTGCCCAGTCGTGACAATGCCGTGTGTGCTCCAGTAGATGTGAGCTGGTTATTTGTTGTGCCGGCGACGAGGTTGCGTGCGTCAAACCCGCTTTTCTGTAGGATGCAATGAATCTGGCCCGTCAACGTTAGGAAGGACGCCGCGCAGCATATCCGTACGGAGTAGCAACATGCCTATCGTGGGGGGAGAGGGATTGGAGTAGTTACGACTTTCGCACAGAAAGCAGCAGGCCAAGACCTCAGGTGGGTATCCGTTGTACGTAGTATCCTAATCCTACTTGGTCCACAATCCAGTACACACGGCAACAAGAGGTACCAACGGTGTTATGCAAGTTGGAGTCATTATCCATGCCCGCGTACTGGACTTTCCTGGAGAGCTGTAAGCAACCAACATCGCAGCGTACACGACCCATCGGAAGAGCCGGTCGGGATTGAACTGTCTGTCGAAAAATGGCAAGGCCGATTTGGCACAGAAGCCCTTTGCCACCGAGCGGATGGATATATGATCTAGACCGAGTATCGCCCCTAAACCCCAACGCAAGTCGGTCTCGTTCGTAAGGCCATGGCGGACTTGTTATGAATTCATATGTGCATACCTCCGCGAATTGGATGCATTGTTCCAATGTGACGACCCATGCGTGAACCCCTACAAGGCCAGCCACTCCCATTCCTGCTGCGAGTCAAGCGTATGTGATAGGTAAGCCTTGACTAACAAATTCCAAGGCCGGTGAGAAACCAGACTAGGAAGATGTTTGCCTGATGTTAGAACAGCCTCCTGATTCGAGGCCGCACAAATTCGCGTCGATATACTTACGAGCCCAACTTTGAGGGAACATAGCATGTAGGGCATCAGTAAACGCACCGTCTTCCCGATAGAACGGTCTCTGGTTATTGAACCGGGCGTATGATCTCGTCGTGGGATCTAGCATGGTGATAAGGTGATGCTGCCCAAGCATGTAGTGCGAGGTATATCGCAAAAGATTATACCGAGTCAGTGGCGCTTCGAAGTTGACCGTGTAGCCAGTAGGGGGTGCTGTGGACGACATCACGCCATTGGGATAGACGTGAACCATCTAGAGTTTTTTTTTTACTCGTCAACATGGACATGATCTGGGCAACAGACGGTTTTCAGATGCGAAAGCCACCTCCTTCGTATGGTCGTCGATGGCCACCCGGCTGGGATATGGGCATATCTATTCCCCGGTCCATCTGTGATTGTACTTGCGGCTATGTGTTACCAGTGTCTAAACATCAGCGGTATTGGCGCAATTTCCGTAGAAATAAAAGGACGTTGACACACCGAGACATCAGGCAATGGTTTGTTCCATGTCCTCCACTGCTACGTGACGATCCGTGGTTGCCCCTTGACAGAGAGTCTCGTCGAAGAGTCAGACTAGGTAGCATGTAGCCGTTTATACTCCCGGCGATCAGTAGATGCGAGGGGCTAGTATCTAGTCAGTTGCATGTTGAGCATGACCGTTGATCCGGGGCTGTACATTGGATGGTGGTGGATGGTCTTGAAACTCCCCCGATATGGGCTTCATCTGCGATTCGGTCGTCAACTACAAAGTCGCTCTTGTCAATGGGGTAGTCATCGAAGCGAACGCAATATAATACCTGGGCCTGTATCGGGTACTCGAGGGCGTCAAGTATAACTTTGGGATAAGCACTCAAACTCCTTGGGCTGCGGCTGCGAGTCGTTGTCCACATCGAACCGTCCCATGTCACCAATGCCCTCGCCACTTTTTCTGCAGATGTCCCCAGTCATCCAAGCTACTCATATGTACCCGTATGGCTTTA
This sequence comes from Arthrinium puccinioides, assembly GCA_022414665.1. Lineage (NCBI taxonomy): Eukaryota > Fungi > Ascomycota > Sordariomycetes > Amphisphaeriales > Apiosporaceae > Arthrinium > Arthrinium puccinioides. Next base: position 1,230,864 of record JAIUNF010000005.1, read on the forward strand.
CGGATCCGCTATGGGAGACACAATATCTATGAACTTCCTCGTCGACATAAAGGCAAAGAGAACCCGGCTTTTATGAGAAGTGGTTTTTGATGCCTCCTGTCTTGACAACGACAGCCAAGAAGTCGATGGCGATATCTGTGGTTGATTCGGAGAAATCAGTGAGTGTCCGATGCCGCTATTCCTAGTCTCATCCCGTAGCGACTTGCTGGCAGTTACAGCACTACTTGGATCGACATGGTAGTCAAGAACGACCTCGCCACCAGAGAAAACGCTGTCTGGCACCGTGCTATCACTCTCCTGATTGCTATCACCTCTTTACCTGTCAACCGCGGGCTTTTGACCCAGTTTGGCGAATAGTACCGTAGTCACAAAATAATCGAATGCAAGTAGGAGACAAACGTTGACCATGCATTGTGCGGTGCGAGGGACTGTTTGGAGGTTTGACAATCGATGCGGAGACTCGGGAGTGTTCTGGATGGTAAAGGGGAGCCAATTACAAAGGCGTGATATATTGGCAGACGTAACTTCCTAACATGGCTAATACTGAGTCATTTAGTCCTGGCGATTCAAATCAAGTTATTCATGTAATTAGGTAGCAGGGAGAGCCGTGTAGTAGGTCTTGTTTGATTGAAAAGAGAGTACGGTCAAAGAGGGAAGATCAAGATGTAGGTAGAAGTAAGGAGAGCAATATGGAGAGAAACCGAATTCGTAGTAGGGTGAGGAGAGTGTTTCCGACAACGTAGTCACCATACCTATCCATGAGAATCTTGCATCAATGACAGCACGGTTCGGCGCTGGGTGCCCTGTTGTGAACGAAGACGAGAAATTGATCTTCGCCAATGTGAGTTTGATGTTTTACTGTATTCAAGCTATGGAAGTACATCATAGGGTTCTACAGCATCTGTGCTAGAAACCTGCAAGGAGGAAACGCCGGGTGGTTATATGAATCACTGTTACTCCCATGCCTTTCCTATCCTTTCCCACATTTGAGCCACTCCCAGCCAGTATGGTAGTGAGAACCTTTACTGCGGCTTGGGGTTGAACTTGTCGATACCGTACCTGATGCGCCTGTCCATAGACTTGGCCATCTTCTCGAGGGGTAGACGGTTGTCGATACGCTTGACGGTTCTCTCGACGCGAGGTTCTACACGCTGGGTGACTGTGCGTGCGGGGTTGGTGAAATAGGAAATGTTCTTCTCCCAGCGGGGAGCCCATTTGACGGTCTGGGAGGCGAGACGCTCCTCGGCGCCGGGGAGCATCATGTAGAAGGGAGCGAAGCCTACGACTCCAGCAACGCCAAAGGCGGCGACCTCGGTGCGCCTCGCGGCGGGGATACGGACCGGCATGTTGGATGGCTGGGGGTGGGTTGATGACGTTTGGGAATGCTTTGTGCGAACAGGCTACGATGAAATATCGGGCAGCCGTAGAAGACCTTTACTAAAGAGCAACAGGCTTGTATCAGGTGTAAGCTGTACCTAGATTCGAAGGACGCTGTGTCTTTCTCTTGTATGACACTGGTTGAAGATGAAAGTATTGGTTGACTCTGGAGGGAAGACGGTTTGAGATGAACAAAGTAAAGCAGAGAACGGAAGGGAAGAGACGGATTTGGGGGGAGCGGTTTCTTAAAGGGGGGGAGTAGGGTTGACCACTGGTCCTTCCCACATCCCATCGCCTGGCGTGCTGCAACATGTAGCTACGCAATCACTCGTATCTCACAAGCACGTACTCCGTACTCCGTACTTGCCTGGCTTGCGTATCTGGAACGGCTTGGGATGCGGGGTTGGCCAATGGGAGAACAGACGCCATGTCTAAACGCCCAATCATCTGACTGTCGACACCGGGGGGCACCTAGGTTGACGAGCTGGAGCCCCCCCTTCCATGGGGAAAGCTTGATGAGTCGGTGGCCCCATGTTAACGTAAGTTCGAGGGCAAAGTCGCGCCAGTCCTTCCTTAGTGGCCTGGGCAAACGCATTGATATGTATGACTCGACCTGCCTCCATCACACACTACCTGGACGTGCTGCTTTGGGCGACAATGCCCAGTGGTCAGCCCCCGAAGCTTTATAGTGATGTGGTGTCACTGCGCGACTACTCGTTGAGGCTCTGCGGTACTTGACTCAATCGAAAAGTTCCTTAGTCTTAGTGTGACTATGCATTCAAACCGATGTCTTTCGAGATGCTCAGTGTCAACAGAGATATATCCGGCACGTGTGCCTGTCCCTATTAGGCATGTTAGGGGTGTAAATATACCCCGCTTTCCCCAGATCCTTTGTGGGTACAGTGGAGCGATATGTCGCCACCTTTTCCGGGGGACCCCACAGCAACCTCTCCAACCTCGAAGTGCCGCCTGCTGTACGGAGTACGGAGTACTACTGTGTAGAGTTTGACTGACAATACACCATGTAGCCTTGATGGACTGGCCAAAGTTCAATGGCGTATGGAGAACTTCATGAAGTTAGAGGCCATCGCGCAAGCTTGTGGTGAGGATATTTCTCGAGGATTGCCCCCGTTATTGAAAGGATGTGACAACAAGACTGTTTCAAACGTGAATCGGCCTCGGGAGAGGAACCTCTGCACTCCGTGCCGTACCTGAAATAGTGGAATGGTTGAGTCTTGCTGGATGCCGCACATCTATCTCTGTCTCCACTCATCAATGCCAAGGTCGGCTAAACTTCATGCCATGGCCTCAGCTTTCAACCGCGAACACTATCTGTCGTACTCCGTATTTAACTACGATTGTATTCGTTTTGATCCATCTCGAGATGCGTGAGCGCTGCGCTCTGTCCGTCATAGCTGCGATCTACGCATCCAAGATGTGAATACAGTCACAATCGAATCGATTCTAGTCCGTGCTCAGAGCCTCCCTTCCGGTCCGTCCGAAGCTCTCATTGGATGAGATTTGTGTGTAGACGAGACAGTTGAGATACGACTAGGGTTGTCCTCTCCCGTCCAAGCACGCCACCAAAGCTCATTATCCTAGGTCGACTTTGCCAAATATCCAAAGGAGATGGAATGACGCGCGCGACTTGATAGTAGTCACCGCTTGGCGATCACGAAGTTGGGTTGTATTCAACCCTCGGTCCGTATTTATATCGTAGGGGGGTGGAAAGGCCTTGCCAGCGTCTGAACAGCTTCCTGCCACGATACCACCACGAGAACCCAATCGAACGCTCATGTTGGCAACCACTGCGACTTGTATCCGACCGACCGACACGACGACACCTACATCAACACACACTACCTACACAATGCGACCTGGCACCGATGGGAAAAGCTCGAAAGGCTCAGCGCACAGAAACATGTCATAATGGAAACCTGCTGCCCACGAAACAGCTGAAAGAGGTGCTTCGATACGCGGAGTTGCTACGGGAAGAGCCCAAGTTTCTGCGCATTTAACCGCTTGAGCATCCCTCAGAAACACTGCGATAAAGGCTGGTGTATTGGAATTTGAGGAATCGGATGTGTGCCTTTCGATGTACTTATGTGATCAGGGGAGATTGTTCAAAATAAAACGTCGGAGCTTCTCATAGATGAGTACCCGACGGGCGTCTAAGTAGAAGAGACATTTGGACTTAGACGAGGGCCCGAGCATTCGGCTCCTGACCTGATCTTGCTGCTGTACAGATCAGAAGCGTGGTGGGCTCCTGACGGAATCAAGCGATAAGAGGTCTTGAACCACGTGATTTGGGGCTGGATAAAGCTTCGCGCAGAAAATTCGTTACCTGCTCCATTCTACATAACCCACAACCTACAACCGCAACTTTGGCTTGCGGGCAAAGATGCGACCACCATGCATCTCTTGCTCGTTCGCCATGGCGAGTCGGTCGACAACGTGGCTGGCCTCTTGTGAGCATTCAATCAATGCGCGCAAAGGCGATTCGCTCTAACGCCCCTCAAGTGCAGGCTCTCGCGACTCCCCCTTGACAACCCATGGTGTACTCCAAGCAAAGCGATTGGGCGATCATCTGGCCTCCCGTCAAAGCGTCACCGGTCCCATCACACACATATTCGCTTCCAACCTTCAGCGGGCATACCAGACTGCTGAGGCTGTGGCAAATGCCCGAAACGCAGCAAAGCATTATGTCGTTGACCAGCACAGTTCCAATCTGGAGGTGGTGCAGCTTGCAGAGCTTCGAGAAAAGGACTTCGGCTCTTCCGAGGGCAAGAAGTTCGGATCAAGATTAAGCAATGACGCTAGCACAACTGGACAGTCGGACGCTGAGACGCGCAATGCCATGATGGTTCGAGTGAACCGGTTCATTGATAAGCATCTTCTTCCCTTGTTCAGTCAAGATGTGTCTGCGCAGACCACTGTGGTCGTCGTCGCCCACGGTATCATCCTCAATGTCCTTTTGAAGGCTCTTGTTACCCGGTTCCCAATCCCAGCAAACTCAGGCTTGCTGCAGAGCAGTTCAGAGTACCTTGCTGGTTGGAGCAACACGGGCGTGTTCCAAGTCAAGGCAGAGGCAGTAGGGCCTCGGACTGCATCTTCTCCTGCATCTGAGAGCACTGTGCCTGCGAACCTTGCCCAAGATGCGGCGGCAAATCCTTCTGCCACTGACAAAGAACCCGCGCGCGTCGGTTGGTATGTCGTCGTTCAGTCTACTAACTCTACAGAGCACCTGCATGGTCTCAAGAAGACCCGGGGTGGTATCGGAAGCGCCAAATTCGACTCGCGGCAGCGCACGGTGGATTCATTCTTCTCGTCGGCTCCTAAGAAGCGTAAAGCTGACCAGGAAGAACCGAGTTGAGCTTATATGGTAAGCACCACCTGCAACACACCCCCTCCTTCCTCTTCATGATGAGAAAGCATTTGTTCACAGACCTGATCTGAACTACATTGTTGAAAAACTTATGTCCAACCGCTATCTGACACTACCAACTCCTCTCATTTGCAACATAACCAATTGCCAAGAGAGCTATGCTAACTAGCTTTCAGATCTAGATACCAACTTGAACATGTCACGCGTCCAGACTTCCATACCCTACTCGGCTTGTCTGTCATTGGACATTGGATCAGCGATAGCTCGTGATCCATCGGCCACCGGCGTAGAACAACTCAACTATCATAGAAGAGGAATGAATCAAATATTTCGATCAAGCCTTGCTATTTACCCTTGTATGCTGTAATACTAGTTCCCTCGCGTGTCTGAGAGTGATACGAAACGAAGTGCATGATATTGCACGTCCCGTTCAATCGTCCTGCTCATCATCATCGTTGTCGTCCGATTGCCCATCACCAGATGGCAACGACCGCGGAAACCACCCATACTCGGCAAAGTCTATCGAAAGTTCCCCGAGCGCTCCAGTAGATACCTCGACACCCTCCACTTGTAGCGCAGCCGCTTGACTTCGGGCGCCAGAAGGTTGTGATCTAGGAAAGATCAGATGATAATGTCCCTTGAACGGTTCTGGTAGATAGAGCCAATGTACCTGGGCGATATTATCCCCTTGGCGTTGATTACCCTTTGCCACGGCACATTGTCGTGGTTGAATGTTGATCCAGGGTCTTGAGGTAGATGCTTCAAGCAGACGCCGACTTGACGTGGTCTCTGGGCTATCGGTACCGGTACAGTTGGTTGTCAACTAAAGATTCACGCACACGGACGGTCGGAGTCACGGTCCCAGCCATTGGCTATAAAGTTACTCACGGGTTCCTACGAGCTTTGCGATGTGCCCGTACGTGGTGACCTTGCCGTGGGGTATTTCTTGCACGGCTGAATATACGGCCGCGAAGAAGGCAGCGGCTTCGTCGGACCTTGCCATCCTGGTTGGGGTAGCAAGCAGCTGGGGTGTTGTTTAGGTGCGGAGAAAAGGGGGCTTGAAAAGTTCAAATTGTGGGAGGAGGCTAGCAAGAGGAATGGGGGGGGCCCCAGGTTGTTGTTTCTGTACCATCGCCACGAGGACGTTGATGATTGTGGGTGTGGCAAACCAGGGCGCTCGCATATGCAATGCTTGGCAAACAGGTCCATGGTGGATAACCCCACGCGGATAGTGTTAGTAATAAGTAGTTGCGGAGTAACTAACGTCGAGTGTAAGTACAAAATACACAATGGACTTTCCTCCAGTGCGGTTTGGTTCTGTAGGCAGCATTCACAGCCGCTACCATGCTCCTCAGGTTTGTGATACCGGTAGAATTGCAATGCCCTAATAATGACGAAATTCCCATGTGAAGGTTATTTATTACTAAGGCTTGACATTACCCCTCTTTCACCAAGGTAGAGATATATAAGGTAGCGATCCACCGTCGTAGGAGTTAGGGTTTATCTACTATCGTACCTACATCGCTAAGTTGTCACCACAAGATATCGTCGATTTCCCCAGTCAACCGTTTCACTTCCCAATTCGTACGCATCGTGACTGACGTTCGAGATGTTCCCCCATCGAGAATCAGCTCATCTTCTAACACTGCCGTAGGCTCTTACACTCGGTACGGGTCGCAATGACGCTGCCGGCAATGGAAGACGTGACCCTACGTGGGTTATCTAGTATCAGCCATGGTCACTCGACATGACCAACCTCATTGTCATCGTCACAGGTAATGACATGAGGGGAGCTTGAGCCGGTGTTCGAGTCTCTGTGTCCATCTAATCCCAGCCTGTCCATCCAACCGTTGTCATCACACACAGTGGAGATGGTCAGTTGGGACAGGACGTTAAAACAGAGCTCGTTCTGAGATTATACGGTCTGAACTTGATCTGGATAATACCAGCGAAAAGGATCATATGCTCTCACATTGCCCAACCCCCTGAACCCTGGGCTGCCACTAACCATGAGCAGATACGTAACCTACAACATCGAACAAAATGGCGCCCGGTCTTACTTACGACTACTCTGAGCCTGCCGTGCTCCCCCACAAGGCAGGCATCCCTCTAGCCAACCAGAAGACCGTGGCCGACCTGGCCGAGGGCAAGTGGAAGGAGTTCTCATTTGAGACCATTCGCGAGTCTCAGGTCGCTCGGGCCATGGGACGCCGATACTTCAATGACCTCGATACCTATGCCGAGTCGGACATCGTCATCGTCGGTGCCGGATCCTGCGGTCTCAGCACCGCTTACACCTTGGCCAAGGCTCGTCCTGATCTGAAGATTGCCATCATCGAGGCCAGCGTTTCGCCTGGTAAGCGCATCCGCATGGTCAAGCCAAGCTAGAAGCTAACACAGATCAGGTGGCGGTGCCTGGCTCGGTGGCCAGCTCTTCTCTGCCATGGTTATGCGCAAGCCTGCTGACCGCTTCCTGACCGAGATCGGCGTCCCCTTTGAGGACGAGGGTAACTATGTCGTCGTGAAGCACGCCGCCCTCTTCACCTCGACCCTCCTGTCCAAGGTCTTGGCCTTCCCCAACATCAAGCTGTTCAACGCCACCACGGTCGAGGATCTCATCACCCGCCGTGACGACTCTACCCCTGGAGGTATCCGTATTGCCGGTGTGGTCACCAACTGGACTTTGGTAGCCATGCACCATGACGACCAGAGCTGCATGGACCCCAACACCATCAATGCTCCCGTTGTCATCAGCACCACTGGCCACGACGGCCCCTTTGGCGCCTTCAGCGTCAAGAGGCTCGTCAGTATGCAGGCCATCGAGAAGCTCGGCGGCATGCGTGGCCTTGACATGAACACGGCCGAAGACGCCATCGTCAAAGGAACTCGCGAGATCGTCCCCGGTCTGATCTGCGGCGGCATGGAGCTGAGCGAGGTCGATGGCGCCAATCGTATGGGCCCGACCTTTGGCGCCATGGCCCTGTCTGGTGTCAAGGCTGCGGAGGAGGCTTTGGCTGTTTTTGAGCAGCGCAAGAAGCAGAACGCCTTCTGAGCGTTGAGTCACATATGAACCACCGCTGCTGGTGGGCTTCACACTCGTTGGAATTGCAAAGTGGCACAACTGTCATAAAAGGGATAGTTAGTCAGCTCAGTTAGCTCAGTGAGATATACGAATACATCCCTCGATACTTGAGCCAGTGACTCCAAGTTTAGCTGTCACGCACGGCTTCTTTACGCACGATCACGTCACAGTCGTCACTTGGATTGTCTAAATGATGCCAGTACCCACATGTTTGCCAGGAAAGAGATCGATCTCATTGCCTGGAGTTCTTGGAGTTGCTTCGTCATGGCCACGGTAGATAGTAGATACCAATGACGAACTGGTAAGACTGTCTCGGCTGGATACACGCATTGCTCGGAAGACAGGACACGTCAGACGGCCTCTTTTAGTCTCATATGAGCGAAGCTGAAAAATTTGCTCCGTTTAGCATTTTAGCAATGCGAACAGAACAATCCATCTTTACTGTGTAAGTTATATCCGTACCGGCTTTGCGCACTTTTCCTTCTGTTGACTTACAGCCCGTTTCTCGAACGTTATTTTCTCTTTTCCTCTTTTCCTCTTGTCTTCTTGTCTTCTTTTTCTTCTTTTTTCTTTCTTTTTCCCCCTTTTTTTCTTCTTCTTCCTATCTCGTTGAATACATTTATCTAGCCTACTAACTAGCCGTCTGGCACGGGCAGGATCAGCCTATCGGATTTCTTGTTGACCACCTGATACATGTTGGCTGTAGCTAGCTAGATAGTCGTGCAGGTCTAGCCAGCGATGGCATTCGCTCATCATTCTACAAAGTACCTATCAATGCTTGGGTGCCATTTGTTACCAAAGCCTAAGGCCCTAGACCATGACATGATGCTGACGCCCATCGGCCAAACTGTGTGAACCGGTCACACCTAGGCAGTTGTCGGCTGGGGCCTGGCGCTACAAGAGACAATCCCAAATATTTTCTAAGGTCTGGTCGTCTGTAAGTTCTCCTTGCCCATCTTTACATACTCTGCTTGCCTGGATGTTGCGACTCGACTCTCGACATAGCGTCAGTCGGTGATGAAGTAGCTTTCGTTATGAAATACATGGGGGCAAGATATGTTTCATTTCAATTGTACCGGTATATCGTCCTGACACCATCGGCCAAGGTCATGTTTGCAAACCGGCAGTCGCACGTTTCTCCGAATCACCGCCAGTATCTCCCATAAGTAACACTACTGCGGACTATTGCGGCTATTCAGGCCGTGTCAACAAAGCCTCGCCGCCACTATCGTAGGATGAAAACACTACAACTTATTCATCGCTGAACAATACATCAGTAACCGAAAACAAGGAGCCTTTCGCGGGACCCTATCCTCTGTTGCCGTACGCCTTGCGCGATTCCTCGTCGCCGCCATGGTTGTGCTTGCTCGAGGTTGGCAGAAGTACCGGCGGCTTTTCATCGTAGGCACGCTTTCAACCCTCCTCTTCTTCTTCGTTGCGCTATACCGCCAATCTCACGACGTTCCGACCGTTATAACGGTCTCGCCATGGAACGACATCAACCCGGCCAACTTGCCCACGGCTGTCGCTCACGGTGAGAAAGAGCATGTCCCACTAAGCAATCCGGACAAGCATCCCATCTCGTACTTGATTGATAGAGCACGCGAAAGATTCGCGCAACTCCTCCGGAAACGCTCACTTACTTTGAGGGAAGCCTGTCGTGCGTATCGAGACCGTCATGGCCGGCATCCGCCCCCTGGCTTTGATGCCTGGTTTGCGGCAGCCATGGCCAGAGACGCGATTGTGGTCGAGGACTTCTTCGATCGTATACATCACGACATCAATCCATTTTGGGCCCTCGACCCTCTAGTACTTCGCCACCAAGCTCACGACCAGCCCCAACTCATCAGGGTACGTAATGGCAGCGTCACCTTTGAGACAGATGACCCCAACCGGCCCGAGTGGATTCAGTTGTGGCACAAGTTAGTTGGGGAGATGAGTGACCTCCCAGATCTGGACATGGTAGTTAACGTTATGGACGAGAGTCGGATCATTGTCCCGTGGGAGAAGGTCGACGAGAGTGTGAAGAAGGAGCAAGCAACGCGCGAGCTTTTCCCAGTCGCCGAAGCCATCAGCCAGTACACCGGCTATGGAGACCTCGATGATGATGACAAGCAAGAGCCGTACAAAGCAGATTGGATCAGCGGCGATGCTAATCGCTACTGGGAATACCTGCGGGCTGCCTGCCCACCCGACAGCCCTGCTCGAAATCTCACCAGCTTGCCATCGTTCAATCGCTCGATCGGCGAGGTGCATCCGATGGGGCCCATCGGTGCTTACACCTACAAGGGGTTCATACAGAACTTCACGGCGTCTCAAGATACCTGTCTCCAACCGCACATGCGAGGAATGCATGGCACGTTCATCGAGAGTGTCAGCATGGCTAGCCTCACCGAGCCTTTCCCCATGTTTGTCGGGTCCAAGCTGTTGCAGAACAACGGCCTCTTGATTCCCGGCAGCATGTACCTGAGCGACCGCGAATTCTACTCGGGAGGAAGCGGCATTGGATACAAATGGGAAACCAAGAAGGGTGCCGTTGTGTGGAGAGGTACGGCCAGCGGCGGTCGCAACAAAGTGGACAGCTGGTGGCACTTTCATCGGCATCGTTTCGTGCAGATGATGAACGGCACAACCGTGAACAGCGTCTTGGCTGGCGATGCCGCGGCCGGCCCAACCTTTAAACTCCCTCCGACCGAGGTGTACAACGTGTCGGCGCAGAGGAATAAGTTTCTTGGAAGCTGGGTTGAGTCGCACGCGGATGTGGGATTCGTCAACCTCGAATGCTTTCCCATCAAGCATACCGACAATGGCGAGCAAATCATCACCTGCCCTTATACGGACCCATACATGCAGGTGGTGAAGAGCATGCCCATGAAGCAGCAGTACAGCTACAAGTACCTCCCCGACGTCGACGGCAACTCGTACAGCGCACGCTGGCGAGGCTTCTTGAGAAGCACCAGCTGTCCTATGAAAGCAACCATCTATACGGAGTGGCACGACGAACGCGTGATCCCGTGGGTGCACTTTGTGCCTTTTGACAATACGTACATGGACATATATGCCATCATGGATTACTTCCTGCACGGTCACGACTCGCAAGGGAAAATCATAGCAGAAGAGGGCAGTGCATGGGCCAACAGAGTCCTGCGCAGGGACGACATGCTACTCTACGTATGGAGGTTGCTGCTCGAGTATGCCAGGGTTGTTGATCCACAACGAGAAAGATTGGCGTTTGTCGGGGACTTGGCCGAGTTGTGATGAGGATTTATTCAAGACGAAGCATAGCAAACGGGGTTTCTTAGGCTGGTTATTTTTCGGTTTTTGGAGAGGGTAGCGAGAACACCTCGTGTGCGGTATAACGCTTTCAGGATTCGCGGTAATGATGATGTGATTAAGCTATCATGAGAAGGTTGATCCCCTTGGATATCGCTCAGTTTAGTTCTCGCTCGGTGATGCGGGCTAGTTAAACTACCAGTCTTGAAGCTCTTCGCGGGCCATATGGCTGTCCAATACTCGTACCGAAGATGATCGTAGTCGATGGCTTGATAGGGGTATCGGTGACTTGTTACAAGTAGTTAGTCAACTTAACTCACTATGTAGCTACAGTACATGCGTATACAGCATCACCCACTTCCGTCATTGGCAGGCATCGATCGGTCAGCTCAGTGTCACACCTCTCTCGCTCGAGTCTCAAACAATCGGGCAACTTACACAGACATCCTCATCGGTATGCTGGATGACTCGCTCAAAGGTCCTCCGGCCACTGCGGGCAAGAATGTATATAAACACTGGACGGAGGCGAGTTGACGCCATGGGCAGTCAGTGCTTTGCGTTGTGCGGGTTGCTACTAGAGTATGATGACGGCAGCGACATCTCCGTGGACGGATGTCCCTGGGGTACAGAAGTGAGAGTAGACGGTCTTTTTACTTACATTTGTTGTCATCGCAGTGGTTATACTGATACCTGCAAACCAGTCCCGGTGAAGAGCCCACGTTCAAGATCCATTCGTGACTGGTGTCGGATACATCAGCCGTCGTGATGAAGTCTATGACCACAATGATGTGGCCATCTCGTATCAAAATACCGTGGTGGATATACAGGTACACGTCCGCTACGACAACGCTTGTCGGGTTCACATGGGAAATGACTTTGATCTACAACACAGTCTAGGTGACGGGTGAGACTTTGTAGCATACCTGCTTACTGCCTTGCCGTTGTCGCTGACGATCACACAGGACACTATCGTCTGGGGCCGCAACTACCGATGGGACCACGTCCGAGTACTAGCATCTTGTGTATAGAATCTCGTCTTCGGACCGGTAGCCCTTGCCAAAATCCCATCACTGTTGGTACAAGAGAGGATTTTCCGGCAGGAGATTTGTCATGACGGGAGCCCCGACGGTACCCAACCTATCGAAGTTATCTTACCGGTGTTCGAGTAGCAAGCCTTCCGGAGTCGCTTTTGTGTACACTCCCGGCCAGACTCCTATGCTGGGATATCGTGGGGAGAGGCCGCAATCCTTCACTTTGGAGGATGGAGAAATGCTGTCTCTGATGGAGATCGGTGTCCTTGATGCCAACATCTTTGGCTATATCAAAGGTACGATTCTAGTCGGGCTTCACAGTCCACTGGATCGCTATCGTGAATCACACTTTCGTCACGCACGAGAAGAGAGACAGCAGGATAGCCGTTCGCAGTTGGGTTCATATCTTGTGGAAGAAGCGCTCGAATCCTTGCGTAGTAATAAAAGAACATGTCCCAGGCGATGGTGAGGTTCTGACACTGGCCAGCCTCCCCTCTAACAAACCATCCCTTGACCTTGGACTGCGTATAGGCTCCTGTGTACATTTTTACACTCTATCCCTGTGCCCAACTTGACGAGCTGTTTACTGTCCAACATCCTCATCGGCTGCCCTATCCATAATCGAGTCATTGTTTCCAACGCTCAACTTGGGTAGCACGCTCTGCTCTGGGATGGTAGCCTGGTGTCCAAATCGACCCAGCCCGGTCAGCACCCGATTTACAACCTCGGGCAACCAACTCGATGGAGTAAACCGGACCTGCGGGATGTTCGGTTCAAGCCAAGTCCTGGATCCGAGGTGGACCATCCGCGAGTGCAGCGTACCAGCATGTCACCTAGTCACTCCTCCTGTGTACTTCGTAAGACGATAGCTGCTGGACGCTACTTGGATCTGCAGAGCTAGTCAAGTAGTTATCTTGGAGGAAAGTCGGTTTCGGCTACGGTAGCATTCGGCAGGTCGAGGAGCGAGACCAGCAGAAGAGTTTAGCAAATGTTGGACGAAGAGAGTAACAGCAGCCCAGCCCAGCCCAGCCCGGGTCCCCTGTGCGGGGTTTTGAGGGGGAGGGAAGGGGGGAACGGACGGCTCAGACTGGGGTAGCAATTGGGGTGCGCGCTTCTTCTGGGGTAGTGTAGTCACTGCCCCTCCCACCTTGCGACCTTGCCATTGACAGATGCGACGTACACACGCTAGAAGGAGGCGTCGGTTAGCTTGGATGCGGCGCAAGGGAAGTTGCCATGGAAGCGTCAATCAGTGTCTTGGAGAGTAACTATTCGTATCCGTACTCCGTACACACACCACAGACAGGGCTGCTCAGGAGAAGAGACAGCAGCTCCGAGGTTGGCGAGTTGCAATACTCGAGAAGCGAGGGTCTTGTTCGACAGCGCATGGTGCTTTGCCACTCATCAATGGCAATTGGTTCCGATGCAGGCCTGCCGGACTTGCTGGGAGCGAAACCTCGGCGGATCGAGAAAAAATCGTCATTGGTTGATGCCAACTATAGCCGGTCATGGGCAGACCGGTGCCAATGCTTCGCTTAACAATCGGCATCGATGACGAAGATAGGGTTTGACGTTGAGTCGCTGCGAAGAAGTCAATCGACGTTAGCCCTTCCAAGAGGAATGATGCAGTCAATTTTGCATGGAGTCTCGGCAACCGACCGTCGGGGGGCGTGTGGCGTTCTAATGTTTAAACAGTTGAGGGTCCATATACACACACCAAAAGGGTCATAACTATCCTTACACAGTAACGTAGTAAGTAGTCCACTACTTACGTACCCTACCTACAGTGGATGTACTTGGTATCGCGAGTTCCACTTGGTGGGCAACGAGGCCTGGCTGGTACTAGACAAGCCACACGGCTCACTCTGTGTGTACATACATGCCTGTACTGTGATAGTACTTGGCCTGGCTTTTTCGGACGGATGGATACTTTACCCCACGGATTAGCGGCCAGGAGCCCGAGGTGCCTGAGCAAGGAGCAAATTGAGGGTGGGTTAAGTACTTAATAAATCTGCCCCCCTTCTGCCACTGGTTTTGCCGTATGGGAGTTACTTGATACAAATGTGCTTGTCGGCCCCCTGAATCCTCCTCCGCTTCCCAACTCTTAACTTTTGCCCGTTAACCTTTGCATCCCACCTCGGCCCTCAGCTCAGACCGTGTGGCCTGCCCTCGAGACATAGTTGCTGTAGTTATTGTAGTTGCTGCGACTCCACGGCCCCTCATCGTCAAACAAATTCTCTCACATTGCTTACCCCGCCGCTATACCATCACACCACCGCAGCCCCGCCAACAGTCAGAACGCGCACGCGCTCACCATGGCCGAGCCCAAGAAGAGTTCGGTCGTTGCAGAGGCTCACGATGTCGACACGTTCCGTGAGTTGTTCCCTGTCGATAGCAACGGCTTCCACTGACTAACCGACTGCAGACCCTCCCCAGAAGATGCTCGACAGTACGTAGTGCTTTGTGTGCCGCCAGGAAGACCCCTGGTATGCCTGTCGGGTGAGTGACCATCCGAACGCTGACCAGCAACTAGAGCATCCCAGTAAACCACACATAAGCAGTAGGTGAACCGAGAGGATACCAGTATTTTTGCATCACTAACCAAACCCCCCAGGTCTCGAGGAGTACCAGCAAATGTACAAGGAGTCCATCACGGAGCCACTGCAGTTCTGGGGCAAGAAAGCCAGAGAGCTCTTGACTTGGCAGAGGGACTTTGACACTGTTCGGACGGGAACTCTGGCCGGTGGCGACACGGCATGGTTCCTAGAGGGCCAACTCAACGCGTCTTATAACTGCGTAGATCGCCATGCCATCAAGGACCCGAACAAGGTCGCGCTCATCTACGAAGCTGACGAGCCAACCGATGGCCGCTCCGTCACTTACGGTGAGTTGCTGCGCGAAGTCTCCAAGACTGCCTGGGCCCTCAAGCAGATGGGCGTGCGGAAAGGAGACACAGTCGCCATCTACCTCCCCATGATTCCCGAGGCCATCGTTGCGTTCCTGGCCATTGCCCGTCTTGGCGCCGTCCACTCCGTCGTGTTTGCCGGCTTCTCTGCCGACTCCCTCCGCGATAGAGTTGTCGACGCCAAATCTAGGGTTGTCATCACCACCGACGAGGGCAAGCGTGGCGGCAAATTGATCGGAACCAAGAAAATCGTCGACGATGCGCTAAAGCAATGCCCGGATGTGTCTCACGTCCTCGTGTACAAGCGAACTGGCGCCGAAGTCCCCTGGACCGCTGGCCGTGATTTCTGGTGGCACGAGGAGGTCGAGAAATGGCCTTCGTACATTGCACCCGAGCCCATGAACTCCGAGGACCCCCTATTCCTGCTCTACACATCCGGTTCGACTGGCAAGCCCAAGGGCGTCCTGCACACGACTGCTGGCTACTTGCTCGGCGCTGCCATGACGGGCAAATATGTCTTCGACATCCACGACGGCGACAAGTACTTTTGCGGTGGTGATGTGGGCTGGATTACCGGCCATACGTATGTCGTCTACGCGCCCCTGCTTCTCGGTGTATCGACGGTGGTCTTTGAGGGTACCCCGGCGTACCCCAACTTCTCAAGATACTGGGAGATTTGCGAGAAGCACGAGGTTACACAGTTTTATGTTGCTCCGACAGCACTCAGGCTGCTGAAACGTGCTGGCGACGAGTTTGTCAAAGCCAAGATGCCCAAGCTGAGAGTCCTCGGATCTGTTGGTGAGCCCATTGCTGCCGAGATCTGGAAGTGGTACTTTGAGATTGTTGGCAAGGAAGAAGCACACATTGTTGATGTGAGTATTGAGCTTGCAAGCGGTGGGGGTTCCGAGCGTGCTGCTGACCATCAAAACAGACATACTGGCAAACCGAGACAGGTTCCAATGTCATCACTCCTCTCGCAGGCGTCACGCCCACAAAGCCCGGCAGTGCCTCACTTCCCTTCTTCGGAATCGAGCCTGCCATTATTGACCCTGTGTCCGGTGAAGAGATTCATGGAAACGATGTGGAAGGTGTCCTGGGCTTCAAGCAGGCATGGCCCAGTATGGCGAGAACGGTATACGGTGCGCACAAGCGATATATGGACACGTATCTGAACGTGTACAAGGGCTATTATGTAAGTCACATGACGCGAAAAGCAAACTCTCGCAGGCAGCTGACGACGGATTCTGTAGTTCACCGGAGATGGAGCTGGCCGTGACCACGAGGGCTTCTACTGGATTCGCGGCCGAGTGGACGATGTCGTCAACGTCAGCGGCCATCGTTTATCCACGGCCGAGATCGAGGCGGCCTTGATCGAGCACCACGCCGTCGCAGAGGCTGCGGTGGTCGGCGTCGCTGATGAACTGACCGGGCAGGCTGTCAACGCCTTTGTTGCGCTCAAGGATGGCAACGAGTCTACAGACGCTTTGCGAAAGGAGTTCATGCTCCAGGTGCGCAAGAGCATCGGCCCCTTTGCGGCGCCCAAAGCCGTCTTCGTCGTGCCCGATCTGCCCAAGACCCGAAGCGGCAAGATAATGCGTCGTATCCTGCGAAAGGTTCTTGCCGGAGAGGAGGACCAGCTCGGTGACATTTCCACGGTGAGTTTCATCAATCACATGCCCCAAAGTGCCAAGTGCTGCTTCACTGACCGTTTCGCGCAGCTATCGGACCCCAGCGTGGTCGAGAAAATCATCGTTATAGTGCACGAGTCTCGGAAGAAGTAGTTTGGGGATTGCGCATTAGGGAGTTTGACGTTGATACCATGTGGAAGTCGGTCAATTTATTCTTAGAAACAGGGTAACTAGGTGGCCCTGATTTAGGAAGAAGACGTGCTATCATGGCTTGGCGACCATGCGCTGATCACACAAGCTGCCAACTTAACTACTCGGTTAACCAGTGAGCCAATGGCGAAGAAATGCCATCGCGTAACAGCATGCTTGCTTGTTTGCTTGTTTGCTTGCTTGCTTTGGGTTGGTCTAGCGTGCCGCCTGCTTACTATACTTTCCGTTGCGCGCGTGCCCTCGGGGCTGGGAAGAGGGGCGAGGTAATCCGTAGATGTCGGGCGGACGATGTCGGGCGGAGTGCCGTTGTGAGGATGGGATGCGCTAGAAGATGGAGTCGGTGAGAGTGAGAGTGAGAGCGAAGGAGGACGCGTAATGGGCAATGGAACGGCTTATATTGGCACCTTGGCATCACGGACTTGGGCACACGATTAGGAGTGTCGGCATCATCGGGTTGTCCTTGGCGACCACCAGTGGGTGAGGAGAAGTTCAGCCGTGTGTACGAGGGGGAGAGCCCGGTGGGGTGTGCAGCCCAATAAGAGCAGCTAATGGTGGCGAAGCAAAGGACAGGTGCATATATAAGTGTTGGTACATAGGCGACGTGAATCCCTCGGATGTACGTGGTAGTTATCAATTAACTTGGCAGTTTGTTGCTTTCTATAATAATCAAGTGAGTCGCCATCGCTGTTGTGTTTGTTTCAGCACGGCGCTTGTTTTAAGCTTCTTCGAAACCGCCGCTCCACCGCGCTGAGGGTCTCATTGCCAACTCGCTGGTCAGATCTGAGACTTGAGAGTCCTACGTCTCGCAGTAAGTACCAGAATCCCGGAGCCATCTTTGTTTTTTCTTTTCCCTTTTCCCTTTTCTGGGGAAGGAGGGGGGGCCTGTAACTAGCGGTCGTCGTGTTCTTTCATGCCGGCATCCGAATCCCATCGTCATGCTCCAATTTAGACTTGGAGCGAGAGTCACCGAGAGAGCGTCTGAACCCACCACGACGGAAAACTGGCAACGAACGAAACGCTGGGCTCTGCGCAGCGCTCCATGGCAGCGGGCGCCTAACATAACTACTGTGTACTAAGGTTATTGCACACGCGCGTGTGGGACTGCATTGTCAGATTTGTTCCACTGGGCTACCACGGCAGTGGAGTTCGCCAGTCCTTTCCAGCACTGCCAGTTTCCCGCGGCCAATCAGAAAAGACGTGAGGCCATCATCCTTGCTCCGTCTCTTGTTGGGGGGGGGCTGTCAGGCCAAGGGATTTGTTCCGTGGCTGAGGCAGGCTACCACGACCAAGTATCTCCTTTTGGACGAACCACAGACAAACCCGTGCACTTACTTCTTCTTCCCTCGTTCGCTACCCTTCTTCGTCTTGCCTTCCATCTTGCGACAAGACCGGAGCGTGTGTGTCTGCTCTTCACCATCGTGCTGCTCGGCATTGAAGCGTTTGAGACAACTAGCGCTAGCTCGACTTTGCCTGGGCTACGGAGTAGAGGCTAATTCGGGAACGAGTCAATCAGATCGAGTCGAACCCGCCCCCCCTCCCTAGTTACCACGTTACGGATCCGGGATAGTTACTTGAGTACTTCCTGTAACTACGGAGTAACACTACGGTGCATGCAAACCCGTGCGGCGCCGAGCCTTGCCAACGGTCTCACGGTCTCGCTCTCACTGGGCGCTTTCTTTCGCTCCAACATCATCATATCATCCCTTTCGCGCCAATTCTCTGCCGACCTCTCGTCGTTCATTCTTTTTCGCCACACTCTTGCAGTGCAGTCCGGACTATCTTGCTTGTTGGTGTTCTTCGTCTCGAAAGTCTAGTACTTCCAACGCTCTCTTATCGTTTCTATTGTTTTCTGCTTTGGACACGAAGCCGGCATTGCATTGCGTGGGGTTTGGAAACCAGCGGCATCGTACTCCGTACACACTTCCCCTTTGCTCGGAGCGTTACGCTCGCCACACGCCTCCCCGACCATGCGCGGCATCCTCAACACGGCCGTCGCCCTTGTCTTGACATTCTCCCACTACTCGGAAGCCCACTCGTTAAAACGAAATGCCCTGAGCTACCTCTCGCGGGTCGACGACGCCACTCTACAAACATCATCGCACCACGTGCACGCATATTCCACCTTCGACCTCACCTTCTCATTACATGACGGATTCGACACATTCCGCCTGGCTCTGCAGCCCAACCACGACATATTGACAGACTCGACCTCGGTCAAGTACCTGGCTGCAGACGGCTCCGTGCAACACGAGGAAATCATCACCCGCTCCGACCACAGAGTCTTCAAGGGCGATGCCTTTATACAGCATTGGGACCACGCGGAATGGATCAACTCCGGGTGGGCCCGCATAACGGTCCATCGCGACGGCAGTAACCCGATATTCGAGGGCGCCTTTCGCGTGAACGGCATCAACCATCACATACAGACGAGTACCAACTTCCGCAAGACCCAGCACGAGGATGACCCCGTTGTCGATATCGCCGATGACGAGTACATGGTGGTCTGGAGGGACTCGGACGTCATCCCCGACACCTACGACGAGTTCCAGGAGTTGAAGCGCGAGATTGGCGCCGGTGCCCCGTCTTGTGGATCCGACAGCCTCGACTTCAACAGCCAAGCGGATCATCCCGTCCGCAGGGGCATGAGCGCCACCTCGGCCGCTGTCGATGCGCGCAGTCTGTTCGGTCGCCAGATGGACGGGACCATGGGCGGCAACGGTGCCTCGTTCAACCTCGCGTCCACCATCGGCTCGACTGCGGGCTGCCCGACGACGCGCCGAGTTGCGCTCGTTGGTATTGCTACCGACTGCACCTACACCAAGCAGTTCAACTCGACGGCGGCTGTTCGCGCCAACATCATTCAGCAGGTCAGCACCGCCTCGCAGGTTTACGAGCAGGCCTTCAACATCACGCTGGGCATCCAGAATCTCACCATTATGGACTCCAACTGCCCCGGCACGCCCCAGACGAGCACCCCGTGGAATCTCGACTGTAGTGCCTCCACCACCATCACTGATCGTCTCAACCTATTTTCCCAATGGAGAGGGCAATATGAAGATGCCAATGCATACTGGACCCTGCTATCTACCTGCGCGACCGGTTCTGCCGTGGGTTTGGCCTGGCTTGGCCAGCTTTGTGCTTCAGGGGCCAAACCTTCGGGATCCAGCAACGACAACGAGACGACAGCTGGCGCAAATGTCGTTGTGCGCACTTCGACCGAATGGCAGGTCTTTGCCCACGAGACGGGCCACACTTTTGGCGCTGTTCACGATTGCTTAGGTACGGCCTGTACGGATGGCTCCGTTACTAGGAACGAATGCTGCCCTCTGACGAGCAGTACATGCGATGCCAATGGAAAATTCATCATGAACCCGTCCACTGGCAACGGTATCGATCAGTTCTCGCCCTGCAGTATCGGCAACATCTGCTCTGGCATCAGCCGTGGTACTGTCAAATCCACGTGCCTCAAGAACAACAAGGACGTGGTCACAATCTCGGGCCAGCAGTGTGGCAACGGCATCGTCGAAACAGGTGAAGATTGCGATTGCGGCGGCACGCAGGGTTGCGGCAGCAATAGCTGCTGTGAACCTACCACTTGCAAGTTCAAGGCTGCAGCGGTCTGTGATCCCTCCAACGAAGACTGTTGCACCGGGTCGTGCCAGTTTGCAACGAACGGCACCATTTGCAGGTCTAGTACCGGCTCTTGCGATCCCGCCGAGACATGCAGCGGGAGATCACCCGTCTGTCCAGTGGACGTCAAGGCAAACAACGGCGACTCTTGTGGCAACGGACTCCAGTGTGCTTCGGGCCAGTGCACCTCGCGCGATCTTCAGTGCAAGACTGTCATCGGTACGCTCACAGACGACAATAACACCAAGTCCTGCGACGAGGATGGTTGCACGCTTTCTTGCGCATCATCCCGACTTGGTTCGCGTACCTGCTACGTTTTGAGCCAGTACTTCTTGGACGGCACTCCCTGTCAGGGCGGGGGTACGTGCAGCAACGGACAGTGCCAGGGCTCCAACATATTCAAACGAGCTCTTGCCTGGATCAAGTCCAACCTGCAAATATTTGTTCCTGTCGTGGTCATCGTCGGTCTTTTGGTCCTCGGCGCTTTCTGCAGCTGTCTGATGAACTGCTGCCGACGACGCAGGCGGGTGAGAGCCTACAAGCCCCCTCCGCCCATGTCAAATTTGCAGGGAGCTGGCTATACACGAGGCAACTATGCGAATGGTAACAGCAACGCGTGGAACAATGCGAATGTTTCACGCCCTCCGCCGGCAGCCATGGGCATGAGCGGTGGTAATGGCTATCAGGGGCCGCCTCCGCCATCATACTCGCGAAGCAACGAACAAGCATACGGTGCGAGACGCGCCCAATCTTCACGGTATGCGTAGAGATTGGGGGTGGGGGGGTTAGGGGAGATGAGTTGCCCCGACAGTGGTGTTTTGCTCTTCTGAGAAACGAGATATAAACTGGGCTGGAACTTGGTATTACTTCTTGGACATAGGGAAGCGGGGGAATCAGGTCCCGGAGCAAGTCGGGAAATAAGAATCGAGCATACAAAGGGGTGCTTTGTGTATAGAGGGAAAGAGAGGATGGATATTGCCTCGGTCCCGACGAGACGGTGGTTAGGATACAACCACGGCCGAACACCCCAAACATAATTTCAGGTCATCCTTTTTCATGGGTACAGTTGGGAGTTTGAGGCGCCGGATTGGTGCGGACTTGGTCCTTTACCAGGGTTACGTGATTTGTTTTGTTTTCTTCCCTGGAGGTTTTGCAGTAATATCTCTATTAAGGGGAGGGGGTTCAGGATATGATAAAAAATGCAGTCAGTTGCGCATAGCATTCGGAAACAATGACGGCCTTGGAGGGGTATAAGACATGTTCAATAACTCTGGATAGTACGTCATGCCACATTTGTCTTCATAAAAGGAGCGTCGAACTGCAACCCACCGTGCATGGCAGGATTTGTGTGATGTGACGGTTGTTGACTGATAACTATCCCGATATGTCATAATTTCCGAGAAAACGTCCCCTTGGATAAAAGTGTAGAGACGAGGAAAACCACCCAAGAAGAATTAATTGCCCATCAAAAGAGCCAGTTCGCAATTTTTCGCGACAAGGTGTCGTTACAAGTGGCATGGTTCATTGCCTTCCGCCCAGAGCAATAAGGGGTATCATCTCGCGTAAATGATGTGCTAGCCACCGCCCCAAAAGACAATTTAGCAACGACCTGCCTTCCGAGCTGTGAAAGAGGAGAGAAAACGTAGAAGAAGGACGCCGATCTCTTGTCAGTGTAAACGCCGCCGCCGCTCAATCGACCCTGTAACTAACCATATGCCGCATGATTTCGTTCCCTTGTCGATCATTGCCCATATGCACTGGGCAGCCGTGAAGTTCCAAACGCCTTCTCCCTGCGCGCCCCAAGTTTCACCCAAGATTTCCCTCAATTACTCGTCCTCGTCGAAATGGGATTTTTCTTTTCTTCATGTCTGGTGAAGATGTGGACGACCTTGACGACCTCGACGCCGAAAAAACTACTTCTTGGACGAGCGATCTTTGTGGTGGCTACTTCGCTTCTTGGGGGTGCCGCTCGAGCTCTTGTGGCCGCTGCTGGGTTTCTTGCGATGCTCCTTTGCAGGCGGCTCCTCGACTCCAGCGAGCATGCGCGTATAGCGCAGCCGAGTGGCCGGCATGCTCTGGGGAGAGTATTGTGAGTAAAGAGGAACTCCGGGATAATGGAAGCCGAGCAACGTCGAGGACATGATGGGACAGAATAGCATAGGTACACAGTACTTGGCCAGAGGTGCTCCGCAAGTCCCAATGGATTGGACGAGTTGATGAGTCGATGCAAGGGACAGCAACTGCACTGCACTGCAGCGGTGATCCAAACTATACCATAAACTGGATCGTTTTGCGAACCCAAGCTTGACCAATAGAGCGGCCGGAGTGTACCGAAGTAGGTGAAGGGGCCGGAGCAGGGGGATTGCTAACAACAAACTTTCAAGTTTCGGTGTCGTGGTGAACTGGGGGTTGGAGGAGGGGAAGGGGAAAGGGGCAAGGGGAAAGGGGAAAGGGGCAAGGGGAAAGGGGCGAGGGAAGGGGCATGGGGCAAGCGGGAAAAGAAAAGAAAAGCAACAACTTACAT
This sequence comes from Arthrinium puccinioides, assembly GCA_022414665.1. NCBI lineage: Eukaryota > Fungi > Ascomycota > Sordariomycetes > Amphisphaeriales > Apiosporaceae > Arthrinium > Arthrinium puccinioides. Next base: position 1,253,906 of record JAIUNF010000005.1, read on the forward strand.
CGCCTTCTCTCTGGGCGTGGTTCATCAACAACTCGGGACTGTCCAGAACCTGAGCGGCTTGGCGGCGTGCCTCGGTGACGCCAAAGGGCTCTTCTCTGAATCTGCGGGTGAGCAACGGAGCAGAAAATGATGTCGGGTTGGCATTTTGGCTGTTGGGAGGCTTGGAGCCGACTTACCTGACGGAGCCGTTGCGGCCAACAGCCCAGTCGGCGCGGCCTTCGGGATAGTCGGCCGGATCAAAATAGGGATCCTTGCCCCGCGCCTGGCGATCCCGCATCTCGGGGGTGAAGTAGTCGGGCGAGTAGCCTTGGGCGGCGGCCCTGTATTCGTGTCCTCCCGAGGCCATTGTGACGTTGTACGCAAGAGAGCCTCCGTAGTGGTAGCTCATGGTGTTATACACAATAGGAGAGGGAGGAGGGTATGGTGTTGATTATTATAGTTGCTCCCGGTAGGTAAGTCCAAGACGCGGCCGTCGGTCGTGCAATTGTGGAAGAAGGAAATTGTGGGGAGGGTCCGGGTTGAGGTATCAAGTACGGATACGGAGTAACGCAAGCAACTCGAACCCGACGCTGGTTAGGGAGGCCCTGGGAGGGAGGGTACCTATCGTTGGCAACGAGAGGAGAGAGGTTGGTACAAGCAAGTCGGAGGGACAAGTCGGAGGGACAAGTCGGAAGGAAGGGATTTGAATGTGGTGGCATGCAGACATGCAGACATGCAGACATGCAGACATGCAGACATGCAGACAGAGCTCCGACCTGAAATGACCGCCGGATAGATTGACTTGCACCACTCGAGACGTTTGCTGATGGAAGACTGATGTGGTTATGATTTAAAGGAACGGGATGATACAAGACTCTAACTACTCGGCCGTTATCCACATGACATGGCCTCCCTCGATGCCCCAAACGTCAACTAACTAGTTGCTGTAGTTAGCCTGTAAGCCGTAGGGTGTGTGTGGCCTGTGGGCGACAGTTGTCGTCATGGCCCAATCGCCAGTTGCGCTCGTCGCGCGGATGTCCACTTGGAGTTCCGCCAGTCACATTCATCAAGTGCATCTGCCATGCACTACTGTGTACTATTACTGTGTACGGAGTATGTACACAGCAAGTTGGCAATAACGGTGTTGCATGCGCCGACCCATGGACGCTTGAAGCTCAAAGGTCGGAGTACGGAGTACACAGTAATCCGTACAGGCAAGTCAACTAACTATGATGAAGAACTGACTGATGAACGACCGGCCCCGGAAGCCTCCGGGGGAGACTGCCTAACCAAGCCAAGTTAGGGCCAGCAAGTGGTAATTTCAGGGTCTGTACAGGATAGATACCCATGCAAGTGCGCACAAGGAGGGCAACGAAAAGTACCTAGTCCGTACAGCACCCCGTACGTAGTACTCCGTATCCGCACTTGCTTACGGAGTACTTCCAAGTAGTTATCTAGTTAACTGGTTAACTAGCTTAGTTACCCAACTTACCTACATTGGATTATTTTCTCCACGACGACCCACCCGAACAGTCTACTATTGCTTGACCGTCTCGATAAACAGGATACTTGGTTGTATTGTCCACGGCCCAATTCGCACTGCTGCATGCTACGTACTTCGTACAAAGTAGTCGACCCCGTCGTTGAGCACCCTCCTGCAGAGCCGACATGGTCAGTCGCAGGGATCAGACCCTCCCCTCCCGCCCATATTCACAACAGCCCATACGATAGCTATCGCATCCCCGACAAGACTGGACAGCAGGTGTACTCTCCACCAACTATCTATCCCCTTCGGTCTTGGACGCAAACCTCTCTCTCTTTTGAGCGAAGCGTGGCGGAGAGGCTGCAGCTGTCAAACCGCGGGATGCGACATGGGTTGCGACGTGGGTTCCCAGATCGCAGACCGGGCATCATGTCGGTCGAGTATACCGGAGGCGATCGTGACCCAACTACCGGCAATACACAGCACTGCGCAGCAGTCAACCACTGCCCCCCTGCCCGCGTCCGTGGGCGTACCTCCCTCCCTCCACCGCCGGGACGGCTTTGCTTCTGTCTTGTCGCCATTTCGCTAAGCTGCCGACAGCTCTCGTCGCCGTCAAAGCAAAAGCAGCAGCAGCAGCAGCAGCAGCAGCAGCATGGCCTGCTCATTCTTGGCCAAGGTCGTGATGGGTGGACACCAGGCCGACGTGATTGGGGAGTAGCAGGCTTCGTTGGAGAACAACTAACGTTAGGGCAGCTTGGGCCTGTCTGTCATCCATCACATCACGAGATATCCCGGACAAGTCACGGCCCAATTGGAACCACTACCGCGGACACGTCACCTGCCTATGATGTATAAGTTAGCTGCATCGAATTCCCTGTCGACGAGTACGACTGCTGCCGCATCAGTCCCCCATGTCCTCCTCGGCAGCCCTTTTGATCCTCGATGATGTGATCTACTTCGTATACGGACTCGGATAGGCTACCGCCGCTGTAGTGCCATCTCAAACCCAGTCAAACCACTCGGGCTGACATACTGGCGCAATCTCATATCTGTACAGCCCACGTAGTCTAGTCTCGTCTCCGGCTCTTCGGCATGAGGAGAGGTTCCTACTTGAATTCTCGATATGCATTTTTCGACGTACATCACCGATCCTGTGGGCTATGCTGGAAGACACTTTAGGTATCCATCTCCTCACTCGTTCGGGAACTGGCCGTAAACCCAGAAGGTCGCAGTAGGCTGTGAGCGTACATCTCAGCATTGACTCGACTCGTTCGGCATCTTTCCGCGAATCACCATGGGGATAGGCCAGCATGTTCTGTTCATCTTCGCGACTCGTGCAGACGAGCCTGCATGCCTTTGAACCACCCCTCCCCGAAGGAGGATTCAGCGCGGGCACCAAACTCACCGGAAGCGCTCACTCCTAAGCTTTGGACCGAGGAAAAGCTCAATATATTGCGCGAGGGAGCTTTAGCTGGGCTAAATTATCATCGTCACCCATCGACGATGTTGGGATCACAAGATGGGTATGATAGATAGGTACGCAGTCCCTGGATCCTGGCTCCTACCAAGATAGGGGCAGTGACCTCTGAAGCAGCATCCTAGTCCTCGACGCAGATCTTCGTTCAGCTCAGAACTTTTCGGTCGTTATGAAGGGCTCAACTTATTTGATGGTGCGTTGTGTTGGGGCACCATCGTTTATACTTGCCATGCGCATGCTGGATATTTGCAAGCCCAACAAGAACGGCCGAGATGAGTGGTGCGTCTTGAGCTGCTCCGAGTCTCGCCAATGCAAGCTGTTGATCAGTATCACATGCATCATGCAAAGGTCGTGATACCCGTCCTTCCATCGAAACCACTGAGCTGCTTGATGTTGCGCACACGGGCGACGGCAGCACATGGGTGGTAGGTATTTTCGACACATTCAGCCTCGTTCAGGGTTGTAACGACACGCCATGCTCTGGCATTAGTGTATACGTATATCATAGCGAGATATCGCTGATCACCATGGAGGGACCACCATGTCTGAGCAGCGACACTAACCTCCTACCTCCTACACGATGCAGGATGGGGATACATCCAGTCCCCGGAAGACCCCCTACTGTGTATGGGGAGGGCGTTACTGCAGACAAGGGGCTTCCAATACTACCTAACAGCACGGAAGCTGCCCCGGCTCTACCGTTCGACCTCCTTGTGTAACACCACTCGGTGGAGAGGCCGGGGGTCCAATCGGACCTGCTCATCCATCCCCAACGGTGTTGTCAGTTTCAGTTGAAAATGGGAAACATTGCTTTCACTCACTACTGCCCATGAACTCGCAGATACGAGATCTTCACTGCAGGACACTATTCAGACGCAGAACTAACGTTACAAACCAGCCAAGTATTTTCCCGAGGCCGTAGCTCACCAAGGATATGCAGGAGCAGATCGACTACGGGGCTACGGTAGCAGTGCCGTAATAGACGGGAATAATCCAACATCGTTTAGAGATTTATCGTGAGCACCTCTCACCAATAATAGCTACGCCTATCCCGAGTCCTGATGGAACGGCGGAAGGATGGTATAAGTATTTGCTCGCTCGAGCCTGCGAGCTCTTGATAGCCCTAGCCCCCCGAACGGTCCCCGCTACGGATCAGAGCGATGCGATAGTTATCAGTCCGCTAGTTTAACAGTCCGCCAAAGAATCGTTCACTTGCTCAGTCAGGCCACTTTCCCAAGGTCCTCCGTCACATTGTTCGTCAAATTTGCAACCTCACTAGGCACAAGTCCAACAACAACCCCTGGCCGCGCCTTGGTCTCTCCACACAACCTGCAAGACTACTAATCATGACGACACACATTGCGGTCAAGACGGTCACATCCACGACCCGTATACCCGGTACTCGGATCCGTATCAGTTGCGCCTATGGGGAACAATCTCTCACGTCCGGAACTGTCAAGCGTTTCCCTGGACAGAAGACTCTGTTCCGGGGAGGGCATGTGGCGCGTTCCGACAAGAGATGCCCGCCACTGACGGCCGCCATAGGAACGAAGTGGTCACCTAATTACCTTTCTTTGCAGCAAAATAAAGCAATATGTCTGACAACAGTCGTCTTGCTAGATGCTTCTGCATTCGAGTCGACTGACGGTCCGGACTGCCACGTTGGATTACGCTTGCCAGAAAGGGATTCTAGGACGAGGAAGAAGAAGAGCAAGGAGAAGACGAGGACAATGAAAACATGCTCGAATAAGGACGTTTCTGGCTTCCACGCGCGGGCAGATATTCACAGCCGCCAAGCATGTCTGGTACGCAGATTCGTCTCTTGCCACAACTCCGCCTTGCGGTCCCCGGGGGCTCTCCGATCGTGCCGGCCCGGCATCTGCGCCTGCAGTGAATTAAGGGGCCCGATATGATGTTGCGTCAAGGGAGGCGCGCAGACCGACATGCTGCAACCATGCTGCAACCATGCTGCAACCGGTAGTTATGCCTCCCCCCCCACTCCGCCGCGTGCACTCTTCGCACGTCTCCGCGGATCGGCGTCTGGCCAGGACCATTCACCGTTGCTCACGGGTGCGAGCCTCGAGCCGGCTAGGACCAGACTGCCCGGCCAACGAGAGGCAGACCGGTGTGAGTCGTGACCAACAGTGCTGTTCTTCCTTGCCAGGAGGGCAACCACGGACAGGCTTAACTTCCTGCAGCATCGTCTCTTCGTCTCCCGTCACTGTTAGAAAACACTCCTCATCATGCCCTAGGCATACGCTGGAGCCCCCACCTTGGAGGGAACTCATAGTATTGCTCAGGGAGGGAGGGACGTGACAAAAACCGAGGTGAGACGCGGACCATCTTGACTGAGCATTGGACGCGAAAACTCGCTACCAAGGGGGGTAAACTCATGTAGAAGCAGCACTTTTTTTTTTAACCATTTTCATGCGAGGAAAAATCTTCAGGACGAAAACGAGTTGTGTGGTGGAGAGATCTCCCGTACTTGCATTATCCGCTATTTACCAAATAAAAGGCTCGCGCGTGTGACTTGGGCAGTGACTCCCGAGTGGGACCGGGCTGATTGAGGCCATAACGCGAACTAACTGATACCACAAACTTGTCCCTCCGCTCGTAAGACCATGTTTTCATTTCCTTCGAGACATTTTGATGAAGAGAGCCCACCGTGGACCCGCCCGAATAACAGAGAAACGCGGTAAAGGGCAAACGTCAGACCAGTGTGAAGAATCCTTCATCCATTCACAATCCAAAATTAAGGCTTCAGATGTGGAGATACGGGGTGTGTTTACTGTGACAAGGTCAGGTTCTGCGCAAGGCCCATTTGATACTTAAGAGGTACATACCATAATCTCGTCGTCCATTGAAGCGTCGCCGTTGGTGGCGGTAGGAGCAGCGCCGTTGGTGTTGTCGGTGTTCTGGTTGGACTCGAAGTAATCGGCCATTTCGGAATCGAGTTCCTCGGCCGTTTTCTTCGCAGGTCGTGCGCTGCGGCCACCACGCCGGCCACCAGCCTTGGCCCCACGGGTTCCAGCAGCACCAGAGGCAGCAGCACCCTTCGCAGCGTTGTCTTTCCTGTTGTTGGCTGCAGACTTAGGTTGAGACTTGGCTGCTGACTTTGGCTGCGAGATACGCTCAGTGAGCGTCTTGGCTGCAGGAAGCAGAGCGACGTTGGCAGCGCTGACGACGATTTCGATCTTGATGGGCTTGCCGTCCACAAGTAGGCCGTTCAGGGCCTTGAACGCCTTCTGAGCTCCATCCGAAGAGGCAAAGGTGACTGTGGCGATTCCACGGCTTTGGCTGTTCGGGCCGTAAGAGAGTTCGACACGCTTGACGTGACCAACGGAAGTGATGAAGTACTCCTAACGAGGGGAAAGATAATGTTAGTTATCGGAAAAAACCATTGGCGGTAAGCGTATCGCGGTAAATCGCATCGGACTTCGTATCTCGACCTGACGGATCCATCTCGCACACATCCCTCCTCCGCAAAGACATTACGAGCACGCAGTGAGCATTAGTAGAGCCGGCCGAGCCATTCGAAGAAGCCCGTGTAGCACGAGAGCATCTTCCAGAACATTTTGCCCGCAACGCAACGAAGCGACCATGCTAGCCGCGTCCTCCTCTTTTCCACGAGACTACTGTTTCCAACTGCCTCTAGAGGCAAAGTCCCACAGCGTACGCGAACAAGCCGCCCAATACCTCTTACCAGTAAAGGCATTCCAGGGGGACCCGAAGCGGTGAGGCACCACCCTCGTGAAAACTACGTCGTGAAAAGCCAAAAATGTCTTGTGCCAATTAGGCTGTTCGCTGATGCTCACTGCTGTGCTCGTTGCTCGTTGGTCGACGATGGAAGACTTGGGAAAGCTATCCCAAGGCTGTGGCGTCGCTTGGGATAGAAGAAGACCCTCGTCTCGCAAATCTCAGGGTTCGCATGTCATGATAGCGCCATAGTCGACTCGTCCACACTCTGATTCTCGAGATGAAAGGTTGCCAAGCTTTCCGAGACAGAACACCGCAGTGTATGTGTGCTTTGACAAGGACCTGCTCTACTTCCGACAAATGCAAGCAAGATGCGAGCAGAGTCAAAATCGGAAAGAGACTGGGCAACGGACAGCTGCTGATTCGATGCAGCTCATTTACCTCTCCAACGAGATTGGGTAATGTGGATATCACGACGTCGGTCGTTGATTCGAATACGCGCGCGCGATAGGATGGAACATGCCGATGAAATTCCACGGGCTGGATAGGCCTTAGTGGAAACATACCTTGATTTGTGCCTCATTCACGTCCTTAGGCTACGCAGGTATTAGTATGAAATGGCCGTCATGTCAGGATCAAGTGATTGTGCTTACCAGGTTGCTGACGACAACCTTGCTATCTCCGCCAGCGCCTGACGTTCGTACAGGTGCTTGCTTTGAGGTAGCACCTCGGGTCTGTCTTGTGTTCTTCTGCACACCGCCGACGGGAGTGGTAGGGGCGCCAGGTCGTCCTCCTACGGAACGGCGCGCAGGGCCTTTACCTCCAGCACGGCCACGGGCGCCACCAGTGCGCTTCGTGGTCGTCGAGAGGATCTCATCCAGGGACTGGTCGAGCTTGTTTCCGGCCGACATCTTGATGGCGATGGTAGAGATGATGTGTGTTTGCGGCGATGCGGAAACTCTTCGCGAGGCTGCGACAGGTAACTGTCGGTTCAAGTTGTCCGAGAGTGGATTAGAGATTAGTCGGATGAGCGCGAACAAGGGTGTGATCACAGTTCGTTTGGTGGTAAGCGCTGCGTCAGGATGACTTGACTTGAGGCAAGCAGCGATGAAAAGTGATGATGGCGTGTGGCGACAGAGGTTGAGATGAAAAGGCGCGGAGAATAAAGAGGACTTGAGGAAGAAGGCGAGGCAAGTTGGATGCTGCCGGGTAACAGAGAATGATGTAGTCTTGATCGAGGTCTTTCCGGTGTAGACGAGAAAGAGGTCGAGATGGAAGAAATGGACTTGCGTTGGGTGTTTGATGGGGACAAAAAGAGGAAGCCTTGAACTAGCGAAAGGGAAGAAGCGCAGAAAACGGGGAGTCGCGGTCGGAGGGTGCTGGGGGATGTCGCGAAAACTGGGACCTGATGACACGCTTTGGCAGCAGGTAAAGCGCGCTACTCCAAATCCGGCTTATCGGCTGATTACGACGCAATGCGACGCATGACTATAAGGCTGTAAAGTTACCTATCAATGCAGCATCGCCCATTGTCGTAACTATGAAGCTCAGGTTCAGTAGTCGATACGGGTTCTAAGTAAAGACGCAAGAGAAGCAACGAGGAAACGGATACGCTCGCACTGTATATATGTTCTGCCTATTGGGATTGGGATTGAGGCCAGATCTATTCCCATTGCATTGTCGCCGGCAAAAACCACTGCAATTGCGCGTTGCTGCTGCGGTCTGCTCTGCTCTGTTCTGACCTGCCCAGTCAGACCGACATGTTTGGGATCTCACGATCATGATGGAGTAGCCATCCCCTACATCTTCACCTATGGTATCAAGTTCTCCCCTTTCGTTTGGCCCTCCCAATCAAGCTTATGGCTGTCGCTTGCTGCAGTGTCATCCAGGTATTCCCGTTGCAACTACAAATGCGCAAATCTTCCATGGCATTCTTCTGTTTGCTTCCTGGCTCCCGAGTATCCCCTACTGTTTTCCCACAGCCTGAGCTTGATGTACCGGCTTCGTCTTGGCGTCCTTGGTGACAAGCACGCTGTCGCGGGAGTTGACCTCGAGGAAATGGTATACGACAATAAGAACCATGGCGGCAGATCCAAGGCCGATGGCCAATCGGTAAAGGTCGTCGTCGCTAATCATCGTGACTTGCGTAGGTGGGTAGCTACCTGTGCCGAGTTGCGTGTACGTATGCTGGTGGACTGTACTTGATTATCAATATTAGCAAAAGAAAGTGTTATTCAATCCGGTCGAAGAAGGAGAGCACATACCAGGCAGGTTTGCAGACTGGGTTATTTACCTTTGGTATTGTGTATGTGGGTTGTCGGCAACGATGTCCCAAGTCACCGGCGACAATGGAAAGGCCACTTTAGAGCTTCGAGAGCTGCTGCTGTGGCTTAAATATATAAGCTAGCTAGCGCAGCCACACATGACGCTCGGGCCATTTTTGACGTCAAATGGAAACCGCCCTGCTGCCCTGGTCTTTTGTCTCTTTCCCCCACCAAAAAGACGAAGAAGTCGTCACAAAGGCCACCAACATCCAACAGCGACTCGGGGTCTCAGATCAACTATCGACCCACCATTACTCGAACGCCCGTCTCCAGGGCATCGTATAATCCGATCGTACACATTTACTGAGCTAAAAGCTCCTCATCAGTCGCAATGCCGCCCAAAAAGGTCGATGTCGGGGCCAAGAAGAAGCCCGCGGTCAGCAAGCAGATCGAGGACAAGACTTTTGGCATGAAGAATAAGAAGGGTTCCGCTGCTCAGAAACAGATTAAACAGATTGTGTCCTCGGCTAGCAGTGGCGCCGAAGAGAAGAAGAGGCAGGCCGAGAAGGAGCAGCGTGCCCGAGAGAAGCAGGCTGCCGAAGATGCCAAGAGGGAGATGGAGGCGTTGCTGAATAAACCAGCACAAATTCAGAAGGTACCATTTGGCGTCGACCCCAAGACGGTAGTGTGCATATTCTTCAAGAAGGGCAATTGCGAAAAGGGCAAGAAGTGCAAGTTCTCTCACGATCTGTCGGTAGAGCGCAAGACAGAGAAGATCAACCTTTACACAGACAACAGGGCCGACGAAGAGGAAACGAAGAAGGCTGAGACCTCGGAGGATTGGGACGAGGAGAAGCTACGGAATGTCGTCTTGTCCAAAAAGGGCAATCAGCAGACCACCACCGACAAGGTCTGCAAGTTCTTTATCGAGGCCATTGAGGATGGCAAATATGGGTGGTTTTGGGTGTGTCCGAACGGAGGTAATGCTTGCAAGTACAAGCACTCGCTTCCACCAGGGTATGTTTCTGTTCTACTCATGCCGTCGAACGTACCGCTTACCCGCCATCTAGGTTCGTACTCAAGACCAAGGAGCAACGTGCTGCCGAAAAGGCATTACAGGACAAATCTCCTATGAAGACTCTGACTCTGGAAGAGTTCTTAGAGTCTGAACGGCATAAGTTGACGGGTACTCTCACGCCTGTGACGCCCGAATCCTTTGCGAAATGGAAGAAGGACCGTATCGATAAGAAGGCTGCCGAAGAGCAACTCAGACAGGCCAAGGAAGCCACTGGTCGTGCGTTGTTTGAGAGCGGCAACTGGCGCTTCACCGAACAAGACGCATCCGATGACGAGGACGAGGACGATGGTGTCTGGAACTTGGAAAAGATGCGGAAAGAGACGGAAGCCATCCGGCAACGGAAAGAGGAAGAACGACTGTACGGCGTCAAGGCTGACGGGTCAGTCGCCGAGCCGCCGGATGCTGAAAATGATGACGCTGCTGCCTCTGGGTCTTGAACGGCTCTAAGCCTCGTCCAAGCACCATGCAGCTTCAGTCATCCAAAGCGCAAGCTCCAATACTCCAAGCGACGAGCCGAGAGAGGTTACATTTCTGGAACAAACATTGCCAGGCGTGTCACTGTGGAGCTGTATACACATGCCAACAGACAAGTGTCCGTCACTCCTGCAACTGCGGGACATTGTTGTGACGGGCGAGTCGTAGCAGTTGTATCTTCACAATGAAGAGATGGCAGGAATTGTCGTTTACGGGCTATACTACTCCTGCACCTATAGATCATTGCAATCGTGATCCGTAGCGATGCCGATGAAGGGATGTTCGTTTATTTTATTTTATATGACTACATTACCTGGGGCAAAAGTTGAACCGAAGAAGTGTTAGCGTAACTGTTCGTACACAATAAAATGGTGGGGGGCATGTAGCTATTTACACGTTGGGTTGATAAATGGTCAGAGACCTACAGGCTACACCCGGATACCGAAGCCAATCCTACAAAGTTTAAACCCGTTCGTTCCCCTTATCGGGCATCTAATACGAACAGTGCAACAAAACACTTCGCGTTAATCGCTAGTTGAGATAGACAACACTACTAGTGATATTGACATAAGTTTTTGGTATTAATTATCTAATAATTGCATATTGTTACCAAGTACAATCTAATTTTAGTATCTCTTTAGTATAAATTGCAAATTGATTCTTTAAAAATAGTAAATAAGTATCTAATTTTTTAATATATTAGAGAAAAATAGAAATTATATTACCTACTTATTCAAACAGTATTTTGATTATATATAGTTGTTTTACAATACAATACGTTTGTAATATCTATCTTTTATTTTCTAAAATTATAAATACTGTCTAATCTAACAATTTATCGTGTAGTCTTTTAGGTTGTTAGAAGCTAAATATACTCCACTTAAGGTAAATTAAGCGGATCGGCGTAATGAGCCTCTACGAGTGCCCACCCGAGTTAAGTTAACAGATTTTTAGACCGTGTTGTTAGTACCCCTAGGTACGCGGCGCGTCCCCAGCAACTTACTACCTCTTACTTCCATACTTCCGATATATATGGTACTCCCCAAGGTGACTGCCATTGCCGAAATGACAGGATGCTGATATTGCGACTGTGAGCCTACGAAATCTCGAGACGGGCCTTCAGGTCGATTTTTCTTTGCAGAGATCCTTAACGTGCCAAGGCTGACACAATGCCCTCTGGGAAGGGCACTGAGAGTGAGGATGATGAGATTTTGTTATTAGATGATGACCGAATCCTAATCGAAAAAATAGAGAATGGGGTAGAGGGGGATGAGGAAGAAGGGGGATCACTCATTCAACCAATCGTCTCGGATCTCGCATCCCCATTCCGGCGGAAGCCAGCAGGAGGCCCATCTCTCTCCCAACCATCACCTTCGGTATCGCGGTTCTCGGTTCTCATCAGATCCTCACCAGCGCCGTCACCCCAACGACAACAACTGCACTTGCCCAGTTTAGGTTGTTCGTCAGCAGGTCCCAATGGGCAGGCACCTATCTCGTTAGCTCTGAACGGCAGAGCGCGACTTGGCCGATCAGCGCGGCCCGGCAACATGGGAGTTCGAGACGCGTTCGCCGGGCTTCTAGGCCGACACCAGCGAGAGTTGATGTCGCAGCACAAGAGCGCCGACGGAACTCCTCCAACGTCCAAAAAACGAGGCCGCCCTAAAGGATGGAAACCAGGCATGTCCTATGCAGAGCTGAGGGGCGATCCTCCGCCTGCCTACCGTTCCAAGAAACCTAAGGCGTCGGGTATGAGATCACCGGGCGGCACGAGGGAGCTCAAGCGCGGCGGTCGTCATCTCAAAGCATCCGTGCTGCCAGAGAGAGAACTGTACCTACGCTCGGAGCCCAAGTACGAGCACTTCTTGTGCGAATGGATCGAAGAGGATTCGAAGGGGAGACGGTACCAGTGTCCGGCGCAGCTGCAAAACATGGATACGCTGCGAAAGCACGTGTTCTTGGTGCATGGGTTTGAGGCGCAGATTTGTCGTTGGCGGAAGTGTTTCGGGCCTGCGATCGCAAAGAAGGATGACGAGGATGAATACGCGCCTGACTACGACCCGGTTGCAGAGCTGGAACCATATGAGCACCCGGAGATATTTGATACAGACAAGGAGTTCCAGGAGCATATGGAGAGGGCACACTTCAAACCAAACTCATGGCATGTCGGTGACGGGATACAGAACAAGGGGATTGAGCTGCTGAAGAGAGACTCGAACAAACTACCAGCATATCTATTTGACGAGGAAGGGAAACAAGTTACGCCGTCGGTAAAAGACCAGCGTTACGAAGATACACAAGGCATGCTCGAGCGCAAACGGAAGCTAAGGCGGCTGATACAGAAGGCGCAGCAGAATGCCCCGGATGAAGAGGAATACATAATGCAGATGATGGGGCAGGATGATCCGACACCCGAATAGGATGTTGTGACTTGGTCAACGTTACAAAGGAGGTAGTTCCACGCGACCGAGACCCCAGGATCTTGCAGCGGTTCACGGAACTTGGAGCAAGTCACAGGACCAGCGTTGTGGTCGTTTGCTGTGTTGCTGACTCCGAACGGCCGCCACATACCTACACAAACAGAAACAGAAACAGAAACAGGAGCAGAAACGCGGCTGCGGCAAGCATTTCACCATCGGGTTAGGGTTGGCGCGGACCGCACGAGCTAGTATAGTAACCATCTGTTCATGGAGCAGCCGGACGTGTTCACGGCGTTGCACGCTTGGGTTCAATCCGAGTAAGCACCGTTCAACTATATTTTGGGGGGTCCACGTAACGTTAGTTATAGAAGAGTGATGACCGTCTGGAACGTTTCCCCAACGGCTACCAAGCGTGCTCTTGGTGCTTACTGATAACGTAGCTTGTGAACCGCGTACATGTTTATAGGGGGACAGCTAGTCGGGTGGCATTGTTAGAGACCTGTGAAGTAGATGTTGCAATGCATGCCTATTCCTTCGACGGTAGTGCCATGATATTATTGCTTCTTCGGACGATTGGACATATAAAAAGGAGAAAACAAAAGACCAAGTTGGCAGGAGCTGACGTCCCGTACGTAACTGTTTGGTATTGTGTCTTGTTTTTAGTCTGCGCTGATGTTGAAAATACTATCCCGGTCATCAGGGCTGTACAATAAATAGACTTTCGGCAGCTTGACTGATATAAGTATCCATAGTCCGGTGCCCTTTACGGAATCTGCGTATGCACTATGATGCAAGGCTGGCAATGTCCCTGCGGAGAGCCCATGGCTAGGTATTGACCACTGTCACCATGTACCTTGAGAAACAAACGGTCGGTCGGTCGAAAAAGCGACCTGCCTGCCTGGAGCCTGGAGGGTGGTGTTATCAATTGCCGGGATAACTATCCGTAGTTGCCTCTCTCTCTCTCTCTCTCTCCTGCTAACATTTCCGTAAGTAATCCGTAACTTTGCAGTCAGTCAGTCACCAGTGAGTGAGTGGTTCCCAGTCCAGACCCGATTAGTTACACCGGCTTCGAACAAGGGGCAGACAGCTCGCAACCACCAATCCTTCTCTCTTCCTTTCGCTCGGCGCAGACAAATGGATTTACTATGGAGGCCTGTGTCTTGGCAGAGAGAGGGGACCGACCACTGGTTCTCGAGAGTCGAGCCCGTCGGTGACAGGACGGGGACGTTTACCCAGTATACTTTTCTTCCTCCTTCACCGAGACGGAGTATATGACGGTCGCATTGCCGTCAATGCCACGCGAGGTTGAAGCTGCTGCCAGCTGGGTTGCCAGCCCGGGTCCATGGGTCGCATGACGGCAAAGCTGTTACGAAGTACGGATACTGTGCACTCGGTATTGCGCGAGATGCATTGCAGCATTGATCACCGAGTGGTATTGGTGTTACGGAATATATCTAAGCCGTCTTTCTAACGGAGTCGCGGGCCCCTCCCAAGAGGATTTAGACCCATAAAACCGTCGGCCTATCAGGCAAGTAACTATGATGGCACAATTCGGCTTTTTTGAGACGGTGACGCGTCATTTGTTGGCTTTCACGAATCGGCGTCCGTTGGTTGCGAGATTCGGGTACTGAGGTTTTGCAATTTGCCAGGAGTTGAACCTGGAAGGTGGTTGATGTCGATGATATGATGTCGAGGTTGGAGAGCCTCTGTTCAGAGCATACCAAGTAGATAGGCATATAACCACGCGAGTACGGAGTACGGAGTACTCCGTACAGTTGAGGCACTTGCTGGACTGGGACACAAGACACGCTGCAACTGCGGTACTCCATAACTACATGGTCAATACTTTGTAACTTTAGGCAATTGTTAAAGACTCGAGAGAGACATAGCAACACCTGTCGAACGTCTCTATCCACATACTCACCAATGGGTGTGTGAGCGTATGAGCGTGTGAGTGTGTGAGTGAGTGTGTGAGTGTGTGAGTGTGTGAGTGTGTGAGAGTGTGAGTGTGTCAGTGCCAAGGTTGATTGACTAGTTAGTTGCCCATTGCCCATTGCCCTAACCTGCCCCGGCCGTGGAGTTCTGTACATGCGATTGCATCAGTGAAATGGAACATGCGGGTCTCTAGAAGAGCCCTACGCGATGCGCTGCATGCATGCATGGCGACTCAGTCCCGCCCTACGTAGTTGCGTAGTAGTACTGCTACCAAGTATCCGTGCTCTCACGTTCGGCTCCTTCGTTTGTGCACTACTTTACTACTTTTACATGGTAACTTATACTATACTATGCAATGACTGGCCCTTTCTAGGTGGCCACCGACTCCTCTTCCTGCACGATCATCGATGGAAGAAGAGACGAATGTCGGCTGAAGGTTTTACTTTGTCAATCTAAGCCCCCCCTCTCAGACACGCCCAGAGTCCCAGACAACCTCCGAGGTACCCGCCTTGTACACACCTGCCGGAGTACATAGCCCCTCTTCTCGAATCTTGTCCAAGTCGCCTCGCTCTTTCATCCATCATCCGTCACCCATCATCCTCTCTGTTCTGTTCCAAACCAACGAGAACGAAAGTAACTCCAGTCGTCCAGCAGGCCCATGACGGCTTCTCAGATTGGATCGAATGAGTCTGTTGTCTGGTTGATTCATCTTCCGGGTCGTTACGAGTGTTGATGGAGGCTTGGTAATCCTGGCCAGGCCCGTGTTTGATACCTGGGGTCTTCACTCCACATCCATCCGTCCAACACTCGTTACACGTCCCCGTCCGTCCCCCAATCCATCCCACCTGGCACCCACGGAGCTGCTGCGTGCTGCGTGCTGCGTGCTGCGTGCTGCGTGCTGCGCCGCTGATCTTGCTGCTACAGCAACTTATCCATTCATTCATTCATTGCCCCTGGTCCCAACCCAACCCAGGCAAGCCATCGTGTCCCGAGGTAGCGTCTCCCCCTTTCGGCTAGAGCCACACTCGTAGTACTCCGTACCCAGTACCCATCCATCCCATCATTCGTCTCCCATTGCTCTGCCCAGGTGCTGCTCCATCGCCATTCATGGAATCCACTTCTACATCAGCAGCCATTGCCGCTGCCGCTTCCGCCTCCGACGCCAATCGTCCCTCTTCACTTCTACCTGTTCTACCACCACGCCCACAGCTGCCGCTTCTCAATTCCGATCAACGTCGCCGAAGCACCCTTCGCATCAAACAGCGACTATCAACATGGCATGCGCATGATCTCCAGACACTCGACAAAGACAACATCATTGAGACCGACGCCAGCACCGTCAACACAATCAAGATGCCGTCCATCAAGTCGCCGAATGGCAACTTCAACCAGAAGCTCAAGAACTTCTTCCGCATCAGCAACGACTCCAAGTCTGACAGCCACAACAACCACTCGTCGGAGAAGGGCGCCACCCTCAAGCCCAACGACGGCAGGCCCAATGGCTTTCGCAACACAAAGTTCTTTTCGTCCGTCGGGCGCCTTAGGTCGACCACCACGGCCAGCGAGCACAACACGATCGACGAGGCCATGAGCCCGACCGCACATGCGAACCCCTACTATACCCTACAGGGCCAGCCCGGTCTCCGCCATCACAACGAGGGATCCGTGCCGCCTAGCCCGCCCGACACGCCCTCCCTCAAGATCGACGGCCCCGATGGGACCAAGGTGGCCCAGACGACGAATGCGACCAAGGAGGAGTTGGCGAGGAGACTACGCAGGGTAGCCAGCGCACCCAACGCCCACGGCATGTTCTCTTCCAAGGGCAAGGGCAGTGGAGAGCGGCCCGCCACCGCCGAGCTGGGCAAAGAACCCCTGATTGCAGACGCCGCCTCGCTCAGTCTCGTCGACAAGACGGCCACCGACAACGGTAGTCTCGGCGTGCCCGACGCCGACGGTCTCGGTGCTCTAGCGCCCCCGAGGAGTCCGTTGGCTTTCCGTAGGACGTATAGCTCCAACTCGATTAAGGTGCGCACCGTCGAGGTCGGGCCCGCCAGCTTCGACAAGATTAAGCTCATCGGGAAGGGTGACGTGGGCAAGGTCTACTTGGTGCGGGAGAAGAAGAGCACAAGACTCTACGCCATGAAGGGTAAGCTTCCTGATGCATTCTGTGCACTCGGCGTTGGCCATGGGCGTCCACTGACAAGCATACAGTCCTGAGCAAGAAAGAGATGATCAAGCGCAACAAGATCAAGAGAGCGCTGGCGGAGCAGGAGATTCTTGCCACGAGCAACCACCCCTTTATTGTCACGCTATATCACTCGTTCCAGTCAGAAGATCACCTGTACCTCTGCATGGAATACTGCAGTGGCGGCGAGTTCTTCCGAGCCTTGCAGACACGGCCCGGCAAGTGCATCCCCGAGGACGACGCGAGGTTCTATGCCGCAGAGGTCACTGCTGCCCTGGAGTACTTGCATCTGATGGGCTTCATCTACCGCGACCTGAAGCCCGAGAACATCCTGCTGCACCAGTCAGGCCACATTATGCTCTCTGATTTCGATCTGTCAAAACAGTCGGGCTCGGGCGGTAAGCCCACCATGATCATGGGGAAGAACGGTGCGAGCACATCGTCATTACCCACGATAGACACCAAGTCATGTATAGCCGACTTCCGGACAAACTCGTTTGTGGGCACCGAGGAATACATTGCCCCCGAAGTCATCAAGGGCAGCGGACACACCAGCGCAGTAGACTGGTGGACGCTGGGAATTCTCGTCTACGAGATGCTCTACGGAACCACGCCGTTCAAGGGTAAGAATCGTAACGCGACTTTCGCCAACATTTTACGCGAGGAGATTCCCTTTCCCGAACACTCGGGATCGCCGCAGATATCAAAGTGAGTCTCTCTCTGCCCGCCCCGGCCGCTGAACATGCACTGACTCTCGCAGCCTATGTAAATCGTTGATTCGCAAGCTCCTCATCAAGGACGAGACACGTAGACTGGGAGCTCGTGCTGGCGCTTCGGATATCAAGGGCCACCCCTTCTTCCGGACCACGCAATGGGCCTTGATTCGTCACATGAAGCCGCCGATCATACCCAGCCAGAGCCGCGATATTGACACCATCAACTTTAGGAACGTCAAGGAGAGCCAAAGTATTGACATCAGCGGTCTCAAGGGCGTCCCCCTTGATAGTGGACTGGCGACGCCGAGCGGCGAGGACGTCGTCGATCCCTTTGAGGAGTTCAACAGCGTCACATTGCATCACGACGGCGACGATCATTACGATAGCCAGGGCTCGACCGCATATGACTCTTGATGAGCCGGCATCGACCAAAAGGCACTGGGCCTGTCGAGTTTTTGAACAGCCACCTGTGTGCTGCGTCTTCACACTGTAGCGAATGCGTTTGTTGTCCAGAAAAGCGGTCGTTGTTAGGCGAAAAGTCTTGGGGGGCGTGGAGTGGCTCTTTCCAGAGCTTGTCTGCCATGCGCCGCGCGCATCATCGAAAGTCGTTCCGACGCAATGATTGTATTATGATTTATGGATTGCGAGGAATCATTGGTCGGCACGTGTATTGGGCGCACCACTATCATTTAATCGCAAGCCGAAAGAGCCGATCGCGACGAGGGCAGGCTCATGTACTCGAGCGTGGGTGGAAGGCCCGCCGCGGTGCAGCAGTCGACGGATCGACGGGAGAATTCATATCAACGGCGTTCATGATGGTAATGGAGTTGATCACGGTTTCGATTGCACTTTTCTAGGGGGATGACATGTTCAAAGGCACTACGTAACCGTGGTTGAACCCTAACAGCGATTGTCATATATAACTAGGTTTTATCAATCCGTGGATGTCGTCGCGCCAACGGTCTGGTCTGTTGAGCGCGTTGTCCTTCCTGTCCTTGCCGACGTGTGACTGACTGTGGCGGCTGGCTGGGTGCTGGGTCCGATGAGGCTGACGTGACATTGTAGAGATTCACGGAGAAGAGAGAGCCGTGCTGTGGCGGTGGCTCTGAGCACGATGATGGCAATGACTCTGCCTCGTTGACACACGTTCTTCGTGTGAGTACACGGTACAGCTCTTTGTGATGCTGGCGATCCTGTCCGACAGACGAATTCTCAACTGCGTGGCCACGGAGAGACAGGGCGAATTCACGACAGTTACTACTTCTGTACAGTGCCCCTTGGCAGAGCGTCGTTTCTCGCCACGTCTCGCCCAGGAGCGGCAGTCGAACAGATCGAGGCGGTGTCTCGAAGAACCTCCACCGGGAAACTGGCTCAGGACCGTCATGTGGGACGGATTCCACAACCTACCAACGTCTAAATACCAGCGGATACCTCACGGATATAGGAACTTGCTCACTAGAACGTTGAAATCCATCCATGCTTTCTCCGTGGAAGGGTTCTATAAGACAGACGTCTTGCCTGTTCGTTATCGATCAACTGATGCCCATCCCATCTATACATACATTGGTTTTTCTCCCATCGACACTTACCTCCACCCCATTACTCAACAGGACATCATGAACTTCAAGTCGATCTCCCTTCTTCTCCTGCTCCAGCTCGGGGGCGCTACCCTGGCGCTAGCTAGGCCACTCGCCTCTCTCGATACGGTTTCTGATTCCATTCCCGTCGCGGCGGAGCTGCCCCCACCGCCGAAAGCAAGTGACGGCGCGGATCTGGACATCCCGATCATCCCCGAGAGTCTGACTGGCTCGGATGATATGGATTGGTTTGCTATTCACAAGGGTAAGCGATCGTGTTGTTTTCTCGGCCGTCTGTTCTGCGTTTTCTGTGTGTTTGGATTCGTTAGCTATCGAGAGCGGTCTCTTCTCAACAGGGAATACTCTGCAACCTATAGGCAACGGCAGCGGCGAGCAGGGAAATCCGGAAGAGGTTGGCAAAGGCGTCGTCGTACCAACAACCCATCAGACTACCGGTACCATTGGACGAGTCACGTGCTAACATTCATCCTTGACAGTTGGCGGTGGCGCCCATAAAGGTTATGAAGGCTTCAAAGGTTATGAAGGCTTTAAAGGCTATGGAGGCTATGGAAGCAGTGGAAGCAGTGGAAGCCCTTCGAGCGGCCAAGGTGGTTATATCGGTGGCACAGGGGCCGGTGGCCGCATAGGTGGTGAGTTGCTTTGTCCCCCGTTCTGCCCATGCCCACGTCACATCCGGGGGAAGTGGTTTTTTCCGGGTGTAAACTCGGATATAATTACCCACGACTCTGGGGGAGCACATGCGTCAGATCGGAAGAAACTGACGTTGAATCTGCTGATAGGTCTCACGCCAGGTATCGGTAACGGTTTCGCAGCCACCGCCGGCGCTGCTTTCGTCGCTGGCCTCGGCTTCATCGCCGGTGGCAACTACGACCAGGTGGGAGCTGCTGCTCGTGACGGAGAGGTGCCTTGGGCCTGGATGATTGTCCTGCTAGCTCTACCTGCCGTGTTGGTATGATGAAGGGGATGGGAGCGAACAGTGTCCATGCGAGCTCGGCCTTGTGGGCTGTGCCTATTCCTCGACTTTAGGCACGGGACGGTGTATTTGGGCACAAGATTGTGCGTATAGTTCTCTAGCCTCAATACAAGCTGATTGATCCCCCGGCCACAATGTCCGCGGTATTCCAATTCCACCCTCGCGTTGTCCTGGTGAGAACTTTTGGGGACTCGGCGATACCGCCACACGGTGGCAAGCATCTATCTCCAACTACTTTGTTAGCACTAATACGGGCTCTCTCTCTCACGGGCAGTCGAACGGGATTGGACCTGATTCCACGAAAGGAAAACACTATGGATTCACCCATCACATCCCATAATCTCGGCTGAGATGTCTCTCGATCTGGCACGGAGAACCTGTTTGGCGCTGGCGATCTACGCTCTACGCTATACACTGTCTTTGTTACCCAGCTCAGTCTTTTCAAGATGCACGACAAGAAAACAGCACCACGTCCAACCAGAAAGCCCAGTCGAGTTTCGTCGTCCCCAGGCGACAGTAACTCCAAGTGAAAAGTCTTCTTGTTTGTTTATTTTTCTTTTCTTGCAGGCTACCTTCCTAGTACACGCGAGCGGAGTTTAATCAAACGATAACCCACTATGCCTCAGACTGATTTGGTCATGATAATTATCCAACACGATCAGGGTTGTACCTGGCTCCTTGCGTATCCCGCCCGAGCTGCAGCCACGGGGTTCGAACGTCCACGATCGAGAGCCAAGCAAGCACGTTTTAGCTGGGACAGACGATTGCATTTCACATCAGGATGACTCATTCCCGTCCAGTACCCAGCAACCCGTGCCGCAGTAGAAAGACAAAACCCGTCATTATTCCATTATGCCCTGTCCACCCAACGCCACCCAGCCAGCCAGCCAGTCAGCTTTCATGCTACGGTTACATGTCCATCTGCATCAGATACATCTCGAATATACGCATAAACTTGGCCACGAAAGCCTCGAGGTGGAAGATGACTTTGGTGCCGGTCCTGATGCGGTGCTCGTAGAACGCGGACCACTTGATGACCTCCCACTTCAGGTCGTCGTCGATGAGTGCTATCAGCTTAAAGGTCAATGTCTTGAGGATAGTGGAAGGCGGTATGCAATGTGTGAGCAGGTCGTAGAGCTTTGCGCGGACCTGGAGGATGCGCGAGGGTGTGTGCTCTTCCATGATGTCCTTGGCAATCTGGCCGATGAGAGCCTCCCAGTCTGGTGGCGGTATCGGGGTGTCGTCTGTGATTTTTTCACTGTACGGTGGTCAGAACGCCGCCAGATGAATCGGGCACGGTGTGCGTGTGTGAGTGGGTATAACCTACTTTTGTGCGTGTACCGCCTCGTACATCAACAGAGCCCTGCGCAGATTCCGCCCACTCTCCTCTGCTATCCTCTTGTGTAGCCCCTTGACGACAGGCCAGCCTTCCCTCTTGGCGGAGTCGGCCAGTACCTGGGAGATGTCGTGTATGGTCGGTGCGGCGACGCGGACCAGCAAGGTCCTGCTTCGGATGGGGGCAATGATGTTTGCGGTGCTGTTGGCCAGCAATATAAGGCGCAGATTGGGACTGTACTTTTCCATGGTCCGTCGCAGCGCGGCCTGGGCATCGCGTGTGAGGTGGTCGGCCTCGTTGATGACGACGACCTTGAATTTCTGGCGGGCCTGCTGGTCGACCTGCTGCGTCTGGGCGACCTCCTTGAGCAGATCTTGGATGACGACCCGATCGTAGTTGCCGACATCCGAGGGTGTGATCTCGAGGTGGTACACGGATGTGACAATGTTGAACTCGAGCTTGCGGTTGCTGCTCGTCTGGAAGACGCGGGCGTCGATCTTGATCTTCTCGACACCGGGGCCGTAGAGCTCCTTCAGCGTGGCGACGATGCGCGTCTTCTTGCCGGCGCCCGAGGGCCCGTAGACGAGAAGGTGGGGGAAGTCACCGCTGGTTGCCTGGGAGGACACTCGTTAGGACATTCGTTGGGACTTGTCGCGGGTCATGGGCTGATGGGCTGATGGGTCGTGGATCGTGGATCGTGGATCGTGGGATCGTGGGATCGTGGGATCGTGAATCGTGGATCATGAATGCAGGGTTTCCGTCTTACCAAAGACCGTAACCGGTCTGACAGCTCCGGGTGGTATGTGAGTTGGTCGAGGGAGCGCGGCCGGTGTTTGTCGACAATGAGAGCCATGATGGGCGGGCGTGTGTGCGATGGTCAAGTAAGACTTGTTTGTCAGACTGCAACGTTAACGTTGGCCGTGGTCCTCGTGGTGGTGACAGTGTTCTACTTGGTATTGCTCAGTGCCAAGAAACATACATGCTGGTGGCAGGTGCCGCTGCGAGTTTTGGACGACTACTAACTAGTTAAGTTGCTGTGCACTTCCTTCGTAGACGCGTAAATTGGTTTCCAAGACGCGTCGAGAGCTGTCGAGGGTCGAGGCTCTTCCCTTTCGGCCTAAGCCATGTTCGGCTAGGTCCAGAAGGAGAAGGAGAGCGACCCCCCATGTCCATCCATGTCCGCGGGGTTACATAACGTTAGTTCGTACCTAACTTGACTTCCACAGAACCATACAGTAACGAACCTTGAGGACTTGGCGGTCTGAGCCTGGCGGCTGATATCGCTCGAGGAATGGAACGGATGATGGGTGATGGATGCAGCCTTTTCAGGGACCAGATGGCAATATCCGTACGTAGTAACTACTACTCTGATCTACGTACGGTAGTAGTATACACGTCCCGACTAGTTACCCAGACTCGTTCTTCTCTGGACCAGAGGCTCTACAGATACTTCCCAACTCGGCTGCTGGCGTCCGCCGCTGTTTCACTGCATAAACGGTGATGAACCACCCACCCCCTCCCCCTCGCAACTGACTCGTGGGTGCTGGAGAGCGCTCCGGTCTCGTCCGTATTCTGGGGATCAGCGCTGTCTTTACTTCTCGTCCCTAGGAATAGTCTGCATGCCATGTAATAATCCATTGGTCACGAATTGGCGGCGGTGGCCTTGTCCGCGCACACCTTGCGGTCTGTACATGCCTGTACTCCGTACTTTGCACGACTTTACCAGGGGTCCCACAGATAGCTAACTTATTACTACGTCCGTACCGTGTACGGAGTACAAAGTACAAGAGACTCGAACGAATTAAACCCCCCACCTTGTGCATTTCCCAGTGACTATTTGGGAGCAGGCGAAAGCTGGGAGAACTCAATTCCCACGACTTGTTTTTTCCCTCTGTCCGTACGGATACAGCACAGCAGGAAGTCAAGTAACAAACCTTCTTAGCGGGTGCGCGTCTGTATTGCCCTCAACATCCTTAGGTGCTGAGCTATATTCGGGCTCGTCCCATATACCCATATCAATCAAGTACTTTGCTTGCTCGTGTCTGTTTCCCCAGGCATCTCCAACCTCACAGCACAGTCCAGACTCTAGCTTCCAAGTTCGGGCAGCGACTCGCTCCCAGCCCCCATCATGTCGTTCAACAACCGCAAGTTCTCCATGAACAAGCACACGGGCGTGCCTCGGCCGTCTCGAAGGTTCAGCACCGCTGAGCCTAGCGCTACCGGTACGTACGAAGTACTCTGTCTTGTACTGCTGCACGATCCTCCCCCCTTCCCCCTTTCCCCTTTCCCCAGACTGTCTAGGCGATAGTCTTCTTGGCATCACCTGCCGTCCGAGACACCCTTCCCTTGGCATGCACCTCCGACTAACACCGTAAACCCCAGAAACCTCGTCCAAGATCCATCGCCAGTTCCGTGCTGCCCACGAGGGACATCTCCCCCACGCCGGCCTCGACGCAACCCGTGCCTCCACCGGCGTCGTGTGGTGTACCGAGCGTGCCGCCGAGTATGGCTTCCTCGAGGAGCCTCACAAGTGGGCCAACCTGGGTCAGGGTGCCCCCGAGGTCGAGGACGACATCGAGGGCTGCTTCCAGCGCCCCTCCACCATCGACGTCTCCTCGGCCGCCAGGGAGTACGGTCCCACCGCCGGCATCAAGCCCCTGAGAGAGGCCGTCGCCCACATGTACAACGAGTGTCATCGCCAGGGCAAGGACAGTCTCTACACCTGGGAGAACGTCGCCATCGTGCCCGGCGGTCGCGCTGGCCTCATCCGCATCGCTGCCGTCCTGAACAACGCCTACCTCAGTTTCTTCATCCCCGACTACACGGCATACAACGAGATGTTGTCGCTGTTCAAGAACTTTGCAGCCATTCCCATCCCCCTGGACGAGGAGGACGGCTACCACATCCACCCCGACAAGATCGCCACCGAGATTGCCAGAGGTACCTCGGTCATCCTGACCTCCAACCCCCGAAACCCCACCGGTCGCGTTGTCGCCAACCCGGAGCTGGCGGAGATCCAGGATCTCTGCCGTGGCCGAGCCACCTTTATCAGCGACGAGTTCTACTCGGGATACAACTACACCAGTGACTGTGACGGAACCACCATCTCTGCTGCCGAGAACATCGAGGACGTCGACGAGGATGACGTCCTCATCATTGACGGTCTCACCAAGCGCTTCCGCTTGCCTGGCTGGCGTATCGCATGGATCCTGGGCCCCAAGGAATTCATCAAGGCGTAAGCAGCCACCACCGATCTCCGTGATTCAAAGCTGACCACACCGCAGTATCGGATCTTGCGGTTCGTACCTTGACGGTGGTGCCAACGCTCCTTTCCAGGAGGCCGCCGTTCCCATGCTCGAGCCCACCCTTGTCAAGGCTGAGATGAAGGCGCTGCAGACCCATTTCCGTGTAAGCCAGTCCACAAAACAGTTGCGATGCCATCATACTGACCCCTTTGACAGGCCAAGCGAGACTACGTCATCAAGCGTCTGCGCGACATGGGCTTCGTCATCAAGCTCGTGCCCGACAGCACCTTCTACCTGTGGCTCAACCTCGAGGGTCTTCCCAGCAAGATCTCGGACGGATTGAACTTCTTCCAGGCCTGCTTGGAGGAGAAGGTCATTGTCGTGCCTGGTATCTTCTTCGACCTCAACCCTGCCAGAAGACGTGACTTGTTCGACAGTCCTTGCCACCACTGTAGGTTCCCTTGCCCTTGCCGGTTCATCTACCCGCCAGTAGTGGTCGAGCCTGCGTGTTCTTTGAGGTTTCGGTGCTGACAATGATGGTAGTCGTTCGGTTCTCCTACGGACCTAGAATGGAGACCCTGGCCCTCGGATGTGACGGTATTGAGAGAGTCGTGCAGAAGTAAGTCATCCTACAAGGTACCCATCAGGAAGAGTATGACCAGATAGCTAACAGCACAACAGGGCCCGGAAGGAAAGGGAACAAAAGGAGCAGAGCAGCAACTAATCGCTTACCAGCTCACTTCAGGATAGATGAATTTGCATAGAACGAGATTTGGAGTACAACAGGCCTGGCCAAGCGAGATGATACACAAGTGGTTTTCAAGCGGATACATATCTAGTGTACTGGAAATTGACGTCTTTCCCTGAGCTGTTTGTTGCGTGAGTTTGGACTTGTGGGAAGAGTGAGGCAAGATGAATTGAAGATGATGGATGAGACGATAATCACCTCGGCACATGAATGACCTGGTTGGTTGGTCTATTGGCCCGCTTTTGTCCCTCTTCCAAGCCGGCACGGCTCACTGACTAGGTATACTACGTAGTTATTACGGATACTGGACACATGTGATAATCTCACTGGGCCAACATCAATTTCCCGAAACCAGGAATCAAGTACCGGTATCCGTAAGGCCAGGTTCATCTTCCAAAGGATCAATCACCCCGTTGCTACAATGTCGTGAACCGGATCTGCCCCGGTTTAGTCTCGTCGATGGATCTGATCTACTAACTAGCAGGTGACGGGGTTGAGAAAGGGGGTCCTTACTACGGAGTAACTAGATCAAAGTACTGTGTAAGTCATCCGTAAGTTGCCATAGTATTGTTGCCCAGGACCGAAAAGAGGAGCCCGCCCCGATCCCGTTATGCGCACCAATCAACCGGGCTGTCCGCGGGGAAGCCGCTGCCGAGCGAGCTTCCCCACGCCGCCCCGTTATTGACCGCGTGATCGGATTGGTGGTGCGCTGTGTGGTTGTTGTTTTGGGAGGGCATATATAAAGACCGGGTGGTTGTTGTGAACTGTGATACGTGACTGGCGACTCTTGGTCTCGGCTCAACTGCTTCATTCTTCATTCTACAAGAAAGTTGACCAGTCGCTGCAAAGAAAGAAAACACACGACAAACTTCAGTCACCAGTGAATACCGGATATGACGAGCTTCACCAGGCTGGCCGCCGGGGAGACCCCGCTCATAGAGGTCGATGTGCGCAAGAGGCTATCCAAGATCGACCCGATGACTTATGGCGGATTTACAGAGTAAACATGTTTCTTCCACACCTCGATCCATCGCACCCTCACCCTCTTTCCATCACAACGTAGCCCGAGAACAAACAGAAGCAGCACGCAAGCTGACAAGAAACCCCAGACACATGGGCCGGTGTATCTACGGCGGCATCTACGACCCCGGGAACCCGCTCTCGGACGCCCAGGGCTTCCGCAAAGACGTCGTCTCGACGCTCCAGGAACTCGACATACCCGTGATCCGGTACCCAGGCGGCAACTTCGTGGCGACGTACCACTGGGCCGAGGGCGTGGGGCCCCGGGCGCAGCGGCCGAAGCGGCCGGAGCTGGCGTGGCTGGGCGTGGAGTCGAACGAGTTCGGCACGGACGAGTTCATGGCCTGGCTCGACGTGCTGTCGGCGGGCAAGGCGAGGCGCGTGGAGCCGTACATGTGCCTGAACTTTGGCACGGGCACGCTCGACGAGGCCCTGGCCTGGGTCGAGTACTGCAACGGCACGCGCGACACGTACTGGGCCAACAAGCGCCGCGAGAACGGCCACCCGGAACCCTATGCCGTCAAGTACTGGGCCCTTGGCAACGAGGTCTGGGGGCCCTGGCAGGTCGAGCAGATGACCAAGGAGGACTACGCCAAAAAGGCCAACCAGTGGGCCAAGGCGCTGCGCCTGCTCGACCCGTCCATCGTCCTCATCCTGTGCGGCGAGAACGGCAGCTCGTCGTGGGACCACTACGTGCTGCAGGAGTGCATCCACCAGACCGATATGCACTCCATCCACATCTACACGGCCGACAACGGGGACCACCTCCGGAACGTGACGGCGCCGCTGAGCGCCGAGCGCTCCATCGAGATCACCGCCTCGCTCATCGACCTCGCCCGCATCGAAAAGGGCGTGGCCCCGTCCAAGCCGCCGACCACCATCTGCTTCGACGAGTGGAACGTCTGGGACCCGGAGCGCGCGCCGGGCGACAAGGGCGCCGAGGAGCGCTACACCCTGTCCGACGCCTTGGCCGTCGGCGTCTGGCTCAACGTCTTTGTGCGCCAGAGCCGCTACGTCGGCATGGCCAACATCGCCCAGACCGTCAACGTCATCAGCCCGCTCATGACGGTCGAGGGCGGCGTCATGAAGCAGGCCACCTGGTGGCCGCTGCTCCTGTTCAGCAAGTACATGCGCGGCTGGACCGTCGGCACCCACGTCTCCGCCGGCTCGTACCGCGGCCCCACGAACCCGGCCTGGCTGCAGGGCACGCTGGGCGACAAGGGGGCGCCGTGGCTCGATGTCAGCGCCGCCGTCGGCGACGACGGCGTCGTGAGCCTGGTCGTCGTCAACATCAGCGGGACCGAGGACTTCGAGGCGGACCTGAAGGGTATCGGACAGGATGTGACAGTGTACAAGGTGAGCGGGAAGAGCCTCGATGCTGTCAACGTCGCGGGGGACGAGAAGGTCGGTCTGAGCGAGGACAGGTGGGACGGAAAGGGCAAGTACTTGTTTCCCAAACACTCCCTGACAATGTTGAGGTGGAAGAGCGAGTAGATTGCGCTCGGGGTAGTTATACTTCCGACGAGCAAGTGTTGCGAGGTGGACTCTAGAATAAACGACGAGACAAAATTCTCCAAATGCTTTCACGCCGTACTATAACAGCCACCAAATGTCCCAGATGCTGTATGTGACCCATAGCTCCACCCATGCCCTTTTGATATTACACAACCAAATCATCCCAAAGATATATCCAAAATTGCCTCGAAGGCAAGTCCAGACAGTAGTGACTCATCACCATCGTATTCTTAGACCCAGGTGATGGGCCGTGCCGACCTCACCCGCCCCAGGATGATGCCATATCGCGCCGCGTGTTGCACTTCGCCAGCGTGTCATAGCACGTGCATCTAAAGAGGCCTTGTCATCTCCGCGACGTGCCGACACAAGGTACGTAATGTACTGGGCGCTATAAGCTCACTCTATGGGCATGTGTTTGCACAACTGTTTCAACGAGACCATATGCAACCCTCGTGGTCACAAGTCCATAAAAGATGCCTCTAGTGTCTGTCTTCTAGAGGCAGCTCCATGAAAAGAGCTGGTTTGTCGACCGAGTGATGCTTCTAGCTGCACGATTGTCGAGGTGAAAATCACAGCTCAACCCAAAGTAGCGGATGCCATCAATGTGTCGTCGCATCGTCCGAAAAACGAAACAGGGATGCAGTATGGTCACCGGAAGTTAATAACAGCAAGCTGTGAGATGTTAGCGAGGGCAAGTCCAACTGCCAACAAGCCAAGACTTACGCGGTTGTTAACCCCATATGCAAGCTTCTGTCCCGTCGAGTCCCAGCATAGACAATGCTCGTCCTCTTCCTCAGCCTCGGGGTTATTACGAGGGCTGACCCATCCAGGGTAAGGCAGTCGACTCCAGCTGGCCCTGGGAATACTGTGGTCCCCGACTTTCCAAATCAGAATCCTCTGGTTCGTGGCGCCAGCAATGAAGGCCCCGTCGGGCGTAAAAGCAAGGGCCACAATGGGCGGGCCCATAGTCATTGAGCATTTTGGCTTTCCGTCAGAGGACAGGGCATTCCATATGAAGATGGCCCCATCCTCGCCGCCCGACGCAATCAATCGCTCATCGTCCACCGGGTCCGACTGTAGTGGTTGCCACGCCAAGGCGGTGACGGCGTCGTCGTGAGCCTTGATCTCTCTCCGCTTACCCGAAACATCCCATATCTAGTCGTGTTGTTAGCACCGAGGTCTGACGTGTAGTTGTGATATGCAATCTTACATCTACAAAACCCTTCTCACCGCAAGTGGCAGCTAACGATGACCTCCAATCAAATTGAACTTGGGTTAATATATCACCCTCGCGGGTAGGCAGATCTTCCTTCTCGACAATCTTGGAGTCCTGGCACTGAAGTAGCTTCAGCTTGTCGCCGCCACCTATCAAAAAGTCGGTTTCGCTGATCCACGCAGCATCCAAGGCGTACGAGTCAGCGTCGCAGTCCTTGAGAGAGTAGGATATCGTATTTGACGTCTGGGCCGAATACACAGTGACCAGAATCTCGCCATTCTCGGGTACGATGGCTAGAATGGCGGCATTGTTGGGGTTCCAGCGGATCTTGAAGACGGGCGACTCGGGCACTTCAAAGTGTTGTATGTGGCTACCGTCGGAACCCCAGAGGCTGATGCGCCCTTTGGCTTCCGAGTCGGTGGCAATGGCAATGACGGACCCGTCCCAATTCCAAGCCATGGCCGTCACAGTCGACTTGGGCATCACGTCGTCCTCAATCAGACTATGAAAGGGCGGCGACGCATCCCCGTTTATCACGTGACCGTTGGCTGTGGAGGATGCAGGTTCCTGGTCCGAGGTGGCTGCACGCGAGACCGTCCACACTCGCGCTAGCGCATCGGTTCCAGCAGCCGCCAAGATGGACGGGTCTCGGGGGTTCCACTGGCAATGCAGCAGGACGGGCGCATTCTCACTGTCGATTCTCGACACGGTCGTCAGCGGTGACGAGACGGACGAGTCGCCAGCACCCAGGGGGATGAAGGTGGTTTCTGTGGCCAATTCCTCGACCTTTTCGACCTGCGTGCCCTGTTCCGGACCGTCAGTACGGGGAACCGGCGTTTGGACCTGTTCGCCTTCCAGGGGTGACGGGTAAGCGTGGTTGTCAGCTGCGTGGCCATTGTGGTTCTGGCCGTCGTCGAGTTCCATGGGGTCCGTGGCTGCTGCTGCTGATGCTGCTGCTGCCGCCGCCGCTGCTGCTGATGCATGGACGCCATTTTCGTAGCCGTTGCTCAGACGAGGGCGCTTAGCCGGGGAAGCCCCATTAAGCTGCGGCTGCTGCTGCGGTCGGTCGACTGACCGTTTCCGAGAATTTTCAATGTCGCCAGACGGCGGCGGTGATGGCTCGTCGTCAATGTCATGTTCGGCGTCCTGGTCCTCGTCGTCCTCCATTTGTTGAGGTGCCGGGTCCTGCTGATTTAACGGCCCAAACACCCCTAGCTGCATCAATGTTGCCTCGGCCTCAGCCGCTGCATTTGGAGACGCCGCCTGCACACACAATGTCAGTTGGCCCTGCCCCTGGGCTAGAATGCTGCGCGCGCAGCAGCATTGGTATTCTGCCTCCATTCGCGATACGTGCAATGCTTGCTAGCCACGACTCTTGAACACGCACGACGCGGCGGTTGAATGCTACATACCTGTGAATTGGAAAACTCTCGCTCGAGTGAGCTGTACAGGAGACCCTTGTTG
Source organism: Arthrinium puccinioides (assembly GCA_022414665.1). Classification (NCBI taxonomy): domain Eukaryota; kingdom Fungi; phylum Ascomycota; class Sordariomycetes; order Amphisphaeriales; family Apiosporaceae; genus Arthrinium; species Arthrinium puccinioides. Next base: position 1,284,725 of record JAIUNF010000005.1, read on the forward strand.
ATTACGTTGACGAGTGCATGGCTTTTGACGTATCGGGCGAATCCAAACTCCCGATGTGGTTCTCCGACTTGCCACTCTTTTTGAAACTTGAGGGCGGTTTCTCGATAATCTGTATTCACATCAGTCATCTGGGCGGCGATCCGGCCACGTTGTGGTCGTCTGTCACGTACTGCCTTCTATGAGATACCTGGACTTGACTGTCAATAACCGGAACCTCGAAGCCAACAGCGGAGGTCACAAAGGGGACGGGGTGAGGGGTGACTTGCCGCCAAATGAGATAATTGAGCCTCTTGCTGTCGAGTACCTCCTTCATGGTCGCGATGTTATGCGTACGTGTTGTATTAAGTGAGTGCAGGGTGATGGCTGGACTTGACTCTCTCTTTGGCCGCTTTTGCTATCAGACCAAGGTTCTCTGCTGGCAAAAGTGTGGAGTGACAAAGAACCTTGGGGAAAATGTACCGAAGGGCGAGGCGGGAGTGCCACCCGTGGGCGTCAGGCTGGGGATCTGGTTCCGGTGCCAGAGGTGAGGGTGTTCCGTCTGTCAGTCTGTCTATGGCCAAATGAAGGGTCGGCTAACTTTGATCTGGCTGGCTCGTCACTCATCGGTTTGGATGTGAAAATTGGGAGAGAACGAGCTGCCACAGGCTCGCCGACGAAGTGGAGGGCAAGCTGGGCGGAACCTTCTTTTGGTGTGTGGACCCGTTTTGGCCTGGGAGCCTTGAGGTATTCTGGTACCTTTCAAAACGGGAGGGAGGTACATCGATACACGATGCAGAGTGGACTGCTGCGAGTTTAAAGTACCGATGACAGGACTGGACTCCCAATGGATCTATCTGAACACTTGGACTTGCCATGCGCGATGCAGCACTCCATGACTTGCTACTTCGACACGTCTCTACCCGTCTTTCTGCATCGGTCATGTCGTTGTTTCGTAGTCGCCATACGCTACAACAACGACGTGGTCGGATGAAGAGTTAGTTAGTGCATTGTGTACGGTAGTTCGTCGATTGAATCTGAGAAGAGCTGGACCGTGATCCGCCCAGGGTCTCACCCCCAAGCCAAGGGCCGGCCGGTACCTCCTTTCAAGATGTCCATTGTTCCGTGCCCAACACACACACCTGGGACCTGGGCATCCTCATTCCTGGGACAGACCTGGGTCAAATAGCCCGTCATCGTCATTGCAAGAGCCACTCGATGCAATAGCATGACTGGCGTGCACAACGATATTGCCGTCGTAAAGAGAGCCATCCCATCACCCACCGGGCATCATCTCCCGGACACGTCTTCCAAAAGAACGTCTTCGTGCCTTGCAGACATCGTTCATGTGCAGCCTGACTGTTTGTTTCAGCAGTTCATGGTTCTCACGCCCCCCCCTCCAAGCGAGAAGCGTGCCTTTTGCCGCTCGAAGCTACAGCAGGAAGACGGCTTTGGACCTCGAATCGAGCTGCGGTCAGACCTAACCTAGTGAGACGACATGTACTGTACCCATGCCAACATGCCAGCCATGCCAGCCATGCCTGCCATGGTACCACACGCCTTGGACCCGTGGGGTTTTGATTTCGTCTGTGGAACATCAAATTTGAATGGTCAGCCCACGCCCGCCCATGCTTGATTCACTCTTGCCGGAGCAGCCCCTGCCCCATACGGACTGGCGCGCACGTCGTTAGATGCGCCCGCCAAGGCTAGACAGCCCTAGTTGATGGATGCAGCAGCATTGGACTGTTGCAATACGTCGACGACGTGAAGTGGACGATGCGACGACGTTCGATACTAACTAAGCTGGTTGCTGACCGGCGGGCATATTTCGAAGTACTTGATCGTGATTTGCGTTGCTCATCGTGACCCTTGATTCTACCCGGAGACACGTATGCACCGCCTGACAGTACTTTACGTTAGTAGTCGACTATCTTTTGCCTGGTTTTGTGTGGGAGGTCGTTGGTATGGTAGACGGTAGACCCCAGTCCCCGAAACATTCCTGGGATGATCGGCAGAAGACTAAACAACTCCAAATGAGTCGCGCTTCCTTTGCATGAAACTATGCCACATCTTCAATCGCTGTGCTGTAGGCCATGTGCATTCTTGTCCATGCAGCCGGTAGTATTGATGGACCAGCCGCCGCTAGTATTTTGATGATGCTGAGAAGCTTTGGATGCAATCTTGGACCGTGATGCAGATGCCAACAGGCGGCTCCTCTGGTACTGCGAGACTTGCTTGCATCTTGGTTCCCCCATTTGCTCGTGGTCGTACGGAGTAGTCATAGTGCAGTACTCCGTAGACTGATGAGTGTCATTCTATTGAGGCGCCGCGACGGACGAGAGGGATCTGCCCTCGCGCAAAATCAGCAGCACGCCACGCTGGGGAATCTTCAACTCGAAGGTGTTGTGTTTCTTTCTCTTCATTTGCATCCGTAACGGAAGAAGCTCACGTACACACTAACGTAACCTACACCTACGCATTCACATAAATCGTCAAGGCTAAAAGGGGATCAGATAAAGACTCCACTTCTGCCGGTCGGTGGCTCGTTGGCAGAATACAGGAGACCCCTGCCCTCCTCCCGCAGCAGTTGGAGCAGCCAGGGAGCTCGGGCCATCTGTCATTGCCGGGCGCGACGCTGTTGCAAAACCCGAACCCGTGGTAAGATCCGTGTCGCCTCGCCTCGCCTCGCAAGTCGAGCAAGTCGACGTTAGCCGGAACACGGAAGGCATCCGACAGCATACTACCACTATTCGTACATGGGCTACACTACGCAGAACATCATATCGAACCTAAATACAAGGCACGCTTCATCATGCCACCCAGAATAAACATACCTCCCGTCACGCGGATATTGCTCATTGCGCTGCTTCTGCAGTCCGTCCTGAGTGCAGCAGTGCGATATCGACAATGGACAGCCCAGTCCGAGATTGTTGTCGAATGGCTCACACTTGTGCCCCAGCTGTCATTGTTCTATCCTTGGACCTTCGTCACGACCACATTGGTGGAGAGCAACATCTTCACCCTGGCCATTGCGGGCGCGACGCTGTTCCATGGTGGCCGTTACCTCGAGAGAGCTTGGTCGTCTAGGGAGTTTGCCAAGTTCCTCCTCGTGGTCTCCTTGATACCAAACTTGCTCAGCTTCCTGATGCTGGTCATTTTATTCACGTTGACACGTAATGAGAGGTGGACGTACGTGTTACGCCGATATCTGAAACCCAGACCAAAAACCAAGTCGACTAACTCGAGACTCGTTCAACAGGCTTACCACTATTGCTGGGACAATACCTCTCCAGATTTCGTTCCTAGTCGCCTTCAGCCAACTCGTGCCAGCGCATACCGTCACGCTCTTCCGAGGAATACTGTCGATGCGCGTGCCGAAATTCCCCCTTATATACCTGGGTGTCGTGACGGCGTTGTCCCTCACGCCGCTCCTTACCAGCGCCGCCGTCTTCTTGGCCTTCTTCGGCCTCCTGACGAGCTGGACGTACCTGCGCTTCTACAAGACTGTTTTCCCCGACTTGGATTCGTCGCAGCCGACATCGATGCGTGGCGATGCGAGCGAGACGTTTGCCTTTTCCGAGTTCTTCCCGGGACCTATAAAGCCAATCGTAGCCGCCTTTGCCGACCAGGTGTTCAATCTGATGGTTGCCATGCGGGTCTGCACACCATTTTCATCGACGGACATGTCTGTTGCTTCGGGCAGCAATTACTCGCAAAGGGGCGCGCCGGGTGGCGTGAGAGCCGAGGCGGAGAGAAGGAGGGCGCTGGCCTTGAAGGCTTTGGACCAAAGACTGCATGCGGCGACAGGTCCGCGAGGGGCGTCCCAACCACCGAACCAGACCAGTGGCCCGACCATCAGTTCGCAGCCGCAGCCGAATACCCAGACGGCCATGACGTCTCAGCCAACATCGATATTGGGGGAGACTAACTACGTCCCGGACCAAGATCATGATGAAAAGGATGGTTCCTAGCTACGGCCTTGAAACGGGCTCGAAGGGATTATGATGTCCATCCTGTATAATACACAGTCATTCAGCATGTCGTGAGCTATATACATACTGGGCTACCGGGTAGCGGGTGTTGCACAGCGTTCAATGTCGTCTTTCCAAGTTTTTTTTTATAGTATTCGATTCGCGCAAGTCACTTGGTTGTTGTCGACCTTGTCACCGAAAGCACTGCGCTCTTGTGGCAGGATAGCGCACACGATAACGCATGGTGGCTGTCTGCGACGAAGTACGGATATAGACGGCACAATTTGGCGAAGAGGGGCGCAATGGAGCAACTAGGCGTTCTGACTTGACTGACGACTAATTTAGGTGAAATGTGCTTAGTTGACTGCCTGTTTGGATCATCAAGGATGCAGGTAACTAGCCTTGCTTGCAGTCACGTACCTAGTTATGCAGTCTCCGTCACAAGTTCCACGGAATTGTAGGTAACCTGGGTAACTTGGGTAACTTGGGTAACTTGGGTAACAACCTGGATTTATGTGAGACAGTCTACGCACTGGCGCAGCAGCGCGGGATTAGGTAAGTGTAGGGCCTTTCAGATTGGCGGTCTTGGCTGCAAAGACGGCTGCGACCTTGACAAGCCGAGCGAGTGGCACGGCACCCTTTCCCCCAGAGAGGTGGGAAACTTCAAACAGGCACAGATTGTCTCATCATCATACATACAAGTAGTGTCGCCTGTTGTTCCACTGCACTGGTCTGGTCGGCTGAGTACGTGCATACGTATATGTACCGATATTGCTCGAGGTTGCAAGGGGCCGGGGTGTGCACGCAAACAAGGCACCCCCTTTTTGACTCTTGCTCTCGACAGACGCCCCGACGAGACGCCGCCCCTATGATGACAACCCCAGTAGTTTTATCTCGGGAACGACACCTGGCAAACCTGGGGCATGCTCTAAAAGGTGCCACACGCTATATTTCTTCAAAGGAGATGGTCCGATCTGCGCTACGTTATCCCTGGCATGCGCGCGCCCACGACGGTGCCGGCCACCCAAACGAAGCAATTGCCTGGTCTCCATCTCACGGAGGTTCACGTCGCCGCTTGTTCTTCCAGAATGCAGCAAGCCCTGCCTAAATTTATAGTTAACGGTGGACATGTTTCAACTGTACCGTCATGAGCAGCAGGGCAACAGCCCAACCCTGGCCTGACAGAGGCGCACGCGTCGCTCATCATCAGTTTTGGCATTCACCGTCACCGTCGCCCCAAAGATTGCGCACATGTACTCCGTACCCCCCCTCCCCTGCCTCGGGCATGCAAAAGGACAGGACTTCGATTGGCAACGGGCGCATCAGAGACACGACGTGACGGTCCACCTTTCACACAATCTGGATCAGGGTTCGCGGGAAACGGTCCACGAAAAGGATCCCAGGGCCTGCGAAAACGCCAAGCCGGCCGGTAATATGGCTGATTCGTGGGACAGTGACCTTGCGAAGGAGCTAGAGCCAGCTCATCTGACGCACAGACTAGAAGAACGAGTCTCATCTGGCTGCGGGCGATGGGTGGACGGATGTCAAACAGCGGTAACTTACTCAAGTGGCTTTCATCATTCGTGGCGTGCCCGACAAGAAAACGCCGCCGGCGGCCACCAAGCCTCTTTTCTCGGCTGTCTCGCGGCCGCTGATGATGAAGCGAGGGTGGTTGCAGGGGGACACATGGTTAATGGGGCCGGTCGCGACCACACGGACGCCTAAAGTCATCCATGCAGCCAGGCAATCTGTATCTGGAAGGAAGGGGGGTGTGTGTGTGAGTGGAGCTGCCGAGAAACTGTTTTCTTCTCTTGTGGCACGCTCGCTCATCACTCACGGCGAAGGGGGCACGTACGACACACCTTAGGGGAACGTACCGCAGTGCCGACATTTTGACTTGGCGAATGAAAGCACCGCATTGATCCGCCTGCATATGCGCGCGATGAACCGACGTACATGATCATACAAGGGCTCGATCTGGGAACCTCTGCATTCATAGTTAAGGCTTTGGGTCGAAGTCATCCCCCTGATAGCGACAACGTCCATTGCCACCTTGCGCCTTTTCTTCCTGGTCATCACACCCGTCTGTCCGGGAGGAGGAGGGGGCCGTGGGTGGGAGGAGGAGGGTCGTCATTCTGCGGGCGCTTCGTCACAACCTTCACTTCAATCCATTCCCTGGTTGACGATGGGAGGGAAAGACTTCCGCCTCACAAATTCTCAGGTTGGCTTCCTTATAGATATGAACAATCGTCAGGACCATCACGCACGGTACGAGGCGAATAATGCGAATAAATTAGCCTGATATGCATCTATCTACAAATTGTTACCAAGCTCACGAAATGTTACCGACGCATTCAACATCATGTGCTCCGTACACCGTATCCATACGGAGTAACTATGGGCAAAGGTAACATCCGGCAACGCACCAGTCGGAACAACGGAGCAGCAACCTAGTCCGTCAACCTAGTCGTTGACGCCGCCTTGAGTGGTCAACTTCTGTTACTGTGTTCGTGGTTCGATTTGCCAACACTATGAAGAACGTTGAAGCTCGTGTCGGGCAACACACAAATCCATCCCACTTGACACGTGGGCGGATGGCAAATATGGACTAGTCCACACAGCGACTCATTGTTCTAGTCGTCCCCCCTCATCAGGTATCAATCACCCTTTCTCCGAGTCTCACAGGGTACCACGTCACCGTTTTACAATGTACGGCATCCTCGAATCTCAACGAGCGAGATTGCTACCCCGTCCCGATTACTCTCATCATGATGCATGCGCATGCTAGAAAAGCTTGTCGCTGGGCATCCTACTCTCATCGCACCTCACTAGTCAATCAGTCATAGGGCTGCAAGTCTCATAGGAAAGCCGTCCGAACCTTTACTATGTACTAGTTACTGTGTAGTCAAAGGCCTCGGAATCAAAGTCGTTTGGCTGTCAGTTGTTTCTTTCCCTCATCATTCGACAGCCTAAATGCGCCTTCGCAACATGAAACGTAGTCACACAGCGATAGGTACGGCTTCGTCGTTCTGGCCACCACTTGACACATCGTATCTCGGCGCCCTTCTACGGAGTAGACAACTACCGATCTACACAGTAGTTGCAAACTACTCCGTACACATTTTGCACACAGGCAATAAAGATGGCGGCAATTGCGGCTCACCTGACACCTACGGCCCACAATAGCATTGCATAGCGGTCCGCATTCTTATTAATACTGGCTTGATCGCGGCTCAAGACATATCTCCATCTGTTCGTTTACCATCACAAATCGAACCCGTCACGAAGCCACTCATCATTTTCAATTCGATCATGCCGATTGTCCGAAACACTACATTTCCATCTCGAAGGGGAAAAGCCGTCAACCGTGGGGTCCGGCAGTGATTGATGACAGGAAAGGGTTTTCTACAGCAGAAGGCTGGGGAGGCATTGGCCGTCTTGAGTAATGCTCCCTGCGTGTCCAGTGCGTCAACGGGGCAGCTTGACGAGGATAAATGCTCCGACATGCGATAAGCGTTCCTCTCAAATTAAATGGACTCCCCTTAGCTTGCCTGCGGCTGGATACTGTGTGGTTAGATGGATTTGGGGGGGAGACGGGGGACAGGGGGAGGGGGGGGGTGTGTCATCATGTTAGTGTGGCACACCTAGACCCATCCATAGTTGCTATGGTGTACCAAACAACGATCCTCTGGGGGGGCTCGCCTAGTAGTCTTGGTAGTAGTGGAGGGTACCACTTTGTGTACCTTGCCGCCACGGCGATGGCCCAAATTAGGACTTGCTCGGGAACTTGTTAGCGGTGGGATATGGGTCGTGCAAAGTACTTTTGCAGTACCTCGACCCCTTACCACCCGAGCGAGTAAGTTTTGAAGCGCCAAGAGTAATGTAACGAACGTGGAGAACCCAGCCATCGTTACGAGTCTCGCGGCCATTTCCGTTTGGCAACGCATAACGATGATCAGGGCAGAGTTTCTGAGTCTGGGAATGATGGAGCAAACAAGCCTTGTCTCCTCTTAAGTTTGTGAAGAGGATGAACGGCGTTGAGAAACACCAATCTACCCACACCGGGATGTCATGATGATTCCCGATGCTTCCGGGTCGACCTGAAATCGCATCGCATCGCATCAGGTAGGCGCCATGACCGATAACGTGGGAAGGCGGGTGCATTGCGGGTGCATTTCGGAATGCTGTGACCGATGAATATGTCGCGTAAGGTGATGAAGGATCGCTCGCTGGCGAGAAAGGCCTCAACGCCCCCCCCCTGGCGTTACCAAGCCCCGTCAGACCAGGTTGCGTGCGTGTGTGCCATCATCCTATGTCAAGTCCCCATTATCAGCCGAAATCATTGTAGAAGCTTGTACGTATTTGTATACTTTGGGGTACATGCGAGCTACCGACAAGGTTTGCCCCACTAGGGGCCGCTCCAGATGTGGAGCTACTCGCTGCATGCTCCACAAAGACATTGCGCCAAATCCCAGCTTTGGGAAGGTTGTTCTTACGAGCGCCGTGGGTTAGGTGAGTTGCGAAGGGTCTGAATGAATTTCCCTAAACTCCTGCTTCCTGCTGCTGCTCCGCCCGTTTCTCGTCCGCACAATTCTATCCGCCCTCGTTTTCCCGTCTTCCGCGTAGCATCCAGCCCTTGATTGACCAAGGCTGGAGCTTGACAAGATCCAGCCTTGTGATTGCATCCTCTCATCTGCTTCCCGAGCCTTAACACTTTACATCTTTTCCCACAGTTCCTAGGTTCGCCGAGAACCAGGCTGATAGCGTCCAAGGTTCAGCCATCTTCGTCAGCCTGTGGGTTGCGACCGTTGAGCCAGCTACGTTGCCGCAATCGCAACACAGCACCGGCCTAGGCCTCCTCTTGCCCGAACATCCTCATCGCCAGCTTCCCGGCAGTGTGTTGAGCATTCTAAATTTCTTTCAAGTCCACTCTCTGCGGTTGCGGGCGCGTCATATCGCGACGGACAGAGTCGTTATCCCTCGGCCCGCCCCCTCTCTCCTCCCACGGCCCAGCCTCCGCGCCGCGACCCCAACTCGTCTGAGTAGACAGCCTTAGATCGCCATCCACACCCTTCACGGCATCTAAGCACTCATGGCAAACCATAACCCGTCGCCTCAGATGCCGATGCAGATGCATCATGGCCCGCAAGGGCCCCCGCCGCCCGGCCCTGGCCACTACGGCGGCGCCGCTCCCTCCCGCAACATCAGCATAGTCAACGAACATCTATGGATGCAGATTGGTATGTAGATTCAGCCCCTATCGTAGTCGACGTCTTTTTTGTTGTTGTTGTTGTTGTTGTTGTGGCTTACACACCGGTGTGCAGGCAGTTTCTCGGAGCTCCTCGGCAGCCTCGACGATGCGATGAGCGCCTACGAGCACGCATTGCGCGCCAACCAGAATTCCATCCCCGCCATGAATGCGATCAGTCTGATCCTGAGGACGAGAGAAGAGTTCCACAAGGCAGTAGACTATCTGCAAGCCATCCTCAAGATTGATGAGAGGAATGGCGAAGTTTGGGGCAGCCTTGGTAAGCCCTCTCTATACATGTAGCTCTCTGTTTGCAACACTAATCAGTCCACTCTAGGCCACTGCTACCTTATGATGGATGACCTGCAACAGGCCTATGCTGCATACCAGTCGGCTCTGGTTAACCTACCCAACCCCAAAGAGCCTAAACTTTGGTACGGCATTGGGATTCTGTACGACAGATACGGTTCTCTGGAGCACGCCGAGGAGGCCTTCTCCCAGGTGATGCAGATGCAACCGGACTTTGAAAAGGCCAATGAGATATACTTCCGACTGGGCATAATATACAAGCAGCAAGCCAAGTATGGCCAAAGTCTCGAGGTATGCATTTAGCTGACCACAAACCCCCAAAATTTTACTAACGAGGCCGTAGTGCTTTAAATACATTGTGTCGTCCCCTCCGCCACCCCTGACCGAGGAAGACATCTGGTTCCAGATTGGCCATGTCCACGAACAGCAAAAAGACGTGAGTTACACTTTAACGACTGGTTCCCGATGCCTTGCTAATCCTTCCATCGCCGTAGTATGATAATGCCAAGGCTGCCTATGGTCGGGTGCTGGACCGTGATCCTGGCCACGCAAAGGTTCTGCAGCAGCTTGGCTGGCTCCATCATAACCAAAGCAGCAGCTTCCAGAGTCAAGAGCGAGCCATCGAATACCTGGAGAAGTCGGTTGCCGCTGGTGAGTTTTGTCAAACGCCCCGAGTCTGTGTCCGCGTATACTAATTCAATGCTTCTGCAGACAACAGTGATGCCCAGAGCTGGTACCTGCTAGGCCGATGCTACATGTCCCAACAAAAGTATCCCAAGGCCTATGAGGCTTACCAGCAGGCAGTGTACCGCGACGGCAGAAACCCTACTTTCTGGTGTTCCATCGGTGTGCTTTACTATCAGATCAACCAGTACCGAGACGCACTGGATGCCTACTCTCGTGCAATTCGCTTGAACCCCTACATCTCCGAGGTGTGGTATGACTTGGGAACTCTGGTAAGTTTCATCTTTGTCACCCTCCAGACCGTGCGTGACTAACGACGGCTCAGTACGAATCATGCAACAACCAGATTGCCGATGCTCTTGACGCATATCAGAGGGCAGCTGAGCTGGATCCCCAGAACCCGCACATCAAGGCCAGACTTCAGCTGCTCCGTGCTGGCCAGACAAACGGTGTGGTGCCTGGCGGGCCCGCCCCTGCCCCTACGGACGTACACCCTCAGTCTTACCAGGCGCAGGGCCCGCAAGCTCCCCAGTGGACAGGAGCATCAGCTGCTGCACCTCAGCAGTCGCAGCAGGGCCGCCCTCCCATCGGACCGACAGGTGCCAATGGATGGGCTAGACTCTCCGAGATCAACCCTCCGCAACCTCCCAACCCTTACGAACAGCGAGAGCCATTCCGTGGGCCTGCGCCACCCATGCCGCGCCAACCTAGTCCTCGTCAAGAGCAGCAGATGAGGCAATATGGTGAGCCAAGCCGTCAAGGACCCGGTCTTGCCCCCATCCCGGTTCCCGGTCAATCAGTGCCGGGTCCTGGGCCTGCGCCTATCCCTGGGCCTATCAGAAGAGGTCCGTCTCCCGGTCCTCCTCACTATGGCCCACCGCCTCCGGTTCAATCTCAGCCACCGTCTCAATCAGCACAGCAGCAGCCGCCGCCGCTCAACAGGATCGCTAGCTACACTCCGGCGCCAGGTCCCAGCATGCCTCCCTCTAACGGGCCTCCTCCCAACGGGCCTCCGCCTCATTCGCTCATGGGTTATCGACCCAGCTCCCCCCCTCGCACGGAGTCTCGGCCGCCGCCCATGCATGACAACCGCATGCCCTCGCCCAAGTCAGCTTACCCCCAGCACCCCCCACCATATGGCCACCATCAGGAGCCTGGCCCAAGCAGCATGGACAACGGTGCGCCTCCACCGCCAAAGGGCCCGATGGGTCCCCTTGAGATGATGCACCGTGATGACCGACCTGCATCTGTCGGTCCCAAGCGGATGCGCGAGTGGGAAGATGAGCCATCCGTTAAGAAGCCCGCGTCAGACGAGAACCGCTCGCTGATGCATGATATGCGGCACCGACGCCCGTCAACCCCTCTGCGCGGTGGTCCTGAGCCCTACCGTCGCAACTCTCCAGAACAGCATCGCTATGCTGAGGAGCAGCGACGTATGGAAGATCAGCGTCGGGCAGAGGATCAGCGCCGCGCGGAGGACATGCGCCGTGCTGAGGAGCAACGTCATGCTAGCGAGCAGTACCATCCATCTGAAGCTGCGCACCACCCAACAGCCCACTCAATGCAGCCCAATCATCTGCCACCCATGCAGCAAGGCCCCTCGCCCATGCCAGGCATCTTGCACGAGGCCCCCAAGCCGGTTCCTACGCCTAGCGAGTTCCAACAGGAAGAGCGTTCCAGGCCGGAACATGTTCCTACTCCAGCCCCTCCTCAAATGAACGAGCCAGAACGTGCTGCGCGGAAGATGGATGTTGACGAGGACTACGACGACAGCGGCGAGGAAGAGAAGAAGGTCCCCATGGGCGGACCTCCATCCGGTCCCCCGTCGGCTGTGAATGAGATGAGGAACCCTACCCCGGCGAATGCCAACATGAACGGCATGGGATCTATCCCCAAGGCGGAAGGGCCCGCCTAGGGCCCAAGGTTACTCGCTCGGATAGTTGTTTGGTGTGTGGGTTTTGGGGACGTTTTGTATGGAGGACTCATTGACGACATACCCTTTCCTCGTTACCTGTCTATGGTCTCTCCGCTAGTGTATATCATGTGGGACTCGACTTATTGCCGTCATGTCGGGTCCGGGGCGTCCTGGTGGAGGACATTTAGTAGCTAGCATTATGTTTCAGTCTAAACGTATTTATTGTTGTCGTTATCAATGAGACCACCTTGAAGCGGTACCTTCTTGTCGATATGCAGAGGAGTGCTTTCTTGTTGTTGATGGGCCAGAGTCGAGACACGAAACTAATCATCTCATTCACAGTACGGACAAACCACGAGGAATAGGCAAGCAACCGGGTGAAGTTAAAAAAGAGTAAAGAAGAGTAAAGGGAAAAAGCGCACAATCCTCCTACCTCGTCCAATATCACAGTTAATTACGGACACCCGAGATTGGGTTAGGATATACCATAGCTCGCTCTAACCCCCCCCGTCGCTGCTGTTTGTAGTCTGGGTTCGTACCCCACCCTGAAAGTGCACGTAGCTGAGCTTTCCTCGATTAAACTTGCCGGAGTGGGCCCAAATTCCCCGAGCCCTAACTGAACTTTCGCGCTGCACACATTCAGCCACGGTTTCGCCGGTTTTTTTTGCGAAGCCCACCGACCCATCAGCGCCTATCGAATTTTGGGGGCTCCGAGAATTACTTACGCGGCAGCTTCTGGACATTCATTCCTCCCTTCAACCACCCAACGCCCATCGATTGCACTCCTCGACGCCAGGAACAATCGATCAAGATGTCTCACCGAAAGTACGAGGCCCCCCGTCACGGTTCGCTGGCATACCTGCCGCGAAAGCGCGCTGCCCGTCACCGGGGTAAGGTCAAGTCGTGAGTGTTCCCATTGATTTCCTGGACGGCATTATGTGGCGATGGACATGGCAATCGCTAACCAGATCGTGTCGCTGCCAGCTTCCCCAAGGATGACCCCAAGAAGCCCGTCCACCTGACGGCCGCCATGGGCTACAAGGCCGGCATGACCACCATCGTTCGCGACCTCGACCGACCCGGTGCCAAGGCACACAAGAAGGAGGTCGTCGAGGCCGTCAGCATCATTGACACACCCCCTGTACGAACAACGCAGCCCGCTTGGCTCTGTGCCTATGGCTAACATCTTGATTTCTAGATGATCGTTGTTGGTCTTGTGGGTTACATCGAGACTCCCCGCGGCCTGCGCTCGCTCACCACCGTCTGGGCCGAGCACTTGAGCGACGAGATCCGTCGCCGCTTCTACAAGAACTGGTACAAGTCCAAGAAGAAGGCCTTCACCAAGTACGCCAAGAAGCACTCCGAGGCCAAGGGTGCCTCCATCACCCGCGAGATCGAGCGTATCAAGAAGTACTGCACCATCGTCCGTGTCCTGGCCCACACCCAGGTCCGCAAGACGCCCCTCAAGCAGAAGAAGGCGCACCTTATGGAGATCCAGGTCAACGGTGGCTCTGTCGCCGACAAGGTCGCTTTCGGCCAGGGTCTCTTCGAGAAGCCCGTCGAGATCAGCTCCATCTTCGAGCAGGATGAGATGATTGACGTTATCGCCGTCACCAAGGGTCACGGATTCAGCGGTGTCACATCCCGTTGGGGTACCAAGAAGCTGCCGCGTAAGACCCACAAGGGTCTGCGTAAGGTCGCTTGTATCGGTGCATGGCATCCTTCCCACGTCCAGTGGACTGTTGCCCGTGCCGGTCAGGACGGTTACCATCACCGTACCTCGGTCAACCACAAGGTCTACCGTATCGGCAAGGCCGAGGACGAGTCCAGCGGTTCCACCGACCAGGACCCCACCAAGAAGAAGATCACTCCGTATGTTGTCCCTTATTTCCCTAGATTTCGTTGACATGCGTGCTAACTACGTTGCAGTCTCGGTGGCTTCGTCCGCTATGGCGAGATCAACAACGACTTCGTCATGGTCAAGGGTTCTATCCCTGGTACCAAGAAGCGTGTCATGACTCTCCGCAAGTCCATGTTCGTGCACACCTCAAGACGTGCTCTGGAGAAGATTGACCTCAAGTGGATCGATACCTCGTCCGAGTTTGGACATGGTGCTTTCCAGACCCCGGCGGAGAAGAAGGCGTTCCAGGGAACCCTCAAGAAGGACCTTGTCCAGAGCTCGTAGAGAGTTCATGCCTTTCCTTGTTCTGGTTCTGGTCGCTGCATCGGAGTTTATGGGTCGCTTTTTTACCACATGGCATTCTGTGTAGGGGCGTGGTGGCTGAAAATAGGCATCTGATGTTGATGAACTGCAGCTAACGAGACAAGTTGCAACGAAATAAAAGCCAAAACATTCCCCAACTATTCCATACGGCCAATGTGTCTGATGCCTACCAATTGTGACGTTGTAAATGATGATGAAGCCGCTTTGATGCATTGGAATTTGGAACTCGGGTGCCACGGGTGTCGTTTTCGTATGCCCGTGCGGCCCTGCGGCCCCAGTCAGTTGTCGCAAAAGTCCGGCTTTTGTATGCCAGGCATGGTGCGTCATACTAGGAGAAAGCAACCCACCTTCAGCTGCGGTGCAACACCCTCCTCGAAATATGCTGCACTCGCTCTTGCGACGTCCACCTAGTAAACGCCTCTGTTCCAACAACCCGACGTTCAAGGGCATGTCAAATTTCCCCACCTATAATCACCCTGCAGAACACCCCGCGAAGCGCAATTTCGCATCCCAAGCTACCATCCCATCACGACTAACGGCACTGCAACATCCGGCAGAACACCACCCCCTTCCCCACTCGCGGGTTACCTTTACTACCAGCCGGTCCCTCGCAATGGCTTCGGACGAAGACTACATGGCGTTCCTTGACAAGGCCAACCAGGACCCCAACGAGGGCTACACAAAGTCGGCCAGTACGAAGAAGGAGTTCAAGACGACAGACCAGGGTGTCACTGTGCCCGCGGTGCTGAATAAGGCGACAAAGGACGCGTTCTACGTCAGCGATGCCGACGAGCCTTTTGTGCCGGTGGCGCTGAAATGGGACGAGGGTGGAAAAGGATTGCCAGATGAAGGTACGTCTGCTCGCTACAGCTACTTGCTACGCTATCACTGCTCCCGGTTGTCTGCACAGCAGCATTGGACTTGTACGCACTGGGCAACGTGGGAACAACGAGCTAATGGAAGACAACAAACACAGAGGAATTCGCTGCGCTGATATCCCATCCCTCTCCCTCCTCGGCCGAAGTTGAGATCCAAGATCCCTCGGACTGGGATCCGCAGGGCCAGTACAGCGACATACTCGAGGCGGTACGCAGTGCCGGTCAGGGCAACGATGTGAAAGTCTACAAGGTGCCGCGGGACGGGACGAGGACGGAGTATTGGCTCGTGACAACGGAGGGTAAGGGCAAGGACGCGAAGCTGGTCGGTGTCAAGGCGCTGGCAGTCGAGAGCTAGTTGGTTTTGGGAAGTGTTGAGCCTATGGTAAATCGGGTTATGATGAAGGAGAAGGAGCTGTCTTTTATGAGAGCATGTCGTGAGCCAGGGAAAACGACGGCTAGTAGCGACTGGATGAATTGAGGTGAACGATGGCGATGCTGCTATTTCTTTCACTTGCTTGGTAATTAACCATTATGGGGTCTTGCTGTTTTGTCAGTACGCAGACGAGTTCTAGAACACCGGCTATAATAAGCAAGAAAGATCTCGGAGTCTGCCAAAATCGTACGGAGTAGTTAGATGGGATCATGGGAGTTGGAAGCGGTTGCGGCCGGCCCCACCGTTGTTTGTGACTGACACACTGACGGTGACTGTGACCTGCAACGAAAATGCCCCGCAGTTTTGATAGTTAGTTATTCAGTTGGTTAACTAACAAGCTTGAACTGCCGGAAAGTCACGTCTTGCGCGTCTTACCGCTGCTTCCTTCTCATTTAAGCGAACCAAGCAGACTCCCAGCAACCCGTTCAAATACAAAGTAAAGCTTGGCTGCTTCCTCCACGATGAGTGTCAGTCACCCCCGAATCTTGTTGTTCCAGTACATACCCAGATCATACCATGGACCAAGCTGTAAGAGAGCACGATTTGCCCGAGTCATCCGCACGCTCTCTCTCTCCTCTGCCGAACGGCGCAAATGGCACAAAGTACTGACACCAGTTGCATCTCCGTAGGATATAATATTACCGTCATACGAGACGGTCAAGGACCTTCTCTCAAAGCCGCAGTCGGGCCCCACGAAGGCCAACCTCGTCCCTCTCTATGGCCAAATATCAGCCGACCTGATCACGCCCTCGGCCGCGTACCTCAAGGTGTCGGCCCATTCCAAATCAGACTACTCGTTCCTTTACGAAAGCGCCGCGACGGAGCAGCTGGGCCGATATAGCTTCGTGGCCGCGAACCCGCGGAAAGTCATCACCACCGGTGAGGGTCATGGCGAAGCCTGCGATCCGCTGCCCGGCCTCGAGGAGGAGCTGGCGCGCTACGTTGTGCTCGACGTACCAGACCTGAAGCTGCCGCCCCTCACGGGAGGCGCCGTGGGATACGTCGGTTACGATTGTGTGCGCTACTTTGAGCCCAAGACGGCGCGTCCTATGAAGGACGTGCTCCAGATCCCCGAGTCGCTATTCATGATGTTCAACACCATTGTCGCATTCGATCGATTCTACGGCATCATCAAGGTCATCACATATATGCGCGTACCTGAGGATCTGGGCGATTTGGAGGCCGAGTACCAAAAAGCCACGGAGAAGATCTCGGAGCTGATTGAGGTTCTGAACTCGCCCGAGACGCCCATTCCGGAACAGCTACCTATCAAGCTCGGCCAGGAGTACACGTCCAATATTGGACAGGAAGGCTACGAGGGCCATGTCAAAGAACTGAAGAAGCACATCGTTACGGGCGATATCATCCAGGCTGTCCCATCCCAGCGTTTTGCGCGGCCGACATCTTTACACCCGTTCAACATCTACCGACACCTGCGTACCGTCAACCCATCGCCCTACCTCTTCTACATCGATTGCAAGGACTTCCAGATTGTCGGCGCATCGCCCGAGCTGCTCGTGAAGAACGAGGCAGGTCGAATCATCACCCACCCAATCGCCGGTACGGTAAAACGCGGCAAGAACCCCGAGGAGGACGAGCGACTGGCCGAGGAGCTACGTTCCTCGTTCAAGGACCGAGCCGAGCACGTCATGCTGGTCGACCTGGCCCGTAACGACGTGAATCGCATCTGCGACCCGCTCACCACACGTGTGGACCGTCTGATGGTGGTAGAGAAGTTCAGCCACGTCCAGCACCTGGTGTCGCAGGTCTCGGGTGTCCTCCGACCGGAGAGCACGCGCTTCGACGCATTCCGCTCCATCTTTCCTGCGGGTACTGTCTCGGGTGCGCCCAAGGTCAAGGCTATGGAGCTGATTGCCGAGTTGGAGAAGGAGAAGCGAGGCATCTACGCCGGTGCGGTTGGCTACTTTGGCTACCCCAGCGTGGATGTGCAGGGTAGTGAGAAGGAGGGCGAGATGGACACATGCATTGCGCTGCGGACGATGCTGGTGAAAGATGGGGTCGCGTATCTTCAGGCTGGTAAGTCACACCTTGGTTCTGATCAAGAAGGGCTGAGAACATGTTGCTAACGATACTTGCAGGCGGCGGCATTGTGTTTGACTCAGACGAGTACGACGAGTGGGTGGAGACGATGAACAAGCTGGGCGCGAACATGCACTGCATCACATCGGCTGAGAACCTATATGCCAGAAAGCAAAAGGCATGAATGAACAAGCTGCGCTTGGTTCGTAGCTCTGTATCTGCTTGCACACTTAGCGTAGATTCGTAGATTCCCTCGGGCACCCGTCGAGGATAGCAAAGCGTTCATCCTAAATACGTAAAATATGGCGATGGTTCAATATGACGGAGCAGTCTACTTCATCTCCCCCTTCTCCTCATCCCAATAATTCCCCGACAGATCTCCAGCTGGCTTGACTTTGTTTACACCGTCCAACTTTTTGTAGTTCAGCTCGTCCAAGTTGACCCCGTAGATCGTGCGGACCTGGTATGATATAGTTAGCGACGGAGAAACATCACAGCAGCTTGGGGGCGTGGCACGACCCGAAGGATGGTATCTGTCGGTGATCCGAGAAGCATTCGCGAAGGAAAGCGGGGAAGAACTCACACTGATGCCGTACGTGTGCTCCTCGCGTGCCTCGTTGAAATCGATGCCCAGGCACGCGCTGCACTTGGGGCAAGAGAGTTGGTCCTTGATCTTGGAGTTGAAGCGGTAGGTGCTGCAGCGGGCCCGGCTGTCGTTATGCCAGGTCACCTCGGTTGCATTGGGGTCTGTCGGGTTTGATCATGTCAGCGCATGTACACATCTCTCTCTCTCTCTCTCTCTCTCTCTCTCTCTCTCTCTCTCTCTCTCTCTCCCCCCTTCTCTCTCTGCTCATCCCCCACGTGTGCCGCCTATACCCATGCGCCTGTGCGACCACCCGTCACATAGCTCAGACTGGCATGACGGAGGGGGGGGGTATGACGCCCAAACAACGCCGCAATCCCGGCTAGGGCCAGAGACACACAAATCTGTCTCGGTGACGCTCTCTGCTGCCGTACGACGAGATCATGCGGTCGCACACGGGGATGCCTTGATAGGAAACCCCCTTTCCCCCTTCCCCCCCCTTCTATCTCGTGTCACTCGACACATCGCATCGTGCCCTCTCCCCTCTGTTTTCCTCTGTCCCACTCATTCCGAGTGCCCCCTTTCTTTCATATCATCCAGCTTCCCCCCCTAAAGAAAGGCACCAACGAGGAAGGGGAGGGGGGGCAGAGAGTGGAAACCCCAAGATGGAAAGGAAAAGAAAGGAAAGAGAAGAAAAAGGAAAGAAGACAAAACTCACAAACGAGCAAATACCCAAACCGCGTGCACGCCGAGCAGTTGCACAGCAGCACCTTGTACTCGGGCAGCGGCGGCGACAGCTCCATGGAGAACTTGATGTAGCCGCAGTGGCAGCCGCACTCGTAGGTGGCCTTGTCCTTCATCCCTTCGTCTCCCGCCACCGGGGTCTGGTTGATGTCTTTTTCGGCGGACATGGTTCTTTTTCTTGAGCTTTTTCTCGTTGTTGTTGTTGTTGTTGTTGTTGTTGTTGTTGTTGTTGTTGTTGTTGTTGTTGTTGTTGTTTTCGTTTGTTCAACGGTCAGGGAAGGAAAAAAGGTACCAAGTGCACAAGCAATATGACGCGAGGGGTAGTCAGGGGGAGCGGACCTGGAGATAGAGAGAACACATGGAATAAGGGCTTTGATTGGTCGAGAGTCCGAGGTCGTGTAAGCGCTACGGATGCAGAAGTGTTTGTCGTGGTATAGTGCGACTTTATGACTCTAGGCAACAGTCGATAGTCATCTAACGTTACTCCTCCTTCCTCATCTACACATAGCCCCTTTTCCCCAAGTCACGTGACGGGTTGTAGCCAATCCCAGGCTTGAATTGGTTCGAAGAGGTTTATTCAGAAGAGTCATTAGTTGTATTAAGTAGGTATCATCACCAAGTCTCCTCGTACGACATCAGGTCGTTATCTCTGGTCTAAACCCCCGACTCCCGAAAGTAGTCGCTAGACTTTTGGTAACCAAGCGCCAGGCCATTCTATAAAATGCAATAGTGGTATCTTCAACACGCCTCCTGTCCTTCTCCAAAAGAACAGTAAACAAAACGATAAAGAGTTAGTCGTGGCAAGTTGGAGAGATCCGCTCAGACTCCCTGCTTCTCCTGCTCGCTCCTACGCACATTCGACAGCGCAGCGTGGTCATTCGACCCGTCCCCGGCATGGCCAAGTCCTTCCAGGGCAGAGGTGCTACTCTCGGTAGAATCCGCCGCGTCGGAAGTGGGCTTGGGCAGCACGGGGGCAAAGGCACTCCGGGCGCGGATAATGTGGCCGTACTTGTAGAAGATGATGGGGATGGGGATGAGGGCCACGGCGACACAGCCCAGCAGGGTGGCGGCCCAGTTAATGCCCATCCCGTTGAACATGTACGAGGCGAAGAGGGGGAAGCCGGCGCCACAGAGGGAGCGCAGGAACGTGTTGCCGGCAATGGCCGAGGCGGCGAACATGAGGTAGGCGTCCACGAGGTAGTTGAGGGCCTGGAGGAAGATGGCCATCAGGCCGTAGCCCGTCATGAGGCCTGAGAGGGTGGGTACAATCCAGTGCACGTCCTGGCGGTACCCCGACCATCCGAACCAGAAGATGCCACCCGCGAAGGAGACGCCGCCGGCGATAACGACGGGAAGACGCCACTCGGGGATGGGGACTCCGTTGTTGGCCTTGAGCTTTCTCTGGTAGCTGGGCTGCAGGAGGAGGACGTTGGTGCCAGCAATCAGCTGACCGACAATCATACCGAAAAAGGTCAAGCCGGACTGGCCGGGACGCATGTGGTGAATACCCTGGAACACGAAGGGGTACGCCGTGAGGAAGAGGTACAGGATTCCGTAGATGAAGGCCATGTAGACGGACAGGGCCGTGACAATTGGCTCAAAAAACAGGAGTCGCATGGGGCGCGTAAAGTTCTTTTGCAAGAGCTCCTTCAAGTCGACCTCGATCTCCTCTTGCTTGGCGTGGATACCCCAGTTTTTGGTGCGTCTTCGCAGCTCGGCGGCCTTCTGGACCAGGATGACGGGCGGATACGTCTCCTCGAGGAAGATGAGATCCAGGAAGAAAGCGACGAAGCCCATGATGGAGGCCAGCCACATGGTCCAGCGCCAGCCCAGGTAGGAGTCCACAATGAAACCTCCCACAAAGGGCGCGAGGAGGGGTCCGGAGAAGACGGCCATGGAAAATATGGTGATGGCGACACCGCGGGTGGCGTTGTCAAACATGTCGGAAAAGACGGCGGCGACTACGGCCAGCGGGCAAGCGCCGAAGAAACCGGCAAAGAAGCGACAGATCAGCAGCGTCTGCAAGTCCTTGGCGGTCGCGCAGGCGACGGAGAAGATGGAGAAGCCGAACATGGCCAGGACGATAGGTAGCCGTCGACCCTTGAGCTCGGATAGGGGGCCCAGAGGGTAGGTCCCGTCGCAAAACCCAGCACGAAGAGGGACACGCCCAGGATGCCGACTTCGGAGCTGACTTTGAACTCGGCGGCAACGTACTGCGTCGCGGCCGAGAAGATGCTCGAGGCGAAGGCGGCGGTCATGGTGGTATACCCGAGCATAGCGGCTGTCAACACCCTAAAAGTTTACTGTCAGCACAAGTCTAGTACGTCCCATCTCCCATTGCCGACTCACTTCTTCTTCAGACTCCAGTTCTGGGCATGATATGGGTCGTCCGGCCCGTCAAACTCGACCACATAGTCCTCCTGGTCCGGCAGCTGAGGTGGGAAGGGCTTGCCGGCACCGAACGCGGGGAGGGGCTTGTTGGACTGCCGGCTCCGCACGCTGCGTCCGATAGTCTCGCTATGCTGGCTGCGGGCGGTATGTATGCGGCTCAGCTCTGTGGGATGTCTCTCGAGGTCGCGCTGCGTTGATACCCGGCTGATGCCGCCCGTCGTCCGTTGCCTCGCCAGTTGGCTGCTGCCCGAAGACGACGTCGATACCGAGGACGTCGTAATGACGCGCTCGATTTCGTTGCTAGCTCGCTTGGGCTGTTGTTGCTGCTGTGTTGTTTTCGAGGCAGTAGCAGTGGTGTCACTGTCTGGGTGGCTCTGCCATCGCGATGCGTCCTCCTCGGCTCTCACGAGCTCTCGGTCAACCTCGTCCATGGCGGATGTAGCAATGTGTGAGTGTGGCCACGCTCGCTCGATGATACTGGGGCAACTATAGTGCAACCGTGTATTCGTGTTTAAGCTCAGTATAGTGCACTTGTTTGTGTGAGGGTGTGTGCAAGTCGAGAGTTATATCCAGGTTAAGGTTTACGTCACTGGCGCCGGACCCGAGACTGTTTGTAGTAGTAAATATACAAGGAGGAGTGTGAGCACTGGTCGTTGTTTATACACACAGCATATATATGGACAACCCCAAGGAGAAAAAAAAGTCGAGACTCGAGACTAGTTGATGAAATCCAGGATGCGAGTGGCAACCCATTCCGATTCTGCGTTCGGGGGCGGAGCTACCCTGACAGGCCAGAACCTAGGTTATTATTAATGATTAGTTAGGAAGTATGGAGTACCTCACCAACAGCCAACTAACGTTGACTAACTTAGTTACCGTGTGGGTTTTCTTTCTCTCGTCGGTCTATCCGTACAGGAGCTGCCGTCCCATCAACCGGCACAAGCCAGGGACCGGTACGTAAGTACGGAGTACGGATAGTTGGTCGACTAGTTAAAAGTAGTACGTAGTACTGTGTACGGAGTACTTTGTACTTTCGTAACCTGTAACTCGCATTGGCAGGCACGAATGGAGCACGGCGGATTTCGACAGAACCTTGCCGCGGCTCGACTCCAGCTAGCAAGCATTCCGGTTCCGGGAGGCGATTGCAGGCAGCAAAAAATGCCGGGTGCTGACCGACGTTAGAGAAAGTACGTACGCAGTAGCTCACAAGTCACTCCGTACTTTGACGTAGGCCCCACGAAAAAGAATCTTCCACCGTCTCCTGATTGGCCAATCGAGGAACAGCCGTGTCAAACAGACTCTCCAAACCCTGCCATGACGCAAGCATGCGCATTTGGACGTCTTTTTGAACGGGTTCGAAACTCGAACCCCCAATCTGACAGTTCTCTACCCACAGACAGGGGGATAAAGAAAAAGGGGAGGAAGGGGAGGGGGGGGAGGGGGGGTTCGTCCTCAAGGCCGTTTGAACAACCTAGCATCGCTCCACGGACTCGCTCGTTCGCACGAGCTGGACAATAATAGAATCCGACAGACAGAGAACGGGGACGATTCGTGAAACGACTCTCGGATTCCATAAACATGTCACAGCTGCATCTTTCCAAGGCACGCGGCGCAAGACCAGCTCAGCTCTCGGCTTTGCGCGCCTGACCAGTGGGGGCGGACCGGGGTAAGCCTGTAGGAGATCCGCAAAATACTACGTACCCTGGGTGACGCAGGGGGGGCCGTCGGGTCATTCATCGACAGCCGTTGGGATAGTGTAACCGTGCTTTCCATAAGGGCGAAGGGCCGAAAGAACGGGGCACCATCTTTGTTGGTGCCAGTTTGGTGCCTCGGCTAGTAACGGACCACGGAAGACGGCGACGAGAACATGCTGTGGCACTACTACGTATGCACTCATTCCGGAGTTACGAAGAAAGTATTACTTTTACACGCGGTGGGGCCCGGTCGCTCTGATTACGAATCCTTGCAGTCAAAGACTCGCCAAGTCACAACCGGCATTGCTCATCGGCGCAACGGGATAACTTTGGGACGTAACTACTTGGTAACACGCGACTCTGCTCGGGCACAACGTCCCGCCGGCATGAATCACTTTTTCAGTGCCGCGCAAGGTGATGACCGGGACTGGCCACGTACTGTGTGTGTATGATGGTGTATCAATGATGTATCAATGATGATTGATACGTGATCTAGCCTCGCTCTCTACCTAAACCCCCCACCCATCCTCCAGCAACCCAGTCGCCTCCTCGAGACTCAGCCCGCTAGTCTCGGGGTATATCAGCCAGATGGCGACCCAGCCCAGCGCGCACAGGACGCCGTAAAGCACAAACGTCCACGTGGGCGTCACGGCGTCCATCATGGGCAGGAACGTCAACCCGATGACAAAGTTGGCCGCCCAGTTGGTCGCCGTCGCCAGCCCGCTGCCGAGCGAGCGCACGTTGAGCGGGAACAGCTCGCTCTGCATCCACGGCACGTTGCCGAGGCCGAGCGCATACGCAGCCACGTACATCATCATGCTCGAGAGGACGATCACAGCCGCGTGATTCCTACCTGCCGAATCGGGTGCCCCGTAGGCTTCGGCGGCTGCTTTGGCGTTCGAGGGTGACAGCTTGATCGATGTAAACCCGAACCCGGCGAGGAAGAGACCGGCTACCATGAATGGGATAGAGTACAGCAAAATCCTCCGCCGTCCGATCCGGTCGATGAGCAGCAGCGCCAAGACGGTAAAAACAAAGTTGGTCCCGGCGACGCTTAACGAGGTGAGCGTAGGTATCGAGAAGCCCAGAAGCGTAAATATAGTGGCAGAGAAATACATGAGCGAGTTGAAACCGCACAGCTGCTGCAGCCCCTGAAGCAGACATGCAATTGTCAGAGCACGCCTGTTCTTCGCCACGTGAATCAGCTCGTGCCACCCTTCCAGCCAGCGGCGGTTGCCCTTGATACTGCGGCCAGTGAGGAGACTGCTGCTCTCCTCTTCGCGCACTTCGACTTCAATGTCCTCCAAGATGCTCGCTGCCGCGTGCGCCGAGGCCTCCGGGCCCAGAGTCTTCTGAATCACCCGTTTCGCCGCGGCCGACTTGCCAATCCTGACCAGGAACCGCGGCGTGTCGGGCATGAAGAACAGCAGCCCGCACTGAAGCACAGCGGGCAGAGCGCCCAGGCCCACAAGATACCGCCAGCCCGTCGACGGGTCGCCATGCTCGGCA
Source organism: Arthrinium puccinioides (assembly GCA_022414665.1). Classification (NCBI taxonomy): domain Eukaryota; kingdom Fungi; phylum Ascomycota; class Sordariomycetes; order Amphisphaeriales; family Apiosporaceae; genus Arthrinium; species Arthrinium puccinioides. Next base: position 1,309,324 of record JAIUNF010000005.1, read on the forward strand.
AAGGCCCAGCCAATGACGTACGCGACCACCTGGCCCATGGTAATGGACAGAACGTTCATGGTGACCAGACGGCCCCGGTACGCGGCGGGGGCGAGCTCGGCAATGTACAGCGGCGTGACGAAGCTCGCGGCGCCAACGGCAGCGCCGACAATGGAACGTCCGACCACCATGCCGGCCACACTGGAGCTAAAAGCTTGCACCAGCGCGCCCGCGACAAAGAGGATATCGGCCAGTAGGATGACGGGCTTGCGGCCGAGGCGGTCGGCGAGGACGGAGGAGAGCGGGGAGGCGACGAGGGCGAAGAGTGAGGTGCACGACGTGATGGCGGACTTGTCAAAGAGCGTGAGCTCCTGGCCCGAAAGCGAGGTACCTATCGAGACTAGGGTCGCGGAGATGACGCCGGTGTCGTCTGCTCCCTGGATGGTTAGCGAACGGCTGCGCGGTAAGAGACGGGCGGCGTCGACTTGCATCCAAACAGCAGCCCGCTGATGGCAGCCGAGAAGGCCAGGAGCCACATGAAAATGGCTATCCCCGCGCCGTCCAGGCTGTGTGTCCGTTGTGTCTCCTCCGCGCTCGAGCGGCGGCCGGTCGGTTCGTCGTCGCCCGCATCCTCTTGATGCGACATCAACGGGGCCTCCACTGACGTTGCCATGGTGCGAACTCGAGTGTCGCGGGCATCTACTCGGAGTGGGTGATGCTGCCAGCGTGTGAAGGCTCATTCGAGGCGAGAGCGAGAATAACCTGTAGACATTGCGGGTGCGTCGGTGTCAATGCACAAGTAAGTTGGTTGGTAGTTTACCACGGAGCCGTGACGCACTTATTAGGTTAGGTGACTACGGGTTAACTTAGTTGACTGAGTAGGGAGTACAAAGTAACTAACGTATGGAGTACTCCGTACGGGGTAGGCTACCAAAAGTGGGACCATGGTCTACCGTCTAACTACAAAGTAACTACTGCGTAAACGGTAACTATGTCAATCATCTGGTCAATTCATCCCGCAGTCCACCAGATTGTATCATCCAACATAAGCATCGTTAGTCATATAATAAATAACTACCCCCGTTGAAGGTATACATCGGCAAACAACAGGGTGGCCTTCCCGTGCAATCAGAGGAGACGCCACCGTGCGTCTACATATCCGATCCGTGATATGGTCACGATGAATCATGAACGACAAGTGACGAGAGGGAACTATAGTCGTTTCAATAAGACCGTGGGTAACCAACACCAGATCACTTGTCATCGAGGTAACAATAACAGGTCTTGATATATCCAGTACATCAGATGTCTTGAAGTGGTTTCGAGGGTAAATTTAATCTCCTGCATATAGTGAAATAGGTTGTCTTCCCGTCGATAGGAGAATAGTACAACGACACCGCCAGCCCAGCCCAGCCCAGCCCAGTCCTTCAAAGGTGCTAACGCGGCACCATCCGATTCCCATGATATTTCTGCCCAGCTTGATGAAATAGGCAATAACAGACATCCTCCCAGGATGTCTCCGACTTGCTTGAATACAATAGGGAAGAGGAAGGACATACGTCCTCCCAGATTGCCTCGTTGGCAAAGGACGTTCGTAACTTAACGAACCCTAAAATACGGCCTGCAGCGTCCGTGTCGAGAGTCTCAAGAGTGGGAAAAACGCTGCACGTCAAATGAACCTTTTGCTCATTCATACCCACTCCCCATACGGAAGCAATACAGCGGCTATCGTCAACACCAGCGAAAACACGCACGCCCACACTATTGACTTGAGCACGAGTCGATCCTGTATCGCCCTGAGCTTCGGGTTCGTCGTCGTCACAGAGACATCAAAGATCTTCCTCACGAGTGACTTCTTGGCGTATTTGTCGGCCCAGAGCGGTCGCTGGTCAAAATCATTTCCCGATTTGATGCCGACGGGGTCCGGCTTGTTCGAGGCTTTGACCCGATCCGCTCTGGTCGCGGGCTTGTTGTCCTTCTTCTCTTGCTTGACCGTCTGCTGGCCCCAGGCCCCGTATTCGTCCACGGGATCTTCGTACTTCTCACTCGAGGTAAAATCTTCGTCGGCGAACTGCTCCCACGGTCGCAGGTTGCGCTGGTATGAGTAGTGCAGGATGACGCAGATGCCGTGATACGAGGCGAACAGGAAGGTGAAGCCCAGACACCACAGCGGCGCTGCCGTTAACCGGGCGAAGCGGCTCTGCCGGAACATAACAAGGAAGACTTGCAGCATAAACCCGAAGATGATGAGGCAGGCCGCTATGCCCCTCGCGAAGAAGACGCGCGGCCGGTTGGCATTGGAAATGCACCACTTGACGAAGTTGGGGTGACACTGGCCCTTGAGCAGGGCCTCGGTCGCCGCGAAGACGGGCATGAAGACGGACGGATGCGTCGTGGACTGCGCTGCCTGGATGCAGTCCGTTCGTTGGCTGTGTGTTAGGTTGATTTGCCTGGGTCCGCTGCAAGTGATGTAGTGGTTCACGACGCGAGTCACCTCGTCGCGAAAGGGCTGCAGCGTTGCGACTGTTGTCCCAAGTCAGCTCCGAGCTTCTATAGGTTGTGGGCAAGAGACGTGGTACTTACTGGCTTGGGCATCGTCGTTGTCTTCGGGCAGGGACCGCGCAGACCGCGCAGACCGTGTGGACCGTGTGGAGTGCAGAGACCGAGACGACGGAACCCGGGAAACGCTCTTGGTAGGGGCCTTGGATTTGGTATAGTTGTCCAGTATCTCGATGACGTTGTTCATCCTGTTGCTCTGCTCCCCAAGGCTACGCTGGCGTGTGTGTGTTGATCTAGGTTTAGTGAGACCACTCGGTTCCCAAGCCGGTGACAGTTCCTTCCGCGCGGCCGGCAGGTTGGCCCACCGCTCGACGTAATGGCAGTACCAGAGGTAGAACTGGAGGTTCTCGGCATTGTACTCCACGTACATGAGGTAGTCCATGAAGTCGTTCAGGGAGCATGGCTAGGCGCAGACGGTCAGTGTATGCCTACGTGCAGCAATGGATGGGCTGGAGGGTTATCCGTACCGGGAGCGTCTGGTTCTTCACCATCTCCGCGAAGGACAGACAGCTCGGGATCTTGGCGGCTCGAGCCTCGGCCTGCTCCATGTACAAGGCACATCTTGACTCGGAGAGAATCGTCTTCTCGCGCTCGAGGTAGTCCGGCCGGCGGTATAGAAGCAGAGGCATCTTGAAGGAGGGGATTACCAGGCGCGGCCTGTTGGATGTCAACACCCGAGCATTCCCTATTCTAGATGACGAAAAGCAAAGGAGGGAAACCAAAGCTCGCTCCGCAGGGCCAAACGGTCGAGATAACAATGCGAATCCATGTCAACTGCCTGTCGGGAGATCGACGAATCAATTTCGTCAACTGGGCAATTTGGCTGCGTGTGACTCCGTTCCATCGTGGGCCAGCAGCAAACACGATGAGGAAACCCAAAAGCCAGCGCAAGGGCCGTTTGTTGGTTTCAATATCAACCACCAATTCCGGCTGCTGCAGTTGAAACGAACGGGGCTAGGGGTAACAGGGGCGTTGGCCACCCAATCAGCCACCCAACCCGCCGTAGCATCCAATAGACAGTTCTCTTTTGAGCCGCACCGTCCTGCTGGCCCATGATCCCTGATGCCTGCCGGCGGCTGTCCTCAATGGGGCCTCGCGACACTTTCGAGACACGCATCCTTGGTACTCGGCGCGGGGAGTTCACGATCGACGCATGAGGTTTCGGGACCATCACACAGGCTGTGCCACGACATCACCCGTCGTGATTGGTCGACCACAGCAAGGGTTCGCACAATAGACGGGGAATCACTGCCAAGAGGTAATGCTGTGTGATGGCGTTTCAGTGTCGGCGTGTGTAAATTACATAGGTACGGTACGTATGCAACGATGGGCTGCGAGAGACGCGCTGTCGTACCGGGGGGGGAAATGATGATCGACTGGGAAGTACTGTGACAGTAACGTCGACCTCGACCTAACTCGATGTGTCGGATGCTGGAACCCTCCTCCACAGGCCCACTCGTTCTGCCAAAAGACGAAGCGGGGAGGACCTTGAGTTAGTCAAAGACGAGAACTAGACGCCTCGTGGAACGCCTCATGGCTCGAGGATGGCATACCGGCCATTCTCGTTGGTCCAGATCCGTGGTAGCATCCCGCAGCTGGCCTACATTGTCTGCTGCAACTCCACAAATTCCCGACATTGGCTGCATCTACCGTGGTAATCATCTTGTCAGTCAACTATGAAACCTCTACGGAGTAACCATATGAGAATCGCATAAGCTGTCACGGAAATTCGGACGACTCACTAACTGGGCAGGAGAATCGCCGCCAGGGCCAGGCGTTCGCAGCCTGGTGGCATCTCCGTCACTGTCACATCAAACTGATAGGGTCGCCTCGATGTGACATAACGACGGTCAAGAAGACTCAGCTCTGTGTGGATCAAGCTTGTATTTGCATCGATTGGTGAGGCACAATGTGACTATGGATGGCTTGGCTTGCAGAGCGCATGCGTGTTGGTTCGGGAGCCAGCGCGCCTTTCAAACAACTAGGGACCGTTTCTTGGACGAGGTCATTTCGAATTGAGTTTGTCTCAATTTGTCAGACAAAAGGGTCGAAGCCCCCTCGAGCGGATGAATATCTCCTGCCAAGGAGTGTACTTGGTCATCCAAGCGAAGTCGTCGGCCACGCCCAGAACATGACAATCGCGATTGCCATCATCCCAATCTCGGGCTGGTTGGCGACCACAGACTGGATGGTCTTCGTCCCACCACTTTGTGCTACTTCCCCAATCTTATACACAGTGGAGTTGGACTCTGTCGTCGGTTGAGTAGCCAGCCCAGTCGACGTGTTCGTGGGCTCTTGAGGACTATGCAACACACATCCGTCTTTCGCACATTGTTTCTCTTCGTAGCAACAACCTCCGCCAAGGGGCAGATCGCACTGGAACAGTCCATCCATGCACACTGTTGGCCTGTCTGGGCCTTTGCCGCATTCCAGACTGCCTCCACAGCAGTATATTCCCGAGAGACTGAAGTCAGTCCTGTAACAAGACATGCCGGTAGGGCAGTCAATGTTCTATGCCTTGTGTGTTAGCTGCCGGTCCCGCTGACGTGTTTGAAAACATCTCGAGGGCTTCTTTACTGGCTGATCAAATTCCTCGCAGGTTCCCGACCAACCAACAAGGTGCGATTCACCCATGTCCTTGTCCTTGGACCCGGCGGTGATGTTCTGAGCCCATGTCACCGCTGTGGTAACATTACCGCCACCGCTCTTATCCTTGTCTAGCAGCCACACGCCCGAGGCGTAGTATGTAGTGTAGTACTCGGCCGTAAACACGATGCCGGTAATCATGACCGCGAGGACTACGAGGACGGTGAAGATCAGAAAGACCCATCGCAGCTTCGGTCGATCCGAGAGACACCATTTGTGCCAGTCAAACTTGGACCTGTCGATATTCTAGATCTTGCGGTTGTGAGAAGGGCAGTCGGCTCTGTTTGGTTTTTCCGCCATGGCGAGAAGCTGTCCAATTGGTGGAGGTTTCAAAGACTGGCTTGTGTTGAGTGAGATCGAGACGGAGAAGAAAGAATGAGTGCAGCTGAGCTGTCGGGTATAGGAAAGCGAATATAGGTGGAGGCTTATAGCTGTCCAATGGTAGGGTTCCGGCAATGCGTCTGTAGGGATTGAGGATGCTGCTGAGAGGCTTGGGCCTGTCTGGTCAGTTTGAAGAAGGGAGAAAGGAGTGGCAGTAAGGTTTGCTCATTTCTACCTTTCAATGCACGTGCACACGAGAAGGCTTCGACATAACTTAGCTTACTTGCCCTATTAACTACTGACGTTACGGTACCAGAAACGGAAGGCACAAGCAAGCAGTTGCTGCTTCTTCGCGCTTTCAGAAAGTGGACGGGGGTCTGGAACGGCGAACAAAGAGTCGCCACGATGAGGCTGAGGCTGCCTACAGACTACAGACCTACTGAATTAGGCTTACAGTATGCTTGCCCATCTTCCCCTTCTCCCCGGCAATTGGTTGCAACGATTAACCAACCGGTCAAAACAAAAGTCGTAATGCAATGGGTCACAAAGTGAGTTGCCTGCACACCAATGGAGGTGTAGTACTTCGTCGAGTTTTACGTACATCCGAGTAACGCCGTCGACAGCGCCTTCGATCGTATTCGTATGCCTCATAACCCAGTTCAACCCACATATAGACAGACTGTCTAACAACTCCCAGCACTCCAACCGTCAGCCATGGCTTTAACAATCATGAAACGGGGTATCTCCAACATGACATCCAACCCGGAGCTTGCCTCAAAGCCAAAAGGCAAAGATCATCATGACACTGGCGAGACCGGCAGCCATTCCGGTTATCGCCTTGGACTCGGGCACAGAGTTCTCGGTGGTCGACGTAGGCGACGCAGCAGTCCCAGTGGCAGTCCCAGTGTTGGAGGCGGTGCCGGAACCGCCTCGATTGGTGGAAGTGGCCGTCCCTGTGAGAGATGCCCCCAACGTCGGCAGGGCAACATTGCCATCAACAAGCCAGCCGGCGGTGGCCGCCGGGCACTGCCGAGTTGAGACGCCATTGGCGTCATAGTCGGATTTGGCGACTCCCGTGGGCGAGAGCGTTGCCCACTGGTTCTTGAGGTTGTTGAAATCGGGCGATACAGGCGTAGGGGTGCCTGAACGAATGAAACCGTCCTGGGAAGCAGTGGGCGTTCCATAGGAGATCAGTCCGTAGTGGTTCTCTTCCTGGATCCACTCGTAGATGATGGCACCAGACCAGTCATTAACCATCTGAGGCCCGAAAATGGCCGTCTGGTCGTCAAACAGCCGAGGGCCTGGCTGGTTACAGCCCGTTTCGGAGAAGAATATGGGTACAGGAAAGTCCTTGGCACTGGTCTGCAAGTCGGCATATCCAGAGGTCTCATACTTATTGGGATCGCACCACTCGTACGAGTTGAGGCCGAAGAAATCAACGTTCTCCGACGAGTTGCCACCGCAGGTAAGGTAGTCCTGGAGCATGGGACGAAGCTCGGCGATGTCAGCGGCGGAGTAACCAATGGGGATCTTGCGGTATCCCTTGGCGTCTCGGTAAGCCTTCGTATCTCTAGCGGCGGCCTTGATGAACGGTGCAACGAGGGACTGGCTTTTATTTGTGATGATCTCGTTCCCGATAAACAGACCGAGAACGTTGTCATACTTTTGGAACTCGTCCATGACCTTGGTGTAGGCATCAAGTTGAGACTTGCTCCAGCCAGGTGTGTTCTGACAAGTCACAATCAGCCTCGCGTCGCGCGCCAGCTCCAGCAGAAGGGAGACTCACAGGAAGGATGTAAGTCTTGAAGCTGTCCATATCAATCATGGTGTAGATACCTGCATCAGCAAACGCGGCCATGCAGCCCGAGTGATCAGCGTCGGCGTCCACATGGTAGACGCGAATGGCGTTTGTGCCCAACGTCTTCATCAAGTTTGCGTCCCGCGTGCATTGCTCCGTGTCAATCAGGGGGTCATCTACACAGAAAGGTCAGACGCGGCATCCATCAAGTCGGCAACGCAACGATTTGACGTACCAGGCACCAATTGGTATGCGATTCCTGTCGTACGAGTCAGTACACTACTCACATCCAGGTCAATTGGAGATATATATACCCTTGATGAAGAACTGATTGCCGTCACTGGTGAAAAACTTGTTTCCGACGGCTTCGATGGTGGGCAGAGCCGCTTGGACAGCCGCGCCGCACAGAGCGGCAGCGAAACCTAGGGAAGACCACATCATAGCGAGAGAATGTGGTTGAACCGGGGGAGCGAGCGAAGGCGAGCGGACGAGAATGGAGTTCCCAGAACGCAGATAGTTGGATGCCTCTGAAAGGTGTCTCAAAAAGTCGAGACTTCAACGGACTGCAGAGGGCCGAGATGTGTGTGTCTGCACTTAAGCTAACGCCAAGTAGTCTTGTCGCGTTGGCGGGCAAGCTTAGTTATGTGTGGTAGGATTAGTAGCTCTCAGGAGGAATACTCAAGGGTCCATCGACGGAGAGTTCGGCGCAAAGCTTCAGGAGGTCACGCCCAGAGATCCGTATCGTATGGAGACGGGAGCAGCTGGCACAAAACAAGCAGCGGATGGGCGAGCGCAGACGTGTCATGAATGAAGAGCGAACGACAGAGAAAAGCTCACCACAATGGGCTACAGATCGAGACCTTCTCCCTGTTCGATCCACCTGCGTTCTCTTGGCAAGTCCCAGCGAACGTGGGCTTGGGCTTGATAAGGACTGGAGGCGTGGAGAGAACATAAGAAACAGGGCCAGAGGTGCACAAGCGAGGGGAACGAGCGGCGCGGGATACGATGGTTAGTAGATCGTAGACGTTGTGTGACGATCGCGTTTGCACGGTACGGATAACTATCATCATCATCATCACCCTCATGGGTTCGTCTCTGCCAACAAGACGAGCGACAGACCGACCCGGCTTGCCACTGGCCGGTCATGCCAAAGTTGCCGCACTGATGGGAAATTGCACCTGCTGGGGTTGCCTGCATGGGGTTTCGACACCATTGTTTACTCGGTACGGAGTAACGTACGGATAAAATCGTATTGGTTCAAGCCTAGCAGACGGCCGGCTCTCCCAGATTGTTGAGCGCCAGCAGGGGGGTCGTCGTATCCAGTCCCGAGCTGCAACCAAACAACACCGCTCTGGCTTGGGGTTGGGGGTGGGGTTCTGCCGTGTCTCGATAGCCGAGACCTCCATGAGATGACACTTTGGACAGATGGATGATAACCGATGGCAGGATTCAGGGAAAAGTAGGCAGGTAGGTCGGCTTTGAGTTTTGCCAACACGGGTGAGCGGGGGCGGCGTCAGAGAGCTATCGTTGGACGATTGCCATACTGAGCCCCCCCCTTCCTTGTCATTTTGTCTCACTCTAGCTGATTCGTGTAGCGTAAACGGTATTTCCCAATTGGGTAATACACTGCCAAGAAGGCGGATGTTGTGTCTCAGGTCGGGCCGACGTCGCAAAGTAAACATGCACGTATTGTCGTGTTCCTTGTTGAAACTTGTGCAACTTGTGCACGGTACCAGCGCGCCAGGCCGACCTTGACCGACCTGAGTTTGTATGTATTGATCAGTATTGATCGCTGCCCATGTGCCATGATGTACTGTGTCCCAACAGCATCCACCGAGCTTGCAGAAGTATCCACATGACCCGGGGGCCCGTTGCCGAATGGCGCGAGGCGTCCCGGAAGTCAATCTTTCGGTTACCCGCTATGAAGCCGCAGCTGGCTAACTAATTATCAGCATAACTAACCTAATAATTATCAGATGCATGAACACTCCAGCCCCTTATTTACCCTCCCCCGCCCCCCTGTCAGATCAGATGCACATAATCATAACGGTCAGCAGCACGGACGGTGGGGTGGAACTCTATACATATCATCATTGTAACTGGAGCATAACTAGTGACATGTAACTGTGTGACCGTCCGGCATTGCGTATTGGTATTGTTTATGTTTCAGGATGCCTCGTAGCATACGTAATTGGTCTCGTCTGAAACAAGCAGAGAGGGAAAATGCTCCATCAGATAAGCTCGGGTGGACATTGGGTGGACATTGCGGAGAAACATCCCACAAGCCTAAACCCGAGATGAGATGCCCACAAAGTGACAAACTAAGCAACACCGGAGAGTCATAGTCAAACACAAAGGGACCCGCGCATGCAGCCTGCGTAGAAAGGCAATGCCAATCTCACGGTGACATGTGCGTGCAACCATCCTCCAGTGACAGAAAACGTTTCAACATATCCCTTTTAAGTTCATCGCTCCGGATGATGATGGATCATCCGAAGCTCGTCGTCTCGGTGAACCAGCAACACCACACCACGGCAAATAGGTCAGCCTCCATTCTGCCGCCTCATCCGTGGGGGTGACGTTGTACCTGCATGCGCCGGAGCCGGTGCCGGTCAGTCCCTCACCTTGTGGACATGAATGTTCTGTATGGCCTCGAACCCGCTCAGAGTCGGGCTGTCCAGGCCTCTACTACCATCACTGTTGGTACGCCTGTGATCTAGCGTCCGCGGTATGGCGGCCGGCCCGTTGCTATTGTCGCTGCGTCGCGTGACCAACGATGCCGTCAAGCTATGCTTGTCTCTGCCCAGCTGCAGCTTGCCGATGCCAAAGTCCCAGCCGTACTGATGGACGCAATGGGGCTCGAAGATCTGGCACTTCTCCCGCAGGATCTTGTACGTTTGCTCCTCGACCTCCTGGGCCGAGGGGCGATCTAGCGGGTTGACCGACAGCATCCGCGCAACGACTTTCAGCAGAGGCGGTATGCCGCGGAAGATGGCGCCATCCTTCTTGCTGGCGTCTTTGGCCAGTCCCGCCATCCACGACTCGACCTGCGTCAAGTTCTTGTGGAACGACGAGTCGAGAATGGCGCCGCCACGTCCGGCCGTCTTGTGTTTTGCGGCTCGATGGGAGGCGAATGAACGTGTCTGTCGCTTCATCTGGAAACTGAGCAACTCCAGTATCACGCAGCCGAGGGAGAACATGTCGGCCGCCTGGGGGTTGAGGTGTGGTGTCGGCGCCTGCAGCACGGAGGCCGGGCTGTGCGCATCGGCGCCGCTTCTGGGAATGAAAAAGGTGTAGTCTCCTCGAGGACTTGAGGGTGGGGACCCCAGCGTATTCTTTCTCCCGACAGATGGCCCATTTGCCGTGGGCCGGAACCACTGCTCAGGCGCAGCATAGTCGTAGGACTCCTTGTCGAAAGCAGCCTTGTCCGACGAGCTCGTGAGCGTCTCGGCGCCGAGTCGCGATACATCAGCAAAGGCGACGTGGTGCTGCGCGGTGAACAAGACGGTCGACGGTTTTATATTACCGTGCGACCATCCCCTGTTGTGCAGATGACACAAGGTGTCGACCAGGCAATGAATCCAGTTCATCGTGTGTACCCGCCTGTCTTGTTTTGGCAGGGCCTTGAGGGGGGCTGGCATGGTCGCCAGGACCGTCTTCAAGTTGTGTTCGGACGCTGGCGTCAACAGTATGTAGCCGTACCCCTGATGGGTATAAGACGCAAAGTGCGATACGAGGTGGCTGTTCCGAACGTGCCGCGTCCTGTCAATTTCGTACAAGAAGTCCTCGTCCGATAACAGGCCAGGTCCGGACCCCAAGGGTATCCGGCGCCTGGCAAAGACCTCGCCGGGTCGGTTGGGTAACTCGACCCTGTCCAGGTAGTTGAGTCCCGCTACAGTCTTTTTGTCCACGATGTCGATGGGAACAACCTCGGGGTCGTGATACATGATATGATCTCCCTCCCCGATGATCTTGATCAGGTAGTGGAACTGGCGAAAGTAGAACCGCCTGTCGACCTTGCCGTTCCTCGTGGCAGTCAAGGCGAGACGCTCGACTTGATTCAGGGGTATTGGCAAGTCGCCGTCGTCCCACGAATCGTCTATGATGCCAAAGATCTGATCCGGGACACCGAGATCAACGAGGATGAGGAATATGCGTTTTGCCTTTTCTTCGATCCATTCCCAATACGTCCCGTCGGTGAGGCCGTCGCCGAATCCCAGCGCCCGGTCCAGGTTCTGTACCTCATCGGGCAGCAGGTGGTCGCAGACGAACCGTCGAGTGACGGTCGTCTCAATGCGACTGGTGTCCCACCACATGGTTGAATCCATTCAGGTCATAATCCTGTCACCGCCCCAGTCGCAGGTGTGTAGTAGTAAGTAGTTGGGTCAGATGTCGATTTTGATGGTCTCGCAGAATGCTGTTTGAAAATGCAATGGAAAGATCCTGGCGTGTCGTCGCAGATATGTCGAGCCAGACAGAGATGGGATGGGACCTGGACGGATATCATATCTCATCGAGGCGGATGAGGGTGCCAAGTCCCTTTCTGATAACTATGCCTTGGGAGTGACACAAAGAAAAAAGAAACACCTCTCGTTTCTTACCTGCATATCGTATCGCACGGCGCATGTCAGCTCCTGCTTCTGCACGTTGAGCTAGGTTCACTAGCTAGTTGATGACTGGTGCCAGGTTTGGACGAGTCTATCGAGTAACGCTGATTAGGTGATTGGTCGAAAGAAGTCGTAGATAAGGGAATATCTAGTGCCCTGCTTCATGATCAACAAGGCGGTGTTGTTGGAGAATCACCCAACCCCAGACCCCACCATGCAGGTGAATCTTCTGGGCGTCGCCACATAACTACCGAACACAGCAGTCAAATAACTTGCGTGGGATGCACCTGGAGCCCAAAACGGGTGCGCCTCCATTGGTCTCTCGCGGGGCCTTGCGACAGGGCGTGCATTGGCTGGATGGAGACGCTCCATGCTCGTCCCAAAGTACGAAGTAGTTGATGGCTGGCAGCTGCGGCTTATAGTTGCCGAGATATCGTCGAGTCCGCGGCGGCAAGCAGCTTGGATCCATCCGACCGACACCGCAGCCGCTGCAGCCGCTGCAGCCATTGCGGCCATTGCGGCCATTGCAGTCACCGCCGTTGCTCGTTCCTCGTTTCTCGTTTCTGCTCGTCGTGGGTGTGGTATCCGTACATTCTGGTACGTACACGTTATGGTGTGGGTGGTACAGGTGGATTCGGCCCTGTTCGGCTGTTCGGGATACTGTGTAAACCAACAAACTACGAAGTAGGGGTCTTGCCATTTCATCCCCCCCCACGCGTTGCCCGTTACGTAGTAGTTCAAAAGCGCATGGCAACTTTTCCCCTCCACGGCTGGTTAGCCTCGAAAGGTGCGGATGTCTCGGTGACTCGATCAGGATGATTGGTGCCTCTAGCGCGCAGGGCACTCGGCGGCCGAAGCATACTGTGTGTGTACGTAGTTACACAGCAGTACATGGTAGTTAGAGAACCTTTCTTGGCTTCTAGACATAGTTAGTGCGCAACGGGCGCGTGCCAGGTCTGTCTGTGAGCGTTGCTTTTGTTTTGTTCGTTTCCAGTTGCCCCCGTAACGTTAACGTGAACTCCAATACTCCGTACGGATAAGGAAGCAACGCCTATCGTAAACCTCTGTTGGCCGTTTTTGTCCTGTCTGCGCATCCGTTGCTGGGCCTCGTTCATGGTGACATTGGCAAGAGAGGATCGTGGGCTGAGAACCATAACAGCGCGTAGTATACCTACCTACCTAGCCAGCCTACCTCTACGCTCTACCTACCTCTCCCATTCTGGTCACACTTGCGAAGGCGCAGTGGCTGCTGCTGCACCCAAGCCTGCGAGGGTCCAAAATCCGGGCTATCGACTATCAAGGTATTCGCTCCACCGAGTGACAGACACCCAAGACTTGCCTCCAACCTGTGTAGAGCAGATCGCCAAGTATCTTGTCGCTGTAGCACGATAAGCCGTGACAGCCTACAGGACGACCAGTTTCAACCGGTCATCTGATGATGAACTATGAATCCTCGGCACTTGCAGTAGTGGCACATCGGCCTCGCCGGGAACAGCTCCTGCGCCGCCTCATCAGCGTCGGATCAAAATGGCGCTCCCTGCTTGTCTTTGCCGGTAGTCGTTCAGCCCATCGAGCGGTGGCCCCTCTCGTCGGAGCCCAGCAGCTGAGCGTCCGCAATCAGGTTATGGTAGTGTGGTGGTATGGACCGATCTGCACATGAGATCCTGGTGCTGCGTGGGGTATTATACCTTATTCATGCGACAAGGCTTCGAGATTGGGGGTTGATGGTAGATCAATCATTAACTCTCATCGAAATGCTTTATTAGCCACACCTCATGTAGACTCGTTGGCGAGTCGTACCCCGGTCCATGGTGCAGTGCAGGTTGTAATACAAGGTTTGGTTACAAGGTAGGTTACAAGGTAGGTTGGTGTATTTTCCATCCACAGCGCTGTGCTGGGTATCAAATGAGCGTCTCCGACTTTTCGCTGGTGCCCACGTTCTTCCTGCCCACAAAGTTCTTCATCCCATGATCAATGCCAGCCATCCTCCTTGCCAACCGCTGCATGCCTACAGGAAGCACATTGTACCAATCAGCCCAGCGGGCATAGAGCGGCATAGCGATATGATCACTCAAGCCCATGTCGATGGCCGCAATAATCTCCTTGGCCACGTCCACTGGTTCGACGACAGGGGCAATGAAGCGGTTGGGAGTCCTGACGCCGTCAAAGAGCGATGTGCTGAGCTGCCCAGGGGTCACAAGGATGGTCTTCATCTCGGGGTACTCGTAGAGCTCGGCTGCCAACGACTTGTGGAGCGCCGTCACACCAGCCTTGGCAGCCGCATAGTCAGCAAGCTGTGCGGCGCCCAGTTGACCAATGACGCTCGAGACGGTGACGATGGTGCCACCCATCTCGTTGTGCAACATGTTGGGCAGGAACTGCTTGATGGTGTAGAAGTGGCTGAACAGGTTCGTGGTAAGGCTTCGCTCGAGCTCCGCCATGTCCATATCCAACAGCTTCTTTCCCACAACAATGGCCGCGTTGTTGATCAGCACCGTGGGGGGTCCGAGATTACGCTCGATCTCGGCGGCGACCTTGGCGAGTTGAGCCTTGTCCGTGACATCACACTTGTAGTGGGTGACGCCTCTCGCTTCGTTGTTCTCGAGGTCGACCACGTCCAGTACGGCCACGGTTGCGCCGCGCATGCCGTAGACCTCGGCGATCAGCAGTCCCAGCCCACCGGCGCCGCCGGTGATGACAATGACCTCCTCGCTCAGGTCCACCTCGCGAGGTATGCCGTACGCGATCTTGTGACTCAGCATGTTGCCCATCCAGACAAGTGTCACCAGGAAGGCCCAGGCCATCGTGACCCGAATGGGCGTCGCGTCCATCTCCATGTGCTGGGCGCGGAAGCATAGCGGGATCAGCCACGCAATGAAAGGGTGCAAGATGGTAATATTGAGGACTTTGAGGAGCAGGTCGACCGAAACAGGCGCGAGCCACGAGTCGTCGATCGGGGTTCTTTGGCGGTCCATGATGGGTGTGGATTAAGATTTCGACCGAGTTGGCGAGCTGTTTAATGATTGCCGACCAGCAGGCAACGTGTAGAGGAAGAAGAGAAGGGCAGTCCGTAGTATGCGTGCCCGTAATGTTGCGTGGAAAGGAACGTTCGTTGCAAAGTAAAAGGAGCGGACGACAAGGAGATTGGCCTCATCGCGCACTTGTAGACTGTAGTGAGCTCCGTGAAACGCAACGACCCTAGCGCACCCCTAGTTTTGTTTCAAGGGTCCACTACTAGCGGGCCTTGCCGCGATCTCGACGCATCTCGACCGAACCTCGTCTACTTTCACACCACCGAACCGATCCATTATCTGTCATGACTTGGCTGCAGGTCAATATGACGAACCCTACAAAATCGAAGCTGCGTTGATTCTGGAGCCCCGAGAAGAGGTTCGCATATGTCAGAAGACTGTACGAGGCTGGTAAAACCTGAAGCTGTAGGCTGTTCGAAACCGGGCTCTTCTCCGACGTTCTTGTTGAGTGACAGCACATGGAAACTACACAAGAGCATTATTTTCAGCCGGAGCTAATGGTAAAACAAAGCATTTACCAGCAAATCCAAGGTAGGCCTCAATTCCCTCTAGTGCCAGTTGCGGAATAACCACGATCCTAACAACTCGCAGGAAGTTACTGCAGTCTACAGGAGAGGTCGTGATCAATGGTTTCCCACCCATCGAAATGGGACAGTCACTTCGGAATCCCGCCGTTCAAGGCAGCTAACCAGCACTAACAAAGCATTGTCCAAGATGACACTGGAACGCAAAGATTCGAGCGCCAGCTTGTTCGGTTACATCAAGATGTATATCATTGCTGACTATCTCGACGCGCTTAAGCTTTGCGATGAGTCTGTCCCAGGATTCAGGGCCGTACTTGTGGTCGGAAGTACAGCACCAGGGACCAAACACAAGCAAAGCACGTCTGACTCATCTCAAAAGAAAGAAGGAAAGGCATCTTCCTCGCAGTCCGAATTGCATACGATGACGAAATCCTGATCAATGGACTTGGGGGCTTTCGGGGTCAACTTGCGTCTCTCGTCTAAAAGACTCGCTCTATCAGACTGCCCAGGAAAGTGTTAAGCTTTTGGAAGAGGTACCAGGCTTCACCATCGGACTGTCCCAAGAGGATCACGACAAGGCTTTCCGGTCGGGATGAGTACCGATGCGTTGGTATATCCAGAAAATTGTATATCTTGTTTTAATGCTTTTCTCAAGATCCCCATTCAGTTCCCACGAAGAGGTCTACGTGGCAAATGAAGAACATGCCGCATATTATGCTGCATTTGCTGGCTGGGTTTTATACTCGACAAAATCTGCATCGCTTACAGCAGCATAACCGATTATCCCCACCGTGTTACCAATTGTCATCGAGGCCGTCGACTTTGGCATGAATGGATGTTTCGACAATTGAGGCTTTGTGGTGGTGGTCCTGACTGCACTCTATCAACCCCTAGCATGCAAGAAAGAAGAAAGGAAAGCTGACCTTTGCTCTCGAGTCGACTCGCAAAATACCTGTTAGGTGTTCAAGGATAATCCCATGGATTGGGATTTCTTGACCCATAGTCATATGTGCACCGCAACATCAGCGCCTGGGCTGGGCTCCTTCGATCAACCCACCCGCCTCACTACTATTTGTCACAAACTCGTACACCACGACGCATGACTCGACTTGACCTATCACAAGACCAAGTGGCTTACCATCCTGTTAGCTGATCCGGCATAGTCCATTTGGTTGCGATAAATTCTCCGCCCACCGCAATGATGTTGACCGAAGGAATGCTCCTCCTCCGACCCTATCATGACCCAACAACCCCGGATCACCCCGCAAACTAGTGGATATATCCCCATATCACCCCAGCCTCCCCCAGCATCTCCAACGTCATGCTTGCCATTTTCGGGCATAGACGCCGCGCCGGTTCATGGAGCAGTCTGCTACGGGAGCTTGGCCCTGAATTGTGTACTTACCAACCGAGGTGACGGTCATACGCGGGGAATACGGAGCCGGCGTTTCTATAAGATGAGCGTTGTTGTCGCCGAAGACCTCACGGTGACGATGGCCTTCACACCGCTCGGGAGCTCTGATCCAGTCGCCAGTCATACATACTTGCTTGGACTTTAGGGTACCGTAGGTAGCTTTACCTTTGAACCTATTGTGTGAAGAACTCTGCTTACTGGATCAGCCCTACTAGGCTAGGCGTGTGCAAATATTGGATTTGTGTGAACGCTGTCTCTTCACAAATCGGATAATCCAGGCAGGATGTTGTCCGCCAAGATTCTGTCGCTTGTCCCGCTCTTCGCGACCTGGGCTCAGGCTTCATGGATGCCCGTAACGCCGGTGTTGTCGCGTAGCAACGAGCTCCGATTGCAGAGGGATCTCTCCGTCCGGAGCCAGGAAGACTCCACTCAATGGCCATACGGTCCATACAAGACGCAGGGACGAGACATCGTCAACACTCGCGGCGATGTTCTCTCCTGGGCAGGTGTCAATTGGCCCAGCAGCGGTACGTTATCCGCTCAAACCGGCTCAGATATGTATAGCTGATATTCCAGTAGGCGAGTCGATGATTCCCGAAGGCCTCGAGTGGGCATCTGCCGAGCAAATTCTAGATGACATCAAGAGTGTTGGTTGGAACGTCATTCGCCTGTAAGAACGACCTCCACAAAGTCGTTGTTGTCTCACACAGCCCCTGACATTATTACCAGACCGTATGCCATCCAGATGATCGACGAGATCTATGACCGCAGTGGGGATGACGTCTCAATTGAAGTATCCCTCATCGTGGCACTTGGGTACGAGAACGGAACCAAGGTCGTCAATGAGATTGTCAGCAAGAACCCCCAATGGACCCCCCAAACCACCCGTTTTCAGGTGTGGACCGACGTTGCAAACTTGGCGTACGAAAAGGGCATCTTCATCCGTAAGTAAACCTGACAACTGTTTCCTTTGCCCTGTTTCAACGTGCTGCTTCGCAAGACCCGATGGAATCTAGAGACCAATCGCTGACTACTTTTGCTCAGACCCCGATGTTCACGTGTCCAAGGCACAATGGTGCTGCGGTCACACTGACGGCAACGCCTGGTTCGGCGATGTCAGCTTCGACACCGAGAAGTGGAAGCGCGGGCTGGCACACGTCGCTACCTGGGCCAAGCAGCACCCCAACGTCATCTCGATGTCTCTCCACAACGAGTTGCGCGAGAGCTGGAACAAGACCGACCTTTACTACAACTGGGAGACTCTTGTTGGCAATATGAGTGCCGGTGCAGATGCAATCCACGAGGCCAACCCTGACCTGCTTATCAGTTGGTCGGGGATGCAGTATGATGAAGACCTCTCGGCCCTGACGACCAAGAAGAACATCTTGACTGCACCATGCTACAAGTGCACGGCTATCCGCGATGCTGCCCGTCGCGATCCCGTCTACTTCGACCTCGACAGCTACCCATGGGCTGACAAGCTCTTCTGGGAGCTCCACCTCTACACCATGAGCGAGGACATCGATACCGGCACCTGCGCGATCATCGAGGCGAACCTCTACCGCAACGGCTTCCACGCGCTTGGCATGGAGCCGCCTTCAGGATGCAACATCACTGGCGACTGCCCGCCGCCGCAGCGAATCACGCCCGTCCTTCTGACCGAGTTTGGCCATTCCCAGGACTCGACCCTATACAACGACACTCTCCAGAACTGCCTGAAGGACTACACCAAGAAGCACAACGTGAGCTGGATGGTGTGGGGCTTGGCTGGCAGCTACCGAATCCGGTCCGGTGGCCAGGGTGTGCCCGATACTTGGGGTCTCACCAACTACGAGTGGAATGGATGGAATGACCCGGAAAGTATCGAGGGATACTGGAAGCCCTGGGTCAAGGAGATGAACGTGACGCTGAAGAACTAGTCAAAACTTAATAATGATAATATTGTCCTTGATATTTCACAAATATCAAGAATGTCGACTGGCATCCCTACTTCAACTTGGCACCACTCGCATGTAGCTTTCTTTAAAAAAGCCCATGACATGGTCTCCTTCTCGATTCTGGTATTTCATATTTTCTTGCTGCAAAACTCCAGTGACCCATTGAGGGCTGGTAGTCGAGAATGGTTCGATTTCGGATTCGACAAGATCGTACCCATGCCAATAGACTGCAAGCCATAACTCCATGTTGTGCGCGGTTGCCACGGCAGAAACTGCTTGAGCGACGGGGTATCATCATTGGTACACTACCAGTCCAAACAGGCACCCTTGCCATGCAGTGCCATACGAAACAAACCCAATGTCGTCTTTCGCCACCGTGGCTGACTCCCAAATACGTAGATATATACAGTTGCATGGAACCGCGAGTCCGCCGTTGTCTTATATGATATTCTTGCCTCATCTGCGCCTATAGACGTATGTTGAGATCCATGCACTCGATCCTCCACTCCCTTTTGCCCAAGAGACTCCTGAGCCACTCGATGCCCAACCCCGTCCACTCAGCCTTTCTGCGGGCCAACTCGTCGGCCGCAGCGCCAGCGAGCGCACCTGCCGTAGTGTTCAGCATCTCGACAGCAGTCGCATTAAACTCGGCCTCGGTCGACGATGCCGAGGAGTTGGTGACGTCGGACGCAGGGTAATAGTACGACGACGAAGGCCGCGGCGCGAACCAGTTGCTGCTGAGGTCAAAGAAACATCGGTCGGACCAGTAGCACGACGTGACGAATAGGATCAGGAGCAGCACCGAGCAGTAGACGCATGGCCGGTTGAGGAAGTAGGTGCACACGAAGAAGAGGAAGATGAAGGCCGGCGAGGCGTTGGTCGGGATGAATAGGAGAGGCAGCCAGCTGTGGGGGAGGGGGAGAATCAGCATCTTGTCACACGCAGCTTGACATTGGGAAGTGGGATGTAGAGGATATACACACCTCCGTAGACAGAACATGGCAACAGCTCGCTGAGTCGACAGTGATTGAATGGATGGGGGGCGGTCTCTGGCGACCCGAAAGAGAGGCGTACAACTACTGTGTACGCTCTGGTGTGACGTCGGTTACAAGAAGTTGCTGGGATCCCAAAGATGCGGAAGATGGCTGCCGAAAAGCAAAAGGCACGCGATCGCGAAGCTTTGTTACACTAGACCACTGCGCAAGAATGTCGCGATGACATAAGGTTCTCTGCTGTACACGATCATGTATGTCAAGACATGAGTCCTCGGGGCCGGATGTGGTTCAAGAAACCAGATGCGCAGGTGAGTGAGATCGAGTTTCCCCAAGACTCCTTAGCCTTACGTTTCAACAGACCCACTGAAAGTTATTGAGGCCTCTACGGAGTACTTCGTAACTTAGTTACGGGCCAGCAGTCGAGTCGGGTGACGGGACCTGAAAGTAGGCCGGAAAAACCCCGCCCACCGCCCATCTGTAAGTATGGAGTACGGAGTACTTCGTAACTAACTAACTAACTTAACGTAGTCGACGAGACGACCGACGGCAGCCTCGTTGGTTCCAAGGTGCCCGCCCCACCGTGACGGCTAGTTAGAACCAGGGGTGGACTCGTTGCTTTCTGCATCACCATTCATTAACACCTGCATGGACGCCTAACGACGAAACAATAGGTCTGGCTGGGCCCTGTGGGAGAAACTTCATAACTAAATGGGACAGTCCAACTGTCGACTAACCAGGAACGGATACTTGCCATCGATTGGCCTTTTATTTTAGATGTCCAAGTCACTCGACTGTGGCAAAACTACTCCTAAATACAACCGACCATACACTTCGCCAGAACGTTACTCCGTACGACCCGTCTGATTTCGGCCTCGTTGGTAAATCCAACCCGAGTGATCGCGGGCAATTGGACTGTACACGAATACCCTACCTTTCCCAAACATTATTCCGTTTTCACACATATTTTTATTTTTATTTTTGGCAATTCTCGACACACGCACAAAGTGGTGTGTTTGTTTGCTGAGATACTTACTCTGTATCTCCGTACGTGCCTTGTTAATAGCGCCACTCTGGGGTCCGTTTAGACGGCCGTAAGGAAGGAGGAGCTTGGGCGATCGGGCACCTACCTACCTTTCCACTCCTAGCTCCAGCTTGCAGGGTGTCGTGTTTGATGCATGCTTGTCCAACTTTTTCAGTCACGCCCAAGTTGACCACAATCCTTTCCATCCATTATTCATCACCAAACTCAGAACATCTCACCACCTTTCCTGACCAGCTTCCGACGAGGCTGTGTCACCCACTATCAATCCTCCCTCCCCCCACTCCTACAGAAGCAGCCAGCTGAACTATTGCTGCTGCGACTGTAGGCCACACTGCTCAGACCCAAACCATGGCGAGCTACAATTCGACGGGCGGGAATGACCCAAACAACCACCTCAACGCGATGCTCGCTCGCCTCCAGCAGGGAGGCGGGCGAGCCAATGCAGCAAACGTAAACGACGAGCAGTCGCCGCAGCGCGACCACTTGTCCCGGTTTTCGTCCTCTTTCAACCAGAACCAGAACCACCAACCGCAGTCGCACAACAGCTACTACGGTGGCCACCAGGCCGATGGCCAGGGCTCGCCGCTGATGTCTGCTTCAGATGGCTTCCCGCCTCATGCACCTACACCTCCTTCGAGCCACTTTCCCCACCCTCATCACTCTGCTTTCGGAGGAATGAACCTGGGCCCGATCGGCTCTCTGCCCTCGGCTGCCGCTAACAACGGCAAGTCTGATCAGACCGCTAGTCTGTTGAACCTCCTGAAGTTTAACCCCAACGCTGGTGGAAGCGGAAGTGGAGGAAGCATCGGCCATCAGTCTTCGCACTCGCAGTCCAACTCTCTGCCGTCGCCCTTGGGTCAACACCAGCCTTCATCTTTCGATGGCTCGATTAGTTTGCCCCATGTCATTCCGACCCTACATGCTCCGGTCCCCATGCCTGCTGATCCTCAAGGCTTCCTGGCTTCTCTTATGAAGGGCGACTCGCACGGAGAGTCTACGCGATCGGACGGTCAAGGACAAAACAATGCTCAGGCCCCGCAATGGAACGCAGCTCCTCCCGCTCAGGACACCCAGGCCTACTTGCTTAATCTCCTCCAGCGGAAAAAGCCTGCTCAAAGCGACCAGCCATCTAACAACGATTCCTCGCAGCCCACCACTTTGACTCCCGAGTCCACTTCGGGCAACGCGAGGGAATTCACGACGCGTAGCATCGCAGACGCTGTCGAGAGTGGACGTGGCGATCTAGGCATGGACGATGGTACACCTCTGGCCTATTCGAACGGTAACCAGCCGCAGCTCCTTGCACCTTCCCCACCTGCTAAGAACGGCTTGGCTCGCAAGTCCAACATGTTCGACTACCACAACCCGTTTGAGGACCTCGCATCCTACTCGCCTCAGAACAGAACCCCGAAGTCCTCTACGCCTGCTCAGACGGCTCCTATCGCCGCTGCGCCTGGAATACAGATCCTGAAGAAGTTGCCCAGCGTCGCGTCCTCTCCCGGCAATGTGGACAACAAGCGCCATAGCTTCCAGCATAGTCATATCCACAGCCCCGATCCAAGTTCGACAGCCGAATGAGTCACCCTCGACTTTCCATTCGGCCCACTTGACAGCTGAATCGCCTTACGAGCGGAACAACGAGACGGTGTCTGGCGCTATGAGTAGCCTTGCCGAGACAGCTGACAGAGAGGCTCGGGAGGCGCTTGCTCGAGCTGAGGACGAGGAGGTCCGGGCTAGAATTTCCCAGGACCTGGACGATTTACTGAACGCCAAGACGGGTGCTGAGTTCGACGAAAAGTCAGAGGTTGCTGCCCGCGACATTCAGAGGGAACTCGAGAAGAAGGCGAATGCTGGTATCCTCGAGGACGCCATGTCGCCCGAGATGGCCCAGGCCGTTCGCGACATCGTGGATGATGTCGCTCATGGTCACGGCCAGGTAGCTGACAGCTGGGAAAGCGCTGAGGCCGACGAGATAGTCGTTATTGAAGAGGAGACCAGCCCGGTCAAGGTGTACAACTTCCCAATGAAGCCATGGATTTCCATTAGTCTGTTGGATAACGACGAAGTTCGTCCGCAGTTCCGCGATGAGGTCATTCTTGATATCGCCCGAGTTAAGAAGGAGTTCGATCAGATCGACCGCAACCTCGTGTCCAGCACAAAGTCATTTATTGTGTACGGCATGTCCAAGGCCGGTGGCATTCGTGTCATTCGCCAGGAGGACGGTCACGATGCCAAGCTCTTCACTGACACCAAGGACCGCATCTTCAACATTGCTGTGTCATCTAGTCCCTCGGACCTGCACACTCAAAAGGAAGCAATCTTGGGAACAGGCATTAGCGGCACCGTCTACCATATCCTCCTCCGAAACGGGGACAAGGACTATATCGACGATGCGCACCCTGAGCAGTACGGTTTCGCTCTGCCACCCATCAGCACTCAGGAGGGCGATGCCCCTGGCGGCGTACTCAAGACCCGGGCCAGAACCTCGTCGGCGCACCCAGAGTACTTTGCTGTGGGCCGCGGCAAGACCATTAGCATTGTCTGGCCGTCGTACATTATGAAGCACAACCTTTTCAAGCCCGGCCACGATCGCGTTGTCGACACAGAGAAGCTTTCCAAGCAATGCTCATTGCGAATCAACACTGGTAAGGCCGGCAAGGACTTTACCTTCAGTCAAGACGATAGCACTATCGTATCGTTGGACAAGTCTGGTCGCGTCAAGTTCTGGGACGTGCGCGATCTCACGGCTGTCGATGAAGGTTCTGACCCGAGATTCCCAATGCCGGCAGAAACCTCACTCGAGGTTCGGGAGCCGTTGATGACGCTCACCACCACACCCGAGGGGGAGAAGGCCTGGCCGACATCTGTCCTACTGCTGGATAAGCAACGGCCGTACCAGAAACGCTGTGCCCTGCGCTACATGATCGTGGGCATGAAGCAGAACCATACCCTGCAACTCTGGGACCTGGGTCTCGGTAAGCCGGTTCAGGAGTTCAACCTCCCACACTCGAAAGAGTCGGACGCTGTCTGCAGTGTGATGTACCACCCGCCCACTGGCATGATCGTGGTTGGGCATCCTACTCGCAACTCGGTGTACTTCCTCCACCTCTCGGCGCCTAAGTACACGATCAAGGGACTGTCGCAGGTTGATTATATCCAGAAGCTGGTGGCCAAGGACGCCTCAATCCCCGAGCCTGACTCTACTGCGGTCATTAGCGGGGTGCGAGAGTACTCATTCTCAAACAAGGGAATTATCCGAAGCCTCGATATGCTGGGCACACCTGCACCTACCGAGGATGGCGTCGAGCAGACTCTCTTTGAGCTGTACGTAATGCATTCCAAGGGCGTTTCCAACATCTGCATCAAGCAGAGCGAACTGGGCTGGACTGTGGATAACAAGGTCATGGCGCCGGTAGACGCTCTCGAGACTGGCGTGGCTAAGATCACCAAGCTCAAGGAGCTTCCTGCTGCTCAACCTGTTGAGCCGCAAACCTTGGACGACCCCACCTCGTTGCCCACTCGCATCGCCGCCCACTCGAATCACAAGGAAAATGTCTCGCCCCTGCCACAGCCAGTCTCTGGCTTGGAAAATTCCAGCCGAAAGCCCATTGATGATTTTGTACCTCGTCAGCAGCCAGAGCGCAAGGTAGCTGCCGAAGCGCCAAGTACTCCCGTCAACCAGGTCGAGAAAACCGAGCGGAAGACGAGGAAGAAGCGAGACAAGTCGGCGGCGGCGGCAGCAACTGCTGCTGCTGCTGCTGCTGCTGCTGCTTCCGAGAAGCAATCGCATGACCAGGCCCAGCCCCACAGTAGCGCTCAGTCGCCTCGTGTGGGACCCGCGATGGCTAGGAACGCGGAGCCCAAGGCATCGTCTTTGTCGCAGTCGACTCTGTCGTCCGATCCTGTCCAATCAGCCGTGAAGCAGATTGAGGCGACCCTCAGCAGTGCAGTCGAGTCAGCCCTGTCGGAGAGCCGCCAAAAGATGGATAGCGACCTTCGCGACCGCGACGCAGCTTTTAACAAGAGCCAGCTTGAGCTCCTGGACAGTGTCTCGGCAACCCTGGACGACAATGTATCGCGACTTCTTACCAAGACCATTAGCGACAAGGTTCAGGCCCACGTCGTTCCTGCAGTCGGCGAGATGATCAACCAGGCTGTGTCGGAGCACCTTGTTCGCACAATCTCTGAGCAACTGGACTCCAAGGTCAGCGGTCGCATCTCGCA
Source organism: Arthrinium puccinioides (assembly GCA_022414665.1). Classification (NCBI taxonomy): domain Eukaryota; kingdom Fungi; phylum Ascomycota; class Sordariomycetes; order Amphisphaeriales; family Apiosporaceae; genus Arthrinium; species Arthrinium puccinioides. Next base: position 1,334,402 of record JAIUNF010000005.1, read on the forward strand.
TGCTGTCCAGAATCAAATGCAGAAGCTACTCCCCGCCGCTGTTACGCAGGCACTCCAGAAACCCGAACTGGCCAAGGCAGTGACGGACAAGATTGCCCAGACCCTGGCTGTAAATGTCGAGAAGAGCTTTATGGATACTCTTCACAAGACCATCACGCCGAACTTCACGCGCATGGCTACCACGACCGCTACTCAGATCGGCAACGACGTCAGACGGCAAGCCGCCGAGCAAATCGAGGAGTTGGAGCATAGACTGCGTGCTGATGGCAACAAGATCGACCAGCTTACAGCTTTGGTGACAAGACTCTCGGACACTGTATCTGCCATGGCAGCAACTCAGGCTCAGTTCCAGGACGGTTTTCTTAAGATGCAGCAACAGGCCTCGCGAACCCAGCAACCCCGAGAAGCGGCCCAGCCGCAGTACCCTCGGCAACAACAGAATGCGCCAGCATACGCCAACCAGACTCCCCAGAACTACTCCAGCCCTTCGGCTCATTCCAACAACCAGTTGATGCCGTACCCCTCCAGCGCCAGTGGGGCTGGTAAGGACTACGAATTGGAACGCAAGATCGCCGAGATTGCGGCCCAGGTCGAACGAGGCGAGTTGGAGGCTGCCCTTGTAAAGTGGCTACAATCAGATCGCAAGGACGACATCTTCAAGAACTATCTTGTCAAGCTTGACGCCAACCTCTTGGGCGACTTGTCTCCTCTGGTGTCTCTTGCGGCTATCGCCGAACTGGCCCGCGAGCTCGAGGGAGATTGTCTGCGGGAGAAGGTGGCTTGGATGGAGATGATTGTACGAAGCATGCACACGGCATTGCCACATATCGTACGTCATTGTTTGCCTTGTGTGCTTATACTGCTTTGTATACTAACCAGATGCTACAGGAACCCCAAGTGCGCGAAGTTGTGCCCAATATCTTGGGAGGTTTCATCTCCCAGATGGAAACTCTTCTCCAGCGAGTCTCGTCCGTATCGCCCCACGAGCCGATCATACGACATCTTTCTCAAATGTGCCATATGGCGAACCGCATCATCGACGTTGCACGCAAGCCTGACCTGAGCATGGCAGGGTACTAATCAGCGTGCGCGGCTCATGATGCTGTACATATATCGCGACATCTTCTTTTGGCGTCCACGTTCTCGGTTTTCGTCTGGTGTCGGCTCGTTGTGGGCGGTCGGATCGCAGTTTCTGATGTGTTGGTACATGGGATGCGGATTTCCATGATGCAGCACACGACCACGGGGTTACGACAGGCGGCGGCACGGAAAAGCAACAACGGCCACGACGGATTACGACGGGATGAGTTTTGGTAACTTCTCCAATATACCCATACGGCACAATGCATTATCTGGCGTTGAAGGCCAAAGGTTATTTACACGTCCATGTATTTACAGTGGTTATTAGACCCAATGACTGGACGGTTTTGGGAACCTGCCTCGATTGCACATAAGGGCAGGCTTTCTCGCATAGGGAGTGGTCATTGGTAAGGAGCGAGGAGCGGGGAGCGGGGAGTGAGCACCAAGAGGCATTTTTTGTTGCCCGTCTTCCATGCTAGTTGGGGGGGGTGTAGCAAGATGCTTGCTATTTTTCACGATCAACAAAGAAGATCTCTGGCGAGGCCGACGTCGAGGGTTTTCTTTCTTGTTGAGAGGGAAGGTTTGTTTGTAGAGTATTTATCATGGTGGCAATTTCATCGAGTTTTGTGGTTGCAGTCTTTTGTGTGCTATGCATCGTGTGATGGATGTACTCGGTACTCTCTCGTCGTCTACTTGGTAACGAGATGGGCCCACGATGGATTCAAGTTGTGCTTGTTGTCAAGGTCCCCGTACTTACGAAGTACACAGTAATTGTTAACTTTACTTGGTTGGTCCGTCGTAATGCTGTAACGTTAAGGGCAAGCGGCAAGCGGCAAGTGCCAGGCGGCGCTCCACGTCTCGGCAAAAAAGTACACGGCCACCTGCCTAACGCGGGCAAAGCGCAGAGGTTGATTATGCAAAGGGGCAAAAGGCAGACCGAATGGAGATGGCACTATCCGTGACTACCTACTTCGTACTGTGTAACTTTTGGTCGTCCGTCTTGGTAGTCTTGGCGACTACGACGTGGCTCGGCGCTTCGTTGTGCTTCAGGAAGTTGTCTGGACTGCCCCCGCAGCATCCGTGGACCGTATCCGTACACAAAGTAAAAGCATGGTCTTGGCGGGCCGTTCGGCAGTGTTCCAGTTCCCCCTCGTGTCACTCACTACTGTGTACGTAGTACGGAGCAGCTGCATAACTAGTAAGTTATGGGCATGCTCGTCGAGAATGCTTGTTCACGTCGGTGGTCTTGGTCCTGCGGTCATGTCACGACGCAAGCATTTCTACAGGCTGCAGGCTGCAGGACGAGTCTCGAGACCCTGACTCTTGCCAAGGCTTGACTTGACCACGACCTGCCACCTGCTTTGCGAGAGGCAGCGAGACTGTAGACACCTTCTTCGTTACTGCGTCTTGGTCGGACTGCCCTTGAGGCGGAACGGAAGGTGTGGTCGAAATGTTTCGGTTACATTGCATCAATGATCATGGTTCATCGTGTTACGGTGTGACGGTCGGCGGCTGTCGGCTGGTTACAGGCTACGATGAGTCGATGACAGGTTCTCCGTTCTCGACTTCCCGAATAGGGAGTTGCTTAACAGTTAACTACAGTCTATAGGATGGATGGCACCTGCACAGGCTGCACAGGCTGCACAGGCTGCACAGGCTGCTGCACTCCACAATGAATCTCCGGATCTGCCCCTTGCCAGACTTGCCTTCTCCTCGAGTCCTTGCCGGTTGGACCTTGGACCTGGGCCAAGAACAAGTCGTGATACGTCGGCGCTCAGGCACTAACTATAGGCATTACCGTTAAGATCCAGCGCATAACTATCTTATAAAGCCTGGTGCCTCGAACTGCTCGGTTTCCGGCTGTTTTTGTTCTCCAGCACCCGCTCTGCAAGTCACCCTTCTCTCGAGGATTTTCCAGGCTCTCTGTCCGTACTCTCTTTTGCTCTTTCAAGATGGTTCGCTCTCTGTTGATCGCGGCTCTGGCCGTTACTGCCACCACTGCTCTGTCGGTCGGTCGACGAGAGGCTACCGAGGAGCTCTACACGATTGAGCTTGCCCCGGGCGTCACCAAGGTCGTGTCCGAAGCAGAGAAGTACGCTCTAAAGGCTGTCAGTAACCATCTCCTGGGTGATGGATCTATCATCTAACATGCCACAGGGGGGCGCACACTTCTTCGACATCACCGAGTTCCCTGAATTCCACCAGAGCTCTGGCAACGCGCAGTCCTTGATCCAGCAAGATTTGGCCGGAGTCGCCGCCGTCACTTTCCCCACGACCATGACCCAGACAGCGGCTGTCACTGCCTTGGTGGCGAAGCTGGACAAGACCAAGATCCAGTCCAACTTGCAGACCTTCTCCGACTTCTTCAACCGCTACTACAAGTCGACGTACGGCAAGCAGTCATCCGAGTGGCTCCTCACCCAGGTCAAGGCCGTCATCACGGCCAGCGGCGCCAAGAACGTCACGGCTGCGCCTTTTGCCCACTCGTGGGGCCAGAGCAGCATCATCGCCACCATCCCCGGCCAGAGCACCAAGACCATCGTCGTCGGTGCGCACCAGGACAGCATCAACCAGAGGAACCCCACCAACGGTCGGGCCCCGGGCGCTGGTACGTTTCCCCCGTTGCGGGCTGATGCCAGGTCTAGGTATTCTCACTGCGGCTGGCTGACATTCTGCATATAGACGACGACGGCTCGGGATCAATGACCATCCTGGAGGCCTTCCGTGTTCTCCTGACGGACCCCAAGATTGCCGCCGGACAGGCTCCCAACACGCTCGAGTTCCACTTCTACTCGGCCGAGGAGGGCGGTCTGCTCGGCAGCCAGGCCATCTTCAGCCAGTACCAGACCCAGAAGCGTGACGTCAAGGCCATGCTCCAGCAGGACATGACTGGGTACGTGAAGCCCGGTTCCAAGGAGGCTGTCGGTGTCATTACCGACTACGTCGATGCCGGCCTCACCAGCTTCATCAAGAAGGTCATCACTCAGGTAAGCAAGCGCTCAGAAGATTGAAGGGGTTTCATTGCCCGTTGCGACGGAGTGGTCCGGTCCATGGACTAACAGATGGGCAGTACTGCGCCATTCCCTTTGTCGAGACCAAGTGTGGCTACGCCTGCTCTGACCACGCCTCGGCGTCCAAGGCCGGATACCCTTCGTCCTTTGTCATCGAGTCTGCCTTTGCCGACACCAGCTCGTACATCCACACCGACCAGGACACCATCGACACGGTCAACTTCAACCACGTCATCGAGCACGCCAAGATGACTGTGGGCTTCTTGTACGAGCTTGCCTTTGCTTCTTCATTGTAAGGCAGTAGCTCTGCAGGCCACGAATGGAACCGACTGGGACGTTGTCGGCGCGGAAGCTGGGTGAATGACGTGGGAATGCGAGCGCCGAGTAGAGATGCTATAACACTAGGACAAGTATCAATCGAGATTAATACTCTAGTCTCTAAGGACATGGAAAACGTCGGCAGTGACTAGTCAATGATATATGTGAGCGAGTCGTAAAGTGAGATGTTGGTGGATAAGTTGCTGAAGCTCCGTTCGAGGTACTATAATCAGTCATTCGTGAGTCCGCGTTACCCCGGATTCTCGCCCGCATGGGGCTGCGGGCTGCAGCGGGTGCGGGCAGTTAAGGTTGAAGATCTCTTGACCAAAGTTTAACGGCTTTCTGCCCCCTGCCAAGAGGTACGGGCCAGGGGGTTTGATTCGGTTACTGTGTCGACGGGGGGGCAGAACATGGGTGAATATCTCAGCCGGGAAAAATAAATATGACGTCGGGAAAATTGGAGAGTGCAATGAGGAAGATGCGGTGATCATTTCGAGTGTTCAATCATGCTGTAGCTTGATTCGTGGTCGACATATGAGCGAGTGACAAGTCTTAATGGCCACGCCCGACGGACGTATATACGTGTAAGCCGTACTCGCTTTCATTACACTGCCCCCACCATTCGAAGCAGTTCCATGACAATCAGGGTTTCGAGGTTACCAAGTAAACAGTATATCAATATATCTACCTATCTATCTATCTATAGATATTTATAGATATGATGTCAGAAGTACGGCGTCTTGGTTGACTCATGAGTGGAAAGCATTGGAAGCCGAGAAAGTATAGAATTCATTGCCGGGTTGCCTACTCACCTGCCCTGCCCATCGGCGATAGAGGGCTTGTTGAAGTATACTTTCTTACCAGAACGCCTCGAAGAATACCGAGGGTGTACAATTAGAAACGGGCGTTCCCCATCGTTCCACCGGGTCCAAAACAGCCGTATAGTCGTAACTATACATCCCCGCACCCCCCCCCACCCCCATATATGTGTTTCTATACCTGACTATTGAGCATCGGAGAATGCCCCTGGGATCACCAAAAGTATAAACTCCATCATGACTCCCAGTATGGGCTATACGCCTCTCAGGAGATGCCACCACCGTCGAAAAACATGCTAGCGCGAAAGCCCGTACCATGGGTTTAAGAGATTATTGTGAGAATTCAGATGTGACTCTTTAACTGTATCAGATGCCCGGAGATGGGTGCCATTATACAGACTTTTTCTGCCTCTGGAGGACCTCTATAAAGAGCCCGATTCCGCAGTCCAGCTGCATTTCCTTCCTGCCCGACACCCAGACCTGTATTGAGACCTTGTTTTGCTTGCAGAGCTATTCTCAGAGAGATCTTGCCTTCAATAGAACTTCTATACAGACTTTTGACCTATCTTATACCCCACAAGACCCAAGCACATCATGGACAGACTCCGGTCCTTGAGCGAGGGACCGCCCGGTGCTACGCCGGAGGGGAGCTCACGGAGACCTCTTCTCAGCCCGGGCCTACCGAGTTTGCCTACGGGGGACTCCTCTTCCGAGACCATGCTTACGATGGACGACTTGTTTGACTTTAGCTCCCTGGACTCACCAGCGGAGGACCATTCTACCGAGACCACAGTTCTGAGTGACAACTCGTTAGATGTGCCCTCGTTGGACGTGCCAGTGGAGGACGTGCCAGTGGAGGGCTCTCTTCCCGAGACCACACTCCAGGCGGACGACTCATTCGATTTGACCTCGTTGGACTTGTCAGTGGAGGACTCTTTCCGTGAGACTACAGTTCGGACGGATAACTCGATCGACTTGTCCTCGTTTGACTTGTCCTCGTTCGACTTATCCTCGTTCGACTTGTCATCGTTTGACTTCTCCTTAGACTTGCCAGAGGAGGACTCTTTCCCAGAGACCACACTGCAGGCGGACAACTCGTTCAATTTCTCCTTGGACGACTTGCAAGGTGAGGACTCTTTTCCCGAGACCACACTTCATGCGGACAACCCGTTCGACTTCTCTCTGGACGACTTGCAAGGTGAGAACTCTTTCCCAGAGACCACACTGCAGGCGGACAACTCGTTCGATTTGTCCTCGTTCGACTTCTCCTTGGACTTGCAAGATGAGGACTCTTTTCCCGAGACCACACTGCCGACGGACAACTCGTTCGACTTTTCCCTGGACGGGCCAGAGGAGGACTCTCTTCCCGAGACCACCCTTCCGGCGGATACCTCCTCGGTCGATTTCACCTCCCTGGACTTGCCAGTGGATGACCTCTTTCCCGAGACGACTCCGCGGATGGCTAACTCCTCGCTCGACCCATCCTCCCTGAACCTGCTGTCGCCGTCAAGCAGGTTTGCCAACCAGGGCATGGTCCCCAGAAACAGGCAGCAGCCGAAGCCCTCCGGCATGGCTCCCTTTGGTGGTTCCGACGCCAATACGACCCGAAAAGGGCCAGCAGGCTCGGGCATGATTGCTCATCATGATGCCACCGGGTTCAACCTAGGCTATCAGCCACAGTATCCGCAGTTTCCGCCGTACCAGCAGTACCGGCAGAACCGGCAGAACCTGCAGAACCGGCTGAACCAGCAGCTCCAGCAGCCATACCAGCAGTATCAGCAGCCATACCAGCAGCATCGGCAGCCATACCAGCAGTATCGGCAGCCCCAGCCGCAGAAGCGCCAGCCGTATCAGCATTCTACCCAGGACCAGCACCAGCATCAGCAGCAGTACCAGCGCCAGCAATATCAGCATTATCCGCAGCACCAGCATCAGCAGCAACAGCAGCACCAGCAGAAGCATCGGCAGCATCAGCAGTCTCCGCAGCAGCAGCGGTACCAGCAGTATACGCAGCAGAAGCAGTACCAGCCGCCGAGGACCCCCGACTTCGACCTCGATGACTTGCTGTTGGACCAACCGCAAGACATCCCAATGGACACAGAGGCAGCGTTCCCTCTGACGCCCACCGGGTACCCTGAGCCCGAAACCCCCGTGCCAGCCATGCCCCAGCAGCCATTGTCACCGTCTCTGCCACCGCAACAACGTCGTCGAGGACGACAAGAAAAAGAGCAGCAGGATCAGGATCAGCCGCAGCAGCAGCAGCAGCAGCAGCAGCAGCAGCAGCAACCTCCCGCCCAGCTGCAGCTGCAACCTCCCGCCCAGCTACAGCTGCAACCCCCGCCGCAACCTCCACCACAGCCCCAGGTGGCAAAGCCAGCACGGCGTTCCCGGAAGAGGGCCAGGGACGCCCAGCCAGCGGACGCCCAGCCGGCAGACACCCAGCCAGCGGACGCGGACGGCGCTGCACCCGCGGAGCCCAGCCCCAAGCGCCACTGCCGGCCCAAGTCCTGCAACGGCTGCCGGCAGTCCAAGAGCAAGTGTGACCGGCAGGGCGAGGCCCCGTGCTCGGGATGCACGCGCAAGGGCATCCCGTGCGTCGCCGACGGCCTGGACCGGCGGTCGCGGGCCACGCTGATCCGCGAGGTCGAGCTCCAGCACCTCCGGTTCCGCACCATCATGATGGAGTACGTGACGGCCAACCGGCTGGCCAGGGAGGACTCCGAGGCCGGCGCCAAGGCCCGCAAGCTGATCGGCGCCCTGCACAACCCTACCGACGTCGTCCACCTCGTCGCCGCCGAGTTTGTCGACTTCCGCTGGGCCCTGTCCGGCATCATGATCGACCTCAGCAACAAGATTGTGGGGATCCCCATGCTGGACAGCCATTGCAACACCGCTCTCCAGAGCCGGCAGCTTCCCGTGATCCGGCAATGCCTCGAGGACATCCAGAAGGATGGCGTTCGCATTCTCGGCCTCATGCGCAAGGTCTTCACGCTGAGCGCCGACGACTACCACGCCGACCAGGTCATGACGGAGGAGGAGACGCAGGAGATCCACGAAAGGCTGTTGAAGTTCTGTTGTACCTCGAGAGAAGAGCTCCCGGAGCACAACTGGCTCCCCGGCGAGGACTGCTTGAACGACGACCAGACGTTGGAGCCAAAGTTCGGAGCCAAAGTCTTTGGCATAATTGAAGCTGCCCCGGCCGCTTCCACCGCTGCTGAGCCTGCTGTTGGCCCTGATTTGGCCCTAGCTGTCTCCCCAGCTGTTGCTCTCGAGGCATAACTACTCCAGGTTGATAGGGGGAATGCGTCTAGTTAGCGAGAGTGCTGTATAAATTCACATATTGACATTATGATGTGTTGAGCCATTTGGCGTTCCGTAGGCAATGGACTGAATCCTGTGATAGCGAGTGATGAAATGATTGCCTTCCCAACTAAAAAATACAGTACACCCATACGTACCCGCCATCATTGAGGTATTGTAGCGACTCATTGCCCTGTTCCTCTCCTTCATACCCGCAGCCTGGCCATCGACCAGTCCGCTTGCCTCTTGACAGTAACAAGTCATGTCTGCAGTAGCTGTATCCCATCTCGGCACCATGAGCCCATACCAGGGAGCCCGGCAGTCGGAACCCCCGACGCTGCTACAGCTTAAGCCCAGTCCGTGCTGTTTTCCCTGTGCCCATTTAATTCGAGTCCGGATGGCTGGACCCGCGATAAATCCGAGCGATCGAGGGCTCCGTAGCCGCGGTCATTAGGACGCAACCCATCACGCTCAGTCTCTCTCGTGTCCGACGAGCTGGCTATTCCGTTCTCATCCTGGGGTTCGTCCTCGACCAGACCCCGTATTTGCCGGTACTGAGCACCGCCGGCGGACCTGTTACTGCGTGACCAGATCTGGAAGATCTGGAAGATCTAGTATCATGTGAGCGGCGACCTTTCTCTTGCCTAGGCTGCAGGGTTCTTTCTCTTACCTGGAAAATACCGCAGGCTACCGCTACACTAAAGCCAAGCCCGGCGTTGCGCTGCAGGGCGCCTCGCCAAGGAGTGACGCAAGACGAAGACCGGTGATACATACTGGTGCAGAGATTAGACCCGCCTTGGTACGGTGGCCAAACCATGTCGCGTTCGGTGTTGAGACCGCAGCAGTTGAAAGCATCTTGGATCCTCTCAATCGACCTTGCATCGTGGGTCATCCAGAGGTGCTTCCAAGCATTGCGTAGTCGGCAATCGAGGTTCTCCCCAGGTACTGCATTCTGGATGGCAAGGGTGGCAAGGACAACTGTCAAGATCCCCTGCAGGGCCTCCAGGACGATGGCTGTGAGAAGAACACTGAGGCGGGATTCGGCGCGTGTGAAGAGCTTGCTTAGCCACGGAAGGACGAAGACTTTGGCCAACGGCAGGACGGGAAGGAGGATGGTGAGGATGGACACTCCAAGAGGGATCGGAAGTGACAGGTTATCATCCGAGACTTGGATATAGCTGTTGGTCGTGTCGATTAAAAAAAGATGCCTGTAATGAACGGCGACCGTCACTTACATGGCGATACCCGCCAAGCCGAGTAGCAGCTATGAGATGGTCATTAGTATGACGCCTTCTCGAGAAGAACAGGGTGGGACATACTAGGCACTGCCAAATCCTTGAACTGTCCATGGTTCGCAGATTGATTACAGATGAAACGGTTGCAGGATCTCTGGACGTTGTGACAGAAGCCTGGTGTGGCGGCGACGACGGAGCAGCAAAAAGGAGGGGTGAGATGAAAAGTCCCAAGTGGAAAGAATTGCTTTTGGACCGATGTCGCGCTCGTTATCAGACAAAAAATGCGTGCACGGTAGGGGGTTGGATAATCTAGTGAGGGGCAGGCAGCAAGCACTACGAAGTACGTCTTGGAGACTTGGAGTATATGCCGGAGGCCGTCCACGTCCAGATTACAGTTACTGAGAAGCCGCTTTGAGTTTACCGCACGGCAGATCCGGCCCCTGAGAGGGCAAGAGGGCCGAGGGCAAGAGTGCCTCGGACAAACAGACACACACACACCGTGTGCCACAACGCCTTAATGCTGCAAGCCCTCTTTTCGCTTCCGTTCAGTCTCCACCAGGCCGTCGAATCGCTTGAAGGCCGTGTAGCCTTCGAAGAAGACGCTCGCCATCCAGAGACACCAGACCTTGCTCCAGGCCTCGACGCGGTGCTTCCTCAGCCTCGTCGTAGCCAGCCACCAAGCTTCCGTCACGTGAATTGCCAGGACCGGCACAAAGATGGCCTTGACCAGCCAGCGATATCCTTCGGCTCCATAGGGAAAGACGAGGTCCAGGAGGTTCCACGCGCCGGTGCCCGGCTGCACCAAGCCCCTCGTAGCAGCACAGGTGAAGTAAAAGGCCACGGCAGCAAACACCAGGCAGTCCAGGCCGGCAGGCGGTGCGAAGCGGTCCACCTTGATGTCGCTGAGACCCAGCCTCTTCAGTGCCTCTTGGGACATGGCGACGAGTCTGACCCGGGCCTCGCCGAAGCCGTTGAGGGGAGGGCTGATGGAAACGGTGTGGGTGCCCGATGCCGACTTGACCGTCATCGAGTCCAGCGACATGTCGGTGATCTGGGGCCTCGCGGCGGCAGAGACGGGGAGGCCGTTGAAGGCGCGGAGATAGTGCTCTACTTCGGCTGCGTGGTCCTTGTTCATGTGCGTGATGATGCGTGCCTTGATGGCCGCATCCGGGCTGGGAGCGGGTAACGAAGCGTCGCCCATCGTGAGGAAACTCGGCTCCGGGAAGCGGGCGATGGACGTCCTGGTGTCGAGAATATTCAATAGCCTGGTCGCCTGGGCAGTTTTAGTTGACTGGAAGACAGTTTGCTTGTCGATGTTGAAGCTTGGTGGATTCGTGGTCATAGCACTGGAGACTGGAATTGAGTAACTAGCGTACGGGGTAACGTTACCGTACTCCCGTACCTCGACGCTAGTACCTCGACGCTGGCGTACTTACTCCGTAGCGTACCTTCCTTTCCTTTACCTTGGAACGACCTCGTATGCGGGACCTTCCGACAGCACATACACAGTACTACGTGCGTTACACAGTAAGTTAACTAGTTAGCACACAATACTAAGTACACAGGGGTCTGTGTGTTGGCTACTGGTCAGGCGCGTTAGTGGAAAGTATCGCCAAGTTCCAACTACTGTGTACTGTGTACGTAATTACGCTAGGTACCTACGGGTACCTGGATTCACATAGAGTAGTCCGTCAAGGTAGCAGCAGCTTACCTGCAGGCTGCGGAACATCAATTGCATAACTGGCTCCATCATAACAGTCCCGTTCCGTCGGGAAACGTGGCTTAGCCGTGCTACTGAGTATACAGGAACGGTAGTTACGTAGTACGTAGTACTATGAAAGCATGGAGAAACATACGAAGCGACGGGTTCATTCCCAGCATCCATTTTCGTCCGCGCTCACTAGCGCAAACGAGCATCATACGACCAGCTCAACTCCATGGACGGGTCACCAACTTGTGCAGACAGCCGACACTCGCAAGACTGTACGTTATACAGTAGTTTCCCTGGACACGAGTCGATATGTGCGGTGTGAAAAAGTACCATCCGTCGAGCGAGCCAAGCAAGGTTCAGCGCCCGCCAGGCCGTCTTGCCACTCTAGTTAGTTCTGGGTTCCTCCCACTGCGTACTAAGTAAGGATGAAAAGCAGACGAGGGCCGAGGCCAGGGACGATTGGGGGAATCCCGCCCAAGTTGCAGCCCCGGAATTATGGCATTTCGACACAAGTTACCGTCGTCATTCGTCCCCCGAGTCCAGACCGCCAGGGATGCCTGGGCCCTGGGATGCCTGGGATAGCGTTCATCTGAACATGGCCCAGGACTGTCTACGAAGTACGGATACTGACAACTAACTTAGTTAACTACTTCAGCACTCAGCACTTACGAAGTATATTTTTCATCGGTTAAGCTTTTTGTGAGACGCGGGACTTGCCAACTGACGTGTGCGCTGATTGGAGGAAGGGCTGGTATTTATTTATAGTCGCATGGAGTGGCTAGGGGCTCAGCACAGGGTACGTAGGCGACTATCCTTGCTGTATACGAGTCATTGGGCGCCGCACCCTCCGGCCTCAGCTCAGGGTCCAGCTGGACTGTGTACGAAGTAGTTATGCATTTGGTACGTTAGCTAGTTAGCATGTTTGGCCTCCAGACTCATGACATGATGAAGATTCAATGTGCGATAAATACCGGCCTGGGCCGTCCTCGGTGCCCATTCGAGATTTCCTCCCTACCTATGCTCCTCGGACATTACACTCACTCGTTCCATCCTCGTGTTTCTGCACTGTTTAGTCAATCGTAAACTCACATTCATTCCGTCTGCTCGCTAATAGAATTCACGATGCGCTTCTCTACTCGAACCCTGTTTTCCGTCCTCCTGACGGGTCTCGTGTCGGCGGACACGGCCGTCTATCAGACCCTCCCGCCGACTCCCAAGCTGCCCGGCAGTCCCGCCGGCACACTCACGGCGATCAACGGCGTCAACTTGTGGCACGCCGAGTTCGGCACGCCTTCCACGACCAAGGTCCCCGTCATATTCCTCCACGGAGGCTTTGGAAACTCGGACTACTGGGGTCAGTAGCTTCTCGTCTTACCGGTACCTACCTACCTACTACTACTTGGTATAGGTACTGGTATACAGTATACTCCCCCACTCGCGCTGCAGGACTGACAGGCCGCACCGCTCACTATAGGGGACGTGATCGACATCGTGATGAAGGACCACTATGTCATCGCCATGGACACCCGAGGCCACGGCCGCAGCACCATGGACGCCACGCCGTTCACCTACGAGCTCTACGCCAGCGACGTGGCCGGTCTGCTGGAGTCTCTGTCCATCAAGAAGGCGGCGTGGGTGGGCTGGAGCGACATGGCGGACGGCACGCTCGCCGCCCTCATGGACCCCAACAACAGCACCCTCGTCGACCGGGCCTTTGTCTTTGGCGCCAACCACAACGTCGCCGCCGCCAACGCCACCTTTACGAGCACGGCCATCTACACCGAGTTCATCACGCGCGCGCAGGAGGAGTACGCCACCCTGCAGCCCACCGGCAACCTCACGGCCCTCGCCGACGCCGTCTCCGTGCTCGAGAGCACGCTGCCGGTCTGGACCGAGACGGACTTTGCCAAGATCACCCTGGGCGCCAAGGTGACCATCGCCGACGGCGAGTTCGAGGAGGCCATCAACCTGAGCGAGCCCGCGCTGCTGAACAGCTGGACCAAGGATAGCAAGCTGGTCATCATGACGGGCGTCAGCCACTTTGCCCCCGTGCAAGACCCGACGCAGTTTGCCGCCGACGTGGAGACGTTCCTCGCGGCCTAGGCTGGCGAGGATGGGGATGGGGATGGGGATGGGGATGGGGATGGGGATGCCGAAATGCCTATAGCCAGTCATTTATAGGACAAGTTATCAGAGTACCCGAGACCATGTTCATATGAAAGCGCGCAACGTGACTTTTTTGTGCGACGCAGCAGCATGCGAGATGAGATGATATGTAGCTAGTTACGACGTAACGAATAAAACTGCCGGCTTACAAGTTACCGGCAGGCTCCGAGTCCTCGACGTTATGACCTCTCCAATCAGGGGTCGATCCCTGAGCTCGGCATCGATCAAACATGAACTCTCCTCATGCGGCAGCCAGCAAGTGGGTACGAATCATTATGCCGCGGCCCGAAGGCTGAAGTCTTGATAAGAAACATCCCATGGCCGCTCTCAGCGTCTCGTCGCTCGGGCGTCTCGGAGTTTGTATAAATCGCCAGTCGACTCTAGTCTCAGTCTCTAGAGTAAATCTTGGGGCTCTTGTCTTTGTTCTGCCCCCCTGTATCGACCCCTGTGTATCGATCCTGTACCGACCCCTGTATTGACCCTGTATTGATCCTGTCTCGAACCCCTCGTTGAACACACACACACACACACACACACACACACACACACACACACACACACACACACACGCTGCTGTGTACGGTCGACCCGACATACCGGTCAAACCCCACCCCTCAAACCCACCCCGCCATCATGGCCACCACCTGCAGATACCTCCAGCTCAAGGCAGCCGTGGCAGTCGCACGCACCGCCGTGGGCTGGAAGCTATCCATGACGGACCCGGCCGACGTCCTGGACGGCGTCGAAGAGGTCGAGGTGGCGATGGCGTCGCGCGACGAGGGCCGGACGATACGGGGCCGCCTCTACACCCGCATCGCCGCCGCCGACGCGACGGCCAAGTCGCCGCCCCCGCCCATCATGGTCAACTGGCACGGCAGCGGCTTCGTCTTCCACCAGTACGGGCGCGACCGGGCGTTTTGCGCACAAGTGGCGCGCGAGACGGGCATCGCCGTCCTGGACGCCGACTACCGCAAGGCGCCCGAGGACCCCTTTCCGGCCGCCGTCGAGGACGCCGAGGACGCGCTGCGGTGGGTGGGCGCGCAAGGGGGCGAGCGGTTCGATCTCGCGCGCGTCGCCGTGTCCGGGTTCAGCGCTGGCGGCAATTTGGCCCTGGTGGCCGCGTCGACCCTGCGCGAGGCCCTGCTGCCCGACGTCAGGGTCCCGCTCGTCGTCGCCGTCTACCCGCCCACAGACATCTCGGTCGATCCCAAGACCAAGACCGTGCCGAATCCCGTCAAGCCCATCCCCGCCGGCATGGCCAGCCTGTTCGACGAGTGCTACGTCCCCGATCCGGCCGTGAGGAAGGACCCGCGCGTCTCGCCCGGCCTGGCTGACCCGGCCTTGTTCCCCGAGGCCGTCGTCATCTTGACCTGCTCCGGTGACACGCTGGCGCCGGAAGCCAACGCCCTGGCCGAGAAGCTCAAGGACGGGAAGCGCAAGGTCGTCAATGCCACGCTGGAAGGTGTCCATCACGGCTTCGACAAGGGCTGCAAAGAAGGGACCAACGATTGGGTCCAGAGAGAGAAGGCGTACTCTCTGGTGGTGAGCACGCTCAAGGAAGTCTTCCAAATCTAATAGAGCGGAACGTCGGGTTGGGGCCTTGTTCCGCTCGGATGCAATTCCACATGTGTCCAGGGCCTCGCGAAGTCGTCCCGTGTGTCTGGTAGGGATATCTCGTCGGATTTGCTATTATATTATTCTAACTATATTGTAATTCCGTGGAACTCGTCATCTAAGTCGCCCATGCCGCCTTTAACGCCTCCGTGCCCTTCAGCCTCTTGTTGCCATTCAACGCCTTCGTGCCTTTTGTGCCGTTCAACTCTTGCGAGCCGGGCAACTCTTGCGAGTCGTTCAACTCTTGCGAGCCCTTCAACGCTTGTGAGCCGTTCAATGCTTGCGAGCCCTTCAACGCTTGAGAGCCGTTCAACGCTTGCGAGCCCTTCAACGCTTGTGAGTCGTTCAATGCTTGCGAGCCCTTCAACGCTTGAGAGCCGTTCGACGCTTGCGAGCCCTTTAACACTTGCGAGCCCTTCAACGCCTTCGTGCCCTCCAACGCCTTCGTGCCCTCCAACGCCTTCGTGCGCTTCAACGCCTTCGAGCCCTTCAGCATCTTCGTACCATACAACGCCTTCGTGACCTCCAACGGCCTTGTGTCCTTCAACACTTTCGTGTCCTTCAACGCTTTCGTGCCCTTCAATGCCTTCGTGCTCTTCAACGCCTTCCACGCCTTCATCGACGACAGCGAATCCACCGCCTTTGGTAGCGATGTGATGGTCGCCTGGCTGCCAGGGGCTCCCCACCGCGCTCCAGAAAGTGGACGCGGACCAGTGTCTCATCATCTGCTCGTCCGCATCAGTGACCCGCTCGTCTTGATAACTTGCCCTGCTCTCCGCGTCGCAAGACTTTTGTCCAACCCCCGTCGCAAAATCGCCATGGGTCATGTCCGCCAGCTCGAGCTGACTGTCGTTGTCACTGTCGGCCCGCATCGTTCTCCGCGACCCGTAGTAGTGACCGGCCCTCTTGGCCTCGACGTAAGGCGTGCGGCTGGACTGGTAGGTGTGTGGGCTCGTGGTGGTGCTGATGGCCTCTTTGAAGGCAGTCGAGTCCTGCGTCATGGCCCGCGAGCGTTTCGTCGAGGCGAGTAAGTTGGGGAGGGCGTGCTTCAGGAAAATGCGCACAGCCGGCAACGACACCACGATGATGGACACGTTGACTTCGAGAGCCGTCCAGATGAGCATATCGGTGTAATCCCTGCCCGAAATCAGCACCGGGACATGGCAGAATCATGGCATCGATGTGCTGCATGTAGATGGGCTGGACAGACGTACCATGTAGGGTTGTAGGATTTGTCATACAAGACCAGGAACCTCAGTCGGATGCAAGCCGTGACGAGCATCAAGAATCCCAGACTGAACATCAAGATGATGCCGATCTTCTTGCGCCAGCACATCTTCAGCCCGAGAGCCAGAGGCAGAGGCAGGACGACAACGATGACATCCTGGCCGATGAAGATGCCAGCTGCCACGTAAGCAAACGTGTTGATGTTGAGGCACTGGTAACTGCCAAAGTTTCCCTTCCAACCGAGCCAGTTGTACGACACCGGCCGGCACTGCATAATCTGAAGGCCCAGCAGCACCGCCGTGGAAGAAATCACAAAGAACATGACGGCGTATACCGCATACCGAAACCAGTCATTGGGAAAGACCCGTAGATAGAAGCAGAGCATGGCGGTTTTGCAAAGTGCCATGATGACCAGATAGAACGACTCGTCGATGTAGAACAGCTGTTTGTCGCTGTCAGAAAAGAAAGCCATGCACCCCCGCGTTCGTTTGGGGAGATTCTTACGAGCAGAGTCCTTGTGATGGTGTCGCTTTCCAGTGTCCACATGTCCACGCCGAACGCCGTAAGTCTCACTGCTGCCGGTCAGTCTCTGAAGCGGCGTATACGCCCCTTGGTGGAATGGCAGGCTTACCATACTGGCAGATCACTGTGAATACTGTAAATAGTACCTGCTACAAGGTCAGCTTTGGCCTCCTCCTCCGTCACGGAAGAGCGTTCAAGTACCAGGACAATAGTCATGAGCCAGTCGTCAATCTCGTATCGGCAGTTGGACCTCCATCGTGTCACCAGTCGGATCACGAGGCAGGCGAAAGTGACGATTTCAACAGCGATGAAGCCATACAAATAGTTCCTCCGAGAGCGTCGAGGCTGGCCACAGGCCTCCGCCTGTACTCCTCTGACGGCTGTGAAACAAAGATGAGCAAGTGCGAGGTTGCATACGACGAGAGGTTAGTTACGTACCCAAAGCCTCCTCATTGGTGCATGTCAACAAGACGCAGGCCTGGGCGATCATGGATAAGTCCTGGTTGCTACACACACACGTCGAGTTGTCCAAGTTCAGACAGGGCGAGCTGGGTAGCAGCGCGAGTAGGCATGTAAGCTAGCGATGTTTCCGTGTTAGCAATGGGCAACGGTGCAAGACAGGCGAGCAGAGCTGACGAACGCCGCATTTCGGGATCTCGTTGGCATATTGAACGAGGTCGGCCTGACAGACGGCGACCAGGAGGCTGAGACGAAGCAACAGGGAAAACCTCGGGAACAGCATCTCTGTTCACGCTGCATCTCAGGAGACACAAGAGACCAGAGAAGGCGAGAGTGCATCCCATCCATCTCTCGCTCTGGCTTCCGGGTAGTTACATTATATCACATGGCGTCAACTCCCAAGTGCCTCTTGCACAGACAATGAATGCTAAACCGCGCCAACAGAAGTAGTACTTGTTAGCGGTGCATGGCCAGTCAGGGGCTCAGGGTCGCGGATCATCTGCCGCCACCCACCTAGTCTGGTCCACGAGGCGCACCAGTAGGCTCGACATGCGTAAGCATGCGGGTACGTCCATGTGGCCGTGTCAGTTGGTGCAGGGTTCCAGCCTGCTTATGGTTTTGGTCGGGACGGGAGATGGTTGGACGACGGACACTCACTCGAGCGTTGTCAAGGACTGGAACGTGACAGATGGAGGATTAGGATTTAGCATTCGATCCCGTCGAACCACAAGTGCAGCAGATCTCGCAGATAGCTCTCGTCTCGGAAACGCTCTCACCCGTTCCAATTTCGAATCGTTCGACCGTTGCTAACAGCAGTAGCACCAAGATCGGTGCGTGGATCGGTGCGAGGATCGGTGCGTGAGCTCTAGACGTCGTGTTTGGAAGTTGATGTCAAAGCTCGAGTGATTTCCAATTCCCGAGCAGGTGTGACGACGGCCCACGGGGCATACACCACAAGTACCAACACTAAGCCTTCTCGAGTTTAGATGTAGCGGCGACGGGCAGGAATGAACGGACGCCAAGGTGGAAATCCAAAAGATGAGAACGAGTTTTGATCCGAGTCAAATCTCATTCCTGGTCAGCCACTAGGTTAAGGTTAACTCTCTAGCCTCTAGGTCAACGACTATAAAAACGGGGGTTTCAATCCTAGCTTGACCTTTGCTTGCGAGAGCCACGACTCGCTATATCACTAAAAGGAAGAAGAACTACTAGCGCTGATAGGGATTGAACTTATCTCTGTGGTAGCATATCAACACCGTGTGTGATAGCAGCTGGTAGCTAGCTAGCCTTTAAAGGGTCCAGTCGCCCAGTGCCGCAGTGTCGCTGTGCCGCTGTAGAAGAACGGCTCACTTTTCTGTACAAGATCGAAGAAAAAGGTTCTTCTCCGAGCCGCTTGTGACTCGAGCGGGAAACCAGTTCTTCAACACGTCATGATGCTCATTCACTGCACGAACGGCTTCGTAAAACCCGGGCGTTTCTTGAGCCCCATCCCAGGCAGGCGCCTTCATCCATGATCGGGGGCGTTTGAGCCAAATGAATGACGGGGTAGATGGCCTGGATGACATGGGTTTCTCCCGCTCTCAAGCCACTCGATTAGCCCGCGCTTGTAGGGATTTGAGTGGCCCCTGGCTCTGAAAATATTTCCGCACTTGTTCTTTCCACGGTGATCTGGTGACGATATATATCAGAACAAACACCCCCGGTCGACCCTGCCGAGTGCAGGGCAACGAACTCGGCTCTAGAAGATGGTTACTGGCCGGTCTATGGGCGGCAATAGGAATGTGCACCTTACCGCAGCATGCACGGTCGTCTTCTACTACCCGGAGATTCGTCAGCTTTCGAGTCGGAGATGGAGGTCGACTGGACCGTAGTGTGTGCCGCAATAGGAAGTCAATAGACTCATCTTGTTGGTCCGTACGGATATATGGGCCAAGACCTTGGTCGCAGTGCAATGACCATACAGTTGAATGCCGGTCTCGTCACGTCTACTTCGAGTCGAACAAGGGAACGTGATGTGAGGTGTTATTTCCGGAGTCGAGATGGTGTAGCTGCGGTCCCATACCTCGCATCCAAAGAAGGCAGATAATATATTCCCAGTGTACGAGAGTGAAACGGCCATTTGTCTCTGTCTGTTGACCTGCCAAGCAATTCCGACGCTGCGGTTTGCTGGTTTGGTCCAATCCAGCACAAGAACATCTCCCGAAAGGGCTGGATATGCCCGGACAAGCCAATCACATCGCAAATAGCACAACGTCCCAAGACCCGAGTTTCTAGACATGAGAGGTGATCCCAGGACTCGGAGGCTCGAGAGCAGCGCATGTGTCTCGTCCGTCGACGGTGGTTTTGCCCACATGCCTATTCCCAGACAATCGAAAGCTCCCACTAAGAATTCAAAGCAAGGGGGACACCCCTCAGCAGCTCGGCAGGTGCCAAGGAGGTTCTCCATTAATAACAGAACGTGCCGAGCATCGTCTACAAGGGAGTGAGTGCTTTTTCGTGACGCGGCTTCCTGGCGGGGTCAGGAAGGAAGGCCTGTCCTGTCCTGTCCCACTATTACTCGGATCTGATAAGTAAAAACTGGACAGTGAAGGGGCGAGAAGTCGAATGAAGCGGTTCAATCCCCCACAATGTGCAATAGAACCAGCGATCGGACAGATAATTCACAAACTGCCGATGTGACGAGGCCGTGCCCGAGTGAAGAAGCTGTGAGTGCTGCAAAGACCCTGTTCGATCTTGAGCCTGACGAGCAGCGGTGGTACGGAACTGTGTGAAAAGTACGGAGATGGCGTGGATCCCTGGTTTGGTGGCCCTGGAGATGGACCGGGGAAGAATCTGATAAGATTAGATTCGGCGGGGCTGCTTTCAAGATCGTCACTGCGGAGGCCGATGTTCGGGTGTTGTCGCAGGACATAAAAACCCGCGGCATCTGCGGTTTCCCTCTGGAAGGCGACCTGAAGAACCCAACCTCGTAAGATTCCGAACCAAAAGTTGTCGCAGCCTGCTTTGAAAGCACATTCTTGGAAAACGCTTCAGCTTCGCCTCCACACCCGCGATCCCGTACTTATAGACAGCAATGCCTTTCGCAGTATTGCCCGCCCTGATACCCGACGTCACTCCTCTCTACGATGTGTACTTCACAGCGTTCAAGGACGAGAAGATCCTAGAGTACCTATACCCTGGTGGCGTGGACCGCGAAGCTCACGCTCAGGGTACCATCACTTGGTGGAACAACGAGTCAAACGCCTACACCATCAAATGTGTGGACTCGGACACTGGCACCATCGTCGGCATGGCGACATGGGAGGTGTACTGGAAGCCCGGACCGGAAAACGCTTGGAAGAAGCCCACGACGATCCCATGGCTCGAGGGCAAGGACAAGGAGAGGGCCGACAACGCCCTGGTCCCCATATGGAACAAGAGAGACGAGCTCATCGGACAGCGCAGTCACGTCTGTAAGTTAGCCGTACCCAGCCCTGCGGCCGGCTCGAGCTGACGAGTTTTGAAGATTGTATGACCACGGCAGTCCACCCAGAGTACCGAAGACGAGGCGCAGGCTGTTTGCTCATGAAGTGGGGAATCGATGTCGCTGAACAGCTGGGGCTTCCAATCTACCTTGAATCCACTCAATCGGGACTTCCTTTGTACCAAGGTCTTGGTTTCGAGATTGTCGATGAAGTCGTCCACAAGGCCGAGGTCACTGGCGAAACCGAGGATCAGGCAGTTCCCATCATGGTCAAGATGCCAGCCAAAGCAAATGGGCTCTCCTTCAAGGAATGGAGTAAGAAGGGCTAGCCCGAGATCAAGTCAGACCGACCTACTGCGCAAGTCAATAGTCTGGTCGTGAGCTCAGTGTTGTGGTGTACTCATCTAAAAAGGGGGAGGGGGGCTGTTCTCGGTTTGGAGGCAGAGAACAGCCTGGGTTTGCGCAGAGGCAAACCCGTGGATGGAGTTTCAAAAATTGAGCTTCGTCGGCCAGGCCAGCCTAGAATCAGTCCACAAAGTCGGACAAGCACTAAGCTTTGACACAACACGAGATGGGTCCCAACTTTGCTTCCTGGTTCGGGACCGAGCCCAGCTCACACACCATCTAGTCCTGAATAGACACCATGAGTTCCCGACTGGCAAGTATCGTCTTGAACGAAATCGCATCAACATCGGCGAACAACCTCGCTTTGGCCACATCATCTGCTCCAAAGGAATCTCTTTCTGTTGAACGCATTGCCCACGAAGACTAGTTTTTGAATCCTCTCCGTCGAGCAGGGTAGCAGCGTGGAGGGCAATTCCGCATGGTCAAAAGACGTCTATAAAAGCCATGCTGTCATCTCACCCCCGCCATTTTCAGACAGAGGTGAGGCAAGCTCATCTGCCATTCGCGAAAACGACAGACGAGGGTTTTGGCGTCCATCTTGGCTGTGGGACGACACCCACCACCGATGGCTGATACGCCTGGCCGAACCACACGCAAGTGACCTGTCTAGCATAAGCCGACAGGGTTCCAGGAGGCTTGGTCTCCGCCACGTGGATTGGATGCTTCGGTGAACAAACGCCACAGCGCTGCAAAAGGGTGTCAGAAGATCCGAGGGTACCCAGAACAAACAGCACGGTATTGGCATGTCAGAACGTCAGACACTTCTGCTGTAGCCAAACATCCCTCGCACACACGCAATCTCAAAGAGCGCGTATGATTCCGGCGAATGAGGACATTGACGGTGTAGTGAAGTGTCACGGTTCTGACTGTATGTGACCGATGCTGCGTCCTCCCCCGAATCCCCAGATGACGTTGGCGGTCTCTCAACCTCCAGAACCTCAAGCAGCAGGCATTTGCACGTGGGCATCTTCCAAGTGGCATGTGAGCTCGCCATCGCTGGAACGGTCCATTCTGGCCAGAGTGCAACTCCCAGTGGCCGATGCTGACGAGCGACTCCAGGCCAGGAGTTCTTAACGTTTGACTCATGGCACCGGCCTTCACTCGCACGCGGCGTCTGGAAATGTCCCATCGCCCTTCGACCACCAGAGACCTGCCAGGCGCACTCCGCTTTTCAGCGGAGCACGGCATTGCGAGGTCGGACTGGCGACTTAGAAGGCGAATATGGACGACTATGAGCGCAAAGCTAGAACCAAGTGGAATCTTAGGGTTAAGTTCCGAGACCTATTCCCAGCAGGCGGGCCTGTTAATGCCAGACCAGCTGGCTCCCCTCGCGCAACGGGTCCAACACGCAGCGAGCACATCAGGTCCGTTTCGACCCCGAGCTGCGACGTGTTGCGCGGAGATCAGGCCCGACTGTGGGGTCCAAAGACATTCCTTTCGGAAAACGGGAATCGGAGAACTGTGGAGTAGGCGGCGGTGCGAGATCTGTGATGCCTTTGGTCCCTCCCAGAGAGACACCAGGCGAAAGAGCTTCCTTTGGAGCGGGATGAAGTGAGCGGTGGGCGAGGATTTTCGTATCTCGTTTGACAGTCGACACGGTTTCGCCTCGGATACAGACCTGGGAGCTTTGTGATGAATACCAACGACAAGAAGGATAATGTGTGAAGAGTATGGAGAGAGGAAATTCGGGAAACTGAAAGACGCGTCTGGAAGTCGCGCCAAAACATCCCTGCTCCTGACAGCCCCACTTGTCCACATTCTAGATTCTACACAGTAATGCCGAGCAAACCGTCACTGACAGGTTCGATTCCTATCAACCCTGTCCGAACACAATGTCTCAATCTGCATTCGTTCGCAACGCCAGTCTGGATGTCCATCGTAAGGAGCCGAAAGACATAGCGTGAAACATCATGGATAGACCAGGAGCAACGCAAGGCTCTCTGATTGCATCTATTGAGAGTACAGGTAGAAAAGCTTTCGACCCTGCTGGCGACGATGACACTCGCTCCGGGGGCCAGCGAGAGTTTGGCCAGCTCATTTCAAGGTAGGCAGGCTTCAATGAGGCCTTCTCGGTGAACTGCATCTGAAAGTTCTAAAGAACAGGAACATCATCCCTCATCGCAGCACTCAACGCTCTGATCAAGCCCGATCGAGTTCCAAGATGGCTACGATTGAACCTGATGGACATACTGACTCTGTTGCCTCAGCGCCCTGACGGCGTCAGAGCTACGCTGGAATTTGTCTTTTCTGCCCACCCCTCCAATACCGTCCGCGCATCCGAAGCTGCCGACCCCCAGAAGAAAGGCGCCAACATCACCCTGGAGGCACTCAAAATGGCAACCGGCCTTCTCGCCGTGCCACCCGCAAGCGTTGCTCCGGAGAAGTGGTACCCTGGCATCGCACCGCAGCTCTTCGATCTCCTTGATGGAGAGCAAGGTGCGGACCTTGTTAGAGTGGCCGCCTATGTCATCGGCTTTGGCATCCTAGGCAGGAAACAGTTGGGCGCGCCAGGTAAGTTCCGAGCGATCTGAAACTCCATATTGACTATCTGCAATGGATGGTTATTGATTGTTACGTCCAGGATCCCCAGGATGGAGTGCATTTGCCGAGCCCATGTTGGCCACCATCAATCCTTCGCTGGCTTCCCCCAAGTCGGAAAGTGAAAGCATCACGCCCGGAAATGGCCTTGACGAGGTGATAAACCTCCAGGGGCAGCAGACGGTACTCGTCAAGTCTGATGACTTGCGCTTGGCCCTTCGGCGCCTTACGAACTTGCTGAACGCTCATCCCAATCCTGGGCTGACTGGGAGGTTACTTGCACCTTTGATGTTGCCACTCTGGGCTCTGTCTTGCCGGGCCAACGCAGACAACGACTACTTGAAGAACTTTAGCCACCCCGCGCTGAATTTACTCAAGATATATTTGAAGGTTTCGGGACATGGCGAAAAATACTCGGTGATATTGAACAACCTACTTTTCAACGGAGCGCAGTTGCCGGATGACGCCCATTGGGCATTCGAGCCAATCGGAACATCCGATATTGAGATAAAACGCCAGCAAGGCCAACTTGCAGTCGCGGCCACCGAGTTGAACTGGGATAACCTGGAGTCCAAGTCGGTCGCGTTCATAGCCCTCTTGGAAACGTCCGCCTCGGAGACAACTATCTCCAAGCTCTTCCTAAAACTGTTACAGAGCTTCTTTGATAGTCGGGGGAAAACCGATGACATTCAGTTGGTCAAGGAGGAGCTGAGCGAAGATCCGACCAAAGCCTTGGTTGAGTCCAAGGTCTTGCAGACTATGCTGGACAAAATCCCCGGCAAACTTGTATCGGATTCGAAGGGCATACTCGAAATCGCAAGCCGGATCTTAGCCGAGTTCTGCATATCGCCTAGCAGTAGTGATGGTGCAACGGTTGCATTGAGCTTAGTAAATATTGTGGTCGCGGCACCGAGCTTCCAAAGATCCGAATTCGACAGCACCATCCTGAGCACAGTTGAGGAGTCTCTCGGTACAATCAGCAAGCTCAATCATCCGGAAATATCCCAGACGGCAAACAACCTGGGTCTACTACTCAAGTACAGGGACGAGGTAGATGACCCGTCCGAACGCCCGACCGCACCGACGGATCGCCAGGTCGAGGACCGTAAGACTTACAATCTTGCGCTGTCCTACATCGCCCAGGCCGACTCACCTCCGCCCGTGCGATCCGAAGGCTTGAACATCATATCCGGACTGATAGAGGGCAACAGCCCCATCTTGGACGTCCAAGGCATCCTCGTGCTGCTCTCTTCCCTTCTCACCGAGGACGAAGACTACATAAACCACCGGGTGATGAGGCTGTTTGTCCAGATAGCAGAGAATCATCCCAGATCAGTCACCAAGGAGCTGCTAGAGCACTACGTGGATGCCAACGAAGAAGCGAAGGTCGATACCCGGCTCCGCTTCGGAGAAGCCATTCTCCAAGTCGTCCAGCGCCTCGGCGAGAGCTTTTCGGGCGATGCGGCAACGCAAGTAGGCGAAAGTCTCCTTTCCGTAGCCGGCCGCCGCGGGCACCGACCAAAGACAGAGGCCAAGCAGGAGAGAGAAGAGAGGATCCGCCACCGGCAGCACAGAGCAGCGACAACCGCATGGGGTGGCCAAGTGCCGGATCTGGGCGAGGACGTCGACGTCGTGCAGACCGAGGAGGAGAAAGCTCGAGACGACATCCTGGCTCAGATCCTGCAGGGGTGGGAGAGCAAGCGTGGCAGCGAAGATGTCCGCATGCGCGCCTCGGCCCTGTCCATCTTCTCGGTCGCGATGGAGACAAACATCGCGGGTCTGGGCGCCACACTTGTCGAGGCCTCGGTCGACTTGTGCATGAATATCCTGACTATGGAGCCCGAGATGGAGAAGGCCATTGTACGACGTGCGGCCATTATTGTCATCCTCGCGTTTGTAAAAGCTTTAGGAGACGCTAGGGAGCACGGCAAACGGCTGGGCTTTGGCTTGACGGACGCGAGTCGGGAAGACATCTCGAGGATCTTGCGATACGTGTCGCACGGAGATAACGATGGTCTGGTGCAGCAACATGCGAAGGATGTGGTGGAGAGCCTGGAGAACTGGCAGATGACTTTGATGTTGCCAGAGATTCAGGACACTGGGCCGGCTATCGCGAGGATCGCAGGGCTGACTATTGGTGTGCCAGGTTTACAGAGCAGGGAGCCACAGATGAGGCCTAGGATAGAAGAAATTGAGTAGTAGTCGGCGCGGTCAGTTTACGGCGATGGCATAACTTTTGTATGGGCAACGCATTACTCAATGTACGAGAATTCCACCGCGTTACTCCCGCCACCTTGTGAAGCGAACATATGATATCAATGATATCATGGTCGAATCTCCTCTCCATACGTGCAAGCCTGCCGAACTTTCATCGATTTCCGGTTCCCCGTGCCGTGTATCTCGCTATGTGAACGCCATCCGAGCAAATTCGGTTACATGTCCTAGCGATCGTCTCTTGTACTTTTATTCACGCCCCAAGCTGTCAAACGGCATGTGTCTTCTTCATCCTTTATTCACACCGCTTGCGGCACCCGCGATTCGCACCGGCGCCGGACCCGAAGTCGGGCCCTGGCCGGGCGCAGTGACACCCTTGGCCATATCGTCGGCCGGAGCGGTGATGATGCGGTTCTTGACGCCCTGGACGTGCACGGCATAGCCGTCCAGCTGCTGCATGCCGTGCTTGACCTGGTTGAGCATGCTGGTGGTGGCGCGCTCCCTGGGGGTGTCGCGGGGGTCCGTCGGCATGTCCCACAGGTCCGCGTAGCCGAACAAGGGCCCCAGCTCGTAGGCCTGCGGCTGCTGCCTCAGCGGCAGGGCCGAGATGCAGTGCATCAGCGCGGCGTCGTCCTCGTCGCCCAGCTGTCGCCGCTTGGACCGCGGTACCCCCTGGCCCGAGGCCAAGAGCGCGGCCTCGGAGCGCTCGCACTCGTGCTGGTGACGTGCCGTTTCGCGCGTCACCATGAAGATGATGTTGGACTTGACGGCGGCGGCGTGCGCGTCGATCTCGGCGATGGTTTCATTCAGGTGCTCTGCGCGGCTGGCGTCGCGAGGTAGAGTGCTTGGCTGAGGGACGGTGTAGTCGTACTTGGCCGGCACGAAGATGGCGGGTGCCATGGAAGTGAGGGGTGGTATGTATTGTTCGTCTTCCATTTCCTCATCCACGCCGTCGTTTTTGCTCTTGTTGGCCGATGAGGCCAAGGTTGGGCGGCCTCGGGCGGTGGATGAAGAAAATGATGATCTTCTAGTGCCCGGCTCTGAAGCTGAGCCGCCCTCGTCCAAGTCCTGGGATCTGCGGCCATCTCGGGAGTAAGGGTACGGCGAGCCTGGCATGACGACGATGGTGGCGATGATGCGCTGTAGTCGTCGCGCTGTACAGACGAGATAGGTTCCGACTTCCGAGTTTGTCTATGATCTCATCTCCCTAGCTCTACCTAATCCCCCGTCACTTGCGTCCGTGTCAAGTGGACCAACGGATACGAAGAAGTCTGGTGATGGAATGGAGAGTTAATGATTGTCAGTATGGGCGGTAATCATGTGCTTCGTCTGGTTATTAAGGTGCGGGTGAAACCGTGAAACTGTCCCAAGTGTCCGTACCTGGCAACAAACAATAAGGATACGGAGTGCTCCGTACGTCTGTTTGTGACCGTCGCCTGCGATTGCCTCGACGGTTGAAACTCAGAGGTGTAGTTATGGGCAGTCGGGATAACATGACACCTCCCCGTTTGTGCAGAAAGAAACCCGACAGTGACGGGCCCGATGAAGTTAAGATTGCTATTTGCCAATTAAAGCACCTGCAGTTACGGGTAGAGTACAAGACAACAACACGTTGTTATGTAGAAATCCGTTTGGGTGTTCCCCATCAATGATGATCATCACCCAAGGGGCCAAGCAGAAACATTAATCTACGAGCATGGTAAGAAGCAATATCGTGAAACACAAGCATCGCGCATGCAGACTCTACGACTCGAGCAGTTGTCGCTCGAGTATCGTCGTCTCTTAGATTACACCAGTGGCACGTTGCCCCGAGGCACAACTTCCTGAATGCCATCCTTGCTGTGCATCACGACGACATCGTTATTCCAACGAGTTTGCAGCCGCGACGCACTCGACCAGACAAATAGGATATATGTCTCGCTGACGCGGGTACAGCCATGAAGGGCTATTCAATTGTCGTTGCAAGCAGTTGCAAATGAACCCGGACCCGAGGTCGGGTTCGTGGGCAAAACTGCCATGGATGTCAAAAGCAGCCTCTTATTCACAGCCATGATGCTGTGAAAGGGGTGCTCGGCGCAACAACCACTGTGCCCAACCGAGGGGGGCAGTCGCAAAAATCTCCGCGCCTAGTGTCTTTGAATGCTGGGGTCGAAGCGAGTCTACCTCATCCCGATGCCTCATCTCGATGGAATCATCTTCCCCACGTACTCCCGAGTCAACCGCAGTACAGAGCGCACGAGATCCTCCAACCTCCTGTCCTTGCGCCTCCGCATCCACAAAAGGACTATGCCGAGTATTGCACTATTGATGATTATGTGCTTCGCAATGGTCCATACCAGCCAGCCGATCCATGACCTGAGGCTGCGTTCTTTCCTCGACCGCCACTCTCGTCCCGCTGTGATCTGTTCGCGTAGCGCTGCGATCTCTGTCGATAGTCGTACCAACGCCCGCTCAACCTTGCGTGACCACTTGTCGCCCTTCTTGACGTACTCGTCACCGCCTTCGCCTCCGTCTTCGTCTTCCTGCTGTTCCCTGTACTCCTGCTCGGCCGCATCGTCCTCGCTCATCGGGCTTAGCATTTTCATGGGGCCTTCTGTCCCGGCCAGGGGGCTGCGCAAAGCGTCGTGGTGCTATCGAGGCAATCCCCTTCGGCGAGGAATCCGACGTCGCAGGACTGTTACTCTTGATCTGGTTCCAAACGAACTCGAGCTCCGCAACGAGTTCTGCTGCATCCCTTTTCCTGTCTATCAGCAGGCCGGTCGCAAGGGCGGCGGGATGTTCATGGGCACTAACGGTGTCGTGGCGTAGCGATGCATCGTGTCAATTAATGCCTCGATATACCTCCTCTTGGCCTCTGTCCGGCTCAGGCCGCGCTGCGCATTCCAAGCATCCCACTTGTCTTTCTCACGTTGCAACTCTTCACTGCTCACGCCACTGAGCAGGCCCGACGACGGGCGCTCCATGACGCCATCGACGTCCCCCTCCATCGCCTGTTTATAGAGTCCATAGAGTCGTAATCGGTCGCTGGGCGGCGGCCGCGACGCACCCGTCTTGGGGATCTTCTTGACCGTGTTGAGCGCGTGCACGAAGACGCGATCTGCCAGGTGGGGAATGTTCTGTCAGCTGAGCCTGAACCCGTTGAAATGACGTTGACGGATGTTGCTGCTCGAAGACGAGGGTGGCAGTAACGCTGGGGGCCGGGGCATGAAGGAGTCGCGCGCCCGTAGATGTACCCGCGTGCCTGTGTCCCCGTGTCGGTCGTATTGCGTGGACAGACTTACCGACCGAGTCGGCCATTGTGGCCTCTCCTGCACGTCGCCGTGCGCCTCGCAAGCCAGTCGGCTCGATTGTTGGAATGCCGGTTCAATGTTCGTTCGTCCCGGGCCACAGTACCACCTCGAATGATTGCTGCTGCAGTGGAGCCGAGGAGGAGGCAAGTGACAAGCGACAAGCGACAAGCCTAAACACGGAAAAGATGGTAACGTTAGTTGTCAACAGAGCGTCGGGTTTCAAGCCCAATACAGAACCCGGCGTTGCACGACAGGAAGTGACTAGCAGAGAAAGAGGATTGAAGCAGACAGATTGGCTTGAACCGAGAGGCGTAGTTCATCTGTATCACGCCGTTGTAATCGTCATTCGTTAAACGGGGGCGACGAGATTCACCGAATCCGGGGAACGGATGTTAGTGCTCGGAGCGTCGCATCGAACACGATTCGGCCAACTTTGAACTTTCTGCCTCGGCGCAACTACGAGCCTTGGCAGGGCCACACGTGAAAGTTGAAAGTGGAAAGTTGCAACCGACGACGGGCTCTAGCCTCTTCGTAAACTCCCATGATCGAACCACCAATGACAATTCTTAGCAGCATGGGACCCGATTTCACTAGATGACTCATCAAAACAAATAGTTACCAAACACACTCTGAAGTTTGCACTTTCTCCCTCCAAGCCATCAGAAATCATAGGCTCGCCGCTCGCCGCTCTGCGCTGTGACTCTATGGTACTCGGTAGAATCCACACCACCTCCCATGATATCCCCGTACATGATCGCCGGCCTTCTTAGTACATCTGTGCATCCAGCGCCGCCTGGAAATCTTTCTTCTTCTGGATGAACTTGCCAATCGACTTTTTGCTCTCCAACGCAGCCAGAGCAGCTTTGTCTCCTGCTTCCGTCTTCGACAGCGCGTGGCCGTGTCCCAGGCAGAGGCCTGTTTCGCCCCAGCCGTCCAAAAACACTGCGACGCAGTGCAGCGGCAGCCCTGACTTCTTGTCTTTTCCAGGTTTGCCAACTATTTCGTACCGTAATCGAACACCTTTAGCGCCAATGGCACTCTGCAGCAGCGCCTTTGGGCCCAACTCCCTTGGTGTTGTTGCTTGAGCACCCGTGCCCGCCGATCCGACCTTCTCTGGCTTTCCGATCTGACGCTTCTGGTGTTCCTGGTGGATCTCCTCGGCTAGCTCTGAACTCCAGAGCGCCTTCATCCATGCTGCTACTCGTTCGAGTCCCTGGTCAGGGTCCCCCAGTATGGCGGCAGCGACATATGCCTCGAAAACGTCACCCAGAACTTTCCTTTGCGTCTTGTCCTTCGCCCCTTGTGAGAGCGGGTTGTTCGACTGAGTGAAATTCGCTGGAAACCTCAGCCGCTCGTTCAGCCTGTAGCGCATGGTGAAGTCGGAGAGGGTCACGTTCTTGATAAGGCGCTCACGTAGTTGTGAGCACCTGCCGGCGGCAAGATCGGGGAATGTTTGATAGATGTATGACGAGGCCATCAAGTAGAGATAAGCGTCGCCAACCCATTCTAGCCTCTCGTAACTCATCTCGCCCGGCTCTGCTCGGCCAGCGTGTGTGAAAGCCGCCTGGCAAAGGACGGGATTCAGAACAGGCGGGATCGGCGGAAGGGTTTTGCAGATGTCCTTCGGGGTCCATGGTGTGAGGGCGACCGGGGTAGGAATTTGGATACCCAGGGTCTGGTGCTGATCTCGTGCCTCGTCCAATTTTTGGGCCTTGCAAAACGAACTACTAGTCAAAGACTGACCGAAGTGCTCGATAGCTGGCCGAATCTTAACACTGCATTCGGATACCGTATTGAGGCTAGATAAACCATCCTTGGCGGCACTGATGTCTTTCTTGAGTGCTAGTGCAGCTCGCAAGAGATCTTCGGCGTGTTGAATGATCAGAGAGACGGCGTCATTGGTGCTCATGGCCTCTTGAGAGAAATCCGAGAAGGAACGTTTCGACATTTCGACAACGCGTGGAAAAGATTGTCTGTCAAGTGGGCGGCTGGCCGTGTGCGCTGCTATGCCGCACGCGATGCAAATACTCGATAGTATAATCGGCCACTGGTGACTGGTGCGCTTCGTTATGCACCAGCGGCTGGCAGCGGCTGATCTCGATGATACCGGAATGAGAATACTGACAAGGCCGACTTAACCTTAAAAATACTCGAGCTAATCAAATCAAGTATACTCTTTGTCGTTATTGTTGAAGAACGGCTGCCTGCCTTGGACAACGACTGAAAGTTGACTGTGACGACGTAAAGTAGCTAGGGTAGTAACTTTATGTACGTAATTATCTGCCAGCTGGCAAGCGTGGCGCCAGCCATGCGCGCGCACCCCTCCTCGTTGTGGGCCCAAGCTGCCGTAGTTATCACATCACACCATGCTTGTCGGCCGCTTACACAGTATGAGAGGGTCGAAGCTTGCAAATGGGAGCCAACAACTTACAAGCAATCAATCATAACGATGGCCACAGTCCTCTCTAAGATGTCTTCTCGACGGCTCTGGGGCATAGCATTGATCAACATCGTAAAGGCCAAAGTTGGAACATGCTGGCTGGTCTCCTGTGAATAAATTTATATCATCCGGGACGGGAAACGGTCTGCGACGAGCCTACGGCTAGTTATAGCGCTTTCTGTTGCGCGGATCCCAAGCCTATGATCGGTCTATCGACACCGGTAACCTAAGAGGTTGTACCGTTGTATATACCTTTGGCTCGACTCAAGCGAAGGAATCCACATTTTCGATCTCAAAATATATGAAAACCGCAACTTGCGGCTTGCCCAGCCACTATTCCGGAACCGACCATCCATGATCATTGATGCACCTGGGGTTCTAAGCGGAAAGAGAGACCTCGTCAGTGAGGCCCAGCAGTACGAGTTCCTCCATGGCCGGGCGACGGGTTGCACCCTCGACAACTTGGAGAAAATGGTAACGTATACAACGCTTATCTTTTCAGCACCACAGGTCGGTTTCGACGGCACCAGGCCTATCTTGGATAACAAGCAGACTGGTGGGTTGGTAAGTCTTGTCAGACCAGCGACTTTGCCAGAATCGTAATAGGGAAACACACTGACCACGCCAACAGTCTTCCTTCTGCACGTCGACCCGACTGTTCCAAACTGGCCCGTTGAGGAAAACAAGCACACGTACATGGGTGCCACCGGCTTCAGAGTGTTCTACATGCAGCAAGCTATGCCTATGAATGATGAATGATGAAACCGGGCGTGGCGCGTGGACGGCTATATCGCCCAAAGCCAATGCGTCACTAGGAGAGGCTGGTATTACCCAGAGTGAGAGAATACTGATACGTCGCTATCCCATACTCGCCCACGGATGCGACGATACGTCTGATGCAGGGATGGGTCGAGCGACTCCTGAACGAGGGCTACGTTTCCACAGCTGGTCTGCAACTCATTATTGAGCCCCCTGTACCCAACTGGGCTGGCGAAGTCGACCCTGAGAACTCGGGCTTTGTGGTCCGGCCTCCTCGCAGATACACGTCGGCAGCCGGGAACTCAGATGCGTATCGGCTGAACTTCCTGCTCGAAGACGGTTATTATAATTTCTTCACGGCACCACATTCGCCTCCGCCTCAGAAGTAGAGAAACGGGATCACTAGAGAGTGCGTACGGTAGGCAAGAAAAACAGGGAAGGGCTACTAGGAGGAACATGCATTTGGAGGATATATAACAATAACGCAATAGTTTACTAACTTACCCTCGCTGTGCTGGCAGCTACGTGTGACGAGCGAGTATACCAAGTACTTCAGAATCCTGCGCCGGCGGATAACAGCTGCTCAATAATGTTATCAGCGAGTCCAGGGTTACGCTGCAAGAACCTCGGTTCGGCTGCCGTTCTGGCAGGGGATATCCCGTCCATGTCCATTGTCGAAAGATCAACACCATGAGATAACAGCGCTCTAATAACGCCGACGGCGCCATGCTCGGCTGCCCAGTACAACGGTGTTAGTCCTGGCCTAATAACCATTCCCTGGGTCGACGGATCTGCCATCGCGTCTCGCAAACGGTAGCCCCAGGGCATTCTGGGTAAAGTGACGACCGCCTTAGTATCTGGGCTTAACAGAGGAGCACAGGCTTCGCGGTCGATACCACAGGATATCAACTTCTCCGTGAAGTCCGCTACCTCGCCGCACAGGTCGGGGTCGCAATAAAGCGTGAGGCCATGCAGCGGTGTCCAGCTCTCATCTGTTGCGACGGTAGCATTTGCGCCGTGAGAGAGAAGAAATTGAGCTGCTCGTATCGCTTCGGTTGCTGACTTAGTAGCTAGACCTGAGATCCGATTGATAGGAGTCAGAGCGCACATTAAGGGTGTCCAGCCGTTAGAGCCTTTCGCATTGGTGTTCAGACCTTTACTGATGAGGAATTCAATTATGTCGACACGGCGCCCAGCGGCGGCAAAATGTAATAACGTCTCCCCGTTGTGATTTGTTGACTGCAGTAGGGTATCCCGGTCTCCGTCTGGACAAGAAGATAGATATAGGCTGAAAAGACGCAGGTCCAATCCATAAGCAGCCCAGTGCAAAGGACAATCGCCTGCATTGTCCGGCTGACATACCGAAGCATTGTGTTGCAGTAGTAGCCGGATAGCAGTCTCGTTTAAAACAACTCCCGACCGAAAGGGGCCTTGTGATACGGCATTGGCGAGAACATGTAGACCAGATTTGCCAGACCCGTTGGTCTTGTTGGGGTCTGCGCCCTTCTCGAGTAGGCTCTTTAGCGCGCCTGTGAGATCGGCTTTAGATGCGACGCTATATATGAGAGGCGTGTTGGGAGCGCTGGTGAGATCTGCCTGGGAGACGGCGCTGTATATGAGAGGCGTTCTGTTTGGACAAGGGTTCGGGTCCGCCCCGGCATCGATCAACAGCGCAATCAGCAGTTGCTGATCAAGGTAGTCAACACCGTCGTACTTGATATCGAACTCATAAGCTAATAGGCACTTATGGTTTGTAGCGATGTGCAAGGCCTCTTGAAGCGTCGAATTCTGGAATGATGCCCGGTTAAGAAGTAAAGTAGCCACGCTCAAGTGCCATCGCCGTGCACTCCATAGCAGCGCCTCGGTCTTTAGGTCTTGTGACCAACCGTCCCACCAGTCAAGTAAATCTTCGACAATAGCGGCATGCCCATGTGTCGCCGCCACAACGAAGCATATCTGGTAAGGTTTGATGCCATGCACATGGCCTTCTGGGAGGCGTTCGGTTCTCCAAAGGCGGTTGACAATATCTCGATACCCTTTGAAAGCGGCAAACCCAATCGCAGTATAATTAAGCTCGCCGCGGCTAATAATCTTGGGATCCGCACCAGCCGCTAGCATCAGCTCTACGGCGACAGCTTCACCAAGGTATACAGCGAAATGCAGCGGCGGACCGACGTTTGGATGATTATGGTTGATATCTAGAGCGGGCGAGGCACGGAGCAGTTGCTGTAGCTGCTGAGTGTCCTCATCACGGATGCAGGCGTGCAGCGCTTCGCACTCCGCGTCGAATTCACCGCGAAGAAAAAGCCAGAGCTTGATACCTTTGCGCATTATCGTACTTGTCAGCCCAAGGAGGTTGGAAATGGTTGGAGATAGGATAGTTGGGGGTTAGAGGTGGTTAGAGGTTGGAATTGGACCTAGGAAATGGTTGCCTTGAGATGTACGTAACTGCGTTGATAAGTAGGCTGTACCGTTTGATAGACTTACCCCTATCCCCAATGTCCGTATCCGTATGTACTCCTTACTTAACAGGGCTATTTTACTTTGGTCTGCAACCAGATACCTACGGTATACGCTGTCAAAAGTGTTGTTTCCATTCAAATGGCAAAAATAAGAATCTCATTTATAATTCACTACACAATCTTGATAGATTGTGGGGTCTTGAATTATCGTTCAGTTCATTTTTTAGATAGCTGGCTAAACGATTTTTCTTCGTAGCTCGATGCTTCTTTACGACCGAAAATTCACTTCCCGCGAGAATTAAACGCGCTTGTTTAGGTTATGTAGTGTTGGGAGGGGTTTACATTTCGACCAACTAAACCGGAGCTCGGGATGTACGGAGTACTAAATGAAGGTCTTATTATTAAATAGTTAATGTTACTAACTACGCAATAATAACTCCTCTCAGGGGTTACTCACTTACCAGCTGGCAAACGTGGCGCCAGCCGCGTGCGCGGACCCACCCCAAACTTCGTTTCTGAACAGTAAGCCCATTGATCGGCGCATTCACTTTGAAGCTTCAGCGACGACGTCAAAATTTGAGGCATCACAGAGTCGCAGTCCTAGAGCTCCGGCAACACGCTTGCACAATGTCGGTGCCACGCGCAAGGCTGTTGGATCTGATGAAGGCAAGTCAATGATGTGTCGTTTGTGCTTCTCCGACCATACTAACTCTTTACTCAAGACCCAATGCCAAATCTTCTCGACGACCTACAACCCCGAACGCCTGCGAATGGGCAACAAAGTACTCCGGCAGCGGTTGCGAGGCCCGGCATTAGCAAAGTATTATCCTGCGAGGGGTCCGAGCCTAAAAGATCTTTACAGGGATTTCCGCCATCTCGAATTGGAGGGCATCGACGAAGAGGAGGAGGACCGCCAGGAGCATCTCTCAGGGTTAGTCTTTGGGATTACAAGTATTGCTGAGACCGCAGTGGGACTGACGAGACACTTAGTCGGAGACAGCGTGGAAAGCCGCCCCCCAAGAAGAAGAGAGTGGCCCCTTCCGGTAGGTCCCCAACATGGCGATTTACGTCGAGCTGCGCTGACGCGTCTGAACAGAGAGGGGAAAGAAGTAAACTGCCTGGGGTGTTCGAAGATACATGTACAACAGTTATGGCGTTCATGGGATGTAGACCTGCGTGTGCCAATACCAACGAACTTCAATCAACATGGAACATGCCGCACCTGCGCTGGTGACAGGCGCAGAACGAGTGGCGAGCCGGTACACAGTGACGTTGCTACGTTGGGTGCTTTTATGAGCAGCTCGACGCATGGCGATGGGATCTGAGGACCTCGCGAATGCAGCGCGAGAATGCTCGACGCTTTACGGAGTTGGTTGTGTTGGCGCAGAGCACGTGAATCCCGCTTGATACGGCACGCTGACTCCACCGATAAATACTTACCGCTGGCTGTCCCGAAGAGACATCTCAAGACTCGCCTTTGGACCGATACGAGTTGTTCGCCAAACGATCTCAGCAGGTTGTACAGTAGAATATGTAGAGGAGGCTCCGTAGATCAGTACACAAGCTGCGTGATCCTTCGGTCACGATCGCTCGTTGATGTTCCGCGCCACCATGGAACTCATACTACGTCTTCTACCCAAAGGAGTTACATACAGGCCACTCAGGCGCAGGCTGGCTACCATGGTTCGTGACTGTGTTGTTGAATGTGTCTACACAAGAGCGAGGGGCTGTTGCCATATGCAAGGGGCACACTACGTCAAACTTTGCTGTTTATTCCTGTCGTCTTTGGACTGCCATGCAGCGATCCCTTCACCGTCACGCTAACGAGGACTAGAGGTTGCCTCGGAGAGGGAAATTGTCGAGTTGTCGCTATTCGGCGGGCGCTTATGGGTGAGCTACACCTGCTTTGGCCTTTGGCTGTCCAGATTTCCCAGGGGCTGACAATAGCATGGAGCAGGCACACGCGCAGAGAGTTCCTGCCTCATGGGTCGCGACTGAGAGCTTGTCAATGATCCGGGCTCTTGCAATGTGAATTCTGTCGCACCGCCTGACTCTTCTATATCCCACTTCGATCCCGCTTCTTGTCTTTCACCTCTTCCTCTCCGCCACCCAACCAACCACCCAAACACCCACCATCTGCAATCTATTCTATTTGCCACTTATCCGGGGCATCTAGGCCATCTGTCATTTTTGTTCGCGCAGTTAGAAATTCAAACACAAAAAAGGCCAGAACGATTAGAGGTTTCCCAGCCCGAGCTCTCTTCACGATGGCCGGCATCGCCTCGATGGGTTCGCCTGTCATCCGTCGACCCATCTCTTCCAAGAACTTCACAATGGAAGAGAACATTAATCCCAGCACTCAACAATCCGTTGCCACCGAGGTATGCTGCTACTAACCCAAGTCTTCCTTGTCAGCCAAGACGGCTGTTCATCATCCCAATCATCCAATAGCACCGTCTAGATCCAGTATTCGGCTTCCATCGTTATCACTCCCCCCCCCCGCCGAATACTAAATATCCCCCTCCACCTCAACACCTTCAAAACACTACTCAGGTGCAACACTCCTGTCTACTTACTAACCAGTCCATCACAGGATAAGCACAGACATTCTTTGAAGAAGTCCACGACCCTTCCCGCTGCGTCTCTGCCCCCTCAGAGCTGTCCTAAGGTACGATTCATTCCATATGTACCCATTCACAGCTCTCACTCAGTTTCCCTTGGGTTTCTACCTTGCCAAGCTCATCCTAACACTGAGAAAAAGATGAAGCTTTCCCACGAGCCTTCTGGCACGACAGCATCCTCCGAGTCGAGTGCAATGGATCAACTGCTGGCCAAACTCTCAGAGCAACAAGCTGTTCTCAAGAAGCAGAATGAGGCTTTCAAGGCTTCCGTCGACGACAGTTCGTACTCGTCGGGCTCGGGTCCCGACCACTTCTCCTCGAGCAACTCGGTGCCGATTACACCTGCAACCGAGACCTTCGGTGCAACTGGCCCGCCCACGCGTCCCGCCAGTGCTACGATGAACAACGGCCAGCCCAGTCACGACGAGGTTCTCCGACTGAAATTAGAGCTCGCCGAGGCACAGAACCGCATCAGCAGACTACAGGAAGAGAAGCAAGTACGCCTGCCCAAGCTGGAGTTTCGCTCCAGCTCCTCGCCGCTGGATAATGATTTTCCTCCTGCCCTTTCGTCGGACTCGGGCCCTCCCTCCAGACTTCCTACCGCTGCTGCTCTCGGTAACAACAGCTACCCTTCGATCTCCCGTGATCTAGCCAACAGTTGGTCTGGCTTCGAAGACTCTCGTTCCGATACCAGCGACGCCCTCTCTGCTACCGGTTTCAACCGTACTCGTGCCATTTGGGGTAATGGTAATGCCAACGTTCGTGGCCCCTCTCAGCCTGCATTTTCAGCTGGTGGCAGTTTCTCAGCATCCGAGATGCCTCAAGCCGGCCCCTGGGGAGGCCGTGGTGGGAACCAAAGCTTCATGGATCCTCGTTCGAACTACAACGCTTCGCTTGGCGACAATTACCGCAGCGACCGTCTCACACCGGATTACGACATGACAATCAGAGCACCGGGCAGCCGTCGACCTGGTCGCTACGATACTCGATGCGGACCTCAGTCTTTCAACGGTCAACCTCCTTACGCTGGTGGCTTCAACAGCTTCCAGCAGGGCCAAGGTCAGAACCAGTTCGACGGTGGCATGGGCGGCATGGGTAGCATGGGCGGCATTGGTCAGTATCCGGTAAGCATGGGGCAGTCTTCTAATCAGAACTCTGCGCCTGGTGGCACCCCTCTGTCACCTCTTGCTACTGAGTTTACTTCCTCGTCAGGCGGCGGTCCTTGGAAACAAGAGGTACGTGGCCGGGGCCTCGATTCATTCATGAATGACATGTCGCTGAACTCAGCTTCTTCCTGGGCGCAGCCCGCGGCTAGCGAGGGACCTACCTACCTTCCAACCACTGAGCCTCTCAACTACCGTCGCCTTCTAGACCGCAATGCCTATTGCGATTGGAAATACATCGTCGAGAAGATTGTGTGCAACAACGATCAGCAGGCTTCTATCTTCTTGCAGCAGAAGCTCAAGGTAGGCACGCCTGATCAAAAGTACGAGATCGTCGATGCCATTATCCTCCAGGCTCATGCACTGATGGTCAACCGCTTTGGCAACTTCCTTGTCCAGCGATGCTTCGAGCACGGCACCCCCGAGCAGGTAATCAAGATTGCCGAGGCCATCCAAGGCAACACACTGAGCCTTTCAATGGACCCGTTTGGCTGCCACGTGGTCCAGAAGGCATTCGATTCTGTTCCGGAGGACTACAGAGCCATCATGGTACACGAGCTCCTGCGAAGAATCCCCGAGACGGTCATTCACCGCTATGCTTGTCATGTCTGGCAGAAACTGTTCGAGCTTCGATGGACTGAGTCGCCTCCTCAGATCATGAACTTCGTCAACGAAGCTCTGCACGGTATGTGGCATGACGTTGCCCTTGGCGAGACGGGCAGTTTGGTGGTGCAGAACATCTTTGAGAATTGTCTCGAGGAGGACAAGGTTGGTCACAAACCATGCGATTGATGACTGTCTGTCTTTACTAACGTGCTATCAGCGGCCTTGTATCGAGGAGGTTCTTGGAAACATCGACATCGTTGCCCATGGACAGTACGGAAACTGGTGTATCCAACACATCTGCGAGCACGGTGCTCCCGCTGATCGCAGCCGCGCCATCGATCATGTTATTCGGTACGCAGCCGAATACAGCATGGACCAGTACGCTTCCAAAGTGGTCGAAAAGTGCCTGAAAATCGGCGGCCCCGACTTCCTCTCGCGTTACCTCGAGCGTGTTTGCGAGGGTCGCATGGACCGACCCCGGATCCCCCTTATTGACATCGCCAGCGACCAGTATGGCAACTACTTGATCCAGTGGATCTTGACCAATGCCAGCCCTCCTCATCGCGAGATGGTGGCTGCTCACATTCGCAAGCACATGGTCTCTTTGAGAGGTTCCAAGTTCGGATCTCGTGTAGGAATGCTCTGCACCAACCCCGCCGTCGCAACTCGCCCTGGCCCTGGAGTTGGTCCTAGTATGGGGCGTATGCCGGGTTCTCGATTTGGTCGGTCCTTCCAGTAGCAGCACAGCCGTGCTGAATACCTCTTTCGGCGGTGGTTTCTCCTAGCCCCAAGGTCAGTAACACCCTCCACGAACGTCATACTTCTCGCATCAACTAATGGGACCCAGTAGATCAACTATGACCCCCCTCCCCTGCCCCTTCTAGATTTGATCTTGAAGATGTATGATATACCACTGCATCAAACCGGTTTCTTAGTTCTTCGTTTGCGTTGCGTTACATCCTTTTTCCCTCCTTGGTCCGCTCCGCCAACCCTCCTGGTGTGAGCTGCCCCAATATCTCACCTCGGTCCAGTTGTGGGGCCGCCGACATTTGAGCATTTCGAGCAAATCTTTTACGGAATCATACGTCTATGACATCCTACATCCCAACAAGGCTGCTGCATTGTTGGAGATGCTTTGGACACATCATAGTTACGGATTTTGCGATACGAAGTCAAGCACATGGGGCGTCCATCGACCATTCCTCGCTTAGTCCCGACTATATCACCACACTTGGATGAGCGGTGGACAACCCAATACCTTCTTCTCCTACAACTCGACTGTACACTGTTGGTCCCACTTCGTTCAGCATCTAGATTACCGTAGGACCTCGGAACTCTAGATGGTCCCTAGACTCAAGTTCTCGTTGCCGCCACTGAAGACGACGATGGTCGTGGACAAACGCGTGATGGGACTGGATTTGTATGATGACTCAAAGCGGATGACCCTCGATTGGCATCAGTCTGAGGGTAAAGCACTGTGCAGAAATATCTAGCATTGTCTTGATCCTTTTCTTTTTTGTTCGTCTACCGCAGGGCAAGTTTTACATCTCACCTCTGTTTGATTGAGACGGAGGCAAGTTTTATTATCCCATAGTTAATCCTTCGTTGTAACAAGAACCACACATTTTGAAACCAAGCCCTGCTGCACGATTGCCTGTACCGCGCGTACCGTGATCAGACTCCAACGACGCAAATCGCCTGGTTGCCAATAGGAAATTCTAAATCCGGGCAACAGAAGTTGAAATCGCCCAACCTGTACTGTATCGTCCTTATTTACCAACCAAACCCCTATTGTGGTTAGTGGGGAGTGTCATCATTTTGTTTTATGATATTCGAGTACCAATGCCATTCCGAGTGATCTGTAGTACGCCGTGTAATATTTCACGAGGTGATTACGCCAAGGCTCTATTTCTGGCATTCATGTATAGATATAGATTGGAGAACCCAACAGCGCTTACGTTGAGACTTGGTGACTCAAGTGATCTGTTCCTAGGTATTGCACTTCACCCCTGGACGTATGCCATTCCCGAGTACGGACTAGTTGCAAACCTTTCTCCCACTCAAAACAATCTTGTTCGGATTTTGGGGCTACATGCAGAAATATTAGTTCGGAGCGCTAGACTCTGTCGTGGAAACAGCTTGTTTCTCCCACGGCTTGAGAGGGACTGCTCTGCCCGAAGTTGTTGATATTGACTACTGGGTGTCAGCTCAGATAAAGCTATGCCTCCTTGACAGCAAAGTCTTACTGGGTCACTGATGACTGTATCGGGAATCTTCTGGATGCCAGGGATCTCCTTCCCACTCTGCAGAAACTCGATGATCTCCTCAAACTTCTTGGGATACGGCTCCTTGCCTGGGTTCCCGGCCGCTGCGTCATCTCTCTTGATGTAGAGGTCGGCTTTCGGTGCTGCTCGTTGCCACAAAGGTGTGTCTTGGCCTTGGGCTTCAGAAGAGGATGTCTGCGGTGCGGATGCATCGCTCGTACCCCCCGAGATGGCAGCATACCTCCGCTTGTGGACGTCGGGCTGTGTTGTTAGATGCCCGTTTTCGTTGCTTCAGAGTACATCCTATGAGTATCGTGGCAGCTTACCTCGCGCAAACGCTCCTGCTCCAATATGAAGGGAGACACTATGCCGACCTCGGGCCTCTCGCCACGGGCACGGTAGGTTTGATAGAGAGTAGGGTCTATGCTGACTTTGACCTTCTCCTCGAAGCGCTGGATCCGACAGGCGAGTGCTACGTCGGCAGGGAGTGCCTTCTCATGAGCAAATAGTTCTTTTGACAGAAGATCCTACATGCGGTGTTAGTTCTATGCAGCCTAGCCAACGAGGAGTGATGGCCATGATGAAGCGCACCTGGAATGCACGGTCTTTGGTCCAGGGGTAGCTGTCAAAGGCCCGGAAGACGGCGTCGTTGGTGTCTATGTTTGCTTGCATTTTCAATTTCACCGACTTGACGTTGCTGGGATAGGAAGCAGATGACTTCGTGATGTTGCCTGCGTTTAGTGCATCATTTACAACGACGTTTACAAGTATCTTTGGAACGGGCGGGTGTGTAGTTAGTCAGTTACGTAGTAGTCAGCTTAGAAGTTACTTCGTAGAGCTGAGTTACTCCGTACTTCGTAACTACTGTGTACGTAAATTCGAGACCCCACCCAGCCCCGCCTTGCCGTCGGCTCCGCATGTGAAAGCCGGTGGAGGCAGGTACGTACGGCCCGAGTCCGATGGCGGATAAAGGTTCTTGCATTTTGGGTTTGTCGACGTTGATTCGCCAAAGTTCCCCAGCGGCACAGGACTCCCGAGACTCACTCGCTCGTGTCTCCATGATATCCACTCAATGCTCATCTCAACTCCCCGAGTCGAACTAAGTTAGTTAACTAGTCCGTAGTAAGTTACGGACACACTAACTACGAAGTAGTCTAGTTCATCCGGGGCGATACCTTTGTCGCAGTCGCAACCAAACGCTCTACTCTCTCTCACCATTCAAGCGAATTCAGTTCGTGTTGTGGGCTTTGCGAGGCCTCTCTCTCCCCTTCGTTGTATACCAAATGCGTCGCGCAGCCGTTCGTGCCTTTCGGACGACGTGTCAGAGTACCGTCCGAGGCCTCTCGCGAAACGTGCACACGAGACGGGTTGGCTCGCTGCTTCATCAGTACACCGCCAGCTACACGAGGCTGGGCGGGCTGCGGTCGTTGCATTCCACTACCAACTCCTCCTCTTCATCTTCCAACCTTTCCCGCTCGCAGAACCAGCGACAGCATGGTATAGGCGAGCCCCTCCAATCCTCCATGTACTTCCGCAGGTTCTCCGTTGCCCTTGTCTCCGGCCTCGTCGGCTACGGTGCCTGGTATTCTTACAAGGGAACCCCTACAGATTCCGCCATAGCTGTTACCCGCCCCTACTCGACCCCGACCATAAAAACCCCAGGAAACGCTGCGCCAACCCGAAATGTCCTGGTAGTAGGCGCCGACGAGCTGCACACTGGCACCTTTGTAGGCGAGGGACCCATAGCGAAGAGCGCCGACGGGTCGGGAGGCAACGTGCTGGAGATGCTCACCCCCGAGCAGGCCACCGAGAAGCTGCGCGACAACGAGGCATCCTACCTGGTCAACAGAGGCCAGGGTGTGTTGCGATACGATCTGGTTCAGCTTGCCAGCAACAACCCCATCGAGGACGACCATGCCGAGCAGATCGTAGAAATCGCCCAGTCAACGGAACAAGAGAAGAACGAATGGATGTTCTGGGGGGTCTTCGATGGACATGCCGGCTGGACTACCTCGGCGAAGTTGCGCACCACCTTGATCAACTACGTTGCCCGCGAGCTCAACACCACCTACAAGGCTGCCGCCACTCTGGGCGCTCCGCCGTCTCCCGAAGCTGTTGATGCCGCCATCAAGGCTGGCTTCACCCGTCTGGATCATGAGATCGTTCACGATAGTGTTGACAAGGTTCTAAAGTCCAATTCGAAACGCGTAGCAGCGGAGCTTCTGGGCCCTGCTCTGTCGGGCTCTTGCGCTCTCCTTTCTTTCTACGACAGCAGCACCAAGACTTTGCGCGTGGCATGTACTGGCGACTCTCGCGCCGTCCTTGGTCGACGTAGCAACTCCGGCAAGTGGACAGCCACCGCCTTGTCCGAGGATCAGACAGGCAGCAACCCCAACGAGCAAGCCCGCATGCGCAAAGCTCACCCTGGAGAGGAACGCGTGATCTACAACGGCAGAGTCTTGGGCGGCCTTGAACCCACGAGAGCATTTGGTGATGCCAGCTACAAGTGGACCCGGGAGGTCTCCGACCGCCTGCGCAACGGCTTCTTTGGCCGTAGCTACTCGCCACACCTCAAAACCCCCCTACGTCACTGCCGAGCCCGTTGTGACCACGACCAAGATCCAGCCCGAGAAGGGCGACTTTGTCGTCATGGCTACCGACGGTCTGTGGGAGATGTTGACAAATGAGGAGGTTGTCGGCCTCGTGGGCAAGTGGATCGAGACCGAAGCGACGGAGAAGTCCAACTCACAGCTGAACGCTGTCTGGGCCAAGATTTTCGGCTCCCAACAAGGTCTCCCCGTTGAGGGTGCCAAGACCGGCCACGGCGAGGACGGACAAAAGGCACCTATCCGTCTGAGACAATGGGGCATCTCGCCCGACGAGAAGGAGCGGTTCGTCGTCAAGGACAGCAACGTCGCGACTCATCTCATCCGCAACGCTCTCGGCGGGAAGAACGAGGAGCAGCTCTGCGCTCTGCTTACGCTTGTGTCGC
This sequence comes from Arthrinium puccinioides, assembly GCA_022414665.1. Taxonomy (NCBI): domain Eukaryota; kingdom Fungi; phylum Ascomycota; class Sordariomycetes; order Amphisphaeriales; family Apiosporaceae; genus Arthrinium; species Arthrinium puccinioides. Next base: position 1,379,080 of record JAIUNF010000005.1, read on the forward strand.
CTTTCTCGAGACGATATCGGTAAGACGAAGCATTCTTCCCGCAACGTTACCTACGGAATGAGCTAACGAAAATTATGTATAGTGATGACTTGACGGTCCAAGTAATTTTCTTCGGCCATGGACAAAAGACGGGCGAGGTCTTGATCAACGAGGAGGCTACGACTTTACCCCCACCAAGGCCAAGCTGTGAGCCCGGCTTTGAGATCTGTAACGCATATCGTGTAGGATACCTTACAGCAGGCAAGGGAAGGAGTTATCCCTCACCCATATATCCCACTTTCTACTGGATGTGCCCGAGAAAAGGGTCTAGTCCGTGTCGGGGCCCCGCGTGTCTGAGGGTTTGAAAGTGTGGTATTTGACCAACATTGCCTGCTTTCGGCGTTAAGGGGGGCCAGTCACAAACAAAATACCTATTTGCAATTCCCTGCGACATGTGTAATTCTTTTTAGGGGAGTCATGAGAAAAGTCTTGCAATGATCGGATTGAAAATGAGCAGACTGGACCCAGGGTGCGGATCATGTGGATTCAACCTCGACTGATTCACTTCACGCCCATGGACTTCACCATAATCACACAGCCTTCCAAGTGTTGAGATGGGGAATTCCTTGCGTGGTTCTACGTCTAATTCAAGTATACCCACTTAGTGTATGGGCCCCAGTAGACGACCCGAGATCTGGTATCATTTTTCACTCGCCGGTATTCGCCCCTTATTACTTCTGTCCCGTACTACGCAGTGCGCCATCTCGCTTCATATCCCAAATACGCAGTCACGCGTTGCTACACTACTGGTAACCCTGGCCTGGGTATCTCGAGTGTCCGTGGTTTTGACCGAAACCGTACGTCTTTGGGGGCCCGAATACCTGCTGCCCTCCCTGAGGAGGAGGTGGCGGCCCTTGCCCATAGCCTTGTTGCGGGGGGTAGCCTTGAGGCTGTTGCCCGTATCCCTGAGGTGGTTGCCCGTAGCCCTGAGGCGGTTGTCCATAACTCTGAGGCGGTTGTCCGTAGCCCTGAGGTGGCTGTCCGTAGCCCTGAGGTGGCTGTCCGTAGCCCTGAGGTGGTTGTCCATACCCTGGCTGGGGTGCGTAGCCTTGAGGCTGCTGCCCGTACCCTGGCTGGGGCGGATACCCCTGGGGTGCTTGTCCGTACCCCTGCTGTGCAAAGGGTGGTGGACCGCCGTAGTTTGGCTGAGGCGGCGGCGTACCATAGCCACCAACACCTCCGTATCCTTGCTGATAGTTCTGCTGCTGTGGGTTATGATGCTGATTCTGCTGCTGTTGATGCTGCTGATACGTCGGTTGCGAGTTGCCTCCCCCGCTATAGTAATTGGCAGCCTCGCCACCCGAGTTACTGTTGTTATAACCAAAGTCGGAGTTTCCAGGTGGGCGAGTTTGAGGCACATGTGGAGGCTCGGGGGAGCTGGCGCCCATGTAGCCAACACCAGTGCTGTTGCCGGCACCCATGGCGTTCAAGTCGCGGGAGGCAACCTGGCTCCAGAGTGATCCGTTAGGTCTTCCATGACCTGGGTTTCCGACACCTCCATCAAAGATGCCGCCGCCGTGCGAGTGGCCCTTGCTCTTGGTCCCCGACTGGATATGATTCTTCCCGTTCTTGACACTCTCAGAGCCGAGGACGTGGTTCAGCTCGTGTCGACGGGGATACTCGTCAGCCCACTTTCGCACCGTGGTGTACATCTCACGGTGGATCTCGCAACTCTCATCTCGGATGGCAGGATGGTGAAAAGCACGGGCGATATCACTGACAACCTCATCGACGGGTACACCGGGGTTTTCCCATGCGTAAAGCACGCGGCTACGGCTCTCATCAGCGACTCGATGCCAAAAAGAGGACGAGAAAAAAGACTTACGGAACGGCATATTGTAGGATAGTAGCAGCAACGCGACCGGCACATGGGTTGAGAATGTTGGTGAAATGGTCCTTTGACAGCATGGAATGAGTCGGGTCACTGCACTCGGGATTCTTCCATGGTTCAAGCTGGCTATTGGCACTCGAAGCGATGACGCCCGAAGAACCGTCCTTCAACACCTTGGTGACCTGGGCAATGATTGGCCGAATGAAGGGAGCGAGAAGGCCAAGGACAAATGCCGTGAGGGTCTCGCTGATGTGCTCGAGAATATTCTCCAGGCCCGGGACCTTTGCGATACCTCTGTTGATGGCCTTGACAATCTTGTCGCGGAATTGCAGGATAGGGTAGATTTGACCGGCAGTCTTGACTGGATCAAAATTCTCACTCATTCCAGGGACGAAGTTCTCGTTGGCGCGTGTGCCATCTCTCGTCGACGAGTACATACCATCATTCTGTCTCTCTCGATCGTCGGCCATTCTCTGAAGATCGCGAGCCTCCGATGCGAATCCACCGCCGATCATTGGCAGCTTACTGACGAGAGAGATGAAGTCGCCGGCACCACCACCGCCGCCGCCGCCGAACCCTCGGGTGCCGTCGCCTCCGATACCACCCTTTGTCGCTTGCTGGGCAGCCAGCAGAGCCGAGTTCATCTCGTCGACTTCGGACTGGGTGAAGTGGTCGTTGGCTTCGCCCAGCACGGAGTGGAGGAAGTCGACGCCACCAAAGGTTCCCGTAACGATTGGGTAAACGTGCTTGCCCTGGATGTTGATCTGGGTGGCGGTACCGCAGTGGGTGTACACCTCGTGGTATCCAAGCTCACGCAGTGCCAGCTCGCAGTAGTTGCTGTGGGCGCTGAAGTCCTCCAAGCAGTGCAGTGACTGACCTAGGCATCGCAATGCCTCGCACAGGTCTTCTTCGTTGCCTTTGCGAGAGGAGCTGGTGTACTGCCTGCCGTAGTGAATACTACGGGCAAGACTAAACCTAATGTAGCCAACACTGGTCGCCCAGCTGCCCGACTCGTTGGCAATGTAATTCTTCATACCAGTGCGCGGGTCGATCTCGGTCTCGACAGGCATGACGGGTCCACGCAGGCGCTTGTCCAGCTCTCGCGCGTCTTTGCCGTCGGCGTATCCCAGAGGGTTGTCGATGTGCTCCTCGGGCCTGTAGACTCCCAGTCGCTCCTCGGTGACCTCGAACTCCTCGGTGGCGTACCCGTTGGCGAGGAAGGAGAGGACCCAGACGAGGATGCGAATGGTGGCGGCGTTGACGCCCTTGAGGGAGCCGACATCAACGGCTTGCGAGTAGTCGCGCAGCCAGTTGCCAAAGTAGACGCGCTGGACAGTCAGGGTGGTCCACTTCTTGCCGTAAAGGAAGGACAGCGTCTTGAGCATGTCCTCGATGTCGCCATGGCGCCAATTGTGGCCTTCGACCTGGGCAATCGAGGGGATGTTGCCGGCCCCGAAAGCGGCTGCTTTACCGGGCATCATCACCAGGACGATGCCCAGTATCAGCAGCATACTGCCGAATCCCATTCTATTGGAGGACATGGCGTGTGGTGGTTGAGTGAGCAGGAGACGGTGCAGTGGTTGATGACGAGTCTCGGTTCTCCAGGTCAGGTTGGAGACGAGAGAACCAATCTGACTGACGGTGGTTGTTGTCTGCGCGCGGAAGGTACTACTACTAAGCTAAGGAAGGACTTTGTCCTACCTACTCTGTACTTCCTTCCCACTGCTGTTGGCAGTTGCTTACTTGCTTCTTGCCGGCTTTGTTGGCGGGGTAATCCGGCGCTGACGTCTGGAGGCTGGAGCTGGAGGGATGGAATGGAGGGGCACGACGCTTGGTTCCCAATGTATTCGATGATGGAGTAACTTACTGTGGTACTCCGTACGGATACATATACGGATACCACTAACTACCGAGTACTCATTCGTAAGTGCTTCAACCACGATTCGTTGTTTGCAAGACTACGTTGACCCAGGCTGGCTTGATAAGAGAGCGCATAGCCTCAATTCCAAAGCTGACAACCTCGGGCCTCCCTGCGGACTTGTGCGTCTTTCTTGCCCTCACCTGAAGTCACCCAAAGCTCTTCTTATTACTCCGTAATACTTAGTATGACGTACTCCGTACAAACGGCGCCCCACTGATCCGAGTCTTGGCATCGCCTATACGGCTTTAGACAAGCAGCTGCGGAAGCCGCGTAACCGTAATACTAAGGGAACTACGGATAATGCCATGCAAGTACGTAACTAGTAGGGCAGCTGTCGCAAATAGCTGGAGAGATTCAAGTTGCCCAGCCTGAGGCCGATGGTCCTCACATGGCTTGGCAGTCAGCCAGCCCATTAGTCATGATGTGCGCTCACAATGTCGACTCGAAACTATACAGCATACGCCGACGGAAATGGGAGGGTTTCTGCCGATGGGCGCGTTACAAACACCTCGGCAGTTCAGGTGATGACTGATCACCATCACCGAACACGGCCGGCTCGCTCGACGGAGATGGCGCGTGACGAATTATTTCGTGATTCGTGTGTGCGTGGGTGTGTGTGCGGCGTGCCTCGCCGGTAGAAGTCGGAATCGGAACTCGAGTCCGTATGGAGCCAAAGATCAGTCATGCTTGGACGCATAGAAGGCAAGTACGACGGTGATACTTCTGTCCCAAGTAACCAACTTCAAGACTTGTACCGCTGACATGCGAGAGGGTAATCATGCAGTTGAAGGACCCCCGGGGACACACGTGGAGCAAGCCGCCACGTACTACGTACTCACGTTACCCCTTCCCCCACCCCCCAAGTCGGTCAGCCTCGCGTAACGGTACCGGTCGGTATGCCACACCCCCTCTGAGACCGAGACTGGTAGTTATCCTGTCGCTAAGGCAGTTACGAAATCACTCCCCAGCAAAGTCGAGTCTGGATGAAGGCACACACCGCCTTTCAGCCGTGGAAAGCTGTGGAGACCACTGCTTATACCAGTCTTCATGGTAGCTATGTTGAGTTGACGTTCAAAAGGCGTGCAGCGGGGATCCCCAGAGATTCCCACACGTGGCGTGTTTTAGTCGGGCCAATATACCACCGTCGAGTGATCCAGCCATCGTTCTACATAACCAATGAAGGTGACCCTCTCGGCGAACCCGTGATTCGGTGTACCTATTTCAAGATCCAGGACACCGGTAACATATCACTTTTAACCGTCACTGGGCTGACGACCACCCACATCCGACACTCGTTTCTTCCGTCAGACTGCGGCGCGTAGGGCGGTCCAACACGGAGCGCGTACAGCCCACGATAGGCGCGGGTAGACGGAGGCCAAGCATTCGATCGAATGCGGCCCGGCGGCGAATTTGGCAACGTACGCGAACGAGTACGTTGCCCGCCTCTTGGAGACGAATAAACACAGGCACAGTGGTGTGGTGTGACGAGTGCGGTTAGAGAATACACCATTTGCTCTCGAGTCCAGGTGACGGATTGATTCGCTGGTGATGCGGAGGGAACCCCAAACCCCAACTGCAGCCTGCAATCTATATTGCTACGTTGCGGCGATGCCAGTAAACCCGGAACTATATGAGTCTGGCTGGTTGTGAGAAGGCAGTCATCAAATAATATCCGAGTGCCAAGTGGTATATGTGCAGACCTTGGCCTGAGCCAACCTGTCAGCGTTGCAGCATCATCATCATCATCATCCTGTGACATGCAGGCGGCAAAACATCATTGGCCGGGCAGCAAATCATTGACAGGATGGTACGTACCGGCGCGGCTTGTATGCACCTTTACGGCACGGGCACGAGAACGTTCGGCCCTGTCTCTACAGTGTGCCATTGCCATGGCTAAGAATTGAACGGTCCGACAACGGGCAAGGTATTCTCGGCGACAACCCATTGTGTTCACGGACAGTGTCATGACCCCAATACTCGATTTCTATCCAGAATCATGAACCGCAGCCACCACGAACCCGTAGCTGTGAGTATCATCATGATCAACTGTCAACAGCTTATTTTGAACTGGACGGCGAGAAACCCTCCCGAAAAGAGCCGAATGCACAAGTAGCCAAGAGAGAGAGAGGAATAAATGGCGCAACCAGAAATTCCTGCTCGGTTGACTTTGATACATTGTACGGGGATTGCGGGTTGCCGTCACCCCGGGTTCAACTAGTTTCCATGAAAGGCGAGCCAACTTTCTGCGTTTCGACTCCAAGTTCGGACCCTTGAGCGGCCAACCGCGCGGTTGGACAACCTGTTCTGTCTGGTAGAGATGGAAGCTGATGCTTTGCAGTCTCACGCTGTCCCGAGAACCGGCGGCAGATAGATGCTGCAATTGTAGTCGGACATCGAGCCGGAATGTTCTGCTTTGGTTAACTTGAGGCCAGGTCTTGTTCGCTTTTGCGGCAAGTGTACCGTCCTTACCTTTACTTGCCATGTGACTATAGCCCTTGCCTAGCGAACAGTTTTTCCCAAGACTTTCTGGACCGAGATCCGATAACCATCATGCTCTTATCTGACCCTTCCACATACCGGTCAAACCAGTCCCAGTGCATGGTGCACTCCAAGAGAATCTACGTTAGAAACAGCTTGCAGGGCATTTCCACTTGATACCGAGGCCTCGTAGGACACTGTCCAATGATTTGTGACTGACCAGGGTACTGCAACCATCATGGCGAACACACCGAGTAACCTTCCATATCCGGAACCAACATCCTTATGCCTGAGTCCTGGAAGTTCGTCCTCGGCAAATGAGTTCGGCGGTTGGATTGTTCAGGTAGAACCTCGACACCTCTGTAGCCCAGCCTTGTCGGAAGGTCTGTCGGAAGGTCTGCTGGGCCGTGCGAACTTCCAAGATGGAGACTTCGCAAGTACCCGTTACACAAGTACACGAGAAAGAACCCCAAGAGTATGTTGTATGTTTCGTAATCGAATCCGGAGGTAGACGTGGCTGAGCTAAGAGTATACCCTGCCGCCCCCACCATCTTCGACGACACGGGAATATGTCGACAGAATATCGGTGTGAGATGAAGCGTGCTGATTTGGCATTCCTTCTAGATGCAGGAGGCAACGTGACCAGTCCGCAAACCTGCATGAAGACGGCGCAGAGGATGGGAGAGTGGACTGGGTGCCAAATGAGAGTATATAAAAGGGGCCCGAGAAGAAGGAGCATTCCCATGAAAAGACTGACATGATTTTTCCCAACAGCACACCATCACCTGTTTTTATCTCAGCCCCAGCCAGACTCGAAGACAGCAAGGAAGACACAAGCACATACCAAAAATGCCCCTGACACTTTGGAGAGACCTCTCACCCCTGGGGCCGCCCCTGCGCGAACCTTTCGCTCATGCTCCCCATATACTCGTCATTGGAGGTGGCGTGACTGGTCTCGTGTCGGCCTGGGTGCTCCTCGATCGAGGATACCATGTCACCATCATGAGCTCGTGAGTCGTGCATCTATGTATAGGAGACAGGCAGCTACTGACCGACACCTTGTCTCCCAGTACTTGGACGAATAGCAAACATCGCTTGACATCGCAGATCGCAGGTGCTCTGTGGGAATACCCACCCGCCGTTTGCGGGGCTCATACGGACAAGATCTCTCTTGCACATTCCAAGCGTTGGTGCATGACAGCATATCACATCTGGGATGGGATCGCTTCCATCCCAGCACTGAGCGAAGCATCGGGAGTCCGCATGATGCCCTCTGATTTCTTCTTTCCCGAAGCAGTCGAGAAGGACAAATTCCAGTACTCCAAGATGGTTGAGATCATGGCCAGCGGCGTACGAGGCTTCTACCGAGGCGCCGACTTGATAAGCGAACGACTGGTCGACCCGTCCTACGGCGCGGTCGACGCCTATGAGCTGATGGCTCCAGTCATCGATACCGACCAATCTATGGAGTGGCTGATGCGCCTGGTCGAGGGCAAAGGCGCTAGCTTCGTTACCGAGACCATCAGCGATGATCTGATAGATGTCGAGGGCGCTTTGCGAGAGCGGTTCGACGCCGACGTCATTGTGAACTGCACTGGCCTACAAGGGCAAGTCCTGGCGGGAGACGAGTCGGTGTATCCCATCCGGGGCGGTCTCATTCGGGTCATCAACGACGGAACAGACTTCCCGAAGGTGGAAGCGGCATTGGCGATTACGGCCGACGCTGCTCATGATGCCAACGAAATCATCTTCTTGGTACCGAGGAACGACAACATCCTGCTGATTGGCGGTATCGCCGAGCCGCACGAGTGGGATCTGAACCTCACGCTGGATAGCCCCATCATCAAGCGGATGCGGGCTAGATGCGAGGCATTCTTGCCTAGCCTGAAGGAGGCCAGAGTCGATCCGGACTATCCCCTGGCGCAAGGTCTGCGCCCTTTCCGGGGAAACAACGTGCGAGTGGAGCGTGAACTGCGTAGGGCTGACAGCCGCATCGTTCATTCGTACGGGCAGGGCGGCGCGGGCTGGAGCCTGTCGTTTGGCTGCGCGTCAGACGTGGCGATGCTGGTGGACGAGGTCCTCTCGGGACGGGCAGCACGGCCAATGAAGGAGATGGCCAACGAGGGCAAGGCGGTGAGGTCTGACTACGCGGCCGAGTGGAAAATCAGTGCAGCGGTGCAGCGAGAGAGGCGCGGTGACTGGAGAGTCGCCATCGTTGGATAGATTGACTGGGTCTGTGCCGGTATGTACGGAGTAACCTGATGTCGAGTTGGTTGTTTGGTGTTTGGTCGCGGAAAGGGGGAGAAAGTGGAAACAGGATCGGCTGCGAGGTCCCGCTTCTAGACAGTCTCACATGAGCCGGAGCCGTCACGAGTCGAGGTGAGGTGACGCGGGACGACGTTGCTTGTCACCTGCTCCGGAGTAACTATCCATCTGGTCGGTCTTGTTAGTTATTCACGCCCACGAGTACATCCATCTACCACCCGGTCCCCAACAGTCTCTGCTGACTGCATCATGTACGGGTAGGCAGGCTGTAGCAATGCGGTGCTCACATAATACATGTGGTAAGGGTGAGGGTTACACAATGCGAGGGCCAGCAGCCCTATATGTGGTGCACTCGATCATGTAGCTATTGGTCAGTCGGCTGCGGCCAGGAGACCAACCCATGTATGATGTATGTGACCCTGATGCTTCTCGCGCGAGCGACGTCCAACGTCCAACGTCCAACGTCTTGACTCTTCATGCAGGTGGAGGAGGAGGACAAGCAGCCCTACCTACACACGCGGGTGCTGGACGACATGAGCCGGAGCCCCCGAGCAGTGCATGCGCTAGGTACACAGGCCAGCTGCAGGCTGCAGGCTGCAGGCTGTAACTAGGCTGCAGCAGCATGGGAGGTGCAACTAGTTAATGACTGGAACGAATCAGGTTTTGGGAGCTGTCTGCCTAACGTCGCCTGTATTTGTCACTTTCAATCCATGATGAAGCTTGCGTGCTAGTTACTGTGCTAGTTATCTGTGAAGAATGTCGTTCATCAGATACTGTGTAAGTAGTGTGATGCCGCCCTCGACAAGATGCTGCGCCACTAGGAAGGAATATCGTCGGAGTAATCCGCGATCCTATCCTGTACGGAGTACTTTACTCTGTACTAGTTGCTGTACTAACCACACTGTACTGAAATAGAACACCGAGGCAGCCGTGACCACTGACCCCCCAATTGTAATCATCTCGTGGGCATCGAGGCGGTTGGTGTAAGCACCGCGTGAGGGTGCATGGTCATACGGATGTGTCATCATGTACGGAGGTACCCCTAGCTAGTTATGATTATGGGTTAGTAATGCAGGCTGCGAAATGACAACCCGGGTAACTTAACTAGGGCGTAACATTATGCGCGTACAGAGGCCGTACCCACGAGTCCAAAACAAGCAAACAACCCCGTGACTTTCTTTATAGGAGTGCAGAACGCTGCCGATATGACAGCGCCTGCCACCTCCGTCGTAACTTTATGTAGCTTGCTCTCATCTTCTCATGCATCTGCCCCGTCGGTGTTGCAAGTCATTGTGCGCTCTTTTGCCCAGCAACGACTTGGCTCTGAATTGCACACGGTGTCGGCCCCAGCAACGAATGCATGCATGGTGCAGGCGCCTTCAACCCAGTAACGTTGGGTAGTTGCCGACTCATATGCAGTATTTACTTGACTTACTCCGTACACAACGAACGGCAAGCACGTTTGAGGCACAACAGCTCGAGGTTTCCCCCTCAAAAGCTAATACAAGTCAACCGAACTTTAAACAGGGTAACTACAGTGGTCGGTCAAACATTCCAATCTAGCGTGTACCGCGACAGTGGAAATGGTGGAAACCGCTTACAAAGTAGCTCGGTATTAGTTACGAACCCGTCCTGTATATCCGCACACAGTGCACAGTACTTTTATTAGCGGCTAGAACAGGTAAATGAGATCATCAACAGTGATTCCACCATTGACCCGACCAGAGCGAGCGTTTGGCTGTCTTGTCAGATGTGGCTGGTAACTAACTCCGTACCGCCGATGCCGAGATGCCCTGATGATGGGGGGGGGAGAACACTCCAGCCGCGAATTTTAGAGTGACTACGAAGTAAGAACTCGTGGTGACTAAAGTAGCAAGTTGACTTACTTGTAGTTACCTCCCAGCCAGCAAAAAGGCCTCGAGTAATGTATCATAGACTATAGTCTCTGGAGACTGGACCAAGACAAAAACTGGGCCGCACGCGCTAATTCAATACCGATGCCGAGAGTTCCAAGTGCAAGAGTTGAAGCAACACAAGGACTGGTGAAACGCTTATTACGGAGAGAAGTCGTTATGTGCTCGATGGGACGCAGATGGGACGCAGATGTAGGTGATTTAGGTGATTTAGGCGGCCCCTTGCGCAACAAGTTAACAACATCAAGACGGTACCTGGTAGTTGATGAAAGGTCGGAAGTGGTTTCGAAAGGTGCCCCCTACTGTGTACTATGTACTGTGTACCCTCCGTTACGACTTTGTTGCATCCGCACCCAAAGACAATCAATCGCCTTGACAGAGCAGTCCCAGGATTTGGGGAGCCCTAGCTACAGCCTACCCCCGACAAATAGTGAAGCCTCCATCGGCGACCGGCAGTACGCCAAGCGCCAGGGTGTTTGGATTATTACTGGAGCAAAATCACGCGCGACCTCGTTGAGCGTAAACCTTCTCTTGATCGCTGGATCGCGGAGTTTAGGCGATCTGCCCCGTCCCGCCTCGTCTCGTCTCTCGTGCTGCAGGCATGGCATGGATGCCCCCACGTAACCTGAACCCCTGCACTTCTTTGACCTTTTGACGTGGTAACTTGGTAACTTCAAATCTGGACCAGCCCGCAACACTCTTACCACTCACTCACTTCCCTTTCCCAACCTCGAACACATACGAGCACCCACTTACACACGCCATACCATAACTACACACCGAATCCTGGATCCCCTTCCCGACTTTCGCAAGATGGACATACCCAATACTCTCGTCGCCATTCACTTTTGCGGCCGTCTTTAGACATTCGCATCCGTGAGGTTGGACGCGCCACTCTCATCACGCATCACGCACCACGCACCACGCACCACGCACCACGCACCACGCAGCCTTCAGCCTGCAGCCTTGTATGCGTCCAGCTACGCTTCGGTTGTGTGCGTTCGTGTGCATCGAGTGAAATATCTCCCCGCACCCCTTTTATCCAACTGCGCACCCCAACTTCACTTTCAACCTCTACTACAGCCATTGCGACTTGCATTCAACCGCCGAGTCCAATCCCCCCCCCCACATCACCCCCATTGCCAGATTCCTTTTGTTCAGCATGGAGACCGCTAGGGAGATGGAGTCCCCAGACGATGCCACCCCATCACATGTGGAGGATGAGCCATCCCTCCGAAACACCACTTTGCACATGGACTACTACATCACCGACGCGGCACTAGTTGGTTCCAGGTCAGGGGGCGAATCACCCGACATTGTGCTTCGACGAGGTTGGCTATACTCATCCCCTACCTCATGCTGCTGCGGCCACTGACTGCCTCCAAGTATACCAGTCCGCGCGAGATGTCGTCAAAGCACCGAGGCCGTTGTCGAACCCGACCGTCATGATTCAGAACTTTGGATCTGTTGTCCCTGGCGTCTTTCGCAGCAGCTACCCGCAGTCTCCCCAGGACTACGCGTACCTGCAGGGTCTAAAGTTGAAGACCATTGTCACACTGGTGGACAAAGAGCTGCCTGAGGGCTTCCAGGCCTTCATGGATGGCAACGGCATCAGACATCAGACATTCGACATGACGGGCACGAAAAAGGCCGAGATACCCTTGTCTTTAATGCAGTCCATCATCGCTTGCGTTGCCGATCGAAGCAACTACCCTCTGCTCATCCACTGTAACCACGGCAAACACAGAACAGGCTGCGTGGTGGGCGTCTACCGGAAAATGAGTGGATGGGACACCCGTTCCATCATCGCCGAGTACAACAAGTACGCCGAGCCCAAGGTTCGCGAGACAGATGTCAAGTACATCAGTGACTTCAAGCTTGTCAGTCTTAAACACGTCGTATCCGGGAAGTTGGAGAATACACCTGTCAGCATTGGTCGGTTCCTGCTTCTTCTCGCTGTTGCGGGCGTGAGCCTGTTTCTCTGGCTCCTGACTGCGAACAGAGTCGCTACATTCCGACCAAGCCATCGAGCCTTGGCGCGTCGAAAAGATTCCTGACTTGTCATATTGTATCAGTACTGGCGGGTGTGCATATCTTAAGTTGCACAAAGATGGCATGGGCGAACGAGAATGGTTGGTGTAAACAAGGGTTAGAGGGGCTTGAAGAACAAGTCAGGGCGAGCGACTTGCTAAGAATGCCTACAGACGCCGTCGTCTCGGGACAGATACGAGACTCTGTGGGCATCTCTTTTACTTGACGGGGTCATCATAGGGGTCCAGCATGAGCATGGAGACCATTCAAGCGCTGAAATGTCTCTATTCGGCGTTCAGGTATTTGCTTTGCACAATTTCCTTTAGGTTTTGGTCGATAGGTCCCAGTCTTTACATTAGACAATCAGAATGGCATTCGCAGACAGCTCTACAAAGCATGCGTCTCTATTAGTGAGCGGTGACAAATACAGTCAGACCGAACGGCTTTCCCAAACTTCTTTCTGAACCAAGACGACTTCCAGTCGACTGCTGACATGCTGCTCGGACGACCTGCCTAGCACACACGTGAAATGATATCGTATACCCAATTCTAATTTCTAGGTACCAAGTTCTGCACCGGGGCTGTTCAGTTCAAGCTCGGTCCTCTCCTCATCACCATGCCCAATTTACCTACAGCCTACCGAGTACAGGGCTCAAGACCACTTTGGGTTATCCCGTCTCTCCTCCTCCTCGGCCTTCCGGTCCGCCGTGGCGTACACCCAACCACAGCTGACGGCGTTCATGATTCCCAGCGCTGCAGCCGTCCCGCGCACGGCACCTCGGACACCGAAGCGCTTCAGGAGCGTTGCCGGGCGCCTCCGCAGCGCGAGTAGGGCGTATGTGCCGCTCGCCGCTGCTGTGATGCCCGCGCTATCCTTCTTGAAGCCTTGCAGGTTGATGTAGCTGCTAAAAAGCAGAATTGGCACGAACAGCATCGGCCGCACCTGCAGGGGGCGCGCATGGAGTGCTGTGACGAGGGTTGCCAGACCCGTTGGGGCCATGGAGTGGGCTAGGGGGGGGAATCAGCTGAGAGGAACAGAGTTGCAGTGGTGCGAGGTTGGGACGTACTGCCCCATGCAGTGAGCATGGATTTGGCCGCTTTCTCCGGCTCGCTCATGGTGAAGCCTCAGCCTGAGCCTTGAGGCTGGGGATAGCTGTTGGGGGGCGATGTTTGTACGGAGTACTCAGTAACTATCGAGGGGTGAACCGTGATGTGATGTTGCCTCGCGGCGCGATGCCCGAGCTTGTACGATGTGAGCACCGAGCGGAGGGCGTTGGTGGTAGGTAGGTAACTGGCGCAGGAGTGTTGCGGTCGGCAACTGAAACTTGAAGATCATTCGTGAATGCCCTCTTCCGGGTCGCAAACATGAGCTGAACTCACTAGAATATCCGTGCCGGTAACAGACATCGTCATTCGAATCACACGAACCCCGTCATAGCTTTTCCAAGGTTTGCCGCGGTCTCCTCCGGGGTACCCCTGCTTGGCAATGAAAGATGGATCGGGATCGAGCCAGCCACCGAGACCACGCCCCAGCCACATGGGGAAAAGGACGCCACATCTTCTCCAACAAGGGCCACAGACTCACAGTGTGTGCTCCGTAGTTAGTACTTGGTACTTTGCAGCCAGTAGCCGACCCGAGCAGCGATGTGAATGTGTCCGCAATGAATTGATTGTTTGAGCGATCCAGGGCCTCGTTTTCATCCCGCATCCCGCATCTAATTACCACCCCGACGACAAGCTTGCCTTGGACGACGGCCTGCCGAGCTCATATTTGTCTTCGTCATATCCGTCCATGTGATTCTTGTCATTGTGTTGACGTCTCAAGCTACTTTTGGGTGGAAGTACCGCATGCTCAAGTCTGCATTGCTATCTATCTGATTGACCCGATCCGTACGACCTGGTTCCGTAGCCTCGCAAATCGAGACCAACACCTCTCGATAGCGAATAGAGCGAAAAGCTACCGTCTCTCCCATACAAAAAAGCATATCAGACCGCGGCAATGCCCAGCGCAACCGCCTCCGGCGCCGACTCGGGCGCAAACGGCTCGGCACGCGCCCGCGAACACAACCAGGGCAACCAGGATCGCAAGTACACAGTCGAGCAAAAGGCGGCAGTCCTGCGCATCCGAAGATGTCAGCCCACGGCCTTTTACGACATCCTGGGGCTGGAGAGTACCAAGTCGAGCTGCACCGAAGCTGAGATCAAGAAGGCCTACCGCAAACAGTCCCTACTGACGCATCCGGATAAGAATGGCCACGAGCACGCCGACGAGGCGTTCAAGATGGTCAGTCGCGCATTTGGCATCCTGGGTGACAAGGAGAAGCGCGAGAAGTTTGACCGGTACGGCACGGATCCCGACTCGAGGTTTGAGAGCGCGAGGGCCCAGTCAAATCCGTTTGCCGGCGGCTTCGGGGGTGGCAGAGCAGCGGCGCCGGGTTCTGGCGGGGGTAACATGTGGGAGGACGAGATGAGTCCCGAGGAGATGTTCCAGCGCTTCTTTGGCGGTGGTTTTGGAGGTTCGTTTGGTGGCGAATCCCCCCCCCCACTGCCGCTGCCGCTCCTCGGTCTACACGAGGGGAGGTGCAGAGTACCACGTACGTATGATGGACTGACATGGCGCAACAGGTTTCGACACGGGTCCCCAATTCGTCTTTAATATGGGCGGCAATAGGGGTTTCCGCGTACACCAGATGGGCGGTGCAGGCCCTCGCAGACGGCCGCGCGAAACAGCAAACGGCCAACAGCGGGAAGCTAGCGGTTGGGATACGCTCGTATCTCTACTGCCCATCATATTCCTCTTCCTCTTCCCCTTGCTCACATCCCTCTTCTCTTCAGGCGACTCCCAGCCCGCCATCCCCACCATGGTATTCGATCAGGCCAAACCGCCAATGACGGCGGGCCGCACGTCAAAACGGCTCAACGTCAACTACTTTGTCAACCCGCAGGAAGTGGCGGGTTTCAGCGACAGCTTCTTCAAAGAGCTGGACAAGCACGCCGACGTCAAGTTTATGAATCTTATGCGCGGCAAGTGCGAGATGGAGATGCGTACCAAGCAGGACCTGATCGACAAGGCTTCGGGCTGGTTCTTCCCAGACCCCGAAAAAATGCAGATTGCCGATGAGTACGAGATGTCCACTTGTAAGAGACTGGACGCCATGGGCATACGGAGGTGACTCTACGGGCTGTACGCCAAGGACAGGTTGGCTCATATTCTCGTTGACGACTCTCAGGAGAAAGGGTGGGGTGGCATTGTTGGTATCTCTACTCACATGGCCGGCGTTACGGGGTGGAGGTCCGCATCTAGCGGGCTTGATGCGTTGTAATGATTGCTCGTCGTCGTCGTCGTCGTCGTGCATATTTTACTTGAGACGCGTTCGTCTAGATACGAGGTAGCACTTTTTGTTCCTCTTGGCGAAATGCATGTCAATGCTACGTTCATGCTACGTTTGATGCCACTTCACCCCTCGGGCTCGTCAGGGTGGGATGTGATGCCGCTGGGGGGCTCCAGCGTCCACTTTGAGCGCTGTGTCGGCCATACTCCCACCCCCTTAGAATCACAAGTCGCTTGTCATGGTATCCTCGCTGCTTATACCGCCATCGTATCGTCTGGTGGGTGGAGATACCATAACACATGATTTCAACGTTGAATAACGAACGTATTTCGAGGCATGTACTAATGGAAATGGAATCTTGATTAATGATCACTAAGTAGTAACGAGTGTTGGCAGACCCGGCAACTGGCCAGAGGTTTGAATATTATCCGCAGTGTAGCTGAAAGGAGCCAGCCACTGGTCGATCTCAACTGCGACGACCGCCAAAATCATCATCGTCATCTTGCGGCACCTTGCCTATCCAAACCGAGTACCTTGGCTTTTTCGATTGAGTAAAACCATCCAGCTTCGCCTGGATGTTTTCGGTCTCACCTGTGATTAAAATACGTATCAGTAATCTAACAACTTTTCCAAGACGGTAGGTTTATATCAGAGCTTACATTCGTGAATTTGGATATAGAAAGGACTGTATTTGGCTTTTACCACGAACGAGCTTTTGCCCTGGCTGAACTTTAGGGTCGAGAATAAATATGCATCGTATCTGAGCTCCATAGTCTTCTGGATGAATTCGTTTTCATTCCATGTGGCATCGTCAGCCCAGCGGTACGGAGCGCATTCTACAAAACACTGCAAATTGTAAGGCTTAAGTAGAATGCGGTTGCAGGTGTTCTTGGCTGGTGGTTCGAACGTAATAGTGCCATTTATCAGACTGTGCATATCTTCAAAGCATCCTTTGATGATATCCACCTGCCGACGTTCTTCGTCTTTGTCGGCCTCTTTGGAGCTCTTGGTTGGTGGTTTCTCATGACGCTTGAATAACTTCGATAAAGACATCTTGACCAAACTAAACGTGTGTAGAAAAATAATGCCGAATCAAATCAGGATCTGGGCCGTCTTGCCTCGCCTCTTGTACACAGTCTGCCCTGGTGTTGCTTGTTTGCCAGCAGCCAGTCTTCTTTGTTCACCCGACTCGTTGGCAGGAACAACGAGGGCCAACGCCATTGTCAGCCTTTGATCTATCTGGGTGGTCATGAGACGGAATGAGCCCCTGACTAACTGTTTTCATAAACCGAAGAATGTTTGGCATCTCTTCGAACCGCTTCCAGGACTTGGCTGGTCGTACGGTTTCGTTAGAGACGGTACACGATCGCAAAGGGCTTAAGGGATGGGTCGATTACGACTACGTTTATCCTTACTCCAGGCAGATTGCTGCCGTAACGTCAACAAAGAAGCAGCCCCTGGTACAGCGTTGGTTGGGTGGGTAGGCATTGATATGGGGGGAGAAGGCAAACACAACACAAAGCCGATAACGCAAGCTGAAGCCGACACTG
The DNA here is from genome assembly GCA_022414665.1 of Arthrinium puccinioides. Lineage (NCBI taxonomy): Eukaryota > Fungi > Ascomycota > Sordariomycetes > Amphisphaeriales > Apiosporaceae > Arthrinium > Arthrinium puccinioides. The sequence goes on from JAIUNF010000005.1 coordinate 1,396,440, forward strand.
TTTACACTACGATTCTGGCTGTTACTCTGTTGTGTTTATACAGATGAAAAACAACACAGCAACAACGACAACAACAATTATGTTGTGGTTTCTTGGCTAGTTCCTCGTACAGATAAGTTGGGACATGCCCACAAGAGAACGACTTTTCTTTTTCGCTGGGCTCACCTCACTGCCTTATATCTCGACGTCAAGTTACTCCTGTGCTAGATGGCGCAAAAAAGACACCGACTCATTGTCGGCCTTACCCGTCAGGACTCAGGGGTGTGCCACGGCGATAGTGCAAATATAGGTTGGTGGCGCATTTTCGACTTGGAAATAGGCGATTGGGGAATGGGTTTCCTGCATGGAAAAAAGATGTAATTACCGTCTGCGTCGGAAGGTACAGCCGTGACGTAGCTCCAGGAAACTGCGGTCTGTCACTCGCTGCTGACAACAGAACTGTCTACGGGGGTACAGAGTACGGAGTACTTACTTACTTGCACGTCAGGCCACCGTCAGCCGCCACTACGAATCAATCAATAGTCTACGCCACAGGGAAATCACGGCAAGGATAGGGCAGGTCTTTCGACCATCCAAAGCATTGGGCGTCCCGCCATTTTGGCTTTGGGGCGGCGTACCGATAGATCACCCCTACGTAAACATTTCTGCGGTTTGTGCCAATTTAGCTTTTGGACATTGAATAATGAAGCCATTATCAGGCATTGTGTGAATACCGACACACGTCTGCTACGGCCATCAAACACTACTATTTCTGGCATGACTCGGCGTTTGGTTCGCTCTAGAAGATGGCGTGGGATCATAACTACGGAGTGCGTGTCGATGTACTCCCCTGCTGACGACAGAGAAACGCCTGGCCGACCACGCGATCAGAACAAACACGGATGCGAGTCAAGCAGAGAGGAGATTCAGCTGCAACTATGCCACTACCGGTACGCATGGCTCGGGTATGCTGGCAAGCCATGCCTCCCCGGTTGGCGGCCGTGGATCGGGGACGGGCCGCTTACATGGATCCCGTATTATGTTTCCCGTATATGGATCAGAGGCTGAGAGGATCGACAAGATCATGTACGATGCACGCCTTGAAGAGAGAAGAAGCAACGTGATGTCTCTTCTCAGCCGTGCCATGGCGCAGATCGGCAACGGGGTTTGGAGCAATGCGTGAGTCTTACGTCGCACATTGTCATCCGTACGAAGACGAGCGGCACGTCGGCTGCAAAGTGATGATATGCTGATCGTGCGGCCTGAGCATAATCGGCAATCCGTAAGCACGAGGGGAATCGTGAACAGCGTGCCATTGGAGAGATTCCGCCTCTAGCACGCATGCACAGAAAGGTTATACCGGGTAGCTATAACCACGCAGCCTGCTAGTACCTACCTGTAGCCTGGCCCATACCACACAGTTACGAAGTCTTCTCCTCCCACCTAGTTACGTATATTCCGTCTAATCCAGGATCTGTTAGGTGAACTTTCTTCAAACCCTCATACAAGGCTACCCGCGTGAGATTCAACAAAAGCTGGCGCGCCTGCATCGTCTGGCTTTCGGTTGTGAGAGCTGCCAAAAACGCACAGTAACAACAACAACATCAGCAGACGAACCGGCCCTCCCTCCGAGACCAACTAGCATACCTCACACCAACCGTATTCGAAAACCTGAACAAACTCTCCAACCCACCAGCTTCAAGCTTGTGGACAGAAGGGCGTCGCTGTCACAAGTCTCCAATATGGTTCCCTCGCTCGCCACGTCACGACCTCCTGGTCCCCATCAATTTGACGCACAGCTCCAGCCCAGACGAGTCTCCAGCGCACAGATTCACAAGTCCATCAGCAATGTGGCTACTTCTCGCCAGTCTTCGAGCAACCGGGGCTCGTACCGCAAAATTTCCACCGCGGGCACATCTGGTATCTCCAACGTCGTGGCCTCGATCCAGAAGCGTAGCCAGCATGAATTGGGGTCGAGCGCATCCGCCAAGCTGCTCAGCACCACGTACGAGTCCATCGTCGACTGGATCGGTGCTCAGCGCATGAGCCATCTTCCGCCAGAGGGGAGCAGTTACGACAAGGTGCTAGCCTGGACCCAACTGTTTGTCGAGAGACTACACTCGTTTGATTTGGCCGTCGAGGAAGTCGTAGGCGACAGTTATGTTGCCGCTCAACTTGCCTACGGGTACTGTTTCGTTCTATTGGATGTAAGTCGACTGTCGTGCTATGTACCTACATCACCTGCCATTGGAAGCCGACGGTGCTCACACGTTTTGCGTCTTTAGTTGGGCAAGGAAAATGCGTCGGCTTTCATGACGGCGTTCAGGTTTATGTACAGCATGTCTACATCTTTGGTATACCTGCTTGAGCGCGCCGAGCTGTTCCACGTCGCTCATGAAATCAGCGATCAGCTGGTGTGGGCTTTATCTGATCTCGTGAGTCTCGTGGCTAGCGTTGCGACGCACTTCCACAAGGCTATCCTAGGGGCTTCGAACACCCCTGTGTCCATCAACATCTACAGTACATTCTCTACCCAGATCAAGGCTTTCCACGACCGCTGCGAAAACATCAGCGAGGCCATGTGGAGACATCAGCTCATGACAGCAAATATGGATGCCAGCAGAGGTGAGTCGGGATGGCCTCCTTCGTCACGGGCCCACACGTAACCCCATGCTAACTTATATATGTCCCCTGAAAGTTTCTGACGTCAAGTCGATCAAATCTTGGATTGCCCCCGAAGACCGTGTCCTCACAAACGTCTCAGCCGGTCTCTCCCTACGCGTTCAGGACCGCGAGGAGCTGACCTGTCTGTGGGTGGGCCCCTATCTGACCCAGTTCCTGAAGACTTCGAAAAAGACCTTGTCGGTGAGCGGCAACTCGGGCTGCGGCAAGACCACTGTGGCTTCAGTCATCGTGGAGTGCCTGCAGCGACCGATCGGCGGTGTGCACCACACTTGCATCTTCGTCCCTATCGACCTTCGGATCTCAGCGGAGGTCTCGGAGCGCGCTGTGGCCAAATCCATTCTCCGCCAGTTGTTCGACCGACGCATTGGAGACATTGAGCTGTTGCAGGTCTTGGTTGAAGCTCTCCAGCGCAGCAAGCTGAGCCAATCTCTCGAGGAGTACGACGACGCGGTGTGGAACGCTCTTAAGAATGCCCTCATGGCGCCGCTTCCTATGGGGAGGGAGCTGGTCATCGTGGTGGATGGTATTGACGAGGTTCCATGCGGCGCCATGGCCTTGCTTAAAAGACTACACACCGCCGTGGCCATGAACAACAACGTCAAACTCATCACCCTTGGCGTTGGGAAGACTGAAGCTGCCACGGATCGAGTCAACGTCCAGATTGGCGATGCTCTCATCTTCGACGACTTGATGACGGTCATCAGGGCTCAACTCGGTCGATCCAAAGCATTCGGCGGCTTGTCCGAGTTTGAGCAAGAGTCGGTGGCCATCCAACTCAGCGAGACGGCGAACGGCTCGTTCCTCTGGGCCAAACTAGCAGCAAAGCGCCTATGTGTTGAGAGCAGTCCCAAGGCCCTTGCCAGTGCGCTGGAGAAGCTAGAAGAGGCCTCCCCGATGGTGTCCGACTTTGTCCTTCAGAACGTACAGGCTTCTGGCGTTTCGAACGAGGCGAGACACGTGTTGTTATGGCTCGCGACAGCCGAGCGTCCCTTGTCGCTGAAAGAGCTCGCAACACTGGCTTCGGTGCAGCTGGACAAGAATACCCTCGGCGACCCCAAGCGCGTGGACATGGCAACTACATTGAGAACTGTCAACTCCCTCGTCTCTCTACAGGACGGACTGGTCTTTCTCCGCCACGGCATGATCCGAACGGCGCTCTGCGACATCTTTGCCAAGGGCAAGTTGGTGGTGACTGTCAAGGATCCCCACGCGGACATTGTGGCAAGGCTTCTGCTTTACATCAGGCTCACCGTCACTGAGCAGCGAGACACCTCGTTTACCCTCCTTGACGACCATGACATCGACCAGCTCCTGGCGAAATACCCCATGCTCGAGTTTGCTACTCGGTACTGGCCGCTTCACTTGGCCAAGACGACAGTCTGGAAAACAGACGGCGAACTGGCTGCAGCCAAGACATTCTCCAAAGTCTTCCCTACGTCTACTACAGCTGTGATGCTTCAGAGCAGTCTGTGGGCTTCGAGACCAATGCCCCTCTTCAAGACGAGCCAAGTCATGATCACCAATATCTGCAAACATCTTTACACCACCAAGCACCCACTTGCATTGCAGTCAATCATCTTCACGGCCAACCTGTACAGTCAACTTGACCCCAAGACGGATGCCATCATCCAGTTCTACGAAGCCGCCATCGTGAGCAACACAGTCCTGGGTCCGAGCCACATCGTCACCATGCAACTGTGCAACACCTTTCTGGAGTTGACCGATTCGATGGTCGCTACCGACATGACCGAGTCCATGATGCAGAGAGAACACATTCTGATCATTCTGGTAGAGTGCTGCAAGGTCCACTTTGGCAAGAACTCGACCAATGTCGTTACCGTCCTCAAGATGTTGACGGAGCTGTATCGCATGGTCAGAGAGGAGAAGAAGGTCCAGCAGATTCTCGTGGCGATCAAATCCATCACGGATATCGAGACTGACGGGGATGAGGAAGCGATTGGCCAGAGCGGTGAATTGCATGTGCGGCTGAGAGGAAAGCAGGATCACTGGACAACTGAGAGCGGCAAAACCCTCATCATCGACTTGGAGGAGCACGACGAGGCGATCGAAACAGCCGAAGCGTACAACTTTGATCTCGCCACCCGGACGGCCGAGAGATACATGTCCGAGGGCAAAACAGAGCTGGCAGAGCGCACCTATCTCGACATGTGGCAACGAGCGAGTCGTGAATATCATGTCCACCATACCGACCAGTGGGCGGAGAGAAACCTGCGCATTGCCACTGGGTTCTCCAAGTTCTTGATCACGCAAAAGAGAACCTCGGAAGCGACTGCCATCCTCTGCAGCGTGTGGGAAGAACAGAGGAAGACCAGCGTATCGGTCACGGAAACCTCGGCCACTCTGCTCACCCAGCTCGCCGAAGTCATGAAGACCGTCGGCCTCTCCACCGTTGCCCTGTCCGTCTTCAAACACTGTGCCCAGTATCACCGCGCAACGAACCGGACGGAAACTTCGACATACAAAAGCATCCAGCAGAGCATACAGACCACGTCGACGGAAGTCATGCAGTCCGTCAGCTCATCGAAGACTGTCACATCGGAATCGGCCATTGTGGAAATGATCTTTGAGTCTTCTCTGAGCACTCTGGATCAAACGACTCTCACTGCGATTCGGAACATGGTGAGCCTGTACATGTCGCAGCACCGATGGCAGGACGCCACGCGATTCATCAAGAGGATCTTCCACGGTACTTGGCTGTCGTTCTTCTCCTCCAGCCGCCAAGACGTGCAGGCTCCTCCGAACAACACCGAGGCATACATAGAGCTTGCGGAAAGTCTTGCTACGTGCTATCACGCGCGCCGGCGCCTGACCAAGGAAGAAGATGTCCGGGTTCGGATCTACCGAGCAGTGCGGCACGGCCGCAAAGTCGACGACAAGCTCAGGGAACGTACCATGTCCTCGCTCCTGACGTTTTACCGTTGCACCTCTCAGACGGACATGTTCATCGACATCCGTCAGGAGATGTTGGACGATTACACTGCCCAATACGGCCCCGAGCATCCTACCGTCATCAAGATGCTCTTCGAACTTGCCGAGCTGACCCGTCCACGTCCCATCTTTGTCGACTATTACCAGAGGGCTATTCTTGCCATCAACAAGAACTCGGAGACCACCAAGCCCGAAGCCTTTGATGCCGTGGTAGTTGTCGCCACGGAGTTTTGGGGCAAGGGCCTGTTCACCGATGCTGTGCCTTATTTCAAGACCTTGTTTGTCACCTTCTTGCGAGAGCCCAAGTCCAACATGAAGATGGGAGACCAGATGTTTGTCCGAGAGCTCTTTGATCGCTACGTCCACTGTCTACGCAAAACTCGGGTTCAGTATGCCTCTATCCACAAGATCACATCCGAGTACTACGCGCAGTGCAAGACTTTGTACGGCGCGACTTCGTCCATCACCGTTCACGCCACTCTGTCTTTGGCCCGATTGTCTCAGGAGTCCAAAAGCTACGAAGCGCAGGCTCTGGTGTTGTACGAGGAACTGCTCAAGATCAAGTCGAGCGAGACTGATCACCTCGAGATTGTTGCCACCCTGGACATGCTGTATGAGGAGAAAGCCGCGATGGCGGTTTCCAAGAGTATAACGTCGGTATCCTCGGCGCAGATCAACCACGCGGTGACGGTGCTCCGGAAGCGCACCACCATGGTACGCGAGACGTACGGGTGGGCACACGAGGAGTCGCTGTCCAAGTTGACAGAGATGGTGAAACTCTACAGCATGCAGAAGCAGACGGAGACTGTGAAGCAGGAACTCAAGGCGACCATGGTCAACGTGCTCTCGACGGAGACGTCCTCGACCCGGATGATGGCGGCTGCCTCTACGATTGCCTCCAACTACATCGCAGTCAATCAAGTCCAGACCGCGACAGAGCTGCAGGAGGAAATCTACAGACAAGTGTTCTTGAGGGATACCTCGAACGCCAAGTCGTCGCAGTTCGATTTCCCGCTGCGCGGTCGCGAAGTCATCACGTTCCTCGCCCAGTTCGAGTACAGTCTGCGAAGCCACTCATCCTCGCTGACGGAGATCCTGGCTGCCCTCACAGCGCAGTATGTGTATTTCGAGCAGTTTCGCGTGCTGATCCGGGCCAAGTCGAGCACGTTCTTCGACGTTTCCGTCTCGACAGCGCGTCTGCACCGGATGCTGATCACTTGCGGACGCCAACCCGCCGCAGACTATGTGATGAATCAATATATGAACTACTTTGTCAGCACCGAGGGGAAGAGGATCGAGCTCACCAAACCATCACAGGTCCGGGTCTTCCTCGAGGGCGTTCTGGAACACTTCACCACACACTCGTCACGGGACATGGTGCGTTCCATCGGCATCATGGGGAATGCTCGCGTGGGCCAGCTACTCATCGCCCGCCGGTACGAGGCCGCGTGCGATATGGCCACGGCTTGCTTCCGATACATCTCGGGGCATCCAAAGTCGTACCATACCACGACCCTGGCGAAGCTGGTGCTGAAACTGGGCATGGCCGTCAGTGGGCGGGATCTGGACAAGAAGCCCGACGGCGCGTCGCGTAAGCTCATGCTTGACACCTCGGGCGTCATCGTCCAGGACGTCATGCGAGTCCTCAGCGAGGAGCTTTCCTTCAACTTGGCTTCGCTCCCTCTCGTCCATCTGAACCGGCTCATCGGACTTGTGGGAGAGCAGGAGGACCACCAGACCCTGGCATGGCTTCTCACGAGCCTGTGGAACAACCGCGAGGCCCAGCGCAACTGGCACCCCTCGGTCGTCTTTGCGCTGGCCCGTCGTTTCATCATGGCCCGGCACGCCATCGGTGACTTCTCGGGCGCTCTGCGCATGGCCGAGCACATTGTGTACAACTGCCGTCGTGTCCACGGCGCTCACCACGCCAACACGCTCGAGATGTCGACTCTGCTGACCCAGCTGTACACGGGCACGGCGCAACGCTACCAGAGCCAGAAGGGCAAGAGCGGACAGGACATGGCGAACCGGTACTACAAGAAGGCGGCGGCGATCCACGAGAATATCCTGCGCGTCCTGAGCGACCCGTCGTACGCCGAGATGGACGGTGCTCTGATGGACGGCCTCAGCGTTGGGGACGGCGGCGCGAGCACGCCGTCCGACATTGTGAGCGACATGGCCGCGACGGAACTCGGAATGGGCCACGCCGACGGCACCCAAGTCCGCCAGCACTTCTTCCTGTTCAAGCTCGCGCTCGAGCGTCTGGGTTCGTGGCCCAAGGAGTTCGCCGAGTACGAGCGTCTGAACGCGGACATCTTTCGCGAGTTCGCGGCCGACTTGGAGGGCATCGCCGGTATCGAGAAGTGGGATCTCAAGAGCTACGGCTCTGGCAAGGCTGAGAACAATGGTGATTTATTGGATCCCAATTTCAGGGACTGGGAGCTCCTCGACGAAGACCGTCTCGTCGTCCTTCAGAATGTGAACAAGAACGGACACGACGGAGACGAGAGGGAGCTTGGAGGCGTTGGACTGTAATTGCTTCGGGAATATGCGTTGGAGAGACCAGGAGGTTCGAGACGGCGGTGTAGGTCAGTGTATGATGGAGTGCTCGAGGGGAAATGGCTTGCAGATTCATTTTCATTTTCACTTTCATTTCTTGTTTCCTGGTCTGTCATCGTATTGTCATCGTCCAACTTGGATAAGGATACTTGATGAATGAAGCGTCACCCGCAATATTATTTCAGTAAACGTCAATCTCTCGTCTGCGAGAACTCACCGCTACGAAAAGATAGGTTAGAACCGTTAGATTGATCATGATGAACTTACAAGGTTCACCTACTACGTAGACCACCACGGTGGTAACTCTGGCTGGATATACTGTACTTGTGGGGTGGAGGTACGGAGGGCGATCTCAACCCCCTGGCCTCATTAGGCCAATCAATCTTGGCAGGACCCTGTATGATTGAGTTTAGAGTCATTACCTAGCAGCTAGGCCGCGTCATAGAAGGCGGGTATCTTCGACATTGTCCCCTCGATCGGCAGGGGAGGGGGAGGTGAAATGATTGCACGAGGTCTCTGTTCGGTGCACGCAACCTACGGATACGGATTACACAGTATGCCGATCACTTCGGGATGTCCGCATCGACGCCGTTCTCATGGTTCCGCGAGTGTAAATGTGGTAAGGTACCCGTACACTAGGCGGTAGTTCGGCAGGCGGTCGTTCAGCAGGGAGTAGTTCAGCAGGGAGTTAGTATCCGTAGTTCAACAGTTGGTAATAAGTTAAGTGGCTCAAACAGGCAGTAGCAAGTTACAGCGGTTCGTTGTGGTACGGATACTGGCCGAGCCCAACCGACCGTGGGGTGTGCTACCCGGAACCCCCTGTCGGGACTTGTGGGGCGCCGTGTATAAGTACCGTGTATACTACTGACTAGCTTGGCCGGTACGTACTGTGTAGTTTCAAGCTACCTTTCTTTGGGCAATTAGTATAAATAGTAGCCAGTGTGTAATTATACGACGGTTTTGCACAAGGACGAAGGAGAAAATGGGCAACAGATAAGAAAAGCAATTTAGAACCTGCGAGTTCACGGCCGACCTCGTCGCTCCTCACAGGGGTATCCGTACAGGCGTCAAGCAAAGACCAGACGAGCGAGTATAGACATGCACGATTCCCCACGAGGCAAGACGAGGGCTTGGCAGCTCTGCCGGTCGCCATGTCATGTTGCCTGCTGCTTCCTCATTTCTTGTCCGAGCTCACTCACGCCCGTCGTGCGTGTGTGTGTTGGAAAACGAAATTGCCAGGTCAAAGTCAAACTCCACTTCGAATGCGGCATCCTGGTATCGCGAGAAGACCCCCTGACGATCCTGCCCTGCCAAGCTGCAACTCATCATTTGGGGGGGGGAGAAGAAGAGAGAGAGGGCAAAGGTGACACTTACAGGGAAGGTTAGGTGCTGACGCGAGATTTGACCGTTTTTTTCTTTCTCTTTTCATCCTGCTGCAGGAAGAGGGAGTGCGTTTCCTAGTTGGTTGTTCCTTGTGGAAGTTATCTCGACGTGACTCCGGCATCGTGTCCCCCCCCCACCCCGGCCGGTCGCATGGGATAGAACTGCCAGACAAGGGGGGCAACAACTTGGGCGAGTACTACATAAAACGTAGTAGTTGCTGTGTATACCACGTACTGTGGCAACACAACTCCAGGCTCACGTTACAACCCGCAACATGGAGAAGCGTGTCAAACTACCATCCGATTCAGCCGAGCCTTGGTACCCAGCAGGTAAGCCTGTCATCCTCCCCCCCCGGACCACATCTTGAATGATGATCGGCTCATCTAGTGCTGAATGCGGGGATCGCCTGCTGGGGAAGGGTCATGAAGTTTCTATATTGAGAAGATAACCGTGCAGGCCATGCTCGACCTCCATAAACCATTGCCCAAGTGACGAATGGTTGACACGGGGTGGTGCAGGGGGTGGCAGGTCTAGTAGGGGTTGGTGGGAGAGGTGGTTATTCGAGTGGAGGAAAAGACCAACAAGGCAATGTCCATCGACACCGACATCGTCGTCGTGACGGCATGTACTGTGTATGGTTTGTTAGCTAAGCAAGGGGGTGGGAATGGAACGAACCGGCACTTGTGGTCAGTCAGGACGTAAGGGGGAGGGGGGGGGGTTCGAAAAACCTATATATCGCGACAAAGCTGGTCTTCTAGATCTCTCTCCTCCTGCCTCACTCATCCTGCCAGAGCAATTTTCGTGTGTCACTCACTCAGTCCTTCGTTTCCCTATCCAACTCAGTCACTCTTTTTTTAGTAATAATAATATTACCTCACACCTCCCAAACCCGCCCTACTCAGTCAAGATGCAGTTCTCCAACATCGCCCTCGCCGCCCTCTCCGTGGGCTCCGCCATCGCGGCCCCCCTCTACGAGACCGTCGCCAGCACTGTCAAGACCGTCACCAGCACCACCGACTCCGTCACCGGTACCACCGTCGTCACCACCGCCCTGACCAGCGTGTCCGGCCTCAAGAGCACCGTCCTGGAGGAGCTCGTCACCCTCAGTATGTGGAACCCCCTCACTCACCCCCTCCCCCCCTAACGTGTAGTTTACTAACTTCTCTCGTAGACTCCACCGTTGCCGGCGTCACCGACTTCAGCGGCACTCTCATCGTCACCGTCCAGAGCACTCTGACCAACATCGAGAGCCAGATCAACACCACCCTCGGCGAGATCCTCCCCCTCGTCACCGGCACCATCGTTCCCCTCGTCGAGGCTGAGCTCACCAACGTCCCCACCATCCTGTCCGACGTCAAGGAGCTCGTCGCCGACGTCAAGGCCACCGTCACCGGCCTCGCCGGATCCGTCACCGCAGGTACGTTGCCATGATATATATACATATACACACACACATATATATATATATACCGCCATCAAATACATCCCCTCATTGGCGGCAACCGACTAACATGATTTCTCTAGATGTCCTCACCGCGCTCTCCCCCGAGCTGAAGCTCGTCACCTCCGCCGTCACCTCCCTCGTCAGCCCCGTCGTCACCCTCGCTCAGGGCCTCGTCGGCACCGTGACCGGAGACGTCGTCGATGACATCAACGCCCTCGTTGCCGATGTCGAGGGTCTCGCGTCTGGCATCCTCAGCCCCGTCACCGGCGTCCTTGACACCCTCCTGTAAAAAGGGACATGGACGTGTGAGGTTACACCTTTTTTTTGGTGGATTTGATGGTGGGCGGGGATTGGTCTCTCGGTCCAAAGCGAATGTGCCCCTGTTCTTGTATACACCCGGCCAGTCGGTAGTGGAACAGTCGCGACCCAGACAGCCTTTGGTGCTGTTCAGTTGTTAGAAGATCGAGGCTCCGTTAATGTAATACAGTGTCTTGAACACATATGATCCGTACAAATGTGATGTGAGATGTGTTGATGAAGTAAAATGCTGCGAACGGTTGGCATGACATGCGCAAAAGTCTTGCCCGCCAACTGAATCAAGATGATAATCGTCAGCCTCGTAAAAAGGGTGGTGTGTACGTGCAGCAGGTGCTTCAGGGGCCTCACTCCAAGACCATCCTACGGATACACGTATCCAAGATGCATCTAGGTCGCGAATGCAACCGTCTGCTGCTGTGCTGCAACTTGGATGTATTATGTACATTGCTGTTGTAATTAGTGACAGGCACAACTATACGTACAGTAGTGACCACATGACTGAGTGGCCGCGTGCTGGAGAATATGAGCTACTTGACCCGTATCTCATAACCAATGGCAAAGACACAGTCGATCCCAAAGACAGAACATCGAGTGGGCAGCCAGGAGTGGTCGACAAAAGAAGTGGTGTTGTAATCTAGGCGTCTATGGATATCTCTGATCAAAGGCAAAAAGTATTGTTGCGCCCATCCAGTGTTGCTATCACGGCCAAACGATTCTTGCGAAATGGCATCGCTGTAGTGTCTGCCCCCCCCTGGCGGTATCCGCCGCCCCTGGCCAGTGTCTCGGGCGCCCATCATTCCCATTACGGCTTTATGGTTTCATTATTTCGATAGTTTGCAAATCGGGATTCGTAGCACGTCGTCGTCCGGACCCAACCCTCTCCCAGCTACCTATGTGCAAGCAGCAATGTGCCGTACTCTGCACGGTGGGGCGGAGCGGGAGAGAGGAGGAGAGGATCTGCATCTGCCGGCCTGCCCGTCTGGCAGACGGTATCATATTACCCGGTGCCTCGCTCGCGGCGCGGCGCGGCGCCATGTCGGCTTCCTGGATCATCGTTTTAAAAGGTCGAGGTGGTCCTTGAGTGGAACAACTTCTGCCGTGACGCATACGTCGAGTCGGTGAAGCCCTGCTGCATCTCGATGGTTTTGCGCTTCGTCGTCGGTGTTACGACTTGGCCGTAGCTCGACGACGAGCGGCTACCCCTGGAGAAGGAGCGGTCGCTGGAAGATGGCGTCGGGGGCAACGTGAGTTCCATCGGCGGTGCGGCGAAGACGTAGAGCGGACCGGAAGGCTCAATCTCGACCGCGTCGAGGCGAGACCAGCTGAGCGCAGCGGCGGCTTCGGCGGCGGCGCTCTCGAGCTTGATGCGTTCTTCTCGTTCGTGCTCGATCCTCGTTTCCAGCTCTTTGAACCTCTCCTCCCAGGAATGCGACATGTCTCCCAGTCTTTCGTTGTCGGGCAGTGCCCTGATCTGCAACCGGATCTCGTCCAGCGCCTTGAATCTCTCCTCCCAGGACTGTGACAGATCTTCCAGTTTGCTGCTGTTGGGCAGTGTCTTGAGTTGCTTCTGGATTCTGTCCAGGGCGGCGCTGCCACGATCCACATCGTGCGACATCAGCGTCGTTTGGTTTTCCATGGCACCGAGGCTCTCCTCCGTCGCCTCCAGTCGCTGCACCATGGCCTTGGATCTCGTGTCGATGCTGCGCACGCTGTCGTCCACGGCATCCAGCCTCTGCGCTGCGGCCCTGGCCTTGCTGTCCACCGTTCGCACCGAGTCCTCCATCAGCTCTAGGCGCTGACCCAGGGTCCGCTGCGTAATGCTTGACGCTTCTTGGTCCAGCTGCTTGCTGTCTATTATGCGGACGCCTTCCTCAATCGCGTCCATTCGCTGACACATTGTCCTGTAGATGTTGTCAAAGGCCTCCTTGTTGAGCTTCGTCCGGATGGTGTCCTCGGCATCCTCGACCCGCTGACCCAGGCGCCTCCGCAGGTCGTCTTCGATGTTCTCTATGCGCATTGTCAGGCCCTTGAGAACCCGACCCTCGATGGCCTCGATCCTCTGTTCCAGCGCATCCTGAAAGCGCTGCTCAATCGCCTGGATCTTCTCGCCCATGGTTTCCTGGAAGTTCTGCTCAATCAGATCGCTCTGCTCGGCAACTGCGTCCCTGATCTTCTCCTCGACGGCGATGGCGTCCTGGGCGATGGCGTCCCTGATCTTCTGCTCGACACGCTCGCGCTGCGCGATCGCATGTCTGACCTGCTCCGCGATGCCTTCGCTCTGCTGGGCGACGGCGACTTTGATCTGCTCGGTGACACCTTCGCTATGGCGGGCAAAGGCGCGCCTGATCTGGTCCTCGACGCCTCCACTCTGGCGGGCGGCGTCGCACCTGAGCTGCGCCTCGACGGCCTCCCTCTGCAACTTCAGCTCCGCCTGCAGGGCGCGGATCATCTCCTGTGATTGCGACTCGGCCTCGGCCACAGACTGGTAGCGACTCCTGCCACCAGTGCGCCACCGGCCGAGGACAACCAGCATCCAGACGAAGCCGACAAGCAAGGCGCCGAAAGTGGCGGCGGAGATCCGGGGGTCGTCCAGCAAGCCGGCCGGCGAGTTGTTGCCCGACGGACTCCTGCCCGGCCTATTGACGTAGTAGTAGTCGGGGGCCGACGCGGCGGCGGCCAACGGCTCCCGTTTGGGGAACGGGAACCGCCACGACGTCCATGTCTCGGGCAGCAGGCTGGACCAGTCGATGAACGCGGCCATAGTAAGGTAATAAGAGGAAGAAATAAAAGCAATGAGGGTGATTACTGTTTTCGTACAAAGTTAGAAGCGAGACATTAGCAGCGCGCGTGCGTGGCGCATAAAAAGCACAAATAGAATCGTCGTCGAGTCACGACGAGATGCGAAGTACCGATAGTAGACGGTAGACGGTAGACGGTAGACGGTTGACGTTAACGAGGGACTGCCAGTTGGTGGAAGGGCTTCCGAGTGGTTGTACGGAGTACAAGTGACGTTAGTTTGGCTAACTAACCACCTAAAAAGTTAGTGAGTGTGATGAGCTGTCTTGCCTCGCAGCCAGCAGTGAGCGGGACAGCGAACGACGGATGACTTGGGAGACTGGAGTAACGTTAACGTTAGTTTAGCAGCGCGTGTCACTCTGCGGTCGTGTACCGCGGTAATCCGTAAAGGTACGGAGCACGGAGGGTGAGTACGGAGTACATGCCTCGAGGCTTGCAGAGCTTCTCGCTCTCTTCTGTGCGGTACCGAGTACTCTACCGATGCATGTATTTTCACCAGGAGATTGGGTGTGGAGATACCTTTTCCACCGGGGAGCGGGGTGAGGGTTCAGGGTTCACCGCCAGATGTTGCTTGCTGGTGCTTGCTGCGGCCGGCGTGGAGCCGCTAAGAGGCTTCCTGTTCCCACAAGTCCATCCCTAGCGTGGCTTAGTTTTCTTCTCCGCGGTCCTCCCGAGATAGAGCAATCAATGCAGTCGGGGACGCCCCTGCAGTCGACAGACGGGCTCGCGGCACACGGTCGTCATCTCTTGGGGGATCGCGAAAGACGGGGATCGCCAGAGATGGCGGGATCGACTAACAGCTTTCGGAGTAGTTACGGAGTACGGATAGTACATACTCACTAAAGTTACCGTACTAGGCAAGTTCATTTGGGTTGCCAACTAGGTAAGGTCTCGGGACAGAAGAAGCCAAAAGGTCGGACAAGGGGCTGTGACAGACAGCCTGTGAGTGGACGCCTAGCAAACAGCCAACTAACTAACTTAGTTAGTTGTTCACTACGGAGTAGTTACCGCTGTCAGTCGTCAGTGGATGATGCCACGACACTCGAGCGTACGGATACTTCGCAACTAAATCGCGCAATCGTGCTGCGCTGCTGCAAGGGAGCGTTCGCAACGGACCGCACGCTGCCGACCTGCTCGTGGTGTCACGACTCACAGACAGATAGGTTACCGGTAGTTGACTACTGGCTGGTGGTGTGGTTCACCCCGAGATTGACTTCATGCTTGCGACCTAGTTACTGTGGTATAACACATGTCCACGACCTGCAGACGCATGACTATACCTATCTTGGTTGCAGAGAGGCCCGCTCGCACAGATGCTCCGTCCAGACACAGGGCAAACCATCCATCTAGCCCAGCCAAGCACTCATTACCGTACACGTCCTGCTGCTCATGCGCAATGCGCTGTCTGTGCTCCTCGTACCACAACTCGAGTCTCGAGTCTCGAGTCTCGACCTCTCGAATCCTCGAATCCTCGAATCCTCGAATCCTCTCGTGCACTCGGGGCCGGGTCCGACTGTCTCTCAACTAGAACCCAGTCGGAACCATCCGCCATTGGATGGGATAGCTATAACAGGTAGTATTCCCGGCCGCCCCCGACTCGCCGGCCCCAGTCGCCGCGAGAGCGCTCGTCAGGACGTCGGAAATGTCGCCGCTGAAGAAGTGAAACCCATCGCGATCGCTGTCGATGTCTCTCCCGACGTTGATGTCGAGCCGGCAGCCCGTGTTCGAATCTAGGGTGTACCAGGTGTCCGTCGTCCACCAGTTCGACCAGTACGCCTCGTCTCTGTTGAGCCAGGCGTCTTGCAAGGCACTGCACGACGCGTGCCAGTCTGCGCGCACGGGACCGACGTCCAACGCCGTCGCCGTCAAGTCGAGGCAGAAGCGCCCCTCGGCGCTGTCGGAGTCGAATCTCCAAGCACAGCAGCCGTTGGCGGGACAGTCGGCCCGGCCGTTGTAGTCGAGGGTCAGGTTGCAGGCCGGGAGGGAAGACCGGACGGAGAGGGTTGGCATGGCCAGGGCGAAAGATGTGAGCTGCAGGAGCAGAGCTGAGATGATGGTGAGTTGCATGTTGAGAACGAGCCCTTTGCGTAGGGACGAGGATGATCTAGACCGAGTGCAGAACTGATGTCTGAAGAACCTGAAAACACCGGGAACTAGAGCGTATGATATGATATATATATATATATATATATATATATATACAGGCTACAGCAAGCAGAACTCTTGCCAAGTCTGCGTTATTTGGATGCGATGTTGGTTGCTCACGGCACCTGGGATCTCGTGTTTGCCAGACGGACCAAAGCAGCTTAACGAGACGCAGCATCTTATAAAAACATGCACGGACAAGGTCGAGAAAGGACCCCATGACAGAGGCAGATTCAAGAGCCTCACTACTCGGTCCTGATGGAACGCTGGACGACATTTACGTTCAATCTAGTAGATGAGACGGCGAATGGGAATGTGATGTGACTAGTTCAGACGTTCTCAGCACAGATCATTACCAATCATCGTCACCAACAAGATGGGTGTCACAGCGTTTACGGCTGTAGGGTTGCAGTCATTGGTAGATTGGATTCCTACACGATCCAATCAGCAGAGAGCGTTGAACCAATCCCTTGCTTCTACAGGCAAGTCACCCCCGTCCGGACTCGATAGACGACAGGGTTCTCCCCGCAACTCGACACAGCTGCTTGCATATCTGTCACCAACAGTATAACTTAACTACACAGTATCTTTCGGTAGGAATTCCTGTGTCACATACCCAAACTTCTGGCAGCATGCGGATCCTGGATCCATGATTGGCCGGCGATGCTTGCCGTGAGGAGCGCCGCCCCCAACGTCGTATGCCCGTCCTGCTGCATGCGAGACGAGCATCGCCACCCATCCTCTCCGGGCCGTCATTCCTTCGCCGTCCCGTGTAAGCTCTATCCGGCAAGTGGCGAACCAATCCGGCAGTCTCTTGGCCATGCAAACGGCCCTATAAGTAGTGTTTTACCCCCTACGCTGCGTTCGCTACCAAGCGACACGCCGTGCCATTTCCTGCCAACTTCCTTCCGCGGCGCTCGATTACTTCATCATCGCCAAATCTTCTTCTGGTGGACTGTCATAGCGGAGTCTTATAACTATACGGGGTCTCGAGGTCAATCCCGGATTCTCGGCGGTGAAGCCCCCTTCGAGACCGAGGAACCGGTAATACAACACCATGTTGAACAGTACGGTCTTCAAATTGATAATGGCAAACGATTACCCGATGAATATGCGGGGGCCGTTGGACAAGGCATTCTTAGCTCATGCAGCCAACTGCTGGCTCGTGGCAGGCATCCCATCCGTCGGGACTTGCCTCGTCTGCATCTGGCCCCCCCAGATGAGGGGATGAAAGGACGTCACTACTATTGGGGTCGAATCTAACTGCGCCCCCTTTCGGACTGTGCGCGCTCCCAATGAGCATGTCGACTTCAGCCTGGAGGCTGGCGGTGCATGGTGGTCGTTGTAGGACCGGTCAGTGGCAGGTATGCGCCAAGGGCAAGGAAGGCTTGGTGACAAAGTGTGTGCCGGAAGGAAATACGCGCACTCACTCGCGGAAGAAGCCAAGGGATCAGCCATCTCGACGCTCTGCTCATCCGACCGAAGAGGACGTACATGGTCGTCTCGAGAAGCAACCCGCATATGGGCACAAACGCGTTGAGTGTTGACCAACAGTAATACAACGACTCTCGGTACTTACATATCAGCAGCCACAAAGCTGAGTAGTACGGTTGAGCAGTAAAGCTGAGCAGTAAAGCTGAGCAGCAAAAGGCGAGACTAGTCACTACCCATCTGGCAGAGATTGTTTGGCGAGCTACACCGTTGGTGGCACTCTGCTCAGCAGCATATCGAAAAGTGACGGAACTTGGAAGCGGGCATCGTCTGGTTAAGGACGAGCACAGCGGACGGTTGATGAAACAAGGGCATGCATGGTAACGAGGAGTAAATCCTAAGCATTCGTCAGAAGTTTGACACCAATTTCGATCTGCACAGAAGAACGAAGAAAGAAACCCGTCAGTCAGGTGTCCAATTCGGAACCTCGGATGATGGATTAGGATTTCGAACCAACTAATAGACGAATGGTAGTTAGGCTTGTATCAAAATATCGTAGTACGACCCACAAGTTGATACCTCACTCTCATTATTGTGCAAAAGATCCGTACATTAACCTGACTGCTTCGCAACTCGCGCACAAAATGAAATGTCCGGAGTCTAGAATGAAAAAAGATTAAATGATTGCACTAGCCGCGAATCGAACGCGGGGCCCATCGATGGCAACGATGGATTTTACCACTAAACCACTAGTGCTACAGAATAGATAAAAAACCTGGCACATATTAGCAAACCTATTACAAGGCAAATTTGACGACACAGTAGACGAATGCCGAACCCCTTGCCACTCCATTGTCACATAGCCGCATACTAGCCAGGTAAAAGATGTTGCAGCACCCATCAATCTCCTTTTTAATATTTCTCATACAAACAGAGCCAGAAGACCCCGCTGATTTATACACACGAGTCCCGTCCATCTCCTCGTATCCCCCCCTCTCCCCTATACTTCCCATCCTACCACCCACTCAAAACGAACATTATCCATAGTTATATCATGAAGAGGCTTGACTCCAAACCCGAGGTAACGCTCTATTCAGCCCCCGGTGCTTCTTTCTCTACACCAACGAAGAGCACCGCCGTCCACCGATTGGCAAACAATCATCGGGCAAACACCTTGACCGAACCATCGCCTCCACAGCTCACAACCCACCTCCCGTCACTACTCCAAACAACAGCGCAAACGCCCTCGCCTCTCATGACGCGGTGGCTCGTGATCTCTTGCGTACAACTGCGCTTTTCCAAGCTCCAGAATCGCAGGCTTGCATCGTGGCCAGCAGAGACTAGCTCCCTGCCGTCGGGAGAAAGTGACAGGGACGAGATCGAGGCGGGATGGGCGAGCATATTGTATGTGCATTGTCCTAGATCACAATTAGTTCCGCACATAGTCCGTGCAGACAAGACAGACATACCGCTGTTGGCATCGAAGAACCGGATGAAGCGATCTTCATGCCCGCTGATGATGACGCCTTCGATACCGCTGCCAGAAGTGCTAGCGCCACCCGTAGGCCCTGCGCCTCCAGCCAAACCACCGTCCTCGTCGCCTAGATTGCTACCCGAGTTTTGCTCAAGGCCGATACTCGTCGCCACGACGGCATTGACGCTGGTGCCGATCTTGCCATCGTACGTTTCGAGACTAGCCATGTTGCCAATCTCCTCACCGGTCCTGGTGTCGTAGATGATGATGGCTGCGTCAGAGTAAGACACTACAAACGCCTCGCCGTTATTCGACAGAGGGGTGATGCAGGTGGGGCTGGCCTTGGAGCCGTTCGCGCGCGAGATGCTATGCACCAGCGTAGAGTTAAAGGGCGTGTTAGAGACCATGTTTGGCTGTGGCTGATTGGGAAACTGGGATCCAGAGCTCGTGGAGTTACCCCTGACCCGCCCACTACCCCCTGCGCGACGGCTACTAGGAGCAGGCTGAGGAGACGTCAACTGTGGCGGTGCACTCACGGCCCATATCTTGACCATACCATCAGCAGCGCCAGAGGCGACCAATATACGGTCGGGGCTACCGTAGGGGTTTGTTTGACCAAACACGGCACCGAGTGTTGCCGGAAGGACGCAGATGGCCCAGACAGCGTCTGTATGGCCATCCAGGGTGGCTTTCGGGTCGACCCGTCCACGCTCCCATATCCTGATGGATGCGTCCTGGCCACCAGAGAAGATCCAGCCATCGCCTTGCGCGCGCCCGCCTGTGGAGAAGTTTGGAGAAGATGACCAAGACGTCAGACATAGAACTGCTCCGGTATGGCCTCGGTGGGTAAAGTCGGCCGTCACATCCATGTCTGACGACGAGGTGTTTAGGTGGGTAGCACTGTCGCGGGGGATGTGGAAACGCTTCACGGTGCCATCATCGCCCGCCGTGCAGATCTCAGGCTCACCTGGGCTACCACCACCAGAAAAGATGACGGTTCGTACGGCATTCAAGTGACCGCGGAGCCCATATCGTAGCTTGAAATTACCAGAATCAGGCTTCAGTGACGTGGGATGCAGGGAGAGCTCGTGGTCTGCACTTTTCTTGCGGGACAGCGACGTTTTCCGTCGGTGCGCACCGGGGCCTCTACTTGGTGACTTTGGCAGCGGCTCAGCTGTCGGGAAGACGTCTTGATCAGGTCGGTGCGTCGAGGAGAGGGGCTGCAGGGGCTGCGACGATGCAGCTTCTGGGAAGGTACCTTCGCTGAAATCCCAGCCGTCACTCTCGACGTGATTCCGCTTTTCGTCAACGTCCTCGGCTACACCTTGGCGGGTATATTCGGTTACATGGTTTTGCTTCAGCGGTGGTTCGTCGCGGCTCGTAATCGCTACGCCCACAGCCGCTGGCCATTCGTTCGGGCTAGCATACAGGGCTGGCGGGGGTTCTCCGGACCGCACCATGGGGGCCGACTGTATATCTTGCAGATTCTTGTTCGCAAAGGCAGGGTTCTGAGGTTGTTGCATTGGCGGGGCGTGGTGATTGACGTTTGGCTGGACACGGGAAGCAGCATCCTTCACATGGTTTTGGTTGTTCATGCGCATCGCCTGGAAGGCGGCATCTAGTGGCATACCGCCAGGCAAGCCGTACTCGCCTTCGCGTTCTTCCATGGGGGGCAGAGGTGGCGACTCCCTGGGCGGCATCGGGTTGGCTGGCGTGATCATGAGATAGGTAAACTCGGCCTGGCATTGGTCGAGGAAGGCCCTGAGATGCTCGCGCTCCTCGTCTTCTTGGATCCTTTCGCCGACAATGCCTTCCAAGCCTGGTATGGGCTCTTTGGGCTTATCCCCTGCTGCTACACGACGTCTTAGCATCCCGTCTGCATTATTGGGGCTCGTCCTGACTTACACTTCAGTTTCTCGGCGATCAGGGCGGCCCGATCAACTCGTGGGGGCTGCTTGACGGCATGCTCGCCATCGGCGGCCCGGGCAGTCTTCAGTTGCGCAGCCTGATCCTTGACCTTCTTCTCAAGAATGCCAACGTATCTCTTCAGAGCTTTCTGGGTAGCGTCGCCTCTTCTGGCGGAGCCCTCGAGTGCGGCTATCCGTCCCTTCATCTCTTGCCTCTCGATCTCCCAGGCGTTTCTATCGCGCTCGTGCCGGTGCCATTCAGTCTGCAGAAAGCGCATGACGCCCTGCAGAGTGTACTCGGTGGCATTAGGCGGGCCACCCCCATGCGGCGGCTGACCTCCCATCTCCTGGCCGCCCATGTTCCCACCGCCGTTTCCAGCGCCCATGGCGGAAACCTGTTGCCAGCTCATAACCATAGAATACCCTCCTCCCGTGTGTGCGTTGCCGACGTACGGCTGCGAGTGCGAGCGAGCGAGGAGTATACTAGGCACTAGCAAGTACACCGTTGGTTCGCAACGACGTGACTGTTCGGCATGCGCAGATGTAGATGTAGATGTAGACGGAGCTGATGGGGCCCGAGGTCGTGTGAGCGCGCGGAGGCGATTGTTTTTGATGGCTGATGATGTTTCGAGAAGCGCAAGGCTAGGATTTCTTGCTATATGCTACGTCGTTGATGTCTCGTAGCCTCAGATGGCATGAAACGTGACGCGAAAATCACGAGAAGGTTTGTCGCGTGGCTGAGATGTGGTGTGTCGGTGTCTGTGTCGGTGTCGGTGCCGATGCTGGGTTGCTGTTGGCGACGAAAGCTAGGAGCAGTATCAGTCTGGCCTGGCCCCTGTAACTAGCCGTCGTCGCAGTCGTCTCGTCTTGGGATTAAACTAAAAGAATCAGGACGAATGTGCACAAATGACAAGGCAAGAAATAGAAACAGATGACAAGGCGATCGCGAAAGGAGGTTCAAAGCTAGCTGGTTGCTTTGCTGTATGATGGAGGTCCTTTCGTGCTACAGTATGCTTCAAATTGACGCCGAAGGTTGGTTGAGCTGTCCAATGCAACTGCAGCACGCAGGCAAACGAACCAACAGCAACGCGAATAAACCTAACTTGCGGTCCGTGGCCAAGTGTGATGCTCCTGAATTGAACTGCGGCGGCCTGACCCTGCCCTCCTTGATGGCCCGGGGGGGGGATGGAGCAGGAGCTCGGGCCCAAACCCTGACCCACCCAGTCACTTGGGTACTAACTACGTACATACTGTGTATCTGTCAGCCACGCCACGTCAGACCTCTTTGGGTGGTGGAGTGTAACTATGTGGTCAGGGGCTGCATTTCGTCAACAACAGGTGTCCTACGAGTAACGTAAGTTGCCAACTACATCATCGGCGAGAGTTCCGTATGCCGACGCGATCCAGACTTCTGAGTGACGAGGTACGGATAGTTATTATGTAACGGCACAGTAGACGTAAGACGTCTTGGGGAAATACTAAGTATCGCCCTCATCGTCCCCACAGCAGTCTGTATGGAGTACGGATGTACCATAAGTTATAACTCCAAACTCTGCAGGCTGAGATCGACAACCCCGTGTTCCGTTTGAGGTCCATTTGAGGGATCCTGCTACTGTACCAGGTGACCCGACCCGTAGCTCTTGATCGAGCACATGATTTCTCATGTATTGTTTCGGTTATCTTAAGAGGGATAACTATTCAGAGTACCTATGCTAGTCGCACGGATCAAGTACCGGTAGGCTCGATAATACGTAGTCATGTTCGTAATCGTCACTCTATGGTAAGGTCTGTACGGAGTAAGTAGGTAGGATCCTTTGAGGGAGGAGAGGGTTTGGAGCTACAACTTCACACAGAAAGCAAACATGCTACCGAATGAGAAGAAGTGATTGTCAATTTGTCGGACACGAGTCTCCTGGCTTTTCAACATGAATCACAATTCCAGTTCACATCTTCGGCCCAAGTTGATGTGTTGTGTTGATTGTGCATTGAATGAGGGCGCCTAGTTACTGTGTGGTTAGGTACTCCGTAATCCGTACTCCGTACTCCGTAGAAAGAGGCGCGACCCGCTATTCGATTCTGACCAATCACGGAAAATCCAAACTGATTAGCATTACAACCATCGCCGGCGAGTCCAAATCGTCAACACTTTGAAAGCTTGGAAAGCCCTCGCATCCCGCCACCACCACCACCTCCACCCTGCAACTGCACCTCCCAGTTCGCACATCGCCCAATTCCGTCGGGACGATACGATGCTGCGACAATCTCTAGCTCGTTCGGCTTGGCGGACCAGCAGGCATGCCGCCAATGCCACGAGAGCCTTTTCCGCGACAGCTCAGCGCCCGGCCGAGGTTGAGCTCACAATTGGTGCGTAGAGACGCCTGCGAGGGAGACGGAAGCTGGCTAACCGATCTCTAGACGGCAAGAAGGTGTCGATTGAAGGTACGGCCCTCCCCCGACGATGCGAGACGGGATAGGCACTGACACCAGCACAGCCGGTTCTGCTTTGATTCAAGCATGCGAGAAGGCCGGATCGACAGTCCCCAGGTTTGTTCTCTGCGACTCCCCCACGCTCTTCCAGCTCCTTGCTTACTGACCGTGTGTAGATACTGCTACCATGAGTGCGAACCGACCCCAATCCCTACCCACCCCGCGATCCCGGCTGTCGTGCTGACAAAACGGACAGGAAGCTCATGATCGCCGGTAACTGCCGTATGTGCCTGGTCGAAGTCGAGCGAGCCCCGAAGCCCGTGGCATCATGCGCATGGCCCGTCCAGCCCGGCATGGTCGTCAAGACCAACTCGGTACTCGCCCACAAGGCCCGTGAGGGTGTCATGGAGTTCCTACTGGCAAACCACCCGCTGGACTGCCCCGTCTGTGACCAGGGTGGCGAATGCGATCTCCAGGACCAGTCCATGCGATACGGTGCCGACCGAGGCCGCTTCCACGAGGTTGGCGGCAAGCGTGCGGTGGAGGACAAGAACATCGGGCCCTTGATCAAGACTTCGATGAACAGGTGTATCCACTGCACTAGATGTATTCGCTTCGCCAATGATATCGCCGGTGCCCCCGAGATGGGCTCGTACGGCCGTGGAAACGACATCCAGATTGGTACCTACCTCGAAAAGAACCTGGACTCGGAAATGTCTGGCAACATCATTGATCTGTGCCCCGTCGGTGCCCTCACATCCAAGCCTTATGCTTTCCGCGCGCGACCCTGGGAGCTGAAGAAGACGGAGTCGATCGATGTCCTGGACGGTCTTGGCTCCAACATCCGCGTTGATTCTCGTGGCTTGGAAGTCATGCGAGTCCTGCCCCGTCTCAATGACGACGTCAACGAGGAGTGGATCAACGACAAGACCCGATTTGCCTGCGACGGTCTCAAGACCCAGCGTCTGACCATGCCCCTCATCCGACGGGATGGCAAGTTCGAGCCAGCCACCTGGGAGCAGGCTCTGACCCAGATTTCTGTCGCCCACCAACAGCTGCAACCCAAGGAAAACGAATTCAAGGCTATCGCTGGTGCTCTGATCGAGGTGGAAGCCATGGTCGCCATGAAGGACCTCGCCAACAAGCTCGGCTCCGAGAACTTGACTATCGACGTGCCTGCTGGCAAGGGGCCCATGCCTCACGGTATCGACGTTCGTTCCAACTACTCCTTCAACTCCACAATTTGGGGTGTTGAGGAGGCCGACTGCATTCTCCTGGTTGGTACCAACCCCCGGCACGAGGCTGCTGGGCTGAACGCTCGTATCCGTAAGCAATGGATGCGCTCAGATCTTGAGATTGGTGTTGTTGGTGAGCCGTGGGAATCTACTTTCGAGTTCGAGCACCTTGGTACCGACTTCGCCGCCCTGAAGAAGACGCTGGCTGGACCTTTCGCCAAGAAGCTCCAGGCAGCGAAGAAGCCCATGATTATCGTCGGTTCTGGTGTCACTGATCACGCCGACGCGAAGGCTTTCTACGAGCTTATTGGCGCTTTCGTCGACAAGAACGCCGCCAACTTCCTTACTGCTGAGCACAACGGTTACAACGTCTTGCAGCGCGAGGCCTCAAGAGCTGGTGCTTTCGAGGTTGGCTTCGTTCCTCCCTCCACCACCGTTGCCGAGACCAAGCCCAAGATGGTATGGCTGCTTGGTGCAGATGAGTTTGATGCGGCCGACATCCCCAAGGAGGCTTTCATTGTGTACCAGGGCCACCATGGTGACCGTGGTGCTCAGATCGCAGACGTAGTTCTTCCCGGTGCCGCTTACACTGAGAAGGCTGGTACCTATGTCAACACCGAGGGCCGTGTCCAGATGACTCGTGCTGCTACTTCATTACCTGGCGCCGCCCGTACTGACTGGAAGATCATCCGTGCTGCGAGCGAGTTCCTCGGCGCCCCTCTTCCCTACGATGATGTTGCCCAGCTCCGTGACAGAATGGTGGAGATTAGCCCGGCACTCGGTGTTTACGATGTTATTGAGCCTTCATCTCTTCAGCAGCTCAGCAGGGTGCAGTTAGTAGACCAGAACAAGGGCGCAAAGCTCACTGGCGCCCCGTTGAAGAAGGTTATTGAAGATTTCTATTTCACAGACGCCATCTCTAGAAGGTATGCTACCCTCCACACCCTCTTGTGCTCCGCATCACCGCTAACATATTCTAGCTCACCGACAATGGCACGATGCTCAGTTGCCAAGAAGACTGGCAACCCTGACAACAATTTAAGTAAGCATCGCCAATAGCTCCCCCCCCCTGCATGCCTCGGAAGTAACGTTGAATACCCATCTTGGATAAAACGAACACCCCTATGTTCGTGCCGGAAACGATTAACTAACGCTTTTGTAGTGGCACCGGGCATGACCGAGGACAGGCCAATGGGTCAGGTCTCGTATGGCGTATGAGGGAGCAGTGACGACTTATAGGGGTAGCGGAGTCGTTAAATGCACTTCGATGCCGGGTTTTTTCTTTATTGCTGGGAGGACGTCTTAGCACAGTGTACGTGTACATATACCGCGCAATTCGAGGAGTAGAGAAAGTACATAAAGTGTCCAGGATGTCGTGTTTACCTTGACAGTGATGATGTAGCATTTCCAACGCGAGATTCGCACAGGCGGTTCTCTTCTTTGGATATGTGCATGGGCTATTTATTCTGTCTACAATCTTCAAGTTTTGGCAACATCCAATTCCCTGCAATCGTCCAACACGCTATGCTCCGCGACGTCTTGCTGGAATCATAGAGATCAGTATCACGTCTCGACTGGTCGTTCGTGTATTATTCCGAGAAGCAAAGCACTATGAGCTGCAACTACATTGCAATGCCCTTTCCGCCTTTGGTACATCGCCTACCCACCGCGTCTCCTCCTCTTTGTCGCCCTCGTATAAGACGCCATCTATGGTCCTCCCGGCCCAGCTCTCCTCGAACGGATGCAGCGCCATACACATGACGCGATCCAAGACCTCTCGGTCGTCTTCCTTCTCCACCCGTTTGAGAACCTCGTCGAGAACCCAACCGCGCGGGATGAAGTTGGGATTGACCTTGCGCATGGCCTCTCTCCTCTCCGCGTCCACCTCATCCGAGACAGTTTTGCCCTCGCCGCCCCAGTCTTCGAGGATGCGTTCCCGCCACCTGCCGAGCCACTCTCCGATCCGCTTCCGGCCTTCTTCCTCCTGCTCGGCGCCGGTGAGGCCTGCACCGTGCACGAACACGCCGGCCTTGACCTCGCGCGCCTCCTGCGTGTCCAGGTGCGCGATCTTCAGGTTCCCGAGCCGACGGAAGAATAGATGGAAGTCCAGCTCCAGCGCCTCCATGGTGTCAAGGAGCTCGCTAAACAGCTCCTTGAAGTCTTCCTCCTTGTGCGTCTTCAGCCCCAGCCGCGCCGTCATGACGCGCTTGTACTCTCCCAGGAACACGGCGCGGTACTCCTCGCCGATCTGCATGATGACCTTCTCGGCGAGCTTGACGACGGCGTCGCTCTCGTTCTCCTGAACACCGTCCTCGATGAACTTGGGGTCATCCACCTTGGCGCCCGCGCCGATGAGCTCGCCGAGCGATTCGCCCAGGCGGACCAGATTCCACCAAATGATGGACGGCTGGTTCTTGTACGCGTACCGCAGCATGTAGTCGTCGTGGTTTGGTGTGTAGTTGGGGTCAAAGTTATCCATAAAGGCAAAAGGCCCAAAGTCGATGGACAGGCCATAGATGGAGGTATTGTCCGTGTTGAGCACACCGTTCATGAAACCGTACGCCTGCCACTTGGCGACAGTCAGCGCGTTCCGCCGCACGACTTCACGGTACATGCGCGTGAAGCGGTTCTCGGCGCTCTCGTCGGGGCCCTGGATCTCGTCCTTGGGGACGCCGCGGGTGACCTCTGTCGAGTTGGCTGCCTTGTCTGGGTCCTGCAGGCGCGAGGGCAGCGCCTCCCATCCGCCCAGCACGTCCTCGGCTACGTAGGTGGCAAGCTTTCGGATGAGGTCCCGGTCGCCTCGCGCGCGCAGGATATCAAAGTTGCCGAGCCGCAGCCAGCTCTGCGCGAAACGTGCCACGATCGCGCCCGGCTCGGTGGACTCGCGCCGCACCTTTTCGTGCGGCAACAAGGTCAAGCTCAGGGCGCGCGTGCTGGGTATGCCCAACGCATTCAGCGCCTCGCTCACGATGAACTCGCGGATACTACTCCGGAGCACGGCCTTGCCGTCGGCAAACCGACTGTACGGCGTCATGCCTGCGCCCTTGAGCGCAACCTCGTATCGTTGCCCCGTCTCCTGGTTCGTCGTCTCGAACAAGCTAATGGCGCGCCCATCGCCGAGCTGGCCGGCCCACGAGCCGAACTGGAAGCCGCCGTAGCATTGAGCCCAGGGGTATCCTCCTTCCTCCTTCTCCTCGTCCCAGCCCTGCAGCTTGTTGCCGGCGACCGTGTTGATGAAGTCGGTGCCATCGCGGACAGTGGCCGGGTCGATGCCGAGATCTCGGAGCGCGGCGGGCGAGACGGCGAGGAGTTCGGGCTCCTTGGCGGACTGTGGGCGCACCCAGGTGAAGATGGCGTTGTGGACCTGGCGCGGACCGACGCTCTCGCGCGGGGTTTTGTGCGAGGCAGCCGGTGTTGGGAAGACGGCGTCGGCAGGGAGCTTGGAGGTGAAGTTCCAGGACTTCGGGATGTCGTTTATAGAGGCGCCGCGGGAGGCCGAGCCGTTAGACCCGGCGCTGTGAGAAGCCATAGCTGCGAGGCGTACGAGGGACGCGGAAGAATGAGCGCGCGGGTATGGTCGAGTTATGAGCCGGAGAGACCGGGGGATGTGCATGTGGGAATCTCTATCTCTATAGGACCCTGTCTCATCGGCGAGAGGATGTCACTACAAGATGGGTGGGTGGGTAGGAAAGTACCACCAGAAGAGATTGATGACAATTGCCAAAAAACCACAAAAGTCAGAGGCTAAATTTGGCAGGAACTAGCTTTCGACAAGTGAGCTGCCTTGTACTTGTAATACTGATGTATGGGTTAGCGAAGAGTGGCGACACGGCAGAAGAAGCTTAGAGCTCTCATCGCTTCTCTCTAGCCGAGATACGGATACAGCTACGAAGTACATGGACTAGTGACTACAGCTCTGTAGCTTACTTACTGGAATAAGCAGTATGGAAGGTAACATGATGATCACCGGGATTCAAAGCGTTAACAAGAACTCGTAGTACCTGTACTCGTTCTCCACCTCAAAAGCTTGTAGTAAAGGGTTCCTTGTACAGCCCAAGAGGCATCCGACCCCGAGAGATGTGTTCCCGTGTCATGTATGCATGTACGAAGTAACTACCTAAGTTACTACTGTACGTAGTACGGAGTACTCCGTAACGGCATGGCGATTACAGTAGATAACGTCATCCGAGGGCGACCCCACATCCCGCCGGTCACGGCATGGCATTTGCCGGTATCTGCAGGTGCCCTCGAGTTGGTCATTGCCCGGTGGCTTCCTTCCATCCGCGGACCGCCACGAGTACTTGTGAATTTTTCAGTCAGAGTGACATGGAGCAAATAGCACGCGTTTCATGCCCAAGTAGCAAGTACACTCGGCCAAAATCGATGTTCCACGGAGCGTGGGTAAGTGAGCAGCTAGCAAGTACACAGGTGACAGACAGTATGCGTAGATGGTGGGGTATCCGCATCCGTACTTCGTATGCCCTTCCATATCTTCCAGGGCAGCGGCCGATTCCAAAGTACAGTCAACTAACTCCCCGCTGATAACCTGTCCCGATGCTCCCTCTGTCCAGTCACCGATAACTCCTCACTTCGACCCTCCCCACTTACATGTCGAGACCGAGTATAAATCAATTTCTTCGTCAACATTCACTTGTCAGGAGGCTTAATTTCCCTCAGTTGCAGCCACCACGCCCTCTGCTCACCCAGATATCTCAAACGTTCAGGTCATCGCCGGCTTACACAACATCTACCAAGATGAACTCCATTGAGTCTGGCTTCAAGCCCGATGCTTCCGGCACCACGCCGAAGCAGATGCCGTACATCCCTAACCTCAAGCTCAACGATGGCAACGAGATCCCTCTGGTGAGTGGCCAAGCCATCACTACCCCTATTATAATGTCTGATGCTCATTGCATGGCCAGATCTCATACGGTCTTGGGACTGCACGTGCGAAAAAGGCTGGCGGTGTCCAGGACAAGCAGATCATCGACTTGACCGTCATGGCTATCAAGACCGGTTTCTATCACTTGGACGGCGCCGAAGGTACTTGACTCGTATCCCATCTGGTTTGTCATCCATTCTGCTAATACCGGGCCACCAGTATACGGAAACGAGGAGGAGCTCGGGGCCGCTATCAAGGCATCTGGTGTGCCGCGTGAGACACTCTACGTGGTGACTAAGCTGTGCGGCACCAGGAAGCAGGACATCCCAACTGCCTTTGCTACCTCCCTGGAAAAGCTTGGCCTGGACTACGTGGACCTGTATCTGGTTCATGCACCTTACCTCGCCGATACGCCCCAAGAACTCCAAGAGGTCTGGGCCAAGATGGAGGAGATCAAAGAGTCCGGCAAGGCGAAGTCGATTGGCGTGTCAAACTTCCTCCAGCCAGACTTGGAGGCCATTCTGCAGACGGCCAAGATCCCGCCGGCCATCAACCAGATCGAGTACCATCCGTACCTGCAGCACGGCGACCTGCTCGACTTCCACCGGAAGCACAACATCGCCACTTCGGCGTACGGCCCGTTGACCGCGGTGATCAAGGCAAAGCCGGGACCGTTGGACAGTCTGTACGCAGAGCTGGCCGCCAAGTACGGAGTGACGGAGGCTGATATTGCGCTGCGGTGGTGCATCGACCAGAGTGTCGTTGCCATCACCACGAGTTCCAATGCGCAAAGGCTGCAGTCTTACCTGAAGAAGCTGCCGAGCTTCAAGCTGACACCCAAGGAGGTTGAGCGCATTTCCGAGGTTGGAAAGGAGAAGCATTTCAGAGGTTTCTGGGAAGGTAGATTTGCAGCTGACGACAGGAGTTGATGTATAAACCTGGAGAGCCTGGTCCTGACCAACTCGATTAAAGTACAGACATGGGTATACGCTTGTTCTGCCGTCACTACGTAGCCAATCGCAGACTTTTGCAGACGTCAACCAATTAAGTATACCGACAAAATACAACGCTTCCAGTGGAGAAAAGCAAAACCCGTCGACACTTCACAGCTCGTCGTCAGTATCAGTTTCGTCGTCAGCTGCTTGTACGGGTGCTGGCACAGGCTTCTTCGACTTGTTATTAAAAGGCAGCACGCGTCTCGGAGGCGGTGCAGTGGGTTGCTTCATCTCTGGTGCCTTGGCCGGCTCCTGCTGGCGTGATGCCACAGCAGCTCGAGAAGCGCGAGTAGTTGTAGATTTCGCTGCACGAGGCGCCGCAGCCTTCCCTTTGGCTTTCTTGGTCATCGTCTCGGGCACGTCGTCGTTCGCCTCGTCTTCCGTCTCGTCGTCAACTGCTGCCGCCGCCGTCTCTACTTCCGGCTCGTCTGTCTCACTTTGGGTTTCGTCATCCGTGGTCTGGCGCTCCTCCGTGTGGAGATCTAACGGCGGTGCGTTAATGTCATCCACGTCCATCCTCTCAAACCCATCGTCGCTCTCCTCGGGCGATTCCTCTTCCTTGATCTTGCGCTTGGAGTTCCTCGAGGCTTTTGCCTTCCTCACGGCGTTCTGGCTCGCTCCCACTTTCAGCAGCTTCTCCGGATCCACCTCGGCAGAAGCAATGAGGCGCTGCTGTTGCCGGATCTTGACTTTCTTCTCGTTCAGTAGATCACGGAATTTTTCCAGTAACACGCTCTCGTCTTCCTCCTTGGCCTTGATCAGATCCTCGAGCTGGGCCTTGAGCTCTTCGACGGACTGCTCGAGGACTTTGGCGTGCTCCTTGGCCGTGAGGGTCTCCTGGACGGACCTGTCGCGGTCCTCGAGGACGGAGAGGCACCAGTCAAAGGGTGAGACGCCCGGGACGTCATCGGATGGTATCAGCGCCTTGAACTTGATAGACCCCAGTCGTTGCTACCAATAACGAGCATCAATATCGAGTGGTTGCTGCCGTAACGAGTAACCGTAACCACTTACAGTAATTCCCTGGATGTTCTTCCGGAAATGAAGTGTGGCCTCCTCGTCGGACGGGACATCAGCCCTGACCTGTACATCGTGGACTGCGTCACCACCCACAAGGGTCGAAATTAGGATCTGCTCCCACTGCACATCGTCGCAGTGAGTATCCGAAGCCTTGAGCTCCTTGACCCGGTTATGACGGGCTGGAAGAGTTGAGATACGTCAGCCTAAGCCCGTGATGACATTCAGGGTCCAGGAGGAAACCAAGGAAAACGGGGAACGAGAAGAAGCAAATCTCCGTCGGGGGTCTCCGCTTCGTTGACGTGCATGACATCGGGAATCGGTCGCATGGCTGGCAGGGCAGCAGGGCTGGGTCGGGGCCCGAGGCCCTGGTGCCCTGGTGCCCTGGTGCTGGTGGTGCACGCGTTCCTGGCGATCGTCTTTGCGAAACACCCGGTGGATGGGTCGGGTCGGGTTTGGCGATTTCAGATGCATGGCAGAAAACATGTAACTTAACTTACTCTTCGTCTCGTATGCCTCGGCGCCATCCGTGCCTAGAATCAGTAGATCGAGGGGTCTGGACCCGTTCGACTTGACCTCGACCACGAAGAACCCGCCATCGGTCTTCGGGCACGGGAATCGAAGGATGTGCGACGCCGCCATGTTGTTCCTTGACGGGGACTGAGAGGTGGCTGTGCACAGGTGGCAGTGAACAGGTTGGCAGTGAGCAGGTGGCAGTGGACAGGTGGTTTGGTCTTTTTTGTTTTTTTTGCTTCGTTGTTCCTTGGAATTGCTGCTTCGTGGTTTAGTTAAAGTTTGCTACGCCAACAACACGACCAACAAACGACTGGGCGAACCGAACACAACGAAGACGGGGAATGTAAACAAAGGCGGCATCGGGGTGGAATGAGAAGTGGTTTCAAGTAAACAATGTGAGACGGTTTCAATCTCTGCGCTCCCGCGTGCATATGGGTAACAGGTATAGCCAGGTATAGCCAGGTTAGAGACAATTTCTGAGAGGGCTGATGATGTTGTGGCTAGCCGTGCGAGTGGTTGGCGTTGTTTCAACCAGAAGTTGCAAAGCAAATTTGATCAGGTGTACGGAGTACGGATAGTTAGTTAGCAGGTTTCAGGAGCAGATGCAATCTGGAGACCGGTGCCTGGATACTGGTGCCTGGATATCGGTGCCTGGATGAGCCTCGGGCCGTCCAAACATACGGGGGTGACGAAGTAATGGGGGTAACGAAGTAATGGAAAAAGTACGTAGACGAGTTACCAGCAAGCAGACAGTGAAACTTGCGTAACTTACTTCGCAACTAGTAGTCTAGTACGCAGCAGGTTGCATACTTGTCAACTAACTAACTAGCTCTGCACTTTATCAGCCACCGTCACGCTTTCGTCATGGAAGAGCTTCCCATCTTGAGCTTCCAGGCACACCACCTGTAGGCATCAAGCTCGAAAGCCCACTCGCTATCCGTACATTGGACCCTTCTTTAGAGCTTGGGCTATCAAGTAAACAAAGATATAGATCCACTATGATCTCCGAGGGGATGCCTGCCCCAATATATGACGGGCACTATCGATTCAATCCTGCACAGTTTTAACCGCGCAACTTGCACGTATGGAGTAACTAACTAGTGAGAACCCGAGTCTTTCGGGGCGAGGGGTTAAAAAACTCAACGCGTTATTGATGGGGGGTGATCTGGACGTGCAGCAGCAGCAACAACAACAGCACGTGATTTCCAAGCAAACTTTGAGACTCAGGCCTTTGCTTTACCTTGCTTTTAACGTTGCAGGCTTGATGGCAGCACTAATGACAGTCCGAGGTTTGAGTGAAAACCCCGGAACTTTACAATCACCGTGCCCCGGCTAAGCCAGGCTAGCAGGCGTTAGTGGGCGACCTGTCGTAGCGGACCAGCCACCAGGCCCTGTCTGGCCTGGTGGGACAAAGAGAGATCGCCCCCCCCCCAGCCTTTTCAGCCGGCCACGAATAGCACTGCGCGGCATCCATCACCCTCCTTTTGATCCTCCCACCACCCGCTACAGTTCGGCACACACGTCCAAGTCGACTTGATTGAACCTAACCGATGCTGGCTCCAATCGATCGACCGACCTCCCATGATTGATTGATAGGATTGATTCATTCCTCGCAGCCACACAAAGCCAGAGCATTGTTTCCGTGGATCCCTCTCTCAGACAGGAATTCAATAATTGACTCCAACACACCACTATTGACTGCATCACGCCCCAACACGCCCCGGATAATCGACACAACAACATTTCCTGTCGCACTCGACGCGAGGTGCGTCTTTGTCTGCGCCCATCGCTCACGCCACACTCGCACCACACCACCAGTCATATCGTGTCTCCTCTACACCTTTTCCTCCCTTCATACCTCTTTCATACAAGTCTTGATTTCCTGCAACACCCTCGGACGTACGGAGTACACATCCCATACATCGCGACTCTCGTAGCCTATCTGCACCGCGCTTTCGAGCATCCACCACCACGACTCTCATCAGCACCCACACTACATCGCGAGCGACGCATTGGTCAAAACAGCGCCTGGGAAGAAAGGAAGGACGAAAGAAAGAAAGAAAAGAAGAAAGATAAATTACACGTTCAAGAACCATGCGACCGGGAGGCAGTGGCATCTGATGAGGAGGGTTCGATTTGGTTGACCATCTCTTGCGTTAGCTGCCATTCTGGAATCTCTTCGTCACTATATCAAACAAACCGGTGATGCCCAAATAAGCATCCCTCCCTCGCACGCATACACACTCACTCAACAACACCAACAAATCACGCGACAGCAGGGCCTGGATCCGCCTACCAGAAGCGGAAGTATCTCGCCTCGACACCCTCGAGCATATGCACTATAGACCGGCATAATCACTTGTATACACAGCATCGGCGACGATGGATACCTTACGACTAAAACCCAGACTGCCCGTCGAAGACGACGTGGAGGACTGGGATGATGATGACTTTATGATTGATGACGACCTCACTTTCCCCGGTGGCTCAACTGCGGCTTCCACATTTGGACGCCGAGACAGCCACAACTCGTTTCGATCCGAGCGAGACTCACTGGCTGGGGATGATGAGCGCCATGTCCACTTGCCCGGCGACGATGAAAAGTCCACTATGGATGCCATCGCTGCAGCCACAAGTGCCGGCATCCCGATACCCAAGGATGTACCCCCTTCTGCTCTCATGGGCGGAACCATCAAGCGGCTGGGAGGGAAAAAGCTGAAAAAGGTCTTCCAAGAAGACTGGGGCGACGAACTGGAGCTGCCCGATATCAGCCAGGCCTTGCGCATCAAACCCAGAGATGGCGCGCAATTCCCCGATGCCATTTGCTCCATCAGCGGCGGGAGTTCAGCAGTGACCAGCCCCATGAAGCCATCACACCCCCTTCGTCATCTCCTAGCACGCTTCGCAAGAAAGACAGCGGGGCTTTCCTCCAGCAACTTGGCTCGCCCATAGATCTCTCTGCGTTCACAGCGCCAGTCAACTTGGATAGGTTCCGGGATGATGACGACGACGACGTTTTCGGCGACCCCGAAGCCACTATCAAGGCACCCAAGCTGCGTCCTGCCCACAAACCTATCGCACTCATCTCACCCCCGTCTCTCTCCAAAACCTTTGACGACCCTGTCAAGAAGGTCGAGGACGACGACTTCGAGCTTGATCTTGAGCTGCCCTCGCACGGCAAGCTGAACCTCACCAGCCGCAGAGACATCCCCAGAACGCCGGGTAACAACAGCGGCGATGACTTTGACTGGGGTGAAGGCAGCCTGGGAACTAGGTTTGGCGGCACGAGACGAGATGGCTTTTCCAACCGCAGCTCTAGTGCCTCTGCGCTGAGTCCAAGCATTGCAAGCTCGAGAACGGTGGAAAGTGAAGATGAGGCCTTTGATGGTTTGCTCTTACCTACTGGTCCCCTTGACTTTATCGAGCGGCTCAAGCGCCGAAAACAGAGCATCTCGCCACAGAGGACCGACTTCGATCCCAAGCGGGCGCGTCCTTCCCAGCAGACGCCTCCCGTCACTCCCGGCGTTTTGGCGGACCAGGAAGACGACTTGGACGGCCTGGAGATCGAAGAGGGCGATTTGTTTGGGTCGGGCAAGTTCAGCATGCACCGAAACATTAAACGCAAGGAGAATCGCCCCGTGAGCCCCGCGCGCCCCAAGACCTCGGTGTCCATCACCTTCACCAACAAGCCGGTGTCTGCTTTGCCTGGCTCACGACTCCCGCGTCCCATGGTCAGCCACGAGCGAACCCACACCGCAAGTTCTCTGGAGCCCGTGTCCGAAAGCGGTGATCCCATACCCGTGCGGGCCGTTAGGAGATCCCAGTCTCGCATGGGTCACTCTGCGCACTCGTCGGTCTCCAGTGGTGGATCAAACACACCTACGACCTCGTCTGCGTTCCACCCAGCTACTCCCAGAAGAAAGGAGCTTGGCCAGAAGGCATCTACGGGCACGCTGCGAAATGAGCCCACCACGACCAGCGCGCAGCTCCTTCGCCTCAAAAGGTCGCTCCCGGCGATGAAAAACCAACTGCCGTCGCCGGCCCGTCCTACGACTTCTCGGTATGAGCGCCCGCCTTCTCGGACTGACTCGACTCGACCCCAATCGTCTCTTCGCCCGAAGACGCCCGTCGAGAGGACTCGCGCTGCCTACGAGGGCAGTGCTGCCCAGGCCCGGAAAAACTACGTGCCCTTCTTGCCTGCTGGAGCCTCCAGCTTCCAATCGCGGCACGTCGCTGCGAAGAGTTCATCTGGCTCGCTGCGCCGGCATACTACTGACGACGACCCGAGACCTTTCTCGCGTGCCTTGTCCCGTTCTGCGATCAGGTCTCCTAGCCCCCGGAGGCGAGGTCACGTTGCTAAAATGGCATCGGAGTCGTGGCAACACTTGAATAAACCGCGCCGGGCTCGTCAGTTCGGTGACGGTACCGAACTAGATGCTTTTGATGATCTGCCTACTTCGGCAAATACCGAATCCAAGTTCACCAAGCAGCCCATTGCGAGCGGAAACAGAACGAATATCAGGAACAAGATCTATCAGAATGTGCGAGATCGCGAGACACCTTCGCCCGTGTCGCCTTTACCCTTCTCGCCCGCCAAAGCCGACTACCAGCCTCGCTTTGCTCGAGACACAACCGCCAGCCGTATGGCTAGGGAGGCAAGCCTGGCCCAGCGCACGCCTACTGCACCACTCGCTCCCTTGCCATCTCACAGGGTGGCTCAACTCTCAACGCGTCATTCCTTGCACCCACACACCCCGCGTGAGACCATCAGATCTAAGAAGTCACGAAGGCCTCCGCAGCTCAAACCTCATCTCATTTCCAACCTCAACTCTTCCAGAGATCCTCGAGGTAAGTGTTCCACGCCACTGAACCATGTTTGTAACCCGTCCTAACTCTCTCTAGTTGTCAATGGCATGATTTGGAACCCCGAAACGTACAGCTGGGAGGGCAACGAGAACGCCCTGAATGTCTTTGAAGCCCCTCTGACCACACCCCTGACGGCGACTTTGCCCACATATGCGCGGGACAAGGAGAACGCTACCCCGCGCCCGGTGCTCATTCAAAATATGGGAGCGCCCAAGAGCGTGAAGCGCATCGGCGACATGGTGTTTGACCCCGATCAGCTGACCTGGCTCAGTATCAAGTCTAGCCCTGCCACTCGCGGAGGTCTAGAGCCTATGGAAATTGTGGAAGAGGAAGATCCTTTCAAGGACATTCCTGATCTCGAGGAGAAGGACACCGGCGCCGAGGGTGGTCCTGCCCGAGCAAGTGATCTTGCGGACGACTGGCTTGTTGGCGAGGAGTTCGACGTCGGTCCCGAATTCGTGCGGCGCCAACGCGAGGAGGAGGACCGCTGGCGCAAGAAGTGCGAGCGGTGGATGACTACTGTTCCGCGAGACGATCGCGCCTGGAAGTGGGCTATCAGAGATATTGTCCTGGGCTCATGATCCTCCGAGTACGACGACTCTTTGGCACGCATTCACGACGGATACATCACCCATGTATGACCCTGACGACCGGGGTTCGGCGTTTTTGGTTTTTGGCTTTTGGTAAAGCTTTGTAATCTGGGGAGGTGGAAAGCTTCCTGTTCTCAGCATCGGCTCCTCGAAGCCTTTGCCTTGTTTTATATCATTTTGTTCGACTGCACGAGGCCCGAGGGAAAAACAGAACTAGATAGGGATGGCAGAGAGCGATTGAGCTCGACACTGGATGAGGCCTATCTAGACGAAATTTCGTCTTTTTGGTTGCGACGGCCCAGAAAAGGTGGGTGGTTGGCTTTTTCTTTTGGTTTTGGCTCACGACGGATGGACGACACTTAACGACTTGCAACGGCTATGATGACATCAGGGTGTATTTATAGGATTATTATGCGTACGTCGATACCCTCTCTCGTAACCGAGAGGAAACGCAATGAATTATGCTTGGACAAGATGGATAGTTGTTTGCCTCGTGCCTGAGTGACGGTTTGGTTGACTGGATGGCGTCTGCCCGTCGCCCCAGCACCATTTACACCACACTCACCACACTCACCACACTCACTACACTCACCACACTCACCACACCACGGCCGGGTGAGCGAGCTGTAGTCGAGTCAGTCCGCATTGGAATTGTCGGACCGGCCAGTGCAGGCAGTCTTGGCAGCCATCACCGCGATCAGGGGTGATGATTGATCTGCACACAGCGGGTCCAACGACGAGAGAGGAAGGTCGTATCGGTTCACAACCCGTGGGAGGGGGTTCCCCCCATGTTATCGTCAGGACGTGGGATGACGGATCGTGCAAAAGTCTTGATTGGGGACACTTACCAAGTTAAGCAGGTGAAAGTACGGATACGCGCCTCAGAAATTGGACGGCTTGGCGATGCTTTTTATTGGGCGTGCCGCCATCATCGCAACGACTCCCGGCTTTGTTGCTTGCATGTACGAGGCGATGTCACACGTCGGTTGCGAGCCGTCTGTTGCCGTCTGGGCATAAAAGGGGACCGTCTGCCAGCCACGGCAGTCTCGGCCTTCCTGTATCACCTCTTTGCTCCTCCCCTTCTCAGGCTTCCTGATCGTCGGAATCGCATGAAGTGACAGAGGTGATCAACTGCCGCACCCAGCAGCCCTCAAGCCCACATCAACCACCATGGGCCGTTCCACCACTCGGGTGCAGTGCGTCGCCGCGCTGGCAGCCTCCATCCTGCTGGCCGCTGACCGATCCCTGGCCGCCCCGGCGCCTTCGTCGCAGGATGCGTTCAAGGTCCTCGACCCGCAGGAATGGGTCAATCCAGACGACATGACGTGGGATGACTTTACGAAGCCGCCTGGGACCGACTGGGCCGACTCGGCGCGCAAGGGCTCCGAGCGCAACTTCAACATCGCCATGGTCACCATCGACTACCCGGACAAGTCGTTTGTCGTGTCCGAGGCCCCCAACTCGGACATTTACGGCAACCCCCAGCCGTCGGCGTCCGGCATCAAGCGTGAAGATGTTCCTGCCTTTTACCGGGATCTGCTGAACAAGCCCGTTGACATCAACCGCGGACATACCCTGCACGAGTATTGGATGCAGGACTCGTTTGGGAAGTACGGAGTGGACTTGACTGTGTTTGGGGCGTACAAGATGCCGGCCCAGTCTTTCGAGTACGGCATCGATGATTGGAGTAAGATGGCCCCTTTCCCCTCGTCATACCTACAACAGCACTGACGAGACCTGTAGTGAACGGCGGTGGGTACTGCCCTTCAGGTTACACCTGCAACCGGGAGCTGCGTACAGATGCCCTGGGCGCTTGGAGGGCCGACGTGGGCGACGCCACGGCTGATGCGTACGAGCTCGTCTTCATCCTCTCCGCTGGGCAGGATGAGTCCTCGACGTGGCAGGAATTCGGC
This sequence comes from Arthrinium puccinioides, assembly GCA_022414665.1. NCBI lineage: Eukaryota > Fungi > Ascomycota > Sordariomycetes > Amphisphaeriales > Apiosporaceae > Arthrinium > Arthrinium puccinioides. Next base: position 1,435,951 of record JAIUNF010000005.1, read on the forward strand.
GAGATGAAGTTTGCCAGCCGTGATGATGTGCCCGATTCCTTCGGACCTCCTCCCGGTCTGGACGGCAATGAGACGGTTACGAACTGGGCCAAGACTCGTTACGTCGAGTGGTCCTCGTGGGCGGCCGCGTCCAACATATGGCCCAATGCCGGCGGTGGCTCATCTACCCAAGGCGAAAGCTCGGGCATGGCCACCTTTGCCCATGAGCTGAGCCATCTCCTCGAGATCGGCGACAACTACAACAACCCCTATGGTGACCCCCCTGCGCCGCGCCTACGCCGGGCCCTTCTCCATGATGGACCGTGGCAGTTTCAACGGACCTGGAGGCCCGCACACGCGCTGGAAGATTCCTGCCGTGGAGGGTGGATCGTTGGGTTCCCTCCACGCTGTCCGCGACAAGGCACAGCTGGGCCTCATCTCCAACACCTCGATCCTTCACCTGTCGCGCGAGGGCCTCGCCTCCTCGGGCCTCGTAGTCGCCACTGTCCTCGCGCGCGCCGTAGATCCGGGCTCGGACGGCCTCCTCGGTGTCCGCGTGAACATGGACGCCGACCTCTCGCCCGCCTGCGACATCGCCACCGACGTGTTCTGCGACGGCGGCGGCTATAACCACTACCACGTCGAGGTCGTCGACCGCATGGGCGCCGACTCATTCCAGCCCGACCACGGCGTGCTTATCAGCAAGACCAGGGAGGATGGCTGGGAGAACCCCTTCCTGTGGACCATCGACGCCAACCCGCAGGACATTGGGCTCGTCGACTTTGTGCGCCCCAACGGCACCGATGCCATGATCACTCTGGGCGACTACCGCCAGCTGCTCGACGCTCTGTTCCACGCCGGCACACGCTCGGGAAGCGAGTTCGAGTACGTCGACGAGGCGAACAACCTTCACTTTTACGTTGTCGATATCCAACGCGACGACAGCGGCGTGCTGTCCTACACTGTCGCAGTCAAGTCCCTAAGTGCCGAGGCCGCCGGTCCCAGCGAGCACGGCGTCGAACTCGCGGGGGGCAAGAGTGCCGGCGGCAACGCGGCGGTCAATGGCGTCACCTGCACCTTTGCGCTGACCAACACCGGATCCTTCGTCGAGGGCGGCGCGGCCGCGCATCCCGGCAACGACGTCTCGGCATTCCTGGCATCGGACGTGTACAGGCTCAGCGCCGAGGTCGCCGGCGAGGGCTGGAGGGTCGAGTTGCCCAACGCCTTGGTCACGGCCAAGTTTGGCGAGTCCGTCACGGCCGAGGTTGCCGTTGGGGCGTCGTCCGATGCAGCTTCGTCTGCTGTCGTTACGTTGACTGCGACCTCGGAGTCGGACGGCGAGGTGTTGGCTACTGCTGAGTGTAGTGTCTCTACATAGTTGTAATAGCTAATGTATACTGGAATCAATTGTGTCAACAGCTCACGACAGATGTTGGTCGGTGTTTTCGTGGTGCTCAGGGGTCAAGATACTCCATGCCCTCCTTGGTCGCACGCCATGTATCGCAAGGCTATTAAACAGCAGTAACAGCAGAGCTATGGACCTCGGTCGGAGTCAAGTTCTGCGGCAGCATGTATGTGCGAAAGAGCGTTCACAAGCTACGGGCGTAATGAAGCGCCTCGGTGAGTAATACGATTGCGCCATGTCGCTGCTCCTTCTCCGGACAAGACTGCTATACTAGAGTCTATACGGAACATGCACATCAATGATCACGGGAAGAAAATCACGGCACGGCTTTTTAACGTGCCCGCCTTCAGCGCATCGTACGCCTTCTGGACCTCGTCGAAGCCGAAAGTGTCGACGTCGACCCGGAGCTGGCCTTGCTTTGCCATCTCGCAAACCTCGCGGAGGTCTTGACGTGTACTTCCCAAGCTGATGGTGAACTCGCAGCCGGTGGCCAGGAGACCCCATCCGACCTCGAGGGTGCCGCCGTAGATACCCACCAACACGATACGCCCTCTTGGTCGAGAGACCTTGGCCGCGAGCTGAAGCGTGGACGAGGTGCCTACAAAGTCAATGATGACATCGGCTCCCGCGTCCATTGGTCGCCGACATGATCTGCTCGACGGCTCTCTCTCTCCGTTGTCCTTGAACAGAAAACCCAAGTCGGCGCCTAGTTCTCGGCGCCGTCGGTGCAGAACTCGCAGACGCCGCAGTGGCGCATGTGGTGGACGACGACGGCCTCGCCTAGCTCCAGGTCGGTGACGCAGCTCCCGAACTCGGCGACGTAGCCCGCGTTCTCTCGTGCCCGAGGACGAAGTCGGGCGCGACCGATGTGGCGTAGGGAGGTGAGCCCGGATGGCTTTCCAGCATGTCGAGGTCGGTCCGGCAGAGGCCGGCGGCTGCCATGCGGACGAGGACGTTGTTGGGGCCCGGCTTGGGCTTGAGCACGTCGATGTATTGACCCGGTTGGCCCCATTCGACGAGCTTGAAGGCTTTCATCATGGTGGGCAAGAGTGTGCGGGGGCGGCTGTGGGTGGTCGGTGCAGGGGGTTGTGTTGGTAAAAGGGGCTCAGGGGTTCAGGGGCTGGACATGCGATACAAGTCACCAGTTGTTCGCCGTCTCTCATCACACTTATTTGACCGAGCCGGGAGAACGACGCTGTACCAGAGTGTGTACGAGTGCTTGATAGAGGTTTCGTGGAGGCTTGAAATACATGCACTATCCGTATCTGTGTCTGCAACCCCCTCACTTGCCTTGCATATACGAGTCAGTCCTGCCCAGCCAGTCATAATGCAGCTCACAATGCAGACCGCATCTTGCTTCCTTGCTATATTGCCGACATGCCCCCCCGACTGTCCAGCTCGCCTGCATAAGACATGGCTTACTATGGATAATTCAAATGCAGACAATACTTTTACGCTTTACGTATCCGTACTTTCAACTCACTCGTCGTCCTTTACCTTTGGCTTCATAACCTTTGCTGCCTGCTCCAGAGCAGTCTCCAGCGAATAGTCGTTGGTTCCCTTGATATACTCATCCAGATAATCCGGCAACGTCTCCAGCCTGTTGTACGCTCCCGCGATAGGCGGCGCAAGCGTTGTGTGCACCGGGACGACGCCCGTCCAGACCCTATCCACGAGACCTTGGTCCTCCCGATCTCCCTTTTCGTCGCCGGGCCCTCCGCACCGGACCTTGGCGCTCCCGGCCTTGATCTTGACCTTGAGCACGCTGGTGCTCTGCATCTCGGCGCCGTTGGGAGGCACGCGGGTGTTGTCCCACCGGCCGCGCACCACGCTTTCGGTGATGAGGCGCATGGCGTACAGCTTCTCCTCGAGCTCCGTCACCACGGTCGCGTACCCGAACAGCGTGGCGCTGCGGTAGTTGTAGCTGTGCGAATTGGGCGTCAGGGAGAGCACGAGGCCGTCGACGTGGCTGGCTGCTACTGTCAAGGGGAGGCCTTCGGGCCCGGGTGGATCTCCCGGTTGTCCCGTGGCTTTTGAAGGGTCGCGGGAGAGGTTCATGATCCGCGACGAGACGTAGCCGTGCAAATACAGATCCAATGGGTCGCCGGTGTCGGCGCTGGGCCGGTCGAACGAGCCCATCTGTCCGATCATGGGGATGGTCTGGGGAAAGGGGGTGTCGGGGATGGAAAACGAGACATTGAGCAGCAGACTGGTGTTGATGATCTGATGTATTTGTTCCAGGGAGTAGGTGGCTGTCGATGATTACATATCAGTTTCAAGTTTGAAGTACACATGTCATGTCGAACCCGACCGGGCTTACCTCGAGTGCTATAGCGATTGACAGTGCTATAGGGCTGTGTCGGGTACTCGAGATTGTACGAGGGCATCTTGACTGTTTTTTGTTGTTTTTCACATGGGAGATGGTGGGGATTGCAGGTAGTTGTTGTACACTCTGAAGTTGGGACTATGAGTGACAGCAGTCAGAACTGTGTATTTATATCGGCTTCGTCCCGAGGGCGATGTCGTTCGGATTGAGTCACATTGCTATACTCTCCCAACGACTAGCCTCGCTTATCTCCCCCCCCACCAGCTGAGTGTATAAAAGGGGGTGATGTGATTGGCGCCGCTACTTGGACATGAGCACGCTAACGGATGCCACACTCTCCATTGAGCAGGTCCACGCGAGTCACCCCCTAGACGAGACCGGCGTTTGTGTCGCATACGTACTAGCACTCACTCATGACAGAATACGTCGTGTAGTGATCGCATTCTGCTTCCTCTTACCGTTGCAGAAGGACATCCTCCCCTGAGAGCAGCTCCAAGCTGTCGGGTAGTTGGTAGACATGGTCCTTCTGTTGAACGTGATTGTCACGAATCATCAATAATCCTGAAGTCTGGAGGACAGAGATAATTGTTCGTTGTAATTCGATGACTAGCTGTCTTGCTTACGCTTCTATAGGGAAACCGCAATCTGTTATGGGTAAGCCTCTTGGAGGCTCACTCAGGAGCGTCTATGCCTAGCTAACGTTTATGTTCCGTGGTTCCCTCCTAATTTACCGTTTCAACCCGGTATTATCCTGTCAGACTACTGAATATCCTTCTTGTTTGGATGAAGAAGAACTTGGAATTGTTCCATTTAGAGGTACCAGTATAATGTATTACCTAGTCCGTACTGTACCCAACCTTGAATATTTATATCGGTGTTTACTGGTATTGTTCTTGCACGTTGAGAACTACTCCGAATGTTGTCTTAAATTGTGGTTCATGGCTTTGTGCTGACTGACGACAAGTACCTTCTCTCCCACTGGCCAACACAGACACGGTACACCTGTCACCAGTTCTCACCAAGGATTTGTTAAACACCCGACTTCTCCTCACGTCGTTATTCTGTGATCGAAGTGTAAGAGCACAGGCAATGATAATTATATGTAGGCAAACGTGGTGAGACCGTGAGTCTTGAGTTGTGTGCTTTAGGAAGGTCGAAGATCTAGGATCGATGACCAGCAACGCAGAGACCGTCTTATGGTGTAAATGACCGGGGTTTGACCGTCTGACATCAAGCCGTACCAGAGAACGTTAATTACTAAACATATTGCTCATGACTAACTTACCATCTTGCTCAAAACTACCCACTGAGAGAAGTTAGAACCTGAACGGCAGCACCCTGCTGGTCGGCCCCGCTTATTTTCTCACACAAGATATCAGAGGTGACGAAGAAAGATTCGAGGCCAAATACCCGTGTCTTGCCCCTGCCCATCTACAAGTTAGCACCTGCCTTCCATACGCATAGTCAGAGAGTCAGAGTCATGGTTCAAGTTATGGATACCGTCCAAGTCGAAAGGAGTAGGGCGATGCACGGACCAGCCAGATGCGGAAGCCGGCAAGGATGCAACGACGGAACCTTCCGCCCGTCGCAAAAAAAAGTTCTGAAGCTGAGAGCATCCCACCTCTCCATAATTGCCCCGGCCAATTCGCATCACTTCCACCATTCCATTGCGCAGCGCCATCACACATTCGCAATCATGGGCCCAACTGCACACAACAAGAAGCGCAAGGAGGTCGCTGTCGCGGCCCCGCTCCCAAAGACCAAGAAAGTGAAGCGCGCAGCTCCCGAGCCTGTAGAAGAGGAATCTTCCAGCGAGGACGAAGTTGCCGAGGCGGACGCTGACGATGTTTCCGACGAGGAGGAAGACGATGATGACGAGGAAGAGGAAGAGAAAGAGGAAGAGGACGACGACGACGATGACGAAGAAACGTCCGAGTTGAACAAAAGAGTCGCTGCCGCCGAGGCCGAGGACGGCGCAGAGACGTCCAACAACCAAGACTTGCCCGACGGCGGCGCCAATCTCAGCTTACCGACTGCCGCCGAGACCATTGCGGAAAACTTCTCAGAGCTGAAGCTCTCCGAAAAGACCATGATGGCCATCCAGGAGATGGGTTTCACCAAGATGACGCCTATCCAGCAGCGATCGATACCCCCGTTGCTGGCCGGAAAGGATGTGCTCGGAGCTGCCAAGACGGGCTCAGGAAAGACGCTGGCCTTCTTGATCCCCGCCATCGAGATGCTCACGGCTCTGCGCTTCAAGCCTAGAAACGGAACTGGTGTCCTCGTCGTCTCCCCAACCCGAGAGCTTGCCCTGCAGATCTTTGGTGTCGCCAGGGAGCTGATGCAACACCACTCACAAACATATGGTGTCGTCATTGGCGGTGCGAACCGACGCGCCGAGGCCGACAAGCTTTCCAAGGGAGTCAACCTCCTGATTGCGACCCCCGGACGACTCCTCGATCACTTGCAAAACACCCCGGGCTTTGTGTTCAAGAACCTGAAGAACCTGGTCATCGACGAGGCCGACCGGATTCTCGAGGTCGGTTTCGAAGACGAGATGAAGCAGATCATCAAGATCCTCCCCAAAGACAGCAGACAGTCTTCGCTCTTCTCCGCCACGCAGACGACAAAGGTCGAGGATTTGGCCAGGATATCACTGCGGCCCGGACCCTTGTTCATCAACGTCGAGGAGGAGAAGGAATTCAGCACCGCCGAGGGTCTCGAGCAGGGCTACGTTCTGTGCGATGCCGACAGGCGATTCCTGCTGCTCTTCTCTTTCCTCAAGAGGAACATGAAGAAGAAGGTCATTGTGTTCTGCAGCAGTTGCAACTCGGTCAAGTACTACGTCGAGTTGCTCAACTACATCGACCTCCCTGTCCTGGAGTTGCACGGCAACCTGAAGCAGCAGAAGAGAACGCAGACCTTTTTCGAATTCTGCAATGCCAAGCAGGGAACCCTCATCTGCACTGACGTTGCGGCCCGTGGTCTTGATATCCCCGCCGTCGACTGGATCATCCAATTCGATCCCCCGGATGAGCCTCGTGACTACATCCACCGAGTCGGACGAACTGCTCGAGGTAGCAATGGCAAGGGGCGGTCACTCATGTTCCTCCAGCCTCAGGAGAGCGCTTTCCTCGGCCATCTTCAGCATGCTCGCGTTCCCATCACCGAGGTGAGCGTCGGCCCTGCTGCCCTCTTTCGAGTATACTGCTAACCGGCCCCGTCAGTTCGATTTCCCGGCCAAGAAGATTATCAACATTCAATCTCAACTCGAGAAGCTGGTGGCTCAAAACTACTACTTGCAGGTGAGCGACAGCCAGATGCCAGGTCCCCCTCACTACTCGGGGTGCTTACTAACTTGCGGTAATACAGAAATCGGCAAAGGATGGTTTCAAGGCGTACATCCACGCCTATGCTAGCCACAGCTTGCGCAGCGTCTTTGACGTGAACAAGCTGGATCTGGTCAAGGTCGCAAAGAGCTTTGGCTTCAACTCACCGCCCCGCATTGACATCCAGCTGGGTGCCAGCATGGGCAAGGACTCGAGGCCTCAAGGAAAGAGGGCGTTTGGAAGCCAGCCGAGGCAGGCGAACCCCCGGGGCCGCACCCACGGAGCCAGACGCTGATTGCGACAGGAATGTCGCAAGGGGCGGAGCTTTCGTGTGCGTCACTGCTTTTTCGTAATACCATGGGCGGTATCATGCACGGTTTGGCGTTCTGGAATAAAATGAATGGTAGCATTAGGTTTGACTTCTTCTCGCATTTACCAATGTATTGCCATTTGGTTGCAATCCTCCAACCGCTTTCTCTCTCTTTCTCTCTCGGATATGTGCGTCAACTCGGTTGATATATCGTTACAACTATGTACAGGTTTCGTCTTGCCCCTTTTGTCTCTCTGCCCCCCTCGGCCCCCTCGGCCCCCTCTGCCCGTTCAAACCAGCAGATTCCACACCGCGGACGCCGCCCCGGCCAACGGCAGCAGACTCCTGACAATGTTCAGATTCGCCCATTTCTCCAGCAACCCCCTGGCAACCTCACGACTCATGGTCTTCGTCGCCGCAGCGATTTCGGACTCGAGCGAGGCGTTGGTCCCCGTAATCAGCAACAAGGTGAACGGCACAATGGCCAAGGTCAGGAGCCCCGCGGCCGCGAAGCCGCGCCATTCCCGTCCCCGGCCGTACCGGCCGTACGCCACGACGAAGTAGTTGATGGCCGTGAGCCCGGCGACGGGCGGCATCATCCGCGCTCCCGCGTGAAAGGCGATCTGCCATTGTCGGAGCTGGACGTCTTGCGGCACGTTTGCGTGCAGGAGGGTAGGGATGGTGATGAGGGAGATGGAGCTGATGGCGCCTAATTATGGGAGGGGTGGTGTTAGTCAGGGGGGGGCTTGCTTCTTGGGTTGGGGTGGGAGGTGGGAAGACGGGGGAGATGTACCGGCTGCCCATGCTCCGGAGATGATGCTGCCGAGGGCGGCAATGGTTAGGGTTGTTGATGAGAGAGGCATTGTGGTGGTATACAAGTGTGGCTTGGTCGGGGGCTTGCAAGTACAAGTGGGTGGTTATAACGATAGCACGGTTTGATGCTGTGCCTGTATAAAGATGTGAAGGAATTCCTGTCTCGCGTAGCTGGCATTGTGCTTTAATACCGTTTCGGGACATGGCGGACATCTCGAGTTTTCCGATTGGCGTCGACGTTCTAGCTGCATTGGGAAGTATTCGTATGCCGGGACGCGCATCTCGCACAATTATGCAACACCGTGTTTTCGGTGCTTGGGTGTGAGCAGATATCCGTCAAGACGGGGTACTGTTACTGGTCGAAAGACATTGTCCATTGGCGTAGTCGGAGTCACTTGGAAAGGGGTCCAAGACAGTGAGTGAGTGAGACTTGGAAGTTGATGGCCGAGGCCATGTGCCGAGCATCAAAGTCCAACTCCAACGTAGCCGCAATGCACGAGACCAAGGTTGCGCATACAATTACTTCCTTCCCTTTGGTGGAGTGAAGCTTCGCAGAGTTCACATCGAACAACCTACTTGGTTGTCTCGAGTCTTGACTATGCTTGCCAAGACGAGGTTCAACGCTTGACTTATAACTAGGTACTGTTCTTGACTTCTTACTGTGGCGATGCAAAGTGGGTCCGAGTTGAGCGACATTCACTTCAGCTTCCTTCATCGCCTTCATCGCCTTCATCGCCTTCGTCCTTCTCCGCAAGTAGTAACCCATAAAAAGGGAGCCCTCCCATCGCCCAAGTTTCCAATTTGAGGCCAGCTTCATTGGATCTTCTAAATCCACCCCTATCCAAACCCGACACTGTGCAATCATGGCCCGGCAATCTGCAACCCCGCGGCGATTCCAATACGAATGTCTGACCGGCTTCTTCATGACTCACCCCTCGGTGGAAGAGGATTACGAGTACACAGTCGTGAGTACTTGGACTTTCCATCCGACTTTGACTCGAGCGTCCGATCGACTGACACCGTACGAGAACACACACGAGGACTTGGGCCTGCTGCCTCGTACCTACGTCGACCGTGGCGCCGCCGGGGAGGGCAAAGATCTCCGCCCCTGGCAGCAATTTGCCAAGCACGTGGAACGGCTCAACAGGGAGGCCGCAGACGGGGATTCGTACAAGATCATCTACCTGACGCGCCACGGCCAAGGCTACCACAACGTGCAGGAGAAAAAGGTCGGGACCAAGGATTGGGAGGTGAGTCGGCCGCCCCGGGGGACACAACACTGGCTGAGGACACGAGGAGAGGGGGGGTAAGGCAGGGGGGCTGACCGAATGCTTTAACAGAACCACTGGGCGCTCCTCGAAGGCGACGGCACCGTCACCTGGGCGGACTCGGAGCTGACCGACCTAGGCATCCGGGAAGCCACGGACAACGCCGCGATCTGGCGCCGGCTCGTCGAGGACGAACAGATGCCCTGGCCGGCCCTCTACTGCAGCCCGCTGCGGCGATGCCTGCGGACGGCCCAGCTCACCTTTGCCGACCTCGCTGCCGCCGGCGGTAGCAGTACCCGCCCGTTCCGCCCGACGATCAAGGAGAACCTGCGCGAGCGCATGGGCCGACACACGTGCGATCGCAGGAGCACCGCGTCGTGGATCCGGGCGAACTACCCTTCGTTTCGGCTCGAGGACGGCTTCGCCGAGCGGGACGAGCTCTTCACCCCCGATCGCCGCGAGACCGACGAGGAGCACCTCGCCCGCACCCAAGTCGCGCTCGACGACGTCTTCGGGACCGAGCCGAGCCCCTTTGTCTCGCTGACCATGCACTCCATGGCCGGCCGCATGGTGATGCAGGTCTTGGGCCACCCGAGCCTTCGCCTGGCGCCTGCGGCTACGATGGCCTTTTTGGTGAAAGCGAGCAAGGTCTGAGCTCGGGGAGGGAGTGTCATGGTCACGGCACGATGCACAAGCCGGTGGGTTTTGCTATTCTCGCTTGTCGTTTTTAAAACAGCCTTTGATTCGGAGCTACATGTGGTTCTGACACCCCCACCCCCCGAGTCCCGCGCTACGTCTCCCAGACCGCGGCGCCGTGTCTGGCTATCAATCAGTTCAAAGGTCTGGGTTTCGGCATCTGCAGTTCTTCTTGCCACATCTTGGACATTTGGATCTACTCGAGGAGGAAACATCGTCATCAGGCTGGCAGGGGTAATCCATCGTGGGCAGTCGAGGCTGGTTTTCCACGAGTGAGTTGCTGGTGGTTCGAATAGATGGTTCTGGCCCGGGAGAGAACCTCGAGCACGTTGGGTTGGCAAGGGTATACCTTATATACAGATCCCGGTTCGTGGAATGACGCTGCCGCAACCCGAGAAGCACCACGAACACTGGGCAGTAAAGAGTCAGAGAGGTGGTGTGATAGGGGTTGGTCACCTTTGAACCCGAGTAGATGCGTAGTTGAACGTGCATCGCGACATGGTCCCACGCTTCACCCCCAAACTATCACATTGTAAGACATTGTCTCGACCTGGCATGGTTTCGCGGCAAAAGAAAAGCCTCACAAACCCCTGTACACGCGTCACTCGATAGTCTGTCAACGCCACCCATCCGAGACATGGACATCACAGCTATGACCAGGTGTTTGTATTTCATTGGTATAAATCATTAGCGCGTCTACATGCATGACCCAAAGCGCCCATCACTCATCAGGGTACTGGTCGTCGTAGTCCGTCCGCCCATCCATGATGGTCTCTGCATTCAGCCTCACGCTGTGCCGAATCACGTCGGACATGGGTTTCTCGCGGTACCCGCTGCCGTGGCCCGAAATGTCGCTCTCGGCTGCCGTGGATCCCTGCGGGCGGTGGTGCTGGAACAGGGCGGGCTGCGTGGACAGGCAGTCGTGGTAGCTGCGGCCCTCCATCTCGGAGCCGTCGCAGAACCACAGCAGCAAGATGTCGTAGGCGACGTTGAAGGGCTTCAGGCCCGCCTCGTACAGCAGCTGGCGCGCGCCCTTTTGGGTCAGCGCGTAGCCGAGCGAGCAGATGCCCTCCTGCACGTGGTGGTAGACGCGCGTGTGGTTGGGGTACTGGGCCAGGTCCGGGGTGTTGATCTGCGGGAGGAAGTGCTGCGTCTGCGGCACGGTCGGGTCGTCCGTGTGCACGACCCGGCCCTTGGGGTGCAGCGGGCTCCAGGGGAAGTGCATGCCGCAATGGCCCAGCCACATGGCGTTCCAGTCGTCGCCGTAGGGCGACCGGACGGGGGTGACGGTCTCGGGCAGCTTGTCGAGCGGCATGTCCGGCATCTTGCGCTGCGATTTCCGCGGCGGCACGGGGTACGTCTGGTCATGGTACCTGTGCGTGTGGAAGACGCCGGGGACGAGGGGCTGGGTCAGGGCGCGCGTCGCGTACGACAGGTCGCGCAGCTGGTCCTTGATCCGGACGTCCCAGTCGGCGTCATCCTCGAGGATGAGGGCCGAGGTGAGGTTCTGGCGCACAATCTCCCTGACGGCGTTCAGATGGCCCCGCCACGATCCGATGACAGGTTCGGGCGGGCGGTGGTAATCGGGGCCGGCGACGATGGCCTTGTCTGGCACCGTCTCGCCCAATTGGCCGTCGATGAACTGGATCTCGATGCCGCTCAGGGCGGCGGCGAGCTGAATGCTGTCCCGGCGGTCGGTTCGGGTCGGGAGGCCGACGACAAAGATCTTTTGGAACTATAGCTCGCGGGCTATGGGGTCAGCGGCGATTAAAATGGAAACGATCCGCAATTGCCAATGCGGCACAGTATGACGCGATGCGCGATGCGATGCGACCGATAAAAGATCATGCATGACTTACACCCAACGTGCTGTTGTAGATGTCGTCGGTAATGTTGCGCCCGCCCGTCGCATCCCACGTTCCGTATTGCGACGATGCTGTCGGTATGGACAAAGAAGCGCCAGACGGACCGCGGATGCGAAACAGCAGAATGAGGAAAATAAAGGCACCCCCGACGACAGCCATGATCGTCGTCGAGGGCCGTCGGTAGCTCATCTGGAACGCCGCCATGGTGACGTGACGGTGATGGAGACGGAGACGGAGACGGAGACGGAGACGGAGACGGAGACGGTAAACCTTCTCAGCAATCGATGGTCTTGGTCAGGCTCTCTAGAGCATGGGCGAAGAAAAGAATGAATGGCAGGAACGACCACATGGTGCCGGTGGCAGGCACCAAGCTAAACTTGTAGGGGGACACAGGACACAGGCTGCTCGCAGATATGCAGATGCCTGTCTATCCGATCGATCGTCGTCGGCCAACTAGTTGCGTTATACTTATCTCAATCGCACCGACAAGAGCGGCACAGCACCCGCTGCAGTCTGCCAACCAGCCTGTGTGGGTGCGGTGCGGTGCGGTGGCCGGGCCGTCCCTGCCTCAGCCCTAAAACCTATCAGGCAGGGCGAGTTAAAATATAGAATATACTTTACCTGTGTAGTTATGCGCATGCGCTTGACACTTTGCCGTTGGACCGCTTCCAGTGGTGAATGGTGAATCCGGACTGGCCTTCTGACGCCTGCCAGATGTCTAGCGCAACTGTGTGCGATGAGGTCATCACCGAGATACGTAATCGTCGAGTAACGACACGCACCACTAGTTACGTTGGTAACGTAGACTAGTTCGTTTATTTAGTTACGCTGTACCTGCAGGACTACGTAGTTCATCCCTAGCGCGCTGGCTGGGTTGAGCCTCAGCAACGGCAACCACGCATGGGCAGGGATCGTGAGGAGACTTTTGAAGACTTTGACGGGTCTCGCGCCTTGCCAAAGCCACAAAACCCTATCGTGATACCACGAAATTGTGGATTGGAAAGGTCTTGTACTATGTGGACACCTCATTTGCACCTTGCGTACGGACGGATTAGTTACGGGCGGATTGGGTACAGAGCACCGAGCATGGCGTACGCTACTCCCATTTGAGCGGCGGCGGCGGCTAATCGGCACACGTGTGTGTAAAAGGGCGGGGGCTATGAGGCATAACTAACGACGAAGTATGTGCAAGCAGCAAAGTGACGTGAGTACTCCGTAGGACCAGACACACTGTGGATCGAGAACCCTTCGAGAATGCAACGTTCATGTAGACTAGAACGGGCTTGTCAAGTGCGATACGGGTCTCGGACTGGCGGTGTATCAGCGCGTCACACGTGAAGTCTCATGAACAACGGACGACAGGTATATCTGCTCCTGTTTCTGCTTTCCTGGTTCCTGCCGAGGCCGCCGTACCGGTACATGAAGCTCCAGGACTATGCCTTCGATGCCTTCGACGCCAGGTACGACGACCGTGGGCGGGAACAGCAACACACATGACAGCACAACTCGCAGAAGAAGAGCCCAGAGTGGCGAGTATCAGCAACAGCATCTTCACGGACGGTCCTTGGTAGACCGTGGCATCCTGCATATCGCATGAGAAGTCGCGCTGCGAGGTAGGGAGATGTCTCGCTGATGAACCGGAACATCAAGGCTGCGTGGTCCAGCACTGCAGGTCACTAGACGCACTCGTGGTCGCCATACGGGAACACAGGGCCCCGGAGAGTATGTAGACCCGATAGCATTCCAGTATATAGAGTAGGTACGGCTCAAAACAAGCATCATCCCGATGCCCCAAACGCCCGCAAGTAAAGCCAGCCAGCCAGCCACAGCTGTCGTAAATCGGCAAACGTAGCCCGGTATAATGATCCAATCTGTTTCCTATCGCCTCTGCGAGTGTATCCGCACAAGGGGGAGGGCAGGGTATCTGCAAGTAGGCCGGCGTCTTTGTTTCCGTGTTCGCAGTATTCAGGTCCGCTATCTGCCGTTGCTGGAGATCTCGACGGCTCCGTCGTCCTCGATGACGGCGTGGTAGTCGGTGGTCCAAGCCGACATGCTCTCGACGAGCTTTTGCGGCGCCTTTGCGGCAAAGCCCCTGAATGACGGTTAGCCTGTCTTGTCTCTTTTATTCATCTTCCACCATCAAACTTGATCGATTTGGCATCGATTGGTGGAGGGGGGGAAGGGCGTGGTCGGTCGTACTTGATCAATGTGTATTTATGAGTGATCGTGCCTCCGGCGCTCCGGATCTCGTCCATCGCGCGCGTCATGACATCGTCAGGGGTCAAGTCGGGGTATGTGACGATGATGCCCTTTTGGACATCGACGGCGAGCGCACCCTGGGCGACAGCGAGGGCGGCGACGGCGGCGGAGAAGAAGCGCATGATGGGTAGAGAGGTCTGCTTCAACGGTCGGATGACTGTGGGTTGGTTGAATGTGTGATTGATTCGGCGATCGGCGCAAGGTTTGGAATGGGCAAGTAGCGCAGGTCGGGCCGTCTATTCTAAATGCCTCGTTCGTGGACAAAAAGGATCGATCGTCGGGTGGTGAGCTACAAGTGTCAGGTTGGTGACGGAAGGTTTGCTTTGTTGAAGGTGGTTTCGGAGCTTGTGGGTTGGACAGTGAAGAAGGGTTGGTTGTCCGTTGGCTGCCTGACGTCCAAGATCCAACGTTAATACCGTGTAGTTCGACGTTGCAAACACCGGGATGCACCACCATGTTTGGGGTTTACGCTAACTGCCGATCCCGTAACGAGTGCGTGGGCGTACTTTCGTACAAAGTACTCCGGTAACGTAGGCTTTTCTCCGCGAATCAGGACCCCACTTCCGCCCTCCCCTCCACTATTATTATGGAGTATCTTCCGTACTTGGTATTTGTCAAATACTACGAAGTACGGAAACTCCGTACGTACCTACTAACTATGTACGGACAACTCACTAGTTAGTAACCTACGGTTCCGGTTCGGAGCGTCTGTATCATTCAAAATCCAGTTCTTGCTTCGCACTCACGTAACGGAGTAATCACATGATTGACACGTGAAAATGTGGTTTTCGTCACCTCTCTCTTCCAGAAGACCCATGTCGGGCTTGGCTTCAACAGGGAAACGGCCGCGTGAGACGAAATCATTGTTCTGAACAGAACCGTCAAGATTTCTGCCATGCGGATTCTGGTGATTCGCCAAGGAGCAAGCAGTCAGCAACGCCGAACCTCTGAGCCAAAGGTACAGAGATGGCCAATAACACGCGCGAGGGTTTCAATCCGAATTTCGATTGGGGATGACATGGCATGAATGCTGGCCAGTGATGAATTAAAAACCCAGAAACAGAGATTGAACGTGGTAACTAGATGCAACCGACCCTCATCTCCATGTATGAGGCGAACTTGGTATAGAGTAACTATCTGTACTAATAAGCACGTTCTGGGCAATTTTAATAACTAGGTGTCGCCGAAAGGGTCGTCCGTGCCGGCAGGGGGGCAGGGGTCGGTGCACTGCACTCGCATCAGTGGCCGGCAATACCGAAGTAAGCTGTTGAACTCATCGATGCCACATGGATGTTCGAGTCTGCAAGGGTAACTAGAGGCTGTCCTTTGTTTCGACGTGTTCAATGCAGGGTCAAAGTGCCTGGGTGGATTAGCGCCACCTTTTAGACTCGGGTTAGGTCGTGGAACTAAACAACTTTGCTCACTAGTTAACTAGTCGACTGAAGTTAACTAGTTACACCCATGTACACATACACAGTAACTTACGTATCCAATGGCACCCGCAGACCTACCGTGTACATAGTAGTTAGCTTATGTACCCAGTAACGTTAGTTAGTTCAACTTGACCGAGCGGGCCAATCATCTAACACCAAGCTGCTAACGAAAACTATTGCTCGTCTCGTTTTGTATGTCAATAGATACGCCCGCCTGACCTAGCTTGTATAACTACCCTACAAGGGGCATAATAAGAGAGGCTTGGCTGTCTCCTATTTCGGATCAGCCATGACTTGATGGATTACTCAATGTTCAGAAGATGTCGTGTAGGCGAAATTCACGAGTACCGACAATTTCGGACGAGGGCCGGCCTTGCTAATTTCACCGACCAAATACTCGAGATCATATAGTGAATCCGCGGCGTAGGTACCCAGAGATTCAGACCACTGTCAAACGAATCGTTCAATGATTGAGGGAATGTCAGTATGTATACTACAGTCTACCGAGTCCTGGCCCCAGGCCTTACTCAGCGAATACGAGCTTGGAGGAGTCACATCGCGACGCCAAAACTCCCAAGTCGCGCAGCATCTTCCAAGTCAATAACTACTCCGTACCAAATGTCCAACTTCCTCGTCACAACACACAAGGCACAGACGTTAAATTACCACCATGGCAGTCAACCAGACCCCTAAACCACGCATGGCCTACCTCCGTACGGTGCACACGACCAATTTCGGACTGGATGGGAACCAAGGTGCCGACTTTGGCCTTTTCCTCATTCAGAATGTATTCCAGTATCCGCACCAGGCACACCGCTACATGCTGGCTTGCACGACGCCCACGGACGTCGAGACCCTGGATTGGATCATCCAGAGGATCCGCAGTCCACCACGGCCCCAATGGTTCCGCCTGGAGCAGAGGCCGTGGATCGGCGCCAGCGACCTCGTCGTATACCTCCTGGCAGCCGACGCAGGCACCAAGAGGGGCGCGGATATCGTCCGGCGGCTGGACGACGCGGGCATCGAGAAGAGGATTGTTCGAGACGCGGCTGACGCGGCGGCGCTGGACGATGCCATGATGCGGGGGTGCGACTACGTGCTCGACGGGGTGACGCGGAACGCCGCCGTCGAGGATCACACCGGGCGGACCGCGAACGACTGGTGGGACGACACGTACCGCTGCGGCGTCGCGGAGAAGCCGCGCGTCTTGGACTACAGCCTCTACCGGCTCCGTGATCGCTACGGGGGCCACTCCTTCCGGGCGTGCAGCGGGATGCGACGCCAGCGCGGGGCCAGCATGCATTACTGTCGAGGCTGCTCGGGGAAGTGCAAGCGGAACCAGGGCTGCAAGGTGACGGGGATATTCTACGAGAACGAACCGTGGAGGCCCGAGAGGACGCTGCCGCCGGATGGGGACGAGCGGTGGGCTGCGCTGACGGCGGGGGAGCACATGGATCTTTACCAGAGAGGAAAGGGGCCAAAGTGGCATTCTATAGACAGCTTCTCGGGTCTATAGCCTAGACCCCGGTCTACATACATTATGACTTGCGACTATTTTGACGGCTTGGTGGCGGCCGTATCCCGTCGCAGGAACCACCTACAACACCAGCCCGCGCTCATTTCTCTCCTGTTGCTTCATGATGGTGGTTTTGGGCGGATAGCCCGCCACGATGTAAGAGTTGTTGCCGTCCTGGTGCGTCAGGTAAACACAATGATGCACCGTCCACATACATGTGTGTAAAAGACGGAGAGATGAACAGAAGCACGAGGCCGGACTGTTACGAGGCCCCGTCTAGTCCAGACGACGTGCTCAAGGGGTGTGCCGGGCGTCCCGCGTCCCCGAAAGCCCACTTTGCTGACCCGGGTCAACGGCCACTTCCGGCAAGCTATGGAGTAGTTAACTAACTAGTTACACATGTACACATCGCGGACTTAACATGCTGGAGTTAGGGTTTAATTTCATTTATAAGCATATATATTGCTTACATCTACATTTGACAGCTGACTATACAACACGGATTTCGGAGTCTATGTCTTCTTTTTGTCTTTTTTATCTCTTCATAGGCTCAGTCAGGACTCCCGGGGTCTGTAGACTTGCCGAGTCTGTGACTACTCACAGTTTTCGGGGTCGTCGTGGAATGCCGAGTCTGACTTTTAGGAGATGCAACCACATAAACCATAGGTGATTACCAGAAAAGGGGCATGTCGTTGGAGGCGGACGTCTACCTATAAATCACCTATGGTTACCCAGGAAATCACAAAGTAACCTGCCCATCTTCTCTCTCGGAAACTCCCAGGTTCCATCCCGCAGCTCACAATGTCGACCAGCCTAACCGTCCTCATAACCGGCTGCACCCCCGGCGGTATGGGCGCCGCCCTCGCACTCGCCTTCCACGAGGGCGGTCACCGCGTCTTCGCCACGGCACGGAGCGTGGACAAGCTACAGCCTCTCGCAGATCGGGGCATCCAGACTGTCTCGCTGGACGTGACGTCCTCCGGGTCCATCGCCGTGGCCGTGGAGGAGGTCGCGCGCTCTCTCTCCTCCCCCCAAAGGCCGGGAAAGAGGCCTCGACATCCTCGTCAACAACGCCGGCGGGCCGTACGCCATGGCCCTCTCCGACGTCTCGATACCGACTGCGCGCAAACTCTTCGATCTCAACGTCTGGGGCCAGCTCGAGGTCACGCAGGCGTTCCTGCCTCTGATGCTGCAGTCCGCCTCGTCTTCGTCTTCGTCTTCGTCTTCGTCTTCGTCGTCTTCGTTTGCCCCCATCATCGTGAACCACACCTCGATGAGCTCCGTTCTGGCCCCGCCCTTTAGCGGCATCTACAGCGCGTCCAAGGCCGCGCTGGCTCGCATAACCGATACCCTGCGTCTGGAGCTCTCGGCCTTTGGGATCCGCGTTGTCGAGCTCAAGTCGGGCATGGTGGCGACCAACCTCCCGCACAAGAGCCGTATCACGCCTTTGTCTCCCGCCGACGACGTGGCGGCCAGTCCCAAGCCGGCCGCGGCACCAGTGCATACACTCCCCCTCGATTCCATCTACGCCCCTGCCCGCGCCGTCATGGAAGACATCCTGACCATGAAGAAGCTCGAAACCGAGACGCAAGGCATGGCGCCCGAGGTTTGGGCCCGGGGCGTGATGGGAGACTTGCTGAAGAAAAACCCGCCGAGAGAGGTCTGGAGGGGCGATAGTGTCACGTTGGGGTGGTTTGCTAGTCTCATGCCGTCCTGGTGCTTAGATGGCACACTCAAGAAGATGTTTCAGCTAGATGAGGTGGAGGCAATCATTAGAGAAAGTAGGTAGACCGTAGACTGTAGAAACATGACAAGGCTGCCACCAGCGTCTTTCTTCCATATTCACCAGGGTTTACGTCGCGTTACTGCAAAAGGTGCATTGTGGCAGTACCAATTCCATGTATGATGTGGTAGACTTGCATACGAAGCAGACGACATTTCTTATCCTGGAGGCTGGGAGGCATGAGAGCGAATCCGAGTCGGAGGTGCTTCATTCTTATCGGCTGGATCGACGGTCTCACTGTTCAAAAGTGTTTCTCGAAGATACCTGGCTTTGTGCCTCATCCCTGGCTGCGTAAAATGATTCGACGATAAGGCTCGGAGACACAGATGGTCAACTTGGGCGCGTGTGTGACGTGACCGTCAGAGGGTCACGTCCTTGTTGCATCTTTACTCCGACGGCTCTCGTGCGTGTAAGAGACCGGCCGTCCAGGTAAGTAAGTACCGATATCTAGCCAGCCATAGGTCAGACCCCGCATTTACGATTCTTCTATATATATACCATCATTCATCCTCTCTGACAGATGGTTTCTGTAGATAAAGCAGTTTAACATACTCGGGGATAAGATGTGCACCGCCGTCGAGAACCACTGCCCTTCCTGCTGCACAAACTACGGCGGAGTATATTCCCGCCCCTGTCCCGTCTTTTTTCAGTTAAGGCCTCATCAATCAAGCTTCCTTCAAATACAACACAACATCGACGAGCGAGACCCGAAGATAGTGATGGAGACCTGTGACCGTTGTGTCAGGGAGCAGAGCCCGTCGCGGAAGAAGGACATTTGGGCTAAATTCTCTCGATGGTTCCGAATCAGGCCTTTGGAGCATACCCCTTGCGGCGTTTGCCAGAATTACCAAGTGGAAGAGGAACAGCCACTGAGGGTCATCCCATTATTCTAGGTGAGTGGTGATGAATCACGTATACTTGGTAGAAGCGGCAGTCCTAACGAACATAGGTTAGGATATTCGGTAGTTAGCGAAGGCTTTTTGAACAGTTAAGAGGGGCGTTGGGATGCAGGTCAAGTTTGATCTACGGAGGGCTTTTAGATCATCTTCCCTCGGATACATGTTTTCTTATTGTAGACAACTCCAGGAGTAAAGTATGTTGGTATTGGGAAACAATTGTGCCCCATGTCAAGTACAGGCTTCGGCTGTTCAATCAGCTCAGATTGGGTTGCGAAAGCTGGTTCATAACAAGCCGCATTGTAAGTAGTCAGTCGATAGCCCTGATGAAACGCCGGGGTGACGCGAATCATGCCCACGAAATTTCCAGACTCGACTGCAGCCGGTGAGTTGACGTGGCGATCTCTGGGGACGCATCGTAGCCTGCTGAATTGCAACTCGTGGCGGGGGTGGATTACTTGCTATGCGTCTCGTGGATGTGAAGACGAGGGAACTCGGTGAGTTTACTGGCTGTCATGCCTCACCAACCCCGTACCACATCAAGCCTCACCCATGCAGAGTTTCCACAGCACGGTGATGTGCCGATCAGTGAAAGCCCTGAACTTGGCGTTGATGGATGTAACGGAGTGGTTGGAGATAATGCAGTGACGGCACTGCAGGACGCCAATGTAGTTGAACTCGACAATTGACCTACCAGCAGATGCCACGAATTGCGGAGAGTTCCACGGAGCGCCCGCGGTAGCCTAAGGGTGAAGCGGCCCGAGAACATACCCTACACATCTTCTCCTATCTGAGCACCTTTTCAGGTAGCCAAGCCACAAGCGACGCGGGCAAGTTCCCCATTGGAAGGCCTATTGCTCGGTTCTTGACGTGCCACATCTGACTGGACAGCGGCAGGTTGACGGACAAGGCGTGCATGCTTTGGCCTGTTGCTCACCGAACATCCCGCGGTATACCTACAGAGTCTCACCGGTCATGGTGGGGATTCGGGACTATGATAGTCGTACGATTGCCGGGGTTGCTAGGGACCAGCAGGTGCTCTTGCGTCACATCTGCACCGAGACCAACTGTAGGCTTGGCCTCAGCCTTGTTTATACAATCTGTATATAAATATTCAGACATGAGGCCCCGAGAATGATGAACAGCATAGCATGGCTCTTCGACCGTTCAATGAACGAATGAAACTAGCCATGGCCGATTCAAAGGCTAAACCAGTGGCAAACGGGCATTCGCCAGCCAAACAGCCGAAAGATTCCAAACTGTGGTTACTTATCTGTCTGGCGAGAGAAATCGGGAACGAAGTCGGTAGCGTACAGAACTACACTGCACTGGTCGAGGACAAGCAAAGACTCGATCGGGAGCTGGGCCAGCTGAAGCGGGAGCACCAGAGAGCATTGGGGGACCTGGAAAAAGCCAACGCGACTACGACAGAAGAAAGAACCAAGATGACGGCCATCTTCGGCGAGCAATACAAGATCTACAGCCAGGAAAGAAGTGCTCTCAAAACTTGCCGCCAGCAGATTGAGAAGCTGGACGCAGAGTTGACGCATCTACAGACGCAGAGTACGGGACAGCGATCAACGATCACGAAGTTGCAGTCAGAGATCGACTCGGCAAACAGCGGCCATTCAATGCTCGAAAGCAAGGTGAAGAGCCTCCAGAGAGACTGCATTATCCATTCTTCTCATCTGGAAGCTGCGAGGGCTGAGCGCGATGATCGGGACCAGAAGCTTCGGCAACTAGAGGCGGATCAGGGGCTCGGAGCGTTCTATACGATGGATGAGACGAGCGCGGCCGAACTGTATGTTGTCTTCACGTGAAAATTCTCATTGCTCGGTATTACCGCAAGCTAACATGTGGAAAGTCGGCGTAAATTCGGAGAACTGTCTGGTTCTTGCCATCTTCTGGTACACGAGTTTCTATCTGGTCCAGAAGTCGTCATTGTACGTACCGGTATTGGGGTATTGGCAGGCACTGACGCAAAGAGATGATTGACATGACCCACAGGATATCGGCACAGTTGTGGCAAAACTGAGCCTGCAATACACTGCCTTGCCGTTGTTCCCCGACATAACAAAGGAGGCCACGCTGATGCGCTGTGCGGCAGGCGAGGCCGTGCTGCACGACGCTCTCGTGGACCACGTGTTTCGCCCTTTTTACGTGCCAGAGGATATTCGTGAATCGGCAGAGCAGATGCTGGGATTCCTCGCCGACAAGAATCAACGAAACCTGTACCGTTTCCAAGTCATGACTGCCTCTAGGGCCGACGGCGAAGAATACTATGCTGCCGACGTCGCGGCCAGGGCCGCCGATGCCGTACACAGCAAACTAGACCGACTCGTCCCACTGGCAAGGCTCGAAGATTTCCGTCGCCGCACCGGCGCTCTATTTGCAGACGCAGTCGAGCTGTGGACCTCATCCATCCAGCAGTTGGACGAAGTTGTCACCGTGGCGTCGCCCGATGGAAAACACGAAAATGTCAAAGCTTTCACTGTCTATGGCCCGAGGACTGCACCGAAGCCGGAAAATGTAGATCGCGAGGTAGCCGTGACTACCTTCCCCCGAATCGTGGCCAAGAACATAATCATACACCACGGCCAAGTCGTGTGGTCCGATCAGCCTGCAGTTCTCCTCGCGAGAGATCAGGCACCAAATTCTCCGAGTCGTGGGGTCAAAAAAGGTCCCACGCCTGGTAGTGCCCGTCGTCTTTCGAACGGATACTAAGGGAAATATCAAGTGAGAAATGGGGTAGTAAGCAGCGTGGTGATGGGCTGTTTCGCAGTTGGAGATGGGAAATTCTGTTGGCTTGAAATTGGGGCCCACGATGGCATTGAGGGACGTGTATAATGGAGGCAACTCGATGGGTAAATTGACACAATAACATGGCGAGGTGTCCTGTTTTACAAATGAGTGACCCGTGACGATGAGTCTAGCCTCCATGATGCCAAGGGAATACGTTGGCGGGTATCCGTATCTACAGTAGATCTTGATTACACGGCACTGCACCCTGCATAGATGATAGATCATAGGACCATAGGTTACTATTAACTAACCGCCGCCGGTTGCTCCATGGCGGGCTGGCCCAGGCTAGCAATGGCCGTTTCTTCGCTCACCACCTTCACTTTAAATGCCCGGTTCTTTTGCGCTTGTTCAACATGCTCCTACCATCGGCTTAACGAACTGTTCTTACCTATCGCACCGCATCTCTCACTCGCAGTGATCGAAGAGATCAGTTGCGCTGCAGTTACAGACGTGCAAGCGTACCCGCCAAAAATAGATTGGCTTGAAAACCAACACTTACATTGGCCCGCATGGAGATTCGGAATGACGCTCGATGAGGTGTTCACAACCCTTCACACTCAATTCAACACATGGGCGGCACCGCTCCAGGACTGGGAAGCCTTCCACCATGACGTCTGGGAAATCTCGACCGAACTCTTGAAGGATCAATCAATCGAGTCCAGCTTTCCACACGAGGTACGCGCTATCAATAAACAGAAGCTGTACGCTGCTCTAGACGCTCGGAAGAATCAACGATCCGAGGAAATGCACCGGGTTTGGAACCTGATAGGCGTCCACCTGGCAGCCGGGAAAAGTATTTTGCCCAGAGAACACTGGGTCCTGGGTGCGAATCTCATCGGAAAACGATCAGCCGACTCGCTGATTGCATTTATGTACCAATTTCTTAAGGATGAAGAGAAGGAGAAGGTCACGAGGTTAAACGTACCAACCCCCCCACCCGATAGCAAGAACCAGCCTGCTTCGGCCGAAAGTAGGCAAGCGGACCATGACGCGCCATCTCAGAAAGAGAGCACCTCGAACGTCGACCGTGGCGATATAAGCGAGGACAAGTTCGACAGCGCTTCGTTACCCTCGACAGAACCTCCTGACGAAGGGTCACCGCAACACGGTCTGCCACTCGCAGGGACTCAAGAAATACTTGACCATACCATGCAAACCGACCCTTCGCACCCTTCGCCCCCTTCGCAACCTTCGCAACCTTCACCTGCCAAGCTACCCACCTCAAGGTCGAGCCATCAACAATCTCGCAACCGGGTCAACAAGACGGCACATCCACGCAGCTCGCCACGAGCCAAGGTGGGAAAGCGTACGACCAAGGCAACCAAAACAACGACCCCAGATTCCAGATATAACTTGCGATCCCGCTCCGCACCAAAAGCCGGATAAGCTGCTATTTCACAAGGAGATTCAGGAACCTCGACGCGATACCCGCCCAGGGAAACTTGGTATTGATTATACCTGGCCTCTCTCGTGATTCCAGTCTTCGTCCAGCCGGCACAGAAGCACTTTGAAGGATATCAGTTGCTTCTGCTTCAGACGCGTAATGCTGACTGCGCAGCGCGATAGGTGGAGCTACTATCAGTGTATCCCTGTCTGGAATGTACAAGGATGGTGCCGACGAGTTGTCCATTTGCCTCTGAATGCTTCGTGTGGCTTGAAAAAGAGGCTGGCAACGCCACCGTTCTTGACCACCAGCAAATCCGAGGGGCGATTCATGTTTAACTACACCTTTGTGACTGGACCTATTACAAAGCCTAATGCAGCAGCAAAGTCGTTGAAGGATCACAATCGTCCCAATTTCTTAGTACAGACTGCCCTCTCGGCCTCTCACTTATTCGAAGCCCTTCGACGTGGACATGGTACTGTTGCCGCTCTGTCTTATACGAGGTCCATTATCAAACATTTACCTATTAGGTGGAATAGCCATCTAAAAGCAAGACTCCACGTACAGATGCGTCACGCAGAAGCCTCGCCAGCCCAACTATTCAGGGGTACACTTATGGACAACAAAACGGCAAAAACATACAACACTAGGGATTCGCTGGTGGTCACCCACCCAACTACTAGTCTAGCGCTTTCCAGCTTATCTATGGGAGAGCGGACGGGATCCCGAGTTCTCTGGAAGCTATGGTCGTATGTGCTAGGAGTGCGCATTTCAAGGCATTATATACCATGAGGATAAGAGTGACCGAGATGAACTTGACAGTTACCACTCTGTCCTGGGATCGCTTTTTCGTACCATCAAATCGTAAATATCGTTATTTACGAGGAAAAGTTGCTATCACTTCGCATGTCATGATCCAAGGGGTGTACAGGCAGTTGCCAGAGTTGCCGGATGCTGATGCATAGAGAGTGCATGTTACTCTGTCAGTACCACAAACATGACGATAAACTCTCTCCATGTTGAACAGACTGGTTCATGTTGGTTGAGTCGAAAAAGATATACCATATCTGTCTATTTTTGTTTCCAAAAGAGCAATCAATCGCCAAGATGTTGCACAGAGATGAAGTAGATTATCTCTTTGGTCTCGACACAGACGTCTTACCATGTTCAGTTTACCAGCAATGGAGAATGGCAACGAATAGCCAAGTTGCAGCTCAAATAGAGAATCAGATATAAGAAAACAGCTCTCTTCACTCCTTCCAATTGGCAACGTAGGAGAGGGGAACTAATACACGGATCATGTCTTAACTTGCGGTTCCAAACACAACACAATGCGAGCCCAAGATGTATCAGAGATCTTCCCAATGGGCATGACATGTGTCATAGCCTGAATATAACACACACTTCAAATGTCATCGAGGTCATTGGCCAGCGGGAACACTCACCTCTACTGAGGGTAGATATAGGTGACTGACAAGCTTGCCCCTAGGCCGATATCATCACACAGACACTCTGACACCCAAAGGCTCGTGGGCCCAAGCCGTTTGCGTTTTTGAAAGGGGTTTTATAATCCAGGAAGAGGAGTGTGCCGTTGTGTCAAGGGAGTCATGCCTTGTTTGTACGACCAGCAAGCACCTCCGACCCAACAGCCACGTCTCAGGGGGTGGCACAGAGACAGACTCGCTGTGAGTTCGAAACACGTCGATGTGGTGATTATGAGGACCTGAGCAACGAAAACACATGTTGGTGACGCTATAGTATGATTACTCTCAGCTGTACGAGCCATCTATCAAGAGCTCCGACTTCTGTTCGAAAACCTTAGTAGACACCTCAGTAGACACCTCAGTAGACACCTCAGTAGACACCCCAGTCGTGACTACGGAGGGCAACTGCAGCCATCCCATGTATCGTCCGGCCTGATACCTCCCGCTTCAGCACATCCAACGCAACCATCCCAGCATAGGTAGCAAGCAGTATGGCCAAAGCACTCCAGCACTCCGTTTTTATTCTTGATATTCTCTAACAAGCAGACATTTGATCAGAAACAATTTCACACAGACCAGATGAGTTTCAGTACCCAACCTTTTGGACGAATCTTTTGTAGGAAGAACCTCTCATGAGATGCAGGAAAGGGGATCGCGGGAGAATAGAAAACTAACCCATGGGAATCTCATTACGCACCAGCGGCAGTCCCTCGCCTTGCGCGCAGTCCGCCTTTAGCACCGGCACGGGTCTCGTCGCCTCGGGCGCCGCCGGGAGGTAAGGATCGACATGGACGTTCTCGCAAGACTGTGCGAACATTCCGTCCCGTTGCGCAAAGATCTTGCCGTTGAAGTTGACGAAGCAGCTAGGCAGGCAAGCAAGCAAGGCAAAGACGTTATTCGCCGCCCTTTGGCAAAGGGACGGAGAGGGCTGTGCTGGGTCCCCGTCGAGTGAACGGTGGGTAATTACTCACTAGTTGAGGTCCAAAGCAGTATATCTGTTACCGCGTCCCGCTGCGCAGCTGGCGCTGAGGAAGGTACCGTTCTGTGACCATTGTGTGCATGATACGTTGATGGGAGTGCTTCCGTCGGGATCTTGGCCTGCTACAAGAAGAACGCAGAGCCCGATGAGAAGGAAGGTGGACATCATGGAGAGGGGAGAGACTTGATGATTTCAGAATGACAGATAACGGTAGAGTCCCGGAGCGGTGTGTTCGAGTTGAGAGATAGGTATTTAAAAAAATATGGTGAGCTGAACTGGTTTAGTAGGTTTCCGGAAGTAGTTGCGCGGCAAGGCGAGCAAGTAGATGTACCTAGCAAAGTTATAAAGACAGACAAAGAGAGTATTCGCATTATGGGGATTGGAATCGAGGGTGCTTTTTAAACCGTTCGACCCCTGATGTAATCTACATTCCTGACCGTAGCCTGTGACACTCGATCCGCATTCCTCGCGAAAACACACACCTCCAAGTCACGTGTCCAAGGCATGCATTGCTACATACACATCTTGCTCCGTATATACAATCTGACCCAGTCATCCCTCGAAGGTCTCGGAGTCGCGAGACTCCTAGGGTGACACAGGCGTTTACCGTGTTGTGTGTCACCTTGGCGCCTCGATGAGAGAACGAGGCCAGGGTGAGACACAGGTTAAACAGAGTAGTCGAAGAAAATCTATAATCACCTGTCGCAAGAAGGAGGAAGCACCGATCAAAATCGCAAGCAACATGAGCAAGGTGATGTGAACTGTAAAACCTGTTACGAGCTTCATGTGAACCGTAAGCCAGTTACGAGCTCAACACACTACATCGGTATGGTATGGAATCCAACCCATGTATCCATCTCCCTGTCACAAGCATTTCCAGGATCTCCCCTCAGACTCCTTCCACTGCCGAAACCCTCATTCCCAAGCTCTGTCCGGAAATCGAGGGAAAGCCGGGAGTCTCATCTTCAGTCTAGTTGTCCGGAATCGTCGCGAATGTGTATCGGGGGCCATTGACTGCCTCGGCCCATACACCAAAAAAAACCTTCTTAAGGTGAACATCAGTCCATCCGCCCTCTTTCAAAACGCTCAGCTTGACAGTGTCGAAGATCTTTGGCACCTTTTTATATGCCTTCTCGACCTCAGCGACAAATTCCTTTGCTTCATCATCATCCATAAATTCCTTTGCAGTGGTCATGGAGAATTCGTGATTAACAGGCTTTTTGGCCCAGTCGTAAAACTTGTCGTCGAGGTTGTCGTCCAGTGCTGCGAGAAAATTACCGGCCCGTGGACCGCTGTTGTCATTGGGCGCCCCTCCGCTGCTATCGACTTCCAGGAAGAAGATGGAGATCTGGGGATCATGAATGTCTGGGTATTCCTCCTTGTAAATGCACATTTCCATCATGGTGCGGTATATGATATCCTGCAGGGCTTCTTCCTCCTCACCCAGCCACTTAGCATCCGTGACGATAATGATGTTGAGAGGCTTTGGCTTAGAGTCATCAGATGCAGTCAAGTACTGTGACCAGTAGGTGTCTGTGGTGCTCTTCAGTAATCCGGAAAGGCTCACGAAGGGGTCATTCGAATCATCCTCATAGATATTCCGGTACCAGCCATCTTCCGGTTTGTTATGCCTCGCGCAGCCATTCTCATCGATGGGGAACAGATAGGGTACAATCCCGTTTTGAGATAGCTTTCCCAAAATTTTATCGAATACTTGATCGACCTCTTCCCTCTTCTCATGCAGGGTTTGGCTCATCACGTCTTCGATGATGAAAGTGTTGACAACGGTGAGTTCGTCAAAGTCAGCCTTTGGGGCTTGGTGTACCGCATTAGCTCCCGTAACAGATGGTTTGAATTGAAGTGCCTGCCTACCTGAAGAATCGGAATCGGAATCGCCGGCTGGCATGGTCAAGATGATGGATGAGGGCTGATAAGGTTGATCTGTGTCAAGTCTGGTATGAAATGGTTATGCCACGAATCGTCCAGTAGGAAGAACACTCAACCCTTTTTAAGGTATTTCGATGGTAACACGATGTACAAAGTTCGCCGCACTCGATTCATCGCTTGAATCAAAGAATGCCTCGCACAGGCAAACATTACTCAAGCCATGAATGCGACCGCAAGCAACACCTTCTTGGTGGGAGCTTGGGAGGCTCGGAAATCACTTTCAACACGTAGCCAGGCAAACCCTCGCTGGACCAGGTCTAGTCAGGACTCAGGAGGGACAGGAATCTCGTTCAACGTCTAGTGCAGTTGCTGCAATATCAACCTTGGGAGTCGGTAGGCCATATAGTTTACTTCAGAGTCAGCAGACATTTACTTTATGGATAGCGAGTGTTCGCTGTTGCACCAACTTCAACGCGATTTCTTTTCGTGGTCCAATCAAGTGACATCGTACATACAAACAGTCAGGGTTCGTGGATTCGTATGGTACAGGCCGTCGAGTTATTCTCCCATTTGGCAGGCCCCCCCTTTCCAAGACAGTGCGGTTCACTGGCACCCGAACGTGGATCCGCATGAAATGCTCACATGATAGGCGAACACATGCGTAGATGTCGATCCGATGCGGGACGAGTTCGTGCAGTCCGGAGAGCATGCAAGACGGCAAATTTTAGTGACCGGTCAGCTTGCTCAGGATGCCGCTCGGCTTCTTGTCCTTCTCAAAGACGCCGAGCAGACTCTTCCAGACCTGACCTGGCTCCTGGCTGGCATCGATGCCCTTCCAGATACCAGTCTTCTTGTAGTAGCCTACGACAGGGGCGGTCTGGGCGTGGTAGGTTACCAAACGCTTCTTGAGGGCTTCCGCGTTGTCGTCGGAGCGCTGGACCAGTGGCTCGCCAGTGATATCATCCGTCATGTGCTTCTTGGGGGGTTGAAGGTGCTGTGGTAGCTTCGGCCCGAGGCAGGGTGCACCAAGCGGCCAGTGATGCGGGAGACGAGCAGAGAGTCGTCAATCTGCAGCTCAACAGCGTGTTGCAGGGGCGATTTCTTCTCTGCCAACATGCCGTCCAGGGCCTCGGCCTGGGGAATGGTACGGGGGAAACCGTCGAGGATGAAGCTATCGTAGCGCGTCAGCATGCACCGCGAGCTACGCCGGATATTCAGGCTCTGACATACCCGCCCTTGCACTCCTTGTTAGTCTCAAGCTCGGCCTTGATCATGCCGATGACAATGTCGTCGCTGACGAGACCACCGGCATCCATGATCTTCTTTGCCTCCTTGCCGAGGGTCGTCTTCTTGGTGATCTGGGATCGGAGCATATCGCCGGTTGCCTATCAGTCGCGTCAGCAGTGTTCCGTCGTCGCCGCAGGCGCAGAGAGGATATCCTTTTGCTCACCAGGTGACAGCATGAGAACCTCTCCTTGATCTTGGGGGCCTGTGTTCCCTTGCCTGGAACGGACACGTCGGGTCAGCATATGCGCCGGCAGTTCCAGTGGCCCGACACGCTCAAGCTACAACGTACCAGCACCGGGAGGGCCCATAAGGATCATGAGCACGCCTTCGGTAGGCGCAGCCTCGCCTGTCCGGCGTTCCTCAAGCTTCTGGACACGGGTCTCGAGGCTTGTCACGACATCGCGCAACTTTTGCATCTCGTTGTCGATGACACCCATCTTCGCGGAAATATTGGGAGGAAGGACCGGACGGTAGCAAAGTATACAAGAAAGAGGAGGAAGAAGACTGGGGAAAAGGGGAAGGGGGTGAGGATTCGTAAGTCGGGAAGCAGGACTACGTGAAGGCTGGAGGGGAGACGATTGAGATCAGGAAAGCTGGCTGCGAGCTCCGATCTTGAAGGTTGGCCTGGCGAATGGATGCGACAAAAAGATCTCAATTGAGGTTCCTATTGGTCGGAAATAGTAGTAGTGGATACACGTCCTCTACCAGAGTCCTGTTTTAGCGGCTCGGTCAACTGGAGCTCGGTTAATCTTCGAGAGCCAAGCCAGGTTGTTAGTGGGAGGTGGAGCCTCGGGACTCTCTACCCCTTCTCCCGGCTCGTGACGGAATGTTGGGATGGCAGTTGTAACTTGTGGCATTTTGGGTGAAGACTGCTGACCATGTACCAGGATCGTGGTCACTAACTAGTCAACTAGACATGTCACGTCGCTGACAGTGCAAGAGCTGGGTGAGCTCCTCTTGTACAGCACCAAGCATGTCATCACAGGATGGTATTGCGACTCCCGATTACGAAGTAAGGTGGAAGTGTGCACTGACTCGGCAAAAAGAGGCCACGGTAGGCAATATCACAGTGTCCGTACGAACCCTTCACATCCGTGGCCGTCGCCGTGTCTCGTACTTGTTCGAAAATAAAATAAAAACAAAAACAAAAGCTTTTTGATGTTACAGTTAGCTTAACGCTGGAAAGAACCTGTTCCGTAGATTACCCCGTACTCCGATAAATCGTTCAATCTGTTGGGTTACGAGAGCTCACGCTGCAAGCCACCTCAGCCACTTGCCCAAAGCACATCCTTGGATATGGATCTAGCTGAATCGGGTAGTAAGCTCAAAGATCCCGGTCGTCTAGCGGGCCGCAAGGCAGTCACGACTACGATAGCACCGGCCCTGCACAGCTAGCTGAGAAGCATCATCAGCCTCGCTACACAGTATTCCATCCATAAACCCCCCCCAATCTCCAATCAAACCCGCATCCTCATCCCACCACAATACCCAACACCCAGGACCTGTGAGCGGACTACCACGATGCCTGCCACCACCGCCGAGACCCTTTCGATCGTCTCGAGAAGCGTCACCGTCGCGCCTCTTGTCCTTCTCTCAGTCGTCGATCACTACAACAGAGCCGCCAAGGGCACGAGGAAGCGAGTAGTCGGTGTTTTGTTGGGCCAGAACGATGGAAAGAACGTCAGAGTATCCAACAGCTTCGCAGGTGAGTCATGGCCCCGAACGAGTCCCGACCATGTCCATGTCTACGATCAGCAACCTAACCTGAGTGTTCCCCGCCAGTGCCGTTTGAGGAGGACAACGATGACCCCTCAGTCTGGTTCTTGGACCACAACTATGTGGAGAACATGAACGACATGTTCAAGAAGGTTAACGCCCGCGAGAAGTTAATAGGCTGGTACCACTCCGGTCCCAAGCTGCGCGCATCCGATCTCGAGATCAACGAGCTGTTCAAGCGATACACACCGAACCCGCTGCTGGTCATTATTGATGTCCAGCCCAAGGAGTCGGGTGTGCCCACAGATGCCTACTTTGCCGTAGAGGAGATCAAGGATGTGAGTGCATACGAGGAAGAAGCAGCGGCAGGACTCTAAACTGACTGGTCGAACAGGACGGCACAACGACCTCCAAGACCTTTGTACACACCCCTTCTACCATCGAGGCCGAGGAAGCAGAGGAGATAGGAGTGGAGCACCTGCTGCGCGATATCCGCGACGTTGCCATCGGCACCCTGTCCACGCGCATCACGAACCAGTTGCAGTCACTGCAAGGCCTTCACCTGCGATTACGGGACATCCAGGCCTACCTCCAGAAGGTTCAGGATGGACAACTGCCCGTCAACCATGCCGTCCTCGGAAACCTGCAAGACATCTTCAACCTTCTGCCTAACCTTTCCACGCCGAAGCCGACAGCAGATGGCAAGGCCGGCAACGCCAGCGAGCTATCACACGCTCTGAGCGTCAAGACCAACGACCAGCTGCTGGCCATCTACCTGAGCAGTCTGATCCGGGCCATCACTGCTTTCCATGACCTGATCGAGAACAAGATTCAGAACCGACAGCAGCAAGAAGACAAGGAAGGCAAGAAGGACGAGGCTGGTGCAGCAAAGGATGGCGAGAAGGAGAAGAAAGAGGGAACGAATGGCGTGAATGGCGAGTCAACGGAGAAGAGCGGCGAGAAGGAGAAGAAGAAATAAACTTCAAGTCGTCGGTGCCGTGCTGGCTGACGAGGCGTTTGGTAATGCATGGGAGCCCGCTGGCAGTGTGTACAATATCCTGATACCTAGACGACGGCGGGTCTGGCTGGTCAGGGGGCGTCGGGCCAAGACGGTGATGGACGTTGGCCAGACGAGATGCTTTGCATACACTCGTGATTCATCTCGTTTGATGTATAAGCAAGAATGCGATGCCCCGAGTAGGACTCCCAGTTGCAGTCGCAGTTGTACATTCCTTGGGGGCAATAATGACCATCTTTCCCAAGCCGAAACGACCGAAACGCCGTCCTGCCCATCATGAAGATCATAACACCACGTATAGCCCGCCCTTGGGGCCGAGTCGTGAAGCCTTGCAGCCCCCAACTCTTGACGTTTCGTCAGGTCCCGGCAATCAATCCAGCCCCTTCCTCCCTCCCAACGCTCCTCTCCTCGACAAAGCCACCAAGCATACCGTCCCATCTCTCCGCCAGCACGCAGGCAAGAAGGTGCTTGCAGCAAGGCACACCACCCGTCCCGACTCCTCCCCTATCCACCGCGGTTCCATCCGCGCTCAGCCCGCCAAACTCCCACTGCATACCCCCCTTTCTTCCTCCCAGGCCTCTCCCGCAGGCGTCGACCCAGACCCGCGACCGACAATCTCGTACTCGGCCGCCTCCTCGGCCGGAAACGCCGAAAAGGCAAAAGAGGCACAGCTGCAGCTCCACGCGCGCGTCCTGACGACGTACACGGGTCCCGGATCCGGCCCGTGGTTCCGCGACCGACGCGACGGGGGTTTTTGCGCTGACCGCACGAGGTAGAACGCGCGGGCGTCGAGGACGGCCTGCCCGGTCTCGTCGTCCGCGCTGTTTGTGGTGGTGGGGAGGGGGAGGACGCGGGTGACGAGGCGGCGGTCTAGGAGGTCGAGGGCCGGGAGCAGGACGGAGGGGTAGAGGGTGTGGAGGGTCATGAGGAGGGGCCGGGCGTTGCGTGAGAGGTGTCGTAGTGGGTTTGGTGGGGGGTTGGGTTGGTTTGGAGGGAGGGTCTGGGATGTGAGGGTGTTGAGGAGGGATGTGAGGATGGTTCGTGGTGGTGGGAGGGCCTCCATGGTGGCGGAGATGTTGTTGTTGTTGTTGTTGTTGTTGTTGTTGTTGTTGTTGTTGTTGTGGTCGTTGTTGTATTGTTGTATTGTTGTGCGCAGTCCTCACGGCGATGAGAGCGACAAAATCTGTGTCCAAGCTTGTGGGAAGATCTTGAGAATGGGATAGGATGGGATGGGACGTGTGATGAGGTCTGGTGTCAAAGGTGTGGTTGCGAGAAAAGACAGTGCCACTGTTTCAGCAATACACTGTGTCATTGTCAGGTCAGGCAGACAGAGGCGAGATTGGACGACGGGAATTCCGTACGAGGCTGTGATGGTCGAGGTGTTTTTACATCAGTTTGAAAAGATATGTACATAAGTTAATTTTCAACATCCAAAACGGCCCCGTTTCCCACCTAGCATACAGATCATGTACACTACATCTCACACCCATTCCTTGGGATTTCTGAGCACATCGACTAACCGCTGTTCCCGGCTCTTCGGCTCCGGCTCGTGCATATAATGCCACTGGGCCGTCAGGGGCATACTGATGAGGATGCTCTCCACCCTCGACCCGGGGACGTTCAGGCCGAATGCGGTTCCCCGGTCGTGGACCAAGTTGAACTCCACATAGCGGCCTCTCCGCACCTGCTGCCATTCCTTCTCCTTTGCGTTGAACGGCATGTCCTTTCTCTTCTCCATGATGGGGATATACGACGGGATGAAGCTGCTCAGGATATCCTTGACAAAAGCGAAGCCGTTCTCAGGGTCGGCCACCTCCTCGTCCAGGTCGTCAAAGAAGATACCACCGATCCCTCGCCTTTCGCCCCGGTGCTTGTTGTTGAAGTATTCGTCGCACCATACCTTGTATTTGGGGTAGTAGTCCTTATCGTGCTTGTCGCAGGTCTCCTTTAGCGTCTTGTGGAAATGCACAGCATCCTCGTCAAATAGGTAACTCGGCGTCAAGTCGCTGCCACCTCCGAACCACGCAGCCTGTGATGTACCGTCGGGGCGCATCGTCTCAAAGTACCGGCAGTTCATGTGTACGGTGGGTGCCATGGGATTCTTGGGGTGTGCCACTAGGCTCAACCCCAGCGCGTAAAAGTCCAACTGCTCGACGTCTTCGGCAATGTTCTTGTGGTTGGCGCGCATGCTCTCCATGGCCTTCTTGTTTAGGGTACCATAGACGACGCTGATATTCACGCCGGCCTTCTCGAACACGTTGCCGTCCTGGAGCACGCATGATGTGCCGCCGCCACCATGCGGCCGTTGCCACTCGTCGACGCGGAAGCTGCCGCCGTCCATCTTCTCGAGGGCAAAGACAATCTCTTTTTGCTTCTCGCGGATGAACTCCTCCATCCGAAGACGCATGGGCGATTCTTCGTTCACGCCACCCTCGCGCCTGGTGCGCTCATCGAGCTCGGCAAGGGAGCGCGAATCGAGTCTGAGGGGCTTTTGCCTGGCCTGGAGGAGGGAAGGCAGGGTTAGCGGTCAAGTTCCGGTGGGGTCGGTTCAGGGGTGATTAATGGGAAGACAGCTTACCATGGTGTATGTCAGAGCCGAAAGAGACAGGATTCCAACTGCTGCGGCAACGGAGACGTTCTTGAGTCTCGAGCTGGTCTTCTGCGCTGTGTCTGCTCCTGAGCTGAAGAAGCGATGTGGCACACGACCCGGGACAGCCGCCAGTGTCCGCGGCCGCAGCCTTAATATCTGGAAGGCATCGCGCCGTGACATTTTCTCGGTAGGTCGAGGCGTCACTCCGAGGTCAATTGATTACCGAGCGACGGAGTTAGTTGATGGAAAGATGTAGAGAATCACTCCACGATCGTCTCGAATCGAATGTTCGTCGAATGTTCAAAAGCCAAGCTTCCCGAGCTACAGCTGCCGACCGGGGACTAGCAGGGGTCTTCAGATCACCCCCACCATCATTGATTGGCCAAATCGGCCTCGCCCCTGACAGCCCGCTGACACTTTGACAGCTCTGCCGTCGTTGGTTCGATGCCTTTCTTCCCATCTTTGCATCCGCCATCGAGTTGAGAGAGCCAAGGCGCAGAACGCAGGAATGGGCCCAGGGCTGTCGTCCCATCGGCCGGCATAGCGTTGACCCGATCAACCTCCAAAGACGATTGCATGATGACTTTCCGTATGCAACATGCGACGATGCATGCCATGCGCTTGGCCCTAATGAAGGGATTTTCTTACCTGTAGGCTATAGCCGAAAGATGCCATCTTTTGTTAGACTTGTTATTCGGCGTGTATTGTAGAAGCACAGGATTCATGTACCTACAGGCTACGATAACTTAGGGGTAAAGGTACTAAAGGAGAATAGGCACAAGTTACAACACACGCAAGGAGTGCCGGACTGACCGACGCTTACGCGCAACACCGCACATTTGTCACCTACAACCTTCACGGACTTGAATTGCACCAAATTGGAACCATAATGCTCATTCTCAACCACCAAGACTTTCATTATACATGGCACTGAAGCTGGACCTATACTCCTATCGACATGGGCAAGAAACTGTCGGGACGGCCCGTTGTGATCACCAAGAGCTGTTCTACTTTTATAGCGTTCGAAGAAGGCGTGAGCTTCGATAATTAATATTATGGCAGTTACTGGATACCATGAACTCGGATGCAATCGGGGAAATGACGCCACAAGTACGTTTTTGTAGGGGAGAACGGCGGTAAGGCTCAACTAGAACCGGAAAGAGAACCAAGGTTTCGTCTAGGCCACCGAGGAGGACGCGGAAAGATAGAGTCTAGTTAGGTTAAGCTGGACTTCGCGTCCGAACAGGAGCACCGGCATGTGTGCAGATGGCGTTCGAGGCCCAGGGAATGGAGAAGGCGGAAGTTGAGTAGAGCCAGGATAGATGGGATGTGTGCTGAGTTGTGCTATAGGAAAAGGACATTATGGGGTTGGATGTGTTGTGTTTTTGGTTACCCCTTAATAGGGGTTACTTAGGAGTCAGGAGACATGGGCTTCTTCATAGTAATAGGGGGTTATGCCACGAATAGATCGATGAGTTGATCGCAAACGCAAAACTGCCCTTGAGCTACGATGATACACACGGATACCCAAACGACGAGCATGCGGGAATGTCCTCGAGTGTAACCGGGAACCCGGTCAGATGCCACGTTGCACCACTGCGAGTCTGCGACTCATAGTCGCCCACCACCTTCACGATCACACATTGAGTTTCTCCGACACTCCACAACACCACTCTATTCAGCCTGCGACAGATTGTCTGGCAGCATCCTCGGGCTCTCTCAGTAGAGCTCCTGGCTGGTGTATAGCCGGAAGCGCTGTAGCCTAGTTACCAGTTCTGCGACTACTTGCAGGCCCAAATCTCTGGTCTTCACCGTCTTGTAGCCAGATCCATACTCCAGTCCCGGGCATTCCGAGATTACCCCTGCCTGCCATCCCCATGCACGATGGCGGCTTGACGTCGCATCGTGTTCTCGCGATCCGGAGTGCTCCCAAAGCCAGGTGTTGATCAACCGAATTGACCGACTCTCGATTTCCAAGTGTCCTGGTTGTGGGGATTAGGCGGAGGCAGGGTTAGGGTTCATCTGTACAGCATCGTCAGCCTCGTAGTCTTCCCCAGCGATTCGGACGTTCATCGTACCTTGCGCTTGCCACCGGGGGCCTCGCTGATGTTGACGAAGCGGCGAGTGTAGATCTCGCGCTTGTGGGCGCGGCCCTTGGGGGTCTTGCTCTTCTCCTGAGGCTCAACCTTGGGGGTCTGCGACTTGACCTTGCCTGCGCGCATGCGTGTCAGCTTCGCTCGTTCTGCGACCAGTGATGATGGACGTACCGGCTCGGGCGAGACTTCCGTGAACCTTTCCCATGATGTCTGTTTTATGCGTTTATGATGGATTTCGCGTGTATTAGTTGGTTGGAGTGTCGTGAACGTAGTGCGTGTTGAATGATTGATGGGGCGTATGGCAATATGATTGTTCGGAGTTTGGAGTTTTTGAAAGCAGTGCGCCAGCGGCAAACGATTTTGTGGGGCATCTGGCTTGGATTCCAGGGTGACAGTTTTGGTTTTCTGCCAAGACAACGAGAACGTGGGGAGACGATCCTTACGTACCACAGTACACGCAGTACACTGTGCAGTAACTAGTAACTAGTTAACTTACTGTTACATGTCACTCTCTGTGAGCTGCATGCACTGACCTGTTCATGAGAATGCAAATTTTAGTAAAAGTAACTATCCCATCGTCATTCAAGCCTCTCGCTAATCGGTGGCCCGGGGTTCAGAGAAAGCCACCTTGTGTATCCGTACGCCGTACGGATACTCCGTAGTCGGGTTCACAACTACTGATAAACAAAACGATCACAAGCCTCGATACTAGAAACTGCAACGCCGGTCAGTCTCAACCTTCACTAGACTGTCTTGGCTTTTTTTCCACGAGACGATGGCAAAGGCCATGCATGTCTCAGACAACTTCGACGTCGTGCGATGAGATTTTGTCTGCTTCTCCCCTCGAGAACCACCCCGCTGACTCAAACATTATCCGCATCCAGTATCAGCGTTGTCGCGGCTGGCGCAAGGTAGTTGGTTGCAAACGATGAGGTTGTTGTGACGAATATCGTGGCTCGGCTATTTGAAGTCGTTTGTGACGGGACTTGATAGCTCACAATTTATCGTTGATATTGTTTTCGTCGTTTGCTCCAGACCAAAGAAGTAACTATTGCCAAGTCACATCTCACAATTAGACATAAACCCTGAGGGCTCCCTATTCGCTTAGCACTAATTAACTAACGTTATGCGGTACCTCGTCCCATCGCATATAGGCAAAAGTACCCTTGATGGATATTTCGTCGGAACATCGAGTAGATTAGTTCGTCGCAGTCGGGTTTGCAGCGAGACACACTTTTTACCTTGACAATCTTCGTGAGAACCGAAGTACGGAGTACC
This sequence comes from Arthrinium puccinioides, assembly GCA_022414665.1. NCBI lineage: Eukaryota > Fungi > Ascomycota > Sordariomycetes > Amphisphaeriales > Apiosporaceae > Arthrinium > Arthrinium puccinioides. Next base: position 1,474,350 of record JAIUNF010000005.1, read on the forward strand.
GGTACCTACCGGGTCTTTCTTGTGCAATGTAACGGTATTACGTGTAGAAAGCCACAACTCTCCGGTGCTACGGTAGTATCCTCCATACGGCTTGGGAGGCTCTGAGCGAAGAACCTACGAAGTACTACGGTAGACCGTGCTACCATGCAAGGCGTTACCCCAACGGCACCTTGCTTCGATAGAGAGGTGATGCAGCTTAGTAACTAACTTATCACGGTAAGCTCGGTAACTTGGAACGAGGCCGTTTACTGTGTAACAACCAAGTTAGCCACCAAGTGTCCGTTCTCCGTATCTATCCGTACACACTAGTTACTAGTAGTAAGCAACCTTCCCTACCTGCGCAGATAGTGTTTCGGGCTAGAGTCGCTAAGACAAGGTAAAGACCCCTCCACTACGGAGTAGTTACTGTGTAACTCCACCCACCCGGCCCGCAATGTCCAGCCCATACCCCTGTCGATTCGCTTCGTGACTGCAGCACTCGGGCCTGCAGAGGCACTGCACGTCCATGCAGACGCTCTCAATCCTTGACATACACTTCACTCTATGACGGGATCTGTCAATGTCAAACTGCGTGGAGAGCCTGGACAATGAGAGACACGCCGATCGCTCACACTCTATCTCCCCTCGACTCTCACACCCCTCGCTCCCCTCTATCGGCACCCGATCCCTAGCAAACCACACCGTTTCTCAGTGGTTGGCGGCTGGCCTCGTCTCTATCTGCTCCTTTTTAGCATCGACACCTACGAGTCAGGTCTAGACACCCTTTCCCACCGACTACACAGGAGCTACCCAGCCTCGCGAATACCTGCGACCTGACGAATACCTGCGACCCCTACGGACCAACAACCTCTCTATACCTACCTCCCGAGAGCTATCTATCCCAGCTTCACCCCCTTTATCGCGTTCAAGGACTTGCTCTGGGCATCTCATACATTCACGACAGTACCGAGCCTTTTGCGTCTCTCAAGATGCCTCGTTCCAGGTTCTCCAAAGAGCGACAGGATGTCCTTCTGGATTGGGTAAGAATTCCCTTCCTCAGCAACATCCGAGTCTTCTTCCAGACCATGGTCTAATACTATCTACAGGCCCGGAAGATGTTGCTGGATGGCAAGCAGAAACCAGGCCCCGACAACGTTGAAGCATTGTACGATGGCTCCATCTTCTCCGACCTCCTCGAAATTATAGACAGCGAGTACAAGCCGCAAGAGCTGCAAGAAAACCTGGCAATAGCCGCCGCATCCGGTGGTCGACCCGTCGAGGGCAGGCGCCGGAACTTGCACATCATCAACCTGGCTTTACGCGATTTCATCCGGAAAAACTTGGACAATGCCGAGGCCTTGGTCGAGGACATCAACTTCCAGGCGCTGGACAAGAACCCCAACAATGAGGGCATGTGCGAGATCCTGGCTGTCTTCCTCCTGACCAGTCTGAACTCCCAGAGCAGCAAATTGTCGCAGGATATCCTGATGAGCATGCAGCAGAGCAGCCAGAACACGCCGCAGCTGAACATACTGATGGGCATCATGGCAGAGTGCCAAGCCAAGCTCAGTCAGGGGGCGAGCGCCAGCGCTACCTCTTCAGAGTCCGCTGCCGAGCTTCCTCACGATGCCACATCTGCTGCCTCTTACCCGGCCGCCACTCCCTCCGCAGCAGGCACGCAGAACGATCTAGCAGTAGAGGCCGAATTTATTCGTCTTCGCCGAGATAACGAAAAGTACGCGAGGCTGGCTGCCGACCTGAAGACGAAATATGACCACCTCCAGGACAGCTACAATGAGCTGAAGGCGATCCATTCCGAGACAGTCAACGACAGAGATGAACTGCAGACTCAATTGGAGTCGGGCGCGTACAACTCGGAACTTCAGGCACGAACCAAGAGGGAACGAGACGAGAAGATCAAGCTCATCGACAACCTCGAGATCCAACTGGAGGAGATGGCTCGAAGGAAGGAAGCATTTGAGCAACTGGCCAGACGTCTCGAGATCGAAAACAAACGCCTAGCCCCTCTTTTTGGCGAGAACGAGGACTTGAAAAGGATCAACGAGGATCTTAGTAAAAAGGCAAACACGGCAGAGCACTTGAAACAGAAGCTCGAGACCCTGCGTCCGCTTGAGCACGAGGTCCAAAAACTGCGCAGTGAGCGGGTTGAGATCTACAAGGAGCAGGAGAAGATTGTCTCATCCCAAAGGCATCTCGCACAACTCAAGGCCGAAAATGACAACTACGCCATGAAAATGAGATCTTATGAGATTCAGGAGAGCGAGTTTCGAGATCAGCGGACCACATGGACGATACAGTTCCAGCAGCTACAGCGACACGCCGAGAGTCTCGAGATGAAAGCAAAGCATGACGAGGAAATGGTGAAAGAGTTGCAGGAGAAGGTTATGCTGCTCGACCCGTCGTCTTCGCCCGGGACACCGTACACGCCACAAGCGCCCAGCCGGTCTCTTGAAGACGAGCTTTCGGACAATAACAACACGGAATTCTCACTCAAAGATCTTGAAATCTCTCGTCTACAGGCCGAGAACTCGCTGCTCAAGGCAAGCATTGGCACCGAGTCTGAAAAGGGTCTAATGTTGCAACAAGTCGAGAGCGAGCAGCACCTTCGCAAGTCACTGCAGGAGAAGTACAACGAGCTCTTCGAGAAGTACACTATCGGTCAGGATTCTGTCAATGCGTTGATCAAGAACACAAACGGAGGGTTAGTCCACGCCCGTCGAGCAGCTCTCAGATTCACGCCCAGCCTGGAGATACTAACATTGCATTGCGTTAGAAACGACATCTACGAAAGCCTCCAAAAACAGATGCAAGCTGAAGAGAGTCGCGCCAAGCTCCTTGCTGATCAACTTGAGGCTGCACAGGCCGAGATCAAGGACAAGGAACGCGAGCTACTCGAAGCCCAGGGCGACAGTAAGATTATTTTCATCAGCCTCGTACTTCAACAAGGCAAAAATACTGACTTGAAAATAAAGTCTCGGCACTTTCCAAGGACGGCCAGGACGTGCTCCACGACCTCAAGCAGACAGACAATATGCTGGCCATTTCACTGCGTGCTGATCTCGACGCCCTGCGCAAGAAGTACGATGCGCTCAAGAGTGACTTTGATGCCAAGCAAGAGCAACTTGTGTCTACTCTCATCGGAAAAGAACATTTGCGCAAGGAAGCCGAGGCCGTCAACGCAGAGCTGCAAAAGGTCGTCGATGGCGCCAGCCCGGACACGGCCAAGACGACTGAAAAGATAGAGAAGTTGCGTATCAAGTACAAGCAACTGAGCGAGGTAAGCCTCTCCTCTTTTCTCTCTCGACCGGGTCTTCTAGCCCCCCCTGGTATGAGCTATCAGCTGATGTTCGTGTCAAACTAGCAATACGACAAGTCTGAGAAGGTTCGCCTTGAGCTCGACAAGACCTTGAAAGCGCTCCGGGCTGGCACAGTCGATGGCGAACAGAAGGTAGATCATGTTGTTGCTAGAATGGGCACTGGCAGGGAGAAGCTAACTTGTTGTGCAGCTTCAACAGGAGCAGGTCATCAAGAACCTGCAGCGAGAGAACGCCTTGATTGCCACGGCCTGGTACGACCTCACGAGCCGGCTGCAGAGCAACCATGTCGTCCTACAGAGACGAAACGATGCGCCAAAGAGTTGGCTCAACAAACAGCGACAGATGGTCAACGGTAAGAAAGACGAACCCGCTCCTCCTCGTTCTGCATGCCCGCACGTGCCACGCACGAGCTTATGAACCGCCGTGAGAGCTGTAACTGACAAAACTACAGCCACGCCGAGGAGATAGGAGCTTCAAGCTTGACGTTGGCCCAGTTGCCCTTTCGGTATCTTGTTGAACATTTGCATGGTGGGAGTTGGGTCATTTAGACATGGAGGCACCTGAGGCTGCTTGCTGAGAGGAGGTCGACACCAACGGTATTGAGGTGGTTCGTTTTTATTCTTATCCGGGCAGTGTCCATACGTACTTTGTGGACTGTGTTGTTTTTGGCGAGCATGTTATATACCCTTCGACTAGATATCATTAGTAGGGCAAGGCGAACGGCATTCGCCGGAGATGAGGGGCATCGTGGTGCCTCCTGGAACGATGCGAGTCGCTCGAGTCGCTCTCCTGGGTAGCTAAGATTCTTGGTAGCACGCGTTTGACCGGGCTGCTCGCTATGCGGCCCGTTCTCCAACCCCAGCGTCCCCTTGGAAGATTTTCCGACCCCTATGTGAACCGTGGTCAGGGGCACATATGGCATGTGCTGGCGATCCAAAGCAATCCAACCCAAGGGAGATTGGGAGGCGGGAGGCATCTTCCTTGAAGCTGAAGGTCGAGGGGTCAGAGGTCGGATAAACGTTGTAAATATACGAGTCCGGATGGAAGATTGCAAAGGCAGTGAAACCGACGCGCGCGGTTCTTCGGCCCAACTTGTGCTATTCTCATCCGTCTCTGCGCGTTGCCGGGCCGAGGGGAGCGCAGCGCAAAAGATCAGACAGTTGTCGGCTAGCGTTTCACGACTCTTTCAATGCAGACTCGTCGCTCCGTTTTTTGTGGGGACCATCGTCGCGACGGGTTTCAGTCCCACACCCGTCTAGTTGGTTCCAGCGTGCTGCGCGCATGTATCCATAGGTAATCCGTACTACGGAGTACAAAGAGAGGGAGTACGGGACATGGGGCGGCAGTCGGATGTTCTGAAGCTTCTCCATGAGCGCATTTTCGAGTAATGGAGTGCTTACGTTATTGCTAATATATATCTCGGGTTGTTTTGTACATTTGCTGCTTACTGGTGACTGGCTCACTTGGTAAACAATTCACATGTACTCGCTCCTGGCCCTAGTGGCCGTGGCGGGTGTGTCTCTCGTCGCGGGCAAGACGCCGACAGGGTTCACTCCGGCCTCCGATGCAGAACTGTTTGTGAGATTCGGCCAGGTCGCTGCTGAGGGTGGACTTGTAGTTCCGCAGAAGGGTACGTACGCCCATAAGGGGCACCCACACCACACAACCATCCCACTCACCCACCCCCCGTCTTTCGTCTCCGAAGATGGGCGTCTCGCCGGCATGAATGCTCATCGGGATAACCCACAGATGTTTTGTCTGCGCCGACCCTGGCCACGACATCCCGACTCAAGGGTTCGAGCTATACCGTCATCATGCTGGACCTCGACCTCACCTTCAAAGTCAGCCCGCCCGTCCTGCTTCACTGGATGCAGACGGACCTGAGCCCGGCGTCGGCCGCCGTCACGCAGTTCACGACCTCGAGCGTGGACGAGGTATTCCTGGTCAACAACGTCCGGAACACGACGGCGTATGCGCCGTACCTCCCGCCCGCGCCGCCGCCCGTGGCGCCGCTGAGCCATCGGTACGCGCAGATCCTGATCGACACGAGCGACTCGTCGCCCGTGGACTTTATGGCGATGAAGAAGGCGGCCGCGACGAGGGTCGCCTTCGACGTCCAGGCCCTGCTCGTGTCCACGGGGCTGCAGAACAAGGTGGTCGCGGGAAACTCGTTCACCGTGACGAACCCGGGCCCGGTCGACAGGGGGGACGAGTTAGACGTGCCGCCGCCGGGCATGGCGGATGTCCCGTGGGAAAAAGGGCGCTACCCTACGCCCTTTTCTCCCCCCTCCCGGCCAGCAGGGCGGCAACAGTAACGGCGGAGGGTATACGCCCGGCAACACCATCATGATGCCGTCCAACTCCGAGTGCACGGATTGCTACGGGTCGGGTATCAATACCGGCTCGGCCTCGCTCATCAGTGAAATGGCGGCGCACGCGGTCGCCAAGAATATTGGGATGAGGTCGGAGAGGTCTGCTTCGCGCATGGCGATCCTGGGGCTGCTGACTTCTGCGTGGGTGGTTCTCCGCTAGAGTTGTTAATTCGTGTGGTTTCTGCTGGCCTTCTAAAGAAGCCGGCAGCTAGAAGCACGGCTTCAGGTGGGCTGAGCGAATAAAGATAAAAAAATATAAAAAAACTTGGACAAGTCCTTGGATATAGAACTCGTTCAGCAAGCCCATATGGTTCAATCGTGGAGTATGAGCCGCTTATATTTTTGAGAGCCGCTGTTGAATTTTTCCAAGACATGCGAGCAGCTCCTCAACATCGGCAGCCATAGCGAAGATGTAGAAGTCGTTGCGTACAAGTACAAATCGTGTCCCTGCTTTGAAGCGCTTCATGTAATTTGCCGGATCATAAACAGGTCTCATCTCCTTGTCGGAGAGGTGCTCCAGAGGCGAAGGAAAGAAAAGCTCGATGTCGCCTGGCGAATGCTGGGAAGCTACCGGCGAGAACACCCTGATAGCGTCTTCTGAGAGAATCGACTTGTCCAGCCCAACGCCGGTAATGGCCGACTGTGCATCCTGAAGTGCACTGCCGGGCTTGTTCTCGATCACAAGCAAAGTCAAGACTGTGGAGGGATGGCGCAGAGCCGTGTCCGAAAGTGTAGGCGGCGAGGATTGCGACTCGACCCATATCTGGGCAACCCGCCCTCCACCACCATGCTCGCTCAAGAAGAAGCCGTCTCGGGCTTTCTTGTACCCCGAAAGCTCAAGCGCGGCAAACGGATGTGGAGGAGACGGCAGGAAAGGAAGACCGCGGAACAGCGACATGAGGACGAGAGCAACCCGGATAAACAAGCTGGGACCTTCGTTACACATGACACCGCTGGCGCGCGATATCGCCGCTGACTGGCGGACCCCAAGAGCTCGCTCACGGGCCCAACATGCCAGCACGGAGGCGGCGAGTCTATCGTCCATGCTGGGGAGGCGCAATAAAAGATGGAGGCGCCAGGCCAGCTGATGAGCGTCAGCCATGCCGTTCGCGATGCCTTGGCCACCAAAGGGCGGAAAGACATGCGCGGCATCGCCGATCAAGATGGCGCGTTCGTCAAACCACTTGTTGACGATCTTGTAGACGAAGCGAAAGGGGCCGCACCGCAGGACTTCGATACAGTCGCGTGGATACGACACTTTCCCTTTGGGAAATTTCTTTCCTCTGCCGGCTTTGAGGGTGACCATGGGAGTCAGGTGCTCCCATAACAGGTCCTCTGCACTCATCGAGTCGTCCCAGTCATCCTGTGCAAACTCGTGGCGCCACAGCGTGTCCGACTTGGGACCGAATCTCCCGGTTGCGGTGGATTTGCCAGGGGGGCAGCAGAAGTGCCAGCCTTGAGGCCAGAAGAGGTTGTGGACTTCCGCCGGTGTATATCCAAGCTTCCACAGCGGGAAGTCTGGGTGTGTCTCCGGCGTTGGGGTGTGAATCCTCAGGTTCGAGGCGATCCAGGTGCCGTCGTACTTGTACGAGCCGTCGACTTGCGTGATCCCAGCAGTCAGTTCGAGAAAGTCCTTCCGCACAAACCCCTTTTTACCATCGGCTCCGACAAGCCAAGACCCCTGAATCGATTTCTCAACCTCTTCTGCTGCTCGATAAGTGACCGTCACTCCGTTTTTTGCTTTATTGATCTTGATGACCGCGCATCCGAGTCGCAAGTCACAGAAGGGTGACTCGTCAACCGCCTTGCGTAGAAAGTGCTCTCCAAGACGTTAGACCCAAGAGAGACCCCAGAACTTTCTTGGGGATATTTACCTAGTTTGGGCTGACTCTGAAAGAGCCCGCTTGACAGAGACTGTTGAGCCCAGTCGCCCTGCATGTCAATGGTGTAGAATGCCTTGCGTTGGAAGCTTGTTTTGTGGAACTCAATAGCCAAGGCATCTGACGTTCTCGTTGTGTCAGCAGGCAATCAATCTTTTCTCTCCAAAGACTCAGCTTTACCTTGCCCGACATGATCTATACCATCACCCACGCCAAGATCCGAAGCAATACGCACCGCCTGCGCGGCCAATAAGATACCCCTGGGGTCTTCTGTGATTGCGACTTCTTTTTCGAGAATGACCGACTGGCCAGTACAGTTCAGCTTTATTTTCATGTGATTTCACAGGACATAAGAGCTCACATGTATACCGAACTTGGCGAGCGAGAGTGCCAGTGCCAGCCCGGACGGCCCGGCACCTACAATGATTACCTCGACTGCGTCCGCCATGGTGTGTGTAAGTGATAGCCCTGAGCAGTGACCGAGTGCGAACAGGAACTACTCTCTACGACTTGCAGCGACGGGAGTGTGTGGATGATGTATCATGTATGACTGCCACGGCCCGCCGCCCACGGATGACACGGATGGCAGGTATGGCTGCCGTGTCGTGTTATACCGGTCCTCTCAATGGGAGCATGAAGTGACAGGTCTACCCAACAAAAGATGTGGAAGTCTTTGATTGGCCAGAACTACCAGGGGTTACGAATACCTGACGGTCGACCAGGCTCTTCCCCAAAGCGAACGTTGGGATAGTTACGTGTTGCATTTGTTCAAAACGGTAATCCACTCCGGGGTAGTCAAACGGGTACCCATGGGTGGGTTGGACGGGTGATTTACCCACCCTAGATGTCCGTTACCCGATGGGTACCCGGCGGGTAACTTACTGAAGAGTAGTAGATGGGTTTTCGGGTTTTCGGGTGCAATAGAAGTTGAAGTTGGAAGATATTGTAACAGGGCTAACTAGTTTACTAACTAGGCAAGTTAGGTAACTAGCTCTGACCAGGGACGTGCACCAATGCTTCAAGCCCTGCGATGCCGGACACATCTATAAGTAATATGCGTTTCAGCCTCTACATGACGAGAGAGTTATGCCTTATACGTACCATGAATCCATCCCCAATAGAATAGGGATTGGTCACAACATGCTTCTTTGCCCATTGATCAGTCATTTCAGACCACTGGTTCTCTTGGAGAGTGCGCGGTATATCCTTGATTGCTGGCCCTACGTGTGGGATCGAAACCCCTACCTGTACCTAGTCTTGTGCAGACTGGTGGAGTATGTTCCGTCACTTCCCATGAACGGTGTGCTAGATAACCACACCGTCAGACAGCGATGCCTCCGGGAACTGTTGCCGTGTTTCATTCTACGAGCAAAGTAAGTTTCCAAGGTGAGAAAACAGCGGAATAGCGTACTGATAAGCTTGACCGTCTTGTGGGATGCCGAGAACCGGGATGGTGCCATGGTGACGTACGCAACTCAAAGTCGCGTTTGTAGATAGTATACTAGACGAGGATAACAACTGCTTCCTGTCATGCCTTGTAGCAGAAAGCGGATTATAAGAGTTCGATAACATTGCCTGAAGTCGCAGACTCACTTTCGTGTAGCTCATAACTTACGGCATTGAACCAACCCCCCGAAATAGCAGGCCGTCTTTCGAGTCGTGGAGACACGCGGGTTGCGATTCGGCGTCGCATTGAATGTAGTACTGTATAAGGAAGAGTCGTTTTTCAACGGAATTGGAACTTCTCAAGTTTTGACCAATGATTGACTTTTAGACAGAATAAATATCGAGCATCAACGTCAAGGGGGCAATGACCAGTGATAGCATTCTCGTCTTCTCATGCGAGGTGCTTCCTGCAACCCATAGAGCCTGAATTCCAAGACGAGAGAAGACGCATGCTGCCCAGTTTCGAATATTTGACAACAATGACGATGAGTCGGACGTGTTGTCCCAATCTCCAAGGCGTATATCCATCTCGTCAGGGAATCCAAGCACTCGAGTTGAACAAGACGACAGCGATGTGGGGGGGGGGATGTGAATCATGCACAAGAGGACAAAGTAGCTTGGCACGTACACAACGTATCGGCTGGTGCTGCATGCAGGCGCAACAAGTCACGACTGTAACCCTTTCTGTCATTGGACATCCTGCCCTTGGGCTCTTGAGCAAATACGCCAGACACCACCGCACACGAGCATAGAGACAGCCGCAGGGGTAAATTGGCAACAGCAGATCTCTATTCTCGGATCCCGTCCACCTATGAATCTGTACCAAGGCCCGAACCATTGATGCCGTATTGGGGAAAATCAAGCAAGCCGTGTCGACTCCATATTTGCCCAAATGAATATGCCGTGGTCCCTTTTGCATTCGCTCGTATCGTCGTCCCTCCCCCAGAAGATGCGTGTTTTTCCCAGCCAGATCCGAGTTGTTTACGAACGGGGCTTCTCCTTCTTCTCCTTCCACAGAGCCAACAGACCGACACCTGACACCTTGACGACCTTGAATCGCACACCGGGGATATCACCCTTGGCCTTGCCCTTGCGACCGAATCCGGCCAGGAGGACCTCGTCGTTCTCGTCGACAAAGTTCAAGCAACCGTCATTGGGGACTGGAGAGTGTTAGAATCCCGCCCTTGGACCCCGTCCGTCGCCACCGTTGGAAACTTACCGAAAGCAGTGACCTTCTTGCCGTTCTTGATGAGCTGAACACGAACGCACTTTCGGATAGCGGAGTTGGGCTGCTTGGCCTCGACACCGACCTTCTCGAGGACGATGCCCTTGGCGTGCGAGGAACCACCGAAGGGGGAGGACTTGAAGGCGGTACCCAGAGCACGCTTCTTGTATCCCAAATCGGCCCAGCGCTGGTCCTTGCGGTGCATGCGCAGCTTACGCGCAGCGTTCAATCCTCTCGGCTTGCCCTTACCCATGATTGCTGTGAGAGACCATGATTAGCGGGTTGGTCTGGCGCGTGATTGTGTTGGTGTATGATCTGATGCGTCCGTCTCGTCGCGCCAAGTTGGTGGGCTGTTGCGGGTCGTCGATGTTCGCTCTCGATGATGATGACGGGTTCGTTGCAGATGATGCAGTCGCGGGAAATTCACATGACGCCGTCGATTCAATTCCAAAAGGGATAGACCTACCGATTTATGAGTGTGATCGCTGTGAGATGGGTTCTGTTGTCGTTGGGTGGTTGATAGGGTCAGTATGACACGGGCACTTTTGCTGGGAATGAAGTTCTCGAATGGAGGTTTCCACACTAACGCCTTCGGAGAGAAATTGCTTAAGGGTTTTCGCACCCTACCGAGCTGATTTTGTGCTGTGGCTGACTGTCCAGGTGTGGCTCATTATAATTGGGTTGCTGCTTTGATGTGGCTTTTTCTGGCCTGTGCCTTCCGAAATCTGGGGCTAGCGATTGTGTGGAGTAGAACCCACTTGAGCCTCAAACGCCGTTCATCGTTGCAGCCAATCATCCTCCAGTCCGACCACTAACTTACCAGCGAGCATTCGACGAATCGTCCCGACTTTCATTTGCCGTGTCCATCCGCCGTCATGTAGGCTGACAATGTCTCAGTCTCAGCAGCTCAAACCAACCAAGTCGCGGGAACCTCCACCCTCTCTCTTCCTGCATCCAACACCCGCAGCCTCCAATGTCAACCTTCCAGGAACAACAGCGTCAAGCGCTGCAACGCCCGTGACATCGAATTCGCACAGCTCTCAGCAAATGAGTTCGGCCGGTTCCAATCAGCCCGCGATGCCACAAGTGGCACGCGGCGGCTCGATGTTGAATCCTCTTGGCCGAGGTACCATGGTACCGAGACTCCATACCGGCGATTCGGCTCGCACCGTCGATAGAACCGATGCGCTCTGGGCCGAGATGCAGGCGACCCTCGAGGAAGTGGAGCTCTCGGCATCAGGCGGTACACGTGTGTTTGGCCTGGAGCATGACCGGAAACTGGCCGATCTTCGTGCTACACAGATTGCATTGGCACAGGCTTGGGCAAGAAGCGAGACAGATGACTCCATGGAAGCAACGGGCTCAGCAGGCGACGAGGTACGCAACCTCAAGGCCGCATCAGCAGGCACGGGTCTAGGCACAGCGGCGGGTGTAACGCCAGGTGCCACCGTTCGAGAAGGTGCTACGGATGGTGGGAAGAGTACTGCCGGGACAGGTAGCGCTAGGCCCCCGAGCAGCAACCGTGGTGCAGATCGGATCGGCGCCGATTTGGAAGAGGAAACCGAGACGGATATCCTACTTGCGCGGAAACGTCGAGAGGCCAATGACCGTTATTTTAGCAAGGTCGAACAGGGTGTGAGAGACGTAGTTGCGAAGCTCGAGGAAGTTTCTGTGGCTATGCGTGCCGTGGAGGAAGAGAGTCGCGATGTCTGGGGCGAAGAGAGTGTTATTGAAAGCGCAAAGGCGGCTTGAGATATACACACATACAGTTTCACCCTGAACGGCGTGGTCGAAACAAACATACAATACAATATCGCCGCATGGTCCTTGCGCCGTGTGTGTCTTAATCCGGCCACCAAATGGACGACCTCAGACGAAGTAAAGCCCAATCATCAATACCACTGTTTCGATATCATGATGTCCACGGGAGTGAGCAACTTGATATTCATCTTGTCCCTCGACAGCCAAAACCTTCACCGGAGGTTTTTATTAACCGTCGCTGAGATGCATGAAAGCATTAGTCTCACAACCTTTGCAACGAAAACATCATTCTGTTTCATTATTGCAATGCGTTACGGCCGCCCTTCAACTTTATTTATCCACGGAATTCCCCTTTTCGTACAATATGGTACACATAATATTACTCAGAACAAGAACGTTCGCTTGGGATACGGTACTCTGATCGTATAACATGCCGACTCGTCGGCAATCAAAGCAGCTCTTTGGCGTCAACCGTCCTGCCTTCATTGGCGTACCTGAGTGCATAATCCGCACCGAGGCCAAGGCTGATGACCCCGCCAGTGATCCAGCAGCCACTGACAAACCACCACCAGCAGTCTTTGACATCTTTCAGGTTGACCTTCTTGATCATGTAGCCCAGGGTCAGGGCGGCACCCCCACAGCTGCCGACGAAGAAAGCCGGACCCGCGCCAGCTGCCCATCCGGCCGCTCCTAGCAGGCCAATCTGAACCACCGCAAGACCAGAGAGCACCTGCTTGGTCTCAGCGTCGTGCTTGAGAGCAATGCTCTTGATGCCGGCCTTGACGTCGTCGCGGATATCCATGTGCGCGTAGATCATGTCGTAGAGCACAGTCCAGGCGACGTTGCTCGTGTACAGGAAACCGGCGGCCGCGAGTGCCGCGTTGTTGGCCAAAAGGTCCACGCCGAGAGCCGGGAAGCCCATGATGGCGCCCCATGAAAAGGTCAGTCCGAGGACGAACTGAGGGTAATACGTCACGCGTTTCGCAAGCGGATACGTGGCGACCAGAAGCAGACTTGGAATGCCGTAGAACAGACAGCTTGTTGGAAACTGCAAAAGAATGCCCAAGCCTGTAATGAGTTGAAAGCCGGTGTAGACAAGGGCCTTGAAAGGGGTGATTGCACCTCGAGCGATGGGCCGCAGGCGTGTCCGTGTAACCTTTGGGTCCAGGTTCCGGTCCCAGAGATCGTTGATGCTGCATCCAGCGCCGCGCATGATGAGTGCACCAAAGTAGAAGAGAGCGGTAGTGCCCACGACTGTCAACGGCGATGCGATAGGGTCCGCAAGGGGCGCTGCGAGGAGTGTGCTAAAAAGACATGGGAAGAACAGGTAGTTTGTTCCCGCTTGCGTATTCAGGCGGCTCAGCTCTCCATAGGGAACCCATGATGCCGGCAGGAGCGAGAGAACGCCAGTTGTAGGAGGTGAGTATAGCTGTGGTATTTCGGGCAATGGTGGCGACTCAACAGGGGCCGTCAAGTGCCGCGAAGAGGCATGGAATGTGATGGCATGCCGTGCTGCAGAGAATGAGAGCGCCTTTGATGCCGACCGACTTGACCGCGTGATAGAAGAAGAGGGAGTGACATGCGAAATGGTCCGCCGAGAGCTAGGATACCTCAAAGTGGCCTGCCTTATGACCTGGCATGGTGTCCATCTTGGTTTCAACATCACGACGCTCTGAAAGACAATGGTGCAGACCCTGAGGTTTGAACGGCGACTACGCCATTAATCTGTGGAGATTCCCATGTTAGTTGAACATGATGACCACTCTGCTACACTGAAAATTGTGGAGTGTTCGGGGAGCATGGAGGAGAACGAATCGTACTTACCGCGTTTCCTACTTCAAAAATGACCTCTCAACTCTTGTACACAGTGACTTTCTGTGCACCGAGCATCAAAGTCGACCAGGGGTTATTTTCATGGCATCCGTGCGCTTCGCGCTATTCCCCCTGAAGTACTAGTCAATCAGTCAACTACTTCGTACTAACTCGTAGCGAACTAACTAGTCGGTATGTATCCGTACAAGAACGCAAACTAAAGTTTATTTTGGAACATCCCGGTCGCGATTGTGGATTGAAAGCTGACGTCGCGAATTCATTCTCGCTTTACCGACAGACTGCCAGTTGCCCGTCGCAAACACAATCGCATCGCAACGGTCGCCGCAACTTGCGATGCATCCCTACCGCGCATATTGTAGCTTGAGGATTAATCTATGGCAATAAAGCTGGCCATCTAATCAAGTACACAAAGGGCGTTTCGAGGCGCGTCTTTGGCAGCCCCGCGCCGGCCTCATTCCAAGTCAGTCGTCGTATGTTTACGACAACCTCTGACCCAGTTTGAGAGGGAGCGGCAACAACACGACAAGCAGCCACGATGCCGACCCCGTTGCACCCCCAGGCAAAGTTCGACCCTATCCCGCCTGATTTCGATCTCCACGAGCTCGTCGACGGGAGCCAGAACTTTGACTGGGTCGTCCGCATCTCCACTACCCAAATCCGACGACTGGGCGTTGCCGGCTTCGAGAAGCTGGTCCAGCTTCATGTAATTGAGGGCGGCCGCCCGCTCGTTATCGAAGGATGGAACCAGGTGCTTCCCAAGTCACTCTTCAGCAGCAAGTGGCTTGAGAAGAGCTGCGATAAGAGACGTGAGTTGATTGAGAGCCATGGTTCTGCCTGTGCTTCGCGTCCCTGTCTGCTAACACCCGCTTCAGAGGAAAATGTCCGCGACATCACTGCCGAGGCCGATATCCCAATGACCATGGGCCACTACCTGCGCTCCATGCGACAGCTGACGAATCAGTGGAGTCCGACCAACTATCGAGACGAGCGTCGCCAACGGTTGTACCTCAAGGACATCGACTGTCCGCCCGAGTGGTTCGATCACCTACAGAAAGTCATCCCACCCAACGTCTTCTACATGAACGAAAATATCAGCGGCAACCCCAGCGCCGACTCTCGTGACGACGATATTTTCAGTGCCACCGAAGCCTCTGCAGCTGTAGCCGGTGATCTGATGAGCTGCCTGCCCGAGGCTATGCGAGCCCAGAACTTGATGTGCTACATCGGCCACGAGGGCACCTACACGCCGGCCCATCGGGAAATGTGCGCCAGTCTTGGCCAGAACATTATGGTCGACGCGTCGGGCAACGAAAACGGCGAGAAGCCAGGCAGTTCCATCTGGTTCATGACCGAAACCAAGGATCGAGAGGTCGTCAAGGAGTATTTCTTGTCCATGCTCGGCCATGATATCGAGATCGAAAAGCACTTTGCCCAGGTCAATGCATGGAAGAAGGCAAACTTCCCTGTTTACGTTGTGGAGCAAAAGGTTGGCGATTTCATCCTCGTACCACCGCTGGCACCTCATCAGGTCTGGAACCGCGGAACCCGGACCGTCAAGGTTGCTTGGAATCGTACCACCGTCGAGACCTTGGACCTTGCTCTGCACGAGGCCCTGCCCAAAGCACGTCTGGTTTGTCGAGACGAACAGTACAAGAACAAGGCCATCATTTATTTTGCACTGGCAAAGTACTACGAGGAGCTCCAGAGCTTCGATGACACATCTGAAGTTGGTGTGCTGGGACTTGGCCGCGAGCTCACACAAAACTCACCTCGCCTCAAGCAGATGGCTGCCGACTTCAAGCGCCTATTTGGCTTGTTCACCGAGGTCATGTGCGACGAGATGTTCGGGCGCAAGCACACCGACGTCGAATACATCGAATTCGACTCATGCATCACCTGCTCATACTGTCGTTCCAACATCTTTAACCGCTTCCTTACCTGCAAATGCTGCGTACGAACACTGATCAATGGCGACGAGGACACATACGACATCTGTATGGAGTGTTACGCCATGGGCCGCTCGTGTGTCTGCATATCCGGTCTCCAGTGGGCTGAGCAGTGGCGTTGGACGGACCTGGTGGACAAGTACGAGCAGTGGCGTACCATGGTCATAATGCAAGATGGCTTTGTCGACATCGAATACTCCCCACAACCGCTAGAAATTGCGCGGAGGAGAGCGGGCAAAAAGGCCGTCGCACAGATCTGCCAAGAGCAATTGCAGCGTCGACCATGGAATGACATTACCAAGGCCAAAAACGAGCCTGCCACTGTGGAATCCGAACCTGAGCCTGAGGTTGACGACGAGGGCCGCGTCAAAAAGAAGAAGACCAAGCGTAAGCCAAAGAAGGGCGATCTGTACCGGTGCCATGTTTGCTGCCACAAGGATAACACGTACAAGCTCAACTTTTGTACCACTTGTGCGGAGGCTTACTGCTACGGTGTGCTTTGGAGGGCGTTTGATATGATGCCCCAAGCGGTGATGGAGAAGGAGCACTGGCAGTGCCCGAGGTGTCTCGGGATTTGCAACTGCGGAGCTTGCAGACGCGCTGGCAACACGGACCCCTACGTACCGAAGAACACACTCTTGGGTCACGATACCCGTCGCATAGCGGATGATCGCAGCGTCGAGACCATTGTGGACTTTCGCGTGCACAATCTCGGCTGGCTCAAGTCTGCTGGTGAAGACAATCGTTCCAAGGACTCGAAGCGCATGCAGCGACTAAGAGAGCTTGCCGATGCGGAGAAAGCCAAAGACCCGATGGCAACGCTTGTCGATTCAGCCGAGGACGCACCCCATGACATTGACCCTAATCTTCAAGACTTTGCCATGCAGAACGCATATGGCGACCAGGTTGATGTCGATGGAATGCCGCCGGTGGATAACAGCCATGCCGAGGCCAACGGCGTCCGTGTCCCTGTCGCAGATATGTTCGGAATGTACCCAGAGGGCGAGGGCGAGGGTGAGGGCGAGGGTGATTCAAGCCACCCGGATCCATCGGCGTACCCGGATCCTACGGTCAGCAGAATGATGGGTAGGGCATTCTACGATGAAGATCCCGAGGACAGGATTTTGTTCGACCCCTGGCAGATACCTGCAGAGGATGCCTTGGGAGGGGAGCCAGAAGTTTCTGATTTTGTGAAGAAGACACTTCGCCTCGCCAAGAGGAAAGCGAGGCTCGAGAATGACGATGATCCAGACTTCATGGGCCCTAGACGGCACCGCAAGAAACCAAGGACGGGAAACATTGATCAATTGGTCAACCTCGATCCTGCCCTGCTCGGAGCTCTGGGAGAAGGTAACGGTGGCAGTGAAACTGCCACACCATTACACCCACAGGCTGATGAAGCAGTATTTGGCGAACAGACGGGCGCACAAGCAAGCGAAGATCAACCGCAGCCCAGACCTAAAAGAGCGTTATTGCCTATCGACCCCCTTCGACCTACACTGCGACATGCTAAGCCTGCTCGGTCTTATGTTGAGAATGAGGAGGAAGTTGTTGACAGGCCCGAGGACCTGATCCCCGCCAACCATCTCAGAAAACGAGTAGAGCCTGTAAAGGAGGCAGAGGAAATCCCGACTGACGCTGCTGTGGATGCGCTGGGTGCGGTAGCGCAATTGCCAATTCCTTCGGTTGAGGCTGCGGTGAGCACTCCTCAAACAACAGGCAAGCGACGTGGCCGACCGCCTCGGAGCTCAGTAGCATCTAGCACATCGTCGCCGGCTACGCAACCCAAGAGACGCGGTCGCCCCCCCGGTTCTCGCAAATCGCTTTTAAGCACTGTTGACAACATGGAAGACAATGCCCCAAACAAGAATGACGACGGTCAAAACAAAGAAGATGTCACTGAGGCTATGCTCGAAGTAGACCTCGAAGCTGAATTGGCACGTGAGTTGAAAGGGGGTCAAACCAGGACAGCAACAGGCACTGGTATGCCAGCTACTGCCCCCCGCACCCGCCCGCCGGCGAGGAAGACCACCTAAGGCGTCCCTTGTGACTCGGCCAGTGCCTGAGCCAGAGTCTGAGTCTGAACCTGAACCTGAACCTGAATCCGAATCCGAGCCTGAATCTGAGCCTGAGTCTCCGCCTCGGCTGATGTCTATGAGAGAGAAGCTCGCTGCGAGAGGCAAACGGTTCAAGATGCGTGGTGCTTCCAGGACTGCAACAACCATTGGCTCAGTGGCCCGTTCCACTACCACATCCATGCCTGCCAAAAAAGCCTATGACGGTGATCGAGATACATCTATGCATGATACTAGTGAAGAGTCGCCCCTTCCCGCCGGTAGGCGCTCGTCTTCAGAGATCAACAACAAAATCCAGGCGTCTGTCAAACCCTTAGATGCGACACCTGAATCGGTACCGAAGCCGGTCAAAAGACCCGGCCCAACTGTCGTTAGTATGGGAGATTTATTGGATTCAAGCAGCTCGGAACACACGTCGGAAAACACGGAGAGTTCTGCCGACGACGACGACGACAACGATGATGACGATGAAGTTATCCCTAGTAAACCATTCCTGGCGACCAGGGGTCGCGGCCGCGGCAGAGGACGCGGCCGTGGCAGAGGACGTGGCGGACGTGGCGGACGTACGACAACTACTAGTCTTAGAAAGACCGGTCTTCGTGATAGACTTTAGACTAGTTGGGTTCCTGGTCGGATGCTGCATGTGCTGTTCTCGTCAAATCGATGGCATCGGGCCAGTATGGTTTACGGATTCGAGACAATGTCGGTTTATGCTGGATGACGTTTTGCGCAAAGGTCGCCTAGAATATCCCCCATCGTGTTTCACGCTTTGTATGTATGTAGTTTGGTGAGGGCTTGCTCCATCAGCAAGCAGTCGTATCGCTGCTATGAGTTTGAATGGATCAGTCTTGGCTCATACATGGCATTGCTTCACGGTCTGTACTACTGTGGTGACGTCGAAAGCCGGCATGGCTCTGTGAGCATCTCTCCGTTTGGCGCAGCCGTCTATCGCATCTGACCCCTTGCAATCGTACCTCGAGCTCTTCGTATTACGTTGCCCATAATCAAAACCACGGATCTTTGTTCTTACACTACCAAACTTTTTTCTATTATCACACACATTGCCTTGTACACACACAACTCGAAAGAGATACGACTTGCCATTACGAGACCGGAGACACCCTCCAAAAACATGGGACTTTCAACTTTACCGTGCTTCCCCTTGGAAATTTGCACAAAGGACAAGTCTACTTCGTACACCAATACGGACGTCATCCCATCTCTACCGCCTTTTCCGTCATCTGTACCTCCCCATTTTTACAGAGGCGACGCGCACAGCCGACATGCACAAACACGCACACACACACGGATACACATACATACACACACAAAACATACACACACACACACATACACACACATACACATGCACATACACACAAACAATTTGCACACAATGCTTTCTTGGATTCTTTCAATCTGTTATTTTGTTGTTGGACATGATTTACCGCTCCCCACTCTCCGCGCAGATGCTTCCATCCTTTATTTGCCTTCCAGACCTGGGCTTGGTCAATCTCATATTTTCCATTTCACGCACGGAAAGTTTGTATAAAGTCTCCTTCCTTCACGCGGATTTTGATATCCCTTCCAACTTTTGTTTTCCACGAAAAAGCCACAGGTAGCATTCAGGACATGTTTGTTTTCCCACGCCGTGCTTCGTCGGCATTAACCATGAGCAAAACAACTTCACCGTCCCATACAAGCAGCACTTGTCCTGAACGAGGCATGCTCATCACTTGAGATACATACATATATATATATATACTCACCAATTTCCCATACAATTTCCCACAGCTTTTTATACAATCCCACATGCCTGGCTATAGCAGACCCAGTACCGAGAGGGCGGAACTTGTTGTCGCCACTCTCTTACTCACAGCCACATCGATCCTTCCTTGGGCTGCACCGGCGACACCGCCTGCATCCAACGCATCGTCGACGAGGCCAAATGCCTCACCGTAAGTGCGACGTCGTTTCCATGCCGGTCGAGTTCCGGCTCGGTGTTATCATTGACCTGCCAGCTGACTTCCGACCAGAAGCGACAACGTTCCAAGGCACACCAGACTCCAGTCACCGCAAATATTCAGCCTCCCCTCATACGAAGATGACGGAGCCATGAAAAGCCCATTGCACCGATGGGCCCAAAAGCAAAACCCAAGGAAGCACAACGCATACGCCAATGAAGGTTACAATGAGGCTCTGAGCCTAGCCTTGGGAGAGTGGTATATATCTAACCGACTGATATATCTGTACAGTTGCAGCAGGTCTTGATGTGAGCACCCCAGAGGATCGGGAGCAGCCTCTAACAATCTCACGCTTCATTACTGACATTACTATCTCAGCAAGACGATTGGACTTACCCAATGTCGCCTGCATCCGCACACCAAGACATCTGGACCGAAGACTCGCATTTCAGCCATTTCCCCAACTGCTGAAAGAGCCGTGGTCATTATGATTGATGAAAAAACCGTCCCAAGCCGTCGACAAGTCAGAGTATTAGTCAGACCATTTCCAGGGATGGTCCGCCTAGCGAAAGAAGATCGCAGATTGTCCCAGAGGATCATTCGACTCGTCCAGACCTCCAAATCTCATGGTGTCGCTACTCTCATCATAGTGCATTCCCAAATCGTACAACCGTTAGCCGTGTGACATTGAGTCCAGGCCGGAGCCGAGGCGCAGTAGGAGATAGCTCCTCCTATAGTCAACTTCGACAACGTTGACTGGAATGCCGTTTCTACATAGACTCCCGGCGCGTTCGAGTAGCCGATCTCGCCTACAACGACGATAACGAGGGCACAGATATGGACATCTATATAAGGATCAGTCGACTGATGACGATGCTGCTATCGCCCAGGCTCGAGCGCTGCTGAAGCACGCTCGTCGATGCACCTCCCAAAGACCTAGAAGGATACTACGTCGGTCAACACCGTGACGATAAAAACAAGCGTCCATCCCGAACCTCGCACGTAAGGGGTTCTGATCGTTTACAAGACAGTAACCGACAATTCGGGGGCGAGTAAAGGATTATCCTGACACATGGATAAGTGACAATACTGTCCCCGCCGACACCCACATTATTATATAACAAAGCAACACGACCGCACAACCATCTATTGCGGCCTATATCTATACGGGCCAAAGTGTCGGGTCCACCCCCGGCCGGAGTCTGGGAGACGGGACATGCGCCGCTCGACGGGCGTCTCGACGAGCTTCTCGGCATCTCGACAGGGCCGTTGCAACATAACGCCCTAGCGTTTAGGCAGGGGATCGAGAGGTCGGGTAGTGTCTAGATGCTATCGGAGCAAAGAGAGACGCCACTCTAGGAAATACTGGGATTTCAGAGGCCTGTCCTATCGTCCTCCCTTCTGCAGAATGCGGTAATGCGATGGAGGACAACCATCTTCGAAACTGAGCCCAACGGGGACGACTCGCAAGAGTGACGAGGCACTAATCACTTCAAGATTACGCTGCTGGTGGTGAAAAATTACAGCTTGCACGCAAGAAGGTACGCGCCTTGGCCTATAGACCCCGAACGCTTAAAATCACTAATACTTGAGATTTCTAGATGACCACCAAAACCCTCCCACCCCCCTCAAGAAGCAAAAAATCATCTCGAAGCGTTTCATTCGCTCCAGCCAAAACCTCGGTGAGGCCATGAGTAAAATCCGGCATATCTCTCGGTTCGACATGGTGCGTGCAAGCCGACGCTACCACCAAGAAACGTAAAGCTACGCAAGTCAAATTAAGCTTGATCAAGATGGAAAAGAACCAACGTATGCGATCATGTTTACTGAATCGGAATCTTGGCCAGTATAACAGCCTTGATATCTTGCTGGTGGGAGCGGTTCGTCGCATCTTGACCAAGGAGACGGCCGTTGTTCAAGCCCCTACCGGTACTGGTACAGGCAAGACATCTGCGCCTGTCAACAAGAAAAAGTCAAGTGATACGAGAACGAAATGAGGATCAAGGCTGTCCAAGTCAAGACGCAGGCTGCGGTCGACCGCGCAGCAAAGATTGCGGTGGGACATGGCCGTTGACGACGACTTGGACTGACGGCAACGACACTGGAAGCGATGACCAGAAACCTCGTCTCGATTGCAATGCCATGGTTGGAGACTATATGACCGCGCTAGGAGATGACCGTTCAATGCTGAGTAGCAGCGAGGAAAGAGATGCACAAGCGCTTTGGCGACGGCGGAGTGAGAGAATACTTCAAGCGCACAACTGCCGATGCACTCTCTAGGTTCCCGAGGATCGCATTAAACTCGTCAGGTTTATGGTCAGATCCTCCAAGTCATCAGCACCCTTCCTTCAGCCTTCTTGCCTTCTGATGCGAGCAAAACAGAACTATACATCAGTCAAGTCCTTTCACATCCCACCAATCCGAACCAAACAATACATCCTTGGACTGTCAGATTTTGTCATAAGAGACAGATGGGCAACATACTGATCCCCGTGAAATATATACACTTTATACCACAATCGCAAGAGTCAAACCTGTGCACCCCTTTTCATTCCTAGTACTCGGAATGAAGGATGTGTCGATGCGGGTGCAAGACGGAACATCAGCATCGATCGACCAGGAGTCCAAGGCCGACTCGTTCATCACCGAGGGAGCGAGATACCTGTCATTTACCCCCTTCCTGGTATCGAGAACTCACTACCGAAGGAAGAGGAGATCAAGAAGAGACCAAACTAGCATTCCGAGATGAAGCGTGATGGATAGACGGTGGTCTCCAACACTCCTGACAACCATGCCATCGTTCGAAGCAAACCAGTGCGACGAAATCATCAGCGTCAAGCCCAAGCAACATTCCGCAGATGCACACCGCCCACGGCATCACCACAGCCCAAGCCTGCCGCGGTGATGATGTCAAGTATAGGTAACAATGACCTTTTTGGTATACCTGGCCAGGATACAAGGAAGAGAAATG
The DNA here is from genome assembly GCA_022414665.1 of Arthrinium puccinioides. Classification (NCBI taxonomy): domain Eukaryota; kingdom Fungi; phylum Ascomycota; class Sordariomycetes; order Amphisphaeriales; family Apiosporaceae; genus Arthrinium; species Arthrinium puccinioides. The sequence goes on from JAIUNF010000005.1 coordinate 1,497,140, forward strand.
ACTGGTCAAGCCGAAGCGCGAGTAGAAGCGCCTTACGTCCACAGTCCACCATCCCATGATTGGTCCTCCGCAGGGTCTATGAACCACCTATGGCGGCCGGAGAGGTAGTTGACTGCAGAAATCAGGTTCGCGACCTAACTTCAGTCCCAGTTACAGTCATCGCCACAGCCTCGTACGATCCCGGTATGTTTGTGTCGCTCCTGGGTGGTGTTGAGATGGATGTTTCTGACACATAAAGCAGCAGCCATCGCACCCGCTCCCGCCTTCTGGCGATGATGAACCGTGATGCACCGTGAGGGTGGCGATGATGAACCGTGAGGCACCGGAGGGTGGCGATCTGCCCGACAAACCCTCGACCCCTGCCCTTGTTATATACTCCTCTCGGAAGGGAACACCTCGTCAAAGACGACAACGCCACAGAGAAGACCAAGAAATAGGTCACCAAGCCCAAGAAGCGGGCAATCATTGGCGCCGAAGAGCGCGCCATAGGAGATGCCAAAGGCGGTTGGGATCTCCGAGGCCATCGAGGCTTCGGGGTCGATCAAACCTGCAAGGTGGGAAGTTCGACTGAAGTCGCACCCCCGGCCAAGACTCGCGCGCTGGCGGCAAAGGACAAGGAGATCTGGCCCAGGAACCTCGTCAAAGACGGCACGTTCGAGGCCTAGACAATGGTTGCGCAGCTGAGCTTCGCACAGCCAAGCAGGAGGCCGCTGTCGCAAAGTTGCGTGATCTCCTGAGACGAGTTCGTCCTCACAAGAATCGAGGCCCGTCCAGCCGCCTTGGGTGCCATGACCATGGCAAAGAAGAACTCCAACCCCGGTGGCGTGCGCCGCGCCCCCTACTTGGGATGCGTGCGATCTGCCCGAACCCGCTCGGGTGACTTTGAACCGGACATGGGTCCTATAGAGATGAAGAATATATTCGCCATGAAACCAGCATCATGCCCCAACACTCGTTGCTGTCTCCCATAGAGGGTACGATAATACCATTGGCATGTGGTGAGTAACGCGGGCACCATGGATAGTGACGCTGTCCATCGAAGCTTTGGCCCTTGGTAGGGTTATAGTACCTATATACTGCCACCCTTGGTGGCTCGGAGCACGTCTGGCAGCTCCAGGCTCCAGCTGCTGCAAGCTGCAAGCTGCAGCTGGATGAAAGGGGAACAAGGCACCCTGACTGATGCTCTCTGTGCCGAACGACCAGGCCGCGGGCGAAGCCGATACGCAGGGTGACTTATAGTCTAACTGCTCTCCAAACCCTGCCAGGCGGCCAAGCTCAGGGCTTGGCCCGAGGGCGACACAGAGATACCGCTCGCTGCGCTCAGCGACTGCCGCCGCCCGGGATGTGAACATCTCGAGATGCAGGATCCCCCGAAGCCCGGCCGTGGGGTCGAGGCTGCCTTTTGGTACTCAGTATTTGTTCTGTCCATCCTGGGTTTGAAGATGGGCGAGCTCGTAAAGGAAGTCCTTCGCTCCGCGCCTCTAAGCCCCGAGATGGCGTCGCTGATCGGCGACGCCGGCGCCCTCTTCCGGTTCTTCGAGGCAGTCGTCCCGATCGGCATCCCCGCCCTTCCCGCTATCGAGGGTCTAGGTATCCGGGATTACACGTTGCGCGTTCGCAACCGCATCGTTAGGGGCAAGAGGAGCCCGGGCGCTTAGCTCGCCGCCGCCATCTCGACCCTCTTGGTCGCCGTCCAGCGATAGGACTTCGCGTTGCAGGTACTATCGGCCAAGATGGTCTCGCGCGTTCATCCCAATCTCTGCGACATATACCGCCTTCACGACAAGGACTAGAACGACCACATGCCGACTCTACGGATACCCATACTTTCCTGAGTCATGATTCATCTATCAGAGGCTGCCCTGGTACGACTCGGTTACCTGTACGGTGTGTATTCGCCTAATAGGGCGCCGACGCTTCGGGTTGGCATGGAATCTTGATGGAGGACCGCATCTTCCTCCTATATAACGAGGAACGGATCACACGAGTCAACCGTCACAACAAGCGCATGATTATGCTGAAAGATGAAGTTACCCGACTGCGGCCGACATGTTGGCGCGCTTGCAGTTACTGTACCCCGGTGTCAACCCTAGGTGTACATCGAACAACACAGACGGGTAGTTATTTGGGATGAGGAATGACATATATATTAACAACTAGACGGACGAGCCTGCAGCACTCCAGACCTTCAAGAGAAAGAGGCTGCTGCCCATCCACCAACATGACAGGAGCTTGTGAACAACGGCCTCACTGTCAACCTCGACTTCGTCAAACCCGCCAGTGGCATCCTGCAGGTTTCCAACCTGAACATGAAGCGTTCCGGCCGGGGTACACAGTGGAGGCAAGAGACGGACCGCACGCCGCCTCCCACCCACCCTTATAGCAGCTTTATCTCCAAGGTGCTCAGTTGTCGATCTCTCCATCGGCTCCTGTGCATTATATTAGAACGAGTAGACATATATCCGTGGGATCGGGTATGGCATTTGCAGACACTGCGGACCTCCTTTCGCACACTTATACATCACACACATCACATACCATACCACGCCGCGCCCGCCGCGCAATCATGCCGCACCATCATGGCCTGGATTTATATGTCAATACCACATCTGTGGTCTTTTGTTACACCTGTTGCTTCCGCCTTCTCTTGGCCAATTGGCCAGCCGATATCGATACGCTGTCTACCGTCTAGTATATCTTTACCGCTACGCCGCTATCGTACTATATACATCCTCTGGCTGATGTCAAAGTCCGACCGCTCCCATAGCTAGGTGCGTATCTCCCCCTGACGCCTCGGCGGCCTCGCTACTATTTTGCTAATATCTCGTACGTAGAGTCGCGCCACCAAGACGGGCGACGAGCACGACTTTTGGGCCACTTGGAGCAAACTCGCTGAGCTCTACTAGTGGACTTGTTAGGACAGAATTCATCGGATAGTGCCTATACCTATAGCAACGCTGACGGTAACCCGGAGTCGTGTCTCGGGGGAGGAGGACAGCAATCCTCGTGTTGCAGATAGGTCACCAGATCCTCACCACCGGCTCGGCCGCTCTGAAAGGGCACTGTAAGAAGTATGGCGTGTCGCAGGACAAGTCTCCTACTAAGATCAGTCCCGGCAACACATGGCACCATCATTCAGCAGACTACGCCACAACGGGCAGCTGGCCGATTTGAGAAGATACGCCATATATAGATGGTTCAGCAATGAATCAGAGAAACCTACAACAATCAGGAGATGCTATCGCATGGTAGCCTTGTAATCGCCATCAGCGCTCATTTGTACAGCCTGACCTCCCCCCTGTCTATATATAGCACCTCGACCTAGAGCCGTTTAATGACTCCCAGGAGGACGGACTGGGAACCTATCCCTCACTGAGTCACGCCTGTGCTCAACAGTCTGGAACTGCGGATTGGCGTGGCTCATGCTACCCCCGGGGATCAAGCCGTATTCCCCCGTTCTGGCGCGTGTAGGCCAGAGACTTCGTCCACATCAAGCGCCCTGGCACAGAGTCCGAACGCCAGCCAACCAGATAGGACGTGTCAGACTACGACATGTCCATGAACGAAGAAGACGTGGCATTCGACACACACTGCGCCTCTGAAGAGCCATAGCGCACATTCTTCTATGGCATCACCGCATCAAAACATATTCCTCTATACTCCCTGAGTTCGTGGACCTATTTTCGTCCTCTACCAACATCAACAGCCATCTCGCTATCGATGCAATCGCCAAGAGAGTCGCACTCACCGAAAACGAGTCACTCGAACATGCCATCACGAGAGCAGTGGAAGTCGAGTTTGGCACACCCGCAGTGCGAACGATGGTTAACAATAAGAATACGGCAACATTTACCAACCCTATGACATAGGCACAGATCGCGGAAAACGCACGCAACAATGGCATCGATAGTACAAGGAGCAGAATTCCAACAAGGAACACAACAACTAGTAACAGCATCCTTCCAACGCCCCGCACCAATGCTATTCCCAAACACCGCACAGCATGTCTTTAATCAATCACCCGTTCCGCTAGACCTATGGCGCAACACTCATCAACTGTCATCTTCCCCTCTCCCAACATGGCCGCGTGGAGCATGATATGCCAGCTGGCAGCCCCATGGGAGACGGAACCATCAATCATCAATGTTCATCTGCTGCTTTCAAAAAGTTATAAAGAGCTAAGAAGGCGTAAAATAAATAGAAGGCGGTCAACAGAGCCAGAGCCAGAGCCACCCAGCTAATCTCGCCGGGTATCAAAATCCTCTCCTTTCTCGCAAACAGAAATCGGTCAAAATGATTGAATGGAACCAATATTATGGGTATTTTCTGCAGGTGTTCGAGCTTCCTCTATCATGCGGCCCTGGGTCGGTCTCGCGTGTCGAGTTTCGTGGGCAGAGACGCCAGGAGTCGTGGATCTCTCGTGTATCGTGCAGGTCGGCTTGTTGAAAAGGAAAGAAACGGCCTTGCCCTATCAGCCAAGGTAGAAAAGAGACGGGGCGGTATGGGGAAGATTTATGGGAACCTCTCTGGTGAGAAGGAGGGAGGGCCAGAGCAATTCCCGTGGAAATATTGTAGTAGCACTCCTGCGGTAGCATCGATGATGAACAATTTGAGCTATTCAGGGCTTTAATCTCGCCATATAGATCCTGTGAGAACCGTGAAATAATCGAGGTGTTTTGCGGTATAGCAATGATGCTGGTGTTGATGAAGTCCGATTCTTTGTGCCATGATCCGTTTCGGGCGGCAATTACCTACTCTCTGTTTCTAGCCTATGTCAATCATTTCTCTAAATACGAATGCATCTTGGTGTTTCGAGTAGCGCGCGAGGTTACTCGCGAACATCCGAGTCTTTTGCCACGGGTGCGTCTATCGGGGCTGCCTGCCAGGCTCTTCGTTCTTTTGCGCCAGATAGTGATCAGCGGTTTCGCATGAAAATAACGACCCATGATGTCCACGTTTCGTTGCGCTCACCTATCATCCCCTCGGTAAGAATCCTGCTGCTCTTGGGAGAAAACCTTTCTTGTCTCCTACGATCAGCTATGCAGCGCGTCTGACAGCCGCCCTCTTCAGTCGCCTCCAACGTGCTAGTGACATGCCTCTCACAGATTTCCGTCCTTTTCAACGTTACTTGCCTGCGAGGTGTAGGTCTTGAGATCGGGAGTCAGCCGGTAGACGTTGATGTAGTCGAGACTAGAACGTATCTTCGTGTCAGCAACGTAGCATTCGTTAAAAGAACAGGAGTTTGCCAAAAGCCTGTCCTCTGGCCCGCTAGAACTTCTGCGCGTAGAAGATGGTGCTTCTCCTATGCCCTTACTTGTGTACCACCACCATAACTTTTCACCGCTTCGTATTGGTAATAGGACGAGTGGTGTTGGGATCTGCAGCATGCGCGTAGAATGCGGTGGGAGCAAGAGTTTGGCCAGCCATCAGAGAATAGCATCGGTAGGCAGCAAGATAGGTCGCATTCCAGCAGTATTCAAGTAGAGTGCTACGGCCAATTACGAAACATCGAAATATCATCACAAAGGCTATGTTTGGGGTACATCTCAATTGACCGTACCAAACTATCTACAAGTGCAAGGACGATACTACCTACGAATACAATTCCATTCAAGGTCTGTCCTTGAGTATTACCCAGAGGCGTTCCTCAAATATCCGACCAATACCTCGTTCCGATTCCGTTCCTCCAAAGACACCAAGAGTCTTATACCGTCATGCCATGTCCCCCAAGAGGACAAAAATCATACTGTGGGTGTAAATCACATCCAAGCCACCGATCAACCAAGTCCAATGTGAGGTAGGACTCGGGCGATCGAATGATGTCCAACCAATGCAGATCCCACTCTGCAGTGTTAACATCCAAAGTCCCAAGAGACTTATGGCTGGTGCGATGTAACAAAAGACAACAGGTGTTACAAGCCTTCGAGTGTCGAGGAATGGTGGTGTTGAAAACAAATGCCGGAAACGATGATACTGAAACAAAATGCCGAGGAATGGTGGTGCTGAAAACAAGTGCCGAAGAATGACAATGGTGAAAACAAACATTGCGAAGAAGTGTGTTTTTGGTGTTTTTCTGTTTTTTCTGAATCGCAGTAACAAGAACTCGAAAGATCGAAAGTAGTAAGTACAGTGGTGGTCATGATGTCGTAAAGTCGTCGCGTCATGAACGTGACCAAGGAAAAAGATGCCTAGCATGCGCCGTTGTTGTACTTGCGAGAAGACTTCTTGAAGAAGCCACCACAGACACGTCGCATGAAACCACCCTTCTTGGTTGCCTTCTGAGCACAAGTCTTCTCGTTGGTGTAGGAATCAGTCTTTGTGGAAGAAACACTCTTGCCGCCAAAGCCAGTCTGAAGAGCGCCGACAAGGGCAGGAATCATGGCAGCTTGAATGACTTCGGGAATAGCTCGCTGAACAGCTTGCTCAATCAAGATGGGGAGATCGCGGATGATGTCCTGAAGACTGATCACCTGATGAGAGAGCTGACCAATCTGACCATTGGTGGTAGTGGCAGTGTTGTTGATGGAGTGGGTAAGAGCACCAAGAGCGCTGACGTGGTTGCCAACAGCGCTGATGTGGTTGTTCATGGAGCCGAGCTGAGTACTGAGGTTGTCAATCTGACCACCAAGACGGTTGTGTTGAGCATCCATGCGGTTAACCTCGCCATGAATGCGGTTGGCATTGAGACGCATGGGACCAGTAGCATCAAGAATGGAAGCCTCGACAACATTCATGATCTGCTCCATGGCTCTTTCCATGCCAATGCCATCAGTGCCATGAACACCACGAATAGACATTTCCTGCATGCGCTGAGCGATACGGTTGGAGAGAGCTGTGGCGTCGATACCTTGAGCGATGGCAGCATCCATGGCAGCTCGGAACGCATGGTACTGGAAGTCGTACTCAGCAGCACGTTGGTTCTCACGCTCAATGATGCTGTCAACACGAGCAGCGTGTGTATTCTCCTCAACAGTGTCGCGAATGATAGAATCGCGCTCAGCAATGAGACGGTGTATCTCAACCATAGTGGAGTTGTACTCGGGAGAGGCGGGCTGGCTACGATCACCACGGAGAGCCTCAAGAGTTTGAAAGGCGGAGTAGTCTTGGCAGACAATGTTGATGTCTGTGAGAGGGGCTTTGGTGTTTGGGAAGTGGCCAGCAGCGCGAGCTGCTACGAGCACGTCAATCATGGTCTTCTCGCCTTGGTTGGAGTCGACGGCCATCTTGACGTCCTTGGGGGAGTCTGAGGAGCGGAGACAACTCGACGCTCAACTCTAGGGATGGGGCAGATCTGTCGAAAATTTCAGTGGTTGTGATGAAAGGTTGAAGGCGAGATGGCATACCTGGTTGGTGGGATTAACCATGGTGACAGTGTTCAAATATCAGATGATGATATTGATGTCAGATGAAGCTGATGATGAAGATGAAGATGGTCAGTGACTTGATGACTTGGTTGGAATTTGGAAAAATGCCGAAAGATGGGCTTTTGGGTTGCAGAAAAAGAATATTGATGGAAGTGTTGCAGTCGATGGAGGGTGATGGGAAAAAGAAAAGTGGGGGTTATGGTGAGGGTGAAGGTGAAGGTGGGAAGAATATGGGAGGAATGTGGGAGGAACATGGGATGGGAAAAGTTGGAGGGGCAACAGACAGAAATGGCTGCAGATTGTTGCCGGAAAAAACAATGATGAATAGGATATATGAATGACTTACTGGTATCTCAATTGATGGTCGAAAAGATGTTGTGATGGTGAGAGAATCGAGTCGTGATGATATGGACTGGGTTGGTTGTGCTGTTGTCGTGTGTGGTCAGAAAATGGAAGACAAGTTGGATGGAATGATGGGTGGAAAATAGTGTAGAGCTTGAAAATACTGCTGGAAATCCAATGCGAGTTCACAATTGAAGGATGAGGGATGTGAAAATGGTGGGAAGGGATAGATGAGGAGTGAAAATAACTTACTGTTTCTGGTGGCTTGACAAGTGTGGGTTGAAATCGACGGTTTGGTGCTGACTGTCGAGTTTTGGTGACTGTCAAGTGTTGCAGACGGTCGAGTGTTGTCTAGGGTTGATGGAGGATGAATGGGAAGCTGGGTCGAGAGAAATTGGGCTGCTTATATAGGGAATATGGTGGCAGCGAGGGCGGTGTGGTCTGGGGGCATTCTGCCACCAGGGTTATGCGTCACTATGCCAACCCTTTATTGGACTGCAACTATATTGGTGGTTGGGATACACCCACGGTTATTCAGTTGCAGATATTCAAAATCACACCGCCAGCAATACTGCCGTGTGGTCAGTGATGGTCTAGTGGTGGCAGTGTTCGAGGGCTGGCAGTTGGGGAGAAACGCCGGGGCAAGTGCCGGGGCAACCACAGTTTCTGGATACGAAGCACTGTTTATTCTTCTACTGGAATTTCGGATCATGTCGCAGATAATATGAGGTTAGGAACGATGATAGTATACGCAGTAGTGACCACTGGCCTGCGGTATCTTGTACGGGGTGTGTTCCATTCCTGTAATATCCAGACTGCAAGGTGAGTTCTCGCCTTCAGTCATAGATGTAGATATTCATGGCCTCAATATGTTCTCCCAGTCGTTGCTTGGCCTGATGGAAGCTCAATTAGACGTTTTGATCAAATTCTCCTCCAGACTCGAAGGCGGTCTTTCTGGTGATTTATGTATGCCTCGCACCACCAAGACGCAATGTGAATTCTGAAGCCACAAGAGTATTTACCTGACATATTTAAATTTCCCTCGCGATACATCAGGAGTGGAATGTAATCATGGCTTCGAAAGGCTATCAATAGTTGCCCTAGTGTCATGATCTGGTCACTGGTCGATAGTAGGGCTCTGGTGTCTTGGAGCAATATAGTATTTTCATGCTGCCACCACATCCAAAACTCAGATGGAAACCCCTCACTCCATGGCCTCTTGATTATCGTATCCCCCAAGTATGTTCTCGATTGTAACTGCGCCTAGAGACTAGAGACATGTCGTTGAGATCGAGCGGCATCTCCACTTTGATGCTGCTTCCCCAGATTTGGCAGGGGACCTAGCATGCTGGGAATGCTTGGCACGGCGCGATCAAGTTAGAGGGTCTATCACTTAGACGAGAATGGAATGCGATTGGGATGGACAAAAATGGGTTTTAAGTTCTACAGATGATATAATAAATCTATTCAAGTGTCGGGAATTTGATTGAACTTGAAAAATGGCGAAAGAAGTGTACGTGTGCGACAGACAACAAGAAATACCTAAAGGACGTGTTAGGCCGCCTACCACTTAAACGACGGGATCCACGAGTACTGGGCTCGACGGGTACAAATACTTGAGCTTCGCATTTGGTGTGTGGTCTTTTTGCTGGACACAATATCACGACATCACGGGCAACATCAATTAGACACATCAGAAGTATTGCAGAGTGGGAAATTGATTGACTGCCCACTAAAGAGACATGGATGCGAGCAAAGCCCCTGCGAAGCTATCGAGAAAGAAAAACAAGTAAAGTTGCAGCCACGAATGTCCCTAAGTTGCAATGCATAAAGTGCCGTCCAATCCAACCCAAAACCAGGCCTTGAAACCAAACCCCCCGCCAATCAACCTGATGCTTCGTGATTTCCTCCCTCATGCTGCGCTTCCGGAGATGAATGTGCTATACTCGGCCAGTAGTAGCCCGGAGTTGAGTCGTGGGGATGATACCAAGCCGCCGCGGGGAAACCATAAGGGAGAGATTGGCCATGGCCATGCCTAAGCGCAGCCATAGGTCTCGTCGTCGGAATCATCATCGACGGGGATGGAATCGTCTGTTGCGGGAAGGAGTTAGTATAGTCGTAGGAGTGCATCATCATCGGCGTCGAAGCTGGCGAGTGTTGTTGTTGTTGTTGATGGTGGTGATGGTGGCTGTGGTGGTGGAACTGCTCGCTGCCGCTACCGCTGGTGCTCCTTCTCTGCGTGGCGCTGACAATCATGAGTTCGTCGTCGTCGTCGTTGTCAGGCAGAGGAGGAGGACAACCAGGCTCGGCTTCGATGGCAGCGGGCAGGAGGTCTACCCCCACGGCGGTGCCACCATTTGCGCCAAACTCGGACTTCACGTTCATCATCGCACCTTCGGACTTGACCTCGGCTTTGACGGGCTCGTCGACGTCGCCCATGGTCTCGTCGACTTGCTCGAGCTTGCGCTTCTTGGTCGCGCGGGGCTTGCTGGCGGTAGGCCTGGATGGGGTGGAGGGGCCAGAGGTCGAGCCGCTCTTCTTGATTTCCTTCTTGACTGCGGTGCTGGGGACGCCGTGAGCTCTGGCGATGCGCTCGTATCGCTTGGCACTGGAGAACATGGGAATATGTCAGAAAGCGAGAACGGAGAAACATGGGGGTGGGTAAGGAAGGAAGGGGTGGGATGAGGGGAGATACGTACGCGGCGCCCTTGCTCTTCATGTCGGTCACCTTCCAGACCTCCTCAAAGTCGATTCTGCCGCCGTTGCTGTACTTGATGCAGGCGATCAAGAACTTGATCTGGGCCTCGGAATCTTGAGGAGGCATGGTGTTTGATTGGATACGGTGTTGTTAATTATTGTTGTTGTTGTGCTTTGTGGGAAGCTGGGTGATGCTGGATATTTTGGTGGAAGGATGTTTATGGGAGGGAAACCTGGGAGGCGAAGGCGCTGTCGAGGTTTTTATCGAGTTTCCTGGAAGGGACCTGGAAGGAGGCTCCAACTGTTGCAATGAATCGAGTGACAGGTTTATCGGTATGGGCTCGGGGCTTGGGGCTCGGGGCTTGGGGCTCGGAGGACAATCAAATGGATAACTTTGCAATGACCGATAAGACTGGTGGTTGGTCCGTGGCTTGGGGGTTGACTGGGTATCTCAAGTCCCAAGCTGGGCATATTCCTAGGCCACGGTGCCCAGGTAGCAATGTGATGATGTATCCCTATAAGCGGCACCAGGCACTGGACACTGGGACATGGGGATGTCAGCGTTGAAGTAGACAGGAGAAGACTTGAACACACTGGAATTAGGCATTGACCAAGTCAGAGTCTGGAGAAATGGGAACAATGTGCTATCATGACTACAAATGTCTGATGAGCGCTGACATGTAGGAGTTGATAGTGATTCCTGTGGTTGGGCAGTGTCCGAGAGTTCAAAGGCTGGTCTCTTTGATGACAGTACGAAGAGAAATTCCACCCAGGGGCTTTTCTCACCTATCCAAGTCCCCCTTTGACACTTCAATGTCATTGAAGCCGGCATTTTGAATGCACATCAATCTGTGCATGAATGTCTTTGGTCGGCTTTGGAGTGTCACGAAACCTGCCGTCTTTGAGTTGGAAGCTTGTCCAGTTGCTGGACTTTTGGGAGGCCCCCTGGCCTTACGCAATGCTCGGTGTCCTTCACTACAGGCTCGTAACCGGAGACAGAAGTGGTGATGGTCTATGTGCTGCTTGAGAATCTTTCAAGATATATTATGGAATTGTGTCTTCCCTTATCATACTGTCAAAAGCTGGAGATGTCAGCATTGTGCCGAGATATCAAGGAGGAAGGCCACCAGGAAACATTCTAATAACGGCCGTCCTGTGTTGACCAAGCTACTGCCGCCTCAGAAGGTCGTCAATCCTGGATAGACTTGAAGAAACCTTGAGCACGCTTGATATTTGGAGATGATTCAAATGCAGAGCCTTTATCACTGTAACCATTGGATCATGTGTCTGAAAGAATCGTATTAGCATCTTATCCCTAGAGACGCAAAGGGTACTGCATTACAAGCTAAGCCAGACAAATCGCCTTCAGCAATGGAGGTATTCGTTATCAAGAGTGATTTGCCTAGGTTCGCACAGGCCTGGAAGCAAAATAGCTGTCAGGACTGTCTTTCAGGTGACTGTCTAGGAGGATTACTGTGTTCTGCGAACTATGTTCCATCTCGTTAGCCTCCCCTTCTTGCACTTCAACCTAAAGTTATAGCCGAGATCACATTCGCGTAGGTCTATACTGCTATTTAAACACGAATATTGCATCTAGCTGAGCCTTGTCAATAACCAGTAGCAGTATCATCGCAGTTTAATACCAAGATTGCTTGCAGCATCACGTTCCATAGCTCAATTGCCACTTGGTGACACCGCGTGTTCCTGCTAAGCGGCATATGGTCTCTTGCACCAGATCATCGAGAGACTCTTCCTGTCACTGCATTGTGAATCAGCAGTCAAGGATATATATATGGTCTTTTACGTCAGGTTTCTGAGAGCATCGAGTTCCAATTCCTTTACTTTAAATCAGTGAATAAAAACATGTGTCTTTGGTTGTGTGCCAGGCTGTCGAAAGACTATCCATACATTCATGTTACCCTTGAAATAATGAATAACCACCCACACTGATAACCTATGCCCCCAGTACACTACACTGAATCATGAAGTGAGCAACCTGAAGTTCACTTTCTCGTGAAATAATTCATGACTGTGTATTGACAACCTGTGCTGGCAACTCTGTATGGTAGATCACCTGGAGCACGACCCTCCTGTCTGAGTTTTTGGTGAACTGGCTAAAAACTATATGCATTGATAACCTGTGTCTTCCGTCCAGTATACAACATAGCCGGGAGTATAATGTTCCATTTTACCATATAATAGAGTACCTGTGTTCACGACCTGCGACTCTAGTCCATTGCGTTTGATCGCTGTAAGCGTAAACTTCCACTCACTTTCCTGTCACCATGTGTTCACAGCTTGCCCATGTGGCATCGTATGTTGGTACGCCGAGAGCGCAACCCTGCTGTTTACTCCATGTTGACCTACCTAAAACGACGTGTGTTGTCGACCAGCAACTCCAGTCCCGAGCGATACGCCCAAGAACGTCTCTTTCCAGTCCATCTATCGTGGGTCAAATAATGACGGACTGCGCCGAGGACCTGTTGCCCTGGTGGTCTTCTTCATTAGGGCAGTGGCTGGATCGTCGGATCACCCCAAACACCACAATCAGAAAACCGTGACGACTGTCTTCCTTGAAACGTTTCAAACCCAAGTCTTTCTTCTCGTAACTTGACGCTCAGTACACACACCACTGCTTCTGATCTTCCTATTCCAAGGAGATCGTTCGATAACTTCCACCTACTGAGCAATCTCGCAACTGTCTTGCTCAAGACACACATACCCTCCACGCTCAGTCTGCGCATCCGGATTCTTCCCTAACTTGCCTTCAAGAATTGCCTAGGTGAGCGCTGAAAAATACTCGCAGACACGAGATGGATACTGACATCGCCACAGCATGAACTTCAAGATCAACCGTGACTGCGAAGCCAGCAGTTCCGCCCTCAAGCTCTCGCCGGCCGAGATGTCCATCCTGGCCGCCGTCCTCCAGAACTCCTACCAGAGCGCGCAGCCGACCGAAGTCGACTGGGACGCCGCCAAGAACCAGGCCGGCTTCATGAACGTGGAGAACGCCCAGGCCGGATTCGCCCAGCTGTGCAAGCAGCACGGCTTCTTCGCCCTCGACGACCCCGTCCAGTCGCCCAGCATCAAGATGACGCCGCGCAACCCGCGAATCTACCGCGGCATCATGGCCCCGTCGGCCGGCAGGACCCCGCGCTTCGTGGCTCTGCAGACGGACTCGGCTTCCAAGCGCAAGCGGGATGTCGTCGCCCGGGAGGATATGGACCTCGACGATAGCGTGAAGCGCGATCGTCTCCGCCGCGACATCTGGCCTTCGTTCCAGCTTGGCATCAGAGCCAAGGGCGAGACCGAGGTCGAGCGCAAGGTCAAGGTCGAGCGCAAGGACAAGGATGAGTTTTAGTGGGTGAGCTGAAGCAACTCGCAACCTACGACTAACGAGTAACGAAGTAACTCGGAAGGCTTCGGGGCGTGCAAGCATGGATGATGGATGATGGGACACCACCACTCGATGGGTTATGGAGTGTACCTACAGCCTACAGGACAGAGATGACGGGATCCGAGGTTCGCAAACTGTCGCATGGATGGACGTGTCTCTCCTAGGTAGCTCGAGAATACAGCGGGGTTCGTGTCAACTCTGCGTACCTTTGACTTGCATGGTGATGGAGTGACAAGTCTTCGTTTGCCGCCTGCATCATGCACCTGTTCATGATTGATCTGTTGATCGACATCGAGTCGAGTGACTCGAGTCTGGCATGTGATCGTCGGACGACTCGGCCGCCTCGTGTAAATTCCATGCACCCAGTTAATAACGGTGACTCGAAGTCTATTCAGCATATCCAATATTCAAATTAAGCATATCATATTCGGGCTAACGGTTCACTGAGAACTTACCCGTCTTGCAAGTTGGGCATCCGCATCGTAACGAGTTCATCTACGTATCGGCGATCTCCGATTATTTCTCCACTACGTGAATTTCCAAAATTATTACGCTCCTAAGAACAGTTTGCGCTCATACAGGGGATGTGGTCTAGTGGTATGACGTTTCTTTAGCATCTCGGCATAGAAAAGGTTCTGGGTTCGATTCCCAGCCTCTCCACTGTTGTTTTTTTGGTGTTTCGTACTCGTAAATTTCTCACACGTTTTATTTTGCCTGTGAGGGTTGATGTTCTGGATTGGTTGTGTTGCATCTCGGCTGCGTACTCGCATGTTTGCAGAAAAGAGACGTGAGCAAACTGCCGTGGAATCCACCCGCGCACGCATCAGATTGACATGCCGTTTCTGTAGCTTTTGTTAATCCTGAGCTCGAGTCTCAAGTCACCGTAAGGGTTCCCGGTGAAAAGGGGGGTGGGGACGGCACAGATGTACCGGTACTGCCAGCGATCGCCAAAGCCATGTATGTATCCTGTACCAGAGCCGGCTACTGCCTAGTTTATTTTTTTTTTTTTTAATAAAAAAACCAAAAGCATGCCATAGTGCCCTGTCATATCGACGTATGTAAGGATATGTGTGGTGGGTTTTGCGTGATCAGATGCGAGAAACCGAATCCCTTGCCCTGCCCCGACATGGCGTGCTCCTGCTGTCAGATCTCGCGAGTGAAAAAAAAAAAAAAAAAAAGTGTCGAGTACCACGGAGCGTTGCCGAAACGAGTCCCGGGTACGGAGTACAGCCAATCGCAACTCGGGTTCTCGCTCCTGAGCACCGACCTTCACTATGCAGGTTTCGGGTGCTTATCATGTGAATTATAGAGTGGGAGTCAGCAGTACGTGCAATGGTTGGCTGGTTGGCTAGTTGGTGTTCGGTGAAGAAGGGCCACGCAGCATGACTTGCGAGGTGGTGGCGTGGTATGGTAACTGCCTCCTCGTACTGAGTCATATCGCCAGTGTGAATCATTGACGCCAATCAGCCATCTCTCCAACGTGGGATGTCGTCTTGATTTCCATCAAAGAGTACATTCAGTTGATCCCGTCCACTTGCAAGAAAACGAGGTCTAAAAAGTGACAAGAGCCACATGACTGGATCTGCCAGCCGGCTCGGGCGAACTTGTCGAATCACGGTCGATCCAGTCATTGTCACAAGCAGCCAAATGACCATAGAGCACGGTATAAGACGCATTAGGCGTGGGAGTAGCTAAGAAATAGGCACTGCCAGCAAGACAAGGCACATCAAGTCCATAGTACACGTGATAATTGGAAGTCAGCTCCGTTCAAAGACTTGACGATAACACCAAACGCCGGTTCCCATTTTGTACCCAAGTCTTCCTCGGTAGCCTGTACGTCGCGACATCTCATTGTCTTCTTGGTGAGGCTCGAAAGAATAAAGAGACAGTGACGACGGAGAGAGAGACGTTAAATCATGACAAATACACACCACTCCAAGGTGCCTAGATCTGGTTGGCTCCGGCCCCAGACCCAACTGGCACCTCCGACCAAACTGGGCTTGTCGATCAGGGCTGCGAATCTCAAGCGAGACCCGTCAACATTAACCATGATGGCCATTCCAGCCCTCATTCTTGATATTGGCAGCATCCTGTTCTTCTTCGCCAGTCATGTGAGGGTGAGAATGGGACGAGCCGTCTATATGAGGGTGCATGTGAGGGTGATATCCGCACATGCTAAAGGTTTCGAACTCGAACGGGGTGTGTGATGTGTGGAAAGAAGGGTACATGGTGCCTTGGGGCCAGCTTGGGTTGTCGTGGCCGTAATGGGCAGCAGAAAAGTCAAACGGTGCCTGCGAGTTGAGCATCTCCACTGGACTCGAGATCATGCCTTGTGGAGTGCCAAAGGCATCGGTATCGCTGCATGGTGTGAGGAGCCGAGGTTGCATGACATGCTGTGACGTGGGGCTCGGAGCAGCAGACATGGGAGCAGGAGTGAGACGGCTATCGAAGAAGCTCTGCGTCATCTCCTGCTTGATTTTGGGAGCGAGCGGCGGCTCGGAAGACGCTGCCATGTGTGTCGGCTCTCCACTGGACTCTGACTTGACACCGCTGTCCTTCTTGCCTGGGGGTGTTGGCTTCTTGGGCTTCGTGACTCTGGACTTTTCGCCGGCGACCTTGTTTCTTCGTTGAGGCTCGAGGCCCAACATGGCGGAGCGGAACCGCGAGTATCTCATCCGGGCAGCATGGCCGTTCGTGATCTCCTGCGTGAGGATGGGATCGCGCGCCACCTTGTTCCAGTCGATCTGGGGAGATGTCAGACAGTCATCCCCGAGCTGGATATACCGCCCATCCAACAACTTACATCCTTGAGGTTCTTCTGCCGTAGTATGGCGAAGAGGAACCTGGTCATGGCATTGTCGTTGTTGGACATGGTGGCTATTGATTGGCCTCGGGCCGAACCGCTCTTTTGCTCTTTTGCTCTCTTGCTCTCTTGCTCTTTTCCAGTAGTGTGGGAGCAAGAGTTTGACTCGAAAGTCGAGGCCGTGAGAATCAGGGCGGCTCAGTACGATTTGCACCGCTGGGTGTTGCGTGAGCAGTGGTGGTGAGCACCGAGCAGGTCCAGAGACTGGCAGATGGCAGGGCAAGTAGAGAGTATGTGAGACTGGAGCAGGCGAGATGTGAAAGTAGGTGAGGACAGGGTGGAGGGATATATGTTGGGTTCGCTAGAAGAAAGACCTGGCAGAGCTTGTGTCATGAATCCGGGGTCACATCAAGCCGGGCGTACCAAGTAACAGCAGGCCAACCTGGGATGGAGTGGAGCTGATCCAGAGAGCAGTGAGCACTACAAGATGGCAGTGGCAAAGTGACTGAGCGTCCTGGGAAGTCAATAAGAGGATGCCTACAATGGCTAGAGGGGACGCGAAAGGGCAGCACGGCGGGACCAAAGAGGATAGCTCGGCGCAGGTCTTCGTTTGCCATTCATTTAGTCGTCACTGTGCACTCAACAAGGACGAGGGGGTTTTGATAAGGCTACCCTCAAGGGGCGCTTTAAGTGCGTGCATACGAGCTACTGGGCAGTCCGCGTTGCCTTTTGTGATCAGTCAAGCCGGGGACCAGCTGGAAAAGGCACCGCTGCTAGTTGCCCAGCAACTATGGCAGGAAAAAGAAATCAGTGAGAGTGGCACTTGGTGCACTTGGTCAAGGGGGAAAGCCTGCGAAGGGGAAGGGCCCGAAGGGGGGTGGAGAGCGCGATGCGAGGGATGGAGACGCGGCCGACCGCGTAAAGTGTCTTTTCTTGCTGGTGGGGTCTGATCCCTGCAGGCGGAAAGCTACATGGTACGAAGTACGGATACGGAGTAGAAGGAGTACTTGGAAGTTCGTAGAAGGAGTACTTTGGAGAATTGTAACTACTTGTAGTTAGTTAACTAGTTACTCCGTGCAGTCCCTCCAACGGATAAACGAATGAGCCAGGCCAGGCCAGCCCGTTGGCATGCATGGATAATACGCATAACTACCACCCAGCATTTTAGGCACACTAACGTTAATCAGCTCGCAGTGCAGTCGTTTGTCGAGCTGCGTCCAATAGCCCCCATTGATGCAGTTGATTGATCGAATCGTCGAGTCTTGCCAGCCTTGCCTCTGCTGCAGGCGACGCAATGGGGGAGAGCAAACGAAAGACGGCATCCTCTCGGCTCCGTCTCGTTCAGGGCCACCCCCACCCAGAGATCGGCGAAACCTTTCGAGAGCCATCAAGGGCCGACTTGTACCTGAGTGCAGGTGAAACGTGTGAGTCATTCGAGTCACCTAGTTAAATGAGGGTGGTCGGGATCTGATTCGGTACAGATAGGGAGGGGGGGTTACGGAAACACAAACGTCTGAGCAGCCTCTTCTGCATGGCCGCCTCGATATTGTACAGTAACCATCGCGACAAACGCAGAGTCCAGGCTGCTGCCTTTGCCTGGCATGACGACGGTCTGCCCTCATGTCCAGTACTTTCGGTGGCCCGAGGGATGTCTCGGCGCAGAAGACTTTCCATTTTGTTTCTCCGTGGCAACTTTGCCCTCTCTGGATCGTGCTCGCTGCGGGGGATCTGAAAAGTAAGAGGTTGGGACCCGCGTCTTGTGCGCGCCTTGGTCTGTCGCGTTGCATACGCCAACACACGTGACGTTTCAGAGGCCAATTTAACTCCCCTTAGTGAGGCTTAGACCGTTCAGGTTCAGCCGTTGGGGGAGGGTCGGTCTGGCCGCTGATTGGCCATCTTCGGGGCACCTCAAGCCGCGATCCCACGATACCACGAGAGCAGCGGAGCCCCGGTAATTGGGATGAAGAAGGAGGATTGTATCGGTACCTCGGCCCTGGATGCAGCGGATGCAGGAGTCGAGCGTAACAAGTAACAAGCTGAATGGGCCGATCTGCTACTGTGTGCGGAGTACACAGCAACTATCTATGTGGCTGCAGCGAGCTAGGAAGAAAACTTGTGCGGCAGTGGAAGAGCAAACGGATCCGAACCGAGGTGCGCGTTTGATGAGGAAGCCTCGAGCTGAGAGAGAGCATTAAGTTACACAGTAGTGACTGACTGACTGGCTGGCTGGCTGGCTGGCTGGCTGGCTGGCTGGCTGGCTGACTGACTGGCTAGTGGCAGGCTGGCAGGCTGGCAGGCTGGCAGGCTGGTGGGCTGCAGCAGCAAACGGCAACGACGATCACGTGGAGATGCAAGCTCGGGCCTTGTAACCTTGGCCGACTCTCTGTTCCTCAAAGCATCGGGGCAGCCCATTCTCAGAAGCGACTCCTCCAGTCAGCATCCCGTCCCTCTAACAATTTCTCGGTCTGCACGTGCGGAGGTATCCAAGTAGTCGCCCCAAACAAATACCAGTTCCACTTCTCTTACTTTAGTCTTGTTAGTCGACTCGACGATACCTCACGGTTCAAAGGCCACCCCGGCCGGCCCTTCGTGCGAGTACAAGAGTCGAGATGAACAAGAATTGGAATGACAGGGCCGACAAGGACCTGTTCTTCACCATCCTCTCCGTCAAGAACATCGGTGTCATCAGCGGCGCCGAATGGACCACCATCGGCGGCCACATGCGAACCCTTGGCTACGGCTTCACAAATGAAGGCTGCCGGTGAGTGGAGCTCTCTCTTCTTTTACTTCTTTTCCTCGACTGCTGCTCGTCATCCCATCCTGTCGCTGTCATCGGTACGGAGTACCGAGTAACTACCGCATACCTGCTCCTGCTCCTGCTCCTACTCCTACAGTGAACACTGGGTCTCAACGTGATGGGCGGTCGGACCTTTCGTACGGAGTATCCGTACACAGTAGTCCACCAGGTGCGAGACTGACTGAGAGTCGAGAGTCGAGAGTCGAGACGGCATCTGCCGCAACTCAATTCGTGCTCAATTCGTGCTCAACACACGGGCCATGCCTGTCTGCGACCTCTGTCGTATGGTGTACCTACAACCCAGTACCAGTACCAGTACCCAATACCCAATGTCGCAACAAGCAGACATGAGACTGGCCCGGTGACGCTGCTTGGTATTTCCCAGGATCAATTGTTGACTCGAATGTAGCCAACACTTCCAAGGCCTGCGGCGAGCTCAGCACAAGACAGACTTGAATGGCACAACGTCAGACGGCTCACAGAAGGGGGGCGATCCCGCTCAGAACCCCATCACACGTCGTCCCGGGCCTGGCCGTGGTCGGCCTCGAAAACATCCGCTCGAGAGTGATCATGAAGAGACGTCCGAGTTGATCGCGCAACCGGACACACAGATCCCCCATGGCAATGCCATGCCGGTGGGATTACCCGGCTCGATGCCCGACAGGGCGCCTGATGGGGTGTTGGCTGGGATGCTCAGCGGTATGCCTGACGCTTTACATGGCGATGTGTCTGGCGGGATGTCTGATGAAATACCCAGCGACATGCCTGACGGAATGCCTGACGGAATGCCTGACGGAATGCCTGACGGAATCCCCAGCAACATGTCGGGTGGAATGCCGGGTAGGATGCCCGAGGGGATGCCCGAGGTGATGCCCGGCGGCATACCTGGCGACATATCAGACGACTTGCCCGGCCCGATGGACCCGTCATTGTCAGCCCCTATTCACGACACCAATACCAACTCCATGGGACTTATGCATGATGGCGACGAGTTGGATGGCCCTCCAGCCAAACGCCAAAGATTTGATGAAGAAGCGGTCCAGCTAGACGATGCAGCGGTGCTTGCCCTTGCCGCCGAAGGCAATCATAGGCTGCCCATAGACCACTATGCCCCGTCCGAGTAAGTCGTGATGCGAGCATCCACCCTGCTTGTACTGGGACTAACCTCGTGTTAGATATTTCGGAGAAGCATGACTCCACCTCCATATGTTCTGCAGCCGTGTCGTTCGATTTCAGTTGCTGTCTACTTACACGAGTTTTATACCCTTGCCGAGCATGTGCTATGGCAACAGCCTGAACCCTTTTGGCATCGCTTGATTATCGCTTCTACGGCAACTTACTGGCACTGTTGCTTGCTCGGAGCCTCATTATACCCACACTGCCTTGACTACAGGCCACTATGCAACACCTGAGCACAGAGGCGCCATTTTGGACATGCCGTCCCACCTGTACCTATTTCCAGATTGACCAGGGTTACAGGTGGTAGTACTTGTACGGCATATGCCACTGTTCGGCACGATCTGCGTTCGGGTTTCCGGTGGAGGCATAAGAGGTCTGGCGCGGGGAACACATAGACCTTGGCGAGACTGATCAACTACTTGCTATCTCTATTGCTTTTCCGATTGTTCCCGCTGTTTATGGCTTACCCTTTCTCGGTGCTGACTGGAATCAAAGGGCCAGGCCATACTTCTCACAGGAACTCAACCACACATGGAGGAAACCAACATACGATCTATACCCACACCGTTATGCCAAGTTAACTCTGCCGAGGACAGTTGTTCGGGTTTCTTCCCGGCCTGTTGCCAAGAGGTGGTCTATAACCCCCCGAGGTCCATGTTGTTGCTGGCGGTGCCACTGTGCTCACCCAGGACAAGGCATGGGCAACCTGGTAGTTTCTTCACATAGTGATGACAGTATGGTATTGTTCCTCTAGGGTATGTCGACAATTGCCCGGTAGTATCTATAAGCTCTGCCATAGGCAGTTCGTCAGTTCTATCTGGTCTGTGTCGCTGGCAGCCTCCATGTCCACGCATCTCGCTCGGGCTGATCAGATCTTGGAAGGATTCCTGTAACTCACCTAAATTCCATCCCTGTGTGTGGTACTCGGTCCAAGTTCCCTGCGTCTGCCTGGGCTTCTGACTACTGCTGGAGAGTATCCTTTGGCTTGCCCAGCATCGTGGTGCTACCGACAACCAGACCCGAGACCTAGCCCTATAATCGCATAATCACCCCCATTGTTCTCAAAACTACAGCACCGTTATACTATTGACAACACACCGAATTGGGTTAGGGGCTGATTCGCGTGTCGCGTTGGCGGTAGTCAGCTCAGCCCTTACGTGTTCGAGAATTACGCGGCAAATTTTTGAAGCTGCTCCTCTGTAGTATCTGCACACTCGAGGCTTGTGTTCGACGAAGCCGCGTCCTGGCAACTTTACCACACTGTAACTTGTATTCTGGAGATCTTTTTCTGGCCAGTTCTAACCGTGTACATCTTTATCCACAACATCGACCAAGACGTTCTTCGTCGCATCTTGACAGGCCCTCGCCCTGTACTTCATCGACACTCATTCTTCGGCTATCCGATCAACCATCACGTCATGGCTCCCTCCCCTTGGACTCACGATGCATTTCTCGACCTGGCCGTTGGCTTCCACATGGTCCATGGAACCTGGTCCATCGAGAAGCAACAGGAAGTCGTTCTCTTCATGGAGAATCGCGGTCATACCCTCACTTGGGAGGCCATCCGGTATATTTCTATATATTTCCTTTGCGTCTTCTTCTTTTACCAGTCATGCCCATTCTATCCTGCGCAGCGTTTCCATCCTTCTCAGCGGTCCCTTCCCTCGGAGAACCAAACCGGAAACGGTTCCCATCATCATCCTGCCCCCGATAGAGTGAATAACGGGCAGAGAATATGTGAACTGGACTCCAAAATGTACGCCACCGTCCTCGATGCTCTCGTACACAACTTGAAGCGAAAGGCAACGCAGCGGGACGACAGCATGGGTGCATTGCGCGAGATGGGTTGTGATTTCAACAACAGTGCCCCTAGGTGAAAGCGGTACATATGCCATCAGGATTTTGCTGTCAGCCTATTGACGCCAGTCACGTGCCAGCCACCCCTATTGACCACCCTGGTTTATCCGTTACCACCCATCACCATCCAACCTGCCAGCTTGGACTGCCGCTTTCGAGTCTATTCCCAACTGCCCTGGTGAAGCCTCGGGGTATATCTACTCTGCACTCACTGGCCCCACCGCTTCCTTCCAGTCTTCACCATCCATTCTACTCGTTACCGGTAACCTCCAACTGGTCCCCCTTCACCACTCGTCTTTGCTTTTTCCACTCATCTTTTTTTCCCCATTCATCTTTATTTTCCCTCTACCCAAAGATACCGAAACCATGCCGACCAACTCGGCTTCCAAGCGAGCTCCCTATGCTCAATGGAGCCAGGTGGCCCATGAAGATCTCCTCATTGCCTTTTTCAACTACTACAACCCGAATATGGCTGATTATGAGGGCCTCCGCCAAATTCTCGAGGGAATGGGCCATACCTTTTCCCAGAGTGCTCTGAGGTTCGCATGTGTCTTCTCACAGAATTCCCATCATCACCCTTGTCCCTAATATGATCGGTCTGCTCGGTTACGAGAACAAGACTTGCATACATTTATGTTCACTTTGTCAGCTTGGTATTCACCGAGTCGACTGAAGTTTATGCGTTCCTTCCTTCTCGCTTGCCACCTCTCTAGCTTCTCTGTTCACGTTTCTTCCACCTACCTACCTACACCTTCCTCCAACTTCACCCAGAAAGACCTTCTTTCGTCAAGCTTTTCCACCCGCAGACATCACCCCTACAGATATCTCTTCATCCGACTGCCTCTTCTCTCTCATTTCCTACATACCCATCGCATATCATTTATCGCGATGCCTGCCGTCACCAAATCTGGTCGCACCATCTGGGATGAGCAGACCCATCTGGACCTCCTCATTGGCATATTTGATCATGCCAATCCTACCCAACAGCAGTGGAGTGCCATCATCAGAAAACTTCGTAGCCAGGGCTACTCCTTCAACGCCAATGCTGCTCAGTAATTGCCCATCTGGCTTGCCATTTCTCGCCTTGAACATTTCCACTTTCCACCTGCAACTTGGGCCTACCCAACATATACTGACACCATCTTCTCATACAGACAGCACCTCATGAAGCTCCGCCGCAAGGATCCCGTCCCCGCTGACGCCAATACTCCTGCTGCCTCTGGCCGCGCTCGCCCTACAGGTGCCCCCAAGCCTCGCGCTCCCCGTGCTCCCCGTGCTCCCCGTGCCCCTGCTGGTAGCGGTTCTGCTCGCTCCCGTAAGCGAGCTGCTCCCCAGGAGGACGACGAGGAGAATGAGAATGAGGACGAGAATGAGAATGGCGGAGACGAGGACGATGACACCAAGGAAGTCCCTGTTCCCAAGCCCAAGCGCGCCCGCAAGGTCAAGAAGGAGCCCACCCCCGAGGCTGACTACCAGTAAGGCTTGCATCATCCTCGTCGTTGTTTCTCTCACACAGCTTTGCTGACTCGAGATCTCTCTCTCTCTCTCTCTCTGCAGTGGCAACCTCCAAAACATGGCTCCCGATCCTACCTCGCACATGTCCGCTGATCATGAGGGGGCCGACTACGAGGCCGGCGCCCCCGCCTACCACACCAATGGCTCCATCGCCTTTTGAGAGGGTTTCCACAACTCCGACAACCTTTTCTCTACGTTCGACTTTCTACAGACGACATGGCTTTCGCGGCTACGACGGACATGAAGGGGGGGAACGATGAGGTTGATGGAGGGACCACCCACAAGGATGGACGGAACTGGTGTTTTACGAACGGCATCATTTGCATTCCTTGTTGCTTCGTCTCGGTCTGGCGGCGATGACGACTTTTTGCTCACCGAAACTTGCGCACAGCTCAAGACGCTTTCGCCACTATAGGCAATCTCTGGTTCAGTGGCTGGTTGGGAAATGGGTTCATACCACCTAGTTTGTCCTTTTCTCGACACGAGATCGGCCTGAATATAGAGACGCACCGGCATCACAGTTTCTCATCTCATGACGTGATACTATTGGGTCATGATTTTCTATTTCATTCTCGCTCAACGCCCTGGCGTTTCTTCCCTCTCAGTCCAATGGTATAGCATAGCATAGGGAACGTGGGAAGTCTCATGCGGTCGCATGTCGATGGCACCTGTGCCATCTTTCTTCCCCGTCCTGGTTTATATTATATCTACAGGTCCTCATCGAGGCGGTGCCGACTGCTCGGGGGGGAGGTATTCGTTGATCCGGGCATCATTCTAACGTGGTGGAGGATGTCTGGGGCGGAGAGGCGGGAGGCCCGTGGCGGGAGGGTCGTCAGGAAAGACACCCCGGTGTTTCTTGGACGGATCATACATATAGCCGAGGGAGCTGCTCTCGGCCAGAGAAACACCCCCGGGCACAGCTCCAGCCGGAGAAACACCCCCGGGAACAGCCCCAGCCGGAGCATCTGCTTCCCCCGCCTTATCGGTGCCTGTTTCATCCATTTTTATGAGCTTTTGCCACTTCCTCCTGGAATAAGAGGTTAGCAAAGAAAGGAATACCAAGAAGTCTCCTCTCCCGGGGCTTACTGAATAGCCCTCTTAGATTTATTGTTTTTCTTAGATGAATCTTTATGCTCACTCATGGCGGAAAACCGGCGGCAAACCTCATCCCACATGTTTTCGAATTTATTCTCGTCTCTCAGGGAAGTGACGATAGTCCGCAGATCGCTCTCTTGCTTTGCGGTCCAATCACCTGTCCGGCCCTCATACTCGATCGAGGAGTCGGTGTCTTCGGCGGCCAAATTATCGATGCCTTCTGCATCCGTTTTGCGGAGCGTTCTCCACTTGTACCTGGAATATAAGAGGTTAGCAAAGAAAGGAGAACCAAGAAGTCTCCTCTCCCGGGGCTTACTGCATAGCACTCATAGAGTGCCGGTGGCCCAACTTCCTAAACCGGCGTTTAGCCACACCCCAAAATTTGGCTGGGTATTTCTTTGACAGGGGACCGACGATGGTCCGCAGATCGTTCTCTTGCTCTTTAGTCCACTTCGGGTTCTTGACCTTGTCCTCTTCGGCAGACTCGTCCTCTTCGGCAGACTCGTCCTCTTCGGCGGACTCGTTATTGGCGTGGTCATTGTGGTCTCTGAGGAGCATGTTCCACTTGTACCTGGAACACGAGGTTAGCAAAGAAAGGAGAACCAAGAAGTCTCCTTCCCCGGGGCTTACATCAGAGCGTTTTTATCCTTGGAATAAGAGTCGTCTAAGGCGGAAAACTCGCGCTGAACCTGAACCCAAGAAATATTGAGTGTATTCCGGTCCAAATACATAGGATAGACAATCTTCCACAGATCATCCTCTTCCTTTTTAGTCCACTTCGATCTCCGGTTCACTGGCTCGATCGGGTACCCGGTCTCTTCGGCGACCTCGGCGACCTCGTTGGTATCCATGGCGAGGAAAGGGCTATCTGGTGGGTGGTGGATGAAGGGCCGTATGGGACTGTCTAAGAAATACCGTAGATGGTGTCCAGGTTTGTTCGAGTTACCACTGGGTCTGCTCAAGTCGCAACGAAGGCTGCGGGTTTTGCCCTACAGTGGCACAACGTGTTCAAGTCTAACGGGGATATAACTTCAAGCGTGGGTCAACTCTAGGTAGGTGTCTCGTCGTTGATAGAACGTCGTGTCTTGTTTTGTCAAGACGATAGGTATAGGCGGCCGAAGCTATGGGCGGGTGACGGTACAGGTTGAGGCTACAAATGCTCTCTGGTTGACGACAGTGCTGGTTTGATGGTAAAAGGTGATGTGAGTTCAGAAACTGGAAAATCGCATCTCACCGGTATACCGGTATATATATATATATATATATATACCTAATACATGACGGTCTTGATAGCTATAAAGCCGGCCCTTTGTGCTATATCTTTGTCACAACGGCGACGATGGGGCTTTGACAAAGAGCATTCAAAGCAACTGAGCATCCAAGGCTGCTGTGGTCTTTCATATCAATCTAGGGCCTCGAGGGTTCTCGTGATCCCTCTTTCAAAGAAATGCAGAAGACAGTGGGTTAACCCTGGTGATGCCAGTACCTTTGAAACAAAACTTCGAGGGCTCTCGTGGCACTTCTGTAGTAAGCAAGCACAGGACAAGCCTAAAATCTACAGGGGATATCGGATGATACAGTGAGCTTTGTACATGCAGAGGATGCTCGAGATTGTCATGATCAGGAGCAACGATGATCTGCACCAGGAGTTGGAGCCAATAATCTAGGCAACTTACCAATCAAGGTCATAAGAAGATGAGATGAAATAGCACTGCAAGATGGAATTTTTTCTCAGCCACCTAGAAAAAGGGGTTCGAAAAACGGTCTCATGTCATCCATAACCGAGGTTGCTGCTTTAACCATGCCCTGTCCCAAGCCACTCCTAAACGCCGTGATATGCCAAATCCCCATCTCACTGATCCGCCTTGCGTCCGTCCAACCGCCGTCCCTCGTTCGGCTTCTTCTCTGGTGCCTTGCCCTTCTCATCTGACTCGCCTTTCCGCTTGACAGCGCCGCCGCGCAAAGTTTGACCCTGTCCAGCAAAATGAGGTCTCTGGGAGTTCTCCTTCTCGGCTTCCTTGTCCGCGTCCGTCTTCACGGGCTTGACCTCGTAGCCAAAGAACAGCTTGTTGGGAGGAAGCCGTAGGGGCATCGGGCCATTTGTTCGCCGCACCGGTTGCGGTGGCTGAGTCGAGGACGCTCCAGCGACCGGCGTTGTGGGTTTGGGTGTAGGTGCCTTGGAGCCCTTTTTGGACACGAGCTTGTGGCCCTCGCTGATGAAATGTGACGACACAGCGCGCGCGCCGGCAGCGGCGGCAGTGGCGTTGGGCGCGATCGCATCATAGTTGATGGCCTGGGCCATGGTCCCCTGGCTGTGCAGTAGTCCACCAGCCGGCAATCCGCCTCTCGCGCTCCTCGGTGTGCTCGTGCCGCTGCTGGTGGCCTGCTTCTGTGTTTGTGCCTCGACATACCCCTCGGGCGGAGCAAAGTCTACCTCGACGTCCGTCTCAATCATGCTGACACCCATCTTCTCCGTCTCGGGCTTCACCTCCAGCACGGCCATGTCGTAAATCTCGTCGTTGTACTCAAAGTTGAAGACGTCGCCCTTGGTCAGGGTGGCGAAGTTGCGGAAGGCGCGCTCAAGGACGGCCTTGGGGTCGCTGATGTCGAGGAATTTGGTGGACTGCCACTGCAGCTTGACGAGCTTGGCCGGCGAGAGCGAGGTGGTCTTGATCTGGATCATGTCGCCGACGTCAAGGTACAGGGTCTGCATCATCCACTGGGGCAGATAGGCGCGGCCCTCCTCGGCGACGAACTCGAGGACTCCGGAGTGGGTGTGGCGCTCCTTCTCGCCGTTGACCAGCTCCATGGTCAGCGGCCACTGCACGTGCAGCTTGGAGACCTTGTCGAGGGCGGATACGGGCAGCAGGATCTTGGAGCCGTAGTTGAGCTCAGGGCGTTCGGAGCCGGGGGCCATGACCATGGGGTAGCATCGGTAGTATTCGTCGAATCGCTGCATGGCGGGCCGACGAGACATGCCGCGAGCCGCCATGAACATGCCAGCAGGGTCATCGGGGTCGTAGCCGGCGCGATACTGCAGAGGACGGGTTAGAGGGAGGGACAGAGGGAGGGACAGCCTGGGCAGGTGTGGGGGATTGGGCATGTGCTCGCTCACCATGTTGTTTTATTAGGGAGCCGAGTGGTGAGAGATGGCGGATATGGCGGTCAGATTTTGGTTTGTGGGTTGTGGAAGGCGGTTGGGTGTCGTGGGGGAGCGTGCCGTTTTAAGGCGAGCAGACGTGGTGAATGATGATCAGATGTGCATATCTCCGGAAGCTACCAGAGCAGCAGAGCTGTTTCGTCTGGGCCAGTCAGTGGAAGGCACCCGGGCTGATGACGAAGGGCAAGGCAAGGCAAGGAAGGCAAGGTAACGTTAACTGGCAACTGGCAACGGAGTTGCGGTCCAAGCTTTGTTCCGAGCCGGACTGCGCCAAGTTACTACGGTAAACGCACTCTAAAAACAGTAGAGCCCAGTACCCAGGGTAGGTGCGTAGGTACATAACTAGGGGGGCGTACAATGAATGACAAGCTCCAGAGGGCTGGCTACCCCGCTAGAGCTGTCCAAGGACGGCCTAGAGCTGGTCATTGACGGGCCCTGTAGCAAGAAACCAGCATAGCAACGCTAAATATGGAGCATGGAACATTGAACATTCGTCCCACGTCACCACGCCACCACGCCACCGCGTCGTCACCATCTTCTCTCCAACCTCTGGTCGCACCGCAACAATGTCTTCGAAATACAGCGCCGCCCGCCCCAAGCGCGCCGGCGAGCAGTTCGCGCGCACTCACCGCGCCGACACCGAGCCCGGCAACAAGAAAGTCAAGTTCGATGTGCGCAACCCCTCGGCGCTGGCCCCCGACACAGGCGATGACGGCGACGGGCCCGACGAGTTCCTAGAAGCCGACGCCGAAGTCATCAGGGGCAGCGCGGCGACCAAGCGCGGCGCCGTCAATATTGATGGCTACGATTCCGACTCGGACCGCGAGGACTTCGCCGCCCGCACCAGCTCCAAAAAGGTCGAGAAGGGCCAAGATGAGGACATGGACGACATGTTTGCCGAGGGCGATGAAGACGATGCGGAGGATGATGCAGAAGGAAGCGCAACAGCGACAAAAAAGGCAAAAGAAGTGCGCTTCATGGACGCGACGGAGATACAAGGCCAGGAAATGCACTCCAAAGACGGCGTGAGCATAAGGGTCGACGACGGGGGCTCCGATGATGAGGACGACGAGGAGATTGAGCTTGCCATACAGGAGGAAGACGTGGACGAGGAGGTCGGCGCCGGTGGCCTGAAGAAGCATGCGCCCAAGGTCGAGGCCTTCAACCTCAAGGCCGAGCAGGAGGAGGGACGCTTCGACGAGTCGGGCAACTTCGTGCGCAATGCCGCGGACCGGGATGCCCAACACGATCGCTGGCTCGAGGGCCTCAGCAAGAAGGACATGAAGAAGGCCGCCGACGCGCATGAGAAGCGCGAGGCCGAGCTGCGCCAAAAGAGAAAGGAAGACGGTGCCATCCTGACGTCGGAACTGTTGAAGTCGCTGATCCTCGGACTGGATCGCAGCGAGACCGCGCTCGAGGCACTGGCGAGACTGGGCAAGGGTCAGACGAAAACCAAGAAAGTACCCAAGTGGAAGCAAAAGAAGCACAAGCAGGACGACATGGACGTCGATGCCGAAAAGCAGGACCCGGAGCAGAACCGCATCAAGGAGGCCATCGATGCCATTACGGATGCCGCCGACAAGCTGCTGAGCAGGGACCGGCCCGATATATACGATAGGGAGCGAGAGCTTCTGATCAGAGAATGGAGCCGAGAGACACAAGAGCCGTGGGTCGAGCCCAAACGAGAACTGGTGGCATCAGCGCCCACGAGAATGTGGGAGTACAGGTGGGTGGATGGCAGAGATGATGCCCCGAAGCAGGGCCCCTACGACGGCACCACTATGAAGGCGTGGCAAGAGGCGGGCTACTTTGGGGAAGGCGTCGAGTTCAAGGCCGTGGATGAGGATTCATGGAGCCCGGATGTGCCTACATTTGTATGACACGAGTATGTGCCGGCTTGGGTCGCTTAGGTACTGCAACGGATGGCCAGATCAAAAGCAACGCCGCTGAGCCTGCCCGAATACCTTTACAGTCTGGCCATCACCCTGAGTTTCTGTGACATTCGGCCATAGCAGTGTCTGTGTTGTTGACTGGGTACTCACGCCAGAAGCGGACCAGATATTCCCATCGACAAACCAGCGGGCCGAACTGACCCAGTTCACATTTGGGCCCATCGGCACAGTACACAGTAGTATTCCAACTGCCCTGCACAGCTGGTGTGCATTCTCACCACTGGCGGCTGGGTATGGGCGGCGATAGGCCAGCCGCCAGCGGTGACCGAAACGGGCCCAGTCTCCAGAGTTCGCACAGGGATACAGTTGGCGATCAATACAGCGACAGCTGCGCCGTCAAAGACGAGCAAGTTCGAGCATGATGATCCTATTGCCCCCTTCAGGATAGCCTACTGCGTACACCTACCCTACCGTCCGGCTCCGCTGCCAAGCACGTGGGCAAGGGTTAGCCTATTCCAGCTGAGCCCGGGGGCTTCCAGCCAATAAGGTGTTATTGCTCGGCGGTGTTGAGCGAGTCATGTTCGTCTGTCGCTCTTGTTTATAGGAAATGATGTATACGGATACTGTGTGAGGCTGAAACATTCAGGGGAGTAATGTTCCACCTAGGTTCAGACGAGTTCAGACGCAGGCAGATGATAGATCCATCATCCAGGGGCTCGACTCCGGAACTAGTGAGCGCGGAAAAAGGAACTATACACTTTGATGGTGTGAGACCTAACCCATCTTATGGACAACCTCGTCATGTATAGACTAGCGGTGGACCCTTGATGACACCGGCACGGTACTTATTGACTCACTAACCAGTCGATTCTTAGCGATAGCCCATGCACTGACAGACTATACAGTTACACAGACCCTCTCCCTAGGCGTGACAACCACCGCTCGAGCGAATCATGGTGATGATCACTCGCAAAGTCTACAGAGAATGCTCCCGCCTCCTAGATCTGACCAGTCAGTATCCATCCACCTCACCGCCCTTGTGCAGACCATGTGGACCGACTGTCCCGTTCCTCGCCCTAAGACAACCGCCGAGACATTCGTTAAAGGCTGGACCGGCGCCAATGCAAGAGCCGCCGGCGCCGCTGGACTGTTCGATCTCGATGCTGGGGCGGGGTTTTGCGGGAACGCGCCGAGGTTGGGGGGGAGGACTCTGAAGAGGTATATATACATGTAGAGTGATCGTTCGGGCACGGCAGCTGTTTTGCTTTCACATAGACGTATACCCGAGTAAGATCATCCAATAGACCTCCTCACGACTTCAAAAGCCGTAAGCCTAACCCCGTAGTTATCCCACATCTTTCCACGACCCGGACTGACCACTCCCAACAGCCTACACAGCCCGCTCCACCACTCTACACATTTCAAGATGCCGGCTGTCGCAGTCATCGCCTACGAGAAGGGCTCCGAGATCAACCTGGACTACTTCCTCAACAAGCACGTGCCGTGGGTATTTGGCTTGTGGAAGCCCACGATCGAGCACTACCGCATCTGCGTACCCAGTGCGGACTCGGCCAGCCCTTACGAGGTCATGGTCCTCTGCGACCTCGAGAACAAGGAAGACCTGATCAAGGCCGCCACTGCGGTGCCAAAGGAGAAGCAGCAGGAGATTGCCGACGACCTCAAGAACTACTCCAAGAAGCCCGCAGTCATGTGGACCATGGACGTCAAGAGCTCAAACTAGGTGGATGTCGCCATGGGTCGCGATCGGGATTGGTGGTGCATGTTGGGTTTGCGAGTCAATTAGTACTTTCGCAGCTCATTGTGATATATTCAACTACTCATGTCATCCGCGACCACTTTGTGCCATATTCCACCCAGTCATCGCTTTTTTTTAATCGGAATAATGAACACCTTTGTTTTGAACATCTAGTACTAACCAGAGAGATCACTTTACTAGTGAGCATCGTTGATGTGTCTTTCTCCTGCTCGGTTCTCTTGTTACTGTCTAAAGAGGCCACGGTTTCGAGAAGATACGCTTCGTGTCCCATTCTCCAGCTTGCTGCGTCTTTCTCTCCCAATAATTACCAGCTAATGTTGAAAGACACAGTCGAACTGTATTATACAGTGGTAACGAGGTAAACTAGGTTCTATATTGTCTTCCTTTATGGGCCAGAAGGTTGCCCTGAGTCAGGACTGAGTCGGGTCTTCTCGAAGCCACTCTCCTTGGGCTTTGCGACACTAGAAGATAACATAACGGGTTTTCACTTGCGGAATCCGCCCATGAGTTGAGAAATTCTGTGATTGTTATTACCGAAGCCAGGGCCTTTTCTTTGATGGTAACCATGGCGATGCTCTGTAACATGATTCCGGTGGTTCTGGAGAGCAACAGAACGCCTTCGGCTTTTCCCCTTAACTGGCCTTGGAAAGGCCATGTAAACTCTGCAACTGTCACTCTTCCAAATACCTGGGGACATATTGGGTATTTCTTAGAACCGAAACAGTTTACTATGAAATACCTGCCACAGCACTGGGTTCCGAGCTGCCTGAATTACCGTCGGGCCTCAGGGCAGAGGTCATCGCATAGGGTCGAAGCCGTCGCAGAGGGCAGAAGTCGTCGCGCCAATACCACAGCCTTGATTTATACCAAATTGGGTATATAATGTCTCTCTAGACCATCCCTGACATCATTCTCAACATCACCCTCAACCTCATCCTCAACACCCCCTTCCTTGTCTCACATCTCTCAGCCAGCAAGCATATCCATCTGCCAAGCGATGAGCAAAGTCCCACGCAAAAGCCAACTGCCGCCCGTCGAGAAAATGGCTTTCATCGGTGTCTCGTACGCCGGTGCCAGTACCATGATCCCGATGCCCAAGAGCTGGCCCAGTCTGATGAAAGACGTGATGGCTCTCTTCGGCATCTCTCGTCAAGTCTCCGCTTCGCTACGCGTCATGTACTGCGCCGATCTGACGTCGACCTCTCACCGGTACGCATGATGCAATACTGCTTACTATCAGGTACTCGATGTGACGCCCCGCTGACAAGAGCAGGTGGGAGATCAATGCCAACACCTGGGATGCTGTTTCTTCCCATGGAAGCCTCTGGCTCGAGGCCAGAGACGAATGCAGAGACATCGGCAGCAAAGGCGGTGACAACGACTTCATCAACAGCAACGGTGGACGCTCTCGTCAGAGTGACGGAGTCGACAACGAAAAGGTTGGAGAACCGTCGAATCTGTTGGTAGCACAGCCTCTGCAACGCGTGGCGATGCCGCCGAAGAAGAATACATTCATCATATTCTTGAAGCGTACGTATTTGCACTCATGGTCGGCGTAGCATGACTGCCATGACATGTGCAAGTCTCTCGTTGCTAATCAGTGTATTCATTCTCCAAAGTCGCGCAGGGCAGACCACTCACCATCTTCGTCACCACGGACACAACCATCTACGAGATCAAGCAGGAAGTGCAAAGCCGCAGCGGCTGGGATCCTAACATGCTGAGGCTCACCTGGAGTAACAAAAACCTAGAAGACGACGAAACCCTCGGAAGTTACGGCATCTACCAATGCAGCAACATACACGCCGTTGGACGACTGAGAGGAGCCAAGCCCGCCATCTACCTCCTCTCCCCCGAGCCCCTCGTCGACGTCACGGTCGAGATCGCCCTGTGCTCCGAGTGGCACTTCACCGTCCTCTACCCGCTGACGCAGCCCTCCCCCCGAATCCCCTGGGCCTGGACGTCCGTCCCACGTCCTCTGCGCGCTGGACCGTATCGACCGACCCCGAGGACGGCAGCCTCCTCGACAAAGCCACCGGCACCCAATGCTCCTACCTCTTCTGGGAAGCCGAGACATCGTCATCCCCAGGCGCACCGTCGAGAAGCGTCGAGCGGCCCATCGCCACCAGCACAACCACAACAACACCCCTATCCGCATCCGCCTTCACTCCCGCGGACCCTTACCCCTTCCTCGCAGACAGCACCGCGGCGGCAGTCACGGCCACCCTCCCCTTCGACGCCTTCGTCCCCCACCTCGACCGCGTCCTCGCCCACCTGACCATGACGCCCGCCATGCGCACCGAGTTCGTCGTCTACTGGCTCCCCGCCTTCCAGCGCATCCGGGACCGCGGCGAGGCCGTCCGGTTCACCTTTGTGCCGCAGGCCGCGCTTGGCAGGGCCGCTGTCCTGACCGTGGACAAGACCCCGGACGCGGTCGCGCGCATCTTCTTGCTGTTCGGCGGCGTTGCCATGCCGGAAGACGGAGACGGTGTGCGTCTCGGCGCGGAGACCGACTGGGCGCGCCACATTGGCATCGATCTCGAGGGCATGCGAGACGAGACGTCCTTTCGCGTGCTGGAATGGGGTGGCATGGAATTGGCCGGCCTGGCAGGTGGCCCTGTCGTGAGGACTAGTACTACCACCCCTCAATGATCAATCGAGCGAGCCGAGGCTCCGGGAACGAGGCGCCTTTTCAAGTCTCGTTCGTTCTCCTCCTCGCCGGTCAGCTGGAAATGCATGGATGGATTGACAAGAGTGTCAGGCCGATCAAGTCATCAAGTCATCAAGTCATCAAGTAGACAAAGTAGACAAAGTAGACAAATCAATTTGCCAAGCCAGCCTACAAGAAGTGCGTAGTTACCATGATTACCAAAGTGAATCCATCAACATCGCATCGATCGCAGTATAATACCATTTGCTCGGCCAAGCCGTGGGGATATCATCAAAACACAACAAGTACTACTAGTAGCCGTAGTGGCACGTGGGCGCGTTACGCAACAATTACCGCCGCCACCGCCGCCGTGGTCGTCTGCCAATACAGACGCACGCCCTGATCTGATCATATCTTCGCGGTCGCCCTTCTGCTCTCCGTGTCAACTTGGACGCAGCGCCAAGGTAGCGGTTTGCCCCCCCCCTGAAAACAACGACATGCACGGCCGCGTGAGGGCCGAGGGTCGAGGGCCGATTGCACCATGGCCTTTTGGTCCTTCTTCTCCACTGAACGCCTGTCCTGTTCGCCCCAAGTGTGCTGATAGATACGCCCATCGATAAATTCGTCATATTCCAAGTCGCGCCCGGTATGCTGGTGAATATGCACTTGTGTAGAAGACCTCGTTGGTCTGAAATTGGTAGTACAACGAAAAAGGGTTATTGGTATGCCCAGTGGCCGTGCCTGGCATGTTTGGGGGCAACAAGAAAGACAATGGCATCATCTCGTATCAAGGAAAACTCTGTAGTCGTAATGTACATTAGCAAGAGGAACTTTCCTTCCCCCTTCACCTCGTTGTCTGTGCTGTCAAAATTGGTTGGCAGGTGCTGCTCATCGTCCATTGGCGCTACGGCTTCGGCTGCCGCTCGCTGGAGGAGGAGGCGGTATGACCTCCAACAGCTCCCTCACGGGCATGAAGCTGCCCTCAACCTTGATGACCCTTCTGAGGACCTTCAGTGCGATCGGAACCGTATCCTCGGGATAAGACCAGGGGCCGATGCGGTCTAGAAGCCTGGCGGTTCTACCACCATCGTCCGCCTCGGTGTAGCCGTCGCCTAGAGATCTCCGCGCCTGTTCGGCGGCCTTCCAACTGTCGTCCTGATCCCTCACATTTTGGAACATTTCCTTTGCGGCCGGGCCAGCATGGCCATGAAACAAAACCGCCCGGCCGAAAGAGGCATAACAGACACACATCAGCCGGAGCATCAGCGCATTCAACTCGTTCGAGACGGCGCAATCATGCTTGTACACCCTCAGCAGGGGAAAAATGCTCTTCCATTGGCTGTGATCGCGCGGTTTCCGCTCGGCGTCCCGACAGTCGTCAGAAGCCTGGAAAGCGACCATGTAAGCCAGTGCCGACTGCACGGCCGCGGCCATGGCAGTCTGACTATCCTCCGGGCTCAACTTCGGCGCTCTGGTGGATTCTTTCGCCTTCAAGTATTGATCCCGCTGGTGTTTGAGCCGCGTGCCAAGACCTTGGTAGGTTACGTGTCGTTTTCTCAAACGCTCTACCCTTTCCGGGTCGAACGGGGTGTGGCGTCGATCGGACGAGTTGGGCGGTGCAGGTGTTGAGTTGGCCGCGCCAGGAGTTCCGGCCTGAGAGCTGCTGGAAGCCACCCGTTGCATGGCGGCGCTCTGCTTGGATGGCGTGGATGGCTCAAGCTGTGTGGCCACGATTTCTGCCGTCCTCGGGCGTTTCATCGCCGTCGGCTGCTCGCTGGTTTCCGCACGCGGCCGCTTCCGTGCCGTTGCCGTTGCCGTTGCCGTTACCGTTGCCGCTGCCGTCGGTTCCAAGCTGTCCGAGCGGTCGCGAGCGATCCGATCGTCTCTTTTCAACGCTTCTGACGCTTCCCTTCTTGAGGCTTCTGTCTTTTTAGGGGGTAGAGCCAGAAGTCGTGATATCGTTTTGCTGGCCCTCTTGGGGTACTTCATCTTGACTATCATCGTGATGTCCTCTTCCTCTTTCAAGTCCGGCTTGGTCTCGACGACATGTATCGTGTCTCCCCCGTCCTTCTTCACAGTCTTCAAGCCTTTGCGCGCCGTGGCGGGTGTCTCTGCAGCACTCTTCTGACTTGACTCTTTCCCAGGAAGCACCTTTTGCGGCTGGCCCTTGTCGTCCACATGAATGGGCGTCAGTATACCGTCTTTCAAGCCCTTTTCCACCTCATCCTTGATATAGGTCGGCAACGGCGACAGGAGCGGCGGTATCTCAAATCTCGTCTTGGACTTCTTGGGTATCGTGACTGGCTCTGGTTCTTCGCGCGATCTCTTTGGCGCGGGCTTTGCGTCCATGGTCTTCTTCAAGGGACTGGCCTTGGCCGGTTTGGTGTCGTACTTGTCGAGATTGGCCATGTGGAGTGGCGAGAGCAGGGGCGGCACAGAGGAGCTACCCCTGACACTGCTCTCGATCTTCTCCTTCTTCTGGGTGCCGTGACTGCTGCTACTGACCGACCTTTGCGACCCATTGGCCTGGCTGCTCGGTCTTGGCGAGACTCCGCGGCTGGTCGGGTTGCCCAGGGCTGACCGGCCGTTGGTCAAAGCCGAGGTCTTCAGATCCTTGGACGTCTTTCGCTCGTGCACGACCGGTTTGTCTTTTAGCGAAGGCGTAAGAGGCTTTGCGGGTGGACGAGGCGTCCTGCCATTTGGCAGTGGGCTGTTTATCTTGGCGCGCTTCGCTATCCGATCATCGTCAAACACGTCTGATGGACGCTTCTTCTTCTTCTCGGGCGATGGGCTAAGCACTCGGCGAACGTTGGGCTTTGGGGGCAGGCTGGGGTGAACCTTCTTGATCTCGGTATCGCGTCCCATGTCTTTTGCGACAACGGCCGGCTCTTGCTGCTTCCTGGGAGCTGGCGCGAGGTCTTTGCCGTTTACCTTGATCGCCACGGGCGGCGGTTTTGGCGGCGGCGCAGGTGACTTCAGAGGCATGCCACTCTCTAGGGGTGTCGGCTGTGTTTTGCGGTTCTGGTAGTCCTTGAAGGAGAGCTTGGTTACGGGCTTGTTGGGATCTGTTCGTGGCTTCGGGGAACTAGGCGCATTGTTCTGCGTGGCTTCGGGGTCTTTGCAGATGTCGTAGTACGCCCTCGTGAAGAGAAGGCCACGGTCGACGTCGTGCAGAAAGGTCATGTACTGCAGCGGCTGCAGGGCTTGCTCCTCCAGGCGCGTATCCTTGGGTCGGTGCTGGAACTGGGTGGTAGGATTGTGATAGCAATGGTGAGGCCGGCTGGGCAGATAGGTGCTGGCGAGACTCTGAATAGACCTGGCTGCATCTTCCATGGTTTCGCTTGCTTTGTTCGCATGCACCTAAGCATACGCGGACGCAGCGTAGTTGACGGCGTGGGTGTGAGCGTGAGCGTGGGCGTGGTTGTAGGCGCAGATGGGACTCTGGAATAGCAGGACGGACTGCATGTGGTTCTTTGTGTCGATGTGTATGACGATCGTGGCTTTTCCTCGGCGTGGGACTTTCCTCGAGGGAAGAGGAGATAAGATCAAGATTGGAGATGTCTTAGATCTGGGCTGGGTTTAGCGATCGTGATTTAGGGGCGTGTAACACAGAGGGGACGGATCGCGACGACGAGACACGAGGCCACGGGAACCGCAGTTCCATCAATCGCAAACAGAAGGTGCTGTGGAGAGGACAGGAGGAGAATGCGTATCGATGCTGAAGATGCGATGGACATCTGCACGCCATGTCGTATTGCTATTTAATGCATGCAGGGACAATGCGCGACGGGCCCAGGAGTGAGTGGATTTGAAGCAAGCAGGCAAACTCACCGTCTCTGATTGTATGTTATGCACAGCGAATGGGCGCGCGCGCATCAATGGGAAAAGTCTTCACCGTGGTTGTGTAGAAAGAATCGCGAAGGTTTCGCGCGGAGGTTGCTCCAACGCCTGGTGCTATCGGAGATGTTTACGGTTGCGGTTGCGGATGCGGCCTCGGCTTCATCGATTGAGTCCTGTGTACGGATACGATGTCCAGCAGCAGCCTCCAGACTCCAGTATGCCCTTGCGACTGGCAACCCAGCGCATCTCTCATCGAAGTTGCACCGCGTCCAAGTCTCGGGTTGGCGATGGCGTGTGCGTGTGCGATTCAGGGTTAATCGATTAAAGGCATGGCCGGCAGCTCTGTTGGAGATTGTCGTGCGTGTGTGTGTTGTGGTGAAGTTCACTAGTTAGCAACGTAGTATGGAAAGTGAGGTATCAGAAGTGGGAAAGGGCCGCCGGCAGCAAGGGTGCAAGGATCTTGATGGCCTGCCTCTGATGGTGCTTCCGACGTGCGTTGAGAAGGGGGAGAAGTTGGGGGGGGGCTCGAGCACCGGCGGCAGTCGGAAAGTACTTTACTGCGTGGTAGGTACCCTAGCCAGCCAGCTGGGGCAGACGTTGACAGGGGCAGCACTGCGGCAGCAACAGCGGGCGGCCGGACGGTTGTGGGAGAGCTTTCTAACGTTATCCGTACATCAATCACATCGAACCTCGCTCTGCACCCCGTCATCCCTCCCCATTCTCCCCCGTCCGTCGCTTCTGCAACCGGTGCATCTGTGTCACCACCACATCTGGTCAAATCAACCCGGACCAATCTTGTACCGCGTATGCCATGGTCCTTCTGCTGAAGATCACCGTCGATGCAACGATGCAACGATGCACATGCTGCTTCATGGTGTGCTTGCACAGACTCCGTAGAGTAGTTGCCCATCTCCCGCTAATGAGTACGTTCCCCATGATGGATCTACCAACCAATCGAGGGTCAACTACTTTGTAATAAAAGTACCCAACTAGCAGCTAGCTGGTTACAGTCCATTGATAACCCGTCGCGCGACTTTCCGATCCATCTCGGGGTCATCTCTAAAGTTTTGCCACTCCATTGGGTGTACGTATATTAGGGTTTCGATGATCAACCTATCAAAAACATAATAAGTGTGGTTTTGACAGTACTTCGTCTAGGACACGAAACCATGTACGGATATAGATTTTACTTACTGTTACGTTGTTGGTTGACCCGTCTGTTTTGACTGCGAACATTCCATCACTTTAATTGACGATCTGGGCCATCTGCATCTGATCACTGTAGGACCACTGCGGGCCGTGTTTCTAGCATTAACCCTGCCTGGCTCCCAGCCCAGCATCAGATCTGACAAATCCCGCTCGGGGCAAGGCTGACGTGGGGCAGCGGCAGCGCGCAGCAGCGCTGCCCAAATGTAAGAGGCTCATCCCTCCCCGTCTCAGCTCCTGAAGCTGTCCACATAAAATATACGGATCCTTGGCCCTACCGCTGGGAAGAGGTAACGTTAGCTTTGTCAGCCTTCTCGCCGCCATCAAAGCTATCAAGTTATTAACTACATAACTTTTGCCCGTTGCATTCAGCCGCTGCACGCAGACACGCAAACACGCCAACACGCATTTCTCGCCAACAACTCCCGTTTCTCCCCCATCAACGTCGCAAACAACATTCCTGCTCTGACACCCCCCTCAAAGAACCAAAATGAACGACGGCCACCATTCCGTCACCACGACGCCCATTGTCATCTCTACCAGCATCGTCGCTTTGGTCACCG
This sequence comes from Arthrinium puccinioides, assembly GCA_022414665.1. Lineage (NCBI taxonomy): Eukaryota > Fungi > Ascomycota > Sordariomycetes > Amphisphaeriales > Apiosporaceae > Arthrinium > Arthrinium puccinioides. The sequence continues at coordinate 1,537,274 of JAIUNF010000005.1, forward strand.
GTTTTTTGCTGGGCGTGTACACGATACGAGGCTACATCATCTCGCCCGAGCTCAAGGAGGAGCGCCGCAAGGCCCTTCACGACCCCGTCGAGTCCGACGAATCCGACGTCGACGAGGGCGACACCGTTCTCGACCATGCCCCCAATTGGAGCAACGGCCTGGACGCCGACCAGAGGCAGGGACTGCGCGTGACCGAGGCCGGGAAGAAGAAGGGCGCCGCCAAGAAGGCAGAGGCAGCAAAGCAGGGCAAGCTGATTGACATCGAGTCTGGGAACGTCAACGACAAGGCAGTCGCGAAGGCGCTGAACTCGAACGAAGAGTGCAAGTTGGTCTTGGCCGTGCGGACAGATCTGGGAATGACCAAGGGTAATCAACCACACCCCCCCTTTCTCACTCGCGCGATCTCAGACGCGCAATGACCCAAAACCAAATCCGTACTGACGTACCCCTTTTCAATAGGCAAGATAGCAGCCCAGGCATCCCACGCAACCCTTGCCTGCTACAAGTCCCTCTCGCGCTTCCCGCCCGCATCACCGCAAGCACAGCTCCTCAAGCGATGGGAACACCACGGACAGGCCAAGATTGCCGTGCAGATCAAGTCCCAAGATGAGCTCCTGGACCTGCAACGCAAAGCCCGCAGTCTTGGACTGACAGCCGAGGTCATCCAAGATGCCGGACGTACCCAGATCGAGGCTGGAAGCATGACCGTGTTAGGGGTAGGCCCTGGCCCTAAGAGTCTGATCGACCAAGTGACTGGTGGCCTGAAGCTACTATAGGCGTAACGCGTCGACCCTAACCTCAACATGCGGCTGGCCTACGCACAATGGTTTGGCAAGGATTGCATTTACAAATACAACCATTTGACACCCGAAGGGACCCGAAGGAGGTAACTAGCGCTGAAAGTATAGCGATATTGATGGCAAAAAGGTTGATGATAGACGGCTAGACGGCGGACGGCGTTTGGATGAGACGAAAACGGAGCGTTGACAATTCACAAGTGCAACAGTTTCACGATGTTCGGGAACGGTGTCAATCGGATAGGAAGACAACAAATTATGGTTGCCAATACCTACTAGACACATTGTATCATCGCCCTGCCTGTCCCTTTGTCGTGCGGCCGTTTGTGTAACTCGAGTTGAAATGCATGCGTTCTTGGGCTGCATCTACAGTAGGGAGCAGCAAAAGGTACCCGTAAACCTTAGTCTGCCCTACGACCGTGTTTTGCACCATTTCTACACCACAGCACCTGCGCTGCGCCTTTGATGTTTGATCGGTTTTATTCGACGAGGCAATTTGATTCCTGGGCATACAAGGCATATTTATTCGCCCCATACGCGTGCGCGCCTTTGAACGTAAAGTATACGTCGCTCTATAGACTATTAGTACCCCGAGCATATCTCGCGTATACAAAGTAAAACCTAGTCACAACTCTATTCCAAGTCATGTACGTTAGTGCTGCAATGTCACGTGTATGCTGCGAGACGGGACTGCCACGTGGTTGTAGTCTGCGGCTTTAGTGTCTCTAGCCCTCGGGGTAAATAAGAAGGTAAAAAGAACGACTGAAGAGAGGAGCAGAACCTTGAGTTGAATAGCCTACGGCGCGAGTAGTGAAACACTAGGGGGACCGGTAGGTAGAGCCTTCGTTAAAAGGGTTGCGGCGCAAGTGGTATGTGATTGATGTGCGTATTGGAACGACCGGACGAAGAGGACAACGAAGGAATAGAGAGGATGCGAAAACTAGCCCCTATGCGAGTTAGAATGGAGGGAAGAAGCAGCTTGATTATTTGACCTTCTGGAGGAGTAAAGCGCACGGTAACAGCTCACGTTTGACCTTCGGTGGAGCGACTGTTATACTAAGACGTGCAAATAACCAACTTATAAGCAATTATATACAATGTAATCCGTACTGTTAAAGTTGTACCCGTATCGAAAGCTGTAAAAAGTGTATGCAATATTAACAGCTAGCGCTATAATAGTAAACCTTTTACCGAAAATTGCTTCCCTTATAATATAGACTACACTAACCTGTTTGTTTATACAAGTTTTGTATTTCATCGATACAAGTTACAAGCTGATAAGAATATTGTTCTTTGTATTCTTAACACAACATATTCTATGTATTACTAGGCCCTTGTAATACCATGCATGCTACCTTGACATTTCATAGCTACGTACATTATTTTGATTTTTTTCTCATTGATATTATTTAAACCACTTTTACATGAGTGATGCTAGGGTGGAATCTAATCTTTGCGGAGAGGTTTTCGTTTTACCGAGACTTTACTCTCTTCCACTGGACATTAAATTGGCTGCTCTGCCAAAAAGCTAGTGGGACTCGCGACGGTGTTCGTATCAGTTCGTGGCCTCTTAGACACACTCTCCGCCACATCGCCCGTATTCGGCGAAGCCGACCTCTTGTTCTTCTTCATAGTAGGATCCTCTTTAATAGGGCCGAAGCTGCTTAAAACGTTGGCTTGCCGGATCAACTCGGCTTGAAATTTCCCGAGGTCGGTCTCCAAGCGCTTCTCCATCTCAGCAACTCTGGGCCCAAACCGTTGAAAGTTGACGTCGACATGCTTAGTGATAGTATCCCACAGTCCCTTGCTCGTAAAGTTGCTTATCTGATCATTAAGCACCGTAAACATGAGCTGTATCGAGTCTACCCGCCTGGCAAGATCTTGGGTTTTTGAATCCAAGAGCCTTCCACTCTGTATCAGCGCGTCGTCTCGAGCTCTGGATTCATGGTCCAGGGTGCTGATAGATGTCTGCAACTGAGACTGTGTATTTCCACCCTCAATTGCCTTTAACCGTGCCTCAAGTTGCTCGTCCACACCGGCGGCGGCCCTGGGGAAGTCTTGAAGTAGAGTTTCCAGCATAGAAAGTCGAGTCTGATATGTCTCCAGTCCCGTCATCTTAAGGCTTAGATCACCTTTTACCTCCGCTAAATCGCCACTCAGCTTGTCGACCTTTCGCTCCAACTCATCAATCATTTCACCACACGCATTGTTCGTATCATCGGTGAGCTTGTCCACGAGTTTACGAAGTGTCGTGAAGTTCTTCTGAAACGTAGACTCTAGTCGTGTGATGTCGGCCGTGCTCTGTCTCACTTCCTTCTTCAGGCCCTCGTCCGGTACTGGCGGCGTTGGTTCCTGAACAAGCCGCTGTCCACCTGTAGAGAGTCGGTCCACGTCACGGCGCAGATCCAGTATTTCCCGCACGTGGTTCGACCACTTCCCACCGATATTGTGCTCTACCCACATGTCGGATATCTCGTCCAAGGTATTGTTGTCTAAGTTGCCGGTTTTTTCCTCGAGACTGTCCACTCGGGCAGGCAATGTGCTATATGACTTGAGTGACTCGGCAAGGTCGTCTGTCCGCGCGACAAGCCCCGTGACGAGCTCAAGATGATTTGCAAGTTGGTCCCTGGGCTCCTTTGATAGATCGACTTGTTTTGCTAGACCAGCTACCGAAGCATTTGTGACCGTGGCGTCTTGGAGCTTGGAGATGGCACCCTCCACCGACGAGAGTTTCTTGCGTATGGTGGCTGACTCGCGGTCAAGCCGGCCCAGGGTGTGCTGCATACCATCCACCAAAACCGCTTTGGTCGCAAAGGCGCCATGAAGTGTGGAGATGCTAGTCTCGTTCAACGAAGACTTTGTGCGTGTGTCGATCGACTCGCGGTCAAGTCGGCCGAGTCTCTTATCCATCAAGCCGGCCTTCTTGCTGATTGTGTTCACCTCGGCAGTAATTCGTTGTCCAGCTACCTGCAGACTGCCAACTGTGTCCTTGAGCTTGTTGTTCTCCGTCTTGAGCGCCGAGTTCTCCTTTTCAAAGACAGCCTGCTTCTTTTGCAAGCTTTCGTACTGTTTGCTTAGCAGTTTGGAGCTATCTGCCGACTGTTTCCAACTCGTCTCGAGCTCCTTGATTTTTTCCTGCGCCTTAGCAAGATTCGTCTCAAACCCGGCGAATTTTGCTTCGAGTCTGCTCAATGCCGGATCCGGTCCTTTGGGTACTTGGGCCTCAACGGGCGTGGCGGCTGATTGGCGGGTCATTGTCGCAATGCCCTCCATCAAATCCAAACTGATGTTCTTGTAGGACTCGTATTGAAGATCGATGATGGCATATTCGCGATCATTAATCTCTCTTTGTCTCTTCTGGGCCTCAATAATGGATGGAAATTCGCCTGGTTCGCGCCTCTTCTCGATGTATTGTGTTTCCTTCACCAGCTGATCCATCATTTTCTTTTTCCTTTCGCGCTGAGCATGCAAGACCGTGCGTTTTTTCTGCACCTCGAAGAGCTCCCACACCTTGCCCAAAACTCCTTGGAGGCGCCGGTCCGTGGCTTCTGGCATCGACGCCCGGGGACTCGACACGTCAGATGCCTTCGAGACCGGCTTGGGTGCCTGTAAAGGGCCAGCGCTGCGACGACGCTGCGGCGAGGTCATGGCCCGGGGGCCGATTGGGATATTTGTACTCGGATGTATAGGGTCCTTCTCTCGGCCATCGAACTGCTCTGATCTGCCCCTTTCCGAATCTCCGACCCTATCCCTGATTCTATCCCGGTCACGATCGTGACTCGGCTCGGCAACTCGATCTCGTTCTGGTCTGTAGGCAGCGTATTCCGAGTTGGGCCGAGATGGGCCGTTATCGCGTCCCCGACTGACGTCCCGGTCACGGTCTGCGCTGGTTTGCGATCTATAGGAATTGCGCCTCCAGTCCTCACCCCTCCGCTCGTCGCCAAAACCGTGTTGGCGATGGTTCGTAGCCATGTTGTCTTAGAGTGAGTGAACAACGCGTGTGTGGTCTCCAAGAGCAATGCAACCTATTAAGTTCACACCAGAAATGTACGTTTTGTGGCGTGGCAGCCTGAAACCCCACGGCCAAGGCTTCAGATGCGAGGCCCAGCTTGATTCGAGGTTCCTTAATCGGCAGAAGATAGCGCATTGAGCGGCCTTGCTCGAGAAGGCAGCTTCCTCGAAGACGGGCGGGTAGGGAGGAGAACAGTTTATCGACTTGAACGCGAAGCGGGAGCGGTCGACAGCGGTTCTGGTGTAGCTACGCGTTGACCGTTTGAGTTCCCGCTACTCAATCCTGCGGAGGGAGTGTGGACAGTATTTACTGGCGTGAATACTGTCTGACGATGTTATTAAGTCTCGACCGGACGACGATGCGAGAAACCGATGAGTACCGACGCAAACATGTACCTAAGCACACGCCCGAGAAAAATGCGTAGATCTACCCGAGTTGTATGCGGTAATGCACAAGAGCGCTGAAAGGCGACGAGAGAAGACCGGAAGGGGGACTTGTGTCGAACTGATGCGTTGGTGGTTGGGCAAACAAAATGTAAAACGAGAGCGTAACGGGCAGAACCGAAGGTAGTTATGTCGGACAGGAAGATGGGACGGTACTTGTCTTTCAGTCTAGTGATCGGCAAGCACGATACCCCCCGTACGGGACCCCGTACGGGAACGTGATTAACTACGGGTTGAAATTAAGACGTTAGCTTTCAAGCCCCTCAAACTGCAGAGTAAACGCAGGGAGTCGCGTACACAGTAAAGTAAAAACGTGCCCTGCACAGTAGTGCCTACATAAATTGAGCGAGATATTATGGATCTCGCCTGTGCAAGAGAGACCAGGCAGGGATGTAGTCTCATCAAAGAAAAGAAAGTCACGGCAGGGATTTATCTTGCCACACCAAGATCGGAGTCGTTAACCAAGACGTCGTAACGTTAGTAGGGTAAGGATAATTACGAAGTAACTACATGGGTGGTACGAAGTATGGCATGGTTAATTCATGAGATATGATACGTAGTACGTAACTTTACTGTGTTAGTAGGGAGGTACGGGCGGGCAGCGATCTTGTTGGCTCATGATATGTTACTATGTACGGATACGGATTAGTTATGCATGAGTTGGTACGGATGTAGATACTTGCCACTCCGCTACTGTGTAACAATACAGCTCTGCACGGCGGGTATCTAGGCAATCAGAATTCACTGTTGTAACTAACTACTAATCATCTCTCTGGACACCACCCGTTAGCTATGCAAACGAGTAGTTTGGAAGGATATTAATCAACTTGGAAATGCAACAAAAGAGTTCAACAATTCGGCATCCCGACCGCTGTTTTGCGAAGGGGCAAACTAGAAGAATTATTACTTATTACGGAGTAGTGCGAATCAGAAAATTGGCATCAGATACTCTATCTCACCGCCCTGAGCCACATCTTTTCTTCGTGTCAAGCCACGGCACGCTACGATCAAGTTGGTTTAGTCATCACGTCGCGTTGGAGCAAGCGTTATTGTGTAGTTACTCGGCAGGAGCGCGCCGATTGTCGATTGTCGATTGTCAATGAATTTTACCAGCCTCACGTAGTCGCATCCACACTGCACAGCACCAAAGCTCACCAAGCCCACAAGCCAATCCAGCCTTTGTGTATCCGCCCAACAGCCACCGAACTGCTGCTGCAACCAGACCTTCGAGGCAACATATCACCAAGATGGCGGCCGTGAGTACATTGGCGGCGTATCGCATTGCTGAGACTGACACAGGCGTAGCAAGTAATGACCGTCTCCGAGAGCAAGGAGCTGCATGGGATCAACCTCATCGCAGCTCACTCGCACATCCGTGGTCTTGGTGTTGACAGCGACACGCTGGAGCCGCGACCATCCGCGCAAGGTCTCGTAGGACAAGAGAAGGCACGAAAAGCCGCTGCTGTCATCTTGGAAATGATCAAGATCGGTAAAATCGCGGGCAGGGCTGTACTGATCGCCGGACCACCCAGGTAAGCTTTTGCCGGCTGTCGCTGTCAGACCACAATTCGAACCCAGAATCTAACGCTCTGCGCTTTCAGCACAGGCAAGACCGCCATGGCAATGGGCATGGCGCAATCCCTGGGGCCCGACGTCCCCTTCACCTCCCTCGCCTCCTCTGAGATATTCTCACTCGAGATGTCCAAGACCGAAGCTCTCACACAGGCTTTCCGCAAGTCCATCGGCGTGCGGATCAAGGAAGAATCCGAGATAATGGAGGGTGAGGTTGTGGAGATCCAAATCGACCGATCGGTGACGGGCGGCGCGAAACAGGGCAAGCTGACTATCAAGACGACCGACATGGAGGCTGTGTACGACATGGGCAGTAAGATGATTGACGCAATGACAAAGGAGCGCGTAATGGCCGGTGATATCATCAGCATCGACAAGAGTAGCGGCAAGATCACCAAGTTGGGCCGTTCGTACGCCCGCAGCAGAGACTACGACGCCATGGGCGCCGACACCAAGTTTCTGCAGTGCCCGGACGGCGAGCTGCAAAAGCGAAAGGAGGTGGTGCACACAGTCAGTCTTCACGAGATTGACGTCATCAACAGCCGGACCCAGGGCTTCCTGGCCCTGTTCAGCGGTGATACGGGCGAGATCCGCAGCGAGATCCGTGACCAGATCAACACGAAGGTGGCCGAGTGGAAGGAAGAGGGCAAGGCCGAGATCGTGCCTGGCGTGTTATTCATCGACGAAGTCCACATGCTCGACATCGAGTGCTTCAGCTACATCAACCGCGCTCTGGAAGATGATCTAGCGCCAGTCGTCATCATGGCCTCGAACCGTGGCATGTCCAAAATCCGAGGAACCGACTACCGGAGTCCGCACGGCCTGCCTCTGGACTTTTTGGATCGCGTCGTGATCATTCAGACTCTACCGTACTCCCCGGAAGATATCAACAAGATTTTGACCATACGCGCGGAAGAAGAGGAGGTGGAGGTATCACCAGATGCCCTAGCACTCTTGACCAAGATCGGAAAGGAGGCCGGCTTGAGATATGCCAGTAACCTGATCACGACATCACAGCTCATCAGTGCCAAGCGGAAGGCGAAGGTAGTCACGGTGGAAGACGTGCAAAGAAGCTTCAAGTTATTCTACGACTCCAGTCGCAGCGTCAGCTTCGTCACAGCCTCCGAAAAGAGGCTCATTGGCGAGGACGGGGCAGTGGACTTCACTGTTGCAAATGGGAGCGCAGGTGACGCCATGGAGATTAGTTAGACGTACTCGGGACCAAGCAGCGAGGGCCAAACGGCTCTCTTTACAGCGCGCAAGTTCTTGTTTTAGTCACGGCGTTATTGGGGTATGAAAACGGACGATAGCTCTGCTAATGCCATAGAGTCTTGTATCATCAGTCACGAGTTACGCAGTGGATTGGCGTAGGATCTATAGTTTGGTTTCATTTCACGCTATCAGAGGTTTGAGTGGCAACTGCACGGTCTTATTTCCATGCCCATTCATTTCATCGTAAGAATTGCCCCTTTCCAGGTTTCATTATCTCATTCAGACAGCCCTGAGCTATAGCTTGGGATTGCTTAGTCACTTGGCAGCAGCATCAACCTTGGCAATGTATGCCAGGAGGTCGAGAACACGGCGGGAGTAACCCCACTCGTTGTCGTACCAGGAGACGAGCTTGACAAAGTTGTCGTTGAGCGAGATTCCAGCCTTCGCGTCGAAGATGGACGAGGCAGGGTTGCCGTTCATGTCGGACGAGACAACCTCATCCTCGGTGTAAGCGAGAATGCCTGTGACAAATGTTAGCGAGGTGCTCTGTGTAACATGCAGGGCTATTCTACTCACCCTTGAGCTCTCCGTTGGCGGCGTCCTTGATGGTCTTCTTGATGTCCTCGTAGCTGGCACCCTTCTCGATGCGGCAGGTCAGGTCGACAACGGAAACGTTGTGGGTAGGGACACGCATGGACATGCCAGTGAGCTTGCCGTTCAGGTCGGGGATGACCTTGCCGACAGCCTTGGCGGCACCGGTGCTGCTGGGAATGATGTTCTGAGCAGCGGTACGGCCACCGCGCCAGTCCTTGGATGAGGGGCCGTCAACGGTCTTCTGGGTAGCGGTGTAGGAGTGGATAGTGGTCATGAGACCCTCGACAATGGTGTACTTGTCGTGGATGACCTTGGCGAGAGGAGCCAAGCAGTTGGTGGTGCACGAAGCGTTGGAGATGACATCGGCCTTGCCGTCGTAGGTCTTCTCGTTGACGCCCATCACGTACATGGGGGCATCGGCCGAGGGGGCCGAGATGATGACCTTCTTGGCACCACCCTTCAAGTGAGCGCTGGCCTTCTCGGTGGTGGTGAAGACACCGGTGGACTCGACGACGTACTCGGCGCCGGTCTCCTTCCAGGGGATGGAGGCGGGGTCACGCTCGGTGTAGAACTTGACCTTCTTGCCGTTGACAACGAGGTCGTTGCCCTGGACCTCGACGGTGCCCTTGAAGTTGCCGTGGGTAGAGTCATACTTGAGCATGTACTCGGCGTACTTGGGCTCAATGAAGGGGTCGTTCACGGCGACGATCTCGACCTCCTCGTGCTCGACGGCGTTGCGGAAGACGATTCTGCCAATGCGGCCGAAACCTAGTGAAGCGCGAGTTAGTTGGTGCTTATGACGGTGCTCACACAACATACGATGTTCCAGCATGGGCCAGCTCGAGAGGCAGTGGGGGGTGGCTCGGGATTGACGAGTAGAAAACGGCCATGGGAAGTTGCTTACCGTTGATGCCAACCTTGATGACCATGATGGATGTTTGGCTGATGTGTGGATTGTAGGGTGTGTGAAGTGTATCAAAGATGTTGATGGAAGAAGAGTGTACGTCGAGGGGGAGGTCTGGGTTCATATGCGAGACCAGTACCTAGCTTGGGAAGAGGGACTGGGTGGGATGGTGGGGTGATTGATGAGGTCAAGCAGGCAAAGGTTGGGCGACCCTGAGGAGGAGGGGCAATCTGCCCCGTGCGTGCTTTCCTGAGCCACCTTGCAACGGGAGCTTGCACTGTACGGACTGTTAAGGAATACCCGAGGAGTACTTGCTCGAAGCTGCTGGGCGCGTCAAGCAGCGCTGCAGCAGCATTTATCCCATGTGTTTTTTTCCATTTCAATTGCTTCCCTTGGGCAACATCAAGGTTCCGTCCCATCGTCCAGTTCCTAGCGACATCCTGATTCAACAGTTGGAAAACCAAGTCCTATCATCCGAGCGCCCTGGTTGTTGGCTGCCACGTCCCACGCCGCTGTACAGGTCGATCCCTCACTAACATCGAGCTTGTCGGACAGTGCGCCGGGCCGTCCACGCAGCTCTCTGCCCAGCAGTTTCCAGCTCACCAGAATCGGAGCTTGAATTTTCAGACAGGTTCGGTCTGCTGATTAAAATAGCTCAACTCGCACGACGAAACGCACCATATCTGGGCGTTCGTCGACACCTCTGTGGCCCGCCAAGCAGCTTCAGATAGGACAGCTCTGGAGTCTGGACAGCTTCAAGTGTGCTTCACTCGCTATATGACGCTCAAGTATATGCCAGGTACCACTTTGACGGCCGGTAGCAGCCTCGTTTGCTCCAGCTTGACGAAAATGGCACGGCTGGGTTACGGGATCTCGGTCCAGCCTGCAGGACTTTCTACGACATTGCCCGAAAGTTCGGGTCGAGGACGACTGAAAGGACGGAAATAGTTAGCTGCGGGCCCGCCTCGACGGATGTATGTATATAAAGGCATGCGCCTGGGAACCGTTGGCTTTTCTCGTAAGACGTCGCCGAAAACTACCATGTATTTGGGCGTTCGATCAATCGTCAGGTGGCTAGCTCCCTTGAGCGTCTTTCTGGTCTCTCACGACTCTGGCCCGGACACGATACAAGACCGCCCTGGGCTCCTTGCGATAGCGGAGAATACCTAGGTCCTTACCCCCTCGCCACCACGACTCCTCCGCCATGTTATCTCTTGCGTCGCAGACGCCAGTCACATCCATAACCCACCACAACGCACCAACGCGCCATGGTACGGGACACACAGCGAATCCCACGGGGTCTGCGGGAAACGTGCATACCGCTTGAGCTGCCAAGACCGGGGCGACGTGTCTCCCACGGTAGTTTTGCTGCTTATCGTTGCGTAAAGACAACATTGTCCAAACGAGACATTTGATACTACGGTCAACGTTTTGGCCAAGACGGCCGAGCTCGCAAGGCAGCGAAACATTCACCAAGCCTTTTGCGGGCCGACTCGATACAGAAGCGGGCCTACAAAGTACTCCTCGTCGGGAGGCGCTCGCAAGAAAGAACATGCTCGAAACGACTGGGCAGACTCAGTCGGCCCAGATACGCGGTGCGGTGTAGACTTGCCCGCCTTTGTTCTGATTGCCGAGTGAATCATGGTCGTTTCAACGGCAGTCTCTCCATGAATAACCAATGTTTCCCGTGACAAATTGGCGTAACCCTGCGTCGTGCGCTGAGGCTGATCTGATCGTCCTTGGAAGTTGGAGGATGATCGCCCGGCTTGCGTTCCGCTACCAAAATGGAAATCACCAGGGTTTGTTTGGGTTTGTATCACACTATTGACATCCCACGTCAAACTACCATGTAGCGACGAACGGGTGTGTCAGCTCATACGACGACCTCGGGGACATCCCGAACGGCGGCGATGGTGGCCGATTCCGTGTGGTCATGCTGATCAAATCGGCGCGCCCTCTGGTTGACATTGGGTCACGGTTGATGGTCATCCGCGTATTCCACGGCACGTTCCATGGAAGTAGGTCAGTATCAGGGCCAGGGCCGTCTCATCGAAATTCGGCAGTCTCGGAGGGGGTCCCTACAGGCTATGGTCATAACGTTAAGTTGCTGTGATGTGAGCTGAACTCTGCGCTGGGCGAACCAAGACCCTCGAGCATCACGAGATCGATCCTTACGGACATCCTGCAAACAGCTGTGGCGGACAACCCACCCGCAGCAAATTGCCAGCCGCGGGATCCGAAGTACAATCACGCGCGTCACTTGTAACCACACCAACACGAGAAGAAATCAACAATGCTACGTTGCCGCTTGACCGGACTGACAGTCTATATCCCGTTTGAAAATAATACAAAACACCAGCACCCGTTCGCTCACGCAGAAGACTCGGCCCTGTCCTCCTTCTGACCCTCCAGGTCAGCTGCCGTTATCCCGCTCTTGTCGCACATTCCATAGAAGACACCACCGCTGGCAAACAGCTCGTTGGGTGTCCCCAACTCGATGATCTTGCCTTGATCCATGACAATGATTCTATCGTAACCGAGGATGGTTCGAAGGCGATGGGCAATGGTCAGCACGGTGCGTCCCTTGAACGCGCGCGCCATGGTTGCTTGGATTCGCTCGTCCGCCTGAAGGTCCACGTTTGATGTCGCCTCGTCGCAGACGATGATCTTGTTGTTGCGGACCAGCACTCTGGCCAGGGCAAGCTGCTGGCGCTGGCCTAGGGAGAGGTTGGTACCTCCCTCTTCGATGGCGTCGTCCAAACGAAGCGAAGTGGCCAGATCAGCTTGAGACAGCGCGTCCAGCAGCGCCCATTCTGCGTACGCCTTGAACGGATCGAGATTCGACCGCACGGTGCCACAGAAGAGCGTTGTCTCCTGGGGCACAATGGCGAGGTTGGATCGCAAGCTCTGAAGAGGCACCCGTGACGTGTCGACGCCGTCAATCACGATGCGGCCCTTGGATAGCTCGACACTCCGGAAAAGCGCGGCGATCAGGGATGACTTGCCGGCGCCGGTGCGTCCAATGATGCCGATATGCTCACCCGCCCGTACGTGAAAGGAAAAGTCTCTCAGCACTTCTGGCTGGCCCTCGCGATACCGCATGTGGACGTTCTCAAAGGCTATCTCACCGACCGGAGGCCACGACGAGTCCAGAGTTACTGGATTCTTGGTGCTCTCCTGCGGCAACTCGTTCGCGTACGAGTGCAGCCGTTCTGTGGCGTTCATGGCATGTTCCACGTCTGCCCACTGTCTCACAATGAACTGGAGGACCTGCACAGCACTCAGCACATAGGACAACACTAGTCCGCTGATTGCTGGCGACTGGTCCATCCTCTGGACCACGACCAGGATTCCGATGGACATGGTCAGCATGACGCCTACAAAGTCGAGGCGGACGGACAGCCAGCGCTGGTTGGCAAAGGACAGGAAGTACGCGCTGTCCATGTCGTCTATCGCGCTGCGCAATTGGTGCGTGAACTCGGCCTGGCGGCCATACGAGCGGATGCACGACACGCCGCTCAGAGCCTCGCCGAAGCGGGAAAAGACTGCAGAGCGCAGAGTTGCTTCGTATCGCGTTATTTGACGTGCCGAGGAACGGTAGTAGCTGGCCGAGAGGACAAAGGTGACGAGGACTCCGCCCAAGCCGGCAGCGAACTATACACGTGTTAGTTTGGATGACTTGACCGACAATCGAAAGTGGAACAGACTCACCCAATGGAAATAATACACAATCAAAGCAAAGACGGAGATGATGATGGCCGTCGACAGCATGAACAGGCGCAGAGCTTCGGTGAGCTTGTAGTCCATCACGTCAATGTCCTTGGAGAAGCGATTGGTGATGCGGCCTTGCGGTGTCGTGTCGAAAAACGAGACAGGGGCATGGACGACACTGTCGACGGCCTTGTGGACCATGGTGTTGGCCGATTGCGTGGTCCAGAGGGCCGCGATCATGGCGTATGAATAGATGAAGATGGCCTGGGCTACTGCAAGCGCGACGTAGACGCCGATCCATGCCTCCCGGCTCAGATCAAAGCGGCTGGCACTCCACCAGGCCAGCCACAGGCCTGTCAAGATGTTGGCTCCTTGGGCAATACACAGAAGGGGGACAACGAGAAGGACGAGGGCGACGCTCTTTGAGGAGGCGACATAGGCCCCGTACACCGCCCACGAGACGCTGCCTTCCTCCTGCTCCTCGGCCTGCATCAGACTGTCCTTGGGCGGCTCCACTGGCCTGAGCAAGTCCATCGTAGGCTTTGACACGAGCCGGGCTGCTGGTGCCACGCTCGTGTCCTCGATCTCCTCGGCAGCGCCGTCAGCCGCGTGAATCTTGTCGGCGAAAGCCGGGTAGGTGGCAACGAGATTCTCGTAGGTATCAAACGCGACCAGGTTTCCGTCCTCGAGCCAGATGATCTTGTCACACTTTGACCAGAGATGGGTGTGGTGGGTGGCCATGAATCGTGTGCAGTTGGCCAACAAGCCGCAGATGGCTTGCTCGAATATGTGCTTCCCGACGTAGGCATCGACGGCACTGAGCGGATCGTCCAACAAGAGCATCTCGGCCCTGGAGTAGAGAGCTCTGGCTAGACTGACACGCTGCTTTTGGCCACCGGAGAGGTTGATGCCGCGTTCACCGATCGAGGTAGAGTCGCCATGGGCCAGAATCTCGAGGTCGCGCGTCAGAGAACAGGCCGCAATGACCTGCTCGTACCAGTCGGCATCGAAGGGCTGACCGAAGAGGATGTTTTCTCGGACAGTGGCATTCTGAATCCAAGCGTCCTGGGCGCAAAAGGCTTGTGATCCGCCCCAGACTATGGAGCCAGAGGTCCGTCGCATCTCGCCGGCCAGAGCTGAGAGCAGCGAAGTCTTGCCCGATGCTACGCCTCCGACGATGCCCACTAACTCGCCTCTCATGACACTCAGATTGATGTTCCGTAGCTGGAATGGATCTTTCTCGACGTGTTCCGTCGGCGGGGGTGCTGCCGCGGCGCCCTTTTTCTTGTCCGGATTGGCGGCCGCCTCGGGTACCTGCTCCCAGGTGAAGCTGGCGTTCGAGAGCTTCAGGGCCTCGAGCATCTGAGGGTCTCTCTCCATCTCTTCTCTCTCTTCTGCGCGAAGATAAGCTTGGATCCGTTGCATGGCGCCGAAAGCTTCGGCTCCCTGTCCAAGAACGATGGGGAGGTAGTTGAGCGGCGTCCGCAAGCTGTTGAACAGAGCGACGGACGAGAAGATGACGGCGGCCGTGATGCTATGCCCGGTCAGGGCCCATGTCATGAAGGCGAACATGCCTGCAAGCACGGGAATGACCTGGCCTAGGGTTGTGACGGCGTTGCGCACGCCCAAGTACACCTGCGTCTTTGCTACCTCCCTGTCTCGGATTTCGCCCAAGCGCTGGATGAAGCTGTTCTCCCAGCCGAGATACTTGACTAGTCGGATGGCCTGCACCACCTCCTGCGTCAGTCCGACTCGGCTGTCGATGACTGGGTCGAGAGACCTGGCGCGCTTGAACAGATTGGCCACGAGCTTGGAGGTGATGACCATCGCAACGATGACCCAGGCCAGCCCGGCTAAAGCGCTGTACCCCAAGTTGACAATCAAGAGCGTCATGCAGATGATGATCATCAACGGGGCGGTCCACAGGAAATGAATCATGCCGGCGCAGGCATCGATGCGGCCAACATCCATGGACTGGAGGTTGATGACACGCCCCGTGGTCCATCCCGGCGAGGCCGCAGGTGCCGCCGCCACCTTGGTCTCCGTCTCCTTGGTCTCCTTGGTCTCCTTGGTCTCCTTGGTCTCTTCTCCCGAACTCGTGTCCACGGCATCGCCGGACTCGTCGGATTGGGCGGCCGGTAGAGCAGCATCTGGCTTTCCGCCGCTCTTGGCACGGCCTGAGATCCTGAGCGACTTCTCGAAGATGAAGGCCGTCAGGATGGCCCGCATCTGGCCTCCGAGAACCTGGCCCTTGTACATGAAGTGATTGGTGCCCAAGCTCTGCAGAACCTGCATGATTAGGATACCGACAAGGAGCCCAGCGCCATTCTGGAGTGGGGGGTTTTGGATGCTTGGTTCAAGTCGTGATTCGTAAGCTTCGGTTGCGAACTGGATCAAGTATCGCAGCGTATAGGGTGCGAAGACGCTGAAGAGGTCGGCGACTAGCCTGCACATTCCACCGATCCAGAACTCGCGCTTGAACGTCGTGTAGAGAGCCCAGAATAGCGGGAATTTGGCGCCGTCCTTGTCGAGCTTCTTGAAGAGCTCTTCGCACGACTGGCTATGCGTGTCAACACTGTAGGCGGGGTTGACGAGGTAGATGTCATTGAGTTTCAAGGGGCGCTGGTAGCCAAGCTGTTGGATTCAGGGTGTCAGTCTCTGCGCTCTGTCGCTCCGAGCGTCAACGGGCGGCGGCTTACCGTCATCAGGGGGACATCCAGTAGAAGCTGAGCTTGCTGAGGGCGCCGGCTTCAGCCTCGGGCGAGATGCGCCGCTCTTCTGGGACCGGCGGCACTTGGTTGCCCCATGGGATGAGCCATCGCCACGGCATGACAAATTCCTTCTTGCCATCGCTATTGTCCCCTCGAGCACTCTCGGGGTCGACGTTTGCCTCTGAGCTGTTCGTCTCACTATCCTTGCTGAGTCCGGTGCCGGAGCGGTGGTGCGTCTCAATTATGGCGAGCTTGACTTCATCCTCTTGCACTGATTTGGAGGCCATTGTAGCGACTGAGGAGGGCCAGGCGAAGTGACGGTTCGCGAGGGAGCTGGTTGGTTGCTCAGCTGCGTTGTGTGCCCGAACCGAACACCGTGGAGGTCACTCGAGATGGTCCTTCGTGGTGGAGTTGACAATCTCTGGCGGGCTCAACGGTGAACCTGGCATATCACGGCGGAGCTACTAAGTATACCACTAGATGTAGAGGTGTGTAACGGTAAGTGAAAAGAGACCCGCATCGCTCTCTTTTTCGGCCGGTCGTCCCAGAGGGCAAAGGGCTTCTAGAAGCCCTCCAACATGCAGGCCTGTCATATCTTGGCCACTGAAGTGGTCGTAATCTCACGATCCCGTTCCCGAATAGGTGGGCACCCCTGCCCTTCGGGTTCGTTTAGCGCTGTGCGGCGGCGATATGTGGAACTGATACCCCATAGCCACGAGTTCCACCACCCCCTATAGCCCGGTTTCGCTAAGCAGGTCAGTTGTCGGGATTCGCCCAATCGGGGATTGTCATCAGTGTCAGCTATGACGAGGTAATGTTGGTAGTGCGCTCGGCACACACACTGCAGCTTCGGTGGCTTGCCCTTACGACGTCTTACAGGTGTCAGGCACACACAAAGCCGAGCAGACTCCAACGGTTCCGTGTGATGAAGATGACCGATAGCACAGCATCATGCACTGCTTGCGAATCGTCACGAGATCCCAGTAACTCTTGTGGGATTGTATCAAAGCGTCAAGGTGCCAAGAAGATGGGCCGTATCGGATCCGATGCCGTGGATTCATCATTCGGGGTCCTTGGATTTTCATATCTCGACTTGCCGCCAGCGCGATATCAATCACACGAGAGTACGCTGCACCGGCCGAAATCCATCCTCATCCGCTCACCTCCACCGCATACTAGTATCCAGGGAAGCACTCCTTTCTATCCTCGTCGTTCTATAGTATCCACCTCTCTCCAGCCGGCGTAGTAGGTATCCAAAGCTCAACATCCCGACGTCTGCCAGTCGATCATCGCAGCATGGCTCCCGTCACCCCAGAAATCGTCCTGGACACGACGCTTGCGGAGCTGTACGCCCTGGACGGCGGCGATGTGAAGCAGATTGTCCACAACGTGGGCGTCCCGCCGCCAGGTCGCTTCTCGGCCGTCTCCTTCCCCTTCAACAAGAAGTATCCGTACCAAGCCCCCAGTTACCCCAAGATCGAGAGCGACATCTACGCTCGCATCTACCTGGGATCCGCGCCACAGTACCATGGGCTCATAGCCGGTCCCATGCCCGTCTACCTGTTCGACTTGGACAAGAGCAGCCTCGAGTCGCTGTCGGCTCTGGCATGGAGCTCCAAGCCTGGCCACCAGGTCGACGCCGAGCGCGTGTACAGCCACCTGACGCCTTCGCAGCGGCCCATGCTGCACTTCATCAAGAACCCGGCCGAGCTCAAGCTCGCGGCCGGGACCAAGATTGCCTCCTACTCGCCGCTCGACTGCCTCGACGAGCATGAGCACATTGTCAGCCAGGCAGTGCGGTACGCACTGCTGTCCAAGCGAGATCTAGCCTTCTCGGGCCTGCCCATGCCCAAGTCGGACGTCATCGAGTGCAGTCTCACGGTGGCGGACCTGGAGGACCCGTGGCTTGTCGAGGAGGAGGTCAAGAGGTTCATGGGCGCGGTCCGCGACCACGCGCTGCCGTTCGTGCTCAAGTTCCCGCAGTCCCTGGCCGGGCAGGGCGTGTTCGTGATCCGCGACGAGGCGGACCGCACCAAGTGCCTGGGCGAGATCGAAGAGGCGGTCGAGCAGATGATCCGGTCGCTGTCGGCGGAGAACGCCAGCCTCAAGCCCGTCAGCTTGATCCTGCAGGACCTGATCCCGGGCAAGACGGACTCGCAGAACTTCTTCATCACCAAGACGGGCCGGGCGGTGTTTGTCAGCGGCGTGGACCAGATCATCAACGCCAAGGGCTACTGGAGCGGGGCCTTTCTCGACTACGCGCGCCAGGAGGCGCTGCAGAAGGAGTTCGCCGGCATCGTGGACAAGATCGCGGCCTACGTCTACGCCACGGGCTACTACGGACCCTGCGGCGCGGACATCATGACGGATGCCGACGGCGAGCAGTACGTGGTCGACCTCAACGTGCGGCTGACGGCCAGCTACCTCCTGGCCATGTTCCGGAGCCACTTTGCCCAGCGCGATATGCACTTTTCGTCCGTCGTGACGCCGCTGGCCATCCGGGGCGACCGGGACGGGTTCGAGGAGAAGTTCGCGGCGGAGATTGAGAACGGGAGCGTCGTCATCGCGGGCTGGTGCCGTGGTAGGGGCGGGCCGGGCGGTATGTTCCAGTACAGCATTGGCTCTGTCGTCGTGGGCGGTCACGACAAGGAGGCGTTGGTGGAACTGGTCGACAGGCTGAACCTCATCCGGATCACCAAGGATTAGGAGTCAGGGACTCGGGGTTTGGACGGGTGGTCACTTGTGTACGGTGCTTTGCGTATACCTACCTATCGTATATAGTAGGTATAGGGTTGACATTGACAGTTTTACAATCTCAATCTCGTAAATGTGTATTTGTTCGCCATCTACCCCGGCTTCACCTTGCACGTTTTTCCCTCGACACGGTGTTTGCGACAAACTCGGTGCTCATCGTGTAGGAAGCAGTCCTATCGGCTGTTCCCTGTAGGCTGTCACAGTGTCACGGTTCACGGTTCACGGTTCACGGTTTACCTGTAGGCTGTGAGGGATCTCAAAATAGCCCATTCATGATCCTGGAACCTTTGACCAGTTCCACACCCTCTGGCCAACACGTGGTGCAGATGTGATCCCCACGTCAAATTGGGATGTTTCGGGTTGTCAGCCAGCCGCGATGAGCCCGAGGCTTTGACGCAATCGCGAGATGACTGTGAGCAGGAGCAACCTGCAGCAGCGCGGGAAACAGGGGCGATCCGGGGTTCCCGTTTCGGTCGGAGCAAGGGTGGTTGATTGGCCAGGACACCCTCAGGACCCCTCAGGACCCCTCAGGACCCCTCAGGACCCCCTGCTCCTTGCTGACAACTAACACGCATCGCGGCCCACAATTAGTGACAGCCAAGACGCAATGCTTGACCGGTTCGGGTCACTCGCTGCCTCGTCGCTTGTCAATCGATTACTCGCTCGTTACGGATACGGACACCAGGCCCTCGCAATCGCGCAGCTCGTCGTGGTCGTGGTCCGTCTGATCTGACCTGGCGCCATGTGTCGAACGGTGCAGTTGGCTGTCGCTGTGATTAGTCGGTTGTTGACTCGCCGCCATGGGCTGTTTCGTCGCTGAATGGCATGGCATTATGAGGAGTCAACTCACCCCGGCGTCACTCATTATTTTGGCCCGTACGTTGTCACTACGTTTGTCCATGCCACTGTCACTGTAGTCTGTGCCGGCGTTCGTCCTTGTTGTCTACTTTATATACTTGCCGGCTATGCTGCCACTGAACGACAGAGGAGAAAAAGTCTTGGCAATCGTGTCCGACACCTCTGCTCGTTGACCACAATCGACACTCACGAGTCACTGCCACCATGGCTATCGCCAGCGCCTTGCCGGCGTCCGTGGGACACGACTCCATCCTCCACTATGTTCGCTATCTCGCCATCCCCGTCGTTCTGCTCCTGATCAAGTCGTTCGTGACCAGGACGCAGACATGGCTCCGGCGCCGCGCCATCGCGCGCTCTCATGGCTGCGAAGCGCCCCCGAGGCTTGCGCAGTGGGAGAACGTCGTGGGGCTCCAGTACATGATCCAGATGCTCCGGGCCGTCAAGTCGCACAGGCTGCTGGAGATGGGCCGGGAGCGTTACGTGGCGACGGGCAACACCTTTTCCACCTCGGCCCTGGGCAAGACCTTCATCCACACCATCGATCCCGAAAACGTCAAGTCCGTGCTGGCGACCAACTTCAAGGACTTTGGCGTCGGCCACCGCCTGGACACCTTTGGGCAGCTGATGGGCTCGGGCATCTTCACGACCGACGGCAAGGCCTGGGAGCACTCGCGCGCGCTCGTCCGTCCGAACTTCACCAAGCTCCAGATCGTGGACCTGAGCACCTTTGAGGAGCACCTGCAGAATCTCATCAAGCGCATACCGCAGGACGGCGAGACGGTGGACCTGCTGCCGCTGCTGTTCCGGCTGACTATCGACAGCGCGACGGAGCTGCTCTTCGGCCGCTCGGTGCACTCGCTGCTGGCCAAGCCCGAGTCGGCCGAGATCAAGTTCATGGCCGCCTTTGACTTTGCCCAGGCGCATGCGCAGATGCGGCCGCGGAGCATCATCGTCCGGGCCTTCCTGCGCGTCTTTGACACGGCGTACGACCGCGCCTGCGACACCGTGCACGCCTTTGTCGACGAGCTCGTGGCGGACATGCTGCGCAAGGGCCGCGCCGAGGCGACCGACGGCGAGAAGAAGCAGCGCTACGTCTTCCTGCACGAGCTCGTCAAGGACACGCAGGACCCCAAGAGGCTGCGGGATGAGTGCCTCAACGTCCTCTTGGCCGGCCGCGACACCACCGCCAGTCTGCTGAGCAACGTCTTCTTCACGCTGGCGCGGAGGCCCGACGTCTGGGAAAAGTGCCAGAAGGAGGTCGCCATGCTCGAGGGACGCCTGCCGGACTACGAGACGCTGCGCGGGATGAAGTACGTCAAGAACGTGCTGAACGAGAGTATGTGTCCCTCCCTTCCCTAGCGTACCCCTTCCTATCGTGTGAAGATGGGCTAACAACACGACGCAGGTCTCCGCGTCAACCCCGTGGTGCCGCTCAACAGCCGCTTCGCCAACCGCGACACCACCCTCCCGGTCGGAGGCGGGCCCGACGGCAAGAGCCCGGTCTTGGTCTGCAAGGGGCAGGGCGTCAGCTACTCGCTGTACGCGATGCACCGGCGGAAGGACATTTACGGCCCGGACGCCGACGAGTTCAACCCCGACCGCTGGGACGACCAGGGGCTGCGGCCCGGCTGGGGCTATCTGCCCTTCAACGGCGGGCCTCGCATCTGCGTCGGGCAGCAGTTTGCCCTCACCGAGGCCTCGTACGTCGTGGTGCGCTTGGTGCAGGAGTTTGCCACCATGGAGAGCCGCGACGGTCGCCCCTGGACGGAGAACTTGGGGCTGACGACGTGTTCGCTGAACGGGACCAAGGTGGCGATGCGGCGGAATCCATCGCGGGCGTGAGGGCCGGAGCTGGAAGCAGTTGTAGCTAGATCTCTATCTGAAGGAGTTGTGACATAGATTTCTACCTGAGGTAGTTGTCACTAGATCTCTATCTGAAGTAGTTATTGCCACCTAATGACCTGCTTTGCAACCATTTCGCACTTTGCTTGAGCTGTTTCCATTGACCTGACTGGCTGTGATGGGATCATAATGGGTAGACTCGATGCTTATGCCCTCCCTATTCTCATAGGCTACCAAGTTGAATCGTCTTATACACAACATACCGGTAGTATAACAAACACATACGTCCGAGACGTTCAGAAAAATCCACATGCTACAACATGACAAGTGTATATAGTACAGATAAGATATGGGTTACTTCTCAACGTAAACAACAAGATTCTTCAACGACGTGAAGCAATACATACACCCGAGGTCTTGACTCTTCCTTGAACGCCATGCACACATTTCCATCTCGGCCATACGCGAGGACAATGGAAAGACGAGGCCGCCAAGTTCCCACAACACTGGAGAACATCGCAACTACGAACCATGCTTCTATCCGACTCTCGCGACAAGGACGTGCAACGGATTCCCCCTCCCTCCCTCCCTCCATCCCTCCCTCCTCCCTTGGCCGACACCCAAAAACATCAACAGAGACAGACACAAAGAAACAAAACTACATCACCAGCCCGGCACAATCTTGGACTTGACCCAGAGAAACAAAACTACATCACCAGCCCGGCACAATCTTGGACTTGACCCAGATGCCGTTCAGAGGCTTGCTCGAAAAGGCACCGCCGGACAGCGGCACGTTCTTCTCGTCCATGTCCTTGGCGTCGTTCAGGGACCACTCGAACCGGCCGACCCAGCAGGCGAGCATGGCCGTCATCTCGGCCTTGGCAAAGTTGCGACCCATGCAGTCGCGGCCGCCGTGGATGAAGCTCATGAGGCCGTACTTGGAGTTGAGGCCGCCCATGGTGTTGTACTGGCCCGTCTTCTCGTCGTACCAGCGCTCGGGCGTGAACTTGTCGGCGTCGGGCCCCCAGATGCGCGGGTCGCGGTTGATGCCGGCGATGGGCAGCACGATCTTGGTCGTGGCCGGGATGAAGACGCCGCGGATGTACGTGTCGACGGCGGCGGTGCGCACAATCATCGGGATCGGCGGCCAGTAGCGAATCACCTCGGCGCAGAAGGACTGGAGCAGCGGCATCTCCTCCAGCTCGAGACGCTCCGCCGCCGGCACCTCGCCGCCGACCGCCGGCGAGGGCAGATGGGCGCGGATCTCGGCGCGGATCTTGCTCTGCAGCGCCGGGTTGCGGCACATCTCGTAGATGCCCCAGGTCATGGCCACGGAGACGGTCTCGTGGCCGGCGCCCAGCATGGTCATCATCTGCGTGCAGAGGTCCTCCTCCTCGAGCTCCTTGTTGCGGTCGCGCAGCAGGGCGCTGATGATGTCGGCGTCGTAGAGCTCGCCGCGGGCCAGGAGCGCGCGCTTCTCGCGGATGGTGTCGCGGCACATCTGGCGCATGGCCTTGATGCCGGCGCGCGTGTCGGTGTTGTGCTTGATCGGCAGGTTGTCGATGATCTTCTCGGGGATGGCGAACTTGAAGCAGCACAGGATCTGGAACATGCGCGTCGGCTCAAACACCATGCGGTAGTTCTTGACCAGCTCCGAGTCGGGCTCGGCGATGGACCGGAAGTCCTTGCCCAGCGCCGCGGCCGAGATGATGTCGAGCGCGGCCATGCTGGCGAGCTCGCCGATCTCGAGCTTGTCCGAGAGCATCTTGCCCGTCGCCGGCGACGACGTGGACCGGACGTGCTCCATGAGCTTGTCCGTCGCCTCGACCGCCTTGCTCCAGTAGATGCTCTGCTGCCCGCGGATGTACTTCATGGCGAAGCTGGGGAGGAGCAGGCGCCGCTGCCTCTTGTGCTCCTCGCCGTTCACCAGCACGATGCCCGGCCCGAGGATCTGCTTCGCCATGAAGGACAGGTGGATGGGCTGCACGAAGTCGTCGATGCGCGTGAGGACCTCGTGAAGGGCCTCGGGCGACGTGACGGCGACGCGCTCGCAGTTGAGCAGACCCAGGAATCGGAAGATGCCATCGTGCTTCAGCGTCTGGTTCCTACATGTCCCCCCCCCTTGTCAGTCGTCTGCCGAGCCTTGTCGGCGGTCACGAGAACGGGTCACTTACCACTCGGCTGCGCCGGCTCCGTTGGCCTCGCTGAAAGTGCGATGGGCATAGCCGTTCCACAAGCTCCGACCTTCCTGTGGCGGCGCACACACGTCGTTAGCAAGGGCGTCTATAGAGAGGGGAGGGGATACATATGCATGGGATCGTGCACGTCGACATACCTTGGGCTCGGGAAGACTAAGCAGCGGCGAGAGGTACTTGGGCTTGATCATGACCCGGTAAAAGACCCAGGACATGATGCCGGCGGTCCATACCGCCGCGACGAGGCCAGCAAAGGCGATGCTGGGGAAGCTGGGAAGGAGATCCGGCCGCAGGACCGAGAGGCCGTAGACGGACAGCACGGAGCCTCCGGTGATCAGCTGGAAGGGGTCGATGCCCATGATGGGGACACGGGATCGAAAGCCCGCGAGGTAAAGGGGAGGTAGTTGATCGAGTCTGTGAACTGAACTGGACGGAACGGAACTGAGCTGATGGCTACGATGGGCACGCCACTCACTCTTGTCACTTGTCACTTGAACACGGACAGGCTCGCAGGTACCCCCTTCACTGTGGGATGAGAGCTCTACATAAGCGACACACTCCGCCTTCTGCCACCTAGAGCCTAGTCGACAATGGACATGTCTCCCTACGTGGCAGCCTCGACTCGTCCGTCGAGATGACAGCTGATCCCGCCATGCCCAAGGGGAGCGCCTTTTTTCATCATGCGACGCTCGTGCGATGGCGCCTCTTCTGCCTTCTCGGTCGCTTGCTTGACAGTTGATGATCTCGGTGCGGGCAAAGATTACGGCGTGCTCCCACAGGATGACCGTCATCGGGGGCCCAAGAGTTGGAGGCTCGCTCGGGTCGACGACGATCAATCCGGTTGACGGCTCTCGCTCGCCCTGGGCCCCTAGCCCCCCCTGGCCATGAATGACTGACCGGGCAGGGGTACTCGCAGGTCAGCGGCATCATCTAGATTCGGTGATTGTACCAAGTGCGGCTATTCGATGGATCAGGGTCGCATCTCAGGGCTTAGAACACGAAACCGGCTCCAACTGGTCGACCAAGTGCTTCTACTGTGTAGTTTCATCCGTACCTGGTTCAGACGATCGGCCGTCTGCTTCCGTCGTACTTGGTACACAGTACGTAGTACGTAGTACGTACTGCGTACTGCGTACTACTTACTACGTAGTGCTCCGTACCTTTGTTTATTTTTGTCATCCCACCGTCTGAAGTCCTTCGTCGCTGGAAAGGCCGCGCATGAACGGACGGCCGACTCGTCTGAACCACGACGGCGTCCCGACCGGTACGCTGTGCCTCCAGCCACAGAGCGTATATTACATAGCCACAAGCAGCACCACAGCAAGAGTCAGAAGCACTCCATACGCCCGGAGCCAATGTCTCGTCTCAACCACAGTACGGCCACTCCGTACTGTGTGTATTCTGGTAGGGCTAGCTATCCCCAGCGCCTCTGCTCACGCACGTACAAGGATTACCCCTGACCCTGACATATTGTTTTCTGCTGGGGGAGAGGCCTGGGGGGGGGATACCCACGCACGAGTCAGATACCATACCAGCCCTTCGCTATCGGGATCGGTCCACTTTCTTCCAGTCACTCGTACTTGGTAATGGGCGTGTCGTTGGAAGAGTAATTCCCACGAGCCCGGACAGTCCTTCCCCCGGGCACCCTCTCTCTCGCATCGAGCTGAGCTCGCCAGTTGGCTCATTGGCACCCAGCCAGTGACCACATCTCTAATCCATTCTCTCTCATTCGCTCGTCTCTCTGCTCGAGGCACAGTTTGACAGTGACAGGTGACGGGTGACAGGTGACAGGGGTATGCCATACCACCAGAGTAGTTGCGCGCTTCTCTCCACGTGCTTGCACTGAAATAGAGATTACACCCTGACAGCCTAAGCAATGCTCCCCGTACTTGGCATCGGGCTTGGCTCTTTCGTCCTTTCTGTCCCGTCGAACCACCTTGTCCGCCCAGTCTTGGCATTTGTGCTTGTTTTCCCTTGGCCTCATACTCCCCGGGCCTTGTCAGTGTCCAATCAGTGGTCCCCGCCATAGTCATAGGCACAGATACAGGCACAGATACAGGCACAGATACAGGCACAGCCATAGGCACAGGCACGGGCACAGTCATAGCCTCCTAGGTACTCCGTACAGGCACAGACAGGCAGAGGCACAGGCACAGGCACAGGCACAGGCACAGGCACAGACAGGCAGAGGCACAGGCACAGGCACAGGCACAGGCACAGGCACAGGCACAGGCACAGAGAAGAGACCTCTGTTCTCCTCTCATCCCCGCCCGTAGCCCGTCACAGGTCAACCGTCACGCAGGCGCGTGCCTAACCCTCAGTACCTATGGCTACCGACAGTGATGTCGGTGTATTCACCTATCGTGACGGGGTCGCCGTGGTGCAACTGGTCTTCTTTGCCGTCTACCTCGTCTTCGGTTTCATTCTTTGCTCGCGCCACGGTTTCAGCAGAAGCTCCGGCTTCCTAATCCTCATTACCTTTTCCATCCTGCGTCTTCTCGCCTCTTCGTTTCAGCTGGCCACCATCGGGTTCCCGACGCGCTCGGTCTACGGAGGCGCCCTGATTTGCCAGTCCATCGGTCTCTCCCCTCTCACCGTCCTGAACCTGGGTCTGCTGGGTCGAGTGTAAGTGCGGCCCCGCGCTCTCTCGCGTCGTCGCCCACGGTCTCTCACATCACAGTTTGGGTTCTCGCTAACGCCGTCACCTCGGGGTGGTTCGTAGAAACCGGTTCGCCAATGTCGTCAGCAGGAGGCCGTTTACCCTCCTCACCATCGCCTCCACGACGGCCATCGCGCTGGCCATCTACGGAGGCAGCAAGGCCGCCGAGAGCTACGGCGATACCGTGACCACGCTCGAGACCAACTGGTACATGCGCGCCGCCGTCCTGCTCTTCACCGCCTGCTACCTCGTCGCCGTCTTCATGTGGTGTCTGCTCTTGCGGAGCTGGTACGCCATCCCCAAGTCCGAACACAAACTGCTCATCTGCTTCGCCCTCTGCGCGCCCTTCATCGCCGTGCGCCTGCTGTACTCGCTCATCGGCGACTTCACCAGCGACATCCGCTTCAGTCCCCTCTTTGGCGACGTGACCATCTTCCTGCTCATGGCGGTGTTGATGGAGATCATACCTGTCTTTCTCTGCGTCGTCACCGGCATGAGGCTTCGTATTCTGCCCAAGGTCGATAGCCAGTCTGTTCCTATGGGTGCCAACTCGTACACCCGGCGATGAGCCTGTTCCATCGAGTTGGGCATAACAGTCTACGAGATGTCCGGCTGGCCTGTACCAATTTCCAATTCGCCTTGTCGGCGCATCTGTGGGGGGGGAAGCCCGGGAGGGGGGTGTGCAGACACATGCGTTCAGGGGGGGTGTTGTTTTGAACTTTCTCTTACTCCGTGCCTACTAGGTATTAAATTAGTGTTTATTTTTGCTCATCACGATCAGCATGAGCAGCAACAGCAACGATGCAGATTCTTCTTCTCCGTTACTCGCGACGCGTGGTGCCTGTCAGCCTGCGACCACTTCTAAACATGTTTTACGACCCTGTAGCACCTCTCTTCGTAGCACATCAGAGTCAACTGACCCAATGTGAATTACTCGTGTCTGTGCATAAGTATAAAAAGTTTAAAAAATAAAAAGAAATGTGGTCCATCGCTCGCTCTCTTTACTACGGTACCGACGTTGGCCTGGGGTAACCCACAGCCCAGCAACAGACGCGTCGTTTCGATTACGACTCACTTCTCCACGAGTTGACACGGGGAAGCAGGGGTCGAGGTCGGCGACTCTACTGTGCTACAATTGGAATTTGTTACACTCGGGTCGAAAGAAGTACGTACCAATCCTTCAAAGTTTGTTGAAACTGCGAGGATACCTTGGCAGCCTCAGGTCTCATTTCTGTCCAAGTGAGGAGGACTCGGAGCAGACGGCCGGCAACCTCTGCAGCAGTGCAGCCAATCTCCCGTCTCCCGGAGACAATCACCCAACTAGAACATTCGCAGGTGGGGTTCTAGCTTCCTCTGTAGAACACTGATCGAGCCAAGACCTAGTCTTCTAGAAGAAATGCGATACAACGCCGTTGGCGATGCTACCCCGTTAGCGAGAAACACGAGACGAACAGTACTGTGGTACTGTGTAACTAACTACCCGACTGCAGCAACACGGAAGGTTGACCCTGGTTCTCTAGCGACGAGGGGTACGTTATACCCTTTTCAGGGGTTGCGCCGGCACATGCCGAACATGTCAACTTTGACTCTCTAGGGAGGGTCTGTCTGCATTCTGACTCAGGAACCTGGCACGTTTTTTGCGGATCTAGCTCGACAACATCCTTGCCGCCTTGGGACCCGAGGGGACTCTCAAATCGGGACCAGTATGACGATGCTGACTCAGGGGTAGGGTCAGAGATTACCCGGTCCCGTCCAGGACCGGATAGCTATGTCATAGCTTGAGACACCGTCAAGAATATGACTCGGTTTCGTAGAATGCTGATCATCGTCACGCTGGCTGGCGTGATGCTGGGCAGTGTCAAGGAGTCCCGTGCATCACGGCTGTGATAGATGATGATGCTGCTGATGGTGATGATTGAAAGCACCAATATCCAGTGGAGTGAGACGGCCAGCGAGGCGGTAAACTTGGTAGCTCTTAATGAGCACTTGGATGCCCTTTTTCGGTCACGATAGGAGATAGAATGACAATTCGTGCTGTAGACCTCTGAGCTGACCGAACACCGCCTCTTCGATCGTCCCGCTTGTCTCCCGCCTCTTGTCATTCTCCAAGATCGGCCTCGTACCCTCCTATAATTAAATTCACCCTTCATCTGTCGTCATGGCCGCCGTCGCAGTACCTCCGATCCAGCGCGCCATCGTCGCCAACGACAAACTTGACTTCAGCATCTCGACCTCGGCGCCCACGCCCCAGCTCGAGGCCGATGCAATCCTCATCAGGACCGAGGCTGTGGCCCTGAACCCAGTCGACACCAAGATGATTGGCCCGTTCGTGGCCCCTGGCGCCATGTACGGCTTCGACTGTGCCGGTGTCGTCGTCGCGGTAGGTCCGAAAGTCACACGCGACATCAAGGTAGGTGACCGGGTGTGCGGTTGTGCCGATGGTATGAACAGCTTCCGCCCGACCTGCGGCGCATTCGGCGAGTACGTCCAGCTGGACGGAGACATGGCTCTCAAGATCCCCGCCGACATGACCTTTGAGCTGGCGGCCGGCATGGGCATGCGTATTGCCACGGCCGGCATGGCCATCTTCCACTCCCTGGGCATACCGACCGACCTGCTGCTCCAGCCGGCAAAGGAGCCTTTCCCTATTCTGGTGTACGGTGGTAGTACATCAACGGGTACCATGGCTATCCAACTCCTCAAGCTGTACGTACCCGATCGCTCCCACCCGTCCGTCCGTCCGTCCGTCTTGCTTCGTAGCCTAACTGTACCCTCCCGCAGATGCAACCTCCGAGTCCTCACCACCTGCTCTCCGCGCAACTTCGATCTCGTCAAGTCGTATGGCGCCGACGAGGTCTTTGACTACAAGTCACCGACCTGCGGTGCCGACATCCGGGCTTCCACCGGCAATGCGCTCGACTACGCGCTCGACTGCATCACCGAGGACTCCTCTCTCAAGATCTGCTACCAGGCCATCGGCCGCTGCGGAGGCAAGTACTGCGCGCTGGACCCCCACCCGACGTCGACGCGCAAGACCGTCGAGCCCGACTGGATCCTGGCCAGCAAGCTCGGCGGCAAGCCGTGCAGCTGGCCCGCGCCGTACGGCAACGACGGCGAGCCGGACATCAAGGAGTTCGCGCGTCCCTTCTTCAACGTCATCCAGCAGCTGTTCGACGCCAAGAAGTTGACACCACACCCCACGAGGGTCGAGGCCGGCGGGTTCGATGGTCTCCTCGATGGCGTCGGTCTGATCCGCAAGGGTACGATCAGCGGTCAGAAGCTGGTCTACCGTGTTTCAGAGACCAAGTCGGAATAGCCTGGCCTGCTTCCGGTCACTGGTCTGGGCGGCGTTGATTCATCATTTCATTTGGCACCAGCTTTCTTGTCTTGGCGCTCGTGCTTTTGGGTTTCATGGAGTTTTGATGGACTGTGCAATGACAACTGATGCGGATGTGGATAGCTAGCACGATATATATGAATCAGTTTTATCCGTGCTTGAGTTTTTGGGGCCGACAGGCTTCAACCTGGTTAGACGTTGAGCTAAAGTTGCGCAAAGTGCTAAAGATTGAGTTCGACTTGGACGGCGCTTGCCCAGGCAATATCCCCGGCCAGATAAGCAGTCAAAGTAGCACGGTACTTGGTGGTTTAGAAAAAGTATATTCCTTAGCCCCCGAATAAGAGTTTCGGGCACTACTGCCTGCGAACTAAATCTAGAAGACCCACAATTACTCCCAACGTGTACTAGAAACGTTGCTTCCCCAAGCTAACTGCGACGTCGCTTGACAAGTAGAACCTTTCCCAAGTCGACAGAAACATCATTTTGCGCGTCGTAGGAATCTGGGATCCCATGGCATCCTCTGAAAGAAGGAGTACGTAGTGGTGCATGCACTGATGTGAGTATAAATGTAGTCCGAGTATATTTAGGTAGTTAACGGTTGTCTAGTCCGTCGATTGACCCCGCGCTAGCGTCGACATCGGACGAATCAACGGCAACCAAATGCGAGTATACTATCAAAACGTCCCAGTATAGCTTTCTAGGAAGGCATGATAAATAATGCTAGGCTAGAGACGGCGTGGACACTTGTAAATAACTGGCAATAATTTGAATAATTCGACCACGATCATTTACTATAGTAAAACTCTGTGGTTTGAAATTTGTACGTAGCTATAATATATTTTCTATTCTCTTTGGGAATATCTTCATGTTCGATTTACACGGCTAGGGCGCAGTGTTTAATTCTGTAGTTGCACTGAAAGATGAATTTCGATCGGTCATACAGACATGTACAAAGTAGCATTCGTTTTTTTACTAGGTATTAGGTATTAAACTTCAATCAAGTGAACTTAGAGTTACACCATACGTTTTGTCACTTTCGTGGCTGCAACGTTGTTGTTTTCAAGCGGAAAGCTTGTTTTCGAGCGGAAAAAAGTGTGTGTGCCGGCTTGCGAGTACAGATGTATCACTTGGGCAACGACGATGTTGAGATAAGAATATTTTGAGTTATTATAACATGTACAGGATAGATAGCCATAGTTTCAGTTACCAGGATGTACATGAAATAGATCGTCCGATCTGAATTTCAAAGCACTGTTCTTACATGGGTCAGTGAATAAATACCTGCAACACCAAAACGCGATTCGGAAAATCAGAATGTATGTACTCCGCGTAGAGCGCTACCATCATCTGTGTAAAGCCAAGGTGTAACATGGTATTCGAATACATGAACAACTAGATAGGATATAAAGTCTCAACTACCTACAATTTACAACCAGCCATATATGCCGTGGCACTTTGGAAAACAATACAGACAAGATAATAATACATGGTTATCGACCCCCCAGACTGTCCTCGTGCGTCCTCATTATCATCATCACCATCTGTGAGACGTCATCGAGCTTGTTGGGCACCGCGTGTCCAACATCGCATTCCGTCAGCCTCGACTTCTTCGGGTCGCACAAGGCGGCAATCTGGCGACCTTCGCCCGCCCACTGATCTTGCCTTCCGACGACGTGACATGTGTGTCCCGGGAAGAGCCCGGCCCGCGACGTCTTGCCCATCGCGATCAGTTCAAACATGGCCTCCTTCAGCCTGCTGCCGCTCCCGGTAGCGGCCCCGATCAGGACGCTGAAACGGAGCTTGGCCCATTCCTTGGACTTGGTCATCATCTGCAGACCCAGCAGCCCCATGCCGGTGAGGGCGCCTTGGCTGAAGCCCAGGATGCCCACGACATCGCTGGAGCGTACTCCCTGCGAGCGGATCCGAGCGGTGAGGTACTGCCGGATCTCGAGCAGCTCGAGGGCGCGCGAGCCATCGACGTCCTTCAGCTGCGGCGAGTCGGGTGAATCTGTGCCCGAGAGAGCGCTCTGGGGCAGGCGGAACCACCGCCAGTATGGGCCGCTGTCGGCAAAGACGGGCAGGATGCCAGGGCCGGCGGCGCTTGGGGAGGGTGCATCGACGTAGACAAGATCGAAGAACGGTGAGAGCGCCTTGGCAAGCACGTATGTCTGCGCGCGGTAGATGGCTGCAGAGCTGCCCGCTCCATGCAGACACAGCAGCACCGGCTTCCGCGTCTGAGTCGCCATGAGACAGACTCGAGAGGATTCTTTGTTGGGGCAGACTGCAGTTGTTTGGCGGTGCAACGGTCAACCCAGCGAGCGAGTGCCGGGACAGTGGACTGGGGTTCGTGCTTTGTTTAGCCTTTACGTAGTGCTTCGTAGAGGGTTTTGCGAGAGCCAGGATCACAGCCCGCCGATCACTACCTAAATAGTCACAGACCCAGGGCAGAACGATGGTGGTTGGAGTTGAAGCTGGAGAGATGGGTGGCGGCAGTAGGCAGGCAGTTCAGTCCTTTGCAGAAAACACGAGGAACAAAAGTATTCCGCACGCATCCTGATCGGGCTGGGTGGCCAGAGAAGAAGATGTCGCCATCACCTCGGTTCACCTATCGCGACAAACGATAATGATGACCGGTTCATGTCATCTATCCCGGCGGCGATGAGGCGGTATGCATGGATGCATGAACACAATGACCGGCCTTATCGATCTGAGCGTTGGCGGGCGAGTCAGGGCGCCCCCCGAACCACACGTGGGCCCTTGTCGGTACCGTGGTACTCTGGAGAGGGGCTTCCCAAATTGCATGCTGGCGCAGTGAAGTACAAAGTACGAAGTACGGAGTACGGATGGCAGGCAGGCAGGCAGGCAGGCAGGCAGGCAGGCAGGCAGTACTTCGTACGTACGGAGTACCGTGCACGCGACTACTTTACGTAGCACGCCCAAGTAGTGCTTCGGTAATGGAAACTAGGGCAGGCGGTAGGTCGCCTTGGTCCTTGGACCCTGGGCGGATTAGAGTTTGGGAACCTTGGTAAGTACTGTGTATCAGGCTAACTGCCTACTCCATACTCCGTACCGTAGTACGTCCTTTTAATATAGACGACTGGTTATACTCCGCAATGGGATAATCTGGTCCGCTATACTGCATCTGAATGCGTAACACTTCCCCACTGGCAGCTGGCCCCCATAAATCCCTTACTGCGCAATGCCTGTTACGGTTCGCAAGGGAGCCAGCTTGGCCAATTTAGCCAGCTCAGCCAGCTTACTGCTGTGTACTACGTACTGTTAGCTCACTACACAGTACGTAACTTACTCCCGTATCCGTAGTGTTAGCTCACTATTTACTAGCTCACTAGCCCACTACACTAGCCCACTAGCTCCTCCCTTGGACCCAAGTCGCACAGTATGTGCTCCGTACTCCGTCCCATGCCCCCAACATCATCAACAACAACCACAACGACAACAAGCTTTGTTTTCCAGGATCCTGCCAATGCAATCCACATTGCACCCCAGATTGCTTACTTTCTGTCTCCTCCCCGATCGGCTGCCGGTGTCCGTCGTCCGTCCATGTACTGTGGTATGTACATACTACACACCGTCCACTAGCCAATTCCGCGGCAGCGCCCGTGGGCTGTCTACGGCCTGAGCAGGCTAACAGCAATACCATAAGTTATACACAGTATACACAGTAGTTACGCTGCCGTGCACGTGTGGTTGGTTATGACTCAGCAGATGTACTTATACAGTACTTGGTAGCTGTTCCCAGTCTCGCCGGCGTCGAGGTACCGGGTTTTCGACAGAGGTGTGCAAGGCAGACCCCAGCGCCCAGCGGCCAGCGCAAGCTGTGAGCACACCGAGGACAGGCGGCAGGTCCAGAATAGGGACTGCACTACGTCCGAAGCAGAGCTTCGATCGAACCTCGAACGGAATGTAACCACATGTGATGTGAGGCTCGCTGCTCTATTGGCCCGGTGGGCGAACCCTGGCCACTTTAGTTCTCCCGAGTCATGATGGGCTTCGTCAAGGGGTCTCGCTCCTAGTGCTCATCAAGGCTCACGCCTCGGTTCCGCGGTGGCGCGCAACCTTCTCGGGTGCAGCAGTCCTACGCTGATATGATAGAGCCTCAGGCTCGTCTGGTTTCTCGCAGCCTGTCCGCCGGGCAATATAACGAACCGGAAACAGCGTGACACGTGGTTGCATGAGGCTACCAGCGCTGGGCAACCGCCGAAACAGAGCGGCGAGCCCTCAGCCGCCCTACGGTCCCTACCGGGCTCCGGGTTGACCGTTGCGTGTCCAGGGCATCCCCACAACCCCACAGGGCGATATTATCGCCGACGGAGGCGTGCATAGGATAGGATTGGGATAGCCACAGTGATCCAAAACATACTTTGCAGGGGCCGAGTCGTGGACCGTGGTAGTGTTGCCGTGTACGATAGTGGGATGCTTGCTACCTACCTGCGGCAAGCCCACAAGCGAACCCGGTGCCAGGCACGCCTGTCGGTACTCCGTACGTCTTTCCTGCTTGGGTGACCAGTTGCAGTATGTTACTCGGGCGATCGAGAGACTCCTCTGCATATTGCCACGTGCTCGACCGTGTGGGATATGGAAATAGAACTGTCACCCTTTGCTGCCGGTGCTGCTTCAAAGTCGAGCGTCTCGAGTAACGTTGACAGACTACCGGGTGACATAGCTGCAGACGCTCAAGGAAGCCACTGCCACCACAACGACAGACAAGACAAGAAGACACCGAGCAACGACGGCCTATGCTTGCCTGGCGCTATGACTCTGATACAGCAGCCAGACTCAAACGCAGGTAGCGCTAGCGACAGCTACTCTGCCTCGTCGCCATCGTCCGGGACCTCGTCGTCCACATCCGTCCGCAAAGCCCGTCCTCAGAGTCCCAACTCGCTCGAACGACGACGTCTTCAGAACAAGATCGCTCAGAGGAAGCACCGTAAGACTCGCTCTCCTTTCCACTTTGCCCTTTCCACTTTCTCCCGCCCGCCCCCTACCCAAGCCGCGAGCTTGATGTGCGGCCCGGGGCCGACAGAATACCAAGCATTGCTGCCAAGGCGCCCAAGAGGAGATGAGTTCGAACCCATGCTAATCTGACCAACCGTCATGTCTAGGCCAGAAGGTCAAGGACCAACAGAGGCTGGACCAGCTCGAAGACCACGAGAACCAGAGCGCCCTCAACTGCATGTACTCGGACTCACAGCTCGACATGTCGTCGATGGGCAGCCTTGGCAGTGACACGGCATCGATGGCATCGTGGATGGGCTCGCAGCCGACCCTATTCCCCTGCCTAGAAGGCATGACGGGCATGGAGGCGGGCGATTTGGGATTCTGGATGCAAAATGCCATCCCGTGCACCTGCAACAGCATCACCGGCCCTTGCATACAACACCGAGAGGAGATGCGCGCCCAGTTCTTCAACCACATGGGGGCAACACCACCGGCGCCCGCCCAGAGAGAGGCCGCCTTCAGCAGGATCCAGGCCGGCGGCGACATGAGCCGCAAGTCGCAGCAGCAGTACCCCTGGGATGCCGCTAGGATGGCACAGCAAGCCCCCAACTCATACGACGGTCCCTACGCCACCACCCCCCGGGGAGACTCGCCTTTCAGTATGGACTCCAACACTGCTGCTGCCTTCAACCACCTGGCTCGGCCCTCGCCGTCGTCCACCCCGGGAGCAAGCTTCTCGTCCAAGACCTCGCCACCGTGGCCCACCACTGCCATCAACACCAACAACACGGCCGACAGGCACCCGCTCCAACACTCACCAGCGTCCACCCTCTCACTGAGCGAGGACCCGACCGGCGGGCTAGCTTCAAACAGCTGCCAGAACTCGGAGCGCTTCAAGGCTGTCCTCGAAGCCGTCCAGACGGCCGGCTTCCCGGATTTCGACTCCATGGTCACGGCGTACTACACACACTCCTTCCAGAAGGGGAGCCAGGCCGAAGCTGCGCAGCGCATGTCTCGGTGTCGACGCCTACGCAAGATGCTCGGCAGCTTACACGAGAGCGCCATGCAGACGTGGCCCACGTGGGAGGCGCAAGGCTATCGGGACAAGATTACCGAAGCCGCACAAGAC
The DNA here is from genome assembly GCA_022414665.1 of Arthrinium puccinioides. NCBI lineage: Eukaryota > Fungi > Ascomycota > Sordariomycetes > Amphisphaeriales > Apiosporaceae > Arthrinium > Arthrinium puccinioides. The sequence continues at coordinate 1,572,963 of JAIUNF010000005.1, forward strand.
CTGTATGTGGCCGAGTTCGAGGCCTTGATCCATAACCGCCACCACCAGGGCATGCAGCAGCAGCAGCAGCAGCAGCAACAACAACATTTGCAACGTCAACGGCAGCAGCAACAACAACAACAGCAGCAGCAGCAGCAGCAGCAGCAGCAGATGCAAATGTTTGGCCACCTCAGTCCCCTCGACAGTCCCGGTATAAGTTCCGTGGCACCCGGCAGCAGCAAAGAGGACCTGCAAGCGCTGTTCCAGGACAAGGTGAGTGAAGTTTTTGCCGATATTCGTATCTGGGATCATGTCGACTAATATGAAAATTAGCTACCGAACCTATGGGGCCTCCTCACCGAGCTGGCCGCGTGCGGAACACAGAGTCAGCGGTGTGACCAAGTGGCATTTGCGGCGCTGGCTTGCCTGAGTAATGCGCAACTGGATCAATGTGACGCTGCCATGGAGACGGGACATTTTCGACCCTGAGCTACTCCATTTTCTTCTCCGTGAGATCGATTCTTGATGCTTTTCTTTTTTCTTTTTTTTTTTCGTAATTTTCGGGCAGATCTTTGATGTTCATGGTTGGCGTTGCGGGTCGAGATATCTTAGGTTGTGCTTTAATCGGGTTGCACATGTTGCCGGGGAGCGGAGGGCGGGGAGGGGACAGAGGGCGGGGGGAGGGGGATATGTTGATGATTAGGGAGCACCGGCGTTTGATATACCCAGCTATATTAACTCATGACCAGTATACGTTTGTACTGGCTGGATGTATGTATACGTAAGTTCGAAACTTGACTTTGAAGGCACAAGGCACACGGCACACGGCTCGGTGGGATATTCATATATACAAATGCATTCTTCTTCTTCTTCTCTTTCCACTGCCGAGTTCCATCTGATGCAACCGGCCACTGACTGGTCTACGTGTGCCGCAGTATAGTGGGCTCGGGCCGCTTGGTGCGTTTGCGAAACCGAGAGCCTCCTTTTTCTCATGGATCAGCGATGCAGCTTGGTCATCGCTTAGTAGGTATTACCTAGGTATTACCTAGGTATTACCTAGGTATTAGGTATTCTGTGATCGAGGGGCATCGGCATCCCACACGAATCACAATAGGCACTGCACCCTCCACAGGCCCAAGACAATATCTGCACACCACTGCGCTCCACCGACCTGTGCCGACCGTCATCTGCGCCTTGGTAAGTTACGGAGAGATGACTAGACCTGCTCCAGGTATGCCTGCACTCATCGATGACCTCGTCACAACTAGAGGTTGAGCCATGGAAACCCCGTCACAGATCGGCAGATCATGTACCGGCAACTGTAGATCGAGGTTGGACAAGCAGACTAATACTGCATTCATTTTTGCCCGTCTATAATTGTGCTTCTATACAACCTGTTACTTTTTTTTCTTCTTTTTTTTCTTTTCTTTCCCCCTACCAGCTGGGGCAAAACACCGTTTTACGTACGGAGTCTACTTACCAGATTTTATACTGCGATTTCGCCGCAGATCCTTTGTCCCTAATCGAGTACGTACAACCAAGGTCTGATTTCGTTTGTCGTCAGGACCGTCACAACCGTGGTCCGGCAAATCACGGTAGACCTGAACAATAATACCGGAACTCCCAAGCACGAATATCTCTGTTGCTGATACCATAATCTGACCCGAGCTCTTGGCCGGGGTCATACCACAAGATGATGACTAAATCAGACAATGAGTCTCAGTCTTGGCGTAACCAGACAAGACAAGGGGGAGGGGGCATACGTCTTGGCGAATTCTGACGAGCCGAGCAGACATACGTAGTAAGCTAGGTACGTAACGTTAAGTACCCAAGAGATTTCCATCCCATCGTATGACCTCGTCCTAGCCTTCTCACTGTCACAACGAAAACAACCGCGACGCTCTACCGGTCCGCCGCGTCAGCTCATACACACACAAACAAACACACACACCCTCCACGATGATTTCTACCACGGTGCACGTCACGTATCGCTTGTCGATGTCACTTTGAACATCATTTTAGTCATAAACACACTGTTCCACCACCACCGTCGTCGGACTTATGAGGCTGGTCCCAAACATGCAACTTCTTCGTATAGGCCCACGAGGTGGCAGGGATTGCACATTCCGACTATGCATGCCCTACCAAGACGCAAAAGGGTATCGTAGCATCAAGCAGGCCAAACTTGACCCTTTTGGTCGGTACCGATGCAAGTCTTGTCATTTAGTTCTGGATGAGACGGGTACAACCAGGTAACGGGGTTTCTTGGCCCCTTGGTGGTCCTACGTAGTACGCTTCTGAGTACTACGTAGAAGTACTACGACTGTGTGTAAGACCCAAACCAACGTTCGCTGGGAGACGGCGCGCCGAGACCCGGCCGAGGGCGCTACCACTTTCCTATTCGGGGCACCGTGGTGACGCTCTCCGGAGAAGTACTCCGTACACTGGTACCTCCCTCGAATCAAACCTTATTGTACGTGATGTACGGATACGTATCATGTGCATATCACGCTGACGGCGAAGGGCAGGGGGTCCCCCACCGGTCATCTTTGGAACTGCCCGCACGAATCATGTCACGCCCATCCCTCATCCCCCCCTGCTGTCACCTCCCGCTCAAGGAACCTGACTCGGGTAAATATCCCGCTTGGAGATTTGCGGCGATACCTTCTCAACTCGGCCTTCGTCGACCGTGCTTCGCGACCGTGACCCCGGCCGCTGGCTCTCGCGAAGCCCTACGAAGTGTTTACTCTATGCAGAGCGGCCACTAAGCTAGTGCGTTCTGGGAACACTACGCAGCAAAAAAGGAAAAGTGTACCTATCCGTATCCGTACATCCTGTACGGTACTTCGCACAGGAGCAGAAGACGTTGGCGGGTACGTACCACCCCACGTACCGCCCCACTTTGCCATGTCCTCCCCACCCCGGTCCGTTTCAAGACCACGCACGGCTCCGGGTAAAGGCTTGTCAAGGCTTGTCATACCTTGGCGGAGGCTTGTCAGAGGCTTGTCAGTCTTTTGCCCGACTAGGCAAGCACAGGGGGGGTGAATGGGGGTGAATGACACGACTCCAAGTTATCAATCTAATCTGGCAATCGACCCTTGCTGCCTGCTTGACACCACTTGCTCAGCGGTCCACCCCCGATTGACATCGCCTGTCATCCGCAATAGGGATTGCTGTCCCAAACGGCCGCAACCGAGTCAACGGGTCTAATCTCGTCACTCTGGCCCAGGCTGAGCGTGATGGCGCATGATGGTTCGCGCATCCCTTTAGCCTTCCTGGCGGGTCTGGAGCGTGAAGCCTGAAGGGATCCCGACGAGACCGTTCGATCAGCTGGTAAGCAATCCGGCCTCGCCATCCAACCACATGGCCTCGCGAGGTCACCAAGTTGTCATCGCTCGAGACATGGCCGGAGAGGAGTGGAGATCGTCAATCCAGTCGTCGTCGACAGATGTCGCTATTAGTAGTCGTTGCTCCAACCAGTTCTCGCCTCTCCTGCCAGACCTCTACGCCGCCGTCCCCGTCGAGATCAAGTTGCCAGATTCAACACACTTCTAAGCTCTCTGCACATCCTCTAATCCATGCCTCCTTGAAAAAACCGTTGTTGCTATCTGTCTCTGTATCCAGTGGACGACTTCAGGTTCCGTGCCATTTCCAAACGCGATATCCCCATTACTTGCACCCGTTGCTGCATTCCATTCACGCGCCCCTGTACACATCTCATTCTTTCTGTTGTATACGCCATTATATCATTCTGAGCCGAGTCATTACCTGACCGCAACCCCTTAATCGCCAAAACTCACACTTGGAAACCAAACCACTGGAATACTGTCGACATGGCATATACCAACGAACCCATCGCCGTCATCGGAAGCGGCTGCCGCTTTCCCGGTGCCTCTACCTCGGCCTCGAAGCTGTGGGAGCTCCTGAGCCAGCCTCGCGATGTGCTCCGGAAGATTGATCGCTTCCGGGCTGATAACTTCCATAACGAGGATGGCCATTACCACGGTGCCAACAATGTAAGCAGTGGCCGGCCCTTCGTTGCTGTTGTCTTGTCCCAAACTCTGCGTCCCGTCTACTGATCGTCATGACAGGTGTTGCACTCTTACCTTTTGGATCAAGACACCCGCGTCTTTGATGCCCAGTTCTTTAGCATCTCGACCAGCGAGGCCGAGGCTATCGACCCGCAGCAGCGCCTGCTGATGGAGACTGTCTACGAGTCTCTAGAGTCCGCCGGTATTAGCATAGACTCGCTGTCCGACACGAATACCGCTTGCTACGTTGGAGTCATGTGCGATGACTTTTCTGGAATTGTCTACGCCGATAGCGAGCAGGTGCCGACGTATGCTGCGACGGGTAGCTCCCGCAGTATTCTCTCGAACCGTGTCTCCTACTTCTTCAACTGGCACGGTCCTTCCATGACCATCGACACGGCCTGCTCTTCTAGCTTGGTGGCTGTTCACCAGGCTATTCAAGTGCTGCGCAGTGGCGAGTCCCCCGTCGCTGTTGCTGCTGGCTCCAACTTGATCCTCTCTCCTAGTAAGTTTTTTCTTTTCCCCTGACGACGACGGCGCCTTGGACCCCCCGATCCGCTAACCCAAAGTGTAGCAATGTATATTGCAGAGAGCAACTTGAACATGTTATCCCCGACTGGCCGGTCGCGCATGTGGGATGCCGGAGCCGATGGCTACGCCAGAGGTGAGGGTGTTGGAGCCGTGGTGCTCAAGACTCTCAGCGCCGCCATTCGGGACGGCGACCACATTGAGTGCATCATCAGGGAGACTGGAGTCAACCAGGATGGTCGCACTCCCGGTATCACAATGCCTAGCTCCACCGCACAGGCTGCCCTCATCAAGGATACCTATGCTCGGGCTGGTCTCGACCTTACCAAGAAGACGGAGCGATGCCAGTACTTCGAGGCCCACGGAACCGGTACCAAGGCGGGTGACCCCCAGGAGGCCGGCGCCATCTACCGTGCCTTCTTCTCCCACATGGATACCGAGGCCGAGGCCGAGGCCGAGGGCGGGGCCGAGACCGAGACCGGCAGCGACGAAGATGGTGATGATGAGGATGTGCTCTATGTTGGATCGATCAAGACGGTCATCGGTCACACCGAAGGCACAGCCGGCATTGCTGGTCTGTTGAAGGCGTCTTTGGCGGTCCAGAACAAGATCATCCCTCCCAACATGCACTTCATGAAGCTGAACCCCGATCTCGAGCCATACTATGGCCACCTCAAGGTCCCTGTCGACGCCATCGAGTGGCCGGAGCTACCTGCTGGTGTCCCTCGCAGAGTGAGTGTCAACAGCTTCGGCTTTGGTGGCACCAATGCCCACGCTATCGTTGAGAGCTACGAGGCTCCCGAGGAGGCTGCCCCTGCCACTACTGATGACACTGCTGTGGTCGCCACTCCTTTCCTCTTCTCGGCTACTTCCGAGCGCTCTCTCAAGGCACAGCTGGACACCTATGTCAACTTCCTGCGCGAGAACCCCGAGTTCGACCTGCGAACCCTCTCCTGGACCCTGTCTCGCCGCACCGCCTTCAAGTTCCGTCTCGCTCTTGCTGGGCTGGACCCCGAGTCGCTGATATCCACCATCGAGGCCAAGGTGGAGGAGAGCAAGACCAAGAACGAGCCTTTGGCCGTTCGCATCACCTCCAAGAGCAATGAAGTTCTCGGTGTCTTCACCGGACAGGGTGCTCAATGGGCCACCATGGGCCGTGATCTCGTCAAGTCTTCCAAGTACGCCGAGGACCTGATTGATCGTCTCGAGAAGTCCCTTGCCGACTTGCCCGATGGTCCGGAGTGGTCGCTCAAGGCCGAGATCATGGCCGACCAGGACGTCTCCCGTATTGCCGAGGGTGCTCTCAGTCAGCCGATTTGCACGGCCGTGCAGATCCTGCTCGTCGATCTTCTCAAGATCGCCGGTATCAAGTTCACTACTGCTGTTGGTCACTCCTCGGGTGAAATCGCCGCTGCTTACACCGCCGGCTTCTTGACCGCAACCGACGCTGTCCGTATCGCCTACTACCGTGGCAAGTACACCAAGCTGGCCAAGGGACCCAATGGCAAGGCCGGTGGTATGATTGCTGCTGGTACCGATCTCGCCGATGCCACGGAGCTCGTGAACCTGCCCAAGCTGAACGGCCGCGTCCAGGTCGCAGCCAGCAACTCTTCTGCCAGTGTCACCATCTCGGGTGACGAGGATGCGATTGACTTCGTGCAGCTCATCTTCGAGGATGAGTCCAAATTCGCCAGGAAGCTCAAGGTTGATACTGCCTACCACTCCCAGCACATGGTCGCATGCTCGCCTCACTATCTCAGCGCACTGGGTGCTTGCAACATCCAGATCCAGACCCCCGGACCTGATGCCACTCAGTGGTACTCTTCGGTCCTGAACGGTGACCTCGTTACCTCGGAGCACGCTGAGCTGCTGAGCAACGCTTACTGGAAGGACAACATGCTGCAGCCTGTCCTCTTCTCCCAGGCGCTCACTGCCGCGGTCAAGGCCAACGGCGCACCCGGCCTCGTCCTTGAAGTTGGACCCCACCCTGCACTCAAGGGACCGGCAAGTCTGACGATCGAGGAGGTTTCTGGGGCTGCGGTTCCCTATTTTGGAACTCTTGCCCGTTCGGTGAACGATGTCAACGCGCTATCCGCGTCCCTTGGATCTATCTGGACCGTCTTTGGCGACAGAAGCATCGATCTCAAGGCGTATGCCAAAGCCTTCGATCCGGCTGCGCAGTTCCACGTCTCCAAGGAGCTGCCAAACTACACTTGGGACCACGAGAAGGTCATCTGGAACGAGACTCGTCTGTCAAAGGCCCATCGTCTCCGTGAGCACAAGCCTCATGAGCTCCTGGGTGCCCGTTCTACCGACGAGGCCGAGGGAGAGTACCGCTGGCGCAACTACATCAAGCCGGCCGAGCTGCCTTGGCTTCGCGGGCACGCTCTTCAGGGACAGACCATTTTCCCTGCTGCTGGTTTCGCAGTCCAGGCTCTTGAGGCTGCCAAGGTCTTGGCTCCCATTGAGAACGTGCGATTGATGGAGCTGCTCAACTTCAGCATCCACCGTGCCTTGTCTTTCTACGATGACAACACTGGTGTCGAGATTATTTTCACGCTGAACAACGTTCAGAAGGCCGAAGAGGCGGGCCAGAGCTACATCACTGCTGACTTCTCGTGCCATGCCTGCATGAACAAGGATGCTGGTGGCTTTACCTCCATGGCGAGCGGACAGGTCCGTCTCCTCCTTGCAGAGCAGTCCCTTGACGCCCTCCCCGAGCGGCCCGAGCACAAGGGTACCGTCCTCGATGTCGACGTCGAGTTCTTCTACGCCGAGCTTACCAAGCTGGGTTACCACTACACCGGCATGTTCCAGGGTATCACCGATCTGCAGCGCGAGGCTGGCGGTGCCCACGGTGAGATGACGATCCCCAACGACCCCGATTCGGTTGACCAGCACTTCGTCGTCCACCCGGCCACCCTCGACGTCGCATTCCAGTCCATCTTTGCCGCTATCGGTGCTCCTGGTGACGGACGTCTCTGGACTATCCATGTCCCGACCATGATCAACAGGATCACTGTCAACCCTGCCGCCACCCAGTCCAGCTCTGGTGTCGAGGTTTCCCTGCCCTTTGACGCCGCCTTGTGTCGTTCCGAGAGCGGCATGGCCGGAGACGTTGATATCTACAGCGCGGACGGAAAGCATGCCGTCATCTTGGTCGAGGGTCTTCACGTAACCCCGCTGACCCAGCCCACCGAGCGCGATGATCGCCAGACTTTCGCCGAGACTCTCTGGGACAAGGCCGAGCCCGATGCTACTATCGGCTGGACCGAGTGGACCTTGACCGAGGAGGAGTATGAAGGTGCCGCGCTCGTCGAGCGCATGTGTTTCTACTACCTGCGTAAGCTCCACGATGCCATCACCGAGGAGCAGCGAGAGGCTTGCGACTGGCATCAGCGCGCCGTCCTTGACTGGGCCGCCTACGTCGTAGGTCTCGCCGCCAACGGCCAGCACACCACCTGCAACAAGGAGTGGCTGAACGATGACTGGAACGACGACATCAAGGAGCGTTTCGAGTACTGGTCGGCTCTGCACCCGCATTTCCACACCCTGGTTTTCATCGGAGAGAGGCTCGTTGGCTTTGTCCGAGGTGAGGTTTCCTTGCTCGAGGAGTTCAAGACGAACAACATGCTCGAGGAGTTCTACTTCGGTCACTATGGTTACAACGAGTACAACATGTACCTCGGCAAGCTCGTCCAGCAGATCTCTCACCGCCACCACAACATGCGTATCCTCGAAATTGGTGCCGGTACTGGTTCTTCCACCGCCGCTACGCTGCAGTGTCTCGGCGAGAACTATGCCTCGTACACCTACACAGATGTCTCGGCCGCTTTCTTCGTTGACGCGCAGGACAAGTTCAAGTCGGAGAAGATCATCTTCAAGACTCTGGACATTGAGAAGGACCCCAAGGAGCAAGGATTCGAGGACGGCGCTTACGATCTCATCATTGCTGGTAACGTGCTCCACGCCACCCAGCAGCTGGAGACCACCATGAAGAACGTGCGCAAGCTTCTCCGTCCCGGCGGTCACCTGGCCCTCCTCGAAATCACCAACAACAACCCTCTGCGCATCGCTTTCGGTTTCTGTGGTCTCCCCGGTTGGTGGGCCGGTCGTGACGATGGCAGGAAGTTCAGCCCGCTCATTCCCAAGACCAACTGGGATGTCATCATGCGCAAGACCGGATTCTCCGGTATCGACACCGCCACGCCGGACGAGCGACTGTATATCGTGCCCTTCTCCGTGATGCTGTCCCAGGCTGTCGACAAGGAGATGGAAATGATCCGCAACCCTCTCGACTTTGAGCCCGAAGAGCCTACTTTCAAGGACAATCTCCTCCTGCTCGGTGGCAAGAAGCCCCAAACCAAGCGTCTCGTCCGCACCCTGGCAGCACTCCTGCAGCCGTACTACAACGATATCATCCGCGTCCAGGACATCCTCGATATCGACGATGAGACCATTGACCAGAAGCCTACTGTGCTCAGTCTTTTGGAGCTCGACGAGCACATCTTCAACCCCTTTACCCCTGAGAAGTTCAAGGCCATTGTCCGCCTCTGCGATCACTCCAAGAACATACTCTGGATCACCACCGGAAGCCGTGGCGAGGACCCGTACATGAACATGATGGTCGGAACTGGTCGCTGCCTTGTTGGCGAGATGCCCAGTCTCCGTCTTCAGTTCCTCAACTTCGATGGCGGAGCTCAGCCAGGCCCCACAGAAGTCGCAGAGACTCTCCTCAGACTCCAAATCTCCGACGCATGGGCAATGCGCAAGCCCAAGGCTTACAACCCCCTTTGGACCCTGGAGCGCGAGATGACGCTGGAGGACGGCAAGTTGCTGATTCCGCGATACCTGCCTGCCATCGAGGTCAACACTCGTCTCAACGCTGAGAGGAGAGTGATCACCAAGGACGTCAAGCACGATGAGGCCGTCATCGAAATCGAGTCTACTGAATCGGGATACTACCTGCGCGAGGTGACTTCCGTCGAGCATACCGGCGAGGTCGAGATTCAAGTCAGCAAGTCAACCCTGAACTCCGTCAATGTCAGGGGCGTCGGCAGCCTGCACCTCGTTTCAGGTGTCACGACCAAGTCCAAGAAGAATGTCGTCGCCTTGGTTGAGAGCAAGCGATCTCTTGTCGCGGTTTCGAGCAACGCCGTCGTTGAGCTCGATTCCTTCACCGGAGATGAGCAGGAGTTGCTGGTTCAGACCGCCACTCACATCCTTGCTGACACTATTATGAATGCCCTCGGCGCCGGCAGCAGTCTGCTTGTTCACGAGCCTTCCCCTGCCTTGTTGAGTGTGCTACAAAAAGGCGGCTGCGGGCAAGCGCATTGTATTCACTTCTGCCTCTTCGGGTGTTGCTGGTACCAAGCACATCCACTCTTCCACTCCCGACCGCTTCATCTTCCCCAGCCTCACGGAGAACATTGCGCTGTTTGTCGATCTCTCCGACAGCATCGACGCCAAGAACGTCGGAACCAGGATCAAGAACAACCTCGGTCTCAGTGCCAAGGTCATCACCGGAGCTGATCTGATCAAGGCTGGTGCGTACACGACGCACGAGCACGATGCTGCCACAGTCCGTGATATTCTCGTCAAGGCTGTCACCGCGGCCTCTTCTTCCGAAGGAGACGCCAACTCTATGGCCCTGACCTTGACCGCTGTTCAAGTACAGAACCACCAGGGTCTGGAACTCAAGGTTGTGGACTGGAAGGCTGAGCCGGCAGTGCCTGTCAGAATCGTGCCTGCCGAGGAGCTGGTCACTTTCCGCAAGGACAAGACTTACTTCATGATCGGTTTGACCGGAGAAGTTGGTCTTGCACTCGCCAAGTGGATGGTTCAGCGCGGTGCTCGCTACTTGGCCCTCGCCAGTCGCAACCCCAAGGTCGATGATGCTTGGCTGGCCCAAGTCCAGGCCATGGGTGCCACCATCAACCTCTACCCCATGGATATCACCTCGCGGGACTCTGTTCGTGCCGTCCACTCCAAGGTGTGCACCGAGATGCCCCCTATTGCTGGTGTTGCCAACGGCGCCATGATCCTGATCGATGGTCTGTTCGCCAACAAGACGTACGAGGATTTTATGACCACGCTCAAGCCCAAGGTCGACGGTACACTTTTCTTGGACGAGATCTTCTCCTCCGTCAGCGACGATCTTGACTTCTTCATGGTCTTCTCATCTCTGGCCTCGGTCTCGGGTAACATCGGTCAGACCTCGTACGCTGCTGCCAACGCCTTTATGTGCAGTGTCATCGGCGGTCGCAGACAGCGCGGCCTTGTTGGTTCCGCCATTAACATGCCGGGTATTGTTGGCCTTGGATACCTCAACCGTGATCCCTCGAAGCTCGAGCGTCTCCGATCCGTCGGTTACGCCAACATCAACGAGGTAAGTGATTCTGTGCCCTTGCTCGGTTGTTCTCCACCTGTCACATGCTAACAAACGCGATTCAGTGGGAGTTTTACCAGTTCTTCGCTGAGGCCGTCATTGCCGGTCGCCCCGATTCTGGCAGAAACCCCGAAATCACTGCTGGTCTCGAGAGAATCGACGTCGAGCGCAACGAGAACCCGCCCGCCTGGGTCAACATTCCCAGGTTCGCATGGCTGCGTCTCGTTAGGCCCCAGGAGCAAAACACCGGCAAGAAGGGCTCCGCTATCAGCGTGCGATCCAAGCTGAAGGACATGACTACCGAAGAGGATGTCTTCCAGCTGTTACTCGGTAAGTAGACTATCTTGCAGTCCCATCATCAGGTCACAGCCACTAACCGACTTGAACAGACGGTCTGTTGATGACGCTCTACACGCGCCTCAACATGAACCCCGACGAGCGTGGTATCACTCCCGAGACCACCATCGTCGAGCTTGGCGTCGACTCTCTGCTCGCTGTCGAGATGAGATCCTGGTTTACCAAGGAGCTCGATCTCGATATGCCTGTCCTCAAGATTCTTGGTGGTGCTACTGTGTCCGATCTGGTCGAGGACGCCATCAAGCGACTGAGCAGGGACCTCATCCCCAAGGTTGTAGTTGCCACTGCGGAGGGCACCGAAGAGGAGGCAGCAACTGTTGGAGAGGAGCCTGCTCCTACTCCCGCAGATGAGGCCACCGTCGCCGAGCCTGTCGCTGAGCCTGTCGCCGAGCCCGCCGCCGAGCCTGTTGCCGAGGCTCCCAAGGTCGAAAAGGCCGAGCCAGCTGCCCCGGAAGCCGCCAAGCCCACAACTGAGAGCGTCGCAAAGCCCCAAAGCGACGATTTTGCCTCTCGCAACTTGGACGTCAAACCACTCACGAGAACGGTTACCGGCCTTTCCAGTCTGAGCGCGACGACCTCGGACGCAGGTGACATCGAGACACCCGCGACATCGACCAACCCCTCGTCGGACGACGAAGCCTCCGAGTGCGGTGCCCCTGTCCCATCCGAGGACAAGAACGCGACCGAGGCGCAGGACGCTACCGCCACACCAGGAGATCTCAAGGACGCAAAGAGTCCCAAAGCGCTGCTTCGGGCCGCCGAAATTCCTTCCCAGTCAGTATTCCTCAAGACGGAAAAGATGTCCTACGCCTCGTCTCGTTTCTGGTTCCTAATGCAGTACCTAGAGGACCCAACCGCCTTTAATCTCCACGTCCGGCTCAAGTTCACCGGACCCATTCGCACAGCGGATGCGGACCGCGCAATCCAGGCCGTCGGACAGCGCCACGAGGCCTTCCGCACGGCCTTCTTCGCCAATCCCGAACGCATGAACGAGCCCACCATGGGTGTTCTGGCCGACTCTCTGGTCCGTTTGGAGAGAAGGGAGATTGCGAGCGAGGATGAAGTTGATCTGGAGACTGAGGAACTGCAATCGCACATCTACCAGCTCACGCGCGGAGAGGCTATCCGCTTCAAGTTGTTGTCTTTAACACCAACTGTTCACTATTTCTTGATAGGAATGCACCACATCAATGTGGATGGTTTCAGCTTCAATATCCTTCTCGGAGAGATAAACAAACTATATGACGGCGAGGAGCTGTCCCCCGTGTCGTGTCAGTTCAGTGACTTTGCTGCCAAGCAGCGCCTCGAGGTCGAGTCCGGCAAGATGCAGTCCGAGATTGACTTCTGGCGCAACATGTACCCTGACTTCCCTGAAACCCTTCCCTTGTTCCCCATTGCGAAGACCAAGAGGCGCAAGAACATGCGCGAGTACGACTATGAGCTGGTGGAGACCGCGCTGGACGTCAGGACTGCTCGCCAGATCAAGACGCAGTGCAAGCGTCATCGTATCACCACCTTTCACTTCTTCTTGGCGGCTCTGAAGATCTTCCTGTTCCGTCACATTGACGTCGATGACCTTGTCATTGGTATTGCTGATGCTAACCGTGCCGACTCGTCCGTCTCCGACACGATTGGTTTCTTGTTGAACCTCCTGCCGCTCCGCTTCCAGAACAAGAAGGCGGGGGACAACACCAAGGTCAAGTTCAAGGATGCTGCCATCGACGCCAGAGACAAGGCGTACGCCGCCTTGGCCAACTCGCGCGTGCCGTTCGACGTGCTGCTTGAACAGCTGCAGATTCCGCGGTCTACCGCACACAGCCCGCTGTTCCAGGTCTTTATGGACTTTCGACAGCTCGCGGTGGAGAAGCCCAAAGTTCTCGGAGGCGAGGCAGACGGCACCGCCTCTGTCGGCAAGACGGCGTACGACTTGGTCCTCGATGTCAACGAGGCCAACACGAACATCAAGGTGGCTTTCCGCACGCAGAAGTACCTGTACTCGCGCAAGGCCACCGAGATGATGTTTGAGAGCTTCATGGGAATGATCAAGGCTTTTGCGGCCAACATGGAGGCCGAGGTGGAGAGCGTTCCCGTGTGGAACGAGAAGGAGGTTTCGGCAGCCAAAATATTGGGCCGTGGTAAGACTTAGCCCTCATCTCCCATTGTCCCAACACACATGCTCACTCTCTACCACAGGCCCGTCCATGGAGACGCAATGGCCCGCTACCCTTTCACACCGCATTAGTGAAATCGCGGGTCAGCACTCGGACAAGACCGCCATCAAGGATGGCGTTGGCAACGAGGTTTCCTACGCGGAGATGCAGAAACAGGTCGAGGCAATCGCCCTTTCTCTGCAAAAGGCCGGCGTCAAGCCAGGCTCTCGTGTCGCCGTCTTTCAGGAGCCAACTGCAGAGTGGATCATTTCGCTCTTGTCCATTTGGCACGCTGGAGCAACTTACGTCCCCCTCGACTTGCGCAGCTCCCTCTCTCGTCTCGCGACGGTGGCAAAGGCGGCCAAGCTGAGTGCCGTTCTATGTCACGATCAGACCGAGAGCGCCGTCCCTGAGCTTGCGTTGCCCACTGGCCAAGTTGCTGTGATCAACGTGTCGTCGGTGAAGAGTGTCAGTCCTACTTCGAGAGTTGCTACCAAGGCAAAGCCCGATGCGGATGCCGTGATTCTCTTCACCAGTGGCACCACTGGCAACCCCAAGGGAATCCAGCTACGCCATTCTGCCGTGAAGAACACGATTGAGGGTCTCACCATGCAGTACGATCTTGAGGCAGAAATTGTCCTCCAACAGAGTGCTTACACGTTCGATTTCTCTCTTGATCAGATGCTCGTTGGTCTCGTCAACGGCGGGACAGTGATTGTGGTTCCCAAAGACCACCGTGGTGATCCGGTCGAGATTGCCAAGACCATCCAGAGAGAGTGCGTAACATATACGCGTGCGACTCCTTCTGAATACTCCAGCTGGATCACATACGGAAGCGAACACATTGCCGAGAAGGCTACGAACTGGAAGTTCGCCTGGGCCGGTGGTGAGCTCTTGACCAACTCGGTCAGATCGAGCATCGAGTCCCTGAAGCTCCAAAATCTGAAGCTTTTCAACTCGTACGGTCCTGGCGAGACGATCACATGCACAAAGGGCGAGGTCCCCTACACCTCCACATCTGACTCGGCATCCCTCGAGGACGAGATCCCTGTCGGAGTCCCGTTGCCGAACTATTCTGTCTACATTGTTGACAGGCTACTGGAGCCTGTGCCTCAAGGCGTCAGCGGTGAGATCTTGATTGGTGGGCCCAGTGTTGCTAGAGGCTATCTCAACAACATGAAGCTGACGGACCAGAAGTTCCTGGGCAACTCATACGCACCAGCCGAGTATATGGCTCGTGATGGACGTACTGTGTACCGTACGGGAGACGTCGGATGTCTTCGCCCTGACGGAGCTGTGCTGTTCGAGGGCAGAATCAGTGGCGATACCCAGGTCAAGTTACGTGGCCAGAGACTCGAGCTCGAGGAGGTCGAGGCTACGATCCTCAAGACCGCTGGGGCCGCTCTCGTCAGAGCAGTCGCTTCAGTGAGGCCTGGTGACCTTCTTGTCGCACATGTCGAGTTTGCACCGGGCTGCGATGTCGTGGAGGACAAGAGATCAGAGTATCTCAGAAACCTACGTTACCTCTTGCCACTGCCTCCCTACATGGTGCCCAATCTGATCATCGCTGTGGATCGAATTCCGCTCAGCGAGCATGGCAAGGCCAACCGCAAAGCAGTCGCGGCGTTGCCCCTCCCCGAAGCAACCGACGATGGCAACATTGTTCTCAATGAGACGGAGCAGAAGCTCAAGGACGTCTGGCTGGAGGTCGTGTCGTCCGACGTCGCCAACGCCGTGTCTATCCGGGACCAGACCAGTTTCTTCGAGGTCGGCGGCAACTCGCTACTGCTGGTCAAGCTTCAGGCTACGATTCGTCAACGCTTTAACGTTACGGTATCCCTGATCGATCTTTTCGAGGACAACTCGCTCGGTGGCATGGCAGCCAAAATTGCTGTAGCCGACAAGGCCACCGACATCGACTGGGAAGAGGAGACGGCTATTGATAGTGAGCTATTGTCCCTGTCCAATTCCACGCCTGCTCCTCACAGAGCCGTTGCCGATGGCGGCTTCACCGTCCTCATGACGGGTTCTACGGGCTTCGTCGGCAGGCACATCTTGCAGCAACTGGTCCAAGATGAACGCGTTGGCAAGATCCATTGCATGGCCCTGCGTCCTGGCAAGCAACGAGGACTGCCGTTGATCGAATCTGACAAGATTGTCTACCACGCCGGTGACATGGGCGAGCCTCACCTCGGGTTGACGAGCGAGGAATTCGACACGCTCGCGAAAGAGGTCCACATGATTCTGCACAGTGGTGCCAACCGCAGCTTCTTTGACAATTACGGGTTGCTGGCACCGTCCAACTTCAAGTCGACGAAGACCCTTGTCCGTCTCGCAGCGAAACACCGCATCCCGCTCCACTTCATCTCCAGCGGAGCCGTGGTCGACCTTCTCAATGAAGACAAGACGCCGCCAGTTGACGGTTCCGATGGCTACCTTGCCACCAAATGGGCCAGCGAGAGGCATCTTACCAAGGCGGCCAAAAACCTGGGCATCCCGGTAACGATCCATAGAGTCGTCCCGGCGGGTGACGAGATGATGGCCACCGAGGAGATGATCATGGACCTCATGAGGCAGATGCGCGACATTGCCACCGAGATGAAGACGCTGCCATCGCAGAGCGGATGGAACGGCAACTTTGATCTCATCCAGGTCGTGGACCTGGCGCAGCGTATCGCGAACGCGGGGTTGTCATCGGCCAAGGACGACGACGGAGAGGTGAAGGGCGCGAGCGCGGGCGCTGGCGATGCCGAGGTTGTGCATCACACATGCGAGGTTCGCGTGGAGATGAATGACATCCTGCCATTTGTGGAGTCGTTTTCGGACGGCAAGGATGACTTTGAACCTCCCATTGCAGCGCACAAATGGATCGGGAAAGCCAAGCTGTTGGGATTGAAATGGCATATCGCATCTATGGATTCGATGGTGGGTGATGATGCGGAGATGGTCATGATCAAGCGATGATCAAGCGCTTGTCAAACGGCACAAAACGAAGGGTCACGCCCCACTGTAACAACCAACCTGCTAGTTGTGTACTTTTTCGGTCAAGGGTTTTTTTTGGGGGTTTTTTTTTTTCTAGCGTAGGTGACGCGGTACTGTAGGGAATGCGGAGTGTGGAGTGCGGAGTAACTAGTTAACTAACTACTGTGTAACTATGGGAGTACTTATTCGTAGCTAGCCAAGTCACACAGTAGTTACGACATGCACCTACCAATCATTTCCGTAGTAGTTAGGAGCTTTTTAGTTGTTTCCAAACCAGATTGTACATGAACGTCTTGAAACCGTCCAGTTCATCTCTTTGTCAATGCTTGAATCATAAGACGATCTCGTATAGCCGCTCTTTGAAATGAGGCGATCGTCAATCCCGTACCAGGCACCTGGTACCGGTAGACCGACTGTACCGTCCGGAGTACTCGGTAGTCGGTCGTGAGCTCGCTAGTACGTTCGTCACCCCAAACTCATCAATCTTTCCCACGACCTGGCTCTCGGCTTCGTTGGACTGTAGTTCGTTGTGCGACTTTCCCACGACCGGGGCGGTGACCACGTTGGACTCGTCTGAAGAATGGGAAACATATCGGCGATGGGCATGACGAGTCGAAGCTGCGTCAGCAGTCCGTCCCCCATCACGTCGTTTGAAACGCTGTCCGCGCGACGCGATGAGAGATGAACACGCCAAGTTGAGCCAAGGTTTGATCGCTCAGTTTAGTTCCTATTGACACAATGGTGATAAATCTCGCTACACACTCTTGAATGCCATCACGTGAAAAGCCGAATCACTCATGCTTCCGAGGCTGGTTTGTACCGGCACCTAGGTGGTGCCTCCCTATTCTCACTGTTCTGGGGTTGTTCATTACGATGATGGGCATCATCCGTGCGGGGGGTGGGGAACTTTTCATTCTCGCAATCATACTTGAGTCTTGCACCCATCTAACTAACTACTTCTCTCATCGTAATAGAGCAATCTCTATATCTGACTTGAGTCTTGCCCACTCACCGCACTCCTCCAACTGACTGTTTCTCTCATCGTTGTAGACACTCACAGCCTTCCTCTGTCACATCGCGGTCATTCGCAGGGTACTTTTACACATTACAGTAAGAGTGAGAAAATAAGTAGCTTTTGCCGTTCTCGTCGTAACGCGGTGTGGTATCAAAAAAATCAAACAACTGGCCCCAACATTTCGATTTCGTGTATATATAGAGGCCCACCTAGCCACTCCCCTGAAAACCGCTCACTCGTACCTTCATAAGCTCACACACCCACCCTTCGTCATCTCCGTCTCTCTCTTTCTCTCTCTCAAATCGGTGTCGTCACGTTGCTGGACCAAACCCAGGCGGAGGGGTTTACTTCGGTCGTTCTGAACTCCTGAATGGCACCGTTGCCATCTAGCGTGTACAGATACAGGTTTTGTGTTGTCGAGATGGCCTGATATTGGGCCTTGGTCTTGAGCTTGCCGTTTTGAAGCGTCAATGTCGATGCCTGGAGCTGCCAGTCGGTGCCGCGGTAGATGGCATTCTTGAGGTCGCCTTCGGCAGTGATATAAGTGACCAGGTTGTTGGTCCAGCCGTTGTCGCCAAAGGTGGATGATGCGATGTCAAGGCTGGGGTTGGTAGGTAGACCGGTGTCGACGGGGTTGCCTGAACACGACATGTTAGCACTCGTTTTTCGAGCTCCGGGTCTTTCTTCTCTCGCCACGTACCAAAGTTGCCAGTCTCGAATCTAAACGAGGTCAAGGGACCGCTCAAGACCTCCATCAGGTTGGAGCCGCCCGAGAGGTACACTCTGATGGCTCTGGCATCCGTCCCGAAGCTGCCGACGCCCTTGAAGTCGGTGAAAGGGGAGATGGCCAGACCGGTGCCCAGAGCGGCGATCGAGGAGATGGCCGGGCCCGTCGACCAGGTTCCGCCAGTAAAGTTGGACATCTGGATGAGGCCGGTCGTGTCCTGCCAGGCGAGGACGACCGAGTTGGAGCAAGTCGGGCATACCTGCCAGTAAGCGGACATCCTGGAGCCAACTGCCGCCTGAGCGCGGACGGAGTTCCCGAAAGCGCCAGATTGCCACTGCTTCATCTCGTCGTCGGTCGAGTAGAGCTCGGCGATGCGATTGCTCGAGGTGACGTAGTAGATTGAACGCTGGTAGCCGTTGGACACGCAGGCGAGGGGAGATCCCGGGAGTACGTCCAGTCCCGCAACCTGGGTCGTGTTCATGACCTGGGCGGTGATGTTGATGGACTTCCACGTGTTGCTCAGAGAGTCTTTTGCCGACATCATGATGGCGTTGGACGTGTGCTGGTAAAAGACGGCGGTGTGGTCGATCTGCGTCCTCGGGTCTGTCCAGTTCATCGCAGAGATCCTGGAGCCGTCGAGGACTCCCGTGCTCGCGGTAGCACTAGCCGAGTCGCTGTTGCTGCGGCGCCCGACAGTGACCCCGATGATGATGGCAAGTATGATGACGAATAGCAGGGCCGCTCCGGCCGCGGCCATGATGAAGATTCTCTTCTTCAGGCCCAGTATCCTCGGCTCATCCATAGGCAGCGGAACGTCCTCGACCGCGATGACGGTCGGGTCCTTCTTGTACATGGAGGACCTCTGCTGGATGCCACCATTGACCTGGTTGTTGTTGCTGTTGTTGTTCTCGCCGCGTACGTAGGCAGGCGCAGGCTCTGAGATGGTCGTATCTTCTGTGAATGATCGCCGTAGGCCCTGCTGCGTGCCTACCAAGGCAAACTTCTCGTCTCCGCTGTACTCGATGTCTATACAGATCTTCTCGTCCGAGTAGTCAATATGCGGCTGCTGCGGTGCCGCCGCTGGCACAGCCGGCGGCTGCTCCGTCTGTGGTGTCGAGGCCATTGTAGTGGCGCCTGTCGCTGGCTCTGTTGAATTCAAGAGATCGGCAAAGGAAGGGGCCGAGTTGGAAGGAAACAAAAGTCAGTTGGGTCGAATGAAAGACGAAGCTCTGCCAGCAGATATTACAGCAACCAGTATTAACCCCCAAGAGAAGCGAACGTAATGGATAAACAAGGAGTGGAAAGTTTAATGTGAGGGACAGTAACAGGAGTCGCCTCAGATAAACGACCAGCGCACTAAAATGGCAAGTCAAAACGAAAGGAATGAATATCGGACGAATGTAGAGAGGAAGGCTGTGCAACCGGGTTACCTGCCAGGAGATATAACTTTGAGTGAGGGCGCCGAACTAGGTGCCACCGGCCGTAACTGGGGTGACAGTGGACATACGCTGGGCGGACAGGCTCAGCGAGCCGCAAAGTGTGGTAACACAAGGATGGCGACCCCTGGCTCAGCCGCTTGGTCCGCCATCCGAAAGGGTTCCCTAGGCGTTGCACCGAAATGGATACTCGGACAGGGGTACGGCCTGCACAACCTGCACAGATTCTCGTTCCAGCCTGGCGGGCTCTCCACCGAGGTGACTGAGCGAGGCAGTCGACGGGACTAGCCAGAGGAACTGGCATATGCCATCTCATGGATAGCATAGGCTGTACACCTTTGGATACCGTTCTGTAACCCGCGTGCTGAGCTCGCCCGTTACACACTTCCACTTTCCAAGGCAGCCAGCGCTCGCCTGAACGCCTATCTAGCCGAGAGCTGGCCGGCCGGTCGTCTGCTGACGTCGGTTGCCATGCACATTTGACGTAACCACACCGCGCCGTACGGATGCTACGTACACAGTAGTTGGTCCCAACTGCAGTGGCTATCGTCTTAGGGATATGTGGCCCAAGATGCTCGCTTGCTCTTGGCACTGGCAGCCGCGTCGTCTGCCGCTGTCGTGGGCAAGACCAGGCGAGACCAGGCAAGATCAGACAAGACCAGGCAAGATCAGACAAGACCAGGCAAGACACCATGCCTACTCCATACTGTAGTAGTTAGTTGGTATCTACGGATACTTCTCCGTAGTTAGGTAGTTATCGGCAACACGTGCGAGCGAGCAAAAGGGCGGGGGGAGCGGTTCTCGCTGGGCCACTGGTACAAGAGTGCAACCACGATCGGGATGCGAAACGAAAGCCTCTGGTCAACGTCACCGGACTGCTCGTCGGGTGTACGGATACCTCGACAGTGAATGTGACGCAGGGGCATCCCAATCCGGGTTGTGCCGCCTCAGCGACAGCATCCCGTATTCGTAAGATTGCCAAGATGGTGTTCAGGACCTGATTGTTGAGCCCTGATCGAGGCTTGACACTCACCGAGGGAGTTTCGCCATACGTGGGAAAGAGGGGGCGATCGCCCTATTCGGCCGAGAGAGCAAGTCCATCCTGTCTGAACCCTGACCCCTGACCCCTGACCCTGACCCCCTGACAAAGATGCGACACGCCAAGTGACTGCAGCCTGCTCCCTTTCGAGCGGAATCTAAACTCTATTCTCTCTTCACTTCACTTCCAGGGCCATAGTGGATTTCTGTCTGGCTCCGTGACCTTTCCGGGGTTTCTGTTCTGTCACCTGCCTTGGCTGCGCAGTGGGCGAGTGCCGGTCGCAACGACGCCGTGTGCAGCATGTTGCCACGCCTCAGTCGGTCGTCTATCTACCTGTAGATAGATAACTTACCGCATCTTCAGACACAGCCACACACATACACATAGCCACACACATACACACACACACACACACACACACACACACACACACGCACACACACACACGCACACACGCACACATATACATGCGCGAGGGACGGTTAGTCGGCTCAGTGACATCTGAAGGACGTCCTGTTTCGAATCCCGCTGTCGTTTGAGTGCTCGCATCTTGCCCATCCTTCGGCAAGGTTTGCGCAGTTCCCAATAAAGGAAGGCCTGAAGCACGCCGCACAGGATCATGACTCGTGGGCGACAGGGTGAAGCTTCATGCGCAACCACCTTGGTCAGACTTGGCCGATCACAGACGGGTACCAACCAACAAAGCCAGAGGAGGAGGAGGGAACATTATCCGTATTGGGGCTTTCCATGGGCAGTGCCAACGCTTGTGCCCAAGGACTGTATGTTCCATCCAAGCTGTCATCTAGATGACACCTCCGATCTCACTCTTGGGAGTTGGGGCTAACGAACTTCAGATCGTCCTAGCCACTGTCGTGCTTGGCACCTGTCAATAAGTACCCTGCTCCACGTGTGCGTGCAGGTGTTGGTTAACCATCGTACGATGGGCGGGTATTCGTGTCAAATACGGCAGTCCCGTGTCCCGTGTCCCAGTCACAGGCGGTTCCCTGGTCGGGGAAAACAGTAGCTGCTAGTTAGTTAACTAGTCGGTCAACTTACTTTGCAAGAGCGTAGTAGCTAGTCAACTATCCGTAGTTATGTCCAACACACTCTACGGAGTATCCGTACCGTACCCGCACTTGGAATTCTGCCTTTGCCAGACAGAGCCCACCCCATCCCACTCACTTTAAGTTACACGAGTACACGAATAGTTGTTGGTACTTTTTCCACGCCGCGCAGTTGGTGACACGCAAATCTGATACCGACAGTTACTTATTATTACTCTGCAACCCGTCCCGCCGGCCAATCCGCCGCTGTCCAGCCATGCGAACGAGCACATCCACCAGTCAGGTCGTCGCGTTGTTTCGTGTCCCGGGGCGTACGGAGCTGTTTCACTGCCTCATGTTTTAGCCGATTCGGATACTGGTTTGGCAATGCGGCTCTTGCTACAGGCGACAGGCTACAGGCTACAGCGTACGCCACCGCCTCATGACGTTAGCATAGGACACTCGGTCGCAGGGTCGATAGAGGTCGCAAATATCCGTAGTCACAGCTCCCCTTCTTATCACTGATCCCGTCCGGTGTGTCGCACCAATTTGTCACTGGCGAAGATAGCGACCAACTCGCATGAGAGATAGCGCCCTCCTTGTTCTATATGTGGAAACTGGCGACTCAGACACACATGTATTTAACTCTACTGGGACAACGCCAGACGATCTCGCCGAGCCTTTACTTCGAAATCTGCCAAGGACAACAGCCATACAAGCATACTGTGTATGAACATGCTCAGCCTCTCATCGTAGGACCTGCAGTTGCAAGGATGAAGTAACCCTCCCGAACGCCAAGTCGTGGTCGGTGGTATCAAGGGGCTATGGCCACTCCACGAACCATGGCGCATGTGGAAATTACCTACCTCGTTACCTTCTTCAAAAGCTGGTCTAGACCACCGTGCGGAATGCTTGGCGACGAGGCCTTCCATGGTAGGATAAATCGTCATCCGAGCGTACGGCGTCTCCAACCCCGTGTTGCAATGGCGAAAGAGGACAACAATACGACGTGGCGTAGTTAGTGGTGTTCACTCCGATATCCGTACAGTCTGTCTGTCCAAACAAAACGGCCATGTCCACCGCCCCTCTGTGCCGTCCGTCGTCGGAGACAACGTTGCTCGACGGGCCCCTCCCGGCCCATGACTGGTAAAGATGCGCCAGTCGCGATACAGGTAGACAGACCAGTGATTACTGCAACCCAAACCCCTCGCTCTCGTTGACGGCTCGCCACAGAGTCACCTGGAGTCGTTCCCGCGTCCGGTATCGATATAGGTTCAACACGTTGAAGCAAGTTCGTGCAGTCGGGTACCTTCCCGTGTCTGGACCCAGGCATGTCACCTTGATGACCAGTGCTGCCGCACCTGTGGCCGGGATACGGTCACTGCCAGTAATGAAAGAAAGGAGACGGCGTTGGTCCTTCGGGGACGATGAACCGAAAGAGTCCCAGAACCAGTCTATCGTCGGTTCGTTCTCGGGCTCGGGCGCAGCTTTGGAGGACTCGGTCCTGTCCCAGTTCGAATAAGTGGCGACTGCCCGGAGAGCAGTGATATCCAAAGGTTCATCCGAGCCTCGTACGAGAAGCTCAATCTCTTCGGCCCGAAAGAGGGAGAGGGCATTGCCCGCGCATACAGTGTAGAAGCCGCGCTTGAACGGGTCGAATTGACGGCTAACAGACGTATCCAACAGATACCGGACGTAGCAGTCGACGTATTCGCGCCTATTAGCGTTGGTGACCATCTTGTTTTCGCCCCCGGGGCAGAGAGCCACCCGTGTCCTAACCCCATATTTGTCAACATCTATAACGAAATCTAAGCAAAAAGTAGACTGCACGTCGCCATCATAGTCGAGGAGCTGTCGGAGTCCTCGCGCGAGACGTGGTCGGTACTCGGCCAAGTCGGTTAGACTGTACGTGACAGTAGTCCTCTGGTGAACAGCCGCGGGGCCTGATGCGGGTGGCGGTGCTGCCGCGAGTAATTTGCGAAATGCGAAAGGAGGTAACGCAACATCCAGGATAGTCGAATTGTAGATGGCAAGACCCAGGACTACACCGACGAGAAAATACCGATCTGACGTCTCGAACGTGTGTGGGTTAAAGTAACAGAATTGAGAGTCTTCATCATAGATAAACAGACCTGGCGAGGTTAGCAACGCTTGATCGACGACGTGTCGATGAGACAGGCATACCATGTTCGGGATTGAAGACTTCCCGGACCAACAAAAGAAACCACTCCTTCCGTAGCCCGCCCGCATCAATACCTTCTTCGCCCCGGAACTCGATTCGAAGACCCTTCTTGATGTCTTCGCTGCCGCTACCCACCACTTCGCTAACTTGTTTAAGACTATCTTCCACCAGGCAGTCTCGGCGAACGGTGAGAGAAAGGTACTGCGCATAACTGCGGTTGGACAGAATGCTGTCAAAGAAGGCTTCTCGGGCTTTCCCGGCCATTTGCCGTTTCGCGTCGAATTCGAGAATCTGAATCTTGGCCCATATACTAAGGAAGAATGGGTACTGGCAGAAGGCGAATTTGCCCCTGCGTGATTCCCACATCTCAAAGTCCATCTTGAAGTCCATGCAATCCAGGAGAGAGTTGTAAAAGTCGCTTGTAGCTAGCAGGTGGCTGTAAGCATGTCTAGTGCTCACTTCGCTTCGGCGCAGATACGTCTGGTTATTTGCCGCAAACAAGAGAGCCATCACCTTTGCGCCAGCCTTGATCTGCCAATCGTCGCCATAGGTAAGCCTCTTTGGCAACTCGGCAGGCTTGTTTTGCTTCTTTGAGCTGGTCGAGGTTCCAAGTGCGGCATGGACGGACGCCGGGGTATTCAATGATCGATTGTTGGCGAACTCGGGAATCAGACCTGCCGTCACGTCTATCTTCGGCTCTGGCTGCTTGGTGTCTTGACGGGTGAGCCGATAGGTGACGAAGCCCCCGACGAGATCCTTGAGCTGCACAAACATGTGCTCGGGCAGCTTGGAGAACCAAGTGACAAGATGATGGTGACAGGGTTCTGAAGCATGCGACAGCAAACCGAGAATCCTCTTGATGATGCCCGAATGACGGCCAACTCCACTTCTCTCATCATATTCACGACGACCGCCAACAACTGAGACTGCGGATACACTTTTTGGGACGCGCGTGGCGGTAGGAGTTGCGTTCCCAGAGTGCAGAAGAGGATTTGCTAGTATGATCAGCAAGAACCTTACGTCTTCGGGCTCTTTCAACAAACGGCCTGGTCGCTTGAGAAGGACTTCAGTGCACTTCAACAGAACCCGCTGTAAACTATCCTGCGCTTCGGCGACGATGGACTCGAAAATTTGCCTTTCCGAGGCGAGCAGGGTCCTCGAGGAATCCCCCCGTCCCATTTCGTCGTAGATATCGGTCAAGGCCTCGCCGACGTTTGTAAAGACGTGGTAAAATTCCATTAAAACTCCCCAGTCGATACGAGGCGACCTTGAGGTGACTAGGGAGCTCACATTTGCCTTGGATGCTGATCGAGACTTGTGAGGCTGGGCGTCTTGTTGACCTCCAGTCCACCACATGCCATTCTCGGCAAAATTTCCCAGTAAAAGCATCTTTGGATCAAGCTCCGGGAACATGGAGTCATCGCTGACCAACATTTTTTCCCGCTTTTGCTCCGGGGTAGGGACTGGTTTCCTGACTATCGCGGGTTGCGTCTTGGCTGAACCAAGACTCTGACCCTGAGTCATAAAAGATGAATTTATGGTCGCATGCGACCGGAAGCAAGCGGCGAGATAATCCTCGACTCGTTTGAAAACCGTGCTGGGTTCAAGGCGGTTCCGCGACGGCGTTGGTACTCTGCGGGGAAGACCAGCACACCGCTCGTCAGGGTAGGAAGTTGACATGGACCTGCCGGCAGCCCCGTTGACGTGTAGGGCAGTCGACTCGACTTGGTTCTCGTCGGTGAAATCGTCAAACACTGAACCGCATACGTGTATAGGCGGTGTACTGCCCCCCGAGTGTGTCGTCTCGGGTAACTTCTCTTTGGACTGAAGATGAACAAAGTAGTCGCCTGGTCCTCGCGACATCGGGCGGTCCGGCCACGAACCGCCGGCCGTAGCGACGCCAGGTGTGACGGGACGGCCATTGAGGGCCATGAAGGAACGCAATGAGCTCCGTAGACTCTCCCGCACGAGGTCTTTGGTGTGTTCCAATGTCAGCGGCCGCGGAACGGCCACGCCACCTCTTGCCTCGTCCCTGCTCGAGTCGGAGGTCTTGAGGTCGTTGATGGTCATGCAGATTGTACACCGGAAGACATCGAGCTCCTTTGGCCACCTCACCAGGCCGCCACATGTCATGCAGTTTCCGTTGGCGAAGTCGGCCGGACCACGAGGCACTTTCCTAGGTGCCGCACTCGACCCCGAGGCCGGCCCTGAGCTGGTGCTACCCCTGGGGGCAGGGCGGTCGTCGTCGGTCGAGTCGTCAATGCCAGCGGGCTTCTTCTTCTTCCTGGTGGCGAAGATGGAAGGGAAAGGATGGCTCATTGATCGAGAGTGCGACGCTGGTCGATTGTGCAGGTTCGGTCGTATTGGCGCAAAGTCGTCGTCAGAGCTCGAGTCTGGGTGCAGGTGCAAGTGCACATGCGGATTGCGAGAGGTATGAGAGGTATGGGTATGGGTGTAGATGGCAGGCCCCGGCCCATCCAGCCGGGTGTTGGGATTGCTCGATTGCCTCGCCTCTTTCGTCGGACGATGCGGCGAGGGAAGGGCAGGGAGCGCCTTCCTCGTCGCCGCTGCTGCCACGTTGTCGCCATGCCCGACCCGGCTCGAGGTAGGCAGTCGGTTGGGCCGCGATGTCATTGCTGTTTGGCCTGCCGAGTCGAATATAGCCAAAACATCTATGATCTATCTAGCCACCGAGCCCGGCTTGTCTGGTGTCTGGTAGATGAATAACTCGGCGGTTGTCACTCGCTGATGCTACTATCGTGTCGTGTCAGGTCGCTGGAAGCAGTTCTGTGGTGTGGTGGTGTGTAAGTAAGTTATTCGGCCAAGGTAGCGTGGCCATGCACTCATAACTACCTGTCAAGAACAGGAGAATGGCCACGAGGGAGATTGAGGGGTTGGTTACCTAGCCGGACTAAGTTGTTATGCGCGACTCCGTCAGTGACCCGAGTCAGAGTTTCATTGACATAAAAGTCAAGATGCACACTTTGGGGGTTCGGTCATACGACAGGATACTTGAGAGTCTAATCAACGGCGTAATGGCGAACCACCAAGTTCCTTTATTAACGAAGTTGGGTGACGACTGAAGAAGAAGACGAGTTGTAATGAGGCCTGAATTGGGCGAATCGCAGTGCTTACCGTTCAAGATCCCTGCGGGGGGCGTACAGCTCGCATCGGGTCCCCTGTCCCCCCCCCTAACCGTCGGCAAATTGTGCATCTCTAGCCCCTAATGGGGGTACTTCGTAGTTTGGTTACCCCGTACTTTTCAGCGTAGGCAGGCAAGAGGGTATCCGTACTGACTAGTCAACCTACTATCCGTACTTCGTATTATCAGTAAGCTTTACGTCCGGCATGCCCTTCCTTCGAATAGTGAGCTCAGGTGACTGGCTAGCCTGGCCGGCCCAGGATGCTATTGATCACTACTGTGTACTTCTGTAGAGCACAGGATCCGTCGCGATGGGAGGTAAATGAGAATTGAGCCAGAGGTCAACCAGTACGGATACCCACCCTCTGACATCCTCAACCGTGGAAGGGATGTATTGGTACGGATAACTGTGGTATGCGATCGTCTCACAACGAGTTCGAACGTGTCTCCTCCGGAAAGTCTCAACGTGCCGTGCCCCTGTCATCGTTTTGATGGAGGCTGAGTGCCGCTATTTGCCTCAAATGACCCGCCGACTCTCCGTAACGTTCGTTACGTAGGTACTTTGCAGAAGTTGTCGAGCACCAGACCTACGTAGTATCACAGTACCAAGTAAGCCAGGTTGTACCACATACGGGAGCATGCATGCATACACCCGACATATCAAGTGCTAACTAGCCTCGGCATTGTAAACAGAGCCGCGATGCCAAGAAATATGACGGCAGCTCTTCACGACTGCGTGACCAATAGTTATGTCATTCGGCTTCATGACACAATTTCTCGACGAACTCACCCGGCGGATCCGACTCAATACCGACAACGCATCTTTCAACTTCCACGGCATGCAACCGTCGGCCACGTCAAAAGCTGGGGACGGTCGTTGCTGGTGGTGACCTTGCGACAGATCGATGTGCATGCGGCACTCCGAGGGATGACTTTGGGATGTCGCAATTCGTGTACGGATTACTGAAGTAAGGCATGTGACTAACGGAGTATCCGTACCTTCCAACCCGACAGGGGCACGTCGCGGAATTGCCCGTGGTTTTCATTGAGGGGGGTTCTGGCCGAGAGCCCTCACCAAGTCAATGAGCTGACAACTGGCATGCCAGTCTCATCTAAATGAGCAGGTACCCACGAGGCCAAGATTCAACACATGCAATCTCGACAACGACGGCTGCGACATGGAAGCAGTCGCACCACTGTCTGCTAGCATCCAGCACGCCTCCAGGCGGAAACGTTCCGTTGGCGAACAGGTGGCTCTCCTTCCCCCCGCCCGGCAATCCGACTTCGTACGAAGTACGGAGTAACGTAAGTTGTAACTACGGATACTCCGTACTGTACGTAGTAGTTCTGCCTTCAGGTCTGGGGTAGTTACTAGTCAGCTATTTTTACCAAATGCCCACACGGGTCGATGGTCCAGGCGTATTTGTTTGTTGGACAAACCATTCATTAACTACCCCTAACACACCATTGATCGATTACATTACACCACGACACGAACGCTGCGAACCGCCTCATCTCGGCCAACCCGCTGACAAGCCGGTATATACAGGCTGTCAATGAAGCAGTGAAGTTCGAGGTAGCCGTAAGTGGAAGAAGTCGCCAGCAGGGGTGATGCTATTTTTAGCATCCAGGTACCAAGTATGCTCACAACTCATCGTGATATGGCCATTGCCGCTCTCCTCCATCCATGAAAGCCCTCTCGATTGAGGTAATGTGGTTTGACGAGTTTGACGCTTGTGCTGTGTACTATTTGTGAGGCAAAGTGAGTTATCCCGGGAATCAACATGGAAGCTGAGTCGTGCCTACCACGTCTATGTAAAACGTGACAAGTGCGAAGTCAATATCCATACCCTGTACTCCGTCCGTACTCCCTACTCCCTTCAGATACATGGGGGTAAATATGACATCGTTTTTAGTGGATCGCACACGGCCAACCTTGAACCACAGGAACCACAGGAACCACGTGCTATCGGTTAAGTCTTTCTTCGTCGTAAGGACGAACTCATTGGGATGATCAGTCGCAAGAACAACCAAACGCCCCTGTCATGCTTATCAGTCATTCGCGTCGCACAGCATATTTGCGGAGTTGTCCGACGACGCGGGAAGGACCCGTGTGGTCGCAAATAACACGCCTTGGCGCACGTGGCGACCCCTTGCGAATAGCCTCACCCTCAATGGCCTGTGCTATGTGACCAGCGTAACCATGCGACGTCAAGTTTGCAATGCTCAACTGCAAAAATGGGCCTGGAGTTGACTGTTATCATCTGGGCTTTTCCGGCGCATTCCAACAACAAACGCGATTGTCAACCTCACCGCTAGATGAGGCTACCGCATCTCTTCTCCACCAGGACGACCACTGATCGTCACTTCTCCAGAGTTTCAGACTGTCCACGCGTTTGGTTTTCAATAACACTGCACCCACTTGTCGTCTTCAGCATCTCTCGCCCATGCAGCAACCACAGTCCAGCCCCAAGATGGATTTCAGCCTGCAGAGTTTGGTGCAAGCCCACAGCCAGCAAATGGAGACGGCCTTCAACAAGCTCATAGGATACATCATCAACTATAGCAGTATGAACGTATCGCTGGTCCGGATCGGAAGTGTCACCGAAGAGTAAGTTCTACGCTCTGTTCCGGGGTGGAAATCTCAGATAGCAAACGGACGGGCTGACGTGACAAACAGTACTTTTTGCATCTCCGTCGAGGCCAGTGTAACGAACACCGGCCCCGTGCCAGCCTCCATATCCGCCATGACCCTCATTCTCTGCACGCCGGAGGGCGGGGATTTCGGGCACATCACACTGCCTCCCATGGTCACAAAGATCAATGGCACTCCCGTGGTGGTCACAAATCAGCTGGTGCACATCACCAATAGAACGGCCTTGCAGTACTTCATCAACGGCGCCATAACGGGGCCGACTGCAAGTCTTACAGTCCGAGAAGGTCATTGTACCGTCAAAGCCATGGGTCTTGCACCGAGACCGATCCTCTTCGAGAAGTCGGTGGAAATGAGTGGAATGAACGGGCCCCGAGTCGTGTTGGAATCATGCACAATAGCCCCAGGTGCGAATGGCTTAGTGATGGTGTTGCTGGTCGACAACCCCAGCCCCATGGAGATTAGTTTCGGAACATGTAGCTTCGAAGTCCTGAATGAGAAGCATGAGGTACTGGCAGAAGTCAAAGGGCGCCTGGATATCAGGAAGGGTATGTTTGTCTTCAAGCTCCAGGGCACGCTAAATACGGCCGTCGTCATGACGAAGGACTCATCTGCAAGACTGAAGGGCAAACGATGTGTTGCCGCAGGCTGGTGCGATGAGGCAATCAAAGGCATCGACATCAAGTTGGAGCGCACAGAGCGTCTGCTCAAGGCACTTGGATTGGATGTCAAGGTGGAGGTGGAAACTGTGTGCGTACCTCGAGAAGGTAAGCGAACCTCACTTAGATTCTGGAAGAGTTGAGGAGGCATGCTCCAGGGTGGAGTGTGGAATTTCGATTGTTTTGAGCATGCATTGTGTCCGGCGTTTATAGACAGCGATGGCCAAATGCCACAGATGTCCATGGTATCGAACTCTATGCAGAGATTGGTACAGGCTTGCTTTCTCTTCCAGAGCATGTGAAATACATGTTCCACAAGATGATGGTAAATAAGCGCTATATCGGACTTCTAACCTGAATACATCTGGCACGAAATACTTTCTTGCTATACTACTTCATCTATGACTTCTTGAGGGGTGTTGGTTGCATAACGACAGATTTTTGTTTCCGTCTTGATTTTTTGGTTTGTGTAAACTCCAGTTTCTAGAGCAGTGAGTAGCCAATAGATTTAGAAAGTTGGAATATTAAAGAGTCAAGCAGCCACGATGGAGCGAATCCACGTTGCAGGAACAATAGTTCGAGTCCGATATATATTTCCTCGTCTGCCACCAATGTACGTGCAGCAGCTCATCATTCCCTGCAAAATTGGACACACCCGATCACGTATGCGCCTTCTCCCAAAGTTCGACCTCTATTCGGCTTCCCGACTTGCATTCCGCAGCTGCATTCTGATTGCTGCGCTCTGATCTTTCGATAAATATGAACACGCATATCCTGTTTGACAAACATGTCTCGCAACGCTTCCGTCGCATCATTTCTATCGACCGTTATTTGCCATGCCATCCAAAACTGGTCCCAACACCCTCAAGAAGACGCGAAAGGCGCGACAACCCAAGAACTCGACGAAATCATCCACATCGTCCTACACAGACTTTTCTGCGGCGTTCCTTGGGGCAACCTTAACAAAAGTTTCCTCGGGGAAAAACAGTCGGCCCAGGACAACGCCGAAAATGTCGTACCCAAGCAGAGAGATATGGAAGAGAGCCGGGATGATGCCATTGGTGAACCTCCCAGGCCAAGAAAAAGGCATCATAGAGAAGTGGGGACGACGGATGACACGATTGACGGCCCAGGTCCAGAGGTGAAGCGAAAGAAGACCGATGACCGAAGAGAGAAGGCAGCATCAAGGAATGTAACGTGTCCGGCTACAAGTAGCCAGAGAAGGGTAGCAACGGCTAGATCCAGGGCACTCGAGGCGTTATCTCGAATCGCTCTACGCGCGCCTGCGAGAACACCTACAGCGCTGATCAGCGGAACCGAGTGCGTTGTCTCAGCCGAATGGCACGAACGCGATATTCCTGAGAGGATGGAGATCAATGGTGAGACGTTTAAGGTCCCGTCTTGGGAGCACACTACCGATTCCACCCAGTTTGAAAATCCACCCGGCCATACTTCATTCGAAGAGGCCTATGGATACTTTTTCGCCGCCAGCTCTCAGGGATTTGTAAATTGTGGTGGAAACCGGCCAGATTGTGAAACTCACTGTTAGTTGTTGGCGCACAAGGGCGAATGAATATCAGTCTTGAAATTCGAAGGCCGCCGTTGAATCATGCTTCAGAAGAACACCTAGGTTTGGGAACACGGAGGGTAAACAGGCTCTGGTTTCAACCTAATGAACCCACCGCAAGCTGTTCCAGTTGGAATATTGTATTGGGTAGTTTAGATCTATTCTTTGCGGGAATGGAAAACAACGAAGATGGACCTCGATATGGGGTCAATTCCAAATTCCATTGTGTCATCAAGCAAACAAGGCGATGTATGCCCCTTTGGGCAAACGACCTTCGTGGGGGTGTTTGCTCTTACAACCGGGCAAATGGTTTCCACACCGATCATGGACAGTGACTGGTCTCGAATCTGTTGGGTACGTCTCGATCGAACAAGACAAGACGCAGGGTTATTGGTCCCATTCGTGGCGTGGCCACCTCGCCTAGATTATAGCCATGATGGGCCGAATCCATTCCTTCTTCTGCCGCATAGACCAACCAAAACGTTCTCTTCTCTCTAGGCGTGGGTGTGTTTTTTGTGAATGGAGGTAAAGAGTTCGCTAGGTTGCGGACATCTGAGTGACGGAAGGCTCCGGACAGATAATGATTTGGATCTCGATACTGGCCCGTGATGTGTTGCCAAAGCTCTACCTGGTATCTCGGTTGCGGCACAACAGCTGGGGTGCCAAGAGACTGGCCGCATCAAGGTCCGATACGCGAGGACAGCGGAAAAGACACCACCTGACCTCGGGTGATTAAGTCTGGTGTTTCGCTGGCCTATCTCCCTTTGCTTACGCGCCTCAGCTCTTCCGAGATCCTCAATGCTTCGGCGAACTCGTCCCTCTCGAGACTCAGAACATGACTCTGATGCTGGAGCTGCTCGCACTCAATAACTTTGGACCGCAATATGGAGATCAACTCGTCCTTTTCCAAGGATTCGAGTTCTCTTTGGTGCGGGGAACGAAGATCCGGGAGGTGACTTGCTCTGCCCGTGTCGGGCTTGTATGGCGACTCGGCTTGGGATATGGAACGAAGACCACCCTTGACAGTGCTCGCACGCCGGGGTAACTCTTGGGGCTGATTGTCATGGGCATGTGAAGTCTTCGGTTTAGAGCCTTTCTGGGTGGTCTTCTTCTGGACAAGACTGAGATCAGGCTCATCGCCAGACAGCCCCTCACTTGAGTCTTTGCCACCGGTGACGATGATGTTGTGCAGATGTTCCATGTGTTGCTTGAACTTGTCAAATCTGCCAAAAGATCGACCAGTTGCTTTGCATGGAGACTTGTCGCACCGGTACTGCTTTCCCACCATGTGTCGTGACCTCCGGTGGCGAGCCAGAGAGTCCATCCGTGAAAGTGACTTGCCACATTCCGGACAGATGAACGATTGGCCCTTCCTCCTGCCTGACGGGCGGCTTGATGGAAAAGCGTTAGTGGCCAGGCGTAGCTAGACTGGCTGGGACAGAAACCTAGTTACCCTTTCGCTTCACCCGTAGCATTCGGCTTTCGAGAGTTCACATCTCGACACAAGGCAAGCGTGGCCTCGGTCCGATCCTCTTCGGACTCTGGCGACGACAGCATGTCATCTAGAGTGTTGTCCTACAGCACAGGTTGCAATGAGCTTTGTGAGGGTTCAAAAATATTATTGAAATGTACTCACCATGTCGGACATGTTGTATGTTCAGCAGTACGTGGTAACGATGTGGATGCGCAGAGTTTCACGTTTTTCCAAATCCTATAAACGATATGCGAAGGCCTTCTGGGATGTCGGATAAGAGTCGATATGGCGGTGTGTCGCGTCAAGTTTGTACAATAAATGAGTTTGCGAACAATGAATGTTGCGAGGGGCCGTGTTCGAGAATTGGACGGTCAGAACTCGAGCCGCTGTGGCTTGGAAGACTGCGCAAGTTCCACAATCTGAGCGCTGTGGCGCACAACACCACACAACCACAATTTGATGCCACCAAGTCTCAATCCCAAGTCCGAGTACGGGTACACAATTCCATGCAAGGTTTTAGATGCGTAGGTGGGTTGCGTTTCGTCCTCGTCTACGTTACAGGAATGTTCCACGTTTTTCCCCTTGCACTTTTGCGGTTCGTGATCTGGAGAATGGCGACGACAGAGGACTTTTTTCGAGTCTCAGTCGTGCCCGAAACTCGTCCCACCAAAGTACCCAAGTCCCGCCAGCCACCACCAGTATAATAAGTGGTACGTAACGCCAACTAGTCAACGTTACTCCGTAACTCAGTCGTGATCCCGAACTTCGCTGCAACACCAAATAGTTACACCACACGTCAAACGTCGCCTGGGAATCGGTTGACAAACACCAGTTGCTAACTTGCAGACTTGCAGTCGCGGAATCCCAACTCCAATTCGGCACGTTATGCCCAATCCGCAATTCCAGTGACACGTAAAGTTAGTCCCATGATCCATCCATCCATCCGTCCATGGATTACCCCAAATCCTGCGCGTAACCATCTTGATGTGCACTCGCATGTCCTGCAGCCGATGCGGAGTAATGCAGGCCGAACACCTTCGCCGGCATCGTCATAGAGTGTTGGGCACCGAAGCTTCCTCAACTTCCAAGGGCCAGCATGCGAAGTGCGCTCTTCTATAAATGCTTCCCCAGACGTAGTCCAGCTTTCCCAACCTGCACCCTCTCTCGTCAGCTTTAAAACATTCTCCTTAGGATAGAGTCCACAGACCTGCCCTGTCATTGATCAAGATGTTGCTCGAAGAAGACGGCCGTCTCGTCTTCAGATACGATGCGGAGAAGCTCTGGATCGAACCCTGGGGGCCCAATGCCTTCCGCGTCAGGGCAACCAAAGCTGCGGCGATGCCTCTGACTGATTGGGCTCTGGACTTGCCGCCTCCGGTCGCGAAAGCCTCCATTGTCATATCCGACGATGGTGCGACAGCTTCAATCACCAACGGCAACGTCACTGCCAAGGTGAGCAAGATGGGCAAGTTGACAATCTATAACGCTCAAGGTAAGCCGCTCCTGGAGGAGTACGTTCGGACGAGAAGAGACGTGCGTGATCCCAACTGCAGCTCTCTCGAGGTCGAGGGACGGGAGTTCAAGCCAATCATTGGCGGTGATTACAAAATCACCGCACGCTTCGAGAGTCTGGACCCGAAAGAAAAGATATTCGGAATGGGTCAGTATCAGCAGCCCCTGGAACTCAAGGGTACCGACCTGGAGCTTGCCCATCGCAACTCGCAAGCATCTGTCCCCTTTGCACTTTCGAGCCTGTGCTACGGCATCTTGTGGAATTCCCCATCCATCGGACGAGCCGTCTTCGGCAAGAACGTCATGTCTTTTGAAGCATTGTCTTCGAATGTACTCGACTACTGGTTCGTAGCCGGAGACACGCCAGCTCAGATCGTCGAGGCCTACGCGAACGTGACTGGGAAGGTCCCGATGATGCCCGAGTACGGACTCGGCTTCTGGCAGTGCAAGCTCCGTTACCAGACTCAGGAGGAGCTGTTGGGCATCGCTCGCGAATACCGCAAGCGAGAGCTGCCTATCGACCTCATCGTCATCGACTTCTTCCACTGGCCTCTGCAAGGCGACTGGAGGTTTGACGCGACCTATTGGCCTGATCCAGGTAAGACATTATTCCAGTAAGTTGATATTGAAACCGAAATGCCGGGATTAACCGGTCTTGCTACAGATGCTATGGTTAAAGAGTTGAAAGAGCTCAAGATTGAGCTCATGGTGTCTATTTGGCCACAGGTCGACGAGCGGTCCGAAAACTACGAAGAGATGCGTGAATTGGGCCACTTGATCCGAACCGAGCAGGGCATCAGAATAGCGAGTAAGTAGAACAAGGCTCATCTTTGGCAGGGGATCGCTAACCCGTAGACTCAAAGTGGACTTTCAAGGCAATACCATTCATTTCGACGCAACTAGTCCGGAGGCTCGCAAATACGTTTGGGCCAAGGCGAAGAAAAACTACCACGACCGTGGCATTCGCGTGTTTTGGCTTGATGAGGCCGAGCCGGAGTATAAAGTCTACGACTTTGAAAACTACCGGTACCATGCTGGCTCGAACCTGGCTGTTGGCAACATCTACCCGCGCGAGTATGCCCGTGCCTTTTACGAAGGCATGGCGGCCACTGGACAGGAAAACATTGTCAACCTTGTGCGATGTGCCTGGGCCGGCAGTCAGCGTTACGGGGCTCTTGTTTGGAGTGGTGATATTGCAAGCTCATGGAAAAGCTTTCAGAACCAGCTCGCCGCAGGGCTAAACATGGGTATTGCCGGTATACCATGGTGGACGACGGACATTGGTGGATTCCACGGTGGTGATCCCACCGACCCGTCTTTTCAAGAGCTCTTGGTGAGATGGTTCCAGTGGGGAGCTTTCTGCCCAGTCATGAGACTACACGGCGACCGAGAGCCGCAGCAGCCGCAACATGGCACGACCGGCGGAGCGATGTGTCGAAGTGGCGCGGCAAACGAAGTCTGGTAAGTGTACAATCTTGAGCAGTGCTTCTACACGCGCGCTGAGACTCGGCGGCACCGTCCATACTTTCGTCCATCTTTCCTGGGAACGTCACTCGACTTTCCTCAAACGCGCTGTCGCTGACAGTTCATCTAGGTCCTATGGAGGCGAGGCATACGGGATCCTCAAGAAGTACATGCTCCTCCGGGAAGGCATGAGAGACTACACGCGAGGGCTGATGCGACAGGCACACGAGAAAGGCAGTCCGGTCATGAGGCTGCTCTTCTATGAATTTCCCTCGGATCCAAAGTGTTGGGAGGTTGAGGAGCAATACATGTTTGGGGACAAGTATCTCGTGTGCCCAATCATGCAGGCTGGCAAGCGGACGACCACGGTCTACCTTCCTGTATTGCCGGACGGCAAGTGGAAGGCCTTGCAAGGCGGCGGAGAATGGGACGGCGGTCAGACCGTGGAGGTGGATTGCCCCCCTGGAGTACATGCCGGTCTTTGTTCGAGGGTAAAATGGGGGACGAACTAGTTAGCAGATACGTTGCACTCGAGATCCCAAGGATTGCTTTCTGCTTTATGCCGGGCGGCTGGTTGCCGCAAATTGAAACTCGCACCATTGCGCCTAGGAAGTCAGCCATTCATGCCGAGACAGGAAATGCCACCTTTTATCCCTACCATCTTGCCGACAGCTCCAACTAAAACTACCCGACGCTAATAGTTATGCAGTACGCTGTTGTAGCGAGGCCTTCTTGGATAAGTAAATCCTCGACCCTCAGCGTCATGATGGACAACGCCGGTATCATGCAGGTACCCCGGCGCCGAAACTTCCGTCAACGCGTTCGAAAGTCAGCTGGGCACTAATAATCTCGGCAAAGAGTCTTGAGCAGGGAGTGGGAAGGACGGGTGCTGCGTCTCGAAAGGGTTTTCGATGGCGTCCCCAAAGTCCGAGAACACGGACCGTCCGCAGCTTGTAGCATACTGCCTACTTCACTATGGGCTATGTAAGAAGGTCTCTGCATGGGAAAAACATGGCGAAGCATGATTTCCATCAGACCGATGTCCCGCACCGTCGAAAAACATTGAAAGGCTTCCGTTGCGACGCATGGGACGACGCACGCCGAATGACCCTTAGGCGTCTTTGAAAGATCCCCTCCTGACATTTCTCTCATCGATTAGCACTCAAAGGATTCCCGTGTTCGTCATACCAAAGATAGTAGTTCGACTCTGGAGTCGGCATCTCGATTCTCTGGAAGGGGCCGTCCAACTCCCCAGGCCTCGATTCTGCTGGCACCTCGAGGCGCCCTCGAGCATCCAGCTCGTAAAGCCCCGGCCCGGCCGCCGCCTCGGGGTGCACCGGTTTTGGATTAAAGAACGACTTCTTGGGCTGCGTGCCGGCTGCAGGGGCACTCGCCTCGTTCGCGTCGAGCCCGGCGGCTTGCTGGTTCTGGCGCCGGTGTCTCCAGAGCAGGATGCCGGTAGACAAGAGACCCAGCCCAACCACCGCGCACCCAACACTAATACCGATCACGGCGCCTATATCCAGGCCGGAGCTAGGGGTCTCAGTGGACTGTGGTATGCAAGAAGCCAACGGCGTAGTTGCTGTTGTCCAGTCAGCTCTTTTCCGAGAGGAAAGCAAAGGGAAAAGGCTGGCGGGAGACGCTCGTTTGCCATTCTCGACCATACTTACGGGCACTCCGGTGGTCACATAGATACACCTGAGAACAGGTCGATTTTCCGTACGTGTAGAGCTGAAAAGCGCTCTTCATCCAGCAACGGAACCCTCCGTTCTGGTCGTCATAGCCGTTGCTTCCGTACCCGGCAAATCCGCCATCGGCAACAGCAGGACCAAGGGTTGCGTTGAAGGTGACGCCGGTCGTGCTCCAAGTCGCATACGTGTTGGCGCAAGCCCACGACCGGACCTGGCCAGACTCGGTCACGACAACTGCTATGTCGGCGGGACGGTTAACGGGGCTGGTGGCGTTGAAGTAGGCCATCTGCGACGATAGAACGCTGTTTTCATCCCTGCAATCGGCCAAGACGACGTGCTCGGACATGACTTCTCGTTGGTTCGTAACTTCGCATTCCCCGAGGAACTCACGACAATGGCAAACTCGTCGGTGTTGGGTCACATAGCCAACAGTCAGATTAGTGGACGTAGTTCGTCGTAAATGAGGACGAGCCTGACCGAACGAAAGGCTGCGACGGGTGAGGAGAAAAACGACGAGGCCAATTATTGCCTTGGCATCGGGACATTCATTGGCCAATCTTTATCTCGCAGGATCGCGGATATTGGTAGCCGCTTTCGGCTCATCTGCACAATCTTGATGTGTATGGATAATGGCGAGCCGAAAAAGACAGGGTGAGGACCGTGAGGTGTTACCGGTTACAGCGCATATGAGTGCCAATGAGTGGCGCCCAAGTTGCTCCTTCCCTATCAACACCACACCACGACCTGTGCTCTTGAGGTTATTGGTTCCTGGATTAACCATTAACCCATGCGAGAATGAGATAAGGCGAGAAAGACATCTAGATATACAGCTTATCTGAAACCACGATACAATAAACTCCATAGATTACGACGTACTCTGGTATCTGTCTCCATGGTTGTCTTCTCACGTCCCGTGCTATTCGGCAGGCTATATAAAAATTAAAAAAAAGATAAAAGCAACAAAAAGTTCAGACTGAGGCGGTTTGAAGACCCCAGTCCTATGAAAGCCTCCCTCTCCTTGGTGGTGAAACGGGGGGGGGTTTGAACCCCCGCCTCAGGGTCATGGGCAGGTTTGTCTGACCTGCACTACCACGGCACCAGGCCGCTGTTGGGTAGTGTTAAGGATGGAAGAACGGTGCTTTGTTGGCGAATATATTGCACGGCTGTCGGACGAAAACCAAAAAACAAGAAAGAACAAAGAGAACAGAAAGAACAAAAAGTTCAGATTGAGGCGGTTTGAAGACCCCAATCCTATGAAAGCCTCCCTCTCCTTGGTGAAACGGGGGGAGTTGAACCCCCGCCTCAGGGTCATGGGCAGGTTTGTCTAACCCTTCACCACCACGGCACCAGGCCGCTCTTGGATAGATGTTAAGGATGCAAGAACGGCGCCTTGTTTGCAATTATGTTGTACAGCTGTCTGGGCCAGCAACGTTTACTATTGGGACGAGCTCAAACCGCATGGAGAAGACCATTGGTTTGCCGCTTCCCAACTCTTGCCGGCCAACATATTTGCAAATTCAGCTGACCATATTTTATATTCCACGGCTATGGGTACCTACTTCATCTCAACCCCTGATCATATGGACTTGCTTGGTAGCTGTCTGCTGTAACCAGGCATAGAAGAGTCACCTAGTTACCCGCAACGCAAACCACCACCGATGATCCCAACTCTCACACGGTCCCATCCTTTACGCTCCTTAATATCCAGCATCGTTGCTCATCAGCTCGAAAGAAAAACCCAACCTCGACGATAGCGAAGGTGTGAGGAAGATTAACAAGAAACACGACGATTGCCCAGGACTCTATTCCTCGTATCCGATTCAGTCCGCCTGGTTTTTTTACTGTTCCATCTCAAAATATGGACATACCGTAGCAAAGATCGAGTCAAAACTTGGCTGTAATATGGGGGGCATTTGTTCACATTGACGTATTTACCACCACAAATCCCATTCGTGACCGTCTAGCATCTATTCTTTCCTCGCAAATCGCCCAAGAGCCGGTCCGAGCTCAACCGACTTTTCCTCATGTCGCTCCTTGTTCTGATCCTGCTGTTGCTTCCACAGCTCCTCTACCTTCATCCGCTTCTCATCAATGATGTTGTTCTTGTTTCGCTGCTTTCTCAGGTACTTGCGAAGGGCCGAATTCTTTCCACGCGCGCGGTTTCTTATCTCGGTCTCGATGTCCACAGGCTTGGCGTCCAGATCCTTCTCGGCTCGGCGCTGCTTGTCAGATCTCAGATCCAGGTTACCGATAAAGTTGGGATCCAATGCAATCATCTCGGGCTGCAGCTTGTTGAGCAGGCCGTGGACCTCGGACTCGCGACGTTGCTGGGCGGTCTCGTAGGGGTTGACCTCCAGAGCGTCGAAGTTGGCTTCTCCTGCGCCGGGAATCAGGACTGATGAGAAACTGGTAGTACGGTTAGCGCCATTGAGACAAACCCCTTTAGTGGAGACACTTGAATTTACCCATCATCGTGTCCAATGCCCAGCACATCCTCGTAGGGACAATATCGCACACGCTCGACGACCTTGCCTTCGCCTCCCCACGTTAGGTAGGGGCTGTCGACCTTGACCTGGTCGGTACGGTGCTTCGAGAATAGTCCTTTCCACACCGTCGTGCTCGTAGACCAACCAACTGCAGTCAGGCCAGTGTCACTGATTGAAACGGATGATGCCGGCGCCCTCGTGAAGTACTCATTCACCTCGCGGAACATGCGTATATCCCAGACGGACATCTTCTTCTCTTGGCCACACGAGACCATGTATCGACCCTCTCTGTCGACGGCAAGAGCCTTGACAGGCCCCTTGTGAGCTAGCAACTTGACTAGCGGCTCGGTACTGTTTGGCGACCAGAGTGTGACGGTCCCGTTCATGTGTCCAGCATGTAATATCGCGTTCCAGGGGTTTTGTGCGAAAGAAGTTGGCTGGCCAAGCTTAGTCGGGATCTCTGAAACAAGTTGTCCAGTCGATACATCTTGGTACTTGAGCATTCCAGTCAAGCCCTGCGTCTCTGTCAGTTTCGCATGTATGAAAAACAGTGCTCCGGGTGACCTACAAGTGTCGCAAGGAGGTAGTGGTACGGTAAGAACTCCTATAGGGCGAGCGGTCAGTAATCGGTCGAAAACAGGGGGCTCCAGACGCCCATGTCCGCACGGGTCTCGACTTACCATGTGGGAGACTTCTTGGAGCTTGCGCATGCAGTGCAGCTCGACTCCCTGGCCGTCGTATATGTACACCTGCTTCTTCTGCGATACGGCGAAATACTGGCTGTTGTGCAGATACTTGACACACCGGATTTTCTCTCCCAATTGCAATTCGCAACCCAGTTTCCCCTGCCGCCAGTCCATTGTCGCTATGTGGCCCTTGGCACCTCCGAGAAGCAGCATTCTGCCCGTGCGATCGTAGTCAAACTCGTATGGTCCCAGCTCCCCGAGTTTCAAGTCGAACCTCTTCTTGCTCGCCTCCTGGGACACGTTCTGTTCGATCTCGTGCTGTGTCACTCGCCACGTCCTCTCCAACTCGTTCTCGGGCTCTAGAAACCCAGCCTCGCCCTCGAGCAAGATCTCGGCGTCTTTCGCCTTGATGGCTGCATCCTTGTACTTGCTCTCGAGGGATTTCAGGTTCGTCCGTAGCTTCTTGTCCTTGATGTGTTTGACGTTGATCTTGCTTCCTCGGCCGTAATCACGCTGCGCTTGACGATTTCTGCGTTCCTTTTCGCGCTCGTGCTTTGGCACAAGATCTGTTCGCGCGCGCTTCACCACTACGGCCCCATTGTCATGAGCTTTGGCGGAGGGCCGCTCGGTGATCTCGAGATCGTCGACCTCCATGGTGGCCATTGTGTGACGATTGCGCGTGTCGCTATTGGGTTTTGTCTGGTGGATTCAATTCGCTCGGCTCGAACGGATGTTCTCGGAAACAGGAAGCGGGAAGACTGTGTTGGCGACTCAGCGAACGTTGTCGCAATGCCGTTCGGTTCGGTTCTTTGATGGGCTACTCGCTAGGCGGCTAGTTGATCAAGCCTCGAAAAAGTTCATGAACTTTTTGAGCACGGACCCTTCCGATAAGAAGGTTAGCGTTGGTGGGGGCAGGGTAGATTACAGATTTCGCAGGGGCTCAGATAGACGATAAGACCCGGTAGAGGTCGATAGGC
This sequence comes from Arthrinium puccinioides, assembly GCA_022414665.1. Taxonomy (NCBI): domain Eukaryota; kingdom Fungi; phylum Ascomycota; class Sordariomycetes; order Amphisphaeriales; family Apiosporaceae; genus Arthrinium; species Arthrinium puccinioides. The sequence continues at coordinate 1,615,131 of JAIUNF010000005.1, forward strand.
ACAGAAATTTTGGAACTTGCCCCTCCTTTCTCAAAACCTCGCGGTCTAATGGTCGTGTTGCGCCCGCTCAAGTCGAGATATATACATACAGTTTGCTTTTTACCCGCGCATCTCCTCACGAAGGGAAATATTCAATCTGGCTTCACACGCTATACCCTTCCGTTTCAAAGCAGGCGGAGACGGCAAGATGCCGGGTGCCGTGGGCGATCATTCGCACCGGCCGACCACCAAGGTCTCGCACAAGTCGTTCAAGTCCAAGAAGGCGACCAAGGGTGCGCTGAGGGAGCAGGCCAAAGGTATGCCGGATTTTTTTGTATTATTCCTTGTGTGTGTACATACTGACTCCGCTCCGATCTCTAGGCAAAGTAGCCAACGAGCGCGGCCTGCGCAAAACACCACACCAGCAAGTCATGTCCAAACTCGACCGCCGAAACCAGAACAAGCAGCGCCAGCAACAGAAGCACCGCGAACATCTGGAAGGGGCATTGATATTCAAGGGTCGTGATGGCGCTCCCCGCATTGTTGCCGTCGTCCCGCTATGTGCTAATGGCGATGTTTCGGCTGCCATCAAGAGTCTGAACGCTAGCATCGACATCGAGTCCGAGGTTCTCGACACCAGTTTCCGAGTTCCGATCGACCGTTTCAAGCAGAAGCTCCAATATGTACCCCTAACGCGGGATCTTACAGCATGCATGGATGCCGCACGAGTCGCCGACTTTGTTGTTTTTGTGCTGTCAGCCGACACTGAAGTCGACTCTCTGGGCGAGCTGATCATACGGAGCATCGAGTACCAGGGCATGTCCTCCTGCTTTACCGTCGTCCAGGGTCTGGACCAGGTTCAGCCCGCCAAAGCCCGGCCCGACGTCGTCAAGTCGCTCTCCTCCTTCATGACCCATTTCCACCCCGACCAAGACAAGATTTATAGCCTCGACTCACGGCAAGAGTGTTCGAATCTCATGAGATCGTTGTGCAGCACGACGCCCAAGGGTATCCACTGGAGGGACCAGAGAAGTTGGATGCTGGTCGATGAGATCCAGTGGCCAACGTCACCATCCGAGACGACAATCCTTACGGGTGTTGTCCGCGGGAAAGGTTTGAAGGCAAACCGACTGGTTCACGTTGGCGACTGGGGCGCCTTCCAGGTTGAGAAGATCACAGCTGCACCTCTGGCTTCAAAAAAGCCCCGAAAAGATGGTGATGTGGCAGCTGAAGATGTTGACGCTGAAGAGATTCTGGATGTCCCGACTACCGACGAGCATGACAAGCCCGACGACTTGGACGACCTGGCCCCGGAAGAGGCGCGCATGGACGATGCGGACGATGCGATGTCTGTTGCAACCGCGACGACAGCGAAGAAGGGAGTTTTGCTTGACGACCATCACTACTTTTCTGAAGACGAGTTGGAGAAGCCAACGAAACAACTCAAACTACCCAAGGGAACTTCCAATTATCAGTCGGCCTGGTTTCTCGACGATGTGTCCGACTCGGAATCCGAAAACGACGACGACGAGGATATGCAGGATGTGGAAACCGAGCCAACTGAAGCTAGACCGGAGGATGGTGTTGAGGGTCTTGCTGGTGCCGAGCCGACCGAGGCTGCCATGTCCGAGTACCCCCAATCCGAAAAATACGAAGAGCTGGACGATGCGGACGAAGCCGAGCAATTAGCAGCATACAGAAACAAGAAGCGTGATGAGGTAGCAGATGACCAAGAGTTCCCGGATGAGATCGAGTTGCTTCCCAACGTCTTGGCAAGAGAGAGGTTGCAACGATACCGAGGCTTGAAGAGTCTTCGAACAAGCCCCTGGAACACAGAGGAAGACCGCGCCTACGAGCCTGAGGAGTGGTCGAGGCTGCTAGCCGTCTCAAACTACACATCATCCCGAAACCACTACGTGAAGAGAGCGCTGATCGGCGGTGTCAAGCCTGGTACCAGGGTCCATATACACTTGAAGGGTGTGTCGCCGGAGCTCGCGAAGTCGTACAACCCTACTCGGCCTCTTTCGCTGTTTTCGTTGCTTGAACACGAGAACAAGCGAAGTGTGGTCAACTTTGACATCACGCATAAGGAGGACTTCGAGGACTCTATCAAGGCGAAGGAAGAGCTTATTGTACAGTGTGGTCCTCGTCGATTTGTCGTCAACCCGCTCTTCTCAGTGGGCGGCAATACCGAAAACGACGTGCACAAGTACTGCAGATACCTGCATCCTGGCCAATCGGCCGTTGCCACTTTCATGGGCCCAGTCACCTGGGGCTCCGTGCCTACTCTCTTTTTCAAGAGGACGATACCGACAGATGGCGAAGGCTCGAAGGATGGCGATGCGTCGGAATTGCCCCTGCAGCTTGTGGCTACCGGTACCGCACGCGCGCCCTCTACCTCGAGGGTCGTGGCCAAGCGCGCCATCCTCGCTGGTCACCCGTACCACATCCATAAGAAGCTTGTCACAATTCGTTACATGTTCTTCAACAGAGAGGACGTTGAGTGGTTCAAGGCGCTTCCTTTGTGGACCCGACGTGGCAGGAGTGGCTTCATCAGGGAGGCCCTCGGTATGCATGGTTACTTCAAGGCAACATTTGATGGCAAGATCAACCCGCAAGACAGTGTCGGCGTGAGCTTGTACAAGCGGGTTTTCCCGCGAAACGCACGACCGTTCACGGGGCCTCTCCTGGCGGAAGAGGAGTTTCAGGGTTTCCAGGAGGAAACCATGGACGTTCAGTAGATCTAGATTCGGCACATAGAGCGGGAAAACCCTTTGGCTTACGGACGAATTTTACGAATTACGAGCATTTCCCAGAGGTCGCCGTCTAAGTCTCGGTCTCGATGGCACCGGCTGCATTATATCAGCGGTGTGTGCTCTAAATGAGTTGTGATACGTGAGAGGCGTCTGCTTTTCTTGTCTACATTTGGCCATGCAGAGCTGGCAGAGGTGTGATGCGGATCACATCGCTAACAATATTTATCCCTTCAGAATCAATCTTCACTAGAGAGAACCAACCCCCCCCCTGGTCATTCCGTTTCTCACATCTCTTCAGTTCTTTCTCACTTGACTTCACCTCGTCTCCTTCGTGGGTCTCAACAAGCGAGACACTCTAGTGCTCCCCAGCGTGTGTTCCGACTCCATGGCTTTATCCATGTCAAAGTGCTTGAGAAGGAAGCTCAGGAAGAACAAGGCGACTGAGACGCCCAAGTACACCTGCCACACGCCCATGAATCCAGAGACAAACGCGCTCGTCGCTCCAGTCTTCAGCGGGTCCCCATCCGGCAGCTGCGACAGCTTCTCGACGTAGGCCTCAGCGTGGTAGGCAATCTCCGCCGGCAGCCCCTGGCCGGAAAGCTTCAGCGCCACGAGGTTCTGCCACGTCGTGCTGCCGATGCTGACGCCGACCGCGCTCCCGAGCTGCCGCACGAAGCCGTACATGGCAGCCGCAGCCGCAATGTCTCCTGGTTTTGCCATTGCCTGGCAGGCAAAGGTCTCTGTTTGATGATGGTCAGCAGTTGCGCTCTTGTATCAGAAGGCTGTTTGTTAGCAGCACTCACGAGCATTGAGCACGGCGCCGTTCCCGATGCCAAGGATCATCAGCGAGACCACCCAGACCCCGGTTGATACCCCTTCCGTCCAGAGGAGCTGGAGTCCGACCCCGAGGGCAATGAGGAACCACCCAATCCAGATCGCATACCGATAGTTGTTACAGCGGCTGACTAGGACACCTGTCACGGCACCACTGGGGATGACGAGAAGGACCACAGCCAAGAGACTGATGGCAGCTCGTACAGGGCTGTCGCGCTTCACAAACTGGAAAAAGGTTGGAACATAGTACAGTTCTCCGTACATCTGTTTGGGGGCCTTTGTTTAGCTACACGCCTTTCCCCGTAGATCTGATTCTCCAACCTCGAAGGGGGCAAGTACTCACCACTATACCTTGGATAAACCCGCCACTGTATGCGACAATGGCGCTCCAGCTGTAGAAGAGGCCGAGCTTGAGCATTGGTTCCTTTACGCAGTACGATTCCCAGATGCCTGTAGCAACGAGGCCCGCGAAGCCAACGACCATCGGGGCGATGACCTGCGGGCTGGACCAGGGGAACTGGATACCGGCCGACGAGAGGGCGAAGAGAAACAGAGACAAGCTCGCAGGAAACAACGCGCCTCCGACCCAATCGATCCTGGCCAACTTCTCGCGTACTGACTCCACCCGTGCCGTCATGGTCAGGAGAACAGGTACGACCACAAAGCCAAAAGCGCAGAATGGGAAATTCAGATAGAAGATCCAGCGCCACGTCGTGTTCTGGACTATCGAACCTCCTATCAGAGGCCCGATGATCAGTCCTACCGCCCATCCGAGCGACATGACGGACCAATACTTTGGCCGGTGGAGCAAAGGGACAATGTCGGTCAGAAGCAACAAGCTCAGTATCCAGATGCCACCGCCCCCTACCCCCTGGACTGTGCGGCCTACGAGCAGCAGGCTGATGCTGTGGGCGACGCAGCAGAGTATGCTGCCCAGCGTAAACATGCCCAGGGAGAACATCAGGCAAATGGGCCGCCCGAAGATCTCGCTGGTGCTCGCTATGGGCGGCATGACCACGGTAGAGGCCAAGAGATAGGACGTTCCTATCCAGAAACTTTGCGTTGTGTCTCCGCCTATCTCCACCGTGATGGTCTGCAGGTCTCGGTATCAGTAGGCACTATCTGGCGGGCGCACAAGAGAGGCCACGACTTTACCTTCAAAGCAGTGACGATGATGGATGCGTCCAGCGCAACGACCATGTTTATAACCGTCAGCGACAAGATGATGTAAAGCTCATGCTTGGTAATCTTCCACTCCAAGACGGTTTGTGCCTGGGCCTCCTCGTCTGCTTCGCCATGTTCTCTCTTGGCAGGCAGGACGGGAGTCAACGTCTCAACTGAACGGCCACCTCTCTCAATCGACTCTGGCTGACTTCCTCTCTCGTCCGAGGTTACAGTATCTGTTGATTTCGCCATGGTTTCGGGGCCTGCAGCGTTACAAAAACCATACAGCTGTGTAGAGGAGGAATAAGATATGTGTGAAAAGGTAGGGAGGGACCTGGTTCCCCTTGGCTGCCAAGAAAATTATAGAGCTGTGAGGGTATCGAACGGGGTGCCGGGTCGATCCTGGGCTCCCTGACGGTAACCGACGAACGGCCACCATCGCGACGCAGATGGGGGGCCGACGGCAATGGGATGGGGCGTTTGTTTCCCGCCTGCGTCCCCGTCGACGTGATTGACCAAGATGCGAAGAATCTAGGCGTTGCGATGAGGGTCCCCCGGGCCTAAACAAACAACGGGACTGATTCCTATTGGCGAGCATGATCTGGGGGACTGGAGTATTGGTGTTTTTTGTGTTTTTTTGGGACTGGGGCCCCCATATTCTATTCCAATACACCCCCAAAAACGTGTCGAGTCGAGTGGAAACTCACGTTACCATCGCATCAACCCCCAATGCAACGCAACTCGAATAGGACAATCGGCCGCGTGTGCAGATCCCGCCCACCCCTCTCCTCTCCTCCCCCCCTGTCAAGGACGATTCCCGGTACAATCAATATTGGCGGCGCTGAGACGAAAATGGTTAGCTGGTACAGATGTTATCCATAGCTATACTCCATAACGTTACCTCGTTTTCATTGAACAAGCCTCCTTGTCGGCGTACGAAGTACATGGCAAACATGCGCAGAAACACGCCGTATCGGCTGTGCGCCGTCAGCCCATCTCAAAGGAGGATGGATGACAAGAGGGAGGCTGCATTGCATGGGGTCACACGGCAGGGTTCAATATCACCGCCCCCGAATTGTATTCTATTCTAAACAAGGCATGCGCCGTAGCAAGCGATGCCTCGATCGGAAGGCCTGCGTCACCGGCTGTGTCTTGGGGGCCAACATGTCGGACAACAAAGAAGGCCAGACATGAGAGGAGCGGTCGTGAAACCCGACATTGCGAATGCCAGGTGTTCAGTTAGACGCTGGCTCGCTTCTCAAGACAAGCGGCTGAGACCTCGTTGGGCAGGAAGAAGTAGCTAGGTGCGACGATTCCTCGGACGACTCTCGGAACGCAACACGCGGTACACCCTGGCCCCTAAAGTGAACCCCTGAACCGGGCGACGTATCGTACTTGTCTGGCCGGTCCCTACCCGGACACGACCGGAATTGGTCCTCGGAATCTCTCTGACTGGCCTCCTCTGCTGATAGATTTGGACAATCTCCTTACATCGGCGCCACCAATGACGAGGGAAGGATTTATCCGTACTGAGATCAGCCTCCATCATCCACGACGCTGCTAATGGCCCTGTTGCCTTCCAAACACACCGCGTCTCTCGTGTTTGGGTCAAACCTGCCGCTCCTTGCTGCATCATTTAGCTGGCCTATTGTATCCCTCGACTCATTCGATGCTGGATGGCTTGGCTGATTGTCTGATGATCGTATCGCAGATTTGATTGCCCGCTCGGCACGGCAAGGGGGGCCGAGGTACAAGAGCCAATCAATGTTGAATATAAGCTATAACGTACCTAGAACCAACAGACAATGTCATCCCTGCGGCTTGCTCTTCTTTGTTCTCGCAAACAAAGCCTAGTCGTTCCCAATAATCATTCCTTGGCAAGCAATCGCTGTTCATCATTTGTCTCTAGGGGGCCGACGTCTGATGTATGTGCGTCTGCTATGATAGCGTCCTATCCTCCAGCGCCTGATTTGGGTAGAGCCTGATGGGAGATGAATGGGAGGAATGCCGTTTGCTGGCCCCAACGTTGCACTGTGGAGGATAGTCTTGGCCATGTACGCAGTAAGCTGATGCTGCTTCGATAGGGGTGGACGAGAGCTGTGCCGCCAATACGGCGTCGCAAAGGGGTGGGTGGAGAGGTCAGCATCCTGCATCTTGCCCCTATGCTTGAAATTTCGACCCGGTACGGCGGCACCAGAAGGATCGGGGACCGATGCATGCTGGGTGGTGCTACTCAACACACCGGTATATACTTGTAGATGCATCTCCGCTGTGTTGTGTTCTGACTGAACTCTTGCAACTTGAACGTATTTTCAACGGTGCACATTTTCTACATCAGTCCGAAGCTGTGTGCCAGTGCACGTGAGTCTTTTGCTTTGTCCGTCAATGTCCATGCTTGCCGTTGCTGACTTCAAAGCAGATCAGAACCATGGTGATGAGCTCCGCTGAAAAGGCCCGCGGCGGTGGCGGGCAAGAGCAAGAGCAAAATGATGCGATCGCCATATGTGGCATGGCTCTCCGTCTCCCAGGGGGGGATCGCAACGCCAGAGGCACTCTGGGATCTTGTTGTTAACAAAAAGGACGCGAGGGGACCTGTTCCAGATGACAGATACCGCATCTCCAGCTACTACTCACCCTCCGGCAAGCCCGGTCACGTCAAGTCGGAGCACGGCTACTTCCTCAATGTCGACGTTGGCGCTCTCGATACGTCATTCTTCAGCTTGCCCAAGACGGAAGTAGAACGGCTCGACCCTCAGCAAAAGATGCTGCTGGAGCTTACCCAGGAGTGCTTCGAGAGCGCCGGTGAGTCCGACTACCGAGGCAGGCCCATCGGGTGCTACATCGGATCCTTTGGCGAGGATTGGCAGGAGATCCTTTCCAAAGACTCGCAGATATTTGGCCTTTACAAGGTCAGCGGGTACGGGGACTTTGCATTGTCGAATCGTGTCTCGTACGAATACGACCTCAAAGGACCGAGCATGACCGTTCGCACGGCCTGTTCTTCTGCCCTGGTAGGACTTCACCAGGCCTGCCTGGCGATCCGAAGCGGCCAGTGCTCAGGGGCCATCGTGGGAGGGACCAACCTGATCCTCGCGCCGGGGCTGACGGCCAGCTTGTCCGAACAAGGAGTGCTGTCCCCGAATGGCTCCTGTCGGACTTTCGACGCTGACGCTGATGGCTACGTGAGAGCCGAGGCTGTCAATATGATATACGTCAAGAACCTCGAAGACGCCCTGAGAGATGGGAACCCCATCAGAGCAGTCATCAGGGGTACTTCGAGCAACTCGGACGGGAAAACGGCCGGTCTCATGCAGCCTAGTTTCGAAATGCACGAGGCTATGATCCGATCCGCGTACCAGCAGGCTGGTCTTGACCCGACCCTCACAGGGCTCGTGGAATGCCATGGGACTGGAACCCCCAAAGGCGACCCGATAGAGGCGCAGGCTGTCGGTAACGTCTTTGGCGAGAAAGGGGTAAGCCACTTTTTGAGCCATCCGTTCTCCTGTGCTGTTTTCCCGACTGAAAGCTAAGCCGTAAACTCCAAGATACACATGGGCTCAGTCAAGCCTAACCTGGGTCACTCGGAAGGGGCATCCGGGATCAGCTCTCTCATCAAGGTCGTTCTGGCTCTGGAGCACCAGATCATTCCTCCCAACATCAAGTTTGACAAGCCTAACCCCGGTATCCCGTTCGCCGACAAGAAGCTTAAAGTTCCAACAGATGCTACCCCATGGCCTGAAGACAGAGCTGAGCGCGCTTCGGTCAATTCTTTCGGCATCGGGGGTACCAACGCCCACGTAGTCGTTGAAAGCACCAGAAGCTACTTCGGCGAAAATGCCAAGGTGGTACAGATTTCTCCTGTGGAGGACGGGAACGGTCCCTGTGATGGAATGAACGGAGACGACCAGGAAGACCGTGTTCTTGAGAGAGAAGAGACCTCTCTGCTGGTCTTCTCGGCGAACACAGCCGAGTCTCTGAATCGCCGAGTTGCCGGGCTGGAAAATTATCTAAACGAGGCTCCCGCTGCACAGCCAGATTTGGCATATACTCTGGGGTCCCACAGGGTTCATATGCCTCATCGAGCCTTCGCCCTAGCCCGTGGCGGAACTTTCATCAACACCTCGCCTTCCCAAGTGGTACCCACGGAGCGCGCTAGCTTGGTCATGGTCTTCACCGGCCAGGGTGCGCAATGGCCCGAGATGGGCAAGCAGCTCCTCTCGAACGAGCAGTTTGCCGCATCCATCGGACGAATGGATGCTGCTCTCCAGAGCCTCCCAGAGCCCCCGTCATGGTCCATCAAGGGGGAGCTTTCCCTATCTCCTGATGAGAGCAACACGGATCGAGCGGAATACTCCCAGCCACTCTGCACAGCAATACAGATTGCCCTGGTGGATACACTGGCTCATCTTGGTGTTCGTCCCTATGCAGTCGTGGGTCACTCTTCAGGCGAGATAGGGGCGGCCTACGCGGCCGGCAAATTGGACTCAGCCCAGGCCATACTCGTTGCCTACTTTCGAGGGCTATCGATGAACAGGGTAAAAATCGATGGCAAGATGGCAGCGATTGGGATGCCGTCGTACTCTATATACCCGTTCTTAGTTTCTGGCACAACCATCGCATGTCAGAACTCGCCCACGAGCACAACCATTTCAGGGGACTCAAAAAGCATTGAGCAAGTAGTTGCGGCGGTACAAGAACACTCACCCAAAGTATTTGCCAGGATTCTCAAGGTGGATCGAGCATACCATTCCCACCATATGAATGACGTTGGCGAATGGTACCAGTCTGCAGTGGCCAAATATCTCAACGTCGATTCATGCCGGCCGCAAGGAGACGAGGCACTGTTCTTCTCCAGTGTCACGGGCATGCAGATGATGCCCGACGACGGCGTTGGTTCAAGGTACTGGCGAACCAACATGGAATCTCCGGTCTTGTTCTTTGATGCTATCAAGGCCATGCTCGAGCAACATAGACGGCTCGAGAGTGGGCAAGTGCCAGTGTTCCTCGAAATTGGTCCGCACGCTGCTCTTGAGGGGCCACTGCGACAGATACTGGCCCACGAGGAAACGAAATTCTCGTATGCCTCTTGTCTTGCGAGATCGCAGGACGCGACCGAGACCTTTCTGTCCTCCTTGGGCAAGCTACACCTGCACAACTTCAAAGTTGACTTTGCACGACTGAACAACCGGGCGGATAAAGCAAAGGTGCTTGTAGACCTTCCGACGTACCCATGGCAACACGACCACTGTCACATGTTCGATACCCGCGTAATCCAGGAGTGGAAATACCCCAAGTTCAAGCGTCACGAGCTTCTCGGCATTCGCGTGGCGGAGAGTACTGACAACGAACCCTCGTGGAGGAACGTGCTCAGCTTGAAGAATGTGCCTTGGGTCGGGGATCACAATATCAAGGGCAATGTGATATTCCCTTGTGCTGGGTATATTGGCATGGCTGGAGAAGCCACAAGGCAGATGCGCTCGGGCGAGTTCCACGGCTTCAGCTTGCGCAAGGTTGTTATCGACACAGCTATGGTGATCAAAGAGCCAGATACTATCGAGATCATGACATCCTTACGTAGATTACGACTAACCGACAGTGTCGAAAGCGCTTGGTACGAGTTCACCATAACCTCACACAACGGTTCTACCTGGACCCGGAATTGCTTCGGGGAGGTTTGTCCTACCGTTGATGCTCTCGGTGAAATCGAAAAGACAGGTCACCACCTCCCCAGATGTGTGCCAACCGATAGCTGGTATCGTGTAATGAGGAAACTGGGGGCTAGATATGGTCCAGCGTTCCAGGCTCTGTCGGAAATTTCGTGTTCTGCGACAGCATACCAGGCACGAGGTCGGGCGATCCATACCTGTGAAGATGGCGAAGAGTTCTATGCCGTCCACCCAACAAAGATTGACGCGTTCCTCCAGCTCAGTGAGTAACTTCAAGGTCTACTTCTCCCCCTGTCAGGTCTGCTTGAAGAGTAAAAAGATCCGAATCGAGCGAATTGCAAGACTGTTACTCCTGGAGCACGACTGACTAAAGCGGTTGCTAACCCGTGGACTTGGAGTGAGCACTGCCGCTCATAGAGGAACGGGCAGAAACGTCGGACAGTTGACTGTCCCAACTTACATAGAGAGGGCAGACTTTGCAATCTCAGTGTCTGAACTCGATATGAAGACGAATGCAACCATTCTGCCACGAGGTGCCAGTAAGTGAAGCCAGGTTCCTGGTTGTCCTTTTCTTTCCGTGTCCTTCGTGATAGCAACTCCATCAGGACTAGACTGCTTTGGTATGAGCATTATACAAGTGGCGTGACTTGGGAAGGTCTGCGGGCTGGTCGTTGTTGTTTTACTTGCCTTCTCCCTCATCATCCATGTTCAGTATTCGCTGACAGGCTCTCCAGTCTTTGGAGGTGGCTATTCCCTCAACTCGGACGGAGCGACGGCTTTCAGTCTCGCGGGTGTCAAACTCAGTCCACTAGACGGGGGGATGGGCCGGATCACACCGATCCTCATGCCGGGGCAAGAGTCTTCTGGCAGCCAGCTCTGGACTTTCTGAACCTCCAGAAGCTCATAGTGCCCCATCCTGAGCAAGCATCGTATTTTTCCGTTGCCGAACAGTTCCACCGTGTCTGTGCGGCGGAAGCCCTCAGGCGTATCGAAACGGTGACGTCCGCGGAGCCACATCTTGAGAAGTTCCGCTCCTGGCTGGCGACTCAGCCGGCGCCCAGCACAGGTGCGAAATTCGAGGAGCTACGCGACATACTCTCGGCCACTTCTTTGGGTGCCATATCCACCGCAATGATATTGGTGCTGGACAATATAGAGTCGATCTTCAGTGGCTCCGTGGAACCGCTTGAGATCCTCTTGCCCGAGAACACTCTTACGAATGTTTACGATTTTTTGAGTTTGACCGATCGCAGTCGGTTCATACAGCTCTTGGGGCATAGCAAGCCAAACCTTCGCATTCTTGAGATTGGTGCCGGAACCGGAGGTACAACGAACAGTTTCTTGCAGGGCTTGAAGCACCCCGACACTGGCCACTTGTTATACTCCAGCTATACCTATACTGACGTGTCACCCGGCTTCTTTGCTGCAGCTCGGGAGCGTTTCAAGGACTTTCCCTCAATTACATTCCAGGCGCTAGACATCACCAAAGACCCGATCAGTCAAGGATTTGATCAAGGAGCCTTTGATCTCGTCATCGCAGCCAACTGTCTTCACGCAACAGAGAGCCTGCATGTTACTCTGACAAACGTAAAAAGGCTCTTGAGCCCGCAAGGGCAGCTCTTCATGGAGGAACTCTGCTGTGATGTCAAAGCCATAAATTTCATCATGGGTGTACTCCCTGGGTGGTGGCTCGGCGCCAAAGATGGAAGGGCCGAGGAGCCATACGTGAGTCCTGCTCGGTGGGATGCTGAGCTACGAGATGCCGGGTTCTCTGGGGTGGACGCGCTGGCATATGACGGCGATACGCCGCACCAAATGCTCGCATACATGGTCGCAAAACCAGATACGATGAGATTCCAACCCGAACCCGTGACAGTTCTGCACGGACAATCCTCGTTGCAAATCGCAGAGCAACTCCGGACTTCTTTGGGGAAAAGCGGATGCCGAGCAACCCTTTACGATATTTCAGACGGAATTCCGCCCATGCAGTCAAACATCATCACAGCCGTGGACTTGCTCTCTCCCTTCCTCGAAGATGTTGACTCGCGGAATTTCGCCGTCTTCCAGGGGATCATCACTAGCGCAGCAGAGTCCAAGGCGTCCGTTCTATGGCTGACCAGGAGCTCCCAGGTGCATTGTCAAGACCCGCGATTTGCGCACATTATTGGAGCCGCACGAACGATCCGGAACGAAACCGACATCGACTTGGCCACCTGTGAGCTGGACAACCTTGATGAACACAGTCTGGAATTGGCCGTAAGCGTATTCACGCACTTCCAAAAGCAACGGCATGGCCACGAGGAGCCCCCAGAGTACGAGTACGCCATCGCTGAGCACAGAGTACAAGTCAGCAGGCTATACCCAGTGCATGTTACAGAAGAGCTCTGCCAAGCTCAAAAATCCCAAGCCGATGTCCATGATCGGCTCGCGTTGGTCGTGGAGAAGTATGGCAGACTGGATAGCCTGAGCTGGGTGCCGTCCCAATTACAACAGACTTTGGGCAGGCTTGAAGTCGAGGTCGAGACTAAAGCAGTGGGAATGAACTTCAAAGATGTGCTGATAGCCATGGGCATCGTCGAGTCAGATACTGCTGCAATGGGGCTCGAAGCTTCTGGTGTTGTTCAACGTATAGGACGGGACGTCGTCGACCTCAAGGTCGGCGATCGAGTTCTCGTCTTCGGCGGTGCTTGCTTCTCGACGACTATTCGGATATCAGCCGAGCTGTGTGCCGTAATTCCGGACAAGCTTGGCTTTAACGATGCAGCGACTATGCCGTGCGTCTTCTCAACGGTAATCTACGGACTGATGGATATCGGAAGGCTTGCAAGCGGCCAGGTGAGTTGAGTGTCATCACTTCTGCGTATCTGTACATCTGACTTGGTACCACAGACAATTCTCATCCACTCCGCATGTGGTGGCGTAGGACTTGCAGCTATTCAGATTGCCCGTATGGTGGGAGCCGAGATATTTGCGACCGTTGGTAGCAAAGAGAAAGTCGGGTACTTGAAACAACTTGGCATTCCGACGAATCGCATCTTCCATTCTAGAGATGTTTCGTTCGCAAAGGGTGTCATGCAAGGGACGGGCGGAAAGGGAGTCGACCTCGTCCTCAACTCTTTGTCAGGGGAGCTTCTCCATGCTTCCTGGGACTGTGTTGCAGAATTCGGACATTTGATCGAAATCGGCAAACGCGACCTGATTACAAACGGCAAACTTGCTTTGAACCCGTTTGAGCTAAATCGCAGCTACCACGGTGTTGATCTCGGTCATCTCGTCGACATCAGACCTGGGGAAGGTGGTCGGTTGCTGAAGAAGATTGTCGAATACTACGAGACTGGGCACATTCAGCCGATCCATCCGATTCGCGTATTCCCGCCAGATCATGTCGAGGAATGCTTCCGATATATGCAAAAGGGGCAACACATTGGCAAGATAGTTGTTCCAATGGACACCAACACGGCGCCAGCCCTCGGGACGCTCAGCTCGCCACCGCAAAACGCCATCTTTTCTCCGTCTGGGACGTACCTATTGGTCGGCGGACTGGGAGGTCTCGGGCGCGAAGTATCTAACTGGATGGTCGAGAGTGGTGCGCGTCATCTGATCTTCCTAAGCAGGCGCACTGCTGGTGCCGAGGACGATGAGCGATTCTTTGAAGACCTTCGCAGTCAGGGCTGTTCCGTTGTAGCCGTCCAGGGAAGTGTCTCGGATGCGGCCAGTGTGGATGCTGCGGTGGCGGCGGCCCAGACACCAATCAAGGGCGTCCTGAATATGAGCATGGTTTTGCGCGACCAGAGCTTCCTAAATATGACATATCAGTCATGGAGGGACGCCGTCGATCCCAAAGTCCAGGGCACATGGAACCTACACAACTCATGCCCCGATGTCGACTTCTTCGTCTTGTTCGGCTCCATCTCTGGCCTGTTTGGGCAGCAAGGCCAGGCGAATTATGCAAGTGCTAATGCATTCCTGGACGCCTTTGTGCAATATAGGCACAGCTTGGGGCTGCCTGCCGGTGTCGTTGACATTGGAATGATGGGCGAATACGGCTACGTTGCGAGTAACCCGCAGCTCCTGGACCGATTGACGGCAGAAGGTGGCTATGGCGTGGGCACCTCCCAACTTCTAGATTGTCTGCGCATCGTAATTCATGCACCCGCCAGCACAATCTCGGTTCCCGATGGCTCGTTCTCGGAGCGATCCCAGCTTGCTCTTGGCGTTCGGTCCTCGATCCCGCTCACAGACGCGGCAAACCGGCTCGCCTGGAAGAACGACCGCCGAGTGTCGTATTACCGAAACGGCCAAAGCAGCACCTCGTCAGATGTTCCGACCGGCAGCAGCAGCAGCAGCGCGGCAAATCCGAGGCTTGCGGCGTTTCTCAGAGACGCTATGCTGGACCCATCGTTATTGACAAACGATGGGTCCGTTGCATCATTCTTAGCTCGAGAGGTCGCACGTCATCTCTTCGAGCTGCTGCTGCGGCCTGTCTCGGACGACGGCGGCGAGATCGACCTACAACGCTCGCTCCAGGACGCCGGCCTAGACAGCCTCGTGGCCATTGAGATGCGTGCCTGGTGGCCGTTTGGTGATATTTCTATTTTGGAAATGATGGCAGGAGGCAACCTACGGGGCTTGGGCCAGCATGCGTTCAAACAGCTGCAAGCCAGACACGCGCCGGCTTCCGAGGTGCAAAGCGGGAAGCACAGCGTATCCGAGATTCTGACCATCAAGATGCCGTAGTCGAGTTAGTTCGGAGTGATGAGGCGTCGTCTGTGGCGAATGCGATGCCCGCACCCTAGTCACACGCGCGTTCCAATCGGGAAATGAGAGGACTTGTTTTTGGCGCGTGGCAGTGCTTCCAGGATCAAGGACCAGGACGGATCGGACGGTTCATTTACGAAGTACGGATACGGTACGGAGTACGGAGTACTCCGCGACCCAACGGCTGGGGCTTGTAGTTACACAGGAGGGGGTATGTCTGGGTGAGGTATCCATATGTAGGGAGGGATATGCACCACAGCCCTCCGTGCTGTGAGTCTGTCTGTGATGCAAGGAGGAAAGCGCCAGGGACAGTACTCTGTGTAAGAGCCTCCCTTGAACCTTGCTTGGGTTGTTCCTTCCCTCCTGAGCCGGATTGCCGTGCGATCAGGGACGCTAGGGTAGTTAACGTTGGTAGAAAGCCCCACAGTTGCCCGATCTCTCTCCACGCTAACCAGGAACGTGTGGAACAAATGACGTTGGGAGACGACGAGGGCCCCTTCTCATTCCTCACCATGAAACTCGTTGCGTAAAGGTACCAATGTACGTAGTAACGTTAGGTATCTCATATCAGTCGCTGCAACCAAATAGTTACACAGTGGATTCACTTAACTATGACCATGGCGATGACGATGACGGCGCATTGTGTGCACAGATGGACGGTTCTTGCATATATAACCACGATCCGCGGACGCTGAACGAGTCTGTTTCCCACACATCATCAACAGCATCTACACAATCAACAACACCTCTCTCTCACTACGCCTTTATAACCCCCAAAAAACACTTCCCACCCCGCCGTCATAATGCAGTTCCGTACCGCCACCATTCTTGCCCTTGTCGCCGCCACTGCGAACGCCCAGGTTGACAGCGTCATCAGCCAAATCACGAGCGAAGCTGGCGGTGTGGCCTCCACGATCACAGGAGGTGCCGGCTCCGTCATCAGCTCGGCAACTGGCGGTGCAGGATCCGTCATCTCCAGCGCCGAGTCGGCTGCTTCGTCGGCTTTGTCCTCAGCTCGCAGCGAGGTGACAAGCGCTGTCGGATCCGCCACCGGCACCACCACAATCACTTCTGGCGGCGTCCTCACCGTGACCTCGAGCAGCGCTAGCCGAGCAGTCAACGGTACCGGTGCCGTCGGTTCCTTCACGAGTTCCATCGCAAATGCCGTGACCAGCCACCCTTCCGTCACCACTCACACTTCAGGCGGAACTGTAAGTAGCCTCCACAATACTATGAGACTGTCTTTGAGCACGTGTAACTAATATAACCCGCAGGTCATCGTTGAGTCCTTCACTTCTACCACAACCGACGGCTCTGGAAATGCTGCTCCCCAGGCCACGCCGTTTGTCGGCGGGCTTATGGCCGCTGCCGGCATCGCCGCTTACCTTTTGTAAGCGGCTTACGGCAATGATTGGACGAAATGTTACTTAGCGGTACAAGATGTACCTAATAATGAGCCAGTGTATTGTCAAAAGCAGGCGTTTATTTTTAATCATAATGTATGCAATGGGGCATTGCGATGTTTGTTACATATACCACTAGCACATCAAAATGATGTACGACATAATCACTATACCAAACAACTTTCAGCGATAACGTACACCCACCCTATCTGCGCCCGTAATCTGACTCGCCGTTCCGCTAGAAACAAATTCTAAATCTCGTATTAGCCCCACAGCACATGTTCCCTCCATTGCCATCGTTTTTTTTAGGTCGCCACAAGTCTGTTGGGACCCGGGGGGAAAGCAAAGCTGACGAATCCGGGGTTAAACCTTGGCCGAAACCAGATCAGCGGAACCTACTGTTTACGCGGGCACAACAGCGACGATCTCGATGATTGTTATTTCCAATCAGCTTTGCTTTGTCTCACAATCTCAAGCTACACAGTGCTGCATATTCCCTTTCTTGGAGGCGTACAATCCATGGTCATGCCGGTCCCAAACCTGCCCATGTTGTCGGTAGAAGGTTGCCACTACAGTCTACCGGTATCCGTACAGTCCACTAGTTAGTTAGTAGTTACCGGTCGACCTATTTGTAGACATAACAATAAGGACCCCCGATGGTATCGAGCAATTCCCGTACCGAGCGCTTGCCAGCCAAGGGGGCGAAGTCGAGCGTGTCGTCGAGCGTGACGTTGGGGCTCGGCGGTTGGTCGTACCATGTACCCGTCCCTTGGATCGTCTACAACGAGATGGATTGTCACGTCAGTACTGTCAAAACCAAAGTAGTAAACCGGCTTTCGGGGGCTGGTGGTGAACGGAGAAACAACTGCCACGCACATGTCCTCTGCTCTCCCAGTCCAGGTTCTGCCACAGGAAATACAGACGATCGACCTGGCCGTGATGCAGGTAGAAGCCCGGCTCCAAGGGCGAGAAGTAGAAGTCTGCTCCCGGATCCCCGGCTGGCATTCCGACGTGTCAGCGTTTCGAATGGGCCTTGTCTGCTCCTAGAGAATAGGGGAGGGATATGGGGGGGGGGGTACCGCTACTCACAGATGGCGTAGTGTCCACCCCCATGAATCCCCAGCGTCAGCGGTGCCGAGTACTCGTACCGCAAGTCGCCGTTCACAAGCGCCTGGAACATCTCAATGTCCTTGCCCTGCAGGATCGCGTCCGTGGTGTTCCGGAACGTCGCCCACTTGGACGCCACCTCGGTGTTCAGGTTGCGCTTGAAGCAGCGCGGGTTGTGCGTCAACGGCCCCGAGACCGTGTCCCAGATGGGCTGCACCAGGGTCGACGGCCCCAGATTGATCGTGTGGTTGGCGAACGGTCCGTTCTTGGAAACCGGGTGGTCCTTGACACACCCACCGCCCGACCCCTTTTCCACCCCGAAGCCGAGCAGCGGGTTGGGGGCGTCGGGATCCGCCTTGCCGTTTCCCCCGAGCGAGGTAGGCGAGCCGTCGAACAGGGGGGGATTTGTCCATGTCGTTGGCGTCGAGGCCCCATTCCCAGTAGGGTATTGTCCCTTGGTAGATGGTTCAGCCGGGATATCAGGGAGGCGATGGGTAGGTAGGTAGATCAGAAAGGGAGGGTTTACCGGTGTAACCACATTGGTTTCGAAGCATGCCCTCGTACGTCGAGAGGAAGAACCGATGAAAGACGAAAAAGGTCGCCTGATTTTCTTTTCAGCCAGACGCGTACTTGTGTGTGAAAGGCCTCGGGCTTGACTGACCGAGAAGTGCACATAAGGGGTCATGAGGACGTGCAGTACGGCAAAGTCATCGAAAGCTGATCTGCGCGCAGCCGTCTTAGTATACGCTGCTGCTCTATAGAATGTGGCCGGATTCCTTTCTTTCGCCAACGCGCGACTTACTTTGCGCCGGTTATGTTGGTATATCGACTAGGCTGTTGCATCAGACACTCGACAGCCTGCACGTAGGCAATCCTCTCCGCGGCCGGGATCGTCCTCCTGCAGAGTGTGCATCGTCAGTGTGATTCGTGAGAATGAGAGGCCTTTGAGATTACGCAGACGTACCACTCCTTTCGGATTCTGACATTATCCGTCGAACACCCAAGGTTATCACCACTTGCAATACGAGCGATCGCATTCGAGTAGGCCGTCTTGCTCAGATCCGACAGCACCTTGCCGGAGTCGATATCCTCTTGAGCACATGCCCGAGGATAGATACTCGCGAGGGTGGGAGCACATATGATCCCAAAGATAAGCAGCACGTTCAGAATACGCTGATAGACGCTCATCGTGGCATAAGCAGTCCTGGAATTGCGATATGGCAGAACCACGAGGATTGGGGGAAAACATAGTCATTCTCGACAGCGACTTTGTATGTTTCACGGATTCTCCGATCTAACTAGAAGGGCTCGTTAGTCACTCCCAGGGCAACAAGCCGGATGCAGTCAACATGTACCTACAGGCTACGGAACGGCAAAAGACAGCATTTCGGTAGGTATAGTCCATCTGTCATTACAGAAAGATTACCCAAACAGACATTCATCCGAGGAATCCACCAAATATAATCAAACCATGCGAGTGCCACTGGGCCAGCATGTCAATACCAACCCTGTAGACGCTGTAGCCCGCCAAGTCGAGGCTAAGTATGCAACCAGACATCTATCTCACTGTAACACGACTGTAACACGAGCCTCATTTCATTGGTCACAGTTTGGTGGTTATTTGATTGTTTGACTCGCAACCCGGGCTCAATCACGATGCGCCGGCAGCGTATGCGTCTTTTCCGAGTGTTGTGACATTCACCCGCGACTTGCCTCACTGTGCACTCGTTATATTGTGACACATCGGATTCTTCGGCAGTCAAACCGGCCAGTTATATTCTCAGGCATCTTTGTCTGTCAGCTGAATCACATGTCTGTTTCGTTTCCATCTTAACCTTCTCGGCAGCGTCGTTCGTTATTGGCGTTCAAGACCTTTGGGACGCGGAGAAGTCAGACTCTGGCGCATTTTCACCGCCACCCCCAGCCGAGCTCCAAAGTACTCCAACCAATGACCACTCGCTTCAGATCGACAAAATGGCCCCATCAGACGAAAACGAGTAAGAAACATGACCCGA
Source organism: Arthrinium puccinioides (assembly GCA_022414665.1). Lineage (NCBI taxonomy): Eukaryota > Fungi > Ascomycota > Sordariomycetes > Amphisphaeriales > Apiosporaceae > Arthrinium > Arthrinium puccinioides. Next base: position 1,634,813 of record JAIUNF010000005.1, read on the forward strand.
CCGTCTCACAAGCAGACCACTCATTTGGGCGAACAAGGCAGGGCGTACTCGCTTACAACTGGACGTTGATTCATTTGAGCGCTCTATGTAGGCATCGTCGTTGGGCATGGCGTCAGGTCAAATTATTTCTAACACTTTTTAATCCCAGCAGAGCCCTAGTTTACAGGCTGTAGAATTTTAGCTTCATCTTTCATCTTCATCTTGATGCTTGTCGCCCATCTGCCTCCTCGGCTCTCTCATCGTGAGCCAGACCCGACTGTTCAAGGGGTGGCCTTGCTCATCGAGATCAAGCGCTTGACACCGACCTGAATTTTGTTAGAAAATCATCCTGTCCTGTCTGCAACGTGCACTTACCATCCAGTTACCACACTCTTCGGTCTTGTCCGTCTGTATCTGCACCTGCAACCGCTGCGCCTCCGCGTAGTTCTTGCCCTCCAGAGCGAGACCAAGCTGCGCCAGCTGCTCAATGGTTTCCGGCTTCACAAGCTCTTCGTTGTTCAAGTGATCAAACAAAATGTTGAGCCGCTTCTGCGTGTCCCTCACTTGTTGGGCAAACGACGCAGGGGCTTTCGCCGCTACGCGTGCCATGTCACGCTCCAAGACGTCGACAAGCTGTCGGGCGTTGGCCGGAATGTGTGATCGGTCACCGGGAGGGTACTTGGTCGAAGGCGGTGGAGCCGACAGAGGCGGGCCAGGAGCAGGCGAGCCTTGAGCTGATGGCGTTGCGTTACGTGGAGGACCGCCCATAGGAGGACCGTTCATAGGAGGACCACCCATAGGGGGGCCGCCCCGCGGAGGACCACCCATAGGAGGACCGCCCATAGGAGGACCATTTGCAGGTGGGCCACTGGGAGGTCCCTGATGCTGCGAGGAACCGTCGTAAGGGGATGGTGCGTATTGGCTCGGCGCCTGTGCACCTTGGGAAGCGGGTGCGTATGGGTTTGGTGGCGGCGCCCTGCTGCCGCCATATGATGGCGGAGGCATGCCAGCGTTTTGAGGAGGCTGGCTGGATTGAGGAGCGGGCGATGGGGCGTATCGACTGGTAGAAGGACCTGTCGCGGGGGGCGCGTTGTACGGCGATGCTGTTCTGGGAACGAATCCTGACATGGGCGGTGGCATGCCAGGGCCCCCGGCTCCTTGCGCAGATGGGGGAGGAGCATACTGGTTGGCAACAGTAGATCCGGGCCGGGGTGGCGGTGGCATTTGACCAGCCTGTGGCGGTGCACCAAGAGGCGACATTACGCGGGACTGGGCCGGGCCCTTGGGGGAGGGGGGAGGTGGCGTGGCATTGCCTCTGGAGCCGCCATAAGGACTCTGCGGCGGTGGCGGGACTGTATTGGTCTGTCCCGGGAAGGCAGCGCCAACAGGGGCAACACTGGGAGTGTTCCTTCGTGGTGGCGGTGCCCGTGTAACCACCGGCACATCATTCCAGGTGCCAACGTCCTTGGATTGATACGCAGGAGTCCGCGAAGGAGGAGCAGTGGTCTTTGGGGGTCCAAAGTTCGGCGGAGCGGCATTGTATCCAGCACTTACTGAGCTAGGAGCATAACTCTGTTGTTGAGGAGGAGCATAACCCTGTTGTTGAGGAGCGGGCGCAGGTTGATAGCCAGCAGGCGCATACGGGTTGCTAGGCGCATAAGGGTTCGCTGGCGGGTTCTGGATGGGGGCCGTGTAGTGGTTGACAGGAGGCTGCGAAGCAACGGGCTGCGTGGGTGTTTGGTAACCCATGGATGCTTGTGCGGGTGCATGGTAACCCATGGAGGGTTGGACACGCGAGGACGAACGAGGCGCCACGGCAGCTTGAGGGGCGGCCTTTTTCTGCGTGGCCTGCTTGATTCGGTTGCGGGCAACCTCCGCCGCCGGATACTCCTTGGGAAGGAGGTCCAAATACTTCTCGGCAACACTCAACTGGCCATGAGAGGCAACAATGTCTGCATACTCGTTGTACTTGTCGTACAAAGCAGCAAGCTTCCAACCGGATGAAAGGCTAGTCTCACTGTCCTGGAATTTGGTAACCTGGCGGAACACGGTGACCTTCTCGATGAATCCTTGCAGGCTCCTTGCATGGACAGAGAAGGTTGAATCGTCACCTTCTGCCAAGCCAGCTTTCTCAGCTTCCTCGAGCTCAGTGATCCAGATGCCCACCACCTTCTCCAGTTTCGCACCTACAAGGTAACAGAGCGATGCATCCTGTCTAGAGCCGCTTTCAAGAATGCGGTCGCCCAGTGCTTCACATAGATCAGGGAACTCGGCAGCGGTCGCATAGGTGCAGACAGTGGCCAGAGTCTCCTTCCAGTCTACCAAGTCGGCGTTGTAAACGACATCCCAGAGGTTCTTGACGATGACAGACCCAAGAAGACGAAGGTAGCTCGGCATGCCCTCCTTTTGAGAAAGGTAAGCTGACTGGACCTTCTCAACGAGCTCCTCGCCGCCACTGTTGGCAATCAAAAAGGCATCGGCCATACGCTCCTCCTTCAGACAGATCATGGTGGCCTTTTCAAACTGGCCTAACATCAGGGCCTTTGTGATTTGCTTGTCTGCTGTCGAATCACCGTCGCTGAGCAAACGGAAAGGATTGTCCGTCTTGGCACCTTTTGTTGCAGAAAGATTGGCAAGAAAGTCGTCGCCATCGCCATCGCCACCTTCTGAAAAAAACATGGAGAGGCGCTTCTTATGGCCCTTTGCAGCGGCCGGTTTGTCTACCTCGGTCGCTTGGTCCTCGGTGCCCTCTTCAGTCTCCTCCGTAACGCCGTTCGTCTCCTCTTCTTGTGAGAAGCCCAGATACTCCACAATACGCTCGCGTGGTTTCTCGGCGAGAAGCGTCTCGATGACGCGCCATTCAGCCTTCTCCTCATCTGTCTTGGCCTGCTCCTTGTGCACTTCGCAAATGGCCCCGAGGTCACCGGACTTGAGGGAATCCTCGAATTTGTCGGTGGCTGATCCAATATCTGAATCGACAGTGAACTGCGAAATCAGAGTCTTGGAAGCTCGTGACTGGCCAGGTTGTGTGGCAGTTTGTTTGAAAATGACCAATTTTCCACCAAACCCAAAAGACGCACCAACAGGTCGTTCGAGCCATTTAGGTGCCTTGCTCAGTGTGAAAGCGGCGCCCTGGGGTTGGGTCTGAGCCTGAGTGAAGAAGTCCTCGCCATCCAGGTTGCTCTGGGCGTTGCTCTGCACAGCAGCCGGGTTCGTGTTCTGCAGGGTCTGTATCGTGATCTTGCCATCGAACGATGCGGTGGCCGAGAGGTTGGGGTTGTGAGGGTGGAAACGCGTCGAGAAAGTCCAGTTGGTGACCTCTGGGAACTCGCCAAATCGCTCGCCCGTCTGGGGATTCCATATCAGAGTCCTATTGTCTTTGCCGCATGAAAGCAGGAGGTCCTCGTCCTGGTCGCACCAGGACAAAGACAAAACGCCTTGTTCGTGTCCCTGTAATGTCCTTTCGGGTGCGTTTGAGTTCCGTAGGTTCCAAAGCATAATAACAGGGGTAAGGTCGTCGTGTGTTGCCGTCATGAGCCTAGTCGAGTTGTTGGGGTCCCAAGCAATGGCGCTGACGGGCTTTCGGTTGTTGTTGAGGGTCAGAGATGCCTTCTTGGTCTTGAGATCCCAGACGGTGACAAAACCGCCGTCGCCGCCGGTCGCAAGAATGTGCGCCACCTTCCTGTTCCATGCTACACAATCGAGGTCGTGCGCCGATGCGGTGCCGAGCCGGAAGGCGTTCGAGGGGTCGTTGATGTCGTAGATGAAGAGCTCTCCCTTGGCTCCAGCTGTAGCGAGGATCTGAGGTCTAATGGGGTTGAACTGAAGGCTCTTGATGGCGCCCGTGTGCTTTGTGGTGCGCGCAATCAGAGCCTCCGACTCGCCACTGATGAGCTTCTGGGCATCCCAGAGGTCGAGAGACCCGTTTTCGAGTGCACCAGCAATGACACCTTGCGGGTAGTCTTCCGTGGCAGGACCCCAGGCAATGTCGTAGAATCTAGTCACTCGTCAGTTCCGCAGTTGCAAGTCGACGTTGCGCTTCTGGCCATAATTACCTCGAATCAGCGACCAGGCTCGCAATGGGCTGTAGTTCCAAGCCTTGCTCTTGGTTGTCGAGGCTTAGATCCCACAGCTCGAGCTTGGTTTCATCGGAGAAGTCGGCGTCGACAGCTCCAGCTCGGGTGCCGGTAACCACCAAGGGCTTGCCGGCGCCGGGCGACCAGGCAAAGGCGGCTGTGCGCGAGATCTCCCGCAAACGGACCATGATGACTGCAACGCTCTCGAATACGTGTTCGTATAGGGGTCCTCCCAACTCAATAGGGTTCCAAGTTGGGCGGGGCTTCGGGCTCGTGGAGGACAGCTGATTCAGATAGCAGCTGGCATTGGGTCTTCTAGACCGGCTAGGAGTCTCTTCGCGAAGCTGGAGACAGTAGATGAAGAGGTCAACTGTCGTGGTGAGGAACGAGGCTCAAGTCTTGGAAGTATGGATTGGATTGTACATGCAGCAATAAACGGTCATCAAAGGCCAGCTCAGCGGGAAGCAGGTGGGTGACCTTTGCGTTAGCTCTCCCCCGGGGGGGCAAGGTAAGTTGTCCTCCACCGCACGGGCCCACTGCGCCCCACGTAAAGTGGCTTGGGTTCGAGGCTTCCTTTTCACTCACTGGTGATTGATCAAGGGAAGGACCAGTTTACACTGCGATAGACAGTAACTAGCGACATCTTCACTACTTCACTCCACGCAGAATGACGGATACCGCGCGCTGGAAGGCCACAGTCTATGTCGGTGGCCTGGCTTCATTGGTCGACCAATCCAACTTACACGATGCCTTTATACCGTTTGGTGAGATCGCAGACATCTCCCTACCAAAAAACGACAAGCCAGACGCTACAGAGCCTCACAGAGGATTTGCCTATGTGGAATACGAGGATGCAGACGACGCCAAGGAAGCAATCGACAACATGGATCAATCAGAATTTTTCGGCAAGGTCCTAAAAGTCTCCGCGGCAAAGGCTCCCAAGAGCACAAACGAGGGCCTTGGAAGCAAGCAAGCATTATGGCAACAGGTAAGCGTTGAACCCACATTTATGAGGCCTTTCCGTCTGACAATCATTTCAGGAGAGCTGGCTCGCTGAAAACGCCGCGGGGGAGGACGGCATATCTGTCGCGGATGGTGGCAAAGGGGCTTTGGATGACAGGCCCGAGGACCCCATGCAGGGGCTGGAAGGATTGGACGTCGAGGGGCCAAAACCAGAATGAACACAAACTTGAAGATGTTTTGTATTTCCCGTGCGCATAGCGATGGCGTTGGACTTCTGGGCTCATTCAGGGCGGGTTAAAATGAAATGCAACGGCCTGGGTGACAGGCTGACTACTATTTATATCTTGCTCGGCTTCCCTGATCTCTCCTCTCCACACGAGTGAGGTATATGTACAGAGCCTCCTCCCTCTGCTCTCCTGGCCAGCGGTAGTCATCGGAGCAGAAGACCTCGGACATTTTCGTTTAGTGTTCATGGGCTGCGCTCTCAGCAGCGCGGTTTTGACGTGCAAGACGCAAGTTCTTGTCGACATAGAATTTGCGAATGCTGGAGTAGCCGGCAGCGAAGACGGCAAATCCTACGACAATACCTAGCAGGCGGTCATGAGCATCGCAGCGACACAGACAGCTGGAAATTTGCTGAGACGTACCGAGAGGCCACAACTCGGCGGGAATCTCCTTGAGCTTTCGGAGGCGCTGGGAAACAGTGTGTCCTGCGACGGTTCATATCAGCTCCTGATGTTCCTATCTGCTGAACCGTATTTATCGCCCTTCGTCCGATTTATGAAAGCCAATGGGCACGTCGTCGTTCGTCGTAGGGTTATAACATACCGGCCTGATCTTCAGTCTGTGGTCCGATGCGTTAGCTGCTACGTCATGCCGGCCTCTTGCGCTTTTGAATACTCACGGGAGGAGCACGCATCATGCGTCTCGTGGGCATCATTCTCATAGCGCGGGTGGCGTACATGGTGGGCGATTGGTTGGAGCGGAGATTGTCTAGGTGTCGTGGTTGTTAGGGATGAGGTTGTTGCGATTGGCGGTTTCAATGGTTCGGTTTTCGACGTGACCGGAGCAGCTTGCCCCAACCCAGCCAGCCGGCCGGCAAGGGAGTCCTGTCGGTCGTTGCACCAAAGCTTTGACTACCTTGCGAAGTTGATGGGCCCGTGCACCTGCGCCTGCGGCTATGCCCGTTTCCATTGGCTGTTTTCGCAGCCTCAGGCCACCACCAAACTTGAATCAGTCGATGATTCGAACCGATGCTTCTAGCTCCATCAGACTCAACTACCTCATCTCATCGATTCTCGGCCATTGAGCAACGCCTACAACCTCAACCCACCAACAAACCCCCCCAATCGCCAACATGTCCGACGAAGAACGCGAGACCAAGCCCTTCAAGTTCGTCACTGGTACGTATCCTAGGAAACCCATCCCTAAAGCCCTCACCGAAATGCACGTACTAACTACCATTTGTAGCTGGTAAGAACCTCTTACCTCTCTATACGATGTTTGACGACTCCGATATCGTCGTTCTATAACCGCGCATGCTCCCCGTTTCCACCGGAACCGGCTACACGACCATCAACCGTCTCCCCGCGGCCCGACCCCTAGCTAGTCAGAAGAGTTTCTGACATGTGCCACAGGTGTCGACGCCCGTTTCCCCAACGTCAACCAGACCAAGCACTGCTGGCAGAACTTTGTCGACTACCACAAGTGCATCAACGCCAAGGGCGAGGACTTCAAGCCATGCCGTCAGGTACGATGACTACACAGGTCTCTCAGCATGGCGTACACTGACAATGACCTTGCCAGTTCTACCTCGCCTACCGCTCTCTTTGCCCCAGCGGTTGGACCGACCGATGGAAGGAGCAGATTGAGTCTGGCAACTTCCCCGCCAAGTTGGACGGTTAAATCATGAGGTATGATCAGGGGAAAGCATTGTGGCTAGCGGCTGCCCGTGGATGTGCGGAGCTCAAGGGCCGGACGTTTTAGATGGGGGCAGCAATGTAGCAGTATCGGGACTCTTAATCGGACCTTCTATTGTACATAAGTGACAAGTTGCTCTGCTGTAAAGAATCATTGCGGTATGCTTTCCAGCCGTTTCAGGTAACTCGGACTTGCAGGCAGGAAAGCAACAGAGCGACGGTATATTGGATATCGACAGGCCATACCTGTGCACGAAAACACTGTCCTCCCTTCTGATCATGGCAATTGCACAGTTGGCTCTTGGCATAAGAAATGTGGTTGCAGGAGGATCTGGTTTATTTCCACTCGCCGCGTGGTGTGCATCATACCGACTCGTTTCGACGTTACTAACAGTATCAAGCCAGCTCTCATACAGGAAGGGGGCTAAGAACCCCGATGCACTCAGAATGATGCCGGTCTCTGAAGTAAGAAACACTTTGACACCGAGCGATGCGGTGGTGACTAGTGCCAGCTGATACATTTACCTCTGGACAACTTATCCGACACTGACATCCAGGCAACTTAGTAAGCATACCATCGTCAAAAAGGGGTATCAATTTGTAATAACGCATGCCTGTTTCTACCCAAACAGTGCAAGCTCCGCTAAGTGTTTCGTTTGCATTGTGCAGGCGCTTCGCCACACCTCAATGCTCATCTTCGCTGTCACTCATAAATTCGTCGTCTTCCTCAAATCCAGCAAAAGCGCGATGAGTCTGAACTGGCTTCTTAGCCGTGCTTGAACTTTGCGGCGGTGTAGTTGACTTCGACGCACGAGAGGACGACTCGGCCTGCTGCTCTTCCACGCCGGACCCATCTGATGAATCTTCCATCGTGCCGTCCTCGGAAGATGTCGATCCATGTGACGTAGACAAAAGGTTGTCTCGATAGTGGCCACTCTTGATAGCAGCCAGAACAGCTTCCCGCGTCTTCTCGCCGGCCTCTTCTTTATCCTCAACCCATTTCTCATCGAGTTTGCCCTTGGTGCCGTTCTTAATCTCGTACTCCTTCTGCTCTGCCGTGTCCACAATCTGCTGCCATCGTTCCCGACGCTTCTCCTTCTCCTTTTGCGCCATCTCGGGCTTGATCGCCAGGTACTCTGCCAAAGCTTTCGCTTCGTTCACGGTCCTGATGCGTCGCCCATCAAGATTTCTGCTGGATCCGTTCTCATCTCCAGTCTTCTTGCGCTTGGACGACATGCGACCACCTGCAGCTCGTAGTTGCGACCCGAAACCTCCTTTGCCACCACATAGTGGCGCGGATAAGCGGAGTGATATGAACTCCTGATCGGGAGTGAAAAGAGGCGATATAGGTCCCGACTGTTGTATTTGTTTGTTTGACTGGGTTGTGAGGATAAGGCGGTTGCAAGCGTCGGTATCGAGACGCTCATCGATCTGTTGACGCAGATCTACCACAGTCGCATCACGCGGGACCCGCAGAGATATGACTTTTTCGCCAAGACCAGGAATGGACGAAACGAAGACGTTAATGTGGCTAGTCGACGCCATGGTGATTGTATTGGATCGCTCGCGGCGATGTAGATAGAATGCGATGGCAAGGAGAGACGCCAAACGTCTTGCCAGCCGGAGTCGAGGAAGGCAAGCGAGCCGCGAACGAATGAGGCGCGTTGTGATTTCGGAGTTAAGGCAACCAGAAAGGATAAGAGAATTATCGCCCAAACCGATCCAAGTACTTTCAGGGGAACCGCCTTTCCGTGCTCGTCAATGTACTTCAAGTCGTCGTGGTCAAGTTTGTTGATTGAGTTGTAAAGATGACTGACTGAAACATCCGCTTGCTGCTGCCCATCGCCTGAGCCTGCAACTGTAACTGCGCCTCAAGGAGTGGATCCAAGAGCCAGCCACGTTAAAACGCTCAGACCAACAGGGCTTCCGCTGTAATATCCACTCTTTGCTGAAAGGTCGCCCACAGTCGCATCTGGTGAATTGTCTGACCCTTCAAAAATTCCATATCACGAACATTCCTCCGGCATCCTCTCCAACCAACGCCAGCACCCGCAAGAATCCCCCAGCAATACCGGCACGATGCTTATTCCCAAGGAGGATCGCAAGAAGATTCACGAGTATCTCTTCCGTGAGGGTAAGCAAATATCTCGATCCCGACGGCCAAGCGAAACGAACCAGCGAACCCGTATTCGCGAACAACAACAGAAACCAGCCAATTCACAGGCGCCCATCTTGAATTCGATCACCGACTGACCCTAGTTTCTGTTTCTAGGTGTCGCCGTGGCCGCCAAGAAGTTCGAGATTCAAAATGAGGAAATCGGCACCCGCAACCTCTACGTGATCAAGGCGATGCAGTCGCTCACCTCCCGCGGCTTCGTCAAGACCCAGTTCTCGTGGCAATACTACTACTACACCCTCCTCCCCGAGGGTCTCGACTACCTGCGCGAGTGGCTGCACCTGCCCGCCGAGATCGTCCCCGCCACCCACATCAAGCAGCAGCGATCGCACGCTCCTCCCCGAGGCATGATGGGCGGAGAGGGTGAGCGCGAGCGACGACCTTTCGGCCGTGGCCGTGGTGACCGTGAGGGCGGTGGCCGTGGCGACCGTGAGGGTGGCTACAGACGCCGTGATGCTGGTGAGGGCGGTAAGGAGGGTGGTGCTCCTGGTGAATTCAACCCCCAATTGTAAGCGAAACCACCCACACACCCAAACCGGGGCCGGAATTGCGGACGCGCGCAAGTTGTTGGATATGCTAACAAGTTCTATAGCCGTGGTGGCTTCGGTCGCGGACGCGGTGCTGCTCCCCCTTCGTAAAGGAGTTCGAGCCATAACGATGAAAATTCCTTCGGCGCCATCGGCAGCATGCTCGACGACATCATGGAGACATGTACTCTAGGGAACGGAGGGTCTGCATGGGTTGCGCTTCTACCTGCGTGTTCAGAAACTCGCGGGGGAAATCTCGGTTGCACTGGTGGAGTTATTCAGGAACCATGAACACCTTCGGAAAAAAGGTTTACGAATAAGGGTCATGCTTTTGCTGCTAAGAATTCGGCTTTGTCAATGAAGCACTTCTGAACTATCCTCGCTCTGTCTTAATGTTTTATGAACGGTTCAGGGGCAACAAGTATTGGGTATCATCCCAATCCCTGCTCGATCATCTCGAGTCTCTGCCATCTGCGTCAGAAGAGCGTTGCGCGGCATTTGGTCAAGAGCTGACGTCTCAGGTTACCTGGTGGTTCTGCTTGGGAAAGTGTACTATCTTGAGCGGTCCATGACACTTTGATAACTGCTCACTTAAGAAGGTGGGACCCTGCTGTTGATATGGACCGACTATTGATATCGGACACGACCTTTGCTAGAGTTAGAGGTGAGTAGTAGGACGTATGCTATATAGAGCGCGAATATTTGTCCGATGCACCTATTCCGTACTTGCAGGTTATTCTGTGCGGGGCCTTCATGTATGATGGGCTGGGTAGAAGTTTGAGGTGATACTACGTAGAGACTAGTACTACGTACATCCCTGAGCTAGATAGGTACCAGACGCCAAAATAGCATAATTTACCCCGGGGAAGGGCCGGGGTTTTGAGACATGTGCAGTCAGTGGTAAGTTTACGAATTCAAATGCCAAGACGCGTGTGAAGTACGGAGTATGTACGTGGTGTTGCTTGGGGCTCGTAGCAATCTCAGGGGGTTGACTTAAGGTTACCTACGGATACGGAGTATACTAGAAGTAAGTAACTAATGTACGAAGTAACAACTGCCTTGTCATGCTTGCCCCGCACCAAGACGAAAGGCCCGAATTGAGTTGGGGGTTTGGGTACTCACCGTGGTATGTACGCATCATCCACGGTCAAGTCATCCCCAGTGAGGAAACAGCAAGGATGGCAGCGCTGTGTTTCCACGAAGCGCAGCAGTCATCGACACTACGTAGTGTGGACAAAGCGTTCTCATCGAGGCCTCGTTGTTCGTGAGATGTGCTTTCATCCCATAGGTCGATCGTACAGCTAACTATGCCACTAAACAAACCTTGACCACGACGACAAAAAGAGTCGGCCTGCAGGAAGTAGGTTACTGTGGTACTCCGTACACAGTTAGTACGTAGTAGTTAGTTAGTCCCAGTCAGTGCCCAGGAGTACGTAGGTACGGACAAAGCTGAAAACCAATTGCGGGGTAAATGTCACTTTTTGCCTTTTCTTTCGTTTTTCGTTTTTCTCGGCTACGGTATAGACTTTAGGTTCCCGAGGGTATAGTTGAGACGTTTATAAACAAAGCATATAGTCACAGCATGGCAGTATTGAACACCAACGCTCTTCGGCTGTGATTTTCCTGCGAGTCAACAAGCTAGCATGTCAGTACTACTTCGGAGTAGTTAGCTGCAAGATGACGATATCTCCTGCCTAATACCGCCGACAGTATGTACAAGAAGGTATGGCGGGGTCCTCTGAAGCTGCAGGTGTGACCGCATTGTGGGTTTCCCCTGCTGGGGTGTTTCGAGAGCTGGTTGCCCCTCCTCGAGCAAAAGCCCCATGGTCAAGCTTGCCATGGCACAGCTCAAGCAGTACGATCATGGGTCTGGACGGCGATTGGTGTACGGAGTACACAGTACACGGTACTTCGTGGTCACCAGTGGCAGCGCTACAAGTGCAGCCAACAACAAACAAGTGGATTACAGGAGAGAGTTGGCCGGAGCCAAGTGCAAATGCAGGCCATCGGAAGTTGCGAGGCTACCTGGTAACTACCGACCGAGAATAAAAGATAAATAACCTCTTGCCTCTACATTCTCCTATTCCCACTCTCTCGCTGATAAAAAATTTCTCGACAAATACTTCATCTTGACCTTTCCCGCACACCCTCACACCCTTCCCACTCTGTCAATTGGAACATCCTCCTCTCACTCTCTTCAGATACCCCGCACATCCACAGACAAGATGGCGCCTCAACTCCCCAAGACCATGAAGGCTCTCAGGTGAGTCACGCTTCATGCCCTCACACCTGCCAGCCTCGAATCGACGCGGATTGGCCCTGTCTTCCTGTCTTGACGACTCTGGTTCCTCGTCGATGGTAGACTGACCATCTCGCCCTCTCTAGATATGAGAAGCCCGAAGTTTGGGCTATCGTCGAAGTCCCTCTGCCCACTCTGCGCCCCGGCGACGTCCTGATCAAGGTCAAGGCATGTGGTGTCTGCGGGACCGATCTCCACATACATGAGGGCGAGTTCATTGCCGAGTTCCCCCTCATTCCCGGTCACGAGACGATCGGCGAGGTCGTTGGTAAGAAAGAGTCGACGACGAGAGGAATATGCCACTGGATACTGATATGATATCTCAGCCATGGCCGACGACGTCAAGTCCTTCCAGATCGGCGACCGTGTCGCTGCTGACAACTCGGAACTCTGCGGTCACTGGTAAGCTATGCAACACCGGGATTAGTATACCCTTCTGACACATGAAACCCAGCTTCTACTGCCGACGCGGTAACGAGCTGCTCTGCGAAGACTTCAAGGCCCACGGTGTTTTGGGCCTGGACGGTGGTTTCGCCGAATACGTTCGTCTATACCCATCAGCGACTGCTCTGGACAATGACTTACAGGGCCTAGTGCTCCTATACCCAGGGAAAGCTCTTCAAGATCCACAACCTCTCGGATGTCGACGCCACCCTGATTGAGCCCGCTTCTTGCGCCATGCACGGCCTCGAGAAGATCGCCCCCAAGGCCGGTTCCCACGCTCTCCTGATCGGTGCTGGCCCTACCGGCTTGATGATGGCCCAGTTCCTGAAGAACTCGGGTGTTTCTCAGCTGACCATCGCCGCTCCCGAGGGACCCAAGATGGACTTGGCCAAGAGCCTCGACGCAGCTGACAAGTACGTCGGTCTGTCCCGAAGCGACTCCAAGCCCCAATGGGACCAGATCAAGGCGGATAACCCTTACGGCTTCGATATCGGTCAGTTGTGTTTCTCGGATGGTCTTTGCTCTTTATACTGACATTTGCCATAGTCATCGAAGCTTCGGGAAGCGCCAAGGTCCTCGAAGACGCCATCAACTACGTCCGCCGAGGTGGTAAGCTCGTGTGCTACGGTGTCTACCCCGGCTCAGCACGTGTGACATGGCCCCCTGCCAAGATCTTTGGTGACGAGATCACCATTATTGGATCCTTCTCCGAGACTTTCATGTTCCCCGCCACTGTCGACTACCTCGACAGCGGTAAGATCAAGACTGCGGGTATCGTGAACAAGCAGTTCAAGCTCGAGCAGTGGGGCGAGGCTCTCGAGAGCATCCGCAACAAGTCTGCCATCAAGGCTTGTATTGTCTTTGACTGAAGAAAGTCGGGCCTCCCTGAACTGATGATGCAGACCATGAACATGGCACACTTGGCAAGCCGCATGTGTGTATAGAAGATGCACCATGCTGGCATTGAATCATGGCGGGAAATATGGCTGTTTATATAGTTAATGGGAAGACAAAACTGACAGAGTAATACGCTCGTTTTCTCTAGACGCTGCCTGTATAGGTGCGACCTGTGTTGTATATGTGCTACGCATGTACTGGCAGTCCCCACTCTGACGACTGCATGGCTGCCCGCAAGGTTCTCACGACGTCCAGCCCCCTTGAGTCTAGACTGACTAATAATGATCCCTGCCCAGTTTTATCTCGACGGCCGCCCGTCCCGAGGATCCGAGCCGTCCTACGTTACTTGGGTACTTCAACTTGTCCATCTAGCCAATCAAACTGACATGGTGGAAGAGCCATGACGACGGAATTGTTGCGGGTTTCGGCCAATGCTGCCCCAAGCATGGTCTCTGAGAGCTGTGTGCAGTGTGCACTGTGGGTGGTCAATCCCGCTGTTTTTTTTCATGTGCGTGACGAGCTGAGGGTTTGGCTTGTGTAGTGCAGCGGTCGGTTTGCCTTGATAGAACGAGCCGACAGACAGCGATCAATGACTATAGCTACTGCTAAGCTACGTACCTAGTATTTCTTCCCTGCTGGCTGGATACCGATACCCTCCCTGCCTAGTTAGCATGCGCGGAAACAAGACTTGGTCTGTCCAGGCTCTATAGTATCGTAGTCTGGGTATGTACGTACTGGCACAGTCTGCAAGCGGTATAGGTATCGTATACCGGTATCATGTATGATCATGCTCGCCCGTCCCGGCGTCACAACGACTCGAGTCCGTAGAGTGTCACCGAGAGACATCAGCGCGAACACGTTCGGACATGACATCTGACGGGAGGGTCTCACGAGCAGCATCCGCGTCATCGACACCAACACCAATCGCCAGGGAGATGGTCCTCCTCGCGGTGCGGCCGGCGGCATGTCTCAGACCCATGCCGGGGCCGGACTCGAAGACCAAGGCGTCGCGCACGAGGCCGCTGTCGGGGAGCCTCGCGGTGACCTTGGTCAGCAGACAGCCGTGCTGGGCGTACCAGACGGGGCCGTAGAGGGACATGCGGTCGACCTTGTCGGTGAAGACGTCGTAGGCGAGGGTCAGGTAGAGGCGGCCCTGGCGCTGGCCGTAGGCGCGGACGAGGCGGTTGGGCAGGGCGCGCAGGGCGGCGGCGGAGACGAGGCCGACGTCGCGCAGGGCGTCGAGGGCGCGCACGTCGTAGACGTCGAGGACCGTCGTGTACAGCGCCTGCGCCATGCACCGCGCCTCGCTGCTGGCGCGCAGGAACGGCGACGCGGCGTCCCGCGTGGGCACGAGGCGGCCCGAGGCCTTGTCGAGGATGATGCAGCGCGCGAGGCTGTGGGCGACCAGCGCCGCGCTCCAGATCTGGAGCCGGAGCTCGACGGGGAGGCGGGGGAAGGGCGTGAAGGTCGACGTGGACGTGGTGGTCCTGGGAGACATCGCGGGCGATATGGGCGATGGGACCATCTTGTCGTTCTTCTGTCGAGACTCGCGGATGATGGGCTCCAGACGGAGTAATAGCAGAGTGCACCTATGTGCATATTCTTCCCCTACGAGCCGGCGTCTGGATCGGCCATTTCGGCTAAAGGTGCTGGACAATATGCGCGTACACGGATGATGACGTGGAAAGACGTCTGTTATCTTCCAAGAGAAGCGGAGCTGCACAATCGTGTTGGAAGAAAAACATGAGACATACCCCTCTGATTTCCATTGGGGGGGAAGGGTGGGTTGTTTTTTTGTTGGCCTCCCATGTTCTGGCTCTCTCGTCTCCTTTGCCTTGGTATCGACCCGAGGAGTCAGGACGGTGTTTGACTAAGGGTTGGTCAGATTATAGTCCCCGACGTCGCCCCTGAACGCGTTCGACGGGACGGGGTTGCGCATATGCTTCGAAGAGGCTCTTGCGTATCGTGATCAGGCTCTGGTTCACCGTTCGCTGCAGTACAGAACGTGCAGCTCCCAACTTGCCGAATTATGTTGCTGATTGGTGGAAGAAGCGATACGACGGACTAGAAGATGTCCAGCTGTTCCCAGTAGGGATCCAAGCGAGGCTAAAACTTGAAGCAGCGTCGCGCAGGGCTTGGACGACTGAATGAATAGTCGAGATGACGATGCCCCAAATGGTACCTCAGCTTTCAAGTATCCAAGCCACGAAGAGAGGAAAGAGAGGCCACGTCACGAAACGAATCCTCTCGTGCCGACGTTGGCGACTCTGCTTCCCGAGACGGGCTTATACGACCTGACATCGATCATCCGGGGTCGATGCAAACGCTGCTACTGGCACCATCCTCTTTTCCATGGGACTGGCCAACTGGACATGTGCAGCTCTCGCGAACGGCCTGTGCCTATTTTTTTTTTTGGTTGGATGAGACGGCAAAGTGGACGTATGGACATCCGACGGAGAGGCTTGCCGTTTTCTCTGCGTCGTGTAACTCGAGGCATAGTGGGCGGAAGGCGGTCTGAACACGTTCCCGTGTGTCTCGAGGCCGCTCAGGGTAATAAAGAAGGCCAACGAACAAGTACTCGTCAAACGCGATACCATATACGTCAGCGGCTCTCCTGTAGCGGTGCGCCCACATATCGAAGCAAACTGCCAGGACTGCATGTGTCACCCCGGCATCAATACACGCGTGGATCTTTGGGGAGCTAGTTGCTGCAGTCCGCACGCTGTTCCCTTATTGCAAGGGCGGGCAAATCTCCTGGAATAGTAGCGATTGGCAGTCGGCGGGCCTGTGTACGACAAGTTGCAAGGGCAGGACGCTCCATGGGACGGCCGTCGATCGCCGTGGGCTGACGGTGTAGGCCGGCTGAGCCGCCGCCGTTTGCTTCTCATTTGAGAACCTACCTAGAGTCACAAGACCCTCCCCGACAACATCGTCCATGGGGGGTTGGCCAAACGCGATCGGATGCTCTCTCCCAGCAAGGGGGCTCAGCCTTGGTACGGAGGGAGGACGTAAACGAGCGGCGGCGTGAGATTGACCATCTCCAAACAGACAGCAGCACCATCGTTGCCACGAGCCGCACCCGGATGGGAGAGCTCCCCCCCAGCACGGACAAGAGTGTTTTGCATTTCTCCCGTCCGTTTCCGTCGAGAATGGATCGATCACCACACACGAGACCGCAGCGTGCGCTGTGCTCTTCATCCTGGGTCGTTGACGGGACAGGGACGACGGGTATATGAGCAGCGCCTCTTCCCTCGAGGCATACACGATGCACCAGTGACCAGGCATCCCCTTGAAACGTGGGGAAAGTCGACAGAATGATTGTCGACCTAACAAGGTTGGATTCTGAGGGTCGGACGCCCAAGGTTAGCAAGCCCGCGCTGCTCGTAAGACAAACATTCCAAACCAGACCCCGTGGACGGTGCGTGGCAGACAGCACTGCGTCACAGCAGCAGCAGCAGCAGCAGCAGCATTCTAACCCCTGTCTGTGTCATACAGGGCGCAATATGGACCCTCACAGCCGCCGCCTCGCTCCTTGTCGCCGCGAGACTGGCCATACGATGGCGGTACTCCCAGCGGCTCTTCATCGACGACCACCTCGCCGTCTTCGCCCTCGTCATGCTCATCGGCTGCTCCATCGTCACCACCGTCATGATGCCGTTCATGTACGAGATCCTTTACATCAGCCTCGGCATCGTGGGCTACTCTCCGTCCTTTCCGGCCCGGGCGCAGACGTACCTCAAGTACCAGTTCGTCGCCACGATACTCTTCTGGAGCTGCCTGTGGGCCGTCAAGGCCTGCTTTCTGGCCCTTTTCTATCGCCTCGTGGGTCAGCTGCGATGGCCGAGGCGCGCCTGGTTCGCCATCGCCGTTATCGCCGGGCTGGCATATGGCGGCGCCATTGTGACCAACGCCATGACGTGCTCGTCGTTCGATATTGGTCAGTAGCGAGCATGATATAACCACCTATCCATCTAGAATCTCTCTCCCTGAACAAGGCGTCGGAAAGTCGGTGCTAACTGGACAGATAGTAGAGTGCTCAAGTACGGACCGCGTCCGCCTGGCCCTTCTCAGCCTCCGATACAGCACCGCCGTCGACGTCATCACCGACGTGATGATCATATGCCTCCCCATCTATCTCACCCTCGGGCTCAAGATGTCTCTCGGCCAAAAGGTCGGCCTGATAGCCGTTCTCAGCCTGGGGTTCATCGTCATCATCTTCTCCGTCATCCGCATTGTCGTGACCAACAGCCCCGAGAGACAGCCCGAGGTCTCGTGGCTGGCCCTCTGGTCGTCCATCGAGTCAGCCATCGCCGTCATGGTGGCTTGCTTGGCTAGCTTCAAGGTCCTGTTCAGCAGCCAGAAGCAGAGACGCAACTGCGGCCCTTATAGAGTCTCGAGCGAAGACGGTCATGGCGGGAACGACTTCCACCAACGTGCTCTCCAGAAGACCGAGACGAGCACGCCAGAGCCCGCCAGAGCCTGTGGAGATTGCACCCCCGAGGAGACAGAACTGCACGACTTCATGAGCCGGAGCCACCCTCGACGCATCACGGTGACGCATGTTGTCACAGTTACGGGAGAGAGTATAGATGACAATGCTGGCCGACGGCCGTGTACGCGCGTGGAATAACGGGATTGGATCCCAGGCACAAAACTCCCAAGACCTTGTTGTAATGCTAGACAACATACTCGATACCATTGGGCAACCGTCACTCACAGTAGCTGCACATGTAATTGCTAGACGGGTCTGTCCAACGTCCATCGCAATTCATCACATTCAGAAAGGCCACGCATGCAAATAAAATCCAGTGCATGTATTCATCAAATATCTCTCGGATACCATTGGTGAGAGGTGGCAACTTTTCCCTTCAGCATAACCTCTTGTCTGTCAACTCCGTAAAACCTGCGAATGCATCCTCCGAAAGACAAAACGTCAACACAGTAGTCCCCCGCCCCTCAAGGGGTGTGGATGGAAATGAATGGAATCTCTCTGATCGTACAATAACACTTCATATACCCCCCCACATGCCATTCTCTCATGTGGAAGTGTCAAGCGACACACCCTCGATGCTCACAAGAAGCTACTCTGTCTATTCGTGTCCGTATCCCTGAATTGCAAATGAATCTGCTCTGATGGCCCTTTCTGATGCCGGTATCGTAAATCAAGTGATGTCGTGTAAAACCAAATCAATCGCCGTTCCGGACCAGTCTGTGTTCCCGGAGAAGTGCAGAAATCTTTTTTCGAAATCAATCCAATCCAGCCAACGCCAAAGTATGGCTCATCAAACCAACTGTGTGTAATGGCGGTTCGATGCATGTTTTCATCAACATTTTCAAGCAGATGGCCATTTGGGGCCGTCTGCCACGAGTATGTGGAGGCGAATTAGGTGCGATAAGCCGACATCGCGCCGTGTTCGGGCTGAAGAGCCCAAGGTCAGCGAGAATTCAACGAAAGTCCTTGAAATGAACCGATCCACTCGTTCTGCCCAACCGCTTTGGAATCTTGCGCAGGGGAGGCGGCGTGAGGGCTCGGGAACCGGGCTCGCATGTTTTGGTAGTCTGCAGTGGAAGCAAACCCTGCAGAATACGCATCAGCTGACATGGCGCTCGGGACGTAGCTAGCTGTAACAGCCCTGCCATCGTTCCCAAATGGTCCATAGGCAGAGTACGGGTAGCCAGACGGCTGGTATGCGCTGGTGGTAGTGATCGGGCGCTCAGAAGAGAAAGGCTGGCCGAATGTCGGTTGGAATGAGCGCGAAGAGACGCCAGCGCCAGCAAAGGCCGACTGTGGCTCCTGTTGGGGCTGTCTACGCTCGGCGGGGGCAGGAGGAGCATTGCCGCTTCCACTACTGCCTCTTCCAGCTGCACCAATAGCACCGGGACCGATGCCGCTGGGGGCCTGTAAGCCTAGGGTCGGGCTGGCAAACGAAGCTGGGTTGATGGCCGACATCCAGATGCGCGTCTTGTAAATCTTAAACAGGTCCGTAACCAGTGAGTTAAAGTTGATGTACGCATCCGCGAAGTAGTAGAATGTCAACTTCTTCCAGTCCCTGCTAAAAGTCAGCAAAGCGAGCATCTCCAGTGGGCGGGAAAATCCTTACATTTGGAACTCGGCGTCCAGTATTTCCATGTTGAGCCCATGCTCCTTGACCTTCTGCATGCAGACTCGTTTTGCCTTGGCCTCGTTACCCTCTTTCTCGCGAAGGTTGTGGATTTCGTGGCTTTGGGCCAGGCGCTTGATGAGTTTCGGCTTCAACTCACCAGCAGTGGGCTCCTGCATGTGGTGCTGGCTTGGAGGACCCATGCCTCCAATGGCGCTGCCCTGCATGCCATTCGACGCCGCCATGAGACCCGCGCCAGTTCCGGTTCCCTCCTGGGCAGCCGCAGCATTTTGAGAGTACATCATCAGCCACTTGTAATGTTCCTCGGCATAGTGCTCCTTTAGAGCTTTGGCAGTTTGCCAGTCGACCTCACTTCGATCCACAGTTCCAAGATCGGTGCCTCGATCAGCCTCTACGATGACCAAGTCGCCAGGCTTCACAGTGAGCCCAGTGCCCTCTTGTATGTAGAAGACATCCGCACGCGAGCACTTGAATAGCACAATGTACAGGAGCTGATTCTGTCTCGGCTGGCCCATACCGTACATGTTGCGGTGGGGCGAAGGGGGTTGGTGAGAATACTGCGACGAAACCCCATAAGCCGATGCCGCGTACGGGTTTCCATAGGCCGAGGAGGCGATCGCTTGGTGAGTACTAGGCATGTGGGTGCCACCTGTAAAGTACGACGCTGCTGAAGCTCTTAGACGATGATCAATGGTAGAGCTGTTGTTCATCATCGCCAACTCACCAGGACTATTAGTGTTGAAGACTGAGCCCTCGTGGAAAACGCCAAAGTCTTGCGCACGGGCTCCGTCCGGCGAAGTAGCATCATGAAGTGAGGCAGCCTCGCCCATGGAGGTGATGGAGCCCTGTCGGGTAGGCATATCGGCGAACGAGTGTCGACGGCTCTGTGGGATATCCCCAAGTCCACCAAACCCGAGAGAGCTCTGCCAGAAAGCCTTCTTTACATTCTCGAGGTTCCTGTCCACGGGATACAGGGGTGAGCGACTTCCGTAAGCACTGGCGCCGTACTCACTCATGCGTCGACCCACAGCTCGCTTGGAAGACGCATCATGGGCTTCGTGGGCTTCGTGTGCTTCATCCAACTCGTCAACGGCGAAGTCCGACTCCTCGGGAACGGGGTCATGGACACTGTATCCATTGCCCAAACCGTAGGCCGCCGCAGTCGACGCACGTGGCCGCAGTCGCGAACCCTGGTATTGCTGCTGATGGGGATGGAGCGGCTGGTGCTGCTGGTGATGCTGTTGCTGTTGTTGTTGTTGTTGTTGCTGCTGCTGTTGCTGTTGTTGTTGCTGTTGCTGCTGGTGATGTTGCTGGTGTTGCTGCTGCTGCTGGTGATGCTGCTGCTGGTGATGCTGCTGCTGGTGATGCTGCTGCTGTTGTTGATAGTGCGACTGCTGATGGCGCAACATGGCGTTCTCCCGGGCGAGTATCTCAATAGTCTGGGCTTCGAGGGATTGATGTGCTCCGTGGCCCGAACTGTGGTTGCTCTCATCATCATCGTCGTCGACCTCCTTGACCTTGCCCAGCATGGCACCTTCACTAGACATCTCACTAAGCATGCTCGGACGTGACGGCCGATGCTGAAGTCCCGGATGGCCAAGACGACCGCGACCCATCATGGCTGACGACGGCACAGGCGTGTTGGCATCGGGCTCGAGTTGGCCAACCGAGTAGGACTGCGAGCGATACGTCTTTGGTGTGGGGTGCAGAGGAATGGCAAAAGGGATCTGTGAGTTCGAAGAGGAATAGTCGGGTGGACCAGGCGAGGTTTGAGTGAAGGCACTCTCACCACCACCAAATATGCCACCGCCACCCATGCCCGAAGGCATGGCGCTGGTTGGAGATGGCAATACCTCGCTCAGTCTCGATGGAGGTTCCTTGCTGCGGTCATTGTTCCAGATTCCTGTTCCCCAAGGAAACGACGAGGAGCCTGGATGGGCGCGTGCAACGGCAGCATGTGTCACGTGGGGACCCCAAGGGCCCATGCCGGATTCGGCAGAGGGGGTGTTGGGATGGGAGCCAGTTGGCGACATGGTGCTGCTAGCAAATGAACCCTTACGAGGCTGGGGCGCGGCTGCTTGAGAAGTGCTGTTCAGCCAAGAGGCGCGCCGCACAGGGTTGTGGTGCTGGACAGGAGGTTGCGGAACGTCTTTACGCAGAGGGTCGACTTCGTCATCCGAGCTTGCCAGAACCTCAGAATCCGGGGTCGAACGTCTGACGTTGAGTTTGTCCAGCAGAAGGGACTGGTTGCTGGGTGCCATACCTGGAAAGCCGCCTTGACCCGCCTTGGCTCCAGCGCCGGGCTTGATATTGTTGAAACTCATGGTTGATGACAAACGAGGCCCCGTAGAAGGAGGCAGTGTGAGGGCAACAACGCGAGGCGGTGGTGATGGATGTTGAAGAGGAGAGAGCGACGAGATTAAGGTCTCCTGGCCGGTGTTGGATTAGATATTGGGTCCGGGGGTGGTCCCCAACGAAATGTATGGGACTGGTGAATATTGTAGCAGTCAAATCTAGGGTCACAATCAGTCGTCTGCGGTCAACAAGGGAAGCAGTCATTGACAGATGAGTAATTGTGGCCGGGGAAGTGAGCCACATACCACCCACCCGTGTCGAACGGAGAAGGTGAGTGAATACATGTAGTGTAGTAGTAGATCCACAGAGATAATGCCGAGCCCTGAAGGGTGTTCAACCCCACCGTCAAGCCGCAGCGGCGTGTCGTCTACTACGGTACGGCCGCCGGACATGATCCGCGGGTTGCATCCGGGGTAGCATGGGCAGGTGCTGGATAGAAAGGGGATTCATGCAACTAACTTACCAAAGCACCGATGCGTGAAAGGAGCAACGCCAGGTCTATGCACGGGATATCGCAGAAGGGTGTCTAATAAAAGGTAGTAACAAAGCGACTGGCTTCGTGAGGTCGGTGGCGCCGGGAGGAGCCGAGGTTGGTAGGAATGATAATAGTAAAAATAGTCGGCGAGGTAAGTCGAAAGGTAGCTGGTGTACTATATCTCGATGAGTGCCAGGGTATGTACGGGCTGGTAGCGATGGCTTCAGTTCCCGAGACAGATGCTGGGGTCAAGTCGTGCGATGGCCTGGGATGTCTCGCACCAAGCACAGCGGGGTTCTCTTGCTTCTGGTCGCCCTCGGTGCTTGCCGCATAGGCAGATATGTTCAGTCCTCTCCGGTACCAATCCAACAGTCTCTTGACGAGACTTCGAGTGTAAATGTCGTAAATCTCTGTGCTACAAGTAAAACCCGGCGATCTTCGCAGGCAGGCCGGGGCCTCGACAGGTTGCGACAGAGCTACGCGCAGGTGCAGTTGCTGCCCATTGTTGAAAAAGGTCGCTGCTGGGTTGTCGCACTCTTGTCGCACGAGCGGGTGATCGGAGAGCTTCCTGTCGTTGCTCGTGGGGTAGACGGGAGAGGGAGAAAAGATGTTGAAGGATGGTCGCGAGGGCAGGAGCTTTAGAGAGAGATGAATGGTCAGACAAGGTCCTTGGAGACCTGAAGGGGTCCTCAGGCGTTCAATGTTGGGAAGCGGGGAAGCTGCTCGGGCTTCCAGGTATGGATCAGGACGTTGCGACCGACACGAGACTCCTTGTGTACTGTGGGAGTGGTGGCTGGAGAATTCTTAGCGGCCACGGCCTACGGATCAAGTGGTTGAGTGGGGAGCCCTCGAGCGTTTTCCGTTTGGACGCTAATGTAGCTTGGGGGGGGGGGGCCTACCCTAGCAGCATCTGACGGGCAGCCTCTTGTCTTGTCTTGTGTGTCCCGTCTTCTCCACGAGGCCTGTGACAGACTCCCAGGCTACGTCTAGGTGCGGTGCTTGATGAGTAGGTCGGAGTCTATCGACCATTAATTAGCCCACTGCTGACTGGCTACCAGTTGCTGGGTGGTGACTAACATGGATGTCTTGCAGATGACGACTGCTGCGCCCTCGACGAAATTGCGAGGTATCGAGACGGGGTCGAAAGGCAGGCGTAGACTGGGGACCTCAGGGGCAAGGAACTCTTGCAGGTTGGTCTACAAGCTCTGCGGAGGAGATAAGACGCGGACACAGTGCACGCAATGCGCAATGTAGAGCAGGGGGTGACTGGTGTGTTTGGTTTGGTTTAGAAGGGTTGTGAGCACCGTACTGTGTAAGATCTCGGGCTTGGACACAGCTAACTTAGTTAATATATAGATACCGAGTGGCCTTCAGACGTGTTGACCACAGAGTGTATGACTGAAACTGGGCAACCCCACCAAGCGAAGCGCGTTCGCTGCCCGGTATTTCATCAGTAGGGGTGGGCTCTTGTTGTCCGGTAACTATGGTAGTAACTAGGCAGAGCTGGCCTGGCAACAGGTCAAGCATCAGAGGCGGCTTGGGAAGCGTGAGGGTGTAGCAGGCTGTCCTTCTATTGGCTGTTCAACATCCTTCTCCTCACTTGACAAATACTCATCGGCTTCAGCTCCTTGTCCAGGACTTGTGTGGGCAGGTGGTATCGTTAATAGTTAGCAGTAATTGTGGTGCAGCTCTAAGGGCACTCGGGGAGTGACAAGTGTGAGTCCCTGATGCCAAGCCCATGCACTCGGGCGATATCGATGCACTAAATTAAATTGCCGCCAAAGTGTGGGGATGGAGCACAGTCCCAAAACGTCAAGTCTACGGCCGGGGGACGACTCTTTCATCACCGGCCAATCCGATTCCCGAGTTGCCGTTCCTTCACCCTCGCCCCATGACGTCTCATCAAACACATCGCGAAATCGACAACAGGACGGGTCTCCTCGGATCTGATTTCCAGCCCATGGTTGAGATACTTCGTACTGTTGGACCCGGGTTGCTCAGCACATCTCAGGCACGCTTCGTGATAGCTTTGGTCCCGAAACACAACGGGATTGGCAGGGTCAAGGAGCCGAGCTACCCAGAGGACCGGTCCGTCGTGTGCTCCCTCTTTCTTGACCTTCACACTGCCCTTCTATGGAGAGACTGGCTATCCGACGACGTCTGCTCTTTTCGTATTGGACGGCGAGCCTCGATATTTACAATCCCCACCACACCGTTCAACGCCTCCGATCAGCGCGGCGATGACGCTTCAAACCAAGGAAACATTCTTCGCCTCTCATGTCGGTCTCACTCAAAGTTGTTTGGTTTGATGTCATCTCTACGAAGTATGTAGCTGCCCTCCAAAATCATGAACCATGTCATGCCCATCCGCGCCTAGGGCCTGGGCCACCCTGCATAGCATACCACGGTAGCGGCTTCACATGATACTTACAGTGAGTAGTTAGAAGCGAATGTCGATCAAACGGTCTAGTTCATATGGACGACTTGAGCCCTCCGTTTATTGAATCTAGTTTCGCATAAAAGCTACAGTTCCTACTGCCTTTTAATTGCTGATGCACATTGCTCGTACTGTAGCGTCGTGCTGGTACTCTGCCAGATAGCAAAGCAAGCATATTCCCCGTCGCGCAACCACACAAACACACTGGATCTCTGTCGATCGAACCACCACGCACCCACAGATGTTCTTCACGGAAAAGGTGCTGGCTGATTGGTACACGCACGCGTTTGCGGAACTGGTCGTCGTACTTATCCGATGTAAACTCTAATGATCGTTACACACAGAGGCTAGAACATCACGCGCCAGCAAATCTTCTCACTTACTTCGTAAGCGCCCCCGCACATTGGTCGAGACGAGACGGCCACCGCAAACGGGGCGAGGAGCGGGAGGAGACGGATGTATCAGCCCACGAAGGTGGCCATCGACAGACAGGTAGGACCCGACGAGGTCAATAAAGACACTCGAATAACGTTCGGGGGCCCTGCTCCTGCACGCCTCCCTCATCATTGTCGTGTGCATGGTAACTAGTTATGGTGCATGCCGATGAGACTCTGCTTCGGTGGATGATGGATCTTGACCGGGGAAGCTGCAGGTGCTGGGATCCTCCTGTGCAGTCCTCCACAAAGGGAATGGCCGCTTTTCTTCTCCTGCAGCTTCCTGCACGTCTTTAGCTCGAGTTCAGGCCAGCATATGCCTGCAGCAGCAATTGCTGGAATGCTGGTACGAAACATTAACCAAACGCCCAATCTACGAGCATGCTCCGGATACTAAGTACAGTGCGGTCACATCCCCTTCCCTTGCAAGGACTATTGCGCCCTGAGGGGCGGTACTTGTCCTGAATCTGGATGCGCCAGGGGCGGCATTACCCCAGATTCTCGCCATCCGTGAACGACCCTGTCAAACCCTGCCAACACTAACCTTACGCAACAACCTCTGTGTGATCGCTGATCCCTGCCCCCCATGATCTGTGCTCTCTGCTCTCTGCTCCACGTTCGTTCCTGCTAGCCCATCAGCTTCCCACAAGCAAACAAACCTTTGCCGTTGATGATTCCAAGACTGCAAGGGGCCAAGACCAAGACCAAGACCAAGACTGCAAGACAAGATGCGACGGTGCGCCTGTGCCCGCCTGGCGTCATCACGCCGAAAATATCCTCAAAGGCTCAACCAGCTGACGAGGCGCTGCACTTTGGATGGATACGAAGCAAAATCCTTCCGGGCAGTGGACACCAGAATCCGTTGCGAAAGCTACCCTACTCGAGCTCAGGACCGAGGGTCTGGGCTACTGTGAAGTAGCTTTGAAGCTGCCACAAGCAGGTTCTTGTCTTGAGCCAAAGGCTCTACAACCCACCGCTGTGGCCTGCCAGTCGGTAGGGCGAGGCCGAACACAAACCGAGCCTCGGGATAATTCTGGCAAGAAGCAGACCGCCGAGTTCTTAAACGCCCTTTGCCGCACAATCTGCCGTGCGGTGGGTGATCCATCATCCGGGAATCCTACAAGTCGGAACTTCTCTTGAACTGGCGTAAAACCGCCGTCCACAAGCCGGGCGTGTTCATTTGCGGCCGGCCACAACTACAACAATCGTGCTCCGTACGTTTAGGCGCTATTACTTGCCTTATTATGATAGCAGTCTACGTCACCTGTTAGACAACGCGCGCAAACATATGTGGAACTGACTGCAGGCCACCGTCGAGGAGGATTTAACTTACATACAGTACTCCGTAGTTCCTGCGTGGACTTCTTCATCATGGGTTCTGGCTCCATCTGCGGCCTGACGTACTGGGCGGATAGTTAGGTAAATGACCATGTGACCGATCCTGGGCACAACCCCTCCTTTGGTACTTCGTACTTTTGTTGGCTGTCACCACAGCGCCCGATGTTACCATAAGGGTAGCACTCTCCTGGTGATTTCACCGTCCTGCAATCAGACCGGAAATCTGGGGTACATGAGCTGATCGACTACGGTCTGGAGATCACCATACTGACCGGCCTGAGGGCGGTTTTCCGCGACGGAGAGGGGCTCGGGGGCGACGATACCATCGAGGGTGACATTGTTTTTGCGCAGAGTTTACCGCCATCCGATGTTACCGGAGGCTTCGCAAAGCTTGAATACTTCGTACGGAGTCGACGGTGACAATCAGTTCCGAGTTTGCCGGTGCAACTTATACGACGAACCTTGCGCCGGGCCGAGTTCCAAACCGCCAACGTCTGGAAAGCATCCCACGTGCTCGCCGAATGGCCTCAACATCGTCCCCCCATTTGTACGCCTACTGGTCAACTCTGATTCTGCTGGGTTTATCACTGGAATAAACCCAATCTTATCACGTGTCGTGATGAGATGACCTGGGTGCGGACTCGTAGCTCTGGAAGGTTTGGTGGCACGTAGTATCCTGCGGAGGTCTCGGGCTTGACATATACTGTTCCGAGACTTGGCAGTCTGACACATGCCGATTCTCTTGATATAGATGGCAGACTACCCGAGTTGGAAAGGGTAATGACTCGTGTACTACTACCCCATGTGCGTCGTACCTCGTCGCGGACTTGGCAATCCTTACGCGGTTCGACGAGGTACGACTTTTGAGTCTCAGGCAAAAGCTTAGTTGATGGAAACATAACACGACAATCATCCTCATGTCTTGTCCGAAGTTGAACGGCATGCCCACCTGAGACTGATGTACAAGGGGTACAAGGGATACCACGCATCATCCACACATCAGATGTCCCAGAAGATCTCGCATTGCAACGGGATGCGCCACGATAGGACAATGTAACGTGTTTGAGACTGACGTTAACTATGTTGTACACAGGGGTTCACCTACTTCACCTACTGTGAACAGATGAACATTCTTTAGCATACAGGCACCGATGGAAGGAAGCTCTTAGCCAGGAACAGAGTCTATGGAGCCCTTGCCAAAAGCGTCTGGTGATGCGTCGGGGCCCTTTTGGGCCTTCAGCTTTTGCTCAAATTTCTCAAACTCGGCCAGGGCAATTTCTTCCTCCGGGTCGGTCATCTGGCGTACGCCTTTTACTTCCTCGATCTGATATAAAGTTAGCCGCTCAGTACTTCCACACAGGGGGAGAGAAAGTTGAATTACGTAGTGCATCAACATGCCCTCGATACCGTTCTTCAGCGTAACGGTACTCGAGTCGCACGTCCTACACGCGCCGCGTAGCTTGAGGTTCACGAAGCCGTCTTCGAAGCCTCGGAACTCGATGTCGCCACCGTCCTCCTGGATGGCGGGCCGTATCCGCGTCTCGAGCAGCTCCTTGATCATGCCGACGACCTCGCTGTCGCTCTCGTCATACGCCAGCGAGTCCTTCTCCTCGGCGGCGCCCTGGCCCTGGGCGGCACCGTCCTCTTTCTTGGTCACGTTGACGATGGTCTGGCCCGACGTGATGGCCTCGGTGATGAGGCTGAAGATCTCGGGCCGAATGTGCGCCCAGTTGGCGTCCGAGGCCTTGGTCACGGTGATGAAATCGGCGCCGTAAAAGACGGCCGTCACGCCGTCAATGTTCATGAGCTGGGCGGCGAGCGGCGACGGGTACGGCGGCGCGATGGTGCTGCGTGGGCTGAGGTATTCGATAAAGGTGGTCGAGACATCCTCGGGAAGCACGCGGTGGTTCGGCAGGAACTTGAGCGCATCGGCGTTGGGCGTGTTCTCGGTCTGGATGAAGATGGTGCGGACGGCGCCCTGGGGTGAGGCGAAGACGGAGGCGCGCGGGGCGCCTTGTTGGAGGTATGGTCTTGACAGGCGAGAGGATCTCTCGAGACCAAAGGGCGACCTGGCGCTCGTGTGTGCTTTGCGCGATACCTCGCACACCCGACTGCAGACCCTCGGATGGACTCTGCGTCGTGCTGCCGTTGACAATAGCCCGGCGGCGGGCCGGAGCAAGCAATTTGAGGCCATGGCGGCCGTCCTGTAGTTGGCGTCGGTCTCGTTTTTCCAAAGTCGATGCGTGGAAATGCGCAGCTTCAATGTGCGCAGATGACGATATAGAATAGGAGATCGTTATGACTTGTGGGTGATGTTGTGGGGGCGGTTTGGAAGTTGTTGGTCTACCTCCTCCGAGCTCGAAGCCGAGGAGCGCCGATTGCGAAGACGTAAAAGAGTTGCCGCTTAGAAATCTCCCGCCAGACGGGCCCATGACGCAAATTTGTGCCGCGCTGCTCGTCATAGCCAACCAGCAACCCGCATTTTCATCCGTTCGCCCCACTGAGACCATGTCAAACGCGTTTACTTTTGCTGGGAGAATTAGCTATCAAACCAGCTTGACTTGCCCTATCTGGAAAGGCAGGAGACGTTGCAGAGAAACTTGTTGTCAGCATACTCCGTACGGATGGATACAGTAACTAACTAGTTACCCATCTTATGCATCTGCATCTGCACTTGCGTGCAAGAATTTGGACTTGCAGTATCCACATCGCATGAGCCCAGGCAAATCCTCACATGGTTCGATTCGACGTGCGGATAACTAACTCGTCAATCCCACTCGCTTTCAATGTT
Source organism: Arthrinium puccinioides (assembly GCA_022414665.1). Classification (NCBI taxonomy): domain Eukaryota; kingdom Fungi; phylum Ascomycota; class Sordariomycetes; order Amphisphaeriales; family Apiosporaceae; genus Arthrinium; species Arthrinium puccinioides. The sequence goes on from JAIUNF010000005.1 coordinate 1,664,045, forward strand.
AATCTTGCACTTTTCATAACTAACACCAACAAGTTATAACGGTTGATGGCAGCACTGTCTCCCAGGAAGCCTCCGTTTTAGGGTGTATTGAAGTTGTTGCCTGGCCTGCTGCAGAATCCAGGACTCGCCTAAGTTAATTATTCTTGCCTCGGAGAGAGAAACATCGAGCTTTTCAATCAGAAGACGGACCTCCAACAGCCCAGTAGCCAACCCTGAAAGTGCCCAAGTACTTACGTTTGTATTTCATTCACCAGGGCAACGGTCGTATCATTTTTTGAAACCCCCTGGCGTCCCGTTTGCCCTTGCGCCTATTCTTTCCCCGTCTCCTTGCACATTCTGATCTCACGACCCGTCCGTCTCTTACACGCGCCCATCTGCCGAGATGGCTCCCATGATCCCCGCCGACAGGATATGCATCAGTTGCAACGAGGCCGACGGCAAATATAAATGCCCTCGCTGCAGCAAGTACACGCAAGTCGCCATCTATGACACTTCCAAACACGTTTGACTGACCTCTCATCAGCTGCTCACTGCCCTGTAACAAAACCCACCGCGAAGTGCATGATCGCGAGTCCCAGTCAGAGCCCAAGGCGGAGACATCTCAGACCGCCTCCGTCACAGCCCAGGACGACGAAGACACGGACTCGGCCGGCTTGTCGCCGGAGCTCAGGACGCTCTTCCGGAGGTACCCCAACCTACGGTCACAACTCGCCCACATCGCCACGGCCACGGACCGCCCCGTTGACAACGGCGGCGGCGGCGGCGGCGGCGGCGGCAACTCAGGTTCTTCCTTCAACCCGCGTTTCAAGAAGAAGAACGAAGTCTGGACCAAGGATGTCGGCTACCGCAACGGCGTGTCGGCGCTGCGGCGCGCGCTCGGGGGCCCCGACTGTGAGGGGCTCAAGGAGTACTGCGAGCTAGTCAAGTACGAAAAGGTGAAGAAGGCCGAGTCGGAGAACGACCCCGACGCAATATTCCGCCGGATGATGGCGGAGCGCGATGCTCAGGTTATCAGCCAGTTGATCCAGGACGAGCAGAGGGATTAGGGCGAAATCTTCGGGACCAAGTACCGCTCAGCTGGATGCCTGCCAGTCGACGAGTGTACGGGGCGGATGAATATGTGTACGGAGGGAGGCTTACACAATCAGTGAGGAGATGATACCCGGAGGCGATGTTTGTGTGGCTGCTGAGAGTGAGTCGGTCTGTCTTACACTCCTCCGTAGGACCCGTCGCTGACCTCTTTCAGATTCAGGGAGCGATCAGCCCAGGGCTGGCGGACGGCAGATATGTATTGCTGCCTGTCTGGATATCGTTATGAGCATCTGCATGTACCCCCGTACTATATTTTGACCAGAGGTGGCTCTTTTTTTTTTTTTTTTGATAGCTTTGCTGCGATGGCTGAAGCTGTCTCACATCTCACGTCCACGAGGCCAAAATCAAAGTTGTTGAGTGGTACACCACAGCGAGACAAGTTTTGGTCGATGGCATTACATACAATCAAACTGTTGCTCCATAGGACTGTACTCATGATTGCCATTTATTCGTCATCGTCAACATCGTCCTAGTCTTATTACAACCCCCGGGGTCTACTTTGTCTCAACCATGCCTCCTGAGTCTGGAAAAGAACCCGCCGAGGGGTGACTTGACAGGCGCTGCATCGAGCTGCCTACTACTACGTCTTTTTCCAGTCTGGATGCTCGGCTGCTCCTCCTTTCCATGCCTGCTCAGCCTCCCCCGCAGAGTCCAGAACGAGTCGGCCTTGCGTAGCATCTTGACACCCTTGCGCTCCTTCTCGCTCTCGTCGCTCTGTGACCAGTCGATGCGGTGATCCGCGATGACAATCGGGTCATGGATCGGCGCCGGTCGATCCGAGTCCCCAATGTCCCTCAGGATATCAGCAGTGTGCGTAGAGTGGCGGTACGTCCGGGCGTCCTCGTCCTCGGGGATGTCGCATATGCTCAGCTGCAGGGGCGCAGTGTTGGAAGTGAGGAGCCCCGGCATGGAGTGCCGCTTGTTTCTCGTCGGCGAGGCCAGGCTCGCGGCAGCAGGGTCCTCAAAAAGCAGGCCGGGGTTCTGGAACTGATTGCGCTCATGCAGCTTCTCCCGCACACTTTGCGCCCGTCTTATCGCGCGATTCTGGTCAGCGGGCGTCTTGCTGGAATCCAGCTCGGCCTTCTCGGCGGTCGTGCCCTGGGCGTGGAACCTGAGGGCATCCCTGGACAGGGCGTGTACGCGCTGCTCCTGTTCCCGCGGGTTGATCTGGGTTACCGTCCTCTCGAACTGCTTGGCTGCTTCCTGGGGGATGTAGGGGTGAGGGGGTGATGCAGACGTCGCCCTGGGCCTCTCCAGGTGCGATGAGCTTGCTTTCTTGGATGGCTTGCGAGGCAGTTTGGTGCTGTTTGCTTTTATTGGTGCTCCTACTTCTGTCATCGCCATCTTGGATCTGGAGCGCCGGGCCTTGGGTCTTGAAGTATCGTCCTTTGCTGAATCTTCGCCCTTCCTGCTCCCCCCGAGGGCGCAACGACGGTCCTCTTCTTTCCATAACCGGAAGCAGCATCGATGATACGAGTTGCGAAGCTCGTCGGAGCAGTGGCAACGTCAGTTGCATCCGTGGAGGGTGAGGTCGTCATTTCCTCCGCACCTTTGTCTTCCTTGGCTCCCCACGCTGCCGCGATGGGCGCCCTCTGGCGGCACCTTGGTTCGTTCTGGATACGCTGTTCTGACAGCACCACGAAGAGCCTCCGGCGAAGGTCGTCAGGGTCTGGCTCGTACGATCTGGACGTGGGCTGCTTGTGCAGTTGCGGTGGCTGCGCTCTGGCGGTCTGCTTGGCTTGTTGCAACTTGTTGTCGGCCGGCATGGTGTTGAGCCAGCCATGGCGTGTCGACGGATGGCGTGTCGACGGGTCAGCCTTGGTGAACTGCATATTTGTGCCAAGTGAATGTGTCCCTCCCAGGAACATTGTCTTGCGACCCAGGTGCGTAACAGCGGCCAGCTGTTCATAAACCGTCTCCGAGAGAGTTCCCCCGTACCTCCACTTCAACCTTTCGGGCGAGTTTTGACGCCAGGCCCCTGCCCGACACACACAGGCTGAGAGGATGCGCCAAAGCGTTCGATGGGCGGGCTAGAACAATCTTGGCGCTTTGAGTCTCGGATCTAGTCGTTAATTACCCTATGGATACAGTGTCGTGGGTTCCGACCGAGGGTTTGTTTCTTTTGGCGGCTCCCCAGCACGAGACAAGCTTTGATCTACTGCTACTTGGACCCCGTGACGGCGACCAAGCAAGAAGAGAAAAGGAATATGGGCAGGGTAAATACTACCACAATCGGCTCGAGGAGCAGCACCCCCTCGGTATTATACCTGGACGAATGAGCCGGGCCATCCCTTGCTCGGTACCTGACCGGCGACCCGTCAATCGAGCCACACACCGCAAGGTCATTGTCATTCGTTGCGAGGGGGGAACCACCCAATACTGTGGTACTTCGTACTTGGTAGACCATAATGGTCCCATCTGGGGTTGCCAATGGATGGATGGATGGGTCCGTAGCATCGGGGGATGGATCATGCATCGTGAAAGCCATGTACGTACCAGCGTACGGAGTACTCCCGTACGCAGTACACAGTATCCATACCTAGTGCGAAGCGAAGTATCTGACAGGGTCTAGATATCACCAGACCGCATCGTAATTGGCCGCCTTTTCTGACTAGCTCAAAAGGGTAGACTAGCTCTGGGTTTACGGTAAATTGCACCGAACCTCCTTCTCTCTTTCTCTCTCTCTCTCTCTCTCTCTCTCTCTCTCTCGCGCGCGCGCTCTCCTTCTTTCACTCACTCACCATTTACTAGGTAAATGGTTGCTCCGTACCGACTACTGTGGTAGTGTTTTCATGGCCTACCTACACCGTACACCAAGTACTTGTTTATAGCAAACAGTGGTAGGAAGAATGCCGTGCCAGCCCATGTTCTCCCCTCCTGCTCGGCCCCCCCTGTTCGCATCCCTAGCCTTCACACACAAAAGTGACAGACTGGGTTCTCCGTTTCTCCGCCTTTTTACCCCGAGGAACAGAGCAGGGGTATGGGGAGGGGGTTTCCATTGTCTTCATCACGCGACGGTCTGGAGCCATCTGGTCAGGCCCGAGCGAAGTGCAAGATGGCACGCGATTTCCTCGTGGTTCAAGACATCACCCTTATCTGGACTAGTTAGTAGACTACACAAGTACGTTACGGCTTCGCACTACAAGCAAACGGTGCCTGGCCTGCTCTGTTCCGCCGTGATTCATCTTTTCCTAACTCACATCCCAAAGGAGATCAAGACACACAGGGAGGGGTGTGCTGCTGCAGGCTGACGAGCATGACATGGTGTACACAGTAGGCACTATTGAAGAGATGGGCCCCCTTTCGTTGAGTCGAAGCCACACCTGTCGGCAATACGATGCTGTTACTTTTGTGACATACTGTGGTACTATGTATGCACGCATCTGATAGCGCAACCCCATCCTCATCCCACTGGTACCACAATGTCCCGACTTCACAAACGACGATGCGCGTACTTCGTAGTAGCACCCTAGGGCAACCCCGCATTCTAGGATTTGAGCACTTGTTCGACGTTGAACTACTTCGTACCAGTGCTGTCATGCACGTGGTGTGTCTCTAGTATCTACGAGTCTACGACCGCAGCCAAGCCAAGCGCTCGCTGTAACTCGAGTGCAGTCCAGAACCTCGACCGTGCTCCCAAAACCAAAGGGTCTCGGGTCGCGAAATCGAAACGAAGCCACCCAAGAGGAAAGCAAGTCCATGAGGTAATCTAGAATCCGTCCAGACGTCAGCCGCGGCGTTGCAAAGGAAGCGTGCTAACTAGCTTACGAGCTTCGAAGCTGCTTTCCTTTCCTCGGTGCTTCTTGTTGAGAGTTATTAGTCAAGTACAGCGCATTCGGCCGTTAGCAACTTAGAGCTGAATCCGAATGCCACAGTCCTTGCTATCGTGCTGTTAGCCTGACCAGGGCCACACCCACATCTGCTTTGGGCATCGTCCAAGGTCGCTTTCAACTCTGTTGTGGTTGCAGGCCAGTACACAGTCATCCATCAACTTAGCGCCAACTCGACGGCACTACGGAGCACTCCGCACTACTACAGTAAGTTGACTAGTTGCTGTGGGTGTATCAAATCATACCCTATGAAATCAGTACCACGGATAGATCCGGGCAGAGCCTTGGGGATGCAGGCCCGCAAATGTGGCACCGTAACTACATGGTTACTACCCCGTATTGGAGGAAGAGAATTGTGACCCCTATGACCGACCGCAGTACGGATAACTAGGCCTTGCTGATTTGCACTTGCCTCAACAAGAAAGCTTTGCATCGATGGGACGGATGAAGCGCCCTATCATGCACATATGCACCCACAGTAAACCAGTGACTAGAGGTAACTGGACTGACCACAGTCGGTGGCTCGAAAACCCGACTTCATGCGCCCGTCATGCTACTTCTTCGTTGCTGGCGTTACAATTCCGCACTTTCCAGTTTTCTTCAAGACCGTGCTTGTGAGTGGTGAAGTGCATAACTAGTATGTACTCCGTAGCTATGTACGTACTAGGCTTCCATGCACTGCTTGTCGGTACGGATATTGGAAGCAAGGGTACGAGAAAGCCACACCTTACGGTTCGACGTACCTACTCATAGTAGTTAGTGCTGCACAGGCTACAGCACAGTGACAATATCACTAATAAAAGCAAATGGCTAGCTACTTCGCATGTTGATAATTAACGCCACCCGGCTCGCGCTTGCTTTGTTACTTCCAGAGCAAAGGCGAAGCGAAATGTTCATGATCCCGAATTCGACCGGCGTATCCGTACTACGTAAGTTCGTTTCCACCCAAAGGAAAAGGTTTCAAAAAGCATCTCTCACATATTCCAAGGACCAAGTTCTCCATATCGGTTCGTTGGTCCACCGATAAGTTAGTTAGTTAGTCGTCACACGATAGATGTTAGTTAGCATGTACTGCAAACCGGCCGTTTGGAAAAGTAAGTCACAGGTATTCGGCCATCCGCGTACTTGTTTCCATGCTTGTAGGATACCTAGTTAACTAACTATCCACCTTAGGCGTAGACCTACCCTCGCCCCACCATTGCATTTGCTAAGGATTGAGAAGCCAAGTCAAGAAAAAAGCCAGCACTTTTTCATCGGTTTCCAGCTGACGAACTGCTTACAAAGTTATTGTAAAAAAGCAAAAGAAAATCTCTCTGGCCGGGAATTGAACCCGGGTCTCGAGCGTGACAAGCTCGCATACTGACCACTATACTACCAAAGACAGTGGAGAACGAATTGTTCTTCATTGGATTTCGGCAACATTTTTACATCTATATACAGTGATCATAGCCGCACGTTTTGCAAACTACGATGCTATCGTCTTGGTACGACACTTTACATCTAAGTATCACTCCCGTTTATTGCCATAGTTTTTGGTGTAATTTCAAACTGGCTGGCGTTGCAATAAGTCGCTTGAACCATATTGCAACCTTGGGTGCACATTGACGTCTCTTGTCTAGGGGTTTAAAATGAACTTTGAGTAAACAGTAACGAGCAACGACCAGAGTGTCGTCCGGGAAAGTCTAAGCGGTTCAACAGTCTGAACCTCCGAGAAGTCACACCAATGTCTCCAACCCCTCCGTCGGTCTCGGGCCTCCTTTGGACTTTCTTTCCTCCTCGGCACCGCTCGCCTTCCAGGCACTGATAATCAAGTTCACAATGTGATTAACAGCGATGCCGTTCTTGACCTGGGCAAACACCGTCGGGCCACCCTCGCGCATCTTTCGCGCATCGCGCTCCATCACGTCTAGATCGGCGCCAATCAGCTCGGCCAGGTCCGTCTTGTTCACGACCAGCAAGTCGCTCTGGGTGATACCTGGACCGCCCTTCCTCGGGATCTTGTCGCCGCCACTGACGTCGATCACGTATATAATGTAGTCGGCAAGCTCGCGCGAATAGTTGGCCGCCAGGTTGTCACCGCCAGATTCAATCAGCAGCATGTCCGAGTTGAACTGGGCGTGCAGGTCCTCGAGCGCAGCTAGGTTGGCCGAGATGTCCTCGCGCACGGCGGCATGGGGGCAGCCGCCGGTCTCAATGGCCTTGATGCGCTCTGCAGGAAGCGCCTTGTGTCGGGTGAGGAACTCGGCATCTTCGCGCGTGAAGATATCGTTGGTGACCGCCGCTATCGAATACTTTTCACGGAGGGCGTTGCACAGGGCAAGCATGAGAGCTGTCTTGCCTGAACCGACGGGACTTGGCGGGGTGTTAGCGACAGTCTTTTGGGCTACATCAGACTCAAAAAGTCTTCCGTTGCAGATGGGTGTGATGGGAATAGTCTCGTTACCCGCCAATGCCAACTGTGAAAGCGCGCTCACCCCAAGTACGGCCTTCGACAATGGGCATCTCCCGGCCGAGATAGCTTCCAGGCCCGTCGAGGATCTCGTGTGAGTGGCCATGCTCGGCAGCTGAGAAGCCATCGTGAGAGTGGGAGTGACCGCCAACTGCTTCGTGAGAATGATTGTGCGCCATGTTGAGTAACCCTCCTAGACGAATGAGCGATCAACTGCTGTGGTCGAAAAGAACTTCCTTCGTCTTCAGCGTTGGATGCTGTCGTAGAACTTGTCAACTTGGAGCTCCAATGCGGGGGTCTTATCGTTGGTGGGGGGTAAATGTCATATTACGTACGGAGTACATGCATGCATTTGTCGTATGCGGGCGCTGGGCAGTGGCAGTTACATGTTGCATGACTAATAAGCAGAGGACCTAACTTACAAGGTTGTCGTCGTTACCTTACTTCGGTCAAGTTTAAAGGGGGTTAATTGGCTACACTGCTATCTCCTGAGTACCGATGAGACTGGATCACCGGGGCGCCACCACCCAGTCAAAGTTGACTTATCAATACTGCCTAATAGTACTGTCTCCTGAACATGGAAGATGTTGGATGCGATTCTCGTGATCGTTTTCGTGAAAATGCTGGACTTTATGGGCAGTAATCATATAATGGTCACCGGCAAGCTCCTCCCGGCTCAACAAATACAGATGTTGCGGCTAACGTTAACCCTAGTTTCCATACCGATACATTGCAAGGCTTAGCCAAAAAGAAAAAAAGAAGAAAAAGAAGAAACACCCCCCCCCGACGTGAACTATCAGACGGCGGAATAGTGAACAGCTGGATTGGGCTGATGAAAAAATGAAACGGTTCAACATTTAGCTGGCAAGAGTGGGGATTGTGGTATGTAGTTGAGTTTACATGTGTGGTTGTAAATGAGCCAACAAGCTAGACATGTGATTTTTGCTAAGGTCTGTCCAGCTCTCTTCTCACCCGAGCCAGCCAGTTATGATACACTGCCTACTTGTTTCCAAAGGGGTAGAAAATCACTACCTAGCTCAATCACTCGAAGAGATCCGGAGACTCGCGATGATGCCAAACTTTGAGACCACCACGAATGTGCTACCTACGCTTTGTGTAAGTCTAAAGCAGAAGGTTTGAGACGAGGCAGAGAAAAGCGATTTGCTAAAATACCTGCTTACAGAGTCTCTCCCAGTGTCCTAAAAAAAAAAGGCATTGATGATTGCCGCATTGGGCATGTTTGGGAACGGAGTGGAAATTCTCTGACCCTTCCGGGCACCTCCATCATGGCTAGAGTTATAACCCATCCCTCCGGTGTAGTTATTTTAGACGACATGGCTAATTTTCGAGTGCCCACGCCAGAGAGTCTTCTACCTCTCGATCGGGACGCAGTTCTGAGTCTGCCAGTCTTCGTAGACCTTGCTGGAACATTGATATCTGAAGAACGCTTCGCATGGTCCGCCTCACAAGCAGTTTTTCAAGTCCTTCATCCTGAACTATTATCCCAACTACCGAAGCTGCGACCTCGAACGTTTCCTGAAGACGCTGGATTTGGATGGGTACGATGATTTCGTCAATGGTGCCAACGAGAACGTGTGTGCCCAAACCAGATCTCAGTCAGACTGCACAAGCCCTCAAACAAGCCAACACCACCGCGAAACCCACTAAACACGCGCGGCGCCAGGGGATTACTTCCTGTAACGGGAGCCGAACCAAAAACGACGCCTTCGCAATAGGCAGCGTCAGATGGGGTTTACTTAAAGCTACCTACCGGCATGAAACTCATGTCAAAGCCCCTGGTGATAATCGGCAATCTCGGGCTTCTATATCCATATATCGAGGTAGATATTTGGAAGGACTCGGGAAGGTTAAGGGAATGGAGGATACGCTACTGTTTTTGGAGAAGAGCTTTACAAAGCGCATCAGGACCGTAACGAGGAGGACGGGTAATACCTCGAGATGAATGTAATGAAGTAAACATACGACAATTTGTTCGAGCACATGGAGAGTCTTATGAAGCTTTCGATCCCGGCCCATGCGTGATGAATGGCCTTCGGAAAGACGCTTTGGAAGGGATATGAGCAGTAAGCCTCAAGTTGACTATTTATAGTTGTAAATGCAATTAGCAAGCAGAGGGCTACTGCGATACAGACAACGTTGGAAATAATTACAGGTCAATCATATGTTTGAAAGCAAAATATTCACGACGGTGTTGTCAGGAAAAGGAAAGCAGGGACGGTGGCGAATGTTGAATGGTTAGGACAGGACCCTAAGAAACCAGAGTCTAGGATGGGGTGGTCAACAAACGTAGCCGAACCACTTGTCCGACGAACTCAAGTCTTGCGCGTTGTTGACCAGCTCTGCTTGGAAACGTAACGGCAAGTACGAGAATGCGCTTGCCCAAGTGGCGGGCCTGGGTGGACAGGCTCACCGAGCAGTCAATCGTACTTGCCTCCTTTCCTTGGAGTCCTCCTCCCATAAATAGTGAAGCGAGTATCAGCCTGACTTATTCTACAGCCACTTGATCTCGCAGGTCAAGCTCTTTTCGATCCCATCCACTATAGCCGTCGTCGCTGATAGCAAACCCCGGTACATTCGTGTACCCAACCTGTAACAAGTTTCGATTCCCGTCACGAGAAACCTCCAGCAATATGCCACCAAAGCGTGTTGCTAACAAGAGAAAGCGCAATGACGAGAACGATGGTTTGCTAAATTTCCCTTGCATGCACGGATATCTTACCGACGGGCACAGTACAATCTCACGGTGATGAGAGCGACGGCCTTTTTGTTCAGGAACCATCGAGACGAGTTACTAGACGCACCAGGGGCCAGAGTTTGTCACGCCTCGCCCGCCGTGAAGAGGCCAATGCTGAAGGAAACGGCTTGTAAGATGCCACCCGCAAGCCGATACGGGCCACAACTGACCATACCAGTGGCTTTCAGTCCGTAGCAGTGAAACTCGAGCATGCTAGCCAAGACATGGCAAGGGAGTCCAAAGCCTTCTTGTCCGGCTTCCACGAGGACGTACAGAAACAGCGCGAGAAGATGCAAGCTCTCATCCAAGAAGCAGACGATTCCGTGTAAGTCAATTGGCGAACAAAAGTTCCAAAAGAGAGGCCCTGATACTTCCACAGACCGAAGGCGACCCAAGAGCTCGCGGATAGTCTCTCGATGATACGGGATGGCCTCAAGTCACTCGAGGACTCGAAGAAGCTTCCCCGAGGAGCGTTTCGAAGGGAGGGTAACGTTATTTATCAGGAAAGCCAACAGATCATGGCTTTTTGTGAAAGCGTGCTCCAAGGCTATGAAGAAACAGATGAGATGATCCAGGGTGAGAAGCTTGTTATACCCTTGGATACTTGGAAAAACGACAAGAACGATATCAAGGAGATATTCACGCAGGGACGCGAGCACGGCCAGAAGCTGGTTGAGAACAATCTTGACCCCGGCCAGTACACGCCGGCAGATCTAGAGAAGCCAGACGCAGTTGGCCATGAAGAGGCGGCCGTTAATATGTTCCAGGAGAGCCGCAAAGTCACGGAGGTGGAAAGCTGGGGAGCAGCAGCCGAGGCGCAGTTCCAACGCTTCAGAGATTTTGTGAAGCCTCCTCAAACTGTAGCCTCCTTGAGAAACTGGCGCCGGATATGAGCGGTGTAGAATATCGAAGATGAGCCGCGTCGATGTGGCCTGCAACACAGGCAAGAGAAGTTGGTGGGAATCAACATGTGACTATGAATGAAGTTGAAGATGGCTACCCGCATTGCTATTTAATGATTTTATTGTTACTTTGCCTCTGGGTGGCAGCATAGCACAATCATTACAACCTGATATCTTGGCCTCTTAACTGCCCCCATTCCATGGGGGTTTGCTGCTTTAATACCTTCGGCTCATTTACCGTTTGGACGTTCTCTCGATGTGCTATTTGTCGTTCGACCCTCACGCCAAGCTTTTCTTCCTACGGATACTTCCTAGGGGTTTAGAGAAAGCGGATTTGCTCCATATTTCTCACCGCACTAACCTATTTCTGATCTAGATCTAATCCTGCACTCATTTTTCACCCACACACCAATTTTCTGGTTTTGGACCCGCGAGAAATTGAATTGTACCTCGACATTTCCAAGCCTGGTGCCTCTCTTTTCCCCCAGCCAAATACCGACAAACGACCATCTCATTTTGCAGGCCTCCATTCCCAACCTGGTATGTATCTCACGCTCATTACATTGCCAACATCTGTTTTACTAACCTTCTTCCACAAACAGACAAGATGGGTGCCCTCAAGTATGTCGAAGAGCTTCAGAAGAAGAAGCAGTCGGATGTCCTGCGATTCCTCCTCCGAGTCCGTTGCTGGGAGGTACGTTGAAAAAAAGATTTCTCCCTCGAGACCGACACACGACGGCACACGAACAAACATTATTCTGCATTCAAGATATGGATCAATGGATGACATGATCATGTGGACGTCTGTGTCTCTTCGCTTTTCATTCGCTGCCGATCGCCCGCTTGGGGGCTTCAGCAGGAACCGAATTGCAAGAACCTGTGTCTTTGCTATACAGTCGTTGAACATTAGCTGAGACTGCATCAATATAGCTCCGCCAACTGAACGTCATCCACCGCGCCTCGCGCCCCTCGCGCCCCGACAAGGCCCGCCGTCTCGGCTACAAGGCCAAGCAGGGCTATGTCATCTACCGCGTGCGCGTCCGCCGTGGAGGTCGCAAGCGACCTGCCCCCAAGGGTGCTACCTACGGTTCGTCTCTCTTGACCTCGGAATCGCGCAATGACCCGTCTCTAACTCGCACCTTACAGGCAAGCCCACCAACCAGGGTATCAACCAGCTGAAATACCAGCGATCCCTGGCCTCCACCGCTGAGGAGCGTGTCGGCCGCCGTTGCGCCAACTTGCGCGTCCTGAACTCGTACTGGATCAACCAGGACTCCACCTACAAGTACTTCGAGGTCATCCTCGTCGACCCTCAACACAAGGCCATCCGCATCGATCCCCGCATCAACTGGATCGTCAACCCCGTCCACAAGCACCGCGAGTCTCGCGGTCTCACCTCGACCGGCAAGCACGCCCGTGGTCTCAACAAGGGCCACCGCTACAACAACACCAAGGCTGGCCGCAGAAAGACCTGGAAGCGCCACAACACCCTGTCTCTGTGGCGTTACCGATAAGCGTCTCGCCCCCGAAAGGGTCGGAGACGTGGGTAGCAGAAGCAAGACGGTTATGGGACATACGGGCGTCAATGCTGTTTTTCGGTGGAGCAGTGCGGTTCTGCTCCTTGGTCTTCTGCAAATGGTTTGCAGCAGGGACTGGCTGCCAAAAGCTCGGCTGGTCTATATCACGTAGCTGAGAAATGACGAGAAGCATTTGATCAGCAACAAGCATTTCTGGGCGTTTTTTTGTTACGACGTGAACTTAATGAGGAAAATGGTCTCTAGTTTTTCTGCCTCCGCCCAGCGTGAACACCACTGTGTCTGGCATATGTGACCTGCGTGTGTTTATGCCATGTCTCCTGTCTTTTATCTAGGAACAGGACAAGGTGCATACGGCTAGAACATCAATTCGCTTTGTCGTGATAGCATGCTAGTAGGTACTGGGCCTACCCGTTCGTGTCATCTCCCGGACAGGGTTGCTGTCGTCCCATAGTAGTAGTAGTCGTTGATGAAGGGAGCAGACCCCTGGTTATTGAATACCCTTTTGTCGCTCAACTCGTATCGCGGAGGCCCAGTCTACCTACAGATCGCTCCGAGGTTTTCGTACGGCAGACTGTACAAGCAAGCCTCTCTCGGTGGCTCCCTCCTTGGTGTCAACTCATGGAACACTCCCTTCCAAGGCCACGCATCATCCGATATGAACCTCCAGCACCGATCCCGTCCAGTGGTAGTGCCAGAGTGCTGATTATACCAACGCCGGCAACTACCTGATGAATATTATACATGCTTATGAGTCCAAATACGGTGGACACAACAAGCAGGATGGAAACAAGCAAGCCCACCCTCACAATCCATCCCCTGGACATTGGATTTGCCCGCTTTGTCAGTAAGAGTGTATGTCTTGTACTGATATGTTAATCCCATCTGGGATCATCTACGAAGAGACTATGTATCACAAACGCTGCATGCATCACAAGACATGAGTATTCATCAGCCTGTATATTTGCTATCTATCTGCAAACTACAGCAAGACACCATAACCTAGTGCCGAGAGATCCATTAGCAGCATATCGTGCAAACCGCTCCAGGTCATATGTCGTGAAGAGCAAGTGTGAGGGGGGGAAGGAGATGTGAGCAGGTCGTGACGATTCAGAGTGCACACTGAAGATGCAAATCTTGAGAATGAGCATTCCAACTCGGGAACTGTGTGCCTCTCTCTTCTCGATCCTCCAGAGTTAAGCTCCACCACGAGAACAAACGCACGGCGTGCTACCAACTGTACCCATATTCATCCCAATCGTTGTTGATTCTCCCATTCTTCGAGTGCCGTGAGAAAGTCACTATGTGAGAGCAAGTATCCGGTAACATGGCCGGCCGAGAAAGTCGAACGAGTTTTTGAAAGCGTGCCCAAGTTCCAGAGGGTGTGCTAACACCGCTCTCAAGATGAAGAAAAGAGGGGGAAATGCAATCATTGCCGTGAACAGCAATGCACCACCATATCATGACCTCAAGACTCATCTTCGTGAGATATCATGATATGACGTTCGTGAGCAGGCTTGAAGTCGGAAAATCATTGCGCATGCCAGATACAACCCTGAACCAAAGACCCTAAGAACGAAAGGAAAAGAAATTGGTAGGAAAGTCTATGGTGACTGTGGGGAAACCCAAGTACACAGATACACGACTCGGAAGATCTGGGTATGCAGAAGTTGTCCTTGTAGGCCAAATGACACTTCATCCAAGACCAGCAGATTTCCAGGAGTCCGAAAGGCTAGGCGTTGACGAGCGAGTAGTATACAAAAGCAACCCGGGTAACGATGGGCGCTAGTGGGGTGCTCGTCAACGAAGTCGTATGAGGTCGGATGCCGAGATGGATTCAGGGGAAGCCGTAGATACAGTGGGAAGGGAGTGTCGTCAGATTCGTGAGAGCCATTTCATTCATGCTTTGCCAAAGCCAAACAGGAAACCGCAGGAGGTCAAGGCCACCCATCCGTGTCGCAATGTACCATTACATGTCTCGTCGGATGGCGGTGGCTTGCAAAATAGACATGCTTCAGAAGAAATGACCCTCGCCGCCGCCACCACCGCCGCCGCCACCACCATGATGCATGGGAGCACCCGGGTAGGTGAAGCCCTGGTTCAAGCGGGGAGGTTGAGGGGGTGGAACAGTCAGGGAATTGCTGGGAGGGTAAGCCATCTGACCTCGTCCACCCCCGTTAACACCATTGGTGTAGCCACCAGACGCCATGTTGACAGCAGGGTTAGACATGCCGCCCCGACCCTGTCGAAGCGAGATCTGGCCTTGGGTAGGATCTGCAGGCGTGGTCTGACCACTGCTGTTGCCGCTGCGGGAGTCATGTGCCTGAATCTTGGCTTGTAGGCGGCGACCATAGGGGGTGGCTCGAATGGCGGGAAGGATGGGACGAATGGCCTCCACTAGCTGGTGCTTTGTCTGGAACGACGAATGCTCAAGGCCAGTCTGGACGACATAGTTGCCAAAGTTGTCGCGCAAGAGGCGCTCCATCTCACCAGGAACGAGCATCTCCGAAACCATCATGTCGCGGGAAACATCGGTTGCACATCGGAGGCACTTCTCGATGACATTGGAGCTGAATTTGTGGCGAGACAGCTGGCCAATCTTGCCAGCAAACATCTTGACCACAGGTTCAGTGAAGCTAGGCTCATTGAGGTCAATGATGTATTGGACGACGTAGTTACCGAAGGGATCTTGTACAAGGCGGAGTGCATTGTCGGTAATACGAGCAACGAGCCAGACCTTCTGGTCGCCTGAGGCGTGGTCGATGCACCGCTGGAGAACACAGCAGCCGTGGCGATGAGTGCCAACATCAATACAGTGGTTGCCGACAGCATCGAATATGAACTGGGCATCCTGGGGGGACAGCTTGTTGAGACACTTCTGAATAACGTGGTTGCCATTGAGGTCCTGGATGAGGTCGACCACCTGGTAGCGAAGTGCATCGACAATGAGCTGCACGTGCTCAGGAATAGAGACAAACTCAATCATCTTCTGTAGAGCACGAGTGCCGTGCTGGTTAAGAGCAACGCGGACCATCTGCTGAGAAGCGTTCTGGATGAGAACGGTACGCTCATCATCCGTACAATACTCCAGCAACTTCTGACAGAGGTAGTTGCCGAAAGGATCCATCATCAGCTCCACAACATGAGGGTTAGTCTCCAGCCAGATCATGTGGACATGGGCAGGGTTGCGGTTCTCAAGCTGCTTCTGGAGGAAGCGGCAGCCGTGCTGGTCCTTGCAGAGGTCAAAGATCTGGCCGCCAAGCTCCTCCAGCTGGGTGTTCTGGAAACGACTCATGGCTGTAAGATGTATTAGCCAAACCATACAACATGTAATAGGACACACATACACTCACCTTCATTGTCCTGAGCACGACGCTGGTTGATGACACGCTGCTGAGAGTCGCGGGGCTGTGCGGGTTGGTACATGGGAGCGTAGCCGGTGTAGTTCTGGGGGGAATAACCATTTAGGTTCATGCCACCCATGCCCATGGTAAGCATATTGACATTATACCCGGAGTTATTGGGGCTTGTGGGGTTGTAGTTGTTGGCCGGGTAGTACGAGGGGTAATTGTTCATCGAAGAGCCAGGCGAAGAGACCGAGGTGCTCGTGGGGGTGTTCTGCATTTGAGCTTGAGAAGTGGCAGAGGGTCCGAAAGCCGGGGCACCAGCATGCAAGGCAGAGTTGATCGAAGGGTAGGTCGCAGACTGAGTGATACCAACATGGCCCTCGCCAGAAAGCTCACGGCTATGACGCTTAGCCATAGCTCCGGGAGGAATACGACCAATGCTCGCGTTGTGGTTGTGGAAATGCTGCTGGGCATGGGCATTGGCGTTCATTGAAGCAGCCGAGAGTCCACCGTTCTTGGCTCCATGAATGTCGTTTGTAGAGAAGGATGACTGCAGCTTCGGAGGGGTGGAGAGCATCTGAGGCATTTGGGACATCTGTGAGGCGGGAGGCGACATCAAGGGTGCGGTATTGTCGTTTGCATTATCCTTGTAGTAGACACCCAATTCAAGGTGCTGGGGCTTCAGGTCAAGAGAGCGACGGAAGCCAGGAGGACGAGTGCCCATGGCACTGTTGTCGGAAGGTGCGCCAGCTTGACCAGACGTTGTTGTGGTGGTGTCGGCAGCGCTCATCTGAGGAACGTTGAGCTGCGAAAGGCTCTGCTGGGGACGGTGAAGAGAAGCCATCTTGTTCCAACCGTTGGATGCCTCGAGGGAAGACAGGTCAACAGCAACAGACGAGGCCGACAGCTTTCGAGGTCAAATTAGCAGCCGCAATGCAAAGAGGTCCCGTCCCAGTGAGCGTCAATGAGTGATTGTGAAAGAAGTGAGTGCTGAAACCAAGTATCATTCATATGCCAAGCAAGAACGGATGACAATGTAATGGTGGTGGTGAGTGGTGAGTGCAGGTACTGGGTGAGGTTGAGGGTTGAAGTATTTTTCAATAGGGTTGTTGCACTTTTTGGGGTGATGGGAAACCGGGAGGGGGTCGGATTTAACCAGTAGGAGGGGCAGAAGGGAAGTGGACAATCGAATTGATTTGTCTTCTTGGAAATCAACCGACAATTGAAGGCTCTGGTGAAGTGAGGCTCTTGTGAAGTGAAGCTCTTGTGAAGTGAATGTGTGCCTCTGATGGAATAATTGGATTGTGACGGGATGGGAATGACGAAAATGACACATGAACTCACACGATTGGGGTTGGTCTTCTTGGCAAATAGCTTTGGGAAACCCTCGTCGCCAGTATCAACAGCAGCGTAGCTGGATTCAGCTGCAGTTTCGTCGTCTCTGAACAGGAACCCTGCAGCGTTGGTCTGGTCGATATTGTCGTAAAGGTTGCCTCGGCGCGTGACTGGCATTGAGTATCTGTTGAGGCTGTTGAGATGTTGGTCAGTGATGGTTATGAGATCTTGACGGGTGTCGAAGGATAACAAAAGCCGGTACGTATGTATGTAAAGGTAGTGAAGGAAGAACTAGAAGTCAAATGATGCCACCCGATGGTTGTAGCTTGGGAGTGTCTGCAGATGGAGTGATTGGGTTGAAGAAACTCGAGGTAAAATGTGAGACGAGTGAGGGATCAAGTGGTGTGCTGTGAGTCCTAATAGGAAAAGAGAAGGACCTGAGGGCAGCAGTGAATCAAGTGCAATCGTGAATCGATTGCAAGGTGAATCGAATACAGTCGTGAATTGGTACGACCAGAGATAATGGCAAGTACCTTGTCAGGTGCAGGAGCGGCAGAACTCAGATGTAGGTTGCAAAGTGAGAACGGAGGGCAGCAACGATGGTGAAGGAATTTGAGCCCTTCAATCAGTAGGGCATAGGAGAAGGGGTGGGTAGGTAAGAGACATAGGGTATGGGATGAGTGAGATATGTAGAGGAAGTTCATAATGGTCTCTCTTCTTCACTTGGAGGCCACCGAGAGGGGTTTCCGTCGCAAAGCTGGCCAACAAACTTGCAGTATCTGCCTTGAAGTAGTTTTCATATCGCGAAGGCTCACAATGAGCACTTGGATACAGCTTCTCCGGCCATACCCTCCTCCGGTCTCTGGTTTGGGGAATACACTTGAGCACCGATATCAAGACAGGGAGGCCAAAACAAAAAAACCTCAAGATGGCAGTGGCATCAAAAAGAAAACCACGCAGAATAGCAATATGAGAGAAGGCTACATACGCATTAGTGGAGCGGTGGCTTGTAGGATCCTGACGGAGGGCCTCCTCCTTTTCGTCGTCGTCGCTGTTTCTGCGGGATCCGGGAACTGAACGCGAAGGTAGATGTTCGTCGAGACCGAAGCGAGAGGGCATGGCGGAAGCTTGCGGCGATGTCAGCTGCGAGCCGGACCTTCCAGATCGGTTGAAGACGGAGTGTGGCGAGACCAGGCTTGACGTGGAATATCTGTTTGGTCGCGAGAACATGGTAGGGAAGCCGGAAGACGCATCGCGGTATTCGGGCGGTGTCGTCGGTTCGGATTGGTGTCCAGTCAGGCCAACTATGCCGCGACCCAAGTCTTCCTGCATCCTCAGCAGCTCCATCTCTTCCATGCGTTGCTGCTCGGACAGCTTCTGCATCTCGGCCTCGAACCGACGTTTCTGATCCATCAGCTTCTCATAGTCGAGCCTTTTCTTCTCCAGCTACGGGTCGCAGGGTCAGCATCGGCGCAAGCAAAGAATGACAGACATGGGCTTCCGCGAGCCCAGTGGGGGGGGAGGGACTCGGCCAGGACATCGTCGGAATCAGGGACACAGAACATGTGCGGTTGCAACGAGGCGCCGTACCAATTGAGCTTTATACTGAGTCTGAAGCGTCGAAAAGTCAGCCACAAGTTGCACAGGCGCAAGACACACGATCCGAATATTGAGACATCATCGGAACTGCCCAGAGGAAAACAAGGCTATTTTTCTGTTGGGCGAATGATCGAAGGGGCGTCTCGACTCACGTTGGAATAGTCCTGCTGCTCGGGGGCACGCTGGGTAATGGACGACAATGTTGGTACACGCCCCGAGTCGGTGGTGAAGCGACGGGGCAGAGTCGTTCGAGGATCGTGAGGACCCATGGGCTGCGGCATGCGAGCGCCATTGCCGTTTCTCGGTGGTGAGACAAGCGAGTTCATGGGCGCTTCGGTTCGAGGCGACTGCTGGGAGCGGAAGCGGTAATCCTCCATTTCCTCTACTTCCTTTCGGACTGTTGTTACAACAAGATGTTTGTACAGAGAGAGAGAGAGAGAGAGTTGGTCTGAAACCGGTCGTCGCCGCTCTATAAACTGCGAGATCGCAAGGCGACTGTCAGCAGGGGTTCGCGCTCTCCCGAGACGACAGACATTCGACACCGAAGAGGGCCAAGGATGGGCGAGAGACAGCAAGGGGCGATGGCAATCCGCCTCTTGTCGCAAAGCAGTTCTTATCCAGAACGGATGGGTGTGCGAAATGTCGGATAATGCAGCAGGTGGGCAAGGACGGCTGCTGAACTCGTGATGCGCTGTCGCTCTCTCCCAGACCCGTGTGTCCTTTTTGCACCTCAATCACTTGCGAGCCGGATGGGCCGTCGCCAAGGTGACAGGGACCGACCGACCGTCTATCCGTATCGCCGGCTGGCTGGGGAAGGAATTGTTATGCTCACCTTGCTCGATAGGATAACAACGACTATGCCACAGGTTTCGCTGGCTCTCCAGGGAGCATCAGCGGAAAAGATACAGGAAATCCAAAATCAAAGGAGTGGAGGTTGTGGGCGAAGGAGGCAAGCCGAGAGCAATTCTCCCCAAGTCACAATGTGTTTCTTTGGAGGGTTGAGGCAGGAATATGCAATGCACGCAGGCCAGAGCACAGGCAAGCTAGCTCCAGTCAAATGAGAGAGCCCCGAGCCACCCTGGTCCTGCCAGGTCCTGGTCCGGTCCAGGCAGGCGGACCCCTGTTAATACCGTAGTGGGTGGCTCAGTAACTTACTACTGCGGTACGCAGTAACTAGTTATGTAGGTACCTGCCTCTACCCTGTCCTGGTCCGCTTGCGTCGCTAAAAACGGGGACACGGGGGTTGTCGACCGAGCAAAGTACCTTTGAGCAACCGCTAGAGTACTCTCCCTTTGGTAGAAGACGGGCGGCAAAACTCAGTTGCAGATAAGTATCGGCCTTGACTCGACGCCGGCTTTCCGCCTCATCGTTACGATAATAAGCGCCAGGCTATCAAGCTTCCAATCCATGAGTAACCCTTAGCTGAGGTTCTGAGCCGCGACGATTTCGTCATGCCCTTTCTCCACGTTTTGCGTTTCGGGAAGCTTTCTGGACATGGGAATTTGACTGAACTCTATCTCGCATGGGTCCAGGGGATGGGATATCCAGCCGCCCAGACACCGGCTACTGTGTATGTACGTTGTAACCTATCCCGTCTAGGACGTCTTCTTCCTCCGACCTTGAAAACATCAATAATAGTTGGATTCGGTGTCACTGCGTTATCCCTTGCGCTGAAGACTTCTCGCGAAGCCTTTCCGTTGTGAAGTTGTGTGTTTTGCTCCCAACGTTGTCCTGGTGCCTGACGTCTTCATGTCTTAGGTGAAACTCCACCTGGCAACTTCCAGGGATGCCTCGCTGCCCCTCAACAGCGGTGAGCAGACGCCAGCCTGCCGTCCTAGCAACTAAAAGGGCTTCCCACTAACTAACTAGTAGCAGTTATCGTACCGCCGCGACCGACTTGCAGTCCAAGTATCCGTACCGCAAAGTGGTCCACATCATGGCAGTGCGGGGGACAGATCGCGACGAACAATGACTTACATGGAGGCTAATAGACTTCAGACCGTGTCACCCCGGCAGCGTTGACGTATGTTCCATCAAAGTTCAAACTGATCTTGCGATGGGAAAGTCTGGCAAACGTACGGATAGTTTTTCGAATATCAATCAGATGGGCATGTTTGAGCGCTGCCTCTCTCGTCATTACAGCACGGGGGGCCAAAGACGCATAGCCAAACAACTCCACATGCATGCATGCATAAAGGGATTTCTGCACATGAGAGTGCAGACACGCGTTCATAAAGGAGGGGCTAACTACATTACTTCCACCCCATCTCGGAACGGGCGTCTATCGTTCTCTACTTACACAGTAGTGCACGTGTGGGCTTAAGTCATGGACTTTACCCGGTAACTGCCACAGCAGCACAGGACATCGTCTGCTCTGGCAGGAGTGGCGCACATTACCAACATCAGGTCCCCCAGGTTGGCCTAAAAGCAATCCAAGAAGCGCGTGGCGACAGCGCTGAGCACAACCGGAGCACGCGTGCAGACGATACGTTACAGTCAGTACCTACAGTATGAGCCGACTGGACTGGACAAGGAAGGACCAATACTTTTTCCCGCCCGTATGCCATGTCCTTGCTTCGGGTTGGGTGCCTGGTGTTCACGTCCAGCGGAGAGTTGAGAATCGAGATACGCCCCAAAGTCAAATGGCCCAGCATACATAACTACAGGGCTGAAGTGTACTATATTAGCTTGAGGCTGGTCATATCAATCGAAGCAAATTTGATGCGGCTACAGTGACACTACTTCATCTTTATTTTGTTTTTCTCGCCACGAACAGCTGTCATTGTTTCACTGGACACGAGTAGTTCACTTGTTAGTCGATTGTATTGTATCCGTACTGTCGATTTTCTTGAAGCCACTAGCAGGGACTGCCTACCCTTACCTTGCACCGGCCCTGGAAGAACAGGTCAATGAGGCTGTCTGTAGTCGGGAGGGTCTAGCCATGTGACTTATTACTACATACTAACATGATAGTTATGCCATGTCGGTAAAATGAACGAGCAGAGATGAGATCTAATAACACCCAGACACCAGACCAGTCATCAGCTTCCCCTCATCATGCAGGTCTCATTGTCCAGTAACAACCCTAGATAGCAGACAATTCGTACCGCATATCGGCCTCTATATGTTGGACGTTCTTGTGTACCTTACTCAATACACACCGACTTTTGTACGATTCAGACGAGTCTCTTTACCTTGCGCCGTTTCCTTCACCTTTGGGCCTCTTAGAAGCCCAGGCTTCGTATCAATGCAATATACTACTGCATGGTAACCGGCATCGGTGGCTGCACAGCGTTGCCCAGCGTTGCTCAGCGTTGCCAGGTGCCTCTCCAGGCTCCGGGTATGGTATGTAGACAAACTGCAAGATGAGAGAATCACGACGGTCATGATGTGCGTGCCGGACGGGCGTGCCGAGGCGAGCAGAGAGGGGTCGATCGTGTTAGCCGCCAGCACGAATCGTGATTTCTCACGATCAGCCATCTTGAGTGCTCACTGATCAGCCGCCTCCTCAGACTCCCAGGCAGAGAGTCGAGACTCGAGACCCTGGAATTGAAGTGTATCCGCTCCGCTTGCCCCCCCCTCCCCCCATCTCCCCCTCCCCCTCTTCTACCCTCCTTGTTTGTCGCGCCATGCATGCAGCAATCAGCGGTTGATGGTACGTAGTATGACGACTAGCCGCAGCTCAACGCTCAATCTGCTCTGCCTTTCCAGAAGAAAGGTTGTGGGGATATCGAGGGGTCGAAGTGCCAACGCAGCATCTACGGCGATATCATCTACGAAGTGTGACTCTCCTCTGCAGGACTCCTGCATACCTCCTGCATACCGTAGTACTGTGTACGAGCTTGCACTGCCGGGTTCGGGCGAGGGGTTTAGTGATTGCAGTTGCCACTCACCACCCACACAGCCCACCCCGAGACGACGATACGCTAGGTTATCGCAAGGAGGGGTAACTAGGTACGGAGTAATTTCCATCGACAACTTACAAGGGACTCGGAGCGGATCCGCAAGGAGGGGTTAGATGTGGAGAGTTGAGCTACAGTACGGATAGAGTCGATGGGATTCAAGGATTGCACGGAGCCCAAATACGCCAAGAGTCCTAGCGCTCGGCTGCGAGACGTTGGATACGGGGCGGCAAGCGAACAATTTTCTTACCTTTGTCCGACGGCCACTATCTTTTCGCAGGATCAGAGTGCGTGGAGTCTGCAGAGCATTGACTTGTCCCAGGCTCCCAGGCTCGATCTCGGTCATTCTGTCATGTGACTACGGAGTAGAGGGGCGGCCGAGGTACGTGATACCGGGCAAGCTGTGCATGTATCTTGGCTGCCAGGAACCTCGAGACGACAAGTCACAAGTGCCTATCTGTACCTGGAGGTTTCATCAGTCACTTGCTGTGTTCACAGTTGGTCTGTTACAAACATGCATTGGCTTACTTCATGGTGGTGGGAGCAACCTGTCTTCCCATCCTCAATGAGCTCTTTCCGAAACAAACAAAACAAGACAGGCTTGCCAGATAAAATATGGGCTGAGTACGTACGGCATCGTCACAGTACAGCAGCTGATTGATTACCCTAACTAACCAACCCACCAATTAGTCAGGGTAGTCAACAACAACAACAACAACAACAACAACAACAACAACAAGTCCGGTTCACTTCTTGGCACTTACGTTTAACGTTAGTTATTCGTACGGATGTACTTTGTACTAACGTTACGTATGACCACTACTGTGTAGTTACTGTTGATGTTGATGGACCCGTGTCGCGACTGTTAGCCCAATCACATACTTCGTAGTGGCTTGCAATGTGGCTGATCTAGCTGGGCTTATCCATCTTAGTTTTGATGGTGGGGTGCTATTCAGAGGCAACATCCTGTCGAGTCACCAAAGCTTTTTTTAAACGCCGAACCAAACCGAACATGAAGAGCGACATCTCTGTCGAAGCCGCCCAAGATGCCCTACATCGATGACGGATTTGAAGCACTGCTCGAGCCCTTCTACAATGGAAAGAAGCTGACTGACCCCATCTCCACCGTCGAGGACAAGTTTCAGCTTCTACCCGCCTTCCTGAAGGTCAAGGGTCTGGTCAAGCAGCACATTGACTCATACAACTACTTCGTCGACCATGAGATCAAGGAGATCCTAAAGGCCAACCGTACAGTCCGGAGCGATGCCAACTCATCCTTCTTCATTGAGTTTCTGGACATCCGGGTCGTGAAGCCCGATCGACCTGGCTACAATGACGGAGTACGCACGGCAAACGAGGTTACGCCTATGGAATGCCGACTGCGCGACATGACATACGGCGCCAAGGTCCTTGTTGACGTCGCTTTCTTCCGTGAGAAGACTCGCGTAATTCGCAGAGACGTTGAGCTGTGCCGAATTCCCGTCATGCTTCGGAGCAACAAATGCCACTTGTACGGAGCCAACAATGCCCAGGCGGAGCTCATGAACGAGTGCCCGCTGGACCCAGGAGGTTACTTCATCGTCAATGGAACCGAAAAGGTCATTCTAGTGCAGGAGCAGCTCAGCAAGAATCGTGTCATTGTTGAGTCGGATGACAAGAACAACATCATCTCGGCATCTGTCACGAGTTCCACCCACGAGCGCAAGTCCAAGACCTACATCACGCTCAAGAAGGACCGACTCAACCTAGTACATAACGTCCTGATCGAGCCCATACCGATCATCATCGTGCTCAAGGCCCTGGGTGGTCTTTCGGATTTCGAAATCATGCAGCTTGTGGCTGGATCTGATGGCAGGTTTCAGGACGATTTCGTCGTCAACTTCGAGGAGGCCGCCAAAGTCAGCATCTTTACTCAGCATCAAGCCCTCGACTACATAGGCGCGCGGGTCAAGATGGGCGGAAGAGGTCCCCCCCGCGCCGGCGGCCCTCAGCCAAGGAGAAGCAACGTCGAGGAGGGCTTGGACGCCCTGGCCAACATCATCATCGCTCATATCCCCATCGAGGGCCTTGATTTCTATCCAAAGGCCGTATACGTGGCTCTCATGACTCGGCGAGTACTCATGGCGCACTACGACCCCAAACTTGTCGACGATCGAGATTTCGTTGGCAATAAGCGGCTTGAGTTGGCCGGTCAGCTCTTGGCATTGCTATTCGAGGACTTGTTCAAAAAGTACCTGACAGACCTCAAATTCGCTGCGGACAACGTACTAAAGAAGAACAACCGTGCCTCGTACGACCCCCTGGGACCTATCAGCGCGAACGGCAGACACATCACCGACGGTATGAACCGAGCCATCCAAACCGGCAATTGGAGCGTGAAACGATTTAAGATGGAGAGAGCAGGTGTGACACACGTCTTGAGTCGACTGAGTTATATCAGCGCCCTCGGAATGATGACTCGAATCAGCAGTCAGTTCGAAAAGACCCGAAAGGTCAGTGGACCGCGAGCACTCCAACCGTCCCAGTGGGGGATGCTTTGCACTTCGGATACCCCTGAAGGTGAAGCCTGTGGTCTGGTCAAAAATTTGGCGCTCATGACACACATTACAACCAACGTGGAGGAAGAGCCTGTCAAGCGCTGGGTTTTCACGTTGGACCCTGGCGTAGAGCCTCTGAGGTGTTTCTCGGGCGCGGAAATGCACGCACCGGGTGCCTACATCATTCACATCAACGGTACACCTCTGGCCATGACGCGGTATCCGAAGCGATTCGCCTTCAAATTCCGGACCATGCGTCGGCGTGGCTGGATTTCGCCCTTCGTGAGCATCAATCTCAACAGTCATACTGCTTCGGTACATATCGCCACAGATGAAGGTCGAGTTTGTCGCCCATATATCATTGTCAAGAACGGCAAAGCCAAGATCCAGGACAGCCATCTGAGGTTGCTCCAAGCTGGAAAAGTGACATTTGACGACTTTCTGACCCAGGGCGTTGTTGAGTACCTCGATGTCAATGAAGAGCAAGATACTCTGGTTGCGTTGTACGAGAAAGACATCACAAAGGCCCACACCCACGTTGAGATTGAACCCTTTACTATCCTGGGAGCTGTTGCGGGCATCATTCCATTCCCGCACCATAACCAGTCCCCCAGAAACACATACCAATGTGCTATGGGCAAGCAGGCTATTGGAGCGATTGCTTATAACCAGTTCAACCGTATCGACACGCTGTTGTACACGCTTGTGTATCCCCAGCGACCCATGGTCATCTCCAAGACTATCCAGCTCATACACTATGACAAGCTTCCTGCTGGCCATAACGCCACAGTTGTCGTCATGTCATACTCGGGATATGATATTGAAGATGCTCTAGTACTGAATAAAGCATCCTGCGATCGTGGCTTTGGCAGATGCCAGGTCTTCAGAAAGTACTCGACGGAACTACAAAAGTACCCCAATGGTGCCCGTGAGCGTATCGGCGACAAGGATCCTTCACAAGCCAGCGGCAAGCACATTGCTATATCGAAAGATGGCGTGGCGGACGTGGGTTGGAAGGTGGAAGCTGGCAATGTGATGCTCAAGAAGGAAAGCCCGGTCGATATTTCTCCAGGAATTGGCATGGAGAGGCGAACCGACGAGTTCAGAGAGACTCCGCTATCCTACAAGAACCACGATCCTGCGTACATTGACAAAGTGATGGTCACACAGACGGAGAAAGATACCCACCTGATCAAGATTCAGACCAGGCAAACGAGGCGTCCCGAGCTGGGAGACAAGTTCTCCTCCCGCCACGGCCAGAAGGGTGTCGTGGGTATCATCGTGGAGCAAGAGGACTTGCCTTTCTCCGACTCGGGCCTGGTCCCTGACATCATCATGAACCCCCACGGTTTCCCCTCTCGTATGACAGTCGGCAAGCTCCTGGAATGCCTTACCGGCAAAGCCTCCATTATCCAAGGTCGCAAAGACTTCGGCTTCGGTGATGCATTCCGCTCACATCCTCTTGAGGAGATGAGCAGAAATTTAGTCGACGCTGGATTCTCCTGGGAAGGCAAAGATTATTTCACGTCGGGCATCACTGGCGAGCCTCTGCAAGCATACATCTTCAACGGGCCCATCTACTACCAACGTCTGAAGCACATGGTACAAGACAAGATGCACTCGCGTTCGCGAGGCCCGCGTGCCATCCTCACTCGACAACCCACGGAAGGTCGATCGAGAGATGGCGGTCTACGTCTCGGAGAGATGGAGCGTGATTGTCTGATTGCCTACGGCGCCTCGCAGCTTTTGCTCGAGCGTCTCATGATCAGCTCCGACGGCACGGATGTCGACATCTGCCAGAGATGCGGACTCTTCGGTTACAGGGGCTACTGTAGCACTTGCCGAACTAGTCGGGAGGTTGCCACCATGACTATGCCGTACGCCGCCAAACTGCTTGTACAGGAGCTGATCAGCATGAACGTCGGTGTGCGACTGCAGCTGGAGGACGAGTTCCCCCATCCAAAGTAATGGCAATTCGAGAAAGGTGATCACTGCATTCGAGGCGTTGAGTTTTCATTTGGCTTGCATCTACACGGGCTGGGAAAATGGAATCATGGGCATAGGCGTACCTGACATGGGATATGTACATCGCTATACATTCCATTGGCCGAGATGATGTACTTTTCTTTTTCAATGCCTCGACCACGGTACACATGATGATTTGCGCCAGCGATATGTACGTTAAGGTACGGGTATACAAGCCAAAAGACGGGCGCTACCATGACGGGGACTTTGGAAGGAGTGTTTTTCCAATCTTTGTATCCTGTACCTTTCATGCCTTGGGCTATACAATAATGAGTACTGCACTTGCGGGCTCTTAGATATTCGATGCCCAGTTGAACGGTGCCTACCAATGGCAGCTCTCACTCGTCTAATTTCCTCTTCCCATTCCGACCTCTCTTCTCGGCGGCCTTGAGACCACCCATGTTCACCTCAAACTCCACAGCACCATCCAGTCCCATGCCGGATCCAGGGGCGTGCGGTGCAAAAACGACCTTCATAAAACGCTTCCAGCTCTTCAAGGCAACCCCGCCCATCTCCTCGTCCTCGAGCACCAGCTTGCGCCCATACACGGGCCGTCGAAATAAGGCGATCCGGGCCGCGATTTGCGTGGACCACACCAAGCCCAAGCTCGGCGTCTTGAAGGTGCTAGGGTCCGCATACGGATCGTCCCCCCAACCTGTGAACCACCGTTGTTGGTGATCGAGCAGTAGCGCGGGCGGTGCGGGCGGTGCGGGCGGGTCCTCAGGCGGTGGCTTCGGCATGCTAGAGCGACCTGCTACCGTGTCGGCAAGACTACTAGTCGGCTCGGCGCTGGCAGTGGGTTGTTTGAGTCCGCGGCTGCGTGAGGCGAGGGGGCTTTCTTGGGTGGGTGGTAGCATACTGCTTGTCGAGGACGGTGGAATAGCTCTTGCAGAGGCGAAAAGAGCTGGCGTGGAGGAGGATGTGAAACGGTCTGCTACTTGGTTGGCGACTACGACGGCGAGGTTGTGTTTCCGCGCCAGCTCGTGGAGGATCTGTCCTAACCGGATCAGTTCGGCGGATCGTGCGGCCATGTTGAAACCGCCGCCGCCACCAGCACCGCGCTCGAACTCGGCACGGTAGTTGGCGGCTACGGAGTCGAGAACAACGAGTCCGATGTTGCGTCGCGCTACTTCGACGGGGACTTGGAACTGCACAATGTGATCCTGCGACTCGAGGTCTGGCGTCACGGTGCTGATGATGCCATCTAGCGAAGGCTTGGCAGGCCCGTCCAGGTCCCTGAGAAAGGGGTTGTGGGTCAAGATTTGCGACAGGCGTCTGGTGGATAGGGGTGCCTCCGTTGAGATGTACAGAGCCGGGCGGCCGAGGCCATGCGGAGGCGGCAGCTGAGCGGCCAGCAGTAGCGTCAGGAGGAACTGCGTCTTGCCCGCGCCGCTCTCGCCCGTGATCTCGGTCACGTAGCCTGCAGGAATGCCGCCGCCGAGCGCGTGGTCCAAAGTGTGATCCAAGGTGCTGATGGTGCTCCAACCTTGGGCGACCTCGGGGCCCGTTCGTCTCAGGTCACTGGCTCGCGGCTCCTTCCCCGAAACGCCCAAGTCGACGTGCAGGGCCTCCAAGACAGCGCTGCATAGCCCCTCCAGACTCTGGGGCGGCAGCTTGGTCTTCTTGGCCAGATCGGTGACGTCGAGCGTGAGCAGCTCGGCCGTGGTCACCCGATGCCTCTCGAGGTTGGACAGCAGGTTAGCATACTTGGCGGCTGGAAAGTCCGGTAGGACACGCAACAGATCTGTCATGGAGACGCATCTGGGGGCATCGGATTAGCCTGTGAGCAAGAAGAGGGTAGTTTTTGGCCGGTCGACCAACACGGGCCTGACAGTTTCGGGTTGCGCTTTTGGGTCGTCGGGGTGATGTTCATCCACGTATGATGTATCCGCACGAGATGAGATGATTGGGAGGGGCCGTTTATTACTACTTCGGTAACTACTACTTCGTAAGTAGTTTATATGGGGCAGCTGAAAGCGGGTACACGGATCCACAGTACGGAGTAGTTACTGTTCGTAGTTACGGAGTACAAGAGCCAGCCGATGAGGCTCTGTAATTGGACCTCTTCACCACTACTCCGTACGTAGTACGGATACGTAGTACGTTGTACAGCGTATTTCCCATCCCATCCCCCCCTCTCCCTTTGCACTCTTCCGCCTGCAGATCCACTCGCGCGTGTGATTTGTAACTACCCGTGCTTTAACTGACTTAGTACGTAGTAATCCGTAGAGTTTCCTTTATTCCGCACTGGCGGAATTACGACAGGCACGCCACCACCCCAGTCCCCCATCTTTCCTTGTCCCCAACCCAATGAATGGCCTGAGTCAATTCAAGCCTCTCTGTCGGCCATGTCCCGTCACCCGTGTGGTGGCGATGAGCTCGAGGGCCGGCAATACTTGGTAACAGGATTATGTTTCGACTAACTACCCCGACCAGATAACAGCACGATGTTGGTCGATGACTCGAGTCTTGGAAGTTGGTGCTGCTTGGGCGCCATGTAGTATGTACACTGTGAGTCTGTGAGTCTGTGAGTCTGTGAGTCTGTGAGTCTGTGAGTCTGTGAGTCTGTGACTGTAGTCTGTAGGGCTGAGCCGGCCGAGGAAGCGTTTGCACTTTGAAAGTTTGTCCGCTTCATGGGCTGAAAACCCCAACCAAAAAAAAAGCAACTTAACCAGTTGGTAGTTCGAAGCACCACGGTCCACACGGATAACTATACAACTCAACCCCCATGTTTGACTGGAAGCGCAGCTGAGAGAGGGCTTACATCCAGCCACACAGTACACACTCTTCATGGACCGACAATCATCATGGACCGACAAGCGACAATGGACACGGGCTCGAAATCCCGAGACAACAGTTCACGAGACAAATCACATCTCCATGTCTCGTATTTTCTCTACCGTTGCTTCCAGGCTCCCTGTGCCAAGGAATCATCAACTTCAATATTGTCCAACGTGGCTGGCCTTGACGCGCCTATTCCGCCTATTCCGCTCTAGCAACTTCAGCTCCTGCGCCTTCTTCTCCGCCAGCCAATACCCTGTCCGGATTACGGGTCAAAACATCTATTTATATTCTTCTTTTAGCTAGTTAAGACAGCTCTGGCTCAAGGTTGACACCGACCCACGGGCATGGGTAGAGTACTCCTGGGAATGCGATGTGCCGTTCCTTGGGTATACTCCGTACAACGACGATCACCGTTCACCGAAAGGTGGAGGGAGGTGTGAGAGCCCTTGTTCACCATGGCCAATGGCAACGAGAGCTGGGAACAATCATCTCTCTCATAAAGCCTTGGGTTCCTTTCCCTGAAATCCCCTCGATCACTTGCAGACCTATTGCTTGACCGTGGCTCCCTACGCTCATTGTGAGGCTGGCCGGGTTCTGCGTAGACCATATCAGCTCATAATCTCTCGTCAGTTCACAGGGCCCTCCTGGCTATTAAATGGCAAGACTTTTGCTCGTCGCCGCACTCGGCGCCGTGGTGGTGCAGTCCATTGTCCTCGAAAGAGCGGTTGCTGAACCAACCGGTGCCTCTGTGCCAGATGCGACCTTCAACCTCGCGCAGATAACGGCGCCTCCTAGCCTCCACGAGCTGATCAAGAGGCAAGATGGAGGAGTTGCACTCATTGGGCCCGACAACACTTGTGGCTTTGTCAGCGGAATATCAAGTACGATCAGCCGTTTTCCTGTCGGCCCTCCTTCGGGCTCAAGACTGACCGATACTTTACAGAAAGCGAATACACTTGCAACGATCCCGAGGCCACATGTGCTCTCCTGACCATCTCTTCTATAGGTGCTGTCGCTTGTTGCAACACAGCAACATGCGGCTTCCGTTTGAACTGCCTTGACTATCTGGATATTCGCTCGTACAGTCTGTGTGGTGCTTCCTGTATGAACGATCCCGTCACCATGAAATGGTAAGTCATCATGACGCAACCTCTCACAACGATGGAATAAACCCTTACAGATAGATAACCAGTTCCAACTTGGCAACGCCATACTGCGGGACCGTGTCGTTCTTCGGCGGCATCGAGGATTTCTATTGCATGACGACGCCCTACTCGACGGCGGAGCAGCTCTATACCACATGGGCCGGTGAGACGGACGGACGAACCTTTATCCCCTGGGAGGTACCCGAGACAAGCAGCATATATTTTGACACGGCGTCCGGATCAAGTACACAGCTGGCTGGAGGGGGTGGTTTCTCGGGTCCGACCTCAACATCCAGTTCTACTGCCGGAAATGGCGGTAACAGTGGCAATTCCAACGGCGGCACGAACGGAAATGGAATTGGCACTGGAGCCAACACCAGCGGATCGTCAGCCCCTATCGGTGCCATCATAGGCGGTGTCGTCGGTGGCGTGGCCGTCATCGCGCTCGCGGCAGTTGGCATCTTCTTCCTCATCCGCCACAACAAGAAAAAGAAGAAGGCAGCCGCCGCCGCCGCCGCCAGCGGTAACGCTCCGCCAGGCTACCCGCAGATGGCGCAGAATCAGATGGCGCAGAATCAGACCGGCGGCCCCCTGGCGCAGCAGCCGCCGGCATGGTCTCGCCCCATCAGTCCGTCTACAACCAGCAGTATGCCCAACAGCCCTACCCGCCGCAGACGCAGTCTCCGCCACCGCAGGCCTACTCACCCCAGCCGCCCCAGCCGGGCTACGGCGGTGTGGCCGCCGGAAACTATGCCGCGCAGGACCCGAAACACAACTTCTACAATACCGCGGGTCCTCCCAGCCCGGCGTCGCCGGATGATGGCAACAGTAATCGCGTGAGCATGCAGCCGTCCAGCCCAACCATGACGGAACACTCGTCGCTGCATCCGCAATATACCGGAAACACCACCGCGCTTGGGAACGTTCCGCCAACGGTGTACGAGTCTGGCGGCGATGCGGTCGGCAATCAGGGCACGCATCCGAACCACCGGGGCCAGTTCCACGAGATTGGCTGAGACATAGGGTACCAGAAAGTTTGACAGCTTCTGGTGTGTGTGTGTGTGTGTGTGTGTGTGTGTTACCCAGGGTTATTATACTCCGTGTTTCGGTCGGTGGAACGAACATTTTGTAATAAAGGGCCGTGAAGTCTCTATTGATACTCCTACCAAACTCATAATTTCAAATTCCGTCTGGTGTATAGATGTACCCGACAGGACGCATCTGAAATGCTGTGGAACATATATTGCGCGACGAATTCAGCCTCGCAAATGCAGATTGACAACAGGGTGAACCCCGAATAGACACTACACACTCTTGTCCTATTTGTTGCGTATACAATGTCATATTCTGGTGTATCAACGTACATAGCACAAAACACGAAACGCGCGCTTGCTTCTCTCAACATACGAGCATAGTTATATCCCTTGAAACAATCAATCCTGCAACTCCCCGCTGTCCATAGAGCAAGTCTCTCAGTATTCGACTAACCGCAGCTTTTTACCGACGTCTCTACGCCGAGCCTTGTCAGATGCCTTGGCCTCACCACCATCTAGTGCCTCGCCACGAGCCTTGAGAGCTTGGAGAAGCATGCCCGCGTCGAAAAAAACCGTCTATCATATTGTCAGTCTCAAGTCGTAGGGGAACATGGCAAACTGGACCAAACTCACATCCACCAATATCATCGTCCTCGCTCGTAGCCATACTGTCCTCTGTCGGCGACCGCGTGCCCACTGACGACTTCGCCAAGGTACGGAGGGTCTCGGTGCCAGTGATCATACGACCGCGCGACTTCAACCCCTTGCCGGGCCTGAGCTTGCTGGTGTCGACCTCCCTAGCACGTGTTTGCTTCGACATTGTTGTGCGTCTGTTCGTGATCCTCAAAATACGGCGAATCTCCAGTAGATATGCCTCCAGGCTGTCAACGAACCGCTTCGTCTGACGATGCTTGCTGGAGACGCAGATGGAGATGACCTCGTCCTTGATAATGTAGCCAATACCAAATCCGTCACCAGAGGTTGGACCGAAGCCGAAATGTCGCAAGGCCGGGTTGCCACAGTTCGAGGTCGACAAGATTGTCGTGTTCAGCTTGTCCCATCCGGGATCCGAGAAGATGGCAGGCACAGTGTGGTTGTCTCTTGACCGTGATCCAGTGCTGTCACCTCGCTCCCTTGATTTGAAGTCGCCGTCCATTGATAGCACCGAGTCCTTACCAGGGCTGCCGACCACGGAATCTACATCCAGCTCAGAACCATTCTCTAGAGGACTCGAGTAGCCGGTGCTGCTGCTTGGGCTGGGGTTCAAATCGTCGATGAACTTCTGCCATACACAGAACAGCGCGTAAAGATGACGGTCACAACCTTCGGCCTTGGCGCACTCTTTGGTGCTGACTACATGTTTCTCGCATGCCCTGCGAAGGGCTTCCACCTTTTGATCCGCCGGGTTGTCCCCCCAGAAGGCCTGCACGAAATCAACCGACTCTTCTGAAACCGGACGGATCGCCTCGGTACGCCCATGAAGAAAGACTTTTGTCATGGCTGGCTCATAGGTGCACTCCACCCGCCCGTAGAGGCCATAGTACGCCGCTTGGAAGGCCATCTGAACGAAAGCGTCGGGCGAAAACCCCATCATTGTGATAAAGTTCTTGCCGTAGCCACCAAAGTCGAGGCACTCAAATTCATTCTGTCCGATCAGGTCGGCCAGTCGGGTTTCCGCAAAGCGAACAGCGATGTTCAACTCTGGTAGCATGTCCCACTCCAGCTTGTGTGGTGTAGTGTTGACATCGCCAAAGCTCTCCGGGTCGCGCTTGGAAGGATCGGGGCTTGTAGTCTTCCATAGACTCGGGGCTCCACCGTTGATTGTCCTCGCAAACCTCAAGATCGTATCCGTGTAGAGGTCACTGGCAAATCGCAGGACCGTATGGCCATCAACGCCCGTGTGCTCAAAATTAATGCCCGCACTTCCGTTTTTGCATACGATGATCTGCAGCTTGTCGTACCAGCGGTTGATACAAGTACCAATCTGTACGCCCTTCTCAACTTGCGAAGTACCGCATAGCATGTTCTGGCACAGATTCGCGGCAGTATCGGGTTCCGTATAGTCGAGGCAGAGCATGAAGAGTGCCGAGTCAACGATGCCCAGGCAGTCCGCGTTATTTGACCCTTCTTCTCTAGTCAAAACGTCCCTCAGTCCCGACCAAATCTTGCGGCTTTCCGTACTCAAGATACCGAGAGCGCCTTTAGCAGCTTCCTGTATGGGAGTTTGTGCCGCATCATCAACAATGGTCTGCAAATTGATGGACATGTCTTTCTCGCTCATGATGCAGTCGGAGTTGTCGTCGAGGACATCGAACCAGTAAAACTGACCATGGCACATAACAACAACATGTTTCGAGTCGGGATCCTGCTCTATCTGGCAACCACGGTGAGTCGGCACTCTCGCAGTGCCAAACAACCTCGAATACTGATACATGTCCAAAGGTGTTCCTCTGATATTGTCGGGTGGTAATTCTTCCCGTCGGACCGCCCTCACGAATTCCAGGGCGGACACAACCAAAGAAGCCGCACGAGTGACCTGGTTGTTCCTGGCTGGGGTCGGGTCATCCTCGAGTAAAAAGAATGGGTTGAGATTGAGTACCACGGGATTATCGAAGTTCAAATACGAATCGTACCCTGTTTCACGCATTAACACACAGAGGACGTCTGGCCGGCATGTGGTGGCGGGGGCATACAGAATTGTTCGATGTAGCTGGTCTTTCCGGCCGCGTACTGTTGCAACTTTTCCTGCAGCTCGGGCCCATCTTGCTTCAAAAACTGCTGGACGGCAGCCTTTGTCTCGGCATGTTCTACTGGACCTTGCAGGGGCTTCAAGGCGGCAATGTACTTTTTGGCGGTACTTTCCAGGCTCGGGATGGGCAGGATGGGCAAGTCATCCTGACCAGCAAAGGTGACGCCTCCGGGTTTGGGATTTTCGTCCATGCCTGCTGCTGGTCGGGGAGACAAGATGCGGGCTCCAGCAGGAGTGCCGTTTGCTTGATCAGGGACGGAACGAGGCGTAGACGACGGACCGCCACTTGCTAGAGTCTCGCCGAGAGACTTTGGCATGGAAAAGATGCGGACTTGAGTAGGCATTCTGTCAGCGTTGCTGCTTTCTCAAGCGTACAAGGGCGAGACCGAGGTGCTTATATTCAAGCCGCGCAGAGCTGTGCGGTAGAAGTAATGGCAGTCTTGAAGGCAATAGGGTGGCATTCCACTAGTGTTGCGCCAACTGTGGCTTCGGCATGGGGAAGACGAGGCGGATGGACGTTTACAACGAAGCCGCTTGACCGGCAAGGGGGAAGCAATAGAGTTCGAAGGCTTTGCCAGAGAGGAGGAGAGACGTTGAAGATAATAGAAGACGTGCAGGCCCTGGAGCGAGGTGGATGACAAGTGGGTGTCGACGGGATGAACTCGAAGCATGTGCAAATGGGAACGTATCATCCGGACGGGGGCCTCGCCTGGGGACTCGAGGTTGGGATTCAGGAATGGGCAGATGATTGGCCACGAGTCACTCGACTGGGGCTCAAGGTCATCCGCAGGTCCGATGGGAGACGGGTCGATTCGATGCATCATGCAATAATGTGCCATTCCAGTGGTGGGAATTTGCCGGTGCTGGCAGCTGCTTGCTGGCTGGGTAAAGAAGGATAGATAGCTGCCATCCACGGGGGAGGACCGAGGTAACGCACCAAAGTATCGAGTGATGCCGGGTTGCGTCAGGCTGTCAGCACGTCCTTGCCGGAACTTGTCTGGGGCTTTGGTGCGGGAGGTTTGGACAGAGCAGATAAGCAAGCGAGGCCTGATGGACGGAAGAACAGGGCAACGTTGGTTGGTTGACCTCGCTCGACCTTGGAGATCAAACGCCTATGTGCGATGGGTTGTCAGTTATTTGGAGGCGGGATCACACAACGACAGCAGCCAAGAAGCTTGAGATGAGGCGTACTTAGTTCCGTTCCGCTCTGAGACTCGAGCGGCCGAGTAGCAACAAAACACAAAACATGCGCAGGGTTGAAGTTGAACAGGGTTAAACAGACAGACAGACCCCACCTGACTCGGCTCAGGCAAGCGGCTGGCTAGTCGAACCCCACGGGGATGATGTCGCAGCGTGAGGTGCGAGGCGCGAGGCGCGAGGTGCTGGTGGCGGCCGAGGATGACAGCTCCTCAGGGTGCCCACGGGTTTGTGTTTCGGACCAGTGGATGTGATCTGGTTGGGTGTTCGGGTCAAAGGCGCTTGTGCCAAGTGAAGCTATCCACCAAAGGTCATGCGTTAAGTACGTAGAGCATGCCCGTGGTCAATGTCCAACCGTGTGGTTAAGCATTGATCGCGTTTTGCGCTGGACAAGAACCATGGTGGTAGAAGGATGGCGTGATGTTGAAGAAGCCCACAGGTTGCCGTGCAGCGGTGCAGCGGTGCAGCGGTGCAAGGAGGGAAGGGGCAAGCGCATATTGCATATCCGTACGTCGACGTCGACGACCACACTGCATCGTTGCTGCACGTGTAAGTCAATCTGGCAAAGTTACTTGTAACAGGAACCACGTTTTGCGGGGTGGCCCAAGTACTGTGTGTTATACGGATATTGCGGGGGTCATTAACTACATCGAAGTAGATGGAGTACATGCATGCTACGGAAACCAATCCAGACAACTGAGTGCGAGACGGACGAGATCCGAGATGCTTTAAATCACCTGGTAACCCCTTGCAACATATATCGCCTATCTTTTATTTTACCAAGTGTCCTACACTACATTTCAATACAGATGTTCACAACCCAAATAGCAGGCGAGTCCAAAGCTTGCTTAGTTATGGGGTAACTATCCGTACTTCGTAGTTACTTGTGTAATAAAAGTATCCACCAGTAAACCCAATCGGCCGCGTTCCATGCCGTTAATACCTTGACATCAACCCACGATTCTACCAACTACGGTAGAAACCGTATCTTACCACGATACTAAAGTGTATTTCAGCCGCGCAGTGAAAATATCATGAGTCTTGAGACATGCAGCACTGTCGATTGACGCACCTCGGTTCAGAGCCGCACTCGAACAAATTTCCCCAAAATGCCAACCTTGGACAGTAAAGAAACCCGATTCGCAGTTCACTGCTACATGCCCGCAGGCTGCAGGAATTTCACCTCATATATTTGCTGATCGAAAGGTTTGTTGCGCATGGGACTGTAAGCGAGCGGCCAACTTGGCCTCGAATCCTCACGAAATTATCGAAAGATGGTACACGTCTTTCAACCCTCAGCTCACAGCTTATTAACCATTGCCCGAGCTCATCTGAGGAGCATAGCCCCGATTTCAGAAGTCTCTCGATCCTCGTGAGTTACTAGTCAGCGTCTTGGTCGTATCTAGCATTCATCTGTAACACGACCTGCCTGATTGGTTCGCGATCGCTTCACGACGCTGGATACCTCCGGTCGGCCTCGGATATTTGAAGCGGTCCACTTCCAAGGCTGACTGATAGTCTTCGTCTTCGTTATGCCCGCCCATCCGCACCTGAGCAGTATGTTCATATCGCCAAAAAGGCAGCCACACCGTTGTAACTGGACACATGCTCGTAACTCACCCTGCTATTCCTACAGCAACCAAACGTAGCGGTGTATTTACTTGACTGACAAGTCACCTTACAGTATACTACGACCACAACACACGGTTGAGCTACGGCGGGACATTTCGCTTCGTAGTATAATTCCCAATGAGGCAAGAGGCTTACGCGGCTTAGCACTTCATCTCGTGGTATACCCCCGAAGCGGAAAGGGTGTCAACGCGGCTACGGATCATTGACGCGGTCCGGGATAGGTAGGCTGTTTACGCCTGGGCCGAGGTAATGTAGCTGCCGCGATAGTACTAGCCTGTGGGACTATGGATAAAGGAGGCATACATATATAAACCAGCCCTCCCGATGTACTTCCTTCTCTCGAAAAAGTGAACTCATTCATCAGTCTGCTTCCTCTACACCATCCCAGTCTTATTCGTGGCTACCGTTTTTTGTATTAGTCATATCACTCGCGGTTCGAGTGTTTGGCATCTCCCCTTTATATATATCCATTATACTACACAAATACCTGCAGAAGAGGAAAGAGTAAAATGGAAGGAAGCAAGATACAACAACATGATACTGTCCTCGTGCCAGTCCTCGAATCAACGACCACTATGACAGTGGGATCGTGCTTGAAGGACCATGTCTCCAATGTTAGTCTGAAAAGTAAGCGCTGCGGATATACCGTGTCAAGATAATCGCCGGCCAGATCCCTGCCCTTTGCCCTGCGGGCTCTCGGGGTGCCACATCTGGCGTGTATCGTTTCTTACGATAAGTATCGGTTCCGTTTATTGCTTGTAAGGAGTTGCGTGCCATAGATCGGCCGGTATCACTGTGAATACCTACGTACTGTTAAACGGTAATTATCTAGCATGTCCGTCATGTTCTCTTTCATGATTGGTCGTGAAGTCCGAATCATTGGCGCTGCCGTGTTTCTTCCACTTCGAGCTCGGTAAATTTCACCTGCAATCACTCATGCGAGTTACAAAAGTCTATAACAAACACCCGTGGATCGATTACCCCTGCCGCAAGAATGATGCTGCAAATGTGTAATGAGTGAGACGTAGACGAAAAATCCATAATCACCCCAGCAGCATGCTCTCGACTGTCCATGACCATTAAACCAGATACATGCGCAAGGCATTGCCAAAGCCGCCGGCCGTCTTGCTTTGCCTTCTACCGCGCAGCTCGCCAAGCCAATACCACAATTAGAAACCAGATCTAGTCAAACACAGTGGTCTCCTACGCAAACACAAGAAATACCAAGTCGCGTGGAAAGTCGTTTCGAAAGATGCAAAATACCCATAGCCGATGCTGACGATTACCCTTAATCATCACCGCGTTCTCACAAGTTCCTGGTCCGCGTAAAAGTCCGGCAGAAGATGGGCCAAATTTGGCAAATTGAGATTTCCTAGAACTCGTCGGGACTCAGGCAAGTGTAGCATGTCGTAATACTTGCGTCGAAAGCGAGCAGTTGATCATATCCCTCCTTTCGTGTCAATCCCTCGCAATGCCTGAGAACGAGTGTACTCCAGGAAAATCAAGTCGCAGGCGGCATTTCGAAAGCAGGTGAGGGTATCGTAAAGAAGAAGTCGTGAGCACTCTAGCAGCAGCCGCCGCCAGACTGGTTGGCGACGTTGGTACCGGGGGTAACCTGGATGCCGGGCTTGGTGTTGGTGGTGGCCTGGGTTCCCATACGCTCCTTGATCTGGCGAGCCATGGTCAAGAAGGCCTGCTCAACGTTGGAGGCGTTCTTGGCTGAGGTCTCGAGGAACGGGATGCCCAGGCTGTCCGCAAACTCCTGCATCAGGGGTCAGCGACATGTCACATGCAGGTCAGATGGGTGGTCTCGTACCTTGGCCACGCTGTACTCAACAACCTTCTTGTCGGCCATATCGCTCTTGTTGCCCACAAGGAGCTTGTTGACGCCCTCGGTGGCGTAGCGGTCGATCTCTTGAAGCCACTGCTTGACGTTGTTGAAGGAGTCCATGTCGGTCACATCGTAGACAACGCAGATGCCGTGGGCGCCGCGGTAGTAAGACGAGGTGATTGTACGGAAACGCTCCTGACCGGCCGTGTCCCACTAGAGTGTCACATGTTGGTTAAACTGAACCGCCACGTGTGATTGCCGTCCTCTAGCTGGAGCGGATGTTGTTGACTTACGATTTGCAGCTTCACGGTCTTGCCGTCGAGCTCGATGGTGCGGATTTTCTGTACAGGTTGTCAGTATCAGCATGGCTGCCAAGAGGACACCCAAGGGCGACTTACGAAGTCGACACCGATGGTGGAGATGTACGACTCGGTGTACGTGTCGTCGGCGAAACGCAGCAACAGGCAAGACTTTCCGACACCGGAGTCTCCGATGAGCAGCAGCTTGAAGAGGTAGTCGTATCTGTAGATCACGGCATCAATATCCAGGTTCAACATCTCGCCCTTCGTGCGAAACACGGGGTTATCGCTCCATCTAGTACGACCCTCGCCCACCCAAACGGCCTCACCACCGAAGATATCCCCGGGGGGAGGAGTTTGGGCAGCGCCAGGCTCCTTGGCCATCTGCTTCTTGCTTTCCTGAGGCATAGTGGGAGAGGGATGTGAGAATGCTAGAGAGTTGGCAGGTGTTGGGGCTGGGTCGGGTCGCCTGGTCTTGCCTCGGGTTGGAAGAGCCGGACAAGAACAGGTGGTTGCGGAAAAGATCTAGAGATGGCCAACTGCTTTGGGCAGCTCATTTTGAAGCATCTGCAAGGCGAGGGGCGCTCGACGACAAACGGAGGGGTAGGTGGTGAACAGAAAGGGCCGGAACTCTGCACGCCGTCAGGTCAGTACTTCTGCGCCACAAGATTGACGATGATAGTGGCATCGAAAGCTCGGCGACGAACTAGAGTCACGGAGGAACATACTACTCGGGATTCATCTTGACGTTGGTATTACGGTTGAGGATGCGGATGCGATCGGTGTCTGTTGTTGTTGATGTTGATGGAATGGAGGAATGTCGATACGGCACCGGAGAGGATAAAGGAGTCGCACTTGGTTAGCGCCAAAGGGGCTCTTTATCAACACAGTAGGGAGCACAAGACGGGGTCTGTGGGTGACGTAGAAGTCGAGCAAGGTCGTGATCGTCGTCGTCGGTCAGTCGTGTTGAAGTGATGGATGTTGGAAGGAACAAAAAGCTGCTGGACAATCAGACAATCAGACAATCAGACAACACAGGCAGGGCAGGCGGCTGATGCGTCAGGGAACGGCCAGGGACAAGTGCGGTGCATGGTGGTCAAAGTCAGGCTGGAGGGCAGCTAAGGAACTAGGTCTTGGCAGCAGTACAGGACCTCACTCCAGTGCGCCCATCTGCATGTTACAGTGTCAGCCGAACAAATAGTGGAGACAAAGCCGCCGCCTTGACAGGGGAACGGGTTCTGAACGGGTTCTGAACGGGCTTGGGATGGGATGTGTTGTGGCGTCGTGGATCAGGGGTCACTGGCCAAGTGTCCAGGACGAAACTTTGGTGGGCTGGTCGGTCAGGTGGCTCAGTCACGGCTCCTTCGAGTCAAACTAAGACAGCTGGCAGCTTTTTGTGTACTTTGTGTGGCTGCAGCCTGCAACCCCCTCCGAGGACCGCCCGTAACAGGTACCTTGATACTCCGTAGTTACCGAGTAGTTAATGATCAGTGGATTGGTCCTTCATGGTGAGATCAACAAGGAGTTGCGAAAAAGGGATTGCTGGATCCAGAGTAATCCAATCTCCTGGATGCACATAGAAACATTCATTGGTTGTTTGAATGAGGCTGTCGTGTCGAAACGTTGGATGTTTGCTACTACTTTGCTATGTATTTACTCTGCACCTTTATAAGCACTGAATGGCAAGACACTTCCCC
Source organism: Arthrinium puccinioides (assembly GCA_022414665.1). NCBI lineage: Eukaryota > Fungi > Ascomycota > Sordariomycetes > Amphisphaeriales > Apiosporaceae > Arthrinium > Arthrinium puccinioides. The sequence continues at coordinate 1,705,721 of JAIUNF010000005.1, forward strand.
GTAACGTCGATGTTTTAGCGGGTTTTGTTTCCCATCCCACACATGTGCTGGAGAACCCCTGCATCTCTGGCCCAGACAGAGCCTGCTGCTGGTGGGTGGGTCGCCGCAGCTTTATGGGGCACTAGGGTATCCACGGATAGCAGTTCTAGATGGAACTTCTTCGATACCTATGCCATGATGGGCTGGGTCGGCTCACTCATTACATCATTCCACCGTCTGTCGTTAACTGTTTACTTTCTCCAGCTCACCTCCCTTGCATACGCACATCTTGTACATTCCTCGCGAGCCCTGGCCGTTCGGGGTTGGATTGATGTACACTCACCGCGCTTCTGCCACTACGGCTCTCGATCGATACCCATGTCTCGCAGCATCATGAGGTTGCCAGTCCACGCCTTGAGCTCCGGCTCCGGCTCCAGAGCGTCGACAGCCGTTCTCCGGTCTGCACAACTGACGCCCTACTTTCTCTCTACCGGTCCTGTCTTGGCAACCAGCTCGCAAGCCACGACGGTGTCCCCAGCACCAAAACCCCTTGGCACTGTATCTACATCGACGGTTCCTGCGCGTCTGACAGAGCTGGCGCCGGTGTGGTTCGATTCAACAACCCCCCGCTTCGAGACACCACCCTTGGGCATGGACACCCTTGAACCCGAGAACGAGCGTAAGATCAAGCTGGGGAAAAGTAAGTGCAGATGCGCTCTGAAAGCGGTTGCGTCGATCGCTGACATTTTGTCGCAGCTCTTCGCATTCTACAAGAAAGATTACCCACGCTGCTCCAGTCGCCACTGCCGCAGGAGATAATATCGCCCAATGTCTCCCTCCACCTATTTCCATCGACGCACCCATATCTCCCTGCTGTATCGGGTCGGATGGCCTACAAAACTGCTCTTTGGACATCTCCGATAGCTTGGAATCGAGTACCCATCATCGGTAACCTCAAACTAGAGATCCTGTCCGAGCGCATGACATCGCAACGATTATACTATTCTCCTAGGAGACCCGGGGCATATGATGAGCAATTAGTCGTCAAATGGAGGACGGCACAAAATACGCAAAACACTCCCAACTCCAGTCTAGCCGAGCAGGGAGACCACAAATTGGATGATGCCCTACGCGGTAGCGTCAAGCCAGGCGCCAACAAGGTCTTTACTGGGCTGTTCATCTTCGAATTCGACAAGGACGGTCGAATACTCAGTCATACTATCGAGCAAGTGGACCAGAATGGGGAATGGGAGAAGGGCGTTGGGGCAAAGGTCGTCCATCTCACGGACTGGTTACTGGGCAACATTCGAGGCCGGCCGTCTCAAGAAGTCTGCCCTATGTTCCAGAGGGTTGCGAATGGCAGAAAAGGTCCAAGGTGACCAAGAGAGTGACCCAAGACTTGATACCCCGGCGTTTGGTTGCTTTCGCATGGCAGAGTTCTGGCCAGGAGGATTCCGGGGGGCGTGTACCAAAGGAGACGCTGTACTAGGAGAGTATCAGCTGTGGGACGACGCCACTCGGTTCAACAACACCTGTATGTATTTATATATTCATCGACATTTGTACATGAACTGGTCTTTCGGCCTTGTGGCTGGAGCTGAAGTGGTCGACAGCATGAACCGACATAACTTGTTTACATTATACAACCGTATTCCACCAAAGGCGTCCCTCTGTTTCCGTGTCGCGCAGCCAGTTCCGTTATGCAGTTGTGTTGTGCAACGCGATGATCGGTGATCGATGATAGGTGATCTTGATGTACTTGTACGGGGTGTCGTTATTTCTTGTGACGGATAAGCTATCGGCCAACTCGATGGTTCCTGCCCAGAAAAGAGCTGCTATTCTTAGCCTCAATGACGACTCCACATCCAACTAGTTAAGAAATAACGTTACCACTCTAGCCCGAGTAAGTACCTCCTCGGAGTCCTCACGTCCAATCACACAAAACATACCCTCTGCTGCATCTCATCAGGCGATATCTGCGGCTTGCTTGGGGCGGGTTAGCTACCTGACTACGTGGAGCGCATAGGTGCAACGTACCTTGTACATACTCGTGAGTCGTACCGTACGTACACTCGTGAGTCGTCGCCATTCGAAGAAGGGTTGACAGTGGGCTAGTCACTACCCAACATTCGTTACTAGACAGACTCGTCACTTGAGTCTCGTCACTTGAGTCTCGGACTCTCGGCCATCTCCAGCCGCAAAGAAACATCCGACTCTCTCTGGCAATGGCACCTCCGTCACAAGCCAAGTTCTACATCAAGTTCCAGGTCTTTGGCGACGGACATGATGTCTCCTCTGCCAGGGCAAGCGGCAACTCGTTCCCTCTCTTTCCGAATCTGCCGGCAGAGCTCCGTCTCAAGATCTGGGACTTCCTCCTGACGCCGCGCATCATTCTGGCCTCCTGCCTCACAATGGAGTCTGGCGACAGCGCCAACCAGTTATCAGAGCTCTCATCGCGACCCAGCCGGCGCTACATTCCCGTCCTGCTACATGTGAACCAGGAAGCGCGCACCGTGGCACTGAAACACTACGCACTCGCCTTTAGCTGGAAGGTGCCTCACGTCCTCTCCGCCATGGACATTCCCACGTACCCGTCGTCGTCGTCGTCGTCTAGCATCCTGTCGTCCATAGAGCCACCGCCGCCGCCGTCGCCACCACAGCAGGCACCCACGTGGTCGGAGCCACGTGTGTACTTCAACTTCCGGCACGACGCACTGTTCCTGCTTGGGGAGCTGGAGCCTTACGACTCTTTCGGGTTCAACTCGCCCATGTCGTATTTTCTGCGCAAGGAAGACACGGTGCGTGTTCAGAATATCGCCGTCGCCTTCTCGGCTCTCAAGTACGGCGAGACGGGCAGCCAGCAGATCTTCGGCTCCCTGTTTCATGTCGTGGACCGCTTCTCACAACCTCGGGACGGGCGCGTGCTGGTTTGCGTCACACCGCGCGACGAGTGGACGCACGCCATGCTCGGTGGGGATGGGCCACTGGTCAGCGAGGGCAGTGGGAGATGGAGGCGACATCCGGGCCTGGGAGACTGGAACATGCGGGGCATGGCGGAGGCGAGCGATGTGCTCGATGATAGCGTGGACAATGGTAACGAGCACGCGAAGCTTACAGCAGCGGCGCAGAATAGGGAGGCTGTGGGCGAGGCTGAGAATCCGGTCCAGAAAATTTGGTCGGACTGGTATAAAGGGAGCATTGTCAAATCGAGCCTGGCCGATGTGCAATTCAAGTTGCTTACGGAGGATCAGTTCGAGAAGCTCGTGGCCGATGCTGCGGATGATAAAGGCCAGACGTCCAGCAAGGCAGCGCACGCGTTATTGCAATAGTAATATTGCCAATTCAAGATCTCCTATACTCGTCGTTCCTACTATATATCACAGTGTATGTCTTCAAGTGCGAAACCTACCTTGTTATATCAAGGGGGGGGTATATGAAGCAAAAGTGATGGTCTAGTGTTTAATGCTGCCCATCCTCAGATCACATGCCAGTCTGGCGTACACATATACTCGTGACCTATCCTTCTCTTCCCACGACCGGCCGTCTTGGGTGTCTTCCGGTTTAAAGTTGCATCAAAGGTCTTCCGACCCAAGGAATCGCAAAGGTTGTTCTTCCGCACTCACCCACCCAGTGTCATTGGTCTCTTCCTCGACATGATATATACCTTTTCAAACCATGTCTCTATACTCATCCTCCTACCTACCCCCCACGTGGTCGAGCGGTCAATCTCGCTCCTCCCGAAACACGTCGAACCCGGCCGGTTCGAATCCCAGACAAATCTCGAGCACACGCACCGACGCAGCACACACACCCACACGGCACGCATACTCCAGAACACACAGGCGGGGCAATTGGATATCATGAAAGAGCAACGCAAACTGCAGCTGGTGGTGGAAATTCTTCTTCTTCTTCTTCTTCTTCTTCTTCTTCTTTCTCTTCTTCAACTTCTTCTTCAATCTTTTTGGGGGTCTCACATCGAGCGAATGGCTAGCGCACACTTTTTAAAGTACTGCATAGAGAGTATATCTATTATATATGTTCCTTGGTCTATACAAAGGGAAGCTTATTACTATTCGGGATTAGAAGAAAATATCTTCGTGGTTCGGTGGACAGCGAGCGCACTATGGGTATAAGAAAGCTTAACAAGACCTATAACAGACAAAAGATGTACGGATAGCATGTAGCGGCAGTCCACCCACGGATATAACGTGCCGGCAAAACTACCAGAAGCTCTCACGACAACCCGAGCCACTTGAGGGCCTTTCGGCTGTTCCCCTTCCTAGCTTGTCGCTTCCTGCCAAACATGGGTATGTATAAGCGCGCGTCCGCTGCCATCTCCTCGTCATCCGAGAAATCCAAGAACTGGCTGTTGGCCGTCGATCGGATAGTCATTCGGTCTATTTCGATGTTTGCCTCCTTTCCCAACAGCTTGTGTAGCTTTTTACCCTGGCTCGTGACCGACTTGTTCGAGCGATGCGTTTTGACGGTATCTGCCATTGATCGCCTGGATGCGGGACGTTTCAGAGAGACTTCGTGCAGTGGCGGCGGCGGCACCAGCTGATGTTCAGCAGCATCAGAAGGCGCGATTCTCTCGGCCTGGGCAGCATCGGGCCTGGGGAAAAGGGAGAAGAGCGTGGACGGGATGCGTGGTGGTTGCGACTGTGCTAGAGCTGGGTCTCGGGCGTCGATGCCCAACATGTCCCTCGCGCTACGCAGCGGAGCGTACTCAGGTGTAGGTTCTAGGAGGGGCGACTGAGGCTGCGATCTGTCTTTGAGATTCGGCTTCGAGTTCTTTCGAACCCCCAGGCTTTGCGGCGCAGTGTCCGGGATGTAGTAATGCGAGATGTCGATAAGCACTTTCCATATGGCGGAGATGAAGGTGGCGATCTCGGATTCCGAGGCGGAGGAAGTCAGGAGAAAGTTGGCCTTGGACATGGAGGAGATTTTGGGCATTGTCGTGCCAGACGTGTTGAGCATTACAGCACCTCTTTCCGAGCCTGGCGTGGAGCACCTCGATACGTCAGCATTATAGCCTTTGGGTGAGGCCCACGGATGGTTTTTGGAGGGCAGGTCCGAATGATGTGCTCCGGCGTTCAGAATTGCCGCGACCTTGAGAAGATCGATGCCGACCAGACGCTGAAGTGCAATCACGGTGGACAAGTGTTCAGCAGGATATTCGAGGAGAAGGAACCGTGTCTCGGAGTGAGCGGCAACATAAGTCTCGAGATGCGGAACAATGAGAGTCGCCAGAAGCAAAGGGTTAGCGAAAGGGTTGTCTTTGGTCTGGTTAGTCAAGGGACGGGATGTATATGACTGCATGGCGTTTGCAATGAGGTATCTGAAGCAGTCGAGGTCAGCAGTCACGCCACCAGCAATCGTGTCAGTAGGATAAATATACCTCAAGTCTAGCCTTCCGCTTCGAGTAATGCCATTTGGCCGTGTACCTAGTCTCTCCAGCGAACCGCCTATGGTTGATATGAACTCTTTCGTCACTCCTTTCTGCGCTCCTATGGCGAGGATCAGATCAATCTGCCTCTGGCCTTGTTTCGACCATCCGACGAAATGTCGCAAAACATCGGGCTCCAGAATGGACCATTGAAATCGGGGAGCAGTGCAGAACTGAACTGCTGGTACCCAGCATCATCTGATGAGAAGTAGGTCTTCAAAATTGACCGGAGTGAGTTTTGTATGCAGACTGCCGTCCTGCAGCTCACAACAGAGAAATCGTGGAATTGCGTCTCTTGGTTTTGCGCTTGGTTTCGGTTCAGATTTGCGATTCTGTCTTCAGTTGGTGTTGCTGGTTGCATGCCGGTGTAGATGTCCTTCTCCGTGTGATTGGTATCAGGCCACGCTCGCTGGCGCTTCATATAGTCTCCATGGGGCGCGAATGGATCGTAGTCGTCGCTGACTGGGTCGTAGGCGGGGTTCAGAGCGTCCTCCAGCTCCTGAATCCTGTCAGATAGGCCATTCTCCAACAAAGTCGGCGTGGTTTCGTGTGACATAGGGGTGCCTGGCATGTCGGAGTCGGAGTCGTTCTCGGACAGCAGCAGGGGTGTCGTGACGGGATACCAGCCTCCCCGGAAGCTCTCAACGACGCAATCCAGTAATATGTTTGGGTTGTCGTCCTTGAAGTTGATGACAAGATCTTCCACCAAGGGTAAGACGGTCTGGAAAGGAACCTCGATGATTGGTTCGTTTGTCTCTGACGCGGTCGGGCTCATGTCTCTTGCATCGACTGCATGGTCGACATAAGATGGTCCTATCCACGTCCCTTGATCTACGTAGCCACTGGGGGGGTTGAACGACCTTGGAAGGAATGGGATGCATACTGATATGGAAATCCCTTGCTCAGTTCTAATGGGACGGGTGGGGACTTTCGGGATGATGTCTTGTTCCTTTCGGAGAACGAAGTCGTCGAGGATCTTTCCCTGAGCATGGGGTTTGTGCTCTGCGGCTCGCAATTTTCGGCCAACCTCGTATCACTCTTCGGATACGTAAATGTCGAAGTGTTTGAGCGTAAAGGATCTTGGATTCGTGATGACAAGGTGCCAGGAGCAAAGTTGCCATCAGATGATTTTACTCTTTTTAGTGCCGCGGTATTTGTTTTGAGCGAGCTTGTCCAGATATCTACGGCCAAGGCCTCCCCGAGGACGACATTCGGGCTGCCCGGCACCGGTTGTTTTGTTGCCGTCCAGAGATTGAGTGAATCCACAGCACGAGAGGGTCTATATGCCGATGTGATGACTGTGTTTCGCGTAGTGGGATTCACAGGGCGACAGGTGGTACTCGGGTTATCAAAGTTTGAGCCCAGCTTCTCACCAGTGACCCAGGCAGCTGGTGGCGCCGTCCTCGGAGGTATGTAGGCCCACGAGTCCTTTGACGATTCGTCCTCGATGTTTCCAGCCGAGGTACCAAAAACGAAGAAGGGGGCCGCGCCGTACAGATCGTTGGGATAATGACGCGATGGCACGCTCATGCTGCGTGTCCGTTTTGCTGCAGCCACCTCGAAGACATGACTTGGTTGAAGGGATTCCGTCTCGCGATCCAAAGCATTGGCCGCCCTCATGGCTTTGGAGACAGGATCGTCCAGTAGAAGACCAGCCTCCTTCTGTTCTTCGTCTGTCAAAGACATGGTCTGAGAAGCGCTGTGTCGTTCGGACAGTCTTTCCAGACCCGCAACGCCATTACTGACGAGGCCATTGAAGACAGTTTCGGCTTCCTCGTGGTTGCCGTGAGTGACATGTTGACTAATAGCCAAGATGCAGCACGTTTGTGCGCTCGATGTCCCCCCGTCTAGGAAGACCAGTCTTTTGTTTCCTGGGGAAGACTCGCGAAGAAAACTGTGAGCCAGATCCGATCTAGCATTGCACGCCTTGTGGATCTTCAAGATGTGAGATCGGGCATCGAATGGCAATCCGGTCTCATCCTCGCCCAAGAAGTGTTGAAGGGGCGGAAGCACCATGATCCTCGGGGAGCTGGGTAACAGCCGTAACTGTGTTGAGACTGTGGTTGCCGGGCCCTCGAAGGCGACCAAGCTGCCATGGTATTCCGGAGTGCAAGCCATTCTGGCGTTGAACGACTGGTCATGAGCACCTTAACCCAACTGCTTTATGACCAGCAAACCCTCGAGAATATGGGATAAAATTGGACGGGCTCCGTGACATTCAATCTCCTGTGACAGCAAGACAGATGGGGGAAAAGTCGAGTTGCTTGAAGCAGAGTGCAGATGGTGAGAGAGAGAGAGAGATTAGGAGCGGCTGTGAACAAGCCAATCAGGATTTATGATAGCCTCCTATACCAACGCCGAGGTTCCCTCGCCACTGACGGAAGGCTACGGGGGGCCGGTCCAGTGGGATCGAGTCATAGAACACGGCGTGCAGAGTTCCGCTGCCAAAACCCGCAAGCTCGTGTGAGTAGAGCTCGGAGAAATAGGGTTACACAGGGGTCGACAAGTTAACCGTGACGCCGCCGCTTGAGAACGTTATGGCGTCGAGAACACAGAGAGAAGGGCAACTACAACGAGACAAGAACAAAGTAGGTAAAGATGAAAAACACACGAGGAATCAAGGGCCAAACGGCACAGTTTACATACATAGATTATACCTAATCCCCCCCCGGGAGTGTTTGTTTTTTCTTTCTCGGCGCGTGGGATGGGCGGATAGCAACATGAGACGAAGGAAAAAGCTACACAAATGCCGGCTCCTGACATTGGACGTGGCAGCACGGGTCTGGAGGATCCGATTTAACCTGGTTTAGAGAAGAGCCCGCCTGGAAACGTCTGTCCCCGGGCTTGGTCTAGTGCGATGCAATATCCAGCCGCGGCGGAGACGGCGTGAAGCCGTGGAAGCGGCAAGTGTGACGGGAGAATATGGATGAATCAGCTGTGCCAGCCAGGAGCACCCATGTATAGTTACTCCGTAGTCAAGTACCTTTTTTTCTTTGGGCCTCACGGCTGGATCTTGGATCTTGGCCTTTGCGGGACAAGGTGGGCAAGATGGAGAAACCACCGACGCCCGTTGGTCAGGTACCATCACCCGTGGTGTAGACCGGTCCGGTGTCTTTCTAGTGGTACCTAAAACACTCGTAGCTCAACCGGAAGACAGTCATGGGATGAGCCTTGCCAGTCATGTCTCCGGGTTTGTCAGGAGAGTTGAGAACCGAGGGGTGGTCACTGGTGAGTTCTCGGGTCGGGAGACTGCCCAACCTCGAATCCAACATGACAGCCGGGATGGCATCGGGTGCGCCAGACAAGAGCACACTGCACAGCAATCAAGGCCTTGTCGCGCGCTCAACTGTTGGACCCACGATGTGTGTGAACGTTAATGACTGGGTTTGTAGGGAATAACTAGGGCGATCGATCTGCGGCCTGCCGATCATTGAGGATCCATCCATTCAGAAGAGTCGGACCCGAGTCCCGCACAGCAGGGATACCTAGGATAAGAGATAAGTGGATACCGATGATGTCTACGGAGTACTTTTACACAGTAACTTAGTCTAACTACGGATACTGTGATACGGAATACGTACATAGTACTCCATGCTCTGCTCCACAACGGCTAGGTAACCTCGAAGTAGAGTACGAGTACTTCGGGTGCTTATCGAGATACCTCGCTCAGTTGCACGCATAGATGATAGGGTCTCCCGAACACGATCTCGGATCTCGTCTTTGCGGGGATATGAATGACCAAATGGGAGTCGCTTCATCAAACGCACTCGGTTGTCGTCGAAATAAACCCGACCACGCACGCACGCACTCACGCAATCTACCTGTTTGTCTCTGATCTTTTGTCTCTGAATTCGCGCATGTTGAAGGCGGTGAGACATGGTCTGGAATTGACATGTGTCTTCTCGAGACACATGCCGCTGTCACGAAGAGAGACATGGGCTCGAACAAACGCTTCCAGAATTATCATATCCGTGTTCAGCTTCCAATCTAACAATAGCGACTTCTGAGAGCCCGAAATTGCTTGTTGTGCTCGTCTCGGGGCACAGTGTCGTGATGGACGCAACTATTACAGATAAAGATAAAAATAAAAGATAAAAATAAAAATAAAAATAAAAATAAAATAAAAAGCATGTCGGCAATCCAAAAGCGCTGCCAAAGGGGAAATTGCTCCTTACTGTGCTCGAGACCTGAACCCTGCGGCCAACTGCGCCATAGTTTACAGGACGACCCGACGATTGTTATTGCCGTTATATGACACCTTAAGTCGCAATAAACAAACGAAACTCGGCATTCGGCCACTTGGTTGCATAAAACGTCTGTCTATGAGGCGCATCTAACGGATTTCCTTCTAGTCCCGGCTCAGACGTCCATTGCATCTAGCGCTCTGGAACTAAACGGTGGCTGTGACCATCTAGTTACACAGTATCCGTACGCTCTGGCCGGCTGAGGCATATGTGATCTTCATGCTCTGTCGTACACCATCCGGACAAGATCGAACCCATCACTCGTCATGCTTATTTATCTATTCCTGAAAGTAATCCACAGGATTGATCGACATGCTCCTTGTTCCCCACCCCATTGATCGAAAACATCCGCTGCCTCGTCCACTAACCCATCGTGAACGAATTATGCAGCATGACCCAGTGGCGGCCCCGAATGTGACGGCGGGAAGAAAGATCGACAGCAGGGTTTAGTTTAGGTTGTCATCTTTCTCCAAGTCATGTCCCAGCTCTGTCCGTACTAACTACTGTGTAACGTTACTTTGGTAGTTATGTACTGTGGTTATGATGACCAACACGCCGTAACTTACCCCACATCGAAATTCAAGGCTACGACGGACAGACAAACGAAACCACTTTACAGGTCGCCGCGTCTAATCGGTATCATGAAACACAGGCTCCAAAACTTTCTGCGTCTGTCTAAACTCTGAATGTTAAGCGAGCACAAAGAAAACCAAGTGAGCGGCCGGTTAACGTTGGTAAGGGTTGAATTTATCCACTTAGTAACCCATCAAGCATGTCGCACGTGCTTGGAAAGCCGCTACTCTGAAGTTTGTAAACTTGCACGTTAACTTACTCGCTACCTTTCTAGGGCTTTACTTTGATGAGATCAACTTTGCGTAAGAGTTGAACTGCCTAGTGGGGCTTTTCTGTATCCGTAAGAATCCACCTGCTAGTTGGGCCTCTATCCTGGCTAACAATAAACTACCTGCCTAGTGGGAAACAAAAAGGGCGGATATATTACCAGTAAATATTAAGCTTATCAAGTACTTTCAAAATGGTATTAAATAAAAGATACCGATTTTAGATTAGTTAGTTATAAACATGAACCTGTCATAGACTTTGAAATACTCGAGAGATGATATGTTTATAAACTGGACTTGGAGATTTACAAGAGAGCCACTATTAAAAGACCTGCTATATGGGGCAAGCGACGAGTCCGTGCATAGCTCAGATTAAGCCCCACTAAGCAGGTCAACTCTTACGCAAAGTTGATCTCATGTAGAAAACAGCACCCCTGGTTATTTGCCTGTTCTTTGTATGACGAAACTAGGAGGCCGATGTATCGTGAGATGAGCCAGGTTTCCAGCATGAACGATACTCGCGCTTCCACACATTGCTTTCTGAACGACGCCCTGAATGCGTTTGCACAGGCAAGCCGCAAGTAATCGGCCGCCGGCGCCGCTTGTTCATGTCCTGGACAAATTTGAAACATGTTCGTGCAGCTCGAGTTGAGTTCTCGGACACGAGGTGCAGTTATGCGACCACTCAAGACGGGAAGCGGCATGCATAACTACCAAGTGCCCACGTGTTGTTCGAGACGCGTCCGGAATTGGACGAGGGTTTGACATCTCATCAGACATCCGTCCCCTCGGCGGCACAGCGGGATGCCTCATCACGGCCGAACGCCTCCCTCCCGACGCTTGTCCTTACCGTTGGCATCAGTTTTTCATTCATATCAGCATCTAGCCGCGTATTAGCTCAAATCCGACATGCTATCCTCCCAGTTTCATCGTCCCGCCTTGGACTGCCACGCCCCCACGACCTGGCATTCCATCTCTGGCAATCACCTCGGGGTTATTCGCAAAGTTACATCACCTTGATAACTCCCGTTAGCTTAGTTACACTGGTTGCGAGGCACGAGGACATGAAGAGCTATTCCCAGGCCCGCTTGCGACACACATCGGAAAGAAGTCGCTCCGGATCAAGTCTGACAAGGGCGTGGAAACACTAAACATGTAAGCCGTCATTGTAGTTAGCGGTGTGGTTACTGCTTCTGGTTTCCTCCTCTCGAGGGGGCTTGTGAGCGTTCCAGAAACCTCAGAAATAGCGCCTTTTCGCGCGCTACGAATAGGTACACTGCATGTAAAGATAACACAGAGAGAAAGAAGCAATTCAAACTACTCCGTAGTCATGCATCTAATCCTCATCCATCAATGCAGCCAGCTCCGCCTCTTCCTCAGCTGACATGAGACCGGTCGGAGCCTCATTGACCTTCTCCTTCTCCTTTTCCACGCCCTTGGCCTTGGCCTCTTGCTCCTTGACCGCCTTGTCAAGGTCACCCTTGTCTAATGGCCACGTCCTGACAGTTCCGTCGATGGATACCGACACAACATTCACCTCCCTGGCACCAGAGCCCTCCACCAACACCAGACCGGTCACCTCGTCGTAGTGTCCCTCCAGTGCACAGTAAAGCTTCCCGGTAGCGCGATCCCAAACTTTGACGTCTTCGTCTCGACCTGCCGTGACGATCCAGCGTTCCGTCACGGCCACTGCGCGCACGTGGTCGCCGTGCTCAACTGTGTCGTCGGTCGTGAATCCTTTGGCGCGGGCTAGGCACTTCGCTGATCCATCGCCACTTGCGGTCCAGAGGTCAGTATCTTCGCCATCTCGATCGAAGACCAGTTTGTATACAGTGGTGTCGTGCTCCAGGATATGCGGCCGAGTAGCTCCGGGTGTCTCCGGCGAAAGCTCATTGATCTGTTCGAACGAGTCGAGACGGATGCGCCATCGTCGGATGTGAGGGTCGCTGCTGGCACTAACGAGTATGGCCTCGTCGGGCTCTGACTGGATCGGGTCGATGGCCAGGTCCTGGATAGCCATCATGGACACAGCCTGATCCTGCAGTACGTGAAGGCGAGACCCAGTAGCGATATCCCATATTATGATCTTCTTGTCCGCACCACCACTGATCAGGATATCCTTGCCACCGATTTTCGTGCACACCAGGGCCTTCACAAAGTCAGAATGACCCTTGTACTTGCGCCCGGCCGTCCTGGAGGCGAGGTCCCATGTCCAAATGTCCTTGTCCCAGGAGCCAGCAAATAGCGTCTTGTTCTCAGCCCCTCCGACGGCTACACAAGTGACTGGTGCTACAGGACCTTTGTATACTTGCTTCGTATCTCCAGTCTAGGACCGGGGAAGGGGGGGAGGGTCAGTTGACTGGTCCAGCGACGTGCTTGGGGGAGGGGGAGGGCTCACCTCCACATTGACGCGGCGTACTGAGCCCGCCGACTCTGCCACGAGAACAGACTTTGGTGAGTTGGGATCCGCTATGGCCCCTAGTATCTTTGACTTTAGAGATATCGGGTTGCCGTTCTTGTTGCCAGACTTGGCTGCCTGTCTCTCACGCTTGGCCGCCGAGGCGCTGGATAACAAGCGTTAGCGAGACGGGCTCTTACGGAAGGGAAGTTATCTTGGCTATAGCTACATACTCTGTCTCGAAAAAGTGATCAGCATGCGTTCCTTTGTTCATTTTTGGCAAACTTGGTGATGTTGCGGTTTTGATTTGCCGGCGTCGGATTCGTCACGGCAGCATTTTGGAGGGAGACGAGGGAGTGTCGAGTTCGCGTGGTGGGTCATCCCTGTCGGTGCAAGTACTTTGTATGTGCAAGCCCCTGCATGACGCCAAAGCGGCGCGTTCCTTAATTGGCGAACACGCTTTTGAGCGCGTCTTTGCACCAACTAATCCGTATTCCATAGCCAGGTTAGAGTCGGGGTCCATCCCAGGATTGCAGTTGTCTTGGGAAGTCAACAACACTGTTCCGCACTTTGCTTGGGACTCATCATACATGTACTTTGGATCGTGCGATTACTTCGTTTTCGTTGCGGAACTTACTGCCCACCGGCCACTCACGGCTCGAAATGGCTTCGACAGCACCGCCTCGCCCTCGGGCCAGACCTGCGCACACTCAGGGCCCAACACACTGCGTCTATACACCGAATGGGACGCGATTGGTGACGGTGGGATCCAACAACACGATCCGCCTGTACAAGACGGGCTTCGATGGCGAACCTAGCAATATCGACGATTGCCAAGAACAGAACGTCAGCGTTGATGCCTCGGACGACTTCTTCGTCGTCGGTTCAGAGGATGGCACCGTCAGCCTGTACTCGATTCCCAACCTTGCCTTCGACAAGTTCCTACTGCGATGCTCGTTGCCCATCCGCGACGTCGCCCTGTCGCCCGATTCCAAGTGGTGTGCCGTAGCCAGCGACGAGCTCTCGGTCAAGGTGGTGAGCACCAGCGACAACAGCGAAGTGCGACACTTGAGGGAGCACAACAAGCCGACCAAACACGTCGTCTTTGACACCAAAGGGGCCACCGTCACTTTGGCTTGTACGGATGGCGTCTTGTACGTCTACTCGCTCACCGGCGACGTGCCTGAGCTGATCAAGAAGGTCGATGGCATCATCGGCGCATTGGAGACCGAATCCGAGGTCAGCTCCATGGTGGCATGGCACCCCGACGGCAGAGCATTTGCTGTACCGACCCCAACGCGCGAGATTCAAGTTGTTTCCAAGAATGACTGGGAGAAGCAACGTGTGTTCGCCAAGGGTCACAATGGCGACATTACCGCACTGGCATGGTCCCCAAACGGAGCCATCTTGGCGTCTGCCGGCAAGGACAAGAAGATCCTGCTGTGGGAGGCGAAGACGCAGTCGGTAATCGCACGGCTGGACTACGCGAACGTCGTGAGCATATCGTGGCACCCGACAAACAACCTAGTTTCCTTCACCAACTCGGATGGCGAGGTCTACATTCACCCCGACCTTGTCCCGGAGCAGTTCGCCCAGCTGTTGAGGCTCCCGAAACAGCCAGCGCCATTCATCCATGACCCCCTTGCCGAGATATCCAACAAGGCCAGGAGACCGCGTAGAGACTCCCTCGACAGCTCTCATAGTCTCGATTTTGGTGGCCCCGCCGCGAGACCTCTGGCCGCGAGACCTCGCAGAGACTCGGTTCAGAGCTACGACTTGCTTATGGGTGACGCCCTCTCCCCAAACGACGACTTTGTGGTCGATGACGACGGTGCCGGGTATGTGGTCAATGGAAATGGCAAGCGCACCCTTGATGAGGCTGTTGCCATTGGAGAACGAATAACGAAGCGTCAGCACCTCGGGGCTCAGTACCACGAGGCTTTCCAACCTGGTTCGACACCTTGGCGCGGTAACCGCAAGTATTTGTGCCTGAATTTGATCGGATTTGTGTGGACGGTGGACCAAGATGGCCACCATACCGTGACGGTGGAGTTCTACGATCATGAATTTCACAGGGACTTTCATTTTACCGATACCTTCCTCTACGACAAGGCATGCCTGACAGAGAATGGGACGCTATTCTCTTGCCCGCCAAAAGAGGATACGCCAGCGACAATCTTTTACAGACCCCACGAGACATGGACAACACGGTCAGACTGGCGGACCCAACTACCAAAGGGGGAAGCCGTTCTGTCCATGTCTCTCAGCGACTCGTTCGTGACGGTGACCACGACTGCCAACTACGTCAGAATCTACACTCTCTTTGGGATTCCCTACCGGGTCTATCGTCCCAAGAGCACACCGATGGTGACATGCGCAAGTTGGCATGACTACGTCTTGACTATGGGCAACGGACCGGTCGGTGCAGATGGCACCGCGAGACTGTTGTACACCATTGAGAACCTCAAGAGGGATGAGATCTGCCAAAACGAGGACACCGTTGCTCTCCCCGAGGGCACTACCCTCAAGAGCGTCTTCTGGTCGGACTCGGGAGTAAGTCTCCCCGAGCCATGAAGAACCTGAATGCGCAAAGGCTAACCCCATATTCAGGATCCATGCATATACGACTCCACGGGTATCCTTCTGACTTTGCTCCATTGGCGCCGGCCTTCAAGGGCCAGCTGGGTGCCGCTCTTGGACACCAAACTGCTTCCTCGCCTCGCCTCGGGGCGGAAAAACGAAACGTACTACCCCATCGCGGTGGCAGACAACAAATTCCACTGCATCATCCTCAAGGGTGGCGACCAATATCCCTACTTTCCTCGCCCCTTGCTATCTGAATTCGACTTTTCCATCCCCCTCTCATCAGAACCACCCAGGTCCTCCAAAACCTCCCGCGATGCCGACGACGAGATGCTCAGCGGGGAAGATAACAATGGCGACGAGGAAGCCGAGACCCGCAAGCTTGAACAAAACTATCTGCTGAAGGCTATTTTCCTTAGCCAGCTCCAGGACGTTGTCGAGGCCTCCTCTGACTCGTCCACGGCAACGAGCCAGCAGCTCACTGCACTTGGCCGGCTCGAGCTCGATATCGACAAGACGCTATTGCAGTACCTAGCTATAGAATGTCGAGAGGGCGAGGACCGCGGGATGAGGGCGCTGGAGCTGGTCAATCTGATGCGCGACCGCAGTGGTCGCATGATCACGGCGGCTGGCAGGGTGGCCGAGAGGTACGACAGGACCATCCTGGGTGATAAAATTCGCGAAATCGGAGAGCAGAGGGTTGGAGACGGGGAGGAAGAGTTTTAGTGGTGCGTAGTTTGATGACGACGCGGTGGGATGGCTAAGGACTGCCCTGACGGATGGAAGGCTGCACAACGCTTCGCGATGAAGGGCATAGGGCAGGGCATAGTTTTCCCATTGGCTTTTGGAAGCCGATCAAGACATCATCTTTGTTCATGTCGAGTCGCGGCCTCGTGGGCAACCTGGACAGCTCACGACTGGTAGGGAATACGATTCTTGGCCGGTTCAAGGTCCGAAGTGGGAGTCTATGTTGCATATTTGTTTGCCGTCTCTCCAGCAGTTGGTGTTCTACCTGGACATGGGGGCGAGGAAGGAGCTGAGGCCGGCCGTGCCTGCTGTGTGACGAAATACAACAGAATGTGGCAGTCCGCCATTGTTAGGCTAGCTGACGCAACATGACAGTCCAACGCAAGGCTCCCGTTTACTTCGGTGTAGCAAGTAGGATGGCAATTTCATTTCGTCATAAACCGCAGCTATCTAACGCAGCCTCTCGCTATCACGCCTTGCAAGAAGGTACTTGTTGCAGGATCCATCTATTTTTGGCCAGAGCCTCGATTACTCTGCCCGACTTCTCCTTCATCAGACAAAGTCAATAAAGTCAATTCGCCCCCGGTTATAGAGTATCGGAACCACAGACTCCTTTCTTCCTCTTCCTCCCTCCAACAAACAACTCGCAAACTGTAGTGATCTCATTACAGTAACTTTGGTCCCTCAGCTATTTGAACCAGCGCTATACCCCTAATCGCCAGACGCCATGATGGCTCTCGTGACCTCTCCGGCACCTTCTTTGGTAATTGCAGCCGGCATCGTGTGGCCCTTACTATGCACTTGGTGCGTCGGATTGCGATTCTACGCTCGCCGGTTCCAACCCTCAACGCGAGCATTGGATGACTACTTGACCATTCCAGCATTGGTGAGATATTTACAGTAAACTAGCCGGACAAGTTGTATCTGCTCACCTTTTTCGGTGCCAAAAAGGTCTTGCTCTGGGGTCAAGGTCTTGCAATGATCATAGGTATTTATTTGCTTACATCGCCCCCAGTCTCTCGTTCCAGTTTCTAACCCAGCATACAGGTACTGCCACCAAGGCTCTGGCTTACCCAACCCCGGCACCGCCCCTTGGAGCAGATCCCGCGACTTTTAGCAGCTTTGAGAGCCGCACCACGCGACAGGTGAGCCACTGCCTGCGGGTTTCGATGGGCCTGGTTTAAGACCTAAAGGTCGGCAGTTAATTTTATTCCATATGACAGATATTCTGGGCTATGGTTTTGATGCAGATACCAGCCCTGACATTCACAAAGCTGAGTTTTGTCCTGTTCTACCGGCGCATCTTTGTCCACCGTAACAGTGGCGCTCGGGCCTTCAGCTTCCTAACCTGGGCCGTCATGGTTATCTTGGTTGTATGGGCCTTCGTCTTCTTCTTCAGCGAGCTCTTCATCTGCAATCTGGAGTTCACTGCCATATGGGAATCAAGGAGTACCATAGAGTTGAGCAATGTTTGCCTCGACATTGATGTCTATGACAAGGCTTTCACCGTCAGTGATTCCATTCTGGACTTGGTCATCCTAATCATGCCCGTCCATCAAGTAAGTGATACTATTGTTGGACCATGACTGCCGGGCAATAATCGCTCACAGTATGTAGGTCTTGAAACTTGAGCTTCGTCCATTGCAGCGCGTCGCTGTCATTTGCATTTTCGCTCTCGGTGGACTGTGAGGCCCTTGTTTTATTCCAAGACCGTTATGGGTGGCTGGTCTGAATAATTTAGTGCCGTCGCGGCATCTGTTGCGAGACTTATGGTGTTTTTCCAAGAGCTTCAAGGTGCCGTGCCCTTCCTCCTTTGCTAACAACAATGTGTGCACGTGTTAACTGTTCATGCAGCTAATCAATCCGCATCGTCTGATGTTGACCGTAAGCCATAATAGTGCATAAAGTTCTGTAGTTTGTGACACTGACTTTTTATGCTAGTGATCATGACGGCCTGTCTGTACTGGACGTTGATGGAGTCGGGGATAGCATTGTTGGCGGCCTGCCTCCCCTCGGTGTATGGCTTGGCGAAGCAATTCCGGGAGAGGACCAGGAGTGGTGGATCTTCCAAGGCATACGACAATCTCGAGAACGAGGAACTCTCAGACAGGAGCTGGCCTGCACAGAAGATGAGCAATGGGCCTTCCGATTGCATGCCTAATGACGACGTTGAGTCGCGGCAGGACGTTATAATAACCACCAAGATCAGAATGAGGGATTACTCATGTACCAGCCAGCCATGAGACCTGGGGAGGGTTTACGTGGCCGCGCAGGAAGTCATCTCGGGCATGGCAGCAAGGTCCTATCCCAGTTCAGCTTGAAAATGGATGTCTATCGACATTATATATATACTCACCAAGATCATGCAGCCGATTTTCTTGATGAATAAAGGGCTTGGTTGGGAAAACATAAATGCCTAAGAAGTGGCGAGTCCGAAAATGGTCAACCACGAAATCGACTAGAATCAAAAGTCTCCCACCCGTATGTACACAGTATGTGCAATTATCGTGTTAGGCGCTGTTCGCGTCCTAGGGGCGGGCGCATATGCCGAGTACTTGCCAGTAACTACTCAGTATGGTCGCGGTGCAATGTTCTGCAAGTAACTTAACACGAGCATTGTGCCGGACCGGTCTGCCAGAGCCTACACGTAACTACACAGTAACTAACCAACAGAGAAAGACGTGTGATGCCATAAACGCGGCAGCGACGAGGTGGATGCAGCAGAACCGGGCATTGTCCGGTTGGTATGCTCCGATTGGATGACAGAAGCGCAGGAATGCCCTCGTTGTGTTGTTGGGTCTGCCCTGCCACTCTCTCTACCAGCGCCACGTGCAGGCTGTGAAGGCAAGGCCACGAACACCATTGCGCTTGGGGTGGAGATGCGTGATCACGTCACGTCGGATGGTGGGCCAAGGTAAAAGTCTCCGTGATGATATCCTGCGAGAGGCCAACTGGAAAAGCGTGCGTCGCATAGGGGCGCTCTCGAGGCAGAACTTTGATATATAGCACAACCAGGTCTAACTAGTCAGACACACAAGTTAACCAACTTACTGTGTACGGAGTAACTACAGTCGTATGAAGTAGGATTAACTAATGCCCCCTGTCGCCACCCCACTGGAACTTTAGCTTTGGGTTACATTGAAACCGCCTTGGTCGGTAAAGACATCAGACGGGTGGTGGTTTGGGGTGATTTGGGGTGATTTGGGGTCCATGCCAGGAACCATGGAAAGCCGGTAAATCGATCGATTGGGTGCATTTTTCGGGATCCTTGGGAGGCCACGGGGTAAAATCCCACGACTCTCGCGTCATCCCAGGACCATGCGGCGGACGCAACCCAAAAGGGCCCGATTAGCCCACCAACCAAAACGTCCCGGTACTCTTCTTCGACGGGCAAAGCTGAGCTACATACGATGAAGGTGTGCTGTATTTCCGCGGACGTCCAATGGCAAGTTGAGGATGCCGTCTCAGCCCATAGGGCGCCGGGGCCATGCAGCCAACCACGTTCTCCAGTCAGCTCAGTGCGATCGATTGGTTGTGGCCGCTCTGCTGGGAAGCTGAAGCTGAAGCGGAAGGCTGTGGTCAAACAAACTGTGAGGAGGAGGGACAAATGGACGCTGCACGATCTCTGAACCGACATCATTGAGATGTAAAAAAAACCAAGGAAGGCAACCACGGTACGGGGTATTGGAAAAATGCCGCTAATCCGGTATGTATGTAATAACTAGGGGGGGGCACGGAAATGGTTGCTCTACTTACATTATACTCTGAATAATGTGTCGATCTGGGTACTCGAATAACCTCGTTTTCTGATCGTGACTATGAGACATGTAGAGTTTAAGCTACACTGGCGCGGGTGTTAGAAATCCTCACCCTGTAATTATCGACAGAGTATCTCACACGTACAAACAGGTACTCCGTACAGATTGTAGTAAGTAAAACGTTACCGCCCAAATGAAGGGCGGGAATAAAACGACGAGCTCCATCTGTCTAGACAAGTCGATAGTTAACGTTGGATGGACCGGACCAGCTCGAGGATAGATCGACAACTTGGCTTGGCAACCAACACGCCAACGGCGCCGAGTGTTTATCAATTTCATGTCGCGCTCCAGCGACATGTACAGTGAGTTGACAATACGCACTGGAGTTGGAACGCCCAATGTACTTTGGCAGTTTGCAGCCAACGATGGAGCAGTTACTGTGTACACTGTACAGACATGGCTCCACCGTCAACCTCAAGCCAAGCCGATGGCCAGCTTGTTATCGTAGGAATAGCGTCAAGTCACTGTGTACGGAGTACAAGCCATCACAACGGATAGAGTTACTTTGTACGTACGAAGTAGTATACACAGTACTGTCCCCCGCCCCAGGCAAGGTCCCCCCCGCTATTCACTCAACTCCATGGCGCCAGTGCTAAGAGGGGCTAGCTACCTAACTACTGTGTAACCTTTTAAGGAGGTCCACAGCGGACGGACAGTGCGCCACCTGCTGCACTCGAGTTCCAGGGTGGATTCTCTCTGGCTTCCACATGTGCTCGTCGATTTACGGATACCCACGAGCGAGTTTACACAGTCAGCAGCCATCGTTCCCAAAGCTGTCACATAGTAAGCACTCCGCGCATCCAGATCCGACCCGTATATATAAGGTTATTTCGGGTATCCCTTTGATCTGTCGACTGTTTCATGGAATTACCAAGTGCCAGGTTACATCTACGATGCCTGCCAGCCAGATCACCCCCCTTCCGGCGTCTCCTTGAGCCTTGTTGACAGGCTTGGGACCCGCGCGTCCCTGTGTTCGACTGCTCCGTCAGCAGCCGCATAATTACTACGTAGCAACTAACCTCCGAACTCCCTAATAAGTAAGTACCCGACGTTACTTGCATCAAGTTAGCTTGGACCACTTGTTTGAGCACTTCGAGAAACGTCGAATGAAACGCGCAGCTGAGCCGTGTACTTGGATCAGAATGCACGGAATCCTGGGGGCCGCATCAAAACGGTCCGAGATTTTTTGAATCCAGCGATTAACTTACCGAACGCTGTTGTCACGCGAAACTGTCTGCGTCTTTAAACATGGACAAAACATCCCGTCAGCTTGTGGTTCGTCGCCAAAGTGCCTCCCCTCCCCACATGGCGAGTTTACTCCGTACGTTCGTACATGACTCTTCCTCGAGAAATGACACTACTGTGGACTGTATCTTGAGGAGGCGCTAGGGTCCGCGGCGGCGGAAACAAGGGTCATTTTAGACTTCAAGGGTTGAGGAAGCTCGGGCGGTTCAAACGAGACTTCAACACACTTCGTACCTGACAGCCTGATTCAGGTCGAGTCTTGAAAAAAAAAAGATGCAAAGAAGCGGTGGGGAGGGGGGGATGGCTATCGGACGGGCGACGCGGGCTTTTCACTCTCTGGTCTTGGGTCATGACTGGGAGCGAGCCCCTGTCGGCGTCGGCCATAGTACTTACTACTACTGCAAAGAGTGCCCTGGCACGACGGGTACGGATAGATATACACTGCCGATCAATAATACGTTTTGGACGTGGGCCTGATATTCATCATCCCTGTTCCCAGAGAGTCCAAGACCATCGGCAGCTCGGCTCTACCAAGTACACGTCGGCACCCCCCCCCCCCCCGGGGGCCCCCTTCCCTTCAGAACACACGCACTCACTAACTCACTAACAGTCCCTGATATCCACCCAGCCCACCCAATCATCGTCCACTCGAGAGTCACTCCGTGGTGCGCGAGAACGGGTCTAGGCTCGAACGACGACTCTGTACCAAGCAGTTAGCACAACTCCCGAGGTCGCCCACCATCAACTAAGCATGGCCTGCTACCGTACCGCACGCCAAACCAACCTTACATAACTTGGACACATGCTGCACTCTAGATGCAACTGCATCCTTCATTCCGAGGTGTCCCCCCCTTAACTCCCACCGCTGTCAGTGTCAGGGCACGCACACATCATCACCAACGTCTCCGCGCCCACATCGCATCACCAACGCTTCCGCCCCCTTTCCGACCCTTCGTTACATGCAAGCTTGACTGTTGCAGACTCGAAATCTTGGGACAGGTGGATCCCGCGCCAGGGAGTCAGGGCACCAGCACCCAGCAAAACAAGTGCAGGGAGAACAACACAATCGTGGACAAAGGCCCCCCCCGGAACCCGAACCGCTTTCACGCTTAAAGACTGCGACATCTTCCAGAACGGTCGCTCCAATTGTGCAGGGTGATGACTCGGTCCGTCGTCTGCTAGACAGCTTTTCTGTTCCATTCTTACCCTTCTGTTCGGGCATCTTGATCGACGCCTCTTCCTGGCTCTTACTCTTTGTGCCATCCTCTCTCTCAAATACAATCTCCAATCCGCGATTGCTGATACGATCCGTGTCGCCGCAGATCAGATGGCCACCGCGATTGATACCGCGCCGCGATATCACATGGGCAACGAGCGACAAGATATCATGGGCGCTCGCACGATCCCCATAATCACCCAGACGCCACCGGCTCCCTTGGCCAAGATGTCGGCACCGTCTGATTCTGGCGACCCAATGGACATCACGACCCCGACCAAGGACTCGGCCTCGCGCAGCTCCAAGAGTCCCGACGAGGGCAGCGATTCCACCGAACGACACGCCACTGTCCACTCGAGCGAACACACCCCGAGCGCGTCGAATTCAATGCCTGCGCCAGCGGTTGCCGCTGCCGCTATTCACCAGCCAAAGATTGTCCAGACAGCTTTTATTCATAAGCTCTACAAGTAGGCTGCGGTCTTGACCTCCCCCGACTGACTCGGTACTGACGACGGGACTACAGTATGCTCGAGGATCCAAACATTCAACATCTGATCAGCTGGTCCGGCTCGCAGGAGAGCTTCGTCATGTCACCTTCTCACGATTTTTCAAAAGTATTAGCGTACGTCCCAGCATCCGATACCCAGGGCAGTCAGTCCCAACAACAGGCAGGGCCGACCAACTAACTTTGTGCTCAGTCAATATTTCAAGCACACCAACATCTCTTCTTTTGTACGCCAGCTCAACATGTACGGATTTCACAAAGGTATGGAGCTTGGAGAGTTCGCCGCCGCTGCGAGTTGGAGACAAAACACTGACTGTACTGACAGTGAGTGACGTATTCCACACGGGGAACCCAGAAACGGCGCTTTGGGAGTTCAAGCATGGCAACGGCAACTTTAAAAGGGGTGACTTGGTGGGCTTGCGCGAGATTAAGCGCAGAGCCTCGCGCCATGCTCTGGTCCATCGAGAGTACAGCAACCAGAAGCCAACGCCATCGCAACCTGGCACGCCCGCGGAGCCTATGCCGCCCATCCCTGACGGCTCAGACCCGCGGTTGGCACACATTGAGCATACTCTGTTCGATGTGAGCACCAGGTTGCAGCGAAGTGAGGAAGCCTCGGCCTACATGCACGTCAAGCACCAGGTCATGATGGACACGGTCACGCGACTGCTTCACTTCAACCAAGAGCTCTCTCGGACGCTCCTCAGCCTTGTGCCGAACCCCAACGACCAGGTTCATCGAGACGGTAAGCAGATGGATGGCCTACGTCTACTACGCCCGGTGAAATTCACATGCTAACTGCAGTCCGCAGTCGTCGCTCTGCAAGGAGAGATGCAGCAGCTACACAACAACACTCTTCGTCAGATGGACCCAGAGCCGCACATGATTGAACCGCCTATGCATAGCAGTCGTCAGTACTTCTCAACCATGGACAACCCTCCTGTGTCACCGAGGCAAATGGCGCAAGATGACCAGCGGAGGCTTAATGTTCCACAGGCCCGCGCGCCAAACTTTTATAAGCCCCCTGTCCCATCAAACCTCTCCCTCGGCGCACGTCGCCCCTACGGGTCGATTGGTGGTGGTGTTACAGCTCAGTCATCACCTTCTCCGCTCCGGCCCCAGGCGCCACCTCCTCCTCCGCCTCCTCCTGCTGCTGCTGCCGTGCCTCACCCACTCGCGCATGTAGAGGGGCCACCGGGAAGTCTGGCAAGGCGGCACACCTCGGCCGACATACGTGCCCACGGGTGGCAACCGGCACCTTCGCCGTTCGGCCTGTCCGGTCCACAATCGAGTCAATGGCCATCGTCTCCAAACCGAGGGCCGCCAGATGATCAACGGTTGCGTGAATCACTTCACACCTACTCGCTCCAGAACGCCACCCACCAATCGCAGTCACAGTCTCGGCCGTCCACGCCCCCCGCCCCCCCTTTCTCCAACGGCATCAGCACGATGGATAGTTTCAACAACTGGTCGTGGGGCTCGGCTGGTCGAGAAAACAAGATTCTCTCCATCAAGGACAGCTCTTGTCCGCCGACAAGACGGGGAAGCATGGCGCATATACTCAACCCCAGTGACACGGCCGAGCGAGATGACGAAGACGACCCTAGAGCTGACGATGACCGGAAGCGCAAGCGATTACTGTGATTCGGGTCACCCAGACCCTGACCCGTCCTCCTGTTTACACCATTCATACTGTCTATTTTGCAACCATATTCTTGCGTACTATACCCTTCATGGATGCATTTGGTTTCTCGGGTATAGGCAACCTTTGAGTTGTCCCAGGATTCAAAGCAAGATATACGGCTTCGAACTGTACGACAAGCTGACATGACATATTGATGCAATTTTGCATGTTTCTCTACTCGGTTCTATTCTTGCTATTCAGCGATACTGGGAGGCCGTACTCTTTCTTCGGCATACCGCAAAGGTCATAGGGAGCCATACTCCCCCACACGCTACGCTTTGGGGGCCACATGAATGAGTTTCTGGAGAACTGCATTTGAGAACATGGGCGTTTGTCTGCGGTGCCATTGACGATTTTTGCAATGCACCAATTGTATACGCTAGAAGTGTGAAGCGGCGGGAAGACGGAGTAGTGGAAGGCATAGCGAGACTTGGATTTTGAAAGCGAGCTTCCGTGTTTGGAAGTAGAGATGCCATATATATATATATATATGCCAAATCCAAGATGTCTGCACACCCTGTGATGTGTACCCGAGATTCCTGCCACCGATGAGAGTTCATGGGTATACACCACAAGTTTCAACGTTTCTTGGAAAGCAGCTATTCGGCCACGACTTCAGCTTCCGTCTGCATCTGCCTTTGCTGCCTTGGACTTCTTCTTCTTCTTCTTATTTTTCTTCTTCTTGCGTTGTTGAGACTGAGACCCTTCGCCAGGGTTGTCATTCGCTATAAACACATCCGGTAATAGCCCGGAGCCTCTTTTCAGCCCCTCGTTTCCGGCGTCGTCTTCTGCCATCTCTCCGTTGCCGTTGACGTTCTCGTCATCTTTGGGCCCGGCACATGATTGTCCTTCTGCTTCGACCTTGTCGGCATCCACAGTCATCTCTGCGTCCTCCTCGCTTGCCTTTTCCCCATCCTCTTCGCTGTCCGCCGCCGCCGCCGTGGTCAACAGTGCTTCTGCCACCCCCTGCCTCGGCCGCTTCTTGGCCCTCCCCACACCGCTCCGTCCCGGCTCGTCATCCTCGCTGTCGTCGAGCCCCTTGCGCCTCTTCTGCCGGGCGTCCTCGGCCGCCTTCCTCTTGCCCAGGATGCGGGCCTTGAACCGGCGCTCCTCGGCGTCCTTGGCCCGCTGCGCGTCCGTCAGGGGCGCCGACGACGACCGCAGCCCGATGCCCGCGTTGTCGGGCTCCATGGCGTACCGGTCGAGCTCCTCCTCCTCCTGCCTCGCGCGCTGGAGCTGGACCTGCGTGCACGTGAGGCTGGCCGCGGCTGTGGCTGTGGGAGGAGTCGCCGCGGTCGGGACGGGGCGGGATGGCCGGCTCGAGCGCACCGCCTCGAGGAACTTGAGCGGCCGCGAGGCCGAGAGCAGTTGGATCTTGTTCATGGCGCTCGCGTACTCGGGGGCCGGGTTCACGCCTTTGCTAGACGAGGCGGGACCCGCCATTGTCGGTCGCAGGTGCGCTTCTTTTGCAATCGGGGAGTTTTCTTCTTTTCTTTTCTCGCCGAGTGGATGGGGGAAGCTTCGGAGAAAAAGGGGGTGTGGGCGAGGTCGTCACCGAAAAGTAGCAGTCATCATCGTCGTCGTCGTGCAGGAATCGAGCGAGACTGTGAGACTATCTCTCGAGTCTCGAGCAGAATTTCCACGGACCACGGATTCGCAGATAAGATATCCAATTTTGGTTTGTACAGTGCCGTCACAGTTTGCGGTGCACTGTGTACACTGTGTACACTGTGTACACTGTATACACTGTACAAGTTCTTGAAAGTGGTTGCAGCGTCGGTACAAGTTATAACTAGCTGGCTGCTGCAGTGCACTCGTGTTCGCCTTGTGGCAAGGTCGAAACGGAATGTGCAAATGCCAGAGCATGTGCAAGAAATTTATCCTCGAGTCCCAACTTAGTTACTCACCTACGCCGCAACGTTGTTACCCCTGAGCGGCTGAGCCACCCCCCCTATTTACGCGGGAATCGTAACTTTGAAGACCAAGGCCTGGCTATCGAGGTTGAATCCCGTCGAGTCCGCATACCGGAACTTGCCATCGTTCAGAAACCCGTTCTGCGTGATGAAGTCGTTGTCGCTGAGACTGAACACAAAGTACTCGTCGGTAGGATTGACGGGGTCAACAGGAACCATGGCGATGGACTCCCATTTCTCGTTCTGTATTCTCGTCAGCGTGCGCTCAAGCTGTCTGGTATGATAATGAATGTATTTGCCACCACTTTGAGCAAGAAGATGGGCAATGTCGAACTCACCAACAACCCAGCATCTTGCTGACCCCCGTTGTGCACGCCGAACCGTCCCAGCTCCGCGTTCACGTTGAAATCAAGAAACCCGCAGTACTGCGCCGGCGTGATACTCGCATCCAGCTTACCCTTCGCGCTCGCCACCGCCCCGGCCGGTGCGTCGTATTTGTCGCCCTTGATGTCGGTAGCGCCCGTCACGTCCACGACGTCGATCTGGCGGTACACTGACAGCGCGTTCTCCTGCCCGTGGCCCGCGCCGCCGTCGCGGGCGAGCACCAAGAATTGCCCGTTGGGCAGGGCGTGAATCTCGGACTGCGCGGCGACCTTTGGATTCTTGGACGCCTTGGCGGTCGGGTCGACGTAGAGAGGGAGGGGCACGATGAATTCGGCTTGGTACGCGGGATTCAGGGGCGAGGAGATGTCATACGAGAGCAGACGCGTGTAGCGCTCTGTTTGTTTCTCGAGTCCCTTGGGGGCGTGTGAGCATGCGAACATGTTGGATTGTTTGGGAACAGGGCGGGTCAGGAACTTACACCCTCCTGCACGGTGGCGGCTTGAAGCAGGACCCAGAGCGTCTTTCCATCCTCGGCGACGGTCAAGCCTTCGAATCCGTGGTTGTTTTCCCGTCCCGTGTCCGGGTGCTCGGGGTCAGGTAGGGGCCCCGTGCCGTTGTTGATGTAGTGAGGCGGGCTGGCGGCCGAGAAGGACTCGGTGCCGTTGCGGTAGGGGATGATGGCCTCCGGCGGGCGGATGGCTGTCAACATTTTGCCCGCTGGGTCGAAGAGATCTGGCGGCAGTGTAAGTAAGTCTTCCGTGGGACTACGCCGAGGCAGAAAGGCATGGATTCCGACTTGCAGACAAACGGGCCATATTCATCAGACACCCAAAAAGACCCGTCATCGTTGACGACGAGGCCCTCGCAGTCAACGGGGATCCTCTTCCCTCCTGGTCCGTCGCCGCCGAAGCCATCACCTGTATAAGTGGCCACTGGCAGGTCGGGAAACCCGGGATAGGATGCGTGGCCCGTCACGTCGGCATCTAAGCCAGTGCAAGGCGTGCCGTCAGGACCCGAGAGCCTGACCGTATCCTCGTACCTCAGCTCCAGGTTGGGAGCGGATGGGTGCGAGACGGTCGCATTGGGCGCAGGCGTCAAGAGCACGTTGAACTTGTGCACTCGGGGTTGGAAATTGAGAGTGCCCTCGGTGTTCCTTGCCGGCCGTTAGCCATGACACAGTCTCGAACAAGAACCTGTGTCAGCCTGTTACCTACCATCCACGGTCCGGCAGCGTCCACAACGTCCCCGTATAGCTGCCATTCGACAGCTTCTTCCAGCCCGTACGGTCCAGATGAACCGCACTGCCCAGACCGCCGAGGTTATCCCCAAACCTGTCGACCGCGTCGGAGACTACAAACCCGTAACCCGCGAGCTCCTGATAGACGTACGACTTGCCATTGCATGTCGTGGAATTGACAGCTGCAGCGACAGTGACGGCCTGTAAGGCAACCGTCGCGCCAAGGATCGCGGCGAAGAGGCCGAGGGAGTGCATCGTACACTACGGGGGTACTAGGGGCCTAGAGGGCAGAGGCTAGGGCTATGTATGACGATGTTGGGAGGAGACGAGGGAGTGGGCGGTAGCGTAGTGACTAGTTAGTACATAGTAACAACTTATAAGTAGCCTTTGACGTTCAACTACGTTGACTACATGTAACTAGTTGGTGTCTGTCCTAGGCGATTAACTTTGCGCGGAACAACGGCAACCAACTTTGAATAACTTTATAGATCTCGACGTAACCCCCCCGCCCTGGTCATGCATCCATCTAGTACTGTAAGGTACACGAGTGAGGAGTGAGGCGAATTAGGGACGGATGGGACGGATGGGGACGCATGGATGCGCCACTAACATCATTCGGCGCCGACCGGCGCGCGCGGGGATGCACAGGGGGCAAACGTACCGAAGTACGTTAGATACGCAACTACACAACTACACAGTAGTCCTCCGTAGTCCTCCGTAGTACGGAGTAACTAACTACTCGCTTCTTTAGTACGCTCTGGGACGTGAGATGAGGAGATGAGGCGCGCGTTTCGGAGCACCGCCGTTTCGTCGGTACAGCATATTGGCCGTGTTGACGCATGTGAAGAAGGGGCTCATTAGTCAGGCGAGGAAACCCTGCCAGGCACGAAGCCGCATCACGACGAAGAGCATAGTTGTGCCTCGGACAGAGTAGTTATGCCTCAGACAGAGGGGGTGGGTGGGACATCTTCTGATTTTCCAACCCCTTCCGAATAGTCAGACGCAGTCGGACGTACCCACCCCTCCATCGTCCAACTCAACCACTATTTACCACATGTACGAGACAAGGGATATGCCATGCTATTCTAGCTTCTTCTGTTGAAAAACACCCCCAACGCCATGCTTGCTAACCAAACCAATGCCGCACCGACAAATATGACCAGATCCGTCTCTCGCAGCACGCCCTGCGACGCATGTGCTCTATCTAGTGTTAAAAAAGGAGATCTCGCATCGAATTTGACGCCGCTCTAAAGAGCAAGGCTTCCATTACCGAAACCTTCGCTGTAAATGGACCTGTCCCACCAGTACTGGCACTCCATCTTTTGACGATCAGTCATTGCGACCATTTGAGCAGGGACGCCAAAGTTTTGTCGGCCGACTACGCCCATCTGCTCGTCGTTGCCCTTGCCAAACACGGCTATCTTGCCCTTGTCGGCATCGCTTGCCGTTGACTTGGTGTTGAACGGATCGATGTAGGTCGCCCATTTTATGTCTTGGGTGCTGTTACGCGTGTTGTTTGATGACGTCGGGTTCGGATCGCCAAAGGCTACAAAGCGTGACCAAAATCCGACCATGGCATTCGAAGTGGCGTTCAAGCCGGGGGATGTCCCGATGGTGGCCATATCGTGCACTACGAAAGCGGCCTCGTCTCCGTGGTCTGCGCCCCCAAAGGCCTTGGACCGTGCTGCAAACTGGTACATGTAGACGGGAGTGTCGAGGCTCAGATTGGATACAAAGTGTGCGGCCTGGAACACGGGACAGATGTACGCGTAATGCGCGTAGGCGTCATCTAGTCTCCAAAACTGCGAACCGAAGCCCTTTGGGACTGACTGTGTGTACATCTTGACGCCGGCTGATGTGCTCACGTTTGGATAAATCTGCTCCATGACGCTAATGGAAGTCTCGTTGAGCGCGGGAATGATGGGCGACATGACCGTCCTCAGTGCCGAATCCTGGCTCAAAGTCGTAGGAACGAAAATGGCACCCTCATTGGTGTCAAAGCCCGTAAGAATGGGGACGCGCAAAACGTTTCCATTTGCCCAGGACTGTGATGGTAGGTCGGGCACGACACCACCCGGCCCATCGATGCTGGGCTGGAACGGCCATCGCAAGCTTGGCCAGTACTTTTTCGTAATGTCGTGAGAAGCGCTCGCCAGACTTGCGATTGGCATCGCCCGAAGTTGGGCGAATAATTCTGATTCGGGCGTGTTGCTGAGACCGCATTTGGCCAGGAATTCGGCGAACTGCTGCTCGTGGAGAGGATGGGTCGGGTTGAAAACTCCTCGCGCCATGGAACCGCCAGACTCCAAGATGGCCCTATGAAAGGGCACTGGATCCGAGCCTTGCTTGTTCGCGGGTGAGTAGGAGATGAGTTGATGGCCAACAGAATGAGCGCCGGCGCTCAGTCCCATTATGGTAACGTTGTCCGGGTCCCCCCAAAATAAGCCACGTTCGTCTGCACCCAGGTGAATAGCATCTGCTGATCCTTGAGACCCAGGTTCAACAAGCCGGCCCTTTCAGTTACCCCACTGGGGAGGAATCCCAAGGCCCCTACGCGGTAATTGAAGCTGATGCCGATGACGGGAGTCTCGGCCCAAGCCACGAAGCTGGCCATGTTTCTCTCCTTGCCGGCGCCACCGTTGAAGCCTCCGCCGTGGACGTATACAGCGACAGGCAGCTTGGTTCCGTTACCGCCAATCTTGGCCATGTCTTGGGCGTCGGCGAGCTCATCGTCGCCAAAGTGCGGTCGGTATATATTCAGATTGAGGCAGTCCTCGCCCTGGCCATTGCCCAAGTTACCCTGGGGGCAAATCAAGCCGAAGTCGACCGCCCGAATTGAGACGTCGGGCGAGGAGCTCGGTAGCGATTGCGGTGGGCGGAAGCGGTTTTGTGCGGCTGTGGACTGGGCGTAGGGGATGCCGCGGAAGGCCTGATACGATCGGGGGTATTTGTCCGACTTGGCCGTGATCTCGCCAATGAACGTGCCCTGCGCAGTCTTTACGTTTACCGTCGGCTAGGGTTGCTGGTTAGCACCGATGAAGGGTCGTGGGATGTGAACGAGCCAGTAGTACGGTACCTTGCTAAAATAAGGGCCATGTCCCAAGTGGCCGCTCTTGTACAGCCATACCAGAACCGTGATGATGGTAATGATGGCAAGCACAAAGGTGGCGATCAGCGCACGTCGGGTGCGGCTCAGGGGTGCTCTCTTGATCCTTCGATAGCCGGCGTATCTCGTCCACCAGGGTAGTTTCGCCGCGGCCATTTCGTTCCCTTGGCTCTCGAGGTCGCTGATGCTGGCAGTGTCGACATCTGAGGAGCCCGAGACGAGGGACCTTTCGCGGATAACGATGTTCTTATCGGCTGCTTTTGTCGGAACCACTGGCAGCTTGTCGGTGGAAGATTGTGAAAGCGACAACATCTAATCCGTAGACCGCATTCGGTGGTCCCCTTCTCCTTGCTCCTCCCCGAGGGGTGCCGGCGCTGATTGGCGGCGGGTGGTAGTGGGTCTTATAGCTGTGGTGCCAAGATGTTCCGAATTGGAATTCAAATTCTGAGGGTCGTCGAGTTTCTGGGGAAGAGGAAGCACAGGCGCCGTTGAGAGTCTTGGCAACTGAGGTGGGCTCTCCAAGGTTTCAGTGCTAACTACACGGCTGTAGTGTACCGAATAGTGATACCGTCCTAGAGTAAAAAGAGTAACCGGTGGGAAGGAGTCATAGTGCCAAGGAAGAGATAGTGTCAGATGATGATGTTGTTGCTGCTGCTGCACGATGTGTTGTTGCAAAACGACTGTCAAATGGGTTGTATGACTGGTGATCGCGAGACAGAAAGAGAACGTGTGTGCGGACACAAGGGGCTGGTGGGTGGCATGGGCTTGGTCATCTGTTTTGTACCGTAAACGAGTAGTGTACTTTGCTTTATACAGCAACTTTAGACAATTACCCCAATGAGGGTTCAAGCCGGTTTTCAGCTCCCGTCGGTCGTGTCTCCTACCCGGCGGCAGTTATTGGGGACTTAAAGTTAGCCAACTAGTTAGTGGCGTTTGCATGGACGGTCAGCAACCGGCTTCAGACCCCACCCAACTTAAACTACTGTGCGCTACTTAGTAAGGATTAGTTACGGAGTACCGCAGTACCGATATAATAGCGCAACACGACACGACCCCTCTGGACGTGCCAATCAGGGTCTCCCAGATCCTGGACGCAACCCCTGCATAACCCCGTTCTGGAGCACGTTGCACAATCTATGCCAAGCACATCTTGAACACGGTCGCTGTCGCCATCTCGCAACGCAGCCAAGGCGCCCGAGGACGTCCCCTAAGCTGTACTGTGTACTCCGTACTCCGTACTCACTATGTAGTCATCCAGAACTCCGGAAATCCCGCAAGCACTAATTACCGTAGTACACAGTATTGCCAAAATGTGGCACCACGCCCCAAACGAGACTTGCACTGGCGCCCGTGGGTGGAAAAACGGTGAGACTACGCAAATCTAGCCCACGGCCAGTGAACCCGGCACCTAACTTATGTACCGAGAACTGAATCGCATTACACAGTTAAAGGGTCATTTGGATAGGGCGCTACTGTGGTAATCCAGCCTGAGATCGTCAGGATCAGCTTCCAGGCAAAGATATAGAGACCTCCATCCCATCCGAAATTAGGGAGAACCCTGACAGGCTACCGTCTTGGAAAAGCTTAACATTGGGACCATGGCCCGGCTGCTCTGAGCCCTGATTGGCCCGGATATTCGGACTGCGCCCTCATGAGGGTCACCCAGTGCTCGTAAACAAAACAGGGAAACATTGAAGCCACATTGGAGCGCACTTCCAGCTTATTCGAGGTCCCCCCCCCGGCCTTCGTTCCATCACATCTGATGCCGCTAGGTGCTCAAACTGCTACTGTGTAACAATCGAGGCTGGCATCTCCCTCCGAACCGCGCCTACGTCGGCTGTTGGCCGTGGGCCGTTGTGCCAAGACATACGATCATGCAAGTCACAGGATGGTCTAGAACGTCCATTTTGATTACCCCGATACAATGGCCATGCACGCAGCACCGCCCAGTTGTCTCACATCCCAGCCAAGCCAACACAGTCGGGGCCCACTTGCTGGACTCGAGAGAAAGTGACGAATGGTGATGATACAATCAACATATTCTTGGTGCCTCGTACACGACTTATTCGGTGCTCCAACAACTCAGAAAACCAATGCAACCTCGAACCCACGATAGACAAGCACCAACTCCTCGTCAAGTAGCTTACATTACACTGTCATTGGCATTCCAACACTCCAGCTGCCACTGACCCGCCCTCACGCAACTGGTAGTACGTCTTTCAGCGAGCCTATCGTCATCCGCTTACGCTTCTGTTTCTCGGCCCATTCGCGGCTCTGTTGTCGGGATCGCTCTGCAGCATCCTCTCTTGCGAGACGGGCCATGGCCTCGCGCTCCCGTCTTTCCCTCTCCCGATCCGGTACGTAAGAGTTATCGCGCTGAAATATGTCTTTGCCACGAAGACGTTGTTGCTGTACTTCGTCGACTGAGACTGAACTGCGCTTGCCACTGATGCTGCTAGTTGATGTCGACGTCGCACGGCTCATCTGCGAGCTTGTCGAGGTCTCCGACATCAAATGACGGCCTCGACGCTGAGACTGGTTGCCTGCGTTTGACAGAGGCTCGTGAGAACCAAGAACGAGGGAAGCTCGCTTGCTTGGACTCGGCGACACTCGGTACGCCACATTTTCCACCAGCATGGATTTTGGACGGCCCCGACTGGCAGCTGTATCTCGGAGAACAGAGCTGGTAACGGTACCGCACTTGATGGGCTTGGCCTTGAACTCTCGTCGCTGCCGCTCTTCTTCCATCTGAACCTTCAGTTTGGTCTCTTGTTCTTCCCGTTTGCGGCGCGAGATGGCCTCGCCCGGCAACTCGAAGTTACTTGGCATCATGGGGGCTCTTGAGGACCTACTTCGCCGCAAGCCTGTCGTAGTAGTTGTCGGTGCTTCCACAGGAGCCTGCGTTGAGAGGCGAGCCTCTCGCTTTTCCTTAAGTCGTCGAGCGACTGCTTCGCCGGGTAGCTCAAACATCGAAACAGTCGGCGCCTTTGTTGATTTGGCCAGCGGCTTGGGCGGTAGAAGGCTTGCCAGCACCTTGCCAGCAACTTTCTTAGCCGCCGCTTGCAGAATAGCCTTGTCTTCTACTTTCGACTTTGGCGAATCCGCGTGGAATGTGGTACATGGATTGGGAGCGTTGAGAGAACGCCGCGGTTCCACAGATGACTGAAGTCTAACGACGGAGGGGCTACCGCTAGGACTTGGTTTGCTTGGCTGAGGCGTTGATCGAAGGCTGTCTATCGCTTTCCTTGGGGTTGATTTCGTAGAAGACCCTCTGGCTGGCTTTTCTATGCTAGGAGAGAGATGGGCCGCTTTATCGAATGCCTCCAATTGCTCCTCGAGACGATCCAAAGCCTCGACCGAGTCCTCGATTCGTGTTGCTTTCTTGCTTGGCGTTCTCGAAGCGACGGCATGGACAAAGCCATTGTCGTCGCCTTGCTTCTGGGTAGCACATGGAGACACTTCTTCAACCCTAACTACGGGCGCGTCTACTGCATGCTTCGCAGGTGCCACTAGTTCGCAGGTGGTTTCAACTGCAGCCATCTTGGTATCTGCTTCAGGTTTGCAATCAATCAGTGCGGGTTCTTTCTCCCCTACTAAGGGCGTCACCAAGAGCGTGAAGGTGTGCTTCGGCGTGTCTTGTTTATCTAGCAGAGCTGTCGTCGGCAGAAGGTTGCATCCGAAGAAGACCTTTTTCGCACTGCTCGGCCTTGAGATGCTCGGCTTTCCAGTGCCCTTGATCGTGTCTGGAGAGATTGGAACCCTGACAGTGAGAACCCATTCAAAGCATCCGTCGCGGTGCTTTGCGAATTGTTCGTTGGCTGATGGTAGATTGCGTGCAGCAATGGCCAGCGGATGTTGGGAATAATGGTCGGCTGTGAGGTCGCATAGCTGAGTTAGTATATGATCTCCGGATGGCTTGGATGGAGAGATTGGCAACGTACCTGAAAGCTCAATATAATGTTGCGAACCGGCTGAGACACTAGTAGCGTCTGACTTGGGTGGATCTTGTTGCTCGTCTTCGGGGACTGTTTCAAGGAGATCAAAAGTGCCTGGTGTGACAGGTGGTCGAGTCAGACGAACGCTGAGATGCTGCTTGTGTCTGTTGTTGGGCACTGGCTTGCCTTTATATCGATCGACTTCGTACGAATCGCTCAGGTGGAGCCTCTTGAGCTCAGCTGCTAGAGACCCGACACGAGATACTGACTTCGTCCGCTGGTTTTGTACGTTAGACGCGGACATGGACCGCAAGGAAGCATATCGGTTGTCATGAAGATCGGTCAAACCAGAGCCGTCGTGGATGCTAGAATGATCATCATCACTGCAGCTCGAGTCGTTAAAGATGTCGATGCGACCACGAGAAGCGGCAGTGGAAACCATCGCGCATGCTCGTCGTCTGTTTCGATAGACAGCTCGGACAGGGATCCGCTCAAGGATGCCACCGACCTATCTTAGAAAGGTCCAAGGGAGGATCCCAGAGAAAGACCGACAAGGGTTTGATGAGATGAGATAATTTGGGAACCTGCACAGTAATCAATGTGAGGCGTGGTTATTGATTTTACTAAGTGCCGCGGGGTTCCAACTTGGTGAGTTCAGAACGTTCTCCTCGGCAATAACGTTATCTAACTGATGGAAGTTTTGATGTTGATGGTCCAAGGTGCTAGTAAACAGTAAACAAACAGCAGTGTTGTGGTGGATGCTAACTTAAGTACTCAAATTGGAAGCGGACAGATGCATGTTTATTTGGGGAGGGGTAACGTGACGCTTCTTCCGTATGTGCTGTCAGTCGCGACTTGCAAATTGTTTTCGCTTCATATCACCTGCTTGGTCGTCCTCCATTGCACTTTCTGTCGACATGCGCCGCCCAGCTTTTGGCAATGCCTGTCAGCGTATCAAACAAGGATGGGCCTGACAGTTTCACCACAGCAACCGCTGATTAGACGCGATCGAGACGCGCCTTCTCCGCATTGGCAGAGAGGGCCTCTGCAATTGCGCTAACGTTCATCAGCGTCAAGTACGTAAGGTACGTAAGGTACGTACTGAGTACCACAACATACACAAGACTGCCATGGCCACAGTAACAATCCGGTGATGGGATGCTGTTACTGGCAGGTAGTTGTGGTACGCTGATGGTCACATCGACTCAACTCCAGAATAACGTTAGACTGTCATGGTTTTCCTCATGCATCTGTGCATCCAAGAAGAGGGATTTTGAACGCAGGGCAGTGTCCCGGAACAGACAACTCGTCTGCATGAGTGCAGTGTTGTATGCACTCATCCAACGGCTACTATCCATGTCGAATCGGGTAAGATGACCAGATGTCCTCATGTTAGTCACTCGGTCTGACTGGTGTCAACGTTCTCGGTGTGAGCCTGCAGTGTTGGTGCGTGTTCCGTGGGAATGCGGACCAATGTCTGGGGCAAGGGAATAGGGTTGTCTTGGCTCTCAGATTGGTTGTCGGTTTCGCGTGGTTTGGGTAGTTTGGCTTGTGACGGTCGGTCAGCAACGGTAACAAATAGGTGTCGGAGACCTCGCGACCTCGTTCGCATATGGAATACTTACCTGACGCCATATTGATGGCGCGTAGCACATTGTGCCAATTGCCGAGGACAGTTGCGATCGCTGCGAGGTTAGACTTGAACAGTCCCAAACGCTAAAACGTAGCATGTGGCAGGATCACGGCATACCTTCAGTTCCATCAGACAGTGTCGACAGCTTCAGCTCCAGGGCTTCCATCTGATTTGCGACTGCAGCGCTCAAGTCTCGGAGCTCCTTGAGGTCGTTGAGCTCGGCCTTCTTCTCGTCAATTCGAATAGAAAGGGTGGCAGATTGCCCCGTCGACTGTGAGTTGGGGTTGCCCGACATCGAGGCTTGTCGGAGATGACCCGGAAGCGATCTTGAAGGGAACGCCATGGCTGTTTGTAGCAGTGTCGCTACTTCGACTTTGTTTGAATGCGGTTCGTGTTCCAAATATTCAATTGCATGTGTGATGCAGAGGTGACTAACTAGTTAGATACTCCGTATCCGTACAAGGTAACTAGCGGCTTGTTAAGCCTTACCATTGTCGTCTCCACATCAGACCAGCACCAAGCCACTTTGGGCAGTGTGTTTACCCATTTCCTCGCCACCCCTTGTTTTCTCATTCCACTCAACTCCAGCAACGCCCATCGACGCGCCGCCCACTTTGCCAAAATCCAATCCCCGCCGAATACGATCTAGGACTGAATTTCAACCGCACACCTTTAGTCGACTCGATTGTATCCCGAAACCGTTCCGCTGTTAAATCATCGCCTCATGAAGGAATCATAGTCATGGCACGACTCAACGAGCCCATCGCGGCGACTGAAAGTATCGACACGCGTACGTTTGCTCTTGAACACGACATACTCTGCGGTTGAGCTGACAGCATGGCCTCTTGCAGTTCGCCGAAAGTTCCTACGACAGAACCGGGACATTGCCCGAATCAACTCGACTCAGTCTTTGCGCATACGCAGCCTGGAAAATGAATGCGCGCGCATGCTCTCGGAGAACCTTGATCTACGGGGCCAGATCCTGAGGCTTGAGACAGAACTCCAAGAAGGCCGCGCGCAACGTATCGCCGACCACGCCATGGAGATCAAGGAGAGAATGGAAGCACAGCTGCTCGAATGGGGAGCCATGCTGGCAGGTCTTGGCCACGAACCACTCCCAAAGCACCAGTCGCCAAGGATCTCAAAGAAGGCTAAGATTCGACCTAGTCTGGGCAAGATGAGCCCATCTCCTTGGAGACGAAGGGACACGAACGAACTGGAAGCCGCTGCCTTGCAAGAAGGCAGGCTGCCACCTCTGTGGGAGAACAAATCTTGTCCTCGCGAAACGCTAAAGTATGCTTCCTTGTAATATGCAGTATGACTCGATGCTAACATTACATAGCCGCGAGGAAATTCTAGCTCTATGTTCCAAGGCGGCCGAGTCAAACGACTCACCAGAGCTTGGTCCTCCACCAGTATTCCGCTTCGCGGACGAAGATCCCGTTAAGATCGATCTCCCGACGAAGTCGCTGTTTGCTGCTCGAACCAACCCACCCTTAGAAGATTCAATGCCTGCACCCACCCCAACGAGAGAGGATGTATCGACTAAGCCAATCACGGCAGTAGCGGAAGGTTCCAAGGACGAAGGACCACAGCAGACGGCGCCCAAGCAACAAGTATACAGAGAGGCTTCGGCGCCGCAGAAAGTTGAGCCGAAATCCACCACGACTGAACTTGAGACGAGGCCTGTCAAGCCAGCTTCAGTCACCGAGACTCCGACCGAATCTCCAATCGTTAAAAGCAACTTGAAGAGGAAAGCATCTGACGATGGAGAGAAGGAGAGCGCAAAGGTCAACATTGGCAAGGAGGATATCAGAACCAGCGACATTCAAACCGAAAAGCCGAGCAGTAACAGACCTATCAAGAATTTACCTGCGGCAAAAAGGGACGCACGTGAGAAAGTGACAGGACTGGTCGCTGCTGGTGCGAGAAAACCCCTCGCCATGCGCAATACGAACGAAATTGTCAACTCTCCGCGGAAGTCGTCCAAACCGGCAGTGTTAGATGAGGTGGCTAGAGCGAAGGCAGAAGTGAAACGAAATGAGCAATCCAAGGGACGAGAAACGAGACCCAAGAAGAAGGAAGAAGCGCCAGCGCCACCTCGAGTTGAGGTCACCCTGCCCCAGCAACGCGAGGAAGCTATGGAAGTTGTTAGCATCGAATTGGAGCCCGAGGTCAACACAAGCGACCCTATTTCCTCGGCGCCTGATTCCCCCGAGCAATCGGCACAACCGCGTGAGGACACCAGAGACACACCGCCCCCGGTCGACATTTCATCTCGAGGCGAAACGAACCGCGGCAGTCGCAGGAATCGGTCTGCCGTTAGCTACGCTGAGCCCAACCTTCGGGACAAGATGCGGCGGCCTACCAAGCAGCTATTCGACGCCGTGGCGGGAGAAGGCAAGCAGTTGCGCCGGACTAGTTATTCGAAGCAAAGCGGCGAGTTGACCGAAGGCAAATCGGAGAAGACGCAACCTTGGAAAACACTACCTCTTTCGGAACCCAATGTAGTTGGAGACGTGCCTGCTAGTCCCTTGGCACAGAAGACGGCATCACGGTCACTTCCTGCAGACGATAGTCCGATGAGTGTGGCAACGGATAGCAGGAAGGGCGACCATGCATTGGAAACGGCAGCGGTTGCTACTTCTCGCAAAAAGGCAGGTTTAGGGTCCACAAACCGTCGTCTAGACGAGCTTGCCGCACGAGAAGTTGAAGTTGCGCGCATATTTGATAGGGAGAACGACGTTTATGATTTCCCCAGCTCATCCCCAGGCAAAGTTTCGAATCATTCTGCTCCAACCGAGGAAGTCGGAAGATCAGCCAAGTCAAGGCTCTCACGGTCAAGGAGGCAGTCTGCTGCAATCAACGAGGGCCTAGACACTGCGGATAATGAGCAACTACTCAATAGGCCATCCAGAGCGGCTGGGTCCAGAAAAAGGGCATCAATGGCGGCACCGAAAATTTCCAAGCTATTGGATCCCAATGTTTCTGCACCGGCAGAAAGTTCATTCGATGGCGACAGCAGCATGATTAGTACATCATCTGCAGAGGCTGATGGATCATCACGGGATAGAGGAGCTTCGGTGAGGCGGAGAAGTATGATGTTATGATCAACGACAATGGTTGGTGGACTTGGGCATGTATTTGGTGTCTAAGTATCCATAGTCCCATGAGGTGTTGGACAAGTGTTGTTTGTGTGCTTTCGTCAATTGGACAGATTGGACAGACTGGTCGGTCCTCTTGCAGTCATAGCGTTTGGAGTACGAGTTTCTTTTAGTTTGATACCATGTGCTAGTTAAGTCGTTCGTCCTTTTTGGGCTTCAAAACTGAGCAGTTTGTCCCACTGTGCCGCTCATAACTTGATTTCCGCACACACCACTGACGACTTCGTATCAGCACTTGAAAGCTGATCGGTATGGTACCGAACTTCACTCTGTTTACCCTGCCTTCTTTCGTTGATTCCAATAGGTCTTCAAGTCCTCTTCTGCCTCTTCTGCTCTTCATCCCCCCCCCCATTATGTCTGCTCAGCTTCAGTTTATAGGATCATGATGAGCCTCCGGTTGGCTCCACCGGTTTTGTGTAGGTGACCTTTTCAACAGCAACATTCTCCACCCCATTTGCATCTTTCCTCAGTTGGTATACGTAGAGCGTAAGCGAAATGCCTTGAACCTGCGAATGTGGTGTTAGCTCCTAACGCTCAAAGTCATCGGCGCGCCCCCGATGGCGGTTGGACCAAAGCGCAATTGCTGCACTCACATCCATCAAACAGAAACTCGGCACCATCTCCTCGCCTTCTGTGGCCCATCCCGTCGTGTACGCGCCCGTGGCAGATCCGGGGTTCACGAAGAACTTGTCCATGTACTCAAAGGCGTCGAAGCGATGGGTGCCGCCCCAGCAAAGCACGTCGACGTCCAGCTTGTTGGCCTCGGCCAGTAGAAGGTCGGGCTCGGTGGATACGAGCGTGAAGCCCTCGACGAAACCGATGCGCAGCGACCCGTGGGTCACGACCTGGGAGAGGGGGAGCGAGGTCGCCTCGACGTCGAAACGGCCCTTGACGATCTTGAGGTCGGGGGCTATCGAGCGTAGGTACTCGTATGTTTGCTTGTCGGTGAGGTTGCCCAGGCAGAGCGTCTGTCCGATCTTGCCCGGGGATAGGAGCTTCTTGAACTGGAAGAGGGATGATGTGTCAATGGAGAGAAGGGGGTGGTAGGGAGACTGGTCAAGGGGCGCACCTTGGCGGGTATGTCGAGGGCACGATCGGGGATGTGAAGATCCCCGATCACAAGGATGAGAAAGGCCATGTTGAAGAAGGTGATGGAGTCTCGGGCGACGCGACTGGGAGCACTCGTCGGCCGACTACGACGAGGTTCGGAGAGCGCAGAAGCGGGTTGGTGATAGCCACAACGAAGGGCACGGTGCGAAGACGAGGATGTGTCAGTTGAGACGTCCTAAATACCGTCAGGATGGTGTTTTCCTCTTGCGCCGGCGTCCTGTCAAGTCACGGCTCGGTAATGCGCCAGCAAGTCTGCAGGCGTCAACAACAAGTCGAGCTGCGTTTACGGAGTAACTAGAGTTAACTGGGTCAAGGTTAACGTGCCCCCTCCCTCCCGTCATAACTAATACCCACCCCACTGTAGTTACTACGTTTTGCACTAAAATCGGCGAACACCGACCCCTGCAAAGTACGTGAATACTAGAGTCTAGAGATACAACAATATAGTGTTGTAGAAATTTACTAATAAGAACGTCTTTCCTTCGCGACACGCCGGCAGGTCAAAAGACCCAGATCTACTACAGTAACGTTATATAGTATAGTGTGAGGGTGGAGCAATACCCTTCTAACCGTAGCAGGTGACAGTACTGAGTACATACACTACTATAAAATCAAATGAAGTGGATTCGTTCACGATCTCGGGGGATCGCCGGAGCGGTTGTTAGTGCTACTGTGTATTCCAACGTATAAAAGCATACCCAAGGGTGAGTTAAGAGGTATTAAAGGTATCCTTTACGAGCCAGTTCGAATATTCTTTTAGAGAGGAAGCAGACACATGAACAGTTCGCTTTTCAGTATTGTGACTTTCGGCACGGAGTACTACGTCCCCACAAGCAGCGTTCTTCATTCCGTTTTAGATGTCCCGACACAATTCATAATGCGACCGCTACCACGAACAAGCTCCGCTCTCTGCGATTCGCGCTTTATAATTACTCCTCTTCTGATTGCTCATTAAAATAACCCCTGTGGTTTGATTGACAACTAGGTTCATTCTATTTCTTCATGTCGCAAGCTATTAAGCAGCGGTAACGACAGAGCTATAGACTTCGGTCGGACTCAAGTTTTGCCGCACTTCACCTATCAGACCAGGCTGTAGGTAATCACCCACTGCCTAGCTACTTCATGCACGAAGAGGATTTTCGTAGCTGCAACATGGCCAAGCACATCCAGATCGACTTCTACAACCTGTATACATGAGGTAAAAGTTAACATACCTTGCTCCGCTTACAAGGGTCAGCCAGAAATCGGTACTGTGCAGCTCTTTACTATCAACCTACTTGTCTCATTACAATGCCTGCATCCCTTGCCCACCCGCGGTCGTTATCATGAACTTCTCAAATTATATGGAACCAAGCACACCAGCGTAAGCTCACAAGTACTCTCGATATTTCTAATACTATCACATCAGATCAGCAGGAATTATATGCCCCTCGGCCTACTTCGCTGCGAGACAGGTATATAAACGAACTTGAGACCCCCTAGGCGCAATCGCACTCTTTGAAAATCATCATAAACTTTGAATACATCTTCCGTCTACAGTTTCACACTTCAACATTCGTCTATAACATCATTCCTAATTATCATGGCTTCCAGGATTGTCAAGTGCAAGGAAAGCAGCTCGGATGTGTCCACCACTCAGGATGAAGACCCAAGCTGTGGCAAGGCACCTCATTGAGTAATGTGACCGTTGAACCCGTGTTACGATCATTATGAACTGATCACAAGATAAATATTCTGTGGGTAGTTGCAGGTAATGGACTATGATGGGACGGCTTTCGGTTGACAACGTACTTCTGCTTGTAGTAAGGAGCGTTGATGAGACGCTTTCTGGTTGAAAACACTCTATTTGATTGCAACGAGTAGCTTCGAAGGATCGGTTTCTTAGAAGAACACTCTTTTGCTTGCGGAGAAACGATATCGAACGTAACCTATAACAACTAGCTAGTTGAACTATTGGATCTCCTTGGGAACAAATCAGTATCGTCTTCTAGCGAAAAGTATCAACACGAAAGCGTACTTGTGATGTTAAAAAATCGATCAACTTCGACGAGTCATCCGCCTCGCCTTCTAACGCCGCCGAAGGCCCGGGCCTATTATAAAATGGCCACTCGAAGAAAGGAGGGAAGAAGCCGGCATATTCCCAATCTATAATCGCGTTGATTCTTGACGTAGTTGGGTCGACAATGATATTATGTTGAGATAGATCGTTATGGCAAAAAACGAACTTATCGGATACGGAGTCTCGCAGCTTCCATTCGTCTCTGTCTATCCGGTTCATTGCCCGGTAAGGGGGGATGACAATACCCGTAGGACCACCACTTTGTTTCGATACTAGTGTCTTAAGCGTATCTAGATGGTGCTGAAGCTCCGCTCGAACAGTAGCCTTCTGAGTATCTTCGAGTTCGGCCATAGAAACCCCTTCAATATACTCTGTAATCAGGTAATAAGCTCCATCATCCTCGAAGTCGCAGTAGACAGTAGGCACTGGGATATCGGTATGCTGTCGGATATATCGCAATGACGCTGCTTCGTTTTTGATCCTCTCTTGGTTTACCCGTGGAACGTGAAGACCGCGATAGCCGGTCCGAAATTCTCTTGGTCGTAGAGTCCGTTTAATAAAGACACCAGGACAGGACGGTGGTAGTATTTTCGCTCGAAAGTTGTTCCAAAACATCCTTCATCTCGATCGGCAGACATTGTGACTCTGATGCGAAGTGCCAACCACCGTGGTGATGCGATCAGCAACTTGGGTGGAGAGGAAGAAGACCGACCTAGTTCGTAAGGATATTAACTAAGTTGCAATGGGTGCTCTTGATGGATGTGGGGTAAAATCCACCGAAAGAACCCTCCCCATCGAGGCTGTGAGACAATGTACGTGGTACGGAGTAACTACCGTCATCCCACAGCAGGTACGAACTTCGAAGTATACTACGTACACAATAGAGAGAGGGGAGCTCGGCTGATAAGCCCACACCCCGCGTGCATTAGCGACAGGGATTCCACCCAGCCGAGCACGGAGCTGCTGGACGAAAGGCAGCTCACCACTCATCGCCTTTTTTGGAAATTGCGGAAAACCTCAACGGCCTGAGTG
This sequence comes from Arthrinium puccinioides, assembly GCA_022414665.1. Classification (NCBI taxonomy): domain Eukaryota; kingdom Fungi; phylum Ascomycota; class Sordariomycetes; order Amphisphaeriales; family Apiosporaceae; genus Arthrinium; species Arthrinium puccinioides. The sequence continues at coordinate 1,749,998 of JAIUNF010000005.1, forward strand.
GAAAGCAATTGAAGATACAACGTACACGGAAATCACCCAAGTGCCAGGAAATCGGGAGGATCCGGTCGACCTTTTTGGCCGTAGCTTGAGAGTTACTTCGTATCGGATCTACGGAGTACGGAGAAGCCGTACGGTGTAGGTGTACCCTTGAACCAGCCAACAGCCGTAGCCCCCTTCCCTTCCCTTCCCCCTCGGACTACTCTCGGCTTCTGGTGAGGGACATACGGCTTACTTGGTAGTTATCCTACTGCAGTTAGGACAAGCGCCTTCGTCCAAGTACACACAGGACGACGGAAAGCCTTTCCCCAAAGAGCCAACGCTTCCCTTAAATTAGCTTCCCGCCGGCTTCCAGAATGCGGAGAGCTTCGAGAGCGGCGCTGGCCGGCGTGCCCCACCAGAGCAGCAGCAGCAGCCCCTCATCATTAGCATCATCATCTTCATCATCATCACGTTTATCACTGATCTCACAGCACCTCTCCGGCCCTCATCTATCATCTACATCAGGTCGAACTCCTCGCTCCCTATCTCCGCTCCAGATTCGCCGGCTATCATCTTCGGAACCACGCACCATGTCTTCCCAACCCGAGCACGCCACCTTGCTCATCCCGGGCCCCATCGAGTTTGACGATGCCGTGCTGCAGTCCATGAGCCACTTCAGGTAAGTCCCTGTCCTTGACTCTGTTGTCCGACGGCGAGGCCGTGTCGCGGATTGCATGCCCTGACTTTTGACGTAGCGAGTCCCATGTTGGACCTGGCTTCGTGTCTACATTCGGTGACACGCTCTCTGCGCTCCGCCAGCTCTTCCAGACGACAGATGCCTCGGCGCAACCCTTTGTCATCTCTGGTTCGGGAACCCTGGGATGGGACTTGGTGGCCGCCAACTTGGTCGAACCGGGCGAGGACGTCCTGGTGCTTTGCACAGGCTACTTTGGCGATGCTTTCGCCGACTGTATCGAGACATACGGCGGCAAGGTCACCAAGCTTACAGGCCCCGTTGGTGGACGCCCACAACTGCCCGAGATTGAAGAGGCGCTCAAGAGCAAGAAGTTCAAGATGGTCACTGTCACCCACGTCGACACATCCACAGGTGTGCTAAGTGAGCTGGAGGGCTTGTCCAAGTTGGTCAAGAGCGTCTCACCGGACACGCTGCTCATTGTGGACGGAGTTTGCAGTGTCGGATGTGAGGAGATCGCTTTCGACAGCTGGAAGTTGGATGGCGTTGTCACTGCCAGCCAAAAGGCCATTGGATGCCCAGCCGGTCTGTCGATATCCATGTTCAGCGGGAAGGCCATTGAGACCTTCAAGGCCCGTAAGAGCCCTCCGGCCTCGTACTTTGCCTCGATGAAGAACTGGCTGCCGATTATGCAAAACTACGAGGCCAAGAAGCCCTCCTACTTCGCCACGCCATCTCCGCAGCTCATCCACGCCCTGCAAACCGCCCTTTCGCAGATTTTGGCCAGGCCTGTGTCGGAGAGATTTGCTATCCACCGCGAGACGTCGGATAAGATCAAGAAGGCCATCACCGACCTCGGCCTCGAGCAAGTTGCCTCGGATCCTGCCAACCAGGCTCATGGCATGACGGCCATCTACCTGCCAGAAACAGTCAAGTCCACCGTTCTGCTGCCCAAGCTAGCCAACAGCGGTGTCGTTTTTGCCGGCGGCCTACACAAGGCGATCGCGCCAAAGTACGTCAGATTTGGGCACATGGGCGTCAGCGTGGTGAGTAAAGTGTTCTACCCAAGATTATTCTGCATGACTGACTAGCATATTAGACGGATCCCTCCAGGAAGCACATTGAAAAGGCCATCGATGCCTTGACAAAGGGCCTTGCCGACTGCGGCTACCAGAAGGCGTAAAGATGATTAGAAAGATACGTAACGTGGACACGGACGAGACCCGTGTCTCAAATTCTAGTGACCAACATGCAGAGTACCCGTCTTGTCATTTTGTCTCGCAAGAAGCGGTCTGTTCTCGAGTGATGATTTGAACGCATAGTCCTTCTTCTGCTAAGATTCATCATTTTCAGGCCATGGGCCGGCCGCCGGACACTCAAGTGCTCTGGGCCTAGTCTGCCATCAGACACAGCCCCTGAGGATAGGTACGGGATGAAAAATGGTAGACATCAAGAGGTCTAGGATAAATCAGACGTTATCGAGTTCTTCAGTAATTGCTGGGTCTAGCTTGGAAGGGAGTTTGGCTTCGAGATCATGCACCCCTGGTAGCGGTAAGGGAGCTCCGACAGCCCACAAGTCGACGTTGTAACGCGCATCGCTGGCGTAGGTACAGGGTTCTTCTGCATCATCTCGCCAGACGGTTCGTCACATAAGGCGATGCTTGCGACGTGAATACTAAAATGTGAACACTAATTACTTCGCAGTCGTTATGCTACTTGTTTCCGGGAGCTGTGACTACAAAGAAAGTCTGGTCTTCAGGATGTTAAGTGAAGCAGGTCAAGCTAAGGGCAACATTAGTAATCCGTTAGTGGTTGCTAGATTGCAATGGTTTCGCCTCTCAAAGGAAACGGAACGTCCGGGATCTGACAAGTAGTTAGTTACGGCATTCATTCGGTTTGCTGAATTAATAATCCACCACTTGGGATTCGGACGAGGATATGGGCAAACATGTTGGGAGCGCACGACGCACGACATGAGGCATAGAGGTTCAGTGCAGCGAAAGACGGCCACTTGCTGACTACACAGTGGTAAATTAACTGTTACTCCGTATGTTGATGACAGCTCCAGGTATGGACGTAATAACTCTAGCGCTCCAATTGCACCAGCTCGTGTGGTGAGACGAGGTCGTCCCCCCTCCCCCATCCCCCGGCCCGGGTGACAGTGACATGGAGTAACTTAACTTACGAAGCGGAGTGGCAGCAACAGCAGCACCGAAGGGTGACCCACTATAAATGTTTCTGTCATGGACGGAACGGGATTGATTGACGAGTTATCGAAATGAGGGGCAACAGGTCCTCAGCCCGCCAGCTCGCACCAGCTTATCCGTAACTACTTTGTACACCAGCCGCCCCTCTTCTCACACCATGTTTCTTCTGCCTGCCTCGTAACTGACAGCTAGCAACAATAACCACTGCTTTTTTACTTGCAGCAACACTAGAAGACCCGACTCCACCCAAGGCCACCCACCGCGTACCCGCCTTCTTTGATTTCCGATACCATCTTTCTTTTCACAAGCCTCCCCTCTCCATCTATCTGGTCAAACGATCTTCTTGTTGTTGCAGCTCCTGCTCCTGTTTCTTTTTTCGCCGTCTGCCGCTTGCGCATCTCTCAAAGAAGGCCGCCCCTCGGCAAGCAGCTCATCACCTTCACACCACCACCACCACCACCACCATCACCACCCCCCCCATCGCTCAGACCTCTGGCGCGTATCCATAGTCCTTCCCGCACGTCACAGCTCTCCCTCACCATGGCGCCCACCATCGAGGAGCTGGACGCCGTGGTCCGCTCCTTCTACGAGGGTCGTGGCGAGCAGGTAAGTCATTTTCTGCCCCGAGAAATGCTCCTCGGCGCCATTCATCTGCTATGCGCCGAATGGAAAGAGAGGCTACTACAGAATGCTGACATGGGCGTCCCCGCCTCCAGCAAAAAGCTGCCCAGGCCGCTCTGAACCAGGTAAGCCAGCCAGCCACGCAGTCGGGAGCTACGGACGGTGTGACTGACTACCGTGTGCGCAGTTCAAAGAAGACCCCGACGCCTGGCTTCTTGTCGACAAGCTTCTATCCGATGCATCGTATCCACAAACAAAGTGTAAGAGACCGACGGTAGAGAGACCTACAGAGACCATGGCGACGCCGAGGCTGACAAGCAGCAGATCTCGGACTCCAGGTCCTCGACCATGTTATCATGACGCGGTGGAAGGTGCTGCCCCGCGACCAGTGCCTCGGCATCCGCAACTTTGTCGTCAATTTCATCATCCAGTGCTCGGGCTCCGAAGAGTCCCTCAAGACCCAGCGCACCCTGCTCAACAAGCTCAACCTGGTGCTCATTTCTATACTGAAGCAGGAGTGGCCGCACAACTGGCCAACCTTCATCAACGAGATCATCGCCTCATGCCGGAGCAGTCTGTCGGTGTGCGAGAACAACATGATCATCCTGCGCCTCCTCTCGGAGGAGGTCTTCGACTACTCGGCCGACCAGATGACCTCGACCAAGACCCGGAGCCTCAAGACCACCATGTGTAATGAGTTCTCCCAGATCTTCCAGCTCTGCCAGGAGATTCTCACCACAGCAAACCAGCCTACCCTGGTCAAGACAACCCTCGAGACGTTATTGCGCTTTTGCAACTGGATCCCGCTGGGTTACATCTTCGAGACGCCCCTGATAGAGACGTTGCGCAGCCGCTTCCTCGAGGTCCCCGAGTTCCGAAACGTCACCCTGCAGGTCTTTACTGAGATAGGAGGCCTGGCGACGGCAGTCCATGGCCAGCCCAAAGCCTATAGCGAGGAGCTGATCAAGATGTTTTGCGATGTCCTCACAACCATCGCAGGCATCATCCCGCTCGAGCTCGATCTCAAGACCACGTATCCCCAGAGCAACTCCAAGGACCAAGAGTTCATCCAGAACCTGGCCTTGTTTCTGTGCAATTTCTTCAGCCAGCATGTCAGCCTGATTGAGAACCTCCCTAACCGTGATTTTCTCACGCACGGCCACTTCTATCTGATTCGGATATCACAGATCGAGGATCGCGAGATTTTCAAGATTTGCTTGGACTATTGGCTGAAGCTCGTGCAGGAGCTCTACGAGGAGATGCAGGCTGCTCCCATGCAGGACATGACCCCGATGCTGCTTGGATCCACGGGTCCCAATGGCGGTGCCCCCAACCCCGGCCTGCTCGCCGGAATCCCCCTGCGCATGCACAAGTACAAGGAAGTCATGACCAACTTGCGTGTGGTCATGATCGAGAAGATGGTGCGACCCGAGGAAGTGCTCATTGTCGAGAATGATGAGGGCGAGATCGTGCGCGAGTTTGTCAAAGAGAGCGACACGGTGCAGCTGTACAAGACTATTCGCGAGTGTCTTGTGTACTTGACACACCTGGACGTGCACGATACGGAAAACATCATGACGGACAAGCTGCAGAAGCAGGTTGATGGCAGCGAGTGGTCATGGCACAACTGCAACGTCTTGTGCTGGGCCATTGGCTCCATCTCGTTGGCCATGAACGAGGAGACCGAGAAGCGCTTCCTCGTAACGGTCATCAAGGATCTGCTCGGTCTTACCGAGATGAAGCGTGGCAAGGACAACAAGGCTGTCGTCGCCAGTAACATTATGTACATTGTCGGCCAGTACCCTCGTTTCCTGAAAGCCCACTGGAAGTTCTTGAAGACGGTGGTTAACAAACTCTTCGAATTCATGCACGAGTCCCACGAGGGTGTCCAAGACATGGCTTGCGATACCTTTATCAAGATCGCCCGCCAGTGTCGACGTCACTTCGTTGCTCTCCAGCCCAGCGAGTCGGAGCCATTCATCGAGGAGATCGTTAAGAACCTGCCCAGGATCACGTGCGATCTGACACCCCAGCAAGTACACACCTTCTACGAGGCGTGTGGATACATGGTGAATGCGCAGGGCAACAAGCATCTACAAGAGAGACTACTTGCTGATCTGATGGCCGCTCCCAATGCAGCTTGGGATGAGATCATCAGAGCCGCTACCGCTGACCCGAATGTCCTTCAAGACTCCGAAACCATCAAGATCATTGGCAACATCATGAAGACGAACGTCTCGGCATGTTCTTCCGTCGGACCCTACTTCGGACCTCAGATCGGTCGCATCTACCTCGACATGCTGCAAATGTACCGGGCTACCAGCCAACTGATATCTGAGGCTGTCGCACGTGATGGTAAGTCTACTGCGTGTGGTGTTCCCGGTACTGGCTCGCTAACGTGTTTTAACAGGCGATCTCGCTCCTAGAATGCCCAAGGTGCGAGGCCTGCGAACCATCAAGAAGGAGATCCTCAAGTTGATCGAGACATACGTGGAGAAAGCTGAGGACCTCCAGGCTGTGCGTCAACAAATGGTCCCTCAGCTTCTTGATTCCGTCTTGGTTGACTACAACCGCAACGTCCCTGGTGCAAGAGACGCTGAAGTGCTGAAAGCGATGTCTGCCGTCATCACCAAGCTTACTGTGAGTTTTCTCTTGTCGCCTCGAGATTGCTTGCGAGATTACTAACTGTCAGAAGGGGCTTATGGAGGATCAGGTGCCGATCATCATGCAGAACGTCTTTGAGTGCACTCTGGAGATGATCAACAAGGACTTTTCCGAGTTCCCAGAGCATCGTGTCGAGTTCTTCAACCTCCTCAGAGCCATTAACTTGCACTGTTTCCCGGCCCTGTTAAAGCTGGACAATAGGCAGTTCAAGTTTGTCATTGACGCCTGTATGTGGGCAAGCAAACACGACAACCGAGACGTCGAAGGTGCGGGTCTTAACATGTGCCTGGAGCTCATTACCAACATTGCCGAAAAGACGGACGCGACGACCGCCAACGCCTTCTTCCAGCAGTTCTTCATCACCATCCTTCAGGATGTCTTCTTCGTCCTGACGGACCCTGACCACAAGGCGGGTTTCAAGACGCAGTCTCTGCTGCTTATGAAGCTGGTGAACTATGTCTTGCCCGCCGAGGGCGGTACCCCCAAGATCCAAGGCCCCATCTACACCGACCAGGCTCCGTCGGGAACATCAAACAGAGACTTTCTCGTTAACTTCGTTGGAAATCTCCTACGCAATGCTTTCCCCAACCTACAGGTGTACGTTTCGACGCCCCCCCTTGAGCTTGCAATGACCGTTTCACTGACAAACCCACCAGTGTTCAAATCAATGCCTTTATGGAAGGCCTGTTCACCCTGAACAACCAGTATGATAAGTTTCGTCTGAGTTTGCGTGACTTCCTGATCTCCCTCAAGGAATTTGCCGACGATAACGCGGAGCTCTATATTGTTGAGAAGGAGCAAGAAGCCAGAGACAAGCTGTCAGCCGACCATGAGCGACGATCCAAGGTCGGCGGTCTCTTGAAACCATCTGAGCTTGAGGCTGAAGATGATGAGTTGTGACGGACTCGAGAGTTCAGAAATGAATTCTCGCCATTGCATCCGGCTCAGACTTCGACCGCGGAGCCTACCAATCACTCGTCAACTGCTGATAGCTACGACGGTTGGGAGCTCTATGGGCTATAGACACCCCGGCCGGGGTATCTGGAAGGCTCAATATCGGTCACTCACCTCTCCTATCCTACCTATTCCCTCTTTGCGTCTTGCGTGATACCAACAATAGAGTGCTTTGATGGGAAGCAACCTCAGGCTCGTCCGTGCGTCTCTATTGGCCATGGCCTTGACCAGCTTGATACTAGCAACTTGTGGTCAACCCTTTCCTCATTGTGTAGACTCAGAATGCTATTCGAGAGCATCGACAACGTATTTCTGGTTGATTGTGGATCCACCGGCGATGTCATGTGGACATCTGACCGGTAACGATGGCGGGAAAGGGATACGAAAAGGGGCAACGATGCTGTTGGACGAAACGAAACCATGGACCACGGACCAGGGGTTTTTGTTAGGATCATATGCAAGTGCCGGGCCGAGTTACATAGTGCGGCAGTGACGCCAACTGGTAGACGGAGAGCCGGCATTATGTTCTAGGAAACAGATCTTGATTGCAAGCATTTTCGCACCTTGGTCAACCATCGTGACGTGATAACACCCACGCTTCCTTTGACCTTTCTTCAGATATGCCATCAACTCAAGCAACTCGTCTGTTGACATCTCCATCACGCCGCATTTTATATTGTCTGGCTTTTGAGGAGCAGAGTTGGAGGATACACACCCGACTCTCGCACGAGGCAGAGGCCCTGAACGAGACTCGCATCACTTGGTGATGTGAATGGATAAGAACAAACGCACAAATCACATGCGAGCATGGGACAAAGGTGAGTTATTGGTAAAATTAGATGTGCTATATCGAGTCTCGTCATGTTCTATCTAACGAACGGATGGCTGGCTTCTCATGAAACCCAAAACCCCACAAGTCAATCAAGACCATTCTGTACTCCCGGGTAGCCATCCCCTCTCAACAGCGGCAGTCTTGACCAAACAACGTATTCAGGGCTACCGAGACAGGGACAGTCTCAGATGTCTCTTGATTACACGTTCCAATCTGATTGCGGAGTGTGACCTAGGCCATCGCCAGGTCATCTCGAGTCGTACTCAAATGAGATTAAGTCAAGGTGACTGAGGCCCGAGTCTTGATCGTGGCCGCGTTTAACACCACGTCGTGTTTGGATTTCGCCCCCATTCCCTCGAAAGGGCTGTCTGAATTAAGTAATAGATGAAGGAAATATGTATCCAAGTGATGAGCTTTTGTGTCAGATAAGCCGGGCTATGTTCCATCTGCTAATGATACGGCGGCATATCTCATGTACAAGCGTCGACGAGTTCAGTTTCTCGGCTATTACATCAGATCAACTGACACGTGCTGGTGCAGCGTATATACAAGTTGCTGCTAGCACATCGAGTAGATCTGCCAAACTCGATGCACGCAAGAAGTGATCAAGGGTAGGTGGAATAACAATTGACTCGTGTATCCAATCAATCGTAATCCAGGATATATGGTGTCAAATTGTGTAAGCAGAGCATACACAGAACCATCGCGTTGTTGGGAAAACGGCGGCGAGTAGCGCCAATGACGTGGGTATCTTATCGAAGAAGATTTGCCAAATTGCAAAAGCGGAATGCTGACATGTAGTTGTGCGCACCCACACCCGTGCCATGCAATCCTCTCCGCAGTTGACGTGTAGACGAAGACAAGGGTTTAGAAGTTCTGAGAAATACCGGCACTCTGTTGGGGGTAGTGGCTCGGGTTCTCGATCCTCGTGTTACGCCGTGCTGGGTTGTCGCGAATGACGGGCTGCCCTCCTAGCTCGCCGGCACCTTGGCGCTGCTGACCGTTTTCGCTGTACGGATTGGTACCGTACTGATCGTAGTAGGTCTGCGAACCACCACCGCCATACGCAACGCCTACGCCACCTTCAACGGAGCCCTCCGATCGACCTGCGGCGCTGTATGAAGAAGAGGCATTCGACGGCCCACGGTGGACATTGCCTCGGTTCTCTGCAGTTGATGGGCCCATGGCACCCAGTATCTCACCTTCAGGTGAGTGGGAGCCTTCGGACATCAACGGCTCTCCTGATCGAGTGTCAGATTGGTTGCCACGGCTTGGAGATGGGGCTTCCGAGTAGACCGCACCTGCAGCACCACCAGACATGGTGGTGGAAGCCTTGCGGCCAGTTGAGCCAGCCAGCGTCGTAGACCCCCAGCCGCGATATCCTGACGAGGCATCTTCCTTCATCTCGAACGCACCAGCACCACCGCCCACGTCGGGCATCGTGGGGTCAGCATTGGGGTTGTAGATATAGTCCTCAACCTCCTTCCTTCTCTCCTCCTCAGCATCCTTGCGTTGCTTCCGCTTCTTCCACAGGAAGAGTCCCGCTACGACCAACAGAGCTACAGCGGCAATTGGAACAACGACGGCGACAGCGATAGTGCCCTGCTGGTTGAGTCCACCCGAACTTGATTTATCTCCTGTGAGGAGGCTGCCATTTGGCCCGGTCGAGGCTGCAGGATCAGCGCTCGTTTGTGACGGTGTAGTGACCTTTGTGGACGTGATAGTTTGATAGACGGTGCTGCCATTGGCCGACGTAGCGACAACGGTAGTGACCACTGTGGTAGATGGTGACGGTGCAGATGTCTCCGAAGTAGGGGAACTTGTCACAAGCGTGGTAGGCGATGTGGTGGTCTGCTGCGGTGTCGTCGCGCGGGTCGTATCTGTTTGTGTAGTAGGGGTGACGGTGGCTGTGGTTGAAGTGGTTGGCTGAGTTGCGTCGGTAGAGGTCGCAGTAGGGACAGTGGGAGTTGGGGTTGTTGTCGTTGTTACTGTTGGGGTAGTTGATGTCGCCGTGGGCGATGTAGTAGTTGTGGGGGAAGTGGTCACCGGTGTAGAGGTTGCCGTCGTGGGAGAGGCAGTGGTGGTGGGTGAAGTATTAGTAGAAGCAGCAGGCGTGACAGACGTAACGGCCGCGGGGTCCTGAGAAGCTACAGAAGTGTTGCTCGCGTCAGTAGCAGTTCTTATAGCGGTAGTGGCAGTATTGGCAGACGAGCTCAACGATGTTGTCGTCGTGTCGCCTTGAATGATGCTCGTACTTGAAGAGTTGGAAGACATGGCGAATTGCCTTGCTCCCTTCACCCTAAAGGACAGTCTGTGAGGTGGAACCATGTTAGTGGCTGGGACTAGAAGAGCATGACGACGACGATGATGATGCCAGAAAAACGATAGAGGCAGAACAGCGACAACCCTAGTCAATGGTAGTCGGGAAGCAGACAATCAAGGATGGAGATGATTGACGGACTGAGGCGTGACGGTGATGATGCACCATCGTCTCACTCGAGCAGTCAAGGCGACAGATAACAGAGGTTCTATTGCATGGCCACAGTTCCGTCGGTTGAGTGCGACTGACTACCTGAAGCTGAGACGAACTACTGAGACGCGGGACCCGACCCAGCACCGCAGCGGCAAAAACCACGAGGCAAGAGGCAACAGAGAACGGTCCAACATACCTGAAGATAGACTTGGCGGGCTAAGAGAGAAGGGGGGGTTCGGCGGCTTGGGACTCGCAGGCAAAGGACTGGACGAGAAGGTCACAGTTGCGGTGCTGGAAGTCGCGATGGAGACGTTGGGGTTTCGAGTGTGGCAACGTGAGACGCTCGAGAGACTCGGACAGGAGCCCAGAGGGTTAAAGAATGGGCAGGCAGGGCGAAATTGGGTGGCCACGGCAAGCCGGCGCTCAGACGAGAATGAACGGACGGGGGTCGAGGTACGGAGTACCGGGGGGGAGGCTATTGATTGGATTGGCCAGGGCTGAAGGCTCTGGTCCAATGGGAGGGGGAGGGAGAGAGGGCGGGGCAGTGGCTAAGTGCGTGCTTTTCCTCTTTGTCTCTTCGTGTTGCTGTGGTGCTCGTGTCGGTCGGTCCCTCGGGTTGTGTGAGACGACGGACGAGATTACCGGTCAACGATTGGATGGGGGAACGCGGGCGCTGATGGATCCAAGAAAGCAGAGAGTAGCAGGCAGCAGGCAGCTTCCCGGAAAACACCAATTTAGGTTTGCCGGTTGGATTTGGAGAGATTCGGGTGTATTGAGGCAAAGGGCAGTCGAGCGAGTTGATGCGCGGTACGGGGGGTACGGATACCAACGTGGCCAAATGAGGGGAGCGGGAGAGCGAGAGCGTGTGCGAGTGCACTAATAAGTTAACTAGATCACCCTGTTGGCTGTCGGCGGCCAGTAGTTAGGGGACAGGTGAAACGAGAAACGAGAAAAAAGAATCCGGAAGGAACGTGTCTGTCGTCCACCAAAGCTTGTCTTTCTTTGTCTTGCGTGCGTCGGTTCCGGGTACCGTCGACAAGGCCAGGTTGGCTTTCGCTCGTCGGGGCGAGAATCCTGGCGAGAGCAGCGACAAATGGTAGTAGGTACGAAGTAGATAACAGAAGGGATTCGGGAGGACCGACTTGACAGATCGACCGCGGCGTCCTGCAGTGACCAACCAAGTTTTAACTGCCAGTCCACTCCGTATCGTTCAATGACGATCTGCTTACTGCCCAAATTAGCAACAGAGAATAAATGGGCAGCGCGTCCACTGGAGGATCCAGAGCCTTTACAGTGGAGCGGCACCATGACTACTTCGTATGTAGTACGGATAGCTCGACTCACCTAAAAGGGGATGGTGGACGCCAAGCCTTTACCCTTTTCCTTCAGTCTGCTTCTGGTTAACGTTGGTGTCGTTACCGTGATGTCGTCAATCTACGGAGTAGTCACTTACTACTCGTGACCAACACAGCCTCTTCCGAACAAGCACACGCGATGTCACTGTCGTGGAATCCGTGTTGCTCGATCTGATCTCCCCCAGAATGAATCTGGTCCATAGCCCCCCGAGTCGAACACGGACAGGCCTCCGTTCGTCTGACTTGACTGCGGCCCGCACTTTCCGCGTCGTTTGTACTAATTCACGCCGGCAGCAATATGACGTTTTCGAGTGGTGGTTATTATTGTTGTTATTGCTGGTCGCGTTGCTGTATGGTTGCTGTCTTGTTGATGTTGATGTTGCTGTTGCTGTTGTTGCTGGTCTTGTTGCTGTTCTGTTGCCGTTGCCGTTACTGATATCGTGGGACCGGGGGGTTGTTATGTTTTCGTCAGTTGTCTGCTGTACACAGCATGATACGTAGTACAGGCCTTGTGCTTAATTGACTAGGGTAAAACAAGGTTATGCTTGTCTAAACCCAGAATCGGAAGCTTCGATCCGTTTGAGAGTTTTGAATGACAAGATGGAAGGAAGTAGTTAAGTTAGGTGTCCCGTCGGATTTGCCTTTTACCTCTCAGCCATGCAGTGCAATTCGGCGAGGCACGGGGAATGAATGATAGCACGAGGTCCGCGTGTGCAAAACCAAGCCGTCGACACATGCAAGGTGAGGGGAGGACAAACGGGCATCGTCACTTGTCATAGGCTCGCAATTATATGTACCATTCTTGCCTCGATGGTCTTCCTCCACTCCGAATGATACCACCTCGCGACAATTGGATGACCAGGTTCACGTCCAACAAATCCCCATGCGATGCCAGGTTTTTCTTTCCTTCGATCGCATCAAAAGACAATGGCTCAGACTGCGAACGTTAGCTCTCCTTACTGGACGGAATGTCTAGACACACATGCATGTCTGACTGGTGGATTGGCAGCGCGGCAGGACGACAGGACGGACGTAACTAGTTACAGTTATCAGGCGCATGCATACTCCGTACGTAACTACATAGATCGGCTGGTGCCAGAGACTTTCTTAGTTGCTACGGAGTACGGATGCTCCGTACGGTAGTTACGTGCGTTCTTCATATGAGGCTTGAAACCAACGAGTAAGGCTCTCTCTGACAAGCCGCGCGCACCACCGGTCCTAGTCAAGCATCACTGATTGGGGGACTGACATCATCGCGGCGAAGAACATCGGGCCTTTTCTCGAGGGGGAACAGATCTGTACCAGATCTGGTTCACAATCGCACCCTCGCCATCTATTTCTATAACGACACGACCAGACGATAGAGACATACAGTTCACACCTTTCTGCAGGAGCAGTTGATGAATGGACAAATCGGACTGCTGACCTTTTCTACTGTTCCTTTTCCCATTCCTTCCTGTGCTCCCTGCCTCTCTGCCTCCTGCTCCCTGCTCCCTGCTCCTTGCTTCCTGCCTGCCTGCTCCCTGCTTCCTGCCCCCTGCTCATTGGGTACCGAATGGATTGACTTCGAACGGAGAGCTCTAGAACCTCCAAGTCGACTACTGTGTAGTTACGGATAATAAGTTAGCAAATCAACGAATAAACTTTGACGTGTCAATACGCTTGGGCGTTGCCGAAGGACGTGCGAGTTTCGCTTCCACTCGTTCCAGGAAAAGGAGTCAGGAGTGCGATGCGGTAGTTATTTCCGACCTCTTCAGTGCGTGCATGCCATAATGACCAACGGTGTGGTGTGTGGTGGGATATGACGTCCACGGTACCGTTAACAGTCACCTTGATCAGTACGCCTACGGAGCAGTTGACCAGTCGTAACGTTAGTACCTGTCAACTAATGCCTCCTATGGTCGTCCGAGCCAAATAATCGGAGACTCGGTTGGCAGATTCAATCTTACCGACATGGGATGGATGCTGACTAGCTGACGAACCTGGGTTCGTGTCGTTTCTTATTAACGCCGCTGTTATTGATTGTTATTATTGTTGTTATTACTATTACTATTATTATTGTTGTTGTTGTTGTTGCTGCTGCTGTTATTATCATCATCACCGTAATCATCGTACGGAGTAGTTACAGCACAGGCTGCACAGCACGATCTCGTCAGCTCCTTTCCCCCCTTCCCCCCAAAAAAACGTCATCCAGCAACGGTCCGAAACAACGGGGGCCCAGCATCCCAGCATGAACAGCCAATCTTCGAAAATCCACCACTGGGGAGGAAGCCAATGAAACCCGCACTCTGCACAGTATTTCGACAAGGATTACATTTCGCAAGCAGAGACTTCGTGCCAGAACTGTAACTATTACGTCGTGCGTTGGAGATGTGACAGAACAGTATCCGTAGAACTGTTTCCGGATCTTGTCCTCTGGCCTGAAATGCGCACTACGAAAATCCTCACACTGCGACATGCGGACGCAATACATCACAACTTAAATTGACTACGGAATATTGTACCGTTGACAGGATAACAGGTCGAGTTGCAATTCAGAGTGATAAGATAATTACACGCCGTACAAGTCAGAGTGGCAATACGACTCGTAGTATCTAACGTTATCTACCTACGCACACGGTTCATGTGTCTTACAGGATAGTTAAGCGATTAACGTTAGCTATGGGTATTCCATTTAGTTATCCGTCTGGCTCAGCTAGTCAATGTACGCAACAAAAGGGAAATTATCTTATATGTCCAATTTGAATCGTATATAGCTTCTCTCGACCTCGCCGCTTATTGCAAGTTACATACATGGTGATAGACAGGAAACCTATTCATACGCATTGTCAAGATTGCACCAGATATCCGCTCTGTGGATATACAACTGACTGATGATGCCCGCTATGCAATGCTTCAGGGACCAAGACAGGACGCAGTGGCGACTATTCGGTTCCCCGGGCTCGTCGAGTTGCCAAAGTCGTCAACTTTGCGTTAGCGAATGTAGAGGTGTAAACATTAAAAGTGACACAAGAAGTACGCCAGTTTTGGAACCCCGAATAACCGGCAGCGTGCACAGAACATCCCCCCCAAAGGGGTCATGTGGCTGCATTCGTGGAAGAATTGTAGGTATTGGCCGTTCAGTCACGCATGCCCCACGAAGGCTTGAGCGTGCTTGACATGGCAGCCGGGGTGAAGACTTGAGTCTCGGGCAGTTGCTCGACTCGGCCTGCTCCACCGCGGATAGCATGCAGGTTTCTGGCCGAGATGCCACTGCCAACGCTGCGGACACTGCCCGAGTCACTCATCGCTTCGGGGTCCTTGAAGCGCCGCGGGGGTGCGAAGTCCAAGGAGGTGAAGGTGGCGGACTTGCGCATCATGTGCCTGGGTACTGCGTCAGTGGGACTGCATAGTTGTGAGGGAGTCAAGTGCTACTTACGGGCTGGGCAGTGATGCCATGTCATCAAAGGCGCTTGCCATGGGCGAAGCGATGGGGACGTTGAGCTGGTAAGGCCGGCGCTCGCCCAGGGGGCTTTGGGATCGGCCTGCTGCCATATCCTTAAGGGTGGGAGGCGGAGCGAAGGCAAGAGGGTCGTTGATTAGGAAAGTATCATCCTTGAGTTTGGAAGGTGTCGGCAGAGTGTTGAGGGCAGCAGGCGGAGGAATGGGCTTCTTGGGGCCCTTGGGTCCCCGGAAAGCTGAAGCCGAAGAGCCGGGACGAGGGCTTGCTGGTCCCCATCTACCAGCTGACATCGTGGATCCGGCTCTAGGGCGTGCGCCGGGAGGACCGCGGGGACCAGAGCCAAACGAACCGTGAGGTCCGCCGGGGCCCCGCTGTCTGGGGCCAGGCATGGGACGTCTGTTGCTGGGAGGCGGCGTCATTGCACGACGAGTGACTGGCTCAGCATAGGGCATGATGAAAGCATTCGAGTCAGGATCGTAGAAGGCGGCATCACCATAGCCTGCGTCGTAGTCCTCGTAGTACTCGGCTGCCTGAGGCTGCGGCATAGGGGGTCTTGGCTCCTTGCTATCATCAAAGTACTCCTTGTAGAATGATCGGATCCTGTTGGCACGGAACTCGGGATCTTCTGATTCCAGGAAATCAGCCGGGGGCAAAGGCCGAACTCCAACAGACAGTCGCTTAGCTCCCTGTTGAGGGATGTTCAGACCCGATGGCTGCGCTCGCTCGGCCGGTCTCTGGGTGGGCCGTCCTCTGGTATTCTCCCCAGCCTGCTCCTCGTGGTCGGGGAGGTTGAACTGGAAGTGTTCTGCGTAGTCTGAGTATTCGGAAGGCACCTCCGAAACAACCGGGTTCACGTCCTTTCGAGCAAGTCTGGGAGTTGCAGGGAGCGCAGCGGTGGGAGGGGGGAGGTGGGAGGCATCGTGGTCACAACAGTCGGCCCCTCCGGCAGAGATGAGTTCCTGTCGCCGAGACTGGCATGGCCTCCATTGAATGACTCGCTGGAGACGGGGCGGGCGCTGAGGGACATGTCCTTGCGAGCTACAGGGGCAGGTTGTTGGATTTCGGGCATAGTAGGCATGTCGACGGGGGAAGGAACTACAGGTACAGCAGCGTCGTCGTCGGAGAATCTGAACTCGCTCTTGGAGGGCGGCGCGGATTGTGGGATGCCAGACTCGGCCATGTGCTGGCGGTGAGAATCTCGAGCAGCAGCAGAAGGGACCTGTGGAAGCGGTGCAGTCGGGAGCGACATTTGGCGAGTCGGGAGGTTGGTAGCGATGGGTCGGGGCTTGAATGAGCTGTTGGTGCTTCCACGGTTGTTGAAGGATCGCATTGAGCCAGCCTCACTGTTGGTGTATGCTGCTATGTGCCGATAAGGGTCCTCGTTCTGGTGGATCGTCCGTGCCAGCGAATGCAGAGACTCGCGGGACTGCTGAAGCTCCGGTGGCAACAGATAGGGGCTGGATAGGTTCATATCCATGGAGAGTCCCTTGGTGTGCACGGGAACAGCGCCCTTCTCTCCACCAAAGATCGCGCTCTTCCGCTTGCTGCCCTTGCTGCCTATGCTACCTTCTCCCATGCCAAAGTCGAGGGACTTGTACTTGTCGTCGGCATCTTCCAGCTTGTGTCTCTGCGTGGTTCTGCGATGCAGGTAGATCAGGACAAAGAAGGCGAACACGAGGGGAATGCTGCAACACCAATCAGTACTCTGCCGGCATTGTTATTGGGGTGGAGGCGTGTGGTCCCATACATGACAGCCAACGATATTATAAGCGTGAGCGACACAGTGCCGCTGGCTGGCTTCTCGCACAAAGCTGAATTATCACCGGCGGAGCAGTCCGCCCTGGCCACCAGCCGTGCTGGCATGCGGTCCAGAAAGACGGATCCTACTGCCGCGTCTCGCTGTACCAGCTGGATGGGCTTGTCGACAAGCTGGGTCGGGATTCTGGGCCCCAAGCTGTGGACGTGCCGGGCGCTTTGCCCGTGCAGATGGGCGTGACCGTGATGATGGTGGCTCTCCATAGCTGCTACCAATCGCGGACGGCTTTTCTGAACCACGCAGTCTGCTGTCTACCTTGCTCTGCCGTGGTGTATTACGGTTGATGAATCGAAGACGGAGATGTTTCGATTCTTATTAAGATCGACCAAGCCAAGTATGCTTTGTTCGATGGAGGTCCTGTCGTAATGGTTCGTGATAAGTGATGCGATGAGCAATAATCGATCGGTCTAAAGGCGAATGAGCGTCTGTATGCAGGGCTGGAACCTCTGTTTGTTTATGCTGAATTATGGCTGGGAGCAATACTGTGAACGAGTGACGAGTGTTGCAAGCAAAAAGAATGACTTGAAGTTGGCTATGAAAGAACGACACGCCCGCTGGCAGGCAAATCGCCGATTGACCGTTTTCGACTTGAACCTTCCAAGACGAGATGTGAGGCGGTGGAAGGATTGAATTAGGAGTAGAGGATGGTGAGAGATTGTGTCCAGGACACCATGCGAGGGATGCTCGCGTGTGGAGCGGTACAACTGCCATGTATTTCGAGCGGCGCCTGGGATCAGGGGAACGGACGAATGAAAATTCATTTAAGCGGAAATGAAAGAAGGGGTAGTGGAGACAGCAACGGGCTATGTCAAGGATGACCTGGGTGACATGGCATCTGATTCAATTGATGGCAGGTTCCAGCCAGACCGCTGTTGAAGGAAGTTTGGATCGGGGAGTCCTGAACTGTTTCGTTTAGTACCGTGGTGCAGAATAGTTAACTACCGTACTTCGGTGCTCCGTAGTATGCTTCCCAACGGTCCTCGTCCAGCTGCTCTAGAAGGAAAACCGGGCTTCGCTGATGTTGGCGCCGTTCGTCCTATCTCGCCCTGTCAGCACAACCTTGCTGCAGGGATAGGAGCAGTCGCAATGCAGGAACAGGAGAACCGCCCCACCGGACGGCAGGGATCGTCGGGGGCTATACCATCTTGCCCCTAGTTGCTCGCGTAGTTCCTTGGCTTCCGGACCATGCTCTATCGCGCCAATCGTGGCCTAGCTGCGCGTTTTCCGAAAGGGGACGTAACCTTGTCAAGGTAGCGGTAGTTTGAAGTACGGATATCCGTACGTAGTAGTAACGTTAGTTAGTACACCGAAGCAATGGATGTGGACCGACGTATCAATCAATCCAAATCTCACGGGTCTCTGTCGTTGTCGTCGCTGTTGAGAGCGACCTCCCCGAAATCAGGGGCTGCTCAGCTTTGGGTACACGCGGCACGCATCTGCTGTTTATTTTAGCGGAATGACACAGTGTCTCAACGAGCCGCAGCAGCATGCAGGGCACGGATCGAGCGTTCAATACTGACAAGTTGTTGTGACAGGTAACTTGTTACATGCACATGCACATGCGCGGTATCCGTCCGTAACTGAAATACTCCCTGATGGACCGCGTACGCACAAGCACAAGCCTCCACTAATCCTAATCACCAGAGTTGCATGACAATGCCAACTCGACACTCGGTCAAATCTGCGTCACAGGCTGGCCAGTGATCTGTTACGGGGGCCGGGCACGGTACCGGATAACCAAGTAATAAGATGAGGACCGGATCAGTCTGCGACACGCAACCTGCAAGAGAGGAGCCCCCTAACTACGGATACGCGCGCAGCCTATGGCCAGGTTGACCATTGTTTCTTTTCCAACGGTTGCCGGCTCCGCTACGCTCTTCCTGACCTTGGGGATCCAGATTGGTAATCTTTGACGTCCTTCTGTGTCGTTTGGATGGCCGTCTTGTAACTAGTTACTCTGTTTGGCGTCGTCGGGTCGATCGGATCCCACGTCAACAACGCCAAGTGGCTCAAACACGCTCGCGCTCCCGCATCCCGATGTCTTAAGCCCTGGCATCCCATCATAAGTGAAGTTTTTAGTAGAGGTTTCCGAAACATGCGTCACTGAAAGATCGCCCAGCAAGCTCGTTGGTGTTAGTGCTGTTGTCAGTTGACGCCATCCGCCATCCGCCATCCACCATCCGTATTCCACGAGCTGCTCAGTTCGACGACCTCTGCGCGGAACCTGCCGGACTATGGGCCGGCCACAACGGAAATGAGCTACGGTTGCCTTGGCCGATGGAGAAGAAAAGCCTCGCAAGCACTACCTATAATACGACATCACAAAGGTGTTCAGCTGCTGGCCCGAGGGGGAAAGGAGTTGGTATTTCAAAGATCAAAGTGTGTGCTGGGAATCGCTTGTTTTAGCCTTGCTATCAATACGTCCCATCATCACGATTTCAGTTGATAAAAGCCTGAAGAATACTCCAGGAGCCATTTCTTGTCGATCTTGGTAACGTCACGTATGTACGTTTTGTTTCCAGTTTCCATAACCTCATGGAAGATGACCCAGTCAGCTTTACGGTTAAACATCAAAGAGCTTGGGTGTGCATATAACGTCGTGCCACCTTCGACGTTGCGAAATGTGCCATCGGGTTGCATCCTGGCGGCGTGGGCAAAGTAGCCAGTCGTGAGGCACCTCTGGATCTGTTCTGCTCTGGCCGGTGAAGACGTCTTTAGGTTCTCGTCCACATTGATTCCGAAGCGCTCGAGGTAACGCTTCAACTGGCCGCGGATACTTGTAGCGCGGGTCATTGCTTTGAAGTTGAGATGGTTCTCGTGACAGAACTTAGACTCCTTCTTGCCCTTGGTCACAAATGCTTGGTAAACGTTGAGTAGTGTTAGGTGATCACCTTCTTCCGCAGCGAACTTTCTGCGTGCCGACTCCATCTGTTTCTTTTCGCCGTCTCTTTGCACCCAGACTGTGCCCCCCAAGCTCGTCATTGCCGCGATAGTAAGTATCTCGCTGAGACAATCCAGTGACGTTGCCGTGAGGAGTGTCTTCGCCATCATGGGCTCAACGGCGAGCTCTGCCATTCTCATCCCCAAGGGTCGAGTTAGCTTGGCATAGTCGTCCAGGGCCCCTAGAGAATACAGGAGTTCTGTAGCTTTGATGAGGAGCTCAGCAGGAGGTGGTGTGAGATAGTCGAATCGGATAACGTTATCGATCCCAAGAGCCTTGAGCTGGAGAATGAAAGGAGCCAGGTTCGTTCGCTGTATTTCAGGAACGTTCGTGTCAGGAAGCGTCTGGTAGTTATCTTCTGTGTAGAGGCGAAAACATTTCCCCGGCTTCGTTCGACCCGCTCTTCCAGCGCGCTGTGAGGCTGCTGCTTTGGACGTTGGTGTCGTTGTGAGTGTTTCGATGCCGGTCGTAGGATCGAAAGCTTTCAGTTTCACAAAACCCGAGTCGACCACATAGACAATGCCGTCAATGGTGACGGAAGCTTCGGCGATGTTGGTCGAGATTATGACCTTTCTCGTGTTTTCTGGAGCTTCTTCAAAAACGTACATCTGCTGCTCGGTGGACAGCCCAGCATACAGAGGCAAGACCAACAACGATTGAGACCCTGGTCGTAGATCTGCAGCACGCTCTGAGATTGTCTGAACGGCATTGTCGATCTCTTCGCGGCCGGTCAAGAACACCAGTATATCACCTCCGGGCTCCTTCGTGTGTATCTCGAAGACTGTTGACACGGCCTTTTCAAGGTAATCCTCTGCCGGTGCCTCCAAGTACAAGACGTCGATGGGGTACGTTCTTCCTTCAAGACTGATGATGGCGCCAGCCGTGGCATTGCCGTTTTCATCGTGCGACTTCCCATCCGAATTTGGGGAAAAGAAGTCCAAGAAGTCCTGAGCCTGCAGCGTAGCACTGCTGATTACGACGCGCAGCTCTGGTCTCTTCTTCGATATCTTTTTCAGGAGGCCAAGCAGGATGTCTGTACTGATAGATCTCTCATGTGCCTCATCCACCATGATAACGGAATAGCGTGATAGCAGAGGATCGACTAGAGCCTCTCTTATCAGGAGACCGTCGGTCAGAAACTTGATACGGGTTGCAGCAGAGCTGACATCCTCAAACCTAATCGAGTACCCTACCTCCTTTCCGAGCTCGCAGCCGTACTCTTCTGCAACTCTGATCGCGACGGTTGTAGCCGCCACACGTCTTGGCTGGAAAATGTGAGTACGCGTGTCTCGTGGAAACTGGAAAGGGCGTGTCTGTCCCGAGGTGCCTTCTTACCTGTGTGACGGCAACAGTCTTTCCGTCTTCGCACCATCCAGCTTGCTCAAGATACTGTGGTATCTGAGTGGTCTTCCCTGAGCCAGTCTGACCAACAACAATGGTGACGGGCTGTGTCTCAATAAGGTACAGCAAACTGTCCCGGTGCTTTGCAATGGGAAGAAGTGCCGAGGGTTTGTGTAGAGCAGGAATGAAGCTGGCGCCAAGTTCGAGGTCTGCCATATTGGCTCCGAGGAACGCCGGTCTCCCCGGTCAACGACGGCCTCTTGTTGGCAGAGAGGTGCTGGTGGTGTATGGTGGACCGTGGACCGGCTTTGGCCTACTCTGTAGTTACAGCACCTGGCTGTCTGTTGGATCTTGGCGATTGACGTCGAAGGTGTGGGTTCGACGAACTAAGAACCTCAACTAGCCATGGTTGAATGTCAAGTCTTGTTTCGGTGCAATATGCTCAATGGAAAGGTGCCAGACGCAGTCCCATGGATTGGCTACAAATCTACCTCGAGCAAATGTCGGTTAACTAATTACTTAGATGCAAGATTTCCATAAGCAAGAGATGATAGTTACCCGCCTCCCTGTCGACGATTGATTGGCCCCACTATTGTTCGCTAGGTAGTCTCACAGTCTCACTAGTCTGTACCCGACGCCAAGGCTGAGCCTGTGGGTGACGTGCCCCTCGCCGCCGCCGAGGGAGGCAGCTGCTAACTCAACTTGTGCACTGCATCCCTCGACGTTGAGACTTGAAGGGTTGACAGCAAATCATCACTTCACCGGCAGCACCTTTCGTACCTTCCGTTGCAATTGTTGCAATTTCCATCCAAGCATAGCCACCCAACCAACCTGCAGTCACCCAGATGGCCGCTCCACCAGACCCTGTAACAGTAAGCCCCTCCTTCCAGGAGATGACAGTCGTTGATACCCTCCCCTCCAACCTGGGTTCGTGCAACGGGCTGTTCCGGCGCTCGGTTACTCATGATTCTGCTTCATAGGCCAAGCAGCCCTCGGGAGGCTCCGGTGCCGAATCGCCCACCACGGTCAAGCCATTCGACATGGATGACGATGATGTTCAGGAGACGGGCGTTCTTGCTGAAGATGGCACCCATGCCGCCGCAGCGACGACCACCTCGGCGACATCAGCTGCCACAACCGGGCCGGCGCCAATCTCTACTGAGGGCGCAGTGCCTCCAAAGCCGCCACGGCCCATGACCGAGCAGCAGAAGTACGAGAGTATGCTGAAAGAGGCCTTCCCCAGCATAGACGCCTCGGTCATCAAAGCTGTACTGATGGCCAGCGGCGGTCGCATCGACCCTGCCTTTAACGCCCTTCTGGGCATGAGCGACCCGGATGCCGTCCAGAACGAACCTGAGCCCGAGACTGGGCCCGCGCCGCCACCGCGCCCTCCTCGACCGACAGGCCCGCGCGCCGAGATGACGCAAGTCGAGGCCGATGAGCTTTATGCTCGACAACTTGCTGAGCAATACGACAATGCTGGCGCATATGAGGCGCGAACCTCGAGCCGGGGCCCTGGGGGCTCAGCCGCGGCGCCAGGCTACGGGCATCAAGCCCGACGAGTCATACGACCGTGAGCCCAGCTTCATCGATGATGATCTGCCGGTAATTCGAGAAAACCTGCGCAAGGGCTTCATTGATACCCAGAAGAAAGTCAATACTTGGTTCACCGACTTGAAAAAGCGCATCGACGGCGAGTATGATTCAGAGGAGGACGAGTCTCAGCCCTCGAAGCACAAATTGCACCATGGGCCGGGGCAAGGGCCGGGGGGGCAAGGACCGGGGCAACGCCAGCGGCCCAGTGAGGCCAGCCGGAGAAGCAATGATTACCATCGCTATGACGCCGACCCTCAAGTGCTCACCGATGACTTTGCCGGCATACGCCTGAATCCTGACGGCAGTAAGTCTCGAGCGGTGGAATCTGTGTTGTACACCAGGCAATACTGACCGCCTAAACGCAGCATCTTCGGGTCGTTCCGGCAACCCTGGCCCTTTCAGACCCCCGCCGCAGTCTACCTCGCCTAGACCTGATGGCCGCAAGGTTGCGTTCAAAGAGACGGCTGATGATATGGACGACGTATATGGGACTTCTCCCAAGCTCCCTCCCAAGGACGGCAATTCCTCGACTCCTCCAGCCAGCAAGGCCAGCAAGTGGCAACCAATGTCCACTGTTGAGCCGAGTCCGATCGCAGAGCATGACCCGTTTAGCCTTGGAGATAGCGAAGACGAGAAGGAAACCAAGGACAAGACCCTAGCACCTAAGGATGCGAAGCCAGATGACGACCACGAAAGACTCAAGCAGGCCACTGCCGATGCCATGGCCGACAGCCTAGTAGATGACTCCAAGACTGCGGATACGGTTAAGAAGACTTGAATATGGTCTGGCGCCGTCAGTTCGTTGCCTGTTCAAGCTCACAACATGTACCAGAAACTCAGCCGCTATGGTGGCTGGCTGTTCGAGAGCTCTTCTGCCGTTTCTTTCCGTTCGCTTGACAATGAACTATCGTATTGACGCGATCCATTGTGAGTGTGACCCAGTATGTATTGCAATGCCATGTTGCCGTCAGTTTACTTTTCGAGTGTCCAGGAGTGTGATACATGGACGCCAATTCCAAGTCCAACACCTCTTTCGAGGTTAATGTTTTGTTTCTAACTCCAACAGAATCGCATTTACTGTACCGCCGGAGTCTGGACCCCCACTGTCTATCATATTTCCCCTATATCTTCGCGGTTATAGCCCCAGGGTAGGTCAGGCTGGCTGTCGTATCGTTGCAGACTTCTCAAGTGTATCCTCGAGTCCATGCTCAGGCCCCCTACTCGATTCCTTTTCCATTTATATAAGCAGGTCAATACGTCTGATGTTGATGGTACTACTTCCACTTCTGTACTCCGTTTAGGTGGTACGCGTAGGCCGCCGGCTTCCCCCTTCCCTTGATTCAAAGAAACTCGTTGGACGAAAGATTATTCAAAGGTCTTGTTCTAAGGGAAATTGTACTTAACGCAGGTACAGTCTTAGGTTCTGTTAATATAAGAAAAATAGAAATGAATAATTGTAGCGTTTTCCTGGGATCGGGTATACTTCTTGTGTCAGCATGCTCGCTGCTGACCTTGCCGCGTGAACGCACAGCCGCGCAAGGAATTCGGCTACTCCCAGCGTGATTAGTTCTAGGGTATAACGTGGAGACAGTCCTTTCAAGGTGTAATACCAAAACTGGCGGACTTCCTGTGACCTGACAGTATCCGTCACTATTAACATAGAACCAACCGTTCTTAAGTTGAGGCTTCGCGAAATTATGGATACGGGATATCATGACCACACCACTTGTTTACCTACAGATGATATGCAGCCTGTCTGAGACCACCCTTGTTATAGCTCACAGGAGCTACCTGGCTACTTAAATATTTGTCAATAATGCTTGGATTCGAGAGTTGGCAATTTCCATACCGATACCTGCACCAGAGTGAAAGGATACGAGTACGATACCATGGCTATCTATACCTCGCATTTTCTGGTTTGTAGACCGCATTACAATTTCGATGTACCACATCGTTATCAATAGCCTTGCTGCCGTCTAGTCTGGTAGCCGTACTTCGACGACAAAGAACTCACCAACAATGGTACATTAAAGCAGAATCCTATTCCACATGGATTTCTCGATCGAGGCCAAAGGTTTGGAAGTCCAGCATATTAATCGCTCCACTCATAGGCCGTGTAGTAAGTAGCGTTATGCATTATCATGCACTCAAACTTATGGGCCGTGAATGTATAGGCCTAGTATTGGCCGGCAGTCTAACTACCAGATTCCATCTGCGGCACCACTGATTCGTATAACACGTCGTAATTAGGTCCGTGGTCGGACACGTTTATTATACAACACTTTTCTGTGGCGACTGTGGGTAAATATTTCTTGAAATTTTCTTTCGTTTAACACCTTGAACAAAGTAATGTCCCCCCAAAGCTTCTCATGATACCGGTAACTTCACCTTCCCAATGCATCCATCATACTCCCATGGTACCGCTATCTTTTGTCGCTGAGTTCTTGTCGCTGAGTTCTTGTCGCTGAGTTCTTGTCGCTGAGTTCTTGTCGCTGAGTCGAGTAATGGGGTTCGATCCTAAATGTACTCTTGGATTTTGGGCAGATGAGATGCCCAACCCAGCAGCCGGCGTCATCGCCATTTCAGTTCGTGGCAACTTCAGAATTCATAAATCTTCTCCCACACATCCTCTCGAATATGGCAACGGTTCGAACTATGTATTTTCCATGTCGAATATTGCAGTCGACTCAACAAAGCTTGAAGTTCGATAGGACAGGTTATGACTTCATACATGGATATGTTGGGGTCAGTAGTTAGGTAAAAAGAGGTACGGGGTAGTCACAGATCCAACTTCAAAGCCACCCACTTGAAAGTTGAACCTGGTTTCGGCCTCTAAACCGAGCAAAGCCCGACAGGTTCCATCACTTGTTCGGGGCCAACTGGGGAATATCAAGGCAATCCTCAAGGTCCATAAACTCGGGAGCGCTCGATGTCGAGAGATACGGCATCAGTGTGAAGAGTGAGAATCGAGATATTTGGCATAGAGGGTAAGACTACAGCAGTTTAGCGTAGCAGATTGCACCAAGCCTATGAACGCGTTAGGGTAATTGTGCAAAGACTTGGTTCAGGTCTCGCACGGACTTTTTGCCCTGTCGAGGCTCGGGAAAGGGTTAGTTACGGCGGTGGTGGTCACCGGCGTTGGCCTTCCAATGGCATATTTTAGTTAGCTCTTCCGTCTTCCGAGAGAGGCCCGAGGTGGAGACGGGATACAAACGGGGTACCGTGTCTCTTCTTCAGCCTTGCATAAATGGGAGCATGCACGGCTTGCAGGGGTTCATCCCACGTTTCTCGACCACAGGCATTGATTGGTCACGGCTTTCATCAGCTGCGACGACCCTAGCTACGAAACCGACTGGCGTCAACCTGTTGATCGGGACGTTGACGATTCACGTTAACCTTGGACCCCTCTTGGTCGGGAGGTTTTGCGGTTAATCTTGCGACGTAGGACAAGGCCATACATCTGCTCGTCGCTAGAAGAGATATATATGACCGAGCGGAATCCCGATCTGATCTGCACGGAGACTCTCCGTTCGTTGGCTGATAACTAGTCCCAGATATATTTATTTATTGGGTCGCTCGACTATCCGTACGGATACAAGTCACAACGACAACATTGGCAACGGCAACATCGACAACAACAGCAACACCAACCCGCGGTATCAACGACAACCTTGCATGGACCGGGAAGGAGTCCTGAGAGCCGCACTCCGATCGAGTTACTCTTCCCGCCCCTCCCTTCATCAAACCCCACTCCCCTGGTCTCACCTTCCTGCTGTTGGACTGAAGAACTTTTTTCTCTCGAAAACTCGTGCCACATTACTCCGTACCTATTGTCCTTTGCAGAGAGAAGCCACCTTGTCAAAGTCTTGCAGACCTGCAAGACTACTGTTTGGTCTGTGTGTCTGAGCCGTCGTCAACCGCGGTGTACTCATCGCAGTTACACCTACTAACCTAGTCAGTCAGTCACTCGAACTACTTGCTTGCTTCCGGTCCCGGTCCAACGACTGTCTGAAAATCACCAGTCGACCTCGTTTGGCTACTGCTCGTCACTGGCCAGTCTCCAATTATCCTGCAAGGTACCCAACTTTCCAAACCTTTGATTCTCGTGCTGCAGCTGGTGTCTTGATTATTCAATCACGGCTGCTCCAAAGACTTCACCACCGTCATAACCCCCCTTCCTCGTGTTGATTACCCATTCGCCCCTGGCGCCTATCACAGAAGCCCATCTATGCAGCCGCAGTGCGACCCCGGGCCCCAGGGGAGGGGGGGTTGGAGGGGGGCTCTCAGTCCAAGAGGAGTACTGTTACCCATGCTCTTAATAGATGCTCCCCAGGATGCTGCATTGTCATAATATGCTCTAGATTGACCCCCACACTCTCTTTCGCAGCAGCTACCTATTTCAATCTTTAGGTGCCGTCGACTCACCGAGATCTTGACTGACACTGCAGCCTGATCGCAGTCACCCCGGGTATCCAAGTTCGAATCGTCCTTGTATACGTTCATGCTGGTTTTGCCCCAGTCCACAGCGGGTCACCAGGTACGACCCTTTCAGTTTCTCCCTGCTTGCTGTTTCGCGTTGAGCTTTTCCGAGGTTCTCCGGTGCGAACACGTTATCGTATGAGGCGTGTCAACGCCATTCCAACCTGATCACTGTGCCGTGAGTTGCTGGTAGAAGTAGTACAGGCAGACGAAGGATGGCACATGACAATCCGGTCAGCGAAATGAAATGGGCTACCACTTCAGGCATCCCGCTCCGCTCTCCTCACATGGTCGTATTTGATTTCACACGAGCTGGCCCTCTCTGGCCTCACATAGACACACGTGCTTTAGTCTTTCGACAACGTTTGTTTCATGCGTTGACGGTTCGTTCTTGAAGCAGACAGACTACTCGCGGGACCGAGCCCCCCATCGCCACACGCCTCTCTACCCTCGGGGTACAAGCAACGAAAGTCCCTGTCCTGCCCAAGGAATACCAATAAGCCTACCAACTACGTACCTATCACCCGGGGCTGGGTGTAACCAAACTTGGAACCCGTCACCCGTGCGAGCGCAGTGTTCCGCTAACCCCTCTATTAAAATACCCTCGCTCCCTGCCAGCCTTAAGATCTTCGCAGAAGCAAGCAGCCTTGACAGGCTCGCTGCTAAGTAGCCCTCACATCACATAATGTGAGTGATCCCTCGCGGTCTGAGAAAGCCGGCTCGCCGCAGTTCGGCCATCCCGCTCCATGCTGGCAGCGAAGCGACAGCAGCAGCTAATCCCTTCTTAGGAAGTTCGGTAAGCAGATCCAAAAGCGCCAGCTGGAAGTACCCGAGTACGCGGCCAGCTTCGTCAACTACAAGGCCCTCAAGAAGGTACGTCCGTTGGCTTCTTACTCTACCATAGTAAACCGCTTCCCCCGCCCCCGCTGGATATGTGTTCCAAACACGGCGCAGAAGCAAGTTCGTCAAGCGGATTGGAACGCTGCTGGACTCTTCCCCCTCCCAATGCTTTACTTACATATCTGTACCCCTCCCGCGCGTCCATAAGCCCTGGAGGAGAGGAGCCACTAACGTGATGCGTCCAACGTAGTTGATCAAGAAACTGTCGGCGACCCCAACCCTTGCCGCGCAAAATGATCCCCTCCGCCCTGCCACCCCTATAGACTCACAGTCCGCCCTGCAAGCAAACAGGGCCAAGTTCTTCTTCCAGTTGGTAGGATGATGACAAACCTTTGACATGAGCGTGCTCCGGGACCTTGCTGACGCAAGCCAGGAACGAGAACTTGAGAAGGTCAACGTGTTCTACCTGCAGAAGGAAGCCGAGGTATGCGGGTACTGACTGACCCAGAGTCCCACATCCCATTCCGGCTCGCCACAACATGCTGACAACGGCGCAGCTCAAAATCCGCCTGAAGACTTTGCTGGATAAAAAGAGAGTCCTGCAATCCCGCCAGGGAGTCTCGAGGCGATCGGCCAAGTTCACGACACTGCAAGAAGGCTTTCAGCAGTTCGCCAATGATCTCAACAAGCTGCAGCATTTCGTCGAGATCAACGGCACTGCCTTCTCCAAGATACTGAAGAAATGGGACAAGACATCCAAATCCAAGACCAAGGAGCTGTACCTCTCACGCGCGGTGGAGGTGCAGCCCTTCTTCAATGCGACTGTCATCAGCGAACTCTCTGACCAGGCGACGACGAGTCTTCAAGAGCTGGGAGCATGGGCCGAAGGCGACAATGTCAGCTTCGAATACCGGCCAGACCACATCGTCAGTAGCCAGCACCTTCTGGGGACAGACGAAGGCGATGCAGATTCGCTGCTTCTCGATACGGCCATTTCAGGCCACCTCGATTCGCTGCGCGATCTGCTCTCTAGGATGCGAAGCGCCTCCGAGTCGAGAGCAGTGCCCGACATGTCTCTGATGGAGAGAGTGACGCGGACGTTCTTGGCTGCCATCCACGAAGCGCCCCAAGCCTCACTTGAAGTGCTTTTGCAGACGGGGCTTGTTGATGTTCAGTCCGAAGACGATATAAACGAGCGCAACTGCCTGCACCAGGCCACAATATATGGAAACTCGTACGTGTTGGGGGTCGGCCTGGCGCAGGGAGTGGCCGTCAACCGGACCGATGTCTACGGTCGCGTTCCGTTGCATTACGCCAGTATGCACGGTCGGCTCGATATGCTCGATGCACTCCTCAATGGTAAACAATCAACGACTGACTCACAACTTGGGGGTATCTTGGGCTAACAAGAGACGTGCAGCGGATGCAACGACCGTGGATCTCATCGATCACGACAACTTCACACCTCTCATCCACGCCATCATCCACGGACATATGGCATGCGTGGAAAGAATTTTGGCAACTTCCTCCCGCTTAGACCCCAAATCAGATACTGAGCGCGCACCTCTCAATCTGGCCTGCGAGCATGGGTCTGTCGCCATTGTTGAACTCCTCCTGCAGAACGGCGCCAAGATCATACCCGATGCGGAAGGCTTGTATCCTCAGCATCTCGTGGCCCGGTCCGGTCAGACACCCCAGCTTCTTCTGCTGCTGAAGCAGTTCGGCGCTGATCTCGATCAAATCGACAAGCTTTACGGGTGGACGCCCCTGGTCCATGCCGCGAGCGAGGGCAACGTACCTTGCTTGCAAGAGTTGCTGAATAACGGAGCCGACCCGAGAATCCTGGATGAAAAGGACCTGCCTGCCATGTACTATGCCGCATGGGAGGGCCATCTGGAGTGCATGCGGCTGCTGTCGCCATACCAGAGAGAGAGAAGGGCAGGCCCGGCGCCTGCGACGGGCTATCTGGCCCCTCTGTCGAGCAGTGGGCCGATGCCAATGGTATTAGATGTGGATGCCATTCCCATATTGGAGCTGCCTCCACCCATCATACCCCTACGACGATACGGCCACAACTTCCTGGACACTAAAACGGTGGTCCAGCTCAGCTTCGAGCAGATGGAAGACCCGCCGCTTGTGTTCTTCCAAGACAGCAAGTACCCAGCTGCGCGTCTCACGATTTCCTCCAAGGCCTCTGATCTTATCCCCAAGAACATCATTCTGCCCTTTCAAGAGGACACTCGGCTTGTTTCTTTTCAAGTTGATAACCTCGACACGTTCACACTCGATTTCGACGTCTTCCCCGCCTACGGTGCCAAGGTAATTGCGAAGACTGTTGCACTGCCAACCACTTTCCGTGCCGTCCTCAACAGTTCCGGGCGATGTTGCTTGCCCCTGTTCGACCCGCGCCTTCGTGCCATTGGGCAAATCAGCTTCAACACCCAGGTCATCAAGCCTTTTCAGGGGGCACCCCTCGAGATCACGGATTTCGAGACGTATTGGAAGGCAACCAGTCAGCTTGATCAACGTCCTAACACGTTCGTGACTGGTTCCAGTCTTTCGGGCGACTTTGTGCAGGTCTTTGTCCAACACACTAGCGACGGCATACCTGTGTTGTGGCCAAGGTGGTATGTCAACTGTGGAGGTGTTGACGTGCCTGTTTCGCGTCTGTCGTACAATCAATTTCGCACCGTGACCGCGCAGAGTCCTAGCAGAGCCCAACTTGCTACACTCTCCTCACAGCCCCTCGAGAGAATCGCAGACGTCCACCGGGTTCTGGCCACCGCTGGCGTTTCGCTGCACGAGGCGCTGGAATTGTTGCCCGCCACGATGCATGTCAACCTGCAGATCTTCTATCCCTCGGAGGAGGAGGAACGAAGTCTTGCCCTTGGGCCAAGCTTGGACGTCAACAGCTTCGTGGATGCCATCCTGGCCGTCGTCTTTGACCATGCAAGATCCCAGCGACTGCAGATCCAGGCGCCTGACGTTGTTCGTTCCGTTGTTTTCAGTTCATACAGTCCGACTCTCTGCACAACTCTGAACTGGAAACAACCGAACTTTCCGGTCTTCCTCTGCAACGACCTCGGCCGTGAAGAGACGATGCTAGCTCCCAGCATCGTCCAGAGCAGCGGACGACGCACATTTTCTATAAAGGAGGTCGTCAGGATAGCACAAGACAACAACTTCATGGGCTTGATTTGTTGCTCTCGCCTACTTGTAAGCATAACCCTCCTCTCGGCAATATTTCCGTCACACTTGGGTGCTAACTCGACCTTGTAGGACTTGGTACCGGCACTCGTAGATGCTATCAAATCTCATGGACTAGCCCTGGTTGTTGACAAGTCGGCAGAACAGACTGTTGAGCCGCACCCTCTGGCGGATCCGTTCCCACGGATGCCCAAGGGTATTGATGGGACGTTGAAAAACAACGGAGTGTTGCGCTTCAATGAGTCGATAGAAGTGTAGACGTAGATAGTATAGACGGCGGATGAGCGCAACAAAATAGTTGGTTATCAGATGAGCTTGCCATGTGATTGATCATCTCTGGGTAGCGACCGATGTGAAATGTGATTTGTATTAGATTTCGGGTTGGTGATGGTCAGGCGCTACATGAAGTCATCTTCCCAGTCCGAGCCGCGATCTTGGTTGCTTGACCCGGCCATGTTGTCCTCGGTGAAGAGTTCATCATACGCATGGGCCTTCTGATGCTTCTTCTCCGCCCGCTCCTTCATAATACGTGCTTCTTCCTTCTTCTGTAGGATTAGGTAGGTCAGCATCTGTGCCTGTTTTGTACACGTCGTCTACTCGGGTCGGGGGATAGGCCGAAACAGACGTACCCGTGCCAGCTGCGAGGCTTGGTCTCTCTTCCTCAGCTCTTTCAGGCGGTCCTCGCGCTCTTGCCGCAGGTCAGGATGCTTCTCGACCTTGGTCTTATTGAGGCGGTTGATGATGGGGTTCTCGCGCTGGGCAACCAGGACGCGCTTGACCTTGCGCTGGTCTTTGAAGCTGACCTGGCCGGCGGCCATGCTGCCATCCTTGCGGAGGTTGGACCACGGTGTGTAGATGACGGTGATGTTGTCCTTCTTGTTGCCTTCGATCGAATTGGCCTTGGTCAGCTGCGCGAGGTCCGTGAGCAGCGGCTCCGGGATGGCGTCCCAGGTCTCGCCCTCGCGGAGCCGCAGGTAGATGTGAGCGCTCGAGAGCTTGTCTACGTGGAACTGTTGGGGGTGTGAGACTGATGCGATCCTGCAAGAAGACCTGACCTCCTGCTCAGAGAGAGCTCAGAGAGCGGCCTGATCGTACCGGATGGAACATACCCTGCAAGTGGCATAAGTACGTGCAAAACTCTCTCGGTCCGAGATGAGAAGGAAAGCCTACCAGACGTCCTCTTCCCAGCCATGCTTTATCAGCTCCTCATCTGCATGGCCGTGTCAGCAGCTGTCCCGTCTTGTGTGTGTGAGAGAGGGCGGGTCATAGGTTGGGTTGGATGAGACTCTGGTGGTTGCGCTCACTCTCGAATTTGTCCTTGCCAACGTAAACATACGCTGACGGCTCAACCACGTTCGAGGTAAAGTAGTAAACCATGGTGAGGAAAATCAAGCGGCAAGGCCTGGCAAGCACCTCTTGGATGTCCTTCAACTTATAAATCAAACAAGAGACAGATGGCAGCTAACGAGCAAGCGTGGCTGCGAGCTCGTCTCAGGTCTGTTATTTGTTACGTTTGCTTGAGCCGGTAGTTAACTCACTAAGAAAGAGTGGAGCACAGGTCGCCCCGATATTTTTTCCTCCCGCCAGCATCAGCATCTAATTCTATCGAGGAGACAGGCCGAGCTCCTACCTAGGCCTACTCTCCGATTACCTGCCAGAACCGTCTTCGACTTCGACAGCGATAACTAAATAAAAACAAACCCCCACACAGAGACGGCCGACGTCCAATCGCTGCTCTGCGACATCGAAGCAGCCCCCAGCGACAATGGCACCCCGACTGCCAGCCCGCTGGGCAGCTACGCTTACCTCGAAATCCTCACCATCAGCCATCACCAGCCGCGTGCTCCTCCCGGAACGTCATGCCCTCCTCCCGCAGACCACCAGGCGCGGCGTCCAGTACGGCTGGTCGACAGCGCCTGCCCGCAGCAAGCCCGCGCGCTTCAACCAGATCTCGGCAGGCCTCCCCGTGCCAACCACCGGCCCAGCTGCGGCCCTGAAGCGCACCGAAGGATCGACGCCGCTGCGGACGGGCGTGTTGGCCATCAAGAAGGGTGTATCGGCCATGTTCATGGAAGGCAGGCGGATGCCGTGCACGATCTTGCAGATGGAGCAGGTCGAGGTCATTGCCGCCAAGACGCGCGAGAAGAACGGGTACTGGGCGGTGCAGCTGGGCCTGGGCTCCAAGCAGCCGGGCAACGTGACGGCGCCACAGCTCGGATACTTTGAGGCCAAGGGCATCGCGCCCAAGCGCCATGTCGCCGAGTTCAAGGTGCGCAGCGAGGCCGGTCTCCTGCCCGTCGGTGTGCAGCTGCAGCCCGACTGGTTCAAGCTGGGCCAGTTTGTCGACGCGCGCAGCAACTCTCGCGGCATGGGCTTCGCCGGTGGCATGAAGCGCCACAACTTTGCCGGACAGGGCGCCTCGCACGGTAACTCGAAGAACCACCGCACCATCGGTACCACGGGCCCCAGTCAGGGCGGCGGTTCGCGTGTGCACCCGGGCAAAAAGATGCCGGGACGCATGGGCGCCGAGAGGGTCACGGTGCAGAACCTGCGCGTGCTCAAGGTGGACAACGAGATGGGCATCGTCGTCATCAAAGGTCACGTGGCTGGCCCCAAGGGCTGCGTCGTCAAGCTGTCGGATGCCATCAAGAAGGACCCCCCGGCGCAGACGTTTATCGACAAGTCGAGGAAGATCATGCTGGAGCGGAATCCAGAGGCTGAGGCGAGACTGGAGGTGGCGAGGACGAGACATATGGAGCTGAAGGCGCTACGGAAGGAGGGCAAGATAGACGTGATAGTGAAGAAGGGGCCCATGATGACACAGGCCTTTAGATAAGAGGGCTTCGTGGCCAGCGTCACTATCCATTTGTATTATACACATGCTGTACACATATCAGATGCGCAGGGCAGAACTGTGGATAAGAGACCAACCCTTTGCCTCTTTTCCAGGCCACTCCGACCTGACGGCCATGTCTGTCGGCTCCTGGAGGCTGGCCCCATACCAAAACACCCGGCACGCGTTCTCTCTCAAGTTTGAATGAGCATCGTGACCGAGCTGATTTATCTTGGCACCTTTTCATCACCACAGTAAAAAAGAAAAGCCCGACTCCTCCACAATGGTACAAAAATAAACGGCATCCCTTTTCCCAACCCGACCACGACGGGCCCTTCACTTGAGCTGCTGTCTGAAGCCCCTAGTCGCCTCCTCCCTCTCCTCTTCATCCATGGGCGTGCCCACCATGCCCTTGAACGGATCGCCTCCGTCAAGCAGATCGATCGTCTCGCCGTCCTTGGTGACGAGGCACCAGTCCGTCGTCTCGTACATGGCCTTGGCGCTGGGACGGAAGCTGGCGAAGCGCATGACGGCGTCGGTCTTGGTGCCGCGCACGCGGAAGGTGACGTCGATGCGGCCGCGCATCTGGTTCATCTCGCCGCTGATCCAGGGAATCTGGTGGTAGAAGTAGATCTCGTCGCCCAGGTGGTCGCGCGCCTTCTTGGACGTGCGCAGCGCGTACAACGTCGACGCCACCACGGGTGACGAGAGCTTCTGGTAGTTGAAGATGGCGACGCTCGAGAGGGTGATGAGGACCAGGAAGACGGGGAGGGTGCGGCCCCAGCGAAAGGTGACGCTTTCGACGCCTAAGGAGGAAAACATGTTAGTCGACGACGACGGAGAAGAAGTGCATCAGGGGACGGCGCCGGGTTTAGGGGCGGCGGCTCACTTGGAAGCTCCCGGTCCGATCGCCGCTCCATCAATGGGCCATCGCCGGCCTTGGGGGCGCTGACGAGCGTCCGTCGCTGGATCTGGGGTTGGACTCTGGAGAGGGGGTTTCGGAAGGCCTGAAGAGCCCTCCTGCGTATTATCCTGGCGAACATGATATGTTTTTGGAGTGGGTGGTCTGGAGACTGGACCTATGCAGGAAACGAGACCCTATCCCGACGGGCATGGATATGACATCCCACCTGCACGTCAAGCTCCGAAAGATGGTCCCCGGGCCGGCGATACTGATCTCCCGGCCGCTGGCCAGGGGTAGCTCGGCCTAGCGTCAAAGCCCTGCAGACGCCATTGGACCCTTGTCAACCCCGCTACGTCACTGCCTGCGAAGTACGGAGTACTACTATGTAGTTACGGTAGTTACGAAGTAGTTACGAAGTAGTTACTTACCCTGTAACTAACCTGACCTAGCTCATCGTGAGCTATCGTGCCCTTGAACCCTCGGTTCTCCAGGCAGACCTTTGTCGACACCAGTCACACCAGCAACAAACTACGCCGAAGCTGAGATACCATAGTCTCATCTGCCTTGTGATTACTCATTTCGTTCCAAACACCCTGCGCAAGCTTGTACGGCCTCGGGCCTCCCATCCATCACCGCGACCGCGACACCTGCAAGATCCATCATCCAGGCGGTCTGCTCATCCATCGTCCCGTGTCGCGAACCCGTTCGCCTCGGACTCTAGCAGCTCAATTCTCACCACGCAACCGCAGAGTCAACCCGGCCCAGAACTCGAGCGCGGGACCACCAGCGAGATGCCGCGCATCAGCACCCGCGCCGAGGAGGCTGGCGCTCGGCTTCGACGCATCTTCCCTCTCGACCGGGCCGACGAAGACGAAGACGCGAACGAAAACGAAGCCCTGGACGAAGACGAGCAAGAGGACCTGATCGCCAAGTTGTCCGCGCAGAACGAGCGGCATAACCTCCAGTTCCGCGCCTTCCTATTCGCACTGCCCGTGTTGTCCACGCTGCCCTACCTCGCCATCCTGTTCCGGCCCGGCGCCGCGAACCGGTTCGTCGCCTTGCTCGCCCTGACCTCGCTGGGCGCTACGGCTTGGATCCTGTGGTCCCTGCCGCCCGGGGACACGGGGGTGGCGGTGTTGGACAATTGGGTCAAGGGGGATCGTCGTGGCCACAAGGACAAGAACGCGCTGAAGTGGGCGGGACAACAAAAGTCCCCTCTGCAGACATTTCTGCCTTATCTGAACCTGGGACTAAGCGCGGTGTTGGTCCTCACCGGGTTCTTGACGACCTCTCGCTCGCCGCAGCAGTGGGGGCATGTCGGGCTGGGCAATCTGCCAGCTGTGGTCTACATGGTGGTCCTGGTCGCGAAGATGACCATGGCAAGTGTCGATCCAGAGAACGACTTGGGCGCGCTGAAATATGAGCTGAAAGGTGCGTGAGCTGGTACGCCAAGTCTGTCAAGTTTTGGAAGTACTGGTTGGCATGGTCATGAAGTATGATTATCACAAAGCAGTAGTTGGCCTTTGCATCTTATCAAAGTCTAGGCTCGGTTTCTTGTAGTAGGCCCGAATATTGAAAGAATCCCTTGGCTCATCAGCGTCGAAGGGTCACACCCGTCTTCTCCTGAAAAGGTGCCTCCCTGCCGGGAAGACGGTCGAAACAAGTAAATCGTGTAAATCGACGGACTTCCCACAGCGTTTCTCTAGCCTCGCCACGGCTCCTCCTTCGCCCCTCAAGCCCCGGGCCCTCGTCCACCGATCCCATTCCCCATCGCGTTGGACGCCGTCCCCTTCAACACGTGGTCGCTCGGGTTCGCGGCGGCCTCGTAGATGATCTGGCTCGGCGCTCGTCCGAGCGCCATCCACTCGCCCTTGAAGCCAACGTAGCTGAGGCGAGTCACGTCCTCGTCGCCGTCGCCAAAGTTGTCCTCGAAGAAGAGCGTCAGCCGCTGCACCTTGCCGAACAGCGCGCGCTTGACCGGCAGCTCCTGCACCTCGGACGTCTGCGACAGCTCAAAGACCTGCGTCGGCGACAGCTCCTCGGCCAGCGAAAAGTCCACGTCGTCCCGGTTGATGAAGACCTTGAGCGTGCGCGGCGCCGAGTCGGACGGCGACGTGCGCAGCAGGATGGAGTGGAGTTTGACCTGCCCCGTGAATCTGCCCCTCCGGCCCCCGTGTGCGGGTGTTGTCAGTAGGTCGGTCGGTCAGTTGCGTGTGAGAAGGGGCTGGGGGGGTGGGGGCTGGGGCCTGGGTGGGCGATGGATAGGAAACGCCCTCGTGTATGTGAGCGAGCATGCGTCGGCCACTCACGGAATGTTCATGAGAATCTGCTCGTCCGCATCGCTCGCCAGCTCGGGCTCCACGTCCAGCCGCTCCGCCCACGTCTTCTTCACCACCGCCTTGCCGGACCCCGTCGTCTCCTCGTTCATCGTGGTGATGCCGTCAAACGCAATGTGCTGGTACAGGCTGTGCTGCAGCGCCGGCGTGATGTCGTCCGAGTGGTCATGCTCGCCGTGGTCGTGATCGTGACCGTGACCGTGA
Source organism: Arthrinium puccinioides (assembly GCA_022414665.1). Classification (NCBI taxonomy): domain Eukaryota; kingdom Fungi; phylum Ascomycota; class Sordariomycetes; order Amphisphaeriales; family Apiosporaceae; genus Arthrinium; species Arthrinium puccinioides. The sequence goes on from JAIUNF010000005.1 coordinate 1,787,716, forward strand.
CCGTGACCGTGGCCGCCGTGGTCATCATGCTCGTCGTGGCAGTGGGACATTCTGAAAGCCGACGGAGGGGCGAAGTTGAACCTTTGACTACGTTCTCCACTGAAATACGGATAACGAGACGGGGCAATTATGGTTACTGCGTGCACAGCTGGGTAACCGGGTTGGTTGGAGTACTGTGGTTGCAAATATGCAGGTGCTTGCAGGTGCTTGCTTCTGAAGTGGCAATAGGGTTGCTACGTAACGTAACAAGTTAGGTACCGGTACTACTTAACTACCATCCACGAGGTGGCGGTTACAAACGGTGGGTTTTTTATTAAGCTTCCCAGTGGTCGATCTACTGCGCAGGTGCCGTCTGCGACACAAGCGGATGAAGCAAAAAGCAGTGAACACCTCAACGAGACTGAGATTGAGATTCCACTCTGCCGGAAGTTAGGCAAGAGAAAGGAACAACTAGTATCGTCGAGAAATAGTCAAGACGTTCTGCTTGAAAGCCACTGGCTGTGATGACTCGTTCCAGCTGATAACATTTAATCTTCAAAGGGACTCGCGATATCTATCGCCTACGCTCAGGTCGTATCGCGCAGTGATATAAATAGATACTACGAGTACTCCGTACCCATATGGGGAATTGATATTTGCATGAGAGAAATTGGTCCTGCCTGCATAAAAGTACCGTCACCGCAGAACCGACATCAAAACCCACCCCTTCGTTTTGTCTTCTTCTTCGGCCTGTCGGAATACCCACCTCCAAAAGGACCTGCAACTGGCTGCGACATGCTGGGGTTGGCAAACGTGGGCACAATGCGATTCCGCGACGGCAGTTCCTGCATTGGCTGACTGACCTGCTTGGGCTGGCTGACCTGGCTACTAAAGAGTTGAGTCGAGGGGCCCGCCGGCTGCGTGGACGGGAAAGCTTGGGACTCCCGTTCCAGTTGCAGCAGCGTCTCCCTCCTCTTGCGTTTCCTCGCCTCTCTGGCCTCCTGCTTCGCTCGCCGCCGCATGCCGTCCGTCACCTCTGTGTTTATGTCGATACTCCAGACGTGTTCTGTAGGGTCCCAGCCTAGACCCCAGGTCGCTGTTCGCTCCGATGCTTTAGGCTCAAGAACCTTTCCAGTCCCAGTATATGATCTCAAGAGCGTTGCATACAGGTCGTCAGACTGGGCAGGTGTCGGCCGCGACTGCGTTGATGTGATTGACGAGGCAAGCGGTACCGAGGCTATGCTCGTCTGACTGTCGATGAGCATGTCGTCGTCACCTAGGCTTGGCAACGACCGAGCATGTTGAGACTCGTTTGGCTTGGGATTAAACATGGTAGCCTCACGGTACACTATACCGAAAAGGGAGAGATATTCTTCGCACGCCGCTCTCTGCATGATTATGGGAGCCATCCCGTGCTGCAAGCTGGACGGATTCTTGCCCTCAACAAACGTCGCGAGCTCGGCGTACACCGCCTCGAGCGTTACCGAGCTGGAGAGTCCGCGCTGTGGGCGAACCAGTTCGACCACATCCACTCCAAAATAGCCTTGCGACAGTTGCTGAATGTCTTGTTGCCATTCGCCACTCGCTTCGTCGATATCTGTAGGAAACTTTACGTCTTTAAGCATCTGATGGCTGTTGTTCGAGATTAGCACAGTTTCGAGGAAGAGTGGTGGCGATTACCAACAATGTTGTCAAAGGCAGTTCCTCCGTCTCAGCGGCAGCTTGTGCGATGGCGTAGACGGGATCCAACGGCGCAACCGCTTGGATTTCTCTCTCAATTGATGTGCTACTACCATGCTCGGACAAAAGTTCCAGGGACATCACTTGGATGTGATCGAAAAAGCACCTCAACAGTCGCCTAAAGGTCTCTTTTGGCTGTTGGGCCCGTGGCCCGCCGTTCGCAGGGATCTGAAGCCCCTCGCTTCTGTAACGAAACTCGGATAGATTATCCGAAGCGATAAAGCGAGCACCCATGTATCGAACGACTCTTCGCCGCTCCGCTTCCCTCGTTACAACATCCGAGTTAATATCGGTAGGACTGAGCTCTTGATGCCAGGTAGACAGGGAGCTCGCGCCGACAGAGCATGTCAGAGCGAGATCTGTTCCCAGCAAAAACAGCTGATAATATCGTACCCGCTGCTCGATGCAGGAGCGTGCTTCGTCTGTGAGCATGGCATTATGCCGGGCAGTGGCAGGCACCAACGTCGGGCACAACGTCTGCAGCTGTACCCTGTCTCCGTCGAGTATCAGGGTGTCATGATGACAGGTCACCTTCCCAGGCCCACGTCTTGACTTGCTGGTGCAGAAGATGTCTACCCAGTTGCTGTCTTTGGAGTAGACGTATGCGAGTGATATGCGATCGTTCGCGGACCGTGGCCCTGGGCTGACAGCGAGTTGCAGATTTCTACAGAACCTGTCTCGGTGATGGCGACTAGAGTGAACAATGGACACGCTCTTCCGAATGATGTCATCCAGCGGATCCTTTGTGACGAAAAGCGCAGCGACGAACAGTGCAGACGTGGTAACAATGAAGATATACCGCTGATCTCCAGTGTCGATGTGGACATCGAGGATCGTCTCCTGGCTCTCTTTGGCGAGGAGATGCAAGTCAGGCAAGAAATCCCCGGTATCCATGTCTATCAAACGTAGCAGCTTCCGGTTGCAGAGAAGCAAGGTTGATGATCGCTGGAGCGGCGGGCACATAGGGCGTGGCTCCTTGGCCTCCTGGTAGTTGTCGCCGGATTCATCATCTTCTGCTTCTCCATCGCCTGATAGTCCGACCCAGATGCATCGATGCCACTGCGGATTGGCAGAGGGTCGCTGGGGTATTCTTGAGCGTACACCCCTACGGATGCTTCCACATCTGACTAGGTCCGCCTTGGGCCGTTGATTGTTTCTGTGACGTGTCCCAGAAACATCCCACACCGTCCAGCGGCCCCCCTCATCAACAATGGCAAGTTGTGGCGGCCGACGCTTTATACTAGGATTGAAGGAGACATCTGAGTGAGAGTCGGGTCCTGTGAGCCGAGTGGGTAGTTTAAGTAAGAAATTCGGAGCGACATGAGAAGGCTGTTGCGCGCCAGTTCCGGCGAAGGCCTCGGTGACAACAGGAACCTTTTGGTACTCTGGACGAAAGATACTAGTGCCTGCTTCTCGTTGCACAATGAGCCAGCGGACGGGCTCGAATCGCTTCAAGCTCACCACAGCCTTGATGCGGCGTATGACACCGATTTCCTTGGTCCACAGGGTCTCCTGGGACTGGTCATGTCCCAGCAGCCGAAAGGCAACTGCCTCTTCGCCAGGAAGCTCCCACTGCTCCAGCTTGGGTCTGAGTAATCGCAGCACGTCGCTTGCAGAACCGGCAGCCATGGCAATAAGCGGCACGCCGTGGGACTGCGCATAACTGGTGTCTGCCATCTCGCCGATGGCAAGCTGCGTCAAGTGGCGCGGTGGACTATTACCAGAGTACGGAGGCGAGATTTCCGACGCGAGTGCGTCGCCAATCAGGTTGGTTCCGAAGTAGGCCTCGGGATGGTTTTTCAATAGCCATTTCTTCTGCTTCTGCACTTCGTGCCAAGTCCGCCCAGCTGACAGCGTTTCGGCGTCATGAGAAGCTGAGCACCAGCTCTGAGAGGAGACGCCGACCTTGGCGAACGTTGGTGCTGTAACAGTGTTAGCTGTGTACGAGCTAGGCGCGCTTGCATTAGACGACCACAAACCATTTGAGCCATGGATTCTCCCCGTGTGCCATCTCGGATGTTCTGCCTCGGCGAGTTCGTGCGATGGATAGGTCAGACGTCCCGAGTGGCCAAGCGAAGAATGGTAAAAGCGCTTTTCAGCCATCCGGCTCGCCGAAATCGAATTTCCGTTCGAATAGCAATTGACGATGACGGTACATAATAAATGGTGAGATTCCGGGACAGCGAAAGGCCAGGTGATGAGCGAGCGCTCATGAAGTGAGATGCACAGACGGATACTTGAAGCTTCCAGTTGGAGGCCAAAAAGATATGCGACTCGAACCTGGGGAGAGAGCAGTCGAGTTCGCGAAGTTGACTGCGCGACGAAAGAAGCCCGTATCCGCACTTGCGACAGGTCCCACTATAAAGTTCTAAACTTGCAGGCTGGTTGGCTATCTGGCTATCGCTTTGTTATCTTAGCGGGGGAAGCCCCTCCACATAGCAACCAGCCGTACTCCGTACTCCGTAAACAAATCAGTACCCTATCAGGGTTAGCCCCATGCAAGCCGCGGTCGCTCGAAACCCATCGTCACTCGTTCGTACGGATACTTGGTAGTCACATTTCCAACCATCGCCAGCAGTCAGTCGCCGACGAACCTTGTTGCTTTCCATACCCCCCGCACAATACAGCTATGGCTTCAGCATTCGAACCCTCGATGTCGTCAAGCATCAGCCGGCAGCTGCCCATGTCGGCGACGGCTCCGTCCATGGCAGATTCGCTTCCCAGCATCAACTTTGGCTTTGACGATTTGCGCGATCGCATGACCAAGTTCACCCTCAAGTTCGACACCTTCATCGAGCAGGGCCGGAAGCGCGTGCTGGAGGAGCGGAATCAGTTTCGCATCAGCCTTGCCGAGTTACAGGGTTAGCATGGCCCAGGGTCATCGCGCTCACGTCGCATCAGCTAACCAATTATCGCAGAGGACCAACGCATGAGGAGGAAGGATATGGAAATTCTCCAGCTGAAGACCAACACGCACCAACAAACCATATCGAAAGAAGTCGCCGAGACGCGGGAAATGCAAGCAGCAATCGCGTCGCTGACCGCGCAGCGCGATAAGAATGCCGCCATGCGAGACGCGTTGAAGAAGCAAATTACCGAGACACAGAAGGCAATCGAGACCCGGCTTGCAGCACAACAAGCGCATGCGGAGCGTATCGAGGCGCAGGCGCGGTTCAACGTACCGGAGCTCGACTTTTGGATCTCGAACCTGTGCCTAAAGATTGATGGCGCCGGGAAAAGTGACAGGCTCAAATTCGTGTATACACATATCGACGACAAGGACTGGGAGCGTGAGGCGTGGTTTGAATTGTGCACGTCATCCAGAGACTACGATGTCAGACACTGCAGACCAAAGCTAGAGAGGGAAAAGGTCGAAAAGGTCTTGGAGCGAACCAACGAGACGAGGGAATTAGCCGTGCTGCTGAAGGGTATGCGCGAATTATTTGTCGAGGCGATCAAGTCGTGAGAGACGGGCAACTTATACGAGATATTTGATTGATGAATTTCGGTTTCGGTTTCCCCGGACAGTCCGAATCAGGACATTACTCACCAGGGTACAAACTGTTCAACGTATTGGTCTTTGAATCGCAAACGTCTCGCCGTGTCGAAATGCACATGGTAGAACACAGAACTTGAGATGTGGTGATTGTATCGCAGGACGCAAATGCACAAAATGGGACTGAAACGTACTTCCGGCATCCATATGAGGGAGCGGGTGGGGGTGGGGGGAGGCATTGGGGGGGCATCCTGGCTTGATTCGTCGCGTTCGTTATAGCAGATGGGTAACTACCCATGAACTACCCATGAACTACCCATGATGGTATAGTAAGTGTCTGAGTCTCTACTTCAACTCGCTTCCAAGCTTGTTGGTAGCACGTAGATACTGAAAGATTGTGCAGTTATACCTATGCAAGTAGGGTATCTACCGATAACTAGTTACTTAGTTAACTACTTAACGTAGGAACCGGAGCAAACCACACAACGCAACGATACAAAGTGAGCACAGACAACTGCCACCATCTGCGCCGAAGCCGCAATCCACGACGACCTCTCAACGCGCACATCGCCTACATCGACTCAACTCTCTCTCCTCAGCCCCCCCTAATAAGCGACGCGCGCATCACCCACTACATACCCCAAAAACATGCCGCCTGCCTCAAACGCTCACGAGACTGAGAAGCAAGCTGCGGCGCAACAAGCCGTGGACATCTTGCACGAGATATCCACCATCCTCGTGGGTTCTTGTCCTTTACCCAACGATTCCGACTGATCAGCTAACCCGCCCGCCCGCCAGAACTGTCATCTGGACCGTAGAACGCTGTCCTGCTGCATCTCCATGATCGAGAACGGCGTGAATCCAGAGGCACTGGCTGTGAGTATCTGCTGCCTTCCATCCGAGCAGGGACTAACGAGAGCTGTGTAGGGCGTCGTCGATTTCCTTCGAAAGGAGGCACAGAAGGAAAAGTTTCGTGCTCAGGATGCTGGAGCTAACGAGAGATGACGACAAGCTAGAACGAGCACGTTCATGATTTAACGAGACATAGGCGTTACGGATCGAGGTTCATGCTATTAAGCGACGTGTCGGCATTTCGGTCACGTATAGCGGACCTTGCGCTTCGACACGGGATGTAGCTGATAATCACAACGGTTCTCACTACCTCGAGCTTCACGCTCTGCCCTGCGTGTCGCGATTGACGTATCATCTGAAGTAATCCTGGTATTATGAACAGTCGATCGCAGAAGCGGAGAAACATTTATCGGCCGAGATAATGAGTAGTGATGCAGCATGCATGGGCTATATAGTTACTGCTCTATAGCTAGCTGCCTAAACACACGTGAGCGTATTTTCCATCATACTACCTACTGAACAATGCCGAATCTCGTTCGCACCGAGCGCCGTATGCCTAACCAACAGACCCCCCGAGAACCCCCCTTTTCCCAAGTAATGTTCCATGAGAAGGGGGGGACGCCTTCTATACAGAATACCCCGGCTCTGTTAAATCATCCTGTAAAGCCGACTATGATTTGATCGTAGGTACACACGCCAACTCCGTCCGAAGAAGCCAAACACCCAGTTTTCCGCTATCTATGACCAAGAAGATTGAAGTCGTCGTCTTCGTCGTCTTCCTCATCCTCCTCGTCTCCATCCAACTCATCGTCGTCGGAAGACATGGACTCATCCGATTCCGCATCAGCGTCCTCTTCGTCATTTGACGTGGTGCTCCGAGGAACTCGTCGCCAGAAGCCTATCAGGTCTTCCGCGTCTTCTTCCGAGTCGTCTGCCTCGACATGCTGCCCATCTTCTGCGGCAGTAACCACTGGCGATACTGATCTCGCCAGCCTTTCCTGGACCGCATAAGACCCAATACTTTGCGACATTAACCCAATAGGGTCAATGCTCTGCGGCGCCAAATTTGAAGAATGCCGCCGCCGCCCTATGAAGCCGCGTACTGAAGCTATGGTAATAGTACTTTCGCCGGTCGGAAAATTGACTGCAGCCGTGTGCGCTACCTGAAGACCCGTCGCCGTACCCGTCGAGATATCATTGCTTTCTGCAGGCGATCCCGATATTCGCAGTTCGGACGTGTTGTAGGATTGGCAGACCGCACACTTTAAACCTAGCCAGTGGTAATTCACCGTCGTCCTTGCGGAGCAATCGTTACAGAGCACGAGGGCTCTCGTATCTTGGAACTTTGCAGGCATCGGTTGCGCCTGAATCGCCATGTCCAGATTGCGGAATTGGGTCTCCATATTCACAACACTCTTGTTGCAAATGGGGCACTTGTAGGCACTCTTGATATGATCCCCCCAACAGTTGCGGTGCATGGCATGACCACAACGCATGAAGCAGACTGGCCTAGGAGAGTTGAACATGTACTCGCCACAGATCGGACAGTCGCAATCTAGTGACCGTTCAATGCACCTGTGATCGTTCTCTAGTTTTATTGAAAGACAAGCACAGCATGTCTAGAAATGTTGTTAGTATGGCTGGTTCGGCCGCCGGTCGCTACACGTACCTTGCAGTGGAAGAAGTCCTTTCCGAGACCCCTTCCAATTCTACAGATGCCACAATCGCCGCAATGATATATCGATTTTTCAGAGTCGTTGTTCCAGAGTTTACAGGTTGAGCAGTAGTACGAAGCGGCCGACTCCCCACAGTTGACGCAGGTCTCGCCTGCTTTCTGAGCAGTCCCGCAGAACATGCAGAGCATGTTTTTGGTGTCCTTTGCGACCATGATGTGGTCTTCAGTACCGTCGTGGCAAAATCTGCAGGTATACCACCGGCCGCAGGTAGCGCACTGAGACTTGACGTTTCTCTGGTAGTGCTCACAACCAAGAGATCGGTAGTCAGCTTCGTCCTCTCCATCTTCGATTCGGGCAAACGTGGGCCTGACGTCTGCTTCTGTCAATATGAACTTTTCGTTTGACACTGCCTCGCCTACCGCATTCTGCCAGAACTTGAACGAGTCGAGCCTTCTTTGCGTGTTTATCTGTTCCCAGCTCACGGCGTTTGACGGGTTGAGGGGTAGGTCGGGGTGTGTGGCCAGGCGGGACTTGGTGTATCCCTCCATCAGCAACAGATGCATCAATCGAGCTTGTTCGGATGCCGCCAGTCCCCGGGCCTGGATTTCGAGTATCCGAGTTCTCAGTAGGCCCATGCCGTCATCGGCAGGTAATGTCCCGCGTTTGTCGGGCGTCAATGAGGCAAAAGCCGTCGTCATAGAGGCCATTTGCCCAACAGAAACCGGCGTATCCTGCACACCGGTACGCCCCCGCGCAACTTCTCGAGTGCCGAAAACGTGTGCCGCCGTCTCGGGGGTTGCTAAACCAGCGGCTGGTGCCGAAGCTGGACGACCATCTTGCGACATGGCTGACAAAGATGGTCGGTGGATCTCGGGCGCATCGAAAACGTCGTTGATCGTCGCGTTGGTTGTCATGGAGCTCCGGGAAGAGGCGGTCTGTGGTTCGCTTCCGATTCCTTCATCATTCAAGTACGAGTCCTCCTCGGTTTCCGATATCGCATCGTCTCGACTCGACGGCCGTTCCCGTTTCTGGCTTCGGCTGTGCCGACGCGGGGCACCGGACTCGGGTTCGCTGGTGATGGTCGGGAATGAGAAGCGTCGAACTTGTCGGAGAGCAGGGCCGATGATAAACTGGGTGACCATAGATGTCATTGCTCTCAGTATCCTTGTCGATGGTGGTCTGACGAAGGGGGGGTGGGATTGTCAATGGGAGGGTGGTGGTCGGTCAAGCCATGCAGCTTGGTTGCCTGAAGTGTAGGAGAATGAATTACGATGAGAGTTATGGTGAATAAACTACATTGGTAGAGAAATTAATAAGTAGGAAAGGGGTCCAGGCACATGGCAGGTGGAAAGAGGTTAACGGTAACGAAGTGTTACCCTCTTCACTAGTCTACTGGCACCAGACTCGAGATTTGTAATGATGGCTTGGAAGAAGAGAAAAAGATGGTCGTATGATGATCAGCCCTGGTGGCAGACGGGCAGTCTGTACGAAGTACCGTAACGTTAGTACGGATAGTTAGGCACTCGTGACTCTGGACTGGGATACTAGTAAAACGTTAGGAGGGAACAATAAACGCCAATGATAAATGACATGCTGCGTGGGGATCTCGAATCTCAATCGGTAATCCGTACTAACCATGTAATAAGTTACGCGCTAGCCCAACCTTAAGCGCCGGGCTGCAGTTTCCAGGGTGGCGCCATTCTTTTTCGTCTGTGATCGATCCCCTGAGTCCCTGACCCGAGACCGTGCAACACATCCTTTGGCAAAGCCTCCCCCACTCGACGCCTCGCTCTTGATGAGGAAGACGGCTCAATTTGGCGTCTAGAAAACCGCCGATTTCCGCGCCGACTGAAAGCTATCCATCCATCCCTAGGCAAATCACCGTCATGGCCGACGTGCAAGTTATCCACGCCTATCGACATCTGTATAGGGGTCTTCTCCGCGCCGTCCAGTTCTCAATGCCGGCTCGCTTCACAGCCCGCGACCAGCTGAGGAGAGCTTTTCGCGAGAAGGGGGCAAGCTTGGATTTCAGAAGCGTGTCCAGAACCGTCCGCTTCCTCAATGCAGCTGCCAGGGGCCGAGGCTTGGAGCATAAAGTTCTCCGGAACCTCTTGATCATAGCTTATTACCGACGTGGTGGCCGCGGGTCGTCTTATAAACGCGTACGGATCGATGCTCATGTCAAAACGTGAGCGTATACTTCGATGTCCTCCTTCTCAGTGGCTAATAAGTCGCAGTACCCCCTTCCAGCGGCAGGTTCAGGCCAATGTATACAAACATTTTGACATGACTATCGCCATGCTCAACAAGTCAATGGGTCTTTGTCTGCGGTGTTGAGAGACTGCGTTCCAACGGCCACTGGCCACAAAGTAGTCCGCCGTTTCCTATTGCTCTGCAGCACCAACAAGGCTGGCTGGAGCAAAGCTATTCAATGACAATCCGAAGACCCGTAACTACGGAGTATACGCCGCCGTTGCCGGTGTCGCTACGACTGTCCGTACTCCGTACGCTGAGCCAGGTCGACGATGGCCAAGACACAGGTCCGTGTTTGACTCTTGCCAGATTGTCTCAAAACAATGGATCACCGGTCGGGCCTGAACGCATTCCAATTTCCACTAGAAGATGTTATTGGCAGCGACAGTGTGACCACGGAATGGTGGGTGGCTCGGGCCTAGTGTCCGTACCGTTTGTTGTATTTGTTTGATTCGACGGTGGTCATGTATGAACAAGGCATCAGATCCAACCCTTCCCACCGGTAGGTTGTTCGTGGCTCGTAAGCGATTGGCCCGGGACGCGTTGCCAATCATCACCGGGTGCAGGACAACTGCTGCTGTTGCTGCTGCTCGAGGCGGGTGATCCCCCGTATAAGCTGCAGTATGCTCGCCCAATTACGTCGTAATGTACTTGGAAGTTCTGAGTAACCATCATCGTACGAGGATCAGGCGAGAGGCACATACAGTCTGATGTGATTCGAGTAGTATGTATCACTTTGGAGTCTGGACGTGGCAAATCGGCGAATGGACCATAACTATTTCTATTCCAGTAACTATACCCTGCTATGAAACCGTTGGTCGATCCGTGTCTTGACTGTATGATGGGGGAGAGAGCCAGTGCCTCCTAGGGCTTACGGAGTAAACAACCGCAGTTTCGAGCCCCACACGGGCCACAGCCGATCGCTCAGCTGCACTCCAAAGCTCTCCAACAAATACGTACGAAGCAGTAGTTAACGCCCGCCCCACCGTCCGCCCCCTAGGTACATGCTGCAAAGTACGTACCCCAGGTACGGAGTACAGTTAGCTACCAACCGCGTACCCTCGTGGAAGTCAATGATCTTGAGATCCCGTTAGCTCTCCATCATTGCCCAGTTAGAGAAGTACGCGAGGGAGGCCGATTGCTCTGTCCTCACCCCGCAGCTCATTGAACCTTGACTTGGAGCCACGATACAGCTTCTCGAGTCAGTCTCCAAGTAGCCAATTGGACTCGTCGTTAGCTTGCCATTCAGCGTCCGGCTCCCGTCATTAGACCTCCCTCATTTCGAAGCAGATCGCCATCTAGTAGTCGTACCTCACAATCTACATGTTCGACAACCCCGCTCCGATTGTTCCCTCCACCTTCAACAACTCCAACGGCACTTGGGAGCTCTCTTGATGGCACATCACCTGCCACCACCAGCTGCCGTAACGATAACGCGACCGCGCTGATGACTCTGGTGCTCTACTCGAGGCCACTGTCTGACGCTCGCCCCGCAGCATCATACTGCTGCCCCCCCGAAGCTCAACCAGGTTGGACGATGATGCCAGCTGAAGTCAACCAAGTCAAGCTCCAAAATGTCACCAGCGAACCGCTCCAGGCCCGGACCATGCCTCCTCAGATCAGTGCAAGTAGTGGCGACCAACCACGTCGGTGGATAAAGCGCTACCGCACCGAGGTCTCTGCCAGCTCCGCCAGCGTGCTCTCGACCATCACAGCGTTCCCCCTCGACAGCGTCAAGACCCGTCTGCAGACGTATCCGTACAATGGCTTCTCGGACTGCGTCCGTACGACGTACCAGTCTGAGGGTGTTAGGGGATTCTTCCGAGGTGAGCAGAAAAGGCGCCACGCCGCAGCATGATTCTACGCCTCACGTGGGACATCACGTCACATCACAGAGACGTACCTGTGATTTCGTGGGCTGACTCCAATGACCCGATTCAGGTGTAACGGCTCCTTTGGCCAGTGTAACCCTCGTACGAACCGTGTCTTTCTCTATATACCAACGCTCGAAATATGTGTATTCCGACTGGATGGGCAAGAACTGTGGCTTTTGTCCCCTTGAGCATGTGAACAAGAACGGCGCCTATCCGAACCTGGGCACCATCGCCTGCTTCGGCGCAGCTGGAGCCACCGCGGGCTCTGCAATAACATTCATAGCCTGTAAGTTGGCGGACGATTTTACACTCTTGCTACAGCGGGCTCGATATCTAACCCCAAGATGACTGCAGGTCCCTTCGAGCTCACAAAGCTCAGTGCCCAGGTGTCCGTACTCATGGCCAATCAGAAAAACATAAACCCTCAGAAGCAAGCCATCGCCATGAGTTATCACAACAAAGGCACAATCCAGACCTTGCGAAATATTGTAAAGCACCGTGGATTCAAGGGGATGTACACTGGCTTGAATTTGCATCTGCGTATGATGTCCCTACCGTCTCTTAAATTCCAATCTCCTAACACGAGCTAGTGAGAGATACACTGGGAACAGGAATCTACTTTGCGACGTATGAAAGCAGCAAGCAGATCTTGACCACCATCAGTGGCAAAGCTGCTCACAAGAATCCCGTTGCCGTGTTGGCTGCCGGAGCCCTCTGCGGTATCGTATCATGGGCCTTGATATGTTGGTTTCCAGCCTCCACTGCAATCATCATGTTGGAATCATTGACCATGTGCTGACTAAACGCCATCTATAGATCCGATCGACTCGGTCAAGAGCATATACCAACGTAATGCCCTAATGTTCACCAGAGGACAAACGGTCCCAATACCCAAGATACAGTTCTTCAGAAAAGATATGTACCGCGGGCTAGGCGTCTCGATGGGCCGGTCTGCCGCGGTAAACGCGGTTTTCTTCTCGGCCTTTGAGTTCTTCAAAAAGAAGATCAACGCCGTCAAGGACTTTGACGAATGATGCATGAATCGGGGTTTTAAGCGAGTGGCAAATTACTGCCTACAATCCCATACGACAACGTGTTTTGAGCGCGAGAAAGGAACGAGTGAGAGGAGTGGCAGGTTTGCTCTGCTACCACCATCATCACCACCAAAACAGCATACAAACCATAGTTGAGCATGGTACGGTTTCTAAATTTGCATCTATAGTGTGTGTGTACTTGAGGACGCCCACCCAGAATTACAGGTCAGGGGTGAACTGTGGTTCAGAGCGTGGACACGATTCCGGTTCCCGTACATGGTTAAAAGGACAAGATTCGGAAGGTCCAGAGACGAGGGCACCAGCACACCGTATAAGTGAGTGCAGACAAGTGCGAGTCAACAACAGTACATGCAGCAAATCAAAGTTCCGCTTAGCATCTTGGGGTTTCGCATGCGAGCGGCAAATTAAATGACTAGCCAGCTGATGTCTGACCAGCATCCCCGTGAACATGTTGCTACACCATTATCAAAGTTAGGGTCAGGTGCCTAACAGGCTGGCTGTATCATGCCCCTATGTGATGCGCATGCTATGTATGTATGCTATACGATACACTGCTCCCTTTACACCACGCAAGCCAGTCTTAGTCTTGTCCTGCCAATACCAACCAAAACCAATGCTCAATGCCCACCCTAACGCCGAATCCGTTCACGTGCCGTGTTCATACTTGCCATGGTTATTATATCTCAACAATGGCCGGCTCATACTGTTACCTGGCCGCCAGGCCCTAAACCTCCCAGTGTGCCGTTCTCAATCACTCCTCAGCATGCTCTCCACCAAATCTCCAAGCGGGCCCCAAAAGTCCTTGCCGCTGGCTAGGTTATGCTCATCAATGAACAAGACGTACTGCTTGAAGCTGGTGTTCAGATGTGGCTCAAGGCCAAGCTCGCGAATGACGGGGTAGTGGTGGCAGTAGATGTGGGCGTACACGCGGTACATGCGCTTGAAGATCTGGCGAACGAGCGTGGGGAACGACTTGGGGAAGGGCACGCCGATCCGCGAAGGCAACACTGACTCGTTGTCGATGCTACTCTGCACCCACGACATCAGTTGCTCTATGTAGGCTGGTGCCGGCATCTTCGTAGGTCGCTTGTAAGTATCGCTGTCCTGCCAAAGATACTCGTACCTGGAGTGATGCGACGTTAGTTACAGATTGAGGGAGGGTATTCGTCGACTCGCGGATGACAGTTGGCAGAGAAGATATGGGATATTCTCGTAGCTCGTGTAAGGAGGTACTAACTCATCGGTAGCCTTCATCTCGGGGCATGACTGGGGTGAGCAAAACTCGGTGATGGCTCCGTATAGAAGATTGATCTGGTTGTAAAAGTCCACCATATTGACGGCCAGCCATTCGTTCTCGTCCTCGCCTTCAGGCAGCTTGACCACCTTGCGCAGACTGCCACCGCCGAGCGTGGCCTCGGCATACTGTCGCAGCTGATAGCTCGTGTTGCCGCCTTTACCACCGGGGCGGGCACGGAACTGATTGCGCGTTCGTTGGTTGCTAAAAGGGGGGGTATGTCAGTCGACTGCGCACGTCGTAGTCCAAGCTAGATCGCCTCGATTGGAGAAGCAGGAGATGCCCATCGAGTGGAAGGACATACACGGTGGTTATAAAGGACGTCATCCTGGGCGTTTTCTGTTGGCAAACACTGTACGAATATTGAATACTGCCGGGATGCTCGTTTCTCGTCGGGTTGGGTTTGCATATGTCGGATACAATTCAGTCGAGCTTCACGGCGCCGGGCGTTTCGGATACTTATGAAGTCGGCGTAGTTGTCCAGGACACAAGTGATGCTTTGCGATTGAATGGACGTAGAGTTGCAGGCTCGAATCGCGAGTCAAGGTTTAGGGAAAGGTGAAATAGAGTGACGTTGTGTTTGCTCGTGTTGTTGTTTACCCTGCCTACCTTACCTGATGAGCAACCGCAAGGGCCCGAGGTGGGGGTACCAGGTACTTCACTCTCGGAACTAACTCACGTACGGAGTAGTTAAGATACAGGGGCCTCAACAGTCGTACTTCGTAGTAAACGTTCTCCACACTTCAGCCTTACTGGATCTAACATCACTGGCAGTGTGGCACTTGTCCAGAAACTGCAGGGCATGGATCATGGGATATCGGCTCTCATTATCGCATATATGTCTGACACGTTATCCTCGAGCTGGAAACGTTTGGCCGACCTCAAGCAAATATATATGGAGATTGCGTCTAGTTAACAAACCCCTGATTATCGCAGTGTGGAAGCGGAAGGGAGAGCTACCGGTATCCGTACCTTCTTCGATCGGTAGATGTCACGATTCTTCCTAAATGCGTGAAACTTGGTGCTGCACATCGGAGCTAACAACTCAGGATGCAGTAGCCGCAGTATCACAAGCACCCGAACCAATTGCCTAGGCAATGAACTGAAATAAAGGGTGGTATCATCAATGGTCACATGTGCAGCATATCCAAGTCGCACTGGTTCTCGTGTCTGTTTGAGGCACCAAGGGCGGGCGTGTTGACGCGAACTCAGCAGCGACTGCTTCGATAACTTGCTTGGTCCGTATCCCACGTGGGACGGAAGAAGACGGCGGTTCTTAGTGTTCCCTGGTGAATTCTATCAGGGAGTGAGGCCTATTGATTGGCCTTCGCGTCCCACGTGTACTATGTACGTACGGAGTACTCCGTAGTATGCGCTGAGTTTGGGGGGGTCATGGATTTTGGTCAACACGGTCTCACAGAAATGCATTTTATTGATCTGTGCGCTGAGAGGATACGATGCCTACTGTGTGTACGCGATTCCTTACACCAAGCCGAGGCACCACCGGACTAACGCGAAGCGCTTAGTTACCTGTTTACGAAACATGTCGTCTTGTAGACTGGTTCAATGGGCAACCATGCTGTGCACTGGTACCTCTTGATTAATCCCTGCAACTTGCGAGCCTCTATCCGTACTTAGTAAGTTAGTACCTCCGTAGTGGAGTCAACAACGAAGGAGGGGTCGCTCTTAGCGCTAGAGTCTAGAGAGTGCACCTAAGTCTATTCGGCGATAATGGATAATCAACATTACCCCGGCTCTCCTCACCCAACACATACACACTTCCAGGATTCTGTGGTTGGACAGTCAACAATCCCGTCTGCTCTTTGACGCTCAAGATCCAGCCGGATAGAGACCGAGAGCCCGCTGGAACCCACTACGGTCTACCGCTACCCTTCCCCGACGACCGACAGACATCCATTGTATCGCGCATGGCCATCGCCCAGCACCCGTCGCTTGTCACACGCCACGAAGCAGGTCGCCTCAGACAATGACTTCCTAGGTTTTGCCGGCGCCTCGAACACCACCAGGCTTCCCCTGCGTACCTCCATTGAGATATAGTCACCGCGAGCCGTCCCTGGATATTCATGTGCATCCTAGCCGGCTCCTCAAGTCGTCTCCCTGTCTCGTGAAGCCTAGCGAAACCCAAAACCCAAACCCAGCTCTCCTCGTACTGTTGGTACGGCCGCTCTGGATTCCGTTGGCCTTCTTGCGTTCTTGACGGGTGTTTGTTGTCGTTGTTTGTGCTGCTGCTGCTGCTGCTGCTGCTGCTGTCCTGTACGTGTATTTGTACGCCTCATCATGGCCCCGGGCGACGCCGGCTTTCAGCATTCTCACAAGCTTCCAGGAGATAGCGAATCGCCGCCGCGAGTTAGAGCTCTCCGGACTCGCCAGCCATCTACCGCCTCCACTTCGCCTTCGGAGCCATCAGTCCACTCCAGCGCGACCAACTCGACCTCGGACTTCTATTGTACCGGGATATCTGTTTTTGACGATCCCGAATCGCCCTCGTCTCTCGTGTCGTTCGAATCTCTTGTAGACGACGCTTTCTTCCTACGTCGCTACTCTCCCGACGGTTCAGACCACATCTCTCGACGCGCAAATTCACTCAGTGTGCATCGCAATGCCAGCCCGCTCTCGGAGTCTCGACCAACCCCGCGAAGACAGTCTTTGACCTCGTTCGAATTGGCAGCTCGGGTATGATACGCTGCGTTGGTTTTACAGAGTACAGGAGCAACCCGCGAGTCCAGTTGCTAACGTAAAGCGTCTAGTCCCGCGCACGCTCGACAATGGAGAGTATCAATATCACTGTCATAGGGGCCAATGGCGTGGGCAAATCCCACTTCATCCAGAGGGCCATGGGCCTGCCGCGAGCCCCTGGGCCTCAGCCTACCACAGCGCGCATACACTGTGACAACATTCCGTATGCCGTCGCCCTGTTCGAGCTGGATCTCGAATACTTCGACGTAAACCCCGAGCGTCAGATACAATGGCCGAAGCAGATAGGCGGTGCCTTGATGCCACCCATCGACGGTGTGCTGCTCTTGTACGACGTGATGAACCGCGACAGCATCATCGAGCTGCCGCAGACTTTGAGTGAGTAACTCACCTGCCTGAGCACCGGGTTCATTTGTCTTAAAAGCCGTGTAGTGGGTGTGGGCTAACAATTGCAGCCGCTTTGGTGAACTCGTCATTACCCACCGTGCTGGTTGCTACCAAGTGTGATAACCCGGACAGCGCAAGGCAAATTGACACCGAAAGCCTTGCTGCCGCTTGCCAATCTTGTATCGCAAGTTTCAAGACCTCATCCAGCAAGCCGGAGAGCGCAAGGATGGCCATGTCGACGCTGCTGAAAGCATTGATCACACACCGCCTAGGTAACCAAGCCACATTCATATCTAACACGAGGATTAAGGCGTTCTGGTGCATTGATACCTCATCAGTTTTTCTTGTTTTTTGGGGGGCGAAGGGTTGACTTACGAAAATTGTTTAATGGACAGAAGCTGATGATCTTCTAGAGGAAGCCGCGGAGGGTACCGGCACCAGGCGCAGAGCAGCTTCGGCTGCACACTTGGACATGCCCATGCCTATAGACTTGTCGGGCGGTCGACCCATGAGCCAGCACAGCAAACATAGCCGCGCAAGCTCGGATATGTCACTTGTACGGGGCATTCCCGTGCAGCCGGGCAAGGCTCATCGCAACCCGTCTCGATCGCCACATATCGATTATTCAGGGAACCCGGCTTACTTTCACGACAGCGCGGGGGATGATGGTACACAGACCGTCTCCAGCATGCTGCGCACTCCTGGCATCCGCCTCGACCGTCAGAATACCCCTTCGTTCATGGATATCGAAGAGTCTGATGGTGAATCATTCGGCTACCACGACGATATACCGATCCTACAACGTAGCGACGAGATCTCTCTCGACCGGCCGGCCAAGAAGGCCGGTATCACATTCGACGAGCTCGTGGATCGCCTTCTCGCCCCGAAGATGTCGAGGGCAGATAGCAACTTTGCCGATATCTTCCTGTGCCTCTACCGCAAATTTGCCGCACCTGGCGAACTCTTCACGGCCATCTTGTCGCGAATGGACCGTGTCAAGGAGGAAAAATCCATGCACTACTTGACCAAGACGTCTACACTCCTACGCATCATTGAAACAGTCGCCAAGTGGGTGGCAGCATACCCTGGCGATTTTGCCCGGCCGACGACGAGGAGAATCCTCGAGGACTTCATACGGCACTTATCAGCCGAGCCTATATATGCTGCCGCTGCGCAGCAAATGCGCCGCAACCTAGAATACAGTGTCATTGAAGATGATGACACTGGCTGGGCGAAAGCTGACGAGTTGGAAGATGACTCGACGTCAGGCGTATCAAGCCTTGGCAGAGATGCCAGCAGAATGGCCGAGATGAACGAAAGCATGAGCTCCCTCAGCGTAGACGATCCAGCTGTTAGGAGGCCGTCTGCAAGTTCGTCGCTCGTCACAGATGGAGGCCCTCCGTCCAA
Source organism: Arthrinium puccinioides (assembly GCA_022414665.1). Classification (NCBI taxonomy): domain Eukaryota; kingdom Fungi; phylum Ascomycota; class Sordariomycetes; order Amphisphaeriales; family Apiosporaceae; genus Arthrinium; species Arthrinium puccinioides. Next base: position 1,806,444 of record JAIUNF010000005.1, read on the forward strand.
GGTTCATCAGTTCCAGTTCCATTCGTTCGAGGACTACGAGCGAGAGGCTGCCACCATGGTGCCTACGTATACCATGCCCCTGACGAAATTTCGCTATCACATCTTCATGGATACGTCGGATGATGATATTGCGGACGAAATGACGAGAATTGACTGGGTCATGTTCTCGTCAATCCGCATTCGCGATCTTGTACGACATGTCAGCTTGAACACTCAGCAGAAGGACAAGTGCAGGAGTATGAAGAACGTGAATCGCATGGTCACGCACTTCAACCACGTTGCGAAGTGGGTGGCGAACATGATTTTGATGCGGGACAAGGCTAAACACCGCGCGCTAATGCTGGAGAAGTTCATGAATATTGCCTTGAAACTTCGTGTGCTGAACAATTACAACGGCCTCGCCGCTGTGCTTGCCGGTATCAACGGCACTGCCATTCATCGTCTAACCCAGACCCGAACTCTTGTCCCAACCGACATAACGAAGCGGTTCGCTCGCCTGGTGCTTTTGATGGGAACACAGAAGAGTCACTTTGCTTACCGGCTTGCATGGGAAAACTCACCTCTACCTCGTATCCCATTCATGCCACTGCATCGGAGAGACTTGGTCTCGGCAGAAGAAGGCAGTATGACCTTTGTTGGACCGGAGAGTGACCGCATCAACTGGAAGAAATTCGAGGTTCTTGGAGAGATCATACTCCCCATCATCAAAAGCCAGGGCACGCCATACCCAAATCTCACCAAACACGACGTCGCGAGGGAGCTTATCTTGGACTGTCTGATGCCTACTGATGACGAGGTAAGACCTTGACAGCGTTTTATCAAGCCACTATGCTAACGCAGATGCAGGATATTTACCAGCGTAGTATAACGGTGGAGAGTTCTGGTGGGAGTGCCTTTGATCTTGGGAAGAAGAAATTCCCCTGGTTTGCCAACAACAAATAGTGAGACTGCAAGTCAGTTTCCAGCAAGGCGGTCGGTCGGTACAGTAGGGGTCGAGGCTCACGAGTGAGCCAGCCTCTGACCATTCACGGATGTCGTTGATGTTTCGGCGTTGAGAGGTTGTGATCTGGACATAGATCGGGTGTCTGCATAAACAGAGCCTAGTAGTACCCTTATACCATCATCCGGTTTAGCTAATGATTGCGTTTTTACAGCGTGGAATTACTTCATGTATGAGTTTGAATATCCTTGGTCATTTCGTAGATCAATAGATGAACACTTTCGGGGTTGCACAGTTGCGACATTCGTAGAATGGCCGTGATTCAGGTATAAGTCTTCTCTTTCATCCTGAGAATTGCCCGCTTTGTTAGACTTGTGCCTGGCCAGGTAGTATCAGACTTCTCATCAAGGTAAACCAAGAGGTCATACGGTTTAGCGACACATCTTCCGGCGCCCCCTGTCCGCAAGTCTCGCGCGTCTTTCAGATAACAAGTAAGCTCTTGGATTCCGGCCGCGGACGTAGTGTCTGTCGATGGACTGGGATTGCGATTGATCACCGACACCGGGTGTCTTTAGCAACAGTTGACCCTTGCCATTCTAATTTCCCGCCGTCTCCTCTCCATAGCTCTCCCCTTCCCTTTATTAGGGACAGCTTGTGGATATCGCACATGGCCGATGATCGTGATGTTAGAACTGCTCGGGGCGTCCTTGTGTCATGCCGTGTAAATAGCAATAGCGGTCCAGGTTATAGGTAGCTTTAGAGGCTAGCCGATGGCAGATCAGCGTGTGTCCGTTGCCATTGCCGTTGAGTAAGGAGACACTTCAGGCAAGGAAGAAGAGCTTCGCACCACACCCCTTTCATGACATCTTGCACTGCCAGTGTCACGGACGTCGATGCAACATCGTGATCATCATCACTTCCAGCGGAGTGCTTCGGGATTCCCTGATGGATGAGACGCTGACCAATGGACACAGATGGCCTGTCTCGCCCCGTTTCAGGTAGCCCAGGAAGCTGCTAGCACGACCTGATGAATAAAAGAGTCCGACAGCTGAGTATCAGTGATCGTGACTGACAAATACGCATATGCCGTTACTGTGATATGGATCTGCCATATCTGACCTGAGAATGTACCGGTATACGGTTGTCAGATAAACCAAGACCAACCTGCCTCGGGTTTGACAGCGGATAGAGTGCGGCTCCTACAGGGGAAAAAAGATCACGATACTTTGTACATAGTCGAGATCAATCGTTATGGAGCTCAGAGACTGACCCTTGTTTATTAACAGTACACAGTAGTGAGAATGCAGCGGGACAACCCTGGACCAGGGTCACGATTGGTATCTGGCCATGAAGTATCCGTAACTAGATAGTTACCTTCTGGCTGGAACAAGCGTGACGTTCTAGTTACGTAGTAGCATGCTTGGTTTTACTGGAATATGTCATGTCTCGTTCGTTCGTTCTCGCCTACGTTACCCTGCAGCCGATGCGGAGTGGCTGCGGACTTGATATTAGCGACTGCGCCCGATTAGTGCCCCCTGCTTGGCTGGGGTTGACACTTACATAGCACCGGGGTCAACTTTCGACTACTTCGACGAAGAATGTAACTATCACAGTATCTCGATGTATTCACCGGGGAGTCGTCTCCATAACTGCAAGTACGTACTACAGTACTGTGGTAACTATCCATACTACGTACGTACAGTAGTACACAGTAGTACTTCGTAGGATGGGAAGCGGGAACACTCCCCTGTCATCGCAGATACTACTATTCGTAAGAGGAACCGATTTGCCGTTGACTTCTGCCTGCTCGCTGGCGGCGGTTGTACTAGTGACTGCACTCATGCGGTACCAACTCGCTCACTGTCTCCTGACTCTCCTCGCTCAAAGCCTCTCGAGGTTGGTTTTGAGTACCGGTTGACTTGGCTATCTACAAGCCTCGGTTAGGCCAAGCGACCCATTTTTATATGCAGCTTCGAACAGGGGGTGTGGATACGTCCAAGAAGTTCCGTACTCCGTAACGTGCTCCGATCACAGTAGTAACGTACGGAGTAGTCATGTGGTAACTTTACTACGTATTCTTTCTGGCCGTCGGTTGAGCGGGACGGAGCATTTGCCACCACGTTTGTGGATCCGGCTAGCTTCCCTCTGCGCAGTTACCCCTGTGACGAGTCCATGTCCACGTCCCCAACCCCGACCCCCTGATTGAGGATGGATGACAGGGTTCAGCATAACATTAGATGATGACTTTCTCCCATCATCTCGAACTCCGGGAAAGTCGTCACGTAGCCACCGCCCGCGCCGCTCTCGCCTACTGATGTTGGGGCAGAGCCAATTCCATCACCATCACTACGAACAACATGATCCGTGAGAGGGGGCCAAGATCGATGGCATATTTCGACGGCGCGACGCTTTTGCCAATAGTCCTATGCATCTCTCTGTCATGGTCCACGCTACGGGCCTACGGCGGAAGCCAACCATCGCCGGAGAACTCGTGGAGTAGCCGATGGTGCGTAACAGCGGCCCCTGGCACCGCATTGACAACGGCTGTGGATGCTAGCTAGGTAGTTGAGGCCATCTACTGTAGTATTGTGGTGTATCATTCAATGACATGCCGCATGCATGTCGTGACGAAATCTGCAAGCCTCGGCGAGTCTCCCAGGCCCATGTCGGGACCCAGCAAGAAGTGGCGCGTCCCAATAGAAGGCCTACTAGAATGCCGAACGACGGCAACTAGTTTCCGGGCCCCAACGTATGCCCATGCGAAACCTACATATTGCAAGTCCCAAGCCAAGGGAGATTGCGACGTGCCGAATACTACGAATGTGTACGTACTATTCCCGGTACGGCGGTTGACCGGGAAAGGGTTGTATAAGAGAACGCGACGGCGCATGCGTGGGGGATGTAGAACTTGGCCAAGTAGCATCCATCCCCTTGGGCAGAGCTTCCTTCTTCTCACCCTAGTCGTTCCTTAACGGTAAGTCGAGAGCCCAACGCCCGTATTTCAGTACCTAGGCTGACTAGAAGTGCTCCGCAGTTGCTCTGGCCTTTCAGCGCTGCTAGAATACCATGCTGTTCCGCTCCCTGTTCAGCCTCATGGCTGCCGCTGCTCCTCTCGCGAGGGCAGTCGATCTCACCGGCTACGAGTACGTCGTAGTCGGCAGTGGTGCCGGCGGTGGGCCGTTGGCCGCCCGTCTCGCCATGGCCGGCCACAAGACACTGCTGATCGAGGCCGGTGATGACCAGGGTGCCAACGTCAACTACACCGTGCCTGCCTTCTCAGCCAGATCCTCCGAGGACGATCACCTCTCGTGGAACTTCTACGTGCGCCACTACGCCGATGATGCCACGCAGGCTCGAGACTTCAAGACTGTCTACGACCTGCCCGATGGAAGCGAATACATCGGTCTCGACCCTCCTCAGGGTGCCGTCATGAAGGGTACTCTGTATCCTCGTACAGGCACCCTTGGTGGCTGCACTGCCCACAACGCCTTGATTGCCGTGTACCCCCACCAGTCTGATTTCGAGTACCTTGCCAACCTGACTGGTGATGCCTCATGGAGCGCCAGCAACATGCGCAAGTACTTCATCAAGTTGGAGGATAACAAATATGCCCCCCTTGCTCCTGACCACGGCAGAAGCGGCTGGCACTCGATCGATACAGCGCCGCTGACCATCCCTCTGCAAGACGCCGGCCTGCTTTCCATGCTTACCGGTGGAGCTTTTGCCCTAGGCAACTGGACTCAGTCCATCTTCAACTTCGGCACTCTGCTCCTTGATGACGCCAACTCGGCCTCCGACGATCGCGACCACAAGCCTGGATACTATCAGATTCCCGTCTCGACCAATGACGGTGCCCGCAACGGTGCGCGCGAGTTTGTCGTCGCCACCCGCGATGCAGTCAACGCAGACGGTAGCAAGATGTACCCCCTGGATGTCAGACTCAACTGCCAAGTCACCAAGGTTGTGTTCGATGAGTCTGTCACCCCCCCTCGAGCCACCGGCGTCGAGTTCCTTGACGGCGCGCACCTTTACAAGGCCAGCCCCATGTCCAAGACGGCCGCGGCTGGTGTGCCTGGCAGCGCAGCGGCAAGCAAGGAGGTCATCGTCGCTGGAGGAGTGTACAACTCGCCCCAGCTGCTGAAGCTCAGCGGTGTCGGCCCCAAGGAGGAACTCGAGTCTTTCGGCATCAAGGTCATCAAGGACCTCCCCGGTGTCGGAACGAACCTTCAAGATCACTACGAGATCAGCGTCCAGGGTCAGTTGGATAACCAGGCGGAGTGGTCTGCTTTCGACGGCTGCACATGGCAGCTCGACGGCGCCGACTCGGCCGATCCCTGCCTGGACAAGTGGGAGAACCCCGACCTCCTCGGTGACCGCGGTACGTACGCGTCGTCTGGTCTTGCTGCTACCATGCTTTTCAAGAGCAGCGCCGCTGCGAACGACGACTTTGACTCATTCGTCTTTGGCGGTCCCATCAACTTCCGCGGCTACTTCCCCGGCTACTCCATCAACGCGACCAAGGAGCACAACTGGTGGACCTGGGCCATCCTCAAGGCTCACCCGCGCAACACGGCCGGCTCGGTCACGTTGCGCTCGGCGGACCCTCTCGACATGCCCGATATCATCTTCAACTACTACGACACGGGCGTCGGCGACTACGAGGCCGACCTCCAAGCGCTCTACGAGTCTGTTGAGCTGGCCCGCGACGCCATGAAGCGTCAGCTTGTGCCCATCACCGAGGTCATGCCCGGCCCCGATGTACAAGGAGAAGCGGCCATCAAGCAGTGGGCCAAGGACATCACCTGGGGTCACCACGCTTCTTCCACCTGCCCCATCGGTACCGACACGGACCCAATGGCTGTCCTGGACTCCAAGTTTCGCGTCCGCGGCGTGCAGGGACTTAGAGTCGTTGATGCCTCGGTCTACCCCCGTATCCCGGGTACCTTTACAGCCGTCTCCACGTACATGGTTGCGGAGAAGGCGGCAGACATCATTATCAACGGATTGTAGGCATTAGCTACCAAGTACTCGCCGAGTTGGCTTGGAAGGAGGTCTCATTGATGTCGGGCGCAGAGGTCACTTCACACTAGGAAATGCATAGACGCCAACGCTGTTGTTATTACTAAGGTTAGTAGCTAATAATTGAACCACTCACTCACTACCATGGTTCATCGCAACTATCTCTCTCTACTAGTCAAGTACGTTCTTGGTACTGTGCAGTACTTTGTAGTAGCCGAGTCGACGTCGGAGCCAAACCCCCACCCTCCCCACATAAAACCCCTCAAGCCAATACCGAGTTACTGGCAAAAGCTACTTAGTACTTCGAAGTTTTTACTACGTACCCAGTACGGATAGACGGGTGTAAGTTACGAGTTCAGAGTTCATCACTGCACCAGAAGGGGACCCCTAGATTCATCGCGCCAAGAGATATTGTGTGGGTGCGGAAAGGTGTCGGGTAGGCAAGCATACATAGTTAAAGGGGGTATCCAGGTAAGTATGTACTTACGAGTATCCGTACGTACTTACTGTGTAGTAAACTCAAGTCTTACTGTGACAGTACGGAGGTACATGCACTAGCACAGAAATGATACCCTGCCAACCTGTCAAGCTAGAAAGGCACGAACGACCCAGTAAAATTTCTGCTCGGAGTGTCTAGAGTGGGTTGGGCTGGTTTGCACTACTTAGTTCTCATACGGAGGTACCCTGCAGCATACTGTCAGTAATACCTGTCGTTTTGGGCCTCGACAGGTCACGAAAAACGAAAACAAAAACAGAAAGAATACACTCCAGTCTCCAGTTACGGAGTACTGATGTATGCTATTCAGACACACAAAAACTTGAAGACCGGTCTTTCATTATTCTCCGTAATTGTGACGAGCAGATGTGCCTCGGTTGACTGCATTCATTGTCTCGGTCAAACTTCCAAGCCTGTCACTAGCGATCTACAAAGTACTTCCACAAGTTGAAGAACCGCACTTCAGACTGGGTTGGATGAAACATACGTAGTACTACGTACTCCGTACTCCGTACACAGTAGTGCGGCGGGTGTACGATGCCCGATTGAGAAAGCATGTGGCCGATCTCTGAAACAACTGCACCTCGGCCTCCGCCTCTCATTAACTAGTAGTTAACTTGACTTCTGAACAACAGCAGTCGGTTCGTTGCAGAGGCGCAACGTTGTGGTTGAGGCCAGTTCTTTATCAACAAGCATCTGTATCCTCTTTTAACGGATACGGAGTACGGATACCTGGTTCGACACTAGGAGTATCGTCTTGGGATCGATCGTTTGTCATCAACCTGCTTGACTCCATCGTATGTTGCACGGTTGGCGGAATGACCGGATCGGCCGACCGGCCAACACACCAAGCTGGTTAGCAAGCGATGCATCCCCAAGATGACAGCTCCGTGCCAGTTATGGGTCAACGTGGATTGTGATCCCTCTGTAGCGCCCCCTGCTGCGCTGCTGCCTTCTCCTACTCTCGACGGCGCTCGCCTAGCTTGCTACTCACGTTTACGTACGGAGTAGTTACGGAGTAGTACCCTGCAACGTTAACTATCCCTCCTCCATGCGCTCTCGTGGCAAGTGGAGAGCATCGGGCCAGGAGATTGTGTCGGTTCTGCATCAACTCGTGCCCTGCTCACTCGGAAATGGCACGTTCGTGTAGCGTGCGGGATCGGTCTGCTGCTTCTATTCTAGTCCGCCCCTGCGTAAGCGTCGGCAGACTTACGAATACCTAGAACGGATGGATTCGAACTCTCTTCCCCCTCTGCTACACGCACTACTACTGCGCACGCAGTAGGTACCGGTAGGATGTTGCTCAAGGGCCACGCTTCATGCCCTACGACTGAGCTAACTAGTACCACCGGCGCGTGAAAAAGAGAACCCCCCCAACGGTCAACCTGCTTCGGTACATCCAGCTCATCTGCAAGGCCACCTTGGCCTGCACTCAGCGACAGGGGAGGCTGAAGTGCCGGGGAGCATGCCGACCATGGGATTCCACGTTGCCCCCTTGTTGGACTTTGGATCGTCGCTTGCCGTCACATTGGGGGGGCCCGTAGGATGATAGGAGGGGGTCCAAGCAGCCCGACTATCCACCGCGTATTGAATGGGATGAGGTGGGTAGCCGGACGATGAGGTCTACTACGGTAACGTTAGTAGATCTACATATTGAAGCCAGGACCTAACTACCCACAGTTATATCCGCGCCGGTATTGGGGAGTCGAGTTCTGCCTTCTAAAGTGCATGGCAGCCTCCCAGCAATTCTTCCCCGAGTGGTAAGGGAGCAGTATCGCGTCTTAATCCTCCGAATCGCCATCGTGTCGTCAGCAACCGGCCGAACCTTCTCTTTCGCCGGGTCAGCTGCGTACGGTCTGCAGAGACAACCACGACGACATCGACGGCAATCATCTGGCTTCTTCAACATGGCTAGCGAGGATCACCCCAACCGAGGCCATGAGCTCATGAGTGTCGACATTTTCTTCTTGACGATAGCCCTCATCGCATGCTTCTTGAGATGCTACACTCGGTTATTCATGGTGAAGGCTTTCGGGGTGGATGATATGCTCATGGTCGCTTCAATGGTATGGGAAACCGATCCTTTCCGCCGACAGCGAAAGCTCCACGACACACCGATGCTGACGAGTTGTTAGGTGTTCTTCACTCTGTACGCCTCCTTTTCGATGGCTGGTGTGCACTATGGAACCGGTCAGCATTTCGCGGACGTGGAGCCGTCAAGTTACTCCACAGCCATGAAGGTATGCGATGTCTACATCCGCTGCTCAACTCGGCTGCGCATCGACAAAGCTGACATTTCCGAACCGCAGTGCTGGTATTTTTGCTACTTGTTCTATACCAGCTCCATGATCTGTTCCAAAATCTCCATCGGTTACTTTCTGCTCCGCATCGCCGTGAAAAGGATGCATCGGTTGGTCATCTATGGCGCCATGGGGATTTCAGTCGTCGCTGGACTGGCCTTCTTTTTCGTCACTATCTTTCAGTGTAACCCTTCCCACCATTTCTGGACACGATACATCATGGCTCCGGGAATGTGCCTCAACCCTGATGTCGTCATCGGCCTTGGCTTCCTATACAGTTCCTTCAGTGTCATCTCAGACTTCACCTTTGCCATTCTACCTGGATTCCTCATATGGGATCTCCAGTTGAATCAGAGAACCAAGCTCGCCATCATACCACTCTTGGCAATGGGTTGCATGTGAGTTACTCACCCCAGTGCTGTATCCTTGACTCAATGCTGTTTAGCCGCTGACGTTTCTTTTCTTTTCAACCGACAGTGCCAGCTCTGCCGTTGTTGCCCGCTTTCCTTACATCATTCGACTTCGAGAAGAGTGGGATTTCCTTTGGGCTACGCTCGACATCGCCATCTGGTCGACCGTCGAACAGGGCCTGGCCATTACGGCCGGAAGCCTGGCGACGCTCCGCCCCCTATTCAAGCTGGTTGGGTACAAGCTCAATTGGACATCGAAACCGACGGCTGCCAAGCCCTCTGGCTATGCGGACAACCCAGCCAACAACATGCAAAGCGGCCGTAAGCTCAGCCGTGCCGGTCTTGACGATTACCACAACAGTCATGTCTCGGGCAACTTCTCCCCGCTGGATGACACCGAGTCGGGCAGGTTTGGCCACGTTGCCGCCTGCCAGGCTATCCCGCTGTCAAGAGTGGAAACCAAGACCACGGGCGGGAGGAACAACAGCCGCGGCGCGCTGACGACAATGAGGACCCTCAGCGAGAAGAACGAGAGCGACGAAGAGCTTCACAGGCATGGCTCGGGGGAGCCGGGTGGAAACACGCAGATGATGCCCAAGAGCTTCCTGGTGGTAGATGAGCGATGAGAGCGTCATCCCGTCATCCCGTCATGCCTTAATTCTGATATGTGATTTGCGAAAATAAAGATGCCATGGCAACCTATACACCCTTGAAAACAGCGCTAAACAAAGATACGTGAACATGTCGAAGCGCACATATACGCATGGTGTGGCCTGCCGCCTGCCGCCTTCCTCCACAGTGAAGATCTGAAAGTCAACCCTTGCTACCAAATACCTAACAATATGCGATATGATTTTGCTCTTGATAGGTCATGTCGCGCTCGGTCTCGTTCTCGTTCGAGCACGTTGTCACGTCGCATCAGACCAAAGCATGTCACATAAACTTATTTACTTACCCTAGCAAGCCAGCGGATTACGAGCCTTGGGTTGTCGGGCTACTACTGTGTACTTCGTACTTTGTGTGTTCGATGGGTATTGCGTCTTGAACAAGACCAGGTAAACCCGCACGTCGGCGGAGTTCCACTCCACCTGCGGAACACAATACTACGTACTCCGTATGTCTCATTTCGGTCGCTCCCCGTGGCATTCTTCCCGCCTGCCGCCTGAAGCATGAAAGTCGTCATTTGAGAAGAGGAGCCAGGCTTAGATGTTTACCGTGGATTCCTCCTCGTTAGTAATCACCGTTACATTGATCCAAGAGCAGTATGACCCACGCCGAGGTTGCGGTGGGGTGATGTCGCACAAGCGTCTTGCTGTGTATGAACAAATTTACTACGTATGATTTCTCGACTCTAAAGTACATGGTGGGAATTGATGGCGACTTTCGAAACAACAACGACGCTTTCATCGTCCCTTTAAACGGGGTACTGTGAATGTGAACAGTCGTCGACGAATTAAGGTTGATTATCCCTTGCTGAGACTGACTCGAGTGCTCCTGTTAACGTTGCCATTGGATCGGAGGCGCAGGACGGCTTGTTATTGGATGACAGTTTCCTTAACCCTTACGGTGCTAGCGTTGTCCAGCCCTGATCCATGCTAATCAGAGACTTTAAAAGCGGTGAATCTGCAACCGTCTTGTTGGTATTGTTCATAAGCACAAGACTCTCGCTCAAATATCCGTACGGGAAGACCTGCGCACCAACTAACTATCATCATGTACACATTAGCACTCACCTGCTTCGGAGTTGAAACTTGATTGCGCGAAGCCTTTGCCGTGACGGTTGGGCCACGGTGGATCCTATCACAACAATTGCACGTCTACTTATCTGTACGGAGTAGTAGTTTACGCTTTCGTTGAGTCCAAGTGCACCTGATTCACATTTCTAGCTATCCGTATGAGGAACGAGAACGAGGTAAAACTGGTACGCAGTTCAATGTGGTAGCCACGAGTGACCATGGTATGTATGTATATATGACGTGTATTCACCTACAGGATTACGGATACGGAGCATCGAGCAGTTAATCCGACTCCGGGCTAACGGCCATCCGTCATGAGGTTTCCACTGGGAATCCCCAGTTTTGTTTTCTCGGTGTCGTCAGTCTCTCGGGGAGATCCTGTTAACGAACAAGTTTATAACGAAGTAGACGATACGAAGGTAGCATTGAGAATGTGAGCTTGTGTTCTAGACCGTTCTCTATGAACACTGAACAAGCCTTTCTCTCGGTCATGGCTGGACCTAACCGTTTCTGTCAAGACCAAAGAAACCCGATCATCGTCTTTGGAGGCTCAGATCGAATCTTGGCGAAGACAAAAGGTACGCAGCATTACATCATTCCCGTCAAAATGGCGGTGTTGGCAGGCCGCCGGGGGAGCTCCAGCCACACCTCATTGCCTCTATACTGCAATGCATGTCATAGCACACCAAAGCGCGAGTCAATGTACCTGCCAAGCTCTCGCATTTGAGCCTCAAAGCTCCCCAGCGCCGCCACACCGTCATTTCCCCTCACTGCCCCAGCATCATCACTGTGGCATGGCAGCGGCGACCTCGCGTTTCTCCACGGGGCACCGCTTCACCCCAAGTCCATTATTCGTTAGCTCCAAAACTACAAGTGCAGTACTCCGTACGACGTACGTAAACTCTAGGGGTAGCTGTCGGCACATTTGCTCTCGTGCAGCTCGCGTACCTGAATCGATTGTTGCTACACCTCCACGTCTCACGTCTCACGTCTCACAAGCCCTTTTTCCTCTTTCTCGTGACCGCCTCGGGACGACAAGCCGGCTGTTCGTGCGGCTCTGGTTAAGAGTCACGACCGTCTTGACCTCTCAACCCCTCTTAACCTCTATCTGCACTCCTCCGCCCGTCTTCACGCCCCCAGGTCCGACAAGATGGTTGTTTTCGACGGCCACGAGTACCTCACCGAGGAAGAGAAACGTCTGAAGGAAGACCGTGATCGTGTCAAGTACTGGAAGAAATGGGGTCCCTACGTCGCTGAACGACAGTGGGCCACAGGCAAGACACGAACATTCCACCGCAAGGTGATGCGTCGCTGACCGATTGACATCTAGTCCGAGAGGATTACAGTGCCGATGGTGATGCCTGGAGTCGTAAGTGCAATGAGGTCTCACATCTTAGTCACGCCCCACACGTATACCCTCGTGAACTATGCTGACCGACGCGTTGTCCAACAACAGATTTCAGCCACGACCATGCACGTTCTCGAGCCTTCCGATGGGGCGAGGATGGCATCGCCGGAGTCTCGGATACACATGGTCTGCAAAACATTGCCTTTGCTTTCTGGAATGAGGAAGAGTACGCCGAGCCGAGCCAAGTTAAAGAACGCGTTACTTACACTCGCTTAGCCCGTTCCTGAAGGAGCGACTCTTTGGGCTATCCAACCCTCAGGGCAACCATGGCGAGTCCATCAAAGAGGCCCATTTCCACCTTGACAACACTCCTGTATGTAACCCCTGCTTACCTACCAACCATGGGTCCCATCCCCACTAACCACTATCGCAGACAGTAAGTAACGCCCGAGCTCGTTCGTGCCAACAGATACTCACAACAGCACCAGCACGCCTACATGAAGTATCTGTACAAATATCCGCAAAAGGCTTTCCCTTATAAGGACCTGCTCGAGGAAAACGCCAGGAGAGGCAAGACCGATAAAGAATACCAGATCATTGACACGGGTATCTTCGAGGAGGACAGGTACTGGGATATCATCATTGAGACTGCCAAGGACGATGATGACCCCGAGGACCTCCTCTTCCGAGTCACGGCATGGAACAGAGGTCCGGATCCTGCCCCTCTACACATTATCCCTCATGTCTGGTTCCGCAACACGTGGGCATGGGGAAGGGAGGCAGAGGACAAGAAGCCCAACATTCAGGCGCACGGCGAGAACATGGCAAAGTCAAAGCACCATAAGCTCGGCGACCGTTACGTTCTGCTCTCGCCATCCCCTGGTGTTGGCCCCAGTGGACAAGATGTCCAGCCCGAACTCCTGTTTACTGACAACGACACCAATATCAACCACCTCTATGGACAGGAAAACAAGGTACCGTATGTCAAGGATGCTCTCCACCGGTACATTGTCGATGGTGAAAAGGAGGCCGTCAACCCGGCCAAGACTGGCACGAAGTTAGGAGCTTGGTTCCAATTTAACGAGTCTGGCGGTGTAGCTCCCGGAGAGTGCGCTGGTAAGTTGGCGTTACTTCGTTGCGGTTGCGGTTGTGACAGTGTATTGATGTTCGTTGACAGTGGTCCGCTTCCGCTTCTCCCAGAAGAGCGATTCATACCTTGATGAGGAGGATTTTGATGACACCATTGAGAGACGACGAGATGAAGCCGATGACTTCTATTATCGAATCAGCCCCCTGCCCATGTCTGACGACCTTCGCAACATCCAGCGCCAGGCTTTCTCCGGGATGATGTGGTGCAAGCAGTATTACCAGTTCATCTGGGACGAATGGGCAAACGGCGATCCGGCCCAGCCGCCGCCGCCTCCCGAGAGAAAGAGCATCAGGAACGAGCAGTGGAGACACCTTCACATTGATGACATCCTGTCGATGCCCGATTCCTGGGAATACCCCTTCTTCGCTGCTTGGGACAGTGCGTTCCACTGTATACCCCTGGCCATGATCGATCCAGATTTTGCCAAGAAGCAGCTCGATCTCTTCACCCGGGAGTGGTACTGCCACCCCAATGGCCAGGTTCCTGCGTATGTATACTGCCATATCCCTGGTCAAAAATGCGATGCTAATATGGCTACAGCTACGAATGGAACTTTGGAGACGTCAACCCTCCTGTACATGCATGGGCGACGTTCCGTACGTTCAAGATTGAACGCAAGCTGTACGGCAGACAGGATCTTGATTTCTTGGAGCGCGTCTTCCAGAAGCTCCTATTGAACTTCACTTGGTGGGTCAACCGAAAAGACACGCAGGGGAAGAACGTGTTTGAGGGAGGCTTCCTCGGGTTGGACAACATCGGGTTGTTCAACCGATCGGAGCCTCTTCCCACTGGTGGTGTCCTTGAGCAGGCCGACAGCACGGGTTGGATGGCTTTCTACTGCCTATGCATGCTCAATATTGCTCTTGAGCTCGCCAAGCACAGACGCGTGTACGAGGACATCGCATCCAAGTTCTTTGAGCATTTCATCTTCATCAGTGACGCCATGACCTTCAAGTCCGGTCAGAAAGAAGAGAAGTCGCTATGGAACGAGGAAGATGGCTTCTACTATGATGCGATCTCCTATGGCGGACCATGGATCCAACAGCTTCCAGTCAGATCCCTCGTCGGTCTCATTCCGCTTTATGCCACGCTCACTCTCGAGCCGGAACTAATCAATAAGCTTCCTTCCTTCAAGAAGCGAGTGGAATGGTTCATCGAGAATCGATGTGATCTTGCCGAAAGAAACATGGCCAGCATCAGGAAACGTGGCAAAGGCAACCGCATCCTCTTGTCCATGGTCAGCAAGGACCGACTCGAGAAGATTCTCAAGCGAATGCTGGACGAGAACGAGTTCTTCAGCGAACACGGCATCAGATCGTTATCCAAGTACCATAAGGAGAACCCAGTCTCCATGGACGCCAACGGACAGACTTTCTCCGTCTCATACGTACCAGGAGACTCCGATAGCGGCCTCTTTGGTGGCAACAGCAATTGGAGAGGTCCTATCTGGCTTTGCGTCAACTTCCTCTTGATTGAGTCGCTGCAGCGCTTCTATCTATTCTATGGCCCCAGTCTTCAGGTCGAGTGCCCCACCGGATCTGGTGACTACATGCATCTTGGCCATGTCTCGGAGGAGATTCAACATCGCCTGCAGCATTTGTTTGCGCGCGGTGACGATGGGCGAAGGAGCATAAACGACGGTAACGATGTCCTCGATTTTGACCCACACTGGAAGGACAACATGTGGTTCCACGAGTTCTTTGATGGTGATACTGGACGTGGTCTTGGAGCAACCCACCAGTGCGGCTGGACTGGCCTGATCGCTCGTATGATCCATGACACTGGGTAAGTCTTGCGATCCCGCTGTTCAAATGTTCGGAACTAACAACTACTACAGAGTCAGCTGCCGCATGCCCCAAACTCCCAGAACACCGTCGGTAGGCATGGCACACTACTTTGATGACATCTTCCACCGAACCGTCGGGAGCCCCAAGCCCGAGAAGCCGAAGATGCGAAGATCGTCTACTGCGCGATCGATTGGTGCAAGAAGCGATTTCGATGACCATATCAATGGTGACGATGACGATGATGCCCAGTCAACGAGCAACAGCGTGGCAGCGATTGACCCCGAACGCGATACGCAGCGACACGAGGCGGACCTTCATATGCACCAGTACATTTCAGATCAACTCGAAAGGGTCAAGACGCATCAGGATCATCAGGGTTACGATCTCAAGGACGAATATGAGACTCAAGCTTGAGGCTCAACCGTAGAGTAAGATGGGTTCTATGCGCGGTCGACGATGATTGAAAATCAGCGTGACGCCATAAAAGACCATGGGAAGACTCCCGAGGCATTGGTTAAACAGGCAAGGGTTAGATGGGAAAGTCCATAGCTCATCAATTAGAGATGTTTCTGTGTAGACCTTAGATGGGGTGACCTGGATTCAATCCAGTATGACAATAGATTGGTTTGTTAGCACCTGCTACCAGCCCTTGCTTGCATTTAGGATATGCCTGACGAGTCCTGGGCTACAGAAGTCACATGTGCTGGCTTGGTCACAAAAGCGGCACCCGGTACCGTTGCGACGAGTGTTTATAACACGGTGTGAGGCAATCCGATCTCAACTATGGTCATGCGCGCCCCCACCCCCACACATCATCGTTTGTAGCGAGATAAATCATGTCATCATCATAACAGTGGTCGGTCACATGAAAATCAGCTCTGTCAGTGGTGGCTACTGAATAGCTGCCGGCGTGTACGATTGATTGGCTTACTTGCGTCTTTCCACTTCTATAAGCTCTGAGGCTACTGGGACCACCTCGGATTAGATAGCCATAGGCTTCATTCTGTCCCAGGCCAGACGTGCTACTGATTTGATGTCTAGTAGATGTCATCGAGGCATTTCACAATATTCTGCCCAATAATCATTTCTGATATTCACCAACCCGGCCCCCAGCCCGAGGTCCTCCCTACGGTGTGGGAGCAAAACCCAAAACCGCCGGCGGCGGGGATCGTCGAGGGACCTCTCTCGGTTGCTCATCACCTCTCTCGGTTGCTCGCGCCGCCCAGATCAAAGGATGATTTCGCCTAAGTTTTCGCCTTCGAAGCCGAGAGTGGCTAGCTGCTTGTGCTTGCGTTTCTCCTTGACCTTGTCGGTGGCCTTTCTCTCCTTGGCCAAACCCTCCACCGTCTTGAAGTCGGCCTTTTCCCAGCCGTTCTGGGGCTCGTCGTCCTTGTCCAGGTCAATCTCGCCAAGCAGGAGAACGTTCTCGCCGCGCACGAGGAAGATGCCGTGCGGCTGGTCGGCGTAGTAGCCCTTGAGGGGCGAGTCGGGGGTTGCGTCGGGGAGCGGCGCATAGACGCGCTCGATGGTGGATTGGAGGACGATGTTTGCTTTTTGTGCGAGTTAGATGATGAGCGTCCGGCTGCCGTCCCTGGCCCGACTGGACGTACCGAATTGATCCCAACTCCGCAGGATGCCTGTCAACTTCCTACCGTCGCGCAGGCAAATTAGAAGCTTTTCTGATTGGTTCCTCTGTGTCAGCCCTGACGTCTTCTCCCGTGCGACGGCTCCTCCAGACAGAGTAGAGTGGCTGCCATACTATCCGTAAGGTCGAGCAGCTGCGCGGCCGTCGTGAACATCTGCGGCGGCAGCTGCTGGGGTTGCGCTGGAGGGGGCGGTGCCCGTCCACCGAGGACCTGTGGTTGTTGAGGTCCGCCGGACGGGGGCGGGGCATCGTGTATCGTGAGGTTTTCCATCATGTCATATGATTCGCGGGGTTTGGGGTTGTTGTCGTCTCTCTCGTCTATGTCGTCTATGTCGTTGAGGTGGCGGCGTTTGTGAGGTGCTTGGCCGAGTCCATGGAGAGATGTGTGCTGGTTATGGTATCGGGTCACGGAAGAAGCCGTCTTGTTGGTCAACGCATCTGATCGGGGTGGTTGTCAAAAGTAGCTTAATTGGGTACGACGCGGACGGGTTGTGCGAGAGGATGCGATCTTCGCGGACGTCATTTACAAAGTGCTGCAAAGTAGTCAAAGTTGCAGTACAGTATCGCGTTTGGTCCCCCCCCCACCTGCTGCACCTAGGCCAGAGCTACTCCGTACAGAGTCTCCCTCCGCTAGCTTAGTTACCCTAACCTAACTCGTGAGTGTCGGAATAAACTTGACGCGGCGGGCCGGCAAAGGGGAAACTCTCTGCAAAAGCTTGGGGCTTTGAGCGGGGGGGGCAGTGCATTATGACAGTGTCTAGTGCCTACTCGTACTGTCTCGACGTCAACATTGGATCGCTAATAATAAATGTACGGTAGAAACGTTCCTGTCGTTCGTCTTTTTTTATTTGAGATTGCCGTCGGATCACCGCAGATTTGACAGGTTTTTTAAAGGTGGCCCCAAACATCCGTACCTACGTCAGGTATGCTTACCGACAGCCTCAGGCGCTGGAGTATTGATGCGATGGTTGAGAACTGTGTATGGGTTCCCCGGCTTCCAACTTCATGCAACGGCGAGCATCGCGACTAAAAGTAGGCAAAGACGCGGCCTTCGTGTAGCAGCAGCGTCACCTGCACCATCAGCATCAACATGAAAACCCATGACGATGTGCTATATTTGAGGCTTCTACTCCATACGATGTCTCAGATGTTCCTTCCATGGCTCACGATTTACAAGGCCAAGAGTCCAAGAGCACCCAGGTATCTTTGTCCGTTTCGAACTGCTGTCACGCCCTGACGAGACCCATGAAGAATGCTACTCTGCTGGCCATTGACATTTTGAATAGCAATTTGAGTACAGAGTTTAGAGTGCTGGATGCTACGGTGAGTGCTTCGTCTGTCCAAAGACCGGCAACGGTTGCATCCGAACCTGCAAAGGGGGTCAACGTGGCGGTTTCACGCACGAAATCCCCACCTTTTGCGTCTTGACCTGTTCGTTCGCCCAAGAAATGCAAGTGCCGGGAACTAGCTGAGCATTGTCCACGATACGACCAAATCTACTTTCTGCGACATCTGGGGAGCCCCTGGTTGGTCAGGGAAGTGGGCCGCTCGATTTCGTCTGAATCTTAGCCCAGGCTTAGTTCCAGTTCACCAACTTACCACAGTACGGATACAAAATTATAGTTGTTAACTTACTCGAGTAACTAACGTGTAACTACGGATACTCCGTACGGAGCACGGATAGTTGAAGCTACTGCAGCAGTCACTCCCGGCGATCGGATGAGAAGCGTGACCTACACTAGGCCAAGATCGGATTGGCCATGGGGAGAGACCAGAAAGTGCGTCGAGCCGGTCCGTCCCAGAGTCCAATATTATTAGTTCAACCATCAGGGCTGCACACTATTGAGCTTCCCCCGGACCAACGTCGAAGTACCACAATATACAAATACTCGGTGCAAAGTTGAAGACGCGGTCGCCAGTCTCCCTCCCCATTGGCTGTCGAGAGAATGACCCAATGCGACTCTTCCGGCATTGGCCGCCTAGAGCACGTCGCTTTCTTCGCTGTTTCAGTGGCAGATCACACACAGACTTCGATTCGGCATGGGCCGACTAGACCAAAAGAGAAGAAATAATTCATGTTACAACGCCATAGCGTCTTGCGAGCCTCAAGACCCTGCCTCGAGCTTGCATTGACACGAATCCGGGAACGGAGCGCAGCGTGACCCCGTCAATGGTAGGGTCCTTCTCATTTGCGGGTGTGACGGGGGTGACGAGGGTGACGGGGCGACGGGGGAGATAACATCTGTACCCCACGGCGGATGGGCTGGTGGAAGAAGAGGAACGAACGACCGGGGCCTGTTCATGCTATGATATGACATCCGACGAGAACCAACGCCTGTCGTCCTGGTGGGATCCTTTCTTCTCTTGCTATTCACTCATTTCTCCTTCTTTTCTCGTCGTCTGTTTCGACACTGTCCAAGTGACATTTACCGTCCTGGTGACCTGGGCGTACACCCTAGCAGGAAATGGATCAGGAACAATGTTAAAGAGCCGGCTCTTATATCTGATCGGGCTGGCCACGGTCGGAGTGCTGGCCAGGGATATTAACAATGGGGGCGAGCTTCTTGGACCGCGTGGCGGCGCGCCATACTCTAATAATGAGGCCGAGGTAATATGGGAGCGGGTTCAGTACGTCGTCGTGACGAAGGGTAGACCACCTAGCAGGGTTGTGCTCGATAGTATAGCAGACACGACGGCAGCGCCGGCCAGCGGACCTCGACTGCAACAAATACCACAGATGACGGCGGCGCCCCAAAAGCGACAGGACAGCGGGCAGATCAACGCCCTCTCCGGGGAGATCCAACGGATATCGCAGTCCTTCTCGTCCGTCTCATCCGCATCGGCTTCACTGTCTCAATCTGCTCAGTCCGCCAGCCAGTCGGCGGATCAAGCAGTGCGCTCAGCCCAACAACTTGCAGACCAGGCAAGCCAAGACTTGTCGCGAGGGCAGTCTTCAGCCTCGAGCGCCGCTTCGCAAGCCAGCCAGCAGGCAAGTGACAGGATCTCTCAAGCATCATCCTCGATGAGCAGCCAGATCGCGGCCAACTTGGCCAGCGTCCAGTCCGAGGCCAGCAAGTCTCTCAGTCTGGTCCGTCAAGCTGCCAGCTCGAGCGCTGCTAGTGTTATGAACGCTGCCGCTAGCCAGATCCAGGCGGCGCAGTTGGAGGCGAACGGTACCAAGGTGAGTGTTCTATCACTCGGAATCCATACGAACCCTCGGCAATCACTGACCCTGACCTAGGGCGATGCAAGTAATCTCGTATCGCAGGTGCGGAGCAACTCCATCTCCGCTACAAACCTAGCCATCATTGTGACGGTCTCGGTCGTCGGCACGGCCATTGTGGCAGCTATCATTGTCTGCTTCATTCTGCGCGCCCGCCGTAAGGGGGCCAAGGACAAAGACGCCCTCCGTCGATCGGACCACCCGGATGAGAAGTCGTCTTTGGACTATTCCTATGATAGAAAAAAACCTGTGGCGGTCCATGGACATTCCCCTTCCAGGGGCAGCATAGCCTTCAACCCTACCGTTGGAGGCACCTACCCCATGGACAAGTTGAAGCTTCCAGGATTTAGTCCGTTTACAGCCAGGAAGTCGGCATTTGGCACCGTCGGACTGGCGACAAGCGATTATGGTGACGCGACCAGAGCCAACGGCAGTGACACGAGCAAGGCCATCGACAGGGGCACGAACAAAGTCGACGCCGCCATGGAAAATAATGACCAAAAGGATGCGAATGGAGTCTCGTCTACCGGCTTCCGCCTACAAAAGCCCGCAGCCAACATCAGTCGCGCGGCAACCGTGCGTATTATACGCGTTGGCAGCGGGAAGAGGGTCGACGAGAGTAAACAACCGGCGCCTTCTGTAGCCATCGAACGCGAGCCAACGCCAGAGTCGGCAGCTCAACCACGGCCAGTGGAACCACTGCCTCCGCCACCGCAAAGTCCGCCACCAGTTGCGAAGCTGAATAGGCGAAGCACTTTTTCAGTCTCCTCGGTCGCGGGTGCCGAACAGGGGAGCGCGCTTGGGTGGCGCCCAGTTTCCAAGCGAAACACGCGATTGAGCTCTGCGCAGCGGTTTCGATTCCGCGACAGTAGCGATGTCGAGTCGGAAGCCGACTGGGAGGACCAAAATGCAACCTTCAGCATGGCGACCATAGCAGGTGGGCCATATGCCCGAAGCCGATCCTCCTCCATGTCTGCGCCTGGCCCTGCCAAGATGCCAGAGGAGGTCCTTAGTCCTCAACCCACCATTCCCAAGCTGCCCAGGATGGGACCCGGCTTCGCCACGTTCCCTAGCATACGCAAGGGTCCATCCTCGACGGTACTGACCAAGGCACGCTTGGAAAAACAGGCACAGGAGTCGTCCAGCGCAAAGGTCTCTGGAGAGGCGAAGTGATTCAGGGGCAGCAGGCCGGCTTTATCCCCAAGTTACAAAGGAGCATGGCACGAGTTTGCTGCTCCAATTGTATAGATCATGTAAGACGTGATAAAGTTGTCACATACGAGCTTGGTTATAATGTAATCTCATGGGAAAAGACTGCGATAACTTCTTGCAATACGATTTAATGCCCTAATAGTAGAATGACCAAAGCAAACAGTGCGTATACAAATGTTGGAGTCATGTCTCCGTGCCATCAAGCAAGCACCTAACTTAGTTGGGCTGATGGTAGAACTATTCTATAACAGATGTAATGGATCTTGACTCACAGCAGATATCAGTCACGGGATACGTCGCGACCACAATGGTGTGGCCAAGCCCCGGGTGCGCTGTCTATGTCCCCGAATGAACTCGGATAGACACGGGCAGACTGACACTATTCCCGCTCTCTTCACTGCCCGTCTCGCATGATCCTAGAACTGCCATCAGCATGTTACTTCATCGACCCAGTGCTCGCTATGTTTTGCGTGATGGTTGTTGTTGCTAGACCTGTTGGCCGGTTGAGTGCAGTTCTTCACTTGCCCGCCCCATCGTTGGTTGGCAAGGGCAAGGCCAACGACACAAAGGTCCCTCCCTTTCTTCCCACTATGTTAAGCAACTGTCAGAGGCACTGGTGCAACATGAAAAAGTAAAAAGGCCACTCCTTTCTCGTCAGCCCTCAGCTAAACACCGCACACGATAGCTGTATCACTTTTTGTTATTGTTCAGGGGGAGGGGAGGGGGAAGGGGGGGGTTTCTCTTTCTCAACATCTATATGTATAAGTCTGCAATGATGCAACGATCAGAAGTTGCCCAAAATGGCACGGCCGGCGATGCCTTGTGGCTGCCCCGTCGCAGTTGCAAATGCGTCCCTTTATGATGTGGCCTGCCTCAATTCTTTTGATTTCCTCGTGTGAAGTTACCTCAAGCCGCCTTTTTGTTCGTCTCTTGACGTCTATCATAAAAGCCAATAACGCCAGGAAGTATGCTCACTTTTTGAACTGGTAAACTGGACGGCGAAATGGCCCTCGTGTTCTTCCCTCGAGGCTTACCAGATCGCAAGCCTGCCAATTCCATAGGAAGACGCAGTGCCGTAATCAGTTTACACAAATACTCGGCTGAACCGAGTATCAAATGACCGGACAACCCCCAGACTCAATAAGGGCCGAAAGAACTCCACGAACCAGCTCTATGCAATCTTCCGATTCGTATGTCGTGAAATGAGCCACAATTATGGGTATGGAAAAACCCAGGTCTAGAAGAGGGGAGAAAACTTTCGCGTTTATCATGAGCTTCCGAGGACCGGATTCAGCGGCGAATGGTTGATCGTTCGAGAGCCTCTAGCAGCTCTGGACGGAGGGCCAAGGCGTCTTTAGCTTCGGCGTAGGTCATCCAGAGCCTCTCTCTCTTGTGACGCTCCGGCCAGTCTTCTTCTTCCTTGAGTACCGTAGCTTCGTAGAACCGATACAGTGACCTGGCCGAGTCCTTGGAAGTCTTCTTGGGGGGTCTTGTCTCGTTGATGTCACCGAGGTCGTAGTCAATCTGTATGGTTATACCAGCTTCCTCCCAAGCCTCCCGGGAAGCTGCCTCGGTGCACTCCTCGTCCGACTCCCAACCCCCTTTGGGCAAGACCCAGCCTTTCCGGCGAGCTGACTGGATGAGCAGGACGTATATCTTGTCTGCCGTCAAGGGAACAACACCAGCCACCAGCCGTTCTCCCTTTGAGTTGTAGCCTGTCGAGACAGAGCAGAGGGTTAGTGGGCCACAAGAACGTCACCCGCACGTTGGGGCGGAGGTGATGTGGATGTGAAATTAATCAACCACTTACGTTGCTTGTTTCTACCCGTCCTGGACTCCATAGAGCGGTTACTTGACCCAGATCCAGAGGCCATGTTGAAGTTGCAGGATGCCGAGATGAGAGCGACTTGTGCTGGATCGAGACGGAACGAATCCCATATGGTCCTGGGGTGTTGGTGTTGGGGTTGGGGTGGGTGACCGTGGGGGTGGGCGGTGTGCTCCGAGGGGAGGAGAGCGACTCCTGCTGGGATACGAAGCTGGGGACGGGGAAATGGGTTTTATCTAAAAATGACCGACTTCATGATCGTGCATTGGCGATGAGTGTGTGGGGGAGGAGGGAAAGTGCGTGCGTTGGTCGAATGGCGTTGTGGAGCAACACACGTTCCGGATAGAGCTCGTTGTGAGGCTCAAACCCCCAGGTTGTGCGTTGTCGAGGATGCCAGTAAAGCCTCTGTGGTTTCCCGGTAACAGGTGAATGCTTGTTTGCAGGCGAGACTCGGGGCCGGCGGCTGCAACGCAAGTTCACGGGTGCCGCGCTTTGTATTTAGACCAACAGGGCCGAAAGGAGTGTTGTTGAATGGGATGATGGGAAGGGGGAAAGTCAAGAGTCTTGCATGTAAACAAGCAGTTTGTGTAGTCTCTAGGTCAGAGTAGGCAGATGTAGACGTTACGGGAAGCGGAAGCGGAAGCGGCTCGGCTGGGACGATGATGGTGACCGACCTCGAATCGACCGCGGATTTGGGGGGGGTGTTTAGTTAGTGGTTGTGGTTGTGGGGGTGCGACGAGACGTAACAAGCAGATCCGAGGATTTTCATGCAGCAGAGTGAAGAGCGACGTCAAGCTCCGGCAGAGTTATGGAGCCTGGGTGTTAACAAGTAGGATTGCAAGCAATAAGCTGGACTCGAGCTGGACTCGCCTCGAAAAGGCAAACCGAATGCTCGAGTGTTCCGTGGGGCAAGGCGAGCTGTGCTGTGCTGTGCTGTGCTGTGCTGTGGCTGTGGCTCTGGTGTTGCCTTTGCTGTTGCTGTTGCTGTTTTCGGTGCTAACCTAGGGCGCTTTTTCTTCTTTTCTTTTCTGCCTTCCAAACACGCCCGTCTCAACCAGGCACGGCGGGCAACCTGAAGCGAGCAAGGCGAGCGAGTGGAGAAGTGAAGTACGGCAATGGCAATGCCTGGAATAATACCGATTTCCTACTTGCTCGTCAAAGAGGGGACACGGCACGGAAGTGTCGTAAAGTAGCAACTGCAGCATGTACGGATATGCAGATGACAGTCGAGGGACGATGGCTGCTGCTGGCTAGACTGCCGTTGCCTGTCTCGTGCCCATGATGGCAGATGGAGGGGCAGCTTGCGGAGGAATTTAAAGTTGGGGTTTTATAATCTACTAAAGGAAAAAAAAAAGGCACCGACCACGCCAGGCCAGGCCAGGCCGGGGCTCCCTGGGCGGCCCCAGGGCGGTCGGTACTGCTGTTACTTAGTTACAAAGTATTGCAGTACCATCACAGAAGGCCTCTCTAGGCTCTAGCTTGGGAAGGTGCCGACCGTACTTCGTACTTGCCTCTACTTAGTAACTAGCTCCCAAAGTTAGTTATCTCCTGCCACTGGCCAGCAGCCGGTCAACCTTAATAATAACTACCGCGACACTGCATCTTGCCAACATGAAGCCATCTCTCTGAACCAGGCGCCCCCGTCAGTGTGTCAATGCATGATGCGGTGCAGGCGGTACGTAGTAGTCCCGCACGTACGGATCCGGAGGGAGTACTTCGTACTGTACGTGGTACCGCTGTGCTGGGAAACTCTAAATTCGGAAAGCTTAAGGTAGGTAGGTAGTTAGTTATTGTATGAGTTGTTGACTCGTCGGCTTTCGGAACACCCTGACGACTTAGTCGACTACCAATCGTCGTTGCTGACTTGTGCTTGGGGGGTGAGGTGAGGTTCGGCCGTCTGACACACTGGGAGAGAAAGAGACTTCCCACGCTGGCTGGGCCGGCGTATACTTGGCACATGCCTAAAATAGGCATGCCGCCATCTTGTGTGCTTCTCTGCAGAATGCTGAGACGGCGCGGGGAGGATGGATGGATGACCTGCTGCTAGTAGGACAAGTAACTAGTTAAGTAACTAAGTAGCTCAAGCTCAAAAAGCTTTGCTGCTTTGCGTGTTTGTTGTCACTGTAACTATGATGTTGTGTACGTAGATACTTACGTACCCTAGTTACCATCCATCACAAAGTGTGATTTCGTTAGTTACAACTTGCCTCCAATCAGCTTTCCGATGACGGCTCGTCCGGGCCATTCAGTAGTTGAGGTCGGGTTACACCGACCTCGAAAGGGGTCGTGTTTTCTATAGGTGCATACTAGGACGCAAGCAGTAATAATGCATTGATGCATATGTGTACCTATCCTCCGTCCTGCCCCTCCTCACTCCCATAACGAGCAAGCTCCTTGTGCGTAACAACAACGACAACATCTTCCTCTCTGCCTGTTCTCCTCACGCGTGCTCCGTATCATGACTCTCAACCCGCCCACTGCTGTCGTCATCAGTCTTCTCCCTCTATAATTAACCAACAAACTTCACATTTTGGAGAGCCCGAGCCCGAGCGTGTTCCTCGCCAACGCCGACCCGTTCCTCTCTCCTTGCTCACTCATCAGTCCTTTCTCTCGAACTAGTTAACTACCTCGTATCCGTACCCCGACCGGACCTCTCCAGCCGGAGTTCTCTCCACCTCGTTAACGTCATATTCGACAAACATGCAGCTCAACCCTGAAGATGCATTCAGCTACATATCACCAATCGGTCAGTCTGCCTCTTTTCTCTCTCCCCCCCTAAAATGCTTAGCATGTCTTTCCGGTTTCCACCCTTTCTCACCCAACCATCCGGACCCGTGCCTGATCTCGACATTGCTGTTGGCTACCCGGCAACGACGTGCATTAACAAAAATGGGGAAGCGCCTGCCCTGCTGCAGCCGCACCTGCCAACACAACGCCGGCGGGCCTCACGATCCCCATCTTTGCGAAGTCCTGTTTTCGGCTAGTGCCTACTTCTACGCTGAAGCTGCCTATTGATGTACGGAGCACTCGCGACGGCTGCCACTACTGTGTACACAGCATGGTCAATGCACTGCTGCTTCGGGCTAGAGAGATAGAGGAAGGCTCTGGATTCATCGTCCGTGCAAATTGGCTCGCATCAAGTGATCAGGTTGAAGCTGTTCGGCTAGGACTCGTCACTCATGCGCCATGATGACACGACACGCCTTCAGGCTTCGGGCGTTACCATGATCCCACATACGGTCTCACTGTTCGGAACCAAGTCCGATACTGACTATACTGCTTACAGGATACCAACGTTCTTCTAGTTGCGGTTACTGCCGCGGCACCCCGAGGGCCCAGTCTTCAAAAAGTGTGTAATGATTAATCCATACACCCACCCCACTGCACCTACACCTGCATCTGCACCTGCACCGCCTTGTTCCCAGTGGTACCGACCCCGTCCTGCTTCTCCGACCGAGAGGAGAGGTCGCCGATGCGACTTCCTAGACGCATGCCGTTGTCGGAACTTGCTGGGGGCGTTTAAATTCTGCAGACACTGGGACTGCCATTCATTGGCTGTCATATCTGACCTTTTTGAACGCACGCAGAAAACTCGTATTACGTGCGGACCACCTCTATGAGTCCAGCCTACTACCAATCATTGCTTGATCGGTGCTGGAGACGCTCAGGGACGCTGCTATACAGAACAAACCAGCGAGAGTCGTGCTGTCCACACTACACCCTGCGGCTAGACTCGAGCCAGTTCCACGCCACAAAGGATCAGCGTCAAGCTATCAACCGCTTTAACAGGCATGTCACGGGTGACGACTATACCAAAGAGGCTGCACGCCTATATCCAAGGTCACGCGAGCAGGCCAAGAAACGTGATATCGAGTTCGATCCACTCGAAAGGATCCACGAGGCCGAAGTACAAGTGTTGAAGACTCCACCCCAGCCATCACACTCCTTCGAGGTCACGCTAGAGTCTGACGACTTTACCGACGAGAAATATGCCATCTATGAAAACTATCAGCGAGTCGTTCACAAGGACGCCCCCGGAGAGATTACCAAATCCGGATTCAAAAGTTTCTTATGCGCCTCCCCACTGAGGCGTGGCATCTTCACATCCTCTGATGGGAAAGAACGCCAGGTAGGCTCATTCCACCAATGCTACCGGCTGGATGGCAGACTGGTCGCGATTGGAGTGCTCGACCTTTTGCCAGACTGTGTGAGCGCCGTATATTTCCTCTACCACGAGTCCATACATAAGTGGCAGCCAGGCAAGTTGGGTGCCTTGAGAGAAATCGCCCTAGCGGCTGAGCGTGGACATCGCTGGTGGTATCCTGGGTTTTATATCCACACGTGCCCCAAGATGAAGTACAAGATGGACTATGCTCCGCAGTATTTACTTGAACCGGACAGTCTCGTGTGGTTGAAGGTTGACGAGGCACTCATTGCCTCCTTTGACACCAACGGATATTTCGACGTGTTTAAACAATCCTCGGAACGCCCCGCCGAGTGCGAACCAGAAACCACCACCGCAGGCGCAGGCACAGGCGCAGGCACAGACGCAGGGGCGCCGTCCACCACGCCTGGTGTTGAAGACGAGGAAGACGTGGACGATGAGCTTTCGCTTTTTGAATCTACAATGCCGGGGATCCCGGCCCTAGAGAAAAATGCAATCCCTAAATCTCGATCATCTCAAAGTTCGTCTCGACCGCGGATTCTGCTTCGCGGGCGATCTGTTCGAGTGGCAAGGTGAAAAGGTTGGTACGAAAGGTACACCGAAGACCGCGATTGCAGAAATGGTAGCCGCAATCGGGCCGGACCTGATGGATTCATCTTGTCTTGATTTTCGGAGGTCATGAGCACAACCTAGGTACCTAGCCGACAAAGATGGATGGCCTCGGTGACGATTTGGGAAAGTGGCCACGTTTGCCAGGAGCTGCGACCAAACTCGCAGGCCTGCCTGGTCAAATGAACCAGTGTAGAGGGGCAAACCTGTGGCTCGAGATCATCAACGTTTGATCGATGCTATGTCGTCCTCAAATCGTTGAGAAGATGTTGTTCTCGGCCTTGATGGCCATTTCAGGCGTCGTCTTGCCCGACGATATGGACAAGGCCGCTCATACGCCGAGGGACATTAAAGTGCTGCATAATGCCCACAGTGCCAAAATGAGCGTGCGGGGAGCGGTTTCCGCATCCATACGTCGTCCAACAAAGCAGAAGCGCAGACAGGAGGGTTAGGCTGAGGTTATTGACTTGGTTGTTTAGCTCCCTGCTTGAGGTGTTTGATAAACCCTTCTCGAGCAAGATGGCATGCCCAGTGGTGAGGGGAAAACTCGCCACCCCCCTTTCCTGAACTGGAGCTTAAACCCACGTGAAGAATGACCACGTCGACGCCCCTTTTTCTGGTCTTGAGAACCTTCCACTTGTCCGCGAACTCGACAACAGAAGCATGGCTAACCATGTCGAGAAGTAATGTCATATTCTTGCCTTTCCAGCAAAATCCATTCATTGTCACCTCACGTCTCGAAGTACGGGGCCGACCGGTTCTGCTCGTAGCCTCGTCCTATTCAACAGGTTTTCCCAACGGCCGGAAAGTTCTTAATGTTGTAGTTAGTCTGTGGATGTAGATTGAGTGCGAGGAGACGAAGTCGCTCTCTTAAGTTCTCGGATGTAAGTAGCCAAGTAGCCAAGTTGTGTGCGGCGTTCAAGTCAAACCGGCAATTTACCAAGGTCTACCGTCTACCGTCTCGCCGTCTCGGAGCTGACGAGCATACTGTCGTGAAGAAACGAAGCAGATTGGACTGTTTAAACAGATCCATCAGCGGGTACCTTTGAGAAATCAACGACACAGAGGAAGCCTGCGACAACACAGACCCGCTGATCGACTTTCCTCTCGAAAACATCGACTGCGAGGCTGTTTTACACAGTAGTCACTGAGCGGAGTGGAGTGTTGTTCCTGTCGGCGATGAAGCGCGCTCCCCCGGCAGCACTGAAGCGGCCCGATGGACCCTGTACCCCGCTAGTAGATCTCGGCCTTGCATACGGAGTAGCCTTGCGGCGCAGATGCCCTGGCTGATCACCCCTGCAGGGTACGGATACAATGCACATGTATTGCGCGGTCGTCGCTGCCAATCAGCATAGATACTGAACCAGCCAAAATTTTGGCCATCCCACTCTCAGCCTCGCGCATCATTCAGACGTCCAAACGGGTAGCTGAGCTTTTATTTTCCCAGCCCCCAACCCCAAAACACCTCGCGCGTTTTTGTCGTTTTGCGCAAGCCGAGACGAGAAGGACTAAATTTGATTGGATACTTCCCCGAGCGGAAGGATACAAACCGCCCAAAATGTCCACCTCCCAACACCTCCTGCTCTCCCCCGCCGAGCTCGCCTACCTGCACACCACGCTTAACCTCTCGCCGCCCATCCGTCCTGACGGCCGCGCCGCAAACCAATTCCGCCCCCTCACGGCCGAGACAGGCATCCTGCCGGGAACCAACGGCAGCGCGCGGATATGCTTTGCGGACGGCACCGAAGCCATCGTGGGCGTCAAGGCCGAGGTGGAGAAGACGCAGGTCTCGCCGTACGACAGTCGAGAGGCCGCTGCGAGGACAGGGAGGAAGAACCTGGTAGGCGAAGGCGAGGAGGACGCGAATGTCGGGGCAAATGATGACGCATTAGAGCAGCCTGTGGGTGGTTCGCCCGAATGGGTAGAGCTGAGCGTCGAGATCCCGGGCCTGCGCGACGACGATTCCGGCACCGTGTTTCTGGCGTCGATGCTGAGTGAGGCGCTGTTGGCGGATGGAGGGTTGGTCAAGAAGCTATGGATCAATCGGCGGTTTCACTGGAAGCTGTACCTCGACGTATGTTTCTTCCATCTCGTTGCTGCTCACGCGCTACGTATGCTGACTTGCTGAACACGCAGATCATACTCATCTCTCCGCCTCTCTCCTACCCTCTCCCTTTGCTTAGTCTCACAACCCATCTTGCCCTCCTCTCAACACGTCTACCGCGCCTAAAGTCGGAACTGGACGAAGATCCCATGTTCGATGACGATTGGGACGCCTCCACATTCATCTACCCCCCGCAGCGGAAATCGACCAGAGCGAAGCCGACGCCAGCCAGACCACCCATTACTCTCCTCGTCATGGCCGTGGGCGATAACATTATCTTCGACCCGTCCAAGGAGGAGCTTGCCGTAGCGGACAGCGCGCTGGCCGTCTCGGTGAGCGAGGGCAAGACGCCAAAGGAGAAAGTCACAGAGGCAGGTGTAACATCAGAGGATGACCCCATGGATGTGGATGGGCAAGGAGACAAAAGGCTGTCGGGAAGGAATTTGCGATTACTCTCGGTCCGCATGGTAGACCCGCCTTCGCGATTAACGCCGCCAGGTGTGCCGAATTCCGTCAACGCCTCCGCCTGGGGAGGCCAAGGAAACAACCCCGTTGCAGATGCTGCCGTGAAGAACCCGGACGCCAGAGTATCAGAGACAGAAGAGGTTGCCGGTGTTTGGAAAGCACCAAGAGGTGGCGCCAAGTTCGCCATGTTGGGTGCCATGGTGTCAAAGGTTCTCGAGATAGGGGGCGTCGTAGACGAAGTACTGGACGGTTTGGAAGGGGTAGAGTTGGGATAAATGTGATATATCCGTGATACCATTGTCTCAATCAAACATCATCACCTTTGAGAGTTACCCTTGAGCCCCCAGTGTTTTTTTACCTTGTACACTTATCCGACACCTCGCATCTTACAGTACTTGTTATTGTACATACTGCCAACGATGCCGAGAACTCTCGTATTGAGTCCATGTGGGTTTAGAAGATGCCCAGAAACTTCTTGCGTTTTCCGTCAAGCTCTTGCAAGCCGGCTTCGGTGTGTGCGGCCGCGTGATCATCATTACCGATTATCGCTTCCTCTTTCACGACGTTTTCCGCTGCCACAGCGTTAGGCACCGGCGCACTCGGATCAACCAGTGCCACCCCCGTCCAGCTCTCAATTCCGGAAGCGGCCGGCAGGCCATGCGCCTTGCGATACTCGTTCCTCTTGGCTACATCGTCGACGAGGCGAGCGCGCTTTATAGCCGTCTCCGCTGACACGTGGTCTTGATGTAGCTTCATCACCTGCAAAAACGTCCGCATGTAGTTGTATGGCTGCTTGGGGAACTCTTCGATAGGTAGGAGCAAATGCGCAACCTTGGAGGTTGCATTGAAATTGGCCCTGAGGGTGGAACCGCCGAGATAAAACAACGTACCCTATGAGATGTAAGCGACTATCCTGACCGAGTCGGCGGGGGGTTTCTGGCGCAGGACTTACCACGGTAATGAGCACATGGATAGTTTTTGTGTGTAAGAACCAATGTGCCCACGTTTCAGGAGGCGGCGGTAGGCCAGGGTAATCTTTCTTTTTCTGCACCTTCACCTCTTCCGCGCTCAGGGAACCGCCATAGTGCCGAGGGGTGGATCGTGGGAGACGGGCACCGTGCGAAGGGGGGTTGAACCGCTCGGGTTTCTCGAGAACAATGGGCTTGGAGGGATCCGGGGACGATGCGAGCGATGCGGGAATTTTGACTGCCGGCTTAGGCGCACCACCT
Organism: Arthrinium puccinioides; assembly: GCA_022414665.1. NCBI lineage: Eukaryota > Fungi > Ascomycota > Sordariomycetes > Amphisphaeriales > Apiosporaceae > Arthrinium > Arthrinium puccinioides. Next base: position 1,838,107 of record JAIUNF010000005.1, read on the forward strand.
GGCGTCACAGCCTCCTTGCCGACGACAGGGCGTGAGGCAGGCGTCTTTGGCGTCGCAGCATTCGGGGTTGCCGGCTTGGTAGGAGGTGCTCTCCAAGGGACTGTCTTGGGCGCAGATGCCTTTGCCGCGGCGGGCTTTGCAGCGACGACCTTGGAGGTGATCGCCTTGATAGAAGCAGGCTTTGGTGCGGCGGCGACCTTGCCCGAGGTCCCCTTGTTGGTGGCCATTTTGGAAGCATATCGCACTAGCACTCGGCCAACGTCGGGGTTGATGGGTCGCGCAATGGCTATAGTCCTGGCGGTGCTCCGCCATATCTGACCGTACTGCGGTAACAGAAACCGCGGGATAGCAGTCGTGGGGGCCATGCTGGAAGAAGGTGTGCTGTGCACACGTCGATGAGTGAAGGAGTTTGGCTAGTTACGCCAGTCACGCAGAGTCGCGTTGTGCACGAATACCAGAGTGCCAACTAGACCAATGGGATACTCGCAAGGCATTTCACTTGACCCCACCACAACACTTGCGAGGATGAAGCTGTCCCGATTTCTGCGCGACATCGACGCTCGTAACTTATGGATACCTCTGAAGTAGTAGTTTGTGGTGTGGCGGTGTGGCGGTGTGTAGTCTGTGGCGTTTGCTCAGACTCAGATCAAACTTACTAACTACGTCAGCAAGGGATTCCATCGGCGAACGGCTAGCCGCAGAATCAAACCACCATTCCGTAACGGAGCGGCGGTGAATACTTCCGGCACAGTGAACAGTTCCCGCCACCGAGAGGCCTATCCGCATCTACAAGGATGATGCCTTGTTCTCTGGCGTCCTTGACTCTTGATGAGACAATCCTATTTCGAGCCATCAGACAGACCTTTATCCTGCGCGAAGACAACAACCATCCGTGCAGCAGTGGAGATAGGAAACGATCACGAGTGCTTGATCAGGCAGGTCATCTGCGATTTGTCACTCGGTGGACTGAGCAAAGCAAGACCGAAAACTAACTACGGAGTAACTACTGTGTAGCTGACTACTCCGTAACTTACTGGCCGGTCGCTGGTTGGTAAGTTTCGGGTACACTGCTAGTTGCGGCTTCGGGATGTTGAGCCACTGAAATAAGCACGTCCCAGCCTCGTCTTGGCGCAGGCCGCAGACTTTGTTCCGGAAAAGACCGGCGACTAGCGCGTGATGCATCTTCATTTAGGACGTAACTGACCAACTGCGAGCTGCCATTGGTTCGGCTAGACCCATTTCGAGCCAGGGCGTCATCAATACCTGGCCAAAAAATCCCAAACTTAAGAAGTCTTTCTTGGAAATCCTGCATATCTCATCTTCCACCCTTTTCTCCCTATTCCAATCCTTCAGAACAGACAAACTTCAGGCACGTCCGGACTCATCTACGTCCTCCTTCTCATAATCCGTAATTACATCTCTACCGCACGCTCTCCAGCAACCTCACAGACAACATGGGTTACTCAGCCGGTATGTACTTTCTGTTCCGTGTCCTTCCGTCTACCTGTCGCAAAAGCTTCATCGACTGCACGCCGAGACGCTTTCAGTCAACGACGACGAGCCAATGAACCCCAAGCCCATCTTAATCCTGCGCGATACCTCCTATCAAGAGAAACCGCCCTCTCTGCTCGTACCGAAGCTATCTCTGCTGGCATAACGACACTAGTTGGTGGCTCTCCCTGGCTCGGCGCATGCGCCATTTACAATCGGGCCACGTTATGGCGCGTCTGTCACATGCTGTGTTCATTGCCCAAAGCAGTAGACCGACCACCAGCATGCAATGCAGTCGGGCTTGAGCTCTGGACTTGACCACCGCCAGAGCAAGTGCTCTCCCTCTTGGGATCTACAGTCACGGCGTTACCCAATCAACCCGGCACTGCACGCGCTCCTCTCTGCGCCAACCTCACTAACACATCGTTCTTTGCAGGTGACTCCAAGAAGGGTGCCAACCTCTTCAAGACCCGTTGCGCTCAGTGCCACACCCTGAAGGAGGGTGAGGGCAACAAGATCGGCCCTGCTCTGCACGGCCTGTTCGGCCGCAAGACCGGATCCGTCGACGGCTACGCGTACACCGACGCCAACAAGCAGAAGGGCATCGAGTGGAACGAGGGTACTTTGTTTGAGTACCTTGAGAACCCCAAGAAGTACATTCCCGGTACCAAGATGGCATTCGGTGGCCTCAAGAAGGACAAGGACCGGAACGACCTTATCACGTACGTCTTTTCCCATCCAACTATCCATCCAATGCGCACCTCGGCTAACTCTTCTTTTAGCTTCCTCAAGGAGTCAACCAAGTAAACGACTTGGCCATGCATACGTGTAACGATAAGGACTGCATAGACGGAGACGGGCCCATCGTGTATTACTATAGAATAGATCGTTTTGGCGCCCCCGTTTGGTGCATTCGTGCATATAATTCGACGACCTCTCTTCTCACGCACTTTGATTGGGTTTGCTAGGAGTTCAAGCCGCACATTGAGGGGAGCTTTGGATTTGAAATTGGAGCTGCCAGAAATTTGACTTGGTGTCCTCATCTAGCCACCGTGTTTGACGTGCTTTGCGATGTGGTTTGATGTTGTGGTGGTGAAACTTGGATCTGCCCCTTGGTCCAACACATTCGCCTAGCGTAGCCCGAGCATCTTGGAGTTGTTCGCTCGTATCTGATGCTAATGTTATCTTCCTTGGCAACAATGGGTGCTGCAACAGGCGTCGCCACCTTGGCGGTTTAGTTGTTCACATGCCGGCTCGTATTCTGCTAGTTGGACAGTGACTGTTCGATGAGCAGTGTAGCACAAATCGTGAGAAAGACGCCTCCGACAGGACGACGAAGGAGCCGCTTATCTGCACTGGCACGGACATGCCCAGTAGAACGACCAAGAAGCAACGGGCTACCGAATGGATGGCCGAATAAGGGCATTACTCCCACCCTTTAGCAGCCATACTTCGGAAGGTTTCTGCGGCATGCTCGGACACCGATGGCTTGGTCTTACTCAGCGCGACTTCCCAGTCGTCCAACGAAAGCATCGGCTTCCCACCATCGACCACAACCTCCTTGTCGAACCTGTCGACGGCAGCCTTCGCCGCCGCGATTTGCAGATTTTCCAAATCAGCACCGCTGAACCCGATGCACCGTCGAGCAACTGGTTCCAGTTCCGCAAGGCCTTCAAGCGTTGTACTGGGGAGGACCGTCCTCATCCTGGCTTGCAGAATCTCGACCCGTCCATCTTCAGACGGCAGGTCGACGAAGATGTTGGTTCCCAGACGTCCAGGCCGTACAATCGCAGGGTCGATGACATCAGGACGGTTTGTAGCTCCAATGACATAGACACCAGCACGGCCGTCCATGCCGTCAAGCTCTGTGAGCATCATGTTGACAACCCGGGCGCTCGATTCGGCCATGTCATTATCACGACGGCGCACAATAGCGTCCAGTTCGTCAAAGAAGACAATACACGGCGCTGAGGAACGGGCGCGAGAAAAGACTTGCCGGATGGCACGCTCCGTCTCACCCACATACTTGTTCAGGAGCTCGGGCCCCTTGACGGAGATGAAGTTGGCCTTGGCCTCGTTTGCAACAGCCTTGGCCAGCAGTGTTTTACCGCAGCCAGGAGGTCCCCACAGGAGTACGCCAGAGGGAGATCGTATGCCGACCGAGGCAAATATGTCCGGGGTGTCGATAGGTCGTACGATAGCCATGCTCAGCTCTTTTCGTACGTCGGAAAGAGCGCCGACCTGTGACCAACTGACGTCTGGTATGGTAGCGAATCCCTCCCGCTTGGCTGACGGCTGGACCTTGGTTATCGCCTGCACAAAGTCCTTTTGTGTGACCACAAGGGCTTCTGTGGGTTCTAGCTCTGGACCATGGGCATTGAGAGCGTCGATCATGCGCCCTATTCTCAGGTCATCTGGATCTATGCCTTCGTCTTCGGGCGGAGGAAGTTCGTCTGCACCCATGCCAGTTGTGATCTTTTCGAGACACAGCTCTCTGCTGCGGCTAAGCATGTCGGCGACGGCCACCGAGACCAAGTCTTTGAGATCTGCGCCGACAAATCCGGGAGTAGCTTTCGCAAGCGCCTTTAGGTCAACGTCATCAGACAGGGTCTTCTTGCGCGTCAATGCCCGGAGGATTTGCTCCCTCGCCTTCTCGTTCGGTACTCCTATGTTGATCTCGCGATCGAAGCGACCAGCTCTTCGCAGGGCCGGGTCAATGCTGTCAGGGCGGTTTGTGGCTGCAATGGTGATGACCAGCTTTCCATCCATCTTCTGTGGGTCAAGTTCGTCCATGCATGTGAGCATCTGAGCAACAATCCGCTTCTCCATCTCTCTTTGTGCATTATCCCTCTTGCCCATGATTGCGTCAATCTCATCGATGAAGACCAAACAGGGGGCCAGGCTCTTAGCCTCTTCGTAGAGGTCACGGATCTTCTTTTCAGACTCTCCAGACATTCCTGCGACTAGCGATGGGGCAGAAACGTTGATGAAGGGCACGCCTAGACGGCCGGCGAAGGCGTTTGCGAGCATGGTCTTTCCGCAGCCCGGAGGGCCATGCAAAAGTATGCCGCGAGACGGAGTGGCATCTGCGGCAGCATAGATCTGCGTCAGACGCATAGGGCACGCGATTTCGACAAGCAACTGCTCCTTGGCACTGGTCATGCCACCCAGGTCGTCGAGTGAGACGCCGGTTGGGGGGGTCCGGTCCTTCTTGGAGGCGTCGCCTCGGCGTCTCTTCAGCTTTGGCTCCCCATTCGGTTGCCTGTCAGACGTAAGGATGCTCGAGTCGACCATGGCTTCACCCTGCGTGGTGTTGCCAGACTCGGGCTGCTGATCCCGCTTCGGTAACGCCCAGCTCCTGGCGATGTGCTTGTTCATCAAGGAGTAGTTGACCTTTGGCTGTTCTGGCTGCGTGTCTTCCATTGGTTCGTCATCGTCGCCTTCTTCTATACGTTCTTCTTTCCGAAAACGTAGAACTCGCTCAATAGCGTCCTCCAGCGGCCTCTTCTTCTCTCTAGCCACGCTCGAGTTGGACCGTTTAATTGATTCATAAACACCGGAAACAGTGAACTTTGGTGGTTTGTTTGAACGCTCTAGCTCATCCTCGAGCTTCCGAATAATCTGGTAGACATCGCGGTCTAACCGTGGAATCAACCGCTGTTGTGGCATTTTGGTGACTGCCACTCTAACAGGGCAAGCGACGAAAGATCAGATCGCTGCGTTTTTCCCACTCAGTGCTCAGTGCTCAGTATAGTGCGGACGATTCCTTGATCGAGGTAAATTGCATCGATCTAAGCTATCATTAGCATGCTCTGTCATGCGATGAATGAGTTGTGTATATATTTCTTGTAGCGTGCTCAGTGTAGTTCGGCACCAGTGTCTTGCGCGCCGTCACGGCGGATAAATCCAATTTTTCATATATGTCTTTGGACGGCACTTACTCATGAGGTATTGGTGGCAGGTCTTCCACTCAAAACTGTCGAGAGGGTAATACTAAATGACTTGAAGAAAAGTCATACACACCCACCCACACCCATGAAAAACCAAAAAATGATTAGCACACCGGGGTGTCTTGAGAGACTTGAATGTGGATCTCGACGAGACTGCGCTAGTCGACTAGTGGAACATCGAAGTAGGCATGTAACTATGTATTTGGGAGGGTATCGATAACAGCCGGGGCAGCCCACCTTTCCGATGACGACGTCGCATCCTCGACACGCGACATCAAGTACCTGGACTCTCGTTGCGCTTCCCATCGTCGGCCGAAGACTATACCAGAGAGGCAGGCTTCTCTTTTGAAAAATTATCCAATCACGGCAAGTTGTGAGTGTACAATGCGCCGGTCGGAAACACATATAAAGGATGGGTAACAACAACAGCCGCATAACGGCGCAAGACAAGTATGTCGACCGTCAACATAGTGTCCCCCCCTATCCCGACTTACTCCCCTACTTACATATATCTTTCCCGACAGAGCAATCCTCGACCTCAAGAACCAACGCGACAAACTTCATCAATACCAGCGACGCATCTCTGTGCTTACGAGCAAAGAGACTGACATCGCCCGCCAGTGCCTCGCCAGCGGCGACAAGAAGCGCGCACTACTCGCCCTGCGCCGCAAGAAGTACCAAGAGACCCTGCTCTCACAGACCGATGCGCAGCTCGAACAGCTCGAACAGCTGATGCGCAATGTTGAGTTCGCCCAGATCCAGAAAGACATTGTCTTCGGGCTGCAGCAGGGCACCAAGGTGCTGAAAGAGATCCACGCCGAGATGGGCGGCATTGAGCACGTAGAGAAGCTGATGGGCGAGACGGCCGAGGCGGTGGCATATCAGAACGTGAGTCAAATTCTGTGCCTCGACGACGTTGGGGCTCGATTCGATTGTTCTGCTGACCATGCTGACCACGATCCCCCCATGTGTAGGAAATCAGCGAAATGCTGGGAAATCGTATCTCGAATCAAGACGAAGAGGATGTCGAAGCCGAATTGGAGGAGCTGGAACGCCAGGTCAATGGGCCCGTTGTGATGCCCAACGTGCCGGACAAGCAGATGCCAGCATGGGACAAGGTTATTACCGAAGAGACACAAGCAGAGCGGAGAGAGGCCATGCTTGCGACATGACGAAGAACGAATGTGCATATGCTGGGCGTTATCTTGTTTACTGACTGGCCATAGTTTCCAGACCTGGAGGAACAAGAGGGATATACCAACGTGAAGTTACGCCACCTACCTAGAACAATGTATTTTCAGCATGTAGTACATTGCCAGTGATTCCATCACAGTGCGGGTAACAGAGGCATGCTTCTGGCTAGGATAGGCACTTGCAGATCATGCAGGTTCGTATCAAATGCCCTGACGAGCAATGGTCATCTAACAAACTACTGAACTATTTGACAAGATACTTTGGGCCATATGATGCAGCGCGCTGCTCCAGTAACAGTCGTGTGACATACGATCGGCCAAACAGACAACCCATCAACGTCAATGCCATCTCGTAATGAGCTCCTGAGTAGAATTCAGGTGCCTGGAGAAAAGGGGTATCAAACAAAGGTGCGTCAAACGGCGTCTCACCGGGATACCACCACAGAGTATCCGTCATAACAATACTAACATCCTCCAACGGCCTGCATCTCTCCATAGCAGGCTTTTGCGCTATCATCCAAATCCCCAAGGTACCAAAATCGAGTAACTACCAAACCATCAGCCAAGCCATGTGGCAGCCCGGGACACGATGCTACACGATCGTCTCCACAAAGTCTAAGATTGCTCTTCAACAGAATGATTGAACACGGAGCCTTTTCCGGTCACCAAAATTATTGCCTAGGATAGTCTGGACCACCATGTAGAAACCGTTCTCGGTCTGAAGGGTGTGAAGTAGGCAAAGGATGTTGGAAATCCGATACCGTTGGATGAACAACATGCGGTCTCGGCATTTCGTGTTCATAGCGCTGATTTTCAGGTTGGCGGTACGACAATGGTGCCATGGGTGCGAAGTGGACTTGAGAATCTGGAGGTCTGCGCCGTGCATCGACTGTTAGTCTACAATATTCCGGGTCTGGAACTCCGAAAGGCGGGTAATACAATATCACTCTTGTCCACGACAGTGACTTACACAGCATGGTGACCGAGCCATGGATCTCGTGGGTCTCGTTGGGCCTCTCTTATGATTCGTGGCCGAGGGTCGTAATGCAGATTCGATGTTGTACGCAAGGAGCTCTCTTCACGAAGCGCACCAGAGGGCATGGGAAATGGCGAAATCATCCGGCCATTACCTGCTCGAGGCATCCGATCATCATAAACATGTTGGGGTTGCGCCATCGGTATTGGCTCGTCAACGTATACCACCCTCGGACCAACGGTTACACGCCGGGCTTCCCTCATTGGAGCATCACTCAGAATTCGGGTGTCCGTTGGCGGACGTGTTCCATATTCCATCAAGCTTGGCGGCTGGCGCATCTGAACAGCACTCCTTACAAATGGCTCATCCACTGTCAGGGGGTTCCCTCTTGTTCCGGGCAAGGCTTCCCGGTAGCTTGGGTATATCGTGTCTCTGGAGTTCGATACAGGTGACCGGGGACGATATTGGGAGCTGGAACTAGCCAGCGGGCGTGGATAGGCGGATTGATCTGGCACATATGCAACCGGTCGGCCGCGCCGTTCTCCCTCTCGGTTTACACGTACGACGCGGATGAAGCCAGCTTCAGCCAAACGATCCGCCTCGTCGGCATATCGCGTAGCAACACGTCGTCGCTTCATGGCATTCTCTTCGGCATCGCCGAGGAAGATAGGAGAAGCCGGACGTGCAGCGTAACTGACTGGCTCGGGATAAAGCGCGCGGGGAGCTACGCCGTGCATACCCAGGGTAGCTTGAGGCACAGCAGGAGTATAGAAACGATTTCCGTGCTCAGGATTGGCAGGTCCGTTGGGCGACCTTGGCTCTACCGATGGTAAGAGCATGTCCTCGAGGCGGTGCCTTACTGGGGACAAAGGAACTTGGTCATTGGCCAGATGGCCTGACGGCATCCCAACTTTGGGTGCACCACTATCACGGACCCGTATGAAAAGAGGCGACTGCCCACGAACAGGGACGGCAACATGTTGTGTAGAAGAAGTAGGAACATGACCCATTCTTTGTCCTGACGGGCCCGCGACAACGCGCATTGCGTCAAGAGATGAAGTTGGAATATACTGATCCGGAGCAGACTGATGCTGGCGCAAAGCAGTGTGATCTACACTGTGCTGTACAGAAGTCTGGTGCTGCGCTCTATCCATAACAGAGGCTGCACGTGGCCGGTCGTTTGTACCTTGAACTGTACCTTGGGCCAGGGATGTGTTTGTGAAACCCTCGGCCACGGCAGCGTATCTCCTAAACCGCTGCGCTCTTCTGGCAAGTTTTCGTTCTTTCCTCGTGGGTTTTGTTTGGTGCCTACCGGGAGTTTGTGGACCGGCGACAGAAGTCTCATGTCTGTGTCCCCTAGCAGGTAAAGGCTGATCCGGTTGTGTGGTTCCAAGAATTTGAGGTTGTTCCCTAGACGAGACGGTCTTGGACTGGGCAGCTAACGTGGCCTCTGCGCCAGAGCTTTCCTCGTCTGAGTCCCCCTCGCTGTCAGAAATTTCGATAACCTCGCGTAGGATTTCGTCCAGTTGATCACGACCAGTTTCCTCGTCACCTCGCCACTTGACGATAACATCCAAGCAGGTTTGCTCTACCGCCTTGCGGGCGTTTGCCCAGGTGGTTTCCCTGAGGAGTTTGTCATATCGTGTATGAGTATGGCGAATGTGAGCCAAGGCAGCAAGTTGAACACGGCGAGCTAACGACAGTTCTGTAGCCATGCCGACTTTGTACTCGCCGTTGAATTTGCTATTCTGTATCACGCATGGTAGTTCAGCAGTCTAATAGGCCGGTTAGGGAGAAGGATGCAACGCACCTTCTGGAAAGCATGTTCGATGATTTGCTGGCGGTCAGTATTCGGAATCCTTGGAAACAAATCCCTCAGCACAGCGTCAGCTTGCGCGTTAATTTCACGTTGAGACTGTGGTATCGAGTCAGACTGTCCCGGGATAGCCAGTGTAGCAGCATCTTGGCTGACACCACTCTCTTCGAGCATTGTTCGTGCCTGGTCGACTATCGACTGCCTGAAGTGATAACCAGCCCGATGCATGTGATGCTCAAGATTGTTAACATTTTTGCTGTCCTGTGAGCACGTGACGGTCAGCACCAGCTGGTACCAGGCGGCTAGCGAATTTGGCGACGTACAGAGACAATGAAGATCATAGCATCTTGGTCTCGGGACAGCTCCTTGCAAGCGGCGGTGAGGTCAGGGTGGCCGGTGGGAATGAACTCGAACCCGGGAGGAGGTTGTTTCTCGGTCGTGATCTGTTCTTGATGAGTAGAGTCCGTCTGCGTCTGGAGGTCTCAAGCTACCTCGAATTCCAACTTTTTCTTCTTCTCCGTATTGTCGACAGCCTCGAAATAGGACTTGTGTTTAAGCTTCGCAGGCTCTTTCAGTGCATTCAACTGCGACCAAACTCGGACATCATGCCGCTGCGCTCTATGAAATTTGTCATGGCGGTCATGGCGATGCTTGGCCTGCCCCCCTACAGGCGGGAGATGGCTCTTCTTCTTCTCCTTGGTCATCGCAAAGACGCGACGGATCTTACCATAACAGCGAGCCACGCGACTCGCTCAAACTGGTGCCCGGAGGACAGCGAAGCAGACCAGTGAGACAGGCTCAAATGGAGTGCGAAAAGATACCAAAAACTACACGCGAAGTTGCCTACGGCTTCAAACCCAGCCGGGTGGAAGGGATGTAGACGGTGCTTTTTGTGATGGGTGATCGATCCTAAGCGTCTCTCTCTCTTGGATGGCCTAGGACAGAACAAGACGCCAATATTTCGCCCAGAAGTAGCAGATTGACTTTGAAAGAAAACGATCTTCACAGGAGTCACATACAAGAGCCAGCGACCGATGCTTGCAGAGACGAGATGGCAGTGAGAGTATGAAGTATGTAGGTGGATGACCAGAACAATGATGGACCGAAATAAAAGATTAAGTGTCGGGCGACGTCAATGTGAAAGCTGCCCAGCCCAGGTGCTCAATGACCAAACCTGAAAACAAGCTAAAACTTTTAGGGAAGCAGTTACATGGTACTTCATGCTTTATGCTGGAAGCGAAGCCACAGTTTGGAAAGCTGGTTTACCAAGGCCAGGCAACGCGCCACACTCATAATCCCCACTTTTTCGGGTTGGGGACCGTCTTCCAATTTGCAACTTCGAAGAGCATCCGCAGCAAAACGACAACTCCATTCCCTCATCTCGCCCAATCCACCTCACATCGCCATGTTCGCCCGACAAGCATTCCGCGCCGCTCGCGCTGCAGCTCCCCAGCGGACCCTTGCCCGAGTCCCGGCCCGCAGCTACGCAGCTGCCGCGGCACAGGATGTCCAGCCCCCGGTCGCTGTCTACGGCCTCGACGGCACATACGCTACTGCTCTGGTACGCCGACACTTCACATCTTCCCTCGGGACTCTCAATGCAGGCCAATTGGCCATACCCAAGGGCTGTTGGCCAGATTTTATGCTATCGTGGGAGGGGAAAGAGGATTCGATTGACCGGATCGCAATTGAAACTGACATCTGAGCCATTAATGTAGTACTCGGCCGCCGTCAAGTCCTCATCCCTCGAGCCCACCGCTAAAGCTCTTGGCAACCTCAGCGCGCTCGTTGCGAAGGATCCCAAGCTGGCTGCCATTCTCAACACCCCTACCCTCTCCGAAGGCGACAAGGCGGGCATCGTTGCCGAGCTGCAGAAGCACATGGGTCCTACTGCCTCCAACGAGACTGTCAAGAACTTCCTCAACACCTTGGCCGAGTACAACCGCTTGAACATCCTGCAGGGAATCACCGAGAAGTTTGGCGAGCTTATGTCCGCCGCCCGTGGCGAGGTCGAGATGCGCGTTACCAGCGCCCAGGTAGGCCGAACTTCCATTTCATATACGGCAACCAATGCTGATCTGGACCCTAGCAACTCGACAATAAGACTCTGTCCCGCCTTGAGGCCGCCGTCAGCAAGTCTCCGTACGTTGGCCAGGGCAAGAAACTCAAGGTTACCAACGACGTTAACCCTGAAATCGTTGGCGGACTCGTTGTTGAAATTGGCGACCGCACAATCGACCTCTCCGTTTCCAGCAAGATCGCCAAGATGAACAAGCTCCTCAACGACACTTTGTAAACTATTCTTTTGTTTGAACGGGGAGGCCAGTAATCAACGAGAGGCGATATTGTGCGCGATGCTCGGTGCTCGAGGAGAGCGCCTCTGTGTATAGGAGCCCAGATAGAAGAAGCATTGTCTCTCCGGAAGTTGTCTTGTTCTTTTGCTACAGCCACGTACAAGACTTTTTGGTGCCGGGTTTAATGAGACTTAGAACACGTTGGCAAGTACTTACTTTCCAGGACAGGACAGGATAGGACACGTACAAGGCTAGTGCAGCCCCTTGTCTGCAAGTCCTCCCAAACCAACGTATGCCGGATTGGCGAACTGGCCTGGGACATGGATTAGTATCTCCCGCACCTTGGACCTGAGTGCTTATCTCCTCGGCCTAGTTGATTTTGCTGTTGATCGTCTTTTCCGGCAGCTCGAGGATGGGCCTTTGGTCGATGAGTGTATATTTCATCCGCCGAAGTGAATTTTATCCAGGATCGTGTGGACTCTACTTATCGCGACCTTCGCAGATTGCTTCATAAAGTAATTTGGCACATGGATGTCCTTGTTCTTTGCCCCTTTGTTCTTTGCGGACCGAAGAAGTTTCCCGATATCGTGGTTGAATTTCTGCCAGTCATCGTACGGACAGATCTGCAGGAAGCGGACGAGCGAATACAGCTCCTCGGTGTTTTTCTACAGTGGCCGGCCCGTCAGAAACAACCGGTAATCACTATTGAGCACGTGGACGCCCTTGGCCACCTGTGTGTCGCGAGTTCCTATGGTATAGGCCTCGTCAAGGATTATGCGGTGATAGAGTGCGTCTAGTGACAGGAAAACAAGCGTCTTCTACTCCTCCATCCAAAAGCCTTGCTTTCCTTTCATCTCTTGGGGCAGGGTCTCATAGTCTGTGAGGACAAAATCAAAGTTGAAGAGTGTTTTTTACCCCATCTTTTTCGCCAGCGTCACAGAAGAGGTGAACAGAGAGCTGATGCTCCGGATCGGTCTTTTTCTTGAGCTCTTGTTCCCATTGCTTAAGCAAGGTCAGTTTGGCCATGATAAATGTTGTCTTGCGGGCCTCGTCTTTGGGCGGCCGGGCGAGTATCAGAGCGATGGCTCGAACTGTTTTGTCGAGACCCGTATCGTCAGCAAGGATACCTACCGCCCTTCTGATATCCAGCTCATGTTTGATAAGCCACCGCAATCTCATTTTCTGATGTCGCATCAGCTGGCAGTTCAGTCCAGCTGGTGTGATATCGACGATCTCTTCCTTAGAACCTTTGCCACCAGATCCATCGCTCATCGGGATGTCCTCGTCGTCACTTTCACCAAAGAGAATATCGGGAAATGTTTGGTTACCTATCGAGAAGACATTATTAGAATTGGTACCCAAGCGACTACTGACCGATATTTGACTACCCAATGTAGGGAACTCCTCATAATCGGCCTTTTCGTAATTTTATTCGCTATAGGCGTCCTTGAGGAGTTATACAGGCGAGATATTAACGCCTGTTGGACCTTCTTCCGAAGAAGTTGCGGCAACAAGCATATCCTTGATGAAGAAAAGATGACAAGTTCTTCGTGGGCCCCTCAATCAGACCCAAGTAGATGTTTGGGGGTAGCGGAGTTATGTATGGACTCCCCTGCAACTTAATCAAGCTTCAATATGATTGTACGGAATACGATTTATCTTAGCTTCGCCGTGAATTGCTATCTCCTCGGAGATCGTTCCAGATGGGCAACGTCAGATGTGGCTGTATGCTGCGATAAATGCCCCTTTTCCGTACGGTGCCTGGCTCTGTACGATGTGTTTTCGGCTTTTTAACACTTGTTTCCAGAGAAACTACCACGCATCAACAGGTTTCATTTATACGTGACGCAGGGTTGGTGTTTAGGGGGAGACGAAGGCTGCTAATCCCTTTTACGTGTCTCTTGAGTATTCTGTAGTAGTCACTGTAGTAGCATTGTTCCTTTTCCTGTATCTGAGCTCAAGATCCCTAGGACGGACTTCCTTTGTCTTACAGGGTTCTTGTATTCTTCTGAGTTCCCATCCTCCAAGTCCGCACTCGCCACTGAAGCCAAGAAGACGCGGATGGTATCAATGAAGCACACGTACCAGCTTCCGAATACTATTTGAGACACATCTGGTTGTACCGTGACCATTAATCCCCTTCGTCCCGAGGTCAGACTTGCAGTACCCTTCTGGCGACTTTGTCATGCCAGACAAATGAGAGCAAGCAAGATATCCATACACCAAGTTTGACTAATAAAGATTTGCCTCACTTCCTTCCTGGTATCTCGTAGCACAGTCGCATCGAAATTTCAAGCCATGAGAAGTAGGCAATGGGTCTGGCTGGTGGTCTTCTAACTCGCCCAACCCCATGTTGAATACCAGAACGATGGAAACCATCAGTAACTAATTCCATCAACAATTCCTGTAGCAACAAGCTTGCCCGCTAGCCAACTCAAGTCCACGGTACTTCCAATGGCATTGATACCCGATGTCGTCCATAGGGTATCCTGGGACATCCTGAAAGTCGGAGCCGCAATCCTCACCGGCATGAGTGGGTACGCAGCCTCGATCTATGGTACGTCAGTTATCATAATGGAAAAAATGTATGATTGCCAATACTAACCAGAGTATCATGTATCCAAGAGGGAGATACTTCGTCGCCTGTATCTTGTGAGCGCTCGAATACCAAAGCAGGAAGAAGCTGGTCTATAATGTTGTGGTCAGATAGGCACCGATATAGGTGCTCAACCGTTTGCATCCCATTTTGGACTCTAACCACATCGCGCACGTATGCGAGTTCGTGGACACCCCGAAAAGACCCGAGTTTGGGAGAATCAGCGAAATGTATGGTTTGGGGGAGGAGGTTTACGCCCCCAAACGCAGAAGGGTCTAGGCGAGTAGGCGATGCGAAGAAGGTAGCATAAATCGATCGATGGACTGGGAGTTCCTGAAGCCTAACGTCAAGATTTTGACCATCAATAAAGGGATCGGAGGTCGTGGATATGACATAATCGAAGACACGCTCCTGTGTAGTGTTCGAGTATCCATCCGAATATTCGAGCAGCCATGCCGGCTCACTGTGATCTTCACTTATACGGCTCATGTTGCGTACAGTAGCTTGTAGTCGTACGTTGGCTCCGCTTTGATGGGCGATTCTTTCGAGGATATCGACCATATCGCCACCGACATGGGAGCTCATCTGATCCTCCCTGGCGAGAGCCATCGAGACAGAAAACCCGTTTATGGAGGCTGCTGATTGCCCCAGAATAGCTCTTAAGCGAGGGTCTATAACCTCATTCTTGTAAGTGCCCGAGATATCATGGGCTGCAAGAGAATCCACACCACTGACGTGAATTGCTTTAGTGCCATCTAGAGCGGATAGGATATCACGAAAGGTAAAACTCGGTGGCAAGTCGAGCAGTTTCTGATACATAGAGCCCACGTCGATGAGGCTTTTTGTCGCCCAAACGGACTTGCCGTAATGCAGCAACTGCCACGTCCACGACGACCATGATGTTTTCTGGTAAGGCCGTGTAGTTTCACTCACGAATCGTTCGCCGTCGAAACTTGTCGGGTTAGCTTGGATTTATCTCACACGGTGATTGGGCAGATAGACTTACCACCCTACCTGTTGGCTTTGAAGCTCGTCGAAGTTGATTGGGTCTACAAGAGACTGGGCAGACTCCTTTGCCAGCACAGGGCTGTTCCACATAATTGCAGGCCCGGCTACATCCTCTGCGGACAGACAATCCTGGTCTGGGTCATCATAGGGGCGAATCTTCCCATGCTTCAGGCCACAGAGTGCCAGACTACCACCAACACAGGCTTTGGACTCGAAGATAGTAACATCAAGTAAAAACCTGCTTGGGAGCTCCAGTGTCTTGAGGTGCTTTGCGGCCGAGATACCAGCAGGTCCCGCACCTATCCATATGTCAGGCCCCGATTCAAGAACTCGTTGTTTCGATGGCCTTACCTATGATGGCCACTGAGTACACTGGCCTCGTAGTTCGGTCGCCCAGCTTGAACGGGTGTAGCCCGAAGGCGGTAAACCAGATCACCAGACTAGCGAGAAGAAACAGAGTAAACGTTATGAAACGAGATGGTAGCCGAGACTTCTGGTGTTTGACGTCTGCCCATCGCGTGTCAAGGCGTCGGCGTCCTGTTAATAGGCAGTCGTTCACAGCTGGGACCTGATGGTGAGAACTCGACAGTAGCGGCGTGTTCTCGTCGAGACAAGGCTTTTCAGACTGGGCCAGACAAGGCTCTTCAGACTGGGACTTTGAGCTGTTAGACCATCCAGGTGTGTACGCAGGTGGAGGATCACGGAAAGTGTCCTCCTGCGACGTAGAGCAGCGTGCTGCCATTGCAGACATGTTGACAGCCTGGGCCCTGTTGAAGCTCAATAAGGGCAGTTTGACACGGGGGCGTGTTGATATTGATGGGGGAGATGGTCGCTATTGCTGGGACTTGATTGAAAACGGGCGAGGGAGGCACCCGACCGACTTGCCGATAAGACAGAAGGTGATGGCTGAGCCTGCGGGGGAAGGGGGAAGGAGGAAGGAGGAGGGGGGTCACCTGACAGCGGCCCGATCGAATCATCAATGGCGGTTTCCCGACGACTCAGCCTGCTCGACTGAGTCTCGGTTTACTCAACGTGATTGGATGCCAGTTCTATGAGACGCTCAATTTCGGACAACGATGATGATTTGCCAATACTAGGAGTATTTGGTCCAAATACATGCTAGGGCTGCCAAGTGATGTCGTTGTACAAAGTCACACTTGTGTTCATGGCCTGGTTTGAGTGATGATGAACAGGGGTAAAGTTGGCCTCTCAACTTACATAGATACCGGTACGTCTGTACATCTTTTGTTGGGGTGTTCCGTAGCTCCCACAAGCACAATCTGGATGGAAGTGGCCGACACCCTCCATTATTACTAAATTGCACCTCCTGCCCCGGTAGATAACGTGCACTGTTCCTTGCAGACCGACGTTGGAGATTATTGTGGTTACCCTTTATAGGCTATCACGAGGGGAGGGAAAGCAGCGGTTGCCCCGAGTGACCAATGTGAACCGCATATGAGTTGGTGACTGGCCCGACAATGATATCCTAAACTGCAGGCATCTGACCTGTTGATCGTGCCACTGACCAAGTCAGCAAGAGTGACTGATGGCCCACAGGTTCTGTCTGCCATTGGAGGTTGATGGTTCCTGCACGAACCCGTCCGTTGCCCGCACGAGTTGGTCACCACAGTGACTACAGAACAATCAACTGGAAGTGTTTGTAGCCGCGGACAATCGATAAGATGCGTTTGTCCTCCCGTGTGACTTGAAGGACACCTGCCTGTGTAAGCTGCCCCATGCGCCTCACATGGTTATTCCTCAACAGCTGCCTTCGTGCCTGCGCTCGAATAACCTCGACTGCTGCTAAAACATCCCCAGTGCCGACTTGTTGCTTCCGTTTCTACAATTCGCAACGGCCTTGCTGATCATAGCTTCCCATTACTGAATTCTCCCACCAGACCCACCTTCCCGTTTCGACGCTTCGACGATTCGACGCAGGAGTGTGTGGCCAGGTACCTACCTACCACTTGCCATGGACTTTTCCTCTTCGCCTGGCTCGTCCGCAGACGAAGCCAGTATCACCAACGACCTCAACCTCCAAGAAGACGACATGACACGCCGCCCCATCCCTAGTGGCCGCGGCCCGCCGCCCAAGCGTGTCGAACTCGACCTGAGCGCCTTGCTCAACGTTGAGCAGAAACACCAGCTACAGCAACTGACTAATGCCATCTTGGACACCATGCAGAGAAACCTCCGCGACATTTTTGACAACCTCGGAGCCGGTCGAGACCCATCCGTCGAGGGCATCAAGCCACTTGTCGCAGTGTGCTGTAGCATCCCAAACCCCAGAAGTGCCAAGTACGCCCATCTCTATGGCAACACACCGCTGGAGGTCCCGGATAAGATCGAGAAGGGTGACAAGTCTGACCAGCCAGAGAGCGACGTAAAGCCCGAGAAGATCGAGAAGGATCCGAAGCCCGCAAGGGTCAAGGAGCCTCTCAAACTGGAGCTCCCTCTTGCCGCCCTGCCGCCCACCTTGGCTGCCAACGTAGCTAAAGGCCTCCTTAGAATCCCCAAGTCCATAGAAGAAGCCAGCGCCATGACCAAGAAAGACGAGAGCGAAGTCCTGACGTCCAGCCAATCGGAGCTGAAGCGAGATGCTATGACACACTTCGGCAAGTGGCGGGGCAATGTCCTTCGTCGACTCAACGACTTCACCATCAAGAATGGCGGGAATGGAGGTAACGTTGTGAGCCAGGGGCCACAACCTGTCCCAGGTAACGCTAGACGACCCGGTAGCACCGGGAGAGGTAGATACTCGAGACCAAGTGGCGGTAAGTCGTTATCCCATCAAGAGCTGCCGCAGTTATAGATTCTCCTTGAATCTGAACTCACCCCAGCCTTCAAGTCATTTACTCCCTACCCTTGCTGAGAGGCGCGGGCCCGGAAAGCCCTCTAAGCTCGTGTCCGTAAAGCTAACACTTCCGACAGGACCTAGCCCTGGGCCCATTGCAGGCCCCATTATGGTACCCAGACAGGTGATTGGCACGTCAGACGAGGAGTCCGCCGCTGCTTTCGTCCGTTTGTATCCTCAGGTTTTCACCCCTCTCGGTTGCCTGGACAAGGAAAAGCGCGCCTGCATATTGCACTCGATGATGCTTCTGCTACTCAGCCTCGAGAACTACCACACCTACTCCCGCATGTTGCTTCTTCAGCTTGCCTCGTCGATGCATATCCCGCTGGGTGTTTTAGCCAATGACGAGTTGCGGGTTGCCACGAGTCTTTCACAAATCGTTGATGGCATCTCTGCCGAAGAGATTGCGCAGAAGCGCGTCGAAGAAGGTAAATCATCCAGACGCTACAGAGCAGGCGCAGCTAGTACTGCCGCCCCTGTTGCCACTGTTGCCAGCATGCCAACTGTACTGCCTGCACCACTGATCACGTCGGGCGTCGGGACCGTCTTCGGTGGCCTCGGCCTGTCTACAGTCGCCACAGCTGGGCTTCTCGGTACGATGGCAGAGAGCACAGTCGTTGTTGGCACGTTGTTCGGTTTGTATGGCGCTCGAGCAACAAGCAAGATGGCCGACTCTTACAAGAAGGAGATCCTGGACTTTGCCCTGATCCCTCTCCATGGATCACTTCGCAAGGAGTATGTTGATCCCAAAGATCTCCCTGCCGATGATCGCCGCTTCCGCTTCACCATAGCTATCAGTGGCTGGTTGGAGGACAATGAGGACGTCACCAACGCTTGGCAGGCCTTGGGCCACCACACCGAGGTATACGCCGTGCGGTGGGAGCTGGAGGCTTTGACCAAGCTAGGGTTTGCTCTGAACATGGTCTTAAAGAGCATCTCTTGGAGTAACTGCAAGAAGGAGATCAGCGAGAGATCAGGTGAGCTCGAGAATACCAACACCCCTGGAATCATGCTTGCTAACGCCTAATCAGTTTTCCAAAGCCTGCAGAACAACCACTGGCCGATGGAGTTGACTAAAGTTAGCAAGCTCATCGATAACCCCTGGAGTGTCGGCATGGTTCGCGCAGAGAAGGCTGGTGGCATTCTTGCCGATGCCGTCATCAACAGAGTTCAGGGAGAACGGGGTGTTACCCTGATCGGCTATGGTCTCGGTGCTCGAGTCATCTACGTATGCCTCATGGCCTTGGCCGAGAAGCGATCGTTTGGCTACGTCGAGAACGTCGTCATCATGGGTACACCTTGCCCAACAGAGATGCGCGCGTGGGCCACCATGAGAAGCGTTGTTGCAGGCCGCATGGTGAACGTGTATTCCAAGAACGACTACCTCCTCGGCTTCATGTGCAGAACTAGTAGTTGGTTGTACGGCGTTGCAGGACTGCATAAGGTTCAAGGAGTCCATGGTGTTGAGAACTTCGACGTGAGCGACATTGTGAGCAGCCACATTCGCTACCAGTACATGGCCGGCAGTATCTTGAAGAAGATTGGCTGGGACGACCTTGACTCGGCTCGGATTTTCAAGGAGGAGCAGATACTCAAGAAGGTCATTGCAGAAGAGGCAAAACTCGACCTGGTTCGTGGCATCACTTCTCTCGACCAAGACCTTAAGATGCTCGACATCAACCAGAGGATCAAGTCGACCAAGGATAACGCTAGCAAGAAGGGCCAAAGTAGTGATGGCAAGCAAGGCCAGATCTTCTCCGCGACGTCCATTACCACAGCCACTAGCAAGACTGGCCAGCCACGTCAGATAAGTGCCACGCAGAACCAGAAGGAGAACCAAAGTGGGACTGTCAAGGGCCCTGCTGAGGAGAACGAGAAGAAGGCCGGTGGAGGTACAAAGCAGGGTAAGTAGGACCGCCCCAGCAGACGCCGAAACCGAGCCTGAGGGTGGAAAGGGTGGGAAGGGTGGTTGAGCTTGCTGTTTTGCATCGCTACTTACATTGTCCTAAAGCTAGGACTGAGCCTTAGCAACAGCAAGTCTGGGCACTAGAGTTGTATGGAGCCGAGGGTTTTCTCGGTGAACGGTTAGCTGAGAGCTGAGATGGTCGGATGACAGCTTTATGTATGAATATGAGACCAGAAGACACACGAGAGACTGAGAACATGGCGGATACGGATATACCCAATGCTTAGCGCTAGGAAGGCAGAGCGTTTTGCACATCGATAGCTCAAGATAAAATGAAATGAAGATAGCTTACTTTGGTGGTTCAGACCTCTCAGGGCAACCTACTCTGATGTGCTCGCTGACTTGAAAGAAATCACAAGCTGATGGTCCCGAATGCTAGGAAGCGCAACCTTTTTCTTCATCTTTTTTTCTTCACTTTCGTTTTCCATAGCCAGCACCACTAACTTCCATTGCCACTCTTGACCACAAAGTATCGGCCCATCGTCTCACCAGCGCCGGCTAGTACATCCCAATCTTCGGCTTCGTTTGGCATCTTCTTTGGCTGATCATCTCGTCGTCGGCGGGGCCTTCTGCCATGACCAACTATATCTTCTTTCTCGAGCGCCTCTCTCAAAGTCTCGAGCCCAATGGTTTGCGACTGCATGCCTTGGGCTGTCTCATCGCGAATTGCGCGCAGTGGGGTGACACCGGCAGTATCTACGCGTTGTATGGAGCGTACGAATTGCAGTTGTGTCCGTAGCGTGGTCAGGAGCTGGGCCTCCTCTTCGGAGCTTGCGGATTGTGGCAGCGCGGATAGTCGAAGGAGATGGCGTAGAGTTTCAGCTGTTATCTCCTCCTCTTCCACTGCAGGCTTTTCGACAGTGACCGAGTCCGTAGGCGCGGAGGAGAGCAGCGAGCGTACCGACCACGAGGGCTTGGAGAGAAGGCTTCGGACGTCCAGGTGAGGCTCGTTGTTACGACTGGTATGGTTCCATCGGACGGTAGTCAACGAGTAGGGGCCCATTGTAGATGACGCGACCACCAGGATGCGGTGGGAATGAATCCTGTGTGATGGCATGCTGCGCCGTAGTGCGTGCGCGCACCGGGCGCATGCCTCAGAGGCCATCTTGTATCGGAGGGTGGTACAAGAGCTTTGGAAATGGGGGTTTGGGAGATCTGGCGCTGTGCTGTAAGCCTGTAACTACGAAGTATAAACCAGAGTGGATCTTTGTTGCCTCTCCTAATTAATGCTTACTGGAGGAGGGTCGAGTACGTACTACGTACCCGAGGGGAGGGGGGTAGATATGAAGGGGCTACAGGGTAGCTAGGGCCCGTGGAAGGGCAGCGTCATTATGAGTACGGAGTATCCGTACTTTATTAGCGGCCATTGCATGTTTTAGGTAGCCGTCATCCTTGTCGTTAAGTAGGGGGTACGTAGTGTCGTCTCCCGATCCCAAATCAAACCAAGTCGACAACAACATCATCAACACAAAACACGAAACACCTAAACCAAGCTCATCAGGACACCCTCACGGGCAAAGCACACGCCGACAACCAAAACATCCGAATTCCAGGCTCATACCCTCCCGCGAAACTATGGCGGGCGACCCTCGTGCTTTGCTGCAAAAGGTCAGCCAGCCCTTTTGGCCCCGCCAGCGTGATGGCAGCCCCCCACTATCATCATGTTGATCGCAACGCCCGCGATAACTGACGTACGAGGCAGGCAGAAAAAATTTACCAGAGCGCCTCGGGCGGCTTCAGCTTCTTCGGAGGCAAGGAGCAGAAGTACATGGATGCGTCCGATCTCTACCAGCAGGCGGCGAACGCTTTCCGAATGCAGAAGATGAGTGCGTCAGGCCGGGCTCATCCAACTTGCGCCAGCGACTAGAAAACTGACCTGTGCGACACCGACAGACAAGGAGGCTGGTCAAGCATTCGAGAAGGTGGCCCACGTCCATGACCAGAACCTGAAGGAGCCCAACGATGCTGCCAACGCCATGGTCGACGCCTTCAAGTGCTACAAGCAAGACTCCCCCGAGGACGCTGTGCGATGTCTCGAGTCAGCCATCCAGCAATACTGCAGGACCGGCAGCTTCCGACGCGCTGCGCAACACAAGGAGTCTATGGGCGAGGTGTACGAGACGCAAATCGGCGACATGAAGCACGCGCTTGAGTGCTTCGAAATGGCCGCCGGTTGGTACGAAAGCGACAACGCTGCGGCTCTGGCGAACAAGTTGTGGCTTAAGGTGGCTGACCTCGCCGCGCTCGACGGTGACTACGCCAAGGCCATTGAGCAGTACGAGAAGGTGGCCACAGCCTCGCTCAATAACAACCTGATGCGCTACAGCGTCAAGGAGTACTTCCTCAAGGCGGGCATCTGCCACCTCGCGACAAACGACCTCATAGCTGCCAAGCGCGCTTTTGACAAATACAACGACATGGACCCAACGTTCTCTGCTAATCGTGAGCACAAGCTGTTGGTCGACCTACTTGGGGCTATGGAGGCCGGTGACCAGGAGGACTTCACCGACAAGTTGTTCCAGTACGATCGGATGAGCAAGCTGGATAAGTGGAAGACGACCCTCTTGGTCAGAGTCAAGGAGCTGATTGAGGAGGAGGGTGATGACTTCTCGTAGATGGTCTAGATTTTCGCGGCGTTCTAGTCGGCTTAGCTTTGGGTATGATTACGCGTAGCAACGAAGGCGGTCGAAAGGTGCCTCCACGCTCCTATTTGATGGCCAAACAAACATTACAGCAGAATGCGCAGAGATGAGAAGAAAGAGGACATGTTGAACTCGCCGTTACTAGACTTGGCGACATGCAGAACTCTACTTGCGCTGGCCCAGGCGCCACATGGCGGCACCGTGTGTCATTTGCCAGACTGCCACCCCGGCCCATAGTCACTCAAACGCAGTCTACAGATGGTGACAGATAGTGTGTTCCAACGGTGATCTTTCTCCTCACCAAAGCACGAGGTTGCCTATCTTTGACAAGTTTATTCGTGTAGGTTGTGATATCCATGCCGATGAACCGGATGAATAGCCACCATGAGTGACTATGCAGGTAAGTCCACGTGGTACCTTGCAATTTTTATTGAGAGGCTCGCTAGCCGTAACTATAACTTATTACCCCTGTCCGTGGACCGTACGGAGTACTCCGTACCAACACCTCGAAGTTGGAGCGAACATGGTCCCATAATAAATCCTACTCAACTCTACTCCGTAGTCTCTAGGGCGTTAAAGCGGGGGCTTATCGATAACAATTTTCAAAAGTTCTATACACCCAGAAAAGTTGAATTCCCGGTGAATGTTTTCACGCCCGAGTCGGTGCAGCAAGAACACAAATTCGTTGCGCAAAATGGCGACTCTCGTAGAGAAGCTGGACAAGATCCGGTCGCCGAATCTTCAGAGCCAGAAAGAGGTGTGTGGTCCCTTCGAATGTCATCCCGCCTGCTAGAAATCTTTCACTAACGCAGCGGCGCCCAGACTGTCGTGATTCTCAAGGCGGTGGAGGAGACGCTCAAGGAGCAGGACACAGAACCGACGCCCACGGGCTACTTCGCTGCACTGCTCGCCCTGCTCGGCTCGTCCATATCGAACGGCCAGATCAACAAGGAGATCACGCCTGCTGTGGTCTACCTGCTCGACGTCGTCACCCCCTTCGCCCCGCAACCGCTCCTGCGATCCAAGTTCACCCAGATACTCACACTCCTCGCGCCTGTCCTGCTACAAGCTGATGCCGAGGCGCCTCTCCTGAGGCCTTCGGTCGGATGCCTCGAGTCACTGCTTCTTGCGCAGGACTCGGCAGCATGGAAGCTCCCCACCAACGAGATCAGCCCCAGACGGGCCGTCGCGGGACTCCTAAACCTGGCCCTCGACCACCGGCCCAAGGTGCGCAAGCGGGCGCAGGATGCCCTGAAGAAGGTCCTGCAGAACCCTCCCCCGAGTCCGTCGCTGGACCACCCTGCCGCCGATCTATGCGCCGAGACTGCCATGAGGAGCTTGACCGAGCTGGCCAACAAGGCTGCCCAGTCCAAGAAACAGAAGAAGGACGCCGAGAACGACCCTGCGCTCATCCATGCCCTGCAGCTTATCAAGACAATCACATCGGCGAGCGGTGGCTGGCCGAGTAAGAACATCGAGGCGCTATGCGAGCTTCTGCTTGCCATTGCCAAGAGCGGAAACGAGCACATGACCATGGCCGTATTCGAAATATTCGAGATGATATTCGAGGGAATGGCTGGCGAGGTCTCATCCGCCAAGCTTCCCCGGCTCTTGGAGATTTTGTCAGAAATGCGCCCGTCGTCCAACGACACCCAGCTTCTGCCCCCGTGGATCGCCATCGTCTCTCGCGGGTACGATGTCTCTGCCCAGGTGGAACCTGAAGACACATTCCTGAAGCTGCCTGAGCTGTTCGAAATGGTTTCTGGATTCCTACAGTCTGCCTCTCATAACATCAGAGTTTCGGCCTCCGAATGTCTAATATCATTCGCTGTTACCTGCATCCCGAACCAAGTCATTCTCGAGCCGTCCGTTTACGACGAGAAGGTTTTGGAGAATGTTGCCAGGGTCGCTGAGAAGCTCCTCAGTGTGAAGTATCAGGCTGCTTGGATGGAGACATTCAATGTTTTCGGGGCTCTGTTCGATTCCCTGAGGTGGCGCGCAAACCCGATGCTACTGAACATCGTCAAGTCCGTCGGCGAAATCCGTGGCAACGACTCTTTCCAGGGCAAGAAGGAAGCCGACGAGGTGATTGGAAAGGCCGTCAGGGCCATGGGCCCCCGAACTGTCTTGAGCGTTCTCCCGTTAAACCTGCTGAAGCCGGTCAAGGGCCAGTCCGGACGTGCTTGGATGCTTCCCATTTTGCGCGACTACACCAGCAACACCGACTTGCAACATTTCCAAGACGAGCTCGTGCCGTTGAGCAAAGCCATGTATGAAAAGATTTTGGCGCACGGCGATGCCCCGAAAACGATGGAAATCAAGATCTACGAGACACTGTTGCAGCAAACCTGGTCAATTCTTCCAGGCTACTGCGACCTACCCCTGGACTTGACTGTTGCTTTCAACCAAGAATTTGCAGAAATCCTGGCAAACCTTTTATACACGCAGATCGAGTTGCGACTTGACGTCTGTCGGGGCCTGAAAGCCCTCGTCGAGTCCAACCAGGCAATTGCAAAAACCAAGGGCGAAGATGATCTGATTCTGCAGAGCCGAGTCACGAAAGCAGCGGCGCAGGAGAACCTCACATATCTCGGTACATTTTCCGGAAACTTGCTGGCCGTCCTGTTCAACGTCTACAGCCAGACTCTTCCTCAATCAAGAGGCCCCATTCTCCAGACAATCAACGCTTATTTGAGCATCACCCCCGAGGGGGAGCTGGTGGACACGTTCAACCGTGTGAGCACCATGCTTGCCGAAGAACTGCAAAAGGCCAACCAGGAGACCGGCAAGAAGAAGACACAGAACGAGAAGGAAAAGGACCACATGCCGTCGACAGGCCAGACTTTGATGGATCTCGTCATTACCATGTCTGCTTACCTACCGCGACAAAGCTTCGCCGCGCTCTTCAATATCGCGAACCTAATCATCGTCAAGGATGATGATCCTCAGTTACAGAAGAAGGCATACAAGCTCATCCCGCGCTTGGCCGACTCCGAGATTGGCAAGATGGCTCTCCAGGAGCGGTTTGGAGAGTTGCAGAACTTACTAATCTCGAGCGCCGATAAGGTGTCGGTACCAGCACGGAGAGACCGCTTGGCTGCGATTACAGCCATGATCCCATATATCCCCGAGGACTCTTTGCACTTCATCCCATCAGTGCTATCGGAGGTGGTCATCTGCTGCAAGGAGCACAATGAGCGAGCGAGAAATTACGCTTTCGATCTCATCGTTCTGATGGGCCAAAGGCTGGAACAGTCCAAGGGTAAGGTAATTCACAACAACAAGATACCCAGCATGCCCGCGGACGCGCCGTCTGGAAAAGCCAGCATTGAGGAGTACTTCACCATGGTCAGCGCCGGTCTCGCAGGAAGCACGCCTCACATGATCTCCGCCTCCATCACGGCCATCACGAGGATCCTGTACGAGTTCCGTGCATCGCTCCAGACCGAGATGTTGAGCGACTTGGTTCAGACCATGGACCTCTTCCTGACGTCCAACAACCGAGAGATCGTAGCAAGTGTGCTGGGCTTCGTCAAAGTCTGCATCATTAGCTTGCCGGTCGAGATGATGGAGCCGCGCCTCGCCACCATGATTCCCAATCTGATGGTCTGGTCGCATGAGCACAAGGGCCACTTCCGGTCCAAGGTCAAGCACATCATTGAACGCATGGCTCGCCGCTTTGGCTTCGACACGATCAACCAGCACTGTCCAGACGCCGACAAGAAGCTCATTGCCAACATCCGCAAGACCAAGGAGCGCAACAAGCGGAAGAAGGACGCCGCCAAGGACGAGGGTGATGACGATGATGACGAGCCGGTCAACAACGCCAAGAGCCGCAACCGCTTCGAGAGCGAGTACGACGAGGCTCTGTACTCGAGCGATGACTCCGAGGCCGAAGACGACGGAGACGAGGAGATGGCGGGCACCAGGTCACGGAATTCCAAGAAGGGCGGTAACACGTACATCATGGAAGACGAGGACGAGCCGCTTGACCTGCTCGGCAAAAAGGCGCTAGCCAGCATATCTTCAACCAAGCCCGTCAAGATGCGCAAGGCGGGCAAGAGCAAGGCCAAGTTCGACATGGACGGCAAGCTCATCCTCGGAAAGGACGATGACGGCGACGATGCCATGGTCATCGACACGCCTAGCGGCGCCGGTGGCGAGAGCGGCGTGGGCGCATATGTTGCCGCGCTGCGGGGCAAGGATGTCGGAGTCCGTGGCCAGCGTGGGCGCTTGAAGTTCACCAACCGCCGCGGCAACGACGACGACGATGACGATGAAGATGGCATGGAGTTTGATCAGACCGATGTCGAGGCTATCAAGAGTCAAGTCAAGGGCAGAGGGTTCAGAGGTCACGGTGGCGGCGGCGGCGGCGGCTTCAGAGGCTCTCGCGGCAGCGATGGTGGTTCCCGAGGTTCTCGAGGTTCCCGTGGTGGCGATGGTGGTTCCCGAGGAGGTTCGTCCCGTGGCGATGGTGGTTCCCGAGGAGGCTCATCCCGCGGCGATGGTGGTTTCCGAGGCCGCGGCGGTGGCGGTGGCCGCGGTGACTCGAGAGGCTCATCCCGTGGCCGCGGTGGCGATAGGGGCCGCGGTGGCGATAGAGGTCGCAGCGGCAGGGGAGGTATCGGAGGTGACCGAAGAAGTTTGGGAGAGGGCAAGAGGCTGGGACCTTCGGGCGGTGGTGTCGGCAAGCCTCAGTTTGCCGCCCGTGGCCGAGGTCGGAGATAAATGCTGATTGTCCATGTGCTGATACCCATGTGGTTGATTTGCTTCGGTTAGATATTGTTACTCTCTCGGGTCGAGTGAAATAGACAGGAGTCTGGGCGTATGATATTCACGGGGACGGAAAAAGAAGTTCAAGGTCAACAAAAAGACACATCTCATGATATGTGACGGGGGTGTTCAACGACCGGGTCTTAAAGGGATGTCGAACACATCACACATGGATTGACTGCATCAAGCATCAATGAATATTCGGCCTGCTTCTCACTGTAGGCCGGAATTCCCGCTTCTCGGCTGTCGATTTCGTGCAGCGAAAAGGAGGTAGGTAATAGTGGTTCTGCTCTATCGACGAGGTTTCTTGTACAGTACGCGAAGAAAACAGTCTGACAAGCCCAACAACTCCTGAACTCCTATCAATCACACAGGTCCAATTTCAAAACTTGCTTATTTGAACTTGCTGTAGATAACAGCAAATATGAGCAAAACCAAGACGGTTATAATAGCAATCGTAATCACCCGGTTGGTAGCCATCCTGTAATACCAGTCATGTTAGTCCAACAACATGGCAGCATACCGGAATTCCACATAGGGATAAGGGGCAACTTGTAATTACCTACGCGCCATCCCCCTCAGCGTCTTGACGCTCCTGTCCACATAACTCTCGCTCTCGTGCAGCACATCGCTCGTATGCATGATGCGCTCGCGCTGCTGGTGCAGATCAGCCAGGGTGGAGGCGCCGATGCTCTCGGTCTCATTGGCAAGGGCCTGGGAACTGCGCAGGCGTTGCGAGCTGCGGTCCAGGCGGTCGGTGCCCGAGAGCAGCTGCTGGCGCTGCTCGCGCTGGGCGTCCGAGGCGGACCCGGACGGGTTGTCGGTGTAACGGGAGCCAAAGAGTGCGGCCCGATCATCGGCCAGGGTCTTTATCTTGCGCTTGTATTGGTCCACGTCCGTCTCGAAGTTGCGGAAGCGCTGGTTGATCTTGGTCCGCGACGCCGTGGGGATGTTGAGCTTCTCGAGGCGCATCTGTCCGAGCTGTTCCGAGATGTTGTTAGCTAACGATTGACGTAGTTCCCGACATGCGCCATCCGTGACCGCCAAAATTATGAAAAAGGGGTGAGATTTATCGTACCAGCTCCTCGGCCTCTTCTAACGCTCGCTCGGCTTGGCTGATGGCTGCCTTGCGCGGTTCGCCGCTGAGTTCAGGAATCTGGTCGAGCTTCTGCGTCAGGTCGGCCTGCACCAGCTTGAACTCGGCCTCGTAGCTGCTGAAAAGCTCCGAACCGGCGTCGGTATCGAGAGGGTTCGACATGTTGGACTAAGTGTGTGGTTGAATGTGCGGTTGGCGAAAGTGAAACGGATAAGAACAGTGTCAAACTACTGAGCCGGATGGCAATGATGGGAACAGCTAGGGAGCCGTGGTGGTTGTAGCGGCGCCAATCCTTGACCGGGTTGTGGGTAGGTACGTAAAGCAGGATGTTCCAATGATGGCGTGTCGTTGTCGTCGTTGTCGTCGTCGCAAGGTGATGAATGATGAAAGTTGCTCCTGCGTGTACGTACGGAGTGAGTACCAGCCATTCGCTAAGCATTTAGGCCGACAATCCCCCCGCAAAGGTGCAGCTTGCTGAAACAGTGGGACGTATTTGCAGTACTGTGGTAATGAGCAACTTCCTGCCTGCAACAGCCCCTTCCCAGGTCTCCATAACGTTAATAATAAGACCAGCGCACTGAGCGCAGCAGTCAGTCAAACCAGGGAGTCCGCCACACCTGCAAGCAATGACAATCAATCTCAGCCACACGTGCACCGCACTGCCACTACAAAAGTCGGACGTTCCGCTTCGTGACAGAAGTTTCTCTCTCTTCTTCATTGAAAAGTTGAACCCTCGGATTCAGAAATTAGGCTCTGTGTTTCTTTGCTACAAGACATGGAGTTGAAAATATCCGGGTAGATTAATAGGAGCTTTAAAGAATTGGATAACAAGACGGTGCAAGCCGCCTCTGAGTATTCGGTCCCGTTGAGCCTCGACATTCCCTTTACGATTCCCATCTTGCCTGAGGCTGTGCGTGCACTTCTGGCGCCGTCGCATGTGCCATTAGGTATCAGTAGGTCGGGCTACGGACAAGTATGGATGCCTTGTGCGATGCGCAACATGAGTCTACCGTAGTAGACGGCATACCCGCGCCGTCCTCTTTGGTTATCGTGAACATCATGGCCATCGCGAATCGACGACGACGGGAAGTAAGACGTCTCAGGACGTGTCCTACCAAAGTATGACAGAGCAGAGGTCTGAATGTATCGCTGCAAGTACGAGCAACACTGCAACCGTGCGTTTCTAGCTCGATGATTGTGTGTGTGCGAGTGTGGTAACGTTATTTCGAACGTTAGTTTCAGCAGGTAGTATTTATCGGTTGTACTGCGTAGATGACGAACATTGCAGCTGTTTACAACTAGACTTGGGATGTGGTTTCCTTGCTGATTTAGATGCACGAGATACTGGGTTGTTAGGATCATTATTATTTAGGAACAAACGTGGTTGGTTAAATAGTCAGTAGGTTAACTTCGCTAGTCAACTGACTAGAATTTATTCGGTAGGATGAATCAGTACAAGTATCAGAGCCCGAGCGCCGGGCATTCGGCCTGTAGGAAGTACGGATACTGTGCAACTAGTTAGTACGTTAGCTACGAGCTAGGGTAGTCGGTAGGTACTTGCACAGAGCCGGGGCTGGTGCTACAAGTACAAGTACAGGCCCCGATGTCCCCCTGGATTGGTTAATAATGGTCAGACGACACTCATTGCATACACACGCAATCCGCCATTCCCGAGAAGCGTCAGTCGTCGACGACATCCACAGCTCATCCCAGTGCCGCCATTCCGACGCCGATACTGACAACCAAGTATCCGTAACTACACTGTAAAACATCCACGATGCCAGCGGAGCTGCAGCCAAAGCTGTAAGTGGGTTTGGACCAATTCATCTACCGTATCGGCGTATCCGTCGTATTCTCAGTGCAA
The DNA here is from genome assembly GCA_022414665.1 of Arthrinium puccinioides. Lineage (NCBI taxonomy): Eukaryota > Fungi > Ascomycota > Sordariomycetes > Amphisphaeriales > Apiosporaceae > Arthrinium > Arthrinium puccinioides. The sequence goes on from JAIUNF010000005.1 coordinate 1,868,626, forward strand.
TCTAAAGCAGGGCTCGGGGGAAACGGTGAGCTTGAAAGACATGCGCTACATCATATCTGCATCAACCAACCGTTCGCTGCCTGTTCCATCAAGATTCACCTTGGAATTGCCTAGTGACCTGACTACCTATTCGTCGCTTCTCTCTCTCTCCCCCCCTTTCCCTGCGCCTTAGCTCGGGGTTCTCATGCAGCGTTTATATCATTCGCACTCTTTTCCCTTGCGCGCGCGTGCCCGTCTCCCCTGGGTTTCTTCTTCGAGCAGTCTCAATGACATCATCATCGTCTAACTGGGTCCCAAGGAAAAAGGTTGCCGTGGTCGGCAGTGGCAGTGCGGGAATAGGGGCACTCTGGGCCTTGAACCGCACCCATCATGATGTATACATGTACGAGGCCGCGGACCGCCTGGGAGGTCACACCAACACGGTAGAGTGGAAGCAGGGCAAGTTCCGATGCCTCGTTGACACCGGCTTCATCGTCCTGAACGACGCAACATATCGTACGTGCTGGTTGTCCTATCCTCCTCCCTTGTCCCTCTAGCATCCAACTGACGCCCTTCAAAGCAAACTTCATCAAATTTTTGAAGAAGATCAATGTTCGGACTGTGCCCACCCAGATGACGTTCAGCGTCTCCAGGGACCGCGGCAAGTTCGAATGGGCTGGCACCAGCCTGGACGCCATCTTCTGCCAAAAATGGAACATCTTCTCGCCCAAAATGTGGAGGATGATCTTTGACATTATTCGCTTCAACCAGTTTGCGTTGGATCTGCTAAAGCAGGACGAGGGCGGCTACCGCTCCAAGTCCAGAAAGGTGGTGGACGAATCCATGACCATTGGCGAGTATCTCGAAAGAGAAGGATACTCCGAGTCATTCAAGAACGACTACTTGGTCCCCATGACGGCCGCCGTTTGGAGCACGAGTCCAGACAAATGCAGTCTAGAATTCCCTGCCGTTACGCTTGTGCGGTTCATGTAGGTGAAACCCCTGCCCTTCCTTGACCCATTTGCTGGAGGTGGTATTGATCGTCCAAGGTGGAACCATCATCTTCTCAGCACCATTGCGTCGCGGCCAGACTGGCTCACATTGGAAGGCGGAGCCAAGTCTTACGTCGACGCCGTCATGAAGGGGTTCCCTTCCAATCACCTGTTCCTGAAAACGGCGGTAAAGGAAATTACAAATGATGCAGATGGCCGGGTACGCCTGCACTTCGAGGACGGAAAGACCGACGTCTTTGACCATGTTGTCTTGGCGACCCATGGAGATCAGGCATGTCAAATCGTTGGACCAACTGCCACCGAAGAGGAGAGGTCCATCCTGTCAACGTTCAAGACGTCTGAAAATACGGTTCTGCTGCACTCGGACCTGTCGCATATGCCACAACGGGAAAAATCCTGGACGTCGTGGAACTACCTCACCCTCTCTGACCCCTGGACCGGCCGAGATGTGGACAAGGTGTCGCTGACGTACAACATGAACATCCTCCAACACATTCCCCGGCAACCCTTTGGCGATGTGCTGGTCACCCTGAACCCACTCCAGGAGCCGAAAAAGGGGACGGTGCAGGGGCGGTACTCGTACTCGCATCCGATCTACAACCCTGCAACCGTTCGCGCGCAAAACGAGCTGCATCGGATCCAGAACACGCGTGGTATCAGCTACGCCGGCGCATGGACAAAGTATGGCTTCCACGAGGACGGGTTCAGCAGCGGGCTCCATGTCGCCACGGAGCATCTGGGTGCGAAGCTCCCATTTGAATTCGTCGACTCCACGTATAGCCGCGGGCGGCAACCACAGTTTGGCATCAAGGACTACCTGGCGCGCGTGATTATCTTGTTCATTCAAGTACTTATTGTGCAGATGCTCGAGAGGGTCGTGGACCGTTTCCAGCGCAAGGTCCCCGTCACCAAGCAGGTCAACGGAACGGGGAGACGGCCGATGGTCAATGGCCATGACAAAAGGCTGCAATGATGAACCCAACGACGGGGTTAGGTCGTCTGTAGAATAGCATCGGAACTTTGTATACATGTCGTAAGAGAAGAAGAATAACTAGGTCAATACGTCCATCCATAGTTACCTAACTTTAATACTGTTCGCCGTGATTGCATGATCGTCGGACTAGGGTGAAGGGAGGGTGGTCCCGATGCACCTGTAATAAACGATGGTACATCAATCGCAACCCCCTGTACGTCAGATGGATCGGAGCGGGAAGGGGGCGTGCCCTGAAAACCCCCTGCAAATGATCCGCTCCGCGCAACAACAGCTTCTGGCTGGGGCAAATTTGGAGCTCGCTCCCAAGCTACAACATCGAACGACATCATACACTTTCTGCACCGAACCCGACAGAGAGTGTTCTGCGCACATTGACGCGCACCAACAGTATCAAGAATGAACGCGACCCCCGATTGATAGCGCCATGGCGCAGCAGCCTCCAGTCCAGCTCGCGCTGGGCTTGCTCCTCGTGCCGGCGTACCCTCCGACAGCAATCGCAGCCCCAGGCCCCGCGGAGGACCATGTCGAATAGTGCGCCCAAGAGGGCGCAGGACGTCCAGCCACGAATGGACCAGTTGCGCGAGTACTACCGGTTCAAGAACCGGACGACAATGTATGTTGTTGAATGGCCGTGGTCCATCGGGCGAGCGAGGGTGGAGTGAAACGAAAGAGACAGCCACAGGGGAGGGAGGGGGGCAGAGAGCATGGCGAGCGTGCGGGATAGCAAAACTTATGTGTGCTGACGGAGAGGTGCGTGTAACAGGTACTACACACTCAGCATCATCCTCGGAACCGTCGCCTTCTCGTACGGATCCGTGCCATTGTACAAGATGGTACGAGCTGCCTCTCTCCTCCCCTCCCACCCCACGGCGTCAGCCCAAACTTACCCCCGTTGCCTCCTCGCATAGATCTGCCAGACGACCGGCTGGGGCGGCCAGCCTGTCCGTGCGCCCGGCCACGGCGGCGCCATCTCGGACGATCCAAACTTTGACCCTGCGAGCCGGCTGGTGCCCGTGACGGACGCCAAGCGGATCCGGGTGACGTTCAACGCGTCCGTCTCGGACATCCTGCCCTGGAAGTTCACGCCGCAGCAGCGCGAGGTGCGCGTGCTTCCCGGTGAGACGGCCCTCGCCTTCTACACGGCGACCAATAACAGCGAACACGACATCATCGGCGTCGCCACGTATTCGGTCACGCCCGCCCAGACGGCCCCGTACTTTAGCAAGATCCAGTGCTTCTGTTTTGAGGAGCAGCGGCTCAACGCCGGCGAGACGGTTGATATGCCCGTCTTCTTCTATCTGGACCCCGACATGTTGAATGATTTAAATATGAGGGGCGTGGAGACGGTCACGTTAAGTTATACATTTTTCAGTACGTCTACTTGAGTCCAAAACCTCTCCCAATTTCCGGGCAACAATAGCTGATCCTATTTTCAGAGGCAAAGTACGACGACAACGGCACTTTCAAACATCTCGCCCCTCCCAAGTAGAGGACGGCGGAGAGAGGCACTGTAAGTAAACATGTACAGTATTCATAGATGACTACAAAATGGGCCGGCATAAACCCGGATCGGCTCCTCGCGGTTAAATAGCGACTGCTGAGTAGATGCTGATCGGAACTGCCTCGTCAGCGTACAATACACCCAACCAACATGGACATTTGGAGACAAGGAGCTAGTCCCGTACGCACGTTCAACTCGGTCCTGACCATGATCACAACGGTGGCTGCGTAGTCCTGGCGACTGTTCTCAGCTATCAAAGGGTCGCTGGCCAATCGTAACATTTCTGCAAACCCGTGTTAGTGTTGATCAAACGCCGGCAAGGGATCCCCGGGGGCAAGATCTAAGGCGGTTGCCCGTGACTGATTCAACGTACAAGGGCACAATCGCATGGATCTGTGGGAGCTAGTCAGCCGTGTGTCCAGATGCCAATAATCAGGAGGGGGTGTCTCACCGAGGGGTTCCTGAAGTCGGCCTTCACTCGCCCCAGGAAGGCATCAATCTCCTCTTCGCTTTCCCATCCGCCCAGCATTTGAAATAGTTTCTTGCTCATGCCGTCGACACCTTCGAGCAGATCTCGGCGACCCATCCAGCCCAAGCGCTTCTGCCGTTCGCCCTTGGCCCAAGGGCCTATAGGCACGCCAAGACGCCTCTCGACAACGTTGTCGAACCCCCTTTCGCGCATGCGGTCCGCGTGCTCAAAGGCTGAGTTCGTGTCTAGACCAATCTTTGCACAGGCGTCCTGGAGGGCGGCTGTCCATTGGTATAGCGCATGTTCCTCTCGAAGTGAATTATCTGGGGTCTGGAAAGGAACACCCCATTCCTAAGATGGACTCGTCAGCCGTGCCTCTCTAGGAAGAACCGTGAATGCGTGGACGGAGAAGACAGAGACAGACCTGGAGTTCTAAGTAGCCGCCGGGCTGGAGGAACTTGTACGCCTGGTCGATGAGGTTGTCCCAGTTCGTAATTCCAAACGTCAACATCCTAGGATGATTGATCTCAGTGACTGGTAATGACGGGATCGGCAACAAGAAGGATGCCCATGATAGTTCCTTCCGAGAGAGCCCAAGAGGCGGGAGAGAGTTTCGGGGGTTGCTTACCGGACATGGATGTAGTCGAATCTCTGGTGGAAAGTCCAGTCCTTGGTTGCATCTTCAATGTAAAATGTGCAGTTCACGGGAACGTATTCGGGCTGAATGGGGGATAAGTCGGTACCAAACGTCTTGACATGTGGGTATTGGCCGGCGAACTCGATCGTCCAGTCTGTGGCAATGTCGTGTGAGCTGGTCGAGCTGGAGGGGGTGGTGGGGGGTGTAGCAATAGTCACAGAGCGATAGGGGTCAGGTCTTACTGCCAGTACCACATCCAATATCCAGTGCGTGCGTCATGTTGATCTTTTGCAACGGCGCCAGGTGGAGCCGTCCGCCTAGCAGCTCCATCCATATCAAGTGCTGAAGCTCGAGGCGGTCCATTTCTTGCTAGACGCCGTGTTAAACTCGGACGAAGTACTTGGCAGGCAGTGAGTGTCTGGAAACCCACTATATCATTTGGCAAAAGGTACTTGTCGTTGGAGCTCTGGTACCTCCTTCCGCCTTCGAACCTGAACTCGTAGTCGGAAGTGCTCAACGAGGTGGACATGCTGCGTCAATACTGTCAACTCGCACAACCTTGGACCAAAGGCAGCATGGCGTAATCACAACGTACGATGATACCTCGGACCCCAGCGCAGAGTCGCTATCTGAGCGGCCCGAGTCGACCTCGAGATCGCTCAACGTCTCGACGGGGTGAAACGTAGGCGTAAGGGCTAGAGGCGCGAATTGGCCCGTCTCCGCTGGAGGGAGGTCCGCCATGGTGGAGTCGCTGGACTCATCGGCTTGTCGCACTTGGTCGACGTTCATGGCAGGAAAGTGGGCGTCGGACATGTCGGCAGCGATGGGACGACGGTCAGAGTGGGAGGTCTGGGGGAAGGACGGCAGCGGTGGAGAGGGAGATTGGCTTCCGGCTAAGTTAACTCCTCTTATTGTCACTGGAGCGGTCTTCATCAGAGATGAACAAAATGTGCCATGCTTATCCCCGGTTCAGCTGCCCCCCCCTTCAATAGCTACGGCTGTTTAGCGAGAAGTGATATGCGGCAATACCTGCCGGTAATATACCGTAGCCCGACTTGGCGTAGATGACCTTTGTTTGGCGGGTAGTGAGTGGGGTGGTGAGATGTGCTAGACTTGCACGGGTGATTTGCTGGGTATCCGCACGTCAGATTATCAGGTCCTAGTGGACGTGACGGAATCCTGACGGCAAGCCTACGGGCGTGACAGACGGGATAGACGGGATAGACGGGACAGATCAAGCCAGTCGCTAGTTGGCGTACATGTACAGTGTAGTTATTACTCTAGTCTCTGGGCTGGCTGCATACACAGTAGTTACGGCTGGGACAATGAAGGCAAGCGAACAAGCAAATCTCTCGGCCGGCAAGGCCGTTCATGCGTACGGAGTAACTAGCCCGTCCTGCAAAGCCCACGTTTTTGTGAGAAGCCAAGCGTTTCTGGTCACCCAGCAGACCAGTAAAGAGAGTACTCTGTTCTCCGTTTGCGGTAACGTTATCTTGACCCATGTAAAGTAGGCTGTAGCCCGGCAGCATCCATGGTGGATATTGGGGATTGGCCGGACTCAGCTCCGGTCTGGCAGTGCCGACAAGGATCAGGTCAAAGTTGTGCCAAAGAAAGCGAAACGCCAAACTCGGAGATGGAGAGGCTTGAGACGTGCACAAAGTTGTTTGCTTGATCCTTGATCCTCGATCCTTCAAAGTTCAACAAAAGGGGCGTCGCAACTGCTAGCTACTAACTAGGTAAGTAATAATGGGACGGGAGATTTCATCGCATGGGTGGATACCGTGATCCTAGAGCCACGTGGCGTACTTGATACCCCTGTACTTCTAGCCATGGATCGGTAGGTAGGTAGTACTAACGTTACGTAGCGCTCGGGCTTGTACCCCACGCACTTACCAAAAGCGCACTTGGCCACAGACACGTGTGTATAATACGTACTCCGTACACCCTTTTTAGTGGTTAATTTGAATAACAGTACTGGCAATGAGGATAATCATGATAGGTACTCGATTCGTGCAAGAAAAACACAAGCATTGGCGCCAAGACAACTGAGCCTACCGAAATACTTTGTCGAGTACGTATTTTATTTGCCAAATGCAGGTGAATTCAGAAGCAGCAGGTAGTTGGGCACCCGAGCAGCATCATCCATCCCTTTAGTACCCTCCTCGAGATGGCTCACACTACGTAGCACCTACCATATCTGGAACTCTGTGGCGTTGTATGCCACCTGTGCTTCACAGTAGACGAACAGTCTGCTGATTGATCAAGCTGAAAAGACTGTTCCGCCTTGTTGTGTACCAAGACATCTTCTGTATGTGTGAGTGGTGTCTTTGCCAAGAACCTCGCACCAACCAAAGAGACGTCGGTTTTCTGTAACCACTCCGTAACTATGGAGTAGTTGGCAATGAGCAAGCCAGGAACTGTTGACACTGTCAGCAGTGGTCAAGATACGTCACAATATAATTGAAAATTGAAAAGTGAAGCGGTGCGCACCTGGACGACTTGAAAACCAGGCCACTGGAACTCCGTAGCTTGACTCTAATCGTTGACATGTTTCACACCAACACTGGAACAATCCTGGAAGTAGAATTGCAGTAAGGAATAGCACACTGGGGCACTTTTTGGCAGGCGTTCGACCCGTGCTTCGGAATTGCGCAATACGAACCGTGAAACCCGTGATACACTAGTCATGACGGAACGAATAGAGGTGGAGTTTGGTTGTTCGGCAAGCAAGCGGCGATCTGGGGTTGTGTGCTAAGTTAACTACTGTGTACTGTACAGAGTACACAATACAGCCAACTAACCGTATGGATACCCCGTATCCGTACGTAGTACACAGTAATCCGTACATGGCTGCTAATTATAACTTGGCTTACTCAACTGCCAAATAAAGCAAATAACGTGCCGAGCGACACGCCGTCTCAACGCCACGAGGGCTCAAACTTTGTGGCACAGTACTCCGTAATCACTCTGTAGAAAGGAGACAACTGCATAACTATGTGCAGGATGTTGGTTTCGATGTCTTCCTGGCCGGTCGGCGTTGAGGCTCAAAGTGGTTAAGTTACCTGCCCTGGGAGAAGCTGCGTGCCAAGCTCCATCCTACGAAGTAGGCTACTTCTAGAGCATTTGCCAGTCTAACAAACAAGACCCTGTCCCTCTTCATTGCCCTGCTTCTTTGGATAAATCCCATACTGCCCATCCAGAAAATCCAGCACTGGGAACCGTCCATCTAGTCGTACGAGTCGCCGGGCGTCGTCCTGGGACTCTTCTTTGTGTACTGGCTGCCCAGGCACCGTCTAGCGTAGTGAGAAGAGTACAACTACGTGTGCTTTCGGTATCTCTGACGGCTAGGATGGCCACTAGCGGCCCTGTCAATATTCTTGGAAGTTGGCGGTGGGCTACACAGTCTCCAAGGGGCTGCGGTCGATGGCTTAAGCGTTGATATCTAGCCACTTCCCGAGAGAGGTCAATTCAGCCTCGGGTAGGGAGGGATCTTTCCCGATGTGAGAAGAGGGGTGGCGTTTTCACATGGTGGCATTGTCAATCCTCTCACGGACAGTAACTAGTATACAACGTCCGAGATATGCATGCGAAATTGGACTGGACGCAAAGTCACCATACAATCAACCTCGTAATTCTTTGAGATGTCGTAAAGGGGATCCAGCTTGTGACTTTGGAAGTGTCACATGAGATTGATTTCATAAAAGTGCCTCTATTTAACCACCAACCAATTTCGAGTGCTGGTTTCGTCGTTGTCTTTATCTCGTTTTGCGGAAAGCAATCGTGGATAACTACGTAGTAGAGTCGAGTTAGTTATTTACGGATATGGAAACTGCCATTGACAACTTTTAAAAAGGGTCGGCTGCCCAGATATCAGCCACAAGCCATCAGCCATCAGCTATCAGCCACATTCAATAACGCCTGTGGCGGGCCCACCAAGCGTGAGCTAGGGCGCACTCTTTCCACAACTCGAAATTATCGAACTTTTTTCCTCAACTCCAGCGGCCGGCCACTCTCTTCAAATTTCCTCCATCTCGTCGTCCAACCCAAACAATCACCAACCGACCCGCTTGACTAACCCCCAACCGCCAGTCAAAATGTCCAAGCACTCGGCCTCCGGTACGTTTTGATCGAGGTCACGGCTCCACGCTGCTGTAATGCTAACTTTTGGGGAAAAGGCATCGCCAGCTCTCGACGCAAGTCGAGAAAGGCTCACTTCAGCGCCCCCTCTGACAAGCGCCGTGTCATCATGAGCGCTCCCCTCAGCAAGGAGCTCCGTGAGAAGTACAACGTACGTAACCGACTGACTGACTGACTGCCTTCCGCACGCCGCCCCGTCGCAGAGTCTAACAAGCTTCTCAACGTGCAGGTCCGCAGCATCCCCATTCGCAAGGACGATGAGGTCACCGTTGTTCGTGGCTCCATGAAGGGCCGTGAGGGCAAGGTCATCGCCGTCTACCGCCTGAAGTACGTCATCCACATCGAGCGTGTCACCCGCGACAAGGTCTCCGGCCAGGCCGTGCCTCTGGGCATCCACCCTTCCAACTGCGTCATCAACAAGCTCAAGCTCGACAAGGACCGTGAGAGCATCCTGGAACGCACCCGCGTCGGCCGCGAGCTGCGCAAGAAGAACAACGCTTAAATTGCGTTGTCGCCTTCTCAAAATACACCCAAGACATCCCACGTCACGATACCATACAACGGACGACGAGCCACCCAAGGGACTACTCGAGAGTCGCTGGTGGGGAGGATGATACATACGAAACGGACGGATACGAAAGGCATCACATTTCGAGTGAAATTAGACAGGCTGCTACGAGGTGTCAAAAAGGAACAAGGGAAATCTCTGGCGTCTACGATCACGATACCGAAAACCCTTGGCGCTTCTACCTGGAAGTGGAAGAGAGGGTGTTTCGTTTTGGTTCCATGGCATCCTAGATGTCATCGAACACCAACACGAAAAAGAGAAACGGTTTCATGCACACAATGGCCATTTCACTCGCTCCAGTCAGCCCGTGAAATGCTCCATGGGAGGTTCTCCCGAAGCCTGCTTGTCATGCTTGCTATGCTCTGCGATCCAACCTCGCATCCATTTCCCCTTTGTTGTGACTGACCATGCGCCCTTCCCTACAAACCCCTCCACACGCATTTCCCGTCATCTTTCACTCTGCCAAGGCTAGAGAAATTCTGCCGCATCCGCAGCTGCCCAAATCTTTATTACACCGCTAGGATATCTCCGCGTTAACCACTAAATCCATGGTTTTCGAGGTATACGACTGGCGAAAAGCAAACCAAGTGGAGGGGCAAAATAATGAATCAACGTTCCTTCGCCCTCGCCTGCAGACTTCCCGCGAGACCATGTCAATGAAACTGGAAGTTTGATGGTGAGGTACATCCTATATTTTCTGACATGCTGTGCTTGCCTTACTTGCCCCACTCGCCTTATTTGCCGTTGCATTTCGTCGCAATCCTTCAGCGACGAGATTTGGGGAGACCAAAGGTGACCTGTGTTTGAGGGTATGTACTTCCCACGTCCAGCTTGAGTTGAGGTCGGCCCTCTTTGGTGGACTACGATAGTCACGTACGGACAAGCTTCAAGCGGAAGTATCAACCATCAGTGGTATATCATGTATTACTCTCATACTCTAATGCTGTAAATGCAAGTGCAGCTGCTGGCCCATCTCAATCAAAACCCCTCAAACTGATACAACCAAACTTCTCTCTGTCAATGTGCCGCAGTTTTGAGATGCGAACGTCAACTCTGAATGATAGAAACGAGACACTTCCCATCGCGGGCCATAAACTCAAGACACAGTTGTTGCTCTCTCCATGCTTATGCCCTCGAAAAGCAAAGAAGAATATCGCAAATGCTAAGGCCCATGTCCTTCGGGGCCTGGTGGTCATACATATGAAGCTAATAACACAAACAATGATGAAGTATGGGATGAAAGGGTGGTGCGGATGTGTACGCGGGTGTGCGGTTTCTCTTACACCCGGCTGCCGAGCCGGGTGGGTAAGTCAGCAAGAGCATCTGCGTCCTGCAAATGGTAAAAGGGCTGGTTAAGGGGTGGTTGGTCACGAGTCGTGAGAACGTGAGTGTAACTGTTCCGACGATTACTGCCAGCTAGGCCCCCCATGAGGCCACGCTGCTCCGCATCATGAAGCATTCGCGTGTGCAGATCAGCAATGCCATCTTCAACTCGGAGGTCACGGGGCGGGCAATTCTCTCCCACCTTCTCAGCCGGAGCACGGTTGACCTCCTGCTCGGCCAGCTTGGTCGGTGAAAGACGTACAGCTTGCTGGCCGCCGTTGACGTAGGCCGGGGCGAGGGAAGCCGTTGCATAACCAGTAAGAGGGGGAAGATACCCAGTAGCCGTTGTCGAAGAAACGGCGCTGGGAACAGCAGCTGCACTTGTCGAACCCTTCTTCAACATGCTCTGCCACAAATCGTTACCAGACTTGCTGTTCAATGTTAGTCAAACCCTCAATGGTCAAACATGCTTTCAACTTACCTAGATCGATCCAGAGTTCGACGAATGGTCGAGGACATCTGACCCTTGGCCGAGCTGCTGATGGACTTGGATGGCGATGAAAGCGTTGGGGAGCCATCTTGAGATGCTGCATGTCCACCCGTAGCTTGCGTCTTGGAGCTCCTGACAGCCCTTGGGGTGATCTTGTCATCGATACGATCCAACGTGTTCGGATTAATGATCGGCACAGCGCGACTGATCTTTGTGCCGACCTTCTCCGTGTCACGGCTGCTTTGGAAGGGGTCATTCTCAGTCTTCTTAGGAACTCTATATCCAAAATCGATCTCGGGACGGCCCGAGGGGGAGGATTCCACGCTGTCTCTCGGGATTCATCATCGTTTCCTTTGTGGGTGAAGGAGGGTAGAAGTCCTTGCCATCGAATTTGGGTAGGCCTGAACCCTTGCTGGACACCTGACCCCAATAAACATGGCGAGCACGCTTTTCCTCTCCTGTGAGCTCCCGAGCATACGTGTAGTCAGAAGCACGAACAGCATGGGGTATATTACCCTGCGGAAGTTGACCGACGAGATACGGCGAAGAATAACCAGCCATGCTTGAGGCCTGCGAGCCAAGTGTTGTAGTCGATACAGCTCTTGCGTTAGCGAAGTAGGGACTCAAGTTATGCCACAAGCCGGGATGACTCGGCGGGAACGGACGTGAGCTTGACCACTGGGAGTCACTGGATAGGTTCCCTTCGGTAGCTGAGCCCATCTCACTGGGTGGCGTTGCACGAGGTTGGAAGGGAGGAGCCATGACAGCCGTGTTCGAAAGGGAACCTCCGTTTGTGAGGTCGGCTGGCTGGTCGCCCAAGTGAGATACGAGGGCGTCCAAAGCAGCTGAGGTATCGTTGCCCTTAGAAGAGTTGATACCGGCAGCTACACGTCGCTCGCGGAGAGATCGAGCTCGGATTTGATCAAGAGATTGAGTATGGCTCAAGTTAGTGTTAGCCTGGCTGACTGACTTGGTCGCCTCAACTTTAGATGCCGGGTCATCGACGCTACCCTTGATACTGGAGGTACGGGAAGGCGTCTGGCAGTGTGCACCCTCTGCCGTTGCTCCCTTGGAGCCCAAGTCTATAACTGCGCCGCTGCCGGCAGCACCTGGATAATGGGTAGCCTCGAAGCTCTGCTGGTCCCGGAGGTTTTGGTCAAACTGCTCAATCAACTTGCGAACGGTCGACACTTGCTCCTGAGTTCTTGCTTCGTCGATCTGATGCTTGTTGTACTGCAACTGGTCCTCGTAGTACTTGAGCTGGGTTCGGAGCGAGCTCAGTTGACTTTTGGTGATCTCGCTGGGCTTGATCGACGTGATGGGCGGCTTGGTCAAGAGTGGGACTGTGCCAGTTGCGGGCCTCTTGGGGACAGGCTGCGAAGGCTGGGGAGGGTTCGCAACACCAGCACTCATGGGCATTCCAAATGGGGAGGGCAAAGCGGGGAGCACCAGCCATGGATGGCGCAGAGGAAGGATGGACGAAGGATCCGACCCGAGCGATTGCCGGATGACCGCCAAAGCCAGGTGGGAAGTACAAACTGGGAGTCATGGGCGACAGTGAGCCCGCCACATGACTAGAGCCCATGGGTGGGTAGATGAAGTGGCCGTTGTAGTAGAAGGGTCGGTTCTGGTCGAAGTGCTCTGGCGGAGAAATCTTGATGGGGGCGGGCCGCGGCTTTCTAGTCTCCTGACCGTCTTCACACTTTGCCGCGTTGACGCCGTCTTCGCTTGGTTGCTGAGACTGAGGCGCACCGTTCTGCGAGGCAGCAACCGACGGGGCCGACGGCGGAGGAGGAGGATGCATACCATACGGGAAAGCCATGGCGTGAGGCATAGCTGGATGCATCGGGTAAAACGACACCGGGCCTCCCAAGCCGGCCATGGGCGGAAACATGGGAGAGAACCCAGGATACATGGGAGACGTTATGGGTGGAAGCATGACGGGCGGGGCAGACTGTGCAGGTGCAGGTGCAGGTGCAGGCTCAGGCATGACAGCCAGGTTCTCTTTATCAATCTTCTTACCTAGGTCCTCGGGCTCATACTCGGCAGCCTCATGCTCCTTGTCCCATTTTGCAGTAGGAGACGTCGAGGATCGCGTGTTGGGTACGATCCTGCCACCAGCCGTGACTCGGACATGGGTGGGAGAAACGACTGCCTTGAAGAAGCGCTGAAATCCCTCAATTCGCTGTGCAGCAAGACCAGTTGGTGCAGAGACAGGGTCGCTGGTAGTGCGGTCCAAGTCGCTGCGGCGGTCGTATCTCCATTCCGAGGTGACGTCGCCATTTCCGATTCCCTTGGTGACCATAGGGCGTGGGGCTGGAGCCTTCCTGCCTTGGAATACGACTTGGTCATCACTGTCTGTCGACGAAGTCATCTCGTCTCGAGGCTTCTTGGCACGTCGAGGTAGACTGGTGTGGCTAGTGCCACCATTGGTGGCGACGGTAGCTGGAGCGGCTGTGGTGGTGGTAGTGATGCTGCTGCACCCACTACGGATGGCCTTGACAACATCGGCTATAAACAGTGTTGGTCAGCTCGGGAACTATAAGAAGAAGAAGTTGGGAATGTACATACCAAGCTCTGGGTTCTGCTTCACCTTTTCCAGCAAACGCTGGCAGGGCTGCGTGGCTCGTAGCTCGAGCAGCTCGCTCACCGAATACTTTCGCGAGGCCATGTGACAATTCAGGTAGGCAAATATGCAGTAGCTGCGTTGCTTGTCTGGGCTGCGCCAACAAAAAAGCGTCGGAAACGATTGCTTGATGAAAGGGTCGGTGGCGTAACAGCCAGAGGCGAATTGCAGAACTGTCCAAACCTGCAGAGGGGGTCTGGTCAAGTCAGCAACGAGCTTCTGAGCTTCAAGCTGGGACAAGAGAAATTGGGGCAGATTCTGAAGCGATGGGATGGTGAGCTGGCTAATGTTGCTATTGCTCTCGACGGTGACGTGGCTGCATCGATGGTGATGGCGGAGGTAGAATCTAATCTCAACGATCTGGGGGGCAGTGAGGCATTCGTCTGCGGCCTGCTTGTCCTTGAGACGCCTGTAGGTCTTTTTTATCGATGTTTTGAGAGGAGCCATGAGCGTGGACAGTACGGGTAACAGCTGGTGGAGGGGGGGAGGGTGAACCAGGGAGGGATGACCAGTGTTGTCGGGGCGATGGGGTGATGGATGTCCAGAAGGTAGATGGGGGTGGTGGTGATGTTGAGAGGCCGGGAGATAGCAACGTTCAGCAATCTAGGACACCTGACTTACCAAAAAAGAGCGTGGGCAAGCGAGTAGCGACAGGTAGTCATACAAGATCTTTTTTGGCCCAATCTCTGAAGGCCGTATTGGCGCAAAATTGGGAATGATGAGGGTTGGGTGGTCGGTTGAAGAGTGACGGGGTGGGTGTTGGCAGTGTGGAAGATCGGGAGATGGAAGAGAGAGGTCGACAACATACGAGTCGCAGACAAGGCACACAACCCGGTGACGTGCAGCTCCAAGGGTGGCTTCCAAAGCTGGACGGAGTAGGTACAAAAACACTTGTGTGATTATGTCGGAAGCCTGGCAGTTGTAGTCAGCAGAAAGTACGACCACGTAGCGGCAAGTGCTGGCTTGGTGGAGTTATGATGTTGTTGCTGTGAAGTAGGTAGGGAAGGTATTTTGGGGGAAATGGCAGGCGCAGGTTGACAGATGCAGCCTGCACTGCAAGTGTCGTCGACATTCGACACACCGGCACATACATACACTTCACTTTCACTGGCTTGGACCAGGTTGGTACCGATGGGAAGACTACGAGGATCTCCATCGCCATATTCGAATCACCCGTGCAAACGAGCCGTTTGAAACACTCGATTACAGCAGCCGAGTGGCAACCGATTTATCATTGCTATGCTACGAGAATGCAACCCATCTCTCAACGTCGAGACAATCTAGGTAGTAGCATTAGGCAAAGGCTACATGCCCCCTCCCCATGCATGACTCCTCCACCGTCCACGGAAACCTATGCTCTATCGTCTTTCATACGCAAACTCGGGAACTTCAGGAAGCATTCATAATCTCGAAACCACAGACTACCTGGCGTTAACGCCCTGCGGACGGAGTGACCCTAGTTGGCGAGAACAGGCTGGATTTGGGCACCAGCATTGCCGCCGACGTCACCGTCATCGTCACTCTCGGGCTTGTCATCGAAGTCGTCAATCTTGTCGTCAGGTCCAGACATGTACTCATCATCGTCTGTCTGGAGTGAATGTCAGAATTTTGAGCGTCCCGCTGGTACAGTCATCTGAGTACTCACGTCTACCTCGGCCTTGGCCTTGGTCTTGGTCTTGGCCTTTCTGGCAACGACCTTGTTGCCCTTGATGTGAACGTGGCGGCGGGGGTTGGCTTTGATAGCCTTGCTCGAGCCCTTGAAGTTGTGGACGTTGCGGATATGGGACAGGACGCTGTTCCAGTGTCTGTACGTCTGATTGCCACAGCTGCAAGTCCAAGGGAAATCCACGTCAGAATCACGCTTGTACGCCGATCCCTGTTTGTGGAACTTGGAATTGTGGGAGGAAAGATCGTGATGGGTGTTCTGAATCTCCACAGCCGGGGTACAATCCTGGCACAGGGTGTGGCCTGCGCTAGGGACGGGGTTGGAGGCTGCCGGGCGAGGAGCAGCAGGCATGGAGGAGACCGGACGGGGAGCCACGAACGTGCTGGCGTTGGCCGCTCGGATCGGAAGACGAGCAGCGGACGTGGAGGAGGCCGGAAGAGGAGCAACGGAACTGACGATCGACTCATCAGACTCGCTGTCCTCCTTCTTGATGACCACCCTCTTCTTTCTGGGCTTCATCTTGATCTCCTTCTTCTTCTTTTGGGGGGCCATGCTGAAGTGGCAGAGAGTAATAAGGGTCTTGCAATGGGGAAGGTGAAAATTGATCAAGCAGTGATGCAAGGTTGATGGAGGACGAAGGTTGAAGAAGAGCTTGCTGTGAATTTTTGTGCTATTTAACTAAAAAAACGATACCGACGATGCAGTGACTGATTGGGTTGTGGAATGTCCAAGGACGATGATCTCGACGATGTAGGGCATGGTGGCCCCGTTGATCTCGACGATGTAGGGCATGGTGACCCCGTTGATCTCGGCGTAAGGGGCAACTGGTGATATACACGAAAGATGACATCGTGCTCTCATAATGTCAAAATCGGAAGAAGGATCAATAGAGCAATAGCAATCTCAGATTGAAAACTTCACATAGGCTTTCAAATGTGCCCATTTTAGGTCCTGGTGACAATTTCGAGACTGACCCGTGAATACGTGGCCCTCTATGAACTATAACCAAAAACGACATGGCTAATAACTAGCAAGCAATCATGAACCGCCATGCAGGATAGCACAGTTATACAGTTATAATCAGCAGGATTTACATGCGTCCATTGCTACAAGTCGACCGCTAAACCAGAATCTCGAGCATGTGATCACCTACGGGTCAATGGCCTTTGGACATAGTTGCCCTCGAACAAACAATCCCTGCAAAGGAGCGAACAACCATCGTGCATGTTTATGATTGCTATCCAGGCCGGAATCCTCAGAACTCCCAGGTGGCAAGCTGTTATCAGAACTGTACACACTTGGACATTCGTGATAAGTTTTCACATGAGGTTGCAGCTGTTGAGTTTTATCGGACAAGGAGATGTCGTGTAAGTGGATATTCAGATGGATATAAAGCACACCGAGCATGAAGATTCGTTTCGTAACAAAGCTGCCCTGGTTCCAGTGCGGCAAACTGATGTAGGCTAGCCCCCTATGCAGTGCTAGTGCAAATGAGCATAGTAGACTGGTGATTTACCAGACCGGTGTTGTGGCAATCGCCAGTCTGGTACTTCAGCCTGTTCAACACGGAATGCGTTGCTAAATTGCAATTGATGGAATTCGGCTCCCCCTGTGCTCACAGCCCTTGCTGCTCAAAGGTACTGTTTTAAAAACTCGGCCGACTCCAGCACACTCGTCTCAAACGGGATCCAGTCTTGACCTGTAGCCTTGACAGCTTTGTTCCCATCAAAATGAACGATACCAGGCCGGGTGCTGTAGTCGGGCTGGTATCCCTGTCCAGGGTGCCCTATCCTGGTATTTAGGAAAGGCATATGCTTGCTCAAGATGTCGGCCACAGCCTGACCATTACCATCAGACCCGGCACACAGATATCGTTCACCATCGGCTATCTTGGGGTTCAAGGCCGCCCAGATAATCACCCGCGCTACGTCTCTTATATCAATGTTCGATTCGATCAGATCGAAGGGCGGTGGAATATCCTCGCCCGCCACCACTTTCCAGATTAAACTGAGGGAATAGGGGATCTGCTCGCGAGTCTCCCATGGTGCTACTGGGGGGCCGATGAAACCTCTTCTCGAATGTCAGTATGACGACGAGTCGCTCGGTACGTGGTGCTAGATGACTTACGTTCCTTGGATGGCCGACATGCTAAAGCATGGCTTCTTGTCCTCGCGGAACAGCCAGAAGGCCCGCTCCGCAGCCGTCTTGCCGGCCATGTACGCAGCTGTGTCACACAGGGACCACGTTAGCTACTGCTCGTGTCCATTGCAAAGAAACATGTGTGTTGGGACTTGAGACTCGTTGATGGGAAAGTACACGGAGAGATATTGGGAAGCCGCTTACTCATCGGGTTCGACTTGGAGCCCAACTTCTCGAATTCTGGTATCGAGATGGTGTTCCAGTCCTTTTCGGAGAGACTTGTCGCATCCTTGCTCCCACAAATGGCAGCGACAGAAGACATGTATACAACGCTTTGAAGCTGGGGTCCCGCTCGTAGTGTCGAGTCCAGAAGGTTAGTTGTGCCCACCAGGGCATTTTGAACAATCTCGGTTGCGTCAGAGGAGAAGATGGTGGATACCGGACTTGCCAGATGGAGGATCGAGACGCATCCTTGTTTTCCCCGTCAGTCGTTGGCACGTGTACTGCTGCAATGGGGAAATTACCTTTGACGGCCTCGTCGAAGGCTCCGGCCTGGGTGAAATCTAGCACCTGTACCAGCTCAACGGTGCCGGAGTATCCCAGCTTTAGCAGGCCATCCTTGACCTTCTGAGCGCTTGTGGGATTGCGGACGGTACCTCGCACGCTGTAACCGGCTTTCAGCACAAGCTCTGCTGCCCTGCCGGCCAGGTAGCCGTTGAGGCCGGTGATCAGGATGATACCCTTAGACGACGACATGTTTTACGTCTGGTTGAAGAGGACCAACGCGTATGTCTAGCTAGCTTGTAGAAGGTCAAGGGGGGGTATTGTGTCCGGGAAAGAAGGGCCAATGCCATCTTATAATACACGCTATATATGGAGTCGCTCAGCCTTATAAGAGCAGAGGAGCACACTGGTAGCCAGGAAAAGGGGCATTAAGCAATTTCACCCCGCAATGGTTGGTAATCCGTTACCTGCAGTTGTGTCTTGGGGATTCTGTTATCTTATCTGTAAAAAGTGTCCAGCCTTTTCAAGCCTTAGTTCGTAGGATACTATCACGGCGCTGAAAGATGAACAATGTTAGGGTGAGGAAGTTCGAAAACTAGGTATTTACAGAACCTGTAATGCTCAAGGAGTGATACTAAACTTGAGGTATCAATTTAATCCACATCATAATATATATGTATATATATGTATATAACAATAGATGTATTGTACTAGCGTAGCGTACAACAGAGTACAGCTCATTCTCTTTATTTTAGTCAGTCCCTACTTCGGCCCCATCCACGCCGTTCTAGTACACTTTTTATCTTTTTCTTTTTCTTCTTTTTTTTCTTTTTTTTCTTCTCTTTTTACTAAAAAGCTCCTGGAAACTCCAAATCTACAGCTCCATCTTACCGGTACTCGGTGATGCTGCATTAATTGAGATCTAGTACAGACCGAGCATCAACGTACTGTGTAGAGATAAGAACAAGCATGTTAAGGTCGTGACTATGGTATTGACAATACAAGGGACATGACGGCGATGATGAGCCACCTCTGCGCCTTGGGCCAGTTTTACGGAAGCGAACACACCGTCCCGTCCGTAGTGACGGCGGTCTCGATGAGCTGCCTGGCTTTGCCAACACTGACTTCTATACTCGCCCCGGCCCGACGTACTTGAAAGGGTTGATAAATTAGCCTCTGCAAAATTGAACAACTCTCCGGCGGGCTTCTGGGGTGAATGAGCTCACCATGTTGACAGACATGTACGGATTGAAAAGACCAAGTGTATCCTGGGTGCAGATGAGAACCCGTGTGTCCGGGACCGTGGGGTGTGGAGTTGGTGGCTCCGGTCGAGGCGCTGGCTGCGGCTTGTGGTCGGTACAGCCGGATGGCGAGGAACGCTCTTCGGGCCCGCGGTAACAACCTGCGAGGCAGTTTGCTTGGTAATTTCGACCAGCCATGTTGATGCCTGAAGTCTCTGCACAAGTTTGTTGTTGTACCGGTAGTTTGCTAATCCTAGCAGGTACCTGCAGTGTTGCTTCCCACTCGACAGGCTTCGAGGTATGGATAGGGATGGATAGATGGACACGTCAAATGAGACGGACAAGCACAAGGACTTGCTCGGGTTTTATAAGTGAACTGGTGATCCAGAACTTGCCTCACCCCCCACGCGTAATACCGGTACCTAGAGTCTCAAGCACCGACGAGGCTGAGCCGTGATGTCAAGTGCCGTCTTGTACGAGATCACCAGCCTGCGCAGTGCCGTAGAGCGGGACTTAGCTGCGGGGTGGCGAGAAGGTTATCTCACGCAGATGGAATATGTGAAACAAGTACATTTCGCCCGATGCTCGTTGAATGGTGCGGTTGTGTAGGTAAAGCCACCGTCCAGGGTCAAACTTGGGCACAATGACGACTGCTTTCCGCGTACTTGTACGAAGACGACTCGACTGGCAGGCGAAAGCGTACGTACCCCATGCGCGATATTGTTTCCATGGGTGGTATTGTGATATGATTATACGACCCTTGATTATTTCTGCAGTGTGACAAGCTTGTCAAGATGGCGACCGTGTTGTTTACTCCTTTCCCGCAGACGGCGGACGGGCAAAGCGCTGCAGCGTTGTGACAGACGTAATCCGGAGACGTCGATTAAGGACCGTCGCCAACATTCTATGACTCTCGTCACTTAATGGCGGGATCGACAGCCTTACTATCGACGTAGGTTTCGTTAACAGAGGCCATTATTACCTGGGTGCCACCCTCGGACAGTTGCCGTTTCAGAGCAGCTGGTGAGCGTGTCGAGGGGACAACAAACGACGACATGCCGCAACGTCACAAAAAGGAATGAACCGCGGCATACGGATTACTCCGTAGTATATCTGGAGTCTCTCAATCGAAGTTCGGCACGACCCGGGCTATTCTGAGTGTGCAAGAAAGTATGCTTGCACGTTGGGCGCTCCACTCCAGACTCCAGTGATCAGGCCGAAAGGGAGGCCAAGTTACATGGTCCTTTCAAAACGGGTCACGAGTGGTAGACAGGAGGAACTCCACCGGAGTCTTTTCGAAGGCATTGCAAGTCAGCAAGCTACGATGAAAGGCACGAAGTCTGGAACCTAACTTCGGTGGGGTTAGAACTTAGCGATACAGTTTTTGCCACAAAAGGTAAATATCTCAAGGTTCAAGTTCAACAACGAGTGCTACGATGATAACCCCATGTCTTCGAACAGGGAAATAGCATGGCTATATTTTCTACCACTGGTAATGATGGTGGCTTGTGATCGATGGATATTCTACAACTGCCCCGCCCGCGCGTTGGACTTGTGACTGACTGACTGACCCAACTTACCAAGACACAAGGAAATAATTTAGGCGGCTTGTAGAATTTCTTGCCGAATGTGGGCACACGACGACACATGATTGGCCACACTCTAGATTTCTTTGCCGGGTTAGCGCTACAACCCCGCGATCTCACTCCACTATACTGTGTACGGAGTACGATGGATTACGGTTACACCAGGCAGCACTAGTATGTCCTGTGTAACTTAGTTAACAGACTCTCTTGGCTTGGGGTCTACTATTTCCGTACACTTGGACGTCAACATCCTGCGCAAGAAGGAACGACAAGCTTCGGGTCGAGTCTTTTACTACATACAGCACATCAATTCGCCCGTACGCTTCAGGCATTGCCACGCTACAAACATCGATCAATTCCTTCAGGCTTTCACTTTTTGACTGATACTTCACCAGAACATACCAAATCAGTACAATGGCACCTCTCAAGCCTCATTGGCACCAGCCATCCCACCCTGAAATCCAAGAGGTCGTCATCAACGAGCACGAGTTTAGCTCCAAGAGCTTGTCGAGGGTCGCACTGCCGCCGTTCGGCCAGTATGCGAAGCTGTCATTCCCTCCATGCACTCTGGCCGAGGAGCCAACTTATGCCACAGTGCAGATGGGCAAGAACCAGCATCTCAATCTGAATAGCGATCTGCTATACGTCAACCACTCCTGCGAGCCGTCGTTGGTTAGTGCGCCGGGGACCTGCTGCCCAAGCTTCCCCAGCTTCCCCACGATCGCTTGGAACCACCTACCACGGCTTTGTTGGCAGGCATGAAACTATGGCTGATGCTGGACTAGATTTTCGATACTGCCAATTCAAACATCATCGCAGGACCAAAGGGCCTCCAAGTTGGAGAAGAGCTAACCGTTCGTCAGGCCGGATCCGCACATCCATGATCCCCCTTCTCACTTGTCTCATGCTCATTCCTCTTAGTTTTTCTACCCGTCGACTGAATGGCACATGGACCAACCGTTCGATTGCCTCTGCGGAAAGTCAACCTGCCGTGGCCGGATTAGTGGCGCCAAGGACATGAAGAAGGAGCAGCTCGACGGCCTCTGGATCAGCGGCCATATCCGGGAGCTTCTGGAGGAACAGAGCTCAATCGCAGCCCACGGAAACGGTAGATCGCCTGGAAACGGCAGCGCCGGATTCATGGTCACCGGCGATTGCGCCCATGATGCTACCGCTCAGGCACTGAGGACGGCTTTGAGCCGTGCGGAACAGGTCGTCGAAGTGCTGCGTACTGTTTTGACCACGCAACGTGACAGCAACGGCACAGTTCTTCACAACGGACACGGCAAAGATTTCAATGGAGGGCCCCGAGATATGTACGAAAGCTCTGGGAACGCCAAAGTCAGGGACAATCGAGATTCTACCAACGGACTAAGTCGACAAGGACCGACATCGAGGGAGCTGGCCGGCGAGATGGGTGGCGATACTGTAGCCGCCTAGGCATATTTCCTTTTCCTTTTCCTTTTCGTTGTTGAATTTTTTATTTGTCTCGTGACTTTAACCGCTTCAACTTCAACAACAATCTGCGCTGTCCTCAACGAACAGTGCCCTCTCCTAGCTTCCACCGTATCCAATACACTCGATTGCACATCTAGATACCGGTTTCCCCAACTTGGACAACAATTACGGCTACAACGTCTACGAGTCTTGTTTCCGGGAAGAGTGCGGACGAAGTAGCAACATACACCTTCGAGAGACTCGTCAAACCGGCCTTCCGCCGGGAACATAGCGTCTGCCGTGCAGCCAACCATCTCAGCAACATGCTTGCATGCTAACTCGTAACAAAGGCGGCGATGTTGTTCTTCACCATGCTTGTTCAAGTTGATAATAGACGAAACCGTACCGGTACCAACTACAGCGTTTCTGGTCATATATGTACGTCAAAGTCTACTCGTGTATGAATGCTCGGGACGATGAAGAATCACATTTTTGCGTATGCAGACGAGTTTCGGTCGGCTTGATCTCATGGACACACATCGAGATATGATGGATGAGCAGTCTGAAAATAATACCTACAAGGATACGGCTCCTCTGTCAAATTGAATGCCTGCCCAAAACTCGACGCAAATGTAGATCAGTCAAACCTATTTCAAAGCCCAACCTTTTTATCCTAGGTTATGGTACAAATGGCCTGGCTAACATCAACACTATTCGTCTCGCCACCGTTCCAGCATACCCCGTGGTTTGCTCTCCTTTGCGCTACCAGCGCCCCCAGCAAACTGCCTCTCCTCCTCTTCCCACCTTTCTCTCTCCATCCTGCTCCGCGCTAGGTACGCCCGGGCAAACTTCCACGCCTCGGTATCTGCTAGATTCCACGCCTCTATGGCGTCGCGAATCTTGACATCGCGGTCGACCTTGCTCTTGCCGAGTTCGCGCGCGCGCTTCATTAGGTCCGGCTCCATCCTCAACTCGTCCTCCTTGGGTGAGATCAGGTCTTCGGGATCGCGATCCGGCTTCGGCCGCCTCTCGGGGCCTGGGACAGGGGTCTCAGATTTACCGTCATCCGTGGCGTTGACCGGGATTGCGAAGCCAAAGTGCCAGTCCAGCGCGCGGGGAGCTCCTCGCGCTCAGCTGTCAGCCACACCGAGTGCGCGGCCGCGTGTTCTCCTGCAACGGCCTCCTTGAACGTGACGATGCGAGAGTGGCCAGACACGGCGGTTCCGAGAAGCTCCTTGGTCACTTGATACAACCACGCGTCGCGGTCCATCTTGCGACGAATCCAGGAAATGTCGATGTCGCTCTTGAGCGAAGTCAGAGTGGCAAACGTGAACGGATGAGGCACGGTACCGATTGTATAGATACCAGAGATGTTACGATATCTGGAGGGAGTCGAGATTTTCATAGGGTTTGATGCCATACATGGCGAGCACTTCGGGACGTTCGGCGGACAGGAAGAGGGCTCGGGAGTGTCACCACATGAAGCAAGCCACTCCGCAAGTCCCAGTGCAGGCTGGACCATGTGTGTAGTGTGGAGCGGCAGAGGCTTCAGGATTGCCATGCCTTTAGGAAACAGATCTTGCCAGATGGTATGAAGGTGGGAATTGACGAGCAAGTTTAGACCCCGGAGGCCCGTGGTACGATTTGCCGCAATTGCATCTGCAACCTTGGAATACTTCTTAGCGATCACCTCGTCGCTGTAGTAAGCCAGGCCGGCGTGCAAGGGGTCGACCTTGAAGGACTCTCTGGGGACTGCTTCGATGACGCTCTTGGACCCTTTCTTCTCAGGGCTTCTTAAAGCCTTGATTACGGTCTTGGTGATGTCCTCCTTGGAGCCTGCGACCAGCACGTCCTCAAAGCCCTCCCAGCGCGTCAGTTCGGGGAATTTCCCTCTTCGCAGAAATGTGAGGAGCGGCTCCTCGGACGCGCCCATGGGGAATACCAAGCTGTTGGCCATTAGGCCGCCACCCATGTTCTCCCAGGCCAACCATCGCATCATGTCGGTTTTGAATTTGGGATCGACCTCCATCCTTTGAAGCTCATCGTACAGCGGGTTGTTCATGGCCTCGGAAGCGCTAAGGATGAGAGGGTTGAACCCCTGAGCCCACCATGCTCGCCTCCAGGTGAGGAGGATATCGCTCTCGGCTTCCTTCAGGTGTTTTTCCCTCTGTATTGTGGTGTCATAGTAGCAGTATATGTTGGTCCTGTCGGGTAGAGGGGGCAACAGCGATCGGTTCTCGTCGAGGGTGACCGAGGAGGAAAAGGGGCTCAGCCACTTCCATGTCGCATGCCACTTGCTCTCGCCGTAGGTCGAGTTCTGTTGTACCTTGGGGGCGTGCGACAAAGGCCTCAGGGGGTTGAGGATGCTCGATGAGAAGGTCTTCTTGATCTCTTGGATGTTTGGTATCTTGGGCACCGAGAGCTTGTGGTCGGCAATTGACTTGGACAGGCTCGGACCCGTGGGTATGCCGCTTGGCAGCGTGAAGAGGAGCGTGAAGAGCGCAAATATTCCAATGCAGACGAGAAGAAACGAGATACGGCGCGGGGCGACGCGAATCGGGCGCCCAAAAAGGGTATGCTGCTTCGGCATGGTGAAGAGAGTACAGGCCGCAGTCTATAGTTGCCGGTGCATCGAATGCAGCTCAAGATCGGAAGGCTTTGCGTGGATCGATCAGAAGACTGTGGGTTGGGTGCGACTCGACTCGCAGTGTCGATGGATACAACGGCAGCCAACAATTGAATGAAGAACTGGACACCAGGGTCGTGAGAGAATGATGAAATGCAGGATGTCAACCAGCTTACAGTGTAACTATCATGCCGGTCGAAACAAACACGACCAACGAGCGCGTCCCTATTTGCTCTTGCAAAAAGTGCTTGGATAGATGCAACGATAACGGGGAGCATACCCCTGTCCGGCCGCGTTGCTTTGCTTGAGGCTGATGTTAGTGCGGGGCGCAACAGGGCTGTCTTTTTATCTGGTCTATTTATTGCAAACTCGTGACGCCACATATCACATCACACCGCATTGACTTTAAGTTACAGGCCCCAAAAGCGGATTTCGACCAAAGGACGCACCCGCTGACATAAGGGTACGTACTACGTAGTACGGAGTATGAAGTAAGTACTTCGACGCGAAGTGGGCCTGAACTAATTACGGATACTTCGGTAACTTACAAAGTAACTAGTTAACTATCCGTAACTACTGGTTAGATGTGAACAACCAAACCCGATAACTAACCATCTAACGTTAACAGCGCTGGAAGGAATTGAACTTACCATGTAAACATATCTAGGCATCAGGAACGTTCCACGCCCACCTCGTAGTGTGCGTAATCTATTAAAGTTAAGTTTATCGTGCGGAAAAACCGCGGATAGAAAGCGCGCAGGTTTAGATACCTACCGGCTTTGTAACGTTAGTATTTAAAGGAGATATGTGCGCGCATCTTATCTGCATGTCCTGGTCCCTTCGAATTTCGAGACGTGCTCCATAGCCGCCATGGAGGTAACCCCGAGCAACCAAGAGCAATTCCCTAACGATTGCCTTCCACCCGAAAAGACATACGAATCCCGAACCGCCTTGGCCCAGGCGATCGACAAGTGGGCATGCTCTCGAGGCTACATGTTCACAACAATGAGGTCGACGAGGGAGAAGAGTGGCCGGATGACAGCGGTATACGGCTGCGATCAATCACGTCCTCCTTGCCCTTCAGGGACGGCGTGGGTGCGCAATAGAGGCCCGGGTACCAATTGCCAATTTTCCGTGTTAGCTAAAGAGTTACCCGATCGTGCTACTTGGGTCGTACGACACCGGCCAGACGCAAAGTTCGCACGCCATAACCACGAGCCAAGGCACAACTTATCTCCGAGGCCTATCTATCGGAAACTCGATCTAGAGGCGAAGACCCAGCTGTTAGACCTCCTGAACGCTGGTATAGACCCGAACCAGATCAGGAACTTTATTTCCCAGAACATAGCTTCCATTCCGGTACCACAAGACGACCGGCTTAGAGCGCCACAGCCCGAGGCTCCGCCCACCCCCAAACCCTTGCATCAAGCTGCCATAGATATAGAGCCTATATCTGCGGCGTCAAATCGTCCCTCTACCCCGGATATTGCACACGAGTTTGCGCCCGAGACCACGCCCCCGAGCGCACATCACCCGAGCGGGCCGAGCCTACTAGTCATCCTGTCTCTACCTTTCTCGTCCTAACTGCCGGACCGCCCCTCAGTGCACACAATGTGATCTAGTCTCCTCTCGTCGTCTAGGTACCGAGGCAACATCTCGTACTCGAATCCAATACTTGTGCCGATGAATGCCTTTGAAGTGACTGCTGGCACCGGATGGGAAGAGAAGACAACGAAAATAAAAACCAAAGATAGGCTCTGTCCTCCGACCTCTCCGTAACTACTGTGTATAGACCCATGCAAGAAGCTGATTTGGTCACGTGGAGCTTCAAAATGCCCTGGCATGCAAGGGAGTCTCAACCAAACAGTCACAACTAAATATTACTATGTCCCTTGCGATGAAAATGATCTATAGCGAGAACAAGTTGTAATTCATGCCTCGTGCAAGCAGTCTCTGCAAACATGTCTACGTCTACAGTGGTGTCTTCGTGTCCAGAATCTGGCCGAGATCTTGGCATACAGAATAGCTTGGCTAGTTACCACTACTGTGCACTTCGTATACCCGCAAAACCCCACCAAAAAAGGATTCATATGTACAACAATTCCGGTCTCGTAATTGCAGATCTGTCTCATCCGAGGTAGGGAACGAACAATCATGACTCCCTTTTCGGCCATTCCAACTCATCATGACCCGTCGGCCATAGTCGCGTGTACTACGTACGGAACACATCATAAATGACCCAAAACTTACGGGGATACCAAGGACCGAAGGGTAAACAGTGGAATGTTTACTCCGTATCAATTAAGTCAATCGGGACTTACTTCGTAACATCCCCCGGTAACAAGCTACTCGCCGAAAGGAAAAATGTGTTGGTTACGCATTACCTAATCCTCCCTCTGCTTCCTGCCAGTTCAGGCCTCTTCCCAAGGTTAAGTACATTCCAACGCGTACTTAGTTCGACCACCACGTTCCAAAGAGGGTAGGTTGACCTTCCTAGTCTCACCGCGTGACTCACTCATACGGAATACATCTTGCTGTTCTCGTGAGACATTCTGCTTTCACATTACCACCCAAGATTTTGATACAGCTCCATTCAACAGCAAAGCCGACTTGCAATATTCGTCAAAATGGGCACACCCTTCATTGCTTTTCTTGAGCCCACCAAGCTTGAAGGGTACGACCGCCACAAGAGCCATGACAAGCAGGCCAAGGACTTTCCGAAGGTCTTCCTCGACGCCATGGAGGTACGAGAAGCGGTTTTTGTGCGAGAGCAAAATGTGCCCCTGGAGTATGAACATGATAGCGACGATGCCCGCTCATGCCACTGGGTCGTCTACGCTTCGGTGAACAAGCTTGTCCAGGAAGAGAAGATGGACCCCGAAACAGGCGAGATTGTGCAACGCCGCAGATCGGAGACGCGGTCACAGCCCATCGGTACTCTGCGTATCGTGCCATTTCCGCACCCCCCACACCCGCTGCAAGGAGGCTGGTACGAGGATAATACCTTGATCGAGGACAAGTCCGACCCGTTGAAGACCGCAGATGGAGGTTCGGTAGCCTCGCACCTCACAGCCTCGCAAGAGGACAGGACCACGTCCGCCCTGCCCTACGGCGTAGACAGACCGACCACCTTCCACGACGGCCAGGAGCCGTACATGAAGATTGGACGCGTGGCTGTGATCCCCCAGTTTAGAGGTCACCGGATTGCCGGACAGCTTTGGCAGGCAGCACGCAAGTGGCTCGAGGAAAACCCGCGATACTTCGATCCGAGCGTCGCGGAACTGGGAATGGACACCCTCAAGGCCGACCACCCAAACGAGATCCCGCGGTGGAAAGGGCTCATCTGCTGTCACTCTCAGACTCAGGTAGCCAAGACGTACGAAAAATGGGGTTTCCAGGTGGATGAGGGCAGTATGTAATCCACAGACCATCCCTTCCCTTTCCCTTTACCTCGGAAGCCAAGGCTGCATGCTTCTACTACCCAGACCACACCTCCCTGTGTGGTATCAGCTGTTACTGACGTTTTGCTAGTGGGTCAATGGATGGAGGAGCGCATGCCCCATGTCGGTATGTTCGTGCGCCTCAATGTCAAGGACACTCCCGTCAAGATATGAACAGCCAAATGGAGGGTTTATTCAGAGCATACTTCGTGAGCCATCAACTCGGTACAGGCAGATAGATTGTGGTGTTCGAGCTCTGCACTCGACCAATTAAACGAACGGCATGATTTCGAACCGCGAGACTTTGAGTCGAGGTAGAATGTAGCCTTGGTAAATCACAAACGTACATGCATGAGGCCTCGATGGATGTGTTCAGATGGTATTTTGCTCTACTCCTCGCAGAGCTTTTCATTCATTTAGAAGCCCTATGTGACATGATTCGTCGTAAACCACAGTCCGCCCTGAGCCTGAACCACAAATGCAAGGTGAAAAATGCCCAGACTGATGATATCCACGCCGTAAAACCCCTTCCCTTTTCCCTTCCAGCCAGGAAAAAGAGATAGACAAGTAAACGAGCGCTCTATCGGTTGCTCTTGGCGACACGCTCCAACTCGTCCTTCTTCTTGATAGCGTACGAGTTGCTGCTACCCTTGGCAGCGTTAATCAGCTCCTCGGCCAAACACTCGGCAATCGACTTGATGTTGCGGAAAGAGGCCTCGCGGGCACCGGTGGTAAGCAGAGAGATGGCCTGGTTGACGCGGCGGAGGGGGGATACATCGACGGCTTGTCGACGGACGGTACCAGCCGAACCGATTCTTGTGGAGTCTTCACGGGGGCCGCAGTTGACGATGGCGTCGACAGCGATCTGGATGGGGTTCTGGTCGGTCATCAGGTGGACCTGTGAAACGGGTTAGAGGTTAATTGTTCCTGCTACTCTTGTGCCAGCCTAATGAAGACTCACGATCTCGAAGGCGTGAGCCACAATGCGGACAGCCATCAGCTTCTTTCCGTTGTTACGGCCGTGCATCATGAGCGAGTTGGTGAGACGCTCAATGATGGGGCAGTTGGCCTTGCGGAAGCGCTTGGCGGCGTAACGGCCAGCAGAGTGAGGCACGTAAACGGGCGAGCGGATCTGGATGTAATCGCTGTATGAAAACCCAAGTCAGCCTTCCGTATTCTGTCTCCTAGCCCGGTCCTCCTGCAGCCCGGTTCCGTCGCAATCCATATAGCAGTCGCCCGTGCATGTCGCAGACCGTCTCCCAAACCATCGCATAGTCTCCAGGCTCGCAGCAGAAAACAGGGAGTGTCCTTACGTCAGGGAGATGTCGCGGATCTCGACATCCTCGTAGGACCACTTGTTGAACAGCTTGACGCTGCCAATCTCGGAAACCACATCCTTAGGGAGGACCTGGTACGAGTTGGACTCGACCTCGATCTCGCCGGAGTCAGACATGTTGGCTGGGCGGTGCGGCGTGGGCTGACTTTTGTTGACGATTGTCGAATTTGAAGGGGGCACTGGGCGTGGTTGACAGCGGTTGCAAAATGTCGTCCAACTCGGGAATCCGTCCAGGTGGTGAAATTCAGTGCGTATCAAAGGTCAGTGGCCTATCCGAAGAGTTTCCGAACGAAAAAAAATTAGGTTGTGTGGGCAAGCGTGAATCGAGGAGTCTGCCCCACTTCTGACCAATCAGAATTCCGCATTTGCTTAGGGCAAGTGCGATGGCCTAAGCTTGACACTCCCCATCTCAAAGGAAAGCCATCCATCATTTTCAAAATCCTCACGACTACGAATCAACAACATCCATCAACCGTATCGTCAAAATGGCTCCCGCAGCAACTGGTGCCAAGAAGCAGAAGAAGAAGTGGTCGAAGGGCAAGGGTGAGTGATACCATCTACCCTGCAATTCTGCACCTCTGCGCGCGACACACAATGGCCTCGATCGAGCGAAATCCTTGAGAAGACATGAAGCGACGACAGCCACCACCACCGCTTGGGAAAATGATGGGTTTCGATCGGAGGCTACTCGAAGAGGTGTCGCGACAAGATGCGCTGTGGCCCTAATACATGTAGCTGATATGTCTCCCTCACGCAGTCAAGGACAAGGCTCAGCACGCCGTCCTGCTCGACAAGGCCACTTCCGAGAAGCTGTACAAGGACGTCCAGTCCTACCGTCTCGTCACAGTTGCCACCCTCGTCGACCGCATGAAGATCAACGGTTCATTGGCACGCAAGTGTTTGGCGGACCTTGTGGAGAAGGGTCAGATCAAGCCTGTTGTTACCCACAGCAAGATGAAGATCTACAGTATGCTACTCGACACCTGGAAGCCTCGACCAACTGCTGACCTTTTGAACAGCTCGCGCAGTTACTGCCACGGATTAAATCATATTTCTCACGATGCTATGACAATTGTGAAGTTGATCTGGCGGACCTGATGGTTTGATACCCCAGACGACTCGGGGAAAATGGGATTTGATGGATTCTCGGCACTTGATCTCCGGCGTAGCATAGGGACTGGTATATGGTTCAAGAGGCTCTGCTGCAGTACCTTCTGTTGAGGTAGAATAAAAAGAATATTCACTCATGATCTGTTGTACACTCTTTCCAGGTTGTAATCGTCTTAACTTTGTTGTCAACCATAAACATTTTCACTGCATCATTGATCCATATTATGGCGTGGTCTGACACATAATCTCGAGAGGGTGCAAAGATTTGGCACGGCCAGATGTTACCTTCAGGGTACGAATATGGGGAATCAAGTGGGAAGAGTATACTGTGTAAGTTATTCGTATTTGCCGCACGATTAAGTATGCTAACGCTAGCGGATATATTATGGCGACAATCTTGCACGTCGCACGTGACATCATTGTTCGTATAATAATTATAAGTTGGAAAAGTATGTGGACTCTGTCGGCATTTCAATCAGAAGCCTGGTCATGCATGCCTCGTTAACAAATATATTCCCAACTCGAGGACTTTCATGTATGCGTACGGAGTAGAAGGAGTGGGATGAGCAAGGTTTATTGGCCCATGTTATGGAGTACTCCGTACCAGTGGTACAATTGAGAAGCTGCACAAGATATTATAGTCATGTTGGGACATTGCATAAATATTGCAAAGTGTGCGCATCAGGCTATGCCACGAAAATATGAAGCATCGGAATAGGGATAAATTTTGCCAATCATTTGGTATCAAGCGGTTAACTATCCGTACTCCGTAAGGTGATGCCCGCTACAAACGACAACTGTGGAGCGTCGAAGAAAAATTAAACCATGCCCCCCAGTCTGGCTCTTTTTGTGAGGCTACCGGTATCTCACATGCTCAAGAACCTCTGTGGGTATCAAGATGCCATTGGGTGATAACGCAAGGCTTTTTCTCCGCGGCTAGCCATTTCGGTAGGTAGCTAGGGATATGAGGCCGGGGTTGAGCTTTGCGACTGGGCGATATTTCTCCAGGGTTTCACATCTTGCAAGCACAGTTGAAATGACTAGCTAGTAGTAGTTGTGCCTCTGCCATCTGTCATTTTGCAATGCTGCATGCATCCACGCCAGTTTCGACAATGATACGTGTACTTATCCGTCCTGAAGTACATTAAGTGATCGTGGCAGCCGGATGGGTCCTTAGTTAGGTGCCTACGAGAAAACCGAAGCTACGCGCTAAGTACCCAAGTAGTGTAGATACGTGACGAAGGCCTTGGGCCCGAGTACTAAGTAGGGAGGCACGCACCAAGAAGTCAGGAGCTTTTAGCAACTATTTGTGAAGGTATTATGAGGTAAATGTATCTACCTAGAGAAACCAAATACACATATAATTGGCTATAATATGTCAGATGGGTGAGTTAAGAGTGATCGCATCTCGTCGCTTTTGCCCCTGGGCCCACGAGACAGCTTGCTTCGATGACCCGAAATTATCCGCATGTCCAGCCATCTCAGACCCGAGCAGAGCCAGTACCGCATAGATACAAACTTAGGGAGTTTCTTATTGGTAGTGGATAATCAGATTCGAGAATGGCTAGCCCCCTTTGGCCTAGCGCAGCCCGAGCGCCGCCATCTCCAAAGAGCCCGACCTATGGACCTAGGTACTTACTGCAACCTGTGCTTCCGAGTCGATAAAATTCTTCCGTTTATATCGCTCGCAACATTTCTCTTTCTTCATTTTCGCATCTTCATCACCACCATCCCACCACATCCCCAACTCCACTCAATACCTTCAAGATGTCTGTCCCTCAAGAGAAGCCCACCGTTCTCGGCATGCCGGTAAGTTGCTTTGCATAGCTATAGCTATCTTTTACTCGTGTCCATCGTGACAGCTTCTGTAATGCAACACTCCCATCAGCATCGTCTCGGAGTCATCAATTGGCTTGGACAGCCAACTCCGAGGACTTGACAAAGACTCTTTAGATGATATGGGCGCTTATCACGAATGCGAACAAGATGGAGCTGCTGGAAGCCTAATCTCTTCACATTGTCGCGAACAAGGAATCACCAAGCTGACATTTTCTTCACAGCCCTTCGTTGCGGACTTCCTGAGTATGACTACCACATGATACACAATTTCGGTGTCGGGAGCGAATATCATCTCGATGCCCGAAATACTTTCCTACACATCCGATGGTTCGCTAATCTCGCCTTAACAGTGGGTGGTGTCTCCGCCGCCGTCTCGAAGACTGCTGCTGCTCCCATTGAGCGTGTCAAGCTCCTGATCCAGAACCAGGTAAGAATCATCACCATGTCACATCTTGACTGCCAAGTTGCCCATGCCACAAATGATTTTCTGCCTTCGCTGCGCGACAGGCAGGACTTCTTGTTTGACAGCACGGGGGGACTATGTGCGCTGCGAAAACCCTCCAAACAACGCGGCCATTTTTTGCGATAGTGCTTACTCCCTGTCCAGGATGAGATGCTGAAGGTCGGTCGCCTCGACCGCAAGTACGATGGTATCGCCGACTGCTTCAGACGTACTACCGCCGACGAGGGCTTCATGGCCCTGTGGCGTGGTAACACTGCCAACGTCATCCGATACTTCCCTACCCAGGCTCTGAACTTCGCTTTCCGCGACAAGTTCAAGCAGCTGTTCGGCTACAAGAAGGACCGTGATGGTTACGCCATGTGGATGGTTGGTAACTTGGCTTCCGGTGGTGTAAGTTCTTCCAACATTGTTTTTATCTCTTTGTCCAGGTAACTAAACGTGTCTTAGGCTGCTGGTGCCACTTCGCTGCTGTTCGTCTACTCCCTCGACTACGCCCGTACCCGTCTGGCCAACGATGCCAAGAACGCCAAGAAGGGTGGTGACCGTCAGTTCAACGGACTCGTAGATGTCTACCGCAAGACCCTGGCCTCCGACGGTGTCGCCGGTCTTTACCGTGGTTTCGCTCCTTCCGTTGCCGGAATTGTCGTCTACCGTGGTCTCTACTTCGGCATGTACGACTCCCTGAAGCCCGTTCTTCTCGTCGGTAACTTGGCCAACAACTTCCTGGCTTCCTTCGCTCTGGGTTGGGCCGTCACCACCGGTGCCGGTATCGCCTCTTACCCCCTTGACACCATCCGCCGTCGCATGATGATGACCTCCGGCGAGGCCGTCAAGTACAACGGTACTATGGATGCTGCTCGCCAGATTGTCGCCAAGGAGGGTGTCAAGTCTCTCTTCAAGGGTGCTGGTGCCAACATCCTGCGTGGTGTTGCCGGTGCCGGTGTCCTGTCCATCTACGATCAGCTCCAGGTCATCCTCTTCGGCAAGGCCTTCAAATAGATACCCATCTCTTGGAGTGGAGACGAAGGGAAGGGCGGTGGAGTAATACGCAGAGCACCAGGCCCGGTAGAGTCTGGCTGGAGGTGATGAGGTGACTAAGACCATTGTCGCTATGGCGGAGAGATGTTTGCAGAACTCACATTGCTGTGGCGTTCTGAGACAGCTAGTCTTTGCGGTTTGATCTGAGCAGCAGGGCATCATGTATTCCTGTCCTGCAGCTTCGACACCCACTGTAAAATAGATCCTAAGCAATTCCTTTGACTGTATTTTCTTCTGCCTATCTTCTCCCCGCTGTTTCGCTTGGTATTTTGGTCTGGTGTTCGATAGGGTTCTTTTGATCATAGATTTCTGCGAATGTCAGTGGCTTTCTTGTGATCTTTTCTGGCTGTTTTCCTGCGGCTCTTGTGGCCTCGATGCTTTTCTTGAAATACGACGTAGACAACCGTGCTCGCCACGATGGGTTGGCTGGGAGTGTAGTTACGTAGTATATATGCGGCCTTTTTTCACAGGGCTGGCTGGCAGCTGGCGCCAAGCTCCCCGAGCAAGAGCACGACATCTCTGGACGCGTAGGAGCCATCTTTCATACTCAGCACATCTGTACTATCCGATCTAGCTACTTACACCAACCACCTCCAAGATCACAATCTGCGCTTGCGGAGAAAACGCAACTATAGTCCCATCAGTGTTCGCGCATCGGTTCCACATTGTGTAGCTAGCTTCTGATGCCTCCCAGTCAGTCAACGGGTGCACAGCGAAGTCGCGGTCGCCCTGCGGGCAGCACATCCAATATCGCAAAGTCCGGTAGCGCTTCTTCTTCAAAAGCGCAAGCGAGACCAGCTGCTGCCGCCTCCTCGTCGAAGCGACCAGCTCAACGGGTTGAGTCCGAAGATGATGACCCGTTTGCAGACTCCCAGCCTCTTCCAGACGACGATGATATGGAGAACGCGGAGTTAGATGTTGACGACATCGACGAGGACCCGCCCAAGACGATCCCACCAGAACTTCTGACGCGGCTTCTACACACCTTCTTCGAGAAGGATGGCACGAGAATTTCGAAGGATGCGAATGATGCGGTCGCCAAGTACATGGACGTCTTTGTTCGGGAGGCAATCGCAAGGGCGGCTGTTGAGAAGGAGGGGGTTTTCTTGAGGTTAGTAGAGTAGCGCAAGGCAATTTCTGGTGAGCAGATGTCTCACCCAAGTATACTGACTTCGGGCAGGTCGAGGACTTGGAAAAAGTCGCACCGCAACTGTTGTTGGACCTCTGAGAGGTCATTACCCAGGTCATTACCCATTTCTGACTCACAACCTTCGGCCCTGCGACTGGGACCCCGTTGGCAATATTCTCTACGACTAGAAGGGGGAGGGGAAGCAGCAGGTAACGGCCAGCTGCGCAACGGCCCTTGCTGTCTCTCGGAGCCTGTTCGGGTATGCTAACTGTTGGGGGCTCTCTGCGGCTTCCGCTGGCTCCAGCTGATCCTGCGTGGATGCATTTTTAGCTTGCATTCTGAGTTATGAGATGAAGGATTTCTGCCTCGCTTCGGCTTGGGCCATAAATATCAACCATACCTTGAGAAGGCAAGACTGGTATGCAGAAGGTTGCTCCCGGCTTCGCACGAACATGTCCTTGTCGATCATCAGCTGATCCATGGGGCAGCAAGAAATCCCCGCTGATTTTCGGTGGACGAGCTACCCGAGCAACCATCTAATCTACAAAACACACTTGCTATGTCGATCAATCAACAGTACCACGTACGTAGTAGAACATGTCTGCAAGGGCTCTCACTTGGCGTTCATATCCACAATGTGGCAGGTATTCGACGAGAAACCGGGTGCCCGTTCTCTGCTTCTCGGAACGGCAAATGTTTCTCGACATTGCACGAGCTTAAGAAGAGTGGGATTTGTGTGGACTCGGGGCACCAGGGTATTTCCAAACCCTGGAGGCTATCTTGACGTCCGGATCTTGAGGTTACATAATGGTCACGGCAAACCCGAGTTGAATTTTCGTGGGAATCCTACGTAACGTTAGTGAGTGAGCCAAGTGCACGTTGCATTGACATGCTTGATCATAACAGGTTCTTGACTAGCTAACTTATGTGACCGCGTCCGAGGCGCGCGCCATGCCTGCTGTACGTAGTACTTCGTCCGAAGCAGACAGACCAGACCATGCTTAGATGGCAGAGTGCCAATATCAGTCTGAAGCTGGAACGAACAGGGGTCCTTTAAGTCATCGAGGCACTCTTAATAATCCGTCTCCTCATTAAACAAGTTCATGGTACTGCTTTCAATGTTGTCCCAATGGACGGATCAATGTGTGGCAAGATGCTCGAAGGCGCAGCAGAAGCACGCCAAGTTTCATCCCATATGCGAGTGACCGGGACAGCTCTGCCCAAAGATAACCTTCTTCATCAAACTTGAGGTAAAATTTAGATGGTCCCAAAATTATCGTTAATACTTTGTAGAAACCTTGGCGCACAAGCCCTTAGCTCTGCGGAATCCTAATGACGACCACAAATCGTGATGCCAACTAACCACCCGGAGGCTCGGTTGCGACCTTGGCCCTGCTTAGCGCAGGACTCCCCAAGCGTCAGGGGTCGAGGCCAAGCCCTTTGCGGCTCTCCGGCCCCGGGTCACCTACCCAAAGAGGCTAGCGGGTCCAGTGCGCCGCCCCGTTGGAGAGATGGGATGAAACTGCACAGGTTTGGGGCGTGTCACAACTCGAAGATCTGAAGCAACTCCCGGGCTCCAGTAATAAATCTTGCCAATCTTCAACCTTAGTATGAAGTATCCGTATTCCGTACGTAACGTAAGTGATTGACCGAAGCGTGTGCCCCAGCCGCCCTTTCAAGCCTGGGGAGTCCTGGGAAGGAAAGACAGCCAGGCTCGGATGAGGGCAAGGATGGCCACTTGCGTCCTCGGTCTGAATTACTACCGGATTACGTCCCAAGAGAAACGAAAACAAGATTGAATTTGACAGACGCCGCTGGACGGTGCTGGGGACATTAAGACGACGTGAGCGCTTCCCGTTGGACGGCCGAACGTACGTGGGCGGAAGTTGGCACCGGAACGCCAAAAGGGCAGTTGTCATTCCGGATCACGAGATTGGCTGCTCGTCGAAACGCCCAAGGGCGGTGGAGATCATAGGAGGGTTATGTTACCGGTACTATGTACGGAGCATGTCATATCGCTCACTGTACGGATACTCCGCACCAAGTGCTTCGTCGCAGTACTTTGCAATCTTCCAGACAGTCACACTGCAAAGCCGGGCCCTGCAGGGCCAAGTCTTGTTTCCAAACAGCTGGCCCAGCGTACGGCCCTCTGCTGTTTCACACTGTCTCCCGGAGTCTGTGTCGATAGCCCTCCCACCCCTTGTACGGGTGGCCCCAGCTCTCCGGTGTCGTGACAAGGCGATGAGACGAGCCCTCATCTTCCGGTCCATTGCGTTCCGGCCTTAAAGTTCATGCCTGCGCCCGCTTTTCTCTCGTATACTTCAGTTCTACTCCCGGCCGTTCTTGTCTCCCTGTTCGATTTTCTTCTCTATTCACTTTTCTGTATTCGATAATCTTCTCAAGGCTAGTCCTTACCAGCGCTAGACGCTCTATTATTCATTCACTCCACGCTCACTCGCATCCGACATTCTCTTCGACTTGCTATTACCCGTTTACGACCAGAAAACACACACACACAACTTCAAAATGCAGTTCTCAACACTTGCTCTCTCTGCCCTCTTGGGCGTTGCCGCGGCACAAAAGGTCCATGTCGTGTCGGTGGCAACCACAAACAACTCGCTCATCTTCAGCCCGGACAACTTGTCGGCTGCTGCTGGCGATATGGTCCAGTTCCAGTTCCGTGGCGGCAACCACAGTGTCGTTCAGTCCAACTTCGACAACCCATGCACACCTATCAGCGAACACGTCAAGAACGTCACCGGCATCTTCTCCGGATACCAACCAGTCGCCGCCAGCCAAGCCATGGGCATGATTCCCACTTACACCATAATGGTCGCCAACACTTCGCCCATGTGGATGTACTGCTCCCAGGGCAAGCATTGCCAGGCTGGTATGGTCATGGTCATCAACGAGAAGTAAGTCGGACCACTGAGTTCTACCTGGCGAGAACCGTTTACTGACCAAGTACCTGCAGCACCGCCGCCAACTCCACCCGCTCTCTGGCAAACTTCAAGGCTCTTGCCAAGACAGCCGTCGCAAACGTTGCTCCCGCGACTCCCGCTACCGGTGGAAGCGGTGGCACCGGCACTGGTACTGGTACTGGCACCGGAACTGGCACCGGCACCGGTACTGGCAGTGGCACTGGCACCGGCACCGAATCCGGTACTGGCACCGCGGCACCCAAGACGTCAACTCCCGTCACTGCTGCCGCCAACACCGTTGCCATTTCCAGCTCTCTCGGCCTCTTGGTCATTGCTCTCGGCCTCTTCCTATGAGTTGATTGAGAACCTTTCGGTGTGGTGGATTTGTGCTTCATGAGACGAATGATGGGAACCGTCGGCTGGCTACAACCGGACAGTGGTAAAGGAGGCCCAGGGTATAATGGTCTCAGTCTGCACCCCAGCTTAGCTCTGGGGTCGATTGAAGAATGAGCAGAGTGCAATACGCGCACAAATATACGGTGCGGGAAGGTACACCTCGACTCCTGGGCCGGCCGCGCCGCGATTGGTTAGAGAGGCTTCTGTATACGAAAATACCAC
Organism: Arthrinium puccinioides; assembly: GCA_022414665.1. Classification (NCBI taxonomy): domain Eukaryota; kingdom Fungi; phylum Ascomycota; class Sordariomycetes; order Amphisphaeriales; family Apiosporaceae; genus Arthrinium; species Arthrinium puccinioides. The sequence goes on from JAIUNF010000005.1 coordinate 1,907,456, forward strand.
ATACCTTCCAGAAGGTGGCTTGTGTTGCACACTTACTTTTTTAAAACAATCTTCTGCATTTTAGAACACAGTGTCGCAATGGCCTTATTCTGGTAATATTATACCCAATATGAACTCGCTTTATACATGACATGGTTACTGTATTTCATCTGAGTTGACTTTGTTGTGTTGCTGCTTCTTCACGTCGGCTCTCAGGGAAACTGCAAACGTAGGCACATACGTGTTGGGGGTTTGGGCCATTTTCTATGGTCAATACTCCGTATATCGGCCAATGATATAATGAGGACGTACCATGTGAATCACTCGAATTGGCCTGAAGTGATGTTGATCCTCGGGCTCGTGTGATAGAGATGGCGTACCAAAGTACGTCCGTCTGTGTCGCCATTTCCCACCATCGTCATCCAACATCCATCCCTTACTATTCTGCAGGCTGATGTGTCCGAACATCTGGGCTGGTTAGTATAATTGGTTCATTTCTGGTGGACGTTCTCGAAAGTCCCATGGAAAAGGGGGTGCTGGACGGTCTTTAAAAGCACCCACGGATATGAAAGTGACCCAACGATGATTGCCACTACTTTTGCTCACATTATTACTTCATGCAACAATCCTAAGACGACGAGTGTGAATTGTTCACAAAACATGACATTCAGCGATACTTACAAAGGCGCTCCTCAATTTCCAATCTATCTGCGCCTATACCAGTTTGTGAGCGCTTACTCTTGTCCAGGCAGTTTCCTCTGCGGGCGCGCCTTTGCGGCCGTCTCGCACAGTTTCTTCCAAGGCTCCTTGTCCAGCCAGTCCTTGTCTCTTTTGACGTAGCCCACCTTGTGGTACTTCTTGCTCGTTGCGAAGAATTTGACCCAATGCGCGAGGGCCTCGTGCACTTGCTTGTGGGCAGCCTCAGCCTCGGTCTTGCGCAGGGCCCTCAGCTCATCGGCGCTAAAGTGCTTGTTCACCTCGGCATCCTCGAGGGGAAGGAACATCTCCTCTACGCCACGCATGTCAGCCGTGTTGTCCTCGGCGAAGCAACCGGTCACGAAGCCGCGCGAGGCGTCGACGCCCGCGAACACATTGTAGGACCCGCCCGGGCCGTAGGTGCGCCGGTTGGCCGAGACGTCGTAGATGGTGCCGTTGATGGCCAGGTAGACGGGCAGGGTCGGATCGGTGCCGTCGTATCGCGCCAGCTCGGCGAGGGGCATATAGATAGGTCCTTTCTGTGGTGCCAATCAGCAATTCTGCTTATCCGTCTGCAAGATCCTGGGCGAGACCTACGAATTGAGCTTTCCACCAGTCAAGCTGGATGTACTTGGGAGGATGCTTCATCCCCCACGTGTACGTCTCGCCGCCGGAGATCAGGTAGCTCAAGCCCGCCGAGGCACAGATGAGAAATGTAACGACGCGAAGGATGTCAACCCAGGGGCTGTACTCGTCTTCTTCGCCCCGTCTGCGATCGCTTTTGGGGGCAAGTTCGGGCCGGATGATCTCCTCGTCTGCTTCTTCCTCTTCGGTCTCGACATCGACCGGATCTACAACGGCTGGCGTTGCAGCCGGCTTCTTCTTGCGTTGGCGCAATGCATCTGGATCTTGAGGTTCGGACATGACGAGACGAATAGCGTGCACAAGAGTGTCAAACGAAGCAGGGGAAGACTGGTCACGACAATTGTATAGCGAAAGCTGGTTCGCGGCGAGTTGTGCTTGGGAGCGAGGCCGAGGTTCTACGAGTAAATGCAAATGGGGACGGACACCCATGTATTTTCTGACGACGCTACAACACCGGACCCCTATGTCCCGTTCCACACTTGTACTCAAAGTAGACTGCGTGGTTAATGCACATTGCATATAAGTTACATGTGTAATAATGCCTGCTGGGAAACCCCGACTCCAAACTGTATTTGGGCGAACGTGCCCGTGAAGGAGGACGACCTGGCGGCATGGTGCAATGCAACCAACTAGTTAATTAGTTACGGAGTAGATGGATTGCGGGCATGACGATGATGACACAATTCTCTTCTTGCTCGGTTTGAACAGAACACAGAAGGAACCCCCTCCGGACTCGCCCCCCTCCCCCACACGGTACATCCACAGAGTGCCTGTGACGTGACAGGCTGTAACTTGCAAGTCAAGTGTGACCCGACCGGACAGGGCCCTTAGCTCTAGCTCCAGCGGGCGGGCCCATGCATTGGATACCCTTCGAATCGCAAGGTGTCATCTAGAGCTTCCCACCGGCCGGCGCCAAAAAGCCCCGACATGTGGCATCTAAATAAATAATTGTTGCTCCGTGTTCTTAGACCGACTGCCCGTCAAGAACCGCGAAGTGTCAGACTCGTGGCACTTGTGGACAGATTTGCTTCCGCCTGATCGGTGATTTAAAGCCGTTTATTTGCCTGCGACTAAGCTCCAACTTATCCCACTCGCGCAAGTCTTGTTCTCTTGCAGACGCTGGTTGTGCACAACTTTCATAGAGGCGACACATCGCCCAACCGACCGAAACCTTCACCCCACCATCGATCGCACTTCCGGTCCGTCACCATGGCGTACCTTTTCTCCCCACGATCCTTATTGCTCTGCGTCGTGTTGCTCTTCGCGACCAACGCATCCGCTCTAGCTGCCGTCCTGGGTGTCGACCTGGGCACCGAATACATCAAGGCTGCCCTCGTCAAGCCCGGCATCCCGCTCGAGATTGTCCTCACCAAGGACTCGAGAAGGAAAGAGACCTCCGCCGTCGCCTTCAAGCCGGCTTCCAATGCTCCCTCCGCCGGCGCGTACCCCGAGCGAGTCTATGGCTCCGATGCCATGGCCATCGCTGCTCGCTTCCCCAGCGACGTCTACCCTAACCTGAAGACCCTCCTGGGTCTACCTGCTGACGATGCCTTGGTCAAGGAGTACCATGCCCGACACCCCGCCCTGCAATTGGAAGCTCACAAGATCCGAGGCACCGCCGCTTTCAAGAGCAAGGCATTCTCCGCCGAGGAGGAAGCATGGATGGTTGAGGAACTACTGGCTATGGAGCTGCAGAGCATCCAGCGCAACGCCGAGGCTTTGGCTGGCCCAACAACCACTGTCAGCTCCATTGTCATAACAGTGCCGCCCTACTACACTACCGAGGAGAAGCGTGCTATTCAACTGGCCGCTGACCTAGTCGGCCTCAAGGTACTCTCGATGATCAGCGACGGTCTAGCTGTCGGCCTCAACTACGCCACAAGTAGAACATTTCCCAATGTAAAGGACGGGGCCAAGCCAGAGTACCACATGGTGTTCGATATGGGTGCCGGCTCCGCGAGTGCGACTGTCATGAAGTTCCAGGGTCGTACAGTCAAGGACATTGGCAAGTTGAACAAGACTGTCCAGGAGGTGCAGGTCATTGGCAACGGCTGGGACAGAACCCTGGGTGGTGATGCTCTTAACTATCTTATCTTGGACGACATGATTGCACAGTTCGCGGAGTCTCCTGCCGCCAAGAAGGCACTCGTCACCATCGAGAGCGTCCAAAGCCACGGCCGAGCTGTCGCGAAGCTGTTGAAAGAAGCAGAGAGGCTGAGACATATTTTGAGTGCCAACACCGAAACCAAGGGCAGCTTTGAGGGGCTATACGAAGACATTGACTTCAAGTACAAGATCACTCGAGCCGACTTTGAGAAGATGGCTGAAGCACATGCCGAGAGAGTCGGTGCCGCGGTGCAGAAGGCCCTGGACGCCGCTGAGCTCGACATCTCCCAGCTGGACTCGATCATTCTTCACGGTGGAGCTTCGCGCACCCCCTTTGTTCAAAAGGCCCTAGAGAAGGTTGCTGGAACCGACAAGCTCCGCAGTAACGTAAACTCTGACGAGGCCGCTGTCTTTGGCGCTGGCTTCCGCGCCGCCGAGATTAGCCCTAGCTTCCGCGTCAAGGAGATTAGAATCTCTGACGCAGCTGGCTATCCAGCAGGCATGAAATGGACCAACGCCCTGAGCAAAGCCCAGCAACAACGTCTGTGGACTGAGAAGTCCGCCCTGGGCGCTACCCCCAAGGAGGTTACATTCACAAACCTGGATGACTTTTCTGTCAAGTTCTATCAACAAGTGCCTTCTGCAGATGGTAGTGTTGATCGCGAGACCAAGGTCCTTACGACCAAGAACCTAACCGCGACCGTTGCGCACCTCGTGGAGAAGAACATTTGTCCCAAGGAGGTCATCCAGTTCAAGGTCAAGCTGCATCTCAAGGGCGATGATGGCGAGGTGGACGTAGTCAAAGCTTCTGTCGAGTGTGAAACCGAGGTCTCCGAAAAGGATGGGTCTGTCATTGACGGGGTGAAGAACCTGTTTGGTTTTGGCAAGAAAGATCAGCAACCCCTCAAAGACAGTGAGAGTGGCGAGTCTGCGTCAAGCGTGACATCTTCAACGAAATCGGACTCTACGTCCTCCGAAGCCTCGCCCGAGTCAACCGATGCTGCCAAGACCAAGAAGCAGCTCGTTGTCATTCCCGTTGGCTTCACCCTCGAGAAGGCGGGTGCTCCGGAGCTATCCAAGTCGGATTTCACCACGGCCAAGAATCGTATCAAGGCATTCGAGGCGTCCGACAAGGCTCGCCGGGCGCGCGAAGACGCTTTGAACCAATTGGAGGCCTTCACCTACAAAATCAGGGACCTGCTGGAAAGCGAATCTTTCGTCGCGGCCTCCACCGAAGAAGAGCGTGCGGCATTAGAAAAGAAATCCGCGGCCGCTAGTGAGTGGCTCTACGGCGAAGGTGCTAATGCCTCTCGAGATGAGCTCAAGTCTCGCCTGAAGGAGCTGAACGATATCGTCTTGCCCGTCCAGAAGAGGATCAAGGAGACTTCAGACAGACCTGATCTCATCAAGTCGCTGAGGGACGTTCTGAACTCGACGTCGTCCTTTGTTGAAGACATCAAGAAGCAAGTCGCCGATGCTGAGGCCTGGGCATCCTCGGCGGCCGCCAGCGTTGCCGCCTCGACCTCTGAGGAGAGCGCGACAGTTACCACTGCACCTGCGCAAGAGTCTGGCGACTTTGACGGTCTCGAGGAAGATAAGACTACCACTACGACGGCGACCAAGGAGGAGTCCGGTCCTGCACCTCCCCTCTATGCTCTGGCCGACCTGAAAGACATAACAGATCTCTCAAAGTCTACTCTAGACTGGCTCGAGGAGAAGCTGGCCGAGCAGGCCAAGCTACCTGGAACGGCTGATCCTGTTCTCACGGCTGAAGAAATCATAGAAAAGACCAAGAAGCTCGAGAAGGTCAGCATGGAGCTGGCCATGAGGGCTGTCAAGAACTTTGACCCCAAGGGCAAGAAGAAGAGTACAAAGAAGGCCACCAAGTCCAAGAAGGGCGCCACGAAAGCAGGCACGGCCTCTTCTGAACAGACCATCAAGGCCGAGGACATTGAGGAGATGATCAAGAAGCTCACCAAGGAGCAACGTGACAAGGACCAGGAGGAGCCCAAGTCGACTCATGACGAGCTGTAAGACACGATAGACTTTACGAACCAAATTAGATGCAATTGCCCACGAATGTTGGCAACCTGATGGCGGGCGATGGAAATGTCCACGTCGCTCAAGGCTTCTCCTCGGTGATTTCGTGCCCCTGAAAAGTGTACTGTAGAATCGAGGCTTGTGTGGCGGAGGCAATCAAAGCTCGTACTTGTAATACTGTGCAACGAGACTACTGTCGCAGATGTATGACTACCCCCCAACGTTGCCTCTGCAGCTGCCAGCGTCCGGCTTGCTTTCGAATTTGAAACTCGGGCGAGAGTCCGTTCGTAGCGACCTCGAGTAACCTCAAGCATGCAAAGTACCGCGCCTGTTTCCCCTCTGGGTGGTGCTTGGACGATTGGGGAACGTCGTTTTGGAGCGATGGCCGATTGAGCTGTCCCGAAGCATTGGAACACAGGTGGTAACCGAACGCCAGTGTCGTTGTGTGTCATGGTTGCAACCCGTCGTCTTGTAGATACTTGACTGGCAATAGTGGACTGACAGGGAGACGACAGAGAGACGACAGGGAGACGATGGCACAGCAGCATGGACGATATGGCGGAATGCACCAGGAACATACAGACTGCGCAACTAACAATGAGTGTATCTAGCTAGACCGGGCCGCTCCTTTGAATCGCGACACCGGCCGACAACTCAAGCACAAGGCGGTACTGGAGGCTGGAGTGTCGTGGAGGGTTTGCTCCCGAGCCGTCAACAGGCCCGAGATGCGCCAGCAAGCCAAACGGTATTACACGACAACGTAACCTCACACTCCTCCAATACCAAAACGGATGCCAGTCACCGGCTTGGCAGGGGACAACAGAGAGAGGCATTGGGTGGATTCTCGCTTGATGGTTGTTGTGGAAGCATTTCCCATGCGAACGGCGATCCGCTCCGACATCGAGGGCAAGCAAGTACATGATAAATAGTGGCAAGTGCTCGTTCGTTGTAAAACTCACATAGGACCATCAGAGGTGTACCTTCCAGTCTTTTTTACTTCTGTTGGTCGCTGTTCCCAAGCTCTCTTCGTGCCTCGTATAAAGCCATCCGTCCCTTCCTTCGCCTCGAGCAAAGACACTCCTTATTCGCATCACGTTCACTTCTCCCGTATTCGCGGACACTGCCACAGCCCTCCACACCACGCTCTCCCACTCCATCCACACCTTGTCACTTGAAGATGGCGAGTCTTGCAAGCCTGTGCCTGCTGGCCATGTGGCTGTCTTTCTTGGCAGCCGTGACCTCCACGCCCCTCGGCAGCGGTGCTGCTCTGCCCATCCTCGAAACCCCCCAAAACACATTCTCTTTCGGTGCAGGCTCCAGCTACCAACGTCACAATCATGTAGACCCACGCATCGAGTACATGCGCACCCTAGCCAAGTACAACATCGCCGTCCCTGAGCAACTCAAGAAAGTGGTCTCCAGAATCACCGAGGAGTCGAAGCGTGGCAGCATCAAGGCCACAGCCAGTCAAGGTACGTCAAGCAAGGTAAAATTTATGGTTTTATCTTTGGCTACCATACTGACTGGACCTGCAGATGGCACTGTCCCAGCGTATTCCGAAGGAGGAGACCTCTACTGGATCACGCCCATTGGTGTTGGCTCGCCTCCCCAGCAGCTCTATATGGACTTTGACACCGGATCCGCCGATACGTATGTTCAACCCGTCACGTTTTTCGCAACCTAGATTTTAACTGACGTGTTACCACAGCTGGTGCTTCTCCACCGACACTGAGGAGAGTTCAGTTCGAGGTCAGACCATCTATGACCCCCGCAAGTCGACTACAGCTGCCCTTGTCCCCAATGCAACCTGGGACATCATGTATGGCGATTTCTCCAGCTCCTCGGGCGTCGTTTACAAGGATATACTCACGCTTGGCGACCTCGTCATTCCCAACATGACTATCGAGTCGGCCGAGTTCGTCTCCCAACAGTTCACTGAAGAGGATAGGATGTCGGGCCTCGTTGGTTTGGCCTTTTCGAGCATAGCTCAGAGCGAACCACGCCAGAAAGTTCTCCTCGACTACTTTGAAGAAGTCATATCAGAAAACCTGTTTACAGTGGACTTGAAGCACAACAGCACCCAGGGATCTTATAACTTCGGTTACATCGACCATTCCCTTCACGGCTCTGAGATCGAGTACGTCAATGTCGACGACACACAAGGTTTCTGGGGTGTGCAGATGACCGGATTCGCTTCTGCTGCCTCGGATTACCGCTATGAATTCTTCCAGCCGAAGACGGTCATAGTTGATACCGGATCAACGCTCTTCTATGCGCCTGATGCCGCCGTGGATGAATACTTCAGAGATGTGCCTGGCGCCGAGTTTTCCTACGACGAGTATGGATATGTAGTGCCATGCAACTCGACACCACCCGACTTCATCTGGGAGATTGGTGACTCGACTGGCAAGAGAGTCTCCGGCCGCGTGTCGGGCAACTACCTGCCTTATGCCGTCTTGACTGACAGACGCGACCAACCCACTGGGCAGTGTTACGCAGGCCTGCAGAGCTTGGGCAGCTACTCCACACCTGAGGGCATCTTTGGGGACGTTTGGCTGAAGAATGCATTCCAGGTTTTCGATGTCGGCAATGTACGGTTTGGCAGTGCACCCAAGAAGCTGGATGCAGATCTCCAGAAAGCCAAGCAGCCGGGTCACTATCGGCGCAAGGAGGGCAAACCCTGGGAGAAGAAGAAGAAGGTTCTGATGTAAGCTGAGGTTGAGGAATGTGTCATCACGACATTGTCCGGTTACATTTGTCAGGCGATGATCCGAATCGCTGGCGGTTGCCAATGTCACGACTCTCTGGCATATTGGAAGCTTTGACATGCCAGGTTTGGTCAGATTAGAGTATAGTGGACATGTGCCAGGGCCAGGGCACTACCCATCGCAATTACTCCTGCGTCGTTTGCGATGTTTGAATCTTTTCGGGTCCTGATGTCAGAGATCGGATGCCTACAGTGCATTTGAACCCTAATATGCCTACAATAAGGTTGACTATCCGTACTTAAGCGTCAGCAATGCCACACATGATCCACATGTGTACGGCGCGCCCCGGCGGTCCAGGGGCAGTTATTCTCAATGCAGAACTATAGGAGAAACACATACCGTCGGTCGTAGGTAAGAGTAGTTATCCCCATCCCACATAGCGAAGGCTGCGGGTCGTTCCCTCGAGGCATGTTCCAAGCCACGTGCTGCTTCAACACCCGTTCGTGGCTGTGGTTGAGCAGCTCGGTAGCTATCATGCTAATATCAGTGGCAAACATCACATCACAAATGATGGCACGTCGTGCTTGCAGGTAATGAACTGTCGACAGAGTCAGGGTTCGACGAGCCGTCACTTGAAAACTATCAAGATTTCACAAGACACGTAAATGTCTATGCAACTCGACTCGCAACTTGCAACTCGCCTCTCCAACTCCCTAATGCAAGTACAAGCACATACTGTTCACATCTACCCGTGGGGGTGGTTCCATGCTTGCAAAAAAACAGCAAGTGCCTCCTCATGTTCCCGCCACTCTTCCTCAAGTGGCGTCAACCCCCAAAACCTCCTGCTGAGTGATTCCCGCCGAGTCATGCATGAACCCCCCGTGCTCCGAAGAGAGGCCAGGAACACTGCTTGAACGAATAGTCAAGAAAAGAAAAGAACAAATGATGATGCTGATGATAAGACGCCGTTAAACGCCGCGAGTTCCAATGAAAATTGGCCGTCTCTCTATGGTGAAACGAGGGATATCTTGTTGAGCATGTAGTGGTGCCGGTAGTTAAATGCCGGCGCAAACGCGGGCTGTGCCTAATATGATGCTGCCAAGAATGGATGCGATAACGTCGTTGTTGCCTGCCAGGTCTTGATGGATGTCGTTTGTAAGTGGGTTATCTCGTAGCCGTATCCAATTTGACGAAGTGGTATCCTGAAAACTCTTACTCCCCCACCCGAGTCGTAGCTAGGCGTCTTCGTCTTCTGTTATTTCCAGCAGTGAGTAGCTTCTGCCTGATTCGGGTCGTATAGCGGTGAGATCAGGGCCGTGGAGGCGGCTCAGATTGGCCCGGGTGTTCGAGATGGTGTTTGGGTTGCGCCGTTGGGTACGTGGGAGGATGGCGAGGATGCAGAAATCAAGGACTGGCTGCGGTAAAGACAAACGGGGGCTTTAGGATTCGCGGTCACCATCTTTAAAAACGACCACCATGTCAGTAAAACTTCGGGTCTCAATGCCAGTCTTGGTGCTCTTGTCACGGCCAGGACTGTAGCGGCGCCGGTAAAAATATGGGGTAGAAGGAGTGATGGTAGAGGCGGATTGAGGATCAACGAGCTCGTATTCACCTTCGCTGGCCGTGGGAGTGGGCGGCATGGCGCCGCCGTGCAATGGTGCTGTTTGAGTCTGTTTCGCCGTACCTGGTCTGCTGGTCTGAGGCAGGGCCTTGTCGGCGGGAGAAGCTTGAGCTGTCGCTGCTGATGCTGTGCAGGCGAGAGGGTTAGTAGGTGCTCGCTGAGGTGGCCTTGTGGAGGTCTACTGTCATACCTTCTCCGTCCGTCGGTGGCACGCCTCCTGGTTGCTGGCTGCGCTTCAGGCGCTCTTCCATCTCCTTGATACGCTTCTCAAGGGCCTCGAGCTCGGAGCTCTGTGTCGTCACCTGTTCCTTTCTGGAGGCGGCCAAGTCAGCCGCGGAGCAACCTACAAAAAGGGCGGAGGCGCATAGGGGATAGGGGCGGGCAAACCTACTTTTTGTGGACTTGGGCGTCCATGTCGGCGACGCTGTTCTCGATCCGGAAGATGTCCATCAGCTCTGCACTAAAGGAGCGGGCGAGGGTGCTGTGCGACGAGTAAGAGTGTCAGCGTCTGCGGTTGTTTCGCCGGCAGCGAGCAGCGAGCAGCATGTGCATGTGCATGTGCAAGTTGCTTCCCTTCGACGCAGCCAGTCGAAAAGCGGGCACTTACGATTGAGGGCGACGGCCATTGGGCTGCCAGTTGCGGTCGAGTTCCTCGTCGGTGGGGTTCATCATGTTGAAGTTTGCGGGTGTAGTAGTAGTGGTAGTAGTAGTAGTAGTGGTAGTAGTAGTAGTAGTAGTAGTAGAGGATGGGAAGGAAGGGTTGATCGAGTGGTTGTTCGAGGAGAGATGCAGATCTAGGGCAACAGGTCTGCTCGGTATGGATGGATGGAAGTAACTATTGTAGTCGTCGTCGGAAATACCGTAAGACTGACCTCGGGGGCTGACTGGCTGTTGGCTAGTGTTGGCGGTGTCGAGTCGATCGATGGTGAAGGCGGAGTGACGGATGACTGGCGAGTAAAGAGCTGCAGCAGCTGACCGACTGGGTTGGGTGGAAAAGGGGTGTCAGGCGTCTCGAACTGGTGGTCCAAATTGTCCAATGTGTGGAACCCCACTATGCCGACCAGATTTTAGCCAAGACGAATCACGGCAAGAGGTAGCAAGCAATAGAACCGCGAGGGATAGATTGGCGGCGTGTCCAAAAGAAAGATGCAAGAAGAGGCAAGCAAGTTGGCAGCAGTCCGGGACTCGAAACAATGCAGACAGGGCAGGTAAGTGGTTTTGATCGTCAGGGACCGAATCGCTGCCGTCAGACACACGAAAGTAGTTAACCAAGATGGCTAACCTGGTTGTTACTTGGTGGATGCAGCAACAGGGCAACACACACACACACACACACACGGACGTCCAGAGGCACACGCATAACACTCGCACACACACACCTGAAGCCTGAAGGATTCTTGACCAGATACGGAGTAAGTTAGGTATGGGTTCAGCGCAGCGCACGAGTCGAGGCATGACATGAGACCTTCTTCCTTCTTCCCGTCTCTGACATCCCTGCTCGAATGTCTCGAGGAATCTCGGAATCGCACGAAACCTAGCAGATCTGCTCCGCAGTTAACGTTACCATGCGCAGTACGGAGTAATGTGTATGTACCACTCACTACTCCGTACGGATACTGGGTTCGTTGGCCGACATCCTCACTCCTCAGGTACGACACATGTGGTTGTCAACTAGTCAAGTTACACAGTAGTTAGTTACAACACTCACCGGGGGGCGTTTGTGGAGTAGCGGACGAGATTGCTTCCTGGTAATCAGTCAACAACTATTATTAGTCGACCTAACGTTAGTTAACTAACTTGCGGAGTTAGTGCAGTTGCGACATCACCATGATGGCGACTATCCGCACCGTTGCACCACCACGCACACTTGCAACCCGTCCGCTAGAACAACGAAGCCAAGCGAATAGTCATGACAACCGCCGCAGCAGCTTCGCAGCTTCCGACGGCGTTTCCCACTGCTCGGTGAGCATCATCACATGCTCATCTATAAGTTGACCAGATAACGTACTTAGTAGCCCAAACTCCTGTGTATACTTCAGGCTGGCAGAGTTATGCGCAGGACTTCAGCCGCTCCGAACCGCTGCATGAAATTGCATGAAATCAACTTTGATTGCACATGCATTGCCTTGTCTCCGAGAACCCCCTTTTTCCGACCAGTACGGATACTCTGTCCATGCAAACCAGGACAGGACAAGTCAGCCCCACCGACTACCCATGAGGACCGTGTCCAACAAAGAATAGGGTAGCCAGTAAGTTAATGTTAGGGGTAACTATCTATGACGAGACACAGAAGCGGACATGAGGCATCTCGAGTCACAACCTGCCGAGTTACTGCCCCATAGTATTAGCATGCTTCATACAGTTTGCGCCCAGGACGAAATGACATCAACTTGGCGAATCGCAAACCATCAACTATTCTCACGTAACCACAGTCCAACCTACCAACTAGGCACTGCTTTCATTGGGTTTCGAGGCTAGGATCATCCCGCCTGTCGTGGAAAAGCCGTGGCGGGTAACTACTGATCTAGTGGCGCAACTCTCAAGAGTCAGGCGTACAGTACTGTGTACAGTGCAAGAGTTGAGAAATCCGAGCCCGAGCCGCCATTTACTACGTTACGTACACACGTGTAACGAGCGGTAGTCAGGGCCGAGGAATATGTGTCGTTTACGTTCGGCAGGAGTGATAAATCTCGAGACCTGTCCAGGTTGTGTGGTCCATGTCAGACCAGTCGGAGCCCGGGTGTACGTACGTACACATTGTTGCCGATGCTGCCGATGCTGCCGATGCATGTCAACGACGAGATGAACTCACGTTTGCTGAGACGCCTTGAGCGACGATGGGAATCTTGGCTCATCAGCATTGTTCCAAGTTGGGGATAACTCATGCGAGTCAATGACCCCGTTTGCTTGTGTGATATTTGTTATGCATTACGCATATGCTTCTGGATGGAAAATGGTGGCCTTCTCGTAGCAGTTCGCGTTAGTGTTGCCATCGCGGTCCTGTTGGATCGAATCCCCAAATGAGGGTTTGTGAATGTTGAAAGTCACGACGGCGACCACGAACCGTACGAAGCATGCTCCCAGAGCCTGGCAACTGTAACCAACCAACTTTACTGGCGAACTAAAAGTAACTACGTAGTAGTATGGCGTCGACGCTTTGCCACTCGAGTAAGTGCAACAGAACTTGACACGGTGACACATTTGACGACTTCAGCCGGATTCCGCAGGTGGGCTGTAGCCTGTGGGGCCTGTGGCCCGTGGGGGACGTACTTAGTATTAAGCGAGGCTATTACCGAGTTAAGTGTACGGATACTTTGAGTTCAATCAATCAGCACTGGCCATTCACCAAGACCCCGAGCCACGAACGCGTTCCCCACTCTCCCGCTCCAGAGTCCAGAACACCAAACATCCATTCCCACCGCATCGCGCATCTGATCAGCCTCATCACGTGATCGCCACGGATCAGAGTCTTCAGTCGCAGAACAACATCGCGAAAACGAAGCCATCGACGGTACGCCCCCAGTCGTCGCGTAACCGTCACGGTAGCGGTCATTGCAAGCTCACTATCTCCACGCCGCTCTCCGCTTGTATCCTTCTAGTATGTGATTTGGTCCCATTTCGGACGGTCCCCAGCGGCCCAAAAACTCCCCACCGCGTCCAGCCTCGTGTGTGTTCTGACTGTGTCACCACCGCAGATCCTGGCGCCCATCCACCTCGTGCCGCGACGTGACGGTCCCCTCGACCGCTGGCGAGGAGGGACCTGGGGCATGACTTCGTCAGCCTACACGCCCCTCGAATCCTTGTTCGTGTTCCAGCTGCTCCTGGCATACGGCTTCGTGAACGGCGCATTCAGTCGCATCTCGGCCGACCTCAAGAACAACCTCCTTGTGCGCGAGCAAGATGGCTTCGACGGCGGACGCCTGAGCCCGGAGGCGCTGCAGGACTTTGCCCTCCAACTGCTGCGCGACGAGCAGCAGCGCGACGCTCAGCTGCCCGAGCCGAATGGTAGCGGCAACCGTAATGGCGGCCTGTCGCCGGCGTCCAGGAAGCGAAATCTACCGAGCTCGGCTCTGCCGACGCTCAGGGAAGCCCACGAGCAGCGTGAAAAGCTCCCAGCCTTGATTGAGCGTCTGTATGCGCGCTATCGCGAACAGCTTGTATGGGAAATCAAGGAAGACGAGCGGCGCATCGATATTCTTCAGCGCGAGGCTGCCGGATTGGAGAAGCCCGAGCCCAGTAAAAAGCCTGCCGCCCACAAGGAGCACAATCTTCCAAGCGGGAAGAAGACTACCCCGGCTGTGGACGAGGCAAGGATTTCCAAACCCGTCAGCGTCAGATCGAGTAGCCTGGTCACGCAGACTCCGGTCCCGGTGCCAACGCCACCGCAGCTACACCACGCCGTTGTAGGCAAGCCCGTCGTCCAGGCCCAGTCACCGACACAGGTGCCTACTCCGCCGCCCCGGTCCCAGGTACCTGCATCGGTGCCGTCCGCGGTGTCTTCTGCTGCGCCCATACCTGCGTCAGCGTATACGCCCGACCACCACCGGGGAGCTGTTCAGCCGTCTCCATCTCAGCTTGCGCCCAATACCCTGCCGCCAGGTGACATTCGTCAGATTGCGACCGCGTCCGTCGGCCGGACTAACGAGCAAGCGAAGCCACTGATCGGTGCGTCCTCGGGTCTGCAGCACCCCCAGACTGCTCAGGTGTTCGGTCAGCCTCCAGTTTCCGTTTCGCCGCAACTCCAGTCCGGGGAAGGACTGCAGAGACCCGACGGCCTGCCCAAAGGCCAGCCTCCCAGGCCGCGACCATCACCACAGCTGCAGCCGCAGCCACAGCCGCAGCCGCAGATACCGACTACGCAGGCCCCTGGCACACTCAAATGGGAGGCGCCGTACCAGCCTCATGCTCAGCAGCACCAACATCCACAACACCAGCACCCAAACCCATACCAGCCAAATCCTGTCTCGTCGCCACGTCCACCCTACTCTCCGCAGACCGGGAGGCAATCTCCATACCTGCCACATGCTCAAGTCGGGCATTCTCCACACCAACAAATCCACCAGCAAAACCCCCAACATCCTCAGCACCAGCAGCACCCTCATTCGCAACACCAGCATCCCCCAAACTACACTGGCAGCCGCCAGACAGCTCAGCCGTTGGCACAACCTGAACGGACGCCAACTCCTGGAGCCACTCACCCTCCCTACCCTGTACTGTTGGCCCCGCAACACGCCGGGCAAATCCCTCCTTCTCTCGGTTCGCTGCCCTTTAACGCAACCCCGGATGGGTCAGGACAGCATCCCCAGCAACATCAACGGTTGCCACCCACTGTCCCTACGACATCTGCTCCGGCTGTGGCTTCTACTGCCTCGCCCGCACCTCATTATGGACAGCCACAGTCTCAGTTCTACACAGGCCAGCAAGCTGTCCGGCCACCACATTCGGCCCCTCCGCCAGTTGCACAAGCCCCCAATACAGCATACGCACCTAGTGGAGTCCAAGTGGCAGGCCAGCCGCCTCCTATTCCGGGTAAACCGCAGCTTCAGTATAATCAGCCATCACACCAGGGACCGCAAGCACCATCAACTCCTGGGTCTAGGCTAGCAGAAGGTACCTCGAGGCCGACTTATGGCACGCCACACCATGGCGGTGCGCTGCCACATCCTCGTCCGGAGCCGCCTCGGCGGTTGAGTCTTGCAACCACCAGAGCAGCACCGTTATCCACGCTACAGTCTCAACCTGCTTCGGCTTCCCGTGTATCTGTGCAAACACCCCCGCCACGTGGTGCTTTAGCACCTGTTGTTAGGGGTCACGGCACCAAGTGGACATCCACGCCTACTCCAGCTACGCCGCGCATGGAGAGGACAGGATATTTTGATATGCCTAGTCCGGCTATTGAACCCATCAGCCCCCCTCCCAAGCATATGCAGCTGCCCCAGGCTTCCCCACAGCAAGGCAGTAGAAGGGATGGTCGGAAAAGTGTGCAGAAGATTGATACTGCTATAAGCCGGCCTAGAAGTCGACTCTCGCAGAGCGCCCAAATGTCGTCGGAAATACAAGCCGGGGAGCCTACAACACATTTGGAGGTACCGGCACGGAAGATCAAGCACGAAGAGGCCACTCCACGAGCGTTCGAAGATGTCGAGGACCTGGCAGCAGACGAAAGTGGGCAGCCCAAAATACAATTCTCTTCGTCACGGAGTAACAAGCGCAAGCGCCTCGAATCGCCCGAAGACCGATCACCTCCCGCCCCGCCTACCCATGTTCTTTGGACGCGCTCTTTTCACAAGGTTAGCGCCCAAGCTCTGGAGCAAGTCACCAGTCACCGTCATGCGAACATGTTTGCAGGCCCAGTCAAGATTCGAGATGCCCCTGGGTACTATGATATCGTGCTGCAGCCAACGGACCTGAAGAAGATACGTGCAGCCATCAATCAAGGACAGAGAGCTGCGCAGGCCGCCGAGAAGAACCTTAGTGATATCGATCCCAATGCCATGAATGTCTGGTTACCGATATCAGCCGATCTGGTGCCACCTCGAGGCATCATCAACATTGCGCAACTTGAGCGAGAGCTAGTTCACATGTTCGCAAATGCCATCCTGTACGCTCCAGACCCAGCCCGTGGATTCGGCTCGGGGTTTTCGCGGCAACGAGGAGACGGTAGCACTGACGGCGATGACGATGACGCTATCATTGGCTACGAAGTCGACGAAGATGGCCTCGTCAAAGAGACGCGCAACATGTTCATGGAGGTTGAGAAGCTGCTAGGTGATCTCCGAAGCGAGGTCGAACGCAACGCTCAACCACCCGTGGGAGTTCCGCCCAGTATGAGCCGCAGTGTGAGCGCCATGGCCGGTGAGATGAGTACCATTGAAGATGAAGATGACGAGCAGGGTGGCGATGGGGGTGTCCCGACCACTGCTAATAAGAGAAGGCGTGTCAGAGGATAGAGCTCTAAGCCATTTTTGGACTCTACGATCAGGACAGTCGACCTGCGCTCGTTAGAGTGAGCCTAAGCAGACAGGCTCGCCTCTCCATTGTATGGGATGGGATATTCATGATATTCGTAGTGTAGATGCCAGACGTTCACAAGTAATGGTCTGGTGGTAACGGATAGATTTAGCAGGCGTCACATACTCGCCCGAACTGATCACAAGGTCCCAGTCCTCTTCGCCTCGGAGTGTAGAACGGTACGACCCTTTTGTTATTACTGACGTAGAGCTAGATATCTGTCGTTGGCATAGCAAACCTCCTAAAGAATAGTGCTCCTGCCCCCCTACGAGGTAGAGTAGAGACCTGCACCCTTGAACTATTTACATAATGTCCTAATAATCCTTCTGTTTGCGGCGTGTGCTGAGGGCATAGTTAGTCACCTTACTTTCTCTCTCCGTAACACCCACCCGCAAATGGATTTGGGCTCAGTGCCTGGTGAGACCCACTATGGCTCGCGACGAGCCGTCCCTTCGCGTTAAGTGCATAATCCAAATCGCGACGCCAACGCGTTTGCTCACCTAGGCCCATTCGTTTGTTTACGACTGTGACAAAAAGAACTTACGCACTCGATATTGATTGGTCGGCCTCTCTCGTGACGGAATTGGCAGAATTATCACCAGCGAAATGCCGCCCAGAATCATCGCCGATTCTGACGAAGAAGAAGAAGAAGATGACTCCAATAGTCCTCTCCAACTTGTCCCAGCCACGACGGCCCTTCACGAGAGCGAAGGACAGGCTGCACCGCCGGAAATGGAACCGCTGAGCCCTCAGGTTATGCCTGACAGCGCAAAAGGGGAATTACCCGAGTGCGCGCTGGCCGGGTCGCACAATCACACTTCAGGCTCATCCACTCACCCGAGCTTCTTCGAGGGTGTGTACAACCAGCATCAGTTGGCGGCACAACACCGCTCGGAGCTCATTGAGACTATCGTGCGTCAAAGCCAGAAGGTGAGCGCAAGTAGCAGCGGAGACAATGTCTCGTTGCTCAAGGGAAAAGACAAGGCCAAGGGGGGAACGCAATTTCCTCGGCTACGGATGTCACAAGCCCAGCGGTTCAGCTTGCAAAAGGCAAGAAGACTGCTCTGGCAGCGCAAATCAGTAGCGCATCCGAGGTCACCACGCCCAGGGAGAGTAATGAGAATGAGAAGGACATGTGGGAGGTACCTTCGAGCGGCGACGAGGGGAACGAGCCCCTGGCCCGGAAAGCCACCGACACCAAGGCGCCCGGAAAGAGGAAGAGAAACGCAACGAGTCCGAGCAGGGAGCTAGGAGCCGCTCGGAAATTGGAGGTTGTGGAACTTGTTCAGAGCTCTTCATATCGGCCGGCGAAGAAGGGAAAGCAGGAAGAGTCCACCGACGAGGAGACGGTGATGCCAGACACTGGCAACTTCTACATTGCTCCAAGCAGCCTCACCAACAGCCAGAAACAACAATATCAGAGGGTTCACGTATCATCCGATGAGCGAAATCTACATCAGGATCAGGATCAGAGGCAGGTGCAGGTGGATGCGCCCATCCAACCTCCGCCGAAACCAAAGTCGAGCGGCGCATCAACCATCGCTTACTCGACACCAAGCAGATATGCGTCTTCTGGTCCCAGACTGCCATGGGAACAGGACCAGTCTGTCGTTGTGCCGAATGAGACGGTAGAGGTCACAGAGACGGCGGAAAATGTCATTGACGTATGTGCCAACCCACATCGTCGCAGCCGACTAACTTATGATCTAGTTGACCTCTTCTCCAGATGTGATAGCATCAAGCTCTACGCGGAGAAGCAAAATAACGAGATCGGCTACCAAGCTACCAAGGGCATTGTCCCATGTGGATGAAGAGGGTGTGCGGCCCGTGGGCATCACCCCGAAGAGGCGGAAGACGAGGGCGAGAGAGGATGACGACGAGCTTGCGCAAGACTACGGGTGGGAATCAGCGGATGTGGGCTTCCACAGGGAGCAATACAAACCCCGGCCCAGTCGGCGGCGCTCAGCCGTTGCAGACCCGCGAGACGAAGTGTCCGCCGATGTCGTTGAGGAGGCAGCGGACGCTGCACCGGCACAAGAAACACTTGAGCAATTGATCGAGGCAAACAAGGGGATTGCAAATGCAGTAAACGATACCAACTCATCTCCAGCAGTTGGAGGAGCCCCTCAGCCCAAGAAACGGGGACGCAAGAAGAAGCAGCCTCCTCCGCCGACCGGAGAGCCAGCCCGGGATGACGAGATCAGCATTGTGCAGCCTATTGCACTGGATTCAGTACCAATGACTATTCCACCCGAGCCCGCGCCACCTGCGGACAAACCCAAGAAGAAGAGAGGCCGGCCTCGAAAGTCGGACAGTGCCAAAGTCAACGACACGGCTCCCGCACACATCTTGGTTGAGACCTCCATGGAGCCCTCGGCAGATCCGAGTGGGCAGATCGAGCCCGAGCCCGAGCCCGAGCCCGAGCCCGAGAGTGCGCCAAAGCAGGTTAATGATAAGAAAGCCAAGCTAGACGAAACCCCTGCGAGGGAGAGGGAAAACCTCACGCCGCTCAAAGAGACTGGCCACAACTCGTTGCTCAAGTCGCAGTCCACCGCGTCGGAGACCAACAAGCCTTTGGCCAGCTCGCTAGACAGGGCCACGCCTACACCGGCAGCCAAAGTAGGATACCGCGTCGGGCTGAGCAAGAAATCAAGGATTGCGCCTTTGCTCAAGATTGTGAGGAAGTGAAACCGAAGGCTACACAATCGTTTTACGGTTAGATTTGACATGTTTCGGGATTCATCGAGCGTGTTGTTACCAGACTGTCGCATGGCAGTGTCTCTTTGGCCTTGATGGACGAAATAAGTCGTTACGAGCAAGCTTGGGTTTGGTTCATCTTAGGATTGACCTGCTGAGACGACGTCTAAATAAATTTATACGTACCTCAAGGTATGTATATGGCTTGCATACAACCATAGGCAGTTGAGAAAGCCACCCGCCTCTTACCTGCAATGCGTTTCCTCAGGCCGACAGCCGAGACGAGTGGCCAGGGTACTGACTGGAACAGAAACTCAACTGGTACTCACCTGACTTTCTTTGGTTACCAACCAGAATGTAGGCGCCCTCGCCTGCCTGTCTTTACACACGCTCTCTTGGAAAAGCTGGAGCGTTGGCCAGGCAGAGAAGGGTGCTAGTTGAAATTCTAATTGCTGGTTCATAAAGCGTCTGATTCATACGTTTCCCAAATTCAGTGATAGTCCCGACGCCTTGCCAGGGCCCTTTTGATTTTGCCATGGTTCCCCCTTGACCATGCCCGCATATATAAACGCCGAAATCTGCCCCAAAGCCAGCTGGGCCCCTAGTCATGTCTTGAATAGAACCACTCATAAACGTGGTGGATTTTCTCGAAAGGTATCGCTCAGCCGCCGCGGTGGATTTGAATCGCTGCCGCTGTCTTGGCTGTCGGTGCCCATTGTCCCCGGCATAGTCGGCGAGCCCGTGCCAACCACTCTCCCCCGTTCCTGCAAGCGGAAATTCATCAGCCATCTGACGTGCATACCCAGCACACCCATTGTACTTCTGATCTCGGTAAGCTGGTCCTTGATCTGCAGCGTCTCGTTGAATAGCATCATCGAGTGGCGGCCCTCCACCTCGGTCACCGCCGATGACAGCCGCTCAACCTTGGACTCCATGGTCTCAAACAAGGAGAGGAAGTACTGGTCCCGCGACTCGTACGGCGCCGTGTCCTGGGTTGACGCCGCCGGCGCCGTAGACTCAGACATGTTGGCCATGTCTCCCATAGCTGGAGCTGACGGCGAGAAGCCACGATTCTCGAGAAACTTGATGCGGCGGTCCTTTAGGCGGTCCTTCTCCCGCAGCGCCGCCATCTCGGCCCTCAATTCGGCAAGCTGCTCGCCGACCGGACCGACGACGCGGTATTCGCAATTTCGAGTATGCAACTCCAACTCCCGTCGGGCCATCTTGCGCTCACACCCGAGAGTCACGAAATTGCACGTCGTTTCCACCTGGGGGCACTCTCTCTCGTGATCCTCCTGCTTGCTACGCACATAATCCGCGCCACACAACTTACAGCTTTCGCTACGGTTGGCACAATGCTTGTCCTGGTGCTCCTCCAGCTCCGCCTTCTGTATCGTCTGCTTGCAGTACTCGCACTCGACCTGATAGTGCAGACACCCCTTGCCAACATCTTTGCGCGCCACCGTCTCCCTGCACAAGGGGTGCGGACACGGC
Organism: Arthrinium puccinioides; assembly: GCA_022414665.1. Taxonomy (NCBI): domain Eukaryota; kingdom Fungi; phylum Ascomycota; class Sordariomycetes; order Amphisphaeriales; family Apiosporaceae; genus Arthrinium; species Arthrinium puccinioides. Next base: position 1,928,453 of record JAIUNF010000005.1, read on the forward strand.
ACCAACGTCTTGTCACAGTACCGGCCCACGTGGTTCTCGACGAGAGAGCGCGCGACGACGAGGCCACAGCCTCGCGCGTGGTTCGGGCAGCGCACCATCAGACTGTCTAGCTGGTTATGGACGATCTTGGGCGCGGACCGCACGGCGTCGAGCGTGAACAGTTTTGCGGGTAAAGGTTGCCGGTCCACCGGGCACAGAGGGTTCAAAGCGTGGGCTTGCGCCAGACAACGCTGGCAGAAGACGTGGTCGCAGGACGTGATGACGGGTGACACGAGAGCCATGCGGCAGATTGGGCAGATGAGATTCTCGTCAACGGCGGCTTCGTATTCTAGCGAGTGAAAGTCCACCGCCGCTACCGAGGCTGCCACTGGCACTGCCACTTGCGCATCGTTTCGAACCATTGGCCGGAGAGCCAAAGTGGTAGTTGTCGGGTGTGATGGTGGCAACAGGCCTTCTTCCGGGGTGTTGGGCGGCGGCATGATTGGAAGAGGGTGTTTTACAGGTTGGAGAGAGTACTTGGTGAATTCGAGTTGGGTTCATGCGGCAGAGTCATATCTGCAACGTTTCCGTGGTGTATCGTCCGTGCCGAGGATCGAGGCCGGATGGAAGTAACGTTAGGAGACAAACCGGCGGGTGGGATGTTGAGTCGTCGAGTCGTGTATCGGAGTGGAGAGCTCCTTCCTGCCAGTTATTCTCCATGGACCGAGGGGTAGTTACGGATGGACGTACGGATACGGAGTACGTGTAAGTACTTAACCTTGTTAAAGTGGGTATTCGTATCTACCAAGTCCATGCGTTTATCCGCTACAAGGCTGGTTCCCTCTTTTCACACAAAGAACGTCGGCTTCTTTACTCGCATTAAGTATACCCACGTCTTGGAGTTTGGTAACGTTACCACTCCTCGCACAGAAAAGTGTCATCTCCAGCCCCGGAAAAGTCTGAATCCTATGGCCCCTCGTACCAGGTGGCATACAGTTGGCCAAATTTAATAGTGAGAAGCAATGCACCAAGGACCCAAGCGAGCACGCCTTTGGGGTCGTGAGTAAGTTGTCTGTTCGAAGTGTTGCTTCCCTATCAGGTCTGCTCCAGGTTTGATAATTGCCGAACAGTGCCACCCGAACGAGATGAACACTTCCGAAACCTCCAAGTAGAGAAATTGCCAACCCCGAAACTTCCAGTGACACAAATGTCCCACAGGCAGCATAGTCGGCCATGGGACCCATGTACATCCGACGGGAAATAAGGGCCTACATACGGCGTCGCAAAGAAGTCCGACCCGATAGTTAGTCGTCAACGATGCTTCAAGCAACGGTCGAAAACGCTCTTTCTTCGTTAAGTATCTGTCCGGCCTTATCGTGACGAAGATGGACACAGGTATAATCAAGTCAGTCGCCAACCCTTCACGTGGCCACTTGGTCAATACGATAGCGGTGGCGGCAGTTGGAGAAGTATTAATTTCATCTGTCGCGCTGCAGGAAATGTCAGCGTACCCGCAGGCCTTTCGTCACCAGCGTCAGAGCGTAACTTGAGTTATTTAGTAACTACAGTCTGCCCCATACGCAAATGATCAGCGCGCCTTTTACTGTGGGCTACTTCGACTAAGTTACGCTAATAAGGTCAAGTGCCTCAACCTTTCGGCTTATGTCATTCGCTAAGCTTATCGATACTACTTAGTTAAAGTACTGCAGTTCGTCTTCGGCCTGTGAAGATGACCTTTGTATTCGCTGCCCACGCCACGACCCAAGCCCGAAACAAACACGTACGAGAACAGTAGCCTGTTTTTTTTCTTCCTTCCATAGCTGATATCATACATCCCCTGTCGCACGCATGGTCAGCCGTTCCATCTGCATGACAGCCTTCAGATAGGCTTTAGGCGTTCTCACATCCAATCATTCCTCCATCCGATTCTCAGCAAAATGCGGCAGAGCTTGTCTCTGCTGCATCATCACACACCTTCACCGTGGATCCGATAGCATCCGCCGCCTCGTCGTTTGGCATCGATAACCATCCATCTGCCTCGCGCCAGTCCAGACGAGACAAGTATCTTTACTCTGCCTTTTGGCCTTTACGATTTTACGACATCCGGAAGCTGCTTACAGGCGCTGTTTCCTGCTCTAGCCTGCCGCCTTTCCCGTACAACAACATGTCGACTCGAGCAGCCAGGCCGGTCGTTCCGGGAACACCGCGCGTGATATCACCGAGTCCAACGCCTTCGGAGACTTACGATGCCTCTCAAGACTCTTACTTTGGACCCGTCACGAGATCGACTGCGCGAAAGCGACAAACGGGTGGCGCCACGGCTTCGCATGCCCTTCACGAAGAGACCATCGACGAAGATTCGGACCCGGAGCTTCGGAGGGCACGTACACGGTCTCGAAGCCCGATCACGGCGCGAAAAATAACAAATCTGACGTCTGCAGTGGCGCCAAGATCTGGAAAGAAAACTGCGCAACCAAAATTACATGAGTTGCCAGAAATGGAGGAACACGCCAGCGGAGTCGTCGTATCACCCAACGGCCATCTGGCACCGCCAAACTCTGCTGCAACGGCTGGCTGGAGCTGGCGCGATTTCAGTCGCAGTCCCAGTCCGCTAGGTCTGATCCCTATACATCGCCATTTCAAGACGTTGATACACAAGCACGAGGTGCCCAGAAAGGTCTTGCATGTCTCGATAGGCTTCTTCGTCTATTGGCTGTACGTGTCAGGCACTCAAACCACCTCTGTCACCCCCTGGTTGATGGCGGCCTTGATACCCATCGTGTCTGTAGACTTCTTGCGCATTACCTACCCCTCACTAAACCGCACCTACGTCAAATGCTTTGGCGCTTTCATGCGTGAAAGTGAGTACGAGAACTACAACGGTGTCGTGTTTTACCTCTTGGGCGCCTGGATATCGCTCTACTTCTTCCCCAAGGACGTAGGTGTTGTCGCTGTCATGCTGCTGAGTTGGTGTGACACCGCGGCCAGCACTTTTGGCAGACTATATGGACGATACACGCCGCGTCTTCGACGTGGCAAGTCACTCGCAGGATCAACGGCCGCCTTCCTGGTCGGAGTTGCGACAGCTGCATGGTTTTGGGGCTGGTTAGCTCCAAAGACTCCGGCTTTCCCTGGAGATGACTTGGATCCGTTTATGTTCACAGGCATCTTGAGATTACCAGCGTCATTGGCCGACGCGATGGGGTTAGACGAGTCGCAAGCTACCATTAGTGGTGGGCTTGCGCTTGGCGTTATGAGCCTCTGGTCAGGTCTTGCCGCTGCTGGAAGTGAAGTAGTCGACATCTTCGGGTGGGACGATAACCTCACAATTCCGGTACTGAGCGGCCTCGGGATGTGGAGTTTTCTGAAAATCTTTGGCTAAGGCAGAATACTCCCGTACGAGGCTCAGAACTGGCAGAATATGGGCAGGGTGGGTAACTATATCGAAGGCGCTGGCAAGCGAGTATTTGCGGAGACATTCTTTTAGACTTGAACCCCCGAATGGGAAACGATTTGGACGACCTAGAATCAAACTTTCAATTCAACAAAACGAACCTTGGACGGTCACATTGCGTATCCGCACAGTCGAGCAATGTAGCTCTCATTTTATCCGGCCGTCGGTTTCGCAGTTATCATCAAGACATTTTCTGCAAGTTCTCAGACGGCTACAACCCCGTCACGTTGCCTTTAGAACCAACCCAGTCTCTGGCGACAAGGCGCACTTGGTATGGTGGCGGATGCATAGCTGTACCGTCATTAGGTTGGGACGAGAAGGGCCGCTCCCGCATCCGAGGCCAGAAAAGCGACCAGACGCTTGGCCTCCTTCTACTCCCCATCCATCATGCTTTGGTATGTACCACCGAATTTGCCTCCCCAGTCACGCCTGTGTACACAGTACAGTAATCCCGTCCCTCGCTTGATGGCTTCCACACTGGATCTTACATTACAACATGCGAGGGACCCAGGCCAGGGTTTACCAAATGGCAGACATGTCACTTGGCTCCGCCACCGCGAAGACACCATTGACCTCTCAGGATGCGGGAATCGTGCTCGGTTGCATGCCTCGTCGCCCTATGAGAGCGTGCCCCATCATCAAGTCTTGCTGGACTGCATATAGCCCACCCAAGCCCTGCAGTCTGCGCTCGATCTCCAATGGCTAGTATCCACATCACCCTGCCACCACTGATGTACGCTCGAAAGGCTTTGTCGACGTTCCGGTACAAATTCCGCCTGAAGTCCCCGAACATTCATGCAAGATGGTGCCACGGTTTCGCGTGTAAGCTGTTGGGAAGGACGAAGGCTCTCGTCCCACCCCCCCCGAGGTTGGCATGAGTACAAGTACATTTGGAAGAAATTTGACCATGTTCTCGCTCGGCAGAGTCCGGCCTAGCAGGCAACATCCTGGGAGACAGACATTATGAACCTGCTGACCGCACTGAACTACCCAGTTCTCGTCTCATTCAGTATTAGCTCGAGTCTATAACAGCGAGGATACAGTCATCCGACGCTCTTGTCTACTATCATTGTATCCTGTTCACTCTGACTAGGTGTATACCTAGTCCTGCATACCTTGCCATCTTTTGCAGCCGAGAAATGTTTGGTGGGACGAGCTTCCAACTTCCAGGCAACGCGTATAATCGCTCCTCGGCCTTACTCGACTTACCCTATACCGCTAGACTCGGCGATGGGCGGAATGTTATCGTCGAACCGCTTTTTGGTAGTAGTTGAGGTGTCTGCGGCAACGTGGAACGACACGGAACAGCGTGTAACAGGCTGCATGTGGGAAGCGGATTTGTTGCGACAGGCTCATTCGTTACATCCCTTGTGGTACTCCGTACACCGAGTGACGCATTCTCTTGTCCCCGGGCTTGTCTGGTCGTCGCCGTGTAAAGTTCGGTAGGGCTACGGGTATTTTTGTGCAATCTGAGCTACCGAGGTAGGGATAACCGAATTCTCGGGAATCCGACAAACGCGAGACTTTCTTTACAGGACGTTTGCTGCAGAGAAGCCGAGACGACTGTGCAGCTGTTGTCTCGCCCTTCTCCGCCAAGTATATCGACATTAGCAGCGAACAATCTGACCACGTTGCAAGGCGTATTGTACCCAGAGCAAGATGCATGCTGCACTGCAATCAGAAGCAGCCGGCTCATGCAGCTTCCAGGGTTGTCGATGTACTTCGGATGCACCTAAAATTACGTACAGGCACATCCAGAGCTTTCTGATACCACGACAACTCAGGCAGCAGGACTCTGTAGCTCGACTCTTCTTTCTTCACGCCTTGTTCCTTGACTTGCCCTCCGGTCTCCTCGGACCGCCAACGATAGAAGGGGAAGCTTCGTACTTCGGACATGGCTGGGTTGCTTTTCGATGTAACGTTGGGAGGGGTACGGAGTACTTTGTACTGCCTCCCCTGTAGGTGAGGTAAGCACAAGGGAGGAACGAACGGGTCCCCCCCTGTCAAACAATGTCAAACCCCATTTTCGAAAATTCCCATTCGTCTCCCCACGCAACTCTCCCAGTCCACACCAATCAAAGATGAGAGAATTCAATTTATCTACCGGATTGAACCCGTCAAATACCCTTTTCCCCCATTTCGATTGCGTACGCTAGGTGCTTCAGACAATGGCCAGCCGACGAAGCAACATCCCAACTGTGGCCCCGAGTCCCGACAACAGTCGCCTTTGGATGTGGCATCTTGACTTCAGCGGATGCAAACTGACTGACCCGTTCCCCGGGCTGATCTGGAAGATGATGGATGCTAGCCTGCACATGGACCGTGTCCGGTAAGTTGTACATGTACGGTAGGCAATGGGACGACGGGAGTCGCAAACGGAAAATATTCGAAATTCGTACCAATTAAATCATTCGCTACGCCGCGCCCCCGGCCGTTTGACAACACATCAACCTTGACACCAAAGGAAAAAAAAGCCCGACTTGCTGCACTTCTGCCTGACCAGACAGAGAGCCTTGACAGTGTTCCCAAGCTTCCTGTTTGACGACTCCTGGCTCAACGCCCTCCCCCCTTTTCCAATCTACCGTGGCCAACGGGTCGACGCCTCTGCTGCACCGTCGCTTCTCAACCCTGCTCTGCCAGCGTGCAGTGCATCTTGTCAATCTCTTGCTGCTTTTGCCATTGCTTTAGCGTCAGCGCGCTTGTCTGTACAGCCAGTGCGGTACCTTGGGACCTTGGGTTCGTCTTCGGAGGTACAAGCACCAGATCCGTTACGACCACGTTCCGTCGTGCCCATGTATATGGATCCTCGCCATCGTATCCCGATCTACCTTCTGCACCCCCAGGGTCATGGTAGAAACGCCGGTACATCCTGGCAGGCCCCATCTGCGTCTGGATAGCTGCTGTATGATGTGGACTCGTCGGTCCTGGATCCTGGGCTAGGTTCAACGGCGTCCCCATCGTGCAGCTTATGTCTCTCGTCGTCGTCCACTCGGCACGCATCTTGACCACCGACGACCAACCCAATGTCTTCCAAAACCCACCGGCCACACCCTCATGCTGGATCTACCGTTTGGCATGTGGGCTCAACCTGCAGCTCCTGACTCCGTTTGTCTCGAAAAGACACGCCCCTCCGACGACAATGGTCTCGGCTCCACCTGCGAGGTTTGGAAGAAAAGATAGTCACCTCTCGGCATATGCACGACGAGTTTGATGCCCTTCTCTGAGAAAACTACTTCACCCTTGTAGACCAATCCAAAGTGCACGTTTGGGAGGCAAATATGCATCCAGGTATTAGCCCGCGGCCCATGCTACCCGCGGTGCCCGTTGGCTCACTTGCCGTCATCACAAGGTAGACAAATTGGCCAAGTGAGAAGCAGAGCTAGGTAGGGGACACCCTAGAGCATCGTCATCCGTGGTCACTCGTCAGGGCTCGTCGCCATCTCGTCGCCATCGAGCGGGGTCAGTTCCTGTTTGGCGAATAATGCCATGGATCCTTATCCTCCTGGGGCAGAGGACGTTATTTCTTTGCCGTCTGGGGGTGCTCAGAAAGGTATAAATATGAGTGAAGTTTGCGAGATGGACTGGTTTGTTCTTCCCTTCCTCTTCATCACTTTCACAGCCTTCCAATCCACATCCTATACCCCCTCAGCAAATTCTCCATACTCTCTCAAGTGTCTTCGATATCAGACCCTGGACTTCCTGAGCGTACCATCCCTACAGCACACCCTTGTCTATCAATACCCATCATCGGATTTTACTTGCAGAGGATCATTGCCTGCCCACCCACACACCCAGCTTACATTATCTTGACATACCCTGCCGGAGACACCCCACGCTACCATGTCTGTCGACGCCGCCCAGTACTACAGCAACGCTGTCCCCATTCCCACCAAGGGTCAGCAGTACCCTGCCTACTACAACAGCAACGAGAGCAACTACTCTGTCTCGCCCCCAGAGGACTACGATGCCTCGGTAACTTCTGGAGTCCCGTCCTATGGCAACAGCAGCTACTCGGCCACCGCGTCTACCTATGACGACGGCTCCAGTGGTGACTGGGACAGCGCCGGCTCAGCAAGCGGGATTGACTTTAACGAGTATATCCATGATCGCTTTGCCGAGTCGTTTGACCCTATTCCGCTTGACCGCAGTTTGGCCACGCAGGCGCAAACGTGAGTTGCCCCCGTCGCCTCGAGAGAACTCGGGACACCACCAGAAAACTTTTAGCTAACGATCACCGCAGTTCTGGCCAGCTGAATGCCAAGCACCGCGAACTCATGGAATTACAGGCCAAAGCACAGGCTCGTCTTGCAAAATCCCGGGCTCGATTCCAGGAGGGCATGCAGGACGCGCAGGAAGTGCGCGCAAACCTTGAGTGGACGTCAAAAAAGGTTTCGTAAGTAGCAGAGCCTCATCTGTCAATTGAGCCCTAAATCTCGCATGGAGATCCTTGAATCATGCAAGATCCCAAGCGGGCGGCAATCTACAGTACATAAATGGAAAAGCTAACAGACGTTGCAGATCCATGAAGACCAAGGCTTCACGCAAGCACCCCAAGGAGTACAAAAAGGCCCGTGAGCGGTACCCTTCCCCAGAGTACTAGATTTTAAGCCTCACGAAAAGGGCCGGGGTCTACAAACTCACCTTACCCATTTTCTACCCCTGTCGTTTATTTGGCGTCCTTTCATGCGTTTTTGGCGTTTCCGGGATCTGAGATCTGGCGTTTCCACATATACACACACCCCTTTGCTATTTTTGGGTTCCTGCATTCTGCACGATCATGCAGTGGTTGGCGTTGGGTAGGAATTGGGCGAGAGCGCGGCAAAAGGCGCCTGGTAGACGCCCTGTTGCCGCCGCTTGACCAAGCAGGGGCAGGGGCGTTTGCAGGGAGTGGTGTGGGCATGGCGGCACGTTCCTGCGTCCAGCATTAGCTCCCTTCCCCACGCCCATAGGACGGTGATGCGCAGGGAGGGGACGGGGCGACCAGGCGAGATGCGGCCTGTTACATGGTCATGTCTTGTGATTGGATGGGGCGGACACCCTGGGTACACCATGTCCAAGTACTCCATCCTTCTCGGCATGCCGGGGAGCGGGGGATGCGCGAGCAGCGTGCGACCGGAGCCATGGCAAACGCCAGGGCTGCAGTGAGCACCGTAGCGCACGTGCGAACCGCCTTTGTGGGGGGAGGGGGTGTCATCGCAGGCAGGGTACCTAGACGGTGGCTTGCGGGACGTGACGCAGCGGGAAATGTACAAACGTGTCCCTAGGGACACACTCGGGGGCGAGAGACGGACATGTAGATGGATCACAGAGGCGAGGAAAAGGACTTTCCCGTTTCGGGACAGTTGTCGTATTGGATATTGCCTATTCGAGGATAGAAGGCGATGGCTTGCTCCCGGAGCGTGGAGTAGGGCGCATTTGGTATGCCCGAAGGAGGGTCTCGTAGCTTTTTCCCCGGTGGCTGACATATGTACCTTTCCTTGCGTACGCCCGTAGTGGTACAATGATTTATACTCTGTTGATAGTGTGCCAGGGCGGTGAAGATGATGCCGTGACTGTAGCTATCCGCAGACCCTTGAGTGTCGGTCGTGTCAGTTACCAAGGCCGTGCCGGTAGCCATCGACCACGAAGGAGGTGAAAGGTCGAATATCACGTGACGTTTCGATGTCAAAGGATAATTCGTAAGGGCCATTTCACGTATATAAGGCCAGTGACGCCATAACACCTCTGTGTACACCTCCAACGTGAAAAATGAGTCCGGGGACCAACCGCTCGTTATCCATGAGCATGTTGTAGGTCCACAAACTCAGGGCCCACCAGCAGGGACTTTCTCGGGGGCTCGTGGCTTGATCTCGTCCCATTTTGCCTTGGATTCCTCCCAGGTGAGCCACGAGCCTCTTGGCTCCAGACCCTTCTCCTTCTCGGTCTGCTCCCATGGGTTCATGTTGGTCGTCGGATCGTAGTAGTCGTCCCACCACGGCCTGCTTCCAGCATGGTGTCCTCCCCTCCCTGTGTGGTGCCCACCCCGCCCGCCGCGGCCTCCCCGAGCGCCTTGACTACCGGCCGGATGTGACGACGACAACTCAGCTATGGTATCGATGCGCGGCAGGACTTCATCGACGGGAGCGGGCAGCGGCGGTTGAGATGTGTCGATATACTGGGGTCCTAAGTCTTCTGTGCCGTTCTCTGCAGCCTCGGTCGCACTTGTGGCTGTGCCCTGGCCCGTCCCACCTCCCTCTCCGTCGTCGTCGTCGTCGTCGTCGTCTAGGTCTATACTGTCCTCATTTTGCAGCTTCTTGACCCGCTGGCCCAGGGGTGTGTTATTGGATCCGGACCCTGTAGCAGCTTGACTGCGCTGATTGTGGAGCGGCAACGACGAGGGGTTAGCATCGACCACGGCGTTGTCGAGATGCGGGTTGTACTTGCGCCGCTTGCTGGGGTTCTGGCCGAAGCTGGAGAAACCCATAGCCTGGGCCATGGCAACGGCTTCGTCGTCCATCTCGTCAAAGTCCATGGTGGTCGATCGTTTGCGGGCGTGTATATCCGTAACGTACCGTGGCGGGCAGTCTGGCGGGCGGCTCGAGAGGGCTGAAGTCGGCGTGTGGACAGGCGGGATGCAAAGTCCAGTCAAATGTTCAGGAGTCGTCCAGTTACACAGTAAGCTTGGAGAGAGGAAGGCGACAAATTGTGGGGAGGGGGCAGGGATGCGATCGCTGGCGACAGGTGACACGGACGATACAGCAGTTATCACACTTTGTTAGGTATATCAGTCAATTGGGGGAAGAATGACGGGGGCAAGTTGAAACTAGTTATCCCAAGACCAAAAGCCGCAAGACTCGAAGGCGCAAGAAGCGACCAATGAGCTGACGTGAAGAATGCCCGATATCACAAGACTGCGTTCTGTTCGCTGCCGGTGTGTATGTGTGTGGATCGCGTAACTACCGAAGTACTTCGACACACACCGTAGAGCCACAGACTGCCAGGGTCATGTGCCTAACTAGGCTAACCCCGGCGGCCAAGTAACAAGTATGTACTAGTTAACACACACAGTTTGTATGTCTTCTTTCCACAGCTTGAGCATTGGCCTCATTCTGTCTACTACATCACCCGCTCTCCATTAACTACCACCAACGATTGACCATCTCCATCTATTTGTTCCTTGACCTACTCACTCTACTCGGTGGAATCGGCTGCGTGGTTATTGCCAATCTTGCAGCATCGCAGCGGCCTCGACCCGCGTGTCACTCACCACCTTTTGTCCTAGAACTAGTACATACATCCACCATTCACAATGGCCACGACTCCAACCCCATCACAACCGCCAGCGCCAGCGGCACCTATCAGTCTCTGCGCGCCGTCCAAATACAATACCAGCAGTCCTTCCCCCGCCCCCCCGTCCCTCGAGTGGCTCTATGGCACCTGGTCTGTCACTCACTCAACCCTGCCCATGTGGCGCGATGCTCGCAACGTCCGAATTACGTACAAGGCCTTTCCCACGGCCCCAGACCAACTCGATGACCTAGTTGAGTACGAGAAGACCTCGAACGGCGCCTACAAGATAGTCGAGGGTATCGACAAGCCCGACCCTGGTATCCCAGGCGCCTGGAACTGGCGCGGGAAGGGCTGGCTCATGATTGCTAGCAGCCACTGGGAGGTTTTGGGCTGGGGCGAGAGACCACTCGCCACGACCGCAGCAGATGGTGAATCGAGTCCCGTGGAGAGGTGGGCCGTCACTTGGTTTGCTTCCACGCTGTTTACGCCCGAGGGCATTGACATCTACAGTGACCGGCCAGAGGGCCTGAGCGAGGAGACCCAAAGTCACGTCAAAGCAGCACTGGGAGCTCTCAAAGACGCACCAAGACTCGTCGAGCTCGTTGAGAAAGACTTGCGTGAGGTCGAGATCAAGCTGCCCTGGAAGCAAGGGCCAAAGTAGGGTATCCCTAAAGATCGGTCATACGGTCCGGTGCGTGCGATCCGTACGCCTCTTCAAAACTCTTGGGCGCACGTTGTTGCACCGGACAGACCACTCCGTCACTGAGGAAGCCAGAGAATTATGAAAATCCCTAGGAACGATTTGACGCCTTTTGGAACTGGAATGGTCGGCCGAAGACGCGTCTACATAAGCTAAGACGTCGGCGAACCCTACGAGGCACATAATCCCCAAAAGGATCCGAGGATCAATTCAAGTCCTTCGGCTAACCCTAGTCAAAGCCTCATCCCGATACCAGCGGTTCAGTCGAGTCCAAGGCTCCTGCAGGTCAAGTCCGGGTAGCAAGTAATCAGCAGTGGGCCGACGGTCTGGCGACAGTAGTGCCAATGCCCAACATCGGCCGAAGTCACATTCACTCCTCGGAGCGGCCGAATTTATGGAGTTGATGATTGCTTCTACTCGGTGGTTGTCACTCGAATCAGTTGTTGCGTCTCTCGCACTCGACTCAGTACGCGCGTAGTGATGTTGCATAAATATTAGTTTAGTGGTCGGTCATGTGAGTCGATGGGGTTATTGTAAGAGCAAAACGCTTGAAAGGGGGTATATCTGGCTATAATCATTACACAACAACAATCGCAAAGGCGGCCTCGACAGTCAGCATCTAACCATGCTTGACTCCTACGCTTCTGTTTCGTCTACCTTCGTTCAGCGGTTTGTCTTGATCCACATGGTCGTCTCGTGGTTTACGGTGGCTTCTGCTTTCCCTATGACGATGGTCGGAACTTCGGCGCCGCCGCTCTTCCTCTTCTCCAGGGCGTGATCGGTGATGACGGCGATGATCGTCCTTGTTCCCCACGGTTCCTTCCCGATGCCGAGGCGTATCCCAGTGTTCGCGGTCTCGAAATTCGGGTGCCGTGCCGGGCGCGTGGCGGTCGTTATGATCAGCACTATGCCGGCGCCGCCTCGTCTTCTCCCGGCGCCTCTCCTCCTTGCGTAATTGTCGTGATTGCCGTTCCCTTTCTTCATTCGCGGCCTTCCTCTCCTTCTCCACCTCGCGCACCTTTGCGGCGCCCCCTTTTCATCATGGCCAGAGGGTCGCTGGCAACGGCCCTTGCAGCCTCCCGCCCCGGCCGTCGGGGATCATCGTTTCCCCACACATCCTTTCCAGCGGCCACATCGGGCTCTTTCTCGCCCCCTGTTCCCTCGCGTTCCTTTGCCGAAGCGTACCAAGGCCCCGCGGATGTCTTAGACAACGTGTTCTTAAACCCTGCCGCATTCGAGAAGCGCATCGTGTATTGATCCTCCAGCTCGCGCTTCTTGCGCGCGGCTTCCGCCTCGGCCTCGGGGTTCTTCTCCTTCCTGTTACCCGACCGCGCCGGCGCCTCGTCGATAGGGAACAGCTCGATGTGACCCGCGGCGTTGGTCAAGGGCGCGTCGCTGCTCTTGTGCGGAACCAGCGCCTTGCCGTGCCCCTCGCCCTCGCCCGTCCGCGCCAACGCGTCGCCCGTCTGTAGCCGCGCGACCCGCATCTCGTAGTCGGTGTCGTCCTCGTCCGCCCTCTTCCGCTTGGGGCGGCCCTCGAGACCACCTCTCCCGTGGCGACGTTCCGCGGCGACGTCATTGTCGGCCGGGGCCGGCAAGGGCGGCGGCGACTCGCCTCGCAGAATCGCGAGGCGCCGCTCGGCGTCTTGTTCTTGCTGGCGCTGCTCTTCGGCCTGCTCGCGCGCCCGAGCCGCCTCCTCGTCGGCGCGCACGCGCTCGATGTTGGACGTGTTGTAGACGTTCCATGATTTCTTGCCTAGGAGGTGGCTATTCAGGTGCGCGTCAGTCTCTCTCCGGGATCACCACCGTCTGGTTTCAGAGGCAAAGGAAATAGAAGCACTTACAGAGGCATCGTCGTGTTGGACGTGGGAAAGTTGAATGAACCTGCCCACTGATTGTAGGATGTGGAGGGAGGTCGATGGACAGCCTGGGGATGGAGGGGCAACTTTCTATCGCTCCGTCAGGGACCCATCCAATACAAGCTAACGTTAGGTAACTAGTTTACAGGGGCGATACAGGGTAGGACTCCCGTGGGTGAGCAAGTACGCACGGTGTGGTCACTGGTTATCTGTTTGTGCACGAAACATGGTTACCACTCATGCCAGGCAATAATTGAACTGAGATATGTAACGATACCAGGTTGTTGATTACACTACACGGTGTTCATTTCACATTATGTCAACTCCCAATCCCATGTTGGCTCGTCTAATGACATACTCCACGCTTCGACTGATTGTCGCGCTGCCTAGCCTCGCCGCGCCTCCTTTGCTAACTCCTGCAGAGCTTGCTCGTACTTGTCCTTCTTGGTCTCGAAGGCTGCCTCCTTCTGCTCGGTCACTCTAATCCACTGCACCTTCTTGGTGCGGCTGATTGAATCGCCGGCCACATCCTTAGAAAACCACCTACCCTCCGCATCGGTTACCAGCGTCCAGGCGTGGCCACCACGACCGGCACGAGCGGTTCTTCCCACTCTGTGAACGTATGACGCAACGCTGGTCGGCATATCGTAGTTGATCACGTGGTCCAGAGTCTCCAAGTCGATACCGCGAGCGACCAGATCGGACGCAACGATTATGCGGAGCTTGCCAGTGGCAAAGGCGCGCAGGGTCTGCTTTCGAGTAGAGTAGGCAGTCGTTGATGTCAAGGTACCGATAGTCAGCTTCAAACCAGGCGCCATAAGAGACAGGAGACGCGACAGGCGTATAGCTGTCTCGTTCGACTTTGTAAAAATAAGGACTTTGGAGGCAGCAGGGGCAGTGGCAGGGGCGGATACTGCTCGTGGCCCCTTAGTGCGACGACTGGTCTCTTCAGTGGCATCATCGCTGGAATCGTCACTGGAACTACTGGAGTCGCTGGAATCATCGTCCGAATCATCATCCGAGCCCGAAGACGAGGTGTCATCGACAGTGCCAGCGGAGCTACCAGCACCAGTGATATATGGGCTTTGCAGCAAATCCAGAAGGAATAGGGGCTTTAGTGCAGCGTCAACCTTGAGCGCCGACTCGTCGAGGAACTCTGGGAGTACATGGTGACTGCTGACTCCGTCGGCTCCGTCGTTTCTTCCACTTGTACCCTCAAGCACAACCAACTTGGGCCGTCGAAGCTTGAGGCCGCCGAGCAAGTCAAGGTCCCTTGTCATGGTTGCACTAAGGATCACCTTGCGTACTCCCTTGAAGTTGGTCTGACTGTGAGCTCTATCGCCAGGCTTCTCCAGTCCTGGCATGACAGCATCGAGCCAGTGTTGAAAGTCCTGAGCAAGAAGCTTGTCGGCTTCATCAACAATGAGCCACCTGACATGATCAAGTGAGAATCCAGGGGTGTGTTTGATGTGATCTACGAGTCGACCAGTTGTGCAAATGAGGATGTCGACCTTCGACCTGTACCGAATGATATGACCTGGCAGCGTGGAGACTTTGTCCTCGCTTCTCCTAATATCAGCCGTCTCTTCGTCACTGTCGTCGTCGTACGTGTCCCATCTTCGTGCCGCAAGTCTCTCTAGGCGCTGTTCGTAGCCTTTCGGGTCGTAGAACTCCTCGGTTTCGACAAGTGTTGCTTGCTCCTTCTGCAGTGCCTGACTGCCCATGGCAACTCCGATCTGTACGCGTTTGTTCTTCCCGTCCGATCCAAAGATATTCGCGCATTCTTCGCAAACCTGCTGGGCCTGCCGCACAAGTTCTCTCGTTGGTAGAACGATCAGGGTCGAGAGCCTCGTTTGATTCCGGTTTGCATGACTCAAGTCGCGAATCATGGGAAGAGCATAAGCCAGTGTCTTTCCGGATCCGGTGGCCGCAGAGACAAGTATATCGCTATGCATTGACCTGCAGTGGTGTGGTAGCAGTTGCGGAATGACGGCAGTCTGCACCGCGAAGGCTTCCTTGTATCCTTTGCTCGCCAATTTGCTGGCGATCTCAGGGGTGATGCCTAACTCGGGCTTCGCGCCGAGCTGAGTAAAAGGGGCCGTGGTATGCCGAGAAACTCTGATAGGCTCGGCAAGCCATGTCGGTAGAGTTTCGTAGTCCGGCTTGAAAGGTTCAGGAACGACGGGCGCAAGCTGAGGCAAAGGCTCAAGACCGTGTACCTCGGGTTCAGGGGCGTCTTCCATGGCGACATCATCTGTCGGTGCCGATTCAGGGGCTTTCATAGCCTTGTCTTTTTCTCAAAGACACTTTTGTGGCGCTTCCTGGTGTCGTTGTCGTCATCTTCTTGAGCACCATCTTTTCTGGACTTGTTCTTCTTTTCCTTCTTCTTCTTTTCCAGTCTCTCTTCGGTAGTTGTGTCGTCTTGAACCGGTATGCGGCTGGTCTCGGGCTCTGGTTGTTCTTCTGGAACAGCAACATCATCCATAGTCTCATCTTGATCCACCTCGGCCATATCCTCCTTTGCTTTCTTGGACTTCTTCTTATTCTTCTTCTTCTTCTCGTCAATCTTTTCTGGCGTAGCAATTGCGGTCCGTGGCTCTTCTACGCCGTTTGAGCCATTGGGGACAGGCGTATCGGTTTCTTCCGGCTTCTCCTTTATGGTGATGGCATCGCTTCTATCATTGGTGTACTTGATCTTCTTGACAGGCGGCTCGTCATTGTCGAAGTGAAGGTGCTGCTTGGGCGCAGACTTTGGCGGCGTGACATATCTGCCGTAGGCGCCTTGACGTGGCGCTGGGGGTGGAGGAGACTTGGGCCTCGAGCCAGTGACAGGTTCACCTGCGGGCTTGCTCGGGGGTATGTATCGTGAGTACATGGTGATGCGACTAGGCGGACAAGAAGAAGAGAAGAGCAAGAGCAAAGAACGAAAGACTGGCCGGGCGAACGGAGTCGCGAACCCTGAATACCACTGGAGAAATGGGCAGGCCTGATTGACTAGAAACGGTTGGCAGTGATCCCACAGCAGGGCGAAAGGGCAGGAATCTTCGTAATAACCAACACGAACTGTTGCTGAAGCTGTTCGTCCCATGGGAAGCCGCGCAGCAAAAGACCCCACGCTCCAAAATTCAGGATTGCTCCACTAAAAAGTTTCCCGTCTTATCGGC
Organism: Arthrinium puccinioides; assembly: GCA_022414665.1. NCBI lineage: Eukaryota > Fungi > Ascomycota > Sordariomycetes > Amphisphaeriales > Apiosporaceae > Arthrinium > Arthrinium puccinioides. The sequence continues at coordinate 1,944,878 of JAIUNF010000005.1, forward strand.
TTATCTTCTTGCGGAGTTGCAGGGCTGCTTCTAAGTCACTACGGATCCGTATCCGTACATAATTATCCGTATATACGGAGTACTTCACACTGCACAGACAGTAACGCTGAGTACTGTGTACTCTGCGTACGGAGTACTGTTACTACGGACGTGCGTGCCCCTGGAACCCTGTCCTGTCACGGTCGCTCGCGTCTTAGCTCTTGCCAACTTGCCCGTGTTAATGTTAGTTATTAATTGACTTTCGCCGTGTCAGAGGGGCGGTACGGATGGTTTGAACTTTGACTTCATCCCGCACGGAATTGGCGCCTTCTTCCAGGCACCCAAGAGGCAGGTTAATTTGTCATGTTTCCACCCGATGCTCCCTTTGACAGGTGAACTTTCGCATTCACGATTGTCATGGACTCATGGGTGATTTTCAACTCAACTGCCACTTCCCGTCACTATTCTTGGGCGACCTTGGGCCGTTCCCGTCATTAACCACCTCGCCGTCGGCTGGCACCACATGGACTACTACCGCTTATAACGTCTCGCTTGGCCTTGTGGCCGTTTCTTGGTTATAGTGCAAGTGCTACAGGTGCTACAGGTGCTACGAGTGCTACGAGTATCCCAATTTCTTGACCGGCACATACGTTCCACCATCGTTATCATCATGGCGCGCCGGACGTACAGGATCGCCATGGTGTGCGACTTCTTCTTCCCACAGCCAGGCGGAGTCGAGAGTCACATTTACCAGCTGGCCTCCAAGCTGGTCGACCGCGGCCACAAGGTCATTGTCGTCACGCATGCCTACAAGGACAGGAAGGGCATCCGCTACCTCACCAACGGCATCAAGGTCTTCTACGTCCCCTTCGCCGTCATCTACCGCTCCGCCACTTTCCCCACCGTCTTCTCCTTCTTTCCCATGTTTCGCAACATCATGATACGCGAGAAGATCGATATTGTTCATGGCCACGCCAGCCTGAACAGCCTCTGCCATGAAGCCATCCTGCACGGCCGGACTATGGGCTTGCGGACCGTCTTCACCGACCACTCGCTCTTTGGCTTCGCGGACGCTGGAAGCATCCTGACTAATAAGCTGATGAAGTTCACCCTGAGCGACGTCGACCACGTCATTTGCGTCAGCCATACCTGCAAGGAGAACACGGTGCTGCGAGGCGCCCTCGATCCCCTCATGGTCTCCGTCATCCCCAATGCCGTGGTTTCGGAGAACTTCCGTCCCAAGAACTACCCTCCTGATCCCGCCGCACTCATAAAGGCTGCCAACCCGCTCGGACCGAGTGACCCTATCACCATTGTTGTCATCTCTCGTCTCTTCTATAACAAGGGCACAGATTTGCTCACAGCATCCATCCCGCGCATTCTCGAAAATCACCCCAACACCCGCTTCCTCATCGCGGGCTCCGGCCCCAAGAGCATTGACCTCGAGCAAATGATCGAGCAGAATGTATTGCAGGATAAGGTCGAGCTGCTCGGTGCCAAACGTCACGAAGAGGTCCGCGACATCATGGTCCGGGGTCACATCTACCTCCACCCAAGTTTGACCGAAGCCTTCGGCACCGTCATCGTCGAAGCCGCCAGCTGTGGTCTGTACATTGTCTGCACAGCCGTCGGCGGCATCCCCGAGGTTCTACCTAGCCACATGACCGTTTTTGCGCGCCCCGAAGAGGACGATCTAGTCGCCGCCACGGGCAAAGCTATCTTGGCACTCCGCGCAAATAAAGTGCGCACAGAGAAATTTCACGACCAGGTCAAATCCATGTACTCGTGGAACGACATTGCTAAGCGCACGGAACGCGTGTACGATGGAATCACGGGCAATATCAGCGAGGCCGAGTTTTATGGTTACGACACAGGCGATGCTGCCGATTGGAACACCATGAGCCGCGTCCGAAACTTCGCGCTGATAGATCGCTTGAAGCGATACTACGGCTGTGGTATCTGGGCCGGCAAGTTGTTTTGCCTGTGCGTTGTCATTGACTATCTAATATTCATATGGTGTTCTTGGTGGTGGCCCAAGACAACCATCGACATTGCACGAGAATGGCCGCGCAAGGAATACGAGTCAGGCGATGATGACGAGTGAGCACATTTATGAGGCTTAACGTATCAAGCAAAGTTGGATACAGGCACGATTAGGACTATATATAGCCGTGTATCAGCAAATGCACGTTTTCTTTTTGCCCAAAAGGTTCGTTTCTCGCGGCGGCCATTTACGGCGACTGGAGTCTGGACTTGGACCTGCGCATCCCATATCCAAGATGTGTTGTCCATGGCTGACAGAGCTCGACCGGTTGTCGTACTCTCTGGAACCATAACGACTAGCTATACCCAACCGTTGGCTTGCACAACAAGTGCTCGGGAGTCCTCACTGCGTTTCCCGTTTCTCGCAGCGGTGGACTGACTGCATGCGTCTACACAGTATGATGATCATCTCTGCCCCGAAAAGGGGGCACTCTTCGTCTGGGAAGCTGATTGGCGGATTTTGGTGGACGGGTTCCAGATAGGGCAATGGGCTATCCCAAGCTCCGCAAACCTTGGGTGAGGCACCCCAGCACATGTCAATTCTCCGCGAATGGTAGTACACGGTGCCACGACTAGTCAGTCTAGTGACTGTCGCCAAGAAAGAAAGAAGAAGGTGCTCTCCGTACGTCTCGTCTTGTATGCTGAGGTCGGGACAACACCGAGTCTCTGTGGTCTAAGTCGCCGCGGTTGTAGGCATGTACCGCAACCAATATCATGGAGCCTGATCATCCCTGATGGTCTAGATTCGTGCAAACCATGCCATGGCGCGTTCTCCATATCCAGGAGACATAGACTCCGGGAGCTCGTTCGCACTAGTCGCGATCGAGGTTTCATGACCACCCCTCCCCGCTGGTGGTGGGAGGATAGCTATCGGTTGACAGTAGGTAGGCTGGCGAAGGCATATCCCAAGTACTTAAAGCCGCCTCTGGAAGACAGTTTTATGGTCTGGGAAAGGACCCGTATCGTGTTATCCCAACACCAAGCGTCCAGGTTCGTCTCAGCCACAGCCATGAAGCTCGCAACTTTGCTCTTCCTTCCGGCTTGGAGCCTTGTCGTGGATGCTCAAGCTCCTTTATACGGGCAGTGCGGTGGCCAGGGCTGGACAGGCGCAACTTCTTGCGTGTCTGGCGCCTGCTGTACAGTCTCCAGCGAATGGGTACGTTGAGGGTAAATCTGCGCCTGCCCGCCATACTTATACTTACTGGACCCCTTTTATAGTATTCCCAGTGCACACCCTGTACTGGTGGTGGGGGTGGAGTAACGACAACCAAACCCACCGCCGCAACGACGACCCAAGCACCTAGTAGCGGTGGCGGTAGCACTCCTACCGGCCTGACGACCACTCTCCCAGCCTCTAGCGGCGCCACGTCGACCAGTGCTGCGATCGCGGTCAGTGGGAGCTATGACGGAGGGATGAAGAGGTTTGAACGATCCCGTAGGTGGTACATGTCGTCCAAGAAGCTGTTCCAGCGTTAATGACAGGCTGATAGCCGCTGTTTGTGCCGATCAGACGGAAACTGGAGAGGCAGATGCCATGTTCATCCTGAGCGAGGGCGCTACCCTCTCCAACGTCATCATCGGGGCCTCCCAGGCTGAGGGAGTGCATTGCAAGGGCAAATGGTACGGCTAGACGAGTGTACAAATCGGTTGCCCTTCGTTGCTGATGAACCACCGTAGCACACTCAACAACGTCTGGTGGGCCGACGTCTGTGAAGACGCCGTGACCTTTAAGCACACCAGCGGCACCTCTTACATCAACGGCGGAGGCGCCTTCAAGGCCTCGGACAAGATCATTCAGTTCAACGGCCGCGGCACCGTCCAGGTGAAGAACTTTTACGTCAACGACTACGGCAAGGTGGCGCGAAGCTGCGGAAACTGCAGTGGCAACGGCGGTATGTTGGAGCATGAGAGAGACGTCATGTCCCACTCCGGACCTGCCTTGGAACGCTCCTCCAAGATGATGGGACAAATCTGCGTAGCGAATCTTGGCTAACACGGTATCCTCACAGGGCCTCGCAACTTCATCTTCGACAACGTCCGGGCTGTCAGCGGTGGCGTCCTGTGTGGCATCAACACCAACTACGGCGACACGTGCAAAATCTCCAACTCGTGCCAGAACAGCGCCAAGTACTGCGACAGGTACACGGGCAACTCGAACGGTGACGAGCCGACCAAGATTGGCAGCGGCCCGGATGGTCAGTACTGTACTACCAGCAATGTCTCGAGCAACTGCTAGTCTGGACGTATCATGGGGTTGAAGTGGGAGAGCTCCTGCGCCAGGTAGCCAGGTAGGCAGCCTCGTATGAAAATGGGGTGCGGTCCGGGTTTCGTCGTCGTCGTCTATTGTGTGCGCCTCTACTTCATGCTTCAATGTCAGGGTACTACTACTCCTTGAATACAATCTTCGCATTATGTTTAAAAGCATGGTGAAAACAAGGCAGGCATTTATGACATTCCGTTGGCTTCACTGCGTCATGAAGCAAGTCGGGAATCCGGATTAACCCTACTCGGACGTGCGTAGTAGCTAGGCGCACTGCCCCAAGGCCAACGACCATCTTGGAGGGAAGACTTTATTAGCGTGCGTACGTTAGGTACTCCGTACTGCACGTTTGGCCCCTGAGAATGTATGTACCAGGTGATAGCATGTGGGGTTAACCCCGTCGACCGACTTTTGTTCATCTCACTGCCGCCGAGGGTGCAGGGCCTGGCCGGGTAGCAACGCCGTCCCGACAGACCTGCTTACCGCGTATTTCTCGCGTGATAACTAGCCCCCACGAGCCCGACGGGGGAACGTCGTGCTGTGTAAGCGCCCGCTCGTCAGCGTTCCCCATGACCCCCCTTGTATCCGTACAGCCTCCACCGTTAAGTTACCTGAACCCGCATGATAGCCACCCCGGCCCCCAGCGATGCTGGCCTGCGCCCCGCCCAGCGAGCCGCAATCTCGTGAGCGAATGGCGGCGTTACTGCTGTTGTTGGAGCTTGGCGCCCTCTCGACACAATCCTGCGGCTCCTACCGGGACGCGCCGGTCGATGACAGGTGATGACAGGTAATGAGGGACGGACGGCCCTGCTACAGGCAAGCGCCGATACTAAAGAACTATACCGCAACTAACAAGTCTAATGAGAACACCGGGGATCAGTCCGGGCGTGTTCAAGAGAGGAGACGGCGAGACGCTGATGTTGACTGGCAAGGAATGGGCTGCGTGCACTCGAGGACAATGAATTGCATGTACGGGTTACTTATAAGACACATAGGAAGCCAGAGTAGCTAGAGTCTATATCAATTGAGTCATGTTGCGCTGAAATCCAAAGCCACCACCCATCCCGCCGGCCGCATCGTCAAACTCCATCGCCACCCCTCTTAACCCAAACAGCGTTTCGAAATCCCGCTTCCACCATTCCTTGTCCCAACAACTCGAGCATGTACAGATAACGCCGCAGAAAATCCAAGGGTATCTTCCCACCGTGCCCGTCATACCAAATCAGGGTAAAAACAAACCAAAGTATATACATGAACGCAAGCCCGACCCTGGACGATAACCTTTGGGGGGGGGGCAACGTGACACGGCGAATCTGATAGTTGGAGCAGACTCTCAGAAACGCCCGAGACCCCTTGACTGCCCAGGACAAAGAACACTCCCTCGGACACAGATATCTCATGCATCACCGCCGGATGGCCCATTCCTCTTCCTGCGTTGGCTTTTGGACTGCTGGGCAAGGCTTGGTGGACGAACTTGTCAACATCACGCGCGTAGCTTCGAGCCGGGCATATCTATCGGGGTCTTCGTCGGTCGTTGCGAGACGAGAGTCAATGTCTTCAAGGATGCCAATGCCTCTGTTGTTGCGGACGTGCAGGTTGGCGCTTCTGTGGACGCGCATCTTGGCGTTATCATTGTTGGCCGCATTCTTGAGGGCTACGGTAGTTTCAGCCTCGAGGGTAATCAAGATATTGACGATGGCGCTTCGACCAAGGCCTGCGGCAATTTGTAGGGCCGTCTCTCCTTTGCGGTTCCTGGCTTCGAGTTTGGCACCCGAATCGAGAAGCTTGCAAATGATTTGCCTGATTTTCTTTTTTTCTTCATCCATGTGCGTGATGAAAGCCATCAAAACCGTGTTTCCATCCAAGTCGTAATGATTAACGTCCACATTGGCCGCGAGTAGGGTGTCGAGGTACTCGATTCTCTTTTCCGGAGGACACGACTCCAGGTTCGGCTCACCTGTCTCGTCAATTTTGCGCTTCTTGGCGCGAGTACCGAGTGGTTGGGAGTCTTCCTCAATAGTCTTGGTGCCAAGAACTACTTTGGCGAGGCAGTGTAGTCCGTTGCGGCCATTGGCATCTTCTACCAAGTGTTTGTTTGGCGGCGTGTTCGGCGGCGCATCTAGAGGTGGTAAAGATCTGTTGATCACGTCTAGAAGGTTCGCTTCAGAGGCAAACTTCTCCTGACTTGAGTCAACGGAGGGTAATGTCGGTCTTTGGGGTCCTTCCTCCCTCACGGCGGGCATGGTCGAAGAACGCGTGAGCACAGGTCGAACTCCGAAAGCGTCACGGCGATTCAACCGGCTTGCGTCGAATTGGCGAGTGAGGGATCGCAAACCCCCCGGCTCCATCTTCTGTCGAGCCATGTGGAAAAATGTACGTCCGTACACATCGGTGCCGTAAAAGTCGAAGCCCGCGGTCTTGAGCGCAACCACCAGTTCATTCAACTGGGACTCCGGGTGGTACCACTTCTCGTGTAAGACATGGAGAAAGGTCTGATCCGCCGTGTTCCTTGTTGCCAGAATGGACGAAGTAATGAAAGGGTGCATTGCGACAGCCTGGAGGAGCGTCTGCTCAAAGCCCTCGGTCGCTGCCAGCATATGATATACCGAGTTTCCGAACCGATCGTTGGTCCCGGTGAGGTTAGGATCGTACACGAAGCTCACGTCACCGTGTCGGAGTTGTTTTTGCAGATGGCTGGCTTCAAGCAGATCGCTTGGAAGCAAGGGAACTATGTTGTGGTGATGTGAGGGCATCTGATCCTCAACACCAACGGCCTTCATAGTACTGGGCGGGGGGAGAGCATGGAGACTGCTGCGACGAAAAAGCATCACCCGAGAGGGTGAAGCGTTTGAAAACACGAAAAATATCCTTGAAATCTGCCGACTCAAGGCCATCGACGTTTTGAAGCTTCCGCCGCATGGTGGCAAAGTCCTCTCGAGTGCTGCCGGTACTAAAGTCGGTGGACACTGTGAGAGTGGTGGCTTGTCGGCTCATTTTCCGGCGGAGCGGGCGGCTGAAGGCAGCAGGATACCAGTTGCTTATGCTAGTGAAGCTTTCGTTTTCGTAAAGGGGCATATTAGCTTGATACCGAGACTCGTGTGGTTCGGTTTTGAACGAAGCCATCCTATCCAATGAAGACTCTGACGACCGGGCCATTGTGACACCATCGAAGGATTCTGTCTTTGCGAGGCCTGGCCGGCTTGAACCATCACTTCCACCTGTCGGCGCTGAGCGATAAGGGCCATGCTTCCTTGCCCGTCCACTCTTCTTGAGACCGTCGATACGGGCCCGCTGGTCTCCCAGGTTCTTGGGCCGAAGCCACCTCGGGTCTTTGCCTAGGAGCTTGTTCAGATGCTTATTGGCCGCTTCCTTGCTGAAGTAGCACAGTAGGTTAGCCACAGGGACAACAGAACATGGTTCGGTTGCCGCCCACCCACGAAGCAGCTTACCCTGGAGTAAAGACGTCGTCTTTGAGAACCTCGAGTATCTGGTCGATTTTGAGGCCTGTGTAAACGTACAACCGCGTGAGCATGCGGGCGCGGTGGTCGGTCCATTCCTTCGGGCGTCCACCGCGATTGCCAGTGCGGTTCGTGGCGAGGCTGGCGGGTGAGTGCGACATCTCGAGGGGACTGTTGGACGGGCGAAGGCTCATTGCGGCGCGAAGAGTGATACCAACAAGACTGGACGCAAGCGTGCGGATCCGATAACACAAGCTGGCTTCTCCCCAGAGGCGAGACACCTGAGTTTGCAAGTTCGGTCCATAGTCCACGAGGCTGGCGGCAAGAATAAGTAAACCAGCTGGTCGAGGGGGAGTGAGAAGCGGTTGTAACTTGTACCACCATCCATGAGCTGCTATGCTAACTAGGCTAACTAGCAACTGCACGCCAGGCCGCGGCCAGGGGTTTGTCATTGGCCGTCAGACCGTAGACGGCTGATTGAGACGATGGGGATCGAGGGGGGAGGGATCGAGAGGGAGCTCTCGACCGGGGGGCCCCATGCATGATGTGTGTGTGTGTGTGTGTGTGTGTGCGTGTGTGTACTGAAGTCTGAAGTCGTACAGCCTAGCCTGTACAGGCTTGGTACCGTCCAGCTGATCCCAAGTCCCACGGCCCACGGGATGGGCCTTTGAAAGTTGACGCGATGGACGAACCTTGACTGTCTCGAATTTCTTTCCTCCGGATTGAGCATTTGACCAGGGCTATCATCTATGATTCGCCAGCCCGGCGCCGCCAAAGAAAGGACTGGCCAATGTCGCTCATGTTGGTGCAAAGGATTGGGGCTGTGTCGTGACGGGCAGATTGCTGGCTAACCGTTAACGTTAGATCCGAGGCTGTGCCACACCCCCGTAACCCGTTCAGGTCCTTCAGCCTTCAGCCTTCAGCCTTCAGGATATCCGTCGTGTAGTAGAAGAGGGAAAACGCCTGTTGGATGCCGCCCGGGTAACGGCCTGCGCTGCAGGCTGCGGACAGACTATCCAGACTGTGCATCATGTCGATTCGGATGGCTCTCGGAGGCCAACGGCTAACTTTGCAAGGGCAACTACGGAGGGACTATGGAGTATCCGTACTTTGTAACTGGAATTACCCCCCAGGCAAGGCAGGGAGCCGCAGGACAAGGGTGGGAGCTGTCAAAAGTGTTGTTCCCACTCGACTAACAAAAGTGGAGATTTATTACACAGTACTGTGTAATCCGTACGCTGTACGGAGTACGCTAACTAGGTACACAGTAATCCGTACTCCGTAGCTCAGTCTCAATCAACAGGAGCCAGCCAGGGTAAATCGAGGTCAGCTATGACATAACAGTTGACGCTATGCCGTCAAGGTCTGGAGATAACCGCGGCATGCAGGTGATAAGCGGTGGACAGGCAGCCAGCCACCAGTCAAGTTACAAGTTACTTTGCAACGTCAACTTGGTTACCCCCTCGACCTTCATCGTCCTACACAGTATACTTAGTACAGTCAGCCGGAGGGGCTTCCACCCTGTCCATTTCGATAGCCCATATAGTTATAGCGAGGGACCAAGGTTGAGAACCAGTAATACGCTTTTCGATCAAAATGCGTATGTTGGTAGTAGGTACGTACTTGTGCACTGAATAGGTTGCTTCTTGGTAAACCCGACGTCGATTTCTAGTTCCATGAAGCTGCGATAGAGCTGTCTGTTATAGCGCATGAAATAAAGAGCTGTACGGCTTAGTACTTCGCAAGCAAAGCAGTGAGCGCTAAATACAAGGTACATGATTTCCAGTATCAGGTTTGCTTCGCAAAACTAGTATCTAGAGACTAGATCTACTACCCTACTCAGGTCAGCGCTTCGTCGAGCCAACGAAACTTCTACGACATCGTCCCCCTCTGCCGGTAAATAGTCGGTACTCTCGAACTTATAGTAATATCGCTTAGAGCAAAGCCGTCCGACGTCTTAATAACGCTAGTAAAGCTTTCTTAATAGCCGAAGCTATCGCGACTATAATTACCCGTACTCTATATCAGGTAGCTTTCTTATATATCCTTCTCTAGATTTCTAAGGCTTACTATTACTAGCTCGCCGGCGAGACCGGTATTGATAACTAGCGAAATATCTAACGCCTTAGCTATAGAATAGACGGGCGATATATATTAACGAATAACGGGAAGGTAGATATTGCAGCTCGGCCTATAGAAAGTCGTCCGAGCTAGTATATATAGCCTACAGGTTCGACCTAATAAGTATAAATAGCGTCCGATCCCCGGATATTGCCGAGGTAATTGCCAGTTAAGCGGTTTAGGTGTTGGGCCAAGCGGACTCTCGCTACAGGGAAGTGCGTCTATATAACAATAACTCTTTAATCAACGGAAGTCGAAAATTCCACCTACGGAGTACCGTACCGGTATATGGAGTAGTTGTGGTATTCCTTAGTTATTTGGCAAGATTCACTACTTCTACCTTTTTATTCTCTTGATATCCGAACAGACAGATCAACATCTACCAAATAACCTGTTCCGCCATCTTGATTCTCTACTTTCCCTTACCTTGTTACTTAGTTCTGCTCCAGAAGTCCAATCCTCATGACTCAGAGCTGCATTAGGTACCTAGGTAGTTACTTGCCTGTGTAGGCTAGGTAGACAAGTAACGTAGTAACCCGCACAACCGACCACCTCTTACCACATACAGTACACCCCGACGACGCTCGCTAATGCTGATTCCCGAATTAGAACAACCCGGTTGTATTGGTCCAGTAATCTCGACCAGTACCAACGTCAATAAAATCCCTAACGTTAATTCAAGTGCTTGCCTACTAGGTTGGGAAACTACCTACACGTCTGAGTCATATCAGGCCCCGTCACTGGTACCTACGCAATGTTTATTGAAAGTTCAGCGGTCCAACATCCCTTTCGAAGCAAACGTTGCCGCCTTCTCCAAGACGGCATTTATTCTACCAACCTCGGCTACAGTCCAACACCACTGATTAATGAGGCTGAACAGCTTTCTCTGCGGTACTCCAACAGAGTGTCTGCCGCAAAAAGTCAACGTCCCGAATCAAAAACGGCCCTCGAGTGCACAGCTGAGGTTTAGGGATCTCAACTTGGCATATAAGTTTGAGTGCATCACTCCCATTTCTTGTGATAGTACTGCGAGGACTAACTTAACTAATAATATCGCCGAGTATACGCCGGCTTTAGAAGGTATCAGTTTGGACATCGCAAGCGGTGAGGAAATATTAAAACTTCCATCTCTCCCGAGGGACATATAGCACTTGAACAAAGAAAGCCCACGAATTTGAAAGTTAAGCCAACTATAAAACAGCGGCAAAAGCTCTTTATTATTCAGTATTCACCAGATAAATAACATCGTGGATGGAACCATCTCAATCGATGGGGAAGATCTAAACCTAATCCCTCGCGAGAAAGTCCAGCGCAGCCTTGCCGTCTTGCCTTAGGAACCGATGCCTTTAGAGGGCTGCGTGCCTTTCAATCTAGACCCATTCGGTGATTCGGACAAACACATAACGCTGGCGCTGGTAGACGCCAAGTTGGGGCGGGGCACCTTTGTCAAACGACAGAGGCTTTGGACGGGCCGCTGGAGACGAGTAAACTCTCTGCTGGACAGAGCTAGGTGATGCATGTGTTGCTCCTGTTGTTAGATGAGGCAACTTCGGCCGTTGGCTTCGAGGCAGAGCACAAGCTTATTAAGTTGATACACACAATAATTTTGCTGGTCGTACTGTAATAGCGGTTGCCCACCGACTTCAGACGCTGGTGGAATTCGACGTGGTCATCGTCTTGGATAAGCGACAGGTTGTGGAAAGGGGAAATCCCACCGAGCTGCTCGCGCAAGAGGATAGTCGATTCAAGCAATTATGGGATACCTAGTCAACAGTAGATATATGAACAACACACGCAAAAAGGCATGAAATAGGCTTGAGGTCTCAACCATCTTATACAAGAGTATATGCCTTCGGTAGCAGCGCTGCTTCCACCTGCTCCAACAAGAGATTCCGCTCCGTAGGTGTTGCAGACTTGCTGTGTAGAGAGAGGGTAGAGGCTTTAAAGCGCAATCTTTCTTGATACAAGGCGTTCGCCCTTGTTGCTTGACGAACTGAAGGGCACCCACGACTTCTACCTATCAAGGGAGAAAGGGGATGATGCCTCCTTAGCTAATCTAGGCACCCTAATATGTCGCTTAAAGTGACTAGCTCAGAGGGGCATAAGCCACGGGCACGGCCAGCGGTACCAAAGGGTACGACAGTGGCCACAACTTGCCGCCTAATAGTTAACGTTGTGTCGTTACGAAATACAGAGAACCGCTATATATAAGTAATAAACGGTGGAGAGGTAGCTACTAGTCAAGTTACAAGTTACTTCACAATGTTCAGCTGGTTACTCCCTCAACTGTCATCGTCCCGTAGTTTTGGCTCGAGATAACCCAGACTGTCGCATCAGCCCAATCTAGCACGGGACGGTCACATAATCACATCAGACGCGTTGCGGGACTGGACTATGTCAATTCAGCAACCCGTGTGGCAACCCGTGAGTCGCCATGTTCTCTGCTTGAGGCCATTACCTCGTAGCTGGGCGCACTTCACTCTGCGAGTTCCATTCAACACGGCATCGTACTCATAGCCAACAGTTCCTAGTGGCTTCGAGAGACGGTTTTTTTCTTTTTCAATTCGAATATTCCAGTACCATCGGCGTAATGCGAGACCCTGCCGGGCTGCTGCCATTATTGGTCGCTTTCCCTGGCCACCAGTGCATAATGCAACGCGTTGCGTTCACAACTCCCTGCTAGTAGCTTTTGCCTAATTTTCGAGCCCAAACACCCCAAAATCAGTTCGAGGACTCCTAATCCGTCGACGTGGAACCGGGGGAGACGTCAATAGACAGCTCCTTGTTGAGCAGCTCGCTGAGTGAAGTGCCATCTCGGAGGTAAATCCAGCCGCCACGAGCCGTGTCCTGCTTGCTGCTCTGGTCCTCACTAACGACCACCCAGTCAAAGCGCTTCGGGCCCGTCAATGGCGACGATAGCCATATCTGCTTGTTGGGAGGCTGCTTGTTGATGACATAGGAACCTTTCTCCGTTCCGATGGTCATGACGCCAGCCTGTTCAATCAGATTGTCAGATGGGTATACGGGCGACGTAGGAGTCCATTCGTGAGTCGACTTACGCTGTAGTCGACGTCGATGGCATCCGAAGCATCCTGCACTGCCTCGAACTTCTCCAGCAGTTGGTTGAGGTACTTGTCGGCGATCTCGTGATACTGTTCGTCCTTGAGCTCTGTGGGCTTGGCGTTGGCAAGCTCGTCGCCTGTCAGAGGTCTGCAGACTCTGCTGCTTGTAGAGAACAAGGCTCGAGATGTTGGTATCCAGATTTTGGTGCTTTTCTGCGTCGGAGTTTTCGTCGGTCGGACTGCAATGCCCGCAGCAATCGTGCGACGTCGAAAGGCATGGCTAGCAAGCCGACCAAGCTTGGCGACGTTTGCTCGAGTCATCGTAATGTCTGGGTGGTGAAAATGCGGGACACAGGTTGAGAATGGTGTTGAGGACTTGGTTTCAGCGACGACACCGAGATTGGCCGTTGGTTGGACTTGAGCTGCATCCCGCTTGTGCTTGCTTTTGTTCAAATCGCATCCATGGGAAAGAGCTCGAAGGCAGTAACTAACCGGTGGTAGCTCCTAGCAACTCTGAAGCTTGGACGGGTACGGAGTACGGAGTAACGGTACAGAGTATGGAGTACAGAGTACTTTACTTATTAAAATCGCGGAACACCCCTCCGCGCTGGCCCAAGCTCGCATGCTTATCAACGGCCCTGCCCGGATACTTGTTGCTTCCGCAGTATCCGTATCAACCCAAGGACGAGTCACGCCGTCACGGGGGTCGCAACGGATAAATGTAGATAGGTAACGTTAAATTTTTAGGTTTAGGCTTACTCCGTAGTTTTCTGACGTCGTGTGAATCTTTGTGCTCGCTCTACAAGATTACCACGGTAGTTGAGAAAAAGGGTTGCAACCTCCCACCGATATAAACAACACCCTACCCTACGGTCTACCGGTACTTCATTCGGACTTGTTGGCTTGCTTTTGATCGTCATTAGCTGTGCAAGGTACGACGTACAATTATCTGGTTACGTTCTTTCCTCAGGACACTGTAGCTAACGTGTATCTCTCGAATCGGGTTGCCTTTGCAACATTCGTTATTCTATAGATAGGGTATCACGGTTTCTCAACAATCTCTCTGCTCGGACGTCATCCGTCAACCCTCCACGATCCACTGAAATGGTGCTTCATCAGTGCATCTTCTGGAGTGAACCAGTGGGCACTACCCGAGTGATCCTGGCCGGACCCAAAAGCATTAATTGGGAATACCAACACATCTCCGTACAAGGTAGGCTCTCGCATAAACGACAAGTCTCTAATAGTGGTCAAACTGGGGTTATGCTTTTGCAGATGTCTCCAGACAGCATTGGTCCACGCCTGGGGGCCTGTCGTTTTCAGCACCTCGTCGTTCGTGAGTTGCAGCTTCTCCAGCGTGGTATTATACCTCCGTGCATGGTCACGGAGGCCACTTATCGCTTCTTGCACGATGTCCTCGAGAATCGGATGGTGTGGAGCAGCGGCGAGCGTCCATTGCTGAAATTGTACGGGGTAGGCGAACGTGCCTCTCAGTTCCTTTTCGTCCCGCTGGTCCCATTCGATGCCGGCGATCACTTTTGTTCGTTGCTTGTACTTCTCCGGGATCCAATCGTGCACTGGCCGGAGCGCAGTTGTGTCTATGTCGGTATACACTCCCCCGACGCCGAGAAGGATCAGGTAGCGCAGGAAGTCGGACTTTAGTGCTGGATTCTGCAGGCTTTCGAAGGTCTCGAGCATTTCGGGGCGGTCCGAGTAGTGCTGCTTGATGAAGGCCACAGCGCCATCAGTACTCAGCCGAGTGTACGTATGGTGCGGGTTCAGGAGCATCCATGATCGCGTATTGGCATCCGATATGCCCTTGGCGCCGCTTTCGTGCACGCTGGTGGGCATCGGCAGCAGGATCTGCCATATTCGGCGCGGAATGAGGGAGCTGGTCGCTGCGGCCTGCATCGGCAGCCAATGCAGCGGCGCAGGACGCGTCCATGCTGAGAGATGGCCGGAGTAAGCTAAGAGGATGAGGCATGCCAGGATGAACGCGAAGATAAGGAGGTATAGTCGTTTGCGTGACCGCACTAATATGTGTGAGAGGAAGGCGTCGAATTGCAAGTGGGCATTCTGCACCACTTTGTTCATCCTGCAAAACCAAACGCAAAACCAGAAGCGAAACCTAAGCCAGAGACAGCCAGAGCCAGAGACAGCCAGAGCCAGAAAAAGCCAGAGCCAGAGAAAGCCACAGCCAGAGCCAGACGAGGCCGAGGGACTATTTAGGCGAGAAACAGATATTAATGCTTGACGATGCGAACTTCCTTGTGGACAAGGGGCAAGGGGCGAAGGACAACCTTCTGCAGGCGGGGGCACCGAGATGTACTTATACCAGGAGGGTTAAAAGTGTGTTTTTAGGGGAGTAGGAAAAGTCTGTAGAGCTGCTGGGCGGGCGTTGGCAACATAACTAATGTTAGCCGACAGGCTCCGTCTGCGCATTGCGGCGTTGCGGCGTTGCGGCACGCATCAGAAGAAATAAGATCCCTCCTTAGAAAGGATTGACGATGCCTGGTGCCGTCCGTGGTAAGGGCGACATGAGGTGTGGGACGCCCAGCTCCGAGCTCCTCCAATCCTACTCCTCATATGGAGCAAATACGCTGCCTAAAGCTGCGCCCACAAGCGCCAACGCACGTCCTCAGATGATTGCCAACGCCAATGTTCGAAACGGTCGGTGAAGCGTCCCAGGCTCCCAGCCTCGTGTTTCGAGGAGCAGGTTGACACGAGAGATGGAAGTTATATCATGCGCCGTCACTGATAAAAGCAGGATCTACAACGCCTGCTTCGTACTTTCGACTGGGCGAGGACTCAATCTCATGACAAAAGTTCTACACAGTAGGGTTATTTTGAGTTGATTCCTGTTCTGTGGCTAGTTCTCCGTACTAAGAAGCAAACTTGCTTTTCAACCGGGCCGTGAACTGCGGGACGACGCAGGCACTGGAATAATCTGGACGTCTGAATAGTGGGGAGACCATCTCCACTGTGCCCCTTTCTGGCGGCACTCGTCGTTTTGGAAATGCCTACACAGTACTCCGTACTCCGTGCAGTACCTCCTCTAGTTGGAAGGTTTACACGCATTTATTTTATTTTCTGTAGCGACTTGCATGATGCTGTCGGGTTTTTCTCGTCACATCTGGCTTGTTCACGTGGTAGATTAGGTCGACTCTCACTGTGCTAGAAGCAACTAGATGGTGGCTTTGCAGCCTCAAGCCTCACGCGCCTCGTTACTACAAATAGCAAAGCTGATGTTGTACTCCTGAGGGTTTCGCACTAGTTGGGTCCGAACGGGAAACAACCCGCCTGAAGGATGTACTGCGCACGTAACTAGTTAGTAAAAAGTAGCCGGCTGCCGATCGGTTAGCCTTTCGACAGGGAGGAGGACAAGGGTACGGAGTGTAAGTAACTTACATAACTAACTTAGTACCCTACGGTACGGAGTACTGTGTACATACATAACTATCTTGTCACCAGCAAAAGACGATTCAATAGATGTTCGGAGTATACGCCTAGGCATCGCTCAAACACATGTCATTTACAGCGTCATCTTGGTAGGGAGATCCATCGCTTCCCGGAATTGACCGATACTGGAGTCGCATCCAAGATGGTAACCTCTCGGTTACAATAAATTAAAATTAAGTAATGTAAAGGTTGACTCCGTACCTACCACTCTACTTCTCTGTGATGTCATGACCGGTTACCGATATGATGTAACTACCGTGTCTCTCTTAATGTTTAATCGCTGTTCAATAGCACGACTCCAGGGGACAGATATGTTACTCATGCAACCTATAAATACAGTATGAATACCTACTTCGGTTCTTCCATGTTGTGGCAGAAAAGCTGCAAGAGTGCATATTTATGAACCTTCCAGAGGATCGAGGGATGCAGAGGAATTGGCATCAGTCGGACCGCGAGCTGAGCATTTGCCCAGGTGGCTATGCTTTCTTAGAGTGTTCATCCGGTCTGGGCGTTCGAATCACATAGGTATACGGAGTTTGACGGTTCACCTTTGATTACGTGGTAGTATTTCGGGCATTATGCAATCAACATACACAGTACGAAGTAGTAGAGAGGTTTCCCTGCTAGGTAGGTAGTGGATACAGTGATTGGCCGGATCGTTGTATGTGCAGCAGTGCCAGCACATGGGGAAGCTGGTACGCTACGTCACTGCACAGGGGCATGACCGTCAGTCTGCACTAAGTAACTAACTAACTAGTTAGGGCGGGCACGAGTAGTCTAGTTATTCGGTTCCTCACTTGTAGGCTGTGCTGTGTAGGCAGGCTGTAGCCTTTCCCGTAGCTGCGACTGAGCTGTCGGTTACTAGTCAGCAGCTTTGCGACGGCTTTGCACCAATACGTGTACTTTGGATTTAGCATTGATGACCTCTCTACTTTGGTGGAACATGTGTGAAAGGCGCATGTTTCCAACTAAACGTTGGCGGTAGGTGCGACGTACCACACCAAGAACATGCTTAGATTGCAACTGGGTTAGGTGAAGGTACTTGGTTGACGGGTGCAAATCAATCGCTGAGAAATGAAAATGGCAACGGGGCTGTGATCAAATCTAGTCGTCATGTTGCAGTTCAATACTACTACTGTGTACATGGTTATCCAGCTGCGGTTTCAATACAGAGCCTTACAGTAGTGTTATCCATGGGCGGTAGCGTGGTCTGAAAGTTTCGCCGATTGATACATCGCAGGCTTCGAGATGCAAAGACGGCGTAGTGCGAAACTCACAGGTGGTGTTGTCACAAGCTAAAAGTCCTAGTTGCCGTCTTATCTGTTCGGACGATACAAGGCTTCCTCGCCCCATGTCATGCGCTAATAATAGGTCTTACTATAACTGCTCTGTACAAGGCCATATGAAAGCACGACTCTCGGGATCGCAGTACATTTTGTTGTCTTCCCGTTCGTAACGATGTCAGCTTACGCTGATGGCGAGCCTCGGGCCGGAAAGTCTTCAACTCAGGATCCCGTTCACCATGAAATGACCTGGGGAGGATCGTGCTAAGAGTGTATGTCAAACGCATGAAGAGGAAAATAATTATGATGATTGGAGAGATAATTAATCGCAACCAGGATGTGGCTGAGGAAAATAACTCTTCTGCCTGCAGCGTCAGCGGAAACGACTACAGCACGCTTTAAGAACCAAGCACCGCCAAAACGCCGGCAAAATCATGAATTAAAAGAGACATTACGGGTTCTTGGTTAAAGCTGTTCAATCTGTACATCATATCTCACGGATCACATCTCGCGGCTGTCAGTCAGGGGCTGGCTTCACCACGCTATTAAGCGGCGGCGACTTCGAGCTGACTTAGACTAGTTAGATCGCATGGCTACCGAAATGCTACCACTGGCGAACGTTATATCTCTACAGTTTTCCACAAGATAACAAATAAACACTTCACGTCTGATAATGTCTCCCACGCAAATACTCCGTATGTATCCGTAGAGTGCAATCTGGATAGTCCCCTCGAGTCCTCGACTGCGCAGCTGAAGTGGAGCTCAGCCCCGGAAGGTGGCTTCCCTGCAGGATTGATAACCATACACCCACTATTCCATATAGTGCCTAGCGGGGATGAATCATAATGAACACACCTGAATCAGGGTTTGGGTGAGACTTCAATTGGAGGAGGTTTTGGCGTGTAATGCGAGGGAGTAGTACTTCGTGCAACAAGGTTGTGTGCTATCGCGTAGGAAATAGAACGCTCAGAATGCAGACAAGGCTATCTGATGTCAGTTCACCGTTTCATTTCCTACATCAATCACCTATTTGGAAGAAAGCAGTGAATGTTGTGAGACGACATATGGATATCTTAGAAGTGTGTGTAAACTTGTGTCGTCGAGCTTCCTCTGGATCGAAAACACTTAGTTAAACATGATTGTCCAGATGTTATATCGTGGGATGAGCGACGCACGAGTGTTACTCTCAAATAATGAAATGATTGGTGCAAATAAACGGCTACCCCCATGCTAGTGTACAACCTCCAAGCGACTCTCAATCCTCAAGTCCAGCTTTCATGTTCATGCGAAACATTGTCTTCAAAGCAGCTGTCTCAGCCTCCTGACGCGCCAGACGGATTCGCAAGTCATCGCGTTCATCCTTGACGTCCTTGAGCTCGTCTTCCAGCTCACTGATCCTGTCAACCTTCTTCTGGCGATACTTCTTGGCAGCGACGTTGTTTCGCCGTCGCTTGAGCGCCGTTTCAGGATCCACAGGCGGGGACCGCTTGCGCGAGTTTGGCTGAGTACCGGAGGAAGTAGGAGACATTGAATTGGGGGACTGTGAGTTGGGGGAGAGCGAAGAGCTTGACGAGTTTGAACATGTCGTCTCGGGTTGGTTTGCGGTAGCCGCAGTACAGGTGGACATGAAGGTCAAAGGGGTGGTAAACGTAGGCTGAGTCTCAGGGATGACCAATTGATCTGACAAATGTTAGAAGTCGTAACCGAGCGATGGTAGAGGGTGAGAAACGTACCATATATTTCATTTTGGAATACTTGGGTAAAGTCAAATACGTTGTCATGATTGTCGATGTGATGGGCGGTTTGGTGGCCCTCGAGCCATGTGCCGTTGACGTCCAAGTCGAGGCAATTGTCTCCGCCGAGCCAACCATTCGCTACCGAGCCGAAGTCGTCAAAACCTCCTCCATACTGGGAAAAGTCCGTCGGCTCAAAGACGGAGATCTCCCAAGGAGGAAGCTCAGGCTGGTTCGCGGGTAGAACAGCATTGGCTCGGCATGTAGAAGCCGAGGTTGCTGGACGGCGGGCCGTAAGGGACGGAGATGGTGATGAACGACATTGTGATATGTTTTGATGGCCTCCACTCGAGACCGGGAGAGAACACGAGTTATATTCTAGGTTAATTGTCCTAACGCCGTCGAAAGAAGACGGCCGTAGTAAGACCCAAGATGCTGGATTCTTGGGAAAGTTGAGAGAGGAAGGAAACAAGGGACCGACTCGGGGTTCAGCGCGGGGGACTTAAAGGTGTCCGATGAGCCCGTGCACAGCCATGCGCTGCTTACGCTTACGGAGTGCGGATATACCAACCCAAGTTTCAGTATCCCACCCCTCCCCCAAGCTTACAAGGCCGCCCCGCTTCGTCACCAGCCATGGGAAGCACTCTGCTCGTGCTGCTGTCTGTCTTTGGTCCAGACACCAATATTGACGATTCTCATGTGCGATTCCTAGATCGGAGACGATGATTAACGCCGTATTGGTCTTCAATGGCCAAGGGCAACCTCGGCTGACCAAGTTCTACACACAACTGGTCGGTTACTGCCTGATATTATGGCTGGAAACAAAAAAACAAAAAGGACTGATGATAGCACCTGCAGGAGACCAGCATACAGCAACGCCTAATATCCGAGATATTCACTCTTGTTTCGAACCGACCCGATGGCGCGTGCAACTTCCTACCTTTACCTCCCATCCTGGCCGCGTCCGGCACCTCGCACTCCTCCTCGGAACCGCACAACGATGTCCCGTCCCTCGTGACGTACCGCAACTATGCGACACTCTACTTCATCGTCATATCCACATCTACCGAATCCCCGCTGGCCCTGCTCGACCTCATACAAGTCTACGTGGAATCACTAGACAAGCTGTTCGAGAATGTGTGCGAGCTTGACTTGATCTTCAACTTTGAGACATTACACTCTGCGCTCAGCGAGATGATCGTCGGGGGGGTGGTCATCGAGACCAACATGGATCGCATCGTCGCCGGTGTTAAGGCGCAAGGCACGGTAGCGAAGAGACCGGTCAACGAGACACGGCCTACCGGCCTCGGCGCCGGTTTGGGCGGGACCTTTGTGTGGCCGGGCCGATAATGGCGACATTATTCTGCGTACGGATGGTGTTTTGGAGTCGAGGTCACGCAGGTTTTGCGGTCGTCGCATCAGGGTATAGAGTAGACTTTTTACGAACTCTCATGGTATCAAGACATGTTCCGCCCATTCCTAAACTCCGAAAAATGCTATAGGGTCCGTTGGTTGTACACGCGCTTACTCGGGGGTTCGTCGTTC
Source organism: Arthrinium puccinioides (assembly GCA_022414665.1). Taxonomy (NCBI): domain Eukaryota; kingdom Fungi; phylum Ascomycota; class Sordariomycetes; order Amphisphaeriales; family Apiosporaceae; genus Arthrinium; species Arthrinium puccinioides. Next base: position 1,965,821 of record JAIUNF010000005.1, read on the forward strand.
GTGCCTTTTGCCAGGCGAGAAGGTTTCCATGGCACCCCAGAAATGACCTCGGAGCTGCGATGGGGGATTAGAAACAACGCTAGCAAGTGACTACGGGCGGGATCGTGAGTGTGCTTACACCTTGGAAAGGCTGCGTGGGACTGTTCCATTCCATGAACAACACACAATACACGGTCACACCTGCGTTACGTCGCAGTCAGCCCGGCTGCTTTCCAGCCATCTTTCCTACCAAACAAACATACCAGTTATGCTGAACATCTGCGCCAGTCCGACGTATTTATCCCACCTCGGTCTTGCCGTGGCAAGCCTGATACGTCGCTTGTGTTTCTTCTCGAGGCGGAACTGTTGCTTGTGCGAGAGCTTGGAGAAGTCGGGTGGCCATACCTTCTTCGGCTTGTAGCGATTGATGTAGATGGCGGCCGAGGGTGGCTGGGCTGTGTTTCTAAACTTGGGCGGTATCCGCACCGCACTTCGCGGGATGGCTGTATTCATGGTAGCAGATGGAACAAGAGTGCGCTTGGATGCTGCGAATCAGGTGCGATAATGATGTCTATAGTTAACGGCTCCGTAACAACGGATAGTTGCAAGTACCATTGGGGTGTGGCTGGAAGTGGGCCTGAGCCTCATCCAGCCAGCCACACTCTCCCTGGCGGATGCTACTTTCCTGTGTAACTTAATGACGGAGCCGGGTCTCAATCTAATTGGCTACTTAGCCGCATCGTCACCACGTTCGTGACGTTCCCAGACCTTGTGGGAGAGGGTGGGGGTTCCTGAAAATAACATAAATTTGCTTTTATGGTAATTCCGGAAGAGAAGAATCTGCTGCTGCTCAGAATCAAGGGTATCTTACGAGGTCGTGAGTCGTACATCTCAAAGACTCCAAGTCCCCAAGTCTTCAAGTCTCCAAGTTCCAAGTTCCCCGTTCCAAGTTCCAACTAGGTCAACGCCAATGAGCAGAGCAGTGTACAATGATAACATCACCGGGAATTCGGGGCCGGTATAATGGGTTCATCGAAAGATATAATATTTAGCTAGGGTACAGTAAAACTTGGAGAACTGTCAGATTTTTCCATAGGCATATGCACTAATCGCAAGCCCTCTAGGTAGTACTTGAAGGGACTAAACACCACGATGGACGAACAGGCCAATCAAAGTTTGTTGCCACTTGCTAGGCAAAATGTACAGGACCTGTAGGTTGGCACACACTTTCAGTTAGCCAGCCTTTCTCTTCGTCGACGAGAGTCATCGTCACATACCATGATCTGGGTGCACCAGCACGCCCGGTGCAAAAACATCTTCCAAATGAAGGCCGTTCCACTCGTCCAAGAGCTGCCAATTGACACACTCGTGGGTCGTGGTCAAATTGGGGATGGCGCCGAATGGTATTTGTCGTGGCGGACTCCAGTTCATGGCGTAGATGGACACATCGGCGTGACAGAGAACGGACTCTTTCAGGGCGTGAAGACAGTGAGCTGCGTTACCCAGAACCGCTTCTCGTCAGTGTGCTTCAGTCATGAGAGAGGCTTTGCAGATGCGTGGGCTTGATCCTACCATTATGCTCGTCGAATGCCTTTTTGTTATCCTCAGGCGGATAGTAATCCGGGTGCAGCGCGTGGTACAGCTGTTTCTGTCGGTTCACGATGCGTGTTAGTGATACTTGGGCTCCGGGGTTTGCTGGAGACGTGTGGCACGCACAATACAATGCAGCTGGTGGTAAACCATCATGGAGCCATGATAGTTACCATCCGGAAGCTTGATTGCTCCCTTGGTGCTGAGCCCGAGCTTCGCCATCCACATCGGCGACACCCCGATGTTCGTGTCTGTGTGCAGTGATTAGCGGTGACCATCTTGAGAAGAATTCGCACTCGACACACTCTGTATAAGATCCCGCCAGCGTTCATCGAGTTCGTCGCTCGGCGTTCCGAAGAACTCCATCTCCGCGCGGTAATCACGGATGTTCATGAGCCTCGGCTGATACTCGATGAATCCATCCGCAGGTGCTTGAACATGGGCAGCTTGGTCAGTTTCGGGCCATACATGCGGTCAGCTCTTCGGGTAGACTAACATGCTACAAGTCGGTTTCCGTGTGCTTGCGCATGTCCCAGCGACCTCGTCGTCCATATCACGACGATGATGGTGTAGATGGCCAGGCAGGCAAGACCACCAAAGCTAACAAGAGCCCCTCGCAGGATACCAGAGCGTCTGATGAATGGCGATTGAGAGTGGTGCGAATCCGATGTTGATTCAGACTCGGTTCCATCGTCAGCCGTTGTATTCAAAGGGAGGTACAAGCTGGATGTCTTCATCGTGTCTTGTGCGTTTGGGTATATGATCAGTCCCATCACAGGCGCGTTTGCTGGTTTTCAAAGTCCAAACGGCCAAAGCCCATGTTGAGGGTGAGAAGGGGTCAAAGTTCAGTCCGATAACGGAAAACATCCAAAATGGATGCCCCCACGCATATTGAAACAATACCATGGTTGTTGTTGGATGGTCTGCAGATGTCTCGTTGGGAGTTTGCTACAACCCCTGATGATAAGCGTCACCCTGTCGAATTACCCACCACCCATAGATATCATTCGCCGATTAGAGCCAACACCAATGTGTATGAGCGATTTTCGAAGCCAGCTATCATGGATGGCTGATTGAAATACAAGGCGACGGTGTGCAAGAAAACGATTACGCATCACTGCAGCCTTTACCGCTGTTTTCTGCTTGCCTCCCTGACGGCCGTCTCTTAGCTGAGTCTCGCGTACACCCATTTCAGGTGTTCAGCATACAAACCTGGATATCAGTACAATCCGTACTGCTCATAATGTGTCTACCTAGGTACAGTTTACTGTAGGAGTGTGAGCAAGGAAGACTCAGGTGGTTAGGGATGCAAGGGCTACAACATCGCCATCGATAAAGCAGGGGATGAACTTCTCCACACGCGTGGTACTCGAATCAGACAGCTTTACTTAGTAGTCATTACCACCCACAGATTACGCAGTCAATAGGAGGCTGGCACCAACATGTGCTGATCCTTGTATGGACAGGGCTTGTCAGGCGTGCATGACAGCGCAAGGGGTTCGCACCTCTCAGCGAAACCGGAATCTTTGCGTCTATCGCATGAATATGGGGGAGGTTTAGTAATACAAACTGAAAATCCACATGGGAGAAAATCGAACCATGCTGTTGGTAGTTTCGATACCTGTTTTGATGCCTGTTGCGAGAAGGTACCAGACGGACGGTGAGAGATGATGGTCAGGTATCCTGCCAGATGATGAAGCACATAAAGCATACATGTGGCCGCCGGCAAAATAGAAACGGCTTTATCTTTCCGAAGTAACACAATCTACTGGTTCACAAAAACACACTCTGCCATTGAACAGTCATAAAACATCACTATTCTCCCAACCCCCATCTTCATCTATCATCACCATGAAGATTCCCACCTCGCTTTTCGTGGCCGCCTGCCTGATCTTGATCGGCGTCGATGCTGCTGCAATTGGTAATTCTATAACCATATATACCTATCCACAATATATCACTATCAGACTAACATGTGACGAGCAGGATCCAAGAACGGTGCTTCTGTAGCACGAGATGCCCCAAAGGCCAACGCAGATAGCGCTTGGCTCTGGGTCACAAAATAAATGCGACTAGATTGGCTGGTAGTAGCTTCATGGAAATCTTGACGGCGTGGTTTTCCCAGCTGAACTGGAGGAGGTAGGGCGAGAAGTAACGTCTACGGATGAGTGTGACGACGAGTAGGTAGGGTCAAGGTGAGGTTCTCCTGCTAGCTTTTCCAACTCGAATCCTGGGAGAGAAAGGAAACAAGTCAGATTTCGCAAAATAACGGTTACTACCCTCGAGATATCTCATGCCAGTGCCGACGCTGCTGATGCGAGTGAAGTAGATACTCGAGTGTTCACTGAAACATATCTGCTGACGTGTGTACCGTAACTTCAATTGCCTGATGGACGAAGGAAGCTGCTCAGTGAACCAACGCTTGATAGGCTCACGGTCTTGTCGTTTATGTACGCTTGAGCGTGATGATGTTTTTACTTCCAGGTTTAATTACTCGGCCTTTGAGTACCTACCTATAACCAGGCCTTTCGAAGAGCCCGCTAGTTATGTGGGCTATGCATTTTCATGTAGATGTGGGCTTCTATACAGTGATCTCTTGACCTATCACGATATCTATATACCACAAAATTTCGGGCTACACCGTGCTGTGTTGGATGCAGTCATAGCTTAGTCTTTGCATTAGCTCACGCGGAATTTCGAGGATGGGAAGTGGAAAGTGCCGCAGAGCTGAGTGGCATGAGACGCGAGCCGACGAGAACGTACCCACGAAGAATGGTCGAATTGGCCATCTTCTATTGCTGCATTACGCTGTGATCTGCGGGACCATTGACTTCCATATTGGATGGCAGATGTATACAAGTTCCCCGCGGTCGGTTTAGGCTAATCTCGGGAGTCTCGACTATAAGTTGAAGCCACACCACCACCAGGCACGCCATTCCAGCCATGTACGTATTTACAACAATAATCGACAGACACTGTAGCCATGTACTTGCTCTTCCTCCTCCTCCCCCCCTCCTCTGTGCCCACGCATCTGCTTCCCACAATCATCCGTCCAAAGTCACTGCACATGTCAGCATCGACGTGAACAAGCGGTACCAGACGATCGATGGCTTCGGCTTCTCCCAAGCGTTCCAGCGGGCAGCCTGGTTACACGGAAAGTTCGGCCTGTCCCCCGAGAACCAGCGCTTCATTCTCGACCTGCTCTTCAGTGAAGCCGGCGCAAGTGCCTCCATCCTCCGAAACGGTATCGGCTCGTCTCTGTCGTACGAGGGTGACTATATGAAGTCGATCGCACCAGTATCTCCAGATCCGCCAAGCGCAAAGCCCAACTATCATTGGGACGGCTACGATGCCGATCAAGTCTGGCTCACCAAGGAAGCTCTCAAGCGTGGCAACCTGAAATACATTTACGCAGACGCGTGGTCTGCCCCGGCCTATATGAAGACTAACGGCAACGACACCAACGGTGGCACAGTCTGCGGCTTGCCTGGGGCTGATGATTGCCCCACGGGCGACTGGAGGCAAGCATACGCCAACTACTTGGTCCAGTTCCTCCGTTTCTACAAGGAGAACGAGGGCATCCAAGTTACTCACCTCGGATGGCTGAACGAACCAGACTTGAACCAGACCTACGCATCTATGCTCTCGGATGGCTTCCAGTCCGGAGACTTCGCCAACATCTTGCAGAGAACGATGAAGGAGGAGGACTTTGGCCATGTGAAGATTGTCTGCTGTGAGGCTACAGGGTGGACACAAGGGGCTGCCATGCTCGCAGAGCTGCAGACTGTCCCGGGTGCAGAAGACGCGATAGACGTCTATGCTGCGCACGCGTACTCTTCCGATTCCAAGGTGCCCCTGAAAACGAGCAAGAAGGTTTGGCAGACCGAGTGGGCCGACTTGAACGGCAAGTGGAATCCGGCTTGGGACAACTTGGGCAAGGCTGGTGAAGGTATCGGATGGGCCAACAAAATCCAAGAGTCTTTGACGATGGGTGGCGTCTCCGGGTGGCTGTACTGGATAGGGGCCGAGCAGACTACCTTCAACTCGGCTCTGATCCAGATGCAGAACGAGACCGTCAGTGTTTCGGGACGGTTTTGGGCTTTCGCGCAGTTCTCGAGGTTCGTGAGGCCGGGAGCTGTCAGAGTTGACGTCGAGAGCGATGTGGGATTCGTGGGAACTAGCGCCTTCATGAACGAGAAAGGCGGGCTGGTGGTGCAGCTTATCAACAACGGACATGTCGATGTCAAGGCGCAGCTGAGCATCGGCGGCAATAAAAGGGGGATGGGACACCGTCATTGTGGCTAACCAACAATGAGAACAATCTGACGAGAATGGAGACAGGTCATTCTGTGAGGAGATCGCCTGAGACAGTCTCCAAAATGCTGGTCCCAAAGAGATCATTGGTGACTATGGTTTTCTGATGATGACCTCTGACAAGTTAGTGGCACGGACAAAGATGAAGACATGGACGGAAATGTTGGCATACAGAGCCTAGGTAGTGGTCAGTCTTGAAGTCGTCCTGAATCAGACCGTCCACGAAGAATGATTGACACAGGAGAATCTGACTCGGTTCAGCATACCATCAATTTTGTCCGTATCCTCTCGGTTGCATCACAAAAGCGGAATGTCGTAGCAGAATGTTACTTTGTTCGCCGACATGCCGAAATTTTGAAGTCGGATTCTTGCATTCAAGCCTACTTTACTTGACTCTGCTCATAATCGACTCTGGGCCCCTGATAACGTCCATCTGCGCTGCTCTGGCCTTCACAGCATTCAGCATACTTCTCTCAAAGTCATCACGCGATCGCAAGACCGCCTCCACCCAGCTGATCTGGAGATCCCAGTACGTCGTCTTGAAATCCTCAAAAACGTCAGGAAGCGAATCCTTGTCGGACGTCAGCAGATTTGTAAAAAGTTCCAAAACACGCCAAGTCTGCTTGATCGAATTACCAACATCTGGGTTGGGCAGATTGCTGAAGAACTCGAACGCCGTGGAGATATCGCTAAATATCTTGTCCTGAAACGGGTCGGCTCGCTTGAATTTGGCTCCCTTGTTGCGTACACTCGCGAGATACCGGATAAGCAGCTCTTCGGCGAAGACCTCGGTGAATATGTCAACGAGCGAAAAATGTAGAACAGACCGATAGTCGCCCAAGTAGTCTTCCATCGTGTTGATCAGTTGCTTCATGGTCGCACCTTCATACCATTTCGGTGTGAAGAACGTGACTAAAGCATCCTTGAAGTCGACAACCATGACCAGCGTGATGAACTTGGTAATGCACCACGTGCTAAAGTCCACATAGCCATCCCGGAGGAGTTCTATCTCTGCCTCGGCACGTTCAAGGTATTGGGGTGTTACCAGGGGCTCGAATTTCTGCTTGAAACTTGTCAGATAAGATGAACGACCCTCCTCCTCCTGATCGTCGATGCAGGCAATCTGGTCGTTGGCGGTAGCAATAAGCCAGTCCTGTAGCGGTGTCAGGCCTTCGAGCTCGGGGGCCTTGCCGGTCTCGTACTTGAGCGATTCTTCCTCGAGCATTCTCTGAAAAGTTTGCTGTCGCCCGCGTAGTCGCAGGAACATGGCATCGATGACTCCTTCGGCAACATCAGCTCGAGCAGAGTTGCCTGCAGCATCGACCTGCTCTCGTAGCATACGCCACATGTCCACCATGTTCTTGGTCCGGAAATACCCGTACTCGTCGCTGTCCAGGTTGGAGCCTTCGACATTGCGGTTTGTGAAATCTCTTGCCTCCTGAGCAGAAATTCTGTCAATCCACTCGTCGAGAAATCTGATGATGAGGTCACGGAAACCCCTGACGAGCTCCTGCTCTCGGTTATCGACGACGTGGGGTTGCAGGTCAGCCTCGTCCAAGCCTAGCTTCTTCATCTTTTTGTAGTATAGGTCTGGCCAATTTATGATGGCCAGGGTATTCGCAGAGCTCGCCTCTGGATCATCAATCATGGCCACAAGGAAATCGTGCATCAATTGGTGATAGATGCCGGCATATGTCTTTAGTATCTTCCACTTCTTGGGCATCAACGGAACCATGCCTTGCTTGACGGCGTTTAGATCGTTGAAGTACCATTTCATCAACTTGGAAAGCCCTTCGGGATTGCCTAGAAACTCTTCCCTGATCTCGCCGAATTGTTGCTCGCAGCTCAGAGTGATGGCTTGGGTGAACTTGTCCTTGTAACCGCGGACCTTTTTGGCACCATCCGTAATGCTCTGGAAGCGCGTAGCCATCTCCTTGTGGTCTTTGAGGGCATCCTGGAGGGCCTCGACGCGCTGGTCGCTCTTCTCCTCGGCCTCGACAATTAGGGCCAGTCGCACAACCAAGCCGTTGTTATCGGCGATGAGTAGGTTGATCAAATTGAGCGCGATGAGTCCTATATGCTCATCGAACCAGTCAACAGCGTCGTCCAGCCTCGAAAAGTAGTCCTCCAATGTGGACTGTAGACCTGGATCGTCGGCGCGCTGTATCTGCTCAATGGCGTCGTCCCGGATGTTCCGCAGCTGGGTCAGCTCAAAGTGCACTGCCAGCAGATTTGGCATGTTTTCCTTGTCCTCCTCGTCCACACGCAGCATGTCCTCGATTCCATTGAGACGCTCGTTGAACATCTCGAGGTTCTTGCGCATGGCCTCGACGGCTTGAAAGTTCCGATGGGCCTGCGATACCAGGTTGATGCTGGCAAAGTCCTTAATCATGATCTGTGACTCGGAGCAAAGCTTGTCGATTTTCATCATCTCCTCCTTGATGGCTTGTACGGTCTTCTGGCCGTCTGTCAAGCCGTTCATGCCGGTTTGGGTGGTCTCGAGCTGGTCGCGCAGGCCGGCCCGGAGCTGAGAGTCGACGGCTTCCTTCTTGCGCGTGAACTCCAGCTTCAGCGCCGGAAGCTTTTCGAGGTCATCGGGGTGTCGGAGAAGCTCCGAGAGCTTGATTGGGGGTGCGTCCATGATGCCAAATCGGCCGAGGAGGGGTTTGAAGCCGGTCGGGCAGCGATGAGCGTCGTGCTTCACACCATCCCAGATGGTTACGTGGGGCCGATCCTGTCTCGGATATAATAGATACAGTCCCACCGAGGGTTCGCCTTCTTATCGCAAATGCGCCTGGCGGCCAAGTTTAAGGTGAAGTGATTTTCGAATGCGACAAGGTGGGCTGACGAGTCGAGGTTGGAAGTTGACATGAGATGGAGATGGAAATGGGAAGCTGGGACAGGGGGGGTGGGACGCGGGGACCCGCTGAAACGGGGGTTGTGGGTTCTTTTCCTGGGGGTACAAGAATACGAAGTACAGTGACACAGTGACTACCTGCGGTTAGTTACGTTTTCTCACTAGTTACTCCGTACACGTCTCAACACGTCTCAACACTGACCAACTAACTACTAGTTAGGTACGACCAACATCACCACATCAACATGTCCAGATACACCGGCAGAGTCGGAAGCGTTGTAACCATTTCCCCATCTCTATCAACACGCACCGTCTCGGCCGCCATGTTCGGTGGCTAGCTAGGTCAACACACAGTACGAACAGACTGCGTGCATCATCGACAGTCACTCGCGATAGGCAGGCAGCATATGTGCATTGAATTTATTCTCATTGTTGCGTGTTTTCACGAGAACGAGTCTAGTCAGCATCGAGCCGGGCGACTGGCGGCGTGTTGTCCACCTGGATGCCGCCTCGCTTCTTCTCGTTTGAATCCCAGAAAGGTAGTCTCCAGCCTCCCTCATCCTCGGGTACGCTCAGCCAAAGTCGCATCAGGTGCCGCCTGGGCTTGCCAGAGTCCGGACCGAAGTCGCGATACGAGGTTCGGGCGTGAAGTGTGTGACTGTTGGCCACGAACTGGATATCGCCGACGTCGAGAATCATATGGAGGTTCACTCTGTTGCAGGTGTCCTCGAGGATTTGTGCCGCTTCGACCTGTGCAGGCGACAGGGGGGTATGATGCCCGCATCCGAGAACCTCGACAGACTCCGAACAAAATAGGGATCCCACTTGCAATACACGCGCTGCTCGCTGCTGGGGTTCACCGGGTCTCGTGTTTCCAAGTAGAAGACAGCCGTCCTTATATAAGGGTCTTCCCCCTTGGATTCTTCATTTTTGCGATCAAAGTACCATACGGGCTGTGTGAGTAACTCGGCCACATCAGGCCTCTCCTTCTGCAGGATATTCCATACTGACAAACGTTGTTAGTCATGGGGCTTATATGCAGCAGGAGCCCCTTGTCCGGAAGCTGCTTACCTTCGTGAATGGATGCCACATCGCTTTCGCCGCCAAACTCGGCCTTGGCAATGCAGAGCAGACCGACGACATCGCAGTCATCAGCGTGAAAGTACTGCCTGGCATTTGTTCGATAAATCCGAACCTTGTCGATCTGGGTGTGGTCATCGCCTAGGTCCTTGACGTGGCCGAGGATGTGACCTCTCCCGTTTTGAGATACAGGGTAGCCGACATAGGCTCCGAGTCCCATGTAAGCCACCGCCGACTTGTGGTTACCCCATTTCTCGACAGGGAATCCTTTGTACAACGTGAAGCCCTTGCCATTGAGCATGTCGGCACGCATGGATAACAGGGATGATGCAAGCGTTGGCAGCGGGAAGTTCTTCTTGTTGATACCGGTCAGAGGTGCGTTGGATGCGATGAACTCATCCGCTGTTTTGGAGATCTCGGCTATCTCATCCTCCGTGAAATGATGCACCCATTTCTCCGGGTTGTTGGCATACTCCTCGGGCTTCCATACTGTCGGGCCTTCGATATGCTTGGGGAAGGCGCTGTACGGAAATAGTTGGTCGTATAGTGGCGGGTGCTGTCCCGAGGTCTTCAAACCATCGGGGAAAATAGAGCGGTCTGGGTTCCTGACGGCCGACTTGAGATGCTCAAGGTAGTCGACAGGAGCTCCTGTATCAATAGCACTGGGTGCCATGATGCTATGATGGTATATGAGGAGTTGACGCTTGTTCGAAGCGATATGATGGATTGGAGATACACCACACACGAGAGACACGAGAGGCACGAGGCCGGCTGTTTATATTTCAATCCATCGATGAGTGATGATGGCGCTTTCCCCGGATGGCATCATCGCTGATAGGATCTAGATAGCGCATCCGTCACGTTGATTGGTCTCCGGGTCGAGGATGTGAAGGAGGGGCCGGCGAGCACGCCATCTAGCTCTAACACTACGACATCCCGGAGGCATCTTAGCGAGCCGATCTCCAACATCAAAGCGAAGGATTGCGCCATCGCCGGCTAACGGGAAACCCCTCTAAGCGAACCCTAAATACTCCGTACACTCTGACTACTGTACTCCGTAGAACGGAGTAACTATGGACACGGTAGTTTAGACAGCGTCCACCCAATTGACCATCGTACCACAGTCACCTGATACGGACTATAAGGGTAGGTACCTACGTGCGATACGTGCGATTAGACTGCTTGGATACGCGTTGGTTGTCAAAACTTGCACAAGCATACACCCGTTGCCTATCGGCTGCTACTGTTGGGGAACTTGGCGTTTCCTCTCTCACGTCTATCCGTAGACACTAGTATAAACATCTTGCAGCGACGTCACCGGATTCAATGATGATCCTTATTCTAGCTGTTTCTGTCATCATGTCCTCTCGAATAAACTGACGCATAATGTACTGCTCAGGCCCAGCCAAGTTTGCACACTCTGGACTGGTACGGTGTACCTATGTTATGTCTGGGCGGTCACCTGTTGAACGAGATTGTGTGTCGTTATCACCTTGGTCTCCCACAGCACGATCGATATTTGCAGGTCTTGGAGCAGCAGCGTTACGCACATTCCGAGGCTGCTACCATCCTGATGCCATTTCCACCAAGAAGGAAAAGGCATCGCTGCCAACTCGCGAGAGCCCAACCGAATTGTACTGTGCAGAGGCTCGGACTGTTTATGGTTTAGAAAGGGGAGCGCAAAGACGCCCCAGAGTGGCGGTGGCGTGGGACAACAAAGTGGACGGAATAGACCGATTGATGCATGGCCACTTCAGGCTTTAGCATCAGGTACGGAGTATTGCGTTGTGGTTGGGGCTGCGGCTTGGGTTTTTTGTCGGTACCTGAATTAATAATGGACATGCAGTGACGGAAAGTGATAAACCTGGTCTCAACTCCCACTTGGAACGTGGGAAAAAAGGTCCCGACCACGTTAGCTCTTGGTAACGTTAGTAATAGTTCCCGCTTGGCCCCACTAAATGAAATCTATTTTGGCTTTCCCTCCCGCAATGGTAACCTGCACTAGCTAAACACCTGAAGGCCGAAGTTACCCTATGAAAAGGCCGCTGGACTTCCGCAATTGCGTTCGTCGGTGCCCTCGTCCTGATCACATTGAAACCGAGACGCACAAGGCCCCTGTAGTTAACGCTGTTTGGCTGGCACTTTGCCGCTTGAACTGACTGACATGATACCCAGCATAGCCGCATTGAGTTCATCTTCTCCCGTCCAGTAGATGCAATGCCAAGCCCAGGTCCTGCAGGGATCATCGTCTATCTGAAGATCCCCAGCCCGTTTCATCGTGGCGCTTGACCAATGCTGCGTCATTCCGACAGGGGGTTGTTGTTTGTTGAACCTTTGGGCGTTCATAACTTAATTGGTTAACTAACTCAAGTTATCCTCTCGAGATTCCTAGGGTAAACAGTTGCCATCTTTTTTCAACCGGGAGACCGAAAATCGACAATGTCGGCAAATTGCACGTTCCAACCAGCTTCGGTCCCTAGCGACGCAGGCATTGCGGGCATTGGCGTGAGTATAGTTCTGTAATCCATCCTAGTCAGGACTCAGGGGGCCCTGAATGCAGGAACTGTCGGAAAGAAGCGAGGGGATATCATCACAATAGAGTCGTGCCCGGCGACGGCTACCTCCAACGGAGCACCTACTGCGAACCATTGCGACGAGGTACTGACAACCCCGTCTACAGGTTATCTTGTCCTTCATCGTCACGGCCATCATCGCTACACTCATTGCGTACTCTCTGATTATCCAAGAGCAGTTCGGCAAGAATGTGAAGCCGTCGATCGTCAGGAGGAAGCTCCTCAATTCTTGTAAACAAAGCCCCCTACCGTCTTTTGAACCCCTGCCACGGGCCCAACACCTGCCTGCCTGCCTACTTGCGCACGAGAGACTGAATGCTTAGATCGCTGACCTCGGTTTCCAGACTCTGATCAGCAATTGTTGACGGGCATCCTCATTCAGAGTGTAGGATTGGCTCAAACATCTACCATCGTGCCATATCACTTCTTCATCGTTTGGGTCAGCGATACTTCTACCCCCCCCCGTACCTGGTACGAAGTGCTAACCCGGTCACCAGATGCTCTCCCTCCTCTCCATGTCGGTCCACAACACGACCCTCCTTGCCCTCGTGCACGACTTCCGGCGTGACTGGGTCCTACGATGGATGCGGCAGTTTCTCATGTTCGTCAGCCTGGTGCTGAGCTGCGTGTACGGAATCATCATCCTCCTCGCCGTGCAAAAGGGACTTACCAAATCCACCATGCCCATCGCCTGCGTGCTGGACGGCGCAACGCCGCTGCAGCAGCAGAGCCAGGTCGGCCAGAGCTTCGTCTTCACCATTGCCGTCGTCGCCGGCAACGTCGTCATCTTCACCCTCGCCACCTGGTACCTCCACGCGCGCACCCAGCGATTCTACAAGATCATCCAGATCGTGGGCCTGTTTCTCATGACGGCCAGCGCCGTTGGTGCCAGCGTGCGCGTGCTCCTGCTGTCGCAGGCTTTCGGCACACCGTCCGTCGCGCTCAGTGATCAGGGGGAGAGGAACTGGAGTTTTGGGACGCTATTGTCGCTTGGTGTGCTGCTGCTGCCCGTTGTATCAGTCATCGAGATCCTACGTGGGGATATCAAGTGCGCGCCGCCCGTGCCTGACGAGGGTGACAAGGCGCAGCTGCTACCGAGCAGCAACGAGTTGAGCAGTTTTCAGCCAAATCCGTTTTGGGGTGGCCGAAAGAATGTGTTCAATAAATAGTCGTTACATGGGCACCATCTTCTTTCAGCGTCGGTTCTTGTTGACAATATACCACTTACTACTTGCTGCTGCTCTTGCTTCTCAACGATGCCTTCATAACGTCATCGATCATGATATAAAAGGTCGTGCGTGCTCTCTCCATGTACACGTAAGTATAATGATGCTACTTTGCAAACTGGGACGAGCACCAAGTCGTGCGGACAAGTCGTGTGGAGTTCTCATGAGTTCGTAACCTCGGTCTATCTACCTGATGCCTACCGTTCCCCCCGCTAGCTAAACCCAGAGTTCGCTAGCAAACGTGGCCGCGCATGCCACTTCTGATGCACATGTCGTTCACAAACCCGACTTCCCGGCACAACCCGTGGACCACATAACACCTTGACGCCAATGAAAAACCACTACACCCTTGTAGTCTTGCCGCTCAACATACGTTAAGCATCTCCAAGGCCCGTTTGTCGAGCTGGCACCATTCCCAAGTACACAAGAGGACGTCAACCAAGACAGGGCATCTAGCCCTTCCGCTGCTTCTTGGGTGCCGGGCCAGGACTGTCTTCAAACTCTTCGCGGGGTATCTCCTCGGTCCCGCTGGATACTTGAGACTGGTGACTGGGGCTGTTGGTCTCGACGATACGTTCACCTGCGCCGAAGCCTCCAGTGCTACCGCCGAAGGCAGCACCGTACGAAGGGTCGGTGAGCGGGTCAAAAGACGTTGTGTTGAAGTTCGTCGTGCTAAAGTCAAAATCGCCAGCCGCCCCCTCTGCGTTGAAAGCAGTCGGGTCAAGATAGTTGCCAAAGTCAATGTTGTCATCAAAGTAAGTGTGGGAGGGGTCTTCTAGCCCCGGGACCTTGCCAGAAGGGCTGTAATGTCCAAGAAGGCTGTTGATGTGCTCGATCTGGCTGGCCTGATCCAGCTGCATCTTGTGCAGTCGATCAATCTCTTCCTGATTTCTCGCCATATCTTGGCCTGATGGAGGAGCAGGTACAGGGGACCGTAGTAGGGGCGAGAGCGAGAACGGAGCAGGCGAGGCAGCTGCATTAGATGCAGGGTTCGTCTGCGGTAGGTTGTTGAAAACTGTGGAAGGTGATGGAGCAGAAGCCGACGGACTGCTGCCATGTCCAGTGCTGCCATGCCCAGCGGACAGCATACTCAGCATCCGGTTCCTCTGTTCATCCGTCATGGACGTTGAGGCATTGGCGCCGATCCCGGGCAGGTCGATCGAGCCACCGTTACTAGCACCAGCAATGGTGTTGACATCCTGCATAATCTTCATAATTCCCTCCTGAGGGTTGGACTCGAGATCTTGACCAAAGAAAGAAGGTGTTGCGGCTCCGTCAGGCGGCGTGTCGTAGAGCTCAGTGACAGTTCCCATCTGCTGACGCTGATGGCTGTTGAAAGGAGGCGGCGTGCCGCCAGCTGAAGGGGATCTTTTCAGAGGCGCGGCTTGTTGAGGACCGGAAGTAATCAAGCGTTGCGACCTCATGGATTGCTGCGGCGCCATCGCCGACGGCTGCATCGGCTGTTGTTGCTCCCAATCGCCCAGATCCACCACGCTGCCGTGCTGACCTTGTTGCGGCATCTGTAGGTTAGGAACGATGCCAGCAAACAGGTCACTGACATTGTTTACTACACCCTGTTCCTCCAACGGCTTCCTGAATACATTGGCGAGGAATGTCAAAATGGCAGTGATCGAGTTCTCGTGACGACTGTGCAATTCCTGGAACATCTTAGCTTCGCCGGCAAGCTGACGGTGCTGCTGCTGCAATATTTTAATCTGCGTAGCGATGGCCTGTTGCTGCTGTTGAAGTGTCTGCATCTGATCCCGTACCATTGAGAGCTCCTTTCTCTGTAGAGGTCCGGACTCGGGTGCTGGTAGAGCGCGGTTGGCCGCAGGGGTCTGCACATTGTAGTTCTGGCCGACAGACTCGTCGGCCACACCGTCCTCATCACTCTCGGCATCACCCTCATCGGCGCGCTTGATGCTCTTCTTCTTTGCATTCCCGCTCTTGGGCTTGTTAATCAGCCAGAGCAGAATGGGGTAGCCACGTCTGAAGTACGGGTTGTAGTACTCGCTGGGGCTCTTGTTCTTGCGCTCGCTGGCTTTCATGGAGTTATCCGAAAGACCAACCTTTTGTGGAAGCCATACATGTTCAGCTGGCGCACAAAGGAAGCATAGTTATTATGCTTGAAGAGTTCTGGAATGAGCGTCTTAGCAAATTCATCCTCGTCAAGGACAATGAACGAATCGCCTTTCTCTGACCAGCGAATGAGCTCCGTGTTCTTGGAGCTCTCCAAAAAGCTGCAAAAAACAACCAACCAGGTTAGCTGTCATTCAGCCCCAAGCCTATGAGGTAAGTATCACTGACCTATTCAACTTCTGCACAAAAGGAGGGATTTGCTTCCGCTTCGCCTGCGACTCACGCTTGGCCCGCTGAGCCCTCTCCTCCAACACTTCAATGCTATCATTCTCATCGATGTTGGTGTTGCTCTGCTGGGGGATCATGAGACTGTCATCACCAAAATTGGCCCATTGGTCGGCTTGAGGCGAAAAAGCCCGGTTCGTGGGCACCAGTTGGTTGTTTGCCCCCCGCCTGGCAAGTGCTGTCGAGGGTGTCGAGGAGGGTGCCGGGGTAGAGCCAGTTCCAGCTGCAGACGTGGCCGCAACTGTGGCAGGACCATTCTGTTGGCCACTATACTGAGCTGCTGGCGGCGACATGATGCCATAGGGGTTCGTGTTACCCCCGTTGTCTAAGAAGCTCCCCCGTTGCTTCCACTCCACTGCTCTGCGGCACTCGTTGGGGGGAAATACTGCTCTGTAGCGCTCGTTGGGGGAAGTACGACTGTTGGACCAGAGGCGACTGCGGCGTCGGCTGTTGCTGTTGCATCAAAGGTGGCACACTTCCCGGGGCCGGACGTTTCCGAGGATTTGGCGACGGCATTTGTATATACATGGGATGCATGTAATGGGTTTGAGGTGGCGGGATCCCAGGGTGCAGCATTGGACAGTTCTTCCGAGGAATGTTATACGATAGGTGGGATTGAAGGATGCTGGCGAAGCACGAAGCCGACTTGGGAGGATGGATGTATAGCGTAGGCAGCGAGGGAGTTTGCCGGAACCGGAATTTCAACGGCGCTGAGAGAGCGGTTTGAGAGGTACGCAAACGTCGCTTGACTAGAGGAGTCGAGGGAGGTTGGTGTTGATATTCGGTAGCCTGGAACGCGGATTGCCGACTTCGTTGTCGAATATGCGGCCTGAACGAGGCGAGACGAGGCAGAACGCAAGGCTGCCTACACCCAGTCCGACTGTGAGTAATGTAATCGAAAAAACGCAGTCACACAGACACGCAGATACACGGCAGGCTGACGCGGACCCGTTGTTCGTCTTGCGTAAGGCTTTTCGCGGCGTCGGGGAACTCTAATGGTTGTCGGGCGTTTATGGCGTACTGCAAATGGAGGGGCGCGGAGCGATGTGAAGGTATGCGATGCACGACCTCAACGCTTCTCCGTTGGTGGCGGTTTTCCGGGCTATATCGGAATCGTAGGGCGATGTTGCGGAAGTATGTATACGCCCACGCAGTATCTTGTATTGCTGATATGGACTGTCGATTGGCTTGCGCGAGTTGAAAGGCGGGATACACAGCACAACAGCGTCTCACGTTGGTAGGGTGGCAGTGGCAGAATGGGACAGTCGCGGGAGCCTGGGTGAGATGTTGGGATGGAAATCAAGACAGTCGTCCGGAAACCAGGAGTTGTCTCTGGGAGAAGCCGTATAAAAGGGCTTCTCAGACCGGGAGTAGGCCCCGGTGGACTTTGGAGATGTCGTGCCTTCCCTTCCAGATCAGGGAGACTCGAGTCGCTTGATGGAGTCTCAGCCTGCTCTGCCTGTCGCCTGTCGCCAAAAGTAGCTTCGTGCTTGCAGATGCTGCAAGTGGAGACTAGAGCGCACGGATATGTCCGTACTGTACGTACTGTGGTACAAGCCGCCGCCGCCAGGCTGGTCCACTGGCCAAGCCTGGAAACTGGAAACTGGATATTGCGGCCCCACTTTGACAGGGCCTCGACTCATAGCTCTGTTGTAACATTGTCACAAACGGCTCATATACACATCAACTCCGTGTCAAGTGGTTTCGTATAGTCGACTATATGCGAACTCGCTCTTTCCAGATATGCACTGCAGATTCGCTATAGCCAGACGCATCTACCCAGTAGAAACGGGAGCTTTACCTGTCTTTGCATGCCAATCGTTTCCCCTTATTACAACTCTGCCGACAACCACAAAGGTGTCTCGAAGACTTTCAAGCAACGCCTTTGACAAAAACTTGACACATCCTGGAATCATCGCGACGCTGCAATGAAATCCATCGACCGATCTCTGCTCGTCAACCCGGAGAGACTCTCCGGCCTGTCTTCAAACTTCGTGCAGCGTTGTCTTTGTTCCCCATAAGTACCTAGTTGGGTATCTGGCGGAATCAAGGAAACCCGAAAGCCAACATGCGTTGCGACTATCCGGAGTATATGTCCGGCGTGTCGACAGCATCTCTTCTTTCCCCACAAACCTGCTCACGAATTAGGGGAACAATCAAAATATTTCGGAAATCGGGAAGACAGGGAGTCAAGCTTTGTGGCAATGGGGTAGTTACGGAGTAACATTATCTCGAATTTGGGAAAGTTGGACATGACCATCGCGATGCATTAGGGAATCGCAGATCGTGGGAGCCGGGCCGGAACTAGGGGCAGTTAGGTAAGCAACTCATCCACGTGTTGTCTGGGCCTGGTAGTTGGTTATGGAGTGCTGCTGGAGCATTTGTTCCGGACTGTCAACACTACAGTGTAGCATCAGACTCCACATACAGGGCGGCTCGACTGGTGATTCGCACTCGTCGGCTCCGAGCCGACATGGTCCATCTCCAGCCGGTTTCTGAGGGACGTGGATTCGACGACTTCGTACTTCGTCGTAGTAGTACGAAGAGTTTATCTTGAAACTCTATTTCATTGTCCATCATGCCTCGGTTGGACCTCATACGCTGTTGCGACGACGCACAATGGTGTCATCGTCGCATATTGGTGGAGATGATGAATACCATAATCAACTGCTCACGATGTACTGATCATCTCGAGAGAGTCTAGGTTGGTTAGAACTTAGGGTGATATGTTCGTAGTACTCGAAAAGTACTGGGTATCACGATCTTCGCGGATATCCAGATCCTTCCTACCTTGCAGATAGCCAGCCACATGCTACGTAGACAACAGTTGCGATTACTCTCTGCAAACCCTGGAGAATGTTTCTCATTGAGTCACCGGGCACCCCTCCCCGCCATTGCGCTTTTGCGAGCAAGCTTGTCGTTTCTGGTCTGATCCCACTCCCGTCCGCTTCCTCCGGATTTAGCTTCCTGTCGGGACTTTTTCTCCTCCTTGAGCGTCCGGGCTTTTTCCCGGGGATCGATAACAACGAGCTCCTCCTCGGCCTTTTTGCGATAGCTCAGATCCTTGCCCATCTTGTCAGCTACAAAACTGAGGGTATGACCCAGCCAGCCTTCGTCGTTGTCGTCCGCTTGGCCCTCGTCCGCCTTGTCCCATGACTTGCAGCTCTGGCAGTTGGCGATGAAGTGCAAGTCGCAAATCGCAGCCTCCTCTTCGTGGGCTTCTGTCGATTCTGTCGTCTGTTCGTCTTCTGCTGCGACCTTGGGCATTTCCTTCTCGATGGGTGCTGCTGCTCGAGCTAGCCGTGACTTGAATGCCTCGTACATAGACAGCTCTGTAGATATATCGGCGGTCTCCGCAGCCCTCCTTCGTTTCCGACCGCGAGTAGAAGTTTCGGGGATGAACTGCTCGATGCCAGTCCTTTTGACCTCCTTGGCTGGTTCGGATTGAATGTTCCGTCTCATCGATGCCTTGAGGGTAGCAATCTCCTCGTTGGCCTTTTCCAATGCCGACTTTTTCGCCGGCTCTGGCTCTGGCTCTGGCGATGACGTGTCTTCGTATTTGGGCTTTGCTACCTTTGCGAGCGGTGGCGCATGGAGCTCTGATTTCTCGTTCGGTGGTGCCCCTCGAACCGGTAGAGGCTCTTGCGCAATCCTTTGTTCCTTCGACTTTCTGGGTAGCTTAGCGTCTGGTCTTGGCTCTTCTTCGATGTCCATGATGATTCTGGTATCGAATTTCTTTGCCTTTTTAACAACAGGTGCCGCATCGCCGTCCCCTTCGTCATCGCCAAAACTTAACAGCTTCTTCCCGGCCTTGGCCGGCTTTTTCTTCTTTTGCGCCGTTGCCGCAGAAGCCAAGGTGTGCTGTGCCACTCGTTCCCTCTTCTCCATATCCGTAAATGGATTGACGAGGATCTCAGTGCCTGTGATCTTGATCTGGTACAGCGGCCGCTCAGTCCCTTCTGCTACCTCGGCCTCCCCTATACGCGCCAAGTTGTATATTGTGTCGCCCACTATTCGCCCAAAGACCGTGTTCTTGTTGTTGAGCTCGTCGGCCTTGTCCAACGTGAAGAAGAACTGACTACCGTTGGTATCCGGCTTCCCTTCGTTTGCCATGCCCAGCAGACCCCTCCTGTTGAACTTCAGTCGCGAATGGAATTCGTCGGCGAAGTTGACACCCATCGGTCCCGCATTTTTGCCGCGCCGCGAGTCCGCCGGCCAAGCATCGAGATCGCCGCTGAGGGCATTGCCGTCGTAGATGGACTCGCCGCCATTTCCAGTGCCGGTGGGGTCGCCTCCCTGTATGATGAAACCTGGAACGAGGCGATGGAAGATGGTGTTATCGTAGTAGCCGTCGAGACATAGTTGCAGGAAGTTGCGCGACGTGAGCGGCGTTTGTTTCGCGAAGAGCTCGACGGAAAGGTCACCCTGAGTCGTGTGGAGAATGAGCGACGCTGTTGGTTGCGGCTCAAGGTTGTAAATGTTCGACATGATGGTCTACGATGATGACCGAATCGACTGGAGGGATGGCAGTTACGGATGCGTGTGCAAACGACGTCGAGCTGTCGAAGCGCAACGCAAGAAGTTAGGTTGGCAGACGGTGGATTTGGGCGTCGGATCGCGGCACTTGCACACCGCAAACCTCGGTCCTGGTCGGTCCCCTTTAGTTGAAAGCAGCGGCTAAATGGACATGTCTCAACGCAGGCTAACTGCCGTTTAACGTTGAGTTAGCATCGATTTGGAATAATAAACGAGACGGTTCGATGGGCGATTCCGCGACGGAGCCTACTAGTGCATGCTTATCTCTTATCGCCGTTTTTAAAGTCCGTTGCATCAAGAGATTATTGTCGCTAACTATCAACCTATCCGTATGGAGAGTTGCTCGTGATTTCCGCTAACCTAGAGTCCTAGACACCCTCGTCAGAGACGCAACAGCCAGACGCGTAACCATGGCAATAAAAAGCTCCAGCTTAGCACGGATAGAACGCTTGCATTTACCTCCAGGCTCCGTCGACTATTCCCTTGGATAGCCTCACTGTACCGGCGGCGGCCGCCTTGGTCTACCTCCATCCACGAGTTTGAAATCCCAAGCTAAACCCAAGTCTGTTTCGAGGTTGCTGGCTCGTTGCCGCTTCTTGGTGGTAATCAACCCAGGAGAGCCACCCTGAACAGACTCGTCGGCGACATTCTTCACCTCAAATTTGTCTTCATCGTGCGGGTCTCCTGCCTTCTCGTCTTCTTCGCCATCGTCCCCGGCGGTCTCGCGACTCTCGGCTGCGTAGCGCAGTGTCCTAGAACGTTGTCGAGGCTGAAGGCGTTGCCCAAACCGCCCGTGTGGGGAACTGTGCGACTTGGTCCCGCCTCGAATTCTTGTCGAGACAACGGTTGCTGCTTTTCCTGAACTGGGAATAGCCGTCCCGCTCATCTGCCTCTGAAACTCCTGGCAAGCCCTCAGCTGGGTCCAAGATGCTTCGTTTCTCTTGTTGGCGTCCCGTTGTATCTTTCCGATCATCTTGTTAAGCCAGTCTTCGGCATTGTCCTTTGTAGGGCCGTTCTTGAAGCCAGCAGCTTGCTGCGTTTCCTGGAATAGGCGCTCGGCTGCGGCGTCAACGGCCATGGTGCCTTTGCCTCTTGTTCTTGGCGGCTCTGGACCTATTCTGGTGAGATGGTATTATGAATTTAGATGCGCATAGTTCGACCTACCATTGTATAGTGCCGGCTTCTTTCTGGCGGCCTGGTTCACAGCTCTTCTCTCCTTCATGTTCTGAATCACATTTCCATACACTAGCAGATCTTCGTGAGTTACGGGCGAAGAATCCCTCGCCGGCCGCGTGCGTTTCTTGTCTGCTGTCATAATAGAAACCCTGGTTGTTGGTGTCTGGTTTTTTGTGTGGTTTGTTGTTGCAGTTTGTTGTCGCGATCGATCAATCGGGAAGTCAATCGTCTCTTGGCCTAACAAAAATCCTTGTCGGTTGTAGTTAAAGAAGATATGTCAAATAAGCAGACACCTCGACGCAAGTTAATAAAAAGTACACGGTTGTCGCGGTTGCCCGAGGCTGGAATGGCGATTCGTTGCTAATGAGATAGATGTAACTTCCTTGTCGGTTAAAACTTATAAGACTGCAACGGCGGCTGCTGGGGCTGGCGAGGCAAAATAGAAGATTTGCTGAAGGTATTTCCTACCTTTGGTTGTCCTAAAAGCCTGGCGCTCCTGCCATGGTACATTCATAACTTAAACGGGATATAAAACGAGTAAGGGTCAATATGAAAAGGGTAAGGAAAATGCAACAATAATCCGAGAAATACAAGGTGTATTCAAAATATTGAAACCAAACAAAATCCCACACACTCGACATCTGTCAACTATGATTCGGACGGGTAGTTCATGCCATAAGGAACTAGGCACGGGACTGACCATATCTACATATGCGTGTAGGTCAAACGGGTATTGCGAGACGTGCTGAATGCGGCGGTTGCTTGGAGGCATGGTTTTACTGTGTGATCACCTACTCCAATCTGGATATAAGAGAGGGAGGTCGAAAAGAATACCAACTCCGCAAGTATTAAATACTAACAAGGCCGATTTCTGTGGTTCAGGGGGCAATCAACAGACGACAGACTGACGTGTCCTTGACCTGGTTGCGTGTTCCTATTACTACGGAATTTTTCAGCAAGAGGATGCCAACACGCCCACCTATTATGAATGCAGATGGTGTTTTGATCTCCATCGTAATCCCAACCTACCCACCAAATTTTTCGCACCGCAGTGCGTCGAGGAGATCCTGAGTTGCCTAGTCGAGAATCTAGGGGAGGCCTAATCAAGTGCCACGCAAATGAAGGCAGCCGGAGCTCACACAACCCATCATTCGTTGTGCTTGGCAAAAGTGCTGGCCACTATGAAGGGAAAGCATGCCGAAGCCTCGAGGTACACCTGGTACGTTGAATAAGCCTCTGAATACTTACTTTCAATGATAACGAGGGGTTGGAAAGAGTCTTACCTTGACATGATCAGCGCCGACCTTGATCTTGCCCCATGATACCGCCTCGTCGGGTCTTGCCCCAGCATCGCTGCCATCGAATTCCTGTGCAGTATTGATATAGACCGCTGACTCGGCGCCGTTGCGCATCAGACACGCATTCGCGATATGATGCTTGATAATGCCACCGCCAAGAATAATCATGCCCGCACGCTTGGCCCGCACAGCTATCGTATTGATACGACGGATATCCGCAACAATGTCAATCTTGAGCTGCCGAGGTGACGTCTTGAACGTATGGAAATACAGCATGTCGCCTAGGCTTCCATCTGTTATGGCGGGGCAGAAAACGGGGATATCGTTCTTGTATGCCCAGTAGTATACGGAACGTGGGTCGTTTATCTCTTTGCCCAGACGGTGAATGACCTTGGAAGGAGTCCAGTTGATCTCGTCTTCGGTCCCTTTTGAGGCTTCTTGTTCCTCGAGCATAGTGTCCAGGATCGGCATCACCCAGTCCTCGAATGCGCAGTAATTTGCGTTGGGTACCATGAGGTTACCGATACGGTTGAGACCCTTCGAGCGCATTTCTGCACCTGAAGCATGGAAAGACGACATGTAGGTATCTCCCAGGCACTTGATGAAGTCCTCTTCTATCCCGCCAGCTGTTGTCACGATGGCTGAGACGTGTTTGTGCTCGACTAGCCAGCGGAAGATGCCCCCGCAGACCAGACGAAATCATGTTGGACGTGTAACCCAGGAAAATGGTGGTTCGTTCTGTGCCAGTTTCCGGATCCCGCCATCTGCGCATGTCGTTAATGATGCGTACGGCTTCGCCCATTGCAGACGCCTGAAAGCCCATGTTTGACATGCCTGCCATCAGGTCGTCGACGGTAATGGGGCGGCCCTTGAAGGCGTTGAAATCAATTTCTGTAACCTTCTGGGCATCTTCCGGGAGGGCCTCCGAGGATACCAGCACGGCGGCTGTTGCCCCCATCGGAGGCTTGTTGTCTCCCTGGGTATCTTGGGAAGCCATGATGCGGTGGCAAAAAGATACGGGCTCAAACAGACGCTAGAGAGCGTTGCTCTCGTCCACAATGAACTGCGAATTTTTTTCTGTCCTGGGAAAGGCAGATAAATATCCGTCCCTTGTTGTGTTATAACAATCTAGTTATCAGGTTCGGTAATGTGAGCTGCCGCAACTTAATTCGAAAGTTTCGCCCTATGGGGTCTCCACGGTACAAGGGTTAAGTACCGAAGTATCCTCTCCTCCAAAAGTGGGTTGTCGAAGAGGCCGGGCCGTCTGTTGCAGAAACAAGAGCAGCGTTCCCAGGCGAAGTTTTGGAAGTTGCGGTATCAAGCTGACCTTGGTAGACTCCTGATTTGAAACCAGACACTCCAACTGCGGCGGTCGTCATTCGAAATCCAACCATTTTCGATGTAGACCAGGACCTTTGAAGGCTGGCAGCCAGTGTACTCAGTACTCAGTACTCCGTACTTCGAGTTACTTCGAAAGTATCCGTAGTACGGAGTACGAAGTGGGTCTTCAAATGCCATCATGGGGGCAGATATTTCGGAACGAACTGAAGAAGAAGAAAGTGGCACAGCTCGTCCATTATTCCCCTAAACGCTTGCGTCGGCGTGTCTCTACACAACGTAGGGCCGTGCGACCTAGGGAAGCCCCCCAAGGCCGCATTTCCAATCGACGGACAATCCATCTCCATATCCATGGTGTTAGCGTTACCTACTCCTGCGTGGTTGGCGCATGCGTCAATCAGGTAAGTTAACTAGTTACGTTAACCAACTGCCACTTTCGCGGTGGTGCCTGTCTGGCCGCCAAGGTCCAATGACACCCCACGATTTAACGATTTGAGACAAGCTCGCAAGATTGAACGAGTGGCGTTGGTACTTGGGTACATAATGCACACTCGCCTCGCACCTGAAGATGAGAGAGAGATTTGAGCGTAAAGATATATCCCAGGCTTCCCACCTGGCCATGGTAATAGAAAGTAAGCCCATGACGGATCATTAAGAAAGTATAAGTAAGTGCCCTTACCATCTGTCGGAAGGTCAAGCTAGGAGACGAATTTGATGATACGGAGTACACTGGACACATTTCGAGTTACCAAATTCAAGCCCCACCTGCTTTTGCAAGTCTACTTCTGGGTAGTTACGGAGTACGGATGCACTGTACTAACTACGTACTACGTAGTTACCATCCTCCCATGTCTACCCCCCGGGCCAGTCAGGTGCGCCAGAGCGTTTTGACGAAGGACGTACTAGCGCTGCCCGCTAGCGGCATCCTGGTCTATGCGCCGCCAGGTCGAATTTCGAGATCCATCTCAGCCTCCAGCTCCTTGACTTGACCTCGCATCTCCAACGCGCAAAACAGCATTTTCGGCGATTAGAGAGACAATAACACGGCGTCCTCGACCTCGAGACCAGCTGCTATCGGCTGCAACTTCCTCCAGCAACACCCGACACCCGGAAACAGAGCCGTATCCGTTACGCGTCTTCGTATTGGACCTGGGCTTCATTCAATCCGTTGGTTCAAAGTTCCACCTGGCCCAAGTTCTCCCACCACGTATTCCGCCACCATCCACGGCATCGACACTCACCCAGCTCGCATGAGAACTCAACACGAATCCCCGTAACGGCGGACCTCTCTAACCCTCACTGGCCATGTACGTGTGAAATTTCTTCCTTCAATTCTTTACAAATCAGACCATTGCCTTCGCTGTTATATCACCATCTCCTGCGCTCTGCTTCTCTTCATCTTGAATCCGACAATGAAGAACCGATGCAACAGTCTCGTCAGTTCAGCTCGTGGAGGGGTCGTCGAGGAGCACCCTCGATAGGAACTCATCCTAACTTCCACCTGCCCCATTTCCTTCACTCTCCTGCTCACTGCGCATCTGCTTCTAGGGCTTCCCGGTATCCTGGATCAAGATACGATGGCGAGTCACGCCGTTCGAGGTCACGCGATCGCTCTCCGGACCGCTACAATGATCGCGCCTCTCAGTACAGTGACGGGGGGCCGAGGCGTCCGTCAGGGGAAACCCGCACCAACAACGCCGCCTTTCAAGCAAATCGTGACGGCTTTCGAGACACTTTACCAAGGGACCCACCGCGAGGACCCAGAGCTCTTATAGATGCACCCATCGGACCTCGAGGTGGATTGGGGGGGAGTTTCGAGGCAGGGGCCGTGGCAGAGGAAGGGGATGGCGTGACGATAGCCGCGATCGAGGCAGAGACCGTGATCTTGACTTCAGAGACCGACGAGACCCGCCCTTTAGGGATGACCGAAGTAGGGAGCGCGAGCGGGATTGGCGCGACAGGGACCGCGACAATTTCCGTGGGAGGAGGCCCTCACCGCGCGGGCGGTCGCCGCTGGGCAGGGACTTTAGAGACTCCAGGGATCCGAGGGATGCTCCTTTGGGCGTCGACGCAGATCGCGCACGTCGTGGCTCAAGAGATGGACCACTCTCTGCTGGTTCGTCCAATTCTGACCCACCGTTTGGCCCACCGTCGTATCGCGGTGGATTTGGAGGCCGAGGTCGCGGCAGGGGACGCGGGGACTGGGACCGAGTTCGTGGCAGGCCCTTTTATGATGACCGTGACCGCGACCGTGACAGGTTCGGATCTGGCCCAAGGGCGCGCTCCCAGGACGGTCGTTTCCGGGATCGAGATGATCGTGACCGCGATGCGCGCTTCGTGCCCGATAGCGACATTCGCTCACGTGATTCGCGAGATGACCGCGAGGCTCGCGAACGTGAGATCCGAATGAAATCGGATCGCACTTCTCACGAACCTCTGCTTCCTGCAAGAGATGTCTCGCCTCCACCTGTTGCACCTGCGGCACCATCTTTTGGCTCGGTACCGAATCGAAACTCGTCGATATCAGAAGCCAGCCCCGTGACAGCCAAGGCTCCTCCGACGGGCCCTAGGGCCTTCAAAGACGACCGCCCTCCTCCGACAGGACCTGCCTCCGCAACCGAGACTCGATTTCCCCCTACTGGACCATCAAAACCTCCTTACCCCGAGGGTAGTCCAGTGATCCCTTCCGGTCCCCGCGCTCAACGTCCAGGTCCTTCCTCTAAGCAATGGATTAACCCCAACCTCAAGCGTGGGCCCGAATCCCCGAAAGCCATTCGTTCTCAAAGCTTTGTACAGACTCGATTTCCAGGATTTCGACCAGATGACTCTCGCCCAGATCACCATCCTGAAGGGGAATGGCGACCCCGCAGCAGCGATGCAAAGGCTGAGTTTCGAGTAGCTGTTGCAGATGGCCAGCTTCGTGAGCTCCACATCCACGACTCGGCCGATTACACCAACAGAAATGGCAACGAAGGAAGACCACGGTCGGCCGGCTCGCCTTTCGGCAGAGGCTTCAAACCCAAGGACGCAACGGATGAGTCGGAGTCGGAA
This sequence comes from Arthrinium puccinioides, assembly GCA_022414665.1. Classification (NCBI taxonomy): domain Eukaryota; kingdom Fungi; phylum Ascomycota; class Sordariomycetes; order Amphisphaeriales; family Apiosporaceae; genus Arthrinium; species Arthrinium puccinioides. The sequence goes on from JAIUNF010000005.1 coordinate 1,993,203, forward strand.
GAAGGTGCCGTTTCAGAATCAGATGGTCAACCAAGCAAAGATTACCATGTTGCTGCCGAGAAGCGACCGGCTCCAGATGTTCGCAACCCGCGAGTCGCTCGCAGGCCAGACTCACATCTGCGATCAGCCCGCTTGTCTCTCCGTCGAAAGCACGTTCCTCGGCCTCCCGTGGTTGACGAAAGCTCTGAATCCGACGACGAAGAGATTGGCGACATGATAGAGTCTCAAATGAGCGAGACTGAAGCGAAGCTTCAGCAGCTAGGAAGTGCCGGAGACTTGGTGCCCTTGGATGCCATTGTTCGCCATGCATTCATATCACTCGAGGCTGTCAATAAGCTCGTACTAGGACAAGAAGGCCTAAATGCTATGGTGGGCAAAATTGCAGAATCCATCAAGGTCCTGCCAGAAGAGCCGCAACTGTCCAGCCCACCACGACGTAAAGATACTCTTGTTGCCGATGCCGTCATGGAGGTGGACCACGATGAAACACAGGAACAAAACCTCGACAAGGCAGAGAGACAGGACGAAGAAGCAATACCGAAAGAGGAGGCCACGGCGCCGATAGGCACGAAGACGATGTCGTCACCAATTATCACAAGGGCTCCTCTCCCCCGAGCGCCTCTACGGCAGAGCTACCGCACCCGTCGATAGAACAGGATGTCGACATGATGCCAACCGGTATGCCCGCTGCGGATCGTTTGAAACAGAAGGCTGATGATGGCGACGTGGTTATGGAAGATGTAACCATGGCGCCCACGCACAACCATGGACTACTTGATGTACCTGAGAATGTCCATACCAACGGAGTGGTTTCGCCCAAGTCCCACAGATCGTCGCTGTACCCTGGAGACGAGCCCCCTTTGTCGACGGGCAGGAGTAAACGAGGCACAAGCACACCGTCCCCGGCAGAGGACGATGACGAGACCGATATCGATGACATCGACTCCAGAGCTGTCGAGAATGTTCGTGTACATATGAATACACCGCCTCTCAACAGTTTGCCTGATTTCGATGAGAAGCCGTGGTTTGAAGACAGAGCTTTCATGAAGTCTATGGATATACCGAATCCCGCCCTCGAGTCTTTCATTTTTAAACGATTAGAGGGTGACGATTTGGTCCGGACGACCGAACAGCATAAGCTACGTAAGATTTACAAGGGCAACTACGAGGCCTACCTACGTTTTACCATGTCTGATGACCCGGTCGCCGTGAAAAGCCGGGATAAATTCCTCAGCGTTCCGGGCGGGTACGAAGCTCCAGCACAAAAGGTCGGATTCAACGGCGAGTCGAAGGCTGAGTCAACGAGGCGGAGCCGGTATGCCTCGGAGCGAGATCTGGAAAGGATTCTTAAAGAATCTCAACAGATTGAAGACGCGAAGAGGGAGCGCCAAGAGCAAGTACAGAGGGAGAAGTACAGGAGCGAGAAGGAGGCTGTACTGCCGATTCAGTATCAAACACCCAAAGACAGGGAGGACGACTTTTTCACGGACACAAGTGGTCATCTTGATCCCGATAAGATTGTGTCGGCTTGGGAACTGCTGCCGCCAATCAACAATTTCACCGAGGAGGAGGTTGCCCTTTTTGAGAAAGCTTACTTGGAGTTTCCAAAACAATGGGGTAAAGTTGCTGACCCATTGCCAAGAAGAGATTTTGGAACCAGCATCCAGTTCTATTACCTCAAGAAGGAGAAGGAAGAGCTCAATTTGAAGGAGAAGCTCAAGAAACGCCCCAGGCAGCGTAAGAGAGGCCGGGGCAAGCAGAGATCAAGCGCACTCGTTTCGGAGCTCGGAAATGGTGACGAAGGGAACGAGGAGGCCCAGGAGACTGGTGAGAATGGCGAACTACGGCGACGACCGCGACGAGCTGCTGCTCCTACGTTCAACTCGGAAGCCACACCGGCCACTGACGGTGAGGGTACAGGTACTTCTACACCAAGCCGCAAAGGCACAGCAGCGAGACAAGACGGTGGACCTGAAAAGACTGGACAAAAGCGTGGCCGGCGTGCTGCCAAGGATAAGGAACCAAAACAGCCGCGAGTCAACCCTGCGTTGGCAGCAGCGCCACTGGGGACAGCGACTGCTAAAGGCAGCCGATCTCGATCCAATTCCCGCGTCCAGCTTCCTTCTGAATGGGCTATTTCCCACACTCCGGGGGAGGTGCCCCGTGTGCCCGCCCAGTTCGAACTGGCTCCAAATACGTCGGTGATGACGCCAGTCTCTATACAAGCCCCTTTTATGCCCACGAAGCCGATGCTCAGCCCGGAGCGTCCGATGCCGCCGACTATTCCCAGCACCACATCGGACGTGATGGCTCCGCCGCCGTTAAGACCCGAGCCGCCGCCGCAGCCGCAGCCGCAGCCGCAGCCGCAGCCGCAGCCGTCAATGGCGACACCGTTCGACATAGGCCATGCGTCTTCTGCAGATCGAAAGGCGGGGCCTCAAGTTTCGAGCTATTGGAGTGTTCCCGAAGCAACGGACTTCCCTGCGCTGCTTCGCTCATTTGGCAGTGACTGGGCAGCCATTGCGAATCACATGCGCACAAAGTCGATGGTGATGGTACGTATCGACATGCCTTGTTGAAACCCGTCGTATTGAATTACATTAACAGATTTTCAAGGTCAAGAACTACTACGCTCGTCAGAAAGACAACGGTAAGGATTGGGAGACCATTGTGAGCGAGGCGGAAAGTAAGAAGGCCCGGGGTGAGCCGTTGCCGGTACCGCCTACACCCACGCCTGCTGTGAAGAAGCGATACGATACGGCGTCTATAAACCGTCCCCTCTCCACGGACGTGATTATGGAGGATGTGCCCCCAACCAAAATCGAGCAGCCACCGCCGGCACCGCCGTCTTCGCAGTCGATGACGGGCCGCTTCAACGTCCCCATTGCCGCCGCACAGCCTCAGCAGCCGGTGGTACAGTCTCCGTTTACTCAACCACCGCAAACCTCCCAGGCACTGGCTCCTACGCAGGCTGCTACACCGGCGCCGCCAACGAGTCAGCCGCATGTTCAGCCTATTGTCACACAATCGATGTCACCATCGGTCCGTCCACTCCGAGCGCCGTTTGCTTACCCCGAAAGAGACCGGGAGTCTATCATGTCACCGTCGGGCAGGACGCCCCTGGTGCCCCAGAAAGCCTCTCCTTTGGGCCAGTCTATGCCTGTCAGTGAGCCTCTTCAGGCGAGACACGCATTGCCTGGCTCCCTGGTGGATGCTCAGGCAGAACGCCACAGAATGGAGCTAAAGCCGGCAAAGGAACAGCCTCGTCAACAAGATCGTCAGCCGCCACCGTTGCGCGTAAAGCAGGAGCCCGACATGGGCTCACCATACGAAGCTTACGGCGCTACGATGCAACCAGGTCGAATCTCTTCCGCAAGACAAGAGAACTCACCACGGATACGTCCTCCAGAGGCACCTCGCGCTGTAGTCCCTGCCCCGCAGGCTCCCTTCACCAGTATTCTCCAGCAGCAGCCAGGTCGTGGGCTATTGAGCGAGCTTAACCCTTCTTCGCCAGCACCCCCGCGTCCGCTATCAAGAATGTCACGGCCGGTGTCTGATAGTAGTATACCCGGTGAATCCTTCATGACTCCACCTGCCCAGCCAACACCACCGGCAGTTGCCGCCCCGCCCCCTCGGCCAGCAGAACGCAAAACATCGAGCATCATGTCATTGCTTAACGATGATCCCCCACCGCCTCCCCCGAAGAGGATCGCTGAGATTCCAGCGGCAGCCTCCCGACCTACACCAACACCCCCGCCTCAAGGCAGCAACCGTCCCCCGCCACCACCCCCGCCTCCTTCTCATGTCCGGCGGGAATCTGGTATGACAGAGCCTCAGGGATATGGGGCGTACGGGCGTGGCCCTCCTCCAGCGCCATCTTCAATGCCCTCTCTCAAGCCTTACAACACTGCCTCGCCGCGGATGGAGCCCCAGCCTCTGGGCACACCAAGGCACATGGTCATAGACGCCCCAGGAGAACGGCTCGATCCGGAATACTTTGGCCGCCAGCGTCAATATTCATCTCCACATCAACAGCATGTACAAGGTGGTAATTCGCCACAAGTCGGTCATCCTTATCCAGTGCAGAGCCAGCCTCCTCAAATGCCGTATCAGCCACAGTCTGGATATCCGTTCGGTGCACCAACGCAGCAAGCTCCAAACGCAGCTTCGCCGCCACCTCAGTACGGTAGCCATCCGCCTGTAACACGCGGGCATGAGCCACCTCCTCCGCCGGGTCGGGACATGGGCCGGGACATGAACCGTGAGATGGGCCGGGACATGAACCGTGAGATGGGTCGGGACTTGAATCGTGAGATGGGTCGAGACCTAAACCGTGAGATGAGCCGAGACTTGAACCGCGAGATTGGTCGAGATATGAACCGCGAGATGGGTCGAGACATGACCCGCGAGATGGGCCGAGACATGACCCGCGAGATGGGCCGAGACATGACCCGCGAGATGGGTCGGGAGCCGGGTCGAGAGATGAGCCGTGATATTGGTCGCGAGATGGGCCGTGAGATGACACGGGACATGGGCAGAGAGATCAATCGCGATATGAGCCGCGAGATGGGTAGGGATATGGGTAGGGAGATGGGTCGGGAGATGGGATGGTCTGGTCATCCATCTCAGGCCATGCAGCCACAGCAACAACAGTGGCCACCAAAAACGGCACAGCCCCTACCTACTCAGTCTCCCTGGGCTGCACAGCATGCAACGACGACCAAGCCGCCTCCACCCAGCAGCTCGGTACCTCCGCAGCAGACGTGGGCAGCACCTCGTACACATGATCCTAGGGAGGCCATGAACCTTCGCGACGCTAGAGACCTCTACCCTCAGCACCGGCAAATGCAGCATCCCATGCAACCTCAATATGCCCCAGCTCCACGAGGATCAGAGCCACCGCCTCCGCAGGCCCCCTCAGCATACCACCGCTACCCCGCAACTTCAGTACCCGGACGAGATATGCGTGACCCTAGTAGAAGCTACACACCAGTCAGCTACGATGCCCGGGTTGGATATGCGCCACCAATGACCCAGGACATGCGCGAAGCACAAATGAGAGATCAGCAGATGAGTCAACAGCAGCAGCAACAACAACAGCAACAGCAACAGCAACAACAACAGCAACAGCAACAGCAACAGCAACAGCAACAGCAACAACAACAACAACAACAACAACACCAGCACCAGCACCAGCAGCAGCAGCAGCAACCACCACACCAGACACAGCAATCCCTGTTACAGCAACAGCTAAGACCCCAGGAGCGCAATTTGTATGACAGCCGAGCCCCAGCTCCCGATAGATACGGTCGCTAGTAGCTGTCCTCGTCTTTCGGTTGCCTAATGGTCAGGTCACTCATCTCAGACAGGTCACCAGGGTGGCTGCTGCTGTGCTTTGTCTGCGTTCATAGGGCTGATGTTTCCTTCTTGTTCCTCACGTTGGTCCTACATAGGTTTCAAATCCTTAAGGACTGTCAAAAGGCATTTATCCTGAAGGACATGCGCCTGACAACAACGCGTCTGTTTCTTGTACGATGATTTACAGGGGTGTTGGAGGGTACCCATCTATTCATATTGGTGTTAACAGGGAAGTCGTACATCTGATGCAATTGGTCGAGGCACAGAGCACTTGTATCCGAGGTTAGGAGTCTTTTCACGAGAACGCAGGGCGGACTGGATGGTTGGAAGATGATTTCCTGGTTCTGAGACTCTATGTACATGGATTGGCATTTTGAGAGGAACAAGCGAGCCTGAATTTAGTGCACTGCACCTTGTAGAGAGCATATACAGAATACGAAGCCATTAATGGTTGAATTGACATCTTCGCGCTTACTGTGGACCGTGTTTACTTCCCCCGAGCTGCTTCACGTGTAAGCTTTGTGCAGATGCTTAGTTGTGGGCAATGCAGTTCCTGCTTCTCGAATACCTTTTCTCCAGTGATCATGATCAAAGTGTGTAGGCTCTAGAAGACGCTTCTTATTCTCTCATCAACACCGCCAGCGATGCCCCAATGAACCCCAGTGCTCCGAATACGAGCATGAAAAGAGGTGTCCACGAGCCAGGCTTTATGGATGAGGCGAGAATCTGGTCAAAGATATCATCCAATCGCTTGGCCATCTGTACATCTCCAAAGTTGTTCTTGACTCGCGAAATGCCAGTTTGTGATATGTTGGCAAGCTCCTCCTTTGAAAGCCGGCATAGCACCTTGTCCATGACTTCAGTCCACTCTCCCACCTCAGTCGGGGATCTGAGCCAGCCAGTCTGGCCTTCCAGAACGGTTTCAAGAGGACCGCCCGTGTTCGTCGCCAAGACGGGAACGCCCGCTAGCATGGCTTCCAGGGGCACGATGCCGAAGTGTTCGTTGGCTGGGGTGTATATCAGCAGCTGTGTGGAGCGCAAGAGTATCTCCTTGAGCAGGTTGGGCACCGAGAGCAGGAACACGACGTTGATATTACGAGGCACTTCAAGAGCCGTCACCATGGTCTTGGTAGTCACGCTGCTGAGTCCCAAGCTCTCGGCTAGGGCTACCAGCTCTTTGTGGTAGCTGACGTTCTCCTGAATACGATTGTCGTACCCCCCAGCCACAACAAGTCGAACACCCTTTCGGGCCTCTGGGCTTAGTCCGGCGTACGCCTTGATGGCCAGGGCAACGTCTTTCTTGCGCTCGAATCGGTTGATGCTCAGTAGGAACTTCATCCCGTTCCATATCGGCTTCTCGTCACTCCCGTTTGCCGTCTGGGTCTTGGTGTCGACACAAGGGTAGACCGTCTCAAAGCCCTTATCACCCTTATCCCGAGCCAGGCCGGGCCAAGTTCGTCTGACGACTCCTTTGGTGAAATTCGAGTTGACGGCAATGGCGTCGGCAAAGCTCATGCTCCATTGTTCAACCCAGTCGAATGGGATACGGTAAGCCCGCCTCCACCATTTATCTCTTCCCTGGGCCAGCAGCAGATCCGGGAAGTGGCAGTAGAACAGGATGCGGCCCTTGGGGTAGAGAAACTGCAGCAGCGGCAGGCCGGCGCTAAGCTGATCGATAAAGAAGGCGTCGGGCGCGAGGTCTCCGAGCTCAGATGAGAAATAGATCTGTAAAATTAGGTGCAGTTGTCGGAGGATAGCACATAGGATGCTAAAGCGTGCGAGGATGGAAGGGGGGACGATTGTGTTGCCGCGCACGCGGACGTCGAGAGTGCCTGTGAGTTCCCTTGGGATTAGACATTGTGCAAGGGGCAGTGACAGCTAGTGACAGCTATTGACAGCTAGTGACAGCTAACATACCATCGCGGGCCTCGTCGAAGCAGTGACTCGGATCACAATGACTGGTGAACACTACGATTTTGTGTCCACGATTCTGAAGGCTAACAGCAGCATCGACTACTAAGCGCTCAGCGCCGCCAATGCCCAGGTCTGGATGCAGAAAGACTATGGTCTTTCGCTTGGTGTTATGTGTCTTCTCTCCTGCCATTGTGCTGTTTCGTTGGCAACAAACACCATCATTTGGGTCAACGAGTGTGGAGAGAAAGAAGAGGAGCTGTTGGAATTGTGAAGGGATGAATGGACCGACGCGACTCGCGTCAAGTTAGAGCTGTCCTTTTCAGCCCTATGCTAACGCTGCCCCACCCAGAAGAGCAGAGATGACCGCAGTACTCCGTACAACGTAGTTATCCGTAGTTCACTAACGTTAGATGCTCCGCACGGAAACCGTCACCCAACTAGCGCGAGTGGCCATGGTCCCCTCGGTCTGATGACTAACGTTAAGTCACGGGTATATGGGTCGTCGCTTCTGTGCTACACACACAATTGACCTGACACACAGAAGAGAGGGGAGAAAACTTTCTATCAAGTAAGTGCTATGCTCATTGAACCGAAAATAGCCATATCGGCCACGCTATCTCATTCTTGCCAATCTCGCAATGAGCCGACATTGATCAACTCTAATCTTGCTCCCATCACATGAACCGCCATGATGATCCCCGAATCGGGATCAACTGCATACCCGCCGGAGAGGAAATCCCCTCTCCGGCACCTGTTAAGAAAGTCAAGGTCCAAAATTCGTGCGCAATCATAAGCAGAAAAATACAACGCCCATGACGTTTGGCGTTTGGGGGAAGGGGGAAGGGGGGGTATGTAGATGAATGCCAGATGCCGAACTCGCAAAATGTTCCCCCAAGTCCAACAGATCCTGTATTCCTTCATAACGTGCAGAAAGACCTCTTGTTGCGCCATCTAAATGGAGAATCCGTCCCAAATTCATACACATAGAAACCAAATGCAGCCATCATCCGACTGCTTGCCTATGGGCCATGCATGCGCCCAAACATCCTCGCCATGGTCCGTTGGGCTGTTCAGTCACTGACTACGTAGTCAGCCTCCACACCATCCAGGTCGTCCTCGTCGCTCGGTCGGCCTTGTCTATAGTGTGAAACTAGCCCCAGCTCTGCCCTGATGTCTCGTTGTATTCGCAAAAAGTACTTCCTGAGGCTGGCCAGCCCGCGCAGAAATCCACCGTCGGGTTCGTCCGGGTGATGTGGAGGGCACGGCTTATCCTGCGTCAAATCATCCGGCGTGACGCTGTTGGCAAAGTCGGCAATCTTGAAGTCAATCTCCTTCTTGTTGCGTCGCCTCCGCCTTGCCCCCATCGACTCCTCAGTATCTGTCGCAAAGTCCGTGGTTGAATCATCCATGTTCGGATCATACTCCTCCTCTGAATTCTCCTCGTCGTAAAACATTAGGAGACTAGCCGCGTAAAAGCGGTAGCCACGCAGACGCCTGACCGTCTCCTCGAGTTGCGCCAATTTCTGTAGAATATTCGGGATGTGACGTAGCACGCTCGAGTCATCGACGCCATTGGACAAGAACAACGTCAAGGCCTGTTGGAATTCATCCCCGGCCTTGATGTCTCGTCCATAGTACTTGTCTTTGAAGATGTACTTCTGCTGTCTTACGTCCCAGGTCTGCAATCCGCAGACACGAACTCCCAAATCTCGTGAAGTAGTGCCTGCACATTTGCGCCGCTGTGATTCCCGCTTCTTCGGTGTTGCCTCGACACCATATTGGCGAGTTCCCATTTTCAAGTCCATGATGCAGGGGCGTTTCATACCGGCAGTCAGGTCCTCTAGAAGAAGAAAAAACTTGATAGACTCCTGCTGCGTTTGGGCTTCTTTCGGATTGACGGGACGTGGTATTTTTGCCACGTCCATCGCCGGGCGAGCGACTTCCGAGGGGGTATCAGGTGAGTGATGGGACAGGCCCAGAGTTTCAGCCGATTCCTCGTGTCCCGTGGGATTGGACATCGGAGCAAGACTATCCTGGTCATTGTTGTCGAGGGGCGGCGTGTCTTTTGCCTCACTGTCCTCCTTGTATTCCGAGTCATCCACCTCTTCGAAATACTTGAGGTCGCCACGAGAGCCCGAAACCTCACTTGGTTTCCTTCGAAGCCCTGTCCCGGAGTACCTTCGCTTGCGTCGTTGCTGAAGGGGAAATTGCTCCGTCAATGTGTCGGCTTCGGGCGCACTAGTTCCCGTGACGTCCTTAACGTGCTCCCCCGCGTCGACCTTGAGCAGGTCATCCTCAGCTCCGATATCACTCTGAGTTTGAGTGAACAGCGGCTTGGGCCTCAAGGGGCTGTGTCCGTGTAAGAATGATGTGCTGCCATCAGGCTCAGCTTTGCAGCGCTCCAAGGCGGGGTCTGGAGCAACGGACCGCATGGTACCAGGAGGGGCCGCCCGGCGGGAAATGTATCGTTGATGAGAAGCTGGTTTTTGGTGTTTCTGAACCGCAATGGGCTGCTTGAGGAAAGCGTCATTGAAGACTTCGTTTCGAAGACGCTTATTTACCGTAGTAGCGCCCCAGCTCTTAGCATGGCGGTCCTCCAAGGTAGGGCGTCGCACAAAGCCACCCTGGCTGCTCGGTCTCTTGGTTTCCTCGTTGCCGACTGAGCTAATGACAGCCTCTGACGCCCTTCTAAGACGGTGCGCAGGCGCAGGCGACGAAGGTCGTAGCAGGCTTCGAGGGAGAATATGCTGGTTATCCATAAAGGTCACAGTAGGGATCGAAGTCGGCGCAGACTGCAAAGATTGGCTGATGATCCTACGGTGCTCTTTGTTCTCATGCAAATGATCATTTGGAGCCTTGGCAGTACCGGAACTTGAAGGCTCCTTGGGGCCAGCCTGGGAAGGATTCTGCTCTATAATCTTCTCGTCTAAGACTGGCACATCGTCCCCCCTCTTCGCTATTGACTTTCGCCGCGGCTGCTTCTGGAACGTGACATTGAGAACGCCGATATACCTACATCAAGGTCGTCAGCATTATGTCAATCAGATGTCACGATGGGGTAGGTAGGTGGAGCTGGTCATCAACCCCGGACGGCTCGGAAGGGTTGGGCGGGCTTACCTTGGCAGAAACGGTAACAGATCACGGTGGAACCGCTCAATGTTTTCGTAAAATTTGTTTTCACTGTTGTTGAGCTGCTTACACACAGCGCGTTTCGAGAATCTCCATATGGTGGTGTGCCCACCAACTTGGTGCTTGTAGGGAATAAGCTCAATTGCCTCGAGTGGTGTCTTGGGGGCAAGCTGGTGATCATGCACGTTTTCATCGTAATACTGTGAGACGGACCGCGTCAAGGTTGTGCTCGCTTCGTGGTGCGCAACCTCACCCAAGCCAGTGTCCTCTTTGATGGTGTCCTCGTGAGACGCCAGTACAGCATCGCCCGTCAGCTCGTCAACAGCGTTCTCATGGGCGACTTCGCCATTATCGTCCGTGGCTTGGTCGTGGTCTTCCTCCGGTTCGTCAGCTTTGACCAACCAAGGGACCGAGTCTTCCACCATGGAAGGTCGATGGAGCGGATTCGGTCTGCCAGCTTTAGTCGAGGCCGGAGCAGGCGCCTCCATTGACTCTTCCAACCCATGATGAGGGACGAATACCGCCGAGGAGATCTTCTCCTCACTCGATTCTTCACCATCCTCTGGGGCTTCGCCGGTCTCGGTACTTTCACCTGAGAGATGGTGCTGGTGCTGCTCCATGGCCATGTCCGATGACGAGGTCGCAACATCGGGTGTCTTCGTGTGCTCCGCCGCTAGTGCGTCCGTGACGGGCTCTTGCTCCCCAAATAGGGGCGAGCCCTGCTCTCGCTCGGCGAAGCCGTTCGTAGAGGCACGTAAACTGAAGTAGTCATGCTCGCCGGCTTCTAGATCTGAAGGTGTTTCAATTGCAGAATTACCAGACGCAAACGACGAGACGCGCGTGAGGCCCTGTGGACTGCGGAGACTGTGGTGTGGCGAACCATTGTCGGATGATGCCGCGGTGCCAGCAGAATGTAGTGCTTGCAGCTCTCCCTCCAACCCCTTGCTGTGTACTGACTTTCCCCGAAGATGACTGGCAGTCCTCGTTTCTTTGCGTTTCGCCAGCTCATTGGGCAACCCTTCCTTGAAGAAACGAAGACTGTGGCTAGCTTTTCTGCTGCGCGTCGGTTCCACTCCGGCGAGAGCCTCGGCGATAGACTTCTCGACCTGGCCTGCCTGCGTGTCGTGCAAGTCCTCTCGGCCAATGGACCAGGCCTTTTCCGGGCCCATTGACACCGTCCGCTCGGCTCTCCAAGCCCGGTACTGTATGCGCGTGTCAGACGCGCCGGCGTTGTCACCGGAAGCCGTTGCTAGAGAATCAGCATCGTCAAGCGCTTCAGGTTGAGGAACGGACGCCAAGCTCTTGTCTTCTAGGGCCGCACGGGATATGTATATTTCGCCAGTATTGGAAGAACGGTAGCCAGTGACGTCGTATTGGTGGGTTCTGATTTCTTTGCGTGTACGTTCCAGCGACCTTGGCCTCCCTTTGATTTCAGCGAGCGAGGATCGTGGACTTGTAACCGTACGATGTTCGACCGGGGCCGGCATGCTGAGGGCAGAAGACGGACCGACAGGGTCAGAGTCGGCAATGCTGGTGGGGGATGCCGTTCCAGCGTCGGCGAAGATGGGTGTCGCTGCGGTCCCAACGTCGGTAGACGTAGAATTGACGAGGGATGAGTCCAAAACCCTCGGCGTTAGGGAAGCGCCGCAGTTCTGGCTCTTGCCCACAGAGTCATTGTGTATACCGGCTGTAGTCCGGTCGGTCGCCGCGCTGAGTGCGTTGCTGTTGCGGGTGTTAATACTGGTGGCGGTGCTGGTTTGCGCGGACTTCTGCTCGGGACGTCGAGGGTCCGGCTGAAGGTGGGATGGAGGAGGATGGGAAGGGATGCCCCGAGCAGAAGCAAGAGCCTGTGTCAGTAGAGAGGGCCCGGCAGATCTCACGGAGGAGACGGTGGGAGGTCGCGACTTTTTATTGAAGCCCTGATCGGCGACGGGGTGCGAGGTCAGCGCGGCCGGGACTGCGACTGGGTCTAGCACTTGGGCGGGGACTGGAACGCGAGATGGATTACTATGGTCGACGATACCCGTACCCAAAGATGTACCTGTACCTGTAGCCACATCCTGTACGGCAGCAGATGAGACATTGGCGGTGGTAAAGGGTACAGGTTCGTCATCTAGCAACCTCGCGGAAGGGGTGTCATTCGTGGTGCCAATGACGACAGCTGTTGCAGCTCTAGGGCCCACGCCATCCGCGTCTCCTTTTGAGCCTGCATCTGCATCTGCTACGGCTCCCCGTTCTAGACACACACCTTGGAGGGTGCTGGTGGAGGAAGAGGAGGAGGAGGAGGAAGAGGAGGGCACGAAGAGGGTGGGTGTGTTGGGTGCCGCGGCCGGCACGTTGAGCTGCGCGCTCTCATCACTCCCCGGATGAGACGGGGTAGTGGCAGAGAGGGAGTTCACCGATGCAACGGATGCGGCATTTTCGGGCTGACAGGACGGATGGGACATGAGGTGAACATCTGGCGAGCGCTGCGACAATGTGGGTAGATTGATTCGCGGCGGCAAGGCGTTGGGAAAACCCTGGTTTTTTCTTCCGGTGTGGTGTCGGGTGTCGCGCGGTCGTTTGTACTTGGGCAAGTACGGTCAGGTCAGTATGGGTATCCGTATCCGTACTGGGTGAGATTAAACAAATGCGACTGATAAGACGTCAGGGATTAGGGGTGGAAAGAGGGTACGTAGTGCCGTGTAGTGCAGTACTTGGTGATGTACTTGTTGCGTTCTCGGTTCCCATTGACGTACAGGCCAGTACCGTACGCAACCTCGATTACTTCTTCCGGTACTTGTTGGCCAGGAGGTGGTTGGTGGCGTTGGGCAAATGTTCCTTATTTATCTCGCACCGCACGCAACTGAAAGGCAAACACGGAGGGGTCACTACCTATCACTAGCGGGCCAGGGGGGGTGGGGGAGGGGAGCCAACAAGGGAAGGGGAAGGGGGCCTGTGCAGGGTACTTCAGATGTCCGGCTACCTTGGAAATATTCTCCGCTATCGCTCAGGTTGAAATGTGATTTGGTACCCGACACAATGGCCACAGAATCCAGGCCCATCAACGATGGGGCAAGACCGAGTTAGTCGGTATCCCTCGGTGGAAATACCGTAGTGCAGCACACAATGGCCTGGGTCGATCATGGGGTTGATTGCGATGTAACCGACTGGGTGGCCAGGGGAAAGGGGGTACTTAGCCACGTGTTTTGATCTTGAAAGATAACTTGAGTGTCCGCCTAACTCCTCCCCCCCAGTCCTACTTTGTACGTACCGTACGGATACCGATGGACCGACCCGATGGTGGTGTGCGAAGTGGTCAGCAACTTGCAAGGCCTCAAGCTTCGAGAACCTTGTGTTTCGAGATAAGGTTCGTCCGTCACCCAATACTACCCAGTACGTATTGGGCCGGTACTTGCCGTCTGCCGCAGCTGCCGCACTCCATCGCGATAGATGGATGCAGCTGCACCTTATCTTCTTTCTTGTGTCACCCACGCACGACACGACACACACACTTGTAAATGCCCCGTGGGCCGTCCCCCAATCCCTACTTTCGCCCGTTCCTGACTTGTAGAAAACGACTGGCCGGCATCCCTTGAGCACCAACGGCGGCTCCTATCGGCCCAACAAGTGACTAATGAGAGCAGCTGGTGCTATCCTTGATCGCACCCCTTCTCTTGGCTTGGGCCTTTGTCTTGCTTGGGTTGAAGCTCGATGATGATGATGGTGATGATGATGATGATGATGCAATCTAAGCCATCGCTGACCGCAACATGACAATGTCCTCCACGAGGTCTAGGCTAGGCACGAACCAGCACCCAGTTCCCAGCTCTCCAGCTCTCCAGCTCCCCAGCTCCCCAGCTCCCCAGCTCCCCAGCTCCCCAGGAGCGGCCGAATTGAGTTTACCATGGCCGACACGTTGCGACTTCCCCGCCCCCTACAGGCCGTTGAGAGGTCAGTCGGTGCCTTTCTCAAGCGTCCAAGTTACCGGCCTCTGACCAATCGCCTTCAACGACGCTGCCATCTGCTTGGAGCTCTTCTCTCCATGATGCGCCTTATCGTCTCCAAGACTCTTTACCATGCCAAACCTAATAAACCAGCCCCGCAACGGAACGCCGTCCGAGATGACAGGTCGTTCTGGTATAACTAACTATCCATTCAGGGGCAAGCCAATCACGATGCGTCCCGGGGAACACGCAACCCCAGATTGCCTGGGGAGTCTTCCCCGGCAGATCCCATGTAACTGCAACTACCTCGAGCAACTCCCTGGACCAATCAATCGACAACGTGGTCGGCAGGCGTGTAGTTCGAAGCGTGGTGTGCAGGTAACTCGCCAGTCGTTCATCCGTAACTACAGAATAGCGCGTGTCAAGATACTGAGAATATGTGCAACATATTTCTCTCTCAGGGGCGCAAAGCTAGTAGCGCCTAATTGGAACATTACAGGAATATTCCTTTTCTATCAGACCGCTTTTTGGTTCGTTCCGTCAAGATGAAGTACTGATACAAAGGAATAGGCTCCGTGGATTAACAAGTTGAGAAGCGGGTGAGAGTGAGTGTGAGCGATAATCGTGGTCGGGTTGCGTCCGCTGCAGCAACTCTCTCCTTCTCCTGGATACAGTATGGCCGTGCAATCCTCCTTTGGGGATGACTAACAGAGACAGGCGTTTCGCCTTCTGCTTTTCTCGTCCACACCCCCATGACGCTACTATCGACCCGGGACGTTCCCCCTTCTACGGGGTAGACTACCACACGCTGTTGAACAGGACGATATCTCTGGAACGACTGGTTTAACAGCATATGAAGCGGCATGTTCGCTCTTTCGTGTTGTCAAACTTTCAAAGGACTGGATGACACCCGACACGATATCCGACTAGGCTCTGCAGGGCATGTAGGGCATAGTGGTCAACATTAGTTGCAGCTTAAATGGGTCGATATCTTATGCGGGCACGCCTATTCCAACATACGAGCCCATCGGGGCAAAGCTTACCAGGGGGCACTGCTATCGAGCATGAGCTCATTGTCAAAGCGATTCACAGCGCCTCGGGCACCACCAGACAGACCGCCGCCACTTTGACAACACCTGCGGGATAGCTTTCTTCTTGAAATCATAGGAGAGCGACATGCGCGGCTACCCGTGGCCTCTACCACTCGCCAAAGATTTTCCAGGTAACCAGCTCAGTAAGACGTCCCCCCAGGGCCCGAGCACATGGTTTTCAGTGCAACGGGGGTTTGGTTTGATCAACCATGATATCAGATGAAGTAAAGCGATACCCCCCGCTCAGTAAAGGTGCTGCTTTATGCGAGCCAGCCCCGGCACACCGCCGATATATGCGTCTCAATCCAAACAATACAGTTCTGACCCCATCGGGCTGTGGAACACCTCCCCCCCTCGGTACTCGGATCCAAAAGGGCAAGGAAGTCAGCGCACCTGGTCTCTTGCCTTGATCTGATCAGCCATCCTGACTCGTTGACGACGCCATTCCTTGAACATTCGTGAATCTTGGACACCTGTGAGTTTGTTGGTGTCTGCTCGAGGGAAAGTCTCCTTTACGTCAATTCGGCTCGCTTACCACGGCCACGGCACATCTTGAGCATTTACATATCTTGGAAACTTGGGAGTCTGTCTCGCTGCTCAAGAGAAGTCTCCTTTACGTCAGTCGGTACAGGTGTGGGACTCGCAAGTAGGGGTATATCCGACACTCCGGAGTACGCCTACGTCACTGGTAAGAACAGCATCTTCTTGGACAAAGCCACAACTCTACAAGCCTACGGAGGCGTAACGTTCGGATACGTGCACTTGGATAACATCGCAAAGAAAAAGGGAATCATAGGATGAGGGCGCCGCAAAATTGTGGCATGGTGTTATAGTTACCTGCAACGGTAAGATTATTGCTCCTCAGCTGTAGCCGCCACCCCTCCCCCAAGATGTACAGCAGCTCACCTCGAGGTAGTCAAGACTGATGAGTCTTGGGGAATAGGGATCTCCGTCAAAACAACGTCCCTCGAGCATGTTATGACTGGTTAAAACCCGTCATTGCCATCAGTTCGAGCGGTATTCCAGCTGGGTAGGTACTGACTACGGCCGGAAAACCGGGCGCATTACTTCGTCGAGGTTTCGTGTCATTTTCCCAGGTACGACACAGCGAACAAAGTCTCCCTCATTCCCCCAGCATACCTCGTACACCGGCAGGATGGCTGTAACTTGGTTCCCAGATGGTAACAGCCTCATGTTAGGTCAAATCACAGTCTCCTTGAAGCGAGAATTGCAGTAATTATTCTGAGGGCCAACGATTTGTTGTATTGAAATTCATGGTATGGAATTCGTCATGCATGGCGTTTCAATAGATACGAACCGTCAAGGGACGTGACCAAACTTCGCCTCTCGACAAGTCTCGGCCATACAACTCCCCGGGCTCGACGGGCGTCAACATCTATTGCGCGTCGGCGCAGACGAGCTGGATGTCGCCCAGCTGCCACTCGACGCTCTTCTTGCACCACTTGGCCCACGTGGCGAAGTTGAAGGTGGATATAGCGTCCAGGTTGGCACCCTGGGCGGCAAACTCGGCCAAGGGGACGGTGATGGTCTGGGTCTGGCCGGTGAACCCGTCGACGGTGAACCAGTGACTTTGGTAGGACGAGGCATCACAGCTAGCCTTGGTCTGAATCTCGAGCATGAAAGAGGAGCCGCTAGGGGCCTTCATGGTAAACGAGATGGCGTCGTAGCCCTCAGTGGTGGCCTTGGCGCATAGCAGGTTCTCGTAAAAGTACGACATCTTTTCCGGGACGAAGGAGATGGACTTCTCGCCATCGTTGGCCTGCAGGGAGAGCATAGAGCCGTCATCTACGGACACACAGTCAGTACACCATTTAGGGATTTGCGAGTCTTCCAGTGCCTCGTACCGGACGTGTAATAACCCAGGCTATTAGTGTTGGTGCTGAAGTCTGAGAAATCGTCGATAAGCAGATTGGTGCAGGTCTTCGCAGCAGCCTGGGAGGCGAAGAGGCCGGCTAGGAGGCCCGAGGTCGTGGAGAACTTCATGGTGGCGTTGATTATGATTAGGGTAGGGGGTGTGTGAGCGAGTGGAACGGTAACAAAGATGTACCTGTGGTATGACTAGTATGCTTGGTCAAACGAGCGACGAGGGTGGTGGAAGAGAGACACGGACACGACACAGTTGAATGAACGGGACAGGTCGAATTATATACTACCACAAAGTCTGCCCCAGGCAAGGGGAAAGACACCAAGAATATCCGTATCCGTACACATGATGGGACCAATGAATGGGACGGACCCCTGTTGGTATAAGCGGAGAATATGCTCAGCCTCTGCTGGTACTGCGACGCAGGCACTCCTGAGCATCCAATACGAGAGCAACACAAGACGGCGCTCGGTCTCTCGACCTCGAGTCCAGCTCATGCCCAGTCGGCCGACGGAAGCTGGCAAGTGGGCACTATTGTCGGCCAACAGCGTTCAGCCCTGGGGTCCCGTCCCTTGGCTAGGGGCATTCTCCACGATGGGAGATGAGACGGCAGTGTTTGCCCGGCCGTTGACTAACTATTGTGTAACGACGAAGTTGCCTTGCCTCGAAAAGGACTGGGAATGGAACCAGCCAGCCGAGCAGTCGAGCAGAAGTAACTAAAGCAAGATCGCAACGCAACGGTGGGCCCGTACCCGCTGATCTCCCGCGCAAACAGAATTGAACTCCACTCTAGGTGAACCGGGAATTCGTGCAATTTGGAAAAACCCAGCGAAAATCTCCGTACTCCGTACCGTTATCCGTACCCGTCATGCCGCGCTTCTGACTGAAAGGTCAGGCCTTCGCCTTGTAGCTTCGGTTTGAAAACCAACGGTGGTGGGTGCGGCGCATCCGACTTGTTTCGCCCGCCAGCCCCATCATGGCTGTTGGATTTCAGCCGCCGCCATAATGGCCCATGTCACCTGTTGGTGTTCAGCTGAGGGTGAAAATGACGGTCAGCTACAGAAAAGGCAAGAAACAGGTCCTGTGGCAAAGGGTGAAGACTTCGACTGTACAGCGAATTGCAGTATTCAACATCTGTCGGTGTTTGAACAACACCTCGACCAGCTAGTAATTATGTACGTATGCACACGACGTTGTTGTTCCTGGGTACGAACCCCCAATCTAAGCCCATTCGTAATTCGCCCGCTGGAAAAAGGAAGTGGGTATCAACTCGTCGTTACAAGCAAGCTCTTCCATCCACCATGACTTAGGTACGCCCAAGACCACCTCAGGCTATGTCCCGCGCACTTGCCCTTCGAGAACCCAGTGTTGCGCTGCGAGCCGGGGTTTTTTTATTTTCCACTCCGTCAAAGTTTATTGTTTACGCCAAATCGTTCTCCATGTCCCATCGGGGGTTTAGGAAATCGTCCAGATTCTGCAACACAGCCGCCACGTCGTCTACGGCCTGGTTCTGGCTCTCCAAGCGCCACGGCGATTGTGGAGCATCCCCATCATCTTCAACAGGTCGGGCATCTCCAGCAGGCGTCTGTTCTTGCAAATCGTCTTTGTGCTGCTGCTGCAAAACACACGGTTGGTAGACATCTGCTTCTCTGAAGGCCTCGGCCATTGCACCAAGTCTTGGACTCGAAGGCATCTGCTGAGACCAGCTTGGAAGGAGACGCCGCTGGAAGCGGGGATTGGTCGTCACATCGCCACGCTTCCTCACGGCGCTGAAGTGCCCCTGAAAGTGTTCATCGATATCTTCGTCTCCAACCTGGACAGCTACCTGCTGTGGTGGAGGTGACGCCGGCCTGGCGATGTTGGTCGAGCCAGTTGCAGGGGTTCCCACCTCTTTCCCTGGCAGGGGCGCAAAGGACACACGGCGGTTCGACTTTAATCTGTGCCTACTCCACGGGTTTGCATTTGCAGCATTTGCAGCATCTGCCATCACTCGAGTACTTGGTAGGCGATCTCCAGATAGTCTAGGGCGTCTCATGTTCCGGGGCTTTCGCTGCGGCGACGGAGTATTGAATTTAGCAAACGATTTGATGGACAATTCGGCATCCGGGGTCGCTTCACGCTCTTGAGGCAAAAGTGGTGTACATCTCGAGGAGGAATTGACAGGAGTCAGACCACCTGCTAGAGTAGTGGCCAATGAAACGGAGCCCACCCAAAGGCCGTGACCCGGAGGACTACTTGCCGACGATGCTGCATTGACGATGTGGGACAAGGACATGGCCCCCAGGTTCGTTTCGATCCAGGGACTCTGTCGTTCGCTGGGTACCTGTGATGGTGCGTGGAAGAATTCAATATGGGAAGGACCCTCCTCAACCTTCACAACAGCCCCGGGGATGACTGCAGTCGAGTCAGAGCCAGGATTCGCCCACGGACTCTGTCGAGACAGTCCCAGGCCAGATTTCTCGCTACCTGCCGCTGTTGGTGAGACAGCTAGCCTGGTGGGCGAAATACCAGGAGCCAGGTGTGCCGAAACATGTTCGGACTTTGAAGGCGGGATCTCGAGGTCCGTTGCCGTTTGTACTTCGGCCGCCCAAGGTGACTGAAAAACGCATCCTTGGCTGCGTCGGTCGTTCCAATGCTCAGCTTCATCTTGCTCACTCACTCGCTCAATCTTAATGGGAGGAGTTCCGGGTCTCTCGTCGGTCGCTTGGAAAGAGTAACACGCTGAGCTTGTCAAATTTTGAGCGAGCCCCCACTCAGCCTGTGACAAAGGAATCAGAATGTCCGAATGCTCAGCATCGGACTGGTAGTCCATGGCCGGCTCCTGCGCATATGCATAGATGCCGATTTGGGAAGACTGCACGTCACTCGCTCGCGGTGTGGCAGTGCCTTGCAGATGGTGTAGATTGAGTTGAAGAGACTGAGGCTCCGATACGAAAGGCGGAGTGAGAGATTGCGAGTCGAGGAGCGCAGGACACGCTCTTTCTGCCAGATTAGCCATTGAAACATTATCTGAGAAGAAGTTCATCGTGTCCAGCCTTTCCGGTGGGAAGTTGGAAACAGTTGATGTGTCCTCCAAGGAGACATTGACGGCGTCCAACCTCTCCGTTGGCAAACTGGAGATCGCCATGAGGCGCTCGAAGGGGGACTCGACTGTCCCTAGTCTCCATTGCGTAGATTGGGAGAGATCTGCCGCTTGATGGTCGTTGATATTCATGTGGTCTCCAATCAATGTCGTATCTTCATCCACCACGGGTTCCGGGCATGTTGGTGCCGCAAGAATCACTGATTGATGCCCATGCTCGCATCCGACTTGGTGGCTCGAACCACCTGTAAACGAGGTGACGCCTTGAGAGGGACCTGCCGGCCGAGCAGATTCATCGCCTCTGCTGTTAATGTCCTCGTCGTTGGTAAATATATTGTCGAGTATCTTCAACGCCCGCGGTTGCGTTTTTGGTGTTTCTCCACCACCCGATTGGACCAAGGCGGGTAGAGAACCCGTAGTAGTGGTAACAACTTTAGGGTCTCCTGTCTCCTCTCTTAAACGGAGATGCTCTGCAGGTAATGCAATCGGTTGCTGAGAAGCAGGCTGACCGCCAGGTACTTCCTCGATGACGCGGCATTGGGCGGCATCTGGAGTCTGGGGTGACTGGGCTTGACATTCGGGGTTATCCAGTTGACCAATACCGATGTCATGAAGCTCCGGTGGGCTCAGCTCAGGTTCGGTTCGGTGGCTCTTAGGCCCACGCGTGTCGGTGGTTTGCTGATCTTTCAAGATGGCCGAGTCTCTGTCAGGGTCCGACCTAAGTGTCTCGGTTTTCGTTGGCTGCGAGTAAGGCATCGCAGCTACGGCCAACGCGTCAGTCTGCGGTCTAGTCTCTTTCAGGACCGGCCGAGCCTTGTAGTGAAAACTGTAGTCCAAAAGGCTCTCGAAGCTCGTGTCTGCTTCCTGTTGGTTGGCAGAACCAAAGTGAGACTTCCTGCCCTCAGCATCCAGGGCCATTACCAGGTCTTCTGGAATACTGTTCGACCCCCCCCGAGTTTCCATGGGTTCTGTCCTTAAAGGCAAAATAGGAGATGCTACGCCTTTTCCACCGTCAGCAGAAATGTTACCAGATGCAACCAGCATCTCTTCGGCGTCCTGCACAACGGGTGACTGGGCTGAAGGTTCTGCCCACAACTGACTTGACGCTTTCTCCGCAGTGGAAGATGGCGTCGTCGTCTGTATGCTCTGCTTCAGGGGGTGCAGACCATGAGGCACGGAGTGGGTAGTTGTTCTAACTTTTGGCATCCGAGCAGCACTGGATGTTGTTGCATCAGTCGGCATTCTCGATTTCCTTGATACCTTGCTCTTTAGCCACGCCTGACCGCCTGACCTCTTCCTGGCAGTGGTGTCTGGCGACTTGGTGGCGCCGTCACATTGGTTTGGTGCCCAGAAGCTGTCCTTCTCGAGAGCCTCGACAGGGACATTGGTTGCCCACTCCTGTATCCTGGACCGCTTCGCAGTATCAAGCAAATCGTAGTCTTCGGGCTGCTGGTCGCGGTTGCTTTCGGGGCTAGGCAGATGACATTGCATCGAGTCCTTGGTGGCCGGTGTTCGGGTGTCGTTCCTTTCTTGCTGGTCAAGCTCCTTGCGTATGACATCAGCAACGTCTAACTTGGTCACTGATGTTCTGTTTGACTTCTCGGTCTGCCTCTTGGGGAGCCATGGGTTCTGCCATCCAGAGTTCTTGTCGAACGGCCCTCGCAGGGAGGCAGAAAGGAGGCGCGGCGGCCTCCCCCTTAGGTAGCGCAGACCTTGCTCCTCATACCGCTGGCGCTTGGCAAACTTTTCGGTTTCATCGAGGTCGTCGTCAGAGCCCGGGCAGAGGATGGACTCGGGTGGTTGCGGTGCCGCACAGTAAATGGGCTCCTCGCCCAGTCGTGCTTGTTTTTTCCGCTTCTCCATGGCAGCCCTCGGACGCGGGCGTGGTAACACTAGCAACCCTCTGTCATATTATGTCGGTGGGCGCTGGTTGCATCTTTCCAATGCTCCGGCGTGTCGGTGAATCGGTGGATCGTGGCTACTGATCATTGACATGAATACCGGGTGGGTAAAGCTGAGAAAGTACGGAGTACATGCGTCTGATTGTCCCTTGCCGTACGGTTTATGGTTTGTGGCCATCTGCGGACCCACCAGTGAACCTGCCACTCACTCACCGGGCCAACGCGTGCCCAAGTAAGCGACGCGTCTTGTGGCATGCACCGCGTTAAGTGGTGCCCTCTTTTATCTTTAGACCAATAGCAGTGCATGCACTAAGCAAGCAAGGTAGGTCCTCCGTACTCTATACGTACCGTACCGGTAGTTAACGTTGCGGCTCTTCCATTAATTAATAAGCTGCATGTGTTTTTCTGCTGCCGTAATTGGTGACTGCATGAGCATGAAACGCGGAAGAATCTACATATAGTTATCTAACGAATGTGTGTCCCTGGCCTTCGTAGCTATTTCAAGTACAGGCGTTGATCAACCGCCCTTGTTGTGATCGCAAGAAGCCGCAACTAGTAACGTTGGTAATAATTAACTATGACATCCGTGAAGCATTGGGATTCTAACTGAAATCGGCTACGGAGTCCGTACGGATACACAGTACTTCTAGCAGATCCACGCCGGTCGATCTTGGTCTGTCACAAGGAACATTTCTTTAATTAGGCGACTGGGGTTATCGAGTGGATACGGGCGTGCAGCGGAGTACTGAAGAATACTAACGTAACTAGTTTACTAACTCGTTCACTACCTGCTGGGCCGAAGCTTTCCAAGGCTGTAATCTGCTCGGCTTTCACTTGGGAAATGTCGAAAACTGGCTGGAGAACCTGCTACCGTCTTTCCATCTTCCAAGTACCACTAACGCACTATAAAGGTCTTGTTAGCGAAAGCCCAACGGATTTGTTATTTACCCAACTTTTTGTTGTCTTGGACTTATTAGTTGCTGTGTACGGAGTAGGTACGGAATACAGAGTGTGCGGATACATACATCTCCCCCTTGTTGGCCAGACCGAACCCCGCATGCGCTACCAGGTCTAGGCGTCGCGTTGCCCAGCAACTGCTTCCCTGTTTGTATCTGATCGCTTCGCGCTCGTCATAAACGTCCATGCGTCTGATACACACATGCAAGCATTGGGCATGCCCATAAGTTACATAGCTGTCTGTACCTTGGTTGATATATCGAATCGCATTATTGCTTGTTTTCTCTATTGACATTTCCTCAAAGCATTACTCTTTGCGCCGTCCAACCTTGCAGTCCCTCAACCCACCTATTCCATACCACGCAGGTACTTCGTAAACCGTGTCCTGAATGCCGCGCGCGTTACGGATACACGACACACTGTCCACTGTCAGCACATCGTACCGGACTTGCAAGGCCATTGGTTCCTAGGTACCTACCTACCTACGACCGACACTAGAGCCTAGAGCCTAGAGCATAGAGGAGTCCAGACGCACAACCTGGATGGGGGGTTCCTCGCGAAACATAGCGTAGCTTATCCAATACCCCCATTCCATTTGCCCAAGATCCCTCCCAGCCCGGCCAGCAAGATGAGCAACGCGTGGCTCGACTCGCTGTCCGAGGACTGGGTATCGCAGCCCAGGTCCGAAGCGTCGGTGGGTGAGCTTTCGCCCGCTGCAAACTCGCCCGCCGCGTCGAGACCCACGAGCATGCGACCGTCCACGTCCACCAACAACCGCCTGCCTCGTTCCGACCAGGGAAGCATCAAGTCGCAATCCGCCACCCGCGAGCAAAGCGCGACCAGTGTCCTGGGCCAAAGAAGCCTCAACGACATCAATGTACGCGGTTCGCAACGCGTCCCGTCCAAGCTGTCGCAAGAGATCCGTCCGTCCCAGCACCGCGGTCGCCTCATGAGCAGGTCCGTCTCTGCTGCGTCAACTACTACGTCTGTTGTCAACAACACGGTAGAGCACAAGTCCTTCAGCGCATCGCCGGCAAAGACGAGAGACGAGATACCCGAGTGGAAGAGACGACTGCTGTACGGAGATTTCGCCTACGGGGAGTCCAAGGACCTCTTCAGCTCCGCCACAACTGGACTGGAGAACATGTTTCGCCCGCCGGCCGAGAATGAGAATGATGAGGAAGACAAGGGTTGTCAAAACGAAACCGAGAATTACACCGTACACGACATGACACTCCCCTCCAGCCCACCGCCCTACATGCGCCGCTACCATGCGCTTCAAGAGGAAAAGTCACAGTCGGAGGAGAGCGCGCAGTCCTCCGAGGTGCAGTTTCGCTCCCGGGGAGTTGCCCAGCAGAACAACGACTCTTCTCGATGCGAAGAGAGCTCCCGCCAGGATGACTCGACTGCGGCACATAGCCCGCGAACCTCGCAAGAGAAGGACAAGGACGCGTTAACAAAGGAAATCAGCGACATGTCCACCACATCTTTGAGTGCCAAGGGTCGAGGCCAGCAACAGGGCCCGGCACGCAAGATTAGCGGCAAGAGTGATGGCCGCAACGAGGCTTTCAGTCCTATTCTGCTGTCGCCCCGCAAGGCTGAAGACGGCCGGGTCAGCTTTACGCCCATGGAGATGTCTCCAGACCAGCTGCGGAAGCGACTCGACAAGCTCCGTCAGCACCAGATGATACTGGACTCGGATCCTAGCAGCCAGCCTGAACAGCAGCCGGGCACTGGGACACTCAACGCCGACACGACCGAAGACTACGCGCGGAACGGTGGCTTCTTGAACGTCCAAAGGGGAGGCCGCTCTCGCGAAGGCTCTTTCAAGTGTCGGCCGCTCAGCCCACTGCCACAGCCCGACAGCTCGGAGATGCTCCCCGAGAGCTCCTTGCAAGCGAGCACGCCAAAGCAGTTCCACGCGTCTCGAAACGACCATCTAGCTTCCACCAACGCGGCAGCTGAGACCGACGCCGGGCAGGCAATCCCAGAGAGTCCCAATCCGCCGCGCGCCCCGAATCCGAGTCCGGCGAAGAAGCTCCAGATTCCCCTGGCCACGGGGGGGCAGCCCTCTCAAGTTGTTCGGTCCGTATGACACCTTCACAAACCAAACTCTCCTGCGAAGGATCAGCCAGTTCGAGGACCAGATGACCGAGAGCCCCTACCTGTCGATAGATCGATCAGTAGACCGGCCAGCTCACGACCTGTCGTCCATCTTGAATCTCACCAAATCCGCCCCGGCAGCTGCAAGCCCCCGTACAGCCAGCCACGTACCCCGAGAGACGGAGACCAGTGCGTATGTGAGCAAGTTTGGGGTCGGCCAACTCGACGGATTCTCCTTTAGCGAAGGCATCTCCCTCAACACAAACGACCGATCCGAGCTCGACGACAAGGAAAACGTGGCGCCTGACCAGGACTCGGACGTCTCAGGTCATCCCATCAAGTTCGACATCGGCCAACACTCGACGGCGTCTGACAATGGCTCAGTGTGGGTCAGACACCGGCGCCAGAGGTCTAGCACTGCCACAAACTCTTCGAGGCAAACGAAAAGCGGATCGGCTTCACGACTAGCGACCGGCCATGACAGCTCGGCAGATTTGAGCCCGCGCGAGCTCAAGCCCTTCAGAACCCCGAGGAGGGACGCGTCGGAGAGCAAACGGCCGCGAACCTCGCCCACCAAGGACCCCACGCCAAAGAGGAGAAGAACTCTCCACAAGTCCGACATCGCCTTCGGTCTCGAGTGGCATTCGCTCGAGGTGGACTCTGTGCAGCTCTCCCATAGTCATATGCAGCATGCCATGGACAGGAAACGAATGGAGAGCCGCCACACCCAATCGCTCCAGGCCATACACCCCGACGTGCTCTCGGTCCGTCAGTCACTGAGGCCTCGTACGCCGACGCCCAGTCAGAGATCGTCGGTGCAGCGCGAAAGGCAGGCCCTCGAGGAAATTCGCTCGAGTCTCCGTCGTAGCCAAACCACGGCACAGCTTGATGAGCCAGAGGCTTTCGTTGGCGAGTCCACGGACGATGACGATGCTTCGGGGAAGAAATCCATCAAGACTCAAGATTTCCTGAGGGAAGCGGAGAAGATCATGCGCATGATTCGAACCAAAGCACGACCTCGGTCCGGACTCGCCAGTGTCGAGGAGTCTGAAACCGAGAATGTCGAGCAGCGCAAATCCCCCACTGATGGCGAGACAGACGAATCCTTCATGGATTCCACCAGGGAACCCTTCTCCAGGCCCCCGAGCCGCGAAGGGCGCCCATCGATGGCCCGCATGCCCGCCCACCAGGACGATCCCCAGCTCGTCGACAAATTAAGGCAGTACGAGGAAGGAAGCGACATGGGAGATCTGATTGCATGCTCCATGCGGTCCGTGGGGTTGGCCAAAGACGCCGTCCGCGAGGTCCACAGGGTCAACGAGGCGGTCCAGCAGGGCATCCGGGACAGGGAGGCACGACGCGAAAGCGCGACCGAGGAGAACATCATCAGCGACATTCCCAACATCAGGCTTTCCCGGAATCCAGATGCCCCTGCAGACGGGTCTAGCCACGATTTTCCGTCCCAAGGATCTGGATCCGGGTCCTCCTCCAACGGGTTTAGCAGGCACTCGCTGCCCTCCTTTTCATCAACTGGGTCGGACTCCAGGAGGTTGATCGCTCCTGACCTCGTCACGGAACTCATCGGCGACCAGGTGGGCAACATGGTCTTGGACAGGGAAAACAAAATGTGGACCAAAGTCAAGACATCGAGAGCGAATGCTCGAGGGTTCAACACCCAACCATCAGAAGACAGCGAAGACGACCCATTTGCTAGTATCCCGGACCTTTCTGTCGACGAGCACAAGGAGTGGCACAATCTCGGTCTCAAGACTGCGCCGTTAGATGACCTTAGTGAGTTTGTCAAGGAAGATTTTGTGCTTCCCCCATCGTCTGGCAGGAAGTCCAAGGCGGCGGCGCAGTCGATCGGTGCTAAGAGCATCCTGAGTCACACCAAAGAAGCTCTCTCCAGAATCAAACAAGCTCTGGCCGAGACCGCAGTTGAAGACGACGAGGAGATTGAACATGAAATAACGATTCACGAGGATCGTGTTCAAAGGTTGAGCCCAAGCCACAGGAGAAATCTGACAATCACGTTTTCCTCGCCGATTGCTTCCATCATCAAGGATATCCTGCCGAGGTATCCAGACGGAGACGATACGGATGAAGGCTCTAGCATGGCAGATCAATCCATTGGAAGCGTGGCGTCCGACTCCCTGGCGCGTGGCCGTCATATGAAGACGGGCCGCCCCACGAGTAAGCACTCCAGCAAGTCGAGGTCACGCAGCCGATCTCGAGGCGCGGCCAGAAACCTGTCTGTCAGAGGACAGGCGTTCGTGCCAAGACCAGTCTCTCGCATCGACGAGCAAGACGAAGATACCGGCGTCAGCCAGGAACCTAGGCACCGGCAGGTCAGCATTCGGGGCGACTCGAGCATGATCGGACCCGAGGATGGCCAACGCCAGACGAGTGTAAGCTTCGTCATCACCACACCTCTGCCTGCGAGGAGCCGCCCCCCACCTGCAGCGACACCAACTATCGCACATCATGTGGGCACGTACTCCCTCAGTCCTCTGTCCGACTTTACCATGAACCATGCGGATCAGTCCTGTGGGCTCGAGGTCAGCTATGTTGTCGGAGACGATTATCTCGTCACTGGTGATGGATCTAAGAAGGTCCTGTCACAGGCCATCCGAACGTTGGTGGAGAAGATCACGGAAGCGGAACCGTTCGAGCCTGATTGGGATACGGTACAGGAGCTGGATGTTAGCAGCAAGCAGTTGAAGAGCCTGCATAGGCTCGACGACTTCTGCGGCAGCATCATCACCCTTGACGCTTCCAACAACTCGATCAACCATCTACAGGGCGTTCCGGATAGCGTCCGAAACCTCAAACTCACACACAACTGTCTCTCGGGCTTGACATCATGGGGTCACTTGATGAACCTGCAGTATGTCGACATTTCCAACAACGAGATTAGCAGTCTATATGCGTTTAGTGACCTAGTGCATCTGCGCAATCTGCGAGCCGACAACAATCTGATCTCGAGCCTGGATGGAATCAAGTTCCACGACAGTTTACAGGTTCTACGGGCTCGAGGTAACCTGATTGAAAAAGTCGACTTTGATGGCGCGAGAATGGACCGTTTGACTGAACTCGACCTGGAGGGCAACCGGATTGAGTGTGTACGCAATCTGGAGCAGCTGCCATCTCTCACGACGCTCAACCTCGAAAACAATCGCCTCGGTTCGCTACGTCCGGCTGGGAGCCAGGCCAGGCCCGGTCTGAAATACCTCAAGCTGTCGAACAATGCTCTCGAGAGCTTCGACTTTGCAGCCTTTCCCGGGTTGCGTCTTATGCATGCAGACCGCAACAGGCTGTCAAGGCTGACTGGTTTCTCGCGTGCTCGCCGGTTGGATAGTCTGTCTCTGCGCGAGCAACAAGGGGACAGGCCATTGGATCTGTCTTTTCTCACCCATGCATACGAGATCCGCAAGCTGTTTCTATCCGGAAATCTGCTTTCGAAATTCAATCCGCAAGTTGATTTCCTCAACCTCCAATTTCTGGAGCTGGCAAATTGCGGCCTGCAGTCGTTGTCCGAGAACTTGGGCCAATTGATGCCGAACCTACGGACCCTCAATCTCAACTTCAACGCCATCGAGGATCTCGGTCCCATACGCTACATCCCGCGACTGAAGAAGCTGTTGGTGGCCGGCAACAGGGTGTCAGATGCTGTGGCCACCGCTGAGCTCCTAGCTGAGTTCCCGCACCTGAGCAAGCTAGACCTGCGAGACAATCCCGCAACGCTGGGCCTATACGCCCCTGTCCAGGCACTAGTCTCCGCGGAGCGCGAGGCTGACTACGACGCCTTTGTGCTGCCGGATGCTAGCAGAGAGCGTGACGAGACGTACGCTAGCAGGTTGGACATGGGAACCAAGAAGCGGAGACGTCTGTACGAGCTCGCAATTATGCAGAACTGTGGTCGTGTGAAGGTACTGGACGGGCTCGAAGTGGGCAAGCAAGAGGTCACACGAAAGGATGACGTGTGGGCGGCACTGGTCGAGTGTGGTGCTGTGACGGAGATTGCTCCAGATGGGGGGGGAGGCGGCCTAGGAGGGACTATAATACTTGGGATGAAATTCGGCGTATCAGCGAGCGAATCCGCCCGGATCAAATGAAGAACGAAACTGTATGTAAGGCTCTGTTCAACCGGCCGGTTTGAACACCATGCCGGAGTTATACTGTTGGGAACTTTGCCATGCTGGATTGGAGTCAGGGCTCCCATGTATAGGACCCGTACGGCGTTTGTATTGCTTTTACATGTAGGACTAGGAGGCATGCCTGGCATGATAACGTTAATAATGAGACACGAGGTCAGACTTGAGATGATGAATTCATAGTTGTCATCTGTGACTTTGTACATGACAACAATACCACAAGCTGCTTTGTTTATCGCGCCAGTTGTGTGACAACAACCCCTCCGCCCTCGAGGGCTGTGAAGTTCTCGAATTCGTCCCGGCTTCCAGAGTACTAGCAAATAAAGACATAACGTATCCTTGACTGGATGATATCGTGTCGTATGATCAAAGAAGAGGTTACCTTGGATGACAGCGTGGTTCCCATCCGTGTTCCTCTCACAAGCACGCAGGGCCACATCATATGGTCGAACGGAATCTCAACAAGGTCTCTGTGTTTTCTTCAAGCATATATGCCAGGTCACTCGCCAAGCAGAAAACCATGTGGTGATTATGCCAAGATACTTGTCGACGACGTTTATACTCATCAGCTTGTTCACAAACTCGACCACCATCAACAACACCTCAGCAACTTCAGTTCAGCTCAATATTCAACAGGGATCAGTTAAAACAAAACCCCTTGGACGATATTCTTGGCAATATGATGCTGCGCCGTCGAGTTGCGGTATGAGTGGCCTATTAGCGAACCCGATGAAAGGTGCAGAAGAGCACCCCGGACTTTTGGCGCGGCCGAGGTTCTGGGCGTCATTCGTGACAAGTCGGGCAGGAGACCCCGATTCAGTGTTCGGGCGGGGTGGCGTTACACTCCGGGACGTCACACTTGAGACGATATTCGGATGTCTTGTGGTTGAGTCCTCGAACAAAGATTCAGTGCTATTATTGGGGCTACACAACAGGTATCATATTCGTCAGATCGCCATGGATACTTGGGAGGGACAGCCCTTCCCCCTCGTCCTGCTACTGCGTAGATACGAAATACAGACTCCAACAAGCCCACCAGCCAGCCGCCTCGCCACCGCAACAGCAGCGTCGTCAGTTGAAAGGAACAGCGGGATGGCCGGAGCTTTCCTCCACTGCCTCCACCCCGACCTCAGCAGGGCCAGCCGAGCTACAATACCTAGAGTGCCGCCGGCCCAGCCGGCCCAGCCAACCGCCAAACAACCCCTCCCTCCTCAGAATTACCTACCCAAGTGGATGGCTCTGTCCTATCCAGACGGTACGTCGATGCCCGCTGTTCAAGCCGCCCGTGTCTGCCTTCTATCGCGAAGCTAGACACCGGAAAGACTGGTTACACCAGACCAGGGACGCTGTCTGCTTTTCCGGACGCAACCGGATTCTCCGCCGATGACAACATCTGTGAATCTACACCCGACTTCCCTTTTTGTTAGCAAGTCGCGTTGGGCCGTCGACAGACAACACGACGCCCAGGCGGCTGTGCAGGATACATGACCACAAGGTATAAAATCTGATCGTCATGTGCAGGGAAGGCAGACCACAAAAGGGGGTAATTTCCTCTACACCCCCGAAGACGCTATGGACGCTACACTGAAAGCGTGTTGCGACGCCTGGCATTTTGAGCATGAAGTTGGAAGCTGGAACAGCAATCATCGCCAGTCTGGCACCCATGCCTACGGCGGAATGCCCTTACTGGGCGAAAAAGGGGGTTTCATGGAGATGATGGCCATCGAAACAGGAGGAGATAATAGTGTGGTGCTCTGCCGTACGTACACAGTAGCATTAACACAACGCTCCAATACTGATTACGGTACATGACCGGGGATGGGAGCGATCCCACGAATGGCATCTTTGGCGGAGCGGCCGCCGCAGACCCAAGAGACAGACGTCAGAACCATACGATACTGTGTAGCATCACCGCGTCACAGGAGACGATGCCTGTGGTCCGGATCCATATGGAGCTGCAGGCTGGTGTCCGGACAACAGTTGAGCAACACCTACGCTTCCCCTCCGTTTCCGTGCAGTGATCCTGTAGATACCTAGCAGCCCCTGTGTGTTCCCAGACCCCTGCACCACCACTCACCTAGCCGATTGCCCTAGCGATTTCACTCGGGCAGTTTTATACCAACGATATCATAATGTGCCGGCGGTTGAGCGTTTAGCAAGCCTTGCATCTGACCAGTGGAACGTACTGCATGAGCGATTATCGGTCGTGGTCTTTGGGTGTGATGACGATATCCTGGTGTGCAGCTTTAGGCGATGGCTTTCCCATGGGCTTTGTGGTGTGAACGAGCTAGACGAGCTCGCGATGAGTGGCGTACCATGTTAGCTCCATGAAGTGAGGCCTTTCTTTCACAACACCAACAGTCGTGACGACTGGAGCCTGATGTTGAACGAGGCGGGTGTTTTCGAGTGAGAATGGTTTGACTGGCCAAGGTAGACTTATGCCGGCACAAACCGTGACCAGTAAATGCGCCGGTGATGAAAGGGTGTCCGGGTCTGACAGGCTGGCCGGATCATGTTATTCTATTTTGGTGGAGTGGTGTTGTAGGCGTTGGCATTTTCTTTTGGTTATTGCGCTCGGTGCTGCGTGCTTTGGATGAATCATGATGAATGGTCCGAACTCTGGCACACGAATGTCCACCACTTCGCCAGTGTCCGAAGTCAAGATGCTCGTCCGTTCCAATATCGACGGCTATGGCGGGATGGAGGCGGCCACTAAACCATCTGAAGTCACACAGACACATAACTACATGCTGGGTGGTTTGTTAGGGTGAGTGTGAGTTGAAGTGAGATGATGTGGCATGCGGGAAACTCTGCGCGTGAAATCCACTTCTCAATCACTGGCAAGGCATCATGGCATGTGCGGCAGCAGAAGCAGGCGTTCGCTTCGCACTCGTAAGGCGAGTGGAATGAACGGGCAACTAGTTATCCTGTATTGTATGAGTGATGTCTCATGGTAAAGGCTCCATGGGCGAGAGACTGAGACAAGCGTCACTGGCCGATGAGTAGACAGTAACACAACCACCCTGTAACCATTCCGAAATCAGTCGAGGCTGCAGGGATAATCCATAATTCTTGCCCGTTATGGACTGGGTTGTGATGGTGTGCATTGGACCCATACCCTTGTTGATGTGTTACCGAAAAAAAGAAGAAAAACGTGAGCAGGTATCCAAGCAATGTGTTTGTTTACAAAAAATACCTCCTTTAATCTCTGAAACAGTACGCCTCAGCAGCCACCTGAAATTATTTTTAGGGCGCACTCACGCATCCGAAGTACTTGACTAATACGCATACACAGTAGCAAGTGCGCACGTATCCTCTTCTGCCCAATGGGAGCGCCGAGTCGACGCTGCGTCCTGCTCCGTACCTAGGATACCGTATGTACCGGGCCAATGACGCAGAGCCTCCTTGTCTCACGAACGGTGTGGTTCGTGTCTACTTCGTAACTCCTACTTTGTACCTTCAGCACCACTCACCTTCCTGATGGGGGCAATCACATGCAAATAGAAGTGAATAGGAATAAAAAGGCAGTCCCGCCGACTGCGCGCCTCTTCATTCGAGAGGGAAACGTACCAAGGTCATGCAAGGACAAAGCGCTTGCCAACATGATCAAGAAGGAGAATGTGCCACCCAAATGGGAGATAACGCACGGAGTAGTGCCCTACTGTGTACGTAGTACTCAGCACTATACAGGTGGGGCCACCGATTGGCGATCTTGAACTCTCGTTGTTGATAAGGTAAAGTGCGGAGTCCGCACCGACCAATGCGGCAAAACGGATCCGAACTAAACTAGGGCATCATCTCCATATCAACTTGCCCAACTACTACGTACAGTAACGTACTACGTACTTCTCTATCCATCCATCCATCTACCCACTCACTACGCGCGTACTTTCACCCTGAAGGTACATAGTAGATGACTTGCGTTCAAACCGTGTCAGAGGTTGGTTGCATTCGGTCCCGCGGTAAATGATAATTATGACATCTCCGAGGGGCTGGCTAGATGGTGGTTTCCCATTGGCCTCAATGTTCGGCTCTCGCTCTGGCTCCAGACTTTGGGTCTTGGGTCTACTTGGTGAAGAGTACAACGATGAGCCTGGCCTTTCTGGGGTTTCACATCTTGAAAGAGATGGTTGTTCGGTACCTAATAGGCGTATTTGAAAAGACCGCAGTGTATTGACATGCCCTACCTGGTTGGAGCAGGCAGGTAGTTACAGGCCAGTCAGTATCGGTATGCACCAACTATGCTAACTGCCAATGTGGTTTCCAGGCAGCTACTTCGTGGTTACACAGTAGATGTAGATCTTGGCAATAGCGAAAGGAAACACGGTCGGAGCACGATTTGGATCAAAGAGGGGCATCGTGTATCATGAGAGCAACATCCCAATCGCAGTGGCCACTCGATATTCCTCGGCGCATAACTAATGGAGGGATCGAGATAAGAGTGCCATCCAGTGTGCAAGCTCGGCTCGGCATCTCGCAGACTGTTACCTGGGAGCTTCGCGGCTCTCTACGCTGATTCCTTGCTAATGGTAATGGGGCCTTGCCAATGGGGCTTTTACATAGCACTGATAATCAACCATGTCCTTTCATCTCGCGGCTTACCCATCACGCCACTGGAAACAGCCAACTAAAACAGCGAGGTGTTGTCCGCAATACTGTGAAGCTAGCGGCGGCAAATAGGATTACCCCGGATCCTTTGATAGAAGATGCAAGGCCGAACCGCTCGCTGGGCGACGGAACGTGTGACAGAATGTGATCAGTCACACAAGTATCCGTAAGCTGCACCCTCCGTCGGACAAGGGTCCCTCGGAGAGTAACTACTACGTACCTTGGTGACTCGGGTGGACGAACGACTAATAAACACAGTTTACAGCCGCAAACACACAATCGCCTCTCTCAAACATACTTGGCAAGTTAGTACACAATCGGCAATGGAGCCGCAAGTCCGGTGCGGTCCCACTCGACAGCGCAGGTTTGAGGAATACTCCGTAAACGCTTTCCCGTCACAAGACGATACTGGTACAGGCTGAATACATTCAACATCCTACGGTACACGTTCAGCTGCCCATGACACATGTGGTTAGTTATGACCCATCCGTGGCTAGGAGGATGTGCTGAGTATGATCCTCTCCCGATGCTCAACACGTAGTGCTGATGGTGACGTCGCCATCGATTATTGCTACGAGAGGCGACTGACTGCCCTGCCACCATTATCAGACAGACTGTTTGGCTGGTTCGAGCAGAGCGGATCGGTCAAGGGAGACAGGGCATTGCAACCAACCAACCAACCATCGAGAGGCCTCTCGGGGGTCGAAAGCACTGTTTGAATCAGAGTGCCACAGTGAGTGAGATACGCCAAGGGGGACTTGTCGAGAACAACCCTGCAGCACGCGCTTGAGGCGGAAGGGGTTGTTGAGTTTGCGTAATGTGTGGATGCTGGGTTTGCAACACGGACAATGTTACTAGGCCGTAACCACTCCGTGCTAACTACTCCGTACTACGTAACTAACTACTTCGTAGTTAGTTAGTTGCTACATAGTACGGTGGGTAGGTACTATGGTAGCGAGTGGCAAAGAGGGAAGTGGGCTGTTGTGTGGTCCCCATGGTGGGGAGCGGCCCTGGGGAAGGGGACGGATGAGCAGGGAATAAACAGATCCAAGTCCGAAATGTCGATTCATGATGTAGCGCTGTGGTATCTCCATGCACCCCATGCATGTTACCGTACGTTACTTCGGTATGTTGCCCTTGTGCCTGTCGCTGAAGTAATCCAACCGCGAGATCGCCCACCACCCGATCGCCCCTGAATGATCTCGGACACGGTCGGTTTACGCCCTCATGCACGGAAACCAGAATTGGGCAAAGCCCGCCCGCATGGCGAAGCGGCTGGCTGCTTACCCTGCCACACACAACTTACTTTGTTGCTTTTTGATCAACGCGGGGTGCAGGCAGGTAACTAGGTGCACTGGAGCACTAGTTACACTAAACAAAACACGTGCTGTCAATTTCTAGACACAAGCCAAGTTGCATCTCTTCAAACTGGCAATGATTCTTCTTCGCATCTGTTGGGGTGAGAAACGCGCGTCGGCCATGGGTACGGAGTATACTGTGAAGTAACTAGAGCCTAACGGGAGCCCAAGGCCAAGGGACTCGGGAGGAAGGGTGGGAATGCAATGCGGCCAGCTCATCATCAGCTCGCTCGCTCGCTCGTGCGACGAGGGTTAGGCGACGAGGGTTTGCGAAATGCGGAGGCTACACCAAATTCGAACATCGTGAGCCGGCACCTCGTCTAGATCTGGCAAGCCGGCGCTGGCGGTCTAGACCTTGGTCCACACACGTACTGTGTGTGGTAGCGTCTGGCAGAAAATTTCTCATGCATCGTGAGACTCGTCGACGCGAAGGCGCCCGCCCATTCACCATCCGCTCAAAGTGGAGCGAGCAGTCTCGGGATCTGTCACACACCCCGTCGTCCATCGTGTCACCAGCAAGGACGGCGTACTTTGTAGATCGACAAGGTAGGTTTCGTTGTCAACCATCTGGAGGGTTAGTACACAAGGCAGCAGCAGCAAAACAGCGCATTTCGAGACGTTTATCGATGGCTGAGTGGGTGCGAGAAGGTGTGGGAAAAACACGGTCACGTCTACGGAGGATACGGTCTACGGAGTAAAGCTCGACTTTGTTCTGGTTGATTGTTGATGGCGGCAGTCGAGACTCCAATCCCCAGACTGCACCCCGCTGGAGGAGGGAGGAGTTGATCCACTCGACGGCTTCCTGTTCCCGTCCCCAGCCTCACATGGCACGCCGCACGTACTGTGTAGACAATGCCGTGCCCATGGCGGGGTGCCCGACAAGTTAGTTACAAGTGGTCGACCGTCGACGAACAAGGTTGTGTGGTTGACCCTGAAATTGACGTGACAAGAGTGTTCCAATGCTAGTTATCACCATCACACTACTGTGTACACGGTATTCCAAGTACTCCGTACCTACTTCGTAGTTAACGTACTCCGTACTCCGTAGTTACTATGAAGTTGCAAGTTGGGCAAATATGGACCCGAATGCGACGGTCAAGCGCCAGACGGATGCATGTGGCAGGCATGTGGCAGGCCTTCAGGGGTCGGTGGTGACGTGACGCTGTTGAACGCACCGCACCGCACGCCCGCCCGAGATCGCTGCTCCGTTGCAGCACTGATCAAGCGTCGATCCGTCGATGGTCGAGGAAGAAAAAGTACTACGTAGAAGATGTCAAACGTCACAGTAACACTCTGACGACAAGACAGGGAGGGCTCTATCGAAACTGTCCAAATGGGTGGCGGTCCGATTGTCTGGAAAAAGTTTATTGGGGCGGCGCAGAGTTGGAGGTTTCCGTTTATGACGAGTCAAGAAAGGGAACCAAACAAGAACGAGTGGCCAGGAAGCTTGCTCGAGCCTCGCACACAACAGTGGTCTGCTGTGTGACGTGAGCTGTCACGTCCCGCGAGGGCACTTCATGTCGTGATCTCATTGCGCTTGGAATAACGCCGTTGCAAGCCGGCAGGGTGTTTGGTGTTTGGATTCACTCCAATTAGTTAGTTAATTACTGATTACTTGGTAGGACAGTTGTCCTTGCGATTATGCTCACGAGTCACGATAATGAGTGTTTGCTCGGCGGCCGTCGACTACTGTAGGCCAATTCCAGCGGCAGATGGCAGATCCAGTATAACTATATGCAATGGACTGCAAAGGTACCAGTGGCGTACCTACTGGCCATATGCATGTGTCGTAGTTAGTTCGTTGGAGCAGTGCCAGAAGAGAGACGAGCAGGTCGACAAGCAGGCCGACGATGCCTTAGCTCTATGCACCTAGCCGAGTCAATCTGTTACCCAACAATAAAAAGAGTTTCTGTCAACGGCGGCACTCTTCGGCAGGGAAAACGATAGCGCCCTGACCTAGGGTCGATTCTCGCTCATTACTACGTACTAATAAGTATCCGTACGCTCAGATGGTTTCCGTAACTGCTTGCTCCCTGTCACACACAAAATCATCAGATCTGTTCTCCTCCGATGAGCAGGCGTGAGCGCTCGTTCAATTGGCGGGGTCAATTCGCATCAGTTAACTAGTGGGTATTTCTTACTATGCAGTCCATCCTTATCTATATGCCCGAGTTTTAAGGGTCGTGCTTTCCAAAAGACGTCACTACGGAGTGATATTGGACGTGTCAGTTCCTGCTTTTCAACCGTCGTCTCGAAATGTTGTTGTGGATGAGCCGCTTCGACACTCGGTACAGCTTGGCGACAACTACGAAGTAAGCGTTTGTGCCTAGGCTAACCTGGAACTACAACAGTAACCGACGGAAATATAAATGTGCGGTGCAGGTTAGAGGTCGTGCTTGGTACGGTACTCCGTACTCAAGTACCGGTAAGTACTGACTCGTTGATAAGAAAATGCGGTACGGAGTACTTGAGGAGGCTCGTTCGGCCGCCCGGCTCTTACGACAACATGCATGGCCACCAACTGTCGCATTTAATATGGGGATTACTTATCACGATCTGCTTACAACGAATCATCCGTACGGGCGTCTCTGGTAGTTAGACCCGTCTACTGTGTCACTGCTCCGTACAAATAGAAGAGATAACCTAACAAGCTAATCTACGGTACCTCAGTCACTGCTCCCTACTAACTACACAGTAACGTTGACCACTGCACAGCAACGAGACAACTCCGTCAAGCGTATCCGTAATTAGTTATGTACCTGAGTAGCGGGATGATCAGGCCGTCATTGCCAACACACCCCGGTACCAAGCTCGCGTCTCACGCTGCCCATGATATCCTGGCATGCATGCACCGCACCGTCTACCGCAGAGGATGGTCGAGTCTCCTTTATCAAGTACCTAGCTAGTTACGTTGCTTTGCTGCCGTCTGCGATCTCGCGGCTTCAGAGTTTCAATTGACATGCGACACGAGTGCTACTGCTGGCTGGGCTGCATCGCATTAGCTCTCAATAGATGTTACAGAGACAGATTCCCTGCAGACCTCCAATAAAGCATGCTTGACAAAGAATAGTAGACGCCCAACCACCACCACGATAATGATCGCCTACCCATGTACGTACCTGACCCTGAGGGGGGGGGACTTTGTAGCAGTGGACCCTCAGAGTGGGGATGGGAAAAAGGACTGACCCGCCAAGTACAGACAAAACCCACTACGTACACTGTACGTACTCCCGTACCGTACTGCCCGCCCATCATTTGGACAGACAGAGGCCGAGAGAGAGCGAGCGAACTTCAATGTTCCACCTTCCCTCATTGCTCCTTCTTTACACCACTATTACCGCCTCTCAATTCTCGTCTGCCCTCTTATTTCCCTTTCCGTAGCCCACTATTACGACTTTGTGTGTTGAATTTCAACGAGTTTCTTCCTCCAGTTGCACGTCCCTCTCCTGCCTCTCTGCCCTGACTTTGTCCGACTGATTGACCGACTCGACCAAGCCGCCCATGACGTTTTGAAGGGGGGAGAAACAGGCACCACCAACGCAACGCAACACAACGCAACGCCCGCCATCTAGGTCTGAGCAATGGTTCAATAGTACTCGACGCTCAGAATGACGGTCACGACAACAACCACGAAGATCACAGTACCTCGCGATAGAGAGATTCGACGACGAAGACGACTAGTTTTGCACAACACCGCCCGCATCTACAATGGACTTGCAACAGCACTACAAACAGCAGCCGACGCACGAGCGGCACTTACATCCCCACCAAATCACCACCGACATGCCATCTCTCACTCACGTCCCCTCGCGGACGGCCAACAGCACCCCGATGTCCTCGCCGGGACTGTTCAGTCCCTCTAATCCTCGCCCATCGCTGGGTCTCCCTATATACCCCGCCTCGGACGCCACGACGCCCATAGGCAACAACAGCCCGTACCTACATCCGCTGCAGAATCACAAAGTACGAGAGTATGTATTGCCCATGCCGTTCCTTACCAGCGTTGCCATGTGAACGAGGTTTAACATTGTGACAGGACGCACAAGGCAATGGTGGACCTTGACCTAA
Organism: Arthrinium puccinioides; assembly: GCA_022414665.1. NCBI lineage: Eukaryota > Fungi > Ascomycota > Sordariomycetes > Amphisphaeriales > Apiosporaceae > Arthrinium > Arthrinium puccinioides. The sequence goes on from JAIUNF010000005.1 coordinate 2,032,737, forward strand.
TGACGGGTCGGAAAATCATCAATCAATATGAAGTCATGGAGGAGATTGGCCGCGGCGTGCATGGCAAGGTCAAGCTGGCCAGAAATCTCGAAAACGGCGAGAACGTTGCCATCAAGATTGTTGCCCGTTTCTCAAAGAAGCGACGTCTAGGCAAAGTCACGGCCTTGTCTCCCCAGGATAAGACAAAAAAGGAGATTGCTATCCTGAAGAAGATCCGCCACCCCAACGTCGTAGCCCTGCTCGAAATCATCGATGATCCGGAACTGAAGAAGATATACATGGTGTTGGAACATGTCGAGCTGGGCGAAGTCGTATGGCGAAAGAAGGGTATTCCGTGGATCTGCGCATGGGAGAGGAAGCGGGTCGAGAAAGAAATGAGCGGAGAGATGACAACGGAAGAGGGAGAGGCATACATCCAACTGCTGGAACGCCGGCATGTCATCAATGAGCTCAAGCGCCAAAAGATGCAACGCAGCCAGAGGGGCCCTGAGGACTTCTGGAGTATCGAGTATGGCGCAGCTAGCGAGGGAGACCCTGCTTCACTACCGCGAGTGTGGTCTAGGGAGGGGAGGGAGCCTTCTTCCATGTAGGCACTCCTCTCTCGTCCTCTCGTGGCGTCTCGAGAGCGACATCTCGAGCTGCTACGCCCGCTCCCTCGGAACCTGATGTTTCGTCGGTCGACGCCGAGTACTCCAGTGACATGGAGACGCCGGGACCGTCACGTTCGCAACCATCGTCGTCGATTGCTCTCGAGGGTACCATGTACGGACCCTATGTTGAGGAAACCATGACGTTTCGCCAGAGGTCGCCGAGCATGGCAGACTCGATCATTTCCCACATGTCGTCGGTCGATTTCAACCCTCAGCCTCACGACCCTTTCTCTGATGATTATTCCTACGTGCCGTGCTTCACCATCGACGAAGCCCGTGCCACCTTCCGCGACACTGTTTTGGGCTTGGAATATCTTCACTACGAGGGAATTGTGCACCGTGACATCAAACCAGCCAATCTGCTGTGGACCAGAGACCACCGCGTCAAGATCTCAGATTTTGGCGTATCTTACTTTGGTCGGCCCATTCGCGATGGCGAGATGGACGAGACCGTTTCGGAAGCCGAAGCCCGCGATTTTGTTGATGACGATCTTGAGCTTGCCAAGACGGTGGGCACGCCGGCCTTCTTTGCTCCCGAACTTTGCTACACCGATATAGAAAGCGAGCAACCCAGGATATCAGAGCAGATCGACGTGTGGTCGTTAGGCGTCACTCTGTACTGCTTGATATTTGCTCGCATTCCATTCATGGCCGAGGACGAGTTCCAAATGTTCAGAAAGATCGCCCAGGAGGAGGTCTATATCCCACGACGTCGTCTCAAACCCGTCGACCCCCAGACATCTCCGGCCGCCACCTCACTATACCATCGTGTTAATAATGCGCCGTATCGGGACGATAACGAAATTTCATACGAGGAAATTGACGATCTCTTGTTTGACTTGTTATCCAAGATGCTTATCAAGAACCCTGAAAAGCGCATTCGCTTGCGCGAGGTGAAACGTCACCCATGGGTTGTACAAGGCATCGACAACCTCATGGCTTGGATCGATGACACAGACCCTTCGCGACAAGCTTCTGGCCGCAAAATCCAGGTCGATGAGCGGGAAATCACTCGGGCCGTTGTCCCGCTTACCTTTTTGGAGCGTGCCCGTTCTGTGATGAAGAAGGCTGTCGGCAAGGTGATGCCCCACCGCCCCGAGAAAGCTGACGGCGCATCCAGGAGGCGGGCTGCCAGTAGCGCTGCGAGCTCGGCTGGTGAAAGCGTAACGACTGCGTCATCTATAACCAACAACTTGAGGGACGCCCGCCGCCGCAGTCTTCGTGGCGACGACTACTTTGCTACGGTGAAGGATTCTGGCGGGCACAACCACGACCATCCTTTGTCACAAAGTGTGACGGCCAGTCCGTATGGCTCCCCCGCTGCTCAAGATGACTCTGCTGGCGAAGTGGCCGCTGACGCTCCCACTCCTGGTCAACCACGGGACACGACTCTGGTAGGCGGTGATTTTAAAGGCCATGCTTCCGGGAATGCCAGCTATTTTAACGCGAACCCAGATGTCACGGATGATCCAGCGTCGAGGATTACTACGTCCGGGAAACCTATTCCGCAGACGGACATACGCGCACGATCGAACCAAAGGTTTCTCGTTTTAACATCACCACGCGAATCTTGCAGCACATCAGCGGCGGCCGGTACCGAAAGTACCGTCCGAGATGACCCGTTGGCGACTCTGAGGAAAGAGCAAGACCGGCCTCTGGAGGACTCATCACGTGCTCGGAGCGCAGAGAGTCTCTTCACGAGCCATGACAAGCGTTCCGAAGCCAAGGTTGCTTTAAGCAACGCAACCGCGTATGCCCTCGGTAGTATGGAGTTTCCGAGAAGGACAACACCACTGTCGAATATGAAGGACGGCAACGCAACTTCTTCGTCGCCCATGTTCTTCTCGCCCAAGGCCATCAGGACACACCGTCATGTCTCGCACAAGTCAGACTTCGGTATCTACGATAGGCCCCAATCGTCGGTAAATCTGGACCATCGGCCGCTGACCTCGCAGATGGTCATGTTAATGGAAGGAAAAACCCCACCTCCGAGGATCTATAACGCGTCCACTCCGGAGTCTTTTGCGAGGGCGCAGGAGCAAATGCGACGGCGTCAGCAGCGAGAGGAGGAGCAAGGTCTCGAACGAATCAACGTGAGGACTAGCGACGTCCTGATGTGCCCTCCATCGCCCGATGATGAGAGTGCAATGAGGCGATCAGCTCCTAGATGCGACACAACGGGATTCGTAACCCCTCTGACTAGTCCAAGTGAGGTTGCAAGCCCTTCTAGTATGACCAACATGCCGACGGGGAAAGGAAGCTCTCAGGTCTTCCGATCCGATCCGTCCTTACCTGCACTTCTGTCTGGGGCCAGCTCAGTTTCTGCAGATGCTGAAGGTGATTTCCTATTGCGTCCTGGATCTGTTGACCGCCAGTCCTTGACACAGCCAGCTTTGTTAAAAGAAAAAGAACAACTGTCTAGTTTCGCTCTCGAGACTTTGGAGGATGAGCATGCTCTTCGCTTACTTCATATGAGACACTCGTCTCATGCTCTCCGGCAGCCAGCATTTTCTTCTACCTCGACTGAAGATGACGACAGCGATAGCGATGAAGGCTTGGTCATGGCAAAGTCGAGAAGAAAAGCGCCGATAAAGGGGCAGCCAAGCCAACAAACCGACCGGTTGCACACTCAAGCCAGACGAAGGGATACCCAGACTAGTGTTGGCAGTACCGATACAGCCAAAAAGATTGTCATGCACAGCGACTAGCCCCACACTTCCAGTCTTGCGCCCACGAGCGTTTCCTCGATATCGGAATCACTACTTCGAAGTTGACAGATCGAAAGGTTCCGCTGCTGTCGATTTTAAAAGCCAAGGAAGTTTCGCTTGCAGCCTTCTCTCCCCGCCTCTGAAAGCGAACAGACCAAACACAACCGTGGCACAGCCATCACATTTCTACCTGGTTCGCTTGGTGAACGCACCGAGTATCGAACACTTATCGACTCACCTCTCAATTTGCTAGCGAGATATTTAATCTTTTTATACCTATCCTCAAGAAGGAACGTGTACTGCATACTCGGAGTTATTGCCATATTTGGGCATTGGTGGCTTTAGCGGGATCGTGGACGAGTGGATGAGACATGTCTGTCTGGTGGCCGAAGGTGGCGCTGGCATGTTGATGTTGTTGTATGGGCGAGTCAGAGCAGGAAAACGACGGGTAGTTTGGCGGCATCCACATTTATCAAATCGTGCAATCCTCCCATTGATACGACGCGTTGGCATACACTGGAGTTGTTCCGCTCACGTTATCCATATAATATGGTAGTCGACATCGGTCTGTCAAACTGCATCTCGTTTTGTCTTACCCGTGATGACAGCCTTCGATGTAGAAGAAAATCAAGTCTGGCAGGGCGGCTGGACCTGTGAGCTGAACAATTTCACCGACGCAGCATCATAGAGAAGGTATCGAAACATTATGGTGCAAGACCGAATCGTGATCTACAGAAGTGTCCGCGGCCTATTCCACAGTACCGCCCTTGCTCATCACGCCTTGCCCAAACCATTGAGCAACAGTACGGAATCTCTCGTCGCCCTTGCTCTTCTCCAACGCGTCCTTGAACAAATCGTGTCGATCCGCTCTTTCCTCCTGACTTCTCTTCATAGCCTTCACCGCCATGTTGCTGCCTGCACAGACAGGACATTCAGTATCGATGCCGTCATCGCCAGACTGCTTTAGGCAGCGCTGGTGGAAGCTATGCTTGCACAAGAAGTGAACGGCGGGCAAATCGAGGGGGGCACTGCAGCCAGGACACCGCTGAGCCTGGAACACGGCCGGCTTGGAGCCGAGCTCGACGATTTCAGCACGCTTCTGCTCAGTCTCTTTACGAAAACTGGTGATCTGGCGGCGGTTGGCAGCTATCTCGCGGCGTTCCCGCGCAATGGTTTCGCCAAGATACGGCTTGATCATGCCCATGGTCGCGACGGCATTGGCGCCGAGCGTCTGGATGACCTGGAGAGGAGCCATAAGACCGTCCTCGTCGACACGCCTCAAGACGCTGGAGAGCTCCTCGGGTCCGGCTTCCTCGAGGATGCGCGGGTCAGAGGTGAAGTATGCGAGAGCGGCAGGGTAGAGCTGCGGCTCTTCCGGGCCATACTTGCGCAGAGCCTTGATAGCGCCGCGGGTATCCTTGGCGCTGGTGTAGGAGCGGAAGATGTCAAAAAGCAGACCCGACTGTTCCTTGACCAGAGTTGTCCCGTCGCGGAAATTGGACAGATGGGATAACAACAGAACGTTGGAGTTTTCAATGGGAAGGTCCCGCTCCGAGATGAGACCCTTGGCCTTGTGCTCCCACTCTTCACGTTGGTCGTCTTTCTTTTGACTAGCCTTATGCAAGTACATCTCAAAGAGGGTCGTGTACAAGTCTGACTTGTCCGTGTCCTTGATGTACTTTTCCTTCAAGCAGGCCTCGAGGAATATGATGAACTCATCAGGATGGTCGATGAAGGAAGAAAAAGCCGTCCTAGGCGCCGGAGGGGTGTACCTGGGCGGCTCAATCAGATCGGGGTTTACGGCGCCCTCCGAGTCGACAGCTTTTGGTCGACCGCCCTCAGGCGTGGTGGGTGTGGGCACGGGAGTGTTCATGTAGGGCAGCGGGAGAAGGTTGGTAAGGTTCTGGACGGCATTAGCAGTTCCCGTAGCGAGGCCGCTGAATGTGCCTCCAGTTTGTGACGGGACCTCCTCCTCAACTACTGGGACATGGACCCGCGGCCTGTACTTTCCCGTATAATAGTCAATAAAGAACTGCGTGGCTTCTTTCGGGCAATGCTCCAAGAGCACCCTAGCGTATTTCATAGACGATGGGTATGCCTGTTCGAGGTTTCAGCTGAGGGGCTTGTCTGCCAACCATGTGATTATGCTCACCGTCTCGGGATCCAGATGCCAAATGAAATCTAGAGCATCACGATAGTTTTGAGAGTCCTCGATGAGAATATCGACCACTAGGTCGCTCTCCCCATGTTTCGTTGCGAGATATGCCGCTTGCTCAAAGTAACCACCTTGCCGGCACATGGTGATGGCTGTGTCGAGATCGAACTTGAGATCGCCTTCGGATTTGATGAATTTCTCCAGCTTCCCGACGTCTTTCAGCTTGGCGTAGCAGTTGAGAAGGAGCGTGGTATGGTCAGCAGTAGCCTTGTGCCGCTCGTGCAGCTCTTCCAGGTACTCGATGAGGTTGTGTATCCGCTGGGTATCAAGAAACTGCGACTGTCAGATGTGGAAACATGGCCAACGGGCATGACCAGGCTTACTTTGCGAATCACTTGCGAGGGTTCCGTGTTGTCGATTGCCTTTAGGTATTGGGACATGGCACTGTCGTAATCGCCCTTCTGGTACAGATAGTCACCATACTTGCGGTAAATGACATTTTGTTGCTGTTGGTCCATGCCCGCTTTCTGCGCCACGTTGATGGCCAGAGGGTAGAGGTTGCGTTGATAGAGTAGATCGAGTCTCTGCTGCAGGGACTTCTCATGATACCGGTTGATCTGGCTGTGATTAGCCCTCACGTAGGTACAGCTGCGCACAAGGAGGCACTTACCTTGCCGTCCAAGGTCAGGATGAACAGATCACCCCAAATCTCAAAGAGCGCTTGCACCTTTGAAATGAGCGACTCGGTATGTCCAACGATCTGCAAGTTGGGGTCAACCATGGTAAAGGTTGAGGCATTGAAGAGCGACTCGGTGCTTGCGCCCCCGAATCTCCGGCGCATGTTGTCGGAATCCCCATTACTCGAAGACTTTGGAGGGGAGACGAGAGCTACATAGTCTTGGTAAGTTGAGACCAGAGTTGTCGTGCCGTCGTTGGCAAAGCACAAGCCTCTTCCGTCCAGGTTGTAGAAGTACACGGCGTCGTCACGCACGACAACGACGTCGCCCGTCTTCTTGTTTAGCGTCATACAGCCGACTGCACAGCCTGTATCTTCAACGGTCCGGGGCGGTTGGCCTTGCCCTTTACCAGAGATAACTAGTCGTAGCAGTCGGGCTGTGGTGGCTACAAACAGTGTGCTAAGCTTGGAGTCGCCGATGAACTCGACCCCGGTCACAGGCTCGTCCGAATCGTGTACGATGCGCTGCTTCGTCCCTCGGTCGTGTATCAAGTCGCCCCGGATGACTGTGACGGCGCCGTTCGCGAAGCCCACGGCGAGCTGGGACAGGTCGTCGACGGCGGTAAAGGCAGATATCTAGTCGCGCATCAGCCCCATTGCAGTCACGCCCTTCACCTCCCGTTTCCACCGAGACACCCACCGGAAATTGCTTCCGCGCATTGTGTATGTTGAGTGTACTCAGACAGGTCGGAAGTCCCGTCTTCTTGACGGGCTTGTCCAGCGCCCAGACCTTCAACACTGGCTCGTTGCTGAGATCTTCCTGTTGAAAATCAGTCCCCCAAATACTGCATCGAGGGAGAAATACCGCCTACCGATACAGTGACTAGGAGACTCGTCCCCTCCACTTGGCGCATGTGTGTTATCCGGCCCGAGTCGTGCGCCAGGAAGCTACGGACGATCTTCCAGCTCGGCCCAACGATGTGAACATATCCGTCGGAACTGCCCAAGAAAAGGCTGTCGGAGCCCGAGCAGACGCTGGATATCTCGTTGTTCTCGAAGAAGGATCGTGTGTCGTCGTCGCCCAGCTTGACCTGGCTGACCTCGAAGAAGTCGAACGCTTTCCACTGGTAAAGACTCGTGTTAGCCACAACTTCTCTCGCAGGCGGTCGTGATCGTCACTTGAACGTACCAAAAGCAAAGCCATCGTTACATCTCCGAGCGGAATCAATTAATCAACACCGTGACATGGTGTTTTGTTTCTTGTTGGTAGGCCAGAGCTGTCGACCGCGTCTGGCGTTGTTGTCGTCACCGGCCCAACTGTGGCGCTAGCTCAACTGGTGTGGCATGTGTGGCTGGTGCTTTCAGATATCCACAGTGATTGATGATTAATCCATGCATACGGAGTACTTAGTACATGATACCCCTGACGGGCAATTACCCATCCCTTTTTCAACGTGAACTTGCGTCTATTGCCAATGAAGAGTCTGGTACCGTATCATGCTAGCCCATCGCAACCATTGGTACTGTTTCGATTTCTTCTTCGCCTCCCTGATTTTCTTTTGGCTGAGGCCGCTGAGCAGTGAGCACGGAACAACCATCTTCAAGCCTCAAGGCGGTGGGTGGCATTGAGTGACCGTCACCTCTTGTACACCAAATGTATTACTGGTTTGGACCATATATTCATGTGGTGGGTATCTATCTTGTAGCTGACGTCTGCAAGCACTGAAACCCCTCCCAAAATTGTGCAATTGCAGCTTGATGACTGGTCAAGTCTGCATGATCACATCGTATTCATATTCCGAGTAGACTTCCATCGATTGAAATGCCCCCCAAACCTCGACTCCTTGCGCTCTGACAAGCCTTCGTGTAACTGGTATCCGCCCATTTCCACCAAGGGAACCATTGAAGGTCGTCCATGGGCACACTGAAATGGGAAAGTGCAATCTGCCAACTTTGTAACCAATTCCCTACATTCAGCAAGGGAGAGTATGTCGTTAAACATGATGGCGGAACGGCAAGCTCTCGAGTTGATCATGTCCAGTATACCCTGAGGAAACCCGTGAAACATCGAGATCCAATGCAGATCTTGGCCGCTGGCAAATATCCCTCCATCCAGCTCTCCGGATTCTTCAAGCCACGGGACGGAACCGGTATGGCCCTGTTCATCCAGCTTCCAAAGCTCACTCCGTAGCATGTCAATAAGCAGGCGTGGCTCCGCCCTGCACCTCTCAGCGATACTGGGTGGAAGCCGGAGCACTTTGAAGGACCAAGAGCCTTTCTGTTCGCCCCTTCGAAAATGCACAGGAACTGTACTCACATCGTAGTCGATGCCCCACGCCTCAAAAATAATGCGGTACCGCTCGAACAGGGTGCGTTCTTGAGAGGTGATTTCGTACTGGAGAGGCCGTTCCAGCAGCTCTCTGCTGGCTCTTCGGTGTGGTAATGCTGACTCGTGTGGCACGAAATAATCTTTCATCAACGATTCAACCCGACAGCGTTCGTCTGCAGCGTGCTGATCAACAGTGACAAGCAGAAAAGGGTTGACTTCGGGGCTTTCCACAGTCAACTCGTGAGTCTGGACCGTGACCTTGATCAATATAAACTTTCTGTCGACCTGGGAGAGGACTTCGGCGTTACGCAAGGCGTCGCGCGAGATTCTTCCCTCAAGAGCAGGAGATGTAGACGACCCGAGTGAAGTATGCGAGGGTGTACAGCCGTGGCAGCTCCCAGCCTGGGCGCTTGCAAAGGAGCTCAATAGTCTAGACTCGTCACTCGCCACTGGGATAGGCGCTTCTACCATACCGAAAACGGGATTTTCCCAGTTTACTAACAACTCGGCGGCCCAAGTGCCACGACTATCATCCGGTCGCGTTATTTCCACTCGTCTCCGCTTTCCCAGTGTCGAGCGACTCGTCGAAGTCGTGATTGGAGCTTCCATATTGATGAACCCTGTCCGTCTGTCAACGACGCACCTCTGCTTAGTGATAGGATTGATCCAAATCAGACCGTTTTCCACCGCCAAGTGTTCTGTAACTTGCAGCTCACTTTCTTGTTCGGTATGTGCCAAATGTGTTGTATCACTTGGCGCATACCCGTTTACAAAAGGTGCACGAAGTAAACTGCCCGTGGTGTCAAATAGGGGAGATGGTCCGCACTCCGTTGAACTTGAGATTGGTGCTGCCGCATCCGAGGTTTTATAGGACGCAGGCTCCAAGGATGCGCGTTTCCCCAATGCCAGACTCGGCCTGCCACTTTTGGCTCGCATCCAGAGGTCGAACGGCGACCTGGTTCTAGATTGTGGGACACCGTTTGTGTGCTGTAGATAAAGGCGCGTGGCCCCCAGATCGCGGGCATCGGTCCGGCGCTGAGGCACGACGTCTTCACACAAGCTGTGCACAGGCCGAGATGATGGCTCTGAGGCCGTGGTGGGTGTCTTTCTTTCACTCGTAGACCTCTCCTGCACATGTTTGTCCGATAATGACTCAGACGACGTGTCCCAACTTCCCTTGATGCCCTTTGGACAGAAGTGATGCTTCTTGAGGAACTCGTAGACGACCGCCCTCAGAACTTCGATAGCGGTCTTCAGACTCGATTGATTCTCGTCAAGGACATCCTCGGCGGGGTTCATTGGCACAGTTGACCCTTTTACATGAACCCGTAGGTAGAACATGGGCCACCGGTCGATTCCTCTCTTACCACTTAGTTCTCGGGTTGTGTAACTATCGGTTTTGTAGCGCCGATCCTTCTCCCGCCTGTTCCTCTCCGCCTCGTCCACGTCGACGTGTTCTTCTTTGACGCCAAAGGAGGAATTGGAGAATAGTCGGTTGATTTCTTCGTAGAGCGCATTCGACCCGCGCTCATTAGACACTGGCTTCACACCTATACTTATGAACTGAACCCGCCGAGCCGCTACTGGAACCAGACAAATGGCGCCCTCTATACAAAGGCCAGCAGCGGACGCCTTCACAGAAACCCACGATTCAGAGCGTACCTCATCGGAGAGTCCAGCCTGACAAACAGTTTTGGATGTTTTCGAAACTAGAAGGCTGCATTGTTCCTTTCCCGACATGGAGTTTGCCGATGCGTCACCACCTCGAATGGTGATGCCTTGCAGTGTCGCAGAGTCGCGGATCGAGACAGAGACTTGGTTTGGCCAAGCGAGTATCAGAGCTGTTACAAAATGCTTAAGCTGATCCCAATCTCGGCCATTTACGGCCTTGTCGGCTGCTACGGCTCGCTGCTTCACTCGAACAGGCATAGACCCAAAAAGGTTGCGCACAGCAACGCGAGTACCGTGGCTAAAACTCAGCAGTCTCTGGTCAGGGGGGGATGGCGTGTATCGCGATAACACTACCGAGTTGTGGATTCTGATGGAGTTATGAGAGTGATGGCTCTGGTGATGGGAGGTGATGGAGAGCAGAGACAGAGCCGAGAGTGATGCCAGGAAGATCCCACTTCTTCCATGGGTGTCAGTTCCTGGGGGGTATCTGGATGTGCCTGGAGCAAGCATTAGTTGGAAGCAAACAAGACGGCATGGCAGGAATTATTTACAGTAAAGCTTGCCAAGGCCTCCACTGGCGGCGAACTCCCCGGGAAGGATGCCAGATCCGTTGTCTTCGACGGAGCAATTGCCCCGTACATAATCAACCGAGAGGTTGATTTTGGTGGCGCGGGCATCCAACGAGTTCTCGATCAGTCCGCGTACAGCTGCATTCAGAGAGGTCAAGGTGGTTGAGGACTTGATCTGTGCGATGACGGCGTCTGGTAGTTGCTGGATCGACATGGCGTCGGGCGAAGGAGGGCAGGACTCGTTTCTCCATGCTGCTGTACCTAACTGGCGTACAGATGCTTTTACGGCAAGCCACTTGCCACTTGGGCTCCGAAAGCCTCGCATTCGCAAGCTTGCTCGGCTTGGCAGAAAGGAGAGAGCAATTGTTGAAGGTGCAACCTCGGATGTTGATTCGATGGTTGTAGGGCAAGCATGAGTTACTCCGTACTCCGTATTCCGTACAGTTATTACCCTAGCCAGTGAGTGGGCGGGCAGGTGAATATATGGAGTGCCGTTCCCCGCCGTAGGAGAATATGATTCAAAGGTTAAATGGCTTAGGCTCGCCTCATCGACCAAGATTGGATCGTGTTCCCATAGCGCTGTCGAGAATCCAAAGCAGCGAGTGATTGGGCTCGGATATGGGCCGGACCGTAGGGCAGAATAACGGCAGGCCGATGTCGCGTCACAGACAGGCTTTGTCGAGTAAAAGAAGGCATGCAGGCGAAACGAAAGGTAACTAATAACTGACTGACCTAACGACGTTAATAACTAGTGAGTAGTGGGGGTGAACACAGACAGTGCTTGCTGTGCTTACGGATACAACGTGGGGTTGAACGGATGACGCTTGGCAGGGGATCGCGAGTGGGCCGTGCCTTTCTCATTTGAGTGCAGCACCTGCGCTGCGCACTGCGCACTGCCCTGCCCGGATACCCGACCGTCACCTTCCAACCCCAACACGAGGGAGATGGTGCCGGTACATCACAGGCGTTGAGGAGCAAGCTGCCTTAATTAGTTACACATCGAAGTCACAACAGCTTAACTACCTAACTTATCGCCTTGGGTTGCCATCTGCCGCTCTTGCACGTCAATTTCGTCACGATTCCGTCTCCGCGTCGCATTTGCGTCCGTCGCACAACCTAAACCTCCCTTCCTCAGCAATTCGAGCCGTCGCAGTCCACCGCCGCATCTAAGCACCAACACAAGGCCTTACCATCAGTTCCTTGTTTCGTCGCATAGCGAGGTCCCAAAACAACAGACCCTCGCGAGTCTCTGTACGCAAATAAGTTCCGACTGCGACGAGTTCCGCGCGTCGTTGGCACTCGCCGGCGTCTGGCTGCCCCCAAAACAACCTAGCCACCGACCAATACCAAGACGTTAGTTTCGGCCTCGCACCCAACGAGATTGCCGTGAACGAAGACAGACAACAACAACATCAGATGGCCATGACAGAGACGACGCCACGGCCAACAGGTAAAAACATATCTCCCCTTCCACCCGACCTGTCATCTTTCCCGCAGCATTGCGCCTGTCGTCAGTCCTCCTAGATCTAATGCGCCTGATAGATGGTCAAGAGCGCTCCGCTCGGAGGCGCCCGTTTGCGTCGTGGGTGAAGAAGCTCGCCAACTTCAAGAACGGCTCGTCATCGACCGCGACCGATGATGGGGACCGCCATGCCCATTCCAAGAGAGATGCCATACCCAAGGGCTCCAAGAAGCGGACCCCCAAGATGAACAATCCATACCCGCAGTCAGGTCGCGTCGGCGCACTCGCGAACCGCCACAGTCAACCCTCCATCTCCACCAACCACACAGGCCTGACGTCCGATCCGTCCCCAGATCGGAGCGCCCAGTCGCTCCGTTCCTCAGACGAAGGCGCTGCGCCTCCCCGATCGACTGCTCCTACCATCATGACCGACCACGATGCGACACACTCCCTCCATGCGCCTTCGCAAATGGCATCCTCGGTCGCAGGAACTAGCAGGACTGCAAATGGTGGCTTGGACTCGAGACGAGGAGGAGACAGCACCTTCTCGTCTCCGGCACCCTCGGTTCGCTCATTGACCACCACCTTGACCACCATCCAGTCCATGGCCGCAAACGGGAACCCCGTCCAGAGCCAGCCGCCCAACCAGCACCAACAGAATGGCAACAATTTGCAGGCTGCTCAATTCAGCCAACCGTTCCCTACTGCGTCTCCCGCCTCGGCCATTCCGCCGCACTTGGCGCCGCAGACCCAAGGCCAGGGCTCAGCGTCTGGCTCTGGACACCCAATGACATATAACACGGCCACCGCAAACAATCTCCTCACCGACAATGCTTCCATTCTCACTCTTGCATCTTCGAGCAAGCGGGGTCGTCGCCGGTCGTTCGACACGGATGCCTCGGTACGCGCCCTGGCACCCTCGTCCCTCTGGGGCGGATCACGTGAGAGTTTGCCATTGAGCGTTCTGAGTGCGAACGTGGATGGGGCCAGCATCATGCCAAACACTCCTGGCCTCCACCAGACTACTTCACGGATTGGGCCCAGTAATGAACGAGCCAGCATCTACTCGGTCACCGGTGTAACCCCGGCCATGCCTAGTGAGAGAAACAGCTTCTATTCCAAGCAAAATATGGCTGGGGACGCCGCCAGTATAAGGAGCGGTCTACTCGGTCACGGTAGAGCCGAAAGCATCAGTGGCAGCGTGGGTGGAATTGCAAGCCCTCTTGCTAGTCCTTTAGAAGTGTACGAGAAGGACCCAGTCGCTGAAATGGACGAGGACACGTTAGATGCCGGGAAGGGCGACGGCAAAGAGAAGCAGTGACAGTCTCTAGGTACCATGGAAGCCACACCGAACAGATCACATACACGATCTACGCATCGAGATGGACCGTGACAGCAAAGGCAGGAAATCTTCGGTGGCGGCTAGGAGTCTTGTGATTGCAGACTTTGATGCGCCGCTCTTGTCGATGGGAAGCGCGTACGCCAAGTTGATCAGGAGTTATGATGGGAAGAGCCAAGGACGGGGAGTTGAGCGGTACGGACGGGTTTTTATAGGGAATGGCAAGTATGAACAACGGAACAGATACCCGCTTACTGGAGTCAATTATACAGGGACATGTTAATCACAATGGGAACTAGCGGTCATTAGCTCAGCTGTACCTGGTCTTGCAAGTGACTCGGAGTTTTGTCCGTGAGAGACCTGAGAATAACGGCAAAACAACTCGTCTTGGAAGTGTAGAACCACAGAGCACAGCTTTGCCAAAACTACGATGTCCCTTTCGGCTTGCTCAACACAGGGGCATGTCTGCCAGGACAAAGTGCATTTCTACTCGGCGACGTACAGGGACGGAGCATGTATCTGGCGTATCTGGCGTAACTGGCGTGTCTGGGTTGTGGAAAGCACGCGCGCGTCCGTGGCCTCGACACGCGGTAACAAGACCCTTGGGCACGCTCGTGTGCAGGTATACCATACGGTCCATATCCATACCACCCCAGATTGGAACAGGATTGGACTTTGGGTCGGTTGCGGGGCTGACGGCCGAGAGAGATGCAGGTCCCGAGTGAACCTTGGGTCCGGATACGTATAAGTACGTCATTTCACTCAGGACCGCCGCCTTGAAGCCCTACTGCGTACGGATACTCCGTACTCGCTTGCACCTCTTTCTCACACACCCTGTGGCTCCGAACTCGACCGACAGTGTCAGGTTGATTCCTACGCTGTCACCCCCACAAACTATCCTATACTTGGCGCACGAAAGCAGCATCGATCGCCACACTGGAACTTGAAGCACTGCCTGATCGCTACGAAATGCTGCAGGGATAGGGCATCAGGGTATTTACGGAGTATCAGGCGATCAAAACCCCTCACCTTGTTCTAAGCGGACCTCCGTCCTTCGACCGCGCCACCACGTCTCATACACTGTAACAGGAGCTGCACCAGGAGCTGCACACCATGGCTAACACGACGATTCGGTTGGCGACGGCTTCGCCGGCAACACAGGCGACGACCAAGGATACCTTGGTGCAGTTGCATCAGATTGCCACACGTGCAGCGTCGAACAAAGCAGACCTTCTCCTGCTCCCAGAAGCCTACTTGGGCGGCTACCCCCGCGGCTCCGATTTTGGGTGCAAAATTGGCGCTCGAACCGCAGAGGGCCGGGACGAGTTCTTGCGCCACTTCAAGGGCGCTGTGGATCTCGGAGACAACGTTGGCGGCGGTGCCGGTGCCGGGGACGCCTGGCTGAGGAGGATGCTGCCAGCCTCGGTTGTGACAAACGGGCATGCCGGAAAGGGCGGAGATGAGCCGAAGACGCAGCAGCGAGGTGATGGGACGAGAGAAGAGCTCGAGCGGATCGCACGGGAGACTGGCATCTTCATCGTTGTCGGGCTCGTCGAAAAGGCGGGGGGCAGTTTATACTGTTCCGTCGTCTACGTGTGTCCAAACACGGGCATCGTTGGCAAGAGGAGAAAAGTCCAACCAGTAAGTCGCTTTTTTCTTCGTCCTCGATAGTTAGTTACTCCGTACACGCAGCTCGACTCCCTTGCGTCCCTACTGGCCGCCACCAAGTCGCGGACATGGGTTGTCGGCTGTAGCGCCAACATCGCCTGAGTTGGGCTAGGGTTCTTCTACCCCATCCCTTGATTTGGACCGCGGTCATTTCCGTCTTCCCGTCATTTTCCTTACTGCAACTGAGCTCAGGACATGAGCACCTGGAAACCCGCGCCCCCCCTCCCCCCTCTCTCCACTGCGATTGTGATTGGAAACTCTGCGTTCCAGCGCCGCCATGAGCGTCTGTACATAAGGCGCCTCAACGTCCCTTGGTTCCTCCCGCTCAGCCGATCCTGGCCATCTCTGGCCCCAGGGTCCAGGTAGAGAGACCGGATATGACCCAAATTCTCGACGGCGGCAAGGAAGAGCCTCATCTACGCAGGATGGCAAGTCAGACCCCCAACCAGGGACTTGAGCCTTCGGCAGCAAGTGCCAGGAGATATACGACACAGGCGGATTGGGACCCTCTCAAAGAGTACATCCGAGCTCTCTATCTAGGTGACAATAAGACCATAGCTGAGGTGGTGGCTATACTTGTTCGCGATCATAATTGCACTGTTTCGTAGGTTCCAAAGCTCGTCAAAGTCATTCGACCTAGTATTTTGTTGATTTTTAACTATAGGGAAAACATGCTCAAGAAACGAATCAGAACCTGGGGTTTCGACAAGAAGCTAAAGCACAACGAGGTCCTCGCCATCCTGCGTGCCAAGGAAGCGAGAGACGCGGAACGCAAGGCAACCAGAATCATCATCCGTGGCAGAGTTGTGCCGGCTGAAAGGCTCTACCAATATTGGCGGCGCAAGAATCCATCCTCGTCGAAACTCCTGAAACATCCTCCGGCAGGCTTTGTCCTGCCGGTTGATATTATCTGTCGATCTCCGTCTCCAGACCCGGCGGCGTTGCCAACCATGTTGCCGCACCAGCGATCGCTGGAGCACATCCTGATGGCAGCTCGAAATTACGCCCGAGCCTGTGCTTCATTGAAACCCACGAGACGGCTGGAAAACAAAACCCCAGACTCGAAAGTTCGGGCATTGGGGCCGGTCCCTGCGCTCAACGGTCTAGCAGACAGGATAGGGCGCACGATGATGTCTCTGCAGAGCGGTCGAGGCGACAAGCTTTTCGAGGAACTCGGCAAACTGTGTGAACATCTCAAGTTGACCATGATGATTCAGCCAACGGGCGTGTTTTACTACATGTTGCGACTCACCGGATGGCTTTCCCAACAGGCCATGCCTGAGCTCCTCGCGTCCATCTGCAAGTACGTTGCAGAGCTGTCTTTGGTGGTCTTGAGTGCAACCCACCCCCTGACTGTGATATGGGGGCAGTTGCTCTCTTGCGGTGTGTCCGAGAGTGCCTTTGAGACGGTGCAGCGCGTGTCGCAAGTCATCATTGCTGAGCTGTGCGAGAGCGTGGGTGCCGAGGATCATTCGACCATCTGGTTCATGATTGACTGTGTTTTCAACTACCACAACGATACGGAGCAAGAGACGATCGAGAAACTCTGCAAGATCCGTGACTGGGTTTTCACATACTGCCCGGGAATCGACCTTCCAAGCTACATTCGCCGGCTCGAGTCGGAGATTGGGATGATGTCGGCTACCCACAACCTTCAACGAGTCGTGCACAACACAGAGCAAAGCCTGGAATACATACTAAACACACCGAGGCTCCATGGCTACGTCCAAGATCATGACGCCACGGTCGGTGCGATTTGTGACCTGGCGATGGGCCGAATACAGCGACAGCACGGCAATTGGGCACTGGCGGAATCCTACTTCGTGTCTGTCATAGGCTCGGAAGTTATCCTGCTACGACTCAAGAAAGAGGCTTCAGAGGAGCTCGCAATACTTCGCCGGCTGAAGTCCGAGTTTCCGAATCCGTGTACATGCCCAATTGCATCCCATTGACACGCGGTGGAGCATCGAAACAAACAGTCCAGTCTCCGCGGACCGCCACCATGAATAACTAACCCTGGACTCGCCGGATGATTTTGTTCTCACTATAAACAGCACCATGTCCTGCCGCAGGTCACTAACATATCGTAGACGGGAACAGAACGCCTGATATGGGCCCAGGGCTCTCCGGCAACTCTGAAGGCGGTCAGTACGACTATTCGGGGTGTGCGCGTCAACCTAGCGGCCGCTATCTGCTGGGAGAACTACATGCCCTTGCTTCGTCAGGCCTTGTACCAGCAAAACATCAATCTTTATCTTGCCCCGACTGCTGACGGCCGCGATTCATGGCTCGCGCTGATGCGCACTGTTGCCCTCGAAGGCCGCTGCTTCGTCGTCAGTGCCAACATGTGCGTGCAAGGGCAGTCCTCCTCTACCCCTTCCGTGTTTGACAGCGGAAACGACACTTCCACGGTGCCCTCTTCACACGCACCCATCACGAAGAGAAGGAAATCCTGCCTCACGGAGGAAGGGTTTGAGATAGCCCTTCCAGGTACTGCAGTCACGCCCGAACCTGCGCAAAGGGCGCGCAGAAGGTCTGTGTTTGACAAGGATGGCAACGAGATTGTGTTGGGGTATGGAGAGAAGAGCTCATCGACGATTGATGCAGTCGACGAACGGGACGAAGATCCATTTACGAAGCTATCCAGCTGGAAGATGGGATCGGGTCTCGGAGACAAGCAGACATCGCAAACTCGAACCACAGGATACCTTTCCCGAGGGGGCTCATGCATCGTTTCGCCGACGGGCGACGTTCTGGCTGGTCCGCAATGGGAGGACCCGGATGGCATTATTTACGCCGACGTGGACTTGGACGACTGCATCAGAGGTCGTCTTGACTTGGACGCTGCGGGGAGCTATTCGAGGTACGTCCAAATGCAGAAACATATGCTCTCACTTCTGTAGCTCTACGGTCTACCGGTAGCTGAAGTCTGATTTGTCGTGTAGGAACGACTCTTTCCAGTTTTCCGTCACAGGTCTGGATCTCGACCCTCTCCCGTACTGAGTGTACAGCGTGCTAGGCTCTAGCACGGCATCGTACTATCGTGTATGAACTTGGGGAATTGTAGCTACAATCTATTCCGAAGTGGCCGAAACAGGTTGGATCTCACTCGCGAATGATTATTGCGCTTCTGTACGACGACGCATACCAAAGTTTCGTCGCACTCGTTTGGGGAAATTTTAATTTTTTTTTTTTTTTTTTTTGAAAACATTCATTCACTTGTTAATGCTATTTCTACTTGTCCGTTCGAGCTTTATTGTACTAACCTACTAGGCATGTCTGTGACGTGACGGCTGTACATTCCCATCCTATACGTGCGCCCTCTGGGTATGGATGCCAGTTGCGCTTTCATTCGACTCACCCCAATAGCTTCAACACGATCCGAAGAAGGAAAATGCACTTTGATCGAATTGTAATAACAAAAGAGTAGACGATGCGCGGGAACGTTACAGTGCGTGGCTTTATACGAACTGTCCGCGACACTGTGTCCATCTCCCACCTTTCTTTCCATTCGTTTCTGTACCCGGCCAAAGATCTCCATTCGAGAAGACCGTAGTCATCCAACGAAACAACTCGACCACTTGAGACCCGGGGCTAATTGTATATAATTTTCCATACCAAGTACGTCTTCTTTATCTTAACAACGATAGCAACGAACAGATGCGTTCATTGTTCACCCGCAACATACTGAGAACCACACGCTTCCACCACATACCTACCCCGTGTCTGCTCAACCACGTCAACTTTGCCATGTCCGCCGCTTCAGCAGCACCCTCGTCGTCAGCAACGCCGGAAGCTGGCTCCCACCAATCAAACCCTGACGCCATAGCCACAGAGCCTCAAGAAGCTCAAGACCAGCAACATGAGAAGAAACCCTTGCCTTTACCTGCGCCGCCCGAGGAGGGCACCACGACCCTCAACGTGGGCGGCGCGGGCGTCAAGCTGGATCACCTAGGTCCGCTGGTGGTGCACAAGGACGGGACTATGAGCCGCATTACCAACTGGACGAAGATGAGCCAAATTGAACGGGACAATACGCTGAGGGTTTTGGTGAAGAGAAACCAAGTGAGACTGAAGGATTTGCGGGAGGAGGAGAAAAAGAAGAGCGAGGATGAGGTTGCGCAGTGAGTCTGAGTAATGGTTGTTGTCGTCTTTCGTAGCTGCCCGAGACATCATCTCACATGGCAGCAAAATCAAAGTTCTGTGGATGAACTTGACGTCAAGACACTTTCGCGCCGCACAACTAGTTACTCAACTCAGCCTTTGGCTTCCAACTACACAGTACTAGTTACGTATTCTTCCTCGCTGGATAGCCGGTGTTTGTAACTGTCTAAAACGAGAGATTGTGGACCAAGTCGCATCGACGTTTCAAAATTACAACTCTGTTCAGACTGTTCCTACCCAGGGTACTAATAACTTTGGTGTACCTACTGTGTGAAAAGGTCATAGACTCATGTCATGTTCAGTCTCCTAAAGCCTCCACTAATCACCATATCACAACCACTCACACCGATTGTCCTGCTGGTAATCAGTTAGTTACGTGGTAGCTAGTTGGTGGTTCGATTCGACTGGAATGAACGGAGGATAATCGATCCCACTGGTGATTCCACCGTGGCACCGTCTATCCCCCCCCCCACTGGGCAGACTGGTCACTGAAGTACCCCTAATCGACAGTTGCCCCACTACTCCTCCACCTGCCACTTGGTGGGTCCGTGCACTCCTCGGCCTACTACAGTCTACGTCTCTAGACTGAGACTCTACCAAGCGACACTCCCGACCAGCTCTCCAACCCTCCCCTCCATTCACACTCAAAACGTCAACTCACAAGATGGCTGTACGCCTCCGAATGCAAAAGCTGCCTTCGGGCCCTGAAGCCGACTCGTACATCTTCGGAAATCTGGCTGCCGTGTCCTCACAGGACTTCCCCAGTCGCAATGGTGGCCTCGTCTATCTGCTGCTATCAGGCCCGGCAATGACTAGCAAACGCGTCTTGACGGCCAGGCCGACCGCTACACTCCCAGGCGGCTACATCAGCCTGTCTGATCCCCAGAGGAGATGGTGCAAGGTAGCCCTCACCGATGACCTGGTCGGCGAGCTGTGGCGTCCTCCTGTCCCCAGAGATCAGATGTTTCTGGCTACCGCCGACATCGAGATCAGCTTGGTCCCGACCAGGAAGCCGGTGGCCATCCAGTTCGACCAGGACGAGCTGGCTATCAGCATGGAGAAGCTCTATGTCGAACAGGTCCTGGCACCTGGTCAGCTCATTCTGATGGACCACAAAGGCGTCCGTGTGTACCTCGAAGTCAAGACTGTGGCTCTGGCCCAGCCGGCCCAGCAAGAGAAATCTGTGGCCCAGAAGCCGTCCAGCCATCCCGAGGCAAGAGGTATCGTGGTCCCTGGCACCAAGTTTGACTTCTTCAAGAAGTCTGGCGACCCGATCGATCTCAAGCCCTCATCCTCCCGGCCGGCCGTCACTGCACTCATTCGCCCCGATTTCAAGTTCTCCGACATGGGCATCGGTGGCTTGGATGACGAGTTCGCCACCATCTTCAGGCGAGCTTTCCAGTCACGTATCCTACCACCCAATATTATCAAGGAAATGGGCCTTGATCACGTCAAAGGCCTGCTTCTCTACGGTCCACCCGGCACAGGTAAGACGCTCATTGCCAGGCAGATTGGCTCCATGCTCAATGCTCGTCCGCCCAAGATCATCAACGGCCCCGAGATCCTGAACAAGTTTGTGGGTCAGTCAGAAGAGAACGTGCGGAAAATGTTTGCGGATGCCGAGAAGGAGTGGAAGGAGAAGAAAGAGGAAAGTGCGCTACACATCATCATCTTTGACGAGCTGGACGCCGTTTGTAAGCAGAGAGGAAGTGGCGGAGGAGGTGGCACTGGCGTGGGTGACAGTGTTGTTAACCAGCTGCTGACAAAGCTTGACGGTGTTGAGAAGCTCGACAACATCCTCCTGATTGGTATGACAAACCGCAAGGACATGATCGACGACGCTCTGCTGCGTCCTGGTCGGCTCGAGGTTCATGTGGAGATCACCCTCCCCAGCGAGGGTGGCCGCCGGGACATCCTCAAGATCCACACATCGAAGATGCGGGACAGTGGTCGTCTCAGTGCCGATGTTGACCTTGCCGAGCTTGCGACGCTTACCAAGAACTTCTCCGGTGCTGAGCTCAATGGACTCTGTAAGGCGGCTTCATCATACGCCTTCAATCGACACACCAGCATCGAGAACTCCAAGGCCACGAGCAAGGATCTCATGAACGTCAAGGTCACGCTTGCAGATTTCCAGCTAGCACTGAACGATGTCAAAGCGGCCTTTGGTGTGTCCGAGATGGCGCTCGAAAGGGCAATTGCCTATGGCATCATCCGGTTCAACAGCCAAACAGATAGAATCCGCTATGATGGTCACATCTACGCCGAGATGATCGCTTCCGGCAAGCAGGCTTCGTTCTCGGTTCTCCTCCACGGACCCAAGGGTTCGGGCAAGACGGCCCTGGCGGCCGACATCGCGCTGAAGTCGGGCTTCCCCTTTGTCAAGATGGTCTCGGCGACCGACATGGTCAAACTGACGGAGCAAAGCAAAATCGAATACATCACGCGAGCCTTTGACGACGCCGGCAAATCCAAGCAGAGCATCATCATTCTCGACGAGATCGAGAACATGATCAACTATACGCCGTTTGGGCCTCATTTCCAGAACAGCGTGCTCTCGGCCATTCGCATCATGATGAAGGCGTTGCCCCCCAAGAACCATCACCTATTAGTCCTCTGCACCACCTCGTCGTACAACGTCCTGACTCAGCTCGGGCTGCGCGTATTCGACCGAGAACTACTGGTCCCTGCTGTGCGGGATGTGAGTGAGCTGGTGACTCTCCTCACGGCTACCGACTTCTTCGCTGGTGACACTGCGGGCGCCAACGAAGCAGTATACGAGTTCGAGAAGATTAGCGGGTCTCAGCGAGTCAACGTTGGCGTATCGGCAGTTTTGTCGGCCCTGCGTACAGCCCAGGTCAAGGCGCAAGAGGGTAGCGGATCCCTGGCTGCGATGTTCGCCCAGGAGTTATACGACGTTATCGACACTGCAGCTTAGCGTAGAGTATAGATGACACCCATGGTGCTGATGGGGCAAATTCCACTGATTATATCTCGGGAGCAAACGTGAAGAACGGTTTGTTTATTCCCAGCAGAGAGTATAATCTGACGACTGATTCTACTCGGGACCCGGGTACGTGTTGGGGGAGGGAGAGTCTAGCGAGTTGTTGTTCGTCGTAGTCATACTGTTTACATGTAATTGTGCGGATAGTAGGATGTGTAATGGCTCAACTGGGTCCATCTGTGATGATGGTTATACTACGTATACAGTAACTCGTATCCTTGCGCGGCCGGCAGATCTTTCTCACTCTCGCTGCGGGCGGGGCGACGGGTAGAATCCGACAGCTGTTTACGAAGTACTGTGGTAACTATGGCGGCTCACAAGCCAGGACACGCTTGGCACGCACGGATCGAGGCTGAAACATAGTTCCGAGCTTTTTGCGTTCGACGATGGTCTGTTCTGGTGGTATCCGTGGCGGGCGGGCCATGTACGCCATGTTACCTACTGACTAGCCCTCCATGCGGGCTGCGGGCGAGGAGGATGGGTGCGTCACAGCGACCAACTAGTTACTGTGGTTGGTTAAGCTTACTCCGTACGGGAGTGAGTACATGGTACGGCAGTTGGTTGCCCTCGTGTCATAGCTAGGATCCACTTCCCCGGATCTCCTCCCAGGGGCATGATTTGCCGTAACCAGGCTCCAGGCATGAATGATGGCATTGGGACCGTCACGAACAAAAAGCTAGTCACCAGATGTGTTCACTAGTTGGTCACTCGCCTTCACTTAGCTCTGGGCGCGCATGTGCCCCGCGCCGGGGGTGGACAGCTGCCCAACTGGCAACGGTAACCTGGCTGGATGGTGGACCCTGGACCGTAGGCGATGATGATGAAAACGCAGTCAGCCACTAAGGCAGCTCAGGCTCTGCCAATCTCCAGCCTCAGCCAATCCTTCGACAGCACGAGTCGGCAAAAGTAACGCGATGTAACTTGGCCTAGGCTGCCTAGCTAGCATCCATCATGTTCGCGTCCCCGTCGCAACTTGGCACAGGAAAAAAGCCCCGAGCGAGCGAGCAGGCACGCACGTGACGACACACATCGATGATCATACACAGTAGATGATGATGCGCCGAGAGGGATGGAGACCTCGGTCTGGAGACTGGAGACTGGAGACTGGAGACTGGAGACTGGAGGTATCCCAAGGGCCAATGCATGGCATCACCAACAAGTTCAAGTTTCAACATCGGACGTTCAGGGACGGTCGCAGCCGCTGAGCGCATGATTACCTACTAGCAAGCCGCAAACCTTGGAATGTCACCGGGTCGGGATACGTGTGCGGTGTGTACAGGTTATCCGCCTTTCTTATGCCGCCCCGGAGTTTCTTCTGCGTGGTGCACACTGCACACTGCACACTGCACACACGATACACTACTGTCGCTACTGTGTACTACGTACACTGCTGCTGTCAGTCATGGTGCAGGGTACGGGGTAGCCAACGCGTTGATGCCCCTGGGTCCTGGATGCCCATCGGGCTATCCCTCTTTCGAGTCTCGGGCCAATCATACGAAACCAGCTCTCAAGGTCGTGTCGTCCACCTCTTCACCTCGTAGCGCCGTCTCTTGCTTGGGGCCCTGAGCTTGCAAGAGCAGCAGTCCTGCAGAGAATGTGGGCACGCAGCATCCGTACATACGACACTATTGGGTCGACGAGGCCAAGGGCCCGAGGTCATGTCTGTGTGTCCCACTGGTGACAACGGAGCCATGCACAACGCAGCATGTCCACACGAGCGTCACTCGAGGGATCTGCATAGGCACGCGGATGACCACTGACGCAAGGGCTGGGTTGGGTTGCCCAGTACACGGGACGTCATTGGAACTCACTCAGTAGCCGGGCAGTATATAAAAATATACATATAAGACAACAAGGTAGGTGGTCGACTCAGAGTCTAATCTAGTTTTGAGACACTGCCCTTCAGACAAGACATTCTGCCCCGTACAACCATGAAAGTTATACTCTTGACACTGAGCGCCGGCTTGGCTGCGAGTCTGCCAACCAATGAGCACATCCAGCGGAGAGCAGCCGAACCATCCTTTGGCCTTGCCAACATCACCAAAGCCCGTGACGGGGGCCTATACGGCCGTGCTACCACCAAGGGCCCCTTCATCGGAGACTTTCCGGATCCCTGCATCATCGGGGATGGCAAGGGGCTGTGGTTTGCCTATGCGACGAGCTCCGGCGGCAAGAATGTGCCAGTCGCTGTCTCGAGCGACATGACTTCGTGGACTGTCGAGGCGGACACTCTGCCCACGGTTGGCGCCTGGGTCGACACGGGCATTCCCGCGCCCCTGATCTGGGCCCCCGACGTTGTGAGAGCCGTAAGACACTTGCCCACCCTTATGCCCGCCTCAAGGTCTCTCGGTGACACGTGCTGACGGGACTACAGGATAACGGTGGCTACGTTATGTACTACACGGCACCGCAAAGGGCGGGCAGGCACTGCATAGGAGTCGCCACCTCCATGAGCCCCACCGGACCCTTTGAGGCCCGGGACACGCCCCTGGTCTGCAACGATGCCGCCGGAGGCATCATCGACGCCGAAGGCTACAATGACGGCGGAAGCCGTTGGATCGCCTGGAAGGTCGACGGGAGTGCCCTCGGCGGTGCCACCAACTGCATCGGAGGCGGCACCTCCGACGTATATATCCCTGGGCCCATCCAGATTCAGCGCTGTAAGTCCTTGGTCTGCCTGGAGGTCCGCGGAAGCAAAAAGATGGATGGACGGGAACCGCTGACAATATGGATCCAGTGGAAAGCGACGCTGTTACTCTGATCGGCTCCCCGACGAACATCTTCGACCACGCGGGTGCGCTGAACGACGGTATTGTCGAGGCCCCTTCCCTCTACAAGGCCGCGGGAGGTTATGTCCTATTCTACAGCAGCAACTGCTACGCCAGCGACAACTGTACGTTTTCATGTTTCCCTGGTCACTTGCACGGCACTGGTTCAACGCACTGCGTTCCGGTAGACGCACATTCTCCGGTGGGGGTCGATGCTCTGTTGAGCAGCATGGACTAATGACCTGTGATCAGATGATATCAAGTATGCATGGTCGAGCACCATCGACGGGACTTATGTTCGAAAGGGCACGTTGTTGACCAGTGCGATGGCGCCCGGAATCTACGGCCCAGGTGGACTTGATCTCGACCAGAACGGCCGGACCGCCGTCTTCCACGGGCGAATCAACCCCGGAGAGGGCATGCAAGGAGCGCGTCACCTATTCACGGCCGAGCTCACCATCACCGGGCAGGATGTCGGTATTTAACAAGAGGTTGGTTCTATAACAGGCCAAGTGTGGAAGGGACATGAGAGGCTGTTTGTTTCTTGGAGAAAGCAGTCCCCCTTTCGTTTCAACGGCGCATTTATATACCCTTTTCGGTTGAGGGTCGGGTTTACGATGGCTAGAATAGCTGCATTACGACGCTTTACGACACAAATAGGACTATGATGTATATCACGCGACTGACAATTACATTTGTTGTTTGAGCGTCAAAACGTCGATGTCGAGCCTGTGGCAGTCTCGCTTTTGTTTGGCTGAGCGCTGCGAGGATGTCCAAGGTCATCCATCAGATGGCAACAACCCCATATTCTGACCACGTCCTCCGCGCAGTCCTTTGATTTCTCGGCCCATTTTCTAATCTTCTGCAAAGGAGCCTACCGGTGACCTATTCGTTCCAACAGGTGGGACATCAAGGTACTTGCGAACCAACTCTACCGGAACTATTCCAGGCCCGACATGGCGCGCCCCACGACTTGGACGCTACGATTAGCACCGGACGTGCAGAAGACGGGGTGAGGCATTGTTGTCACGGAGCCGGTGCAACATGGTCGATCCTTGATATTTCCCACACGGGCTCACCTCACCACCTACACTCTGGCGTGGCAATGTTCGTGATGGATGAGTAAGTACTTGTCATCTACACAAGGTTGCCGGTGAGCTGATTGTTGGGTATGCGATGAGCAACCTTGCCGGCCACTGGATTTACCACCCGAGGTTTTTATCCCTGGTTTTCAAAAGACTTACACAGTGAATCTTGTAAAGCACCCTGCACCGAGACATCATCTTTCAACTACGACCGCATACATAACTGACCAGCAATGGCACCGATACCACCACAACAGGCGGTGCTTGGACTCCCAGAGCTTCTGGAAGCCATCCTCCTACAAGCCGACCAACAAGAACTCCTGGTGACACTCCAGCGAGTCTGCCGGGACTGGCATAGGTGTATTAGCAAATCGCCATCGTTACAGCGCCATCTGTTCCTCCTGCCGGACCCGGCAGCACAGCCCACGCACAACCGGTTGCTGGCACACCACTTCCCGGTCTGGTTCGAGCATGTCGAGACGGGCATCACGGGAATGACCAGCTTCACCGGCGGCAGGTCGGTCTTTAGCCGGCACCTCCCAGCGCAACCGTGGCAGGGCGCGAAGGATCTGTACCAGCGCAAGGGGGCCAGCTGGAAGCGGATGCTCGTCCAGCAGCCGCCCTCACAGGGGGTCGGGTTCGTCCTCACCCGCCACGACGCGACGCTCAGGTCGGGCCCCTTGGACCAAGACCACCAGCTGCAGCCGCTGACAATGCCCCGTCTGCTCAGCTACAGCCTGCACAGCTGGCCGCATAGCGGCTACGGGGCGACCAACCAGCACGCCGTGGCGACCAACCGGCACGCCGGGGCGACCAACCAGCAAGCCGTGGCAAGCTTCCAGGTGCTGTGGCGCAAGCTGACCCCGACCATCGAGCATATGAATGTCAGACTGCGGTACGGTGCGGGTGCCGGGAGGTATCGTACCAAGGACTCCCAATATACATTCCAGACGTTCGAAAAAGAGATGGACCGTTGCGGTGTGGTCGTCCACATCGACTGCTGTCCCTTGTGTGCGAGCGACAGATCAGCCTGGGCGTGGGACGTGGTCGAGATATTGCGTGGCTGGTGAGCAGCGAGCGCAGGGGTAGACCGTAATTAGACCGTAGACTATACAGAGTGAGTACTACTTGTCGACTTGCTGAAAGTTGGAACAATGCGAGTCGAACTCGAAATATGTGTCTAACTGTCTTTTCATCTAGGTGTGTCCCACTCGATGTTACTAGGTCGACTTTTAGTCGCTATTGGTCTGAAATCAAGTGTTAGAATCATGGTGGCTATAGCCTATACCGTGTAGTTACACGAACAAGGACCTAGGCCCTGGGCTAGGATAATTTTATTTAGTATAGCGTACGGAGTACGGATACTTTCGTAAGCTATTAACTAGTTAGCCGGGTGGCCTTGGCACTCGGTACATCATCACAACCCGCAACTACTCCGTACGGATAGTTATCACACTTCGGTAGGTACGGTCACTCGTGCCCCACCGCGATAACATGTCAAAGTTCTTATCGCTAAAAAGTTGAAGATTTCCCTTGTCGATTGACCATTCCAATTCCAACCTTTGCGCCGTCTACATAAATTATAATCCACCATGGCACCCGAGACGACGAAACCGACCAAAAAGGACGCGCGTGCGTGGAGTGCACTCACTCCTCCCCTCGCCGAATGGATCCTCGATTATCTGCAGAGCAGCGGCTTTGCGCGCATGACGCCCGTCCAGGCCGCCGTCTGTATGCGCTCCCGCCTCCCCCTCCATTTTTGAAGCCAATGGCACAATTCTTGGTCGCTGTAGCTGACCATGGCATTGATGACAGTGCCGCTCTTCCTCACGAACAAGGATGTTGTCGTTGAAGCCGTCACGGGCTCTGGAAAGACCCTCGCCTTCATACTGCCCGTTATCTCCAGGATCCTGCGCCTAGACGAACCCACCAAGAAACACCACATCGCCGCCATCATCGTCTCCCCGACGAGAGAACTCGCCAGCCAGATCCACCGAGTGCTCCTCGATCTGATAGCGTTCCACGCCGTCTCGGCCGAACTCCTACCGTACCTCTCCGACGACATGGAGAAGCGGCCGGCCGCGGAGACCCCCTTTGTCCTGCCTCAGCTGGTGGTGGGCGGTACGACGACACCTGCGCAAGATCTATCACATTTCCTCCGACACAGCCCGAATATCCTTGTAGCTACACCCGGCCGGCTGGTAGAGCTCCTGTCGAGCCCTCACGTGCACTGCCCGCAGTCCTCGTTTGAATGCCTCGTCCTGGACGAGGGCGACCGCCTGCTGGATCTGGGCTTCAAACCCGACCTGCAGAAGATATTAGCGAGGCTGCCGAAGCAGCGGAGAACCGGTCTTTTCAGCGCCAGCATCAGCGAGGCAGTGTCGGAGATTATCCGTGTCGGCTTGAGGAACCCGGTGCGAGTCTCGGTTACAGTCAAAAGCCTCAAGACGGGCGGCATCGTCGAGGACCGAAAGACGCCGGCCAGTCTGCAAATGAGCTATCTAGTCACGCCTGCGAGCCAAAAGATCCCCGCCCTTGCGCAGGTCTTTGAGAAGCTTGAGCCGCGGCCACAGAAGAGCATCATTTTTCTGTCTACTTGCGCGGCCGTGGACTATTTCCAACACATCCTGCCGCTTGTGCTACCCGAGACCTACTTATTGGTGCCTCTGCATGGCAAGCACCAGCCGCAGGTGCGCCAGAAGAATTTTGCCAAATTTCTCACGTCCTCGCAGCCCATCATTTTACTCACCACCGATGTCGCTGCTCGTGGCCTTGATGTCCCGCAGGTCGATCTGGCGGTGCAGCTGGATCCGCCGTCAGACGTGAAGGTCTTTATCCACCGGGCCGGACGAGCAGGTCGTGCGGGACGAAGAGGATTGGCTCTGGTTTTTCTGCACCCGGGACGAGAAGAGGACTACGTACCGTTCCTGGACATCCGCAAGACCCCCATCGCACCGCTCATGCACCCGGAGATATCCGTCACCGACGAGGAAGCAAAGGCAACGACGGAGAAGATCCGGGAACTCGTCAAGGCCGACCGAGCTCTCCACGAGAAGGCCCAGCGCGCCTTCCCGTCCTTTGTGCGCAGCTACGGCAAGCACCAAGCCAGCTCCATCTTCAAGGTCGAAGATCTCGACTGGAGCGGACTGGGCCACGGTTGGGGCCTTTTGGGCCTGCCCAAGATGCCCGAACTCAAAAAGTTCGACGGCGACAAGAGGCTGGGCGTCGAGATGGACTGGGACGCCTACGCTTTCAAGGACAAGGCGCGTGAGAAGGCGCGGAGGGCCGCATTAGAGAGCGACGAGAAGGCCGAGGGCGCGGAAAAGGTCGAAGCCATGCGCAACAAGCGCAAGCGGAACGCCGAGGCTTGGAGTGGCAAGCATGAGAAGGAGGGCGAGCGGACAGTGAGACGGGAAAAGAAGCACAAGAAGAAGGATTCGGAAAGGCAGGACAAGATGACGGACGAGGAGAAGCTGAAGGAGCGCGAGTTGGAGGATCTTCTCACCGAAGTGAGGCGGCTTAACCGCGCAAAGTTTGCGAAGGAAGCGAAGGAAGCAAAGGAGGCCGCTGCGGCCGCGGCCGCGGCCGGTGGCAAGGGCGCGGACGAGTTTAAAGGATTCAAATAGTTACGGCAAACTTGAGAGGGAGCTACAATCTCACAGGCCATCGATATTGCCCGTGCAAAATGGGTGGGTTGTCATACCTCGGCATTAGGTACGGAAAAACTGTACAAGAGATTTAGGTCCAGAGGGTGGCACAGTCCTATGGACTGAAAACGAGTGAAATTGGGTATCCATTTGGACATCCGTAAAGTAACAAAGTCTCATAACCCCTTGCCATCGTTCTTCATTTTCGCTCAGGGGTATAGGGGTATCCGCGCAAAGGAATCGTATCGCCACCAGTGTCAACCTGTCTCTGTTGACTTCGTCACCCTCCAACATCATACACGTTCAAATCATGCTCGTTGAAAAGGTAGGAATTAGATGTTCTCAATGTTGCGCGCGTTCATTGCCGTCTGGAGATCTTTGTCTCCGGTGCCAAAGTCGTTGCTGAACTCGTTGTAGGCGGAAGATTCGGGACCTTCGTACGTGTCCGTGCCGGACATTGCAGCCTTGAGCGCCCCCGCGGGCATGGCCTGGCTTGCGCCGGGGAGGAAAATGACCTTGGAGTTCGCGGTCTTGGCCATGGCCTGCATGGCCTCCAAGTATCGGATCTGCATGGCAGGTGCGCTGGAGAGAATGTCGGCAGCCTGTCGCATCAGCTTGGCCGACTCGACCTCGGCCTTGGCAGCGATGATCTTGGACTCTCCGATACGCTTGCTCTGGGCGGCCATGGATAGCGACTCTTGCAACTCGGTGGAGAAGATGATGTCCTTGATGAGCATGCTCTCCACCGCTACACCCCAGCCGGCGGCGACATCCTCGATGATCTCTCCAATGCTGGTGGCAAGCTCTTCGCGACGTTCGATGACGTCCTGAAGGATACGTGCGCCGACAACATGGCGAAGCGTCGTCTGCGTACGCTCGACCAAGGCCTGGCGCACATTGGTAATACCGAAGGTGGCCTTGTGGGGGGAGATGATGTGGTAGTATATGACGGACGTGAGGTGGACGGTAACGTTGTCCTTGGTCATGCAAGTCTGACGCGGGACCTCGACGATTTGGATCTTGACGTCAACTGGGATGAGGCGCTCCGAGAAGGGATTGATCTTGACCAGGCCAGGGTCGACAGCCTTGTAGAATTTGCCAAACTTGGTCACGAGGCCGACTTGACCCTGATGTACCTGCTTGTAGGGATTGGGGCAGCACAGGCAACAGGGGATGGCACCAAAGGTGCCTGCGATGCCACCAACGGCGTTGACTACACGGATTTGTCAGTTAATGGTACAGGCTTGGCTAGAAGAAGGCGACGTACTCATAGTTCCATACCATCCCTTGGGGTTGGCATCGTTCCCGACGATGGAAGCGTAGCTCGCCTGCAGGTCTTGTTCTCGCGGAGGCTCGACGGTCATTCCCTGCACGGGACGGAAGGGCTGCTGGGACGTCGAGCTGCTCCCGCCGCCGTTGGTGGACACGCCGAGCTTGGAAGGCTGATCCATTGTGGAGGAGACTGAGGATGGTGATGAAAATTGTTGAATGTTCTGGGAATATTGGGGGGGGGTTGGGCTATTATTGTAAAGGGAAGGGAAGGTTCGAAGATGGAGTGCTCCTTTTATTGTCGTACGTACACGGTACACGGTACGAGGTGATGAGACGAAGGTCCGCAGCATTTGCTTTAAGTATCAAACGTGCTGGCATCGAGCTCCTGCAGCAGCCGGCAGCCACAGCGCCCGAGGTGTACACACGAAGTACGGATAGTACTCCGTACGCACTGCGCAGCACGAAGTAGATAGTAGGTCAAGTGGCAAGCGGGGACAGGGGTAAGTAACTATGTATGAATGTGCCCATCCAGGTCGCTAGCAAGGCCCGGTGCGGGGAATTATGGGGCAGTGCTACGTGCTACGGATACTTTGTGCAGCTAACTAGTTAGTTAATCCCTGTCGATGTACGGAGTACGGAGTACTGTGGTAGATAACCAGACGACTTCTACGAAGTACCTAACTTTTCCTCTCCAAAGTCTGCCTCAAGGAGTTTCAAGACTCAACGTCGCTAGACACGCAGCAGACGAACCGAGGTTCTGAATTTCTCACACACATGTGGCTTATATTTGGTTGCCTGTCGATGTATCTGTCCGCCCAGACGAGGCCATCACGTTGGCTGGGCTGATTTGCAGTTTTGGAACGCTGCTCTTCCGCAGCCAGAAATGCTTACTACGTACAATCAGTACCACCGACTTGATAGGCCGCTAACATTAGCCCAAAAATACTGTGTAGTAACTAGTTAGGTGACGCGCGCCCAAACGAAACACAATCAAGGGTCCTTCCTATATAGCGCCAAGCTTCTCTTGGCAACCCGAGACGCGCCAGGCCAGGGTGGAAAAGGTGGAAAAGATAAAACGACGGCAGAGCGGCACCTATCGCCATGTTGATTGGATCGCCCCATGGCAACTATCGCAACTCAACCCGTCACGATCGGGTGCCGGGTGCCCGGTGCACAAGTCTCCTAAGTTAGTTACGTCGACGATTCTGTTCGCTGGCTTTGATTTGTCAACCACTTGGTTCAACTGCAGCAGAATAGTAAGCCGGCCGCCCGTATCCCGTGGGTTTCGCCTGCCAAATCGACCTCGTGATGGAAACACTGCCTAGTCCAAGGAACACGAACATCATCCACCTGCCGGTTGTAGCTACTGAAAAATACCGCGCTTTCTACTACTTCGTACACACCCGAGGCTCGAGCTGGCTAACGATTCCCGCTGCGGATAGAGCTTTTCTAGAACACTGCTTGAGCATTGGTGTGGCCACTGATGGATGCGAATCCATGCCGGTCATTTGGTTCCGGGTTAATCCCGTTTTCTGCCTTGCTCTCGTCGTGATTTGAGATCGGCCACCCCCCGACTAACTGTTACTCGGAATACATGTACGCAGTATGCCTTGAGACCCGAGTGCTTCATCGTGAACAAGGGTGGCCCATCTGCTTGCTGACACCGAACGGCCACAAACCTTGGGATCATCACCACTGCTGCGCCAGGCGCCAGCGGCCTTGTGGGCCGGGTTCATCCTTCGGTCGTCTTATCTGATGGTGGACCGTGGACCTATAGTATGTTCGGGGACCGTGCCGGTGAACCCACCCCGTTCGCCACTCGGCCGGCCAACAGATGTCCAAATCATCTATCATCCACAGCCCGGTATACCGAAGCAACGTGAGGAGACGGCCTGCGACTAGCTTGAGTCTACTCCTTGGACTGTGTGCGACTTCCGGCTTCGTGCAAGTATGTCCAGACCGGCCCGTGAACGGTGAAGCTACGGTCTACGGTCTACCTATCCTTCGCCACGACTTGTACAAACTTGATGGACAGTAAATGCACTTACTGGACAGGGAGTTCATCCGACCCTTTCCGCAAGTCACAACCTGAAAGCGAAGGAAACTTCTTGGCTTGGGGGCCGATCACTAACTCCGTCCGATCCAAGCTGACCTCGCATTGGCAAACCCGCCATCGTGTCGAAAATGCCCTCCCCAAGCATCCCCAAGCTTGTAACGCGGAGCTTGCTGCATTCTATTGCATCACAAGACGTAAATGTACGAGGGCGCAATGGATAAGCAAGATTGCGGAGGTAGGGAGTTTGAATGACTAGATGCTGCGCCTCCTCGAGGTAAGAAATGCACCAGTAAGATGGACAGTCACCTTCAAATGGCTCCATCTCGTCCACCGCACCCAAAGCTTCTTACGTGGTATCTATACGCTTACTCGACGCCGCAACTAGGCAGCAAGGCATGTTCTGTCATATCATCCAGCTCTGGCTGCAGAACCTGGACCGCGGTGGCCTTGGTTCGGAATCGAGTTGACTTGGCGATTGATTCGGTCATGTGGTCACTTGACATATCCCGCCATCTTTGACACGTCCTCGTGTATGAAGACTGGGACCGAGAGCCCTATCCAAACCCTGGGACTGTCCTTGTAGGGGTTATGGAAGGAGTACCGCGACGACCTGAGATTGCTGCATGACTTGCTCTAGCGATCAATATAATTACAACTTACAGACAAGACGATGGTAACGAAGAAGCCTGCACTCGTCGATGTCAACTGCACATACAACACCTAGTTTGCATGTGACAGTATCGTCTACAATGTACCTAGCGCTCCGAGGAACAATACCTCAATGAGTTTCCGACGGTTTGTTGGAAATATCAAGACTTCAAGTTGGGACCATCGTACCGCGGCGCAACTCCAATCTCGACCAGCTTCTCGTACACCCTATGAGCAACGGCTTTCATGCCGGCCGCATTCGGATGGTACGCCCCCTTCTCGTACAACAGCTTCCAGCTCCAGCCCGACATCCAGGGCTCACTCGATCCGATGCCGTGCGCTCTACTCTCCTCCGTCACCGGGACACGTTCGCACCAGCCCTCACGACCCTGCATCACCTTGATGGTAGCCACGCGCACCTTCTCCGTCGCCTCTTTGTGACGGGCGACCTTGCTCGCAGCAAACGGCACATCGACTCCGGGCTTTAGATCCGGACCTATCACCGTCAAGTACTCCACGACGACGACGCGCGCGCCCGGGACCTTGGCATGTATCGCGTCCAGCACGAGCCCGTACCGATCCGCTAGACCGTCGGCGCTCAGGTCGGGCGCTTCCCACGGCGGCCCCGGCGCGAACCAGGCCTGGATGCGCGCCAGCAGACGGAAGACGAGGTAGGAATCGAAACTGTCCATGAACATGCCGCCGATGAAGCCGACGTCGTTGCCCCCGCCCAGCACGAGCACGACGTCGGCGTCGTCGGGCAGGTCGTCGATCTGAGGCGCAAAGGTCCGCTTGCCGCACACCTGGGGCTCGCTGAGCAGGTTGAGCAGGGTGGCCCCCGATACGGTGAGGTCCGTCAGCCTCGCGCCGAGGCGCTGCGCGACCATGTGTCCGTAATTTGCGCTGGAGCGGCCGGCGTCGGCGTCGGCCACGGGCAGGAGGCTGGGGCCTGCGGCGAACGAGCTGCCGAGGTTGGCAATATGAAGCGGCATTATGACTGAGACTTGCCTCACGGAAAGAAGAAAGAAAAAAGCAAAAGAAAAGAGTGAGATTTGCACTTGCTTGTTTCAAGACTTGCCGCTAGGTAATGTCTGGGAGATTCGATGTGGCACAACGTAATCCGTAGTTTGCTGTACCGATACGCGCCGACGCGTAACTATAAGCACTAAGGACGGTCGGTAAGGTCGGTCCTTGGCCGGTAAGCACGGAGGGCACTTCCTGGTTGGGCCAAGTCGGTCGACCCTATGCATATGTCACGGTGAACGCTGTGCAAGCAGGCCGCACATCCCTGCTTTACAGCTTCCTCATATACAACGTCGGTCACTGGTGAGCGAGCAGGACGGTTTCATGACTGAGCAGGTTCGCCAACGCGTTCGTCTGATGAACGCTGCTGCAGCCTGCGTGGACTAGACACGCAACCCCGGCCCTT
Source organism: Arthrinium puccinioides (assembly GCA_022414665.1). NCBI lineage: Eukaryota > Fungi > Ascomycota > Sordariomycetes > Amphisphaeriales > Apiosporaceae > Arthrinium > Arthrinium puccinioides. The sequence continues at coordinate 2,068,037 of JAIUNF010000005.1, forward strand.
CGCTGCAGTACAGCGTACGACATATCATATTTGCGCCCCTCACTGCAGGTCAGACGACGATACATCATATTTACGCCATCTCGAAACCGATACGGACGATTGCAGACTTGTGCGTGTGAAGACTTCATTCAGCTCTGAGCGACGGGCCGATTGCCTAGTAGATATCTAGTCCTCCTTAGAAGACTGCGGCCATCATTGCCGCACCGGCGGCCAGTCCGGCAACAGCTCTACCGGTAACCATAGCCCCCGCAGCGTTGCTTGTGTTTGACGTTACCGCGTTACCGCCGCTGGCTTCAGTGGTCGAAGGAGCTGCGGTAGTAGTAGCGGCAGCCGCTGACGATGTTGTCGCCGTCGCCGCGCCCAGCACCGACGTCTGGATAGCACTACAAACTGTATTAGCGTCATGCACGTCTTGCCTGTGTCCTCTTCCAGGTCTGGGTCTGACCGGAGAGAAATCTGGATCAGTTGACTGACAAGAGGTTTTGCCAATACGGTGAGATCTTGGTCTGAACGTCCATGGGCACGCCGGTTTTGTACCAGTCGGCCGTCGTAAACTTGGCCTCGCCTCCCTCCATGTCGAAGCCCGAGGGCTCGGCCTCGGCATAGACCGAGTAGACGGCATTTGCCAGGCTAATGTACGTGGAGTCCGAATGGAGCTCTAACTCGTAGCTGTAAAAGGCGCTGGCGAGGCTGGTAGCAACAGCGCCCGTCGCGCCGGCCGGGGTGGCCGAGCCGTACATGCCGTACAGGACGTCGGAGACGGGGATGGACTCTGGAATCTGTTCGCTGCCATCGGTGGTAGCGGCAGTCTCATTAGAGGCGTCGCCAGCTTGAGGCATGGCCAGTGCCAGTGGTGCTGCCAGCAATAGAACGAGAGCAAGCATGGTGAAATGAGGGTGAGGTGTAAAAGCGAACGACTAAGCAAATGTGAGAAACGCGTCTAGAGAGATGGTTTCAAAGACACACACGGGACCGACTCTTGGTGGGAGACTGGCCAGCAGGCAACTGTGCTCTAATAAATAGTTGGTGGTCAAGCGAGCTGAGGCTGTTAGTTAGCTGCCCCTGCCCGCCCCCTGAATAGGAGGATCGCCATCCATGCTGATTCCAAGACCTGCGCTAACGGCTTTCAGTGCATGCAGGCGGCAGTCCATCACTGACGTTTGAGTTCCAGGCACCGAGGTCTTGGCCTGTCCGCCTCATCTCTTTTGTTGGACCAAGGGACAGCATTGTGCGGTGTGCTTGAAACAGACGAGGGAGAGGTAACTAGAGAGAGAGAGAACAGCATGGCGCTGTTAGGAATCGAACCAACTCCCTCGTCACGATACTTTCCTGGTTGTCAAACGGCGGCGTTCTGTAAGTACCTAGAGACATGGTCTGACAAACCGTCCTTCTGGCAGACACCTCGCCACTGGCGAAAGTCTAACGACTCCATCGGTCTTGTTAGACAACGGGAAAGATGTCTGAATCGCGTCATCGACCACTCCCAATCCCCATGGCATGATCTGGTTCTGCTCTGCGTTGTTGTCTGCGGGCCTGGTGCCTTCATGGCACCTTCAAGCCCAGTCCAACAGGGCGCGATGTGATGGCAGGACGGGGCCGAGAGGGGCCAAGGAAGCGAAAGAAGCGAAGTAAGCAGAGGCGGGGTTTTGAAATGAGAGAATCAGAAGTACGGGCGGATGGTTGGTTACCGCGGTCGGAGTGACAAAATACGGAGTACGGATAAGTTAACTAGTTGTCTAGTGATGTGTTTACGCGGTCCGAGCGCACCGTATAAGCGGGTGCAAGTGTGTTATGCAATCGCATAGTTACCGGTATAGTACGGATAGGCTACACTGGGTTCGTCCCCCGGTCCAAGAAGGCTTCGGTGGTGGTGCCAGTGGTCACCAGGAGGCATTGCTGTGTACTCCGTATGTTACGGATAGACCCTGAGGAGTATTGACAAGGCTGTTTCGCGTGCGGCGTACCAACTTTTATTGACTGCCGGTAGCCAACCTCCTGGCCTTGAAGCATTTTCACCAATCGACTCCAAGAGGCTGAGTCACGAGTGGGCGAGTGGGCGAGTGAGCAGGTGAGCAGGTGAGCAGGTGAGCATAGTTGCAAGGCTCGGCGAGTAAGTACTCTGCTTTGCAGCAAGAGAACGGCGATCACTGGCAGTGGCGGAAGCAAACAGGTAACGTTAGGTGTCACAGAAATCGGGTAAGCTGACCGACGAGGTTGAGTCATCTGCGTTGTGGCCTGCGCCGAACACACGAGTGAGGCTGTAGAGACGCCCAATAACGTTGCGTAGAGATGTAAAAAAGTATGAACAACAAGAGGGGAAAAAGGCACGGATGCCCATGTTCAGTATGAAACTGCCTCGAGAAACAACACAACGCCCACTTACAAACCATCAATCATGCTGAATCCCCATCCTCCGTCCAAACCACCACAGAGCCCAGGCGATGCTGCCGGCCTCGCGCAAAGAGGTTCGACAGCCGCACAGCTTCACGAAGATGCAGCGACCCGCAGCCTGATCCCGCGAGACAAGGCAGTCGGCCGATACGCAGCTCACTCAACTTCGGATCCTCCGACCTGGCAAAAGGCGGTAGGCGAATTGCTCTCTACATCGGCAAGGCCGGCAGCAAAGGCTTCTCGTCACAACCCACACGTCAAGGTGCCGTGGGACGGCATTCGACCCCCAGGGAGGGGGCAGAGCGCGTTCGACTGGTACCACAGTCTTCCTGAGCCTTGGCCGGTCAAGAAGCCCAGGGGCAACCATTAAAGATTTGAGTCACCGACGTTCGTATGTTGGTTTTGAAATCGGAATTTCCAACTCGATTCTCGCTTCGTCATACATAGTGGTATCTTCCAAAAGAGAAAAAAAAACAGAACAAAAAAACAGAAAAAAGCAGAACAAAGATCCCCCCCCCATGTCGACTATATACAATCGGAAACCCCTGGGCCATTAACCCAATCAATGCACCATCGACTTGCCAATCTCACTCTGGAACCCATCGGCCCTCTCGAAACCGTTCGCAAATGTCTGGTAGTCCATAATTGCCTGGTATACCTCGTCCTTTGAGTTGAGCACAAAGGGGCCGTACTGGACGACGGGCTGGTCCAAGACCTGTCCAGCAACGAGGGCGAATCGCGCGCTGCTCTTGGCGTCCTCGGGGACTTCGACGTGGACCATGTCGCCTTCCCGGTCGAACACGACGTTGTGGTACTGGTCGACAGTCTTCTGGTTGTCGCCGGTGCCAAATTTGGCCACGCCCTCGAGGGTGTAGGCGAACGCGTTCCACAGCTCGGGCAGGGGCTGGTCGAGCTTGCCGCCGGGCTTGATCTCGATGTCGAGAATCCACACGGGCGTGTAGGCGAGGTCCTTGACGCTGTCGACGCCGGCGGCCTGGCCCGAGATGACCTTGATGTGGACCTTGCCGTCGTCCGTAGTGGCTTGCGGGATCTCCTTGGCTCGCAGGTCGCGGTACCGCGGCTCGCACATCTTCAGCTCCTTGGGGAGGTCCACCCAGAGCTGCAGGCCAACGTTGGCGCTGCCGTCCGTGTTCTGCCGGGGCATCTCCGCGTGGACGATGCCCCTGCCCGCCGTCATGAACTGGAGGTCACCCGCTTCGATCGTACCCGCGTTCCCGGCGAAATCTTCGTGGTCGACGGCGCCCTCGAGGAGATAGGTGATGGTCTCCTGCCCGCGGTGGGGGTGATCGGGGAAGCCGGCGCCCGGCTTGATGCTGAAGTGGTCGAGCATGAGGAAGGGGCTGAAGTTTCGCAGCTGGGGGTGCCGATTGACCGGCGCACTCGAGCGCCAGCCCCTTCGGACTGCTCAACGGCGAGGAAGACCTTGCGGACAGCTCTTGGGGCACTCATGTTGGCTACGAGGCTGGGCTGCGGCGTGTTCGTTGATGTGTTGTAGTAGGAGTAATAGGAGTAATAGGAGGTTCGTAGTATCTCTGTTTTGGTAAATGCAAACTCGACCAGATGTTTCCTGAAGATCACTATGGAGAAGACGGCAATGAGGATAGAGACTGAAAGTGAGAGGAACTTCATTGAGGCGGACTGGGGCGATGCTAATATACAAAACAAACAGCGCATCAGTCTCCGTAGTCACCAGGGGGGTGTAGCCGGTTGGTATAGGGTTAGAAGTATCAAGAACGTTCGCCCCGTCTCGTCTTGCCTGCGACTTCTTACTCTCCATTCTTCTCTTGGTTGCTCGTCAGCAGTTGGTGAGCATCTACAAACCCCCGGAAAGCTAGCATGCCCCCCGCCATGTGTCATGTAATCAATCCCCTGACAAACGTTTAGTCAACCTTACGCCCGAAGATTTGTGCCCCCTCTAGTCCTGATCCGTGTTAGTGCAAAGACAGTGGGGTCGGAATGTGAAAAAAGAAAGGTCTTGGCGTAGCTAGGGACTCCATATCTGTACCCCTGGTTACTCATTCTTAGACAAGATGAGTAAGCTAACTACGTAGTAGTTACGGATACTCGTGCAACGCCCACAAGTTGGTGAGCTAGAGCGAATCCGATATAAATGGGGCGTTGCACGAGTAACTCACCTCGCATTTACTACGTAACTATCCGTACGGATTACAGCACTCGACTATGCCACTGTGGCAGCATGAAGCGGTCTAGTTTTTCGTGCACCATCGTGTTTGCAGTACTCCCCCGCTACCAAGTACAGCACCCCCTCTCGTCCTAGAATCTAGAGGTCAATTTTGACCGCAATCATGTTCTCAGATTGGAACCCAGTGACGTATAACCAGGCCCGTCGTCGACCCCCCTCCAGCTTGGGATCGATAGCCACGAGGACAGCAGTGCTCGCACTTCGTAGCCTCGACCCGTCGTCCTCAAATATCACTCGCGGCTTCTCCCAGCCCCCGCCGTTCTTCTTGGGCCTCACGTAGTTCACGACGATGTCCACCATCGCAGTGTGCTCGAGTCTCGTCTTCACCATTTCGAGGGGTTTCCCTATGCCTGCCAGAACCACGCCGCTCGCGTCAAAGGTCGAGTTGGCGAACGGGTCTGAGAAGTAGCTGGGGTTGTCGACAATATGATCGAAAGAGACAGTCTCCTTCACGGTGATCCGATGGCCTGACTCCTTGGGCAGTTTTCCGATGTGCAGAGTCCCGCCTATGGGGCTGCTGATGAAGATCTCGTCCGGCGTCCGGCCATGTCCGAGGCCATTGTTTGACCAGATTTCGTTACTGGCATAATGGACGCTGACGCCTGCGGCAGGATCCTCCGACTCTAGCGAGTCGAGCTGGATATGAACCGTGTCGGTCCACTTGGCAAAGGGGAAGACCTCCTCAACGAGGCGCATACGACCCTCGATGTAAAGGTGGTCGTTGGTGACAAAGAAGTCAGTCGGGCTCAGCGCGAATATGTCGTTGGGTGTTCTCAAGGCCGGGTTCTGAACACTGCGTACATGACGAGCTTCAGAAGAGCCGATGACGTGATGGAAGATGTCGATCTGGGACCTTGGCTTCTGCTCCGCCTCCGAGCCCGGCTTCTCCGGGCCGTAGGGATACTCCCCATAACGTGCGGGATTGGGCAGGTGGTTCACGGCGAAGATGTAGACAGTCTCCCCATCAGAACCCTCGGGACCCTGGATGACTTCAAGTCCATGCGTCACAAGGGGACCTTTGAAGTTGGCCAGGGTGAGCTGCTTGGACTTTTGCGTCTATGTCGAGCTGTCAGTCTCTGGATCGTCACCCTGGCCGTTTCCCAAAGTGTGACCAAAACGAACCTCGGCATTGATCACGTATAGCCCACCCTGTGAATCCTTCAGTACGCCGACATCCTCAAAAGTGACAAGGGGCGGCCACCACCCGAAGCGCGTGTTGGCGCTGCCTTCGCAAGCGGTGAAGAGACTGTTGCTCGGTGCGTGGAAGTGCAGATCTTCGCAGTGTCTGGTTCCGTCAATCACCACCAGATCCTCGGGGCTTGCTAGTGGTGTGCTATAAGGCGTCCGGAACAACCCCAGGAGCGTCGCCTGACGATACACGGTAGGTCCGTACAGAGCCGCCAGGAGCATAGACAAAATTCCGACGAGGATGGGTGTCCCAGAAGCTGGGCGGGGTGGGTCGGCCATTGTGTGGTGCCACATATAACACCCGCACAGTACTGTGTATAGATCAAGAGACCGTCGGAGAAAATTGGAGGTGACGATGGCTTTTATTGTATCTGTACCCCAAGAGATTCATTTTGAGGGGTCCTATCCCTGTTTGTTACAGGGATTGACAAGCGCGCCAAGTCAGTCCATACGAAGCACTGCCACTTCTTACATATGTCAAACGGTACCTTAGCCTCTACCCCTCCTAAGCCCAGATATGTTTCGTTCGACCCCACGTGGGCCTCCTGTGAATGGAAAGAGCGTGACTGTTGAGTGACGGAAAGTGCGTCCAATCACTCGTTCTTGATCATCATCCGAAGCAGCAACAGTGCTGATGCATCATGCAACTTCAATCATGTCTCAACCCTGCCATATCTTTTTATCTAGTCACATGATAGCCACGACACTTTCAAGGTTCTCAAGCTAGCCACATCCTACCTACCTCTTCTCTCAAGAAGAGCAGTAGCGAGGCATGCCCAAGATCCTAGGGACGGCGTTGACTTATGTCCTTCCTAGACTGACATCAAAAGTGACCCGGGTGACGGGTATAAGACCATCTTGGTTGCACCGCAGAGGGCGGATATATCATGGGCCCGGTACTGCTACCGCCGGCCGTTTTCCCAGGAGTTGCGTGTACGGGTCTGCGAAGACAACGGTTATACGTCGACCGTGGCGGCCTTGCCGCGGAGGTCCGGGGTCGACGTGATGGCCGCAGTCCGAGCGATGGTCAGGTCGTTGTCCTGCTCGAGTTGTCCCAGGACTGTAGTTGACGGTCTGGACTCTGGAGGATGTCATCTCAGCCCGAGAGGAGCCCGTTGTCAGCGGCGAAAGCCGAGTTGGAAGCTAGCTCAGGCAAAGGTTCAGGTTCTAGTCCCCACCGGTGAAGTAGCCGAGCTGGTTAGCAAACACGACCTTTTTCGTGATGTCATATTGCCTTGTGGCCGGTGCAACCAGGCGGAGATGGATTGCGTTTCCTACAGGAGGCGCCCGTAGACTTCTCAATACATGTATATTCGTATATACATGTAAGTTAGGACCTGTAACCCTAATGTTAGTCGAGTTTCACTCGTCGACGAGCTCTTCCTGCAAGCACAGCTATTAGTCGTACTTGCACCTCCAAGATTTCAACCAAAGGACTTATAAGAATGGGGGATGTCCATAAGAGAAGGAACCCTCAACTCGAGAAAAGCAAACAATCCGTTCTACCTTGCAAACGTCACAACGAGATAGTATCCCCGGACCCGACCCGATCACTTGTGGCTGCAGGGCTGGGATCAGCTGATGTTGTTAGCATCTGAGACATGACAGCTGGCGCCGAGACAGTAGACAGGTCGGTCGGTCACTGGCTTCGGTATCCGTGCTCCGTAGTTACTCAGGCATAGTTGGATCGACGGTCAAAACTCGGTCAAGATGTTCATATCCAGCTCTATCGAGTGGCAAAGCTGAAGTGAGGCAAGTACCTAGTGACAAAAACTACGGCTACCCACAGATCGTACAAAGAAGGTCAACATGGTCACCATCCGGCCAGCTTCGACAAGCTCGCCAAACAGGGGGTGCACAGATGCTGCTCGGGGTGTAACTTCACATTGCCAGCCCTCCTTACCCTTGCGAGAAGGAACCACTAAAAGGAATTAGAGCCCTCTGCCTCGAGCCCGAGGACAGTCGCTTTAAGCGAAACGCATAGATCCGTCTGTAGTCCATAACGCCGTTTGAAGAAAACAACAGCTGACCAAAGAGGTCGAAAGATCGAGGTATAAGGGAAATCCATATGCACAGGTATTGTTGGTGTAGATCACCGAATGCCGTCGTGAAATCAAGCGAGGCGCTCCTGCTCAACATAAAAAAAGAAAGAAAGAAAGTCTCCAAGCCTCTCTGCCCGCCCTACACGAGAAGAATAAGAATGTCGTTCAGCGAGTACCACCCAAGGCGCTTATTCTAGCACCCGAGGGACGGTGGATGAGGCTATCGGTATGCTTGCTCACAACACCGGTGACGTGTGATATAGTGTCAGCATCGCTACGTTCTGCCAAACTCTCCTCGTCGTCCTCCATTATTTTAGTAGGCATGTCGCTGTGCATCATGTATTGTTGGCTTGACCGCTCGGGTGTGGTCATTGTGGAGGCGAAAGACATGGACGTGCTGCTTCGATTCGGAATCAGATCTGGAGTAGGAGGGATGCTGGAGTTGCGCCCTGAAGGGTGGAGAAGGCTCTCGTCGCCAGCATCCGAAGTGGCGGCAGAATGGCCGTCATCGCTGGGGGCGGTAGAACGCTGGCTCGCCCGGCGGGCGCTGGAATGGGAGCGAGTATCTAGCTCGCTGTCCTGGGCCAGCTGCAGACTTTCGACAGCAGCCTGGCACTGCTCGGCAATGTTGCGGATGATGTGTGCAATGGCATCCGTCTTATCCTTGAGGTGGCGATCAGCCACGTCGTTGAAGCTGGCGGTGGAGAGCCGCTGGCTGGCATGGTGTGCGCGAGCAAGGGTCTTGCTGAGTCGCTCATCTTTGGCAACTGCGCGCGAGGTTAGTGATGCGAATTGGGCAATCAAGTCGTGGAAACACATACCATCGTCGTCCAGGTGAACCTCCTCCTCGTCAAAGCCAGCCGCCACTTCGTCGGCCAGCTCGTCGGGCTTGGTGAGGGAGTGTACAAGGTGCTCCATGTGGTGAGACTGGCCACCGATCAAGCTGCGTAGGTGAAGAACGACGCGACGAGCCTCGTCACGCTGGCGCACAATCGTGCTGTTGGTGTGTTGCAAGGCGGAAAGCTCCTTCTTGTTCCTCTTGCGCTCGCGCTCGAGCTCTTCGGCAATCTCTTGTTGGAGAACAAGGGCCTCGAGGGCATCGTCACGCTGTTTCTCGGTGCCAGCCAGACGGACAGACAGTCTAGCGTTGTCGTCCTTCTGCTGGTCAATCATACCGGCAAGTCGTCTGTTCTCCCGCTTGTGGTTTTCAATCTTGACCTTGAGTTCGGACGTCTCCTTGTTGAGCTGTTCGGCGAAAGCCTGGAACTTGAGGAATTGGCCCTTCCAGTTCTCCAACTCATCCACCAAGAGGTTGTTCCGCTTCGTCACCTTGCCGAGTTCGGTGTCCATGCGGCCCTTGAGGTTGATGAAGTCTTGCCAAGCCTCGAGAGCGTCACGCGAGTATTGGTTTCGCTCGCGGACAATCTCGTTAAGATGTCGCATAGAAACCTTGGTCATAAGTGGCTTTTTGACGGCGCCGCCGAAGACGGCCTTCAGTCCAGTGTTGCGGCCCATCTTCTCACAGACATGGTCCATGACGGACATGACAGCATCCTGGTTCCACCACTCGGGTTCCTGAATAGACTCGACCTCTCCGCGCATGACGATGATTTGACCGGCAGGGACAAGTTTTCCGCCGCCGTAGGCGGAGCGCAAGTGGGCGGGCACGCCCGAGGGAGTGACATCACTCTTCAGTGCCTGTGTGAGACGGGACACGAACTTGTTTCGCTGGCCCGGTGTGAGAGCCGTGGGAGGGCTGGAAGTCAGGACGAAATTTCGGTCGAGGTCAACGACCAGAGCGTCAGTGGGCGCAGTGAACAGCGATCTGCACTCTGCAGTGATACCCAAAATATAGGGGCCGGGTTCCTGAACCAGCTCCTTGGCGTGACGAGCGTGAACGACGGGTACGTAGAGACCGCTCCATTCGTACACCCTAACGCAGAATCTGATGGTCTCGGCGGCCATGGTCAGCATGGCCGGATAATGACTGACAAATATGATGCGGCGAGTGGGGGAAATGGCCGCCTCGACAACGCCAACGATGTTGGGAATCGACAAGCACGTCCACAGAGGCCACATGGCAAAGTTCTGGAATCCAGTGGGCGACGAGGGAAACTGGTAGCACAAGGCGTAGTCCTTCATATCGATGCGAACCAGATCATTGAGTCGGGGTGCCGGGAAGGAAAGGATCCTAGAAACCTCTTCGGCGTGAAACAGGTTGGTCGCCTTGTTCCAGTGAATCCACATGCCGCGTAGGTAGTCGCCCAGGAGATTGTAGAGCGGGTAGCGTGACAAGAACGACAGGCAGTAGGGGATCCAATACGTCTCGTCGGCGTTGTCGTAAAAGTCGGGCTCGGTCCGCTTCCTCAGCTCTCGAATCGTCTCGGCTCTCTTCTCGTCAGCGCGCGACCAGACACGGAGGCAGATGCCGTAGAGGGTGTGTGACGAATCCTGCTGGAGGACAAAGGCGTGATGGACACAGTGCGGTTGACTGCGGCCAGTGCAAATCTCAACATCGTGGGGAAAACACGCTCGCATGGCAGCATGCAGGGCACGGGCGATCTCGTTGTCTTGCTCTAGCCGGGGACTGCTGCCCAGGATCTCGGGCAGCCAGAACTGCGGAACGGCTCCCTTCATGTGGCCGATCTTACCCTGGGCGGCCGGCGGCGCCTTTACCCATTGCGACGGCTCCCGCCCGACACCGCAGACCATGTAGGCGTGGGTCAATGTCTTGGGTGTCCTCTGCTGGGCCTTGTTGTTGAGGGTCGACGGGATGGGCTGGGTGATGCGCGAGTGCAGCGACGAGGTGCGGCTAGGAATGATGAGGTTGGTGTCGCCTTGGTCCCGCGTAACCGGGCGAGCATCGCGATCGCTTGTACGCGGCCGCGTGAAGGACGCATGTGTGTTCAGTGAAGGTGCCATCTTGGCCAAGTTATGATTATAGCGGTCCGTATAGTTGTAGTGCTTAGAGATGCGCGTTTACCATTCCGAGTGCGGACAGACGGCAGGGTAACTACGCGACCAACGACAGTCTGGTAGATATGGCGTCCCAAGGCAAACAAAGTGCGCAACTCGAAAGGGCGGCAGGTTCAAAGAATGGTGAAGAAGGAGAAGGAGAAGAAGGGGAGGTGGGCTTGAACAAGGTATGTGCCCTGCCCTAGTGTGCTCCCAACCCAAGTCCCTGGAGTGACACAAGGCACGACGAACCTGCAAGCAGCTCGCTCTCGTTTGGACCTATCAATATTTGATCCGAAAGTCGTTGCAAACGGCTCATCAGTCAATCTGGCGGCCAATTGACCAGGCGATGTCGAGAGACTGGCGGAGTGGCTTCAACCGCTGCGGAGCGAGCGGGGAGAGGTGAAGCAGACGGACACGGCGGATGGAGGGGGAGGGAGGGAGAAGAAGGCTTTCGGAAGGGGGAAAAAGAGAGAACGATAGGCGTTGAGGACGAGACGAAAGCGAACCAAGCGTGGTTGAAGTGGCCGCTTGTTGAAGCTGCTCCGGAGCAGGGGGGACCGAGACGAGCGAGACCTGATGATCCCTTGGAATGCGACTTGTACCGTGCTCACTAATTCTTGGTGGGCCAGGTACCCGACTACAGGTGACGAGGGATGGGATGGGATACCGTACGGATACTGCTATCCGTACGTAGTAAGTAATGCTGTGCTGCGGTGCGAAGGACAGGGGTTCTCCTCCTCGTGCTGTAGCTAAGGAGTCGGGCCCAGCTGCTAATCGAGCGTATCAGAACCAAAAGAGGTGCAGATTCACGGGCTACCTTGGCCAGCTTTGCCGTTGCTGGACTGGACTGTTGCATCGGTTGTCCTGTCAGGAACAGGCAGGGGGCGAGAAGTGTGCCCCCTCCGGGGAGGGGGGGCAGAAGGGTCTGTACCAGATACGCCGCTAGAGATGGACGAAGTGGGCTCGGGTCAAGTCCACAATACTAAGTACGTCGCGTTGGGTCAGTCGTAGAACGGGCCCGCAGCCGATCCGGTCCCCTTGGTGCATGGACCCCTGCTCTCTCATATTTTCTGGCCGCTCCACCCCTCAGGTACAGCCAATCTAGAGTTGAGCCTCGGGGCAAGGGTCGAAATCGTGCAACGGTCAAAGTGGGAGCCAATTTACCTCGTGGGAGATTGGGAGAGCTGGCAGGATACACAGTAGGCTCTTTCTTACTTCGTACTCGCTCGTATCGGGCCAAATGGAAACCAGGGCACACACTACCAGGGACGGTTGTGACAAGCCCTGCGACGAGCAAACCAAGTGACTATCCGTAAGGTACTCCGTACACAGTACTTCGTCTTACCGCGTACGGATAACTACTTCGTAGTAGTCTGTACATTTGCGTCCCACCAGCGGAGTCCACCACTGGACACCGGGCTGAAACGGGGAGCCGTATGCGTGCATGTCTCTCTCACCATTCGCAGGTAGGGATGCATGGTGGTTTTTTACTTTCCAGCAGCCTAGAAGTAAAGCCTTGTCAATCGCTAACTACGAAGTAGACACCGTTTTGTGTCGGGTTGGGACCCCGATGGCGGGGAGACAAGCAAACGGAAGTAGGATGTGAGCGGACTGGGTGGTGGGCACTGGGCACTGGGGGCACTCACTGGACTCAAGAGTCTGGTCGAACCAAACCAGATCACTACAGGGACGGGGTTCACGGAACGCGATGATCGCGCAATCGTTCCTTTTGGGTTTTGACTGTATTCAACCGTGGCTCCAGCTCCATGCACACACCAACACAAGTTACACACACACACACACCATCTTGTCTCGAAGCAAGAGCCAGTGGCCCGGAAATTTGCTTTGCTAGAGACAGTCGAGCTGGCCAAGGAAGCGGGACGAGATGGAGGAGGCGTTTCCCCCTCCCCCTCATCCCGCCGACGACTGCATCCAGCGGCATAACTAGTTACTACTCCGTAACTACACTGCACTAACGTTACTACGTACTTCTCTCTACTTGGTGACGACACTGACTCGGGCCATGATTCAACTGCAGTGGGTCGTTGGATGGTCAAGAATCCGTGAGTCGGTGGTTTCCATGGTTCTCGTGCTATACCACTAGGCTCTCTGACTTATCGAAGAAAGTACCTTGCAAGACCTCTTTGACCTCTATATATCATGGGTGGCTGTTTGACATATAAGATCTGTTGGCTATGCCGGATCATTGCGATGCTGCCGCGGATGATTCTTGGAATCCTGTCGGGGCAAGCATTGTGCATCGGAGCTAATGTGTACCTGGCAGCTCAGCTATGGAGAAGGAGGGAGGGATGAGCTGCTCGGGACTTGTCAGGCAGGGGTTGTAGTTGGTGGGTGATGAGTGGACGGTTCTGGTTGGTGGCTGCAGCCAGCGATGGCACCAACGCGTTCAACTAACCGACGGACCCTCTTTCTCTCATTGCATGGCACGCACTCTGATGCTGGGATTGGCCATTTTTACTTTGTACATGGCTGAAATCATGTGCATTGCCGTCCGTCAATCTGACATGACCAGCTCAATCTCCTCGCCCGGCCTATTCACGAGCGATTAAGAAGACATGTTTAATGAATATACCAACCAAAATGCCGTTGCGTTGCTACCGACCACGAAGTAACTAGTTTGTTACTACGGATACTGATGTACGCTTTGACCCGTGTTATTGGTTCACGCTAAACCGCTGACAGGCAAGCGGGCGAGCGAGCGAGCGAGCAAGCAAGCAAGCACGATGAGCTGGCGAGTCGTCAGCTCAACGCCACATTGTGACAATGGCAACAACAACAACAACAACAACAGTGATGATGAGCGAGACATGCAATGTTGTACGTTACACATGCACTCACTCTCTACTCGGTACCTACGTGACGACAAGATCACACCAGAAGCGAAGTCGGCAAAACGTCAAACCTGCGGTTTGATCCCCATGTCTGGCGGCAGCGTCTGGTACATGTCGAACAAAGGCCAGGCCAGCCACCCACCACCAGACCAGCGACTTGCAAGCATCCTTCCCGTTTATGGAGTCTTCTCCGAGCACATTCACATTTACGTTGTGCTGCCCCGCTATGGAAATGACCATTTGTTCTTCGACCCTAACTATCAACTTAGGGTAACGTAATTTTCAGCGACTGCCGAATGGAATGGCAGTGGCATGCATAGCAGAGCAATGGCGTGCATGGATTGCTCCACGAAATGCACACGGTTCTCCGTACGGATACGGATCCCGCCAACACATAACTAACTTACTGCAGTAACTACGGAGTACGGATACGGAGTAACAAGTAGAAGCAACTGACTACTGTGTACGGAGTACTGTTTACCACTACGACATCAACCGGGTCAAAAGACGCCCGCTGTCCCAAGATTAAGACGTCTGCTTGGCTAGTTACGAGGTGTCCGACTAATATCCGTACATTCACAGTAACATTCACAGTACTCCGTACGTACGTACAGAGATGACGCCGTCGCAGTAATTACCAGGAACGACCCATGATAAGCCGAGAGACTCCGGTCAGTCATGTCGTGCGTGAGGAGGGGCCAATAACAAACATACCTGGTCAGCCGTTATTAACACACTCCGCCAGGCATCAACCAGACAACCACCCTTGTCGCAAATGAGTTCTGAACCAACGGCCATCTCTATCCCAAACAGTTGCGCATCCAGGCATGTGTCGCGAACTTTTTCGACGTCGTGTTTTCTTTCACGCACACGCCTCGACGTCTCGAGCTCCGTGAAACGTATCGACTGCCGCATTGTTCTAATAACAGAGAGCCTCCCTCATATCACTGGGAAAGAAGAAGAAAAATAAGAAGAGACCCTATCAGTACGGAGGCTTGCCCAAGATCGGCAATGGCTTGCTGGCTGCATTGAAGACTGGTTACAAGATCGCCGGCCAGCAGGCTCGCGACAGAGACCCTCCCTCGTCGATCTTTGGGCAGAGGCTGCAGAGCGTCCAAGTAACGTTACGGAGTACGGATAATCATTCTTTATCTGTGTGGCCCACGTCAGTATCGCGACTCCCACGTGTCGTCGCCTCTTCTGAAACCTCCACTGGCCCCTTACTACGAAATATGTCGTAAGTTATGCCCCTTACTATGTCGTAAGTTGTAAGTTATGCCCACCGGCTTACTCCGTACATGGTGAGGGGTGCCCGGCATGTTTGCTTGCTTCTGCGTTGCCACAGTTCTAAAACATACTGTGAGTGAACTTGATTGTCTTCATAGCCCCTGAGGCGTCTTCCTGCATGATAAATCTCCGAGTCGGTTCGCTTACCAGGCACCCCCCCTCTCTCTCCCCACAAGGCCTTTCTACCCTTGATAGGCTCAGCGATAAGCGAGACGGCATACTTACTTGGACGTGAGGGGAGGCACCCCCATTCGTATGCACTTCGTGGCTGCAATTGCCATGGCTTACTCCGTACAGATAACTAACGTTAACTTACCGTACTTGGGCAGACTCGGATCTCGTGGATCTCACCTAGAGAGGAAACCTTGAGTCTAAACAGCTCCAGCCTCCAGGCAGTCATTCGCTGAGCCGCGCCGCGTCGAAACCCAAATCTTTCCTACTGTGTAATCACCTCGAAGATTTCTAATACCGTACCATGGCTCTGCTTTGTACGCAAGGAAAGGAAGCCAACCGCCAACCAAACTGGACGGAAGACGTAGTTACCGGTAAGTTACCTACTGTGTAGTTAATAAGTTACACAGTAGGGCAGTTTGCTGAGTGCTCCATGTCTCCAGTCTCCACCCGCCTTGCAATAACGCCTGTCAGATATACCTAACTAACTACCCATCTCCCAAACCCAGCCCATCGCTGGTCGTACTGCGATCAAGTTTACGGAGCACTTGATGGGCACACTTAACTGACTCTCTGCTAGCGTGGATCGTAAGCCGAACCTCAGTCAAGAGCCAGCTCCGCATTGCAAGTCGGCCGGTCCTTGTGGAATGGATCTATACTCGATGCGTGATGCCTCCGCGCCATGCGATCATGCACCATTCATTGGCCCACGACTTGTCCGGTCTTCCCCACGGATCGGTCATGACTTCCGTAGCGTCATGGGTCGTTGTGTTGCTGCACCGTTCGCGTGGTGGGTAGTTAGACAGCTACGTGGTTCAAGGTTGAGTTTGTCAGGCCGGCGGCTTTGGTCCTCAAACTCTGTACGAAGTAACTAGCAGACAAACTCTGTGTGGATTCGGGAATCCGGCAATCCGCCTGTTATGGTAGCGCTCGGTTTGCTAAGCCCAAGCACCCATTTCGAGGACGTCTATCGACTACCTAGATGTCAAGACCAACCAACCGTCTTGCGGGTTTGGTCTTGCGGCTCTTTCCACCTGGGCGTTACTTGTCACTCATCACCGGTCTTCGTCTTTGGGATCCGAGGCTGGTAGGACTCCCTCCGTGGAACGCTCCGGCTGGCCTTCGGGTTTGATACAATATAACGGCGCTGTTTGTCGTTTTCTTCGACGCGATGGCTCAAGCGCTCGCGAGTCTACCGTATCCCACCACGTCTGTTCCGCATCTACCTAGTACTTGCGTCTGTGTTGCCTCCCGTAAACGGGTTAACTACCACTTCAGATTGGCCCTATAAACATCGCCGCCCTATCGGCCTCTCTAGCTCAAACGACCAGCCCTTCCGCTATTCTTACCTTCCGTACATGAACTCAGCTTACCAAGCCACGAGGTAGCCACCAGGATCACTAATCGAAGCCACCCCCGACGTTGGTTTATCAACCCGCAACTACTTCGTACTCAAGGGTCCGAGATGTACTGTCGTTGCGTTCTACCCCGTATAGCCCCGGGGATAACCTACCATACCTACAGGCTTATATCCCCAGCATGCAGTATCAACCGCCCAATCCTCCGGGCGTCCCCGTGTTTCGAGATACTAATAGCCAAGCAATGAGCCAGTGGCGGCTCTAGGAAACCTGCCAGTGCCCACATTGGGGCGATGGCAAGATGCAAGTGGTTCCTAAAACTGACGATGGCGACCCGGATGGCATAGAGAGCCTACTCGGCTCCATCATTGGCCTGTGTCGAGTAGCGAAGGCGGTGTTGCGTCAACCATTATTGGCTACGATGTGGATTTAACGGATGGTGCGTTTGACGCCTCTTGGGTAGTTGACCGGCTCGTTATGCTCATGAGTAATTGTAGTTCATGATTATTGCTGTGCCTCGCGAAACCGATTTGTATTATACAGGCAGCTAGCAGCTGCTGCTAAAGACTACCGGTAGCTTTGCAGTCCTCTTCGATTATGTCACCCTGGGTCTAACAACCAAGTCACTTGTATACTCGGCTGCGTTGAGATCCCAGATTGGTCGAGGATGATGCGTCCACAGCCCGGCCGATCGACGTGCACCTCACAACTTACATGGCAAAAAGAAAAGGTTACAAGCTTGGGACAGTCTAACTGGAGCTGAAGCCCAGTAGGGTGGAAACATATTTGGGAATACACTCATACTGATGATCTCGTACCGGTACAACACGAGATACAACCTTCCCAACAAACTCGTCCCATCGCCCCCTCGTACTTGCAAACCACACGTAAATCTTGTACCCAGCCAAAGATCAAACCCCTCTTGACGCCTAGAGCTTCCAACGACTGTCGGTCCACAAGGAACGGGCCGCCACATTTTGGATGCATCCCGTGACGAGTCCGTGCTACCGCAGATTGCGTTGTCTGAGAGTTTCGCTCGTGGTGTATTAACTACCGGGAACGTCAACGGCTGAAGCAGAATAATCAACACAACATTTGTCGAATGCCGTGTCCCGTGCGCTACGTTATTGTCCCTCCGCCGGATAGCAGATTGCTTGATCGTCACCGGAAATGACTCGTTGAACAGCGGAAAGATCTTGCGTCATGAATTCGAGTTATCCGCTCCGCTCCGCTCCAGACAGTTTTATATTATCTGTTCTATGTTACAAAGGAAATTCGACCCCACACAGCTCGATATCCAGTACTTACCAAGTACAGCAGCATCGCAGTACTATACAGTATCGACATGTGTTGAGTTTCGAGGAAGATGACGGGAGGCATAACGCAGGAACTACGTAGACCCCCAAATTTGCTAATGCGTAAGCAAAATAGAAACAGCATCTTGCAGTCCGGATCGAAATCAGTTTCGCGTTCCTCTCAATTGAAGTCATTTCAAAGTTGGTGGCTTGCGGGCGTTACCGGTATATCCACGTAGCAAGGCCACTTATACGACTGGCCGTGGCTGGCCGTATAAGCAGATGTACTGCATGCTCCTTCAAAAAGGGCGCCCGTTCCTCAACATCTCCCCATCCATCCCAGTCTCTCTATTCGCCATGACCCTCTCAGCATTATTTTCGTCCAACATTGTGACACGTAGGCTGGTAAGACAAGGCAGACGGTTATCCCAGACGCCCTTCCGCGCGTCCCTGCCCATTATCTCGCATTACCAAAGCCTGGATCTGATCGTCCCCCTTCGCAAAACTAGTCAAAGCACTCGCTTTCCAGTCTTTATACAGGACCGGGTCTCTCTGAAAGCACTCCAGCAATCCTCGGAGAAGCCCCTCAAACTCCTCCATATCTTTCGGAATCCCGCCTCCGAGGAAGAAAAGAAATCTCTGCCATCGTCGACTTTGAAGCATCATATTGCCTAGATCCCCACGTCCGCGCCGATCGAACATCGCCGAGAAGCAGATCTCGTCCTCCGCCAGTGTGT
This sequence comes from Arthrinium puccinioides, assembly GCA_022414665.1. Lineage (NCBI taxonomy): Eukaryota > Fungi > Ascomycota > Sordariomycetes > Amphisphaeriales > Apiosporaceae > Arthrinium > Arthrinium puccinioides. The sequence goes on from JAIUNF010000005.1 coordinate 2,086,540, forward strand.
TATCGCCGTCGTAGAACTCCTGGACTGGCCACATCATGCACGGGGTACTGAAAGCGAATTCTTTTGCCTCGGCTGATGCAAATTCCCAGTCAATAATACCGGTGATGTTGTAATCGTCATCCACAAGGATATGGTCGCCTTTATCATCATAGTGTTTGAGATAAAAGGGTCCCTCGCGAGACGTCGACGTGGTGGTTAGCTCGGGGAGGGTTTCGAGGCGCCAGAGGAAGGTTAGGTAGTTGTCCACAGGTAGGTTATTAAACTCGTAGGTCGTAAAGGCATGCATCTGCTGGCGAATCATCGCCGTATATGCTACTTCCAACGTGCTGAATGGACCTAGCCCCTGCTCCGGTGTGGCGAAACACGGCACTTGTGCGAAGCTACCAACCTCGACCTCTCCAGCTTTATGGGAGGGGACTAGAGACCCTGTGAGCTGGATCGGGTGCTTCTCGAGCTCCAGATATACGTCGACCAGCTGTTCCATCACCCGAGTCCGCTGCTCCGCGTCGGCGCCATTCCAGTCCAGTGGCTGCCCCGCTAGCTTCTCCATCAGGACGTACGATGTGCCTACGGGGTTTCCTGGGTGGTCGGCCTGGTACGTATATACCCGTGGCGTCGGTACCTTAGTGTTGGAAAGGAACTGGAGCGTCGCGACTTCACTCAGGAAGACATGGGCTTGGATGTCGGCGGGAGGGAGGAGCGGGTCGTCGAGGCGAACCCGTGCGATCCAAATAACACCGTCCTGGAACTCGATATCTAGATTGCAGTTTTGTCCCCCACACTGGCTAGAAACGACGGCGAGCCGAGCAGCCGGGTCGTTAACGTTATTGGCAAACGCGGGGATTAGGCATGGTATGCCTTCTCGTGCTTTGCTAGCCGCGGACTCTAGAGCCGTGATGTTGATCCTGCTGAGCAAGGCTTCAAGGCACCGGGTTTGAGCCGCGCTGTAGGCCGGGTAGAATAGCTCTGGATCGCGGTCCTGCAATCAAGTCAGCGTTTGTTTTCTCTTCTTTGGATGCCTAGGTAACTTACGCTACGAGGACAGGTATGGAAATCTGCCCGTAGATGGTTAGCACACAAGTGTTTGGCGCATATCATGCAGCTTCCTATGTATCGATCAGCTGGTTGGCCGCAGCAGTCGAAACTGCAGTACCAAATAGCCATCTTTAGTTCTTTGGAGTAATGAAGATGTAAGAGTAAGAGATGATAGATAGGGTGTCAGGATCATCTGAAATTTGATAATCGAGAAGGTTGGGTGCGTGCATGCATGATATGATACCTTCCAAGGTTTTCTTTTATTGCCAAATGCAGCTGGCCGACGTTCAATCTACTACAATCGTGGCCACCCACCACCATTATGCACACCGCAGTTGCCAAAGATAACTACTCAATATTATATAATCGTAGGCTAGGCCCCGCATAACCCCTACTTGTGGTTATACAACCGATAGAACATTGTCTACCTATAATATACCTCTTGTCTTGATCAAGTTCCCTCTTCTCAAGATAGGCCCCCGTCGGACCCATTCTCATACTATAACTAGTATATCGAATCGAAATTCAATATAGCAGGAGAGTAATCCAATGTCATGGTTGGCGCTACTGAACCGTCAATAAGACCCTTACGGACAAATGTCGCCACAAGATACGCTATTGCTGGCTGCAGTAAATGGGCGGTATCCAGTGAGAACCACTGATCAACTCGTGCGTTATCGACTTTGCATATCGATATAACCGTATAGATCATGATGGTCTTGTTGACCGGACCTGTAACAGATGGAGGTTGATGTTAATAGCTTAGGCGTCAGCCACGGAACGCCTGGCCAAGTCCTTGCTTGGACTAACTACAGGTGCATAAATGATGTTGCATTCTACCAGTCCGGTTGATCTTTGTTATTAAGCTGAGGGGACAAGGAGACAACAATAGCAACATTGTGGTTTGAAATCTTTCGCTATATCACTTAGCTACAGTGCCCAGGCCGTCCCATTAATTGGCTATAACGTAAGTCAGCTCTAACATCCGTTTCACCTTTCACCTTTCACGAATCCTGCTGCAACTGCCCCCTGATACACCAGCTACACTCACTAGCTACGATCGACCCCTGCGGCGCCAATATCCACACAAGCAAGCCCCAGCTGACTTGTTCCACCCCCAACATCCCCCGCAATAGACTCGGGACTCAACTACGCGTGGGCACGCCACTCTTAACAGTTCAAGTCACTCCAAAGCGTCTTCGTAATCTACTACAAAGCCACAGGACTCATTTTCCACATCAAGCATGCCAGTTGGGCAAATCAGAAAGAGTTTATTAGTCTTTTCATACAATCCTGGCTCCCTTTTGTTGTCGTACAAACAAAGAGCGTGCCACCACTGGACAATCAATACCATATCAACGGACGCCGACCAAATCGCCGAAGAACTAGAGGGGAATCAAAAGTAGACAAGTGCAAAAGTAGACAATGCTACCCTACTGCTGGGTAGCCTGGTCGCCGGCCTCCTTGGCCTTGGCCTTGCCGGTTCTCAGGATGTCGCCAAACCAGTTCAGGGCCTCGCTCGTTACAACCAAACCAGTCGAAATGAGAGCCTTGCCGTAGGTGACAATGCCGTCGCCGCCGACCTTCTTGCACTCCGAGTTGTATACGGAGAAGACGTGATCGGTAGTCTCCTTGGCCTGAACAACGGGGTAGAAGATGATCTGCTTGCCGTTCGCGTATATGTCGTTGGTGGACCATTTTAGGGCCGGCAGACGCTCATCCACCTTGCTCAAGACACCGGCGCCGATGTGATCGGCCTTCTTGACGTAGGGCGAGACGTACTGGTAGGGCCTGGAGAAGAAGGGAAGGACGGGCTTGGCAAACGTCTGGTAGGCCGAGTCGCCTAGTTCCAGCGACTTCTTGCCGTAGGGGTTGTTCCTGAAGGTGGTCACGGCATCGTTGACGACAGGGTACCCGGAGATGTGCTAATAGGCCTAGTCAGCATAGTGAAGGCAGACTACGGCAGCAAGGCATTCATACCTGAAGCGTCGCCGATGAGGGGTGCACCTCGCCGTTGACGTGGTTAGACATTGCGGTAAAGTTGTACGGAAGAAGCTCGAGAAGCTATGTGGAGGGGTAACGGTCAGCACCTGTCGAACGTCGATCGTAGACTGGACCGCGGCTGAGTCTTACCGGAGTGGAAGGTGACAATGTTGTTTTGGCGACAAAACTCGGTGGTTGTGTAGCACGGGAATGCGGTGGTGTTTCTCGCGAGAATGGGGAGCAACAAGAGATGGGCAAGCTGTGATGATGATGATGATGATGGGAAAGAGGGGAGAGGAGGGAAGGAGGGAGAGAAGGAGAGAGAGAGAAATAGATCGGATGAAACTTGGGTGTAAGGGAAGAGGGACAGGAACTATTGGATGGGGCAGCTGTCGAGAGTTCAGAGGAAGAAGGCACAGGCAATCTGCTCCTGGTAAAGTAAAGTAGCAGCATGCGACTTTATTAGTCGAAGCTTGAGATCCAGACCCAACCTACGTAGGTACTTACGGTGATAGGTAGAGGGTACTTACCTACCCAACTCACCTTGCAAGTCGCACCTCCTCCTATGAATGGAAGGATCCCGTCTCTCCCGTTGAGCTTCAACAGGGTGCCTGTACCGGTAGACACGCCACGCAACCCCTTGCCACCTCCACCGTCCGTACGCCATACGGCTGTTTGACTAGTACGTGCCCCCAAAACATGGGGAATACGTTACTTGCAAACAGTCGAGAACTACAAGAGGCACAGGATCGATGTCTCTCTCTAAAAACTCATGGCCTGTCATCTTCGGATGGTGGGGGAGAGCTCATTCTTCTTCCCTCGGGTCTTGCATGTGAAAGAAACAAGTGGGGTTCAGCCGCTCTGCAAAGTGGAACTGGACAGGGGGCCACAGAAGAAGTCTCGGGCCATTGCATATCATCCATCCCCCTGGCTCGGTGTCGACAGGGGCGTCGACGAACACAACGTCCTGTCTTCCTCATATCCACAAGTCGGGGTGAGTGCCAGCAATGGAAACGGCCTTTCAACTTGTTAGACAGCGCATGCGGCTCTTTCTGCCGGTCCGGTGGTAGTTGAGCCGAAACCAAAATGCGAGGAACTGGTGCCGCCTACGTAGTACGACATGGCGCCAGTCTCCAGAGACCGACAGCTGGACGCCACTGGTAGTTAACTAGCCTGGTACCTTCCATTGCATCATGGCGCTGTCATTCTCGCGGGAAGTCGTTCGGATACTTGATCCCGCTTATCTCCCACGGCCAACAGCAGCATGTTCGTAGGTAGTTGGAGCTTATCGGTCTGACGCGTTTGCAGCTATCACCGGCAAGCGTGTCGCCCCCCTTTTCACCACACATTGTCGAATCGGCCTTATCCAAGGAGACAGCGAGAGCGAGCACATGCATGCACGCTGGCACACCGAACGCTGTACTCCGTACACCATGACATTTTGGACGAGTAATGTGCATTGCCCGGGCACCCAATAGTGTTTCCAGGAGGGGTAACTACTAACTACTAACTACTACTGTGTACTGACCCGGCAGCCTGTGATTCTGTCTGTCTACGACTTTTACCTCTGCTCAAATGAATAGCGACTTGGATGGAAGGGCATCATGGCGCGTGCTAATTAAAAGGTACCGGGCTCTCATTGCTCTCGCCACAAGGTTTGCTCTGGCTATCATTTCACCTGAGAAAAGCTTTTGGCCTGAAAACCGTATGGGTTCCACTCCTCATCTGCATTCGACCCTCGGCTCATGCAGTTAGCAGCTTCCTTACATGAGGCCTTCGCCACTTTTATTAATGGTACCATGTTCCGTGAAGGAGGTGCTCGGGATATCAACTTATCGGAGGCGGAATCTCTCTGGAACCAACCATTCGGCGACTGACATGGGTCGTTATTTTTATCCCACCTTTTCACATGTCAGTAACGGTATCGACTTGGCAAAAAGCAAACAAAATATCCTCATCGTATGACATCTCCAAGTCGCAGTGTGCCACGGAAAGGTCCTGCTCTGCCGGTGCTCTGCCGGTGCTGCTCTGCCGGTGCCCATGGCGTTGCATTGATTACAATGGGTGGCAACTTGTGCCAATCGAAACGCTCAAAGTGCTGGGTGCCTCAACAAGTTGGTACATACACCTACTGTACCTTTAACCTTTCCTCGCGGGCCCCCTGTTTTCATAGTAATAACCCGTGCGCAGATGTGTATGCAAACTCGTCTTGGTTGCGACTGGCGCGTAGGCTCGCGCGCCATTAACGTATAGTTAGGTAGCTGTGTTCAAGCTCCATCCAACTACGGATACGGAGTAATTACACAGCTCTCTGTAACGCGACCACGGGGGTCTGCGAATTGGGCTTAGGTGCGACGACTCGATCGATATTGGTCACGAATGGAAGGCTAACAGGGTATGAGTAGCTTTAAGTATCTCCGAGATCGAGAGGGGACCTTGAGTGCATTGCATTCTCGAACAACGAGATCTGCAAGAAAACCGTGGTCGATCGGCCCGTGTTACGTGTAGGTCAGTTTGGGACAGTCTTGTGCGTGCGGTGCCTTGGCCCAAGTCTCGAACCCAGGCCCGCCGAGTGGTCGTCATTTAGGGGTAATGGGAAGGGTTACAATATCGGGATCCAATTTCTGGCTCGAATCGGGCGGTTTTCACAAGCTGTGCTTTACTTTACGTGCGATGTCTCGCGAGGTCAATGTGTGTACGGGGGTACCTACTTACTTTGGGTGACAGGCAATTATATTCAATTGCGCGATCATCCCGTCGTTTGATCATCTTGCGTTTTTGCGATTGCACGGAGAAAACGATCAATTGGATTTGTCAACACTCGCCGTCTTTGTTCATAGGTCTTCGATTTTCATGCTTCAGCCTTCATCCCTTGGGTCTGACGCAGCGAGATGTTCTGTTGAAAGGTTAGTGTGCTTTGGATGACAAAGACTCCACTTCGAGGCCACCGTTGACCTGGTAACGATGACCAAATCGTTAGGCGTCAGGCGACAACTGACCAGGATTATCTGTAGTCGCATAACTAAACAAATGGACTTTTGGAAATAGACCGCCACTGCCGGCCATCTGAAATCTGGTGCCTCCTGCCAGAACAGATATCGATTCGACCGCTTCACTCGCCACAACGAATGAAATAAACGAACGCACTCGACCACAGCACACAGTGCCACCGCGCCAATTCAGCACATACCTAGCCAGTAGATGGATACAGAGGCCACCATGGAACCACCGTCCCCGGGAGGCGCGTTGCCGCTGTCGCCGCTGTCGGAAGATCGTATCAATTCCCGCGAGCGCGAAGGCTCATACTTTGGCTCCCCGACCAAGTCAGACCAGCATCGCGACAGCAAAATACACGATAAGATCCAGCAGTTCAACAGCCTGTCTCACGTCGCCTCGATGACCAAGCAGCTCGAGCGCAAAACCGCAGATGCAGCCCTGAAGCGCGCCATGCTGGGCCGCGAAGAGGCCGAGGCCGAGATGCGCAAGTCCCGGGACGAGCTGCGCGCTCTACGGAGACAAGTCGAGGAGGGGCGTGAACGAGAGCGCCGGGTCGGCGAGAGGCTGGAGACGGTCATGGTACGTCCAATTCGTGTTCTCGTGTTCTCGTGTTCTCGTGTTGTCGCGTGTGGTGGACGCAACTAACCTAACCCTTCACGCCACAGGAGAACTACGGCCGAGCCAAAGAGACATATGCGCACACCCAGGCCCTCTGGGAGAAGGGAGATAAGAAAGGCCCGCAAAGAGACCTTCAAGTTGCAGTCGTCCATTGTGAAGCTGCAGGAAGAGCTCAAGGCTGCCAAGGTCGCCAGCAGGTCTACAGAGGAGGTCCGCGAGCGCGAAAAGGAACGCAGCAAAGCACGAGAGCAAGAGGCTTTCGCCGCGAGATATCAGCTTGTCGGCGTCCAGGAGCAGTTAGAACAGGCACTCGAGCGCACCAAGCTTGTCGAGCAGGAACGCGATGTCTTCAGGACGCTCGCCAAGAACGAAGAAGTTGCGCGCATTGCCGCCGAAGGTCGCCTACCCCTGCCAAACTGCGAAGAGGCCGACGACGAATTTGCTTCGCCCAAAAAGCAGCGCATGTCGCTCGCCACAGCCGATGTTTCGTCATCCGCTGCCAGCGAAGCCGAGATCGACGACCTGACGCGCTTATGGCAGTGGGAGAAGCAGAGAGCAAACCGCACCCAGGAACACCTTGAGTTCCTACAAGCCGAATGCTACCTCAAGTGCTGTCCCTGTGCGTTATCCCCCTCCTTGTCGAGGCAAAGCACAATGGGTTCTGCCCGCAAATCGCGGCAGGAGCCCCATCAGATCGTCGACCCAGCTGACCTAGTCATCTTGGGTCAGAAGCCCAAGGTCCAAGAGCAGTCATGGACACCGACCGAGGATGAATGCATCGGCGAGGAGTTGTCAGCCAAGTCGCTCGGGAGAACCCTCGAGCCAATGCAGGCAACCGAGGAACTTGCCAGGTCATCACGCCCGAGGGAAGTTAGGCGCAGCACTATCTTTGTACCTTCCGAGGGTATATTCCGGACCTTGTCCCAACAGGACTTGCAACCTGTGGAGTCCGAAGACGATGCGTCCGACGGCCCTCCCACACCCGTGGAGCCTGTCCCCGATCAGCGCAGACTGTATGCTCGGACGCCTTCTGTTGAACCCCCTACTTTCGCTCTCCTGCCCAAGGAACGCACATCGCTGCTGTCTCTTTTGAACGCTCCTAGGCAGAGCGACGCTCATAAGATAGTGCTCAACATTCCCACCACTCCAGCAAACGAGATTGATGCATACGAGGACGTGGACCAGTCTGCAGACGAGGTGGCTGCCGACGGCCAGCACGGGAAACTGCCTTCCCCAGAACGTGCAGACCCCGAGGTATCGATCAGGCCGCACACTTCAACTGCAGCCTACGCAGTCACCACCACTACAACATCTGTCCCGATTCGAAGTGACGAAAACAGAGACCCACGCCAATATATGGCCAACTACTCGAAGTCTCAGGGCAGGACCCCATCTTTCGACATTAACAATCCCGCATTGACGCCGACCATGACCCGCGAGCAGGCTCTGGCTCAGATCAGAGAACGACGAGGAAGAGCTAGGAGCGCTGCACAAGGCGCAGTCACTCCTCGCCGGCAGATCTCCAGTGGTGGAGGCGAGCGCAGGGACGTGAGTGCGCCAGCCAGCAGAGGTAGGAGAGGGAGGAGCTGATCTTCTCGGGGACAAAGTCTACCACGAGCGCAAGAGTCTGGGCTGCAAGTGCGACGAGCGAAGCCCGGCATTGTCGATAAAGATGCACGGTCATGATAATGTTGTTATTGGTCCCTGTTTGCATAGCTTGCAAGGAGTTGGTTGTCACTTTTGGAAGGGTCCTGGCAAATTTAGGAGTTCCGGGCCACGACTATGATACAAACCCGCATTTGCACCGGTGTTTTGTGTTTTCTTGGGAAAGGAAAGCCACGGACTGACTGGATACGGCTACTGGCCTGCTTTTGCTACAAGTACTGTGGGAAACCATACAGGAGTCGGTGTGTCTAGGGACTAGGGTTGTCTGGTTATTTATTATCTTATACCACTTTATGAGCTGTTGTGTCGCAAAAGGCCCATCTTTGATTCGTCTGCAAGTCTGCCTCGCACCCTAGCATCACCGAGGAGAGAGGTATCACCGCATTTCAGCATTTCCGCATTTCCGTACGCGTCTTGTCCTGCGGACCTGCCCTGCCTGAAAAGTCATGTAACTTACCGAGTTTGGTGTCACCGTGGCTCGTGCCATGTGGCAAGCGATACCGAGTACGGAGTACCTCGTAAAGCGTAGCCTGTGATGAGTCAGCAATATTCGATCGGGATTGTCTCGCACGAGTGGGCCCGAGCCGGTCCGGCCGTTCGCCAAGTTAACAAACGCCGGAAACTCAGGGAGGGTACTACCTTATTAACGACATCAGCCTCAACGTATCGATTGATTCTCGCTGGGCTGTCTGCCGGGGAGTGTCTCACAGCGATCTCTTATAACGATCTCTCGCGTCTTCGTCACTCCCGCGTCCTTTCAACGAGAAGATACCTAAAATGATGACCCATCCCATCTACTGAACTCCCAACGAAGAGTAGCGATGCCGCGAGCGCGTCGCAGCAGCTGCAATGAGCCGATCTAGTGCGAGTGAGACCCCCAAAGCTGCCAATCGGGAGGTGTTCCATTTACCACCGTCCCAACCTCAGCTCATCAGCAAGATACCGAAGATACTGCCTCATGAGCGCGTGTTCCCCATTCAGATAGGGTCGGAGCTGTTCAAGCTCTCGGGCGCTTCGCTCTCGTCTGACGGTACGTCTCCATGCTGAGTCCTCGATCTCAATGTACACACACCGGCACCGCTTGTTGTTGTTGACATGCCATCATCGCCTGCCGTCTGAAGTCATGTCGACGGAGGCGCACCCTCATCTTTCTCAACTGACTCTGCGATAGCTCCTTCGTACTTCTCCCAATATTTTATGTGTCAGATCCGTACCGCCGAGGAGAAAGGCGAGGATCCCGCCAATGCTATTCGCACACTTTATATAGACCGTGATCCCGTCACATTCAAAGACATCGCTCTTCACCTGCAGGGCTATCATGTCCAACCGCTCGACGGAACGCACTTTGTGCGGCTATTCGCCGACGCGCAGTTCTACACCCTTCCGAAGCTCATGTCGCAGCTCTATGAAGAGTCCATCTTCATGTCCATCGGCCATCGGGAGTTCCAAATTCCCCGTGACATCTTCTCGGCGCCAGGTAACAGTCCCAACTTCTTCTCGCTCGGATTTGCCGTCTTCTTCCGCACACCCGAGGAAATCTTCCCGGGCCTCGACCGCGAAGGCCTCATACGGCCTCCTTCCATCCTGCCGCCCGCCGTCCACGGGCGCTCCGCCGAGGTCTTTTCCGAGCTGCTGCACCTGTTGCGCGGCTACCCCGTACATATCCGCGACGATGAGCACCGTGCGAGCCTGCTGCGCGACTGCCGCTATTTCAATTTCAAGGGCCTCGAGCAGAAGCTGGTTCCGCACAGCATAAGCTACAATCAGGCACGCCAGCGCAACGAGATTGTGCTGCGTCTCGAAGATATCCTCAAGTCGGGCATCTCCGTCGTTCCGGACGGCTCGCCGATGTACGGCGGCGGCGATCCGCTGGCAGGGTGGATCAACTATGCGCGTCCGTACGAGGATGACCGCGCGTCCGAGCTCGTCCTCGAGATTGGTGGCGAGAGCACAAAGGTGCACCTGGGTGCCATGCGCGCCGAGTTTCTGGGCCAGGCGAAGACGAGGGTCACCAAGCTCTTCGAGGTCATCTCCACGAAGCTCAACCTCCCCCCGACGACCCAACCACTCGGCCTCTTGATGGCCACGGGCGGGGCGAGCAGCCAACCCCCTACACCAGGCAACACGCCGCTAAGCGAGGATCTGGTGCGCGTCGTTATAGACAGCGACACGCATATCGTCCTCGATGGAAAGGCATTTCAGCTGCCTGCAGATGGCGACGAGGTCCTGCAGATGTACTCGGCAGCGTCGTCGAACGGTAATGGAGGTGACCAAGACTCACCGAGCTCGACGATAGGCAGTGGGTTATATTTACCTTCGAGGAAGAGGAGGCGCATTGACCCGGTGTCCGGACATGCGCTGGAGGAATGGGTCATACGAAAGGGGCAGTGGAGGTTGAAGATCCAGGGTTTGAAGAATGGCAAGAGTGCTGTCGAGTGCGTGCTTGTGGGTGTCAAGTTGGATGCATATACCTCTGAGCAGGCAAGGAATGCGCAGAGGGGATTTCTGGGCTGATGGGACGTGGTCCTTATGTAATGGCGTATATGGCAGTTCATCATTAAATTCATCCTGGTTGTCGAGTGGACTGACCCATGGTCGATCACGGTAGTTATGTTTGTACATCAATCACCTATGCAGCCAGCTTAGGCACCCCCTTCCTCCGGCGTCTACACTGGCAGCCAAAGGACCTCTAGATGGTGTTGCTGTAACTAGGGTTCTTCTCTCACGGTACAAGAGGGATGTGATGGGCAGATGAGAGAGTCCTACTCAAGTCCCATCTAAAGTTGACCTTGTTTCAGCCATCATTTAGCGGTAACTTTTTACGGACTAATTACAGAGAGTAAACTTCGAATCTTGCCAAAATGAGACTGTGCGTCCTTTTCTTTGCTTTCGATCAACAGTAAACAAGTGCAGGCCTGCTTCGAGGATTTCGGGATCACGTCTTGTTCCTTATCTTTCGATCCGCATATATCGCACACGTGTTTGTGTTTTTCTTCTCCTGGGCTGATAAAAAAACAAGTGTGTATAGAGCTAAGAAAGCCAGCGAAAAGATCGCTTGCTCGGTTCTTCTAGAGGGACCTAACACTGCAACTGGTGTGCGTTGCAGGTCGACGGTCGGACACGGGTTAGAAACGGCACCTGAGAAGTCAGAGATCGTATCGAGGTACCGGGACCATACATGATCAAGAGGCTAGTGAGTTCTGTCAGATCGCATAGCTCTCTGTCTTTGTAAAATTCACCATGGGCCTCGTGGTCCTGACCAGGGAGAGAGAACATGTGTATATAACTGATCATTCATTGCCTACTGCTGTTGCCGGCCTGCCTTGCCGAACGTGGAAGTATCGCGATACTTGTATATGTCTCCGTATCAACTCACGGAACATGTCTCGGTGGTATCGTTAATACGCCGTATCCTCTTGGACGGCGAGTCTGATGCTTTCAGATATTGCCGACTCGCCTTCTCGGCGCCTACGGATACGGGTTTCTATCTTTCATGGTTCATGACTTTACTGGCATAAGCTGGCTGGCCAAAAGCAACGAGTGCCGAAGCAGATGCCGAACCCGATCGGACGTTGTTACACAAGACCTTTCGGAGGAGATGTCGGGAAAAGGCATTGCGATCTTGTCACCCCAATAGCGAGCCTGGTTCTAGCTGTTGCAGCATGCAGCATGCAGCCCAAGACGGCGTGTCATATTTATTCATCTGACAGATGTAATTGACCCATGTCACCAGATGGTTGGCAACCAGGTAGAATCCGTGTGTAACGCACCGTTACGTTTACGGGCGACGCTGGCTGTCAGCAGCTGGGCTCGCAAGACTTGCTCAAAATGAGCACGGCTGCCAAGATCACCCTCGAGACAAGTCGTTGCCTCGCGTCGGTGACAGAGATACAAGTAGTTGCAGGTAGTTACCCCGCGCTGAGTGGCCAAGTCGACTGTGGGGGGGCTGGCGGTTCGAATGCAAAGAAACTGAACTGGCGAGGAGCAGGAAGAGGTTTCGCCGGGGAGTTTCCTGCATCCTGCATCTCTGCACAGCCTTTTGGTTCGGGGGATGGTGAGATCTTGGGATCTTGAGCCGGTCCCGAAGTGATCAATCATCATGCCAGACTTGTTGAAGAGGTTGGGGACCAGAGGCCGTGTGACGAGTCACACCAAAGTAGGTATACCGTATGGAACGGGCCGTTCAACTGCCGCTCACTCAGCAGCAATAGCAATAGGCCTGCTGCCCTTTGCTTTTGCAGGCCATCAAGTCGTGTCGGAATTGTTATTTTCCCCATAAGAGCGGTATCCGCTGAGCCGGAGGAACTTGTCATACCTATGCCGGCATACGGTGGGGGAAAGTTGTCAGGTTGCTCCTATTGGAATGGCAACTGGCGAAGAAAGCGTGGATGATAGCGATCTAGTGGTGTGTGTGTGTGTGTGGGTTTCTATCTCTCCTGACCAGGATGTGAAGAGGTGACTGGGTGAGTCTGCAGGGCTCGCAAAGTACCTCTCATGTGGCCCATACATAACGTTACTTGGTGCCTTCGGGGTTTACCTGCCTAATTCGACTATTTGCAGGAAGGAATGACTCCAAGGATGTGACGCTGCGACGGTTCGCTCCGTGACAGTTCAGTCGCCGTGATCTTGATTGGCCGCAGAGCTGTAGAGAAAGCAGGCACTGAATGACCACTTCTGATTTCAGGTTGGGCTACTCCGTACGATCCCCGCTCGTAACAACTAACTAGTTATGCACCAGCGGCCCGGGCGTGGACCTTGGAGTTGACAATGATGAAGGAGCACTGGTAGACAGCGGCCAATGACGTAACGTTATTCCACGCCGTCGTTTTGGGAAAGATCTGACCGGGTGGTTGCCGAGTCGATGGGTATTGGCCGATTAGATGGCGTCTAAATTAAGGCATAATAAAAGGTTGGGACAGGGCCAACCTTGTCAACGCACGCCGACCTCGTGGAGTTGTGGACTGACTGCACGCCGGCCTCGTGGAACTGTGGACTCTTGCACCTGGGCGTTGATGTGGAGTAACGTTAGTTAGCTAGTTAACTAACTTACTTTAATACCGGCGCGTGACGGCGACACGGCTTCTGGCGGACGGATGCAAGTATCCGTAGTCGGTGATGAATGAACTCGGTCAAGTGGTGGTTGGACCGCCAAGCTCGCAGCAAGTACGGATACTCGGTGCAGATAACTAGTATTATTATATGGTTTACATCTAGCTACACAGTACTCTGAACGGCCCCCGTACAGGTGCGACTAGTACAGTAACGTTCGTGACCGAGTGCCATGGCGACCTGACTCGATGCTGGTGTGGTTCCGGTAACTAGTACTGCGTACTGTGTATACATAACCAGCGAACTAACGTTAATAACCAACGTATCCGTACGCCCTACTTGTACACTGTTTGGTGACACAACGGTCAACCGGAGCATTACTCGGACGCTGGACCGAAAACCTCCCAATCAGCACAGGGATCGGCGACATTCCTGAATTGGAGCTAACTACTGTGTATGTGTGATTGGCAGGCCATATGGACGGAATGTCGTCGTGACCATCCTCGACGTTTCTCGCTCCGCAGGTGCTTGCTTGATTTAGCCTGTTAGGGCAGGTAGTATTGGATGCTCGTTGCTGCCACTCCAAGTGGTGGCCGGGAAATTATACATTGGCACAGTCTCATCATGCTCACCGTACTCCATAGCATGGGAACTTCATTGATAACAAACAGAAGAGGCAGAAATACATCTTCACGATATTGTTTGCATTGGCAGCAAAAAGATGGGAGACGACGGCCTGCTCGCTAATTTAGGAGCGGTCCGAGCAATTGGGACGACGCGCCACTGACAAGCTATTGGAATTAGCATTGTTACCGTGTATCATTATTGGGGCGAGACAGTTCAGACGAACCCCACACACAACCTGAGAGGTATCCGTTCAGTACCGGTACTCCGTACTGCAACATTACTAGTTATGCGACTTGTTAGCCACGGTTTCTGGCAGCCAAACAATCAAACCAACTAACATGTACGGATACTTCACAGAAGAAGCCCGTCCGCATGACTACGGTCACATGGCCCCTCCATGAAGGATATCGAGCCGCCCGCTCTGCTATAATCTGTAGAAGGCATTGTTAGTGCTCTGTAGTCCAAGTACCCCTGGCTACTTGCCTGTCTCGACATCATCTTACACAGCGCTTGCCACATGTTGTAGTCCAGTGGCATCTGCACGTCAACGGCGCGCATAAGATACAGCCATGTACATATACAATAATTACTTATACCTCTCAAGGATCACCCCTAGTTACGAAAATCTGGGTACCGCAATCCCATGATGCTCAATCCCAGACTAGCGCCTCCGGCCTAGAAACTGGGTACCCTAACCACTGCACCGGAATAATCGAACCAACCAACCGTCCGGAATCGTCTCCAACGGCTTCGTACGTTACTCGCAACGTTAGTTACTGTATTTCGTTGCCTTGGGAGACTCTCCTTATCGATCGGTTGCTGGCTAACCTACCATGTAGGCCATCTCAGGTTTTCCGATCCGACTAGAATATAGCACCCAGAAACTGTTGTGTGAGGTGTTTAGCGAATATATTCTTGCGGCAAAACTTGACTCCGACCGAAGTCATTAGCTCTGCCGTTACTGCTGCTTAATAGCCTTGCAACAATTCTAGTATGGCTTAGCTGGTCAATCACTTCCGGGGTGTTTTTTTTTCTTCTCGAGAAGGTTTCCGGTCGGAGTCACTGGCCGTGTTGGCCGTGTTGGCCGTGGTAGAGTATCTAGAAACTTGTCTTTCCCCCAGTTCACTCTGAACTTACTGATTCGAAGCCCACGCCAAAACTCCTTCAATTCACTGCACAATTTGCGCATGTACATCCAATTATCCCGCATTTGAGCTGGTTTCATACCTCAGCGATAGGTAGCCGCAGCACAGGTTAAGTGGGGCGTCGAATGTCGTGGCTGCCTTTAAAGTGATGCCACCTTTCCATCTCCTTCGTTCCCTCATTCCTTCATTCTTCTTCAATTTTTAGAGGGCGTGGGGTTAAATTACCGACTGATAACGATGGAGGAGTGACCTCCATCACCAGGCAATGAAGAGGAATGCGGGCACTTGGGTATTGGGTCCGCAATGGGCCATCTATCTCTGCTGTTGACGCGCACGACAATGGTCATTTGCCGTCTCTGAGCCGGGCGTGGGAACTGAGGTCGTGCTGGGTTTAGAGTAAAGGCCTCCCGCATTCAAGCGATGCACGCGGTACCGGTTGATAACGTTGGGGGAGTGACCTCCGACCATGGGTGCGGATGACAACACGCACTATTGAACTGGCTGACTGAATATTTTCACGTCTAGCACAGGACCATGATGGTCACAACATCAAGTGCATCACTGAGCCCTGAATATTCCCAAATCCCATTGGATTTGGTGGTTAGACGGCAAGCGTCGCCGGAGGACTGTTGACATGGTCATTTGTGATGCTAGCTAATGCCATTGTGTTGCAGGGTGGTTGCGCTGCTAGCATTCTAAAACATGAGACAAGCAACGCAATGACTTCGACGCTGGTCAGGTGAAGGCAACACGTGTACAATTTTCCGGCTCTGAGACGCCTGGTTCAAGAAAACACGAAAACGTTTCAATTACAATGATTGGGACCCAAGACACGCCCATTGGCCCGCGGCAAATCGATTGCTATGAAAGTGCTAACTATCGATGGAGCATTGAATGTCTCCAACCCCTGGGACCTGCAAGGGCAATGAAGGCGGGAGAGGATCCCAGAGAAGGATTTTGACGAGTTCCTGACTGGGTGCCAACATCGACATGGAGGATATAGCCGAGGGGCAGTAAGCGGAGCGATCAATCACCCAGAGCTGCCTCAACCAGAGACCATGGGACGATCAAAAGAGTGATGAGAGACGGACTTGGGATTTGAGCATCCCAACGTGTCATTTGGCTCACCCTGGGGTTTGAGGTAATCAATGCTATGGTAGGGCGGGATGGTGGAGAGAAAGTGAGACGGGGGAGAAGGGGGGTGATACGGCGCAGCGTCTCTTCTATTAGAACAACTCACCGTCGATGGAAAAAGAAGGGAGAAGAGGAGAGGAGAGGATGGCGGAGACAAGGTATTTATGGCCAGGATGAACAACGAGGCCGGATCGAGTGATCTGGCAGAAAGGAAGCCGCACTCGCCGTAAGGAAAGGACATAGTCATATGGACTATTAAGGGAGACCCATTCACAGGAAGGCACACCTCTCTAACTGTCAGGGCTAGAACCCATCGTTCCTTCAAGATGGTTCTGTAGCGCTCACGGCTATTCGGATTACCCCTGCACTATGAAAATGTGTGTACACGGGTGAAAGGTGGGCTTTTATTTCCACGGAGGATGATGAGTGTTCAGTGGAGGTGGCATCGCAGAAGGAGTGGTATCTCAACGACGATACTCTCTAACCACCACCTATTCAAAAACCAACAAGGCAGACCACGCTGGGCTTATGCGGCAAATGATTGGTTATCTGATGGCATTGGAAAGCTGTCTTCGTCTGTACCGTCCCAGCATGGCAGTACCCGCTGGTCTACGGTGCCGTGAATGCGAGATGAGCTGCTTCAAACGAAGCCAGAACACATTCGGCCAGGAACCTCGGTGCCAAATGTCTTTTCAGCCTAGAGGTGAGGTGAGGTGACAGCGGGGTTCTTACTGTCTACTGTGTGAATCGGGAAAGTTGTGATTGGACAATGGCAGTGGCGATGAGCATCTTGACCCCGAACAAATGGTATCAGTTAGTGGATGGTTAGTGATCTGATCTGGACAGAGCCAAGATTATATACACTTTATATTTCAAGGCAATGATAATCACTACATAGTATAACAACCTCTAATAGGATCAGAAAAAAAACATCATCAGGCTGTACCACGTGTGCGAGAGTGACTGTTAGAACCTAGTTCGGCTCCCTGATTTCGTGGGGTTTGATACTATTGAACTTGAACCGGGGTCAGTATACTTCGACATGTACAGCAACTAAAGCGGTAAAATTTGACCAAGATTTTCTTAGGAATCCATCTCACCTTCGTTATTGGTCGATCCCCATTAGGCCAGATCCCTGTTGGACCCTGACGCGGCTTGATTAGGCCTAAGCCAAGCGTTATAGTAGGTAAGCTTTCTAAGCACCAGAAATGGTACCACAAGATGTATCGGATTAGGACCCAAGATGCCGCTGTTGCCCTTGCAAATTCTGGGGCTGAGTCAAAGATGGTTTGGTTTACTGTGCTTGTTGATGGCGGCGGACTGGGTGAAGACAAGCTCAGCAAAAAGGGTGCCGAGTCAACCCATTATCCAGATTTGGCAACTGCCACCCAATACAATACACATAAAAAGAAGAAGAAGGAGGAGCCGTATATCCTACACGTAGCCTCTTGGGCCGGCCGTTCTGAGCGGGATGGGGGAGGTATTATCAGTGTCTTGCCAAGTTTCACGAAAGATGCGTCGCCACTTTTCCAGATGAGTCTGCGGATAAAGGATAACCAGCCAGATTGAAGAGGCCGATAGCAACAGCAATATCATAGCCGTCCAGGAAGAGGCCGACCACGAGTATAAACTTCTCGTCACGGCCCTATTGAATGTCAGGGCTATGAACGCGCTTATAGCCCTGGGGTGTTGTTTTATCTGGCAATTATCAGCTGAGAATGCAGACATGGTTGGCGAATCGGAAGTTTAGTTTCTCTCACGGCCCTTTCCTCCGCGAGGATGACCCCCTCTCGCCATTCCCCTCAACGTCCCCTCTACGGATACACCGAGTTTTACCTTCAGAAGCTCTGCAGCGCGCTCCGCTTCGACAGGATTGACCAAGACTTACTTGATGAAACATATAGATATGCCCAACCTCCTGTTAGTGCAGCACTGGACTAGGCAAGACGGGGTAATATGAAATAGATGTGATAAGGCGGATATATACGCCTTGCGCGAACTTGTCCAGCAGCTTAACTAGAGTCGAGGATTGCCTTCCTGAGAGAGTAAATCGCTTTATCCTTAATAACAGATTTATGATTGAGTTTTACTGCTGTCATTGCTCACGGTTCAGATATAAACTCTGGTGTAGTTGATGCGTGTATCTTATTTCTGACATATCGGCCAGTTTATTTACCGTAAACGGTAAAATCCAGTCTGGAGTACAGGCAAAGACGTAGAAACTTTTGTTCCGTTTTGATTGCTCCAGGGGGCGGCTGCATTACCTACCGCATTTGACCTTTTGGATACACAGGGGACGGACGCTAATGAATACCCCTCCGTACGTTGTACTTCAATACCAACCAGGGGGCCATGCACGCAAGCACCAAATCACGAGGCACTGCGTACTGTGTACACAGTAGGCAACGCCCCGACGGAAGTCTCTACAGGGTGCTTGGCACCCAATGGGACATGCATGGATCCTTACCAGCCCTCATGCTTGCACGAAGTATTAAGTACACACAGTACCTCCAGCCCACAGGCCCCCCCAAGGCCCCCCGGCCCACCCCCCCCTTCCCAAACCAAAGTCCAGTCATTTCAACAAGTCAGGTCCGGCAGGACCTAATAACCTAACGTAGTCTTAGGTCGTCTGTCGACTTCCGATTCTGTCACTTGCCTTTTTTGCCTTGCTTGGTGATCCCTACTTGCTTCGTTACTGTCAGTCTTTGACACCTATTTGGGTTTTTCGTGGGTAGGGTGAGTAAACCGGTGCTTCCAAAAGCAAGCAAACAAACAAACACCAGAGGCGCCCGTCCGCGTTCCCATTGAAACACACACTCTTTTTCTGCGCGCATGCTCCGCCAACACATTCCCCAATGCATTCGGAACACGCCGCGATAACCAGACGACAGGGCTCCGGCGCGCTCTAGTCGAGGTCGAGAGAGAGTCATGGAGGTTGACTCCCCGTCGTTGTCGATGCGAAGCGGTCGCAAAAATAACAACATGAACACCACCCTCAAGTCCCGACAGCCTCCCCGACGGGACTTGTCTACGCGGTCGACCAAGACGGGTATGCGGGATGCCGTCTTCAGACGCCGCTCACCGCCGCAGCCGAACGAACCCGAGGAGAAGTTTCTGAAAGCAAAGTCGCGGTCTTCGCCCGTCACCAATCCCAGACCTCTGTTGCCTGCCGTCGAAAGGAGGCCCGCCGACGATGGGGCACAGTCGCGAAGAAGGAGAGAGGGTAGTGGCGAGTCCGGCCCCGGAAAATACGACATAACCCCTGACGGCGGTTCTGCTGGTCGCGAGGGGAGACAGTTTGCTGTTGCAAACGTCGGCAATCATGGCCAAATCTACCTGAGGTGCGTGCAAGGAGCGCCCTTCAAAGCGCGTCATCGTTGTGACACAATGCTGCGGAATGAAGCATACCGCGTCGCATCAATGGCCCTCGACCACATGCATACACCATAGACAAGTGCTGTGCCCGATGATTCATCATACTGACAACCAGATTTCAGGCCGACCATACGACCAGCAAACCAAAGATATCCCCAGCCAAACTTTGTCTTCCCTGTTACTCCTCCGAGTACCGCTCGACTGGACGCCTTCGCGCCTCGCGTAACCAGCGAGGGATCCAGTGATGGAAACAGTCGCCAATGGACGCCTCTCTCAAACCCGTCCTCCCCGCGAGAGACCCGACAAGGACGCCTTGATCTTGCAGGAGCTGCCAGGACCACCCGCCACAGACGCGCAATGTCAGACTCGACCTTGCAGGATATAAGCATAGCCCGCGAAGCCGACGTTGGCGGCTTCAAAGTCGTCATATCAAAACCCCAAGAAGAGCACCGGCCAAAAACCTCCGAAGGCGCCAGCCCGGACGGTGTACCCATGCTAGAGGTCAGCATCCCTACCTGGAAACTTGGCACCCCTAGATTCACTTCCCAAGGCAAGCCCCTGATCCGTGGCTCGTCCTATGCGCCCACCGAGGATTTCCGCGCGAGCAACGCGTCTCTATACGCCAGGTCTCAAGGCGGCGGTGATGTGAACTCGCTTCTTCCCTCGACGCTCGATAGGAGCGGGCATCCCAGCCCAAGCCTTGGACCTCATTTTCGGTTTCCTGTACCGTCTTTGCTCAGCCCGTCTTCGCCGAGGTTCCCGAAACCCACACGGTCCACGTACATGTCAACACACCTGGTTATAGAGCCGGCCATGTTCGACGTCCTGACGTTCAAGCCGTCCTGCGACGACCGCTCCATTGTTCGTTACTCATCTACGACTGGCGCGGTAACGGCAGCAACGCCTTCAAGACTGGTTGCCGAAATTACATCGCCTAGCTTCCTCGACTACGAACTCTTGTCCGATTTCTTCTTGACCTTTCGCTCCTTTCTCGACACCAGCGACTTGTTGCGGATGCTTGTTGCTCGACTCAAGTGGGCTGTGTTACGGGACGATGAGACGGGCATGGTCGTGAGGGTCCGGGCCTTTGTGGCCTTGCGACACTGGATTCTCAACTACTTCGTTGACGACTTCATGGTAGACTACACTTTGCGCGTTACGTTTTGTAATCTGCTCAACGACTTTGTGGACGAGCTATCGGTCGATTCACGAGGCTGCAAGGTTCAACTAAAGATCCTGGGCGAGCTCAAGAAGTGCTGGAGACGGGTATGTGCGCAGTACTGGGACGGCCCTGATTTCGACTCCTTTCTCGGACCAGAAGTCCCCATCGCTCCTGGAGGTATTGCTGGCCATCGTGATCCCAGCTTAGACCCGAGCTTCTGGGCAACATCGGGCACAAGGCCTCCCCGGCTGTCTGAAGTGACGTTCCCTGACGCCGAGCCGCGTGCCGAAACAAGCTTCTATGTCGATGTCGACAATGCTGGCCGCATCGACTCAATTCTTCAGGGGGCATGGCACCCTGGCGAGCGAGCCCTCACCCCAGAGCACTCGGCACCGAAGCAATCGGCAAGAGTCCTAACTTCTCCCACGAGTATTGCTAGTTTCGATGTCATCTCTTGTTCGTTTCCCACCAAGGCCTTCCGTGGGGCCGACACACCCACGAGCCATGCTCTCGCAGCACACCCTGTTGATCCCAGTTCGATCTACAACAACAGTCCGGATCCCATCGCGGCAACGCCTCGGGCATTGACCGGCAAGCGCGTGCGCCCCCAGACTTCGCACAAGCGCAATAACAGCGTGAGTGACTCGCTGCGAGAGCACACGACGCCAGTCGAGGCAATACTGCAAAAGCATGCCGAGTTGATGATGTCCCTTCCCTACGCCGGTAGTCTTGTGCGGGGAAACCTGATGCCTCCAGGCCACGCCTTCGTTGATGTTCTTCCACCCAACGCGCCCGGAGCAAGTCGCGAGACCACACTCTTTCAACGTTACCCCACGCCGGCCCAGGGCAGCAAGAATGCGGCATCGGCAATGTCGGGTGCCGGCATGAGTAAACTTTTAGGGAGTGTCCGCAAGGCGTTGAGCCACCGATCCCCTAACGCATCGGCTAGCCAAGGGACCTTCATGACCATGGGCTCGATTGGCCCGAGAGGCGTGACGACGAATCGGTTACCAGTCACAGCCGTTGTTCCTCAGGTCCGCGCATACCGGCCAAGCGGCTTTCAACCGGCGGTGAGGATCGATATGCTTGCTGCTGAGGTTGCCGAGGACTTCAAAAAGGCTGTACGAGAGGACAGTGCTGCTGCTGGAACCTCTGTGAACGATGTCCCCACCAAGTTGACACAGGATAACATCGAATACTCTGCTGCGCATCTCGACTCGTCGTACAACTTGCGCCCGGGCTCGGAGGACCGCCCCTTTAGTGATACTGCCATCACACAGGGCAGCAAGTCGATCGTTATTGTCGACGGCACGCTCCCGGAAGACTATTTAGCAATGTCAGGTGCTCTCGGCCCCATGAATGCTTCGGTGGAGGCTTTTGAGGATAGCTTTATGCCTTCTGGCGCAGACCTGACACCGCCAAACACACCCCCAGGCAACGCGACAGCCAAGGACATTCCCAGACGGTCGTCCTTCATTCTCGGTCAACAAGTGCACCAAACTTCGGTCTCTCATGAGCCGATGCCTTCACTTTTGCCTGATGTTACCACTTTCGGAGCTGCTCGACCTTCGGTAGACTCCGGCCCAGGCAAACGTTTAGACTTCGAACGGCCGTCGGTGGATTTCGTTCCGCTTCAGTCGTCAAATCGATCGTACATGTCCAGCTTCCGAGGACATAGACGGCAACAGTCGAGCCGGAGCTTTCGGTCCAACCACTCAATAGCCCACCGTAGATGGGCCTCCTTCCACAGTGCGTTTCCCAGGTCAACAATCAAGAGTTTCGATGCTACCACGTATTCGGAAGAGTCGGAGGTAATGCCTCCGCCACTTCGAGTCCTCCGCCGACGGCCTGGCGGCGATCTCCGAGGGGCACAGAATGTCACAGACCTTGATGTCGTGCCTCTGCATAGGTCACGATCAGTGGGCTCCCTTACAACCTACTCCGAATCTGTGAGGAGCTCTTGCCTTCGCAGCCCCATGGGAGAGTCGAGCGGGTTTGTGGATGTCGTTGGCAGCCAGTATTACCAAAAGCAAGCAGATGTGTTTTCCTTGGGAGCCGTGACTGGTAAAATACCGACGCGACAATTGTCTCTTTTCAGCACGCGTTCATCCAAACCTGCCATGCGCCCGTCTTTCGAGGCCGAAGCTCAAAAGTTGGCGCAGATTCCAGATGATTTGGACGACGACGGCGGTGTCGAATCCGCCCTGGCCAAGCTCGAGGGCAAGTTTGAAAAAAGGCCGCCCCCGCCCCGGTTGTCCATGAACCGTAGGCGAATGACGGTATCCGATGTCGACGATATCAGTGTTGGATCGACTGCTTCCTCCGATACGGACCACTTGACCCCTGAAAAACGGCAGCACCGTCGTCAGCATGTCGACGACGGCGCATCTTTGATAACATTGCCTGCGCGCGGCCCCCGCCGAGAGTCACCGGCGACCTCTGATGTTCTCTCCTCGGGTGTCCTATCCTTCCTCACAGACGGGTCTGGAGAATCGTACAACTCGATTCCGCTTCTGCATCGAGGTCTCACTGATGATGGCCGAAGCAAGACAACTATCCCGGAATGGGCGGATCGCTCCATTCTGCAGGGCTCAGAGGGTGAACTCACCCCACGAACTGAGAAAGCAGGCCTCGCCTTCCCTGTGCATCATCCCTCCTGCGAGCATGCTGAGACAACCGAAACTTGGCCACGAGACAAAGCCCCGAAGCTGAGCAACACCCAGTCTTTCCTCCGCGTGGAAGACGAATCCGACTCGGATCTGTCATCTGAACTGTCCCTGGATCCCACGGAAGCCGATGAATTTGTTCTGAACCCCAACTTGGGAGATAGAAGACCTTGTACAGTTGACACAACGACTGGTGCTGCTGTGAACGGGTCCTCCGAGGATAGCGCGTCTAGTTTCCCGATGCTCCCGTCACGGGGCCTTCGCAAGTCATCGTCAGAATTCGGCCATGTTCCCGAATTGCATGATCACCAGCTATGGCCGCTGAAGCCAATGCCGTCTACACCAGACACGACACCCACGACAGCAGAGTATGAAAGGTCTGTGGACTCGCTTGTCGGAAACACGGGGCCTCTTCGAAACGCCGCAAATGTAGAGAGCCGAATCTCACCCAACAAGTTCGCTCGGCATCTACCCTTCACCTTGGCGTTCGACTCGGAGATTCTTGCTCAGCAGTTCACCCTGATTGAGAAGGATGCATTGAATGAGGTTGACTGGAAGGAGCTCATTGATATGCGCTGGAAGAACGCTTACAGCGACTCTCGGTCGTGGGTCGACTTCTTGCGAAACAGTGACGCACGCGGTGTCGAGGTGGTTGTTGCCCGCTTCAACATCATGGTCAAATGGGTCATCTCTGAGTGTGTTCTCACACAAGACCTCGAGGAGAGAGCCAGGTGCATCATCAAATACCTTCATATTGCTGCGCACTGTCGCACGTACCGAAACTTTGCAACCTTGAGCCAGATCACGATTGCGTTGACCTCGAACGAAGTGGCAAGGCTGTCAAAGACGTGGGCCATGGTCACGCCGGCGGATATGAAGACTATGCGGGATCTGGAGACTTTGGTGTCGCCAACCAAGAATTTTTATAATCTGCGTGCTGAGATGGAAGGCGGTGCCACCACGGCCGACACGGGCTGCATCCCGTTTGTGGGAATATACACACACGATCTTCTCTTCAACTCGCAGCGGCCCTCTGAGATTGCCAGCTCGCCCACCACAGCGCCTCTGGTGAACTTCGAGCGCTGCCGCATTGCCGCATCGGTTGTTAAGACGCTGCTCCGACTGCTCGAAGCAAGCACACTCTACCAATTCCAGCCCATCGAAGGCATCACCGAGCGCTGCCTCTGGATGAGTGCCTTGAGCGACGACGAGATTCGCAGACACTCGGAGAACCTTGAACCGTCTGCAGCATGACAAAAGACTGCATAGTCAGCCCATTCACGAATCACGATCTCAGCCTTCAGGGCGATTGCATCTTTGTATTTTTACCCTACTGAACGCAACTGCTTACCAGCCTTTTTCTTTTTCTTTTCACCCCTACACCGCCAATAACGAAACGATATCACGATAGAATACATCACAGCCGCCCACGCATACGCACAATTACCCATGTACCAGTATGCAGTTGTTTGCTTACTTGCTACTTCGCCGCCCACTATGGACCGCGAATCCTATCCTAATGCTACCTACTCATCCGGCGTCAAATCCCACAGGACACATCCCACCAGTCGTGTGGTTTACGTCTAATGTCCATTTGCATCTTACAACCTCGCATAGTCTTGACACAGGAATATTTTTCTATCTTTCTCTGTTTCCTTTTTTATATTTCCATTTTTGTCTTGTACTTAGCATGCGCGCGCGCGCCCGTTCGCTCGTTTGATCTTTTTTCCACCACGATATAGAAATGGGGGAGCTCGCATGATGGGGTAGCATCAGAGCTCACGAGGGTGGTGTACGGGGAGGGGGATAGCGCGAGGAGGCACATGTAGCCAGCAGTCCTAGCCGGATGAAAGATACCCACGGATGGATGGAAGTGTACAAGGGACGAAGTCGACGAAGTCTAAAGTCGGTGTAGATGATGATGGAGGTTTTGCCGTTGTGCAACAGACGGAGTCAGTTGGCGAAGAGTGTGAGGATAGAGGAAATGCGTTTGGGGTTGATACGTAATACGAGCAAAGCATTGTCAAACCCCTCAACTATGTGCCTCCCGCATGAGGCGGCATGTTTTCATGATAAAAACCATGGTCATGAACGGGTTGGGGAACAGTGCTATTACATGCAGAGCGTAACTAGTTCTTAGCAAGGGTTTCCGTCGTCCGATGTAGTTAGGGAAGGAGGACATTGGGAAGGAGGACATTGGGAAGGAGGACATTGGCAACAGCATCATGTCTACCTAGTCGTACACCACGCGTCACTTGGCCCCACCCGTCATTCACCACAACCGTCACCACACACCTGTCACCACCCGTCTCAGGCTCGCCCGGACCTGAATGTAGATGTACGGTCATGAACCGGTAACCGCATATCACCCAGCCCGCGGCTTATACCTCAGAAACACGGGACTCTTTGGCTTCTCGGCTCGTATCTGGTTCCGGTTCACCATGGTCGGGAGGTCGAAAGTCTGGTTACCGTCCTTGTCGGCGAGCTCGTAGTCAAACGTGGCGACGAAATACGCGATGATGAGGAGCATCTCGAGCTTGGCGAATCTCATTCCCACTTAAATATGCAATGTTAGTCAGCCTCCCGAGTCTCGCAAGGATGAGGAAGAGAAAGAGACGCATCATGCATGATGCGGCATGCCGACGTCCCCGGGTGGGAAATTCAAATTCAAACGTACAACAGGGATGTCGCCCAGTCCCCCATCCGAGATAAGCATGCGCCTCCTTTTTGTCCTCGGCGCGATGTTCCATGTACCGCCCGGGGTCGAACTCGGTCGGGTTGCTGTAGAGGTTGGGGTTGAAATGGGCCTCGTCCAGGAGATAGACGGAGAAGGAGCCGACTGGGATCACCTCGCCTGTCTTGCCGATGGGAATGTCGGCACTGCTCGTGTTCTTGCGGAGGCTGGTTCCCGGCAGGGTGAGACGGATCGACTCGCGCAGGCACAGTTCGATCCGGGGGAACTCGGCCTCCCACACTTCGAGGGGAAGCGTGCCCAGAACGTCGGCCGCGGACTGTGACGGGTCGGTCCGGTGCCTCGTGACCACACCGTCAACCTCCTCTCGGACTTGCGCTTTCCAGTCGGGCGTCGAGCAGAGGTACACGGGGATGGCAGCTGCGTTGATGCCGCTGTTGATCTGGCCAGCGAACAAGGCGCCTATCTGGAACTGCCGTGCGGCGTGCCGCGGTCAGTATACACAGTTTCGGAATTTGGCATGATGCCGCGCCGAGTCGACGGCTTCCCAGACAGGAGGAAGTTGGGAACAACATCGCAGATACATGTTCCCCACCTCTCCAACCTCCAACTACCGGTACGTCAAGCGGTCTTCCATCTACCAGAGCGACTTACCGCAATAATATCCTGCAGATCTGCCCCTGTATCAACCATGTACTGTAGCGCGTCGGCGTGCTTCGTCTCTCCTGCCTTTCTCTTCTTGGCCACGGCGGCCAGATTCATGTACAGCCTCGTGGCGTGGACCATCTTTGTGACATAGGCGGGGGTGAGTAGCCAGGGGAAGATGAAGCGGGCGGTGCTGGAGCCGTTCTCGAAGGCCTCGAAGAACGACAGGGTCCGACGCATCAGGACCGGGTCATCGGCAATCTCGGCAGACCCGACAGTGCGCATTGTGAGTTTGTAGACGAGCTCGTACATTGATTCGAACGGATTGGTAACGTGCCACCCGGGTGCGGCCCGGCTAGGAGGCGCGCTCGCCAGCTTCTCACACAGCGCGCGGCAGTCGCCCTTCAACAGGCCCAAGATCTGGTCGAATCTACCCTTGCTCAACACTGGCAACGAAAGTCAGCAATCCTGTAGACGGGGGTTGGTGAATCGTGTTGGCAGTGAGAGAGTCTTGTTGTTGGAAAGCATATGCTGGAACTCTCTAGGCACCACCACCTCCTCCTTGTGTTGCACTGATCAGGGCAACTCATGGTTTGCAGATTCACTCACAGTACGCCATCGACCTCATGAAGAAAGGGTAAAACTTGTCTTCGTTGGCAGGCTTGGCTGGGGCGCCAGAGAACAGTTCGGCAAATCTGCACAAAGGGACAAGATGTCGAGTAAGCCCTATACAACATCTTTATGATCGACCAGACTCCTCGCGTTCATGGGCCGTTGACCTCATCATAGTCGTTTCCGAGAACCGCGTGGAGAGATCGACTCCTTCTTACCCTGCAGTAAAGTCCAATGCCTTGGACTCGAAATGTGTCGCCTTTCCCGCCGCGCCCATACCAATCAGGTGCTTCTTGCCAACGTAGAAGCTAAAGTTCCCGCCGGGGGAAGCCTCCATCCCCGACCACATGTAGTCGCGGCGATGAGACCAGTACCGCAAAGAACCGAGAACCGGCCAGTCGTCCGTCTTCCAGAATCTGGGTGCCTTTGATGGCACGGCAGGCCGGGCGAGCAGTCGGTGCGCACATAGTCCTAGGACGGTGAGGACTGACAACCACACGCTGGGTGGCCAAGCCTGTGGCCGCAGCAATGTCTCGATGGGGGAAGAGTAACCCATCTGATCGGCCATACGGGTGAGATCACCGGGGCTGAGTTTGACAGGACGATGACGAGTCAAAGGTTTTCGGAGTTGGAAAAAAAGGGAAAAAAGAAAAGAAAATACCTCCCGTGGAGGACAAGTGGTGGTGGTGATGGTGCTGTGCGGTGGCGTCTTGGCCTACCATCCCTTCTTCACCTTAGCTTCTGGGACAGAGAGGATCCGTAACTACATGGTGGTCCCTCGCTTACAACCGACCAACTAGCGATCCGCCAAATCGTGGAACGCAACCGTATTCCGTATACCAAGTAACCCACACCGTCACGGTTCACATGTGCTGTCCAAGCGAGGCCCTCCAGGGGTTTTATGTTGGTGGGTTTCACTGATTCACCGTTTCACCGTGATTTGCCATCCGTGCTGGCAATCGATCTGTCTATAAACTATCTTCACAACTAGTCAGTAGTTAACATGACGCCTAGTTCCTCCGTAGTCAACGCACTTACATGACGACAGTGGTGTCCTAGTTCTGCACACGACTCGATCAATGCTCACCCACTCCACCGCCCCCCCTCATTTTGCGTAACCGAGCTGCCGATCATACGATTGAAACCCAAGGTATGTAAACGAAGCTATCGATTGACCGGTTGGGTTCCCTGGTGTGAAGCCTGGCCAAGTACGGATACGGGGCCGCGATACCCTATGATAAAAGCGGAATCCGAGTCTCTAGCCACGGCGCGAGTTGTTAGGGTTGCCAAAGTCTCTAAGCGACGTCCCACGTCCCACCCCCCGTGTCACACTCCTTGTGTGTAGTCGTATTATAGCCAGACTCCAGCCACAGGCTTGCTTCTACCCGTAACTACATGGAGCAGTACATCGCCAACGTCCCCGACAGTACTCCGTACTCATCGGGTTTCTAAACGAAAAACAGTATTTCCACATCTACGCTCTACGTACTGTACCGTGCAAGTAAGTCATGTCAGGCCTGTCAAGATGAAAGTGACACACACTATACTGCTTATTGATGGAATTGTTCATCGGACACCTAGGTGGAATAACGATCAAGTCCACTCCGTTGGCCACACAGGGCTTTCCCTCTCACCATGCCATCAGAAAAAAGGTCAATCACTGAACTAAGCAGTGAAAACCAAGAAAGCAGCGACTGGTTGCGAGTATCTTTCCCTCATTAGTCCGGCCAATTTGCCCTAGAGTCCATGTGACGGTCCCATCGATATATGCGTCGCGATGTGGGCCCGAAAGAGTACCCGGTTGCGTAGTTGTAGCAAGCAATCAATGAGGCGCGACGCGCGCACCGGCGCGCAGTTACCACCACATCTCCTCTTCCTTTCTGGCACTTGTCTGATTTTGTTCATCACCGGCAAAGCGTTGGATTTACCATTGGCTCTCCTTGGCCGCGTCGGTGGTGGCACCCCACTCGCCAGAAGGAGCAGCGGCGGCGGCGGCACCCCACTCATCTCCAGCAGCGGCGTCCCAGTTGCCGCCCTGAGCACCGGCGAAACCAGGTGCGGCAGCCTCCCAGTCACCGCCGGAGTTGGTGAAGCCGGCAGCGACAGCGGCGGGGCCGACCTCGTCAACGCCGGGGAGCTTCTCCTCCTCAACCTTCTCCTCGGCCTCAGCCTCGGGGTCGCGGTCTGTTGTATCGTGTTAGCACCATCTTCAAGTATTGCTCCTTCTCGTCCCCGTTGCAACATACAGAAGTACAGATCGACCATGACGTCCCAGGGTGTCTCGCGGTTGTAGATGGTACCACGGAGGCGGAGGACCTCACGGGCGAGCATCCACCAGATGGTACCAATGGCGTGGCGACCCTTGTTGTTGGTAGGGATGGCGCAGTCAACGTACTCGGTGGGCGAGTCGGTGTCGCACAGGGCGATAACGGGGATGTTGACGTACGAGGCCTCCTTGATGGCCTGGGCGTCGGTTCGGGGGTCGGTGACAATAATCAGGCGGGGCTCCTTGAACGAACGGGTGATGTAGTTGGTGAAGGAACCGGGGGTGAAGCGACCGGCAATGGCGACGGAGCCGGTGTGCGAAGCGAACTTCAGGACGGCACGCTGGCCGTAGGGTCGGGCAGAGATGACACAGATGTCGGCCGGGTTGTCAATGGCGGCGATGATGCGGGCGGCCAGGACGATCTTCTCCCAGGTCTTGCCAACGTTGATCACGTTGACACCATCCTGGCGGGTCTTCCACAGGTAGGGCTCCATGTGCACCTTTTTTCTCCAGAGTCAGACGGCTTTCACGATTTTGGTTCGCGCAAAACCACATACCTGCATGTTTCGCGAGCCCAGGTGAGTCTGAGCCGCAAGCAGCATCTCGATATCCTGGGACGTCGCATTGAAGACGGAGGGGAGGTTGGCGGGGGCAACCATTTTGAGCAGGCTGGCGTGGTTGCGACTGGGAAGATTCGCTTGGATAGTTGGGGATTGGAGTTTCGTGGTGTTTTCCGATCTTGAAAATCGAAAAATCGCTAAAGCCGTCCGTTCCAATTTGAATAGCTAGCTTTTGTGGGCAGCCCTACCTAGCGAGCCCGCCCAGGCTTACTTACTTAAGCAGGCTGATGTGTCTTGGCAGACTGCTGTTTGGGTGGGCCACATGCAGCTGGTGGAGTTGGCGGCATCCTGGAGTACGACGGACCGAGAGGCAGAAAAGCTTCACCCAGTATCCGTACCGTACCTCGCAATCGCGATTCATCGCCATAAATCACGATGCCCCCCCAGGATACCATGCGTACAGCGCCTCGGCGCATTCAATTGTACGATCAAAGTACCCTTCAAAACTTCCTCAATACATCGCTGACTTGGAACGAACCAGTATGCCTCCGCCCATCTCCGAAACCCTTGACTCCTGCTCCCCTTCTTTCCCTGACCCAGACCGCGTCACTCTCCCAAAAACAGAAGAAGCACCTCGCCAAGACGGACCCCTACCGATGGCAGCAGATGCAACAGCGCAAGGCCGCGCACAAAGTCGTCAAAGAGCGCATTGGTGAACAGAGGCAGGCCGAGTTCGGTGGTCCAGTCCGGGGCCTCACCACACCCTTTGTCGAGTCCTTCGACTCCGCCGGCCAGGCTCCTCTATCAAAGCCGCCGCTGGACGATGACGGCAATCCGCTAAAAGAGCCGCACGCGCTACCTGTCTCACCGCACGTCTTGAACAACCTCGTCTCGCTGCCCGAGCTGGAGGAGGCCCTGCGCCACGCCTACGTTCTCACCAAACCCGCTGAACCCGTCAACATCGAGGCCACGGATCCCGTTTTGGAGGCCCAGAAGGTTGCAGACCACGAGAAGAATCACGCAAAGGCTGCCGAAGCCTTGGAGAGAATCGTACACCTGAACAATGGCTCAGGCAAGGACAGGAGACACGCCAACATGCGCCGGTGTATCGAGACTTTCGGCCGTCACAACACCGACCAAACACTTACGCCCAAACCACTGGCGAGGGGTGTCGAGAAGGAGGAGAAACCGGTGCGAGCTGGCCCTGATACCGGCAGCAGTGAGGTGCAGATTGCGATTTTGACGGCCAAAATCCGGGCTTTGGCCAACGAGCTTGAGGCTGGAAGAGGATACAAGGACAAGGTCGGAAAACGAGATCTTCGTTTGATGGTCCACAAGCGAGCGAAGCTCATCCAGTACATGGCGCGGAAGGAAAGGGGGAGCGAGCGGTGGAAGCACATGGTTACGACGCTCGGCTTGAGTCCTGCAACGTACCAGCGTGAAATTACCTTGTAAAAGCGGATGTAGACTTGACCACGCGAGCATGTGTTGTACCATACGAGATCGGAAACACTGTAATACCATTTGTTATATACAATACAAGAAGCGCGTCAGGGCCGACGGCCACGGCGGCACTCGCAACGAGCACTGCTCACAGCTTACATCTCTGTTGCATCAATCGATTTCAAGCGCCGCTACCTGAGAATAACCATGACGTCAGTTCAACTTCTTCCTTACTCTGTGTTCCAACCGATTAGTGCTACAAAATGCAAGGAGAGGGTATGATATCGAACAAGAGGGCAACACAACGGGGCACACCGATGTGTTTTAAAACACGCTGATGTAGTTCCCAATGCGATCCTTCTGGTTCTGTGCTATACACTCGGCGATCCATGTGATGTTGCGGATTTCCTATGCGAGGGTCAGTCAGTCTTCGGATCATGGCAACATACGGGATCCTGAACAGGACGTACCTGCTCCCTCAGCTTCACCCATGCGTACACAATAGCAAAACTAAACTGCCTTGTGAAAGCAGCCTTGGAAATCTGCATCTCCTTCTCGTAGAACATGTCTTCCAAACTCTTGCCATGGTCTCCGGAGCCGCCGCCCATGTTGCCGGGACCTGATGGGCCACCTCCCAGTCCAGCAGCATCGAAAAAGCTCTTGTAGTCCCCGACTCCATCGACTGCCAGCCTGACACCTTCAAAATCATCGGCACGCGAAAGCATGAGCGTACCCTCGGGGTACAGCTTGCCGAAGCTAGGGTATAGCTTCTTACGATCGCCCTTGTTCAGGTCAGTGCCCATCGAGTTGAGGGTAATGTTGATGGCGCGTCGGTCGGCCTCGAACTCAAGTATCTCGCTCATGACATCCGATGTCGGAGTACCGCTCATCTCGGGGTGGGTGTTGACAAATTGGTAGAAGTCTTCCAGGTAGTTCTTGTACAGCGTGTTGCGCACAATCTCGATGTTGAGCTCGTCGAGGTCCTGGTGTGAGAGCGATCCCTTGAAGTACTGTGCCAGGGGCGTCTCAATAAGGACACTGTTGTACAGCTCCTCGATGTTGGTGGCCACGCAAAGCACGGGCATCGTCTCGAACCAGCCCAGCGGGTGGCATCGCTCTAGCAGCTCCCTTGTATCTCGCTCGTGAAGGGTGCCAGTGATGAGTAGAGCAACGTTGTCAATCATGTAGCCGTATGTGAGGTAGTCCATAAACTGGGCGAGAGCGCCTGTCGCATTGGCGCGCACGTATCGGAATTCCGAGACCAGCTTGTCCGTCGTCTTGGCTGCGAGTGCCGATGTGGATGGATTGGGGGCGAGAGTGCCCAAGAAGTCGCCATAGGCCGGACCGAGCTGGAGTTTGAGGTCTGCAGATATTGTCAGAGACTTGGTAGAAATACTGCGCTTGGTTGTTGTCCAAGACGTACCATCGACGTTCTCGCATTGGGTGAGGTTGGAGTAGTTGGCGCTGGTCAGCAGACCGTTGCGGTATCCTCGTACAATGCCCTCAATGTAGCTATATGCACCTGGTCAGCTCCTTTTCCGGGCCCGGGGGAAAGAGGTATTCGTCTGTACCCATTGTTCACATTGAAGAAGAGACCCTCCATCGTTCAGGAAGATGCGATTGCGATACTGAAGGAAATGGGATGCTTGATTGATGATGCTGTGCCTGCTCTTGACCAAGCTGGAATCGACGTTAGAGCACACAGCAGTACTAACTAGTTGAGCCACAACGCAAGGTTAGTGCAGCTAGTTGGCTCCAAGTCTCCAACCACAGACATGTGGCTCGGCTGGCCCATGGGTTGGTTATGTTATGCCACTAACCCACCTGGTTATCCACCGATCATTCCACCAGACATTTTGCATTAACTTTCGGTCAACACAAGCACCGACTGGGTTTGCCGGTCTGCCATTGGGCACGCTTGAAAGACAGAGTGGGGCTCACTTGACTGAGAAAAAAATATTAATCGGCAGGAAGCTTCAAGTCTTGGATCCTATCGCAAAATCGGTATTTTTCTTCTGCTACCGTTCCTCAGCCACCCAGCTTCTCTTGACCACTTGGGACGTACAGGCATATCGGATTGAATCAGAGAATTGCAATTGCCTGTAAACATGGGTCTCTTTGTGCTCGCAGAGACGCCCGCGGGGTGAGTAGTCGCCCAGCGAGAGGCGTGAAGCAGCAGAGGTTGAACTGACACCATCACAGGTATGGTCTCTTCAAGGCCAAGGACAAGAAGCTCCTCTCGCGCGACGATGTCGCCGTCCAGCTCAACAGCTCCGAGGCCATCAACTCGATGTACGTTTGACCCAGAGAATCCCCGCCGCCTACCCCCCTTCGCGCGAAAAGACTGTATACTCATGAACCATCTAGGCTCTCGCTCAAAAAGATGATCAAGTTTGAGGACTCGGCCCAGGCTCTCGGCGAATACACGTCCCTAACCGAAGGAAAGGTCACGCCGATGCTCCAGCAGCTCTTGGACGAGATCAAAGATGAGCGCAAATCCTCTCTCGCGGTCGCTGACGCCAAGTTGGGTGCCGCCATCAATGTCCTTCCCGACCTGAACATCATTCCCGTCTCCGACTCGTCAACAAACGAGCTCTTCCGTGCCATCAGGACATACCTTCCCGAACTTTTCCCTGACTTGGCCGGTGACTACCTGGGCAACATGGCGCTGGCCCTGTCGCACTCCATCTCCCGTCACAAGCTCAAGTTCTCTCCCGACAAGGTCGATGTCATGATTGTGCAAGCTATCAAGCTTTTGGATGATTTGGACAAGGAGCTGAACAACTACGCCATGCGTGTCAAGGAGTGGTACGGATGGCACTTTCCCGAGATGGACCGTATCGTCAACGATAACTTGGCTTACGCCCGTATCATCATGGCCATGGGCATGCGCGAAAACGCCGCCAACAGCGACCTGTCGGAAATTCTCCCGGAGGATATCGAGCAGCGTGTCAAGGCGGGTGCGGAAGTCAGCATGGGAACCGAGATTGGCGAGATCGATCTCGAGAACATCCAGCTCTTGGCTGAGCAGGTCATCAGCTTCACTGAGTACCGTGCGCAGTTATCACAATACCTGACGTCGCGTATGAAGGCTATCGCTCCCAACCTGACTGAACTTGTTGGCGAGCTTGTTGGCGCCCGCCTTATCGCCCACTCCGGTTCTCTCATGAAGCTTGCCAAGAGCCCTGCCAGTACGATTCAGATTCTTGGAGCTGAGAAGGCCCTGTTCCGTGCTCTCAAGACCAAGCACGACACACCCAAGTATGGACTCATCTACCACGCCTCTCTCGTCGGCCAAGCAACCGGCAAGAACAAGGGAAAGATTGCCCGCATGCTGTCAGCCAAGGCTGCTCTTGGTATCCGAGTAGACGCTCTGTCCGAGCTTAGCGCCGAAGGTATAGATGGCGAGGACATTGCTATTGATGACGACGATCGCGCGGAGCTAGGTATCAAGGCCCGTGCCAAGCTCGAGAATGCTCTGCGCAGACTCGAGGGCAAGCCTTTGCTGGCCAAGGCCGTCAAGATTGCGCCCAACGGAGCTACACCATCCAAGTTCGAGGTCAAGCCTTCAAGAAGCTACAACGCTGATGCCGACGCCGTCGCTACTTCAGCCAAGAAGGAGAAGAAGAAGCCGCTGATTCAGGAGGTTGAGGATACCCCCATGGCTGACGCTGAGGAGTCCGAGGACGACTCGGAAGACGAGGCTGAGAAGGCCAAGCAGCAAGCCAAGGCAGAGAAGAAGGCCAAGAAGGAGAAGAGAAAATCGGGCGTCTCCGAGGCGGCTCCTTCTACCCCAGCCGCCGCCAAGGCCCTCTCAGAGGCCGACTACGAACGGTTAGCCAGCGAAGCTGGCATTTCTGTCACCAAGTTCAAGCGCAAGTTTGAGCGCGGCGATGTCAAGATGGGAGCGGACGGGTCACCGCTCGTTGTCAGCAAGAAGGACCTCAAGAAACAGCGCAAAGAGGATGCCAAGAAGGCCGATGCCGATTCTGAGGTGGAGGAATCCATCAGCAGCAAGAACAAGCGCAAGCACAACGGCGACGAGGAAAAGAAGAGCAAGAAGAAGTCCAAGAAGGAGAAAGCGTAAGCTTGGGCTCATCATGTCTTGTTTGTGCTGGTCTGTATCATATGCAAAAAGTAGGCTCGACTGCTCCTTGGTCTATTCCTCGATGAGAGGATGCATTCGTGGTCTCGCTGGTGTTTCTTTGCTCTACACAAAAGGGCGGCGTTCTGGTTGGTCGGACATATCATGGTTTTTCTGTCGATATCATATCGGAGTGTTGTTTCTGAATGATGATCCCTGCGATAAACGGTTCTATAGCTTAATGTAAAACGAGCTGCAACTTTCTTCCATCTCGACCATGGCCTCTGCCAACCAACCAACCAAGCCCATGACAGTGAAGCCCATGACAGTCAGCACCAGTACCAGTACCTTCCTTGCCTTGGAGCAGCCAGCCAGGGTTTGTCTCTGTCACAATCAGCCAGCCTTGTCGCCATCCACGCGATTGACGTCGTCGTGATGGTACAATAAGGTTTTCCAGGCCGAGTCTCGCAAGCGTATGTAGTTAGCTAGCTACGTTGCTTGTGTTGTCAGGGTCAAGAAAAGCGTCCACGCTTCGGAGATTCCGAGCCGAGTTTGAGAGCCATCGTGGCCAGCGCACACATGCCAAAGCTGGACGAGGCGGCCCTAATGTTGACTCCAGTGGAGCAGACGGCGGTAGGGTAATGATGCGGCCGGTATGTCTACCGCGTTTATACGGTAATACTGGTCGGACAGGTACGTAACGCAGGCCTTGGCTGACTCGAAGGCGGTGCCAGCGTCGCCTCTAATGCCGGGCCGTTCGAAACGAGGACGCAATTAAGCTTCCCCAGCTACTCGAGCTGCCAGTTTTCGTGGAGAGACTTCTTTGTATGCCATCACGCAGCCCTGTTCCCCCGGGGTTCAGGTGGGAGGTATGTCCCGGTCTCTTTGGACCCTTATTTTCCGTGCGGGACGACGGTATAAGAAGGAAGCCAGGAAACTCGATCAAGTATCGACCTCCCGACTCGAATTACCTAGGATACGTCTAGGTTACGTTCTCACGATTACTACCTCGTCCCATCTTGGTCCGGTCCACTCCCCGGTTGTATCCCTGGGTTCATCATCGGTTGGCAGAGGGCTCT
Organism: Arthrinium puccinioides; assembly: GCA_022414665.1. NCBI lineage: Eukaryota > Fungi > Ascomycota > Sordariomycetes > Amphisphaeriales > Apiosporaceae > Arthrinium > Arthrinium puccinioides. The sequence goes on from JAIUNF010000005.1 coordinate 2,123,377, forward strand.
TCCTTTTCATATTCTACCAGGGATGTCAGTCTTGTTGGGTTCTTTTGTTGATGGGCACATACATCTTCGCGTCAAGTCGACATGGAACAATCCCTAATTTCGACGAGGGCCGTTCTGGTCTACAGCAAAGAGTCCACCATATTGTTGGTACTGTCGTTGATCTTGACGACAGTTTCCTTTCTCCTTGTTCTTGTTCGGGGAATCATTCGTATTGGCTTCGTCCGGAAACCTGGTCTAGATGACTACTTGATTTTCGGTGCGATGGTGAGTGCCGCGGCATGACGAGCTCCGAGGTTGTGATGTGCTGACCGGGCCATAGACCTCGGCGATTGCCTATCTTGTGCTCACTGCGATGGGAAGAGGGAATGGGATCGGTCTCCCGACGGACGTCTTGAGTCTTGCACAGTTGACATGGATTCTCCAGGTACGTTCGTCTTTCCCCTACCCCGAGTCCCAGACACGGAGTATTGGTTTCTACCATTCTGACCGTCATCCGTTGCAGGTATACTATGTGATGGAATATCTGTATTTTCTCACCATCACCCTCATCAAGTGCTCCATAGTCTGCATGTACTATCGCATTGGTATAATTTCCCAGATCGCTCTTCTCACCGTGGCTGGACGGCTGATCAAACTCTAGCAGCGGTCTCGAAATCGTTCAAGATAATATGTTGTGCAACCCACACGATTTTGGTAACAATGTTCGTTGTGTGCGCCTTCGTCATCGCTTTTCAATGCATACCCATCAACAAGGTGTGGGATGTCAGCGGTCAGGTTCCGGGAAAGTGCGTCAACGCAACCCCGTTCATATACAGTCAGTATTGACGCCTCGTCGTGGTCTGCATCGTGAGCTAACCGTATACTCATAGCCAGCTCGGCTTTCCATATCATCACCGACTTCTGGATACTAGCTATGCCGATACCGACTCTCAGATCGCTGAATATAAAGCCAAAACATAAACACGCCCTTGTCGTGGTCTTTGGTGTTGGCATCTTCGCTACAGCAATGTCGTGCGTTCGGCTCTATTCTGCATACGTCTTTGCCTTGTCAGGCTACTCTCTCGAGAGCTCCATTACTGTATGTTGTGTTCCTCTCCCCAGTAACAGCATTCACGAGGGGCATCAGCTTAAACCCGAGCAGATCAATCTGTGGTCTATGGTTGAGGTCAACGTCGGCATCATGTGCGCAAGCGTACCAGCGCTGAAACCCCTGTTCGAACCGAAGCGCTTGTTCGGCATTGCTCCTCCTCGCCCTGTCAACCCCGAGTCCCGTGTATATAGGCACGCCAGCAAAGGTCCCGAATCAGGCGGAGCCTGGTCGTCTCCTTCGCAGGCTCGTCTCGCGCTGGACTGTGGCAACGACGGGCAGCATTCGGCGAGGAGTGCGGACGATATAGAGCTGAGTCATCAGGAACAGGTGTGAGCGAATACCGTGTTGATTCCGCGTAGCACAGCATACGTCGTAGCCTCGTTCCGTGGGTCAACACAACGATGAAGACCAGTGAACCGCTCAAGACTCACATTGATAGATGTCTTTTTTTTCCGTTCCTGTATTGGCTGTAATTGTCCCCTCATCGAAACCCTCCGTTATAAACTAATACTGCTCGCTCTGGATGGGATGCTTGCAATATCAACACGGCTTGTCTCTTCGTATTGCGGGCAATATCGAAGATGGCTCATACAACTCATCAATGCCGGCGGGCCCCCTTTTCCGAGACCCCTTCCCGAGGCCCCGTATTGGATAGATCCAGCTTTCAGCTTCCCTAGAGCCGCAAGGGCATGTGGGCCATTCCCACCCAGCTTCGTAAGCACTGCAGCACGCTTCTATCCGTACCTAGATGCCATTTACGCGCCACAGCGGCTTGCCGTCTCGGCGGTGAAGTCTCCAAGATGCTGGATGCGGTTGCGAAGAGCGCCTTTTCGATGGGTACTTAGACCACATCGGACCCGACGACGGGTATACTTCCCTCCTCAAAGACGTTGACGAAAGTCTGTCCGTGTCGGTTGGTCACGAGCTCGACACGACCGCAGGGCCGATGCCGGTCGTCCCAGTAGATAGGCACGATGAGCGGCTGGCTGGCAAAGTCCACTCGGTCCAGGTCGAAAGAGCCGCTTCCGTCTATTCGAACATACTCTGCCTTGCAATCGACATGTGCCCTGGGACCGCAGCCGGCCGAGGCCTCGAGGTCGTCCTCGTCCTCGTCCGTGACGGAGCTTGAATAGCCCTCGAGGTCAGACATGTCGCAGTTGCCGCCACCCGTCGTCGCCGTCGTTGCCGTCACTGTCGTCGTGTTGGAGGAGCCTGGTCGCTCAACCGCATGGATCCCCAAAACATCGTCTGTGGAGTAGCACGACGCGGAGTCGGTGTTGAGGTCGGGGTCGGGGTCGGGGTCCTTCGCGCCCAACGGGACAATCCATAACAGGTCCAGACTTGACAGGCGGAAAGGTGTGTCCTCATCCTCGCTCAGAGTTTGTAGCGCCTGGTCCTCGACGACCGCCGTCTCACCAGCAAAGGTTGTTCCTACGTCGGGTGAGGGAAAAGACTCGGCGGAGGCGGCCTCGTGATTCTCTGATGATCCGCTGCTGGTGTTCTTCCACGGCCACGTTTTTCTCTTGGACTGCTTATCAACCCCCTTGTGGAACTTGGAGGTGAAGCCGGAAATGCTCTTCATCAGTCTATGCTGCGGCATCGTATCTGTCTTTGTCGTCCAACGCTAAAAGTCGATGGTCGAGGGCTGGCAGCGACGGGCGTCTCGGCCTGCTGACCTGGGCTGAAGACATGTTCTTATCATTAATGCTGCATCTGCTGTCCACTATTAACATGTTTCTCCAATGTGTTGGAGTTGAAGTGCACTGTTACGCGTCCGTTTGTCAGTTGACAAAGTGTGATAAAGTTTGCGTCAAACGTGGGTATAAAGGAGGCGAACGGCAACGGAGACAGGTGTCTCAGTGGTGACAGTCACACGGCAACGCAGCGAGCTTATAAACTGACCAAGAGGCCCTGACCGCGGCTTGCTAAAGAGATGAACAAAGCGTGTCAGGCTGAAAAGTAGCATTGCGATTGCTAAGTCCATACACCCTTTCACATTATAGTTTCCATCATCACCTACATAAAAGAAGCCATGCTACTTCTTGCACGCTTGAACAACACGTCATCTTCTGTAGGTCGCCTAAAATCCAGCATACTTTTCTACCGGAGTAGCCTGTTCCTGTGCGATTCGTTCTGTCTCTGCGTCGATCATACGTTGCGGCCTTGTACGCGTCGTGATCTCATCATTGCGAAAAACGAGCCACGAGGGGTTGTGGGTAAAGATCTGGTCCATGTCCTCGAGCGTACGATTCGCAGTCTCGGGATAGAATAAGTAGATCACGGGAGCGAATGCCAAACAGAACGCCGCAAAGACTATGTGGCAAGAAGAGTCAGTATTCAAAGCTGGGAGCCTGGAATGAGGAAAGTGATAGATGATGATCCGATAGGGAGAGTGGACAGCCACTCACTCAGATACAAAGCCCAGCCCAGGTTGTCAACACCGGCCTTGGTGAACTGCACAACCACAAAGGCCATTAACCAGTTAGTCGCCGTGGCGGCTGCTGCTCCGCGGCTTCGCCAGCCGAGTGAGTTGATCTCGGCTGAATAGACCCAAGGAACTCCCCCAGGTCGGGCTGAAGAAGACGTGGAAGAGTACAAACATGGCAACGGTAACGTTGCCCAACTAAAAAGTAGGAGAAAAAAAAAAGGTGAGCAATCTAGACTTTCCGTCATTTTCTTCCGTAGCTTGGCTTACAGTCTTTTTGTTCGTCGGGTCTTCTTCGCTCTTCTTGAGACATATCGACGCTATGAGATGGCAAGCCGCCATTGCCACGGCCCCGTTGAGCATGAGCCTGAAAGACGATCAGTAAATAGTCACCGTAGTACGCACGTATCGAATGACGCACTTTCTCCTCCCGAGGCGGTCGATGACAAACATGCTGCCAAACGCCGCCACCAGGTAGACTGTGCCACTAACAGCGGTCAAAAGCCTGCTCGTCTGCTCGTCAAAACCGACGTTGTCTTGCAGTAGAGTAGGGAAGTAGAATCCCAAGGCATTTATGCCAGTGAATTGCTGCATCAGCTGGGTGCCACACGCGAGTAGAAGACGGCGGAAGTTCTGTGTCTTGTCTCTATGGCGTAACACGTCGCTGATGGGTACGCGACTCTGACGCTCAATGTGTATTGCGGCCTTGATGGAGCGGTATTCGGCCGCGACCAAGGAATCATTTTCGACGTCTTCGATGGGCGTCCCGTTGATCTTGGCAATAACACGCAGAGCCTCCTCGTCCCTGTCCGCGAGTAATAGCCAACGCGGCGACTCCGGGACGAGGGCAAGGACGGGGAAGACGGCAGCGAAGACGAGCTGGAAAGCCAACGGGAAGCGCCATTGAAGAGGCCCGCCGCGGAAGTACAGGCCGTAGCTGATCCAATTGGCAAGACAAAAACAGGTCACGTTGGACGAAGCCCCTATGACGAGTAATCTGCCGCGCAGGTGCGGCTTGGAGCACTCGGCGAGGTATACCGGGCTCATGGTAGAAGTCATGCCCACTGCAGGTAGCAATCGTCTTAGTTATCTTCGTACTTGCGTGCAGGGGAGCGGTAACTCGTTTCAGTTCTCAACGAGCTAGTGCCGTCGGACGGATGTCGTGTCAGAAACAGGAAATAACTCAAAATAGGCACTTACTGCCGAACCCGTTGATCAGTCTTCCCACGACCATCTGCGGCAAGCTCCATGAGAGGAACTGTAGGGTGGCTCCCGTGAGATTGAGAGCATGACCGATCAAGATGGTCTTCTTTCTGCCCAGTTTGTCACCCAGCACGAAAGCGACGATGGCCCCGAAAAAGGCCCCAAGCTGGCAGCCAGAGAGCAGCGTCAGTCACAAGGCCTTCGGGCTGCGTTCTGGCTAGAGAGCGAGTCGGGAGTGGAAGCCTACCAGGAAACAACTCGTCACAATGCCTGATATGCTGGCATCGCTGGTTTGTGGGAAAAGCTTCTGGAAGTCTTCGGAGACCAGTACGCCAGCGAACACTCCCTACACGATGATGTGAGTCGCCGTACTCAGCAATGTAGCGAGCGGGTCAAGGGTCAAGGGCAACAACACCCGCCCTACCTGGCAGTATCCGAACCAGCACGACGACACTTTGGGGTGGGAGATTAGCACAATGGCGCTTTGAGGATCATGAAAGTTGTTGTCCGGGACGTACCGGCATCAACCAACGTGATCAAGGCGACGAGCGAGTTACCGCTCGCACCTTTCTTCGCAACAACCGTCATTCCGTGATGCTGTCAACCTGGGGACGGCCGATGGTTGCTTGAAGTCGAGACGTCTCAACCTTGTTGTATAAGTAGGCAGGTACCTAAGGGAAGACATGGAAGAGAAAAAGAATCAACGCCTTTTTTATCCGCTCCGAAGCACGCCGCATCGCAGGATCCGCAACTCACGTACGGAGCACTCATAAAATGGGATGGGATGGGGGAGGGGGGAGGGGATGGCAAGGGTCCGAAGCAACTCGCCGATGCGGTGTGGTTACGGAGAGTACGGAGTACCCGGATTGGGAACCCCCGCCACTTACCTACCACCTTCGCGCTGCTAACTTCGTTTATCGTCGCCGAAGACGGCGGCAGAGGTAGGCACTGGGCATCGGGCATCGGGCATCGTGGACGGATGCCATCTCCACCGCTTGCAAAGAGCTTCGTTGTTGGCTCACCGTTCCGCTAGATGGTCAACTAGATGCACCCCTCCCCCCAGGCTCCTTATCCGCAAGAAGTATCCGTAAGTGTCCGTAGTTATGCAAAACCCGGTCGCATGCGGCGGGTCCGCGTCGGCGCCAACCCAATTATCGGAGCGGCTACAACGAGTTACGCCTCCGCATCGACAGAGTACGGATACATCATCATCCCCTTGGGGCCCTTGGGGTCATGAAAGAGGTCAGATCAGTAGGTAGTTACCGGCTGCTACTGTGTAAAAGTTTGAACATGGCCCATTACGTAGTCGAGCATTCGAGTCGTTTGTCTTTACTTTGTTCTGCCGATTCCGACCAATCACCGCTCGAGTTGTCCCTGCAGCTCTCCCCGATCGGGGCCATCGCGATTCCCGTCCGTCGTATCCCGTATCCGATGCTCCCTTAGCCGAAGCGAATACCCGAGCTAGGATCCCAAGTCTGGCCTCCGTTCGGTGCAGCTTGGTTTGAGCCGGACGACGCTGGGGCTCCCGTGAACTTGATTCCCAGTTCCGGATTCCACATGTTCTGCATAGGGTTCGCCCTCGGCGGCTGAGGCTGTGGCGCGACCGTCTCCGCAGGCGGCCCCCACGATTGGATACGAGCTTCGACAGGACTCTGGATTGACTGTCTCGAGGCTTGCTGCTGGCCGTAAAAATTTGGGGCCGGGGCCTGAGCCTGGGCCTGGGCCTGGGCCTGGGCCTGAGCCGGATCCTGAACCTGAATCTGTGGCGGGCTTTGCGGTGCTGGTGGTGCATAATTTTGTTGGCCACCGGTCTGGTGGTCGAGAGATAGGCCATGCAATGCGGGCATGGTCAACTCGTCTTCGAGCATCCGAGCCTCTCGCCGTCTATCTGTCACAAAACCCCGAGCGCCATCTCGGAATCCGCCGACTATGCGGCTGAGATCATTGTAGAACTTGCGCCCAACCTCGACGTTGTTGACTAGCTCCTTGTACTTGTAGTACGCGTTTTCCAGCTTTTGCAATGCCTGTTCGCGCTCGCGGTTGCCCTTGTCTCCCACGACCTTCTTCTGGCTCTCGAAATCCCGGTTGGCACGCATGAGCTCACTAATGATCATTTCCTGCTCAGCGGCTTCCTTTTGCAAAAGCTCTATGTCTGGCTCGTAGAGCGAATCCAGCCGTTTCTCGAAGAAGTCCTCGAAGTGAGCCGGGACGATGGCAGTTGCCACGGCCTGGGTACGTTCAAGTCTCGCCGCTTCAGTCAAGATGTCCGATTTGATATCGTCGCCTCTAGCCTTTTCGCGCAGTGCCTCGGCCTTGCGCCGGCGCCGGCTCTCTAGTCGTGTGACATCGTTGTAGACGCTTCGCAGACGACCAATGACCGGCCGAAGAGACTCGGGGATCTCCGTCCGACGCGACGATGGTACAAAGTCCATGATTGCCCTATCAGGACCTGCAAGAACTGCTAGCGTCGGCTCCATCCCTCGGAACTTGTCTCGCACGACCCCATCGCTGCTTGCACTGTTCCCAAACCAGCCCGCCGCCTCGTTGACTTGATTCCACAGCTTGATGCCTTGCGTAGGCTCCGCACGACTCTCGGGACGAGCCCAGCGTTCGGTACCATACCGACGCCGAAGCCGGATGTCTTCCTCCTCTTCGGCCTGCAAGAGCTCTACTCCCTCCTCAAAGACAGCCATGTCTGCAGCCCGCAGCTTGTCGATATCAGCAAAACTGCGCTGTAGTCGGTTGAAGGCGTCAGCTTGTCGAATCTCCTCGGCATGTTGAACGAGCGTCCCGGGTAGACCAAGCGGCTTCTCAAAGGCCTGTATAGAGCCTGGCAGGTTGAGAGAGGAGAGGATCTCATGCACTCGTTCGTTGAGCACTTCTAGTTCGGCAATGATGTTCTGATTCACCAAGCGGTCTCGTCGTTCCTCGTAAATCGACACGGCGATGTGTACAGAATAGGGTACGAGTTTGGTGAAGAGAGCCGGGCCAAACTCTCCCTTGTCGCCCAGGTGGTCGAGGGGCGAGGACACTTCCTTTGGTACACGAGCCACGGCCATGTTTGCGCGATCGAGTATCTTGAGCTCGGACTTGGGGGGGACGATATCTGTGCAATGTTAGAATTGAGTGCCACGCTGAGAAATAATGGGATGAAAACACATGCTCAGGAATATCATATCGTTGTCTTTCTCGGCCCGCGCAAGGTCTTCCTCCACTTTTTTCTTCAGACCGCTCAGGTCATCGGCAACGGTCTTGTTCAGATACCCGCCTTTGGTCTCTCGTAGTCCCTCGACCACGCAAGCCACGGCGTCCTTCAACCTGGCAACCTCTTCCCCGTACTTTCTCTTCTCGAGGCAGTCACAGGCGGCGCGGTACTGGGCAGCGGCAGCAAAATGGTGATGCTTCGCGCTCATGTGATGTATCCAGCTGCTGCTGATGGCCTCGGACCGCATGGCCGCCTCGCCCGCCGTGTTGTACAGGTCACTGACCCGCGCAGCCAGCTTGGCTATGGAGGCGTCCTTGTAGCCGTCCATAACAGCCTTTTGCCAAAAACACTCTTGACTCTGTGCCAGCTGCAGCTGCAGGAGCGACTCCAGGGTGTGCTCGTCCATATCTTCGGGTGGCGTTGTGCGAAGTTCGGGAACTATCTCGTCCTTCAGGTGCTTCAGCACGCCGGCCGACATGCTGAAGTAGCTCGCGGCCGTCTTGAGCCCCTCGGTCGCGGTGCGGTTACTGGCGATGGCGAGCTGCGAATATAGCGCGGCCAGGTTGTACAGAACGTTTGCCAGCTCGAACTGGAGGTTGTTGTGCACGTCGGGCCGTTCCGTGTTGTAGCCCAGAGCCGGGTACCAAGTGAAGTCGGCTCCGATATCGATGGGGAACTTGGCGGCCATCCAGACGAGCTGGGCAGCATAGGCCTGCAGCTTCTTGACGCTGGTCGCATGCGGCTCGCGGACATTGACAGCATCACGGCGCAGGGCCTCGATGACGTCCAGATCCTGGCGGAACATGTCCGGGTGTTGGTCATATTTGGTCGAGATGTACTGCCGTATCGCTGTCGACAGCAAAAGCTGCGTGCCCTTGCGGAACGGCACAGCAAGAATGTTGCTCTGCATGGGGCAGGTTGCGTTGTCGTGTCTACCGCTGGTGAGGGGGTTATTAAGAGAGGAAGGATAGTCGGTCGGTCGGGTATTCGTATGAGTGGCGACGTTTCTGTCACGGGAGTGAAGATAAATAGGCAAGTTCAGTTGTTGTGGTCACAAAACTCGACTTCTGATCCATCAATGATGTTGCATCCCCAGTGTCTCCTCTCGCGCGTGACCTGTCGGGGCTTACTCCGTATCCGTACTGGGATAGAGCTTCCTGAAAGCAGGAATCAATCAATCATTCGATAGAGTTTCCCGAGGCAAGCAATGACTTCATCTGGCGACAGGCAATGAGACCCCTTCCTCTGGCGGGGTGGGGTCTATTTCCGGAGTACGGATTACGTGCACCTAACTACGGATACTCCGTACTGTGTAACTACGTATCATTGCTTTGTGGTTACACACATCTTCGTTCCCACCTTATACGGCATTATTGCATATAATACAAGTACCCAGGTACCGCCGGTGCTTGCAGCTGCTACTCCGTACACGATGTCATGCGAAAGTAACAAGCTTGCCTATGGTTAAAAAGTGCTTCCATCTAGGTGCAAGAAACGGTCATAGCTAAAAAGCTTCTTTGATGCGGTGGTATTGACAGGCATATATGTACTTTGCTTCTGTTCAAGGATCCCCTTACCCCGTTTCGAGCACTTCGATGTTTAGGACGGGAACCCTAGAAATGCGCCGGAAGGCAGCTACTGTGTTTCCTTCCAGATCCCGCGCAAATCTCCCGATCATTGGGGTTTTGTCGCTCAGAAGAAGAAGACAAGACACAGGATCTGACCCTCTCAAACGTTGATGCCCCCCCAATCCCCCCCCCCTTCCCCAAACGAGTCTAATTTGTACAAAAAAAGTGTGAGTCTGAACCGCAACTTGAATGGCAATGCATTTGAATGTGCCGGATCCCCAAAGTATCAAATGTGTAAGATGCAAAACCCGCCCTCTGTTGTCGCCAGTGAGCATCGGTCTAGCCGTTGCCCAACAAGATGGCGTTTTGTAATGATGTGTATTGACGAGGTGGCCAGTTCGAAACAGAGAAGTGACGGCAAAGAAGACGGGACCGATGGGTGAGGATTATGAATTATCGTTGGTGTCCGTTGACAGCTAAGGGTGTGGTCGTGGTACAGGGCTTTGTACAAAGTGGTTCGTTGCCACTATCCTGCAAGCGTCGCACAATGGACCTTCCATCACATGGATACCATTCATCACAGCCAACACAGTGCCGCGTGGCGAGCCCCGAGACAGGCTACGCTACATATGGTGCAAAGCGCGCGCTCTTCTAGCGTCGCTCTCCGCACTCTCGTATATCCTGAAAAAGAGCCAATTCCATCAACGCGGATCTGTGTTGCAAACCGTTAAATGAAGTCTAATGGGCGAAAGAAACACGTGCTATTTCTAGCAGTGAGAATGGGTCATGATCTCGTGTCGGTATCGGTCGCATGGTCGTCTCACGGAATCCATACAAGCTCAATGATGCCGTCGTTCTTGGACATTTGGTTACCGGCTCCATCAACCCATCTCCAGTCGTTCGCCTTTCGGACGTAGGTTTGCGTGATGGTGTTGTCGGCGTTGACGGTGGCCTCCTGGAGATCCCAGCTGATCTTTCGGCCAGTCTTCAGCAGACTTGGGCGCTGGGGATCAAACATGTAGTCCAGGTTCCAGCCTTTGTCCTGGGGAGCAGCAGCAAAGGTTCGCTCCATCTGAGCGAGGTTGAAGTTGATGCCTTGGGGGTAATGCGCGACACTGAAACTAGTCGAGATGATGAAGTTGTCCTTCGTCTGGAAGCGCTGAAGCGTGCAGTCCTCACCGCAGATGTGGGCGATCTTGGCGTAGTGCCAGGGGAGAGCCGAGTGCCAGCCACCACCCTTGTAGTGGTGCAAGGAAATGGGCTTGATGCCAGACTCGTAGAATCCGGATGGATCGCCGTAGAGGTCGAGCTGCCAAAGACCCCGGAGGACCGAGAGTCGTACGTCGCTGTTCTCGTAGATGCACTTTCTCAAGAGGATGTCACCTTGAGGGCCCCAGCCAGAGTTGGCCTCGCGAACTTTCTCGTCTGTCCTGCAACTTTCGTAGTCGTTGGTGATTTGCTCTGCCATGGGCACCGAGAGAAAGACGCCAGCACCGCCGAAAGCCTGCGATCCATGCCTGTCTACGTTGTTGACGTCTTCCGAAAGTGTGCCGACATACATGGGCTGGGTGGTGTCGTACTCCTCAAACTTCTTCACCAGCGTGTGGACGCTTGGGAAGAAGGTATCGTCGTCGCAAGTGACGAGCCATTTCTTGTTCAGTCGCTCAGGATGGTTGTACAGAGTCGGGACCAGCGTCAGGTATCGGACCGCCATTTCCATGCGCGAGTCCGAGTGGTAGACATCAACGTCGATGCCCGCTGCAACGAGCACCGTCTTGGCGGCTGCAATCTGCTCCTCGCTCGCATCGAGAAGCAAGAGCACCAGCTTTCCGCCGTTGGACTGGCCCTTGCCATTGGTCAACCAGTACGTCCACTCGTCGACTGGGCTGGTCTTGCTCGAGTTGAATCTCTTGAATGTTGTCGAGACACCAAACATAAAGTCGGACAGGTTACCGGTAACGGGGAACGGCGACTCAGACACGGGAACCTGCAGGGGTTCGATGCACTTCTCCTGGCCGTAGTTGTTGGGGAAGCTCGACTCGATGGTCTTGAAGCCAGTAGGGACGAATTCCTGTGGGATCTTGGTGATGGACTTTCGCGCGATTGGCTCGCGGTTGATCTTGACGTAGCGCTTCACGTATTGGAAACCGTCCTCGAGCTGGTACTTGTCGCGCAGTGTAGACATGTCGGTAGAGTTGATGCTGCAGTCCATGACATGGTTAGAGACTGGCACAATATCGGCTGCTGAGGCCATTGGGCCATCGCCGATGGGAGTCTGCAATTGCGGTCGGTTGCCCTTGGCCGCTGTGGCCTTGATAATGTGTGTCGTCACACCTTCTATCCGATCTGACTTCCAGGTTAAGGCGAGCAGAAAAAGTAGAGCGACTGCGAAAAGGACGCATCTTGAAAACGGATTTCTCATGCTGAAAAATCGGTGATTGGGTGATGGCATAGTCGCTCCCATCGTCGTCGCTCAGAGAATCCCACTCGAGTCGGGGGGTAAAAGGGTCTTGTTATGTGAAAAGCGACTCTCCCCTGGGAACTTGGACAGTCGGCCTTGATCCAATGGCCGTCTTCCGCAAGACGATGAATCCTGTTTGTGTTTGTGTATATGTATTCAGCAGAGTTGTCGATCTAGCTGGCGTATGCGCTGCTGTCGAGTCCGCAAGGGGTCTCTTTTCAAGATCCCGATGTCTTACAATCGAGTAGCGAATGTCAGGCCTCCCGGATGACGGAGGCAGGGATGCCGTGAGACAGAAGAATAAAAGAAGCAACACTCCGAATCAACAGATGTAAGATGGGTGTAAGAGCAAGACTCTTGTTGCGGATAGAGAAAACGAAAAGGAAAGGTCGTCTTTTTTAATGAGCGAGCGAGCGTGGGAAGAAAAAGAAGACGGGGAGCGAGGAGGCAGTTGATGGTTGAAGGGCAGGGCGGGCGGCACACCTAAAGCTAAAGCCTTTTAAGCGCACGTACTCGAGTACCTCTCTCTCTCGGGGGTCCATCCTTCCTGCCTGCCAGACAGGGTTTGCTCGATAAGGGATTGCGATTTAAATTGGGGTCTTCAGGGGGTTTGAGTATTAAAGTGGTCCGGCTGGAGATGGTCGCTGGATAGGGGAGATGGGCCTACCAGGATTGAACGCGCGGTATTGGGCGTGGACCCCGTGGCGCCGCATGTGTACGTACCTACAACAACAGCTGTTCTGTTGGTTACCCGTAGAGTACAACATCGCCCCCCCTCCCCTGGAGGTGAAGTGAAGCGAATAATGGGAGAGTGCGGTCTGCAGATGGGCAAATGGGGTGGACTTGGCGGGCATGCGTTACACCCTCTCCTCGGCTGAGAGAGACCAATCGGCGTGTCACAATCATCTAGTTACTACATACTATTATGGTAGCTAATGTATCTCGTTTGAAAAACGCACCTGGCAGAATTGGACTCAAACACGGTAGTTACTTGCGACTGAGTCGTGGGTCTGGGCTGTTGATGGGGTACTGTGTAGGGTAACCTACTCCGTATTGACCGCAGTAGTTGTTGATCCTGCTCAGCCTGCCACCAAGTTAATTGTCCGATCCACGGCGGGGACTGAAGCATGGCATCACAGTTCACTTCCAAGGTTCCATCTCGAATGAGGGAGGCATTTGGCTCCACCACTTGGAATGGGCGCGGTTCCATAACTACGTATCCGTAGTAGTTGGAAGTTGGCAACTACTGTGTACTGTGGTAGTTACGCACGCGGCCTCTGTACGATAGTAACGCAGATACAAACATTGGCCGGTCCGTGGGAGAAGGCGTCTTCAACCACGATACGGAGTACTCGGTACTAACGATACTTCGTATGCTCTCAAAGTCCCGTGCCCCGGCGTGGCTGCCGCGACGCAATCCATCACAAAGTATCGCCGATTGTGCGTAGCAGTAGCTAGTTGATTAGGTAGGCATGTGCCCTGTGTTTCAAGACCGACACTGGCTCTGGCTCCGGCTCTGGCTCTGGCATTGGCTCTTTCAACCTGCGCGTACAATGAACGTGCAGTTGTTTCGTTGTCGAGTTGAACCCTGCCGACCTGCGGACGCCGAGCTCTTGCCAATTCATTCTCTTCTCTAACGTTACCGGTACGCAAGGTTCAGACGAACCATGCTACAATCAATCCATCAATTGCCTCTTCAACAAAGCCTTTTTTCCTGACAGGCTCATCATGCAGAGAGACATATGTGCTTGTTAGAGCAGGAATGTGGAGAGAATACGTAGCACTGCGACTGTTTGGTCCGTCTTTCGTGACTAACTTTCTGTACTTCTACTTCGTAGCAGTGGACGACACCCGGTTCGCCGCAGCTTACAGTACCGCACCGATGGGGAAGGACAAATGGGACGCGGGGAGATGGAACTCGGAGATGGGGCCAAGGGGACTCTGGCTGACTAGGTTAGACACAACAGGTCGATCCAAGACGCCCGTCTACCGAGTACTTTGCGACGGCAACAAAGGATACACAGTATCACGGTCCAACGAAAGCCACGCAATGACAACTAGTCACCTTGGGTATGGTAGTTGTTAGCTAACTACTGCCGTACGTAACCACGGAGTGCGATGTAGTAGCAACGTTAGCAGATTAGTTACTACTAGAGCCAGCCGGTCTTCTCTCTCGTGCACAACGGCCGCTCCTCCCAGCTTCAATCCAATCTCGCCCCTGCGTTAGCGAGTCAAGTGCCGACCCACAGCACAGTCAATTACGCGGCCCGGTCTTCATGCTGAAGCTTGAACAGTACTGTACACGTGTGGAGCAGCACATGGACATGGTTTTTCCTCACGTCAGCACAATCATCGTCAAAGTGTACATAATGTGGTAGTGGTTACGAAGGAGGTAACTAAAACCAACCCGGCGCTGTAGAGTTGACAGCCTGTCACCCACAAAGTAAGTTACGCCGTGGGAGCACGACTTGTTTGTTGGTGGCGCATAACTGCATGGTGTCACTACTGTGTACGGTACGGATAACTACTAAGTTACACAGTGGATGGTTGATCTGCTCTGAAAGATTCCACGCGCCAGCAACCCAGGGGAGATTCGCTTGGACCCTGTCGCCTCCATCATCGCAGCGCGTGCATCATCATCCGAACTGAGCCACCACGCGGCGACTCCACTGCGTCTCAGACCGTCTTTCTTTTTCCCAAAACATTAGCGATGACGTCTGTCCACACGCACTCGTACGAAGTATGTGCGCATCTACGGATACGGATGTCTGCTTTACATACGGATACTCCGTATTACTGATCATACTCGCTCAAGGAATAGACTTCAATCAGCCATGTTTTCCTGCTTTGCAATTTCGATGCCTAGAAACTTAAGGAACATGTTTGAGTGGCATTGAGGAGCTCGGCCCGGCTCAACCGTAGCGACGTCGTATGCCGCTGCTTGAACCCTGAATCCTCAACTGACTTATGCCGAACCTCCAGCCTGTGCGTGTGTGTGCCATCCGATGTTCTGCGGTAGTTAGTGGGCGGCCTGGCTAGGCTGATGATGAACCATGACGATAGCATGATGGGGTTCCCAGTGAACTACAGAGCCAATGCCTCCCTCTAATTACCGCCAGAAATGCCAAGATGATGCATAGTCCATGAGGCCGTACGGGGAGAAATCGGCCGACGAAGTCGTACGTAGTAATCACTTTCCCGTGGTTATCGTTGCGGCACGGAGCCATCTCAATTATACCCAAGTTGGCCAACTACCTACCTACCTGCTTCATAGGGCGATAGAGGGGGCGACGGCCGAGTGGGAGCATATGATGTGTTATGATGTGTAGCTACATAGTAGTCATTGCTATTACTCGGGGGCGCTTCATTTCGGCAGTCGATGGCCCCTGTCGATCTTCAATTGTCAACTTGAGGGATGCAAAAGGTGAACCCCAACATGGAACGTCTCATTCGGCACTGCAGCTGCAGCGTAGTTACTGTGTAACTACACAGTAGCTTGTTGGTACGCTACATATAGTTATGGCAAACTTTGGTGCAAGTATCTAACTTGTCTGGCTGCTGTGGTATACACAATGCTGTGCAGACAGTGGTTCACAGGGATCTCGCGTATGATTTCGCATAATCGCGCGCTCCAGTATAAACAGTAAACACATCGCTCTCTGCCACTTAAACTCTACCCATAGCTATGCCTCAAACAGGGGTATACCCGCTCACAACACGAGCTATAACTTGGCCGCTTTATTGCACGGGAAGAATTTCGCGGCTCGTCCACTGTACTGTGCACGGCGTAACTATAGCATGCATGGCTATGCATGCTACCAACTACGAAGTACTACGTTGAGCACCACGGTCGATGAAACAAGCCAACGTCACCAAAACTCGCACTTCGCGTCCGTCTGCCAGTCCGCGTGTTGAGAACCCTCTTGGAGGGCTTGGAGGGCATGCCGCGCAAGCAAGTTGCACTGTTGCAGGGTTCATTGGCGCCGAGGTCTCCACTAGGAGTGATCATCGACAGATCGCTGAGCCCCAAACCTCATCGAGAAGGCAGTAGCCCGGGGGTCTCATTGCTTTCGACCAATGAGTGAGTAGGTGGCACGGTACGAAACGTACAGCGGCCTCTTAGATCACCACACTCTTGATCAACTTGAAACGACAGAACCAAACATGGAAATCGCAGACGCTCCAGGGACAGACCGACCGAACGACAGACAGACTGACTGACTGACAGACTGACGGACGGACGGACAGGGTCTATCGTGTGTCACTGGCCGGCTCACCGAAAGAAGTCTCCTCTCCCGTTTCACGCAAGCTGTATCCGTACGAGCGAAGGGTCTCCAACGATCCGCGGTTCAAACATGCAGCGTTGCTGTCGCTGTTCAAGTTGCGTAGGACCTCATCGGCTTTTCCTCCTTCGACGTCGTGGGACATGTCGCTTGCACACCAACTAACTAGCTAGCCTCGCCGTGGTAGACATCCGGCGGGATCGGAGATCCTACCAAGCACGATGCCGAGACTGTCTCGTGTGCCTACAGCCCTGCAGCTTGCAGCCTGCAGTACTTTACACGGGGCGGAGTTGCACATTCATCCTCCGCAAACCCTCGCTCGGCCTTGCATGCATCTCGGCAACCGTTTGGTATGTCCTACGCTTCAGCCGGCAAACAGATACAAATGAAGTCGTGTTTGATGCTTGTTTCAGATGAGGATTGTCGCTTAACGGGAATTCCTTTTTCTCTACCGTACCGGTATCTAGTGACGTATCCCGTAAGAGCACGCAGCCAGACTCGTTTTGTTCTGTTCTGTAACATGCGATCGTCATGAGCTGGGTGCATGGGGAGCCTGGAGGCTGCGTGCATGAGCGGGGTAAGTTCATCGACTGTAAATTTACTTCATTTCCCTAGACTGGGCACTGACTGGCTGCTGGTAGGAACCACCGAATAGACATGCTATCCTAGCGCCGGCCTCGGTGGAAAGGCGAGTATCCGTACACAGTAACTAGACTGTAGTGACTAACTAGTGTCGTGCAGAGAAAGACGTTGACTGTCTTGCCTCGTGGGCTTGTCTCGAATTGACGTTGACTGATAGTTGCCTGCCCAAGTACAAAAACTGTTGATGTAGCCGAGTGAAACCCATCTCACTCAATGAACTAGTCTACGATTGAGCACGCGATGATTTACTCCAACCAATACTTGTGTGAATGCCATTTCGGTCGGAAGTGATGTCAGCTGAGCCAATCTTTTTGTCCGTCCGTGACTGGGGTACCCAAGGAACTAGTAACTTCATGCGTACTAGTTACCACTGTACAGTACGTAGTTAGTAGTTAATAAATCTTCCTTGAGTTATGGCTTAGCTATTTGTTAACTTTGTCATCGTAGGTCGGCAGGACCTCAACGCTCTCACTGATCAAGCTGCAACAAATATGCACTTATCGGAGTGGAGGCAAGTCGAGTACTCACTCAATCACGCAGGCCGCTTCATTAGTCAGCGCGCCAAGCTATCCGCTGCGGATACCGGCTCCGCAACGGTACGTACTTGTAAGATCGACGCGTCGTGTCACCACTCAAAAGTTGCAGTCGCGTCTCGGCGCGTCTGCCACCACAACTTAGAAGTACACACACAGAGCGAGAGTGTAACTATCTGCATACAGCACCCAACCATCAACCAAAGCACCGGCCCTTATCGCATCATCGTCAAAACTATGGCTATCGCGCCTCACCACCCATGCCGGCGTCTGCTTTAAATGTACTCGATGATCTGGCCCCTGACATTACCTGCACCACGGCCGAATCTTTCACGCCTGTACCGCTGATCGCCGACATCCTGCGCACCAAATTCTGCATTCCTGGCTCCATCTTCCTCGTCGAGGGCATTGATGTCGTGCAGACTGCCAAATCGAAGAAATGGCGTGTCGTGCGGCTGCTGCTAGGGGATGATGAGCTGTCCATCCAAGCTCTCCTGGCTGGTGAGATGCACCGATATGTCGACCGCGGCGAGGTTGCTGTGGGGAGTTACCTCAGCCTGGGGAGCTTCCGGTTGGTATGCTCAGACTCTGGGGACAACCCAAGCCCCAAAGGCAAAGAGCCAGAAGGGCCATCGACCTCGGAGATGGGGAAGATGGTCTACCTGGTCGTGGAAGCTTTCAGCGTGGTGGGCTGGAACAACAAGCTCCTCGAGATGATGCACGATCAAGGAGCTACACTGTACGCGGAGCATGCTGCGCTGGACGAGGATCAATTCTCTCGGAAGCGCAGTGCAAGCCCTGGCGCACCCGGTCTTGACTACGAGGAGCCCAGGGACAAGCGTCAACGTCTGACACAAGCCGAGGAACCCGAGCCGCCCACGGATACAGACATTGGCTTACTAGAGGAGGTAGCAGAGGCAGATGATGACTTCGAAATCATGGTCGTTCCCGAGCAGGAAGTGGCCCACAGACGAGCTGAAATAGCCTCACAAACCGCCCCGTCGACATCAGCACACGCAGCGACTCGACTGCCTTGGTCAAATGTTGATCTCGCGAAATCGGTCGAACTGAGACCTCTACAGTCGATCCCTAATCTGCCGTACAAGCAGAACTGGTCGAGCAACGTGCTGGCTGTTGTGGCGAGCATCTCAGTCCTACAGCCTTCCTCGCTGCGCGGACCTGTCAGCCAGCGCCAGGCCCGCCTCGCTGATCCATCGACGCCCAAACAAGTTCATCTGACCGTGTTCTTGGACGCTGAAGAGTTTACCCCGGAGGTTGGCAGTGTGGTTTTGCTGCTCGGTGTGAAGAACCATAGGTTCGATGGTGGTAGTCTTAAAAAGTACGCGAGTGACCGGCCCAAGCCGGGAGAACGGTGGTGGTATGAGAATCCAACGCAGTTCTCCTGGTGCGACGTGGAGGGTCTGCTGCGATGGTGGGACTTGCGGCTACGATGACTGACAGGGACCGGACTGAGACCTGAAATCAGTTGATGCTTAACGCACATGGAACAGTTCTACGAGAAACGATAGAAAAGACGACGAATAATGGCATTTCACGACATGTGATCTATTCTTGACGCGTTCATGGCGATCGACACTCCTTTATTATCGGACACAGGTAACCTGAGTACGTGATGCTGCATGGCACTGTTTGTCTTGGGCCAAATCTTCATGATCTTCCACCCACCAGAGCCCGTAAAGTCTTAGCAATCATCCAGGGTGTTTTGACGAGAAGAAGGCAGGCCCCGCATCACCGTGTCCAGCGCATAGTCTCCCAGTACGCTCCGGTTAGCGGGATGAGGCTGCCGTTGATGAACAGCTTGCTAACTTATAACCTAGGTTCAATAACCGCCGTGATGCGCGACGGGATCTGTCTGCAGACGTCGTCAGGCCAATCGTGAAGACAACCGGACAATCCCTTGCTTTGCTGGCTAGGGTGACGTGTGCTAATCGAGATCGAGATGTGTGCATGTTTTACACATGTTGGTATAACGTTACTTGCGAGGTACCTAAAGCAAACGGTCAAGGGCCGTGGTGACAGATGAGAGAAAAACCATCCTTTGCTGTCAACCCCCCGAGCCAATCTATTTCTTGCACTCGTAGGGTTTCCTGACGCCCCTATTACGACCCGTTGCAGTTTTCCAACGTTGGGAGGTAAGGGATCATGCAGGAGAAAATGAGCCTCGGGAGGTTTGCTTGTCAACTGTCGTGGTGATGATCCTGGCTTGTTACGGTATATCTTCCGGATTATTCCAATTTCGGCTACGAACCCAATAAACATAGTTATTAGACGCTCGCTGGAGGTGCTTCAGATTACTCTCAGCAGAGTCCCATCCACCGTCAATCATTTGCATCCCTTTGCTGCACCGTCTGTCCCTGCCTCCTTTTCAACCCACTCCGACGCAAGGATATCTTCATCTCAGGTGGGCTCAACCAAGAAGGGGCCAGAGAGGACAAGCCCCTCCCCCTCGCTAGATCCCGGCGCGCTTTGCTGGTCAGTTAACGCAATTGGCACAGTCCTAGTGGCTGGTACCGGAGGTGCTGTGTACGGATATGGGGCGTCCTGTAGAGGAAACTCTGGGGCGATGCATACTCTGTTCTCGTCTCGATCGTACGTTGATGAACTCTCTCTCGTCTAACTGCCTACAGTGTGAAGCTGAAGTGGCAACGGATACAGGTATGCGGCTACGTCTCGACCCCTCAGCTTCTGCTTGTATGCCAGAAGGTCGGCCAATCCAGGCCCCTCGTCACTCCAAGCCGTCTGACTTGTTACAGTACTCACATCATCGGCATAGTTAGCATAACGACATGTGCTTTTGAGTGTCTATCTGGCTATATGCCCAGCCCTCGGTGGTCATCGAGCTACCTAGCATGCATATTAACACATCTGTTATTGCCCCGAGAGTCGCCGGCATGTTCTCGTCAGTAGTCTCACTCCTGCCGTAATCTGACAGTCACGACAATGGCCCAGCCACTAATGCTTTCCAAAAGACCAAGGTCATTTTCGCAGCGAAAGGCAACTTCTTCGGCGGCAACACTCATCTCGGCCCCGTCCGCGTTTCCAACGAATTGTGATATCCCACTGATGCCCGCAACATCGCCACCCGAGACGGTGCCACGAGGACCAACGTGCTCTGACAAGTCTTGCCGGATAAGAGGTGTAGGAGTCGCCGTCATGCTTTGGCTTTCCTTGCGTTTTCCCCATCCCCATTTCCTCTTAGTCTTCTCTGCCGGCAACCGCTGCTCTGTGGCGATCTGTACAGCACTCCTGTAGGTTGGTTCCTGCTTCGACATCTTCCGAGGTTGGAGATAGGACGCCAGACGCCGAGCCATCTCTTCATCGCGCCACCATAGCAGCTCTCCCGGAGACATATCGCCCAAGTTGGATGATGATAACTCGTCCCACCGGCCCCAATCGGTAAACTCTTGACCGCGAATATAGGGTCGCTCTTCCAATTCGGTCGTTGATGGGCCGCTAGACTTCTTGACATCACCTGTCTTGCCCTTTTCATTGCGACTGAAGCCGACTCGAGCCACACTGCCGAATTCACCTCGTTGTCTCATGTCATCTAATCCACTCAAAACCGCGTTCCGGGGTACAGTGGCTTCAGGTACCAGCGTGAGAGTTGCCAACGGCGTGCCGGTGTGTCTTGCACCCACGGAGGCGAGGAAATCTTCGATTTGTGGTACCACCAGATGATCCAGTAGTCGAATGTCGAAGCCTGTCTGTTGCTCGTTTCGCGCTTGCTCGTTCTGTCTGATCCGACTCGACACTGCGCTGAGGTGTGCGTGGAGATGAGTGGTCAACGAGCTAGAGTTGTCACAGGAGGGCAAGAGAGCCGCCGACGGTACGCTCACTGCATTATCATCTGGGGAATACGGCGGTGGCAGCTCCGCATGAACTGGGGTTTCTTTGGTGTCCATTTCCGGGCCTAGCGTGCTGAGCTTCCTCAGCGTCGGCCTGTATCGTCTCGCAAGGATCCCAACGGGTAGAAATTATAGATCCTGTAGAGGGCTTGGTTTGCCGCAATATCTGATGGCCAGATGGAACGAGAATGTTGAGTCCGATCTACCAAGCCGTACGTATACTCGTCAATGCCCGAACAACATGAGCTTTGACGGTGACACCAGATAAACAGAACGTCGTCCGAGTGGTGTTGGCGTGATTCGGAAGACAATCCAAGGATCCCGATGTTCTAAACAGTTTGAGACGGCCACGTCCAATGCAGTGGCGGGGATAGAGTTGAATCCGAAGAAGGTGGTGACGGTTGGCGTAGACAGTTAGTCCGTGTAACTTTGTAAGTCAGACGACCCTCGTTGCAGTCAGCCATCCAAATCAGCCCACGAAGGGATGCGGCAAAGCGTAGCCGTTATACCCGCAAGGGCCAATCAACGTCGCGGTTCCCAACGAGAATGAAATCGCTCGCACGGTTGAACCAAAGGGAACAGTACTGTGCCGCAGAACGATAGCGGGCATTGTTGAGTTGCGGTGGCTATGTCGGGTTTAAAGCCTTGGCTTTGTCGACCGACGCTCAAAGGACGACCGACGGTGGGTTACAAAGCGCGAGGCAAACCTGGCAGCTGACTGCGCGGTGAATGCTCCATGGGGAGGTCTCGTTCGAGGCAGGGAATGTCTAGTTGAGAAAAAGGTGTTGCTAATTGGTTATGAAAGTGGCGGTTTACCGTTTTTCGACCACTTGCCACCAGTGTCAACCGAATTATAAGTTGACTTAGCTTGGGAAGTAACTAAGTCAGTCATATCACGGGGTACGAATACGGATATTTGATTGATTGATTGGTTCGTTAAGTCACTACTGTGTACGCCGCTGATATGTACTTGTCCGTACTAGCAAGCGGTGGCAGGGGCGAGTGCTTCATATGCAGGCCACCCCGGATGCAGATGCCGCCTTGTGGGGCAGGTGAAGGCTGAAGCATTGGGGAAACGTTAGGCGCGGGCAGCGACAGGGCAGGGTATTATTGATTAGGCAGCTACATACGGATAGAAACATTCGAGAAGCCATTTCAACGTGCAGAGTGGCCCTGTAACGTACCTAAAGTGACAGCTCGAAGTGGGCGTGGCAGGTCAACCGCCACGGCCCAGGGGGTGACCACTGACGGGGGAACAACTGTCATCACTGCCTCGCATCATCTTGGCTTGAACACCGCGGCTCCTTCGAGGCTGAATCAGGCATATATGGCTGTCTGATGGTGCAAGTTGCAACGATGAGCAATTCGAGACGGACCATGGTGAGTTCGTTACCGAGCTGTTTTGCACTCTCAGCTACACAGCCCCCTCGTGACCAGCAGCACGTTCCCCGGGGTGTAATCGTGTTTGCAGCTAGCCCATAATTAATCCATCAGCTTGTCACTGATATATATACTTCTTCGTCGGTGTTGTTCGTTACTGGACCCCTCCCACTTCTTGTCGACATGTACATACACACACTACACACACAACACACACAACACACACACACCAGTCTCACGAAAGAGGCCGGCTGCCATATTGCCTCCAGTTTGATATCGGATCTTGGGACCTGACCTTCTACGCCCGAGCCACTTTGAGCAAGGCTTTGTTCAGGACAGGCTTTCTCGCATTTACAAGGCGCAGGATCGATTGTGGTCCCGATCGAGACAAACAGCAAAGGTGAGGACATAAAGGCCATGTCTCCCTCTTTTGAGAGCCACAGACTGATCCTCATCCAGTGCAAATACACACACAGACACACACACACACACACATACCCACAACACTGCCGCCGAGATGTCTTACAAAGTCGCTGCACCCGACGAGTACCTTGCCGTAACTGGCATGGGGGTACAAAACGTCCTCATCACCAAATCAGCATGGGTATGGCCGTTCCAGAGATGCACGCGATTTAGGTGAGTCGGGGGCGAACAAGTCAATCCGAGATCAAGACCTCGACGGCTAACGATACGCAAGCGTCCAACCCCATGACTATGCCATGAACCTGCAAGCCATGACCAAGGAGAAGCTGCAGTTCCTCCTCCCCGTCGTCTTCACCATCGGTCCAGATGTGAACAGCAGGGGTGCCAACGCCAAGGGCGCGAAGAAGGCAACCCCGGCTATTGGTGCTGTGCTCGACGAGGACAGAGGCGATGCTCTGATGAAGTACGCTATGCTCCTGGCCGACGGCGACCAGGCCGCTAAGAAAGTGAGCTCGCACGGCGTCGAGCAAATCGCCAAGGGCATCATCGAGGGCGAGACGCGAGTCCTGGTATCCTCGATGACCATGGAAGAGATCTTCACCAACCGTGAGGAGTTCAAGCGCCGCGTCTCCAAGAACATCCAAGAGGAGCTCGACCAGTTCGGCCTCAAGATCTACAACGCCAACGTCAAGGAGCTCAAGGACGCCGTGGGCTCCACATACTTCCAGTCGCTCTCCCAGAAGGCCCACGAGGGTGCCACCAACCAAGCGCGTATTGACGTCGCCGAGGCCCAGTTCAAAGGTAACGTGGGAGAGGCCGACAGACACGGACAGCAGGAGCGAGAGATCGCCAAGATCAACGCCACCACCGCCGTGCAGAAGACGGAGCGTGACATTGAGCGGGCGACTGCCGAGGCCAAGTTGGCCACCAAGAAGACCGACCTTGACCGAGAGGTCGAGGTGGCCAAGATCGAGGCGAACCGCGCCACACAGACTCGTGACGAGGAGTTGAAGAAGCAGGTCGAGGTCAAGCGTGCCGCAGCCGAGCTTGAACGTCTGAGGGCTACGGACGTCGTCAAGGCTGCCATCTCCCGCGAGAGCACGCAACAAGCTGCTGATGCCAGGGCGGTATGTATAACCCCCCCTTTTGCCGCCTCCTGAACTTTCCAAGCGCAGATACTGATCCCGTTATAGTACGAAATGACTGCCGATGCCAAGGCCGTCTTTGAAAAATCAACACGCACGACCGACGCCGCAGCCTACAAGACCAAAATAGATGCCGAGACACAAGCAGAGGCTGCTATCAAGTCGGCCGACGCCGAGCTTCAGAAGCGTCTCAAGGAAGCCGAGGGTCTCTCCGCCATGGCCGATGCGTACGCCAAGATGGCGCAAGCGTTCGGCGGACCTTCAGGTCTCCTCAGCTATGTAAGTAACCTTTCGTCGCGCCATCTGGTCTGCTCCAGGAGTAAACACTTCGGCATTGCTCGGCTCAGTAGAGCGTTTGCTCCCGGAACGTCCCCTTAGATAAATCGCTAACCCGCAAATTCAAAGATGATGATCGAGAAGGGTACCTACGTCGAGTTGGCCCAGGCCAATTCGGCGGCCGTCCGCGGCATGCAGCCCAAGATCAGCGTCTGGAACACGGGCGCCGAGGGTTCTGGCTCCGGTGCCGCCGGCGACAGCGCCGCTACCATGCGCAATGTCTACCAGATGCTACCTCCGCTCATGACCACCATCAACGAGCAGACGGGCATCACGCTGCCCGAGTGGCAGTTTGGTCGCATGGCCGGCGAGATGAGCAACGGCGGCGGTCCCAACGTCAAGGGCCTCAACGGTTCTAACGACACCAACAGCGAGAAGAGACAGTAAATCTTCTCGACACCTCTTCACCATCAAGTCGTGTCTCGTATGACCAGCCTCGAGAGAATTAGAGCAGGCATCAGTCGGGCACACCCTGCACTTGCTTGGGTGATGCTGGCGAATCGTCGGGTCTTGGTTTCCTCTTCTTTTGTAATGTATCTGTGTCGACCCAGGTCTTGCGTGCTTCTCAGGCGTTGGCATAGTCCGTCTTCAATACCCTGCCTCCCTCTCTAGTAGTCTTTATAGATAATGTTGACTTGAACTCCCAACCGCGTCACTCTCATTTCTCTTGGTGTTCTGAGCTCATTTAATGTCATTGCTAATGCCACTCGTCATATCCGTACTTGGGAGAAAAAGACCAGTATGTGGCTCTTCTCAGCTAAAAGCTCATTGCCCTCATGTTTGTTCCATGCAACTGCGTACGAAAGCCGTCTGACAGAGTGCAGCGGGAATATCTCAAGTCACCCGACTCCTCGCAATGCCACAAGTGTTGAACGCCCATTCATTCCAGTATGCGTAACCATGACTTGGCGGTCCCAGTCCGTGCAAAACGTAGCCACCATGGTTATAGATTGCCACCCGTATCCGTTTTCATCACTCGTGTCTCGTTTTCCTCATTCTCGCTACCGGCAGTCATGGCGAACTCTTGCCATGCTGTCAACAACGCCGCCGAAGACTCCGTCACCTCGGCCACACCTATAACCACGCAATTTCAGTCAGACTTTTTCTCTCCGAAGCGCGCGACTCCTCCGAGCATAAAATCATCGGACAACGCCAACCCTACCTTCCTCAAGACATCTTCTCTTGCCGATGTTCTCGTCGCAGCCAGACTCGTTGTCGTCAGAAAAGCTCACATTAAGAACCTCTGATAGTGCCTCGCGCCTTCTCTTTGGGGACGTGATCTCTGAGATCGGTGTCAGATCCTCTTCGTCGAATGTTTCCATCCTGGTTTCGTCAAAATCGCCCACGACTTCGTCACCCAGGACCAGGCCCAGTCGCTCCTTGAGGCCGATGACGGGCCATATCGGGACATGTGCGTAGTCTATTTGGATTGGCGCGTTGTCCATCGAAGGGGCCGTGTGTGGCTCATGAAACATCATCAAGAAGGCGGCGGGTATTATCGCCGTGTAGACAATAAATGCGTCGTCCTCCTCCGACGTCGTCAGTATGCGTACCTTGACATCCCTCGCCGCAATTGTGTTGCTTCTTGTCCCGTCCGTGTAGACTGACTGCTGTGCCATGGCAATCATGACGGCAACAAAGTACTGGTCCTCATCGAGATTGCTAGGTATCAGGCTCTTGGAGCGCAGCATTTGCAGGCGATGTACGGGACCGTTGTACGACCTGTTCGGACCCGGCAGAATGCGGAAGCAATTTCTCCTGATGTGGTTGAGATGGCTTCGGCTGACGTAGGCTAGGGTAGGTGCGTCGCTGGCAAGACTGGCGTCCATAGTAGCCATCAACTGGCCGGCCGAGCGGCCTGATGCCCACGTCGTGACCGAATCAAAAGACCAAAAAGCGTTGGGATGCTTCCACAGTGCCTGGCACCTGACAGACTTGGGGTAGAGTCTGCTCCCGAAACGCAGGTCCAGCTCGGCGCAAGTCTTCGGCCTGTGCAGGTGAGTTGGGAAGAGCGTGGCGAGGACGTTGCGGAGAGCGCGGTTTCTCGTCAGCATGTTGCGCGGTGTCTCCGATGACGTGAGCGTGCTCAGATCGCGAGCCAGCGTGATGACGGTTGCAGAGGTGCGTTGCGACATTCGTGGCGATTGCGAGGATGCTGGCGTAGGTGTCTTCTGGGGCGGGAGATGATTGAAGCGGAAGCCAAGCACTCGCGTATGCATGTCGGTCCAGCATATTGGCAGGACGTACAGGGACTTGCCCTGGTGGTTGTGAAGGAGATCCCATAGCGAACCAACATCGGGCGTCGTGTGTTTCTGTCGCACCTTTTCTAGTCGCTTCTGTTCCGTGCTGGCGGTATTCATTGTGACGGTGGCCATCGACGACAGCATTTCAAGGGGTGAAACGAGTGAGATCTAAATCGAGGATCAGGTCAGCATTCTGGGCACCAGGGCGAAAACAAAGACTCGGTTGAGGCCAGACCAACTTACAAACCGGTGTTTAAAAAGCAATTAAGTACCGCTAGATTGGAATGTCGCTGCGCGCGCCAAACAAAGACCAGATGGGCGAAATGCTGTGACGCGCTCGGACTGTTGACTGCCAGGACGACCCGAGTCCACTTTATACTTTTACTCTAAATGGAGTGATTGCGCGTCTGATGAGACGCATAAGAGTATTTCAAAAGGTTGCTTTTGAACGAGAGATCGAGTGGAAGTACGGAGTATCCGTATGTCGAGCCAAATAGCTCCGGGGGTTGTTTTTTTGCGACAGTACTGACACAAAATACTGGACTTGCTCGGCGGCTAAGTTGTGTGAGAGAGGCCGGGGTTGGGACAGGCGCGACCCCAGGGACGGAGGGGCAATGGTGGAATTATAACGTGTACGATGTCTACGGACAATCGCGCTAGTCTCTAGCACCAATCGCGAAGTCACATGTTGGGAGAATCCTAACGTTAATAATCTACGTTTTTCGGCCGAGTCCAGGCTACAGCAGCAGCCACACAGTTGGTGCCACGACTGCGCACAACGGAATGAATAAAACCGGCTTTCCGAGTGTCAACCTGACAGCGCTTGTGGCGGTTGCCTGGTTCCTTGGCAGGTACTTCGTAGTGGGGGGGGGGCTATTATCTGCCGAGGTTGGGCCGGAACGAAGTGACGTCCGTCCCCTAACAGTTCCTGCTGAGAGAGAGTCTACCACAGTACGAAGGTTAGAGAGTCAGTCCACAGCGAGTCTGAGGCTTTAGCCCCACCAGACGGGGATAGCTTCAATCACTCCCAGTACAACTCACAGTCACCTATTGTAGAGCAGAGCATCGCCGACTCACTCGACGATAAATTAACCCACGATGCCGGTATGTCTCCAACACCCTTGAATACGCTGCCCATTGCGCATCGACTCAATCCCAGCACATCACCATTGATTGGCTGCTGCCATCTCAGGAGACTCTCCTCCCCACCTATCCTGACATCTACTCTAGGCCTACAACTCCATGTTCAACGAGGACAACAACCCTCCGCGTCTCATCGGAAATCTGCCCCTCCTGCCCCTGCGCACCAAGACCCGAGGCCCGGCCTACACCCTTCCCTTTCCCGACCCGCCGCTGCCTGCCAACGAGTCACCCGATCCAGACGCCGAAGAGTACGATATCCTGGACGAGGTGCTCTCTCTGTTCCGCGCCAACACCTTCTTCCGCAACTTCGAGATCCAGGGGCCCGCCGACCGCCTGTTGATCTATGGCATCCTGTTTGTGAGCGAGTGCTTGGGCAAGATACGCCCGCAGCATGGCGTCAGGGATGCTCAGAAGGAGCTGATGAACACAGCCCTGGATCTCAACTTTGCGATCCCGGGAGACCCTGGGTTTCCTCTGAACCAGGTGAGTTCGTACTTGGTGGCCGGGGTGGCGGGTCGAGCTCCCAAGGTGGTTATGAGGCTCGGGGAAATTGTGGCTGATTATGCGACAGATGTACGAGGCGCCGCGGGACAGACAAGACGCCGAACAGCTACGACAATACTTGGCGCAGGTACGACAGGAATTGGCATCACGGTTATTAGCGAGAGTCTACGAGGAAGGTGGCGACGGAAAGCCGAGCAAGTGGTGGTTGAGCTTCACCAAGAGAAAGTTCATGGGCAAGAGCCTGTAACATGTTACAAACGTCGTGCAGAGACATCTGCAACAGAAACGTGTAATTATCCCGTGATTGATGCAGGAGGAGAGGCTCTATTCGGGGGTATCATGAAGCTATGCCAGACAGAAGCCAACCCCCTGGCATTGCAACCCGCTTCATTCTCCACATGCGTCATCCTCATCTGCCAAGGCAGCAATGTTTATCTGCCCGTCTTGGGTTTCTTCGCCCTCCCCTTTCCCCGTGCTTCAATCTTGCCTTCGGCCGGCTTGACCCTCCAAGCTGTGAATATGTAGCCCTCGCCGCCTCCCTTGCCCGTCATCATCGGATGCGTCCGTCCGGGGAGCACCTGCCACTTGCGGACCCGACTCGTCTGGAGAGCTGCGCCGAGAACCAGCGTCGGATTCAGGGGAAACTCCTCTGTGCCGGCCCACTTCTCCAGCTCCTCGAGCGTCTTGTCGACCGTTTCTTTGGGCGGATCCGAGATCCACGCCGTTCGCCTGGCCACACTATAGCAATCGACCAAAGCTGTGAGCGGCTCGGGAGTCTGCGAGTAAATAGCGATGGGCGCTCCTCCAACCAAAAGGGGTACAGCATGCTGCATAATGGAGATCGGATCCATGGTGCTAGCCACAATTAAGCCCGAGAACCCACCGTTCCTCGAGCTGTCGACGATGTGGCGAATCCGAGCCCACCGGCGTCGCTTGCGGTGGTAGTTGCCCCGGCGGTTGGCCTTCCATGACTTTAGCTCATCCGCGGTGACGGTGGGAGGCTCAGATATGTAAGTGGTGTCTGCCGTAGGTTCCAAGAGCTGCAGCCAGGAGAGTGTCATGAGATGTCTGGCAAGGGGGTGCGCCAAGCTTTGTGTCGGACTTGTGATGTCGAAGTCGTAGTACTTCAAGAAGCTGAGGTTTGGCTGCGAGTTGTGATGTACCAAGGTCAAGGTGTTTGACTCGGCATATGGAACGTGTAAATCGTCCTTGTGTTTCGGGTCCCCTGTAGGGTATTTCTTTGCTTTCGGGGCGTTCTGTACCGGGTCATGAGCTTCGGTGCTCGGCGCCACGGTGACAGTCTCCAACGATTTCGGATGTTCTCCAGCCTCGTCTCTGGTAGCGCTGGGCCGCGGTAGGCTCACTGACTCCCGGCGTCGTTTCTGTGGCGACTGGACGTCCTCCACTGTCTGCTCGGCGGGGTACAATATGCCCATGCGCTCAGCCATGGCTGCTGTGAGTAGGCCTCCGGTGTCGTCGATGATGAGCCACCGACCCGCCGGCTCATGCGACGACTTGTCAGTGGTTGACTCTTCTGTCGTATTTACCTCCACTCCTTCTCCGACTTCTTTCTTTGCGTCTTTTAGACATCGATCCTCTCCACCGAAATGCACATTCGCCCAACATCCCAGCAGTGCTATCATCTCATCCCTCATCTCCATTATTCTGATGGGGTCTTTCTCTTCCAAGAGCCAATAGTCCATCATGGGCACGTCGAGCGGCAGCACACAGAACCGCCTTAAATACTTCTTCGTCTTGAGCAGCTTGTACTTGGCCAACGAGTACTCGGTCTTCTGGTCGATGGCGGTGTGCGACAACATGAGCTTGGCGATCAGGTCCCGTCCCGCATCTGTGGCGTCCTTCTTCAGCGCCTCGATCTCGGACATGGTCAGGGTCTGGCGCGCGGTTATGTCGAGTTCCGCGCGGCCGGACTTAGCGACCACGGCGCCTGACTCGGGGTCTACCAGCGCGTACTCGATAGCCGCCGGTGCCGCATCTTCTACGCCGTCATCTTCGGGTGTGGGAGGATCGTCATCTGGCGATATGAAAGGGCTCGAGGAGAGGATGTCGCTGTAGAGTTCGGACGAGGGGACGATGCGAAGGCGGTGAAACGTCTCTTCTTCGCGTTTATCCTCTAGGTCGTACGTGAGGTGGTAGGGCCTGTGGATAATCAAGTTGCTGGGAAAAGAACCGTGTTTTCCAAGGGATATCGTCCTGTGCAGGTTCAACGCCCGTCAGTACGAGATTGCGCTTCGCGTTGGTGGTCAATTACCGATATGACTCACGTGTTCGGTGTGACCTGGAGGACTCTGAGGTTCCCTGAAGGCAGCTTGAGAGCCACCCAGGCATTCGGCTGTACCAGTGAATGCATCTTGGCCTGGGTTGTGATTTTCAGAGGCAGGCCCCGGGTCAAGAAAAATTCTGGAGCTTGTCGCGATCTCCCACTTGCACGAAGCTGTATGAACCCCACTCTGTACTGTGGGGTAATTGTACTTCGTCCGTAAGTACGTACTGTGTAACTAGTAGTCAACTAGTTACTAGTTACTCCGGACGGTACTACGTAGTTAGTTATGCATGGGCTTTGGCCTGAAGTCTAATTCGGCGAGTTGCTCGGCACACGATTCAAGTCTCTCTCCCTTGCTGCATCCGCACTGCCACGACCAAGTAACTTAAGTACGTTAACGTTACTGGACTTGTTCAGCTGCACGGGTTCGTTCCAGTGTCATCCCAAAACACACATGCTGATGAGCGGGTTCCTTTTTCTGCCGAGCAACTCTTGGTCTGACCTATGCCTTGGTGTTGAGGGTACCGGTATTCTGCAACCTACATCTCCAAATCATCAGTCATACCACATCGCCCAGTGGCTCTCGGGCGGATTAGGACGAGTCACGACTGCATAGTATGTAGGTAACCATCTCGGATCTCGATTGTATAGAGCTCTATCCGTACAGACTACCACGATACTTGGTGTTGGAGACAGACGACCGGCGGTTACCGTCGTAGCGTTCTGCACAACGTACGGATATTCGTGTCGTAGTAGTTACGAATCACGATCACTACTGCGTCCTCGGACATGATTGGAACTTGGAACCACATGTGGACTCACTGGATTGTCTGGGTATAGCAAGCACGTGCCAGAAGGCTCGAGACATCATCTCATCTAGTTATCCGCCAATGGGGAGATCAGCAGATGAACCCACCAAGTCGACGAGATCCGCGTTTGCATCTCAGGGGCATAAGCAACATCACCCGATATTGCCAAGCCAGAAGCCAAGCCCTTTAGACCCGGAATGCCAACCAACAGGGCATCCCAGCTGAGCGGCCACCTTCGATTTCCGGACGTGTTCGCGAGGGGACGTGTTGGAACGTGTTGTGGATGGTCCAATACAACTGGCTGCCTTGCAAGTTGCGCCCGATCGAGCAGGAGCTGCAATCTACAGCCGCAACAATGTCCGATGAGCTGCGGCCTATAGACGTGCCTCATGCTCGAGCCATGAGCCCACTATTCAGCTAACGATTCGTCTCTAGAGGACGCGTATAAATACTCTCCCCATCCGGAGATGATGCTGTCGGGGTTCCCTCCAGCAGTGGCCACCCCTGTTTAGCCATCGCAAGACAACAAAAGATGAAGGGCACTTCCTTTCTGCCGTGGCTGACTGCCACCACCATCACCGGTGTCTCGGCACTCAGCATCGGCGAGATCAATGGCAAGCGGTTCTTGTCCCCGTACAACGGCCAAACCGTCTCCAACGTCACGGGTGTCGTGACGGCCAAGGGTCCCGACGGAATCTGGGTCCAGTCGGTCAAGAAGAGCTGCGACAAGCGCGAGTCCGATGCCATCTATGTCTTCGCATCTGCCCTTGCAAAGAACGTGTCAATCGTCACCGGCGATGTCATGTAAGACACCGTTATAGGACCATGGCCGCAATACCGGTAGCTAAACAAAATTGCAGCACCCTGAGCGGCAAGGTTTCCGAGTACCGTTCCAGCAAAGACTACTTGTACCTCACCGAGATTACCGCGCCCGTTGTCTCCGGCCTGGAGAAGGCGGGTAAGCTCGTCGAGCCCATGGTGATTGGCGTCGATACCTTGGCCCCTCCCACCGTGGAGTACACCAGCCTGGACAAGGGCGATGTCTTTGCTGTGCCCAACAACCAGAGCTTGATTTCCGTCGCCAACCCCCTCCTCGAGCCCCTCGTTTATGGCCTGGATTTTTGGGAAAGCCTTTCCGGGCAGTTGGTGACGATCAAGGGCGTGCGTGCTATTTCGAGGCCAAACCAGTACGGCGACACCTGGGTGGTGGGTGATTGGGAGGTCACGGGCGAGAACGGCCGTGGTGGGCTTACAGTCACGCCTGGAGGTAGAGTTTTCTTCTCCTGCGACGGGCTATCTCTTCAGGGGGCCCAAGCTGACACGATCACAGACAGCAACCCGGAGGGAATCGTCATTGGCACACCCCTGGATGGTTCTAAGAATCCTACGGATACCAAGCTTGGAGACAAGCTTGAATCTATCACTGGGGTTGTTTCACAGGCGTTTGGTTTCTACCGGATCCTGCCTCGCACCAAGATCAGCGTTGTTGAATCCCAAGAGATAAAGCTGCCGCCGCCAACGTCTCTGATTACTTCGGGAGACTGCTCTGGACTAACAGGTACTTTGGCCTTTTATACTTTTTCTCTCGTGGCTCTGCTCTGCTCTGCTCGGGTCGCTTTATTCTTCAACATGGAAAGGTCTCGCTAACACAATCCAAGTCGGTTCTTACAACGTCGAGAACTTCTGGCCAGGAGACACTGCCCACGTGCAAGCCGTTACCGCGCACATTGTCAACTACTTGAAGACCCCTGACCTAATATTCCTCCAAGAAATCCAAGACGACAACGGCGAGACCAATGACGGCACTGTCAGCTCTGACTTGGCTCTATCCACACTCGCTCAGGCTATCGAGACGTTGAGCGGTGTTTCATACAACTATACTTATGTCGCACCCGTAGACGGCATGGTAGGAACACATCCAAGCTCACTGATGCCGACTACAGATAGCTGACTTGAGTAGGACGGTGGCGCTCCCGGAGGCAATATCCGTGTTGCTTACCTCTTCCGCCCTGATACCCTCCAGCTGAGAAACGCCAACCCTGGTGACTCAGTCACTGCCAACGAGATCCTGCCCGGTGGTGAGTTGAAGTTCAACCCGGCCTTTATCGACCCCTCCAATGCCGCGTGGGCCAACAGCCGCAAGCCCCTGTCTGCTGCGTTCGAGACTCTTGACGGCAACAACACCTTCTATACGGTGAATGTTCACTGGGGATCAAAGGGTGGCTCTTCATCCATCCATGGAGACGCCCGCCCACCCGTCAACGGCGCTATCGCCAACAGAATTGCCCAAGCCAAGGCGACTGGTGTAAGTAGTCACTACTGTGCCGTTCCCCTGAGGAAGAATATGCAGCTAATCCTTAGGGTAGGACTTCATTGCCAAGATTCTCGCCGAGGACCCCGAGGCCAATATCATTGCGTCGGGCGACTTCAACGAGTATCCTTTTGTCAAGCCCATCACCGACTTCACCTCCGTTTCGGGCATGGAGGATCTTGACGTGGTCGCCGGCATTGATGTTCTCGAACGCTACAGCTACATTTATGACATGAACACGCAGGAGCTGGACCACATGTTTGTCAGCCCTGCCCTGGCCAAATCCAAGCCCAGCTTTGAGCACATCCACGTGAATACGTGGGTTGCGTACGACGACCAAGTCAGCGACCACGATCCTAGCATCGCCAAGTTCTCCATGTGCAAGTACTGATGCGCGAGTTACGACCAATTATACGATAGGCATGATAAGCACGATACAAACGACATGTAAATAGCTAGCTTATAATGTTGATACAATTTGTGAATGTCCTGGTGCCCTCAGTCTTGCTCTGTGCCGGTATAGACAAATCGTTCTCAAGCCCTTGTCCTCGAGATGGTTCGCAGACAATTCCTGGGCATGGACGCTCTCGTAGATTGTTCGAATCGGAGCTTGAAAGATAAAACCAGCTGGTTGGTGGCTTTGCTAGCCCAAAGGCGATTCAAATGCATTTGATGATGGAATTGTCCAAGTCGGACGGTCTCAAAGCTAACATGGAACCAACCCCCTTGTCCACAGCAGATCAGGGGGCGGCCACTAGAGAGAGAAGTCCCCTAGCACTCAGTGGGTCCATCCCGCTAAATCCCCAATCGAGGTATCCACCCCCACCAGTTAACCAACTAACTAAATTGGCAACTTTCAACGTGTCTGTCCCTTTCGAAGCCCACCTCCCCCATCGCATCACCAACCCGCCCAAGAACAACCACTCAGCACCATGTCGCACCCCCGCATTGAAGAAGTCTCGGACAGCGAGGCGTCCGACCCCTCGGAGGGGGACATTGATGACTTTGACGAAGCCGACATCCTGCGCCAGATCACGCCAGCCGCGAAGCCTCCCTCTCCAGCCCAGCAGCAGCAGCAGCAGCAGTCGCAGCTCTTCAACCCCGCCAGCCAGTCCTCGTTCCCAGGTACCCAGCAGCAGCAGATCACACAGGCCGAGATCGCGGGCTGGACGTGCATATACCCCATCTACTTTGACGCCTCGCGGACGCGCGCCGAGGGCCGCCGCGTGGCCGCGTCGCTGGCCGTCGGCAACCCGCTGGCGCGCGAGATCGCCAACGCCTGCGCGTCGCTCGGCCTGCAGCCTGTCTTCGAGGCCCATAAGCTGCACCCGCAGGATTGGGCGAACCCGGGCCGCGTGCGCGTCCCGCCGCTCAAATCGTCCAAGAACACAAACGCCCAGATCAAGAACAAGCACCACCTCTACATCCTCGTCGCCAAGTTCCTCAAGGGCCGCCCCACCACCGGCGAGAGCGACGCCCTCCGCAAGGTCCGCATCCCCGGCTTGCCCGGCATGCCCGAGGACGGCAAGCCGTGGCCCAAGCCGCCCGTGCCCCGCGGCTGGAAGCTGAACGAACTCGTGCCCGCCTACAGTGCCGCCATGACGGGTGGCGGTGTGAGCGAGAACGCCCTGCGGGACATGATGAAGGAGATGGGCGGTGCTGGCGGTATGCCTGGCATGCCGGGGGGTGGCATGGGCGGCATGGGCGACATGATGAGTATGCTGCAAGGGCTGGGTGGAGGAGGACCCAGCAGTCCTGGCCCGGCCATCGGTGCCGGAGAGACGAAGAAGGGGAAGAAAGGCAAAGGCAAGGCTTAATCCTGGTGGAACTAGAAAGTCGAGCCCTCCCCAGACACGCCCTGTCGCTACCAATGATGCCGCCTGGGTTTGGACATGAGCGTCTTGCGGGATCACGATACCACAACCTTCGGAAACGAGGTCAACTGCATCCCGTAGGGCACACGAGTTCAATGGCAACCGTCTGGCACTCAGTCCATCATTGAAAGAATTCTATTCATAACGATACAACAGCAAATAAAAATATAAGCATCTGTGGGGGTATCAATGATCTTTTTGTTGCATAGCTGAACACTTCGTCACTCCCATCGCCGCCATGAACATGAATTTACAGACCGGCCCGTCTCCCCAATACGCCCTCCCACTCGCTTGATCCAGCAATCATGACACCGCGCCCATTGCCAGGGATCATCTTCCCTTCCGTGTCGGGCAGTTGGATTTGCAGCTGCGCCACAGCTCTCCTTCTGGCCTCTCTCTCATCTCTGGCACTGACGAAGGCATTCTCACCAGCCGCCACGACCTTCGCCTTCTCCAGCACCGAGTTCCTCCAGCCCTTCCACGCCGCATAGTCTTCGGCTTGGCGCGCAGCATGGTACTGTGGTGTAGACTTGGCCGGTCGCCAGGCCAGCTTGTCCGCGGGCAGGGCGCTCAGGTCGTACACCTTGGCAGACGTCGCCATCTTGATAAGTTCACCCAAGGCGTCTCTGCCCTCGGCCATAACTAGGTTGCGGCGCTGCTCGGCGAGCGGGTGGGGTTTGCAGAGAGGCTCCGAAAGCCAGTCGTGCTGGTGCAACTGGTCGGCCGTACGAGCTCTGCGGTTGTCCTCGCGCAGGTAGCGCACTGCAGCTTGAAGAGAAGTAATCTCGTCCCGCAACGCGTCCATTTCGCGGGCTGTTGCAACGGCGCGCTCCTGACCGGCCTTGTTGCTGTTGGTGGCGCCTCCTGCGCTGGAAGTGACATCGCCGTTAACAAAGGCTTGCGAGTCCCCTGCTACCTTCTTCCACTTGTCGCGGTCCATCTCTAGAGTCTTGAGTTCCCGGTCTTGCTTCTCAATGTCTTCCTTGAGTTTGGACATGTTCAATTGAGCATCGAGAATCTGCGCCTCGAGGTCGGTGATGCGCGAGGCTTTCGCGTTGGCATCGCGCATGCGAGACTCGAGAGTCTCAATGCGCAGATTCGAGGTGCTGAGGTGCTCGTCCCGTACAGCAATAGCACGGCGGGCCTCGTGGTACGACTCCTTGAGCTGCCGCATCTCCTCTTCGGCGTCGATGGGGATCGTCTTGAGCGCCTTGAGTTCCTGGGATCGCAGGATCCAGGGCTCGCGGTTGCGGTCAAACTCCTGCGTCTGTGAGTAATCGGCGCAGACCGCAGCAAGATCTGCAACCTGGCTCGTCAATACGCGAAGTTTCGACAGATAAGTCGAGAACAGATCGGACTCGCTTGACGAGAAGGAAACCATGACCGTATTGTTGACAGCACTCTGTACATCCAAGTAGCTCAATTGTTCGGAGCGACCCTCCTCGGCTGTGAGAGCATGCAAGTCCAAGCCAATCTTTCGAGACATGTCCGCGAGCTCCTGGGTAACAGTTTGGCACTGCTCAAAGGCGTCGCCAGCCTCGGGTGTGATTGACAAGTGGCGCGCCTTGAGGTCTTCCAGGGACCGCACAGCCTTCCCGACTACGACCTTGGCGCTTCGAGTCTGGCTGATGACAGATTCTACCTTTCTCGCAAAGTGCTGTGAAAGATCGTCGGCCTCGTCCTTGGCCGGAACAGCACGCTGGACCATGTCCTTGATCACGCCAAAGGCGGTGGCCGCAGACTCGAGGTGGCTTTGCATCAAGATGGTCTTCATCTGAACATCGTCCGCAAAGCTTTCCAGCCCATCCGAGATATGGACCTCGCCGAGATGCGTCATCAAGGCGATGGTGCGAGACAGTTCTGTCGCACATTGCCTCTCCTTCAGCTCGTCGCGACGAAGACCGTCGATCCACCCATTCAGCGCTCTCTCGACAGGCTCGAGCTCAAACAGAGCGCCGTCATACTTGGCAAATTCGTCCAACGTACAGTGGCTGATGGCGTTGATGAAGCGGTCGCACATGGCGGAGACCCAAGTAAGCTTGTCCAGCGCATCACATCCAGCGAGCATGTCATCCTCGTGGCCTGTGTGCGTCTGGCCATTAATACGCTCTTTGACGAAGCCGTACAGGAGGTTAGCCTTGAAGGCGAGCCGGCGGAACCGGAGCAAGGCCAGAACCGAGTTCTTGTCCGCCTCGTAGGTCTCTGGCAAGAAGAGCTTGACGATTTGCAAGTGTTGCTGCGCTTCCTGAGCATCCATTCGCTGGAGCTCTAGATCAATGGTCTTAACTTGTGTCTTGGCCGCCGACAGCTGCAACTTCAGGTTCAGGTCCATCATCTGTCTGGACTTGCTGTTGAGTTGCTCCGACTCGACCTCGTTGACTACGTGAGACGCACGCATATCCTCCAGATCCGTCTGCAGGCTCGTGACAAGTTCTCGGAAACGTGAAAGTGTGTACTCCAGGTCTTCGACGGATGCTTCCTGCTCTTGCATCCTACGGACCTGCTCGGTAATGACGCCGTCTCTGAAGTCAATCTCATCTTGCATCTCTTTTTCGTTTTGCACGTGGTTGATCTCCAGTTCGTCGTTGATCTCCTTTAATGCCTCGAGGTCTTCGATGGCGGCTCGGAGCTCCATAATCTGCTCACCCTGGTTCATCTTGTCTTCCGTAAGCTTCTCAATCATGTCTTCGGCACCAAGAGCGTCGTCTAGTTGTTCCTTGAGGTCTTCGGCGCGCGATTCTACATGGAGAAGCTTCTCCTTGGCGATCTCGTATTGCTCCTTGATAGCGTCGTACTCCTCCAGGTCTTGCTCGAGGGACTTGATCTGAGCCTTCTGATCTTCATCTTGTTGCTGCGATATGTCCCGGAGCCGTATCAGCGCATCACGCAACCGTTCGTTTTGCCTCTCGAGCTGAATCCAATTGGTATGCGCCCGATCCTCTGCAGAAGTGCCCTTATCGTATTCGGCATTCTCCTCTCTTAGGATTTCGACTTCCAACTCGAGCTCCTCGGCCTTTTGCTTGAGCGCGTCGAGTTCAACTTTCAACACCTCGGCGGTTTCCTCGGCCATCTCACGGTCTAGGGTCGCCAACTCCATAATGGAGTCATGCTCGGCCTGCAGAGCTTCGATGCTATCCAGCATCTCCTCGGCCTCCTTGAGCTGTTTTCGTAGACCGGCGTTTTCTTGAGACGTTGACTGAAATTTGGACTCGATCTTCTTGTTGATGCTGGCAAACTTGTCATGTTGCTCTTGTAGCCTCTCCATCTCCTGCATCTTTTCGCGATCCTCTAGGCGCTTGCGTTCGAGGACCTTGAGCTTCGCTTTCAGATCTTCGATTTCTCTGCTCATAGCGCTGCTGGCAACCGGGCGTACCGCGCTGGATGGTGTCCTCTTTGCAGCTGACGTAGAACTGGAGGCGGCCGGTCCTCCACCAGAGGTTAGCCTCTCCAGTGCGTTTGTCCGGGAGAGCACTGGGCTCATGGCCTCGCTATCGCTCCTTGGCGAGACAAGGTCAGACCGGGCGCCACTACTGGTCTCATGTCCTGATAACGAGTCTCCCGACAAGACTCTTCCGGCTGCTGGGCGTATAGCGCCTGGACGAGCTGTTATCGGCGTTCGACCGCTACCCGCTCTTGTTCCTCCGGTGCCTCTCGTGGCGGCAGAGACGGATGAGCTAGACGACTGCCGGTTGGCCCGAGACGCAGGAAGAGCTGGAGGGCCCATGGAGTTTCTCGTTCCACTCACCGAGGGTCGGGTGCGTGTGGCGCTGCCGACCTTGGCGTTGGACGGCGTGCCGGTTCGCGACGGGCCGGAACTTGATGCCGCGGTGGACCCGAGTTGCTTCGTAGGCGACTTGATGGGCGATGAAGACTGCGCCAGGCACTTGAGTTGGGAGATGGCAGCGGGGTGGATGCAGGACAACTTACCCTGGCAATGCTCGAGGGCCGGGGCGTTCTAGGCACCGGACTAGGGCTTGGAGCGTTCAGGCTCATCCTCTTGTTCGTGGCCGGGTCGGTAGCCAAGCTCTGTCTGCGTGCCCCGGGCACGCCCGTCGTACTGACGGGTCTCGCAGCTGCGGCGGCAGGCTTCGGCTGCGGCGGCGGAGGGCCCTGCTGCGACGGCACGACGACGAGTGTCGACGGCCGCACGAACATGCCTCGTGCCGGCTCGCAGTCGAAGTACCGATGGCCTTGAACAGCGCCATCGTTCTTGCCGGTATCGTCGTCGAGCTCGATGCCAACCCAGTCGCCCGGAGCAAAGTGCGCCTGGCCGGCGAAGCGCACAATGGCTTTGCGGCCGTCGGGCAGCTCGATGACTTGGCCAACCCGTATTTCCGACATGTTGTATCCGTAGTTGCGTTCGTGTCCTGTCCAATGGAAGGAAGAGCAGTTGGTAGTCCCCCTTCCTCGTGGTCTTTTAGTAGCACATTATCGTAGCGCTTTGGTGCCCTCGAAGACTAGGGTTCGTCGGTTCTGGTCGTGGTTGTTTTTGGCTGGGAACGGAGAGGGAACGGAGAGTGAGTTGTCTGAACGCGTCTTTCTGTGCTTGAATGGGATTGGAGCTGAGCTTGGGACAAGCTTGAACCAGGGGTTCGCGGGTCGCATGCGATGCGAAGTACTCCGTACTTAGGGACTTGGGTACTTGGGCAGACTCGCAGTACGGAGTACTCCGCAGTGTGCTATGGTATCCGTGGACTAGACCCACCCAGTGCGTAGTACGTAGCGCAGGTTGATCTTCACTGTCTGCAACTGCTGCGAGTCGTGACAGTGTGCAAGTGCTGTGTAGTTACCGTTTATTACGAAGTACTTCGTACTACGCAAGTGCTGTGCAGCGTTGTATAATTAGAACCCAGTGTCTACTGTAGTACTTCGAACTACCAAGTTGAGCGGCATGCACGTTCCGAGACATGCGTTCTGAGACATGCATTCCAACTCCTTCGCCCTAACAGTGACAGCTGACCAACAGTCAACTACAGTCAAGACTCAGTCAATCGTCAACTGTCAACTGTCAACTGTCAACTGTCAACTGTCAACTGTCAACTGTCAACCACCAAACTCTCGGCCCAGTCCTAGCCAGATGAGAGAGACCGCCCTCCTTCGCATCCTGCCTCACATCCGTGACTCCGTTGGGCTCGTCAGCAGCACGACTCGAAACTTATGAGTGGCTTTACATTTTCTATTTCATGTCCGAGTGCCCAGTGTCCAAGTGGAAGTGGCCATCTTCATATCTTCCAGCCCACGTAGTTATTTCCATTTTGCCAACGCTTGCACCATCACCTTTTTTCTTCTCTCGCACCCAAAAAGAAGCATGGACTAGAACCTGTCGTCCAAGAGCCTGTCATCCAAGAGCCTGTTAGCCTGCTAGCCTGTAACAACTCACAGCTATTTACCTACCTCCG
Organism: Arthrinium puccinioides; assembly: GCA_022414665.1. Taxonomy (NCBI): domain Eukaryota; kingdom Fungi; phylum Ascomycota; class Sordariomycetes; order Amphisphaeriales; family Apiosporaceae; genus Arthrinium; species Arthrinium puccinioides. Next base: position 2,164,504 of record JAIUNF010000005.1, read on the forward strand.
CCGTCTCGTCATCTCCTGAAAGTGATGTTCGCTCGGAAACTCCCACTTCTCACCCACTCCATGATTTCAAATCCCAGTCTCCGTTCCAACTTCTCATCGACCGTCGTCTGTTGGTCCTTTCCAGCACCAGCACCAGCACCATCGCCACTTGCCGAGCCCATGGCCCGCTGCCGCGGCGAACTCTGCTGGGCAAGCGACGGGTCGACGACTCTCAGCACCATGACCCCCGGCCCGTAGAACTGGACAAGGTTACTGCCGTCGGCCTCATCAGCGGGACACGGGTTGACGTAGATGATCAGGTCGGCGCCCACGATACCGCGCCACAGCGTTGCCACCCAGCGCCAGTGGTCGTCCGGCTCGTACATGTCGGTGATGGGTAGCGCGGCGGCGAAGCGATCACTGTTGGCCAGGGAAAAGCCTGTGCTAATGATGGCCACGGGGAGTTTATTGCGACATGGTGATGGTGCCGACAGAAGAACGGGGGAGGGCGATTGCGATCGTGGCGGAGGGAGGGGGGCTATGGGAGAACCCGCGGCTGTGAAAGACTGCTTGTCGTCCTCCTCCGCCGGTTGACTTCTGCTTGTGATTGTGTTTGCAGCTGCGACACGGGACGGCACAGGGTGCGTAGTGATGTACCTGATCAGCTCTGCTGACGTGCGATGCCACTCCAACATCTCGGTCATGTACTTCAGCAGAGGATGTGCGCCGAGTACGCCGTCATCACCCATCACGGAGTTACTTTCCCTGCCGGCAGCGGCATCACTCGGTTGGCTCTCCGCACTGTCCGTGTCCTCCATGACTACGTCCTTGCCACCTGTTGCGCGATTGCTACTGCCGCCAGTCTTGTGACCCGCCCAGACCTTCACGGCACACTCGCCTGAGATGCTCAATGCCTTCTCTACGACGGCGGCGACATCTTTCATGATCCTATGCGATACTCTGCCTTCGATGGCAATGAGCGGTCCGCGCGTCTCCACCGGCTTTTGGGTCTTGAAAGGAGGGCTGATGGCACGCAGCATTTCGATACGATTCGCAACAGACCAGCGAGCCGGTGACGTATTAGCTGTAGAGTTTGGGCTAGGAGATGGATACTGATTCTGGCGTGCCATGTGCTGTTGATGCTGCTGGTGTTGAGACGACGGTCCGCCGGTACCCTGAATGATCCCCAAGCCAGCGCTGGCTGAAGCCGGGTGCCCGCTGCTGTTGCTGCCACTCATTCCACCGATTCCACTATCTGCAGCTGAGTGCGAGTTCATATTGGGTGAGTTGGGCAGCTGTGTCTGGAGAGGTGGCAAGCGGAGTGACTCGTCAAAGGCAGCGCCAGGGCGGCTGGATGTTTGGGAATTGGAAGGGTTATACTGGATAGACGGTCGAGGAGGTGGCTGCATACCCACCATCCCACCGATGCTACCGTGTGTTCGATGCGGCTGGGGGTTTTGTCCTTGCGTCGCTCTGCCGATATTGCCAGGGCCAGAGCCAGAGCCAGAGCCGGGGCCAAGACCACCATACCCTGCCGGAGGGTATGGAGGAGGGCCTCCAAGTGAAGGTCTTTGATGGGGCTGGGGATATTGGAATCGCGCGTCGCCGGGGTGCGGATACGGTGCGTAGCCTCCACCTCCGAAGGGAGGCGAGCCCGTCATGTACCTACCATCGCCGTTGACGCGTCTGCGCTTGCTCGCCTCGGCGTGTGCTATGGGCGACTGCTGTATCGAGATTTGGCTGTAATCCGCATCGATATCTCTATGTGGTGTTTGCGGTTGCACTTGCGGGTATCGTCGTGCCGTTGGCCCCCCATGCTGGACATCTGTCGACAAGACACTCGCGTTGCTGCCGCGTCGATGAAACATCATCAGGTGATTCGTCTCAATGACACGTGGGTTGGGTGTCATAAAGGGAGGCAGTGTACCTCCCAACTCTGTCTGCGTCTTTTCAGTGGGCACGGCTGTCGATGAGGGAGGCAGCTGCGACGGAAGCGGTCCAGCTCCAGACGGCGTCGTACCAGTCTGAGGTGTGCTTGGGGTGCGCGGCGTCGCCGCAATATACAGACCTCCGCACTTGAGACAGCGGTCCTCGGTACCTCCTCCGGCCGAAGTGGAATTTCGGTGAGTATTGCTGTGCGAGGAAGACGGGTTGGAATTCTTTCCGCCCCGTCTTGGCTGGTACCGGTAGTCAGGGTATTGTCGTTGGTGGCGTATCTTCTCTTCTTCGGCGAGCTGCTTCCAGAAAACCTTGACCTCTTCGGGTTCCTCGCGCCACTTCTCGCCGATGAGCTTGGATATATCCGGGTTAGCAAGACGCGGGTTTTCGGCGGAAACCGGGCCTTGGTGGTACTGGCGGTAGAGAATGAAAGCTGATTATGCCCCAAGAGGAAGCTCGTTAGTTAAAGCGTGGCTCGGGCTTCAAAGTCAAAGGCAGTTTGCGAACGAACGACTGGGATCCTCGGGTACACAGTCAAATGACCGAAAGGGAACAGTGATACGACCGCAGGGGTGGTTTCGACTCAAAATAGGGCTACGTGTCACGACGACAAAAAGTTTGTTCGACGAGGCACAGTGTAGTACAAGGGAAGTTCGAGCCTCCTCCAATGCCCCTGTCCTGCGTCTTTGACAGCTCGCCTACCACTCGACAAGGTCGGAACGACTCAGACCCGCCGCCGCCTTTGGGGATGGGTGGCAACTCGCTTTCTTCTTGGGGGGTTGGACAACGTCCCGCCGGCCAGAACAAACGAGTGAAAGGGGAAATTCGTATGTACTTGAACGGGGGACTGAGGTTGGGACCTATGTGGTGGAGAAGGAGAGGTCGAGTGATGCAATGAAAGAAAACGAGGCGAGTGTAGCTCCAACCAAGGCGGCACGGCATAGAGACAGAGAGTAAAGAGAGTAAAGGCATACCATTGCGAGGCCGAGGAACCTTGGGCGCTTTTGTACACAGGCAGTGCGAGATTAGGTCCCTTGGGCCATCACTCCCGGCTGACCTGCTCGTTGCGGGAGTGTATATGGTCAAGTCTTGGACTCGGTGGTTGTTGTTTGCGTGCTCAACGTCTATGGAAGCTGCTCGCTTCCTGTTTGATCTCGCCGTTGCCAAGTTGTGGTCTAGATCGTCCAGCTGTTGACGATGTGGCCGGAAGCTCGATATTGATGGCGGGATGGTCAGGGGAGAGGGCCTGCCCGGTGCGGCTATTGCCGCTACTCGTTGTTCCTGATGACTGCCGTGGCTGTGGCTATAGCTGTTGGCAAAGGCCAGGGGTTGTTGAGCAAGTGGAAGAGGGAACGCCCTCGATGCCGCCATCGCGAGCTGACCCATTGGTCTTGTAAGAGGGAGGGAAGAGGCAGACCCGGCATCAAAAGGCCGCCGCGGATCTTGTGCTGAAGGGGCAGGGAGTACAGGAAGGGTGTGGGTGTTTCCGGCGACTTCTGCCATGATCAGAAGAGGGAGAAGAAAGACTGGAACAATGTCTGGCGAACGTTCCTACTCTCCGCTTCCTCCTGTCCTTCGGTTTATGATGGTGTGTCTCTGGTTCCCTTGACTGGACAAACGGACAGACGCGGCCGGCCCAAGGAAACGGGTTCTGATAGGACGGCAGAGGCAACACGCAACCAGACGGAGGCAGAAAGAGGATACACACACGAGAAAAGTCTCGACGGTTTCAGGGATTTGGCATCTAGCCTGGTGACATCAGTGCCGGTCGCCGGTCTGAGCTGTAGCTTGCAGTGCGTTTCCAGCTGCCGTACTCGCAGGTGTCGACAATGTTTCTGGGTGCTCGACAGGAAGGGGACCGGAACAACGGCCAGGTAGCAACAAGAGAGATAAAGACCCAAGAATGGATAAACGTAAGTGTCAGACGTGATGGGGACGACCCGATCCTCAGGCGGAACTCATTCAATAAAAACCAAGGGCTTGTTGGAATTGTTTTCTTTGTTGCCTGTGTAGGTTACCTACTCTCCTTGATCCAGAGTCCCTCACCTCTCAGCTCGCCTACGTCTCTTAAGCTCTCACAACCAAGTAGACAACGATGTACCTCAGGGGACCGAAGGAGCTTGGGAGGAGCTGAGGCAGCTCGCCAATGGGATTGGTGGACCGTCGTCCAGAATCTGAGTTGAGGGGGGGTCGTGATGTGATGGTGGGCCAGAGCTTCCCTGTTGCTTCGTGCGTCCTGTGTACGCTCCCTGCCTTGTGCGGATAGTTGTTGGTCATTGGCTGGCTGTGTCTCGGGTATACTGAGGTCCAAGCTGCTGCAGTTGAAGAAACACCGCTCTCTCCATAGCTGTCTTTGTCCACCTAGCGTTTGCCACGACGGGCATTTTCCGTTCGCATCGACGGAAGGGGATTGTCACAGGCGGTGTCTGACGAGAGAGAGGAGGGAAAAGCTGACAAGTGTACATGCATAAAGCGCGGTGTAGGCCAACACCTCGCTGAACAAGGCGGCCGCGCGAATACAATGGAGAGGAGGAGGGGGGGGAGGGTGAGCCGCACTGGAATGCGCATTGCATTACTAGCAGGTCTTGTTACTATTGGCGCCACTCTGCCCTCTGCCCTCTGCCCTCCTTGAGTTGTCTAAAGGCCGGAAAGGGCATAGCTATCGGCTATGCAATCACGTGTTGAGTTGTCATTTGTCCGTCGAAAGTCCTATTGGGATGTCTGCCAGATAAGGAGAAGTCGTTGGGGGGCTTGGAAGCAAGGGGGGTGGACCCGACCAACCACGTAACACAGACTATTACACACAGCCAGGTAAACTGAGACTCCAAACAACGCCAGTGACTTTTCCCCCCTCCCCTGGGCCGGTATTCCTCTGTTGCCAGAGTTAAGATTACAACTGGACATGCGAGAAGTGACGAGTTTCGGCTTCCCGTTGTCTCAGACGGTTCCCGTCGCTGTGCCTATGGGTTCATGAGATATAGCCGTGCCCTGTCTCACCGCTCAACAGGGCGGCGCTGCGCCGCGCGTCGAGGAATAGATCCTCGCATTCAGCCACATCTTTGATGTCAATTTCTTTGCGGCCGTTGACTCGCGCGAGAATACTGTTGCGAGTGTGTTAGCCCGTCCGCAGATGTTGACACTCTGGTGTATAAGAGAAAGTGCCAGGGAGGCGGGAACCATCTTGGCAAAGATCGAGGGCGTCAAGGAGAGAAAAAGTACCCACCTTGCAGGGGTCAGCAGTTGCAGGCAGTATCGCAGGCTGATGCGCACGCCATGCTCGGCAATCTTGTCGATGGCGGCGTCGGTGATGGCCACGCCCTCGGTGGTTGCTCGGATACGCACGATGCGCTTGATCTCATCGGCGTCGTACGGCATGGTCGGGACGATGAGAAGACGCGCCAGGAAGTCGGACGGAATGCCGTGGGCAGCAATGACACCGTCGGTACCGCGAATGGTGCACATGCCTCGATTGGAAGCGAGTACCACGATCGGGGAGATGGACGACTCCAACGCGCGGTTGAGATATGTAAAGCATTCAATGTCAAGCATGTGGGCCTTTGTTTGTCCGTGTCAGCCACATCAACCATGAAAGGTAGTTAGATCGCCAACGCCGAGTGCGAAGCATTCGGCAGTGTTGTTGGTTCGGTGCACACATACCTCGTCAATGAACAATACGCCGGGGACCAACTCGGCAACACCCTGGTCGATGTACTTGCTCACTACCTTGTTGATCTCGCCGCGCAGCTTCTCGGTGATCTCGGTCATCTTGGGCTTCATGAGCTGGCCCATCATGCTCATGATGTCCTGACCACCTTGCGGCCGGGCGTTGGCCACATCGAGGTCGTGCAGGGTCACGTCCTGCACGATTTCCTTCTTCTTGTGCACTTCGCCCTTGGGGATGGGCACGTACTCCTCGGCCTCGAGGTCAAACTCGGTGGCATATGCGTCTGATCGTCCGACGCGCTTGCAGGCGCCGGTATTGGCCTCGATGTAGACGACATCGCCCACTGTGACGCGCTCTTTCTGTATGGCCTCGTAGATGCTGGGGTCCAGTCGCAGCTTCTTCTGGCCCTTTGCGCTCTTCAGGCCGATCAGCAGTGTGCTGATGGTCTTGCCATAGCCACCCAGCGGGTTCTCGGCCTCTTCGGGCGTCAGTTCTGTAACCTCACCTTCGTAGACCTCCTTTGTCTCGCGCACTTTCAAGCCGATGGCCCTTCGGAAGTTCTCCATCAGGACTTCCGTCTTCTTGACCTCGGTTGAGTAGATTTCGCTTCCGACAATGGGGCAGAAGGGTATCTTGGTGCCAAGTTCGTGGCTCAGGGCGAGCGCAAGAGCCGTCTTGCCGGTACCTGGCCCTCCCGAGAGCAACACGCCCCGGCCGGCCATTTTATGAGCTCGAATCAAGTCGACGACAACACCAGCGGCCTACGTAGTCGCCCGTCCTGTTAGCCTCGTGTGTCCATGCTCCTACTACGCAACCAACGAACGTCGCAAGCCCGAACAGCATTAGCATTACCTCTCTTGCAGCAGCCTGACCAACGAAGCCGCCGGCCTGCTTCTCTGCTGTGCCATCCGACTTGAGCCCGAGGCCCTTGATGTGTGTATGCGCCGCTGTACGGTTCTCGCGGTTGTTGCCCTTGACCTCGCTGATTTGGACCATGGTGACCGACTTCAGGCTCTGAAGGCCGCGCTCGGGTTGACCGGAAGACGGTTGCTGTTCTGCTGCGGGTCGGATCGATAAAGACGAGTCGTTTGGGAAGTCTGATGTGTCAATCTGGAGGTTGGAATTGTCGATGAACGTCGTTGCAGATTTAATGAACTACGGGGGTTGGGTGGTTGCAAGTGAACTTAGTTAGGCCGTTGATCGCTGGGGTGGGTGGATGCATGCGAATTGATCCACGAACTTTTTGGCGACGCGCCCGCCCAATCAAGATCCATGCGCGTCCAGCTACGGCGCTACGGCGCTACGGCGCTACGGATACGATACCGCCACCAGCAGCACCACCCGGCACCACCGCCATCACAACCACATGCATGCAGGAGCAAACTGCGCCACAGCTGGTTATTAGTGACTGGTCAAGCCAACTGTACAGTCTGTACTCCGTACATCTCCCGCGTTTTCCGTCTGGCGTTACTCTCTAATCCTGAATCCTTCAACCCCCAATTCGGATTGCACGTCGTCCAAATCTGGACAACCCCCTGGGGCCTGGGCTAGGTAGCCGCTATTGGGCACCCGTGTTGATAACATTGCGTGTTGGTTCAAGGCCAAGTACCGAGTTGCTCTGTATCCGTACTACCCCGTGACTCGTGCCCACTGTGGCACAACTTATAGACTTGCAGGCTCACACCCCTCCGGGCCTCTGGCCTTGTGTTTATGTAAGCCAAGCAAACCACGAGCCGAACTCTTGATATACAGTGTAGCGTCACTGTATCCGAGTCCTTTGTTTCCAAAGAGTAACCCTTGGTCTAAATGCCTCCTCTAGTCTGCCTTCTGTCTGTGTCTGTACGTTTGGTCCAAAGAAACTAGGCCCGTACTCTGCCCACCGGCACACCTTCTTCCTCGTTTCCGTCGTACTCTATAGCGCTCAACATGAGCATCCCCTCCGTCCCTCCAGTGGCTGCTCTCTCCACATCCTCTTCTGAATTCCACCACCTTCGACCTGCATCTTTGCCATCCTCTCTCTTCGTGATCACCCCCCACAGCGCGCCACCGACAATCAGGACACAGCCCAGCATCGTAGACCAGCTCATCTGGTTTCCGAAAATAAACCGATCAAACGCAGCCGCGAACAGCATATGGGTATAGATCATGGCAGTGGCCCTGTTACCTTTCTCGCCCGTCCCCAGGCCCGCCGTTATCAGCATCTGCGTCGAAAACCCACAGACGGTGATGATGGCCAGCATGGCGACCTGCTTCCACGTGGAAGGCACCGTAAACCGGAGAGCCGGCTGGTTGTAGTCGAGTAGGGGAGCAAGCGTGAAGACGGTGCTGGTGATGATCACGCACCAAGTGTGAAAGTAGTTCACACTGATGAGTACGTTTGCTCGGGGCCCGATGGCCCGCACGGCGACAAATGATGTGGCCCCTCCGGTGATACCAATGAGCGCCACGCCGATGGCCCTGAGGCGTTCTGTTGGCGTGGGCTCGTACGGCCCCGACGCCACCTCGACGACCGAGGACGTCGAGTCAGAGGCTACCATATCGGTGGCCTCCGTTCCCATCGCCCCTGCGAGTGATTCAGCGCTGCTCCTTGCGGCAAATAGCGAGTCCGGTCGCGTAATCAAGAGTACACCAATCAGCGCAAAGAGCGACGCCAGCTGTTCCCTTCGTGAGAACGGCTCGTGGAGGAAGATGTGACACAGATACCCCGAGAGCATAGGAGCTAGAAATGAGATCACAGTGGCTTCTGCGAGAGGTAGATACATGATGGAATACCAAACACCGCTGAGAGGAGATTAGTACTTGTAAGGAGGAGTTGATATGGGAGCCGAGTGTGAATAGCAAATGCCAACACGTACTAAAGTCCCACGAATGCCGCCGCTCCCCTCATCATCAAAAGGCCCCTTACATCCTTCGGGCCCAGTGGGGCAAAAGGCACCTGCTTCCACCACAAGAAGAAGCAGCCAAAAACGACAGAAGTGCTCATACGCGCGAACAGGATTTGCATAGGATGCATAGCGTTGCCATCTTCCGCGGTCTCTAGAAGCCGAGTGGTCAAGTTCATCAAGGCGGCGAAGAGCTGAGAGAGGGCGACCAGGATAGGGCCCTTGTTGTTCCTCCAGGTAGTCCAGCAGAAAGTCGACAATCGTCTGTCTTGCACATTGTAGGGCCTCGGTGCTGACATAAATCTTTCCCTGATTTCGATCGGAGGCGTTACCCGTCCATCATGAGAAAATGGACTAGTGGAGAATTGACGAAAAGAAGCAGGGTTGAGTAAACTCGACACAGCTGCTCCAAACTTCCCTGTCTCATAGTTGTGTGCCGTCGGGGGCAGGTCCTCGAACCCATTGCCATGTTTGCGGTCACTGAAGCCGCCTTTCGCCTGAGAGTGTTGAGGGGAGGAATGCATCATGGACTGGGTGGGCATCGGCAGTCACAGTTTGAGTCAAGGAGAGACGAAACAGTCAGACCGTGAGTGAAAGTAGCAGCGAGGCGAACGTTGCCGTGCTACCCAAGAAGAGCTCCCCGACGAAAGACCGTCTTGAACCAAACACTAACTCGTCGATGACGGTAATGTGGACACCCTAAGGTGATACTAACCTCAGCTCCGGATGGACCTAAGGATAGACGGTGGCAAGTGAGCAAGCAGACGAGCAAGGAATACTTGATACACCCAACTAGTAGATCTCGATTTTGGTCGAAACGAAAGGAAGAAGAAAAACCCTTCTACCCATACCTTACAAGCTGGAAACGGCGCCATATTTTTGCTGTGGCGAGAAGCAGAGCCGGGCGTTGACCGAGTCAAGATGTGCATGTTGTGGACACCAAGGGGTATTCTCATGAATAACACGACGGTCATCCTCTCGGTACAGCGCAACCGGCAAACGCGAAGCGCTTCAAAGCAGCCAACAGACCTAGACTTGCCTTGACCACTTGCTCTGAGACCCGAGTCAGCCGGTTTTCGGGCAAGAGCCCAACAACCGCTCGGCGCGAGCATGTGCGGAGGCGTGGGGGTGGCCCAATCCGGTCTGCTGAGCTCGTGTGGTTGGTTGAGCGAGTCCCGATATCGCCGGAGCTAGTGGTACGGAGTATACCAATGCAAGTTAACGAATCGGGATGCCCCACCACGGGCCGTGAGCCCCGTCTGTCTGTCCATAGGATCGGTCGGTGCTGCATTCCCCCGGGACGAGATACAAGTCGGCAACCTTGCGCATGTGCATCTATGTTCATGAAAGAAACCATACACTGGCGGATTGAGTAGCAGCAAAGAATTGTAGTTGCTTGATAAGCACACACTGGTTAGTTGCCAAAAGAAGCTTGCTGCTTGAGCTTCTTGCAACGATCGTGACGATTCCACATCTTTCTTCAACACAGCAAAACAAAGGAAGAAACCGGCTAGCAGCATTTCGATGTCTCCAATTCCTGCATGGAAGTTGGGCGGAACGAATAATTCGGACACCGGGCGCTACCCCTTTGCTTCTCCGACTGGTTGAAATACCCAGAATGACCAAATGCAAGTTAACTCACCCCGATGCCCATCGCTATGCATTTTTCGCGATAATCCCGACTTGCCAGGAAATCTAAGCTGCTATTCAAGCTGCAGTCTTGCGTTTTTTGCGGGGACCACCTTGCTTGACGCTCTCCAGAATCTCAGCATCGTCGTCTTCGTCCCCCAGTAATTCCTCGTCGTGGCGGTCACCGGTGGCATTCTTGCCCAGAGTAGAGCCAGCCTTGCTGTTTCCAACTCCAGCGTCGTCCTTGCCCTGATTTTTGAGTACGGCATCGTCGTCTGGTTGGAAAGCCCGCCTCATTTCCTTGATTTGAATACGCTTGTCGATCATGGATTTGACCTTGCCGAGGTACTGTGGATTTCGGCGTAGAGAGAATTCGAAGTCGTCGAATTTGAGCTTTTGGCGGCCAGCGTACTGCGCATGTTGACACGCCTCGAAGCAGACACCCTCGAGGAACTCGGTCAGAATTTCATCCACCACCCGGACGGTCTCTGGCAGCGGATTCGGCACGTCGCCGTGGGCATAAAGGAGCGCCGAGACTGACGAGCAGGGTCAGTACCAAGCGAAGGCCAGGCCGCACGAGGGCCTTGACTCACTATCCTTAGCTGGAAACGTCTCCTTGCCCACGTTCTTTCCAGCGCGCGCACGAGGCTCCATGATCAGTGTCACCCAAAGTATACCTTGTAAGCGGGTGATTACGACAAAAAAGAATGGCTTTGGCGCTCTGGTGAATTCGAGTTGTCGCGGAGCCGCAGAAAGGCTGAAGCGGCTGGATCTGAATCAACCTCGACGTCGGACATGCGCAAGGCTGGGTTGGATAACGAAGGTTAAGAGCGAAGCGCGTCGGATGAATGGCGTAAAGTGAATGAAAGCGGCTGCAGTGGGGCAGTGGGGCCATGTGGATTATCTCCACCGAGGCACGGATAAGCTCTCGGATAAACTCCGCTAACCGCCACCTTGTCCGTACGAAGTAGGAGCTGAGCTGTCTTGGTAGTTGGCTGGCGAGGTGTCGACGCATCGTCACTCCGTCGCATATCTACGATCCTTGGTGTTTTGGGACCAGTACCAGTACTTGCGACTAGAAAACCAATACCCCCAAGATGGTGAGCACAAGGGGAATTTCCTATCCTCCGGTGCTTGTAGACGTGCTAATCTGGAATCTATAGTCTGCGCTCTTCAACTTCCAGTCGCTCCTCCTCGTCATCCTCTTGCTCATATGCACGAGTGCATACGTGCACGCCATCTTCCCGACATTTATGAACAACCACAAGCAAGGGTACGACCGCGTCCCGCGTCCACAACGCGACGATGCCCCCAGCTTGCGACTGACATCATCTAACTGTGTTGTATTAGGTTCATGGGCATATTCTGGAAGGCCGCGCGGATAGGGGAGCGGCTTAGTCCCTACATAAGTCTATGTTGTGTCTTCATGGCGGTGAGCTTTATTGCTCCTTGTTGTATACCACTCTTCTCGGCTGACTCCTGCGTAGGTCTCCATGTTGGTTGGTTCCTGAGGGGCTACGTCACTGACGTGGCCTGGGGATTTTACGAGCGTCTTTGGCGCATAAGGAAAGGAGTTGGGGTTTACGACGACGGACCACCAGTTAATCACGTCGAGGCGTCGTTAAATATGGACAGTGTTTTCAGCCTGGCAAAATTGACTGTTCAAGGCCTCATCCGCGCAGACATTCGATACACCTTGTAGTGTATGGGCGGACAAATGCCAAACAGAGGCAACAACACCAATGCCAAAGATCCATTCTCAAGGCGGCTATACAACAGGACACGTACTCGTCACGTCCGCAACGGGGCAGCCGCATCTAGCCGTGTTCTTCTCGATGGTCGAGGCGTAGTTTTAGGCCGTGGGGCCAAGGTAGGGTAGGCTTTTTGTTTGACGATGAAAGTTTGGATGACTCCTGTTGCCATATCGCCATGGCGTTTACAATCATTCGAGTGTATGGGTTTCCCCTCCAAACTTGAGCGACAACAACCTAGGCTCACTTTATTCGTCGGGGCTCTGAAGCCCACAGGTGCATACATGATACAGCACACGGTTGGTGTTTGCGATCCGGAAACAATCATTCCAGATGTGAAGAACGTCGAGAGGCAGTATAATGCGAGCAAACGACGATACCCGTAGGCTCCTGTTGATTTCGGGGCCATCGGTTTCCTCCCAAAATCCGGCCTGATGGTGAGACAGTTCGTGCCGGCAACAACTCGGACGGCTCACGAAGAATGCTACCTCCAATCTGAAGCACTGCGTAGTTGGCTAACAAGTACTGCGTGCAGGTTTGTTGACTCGAGACTCTGACACTACACACTACACACTACACACTACACACTACACACTACACACTACACACTAACCTCATGTTGGTTCCTTACTTGAGCTAAATGGTACCTCTTACCTACCTCGACACACACCCGCAAAGAGGGACGCAGGCGGGCGGGCGTGTGTGGGGGGGGGGTTGTATTCGGAGCTCGCAAGAATCATCGGAACATTTCAGCTCCAGTGAGAGGGTTTCGAAATCCCAAACCGCCGGGGTGCAAGTTTCGTATGTGCCATGATTGGCCGACCTACCGACCATTGCACAGTTCGGGTCGACAACATCGTTGCCATAGTCAAGTTGTGCTAATTGCCATGATGAAAGGAATACCAGATTCAGACTCGAGCACCGGCCATGGTGCGTGTGTCCTGGAGTTGCACTCATCGTGGACAGCGGGATGGAATAACTCCTGGATCGAGTAAATCATTCGTTCGCTTGGCCCCTTGCTGCCGGATGCCTGGAGCCCGGAGGGGGGCGCAATGGGCGGGCAATGGGCGGGCAATGGCCAGGTAGAGCGTACTGTGTAGTTACATGCATACCTGGTAGTTAATCGAAGTAACTAACAAGTGATGCTACTGTGTGATGATAGCACCATTCGGTAGTACCACATACGGAGATTGCCCGGCCTGCACGGCCCCCAGCGAGCAGCCATCGTCCATCGTCGAGGCCGGTGGCCCGACCCGATCCAGTTAAAGTCGACTGAGTTGCACCAAGAACAACAACAACAACAGCAACAACAAGGCAGCGAGGGTGCAACTAGTTAACTAACAACGGAGAATACCCTCGGCATCAGAACATCATTTCATACAAGACAGCCTAGGGTTTCAGGAACGCGACAGTACCGCGCCTAGTATCACGAGTGCATGAGGCGACACGAGTGCTGGGACGAACACGTCGACGGTCGACACGTCGATCCGCATTTTGTCAAGTACTTGACGGAGCAAGAGTTACTTATTACGGATACTACGTGTGACTTTACGACCTTGTCCCCAGCTGGCTGGCTGGCCCTTCATGGTTCAAGGTTCGTCGGAGAGCGACTGAGCGGTGACCGGGGTTTTTTAATGAACTGCCAACTTCGACGCCCGTCCGTCCGTTGGGAGACCACGAATCTCGCATGGCAAGTGATTTACAGTCGAAAATCGCAGTCGGACGAGGCGGGTAACTAGGTAGTTAACTAGGTAGCTAGTACGGAGAGTGTCAAGTAAATCGCAACACCACCCATCCCAGAGTCACAGGGCAGGCCATCATCGGGTTCGGGGAAGGCCGGCAGGCTGCAGCACCGCTGCACACGTAGTTAGTTACATGCCCGGGAGAGATGGCGAAAGTCTGGTTGGTTAGTTACGCAGTCCTGACACCATGTTCGCAATCTGATGTGAGCAGTCATCATCGGTCCATTCGACCGCGACGATGATGGATGCCACCGTCACCCCGTCTCTTGTTTGTGGCCGCAACACGAACGACGGCTGCCAGCAGGATTTCTCGGAATGCGACAAAAGGCAAAGAGACGAGAAGCGCGGTACGGATACTCGGTAACTACATGGTCCAACAAAACCAACACCAACACCGACACCGACACCGACAACAACAAGTCTTACCCATGCAGTAAATAATGGCGCTGGCTGATGAGACGGAGCGGTGTTCCCGATGATTCTCAGACATGTTCGCCACCGCACAGGGACCTTCCACAGAAGGTGAAAGAGAGTCCATACCCGCGTTTCTAACCTCTTGGCTGTATGAAAGACGGGACGGGATGGTGAACAGATGGGCACGGCTAGGCATGGGCTCTCGTATCACCCAAATCCATATCGATAAGCGGCCGGATGCAGTTGTGCAACGCCGCGCTCTGACGGGACGACGAGTGAGAGAAAGAAAGATGGCTGAGGAGGGGTCCGGGGCAAGGGAGCGAGGTGAGGCGACTCGATGCAAACGGAAGCGAGTCGGAATGTTGTTGTCGAATCCCTCAATCCCTCTCCCCTCTCCCCTCCCCCCCGCCGGTGTCTCCGCCTCCTGTGGCGACCGATTACTGTGTAAAGAACCTCCCTCGGACAGGCGGTGTCAATGTCGTCGCCGTTTTGGAAAACGGTTGGCTCAACGGTGCCGTAAGTTTTGACCGCCACGAAGTTGCAGTGTCGCAGCGCAGCGACCCCATCATATAGCGGTGGGACCGCACAACTGCCACTGCAGCTCTACAGTAGTTTAATAGTCAACACGTAGTTACGGGTACCGTACCACGTACACAATAATTACTCCGTAGTTTGTGGTGTGTTGGCGTTGGTACCGATGCTACTAGTGCTGTGTAGTGTAGGCAATGTCGAAGCGCCACCCTCTCTGGTAAGTTAGTCGTGTCCGGTCCATGTGGCAGCTTTCGAGTCATTGGTCGCAAGTCTAAACCGGTTCGACACTTGCCGCCTCTCGCCTTGCCTCGTCCAGCCGTAGCGACTGCGTGGTTAACTGCTGACAGGGATGGAGCACGAGGACCTTGCGACCGCTACCTAGCCGATATGCAGCCTCGTTCTCGTACCTACGTAGCAGTCGTCCCGAAACCCAAACGCCAGACGAATATACCTCTGGGCACCAACAACACTCAACTACCCGTACGGAGTAGTTACTAGTTAACGTAACTACTCCGTAAGTATCCGTAACTTACCGTGCATGCACAAGAGTCCTCGAATGCTGTCGCCGGTCGGGGATCTGGTCTGCGCTCGTACCCTCTTCGTCCTGGTGGTTGCAGATGCGTGTCGCTTTGACTTGTGGGAGCGTTTTCACTCGCACTCGGCGCACCAGTGGCTTCGAATAAAGTCAAAAGTTGTACCTCGCAGAAGCGTAGCCAGGTGGGTGGCTGGCAGGCTGGGCTGGCTGGGCTGGTCTTGTTGGTGGCATCGATGATCGCAGTATTGGACCGGTCGTGCCATTCGTCCGTTGTCTCGAGTAACGGCCGCGACTCGCGCGGTAGCCCGGAAGCCGTTGGCTCGTTGCAAGAGGGGACTGCTAATAGTTAACTACCTGTTTGCGTCGTGATGATGTAGCCGTGTTGTTGTTATTGTTGTTTTTGTTGTTGAATTGCAGCAGACTTTGCTTCATTACTTATTACAGTGCTTGACGACGACCGGCTTGAACGAAACCTTGCAAGTTGCATACAAAAGTCTGATCGTCCTGCAAGCCACATGGCAACCAGGCACAATCTAGGTAATTGCGACGCGCGCCGACGGTCATGATTCGGAGCGAGGTCCGTCAGCAGCTTTGTCATGGGTTTCCAAATTGGTCAACTGCTGTGTACTGTGTAACAACTAGTCACGGATGGCTAGTGACCTGACTAACCTACTCCGTACTTGTTGCCTTGTTCGGTCGCAGACCCCACGGCCACGGAGGCCGATGCATGCTCGCTAGTTCCTTACCATGAAGTAACTAGTTAACGTTATTAATAATGTGCGTTGTGTAAAGTCACAAATTGTGCAAGTCCCTTGACTAGTAAGCTGGCAGCCAGGAAGGAGTAACGTTAGCTAACGTTAATATATTACCGAGCACAACGGATTGTACTTCTGTGCTGTGGGATAAATCGTCACGGGACGGACGAACCAAGCTTTGCAAGACACGCATAGCGCATAGCGCATGGCGCATAAAGACACGAGCAATCTCATGATGGAGTGGTGATACCTTAGTTGCAGTGGTAGTCTGCTCACCCGTGTATGCAGGGCCCTTGGATGAGTCCGTTTAAAATTGGGAACGCATGGGAGATTCCCATGTATCGAAATCTAGGTGGTGTCGACCCCTGGATTTGACGGCAGGCTAACCCTGCAGGGCCCATAGGCCTGGGAGCCGAATCCCGGCAAGAACAAAGTGACTATCGTTCCAGGGGTGTCCCTTCGTTTGATTTCCGATCTAACGCGCCAAAACATATCCACATTCTTCTTTTTTGCTTCTGGCGCAAGAAACGAATGTCGAGCGAGGATAACGCCACGGCTCCCCTCCCCCTCTCTCCCTCCCCCCCTTTGCAACTGTGGAATGGGGCCAAGTCAGCGGGCTCAATCATCATTAGCAGCATCAGCACCGGCACCGGCACCAGCACCAGCATCAGCACCAGCACCGGCACCAGCGAATAGGGCGAGCAATCAGCGAGGGAGACCTAACTTTAGTTGATCGACCTACTGAGTAGTTACTTCGTACAGGAGGGGGGGCGGGGGGCTAGCTGTTACCCACAAGGTAGTGACTAAGCTGTATTGGCTGTAGTCGAGGGGGCTCTGGGACGGACTTGGACACCGCTGATGGCAAGCCTGACCCTTCGTATCCATCATGTTGCAGCGCCAGCGAAGGGGAGGGGCCCGAGTCGTTTTCCTCTCGTCCAAAGATTCCCATTCCCCCTCTGCTTCTGGCGTCGCATGCATGGCCACTGCGGTGTGCGTCAAACGCTGGACGAGTTGTCAAGTCAGCAGTCGGCCAACTCAGTCGGTTGGATCAGGCCCAGAGAGCAGAGACTAATTAGTATCCACAGAGCGGCAGGAGGCGGCGTCTGGCCGCCGCGCTCGATGGCGAAAGGTCTCCGTTTCCACCACAGGATGCATGGATGTACCGGTCACGGCGTGCGTTCCAGCGCTGCGCGAAGCAACCATACCCAAGCATGCATCGAGGTGCGAGCCAACCTGAGGTGGGTGCAATGGCGCATTGAAGTCTCATTGCTTCACATCTCTTCATTTCCCGATACCCGACCATCATCCATCATGCCCACCCCCCCTTATATCTGGTGTACTGTGACGGCAGGAGTACCGGGGTACCTGCCTCTTCTTCCACTCTTCTATCTAATTTGGATTTACCGTCTCTGGTCCCATCCAGACCATCACAATCCGTCCACCCGACTGCGAAGTCACTACCTACCTACTCCGTACTCCGTACTGACTGACTGACTGTACCTACCACCACCCCGACTACCCTACCCTACCTTGCAAGGTTGCTTCTTTTAGAAACACACTCCATCCCGCAACTGCCTTTCCTTGCTTCCTCTATTTTCCCTCTTCTGCTCATTCCGTCTGTACATGCATGCATACATACACACACACACACACACAGACTTACTCTCAAAACCACCACAACCACCCACCCGTCTTTGTTGTTGGATTCTCAGTTCAGCACTCGCTCGCACACACTCCTTAACGACGGAAGAAACAAGACGTCCTCCGTTCCCTTGTCCTCAGGTCGCTCCTTCAGGGATTGTTGACTGGATCCCACGCCAGCATCAGCAGAACGCCTCAACAAGCTTCTACAAGGCCTGCCTGCCTGCTTGCTTGCTGCAAATCATCCTCAGGTGCCAATTGGGCTTGCAAGACTTGTTCTTTGGACGCGGACAGACGTCCTTGCCCGACTTGTACTTTATACAAGCAGTGCATGCTGGTTGTTGTTCTTGCTGCTGTAAGTCAAAAGCCCATACACCAAACGCCTACCCACATATGCTTGCCTATCGTGCTGCATCACTCTCGGTCTTGTTCGAATCAACGAACAGCTATTTGATCACCACAGCTGCAAGCATCCGACCTGCTTGTTCACGAGACCACCCCCCTCGTAGTACCTTGGGTGTCCAGGGCAGAGGCGCCTGTTTGCAACCCCGTTATATAGAAACCTGGAGCTGACCTTGCCGGCCATCCCATTAGCCACGCTCTTTTGGTCCTCAGTCTCATCTCATACGCCAATCTGGACCCTGTAACCGCCGGCCGCAATTGGAAGTCTTGTGCGACGCACGCAATCTTGTGGAACGCCAAGTCCACCAGTCACTGCTCTCTGCTGTTGGGAAGGAGGAATCTCGGAGGAAGAAAAAGATAAACAGTCCCCATGGGTAACCAAGGCATCGATAGTGGCATGGAAAGGAACCATCGCCGACTCTCGGAACCAAACCCAAACACCCGCGAGGATCAGATACAACAACAGACAGGAGCGGCAGAGACACCAAGTCCCGAAAGTGAAGAGACGGCTAGCAATCCCCAGACCAACTTCCCTCGTCAGCTAGCACCACTGAACGGGGGCCTATCACGCACCCCCTCGACCGGCTCGAATGCCTCGGAGGACCTATCAGCTCGAGCGACGAAGGCAAGCAACCCTCAAAGGCCGACGAGAAGTGGGTCGGGTCATCATTCCTCATCGTCCAGACCCCTAGAACCCCCGTGACGAAAGCCACACTGGGCGAGTTGGACGTCAACAAGATCGTTCACAACCCCAAGTTACGACATGACATCAACTTCGACCCGGAGCTACATTTCAGACCCAACCTGGACGGCGAGAAGGGCCGGAGGAAGCAGGACAAGGCAGAACAATTCTGGAACACGCTCCGCAGCCAGCTTCAAAGCTTCATCGCAGACCCAGTCACCTTCGGCCAACGCTACAGTCAAGGACAGGATTGGTGCCTGCCGTTGCTGTTGAGATCGGTCAAGGAGATCATCCAGACGCTGGTTCCCACTCGGGATCGCGTCTACCTTGACGAGGGACTCAATGTGGACTTGATCATGCAGCAGTTCCACAGGGGAGTAGCCGATCTCGAGAAGCTCGCATCCTGGCTGTCTGGTGTGCTCAAGTCTCACTGTGCGCCTATGAGAGACGAGTGGGTGGACGAGATGTACAACCAGCTGACGAACGGCAACCAACTGAACGACATGAGCGAGCTAGTCCAGGGAATGCGGAGTCTCCTGAGTGTTTTGGAGGCCATGAAGTTGGACGTTGCCAACCACCAGATCCGCTGCCTGAGGCCAATCCTCATTGACGACACGGTCAAGTTTGAGAAACGCTTTTTTCATAAGAAGATTCAAAGCGGCAAGCTGGATACGACCAATGCGCAAAGATGGTACTCGCTGGCCCGCCAGGAATTCTCCCCGAGCACCGGGTCTGCGACAGCCTTTGGCGATTCGGCCGTATTCTTCGAGGCACTGTCGAGAATGGTCCTGCCCTCATATACAGAATCCCTCCCGAACACCTTCCTCTTTGACGAGGAACGCATGTTCAAGCTCCGCACCGACATGCAGGATGCCATCAACTTGGAGATATGCATGCGGCTGTACGAGACTCTGGAGAAGGAATACAGAAGCTATGGATCGTCGTCGCCTTCGATTGGCGCTGTCTCTTCCCCGTTCCTCGCCACGCCCCTTTCCGACGCTTCCGCTTTCTTATGCTCCAGCAGCGACGAGGAGCTGAGCGGCTTCGACTTCAGCAGTCCCTCTTCAAGACCTGCAAGTCTCGTCTTCTCCTCGGCCGGGTCCGCCACGTCGTCTCCTCGATCATCCATGATCTTGCCCAACCCCATTACTGCGGCTGCCGACGCCAGGACAAAGTCCCGAAACCTATACAGCTCTCTCGTTGCGCTATTGCAGACATCGCCTGCTTCTCCCAGACCTAGTGAGAAGTGGAAGGCGATGAAAGACTCTTTGGCTCTTCAGATCTTCCGGTTCACAGACGCGCCTACGGAATTCCTGCTGCGCTTCGAGGACGTCCTAGACCAGCATCTTTGCGAGCCCGAGTCTGATTTGTTCCAAGAAGCAGAACAACACTTCCACGCCCGTCTGGTGGGCGCGTTGCAGCAACGAGTCCGTGAGTTGCAACCGCTTACCGGCGTCAGCCTCTTCACCGTGGCTACCAGCGGGCGTCTTCACGGAGCAGCATCCAGAGATCACTCGAGCGAGTCGGACTCTTTCGGCAACTCGGCGCGGGAAGCCCGTGAAGAGGGCGGGATTGAGGACATGGCAACCCGGCTGACGCACCTCGGGCTGCTGCACTGGAGGGTCTGGGGCCCCTTGGTCTACCAAGACAACTACGCCGACGAGATGGTCATTGACCACATGGCACAGTGAGCCTTTTCATCTCAAGCCAAGCACTTGAACCACGTACGCCTCCTCTAGTGCACATCCAGGCGATACCAGAGGAGGTCTCGTTAATACCAAATGGAGTCTAATCGGACCTGGTTTTTGATCATTACGCATATTAATACCCATCAGCTTACTCAACTTTTAATCGCGCATTCCCGGTCTACGTTCGACATCCATTACCTTGGACGTCCGACGAGTAGCATTTTCATGGGGGTTTCTGGAGTAACAACAGGGGTTGACAGGAGACGGCGTGAGAGCACATAGCTCGAGCTTTAGACTTGGGCGTTTTGTTTTTTTGTCTTTCCCGTCGCAGAGATCAGCGCAGATGCGTGTATGACATCCTTGCTGCGGAATCCGGTAACTTGGGGGGGCGAATCCTCGAGAGCTCTCGGCTCCTGCTTGCTGCGTGCGGTGTCAAGAACGCCTTCGATTTTGGGCGATATTTTCTGCACAGGGCGGCGCATCAGATATGGCGGCGATTGTATTTGTTTTTTGAGGCTCAGAGCCTAGATATCCAATAGACAGACAGCCTGCACAATCCATTACTGAATCCCCGCCGCATATTCGCTGCAGGTCCGTGGTGATCACAATATCGTGCGACGCCCAACCAGCCGGTTGTTCGGTCAAGGGGTGTAACAAAGATCAACTACTGTACGGCAACGTTCGTCATAGGGCGTCGACCGGACATGAAAGCCTTGAAAGAAGGCTGGAACCCGCAGCAGTGTTCTGTATTTTGGCTTGACACGTTGTCTCAGCGCTGAGAATGCACCTCTGCCGCGCCTCACGCCGCCCCGTTTGTCCAACTTGACGAGTACAGCGTGTGCCGAAAAGCACACTCGGTGTAACCACATGGTTGTTGGTGTATAGTCTCGTCCCCGTTTGACACCGGAGTTCTCCCCGCTGTGGCTCGCATCCAGGGGGCATGCATGGGCTGAGTGTGTAGTGCGGCTGACGGAATGCTTGTCTTTGGCGCACAAATACTGTATAGGTTTCAGCCGAGATACAGCCTTATTATTGTCGGTTAGAGAGACTGCTAACCTAGTTACGTAGAAAATATGCAAGGCGAGATACGATGCCGCCCCCCCTGACCAGCAGGGAGGAAGACTCCTTGCATAGGGGTACGAAGTATCTTTTGACCCCCCACGTGGCCAGGGGCGGTTTGCGACCGGTAATGGCCGCTTCATCGGGTTATGTGACTTGGATCCTGCATTGTCCTGGCGCGCGTGTGTGTGTCTGTGTGCGTGTGCGTTCGTGCGTGCATGTACGTGTGTTTGTGTGTTGGAAGCAAACAGAGAGCGGGCAGGGGGGGAAAGAACGGCATGGTCGATTGGCTCGGGGCACTTTCAACGCAATGACATTTCCCGCCCCCCCCCCATCGCCTTGGCCGAAATGCTCCTGCCATTCGATCCATCTCGGGTAGGTATATATATTGTCAGTCTCCTGGATTCGCTTCGCCGGCCGTGCTATTGGTCAAGCCTCTCCTTGTCATGTAAGGTGAGTGATCACGGCCGGGCACAGGGTCCGTCGGTGGATGGCGCCGGATCCGGAGGTCAGGTAGGTACCGTACGATCGACATCATCCGCCATCACGCGCCTGGGGATAGGGGGTTAGGGGGAGAGTGAGGAGAGGACTGCGGGCCGCTCTTCCCACGGGAGTGTATGTCCGGCATGTTCCTCGTGTATCGTGTTGGTGGAATACGGCGTGCCGTTGCGGTCGTGCTCGTGCATGTGAGCTCGTTCGCTCCTTTGCAGGGGAAGTCGTTGGTTGTGCACCGAACCCCCGAGTTTCGAGTTCTTCATCCCAGTGTGTTGAACATCTTGTGCTGTCCCTAGCGGAGGTGTCGAGTCGTGGCGATATCCGGCTATTCACGTCTCGAGGGTGAACATGCTCAGTGTTGTGATCCGAGTACATATTCTGCATGCTATCTGTATAATATACATACGAGTCGACGGAGAACCGAGCTGTGTTCCTTCTCTTACTGGGTGGCCTATTACGATCCCCATTCGCGCGGTACCGGCTGATGGACTCAGTGTTACAAGATCGCTCAGACTTGAGTAGGCTTCATCCGGCTCTACCTCGTTTACCGTTTGCCAGCACAAGAAGAATTTCAATACGAACCGCTAGGTATGGGGACACTTGCATGATGACGAGGTCTAGACTTGAATGCTGAACGGTGTCTGTCCTCTCCGATATTCACGATAGCATCATTGGAGTATTTTCTGACGGCTCGGCTCGCGTTCATGATGCTATCGCATCATAAGTGCTGTTGCATCAGCTTCCTCTATCGTTGTCAGAGAGTCGGTTTACAACAAGGCGCTCACTCAAAATGTGATAATGAGACGATGTACCAATTATTGTACATGCAGGTAGGGGGGGGTTATTGCTGATGCGATGCCAACATCTTTCCCTACATCTTGGACAACATGAAAAGCGGACATAGCCAGGGGTTTGGATGATTACCGAACATTTGAGGGCAGATGTACCTATGTTAACTAACCTCCAGCCCCCCCCGGATTTCTCGACCCCTTTTCTTATCCGACCCAGCCGCCTGTCTAAGGTACAAGCCAAAACTCCAAGCTCAATGACAAAGCACGCAGAGAACATCTGGTACATGCAACACAACCCTGCGCTAAACCATGTTTGTTCAATCACACTTAGCTACTGACTTGTTCGCTTTTGGTATGCCTTCCATGCCTTCCTTCGATACCTCTGGGCCTCGGACTGCGGGTCTCCGGCCTTGATGATGCCACGGCCAACGATTATGATGTCGGTCCCGCAGAGTTCAACGAGCTTCGCGGGCGTGTTGTAGTTCTGGCCCAGGCCATCACCTTCCACGACGCCATAACTGTCACCGTCCGGAGGCAATTGGCAGCCTGGAGTCATGTGGATGAAGGCATCTGAGGGGGCTGAGTTGAGACTCTCTTGGGAAATGAAACCCATGACGAAATCCTTGTGATCCCGGGCGGCTTCGACACAGGCTTGAGTGTACTCTTCGTTCATGAAGTTGCCAGTGCTCGACATCTGCGCCAGGATCAAAAGTCCTCGCTCATACGGAGGCTCTTCGATGCCGGCAAAGAGAGTCTCATCACCCTCGTCTATACGGTTCGCAAAGCGGGGCGAGTCGACAGGCTCAAAAGACTGGGTCACGGTGGTGATGGACACGATGCTGCCTTTACGGCCGTCGTGCTCTCTGTGGTAAGGGCCCGGCACAGACATCTCATTGGGCGCAAGGAGATCGTCGTCATCGTCGTCGCCGCCGTCGTCGTCGTAGCCGTTCTCGTCGAAGATATCGGAGACGGGCGTGCCGACAGAGACAGATGTCTTGACTTCGTAGTTGACGCGCGACCGCCACTTGGCTGCGGCCTCTGCGAGTGCAGACACGGCGGCCTTGCCCGGCACCATGTTGACATTGACGATATGTGCCCAGTCAATGATGCGGGCGGTGCCAGCCGTGTATTGCATCTGCACGGTGTTCCCAATGTCGCCAAACTTGCGGTCCTCGAAGATGAGAAAGCCGTGCTTCCGGGCGAGCGTGGCCAGCTTGGCGCCGGTGCCGGTCTGCGGGTTGTAGTCCCAGCCGGCGACGAGATCGTAGTGCGTCTTGAGGACGACAATGGAGGGGCCGACCTTGTCGGCCAGGTGCAGCAGTTCGCGGGCGGACGTGACGTCGGCACTGAGACATAGGTTGGACTGCTTCAATTCCATCAAGCGGAACAGGTATTTGCATAGTGGATGCGACGAGTTCTTTGATCTGTCGGTAAAAGTCTCCTGGAGCGTCGGGTGTCTCGGCCGGTCGGCGCACATGTTGACGGTTGAGGTGAGATGTCGCGGGTCTGTCTGCGGGGTGCGAGTGCGAGTGCGAGTGCGTGTGGTCGTGTAGACGTGTGGGCGTGTGCGCGGTGATGATGACGACGATGGTGATGGCGGCGGTGTTGTTGTTGTTGTTGTTGTCGTTGTGCGGACTACAAGTTGGGCGACACGGTCGTTTTATCATGAAATCGTGTCAAATGAAGGGAGGAGACGAAACCCGGTAATTGCTAGAGACGCAGTCATGTATCGTACTACTTAAAGCCCCAAGCAAAGTCGATCCCCGGTCTGTTTTTGGAGTTGTTGTTACTTTGAAAACGGGGTGCGGGTTATGGTTCGATTTTCTGCTGCGCGGCGCCGAAGATGGGCTTTGGTTGGGCTCTCCCTCTCCGTTCTGGACTTGCACTGAGCACTCAGCAGGTACTTGGCTAGTCAAGTTAGTTACTGTCTCCAGTGGGGCCGGATGATGTCAATGCACCCGGCTGCAACCCGTATTGAAGGGCCCTAGGGTAGTTCATAACTTGGAGGGGGGCTGTTGATTTATTGCTTGGAATACAGGAGATTGCCCGAGTGCGTGGGCCAGGCAGAAAGGGAAAGTGAACCGTTTATATTATCTGGAGCTGGAACGATGCAGCCAGAACGTGCCTACTGCCTGCTGGAAACGGGACGACGGGACGGCGGGAAGAGGGGGCACAGGTTAACGTACTGTTTACTTGTCGAAACGAGACGAGGAAAGCGGAGAGTCAAGTTCCTAGGTACTCGCAAATGTACTTCTGTCGGTACTTGATTAGCTAGTTATATGGACAGCCTCCATCCTCTCCTCCCTCTAGTTAACCCCCCCAAAACAATCAATCTATGGA
Source organism: Arthrinium puccinioides (assembly GCA_022414665.1). Classification (NCBI taxonomy): domain Eukaryota; kingdom Fungi; phylum Ascomycota; class Sordariomycetes; order Amphisphaeriales; family Apiosporaceae; genus Arthrinium; species Arthrinium puccinioides. The sequence continues at coordinate 2,189,422 of JAIUNF010000005.1, forward strand.
TGGTTACAATTAGGCGCGGAGGGGCTGAGGTGTGACCATTTACCTCACGCCTGCAAGCAAATAGCATCTTCATGACGCAACGCTACTACTTCGTAACGTTCTCCGTACTTGAGCTGTAATTAGTTAGGGCGATCCTTTAGCATGAGGCCCCGTTCTGTACCCAAAATCTCACAAGACTTTGTACATACACAGTAGCTACCATACTTGACCGCTCACGCTCAACCAAAGTCCAGAACACATCTCACTCTTTCTCTCTGCCATGCACCATCTACGGGAGGGGGTTCACTTTGGAACATGTCTCTCTTGTCGTCAATTGACCCTTAACCTATGTAGACAGCACTCACTGCCAGCGCCTTCCTCCACACCCAAAATACGCAGACGATAGAAATACCTGTACCTAGTCACACACCCAAAATATGCCGACGATAGAAATACCTGTACCTAGTCTCCTCTACGTTTCGTACTGCACTATAAATTATTAATGGGACGTTTCCACGTTAGGTAACCACCTTTGCCTTGGTGCATGCTTCTTATTATGAGCGTGCAGTCAGCTGTTACTACCTGGTGGCCTCGCGTCAAACCGGCCGTGGTCCAAACCTCAAACATGAAAAACCTTGCCGACGATCTCACTTACAGTGAAGTAAGTAGACTTTGTGTTCTCCAACCACGGCAACCCCTGTTGCGACACCCTCTTATGAAGTGAATCAGTACACGATGTGGTCCTCCCGTCTACGGCAGTCGCAATGAGAACAAAAACGACCTCACTTGAAACCTGACACAAGATGTGTTTTCACAACCTTGGGTTGTTTCGCTGGTAGCTATAGTTATCTACCATGGCGCCGACATGGCCAAGAGGTGTCTAGACCGCCAAGTGCGATCTAGACCGTGCTAGATGACTGGCAGTTTGTGAGCGCCTATTCCCATCCGTGTGACCACAAGCTCGCAATAGGCGCGCCGTGGGGACGACAGAGGACAGAGGCTGCCCGGGCAGTTTTTCAAACATGGAGAGACAAGTGCTCGTGTTGTTAGAGTTTCCGTCAGCTAGATCATGTGCCCGCTTTCTAGTTTACTACACGATACGTACTCATGCTGCCATTTGGATCCTCGAACGATGGGGGGATTATATCATCGACGCACCAAGGCTGACCAAGGCTCAAGCTTCGGGCGCGGACGAAAGCAAGATGCATCCGTCCTCGGGTATTTGAACTTGTACCCCTCCCTTCATAAACAGCCTCTAGAGATGACGGGCGCGTTTGATATCCATGTGCACCATCGGTTTCTCTACCGTGACGTCTCGAGGCTCGAGCAGCGAATGTCCCGACTCCCAACACCGAGTGCATGCAACTCAAGATTCTCGGTCCAATAGGTGCGGTTAGCAGAAGCGGGCCGAACGTGTCCAGACTCTTTCCAGCGAGGTGACCCAAGCTGCTGGTAACACACATGCGCGGCCTCGGGCGGGGCTCCCACATGCACGGAGTAACACGTTACAGCGATAAGTTGACTAACGTCAACTAGGTAACTACTTACGGATTACGGATACCCTCGTGAACAACTAACCACGGTACTCCGTAACTACGGAGTACTCGCTCGGCCTCCCCTTTGGGTACATACAATCTCGGGTCAGGCAGAGCAGGGCACGCGGGTATCTGTAGCCTCGTAGGAAATGGCAACTGCAACAAACCAAAACTGTCCAGTTGCTTAGTTGTCGGACATATAATGGTGATTCATGCGCAACTGCGTACCGTTCGTGCCGTAACTTGGAATTTACACCAGTAGTACATTCATGTCGGGTCTTGGCGAATACAGTACCGGCGAAAAAGGGTCCCGCGATCCAGTCGCGAGCTAGGCCAAGACCCCTGGCCGCGGGTCAGTGGTCGTCATTGCCTCCGATCAAGCCGAGATGGATGATGGATGATGATACGAGAGCTTCGTGTTTGTTATCTATCTCACAGATTGCCCACCCCGCAACGTACCTAACTAACTTTAGAGACTTAGTCGACCACATTTATTTCCCGGTTCCATCGCTGTACCTCATCAGCCAGTATCCGTGGCGAGCCTCTCTCTTTTACCGAAGTACGGATATCCATTACCTACTTTCTAATCCACTTCAATTTCCTGTTGCCGTCTTTCCGGCCGGGAGCTACGGTGTACGGAGTACTCAGTACTGTGTACTAGAAGCTTGGGGCACTCAAATCGCTAGTGCTGCGTCAGACGCAACGCGGCGCAACGCAACGCAACTTTCTATTCCTGCCTGGCCCTGCCTGGCCCTGCCTGCCTGCTTGCCTGCTTGCTTGCTCGCTCGTGCATGTGGATGGGAAGAAAGATTTCCTCCCGTCGCCGTCCGTCAAACCCCCCCCAACCTCTGTCCTGAACGCCTCGATTCGACCGGACCCGTCTCTGTAAGCGGCCTCGGACCAGCTTTCCAACTTTTTCCAACGGTTGCGCGCCAATCTGTCCCAACCCTTACCAACCCACAACACAAACGTCATGTCAGTCCGGCAGACCCGACGACAGGCAGCGCTGGCTGCCGCGAGCGCAAACGAGTCTGAAAACGATACACCGACTCGGGTTCGATCATCAGACCAAGTCGCTTTGAATGGCGACGAGTCAAACCCCTCGGCCGCCCTGTCACAGGCGAATGCCGCCGCCGCCGCCGCCGCCGCCGACGACGACGACGACGACGTTCCTGAAAATATATTTCTCTTCTGGCCCAACCTCATTGGCTACTCGCGCATCGTCCTAGCCATCGCGTCGCTCTACTACATGCCGCTACACCCACGAACATGCTCCTTCCTCTACAGCATCTCGTGTCTGCTCGACGCCCTGGACGGTTATGCGGCGCGCTACTTTGAACAGTCGACTCGCTTCGGTGCCGTGCTCGACATGGTGACAGATCGGTGCACCACATCCTGCCTGATCGTCTTCCTATCCACCGCGTTCCCCCGATGGTCCATCATCTTTCAATGCCTGATCTCGCTAGATCTAGCCAGCCACTACATCCACATGTATGCGACCCTGTCGATGGGAGGTTCCGACACGAGCCACAAGTCTGTCGACAAGTCGCGCAGCTGGCTATTGAACCTTTACTATACCAACAAGACGGTCCTCTTCGTCTGCTGCGCCGCCAACGAGCTCTTCTTCATTGCCTTGTACCTCCTGTCGTTCTCTTCGCCGCTGCTCTCCCCACAGCTTCTGCAGCAAGTCGACCAGGCCAAGGCCGCTGCCATACAGGGCGGCGCCCAGGTCAACAGCTCCATGCTGCGCCAGCTCTTTACCAATCCCTACAGCGCCGGCGCTCTCGAGCTTGCTCGCGCCAACAAGATGGACTCGTTTTGGCCTTGGGTTCTGGCCGGCGTCAGCTTCCCCATCATGGCCATCAAACAGATTCTCAATGTCGTGCAACTGGTGAAGGCCTGCAAGTGGATCGCTGAAGGTGATGTGGCTGCAAGAAAGGCTGCGGGCTTGTCGCGAAGGAACAAGAGCAAGAAGAATGCGTAGGCGACGACACGGCACTGCGAAGGAGATGTCGGGTTGCACAAGCCAGATGTGCGAAGTGGTCCAATCAGGACGATGACTGGCGCGACCTTGAGGACGCGGTCTACGACTAGGGAGTGTTAGCCTTGACGAGCTATCACTAGGGAAACCGGACCATGAGACGTAAGCAAAGCGGTACATACTCTTCGAAGAAAGAAGAACGGCGGTTATATGAAACCCGTGGGCACAGGCAGGGAGGCCTGGCGGGCTGGGACTGTAGGCAACGGGTTGCCTTGGCAGACAAGAGGACCTCTGCATGAGGATGGCGTCGTTACTCTTAGATGGTATTGGTATTTGAGGAGCGTTTCCCGGCGGATAGCCATCCAACCCCTATAATTTCGACAGAAGTATGATCAATGATACGAAGAAGGAAAAATAAAAAATAGTATTACACCATCACTATCGATATCGTTGCCACTAACAGCCCTGCAAGTGGTCATGATTGTCATATTCGCTTCACCGTTTAGGCATAGGTTACGAAAGGGCGGTCCCGACGACGAAGAAAAGCTCATCCTACCACGTATTCCAGCATTGGGAACTAAACGTGGTAACCTTTGACATGTACTTGAACAACGTGATAGAATCAAGGGCTACCTGAAGTTGCTGCGCGGCGAGGTCTATCAAGTCGGAGCTATGGTCGCTGCAAGAAGGAGATGGCCAGTCCTAACACCCCTGCTTGGGATTTCAGGGTAAGTTGCCGAATCAAAGGGGCGCCGAACCCGGGGCTCAGGGCACGACTTGCTAAGTTCTAGAGACACCCTTATGGGCCGGTAGCAGGGTGAGATAGAACTATACCCACGCTAAGCTAAAGGGAGTGCAACAACGGCTTTGTCTACTGTCGACTTGCGTACCTTCAAAGCTCGCCTCCGCCCAGGGAAACAGGTACTTTGGTGGTCATTCTCTCGCACGGCCTGAGCCGACGGGGCAGCAGTAGGGTCACTGCAATCCCCGCATATATTATTAAGTATTGGCAGGTTGTTGTCAATATTGTAGGTAGTTAGGTAATCTTGCTGTCAGCAACTCTTGGTCGTTTTGGGGTGAGTGTTTGGACTTAGGGGGCTTGGTGTCAATCCTTGATTAGGTTATCCATCCCTAAATTGTGAAAGCCCCCCCACCCCGAGATTCTGGACTCCGAGGGCTTGCCGACTGCATGTGCCGCGATGCTCAACCGGAGCGGAAAGAGCGCAGTCAAAGTTGGTGTTGTTATCTGCAGCCTAGAAGCTGGAGGCGGCCTGATCACCCTCGACGTTTGGGAAAGGGGCCATATTTAGATAGATGACTAGCTTGGCCGTTCGATTGTGTAGTTGGGGGCCAAGTCACAATCGAACAGGTAGGCGAAGCTGCGAAGAAGTATATGCCCGAGGGCAGAGGCGTTGTGAACGACCAGGCCCCGTCGTCACCTTTGCATGCCATCTCGTAGAGATGTTTGCAATCGGCAGACGGCCACGAGAAAACCTCACAGTCACCGGCGTGGTACTCCTGCGGGAGTACTCCGTACATGCTGAAGGTCCTCATAGTCGTATAAAACTGGTCTGTAAGGGGCCGGGTGCCTCCCCTAACCAAGACCTAGGTAAACAAGTCAGTCATTATCTAGCTTCTTATCAAGGATCTAGAGCACCCTCTGAGCTGTCGTGTTAAGAAGGCTGAAATTCACCACGTATCACTGTATCATTGTATCGCCATCGCCGTTTTGTTTAGTCTGCGCCGGTACATGACCGTCGTCGACCGGGTGATTGCTACCTACACTCCTCGTGTGCCCTAGGGCGGGCCTAGGCTAGGGGCTAAGGGCCTAGTTAAGCAGGTAATCCCACCGGTCAAAAGTTGGTAGAAAAACGTAGTGCTTGGGTTGGTTAATCATGGATGATGATGGATGGGCGCTGCAGGAGGGATTGTCGCAAACAATGACAACCTCACCCGCTAGTTACTTGTCGAGTTATAGAAACACGGAGCCAGCTTCTGGATGACGAGCCATGAATATAAGGGGCCAGGGCGACCTGTCGGATTCCAGCCCGAGCTGAGTTCCAAATGGCATCAGCCATTCTTCGCCAAAGCTAGCGCGCCGTACGGAGTAGCAGTAGCGCACATGCTGCCCCACATGAAGCTGCTGCTTGCGGCTGAATGAATGACTGATCCCTGCCCTCCTGCGCGCGTATGGTCCGTGCGCGCAATCAAACTGCCAAACCTCCAAGATCGCCTTCAAGATGATGGATTCACTCATCACCTGTGGTTGCGCCACTGCGAATGAACCTCCGACCACGTCAACTTGAAACCGGGCACTCGAGCAGCCACATAATTACGACGAACAATGACCTGAAACTTCCAACAATCACGCTGTAGGTACCTACCTGATGGTCATTGTTTATTGAAAAGTTGGGCTCGACCTACGCGCCTGCCTTTCTTTCACTGTACCGTCCGTACCAGTCCACCTTTTACTGCCAAATCGTACCTTCCGGAGTTGCTGATTTCAATCCTACACGCACCTGCCCAACTCCTCTGATAAAGTCAAGCACGACGCGCCTTTCACCCCAACCCAAAGTTTCCACTCAGCTTGTCGCGCATCAAACGCATTCGCTGTTGCCATTGTAATCGTGACAAAACACTGCAATTTCATCTTTGATTTCACCAAGAACCGCACCTTTCATCGCTCATCAGTCTTTTTGATCGCACACATGCCCCCTCATAGAAGTCTACGTACTCCCCCGGAAGCTGCCTTTTCCTAGTTCACACTCAGGCGTGCAGTTGCGCCTGAGATCATATTTGGCCTCGCCCTCCAAAACCTTCACATCAACCCTCATATGACCACATGCAAATACACTGACGCAGCAATTTGTACCTTCCTCTTCAAACCACACCATTAACATAATGTTGCAGTTTCCGCCGCCTTCCCGTTACCGGTCAAGCCGGCTATTTGCGTCGTCGTCAGCATTGGAGCTACATTCCACTACTGACGCCGACCACTTCCTGACTTGTATAAAGTGCCGCCGTCATCGCGAGCTGGACACGCGTAGAAAGGCAAATAACAGTCACGGCATCGGACGGGACGTCGCCCAGTCACTTGGTACTGCAGTCGAGACCCCCTCGCAGAGCCGTCCGCGTCGCACGTACAGGGCCTTCAAGGTTCCCGAGTCACCTGGGCAGGTGGCTTTCCAGCTCCCGGGCAAGAGATCACCCGTTTTACCCACAAGCACACCGTCCCCGGCACCTCTCAGGCGAGCTGAGCCTCCGGTACCAAGGCCGATTGGCGACACCCAGCTTCTGCGGCATCGTTTTCTGAAGAGACACTCCATAGAGGTCCAGGGAGGAAAGGAGGAGGAATTTGAACTGTACCGACAACGTTGGGAGGACTACGCAATCCTGTTACCGAATTGCCCGTCGTACTTGAAGCATCGTCCGCCATCCCAGGGAGCTCGAAGCTTGAAGCCCGAGACCGTTCGAGCAAAGCTCGATCGACTTTACGCTCGCCGGCGCCGCGAACCCAACCCTAAGGTTCCGCGCGCATGCTACCAAGGAATCGGTCACAAACGTTCGAAGGAACGACCTAAAATCTTCACAGAAGACATCCAGCCACTTCCGCGTCGTATCGCCATCCCTCGGCCAAGACTGCCGTCAACTCCTCCCCTTCTTACTCCTGTAGGCCTTGAGGCCACTCATCAGAGCCCACCTCGTCACTCCAGAATGAGTAATACCTTGGATGGTGTTATGGGCTTCTTCGGGGCTGTGACAAGCGGTGTCCAAACTGTCTTGTCGGCAGTCGGCCGCCATCTGAGCTATGTGCCAGCGAACTTGGCGGACCAAGAGCCTCCCCAAGATGACAGACAACAAGCATCCAAACGCCGTCGTACCGAAGATTTAGGGCCTAGCCATGCTCAGCAAAAGGAACCGGCTTATGGAAACCCCATGGATATCGATGATCCCATGGATATCTGCTCACCTACCGGCATGCCCATGTTGTCTCCTCCCGCGTCTCCTCCTCACCCTTCTCCCCGTTCCTCGGTTCTCATGCAGTCCCTGCGGCATCAATCTTTGGGCTCTGCCGACTTGACGGCTTCGAGAGCTTTGAAGCAAACCCTCCCAAGACATATTAGGCCTAAACGCGTTCCTGACGGCAACCGAGCCTTGAGTCTGTCGCGAGACAATGCGCGTCGATCTGTCTCTCAACCTGAGGCAAAACAACAACGCACAACTTCACATGCTTATGTCATGCCAGGGAGCTGGGTTAATGATCGGGCGCCCGAGCCTGAACCGCAGCATGCACCTATCATTCCCGCAAATGAATCTTCACCCTATCCCTCGCCTTCACCCGAACCCGCTCAGCATGATCAAGACTACAACAAACCCCGATCGAATCCCATGCCGGGTGCTTGGACTAAGAATTTCACGCAACCTGAGCGGCAGGATATGCCACAGAAGAATCGTCAAGATGCGCATTCACCCGAGCCTTGGTATGCAAACGGCTCACCAGCAGTGTACAAACCAACGCAAACACGCACAAGTACTCCGTTTAAGCCCGCCAGTCAAATCGAGCCAGACAGATCCGATCCTGAGGCGCGTTATTCAACACGCGATGGGTTTTTTGATGACGATGTCAATTTCATGCTACCTCACTTTAAAAGGCTGGACTTGAGGCCTAGCGAGGCAAAAATTCAAGAGTTACATGACCAGAAGAAGGAGCGCATAAGACTGCTTATTAAGGCTGAACAAGAAGCCAAAGAGAGAATTCTCGAAGAACGCCGGGCTGCTGAGCGCGAAAAAAAACGCCAGGAGTTGGATGAGTGGAATCGAAACCTTGACAACCTTGGATTACGTAAGCCCAAGCAGCACATGATCAAGCCCCTCGAAGGCAAATGGGACAAGAAGATTAAGGACTCGATGACCCAGGCTAGCGTCACGAGTGCAGGACCCGAGGTCTTGACCCTGACAGCTCGAGACTTCTCTCAACTCATTCCCGAGACGGTGTGGTTAAATGATAGCGCCGTACAAGCTCCCCTGAACCATTTAGCAGCTGCCATCCACAAGGCTGCTGGGGTTGTGTTGAAACGCGACACCCCCAAGTGTGTCACTTGCGGCCCTTTCTTTTGGACGAACCTTGTGGAGAGAGGGCCTGAAAACAGAGAACGCATGTTCAAGCGTACCTGGGGCATGTTGCCCGAAAACTTTCTCCGCATTGAGACTGTCATTATGCCTATCAATGCCAACAGCCACTGGACATTCATCCTCATCCGTCCAAGCCGCCGCGAGATCGCGTATGTTGATTCAATGGGTGGTAGATATCGTCGCCAGGAGCGCCTTGACACAGCGCTGAAGTTCGTCGAGGTGTTTGTGGGCCCAACGAGGTGGAACGCTGATGAATGGAAGACAATCGACCTCAAGGTGCCCAAACAAGCGAACGGCTACGATTGTGGTATGTTTGTCATCACCAACGCGATCTACCTTGCGTTAGGGATTGACCCCAATGAATACGCTGAACATGAGCTACCCCTTCAAAGAAAGAGGATCGCTGCCATGCTACTGAACGGTGGCTTCACTGGCGAATTTGATCTGGCCGACCTCTAAGGCCATGCGTAGCCTGAGAGGAGGCAGTGGAGTGTAGGTGTAATTGGATCTGGATTTGGGTTGATTGAGCGCGCATTGGCAGAATCCTGATGGAGTAGTCTGGTTTGAAATTTGATAATTTGCAAAATTACGTTGGCAGGCAACATATCGGCAGGCGTTTTTGTGCCCTCGCTTGGCTATTTGCCCGATATAAATCGGCACGATATGCCGGTAACACTACGATGGTTCGTAGTGTGTATGCATCGAGACCGGCTAGTTATATGGATTAGACAGCGAGATCCGTTCACTCCATGCAGTCAAGCAAGTTGATTCGTCACATGAGCATGGACAACATGTAATTATTTCGAATGGGTATCTTCGATTCATTCACTACCTGCAAAACTGATCAGGTAGCTTCGTGCTCACTCAACAGATATGCGTCTATCTGCGGTATAAAACTTCCTCGAATACAAACAGAGCATTTCCCCTTGTAAGTGTTCAACGCCAGGCCAATGCAAGTGTGGGAGGACCAGGCCGCAAAACAGGCCCGCACGATTCTATCCTGCGAGTATTGTCGCATGACCACTCCTCTCCTCTCTCCTCTCTCCTCTCTCCTCCCTCCAAGACATGCCAAATGGAAACCTATTTTCGGTCTCGCAAAAGAACGATTCATCTTTCCAGAGAGCAATTTCGCGACATCCCGAGTGAGGCCAGCATCTTCAGTGGAGGTCCATGAGGATCTTCGCTTTTTCATAAACAATCCAGGTGATACTCAGGGCGGGAGCGACCTTGAGCAAGTTTGGCGTGAGGCCCTTGTACAGTCCTCTGTAGCCCTCGTTCCTCCAGGTCTGGCGCGCCACGTCCGCAATGCCCGTGTACTTTGCGGGATGCATCTCGGTGCCTTGGGTCTGCAGACGGGTGCGGAGAACATTGAGGGGATAGACGACAGTGGCTCCCAACGCGCCGGAGAAGGCGCCCATAAGGCCAGTGGCCCAAGTGGGAAGCTGCACGTCCTCCTCATGGACGCCGCGCTCCTTGGCTTTGCGAGCGACGTAAGTCGTCTTCAAGACGTCGAAGGTTGCCATGTCGATTGCCGAGTAGGGGAACATGCCAATGAGACCCATGGTGACCCCACGGTAGGCTGCTCTGAACTTGCCACCTGCCCACATCTTGCGCCAGGTTTGCAGGAGTAGATCATTACCACGAGCGCCATTTTCGACATACTCGGATTGAAGTCTGTAATGCTGGGTTAGGGAGGATGGTGACGACGTTGTAAGAAGTTGCAAACTCACCTGAACTTCAATGTATCCAGGGGATAAACACAGAACCTGGGACGCTTAGTCAGTTATGGATCATTGTGCCTGCAAAGGGAATACTAACTGAGCAGTCATGCCCGCAAGTCCACCGGCCGTGAATTTACTGTAACTGTTGATTCGTTGGATGTCGCCATGACCTTCAATGGCCGCCAAAGCTTTCTTTGCTGCTTCATATGACCCAAACTAAACCGTTGTCAGTAGCGAAGACCTCTTTGCCAAAGAAGATGACAAGCTCACTCTGATTGCGGTCTCTGGCATGATCTTGACCACGTTGAGTCCATTTCCTGAGAATAGTCAGTGACTGTAAGGATATGCCTCCCGCTCTGCGAACGTACCAGCCCAGAATCCCCTTATGCCGCCAGACTTGTACAGCTCAACGACAGCCGTGCCGAAAGACCTTCCGCTGTTCACCAAGGCATCCACGGGTCGGCCCTGCTTGGCTGCACTGAGCGCTGCACGTGTCGTTGACTTGGTGTTAACAAGCAGGTACACCTTGAGTCGATCAAGTGGAGCAGTGGCAGTACGAGAAATACCCCCGCCGCGGCACCGGCGATGTAATAGCCTGTGTGGGGGAGGTATTTGATCAGCCATGTTTCCTCGCCTTCCGGCACCTCTGTCAATCCAGTGTCAATATCATGGTCCGGCTCCGGAACAGTCGTTGCGTGTTTTCCATGTAGGACATGCGAAGTTCTTTGCGCCGCCTGAGCATACTGCACGTTTAAGGAATCCATGGCGATCTGTGGCCTATCCTCGTCTGTCTCGTCCGTGGGTGGTAGTGTGGGCGAATCGGCCGCCAAGCCTCCATACGATGATGAATGTAAAGAAAAGTGTGATGATGAAGGTTCAGAGGAAGATGGACCCGAGGCTCGCTTTGCTTGGGGTTCCCCAGATGAAGCGAGCCTTAATAGGGAACCGAAAAGAAGTTGAATAAGGAAGGTGAAGGTCGTACCTATGCCCTGCAAAGTTTCGTCACTAAGGACCGAGTCTCCCTCCGAGTTCAGCACAACGGCTTCGGAGTAGATGGTGAAAATCCCACGGAGTGTTGTTGATGCTTCATTGTTGGGCATAAAAAGGAGGAAGTCCCTGTAGTTGGCAACTCAGGTCAGCCATCGCGTGCCTTCCAGAGCTCACCCTAGGGACCTATATGCCCCAGTGGAAAAAAACACAAGAAGCCAGCCCCCAAGGCATGACTGAGGTTCAGTGTGACTATGCGCCGACAAATATGGCACGAGTGCCCACAGGAGGAAATGCTCGGCTGGAGGGTACGCTCTGAGCGATGGGAACAATCAGGAAAATGCAGACTTACCGCCACTCGTCAAAGCTGATGTAGCCGTCCTTGTTCAGATCCATGTCCTCGAAGAAGGACTGGAGTCTGCGCATAGGTATGGCCAGACCAGCACGTTGAAAGGCGGCTTGGAGCTCGCCCTTGTCCAGTTTTCCGTCGTTGTCGCGGTCTACAGACTTGAAGAGGAGGTAGAGCTGTCGCTCAGCTGCCTCGACAAAGGTTTTGAACTCTGTGCAGGGAAGTCAGTCTGGCGCCGGCGCATTGCGTGATAACCCAGGCGGTGTGTGCTAACCTTCGTACTGAATCTTGCCATCTCCGTTTCTATCCACCGTGTTTGTGATGTCCTTAAGCAGAGCATCGGCGTTCTTAAGAGCTGCCATGGGACAAGGGGTTAGCGACTGGTAACCGGCCAGGCACCCTGGCAATCGAAGCTTGGTAGCTGGGCTGGGCTGGACTTGACAGGTCGGGTCAGGTCAAGACTCGAGGGGCTCACTCACGATGGTCAATCTTGCGCAGTCCACGCTGCAGCGCTCGCCAGTCCAGCTCGCCCTTCTTTTGGTAGTCGAGCTTCTTCCACAGCTGCTCCACGCGCGCATCGCGCTGGTTTTGGGTTTCCTCGATGCCCATCTCCATCTCTGTGATCACATCCGTTGCCTTCATGTTCGGGACCCAAGGCGCATCGTTGGCGGGCGGAAGCGGTCGCAGACAAAGTCGCACAAGGTTACGGATACGGCATCGCGGGGTTGTGTGTTGTGTCGAGGGTGCTGGCAAGGAGATAACTTGGGTGTTGAAGCTGGCTGGCTGGCTGCTCTCATCCCCCTCTCACAAGGACAAGGCACAATCGATGTCGGTTGTTTCTCGACCGGATTGAATTCCCCCAAATCCCGATCAACTGGAGCTCAAGACAGGTACTTGAACGGCAGGGATCTGGGCTGCTTGGACTGGAAGCACTAACCGCTCGGGTGCGCTAATATCGACATCGTTAGTGTGATCCCTTTAGACGCACTGTACAGTGTCACGCGGTCGCTCACCTCTTTTGGACAGTGTTATCTTGCCGGATAACGGTGCAGTGGTCCCGACAGCCATAAATCTCCGTACTCCAAGTGGCCAATCAGCCTTATCTCTTCCCTTCGAGCAGGCGATACGTACCCCCTTAATATTACGCAGTACGAAGTAGATAACTCTTTTAACTACTCTGTACGTAGTACTGTGAGTTGGAGAGCTAACGTTACCATGTACGTGGTAGTTACGGTCCACAGAGTACTTCGTACCTTCCCCAGCCATATCTTTATCCATCCTATCCCATCCCATTCCATCCCATCCTACCCCATCCCACCACCTTAGCAGCCTTGTGACCTGTGAGCACCAGCCCAGGAAGGAGATGCCCATCACCAGGCGTGGCCCTGGGCGACTTGGCCGAGGTCATTGACACGACACTTACCTGCTCAGCACCACCACCACAACCACAACCACCTGCTCATCTCCACACTTTGGCCACTGGCCGAACTGCAAGATTTACGCGCCATGGCGGCCAGTTTCTGGGAGTCGAGCCAACGCCGGTTCTGGCTCTTCTCCAAAGAAGAACTTGAGCAGACGAGGGAGCAGTTCCGAGTCGATGAGCAGAATCTGGCACAGATGTATCCTCTTCCCGAGTGGAAACAGCTGAACATATACTTCAACCAACGTAAGAACCAGCCCGGTACATGACCGCTTCCACCTCATTCGGCCACTGACCCGGACACCCGAAATAGAGATCAGCCGGCTTGCCAAACGAATCAACACACGCCAACAATGTGTCGCTACAGCACAGATCTACCTGAAACGCTTCTATTCCAAGAACGAAATCCGCCGAACCAATCCGTATCTGCTGATATCGACTGCGTTGTATCTGGCCTGCAAGATGGAAGAGAGCCCTCAACATATTAGAATGATCGTTCAGGAAGCTCGATCCCTCTGGCCAGGTTCGACTATGTACAACTAGCTTGCCTAAGCCACGTACTGACTGTAGAGTGTTCAGATTTCCTCGTAGTCGATACCACCAGGCTCGGCGAATGCGAGTTCTTCCTCATCTCTGAGATGAACTCGCAGCTCATCATTCACCAGCCCTACCGAACCCTGACGAACCTTCAGGGTGACTTTCTCATGTCCCAAGACGAGATCAACCTCGCCTGGTCCATTATCAACGATCACTACATGACCGATCTTCCCCTATTGTACCCGCCGCATATCATCGCCTTGACCGCCATCCTGCTGTCTCTAGTTCTGCGGCCCAACTCGGTTCCGGGCACCTCGACGGCGGCGAACATGGCCAACGCCACGGCAGCATTGGCTCAAGTGGGAATCGGGCGGGGGGTCTCCCCGGATCTGGGACAAACAGCGGTCGGACGACGCCCGGCGGAGCTTCTGTGGACAAGGACAAAGTGCCAGACCCTCGTGTCAGCAAACTCCAGCGCTTTGCGGCGTTTCTCGCCGAAAGCCAGGTCAGCATTGAGGGTATGGTAGATTGTACACAGGAGCTGATATCTTTCTACGAGATTCATGAACAGTATAATGATAAGGCCACCAGGGACCAGGTCAACCGTTTTGTCAAAGCCAGAGGATTAGACAAGTCTTCCTAGCATGGCAACGCAACCTCTTGGAAAGACCGGTTTAGATATGTAGAAAAGCAAGCTAGAGGGGCGGGCATAGGGACCTGAGATAGGTAAGTCGTGTCGTCAGACAGGCACCGAAATTGAAGGCAGCTGCACCGGCATGCCTGCCAGCATCATCTCGCCATGTGCGGACGGTATGCCTAGGTGCAGCTAGTCATGTGTATACCACTTCACCGCAACGCTTCTCAACGCACCAGCACATTACTTGTATTCCCGCCAGTAAGTATCAAATGAATGTTCTTCACACTTTTAGGATCATCTTAACACGGATTTAAAAACAGAAATATGAGAAAAAACACTTTGGTTCCTATGCAAAATCATGCCCCGCGTAGTGCATGTATGCCGCCATGCGGAACGTCGTGTTGTAACCGTTGAAGCCAAAGCGATTTATTGTACGGGGATTCATAGCAAGCTGACACTCTGGGTTGACCCACAGAATCGTTTGCCGATAACTAGACGTCACAATTACTACGTACTGTGGTAACTTAGTTAGTGGTCAGGCTACACATGGCGATGGCGGGGTTGCCGATCTTTTCCGAGATTCTGGGACGATCCGACATTTCCAACCCAGTACCTCCGTACCATAGTAACGACACAGTAAACTATCCGTACCGTAGTACTACGCAGTACTGTGGTACCGTAGTTACCTATGAAGTAGTACTCCGCAGGTAGAGCAAGAAGCTTCGGAAACTTACGTCGTCGGGATCCCACGGCGACCAGTGGGCTGAATAAGATCCAACAAAAATAATGTAGTTCCGTGTACCGCAGTACGGAGTAACTCAAGTCTGCATACGTAAGTTCGCATGTTCAGGTGGCTATCGTTTCATTCAGCAGTAGGTTCGCTTCTAACTAGTTAGTTAGTTAACGTTAGTACCTTGCATTATCTGGCCAGCGCGGCGCCGACCGCCTCATCAGCCGACCATCAGCAAGCGCTTGAAAGTGTCGCATCTGTGGCTGGGGAAAGTGTTGCTTGTCCAAAAGCGGTGGGGAAGGGTGCGCATGCACGGATCACACAGTACCTGGCGGCTGCGGGCTGAGAAAGTAGCGGACCTTCATCAGGCTGGATGTACCTCTGCGGGTCCAGCTGAGAATCCATGAAGTACCTTTGGGGCAGCGATGCGATTAGCGCAGCATACTAACTAACTACGTACTACGTACTTACAAGTAGTATCCGTACTCAGCACTCGGTAAAGTTCGGTGAAATTGTGAAAACGGCTTGGTGGATCCGATGCATAACGGCGGTGTGGCAGTGCTACAAGCAGCACCGTTTTGTTGTTTGGAGCTCATTGGGTGCATGTACCTTGCACAGATTGCTGCGTGTTATTATGATCTCCTCGCACGATGCCAGATCCAAGAGGTCTCAATGCGCGTATCCCGCAGCACCTTGTGACCGGTGTTTCGCACCGTCTTTAATGACTGTCTATTTCCTCCGTAGTGCAAAGTATCACAGGCTGAAAAGTTTTTATCCAGGTGCGCGACAGACTACAGTGAGAGTGATGGTCTCGACTCTCCGGGTCGAGACGCTTGAATGTACCACAGCTGGCAAAACAGGATAGGATGTAACTATCCGCAGGCAGTTAGTCAGTTGCAGATGTCAAAACACTGTTGAGCCTCAGAAAGATGGTTGACCAGGCACAGCTTCGTGCTTCACAACCTTCCGTACGGAGGATTGGCACCAAGATGAAACGTGAGCAGTGTAAGCTTTCGATCAGATTAATACTCCTCCGTACATACCTAGACTAACTACGGAGTAGTCCCCCTTTTACCCCATAGCCCGCCACTCTGCCAGTGCGGCAGTGCCCATGACGCGGGTGGAAATTAACCATCACTTGTTATTGAGAGTATGGAGTAGTTAGTAAATTCGCTGTCATCTCGCGGGCGCGTTATCCGGTGGCTTGGCTCCGAAGATAAAGTCAATTCGACCTCATCCATGGACGGACGAATCTGGGATTCAGGGTCCAGGAGAGCAAGTTACACAAGCTCGTCTTCTTGGGAGCACACTACGCACATACACAGTAGTTGGCAGCCGACTCCAGAGGCCCATGCTCATCAATAGCTTTTACGGGGGTAGCCGGAGCCCAATCGACCGAAAGCCAGGATCCGCAGTTGACGATTGATGCCGGCAGCTGATGCATGGAGTCTCCCCTGTACATCTGGTAGCAGGCGTGGTTGAAACACGGACTACTATCGCGAGACTCCCAGTGCCCGCAGAAACGATGAATCTCCTTTGAAACAAGAACAATGTGGAACTGAGCTGTGATGGGTTACAGCTGTTCAACTTCCATCGTCGATTCGACTGGCAGGCGGCGGCGGCATCTGATGCGGAAACATTGCAGTGCAGTACAGCTTGGAGCAGCGGAGAGGCCTTCGGGGTCAGGTATGTCGGTGGTAGACGCCCAACCGCCGCCACCCGTTGAACGAGGTCGGTGCAGAGACAGTGCACAAGATGCGCGCCGTCTCTGTAGCCGATCGCTGCGAATGCTGCAGGAGGCTTGACAGCAGCCCCCCCCGGGCCATTTTGCCAAGGTTGACTTGAGCCGGAGCTACTTGAGCACAAATGATTGGATGCTAGTACCGAGTACCTGTGTACTTGCACCACCAGGTATGCATGCATGATTTGTGCGAGTGCATGTTGCAGCAGCGGTTACAACAGCTAAAGCAGAGGGAGAGATTGGATTGGACTGGCGGACAATAACAACAACACCCCAACGCTCAGACCTGCACTCAGTACAGTGAGAAACTCGCACCGTGATCACAGTGTCCCTTCAACTGCCATCCATGCAGCTACCAATTCATTACTGCTGCACATTCAGAGTTCATCTGCAAAATCGGACATGCCGCATCTATCAGCCACGATGGTACTCGGGTCCAGGACAGACTTCTAGCCGCCAGTCCATAATAGATGATTGAGCCCTTTCCCAGTTCATACACAGTATCTACTATCACATTAAGTCCTGCGCCGATAGATGGACTGACTTCCGACCTCTCTGCCTCCTTCCAAGAAAGAAATGGGGCGCGCGTAATTAGAAGCTAATGACGGCGGACCGGAGGTGTAGAAGTACTGCCATTCACAGCAGGTAAGACTTGTGAGTGTACGGACACTTGTACGGAGTACACTATAGAGTCTCCATTATTCATAACGCAGTGTCTCGCCACCCAAACACAGGGGACGATGCATAGCTCCTGAGTACGAACACACTGTGCGCCGTCAGGCGGACTTCCCAGCTACGGGTAGTCCTAGACTCCTAGGGTATGGCGTCAGGTGTAAGTGGCGAGCACATCGATTGGCTTAGTCCCGCCTCCATAATTTCTTCTCCACGCCGCCTGCCCATGTCGGGGCAGGCTCCCAGCCCAGACCCAGCGCAAGGGGACCAATCTCGGTCCACCCACACCCATAATCCCTCTCCCTCGCCTGCCGCGCCTCTCTTCCTCGCTCTTGTCCCCTCCATCAGAAGAAACCTTTACCTGCAAACCTCTCACCCGCCTTTCAATCCACTCATCTCCCAAGTCACGGAAAACCAACATTCTCTAGCTTGCTATCTACGTCTGTTGTCCTTCTGCATTGTTTAACAACTGGATTCACTCGATTGTTATTATTTCTAGGCTCGTTCGTAACTCCGCTATCTCACCGCGCACTCCCGCTCAACCCCTTACGCCGAGTGAGTCTTGTGTGTGTGTGCACGTCCCACCTTCACACACCGCCACCAAGCAGCGAACTATTGCGTCCGCATCGAATCGTCCGGAGCTCTCATTCAGCCTCAGCATTCCACCGACATCAATCATAGCAGCTGCGAACACCACATTTTGTCATCATTCGCAACACGTCGTCGTCTTGTAACAGCAAATATGTCTTCCTACTACCAGTACAGTGGCCACCACCACTCGCATCAACACCAGCCTACAGCCGTCGCGCCCTCAGTCTCGCAGCACAACAACAACAACAATAACAACAACAACCATCATCGCAATCGGAGGGCACCGCGATTGTCAGTCTCGCAGAACTCTCACAGACAGTTCCGTGGTGTACGAAGCATGAAGGAGCTTTCCGAGACGGCCACCGTGTCGTCGTTCCGCTCGCAGTTCGAGACCAGCCGGTCCTTCGACTTGGAGGACGACATGGAGTTCTGCCCCAAGCTATTGACAGAGAGCGACGTGAGTACCTTGCCCAGCGCTAGCCCCAGCTGAGCTACGTACACGACATATGCCTTGCGCATAATGAGTGCCATCAGTTGCTGACATTGCTTCCCGCCTGCAGTTGGTCTCGATAAGCAGCGCATCTTCCGACCGTTCCTCGCTTTCTAGCAACTCACCAAACTCTTCGCCGACCCAGCTCCCCCAGCAGGTTGCTTCGGTGTTCTCGCTCAACTCCTCGTCACCTGCCTTCATTCCTCCTTCGTCCTATCACCAAACCCAGCAGGCAACGTTGAAGCTGCACCAACCCGCTGCCACCCGCGCCCGCAATGCCATCCCCATCATCAACCCGGCCAATGGCTTGACTTTGTCCAGCCCGTCGCCATCAGTATCACCCGGTCGGATGCTGCAGCAGCCTCTCGGCCGACGATGGTAGACATCGCCGTCATGGCGTGTTCTGTCTCGGCTGCGGTTAGTTGACACATTTTGCGTTTTCTGTATTTGCTCATCATTCGCGCCGCGACATCTGTTCAATCGACAGGCTTCGGCGACGGCATCGGGCTACTTGGGCACACCGGATCATCTGGCGGCATCGACAATCAAAATATCTTCATCAAGGGTTATCTTCGGACGCTTCCGCTTCCGACTGCAACTCTTTATCCACCTCACGACTTGTATAAATATCCTTATCCGACATACACAGGTGTTCATCGACAAATTCTGCTTTCACGGCTTTATGACGATGGGCGCGCGGCATGGCACGACGGAAGATACTCGATACCTCTTGGATTATGTCCGGTTTTCCCCAGGAGTATACCATTGCGATACCGCATACCGGTGTGGTTGGTTGGTGTTCCGATTTCCAAGGCTGGGGCTTGGTCGGCTGCTTGTCACGAATGGGTGTTCGAAATTCACGACTTCTGTCATTATCAAAACTAATTGCGCATCGGTTCTCATACCTCGGAGTCCATTCGGTTTCACACGGGAAGCGGCAATGATACAGTCATCACGGTTTCATGACGAGAAAAGAAATACCATATAGAGCAAGTGTTTCGAGTTTGGGGGTTGGTCGGTTTGACACGATTGTGTTTTTGTCTTGTCTACTAGCAAAGCAGGCGAGGCTTCGTCCACATCGCGGGGTGTTAGCGTTACTTTGCTTGGGAATCGGTTGGTTTCTGCCATTGGGAAATATCCGGGTCCGAGAGAATCTCAACACAGCGATGGGTTTTCGGACTGGTCTGGGCTACGGCGACTGTGCTTTGGAGCGCGCGATCATCGGAGAGGGAGTTGGTCTATGTCATCGGTTTTCTACGATGCAAATAAACGGGTTCATGTTCTTGTTCTCATGCACCTGAGGAATGCTACATCACATCTCTGCTTATCTAACAAACCTCGATGGGTCGTGAACGTGTAGAGTGCTTTGGCATCGCTGTGGTTTGCATTTGCACGTGTACTCACTTGCATTACTCTGCGAGCGGAGTCTCGCGGGGGTGGTGGTGGTGACGGCTTCGTCGTGGAGCGAGCGACTTGCGACTTCCATTGATTGGCTTTCCCATGCGTAGAGTATCCGTACACAGTAATCAACTAATTAACTAAGCACTCTGATGTCGCGGAGAGGGAGGGGGGCATTGGAACTTCCCCCCGGTCCCATTTCTTCTTGGCATGCATCGCTAACTCACTCGATCATGAAATGGGCTTCCCGTCAACTACCAAATCTTCTCCCGCTGACGGGGGCTGCTTATCTTGCGGTTCGCTGGCCCGTCTTAGGTACATCACATTCTGCCGTCAGGTGAGGATCTAGAATGCTCTGATGATGGGGGTGTGTGTGGGGGGTGGTTTGCTGACTGTCTGTCTGTATGACCCGCCGCCATGTCTGGTCTGGGTGCATACATGAGATCTTTCCAGATGGAGTGACCTGCAGACGGAAGTCTGGGACGATGTCTCACGCCGTGTCGGGCGTGTCGTGTTACTTACTGTGTAAGCATGCATGTCGTACCGGTAGGTACTAGGTAGTTAACTAAGTACCAGCCAGGTTCATGTGGCTTTCCGAGCCGGAGTGGGAGTGGGGTGGCGCTTGTCAGTTGCTCTGCCGCCTGCGTGAGTAAGTACGGTAAGTACTCCGTGACTAGCTCTGTGTAAGTAGGGGAGGGGGAGGCTTTTGGTCGTGTCATGCTCATGCCTACCTATACGGATTACCAGCAAGGCGATTGTGAATCGTGTTCGAGTCGGCGGTCATGGCGTTCGAGGACATACCTGACGTAGGGACCTAAGTTGGACGGTAGGGCCCGGGACGTGGAGACCCCCTTCTGGTTGGTGGTGGCATGGTGCTTCCTTGTCGGGTTGCCCGCCTGCTGAAAACGTGGCAATGTAGGTACCTCGAAAGGTGTCGTTTCAACTTTCAAGCAGCACAGACAAGGATGATATCAGTACCAAAGATCTTATGGGATTGTTATTCTAAAGATATGAGAAGCACCACACGTTTATAGAGTGGGTTTATTCTTCTTCTCTTTGATATAGGGACTCTCTCTGTCGGCTATAGGGGATATGATTGCCGGTACGGATAATGTTAGAAGTATCTCGAGTTTCCATACAATAATACTTCACTCCTGTTGAATGCTCGTCTCTCAACGATGGATGGTTTCAAACACGTACCTGATTCGAATGAATTCCTTTACAAGTTGGGCCCGTGGGATCTCCCCCTTGTATTTGTGTATCGAGAGGGGTTATAACACCTCTTGTATCATCCGGTCTATCTCCGATGTTGTTAGCGTAAGCTACCATCAGTGCCAATCATATGCCAGTGGGAAAAACAGTATCGCTTCTTTGGTGCGTACTATAGTTCCGCAAAACAGACATGCAAATAAACCCACGAATCCTATAGATGTTGTATTTCCATATATGGTGCTTAGGCTGCTTATCGGACAGAGTCAACGAGTTTTGGCTCAGGTGATAAAGTACTCTGTCTCTGTTGTCGGCCAGTTTTAACCTCTCAGGGGGCCAATAAGGTCGCAAACCTACTCAACTCTACCATATCGCCCATGAGGTTGGTAGCGATGACTTCAAGTAAAAAACCACTCGAGGGTAACTCCGTGTTCTGTGTATAAATTATATCCAAACTGACCAAGCGATATATCAAATGTTTGCCTACCCATCTCACCAACATCCATCGTCTACTCACCCCACCACTTGCCCTCTCACATTTAATAACCTACCTCACAAATAAAACACGCCCAATACCCCGAAGATGAAGCTCTCAACTCTCCTTCCCACAGCAGCTGCATTCGCTGCGTCTGCCATCGCACAGGGGGTGCCGCCCCATTGCACTGTACGCCCCGGCATGGGCGGTATGCCGCCGTTGGTCCCCCCCGAGTCCTGCCCAGAGCAGTCCACAGGAACAAGTACAAGGACGAGAACGAGGAACCGTTTTGGCTCCCCGGCAACCCCCTTGGGTGTCTACGGCCTGCCGGACACCACGCTTTCCAGCGTCTGGCGATCCGCTAGCAGCGTAACGGACCTCGAGCAGTTTCCTACGATCCTGCCGGAGACGGCGACGGTGATGGTGACGGTAACGATGACCATGACGACTACACTTCCCGAGAAAACCCCGACAATGCTGCCGGATACGGTCACGATGGCAGCAAATCTCGAGGAGATGCTGCCTGGACGAGCTCGTGTGTCGTGGTGATGGCTAGATTTGTGGGCCTCTCAGGCCCCCTTTGCTGGAAGTTTGGAATCACTACCTAGTTCTGGAAACAGGCAGTGACCTCCTTTCTATCTCCCAGGGTTGTAATATGTATTACAACTCTTGCATTATAGTCAAAGTAGACCGTTGGTATCCGTATCGACCTATCTAGTCATGACTTGAATAATCTCCTTTCGACTTGATCCATCATATTGAATCACCTGCAGCTTACATAATTACAAGTAACCATAGTGACCAACGGTAGCATTTAGCGCATGACAGACAAGACGGTGTGAGAATATAACATGGACAAGCTTTGGTGGGGGTAGGAGTTGCGCGTGCCAAGTGCAAGCAGCCAACTATTATCCATCTTGCCGGATATACCTATTCATCTATTTATATATATGAACATGTATCCGTACTGTTTACGGGGATCTCGCGCATGATTCCGCATAATCGCGCACTCCGGTATAAACATATCCTTCTCTGCCGCTCAGGCTTTACACATAACCACACCTTGAACAGGGGGTATGCCTGGTCACATATCCTCGACTTCGTACCTGGTCAATGTCAAGTCAGAAAGACTCGTAGTATTATCCTAGAGTGACATTATAAAATAATATTCAAAAGTGAACATCTACTAACTGGGTACTTGACCCAAAACTCCGGGCTCCCATGTATCAAAGCATAGTAACACCTATCTATAACTGTGACTTCTTCGTACCGGCCTTCTTCGAGCAGAAAGTGGAGAAGTACTCGTTGAGCGCGTCCACCGTACCGCTCCCCTCGACCAGGCTGACAACAATGCCGACGTAACCATCGGGTCGCACAATGACAACACCGCCCTTCTCCTCGTCGATGCCCATCTTCGTGTGGGCGGCCGCGTGGGCATCAGGCACCTTACGACTCCAGACATCGTCGGCGTAGATCAAGTCCTTGTACCGTGCCAGTAGCTCCGGCGCGTCGCGTGAGATCTCGATGTTGCTGCGCTTGGCAGCAAAGATGGTACAGATTGAGAAGAACAGACTGTGAGGGTTGAGGGAGTTGTGGTGGGACACAGACTCAATGTCAGGACGCAGATACATGCCGTAGAAGCTGTCTTTCTTGCTCAGGCCGGTGGCGAAGTCCTTCAACGCTTGCTGGTTCTTTGACGGGGCTCCCGCAAACACATATATGCGGAAGGAACCATTCAAGGGTATTTCTTGCTCCAGATGTACCACGTTGGCATCGACGACCCTCGTAACGTCTGCGTTCATCATGAGCCGCCCCGTTCGCAGCTTGGTGCCCTTGGGGTGGATCAGAGGGGACTGAACAGGGTGTTCTGGTGACCAGTTTAGGGGGTTGGCGCTGTAGGCAACCCCGTAGCCGCTAGTGAACTCGCAAGACTCCTTGAAAGTCTTGATGAAGTCGTTGTCCGCCTCCTGACCACCAGACTGTTCTGACGCGGCTTGCACCGTGTCGGCTGCCGGCGGCTTTGTCGAGAACAGCTTCGCGTACTTGTTGTCGAAAGCAAGCAGGTTCTCTGCCACCTCCTTCCGCTCGGGCTCATACGTCTTCAGCAACTCCCTATCGGCGAACCCAGACTCAACAGCATGAATCTTCCATGCGAGGTTCTGTGCATCCAAAAAGGCAGTGTTCATGCCTTGGCCAGCCTTGGGGCTGTGCGTGTGGCAAGCATCACCGCCGAGGAACACCCTCTGGTCGAGAGTGTATCGGTCCGAGATGCCCTGGCCAATGGGGTAAACAGAAAACCACTCGACGCGTTCCCATTCAACCGAGTACGGCTGGAAAATCTTCTTGGCAGTGGCCTGCACCTGTTCTTCAGTTGCGGTCTTGCGAGGGTGAAAATCGGGCTCTGTTGACGATGCGATCTGGATATAGAGTCGGACCATGTTGTCCTCGCGGGGAATAACCATGATGGATCCATGCTCGGAGTGGATGGTACATTTCATCTTGGGCAAGTTAGCGAATGAGGCAATGCACACTCGTCTCCTTGGACCTCCTCACTCACCTTGATATCTGGGAAATCGGTCTTCACCACGCCATCCATAACACCCCAAACATTTGAAATGGGGTCTTTATGCGTAATTCCGATCTTGAGCTGATCTCGGATGAATGATCGAGCACCCTCGCCACTGAATAGATACTTTGCGCGCACCGTCTCATCCATGGTGCCATCCAAGTGCTTCAGCTGAACCTCGACGGGGTATTCAGGGTTCGCCTTGTCGTCGACGTTGAAGCCAGTAATGGTCCATGGTCTCTGGACCATGTTGCCCGTCTTCTCGAGATCGGCGATGAAGACGCGTTCGATCAGACCCTGGTGGAGCAGAGTGGTGAAAGGAT
The DNA here is from genome assembly GCA_022414665.1 of Arthrinium puccinioides. Taxonomy (NCBI): domain Eukaryota; kingdom Fungi; phylum Ascomycota; class Sordariomycetes; order Amphisphaeriales; family Apiosporaceae; genus Arthrinium; species Arthrinium puccinioides. The sequence continues at coordinate 2,213,896 of JAIUNF010000005.1, forward strand.
AACGGGCGTCGATGAAACTCGGGCAACTAGCCCAAGTTCCGGTCCTGACGATGCCCTTGGCGCCCTGGGAGCCACTCTTCGGGGGATCCCAGAAAGCGACTTCGTAGACTCTGGCAGGCTTGTGAGACATGATGGCCGTCTTGAGACCCATGTTGCGAAGCAGATCCAACGACCGGGGCTGAATTCCATCGGCCCGGCCAGTACGGGTCGGCTCAGACCGGTTGTCAATGTGCTTGATCTTGTATCCCCATCTCGCCAGACAAGTTGACAGCATGAGACCGACGGGGCCGGCTCCCACGATGACTGCAGCAGAAAATTAGCATGAGATGACGTGTGCTTGCGGATAGGGGGGTTTGTACCAATGTCATAGTACGGCGACGATGGCCGTTGTGCGGGCTGTGTCTCGCTCATGGTGGCTATACAGAGAGTGTGTGTGAAGGGGAACGCTGCCGGTAAAAGGAGACGTACGGCGTTGAAGAAGGCCGGTTCGAGGATGGAGGAGAATAGGCTGATAAAGAAAGAGACGAATCGGGTAAACGGCCGAAAAGAAAGCACGTCTATATTGGGTTATAAGTGTGACAGGTTTGATTCGAGGTGACAGGCGAGGACGGTCAAGTATTTATCTGTAGTAAGCAGTGCCCAGGTGGATCTAATTACACGGCAGGCGGCGGCTGAGACGGAGGAGACGGGGAGAGACTACTGGAGACTTCGCTTTCACGGCACCGCGATTCGGGAAGAGGAGCTTGTCCATGTCGAACAAACAGACGGGGGGGAGGGGGTGGATGATGGGTAATGGGTACTATGTAATGGGGGGGGGGATCGGGGGCTTACAAGTTTACTTCGTGCGTACTTCGCACATTCTGGGGAATGCGCTGGTGAGCCAGTCATTTGGTTTGGTTCGGGGACTCGCGCACAACTCCACCCGTAAAGAAATGCGAGAGGCATGTGCCTGTCATCTTCGAAGTTGGCCCACGACGGTTCCCTTGTCGCCATGGTTTCGTGTCCCCAGATCTGTCTGGTCGGGACATGATCACGGTACGTAGTAGTAAACTAGTGCGAGTGTGTGTGCGTAGGAGCGGGGCCGAGGCGAGGCGGGGCATTTTCAGACGGCTGAGAGGAACGGCAATAACGATACGGATACCGAGTACGGAATACCCCGTTCCAAGTTCCAACGACTGGTCAACCTTAAGTTACTTAACGTTACGGATACTTTGTACATGCAATGGCAAAGATCTTGGCGTCATCAGTCTGCAACTGCGCTTTGCGGTCTAATTTCTAACGTTACCTACCTGACCTGCGAGGCATCATGCAGGACTTGCACAGTTCATTGTGCATTTCCATTGTGCATTTCCATTCATCATCACTACCGACTACTCCGACGGTGACCGACCTTGCCGGTTGCTGGCACGAGTACAAGCGCCGGCTAGGAAGGAGCCGATCGGACGCGGTTAGAACTTGGAAGCTGCAATGGCTGTCTGGGCAAGCGCAGTCGTCATCGGCCAGCCGCCAGCCAATGTAGTATTTAACTGAGGAAGGGGCGCCCTCCTGGAGCCTGGAGCTGGAGAGGACGCCATGGCCCATGGGATGGGTTGTCCGATGATGTAGCAGTCGGTGGCGGTGAGATGAGAGAAGAGAAGGCGCGAGAGAAGCCACTGAAGCCTACCTGCCCACAGGCTACAGGCCACGGGCTACAAGCTGCAGCAAGCAGAGTAGTCACGAGAAACTAACTGCCCTAATTAATCTACTTGCTGCTCCGTCTAGACACGCTGCGAATCTCGGTTCCCGCTTTTGTTGACGACAACCATAGTCCATTATATCCGTCCAAGCCGATCAATCTCTCGTTGTCATGGCTGTGCCCTTCTAACACGAGCGCTCCAATCCAACCGCGACACCGACCAATCGCCGTCGCACTCGACACATGCGCTCCAGTAGGGGAGGGTGGAGGGGGATACTTGGGCACTGAGTTGTCTCTGTTGCCAATGTCCACGACGGAGGATCCCTCGTCATTCCCAGGCCTGGATATGTTCTGGGCTCTCAACGACATACCCAAACCGTCGGGCCCTCATTACCTGTCACGCGAAGGCTACGACGAAGAGAGTTAGTAGCTGTTGACTGCGGGCGGCTGAGAAGTGCGTGGCTCACAATGCATCCAGAATGCCGCAACGTGCTCGTCCGGTACTGTGCGCACATCCCGCGAAATTACCAGTATAAAGACGGGGTCCAGCAGGTACGCCATCGTCCGCTTGTGTGTTTCGTCTGCTTACTTGCCACTGTGGCAGGTGTTCCTCATTCTGCGCGAACATCTCGGGGATGAGAATCTCGACCTGGCTGGCGGTGTGCTATATGAGCTCATTGAGATCGACTGCGAGCACACAGATGACGCTGGAGCTGCATTCCAGCGTTGGAGACACGATCATATGAGCAGACATGTAGGATGACCTCCTTGGTGCCAGGAAAACACTAGCTGACCTGCGCCGCAGGACGACCTTGAGCTGCCTCATGTTCCACACATGACCACAATAACCTCATCCATCATACCTACAGAACGGCTTGCCCACTGGCGCTCAGAACATGGGGAGAGATATCCGTTCGCCCTCTCGGACTCGACGCCGCTGACAGGCAGGTTCTCCGGAGACCGTAGCTGCATCCGCAACCGCAAGGCATGGCTGATTGACAACACGTTCTACGTGTCCACCCGTGATGGCGGGACTTTGCCCTTACAGACCCCCAACCCCAAGGAGTTCCATGAAATGCAGTGGGAAGCACAGCACAGAAGAACTGGACGACTGGTTGAGGAAAGAGAGATATCTATCCTGCCTTCGAACCGCTCCAAAGAGTTGACTCCGCCAGGGACCGCAGGCACACAGAGCGACTCCACGGTGGACAAGACCCTGCGAGAACCTGGCCACCGTTCCAGCATCTTGTCCAAACTGGCGAGAAGGTTTGCCAAGCTCGAAGAGAAGGAACCTGTACGTGATGAGAAACGTCGCAGTTGGCTACCAATGTTGGAGACGGGGCCATTACTCCGAGACTGGCGTACGAGTACTAGAAGCGTCCCAGTCCCTCTTCCGGACGGTCGTCAGGTCCCCAATGCTGTCTTTGCGAGAAAGTTCCTCCTCGTTGACGAAGGAGACTCGTTACCGACATATCTCGGCATCAGCCAGATGCCAGTTGCTGAGACTCTGGCTACTGATACCATCGTCCAAGCGGCGGACTCGGGCCTTCTGGGAACAGAGCAAGCTTGGCATTTCCGTGGCCCTTTCACGCCACAATTAGGTTATGATGGTGGCCTCGACTATCAATGGACCTTGAGATACGGATTTGACGGCTCTAGACCCCAGACTGATGCATCGGCGGGCGGGAGAGAAGCAGACGAAACGGAGGACAGCCGTCGTGAAAATGACGAGCCGTCCCCGCTGGATGATGCAGCGTTACCTCCCTCCTTCGCGCACCAAAGCTCGGACAGTCGATGCAACGGAATGCATACCGGTCTCCTTGGGATCATGAATTGGCTGGCTGCCAGCACGGAGGTCGAATCCGAGATCTCTCCTACGGAAACTCTGGAGCATGCATCCCAGCCTCATACGCCGTCTCCGCCCAGCCCACTGTCGCCGGTTCCTTTGCGACGTCCAAAACCTCATCTGCAGAGAACGGAGAGAAGTCCGGCGAGAATCGAGTATGTAACTTGGAGCCTGCAAAACTGAGCGTGAGCTAACATGGTTCTAGGTCGACTCCTCTTGACGAGGAGACTTCATTTTTCGGAAACCTCGAGTTTCTCATGCCCCACGATGGCCCTCAGGTGGAAATCGCATCTTTGACTAGAAATACGACAATGATGCAAGTATCAGAGCCATGCTTGGAGCAGTCCCCGCCGGACTCGCATCTTCATACTCCGCATAGGCTTTGCCTGTTCCACAAACGATCTTTTCTGTCGATTTCGAACCCGCCCGAGAGCGAGGTGTCGAGCTACGACAGCGACAATGAGCTCGTATGCTTTGAGTGCATGAAAGAGGCTGAGAAACAGATACTCTCTCACCGTCCACTCATGCACGAGGTTCTACACCCGGGACCACGACTATGTGGTGTCTCGCAGGGGGTGACTATGGAACGACTGCGTGCTCATGCTGAGAAGAGTTCAGAACTCGAGAGATGAGGAGATTTTTGTGAAATGTCGCTATTTGGCATCGGTCTCAGTTTCACCAAGGGTCGGAGTGGTCTTGACGCTGGACATGTCGGAGTTGGTGGTAGCTGTTCGGAATCTTGATTTTGCTGGCGAGTTTCGAGCACGTTGTTCTTGGTCATGAGACGATTAATGTCCCAAGTAGAGCTAAACAGGTCGAGACCCTTGGTCGATGGTAAAGTAGCAGATGTTGGTGCCGAGAAAGATGGAGGTTCAACAGCTGAATCCCCAGCATCTGTTAGTAAATGCACCCATGTGAGCCCATTCTCGTCTGAAATGGAGGCGCTACCAATAAGGAGGAGCCCGTGTAGGTGTGTGTGTTTGGGGTGGCAAAAGCGTGTGCCCTCGTATATTTATTGATGGTGGGTTTGCTGTTTTGCTGACTGAAGTGATGGAAACGTTCGGTAAAGTAGGGGCAGCTGGGTAAGGGGAACGAGGTCGAGGGCCGCCCGTTGTGGTTGCGACTTCTGCTAAAGCACATTCAGAAGAAAAATCTAGGCCATCTTCTAACCGACAACTTGCTAATTCCAACAAAGCCTGGTTTCCCAACCCTGCGGCCTGCCTACACAACTCGGGCAGCAAGGGAGATGGGGGGCATCACAGCAAAAAGAAGATGTAGGTGCTCTAGCACTGCACGACCACAGGATTTCTAACATCACTATGAACAGCACGCGCATTGAGTCCCATCGTCGAGGGGCTTGTCAAGCGCTTCGAGAGCGGAAGTGAATGGGTTTCCAGGGGGGACGGCATCATTAGAGAGGGCAGAAGCAGCAACGCTGACGCTGATGCTGACGCCGACAATGAGGCCACCAATGACGACGATGCCAACAATACTGTAACAATTATCTGCGGCGACAAGGAAGGGGATATCAACACGGCTTCAAATATCCCTCGGCTCGAACCAGGTCGTGACGGTCAACAGGTGGGACGCTCCAAGGCTGCATTTGACCGAGCTCTGCTAGATCGAGGAAGCCAGGTCCCGTTGGCATCGGTACCAGAAAGATCATCTTCTAGAAGCGTGATCGAGAAGGAAGCAGAGGTACCGTTTGCAGGTCAGAAATCATTTTCCTCCCATCTCCCTCTCACATGGATCCTCGGTCGAATAACTTACCCCCTCTGTTCACCAGACAACAGCAACACATCCGCTGCTTGCCTCGCACAAGAACAGCACTTGGCTCCCACACCACAACTCAGCTACGGTAAGCAAGCAATCGATATAACGGTAGGTTCATCACATACTAACACATGCACATAAAACAGGTGAGTTTCTGCGCCTTGAAAGAGTGAACAATTGGCTTGACTGCATCGAGTTTGCCCGTTGCGAAGATCCAGAGCTCGTGGGCCCTTTCGCTGAATGGCCGCTACCCAAACCATCACCACTACTGCTTCATCTCCCACCCACCCCACACACATCTTCTACCACGTCCAATGGCCTGAACAGCCAAATAAAATCCCCTCGTGAAAGATCTGTCAAGTTCACCAGTCCCAAAAGTCGTGGAAGATCCCCACCGGCGCCTTGTAGGCACTCCCCTGTGCCCACTCCAGAAAGAAGGAGCATCCTTCCTGTCGTCGACGACGACTGTGAAAAAGGGTACAAACTCGAACGCGTCAACCACGTAAAACGTGGCAAACACAACGAACTTGTCCAAGACGTTGAAGGAATTAACAACACAAAGGTCACCCCTTCACCCTCACATTCACCACCCCCACATTCACCACCCTCGCATTCACCTTTGCCTGCTGCAAAAAGCATCACGCGTAAATTCCACCGTCGTCTCAACTTGGCCATAGCTCAGGTCGAAAATATGGCATCCGTGTAAGTAAACACAACTTCTTCTAACCCTCACCATTCACCACCACCTTCTCACACCATTCAAGATTCACCACACCCCAAAAGCGCATCATGATGGGCGCTGATCCATCGGCATCTGCTGAGAGATCGAGGTCGGCTGTAGGCGGTTCCAGCCATCACGCTCCTAGCAACTCGTCCAAGGTGCTGAGCCACAAGAAGGATGATAGCACCATGTCCAAGACGACTTCTCATCACAAGAACGACAGCACCGTGTCCAAGACGACTTCTCATCACAAGAACAGCAGCTTCGTGTCCATGATTAGTTCCCACCAGAAGGATGACCACCCGGATTCCAAGTTGGATCCTCATACAAAGAACGACAGTGAGGACCGAGGCCGTTCGTGCAACAGGTATGACTTCGACGTTCAGTACGGTAACGTCTCGGCCAGTCTCTCGCCCAAGCATGCCCGACGTGGTGGTGGTCACGAGCGAGCCCACAGCCACATGACCACTATGTCTGAGTTCATCAACCATGCTGCCAGATCTGCATCTATCCACTCGCGATCCCGCTCCCGATCCCCAGACAAGGCCTTTCCCACCCCGGCTTCCCGCAAGGAGAAGCGTCGTCCGACACCGCTTAACCTTGGTGGTGCGCACAAGTACGGCAGGATCCTGACGGAACGCCATAAGCTGGAGGCCATACACTTCCCGCTTGAGACGCCGGCAGAACTCCAGCGTAGAGCGGCCAATAATGATGGCTCGCCATCCGTCTACACGGATGAGGTGCTCTTCTCGGCCACCCCTACCATCAGTCCCCTCCACATCAATAAGCGCTCAAACACGAACCGAAAGGCCAACTTCCTGCGAGCCTACAACAACTGGAAGGCTGGTGACACGCCCGATCTCACGTCTGCCATACTAAAGAGCCCTTTCCGTTCCAAGAGCGTCACAACCGGCCCGATGCCGACACCGGTGATGCCTGATGTCTCCCAGATGCCGACACCTCTCGAGCATAGCTCATCTGTACGCACCGGCATGCCCAAGTCGGCAACCAGCAATGACATCAGAAGCGGCGCTCGACAGGAGCCTTTCACTCCCCTGACCCCGTGGCTCATGGGTGGAGATGGAAAGACTAGATTGGCCTCCAAGACGCTCTTTGGCGACCATGGCTGGCTTCAGGATACCGCCGCTGTAGAGAAGAAGCCGGAGCCTTCCAAGCCCACAAGCTTCTTCAGCGGCATCAAGAGCTTTGCTCGAGAGATTGTAAGTAGAGGTGGTGCCTTGGGGATGGGAAGCAGCTGAGCATGAAGCATACTGACAAATTACAATGACCAACAGGCCGAGAGAGCCGACTTCAAGGCCACCAAGTCCCGCGCTCGCCCCTCGCACCGCATTGCCATCTCCCTCGATGCCCGGGAGCAGTCTCTGCTATACTGCGAGCTCGAGTTCATCCTCAGCAACGCCATGGACGTCTACATCAAGACACAGCTCAACGGTGGACGTCTTGACCCGGACAAGTTGAAGAAGATCGCGGACACCTGGGCCTCCAAGGGCCGTCCCCGTGTCGTCGGCTTCCGCTATGACCTCGAGACGCAGCTTGACCTGGTGGACATGCACATGAACCAGTTCCGCTTCTACGGACGTCTTGCCGGTTTGGATGGCGAAAACGCGATTGCCGGTCTCTTGCATGCTGCCAAGGTGAATGCCCGCTCCATGTGCATCCGTACCCTGTGCCAGCCCGACAGCGTCATCGCCAAGCAGATCCTAGACTCCCAGGCACTGCTGCTGCTGCTGGGTAGCCACGAGGGTCTGCAACGCAGCATGGCCGAGGTCAGCCAGTTCTTCAAGGTCGTCATCGAGCGCGAGAAGTCGGTGCGCGAGAGACGCGAGGCGTCAATCAAGGCGCTGCCGCAGGACCAGAGCGAGCTCGACAACAGCTGGACGGCGCCTCGCGAGGCTTCTTCGGGCAAGGAGAGTCGCAAGGTCTCTTCGCCCAAGAGCAAGAGCATGGACCTTCGATTCCAATACGCTCCCGTCATCTTTTGAGCGACGACTGCGCAGCAACCGTCCCCGTGTCTGATTGATGGCGCCTTTCGTTTCTGACACGGAGCCTCTCCTCATGGAAACAGCACCCGGCGAGAAGTACACGACCCCGACCCGGACAACCTGGCTGACTGCGGACGGTTGGAGATGGTTTTCTGCTAGAGCAGACGGAAAAAGCACGCAATTGTTGGGCCACCGCCCCTGGATACGCGATGAGACGCGTTGAAGCCTCCCGGGGCAGCAGGACTACTGTATGATTGGTGGTCGTCACAAGCTTGGTTCTGTCGCGGGCCGGAATTGGTGGACACCCTATCACGAGGTACATAACTGCTGTAATGCTCCGTAGGTTAGGTTAGTAAAGAATGTGCTGTCGCTGGGCTGGCTGTATAAGATCGAGTCTCTTGTATAGATGGAGCGGTCTGTCACCTGTGTTCGACCTGTGTCCGCCTAAAAATGGACAACTGCATTGGGCACCTCCTGTGTGATGCCCACTCAAGGTTTGGTATGTCTTGCGATTACGTTCCTGGTCAGGCGGCTCAAGCCTGCCGGCTGTCTCAAGTATAAGTGCCAAGCGACAGTTACAAGACCATGACGAATAACCATGCGTTTTCTCCAATGTCGTCCCGTCAACCCGTAACTTCGTAGGGGACAAGAAGAAATCCCAGTGCAATCGATCGCGAGCGCCGGCCTGCGTCTCGCTCGTTTCGCTCAAGTCGAGTCATCGTAACCGTCGTCGCCATGCCCCTATATTCCACCCTTCCTCCTCCCAGACGCCCCTCCCTCTCCGACGACGGACAAGGAAAGGCGGAGCCTTAATTTCTTCGCATCCCACTCCTGCCTTTCTCCCTGTCCCGGCCCTCATCTCTGTCGTCGCGAACCCAATCTTCCACGTCGCGCCAGCTCCTCGCATCCGGGTCGACTTCCCGCTCAACCCCTCCTCTGCCCCTCTCCTTGCGGTCCCAGTCCCAGTTCTGCTTCCACCCGCCCTCGCCAGATCGAGATCGCGGTCTCGTCGCCACCTCGCGCTTCTCCAGCAGGTCAAAGTCCCCGCTGCGGTGCCGCCCGTGCTGTCCCTTGCCGTGCTCCCGCTCCCAGTCCTTTTGCTCGGCACGATCCCTCTCGCGGTTCAGCTCCAGACGCTTCTCCACCGCGTTGGCGCCTAGCGCCCCGACGGCGGCGCCCACGACGGTGGCGAGCGCCTGGTTGCGCTTCGCGGCGTCGTTGCTGTTGCTGTTGCTGCTGCTGCTGTGGTGGTGTCCGTGCCGCGACGTGGCGTCGACCGCCTCGCGCGCCACGAACCCGCCGACCAGCGCTCCGAGGACGCCGATACCCAGGCCGGTGGTGCTGTCCGTGAACGTGTCCTTGACCGTCTCGCGTGCCTTGGCTATGGGGGTCCTGGCCCTCTCCCTGTCGCGCTCGCGGTCTCGACGGTCGTGCGTGTAGTTATCTTCGTCATCGTGGTGTCGGCCTCGAGATCTGGACCCGCGCCAGTCGGCAGCAGGGGGCATGGACCGCGGCCTCAGGTGAGATTCCTGGGGGACCTGCAACCCCGACGCGACGGGCGGTGGTGGGTAGAGCGGGCCCTGCGGCTCGTAGGCGATGCGGGCGTGCGAGGCTGTCGAGCCTCCCCCCTTCCGACTGCTGAGGGAGGGTAGGGGGGATAGTAGACCGGATCCGTGTTCCCGGGACTCACGTTGGAGCCCCGCTGGTTGATGGGTGATGCGCCGTAGGGCATGCTGTGGAGGTCAGGGCCGCCCGCGCCGGCTGCGTAGGCGTAGTCTGGGGACTGGTCGCGGTCGTGGCGTGAACGGCCCCGGTAGTCGTCGTTGTAGCGCGCCATGAGCAGATCGGGGTAGGGGTAGGGGTACGGGTAGGTACTATGGGTGATGGTGATGGTAGTCGTTGCAAGAGGGCCAAGTGGAAGAGGGGCCTTTGAATTGACGGACCGAGGGTCTCGATCTAATAGCCGGTCGTGAGAGATGATGGCGGCTGCGCTCACTCAGCTCATCTTTCGGCGGCGCAAAACGATTGTGCGAGTCTGCCCAAAGCCTGCTCTGCCAGGCAGCCTCGGAGTCTGCTTATGCGGAATGGTGACCGATACTCGGTACAGTCGAGTCGAGTCGAGTCGAGACGAGACAGCTGTCGGGGGTAAGTAAGCAAGCTCAGCCTCTGATGCGTTGTAGTTACGCCTTTCTTCTTTAGCGACCGAGTGGCTGCAGGACAGTTGTCGCGATAGACACAGAATAACCAGGACGGAGTCACGGAGGCGCAGCGACTGTTGTCCAAAGGCAGCAGCAGCAGCCGTCACTCGATCAGATCACGGTGATCACCTAGTTAGTGATTAAACCTAGTGATAGTGACATGCGCCTCGACACCGACACCGAATAGGAAACGCAGACGTGCAGGGCCAGCTGACCTGTCAACGCAGCCCCCCCCGAGAAAATGAGACCCTCCCCTCGGTCGGTCATCATCATCATGCAACTCAAGACCAACCAGTTGCCACACTCATCGGCGTCGCCAAGGATTGACGTCATTGCGGACCGAATGGCAAATGACCCAAAGAAACATGTCGATCGACGAACCTGGGTATCCATCCATCCGTGATCCGTACACAGTAGTCAGGGGGAGCTGCGCCTTTTGCGCGGCGAGAGAGAAAGAGTGCAGAGTAACTTGCACAGTAAACGGAAGTTTGCGGGAAACAGGTCCAGTCCATGTAAAAAAGTGACGTTGCCAACCTTGGACATGCATAGTTAGCTAATTAATAACCACCTAGGCACGTAGTACGTACTGTGTAACTTAGTACGTAGTACGTATCCGTCGTACCCGTTCAGGTTCGAGCCGGCTGCCGACAAGCTAACTGATGACTAACCTAACTACGGATACGGATAGTCAACAAGTTAGTTAACTAGCCAACTCACAACTAGTTACTGTCATTAGCTAGCTCGCTCGTCGACGCTCGAGGGAGCGCTTGTTGAGCGTGCGGGGGATGATGGATGGTGTGGTTTGGAGTAGTAGTTGACTCTACACAGTAGTTGGTCGTCTCGACAACGCAGCAACCATTTCCGTACTGTCAGTTGTAGCAACCCTGCTTTTATTGACAATACTCCGAGGGCGTGACTGTGGTATCTTCAACTCGGCGTGCCGTCTAATGGGAAATCCGCTTGAGCAATCAACAACAGCGCCCAACTCCGTTGCGCCACTAGGAGTGCCATCCTGGATGCGAAAATGCTAAAACAAAAAGTCGTCAATCGCCATCACCACCGCCTGCTGGCTTGTCCTTGTCCCCCAAGCATCGTAAACCCTTTCGTGCCTACTCGTCCATTCCCTCGCCTGGGCCAAGAGATTTTGTGCCAACTGCTTCAAATCCCATGTCGGAGTCGGTGTCCCCTGGCCAGTCTGCGTGGACGGGCCGGGTGCTCGTCTTGGCCCCCCTATGCAAATCCTAGTGTCGGAAACCTCCCAGTTCTCCTGCACGTCGTTGATCATGTGCTTCGCAAAATTGTTGACACTCTCGTTTTGTTGCAGACCCGGATGCGAGTCAAACAGCACCCCTTCAAAGAGGAATATCGGGTCCAGGTGCACCGCCCCTGCGCCTGCGCTCCTCACCGGGTCAAGCCCAGAGAGATAATCCGCTGCACTCCGCGTAAAGTCCGCCAGCTTCTCGATGGCTTCTGACAGAGCTCGTCCCTTGCGCGACCTGCCACCAGTGATCAGATACACCACGAGCGATGGCCCGAAGAGGTTGATGAGTTTGATCATTCGCGTCATGCTATACACGTGTTCGGCGCGCAGACTTGGCTCCTCTAGCCTCTGCAGATGCTGAATTGCAGCATAGGTGAAGTTGAGAAGTACTAGTACATCATCCATCGACTCTTCTCCAAACTCTCGGTGAATGCAGCTTGCATCAAACCACAGTTCCATGGCACCGACATAGACATCCAGCAACGGCCAAGCGTCATGAGCCACAGCTGCGCATCGCACGATTGCTGGCAACATCCGACTGAGCATGAAAGACATGATGTGCACGTTTTTCAGGCCTTCGTCGAGCACGATGCGTTGCCCAGCCAAGTTGCCGTTGGAGAGTGCAATCCTGAAATTGGAATAGAGGTAGTAAAAGAGACCGGACACAGCTCGTGCATCTTCATCTTCAAACTTGAGACCATACGACAGGATTGTTGCCGTCTGTAGCCCAGGGTCTTGGGCCGATGGTGCGTATTCCCTGCTGATCTGGTAGAAGAAAGGGTCAACTGGGCAGATATCGTAGCTCTTGATAAGATGAACGATCGACTGAACGAATGGAATATACGCCGTATGATCAGGCTGTCCGACAAGATGTGTCAAATCTTGCTTGATCTGCTCCATTACGGTGTGCATGATTTTAGCAGACTCAGCCTTGAGTTGTAGTCGTTTGGTGACGTTGGCATCACGCATGGCTTTTCTCATTACCGAGATGATCTCTGCATTGAGTCGAGTCAGTAACGCGCCCTCTAACAATGGTAGCCTTTTGCTTACGGTCAAACATGTCTCGATTTGAGTTGTAGTCGGGACTGTTCGCAGTTGCCACCACTACATCTCGAAGATACGGATGCCCACGTCGTTTCATAGTCGCGGCAAGATGGTTTTCGTAGCCAAGCCCCTGCCATGGTTTGACTATGGCACATAGGAGAAATTCGAGGGGGGTGGTGCCCAGATCCTATAATGTGTTTAGTTGATTTCTCCCTCCGCATATCCGAGGACACTCACTCTGAAATCATCAAACCGATGTTCCATCAAGGTTGTCACGAACAAACACAGATATCGTCTTGCACGCAACGGAAGCTTCGCTGGAACAGCCCCAAACAAATCTTGCTTCCCGGGCTTAAAGTACTGAGATAGACGCTACTTGTGTGTTAGCAGATGGAACGAGAAGGTGCAGCTTGGACTCACGGATGACCCGGCGTTGAGGAACACGGCCGCCTGGCGGGCGCCAAGTTTGACAGCCTGCTCGAGACAGGAAGCTTTCACTTCAGCGGGACCAACTGTCGCTTTGATAGTGGACAAGATGACAGTTCGCACCATGGAGGAAAATATTGCCGACACGTGCCGGTCAAGAAGCTGTACGTGTACGTGCTGTCAGTCGAATGCCCCTAGAGTCCGGAGCCAATGAGCTTACCATGGTAGCATCATCACCATGCCACGAATCCGGGGACTGCGAATCGACATGGTGATTGTCAAGGAAACTCTCGATGCGAGACAGATAGCATTCGACAACATCCATGGTAGCTGTCAATATGCCCCAGTCAAAACCTGGCGGTGAAACCGAGAAACGCGTGAATACTTCGTGGAGCTGATCTGTGGCCGGTTCAGTCAGAAAGGGACCATGTACGTGGCACGTCTGGCAACTTACAGGTGTTCATCACCAAAGAAGCGGTGGCTAGTGATGGCGTACATCGCAAGACATCCAGAGTCGCCCTGATGGACTGATGCAATATATCACTGATGCTTTTCTTGTTGAGATTCACGACCCGCCGCATCATCTCTTGACTGACGGCATGCCTCGAGTCTTTGGAAATCCTCTGAAACTGCTGCTGTACATCTATCTCCACCAACGTATACTGCTCCAGCACTTGCTTGAAGACGTTGTTCTGCCATTCAACAAAAGGTTTGTAGGCATCCCTACCCTCATTCGGGGAGGAGACGATGTATCGAGCCAATTGGTTCCACGCACGCAAGTTGATGAGACAAGCCTCCTTGTGAGAACTTCCTGGAAGCACGAGCTTCTCAATGGTATGGACCGAAGGCCGCAGCGCAGGCGGAGCGCTCCAGAACAGAGTGCAAAGCAGATCGTGGTGATTCCTCAAAGCCGCCAACGCGCTCTGATGGACATCATTCTCCTTGACAAACTGCCGGTCGTGATTCGGCAAGACACGAGCGATGAGATTCCTCATGTCCTTGAGCAAACCGAACTTTCTGAGGCGCTGTATACCCAGAGCAAGCAGCTTGAGGAAGACGTGAAAACATTTGTCCTCGGATTGGACTGCCAGGGATGGCGCGCCGGCTAGGTCCTCTAGGAACCGTGGCGAACAGTACACCTCCTCATTCCGCAAATGGAACAAGCTCTGCGATGCGAAGAAGTCGAAAATGGTACCAATGACAACGTTGCATTTTCGCCATCCCCATTGCTCGACGAGATAGTGGCAGCGGCTGACCGATGCGCGACAGTACTCGTTGAAACTTGGAGATTGTCGTTGGTTACTCTTGTACAATTCAAACACTCGGCACAGGAGCCTTTGCGGCAGATTCCAACCTTCAAGCGGCATCGTGTTCCGAATGCCAGGAACAGCAATACCATTGTTATCGACTTCGCCGAGAGGTAACAAGGCAAAGAGACCAAACCACAGTCGTTCCAAGAGCTGGGCGTCCACCACAGAGGTGAGGTCAACATGCACCATAATAGGGGATACTATGTCCCAGAAACCCGCACGGGGAATGCGCGCCTCTTGCAGAACTCGCATCATAACAACCCAAGCAATTGCAGCGAACTGGTCATTGTGAATACCGCGTTCTCGGAAAGATGGGACTTGAAGCTCTTCGTATAACTTTTGGATGTCAGCCAAGTTGAACTTGAGAAGTGCCCTTGCTGTCTGTTCAGCAGCAGTCTTCAAGAGCTCCTCAACCTGCATGGACTCGGAGAGGTCAAGCTTTCCGCAGATACGCAAGACTTGAAAAACGACGACAACGCAACGTGTAAGGATCTCGACCGATTGCCTTGCTCTCCCACTTGATACGTCGGGCAGGGACACCAGGCGTTCGATGAAGCTTGAAATCACCTCCAGCATCCTTTTGACGAAAGGCCTACCACCTTCGGTGCCTGCGAAGTATAAAGAGTGCTGCAGATAGTCGAGAACAAAATCAACAGCTTGAACACAGGTCAGACATGAAGCAACACCAGCACTGTCGTCCTCAGTTTGCTGCAGTCGTTCCAAAACCCAATCGAGTAAGACCCCCATCTCAGACGATGTTTGGGCATCCCATTGACCCCATCGAAGCAAAGTTTCGTCGAGCATGAGGGAACACGGACTCCTTGTATGAGTGACTCCATCCAGGAGGTTATCATCGAACAGCCGTGTCAATCGGCCACGCCCAAGAAGAGTACCCTCATGGAAAAACACACCGGGATCCAGGGGAAATACTTCGAAATGCTGGGTGTAGTGTGTGCCGAACGGCCCAAGTCCCAAAAGCTTGGCATCCGAACTGGGCTGCGAAGAAGCTGTTATAATAGACGACAACTCAGGGGGCAGAGGATCGTTGGCATGAGCATATTGTGGTGCCCCAGTGTCCAGGTGCTGGGGACGGGCAGACTTCCGCATTCTGGGTAGGGTCACAATCGATTCTTGTGCAGTTACTCCTCGCGTATTTGGTTGGCATACGTCTTCTGGCACGATGGGCACGGCTGCAACAGGTGCAGTGCTTGTGATGACCCGTTCCAGACGAATGTTGGCTGGGGGAGAGTAAAGTCCCGCGGGACTTCCGATAAATGGCATCCAGAGCCTTTTTCCGAGCCTTGAATGCGTACCTATTAACAGGCTCGATGCCGGTCATCTCAAGCTGTGCAGGTCTGACGGCTGAGCCATGGCTTCTAGAACGAACTAGGTGGTTGGGCTTCGGACGCTCGGGAATTAACCCCAGAGATCGATCGGGATGTATTGTTGATATTTCTGGGCCAGTAGTAATGTACTTGTCGATGTTGGTCTGTCTAACGAGCTTCTTCGGCCGAGAGAATCGAGATACGCGATCAGGTACAGACTGCCGAGGTTTCGATACCGTCTCGGCAGATGCAAGGTGATTGACCGAGACAGGCTGTAGTGATCTTGGTTCAGCCGCTCCTGGACTGGGAGGAATAGTTGCATCAGGCTGGGGGATTCGAGACCTGATTTTGCCGGCTTTCCAGCTACGTAGAACATCGTGCGCATCGACGTTATCCCTTCGCGTGCCCAGGCTGATGTGCTTTTTTGATGGGCTTGATTTGCCTCTGTCCGGCCGTCGTTGCGCTGTACGCGCAGCAATGCGGAGGAATCGAGGCGCGTCTGACTCAATCACATCAAGGATACTAAGTTGCGGAGGCATTACCAACCTCGAGGCTTCTTGTATCCCTCCCCCAGGTGCTGATTGCCGGGAACTGCTCACCCAATTAGGTGTTGAGGCCGGTCCGCTCTTTGTTCGATCCAACATCCCCGTAATCCTTTGCTGACGTTTTCGTACACTGGGCTGGCCTAGAAACGTCTTCTGCGACTTCCTTCGCTTGTGAGCCTGATGCTCGCCATCTATCCGGTGGCCCCGTTTTCGGCTAGGAAGCATATGGTCGATGGTGTCCTCCTCGACTGCGGAGCCAGCATCATCCTCAAATACTGGAAAGGCCGCTATGTCTGGCACAGGATCGAAATCGCCCACGCGTGCAAACGAATCTTCGTCTGATTCATCATCGAAAAAGAAGGGATCTGTGCCGCCCGGCTTTGGAGCAACTTGGCGCCGTTGAGCCACACCCTTTCGGTGTAGACGCTCAGGCGAGCGTTCTGGGCTGCGGCGAGACAGTGGCCTCTGAGGCTGAACCTGGTTCACTTGCTGCTCCAACCGGATCCATGAGGCAGGGAGAACACCTCTGATCTTTCGTTGAAAGGCCATATTAGGCTCTTTTTCCGGGCTGCTACTTGCACCTGTGCCTTCGTCCTCAAGATCGGTGCTACCCACTGCCCCATTGTCCTCATCTCTTGCAGACGAGTCGAGATCCTCCAAGAATGTGAGGTCGATCATTGTACTGCGGCCTTGTCTGATGGGGGCAGGGGTCTGGTCTCTTGACGCAGTTGCGCTACTGGGCTTGGGTGTGGTGGACATCATCGCTGGCCTCGATCGAGCAACCCCATATGGAGCTGCAGGTGTGACTGATGAGAAGTTCGGACTGGTCTGGGGGGGCGATGGGGGGATGTCGAAGATGTCTGCCGTTGAAGCTCGAGCCCTTGTTGACGCGGCTGGCTGCGCTTCCCTCATCACCTTGGGAATTTTGCGGTTTGAAGACAATTTTGGAGAGCCTTTACGCTTGGAGTATTTCACAAGCTTTCCTCTTGGTCTTTGGACACTCCAATTATCCAAAGATGGCAGGCCATCATCGTCGTCTTCTTCTTCGTCTGCTTGAGATGCCCTTGGGACGCCTTCCAACCGCGGTGATGGCGAAGTCCGGAAGGTTTGTGAAAGGGCTAGTTCATCGATATCGTCTATAGATACCAGGCCACAGCTCGCTTGGCTCTCTTCTGTGAACTCCAGGGGTGCCTCGCCTGTCAGTTGACTGCTGTCCTCATATTCTTGCTCCTGGGAATCTTCATCTTGCCCGCGTCGGCCTTCCTCATCTACAGTGACTCGGACGGGCTTTATACCGGCAAGCTTGGCCCATTTATTGTACACTTGATTCTCCAGGAGATATGGATTTTTTTGAATTGCCTTTCGAGGCCGTAGCGAACGTGTTGCCACAGCGGGCAGTTGGTGTGCGTTGTCTTCGTCGCCGGCGTGTAGTATGCGCTCGGTTGCCAACTCCTGTTCATTATTCGAAGGAATTTCAAGTACCGCTGTGCCGTATTGGTCCGGAAGATGCTGCTGCTCGGGGCTGGGTGAGGCACCGATTCCTGATGCAGCCGGGCTTGCGATTACATTGGCAGCACCGTCCCCTTGCGACCCAGGAGACAGGTCTGTATCTTTGGAGGCATGCACTCCGAGAAAACTCTCGCCGGACGATACCAACTCTGGCTCCAAGTCCGGTGCCCGCTCAATACCACGTTCTTGCGGCCTAGCAGAAGCGATTGGATCATAAGTGACTCGCAGCCCCTCGTCGCTTTCGCTGGGCATTGGTGGTTCTGGTCCCAGTTCTGATAGGGGCGAGTTGCCGGCCCCTTGCGGTTCGGGAGACGAAACTGGATTCTGTGAGGTTTCCAGTTCCAAATCGATCTCGACGGGGTTTGTTACTTTTGACCCCAACTCGAAATCCTGCCCAGCACCGCTTTGTTGCGATCCGCCAGATGGGACTGGCTTATGTGAAGCCAGCAGTTCCAGATTGACATCGTGGAGCTTCGTTTCTTTCGGCCCTAACTCGCTTTGCCGTTCCGTCTCTTGCTCCGGGACTGAGTTTGGCCTTGGATCTGGCTCCAGCTGCGTCGGTTGCGAATCCGATTGAGGCGTTGCAGAGTTCGGTTTGTCGATTTGGATTTCCTCGCAAGCGGGAGAGGAAAGCGGTACATCCCAGATTCCGTCGTCTTTGGCGTTCTCTGTTGGGGCTTCGCTAGGCTGATGGCTGATGTTCTGCAGTGCATCTTCATAAATCTCTGGCAGCTCCAAGTCGTTTTGCTGTGGCGGCTGCGACTCTTCGCTGTCAAGCAGGCTCTCGTCGTCCGAGTCGGGAACCTCTCCAAGCTCCTTCCATGTCGCCATTGCCCCGAATGATGAAATTCATTTCCTCCAGCACCTTCAGGGCTATAATCGAGGCATTGAAATGTTTGAGTCAAGGCTGTCATCCATGACAAGGACGCTGAAGCCTGAGGGTTGTTGTGGAGACGCGTCCCGATTTCCAGGTGACGCGCTTTGTGTAAAGTGCAGGTGCCGGTAAGTTGCTAACTAACTAGTTACGGAGTGCTTAGTTAGTTACTACCTATCAGAGCTCCGCCGCTAGTGGAACCCCCCAGGCAAAATGTTCCGATTGCTAGTAACTTTGTAGTTATGTCCAGTCGCGCGGCTTCTTTGCTCATCGGTTGACGCGAACTCCCAACTACGTACCCAAACCCATACCTCTACTTGTACAAGACCAAGATGACATTCTTGCGAAACTTGCTCGGACTCAGTTTTGCTGTCGGTCTTGGCGTCTGGAATGGTATGCACTCTATGTGACGTGTCTATTTAGTTGACTTTTGTCATTGACCGTACTGCAGCGACGTACATCCTGAAGCCTGCCTTGGAAGAAGAGACGCGGAAACGAGACCAGTCAGTATACAATCCACCATGCCTTTGTTTATACATATCTGACTCGCTCGCAGGGAAGAATTGGCAAAGGCTGCCGCCCGTGGTCAAGCTCCATCCTCTCCTGACGCGCCGAACGCGCAACAGACCGGGCCTCCAGAGTCCAAGTGAGCTGGATACGTACTTTCTGTCCAGCTCGAGTGAGGCTGGTGCAACTTGCAGAACCACCTCGCCAGTTGCGAAAAACTCGGGCCTGCTTCACGTTGAGAACAAAACACTGAAACTCAAAAACGCTACTTACCTTCAAGATGAGGCGATCATCGCGCACTGCCACCAGGTCAAGCTCGCGGCTGTCGAACTCGGTGACCATAGCACCGACCACGCAGGATGTAGCAGTCCCGCTCATGAATACCAGACTTCTACCTGCTCGGAGAAAGACGCCGAAGAAAAGAGATGTTGCCACCGACTCGAGTGACGCATTTATCAGCGATGGGAGCGAGGACAAGCCGATGCCCAAGAAGAGAAAAATTAGTGGTTCCAACAAACGCAACAAGAGCAACTCTCAGGCATATCAAGCGCTCTTCACCGGCCCGCCTCCTGTATCCGGGCCTTTGCTATGCCATTTCCCAAGCCGTCACCATGCGCCGCAATACCATCGACCCTTGATGTTGGATGATGCGGAAGGTCGCGCATCTCTGCTTAAGTGGTTTGATAGTGTTAGCACGGCGCGCGCCATGCCATGGCGTAAAGCTTGGATTGACCCAAGCTCTATACCCGACGCCATTGAACGGCGTCGACAGCTTGAGTGTCGTGCATATCAGGTGTGGATATCTGAGATAATGCTGCAACAGACCCGTGTAGCCGTCGTGATTGAGTATTGGCAGCGATGGATGACCAAGTGGCCAACAGTCCAAGACCTGGCGGCCGCGGATGCCGACGACGTTCTAGCTGCATGGCGCGGTCTCGGGTATTATAGCCGCGCAACACGGATTCACGAGGCCGCCAAGATAGTCTGCAATGACGCTTCCATAAACGGCCTCCTACCAGCGGGTGTCGCTGAGCTCGAGGCTAAGATTCCGGGTGTAGGACGGTACACGGCTGGTGCCATCTCGGCCATTTGTTTCGGACGACCGGCACCCATGGTTGATGGGAACGTTCTCCGCGTACTGAGCCGGCAACTCGGAATCCTCGGCGACGTCAAGGCGGACAAGACCGTCATTGACTTGATATGGAATGCTGCCGACGCTTTAGTGAAAGCTGTTGCTCGGGATACAGAAGATGCCAGTTCTGCAAACCTCGACTCTGGCGTCAGTGACCGACCTGGACGATGGGGACAGGCCTTGATGGAGCTCGGAAGCACAATCTGCACACCAAAGCCGAACTGTGCTGCCTGCCCTGTCACGTCCACATGTCGCGCCTACCGCGAGGGTCGACAGATTGCTTCCAGGGAAGAAAGTGTCGCGATCCACGGAGCCGCGTACAGTACTAGTCCGGATATCGAGGATGCCTGCAATATCTGCAAATCGTTTGAAGAATTTGGATGTCCGGAAGAAGAGGACAAAACACGTAGGGAGTCGACTTCTAAACCCAATGGCCCAAAACAGGCGTCTTTACGGTCGTTTTTCTCCAAGGAGCCCGCTAAAATGAACAAGCCCGTTCTATCTGCGGATTCCGATACTGCCGCCGTATTGGACGTCATTACAAGCCATGCAAGGAAGTTTCCGGTGAAAATCATCAAAAAGGCAGTACGCGAGGAGGAAACACTGGTATGCGCTATACGCCGCCGGGACGGTTCCTACCTAATTCACCGACGCCCAGAAAAGGGGCTTCTTGCTGGGCTGTGGGAATTCCCCTCGCACACACTCCAGGGCGATGAGGGCACATCGAAGAAACGCAAGCAAGCCGCAGAACATTACGTTTTCAACTTGCTTGGCGTGGTTCCGAAAGAGCGGAAGCTGAAGCATACCGCAGATCTAGGGAGCATACCTTGGCTGTTCTCTCACTTGAAGTTGACCATGCACGTCCACCTCTTCGAACTCGACAACTCAGCCGACGAAGAACCGGCATTTGCCACCGATTCTAAGAGCAGCCGGTGGAGTCAGTCAGTCGAAGATGAATCAATGGGTACAGGAATGCGCAAATGCTGGACGTTGGTCAAGGATGCAATGGATCAAGGTTGAGAGGATCATATATAATGTAGAAGAGGCATGACTGGATCGCCATTTCAATGGGGTTGCATCCATTCGGGAGATCAGAACGTGCTTCCTGAGCCTACACACCCTCTCAACTACCATAATTTATAAGCTACTTAAAGTAGTAGTGGAAGAGTGCGTAGGGGGTTGGTCTGCCATGGCGGCGGGCTTCCACGCATAAGAAACGGCTTACTGTACAGTCTCAATATGAAGGACAAGAGCGGCCAGCATCGGCATTTCTCTACAACGTGGAATTCGTGGATCTCATCTCTTGGTGGACTTCATATAGATGGATGTTCCCTCTTGGTCTTTAAGCAGCAACTAGCCAGGAGTGTATGCGTAGGTATGCCTGTGTGTGGGTGTTGTAGTGTGCGTGGGTGTATGCAACACAACAGGAACTGTATGAATACTGGCGCGGCCAATGTTGCAGTGGAGGTGTTATTGGGACTGGAGTCGATGGCCACTCCATACAATCAATCACCAACACCTGTGACCCCGGCCACTATTAACATTGGTGGCGGCTACCGGTAAGTTGTGCCGAACGCCTGAGAATATTATTTTGGGATCGGTTAACCAGTGCTATGCATTTGACCAGCATCCGCGCCAATCGTAGAGGTAAATCATTGCTCCGAGATTGCAGTGGTCAAATACACGCTCAACGGCGCCTTGCAGCCGTCTGTGTTTCAATGCCTTTGAGGCTCTCGAGTAGATAGCCGCCCAACCGGGTTACGGCAGACCTACTACACAGTACTAAGTACTCTACGGAGTATTCTCGTACTCGTGTGGTTTTTGGCGCTGGGCTCGCGAGTGGTCAATGAAAGTCGGCGCTTGAGACGGGGCCCATTGCCGGGCGCTCCCGACGGGCTTCTCTCAGCCAATCACTCCCGGGTATAGCAATGCTCTCAAACTTGACTACGGATACGGTCCAACGGAGGGAGTACTACGTATTCACAGCGCACATGCGGTGTACTCCGTATCTTCCACCGATTGTTTGACGCAAGCTCCGAATGGCCGGGAATTCGCGCAAATGATGCACATCTTGTGCCCACGAACCCTGACTTATGCCTGATGTGGTAGGCAGGTTGTGCCACGCCGTCAGAACCCGGGGACGTATCTTTGCGATAACTAGGTACTCGGTAGGAAAACAAGTTTTGAGGGTGGCAAATGGACCCCTTGAAGAAGCGATCGACGGCCAAGCTACTTTGCACACTACTGTGGTAGGTACGATCTGATAGGGAGGGTAGGAAGCTCGTCAGAGGTCAATGATTGGCCGAGAGCGGCTCGGATCTGGCCAATCCATGCACGGGCTAGTCAAGGTACCCCCCATCAGGATTGACTCCACAACCACATGAACAGTCAGGCTCAGGGTGGTAACCAAGATTTCACATCCCTTCTTCCACCGCCGGTTTGTGACCTGGCAGGCAGCGCCGTTGCCACTAGTCAGGCACACAGACAGACACACACACACAGAGAGACACACACACACAGAGAGAGACACACACACACACACAGACACATCCCCATCAGCCAATCGATGCCCCGCGGCTTCGTCCTAGTTAGTTAGGCTGGAGAACGAGGTAACGTTCACATGATCTAGGTACTTTGTGGAAGACCCCTGGTGTGTTTTTTCCACCGGACAACACTGCCTCTTTCGGTGCCTTTTCAGGTTTCCAGCCAATGTCGTCACAGGCACTAGGAAGGGCCTGTCCGTGACTTACAGCCTGATGCTGAATAAATGCCATCCGAGGGCTTCCCACCATGATGGCGGACTTTTGGAAAGATGGGCACCATTCACTTGTTACTCCGGGGTGTCCCCTTGCACAGATTGCCAATCCGCCATTCCTATATCTTGTCGCCTTGTCCGTTGTTGTCGGCTACGGACGGAGTGACCTGGTATATGTCTGCCCACGACTGTGCAAGACGATCAACAACAAACGGAGTGCAACATCACCGTCACAACACACCAGCCCTTTCTTATTACCTACATTGACTAAATACTCGAACCGGATACTGGAACCGGGATTTGGCCCGATCCGAGAATAGACGGCCTGAGCTCGAACTGTACGGTCGGCTAAAGAACCCTGACAAAGGAAATCGACTGGCTGTGAGGCAGCGCTTAACTCGACCCAAGAGGGACCCGCGCAAGTAGCCGACAAAGAAGGCCTTTTGGTAGAAAGCTTGGGGCCGGGCGAAACAAAGGCAATCTGCAATTCTCGACTGTTGAAACCATTCAAGCCGAGTCAGAGGTCAGCTGGGGTCGCTTGACTGGCGCGAAGGCGGGCTCGTCAACATGAGGTGAGCAAGTCTTTCCTTATTAGACGCCGCGCGACTCTTGACTACTGTTCTTGCTATCCGTATTCTGCCCCTCCCTCCTCCTCACATCGCCCTCCCACTACCACTACCACCACCACCATCCTCAACCAATTCTCATTTTCTTTCCTGTCAATCATCTTCAACGGAGTCACGGGGAACAATAGATTAATGATCTGATCTGATTCCAAAAATTCCTTTCACTTTCATTGTTCTTCAGCCCTCTGTTGTTCTCTTCTCACACCGGCAGGCCTTTTTTCTTTTTTCCCCTTTGCCCTTCTTGGTTCTCTTTCAGTTTCCAATCCAAGTTGCATCTACCTACAACCACCCAAGATCGACCCGCTTAATCGGAAATCTTCGTTTTCTTGCCATAAAATTACACTTACACTTCTTTCAACAAGGCTGGTCCAACATCTAAAACTAAATTTCAATTCCGCAGGATCATTCGGAAAACCATGGATGAGAAGGCGGGCCACTACCCCGATGTCCCAGACTCGGTCAACCACTACGATGTCGACTCCAGAACTCTCCAGAGGGAGGCCACACGAGCGCCCATAGATCCGGATGCTCCCAAGCCCTACCTCGGTCTGCAGGGCCGCCTCTCACAGGTCTGGTTCAACCGGTGGACCGTCCTTCTTCTCTTGGTCCTGGTCCGGGTGCTCTTGATGCTAGGGGGCCTGGACGAGGATCTGGGCGACGCCAAGGTCAAGGCTCTATCGGCATGCACCAAGGTGGAGGACGTTGGAAGCGCCATGGCCTCCATGCCTCACTACCTGTCCGTCGGAGTCAACAAGCTCACCGCCAAGGGCATCACCCAGACTGTCCAAGGTCTCATGACCGTCATCAACATGATCCTCACTGGGGTCCAGGAGCTCATCTTGTTCGTCATCAACATGATGACCTCAACTTACACCTGTCTCATCAGCGCTGCCGTCCACGGTGCTCTCAACGTCTCATCGTTTGTCGTCACCAAGACCACTGATGCTATGAACTCGGCCATTGGCGGCATCGCCGATGACATTAGCAAGCTGGGAAACACTTTGCAGACCGCCATTGACAACGCATGGTCCGTTCTTGATGCTGCCGGCAATGGTGTCTCGGGTGCCATCGACGGTGCCAAGGACGTCGGTGAGACTATTGGAGACACGGTCACAGATATATTCGGTCGTGGATTGGAGGAGGCGCTCGAGGCTCGTGACCTGATTGCGAAACCCGAGATCAACTTTGGCCCGGTGGTTGACAAGCTCAAGAACGTCAAAATCGACAGCTCAGGTTTCGTTGCGGACATCGACTCGATCAACGAGAAGCTACCCGACTTTGAAGATGTGCAGAAACTCACCCGGGACACCGTCTCGATCCCGTTCGATCTGGCCAAGAAGCTTCTCAACGACACCTACGGCAACTGGAAATTCGATGACACGGTCTTCCCGGTTGCTAAGAAGGAGGCACTTTCCTTCTGTTCCGACAATTCCATCATCTCGGGCTTCTTCGAGAAACTCTACAAGATCGCACGCGATGGTAAGATCGCGTTCATCGTAGTCGTGTCTGTCCTTGCAGTCCTGGTCTGCGTACCCATGGCCTATTGGGAGATCCGCCGCTGGAAATCACAGCAGGAATATGTGGTACTATTCCAGGAGGAGAAGAGAGACGACACCGAGTTCGCCATGATGGCCGCACGCCCGTTCAGTTCCAAGGTCGGGCTGAAGATCTCACAGAGGGTCGCCAAGAACCGCGAGCGCCGCGACCTGATTCGGTGGTGCGTGGCATACGGCACGTCACTGCCGGCGCTCTTTGTTCTGTCTCTGGCCATTGCGGGTTTCTTCTCCTGCCTGTGCCAGTACTTCATCCTCGTGGCAATCGAGAAGGAAGTGCCGGCTCTGACTGATCAAGTCGGAGACTTTGCCGAACAAGTTGTCACCACCCTCGGACAAGTATCTACAGACTGGGCAAACGACGCCAACGGAGTGGTCCTAGGCTTCCAGGGCGAGGTCAACAACGATGTTCTCGGGTACGTCACAAACGCAACCACGGCCGTTAACAGCACGCTCAACGTGTTTACCGAGGCGATGGACAAGGGCCTCATGGCTGTCTTCGGAGGCACTCTCCTCGAGGACCCAATCAAGGAGGTTGTCAGATGTCTCATCGGCCTCAAGGTTGAGGCAGTGCAGAAGGGCCTTACCTGGGTCCACGATCATTCGCAGATCAGCTTACCGCTCTTCGAAAACGACACCTTCTCCGCTGGGGCACAGCAGTCCATAGATGGCGACTCGGACATGTCAAGCTTCCTCGCTTCGCCGTCAAGTGTCACCACCGACGAAGTCACTGACGCTGTCATCCACGTCACCGACCGCATCCGCAACGGCATCATACAAGAAGCTCTCATCTCGACGGGTCTCCTGCTGGTGTACATCCTCATTGTGATGATTGGTGTCATCCGTACCCTCACTTCCATAGTGTCCGTGTCAAATCAAGGGTACAACCACAACAACAACAACAACAACAACAAACCCAATGACGATTCGCCGCCTCACTACACAGGCGACACCCGTGTCCCGTTGTCACCGCGGTCGGCCTATGTAAGGTCACAAAGCGAAGGCCCTGTCATGCAAGGGCCCTTCGAAGACGAGCACGCCATCCGCAACGTGCGCCGCTCAAACCCGATAACACACCCGGGCCACATACGGCAAAGTAGTTACGGCGAGACCTACCACGGCGGTGGCGCGAAGTTTTAGAATGACGACCGCCAGTTGACGTTAGGCCCTGCGGTGAAGCCGCGACAGCTATGCTAGAGTTTCCTGTCCGCCTGGGTATTCTTCCTGGGCTGGCTCCAGGGAGAGAGGCATAACAGCGTTTGATTTGGTTCATTTTTTTCTTGTTATATGCGATATCCGACATCCAATGTCAAAAGCGGCGTTCATCAGTATGCAGCCAGGAGGGGTTCCGGTTTGCCTTTAATTTCTCTGCCCTCCACACACGGTGTTTCCCAGGAGGAGGTAGGAGACGGCGAGAAGAGATGTCCACGAAGGGAGACTTGTCCCCTAAAAAAAATTACCTTCCCGCATTGCCACAATCTTGAAGATTTCAGGATGGTGGAAGCGTATCTGACTTGACGAAGTTATGGATGGACGAGTTGAGGGCTGAGGTAGCCCATAATGGTTTTTGTAGCATCTAGTTCTCGTAGACTACCAGATAGTCAGTCGGTTGCCAGAATGATACCAAACCGCGTGGCTACTCAAACACATGTCCTCCCTTATATTACCAGCTGTGATTACGAACTTTGTAAGTTATTTGCAACGAGGCATCTGTCAAACGCACCCATACAACACCACCACCGTTGTAAACAGCTACAAGAACGTCGACGTAGAATTCTTCAGCATGTGTCGTATATCATCAAGATTTCCCAAAGTAGACGACCATTTTGGGGGGGTAGTTGTGAATACGAAGTAATACAGCTCGATTATACTAGACGACTGAATGATGAAGACGCATGATGATTATTGACATAGTAGACAAACGACCGCTGTATCACGCTGCCTGATATACATTATCGTAGTGTTCCCAGATCATGAGTCGTACCGTACCAGTAGTCACCCTATCAGTGCACGAGTCATATCTCACAAATGCGGTCTCACCTTGCCTTCCTTCCTGGATTCAAAGATCAAGACTGGCAATTTGCCTGCTCGGTGCTCCCACCGTTTAACAATCAGCTTTTCCTATACAGCTGGCAAAAAGAGGCCCGAGCCTACGCCGAAACTGGGATTGGGCACATATCGCAGACTTCGGGCCTTTCCCTTCCCGCCAAGTCGGTTGTCGACAAGAATACCGACTGAAGCCGATGTGGGCGGCCTACTTGGTTCTGGGCCCGCAGGGTGTTTAATTGTCGGAGACGACGGCGTAAACGAGAGGGTGTGCGGTAGAGAGTGCATGTGTGCAACTGGGAAGCAGGCGGCAGTAGCTCTCAAGTCGCCATGGCCACTGTGCATAAGAGCTGGTCTTGGGCCGGCACAACTTGCCTGGCTAGCTACGAGGTCGTGTTGTGTAGTTTTCTGGCCGGTTTCAGCCCCCTGGGCGGGCGTGCTTGGTTTATCGCAAGTTCGATCGACTTGAGTTGATCTTGGTTCGGTTGCAGCGTTAACCTATCTCGCTGCCCCAGCCGGGAACAGTCTTGAGGAAAGAAACAGTCCCTTGACGCTACGTATCGCATCCTTAGTCTTCTTGAACTCGTCATCGGGTTGGTTGGATCGGTTGCCAAAGCCAGGCCCGCCGTACAGCGACGTATAATCCGGCATGGGGTATGCGAGCTTATCGACGTCATCTCGGATGTTACGCAGTGAAGCGTGCAAGTCGGCAGAGGTCTCTGCACGCTTCAGATGCAGATTGGACAGATCTCTGACTGCAGAGGAGAGCTGTGCCAAGCGTCGTGCTTGCTTGTCTACGACGGTCTCTGCTGCGAATGTGGCGGAAGGAGGAGCAGAGATCTGCGGGGATGTCTGGGTGCCGAAATCGCG
The DNA here is from genome assembly GCA_022414665.1 of Arthrinium puccinioides. Taxonomy (NCBI): domain Eukaryota; kingdom Fungi; phylum Ascomycota; class Sordariomycetes; order Amphisphaeriales; family Apiosporaceae; genus Arthrinium; species Arthrinium puccinioides. Next base: position 2,241,895 of record JAIUNF010000005.1, read on the forward strand.
ATGGAAGAGCTCGGTTGGGTCGTCGTAATTGCTCTCGGCGTCAGCCTCTGAAGCATCCTTTGTTTCTGACCGAAAAGACTTCCCGTCCTTATAAGGCACCTCGCTGACGACGCCTTCGAGTGTATCAACCAGGTCCGAGAGGCGGGAGCTTACGTGGGCGTAGTAGTCGGATCTCGCATCAGTCAGGGTTTCGACCATGGGGTTCACGACGAAGCGCGCGGCGCCGTAGAGGATCGTCCACGCGGTCGCGGTCGCAGTGAGTACGTTGAGCACGCGCGTGGGCGTCAGAAGGGGTGGCGGCCTGGGCGAGTGGGTGAGGAATTCGGGATACGTTATAATAGGCGGCGTGTCGCTTGGTGAAGTAGACAATGGTAGCTGTGGTGATGTGGAGGCGGATGAGGATGAGGATGAGGATGAGGAAGAGGGAACGGATGCTGGTGTGCTCTGCTGTGGCATCGCGGGTTCTCCGACTGTTTCTGGCGAGGAGTCTGCTGGTCGTGAGTCCTCGTCGAGGAGCCTCTCGATGTCGTCTTCGGGAAGTCCCTTGCTCTTGAGGAACTCGGCCTTCTTCCCGCGGCTTTGGCCACGCACGGCTTCGTCGTCGAGAAATCTCCGAGCTTGGTCGTCCATGGTCGCGCCGGGTCTTTGGGCGTCCAACTCGACAGGCCGAGGGTCCGGCTGGGTTTGGCGGTCGTCGGGCTTCTTTTCCCCTGCGTCGGGCATTGTGGGCGCAATGGTCGAAAGGGTGGCGAGCGAGTTGTAGAAATGTGCAGAATGAAGCGAATGCCGGCTGATGCAGGAAGAGCTTGCTTGGGGCACTTTTGCTTGGGCAACTAACTGTCAGTCGGCTCGATGTCATATGCCTCGGCTGGTGCTGGACTTTCAGTGGCCGGGGTCCCCACATCGAGGAACGGTGCCGCGGTGGAGCATTGCTAGTACGTTACTAACTTACTACTGTACACAGTATACGGAGTACTAACTACGTACGTGGAGAGAGGGCCTATGCAGCTCTGACATGACCTAAATTAGTTAGCACACGCACGAGTATCCGTACTCCGTACCCCAGCAAAGGTTGAGCAACCTTTTACTCGGGAGACGTAGTCGACCACTTTGGACGTTATTTTGACGTGCAGAGTCGACAAGATACCTCTGAGAAGCCGACTACGCACTCTTCAGCAGGAGCATAACGTCATCTTGGTAAACTTGGAAACAACCGTGTGTTTTTTTATGACTGAGATCGTCCGTGCTCAACTCTCAACCTTGAACAGCCCTTTCTGAACTCGAGCGCCACGTGACAAGAACCGGAATATGTGAGCAAGTGCGGAAGTATCAAAGTTGGCCTCGAATCAAAATAACCACTACCGGTCTTACTCGAGGAACTAAGCCAATTTGTGTACCTGTACATCTACTACAACTACCCTTCCTTATCCCAGTGGACTATTGTGGTGTTTCTGGTGTCACTGTCACCGTCGCCGTCACCGTCAGTGGTCACTGTCACTGTCAGTCTGTCACCATCACCGTCGCCGCGCGCCTTTTGGCATATGCCGTCATCACCAGTCAGTCCATCAGCAGCAAACCATCTCGTCTCATCCGGATCAATTCACCACGCCCCCCCTCAAAGAAGAAAGCAGGTGATGATAAGCGCACCCCTTGCAGCGACTGGTCCATAAATCTCCTCGTGCCAATCAATCCGTCAATCAATCAATCAATCAATCAGTCGGACGGGAGCCCTCGGAGCTAAACATACAGGATTCAATCAGCACGACGCCGTCGGCCAATCGAAAGAAACATCACGGCCAATCTCCGTGTCCATCAGGGACACAGTCCGGCCAGGGGGACGCCGTCCACGAAATCAGACAAGTTCGATCGCTAGGGTCGCTGCAGCTAGGCCAACAAGCAAAGCCACGCACAAAGACGTTCTCCGTGACGTTCTCCGTACCTGCAAGCCAGTGAGTATACGCCGCGTCAGTCTGATACACTTCGACGTTCCGTCATTCCGAGTCCGTACTGTTCATGTCAACCCCCCATCTTCCTCTTCTGCAAGCGCCGTCGGCCTGGGACATGGCGCCAAGTCGTGGCAAGCGTCGATCGTTTCAAGTAAACGGGAAAACAAAGGAAGCCTGCCTGCCTGCCGCCCGTGATAGCAAACAATGATGATCCGTCCGGTTAGAGGGATTGGTATTTCTCGCGTGCGTGCGGTTGGTTGTTGGCTCGAACACGTCACATATCTGATTGGGGGATTGCCTGTCCGGGCACTCGCCTCTGCCGCTTGTCACCTCCTTTGCGGCTTTGCCCTGCCCCCCCCCTCCCCCGGCTGTGTGTCGTGCGTGTGTCACTACCTCTTCGCGCCGCAAGCTTATTTCAACCTCCGAACCCTCGCAAACGAGCCGAACCCCTCGTATCGGGCAAAAGCGAGAATCCGCCGCCGTTCCCTGGATGGATGCCCGTGTGACCGTGTCCATGCTCACACTCATGCTCATGCTTCAAGCACATGCTCATGCTCATGCTCATGCTCATGCTCATGCCCATCCCATCATCATTACGTACCCATCCCGTTGTCCTTGATTGTCCTTCATTGCCCATCACACTCACATCAATCACCATTCCTGTTCACCATGGCGTCACGTCCGCGTCGGGCTGCCGCCCAAAAGGCAACTACGGCAATCACTGACATGGTCGATAGCGACAACATCACCAGCAGTCGGACCGGCAGAATCATGTCATCCAGGAACTCTACATCACGTCGATCTGAGGGTAAGACCGTCGCAGCAACTGCTACACGCGGCCCTCCGTCGTCCCCCTCGGATTCTAACCCGCATATGCATATCACAGTCAAGCTGCCGGCCAGTAAGCTTCGCCAGGCGACCACCAGTCGGCCCAGCCAGTCTCCCGCCAAGGCCTCCGTCATCGCACGGGAGGGCTTCGTGCCCGGGGAGATCATCCAGGGTAAGAGGAACCGAGGCCACAGCAGGCGCTACACCGTCGAGACTAGTGACGATGACGAGGATGCCGAGCCTGAGGGAAGAAGACGCCGAGGGCGACGACGATGACATGATTGAAGATGGAGGCGGCGCTGCCGAGGGCGAAATCGTCGTCGACGACACGATGGACCTCGATGCCGACGGGGACGAGGACGAGGATGCCGAAGGTGAAGCAGACGACATGGACATCGACATGGAATCACCCGTGGCCATGTCGATCAAGGTGTCGAAACCCCGAGCTAAGAACAGCACCCCCAAGACGAAAACTACAGTCAAGTCTGCAGGGAGGCCCGTCGCCCAGGATAAGGACAGCGAGGATGACGAGCTCAGCGAGCTTGAGAGTGAGGACGAGATCCAGGACACCGTCAAGGTCGGCGGCGGGCTGGATCCCGACGAGGATGCCGAGGGCGAAGAGGAAGAGGAGATTGAGGCGGCTGGGCCAGCTGACGATGACGACGATGACGAGCTCGACAGCGACGATGACACTCCTGGTGGCGGCAGTCGGGCAGAGACCCCTGACATGTCCAAGATGACTAAGCGTCAGAGGGCGAGGTTCGAGGATGACGATGGCGGTTTGATGAAGCTGTCTGACGGTACGTTGCTTGCGTGCAGTGTGCAGTGTGGTGCGACCCCTACTGACACACCCCACAGAGGTTCAAGCCAAGAAGCACTTTACAGCCGAAGAGCTGTCCATGAGACGCTCCGAGATGGCCCGAAGGAGACGCAATCTTAGCGAGAAGCGCAACGAGGAAGTCAAGGCGAGTATTTCTCCATTCCACCGCAACCTGTGGGCGACGCTTACATGATTGCGCTATAGATGGAAACCATCAACAAACTTTTGAAGAAACAAGCTCCAAAGACCAACCGCAAGGCTCAACTTGCCGACGACGACCCAGAGAGCGAGGCGAACAGACCTAGCCCGGTCTTTGTGAGATGGATCAGCGACAAGGACGGTAGCCGGATCGCTGTGCCCAGGGAGATGATCGCGGGTCCTGTGGGCCGGGTCTTTGTGTCTGGTGGTGGTCTCAAGAGTGGGAAGATGGTCGAGGAAGTGTTGTAGGATATGCCACCTCCAAACCGGGACGCTTGCGACCCTGCCGGCCCCTTAGGCCCCTTAGGCCCAGCACGACTTGCACAAGTGTCAAGCAACCTCTCCAGTGTTTGAATCGGAGAAATAGCATAGCATGTACCGTACCTACCACTACTTGATCATAGCGGATATGCCCCGTCGTGTGTTGTCGCGTCACGGCTTTTTTGAACGGCGTACCGCGCAATGCCCGACCAAGGTCAACAGGCAATCTCTACCATACATATATCTATCCCCTTCGCACCACACGCGCACTCACGGGCTCTGTTTTGTCAAACAGAGCATCTGTATCTCTCTGGTCGTCCCACACTTCAAGCAGAGGTACGAATCGGTACATGAAATACACAGCCTTCATAGGGCGTTGACACCATCATCGCACTCGAGGGTAGCTCTGTAACCAACATTTTCTCTTGCCGTTGTTGTTGTTGTTGTATTGTTTTTTCTTCTTCTAGAGGGGGCTGAAGGCCCCCATGACCTCCTTGGGGGTATAAGGCGTGTCTAGTTGGGCACTACATACACAGAAGGCATATATATACATGAAGCATTTTCTCTTGCCGTGACCCTACATAGTTCCAATGAATTGGAAGTTTGGGCACGCAGTTCTTCCAGGTCAGGACCTTCACGTGGATCATTCATTCACTCAGTTGACCCAATTTGATGATCTCGAGGCGGGAACCCAAACGTGTGATGTGATATTGACATGGCATGGCACCACTTACAACACGCAGGCCATCCAGCCTGGGGCTTCAAGGTACTGTGCAGTCGGGCATGGAGCTCGATACATGTTAATAGCTCGTGCCCTCACTGCTTGGGAATTACTTGCCTGGCTTGTTAAATCGATTGTCCCAGCCTGAAGAGGATGGCTGTCCCCGATTCCATCCACCCATCTCCCCCCAGAACAATCGCTTCCACGATTCGAGCCCGTCCATTATTTTTCTCGCTGCTGTTCTGCTCGCTACTTTTTCTGCTTGCTAATTTTCTGCAACTTGGGCACCAAGCCTGCTCCAATCCCCATTCCATCCCTCCGAATCTCTCGGTCGAGGCATCACTGATCGTTGACCGTCAATCTGCCATCATTTTCAACCTAGAAACACAGCGCTTCAACTTGCAATTCCCTTCAATCTTCACTAACGCTTCGTACTGTCTGGCACAGTACTTTCGATTTTCTTTCTGTATTATTGTTTTCCTCGTCGCTGGCGACGTTTAGCGAACATGTCCTTCATCACCCCCAAAGAAAAGGCCCAGCGAGCCGCTAGAAAAAAGTTGAGGACTTCCTGGCAGACCGGTTGCACCGAAGAATCCAAGATATCTGCTTTGAACCTTGCACTCTCGCGTCTACGCAAAGGAAAGAAGAAGACCTTCCTCGACGACGTAAGTGGTACCTAGGCTACACCAGCTGGATAGTTCCGAGACTAACATCATGGCTCCAAAGTACGTTCCGGCAGCCCAGACTCCCCTGGAAAGACTTTCCGGTCGATTCGGTACCCTAGAATCTCCCACACCATCCGCATCGCCTACCACGCCTCATCAACCCGGACGCCAGTCCACCGCGAAGACTGCCACTGGTCCGTCTGGACTCTTGCCCTCACCCCCTCCTTCGTCTTCCGCAGGCGCTTGCTCGCCTTCTGCCCCAAAGTCCGTTTCACGCAAGAGAACCCGCGATACCACCAACGATGGAGCCAAGCCAGACCAGGGCAGTCCCGCCAAGAAGAAGAGCCGCAAGGGCAAGAATCAGCCATACGAAGGCGCAGGAAAGGATGGCCCGGCCCAGGAAGAGCTTCTCGCCGAGTTCGAAGCGCTCACCGCCGCGAGCAGGTTAGCTATAGAGCGCGAGGCGATGAGAGTGAAGTTGCTCGACGAGGAGATTGAGAGACTCGCCAGCCTCCCCGGCGACTGTGACGAGAGCGAGCTCTTCCGAGAGATCATCCTCCCCGCCCCGGCCTCTGCCCCTGTTGGTCCTTCTGCCAATGTGTCTGTTACCGTCACTTCCAAGCCGGTGCCGGATTAGAATTCCGTACCCGGTTCCGAAGAAGACGAGGGAGATGAAGAACTTGATCTCGAAATCCAAGCCGAGTTTGAGGCATCGCTGCGCGCCGACGCCAAGGAGGACGAGGACGATGTAGAGATTGACCTCGACATTGAGGCCGAGTTCGAGGCGTCATTGCTAGCTGATGCCGAGAAGGACAAGGAAAGTGCAGAAATCGATCTCGAAATCGAGGCCGAGTTCGAGGCGTCCTTGCTCAACGACGCCGAACAGGATGAGGACGATGGCGAAGTTGATCTTGACATCGAGGCAGAGTTCGAGGCATCCTTGCTCGACGACGCCAAACAGGATGAGGACGATGGCGAAATCGATCTTGACATCGAGGCAGAGTTCGAGGCATCCCTGCTTGCCGACAACGAGAAGGGTGACGTTGACGAAGAGCTCGATCCCACCATCGAGGTCGAGTTTGAGGCCGCGATGCTGGAGGGTTTTGACGAGTAACCGATGGGTGAGCGCGAACTTGCCGAGTATAAGAAGGATGGGAATTATGACCATGCTGCTCCGGTCATCGTCGAAGAACAGTAAAGGTCACATTATTATTGTTATTATTATTATAGGAACTTACGTATACATAGATATCACCTTGGTTGATGCTGGATATCACCATACAACAAATACACAATGCCGAAAAACTGCCCTGCAATAAGATTCTGCTCATAGCCCTCGGGATGTTCTGTCACTGGGGCGTTATTTTCTTCAACAACGATGTTACAGCATGCCGGTCAAGTAGAAGAGAATCGATGTCTACTATGCCTTCTGACCGTGACTGCGTTTGTTACGTCTTGTAGTATCGCATAAAAGGGGGGAACGCAATCTCTCGGAAAACTCATCGCCATGAACACCAATGCTGATTTGACTCGTGTATGCTCTTAGGAGATGGCCAGGGAAGAGCATGTTCACTCAATCCAGTCCCCCGAGTTCGTAGACCGAGTGGCGAAGAGTTTTGGGTTACAACTATCTCTCCAGTGTCTTGGTGCGTTTGTGTTTATGGGATTTGGACAACCTTGCGTTCATGTATGATGTACTCGTGAGTTGTAGTAGAGGTAAAATGGATACACGATGAGAGACGAGAGTAAGCAACGCATAAGGTAAATCAATAGTACCTAATGGGAATATCCGAACATGTTCAGATCCCTGGTTACCTCATCTACGGAGTACATGCAGTACCTACGGAAGGCGCGAAACCTACAACCACAAAGGACCGTTTGCAAGGGGCAGGGTGAATTTGTGATTTTAGTACACGGCACGGCACGGCGCACAGTGATGATTGATCGCCCCAAGAAGGAACGGGGTGAGCCGCCGAGGTGTTTCTTGTGCTGTAAACGATTTGCTTGCACAAGTGCCCAACTTGTACACTGAGCATCTGTCATGAGCACTGGACGGAGTCGATGGACTGTGGGCATGGGAACGAAGACAAGAGTACGGAGTACTGTGTACGGATTCTGTACTTGCAATTATGTAAGCATATAGCGTCACTACACAGTACAGTACTGATTCTCCGTACTCAACGCATAAATCAGGTTACTACCAAGTATAGTGGTGATGGGGATCCACAAAGCATTAACGGCGTTACGAAGTACTACGTACTACTCCGTACTCCGAATTCTAGGTACTGTTACAAGTTAGCGTGAGGTGGTTGTGGCAACTTGCAAGGCAGCGGAGTCTGCCGGCAGATCAGAAACCGAACCGCTAACTCGCTACGGATAAGTTACCCTATTCCATTCTGTGCCTAAGGGTTCTGGACTTCTGGCTCACGAATGTCTCGTCTCGTCTCACTGCTTGCTTAACAACATCGAAAAGGCAGAGGAAGCTGTCACACTAACCCCATAAACCCCCCGAGAGCTTTTTTAGCAATTGAGTTTCCGACACCCGCCAATCTTGCCAGCGGATCAAACGCTCGGAGGGTTTCTGGCTGACCGTTGACTGTACGGATATTTCGCACATAACTTAACCACTTGCAAGTTGCAGCAAGTGATACGGATAGTAGTAAGTGTTTTTTTTTTGGTGGCAGTGCGATACCACAGTAACCACACACACGGCACACAGTATGCATACCTGATACTTCGTACATGAGAACGAGAGGCGCCTCATCCTTCCCTGCTCCCCTGCCTCCCTCCCGCATGACGCCGCCGTACGCTACTTGGGTTGGCAATGATGAAGGTGGCTAATCAATCCGGCTGGGTAGCTTCACTACGTTGGTCACACGACTCGCCTCATCATCCACGGTCCACCAAAAGAAAGGTCTGCGCCCTCGACTTCGGCTTCGACCTCGACCTCGACCTCGACCTCGACCTTGCAAGTTGCCGCTAATTTGCCTCGGTCTGCCGGTTGTCGACATCCAGGGCCACCTTCTGCTTGCTCTCTTGTTTGGTGTTCCCGTCCTCAGGAGTCCGGGGGCAAAAATAGAAGTCATCCGGGATCCATCGGCGCCACTGCCTGCCCATACTTCGACCGTCCATCCATCCCATTGTTGACCACCCCCAGCTTGTGTGCGAGTACTAGGGTGGTACGTTAACTAACATGCAGCCCGATTCTCCGACTCTTCCTGTCATGACACCGTTAGTCGATGAACCGTCGATCGCGCGCCAAAGTCAAAATGTACTGTCTACTGGGCACATGGCCACTGCTGCGGTGCCGACGCAGCAGCCACCAATCCGTGAGTCTTCTTCTTCTTCTTCGTCAGTCCCCATGGTTGCTGCTTGCACATCGTGTCACGCGTCCTGCTTCATACCTATCCCTCTTGCCAAAGCATACCTTTTCGTTTTGACTCGTGAGACGGCGCGCTTCATCCCCCCCCTCCCCAGACAAAACCCCGACAGGCCCCCAACAGACCCCCGGATGCATCATTGAATCTCCAATAGTCTATGCACCATACCCTGATCTGACCCGCTCCGCCTCTGCCTCCCTGTTGCTGACCCCGCACTCCACAAGCATCTCCAGCCGGCCAAGAATCTATAAGTTTGTCTCCTGCTGCGGTCACGCGCGGTTCCCCCAACTCATTGAAGCTCATCGATGGTACGACGGTGAGGCCGTCAACTTTCAATACAAGCATGATCTTCTCTGATCTATACAAGTCGACTAAGCTGCCGCTGTCAAGACTGCGCCAACCACCCCAGCCCACAGCCCCTGCATCGCCAGAGTACGATGCGGATCTCGTGAGTAAGGACAAGACAAAACAGAAGGACGCAGTCAAAAAGTACCTGGCTGCCAGGATACGTAATGACTGGGTGTTTACTTGGCCACCCGAAAACACTCAACCAAAGACTAGCAATGGGGCGTCGGAAGCCGTCCACGACGACAATGACTCTGGCAACTCGCCTGGGCCTGGAGTATTGAATGGGCATGCGCCCAGTACCGATAATGAGGAACTAGTGGCCGTCGAGGCCGTCGAGGCCGACACGGATGACACGGATGACGAGACTGCTTCGGTATACAGCACTGTGTCTGAAGACCCGGCTCACTTCAAGATCAGAGCAGAGTGGGTGTCGGATCTGTCTGACGACGATCCGACTGCGTCGCCGTCGGCTTACCGCTTCGAGTCTCCCGAAGAGATCACAATGGCAATACAGACCAACGTTCTCGCCAGACGTGCAAAGCGGCGAAGGGCGCTTCGCGAGGAAGAAGCGTGGAACCCGGGCCTGGCTTGTTTCAATGCCCGTCGAGATGCATGGACATGTGCTAAGGCCGCTCATGTGAGACCGAAGCCGCCTACATCGCCCACGTCTCCATCTCGCCGCCTTTCTTTCTGGCGACTATCGAGTTCGACGCCGCCGGTATCGCCAGGAGGCAACCCCTCGCATCACATTTCCCCGCTCTCGCCGACTACTACCCGAACCTCTGGCGATGCGTCGGCCGTTGCCTCCTCGTCAGACGCTGGTTCAAAGGAAATTGGACGGGCAGCAAAACCTTTGCCATCACCGTATCCCGTGGAAGTAATCCTTCCTTTAGCCCCCCCTCTGCTACCGCAAGCGAATCCCATGCGCGCCTCCATCACGCCCGCCACATATCCTTCGATATATGACCGCATCATTGTTCACTCCATGACGCCATCATGTCCGGTTAACTTGGCCGATATATTGCGCGCCTGTGTCGTGGGCTGGAAGCGTGATGGCGAATGGCCTCCGAGAGCGATCGACGGTACGGCGTCGCTTGTCGCAGTACGTAAGAAGAGACAAGACTCCAACACTGGGGCAAACGGAACGGTGAGCGTGGGCCGACGGATGAGTCTGGGGTTTCTCGGACGTAGGGAAAGTGCTTCGGGCGAACAAAAGTCGGTGCTGACCGCATCGGCACAAGGAGGCGCCGAGAATGGCAACGACGACGCCAACGGAGCCGGCAAGGGAATTAAGAGGTCTTTGAAATCTGTGCTTGGCTTGGGGCAGGAGAGGAGGGGCAGCAGCGCAAGTGCCCCTGGCACGGCAGTTTGAACCGCTGACAGTTTGCATATACCAGGGCTTTGCGCGTACTCGCAAACCTGCAACAGCCTTTGTGGAAGCAAGTTGTCGAACAGGGATGGGTCAGGATCAAATGTACTCGAAATGTTGGGGTATTGTCATGGCTCGCGTTGTAATTGGGTGACACCATGCATATACTGACTGGCGTTGTTGGAATCGACTCAAAACGACACGAATGACGACATGAGGAGGCACAGGACTCGACTTTGAGATAGCACGTGTACATAGAACCGGTGGTATCGCATGACAGATAATTTGTTTGACGAATCGTGGGGGTTTTGTTCGATGTCAACCCCCCCTCATCAAACCTTGAATTGCTCGACCGTTTCTAAACAAACATAGTACAAGTAAGACCGACCAAAGACACAGGCCGTGGCATCCGGCATACCAAAGGCATTGCCGTGATAAGCAGCTTAGTGAACCGAATGTGACGAAACGTGGTCAATGCCGGCTTTTCACAGCTGGTACGCAGTATACCTCACTCAGCCCATGCTCGTAGCCACATTAACGTACGCAATTCCATGTTGATGAAATACGACCAAATTTCCTTACAAAGAAACAAGGGCTCAGACTAGCCGATAAGCCATAGCTCCAAAATGTCAGGTAGACTGGAAAGTGCACGCTATAGCTCCCAAGCATCATCGCCAAAGGGCACCGGGCGGTTAGGCTCGGGGGGGAACGAAGACACTTCCTGTTTGGTGAGTGGTGGTCTTCCGGTGAGCCAGGCGTCATTCGTAAACAGTCCGTCCGCATCGGCGAAACTGTCCTCGTCCAATATACCACTGAAGGGGACATCGCTGATGTTATTCTGCTTCAGCATCACTCGCTCTTGCAACACCGTATCGATAGATGAAGATAACGTCTCCTGGTCCAGGCTGAAGTACATCTGCGTCTGGCGGGCGTTGTGCACGATTGAGGTCCGGTTCAGCTTCGGACGATCTTCCACCACGCCCTTGAGCTGTTCCGGGTCGAGTTTCATATACGTGTGCACGATGCTGTGAGTCCGCCACTCATCATAGCCCCAGGGCAGAGGTTCGGCGTTGTTGTCGTCCTGGGTTGGTGTGAGAATATGATGGAGAGAGCAGGTCACTTTCGGGTTAGGTAGGTCTTGCAAACTTACGTCTAGTTGGAGATCCGCACAGATATCTCGACTGATGGTCGACTGCACAGTTTCCCAGAGGCTATCAAGCTCGCGGATTTCCATGGTGCTCATGAGTCGTATGTGGTGAAGCCGGCCGTCGACCTGCCACTTCTTGGGCAGGTGAGGATATCGAGCCCAGTCACTGTGGAAACATTCCGCGTAGAGCCACCACTTCGCGACGGCCTTTCGCAGTCGCGCCTCCTCGCTGGGCCGCAGACACCGGCGGTCCTCGGGGTTCTGGTGCCATAACAGCCGTGGATACTCTTCCACCCACCAGTCCACGACCTTGACCATGTTCCAAACATGGCTCAGATCTCTCAAGCCGAACTTGATCTTCCGTGGGCATATCAGCTTGCCCTCCTGAAAAGCAACGGGGAAATGGGTAAATGTCGTGAGCTTGCCGTCTGGCCGACCGGAATCCAGCGAGATGATTCGGGGATACAGCATGGCGTCTTGACCAAAGTCGCCCCGGTTGGTAGTGTACACGAAGAGGATCGACTCGAGCTCAGGCTGATGCCGGAGGACTGTTGTCATGACGGCCGCTTGGTTGGCCTTGAACAGTTCAAGGTGGTGTTTGTTCGTCAAGATGAAGGATGTCAGGTCGCGGACTCTCATTTGTTGCATCATGTGCAGGGTGATTTCCGAGGCCAAGACCTCGAACGGGCACGAGAGGTCTCCCGCCATGATATGATGCGGGCAGCCTGGCGAATGCTAATTATCCGAAGATGAGAATAGAATACGATGATGACCGAAACTGCTGCTTCGTATTGCCCACCGCCACTCAACAGGAAGTGAATAAGAAGATAGGCGCGCCTTTGTCGACAGAGGTGCTAACTAGATGCAAGCAATTGTTTGAATTGCTGCAACTAATGACACCCTACGCTCGACTAGGGGCAAGAGAACCAGAGAACCTAATCGACACTCACCCCTCCTTGGGGGCTGATAAACAGGGGGTTGTTGCAAATGTCACATCCAAGCATCGTATGATGGGCTGGCAAACTCATCGCTTCTACAGCGTGGCCGTGATGCGGTGTTGCCATTGTTGCTGAGGTTGTGGAAGGGGGACAAACGGAGGCGCGGCGGGACTCGCGCGACTGACTTGTGACGTTGACTCGCGGAAGAACATATTGCCTTTGATTGGTTGCAATCAAGGTGGCACCAAGACCTGCCTGACGCTCGTGCCTTTTGACTCGAATGTCCAGCCCCTGACACAAGTACGGATAACTACAACCCAATCTTTCCATGTACGAAGTAACGTTAATAACGTTAACTAGTTAGTTACACCCTGCAGCTTGCAGGTGCACACAGCACGACGGCAGGCATTTACCCACAGAAACAACAATGGTACAAGTTGTCCAATCTTGATCAGATCTCTCGCAACGAGACCGGGGAGACTACGCGTCAGGTATCTTCAAAAGTGTACAGGCCATTTAAACATAGTTAAAGCTTTGAAACGCCAAACGCCACCACAGAGTATACGTACCCCTATGCGAACAACTTTCGCGAGTCCAACGCGTCGGCCTGCGCCTTCTTGCCTCCACTGGTTCTCAGTCCCAAATCGCCCTTCTTCGCCAACCTCTCGACATACTGCTCCGCTCTTGCGTTGTGTTTGCTGGCCGTCGTTCTCCGCAGATCCGCACGCACTTGGTTCGGTGATACGAACTGTCGGTTCTCGTAGATGATGGGTCCGCCGAAAGAGCCCTCCTGGATGATGATGGGAGTCAACACCACACGGGGGCCAATCTCCACCAGGTTGATGTCTGTGGCCTTGTTGCCCTTTGACGATGATGCAGCCTTTTCCGACTCCTCTTCATCCGTCTTGGGCTTTGCTTCGACCTCGTTGATCTGATAAACCCTGATCCAGATCTTGCCGTCGGCAAGGGTGAAGGCCATGACGTGATCGACGAAAGGCTTGGATTTCCTGGCACCTTCCGGCACACCAAAAGTCTGTAAGAAGAGTTGTTTGATGACTCGGAGGTGAGGCTCCGCCTCGAAGGCTGCGTCGAAGCTCAAGATAGGTCGAGAGCCCTTGAGGCAGTTGCCCACGAAATGCAATTCCTCCATGGTGTGCACTGTCTGGTATTAGCTGCGTTGCCCTCGTTGGAATTTTTCGGATCACCTACTGTTCTGGCAGTGCATCTTGACGGTTGGGCCATTGGGTATCTTGCTAAGCCAAAGGTACTGCGAAAGACGCGGTTAGCGAGCGAGCCAAGCTGAAGTCGCAAACGTAGCTGGCGCAAGTTGGACGCCGAAACTAAGACGACAACTGTCCACCACATCATCACGTACCAGATCTTGGCCCTTTCGAGCCTCAAAGTAGAGCACCTGATTTTCGTTAGCGATCGAAGGCTTATATTCCACTGAATGGTGAACGGTGTCTTACGTTGTTGCAGTTATGTAGCTCAGCCAGCTCACACCTGGAACATGGAACAGTCAGTGAGTTCACCATCCAATACATCTTCCCGCGACAAGTCGCGTTCGTGCATAGAAACAAAGACGAAGCTGGATGCTCTCGTAATTAAGCTTGCTAGCAGCCAAGATGTCGAGAATTCGGAACAATGCTTACATTTGGTAGAGCTTCGACTTGGAATCGAATTTGGCATCCTTGCGACCATGAGGAAGCATTGCCGCCAGATCGTTAATCAGATGTCGGTGTCTACAATCTCATGAGTATATCGATCCAAGATGAGATGCCGAGCTGGCTTACCGGTACGTGACACCGCGCGAGGGAACGATGAGGACTCTCTGCTTGTTCTTGCGGACGCCATTTGCAGGCGCCTCGGTCTTGCCACCATTGGTTCCCTTGGAAAGGGATTTATAAACGGACGCCATGGTTGGGTAGTATCACTGGGCGTCTCTTTTGGATGGCGATTGTCAAGTAGGAGGTTGGCTGTATGCTGTCGACAAAAGTTGTGTTGGCTCTTCGTTGAAGAAAGCGATTGTAACTTTTTCTTATCGAGACGGATCATAATCCTTATCGGATTGGGCTGGCGGGGCTTTGGAACTACTTAGCGCAGAACACCTAGCGGCTAGCCACCCCTTAGAGTGGGCCGTGCCTGCGGCGGGACCCTCCAAGGCCCACCCGTTCTTCCATCCAGGCCTCCTGAATGTAGATCTACGGAGTAGTTACAGGCAGGGTAGATTTCCAAACTATAACTGCATGCTTGTGTACTGTGTACTAATGAGAAATTGCACCATAAATCCAACTAATTGGAATATGAACTGTTGCTTGGGCACTGTTTCTCGGTCACGTAGATATGTTGGAATAGGTAGTAGGTAGGTGAAGGACTGTTCTGGCTCTATTTAGAAGATATGCTACGCATGATGGGGCTCTACCCTCCCGTCTTGTACGAGTACGCATGTACATGAGTGTATAGCAGCTCTAGGTAATATACACCGCAGCGATTTTGCCAGTTTGCTTCGATGTAGACTCCTCCTCACGCATTGGGTACTTGAAGGCAGTGCATGCGATGCAACATTAACTACAGCATTGGAATAATCATGGCCTGCCCAAAACTCCATTCTGGTTGCAACAAGAGGCACGTGAATTTGTCCATTAGACATGCTATAGTGATCGTATGACGTGTCAAATCCATAAAATCATGAGACCAAATCGAGACAAAGGAGAGCATCAGCCGGCATCATCAGCAGGGGAACGAATCGATTGCTAACAGCCGATGCTAGTACGTGCCATGAAGCACCTGCCTGCATCCGGAACATATGCAACGCCAACCCTAATCATCAATACCAACCCCGTGACTATTTTCACAGGGGACATTACGAGAATTCGGCCCAAGAAGGCTCTAGCAGCACTTGCCTCCCTTGGCACCGCTGTCGTCCGCAGACTTGCTCAGAGGGATAGTCTGGCCAGCTGTGATGGTCGCGCCAGCATCGCCACTGTCGAGTGCCTTGCTTGACACGATGCGATAGATTTCTGCAAGTGTCACATTAGTCTTGCCAACGGAAAAACTGGCGAGTGACAAGGAGGAATGGCGTACCAGTAAGGATGTTCTGGAAAGCCAGCTCAACGTTGCTGGCGTCGAGGGCCGAAGTTTCGATGAAGGACAGGTGGTTTTCGCCTAGAAGCCTAGCATTAGCATTTCCCTATTCGTAGCAACATATATGCTCCTGCGTTCGAGGAAGCGTACTAGCAAAGGCCTTAGCTTCATCTGTGGGAACGGCGCGGAGGTGGCGCAAATCGCTCTTGTTTCCGACCAGCATGATGACGATATTGGCATCGGCGTGATCCCGAAGCTCCTTCAGCCATCGCGTGACGTTCTCGTAGGTCTGGTGCTTGCTGATGTCGTAGACGAGAAGAGCGCCCACGGCGCCACGGTAGTAGGCAGAAGTGATGGCACGGTATCTCTCCTGGCCCGCGGTATCCCAGATCTGCGCCTTGATGGTCTTCGAGTCGACCTGGATTGACCGTGTTGCGAACTCGACGCCGATCGTTGACTTGGAGTCTAGGTTGAACTCGTTGCGAGTGAATCGACTAAGCAGGTTGGACTTTCCGACGCCAGAGTCTCCAATCAGGACCACTAGACACCAAGGGGTTCGTCAGTACTGTCTCTAGTTGGCGGCGGCTATGAATGCGCGGCGGCAGGCTGCACCTTTGAAGAGGAACTGTTTCGAGAGCGGTTAGCGACAAGCCCATCTTTGAATCACTTGGTGTGACGGGGACGCAACAGTTGCTGCCCCTTGGGGGCGCGTGGGAGGAGGGGTATGGACGGCTGGTAAAGCTCACATCATATTCGTCGTTGGCCATAATGGGCAGTCAGTGTGCGTGCGTGCGTGCGTGCGTGCTCGGGGGAGAGGGGGAGGAGGGGCCAAAAGATATCGAAGCGAAGCGATGCGATGCGGTGTGAATAGTTGTGTGACGTTTTCGGAAAGACGTTGATGCAGGTCGCGTTTTGGGTCACCGGGAATGGGTTGATGATGACTTGGGGTCTTGTCTTGCTTCGTCTGGTCTGGCTGGGCCTGGTTGCTTGTTGGCGAGCCGGCAACAGGTGATGAAAGGGAACCACGCAAAAAGGGGGTGTTGGCGGAGTGTCCCACAGCAGCCACTTGCTGCAGCCAGCTAGTTAACTAGCTACGTACTGGAGCCAGGGGCCACGCCACTACTAAAACACCTCGGGTACCGTACCGAATTGATTTGATTTAACGTTAGGTCGCTAGTTAACAAGTTTACTGCTCGATTTAGTATTGAAAGAGTTGCTCGCAGCGTTTCTTGTCGATGCAGGAAACATGACCCTGCAACATGTCGGTTACATTACCGCTATCATCAAGTTGGTTACAAGTCGGCTGGCGAGGTTGCAGCCACTTTTTCTATTGGATCCAACGCGTTCGTTCAAGTCACGGTTAGTAGAAGCTGCGCTCGACCATATTTGGCCGGTGATGATCAAGGGCCCAACAATCGCTCGCTCTAGCTGACGGGAATCCTGACACGTTACGGACAGAGGTTACCTTATTTTTCCAAACAACCAACAACCCGCATCCCTCCATCTACTAGGATTGCACAATCCTGCCTGCCACTCTGCATTCATCCACCAGTCGTCCCCTTTGTTGGCGCCTCGGATGTTTCAGCTGCTAGCGTGCTTACCCACTGGTAGGTACGGAGTACCTAGGTATCGAGTGGGGCCTCCTATGTGCAGCGATAGCATCACGTGAGATCGGTGATAAACACTGCTGCTATTTATGGGGCACACAGGTGCCTCTGACCACTGCCAGCTCTCTGCCAACTGTTTCGCGTTGCGATGCAAACACCTGTGACACGCCTGGGAGTTCGCAATCCGAATGAGACTCTGGCTAATCCTTGGTCACTGGAACTCCAAAAAAGGTACTGCTCACCCAGTGGTGGATGGAGCCAAAATCGGGCACAACAAGTGCGCGTTGACTTTCTACGTTGCACTTGCTGCTTCGCGAAACTTGCCTCGCGTCAACCATTCTGAACCCGTACCCAGGTTATCTCTCATCATTAATCAACCAGGCCCGGGGCCGTCTACCCGACCTGAGCCCTCCCTCGCATGTGTACAGTGTCGGACGCGAGATGGACAAACTGCCACTGCCACTGCCACTGCCACTTACTACAAGCTCCCACGAAATCATGACAGCAGAACCATCGCGTCATCCACTTTTCGTGAATGATGAGGACGAGGGCAGCGATGACGACATATCAGTCACCTCAACGGTAGATGTGGGTAACGATGAAGCAAAGGAGTATGTCGTCGACGCCGTCATCGGCGAGCGGGTGAACAAGGATTTACCAGAGGGCGGCGCACTGGAGTATCTGATCAAATGGGAAGGCAAGCATACTCGATCTACTTAGCACACTGTATTTGGCTGCAATTACCATGTATAATGGCGGGGAAGTAAGTAACATGTATACTGATTTGTATATGTATAGGATATCCTATGGACGAATGTACATGGGAGCCTAAGGAGCACCTGTCACCAGGGCTCTTAGAGCAGTGGCTTGAAGTGAAGGAGCAAGTCAGGTTGGGTCAACGCCGACCATTCACCGACGACATCAAGGAGTACGAGACAGCGATCGCAAATGCGGTCAAGGGCAAGGCCAGTCGTCATCGAAGGCGTAACGCGAAACGACAGCGTATGGGCCTCACCCTCACCGAACCCCTCCCGGACTCGGTAGATGCTCCCACGCCCTCATCTGCCAGTGGCAATGGTAAAGGCAATCCAGACGATGATGATAGCAGCGATGAAGCCATGGAAATTGACGAGATCGAACCCGGGACCGCTCAGCCTCTGGGCGCGGGGCGGACCATCAAGCAAACCATATTCAAGGGAATCCTGCCGCGAGAGCAACCGACAATTTCTCTGCCAATCCCATCCTTCAATTCATCAACCTTGACTGGATATCAGGGCACAGCCAGACCAGCCGCCGCCAAGCTAGCAAACCTGTCTTCTTTGTCGAGTCTAGCCAACAAGTTTGGTGGGCGTCTGAAAGCACGCCGGACTACCCCGAGCCCTCTCCTTGCCAGACCAGCATTAATGGCATCGACGGTGAAGTCTCGGAAGCGCAAAGCAAGTCTAAAAGAGACGACAACAACAACAACATCAACAACATCAACATCAACAAGTCTAAAAGAGACAGCAACCGACTTGAGTAAAGAGCCGAGATTGTATAGCACCGCCCGTCGTAAGAACTTGGCAAGGAAAAAGGCGATCGAGCTGAACGATGCTGCCCCGATGAGTTTATCTGCTATTCCGTCATCATTCCTCATCACGGGCGACCAACCCACCAGGGCACAATCGTTGGATACATCTGCAGATCCCACCAATGAGTCGGGTCCGGAGAGGAGACATTCCGCTGTCCTTCATCGCCCGCCGGCAATAGCACCGCCGACTGGGCCGAAAATGTCACGAAAAGGGCTCTCGGTACGCTTCAGTGAAGAGGATGTGGAAAACTATTACGATGAGCCAATGGACATTGACAGCCCTCCCGCGGCATCGGATTCTCAAAGTACGACGGCCATGTCAGCACAGGCGAAAAGAAGGTTGTCCCTAGTTTCGTACCAGATGCAGGAAAGGACCGGCTCTCAGACTGTACCCAAAATTGCTTCATTTGGCTGTGACGGTTCGCGAGAAATCCATATCATGTTCAATGGCATATCGAGAGGAAACGAGTCTTGGCTGGACTCATTCAAGGCCGACGGAGCTTTGCACTTTAGGACGACGTGTACCTCTGATGACTTCTTCTCGCAAGCTCTGTACACGCCAGAGAGTAGGCTTTCCGGCGGCAAGCTCGAATCTACCTCTGATCCTTCGGCGCTAGAGTCCATAGCCCACAACCTGCGCCGTACATCATCAGCATTCTACCTGGCGCGGGTGGATTACTCTATTCTGGTCTATCCCGGTCAGTGTGGCTCGTGGGCCGGGTTAACAGAGCCAACGACCCCCGCGGAGGCGGCATTGAGGTGCATTGTCTTTCGGCCTGTTCCGGAGCTCAATCTGAGACTATATCCCCCCGCTTTGGCCTCTAGTACGGAGAGAACCGACAGCGAGCTGACTGCAGCTCGAGTCTGCCGAGATGTTATGAAAGAACTGTTCGACAGGGACTATACGAGTAAGATTGGAAACCCGAATATCTTCTTGGTGGTCCACCCGACTGAGGACCACCTTTTTCAAGTCATCTCGGTGTGGCTTCGTGCTATTCGACCTGATTGCCGTATTTTCACGAGTCGCATGGAAGGTAGTTGGTTGCGATTCGTCCACGAGAGATTCGAGACAGCGACTGTCATTGTTCATGAGTCCGCCATGGGAATCCTTTGGAAGATTCCTCGGTTGTGGGACGTGCTTCAGTATAGCAGTTACAACTTTTGGAGTCTTTCATCACCCGGACCAAACGCAACCTCGGAGTTGTCTTCTAACGACGCCCTCGTTCAGCGTTCGGATTCTACGGTGACTGCTCAGCTCAACCTCAGAAGACTACTTCCACATGGACGTGCCTTTTTATTACTCCAAGCTTTGTCGTTTCCGAGCCTGACGGGCTTTGCCGCTTCCTTGCGTGGTTCAAAGAGAAAGCCCAGTACAACAACTCTTGGGTCATTGTAGCATGCGCAAACTTTCCCAACTATCTTCGCAGCTTATATACCGAAAAGGCTCACCAGAGCGAACGACTCCGGCGAACCTTCTCCCGCAACAGCACTGTCGACAACATTGAAGACTATCTGGCCACAGAAGGTTTGGCTGAAAAGCATACTCGAGCTAGGACTCGAGCTTGGCAGCTGCTCAACGAGATCAGCAAGGAGTCTCAGAACGGCCTCGACTTTGAAGAAACCAATGATGGGCCGACGAAGACGGTGTGGGCGCCTGACATCATGGACCCCAACGACGAGCAAAGCCTCGTGAATTGGTTTGCATGGTGGTCGACCACGCGATTATACGACTACAGGAAGTTCTATGTCGTAGGTTCAAATGCTTCAGGGAAGAAGAGGGCCCATCGGAACATACGCATTCCGAATTATACAGAAGATACAGTCAATAATCCCGATGTGGCACACACTCGTCAGGTCCAAGCTCACAAGGAGGCACGCATCTTGTCGCAAACTCCAGGGTCGCCTACACTCGGGGCAAGTGCAGCAGGCATACCGTCGGGGGCGTATATTTTCCAAAGCTCCATGTTCCGCAGTGATCGAGCTTTTGATATGAGGGATTGGATCAACAATGTCAACTCGGCGACGAAGAAATCGTGGAGCCGATTTTTCAGCAGCCCAGTGGCGTGGCAGGACATCAAGATGGCGGACTATTTTCAGGATCACCGTTGCGACTACGCGACCTTCAAGGAATGGTTCTACTGCATGCAAAAATTTGGGAGGAGTCTCAATACGCTATCGGGTCTCTTCTACACACCCGATACGGAGTTCGATAGCACACAGCGGGATGCTCCAACCGGTCGTCATCCATGGATCGCACTGTATCGTCCAGTTGACCCGCACCTCAATCAGGACTGTTACACCAAAATGGAGCTCCTGATATGGGACTACTCTTTCAGTAGCAGACTGTCGGCAAGATACTCCAGGGACGAATTGCTTCCGATGCAACAGCGCTTGATAGACTTTGTGCGCGAGGAGGCGCCGCTGCGATTCCCAGACCACTTCCTGCAACGTGTTTGGGTAGGGTGCTTCCCGATACAACCGACACCAAGCCCGCCTCACCCAATCGATGTGACTTGCCATACCATTGAGCATTTCATGAAAGATAGCTTCACTTGGCTGCCTCCCCGCGATGTAATGCTTGAAACGAAGGGTTGGATACGACTGAATGAGGATCACAACCCCTGGAAAGGCTCGACCAAGGCGTCGTCTGCTAACGACCTTGGTAAGGCAGGATTTGGCAACATCGCGAACGGGACCGAGCCGTTTCCCAAGGCTGTTGGAGACGTTGGCTTCCCGTCACGAATAATTTTCCACCCACCTCGTGGAAGCTTTCAGGGTCGGACCCAATGTACGAATCATCTCTACGAATCTGCACTGGCCGCAAGACGAAAGGACCCGGTATGCCTCCAGTTTGAGCATCATTACAGACCTACGTTGGACTGGTACTACGAGCTGAAGCAGGAGGGTCGTCAGTATCATCACATGCAGGTCGATAGCTGGGATGCGATCTTGGAGGATATGAGGTGAGCCTGGGTAGGTGCGTGCATGTGTCTTGGAGATTAAAGGGGAGGAGAGAGTGCCGTTATGCCTATTGATAATACCCCGTTGCGACGAATATGTGCCATTGTTGCGTTGCAGAAGCTGCTGGCTCGTGGGCCGTCTTCAGCGCAGGTCTAACTACACAGTATGTATGGGCTTGCTAGACTGGTCACCGATGGTGCATGGTTTCTTTTCGATTAGCGCAACCTGGGCCAAGGAAGTACCGTAGCAAGTTAACTAGTTAGTTGCTCGGTACGGAGTAGAAATGGCACAAACTCACAGGTCGACTGACCAGTGACTACCGATACTCGATTTGCATGCAGACATGGCTATTTAGCTAATGCGCGCTCGATTACAGAATTCGTGCTCTCTCGCTCCTATTTGTTGGCGAGGATGGTGAGACGTTAATGTTGGTTGGCATGTTTTGTTTGCGGTTGGCGTTCGTCACAAAGGAAGTATCCGTATGATGTAGTTACCCTCCTGGCTCCTGGCTCCAGGCTCCTGCGCCCAAGTACCGACCGGTTTTATTCGGGTCCGGCCCGCCGTGTCTGTCTGTCTCTGGCCTGGCCCAATCGCTAAAAGGCTCGACCCCCAGGCACAGACAGGCACAGGCACATAACTAACTAACGTTGCTAGTTAGTTAACGTTACACAGTACTCCGTACGCACAGCTCATGTTTCTTTCTCCTGCGCGTCTCGACGGCCCTCGTTCGACGAATAAGAGCACCACTCTGGCACGTTATCCATCGGCAAGGCGCTCGAGGAGGTTTCTCATCGCAACTAACTCGGCCAGCGACGTGCATATACTGTGCGCATCGTCGCGCGTTCTCGCTTGTTTTTTGTAACTAGTTGCGACGACGACGACGACAACGACGACGACGACGACGTGGGTCGGGCTGGTAGACGGTAGACTATAGCGGCCTACGGATACAACAAGAGAGCTTTCGTCGTCTGGTAGTCTCAGCGACGACACACGCGCCAACCGCCGCCACCCGGCGCCCTTTATTCGTAGGTGAAGTGTGTTTAGTTTCTTTCAAAGGTCATGCATGGCCCCGAGCTATGCACTGTCCCGCGACTCGCTCTCAAACCCACCCCCAAGAACCCCATCTTCCACCCTCGACTTTACTTCTACTGTTCACGTGCCAGTTGCTAACGTCGACTCATCTAGTTTGCCGTCATCTCGAGGCTACTGCCCCAGACATATATCGTCTGGTGGCGCATCTTGCTTGACGTGCAAACGCATGGTCCACGGAGTAGCAGACATGGATCTGCAACCAACGGCCCTTGATGGCGAAGACCATGCCATGGTTGATGCTCCAAATGGCTCCCGCGACCATGAAGCGCATGAACAGAGCACGAATGGACGCAGCGGGGCAGTGTCAGAATCCGACCTTGTCTTGGAAGACGATGAGGATTCTGGCGAGAATGACGCGTTTCTCAAGTCGTTCAAGTCACGAAAGATGCTGCCAACCGGCTGCTGCTATGATGACCGCATGAAACTGCACGCAAATGCCGACTTTGGCCCATCGCCACACCACCCCGAGGATCCCAGGAGGATAGAAGAGATCATGAAGATATTCAAGAAAGCAGGTCTTGTCTACCTCGGACCTGACACAGAACTAGAGATGATACTCCAAGAGACACCTACCAAATACATGGCGAGAGTTGTAGCCCGCGACGCTACCAAGGACGAAATCTGCACGGTACATACGCGCTTTCACTACGACTGGGTGAAGAACCTGTCTACGTTGAGTACCGAGGCGCTACGAAAGCTCAGTCTGGACCTCGACCAAGGCCGAACCTCGCTGTATGTGGGCGCCATGTCCTACGAGGCCGCCCTCCTTGCTGCTGGTGGCGCCATAGATACGTGTATAGCTGTCGTGGAGGGCAAGTTGAAAAACGCCATCGCGGTCATCAGGCCACCCGGACATCATGCCGAGTACGACAATGCCATGGGATTTTGCTTGTTCAACAACGTGCCCATTGCTGCGAGGGTTTGCCAGGAAACGTACCCCGAAACCTGCCGCAAGGTCCTGATCCTCGACTGGGACGTTCATCACGGCAACGGCATTCAGAACATGTTCTGGGAAGATCCCAATGTCCTCTACATATCTATCCATGTCTACGCAAACGGCGAATTCTACCCTGCCAAACCTGAAAACCCAGACCTACCCGACGGTGGCATAGATCAAGTCGGCGAGGGTAGTGGCCGGGGCAAGAACGTGAATATTGGGTGGCATAACCAAGGCATGGGCGACGGAGAGTATCTCGCTGCCTTTCAGAAGATAGTCATGCCCATCGCACACGAGTTCAACCCGGACCTGGTTATCATCTCGGCCGGCTTTGACGCTGCTAATGGCGACGAGCTTGGCGGCTGTTTTGTGACGCCGAGCTGTTACGCACACATGACGCACATGCTCATGTCCTTGGCCGGTGGGAAGGTCGCGGTCTGCCTCGAGGGAGGTTACAACCTGAAGGCAATCTCGCAGTCGGCTTTGGCGGTCGCGCGTACTCTAATGGGCGAGCCGCCGCCACAGCTCGGGCTCCCGCGGATCGACAAAGATGCCGCCAAGGTGCTGGCCAAAGTACAGGCCACCCATGCGCCGTATTGGGAGTGCATGCGTCCTGGAGTAATTGACGTGCCAGATTTGGGTGCAGGTGCACTGCGTCTCCACGATGTGATCCGAACCTACCAGCGACAGGTCTTGTCTGAGCGATTCGGCATGGTACCGCTCTTCATCCAGCGTGATGCCCTGTTCAAGTCGTTCGAGAATCAGGTCTTGATCTCACCCGGGATCCAAGAAAAGAAGAAAGTCATTCTCATAATTCATGACCCGTGAGTGAAAATGGATGGCTATGGACATGGCGTGGTTAGCTACACTGACTGACCTGAACGTACAAGGCCGGAGCTCGTAGCAATGCCCGACGTCATCGACAATACCGTCGATCCGCACAATGGCTTCGTTGTGAGTTTGACTGGATTGCTGATTCGAGTTCGGGGTTCGACACTGACACTCTTCCAGATGGACGGAGTCTCGGCCTATATCGAATGGGCGCACCGCAACGGGTTTGGCGTGATCGATGCCAATGTGCCACACTACATCACACACCCTGAAGACGTCGATCCGTATACTGCGGGTGCCGATGAGAAGATGCTCTCAGGACAGATCAAAGAGTTGATGAACTACATCTGGGACAACTACATGCAGCTGTACGACGCCGAAGAATTGTTTCTACTGGGCGTAGGCAATGCCTATCTTGGAGTAAAGCTCCTGTTGACAGAAAGACGTATGTTGCTCACCCTGGAAGAATCGAGAGCGGAGCGGAGCTGACCAAGACTGCAGACTGCAAAGATCGCATCACAGGCGTGATCAACTTTGTCACAGGCAACCTGCGTCCAGTCAAGTCGAGTGTCGACGAGGAACTCTCGGGGTGGTACAAGCGCCACTCGCTCGTCTACGTGGCCAACGACCACGCGTGTTGGAGCGATGCAGATCTCGCCAAGAAAGTGAGTAAGAAACGTTTTGGCGGCGTATCGAGAAGCAGCCAAGTCGGCCTGAACCGGATGATGCAGGAGCACGCGGGCGACGTGCAAAAGTGGATAATGGAGAGACTCTCGCCTGCAAGCGGCGATGACACAGAGGAAGAGGCGTCGAAGCTGGCCGGCTAGGATCAAAGTTGAACTACGTACCTTTGTTGCCGTCGCCCAGGCTAGCTGCATCGAGGACGGTGGTATAGAGGCTGGAAGGGTATCTATCACCTGGTCCAGAGTCCGGACTCCGGAGTGTTGCTGAGGCCTGAGTACTAAATTTACCCCGAAACAGATGGTATACCGTACGACTGCGCTCTGTATGATGACCGTATAACATGAACACCATGGCAATCGGAGGTTCCGTCTGTTGTCGGATCACGGATGCTCTCGGCATTGTGTTCGAGTTAGATCTTGATCTTGAAACTGCCAGTAGATAGCCCTGATCCGTTTGCCCCTGTGCGAGACTGCGAGTGGTGATGGAGCGGGCCACCCACCCCCCAACCAAGTGCTGCCCCGGGGGGGGGGTGCACATAAAAGTGGGTATGTGTCTTTATCGATAAGGCTGCCCCAGAAATTATTGGGACTTTCGAATCTGGCAACGCAACCCGGAGAGAGAGGGAGGAAGGAATCTGTTGACAGTCGCAAATCGCATTCGACAACATCAACCGCCAACTTGGACACGCCGACACAAAGCACGTAGCGCGCCCCGGGGAAACTAATCATATACAGGCTTTCAATACTGCTTTTCGACAGCCCCGAATTGCACCTTATGAAGACCAAGGGCCAATCGCCATCAAGATTCACCGGGGCTTAGGGCCGCAACCTGAGCCAGGATGGATCGCGACGCGCGTGCCAGTAGAAGGTAACCGCGTCTCGCACTCTTCTTTCGCCTGGGTCTATTTGAAAACGACTAGCGCAAGCATTTTCTGCTCTCGGAAGACATTGCCTGGGTTATAGAAATCGACAAACGTGCCTCGCTCAACCCCTGCTCTAA
This sequence comes from Arthrinium puccinioides, assembly GCA_022414665.1. Taxonomy (NCBI): domain Eukaryota; kingdom Fungi; phylum Ascomycota; class Sordariomycetes; order Amphisphaeriales; family Apiosporaceae; genus Arthrinium; species Arthrinium puccinioides. The sequence continues at coordinate 2,268,281 of JAIUNF010000005.1, forward strand.
CACTCGCCTCTTTGCAGATACGATGACGGCGAAGTCACTAGATATGGCGCGGGTGAATCATATCGACCCTTCAACGGCCGCAGTCCTCGCCGAGATAGAGTATCGCCAAGGCTCAGGAGCCCGCCTCCGCCACGGGAACGGGAGCGCGAGCGAGCGAGAAGCCCTCCGCCCCCGGCCATAGACAACGACAGATATGTTCCGGATCGCGATCGCGATCGCGACCGAACGCCGCGCCGACGCTCCAGGCCTCCCTCGATCAACCGGTTCAGGCGAGACCGGTCGCGGGATCGCGAAGCGGCCGACAACAACATTAGCAACAGGAACGGCGGAGATAGCTGGCGACGAACCGACAGAGCGAGATCGAGGAGTCCTCCACCTCCCAGACGCCCTTCACCCCCGCCACGAAGACCATCGCCGCCTCGCCGCTTCTCACCTCGCCGCGACAACAGAGACATGACAACAAGGGACGACAGGGACAGAGACAGAGATCGTCCGCGATCTCCGAGACGGGGCTACGATTCTGCAAGGTCGCACTTCCCTACCTCTCAATCTCATCCTCCTCTCAACCAGCTTGATTTCAAACTCCAGCAGCAGTCACCTCCTCCTCGCTCTTTCCGCCCCCCCTCTTCATAACACCGCTTCTCAGTTCACTCACAGCCAGCCGCCTCAGTATGCGTCTGATGTCCACCCGTCGCCGTCACGTTCTGCTATTGGTGCTTCTGCTCCTTCGGGTCATAACCCGAATGTCATCCCTCTCGGGTTCAACCGCCTGCGCAAAGCCGCTGCTGCCTCACCAGACAGGCAAGATGCGGAGAATCCCAATGCTGTTCCAGTTGTGAACAGCCGCCTGGCTGCTCGGGAGCCTTTTGAGTATGGCTCCCCTAGCAGACCCCTTGGCAGATCCTTCGTGCACGATCATGGTCATGGCTCGTCTGACAAGCGTCGCGCGGCCAGATCTGACTACCGTGACAGCTTCCACATCTTTGCCTCGGATGCCATTCGTGAACCGCTCTCTAACTTGGTCTACAGAGGAAGATCCAGGTCCCCCTTTGACAGAGATCGCGGCCGCGACCCTCGTGACCTCCGCGACATGAGGGACCGCGAACGCCGAAGCCCGCCCCGACGACCCTCCCCGCCCGGAACCCGAGGCAACAATTTCAGGCGCCGGTCGCTTAGCATGGACCGCCGCGACGACCGCTTTGTCCCTCCCAGCCGGCGCCCGTCGCCCCTCCTATGCGCGAGACTGCTCTGGCCGCCACCATGACGCCCCGAGACGTATCCCGACGAACATCACCCCACCCCATCCCGGCGCGATCAGCCGAACGCTCTAGGCCGCAGTCTCCCATCCCGACGCGCCCACATTCCAGGTCGTCACATGGTGCTACTCCGAGGGAGAGATCTCTCGTCCGAGCCGCCGCGCCCGCGCCCGCGCCCGCGCTCGCACCAGCGCCAGCGTCAGCACCAAATCCTGCGAGATCTCCACCTCGGGGTCCTGCAGCTTTCCGCGCGCCACCCACCGGACCTAGGGAGAATAGAGACGTGAGAGACAGAGAAATACGGGATAGGGACATGCGGGATAGAGATGCCCAAGAGAGAGATACAAGAGAGAGGGATGGGCGAGACGCGCGGAATGGGCGAGACTTGAGAGACCGAGAGACAAACATCAGGGACAGAGAGATGAGGGACAGGGACGCTAATGATAAGGACGGCCGAGATTCCTGGCGAGAATCGGTATCGGTGCAAACAAGAGCACCCCAAGCGCCACCGACAGGACCCTCGAACCGACAGGATGTAGCAGGTTCTGGAGTTCCCCCGTCCGGACCGCGGGGTTTTGCAGGTTCTCGCGGAGGTTACGGCGGCCGTGGCGGCCGGGGAGGTGGCTGGGGCAACAACGTACAGAGTCGCAATGCTCCGCCTCCCACAGGCCCTACCTCGGCGTCATCAGCTGCGAGCAGTGTCCCTACTGGCCCTCGAGCGACCCAGGCACCATCTTCCATCCCTTCGACTCCGACCTCGCAATCGAAGGCTTTCAACCCACCGAAGGGCCCTGCAGCTGACCTCTCCAACAAGCGGCCGTCGTTTGCTGAGCAGCTGCTGGCTTCCTTGCCCCCCGTCATTCCTGGTGGCAAGGCAGACCCAGCCCAAGTCCCTCTGCATACTGGTATTCTGCCCGAACTTCAGGGCCATTACAACCAGCTGAAGGAGGAAGAGGAGAAGATTCGGCAAGATATGTATACAAAGCAGGAGAAGCTTCGTAAAAGTCTGGCCTACTGGGACAGGCTTGAGCGCGACGCCAAGATTATGGAACTTCGATCGACTTTGAGTGAGCAGAGCCTCGCCAAGGTTTCCGGAGACGGCCTTGGCGGCTCCGCATTTTGAGCGAGCATGGCATGATGGCCATGAGGTTTACGCTTCTTGGAACCACGAGAGGGGAGGCTGAAGGGGCGCCAAGAAGGATTCGTGTGATGGGATTATAGTAAGGAGATGTGAGGAGAAGGAGGAGATTCCCACTTCCTCGGCCAGAGAACTTGGCGACGGCAGCGTTTTGCGAAATTCGAGTATCTCGAGGTTGCCGAGGAATGGTTGGATTCACAATGTTGATATATCAGCAACACACTCTGTGAAGACTCGGCCGGCCACGGGGCTTTTTTTGTCTTGGTACTCTTTTTCTGTTTCTTTCTTGCGCAGAAATGACGCAGTAACTTTACTGGCTGACGTTGTGATTACCTTGTACCGGTCCCGAGTCCGGGTGACAAGATGTTCATGTACGACGGGCCTCCAGACGGGCATCCTCGAGCGCGGAGCTACTAATAAGAGACTGATGGACCGATCCGAGTGCTTGGAAATAAAAATACCCATCATGGCCGGCGTATAGACGACGAGTGTGACACGAGCGTGACACGAGCGTGACACGAGCGTGACACGAGCGTGACCGTGACTGTGACTGTGACTGTGAGTCACTAACGTTAATAGTCTACCAAGCCACGGCGAGAGTGTGTTAGTCAGAGAGTGCCTGGGTCGGTTGGGCTCTCGTGATTGGATAGATATGGCACCACGGCTCCACTGCATCGCATTACACATTCCACCATCGATGCGAACAATCGCGATAAGGACGTGTGTCTTACGCCGTACGGTCATCCCACTTGTCATCCCACGGGTGTAGCCGTGAGATTGGACAGATAAAAAAGGTAGCCTACCCACGCCATGTACAGATCGACCGGGGCCAAGCTTGTCTACACTACGGAGCATACTCCGTATTAACTACTCGAGGAGTCGAGGTTCAATAGCGCGGCCAGGCTTTTCGTGCCGGTACCGACACGCTGCGGTAGTCCGAGACCCTGAGTGCCACCCTCGCAAGCTTGAAAGTTGAAGCTTCAAGCAGCTTGTGTGTCGAAGCGGTATACCGTATAGCTACTGGTCATCGCCGTCCACCGTACATCACCATGTCTTCGTCCCACTCCCCAGCGGGCAGCAGTTTGGCACCCGCAAAGAAGGCCGCCGGTCCAGATAGCAGATACGGGACGTTTGCTTCGGAAGCAGGCGTCGGGGACTTGGAACACGACGCCGCGCTCAGCATCGACAGCAGGGCCGATGATTACAACGGTGATCTGGTCACGGCGGCCGAAGACCGGGATTTGAGGAGGGGCCTCCAGCAACGGCACCTTTCCATGCTAGGTAGGTCGACCGTCGACCGTCGAGTGTCGTGATGGGCGTACCTCGCTCGACCCCGGGAGACGACGGTGTACTAACGCGCGACGCGACAGGTATTGCTGGCGCCATCGGGACCGGCCTCTTTCTCGGCCTCGGGAATGCTGTTCAGACGGCGGGCCCGCTCGGTGCTCTCCTCGGGTACGCGACCGTCGGGCTCGTGGTCTGCGCCGTGCAGTTTGCTCTGGGAGAAGTGGCCGCGCTGCTTCCCGTGACGGGGTCTTTTGTGCGCCGTGGGTGACCCCCTCCGCGTGCCTCTCAGGTTCTCCACCCGCCGGCTTCTCTCTTGCTGACACAAACACACCAAAGATGCCGAGTTCTTTGTAGATCCCGCCCTCGGCTTTGCGACAGGGTGGAACCTCGTGTACGGGAACATCCTGTCCATACCGGCCGAGATCACTGCCATCTGCGTCTTGTTCTCGTACTGGACCGATGTCACGCCCGCCGTGTGGATCGTGACCTTTATCGTCTTGACGACCGTGGTGGGCTTTGCCTTTATCCGCGTCTTTGGCGAAATCGAGTTTGTCTTTGCGCTGATCAAGATAATGCTGATCATCTTCTTGATTATACTGGGGTTGGTCATCAACCTGGGCGGCATTCCAGGAACGCCCAGGCTTGGGTTCCAGTACTGGCAGGTGAGTTGTAAGAAGTCCCCGGGACTCCTTCTCTTGCCCCTTTTTGCCCCTTTTTGCCCCTTTTTGCCCCCATCCCCCGGGAAACCTCGCAGCAGCTACTTGCCAGAGTCTCGATCTGACCAAACGACGGGTAGAACCCCGGCCCCTTTGTGGAACTCCTCCCCATCGCCTCGGGGGACGCCGGCCGCTTCTTGGCATATTGGAGCGTCATGACGGGCGCCGTCTTCTCCTTCGCCGGCGTCGAGTCCCTGGCCATGGCCGCTGCCGAGGCGCGCAGCCCGCGCAGGGCCATCCCCAGAGCCTGCAAGCGCGTCTTCGCCCGCATCGTCATCTTCTACATCCTCGCCGTGCTGATCGTCGGCATGCTCGTGGCCAGCAACGACCCGCGCCTGGGCGACCAGTCCGGCACAGCGGCACAGAGCCCCTTTGTCATCGCCGCGTCCGCCGCGGGCATCCCCGCCATACCCTCCGTGGTGAACGCCGTCGTCATCACCTCGGCCTGGTCCGCCTCGAACCAGGGCCTGCTGTCCGGCACTCGTGTGCTGTACGGACTCGCGCTCAAGAAGCAGGCGCCCCGTGTGTTCCTGCGCACGACGAGCTGGGGCGTTCCCTACGTCTGCGTCATGCTGTTCTCGGTCTTCATGCTGCTCAGCTTCATGAGCCTGTCCAACGGCGCGCTGACCGTCTTCTTCTGGCTTGTCAACCTCACTGCCGCCGGTGTCCTCGTGTCGTGGTCCACCATCCTGCTCAACCACATCCGCCTCAAGACTGCCCTCAAGAGGCAGAACATATCCGCGACGGAGCTGCCGTGGCATAATTGGTGGACCAGTACGTAGCACTTCCTGCCTCTTCCCCCTCCCCTCCTCCTAGTGGCGTACCCGTCACTTTTTCTTCTTTTTCTTCTTTTTTCTTCTCTTTTCCTCTTTTTGCTGACAGGTGCGTCGAACGCCTCGTGTAGTCTACAGCTCGTACGCGGCACTGCCCATGTGCATTCTCATCCTCCTGACGAGCGGCTTTACCGTCTTCACCGAGGGCAATTGGGACGCGGCCACTTTCGTGTCGGCCTATCTGGACATCCCCCTCGTACTCTCCGCCTACCTCGTCTGGAAGTACCTGAAGAAGACCGAGATTGTGTCGCTGGACCAAATCCCTCTCCGTGCCGCACTCCAGCAGGCGCAGGAATACCCAGATGAGCCCGAGCCCAAGAGCAAAGGAGCGATCCGGATCGTAAGCTGGATCTGGGATTAAGGTCGCTCTGCTCTGGCGTGGGCAGGCCGCGCATTATTCTGTTCCCCCGTGGCAGGGTGATTGTGTTGCCGTCACGATTTGCGGGTGAGGGGAGAAGGGTGGGTGCGTTACTACATGTAGAAGACTATGCGCCGCAGCAGCGTGTACCTAAGGGAGATAGACTAGATAGAACCTATTGTAAACATTATAAACAATTCCGTCACACAGATCATGTGTCGCAAACCAGCCGAGACCTTGGATGACGGTCATCTCTGCTGCTTCGCCTGCGGTACATCTTTTGCGACATGCTACACACATGTACGTGGTCATAATACCGACGGACTTTCGAGATGCGTCCGGGATGCCGGCGTGTATCGACAGCCCGGCCGTTTTGTGCTAATTCTGTCCTGGAAATCAACCTTGAACCTACAGCAGCACAAGTACACCGGTAGCGCAAGCGGCTACAAGACATGCGACGATGCCGAGGTAGGGCGAGTTGGCAGTCACCGCGGCGGCCCCCGTGGGCAAATTGTTGGCTACGGGCACGTTGTTGGATGATGATGACACACCGTTGGCTAATGGCACGCACGCATGATTAGTAACTGTGCAAGATGATACGAGTGATTTCGGCAGAGATCTGAGGGCAGGACCGGTTCGTAGGGTTACGAGTTCAAAGCCGTAGGAGCCCGGGACATATGAGAGCGAGTGACGCGACTCGGATTCCTTTGCTTACCTCCAGGCGTACCTGTCATGATCGTTGCAGGCGCTCCGTTCCCTTCCGCGGGGCCGGGGTCCGCAGGGGGGAGCCCTGTTGGGAGTTGTCTGTAGGAGGCGTATTGGTCAGCCGTTGTCCAAAGGACGAAACGCTCTCCTAGAAGGCAAATCCGGGAGCCTACTCACCGGAGTCTTAGTAGCAGGGTCAGTAGCAGGGTCAACGGCAGCCCCAGAGCTCGCGGCTATCCCGTCGTAGTTCCAGCCGCAGTCGTCGATCAAGTCGGCCAGGTCTGCAGGTCTGCGTGTCAGTGCGAATCCGAGAGGCGTGGCTCGTGGAGTCTTACCAGAGTCACCGTCGTTCTCTCCATACGCCTTGGCGCAGGCAGCACACCCGGCGAGCGACGTCTGAGAGCCTTGGGCACTGCAGATGCACTGCCGCTCTGCTGTATCCCCGCTGGCCGAAGAATCACATTGGTCCGAGATACGGATGGCGTCTTGACAAGCCGCTTTGCAACCCCGCGGGAAGTCATCCGGGTCGATGGCCTGAGCAGTGCCGCCGAGGACGGCAACGGTGAGGACGATGCAAAACCGAGCGAGGAGCATGGTGGCCTTGTGTTCAAGTGTGGGAAAGTTGATGTCGTGATTTGAATTCTGTCGTGTGAGAGAAAGCTGAGTACCCAAGGTCAGTTGAGGTCAGGAAGGACAGCGAGACAGGTTCACAGACAGACACTATTATACCTCTGGGGGCGCCCTTGAGCCTTGAGGGCCGAGGCTGGAGTGATGACCTTCTCTGACGGTTGACCAACTTACAATAGCAGTGATCCCCATGGCTTTCTTGTGTAAACCGCAGAATACTTGATAACTTAGCTTGGCGCTCCAGTCACAACACCACGAGAGCCTTCCATTAGGGGGCGCATGATGTTGGCGCCAAGAGGATCAACGCTGCACCCAGCCAACAGTTCTAGAAAAGGTCACCACTCTCTTCAGCTCAAGCTGAGTGGCTGTGAGCCGAACTTAAAAGCTCACTGCCTCGGAAGAAAAACCCAATCGACATTTGACTTTGATGTGGCAGGCGGGAACGGGGAAAGTTGTATTGAAGGGTCGCGTGGATCGATCTCGATTGGTATTTGTGCCAGTTTATATTTAGATAGCCGGCAACTGAGTTTGACGGTCTACCTTCCGAGACTCATCCGAGACTCATCCAAGGCCGGATAGAGTGGACATCTCGAGCTCGTGGCCTACAGGCTACGGGTGTGTGAGCATAACGCTGTTCACCTTGGTCGAATTGGCTGAAGACGATCCTCACCAATGCCAGTCGCCAGGGACGTAGAGCAGTCGGGTCGGGAGAGAAAGCCATGGATTAAGAAATATAACAAGTATAGCGGTGAAGCCACACACACACACACCAAGAACCCCCCCCACACACACACACACACACCACCACACCTTGGGCATTATCACCAGAGCGAGGAGTACCTACCACTCATTCGAGCTGGTCTTTTTTTCTTTTTCTTTTTGGTTTCCCACGTGGTTTACAACACCAGAGCTGTTCCTAACTAGCCACCGTTGCTGTTGGCAATGTAGCCGGCGCCGCTTCAGTCTCAACCGCCGCCAGTGGTTCGACAGGTACGGGGAGCTCTTTGGGTATCTCTTTCCGACCGTTTGCTTTGTAGTGGAGGACAACATCGTTGCCTCCCTTCCAGATGTGCGCTCGCAATGTAGCCAAGCTCATGGTGTTGGGCAACAGCTGGATGGCGCGTTAGAAATGCTACTTGGCCAAGGGGTGGGTAAAAGTAAGGGGTCCAACGTACCTGGTCATTGCAATACAGTTCGAGATATTCCTCGGGTTTCAGCGCATTCTCAACGGGCTCTTCCGGGGCGGGATCGATACGGTCGGCAACGTAGGAGAGAATCTTCTTGACGCGCAACATCCTGTTTGCGTTCAGCCGGTTGTTCCCATCAGCCGTGGCTATGCTGGGCAGCGAATTCTGCCAAGGATGGAGGACGAAGGAAACCTTCACAGGGTCCTTGATTGGTAGAGCGTTCTACACATTGTTAGCATCAACTTGCCTTGCCGGCACCAGGAACATGAAAGCCTCACCATCAGCAGGACCTCGCCCAGCCACATTGGTGCCTTTCGTTCGATGGTATCTGCATCGAGGCCGACGGTCTCGACAGTTCCTCTGTATAGGTCGGCACTACCGCCAGACGTCTCCTCCTGGATGATGACCCGAGTGCCCGAAGGCAGCTTCAGCACCGGGGTATCCGTGGGTAGGCTTGGTGCCATCTTGGTCTCGACAAACTGGTCGGGTACTTCCTGTAGTTGTCTTTCATATTCATTATGCATCTTCTGCACAACCCCGAGGAAGCTGTCATCCACTTCTTTCTCGTGATTCGAGGAAGATTCCGACTTGTTTTCCTCCTCTTTCTTCTCTTCCACGGCCACGGCCACGGGCTTCTCGGTGCTTGTAGATGCGGACCGTCCCGCCTTCTTGGACCCAAAGGACATTCCCATCCTGAACTTTTTGCCAAACGTTCCCTTGCCGTTCTCTTTCTCCTTGGAATCCTTGGGTTCTGTTGGGGACTTTGGCGTCTCGGGTTCCTTCTCAGCGGCCGCTGCCGGTGTGGTCGCCGGCTTCAGGAGCACGTCGGCAGAACTGATCCCACTCGAAAAGTAATCGTCCCTTTCCGCAGATGGCTGGCTGGCGTGCGACTGTCGGTTCTCGGCAGGCGTACTGGGCGCGACAGCGTGCTCAGAAATACCGGGCAGGTGGGACACGGGTCCCGGGGTCGCAACTCCGATCCCCAGCCCTGGGGTCATAGGATAAGTACCGTTACCCTTGGGGGTGACCACGGCCGACTCTTCCTCTTCCCAGCCCGGCGAGTTTGGCATTTGAATCGAAGTGGGCGGGTTCGACCGCACCGCAGCCTGGCGCTTCTCTACGCCTTCATTCAGCTGATGACGGTGCGCCTCGTCTCTTCTGATCTCCTCGTCTACCAAGTTGGCGAATAGGTACCGGAGGATCCATTTACCCAAATTAACTAGCCAGGGGGTTAGTATCTGCGGATTCTTGCCGGGCAAGCTGGTCATCTTACTTCTTTGGTCATCTCTGAACTCGACGGGCTCTTCCAAGACCAACTCATCGGCATACATCTCAGCGTCGAAGCAGTTGAATGGCTCAAGAACAACGGTCAGGTTGCCAGAGCTGGTGTCTATAGAACACCACGGGGCGACTGCCTCGAGCGTGTTGACTTCGACCTCGACATCTTCCAGGTACTTCTTGCCGAACCTCTGGATGACTTGACACTGGCAGACGTTAGATCGAGCCCCGACTTGCAGGGGCCGAGTACCATCCATACCTTGATAAGATCCCAGAGCAGGACATCTCCAGCCGTGTCCAGTGTTAGCACACGTCGTCGGTCGTTCAGGAGCTTATGCTTCACCAAGCCATTCTCGCCTTCAATGGTCTCCTCTGGCAGGTGGTACATCGGTTCAATGGCGACCGCTGTGTGGTCAATCATGTCGGAACTCTTCCTGGTCAGGCTGGCGGGGGCGGCCAAGGTCGTCTCGGGCGGGCTAGCAATTTGAGGCGGGAAAGACGCATTGTGAGACATTCTCAGGATGGATTTAGAGGGTATTTCCTTTTGGGTACCCTTCTCGGGTCCGCCTGATGACGGCTGCGATGCTGTCGAGAGAACGGTAGCACGGGCTTGCCTGACCTCTTCGGGCAGCACGGCGTTGGAGCCAGTCTCTGGGTTGTTCCACCGGTTGATGGAAGAGCTGGCGCTTGCAGTCCATACATAGTTATCTGTAGCCACGATCTTACTGACGCCGCTATGCTCCTGAGCCACGGCGACTGACAGGCCTTCGTCCATTTCCAAAGCACCCCTGACGTCGGTCTTGACAACGAATCCGGACCGGTCACTACTGTAAAACACGCCCAGATCGGGATGGCTCGAGAAGAGGGACCAGACGCTGTCGTTGTGCATGGTGAGTGTGTACATGCAACGACCGGCCGTCACGCTCCAGACCTTGACCGTCTGGTCCGAGCTGGCCGTCATGACGGTGCCGCCAGACTCGCTGACCAACACGGAGCGAATGTTGTCTGTGTGGCCTACGAACTTGGTGATCCTCTTGCCAGACCTGGCGTCCCACAAGCGCACGATGGACTCGGGGCCGCCGCTGGCAAGCATGCTGCGGCCAGCACTCAGAGCATAGACGGACCCTTTCTCGGTGATCTCTTCGCCCTTGACGTCGATTTCCAGCGTCTTCCCGGCGCCGCTAATGTCCCACAGGCAGATCTTTCGATCGAGGCCACCCGAGGCCACCCAGTCGGCCCCGTTGGTCGTGGCGACACACTTGACATAATCGGCGTGTTGGCCGATGGTCTGCGCCTGTTCTTCGCCAGCCAGGGGCCGCCATACTTTGACGGTCAGGTCGGAGGAGGCCGAGACCAGGGCCGAGTGGTTCGGCGCCAGGACAATGTCGTTTACCCAGTGCGTATGGGCTTGGGTGGAGGCGCGGAACTTGGTCGTCGGCTTCTTCGAGTCGGCAGTGGTAGCGGCAGTGGCAGTGTCCAAGTCCCATGCGCACACAACGCCGTCTCTACCGCCAGAGTATCTGGACAGAAGTTGGGTCAGCGTAGGCAGGGCCGGGGCGGGCTGTCGTCTCGGGCCTTCTTCAGCTTACAGGATGGCATTGCTAGAGTCGACGGCCAATCCGTTCACACCAAGTCTGTGCCCGCCGGAGGAGGAGTGGTCTAGCTCGAGGACTGTTTTGGAGGCTCAAAGTCAGATAGGTGCTGCCGATTGATTGATCGCAACGGGCGCAAAGCGACACGGGACACATGGCTGTCTCAGGGGAGGAGCGCGCGCGCGCGTATAGTGGCCATGCGACAGAAACGTCACGTAGCACGAAGCGGGGTTCTTGGAAACCAATCGGCGCGACGAGAGATGTGAAGGAGAGAATGGGACGAACCATAACTGATCCTCTGGCGCGCCTTCTTGGCCATTGTGCAGAAGGACGCATATAGACAGTTATGCGCGCGCTGTGTGTTGTATGTTTATACAGCGCCTGTGGAGGAGGAGGAGGAGGGACATGCGAGAAGCCAATGTCCGAGCTAGGTACAGTTAGTTGTACGTTAATTACTTTGTGTGTTACACAGTAAGCTTCGTTGGTGAGAAGGTGGTTGGAGGAAGGACTCGGAAGGGGGAAAGCTGCTGTGGACCTGTGGTTCCATGATCCATCCCACTGCCCAGGTACCAAAGTATTGCGTACTCCGCACAGATACTCCAAGTACTTGGCCCTGCTGATCCCAGCCCGCCGGAGTGGTCGCCTAGTTACGCAGTACGTACGAAGTACTCCGTACTCCGTACTCCGTAGTTAGTACATAGCAAGTTGACGTTAACGTTAGTCCCCTGAATAAATAGCGTCATCTCCCCGGCCAAGACCCCCGAACCAACAACTCAACCCCAATCGGATGAAGACGGTGTGGGGGAAAAGGCACTTTTGAGATTGGCTCGGCTAACTACGGTCTACCGTCACTGACACAACACATTCATGACTCTGGCACATCACCAACATCATCGCACGAGTTACTCAAGATGCTTGGTTGTCAATGACTCTGATGTTTCGTTTGTTGCTAGAGACTAGAGTGACAACACGGCATAGCCTCTGCATAGAAGACGTGTGTGTGCTCTCCTCCCAGCCGATACCTACCTGGAATCATCTGTCTGTTCAGTCTCTCGGTGACCTGTCATCGCGTCTCTCGGGTCTCATCCTAGACACCCCGTCATCATCCCCCAAGCCAGGCCGTTCCTGCGTCTCGTATACCACAGGTGAGGTTGAATGGGTGTGTTCGTCTACTTGGCACCGTCTTCGATGCAGCAGTTGCCGGGGAACTCGGGCAGGCTATTGGCGATCTTTCGACCAAGCGGCTCACAGCTGCCGTCCTTTTTGTTGCCAACGAAGAAGCCCGTTGTGTCGTCAGCTACTATGGACCTTGTAGAAGGGGGTGGGGTCGAACACTTACCGTCATCGCACTGGCAGACAATACCACCGATGCAGCACTTCGGGTCCTGGCTGTGTAGACAGTCAGCAAGCTTGCTCCGGGTCTTGCAGTCTGGGCATGGGTTCAGGAGCAACCTACAATCGGACGCAGGTGCCGATGCTACCCTGCTCTTGAAGGGGCGATCCGGCTGCGATGGCGGCAAGCATGGCGCAGACGGCGACAAAGGACTTCATGGTTGCCGAAGGTAAGTGTCGTTTTGGTATTGGGTAGTGAAGAGTATCAAGGGCCTGCAAGGCGTCGTGGTGGTTTGGTGGGCGTTGTTATGTGTGAGGAGGTGGAAGAAGAATATGGGAAGAAGCCAGAAATATTTTCAGAGGCCGTGTTTATATGGGAAAATGCCTGGTGTGCAAGATTCACTTTTACAGGCACGTCGGATTCACCTGGGCAATGCGCCCCGTACATTGTTCATTCACCTCGTTCATTCACCTTTTTTATTCACCTTTTTTATTCACCTTTTTTATTCACCTCGCTCGCTTCTCAATGACCTCTATTCACTCCTTGCAGAAACATACCTAGTATGTGTCGGGTTCTCCAACAAGTTGGTTATATGGTGGGTAGTTTTCACATTCCCGAGTCGTCATCAGACTTCCAACTGTGTGACTTGCTGTTAGATGCAATAAAGCAATAGCCTTATGCTTGGAACAGTGCTTCCAAAATCTGATAGGTGGTAGGGAATTCACATTGGTATTCCAGTCATGACGCTTCGTGATGCTATGTCACTTCGAGTCACCCTACCACACTCCAGCACAATGCTTGTGAACAGGCGGACTGGAACAAGTACAGGAAATTTCGACTTCAACTTGTTCATCTCCCCGATTTTAGGAGTGGTCCAGGTTCTCGCGGCATCTTCGAGCATCTTGCAATGCTACTAACGTACCCAGAGTCATACAGCTCAGAAGCCAGGTTACTGCCCTTTCTTTGGGGTTTGATAAGCTCCACCAGTTGGAACTGCTTGGCTATTCACATGTCACATGTCGAGGAGAGCTGAGCAGCGGTGTTGGGATGGCGTTGATTGTCTAGAGACATGGATGACAACAAGCGCTCCCCGGTCAACTGCTCTTGTGTCATATGGCATTTCCTTGGAGAGCATTGGCTGCCCATTGATAGCTTCCGAGGAAGATGGCTCCTCCGGCGCTAATCCACATGATTCTTGGTCCTATTCCAGCAAAGAACGGGCGTATGCCATGGGTCCTCAATATGCTTTTCAGGACAGGTATCACGCGCTCTTTTTCTTTCGAAAGCATGACTCGGGTCTTGAGGACATCTAAGGGAGTCGTGATGCCTGCGGCCACGGCGCCGGATATGCTTCCGTACAAGGCGCTCTCGCCGGCACCAACTTCGACCCCGTTGCCGTTCCTCCGGCGGCCCCAAGCCTTCATTGCCTCCCATAGCGGGAACTGGATGACTGTGAAGGGCACCTCGCGCATGACAGTGATGCCCCAACCGCGGTACAGCTCCCTCCAGACCCCGTTGAGACCAATGGTCCGGTACTGCCCCAGGATGGCACCCAATGCAGCCGAGCTTGACCCGCCATGCAAGCCGGCTTGCGCGCGCTGCTTGACCACCTCGGTCGGTACGCGGACGGAACAGGCGGCAACCTCGCCCAGACTTGCGGCAGCCATGTGTTCAAGCGGCGCGGTCCAGCCTCTGGACTCGGGATTGCTTTCCTGGAGCAAGTAGTCACCCCGCAGTAGCAGGGCCTCTTGGCGCCGTGCAGTGAGTAAGCTCTTGACGCCCTCGTACGTGCAGAAGAACAGCGCTGCACCGGGTGCCGAACCAACAATCGCAGACCCAACACCGCGGTAGATGCCGCGGAAGCCGCCCGAGGGAAAGAACCCGTCAGCAGACTGGAGCCGGGTCTTGAGAGTGTCCAGGGGATAGAGACTGAGATCGACGGTGGTTCCGGCCAGCCCGCCGGCGAGAAGGGCGGTGGTGAAAGGAGGCTGGGAGGAAGCCATTGGTGCTCTCTCTGCTCGTCGCACGGGTTGAAGGTCCAAAAACCCTGTGTACTCGAGGTCAAGCAAACAGCCTTGACCGCTTCGTTCCTACGATGCAAGTTAGGGGGGTGACCGGGAGGGTACGACGAACGAGGCGAATGCGAAAGAAGGTGACTTACCAAGGCAATCCTGGACGCGAAAGAGATGCCTTGGGCTAGGGGAAGCTTGCTGCTTCTACGGATGCTCCGTAGCTCAAAGCTGTAGCTACACGGTAAGTTAGTCAACTAAAAGTGAACTATCCGGAACCAATGTGTACGTACCGGATGGGACGGATGATTCGGAGGTGATTCGGAGAATGAGCTGGGTTGCAGCTGGATGGATGGTGGATCTCAAAGGGCACTAACCAAGGTCAGTTAAAGGAAACGGCGCTGAGGGTCTCTCTCGTCTCGGCCCGGACCCTCGAGTACTCCGTACACGGACTACAGTAACTAGTTACTGTGGACGTAACGTTAGTACACAGTATCGTTAGAAGCTGCAGGGGCAGCAAACAGCCCCGGATAATGGATCCTTCCCGTTGGATCGGTTCGCCGCTCGTGCAAGCCGAAGCCCCAACTCAAATTCTCCCTTCCAAAAAGTTACCTCGTGCACACAGAGGGCAGGTCAAGACCATAACATGGAATGCGCGCAATCTCAGAGGTCCTGCATACCGGCGCGCGGCCGATTGGCCTGCCGGAATTCCTCGATGCTCTGCGGTCTACATGCACGCCTCGCTTCCCCGAGGCGAGAGGCGTCCAACACCGTCTTGTGGGTGAGTACTCCCACGGAACGGACCTGTATATAACAAGGCGTACTTTGAATGGCTGATCCGCGCAAAGGAATGGCCATAAGCGGCGGTGTCGACTCGATGGCCCTCGCCTACCTGTGCTCGCTCGTCCGCAAGCACGACGCCATGTTCAAGATCGCCGACAACCCGGTAGGAGGCTTCCGAGGTTTCGTCATCGACCATAGACTTCGACCCGGCTCGTCCGAGGAGGCGTCCAAGGTCGTCAAAGCCCTCCGAGATATGGACCTGCAGGGCGAGCGTTTGACCGTCTTTTGGGACAAGGAGCTGGGCGCTGACGTCGATCCAACAACCCTCCCGAACATGGAGAGCGTGGCGCGAAGAGCACGATATCGCCTTCTCGGAACGCAGTGCGCACATCGCCGAATTTCCAGCCTCGTGCTCGCTCATCACCAAGACGACCAATACGAGACGGTACTCATGCGCCTGATGAACGGCCATCGCAATCGCGCCTTGCGGGGCATGAGCCGCGCTGCCAGCATTCCCGAATGCCATGGCCTTCATGGCGTGCACGACAGCGGTTGGCTTGATGACCATGAGTCCGCCACTCCCTTCTACGCGCGCGGGCCGGGCAAAGAAGTGCGCAAGTTCCTCAGGAACGATCTGCAGAACGCCATTCGCGCGCAGGTTGTTCAAGAAGAGCAACATCGAGGCTCAATTTCCGTAGCAGAGACTGGTGCCGCCGATGTGGACTGCTATGATGATTTAAGCTATTTGGCCGAAGACTTCTCCGCTAGGGTGAAGCCTGGTGGCAGCAGCAGTTCAATATCCATTGAAGATGGTGGCATCACCATCTTCCGCCCGTTGCTGGACTTTGGAAAGGACAGGCTTATCGCCACCTGTCTGGCGAATAACGTTCCCTGGTTCGAGGACGTCACCAACTCGGACCCTTCCGTCACCACGAGAAATGCTCTGAGGCATTTATACAGACACCACAGGCTTCCAGGCGCTCTTCGGAAGCCTGCCATCCTCAGGCTTGCCGCAAAGTGGCAAGACAAGGCTCGAGCCCAGGACGCCCAAGTAGAGAGGCTGCTGCAGAGAACCGTGTTGCATGACTTTGAGCCACGAGTGGGCTCACTGATCGTCCAGTTCCCCGAGGTTCATGTGCCCAAGTTGCGAGGATCTATGGGGGCTGAGCGACGGCGACGGCGCATCGCTCAAATGCGAGATATAGCAGGGTTGTTGATTCGAAGGATCATAGCTCTCGTCAGTCCCAATGCACAACACCTGCCTCTTTCCAAATTGCAGAATGTCATTTCACGCCTGTTTCCCCTGCTCGCTGACCCGCATGAGCGTTTGGTTGGTACACCCCAGAAGGCATTTGCCATCGCTTCACTTCACTTCTCACCCGTCGAACCAACACCGTCGTCGGTCGTCTCACCCCTTCCACCAAATCCTTGCGCGTGGTATGTATCGCGTCTGCCATATACCTCCCATGTGCCACTTCCGACGTGGCGAACCCCGTTTTGGTCTGCCACCCCAACGGTTCCCATCCGTAAGAGACCTCGCAAGTTCTGGTGGTGTAAATGGTCACCATGGACGTTGTTTGATGGGCGGTACTGGATTAGACTAAGCCACCGCCTGCCGTACCGGGCAGTCGTCATGCCTTTTCTGCTGGAGCACGCGAAGCAATTCCGCGAATCACTCAGCCACAAGCAGCGCCAGCACCTAAACGCATCTCTCCAGAGGCTCGCGCCCGGCAAGGTCAGATACACATTGCCAGCCATCTACTCGGAGGAGTATCTGGACCTGGACAATATTGACCCCCGGCCCGAGTACCCATTGCCTGAGGGCCATTCCAGGGGGGAGAGTGCAGGCTCCGGAGCGACCGAGGCAACCAGGTCCCGCACTGCCAATCAACCCGTCCAAGATGAAACTTTTGGCGTTGCCCACGCTGAACATTGGCGTACCGGGACTGCGTGATTGGCTCGACTACGACGTGAGATACAAGCGCGCAGACCCAAATGTATCAAACGCCACAGGATCTTTTACAAGAGGCCCATTTGTCCAGCCCAGAAAGATCGAGCCAAGTCCGACCTCGTTGATGAGAAAACGGCCTACTGCAAAAAGTCACTAGGTATCATGTGCAAGTATATATGGTCAACTGTCAGTGTTGCCACTATGAGCATATGCCATCGTTCTTCCGGCACCATTTTCCCGGGTTATCAAACAACTGCCAAGGGGTCCAGGGTCTTGAATTAAGTTGAACCGTGACAAGTATGTGCACTCCCGTAAACCCGATACGTAAGACAAGTCTGGCAGTGTTTCCTTTTACCGTCCAGTCCCTGTTTGGTTGGGGGAACGCTCAGCCATACGTCAAGAACGAGATGTCGATACGACTTCATTCATAACAAGTCTTCGCCTTGCCCGATGCTGAGCTTGAGCGGTGTGTCTCCGAATCCTCCTCGACGGTGAGCCTCGACTCGCCTGACACGGCTCTGCCAACGACATCCCGGAGCGAGCCTCCGTACAGCTGGGACATGCGCAGGAAGCTGTTGCGCATTGTGGTGATCGCCTCGGCATCCAGCGAGAGCGTCACCCCGTCATTCTGGCCTGTGACGGGGCGGTAGGTCAGCGTTTGTAATTTTCCATGGTAAAGAGAAAAATAAAAACAAAAGGGGGGTGGGGGTGGGCGCAGGGTAACTCCTAAGACACAGTCATCTCGGCGACAACACTTACCTTTGGTCGTAGAATCAGAATCCACACTCGACACCTCACCCTCTCCCCAGCCCTGCCCGGCATGACCGCTGTCGGCAGGGGCCTTCTTCGCCCGAGCAGCAGCAGCGGCGTGGTACCTGCAAGATCTGCAGAGCCCGTCGACGGGGCGTGCCGCACTGCGCTTTTTGCAGTCGAGCAGGCCGGGCGGGATCCGCGGTCGACCCTCGGGCAGCCAGAGCGTCTCCCGGCGCGAGAAGGCCGCGTCGTCGTTGGGGTTGCAACGCCTAGCGATGTGGCACTTGAAGGTGTTTTGGTATTGGGTGTGCGAGCAGCCGCTGTGGAGGGTCACTACCTCTATGCACATCCTTTGAGCATCCGGGGGTGGCAGCTTTGTGGTCTGTTTTGGGAGTGGCGGGTGATGTCTGTGGGTGGGAGACGGTGGACGAGAACGGAAAGAGGCAAGTTTTCCAAATACTGATTTTGCGCCAGGCGGTGCGAAAATGGGACGTGAAGACGGGCGTGTGATCTTGACAAGGTGAGATGTAATCAGCTTTGCGCCGTGGAGCTGGGTGAATATGATTAACAAGCAAGAACAGTCACCAAGATGTGAGGTCTGGGTCCTAGAAAATGAAGTGGTTCAGCTTGCAGACCTCTGAGTAAATCAACGCGTATGAGCGTGGTGAGAAAGGGAGTAAGTATCCCAAGGCAAGGGCCAACTCACAAGATAACTGGCCACCACTAGACTTGTCTGGTGGTGCCTGGATCTCTCACTTGGTTCCTCGGACCACAAAGAAGGAGAGGTTGGATGAGTATGGGAGATCTACGTTTCCGGCTGCATGTGTTTTGTGCAACTCGTGCGTGATCAAAGAGAAAATGCTCCGGTCTAACTGTGCGACCCTTGTGTGGCGGGATTTCAAGTGACTATCCACGACATGACATGTCCATTCTCCCTGGGGATAGTAGTAACATGGGACAAATCTCGAATGAGCGAGTATCTACTGTCAATGGGTCGTATAGCTTTCCATGCATTCCCTACCCGTCTTCGGGCTTCGACCTCGGGGGTGACCAAATGGGATGGGAGCTTAGGTCGATCGGTTATCCTATACGCCATTCCTGGTGGCCCTTCATCCTGCTTCCAAAAATTAACCACTTGGTAAAGACAAATTAAATCAGTCAACGAATAAAGCGAGGGCGCGTTCACTTCGACCAAGACCTCTCTCCCTCTCCACGGTCTAGGTACCGACCGACCAACCATGAAACTCGGAAACCTTGACAGCAGGTATGATTTATTCCAAATAAAGCCAACGAAAAAAGTGACGGGACTATCCCTAGACTTCACGTCGTCCGTACATCTATGAACCATCTAATCACCCATACCAGATAATACATACGACGGCTACATCACCACTCAGCATCCAAACCCGCAAAACACCCCCCACCCCCCGGGCAGTCCCCGTCTACACATCGTCGGCCACAATGGACGAGCTTCTGCGACAAGTCACCGCGGAACAACGCATTTTCGGCAACAGCAGAGGAATCATCGAAAGATACAACAACCTCCCTGGCATCACCCGACCTTTCCAGATACGCGGCCGCGACCGCGTCCGGGACCGCAACGAAGGGTACGTGCTGGTCGTCCGCGGCTCCCCCGGAACCGGACGCTCACAGCAGTCCTACTACATGACGGTCTGCCTGCGCTGCGGCGAGCACACGTGCGATGACCGCACTATCGAGACGGTGCCGCGCTCGCACACCTCGATGCACCGCAAGGCCGCCGTATACCTCAGGATCGGATTGGGGGGCGACAACTGCCTGGGATGTTTGGGAGAGCGCTTGGCCACTGCCATGGTGCTGGGCGGGGATAGGATCTGATTTGTTGCCGTGGCGAGATTAGGGGCCGTTGTTTATACCATCGACGATGAGAAGTTCTTGAGCCTGGAGGACGTAGGGTATTATTCGCGGCACTCCAGTTGTTTTGTTTTCAAGGGGGGTATATGATTATCTGCCTTCGCGGAACAGTGCAAAGCATAAGTCATGAATAATTATATGAACGGTGCATCTCAGTGTCCCGTCCTTTGTGTTATATGTGCCCAAGACATGATAATTGACGTGAGTCCATCCTGAACGCCGTGCCCTTAAAGCATAAAATGTAACGAACGCTGGGGTATATCCAATGTCCGTCTTTGCCTTTGTCAAATTGCATAGTGTCAAACCCTCCAACCCCATAGACGCACAGACATGCATGATCCCGTACCGTCGTCATTTTACTGGTCTCCGATGGCAGCCTCGAGGTTTCCCATCATCGTGCGTGCCTGGATTATCGAGGCATCGCTAGGAACACCCTTGTATGCGACCAGCTCACTCTTTCCCCATCCACTTGTGGATTTCGTAATCTTGATCTCCTTACCCGTAGCCACGAGGGTTCCTACCGTGGAGTCGGCTACCAGGGAGCCCACCCAGGCCTGGGGATAGATCAACCCGATATCGCCACTGGTTGACTTGTGCAGAGACGTCATGCAGTCCATGGGTTGAGACCCTGCGGAGGCCTGGCGCATCTGCGCAAGTGTCATGTCCTGCGATACCTGGGCGGCCTTCTGGCCAAACCACACCGGTTCCAGCAGGCGCACGGCCGTGGTGCCGCTCGTGGTCACGGTCTCGACCTGGGCGGGATTTTGGGCGCTTAATTTCGCAAGATCAAGGACTGGGAGAAGATCGGCGGCGATGTTGCTAGCCGTGCTCTTCAGCTCAAAGGCAGAGCTAAAGGCAAAGGCGCCGTAGACATGACCTGAAGTCGAGTGGACGTCGGTCAAATACTCGCGGACCGGCATTTGGTCCAGTGCGTGGATCGGCTCTGCCGCGCTGATGTAGCCCGAGACCGTGCTTAACGATAGCACGGCCGGCTTGGGGTTGGACCCGAGGACCGGCTTCGGTGTGATGCTGACCTTGATCTTGCCGGCGACAGCATGAAGGCCCAGCAAGTCGTAAAGGGGCCAGTTGCCCCCGATGCTGCCCGATACATCCTTGACCTCGATGACACGAGAATCAAGGTCGTATGAGCTCTTGACGGGAACGAATACCATCTTGTCGCCTGTGTCAAAGTAAGAGTTCTCCATGTCGTACGTACGGGGCTGGTCTTGGGCGGAAATGATATCTCCCATGTCGCTCGACAGCTTCGTGTAGCCCGTAACCTTCAACGAAAGGTCGTCCAGCGTGATGATGTCCAGGTTGGTGGTCATGATGGAAAGCTCCTGCAGCTCGGCCCCCTTTGGAACAAATATGGTCGCGCGCAGTTCCGCGCATGGCATGTCTTCCAGGCCTTTGATTTCTCCGTGCTTGGGCACAGCGACCTGCATCGATTGGTCCTCCTGGCGGGCTGCGACGTCGATTCGCATGTCCAGATCGTTGGTGACGATCTCGAGGACCACTCGTGGATCGCTCCCATCGGTTATCTGGCGCACGTTGACCTGACCCCCAATACGAACATTGTTGCGGCCCGCGTGAGACATTATGTCTTGTATAAAGGTGAAGCTCTTGCCACTGCTGAAGGCAACAGCCATGACCTGCTCGGGGAAGCGGTGTGTGGCATTGGGGCAGAATGTCGACTGCAACTTTCCCGCGACGGGGACGTCAGGTTGCGCGGGTGTGGAAGGCACCTGAGGGTCCTGCGCGGGCTCTTTGGCCTGCTCTGGGGGTACCTGAGGCCGGATGGTTGTTTTCTGCATCGTGGTTAGACCTATTATTACCATGGAAGGGGAGGGGAAGCCGGCTTACGTTGTCGTCCTTGACGACCCTATATGAGCTTGCCAGTAGCCCAGCGCTCACAACCAACATGACGGCGGCAAGGAGCAGGGTCCGCCAGCTGAGCCACTTGTGCAACCGCCTCCTCACTCGTCTGTTCCACACTGGCGCGGCTTCTTCGTCAACAGGCTGGCCCATACTCTCGGGGTCTCTCCCGAGGAGGCGCTCATTCTCGATACCCATGGCGGGCGAAAGGGTGCTGTAGTGGCGTGCCTGGTTGGTCAGGCTCCAGGCGGAGAGGGGCGTGGTTGGCGACGGTGTATAAGCGGGAGGTGCGTCCGAATAATAAGGGGAAGCGACGCGTCCACAGTATGGGTGGTGTGGTGCTGGTGCTGGTGCTGGTGCTGGTGCTGGTGACGGTGATGATGATGATGCGGCAGGTGACGCCGAGGCTGACGACGACGACGGCTGTGTGAAGGTGGTGGTGATGTTGGCGGCGGTGGGATACGTGTGCTGACGACGGGACGAGGGGGGCTGCAGGATGTGGGAAAGGTGATAGTGTTGTTGTTGGAAGGCCCTTGTATTTAAATCGGGCGTACGGGGTGTGACTCGATCTTGATCTGCCTCGCGGGCCTTTGATTCAGCGGCTGTCTCTGATTGCAGCAGTGTGGGGTCAGGGACCATTATGTTGGGAACGATGGGCACGACATTGGATGAAGCAGATGGGGCGAAGTTGCCGTCGGAGGGCGACAGTTCATGGGCGTAGTCATCATCGCTGTCCGAGTCCAGGTCGGCCGGATACAGATTGTCAGAGTACGGCGCCATGGTGTGGAGAGGTTGAAACGGGGAAACGTCTTGGCGGGGCTCGATGAAACTATCGTCGAGGGACTGAGTGTGCTTTTGAAACAGCCTACAGTGTCTTAGCACGGGAACAGCTATAGTGGTACGGAGTGCTACGTACTGCTACGGAGTGCTGCGGTAACGTTAGGCCTAGCGTTAGTATCCGTAGAGCAGAGACGAATCCGCAATCCAATCCGATCCAATCCGTTCGCTTGTTGAGGCAGACGGACCGACTCCGCGGGTAAGACACGACGACGTTGGATAGTTGGACAATGAAGAAGAGAAAGCGAGAGGGAGAGTACGTGTGTGGGTGGGTGAGAGGGCGAGAGGGTGAGAGGGTGAGAGGGTTAGAGAGTGAGAGAGAGAGTGAGAGACTAAGAGAGACAGAGAGAGAGAGAAGCAACTCGGAGTCGGATCAGCCTCCCGAGTTGCCAGTGGCACAGGGCCCGAGGCGGTGGTCGGAATAGACCCGGATGTGGAGATATCGAGTCCCAGATCGCCGTCGTGGGGACTGCATCCGTACCGAACAGGAAGCTCGATAAGACGACCAAAAAACAAATTGGTCTAGACACTATGTTACCAATAAGGGATGCAGGCTAACGCGTAACCGTCCGTAACCTGCAAGTACAAAAGTACCAACTAGTTGTCATGTTTCCCCGCCCCACGTTCTACTTAGCAAACAAGCTGACAATCGCCGACAAGCTTGGTCCTGCGGGGCGGGGCTTCTCTACGAAGTACGGATAGTTACAAACAGCCAAGTTACAGGGCTAACTTAGTTGACTGATACACGTAACACAGCAAAGCCTTGTACCGTCTCGAGCCCATGGGCCATGATGAATGGAACAACTTTACGAATTTAAAGTTGCATTCTGGACCAATTGGAAGCACACATGTAGTTGACACCCGCGAGGCAGCATGCACATTGCACGATGCACCCACCGGTACGTATACGCCGATACGGATAAGAGAGGTTGCGTCGAAAAGTGCCAAGCAGGCAGTCGTCTTCCTAGCTGACGAATCCCCCCTAGCGACATGCGATGGTGACGACGACGACGGCCAAATAGTCACGCCGTCTTATACCTTGACAGCCTTTACCTTGACCGCAAGAAATGCGATAACTACGTATGATTTGTACGTGGCCGAGTCGTTCCTTGACAGCCTCCAGTACTGAGAACTCGGATCGGTTGTCTCTGGTGGACTTGTTGGTGTGATCCCGATTCCCGACCACACTTCATGGTCTAAGTTCTAGCCTGCGAAAGTGCTATAGCAATAGAGAGCGTATCATGCTTACTACTCACAGCTTGGACATTCAATTAAACGGCAGAGATATATCGCAGAGAGCAGGTACAGACGGCTAGAAGTTGACGAACCTACCAACGATGTCTCTCGGATTGACATCATTTACGACACGCAAACAACACACACAATATCAGAAGTGAGTCGAAAGCCCACAAACGCAACGTCATTAATATTCGGTCCATGATCCATGATCCGTCTCTCAAGACTACGCGGAGGCAACGTGTTTGACTAGATGGGAGTGTAGAAGTTGGCAGCGGCTTCTCGTCCTCTTAGCACTACATTCTACCCCCGAAGTGCAGGTCTACGGTGTACCTACCGGTAGACTGCATCATCCAGCCACATACCTATTATGTAGCCTGCCAACAAGACCATGGGCGCGGTGTTCAGTTGCTAACGCAGCCTCAAGCTCGAGCGGCCTACTTTATATCCTTGGAGACCTTCTAATGAGTGTACTGCACATGTAGCGCCCTGCTAATCGCAGAAACAATCTTCACCCAGACGTTATATATCAGGCACGCACTCTCCTCTTTGTTATTAGAGTTGTTCTGGTTACTCTACGTCCTTCATGGTCATCAAGTCGCTTGCTAACCTAACCGCCGTAGAGGCTAGAGCGGCCCTCGGGATGCCTTAGGCTCGAGTTGCACTGGCCCTAAGAGTAGACGAAGCACCTCTAACAGCTATCTCGAGGCGAGTCCGTGTAAAAACTGTACCTCTGGGCAGGCGTTCCTTATCTTGCTCTGCAGATGCCTATGAACGGTTCCCCGTGCCGACCCGGGGCGATGGTAGTCTACGCCCTACCATCTTCCAAACATGGCCTAAATCGCCCTTTCAACGATGTCAAGAACCGTGGCCCAAATATAGTATTGTAGAAGCAGACCGCTTATCCCCGGACTACCTACCAGGTCGAAGCCTCAGGACACACTTCGGTTTGAGGGCGAGGGGACGATTCGTCCTTGGTCTTAACTTTCTGTTGCGGATAGCGATAAATTGGATTGCGTGGTGAGACCGACGGTTGTATCAAACTTGGCCACCTTGGAACCGAAGAAGTATCGGGTGATTGGTCGAGGTCTAATTACAGTCCTCCACTGCATTGAAATTGCAACAAACTTTCGAATACCTCATCCATATTTGCGAAGGCTCTTGTCCAGCATTTGTGTATGATGTCACCAAAGCGCAGCCCAACTGTGGACGGAAGAATTTCCCCTGACCAGTCCAGTTCTTCAGCATTGTTTTCACCTTTAGTGTCTTCTTCTGCTGCTTCTTCTGCTTCTTCGACAAACTCAGGACCCCGACCTCCACAGTGGTTCAAGACGTGACCAGTGCATATCTCGTATAGTACCACACCGACCTGAGCGATGTCGGTCCGAATAGTGACA
Organism: Arthrinium puccinioides; assembly: GCA_022414665.1. NCBI lineage: Eukaryota > Fungi > Ascomycota > Sordariomycetes > Amphisphaeriales > Apiosporaceae > Arthrinium > Arthrinium puccinioides. Next base: position 2,293,325 of record JAIUNF010000005.1, read on the forward strand.
CCGGAATCGTTGGCTTTCGTAATATCGAGGTTTTCGTCGATGATGACAGAATCACCGAAGTCGCATAACTTCAACAAAGGATGGTCGTCGAGGAGGCAGTTGCGACTTCCGATATCTCCAATCAGAACATCTCTTCCGTGACAATAAGCCACTGCCTCGGCTAACTGTTGAGCCCAGAGGATCTGGATTGCTGCTGAAGGTTTCTGCCGCAAGAGATATCGATCGAGGCTACCGTTGCTCATATAAGGCATGGCGATGAAGGGATTGTCCATGTTAAAGGAGGCCATGATAAATAATCCTGTCATGTGGCCCCAAATGGCGGTATATCTTCTTCTCATCATCAATCTTGAGGCAGGAAACGCGCATGAGCCAGTTGAGATTTTTCTTTTCGTGGCTGTTTGCACTGCTCAAGTCGAACCGACGAGGGCGCTTGACAGCTTGGTTGTCACGCAGTACAACTTCTCCATTCGTTCCAAAGCCTAGAAAATGGTCCTGTTGGATAGGGTGGTTGTTTTCGTTAGTGAGACTGGGAATGGACTCCATGCTTGGATTCTGTTTGCAGTTTGCAGCGGCAACAGCGATAGAAGACGGTCTCAGAAATATGAAATGAAAGCCGACTCAAGTCACATACAGCATATACAGCATATACAAAAGATGAAGATAGGTTACGTTACGCCATACCTAATCGTCTGGGCGGAACGCTACTACTGACAAATACGAGCTAGTCTCATACCCCGCAGACCGTGATCATATACAGCTAGCTATACTACTGTGTAAGCTCTCAATAAGCAACTACAGCTTGTCCGCTCTATATTCGATCGCAGGAATTAAAAGTTTCCACAGAGACTGGGATACATCAACGGATCGCATTCTACTCGGAGGGGGGGGGATGAAAAATGAAATAGGTCACTTTAACAGAATCTACAGCAATGTTTCAGAAAGGCCGTTGTTACGGGACAGTCAGTGTTCAAATTCTAGTTACAAACAAACTTTCTGACGTGCACTTTCCAGGCCACAGCCCAAAAACCACAGCTGACTTACCCTAGTCGTTGGAGTTTACTGCCGCGGCATGGAAGGGGATCGAGAGCCTTTTTGGCGAAGCCGTCGCCGACGCGACCCCCAGGCGAGACTCACCCACGACGGATGGCGTGAGGACCAAGTTTTCCCGTACACATAATGACGACGACACGGTTATGTCGCTGGGTGTGACGCGGGAGACGAGCTGGCTCTCGACATTGTTCCCAGACGGTACCGGTACTGCGTGCGTCGACAGCATCGGAACCGTGCTGGGCGTGATTCACCTTGGTAATTTCAACAACCTGGTCTACAGGTCACCTCACAGGGTAGTAGTGCTACCGGTACTTGTATCAACGAGTCAGTCCTGTACACTCCATTTGGATTCACAACTCCATCACACGCTCGAATAATTCCCCCCCGGGCTCCCCCACGAAAACTGGACACCCACACGGCCCGGTGGCTGATAGTGTGATAAGCTTCTTGTTCAGATGATTGCTAACTGATTTGTAAGTATTTCTGGAACCGATCTTGTTAGTCTTGGGAATGATGTCGAACTTGACCATCTCAAAACTCAAGATTACATGGGGAAAAAGCCGGTGGAGGGGCTCGATGACCTCTCATATGCAATCCGTCGTCAGGTTGTGGTCATGGGCCCAGAACTAGTTATAGGCATCACTCTTAAAACCGCAGGTACTTGCGATCCGTAATCGCGAGGTATCGTCCGTGAGGTGGAAGCCGTGAGAGATACCGCGTCTAGTTGGAACGGGGTCAAAGGCGCGTACTATTCACGGGTTTATGACTCGCCAATCCCCACGCTCAACCCGTCCGACCCGGGAATTCACCACATGGACAGACACAGCACTATATAGTCTTTCGGCCAATCACTGCCGACGTGTGTGCACCGGACAGCGTCCCGCAACGGTTCGAAACTTGATTATATGGGCAACTTCATGCTGTCACCTCTGGTCAATGGCTTTTCGTATATCCATCCTCTCAAGGTGTAGGTACATCCGAGCAGCTGGACAGGAGACGCGACGTATCAGCGTTATTTGCTTGTGTAAACCAAAATCGACACCTCTTGCCCATCAATACCGGAAAAGACCTTTCCACATTCTCAACCGCCATGGGGAGAAAAGATATCAAACCTAAGATAGCGCGTGTCATGAGTAAGTCCCATGGAGCTAATCAAACTCTTCATGTGCTATCCATCCAAGAAAAAAAAAGAGACGTCCCTAACTCCGCGTGATAACACTCAGCGCGATACCTGCCCTTCCTACACCCTCTTCGGCAATCCTCGACGCTATAGAATTGAGGTATTAAGTATGATGCAATTTCTGACGGGGGAAATGCCAACTAAAGGACTCCAGAACGTGCCATGAAGCATGTATGAAGTTAGCGAATGAAGCATGTATGAAAGTTAGCGAATGAAGCTTGTGTAGACTTTACGAGAGACGGCACAGGGCGGGCATCAACGGGCAGGGAGGGTAACAATCCTGTCATGCTGATGAAAAGTAAACGGGATACGTGGAGTTTAGCACTCACTATGAGTTGGTTCTGCTTCTGTGTGGTCACGATGTCCGCATTGCTTGGTTTGTGCTTACTTTGGAGGACTTTGGGGGTTGTCTGGCCAAATTTTCACTGCATAGGCCCACGTGCGGTATAGCTACAGCGCGTATAGAAGTCGTCGGCGGGCAAGGCATATGCCACGGGGATGCATGGCCAAGTTTCCATTTCGTAAGCACGCACACGTGCGAACTGCGCATGTAGCCAGCGGGCAAGACACACGCTACAGACGGTCGTTCAAAGAGCCTGTGGCCCCCATTGCATCGATCTTCTCGCCAGGGCACGTGGAAGCTACTCCGGGTCCCTTCGATGTACCACGATTCAACTGCCAGCGACGCGGTACAAGCTACAGTGTGAGGAGCTTGTTCAGCGGCAACCCTTCTATATACAGTCATGACGAGTTACTGTGTACACTGGATACACCGAACGAGCGAAGGTTTCAAACCTTCGAGGAAAACATCGTGGCCAAGGTTTTGGCGTTAGTCCAACGCAGGGATTGCTTGGTGTTCTTTTGTCACCATGTCACCAGGCAGGACGGAATCGAGTAGCTGCTTTACCTGCGTAACTAGGTAGGTATAATCCACCCATGACCGTGTTTCTTTAGGGAGGCGGACTAGCGTCTCTCTCTGTCCTCCGTAGAAGCTCCACGAGTTCCAACTCTGCCCGTGGCAAGATGCTGCCGGACAGCCGGATGTCAGGAGACACAACGGCGGGCCTGCGGGAGATCGGCTTAGTTGTCACTTTTACTCAGGAACACGAGTGTCGAGGGGGTCGTAGTCCGTAGTCGTGTAAGCTATCAGCTGCTGTCATGTCAGTGCTGTGCGCAGTCGAATCGTACGGGGACATCCAGGCAAGGCCGCTCTCACTGTCACTCGGGGACTGGACTGCCCACTGGGCGCGACCGGCACCAGACGAACGACACCTGGACGAGCGGACATTGAACCGCGCGTATACTCCGTAACTACTCCGTACTGCCCGATCTGTTTCGTTCAAGTAGCACCGTCCGCCAGTCGGTGAGCGCCGCGTCTAGCACACACGCTGACCGGGTGCCCTGCGAAGTATACGACTCGAGCTTGTCAAAGTGATGACCTCGACAAGTCTTTTCGCTCGGCTAAGGGAGGACTGGTGTCAGTGGGTTGATATCCTGCATACTGGCAATGACCTTGCTGTGCTGCCTGGGCAGACGAATCGGACGAATCGGACCAACCATGCAGCTCCCACTGCACACTGCACACCGCACAGTACATAGTAGTTACTGAAAAGTACCTCGTAGCTGGTACTTCGTACGGATGCCGCATCCGTTACATGGCGGCTGTCCGTGGAAGCGAATGTGCAGGTGGGAAAAGGGAAAAGCATCGCAGGGTTCCCTGTCGGTCCATGATGGCTGTTCGTAGTTTGGACCCACGACACGTAGCTCTGGCGAAACAAATGCTCGTCGAACATGTCATGGCCACCCCCGGTCATATCAGAGCCTGAGCCACCAGTTCAATCCGCTCCCTCGCAGACCGGACGAGACGAGGCCAACTCGGGGCAACGAGACACACGGCCGCTCTCGCTTGCTCATCGAATCCATCGCCTGTGTGCGGTTGAGAGGTTGTCACGCGCAATCTATCTGTATCCTAACTACTGTCTGCCTAGTTCACTCAACTAGTTAGTTGGTTGTTGGGCTCGTCCCCGGCATCTCCGAGCAGGGGGTTGCAATCTAGAAGCTCCTGTGGTTCTGGAAGGCTTCTAGAATGCTTCGATGACTATACCGCAAGTAGCTAGAGGGGAGCTGACTGTACCGGAGATGGAACGCGCAGGTCTCAAGCCGCGTGGTCAACGTTATTGTTATTACGGAGTAGTTATTGTTATTATTATTAATAACATGTTTGGTTGAGGACAGGGTAAGATCGGCCCTGTCTCTCCGGGGAGGGGGGGGAACGACCATCGCACGCACTGATCGCGAGATTCGCCAACGTGGGCCGTCTCGGTCAACACACTCTGAAGTTATCCATAACTTTATGGACATGCGGTTCAACGATGACGTAGCGCAAGCTGGTACGTGGCTTGAAGTCACGCCATGCGATTTGTGTCGGTCAACCAACGGTGAAGAAGGTACGGATACGGAGTAACTACGAAGTAACTTAGTTGACAACGAACAAGGGAGGGAACGAGACGAGCGTCGCAGTGAGCAGATCACGGCGGGCTTGCCGAGTGACTACTTACACAGTAGTATTCGTCGATGAGGCAAATGTCGATCTTACTGGATGACTCCGTATCCGTACACAAGATGCGGTTTGGACTGTGAGATCACTCATTGCAAACGCATCATTACACTGCGTTGTGCGACTGTTTCAGGCGACAAAGTCAAGCCGCCGTGCAGATCAGTGTGTAGACCTCACCTGGCATTTCCGACAAAGTAAGAATGGGCAAGGGGAGAGGGGGCCGTGGTTGGAATTGAAGACAAGAGGGGGTCAATCCTTGGGCAGCTCAGACATTATGTCACTTGTGCGTCGCGCGCCTGTCTCGAAACATTTCCGACGCACATAGAGTAACTATCCGTACTCCGTACATCAATGCCTTCGTCCCTTCCTCATATGATGGAAGCATCATCCCCCCCCCCCCCCGTCCTCAACCAACAACTACCGAAGCGAAGCGGCACCAGATTTTGGGATCGGCGTGCGACATCGAACCCATTTAGATAAGACCTAACGTTAGCTAGTCTAGGGTACCAAATAACAAGAACAAGATCGACAACAACAACAAACAACAGCCTACCATCGCTCTTCACGACCGGTGCCGAATGTCGAACCATTGTGATGCATGGCACGGACACACACACACACACTCACACACACACACACACATACACACACACGTAGACACGCACCAATAGTTATGTCAGTTGACGCAATTGACGGCGTTTTGGCCAAGACCGTTTGACCTGCACACCAGAGGTTTAATATAAGCCGACCAATTAAACAATAACAATGAGCGCATTATAACCTGCGAAGCGCTTGGCATCACCAAATGAAAACATGAACACGGAGGCAGTATAGAGATAGGAAGGTAGGTAACTTTAGTCGGCTACATGTGGCCGATAGGCTTGTGCAGCAAAACTAACGATACGGCGGTAGCCTGTAAAGCTAGGTAACCAAACGAGTTGCGTTCAGTTGACAACACACGGACACGAGACGAGACGAGACGAGACGAGAGCCAGTAGAACTGTAGAAGCATCAATCCATACGTAGTTTAGCAGGTTCCTCCCAGCTTGTCGTAGTTGTTGCGCTGCAGCCTGCAACAAAACAAGGTGGTGACATTATTTCTTCAACAGTACGGATACCGTGTATCCGTACTACTACCTACCTACACGCAAGGGTTATTCCTAGCTACATGCTACACAGTACTTATTCTGGATTACCAGTGCATGATTATTACCTAATTTACGTAGTAGTCAAGTACTTTCCTTACAAGGGGGTTGCAACTGCAACATACCAAGTACTATGTAGACCGGCGAGACTCATCTCTGCATTGACAAGATGTGGATCTGCCATGCCATCTTAGCAAACTGTGAAGGCGCTGCGAAGGGGCTGTTGATTGGACGCATAAAGCCTTCCAACAAGCATTCTTCGACGGGCTCGATCTCACAGGGCCGCTTTACCATAACTACTACGGACGGTACTACGGTAGTACGTTTTCGCTAGAGGGTTGAGACACGCTTGACCAGTTACAGGGCTCAGCCGCGCCAATCTTTCCAGGGATCATTCGGGCTTTTGGTGACCTGATTCTACTTTGCAGTGCTACTGTGTACTCCGTACGTATCCGTACTTGGCGTCAGACCTTCCATCGTGCTTCTAGCGTTGCGCCACGGTGGCTAACTTTCTCCCCGTCGTACTACTCCGTACTACAAGTACGAAGTACGTACTAAATCCCCCCTGCAGCCAGGGCAGAGGCGAGGGGGCGAATGACTTTGCGAGAGGGCATTCTGCCACTTGGTCATCACTTGGTCATGCAGAGTCGGTAGGGGGTGTATCCGTATGCCAAGAAGGTACTGACGGAGTATCCGTAGTTGCCCTGTGCAATGGCATATCTGGCAATGTTGTTGCTGCTGGTGATAACCAACATCACCCACGAAAATGCGACTCAAGCGCCAATGCTGCTAGACTTCCTCTGTACTATGATTGCCGGGGGGCAGAGGCACAACGGGGGCTTCCAATTGGTCTTATGGTGGATTGACCTTCCTAATCCTCTTTGGCGAAAAGGAAATTCGACGGCTGAGTGGACGGCTGGCGGGGTCTTTAATCGGAGATGCAGGCACACCCCTGCGAGCCCCTGCAGTCCAGCTCCACTCTGCGGAAGAAGTACCCAAGTGTCCCCAGTCGAGGTGGGGTACTTGTCCCTTGCCCATTAATAACCCATCAGTGTGAAGAAGTCGGGTTGGTTGCACTCCGTAAGTTAGTGCGTTCGGTTCCGCTATGTCTGGGGTTTTCGCTCTAGTTGTTGCTTCCCAAAGACACAAACAAACCTCCGGACGACCATCCTCACAGGACCCTCGCTGAACGGGCATCGTCTCACGACTGACGGTTGTCGACAAGGGATAATAAAACAATCTCAACTCTGCCAGCCGTCGTTGGCTCATCCGACAACGCCTGGTTACTTTGTCTAATAAGCTTCAACCCAAGCCCTTCTTCCCTGCTCATATTGCTCCTCCCCTAACTTAAGCCTGTCTTCGAGCCTTTTCCCATCTGTGCTTTTTTTTTAATACCCCCCTGCCTGGCCACGAACCAGGAGATCTATCCATACGCTGTCTCAAGTAGTTGCGTTTGACACAAGTGCACAGTAGTTATCCGTCCCTACTGCACTGGGATATTTTCGCTACTGTGCAGATCGTCGCGTGAGCCAGCCCCAGCCTCAACGCTGTTTTCTTGGTTCTTGTTTGCGTACTCCGTACGTCCGTACTTACTCCGTACGGATACCTTGTCCGATAACCCCTCCACACCCGTCACAGGACTTTTGTCGAAGCGGATCCGTTAGCTGGCGCGCGCTGCTGGCCCATCGCTGTTTTGTCCCGGGGCTGTGCAAGAACTATTTGGTTGTCATTCTTCCCTCCCCTCCCACCACGTCGTCCAACCAGGAAGCGTCGCACAGCATCCTTTCATTCCTTTTCCCCCTCCTTGCCCGTTTTCGTCGTGAGCACGGCATAGAAGTCTGGTAGAAGCCCCAGAACGTCGTCCTGATTGATAAGCTTTCGCCAGGGCGAGGCTTACCAAGTAGCCCAAAGCATATTCTGTACTCTGTACCGACAAAGTAGGTACGTGTGCCTGGCCGCTCACTTGGAAACGCTGCTCCATTGTCCGACCTACTACTGCGGAGCACGGAGCACGGATGCGGTACACCTTCCCTTGTACTCTCGCTCTGGCCTGCCCACCGACCCCCTGTGCTTGGTCTACTACGAAGTACAGTACGGAGTACCCTCGACAAGCAGAACGACCGGGCCAAGGATCATCGCATAAGCTCGACCCGGGCGGAACTTGCCAGCCCTGTCAACTGACTGACCTTGCTGCCCGAAACCCGCGTTTTTTGTCTCGGTCGTTTGTTTTGGTTGCAGCACCATCCGTCCCACATCGTCAGCTCAACCAACTCAACTCAACTCGGGCTTCCGTCATTCTGTCTCTGCCTCTGGGCCACGTCGTCGACTTCTGCTCGTTGCACGGCTATTCGCATAGCATCATTCGACTCACCCGTCAGCGAGACAACGACGATTCCTGCGTTGCTGGGTTGCTGGACTAGTTTCCTCTCTTTTGACGACTGAACGGTCGGTTTGAGTTCACAGACTACGGGATACCCGCAAAGAATGAGTCCTGGCCCACGGCACGGTTGAAACGGCTCGTGTCTATCACACAAACGGAAACGAATCATCTCCACTGGATCGGGCAGGCTTTTCTTCGTTGAATGTATCAATAACATCCCGGCTTCCGGACTTGACCGTAGACGACTGCTGCCCGTTTGCTGCCCTCGACCCAACTTGACGCAAAGGGCCCCCGTCTCACAACCTTTCCGTCCATAAGACCTGGCCGAAAGAATGGGCAAGTCAAGAACACGTCGACACTCCCCAACCTTCTTGACCCCCTCTACAAAGGCAATATCACCACCGTCCTCGATCCACGAGGACTGGGACACGGAGACCGCCATGTCGACATCACGACCGTCTAGCCTGGCGATCGCCCGAACGAGCTCGCCGACACCCAAACTACCCTCCTTATCCGACATCCTCTCTAACACAGCACCTCCGCCGTGGACACTGAGCGCATTCACTGCATACCTTTCGCACAACCACTGTCTCGAGACCCTCGAGTTCCTGGTGGAAGCGGAGCGATACCGGAAAGCGCACGCACACATGTCGGCTACCTCGGAGCCAACGTTCTTGGAAGAGAAGGACATGGTCTACGCCATATGGCAAAGACTTTTGCACAACTATGTTATGCCGTATAGTCCGAGGGAGGTGAACATACCTGCCGAAGTGCGCGACCGCCTGATTACGCATAGCACTTCCATGTCCAAACCACCGCAGCCGTCCGAGCTAGACGAATCCGTGAGGATAGTCCAGGAGCTCATGAGCGACTCTGTCTTGGTTCCATTCTGTCAGGCCGTTACGTCTGCCTCGGTCGCCGAACCGCAAGCTGAGGTGAACATCCAAGAAGCGAGACTGAGTTATCCTCGACTGAAGATCCCCAAGGATCTGCTGTCTCACGAGGAGCCATCCCCATCACCCAAAAACACCCTTCTCCCACTGCTAGGGCTGGGTCGTAGTAGCCCCTCTGCCAATTGGTCTTCGATATTTGACGTTGATCACGCATCGGACGACAGCATCAGCCCAATGACCTCCCCGGGCTCCGAACCCACGACGCCCCCTACAACACCTCCGGCGTCCGACTTCATATTCGGCGCATCGCCACACTCGTTGCAGCGCGCCATCTCAGGGAACGGATGGAAGAAGATGGGCGCCAAGTTGGGTTTGAGTAGGAAGCACCGGCCGATGCACCGATCGCAACCCACAAACATCCCGTCGAGTATCAATGGTCTCGATGTGCCTGCCCCCGTGCCTGCGAGCTCGGAGGCCCCTTTATGAGGTTTACAGGTCACACCATCGCCCGTCATCGTCACAGATACGACAAACAGTCATACCCAGTCCCCCGTGAAGGAGGAGCCCAGTCCATTCCCGGCACCTTCGTGGGAGGATCCGCACCCCGGGCAGCGGTATGCGATCCCGATAGAACCTGCACATGGGTGCGGGTTATCGGGGTCTATCTGTGATGATGCGGTGGATGGCGTGGCCGCAAAAGATAGCGACTTACAGCCTGAAGGCGGACCCCGACTAGTCCGCCGCTCTATACGAACACGGCAACGCAACGCGATGCCGAAGCCTCTTATGATACCGGCCCAGGTTTTGGAGGAGCCCGACTGCAAGAGTGCCCCGGTGGTTACGTCTCGTCAGTTCCCCTGGCTCTGTCGGGCCGATGGAAAGCCTGGCTCGTCTCCGGAAACCAGCCCTACGGCTACGGACACTGACGACACCGAGGTTGGAGCGCTCCCCGGGCTGGAACCTGAAGACATCAGGGTCGACGACTCGCCGTCGTGTTTCTTGACGGATTTCTCCAACCTTCTCGGCATATCCAATCAAGACGAGCTGGATGATTCCTCGGTTACCATCGTCGAGTCGGATACCTACAGCCGCAACAACTCTACAGAAGATCTCTATGGCTGGGAGGCAGAGCTGAGCCGCAAAGGCACTTGCTGCTGCTCTGAGGATACAGCTTGCGCCTTTAACTGCGACAACTTTACGTATCGGAGGGCGGATGGCGGTAGACGCAGTCTGCTCCATCGCGTCTTCAGTATTGCACCCGGTCGCAAGGCCAGCACAACGATTTGACATTCATCAGCGTCACGGCCTGGATTAGACCCGGCGACTCACATTTTGGGCGAATTCCGACATCTTCGCGTGTGAGCACTATTAGACTTGGTATCAAAATTTGATTTTTGGGATTGGACTTTGGCAAGGCGTTTACGATACCGGACGGAACAGCAGAGTTGATTTTCTGGCGACAATATCCCCCACTCCCATCTTTCTCAAGGGAACGGCATTGCTTTGGTACGACTTCTGACGGCTGGTCACCAAGAGACTCATCTATCTCTATTTGCATCGCATCGCGACGAGCTGGCGTGGTGCTCGGCGCAGGAGGGGGTTTACAAAAATACTAGCACATGACAGCATCGGGAACGGCGTCGGGGGTTTCATGCGGGGAGAATGGAAGCATTCTGATCACAGCGCCCTTCCTGAGGGCATATGAGAGATGTTACTACATATGACGAAGTGTACAACGAGCGAGCGCGTTACATGGCATGCCTAGCTTTTAATGTCTTGTCTATACACTGAATGAACAGTCTATGGCTCAATCTACCTACCTACCTACCTACACATCTGCCTACCGATCTACCTGCACATGACCCTCTTTATTCCCGTCGTGATTTGTGTGTATGTGTCTCGTAGGGAGAAGGAGGAGAAATCGTCACGGTTGCGTACATGTCGACAGCGCCGTTGATTCGCAGCCGGAACCTTGGATCGGATCGACTAGTTCGACACCCAAGCTTGGCTTCTAACGGAACGAGCGATCCGACCAGGCACCCGATGGTAAGTATCTGCCGACGTGGCGGTTTTAAGGTAAACAGTCGACCGACACAGACTTGGGGCGTCAAGATTTGATTGAAATCCCTGATGCGTCCGAGCCCGCGTGCCCGTGAGCAACAAACAGCAGAGCAACAGCAGAGCAGAGCAGAGCAGAGCAGGCAGGTAGGTATCGCCGTATCGGCATTCGGACTCAGACCCCAACAGATCAAACGGTGGGAACTTCTGCTAATAAACTAGGTACACAGTAGTGTGTGTCAGTGAACTAACTGCACGCATGCTAACAAGTTAGTTAGCCAACTTGTTATGCAGCTGCAAGCTGCAGCATGCACGGCAAATGTGGAAGGGGGGGGGGCTAGAAGTAACAACGCTACGCTACCCCCAGCGGCTGCTTGTGAACTTACCAGCAGGCCGGCGCAGATTCTCGGGACGAGATCGTCTAGAACCCCTCGGCAGTACGGAAGTACGGAAGTACGTTGCAATTGGTTGCTCCGGCCGCAGACACGGGCGGTCCAGTTTGGGCAAGCTGAACTGTAGGGATCTTCCGTTTGCGAACTCTTCTCCCCCCTGTGAGTCAGCGTAGTCTGCTCCGCGCTCACGACTTGACTCGCCCGTTGGACCCCAACTACGGATAGCTCCGTGGTCGTTTTAACCAACCAAACACAACAAGTTGACGAACGACTAAACTACACACACAGTAACTACTCCGTGAGTTGGTTACTAACTTGTCTGTCCGTTGCAGCGTGAAGCCGATGCGCAAAAGTTGCACACCGACGATGAGGTTGGCGCAATTGATATATTTTGTCTCGTAGTCATCACGCGACTAAGCGCGCTATGTAATCTGCCAGGGGCGAATAACACCGTCGTCGCCAGTACTGACGAGCATTTCTTCCACACCTCGCCTTTCGGGTGGGCAGTCCGGGTCGTAGCGCTTGCACCACGTAACATGATTCACCTCGTAAGGTCCATGCGCCTTTTCCTGTGCCGTCAACACCCTCCACGTCGACGGGGTTTGCGACGCGTTGGGTGTCCCGTTGGTGTCGGAATGGCCGTTGGTCATCTGTATGTCGCCGTCGAGCTCCGCAGCAGCCTCGTCGTCGTTGGAAGCGTGCGTCGCCTGATCGGTTGTGGCGGGAGCATATTCTTCGCTGTAGACGGCAATGATGCCATCGCTGCCGGTGCTGGCTATCATGGCCGAGTCTGCGCTCCATGCCGCCGAGTAGACGTCTCTCGTGTGCGCCTTGGGCAGAGTGGCGGTGCATTCCCATTCCTCCTTCAGTGACCTCCGCATGGTGCTGGGTATACCACCCAGGCTGCCCCACGCATGCTGCGGCGTCTCCCCTCCCTCCACTTCTTCCTTCAGGGTCCATATGCGGAGGGTACAGTCGGCGCTCCAGGTGAGCAGGCGCGGAAATCTCGTGTCCTTTGGCTTGGGCTCCCATTGCAAGCCCCAGACGGTGGCATCGTGACCCTCGAGCACCGAAACGCACACCCACTCGCCGTCGCCGTCCTCGCGCCATATCCGCACCGTGTTGTCGTAGCTCGCGCTCGCCAGCACGTCGCTGCTGTACCGTCCGCGGCCACTCCTGTTCGTCTCGGGGCACCACGCGATCGCCTTGACGTCGCCGTCGTGCTCGTTCAGCACCGCAACCGTCTCCCACTCGTCGTCGGCCTCGCTCATGCCCACGTCCTCCCATATCCAGACCGACTTGTCGCGGCTGCACGTCGCGAGATACTGCCCGCTGGGCGAGAAGGTCACCGACTTAATCTCCGAGTCGTGGCCCTCGAGCACCAAGGCGAACTCCCAGTCCTCCTTGTCTTCCTTGTCCGAGTCCGCGTCCGCGTCCGCGTCCCTGCGCGAGCCCGTGACCTCCACCTCGAGGCTCTCCTTTCCGGCACTCTCACCCTCCCATCTCCACAGCCCCGCTGTCGAGTCAAAAGAGCCCGTGACCAGGCAGAGCTTGTGTGGGCCTAGGTTCGGCTTCCAGGCCACGGAACGCACGGAGCGCGTGTGCCCACCGGTCAGGGTGCTGTGGGAGGATAGCGTCGAGAGCGAGTAGACGGTGGTGGATTTCTGGTGCGCGGTCGCGATGAGAGGAAGTGTTGGGTGTGGTATTGAGGCCCACGCGCGATCGTACAGCTGCGGCTTGAAAGTTGGGAGAGCGACCAGCCTAATCGTCGTGTTCGAGGCGGCCATATCGTTGTTGTTCTCGGTGTCTTGCGACATTGGATGCGTTGCCGGACGTTGTCCCTATTTCCCTCGGGCTCGGCAGGTTTCTTGGTAAAAAGGATGATAAGAATACAGCAAGGTGGGATCAGGATCCGTAGATGGACAGCTGATCAAGGTTCCATAGAGAGGTACTACGGTAAGTGATGTACATACAGGGTGCTGGAGAACGATGAGGGGCAACGATGTCGCATGTTGCTGTCGCGATAAGCTCTTTTTCTGCTCTTATCGGCCTAGCATCGGACCTGACTGACGTATTGCGGGGGGGGGACGAACCCCGCCAGGCCCCCTCGGACCTCCCCCTATCTGGTTATCTTCTTACCCCTATTCTTACCCCTATTCATGTCCAACCCTCGAATCAAGTTCGTGCATCCCAATCCGTGCAACCCGTCAACCACACACACACACACACACACACACATTGACCATGGTCAAGTTGTGGTTTTGATTCATATCGATGTAGCATCTCGGTGCTCTCGGGCTGGATGTTCATCTTTTGATAGCTGCTACGTTATTAAACACACGTACGTGATGCTACCACATTCTCTTCTTCTTACTTTTATCAGAAGCACAAAAGGCGCAGTGGGAAAATCAAAATGATGCAACCATACCAACGCAACCAAGTAACGTGTAATTCCAAGTGACAAGAAAAAAGAAAGAAAACGCAGCTTTGGCTCCGGGAAATAGTGGTCGAGGGATGATGGCAGAATCAGGTGGCCAGGTAGTCACCCGGATTGTGCGAAGGAAAGCAACTTGATCAAGACGGCAACTCCGAACTCTGAAAATTCGTGATCGGCTTAGTATCGTGATACTTTTGGTGTGCCTCGTGGCTGTGAGAGGCCGCGCCATCTTGTACATACACCACGATGCACCCGAACACGACTATGCCTTAGACGAACCTGGGAAGCACGAAACCGACATGTTCATGGTGAAGTACTGCACCTATCAATCCGGATCGGACCATACAACGCTGTCGCTTACATGCTCGCGTGTATTGTTATTGTTATGTACGCAAGGGCTAGAAGCAATGATAGGCCGCACGACGAGATCCCACTGGCGACGAACTAGCTGTACGCGGAAGCCGTCATCAGCACCGAATCGCCTCAAGATGCTCCTAGCGTCACATCATTATACCTCTCAGCAATATGTTCGGCGTTGCCGCTGAACGAGCGTATCTCGTTCATGTAAAAGCATTGGCTAGGCGAGCAAAGGGATGAGGACCTATCGAACTCCTCACGTCCGCACGCGCATCCAGGGTATGGACGAGAACCCCAACCTCATCAGAACTTAGCTGATGGCAGTTGTTCTCAAAGACCAGTCGACGTTAGTTTCACGTTTGCCATGGTCCAGGGTAATTCAACCCTCCTGGTCAGGTCAAAACCAACAAGTGTCCCTGGCTACTCGCTTAGCACCCTCACGCCGGCTCAGGCAAGATCTAGGGTCACGAATAAGAAATACATCATTGTCCATCAGGCTTCATAGCCGTGCTTAACATCCTCTCCTTGCTTACCAGCATCGTCGGGCAGTCCAACCTGCCTCCTTTCCATTGCCCCTGGCATGCTGCTGGGTAAGCGGGAGAGGCTCAGCGGACCGCCCGAGGCAGAGTTGTTGCTGGCTGGTCATTGATACGAACCCAGATCTCGAGATATATAAGAAGGGAGCTGAAATGGAAGAGAAAGCCCATGTGCATCTCACTCATCAGCCTCGCATACTTTTCTCATACATTTTTTCCGACTCATCCACACTTTCGCTATTCTATTTCGATAGCCATCACAGCCAACACCGCCATCAACACTAATCGCTCTCCACCTTCTCTCCAAACCAAATCCAGCAATATGCAGTTCCACCTCTCACTCGTCTTCGCCGCCCTCGCCGTGGCCGCAACTGCCCAGCGTCCCATCGTGGCCCGGCTGACAGCCCGCGCCAACGCGACGAGCGCTACTGCCATCTCAACCGCCACCTCGGTCGCCGTCTCGAGCATCAGCACCTGCACTGCGCTGTATTCCATGATGAGCGGGCAGCCCAGAAAGCCAGCGTTCATGACGGATGCCAGCGCGTCTGCGAGCCCGGCAGCCGCCGCCACAACATTTGGGTGCGGCTATCCTGTCCCCGCCAACGCGTCGGTCGTCTTTTCATCATACATCAGCGCCAGGTACTCCTTTCTGAGTGCCAACGAGGCGGAAATCAAGTCGCTCATGACGCAGTGCGTCGGGACGCGTACGGTGGCCCTCGCGAGCCTCGCAGAGGCTACCAGCTCGATGACCAACCAGATGAGCGAGATGTCGACGTACCTCGCCGGTGCTTGCCCTACGGCCTCCAACATGCCCCAAGGTCCCACGGCGACCCCAGTGGGCAACGGGGCGCCTAGAGAGACTGCTATTCGCGCCGCTGCCGTTGTTGCCGTTATTGGATTTGGCGCCGCCGTGGTATTGTGAACGGATCGGCCCCTGACCGTGTACTCAACAGAATTTCCTTTGCTCTTCAGATAATCTATTCGGGGTGAAACATGTTTCCTCCGAAGTTGTACGGATATACAACGAGATGTCCTGGCTGGCTTGGGCATACAGTAACTCATTACCTATAATATGAGTTGTAAGTGTAGTACACAATCGATCTCATACACTTACTGCGATGAACCTCTCGCGTCACTTTTCGAGCATAGCAATTTGCTAGCCCGAGCCGCAAGAATATCGTTCCTCGATTGTTCGTCAAGGGTTTCAAGTGTTTTACTTCAGTGAGCCGACGACAATGAACTTCTCTGCATCAGGATTCCACAGCGGTTTTTTCAAGAGGCCAGAACCACACGATACAAGATGACCACAGTGAATGCTTAGCAGTCTCAGTCGATCTGGTAGCACCGAAAACAAGGTCGAAATTGATCCGAGACGTATATCAACAGGACGTGGCATTTCTCATTCCATATGTAGGTATTCAGCGACGAACCCTAGTCCAGCCAATTTCGCCGTGCAAACCGAAAAGATGGCAAAACACAAAACCGTGCACTAGGTGAAGGGTCGCCTTTTGCCGAATCCGCTCTCTCTAAGTACGCCTGACTAAAACACTTCATCATGGGCATGACATGACGTGAGCTTGCATATCTCTGGGAGAGACCTCGTAATGGTATCGGTGCGCTGAAGTGACGTGTTCAAGGATGCGTGTTTACGCCGCGGGCTTCTTGCCCTCGGTGACGGTCTCAGCCTTGGCCTCAGCCTTGACCTCGGTCTTCTCGTCATCGCCCTCCAGAGCCGGCATGTCGTCGTCATCCTCATCCTCATCATCCTCCTCATCGTCGTCCATAGGCGCTGCACCGCCGCCGAGCTTGGAGAAGTCGATGCCACCAAAGTCGCCGCCTCCTATTGGTATTTGTCAGCAGACTTTTTTTATTTTATTTAAAAAAAAACATATTTTTAGGTCAGTATTGGTGATGGAGGATCACGTACCCATGCCACCCATGCCGGGCATACCACCTGATATATCGTGTAAGTTGTTTGTCTCGTAAGAGGTGTGCGCGGGGAAGAAGAAAAGAAGACTTACCCATGCCACCGCCGGCCATACCGGCCATGTCGTCCTCGGGTGCCTCGTCCTGCTCGTCCTCGTCAACCCACTTGTCGAAGTCGGTCTTGAGGAACTGAAGCTTCTTGGCCTCCTTGAACAGGCGCGGCCAGTACTCCTCTTTGAGTTCCTTCTTGCGCAACTTGATCTCGATGTTGCGCGAGGTGTGGTTGATCTTGGAGTTCTCAGGGTCGATTTCGGCGTAGAAGGTGAGGTCCAGGTGATAGGTGTTCTTGAGGGTGTCGGAGCGGCCCTCAAAGGTCAGGCCATCGGGCTTCAGGTCCAGCTTGAGGTTGGCCGGGAGGATGTCGCTGACGTTGATGGTCAGGTAGACATAGTTCTTCTCGGGGTCCGAGCTGGACGAGCGCTGGGCCCAGAGGACTACGAGGGTCAGCCAATTGAACCAGGTCCAGGTGCCATGCCAGAGAGAGAGAAAGGGGAGTCCTCTGCAGGTCCGAGTCGTGACCAACGACAGGCATAGGAGCTGGAGACGTTGGGAGGGGCAGGCAGGACAAGCGACCTGCCAGTGAACGGATTACCGAGCCCGTCCTTCACTGATAGCTAGCTAGACAGGTGACCGAGTGCGACTCACCTTCGGGGGTCTTCAAATCCTGCGACATTGTTGCTGGATTTGTGATGTAATTTGGGGTATCTCAAAAAACAAGAGCTAGAAAGGCGGAGGAGAGGAAGACTTGTGAAAGTTGGTTGGTGGCGCAGCTTCTTTAAGATGGAGCTTCCTTTCCCGCGCGGATGAACTCCAGAGAAAGTGGGGATGAACGTGAGCTGGAGGGAGTCCCGTATCCGCAGCGAGGTCTAGTTATGTCACTAGAATTATTTGTGCCTTTGGGTGTGGTCAGATGGTTAGAAGAAAAACTCGCGTCTTTTCCGTTTATCGTCAATTTATAAAGTATGCCAGAGTGTGCGTGCGTGTGTGAGAATGTGAGTGTGAGTGTGTGTGTGTGTGTGTGGTGTGTGACGAAGAAATGGGTTTGTTGCAGCAGAGCGTTTGCGAGGCAGGCTGCAACACGAATTCGGGTCAATTATTATACCTAACCTGCGAGACCAGCCCCGAATGGCGACCTCCGGCCGTTGCCCGGCAGAGAAAGAGAGGGGTCTGTCTGGTCTCGTTGGCCGCAGAAAGCAGCCCCTCGTCACCATAGAAAGGCTCAGAAAGCCTGAGAAGCCGACAGGGCTGAAGCTCTTGGCAGCTCGCTGGCCAGGGGTGTCGGGGAGCGGGGCCCAACTGGGGTGCACTGTCCCTCTCTCTCCCTCCGTCGCTCTGTCGCTCTGTCGCTCTGTCCCGAGTTAGTTACCCCGCCTATCGCCGGTGAACCTCGCTCTCTCTGGACCACGGCTCCATCCTGATTGGCATGCCAGATCTCACCTAGTTTCCGTAGTTGACTTATCGATTGGGTTGGTTCCAGCCTTGGGCTTGGAGCTAGAGCGCTCAACGTCAGACGTCAGACGTCAGACGCCGCAAGACCGCATTCGCATTAACCTGCCCGCAAATGCCAACAGAGTACACAGTACACAGTACTCACCCACCCTGCCTAGAGAGATCCTGCAGACATCGTCAATCCCGTCCACCCGTCCGTCTGCCTGTCAGGTACCCGCCATCACCCCATCGTTGGCCGTTCCGTCTCTTCGCGTCGGTCCCGCCCGCGTCCACCCGTCTGTCTGTGTCTGGGCCGTAAGCCGGCCAGGTAGACGTCGACATGGAGAGCCTCAAGTCGCTGTTCGTGAAGCCGGACCCCAATGCCCAAGTACGCAAACGTCCCCCCCCTTGCCAGCCAACACCCCTCACTCATCTGACGCCCCCCTCCCCCTCTCCATAGCTCCGGAAATGCAACGCCCTCATTCGGGGCAACATTCGCAAACTCGATCGCGACATCAACCAGGTGAAAGCCGTCGAGACCAAGACCAAGAACCTGATCCTTGCCGCCGACCGTCGCGCCCAGCGTAATCCTTCCCAGCAGAAACAAGCCGCACGAGAGGCCCGCGACTTCGCCAAGGAACTGATACGGGCGCGCAAGCAATCAGGCCGCCTCGTCACCTCCAAAGCCCAACTCAACAGCGTCCAGATGCAGGTGAACGAGGCCTTTGCCGTGCGCAAGATTGAGGGCTCCATCCGGGCAAGTGTGGGCATCATGAAGGATGTCAACCGCCTGATTCGCTTGCCCGAGCTGGCTGGCACCATGCAAGAGCTCAGCGTTGAGTTGATGAAGGCCGGCGTCATCGAGGAGATGGTGGGCGAGAGTCTGCCGCAGGACGATTTGTTCGAGGATGACGAGGTCGAGGCTGAGGGAGAGGTTGAGAAGGTGCTTGGCGAGATATTGAAAGGCCGCATGGAGAAGACAACACCTCTGCCCAGTGCGCCAATGACGCAGGAACCTGTGGCGGAGGAGGAGGAGGAGGATCAAGAGGCCATGATGGATCAGATGAGGAACCGCCTGGAGGCTCTAAGGAGCTAGATACCGTGTTCGCCTGGGCCTATCTCTGTCAAGTGTTTGGAACGGCGTTTGGAGGGACTGGGACTGTACAGGTTGCTTGTCCCGTGTTTTGGATCACTCAATTGGCGTTCGGAGTCTTCAGCAGCAGCACTGTTATACCGGCATATGCAAACGTTGGTCTGGGTAACAGCTCACTGGTAACCTTGAAGTCTTTCAAATCGCTTCGGGCGTTACCCCGAGCAACACGATGGGTATCGCAACTCTCGTGGAAGGGTTGGTATATTTATTCGGTCGCTGAGGCTGGGATCCTTGGCTGAAAAACCGACCCTCGGAACCTTTTCAATTGAATGTACTGTTCATACTGAAGACCCTCGGTCACTAACTTTCGTAGTGATGAAGGGTGTTGATATGTGAAGTCGCCTGTCTGGTTGATCGACGCCGTTACTTCTTACTATATCCAACCACGACACCGCGTCTCTGTCATCTTGATATAAAAGTGATTGGGTGTAGCTACTGGTTGATGGTAATTGGCTGTATACCCAGATACGTTTGGACTCGGACGCAATCAAAGTAAGGGTTTTAGGTTCACTTTGTACCAGTGGGTAGTCTTTTTGCTTACACTAGGTAACCTACTAATTCAACGCTTCCAAGTGTTTACCCATTCTGCGAGTATCCACGTTCTGTTCAGACTACTTTCTCCTTCCTTTGAAAATTTCTAATATTTAGGTATAGTACATAGTAGTTCCCTTAGCCATGCCAAGTGTACCCACCATCACCATGTTTTTCTTGAACTCTCCTGTCGCGATTGCTTCTTCCCCCGTTTCAAATCCTCAAGATCGAGTTAGCCTAGATCAGGACCTCACCATCTCACTAACCGTTCTCCAAGTTCTTTCCCTGGGCAGTACTACCGACGCCCCGTAGTCGTCGTCAGCCTTGCCAGCACCTTCAAACCAAAAGTCGGATCGACCAACTTCCTTCAACCTTGGGTAGAAAAATTACTGCGCATGGTTCTGACCCGCACGAGATGATGCTATTCTTTGCTGTTCGCCAATGCGGGCAGACACGCATAAGCAGTACCTGAGGAGCTGGTCGGACGGTGGCACTGCCAGCCGGTAGAGGTCAGTCGATAAGTATGCAAATCTCGAGCGTCTTTGCGGCTAATGATTGCTGGACCTCGTCGCGCCGAATTTGCTTATGACTGACTGCCTGCTTGACCTCTGCAATGCATCAAGGAGCCTCGCACGAGTCAAGTTTTGATCCAAGAAGGCTCGGCATACACCCGTGAAACAAAAAGCCACAGCGCGACGCTTGTTTTGTTCGTCAATTCATTATCTATATACTTCATGATTCTAAAATGAGATGATACGCCCGGTTTATATATGTTCTTGTCCATGCCGCGTAGTCTAAACGACCGTGGAACCCGTCGTCAACAAGTGACTTTTACGTGCCTATCTCGACCAGCATGTGCTCGAGTGCAGGAGCCGTGCGAAAACGTGCCGCAATGATCCCTACACAAGAACCACGGTCACGAAAGGCAATAGGAAAGCAACCCCGTGGGACTGTTTTCTATATGTCTAAGTTTACCAATGAGGTCAGGCCTTGATCGCAGGCGAGACACATCTGTTTGAGAGAGACCTGGGGCAAGGTCTTCAGATGCCGATTCCTCAACGCAGAAATGCAAATGTGTCCGGAAGAACATCCAAATATAGTAGCGGCCCATGCAGCTTCTGTTGCTGCAGGTTTTCTGAAACGCCACTCCCATGAAAGCTGTGAAAATGCAGGTGAAAGGTACAATCCAGTACTCACGCAACTACCTTAGTCGTACTGGAATAAGACGCTGATGGACTCTCCGTGATGTACGCGGCGAATGGCTTCACTAAAAGCTGGGGCAACATCCAATACCTCCAGCTTGGGGCACAGTCTCTTGTGCTCGTCCTGCGGCACCGAATTCGTCACGATAATCTTGTCAATAGCCGAGGCGTTGATACGGGAGATGGCATCTCCGCTCAGAACTCCGTGAGTCAGAAGAGCATACACCATGGTAGCGCCCTCCTTCTTTAGCAGCTTGGCAGCGCGAGTAATGGTGTTGGACGTGTCGGCAAGATCGTCAACCAAGACACAGACACGGTCGGCCACGTCTCCAACGAGCATCATCGTGGCGTTTTGTCGATCCGTAATCTTCGTAGGGCGACGTTCCTGGTAGGGAATTTAGGCGTGATACAACGGGAAAGAAAAGCGGGCACATTACCTTGTGGATCAATGCGAACTCCATGTTCAGACTGTCGGCAATGGCAGTGGCTCGCTTTGCTCCTCCGGCATCGGGACTGACGATGACTGCCTGCTGGTAGTTTGGGATGTTCTGCTGTATATACCTCTTAAGTAGCGGCCTGCCGTACAGGTTGTCGACAGGAATGTCGAAGAAGCCCTGGTACTGAGGGTCGTGTAGATCAAGTGTGATGATGTGGTCGGCTCCAGAGCATGTCAAGAGGTCTGCCACAAGTGTGCCGGCTTGCGCGACCCATTGCTTGTAGCCGGGCTTCGCCTGGAAGCTAGTGAAATGGGTGTGCTTCTCGTAATCATGCGTCGTGAAGGTGCTAGACCTAGTCAGTGTGGTAGAAGGAGGTGCACCCGAATCCATCTTCTTGAAGTAGGTATCGCTGCCGTTGACAGAACCGTTGACGGAGCCGTTTGTTGTGGGTGGCACGGCCGAGGGAAGGCCAGCGCCAGGTGTGTCGAGGATTTGAGATCTGGCAAGCCTCTTGTTGAGGCCATCGATGCCATTAGCAAGGCCGAGACTCTTGGGAACGCCCGGAGCGGGCGTGGCAGGGACGCTCTCGAACGTGTAGCTGCCGTTGGTCACGACTGACGGCGGCTTCGACAAGGGAGCTCCGGCCTTGTTGTAGGGCAAGTCGGGCTGCCGAGAGTATGGGAACAGAGGGAGGACGGCAGTGACCTTCTTCGCAGAGCCCGTCTTGCATGCCGAGATCATAATGCAGAGATCCATGAGGTGGTCGTTCACCTTGCCACCTCCCGACTGGATGATGTACACGTCCTTGCCACGCACCGAGTCCTTGATTTCACATCTCGTCTCCCCCCACGGAAAAGCTCGAGAGGATGCGGTCGCCCTGGGGAACGCCCAGGATGCCGCAGATGCTTTCGACCAGTTTCGGGTGGGAGTTGCCCCCGATGATGACAATGTTGCGCACCATTATTGTCGTGGTCGGTACGGCGTCAAGCTGTCTCTCTCTGGGCAGCGATGTGTACCTATCGTTTGGTGGGGGTAGCTACCACGGGGTGTTCGAGCCGACAACGAGGGAGGAGACAATCAGAGAGACTGGCTCTTGCCACACATGTGCGAGAGGGTCCTCGGTCAGTGGGGATCCTTGGGACGATGAACGTTTCTGGCTTTCTTTGTGAGGCAGGTTCCGTGATGATGCCAGCCGGTAACGAAGCGATTGTCACAGATTCAGCCGATGATAGCCTCGAGACCCTTGACGTTAGTTTGTTGGAGGGGTTGTGACTTGTCGGTAAACGAGTCCGCCGAGGGAGGGATTTGAACACGAGACAGACAGAGCTGGCCTGGCGGTGGATAGTGTTAAAAGAGAGCCATGACTGCAGTGTATTGTAGGGATGAGGAGGTCCGCAGAGATCCATAAGAGTATTTTTCAGATGCCAAAGGAAAACATGGCATGGACGGTGAATGTCATGTGCATGGGCAAGTTCCGACAGCCGTTAGTTGGAGCCAAACCAGACGCTGCCAAGTGCTAGAACTGACTCTTTCCTCCTGTGGAGAAAAACTTTTTTTCCTCTGCATGTCTCGAGCGACATGTGGGATTTGGTGGGGGGTTTGGTTTCACTTCGTTACGTAGTACTTGCCCATGTACCCAGTAGTTACTCCGTACTTCGTAGTAACGTTACACAGTAACTTATGTGATGTCTGAGATGCAGTTAACAGTACCGGTAACATCGAGCTAACCAACATGTTAGTTGCAGCGTCGCAAGTTTTTCGCTTCTGATGTACAACCTGTACGTAATTTTAGCAAGAAAATGTGCTCACTTGTACAGCTTATAACTGTCCCCAGCCCTGTTTTTGCTGGTCGAGTCTGCACTTATCACGCACAGCAGAAGTTTGCTGTATTCAAGAAAAGAGAAATGGTGCAAGTTGTTAAACGCAAGCATACGAAGCACTGTTCAGTGAACCTGCTATAACGTTATAGAAAACTCTTTAACTTTGCTGCATGTGGGTTTCAAGGCAATTGCTTGGCGGACTTATTAAGAGTACTGCGTAGATAGATAGTTAGATAGTTAGTTACGGAGTACCCGTACGGAGTACGGATACTACTACGGTACGGAGTAATTACGCACTGCTTCGACTCCAGGTGCCTTGCGCGCCTGCCCCGTTCACACAGTTTGGCCAATCGCTGCACCTACTGTGCTGACTTTGAGTTTGTTTGTCCCGTCCCACCTTGCACCAACTACGGAGTATCCGTTTCCGTACTTCGTAACTACTTTGTAAGTTGGATAGATAACCACCCAAACGCACCACATCACACACAGTTGGCTTGTCACAAGGCTTTTAGAAACATCAACTATAGCCTATTCGGACCGCAAATCTATCTGCTCGTCGCCTGTCTTGTGACAATCGCAAGCTTGGGCCGGCTACGCCTTGGGTAGACTTGCTGTTGTTGGCCATTCCTGCTACAGTTGTAACCCGCATTCGAGCAGAGTCATCCCATCCCACCAAAAACCACCCACCCACACACACACACAGAGAGAGACACACAAACACAGAGCACACGACAATAGCACTTTCTGCCCTTCATTCAGCTCACTCGAAAACAAAATGAAAATATTGGAGGCTCAGTCGGCACTCCTGACCAACTACGAGGTCTACACCTTTCTTCAAAACCAGGCCAAGGAGTATCAGGACCAGAAGCGTCGTGGCCCTGGCAATCTGGAGACACTGCGCAGAGAGGTATGACGCCAAACCTGGATTCATCCTTCTATACTTACAGTTCGTATTTAGCTACTGCAGTATCTCGAGACCAAACCAAACCCTCTGCATCAGAAACCCCCCACTTATGATGAAGAGTCCATTGCCAAGATTCTGGAAAGACTTCGTCTCTATGATATCACCAAAGGAGAGATGATCATGATCATCAACCTTCGCCCGACCAGCGTTGCTACCCTGAACACCGCCATTGAAGATATGGAAGAGCGCTTTACGTCAGAACAGCAGGAGGACATTGTCAATGGCATTATCGAGGTCCTCGGCGACTTCCCACCCGCTGCCGAGGAGGCTGATGGAGATGTCATGGAGACCACCGAGGCTGGCAGCTGAACTGGAGACGCTACGTCAAGGACCATATTCTCTCATCTGGGCCCTGACGATGGACAGACCCGGTGAGTTATCCGCCTCGTTGGAGATCTACTACATGGCGACACACCCCCTTCGCTCTGGCCCCCTTTCTCTGTCGTGGTTTTCACCGCGGTACTGCAGATCTCTTCGAATGCTAACTTGAATAGCTCACCCGTTACAGCAGAGCATTCTACGTACTTGTCGGCCCTCATTTCCTGAGCTACCTGGTACGCCTCTTGAGGATAAATGATACCATTAGGGTCGTCTTCCGATCGCAAGTCGCGCTTCAGACCAAGGATTATCAAGGGGAGGTGACTTTCGGTCGTGATGAAAACGGTACGGACTTCATTGATCCACTAATCACGCACGAGGGTGTCAGTTGGTTCATCAGGGGTGTGCAGGCGAGGCTGAGGTCTAAGTTACGTACAACCCTCTGCATATTGAGGAGGCTCAACCTCTGGCTGATGTCATAGCAAATGATGACCAAGTCTGGTTGGAGCAACCGCCAGCTGTTTGGACTTGATGTGTCATAGTACTCGAAGCGATATTCGGCTTTTCTATTGCGTGCCTCGAAGATAAAGGGCTGGTCGATGTCACGGAGGGGGGTGATGTGTGTGCTTCCCTCGAGACAACCACTGCCTTTGCTCATCCGCCTATTCGCGTTAGTGACGGGATCTGATGTTGGCTTCCTACAGCCTACGGCCTATCACATACGCCAGAAAAGTAGACTTTCCGACTTGCTCGTCCCCCAGCAGCAGAACCTTGATCGTGGAAGACTCCATGATGATGGCCTAATCTCGGTTTGGCGAGAAAACAAACATGCCACTCGGAATACAGGCATCCACCCAGCTGTCCCAGCGAAGTGCCGTCCAACTTGACTTGGTCGTCGTTTAATACCGCAAGCCACATCTCACTAGGGTTAGTTAGTTCTTGCTTATCGCGATAAGCCATCCTAACGCCACAGATCCATTCTTTTTCTCAGAACGGACTCATTCGTGAATGTAACTCCTCTTACACCAGAGCATATCTGCCGAGTCGACTTTGTGTATGGTTTTTCTCGGTTGTCGAGCATTTACTCGCTGGCTCCCTGGGACTCGGTTCATGACCGCTACCTCACAGAAACTAACCGTGGCTCGATGCTTTATCTCATCTGATTCTGACATTAAACCCCAAGCAAAAAAACGAAAACGGAAACAGAAAATGAAGAACAAGGATTCAGACTACAGCCGCTGGACGAAAGAGGCTCTTATCAAACGTCTCCGGCACCTGGAGGTGGAGTGTAGCTCAAGACCGGAGACCTCCAGGTCGTCGGATGCAAAGGATACCTTTCCTACCCCAACTTCCACTTGCCCTCTGCCACAAGACGCAGCATCCTCATCCGAAGTCTCAACACCGGCCCTTTCAGAGAAAAGAGATGAACCCACAGCCGGACAAATCCCGGGCCTTGCACCCAAAAAGAAGAGAGAAGAACGCAAGATAGACCCGTCCAAGTACAGTACACGACTGGTCGCCTTCAAGCTGGCCTACCTGGGCAAGGCATACGGCGGGTTTGAGTACCAGGCTGCGGGCTCGCTGTCGACCATCGAGGAGGAGTTGTGGAAGGCACTCGTCAAGGCGTGCCTCATCTTCCCGGAAATCCCGGAAGAGGTCAAGTGGGAGCCCTGGGAGTATTCCAAATGCGGCAGGACGGATAGGGGCGTATCTGCCTTTGGGCAGGTTATCGGCATCCGGGTCAGAAGTTACCGTCCGTGGCCAAAATGCGACGAGACCGGGGCTGATACCGCGGTCAAGGAAGATGCGCAAGCAGAGCCGGATGCAAAGGTTTCGAATGTAGCGGCGAAGCAGCAAGACGCAGCGGCCGAGACACAGGGTGCTGAGGAGGAGCCGGTAGTGGAGAAGCCCTTCGACGACCACACAGATGAAATTCAGTACTGTCGTATCCTCAACCGGCTCCTCCCGTCGGACATTCGGATACTAGCCTGGTGTCCCTCTATTCCGGCCGACTTTTCGGCAAGACACAACTGCCGCGAGAGGCAGTATCGATATTTCTTCACACAGCCTGCCTACTCCCCCATCCATGGCGGCCTGGAGAACCCCAAGGCCATCAGCCCGGGTGGGGTGAAGGACGGCTGGCTCGACATCGCCGCGATGCGGGAGGCGGCCAAGAAGTTTGAGGGCTTGCACGACTTCCGCAACTTTTCTAAGGTTGACCCTAGCAAGCTGATCAAAAGCTTCAACCGGAGAATTTTCGAGTGCGACGTCGTGGAAGTTGAAGACACGGCCACCGCGCTGCCGTATTTGTATCGGGACGAATTCATCTCCGCAAGCGTTGCCGCTTCTGAAGACAAGACCTTTTTCCCCAAGGTCTACTACCTTCATGTTCGCGGTTCCGCCTTCCTGTGGCATCAGATTCGGTGTATGGTCGCGGTGCTTTTCATGGTCGGCCAGGGTCTCGAGGCTCCCTCGGTCATCGACGAGCTTCTCGACTACGAGAAACACCCCCGGCGGCCTAACTACACTCTGGCGTCCGAGTTTCCGCTGGTGCTGTGGGACTGCATCTTCCCCCAGGACCTGAACGACCCGAGCGAGCGGAAGCAGGATGCGCTGGATTGGATATACGTGGGCGAAGAAAACGCGCTCGATAAGCATAGCGCGTTCGGACTTGTGGACTGCATGTGGGAATTCTGGAGGGAGCGCAAGATGGACGAGATCCTATCGAGCCAGCTGCTAAACGTCGTCGCGAAACAGGGAGACGTCACAAAGCGGCTGGATAAGAAGGCGCCGCGGTATATGCAGCTGAGCCAGCGGACGTTTGAGGGCGGAAATAAAGAAAGGACGGTCGGGAAGTACCAAGCCGTTCTGAAGAAAGAGAAACTGCCGTCCCCAGAAGAGACCTATGACAAGGAGTCGAGGCGCAGGGGCTTCAAGGATGCGGATGACTGGAGACAGGTGCGCGCGAAGAGGCGTGAGGACCGGCAGCGTGAGGAAACCCTGGCGAGCCTGGAAAATTACGACGAGTAAATTCACACTGCAGAACACGTTTGGAAAGACGTCGGCAAGCAATGGATACTAAGCAATACAACGAATAATCACACCCGTACGAGACAGCGCAAAAACACCACTTCCATGTCTAACACTCAAATCACTTGCGAGCTCGATGCCCTCGCCTTCTCGTCCCTGTACCGGTTGCTTCTAGTACCATACGTACCCCGCCCCTCCTCGAACATGCATTCCCTAACACCCCTCCATACGCTCTCGACAATCTCCCGTCCCGGCAAAAGCTTGGGGAAGACGACGACCACTGACTCTTCGCCCTCGACCACAACCACCAGCACGTATCGCACCTCGAAGCCCCAGAAGGCCTCGTTGATCAGCACGTCTTGTATCTTCTCGGTAGGAATGAACCGCGTCACGGCGCTGCCCAGCACCGTGGTCGGGGTGGACCAGGTCTGGATGCCGAGTCCCCGCAGGACCAGCAGTTGCTCCTTGGTATGAATTCGTCGCAGCGCGAGGAATAAGGCCAGAAGAGAGACGGGGACCAGGATCCAAGTCGGTGTCGCGGCAGCCAGGACGAGGGCCAGACGGCCCGGCGCAGTAGTGTGGAGGACTTGGGCCGCGTAGTAGGAGATCGCCCGCATGGAGAAGGAGTCGGGCCATTGCGGAATGTCGGCGTTGGCGGCGGCAGCGGCGTCAGATGGCGACGTTGTAGGGGGGCCGAGTGCGATCCAAAGGGGCTCTGGCTCCATTCTGCGTACAGCACCGAGAGGACGCCCACGGAGAGGACGAGACGCCCCAGTTTGACGAGGAAGAACACTGCCCGCAGCGCGAATGTGGGCGTCGGTAGCGTAGATACCGTGAACTCGGCCGTGGTTGGTGAGGGCCGCCTCGTGTGTAGGCGCGCGGCTGTCGTCAACATGGTGAGCTTAGAGCTATATCCCCAATCGATGGTCGTGTCGCAGAAGACCTAATCGTAGTTTAGATCCCAGGTTTCGCTCAGACGCCTGGAAGCTTCCAACGAATGGTCGAGAGGGTGTGTGGATGGAAATTCCACATGTCCAAGACACCGACACGGTCGAGAAGGAAAGACGAAAGATGTTGTAAGTCCCAAGGATACCTACCCTATTGACCTTGCACTAAATTGTCGCGAACTTGCTTAACGACGAACGACGAAGGGCGGCAGCCCGGGGCTTATCTTATCAGCTCGAGGCAACTTTCCCTCTCGGCCAATCATTTGCCGCAGCTAGGTTTATCGAGTATGTATCCAAACAAGGCCACTTTTTACTAACTGTAATGGTTAAATTGGTTAGAAGGCACTTGGAACTTCTCAACTCTCTAGAACCCCAATTCCGTTAGATCCCCCGTAGTGGCGCCCAGGGCGAATGCTGCGGTGAATTATTCTATCCGTGTGGGAAACCTGCGTGATAGAGATTCCTAGGAAATGGAGAGCATACTTCAGGGAGGATTCACTCAGCAGAGGGTCTCCCCCGTCGCATGGCGCTCTGGATAACGCTCACTCGGGGACTTGGGCTAGTAGGTTGAGATGGAGCTGTCAACTCCGCTATTGTTTTTGCCACACCGTCCAAATTGACGATGTGAAATACCGTATGGAGTGCACGTTTTGCTTTTTGGTGGTTTTGTCTAAAAGCTAAAAAGATTGTGACAGCAGGGTTCGAACCTGGCACATTCTATACCATATACTGCGTTTGATTTCTGCGATTTCGACATAATTAGAGAGCTTCGATAAGTTTTAAAAAATTAGGTACAACCTATAAATCGATCACGTTTTGCTCCGAGGTTCACAGCGAAGAGAGGAAATCTTAAGCATGTGTAATATTACCTCCCACTAATAAACTACCTTACTATAAACTAACGAGGTCGTCGACCTTGCTTATAATAAGCATGAAAACTACCTCCTTCTCGAATATACCTAACAAGGTGCCGCGAGGCAGTGTTGTACGAGACACATTTTGTTTGTCGCTGGCATTTTCTTCCTCTCCGCACCCATTTTGTTTTCTGGGATTTGAAACAAACACCGAAGTCTTCAGAGACCTACTTCGTGTTTGTTCGCTCCTGTCCCACCCGAGCCGCGTGGCCGTTCAACCTGTTGAGAAAGCGAAAATTCAAACAAAAACGAAAATCCTCCGAACGCTCCAATGGTTGTCATCCCCTTTCCCCCACCCTCCGGGCAACTAAAGAAGCTACCATGTCGTAATTGAATATAGAAATGTGTCGTTATGTTCCGTCCTGTGACACTGGTGTCGACGAGGAGGAAGGGAGTGTGGGAAGTATACAAGGAGTCTAGAAGTAAATGATGTGGTCGTTATGGGTGTCCATATTGCTTAGACGGAGAAAACTGCCGTGAAATAATTCGTCTGTCTGCTTTGGCCCTGCTGGGGGAAAGCGGAGTTGCTGATAATGGAGCAAAATGCAGGCGGTATATAGGTGTCCTGTATGGTATGTGCTCATGATTGCTGCAAGAAGAAATGGTATCAATTCGAATGACTGAAAGAAACGCCGGCGCCATGCGAGAATAGAATCGTAAAAGGTAATTCGCAGTTAAAAGGTGGTAAAATGGTGGTGGCATGAAGGCGAACGAATGGAGCTCCGTGCCACGTCGTGAGGGTCTCCGACGAGGACAATACGGACAACTCAAAACATCTCGCTCTGAGAAAGACCGGTGCCGGAGCCTTTCTGGGCATGATATGTGGCTCTGACATCGCGAGGGTGGCGCTCAACTTGCTGGCTGGCAGGAACGGCGTTGGCGACCGGAGCCGTGTAGCTGACAGGCGGCAACACGCTTTCGTAGGGGGAGGTCTGCTCGGGAGACATGGTACGGTTGCCTAGAGTCGAGCTGTTGCGGCCACGAGATGCAGACCGCATGCGCTCAGTGGCGCGGCTGATGCGACTAGCTATGCTGTTGTCTTTGTCCGTGATGCTGCGGCCGCGAGCATGTCCGTTGCGAGATTGTGGTGGCGCTGGAGGGGCAATGATTGGCACAATGGCATCGCTGACGGGAGCGGCAGCAGGAACGAGGCCGTCATCATCATCCATGACAATCTCGATGGTTCCCTGTCCGCCGCCGTAGATCTGGGGCTTGAGGCCTAGAAGAGGAGCAGGGGGCGGGGGAGGAGGCAATGCAAGGTGTTGTAACTCTCTCAAGATCGGAGGGGGCGGCGGCGGCGGCGGAGGAATGTGGTCATCCCTGGAGGTTCTTCTAGAGTGTTTGCCGGTGCCCACCATCTCATCTATACCCCGAGTCGACACTTCGGGGATGCTCATCTTTCTGGCGCCAGAGCTTTGTCGAGAGTGCCCAGCCGGCTGATAGATGGACTGCATAAGCAGGCCCGCCGAGCCTTCAGGTTTCTCGACGATGGGTGCTGACATGCAACGTTCAATCATGGGACGCGAGGGCGGTGAGTACACCGTCGACGGAAGAAGAGTCAGAAGGGAGGGGGGCTTCTCTGGTGAGCCGGCGGGGGAGGCTCCCATAGGCTTGGCGGGAGAGGCCTGCCCGGATGAGGGAGGTGAAGTCCTGGTCCAGGCCGACGGGATGGGAGGAACACTGGGCTTTGCCTTGCGGTCAGACTCAAACTGAAGTCTCATGGCCTTGGGAGTGGCCGGGAGACCGATGAACGGGCGGTTTCCACTTCGCATTTGCGAACTCCTGGTGAAATCCGCAGTGGCACTTCTCTGCGGCAGCTCGTGGGGAGGGGTAGATACTGCAGGCTGCAGTTCGAAGGCGGTAGGGGGCGGGACACGATGGGGGAGAACTGGTCGGGATGAGGAATGGGGGGGCTGAAGGTCGTTGAGCCAGGGACCTTCGACGTTCCTCGAGCTCACGAGCGGCGGCCTCCTTCTTCATCTGCCTATCCGTCAGGAGGTGCTTGAACTCGCCAGCTTGGATTGGCTCCTTGGTAGTCACCTGAGGGATAACCGCCTGGATCTCCTGATCAGCGGCGATCTTGTGGCGACGACGTCGACTCTCGGAGCGTTCACGAGCTCTGGACACAGCGGGCGAGGCGGGCTCTTTGAGGCCGCGGCTGCGGTTGTGCCGGTTTCGGAACGTCTCTTGTGCTACCACGGCCGCCCTCAGGTCCTCCTCGTCATCAGATCCAAAAAAGTGACCCTGAGCTGACATGGGAAGCGGCGACGAAGGAGATCGCATGACAGAACCATCCCCGCGATCATCCCCTCGTCCTCGCAAGTCCAGGGCGGGCGGGCGCCGCTCCGGACTTTTGCGTCGATGGTCTCGGCTCGACGTGCGGCTGGAAACCCGTAGGCCCTGGGGCGACGAGTGTCGGATCTGACTCGACTTGCGCACCGTCGAGGGCTCCTCGGTGTCAAGGTGCATAGGCACGACAGACCCGTCCCGGACTTTGGTGTCGTAAACCTTTGGAGTGCTCAAGTTGATGAGATCCTCGGGCGACATGGGGATTGGCGAAGTAGGAGAACGCTTGGCAGGCTTCGGCGTGAAGTTCCTACCAATGGCCCGGCCTCGCTCGGCCGATGTCTCGCGCTTCCCTCCCTTTCGGCTGCGGCTGCTCTCGCGGCTTCGCCCATGGCGGTCGTCTTGGCGGTGACGACTGCTATCGCGACTGCGTGCTTTCGTAGTCTGGCGCTGGGCAGACTCCAGGCTGGAGATGTAGTCGTTCAGGTTCTTCCCGCCAGTGTAATGGCTCCGATGGCTCCGTCCAGCGCTCGAGTTGGAAGTAGCCGAGCTGGCAATCGACCCAGGTCCGCGACGTCTGGTGGGCCAGTGGAAACGGGTCGAGGAGGCGACCGATTGCTCGGGGGACGTGATCTCACTAGCCATGGCATCGAGGGACTGAAGCTTCAGGTCAATCCCGTCAGGGACACGGTCACGAGCGCCGTTTCGACTAGTGCGGCCTTGGGTCATGAGAGCAGCAAAGGACTCTGGCGAGGGCGAGGGGGGAGGGGGTTCCCTTTTTCGCGGAGTATCCCTCATCATCATCGGACTGGCAGTTGCAGCCCTGGCCAGAGAAATCCCGGTAGCATACTGTTCTTCCGACGATGACTTCCGCGAATGGTGGCCTCGATGAGGCTTGGCCTCCTTGACGACGGGCGTGGGGAGCTCGACGCGTGCTTCACCAATCGACGGCAAGCGCTGGCGGCCAAATGCAACGGGCGGCTTCGCTGAGCTGGGCGTGTTGAAAGCACTACGTTGAGACGGCTTGATGAACGCCGTCGTCGGATCACGTCCACCAGGAGATATGGCCGACTCCGCAATAGGGGTGACGCCAGCAGCGATGGGAGTCTGGCCGTCATCGCCCGCAGCGAAGAACTTGGATTTGGCGCCTTGGTCGCCAAAGGTAGTGATGAGCTTGAGAGCCGAGCTTTTGGCGATACTGCGTTGAGGGCCGCGGTTTATACCAGGCGGGGACAGCGGAGGACTCAGCATCTCGGGGATGCTCTGGTTCAGGCTTTGGAACGTTATCTGGACAGCCGAAGGAGATGACCAGGGCTCCGAAGACTCCTGTCCCGTGCAGGCGAAGCTGGAGACGGTTAGTTTCCCCTATCCAAAGGCCTCTCGATTGTTCAGAATACACGTACCATCGAATAGCCAGCTGCTGTTGCCCATGCAGCACTGCGAACTCTCCCCATTTCTTGATGATCTGGGACTGCCGCTCCCACATGTTGGGGAAGTTGAGGCATACTAGGATCAGTGCCTCCATATAACGTTTGTGAGAGACGTAGATCTCTATCGCGTCGTTTTGGTCGCCCATTCCTATCATAATGGTCGCGGCCGCGTGCACGTCGCCGCTCTCGAGCAGGCGCTGAACGTAAGCGCGGCCGAGCTTGTGCTGCGATGCCTGGCCGCCAATACCGCTTAAAGCCAACAACATCCAGTCAGAGGAAGTCATGTTCTCGGAAGACGCCGTCATGATGTCCGGATCAATGTCACCGAGCCACTTTGCTAGAAGAATCCGGCTTGCAGAGCCATTGGGATGCCGAGACATCTCGTCCCGCACGAGATCCTGGATCTCCTTGTTCCACCCAAAAACAATACTCAGCATCTGTCGTCGTAGGTCGTCGTTGGTCAGGCGGGACTGGTCGCCCATGGGGGCCCGCTTGTAGGGAACATCATGGAGCCGGCTTCTGGTGAATTTGAACAGGTCATGGACCTTGTTGTCGTCTGGGCTACGGGGAACTTCATTCCTCAGCCGGGACGGACGGTGCCGAGAAGCTCGTGAGGACGAGGTTATGGACGCCGAGCTGACGCTGCTGATAGAGTAAGCATCCTTGTCTCCATAAGGCGGCGCAGCCGAGGACCTCAGAGAAGACCCGGTTGAAATATAAGTATTCTCTGTCATTCCGCGCGAAAGCACCGAAGGTGGGTGACGTCCTCGCGTACTCGAGCCGGCGGATGACTTGGAGACGGTAGACGTTCGGCTCCGAGTGGAAACCGGGCTGGACAGATACCTGTCCCTGTCAAGGTCCATGTTGTCTACAGTAGTCTCGGCGCCACGGACGATCCTCGCCAGTGGCGAGAGATGGTCATCATCGCTTTCCGAGACCTCGGAATTTATGGGGGCCGACACAGCGTCCGAATCGGTGGCAATGAGGACTATTTCCTGCTCGGATTGCTCCTCGATCGACACTGGTGGAGAGGGTGGCAAGAGGTTGGCAGGATGCTGGACGTTGGCCACCATCAAGGACGGCGTGTTCAGGTCGAACTGCTGGACCGTGTTCTGAGCGCCGAGAGTGAACAAGCTCGCGCCTGGTCCGTAGACAGCGAGGCCTCTCACATGCTCGAGTGTGGGTATGCTGTCATAGGTGACGTGCTTTGTCCGGACATCCCATGAGAGAGTCTCGCTTCAGGGAATGTTAGCCACATGCCACTTAAGCGCGCGCGTACTACACAAGGTGCATGACATGACGATGGACTCACCTTTCCGAGTGTTGGATGATGCGGCCATTCTTTGACCAGCCAAGCCAGTTGGGACCGTTTTGGTAATTCTCCGTCCGCTTCAGTATCCGTACGACCTTTGCTGGATCGTCCGTGTTGTATGATTTTGCCACGCTCCAGACGCGCAGATCACCGTCATTGGTCTGCACTGCGAGCATGTCTGACTTTTGGCGTTGAGATGAAGCGTGCCATGCGAGATTCACGATAGGAGATGGCGCTCTGTTTGTGCTCAAGTTGTGCAATATCGTGAACCGTGGCTGCAGTGTCGCGATCAGGAGTGACCCGTTTTGGTACCTGTATGGCTGGTCAGCTCAGAGCTCCAGCGGGGGGGATCTAGGGGATGACTATATCGCACCCTATAGCGAAAGTCCGGCAGTCTGCTGCCGGAGCCAGCGCGGTGACCGAAATCTGATCGATGGTCCTGGCCGAGATGTGCTCCGAGGTTGTCGGCTCAAACAGTATAATGTTTCCCTGCGAGTTGCCTGGTACAATATCAGAGAATGAACAACTTCTGCACCTCTACTATCGACTCACCAAAGGCAACATTGCCATTCCGCATCCAAGCTGCGCAGGTCAGGTTCTCGTAGGAAGCAAAGCGCGCAACTTCGTCCCCGGTCATCAAGTCCCACACTATCGCCGTCATGTCCACGTCGTAGCTCACAACTAACCGACCAGCCCCTATATCACTCTGTGTGTCGACGGCTAGCAGCTGTACCTCGGCAGAATGGCGCGAGAAGCGACGTTCTATCGTCAAGCTATCGTGATGGGCAACAACGACCGAGCTTCCCTCTGCAGACTGTCAGCCCCTCGTCCCTCGGAAGCATACCGGAACCAACCACACTTACGTCCATATAGCAGCATGGCAGCCGTGGCCGCGCACGGCTCGAAATACTTCATCAATGGGGTCGGCGGCGTGAAGTCTTGCTGTTCCGCAGCCGCGATTCCCTTCCGTGATGACCTCCCTGTTGAGCTGGTAGGTGTGGTACGGTGCCGAGGCGCCGCCGGGTGACTCGTAGACGACATTGTGGTGGCAGCACTGTCCTGTAGTAAAATGTGAGCATGCCGAGCGATTACCGCATCCGGGCAGCGTGGACGGAGCTCTTATACACAGCTGCCAGCTCTACCATCCGAGCGGAAAGACTGACCTCGGCGTATGACTGTCTGTTCAGTGTTGGTCTTCAAGTAACCTGGGCCAAGCGGGGGGGGGGTTCGCTACACAAGACGGGTCGCGAACATCCCACGCAACCTATAGCTGCCCGTTCCCGGACGTCTTTTCCTTCTCGAGCGCGGTGTATCTCGACGGCGGCGGGTCAGTTGCAGCAGTGCGGAAAACTCCGGGTACTCGTAGGTCAATACAGGTATCACCGGAGTAGAATGTATGCCTCGGGAGCCGGCGTCGATAGAGACAGCTGTGTCTGGGCTCGACGACTATGTGACACGTTTCTAGAGAAGAATGAGAAAACCCCAAGAAGAAGCAACGGCGGTTGGGGAGAATTGGGACAGGTCGCACATGGATATGAGTATCGATTTTCGCCTCGTGGGTTTGGCGGTGCACCAATGGGGGGAGGGGGAGGTGAGGTGTGGTGTGTAACGAGAGGTGATTCAGAAGGGTGTGCTGGCGCTTGTCATGCATGGAGGTTCGAGGGTCCAAGGCAGGTCGAGACGCAATGAACGCAGGTTGATCTTCACCATATGACAAGGAGCAGAAGAAAAAGGTGTATGAGCTACCGAGTTGGGGTGGGCGGGAGCATTAAAGTCGAGTCCTCCCTCGTACATTCGATGCTCGAAAGCTCAGCGCCTAATATGAGGAGCGCTGCGCTGCCAGTGGCTCAAGTCGCATATACATGAATCTAGAGCGGATACGGTCCGGCTCAAGCCAAGGACTACTTCGTACATGGTCAAGCATCAGGCAGGGGTCTCAGAAGCCACTGCATGCCGAACGGACAGGGGGGTGGTGGCAGGGTGGCAGGGTGGCAAGGTGATGGGAATCAACCTCACGCCGCCAGTGGTCGAGGTGACTGGCTGCTTTTGCAGTAGCTCCAGACCATTCAATGGCAAAAGGGCAAACGGCCGGCGCAGGATATAATTAGCGTCCGCGCGCACTTCTTCCAGGTTGCTGCTGATGCATTGTGGCTCATATCTTGCGACGACGACGACGAAGAAGAAGAAGAAGAAGAAGAAGAAGAAGAAGACAACGAGGAGCAAGTCGTCTGGAGAGCTTGGTCACTTGTTGACGCCGTTGGCGAGGCGAGATGACGACTCGCTCAACCAACCAGATAAGAGATGCTGGTACGAGGCGGCGGTCTGGCAGACGAAGACGGGTCACGATGCCTTCCTCGCCTTGTCGCGCCGAGTGCTGTGAGTAGAGTCACGTTAACTAGTTGGCAGCTCCGCTGATAATCCCGAGCGGTGTCGTCGATACGGGCCCGTTCAGTAACCATCGCGGTTCGCTGTGTGCTCGTGACATGCCACGGCTGACAATGACTGGCGATCAGGGCTCGTCTCCAGCGCAGGTGCACGGCGTCATCTCCGAGAACGTCCGCTGCTAGGGCAGGTTGGGGGCGATGTATGGCTTTCATATGGCCCATGGGCTTGTCCACGTCCGGGCCAGGTGACTCAACGGGCGACGACCCAATGGCGAACCGAACTCTCTGTGCTGGGAAATTCTGGCATCGCGGGCATCGCAGGCATCGCAGCGTGGTTGGGCAGAGGGCAGAGAGCAGTGGGTGATGAGAGATGAGATGGCGGGTTCGAGAAGGGGTTTACTGACGCACCTTGTTCCTCGCAGTAGCGCCGAGGGTTGCGAGAGGGCGGCTACGGCCGGCCATTGGCTGGTTGCGCTCCAGGGGTACCTTGAGCCGGGCGGGATGATTGGGGCATAGCACCGCTGCTAAGACTCGACTGGGCGGCAAAGATGGGTGATTGGAGCGCTCATTGGTTGGCGGCGGCCAGCATCTTCAGCAGGTGAACCCCACCCCCTCCTCGAGCGCTCCTTCTTACACAGTAACTAACTAGTTACCTTGACTACTAACTTCACTAATAAAACATCTATCCGTACGGATGCATGGATACATACAAAGTGCTGGTAGTTAGTTAAACAACTTGCTCTCTCCATCACGAACAAAACCTCGCTCGTTCTTTGGTCAAAATAGTTGTCATGCAAATAGTCGTCGTCTCCAGGGCTGGTTGGCCGGCCTGCCACCAGCTAGCTAGGTAACTAGCTGGCTACCCCCTCGCCCGAGACAACGTCAAGCTGTCACGTCATATACACGGATGGGTGCCGACGTCCTTGACACGATCGTCACCTCGGGCGTGCGTCACAGGGTGCGACCCCGGCCGAGTGCGTAACTATAGGGCGTGCGTATGGTGAATGAGTGGTAACGTGAGTGAGGGCATAATTACACACAGTACTCCCTCCGTACACTCTTTGTACGTGTCCCGTTGATGAAGAAGATGGATGATCCGCATCAGGCGGAACCTGGAGCCGGCACGCGGCGGCCTGGGAGGGACCGGCCCCTCGATCGACAGCTACCTGGCAGGTAGGGGTAGTCTTGTCATGAAAGCCGTTGACGATCCATGCCAAGCACATGTCGCTACCTCCTGTGTACGGATAGTATAACGAACGTTAACTACTCGAGTACGGATAGTTCTCCGTACAGTCGCAGTGCATGCAAGTTATACCTATGGTATGTGTAGTATAGCCCTTTTGCAA
Organism: Arthrinium puccinioides; assembly: GCA_022414665.1. Classification (NCBI taxonomy): domain Eukaryota; kingdom Fungi; phylum Ascomycota; class Sordariomycetes; order Amphisphaeriales; family Apiosporaceae; genus Arthrinium; species Arthrinium puccinioides. Next base: position 2,331,798 of record JAIUNF010000005.1, read on the forward strand.
CCGTCTTTGTTCTTTTTCGATGCCACCCTAACCCTACCAATCGAGCATTATGTGGATATGTGGATGTCGACGTCGCACACAGGCGACCGAGGTTGGAAAAACTCAACCCATCGTTGCAGCCCTGGACAAGCTGGTCGCTTTCCCATCCGATGAAGCCCAACCAACTTTCCCAGCGAGCACCAAGCAGCAAGTAGTTAATTAGTTGGCATCCTGCATGATGCAGGAGCCATGTGGCGGTACAATCCCACTGCTCCTCCCCCAACTTTTTGCCAATTTGGGGGTCTCACTTCTTCATGCCCGTCTCCGAGAGCGCAATGCCTCTCTCCCTCTCTCTGCATCCACGGACTGCAACGAGGATTGGTCAGCGCCACGTCTCCGTAGCTTATTAGTCGCATTCCGTGCCCGGTCAGCCAGCATCCATCGTCACCCATGTCTTATCATTGCATCGTTACCCCGCGTGCGCGGCCAACTTTGAGCCAACCTGCTCTGCTGCAAGTCGTCCAGTAATTAGTAATCTGCAAGGCTAGTTGCCGCGACGGGCGGTATCGATAATGACAGGACATCAACAGAAACCCCCATCCATGATCCATCGTCATTTGCCGCCCCCTTGCATGCACGCTGGCAGCGGCCATTCTACCGGAGACTTACAAAGTATATTGCCATCCACCAGCCAGCAGAAGTTGCGCTATTCAAGCCCGATGGTCTATTGCGGTCAGAGCTGACTATGGTTAGGTATACAGTCTGTCTGTACGGTGTACGGTATGGTGTACCTGCAAGTGAACCGGCGAGTGTGCTGAGACCCATCATGACGCGGGTCTGATGGCAGAACATTACGGAGGTACGCCGCAACTAACTAGTTACGCACATCATAGCGCGCTCACCTTCACCGCAACCATGGCGGCCAGGGGGGCGGCTGTTAGTCTTGCATATCCCGCTGCCCCCAACGCAAACGCGGGAACCAGACAGGCATAGTTAGGTAGTCAGTGACTCCGTACTTGGTAGTTACTGCACTCGCTCCAGCTCGGTCACTAGTAAACTGACTTGGTTATCCGTGCTCTGCACGCCCATGCCGCACCGGCTGGTTCAGACGCTTTCACGCGGAAAAAGCAGACACCAACAGCTCCGGTCGCTTCCCGCAATACGACGCCATGTTGCGTTGCAGAGAGGTATCCGTGAAGAAACCAGGCCATGAAGAAAATATGCGCCTTGGCCATAGCCTCCATCACGGGATTCGCAACTCGGAATGTGACTAGACTACCGCGCATCGAGTGAAGCAAGGTGTGCCTTTTCAGCAAGATGTGCCTTTTCATGGGGCATCTTCAGCCTCGCTGTTTGTTGCCGTCAACCCTGTGAGCACACACCGACACCCGTCTCTGCTGATCCATGCATGGTATGTCACGCGCTTTGCTTTGCGGGAGCCGTTCAGAGGAGAGGTGAGAGTGAGCGAGGGCCTGGACGACGACTCGGCAGCGTCCTGACACCGAAGTGGCTAGCCTGTGACCAAGAACGCCACAACGTTGCGGTCCTTGGGGTGCGCCGGGGGGGTCTGGATCAATACGTGACTTATTCCCTTGTCGATAATGGTGATTGTCGCTTTCTATCACGGTGATGTGCAACCCGGAAAGGGCAATTCCCTCGCTGTTGAGTGACCGAGTTTGATTTGCTTGATATCGAGCGAGATATAACATATGCCAGTGGAGTGACGAACTCTTCCTTGTCGAACAGACAAGGTGACAGTTTGATGCCAAGTAAGAGAGCTCGCTCTGTGACGCAAGGCAACAAACGCATCGGTTTCCAGGACGAAGTAGGAGGCCAGGGGTCGTTCGTTGTACAGTCATCCCCCTCTCTGCTCATTCGGCCCCCAAGTTGGTTGGTTGGGGTCTAACAATGTGTCGTCGCAATGTCTCGAACAGCGTTGTTGGACTGCATACGTGCGCAGTCGGTCAATAAATAAACAAAATTGGGTGCATCGAACAACTCCGCCATGCCAACACACATTTGGGGCGGGGGGGCCACTCTTGATTCTCATGCCTGGGCTTCCAGCAAGCACACGACGCGGGAGAGACCCTGCCTCGAAAGAACAACCCCCCCCCCAACCCTGGTCCCTCCACACCACATTGGGAAGTAGTGGGTGTTGCTGGAGATTCTTATTCCGGTATTATGACAGTCTAAAATGAGCCTCAGGGAGGGTCGTCACAGTGGCAAATACCAGGATCTCAAAAACGTGCGACTCCAACCGCAGAGATCGTGCCCAACCCTGCTCCCCACTGACATGAACACCTAGTCATCCGGGATGGTTGGCGGTTTGAGATGTTGCTGCCAAAGGCAAATCTACTTATACACTAATCACTATCGCGAGGCATGCCAACTGCCAACTAAGACTTTCCTAATCCGTGTGGATGTTATGCAGCCAAGAGAGATGTGGAGACAAACACACACCACGAGGAGCCTGTTCGTGATACTGTTTACGCAAGCAGCAGGTACAGAATAAGGCATGAGGTTTCAAATCAGCGAGCATCCATCCAGTCACGAGCATCGCACCAGGGAGAAAACGTCGGTTGTACTCTGTAAACTTGTTGGGTTGTAAACATGTTCGGGTTGCATCGTAGGTTATCTATCGGCAGTATTGCCGCTAATTCTTCTTCTCCGATGTCGATTCCGGGTCTTTCTCGACCATTCTGCCCACAAACTCCCGAGCAAACCGAAAACAGCCGGCCGGGTACGCCAGGTATCCGCCATGACCGCGTTTGCCGGTCTCCAAGCCGCGCTCAACCTTGACGGTATCCCCGTCATCCATCTGTCCGCTCACTGCGGATGGTGCGGTCCGTCAACCTCCCAATGAAAACATAAAATAAAATAAAAAGCTTCCCTGAATGCGTAACCCCACGTCTTCCGTGGTCATGACCGGAACACATCCCGTAGGTTTGCCGTCATATCTTCCCAGCTCAGTAGCCAGAAATTCCGCGAAGTGACTTCCCGCGCATCTGTATGCGCGCGCACTCGTCTCCCTGTAGCTCCATGCAGGGTATAATTGGGGTATCATAGATTGGTATCGTAAATGCTCATAATGCTCATAATGCTCAAAAATCTGGGGAACGGGTTAGTTTTTGAGGCTGGTAAAAACGTTACATGTCAGGGGGAAACCACTCACCATTCATCATCAAGGTCGTTAAAAAAGTAAATCATGATGGCATGGTTCACTCCACAGCAGTCTCGTTGATCGGCGTCAACTTGTTCTTGGGGCTCTTCTTAGAGCCGCTGCTGCAACGGCGCTGCTGGCGGGCTGCCTGCTTGCGCCTTTCCTTCTCGACCTGGATGAAGCGCAGAGCTTCTCGTTCCGATGCGACGCGCTCACGCTGCTTCTCAAGTATCTCCTCGTCGGACATTCGAGGAGTGAAAGAGCCGTTGCTGGACAAGCTGCGCGCATCGTCCTCCGAGTCGAAGAAAAGGTCATCGTCTGAGAGGTAGGAGGTAGCGCGCTCGTAAGAGAAGTCGCCTAGAGAAGGGCGTGTCGGCCAAGAAGGGAAAGCATAGTTTGCCTGCTGAGACGAGTGACCCATGAGGTTGTTGCTAGGGACTATGTCGAGGGCCTGAGCATAGGGGCTCATGGAGCCGGAAGAACCGTAAGAGGACCACATGATGGCTATGATGTTGTGTATGTGTGTGTGTGTGTCGTGATGTGATGTGATGAGCGGACGTGCGAGGTCGGGAGCGTTGTCGTTGGACTGGGAGACGAGTCTGTCCAGGTGGTCCGCGGCGGGTCTTCGCGTATAAGTAGATATGCGATGTCTGACAAGATGTGCTGGATACTAAAGAGCAGCTGAGTTGGGTGGAGGAGGGTATACGTAGTACAGCAAGTCTCAAGGTAAGAGTATTGTTGTGGATAACTACCGAGTGGAAATCGGAATCTGACCCAGGCTGATAGAGGCGAGGCATGGCTCCGGATATATAATACAGCAGCAGGGTATGAATCACCGCCGGTGTCTCACGCCCGACTCGCGGTAAGGGTCCGAAGGGAGGCAGAATGCATTTCCCCCCCCCACGCATGCGAGAAAGTAGCGGTAAGCAGGGTTGTGCCGTTGGGATACTTCAGTACGGGAACAGACCGCCTGGACCGGGAGAGTGGGGCGGACAGAAGGGGGTCTGACCTTTTCAAGGTTTGAAGGGGGGTACGGAGTACCCAAGTACAGTAATAGTCAAGCTAGAAATTCCGAGAGGTGACAGAGTCCTGACAGACAGGCCGACAAGCCCGCGTGGCCCGCCTTCCAAGTTACAAAGTAGAGTACTAAGTAGGCACATCCTAGACCGCCTCCTCCAGAGTCAGCAACGATGCTTCCCCGGACCAATTGTGGCAATGCTCGAGTCAATGCGCCCCGTCCAACTGTGGCTCTCGGGCCTTATCCCGGACTCAAATGTATGGCCTACCGTGCTGTGCATCCGTACTTCGTACACTGATAAGACAAGACGTCTTTAATCTTGAATGCGACGCATGTACTGTAACGAGTTGCTCCGGTTCCCACATTGCAAGGGAAGTGATGTCGTACGTATCCGTAGTACGGAGTAATACGGGCGGAGGGAGGATGGATGGATGGGATGGGTTCGTTTGTGTGCAACCTGTGGTTGTCAGATCTGACAACTATTTTTACACAGTTTGCTTTTGGGGCCCCTTGATTCCGGCCCCCGGCCGTTGCTGCAAACACTTTATTCCTGTTCGCAGCACACCTTCCGCCCTTCGTTTGAAGAACGACGTCAGGCATGCAGCCTGCCTGGGCTGTGGGTTTGCGGCAGCCGGGGAAAAGGGCCCTGTAGTTACGTACCTACCTAACTACGGAGTAAGCAAGTAACTAGTTAGCAGGACAGACTAACAAACTGATCCGTACCCTAACCACTTCGTACTCTCCATCTCGCTCGCATGAAACCACCAACTTGGTTTTGCCCCGAGTCACTGGTCGAGGGCGTCCTGATACCTGCATGCGCGTCCTGGTGACTGCACGCTGCCAGACCCAGACCGCTTGTGCGTCTCCCGCATTGCATACCAAGTATCCGTAACTACGAGACAACGTTGCGCCAGTCAGTCCTTGTTTCCTGAGATGAGTACGACTACTTCTACATTTCGCGACAAGGTTAGACGGGACGACGCCGTCTCAGCGCCTCTTCGGCTGCCTGGAGTCCAGGACATCGTCCGGATCCTTCGTCTGCCGTTGCGAATAGTTATTAGCTGTCTGACAGACTCTGACTCACAACCGCACCGCCTCTCGTGGTGTGTATCGTATATGTGGTCCAACGACAACCAGTCGAATCCGTATGCTGACTCCATGGCGAGGCTAACGTAAGTCTCAGTACGACCTTCTGGATATTGCTTCCCTGCGCTCCTCTCTCCTGCTCCATGATCCATCCGTTCCGGTTGACCTTCCACATTGTGGACTTGAAAGCCGCCGGTCCAGATTCTCCGAGTGGGCTGGACGATACACAGTACCGTCAGATAACTACTGTGACGGTACGGCGTAACTAGCAGTAAGTACACCGTGCTTTTATTTTAGCTTGGCTTGTTGTTGGTGGTGTGCAACCGTGGACGGTGGACCAACCACGCTCGTTTCAACAACTAACTACTTTTTCGTACAAAGTAACTAGCTTGGTGCGATGGGGGCCCGCCCGCCAGGATGTGCGGGGGATCCTCGGCCGCTGGCCCAATTGTACCGACACTACTCCGTACCTCCGTATGGATACGGCGTGCTGCTACTAACTACTGTTTGTAACCGATCGCCATAATTATGCCGCACCGTTTCCATCAGCAACACAAGAGGCTAGAACTGCCCGCAGGGTTTCAGCCTGAAAAAGATCTTTCCGTCCGCATACTAGTCATCTACAAATACCTTGTAAATGCACTGTTGTGGTAGATGTAGTAGAAGGACCCTGTCTCCATGCTGGGCGCGACCTGTCCGAGCAACGACCGACGCTAGAAAACCTCTAGAAGGAATTTCCGACTCGCCTTCCCGATTCGACGATGGTCTCGTCGGTATTGCGCCGGATTTGACCGGGCCCAACCACGGGGCGGCACCCTACCTTTACTACGTAGTACGCACACAGTAGCCCGGCGTGAGTTTCGAGGAATCGGACTGGCAACTACATAGTACTGTGTACACACAGTAACCACTCGAGGAGAACCTTGTCCGATCAACCATGACTGCTTGATCCTAATAGTAGCTACTAACTACTATGTACGTATAAATACTCCGTAACTTATTGGGTATTATATAACCAACTAGGCAATCCCGATATTTATGGGTACAGTCCCTGAAACCTGGGGTCGAACGTAGCGGCGAATCTTATGAATCGGTCAGGGAGGAGAAGTCCGCGTCACCTTGGCATTTTACTTTTACTTACACGGTAGTAACGGCCTTGCTCCCTTTCCTTGCACAGTAACTTAGTAATAAGTACCGTAACGTTAGTAGTAGCTAGTCACTCGACTACTGTGGGTAGTTACTCGTGAGCAGCAGCTTCGGCAGTGTGTGGGATCGACAGATCGCATGTGATAACAGATGCCGTGGAAGGTCTGGTTACAGCGACTTGCACCATCCAATGGAGTTGAGTTCATTGTCCGCGGCGCGTCCTGTTTTCGCTTTCCGATGCACGGGCTATCGCCTCGCCGCCAAGTTGCAACCCTGCAACTAACCGTACAAGAAAGACGTTGAAGACGTTTGTCTTGAAGGGGCGCTCTCATGGTTATTCCTGCCATCAAAGCAAAAGGGGGGCCAGGCGACTGCTACGTACTTGTCAGAAACGATCGCGCAGAGGTTTCCGAGACATTGCAAGGGACCGGGATAACCTTTCCTTTTCTCCATATGCTGACCACCCCCTCCCTCCTCCCGTCGACCCCGGGATGGTAACGTCCGAAAGGGAAAAGAAAAATCACCGAACTACACGACACGACGCGACACGACACGAACCTGCTAGGTTTTCCGGGTACGAAGCAAGTCAACGGTTGGTCATGAATCGAGAACATCACTCATTCAACCATCCGATCATCCCAAAGGAAACATGACAGAGGCAGGTGCTGCAACCCTCACAGAAGGCACGCTGGAATGACAAGTACTCCGTAGTCAGGTTGGTTAGTCAACTGGCTGGGTAGTAGTTATCCGTAGTTAGTTACCTCCCGTACTTGGTAGGCAGCTGGCAGCTGGTGAGCTTCCCGTCGGACAGTCAGTCACTTGAAAGTTGAGCCGTGGTGGGGAGGCAGGCCAAGGCAAGGCCAAGGCAGGCGAGGGCAGGCCACTTGAGGAAACTCGCTTCTTGACAGCTCCACTCTCCGCTCTTGTCGATCTGTTTCCGTCCATGAACGCCCCCCCTGCGCCTCGCCTTGACTACGGATACCATGGTCCATGCCCACCGGATTCATGGTGAGGTGTATTGGATGCGACTGCATAAGTCAAGCAAGTTGCCAAACTGTCGAGCTGCAACGCATCGCCGAGGTTTCAGACGGGACCAATCTGCGGCGCCGTACACGTATTGACGCGCAACATCGCCATCGCGCATCCAGACGTCGGGCGGTGATAGGCCACAAGGCAGCCTACAGACTACAGTCTCGTCGCGTTTGGCGGTCCGCGACGGCAACATTCCCCAGCCTATCCAGATCGCATCTCGCTGCGTTGACTAACTAACAGTAATGCGGGTGGCCCGGGTGGGTGCCTGCAGCGCGCCACGGAGCGGTGAAATCTGTCACGATCTGATAACTCGTATCTTCCCTGCCAGCATGTGTTACCCACAACCCACCGGGTCATATTCAGGAAGCGCATCCGGACGGCAATGTGACGGACCACCCACCACCCACCCACAGCCCTGTGACATGTGCTCAAAGAAAATGCGAAATGGACCCCTGCAGAATGCAAACACGATCTGATTTGCCCGGATCGCTGGGCTCGTCACATCGGGGAAAAGCACATCACCTTGCAGCCGAGTAAAATACTCTGGGAGCTGTATCCGTACAGAATGGCTCTTCTTGGCAGGAGCATCGAATTCGAAACGGACAGTCACATAACTACGAGCGCTCTCGGTTCGCTTGTGTTGGGTGAAAGATCTGACCTGTCGAGAATGCAAATAATTAGGTACGTCGGTCAGAGTACGGAGTACGGATACTGTTCGTCGTCCTGCTGGGAGTATGACGTCGTGAGTCATGTCTCGTAAAGCTGATGCCGTGGACAGTCTCGTACTCACCGTTCACGTAACTAGTTAACCAACTTGACTAGTCAGCAGCTGGAGAGATCGGCACCCTCGACCGTCGCAGAGTATTGTTCCTATATCGGATCTGTCAAGCTTCAGCCTTCCACCGGTGAGGTCGTCAATGTGCCGGTTGTTGCCCAAGGGACAGCTCAGCAGTAGCGCCTTTGCCCCAAACCGGAACTGTGCCCGGGCTGCTCGCTGGTGGTAGCAGCATGCTTTTCGGCGCTGAAAGGTTGGGCTGTGATGGGCAGGGCGCGGGTGGGAGGTCTGATATGCGGCCGCACGGTGAGTTGCACGCCAGCCAGTCGTAAGCGTGCCGGGCGTGATGTGCTGTAATTACTGGGCGTTTGAGATCCTGTCATTACCCCGTCATAGTTCACCGCGACAAGACGGCACAGACTGGTATTGTGTTCGATGGTTGTTCAACTTAATTCCCTTTTATGCGGCATTCCTCTTTTCTGGTTAGTCTAGCGTCTTGAACAACTGAATCGGGGAATACTAACCAACTTGCTTTTAGGTCACCGACGGCGGGGTATTTTTCTTGGACTACATGGGAAAAATCCAAAAAGACTAGTCGGTCTTGTTCATCACCATCATCATCTTCTTCTTCTTCTCCTTCTTCTTATCCGTCTTTCCCCTCTCCTCCTCTATCAGGTGCAAGAGGATGATCTGCCACGCGTTAAGGATGGGGCAAAAAAGTAGCAGTCGAGTGAGTGTCACCTACCAACAGGGCGATGGCCATGGCGGTGACGAGGATGCCGAGGAGGGAGACATCCTCGCCAACCACCATGCCAACGAAGTCGAAGCCTCGCGGGTTGCGCATCGTTGTCTGTTTGTGGTGCCTGGTCTCGAGTTAGATAAACCGGTGACTGCGCTTTTATATTTGACATACGATGCTTGTGGTTTGTTGGTCGATGGTTGCTACACATGAGCTGTCAGCGATCACTCCATATCCTGCTGGTTCTGTTTAGACGTACCTTGGCTTGGTTGATTGACTGTCCGAGCTTTGGTTCTAGGAAAACTCACGATAGTTCTGGGCCGGCATGACATGATTTATATGAATGGCTCCGCAACACTCGCCGTCGCCAGTCTACCTTCCGTGACATTTGTACGACCTGGCAGGGCAGGTCGTCAGACTGAACCACATGTGGACCTCGTCGAGTAACTACAGTAGTAAAAGCATTATATCCATCTGATTGCAACCCGTGTTTGTTACATTGATGAGGAAATGGGTTCATTCGACATACTATCAAGTCAAATTTTCTAAGAATGAACCCCTTTCGGTAAGGCGAAATACCGTTTTGCTAGCACAAGGCTTCACTGATATTCACAACACAAAAGCTGTCCTGTTCAATGGAAACATGGTCCAATTCTTTTGTCAACCACCACCATGGACATGGCATGTAGGTTTTTATATGAGTAATGACCCAGTGTCTCGGTGAAAGTACTAGTCATTCGTCCTGTCGAGGTAAATTCTATTAAACTATCCAGCCTTGCCACTGCTCCATCCAAGACAAGTCGGAGGTTTTGAGGGAGCCCCGGTACGTTGAAAGCCGAGAAAGAGCATATATACACTACCCAGAAGCGTATAGTTAGGCCATAGCACATAGAGCGACTACCTGGTACCCAATCACCGTAGAAGGCTACGTACGCAATCCTCGTAGTCCCAGATGGATGGCCGCGGGTTGCGGAAGTGTCAAGTTCGATGTACTAGGGCGTGGAGGATCGAGATGAGCTATCAAGACAACTCAAAAGATACGGTATCATATCTAACTAGGGGCTAGCAGTATTGGACTGGCCAGATGCATTCTCTTGCTTGGTGCCATGTCCATGCCCGGTATGGCTCGGGCTGGCTGTGAAGGGATACCACGGTAGGCACTGCTGGAGAATCATCCTCGGTGAACTTCCGAGTTATACAAGTCCGTCTATTGATACATGTCCCGCGTAGCATTGCAACTCCTGTGCGGATTGGGTTCTACTGTACTCGTACGAAACAACCAAGTGTACCTGGTAGTTCGACTTGTCTAACCGAGTGTTTGGCAGCATCGTCACACAACAGTCCGTAATTTAGGACTTTCCTGTTGAAATTCCTTCGTTAAACACTACGACTAGCGACTAGCTACTATCCACCTAGACGTCAGATCTGTTACTGCCAACTCGGGTGTGGAGGAAAGAGCAGCTTGCAAGGCCTGGTGCCCAGAAACCGGCTTACAGGTGTACAAGTCGAGGCAGGGGCGGCTTTCATACAATATCTGATGTCTCTTCCACCCATCCACAGGACAACGTTACCCTAGTACGCCTCTCTGTCTGCTACTACAAGTCGGGGACTCAGGGTTAATATTAGGTGCAGAAGATTCAAGACCTTTGTGTATGAACTATTCGACTGGACTTGCCTGTGATTGAGTACAATACCAGGGTATTACCGACTTGAAATTCAGTTTCGTCATTCACAGTGGCAAAACATATGTTTGTTGCCTGCGACTTCGTTAGTCGTCGTCGTATGAGCCGTTCAGAAACCCCACGTTTGCGCAAGGAACTTTGTCAGCTAACTAACACATTCCCTGCACTAAGTAACTACACGTAAGTGGGGCGCGGGGTCCTTTTCTCCAATTCCACACCTGCACTGAACCAACGCGCGCCCAACTTGCTAGTTACCATCATCATCATTCCCCACCCCACACACCCCATACCACATACACAATGGACGCAGCCCCCGGCGCAAACCCCCTCCTCGCGCCGCCCGAGCTCACGCCGCTCGAGCAGGAGGTGCTGGAGGAGTACGAACGCCTAGCGGAGAACATGAAAAAGGTCAGAGCCTCCCAGATGCCAACCAATCCATCAGATGGGCTGACGGGTGGGGGTTGAGACACAGCTGGCGAGCGTCCTCGACACAATGGCCTCGCAGCCCACGACCGAGATCCTCGACGGCCTGCGCGAGCTTGAGCGCAAGACCAGTCTCGTCTTCACGCTGCTCAAGGCGAGCGTGTACAGCATCGTGCTGCAGCAGGAGATTGACTGGGGCAACCAGGCCGGGCAGTGAGACGCTGCCGTGGCTCTGCGTGGACAATGCAAAGCAAATACGCGGGACGGGACTCGACAGAACACGGCCGTTGTCCAAGTCCCAACCATGGCCGGATGAACAAGACGCGAAGCGACTTGCATGAGATGGACAATAAGAGCCCGCTGACGATGCGATATGATGCCAGGACCAAATACCCTGGGGCCGGCAGAGGAAGAAGTACCCAGGGTTGCAGGATGTGGAGGAAATCAGGAGACCCAGGATTCGCCAAAAAGAGTCCCGAGCCATTCGTGCCTTGTCACCATGAGAATCGCGTGTCACTGCTGGCCCCGCGTTCTCAACTGTGCCGTACATAGGGGTTAGGTCGATCAAAGCAACCAAGACCCCCTCGGGATGCACATAGACGCCGGGATGGCACGTGGAACCAATCCATTGCAAATAAAGCTGGATATTGGCCTTCCCTCGGGAAACCCGCAGACTCTATCCGATCGAAATATGTTGGCTAGAGACGTTGCGGAGAGGCATGCAAGCTGTCGCCGCCTTGCGACTTGTCCAACGGGCAGGATGGCATGCTACGTCGTTTCCTTCTACAGTATCTGTACAATTATACACATCTGCTACCCATCTACTACCATGTCTTGATGACTTCTATAAAACGTTGCCACCAAAGTACACACTTCGTACGTCGACGAGCTTCTTGCCACGTCCTATGGCGATCTCGTTGGGGTCCTTCTGGTTGGTCAGGGCCTCGAAGCAGGCCTTGACCGAGTTCATGGGGTTTCTTGAGCGAGGCATTCTGGCCGCGATATCGTGGATACCGCAAGCGCGGAACATCTCAAAGAATCGGGCAGAGGCACGGAGACCAAACCCTGCCAAAGGAATGCTGGTCAGTATAGAACGAAGAGGTATGGAGGATATACCTACCAGGGGGCGTGCATCCAGCTTCACGATGGTACCTCCAAATTTGGCCTCGACTGATCCGTAGATGGTACGAGCCTCGTACCTCGGAATGGGCTTCATGTTGCGGATAGCCAACAGTCTGGCCTTTTGCGCGGAAATCCCCTGCTCCACCGACTTGGCCTCGCCAATACCCAGACGTCCGTTGCCGTTGCCAGCAATGGCCAGGACCCAAACACTTCGGATCTTTCCCAGACGGGTCTGGTTCTGGACCGAACGCACAACCAGGATCTTGACGGTCAGCGCCATCATCTCTTTCACACTCATGCCCGTTCGTTTCTTCAGGTCCTGGTAGGCACCCTCGTCGTCGAGACCAGCATCTTCGGGATCGACGGGGTTTTGGTAAATGCCGGACACGCCCGCGATGTTGGGTCCGAGGCCCGGAGCAACTGCCGAATTTGAAGGCGCGTTGTCGTCGTTCAGCATGGAGCGCTCCAGCAGGTAGTCGAAGCCTTCGATATCGGTGCCCGGTTTGAGTGCCTTGAGGACGCTGACCTTCTCCGTCGCAGCAAGAAGCCGGTTCTGTACCCATTCCCTTTGCTCGTCATTGAGGCTCTTGTCAGACAGCCTGCTCTCCAGCCATTTCTTGGTCGTCTGCGGATCAGCTTCTTTGCTGAATTTTACCATGTCGTCGAGGAACTCGGCCTCGCTCAGCCACCTCATTTTACCAAAATTTTCTGGCGGGGCGTACTTCCTCTGGCGCTTGTCGATGACGGGGGCAATGTGGCTGAAATCGTCGAGGTAGGCAAGTTTGTAGGGATCTGCGCGCAGCCGACCTTGTATCGTCAGGTCCTTTGGGTCGATGGCTGCCTCACCGGCCTCGAGTGCCTCCATCTGCTCGGCGGAATAATGCTTCTTCAGGACCGCTATCTCCTCGGGCGTGTACGGTGTAAAGTTCTCGTTTGTGAACTTTTCGACCCCCTCGGGCGTCGTCAGCCCCATGTCATCGGCCCGTATGCTACTGAAGCGTGATCTCTTTCGCGACTCCAGCCGCGTCGAGCTGTGAAAGGTGGCCACGGCGTGGCATGGCGATAACGATTTTGGAGGTGCTGGCCTGGCGGTGACAGTGGCGGCGAACCGCCCTGAGAGCAGGCTTCGTGCTGGTCGTGCAACGCTCATCTCATCGCCGTCGTGAGAAATTGGCTACGAACGAACGTTGTCCTGATGGCTGATCTCGAATTACGGGGCGGCTTCGCTCGCGTGAATTGACAGCTCGAGCCGGGCCTCGATAATTTTCTGGATCAGCGGATATTCTGTTCTTGCGAAAGACGAATTGATGTGGCTTGGCGCCCCGTGGCTTGGCGCCCCATGGCGCGGGTCTTCTTTGATTACGGGATGATCGCGCAGGTACCACAGTAATAAGTTACCTAACTAACATAGTTAACGTTACTCCGTGTCCGTACACATACACAACCAACTTGAATGCCTAACTTACCCTAGTTAGCAGCATACGTACTCAAACCTCAAACAAAGTCCCAAGTCGCCCCCTACTAGGGAAACACTTTGCACTCATCATTGGGTTCGTGTCAACGGGATCTGTTCCGATTATCGTCTTCCGCGCGGGTAGCCTGGCCCCATTGCACCAGCGCTGCATCCAATCAACGTGGCGGCGCAATCATCAGTCGACTCTGCCGCAATCTTGAAACAGGAGTTTCGCCTAGGCTCGCCCAACGCGGTTTAGACCCGTTGTCTTTTGCGTGGTGACGCCGAACCTCAGACCACGTTGACCTGACGTGCCCTCGGTGTTTCGAAGCGTTCCCGTGGTAAGTTTACGTACATCTGCCAAGTGACCCGGAAACTCGTGAATCTGCTCCTTTCCTGTTGTTTCTTGCCATTATTCTTGTCAATCTTTCAACCGCTTGCTCGCGACAGGTGCTGGTGCATCTCTCTAATTTCGAATACAACCGTCCGTCCCCCCCTAGCCAACGCCTCGAGTTACATCGTCACTCTCTCGGTGCTCAAGCCATTGCTTCACTCTGCCTGCAAGATAAACGTCGGGAACGTCGCAGAAAACCAAAACCCAAAAAAATACACCTCACAAACGCCTATTTCCTACGACGAAATGGGTCAATTCGACTGGTTTAGCTCCATCGGCGCCACGCCCCAGGCCGTCGCTGTCCTGAACGACCAGCCGCAGCTCTTCACTATCTTGCTCGTTGTTCTGGTCGGCATCATCCTCGAGATAACTCTCATATGGTACATCCACTTCGCCACCATGAAGCCTGAGCAGAAAAAGAAGAAGGAAACCAAGCCGCCCGCGAAGAAATAAAGTAGGCCTTGCCGGACTTGATCAAAGGGATGGACGGTGCCATTCGCAATCCGTGCCGTGCCGTGCCATGCCGAAAAGGGACTGCGACGGTACTGCGCAACCTTTGCAGCAGTTTCAAACCGCTGTGTGCAACGAGCCGCCAGCTATCCCTCGAAGAACACCACTTTCCTGGGCCAAGCGATATACGTACGCTCGCTCGCATAGTGACTCGGCATGTGGATGGACGGGTAAATGGTCGGGGTCTCTCGACGCTGATGGTTGATTCATTAGACGAACTGAGGCGCATTGTTGGAATACCTAAATGTTGGGCGCCCTGCTTTGGGCACGATTAATTTTGTCTTACTTTCTTCATAATGTACTTGGTCTATGTCCATCGATCATGACCCCTTTCCCGCCTTATGCCGCCGTTTTGTGATACTTCGCTACCGCTGGCGAGACGCAAGTCAAGCTCGCTATTCAGCATCGGGGGCGAGCCACGCTGAATCTGTCGGGCCGGCACCTCCAGTCACTGATGCGCAGCTAAAGCCTTTATTCATCCCACCGATCCGGATATCCCGGAGTGGCCTGTACACTGTCCGGACCAACACCATGGCAGGCTCCTCCCAGCGATAGCGGATGAGATGGGTATGGGTACGGGTCCAAGTCCAAGTCCAGTTGCATCTCCTCGTAAAATCCATTGCTACCATCGTCTCGAGAAGCCGCGAGGTCGTCAAACTCGTCGTCAAACTCCCATTTTACATCGTCATCATCTTCGCTTTGATATGCCTCCTCGAAGACATGATGTGAGAAATAGCGAGTTTCAAGTTGTTCAATCATGTCTTTGCCTGAAGCGCGTACAGCGTTTGCGAAAGCCGAGCTGGTGCCAGTCTGAGTGTTTGTCGTCAACCGTAAAAGAGTCCATAGGTTTCTCATGAGCGGGGGCGAAGTCATTTGGAGTACATCGCTACCCTCCTCGCCTGCGGAAGTGAGCTGTGGACAGTCGTCAAGCACTAGTGCCGCGACGGCTGCTTTCAACGACGACCGCCAATTGCTGGCTTGGGTGATTATGTCCGAGAGAGTCGAAAATCTCTTGGAATGATCCGTCACTGACTGTTTGCTAGGTCAGCTCACGACCAAAGCCGTCGACGATGTTGGCCGGATCACTGACCTGCATATAGTGCCCGTTGCAGACCATAGGGGCCACTTCCAAGAGCGTTGACGTGCTCTTGGTGCCTCCCCTGATGCCATTGAACCTCGTTTTGAGGCCCATGATGTTGTAGACGGCCGCGTCCGCGAGTTGGGCAGTACATTGGCGGTACTGTCGACCGATTCCATCCACTAGGGACTCGCCCAGACGCGTCGAGTGGCCCAGGTCTCTGTACGGTATATCGTAGGCACTAGAATTATGGCTCGAAGGAAAACCATCGAAAGGCGGTTCCGCTCCATCCATCAGGTCCTGCTGTGGCCCAGCAATTATCGCAGCTTCATACATAGCATCTGGAGATTGCAACTCGATAGCGTCGGACACCGACCGAAAATCGAAACTGCAGATTAGGCCATCGACAGAGGTATTGAAGGCCCCAGGAGCTGAGAGCAGAGCGCAGGACTTGTCAAAGTGCTGAATTTCGAAGCACATGTTTGGAAAGCCGCTTTCTTCCGTCTCGTATTGAATATCTGTACATTCGATTTTGAGCCCCAGAGTTGTCCAGACCTATATCGTTGTCAGTACTGTGAATTCACGGGGTCGTCTCTTCAGCTCAACATACCGATGACAAGCAGATGGACTCTGCGATGAACTCGAGTATATCGGTTCCCATGCCAGACTCGGCCACAGGAGCGCCCTCGAAATGGACGACTATTTGTAGGTGGCACGTGGTCGAAGCGAGAAACCACAATTGTCCAAGGTGGACAAAGTCGCGAATTTCGTCGCAAGTCAAATTTGGCGTGATTTCATCTGTCGTGTAAAGATGCGTTGACACAGAAAGAGACATCCCGAACTCTGCGGCTGACAACTCGAAGTCCTCTAGATCGATATAGTTGGACATGGTAGTCGAGATGACGGCAAAGGGTGTTCATGCTGCCTCGTCTCGTGCATGCCGCGGCCCGCAGGACCATGTCAGAAACCCCAACTGAAGAGGTGCAGAAGAAGCTGCCAAGTCAGGAGGGCGGGCGGTTGGCTCATGGGCCCGTGGGTCGCATCAAATACTTGACCTTGTACCGGTAGCAGAAACTCGAGCAGGGGAACGAAGACATGGACCAAGGTGGAAGGGAAGGCACGCAGTTGCAAAGAAAGCGGGCGGGTCCAAAATGCGACTTCCCAAAGAAGAGCTGTAAGTTAACTACACAGTACCTACTACCACCACCTACAACAGCTCATCTGATTGGCCAGTGTTGGCCACGATAGCCCGGGAAGGACACACTGGGAAGGATCTGGGAGAAGCAGGGGAACTCCCACACTCGCCTTCCGAGTTCCTGTGCTGACGAGCAATCCACGACACTGCCTTCTGGCAGTGCCTGCTGTCATAGCTGGTCGACCAATCCATTCCCAGTGGCCTCAGCCCACCAGCCATCGTACCAAATGAGATCTTATTTGTGCCACCTGCCACATGACTTATCGCACTCTACTAACCACGGGCGCCTGTCCCAGCAAAGCACCCAACTGTACACGCGCAACCAAGTCATACTCGTGGGCAAGCTCGATGTGCGCAAAACATCATTTCTTCGCCTTGCTCTTCGCCGCAGCCACCTTGCCCTTGGGACGTCCTTTCTTGGGCTTCTCGTCTTCATCATCGTCGTTGTCGGCGGCAGTCTTCGCTGCCTTCTTGGGCGCGCGCTTCGGTTTGGGCTTCGGTTGCTTAATCAGCTTGTCTTTACTGATGTCGCCCTCGTCATCATCAGGCTCAACGACCTCGAGCGCGTCGCCATCGTCTTCCTCCTCAATGGCCTCCTCCAAATCAGGGACGTCTTTGGCAGCCTTCTTTGGCGCGACCAAGGTGCTAGTCTTCATAAAGGGGATGGGGTGGGATTTTCCGTTATACCTAGGTGGTGGTTAGCATGATTCGTTCCAATGAGAACCAACAGGTGCGTCTTACAGTCTCGTGAAAGCCGTCTTGGTCTGTGTGTCGATGTTGACGAGATCCTCATTCTGGGGTCCAACCCCCAACTCTTTGATCGAGTCATAGTCTTCTCGGGTAAGAAAGTAGCTGTCCATCAACTTAATCACTTCCTCCGCAGCTTCCTTGCCCTCCAGTTCCAGGCGCTTGACAAGCTGGGTCCAGAGTACAGGCAGATATTGCTGGCGGATTTCGTTGGCATCTCCCGAAGCACGAAGACGCATGTGAGAATGTATTTCGCGAACATATCGGCCCAGCTTGCCGTACTTGCTGTTGTTACCAAGCCATGTGGTGAACGTCGATCCCATCATGCTCCCGGCAATGAAGCTGGCTGGTCTCACGGTGCTGAACACCGCGTGGGTTGGCATCAGACTCCAGTGCTGCTGCGGACCATGAATCATACGGTCCACCAGGTCACCATCGCTTATACTTTCGGCAGCCTTGTCTATGAGCTCCAAAGCCTTCAAGTTCTCTTCACGCTTGTTGTAGTTGCCAGCAGTCAGTGCCGTGGGCCTCGTGCGAAGGTAGTTCTCCTGAATCATCAAGTAACTGAATTCGTGGTCGTTGAAATATAATTCAATCTTGTCGTTCAGTGTTGCTTTGCTGGCTGGCGTGAAGAGACCCCCTCCCAGCATCTTCTGGCAGATGTCCCAAGGCTTCAGAACGATGGATTTCTCCCAGGCTTTGGACATGTCCTTACCCTGGCCGTAGCTCATAGACGTTTGGTCGAGCTTGACGGTCGACAACATGTTGATGATCTGCCTAATGTCTCTGTTGCTGCCCTCGATGAGCGCATCCAAGACCTGTGTGGTTAGCTTCAGGCCCTCTCGATGGCACACGGTCAACATCCTGGAGCGAATCTGCTCGACTGCCGGCCTCTGAAACTTGATGTCAAGTGCGACAAAGTCAAATGGCTTCATCTTTGGCAATTTTCGTTCGTTGCAGATGAGAATGAGGGGGACATCGGTCTTCTTGCAGAATTTAGCCAGGGCGCCTACACCACCGCGATCGCCGGCCGACATTCCGTCAACCTCGTCCATGATAATGACCATCTTCTTCTTGCCAGTATCGACCTTTTTGCCGTCGCCCGCAAAGTAGCCAGCCAGAGAAGTGTTGTTCATGACCTCGGCAACCCCAGACTCCACGAGCTTCTTGCTGCGGCTATCACTGGCATTTCGTTCCAGGACGTCGTATCCTTCGAGTTTGGCAGCTAGGTGGGCAGCCGTAGTCTTGCCGATTCCGGGAGGGCCGGATATGATGATGGCACGCATTGCGCCTAAACCGTCGGCGCCACGCTTCTGAAAGTCATATTTCCGGTTCTTGGACCATTCCCTCAACCATTTCTGTATTTTTTCAACGGCTGCCTTGTTGCCGCAGATGTGACTTGCCAGTGTTGGCGCGTACTTGACTGTCCAGAGCTGGGATGTCGGAGCAATGGACGTGGTGGCTGGGCCAGATGCCCCGCGTGCAGCAGCAAGCTTATGAGCCTTCTCGGCTTCGATCCTCTTAGCCTGCTCTTCTCGTTCCATATCAGCTGCTTGCTGCTTGATCTTCAACTGCTCTTTCTCTCGCTTCTCTCGCTGTTTCTCCGCCCCCTTTCCGGTCCCACCACCAGCAGGTAGCCGCTTAATTAGAGCGAAGAGTCCCTCCTCATCAATGGTCTTGATGCCATTCTGACGAATCTTGGCCAGCTTGCTGGGACCGGCATCAGCACCAAGAACTACATAGCTTGTCTTGCTACTTGGAGTCATAGTGACTTTCCCTCCATACTGTTTCACGAGAGCTTGGGCATCCTCTCGGGCCATGAGGGTTAGCTGTCCGGTAAAAACAAAAGTAAGCCCGGCAAGGCAGTCCTCCTCTCCTTGTGGAATGTCGGTGGTAGGATTGGGAGGCGGGCCAGAGTTGCCAGCTCCAGCCTGTCCCTTCCTCCAGTCAAATTTGGCATTCGGGTCCTTGGGTGGCGGAGTTGGGGCCCTGATGGTAGGGATGTCGTCGAGAATGGCTTGGATGCTGGCGTCCTCCGGCGCCTCGTCTTTCTTGACTCGAGGCGCTCTGGGTTTCTTGGGAGCAGGCTTCTTCTTTGAAACCGGCTTCTCAGCCTCCTCGTCCTCTTCAGAATCTACAACAGGAGACTTCCTCTTCTTGCTCGCAGCTGATATCTTGGCGGCAGGTATCTTGACAACAAGCTCGTCGTCATCTTCGTCGTCGTCATCGGGCAAAACCAAAGGCTTGCCCCGCGAAGCGATGCGCTTAGGCTTGGGGAGGAACTCCTCTTCGCTCTCCTCTTCAACGTATTCGTCATTCTTTCGCTTGCTGCGAACCTTGGCATCAGCAGCGAAGATGTCGTCCGCACCTTCGCCATCGTCGTCCATGAACGCATCTTCGTCCTCGTCATCCAGAGCGTATCGCTTGAGTGTAGCACCTCTTGTCTTGGCGGCGGAGTCAATCTTGGTAGAGGGCATGGGATCGCCCTTTGCTGCAGCAGGTGCAGCAGCAGGCGGTTTCTTGGATCTAGGACTAGCTCGAATTTCCGTCTTGATCTCGGCCGGTGGCTTTGCGGTCGTCTTTACCGCGGGTTTCGGCTTGATCCTACTCGAGGCAAAATAATCGCTTGCCGTTGTTTCTGTACCTTTGATGTCCTTCTCACTTGTAGCAGTCTTCCTCTTCGGCGTGGATCGAGTCGCTGGCTTCTTCGTCCTGAAACGAGTTAGCATAGGAAGTAAAGGGGAGGGTGGCATGCATATGGAATTGAATCTTACTCAATGGGAACCACTTCATCGTCACTGTCGTCTTCAACCACCTTGCGAGCTTCTCTTTCATTAGTCGAAAGGGCGGTTATGGTGAGACGATTTCGACTTACTACTCCTCCGCTTGAGAGGCTCGTTCTCCTTCTTCGGGGCGCGCTGAGGAGCTGGCGGATCACCTCCCGCCTTCCCAAAGAATCTGCGAATGTCGGCCATTTTGCCGTAGATGGCTGAGTTGAGTCAATTTTGGTTTTCTCTCAATTCCAATGAGTTCCGGTTGGAAAAGTGGAAGAAGAACTCGGATTGACGCTGATCGGCTTCAAGATGTTGCCGTCCGTCTGTCTGCTAACTTAAGTTACACTGCGACGCGTAGAGTTATGACGCGACCCTAAGCTGACCACGGAGAAGTTTAATGGGCTCTTCGCGCGTGCACGGGTCTCTCTCCACTGCTGCCTACCACAGCACTAACTACGGATTACGTTACTTCGTAACGTTGACTAGTTATTACTCGAGGATCCTAGACTCTTATTAGTTAGGTCCCACAAGTAGGTAGTAGCGGCGCCAACGGTACTTTGGTACCTAGCCGGACCATGGAGAGCTGCAGCTGTCCAACGTCAAGCTCCAAAATTTCCAAAGACCGCGGCGGGACATCGCAGCCTCAACCCATCACAATACCGCCCAAATGAGGTCCAACGCCCCTTTCAGCCTCGTCGGCGCTTTCAAGGGCCTCTCGGTAGCGACGTCCTCAAACACCAGACCAATTCTGGGGTCCTGTTTCGCAAACGCGCAACGCCAACCGCAGACCACATCCGCCAATGTCCGATTATTCTCAGCGACGGCGGCGCAGGCGGGCAATTGGCTCGAGCCGAAAATAAACCGAAACCAGAAGATGATGAAGGGACGGTGCAGAGTGGCGACCGGCGGATCGATCAAGGGAACCACGGTGGCTTGGGGCGACTACGGCCTGCGCATGACCGATCATCATAGGCGGATAAGTGCTTTGCAGTTGAAGATTGCCGAGGACACCATCAAGGCGCGCTTGCGTGGCCAGAAGTACCGTTTATACAAGAGGGTGAACTGTGACATCGGTGTGTTTGTCAGCGGTAACGAGGTATGCACCCCTTGGGAAGACGCGGTGATGGGGGCACAGCTGACTTGCTTCGATTAGGTACGTATGGGTAAGGGCAAGGGATCTTTCGATCATTGGGCCACTCGAGTCGCAGTCAACCAGATCGTTTTGGAGTTGAAGGGAATGCTCCACGAGCAAATCGCCCGTGATGCCTTCCGCTTGGCAGCAAACAAGCTTCCCGGTGCGTGCCACTACCCCCTTTACTGTACATCCACTAACATCCAAGGTAGGCCAATGGGAGTTCGTCAAGAAGGGAGAGCCGCCAGTGGTGGGCATCACCAAGCTTGTCAACGGTGTCACTTTGGAACAGCTGAAGCGTCCGAGAAAGAAGATTGCCGCGGAGACGTTGCAACCTGCTGCTATTCCGCCTCCAGCGGCAGAGACTCAACCCAGCCTGTAGGCTGATTGGAGCAGCTAGCTGGAGAGCGTCTTTTGTACAGTAACCTACGTGTAGAATCCGTTTGTACCTGGGCAGCTTTCCCCAGGCAATACGGTCGGTGTATTGTACAACTTGGACAAAGCCAAGGGGGTTTAGAAGGGCCAGCCAGCTCAGGCTGGTCGGCAACCGTCGACCTCTTGAGAGATTGGCAATGGTGCATTCATGGGACACATGACAGATTCGAGCATTATCCTCATAATGGCTCTTCTTTGATAGTCATGTCGACGGTTACATACGAAGGCGATATTCAGCGTGCTGATGAGGTCGAATGTTGACTTCTGTTGATGTATCCTAGGTGCACTCATGCATATGCCTTTCTTCCAGGGCCCTTGCACAGAGTTCATTGGTCTCTAGAGACTGCAGGTAGAGGCTGCAGGTAGAGGCTGGCAACTTGGGTGACGATCATCGCCGTCCCCAACGCCGCCAACACGACGACTTCACACCGGCCTAGCAACAGCCAGCCACCCTGGGTTGGTTGCCCAGCTGGACAATCGAACTTCGTGGACCCCGAAGCACAAAATAACACAATCCAAAGCAGCAAATAACCTTGCCTCCAGTTCCAAGGAGTGTCTTTGTTGGCAGTCCTTCAGTCATCGTCATCGTCACCACCACCTGCTGACTGCACATCCTCCTCCCACTTCTCGCAGTTTGGCTTCAATATTCCTTCTGGACCTCCAAGCTTTTGCCTGATATTGTTTTGGTTCCAAAGTCCTACCCTCCCTTGGCCGTCTTTCCGCTCAGGTTGCACACTCCCCCGGATCAATCCATCGTCTGTTGCTTTTACCTGTAAAGAGTGGCATACAACGCCCAAGGGCATCATGGACCATCCTTTCAGTCCAATTGCACAGCACACGTTGATGGGTATGGTCAACCGTACCTCGATCTTTACCTTCTTCTTCGTAAGAGCCATCATTGCTAACAACTGCCACGCGTTCAAGGCCATCGTTCCCGCGCCCTCCCTGGCTGCTCATTGGTGCCCCAGCATGAGGAGCACAGCAAGAACAACCCCAGACTGCTCTCTGGCCACATGCTTCAGGCATACAACGAGTTGCGCGGCCCAGTTGCTACCGACCACAAAGGGGTCGACGAACCCATCTTCGAGTGTATTCAATTTCGCTGTGATGACAAACTGCCCGAGAAAGTCAAAACCCTGAAGACGCCTCGTACTCGGAACGACATCACTCGGTAGCCCAGTCCATCTTTGTCTCCTCCCGTATGAAATATGGCTGACGAGAAACCCATCTCTCACTAGTATTCTGACGACCCTCGATGGAGTCACCGTCACCGGGAAAACACCAGGAGCCAAAGTCCCGCTCACTGATGTCGTTTTTGGGCTCAGGCATCCGCCAACACATCAGCATATCCAGGCGCCCCATGGCATGGATCTCAGCTTCCATCTGCACAACCAGGCCATGGCAGACTTCAAGTTCGAGCCAGAGCCAGACAGCCCAGTGTCTACTGGTGAGCCTAGCCGACCCATCTCGCCATGCACCTTCCTGTCTTGGTCGAAAGGGTGTCGACGTTGGGATGATAAGAGTTCAACGTTTTCTACTCAGCTCCCTCATCTGCAGCCTTATCCTGGACGCCTCCGCCCTCCCTCCCCCTTCTTAGGCGACTCGCCGCCACCGGAACCGCGAGCCATGCGATATCCAGAGTTTGGGTACCGACAGTTCGATGAAGCCACGGGAGACGAGATGTCTCCCTGCTACCCGGTTCCCACCAGTCCGTCTGTCGTGTGGACGGCGGAGGGTATCGATGCGGACCGGATCAACAACCCCGGCTTCGACACGCGGTACTCGCGGATGGACCCTATGGCTGGCAAGCAGCTGCTGAATCTCAAGATGTTCAACGATCCGAACATGCAGAGCCCCAGTCACAGTCTCAGTCCAGACAAGCAAAGCGGGACGCAGGAGATCTATGGCTATGTGAGTATTGTGATTTTCACACTTTCAAGATTTGCTGTAATCTGTGGCTGATTCTGGTATTCTCTCCACAGTCCGAGGTGGAAGCAGCTCTTACTCCTCATACACCCGCCGCCGCACCCCTTCCTCGTTATGAACCCGAGCTACCTACCCCTATCTTGGGCTTCAACACCAAGCTTGAACTTGACAATTACGTCGCCACCATCTACGCAAACCTCGCAACAGTCCAGGCCGAGTCCAACAAGCTTTCGGGTGCTCTGCTGAAACAGCAGACCCGGATTCGTGACCTTGCCGAGGACAAGGAACAAGTCGGCGTCGCTGTGGAACAGCTGCGCAATAAACGTGCAAAGGAGGCCCAGCTTCTCCGGCAGCTACAGTTTCAGTCAGAGGCGATTGCGAAGGTCAATGCCCAGACCGAAATTGACCAAGCCGAGCAGGCGAAGAAGCAGCAGCAGCAGCATCATCATCGTCATCATCATCATCATCATCATCATCATCACAAAGACCCCGAGAATTACGAGCAACATATACGGCAGCAGGAGAGGCATAGCCGAGCGGAATCCGAGAGGCTGGAGCACCGGCAAAACGACATCCGCAACCAAATCACACGCCATGTACGAGATGCCACGTACAAGTGCCAAAGTGCTGTCCAACGCGTCGAGCAGGAGCGCCGGAAACAGGCCGAGAACGCTCAGATGATTGAGCGGCTCGAGGCCGACATCTTCGGCTTGTGCTTCGAGGTCTGCAAAGTCAGCCCCACCGAGGTATATGATGAGCTTCACAATCAGACATCCAACCCCTACCTGATGAGCGTGCCGCCGTCGTGCACTGTCGGCGAGAAGGATAGCATGATGCAGGGATATAGCCGGGTCGCTGTTGAGACCGAGGACCAACGACGCGTAAAGGAGAGACATAGGAAGACCGTCGTCACCGGCTCTTCCCCTTTACAGTTCCGCGCCCCTCCCAGCTCTCACACCGACAGCCTTTGCCGTGACTCCAATGGTTATCCGGCAAAGTACACCTATCCCTCCTCGTCCGCCAGCGCCAAACCTTCACCCCCTGCGCGTCAAGAAATTCGATCAGGGCCCCGTGCCCGGTTCCCAGCTCACCGGCAGCGGAAGCGAGCTGTATACGCCGTCGGGTTTCCTCCTCGCCCGGTCCGACGAATCCTTCCCCCAGGAACAGACGCCAGCGCACCGCCGCTCCACCAGCGGACTCACCGTGAAGCCTCCGCCACCCGGCCCGCAAGATCAGGGCCACCGCGGCGGTCGTGGCAAGAGCGCCACGTACATGGGCAACGCGTCGATCTATGATCAGCTCTATCAGCAGAACGCCATGGCGTTCGACTACTAAACCAACTGCGAACCGAAGAACAGTCAGTTCGCCGCGGGGGCCACCACCTGGGGGGGGGCACCATCGGTCTCCGAAGCTCGCAGCTACCGAGATCATCTTGACTACGGCCACCGCAAAAACGCCTGGTCACCTAATACCGCGATGCCCGTCGACCAGACGCGTTACTGCCGCGGCCTGTAGAGGATGAAATACTTGAATGCGTCACAAATGTAGGATGTCTTGGGAGTTTTGCGAACGGGGAAGACTTGTACAAATACCGGGTAGTCATGAAGGCTGCACCTCTTGGGGAACCAAGATCTAATTACGGGGTAGAAAGCCTGGATCATAAAAGAAAGCCTGCATAAAAAAAGCCTGCATAAAAAAAGCCTGCATAAAAAATCGGATACGGGTTGCGTCCTGGAAATCTCGGCGAGGGTAGAGGTTTGCTGGTGTAAGCAATTTTGACAGAAGGGGGTTTCACCGGCGTATGTACCGGGCCGGACGACGGGAGACCAAATGGAGCGAGAGTGATGTATGACTATGAGGGACAAGTCGGGGGGGCGGGGGGCAATCAATAAGAAATAAAATCACGTATTATTGTAAAAGCTGTCCATGAGCTGCGGGTTTGAGGTGTCCCGTATATACATAATGCTGCCACTCACGTTGTATGATAGTTGACAGCTACTGGTCTGGGAAATGTTCTATTCAACACACGAGACGGCCGGTATTCAGTCCCGCATACTCTTTCTTCATGTGCACTTGGATCGACCACTCTGACCCATCGATCCAGTTTCGACAGGTTGATCGCGACGGAGCCAACAAGCCCAAAAATACATGTTCAAAGCCACTGTTCTCGGAGACACCTCTCTCTTTTTTCATCCCATGTTATACAGCAAGGCCATCTTCAGACTCATGCCTGTCCAACTTCTCGAGCCCATTACAGACGGCACCGTAAACCTTCAGCGGTACTGCGACCTCGAAACTCTCGCACTCCAGATTTTCAGCTGCCACCAGCACCTGCCCGCCGCGATCATCTCTGGATATCTCTTCGAGTAGCGGGTGTGGACCCTGTGCCCGCCGTTCACCCTCGGCATCCTCGACTGTTGAAGACGGTACGACAAACTCGATTCGTATCTTCCACTCCAAACTCAATCCGCTTGTGACGAACTCTGGAGTGGCGTTGATCGGGATTGTAGGATTGAAGACGATGCGTCTGGCAAAGAGCGTGGCCTCGCTTGAGCTGCCGTAGACTTTACGCGTAACGCGATGAACGCTAGCCTCACTGCGAAGCGCAAACGTAGGCTCTATGCGCTCGGCTGTCTCGAGCGCTGCGTGGATAGCATAGCAAGGTGTCTCGGCGCCGGCGAAATCAATGGCCATGCTGACTGCCTCGCCCAGCCTGTAGGACGGACGCGCCAGCATGATGACACCTACCCGCAGCCCATTACGCGTAATCTCAAATCGGTTATTGCTCTGGCCCATCTCCGAAGCGAGGTTAGACCGTAGAATCGCGAGATCTATGGCTTCTTTCGCCGTGCTAGCTTCCTCAAACGACGACGGCCGCCTTGACGAAGGCCCGGCCGCCGTTGGCGAGAGGAGACCACAACCGTCCCGAGGACCCTCCAGAAGCTCGCTAACATAGTTTAGAAACCCATTCATCGTGGAACCAGGCTGTCGCTTTGGGGCCTTTGGAGGAGATTCGGTGCTGCTCACCGCCTTGTCGAGGGGCCGCACTCTCGCTGTGTCTCGAAGAATGATGTACGGTGACATCAGATCATGCCCAAGTATCTCACCATGGCTATTGACACTGCCTAATACCCTAAATGGTATGTCGACAGATCGGATTTGTTGTTCCTTGGCACCGCCTGGTCTCTGTGTCCCGACCACGAGATTGTATGTGATCTTGATGGCTTTGCCTCGGTGTGTTGGAGGCAGCCCTTTTGGTAATGTAAAAGAGTACTCGTAGGTTTTGCTTTCCCCGGGCGCGAGCTGGAGATCGACGAAAATTATCGACTGAGGTGTTGACAACAACGGTATCGACTTTGAACTGGTGGTACCGCGCAAGTCTTTTATGCTGCTCATCTCCCCCCCCAAGAGCTCACCGATGGAGCTGCCCCATGAGTTCCAGCCGAAACTCCTGAGCAAGCTGCTGTCTCTCTTGGATGACGGGTCCACGCCGATGACGCCTCCGCCCTGACCGCCCACCACGGCCTTCCGCTTCACCTGCTCAAAAGGTCCCAGGTTGATGAGCGATCCATCTAGAGTAAAAGACCCCTGCACCTGGGCATACCCCATCATCAAGGTCTCAGGCATCTTTGCTTGGCTCAGGACGGAGAAGCCCGAGCCGCGTCGGAAATGAGGCGGTCGCCCCCCGTTCCGCAGAGGCTGGGCTACGTATTCGGAAGCCAGTGTCTCGCTCGAGTTGTTACTAAGGGAATAAAACTCCCCGCTGCTTCTTGGTGTCCCTCCAGCTATACTCGCTGCGGAAAGTATTCGGGCTGCCGGAGCCGCGGCGTGTTCTGTGATGGTCGGAACAGCGTCTTTCGCACGGATTGGAAGGGTGGCGGCAGCGCCCGCCGCGCCCGCCGCGGACACGGGTGCAGCATGGTAGTCGTCGTCTGGGGCCCCTAGCGGCATATCTCCAGGACCAGACAAGGGCGAGCTGATCATGGGAAACTTGAAATCAGGAATCTGACCTGAGGCTCTCCGGGGCGATTGTGTGCCTGCGATTGGCGAGTTGGGTGCCGTGGACGACCTGCTAAAGGCTTGCCTAGAGGGGGGGAACGAATTGTGGTTGAAAAGCGGCGAAGCTTGTGAGCCACCATACGGGCGCTGTGGCAGAGCAGCCGATTGTGGGCCATTGAGATGGCCTCCTCGTGGGGATATATGTAGACTCGCAGACCGGCCGTGACCCCGCGCGGGTCGTTGAGAAGATCCGCGGCCCCCATTGCTTTGCGACTGTTCGTCGGCGGTGGCTGCGGAGGCTATCGATACAATGGAGAGTGACCGCTTGTGAGCATGGCCTGGTTGGGTAGACGGAGGTGCTTGCGGCAGCCAGGGCGTCACGTTGCTCTTAGAACGGGACCTATTGTTAGCTGGCATGCTCAAGGAAACGCTCGACCGGTGCACACTGCTATTGCCCCTGCCCAGGGATGACGGTGCCAGGCCATTGCTGAAGTTGGGCTTTCGCGGCGTGCCCAGTAACGGCGAGGGCTGCCTCGATCTGTCGGCTTGGATGGAAAGGTGTGGTGGTTGCTGTTGAGGCGGTCTCGCGATGTTCTTGAAAGTGATCCGGCATGTGATGTCCTCGCCAGCAAACACCGTCTGGTCGTTCCAGTGGATGAAGACGCGAATGTTGCCCGGGGGTTCGGCCGACATGATGGGAGGCCGAGAGAGCACCCGCTCAGTCGTTCTGTTCGGGTCGGACAGCAGATGGTGGTCTTGCGTTGGAGTCGAGGCCGCTCGCTGTCTGTCCACTGGGTTATCAATCCAGCGGAGTGACGTTCCAAAGTCATACACGTCGCAGCCGCATGGTTGTCCAGCTCAAGGGCCTAGAAGAGCCTTTCTCTGGAGCATTGGCCGATGGAGTGATCAGCCAAGAGTTTCGTTGCGATAATGATTCGAGGAGCTGTTGTTGGATGTGCAACAAAGTAGAGGTGTGTCCGTCTCCCGTGTTCCCGATGCGCGTTGCATCGCAGGCAGGACATCCAACCAGAGCAGCAGCAGCTAGCAGGGGCCAGAGGGTACCGAGTACCGAGTACGTACGTATCCGTACTCCGTACACACATCTTAGGCAGGTGGATTGTACTGTGTGCTGGATGCGGCAAGCACGGTAGTTAGCGGCCAAGCTCTTACCCCTTTTATTATCCGACTTACGGATACCAACTGCATAACTACATACTCCTCAACTACTCCGTAGTACGGCTGTACTTGCCAAATGCCGCCCGCCGTCTCACTGAAGTAGTGCCCGATTGGCAGAGCGCATGTAAAAAGAGCAAAAAGCAGTCGCCGAATTTGACCGTCGAATCAGGTATTTCCAAAAGTCTCATTGTAGCTGCGCCCACTGAGCTGCAGCACGTAGTTAACTGAAGCGGTAGTTACTTGCTCTCCATGCAATGTCGACAAGCGGTGCTCTAAACCCAGGTCCACCTCGACTTCTCATCCTCCCCGTGGTATCATGGATTGATTATAACCGTAACAGAGAAGAACCCGAAATGTCATGTATGCCCGGAACGCCATCGAGTCTACCTCAAAACACTGCCTCTTGCCGGCAAAGAAAACAAAAGAAAAAGAACCCAGACACCTACGCCTTCCCACAGTTCAACTGCTTGCGCTCGTCGTCCCATTGACATATTATGTCTGCTGCGCGTGCAATGCGCTATCTAAGCCAAGAAATAATACTGTATAATACGTAACGAAACCTCAAGACGTGTGAGAGACTTCAGCTCGAGTCGTTTGTAGTTGACGAGCTGGTCCCGGATGAACTTGGTCGTTGGTTGGAAACGAGATCCTCGTCTCTTTCCAACGGATGGCTGTTGAGGCGCAGTTTCTTATCAAGCATTGTCATTAGCCGAGTGGAATATTGGTCAAGTATGCCGTCCAACATGGCATCGCTCATGGTTAGGCTCTGCTTGGCTCTATCGCCTAAAGCGAGTGATGTGAGGCGGAGTTCTTGATCCAGTTCGGCCAGCACCTCCGTAGCGACGGGATCTGCAGATCCCAGTTTCTTTCGATAAGCCCGGAGTATCCGCACCGCCTGCTCTGTTGCCATGTTTAGAGAGCCGAATGCCTTGGCGCTTGCGGAGCTCTTGGTTTTTTTCGGATGCAATACCGGCAACGAGGGGCGCCTAGCCCCCAGCTGTGATTTGGGGCTGGTCGTGGGTGGGCTTCCTGTACGGCTGTCGGAGGACAATCCTCTGGATGGCGTGTTGTTGGCAGATGATGGCCTGTAGTGACCCGCACTGGCCGGCGTTTTCGCCACTGCTGCTGCTGCTGCTGCTGCTGAAGACAAATTGTACAGGGAGCGCCGCTTCGTCAGAGTCCGAGGAGGTGAGCGCTTACCCGCCGATGACGAGGGTCGCTGAAACTCGGCAAGCTCGGCTTTGGACAGCACGCGTCTCAGTGGAGGTCGAGATGATGCAGAGCAATCCTTCACGGGCGAAGGGTCGCGGCAAGAAGAACCAAGCGTCGACTCCTGGACCTCCAGTCCCCATATCATGATTGTTCCGTCTGACCCCACGCTGACAAGTTTCGTAGCGTCACCTGCTTCTTCTTCCAAGAGGGCCACGCCATTGATGGCCTCAGTATGACCCCACTCTCTGTCTATGAAGGTCCCGCTGAGGCTATCATAGATCCTGACCGATTTGTCTGTATTGGACGAGCCGAGGAGGAAAGCCGGTCCTCGTTCCACTGCCGGCCGATGAACCAGAGATTCTATCACAACAGATTCGGTACCCGCCTCATCCGTGCATTTGAACGCGTTGGTCAGCTTCCCGGTAGCGATATCGTACAGGCAGACTGTGCGATCCAGGAGTGATACGAAGACAGATCCACCACCTGTAGCCATTGCCATGGATGCCGGGGACGCCTTGAGCGAGAGGGAACGTGCTGGGATCGCAGCCATCACGTCTGGCTCGTCATCCTTGGACACCAAATCATGTATCTGAAGTGACCTGTCGAGCGAGCAGGAGATGACTTTGTCTGGGGAGGGAATAAGGACTTTGACCACCTTGGCAGCAAATTCGAGAGTCTGGAAGAGCTCGAATTTCCCATCGCTGGTCTTTTGGAAGAGTTGTGCTGTGCGATCTCGGGCGCACGAGGCAATCAGAAACTTCGTGCCATCTTCGTACGTGGAGATTGCTTGGATGTCGGAAGTATGGGCCTTCGTGTCGGACACACATTTTGTTGTAGCATACTCGATCACCTTGAGAACACCCAGCTTGTCGCCCGTGACAAAGAATTTACCACCTTTGGAAACTTTCACGACGGTCAACTGGTTAACCGGATCGCACTCGTTCTCAGTGACTGCTTCATCAAGAGGCACAATGAAGGAGTCTTTCATCTTCCCATCCACATCCCATAGGACAATGTTTCCCGATGCCGACCAGGTGTAGAAGGATGCGCCTGCTTCGTTTGGCTGAGAAAGCGCTTCGACTCCCAGCACAGCATCGTTTGGCCCTGGGAGCTGCGTTCGAGTTACAATCGTATCCTGCTGCCCGGGAATGTAGGACGTGTTCCAAATATCGATGGAACGATTCGTGTCAACCGTCACCAAACTATCCTTGATGAATCCCAAGGCCAGAAGGCCCGTTGTAGAACTCGTCATCTTTAAAACGCAATCTGAGCGCTGCTGTAGCATTTGGTCCAAATCAAGAGTTGCGAAGCTGCCCATCTTGCCACCCACATAGACGACTCGGTCTCTAATGGTGACACATATGGCGGCAAAGCCTATCTCCAGGACCTTGATCAGCTTCGTCTGTTTGGCTGTGTCGTCAAGAAGACAAACGTCACCAGCTTCGGAGCAAACGATCGCACGTGTTTCGTGAATGGCAACGGCACACGAAAAGGTGGCTTCCAAGAGGCCGCCAAGAAGAACGTTCCTCCCTGGCAGCGATTTCTGAATTTGGATCGGTGAGGGTGAGCCTGTATCGCCCGGGAATCGCTGCTTCATAGGAGATGGCGCCTGCGCCTCGTCGACCCTCCAGACCTTCACATGACGTACGCCGAGAGTCACCAGATTGTTGCCCATCCATATCACGCCCTTGATGGAAGAAGTGCACCGGTTCTGCTGAAAGAGCTTCGCGGCACCGGTCCTCGGATCGATGCGCCATATGTAGAGAAAGCCGTCGTTTGCCTCTCCCAGAGACGCCAGAAACCTCGAGTCTGGCGACCACGCCACAGCTTTCACACCATGCATGTGTTCGCTGATGGACACAAGCGGTGTGTCCGAGGAGGTATCGTCCAGTCGGAAAATGAGGACTCGCGGAGCATAGCCTGTCTCGCCCACGGCCAGAAACCTGCCTTCGCGGCTCAAGGCCAGGCAAGTTGCAGCTTTGATCCGCTCCCTGCTTGTCCATGTTTTGGACGAAGCGTCTGACCAATCACTCGTGGCGCTATAAGAAGAGTCCCTCGGCGGAATCGGGGCCCGGTTCCGGCTGTCGTTGGCTCTGGGGGTAGACAATGGTGAAGAAGGTGAGTACGGCAGAGTGGGTGTGTTGTAGGTAGGGACGGCAGTTGGGCGGGCCCTGAAGAAGCGTTGCGTATAATCGATGCCTTCTACATCCACAACGACGACGGCCCCGCCCGTAATATAGGCGAAAGACGACTGCGCGGCATCGAAGCCAGTAGGAGAAGCGCAGGTCGTGCCGACAACTCTCTTCAGGGACAGTCGTGACTCTGCGAGAGCCCGTCCGCGGGGTAGTCGGGCGGGTGGCTGAAGGAACGGCGAGCTTGAAGGCGTTAATCTAAGCCGGTTCGAAGGAGTAGTGGCCATCTTAATGCCATTGGTGTTGAAATAGGAAACTGGATTTTGAGATATGGTCGGTGTATTGCTGTTGGTGTTGTTGGTGTTGATGGTGCTGATGGCGGTGGTGGTGGTGGTGGTAGTAGCGGCAGTAGTAGTAGTAGTAGTAGTAGTAGTAGTACTACCAGTAGTAGCAGTTCAGGATGCTGTAGTACCGACTTGTTTAACTTGTGCGACTTGCTAGCAGAACGAGGCATGGATAACGTGCAAGGAACTGGTCAAAGGAAGAAGATGGGCGGACGTCGCGTCCAGTGGGAGAGATATAAAGCAAGTGCAAAATGTCTATGAACGCTTCATGATGTCAATTGGCCGCTGCAACGAATCCAGCTGCAAAGGAAGGACATGACATGTCTCGAGTCTTAACTTACAAGGACGTGAAGGCAAATATTCCCGGGGACGAAAGAAGCTTTAGCAGTGCATGGAGGACGGATTGGTCCGATGGTGGAGAGCCGGATACAAAGACCGTTTGCGACGATGGCCGGTCAGGGCGTAACTAGACGATGTGATGCAGCAATGGAATGGAATGCAGGCCTTCTTCCAGACTCCCCGCGGCCAGAGATGAGGCTTGAATTAGACTCCCGGAAAGAGAGATCCAGAGATAGAGGAAGTGAGTGTTTC
This sequence comes from Arthrinium puccinioides, assembly GCA_022414665.1. NCBI lineage: Eukaryota > Fungi > Ascomycota > Sordariomycetes > Amphisphaeriales > Apiosporaceae > Arthrinium > Arthrinium puccinioides. Next base: position 2,365,058 of record JAIUNF010000005.1, read on the forward strand.
GTGGAAGGCTAGCAGGCCATACCATACGTTACGGATACTCCAGCTGGAACCCCCCGATCAACTAACTTAACTACCGACCAAACCCCATGATGCTGCGGTGTGGTCGGGTGCGCTCAACCAGCTAAGGGCAGCAGAACAGCCGACAAATCCGGACTAGCTTCTTGGGGTTTTTTCTGTTTTCTGGTGGAGCTGACCCTGGCCCACTGGGATCAGAAAGCCGGGAGCGGCGAGAGTGCTGGGGATCTGATTGGCATTCCTTGAGCTGGGTCCCCGCCCACGGTACTACTTACTACTGTGTACTGGGACAGTACAGTGGTTAGTACTTGGACGCTCAGGCAGCCCTGAGGATCCCTTCCTCTTGCAGTGTGACGAATGCATGTCGCTATTCAAGTCGTTGCACGCTCCCAGGCCCGGGTGTTCACACGGCTTTTTTATCTGCGGATAACTACCTCCGTAGTTACAGGTTCGATCCCAAGAACTTGCCGAGTCCCCGTTGGGTGCTGCAAGAGCATCTCAGTACAACTCAGTACAGTCTCTGTCTCAACCGAGAGCTGCGCTCCTACTACGACAATTATTTGGCTTACGTTGAACCCCGAGGTCTCCAGAGCTCGAGCCCTAACTAACGATAAGCTCGTTGTGTTTAATGAGTTTGCAAGGATCCATCCAATCGCTGATACCGGGAACTCTGCAAGAAACCAACATGGGGGGTGGTTGTCAGTTGACCCTATCAACGCGAGACAAGACCGAACCAACGCTGAATCAGCATCAGTGTGGTTGTCAAGATGCGTAAAAAGGAACACCAGTGTTGCACTACTTGGTCATGTACGGGGGAATATGGGCATCGATGAATGGCGATTGGTCTCGACCGACCAAGACAAGGCTTGCTTCTGCTCACCTCTTGCCTTGGGGTTTATGGCAGCTCTTGCGGCATACGAGGACGTTGACCGTTGAGTAATATGCAATCGTTGATCAATGTTTAGTGAGTATACAGTGGATGGCACGGTACACTACTTTAATGCATTGTACCGGGCGAACAAACACAGCCAGCCCAGCGGAGTCCAGGCCGTGGGGCGGGCTTCCCAGATCAGAGCAAACGCCCGCCCAGTTTCCGCTGCGTACTCTCTTCGTCCTCCTTGTAATCGGCTTCTTTCCAACGAGGGACGAAAGGATAATATGTTTTGGGGCCCCTCTTGACATTCCAAGATCGATCGCGAGTGACTCCCTCCTCCCTCCACCTTTTGGGTGGCTTCTTGCCTAGCTCAGCCATCTGAGCCCATATAGCCTTGCCACGGTTGAACCAGCGCTCCTGTCGTTTCTCCTCCTCTTCGGCGTTCGGAACCCATTTCGTTCTCAGTATGCGCCGGATGACTTCGGGCGATACCTCAAACTTCGTTGCCAGCACGGGAGTGGTAAACTCCTCCGGGAATTGCTGATGCAGGGCTCTGATTCCGTCGAGCGCGTCGGGGGAGAGCCGTTTGCGAGATGTCCATCCTTCGGGAAACTTCTCCTTGAGCGCACTCTTCTGTGACATCCAGTCCTCCCTTTTCGGGGGTCTGCCTTCGAACCTTTCATCATTATTGGAGTCCCGCGCTGTAATCTTGCTCCTCTTTAGTCGACTAGGCCCACCGAGTGACGGTTTGGACCTCGAATGCGCCTCGTGTCCGTGTTCGCGTTCGAATGTTTTTCGGTGGACAGACGGGTCTTCGACGGTCGATCTACCTAGCTCGGCTGCAAGCACATCGATGGAGGCATCTGAAAACTCGAAGACGGCGCCGTGGCCACTGGCCGCGTCAAAATCGAGGACGGGGATACTGGGGTCCGACTCCCTCCCCGCATCCGTGATATTCGTAGCTCTGGGTGCAACTGGCAGCGTGTCCGACGGGTCATGTGCTTGGCCGCCTGGTTGAGGGGAAGGGGTGGCTCTGGACCGAGGAGCTTCGCGTCGATCCTGCCTTGGGTACAAGATTGCCGAGGCAGAACTGAAAGGTTTCACGAGACCATGGTGATGGTGTGTGCCAAGGGCTGCCCCCTCGAACTGGCGTGTAAATCGTGGATGCGTAGCGGCAGGTACTTGTACCTGTGTTATGCTCTGGACGAAGATGCGCAGTGATGAGGAGCGACACGAACAAATCATGATAAGTTTGATAATGACACGACAGCAGGAAAGAGTAGCCTGGTTCGCGATTTTCTTGGACGACGCAGGACTCCCTGAAGCCGAAGATTTTCCTTCTGCACTTTTTGAGCTTGGGCTCTAGACGCGCCCGAGCTCAATTTGAACAAAGTAGTTCAGACTGCAGCGTGACGTCCGCTTGCCTGTTGGCGCATGCCAGGCCTTCCCTACCACCTTACATAAGCTGCATTGGTAGTGGACTTTGCCCCTCTTTTGACCGTTAGTACGGATGTGTTAGGCGAAAACGTGGGGAACGTCTTTGCAATCGGTCTCTTTCGTCCGATAGTGTTCCCATTTGCCATCGCCCGCTCCAGAGATTGCCGTCAGATCCTTGATGATTCATGGATCGAGTACCGTAGACGGAAGGCTGTGTGGGGTCTGCCCGAGGGACAACGCCCAAGACTCAAGATGCAAGTTGCCTCGGCATCTTCAATTTGGGACGCAACTTTCGGTTCACGACTGACGAGGTGGTTTCCTATTCCGGTCGTCTCGACCTCTCCTTGACCATCGGCTTTGTCGGGTCTGTATGATGGAAGACACCACAACGCTGGTGCCGGCGGCATACTACGAACCCCTAACTATGTGCCTAAAAGGTCAAGTATCTCAAGCGATCGGTTTAGAGGTCACTCACTGGTGTTGCTTCCCCTTACTACTTAGCACCAAGGACCTCGGTAGTTATGCGTTACAGGTTAAAGGTGTGTATATAGTCCCAGTCCACTCTGTTCAGTAGAGAATTATTTCCAGTTGTCGGCTCTGTCAGTTTCTCATGCTTTGCCATTCCCACACAATCTGCTCCTTCTCTGTTCCGCCGAGCATCCGTTTCGTTTCGAACAGCCTGTGAGTTTGGTTTGAGCTCGGTGCCATGGGGATCTTCACGACGGATCCGAGCTACAGGACAGCCTGGGGGCACACGTTCAAATGGACACCCCAGCACCTTGGACCAGAGCAGCTGCGCCCCTAATTCGTACGTACGATACTGTCGCTGCAGACGCCATGGACTGCCTGGATGAGACTGTCCCGCCTGTGCCGCTGGAGTACAGGCGGAAGGATATCCAGGACAGCTACGAGCCGGCGGAGAAGAAGAAATATCGAGACCTGTTCAAACTCGCCGAGGAACACGCCAAAACAGACGAAAGAGTCGGGAAGCTGTGGGACGAAGTCAATACCGTACCCGAGTGGGTGAACTGGGACCAGATCGAGAGAGGTCAAAAGGTGTTCTGGCGTTATGGAGGACCGGCCATCACCGCAGTAAGTTGCTTGCGAAAACGAGCTTGTTGCCCGACCTCGTTCAACTAACCCGCAGTAGTTGACCTTTCATTCACTTCTGGGTGGTATGGGCAGCGGGCGGGTAGTTGAGACCCTTACCCGTACGGGAGGCTTCGGAGCCAACGTGGTCAAGCGACGACTCCTTGAGACCGTCCAGCACACGTTCGGCGTGCACAGGTGTATAGAAGCCGTCAAGCCAGGAGGTGAGGCGTGGGAGTCATCCGTCCGCGTGCGGCTCCTGCACACATCAATCCGTAAACGCATCTTGCAGCTGGCGGACGCGAACCCCGAGTACTACGACCGGGAGAAATGCGGCGTGCCCGTCAACGACCTGGACTGCATCGGCACGATCAACACCTTCTCTGCCGCTCCCATCTGGCTGGGCTTCCCGCGGCAGGGTATTTGGCTCCGCCAGCAGGAGATTGAAGACTACCTGGCCCTCTGGCGATGGATCTCCTACATCATGGGCACACCGCACGACTGGTTAGCGACGCCGCTGGAGGCCAAGCGCATGATGGAGTCGCTCCTCGACTCGGAGATTGAGCCCACTCAAAAGTCGGACGTCCTGGCGAACAACATCATCACCGGACTCGAAGGGCACATGCCGACGTATTCGTCGCGTGGCTTCCTCAACGCCGAGGCGTACTGGCTGAACGGCAGCGAGCTCGCGTCGGCGATGAACATTGAGAAGCCAAGTCTGTATCACAGGACCCTGGTGCTTGGCCAATGCATGTTCTTCATGATCATGGCGTATGCCAACCGGAGTTTTGCCCGCTCGGACGAGCAAAACATTGCGGTATGTTCATCACTTATGTATCATACCCCGTCTATTTTCATCCCTGCCCTGATCATCCGTCTCGGGTCGAAAGCATTTGAAACATACTACGTACACAGTACTATGGCGACTGTCCCACCTGTTAGCGTTTCACAGCTGTGTCTCCTTGGCACGTTTTGTCTATTCTTCTTCTTTCTCGACCACTCGGCTTGTTTGTTAGAGATGCCGCCCAAACGAGACGAGAGCCGTCTCACAACCTCTCCCGTGCAATGACATGAACCCAGTCAACGAACACACGCGTTCCCTGGTCCCCGGCCCGCTCCCCCTCCGCCAAACGTTTCCCATGGTTGGTTCCTCCAGATCTCAAATCGCTAACGCGCTCCAAATATAGCTCACGCGCAAGATCCTCTACAAACTCATCGTCGAGGACAAGTCCCGGGGCGCGCTTGGCTACAAGGCCACCTTCAGCTTCAAGTGGATCCCGGACCTGAACAACTGGGCGACGCCCAAGGGCGAGCAAGACCCTGTGCGCGCGAGGCGATCGGGGATCAGGTATCCCGGCATGGAACGCACGGCGCTGATCACTCTGTGCTTCGTTGGGGCTGTGGTGGGCTCGAGCATATGGGCGGGTTTTCGGCTCGTGCGCGCGCTGGGAGGAGATGGCATCGGGGCCGCTGCGTTGGGCAAGAGGATTGGGGCTACGATGATGGGGGCGTTGGGACGAGACCAATAAGGCATAGATTGGCTGAAGTGTAGCCGTTGGCTTTGGTGAATGAATGGTGACTATAGCATTGGACGATTTCGTTAACGGCGGGCCGGACAGTCGCAGTAGCGTTGGCTGATGATGAATCCTAAAAACTCTCTAGCATGATTCCATTCCGTCTATCAACTATCACCTCGAAATGTCATTTCACATACATGGCAGAACCATCATCGTGGAGAGTCTACGGACGCACACAGATGGATAGCTTTCAGCGAGTTTCTATTCCCTAATCAACTCGCACACTGTGATGTGCACATTGGTACTCGCTCCATAGTACGTATGAAGCTTGTCTGGCTAGTCTTGTTGTTCTAACTCTACCGACGACTTTGATCTGCAAAGCCTCTGCCGAATGAACGAAATCGATGATGCCGTGACACCCTGCTGCAAAAAAAGAAAACCCCGGATCGACTTGACCACCGTCTTCCAAACGCCGTAACGACCAAATGCTATGAGAATACAAAACGAAAGAAGAAAACACCACTTTTGATACCCAGAAACTATGCAACGGCCCATCATGACTCCATCAGCTCCACCGGAGGACGGGTAGTATGCGCGAAGATCGGCTTATCGCTCGACAGAGGACTGGGGTCAAGCTCCATCGGGTCGTCGGTCATGTCGTCGACGGCAATGCAGGGAAGAGCGGGGCTGCTGCCCTTGCTCTCTTGAGGCTGGAAGATGAGTGTGCTGCTGCGGCTACGCGTCCGGGCAGAACCGGCATCTTGGGGAGAGACGGGCGACATGGGAACAGCCTCGGGGCGGTGGTGCAGCTTGGCGAGGGCGGCAGCCAGATCGTCGGCATGGACCTGTTTGTTGGGCGCATCCTCCATCGTCTGCTCCCAGCCGTGCGGGGGCGAGGGCGGTGGGCTGATGAAGAACAACTTGCCAGCGTCGGGAAGCGCGAGGTGCTTGTCGGCGCCAAAGTTCAGTGGAGTGTGCTGGCCGAAGTAGACGCGGCAGCGCTCGCCCAAGACGGCCTCTCCGTCCCAGATCTGGCGCACCTTGATGGCGGCCTGCTCGTCCTCAAAGGACACCACGATGCGGCGGAAGGACTTCAGTGGTGACCAGGTGTGGATGGGCGACGTCGTCGAGATCAGGTCGCGGATGGTCTGGAGGTTGTCTGGGCGGAAGATCTCGAGGTCTTGTAGGTTGGTGAAGAGGAGCGTGTTGGTGGGCGGCGTCGGTTGTGTGAGCGGCGGCAAGTTTGAGAGGTCCAGCTTGAGCGATGCTATCGAAGAGGCTCTGGAAGCTCTGGTGGATGTGGGCGCCGAGAGCGACGACGTTGATGAGGCTGACATGTCCATTGCCATGGTAGAAGGTGAAGTGATGAGGGTGGGGGAGAGGCGGATTCTGGCAGATGCAGTCCGAAACTTGCAGAAGTAGTATTGTAGATGGTGTAGTGTGCAGATTGTATGCCGTAGAGTAGTAGTAGCTGGTTGTGCGGTTTGCAGTTGAGATGTGGAAGCAAAAGTTCTATGTGAAGGGTGGGCAACGGCGCAAATATGTACCTCCGTCGAAGGTGGCTGCGTTGAAACAGATCGTTGGACCGTTTAGTGTTGGCTGGGAGTATCTCCGTAGCGAGAGAGATGGCATCCCTGCATTTGCATCGCACCGCAAGCGCGCACCGCAGGGCCGCAGCACGCTAGCAGCACCAAACTAACCCCACGGGCCCACTCGGGCTTGGCTTGGTTGGTTTGGCCAGCCTCCGACTGCTAAGAAACCATTTACCTTCATTATAACAAGCGGTTAACGTTACAGGGGGAGGCTGTGGATTTTGGGTTCCCATACTCAATATCTGCTCGAGCCACTTGGTAGTCAAGTCGATCCCAGCACATCCAATCTTGTTGCGGGGAAACCATAGAGGCACTGCAAAAGAGGGATATTCGCTACCTGGTATCCGTACTCCGTACTCCGTGCTGATAGTGCAGTAACTACGGAGTATCCGTACATACGATCGGACGGACCTCTACTACTCCGAATGGCGTAGTTATCTACTTACGTACCCGCCCAACCTCTCGCGTTCAGCCACAGCCCATGACGACTAACAAAGGGCAACTCTGGCGCGGAGAGAACACAGGTCGCCCATCGTGTCATCCTTGCCGCGGCAGCTGATGGGCGCGGTGGTCATGGAGACCGGGTCACCTGGATGGAACCTACTGCAGTACGTACTACTTAGTACTCCGTACGTACAGCATCTCTTACGTCAGATAGCCAAGCATCGTCTTCATCCAATAATTGTCAGCGCAGCAGGTACGAAGTCATGGATCACAGTTGGTTTGCATCAAAGTGCCGCAAGTCGCCGGTCTGTTACTTGAGCCAAGAAGCTTATCTGTGTTGGATTTCGCTAGTTGCTGTGTATGGAGTATGGAATATCCCATTGTTCTGATCGGCGCTTTATTACCTAACGTGCCACTAGGGTGAAGTATGCATGTACCCTTTGCCGCCATCATTCTTACAAAGTAACTAGTTAACGTTACTACGAAGTATCCGTACTTTGTACTACGGCACTCCGTAGTGCTCCAGTCTGGTCGCTACAGTGGTACGCACTTTGGGTACCCACAGGAGATGGATGGATGGACACTGGCGTTTCGCCTTCCACCAATCCACTAACAAACTCCCTCCCTCTGTACGGTTGACCACCTAGCACTTCTACTCTCGAGGCCTCTCCTTCAGTGATTGTTTCACATCGCTGCGACTGGACAAACGTTGAAACATTACGACCCTTGCGTGGAGATTTCGTCGGCTGCATCATCATCGCTCGCCTCAACAGAAACAATGCGCCGAGATATTACGAAGCCGCTGTGGCCGCTAAACTTTTGCACAGCCTCAATAACACTTGGCTACCTCAGTCAGCTTCCAAGACTCGAGTTGCCTCGCCGCATTGTCGTAAGTTGGTTATCGGGTTCCCATCACAACCCGTTACGCTCGGATTCGCTGCCCTCCGTCGAGTCGTATCCCCTCCCCCCCCCGGCCCAGCGCGGTCTTTATCCCGAGTGCTACAGAGTACGGATACTTTGTGCTACTTCCACTTTTGCCTCATCTCCGGATTCTCGAGTAGTCAAGTGCCCAGAGAGAACACTGCCCCCTTCCTCAACAGGGAGTCAGTACGGAGTAACGTTTGGTACGAAAGCATCACTCAGTGGCGGCTGCGAAGCTTCGGCTCGGCAGTAATTAAAGCCATTGACGACCTTGAGACATCCGTCATTCAAATCATTTGAGGAGCCCCTGTCCTCTTTGTCTTCACTGTTTGGCAATATTGAACTTTCGCCTTCAACGCTGCCAACAAGGATTTGCCAAGGGAGGGGGTGCTCGTGAGAAAGAAAACTCTTCGTGGCATAGCCCCCTCCCAATCGCCGGCCGGATGAGAGGATAGCCGCAGTTTGGTAACGTCTTCGCAATCGTATCTCTCACCTGCCCAATCCGACACTCATGACTCTCGACGCAATCATCTTGTAGAGGTAGTCAGCAGCACCAGCGAAGCGAGTTTGACATGTGTCAGTCGTCACGATCAACGTAAACAAAGATGCCCGCATGTTTGGAAGTTGTTCTTCCGCGCTAGGTCATTGGAGCAGAGCATCCCCTGAACACAAGAGTAGTCATCTATCACCTGGGGTTACCCATCCAATCTACCTGGTCTGAAAGATGATCGTCGATACTCTATTGAAACCAGACATGGACGCTGGAGCTCCTCTGGGGTCTGCAGCACGACTACCTGAACGCGTACGTACTCTGTCTGTACTACAGCGTAGTTACGGAGGGGACGTAACCGGTCTCGGTCCAGAGTTGTGTGACCATGCGAGCAGAACAAACATGCTGATAAATCTCGGTCATTACAGTTCCGTTCGCCTTCAAGATAAAATGTGTTCTAACAAGAGCCATCTTCCAAAGCAGACAGACCTCTTGGAAATCCGATGCTCCGCGACGTACAGATACTGCCTCGCTGGGTCCGTTCCTCGTAGGCGGGAGATGCCGGACCACGGTCGATCACGTACGTCCGCCCCCTCACGTTGCATGCCCTTGTACTCCCCGTATTGGCGCAATGATTCTGCAAAGACTATTCTAGAATCCGTTTGAGACAGATCCGTCGTTACTTGGCTCTGGACGGTGCTTGCTCATCCTGGAGGTAATGTCTATTGTGCTCTTGAAATCGACAAGTCGCATGGTCTGGAAATATAAGTCAAGTCAAGTAGACGATGGTAGGAAGAGGCTGAAATGTTTGCCAGGCCAGAAAACCCTTGGTGCTTCTATAATTGGTAATTAGTAGACGGTCTCCCACAGCTGTCCTGACCCGGCTCCGTGGACTAACAATACCCCAAACCACATATCTTCACTTCCAAGAGAGCAATTCACCAGCCCGAAAAGCAGGGGCTTTTCCGTCAGACATGACGAGTATTGGATCGAGACGCCATTGCGGTCTGGTTTGTCCTTGCACAAGAAGGGCAACAACGGAAACACAACACACAACCCGGAAAAGAGTTACCAATCGTTTACAGGCTGGCGTGTTGGCAGGCTGACAGGCAAGAAAGACCATCGGGGCCTGTCGTTATGCCAGCTCAGCCTTCCTCGTTTGGCCCAGAGTTGGAATATGGGGTGGCTCCGACATAAAAAAGGGTAACATATCACAAGGAGCAAATCGATATACGTCGTCTCGCTGGTTGGTACACCACCAGTCGACTATCTTCGCTAGCGAAAAGGTGGCCCTGTCCTCTACTGTGTTTCCGGACCGGCTCAGCTTGCCCGTCCAGTATGAGAGGGCTTCCTCACAGGTCACCTGCGACCGCGCAGGGCAACCCTCCTTTGCGGGCTACCTGATCTCGACACCGTGTTTCTCAACAAGTGCTTTGGTAACCTGATCATGCAGATCGTTGGCCTCGACGTTCGTGAGCGTCCGCTCAAGACTGCGGTAGTTGATGCGGTAGCACATACTCCTGCGACCGGTCTTGGGGTGGGTGAACTCGTCTGTCAACTTGACGTCCTCGACAACATCGCCGGCAACACCTCTCACAATTTCCATGACGTCGTTCTCATGGAAATCGTGGCTGTTAGCCTTCGCGCTGTTACCACCTGCAGCAGAAGTAGACTTCAACCAGAAAGAGACGTCCTTGTAGCAACCGGGGTGTTTGGAAAACGACACGAATCGCCTCAGGGTGTCGAGGTCATCTGACACCCCCGCAAACTGACTCGAAAACCTCTCATCGCTGGACCAGAACAGCCGTATATCCGGTATTTGGAAGAGCAACATGGCAATGCGGTCCAGTCCGGCGCCGAACGCCCAACCTAGCTGGTTGGGAACGCCGGCGTTGATATACAACTCCTGCTTCACCACTCCGCAGCCCAGTACTTCAAGCCAGTCTCCGCCCCAGAACACCTCGAGCTCCCAAGAGGGGCTCGTGAAAGGGAAATAGGCCTCGACCCAGCGCACCTTGAGGGGCTCTTGCCGGAAGCCCGGATCCGCGCTCTTGGCCGCCTGCGACGCCCGACGGAAGATCTCAGCCACCATGAGTTCCAAACTCCGCTTCAGATGCGCGCCGATAGCCTCGGCCTCAGCAGCGCCGTGATGGTCCGTTTGGAGGGGGTTTCGCTCAGCGTGGAAGGGTGGGTTGGGGTCCTCGACCTTCATATCGTGCTTCGGGAGTTTTTCTATGTCCGCCCAGACAGCAGCCGCGACATCTCCACCAGGGACGCTAGACCGATCCCAGCTACGTGCACCCTCCATCTGGTGGAATATGGGGTAGTGGCTGCGGTCGATTTCATCGCGGCGGTAGACGTCGGCGCTGATCAGGTAGCCGGGCGAAAGGTTGGCGCGAAAGGTATCGGCCTGGTGCGCCGATGTGTGGGTGCGCAGGAGCGTGGTCGCGTTGATATAGTAGGTGTCGCTCTTGGCGCGACCTGGGTGGTCCTTGGGGAAGCCCAGCGAGTCGAAGTTTTGATGGGTGGAGACGACGGGGTTGAAGGTGTTGTGGTACTTGTATGTGGGTGTCGGGAAGACGGACTCGATGATCTGACGGGTGATGTAGACCGGATGATCCTTCTGCAAGTGCAGACGGCGCGAGACGTTTGTTAAGACGTTCGCAGGCGTATTGAACCACTTATCCGTCTGGTATGTTGAGCCGTCGATCTCGACCGTTGCTTCTTTGGTCGGTCGGTGAAGATTGGAGGTGCTTGAAGCTGGTCGGTGTCAGGGGGGGACTGGACCACACAGCATTTGTTGGCGGCAGCAGGCGAGTAGACCAACCTGAGGAGGAGTATCGCAGGCTCAACGCCCTAATACTATATCCTGCACTGCGTATAGATGCTCTACCTACACAGCGGCATATTCCAGGGAGCCGTGTCGCCCACATTGCGATAATTGCTCTGCGGAGTTGTCGCTCACTACCAAATGTCGTTGTTGGTGCTGCTGTTTGTTGTTGTTGTTTTTAGTTGCGACCTTGAAACTTTTGGCCGGCTTTAGTTCCGCGCCGAAGCTCTCCGTTCCGCCGATGCAATGCGACGCAGACGCGGCCAATCAGCGTGCCGGCAGTTCGGAAGTTAGACCAATATGCATGATGAGGTCAGATCCATCCAAATGAGATACCACGAGGGGTGTCCCACCGTTCATTGGTGCTTGCCGTTCCGGCCCTTCGGCACCCGCTCAAAAATTTAAGACCGGCGCATACGAAGTAACCATCGGCATTGGTAGTAGTCATCGCCATCTTTGCCGAGCCGCATACTATTTCATACTCCCTAAACCCATCTTCTCCATCCACCAGTCCTCTGCATCTGTGTATCAGTCTCATGGGTTGAGCTGAAGCACCTCCGTACCCGAGCCCGATATTTTGCTACGACTGCCAAGTCAAAGAATGAACCTGTTGACCTGCAATCTACGGACAACGGCGCTAGAAACGAACCATCCTCGTATGCGACGCTCGATTCCCCTGCCCCATTCGCGCACAACACCTCGAGGAGCCCTCTTTACATGGAACCCACCGTCTGCACAACTCAGAAGATGGCTACCCACGGTCTAGAAGTCGTGCCCCACGTGGACGGCGCGAAACTGGGACTTGACAAGCCCCTGCGCAAGAAGAACCCGCTGCCGAAGCCCGTCTACTACCCCTTCTGGTTCGGCGGCAGCGCCAGCAGTTTCGCCGCCTTCGTGACACATCCGCTGGACCTGGTCAAGGTGCGCTTACAGCTGCGCGCTGGCGATGCGCCCAAGAACATGACGGGCACCTTTGGCTACATCATCCGCAACGAGGGCCTTCTCGGTCTGTACTCGGGTCTGTCTGCGTCGCTGCTCCGGCAGATGACGTACTCGACGGTGCGCTTCGGCGTGTACGAGGAGCTGAAGCGCAACTACGCGCCGCAGGACCAGAAGCCGTCGCTGCCCCTCCTGCTCGGCCTCTCTGCCTTCTCCGGTTTCCTGGGCGGCATATCGGGCAACGCAGCCGACGTCACCAACGTCCGCATGCAGCAGGACCGGGCGCTGGCCATCACCCAGCAGCGGCACTACAAGCACGGTCTGGACGGCATGTACCGCATGCTGCGCGAGGAGGGGCCCAGGTCGTGGTTCCGCGGCGTGTGGCCCAACAGCGTGAGGGCCGCCCTCATGAATGCCAGTCAACTGGCCAGCTACGATACCTTCAAGACCCTCCTAATCCAGCACACACCCATGGGCGATTCCACCAGCACCCACTTCACGGCCAGTCTGATGGCCGGCTTCGTGGCCACCACTGTGTGTTCCCCCGTTGACGTCGTAAAGAGCCGCGTTATGAGCTCGACGGGCAAGCAAGGGCTGGTGAGCCTGCTGACAGAGATATATGCCAAGGAGGGCGTGACTTGGATGTTCAAGGGCTGGGTGCCAAGCTTCTTGCGTTTGGGGCCGTAAGTACATGCTCGTATCCTTTGTCGACAGAAAATCCGGATGGGTAACCAGCAGCCTGGCTAACACAGACATAGGCAAACCATATGCACGTTCCTTTTCCTCGAAGCACACCGCAAGGCCTATAGGCGGTTCAAGGGTATTCCGGAATCCAACTAAGCTTCCTGGTTGCACGCGAGTTGACAGCCCCTCCTTTTCAGGGGTTCACGACCACCGCATGTTTTAGACTTCATGGGATAGACGAGCAGGGCTTGAGATACCTCTGCCGTACTTTGGGTTGGCTGCATTTTTACAATCATGGCGTTGACGGTGTGGTGTGCCTTCACTTTTGCATAATAGGCGTTCGGGGTTGGGTATGTCAATTAGTTGGAGCTATTTAGTAGCTCGTCGGGTTATGCATTGCTACCTATCGAAGTGCAGGTAGAGAGGAAGACCCATGCAACGTTTGTGCTGGTCTCCTCGTGCAACAATATACAGGAGAATGCCTCGGTACTTGTGTGTTTTCTGGCACTTGCACCGATGCCCCGTGTCGTCTGATTACGGTGCTCTGGGACGGTGGGATTGCCTCCATCCTAGGCGCGTGCTCGGATCAGATTGTTGTACACGGCACATTTGTGCAGTCTTGTGCACCACCCAACTTCCCATTCCATGTGGTGTCGTGCGAGTACCGTCGTTTCTTGCGACGATAAAACTCGCCTGGATAATCCAACTACCAGCCTCCACCTTGTCCCGAATTTCCGTATGGCGTTTGACCGTACGGGGTGGTGCCTCCGCCCCAAGCACTCTGATTGCCACCACCACCACCATACGCAGTCGTATAGCCAGGCTGATCTTGCCAGCCGCCGCCCATGTTCGCATCGGGACTTCGAGGTCCGTCATAAGCACCGTTCATGCCTTCGTTGTCGTCCAGTCCGTGAATCAGCGACGCCAGCTTCCTCTGCAGCTCCTTGATGCCTTCTTGCACGATAGAATCCGGGTCGATACTGCCCACACCCTCGACCTCGAAATAGAATCTGTTGGGGACTGCGTCGTAGTCGAAAGGCTCCCCTTCTTGTGGGGGATCTTCCTCGTCGGCGTACTTGCTCTTCGGCCTAGTCATTTCGTGTTAGTCACGGGTCAACATTTGCTACTAAATAGTAGAATGCAGCTCACCATTCCGCAGCAGCATCCAATTCGAACCACATATCTGTATGGTCCAACTTGTTGTGTGGATCGTACTCGAAGCCCACGGCGGCGCAAGGTGACCACTTCGCGTGTTCCTTTGCGATACCCTTCTTCGCGATGCACTGTATATTCAACTCCTGGCCTCTCCGTAGCTTGCAAATCAGCGGTCCAAGACCGTCGGGGTCCGTAATGACGGGATTGCCGACCTGCATGTTAGGGCGATCGGCTCCCACCAGCAAATCCCGTGCGTAGACCTTCATGATTTCGTCCGAGGTGCAAGAGGCGTGCAGTGTGAGGATGACACTGCACTTGCCGCAGTACTGGTCGCAATCGCAGTCGCGCGAATACTCCATCTGCTCAACGCCGCGGGCGTCCAGGGGAATAAGTCCGAGTCGGTGGGCGATGAACTCGTCGGCGAGAACGGAGGAGTTGACAGCAAAGTTTACTAAATCGATGGCAACGGTCGCGACTTCGGATTGGATGACACGGCGGAGGGAATTTGCAAAAGAAATGTCGACGTTGCTAAGCTCGAAGTTGACATGTATGGGATCAGCCTACAAGAAGATATTAGTAAGTGCCCATGGCAAGCCAAAGTACGATTACACATTGTCATGCGGCATACTTCGGAGATCTTGACAGACGGGCCCAGCGCCTCGTTGTCCATCATCATGGTGTCGTACTCCATCTTGATGAACGGCGCTCACAAGCGCGCTTCGATGTAGGTTCGAAGTATGTGCGCGATGATAGGCCGGTGGGGTTTTGGGTTGTTGTTTAAAGAATTGCGCGTAGTAGGTGCTTGCGCTGATCTCGACGAGTTTCTGGGTGTACCGTGTACAAAGGTAACTAGGGTAGTAGTTACTATGCGACGGTAAGAAATCCGAAATTCCTCAAGGCTGACCACGGGAGCTATGATGGTCGGTGCGCCACTGTGGCTGTCAAGGCAAGGCTGAAGTCGGAGGAGGGTTGATTGGAATTGAACCACTAAACGAAAGGGACAGCCGGATTTTACCAATGGGCACATCAAAGTGGCAAGTACATGCACACAATTTAAACATATCCGATGGTTTCCAGAACAGGGTATATAATTGGGAGAGACGCTGCTGTCAATACTTCCTGCTGCAAACAGAAGTGTCGCTGCTCTTGCCGTGTGATATGAGGCTTGTTCGGCCCGGGCTTTGAGGATGAATGAGATGACCTCCGTCAGAACTGGGTTCACAGTTCACAGTTCACACAGGCAGCATGGATATGGCCGGTAGTTAGCGTAGGACAAAGATGGACCTTGACCCCTGCTAGTCCCGATTGAAGCCGAGATGGCCAAAAATTCTTATGACGGCTTGGAGCTCTCTCTTTCTTTGAATTTCCAGCGCCACCTGCATGCCATAATTCATCCATCCCAATTCTCTCCGCACACCCACGCCCACACCCACACGCTCGCGCACGCATACGCACGAATACGACCAGCCTCGACTCAGTCAGACCCACGCGCTCTACACCTGTCTACCATAATGTTCAAGCAAGCTCTGTCCACATCGTCAAGAGCCCTGCGCTCCAGCGCCGGTCTTAGCAGCCCACGACCTCTCTTCAGATCTCAGTTCTCTCCCGCTCCGTTAAGTTCGGTAAGAGCTGCGATACGATCAAACAGTCCCAGATGGTATAGCGACGTCGCAGAGAAAACAGAGGCAGCCCCTGCCAGCACCGAATCCGGCGATGTTGGAGAAGCTGCCGCTGCCGCTGCCGCTGCTGCCGATGCCAATTCTCCTTCAAGTGTAGAGGCCGAGCTGAAGAAGAAGCTGGAAGCTAAAGAGAAGGAGGTCCTGGACTGGAAGGTCGGTTAGCCCTTACGTCTGCGCAGCACCATGGAATATTGGTTGATTGACCCTACTTGATCTGCAGGACAAGGCCCTTCGCTCGGTTGCCGAATTTCGAAACCTCCAGGACCGCACAGCACGGGAGATGAAGACGGCTCGAGACTTTGCCATCCAGAGGTTCGCCAAGGACTTGGTCGACAGTGTGGACAACCTCGATCGCGCCCTGACGATGGGCGAGGAGAAGCTCAAGGCCCTCAAGGAGGGTGAGGCGGTAAACGAGGACCTCAAGAGCTTTTACGAGGGTGTAAAGATGACCGACGGCATCATGATGGCAACACTGGCAAAGCACGGCCTGGAAAGATTCGACCCCGAAGGCGAAAAGTTCAACGCCAACGAGCACGAGGCAACTTTCATGACGCCTGTGCCCGGCAAGGAGGACAACACCGTCTTTCATGTGCAGCAAAAGGGCTTCAAGCTGAACGGCCGCGTCATCCGCGCCGCCAAGGTCGGCGTCGTCAAGAGCCAGTAAATGTAACGATACGATCGGTGGGAACCATGTGATATAATCCCTGTACTACTATTACGAGTGCGTTGGGGTGGATGGCGTTGGGTAACGTCTGGATGGTGTACAAATATTATGCTCCCCTCAAAATGGTTGGTGGTAACGAGGCCACCAGCACTGCATGGCTGCTCCGCTTGAAGCAATCAGCCCCTATTTAGACCTTGGAACTTGGTTCACAAGTAAATTCTGGCTGCGATCGGCTTTAATCATGACTGAACAACTAACATTTTACCTTTAGTCGAACCCGCCTATTGCTCCTCTACGCCGAGATGCATCTCCTCTCGTGAAAGTGCCAATTTTGCACATGGAACTGTGCTTGTTTGGGTTGCGCAGAAAGAAGGTGACGAGTCGAGCTTCTCTGCATTGCAAACCCTAGCGCTTCCCGCCTCAATCGGGAGCTATCGAGCCTTTCGGCAGTTCTGGCTATCTCCAAGCACCATCTTATTATTAGTCCCTCATCCTGGCGGGGTCCCGTTGGAGCAATCGATCCGTGTGCAAGCCTCGGGCAGGGCAGTTGTCAGTCACTACGGAGTAACTAACTACCTTTGTCGCATGTGTCCATATCCAGGGCAGGATGAGCGGGATCACCGGGAAACATCGTGGTTCGATCATGTTCCCAAGGTACTGTGCAGGCGGCGGTCCCATAAAGGCGTGGTATTGTGTACGGAGTATCCGTACGGATAACGCAGACAGACAGACAGTTGTTGCTCCCCCTTTTAGGTTCCTGGTTACGAGGTATTTTTGAAAGCGAGGTCGGACTCGTTCTCCCGCTCTCGAAACACAAACAGTACACTTCACGCCTCCCCCAGGCGTATTGCAACCTGTTCGGGGTCTGTCGGAGTCGGAGTTGGTCATGCTTCTTCAGCTTCGCATTCGAGGTTACTGTGTACTGTGTGATTAATTCATTACCTGGTTGCTTGGTAGATCAAGCACACCGAGACTAATCCATCAAGTGCAAAGTAACGTTCAGGGCTAAGGCTAATGGTACGGAGTAAAGTGACTTATACACAGCAACCAGAGAGTTTGGAGTTGCCTAGGTTACCTTACCTGCCACTTTACTTATCTGGGTTACTGGGGTTGGGGGTTGATTTATTCTATCCATACTAAGCAGTTACTCTGTATTTCGTACATCCAGTGAACGTTATCTCGCTGTCGGCTTGAGACAGCGATTTCTCCGCATTTTGGTCTTGGCTTCATCTCAGATCACTTATTCCAAATTGTTCCCCAACCTCATTTCACCACACCAATCAAGGTCTCGAGTGCACACTGCGTTCCGAGAAAACCGCCAAACCATGTCCCTCACGGCACCTGCGTCAAGGGACGGCTTCGCTTTTGCCAGCGGCGACTTCTCCGTCGAGTCGTCAGGTCACAACCGCCATCGCCGCGCCGCACCGGCCGAGCTGGCCGCGCACTTTGCTACCCCGGGCAGTGACAAGGACAAACCCGCACATTGGTTCGAGGCCCAACTCATCCACTATGGCCTGCCGCCTTCCAAGACCAAGGCCGTGGCGCGGATGCGCCTGTTTGATGCCGTGAACGCTGGCAACCTGACTGTGCCGGCCCATGTCACCAAGCTGGAGGGGGAGCTGAAGAAGGAGTGGACGAAGATGGATAGAGAGGCGAAGAAGGCGCTCAAGTCCGGAAGTGCCTCGGCGATCGTGACGCCTAAAGAGAAGAAGACCAGCGCTAAGAGGAAGGCCGGGGAGGATCTCGATGTCACGGTCAGTATTGGTGGCGTCAGCATCAAGGTCTCTGGGAGCAGCTCTACGACCCAGGGAGCGGCGAAGAAGGCCAAGACTACAGCTGCTATTCCAAAGGCGACTGCCACTCCCAAGGCGACAAAGGCAACCCCCAAGGCCACAAAGGAAACCCCCAAGTCGAAAGAGAGTACAGACTGTACAGTACCCAAGAAGAAGACACCAGCCAAAACCAAACCCGCTGCACCGAAAGCTGTTCAAGGGAAGAAAACCGCACCAGCCGAGACGACCAAGTCGACCACTCCCAAGGCTGCAGCAGCTCGCAAGAAAACCGCGGAATCGCCTTCCGTGCCTATACAAACCGCGCGGAAGCGAGTTTCGATGCCCATCAGTGTTCGTGACTCTGCCGACGCCCGCGCTCCTCTCGCCAGGCAGACTGCACGAAAAAGTTGCGGACGCAGCATCGGTGTATCTAATCAGTACGGATCATCTGGTCATGAGTATTACGATGAGGACGACAATGGCGATGCGCCTCCGCCGTACGCCGAATACGCAGGTGAAGGCGATGCCCACGATAGCGAGGCCGTCCTGGCACCATTGGGTCTCCTCAATGGTCGCTACAACGTCCAGAGCAGCGTGAGTGAAGAGTGGTCGCACCACGGCGATGATTTCGGCATGGTTTTTACCCTCTCCGGCACAAGCTTGGTACGTGATGCTGATTATTTCCCCCTGGCGCGATCTGGTCTTCTACGAGAACCACCCTGAGCTTTTTTTCGGTCTGATTTCCAATCTGCACACCCCAGGCTATCTTCGACCGGTTCTTACTAATCTTCATCCTTTCCAGTGGGCCAGCTTCGATCTTGGGGTGATTCAAGGCGTCATGCGCTTCGAGGAACGGCCGTGGAAATCGGCTCTTGAGCCTATTCCTTTCACTTGGCGTGGCCAAGAGGAGAACGGACCCGTCATTTTTGGTAACTCGAACCGTGGCTGGGTCAAGTTCCTCGGTGGCGGCCGTTTTGAGGGGGAATTTGACCATTTTAGTATCACTTTTTATGGCAAGCGTGTTCCCGGCCAGTCCACCCGCAGTGAGATTGACGCCAAAAGCTTGCAAGATGAGTGGAATGGGTATAGTGAGGCTGAGTACGAGCGCGCTAATCGCGCCCGCTGGTGATTCGAGAAGCGTTGGGCGAGAGCAGTCGTCATATCGAGGAGGCGCCTGGATTGGCTTGCTTCAGCTTGGTTGAGCTGGCGAATGTCTGAGAGACGTACCATTGCCACATCGAGAACTATTGTATCCCTCAGTGTCAGTTCCTAGTCTCAAAGCTGCCATCTCTTCAGGATCTGACCGGACAGACTATTTGGAGGGGACATCCATCACCTTGAACAATACTCGAGCCCTTGGCAATGAAAGACTGACTCCCCATACTTTGCCGGGCATCAGTTGCTGTTTGCTATATGTCGCAGGGCTGTTAAGCAATAGTAATGGCAGAACTATAGACCTCGGTCGGAGTCTCAAGTTTTGCCGCACTATATCTCTTCAGTTGCTGCTGACTGGAGAACATACCATAACCCGAATCAATAGTTGAATTCCTACTTGCTCTGCCTGCCCTTCCAAAGCCCGACTACCCCTTTCCTACCTGTCCTATCTTTTCCCGAAGACCCCCGTTTTCATCCTGGCTTGGATATGCGATAATTTCTCAGTTTGGGCAAGTACTCATCCACCTATGACAACATACCACATTCATATTCACATTCACCATCGCGGATCTCGACATGTAGCACCTGCTGCTAGGTGTACGTGCTAGTGCGAGTTGGTTATTCGTGTTATTTCACAGTGTTTACCATGATGTTGAGTACCTGCTTTGGAAGTTAAATAGTACAGGAATGCTCGTTCACTCTCTCAATACCAAAACACCATTTTCTGTTTAGTAATTCATTATTTCCACTATTACCAACGTAGCGATTCCTCCTTCTTCGCCATATCTCTGCTCTTCAGCACCGGCGTTCTTGCACTTCATCACTCCCCGGAACTAACGACATCCTTCCCACTTACTTTCTTCTCGAATGCTTCATATCGCCAGCTTTGTCTCTTCGACTCTTTACCAATATCGGTACCCTTTACTTGCAAATTTTACTCTTTAGGAGGTTTTTTTTTTTTTTTTTTTTGGCCTATTACGTTTTCCACATTGTCACCGACTTTCAAATTACCTAACTTCGGAGTGACTCTTACAATTTATTATTCTAAAACCCTCGCCAACCTATATACCTAAACCCTCTCACCCTAACCAGACTACACAATGGCCGTCATCATAGGCATCCCCGGTATCAAGGTCAACATACTCACTGCTGGCAGACGTGCCCGTGAGTATAATAACCCGGATATACCACCCCATATCGCCAAAGCCGACGAAAATGTCCCGCGAGTTGACAAGTACATCGAGAGCTTCACCAACAAGGAATTCGAGATCAAGGTGTCCGTCACCGACAAGTACGACTTCACCCAACCTCAGGAGCACACTCTTAACATTGCCGCCTACATCGATGGCAAGTGGGTTCGCGGGCGCCTATGCCGCAAGGAGAATACGGCCAGAGGTCCTTACGAGGCAGCCATCCGTGAACGCGTGGTCAAGGATGAGAGCGGGTCAATTGTCAAGCAGACGTTCCAGTTTGCCCAGGTCGTGACTGGTAAGCTTGCCATTACCTTTTCCCTCGCCATCTCCACCTCGAGGAAAAGGTATAAGTGGTATTTGGAGACTGACTTGAGTGCACATAGTTGAGGACCCCGGCAGCTTCCGGTTCGATATGGATAACCATGCTATCATGAACCTGGGCGTCATCGAGGTCAAAGCCTTCCCTATCCTCGAGTGTGGTGACCGCGATTTCGAGGCCGTTGCTGGGAATGCCACCGAGCTTGAGATTGGTGAGACTTCGGTCAAGGGCAGATCCATTTCCCACGGCACGGTCTACACTGGAACCACCCTGTAAGCTCTACTCCATGCAAGAGACCGTTCTCGACAACGACGACGACGACGACGACTGTTCATATACTTACGATACTTGTTTGGAAATACAGTCAGCCCGCCGGTGTTGTTCCCCGTTTCCGTGCCTGCAAGACACTACCTGGCTGTAACGGTCCAGCTGCCATCTTCCGCTTCACTTACCGGTCCAAGGGTATGTAAAACTTACGCTACCTATACCACATTAAACCTGACAGCCCGTGACTGACTCTCCTTTCTAGAAGCCCTTATTCAAGAAGGCGTCTTGGCCGATTCCCAGCCTCTAGTCCAGCCCACGCTGGATAGCATGTCTATAGCTCAGCTCCGCCTCCTTGCTTCGGAGAGATTGGCGCAGCTTGGCGGTGATGTGAGTATACATTTCCTTTGTCACTCGATATTCTTCTTCTCGACGCTGACTTTAACCACCGCAGGACGACCATGTCAAGAAGGAAGAAGTGCCCGACCCGGCCTATAAGAGAGAGAACCCTGCTGGTGACCAGAAGATCAAGCGTGAGATGGGAGAGATTATCGATCTGACCGAAGATTGAGTCGGGCCGGTGTGAAAGCTGATAGACCATGAAACTAACCAGAGAGATCAGTGACTCTGCTCAGATGAATACATCTTACCGTTGCTCAAAATTGTAGTGGAAATCTCCATCACAGAGGTACCTTGTAGCAACTGTATGACACGGTTCTATTTAGATTATCTTGAAATCATTTTTCGTCTCTACCAGATATTCAATCTACTTAGAAACGGCATGTAAGTTTGCACATGTGAAACTACTTCATACGAAATCTCTCACGAAATTGAACATTCATTCTACTTGGCGGTATTTCGATAAACATACCCATGTAGGGGTTTGATGTCAAGCTTGACAATGTTCAACTTCAAATCGATGGGCGAATCAGTGGCAGGTAGGTAGGTACATGACAGTGCAAAGTCTCCCGAGGCTACTGGGTCTCTATCCTCAGTTGTCGGCATCGACTTCAGCTCCGCGGCGACGCAGCATCTTCTCGCTTCTTTGGACAGTGCTCAATCGCCTTGACAGCGATCCCGAAGCACTCTCGAGTCTCTGCCCTTGCGCATGTTAGTTCTCGGGGACGCCTTTTCTTCCTCACACGAAGCACGTCCTCACACGAAGCATGGCAGCTATGGAAACTCATTCATTTGCCCATACGAGTATCATCCACGAAATCGTAAGATGAGTGACTAGATAGAGGGGGAAAGAGACTGCAAAATCCAGAGAGCGCCTCGGGATCTATGCCGGAACAGGATCGGCACTGCTGAGCTCGCAACATTGCAGCGCCCATCTAGATGTCCGCCATGACGTGATCCTCTGTGTGTGGCTCGTGATTCTCGTCCAGATACCCCATGCCGTGCGTCCAGAGTAGGTTGTAAGCCGCCTCCGCAGCCTTGGTCTGGACCTCTTCCTTCTTGACCCCCTGGTCTACCTCCACCACGAACTTGCCAGCCACAAAGACCTTGCAGGCCCAAGAGTGGGCATACGCTGATCCAGTCTCCTCCATTCGGACCTCGTACCGGATCTTCTTGTCATCGACCAGCTCGCCCAGCTTGGTCTTTGGATGCAGCACGTCCACCTTGTCACGCATCATCCGTTGCAGGTACGGCAGAATGCCCGCACGCTCAACTATGCCACGACAGACGTCCAGATCTCCCGAGTCCAGCCATACGGCCCCTATGACGCTCTCAAACATATCCGAGAAGAACTTGGGGATGTCGAGACGAGCCAGGAGGGCCCAGGGATAGACCTCCGAGTGCTCCATGGCATCGAGGACGCCTTGTCGCTGCGCGGCGTGCCTGCCAACCGTCGCCCTCTGGACCGTGGATATCTGCGGAGACGAGAAACGCATAAACTCCCAGAACGAGTATCTTTTGGTGGTGTCGCTCGGCAGGCCGTCAACCACGCATCCCGCCTCTTGGTCAATCGTCCACTCCATGGCCAAGAAGCCGAGCAGGTCCGCGTTGACAGACCCGCTGCGAAAGTTGTGCATGTCTTGCTCCGAGAGCTTGTGCGGCCAGATTTCGGTCACGATGACATAGTCGAGGATGGCGTCGCCCAAGAACTCGAGACGCTCCATGCACGCGTCCGACGACGCTCCGACATTATAGGAAGCATGCGTTGCGGCGGCCGCCAAGAGGGCCTTGTTCTTGAACGTATAGCCCAGGAGCCCTTCGAGGAGTCCGAGGTTGGGATGGCTATGCGTGCTGAGCGGCATCTGCCCGGCGAGCTCCAGGCGACCATCCTCGAGGCCCAGCCAGCAGCCGATTTCGGGTATGAACACCTGGATACACCCGAGAGCCTTTGGAAAGCCACCATCCAGATAGGCGACCCAGATGAGAGCCTCGACAACGTCAGCGAGGGTCTTGGTCGACATCTGACGCTTCCCACACTCCGGCTCGTTGGCGAGAAGGTCCTCGACGTACGTAGGCTGCCATTTCGCGCCAGTGAATGGCTTCGTGAGGATGAATTTATCGATGCCGGTTGTCAAAGCAGAGCGGCAAAGACGGGAGTTGGACACGATCCTGTCCTTCTTCCGTGAAAGATACCCCTCGGGGTAGGTCGGATCTGGCCGGCGTGTCAGTTTCAACAGGTTTCTTCCCAATAAAAAGTACGCATGGGTACTCACGAAGAGCCATAACATTGACCGTGGTAAGCAGTTTCAGTAGCGAGTCGCCCATGAACTCAAACTGCTCGTATCGAGTGGCCTCTCTGGCTACTGGGGAACTGATGGCTGTGACGACCGAAGAAACGTCTGACAGCGCAAGGCTGTGCAAGACAGTCGTGCACAGCTCCCTGGCGACAAGATAGATCTCGATCATGTGGGTGATGGCAGGAACCAACGATCCGAACTGAACGTTTTGGATCGCAGTCCCATCGACCCGGCATCGTGAGACTGGCCAAACCATGTGGTAAGGCTTGGTTGACGGAACCAGCTCGGCATTCGGATCCTGCACCAGTGGGTGTAGAAAGTCGCGGCGTTTTGGCCATGGTCTCAGCACCAACCAGGGCTCCTCCAAGGCGTGATCGCGCAGGTCGTAGTCGTGCCTTTTTTGGACAAGATCCATAGGCGGTCTGGACGGCAACCAGCTCTCAAAGAAGTGCGGGCTGTCGCTGACGTCGGTCCGAACGAGACAAGGTAACTCGCGAGTACGGTCCGATATCATGTCCTTGGCGCTGTGCTGGCCGAGTTGTTTGTCGGAGATGGCAACCCCCGAGCTGGACTCGAACAGGACGACAAAGTGCCCGACCTTCTTGTTCTTGAGGCGATGGGCGTGGGCTAGTTTGATCAAGCCTACTGTCTCGTCTGGATGGACAGCCGTGGTCTCGACAGGGACAGGCGTTCCGAACTCTACAGTCCAAGGTGTTTTGCCTTTGCCCCAGTAGACCTCGAAGCTCTTGATCGATTCTATTGACGCGTCGGGAAGGACCGCGCTGAATTCGAACAAGATGCTGTGGTCATGAGCCTGAACCACCACGGGGAAACGGTACAGCTGAGTACGAGACGACCATGCGGAAGCAACCCGGGGCCAAGGCCTCCACTGATCATCAACGTCGACCAGAGACGCTCTCATGTCCACGCCCTGGAGCAGCTCATGATCCTTCAAAGGCATCAGGTGGTCGTTGACCAACCCGGCTTTGTACAACGCGACGTACGCCTGGAACGCGGCGTCTTTGCAAGCTTTCTTCTCCGAGTACCAGGCATTGGTGCTCTTGATCCGGCGCAGGTGAGCCGGCAGCGTGATGGGCAGCACCACTGTCGCTCTGATCTGCGGTGGCCCCTTTGAGATTTGAGACTCCTCAGTGATGTAGTACGGCCTCGAGTCAACGTACTGTCTCGATCCCATAATGGCGCAAAAGTGTTCCAGATGGGGCTTGGCCGAGTCGAGATCGAGCTTTGCGCCGGTTGTGTGTACGTAAAAGGGGGCGATGTCGGGTTCTTCGCGGTCCTCCCATCGGTCAATCTCACGCACCACTCGGAGATCATCCTCGTATCTCTTCTTCATCTCCTCCTCGAGTAGCTGCCACTGTTCACCTTTGTCCGATTCGCTCTGGTCGAGGAACACGACGAGGCTCGACTCTTGCATCCTAGCCCGGCCGCGTCTCTGAATGAACGACCTTAGGCTCTTTGGCTGGTTGAAGCAAATGACGAGGTTGCAGGCCGGAACATCGATGCCTTCTTCAAGCACATCGGTAGCTATCAGCACGTCGATGGTACCAGACCTGAATCTCTCTAGATTGCTGTCCCCGGACTCTTGAATCTGCATGCCGACGTTTTTCCCGCGTAAGGCATGCTGCGAGGCCCCTACCATAGTTCCGAAGCGTAGGCGACCACACGTGCGGGGGTGGGTGGTCAGGAGGTGGTGTAGCATGCTGACCGTGGCTGTTTCTTTGACGAAGATGATGCCGAAAACATGGCCAGCACAGATGGCGAGTTCCTCGATCAATGCCTCTACCTTTTTGGAGATGAGCGTGCTGTCGATGGAAGCCAATGCCATGTTCACCTGCTTCAGTACCGTCCAAAGGTAATGCTTCTCGGTGTAATCCCAAGAGGCATGCACGTTGGTGGTGCTGTGTACCGAGGCAGCAAACTGCATGATGGACATGCTGATGTAGTAGTCGGCCGCATAGGGACCCAGCTCTCGATATACCTCTTCGCTTGTTCGGTAGACGGACTTCATCTGTCGGAAGACGTAGGTGTCGTGCTTTTTTATTGCTCTTCTTAACTCGTTGCGGCTCCTCTCGGTGTTCTCCTTCTTCTTGTGAAGGACAAAGGGGTCCTTGAGGATGTCGAGTTTACTATACACACGGCCGAGGTCCCGCATGAGAGGCGTGGGATCAATCCTGTCCGACATGGAAGACTCGGAAGCAGATGGGATGCACTTGAGCTTGGGGCGTTTTGAAATCTTCCGAAGCTCCTCTCTGTGTTTCGTTGGAGTCTTGCAGATGGCGTCCAGAGTTTGTTCGATGTCACTTCCTACCGGACTAGCCGTGAGGCCGAGAATGGATGGCACAGCTAGGCCGGCTCTCTTGCGCTCCCAGTACCGTGACATGAGCTTTGCGATTGGACTGTTGCCGCTGCAGTTGTGTGCTGCCTCGGGTCAGTTCCGTGCCGTCCACACAAGGCACCCGCACCCGCACCCATCGAGCCGAGACCTACCTTCGTCCAGCACCAGCAGAGACAGCCTTTCCAAACTCACGAAACTGTGGTTCACAGCGTCGACAAGCACCTGGTAGGTGGAGACTACGACACTGACGTTCTTCAGGCAAGTGTCCCAGACCAAGGCATCAGACCAGGCATCCACGTTGTCGTTGCTGGTGAGTAACTTGATCTGGACGCCTGGGATCTGCGTGCTGAGCACAGAGAACTGCTGGTTGCTGAGCGCAACAGTGGGAGCTAGGAACCAGACGATCTGTACCGATAGTTAGCAGCAGGGTGATGATTCACCTTTCCTCATCCAACATCCTACCTTTTCCGGCAACGATTGCTCTAGCTCCGCCTGTATCCGCAATACGGCTCTGAAACCCATGT
Source organism: Arthrinium puccinioides (assembly GCA_022414665.1). Lineage (NCBI taxonomy): Eukaryota > Fungi > Ascomycota > Sordariomycetes > Amphisphaeriales > Apiosporaceae > Arthrinium > Arthrinium puccinioides. Next base: position 2,391,667 of record JAIUNF010000005.1, read on the forward strand.
TAATGAACGTTCGGTGATGCTGGCTGTACGGTGTATCTGCTACTGCTAGTGGGTTGTCACTCACACCTGTGTCTTGCCAGTACCGGTGTCCATCTATAAAACTGATAAGTATATCAACAACGTTTCACATTTGAGGGCGGAGTCTTACAGCCACGATGATGTTCCTTTTCAGACTCACTTCGAGCATCTCGAGCTGGTATGCCCGCGCATGAACGATAGCAGCATCGTTAGCTCCTGGCTTGTCAGGTTGAGCCGACGGGATGATGTCGACTTCTTCATTCGCCATAAAAGATGATCCCTCTCCGTGACGAGGGACCGGAGTCAGAGTCGGATGCTCGTCATCTGCCATGTCAGAACTCGTCGCGGACGTTAGTTCGCTACTAGACGCTGCCATGGCCGGTCACGATGTTGGTTGCTCAATGCTGCCTATACGGTATACCGTATAATTACGGTTCTGTCTCTGTCACTCTGTGCTGGGTGGCAGACCTGCGATGACGAGAGCCACGCGAGAAGAGAAGGAAGATGGGCATATATAGATGATGCAAACGATACGGTGCTCAAGGCTGGCCGGATGTGAGAGGCCGACCGGAGAGGTAATGCGGGCAATGATTAAATGAATGAATGGATGGAGACGAAGCACCGGAAAGCTTCATTCACCCAATGCCAGTGTTTGTTAATGGTCCAGGTTCTGCGGCCCAACCCGCCTAGACTGCCGCCTGGGCATTGAAAGACTTCGACCTGTCGTCCTCCTCGGCAACGTTGCTTTTCTTGTGATTGTCGTTTTTTTGCATTTGTCTTTGTCTCGCAACCCGAGGCTCGACCTCGTTGCACTATGCACTATGCACCATGCACCTCTCTCAAATGCACACTGGGGTGCCCACGGTAACTATTGGGCACGAAGTAGGTTAGTTACAGTGTTAGTTACTAATCTAGTTAGTAGGTTAAGTTACTAGCTAGCTGCTCCGTAACTAGTTAACGAGGTAACTAACTATTAAGTTAGTTGACATTCTCTCTCACCTGCACTACAGCCCTCCGCTCCCTTCCGCTTATTACTCGAGTACCCAACTCAAGTTACTCAACACTGCAGCGAGTAACTAGTCGACATGGAACTATATGCAACAGGCCTCAATGCCTGGAACCAACTGACCTTTCGACAGCCAGACGAGTCTCCGAAAGAACCACATGATGTGAAATCATTGACGCGCATCTTGCAGAGCACCTGCATCAAGCAGGTATATGCCTCTCTGTCATGCACTCTAGGTACGGGGCCGTACCGCACCACAACACCACAGCACCAACACTTCATTGGCTGATCGACTGACCGGGAAGTGCACACATCTTCTGGCATCTTACTTGCGGGCTGCCCCGATGACTGGATGCAGTCACAAGAGCTGAAGGACAGGGTTCTTGCTTCCACCGCAGCAATCGCGGGCAATGGGGTTTTGTCGTGTGAGCGAAACGCCAGTCAAGCCAACGCGTGTGCCGGTCACAGCTGACAAGCCAATGCAATGCGGCAGTAATCGGCGAGGAACAGGACATCTATCAATATCGGTCCGCCGCAGATTACCTGCTAGGGATGCCATGTGAAGTCTTTCCCAATCTGGAAATCAGCCAGCTCGTCGCACACGAGACGGGGTTCGCAGCATTATCTACAAGTGGCCAGGTCTGGACTTGGGGCGATGAGCGATACGGGGCTTGTCTTGGAAGAGAGACGGGCGAGCTCAGGTGAGTGAGTGTAGTAGGGTTTACGGGGGGAGTCAAGCCAAGAGAAAACCAACTAAATCGGCACAAAAGCTCCGCCGGAAACCCCAGCTTGGTCTCGTACCTGGAAGACTTGCCTACCGGGAAAATAAAAAAGATCGCGGCAGGAGGCTACGTGCTCATGGCGCTGACCGAGGGCAACGACTGCTACGTCTGGGGTGGTCACCCTGGACAGTTGTCCATCATAGAGGGGATATCAGGATGTCCGTCTCCGGTGGATGTGGACGACAAGGACATTACGGACTGTGCCGTGGGCGGGTCCCATGCCATCGTCCTGACGGCCGACGGAGACATATACGCAACCGGTATCAATACGAATGGCCAGCTGGGAACACCACTCGAGGTTGCTGCCTCGTGGGAAAAGATGCCAATAACCCTGAGTACCGAGGCGAGAATCACTGGCGTAGCGGGCGGCCCTCGAGGTTCGTTTGTATTAGTCAAAAGTACCAGTGCACCATGCTCATAGACTGTCTGCTTTCTTGACCCTCTCTATGTTGTTATATGGTACACGTGGGCATCATTCATAAGCCATACCGCCTACGCTCACAGATTCGTCAGGTAGTCCTCAATCTCCTGGGGAGTTAACTTTCGGAAACGCGGGCCAGTTGCTCCCTCGACGCCCTCGGTGCCGAGGAGATGGTCTGCCGGGGGACCAACGATACCTATCATCATATGTCAGCAGGGGTTCCTAGGGTGTGGGCGTTGCGCGACTTGCCAATCTCGACGGTTTCGCCGTTCATCTCGCCCTCGATTGTTTCCTTTAGGGTGAGCAGGGCAATGTGCACAGCATCCTCCAACTCCAGCCCCTCGGTGTATCTCTTCTCCAGAAAAGTCTTGGCTGATGCTGCGCTCTTGCCAATGGCTGTGGCCTTCCAGGGGAAGTAACTGCCGGACGGGTCGACCTGATACAGCATGGGGCCGCCCTTCAGAATACCGCCGGTCTTGCCACTGAGCTTCTTCTTCTCTCCATTCTCGCCCTCTTCAAGCTCCACGCTCTCGCCCTCGGCCGGTTGCAGTTCGTCGGGGAGAATGCCCTCATCCCAACCGGCGATCAGCAGGCTGACTCCGTACGGTCGGACGCCACCGGACTGGGTTGCCTCCTGCATGACCCGCGCGACATCTTGTACTAATATGCGGGTCGGGGGGTACTCGTTGTAGACCCGCTTGTAGTTTGTGTGAGAGACCTTGCGCGCCTTGTCGACCAAGACTCGGTAGTCGGGGCCCATGCCAGAGTATACCATGCCGATGTTGGGTGTGATAAGGCTGACCTTGGCCAGCGAGGCCGGGTCGGTGAGGGGAGACGATGCCTTCTTCTCGGTCGCTAGGACGATACCGTTCGTGGCTACCGTGTATTAGCACCGAGAGTGATCAATCAGGGGTTCTTCTTTGCGACCACGGGGGCAGCAAGTAGCAGTACAAGATACACACCTTTGATGCCGAGGGCAGTGACACCTTGGTTGACGGCATTCAAAGCATACTCTGATGATGCCGCAGTCAGCAAACGAAGCTCCGAGTTCCACGTTTCAACGACGCTTCGACGTGTCGGGAGTGCGGCATACCAATCTGCACCAACTTTCCACTGTTGGGATAGGTTAGTTTGTCGTTACATATGAGAGCTATCGGGGAGACTAACCTGGGGGAGAAGGTGGTGAGAGAGAACGAGTACCGATCCGCCATACTATCTCAGATGGTATTTGCAAGTTGTTCGGAAAATGTCAAGGGGAGCAGGTTCGGAGGCGTCGTGGGCGTGCAGTATGCGATGGGTACCCTATTTGGGAGATGGAGAACGAGCGAGGCTGTTGTACCTCGAGTTGGAGGAGGAGGATGGCAGCAGTCTAGGCACAGCATTGCGTGTTGCAATTCAGCCTGGTGTTTGGACAGCTACATGCTGGTGCCCCACTCATTTGGTCGGCAAAGCTAAGCCCCGTGCAGGTGGTAACTACGAAGTAAAGGGCAGCTCCAGCACAGTCCAAGCCTCCAACTTCCAAGGCCTGGCGGGGTCGAGGCCCACCACGGAAGCTTCAAAGCTTCAGAAAAAAAAAGGACTTATCCAAGACTGGGACTCCGAATAATTAAATACACACACAAACCACCGACTTCTTTTCCCTGTTGAGCATTGGGTCAAGCAAGGTAAGAGCGCACAGCACATGGTGCCTACTGAAACAATCTCTGAGATCGCTTCGCCCTGATGCGTGACGAGAGACGCCATCACCATCGGGAAGCTGCTGCTCGTCGATTTGGTGCTGCCTAAAGTCAGCCCACCTCGGCAAAATATGCGACACGTTGTCACCAGGCGCTCTGTTCTTTGCATTCCGTCCTCCACACCAGCGTCAGATCCAACCATCGCTCTATCCTGAGCACAAGACCTCGAACACGAAAGAGAGAGCAACCTCATTGTCTCTCGAAGTCGCAGAAACACATGGTGCAACCCTCGTTGGGTCTTTGTCAAGTTCGACAAATCCCTCCTGTTCCCGGTCATCTCACACTTTAACATCCTTTTCTTTGTGTGCCGTCAGAGTCCAATCGGATCAAATCGCGCCCAGGGCGGTTATATCTAACCTCTGGCACTGGTAACATCGCGGACATCTGGAACCCAGCTGCATCTGACAACAGATTCTTCGAGAGCGCTTCTCAACCAATGTCACCAGCAATGGACCCCCAACCCGAACACGACTATGCAGCCGATGCCGTGCCTGACGATATCGACCCAGAGGATGATCCCAACGCCCGCCAATGCCGGGTCTGCGCAGACTACGTGAGCCCAACTTTCGAGTCCTCTTTCCGTCAGGTCTTGCGGGGCGGCCGAACGAAGAGAGTGTACTACAGCGAAGATGGCGGTTACCTCATTACACCTTGTCTGTGCAAAGGGAGCATGAGGTATATCCACGAAGAGTGCTTACAGCAGTGGCGCTTCAGTCAGCCTGATGCTTCGCGGATGCTCGAATGTCCGACGTGCCATTATAGGTACCAGCTGGAAAGGTTAACGTGGGCGAAGAGGCTTCGAAGTCCGCTCCTGTCATTTTTTATGGCCGTCTTCATTGTGTTCCTCTGCATATTCATCCTTGGCTTTTTTGCCAATCCCATCATTAACACATGGCTCGATCCTGTCGGTTCCTTGGGCGAAGTTGTGGGTCTCACGGACGCGGAGCCAGGTTATCAAGACGAGCTACGAATGGCTGACCTCGACGAGGACGGATGGACACTTCATTTCGTCAAGGGCGTCTTCTCGCTTGGCTTGCTTGGATTCGTCAAGGCTTTCCTCGCAATGTCTCCTTGGCAATGGTGGAATCTTCGCAACTCGGGACTCGTAGGCGGAAACGGTCGCCGCGCGGGCACAGGCCGTGAGCGAATGGAAAATGTCAGCTTGGCACTGGTCCTCATCGGCGTGTTCACCTTTTTCTGGGTAAGTCCATATGTGTTGTACAGGATCATCTGAAGGCTGACTTGCAAAGGCGGTTTGGAAGGGAACCAGGGCTTGGACGCAGCGCACTCTGGACAGTGCTAGTCAGAGGGTCCTCAACGTTCAAGAAGACGAGGATGACGATAACGATGCAGCGAGAAAAAACGATTGATGATGACCTGATGTACCGTGCTTGCGATTTAAGCTTGCCGCAACGTCGCACTGCCACGGTCTTGGTACATGGTATATACTCCTTGCACACACTTAAGTTGCCTTGAAGATGCTCTTCCATATCTTGTCAACTAGTCTGTGTGCAGATACTGATTGCCTTGCGATTGTCTTTAAGCCTGAGCGTCTTGTTCTCGCTTAATACAGACTCGGTCCTTGGCTATCACTCCACCGCCTCTTCACTTTTGGGCTCCTCGGGGCTCAAACGTTAGACTGCTTGCTTGCCCTAACGGATATCAGCCAAGCAAGCGGTCCGGCAAGGTTGATACATTTCATGTGTGACCAAGGATAACATACCAAGCATTGATGAGCAATTGTAGCAAGTCTGAACCTCGTTTGCATGCGGCCCATTCAGCTAGAAATCTTCTATTCGCGTGGTTGTGAAGGCAAACGTGGTGGTTCAGGGGTGTTTGTGTTTGTATTGGACAGTGTCAATGACCGATCCATGGTTTACTCCGTATCGTGCCGCGCAGAGGACAACGAAGTGTAGTCGTTTACCCGGTTCTTGCGCATTAACTATTCCCCCCGTCTGCTCCGCCATACATATATCGCTTAATGCCGTTCTGTCTGCTTTAGACTTGCTCTAAAAAGCCCATGCCTGCTCAGAAAAAACCAAAATATGTCTCGTGTAACTAACGAGTTGAAGGAGACCCAGGAAGTAGGCAAAGGTGTCACTTTACTTCCATAGCTGCGTGGACAAGCATCTTGACAGGGGTCCCACCAACCAGATCACAAATATGCAAGATTCCCGGCTTAGTGTCGAAAGTTAATATTGCACCATGTCGAAGGGACAGCTAGCTAAATAACTAAATTGTGGAGTCGGGGATTTTGAAATTATTATTAAACTACGAATTGTCATGCGCGCTGCACACGCCGAGACGGACAATTTGCGCTCACTCAAAGGACCGCGCATTTGGGCCAGTCGTACGGAGTAATTGATGTCGCGATCTCGAGGCTGAAGAAGGCGGCTCAGCCGGACCAGATTTCCAAAAGAAGAGACACTCCAATGAGCTTGTTCGTCTAACCTGAGCTGTAGAAAGTTTGATATCGCAAAAAGCCAAAGCCCTTCCTTTCGACTATCACATCGCCGATCACCGATCACCTTATTCTATCCGTACCCTACCTATCTATACCTCGGCCGTTAACAACCAAAGAAGCCAACTCTAAAGGAGTCATCGAGCCTTCGAATCCTTACAGAGCCCTGTGATGCGATCGAGCCATTCGTAGCACGCGACACCGCGAAGTGCGACACAAAGCCCACCGCCTCGCAAACGAGTTCGACTGACCCTCCTCTCCTCCGCTCCGGCCCCCGGCTGCCTTTGAGTTCGACTCGAGAATACAGGTCTTAGAGCGGACACGTCGCCGAGCGGACAGCCAATCTCTACTTCTGCTGTTCATCACTGGCACTTACCGCCGTTGACCCGAGGCCACACACGGTCTCAACCTTCAAGCAACAATGCACTTCGCATACCCTTCGCGGAAAAGCTCAAACCCCCGCCGTTCAAACCTCGCTCATCCCGGCTACCTGTCGTTAGGAAGAGTCGTCTCAAGGTCGCCGCTCTCGCCTGTCTAGCCATCATATTCCTTATATGGCTGTTCTCGGGTCGCCGGAGCGGTGGCGGATCGAAAGCCTCTGCGCAGCGCGCCATCACGGGAAAGCCACCCGTGGTGGTGGTGACAGCCTTTGAAGAAAACGGTGTGGGCCCTGGCTACATCAAGAACATAAAAGAGAATAGGAAGCAATATGCCGACTTGCATGGTAAGGTGGATGACAACAACTGGATGCCTTGGCTCTGGAAGTGCTGACGATGACACTAGGCTATGGGACGCATTTGGTTCCAGCCAGCGACTATAACCTCGAAGGCTCGCCCGCGTCGTGGGCCAAGGTCACGGCAATGAGGCACGCCATGGCCAAGTACCCCAATGCCAAGTTCTTTTGGTATCTTGACCAGAATTCGGTCATCATGAACCCCAACATCAAGGTAGAAGAATCCATAATGGGCGCGAAGAACTTGGAGACGTCGATGATCAAGGACTTGCCCGTCGTTCCACCGGACAGCATTATCAAGACCTTTTCCCATCTCAAGGGGGAAGACGTTGCTTTTGTCCTCACCCAGGATAAAGATGGTCTAGCTGCCGGCAGTTTCATAATACGTAACGGCGATTGGGCCGAGTTCTTCCTCGACACCTGGTTCGACCCGCTCTATCGCAGTTACAACTTCCAAAAGGCCGAAGCCCATGCGTTAGTATGTATTTGCGCAGTGTTGATGGCAATGCGATTCTGTGCTGACCCCTATATAGGAACATATTGTCCAATGGCACCCGACGATATTGTCTAAACTCGCCATTGTACCGCAGCGTCTGATCAACTCGTACAGCAGTCAGGTTAACGCGCATATCAAAACCGCGCACGGCGAAGAGTACCAGGAAGGTGACATAGTCGTGCGGTTCCCGGGATGCTCGGCGGGGGCGGGGGCGGCGTCTGCTGCTGGCCAGCTGAAGTGCGAAGAGGAAGCGAACCGCTTCCTGCCCAAATGGCGGAGAGCATTGGGTTATTCTTGATGGGGTCATTTCGGAGAGGCGGACAAGGCAACGAGAGGCTACGTGAGGCCGGCCTTGTGGGGACAAGGATAATATTGATACATTATAGGTGGATTTCAACCGGTGACGGGGTTTTCTTATAGAACTGGCGCTGTTCTGTGCCTTTCATGTTGGCACACGCTGATGGTAGCATTTGCAATGGTGTTTTGACAGAGGACAGTCTCTCATCGATACGTTACCAACTCACCCTTTTGTTCAAAAAACCATCCGAGTTTTCCCGTTTCCCTGTTTCCCTGTTTCCCTGTTTCCCTGTTTCCTGTTTCCTGTTTCCCTGCTCGCCAGTTTCCTTTGCGCCGCTTGTGTCCGTGGGAAAGAAGGACAGATGCCGACGAAGATCGAGGCATGAGGTGATGGGTGTCTTGGCTGTTTGATTTATGTTGCGGGCTCGGAAATGTGACAAGACGGACGTCGGGCGCCGCGCATGCAGATCGTTGTTTAGAGGGACCGGCGGCCGGCCGGTGTCCGCGGAGAGGAGCTATCAATGATCATGACACGCCTCGGGAGAGTGGCAAGTTTCAACGGCTCGGCACTCGAGTAATCATCTCGCTCTCGGATAGTTATGCTAGCTACGGAGTACCCGTAATAGTAATAACGACCCTAGTTAACCTTATTTAAGCTGGGTACGGATAGTGTACTGTGTACGGACAAGCAGCGTTGGAGGCAAGAGCCGCCGTCTGCAACTAACCGCAGTCGGACAAGGGTCTGGATAGAACCGGCCTCGTGGCCACTGACCTGTAGCATCCAAGGCGAATGTCAGCCAGCAGCTCCATCTCGCCATCAGATAAGATTAGATGGCTCGGACTCGCTACCTCTACTGTGTACTCAGCACCTGTACCCCGGGCATCCACAATGCCACCCCCCCCCCAAAGTAGAATCCCCGTTTGCTTGTTACCTAACGTTACGGTGGTTTTAGTCATTGCCGCGGCCTCCGTTGGGTGCCGCATCGAAGGCAGGCAGGCAACCCAACCCATTGGATGGCGGCCATGATCCTTGCTCCTGCGTCTATGTGACCTACATGCTCAATGCATTCGCTAACTTACTATGTACGGAGTACCAGCACTCGATCTTTGGTACCGCCCTGTCTCGCACATGCAAAGGCAAAGACGCTAACCAGTTGACCGGGGGGGGACGGCCGGACAAGGATGACGACCGTTTGGTGTCTCCCGAGGCATGATAAATGTATCGAGTCGCCCGCCTCCGATCCGAGCTTTCCTCCAACAAGACTTCTGAAAACAAGAACCTGCCAGCTACCCCCCAATCCCCCACGCCCCAATCAGACACCTGGACACCTACCTACCTGCTGTACCAATAACACTCGACAGAAACAGAGTGTCGCCAGTCAACCGTCCATTACACGCACACGATCCCTATCCGGCTCCGGGTTCAGCAATCCGCCCATCACATCATGCCCGGGTCTTCACGCATGCCTGTTAGTCTGCTAGACAGCTTGAATACTGTCGCGAGGCATCGGCCAACCACTCTAGCAGCCGTGGTCAATCTCGACGTGTAAGTCATCCCGACGCCTTGTTTTCGCTTTTGGTTTTATCCCCTGCGAGCCTTTGCTGACAATGCGCGCAGAGTCCGCAATGCCGTCTTCTTCTTCTTCGTCCTTCGCATCCTCCGTCAGACATACTGGAAGCTCAAGGGCCGCGGCTTGATCGGTGCCCTGGTCGAGCTGTACACCGATTCGCGCCGCATTCTCTACGGGTACTTCCTGCGGGCCCCTGGCGTCCGGTCACAGGTGCGCCAGCAGGTCAAGGAGGCCTTGAGCAAGATGGAGGAGAAGATCGTTCCGACCGGCGCAACACGATACCTGACCCTGCCGAAAGAGCCGTGGACCGAAGATGCCGTGCGCGCAGAGCTGGACAGCCTGGCCAACATGGACCATACGAGATGGGAGGATGGATACGTCTCGGGCGCCGTGTACCACGGCGAGGACGACCTGATTGCCTTGCAGACCGAGGCCTACGGAAAATTCACCGTTGCGAACCCAATCCACCCCGATGTGTTCCCTGGTGTCAGGAAGATGGAAGCCGAGGTCGTGGCCATGGTCCTGTCTTTGTTCAACGCCCCGCCGAGCGGCGCTGGTGTCTCGACGAGTGGAGGAACCGAGAGTATCCTCATGGCTTGCTTGAGCGCGAGGCAGAAGGCCTATGCTGAGAGGGGCGTCACCGAGCCTGAGATGATCCTGCCGGAGACGGCGCATACTGCCTTCCGCAAGGCCGGCGAGTACTTCAAGATTAAGGTCCACCTCGTCGCATGCCCGGCACCTTCATACCAGGTCGACGTCCGCCGCGTCGCCCGCCTCATCAACACAAACACCATCATTCTCGTCGGATCAGCCCCCAACTTCCCCCACGGCATCATTGACGACATTACCAGCCTCTCCAAGCTTGCCGTCAAGAAGCGCATTCCTCTGCATGTCGACTGCTGCCTGGGCTCTTTCTTGATCCCGATGCTCGAGAGAGCCGGCTTCGAGTCGGAGCCTTTCGACTTCCGCCTCAAGGGCGTCACCTCCATCAGCTGCGACACCCACAAGTATGGTTTCGCCCCCAAGGGCAACTCGACGGTCCTTTACCGCACCGCCGAGCTGCGTACATACCAGTACTTCGTCTCTCCCGACTGGAGCGGCGGTGTCTACGCCTGCCCGGGCATCGCCGGCTCGCGGCCGGGTGCCTTGATCGCCGGTTGCTGGACAAGCATGATGCGCGTGGGCGAGCCCGGCTATGTTGAGTCCTGCGTCAAGATCGTCGGCTGCGCCAAGAAGATCGCCGAGCACATCACGACGTCGCCCCCGCTGGCCGCTGAGCTCGAGATCATGGGACGGCCTCTCGTCTCCGTCCTCGCCTTCACGGCGCGCAACCTCAACATTTACGAGATCGCGGACGCCATGTCCGCCAAGGGCTGGCATCTCAACTCCCTCCAGAGCCCGCCCGCCATTCACATTGCCGTTACGCTGCCCATCACAAAGGTTTGGGAGAAGCTGGTCGCCGACCTCGAGACCGTCGTCGAGGAGGAGCGCGAGAAGGAGCGCGTCCGCACCGTAGAGGGCCGTGCCAAGGGGCCGGCCACCGGTGACAGTGCCGCGCTATACGGTGTCGCGGGCAGCTTGCCCAACAAGAGTGTTGTCGTCGACCTGGCGACGGGGTTTCTGGATCTCTTGTACAAAGCATAGACCATCGTTGGCGACTTGTTTGATTTGGTGGCGTTTTCCGTCTGCGTGTGTGGGTGTGTATATATAGATATATTAGTAACTTTGGGCAGGCGTGTGAGGTTTCAATGGCATACGGGATGACACAGCACTTTCAGGTGTGGGAGAGCCTTGGGGTTGGCAGGACTATTTAATACCATGACCACACAAAATTTGCAATTGTATATTCCAAAACAATGTAGTTCATCGAAAGACTTCTCGGTCAGAGTCCGACTAAGTATCATGAAGACTGTGTGTGTGCTTCCCACGTCAACCCTATGTATGATCAATATGCGTGATCTCTTTTTTGTAGCAATAACCCTCCCCCAGGTTGATTGCAACCCAGCTCTGTCTGCTCTTGTTTCCCAAAACGCCGTATCTGGAAGCGAGTCGCTGCTTCATGATTGAATTCCAACTTTCAAGGTAATCCTTTCGTTCGGCCCCCCGTGCTTTGCATAATATTATTGCAACTTCCAGTGAATTGTAATCCTACAACACGCCACCGCCGGCTCATCGGATTGTCCAAGAGGGACTCCTGTGTTTAGCCTCACCAACAACTGATGAGCAAGTTCGCCCATTTTCAACACCCTTCTGCCATCGGAAAGATTGAGTGGGGAAGCGAACGAGGTTGTCGTCGGACGAGACCGATTAAATTGTAAAACTCAACGACGACAAGTGGGTTCTCCTAGAGCTCGCCACCACTGTCATCGCGAGCAGGGTTTGAGACGTTTTCGTTGACCATCGTTGCCGCATCACCAACCTGCTTGCGCTCCGATACCTCGAAGACTTTCAAGCGCTTTTTGTTCTGCCTCGACGCCAATCCTTGGGAGAGCCACCCCCTCATGACTGCTGATTGCTATTGTAGGGGTTCCGACGAGCTAGACAGACGGTTCAGGTGCAGATACACGTCCGTGCCATATCTTTAATCTGTTAGCCGCCATCTACTCGTAGCTGTGCTTGCGATTGGTAGCCAATCGGCTTCCGGGGGACTTACCCTTCCATGCTGATCAGCTTGAGATCCCCTCCAAAGTAACGGGCATACAAGCGCGAGATGGGCAGTCCGTAGCCGAAACCAGCCATCGGCGCCTTGAAATCGTTCTTGTCAAAGTCCGGATCGAGATTTGGCGTGCGGTCCACGGTTGTGTACATATAAGTCCAAACCAGGGGTATGGAGCTGCGGGGGATACCGCCACCCTCATCTGTGATCTTGATCGTGATGTCCTCCCTGCCCTCGGCAACAATTACCTTTGTGACTGGGAACTCTTGTTTGTCCTGGCCATGGGTTTCGACCACAGCGCGCAACGAGTTCTTCAGGGTTTCGAATAGCATGTGTGACAGATGGCCTGGCACGTACATGAAGTTGAGGTTGGGGTTGCAGACGAGTTGGATCTTGGGGGCCTCGAACAAGCCATAGTGGTCTTCACAGACGAATCGCGCATTTTCGATTGCCTCCTGCGCGAGATCACGGACGTTTGTCTTGGTGCAAATAATGCCGACGTAGGTGGGATCTCGGTGGTGGCTTTGGTCTGTCAGAGCAATGTGCTGGCCGATGAGCATGCGGATGCCTATGCGTGACATGTAGAATCGGTCGAGGAAGGATTGGATATTGTTATCGATCTGCATACGCTGACGCTTACGCTTGTACTCGAGGATGCCCTGGGCCATGGTCGTCACCACGCCATCATGCCGCCTCTTGATCTTGTTGAGAGTCTGTGAGAACCTCTGGTTGTAAGCTTGTAGGTCCGGCGGCCAGTCTCCGATGTCGTCCACATTAGCGAAATACCTCCGCGCCGGATGTGGTTTCTTCATCGTGTCATTGCCGTTGTGGTATGATGCGTACTGGCCCTCTTCAATGCTCGGGTTGGGTGTCGCCTCGGGCAGCAGATTTGTTCCCTTGGCGCCGAATCTGCCCGGCTTCAGCAGGCGCTCGCGAACCTCCTTCTCGAGGTTGGGTCTCGCCAGAGTGGTGATCTCCTACGCTCACATGTCAGATGACTCATACGGGAGGTCGAGAGAGACTCGGGCGAGTCGGAGCCGGGCAAGTTACGAACCTCGAATGACTGCGCATACCAGTCGGCCACCCTCCGCACCGAGGGCATCTCGTTGAGCCCATCGGGCAGGGTGCTGAGCTCTTGCACGCGATGGGCAAGTCGAATGGGCAGCTCCTCAGCAAGGAACTGTGAGGCTCGGAATAGAGTTCCTAGAAGCGGGCAGAGATGAGCAACCGATCAGCAATGGTTCTAACGGCTGATGGTGTGTGTGGTTGGAAGCTGGTTATATACCGATTGATGGTTTCTCGCCAAACTGCACCATCTGGCGCAAGCTCACGCCGGTTGCCGGGAAGTTGGCATAGTGCTTGATGGTGTCCATCAGGTGCGCCGACGCTTTCCACGACATGCTGGGCGAGGGTGCTTGCTCACTAGCAGAGCTGCTGGCAGAGCTGCTGACAAGATTGTCGTAGGGCCGCCGAGTCGTAGCAATGCTCAAGAGGAATGGGCAAACAAGCAAAGAGCGGCCATGTGATTGTAGGTAGGTCGCGTGGTCGATGCAGGCTTCGGCAACATGGAAGAAGACGGATATGCTCGCTGTACCGATCAGCGATAAGATGGATGGGTCAGAGAGCTAGTTAGTTAACATGCATAAAGTAAAGGCAACAAGCCCCTTGTCCAGTGGCCCCGGTTCAATGCACCCCGCGGTGCTTGACGGGTCACAAAGCAGCCAGCAGCTATGACGGAATCTGAATGCACGCAAGTACCGAGGCTACTGGCTGCCAATCGATAAGAGCTCGACTTTGTGTGGTGTCTGCTCCCGTTTACTACCGCAGGCGCAAAGAATGATCAAGAGTTATTATTAACCATGTACTCCGTAACTGTTAATTTAGATGGACTACACGGACAACAGGGTGGTGAATTCAATGCCGAAGACCGAATTGCATATGACATTCACCACGACAGCACACCAAGTTGCCAACAGCTGCCGGTTGCACAAAGGCTCCCCCAGTTGGCTGGGGTAACCAAGTAGTTACACCAACCAGTTTGTGTTGTGCAGGTGTACCCGTACATACTTTATAGATGATGGTCCCGGTAGGGAAGCACACACAGTACATCCGTAGTTAGTTGGTGTAAACTGGAGAGGACCCAAGGTTAGACTCATTCCTAGCCTCTACGAAGTAGGGCCGTGTACTGCACCCCACACTTTGAGTGGCCGGTCGTACCAATGAAAAAGGCAGGAGCAAATGCTTACTACTGTGGTACGTATCCGTACGGAGTACTCCGTCTTCACGTCTCTCCTTCCTGCGTACAAGTTACTTGTGCTATAACTATCTGCCACGACAGCTTTTGCTGTCAAGTACAAGCAAGATTTTTCAAACCCAAGGCGTGGGTCCAGTTACTACCTACGTCCGGACAGTACTGTGTACGCAGTACTCCGTATAGTGCGAGTGGGTCACTATCGGCCTCTCCAACCACTGTCCAGCTCACTCGGTTAACCTACCAATGTTACGTAGACGCGACACCAGTACTGCGTACTCCGTAACTAAGTAGTAACTTGTGCTCCTCGCATCTGTTCGACTTGGTTCCTCTGATGAGCAACTCGATCCTATCATCGCCGTGGTCTTTGGCTGGCATGTTTGAGCTGGGTCTTCAACGAGGCTTGGGGCAGCGCAAGTTAAGTGTAGCTGGATGGCCCAACTAGTTAGTTATCCGTATCCATCCATCCCACTTTACGTTTCACCATCCTGAAGCTTGTCGCCCGCCCCCAGCCATCCATCCGTCCATCCCCACATACCAAATCTCTCAACGTATCTCGGTGCCAGTAACTAGCCGTAATTCTACACATCAATCTAGTCATGCTATCGAGCGGGCTGTGGTGTACGGAGTAAAGTTACCTCAGTTGTCTTCCAAGCTTGAGGTCTCGGCACAGCCATCGTCCGCCTCCAAACCTCATGCAGGACGATATCTCGGAGCAGGCCTCAGAACATCCACCCCGCTACACCTTCACGCACAGGCGCGACAATGAGGCCAATACGCCCATGTCTTCACCGCCATTCTCTCCGCCCATGAGTAGTCTGCAGACGCTGGCCTTCTCCCCAGTGTCGCCGCTAAGGGTGCCGTTCGCATCCTCGGCCCTGTCAACCGCGTCTTCGCAGTCCGAGAAACTCGAGGACTACGAGCACCACAAGTACCAAGCCGAGTATCAAGACGGGTATCAAGACAAGTACCAAGCTGAGTACCAAGACGAGGAGCAACAGCGCGGGGACGTTTTAATCCAACGCCTTCATGACCTCGTGACCAGGCTATCCAATGATGAAGACCTGCATGTAGGAAACGTCGACTCCCTCCTTGACAGGGTGGCCGAGATGGAGATGATATTGAGTCGCCAAACTGCATCGACAGTGCACTGCAACGCGCGCAATGAGCCACAGAGTTGGGACGATCGAGATTCGCCGCCGTCGGTCTCTTCCGCGTCGTCGGTAAAAGATGTGTCGGAGACTACGCCGCCCGCTGCGGTCAGGCCGAGCTCCTCGTCTGAGCTTACTGAGAGAGTCCTGTCTGAAGCTCGTGTCCTCAACATTGCCTTGGAAGGAGTCGCAGCGAGTCTGAGGGCTCGACAGGAGGAACAAGATGCAAGCACAACCACCCCCCGGGCCCCCACCAGCGAACCCCAACTAACTCGCTGACAGCATATCCACGACATGCTTATCATGCGGGCAGAAAGGGCCGCGCAGAGGATCATGTACCTTGAACGACAGGTCAAGCAACTGTGAGCTGCCGTACCCATCGTCAACACACCCACCCCTTCGAGTGCTAATCGGACCAGTGAGGCCGAGAGGAGCGAGAGCGAGATTGAAATCCTCAACCTACAAATCCAGCTGAAGGCTATCGAGGTTCAGTGCCTAGACTACGTCCCCAAGGATGCTGACCCGGAGCTCCTAGATAGCATCGCAACGTGGAAAGCCCAGTGGTTGGCCCTCAAGCGGAAGAAGTCTCGCAGGAAAGGAGGCAGCCTTGACGTAGCCGAGTAACCTGCACGCCGGCCATCTCGGATCTCGGCGTCCAGAAGCGGAACGCAGCCTGCATAACAATGTGTTTTCTGATTGTATTGAGATACCCATAACGACCGACGGTCATTCCTACTGTCGATTCCTGCGATGCATCAAACGGATGGCCTCTTGGAGACCAGTCTCGCGATGCCACTAGTCAGTTCATGGCCAATTTTATCGTCCTGGCTAACGATACCTGTTGGCTGCGTGCGGTGCTTGTAATGGAAATTTCTACGAGAAAGACCACTGCGCCTCGCTGCTTCACTCGAATTAAATCCAGCCGGCTTGGTCTACAAGCAAAAGAATGGTAGTCGAACTAGAAGTCGCCCTCTCTGCCAGAAGATAGTGTGTGCATCCTAACATAGCCTCTTCTCGTCGAATCAGGATGACGCAGTTGTCAAAGCAGGCGCCGAGACTCATACAATACGAAGGCTTGTGAGGACCTCCCCGTCCAAGCTGCCTCGAGGCGAAGCTGAAATGTCTTAGCTCTGACCGACTATGGTCATCTTCTCAGATCCTCCAATCGCCCACCACCTGTGTACCCTCCTTATATCCTAGTCCCTTCTGTCCTCTCAAGTACTCGCCCAAAGTCTAGCCTTCGTTCTTCCCCCTTTCCAATCCCCCCCAGTTACACACTGGTGCTGAAGAAATACGCCTTCGATACTCCTAATTCTCTCTGCTGCTCTATCGACCGAGCTCCAAGTAGTCGGTGACGGCAATCGCCCCGCCTGACTGACATATAATCGGCTGGTCACTTGGCCACTGGGGGCAATACCGTTGTACGGTGAGCAATGCACGGCAAATCCACCTCCGGATTCGACCAGAGCCCCGTGCTCGATCATTGAGGACGCCGACGCCAGCGAGGCCGGGGGTATAAAATGGGAAAGCTGACGAGGCGGGACTGCTGTTGCCAGCGCCAATATGACTGTGTCTCCGATCTGCATAGTCTAGCTCAGCCATCAGCTCGCCAGAAGTTGCTTCGCTGCTTGGATGGCCACCCCTGCTGCGATACTCGGCAGGCAACCAGAGTACAGCAGCAGAATCTGGTGTCACACACCAACAGAACCCGACATCATGACTACGCGTAGGTAAATCATCAACACACTCGTACGCATAAAGCAGGTGAATAAGCAGGTATCCCAACATGCCGCCACGCTTGAAATGTACGTAAATTACTCGGACTCTTTTGATGTTTACTGGTGCGTGGCTTCGATGGCTTTATTAGGGCAGCACATGATTTTTGGGTACGATTCAGACAGTCGGGGGTGTACGGACAAACTTATGCTACTAGCCGTCAACGAAGGTATACGAACAGTGTGTAGTTAATGTCCCTGAGATGCCCCTATCACCATTCCAGAGACTATCGAGGACCAGGTGCCATTCATCTCTTAATTAAACGCACCTGAGTTGAAGGTACGACCATACAAACTCATTTCCCAGCATTGATTAGATGCACGTTAGATTTCGTCCTCCGAGCCCGAGTCGTGGGTCTCGACTTGCTCTCCCGTGCCACTAGCAAATGCGACCTGGGTGTGGAAGACCCTGCGGGAATCCTACGAGGAAGTTAGTAGTTGCTCGGCTTAGTACGACTACTAACATTGAGCAGTACTCACGGGGCGGGCCCAGCCGTTTCGATCCTCACGGCGACGGGCGTTGGCCGCGTAAGATCCGGTTCGGGCAATTCCAGTTCGGGTAGGCCCAGTTGCACCTATCTGTCCGGAGCTTGAGCTACCAGGTGTGCGTGGCACCCCGGGTCCTCCAAATCGTGTGTGGGCTTTACCATAAGGGTCAAAGCCCGTGAAACGCTGGTCACCAACATTGCTGGTGGCGACCTGCGACCAAGTTTCAGCAGTAGTTTCCGAAGCTCGCGTTGTTCCCGAGACCACAGAGGCAGCGCTGTTGAGATAAAGAGACGAATGCGTACGCACAGGGCGCTGAGATGATCCTCTATTGTCAGACCGAAGCTGGTTGTTAGTTCCCGTCGAGGTACTTCCGTTCCTGTCGGTCCCAATTCGCGGTCCTCTCATGTGGGGAGGCTGAGCCGCTCCGGATGGGACACCTGCACTCGGCGTCATGGTGGACACAGATACCTGGCCTCGATGACGAGCCGGCGAGAGCAAACTCATAGAAGACAGGGAGCGCGTGGCCGTTGCTGTATCAGTGTTGTCGCCGTAAGCCTAGCGACTGGTTAGCAGTGGGCGCATACTCATGCAATGTGCCACATACATCGGTGTTATCATCGTACTCTTCGTAATCGAAGTCGTCTTCGTCATCGTCGTGATACCAATGGCCGTCGTCGCTGTCTGCATAAACCGATGCCCGGTTAGCATCCTCAGGGCCCAGGTCCTCGTTGTCGGTGACTTCTCCATCGTCCGTAACGTTATGTGGCTCGTTGACATCGAGCTCATATCCTGGACCAATGGTTAGGATGTCGATAGAGCCCACGGGGTTGACCTCGTTTGGCGATAGATCGCCGTTTGGGAGAGCGACGGGTGTCGTGTCGTAGTCCTGCTGTGCTAGCCATCGAATGCACCACTGGCACCACTGGCAAAAGTTTAGACTTGGGGTTTAACGCAAGGGTATATTGAGGCCTTACACGAAGCTTGTTACGACGTTGGTTGCGGCTGAACTTGTCTCTTGCCAACCAGCGGTTACACTTGCCGTGGCACTTTAGCTCCAGAGCTGGCTCGCCCGAATGCAGTCTGCAGTTCGTCTTGAGAACCTTTAGGTCGACATGGCCGTTCGCACCAGCTCTTCTTCTGGCATTCAGGTACTTGGCGTGCTGGTTCTTGGAGAACTTGAAAAAGTCATCCTCATGACCTGCCATGTGGCACCATAGCCTGTTGATCGTTGGTACCGTGCAGCTGAGTTGGGTGAACATCATGACTTACTTTGGGGGGAGGGCGCTGGTGTTCTTCTTACTACATGCCTTTATCAGTTCTCGGTCTACATACTTGGGATTCTGTGGGACTCTACTCACTGGCTGCTGCTGTACTCGACGATCGATGGCGGGACGGAAATATGGCGGGAGGACATCATGACAGCTTGATTGGCGGTACATGGAAATATTCTGACTACCTGCGTGACGACGGGTGACATTTAGCATAAACGACGCGTGCGAACCGAAACGAGGAGAGCATGAGTGCTATGTCAGCGACTCACTTCTTGTGCGAAGAGGTAGTCATGCATTGATGGGGAAGTGCGGTGTATTGTGGTCTAATCTTCTGCTGGCCAAGTAGACCTTTGTAAAAAGAAAAACGTACCTGAAGGCCTGTAGAAACTAGTTACAGTCCCGGAATAGGCGTGGGATGTGTCCAAGTCATGCAATGATGCTACCCAGACCAGGGGTCGCGAGATCGTGTGCTTGATGTGGCAGGAATTGAGGGAACTCGATGGGAACGCCTTCGGGACGTTCTAGAGTTTGAAACTCGACGTCAGAGAAAGAGAGAAGGTGAGGTTGAGGGGAAGAATCCCAGCCCGTGTTGTTGGTTTGGCAGAGCTTGGATCAGTCTAGAAAAATATCCTTCGTCTGGCTGGGCTGTCGTAGCTGAGGGACGTTACTTGTATGAGACCCTGACTGCCCTACTCGGCGAATGGCCCAGGTGAATATTTGACGATTCCTGAAACATTAACAATGCAAGAGTCGCCCTTGCTCTTGCTCGTCGGCAGGTAATTCAAAGGGTTTACCTAACAACGTGCTCGAGGGAAATGGCAGGTGCGGCCTATACCGGGCAACCTGTTACAGAGCTATTATCACCTGCCCTTTCCAGCTACTTGTACTAATATTAGGTTACTAAGTACTGGTAGGTCTACTCATCAAGACAACCAGAAACCTCAATACATCTTCTAATACCAGTAACAAAGAGA
Organism: Arthrinium puccinioides; assembly: GCA_022414665.1. Lineage (NCBI taxonomy): Eukaryota > Fungi > Ascomycota > Sordariomycetes > Amphisphaeriales > Apiosporaceae > Arthrinium > Arthrinium puccinioides. The sequence continues at coordinate 2,411,755 of JAIUNF010000005.1, forward strand.
AAAAACCCCCATCAAGGCCAGCGTGAATGAAAACCACCAGAGAACTGTGCATGTACAATGTATTGGTCCCATGCTGAACAACACGAGGCTGCTTCAAACTTATGCTAGGAGGCCATGGCCGGTGCTTGGCTTTTACCCCTGAATTCGTTGCAACAAGGTAGAAGAGCTTTGCCATAACAGACCTTTGCCACGGGACAATGGGAATCTGCCGCATCATTCCCACGAATCACTGTGAACTAGCCAACGGTCTGGGTTTACCCAAGTAGCATCCGGCTGCAAAATCAGCGAAATGTTGTCGTGTTTCATCCAAGGCAGTAAGGGTACGAACTGACCTGCCTCCTTTCAGGTGGTCAGTTGAGGCACTGTCCCAACCAACCGGCATGTTCACGGCGGGGGGGCTCCAACTTATACACTCACTACGTGGAGTTGCACTCCCGCAACCCAACTGGGGGAAGTGGTGAAGCTCACTTATTAAGCTCAATACGGCTTTAGGCCAAGGTGTTCTTCAAGGTTCGAACAGTCTTGAGGCCTGTATAACTAGTTAGCATCACCGATGGGCCCCTTCTTAGGGGGAGGCCCAAGAGAGTATGCGTACCTATAGTTACTCCGCAACCCGGAGCATGATGGATCAGCTACCTGCCTACTCCGTACAACAGTGCCAGCCATTCCACTACATAGCTAACCCTCTGAAAGCGCGTACCGTAGTACACACGATGACTCCCACCGAGGCTTCTCCTTCCCTGGACCCTTGCTTGGCACCAGCTCACTCCTCCAGCAACCCACATGTTGATTCCAGCCCGACGAAGCTCAATCGGTAGACCATGCCGGATAGGCCTCCAAGATCTGGAGCTCACCGTCCATCGACGAAGTATCCGTACTCCATAGGGAGTCCCATTTACTCCGTACTCCGCACACCGCTGGCAACTGACACCGCTGTCTACCAACACCCCTGGTCCCCCTAAGCTGGTCCCCCCAAACTGGTTTTCCTCTTCTTCGGCACGGCCTGCCGGTTCCGTTTGTCCTCTCAAGTCAATGGAACAGCTGGTGGTGGTCCTTTATTGAATGATCGACGCAGGAAACACTCCGGATAGATGCGAGCAGCCAGCCTTGGCAGCAGTTTCTTACCCCCGAACCATTGGTTACCGACCCGCATTACCCTGGGAAGCCCACTAAAGAGCCGTTCACCGCAATGCAGCTGGTGTTCTAGAAAAACAGCAGATCCGTTGCTCCGGGAACTGCTCACGCTTGCCAGGTTGAATATGGATCCTCAGAGACTGGAGTGCCTTCTCAGGCGACCTGGGTCACATCCACGAGGCAAAGTACACGAGGCACAGCCAGGGTCGCCGACAGGCGGTCACGTAAATAACGTAAATAACGTTGCAGTACGGAGTACGACGGCAACCCGCCCGCCATTGCACACACACACGCTTATGCACGACGATGCGGCCAGAGACAGAGTTAGCTAATTAGTAAGACAGTAGTTAGTAAAGAAAGGGCTGTGCAAGTGCGTAAAGTCGAGCCTGCCCAGTCGAAAATGGTCAACCAAGGGCACTAATAAGTGAACTACTCACTCCTAAGCGACCATTCTGCCTGCTACGCGGCGCGACGGCAGTTCGTCACCCCTCGGGGGTGGTCGAGCCATGACTCGAGCCGTGAGTCCTACAGTCGCCAAACATCAGATAACCAGCCTTCGATCGGACGACGGATGCTCTTCCGGGCCAACCTGTCTGACACCGAGGTAGCGACGACTGGCGCCACGCTATTATGGACAAACCAAGACTCCTGGCAGTGTCTTACCGGCGTCGCAAGCACCGGCGGGTGTGCTCAGGTCTACGGATACAGTATCAGAAGACAATCGAGCCTCGGCAGTGTACCCGTGCGAGCTCAAAAGCATTGCTTCCCATCATGTGCCGAAGTGCTTGCATTGAGGTCGACTCCGCCAACGTCAGCAAGTCAGGATGTTAGTTGCCACAATGACCGTTCTTGCCCGCTGTATCGCTAATAAGTTAGGTCTTTCCGTTGGTCCTCGTTTTGACACAGGAGCACCGATGCGATGTAATGGTAATGCACGGGCGCGCGTTACAAATCGTCAAGGATGACGACGGATCCTTCCAGGAGGAGAATGTGGCCAAGGTAACGACTACTTGTCTATTGCCCCGAATTCGTGCCCATCACCGGTCTCGACTACATTGCATAAATCGCTGCAACGTGGCGTACCCCTTGCATCTGACCCCCCCCTCCTTTAGGTCTTTGTCACTGAGCGCCACAGCCTAGTTCTACGTATGGCGTTCAACACTTGTGCTAACGCCTCGATGGTCTACCGAGTACTGTAAGCTATGCTGGAGTCGTTAACTAAATGACTCGGTGCAAAACGCCCTCGAGGGGTAACGTTAATAAGCTGAGGGAAGATGACGAACGTGCTCAATGCTGGAGAGCAACTTGAGGGAGCTTGCAGGATGTGGTTGGGAAATATCGATCACTCTCGCTAAGTACAGTGCGCAGTCCAGTCCGGATAAACAACGCGAGGGGAGATCAATTGACTCTGGAATCTGTGATCCCGGTCATCCCCTGGAGGTTGTCTGGCCCCTTTCTTGTCTTGGGTCACCGTCAGGTCTTGCTTGGGCTTGCGTAGTACCGTATTACGAACTACTGTGTACCCTCTGCATGCTCTGCATGATTAAAGTTTTGTTTTGGTGAAGATGTCGCCGTACCATCGCCACAGAGAGGCAGGAGCCGCAGCACAACAAACTTCACAGGTAACTTATGGCACAGCAGCTATCAAGACACGAGCTTTGTTTATCCATTAGCGCCACGAGCTCTGTACTCCGGCGAGTGGGTGCATGCGTTGGCATTGACCAAAAGCGCGTCGCATCAACTCGACCCAGGATCAAGCGTCTGCTTGACTGGGGCGGTCCTCGTTTTCCGGAAGGCGAATAACAGCAATGACATGATATATGACCCTGACTAGAGGGAGGAGGCGCGGCTGATGTGGGAGCTGATGACTATGCGCGAATGTTTACATTAATCTCCAATTAACTCGGGTGCTCAAGAAAGTAAGTCGATGATGGGAGGGTTGGGGGACGATGGTCTAGACGACAAGCTCCCACCCCTGATGGCTCTAACCCGATCGGGGTTGCTGCCGTCAGAGCTCGTCGGGTACCTGGATCATCTGTCTGAACCTGGCGGACAGTGCGAACGGCGGTGGTTGCTTGCGGGCGGCGGACATGGCACACTGATTAGACCCACACCAACACGCCTCTATCGAAAGCCTGGAGGAAGCCAACTTTGGGTTCACTGCTGTCATGCTGCTGTCGTCGACGACGACGACCGTGCCGAGCCTTGCCAAATCAGCACGGCTCTCCCTGCACGGGCGGACAGGAGAACAGACCCCTTTTGGCGCATGCCATCTCAAGCAGCTCTTCTGATGGTAACACTAGGATACTGTGCTCAGATGTTCGGCTTGGAGGAGGCCCCCAAGAAACAAATACCAGATGAATCGACGAGCAAGCAGGTTGCACCTAATAAGTAAGGGTAGCGGTAGTTAGTTAACCTATCCCTTGAGGGATTGAATGCAACAGGACAGGACCCGTGGACCTACCCCCGGCCCAAAGTGGCCCTGGGTCCATTCAATGACCGGTCGTGCTCCCCCCCCTCTTAGCCCCGGTCCACTAGCGAGATTGGTCTACTATCAATCCACCCCGGCCAGGTACTCTGTTCATGCCCAGTGGGCTAGGTTGTGTGCCAGGTCCCTAAACAGCTCTGAAATCAATCTACCGTCGTCCTCCCCACCCCCCGCCGCCTGGGGCATTGTCCATCGCGTCGCTTCTCTCTCCTTTCACTCATCTCTCAAGTTAGCTCCAAACTCGAAACGGAAGAAAAAAAACGAGACCAAGCACCGACCGCATGGCGATACCAGAGCTTGCCTGAACGGTTAGCATTGGTCAGTCCGTTCGTGTGCCTAGTTACTGTTATTCGTTGCCTCTTTGTTTATGCGTCTACTCTCGCTCCTCACCCTCTCTACTCACCCTCCTTTCTTATCAAGTCGACCCAACCCGTCATTCGCGCCGCTGTTGTTTCTGGTCGCGTTTCGTGGCTGGACGGACGAATTGCGACGCCTGGAAATGAAGAGGTCTTCATTTGGCGAAACACCACACAACGCCCATCGCAGCAGCACTTCTTTCGCTCTATAAATGCGACAACGCCGATACCATCACTCCACTCTCAAGGATAAAAAACCGTAACCGACCAATATTCCACATTATTCGTTCCTTCATACTCCGTTCTGTCCCTGGAAAAAGGATTCCGACTTCCGAGCTCCCCGGGATCAACCAATTTTCTGTACTGTCCGTTCTACTGTTTCTCTCTCTTTTTCTGGGACAGGCATCCAGGCGCTAGCAAGGACCGCAAATATCTCGAGAAGCTCTGTGAACCCAGCTTCAACCGCCCGTCTTCGTGTACGGGACCCGCACACCGATAAACTGGTCCCCTATTCCCCTGGCCTCCAACCCATACGTTTTAATCGAAGCCTCCCTACTTTTGTTCCCTTTCTATCATCTCTATCTCGGAATCTACTTGACCTCTTCTCATCCTGGCCGCTGCCCCTCATCGATATACTTTCTCTAACCACACGACCTCTCGTCACCGATACGACACGGTACCACCGACCTACCCGTGCCCTGACCCGAACTTTGATGTGCCCGTATCTGGTTATAGCTCTGTCATAGAGCTTCCCGCGAGATCTGGACGCCTACCGAGGTCAGGTAGTGACGCTCTGCCTACATCTCCTGTCGAGATACGGCTCCCTATACCACCGTGGCCGCTTCGCAGCATATAGTAACCCGTCCTCTCCACCATGACGGTGGCACACGATTTGATTCATCGGGGCTCTTCTACTCCGACCCCTCAGGGCTCAGCTGGAATGGCACTCGAGGACCGTTTCGAGGTCTTGAAGGAGATTGGCGACGGCAGCTTTGGTAGTGTTGTGCTTGCTAGAGTGCGGACCGCTGGTGCCAGTGTAGCCCGACGTGGGACAGTGGTATGTTGTTTCCCGTGGTCGCCATGCACGTTCCTCGATTCTAATCCCAGCCTCTCCAGATTGCCATCAAGACGATGAAGAAGACATTCGAATCTCTGACCCCCTGTCTTGAACTTCGCGAGGTCGTCTTCCTGCGCACGCTGCCGCCCCACGTCCATCTGGTCCCGGCTCTGGACATCTTCTTGGACCCCTTCACCAAGAAGCTGCACATCGCCATGGAGTATATGGAAGGGAACTTGTACCAGCTAATGAAGGCCCGTGACCACAAGCCCTTTGACAATGCCGTCGTCAAGAGTGTCCTGTTCCAAATCATGCAAGGCTTGGAACACATCCACGCCCACCACTTCTTCCACCGCGACATCAAGCCGGAGAATATCCTGGTTTCGACTTCATCTCATCAAGACTCCAACTCATTCCGACGTTACTCATCGCTGGTGACGCCGCCGTCAACGCCACCCACTTACACTGTGAAGATCGCGGATTTCGGTCTCGCCCGTGAAACGCATTCGAAATTACCTTATACAACGTATGTGTCGACCAGATGGTATCGTGCACCCGAGGTGCTACTTCGGGCGGGCGAGTACTCGGCCCCTGTGGATATCTGGGCAATCGGTGCCATGGCTGTCGAGGTTGCAACTCTTAAACCGCTGTTTCCTGGAGGCAACGAGGTGGACCAAGTATGGAGAGTTTGCGAGATCATGGGAAGCCCTGGCAACTGGTACAACAAATCCGGAGGCCGTGTCGGTGGAGGAGACTGGAGAGAAGGAACGCGACTAGCTGGAAAGCTCGGATTCTCATTCCCGAAGATGGCACCTCATGCCATGGATACCATCCTCCAGCAGCCGCAGTGGCCAGCGTCTCTGAGTCACTTTGTGACCTGGTGTCTGATGTGGGATCCCAAGGGTCGGCCAACCTCGACCCAGGCTCTTGCCCACGAGTATTTTACCGACGCCGTGGATCCTCTTCGACCGAGATCATCGGCCTCGAAGATTCTTGGCCGGAAACAGTCAGACCTCGGGCGCGCTGGCAAAGACTCTGCCTCATCGACGCCAACATCGTCGAAACCCTCCTGGTTCAGGAAATCGCTCATTGGCCGCTCTGAAGGCGCCGAGGCAGTACCAGCACAGGCGACTGTGAAGGAGGTTGCACCCTCACGGCCACCAGCCGTTCATTCCCATACCGTGAATGAGCTCGAGTCGGCAAAGACAAGACCGGTGCACGGCAAGCGGACAACCTGGACGAATGGGCCCTCGAACGTGGCTCCCATGCCAATCCTACCAACGATTCGCCCTATATCTCCTATATCTGATGCTGTCACTGCTCAGGCCTCCAGCCGCACTCCCTCATACAATGATTCGTACGCTAACGGTAGCCATCGGCATGACGACAAGGCTGCCAAGAAGATCGGACGCCAGTTATCTGTGGCTTCGAGCAACAACAACTACGCCGAGCTCCACCGGCAACAAGCCGAGAGAGCCCTCAATGGTAACTCCGGCCTAGCTTCCCCGCCCAGCGGACACAAAGAGAGTTTCTTCTCTCACCTGCGGAAGCGCGCGAGGAGATTCTCGGGGCGACACCAGACCCCTGTCTCTCCCAACTACAATGACCTTGAGGCACAGGCGGGCTGCGGTCCCTGGGCTAGCAACCGATCTTCACTCGTCGTCGACCAACAGCCACCGGTCCCAGCCAAGCACGAGCATCACGAGTCACATGGCAGGGCTTTGCGAGACGCTCAGCAACATGGCGATGCTTCTCAGGCACCAGTCCCTCCCGCACACCTAGTCACTCCTAGTAGTGCACTCAAGCGGCATCACTCTCTGCCTCAGCAACAGCCAAGATCTGTCGACAGCTTGATTGGTGCTGCTCGAGTCGCTGGACCGATTTCGAGCCGGACACGTCGTGCTCAAGCCGTCCATGGCGTCCACCAGTACGACGCTCCCGATGAGGAAGACGAGATTCTTGACGAGGCTCTCAACTCGACACAGCGAGCCATGAACCGTCTCGAGAAGGACAGGAAACTCGGTCTCCGACAATCAGCAAGCAATACTGGGCTGTCAAACCCTTACCCAACGCCGTCGCCCTCGGCCAACGGAAACCAGGTCCTCTTCGGCGAGGGTCTCGAGCCAGTGGCCCCAAAGCCGCTGAATCTGAAGAAATCCAGAGACCCGCACAAGTGGCCCACCCCTCCCTACGAGGAGAGCGAGTGGGCAGCTTCGGCCTCGGCCAGCATCTGGGCTGCCGGTAGCCGGTTCTGATAATGGATGAAAGTACGGGCTTGGTTTTTGTTTCCTTTCGATCTAATCAGCGACAATCCATGTCTCGTTGATCATCATGGCACGGAGTTTAGGGAGGCCTTGGTCTTGGTGGTTCTACACGGTCGGCATATATCGTTCCGCGACGTACTTTTCACGCATTTGTTCCTCTCTGTCTGATCTTAACAGTCGATCTCGAGCCCATGTCGACAGTCCAGGGTCCGGCAAACACTGTTCAATACCCACATAGTTGAGCCAGTTTTCTTTCTGCCATTTTGGTTCTTCTTTCAACAATACCCCTATATAGAGTTTCAAGGCTACAAAAGGGCACGGTACCCAATTCATCACGCTGGTTTCTTTTGTCAAATTTTGGTGATTTGAAGGCACTTGTCCCCCGCCCCCTTCTCCCCACCCCCTCACCTTTGTTTGGGACGTTGGACCTGCGCCTCTTTTGGATGGCTTTGATGATGAGTGACGGGGACTCCCAAAGCGCGATGTGTGTGTACAAGAAGCGGTGTCTCATGGCTATTCGATTCCGGGTCGAGATGTATTTTGTAATAGGCAGGGTTTCAAGAGTAGATGATGACCTTGGCAGCCCGAGGGCCCAGGGAGCCTACCTAGCTAGCATATAGCACTTTACTAACGATCAGGCTGGAAAGCAATATGTACAAGCTGCAACCCTCCCTAATGTCATGTAACCATGTAGTAGCAGCGGAAGTATGTTCGGCGAGTACTCCGTAGAGTGGTGGTAGTTATGTGTAGTCGACTGATGAACTTGGTCCTTTGTGTGAAGTAAGGAGGCACCCTGGGGCCTGGGCAGTAGTTAGTTACCTTGGTTAACTGTTGGCTTTGTATCCGTACTCACCACGTACTTCGTATAAGCAGATCTAATAAGTCATAGTAGTCTTGAGTAGGGTAGGGGGGGTTGTTTGACACGGTGACATAACTATGTAACTACCTAACTTGGTCAAGTACTTGTAAGCAAACGGGTTGGAGGTCCTGCCTCTTCAATCCCTGTAACTGAGCTGCACCTCGATATGCAGGAACAGCAAACTCAATACACTTGGCCGCCCTGCCCTGCCCTGTCCGGTGGTGTGGCTGACCTGGTACAGAGCTGCACTTCGGTAGCCCTCCGGGCCTATCTGTACTCCGTACTTTACCCTGATCATTGATGCTTGCAAAGTGGGTCAGCGACCGTGGTACAGCAGCCGCTGGTAACGAACTGTACGGATAACGCTACTCCGTACCCCGTAACTTACCCAACTAGTTAACGTTACCTCTTGTCTGTCTGGAGGCTGGCTGCCAGCTGTCCGCATGCATGACGGCATTCGAGCAGGCAACAGAATCACACCTCTGCACCTCTGCAGACTGCAACCGATCATGTAGGAAATGCGGCAGCCTGCTGAATGGATGGGAACCGATAGCTCTGGGCAGTCTCCCCTCTGCTCATCTTCACAGGAGCCGAGTATAAATTGAAAATAGTTAATAGGGTGTATGTTCACCCTTCCTCCTTCCAAGATAAGAAACCATCGACGTTGATGTATTGCAACGATCCGTCAGCCCCGCAAAGTGTTACTCAGAGACCCGAGTTTATGGTCAGCCTGCGCCGCAAAGCCAGACGGGAATCATTCCAACCCGACGGGACAGTTCCGCTCCCGGGCCAGCAGCATACAACTTTTGGGGCAACGTAGCCAGACTCGGGTCGTGTTTGCGCTTCAGGTAATACCGCCTCATTGTTCGTTGCATACCTCGGACACGCCGGGAGTCCGGGACACGACGTACCAGACCTCGGCCCGTCGCTACCTATTGGAGCTGTTGGTGTCGTGGATACTAGGATTGTTTGCCTTCCACGGCGATCATGAGCGTCAATCTCCCCACTCGCTCTGCTCCGAGTCGGAGGAACCAGGAGAGTAGGACCAACTCCCAGAACTACTTCAGCGGCTACACGCCGCCGTCTTCAACCGAAGCCATCCACGGGCCGGTACGCGAGTTCGCGACGGTCAGCGACCGCCTTATAGTCGGTGTCGACTTTGGCACGACTTTCTCAGGGTGAGTCACGTCCGCGACACTCGCTTCTCATGGCTGACTTGACGCAGCGTGGCCGCCGTCTATACGTCCACACCAGACGATGTAGAAATCATCAAGACGTGGCCCGGTGGCAATGGCATTACGTCGGACAAGGTGCCCACCGAAATCACATACGATTTACCCCCCAGTTCCCCTGCAGGCACGGAGCCGAATGTGAAATGGGGCTTCCAGTTCAAGCCCGAAGAAGCCCGTCTGCGCTGCATCAAACTGTTCCTTGATCGCTCTCAGAAGCTGCCCTTTTACGTCAGCCCGCAGGAGACGGCGACACAGCTAAGGAAGTTCAACAAAAATGTCGTCGATGCCGTCTCCGACTACCTGACACAGATATACAAGCACACCATGGACACGCTCACCAGGAGATACGGCGAGTCGTTCATGGCCTCGACACGGGTTGACTGGGTCCTCACCTGCCCGGCTGTCTGGTCCGACGCGGCAAAAAACACCACCCTCCAAGCTGCCGAGCGAGCTGGCATGGGGACGCAGGCTGATATCCAGATGATCAGCGAGCCTGAAGCTGCTGCTGTTTACACGCTCAAGGCCATCCAGCCCAATCATCTCAATGCGGGCGACAACTTCATCGTGTGCGATGCCGGCGGTGGCACTGTAGAGTCAGCCCATCCCCGCACACTCCCGGGACGCCCCAACGCACGAAGCGCTGACCTACCACTAGTCTGATTGCTTACAAAATCATATCGTTGAAGCCCCTGAGGGTCGAAGAATCCGCAGTCGGCACTGGCGGACTCTGCGGAAGTGCCTTCCTTAACTACAGGTTCGAGGAGCACGTCAAGGAACGCTTGGGTGTGAGTCGGTTTGACGAGATGAAGCTGAAAAAGCAAAAAACATGGCAAATGGGTCTGCGATATTTTGAAGAATTCGTCAAGCGCAATTTCAACGAAGACGAATACCATGAAGTCAACGTCCCGTAAGTTACCTCTGCATGTAAAGATGAGCTAAAGAATAAAGCAATTTTTTTGGGCAAGAACTAAATCGAAAGATAGCTTCCCTGGGTTGCCCGACGATGAGGAGGCTGGTCTGGATTCCGGCTTTCTCGTCTTGAGCGCAACACAGATCAAAGAGATTTTCGAGCCTGTCGTCAAGGAGGTCTGTGACCTTGTCCAAGGGCAAGTGAACACGGTACGGAACGGAGGGGGAATTGTTTCCGGCATCGTACTAGTTGGTGGTTTTGGGCAGAGCGAATACCTATACCGTCGCCTCAAGGCCCACTTCACGAGCGCGGCGCCGCCACCCTACACGGAGCGGCCTACACATGCCAGCGGCAACACGATTTCTGAGAACGGTTCGATAGAGGTCATGCAACCTGTGTATGCCTGGACAGCCGTGGTCCGCGGCGCGGTACTTCGAGGGTTGGAGGGCAACATGGTGATTTCTCGTAAAGCGCGGAACCACTACGGCACCTCTTACGCCACGGTTTACGACGAGGAGAAACATAGTGTCAGTGAGCGATACTGGTCTCCATTATGGGAACGGTGGATGGTGTCCGATCGTATGCAGTGGCACATTGCCAAGGTATGTGATTGCACCCCCAGTCGCCACCCCCCTTTGGACCCCTTGCTATACATCTGTCATCACTCTTAGAACCAGTTGTCTTTCAAGGATATATCACGGTTTGGTGCCTCGATACCGTCCCTGTCCCTGTCTCCAGAGCCTCGAGATTCCATGTTTCGCATTTTCCGCTCTCACATCGCGCCCCCCCCTGTCTCGTCCGCCCGGCTAACCACTCGATTTCACATGAATAGGGCGAAGCGTTGTCACCGCTCTCCCCCATTGCCTTTCACTACACACGTAATTTCCGCCCAGGCCAGTCCCTCGTTGTGACGGACGATCTGATTGGATGCGAGGCGGACGAACCGCCACTTGCCTATAACCGGGATTTGGCCAACGTCTGTACGCTCACGACGGATTTGAGCGCGGTGCCGAGGAGTCTCTTTACGAGGCTAACCACGACTAGAGGCGTCGAGTTTGATAATCTCGATTTTACGCTCGAGATGATAGTCGATAGCGCGGGATTAGGCTTCGAGCTGAAGGTCGATGGTGTCCGCTATGGTAGAGTAGAAGCCGAGTTCCACTAATAAGCAAGACGCTGGCTAGTTAAGGCTCCGGAGTGTAAGGCATGGTGGCAGTTGACGACCCTGGTCTGGTGTAGCGTAGCACATGAGAAATATATATGGCATCGCACAGGCACTGTGTGTGCATCATGCATTCATTACCAGTACGCAACGACGGCATGCCAAGGTTAGTATGTTGATATACAAGTTAGCAAGAAAGAGGTTCTACTCTGCCAAGGAGATAACTAGCCAGACTTCAGCCCGAGGTTCCTTGCTAGCCTCTTCACCAAGTGTACGTACATACGGACGGATACAGTACCGGCTGCAGCTTCCCAACACTCGGCGAACGGTGGCACAACGATGGTTTGAACTAATTACCCACGAGCCCATCTCTCAAAACGGCGCAAGACCAATCGTCTAGACCTGCCATTATGCCATTATACCATCCACGCCTAGCCTTCTCTAACATGTCTCCGTAGTTTAACAGATTGAGAGTAGCGCGCCTTCACGAGGCGGAGGCGGCCCGTTCTAGGCAGCAGCAAACCGCGCCACAGAGAAAGGGGGTGGGTGACTTTTGGTAGTTAGTTGGTCACAAAGCATCCCGAACAAGTCTGGCTTTCTTTCTCCGCGCCACTTGGTATCTGCGTTCCTCCCTACGGATACGCCTACGGATACGCCCACGGATACGGGGTCCGGAGTACTGACGCCCGGTGCCGCTGTGTCTATCGTGGAGATGGAGCACTCAGCAAGGATCACTTTCCTAACCCGCTTGCACAAATTCCCAATCAAACACACACCATCAGAACGCATGCTAGGGAGGAGATGGGTCGAGTAGTCAGCAGGAGGCCGCACGCGCGACCTGTAGGGCGTAACTACCAGGTACCTGTCCCCAGGCTCCTCGGCCACGCCTTTTGCGTAACGTTCTGCTGTATCGGGAGCCCAGCCTGCCGAAACATCTCTTACGGGCCCCCAAGCTCTAACCTCCTTTCTTTGGAAAAAGGATGAGCATGAATAAGAAGGCTCATATACATGCGGATGCCGAAGCAGCGAACAAGACTCCCCGGAGGCCGGAGCTGCCTCCACGCGAGGGGACGAAACGAGGCAACCAATACAGGCAGGCCACACGCTGACTCCTGAGAACGAGGCTGACGCTTCCGCCGTCTTCTGAGCGACTTGCATCGAGAGTCGCCAATCCTTTCGTCCGCTCTGGCCTCACAAATACGCCTCGCACTCTTTTTGCACGGATACGCAACGCGAGTCTCTGGCGAAGAAGCAAGCAGAAAACGTATGTTCTCAATTTGAAAAGGGGGGCCGAGCTCTGTTGCCGAGGAAAACCCCGTTCAACTGGTTGGTCCGGTCCGTCGGGATCATACCACAATCGCTGCTAGAGGGGGCTCAGCAGAGGCAATTTTATTTTATTTTAAATTGGTTTGCCTCCATGAAGGCGACTTTCTCCTCCTGGGCGATATGACGACGCTGTATAACAGGTCGGCCCACGGAATGCTGTTCGAGGTAGTTCAGCTGGAAGCCGGTAGAACTCGAATGTACGCGCATGTGCGTGCGTACAAGCGGCGTGCTCCGGCCTCGACCAACGCAGCGTGGAACGCCTCGAGGCTCGGGGCCGGTGAGTGGCTCAGCTCTACTGTTGGCAGTTTCTGTGCCTCGCGGACGGGGACACCTGGTAGACTTGTTATTACATCGGCTGCTTTGCTGCAGTGGTGGAAAGCTTCTCGTCATTATCGATTCTCCAGCGCTGAAAGGTCATGTCTCATGCTCGTTCGACTCGTAAGTCCCAACTAAAACTCCTTGATCCGGTCCCGTTCATGGTCAATTTGCCCGCCATTCTTATGCTATCGCCCAGCGAAACAGTTTATAACCTGTCAAGAAGTCCAGCCCTAGAAATCTGATCATAAGACATACGCTCACAAGACATCCAACCGTCGGCTGCCGTGTCAGGACGTCAACCAACCAACCCCTCCCCAACCCCGACGCAAACGCAGACATCAGCGTACAACGTCTAGACGTGTCATATCTTCCAAACATGAACATCAAGAAGTCTTGATGGTGGGGAATTCCCAGCCCGATCTCCAACCCGCTGGGAACACATGGAGGACCGGCCTCTAGCCTGGTTCGTGCCCTAGCCCAACTGGGTATACCGCTGTCGCACTGGGCACTGAAAGGCAACGCATACTTCCCTCGGCTGCCCAATACCAGCAAAAAGCCTGATCATAAAAAGGGAGGCCAGAGACTCCAAAAACAGAATACACTCTCTCGGCACCGTGCAGCCTCAAACCCCAAAAACAGAAGGGTACATAGGGCAAGGACATCCAGTCTCCAGCGGTATCGCTGGCGTCCTATGCATTGCTGTTCCACAAGACATCTTCAGAAAATTATCCCATGAAAGACTCGACAACGTCTTTCTATACTGTTGGGAGTTGGGGAAGTAGAAGTGTTGGCAAGCCGCTAGGCCACGACTTCCCGTGCAGATGTGAGTGCGAGGGAGCGGTGCCGCCCATGACGACGCGTCCATGTGTTTCCGCTACCCCTTCTCTCCCTCCTTCTTTCTCTCTCATCGTCCACGATGACCTGCTGGTCCCGTTCCTGTGTGCGCAACTTCTCAGGTGGCTCCCAGTCGAATGGGCGGATACCTGATATGCCCGGCGCCTCGCTATAAGTGCGAATTTGCTCATACCTGTCGTTGTCCACCAGTCCAATTTTCCGGAAGTGGTCCAGGAGGAAGAAGTCAGGGCGCTTATGGTTCTCGGTGTACCCGTCGGAGACAAAGTGGTCCCGAATGTGCTCCATCCGATTGATGAAGGCAGTCTGACCATCGTGAATGTCGGATTCCAAGAATTCGTGATCGTCGCAGAACCAACATATACTTTTGGCAGGAAACTGGCGTCTGAGGTGGCCCTCTACCATATGTTCTATCCACGCGTCGGTGTCGTCCAAAGCGAAAGTTTGGCCACATTGCACCAAATCGGTAAGCTCGCACTGGAGACGAATGGGCGTCCGGTGTGCACCTGCCGGGATGGGACCACGCGGAGGAGCCGAGGACGCAGTCGGCGTGGAGTAGTTTGTTACTTGGTGTGAGAACACACTGCTTCGGTCGGTACTCTGGCTTGCCCCAGTAGATGATTTGCTTGACACATTGGTCGAGGCGAAGCTCGTTGCAGACCTGGAACGCAACGAGGGGGTTACAGCCACGGAAGCCTGTGTTTGGAATTCTCCGGCATGCACACGTTGTACGCCTAGCATACGCTGGTCAAACTCGTGGAGGAAGGCGGCCATCGAGCCCATGATGACCCTGGGTTTGTTCATCGACAAGCGACTGTGGTGGCGGCAGCAGCCGTGGCGATGTCGTCTCGGGATTCAACTTGGACTTGGTTTGTTGTCGTCGAACAAGAAACTGGTCAGTCCGGTCCAAAAAGGGTGGGCACTTTCATTCGAGGGCAAACAGGATGAGGGCGCTTGCTACGGGGTCAGGAAGCAAAGAGAGAGAGGGGGGGAGCAGCCCAGCGACTTGTTGGTCGATGCGGGGTCAACAAACGAAACTATCAGATCTCGTTACTCGGACGCGGAACACTTCTGCACCAAGTCATTGCCCAAGAGTGTGATGGAGAGAGGAAGAGTAACCCTGCCAGTACGGATGGATGGAATGGGTCCCGAGGGAAGACGACGAGAAAAGGAAACCGATCAACCGGGCACTTGAATGAATGCATACAACAGCAGCAACAGCAAGCGAAGCAGTAGCAGCGGCAGCAGCAGCGGCAGCAGCAGCAGCAACGGCAGCAGCAACATGGATTGGGCCAACCGATCGAAGCGAAAACCCACCAAGCCGCATGCCGTCCATCCATCAGCATGCACTACCCACACATCTACCCCCCCCGGGTGACGCGTCTGCCCTTGAGCGCCCATGCTATCTATGATGGGAAGCGGATAGGTGTGGTGGTAGCTACTAGTTACTGTGTAGGCTGACGGGCTGCTGAACGCACACCAAAGCATGGTTGTATGATGGCTATCGAGGAATGCAGCGAAAATTTCCCCATCTGGCAGCCCAAAATAATCTGGAAGAGGTCCATCAGTTGACCACTGGGGGGGGCAGTGGGGGCAATGCGTCCTCAGACACCACACACGACGGAGCATATATTGTCCCGTCTGTTACCCCTTGGCGCAACATTGTCCATGGAACAAACTCTCCTCTATGATAGACACAGCGTGCTGTTAACCCCATGCCAAGGTTGTCACAAGGTTGTCAGCATCTTGTTTCACAGAGGGGTGGAGGTGCAGCGCTTTCGTGCGTCGTCGGCCACGAGTGCAAGCCGCTGCGTACGAATGACCGCACTTATCAGTCACTATGAATCGTGCTCGCTCGCCATATTTGCGCAAGAAGAGTCTTGCTCGTTGGGCCGCTTTACGTACATACGTCGGTGATGGTGATTCGGGAATAAGATTGATCATAATCCCCAACGGGAGGTGCCGGTGGCAGTTGCAACGGCAAGCTCAGTGAACGCTGCGTCTCGGTCCATCGCCTGCACATCTCCGGGATGATGGTAGCAAGCAATTCGCCTACCCCCCCCAGAGGTGCCGTTGTCACCAGCCCAACGGGCATTGCAGAGAGATGATGGTATCATTTTGATTGTTGCTGCCCTATTATGCCCAATCAGGAATCACCACTTTCTTCCTCCACATTATCTCCTGCACCAAGAAGCGAGCCAGACACACCCTCGTCTGCCCAATCAAGGTAACTAACAAAGTTGGCAATGCTTACTCGATAACCAAAGACCAGCCGCAGAGCCTCAATAAATGGGGGTGTCTTTGCCCCCCCCGGACGATCATAGATCGGCATACCATCATCAGTTTCGACTTGCATCCAAGCGGCACTCAAGGATACGACTATGGACGCCAGAGGAAGCTAACTGGATGGGTAAAACCACACCGCCTATCGTAAGCTCGGCGCTGCATTGCCGTATTGGTTGATCAGGGCTGCTGATGTGGCATCGTTCCCATGGAACCGAGTTCCTCGGATGGGAGATGGCGTGTGTGGCACAACGTGTATGGCAGTGACAACAGCACTTGCTGCCCCTATCTTTCTACACAACGGCTAGTACGTGAGAAGCTTGGCCGCTAGGTGGCGATTGCGTTGCATAGACAAGAAGAGGCCATGCTAAGTTGCCAATGGGGTTCCCACTAGAATGTTGGTGGCATGCCCGCTGCTCGTTCTACTGACTTGGCCGTCGTCCCATTGACCAGACTGGCGAGAAATAGGAAACGTTTCACTAGGAAGCCAGGAGAACCTTTGCCTTGGCGATTACGTTTCGAAGATGCGGGTTACCGCCATGCTCGTCGCCGTATTTTATGACGCTTGGAAACGTGACGCAACATATCTCACATGTCGTAAGACTGTCATCGTCCGCACCACCAATATCCTCCATGGTTGATGCATCGAACGGAACCCCTTGGCGCGGCAGGATCTGTGGCATCGTTACCATGAAGACGGCTTTCTGGACAGACAGCATGCGCGCCAGGGCGACGGAACCGTTCACCAGCACACGCAGTGCCTGATCTCGCGGCTCGGTTGTTTTGGCGTCCGTTATTTCGCCCAGTAGGCGGTTGATCCTGAAGATGACGTTGTCGATGATGACCTCGGTCTCCGCCGGGAAAGTGTGCGTCGCGTCCTTCCTGACCATGTTTAGAGTCGTCGCACGCCATTGGTTGACTGTCTCGGCGGAGCCTTCGCAAGCTCGTCAGCCGTCGTCGTCTCGTCCTTGCACTCGTATGACTTACTGAAAGACGAGAGGTACTTCTCCATCTCGATGAATCTGTGCTCTTGTTCTTCCGGAAGACCAACAAAGTAGGCGCCAAATATCATCTCCACCAAAATGCTAGCGACGATGGACTGTAGAAAGTGCACCTTGACTGTCGAGCCGAATTCCTCATGCATTGGGACGAGCCGTGCGACTTCGTCGACCGTCTCTCTACTCGCGCTGGATATCTCTGGCTGCCTATTAGCTCCGCTCAGGTGTCACCAGCCACGCTAGATCAGATCATGAACGTACCGAGCTTCGCTTTTCTAAAATGTATTATGACCCAGTTCTGTAGCCCGTTGCCCAACCTGGCCATGTCGTCGCCAAACTGGTCGTCGCTGGTCTGCTCGTGGGTGCGCGTACTAGTGCTGACTTGCTCCTTCAGGCCCCTATTGAGCGATTGCAGGCGACGTATCTCTTCGTCTCTTTCTCGCAGCTCGTGCTTGAGGATCTCCCAGCCCTCCTTGAGCTCCTCGCGCTCGCCGGCGCGGACGTCGACCTCGGCGCGCATCAGCCGGAGCTCCGTATCGGTACGCAGGAACTGCTGGTTCAGGTTCGAGTGCTTCGTCTGCCAGAAGACGGCTGTCTCGCTCTCGTTCTGCGAGAGAAGGCTGACCTGGCGCGCGAACTCGGCCTCGATAATGACCAGCTCGCGCTGCAGCTCCGCGATCTTGTCGTCCTTCTCCCTGATTACTTGGCAATCCTTCTCCCGCGAAAGCTCCTTGCTGCTGGCGATGCTGACGCGGTCCGAGTCGTGACGGGAGGAACTGGCGTTGTCGTGCTCGGTGGCAGCCGGCGGGGATACTGGCGCAGGGGCTCCGAGCTGCGCCCGGGGCAGAGGCGCGATGATGCTACTGCTCCGCGAAGAGGCTGTCGAGCGGAGGGTGTGCGACGAGCTGCCGCCCCTGCGCTTGTCCGAGCTACTCATCTTCCGGCCGGGCGGAATGAACAACACGTTGAACGATGCACGGGGAAAGCCGAGAAGAGCAACGTGTTGTACGGAAAGACATTATACACAGTACAGCATCAGCAAGGATGTGGCTTCAGCGAGACCATCTTGGTTCCTACCAGACATAAGATGTGGTTGCCTGGCAAAACCGGATACCGAGATGGACTTAGTGTTGGTAGTCAGCAAGCCGCATAATAACGATGACTACACAGTACCGTTTGTTGGAAGCAATTGGATTAACACTGCAGTTAGTTCCAACGTTACGGCTGCGGATAACGTTAACGTCAGATGGATCCAATCTGGAAGCTCCCAAAGACCCCCTCCCTCTACCGAGGGCACGGGCCATATCATATCACTGTAGCCCTAGCCTAGCCTCTGGCATGCTCTGTAGCCTGTACTGTGTACTGTGTACCGCCCGGTGTACCGCCCGTAACCCAGGGCTGACCGTGCTTCTTAGATACTTCGTCGGTAGAGTCTCCGGCTCGGCCCCATCCCCATCCTTGTGCTTCCAACAAGTCAAGTCAGGGGGTTCAGTGAAGATCCAAGTACGGGCCACTTTCGAATTGCCGCGTTTAGATCATGGAACCGGCGTTTGCTTGTTAGAGAGCTGCAGGATATGGCCACGACCAATCAGGAAGGAGAAGCAGTGCACTATCACAGTCGTTACATAACCTGCTGGGTTGGTAGTTATGCCCCTTTGGCATCCCGTCCATGCGTGGACGCATTCGCACACACATAGTAACAGGTACCTACTTGTTTGGTCATACGCGGTTCACGTCGACATCTGCCTCTACTTCGTAAACCTCGTCGCCATCTTCTTGCTTCTTTGCCCCCATCCTGCAGATAGCAATCTTCTCCACCGCCATGTCTTCCATCCAGACAAAGTCATCATACCTATCCAACATGGCCCTGGCGTCGATCGTAAGCCGTTCCCGTCTACTGCCGCTGGGTCTCCCTTTGACATATATCGTATTGAGAATGGTTGCATGTAAAAGTAGGGGTCTGTTCTCCTCCGCCATCAAGCCAGCTCTTTGGAACGCAGCTTTGATGTGCTCACAGAACCTCTGTAGAATACCAGTATCGTCTACTGGAGGGCTGTATAGCACTGCTGCTTTGGATGCAGATTGCATCGAGCGCAGACCCTTGAGTGTGACCAACAGTAGAGGAGGGGGAGAGCCCGCCGCGCGCGTGATCCGTACTGTCGGACCGGCTGCCGGAAGCACCTGGGCCTGTAGACTCCTCAGAATCTGTCTTGGGTTCAGCGTCTTCAGCAGTTCAACTGCCTTTTTGACTCCTTCGTCCTTTGTGAGACTCATGACGCCTAGCGTTAGATGGAGAGTGCCGACCGGACGAATGGCGCCTGATGGAACACCATAGCTGTTCGGGCTGGTAACATCGGCTGCAAAAGTAGCAAGACTTGAGCTGAGCTGCTGTCTTGACGCGCCTGTCACCAGAGGGATGCATAGGAAATGCGTTGGTGATGTTTTGGGAGGCATCTGGCTGAAGCCAACGTATAAGCTGTATCGACTCTCCGACGTCAGCGGCAACCTCGTCGCCATCGACTTCACATCACTTTCGTCCGATGGAACATGGTGGCTAATCTGAACAAGCTTACCTAGGATCCAAGTTAGTTACAGAACTTACAGCCTTACAGGAAACGCCAAAGTCAGACGATAGCCCTGCTTATGGATGATACAGACTGTGATTACATACCCAGGTCCCAGATAATTATGCTTGCCTGCAGTCGCTGTAGGGTAATGACGCAATCCAAAAGAGAATAGATAGAAGGAGTATTGGCTAGACAAGCTTGACAGGAGAGGAAACCCGCCTACGTTCGCTTGTTGGTTCGTTTCTACCCGACGTTTGTTCGATTGATTGCAGAGACGGGCGGGCGGCGGGCCCTTGCTTTCGGCTCTTAATAATAGCATAAAAAACGGCCGTCATGCACAGCCTCCCGCGAGCGTGGCTTTGGAGCCAGCTTGTGGCTGAACCTTAAATTTCCAGGTCGTGTACGGATACGGAGTAGTTACATGACCAGGAAAATGGCAACTCCCGTACGGAGTACTTACACAGTACGTTTATAAGTTTATTTGCTGCTAATAACTGGGCAAGTCTCGAGTTGCCACGGTGTTGACCGTCCAACCACCCATCTCATCTCATCTCCCTGGCGATTAACACGATCTCTCCACAAACAAGCAGCTGATCATATCCTTGGGCCCAGTCTCAAAAGAGTGGATTGGATGTCTTGTAAAACAAACACCAGGTGGAAAAAATGGGAAGAATGCGAGTTGTGACAGGGGCACAAAGCTACGTCAGCCGAGACAAATGGCGGGATGACGTATAGAGGGGGAGAATGCCGAACAGTGCAAGAAAATGTCGTCACAACCGACATCACTAGAGTCGCTACCTCCATTGTGAGCCGAAACACTCGTCATAGCCACTTTCAAAACAGCATGACCAGTTATGTCTAAGGGTAAAGAGTGTATGACCATAGTCCACTATCAAGTGTTGCCTGGGGGGGTCATGACATGTTCCTGCAAAAGCCTGTGTATGCTGTCGTCGAATGGTTTTTGTATATAAGAGGAGAGACCCCTTGTTTGGGCATTGAACCAAAATTACCGAGTTTGTTTTGGCACGAGAACCCTCGCCTCCGTCAGTCGTGCCCGGAGTGAAAGGCAAAGCTTGCTCTACATCATGAAGATGGTCGGTGAACGCGCACAAGGGTATCGTCAAACGTCCACTTGGGACAGGCCCAGCTGGTCGCATCCCCCCCTCCTTCCGCACCGCCATATTGGGCCGCGCCTTCGCTGCTGTCGAGACGCACACCACTCCTTTCCTCCCGACATGCTCGTGGGCAAGATAAGCCTACGACATCCTCACGGCGAAACCCTGGTCATCCCGATTACCGCCCGGCCTCCTTCAGTGGGCTGCCTACTCGGCGTTGAAAAACTTCTTGAGAATGGTCTCAGCCTCGGCGTACTCGGTCTTGACCGTCTTCAGGGTATCGGTAACTCGTTCCAAACATAGCTTTTCATCCGTCTCAGGTGATCCGTCCTCGTTCTCCCTCTTGCCGTATCGTTGAATCTTCTCACAGCTGTCCTTCACCTTTGTCAGGCCCAAGGTGGCAGAAGATCCCTTTAAGAAGTGGCCTAGTCTGGAAAGCTCCTCCAAATCCTCCTCTTCCCTGGTAAAGACGGATGTAGAGGTCAGTCATGGCTGCTCAGCAATCAAGAGACTTGTCCCCTCGTACATTTGCGAGGGACGTGTGTGAATTGCGACCAACGTCGTGGGGCTGTTGCTCTGGGGCGCTGCTGTCCTGTAGACCAAAACTTACAAGGCTTTGTCCATGTTCTCAAAGGTTTCTTCGGCTTGCTCGAAGAAGCCAAAGACTATAGACTGGCTGAACTCGCGATCTTCTTCACTGTCGTCCATCTCTAGGATCTGACCAAACGTCACGGTGTCGATGGCATCACCCAGGTCGGGAAGGTTGGCATCAGCGGAATCAGCGCCATCATGCTACCAGGAGTGCAGTGGCGTCAGTATCGACCCCGGAAGACGTGCCTCTTGTCGCGTGGCTAGCATGTTTCAATTCCACTCACATTATCAGAAGCCATGATGCTCAAAAAGATGTGGGAGAGAGAGAGCCGGCTGTGGTCGCTTTGTCGCGCGTCCTTGACCCCCGAGTCAGAACAGGCGCTGCAGTCGGCAGCTAAAACGACCGAACAACGATCTGACGAAAGAGGAGTACAATACCAAAGTGGAGGCAAAGGATCCAAAGCGGTTCTGGACGGTGCAGGACGATAACGGAGTTAAATTGTTTCGGCTTAGAGGGGACTCAACGTCGTGTATTTCCCAAAGAGAAGTTTAAGCGTTCAGTAGGCTCGTTTTTTTGGAAAGCGACGCTGAAAAAGCGACCACTCCTGCGTGACAGAGACAAAAGACTCAGGTGGGGCTGGCAGGTGAATACTGTACGTACGGAGTACTCTGTACTTTAGTCGACGAAAGCGCAGGGACGGGGGGATGGATGGATGCTAAGAGAAGACACTAGTCGGCGTGCAGCATGATTCGGCGCCGCTCATAGGGACTGCAACTTATGTAAATAAATGCTTACTTCGTTGGGCTCTCTTTGGTCATCCACCAGATCGGAGTTGCAGAACGGGGAAACTAAGATTTCACCGAGGTGCAGGAGCGAATGACGCTGATGGCCCGAGTCTGAGGGGAACAAATGGCTAGAAAGGCCAAAAACCGATGTACCTTTAGGGGGAGGGGGTAATGATGGGTGTTGAACTGTCTCGAGAGGCAAAAAAGGTAAGGTCACAAGTAGGGACGTCCACGGGATGGGAAGCCGTTTTAGACTGTGTGAACGCTGGGCGCCGGGTGATGAGGTGATCAATGGATCGTCTTCTCGTCAATGGCAACTAATAAGACTCCTCTTCTCGTGGCTGGTACTCCGTAACTAGTCAATAAGAATATGTAGAGTGTGACATCTTCAGCTCGGGATACTTTCCTACCCAGGATAGTCCAAGACTGTTGTCTTGGGACCGACCTGGACCCTTGATCCAACCGCACGTTTCCTTGATAGTGACAAGCAAGACCTACAAGAGATCTCCGTCTCCGCCGGTTGACGTTCTCGAAGTACATTGTCCTCTCAGAGATGCCACCACACCGATACGGTTTGGAAATCCCCCGAGGCGGAAGCATTCTGCCTAGTCGCAATGTAAAGGTGCAAAGGCCGGCTAGTGAGCTGCGGGCAGACATTTCATCACCAACCCTGTGGGGTTCTGCTAATAGAGACTGACACTAGAAGCCGTGCCGAACATGGCTTTGTCTACATCCGACTACAACGTAACGTTGGTTGGTTCCACACGTTAGAAACGCACAACCTACCCACAGTGTACTACTACGTAAGTTATGAACTTTTGCCATATCAGTCAGTAACTACCTAATAACTCCGTCTCTTGCATCCTGGCGCCGGCCGTTGGGAAAGTCGAGCCAAGATGCTGAAACGGAATCGTTACTCACCCGGATCTACCTGCTGGTGGCGGACGGGCAAGGTTGCCTCTTCAGGCCCGGCAATCGTCCATCTCGTCCTTTCAATCTGCATCTTTTGATCCGAGCTAACGGTAGAGGTAGTATCCATCTTTAGCTTTGGCCGCCGGGAAGCAAATCATGGAGCTCAAGACCAAACGCCCGTCTACCAAAGAGGCCGCGCCATCTCCAACTGATCAACAATTTCGACGACTTTCTGTGTCGTTCTTGTCCGACTAGCATGTCATCAGCTCTGCTAGACGCACGTACCAAAGACCATCAGAGATACATAGTACACTACTTTGAACTACATCCCGGCCCCAGTAGCCCAACACGCCCGACTCCCTGGACCCTATCGTTGTGGATTGCATCAAAGTGTGCTTGCAAGACGGCTTGGCCGATAACCACCAGACCCGTGTTCTCCTTTTCGATTTGCTCTGGTTGTGGGCACGAGTCGAGAGCAAAGCCCTGAGATACGCAGCGAGCTCAAGCAGGCGACCCTCATAAATACCTAGCCAGCCGACCACGAGCACGAGCACGAGCACGAGCACGAGAAAAAAGGTGCAACTGGGATTGAGCCTGCGGGGAAGCCTTTGATGTCACCCTTGGCCATTCCGTGGCTCCTACGAATGCAGGGTCCTCGGCGCGGAAGGTTTTCCTGAATCTCTGCTAGCTGGTCACTAGGCAATTACCCCCTAGTGAACCACGGTTATCTTGCATAATTATGCCGTCGACCTTCGAGGGCTGGGCCGAGAGCCCTGCCCCTCCCCTAGTCCTACCTGCCTGAGAATCGAGATGGCAATACGGATGGATTAGCACCAGCGGGATCCCTTCTCGAGGTAGCCGGCCCCTGCCCGCTGCATCGTACTTAGCATCTTACTACGTAGTACTACTGTACGCCCGTCCGTACCTAGTAGTACTGTACTGTAGTAGTATCTACTTCGTAACACCTACAGTATCACTCGGCTCACCCGTGGAGTCATGGCCGCCTTTCACGCAAACAGTAACCCAACTTAGCCGTCGCTGCATCCAATCCCCGGTGAGTACACAGTAGCGACGTCATACCGCTCGGGGTAGAGGTTGCACCAAGAACCCTCTCCCGCGCCGTGGTGTTCAGGGGTCCAACTGACTAACATACAGTGCGAACGGCATCGTGACTCAGTCTCGTGGGCAACTTGGGCTGTCAACCGAAGCTTCGATCCTCACCGACGCAGCCACACAGAGGCCGAACTGTAGTAAGTACTGTATAGATAACTACCGTAGTACGTAGTATGGAAGTTCCCTCTGCCTGCTGTGGCTAGCTTATCCTCGTGCAAGGACCATGAGCATGACCCAGCCCGGGGCGGGACCTTGTCAGTGGGCTCTGTGCCAAGATATTTGGCTTCTTCATGCACTTCTTGTGTGTCGCCGTTTTGAGCTGCTATCAAAAGCCAATCTGGCGGGAGAATGCACCCTATCAACCAACGCAGCCGGGTTGCCGGCACCGCAGCATGGCTGTCAGCCAAATTCTTGTTTCTCGCACAATACTAGTATGCATAAGTTCATAGAACCTGTGGTACCTCAAGGATTAACTGTCGAGTCTGGGTGCAACCGTGGGGGGATGGCCGAGGAGTGTACTGTGTAGTACTGTGGTATCTTGACGGACACCTCCGTCATCCGTGTCGGCCCCAACTGCAGGGAGCAGTTGGCGCTCACATGTGGCATACTACGAAGTACGTACAGAAAGTGGCCCCTCCTCCTCCTCTCGGAGACACTCCCAGCTGGATGAGAAGAGTGGAGGACTGATCACGGAACGCGAGAAGATCTTGCACGGGTAGCGAGCGGGCTTGGAACATTTTGTCCGGTCCAGTCAGTTGATCAGTCGCCAACGTGTCCCTGCTCAACGAAGATACGACATCCACGGAGCACTGTCGTACTGTGTAGTTGCACATTCCGATCGCTGGGGGTTCCTACCTCGAGGCATGGTATTCCCTCGACTTCTGGCTCGGCCACAAAACCTGTTTTTCATTCCGATATTCAGCAGCGCCGGAACTTGGCCGGTCAACCACCCCCCCCCGCACAACGTACAGTAGCTATGCTGTACTGTGTGAGCATCAGGCATGGCGTCTTTCTTCTTCTGGTCCGGTCATGCATGGTCAAAGATCTATCAGAGCTAAATCATATGTGGTGGGACTAGTTCGCGGTGGACCAGTTGGAGATAACTAACTACTTCGGGTCAGTGGTAAAGTTAGACCAGTTCGATTCCGGGCTACGCCATGTTGCTCTCGTCTCTTGGTAAGCACGTACGGATATTCGACCTGCGATCAAACGCGACGGGATAACTACTCGTTGTACGCACTGCGCACTCAGCCATATTCACTCCACGGCAGAGCCCGAGGCAAACTGCCGGGGCTTCTCGATTACAAACACTACAAGAAATAGCGTTACCAACCAGTCCGTCTCAGAACAAAACCTTGGAAGCTACACTCAACAGCCAGGCCGCATCCTGCCAGCCACCCTCGTCAGCTTTGGGCGGGGGGGATCCGTGACTCCCAGGTCGATGGCATATCTGCAAGATGTCGGCCACTGACACTACGCTTCAAGCCATCTTCTTCCTCGCCCTCCGAAATGTCACCATCAGGGTTGTCCGAGTCTTCTTCGTTCTCCTCGACCGAGAATAACGACCAGCCAAGGATATTCCCCATCCAGAATCCCGGACCGGTACTCTCCCTTTTCACAAGTCGCCGCACTGCAGCCTCGTCTGCTTGACTAGTGTCTACTTCAAAAGCCTCGAGCTTCTCATCGAGGCTGACAAAATCCGGACCTTGCATGTAATCAGAAGAGGCGGGATCCTGGGAAAAGTAACCCTCCTCTAGCTTGCGCTCCATTGGTGTTCGCAATGTGGTCTTGCTGCCAACTCTGCTGTGCAGCCTGCTTCCGAGCCGGCTGTTGGTAGACGCTAATAGCCCATCATCGAGGCCTGCCGAACTCCCGTGGCGGCTGCCCCTGCGACTAGCTAGCTCTTTCTCTCGGGCCAGCTCTCGCTCAACTGCCTCTTCTTCGGCATCCCGCTGGCCGGCGAGGTTTGTTGAACTGGCTCGCGATAGTAGCCATGCCTGTCCCTTGCTCTCGCGCGTCTCCGTGCTCATCAAGGCACCTACGCGTAGTAGCCAATCGCTGTCGTTGGGGTGTTGGGGCCCATGGTCGTCTTTGCGGCGCCTCGAGGCAGGCGACAAAGCTCTTCGTCCACTGGGGGCAAATTCTCGTCTCCAGCGGACAGATATACGGCCGACTTGCTCTTTGGTAGTAGGGACTCGGGTATGGCGGCATGGACAGACGGCCGGCGGCTGCGCGAACCTGCCCTAGCTGGCGAGTGGGTGAGTAGTCGGGGTGTCGAAGGTGCAGACTTGCCCTGAAGGTACGACGTGTTGTATTGAAGTGGTGAGCCAAAGGAGTCGGGCAGGTCGTCGGGGTCTGTCAGTGGCAGTTTTGATGTCAAGGGCGCTAGGGTCAGATGGTTGAGATTTGTTGAGGAGCGATTCTTTCGGCGTGCCGGGTCAGCGTGTTGCTTGTAGGCGACATCCATTGTGTCCGCCGGGGAGCTCGCTGCTCGATTCTCCGTGATCTTGGATGGTTCGTAGGATAGAGACGTCAAGTAGAAGGATCTGTTGCGAACTGAGGATGGGAGGGAACGATCGAGGGGGGTGCTGCAGCTAACAAGTAAGTAAGTAAGTACCCTTTGGGGATTCGAACGAGAAAGTCTGGGGAAACGACTGATCGGTTAATGCAGATCAGACGCTAAAGCTCAGGGCCGACGGGAAGCTTTGAGCTTGGGCCCCCTCTCGGGCAAGGGCGGGGAGGGGCTGCCTGCCTGTACTGTGTAGTTAGTTAGACTGACTGTACGGAGTACGTAGTTGGTAGTTAGTAGTTAGCTACCGGAGTACTCCGTACCGTGTTTGCTATTGCGTAAAAATAAGAGATTTTCTAGACGGAGCGCAGGTTTGCCGACCCTGCTACAGTACGAAGTCCGTTTCGCCAAGCACAGTCCGGCAGGAAATTCACTCTGCCAACAAGGAGCTGAGCTGCGGCTGCGAAGACTTTCCAAAAGTTCGAAAGGAAAGTAGCATAGTCCAGGCCTTTTTTCTTTCACAATGCGCAACCTTCGCAACATATCCTGTAACACCTGGACGCCACCGTCGGAATTCCACGGTCAAATCCTGTCCTCGTCGTGCTGGGATCCGGCAAATGACGAGGTCATATGTACGTTCGGCCCCTCTGAGCAGGATGGCAACATCCGGCTGGTGAGAATCACCGAGCATGTGAAATCAGGCCAGCATGAAACGTAAGTCGCTGTTGTGCATACAGGCCATCTTCTCCATGCACCCACGACCACCTGGTCACTGCCAGTGAGCTGATTGACCACCGGCAGCAAATACAAACAGGTTGCGTCATGGGAGGCGCTAAGCCCAAACCCGGACCTGCTCGTGGACCGGGTCGTCAGTCTGCATCACTTTAGTGACAGCCTTACCACGATCCTGGTCTTGGCCGGTGGCGACATTGTGCTTGTTAGGGAGTATGAGAACGCTCAAGATGGCGTACACATCGAGATCATGGGCTCGGTCGACGAGGGCATCAACGCCGCGGGCTGGTCGCCAGACGAAGAGCTCTTGGCTGTCGCTACCAAGGCCCAAACAGTCGTCTTCATGAGCCGTAGCTTTGAGGGTGTTACTGACGCGACCATGAGCCCGGAGGATCTCATGCTTTCGAAGCAAGTGTCCGTCGGTTGGGGTAAGAAGGAGACCCAGTTCCAGGGGAAAGGCGCAAAGGCTCTCAGGGACCCGACCATACCCGAACGAGTGGATGAGGGTGTCTCTAGTTCACAAGATGACGGGCGTACAACCATCAGCTGGAGGGGTGATGGGGCGTACGTTGCCATGAATTCTGTCGAGTCCGGTTGCAGGAGAGTGATCCGCGTTTACTCCCGCGACGGCGTGCTCGATAGTGTCAGCGAAGCGGTCGATGGCATGGAGGGCGCCCTGAGCTGGCGGCCAGCAGGCAATCTATTGGCTAGCATCCAGCGGAAGGCCACTGGCGTCGATGTGATTTTCTTTGAGCGCAACGGTCTCCGACACGGCGAATTTTCGCTACGTCCTCCCGAGGGCCGAGACTTGTCGGTGGACCAAATCAGTCTTGAGTGGAACGCAGACTCGACCTTGCTCGCCGTGATGCTCAACGACCGAATTCAGCTCTGGTCGATGGGCAACTACCACTGGTACTTGAAGCAAGAGATCTCGCCCGGTGGACGGCCTGACTGCTTTACATGGCATCCGGAGAAGTCATTGCGGTTCGCTCTGCTTGTCCCGGAGTGGACATCTCCTGATAGCGAAGGCACTGGGCAGATGATACTGACAGAGTACATCTTTCACATTTCTCGAGGCTCTCTCACCCCTCCAAACGACCATGGTGTAGTTGCAGTCGTTGACGGTCAGGATCTGAAGCTTACCCCGTTCCGAACCGCTAATGTCCCACCTCCTATGGCACTGTTCAACATACAGACCACATCTGTCATTGCAGATGTTTCCTTCTCGCCCGATAACTCATACATGGCTATACTTCACCAGGATGGCGTTGACCTGTACAAGTGGCTTGTGAAAGGCCAGCGCTCATTAACACCCGCCTTCCAAAACACTTCGCCGATATCCAATGCGCCTCAAACAATAAGGAGTATTCCTCGCCAGATTGCCGTGAGTGACGAGGGGTCGGTTCAAGTTCTGCTTCATCGAGTGCGTGCTGAGAGGCAATACCACTCGATTGACGGCTCTTCAGGACAACTGGTACGAGGAGGAGAGTCCGAAGCCGGTTTGATCTACGGGTTTTCTGGCTACAGTCAGTCGTGCGACGGCTGGTGCAACGCACAAGCCTTAATGCACGGTATGAGGTGCGTCAGAGATGAATTTGATGAGCGGCCTACAGCACAGCTATCTACACAGCAACCCTGGTCGATAGCTATAGGCTCGCATCAAGACGACAATTTATGCATATACGGCATGACTAGGAGTGGCCATCTGTATGTGAATGGAGTCGGACACAAGCCACGTCTGCTGGCCAAGAACTGTACATCATTTCTGGTCACGCCGGATCATTTAATATTGACAACCACAAACCACTTGCTGAAGTTTGTTCACTTGACCAATGCTGATGGTAAGCGCACCCCCTCATATCTGTTCTCTCTTGCCATGAATAACTCACATGTATAGATCTGGAAGTACCAGCGGACGACCCGGAGAAGGACGAGAGATGTCGCAGCATCGAGAGGGGTGCAAGACTTGTAACGGCGATGCCGACGAACATGAGTCTGGTCCTTCAAATGCCTCGGGGAAACCTCGAGACCATTTACCCCAGAGCGTTGGTCGTTGCTGGTATCCGCCAATTAGTGGAGGAGAAGAACTACCTGAGGGCGTTTACCGTCTGCAGGACACAGCGAGTTGACATGAACATCCTCTACGACCACAGACCACAACAGTTTCTGGACAGTGTGCCCCTATTTTTGGAGCAACTCAACGATGTCACATACACTGATCTCTTCCTGTCTTCTTTGCGGTGAGTTCTCTTTGTCGGGCCATGTAGGAAGCACCATCTGACGATTTGCAGGAACGAGGATGTTACAGAGACGATGTATCGCGACACCAAGCCGGTCAAGCCTTCCACTGGTCTCACTACAGATGGACAAGGTGGTAGCACCCGACCGAAATCCGTCACTGGAAAGGCCAATATAGTCTGCGATGCCGTGCTGGCAAGCTTGCAGTCAAGAAAATCCGTGGACAACGGCACGCTGCAGAACATCATCACAGCCAATGTTTGCAAAGTGCCCCCTGCTCTGGAAGACGGCCTGTTGGTCGTTGCCAAGCTGCTGCAAGAGGATGAGCAGCTAGCCGAAAAGGCCGTTGAACACATCTGCTTTCTTGCGGATGTAAACACACTCTACGATGAGGCACTTGGTTTGTACAACCTCGATCTCGCCCTGTTGGTAGCACAGCAGTCTCAACGTGATCCGCGAGAGTACTTGCCTTTTATTCAAGATCTGCACAAGCTGCCAGAGGGGCGCCGCAAGTTTGCTACCGACGACCACTTGGGGCGATATTCCAAGGCCCTGACTCACTTGCAAGCATTAACTGCTCACCAAGAGGCACAAGACTACACCGTCAAACACAGCCTCTACGCCGACGCGTTACGGTTGTATCGCTATGATGCACCCAATCTCAACGCATTGACCGGACTATACGGTGAACACCTCGAGTCCAAATCCAGGCACCGCGAGGCAGGGCTGACGTACGAATCCTTGCTCGACTACGCATCGGCAACTCGCTGTTATCGCGCCGCAGGCGTCTCTTGTTGGCGCGAAGCCCTCTTCACCGCTTCGTTACAACAACCGACCCTATCGCCACCGGCCTTTGCCGATCTGGCAAATGCCCTCGCGGACGCTCTCGACGAGGCCAAAGATTACGCTTCCGCTGCTACAATCCACTTGGACCATCTCTCATCCCTCGAGACCGCCGTCAGGCTCTTGTGCAAGGGCTACCACTTCGCAGACGCATTCCGTCTCATCTCCCGCCACAATCGCCAAGACCTGCTGGAAACCACAATCGATACTGGGCTCGCAGGCGCTTTAGCCTCATCGACCGAGTTTCTGGCAGACTGCAAAGCGCAATTACGCGCGCAGATCCCGCGAGTTGCCGAGTTACGGCTCCGCGCCGAGGAGGACCCCTTGGCATTTTACGAGGGCGAGATCCCAAACGCAAACATTCCCGACGATGTAAGCGTGGCCGCTTCGTCACGCGTATCGACCAGCGCCTCGCTCTTCACCCGCTACACCGGGAAAGCCGGGAGTGTTGGCACGGTTGGTACCGGCGTCAGTCGGGCCACGGCCAAGAACCGCAAGCGCGAGGAGAAGAAGCGAGCACGCGGCCGCAAGGGCACAGTCTACGAAGAAGAGTACCTAGTCAACTCCGTCCGCCGCCTCGTAGAGCGTGTGCAGGCCAGTAAGGGCGAGGTGGAGAGGTTGGTGTTCGGTCTGGTCAGGCGTGGCATGTTTGAGAGAGCGCGGACCGTGGAGAGCTTGATGGTCGAGGTACTTGAGGGCTGCCAGAGAGGCGTCGAAGAGGTATGGGGGAAGCGGGAGGACAATGCCAAGTTTGTAGGCGGTACCGGTTTGCACGAGGATGAATGGAGACCCCCAGGCGCAGACGCCGTGCTGGCCGAAACGCTGGAGCAGGGTTGGAGGAACCAGGAACCGCCCCAAGTCTCAGGCATTGAAAAGTTGAGTCTGCTCGGTACTTGAGTAGACCGTGCGTCTGTCGACGGCAAGCTCCTGGAGGAAGTAAAAGCGTCCAATTTTGTATTCAGTCTGGGGGGGAGGACGGACATGCGCAAGGAGACTCCGGAATCACGGTACAGGTACTTATTGGTGACGTGAATATAAATGTGCCATGAGATGGGAAGTGGCCACAGAAGAAGGGAACGAGACGAAGTATATTTTTGTCAAATGTAGTTGTTTGTTGTGGTATATGAACGCTCTTACGTCCGTACTTGGCCCAGTCATGCTACCCCAACCAGATGCCAAGCCCTTACTTATGTCTTATATACATGTATGGTACATTCATCTCTAGCCCTTTTTTAACTTAAACTGCCCGCTTACAATGTCTACATCACTACGCCATTGGGGGTGGCGGTGCTGCAGCAGATTCCGTCGCGTCTGGCAGTATTGTCGCAGGCGGGGCAGGCTGTAAAGAAACATCGGAGACACCCGCAGCGTTCAGAGACCTCTCGCGGTTCTTGGCTATGACCTTGCCAATCTCCTCTAGCATTTCGACGGTCAAGCGCGGCTTGCCCTTCTTCTTCTTGCGCTCGCGCTCCGCACGATGCAGCTCCTGCAGAGGGCTGCGCATGCTGTCCATGAGGTGGACGCGGTCCTTCTTGGACTGCTCCTCGGCCTCGAGTTTGGCAATGTACTCGGGCTCGTGACGGGTCCTAAATCTGCTGTATCTGCCGCGCAGCTCGTCGATGACGGCTTCAGGCATGGGCGGGCGCAGGAGGGTAGGCACAAAGGTGTGCTCCTCGACGGCGAGGCGAAGCGTGTCAACCTTATGGTCCACTTCCTCCTTCTCCTCAGTCTTGGGCCACGGAATACTAACGTTAATGCCGGGCACAAACCGTGTCCACGTGGTCGTTCCGGTCACGCGGTCACGGTAGAAGTCCCGGTGAGCGAGCTGGTTAATGATGACATCGCGGGTGACGCCGGTCTTGGGGTCGCGAATGGGGTGGACGAGGCGGACGGCCGAGATGGGTACGGGGATCTCGATGTTGACACCACTAGGAGGTTTGTCGCCCTTCATGAACATAGAGGGCAGCTTGAGATTGGACTGTGATTCTACTGTCAGCCGTTGACGTGCCGGTGGTTGGTCCCAGGGCAACAAACCTTGTTCAGGCCTTCGACAATAACACAGGCATCGTCTTCTTGTACCGACATGACCTTGCCGATGCGGCCCTTGTCCGGACCATCAAGCAGCACAACTCGGTCTCCCTCTACCAGATTTAGGGATCTGGAGCCACCAAGCCAAGCACAGCGGGCATCCTTCAACCTGTCGCGCAGGGTGGTGACGGACCTGTATCGGGACTCGGAGATGGCGCCATGTGTCGGAGCCAGCTCGCCGTATGCAGCATTGGGGGCGAGGGGCCCGAGGTGCCAGTCATCGCGAATGGCTTGCTTTGCGCGACCAATGTCGCGGGCGACGTTTCCATTCTGTTGGATCTGGTTACTCCGCTCTTCATTCCGATCCTTCTTCCAGTGCTGTCGGTCCTTGACTGTCCTGCGTTTCGCGACCACACGCTCCGCCGTGGCAACACGCTTGAGGATCTTCTGCATCTCGAGCCTGTGTGATCCGTCGGATTTGTGTCTTGGGAATCGATGACCAGCTCCAAGGTCCTATTTGTCGTCGTCGCGAACGTTGGTCGTCGTCGTCGCCGCCGTTGTCGTCGTTGTCGTCGAGTCTCGTGGTCTGTCTGTCCCGGGTCAACCAAAAATTTGGGAGCTCTTTCTTTGGCTTGGCCGGGGGCCAATCCTGGCAATCCATAAAATCGGGGCGAACCCCCATCCCAGTAAACGCGGAAAATCTAGCAGCCGCCCCGATCCATCTTAGGTAATATGCGGTGGCCACCTACAGGTTAACTTACGAGGGTACCTAGTTATCCGTACCGAATAAGTTAGTTACGTTGCCCAACTTCGATGTTTAGTAGGTACGTACCTCTCTCCACATAAGTATCCATACATAACTATCATTCAAGACCAAACGTACCCGTATGCTCACCTATTTGCTATGCAATTCAGGCACAGCATCACCACCGTTTTCGTCGATCTTTTTGACAAAAGTCCATTCGATCATTTCAACGAAGGCTTTGCGTGATGTGAATGGCGCATGCTTGGTCTGGGTGTTAAGGATTGCGGTCACCATGAACACGATGGGAGGCCACCGTCGTCTCCCTGAAATCGCTACACATGTAACTAAGTAGTTAGGTTGGTAACTTGGTTGCATAAGTGCCAAGCTCGCGTCTATCCCAATTTGTCCTGCCAGCTTGGTACCCGTAGTTACTGTAGAACGCCTCGTAGGACACCTTTTGTTTTTTGTTTGTTTTTTTGTTTGGGGAAGTGAGTAATACATGGAACATAAAATATGCATTGGTGGGTGCTAATGTTCAGCGATTAGTGTTGGTTTATCAGGATACCTGGTATCCGTATCGCGTGCTTGTTTTGGATAGCATGTAACTTATGTTTGATTGGACATCGTAACTAGTTAGTTAATCGGTGCTTCCAAGTTCTCCCGATAGAGGATGGACACGAATTGATCGCCCGGAAACTTGAGACAGGCTGGAAAGCTTGCATCTCATGCAGTCGTCACAACTCAGCCCAGGGAACAGTTGACAGCCGTGGAACAGTTAACTTTAGTTCATCGGACGAGACGAGGACGCGAATGCACGAGAGACGCTTCGCCTCCACAAGCTTTCCCCCAAGTAGTTAGTTACCATGCCTTAGCATTTATGGGGTCCATCTGACGTTATTACTCGGATGCAATCGTATCGAGAGGATGTCGACCGTTTGTCACGAAGGACGTGGGTGAATCAAGACGCCTAGTAAAGTCACAGTCATGAATTCCAAAGAAGCGTGACAGTCAGCCATGCCTTAATTATATGGGTATCTAACGTTAGTCGTCGTACTTGTCGATGTTTGTGTCTCTTGGCAAGTGATAACCATTGAGCTTACTACTGGGTCCTGCCTGCGCATGGTGGTTAACTTATTGCAAATGTGTTTCGAAGCTGCCGTGCTAAGGAGTAACTAGGGGGTTGGCGGTGACCACGGAAGACTATCCCGGGAACTATCCCGGGACTGGCAAGTGGTTTGTGGTCCTTTGGGGTCCGACCAGCCCATTACCATGAAGGATGACTACAGAATCGAAGCGCAGACATGATGGGTATAAGATCGACAAGCTGATCTGGCGAGGCTTACTTGGTAATAAACAGAACCTAACCAAGAAGAAGACGAGACGAGAAGAACCTGAACCTGGCTGGGGTCGTATTTCAGTTGGTTCGGGATACGCTGTCTTTAGGTCGTGTTATCATAACTTTGGGCTGGTTACCTCTCGAGATATCGATAAGGTCTCGTCAGCCAGCTAGTTGGGGGGCACGCCCCTCGTGTGTAACAAACAGAACCTACCAGTATCCGTACGAAGTAATTAATGTAACTAGTCAAGTTACTCGAAGGAGCAAGTCGCGGCAGGTGCTGTTGGCTGTTGAATGTTGACTGTTGATGCAACAAGGATTGAAGTCACTGGATGCTGGCGGTGGTCGTCTCGGATTCTGAGCAGCAAGTACAAGTACCGTCCGTAACTTACTGCGTAGGATTCTGCTTTCGTTCGTACACAGTAAGGGAGGGTTCCACCCAGTGCGAACCTCGCCATTCCTTCCCTAGGGTACTTGAGTACTGATAACAGTCGTTCAGGCACATAAGAGAGAGCGAAGTGCAATCGATATAATTAAACGAAGGAAAGTGACGTGAGAGAGACCATATGATAACACGAGACGACCTAACTAACTAGCCGACCCGACATTGGTCTCGGTTCTTTGACCAGTGGTTGAGTACGTACATACATGTACAGAGTAGTCAGTTAGTTAGCGGCGTTGCTACCTAGGAACCCAGGACCAGCCCGACCAGCAGCAAGTACACTGAGAGGCCACCGAAGACCAGGCTAGGGCTCCATGTGCGGGTACATGAGAGTCCTGCCTGCAGCCCAGGCAGTCCTTTCTTTGACCAACCCGACAGAGAGGCCCCCCCCGCTCCCCCAGTCCGCTACCCGTGTATCGTTCACCTAACTAACTACCTCCGTAACTGACTACTTCTTACGGATACTGTGCAGTGACAACAGAATCAAAGAAAGGTCCTATCTTGAACTACGTGTTGATAGAAGCCATCTCCCGCACCTGTCTGGATTGACAAGCTCCAGTCCTTTCTCTGCATCGTCCATTTCCAAAAAACCACCACGAAAAGACCAACGCATCCTCCATCTCTCATCAGCCCCCCCCGGAAGCAAAGTCCCCCAGGTACCAAGGTAGTTAGAGAGAGTGCAAAGCAACAAACCAAACCCACTTTGCGACCGCCGCCCCAACCACAAGCCAGCAGCAGCAGCACAGAGGGTACCTTAATAAGTACGGGTAGTAGTTTCAACGAAGGCTACTTTACTGCTTGACCTCCCGTCGACCTTCATTTCCCTGTTGACTTGATCCGACTACAACTCCAGGAACCACCCAACCCAAACGAAAGCATCATTTTCCCACAACGTCTTTCGGTCCTTCGTCGTCTTCCACCCTTTAATCACTCGCCGCCCTGCTACTACTTCCTTTCGACTCCTCCAGACAATCACAATGGCCGAGATCCGCCGCAAGTTGGTCATCGTTGGTGACGGTGCCTGTGGCAAAACCTGTTTGTTGATGTTGGTCTCCCTCCACCCCTATCTATCCCAACATCACCTTGCTCCCATCGCCATAGATGCTAATCAAGGCTGCAGCGTCTTTTCCAAGGGCACATTCCCCGAGGTAAGATGACCATTTCCTGAGTCGCAATCAAATGAACCGACCGCCTGTCGCGACCGGCCGCGTCTCCTCGACCTTGGTGTTTCAATCAACGCCACAACACCTTGTTTGTTGTTGTTGACACCCGCATCGTCTACCATCGGATCCGAAAACACCTGTCGCTGCGAGCCCTCGCCGCAACGGTTCCATCATTCCCCCGTTGCCTCTATGGCTGCCGCTTGGCCGATGGGATGACTGCAACTACCTACATACGTGCCCATGTGATCAACACATGTACGCCACAAGATGCAGCTGCTGACGGCCTCTTTTGTCTATAGGTTTACGTCCCCACCGTCTTTGAAAACTATGTTGCCGATGTCGAGGTCGATGGAAAGCACGTCGAGTTGGCCTTGTGGGATACCGCTGGCCAGGAAGATTACGACCGTCTCCGACCCCTGTCATACCCTGACTCTCACGTTATCCTGATCTGCTTTGCCGTCGACTCGCCCGACTCCCTAGACAACGTTCAGGAGAAGGTCAGTCGCCTCCCAAATGCCTTCCGCTTGATCCAGCGATTGACACGTGCCTCTCTCTAGTGGATCTCCGAGGTTCTGCATTTCTGCCAGGGCCTTCCCATCATCCTCGTTGGTTGCAAGAAGGATCTGCGATACGACCCCAAGACTATTGAGGAGCTCCGCAAGACGAGCCAGAAGCCCGTTTCGCCCGAGGAGGTAAGTTCTTCTCCCCTCGCTCGCTTCCGTCCATTTTCGAAAACGACTGACACTCTCCCAGGGTGAGGAGATCCGCAAGAAGATTGGTGCCTACAAATACCTGGAGTGCTCGGCCAAGACAAACGAGGGTGTCCGTGAGGTCTTTGAACACGCTACGCGCGCCGCTCTGTTGTCTCGCACTCGCACCGGCAAGCACAAGGGCAAGTGCATGGTCCTGTAAATCAACAACACATTTACACTGGTGTTGGGCTGTCGACACCCTCCTCCCCCCCTCCCCTTGAGGAATCCCTCACCCCTTCTGCGATCGGCCATACCTCCGTAATCTATCCGTCATCTCTCGCGTCCACGAACCGGCGGCCTCGATCTGTCTGTTTTCTGCCGTTCTCGGGATCATTGCGGTGTTTTACGGTGGTGGGTGTGCCGGTTCAGGGAAGGGGGTGGCGACAACGGCGTCGAGCACCACATATCTGTTGTGCATCATGGGTTTCCGGCTGGAGTTTGATTCGTCTTGCCATCTAGCAACCACTCGTAACTGCTTCCTTCGGTGCTACTTTGGATGGCTTTAGGCACACCTGTTCTTTTATTATTTTCCTTCTCCCTTCTGTTTGATCCTGGTTGAGGTAAGGGCGGTACAGTACAGGTTGAACAGGGCGACGGCACGCGGTTACTGCGCTGCAACACATTACTACTATTACTATGGACGTGGACACGGCACGGGCAGGCAAGAACGAGGGAAGAAAGGTCTCGAGAGAACCGGAAATTCTTATCGTTGTGGTGATTCCGTGGTAACTTGCTGATGGTAGAAGTGTGTATAGCACGCTTGCATCGTGTGTCTATGTGTGTGTGTGTGTGTGTGTGTGTGTGTGTCAAGATTGGGGAACCGAGGCATCCCAGGAGAAATCCGGCTATATCATAAATATTTCCTCTTTACTGGGCTCTTATATAACATATCGTGTCGACTGGTACACATACCCACGAACGAGTCCTCCCGTCCATCGCAGGGCGATGCAACATGGTGTCCCGTCAACCTCTTCGTACCTTGCCTTGCCACACGCTCAACGACTCCATCGCCTATCCGTGCTACAAACGTCACGTCACATTGGAGAGGAAGTATTGCAACTCAGCACACGCGCACACCACGTGTTTTAAACATGGGTACAGATATGCATAAACTCGACGTATCAAAAATACTATTGGGTAAAAGTGACACCTATCTACGTTACCTAGCAAGAATCACCGTGGTCTTTCTAAACCAATAACCCATGTGCAAACACCACCCGCCACATAACCCCCTACTCATATCTCATGTCATCATCCATCCATCGTGCGCAGGAGGAGGAGGTACGTTCGGTTTTCACTGCGGGCAGGACTATCCAGAGTTGGGGGGGTCAGTTTTCGGCATTCCCATCGTCGCAGCTCAACATTGAGACGAAGGCGGGAAGAGGAGGGTGGGGGGGAAGGCTGTGCATAGTGCATAGAGGATGGAGGAGCAGGAGGGAGAGTGGCAGAGGTGGGATCCCGACTTACAGCACCGCAGGAGCCGCACGTCTTGGACGAGCCGTCGGACGAGACTCCGCACTTGGGGCAGCTGTTGGTGTGCATCTTGCTTGGGCTTGTGGGAGGGATGGAGACTGGATATCTGCGCAAGTTTAGGTAGTTAGTTGCGTAAGTCTCCAATGTTTGGAACGGGGGGGCGAATGTAGGCCTGGGGAGATGTGCAGTTTTTGTTTCCAAGCTAGGATGATGGGGGGGGAAAGGAGTATGGATGGGTGCAAGGGTGGACGTTGCGGCCAGTCTTGCCCTCTCTTGCCCTCTCTCGCCCTCGGGCACCGGGGTAGTAGGTAGAATGGGATCATGACGGGACTCACATAGGACGATGTTGCAACGGATACTGTAGCGGTAGCGGTAGCTAGTGTTCTTGGGTGAAGGGACGAAAGGCGAGCGGGTGGGAATAGTGGCAGCGCGCCGTCTCCACCATATTTATATACCAGTATATCCAAAGGCGGGGGTGGTCGGTCGGTGGTCACACGGATATCTGGTCCGCACTCGATCTTCTCGGTCTTTTACGGGCCAACTACCCATCCCTATTTTCTTATCCCTCTCTTCTCTCACACCCCCCCTTTCCCCTCCGGGCCAACGATGATGATATCCACACCATGTATGTAATGCCGAACGAGGCGGCATTGATAGGTCGGTGACGACTGGCTCCTTCTCCGACTGACTTGGACCAGTCAGTCGTGGTGGACATCTAGAGGAGAGGGGGGGGCAGGGGCACTTCGTATCACAAGGCAGCAGTGTGTCAAGTTAGCTGGCATGCGAGGAGTGCGCAGCTGACACTGACACCAGGCGCTGTTGATAGCTCTATTTTTAAACGAGACGCGTTATGCGATGCAGCTAACTAGTCAACTAACTCACCTGCACTTGCTAACTACGTAGTAACTAGACGTTGGACGGTCAACAAGCGTAGTTAGGCCGTAGGGCTTCGATGACAGGGCGGACCAGACAAGTGGTGTAAGTTGATTAGTTGGTTATGCGACCACGGCGGAACTTGAAGCCTAGCTTTGTCAACCGGACCCTGGAACCTGGAAGTATGGAGCTGTGCGCACCTGTCGTTAGGCCATCGTTCGGCCATCGTTAGGGGGCTTGGTTCCATGACGAGGCTCGCCGTGATGCAGTCAACAAGGCATGGAGTGGTTTGCGACGCTACGAGTAGTATTAGGTGTCGTGGCAGATAACATGAATGCTGGCCAGCCAGAAAGGAGCGAGTAAGTAGGGAGTGATAGCTGTAATTAACATGTGCTTCGATGCAAGTCTGGCACCGTTCGCCGTCTATTGCTGACACCGGTGGCTGCGCCAAGCTCTCCAACAAGTCTAATCGTACATATTTACCGGTCAACTACCCCTTTATCCGTATTACTAGACACACTGGGCAGTGCCATCGCCGCCTTTTCAGATCGTCAACTGTCAGCTACATCCCGGGCGCGGGCGGAACGAGGGGCGCGAGAAGAACTAACCTCTTATCATCTTCGTCACTGCCTGTACCACGCTGATGACCATGACTGCAGATCCAAACGCTACAACAGCCCACGCTATGTACGTCTTGTAGCTCTTGGAGCTCAGCTTGATGTAGCAGAGCGGCGGTAGGATGTAGGCCAGAGCGCATGCACTCGTGGCGCCCACCAATTCAAAGACAATCCCCAGGTCACACGTGAGCAGGCTGATGACCATGGCGCTGAAAACGAGGCATGTGCTGTAGATTAGGTGGATCTTCATGTCAAACGGCTCACCCGGATAGAAGTAGTTGAGCATGACTTCGCGACAGACGAAGGCCTCGAGCGGCAATGTCGTCAGCATGTTGAGGCCGAAGCACAAGCGTGCAATGTTGACCATGGTGTTGTCGCGCGGGAAGTTGTTGAGCACGTTACCCAGCGTCTTGTCGCCGAAAGTGAGGAAGCCAGCCAGGGCTAGCAGTAGGCATGCGAACATGGAGATGCCGGTCGAATAGTGCGTGACCTTGGTGAAGCGGTCTAGTGTCGGCGTTCGGAGGGAGCCGTAGATTAGGAGAGAGTTGTGGTGGCAAACAAAGGCTACAGATCCGATAGTCAGTCCTGGATAGGCGTGCAGCATAGGAAGGGGGGGGCTTGTATGAGGAAGACCGCACCGAAAGAAATAACACCGATAGCCTGGAAAATGCCCCAGTTTATGGTTAACAATGGCGTGCTGAACGTCCCTCTATCTTCTTTGGGCACCAGTGCCCCCTGTACAACAACCGTCACCAGTATTACGCCCATGCTGATCAGTGCCATAGTGCTAGCTTTCGCGAGCTGTATCCCCCGAGTCAGCATCCTTGATCGTCTTGTAGCACGGAGAGGAGAGAACTCGTCACTTACCTTGGCAATGTCTCTATACAAAGTCAAGGGGTAGCTGATACTCATGATGAAGACGGCAATGACCACCCTTCTATTAGCCAGCAAGCCCAGTACGGGCATCTCCTTCAGGTCGGGCCACACTGCCTCCAGCACGTGCGGGATGCTGTCGCCCACAACGACGCCGAATGCCACCATGCCACCAAACGCAAAGGCCCACTGCGCGACACTGATGGCGATCAACCCCTTCTTGCCGAAGCAGTGCTCGACGGTGCCCTGGAAACTGTTGGCACCGCTCATTTTGGAGTTGATGACAATGAGCCGTATCGTCCAGTCGACAATAATGGTCAAGCCAATGAGCAGGATCACGCCCGACAGCAGGCCAGCCTGCTTGAACGCATACGGTTGGCCGATGATGCCCGCGCCTATGATGCTGTTGGCCATGTTCATAAACGCCGCCTTGAGGCCGGACTTGGGTCTCGCCCGCTCAGCCTCTACCCACGATGCCACATCGTCCTCGGCACCCCAAGGACTGTTGGCCAGCGCCACCGAGGGAGCTTCGATGTCGGTCAGCAACGGGCGCGACTGGGACGAGAGGCCGTTGCCCGGGTTGGCAAGGGGATCCATGTACTCGAATTCGCCGTCTTCGCTGCTCGATGGCGACCCGAGACCGCGAGAGTGCTGGCCGCGTCCATTGGCCGCCGGCGGAGGGATCGAGGTGGGTTCTAGATCGAAGCGCACCCGGTTCGGCGTTCGCGGCTTGCGAGTTGCGCCAGAAAGGGACGACTTGACATCGTTGCGAGTGGATTGGACTAGGAGGCCGTCCTCCTCGGCCGCGTCTTGGAAGTCGTCATCGTCATCCGAGTCAGCGAGCAAGCCCTGTCGCTCCTCGGTGCGTGGCTGGGCGGCGTGTGCCTGGTTGCGAGAGCTGTTGGTGCCAGTCTCGGATTTGGTTGTAGTGATGGTGGCCTTGGCCATTGTTTTATCGCGACCGCATTTTGCGAAGCCAGGAGATGATGGGAATTGTAGTTTCCAGGCCGCTTTAGGC
Organism: Arthrinium puccinioides; assembly: GCA_022414665.1. NCBI lineage: Eukaryota > Fungi > Ascomycota > Sordariomycetes > Amphisphaeriales > Apiosporaceae > Arthrinium > Arthrinium puccinioides. Next base: position 2,453,720 of record JAIUNF010000005.1, read on the forward strand.
GCAGGTCAAGTACAGAAATATCGGAACCGTTGGCGGCGTTGTGGTGGCTGTCATATACAGGTGCATGCGGTTCAGAAGTTGGTAACTACTCGACGAACTGGAAGACAGGAGCTCAAAGGGAGGATAGATACTTCTACTGTGTAACTAGTTACGTGGTACGGATACGTATTGCAGCATCGGCGTATTGGTCCAACTCGCCGATGCGCTAGTCTTTCTGTGCCATGATTGGTCAGACTCGCATCCATGTATATACCCAGTACGGAGTACGGATCCGTAGTACGGAGCGAGTCAGTTAATTGATCAACTAGTCGAGTGAATCGAGTCTCGATTGGTCAACTACCAAAAAGAAACTCGGCTGGTACCTGGAGTAGGTAGTTATTCATCATGGAAGAAACAAGATGCCATTCACCAAAGATTCTACCAAACGTCGTCGCATGTACAACTAACTACTAACATGTGAGCGTGCAATACTCAGCATCAGCACGCTGCACCCCCCTCCCCTGTGACTGCCACCACCCAAATCCGCTGCTTCAGGGAACTACTACTTAATCAAAACCCCCGGTGAACACGTCGACAAATAACACCTTAACAATCGTCCATGTTGCGCATCTAACAGCCACACAGCAAGTACAGAGTACCGGCAGCCGAGACATCAAGGCTGCCGTGACTGGAACGGAAACTTGTCTCCGTCGGAATCGAATGGTGGTAATCTATTATATATCTTCTATGTGTGTTCAATGCCACCGCGGGCCGTTTTCCTATTTAGATTGCCGCCACCTCACCTGTCGTATATATTGCCAAGTGAAAAGGTTACATATATATACATATACATATGCAGGACTGTGTGTCGTGATTCATCCCTTCGCAGCAAGGCCATGCGAGCTATGTAATCCGTACAGGGGTAAAGAACATCTCCATGGCCGTCTTTCAGGCCATGAGATGACGCCCCTACCCCAAGGCGCACATGCAACAGCCGTGTGCCGACGAGTGTAGGTGTCAACGCGGCATTATTCCGTGCAACCGCTGCTAGTTGTTGATTCCAAATGAAAACGGGCTATACGAGTGCTGAAGTCCATCATGTTGCCAACAACAGTACACATAATGCGCAGCTAACTGTTGTGTACCATCCGTGGAGGACGCGTCGGTTAGCAAGAGAGTCTGCCGTGGACGAAGCCCCCGAGGCTGTGTTAGCCGCTGCCGTTGGTGATGGGCTAGATGTCTCATGACCACTTAGCCCAACAGGGCTGCCAGTCTGTAGCGAGGTTGGGGAAGCCAAGGTGGTACGGATGACTTCGCCACTCTCCAAGGTTGTGGTCGAGACGGTCGACGAAAGAGATGCCGTCGAGGATGGCTGTGGGGTGACGGCGGGCTTGGAAGCAAATCCGATTCGTGTCTGGTCCATGTCGAACACGGAATATACATTCTTCAAAAACATGTCCCCAAGCAGCCACGCCCCGGAAACAACTTCGATTCCAAACACGTTACACGTGCAGCGATTTTCGTTATTTGGCCCAGAGATGAAATCCTTCGGCGAGACAGTGTAGCTCTTCCCGGAAAAGACAAAAGCCAAGGATGATTTGGTGTCACAGGGGACAGTCCATGTAATACCCCCGTCGTTGGAAGAGGCCCCAGGGATCGTCTTGTACAGCGCTTTCGCATCGGCGGGCGGAGCAAACGCGTACGTTGTGCCAGTGTCGATGTAAGCAATTTTGCTCTCGATGCCTACAGCCTTGTCGTTGATAGAAACATCATCCAAGGTAATCGCCCAACTCCCCTTGTTTTCCGTTCTCAGGGGCGTGTAACCAATGTCCCCTGTATACTTGGCAGCGTTGGGACCACCAAAGGTAATCTCTCCATCGTTGATGCCGTCAGAGCTCCTGGCGAGCGAAACACCAAAAACGTTCGCAGTGATCATCTTGGCATTCTTCAAGGCGACGAGGAAATTCTGGGCCCCCCCACTGCCAATAGACATGCCCAGAATACCGTCGAAGGGAAACTGGGTGAACTCTTCCGACGTGACGTTGGCCACGCCAAAGTTCATGAGCACCGACAATCCAGCGATCTTGATAATGTCCGAAACGAGTCTGCCGCTGACCGAGCCAGAGCCGTACTCGATGGCAAAGGGTGTGCCGGGGTCTTGAAGCGATGCCGAGCTCTCGGCCTTGAACGTATTGTGCATCTTGCATGCAGCCGAAGTGCAACCCGAACCCATTACCCAGGTCGTACTGGCTCCCGTATCGAGGAGCATGTACATCGGGGTTGCTCCGGACCCGAGATCAGCTTCCACAAAGTATGAATAATCTGTACCATCCTGTTGGATCCCCGCACTGCTTCCCCCGACAGGAGTCTGCGCCTTGACGACGGAGTATCGGTTATCTCTGTCGGACAGAGCCGGTTTCGTCGCGCGGGTATGTTGGGTCAAGCCGGAACCGTGTTTCCTGGCTAGGTCGTTGGCTATCCGAATAACCAGGTCGGTACGAGGTCCATCGTTCTGTAGGCGGTGTTAGATGAACGCCGCGGCACATGTCGGCTTGAAGAACGTACTCGGCGACTAGGTTGCACCATCTTGAAAGTAACAAAACCCATAGGTCCCATGTCCCGCCGTGTCAGCCCTCCACCCGGCGCGTCACCAAGTCGCTCGACTATCTCGGCATGACCTGTGGAAGGCGTGTGGGCCAATGGGCCGAAAGCTCGACAGCAAGCAATCCATAGTGAGAATTGAAGCAAAAATGAGGTCTGATGCATATTGCAGGTTTTGACTTGACACGCCCCCAGCTCTCAGCGGCAGACCGGGCGTGTTCGCGCGCGAACAGAGAGTCTCTTCTCAATGCCCTGCGAGTGGCAGCCTTTTTATCCGTCTCGGTCAGTTTGAAGCACACATTTGTCGACAAGGGACGACTGGGAGGATTGCTTGGGGAGGCAGTCTTGAGGGAGGGCACTCCGGTCGCGTGTGTCCGACTCAGTCCGAGTACCGAGGCTTCGGTTCGAGGCTTCGGTTCGAGGCTTGAAGGTATTAAATATTAAAATGCGTCATTGGTAAGTGCCAGACCATGAACGAGACTCTCAGCAGGTGGAGAGAGGATACAATGCAAGCAGAGCGGGAGGTGGAGATGGGCGTCGACGAGTATATGCAAGGGACGTTGTGTCTATCGGATCCGATAGGTGAGCGAAACTGGGAATTTGCGAACTCGAAACCAACGAGGAGCGCCGTCAGGGAAATCGAGACAAAGACAAATGAGCGCAGGTTCCCCTAGTGCAATCTATACAAGCCAATGCAAAGAAAGAACACGTCAAGGGCGATTAACTGCGCAGTTAAGCCCAACAAACAACAGAGGGGAATCGACGTAGGAGAGGAAGTAACTAGTAGTAATACTACTCCGTAGGCGCGAGAGAAAGACGGGTGGAGAAGAAGATGTACCTGAGGACCCCCAGCGCGGCGGGTGCAAGCACAGGGCAGCCTGCGGTGAGACTTGCCGGATTGGGCCAAGATGGGCGCATGTTTGTGCACTCGCCTCTCTGGACAGGGAATGTCCTGGGGAAATCCCATCATCGCTGGGGTCGTCCACAGTAGCTTTCGCACCTGAGGCGGCGAAGATCAGCAAGGGATCTTGGCTGTGGACTCGACTGGGGGGCATGCTTCTAGGCCTGAAGCCACCCAATCAGCTAGCTTGTGGACCTGCTGCACCGCATCCACCTCCTCCTTCGAGCTTGGACAACCTGGGCCGGTGGCCGATCATCTTGGCACCCTTCCCTGAACGAACCCATTCGAACAATAACAGAGTCCTAAAGATGGTTGACCACTACTCTCCAGGCTCGCGGGACGGCTGCATAATGGCCCAACGTTCAACTGCTGAGCTCTTTGTGTGTGTGTCTTGAGCCGAGTGACGGGTAAACGCCACCACATGCACGTCGATGACAACGACAGTTGGGTAGGGTGCCTGGCAAATTGACCTTGCCAGGATCGATCGAGCTAATTTAGCGATAGCCTCTTGCCATCCTAGACAACGCTGATGGTGAGTTGAGTGGCCACTCCAAGACGACCACCCGCACCCGGGTGGCAGGCCAAGAGATAGTGATACAGTAGCATTGAAGATGTCGATCCTCTCCACAAATTGCTCTACCTCGGATACTCCTCGATACGGACAATGACGATAACTTAGGCGATTTCGGGGCGACCTCAACCAAGAAGAGGGAGATGAGAGACGGAATAGTTCCAACAGCGGTACATTCAAAGTGCCACTTTTTTATTATAAAAAAAACAATGAACCAGTATTTGATCTATCTGGTAACGTTACGGTGGTCCCATCAACAGTTGTACTCTTACTTCGTAGTTATCCGTAGGTAGTTGGTCAAGACGTAAGGGCTGACTGACCCTTGCCAACGGCCTTTGCTGCTTTTGACACGCCATGAGCTAGGCGCCATCGGCTTGCAGACTGTGTAGGGCCTATCATTCGCTGATCTTCTCATAATCATGGGGTGCGAGAGAATCCAACGACACCGCTTGAGAGAAATGCCACAGGCGGTTGCATGTTAGATGCAGCTAATTTGCGATTACTCGTTAGCGCAGTATCGGCACCGCCCAACCGTCTGATTGATTTCCGTGTCACAAACTGGGGGGGCGACTGTTTTTTTGTTTTTGTTTTTTTTGGCGGAAAAGGGGTTAACCATTTGGGTAACGCTAGCCACCGGCTACCAACAAGTCCCGATTGCCACAGTAAACAAATGCTGTTCTGGCAACAGCTAACTTGGTTGGTGGAGGAAGCGCAGCCTCACTGCCTTGAGCGGCCTGTGGGGGCCACTATGGCGGGACAGGTGACAGTACGAAGTATCGACGGGCGTCTTACTTTTCAACGAGCCTGCTGATACGGATACTGACATGCCCACTGCCGAGCGGCTAGTAACGATTTATCTGATGCCGAGCCTCCCTCGGGACTGGTGGACAGTGCCTCGATAACCGATATAAACGAGTTGAATGTCTGCCCGTTGACGGTCGTCAACGTTATACTTGTTCGCAGAAAGGTCCAGACACTTTCGTTTGTCCAGTGGAAGGACTTCACAATGCTGAGTGTGTCCTCGAGAACGGAACAGCACTTCTCCCGGCCCTCTTCGTGGACTCCAAGGCGCCGGAGGACGAAGCCCAGATACGTCCATCCGGATATGTCATCATGATGTCTCAAGCACCAGCTCTGCACGTCGTCAGCGATACGCATTTGCAGCTTGGCAGCTGCTGGCGACTCGCTGGCCAGATCACGCAGCAGCCATCTAGCGTGATGCCATGCGTAGTAGTTCCTGGGGTGTCGCTCCGCAGCGACCATGACCACACCCGCCAAATCCCGTCGTACATCAGTGACAAGGCCATGCTCTTTGAATTTATCCAGCAACCAGCGGCGATGGCTCCACAGCGTAGGAGACTTCGTGTGACGGTGCAGACGGGAAGTGAGCAAGCTGTCAATAAACTGCTTCTCTGGATACAGTATCGGGCCGGGCGCAACGCCGCTTTTGAGGCGTGAAACAACGAATCGCTTCCTGATGTTTGCCGCGGTGAGATGTTCCGGATCCATCAACAACGCGACGGCCGTAGCCTCGCCCGTCTCATCTTGGTGCAGGCTGAGTGGGCTCGACAGGTGTTTCTGTATGCTCTGGCGTGCCACAAAGAAGGCCTGGACCAGCCTCAGCTTCGGAATGGCAATTGCGTTCCCGTCTTGTAGATGGTGGACTCCGGGCTGTAATGGATGGCTTTTCCCTAACAACTCGAGTTCCAGTAAGTCGTGGCCAGGAAAACGAGTGATTGCGCGGCAAATATCACTGTATGCCGCTGTGGAATCTTCATCCTTCAGACTTTGTAGGATGTTGTCGTCTAGTGACCGGGACATGATCGAGCTGCATCGATTTTGTCTGAGAAGTAAAACTCAGGTATAGTTGGCACGAGCCGTACTGACCGTGTACCAAGTAGGTGGCCTCGCCCAGGTATTTGGCGGGGAAGATGCGTTTTAGGCCCGATGACTGCCACACGGTACACCAAGTGGACCGTCCCGCACAAGGCTTTGGTTTCTCGTGGCCTCGTTTCTACAACTCGCGATTCCCCGAACAGCTCAACGCAGCGACAGCCTCTACAATATGCCGTCACTGCTACTGGTGGTTTTCCTCGTGGAGTTAGCCGCCCATATCGTCAACACCATAGGCGCAGCGACTATCAACAACCTGGTATGCAGAGATCCCGATCGGATCTTCCCATCGTCACACCTGGTCTGGACTCCCAACTGACCGACTCGTTCTCCCAGCTATGGACGCTCTACCTCATGCTCCCGACGCAGACATCCAAGACGGCCGCCGAGAGACAGAAGCTACAGAGCGAATACCTCAAGCTTCGCCGCGACCTCAATGCTACGAGCAGCCAAGACGAGTTTGCAAGGTGGGCCAAGCTGCGCCGGCAACATGACAAGGTCCTTGAACAGTTGGAGAAGATGAGTACGTGACTCTTGGGCTGGCAATACGAGTCTACAGTTCTCCTAACATGCGATGACCCAACAGAAACGAGCCACGACTCGACAAAGACCAAGTTTGAGAGCACCGTGGGCATTGTGCGTTGGACGGCTACGCGAGGACTAAAGATGTTCCTGCCATTCTGGTACTCGAAGCAGCCCATGTTCTGGCTCCCTCAAGGATGGTTTCCTTACTACGCTGAATGGGTCCTTTCCTTCCCGCGAGCGCCCATGGGAAGTATCAGCATCGTGTCGTGGCAGTTGGCTTGTACCGGGGTCATTTCGTTGACCAGCGACACAATCACGGCCGTCCTCGGTCTGGCTCTGGGGGCCAAGTTGCAGCAGACACGGGAGCAGCCCATGAGATCTCAGGCAAGCATGGAAAAGCCGGCCGCGGCAGAGACGAAGAAGGACTCGTGAATGGCAAGGAGCCACGTTCATTATTAGTACTAGTAGCACTGGTATGGGTGAATGTCGAGCACACCTCCGGCAATATTATAGGACAATTCAGGCATCACAAAGTAAAATGTCTCTCATCTTTAATAATTTGACGCAGAGAAGCTCATTGCCGAAGCGGAAGACTCTGTAACACGATTGAGATGACTCTTGGCAGAGTACTTGGGCTCGTTCTAGGCAACAATATGACTCTGACGACCATCGAGAGGGTCGCTAAAGCTTCGAAAGTGCCAAAATTGGGTCACATCACCATCAAACATAACAGCCGCTTATCTTACCGTGGGAGTGCAAAGACTTTCTTGATACGCCGGCCGCATAGTGCCCCATGTCGGTCGGCAGAGGTCCATCACGCACGTAGAATTCATGGTCGGAGTGGCAGTGTTGAACGCGAGCTTGGAAAGTAAGCCGCGCTGCAGGAAAGCAATGCGCGGAAACGGGCTGGATCGAGATTGTTGGTTGAAGAGAAACGTGAGAAATGAATCAGGTGGCCGATTCGTTTTTGAAGGCAAATTTGTCAGTCTGGTGGAACTGGGGCCGGAAGCGGCAGCCACTAGTCTAGCCTCAATGAAGATTAATTGTGGACACCCCTTCCGTTATCATTGGGAGTACTCCGTACGGATAACCGCTGCTAAGCTGCGCATCCGTAATGCCACATTCCATTTGACGTAACGTTAAGTCGTTAGTTGGCGAGTTCACAGGTTGCCCTCCTCAGTAACCCAACTTGGACCTTACACAACATCCGTCGTGTCTTCCACGCAGGAGCACGACAAAGATGGCCATTTCTTGGGGCACGTAAGTATCTATTCTTCAACACATCTTTTCCAACCCCGGGAGAGCCCTCTGACCAAATTCTCCAGTATCAAGTCGCTTCTCATCTTCTTCGGCCCCATCCTCGTACCCAAAGCCATAGGATACTACCGTGCCTTTCGCGCCGGGCCAGCAGCACATGGACTTGCGATACGCCCGATACCGGTCAAAGTACAGCGCGCCCTTTTCGTGCTTGCTCTAACGACTCTCGTCTATCTCGCCATATCTCTCCCGCCGCTCCAGGTTGAGAACCTCTTTACGCGCACGCAGTCGCGACTCCAGATTCCCACCGATGTGCTGTTCAACCGCCTCAGCGCTCTCAGGCCATCCAACGCGCTGACCCCTTCCGAGAATATCTTGCGCGCCAAATTCGTCAATCTTGAGAGCCGCCTTCTCTACCTTCAGTTTGGACCCGAGATCCTCGCCGACTGTCCGTTCTGTCACGCCGATGACCCCCAGTCTTACTTCTACTTTGCACTACCGGCACTCCTTAAACCACACTTGGCCAATCTGGTCCTCCTTTCCGTCGCGACGTCTGACTGGTTTACCGGCCACGATGGCAGCAGGTGGCGAACGCCCGCGGTGATTGCCAGTGCGCTGGCGGCTGCGGTTGACATCTACTTGGTACATAGCTACAACTATCAGGCGAACGCGCGCGCGACCCGCCTGGCCGACCTGGACATGTTCTTTTGGACGCATCGCACATGCCGCGCCGTCGGGCTTGCACTGCTCAACTCCTCCCTCGCGACATTACTTTATCTCAGCAGCACGAACAGGGCGTTCGCTTCGCCCCCCAGCCCCGTCGAGCGCGTGGAGTCTGTGACTCGCTCCCTCCTCATGACCAAAAGTAAACTCAACGCCATGGGCATAGTCAAGAACACGGCAATCCGCGATGAGGATCTGCGGCGGCGCGTCGAGGCATACTGGACGCACGAGGGCCGCGTGATGCGCGACGTCATGGAGGAGCGCGAGGTCGTCGAGGGCGTCAACGACGCCATACTGAACCGCATCAACATCGCCGCCATCGCACGCGATGCCGAGACGTATGCTGTGAATATACTGCCACAGGCCCAGGAGGACGCTAGAGCGGCGGCCATGGCGGCCAAGGAAGAGAATGGTACGGTGGTTGGATAGAAAAGCGTTCTTTTTACATAGATCTAACAAGCATTTGCTAGATGATCACCATCGTCTCTACAACTTTTCCTACTGTGATACACCCATTCACTGGCTCCAGCCATTGCTTTCGTGAAAGAGTGAAGTTTTCAGTAGCGTCGATGTATGATGTTGCCCTTTAAGCGCAATAGAAAAAAAGGCAACGAGCTCCCAGTCTGTAGCGGTTGAGATCCGTCCGTGAACACAAGATGATCATTGGATACTCGGTGGTTGTGCAAGTCTGACTCCTGCGTCCCCAGTTCAATGTCTGGAGGGAGATTGCACAGTACTGTGGCAGAAGGCCAAACGGGTTTGCGTGTACAATGCAGCACGTTGATGTTGCCGAACCAAGTTCCGATTGACGAGAGCGTTGGTGGTCAAGTCGGATAGTATCACTCCAGTAGGCAACAATCCGAGCGATAAGGCGAGTTACATGTTGTTCATGGTCGCCAGGTAGTTCTGGTGCTCTGGGTCTTGTTCTCACATGTCGTGGCCTGGCCACACAGAAGCAGTGCAGACGACTACGGTTTCTCACAACATCGCTATATAATGCCATCGAGTCGTGACATCTGCGGGATCACAGTGCAGGAGAACGAGAGCATTGAAATGTTTTCAATCTTGTCAATGTGTATAAAACAAACTGGCTACTTGAGCACGCTGTGGGCTTTTCTCTCTAAATCAAAACATGGCATAGACAATTCCAGCCAAACCTTTTCGTTTGTATTGGGCGGGTTCGCCCAACGTATCCCTCAGAACGCCGATACCCATGCCAAAAGCGATGACCGTACATACTGCAACATCGATGAAGAGTTCAAGGGATCTACAACATCAAATCCCGCTACCCCCGTGCTGCCCAAGCGGAAAGGTACGTAAGTCTACGATAAGGATGGCCCTCCACGGAAATCCGGCCGCGCAGGTGCTGTTGCTACACTCGACATGCTGTCCTTTCTGGACTGTCCTCCGGCCGAGGCCTCTTCAACGCTTCGCTCCAAGAATCCCGCCCACAAGTCAGCGAGCGACTCTCTGCCAGCCGTAGGCGTGGGCTCCGAGAAGAACTCGGTGTTGAGGGACGGCGTACTAGGTGTCCGATGGAACGGTGAGTGTGGAAGGCGGAGACTGTTGTTGGAGGTCCCCGGCCGCGCCAAACCTGCCCGCTCTCTCTGTTCATCAGTCCAGGTCAACAAACCGGCAATGATCTGCAGAATCTGGAACTTCTTGGGGTCTGATCGGTCCAAAGCAAGAAATTGGAGGAAGTGGTTGGTGACAATTTGCCTATCGAGATGGTTTAGTGGCGGGCAACGGGCATCATGGGTGTAGAGCACACTTACTTGTCAATGCTATCTTCCGGCTTGGTCTTTTTGAGATAGCGCAGCGCCTTGGTCAGGTGATCGTTGAGGACAATAGCCTCGTGCCTCAACTTGCCAATAAGCAGGTTCTTTTCCTTGACTTCCTTCTCAAAAGGAGCTGTTCGTTCCAGTTCCTTCCGTAGCCCGTCCTTGACAGCCTCGGCTTCTGATGCTCGGGCATCAGCATCCTTGACCAGCCTCTTCATGGCTTGGAGTTGCTCCTCAGAAGACTCGACCATCTCACGGAGCTCCCTCTTCCGAGCCTCCTGGATCTCCTGGAGGGCTCTCTGCAGGCTATCGACGGCTTGTGACTGGGTGTCACGTTCCGAAGTGGCAAGCTCATAATTCTCGCGTAACGAAGCAACTTGCTCTTCGAGTGCACTCGTCTTCTCGGCCAAGTTCTCCCTGATGGACCGCTCTTCCATAGCCAGAACCTCCCAGTCGCCCATAGCATCCTTGGCGGCTTCTGCTTCTTCCCTCAGGTACTGGATTTGCCGCACCAGATCCTCCTTTTCCTTCAACGAGTTGTGCTGTGAGAGGTTGTTTCGGCTCCGGAGGCTCGTAAGCTCCCTTGTTGCGTCTTGCAGCTCCGCCTTGAGGGTTTCGATCTTCTCCGCATGCCCCTGGCTACCGTTTCGCAGCTCCTCATTCTGAGCCTCCAGCTCTTCGACTCGTTCTTTGGCCTCCTCTAGTTCCTCCTTGTCTCGCGCCAGTCGGTTGCCCAAGGTCTCCTTGATCTTCTCGACCCGCGTCAACAAGGTCTGGTACTGCTCCTCGGCATGCTCTTTGGCGGCTTCGCTCTCTTCGAGGTCGGACCGTAGTTGTGTGGCCTCCTGCTGGTGTGTTTCTTGTATGCTCTCCAATTGCCGGCGCATCTGCTCCACCTCGGCCCTCAGCGCCTCTCGTTCTTGCGACATGGCTTCTAGTCTGGCGCTCGTGTCTGTCTCCAGCTGTGTGGATGTGGGGCTACCAGCAGCTGGTTTTGTAAGTTCCGTAGGATGTCCGTTGGTCGGTGGTGATATCGCATTACCATTGGAGGACTCTTGGAACGAGGGATTCTAGTCAACAGGTCAGTGTACCATCTTCGTGATGTACGCCGGGGGTCGTGTTACCACAGGCGTGTTGGGGCTATCGGAGTGGTCGCTGTCGCCCTCGTCATTGCGCTGCTCGGCGACCCCCAACGTGTCCACATCTTTCACCTCGGCTTCGCCCTGTCCTTGGTCCTGCTCCTGCTCCTGTTCTTGCTCATGATCATGCTCATTCCCCTGCCCCTGCAATTCGAGCGAAGTTGGTTTGCCCGCGCTCTTCTTTTTCTTGTTGCTCTTCTTCTTGTGGTTGGGAGCTGGTAGAGCATCAGTCCCAGGTCAGCTGTTGCGCTCCAAAGGGGTGATTGCGACACGGACCTACGCCCGCTTGCTGGGCTGGCTCAGAGGGGGTCATGCTGGACGGATGCGATTTGGACTGCAATTGATTTGCTATAGACGAAGCATTGGGGGCCGACGATGTGACAATGAACCGACAATCTGCACTGGTTTGGTTGTTGGCCGTAACGTACACGGCAAGTACGTAAGCCTCCAAGGTTCACTCCAGTCTCCAGCGATGGGAGTTGCTAGAAAAGCCGCCCCGGTCCGAACCTAGCGGCCCTGCCATTGCACTCTCCCTATCCGTACCTACGCAATTTGACTAGTACACAGTAGTTCGTTACGTTGACTACGACATGTTTTATAGTTACATTCTTCGTGTTCGGGGGCATTTGATACGACTTTTAAGCTTGAGGGGGAAATCACCATATATTCTCGCATTCTGCTATTCACCAAACGCTGGACCGTCCAAATACGAAATCGTACCGCACATATACTACAGTATGGCAGTATGGGTGGGTAGGTAGGTTACTTAGGTACCTAGTTAAGCTAGTAACTAAGTACCCAACGTTCGTTACCCGACTAGTTACCCACTTGAGGTGTTCTCTTCTTACGTCGATATCAGGAACACTACGAGGTACTTGTACCAAACACACGAGTGCAGGTAAGTGCGTGCAGTTTCAGCATTTGCAGAACAATCAAGGGGTACTATACGGTATGCGAAGGAGCGTTTACACAGGCTGAGAGACAGTAGTCACCGACCCTATCAACGAAATCCCGTACTCGCAAGTCTCTAGTTACATTACTTCTGGGAACGCGCTGCTGGTTTGGATGGCAACACAAGTCACAGCTTCCGTTGCACAATGTGTTGGTCGATAAGTATCAGTTGAGTTAATTCCATCGCAGCCATGACGCAGCTCCTTTAGCTGTGTACGTGATATGAGTGAGTCGTGCATTTCCCGGGTCGGTGTTGTCGTTTATTCAAGGTGCAAGTGGTTATCCGTACAAAAAAGTACGGATACGGATACTGCCACTTAGTTAGTTTTTAACTAAGGTTAAGTGGAATGGATGGACGGAGCCACATGAGTTTTGGACGAATCACATGATACAGCTTTAGTGATTTAATACATTTCCAGGCCCAGCCTGCAAGAGGACTTTTCTTTCCTCCTCACATATTCCCCTTCGCTGGACTCAACTTTCTGGAATTGCCTTGCGCTCCGAGCGTGTCTTTACAGGCTTTTTCTGTAGCCCGGCTGAAGTAGACCAATTCATTGCCTTTTATAATCCGGCTGTCTGCTCGACTTCGGTCCTATGAGTACAGTGGGTTCGCTATGTGCAAACATCCCAAACCGTAAATTTTGCATGGTGAACCGAACGCGATACGTGTCACGCCGACTCGCCAGAACAGTCGACGTCTGAAATGAAGTACAGGTGTTTTCGGGATGGTGCGGCGCATAGCTACAAGCATTTCATCGTCATTTCATTGTGTGATGCCGGATAAAGTCGATCGCTTTAAAATCATTACATTCAACCCCACGAGCCGCCTGATCGAAACGCCCTAAGCCTTCGCTTTCTTGCCCTTGGCAGATTTCTTCGCCTTGCCGGCGGCTTTCTTGGCAGGCTTCGCGTCAGCCTCTTCTGCTGCCGCCGGCGCTTCATCCTCTAGCTTGGCCTCTACTTCCGGCGCTGCCTCGATCGACATCGGTACATCCTCGCTTATTGTTGGTGCCGCAGCAGAGGCAGTTTTCAGCTCCGGCACGTCAAACTCGTAGCCCATCTCCTTCAGCTTCTCTGCCTGCGCGGCACGTTTCTTGTTGGCCTTTGATACCTTCTCCGTCCATTGCGTCTCCGTGCGAGGTTTCTTCAGCGCATTGGCGGCCATCTTGGTGGTCGGGATTGACTTGAAACGCCTGTTGGCACCCTTCCAGAGGTTCTCGTGAACCTGTGACTTCGGTACAAGGTTGACTCTGAGGATGTGTCCGAACACTATAAGCGCCGCAGTCAGTGATTTGTCAACGAGTCTTCTCAAGAGATTGTGGCTCACTGAGGTATTTGTCCATCGTCTTGGCGACAATTTCGGCAGTGGACGGATCTGCAAACTCCAAGAAAGCATAGTGTTTGCTTTTGCCCGTCTTCTTATTCCGCGACACTCGTACGCGAGTAACGTCGCCGAACTGAGTAAAGTAGGCCCGCAACTCGTGCTCGTAGAAACCATGGGGAAGATGTGACAGAAAGACGACGCCTGTCTCTTCTTTGGCACCCTTCTTCGACTTGACCGCCTTCTGCACCGCTTTGGAGACAGCAGGTATCTGGCCAACATCATCTCCCTCCTTGAAAGTAACAGCATCATCATCCGTCTCGGCATTGTCCTCGTCGTCGCTTCTCTCCACACCAGCCAAGGCGAGTACCTGATCTTCATCTTCGCTCTCTTCAGCGTTGTTGCTTTTGTCATTGTTGTCGTCGACAAAGTCGTCGGCAGCCTCATCCTCTGGGGACTCTTCCGGTTCCGTCTTCGCCTTGGACTTGGACTTGGGAGACTTGGTCGCCTTTTTCGGTGTGATGTCTGCTTTCACGGGCTTTGCCTTCTTGGCCGCGACTGGGCTCGCATCCTCGGGAGCTTCGTAGCATTGTCAGTCACACACAAGTTTATGTATGTCGTCGGATCAGCAGTTAGCGACACACCTTTGCGCTTGATTGCTGCGGCGGTCTTGGACTTGGGAGTGGGAGCTTTTGCAGCCTCGGCCAATGAGCCTACACGCGTTAATCAGCCCGATACTACACATTCAGGGATTTCCTCGACATACCCGATGACTTTCTCTGTCGTAGTGAAGGTACCATGGTCGCGATGTCGGTACGAATTGCTGCTTGCGACTGTGGACCCCGGATTCTTCCTTTCAAAAAAAAAGTTCTGATGCAGCAACTTTCTGCCAAAGTTTCTCGACCTCGACTTCTGGGCGGTGAGCTATGGAGCCCCACCAAAATGACGAGTACTCGCAGCACTTACTCCGTACATAACGTTAGTTATTACTAACTACGAAATACTCCGTAACGTTAACTGCTACACTCGTCAACAACTTGAGCATCAAAAGGCACTAACTACACCATTTCGACCATACTTGTACGGACTCCGCTATGCAGCTAGAGTGATATGGATACTTGAAGAAGAGGTTAGATAAGATCCGGGTTAATTGTTGGTACAGCATCCAACATTGACCACGAGTCATCGAGATCGATTTCGCCAACGAAGAGATAATCATTCCTGCTTATTCTCAGTATTACAATCCCTCAACCTTCAGTCGTCGAGTTAGGACTAGCTCGTGTTTTGCCGTACTGTGCCCTCGTTGTTCTCCGCAAGCTATCGCCTCGAGGCCCCAAAGGGCAACCTTGGCCACGGAGATTGATTGGGCAGATCCTATCCCGCTCAAAATTGATCGAGTTTTTTTTTTTTTTTTTTTTTTTTTTTTGCTCCAAACGTCACGCACTGAAACAAAGGTCATAGCCGTTTCTTTGCGAAGCGCAAAGATGGCTACTAGTGGACAGAACCTGTCCCACGACGAAGTATGGGATGACAGCGCTCTTGTCAATTCTTGGAACGATGCTTTGGAGGAATACAAAGTACGTGAGATGCCACAGTGCCTTGAGCAGCACGTCCACGCTGACTCGTTGCAGAAGTATCACAGCATCTACACCAAAGGCGGCAATGTCGACGAGCTCGCGAAAAGTAGCAAGAGGTTAGTACAACTTTCCGATCGATCGACATCTTTAACCCTGTTCAGCATACTCACAGGAGACCACCATAGTGCCAAGACTGGTAACGATACACCTGATCTGCCTAGTGTACCCCACAAGGAGGAGGACGGCGAAGAAAGGGAGGCAGTAAGTGAGCCCCGGGATGCTGTGATGCACAACACACGATAGCTTGTTGCCGTGTTCGTTCGGCGGATCTCTAACGAAGCGTAGGACGGCAACGAAGAGGGCAAGCAGCCGGCCATGACTTCAGCTGAGCGTCCAGCACTCATACAAGCTCCGTTGCTCGGCACAGGCAAGTACCGATTCCGCGTTGCGAGAAACAAAGCCACGGGGCAACAAAGAGGAACAGTCGAGGGTGGTCTTGGCTTACACATTCGCAGTGCACGACGAGGGCCTCAAGAAGCTCTTGATGTCTTGGTATTATGCTGGCTACTACACTGGCCTCCACGAAGGCCAGAATCAGTTGCCGCATCAGCCATAATCCGGATAGGGCATTGGATTTACTTACGTCTTCAGACGAGTGGCTGAGTTCGGGTTTGAATCGGATCCCATCTGATCGACGTTTAGCTGGAGATCTGGAACATTGCATGTCGGAGGGTGGGCTGACAAATGGAGTGCGGGATCAAGGATGACGAGGTTATAATACGGGCCAATGAAGATTCCAACCTGCAAACGCCGGATGTTGTCGGCCGGAAGTCGTGTTCCTACACAGTATTCCCTGCAAGGCTGTCGTCGAGACGGTAGACCACAGGAACCATGTGGAAGTGGATTGTTATTGGAGCTGGCGATTGAACAGCCCGGCTAGTGTACGGACACTCCGTACTACATACATAGTCAGTCACAGTCAGTTACCAGTCGGCTTCTCTGGAGGGTGCCAAATACTACTAACAGCCCGATTTGTCCGCACGTATGCTCGTGCATACACGCATTGCGTTACGATTGGGCCAAGTCAAGCACCTAATTTGCAAGATGAACGTATCTGTTCCTTGTAGAAGTCGAGCTGCAGCCGCGTTCGGTAGACTCGGCACGCTTCAGAGCCGACTATACTAACTATCCAGACTCAAGAGGCCGCCGGATTCCTACAGGCTGGGCAGTGACGATTGCGTCGTATGCCCCGTTGAAACCATGTGCCATGTGCCATGTGCTCCGTAGCAACTGCGTCGATGCAACATGTTCACGCGCTCGGTGTCCCTAGAGGGATTGTTGAGATTCGGATCGCATATGATCAGTCACGGGACGAGCAGTTCGTCGGGAAATGAACAAGGCGCTTGTACGGAGTGCTGTGTAAGTTAGGTGCAGCAAGATAGGCTAGCATCCTGGGCGACGTTTCCGCAAGGCTCTTGGCACTGAAACACCGCCGACACGCCCGCATGACCTAACCAAATCCTCCGTCGGGATACCTTGCGCAAGTCGATGCGGCTAGCCAAAGCGGCAAGAACGGCAACAGCAAAAATCCAGGAGCAGTGGGGTAAGATGCCCTTGGTGATACAGAACCCAAGGAGTTCGTTCTGCCAGGTTGTACTTACTGTGTAATGAACTTGAAATTTGGTATCGTCGCAATTTGAGCGACGGTAGGGATACGGAGACAGAGCCCTCCTCCTATAAGAGCCATGGTTAAGCATAAGTTAAGAGTCAGCCGCTAGGGAGGTACTTTAACTTTAGGGGCCGCTAATGCAGGAACACGGAACACCAACGGTCCACCGCCGACGTTGGCACGTGCCAGATTACAGGTTGGGACCGGCAACGTGTGTGTTTACTGTGTACAGTGCTTGACTTGTTTGTAAGCGGTTCGGGATAGCGATGAATTCTGTCCCGATCAATTTACTTCTGCCAGACCATCTCATGTTTGCGTCGAATGGGCGGAATTTGGGCAACTCTCTGGTTATGCAAGGCGCCATATAAGGGATAGCTCCATGTGAGCTATGGCCGCGTCCAATCTTCCGGCTAGCGAGATGCCAAAACACGACACGAGACGAATCTGTCACATCAGAACCCCTGACCCAACCTGAAGTAGAAAGCCAGAGCCGTAGGGTCTCCACGAACGTCACAGCCAACCTCCTGGCACCCTTGGCGGGCGGTCCCCATGGACATCCGACGGCGAGAGCCCGGCCGCGACTTTTCCAATTCAGTCGTCGGGCGCTTCGAGCACCGAGAGACGACCCCTGTCGAACTTGGAATGGTAAAGAATGCCAGGTCGAACCTGGTCTCGTTTCGAGACCACCCCTGGGCCGGACATGAAATGGGCGGCAGTAGTGGAGCCCCGGAACGGCTGTAACGGCGAGTCGAGGCTTGGGGGGAGCGCTGTTGGCGATGTTCATGCTGAATTTAAGGTAGAGGGCCCCTTCACTCTTCTAGCCGTGGGGTTTTCCTTTCGTCCCTATTCTTCAGACGTCTTGCCGTGTATATTCGCTCTTTTCAAGCAACCGTTTCGAGTCTCGTTCCTTCCTTCCATTCTTCACGAGCAGGCACTCGATATCCAGACATTTCGAGCCAGTTGTAAAACAACAAACACACAAAGTCGCCACCACCACATCCCGGTTCGATACCTACGACTTCGACAGTCTACTAATCATCTCTTGTACCGCACGTCAAAATGAAGTTCACCTCAGCCTTTGCTCTGGCCATTGCGCCCCTGGCTCTGGCCAAGTCCGTCCAGAACACGTACCCCGTGAAGCGGGCGACACCTCCAGCCAAGGGCGCTGCTGGTGGTGGTGCTGCCGCCGTCATCCCGGCTGGTGCTGCCGTCAACGTTATCAACGTCGAGTCAACCACGCAAATCATTATAATCTGGGAAAACCCTGGAGCTGGCGCTGCCACGACCACCATCAACAAGCAGGTCACTGTCACCGAGACCGTGACGGCTAGCGGAGCTCCTGCTGCCGCCGCTGCTACACACCTTGTGACTGTCGGTGGACCCGGTGGACTCACATTCACTCCCGCCGAGGTCAAGGCCGCCGTTGGCGATATGGTTGTCTTTGAGTTCTTGAGCGCAAACCACACGGCCACCCAATCGACCTTTGACCTCCCCTGTAACGCCATGGCCGGTGGCATGGACACTGGCTTCCAGTCCAACCCCAACAACACCATCGTCCCGGCTCCTCAGGTCGCCATGCAAGTTATGGTCACGACTCCTCTCTGTAAGATCCCGGATCTTGTCGTTTACGTGATGAATCTCCGCTGACCATACGAACAGGGTTCTACTGCAAGCAGGGCAACCACTGCGGTGCTGGCATGACCTTCTCCATCAACCCTACCGCCGAAAAGACTCAGGCCCTCTTCCAGTCTATGGCCATCGCTCAGAAGGGCAAGCAGGCTGCCAGCCCCATCACCGGTGGAAACGGCACGGCTGCTGCGCCCCCGGCTGCTGCACCCGCTGCACCTGCCGCATCAGCGGCACCTGCCGCCGGTAACAACATCAACCAAGGTCTCGGAACGCTGGTCCCCGCCAGCGGCCAGTGCGTCTGCGCCGTCACCTGCAGCGTTGGATCTTTCCCCGCCGCCGCCGCACAGGGCCTCGGTGCCTTTGGCGGTATGGCCGGCGGTCTTCCCTCGAGCATGATGGAGGCATAGATTTCTTGTGCTGGTTCCGGTGTTGAAAATGGGACGTTGGGGGCATTTTATGACGAATGATACCTGGGCCGTTTACGTTGTAGTAGAAAGAGCTGTTCACATCTTGGGAGCAGCGTTTCTAATTTCTCCGCCGTCATGTGGAGGCCATATGACTGGATCGTATTTTCTTTATTATTCGCCAACTAATAAGTCATTGATGACAATTCTTTTTTACAATACGCTGTGATTGCTTCTGTACGTGGAGCATTTTTCAGCAAAGCTCATAGATAGTCGTACGCTTTTAGAACATTCAACTCAACAGGGCGCTGCATAATCGTATTCATTCAGTGGAAAGATCGACACGTCTCGCCCCCTTATTCGAACAAGTCTTATTTAGTGGTTCCGTTTGAGAGACCAGACGTGTCCCTATTTTATGCATTTACACTGCAGGAATACTTGCTTTTTCCCCCACGGACACAATCAAACAGCAGTGAGCCTTGGGAGCGATTGCAAACTCTTGCCCCCGTATTACATGCAAGTTTATTACTTGACGCTTCTTCTATGTTGTCCTTGCTTAGCACATGTAGCAAACGAAGGGCAGGAAGTATACGCTCGCCTGGCAGGGGAGCGTACAGCCTCTCGATGTGATGTTCAAGTCGTTACGTCGAAGAAATGTATTGGGGAAAGTAGTAGGGCGTCGGGAAGAGATGTACCCGCCAAATTACCCACAGCAGTTGTATGTGTGGCTGTGGCGAGTATCCTTGTAGTTTCGACTTGAGAATACCTTCCCATAGTTTCTATGCGCAGCGTAAACGGTGTACAGGAGTCGTAGCGTCCGTCTCACTCGACCTTGGCCTGGTTTCCAGCCGCAGGTGAACAATGTGCGGGATTCGATGCAGAGTGTTGTTCGATCTAGCTTTCGTTGCCAATACTGCCCAAAGAGGATATCTAGACGCCGGGGAATTCTTCACCATATCCGATCTTGCCCTTGTGTACTCTTGTGTAATCATCCTGCCCAATTCGTAAAATCGTGTCTTGGGGGTGCCCAAGTAGCTTCAAAACATGTTCCGCATGATTACTTCGTAGGCCCGCCGGCAGCTTTCTTCGCGTCGGCTGTGGAGGGTAAGGGATTACTCGTCAGCACCGGCTTCAAAGCACGAACGGGAGTAACAAGGTGCAGATACAACTTACCAGCAGCCTGCTTTTCCCGCATTAGCTTGGCGACGTTCTCCTTGTCGCGTTGCAACTCGGTACCTGTCTTACCGGTCCCTTTCTTCTACAAAACCAGAGTCGACTAGTCAGTGACACGCACAACAGCAGCAGCAACAAAACAAACACTTAAGCGCGCAAGTACAGTAAGTGCCATCTCTCATGTGGCTATTCCGGGAACCGCCAGTGCAGCCGCGGCGTCAAAGTGCGTTGCAGCTGACGAGCGAAGCGCCATCACCCTTCTTGAGTAGCAGCATACTATGCTTATCCACCATGTCATGAGACCTACCTGGGAGGCTTGCGCCTTGAGGTTCTTCTCGCGGGCCTTCTCGCGCTGGTTACCGCGAGCCATGGCTTTTTGTTTGTTTTGTGGAGATACGGCACGAAGCGCCTAAACTGGTAGTGTTTCGGGAAGCGATCGGCTGTCCCACGGGATCTTGGGGCTTCGTGGTTCCTCGGGGCTGTACGGCAGTTTGGTCGGTAGAAGATGGAATGGAGAGGATTGTTTCTCTTCCGGCCAATTTCGAGGTTGGCGGCCTTTGATTTGGATGAGGCTGTGTCAGAAAGACGCTTAAAGAGTGGATACCGGGAAACACCGGTTGCTCAGAGCTAATCGATTCCACCCGCCGAGCGCTGGCGACGAAGTGCATACAGGTACCCGTAACAGATCTAGACCTAGCTCCGTAGTCACTGATTGGTACCTTGCAGCAGGCGTGTCGAGAATCCAATCTCGGTGCAGCCACCGTACATAACGTTAACGTTACTACGTAGTAACTAGTACGTCGAATGCATTGATGGAGTAGGTGAGAACTGATGACTATCACACATCTGCGAAGTTAGCGTCAGGCTTGCACAACGCGAGTAGAAAGTGCATGGCTTCTCTACTGGGTAGGTTTCAGTATGTGGCGTAGTGCGCGCTCAGAGTTGATGGATCATGCCACATGGATGTCATGACTGGAGACGTTGATAGGAAATCTCGTAGTTTGCGATTGCAACACCACGGAGGAATTGAACGCTCGCGAGGATGAAGTAGAACCAAGACCACACGATGCTCCATTTATCTCTTGCCGTACTTCGTACAAAGTACTCCGTACTTCATAGTTAGTAACGTTAGGTGATGATCGATACCTGCCTGACGGGGTGCGGCTCCAGAGTGATGTCGGCACAAAACCATTGGCCACAAGTACTTCGTAGATGGCTTCTCGTGCCTTCCCTGCGCACGCCGTCCAATGGCAAGTGGCAGAGGCATGCAGGGGTTCCGGTGGGACCCAGAGAGATGTTGAAACAGAGTCCGTTGAGGCTCCTAGCCTCGACAGCCAATCGAGGCTCAAGCGACGGGGTTGTGGCGAGATGTCTTGGCATCTGCTCCTAACTTGCCCATTGGACGAAACTAGCTTTTGGCTGCCGCGCTGCCTTCAAGGGGTCAAGAACCAGGTCTTCTAGTGGTGGGATTCTAGGTACGTAGTGGTACTCGGCCAGGGGATGGGCGATATTGAGGACGGCGCCAGTCAGGATAGCTGCAGAAACATGACCTTGCCCAGGGCAACTCTCCTCGACGAGTTCCAACTACGCGCGCTCTGGCCCGCTCGGATGGCTTCACCATCTAGCCCTGTCCGGCCTATTCAAGCTGCTGGCCTTCATTAGGCTTCGGGCTACCAGATTAATTGGTCATCATCGATTCCGACTACGCGAAACAAATCTACCAAGCGCATTGCCGCAGGGTGCAAAGCGGGAACCATCTTTGGCATTTTCATACTGTCTTCTTGCCCGTCAAGGGGAGAGGGGGGGAGCTCTTTCTTCTATTAAACAAGGAGGGCGCCAGACCACTCACACACAATCATCATCTCCTTTCTTGGCTCGACCAGCGTCACAACTTCATTGTTCCTCGAAGGATTCATAATGAGACTGCTTCGACTCATTCTCTCCTTCTAGTTTTCCATATCCACGGCCGTCACCGCTGACTTTGACTTCTACTTCTTACCTTGACTTCGACTTCGACTTGTTACCTCCCACTTCTTTCCAACTCGAAAGCAGATATTTCCACCATTTTTGTTCGACATCTGCAAGTCAGATAACTACTACCTATTTGGATACTGTGCCCGTCCACTCCGCTCATTCACCCACGAGTCTTTTTCCAACTGCAGGCAGTTAAAACTGTAAGCCCACCTGAAATATCCGAAAGAAGAAAGAAGAAGAAGAAGAAGAGACCAACGCTTACGTACTTAGAGGCACACTATCCACCATGTTCTCGTTCAAGAGTCCAGCCTCGAGGGGCTTCGGATACGTTGCGTTGAACATCATTCGTGGCCTCAATATCATCACCCTGACCACCATCGGATCATCGTCTGTCATCCTGATGGTTGCCGCCAAGATGCCCGACGCCTTCACCTTCTTCAACGACGTTGCCCTCCTGTTCGTGCTCGGAGTCTGCATGTTCCTGGTTTTCTCGGAACTTCCCATCAAGACGTTCAACGGTTACATCAGCAGCAAGTTCCCTACCGTTGGCCAGTCTAGCAGTCTGGTCTGGCTCGGCTTCGCCATGTTTCTCCTCGGTTGCCACTCTCTTGGCCAGCTCAGCGACTCGCGCAACAGCATGGAAAGCATGGGTTCGGCCTTCTACCGTCTCGTCCTGGCAGCGGGGAGCCTTGGCATCGCACTGGGTCTGATCAACATCATCAGCTCCCTGATGTATAGGAATGTCCGTGAGGTTCGCAGCAAGGGGGCCGTCACTCCCGACCACATCTTCCCCGATGCCAAGTCGGTTGACTACTCCTCCAGCCACCGAAGCAACTCTGCCCGGAGAAGCAACTCTTCCCGCCGAAGCAACTCTTTCCGCAACGAGAAAGGTCGTTCGTTCCTCGCCATCGGCTCAAGGCCCAAGATCAGCCACCCAATTTCCCACGACGTCGAGCGGGGTTTGGAGGAGGAAGATCGCATCGATGAGAGCAGACGATCACCGATAATGCCTGGCGTCCAACGCCCCCCCTTCAGCGTACGTGAACGGAGAACCAGTAGGCTGGCTGTAAAGAGTTATGGCTAACTCGCTGCAGATTACACCCTGCCATTACTGGTGGTGCGCGCAGCAGCATCTACTCCGAGGCATCTCATCTTCCACGCTGGGACTTTCCGGAGCACATCACGAAGAGTCGGTTTTGATTTGGTTGTTTCTGGCGTTCACGGACTAGCATAATACCCCACAGGTTGGAAGGGGTCATGGTAACACTATGCGCTGATGACCGTTACGAATCTAAATAATGTCATGGATTTCAAAGTTTTCTAACATATTGCTCCAACGTCTCGTGTGTATTCCTTTGGGCCAGTTGTTGTGTTGCTTGACTACTTGCGTGGTAGGGAACAACGGTCTTACCCAACGCTTCCCGGGCGTCCTCGTGCTGTAGTTTCGACTGCCAACGCTCTGTACTATGGCTGCATGGACCATAATCTGGAAACGCCTCTTGTGCTAAATTCCCTCACGTCTATGCGCTGGACTTGCTCCCTCCTTTTGAGCCATGGTGACTGGACCTTCGTGATTTGCGGTGCCCGCGATTTCCGTGACCATACCAGTGCTCTACTACCTGTGCCCGATCTTTGCGCCGGTAGGCACGATATCCGAGAACGCTGATTATCACGACGACGACGAGAGAGCTGACGATGGCGACCGAGTTCAAGCAGCCTGAGCCGCAGTAATTGCCCCCTTCATCGACGCTTCTTGCTGGATGGTCGAGGAGCTTGCTTGGAGCCATCGCTTTTTCGCTGTCTTTGTTTCTTTCAAGATGGCTTTTGTACGTGTTGTAGTGTTTCCGTTGAGGAGGGCCGGTGGACATGAACACCATAGAGTCGTTGAAATAGACTAGAACTGGTGAGCCACAGGTACTTACTTGTACTTTTCTCTACTTGGACAGCTCAACACGGTCTGTCAGTATACATCACACTGTTCTTCTTGCCAAGAGGCTGCGTGCGAAGCTGCATGCAGACGGACCATGAGCTCACTCGCATTTCACTCTACCTCAACCCGTCCATTGACGTCTTCCGTGTCGGAGTGTTCCGACGAGCCCTTCGTGTCGAGAGATTGGTAACTGTAGATATAAGCTCATGCCGCTAATTGAACCAAACAGGTGAGAGAAAAGTTATGTATGACTGTGATTCAGTGCCGAGAAACCTCGACCGTACAGCGTGGACCTCTATAAGCGCCCCTACCTACGCAAATAGGAAGCACGGTGGGCTCCTCTGGTAAGTACGCCGGTGATAAAGAAGCTGGCGATCAACTAGATCATTACGCTGGCAATTAATCCGGACCAGCTTTGAACGTAAGGGATGATCGTGAGACGATATCGGGATGCTTGGAGTAACCTGGACGTTCCTTCTTTTCTTCGACGACTAGGTAGAAAGGGGCAGCTTGTCGAACCAGAAGGCTGTCCGTCCCAGCCAAATTTTCATGTGTCCGTGTGGACCAGTATTTCAGGTGCCCTTCTCATGGCCACAAGGGAATCGGATATGTCGTATAGGCAGTATGAGACGAAGCAAACGGTTGTGGCTTCCGAGCAGAGCCCTGCCTTATTGTACGGGTGGAAGAACGGATCATGAAGACACCGAGTCGGAGTCGGACGGGAATCGAAAGAGAGTTACGAGAAGTTAGAACAATAGCGTTTACAGTGCTTAGGGTGAACACGGTGTACTCGATTCGTGCTACCTGTCGACCAAGCTCTTCCGCGTATCATTAACAGTTTGTCTTGCAGTCTTCGCCAAAGTTGATTAATATGACTTCGGGGTTTGTTGTGCAGGCAGGTTGAACAACAAGAAGTAGGTTTGCATTATTGCCTGCATTACTCCGTACTCCGTAACTAGCATACGGAGTACGGATACACAGTACTGTACTCCGTATGGAGGACCGATGGCTCGTGCACCCTCACAAATCATCTGGCCAGAATAAGCTTAGTGCTAGTGGAGGAAGCTCGGCTCGATCTATGGTAAAAGCAACCTCAACCAGCCGCTCTTTCAATCCGAGACAACCAGCCTCAACTACACTCTTCCACAACGCGACAGCCGTTAGATAGTATTTCCGTCTGAGCAGCTGGATCTCCCTCCACTGCGGTAACTGCGAGCCGGCTCTTCTCTCACAGCCTTCTTGGTCGACCTTCGACACCCCGAAGCCTCTACTTCGTACGCATCTTACGAAAATCCTGTACCGCGGTCAACAACCACATCACCACCGCCAACACCTCCACCACCAACACCACAACACGCAGCCACGCGCTCCCACCCGTGCCCATTCGTTGGTGCATGCTAACAGACTCTCGGCTTCGCAAGACAGGCTCTTTCTCGTCCCGCAGGCAAGCTTGCCTGTTGGCATAGTGGGGATCTGAAACAGCAGGCCAGGGAGGCCCTTGGAATATTCGGTTCTGGAGGCTTTATCCCTTCGGTGATCTCGAC
This sequence comes from Arthrinium puccinioides, assembly GCA_022414665.1. Classification (NCBI taxonomy): domain Eukaryota; kingdom Fungi; phylum Ascomycota; class Sordariomycetes; order Amphisphaeriales; family Apiosporaceae; genus Arthrinium; species Arthrinium puccinioides. The sequence continues at coordinate 2,479,262 of JAIUNF010000005.1, forward strand.
TTGGTGGCAGTTAGGGGAGTGAAAATCTGTGTCGTGGAAGTGAACCAGGATTCAGAATTACACATCTCAGTATCCCTTGATGAAGAAGATTTCGAGCAGGGCAGACTGGCTATTGTGATAACTGTCGCTTGATCCAGCACTCCTGATTGAATCAATCCTTGCTGTGCGCAAGCACTGAAAAGAAGGCACCCCAGCTAAGCTTGCCTATCTTTGCAGCAGTTGTTGCGCAGACCACCGTCAATTCCCCCACCATCTTGGGCATACTTTTTGTCATTCATCCCCGTCTCTGGGCAAGATGGCCTCGTATCAAGAATCCGAGAGCTTTGCTGAAGACTTCCGAGAAGCCCTCGAGGATCTTCAACTGAACAACCGATATGACATCCAGAACTTGACCATGATTGCGCGCGAGAACACCGAGCATGCACTGGCCATCTCACAGACGTTGCAAAACCACATCAAGAAAGTAGGTCATCACTGTTGTATCTTTCAAATCGCTGCTATGTCAACAGCATAGAGGCTACCACCAGGCCGTTGTCTACCGCTCCTACCTACTGCTCTCTACCCAGGCCCTCGCTTACCCGTCGAACAGATCGCTGCCCATAAGAAGCTGCCCTCTCTGTACGTGCTCGACTCGATAGTCAAGAACGTCGGCACCCCGTACACTCTGTTCTTTGGCAAAAGGCTCTTTGAAACCTTCATGGACGCCTATGCCTCAGTGGACATGGCCACGCGGAGGAAGATGGACGAGATGCTTAAAACGTGGAAAGAACCGATCCCAGGGTCCATTGACACTCGTCCTGTCTTTCCGCCCGATGTGACCCGGCCGATCGAGAACGCCCTGATCAAGGCTAGGACGTCGGCAATGCAAGTGCAGCAGCAGCACTTTAAGAACGAGCAGCAGCTCCTAGGCCGGGGCAGACAGATGCCCCAGCCTTATCCGCAACACACACCCCAGCCTCACCCACAACACGTGCCATACCGCCAGACTCCGACGCCGCCTGCTGTTCGGCCGCCCTCGCAGGCAAATGGCTACCCTGGCGGCGCTCCCGGCGGCGCTCCGTACGGCCATACGAACCTCATACCCGCAGCTCAGTACCCACAGTACCAGGTATGCCGGACGGCTTCTCCCCATACTGCATCACCCGCTAACTCGAGACGCAGAACCAGCAACCACCATCACGCTCGACGCCCCAACCCCTAGCAAGCTCGCCTGCGTTTCAGCCACCCTTTCACGGCAGTATCTATGGCGCTCCGCAACCCGAAACCAGCGTAGATGCTTTGAGCAATGACATTGAGCAACTCGTTACAGCCTCCAAGGCCGAGTTTGCGCGCAACCCACATGATCCTAGCTTACAGACGAGGCTGAAGGCGCTCTTGGACTTGCAAAGTATTCTTCAAACGCAGAATCTGCCGAGGGATCAATTAGTGCTCATTAGAAATCGCATTGCTGAACTTGCTGTGACAATAAGGGCGCCACCCGCCCAAACCCCTACACCCGTACCTCTCCCCCAACACGTAGCAGTAGCTCCCCCCCTGCCCTCCGCGGCTCCGGCGGCACCAAAGCTGTCTCTTGATTCTTTGCTGGGCCCCGGCGCGTTGGCTGCTCTGTTGGCGAGAGGGTCTGCTACACCACAGCCGGCCCCTGCGCGGGTGGCCGTACCGTCACCTCCGCCACCGAAGATCCAGCCTCACAACATAGCAACTTCAGCGACCCCAGCGCCGGCTGCCATGTCGATTGTTGACATGTTGCGCAAGGCAGGCATGCTTTCGGGGGCAGCACCGGCGATGAGCAGCCCGACCCCAGTTGCCAACGTTACACCATCTCGCCCTCTTCCCTTCCATCTGCCGGTCCTGCCCAACGGGGCCCCCACGTTGGAGAACATCACGAGCGACATTATCTTGAATGCGTCCTCGCTCAAGCAGTATGTACTCGTACCCGCAGACACCCAGCTCCAGTTTTTTATACTGACCTAATACAGATTTCGACCGTATCTGCTGCCGTTGCTGTTCGAGTCACTCGGCGTGCCGTGTACGCAATGCGGCAGGCGTTTCAAGAACGATGCCGAGGGGAAGCGGAAGAAGACTGCACACATGGACTGGCATTTCAAAGTCAACCAGCGCATCGCAGAAGCCGACAAAGCTGGCCAAAGCCGCAGCTGGCTCGTCGACGAGATGGTATGTCCACAAACCCCCAGGTCCTCGTATCTAGCAGCTAACATGTCGCAGGACTGGATCAATACCCGGGAGAGCATTGATTTAGATCGTGTCGCGATCGACAGCCACTCGAGCGGTGCTCAGGAGTCGACACTGAAGGCCCCCAAGATGGAATACATCCCTGTGCCTGATGATCCCGTGTTGCTCAACAGCGTCTGCCCCATCTGCCAGGAGAAGTTCAAGCAGGTGTACCTAGATGAGGAGTGGGTGTGGGAGGACGCTCTTCGGGTGGGTGACCGCATTTACCATGCCAGTTGCCATAGGGAGGCTACCGGCGGTGCTGGCGCCGTCACCATGTATGGACGTGGGACGCCCGAGCCGGTGCTAGGGAAGAGAAAAGCCGAGGTGAGTGCAAGTACTGTCGCCGGCTATCGTCAAGCCCGTCTTGCTAACAGTAATCCTTGCAGGACGACCTCGCTGGCTTCAAGGGCAAGCTGAAGGTGGAGGCCTGAGGCGGGCCACATCTTCATCGGCGGTTTAGATAAACACCACAAGCATCAGGGACCAGAAGTCCTCTTCGCATTACGTTTTGCATTGAACTTGGCTGTGAGGTGAGGCACAGGCACAATCGAGCTCCCGGACAGGCGTTCGGATCATGCCACTCTTATCCTCTTCGCTTGTATCAAGTCGCACAGATGCATTAATGGAGCAAACCGAACATCCTGCCTGTAGCCTTTTCTTTATTTGCCGCCGAGCCGTATCCATGTCGACACGAGACAAGTGACGCCTACCGACGCGTACATACAAGAAGTGGTATGACGTGCTAATAAACATATAATCAAGTGGACGGCTCGACGACTATCGCTCCTCGCCAATGAGTTCCTTGAACGAGCTAATCATCTCCGTCCAGGTCTCTTTGCCAGGTCCTTCCGCCCAGCGGCCAATCCTCTCTATACCATCCAGATCCCTCTCCATGTGTTCCTCATTGGTCGTGCCGTTCAGAATGGTCGTGCCTTCTAGCCCCAGCACGAGCGCATAAAATGCCACCTCGCGCGTCACAGCGACATGTTCGGCGAGCATGGCCACCACCCCGTTCCTCACCAGACGTGGGTTTCCCGTCAGAGTCCAAAACGTCTGAAAAACGATGCCTTTCTGACGACATAGCGCCCGCATCGGCACCTCCCAGCCGGTTTCCCCATGGAATCGGTTCTGGACTACGGACGGCCTCACGCGCACGGCAGGCGACTCGAGGAGGTACTCCAGCACGGGTAGGGGCGTGTTGGCGATGCCCAGGTGGCGGATGCGTGAGGGCACAAAGTCCTCCATCGCGGCCCACACGGTCAAGGTGTCCTCGAGGGTGGGCAGTGGCGAGTGCAGGACCAGACAGTCGAGGTAGGCCTGCGTGCCGCCCCTGTCGTCGATGCTGGCGAGGTTGGCCAGCGACGAGGTGACGCTCGCGCGCACCTGGTCCCGGAGCGGGGCCGACGCGTCGTACGGCAGGTTGCCCGGGTCCTGGCCGTCTAGGGCGGTGAACTTTGTCTGCAGGAATAGCGAGGCGCGCGTGACGACGCCGTCCGAGATGGCGCGGCGGATGCCGTCCCCGACCAAGTCCTCCTGGTAGTGTCTCGGTTGCGCGGCCGTGTCGATGCCCCGAAAGCCGGCTTTCAGGGCCTGGTGGACGAGGATGGCGGTCTGGTGCTTCTTCCAGGCAGTGCCGTAGACCAGACGGGGGATTGTGGTGGCTTTCGGCGTGGGTGTGGGCGCGGGTTCGGCTGTAGGTGTGGATGATGAGGACGACGAGGTGGGAAGAGTGAGGTCCTTGGTGAGCATCGATGTCTGCTGCCGCGGCATACATCTGGCGGCCATGACGCTATGCGCCTGCTCACGCAGTGCTGCAACGATGAGTGGCCTGGTCGGTGAAGGCGTTAAGGCAGTGATTTTCAGCAGCACGATGGGTGATATGTAGGCCATGGCATTAGCACGGATAGGCTGCCGAGGGTGGCATTGTGTGGGGGAGAGAGAAGATGGAACCCCGGTCGGCTTCTTGCCGATGGTGGGTCGCCGTAGGTGACACTCTCGATCACCACGCAGGAAGGAGGAGGGCAAGTGGCTGTGGCCGGCTACGAAAGCAGTTGGTCATTAGCTCGAGGCTACGAACCTGTCGCCGAACCAGACTGGGTTCTTTCAGCACTGGTGATTGGGGTCGGCAGTAGTACTTCCACACTGTAACGCTGGTGCTTGGTTACAAGTACGGACGGATACTTGGGTAAGCATGGCACCAGCATACATTCAAGCCCCATTACTTACAGTACAAAGTAAAGTTAGCATCCGTATCTACGCGTACGGATGCTCTACCCTCATCATCGCGACAAGGGATTAAAGATGCAACTAACTACTTAGTTACCCTACGCGTACAAGCTCACCAAAAACGATCCAGAGAAGACCCCTGATAAGATCTGGTCGTTCGCAGGGAGGCTGAGCCTCCGTGAGGGGTCATCTCTGGGGAGGGGTAATGGCGTCGCCCCTCTGTACTCAACATTCAAGTTCCAGCCACTGCACGCAGAACTGTTCAGAAACCTTTCGCACAGTGAACTAACTAGTCAGAGCCAATGATTGAATCGAAATAAAACCATGACGCTCATGATGTCGATTTAACCGGAAATAACTCCAGGTCGTGTCTAAGTACTGTGCAAACGTGCGGCGTGAGTTTCTACCGGCGCTACCCCACTTTTGACAGAGCAACAGCCGGAAAGAGGAGGTTGTATAAGGTTATAGGGAAGGTGCCAGAGATGCAAACATATTCTCTTGATAGAACCTTAAATTTAAACAGATTCTAGCAGCATTCTGGTTACTTCACATATAGGCGAATTCTCCTTGATCCGTCTGGGAACTTGACACGATACTTGTTCTCACTCCCTTGTACGGATAACTACGCATCATGGCTTCGGCACCGCACACTATCAAGTGGGGCATCATGGCCACCGGCTGGATTGCCGAGAGTACGTCTACGCCACCAAGCAAGCTCCTTCTTCTTTTTTCTCTACCTGAAGAAGAAATTGACGCCTCGTAGTGTTTGTCCAGGACCTTCTCACCAACCCAGCCGCGCGTGATGTACATGACGTGGCCCACAAGGTCGTTGCCGTGGCCTCGTCCAGGTCCAAAGACAGCGCCGTCAAGTTCTTGACCAAGGTCCAGGCCCCCGAGGGGGTCAAGACGTACGGCTCCTACGCCGAGCTGGTGGCCGATCCCGACGTGGACATCGTCTACGTCGCTACGCCTCATAGCCATCACTTCCAGAACGCCATGCTTGCGCTCGAGGCCGGCAAGAATGTCTTGTGCGAGAAGGCCTTGACCGTCACTGCCGCTCAAACTCGTAAGCTGGTAGACACGGCGAGATCCAAGAACTTGTTCTTGATGGAGGCCGTTTGGACGCGCTACTTCCCGCTCAGCATCAAGATCCGCGAGCTGGTCAAGTCGGGCGTCATTGGCCCTGTCTACCGTGTCATAGCCGATAACTCGTTTGGCAACGATGGACCGGATGGCTCCCTGACATTCAAAGATGAACACCGCATGGTTAACATCGACCTTGCCGGCGGTGCTTTGCTGGATCTCGGCATCTACTCCTTGACCTGGTTGATGCAAATCCTGTACCACTGCCAGCCGGAAGATGAAAAGGAGGCACCCAAGACCGTGGCGGCCATTAACAAGTACGCCGCCACGGGTGCTGACGAGATGACCAGCATCATCCTGCAGTTCCCTAAGCACAAGAGCATGGGCATTGCCATGACCAGCCTGCGCATCCCTACCGACACCGACGGTCACAACAGCGGCGGGCCCGCCATCAAAATCCAAGGACCTCTGGGCGAGATCCAGGTCATGGGCCCTGCCTTCAAGCCACTGCAGTACCGCATCGTGAAGAAGGACGGCGGCGGCAAGGTTGAGGTTATCGACTGCCCCATCCCTCACGACAAGGAGCGCAACTGGGGTCACGGCATGTTCTGGGAGGCCGACGAGTGTGCCAGGTGCCTCCGTGACGGCAAGAAGGAGAGCGCGACCCTGCCTTGGTCCGAGAGCATCGTCATCATGGAGATTATGGAAGATGCGTTGAAGCAGGGCGGTGTCGAATATCCCAGCTTGATCACAACGGACGTCTACGACGCCCAGGGCCCGTTGAACGCCGGTAGCCAGTGAGGAAGGAACACGAGACGGTGGCCGGGGCGTGAACTGATGAGAGTATACGTACAGATATAGACGGCAAGTACTCGGTACTCGGTACCCCGTAGAGAAACAAAGTCTGGCTTGTGGACCTCGGTGACTGCCGCCAGCTTGCTAGCCATGTTTGCTACGTGATGAAGTACGAAGCAGACCAATCGACATGCGGTACGGTGTCCACGACGACAATGACGAAAGGCTCTCCCGATACGGACGTCCCCTATCACACTCACTACGCAGTACGGTCTAGCCTGGATACTTGTGTTTCGCATAAAGTCGATGCCAAGGCCCATCTCGGCTAGCACGCTCGGAGATTTCCTACTGCCATGCCATAACCCCAGAACCTTGCAAGAAGCCCACCGAACAAGCCGAAGAACACACGTTACAGGTTGGGGTTGCGCGACAGAAGGGCATCGGCGACTAGCGAGTCATGGGGATGAGGCTGGCTTGGCGAACCTGCGTACCCTCGTGATGTGACGGTAGGGTTGTGAAAAAGAACAATGGGTCCTTCCTTGACTCCTTGTACTGCGACGAGGCGTTGGGGCTACGAAGTACGAAGCACGTAAAAGTACTAACTTACTGTGTACTCCGTACGGATACGTGGTCGTTACTTGTTTAGTCGATAACTAATAACAACTAGTTCGTTGGCTGGGAAGAACCGACGATCGCGATGCGACTGGCCCCTACCAACCCTGCCTGCGGTGTGAGTACAGTAACGTACGAAGTACTGGCTGTAGCCTGTGTAGGAAATGCAGGTCCAACACACTCACAAAACACTCGGTGGTCAGCTTGTCGTACTTGGCGGAAGCCGTCCGTTTTCAGGTGCTCCGCTTTACTTTACCGTCCGTCGGGTAGAAAACCGCAAGGAGAATAAAAACCTTAAGCGCACCGCAGGAACGGTTTGTACCGGTTTTTGTTTTTTACTGGTGGCCGTCCAGAGCATCACATAAGCTGGGTCGCGACAGACTCCTACTACTTGGTACGGTACTCCGTACTACTACGACGTACTGTGGTACCGCGACGGACTCCGTACATAGTAGTGGTACTACCTAACTACTAAGTATGAACATGGCACCTGCAAAACATACTCTACCCAAAGAAACAGAACGAATAACGTCACACCCAGCCCGTCGATACTACGACGTTGCGTTCCCAGATCCAGAAGTGGTCGAGTCCTGGTTCCGCCGCCATTGTCGTTCGTTGTCCGTCGTTCGCCCCGGGTCTAGCTCGGTACGGTAGTTGTTAGCCTGTCTTTTTTTAAACGGAGTAGTTCTCTGTCACAACCTTGCACTTTTCTTACGGGCAGACGGGTAGACGGGTACGGGATAGACGGGCCCAAAAGCGACTGAGACGGATTGCCCGTGTCGTAACTGAACCAAACCCCGTTGGTCGACCCGCCGCCAACAAGCCCGCCAATCTAGCCCAGCCAGCCAGCTCAGCCCACCAGCCCAAGCCCGCCAGCCCGGCAAGCCCAGCCCAGCAAGCAAACCCAGCAAGCAAGCAGGCCATCGCACCAAAACAGCCCGCTAACTACCACAAAACCTTGTCATAAGACACAACTGAATGGCTCGTGCATGATTACCGCCCCAGCGTTAACCTGCTGCCATCACCTCGCCATTGGTACTTCCTAGCACGCCTGGACCTGACGAAAGCCTGGCCAACAGGGAGGCGGAGGGCAAGGAACCAGACCAGGGAAAGAGGCGGTGACGGGATTTCCACTCCACAGGGGCAGAGGAGAAAAGGAAGGAAGGAAAAATGATGCCAGCGCAATCGACTGCAAGTCAGCAACCTGACAGCAGTGGCAGCGTAGCGTCGCAACCCGCACCTGACGCCACGGGTCCTCCTGTGTCCCTCTCATCAAACCCTGGTACCGACCTCGTCTCACCACTGAGCGACGGAGATGCCGCGCGGGGGTTGCCAGCCGCAGGCCATGGAAAGGCAGAGTCGTACGAACAGGAACACGTGCACAGCGTCTACGAGTCCATCGCGCCGCACTTCTCGGCCACGCGCTACAAGCCGTGGCCCGTCATCGCCGGCTTTCTCGCCTCGCTGGCCCCGGGCTCCGTCGGCCTCGATGTCGGCTGCGGCAACGGCAAGTACCTGGGCGTGAACCCCGACGTCTTCATCGTGGGCTCAGACCGCAGCGCCTCGCTCGTCCGCATCGCGCGCGACCACGGCGGCGAGCGCCGTGCCGACGTCGCCGTCGCCGACGGCCTGGCCCTGCCGTTTCCCACCGGCAGGGCCGACTTTGCCATCTGCGTCGCCGTCATCCACCACATGTCGACGCGGGACCGCCGCCGCGAGGCCGTGCGCGCCCTGCTGGACTGCGTCAGGCCCCACGACGAAGGCGGCAAGGTGCTCGTCTACGTCTGGGCTCTGGAGCAGTCGGGCAGCCGCCGCGGTTGGGGCGAGGGGTCGATGCAGGACCTTCTGGTACCGTGGGTCATGAGGACCAAGGTCGACAAGAAGAAGGACGCAAAGGGCGAGTCCTCGTCAGCAGAAGTGGGCGCGGGCGGGGGCGAGGGCGAGGGCGAGGGCGAGACGACATATCAACGCTACTACCATTTGTTCAAGAAGGGAGAGCTCGAGGAGGATGTAGTGGCTGCGGGAGGCAGAGTTCTAGAACAGGGCTACGACAAGGACAACTGGTGGGTGGTTGCAAGTCGAGCTCCCGCCTTCTCCCCGAGCGTGCTTGATGGCTGAATACCACACGGAGCGATGCGACTCTTCAGGGCACGTCGGCAGCGCACGTAAAGCTTTAAAGCAGTGTTGTCTAAATGCTACATCTATCAACGTTGGCACGCCTCTTTTTAGCAACGAAGCATCTGTGTGACCTTCCCTTCCCCTCTCTCCCCCTGTCATCCTGTCCTCCTGTCCTCCTCTGAATATTGTAATAACAATGATTAAGCAACCCCAGAGTCTGGTCCTCTGCAACTGATATGAGCTACACGTCCTGTCTTCCGCCGGTTTCTGCTCAAGTCACCAAAACTTGCCATGGTCATTCCGGTCCGATCCGGTCCCGTCCAGGCCTTCTCTAAACTCACATGCATCCTCAAAAGATGCTTTTCGCTGTGCCCCTGCGCCGTGGCCGTTGTATGTGGAAACAATACAGGTGGTATGAGAAAGGAGACCGAAAAAAAGAAGAAGGAGAAAACAAAGGTCCCTTGGTTCTAGCCGTCGCTCCCAACCATGTATGTGTCCGGTCGCTCCAATCCGTGAAGTCCAAATGCATCCCATAAGCCATATGCTCGCTCCTGCCCAATGCAAAAAAATGTGCTCTTGTGTTTGTGGTTGGTATCGATGAGTGGGATTTATGATGCACGCCAGCCTCTACGCCGCCACCAGACGAGCGACCCCATCTCCTCTTCCGTGCGATGGTTCAGGGGAAGTGGCGTGGTGTCGCCCTCTCGTACTCGGGCCGTGGGTCTAGGTGTCTTCTGCGGATTGCCTCGGGCGGCGGCCCGTAGTCAGGGGATCTTCGGCGTTTCGAGCCGGCTGGCTCGAGAGGCGGGTAGCCACCTCCTATAGGCGGCATGTAGGGACCAGGACTTGCAGTCGAGCTTTGTGCAGGGCTGACACTAGGGATCCCTACCGAGTACGCTGGGGTGCTGTAGGGACTGACCCCAGTGGTCAGTTCGGCGAGGCCGGGAAGCATACCAAGGCGTTGCGGCTGGTTTTGTAACTGTATTGGGGCTAGGGGACCGCCTGGGGGTAGGTAGGCGTAAGGCTCGCCGTGTTCGAGGTGCGGCGGCATGTGCGGCGGCATGATGTCCTTGCGCGTGGCAAGGGGCCGGCCCTGGGGCATAGGCGGTGCGCTGCGGCCGTAACCTCTCGGCACACTGCCCTGGGAGTGTGAGTGGCTGTGGCCACGCGGCGATCTTCTCCCGCCTCCTTGATGATGATGCTGTGGTGCACCGGCGCTGTCCAGGTTCACCGCAGAGAATGCAAACGGAGTCACACCCGCACGACGAGCCATGTCGTTCTCGCCCAGTTGCCAATGCATAGCCTCTGCTGCTCGCCAAGGGATTGCCATCTCTTCGGCCACCTTGGCCCACATCTCGGGCTTGAATCTGTCGTCAGGTTAGCCATCATCGCCGTCAAAACGGATCCGACTGAGAGTAGTCGGAACACGACAGCACCCAACCAACAGCAAGTATCGCCACCCCGCCCAGTCAACATACCTCTCATACAGTCTTGCAAGTTTGTTCTTGCGCTCCTCGTCCCACTCGCTCCGTCTTTCGAGGTAATTCTGGTAGTGTAGGCGGCAGCTGATGGCACTTCGCCCCGGGAGTCTCTTGGAGATGTCCTCCCACTTCATCCCATTCCCGCGAAGGTCGATGATTAGTGCGTCTTCCTCCGGTGACCACTTGCTTTGTTTCTTCGCCGGGGATTCCGTAGCGTGAGGAGTCATCGTGTGCTTCCTAGAACCCGGTTCCAAAGGCTGGAACCCGTGAAACGGCTGCCCTAAGGGCGCTGTCGGCGCTGCCAAAGCCACGGTCGGAGGAAGTGACGTAGAGCGTGGGTGCTGGGTAGGAGGCACAGTTGACTCGTCAGAGTCGGAAGCCTTGAGGAGGGAGGCGATATCCACCGTGACGGTTCTTGAGAGAGAGGGCTCTGGTTGGCACGACAGGCAGCGCACAAGGTTGGGTTGCAAAGAAGAGATGCCCACTTCCGCGTGCGTTCGACTCGGACAGCAAGAGTAGTTTTGCCGCCAGTACAGCTGTTGGACGATGGGCTGGATGGTAGTTGAAGGATAATTTGGGGGGGGAGAGTGCAAGACGAGGAGAGTCTGAAGGTAAAAGACGTTGTGGAATAGGTTGCCGCCGTATGATGAGCAGCAGGGGTTTCAGATGCAATCGGGAAATAAACGATAGTCAAGGTCAGGGCAGGGCTGCTATAGCGTGCCTCGTGTGGTTGAAGAGGATGGAAGGTGAAGTTCCAAGCTCAGCGTTCCGAATCAGTGAAGCCTGGCTTGCGTTCTGGCAGGCTGGTACTTCTGGTTCTGATTGGACGTTCCCAGAGCAGGGTCGAGCCAATGACAGTAAAAGTGAAGAAGACCAGATGAAGCTCTGTGAGGCGAGAACGATGGATACGTCAGTCAACCTATGTAGATACAAGAATGTGGCCAGCCGGAGGTGCTCAGTCAACATTCATTACTCATAGGCTCCAGGGGAGTGTCGTTATAGACCAGGGTAGCGAGGATCCACGTCGGGAACTTGCGTGTGTATGTGTAGGTATTGCAGATTGCAGTTATAGCAAAGAAAGACTAGCAGGAGATTTCCTCGGGAAGCCGGTGGACTGAGAGACTGCATTCGACCGCTGACGAAATGGTAGCAGCCGGGGAAGAAGGACTAGGGTTCGAAGAAACGAGCCCAGCATGTACATACACCAGCCTGGATGGATACCCGAAAAGGAACGTCGACAAGGGGGGGGTGTGCAAGGTGTGTGAGGTGTGTCAAAACTCACTGGTGTGGACCCAGGGAGACAATTGTCTATATGTGTGCATCGGCCAGCTATAATAGTGAGTCGGAATAATGACCACGACGGAAGCTGTGCGAAGCAGCAAGGCAGCGGACGGCCGCAGAGGGTGGTGATGAGAGAGTGCGAGAGAGAGAGAGAGAGAGAGCTGTGCAATGTCCAACGAAGGAGAGTGGCTGTCGGGCAGGACGTGGTGAGGTCGTCTATTTGCAAACAGGACCGTTGTGGCAGAAAACGGGGAAGTCGTCGATCAAGCAGGGACCCGGAAACCGACGACGACGGTGAGGTTTTGAGCTGACTGGTGGTCTTGGCCGGTGGCTGATAAGTAAGGATGGCCAGAGATGGAAAGTCTCAGATGAAGGTTGAGCGGACGAGCTGTTGGTCCTGCGATCTCATGCGAGCTGCTCATTACCAAGTTCACCTGCCTACTTCTTACCTCACAGTATTATTGTCATTATCGACTAGGGGCTGGCATGACCACGAAGGCGTGCATGATCTCGCGGTGAACAGTTCATCACCGACCGACTGGCTTGACTGACTGCTCACTCGTTGCAACGGCCAGCGCGCTAGACGGCGAGAAAGGCAATCAGATTGATGGCGTAGAAGCGCAGGTTTAGTCCGGAAAGAAGCAACTCGTAGCATGAACTTCACTCGAACCATGTGTCTCCATTGTTCCAAATGTGTTCAAGATGGGGATCTTGAAGGCAGGGTTCTGCCGGCCAGATTGCTGCTCGTCGAGATGTGTGAGGTGCCGTCTCTGGTGCCAGGGTACGGCCAGGGTACGGCCAGAGTACGTACTCTCTCGTGCACACGCAATCGTGGATGGAGGATGCAGGGGAGGGGTCTCCAGCCCGCATCAAGCATCATCCAGGGCCGAATGCGAAGAAAGTCCAGGGCCTGATGAACGGATGGGCGACGGGGTGCTGCAAAACTAGGAGCTGCCCTATGATGGCTGCTTTGAAACTGCATAGAATGGTGGATACTTTGAAACCCGAGAGTGCCAGTATGCCGTCGAATGCTACCGTACTTGGGCTAGTCGCTGGCGGCCGGGGGGAGGGGGGGCTTGCTTGTACTGTACTGCTGTTGCGAGTACCGTCGACATTGGATGGAGCTGAGGTCGCGCGCAATCAAAGTCGGATGAGATGGAAGTGCACTCACTATCAAGACTTTGGGCGGAGAACACGAGGGCGACGAGGACGATGATGTTTATATTGCTGTTAATGTTGCTGTTGTCGTTATTGTTATTGTTATTTTTGTTGTTGTTGTTGTTCATGTTGCTGCTCCTGCTACTACTTTTTTTTTCTTCCTGTTTTGGAGTTGTTGCTATTGCTATTGTTTTCATTCTGGTCGTCATTGTCGTCGGGCGTCGTCGTCGTCGTCGTCGTCGTTGCAATCCTTCATGCAGAAGCAGGTGGTACGTACATGGTGGTAACTTGAAAGAGAGACAGATGCGGTCAGATCGGCAAGCCTTAACCGCAGAAGCGAAGGGGGTACATTGTCCGGCACATTGTTGTCGCAGGAAATAAAGCCTTGTTCCTCGGGAGCAAGCGGGAAACGGGGCTGTTGCTCTGTCTCTCTCTTGTCCCTTTTGATGCAGGAGACAGCGCACCGTAGGGCCAACGTCTGTGCGGCCGGGCGGACGGCCTGCCTGCCTGCCTGTCTTCAGGCGCTCGAGATGCGTCTTGCATACAGAGTACCGTACCTAGCTGCCCTAAAACAAAACCTGCTTCGTCACTTTCCTACCTGTTGCGTGTTTAGAGTTTGCTACTTGATCGTGGAATTGTGAGGGAAGACTTGTCTCGACAACATCGACCTGGACCAACCGAGATATACGATAGGGCTGTAGCAGATACCTGCTGCCGGTACGGAGCACCTAGTTATCTACTTGATTCAGCAAGCAGGTCGGTAACGGGCTGTAGCCTGTCAAGTCGTCCGTCCCTCATTCCACGCCTGCCGATGAACATGAACTGGCGGTCAGCTATCCGTAATACCACCATTGTTATGCATTAGGTAGCGTATACTTTTGGTTAGACAAGAGCAGCAAGTTCGTCACTAGTCGGATGGCCCGCGAGGCCGTGAATGGACAATACTCTCTCCATGACCTCTAGTGAACATATTCATCCCTCATCCCTCATCCCACCCACTCGCGACGTGCGTCGCATTGACTGAGTCCCATGAACCATGATCGACGTCGCTTGCAAAAAGCGCCCGTCAGGACTCCACGATCCGTGGAGAGAGCGAACGACATGCTCACGTGCGATAGGTCCAACGCTGTTTGCGCAGCCCGACGGCGATAGGATCAAAATCCCCGTCGGTTCCTCGCCTTTCTTTTCCCACTGCCCAGGCTTCAGACACGAATCGAGGTTCTTTGCCTTGTTCTTGTTGTTGCTGTGTTGTTGTTGTTGTTGTTGTTGTTGTTGTCGTTGTCGTTGTCGTTGCCCTAGTCTTGCAGATTCAAGGCGGGCGAGTTGCTGGCAGTACCCTTTTTACTACGTACCCAGTATCCGTAACAAGCAGGCCTCTTACTACGGAATACGTAGTCCAGGGTCCTTAGTTAACCCGACACCAAAAACGAGAGGGGAAGGGGGGGATGCAGAGTGGCACGCGAGTAGGATTTGGTTAGCGGGGTACTGCGTACATGAGTAGGCACAAGTAAGGTATTCCTTGTCTTTCGCGAACCTCTTGACTCGTTGGCAAACGATACCATGGAATGCATACACAGTACTGTGTACTAGTAGGTAGTAAAAGCCCCGAACTCTCGGCTGAAAGCGCGCACGCGAGTACCTTGTACCGCCGTACCTCGGTGACGATACCGACGTACGTACACACCACGCTTGCCAACAGGGACGAGGGACGGTGGCGGTCTCGTGGGGGTGTGGCGTCGGTGAAAGCAATTCGATGATTCCCACCCACACACAATACTCCGTAGTTATTGCGTTGTTAACTACCCGGCCGGCCGGCTTCGCTGTTGCTGCCCGAGCGAAGAAGCGCTCTCACCCATCCATCTCACCTAACTAACTAGTTATCCTGCACCCCACCCCCGTCTGTACTAACTTAGTCAAGTACAACAATGCCCCCCTAATAAGTTGAGTTATCAGTCACCCCCGTCCGTTTGCAAATGACAGCTAAGCTACGTTATTTGTCTAGGTACGCGCAATATCCCGAGCAATCATACGGGCACAATGCCATTCTAATTGCACCTTGGTCGCCTTGACCTTGGGGTAATACCGACCAGATGAATTCCTGTGGTTGTAAACCCATATAGTCGTCCCATATGTCCGAGCGCCGTTATGGCATCTTCCTCCTTGTGTTTCACCCACACCAATTCTCCCCCGATGGCAACCTCCATGGCCAGATGAGATGGAAATGAATGGGTTGCTGAAGCGTGACCTGCCTGACCTGCCTGGCCTGCAACAACCCACAACTTGCACCGACAGAAACAAAGTTGGGCCCAGTTCTTTGGGCTCCGCTATCATTAGTTACGCCATCATGCAATCCAGGCAAGCCGCATTATCCAATGGGATATTTTACGCCTCATGTCATCCTAAGGCAGACTTCCGTTGCCAGCCACCTGTTACTTGTGCAGCCTGACAGCTTCGTTGGCCTTGCATCGATGCCTGGACCTAGGTGACTTGGGTGCCGTCGTTGAATACGTGCATACCCAAGTGGCAACGTCCCGTCTGCCCTGCCCATAGTGTAGTTACCTACTTGCACGCGGCACACAACGAACGCACCCGTAAACACGCCCCCCCTCCCCTCTCCCCATCTCATGCCCAATTACCGCCGAATAGGGAACGCCATGAAGCGATCTGTGAGCATGAGACGGCACCTATGGCGACAAGCGCCAATAGTACCGGACTTTGGAGGGAGAACCGAGCATCTCTCATGTCTCGAGGGTGCTATATAATCACACCCCAGCTATGAACCACACGTCACAACAGCCAGGCCGGCGTGGGTATATACTCATATCAGGTAACGAGGACGGACTGTCGAGACGACTAGAGTCGGGTCGTAGCAGCCGCAACTATGTGTTCAGCCAAGCCAGCCTTGGCATAATACGGCGGTGTAAGAAAGTGACAGATTCGAGGCGATCCTGGATTACGTAGCGTGACTGTGACATGAGGCCGCTAGGATCGCCCCGGAGAGAGTAACCAAGAGTAATCATAAGAGTATCACTGACCAGCAGGGCCAGGGCCGGAAGGACAAAAGGAACCATCCGGGCAATCCGCGCAATAATAGATATATCAGGCGCTCTCCACAACGCCAGAGACATATGGCCCTTCTCTGGTGGGACATTGTCTCAACCTGTGATATGTCGCGCCCTCGTAGTACTCGTCAGCTCGGACTCCTCCTCCTCCTCCTCTCCACGACAAACAGGATAACGTTAACAACGAGGATAATACGCATACCTGTTTCCGAGGCTCCAAGCGGTCTCTCCTCTCAGCCATGGCTGCCCCTGTTCCCCGCGAGGCGGCTAGACATTGGCAGCCGACCCTGCATTTTGCGTTTGAACTGATTGCTGGCGCGAACAACATAATGGCAACATCCCGGGGGGTCGATGGGGCTATAGAGAGGCAAGCAGGCAGGCAGGCAGGCAGGTCGGTAGACGTGGCGTGTCGATAGTGAGGAGCGCTATGAGAGACCGCACATGAAGCATCGCATTGTTTGACTGCAACCCTCCGACTCACGCGCCCAATAGCCTCGAGGTATTCTCATCAACTACAAACGGCGCCACAGGTAGGCATCCATCTGCAAAGACCAGACTAGTCACTCCTGTGCCTACAGACGGGAAGGGTTTCAGAGGCATCGAGACTCGCGTCTTACTCCTGTGGACCAGGGCGAGACCAGCCAACGGGCCGATCCCGGTCGTCGATTCGACGACGCATCTAAAATCTGAGAAGCAGTTGGGGATACCCATAGACGATCATAGTCAGTGGAAATGGTGTCTAAAGTCAAAATCAGATCTTGTGGCGACGGACGTGCCAGGTTACATCGAAGATGTATGATACCGGCAGTTGTGCTCCGTAAGATGGGACGAAATCTTGACACTAGCCAACTTGCCGAGATTTCTAGAGCCGCAATAGGGTTTCTTGTCAGCCTCACCCAGGCGAGTCATCCACAACTTACAAGGACTGGTTAGGAGGAGAGTGACGGCATGGTGTGGCTAGTAGATATGGCTGGTGTGTGGCTGGAGTTGCCGTGGCTGTGCCGCTACGGCCTGCACTGGGCCATTGGCAATGGACAACACGTCTACGGAGTAACTTAGTTACTTAGTACGGAGTGAGTAACGACGTTTCGTGATACCGTACCGAGCGCCCTCCGTAATACCTACACCCACACACACACACACACAAACTGGTGGTCAACGACCCTATAGCGCAACCGCAACTGCAACTACAACCCTGCACAGGTTCCGTACTCATCCGAATACTGTTAATGCCGACATGGCGAACATGGCGAACTTGGCGAACTAACTAACTAAGAACCCTAGGTTCGCACCGCTCCTTGTCGCTACACCGTTCCAACAGCACAGGCCGAACTAGCAACGAACGTGAGATTTGCGAAACCGGCAGGGGCTCCAGCCTCCCAACGTTGGTTCTAGAAAACCACGCGATAGTGTTGCATCCAGGGGCTGAGTACGGAGTACAGCTTGGACCACGTTAATCTTCATCCTCTTTCATCGTCTCCTGTCGTCGGCTACTCACACTTGAGACGGCCGGAATCACACATCGACCATGGCGGACGTTCCACTATTGGTCATTTCCGAAAACGCAACGTCTGAAAGGCGTATCACCCCGTCATGGACCATCAGCCAACTGAAGCTCAAGCTTGAGCCTGTTACAGGGGTACCGCCGTCTTCTCAACGTCTAACCCTAAAGACGACCGCCAAGGGCAGTCTCGCAATCGAGGCTGCCGACGAGGAAAGTGTCCAGCTGCACACCTTTCCGCTGATCGCCCACGCCGAGCTGCATGTAAGTGAGCAACCGCGGCGTAGCCAGCCTCCGTTCTGTCTGCATCCACGTATGCATCCACCGGCTACGTCGCATGAGTCGGTAGTCCGGGGGCACTTATTCATGTTCATGTTCGCTGACGCGTTCGACGTAGGTCGTGGATACAAGACCAGCAGGTGCCCGGCCCAACTTCACCGATACTAGCAATGTCGAGAAGTATGTCATGCCGCCCGATGAGTATGAGAAAAAGAGCGATTCGGTGCTGGCCTGGAAGCGAGCAGAGAAGCTAGGACGCTTCAACCCGGACGCGCCGAGTCTTGAGCAAGCCAAGATTGACGCATTCGCCCACGAGGTCAAGAATCGGGGAATCGAGGTCGGGAAGAGGTGCAGGGTCGGTGGCGACGACACGAGGCGGGGTGAAGTCAAGTATGTTGGTGAAGTCAAGGAGATACCCGGCGGTTTAGGTGCCTGGGTCGGCGTTCACCTTGATGAGCCGGTGGGCAAGAACGATGGCAGTATAGGTGGCTCACGATACTGGGGCTCCGAGTCCACGTTCAAGCACGGAGTCTTTGTTCGCCCAGAGCGAGTCGAGGCAGGCGACTGGCCTGTTCTCGACGACTTGGAAGACATGGAGGAGATCTGAGTGTCGAGTAGATGCTCTTTCTCGCCCACACAATCTACATGTTTGCCACCCAAGCACCTGCGATCCTTCCTGTCGTTTGGTAAGCAAAGCAGCGTGGCAAGCTTCACAGTTTTTCTTTCTGGAAGACGGCCCCTTGAGCGCGGATCGATCCAACCAACCTTTGCGTCCCGGCTTGCTTAAACTGTCGCCGGTCGTATGTCGACCAGTTTTCGACAAGTTGCAAGAGCAGAGTGTACGATCAGAGCCGAGGATAACATCACATTGTCAGTTACTGCTCATCGCGGCCCGTGACGGGAACCAAACCTGGTCTACATGCGCGATTCTCTGCCGCCTTTTCGGATATACCTACCGGGGTGTCGATGGGAAGACGCGAGGACCGGTGCTATGTATGAGGATAATGACCCGGTTTAGGCTGTACACGCAGCTGTGTGAAGAGCGCAGCCAGCGTCTTGGGGGAAGGTAAACCCCGCTGTTGGAGGATCTCGGCGTACCATCAGTACATGTTGAACGCATAGTAAGTAAGGATAGGCACGGTTCTGCTGGAACTAGAGGAGCATGAAGCATCATACGGCGCATCATCACGGCTGCATAAGCGCTACACCCAACAACGAGGTTCTTCAGTCATACCGTAGTCACGAGGGTGGAACGAAGGCCGCCTGTCGGTTAGCTAGCCTCGCAAGCCCTATATTGTGGGCTCAGGTACCGTCGCAAATCGGGTCGGGGGGCGGGAGGATTCTGGTCTCCCTCTGATGTCGATCATCAACACAGGAGAGGCTGCGTTGGCAAAGTGGGTGGGTGATCTTTGGGGAAATGACGTTGCGTCGCGAGGTCTGTCGCGTGTTTCGAACGTTAGACTGCGAGAGAAGACAGTCAATCATCGACCCGGCATTCAACTCGGATGATTGCTCTGTGGGTGTCGCGCAAAGGTGGCTCGTAACCGAACTCGGGTCAAACGTGGCAAAAGCAACGGTCGTGGATTCGAAGTTTGCCTGAATGGTGATGATGTCGAGACCAAACATTCCAAGCACGAGGCAAGGAAGACATGATATGCAACATGATTTGACATGCAAAATGATCTGATATGCAACATGATTTGATATGCAACATGATTTGACATGCAACTACAGCAATGCGACTTGATACAAATGCCGCGTAACGTCAATGTTGAAGACTTCTACAGGCATCATCTGTCCTTTTACTTTTACCTTGCGTGCCCCGTGAGACGACGCTTGAGTATTCATCGGAGACGGATAGCGTGTGATGGCCCGACATTAACTTTGATGTCCTGTCAAACTCAACCCAGTTTCTCGCCACCAACAAGCCTAGTTACGTCAATCGGTATTCGTCAATCCGTCACGGGACGCCCAATACGAGCAACTAGTTAGGTCTTTGGCACACCTGGGTGCAAGCTCGTCGTCCCTAGCCCGAGGTTCTGGTGCACAGAACGGCAGGTTGTTTGGACAGAAAGACGCAGGGCAGCTCGAGCCTCGGAGAAAGGCGCAGATATAGAGTATGGAGTCCGCATAGAGTCGCCGCATACTTCGTAGAGTCGCCGCATGGAGTCGCTGCATAGAGTCGCCGCCGCTCGCATGGAGTCGGACGGAGTCGCACGGAGTCGCATGGTGTTAACTACCTTGTGGGTTAAAGGCTCGATTCCATGGACTGGTCAAATGGGAGATGGCGGTTCATAGATGACCAACCAACGAACGGCTTCGGGGAGCTTTCTGCGTCTACGGAGTAACTACGGTCTTGCAACAACAACCTCAAACCCTCCGCATTGCCGGACCCAGAGTTGCCATGATCTTCACAGGGATGATGGGGTTCGGACTGCGGCAGTGCGTCCCTTGGCGTCATGCTGATTGGCCCAAGGGCATAAAGTCCGCGAGATGCTTTAACTAAATGCAACGCTAAACAGCGCTGACGTCTCAGAGGCTCCTAAATGCCATCTCAGGTTCGTCTCGGATTCTGTCCATTCAGCGGATATCAGCCGAGACCGTTACATCGAGTCCTGCGATCTTGGGACCTTGAGCCAAGCGACTGCGCGCGTATGTGTGTATGTGTGTGTATGTGTGTGTGTTTTCAAGGGCGCGAAGCTGAGGACACTGAAGACCGACTCTGCCGAGTAGTCACGCAACCGGTTATCCGTGACTACACACTTTACACAGATGGCAGGGCGTGGCAGGCATGGCAAGCATGGCAAGCAAGGAAAGTCCGGGGTCCACGGGTACCCGGAGACACCGGGCAAGTCGATCAACACGTGCCCTAAGCCGCTGCCGCTATAACTAAAAGTACGACTCGGATCTTCGTCATGCGTTTATTCTCGCCCTAAGTTCTAACAATTTGCTGCTTCAACGGAGTACCTACTTCGAGTTACTGCAAGTGCTTACCTAAGACACATGCGCCAGTCAACCGCCCCGCCGCCTTTCCTCCACTTTCATTCGTTCTTTCACCACCAAGTGATTCCCGTCCCAAAACACATGGAAGTTGTCTCTCAATGATCGCCAGAGTCGAAACGACACACACTCTGGGCTGCTAATCAAATTTAAAAAAAGACCACCTTTGGCGCCCACTAGGACCAAGCGCTTGCGCCATACCGACAGCATCATCACCACCATCACCACCACCATCATCATCATCACCACCACCACCACCACTACCACTACCACTACTACCACGGTCCACCACACCGTCGTCTGGTTGCGCAGCTAGCACGCTGAGAGTCACTGCTGGGATGCGACGCAACACCACGGACCGGGGCTGTCTTTCTTGAACATTCGACTGGCGCTTCTCTACAACCTCTGCGCGCGCTCGAGATTGTGACCTGAATCCGCCCGCGCCGTAGCCGCAGTCTTGATGGCGACGTCGACCGTCGCTACTGTCTCGATGACGGCCCGGAGCTTGCTGTTGCTGGCATTGACCGTGCTGCTCCCCGCCATGGTTGTCGCCGACAATGCGACGACGAGCCCAATAGAGGATGTTCCATACTACTACGTTGACTCTTCCATGACTCTGTCCGTCAATCCCACGGACTCCGGACCTCTCACGAAAACGTTCTCGATCGCGCCGCTGACTGCTGGGGCTGGCTTGAATACGTCGGCCTTCAACTCCAAAGCAGTACGTACTCATCATCACCATCCTTTTCCGAGTCAATACGAGCATGTCTGACCCCGCTGCAGTCCTCCGAAACTCAAGGCGAGATGATAATTGTTGACCAGAGCAACTACATCACCGCAATCACCAGCCCCAATATCATTGCCTGCATGTCGTGTGACTCCAACTCGGCCACTTCCAATATTGGACCGGATGATATACTCAACGCACTAATGACCGGGACCACCAAGCCAGTGGCTATTGTTCTGTACAGCACGCGCAACAACAGCTGCCTACTGGAGGGTAGCACTCTGAATTATACTTCGATTTGGACTCTGATGAGCCAGGAGGATGCCTGGAATGCCAAGAACTTGACCGATTCGTCCGGCGGCGTGATCAAGGCTACGATATCCGGAAACGATACATCCGGCGGTGCTACTTCTGACAGCGGAGGAGGTGGGAACAATTCGGCAGTTGCCATGAGCATTCTCTACAGCATCACAGGAGTCATCACCTTGTTATTCTTGGTCATTATCGGCACAGGCGCCGTTCGGGCTCACCGACATCCTGAACGCTATGGGCCGAGACCAGGTCACGGTGGACGTACTAGGCAGAGTCGGGCCAAGGGTCTAGCGAGGGCCCTGCTAGAAACGCTGCCCATTGTCAAGTTTGGCGACCCGCAGCCAGTCAAGGGCGATCCGGAGCATGAACTTGATAGTGTTGCCGGAGATCATCGTCCGGACTCGACCGAACCAGACGATTTGGAAACCACCCGGCGGCCCACTCCAACCGTTGTCGTAACGTCAGACAGGGATGCCGGCAACCCACGCAAGGTTGTTGTCGGCACTGCAGGTCAGACTCCGGGCACAGATGAATCTGCCGGCGACGAACACCTTGGGTGCTCGATATGTACGGATGACTTCACGGTTGGAGAGGACGTGCGTGTGCTGCCTTGCGACCACAGATACCACCCTGCCTGCATCGATCCCTGGCTCGTCAACGTGTCTGGAACATGTCCATTGTGGTAAGTCCCAGTCCCAACTCACCACCTCACCCCGCACCGCAGTTGGCTAACAAGCTTTGAAAGCCGGCTTGACCTACGACCACAAGATACCCAGGGTCAAAGCGTGATAGACCTCAACGAGATTATCACGTCGGGACGTAATGACGACGGAGAGATGGTGGAAACGAGCGAGACCGACGCCGGCCCGCGTCGAGGTAGACCGCGCCTTCTTGACTGGAATCGACTACGGCACGCTCCGGTTGACGAGCGTATCGAGGCATTGCGACACTATCGGGCGCAAGGGAGCGAACAAAGCACGGCTGGTTCCGACGACAGGGCTGGACGTGCGAGGCTCGCCGACAGGCTGCGCGAGAAGTTTCATATTCGCACCAGGGCGCAATCGCCTGGTGGTGGTTCATGAGTAGTGGCGCACTCTGTCGACTTGGCGTGCTGGCAAGTTTCTTCGGCTGGACATGATAGCTCACGACTCGTGTGACGGACTGTGCTCAGGTAGTGCGTTCTCCGGGTGTCAAATAGGTGCTTTTGGGGTGGTTAATCATAAATCGGCTGGGGAGAGGCTGGCGTTTACTGGGCGGAATGCGGGCGTATGATGCTCTCACCGGACATGCATTGCAACGGCGTTTAATTTGGATATTCGGATGTACCAGGGACAAATATCGTGCCGTGAAACTTGACGGGTGTGATCTAGGCAATGACGACTTTCCAGGGGTCCCGGTTAGTACCGTTGGTGTTTATAATACATGGGGTGCAATGTGCCTTGTCCTTTGCGTCACAGCAACTACATATTAGATATAGTCTCCATATGGGACTAAAGTACAAAAACTCTTATGAAAATAATGGCGTTGACGATTATGTCGGTCTATCCGCTCTAAACTTGACCACATACTTTGATCAGCACGCAGCTCTACATGCCGACTTGCCAGACGAGCAGCCCACGTCTCCCGGATCGAGAACCGGTTTTGTCCAAGGGTACCTACCTACCCCCATCTCTTCAACTTTGCTCTTGTTATCAACATGAGATGGTTCTCGGATTCTCCTCTCATCCTCGCCACAACTATTTCGTCTTGTGTGTATTGTGAAGCTAGCTAGACCCTGCCAGCAACGCCACATATATGAGCGTTCATATCGGGTTACTCTCTCCAGACCACGCTCTGGATGTATGTTTTGCTGGTGGTTGCTGGGATTGTTGTCGTGCTCGTTCAGTATCACCTTTACCGGTACCTACATCGAGTCACCACGGCCGACCCCCCTTCAAAGGGTACACATGATTGCGTCCCTAGATACCCACCTCCCCCCCTTGCGGCGTTACAGTTGCCGAATAAACCTTTGAGGATTGGCCATGTGTACTGAATGCCCGGTCTTGGCCGCGTCAGCTCGGTGCCGTCCCGACCTCGGCTCTCATCGTGAACCAGATATTGCTGGACCACCCGCCGACGTTAACCTGTCCGCGATGTAGCCAAGCCCCGCGTGACGTGTCCCATTGTGCTATGGATGGCGAGGGCCTCACCACATCACAAGGCAGAGGCCCTGGATTGGTGAAGATTTGAATGCCTAGTAGGGAGATGTGCGAGGTGGCGGCGGTGAAGTCGACGCCCAATGACACGAGCGACTGACTACATGTAGGATGTTACGGCTTCACCAGGAGTGAGTCGTTATGGAGGGGCTCGGTGTCGAGGGTGCACGACGAATGATAGATGATGAGGCCCTTGGCGAAGTTGAGGCCCTATATCAGTTTGACGCTGCACAGCATGGCGGCTACCAAGCGCGAGGTCGAGCAAAGATAATAGGATAGGTAGGACTCTCTATTCGGTAGACGCTCTCTAGCTACTGGAACGAACGAGCTCCAAACCGAACCTTGAGGGAAAGTAAGGAGGTCAGTCACGCTTGCGCAAACGTTGTTGGGTAAAGAGGTGTGACGCTACCTTGGCACGGTTCCATTGACAACGCAAGTCACGTATTCAGCGTGGTAATGCTGCGCAAGCACTGGCGACTGTCATAAGTTACAGGCATACATCGACAGCTTTGTTCGCAAAGGACCACCTGTCACGCGAGGGTCAGGGGTCCAACATCTCCACTAACCAAGGGCATCGCACGCTCAAGAGGTGGTCGGCATCGAAGTCACATCAGACGTCATGGTACGAGTGCTTCCGGGAACATGGTTCTTTTTCTATTTCATTTTGTTTCGTAACTCGTAGATCTAGATAGATTGGACCTTGAAAATGTTCCGTATACCCAACTCAAGTCAGATCCTAACCGAAGACGGGAAACCCGCAAGATCTGGGCGAGGTCTCCAGATGAAACTCAAATATATACATTTGAAGTGAAATATTTTCCAAACCCGATTCTAAAAGAAGGAATACGCCAAACTGTCCCTAACGAGATCTGTGAAGAGAACTCGTCCATAGACGATCAAATGGCACTGCCCTTATTGGGTCGCGTAGATCTGGCCAAGGGAGTTGAGTGTGGTACCAGTTGTCAGACCTCCGGTGGCGGTAGGGTCGAGCATGAAGTACGAGTACCGCTCGACAAAGTCGTACGTGGGGTTGGTGTCAAGCTCCTTCAGGGCGTAGGTCATGAAGGCATCCTTGTCACCGCTGATGGCGGCCCATTCGGTGATCCAAACGTTCTTGCCAGTCGTGTTGTGAACGTTGACCAGGTGCGCGAGGAAAACCTCGGCACCATCCTGGCCACCAGGTCCGTAAAAGTGAGTGTTGATGGCGTCAATAGCACAGCCGCCATCGCAAGCCGTCAGGAAGGACTGGAGCCAATCGAGTCCCTGACCAGCGTTCGTGCTGCTGGAGATTGAGGGAGACAGGATACGGGCCTGGTCGCGCAGGGGGTTCATCAGCTCCTTGTGTGAAGCTGCGGCATCGGCCGGTGACAGGTTAGCCTGATCAGCAATGTCAGGCTCGTTGAAACTCATGAGGGTGTCGGCGCCGGCAGCAATAGCATCCTTTGCGTGTTGCTCCCAGCCCTGCGCCTTGGTAGGACCCCAGCATGTAGGAATATACATGATGCCGGATGCCGTGAGGCCGTCAGAGACCATGCCCCAGTTGTAGGCCCAAGATATCTTGTTGGTCAGAGATGTTATGGTCGAGATGAGAGAGGCATCGTTGTAAGCCAGGCCACGCTTCGAGCCAGAAGTGGTAGAGCCAGACGCGGAAGTAGTAGCAGGATAGGCCGAGCTAACGACAGAAGAGACCACCGAGACAACTGAAGCCGGAACGGCTGGAGCCTGGGCCACCACCGTCGCCTCAGAAATAATAGACGAGACCGCACTGGTGGAGGTGACAGAAGGCACGACGACGGCAAGGCTGGTGGATGAAGTGGATGAAGCAGGAGCAGGGGCAGGAGCCTTGGCCGACGTGAGCAAAGTGGTGGCGCTGGAGCTAGTAGTGGGCTCAGCCGCATAGGTGGGAGCGACAGCAACGGGCGTGGTTGAGGTCGTCGACTCGACCTCCGCGGCCTCAAAGGAGGCAGACGAAGTTGGCTCCTCTCCAGCCCAAACGGTCACGGTCGTATACTCGGTGACAATCTCCACCTCGGTAGCAGTGTAATAATCTCTCTTGTGCAAGTGTCGGTGGCGGCTTCCGGCCTCAACGGCGGCAATCAAGTTGGTGGCATAGAGCGCCGGGATGATGAATTTGGAGAACATGTTGGCGATATATTCGCGGTAGTAAGGACAATATGTCTTGTTAGATGTCGGGAGGGGATGGGATTGTTTCTTTCCAAATCAGGCCAAGAGTAGGCTTTGTGTCTGAAGGTGGGTTAAATGACCAAAGTTGTCTTTGTCGTCTTCTTGTTTTGTTGCGCAAGTAGTTTCCCAGGTATAATGAGTGCGTTGGTGCCAGCAGATCAAAGAACGTGAGACGTATCGAGGGGATATCGTCAGCGGTGGAAAAGAATGAACCGGATTGTCGATGCAAGACGTGTGCAATCTATCAAAGACGCAGAGAGAGTGATGCGTTTGTTTGACAGGAGACTGGTCTATCCTGCAATGTCGAAATTCGGCTGATGAGAGGTTTATCCAAAGACGGGCTGGGTCGTCCGGCAGTTGGCAAAACAAATCACTGGTTGCTGAAAGAGGGCGATGGGATCGAAGCTGGCGACCTGTGGAAACGAAAAATGAATGACTGGTGAGGGAGAGACCTGTTGCTCGATGAGAGTACTGCCGATCTTGAGAAACGAGGCCTGAGGGTGCGGTACTCTATTTATCAGAAGGCACGCATGGGCTGCAGGGGAGCGAGACCTGCATTCTTGTGGAGCAGCAGCTACTGTAGGTACCACTACTCCGTACCACACCACTACCGGATGAGGGGACAGCAGCCCAGACTCGCAGGGGCAGGGGTTGTCGTGTCGTGCCAGCTCCTCGGCCGAAGCAACTTTGGAGCCACAGGGGGGAAGAAGTGGGAGGAAGTGTCGGCGACAGGCTGGAAGAGGCCAAGGCACCGTCAGAAACACGCGGAAAGACGGGTCAGCGAAAGAGAGATGCGGAGACGATGCGGTTCCAAGTGGAGACGCCAAGTCAAGGTCTCGATCGTGTCCAACTCGATAGTAAGCCTCCCCCGGGAGCACTGACAGTTGTAAACGCCCGCTCGCCCCCTCTCTTCCAAGATCCTCCCAATGGTCCCCACAAGTTGTCAGCTTGCACGCAGATAGAATCAGAATAGTTCGGACGGCTCTGATCTCCCCGCCACGCTATTGGCTCCCTTCTGTCCCCTGACAAGGAAAGGACGGCTTAGCATTCGTCAGTGCGTGGGGCCCGACCTGAGGGGTTTCCGGTGTTTACAGGGTTTGCATCGTTCGTTTGCGGCGTGGCCAGGAATTGTTCAGGCCTAACAGCAATTACTCGTTCGTATTCTCGCAATGCCTTGGTCGTCGTCGTCATTCGTCATCTTTACCGGGGATGGTCCCATCGTCCAAGAAGCCAAGCCGTCCAGCAAAGAATCTCCCTCTCTCCATACCAACTGTGTTGACCGCAGAGGCGAGGCGCCAGACGCCAGAGGCCAGAGGGTCGCTCTCGGATCAGCGAGCGGGAAGGTCGGGTGTGAAAGTTGGATGAACGCTAATGCAGGTACTGCAGGGGGAAAACGGGAATAGAAATCAACCGCCGTTTCTGTTTCTCTTTCTCCCGGAGGTTCTCCTCATCCAACGGCTGGGTACGACTTGCGTGGAACCAGCCAGCATCCTGGCGCTTACGAAGCACGCACACACACTCACACACACACACAAACTGCCGTCTATTTTCGCGCGCGCCCCGGCCCCGGCCCCGGCCCCCTCCCCTGGCTGGAATGTACGACGTACGATACGAAATAGTTTGGCGCTGGCTCTGGTCCCGTCTCCTCTGCCCGAGTAAGTACTACAAAATAGCGTTCGTCTTGACTAAGGTCTAGCACGAAGGACCAAGTCATGCGGCGAGACAAACGAGACGTGCACGCAAACGAAGAAGAAACAATAGAATGAACATGACTCGTCAGACTTTGTACCTTCCGAGTCCCGTAGCGCATCACCGTCCGACCTGATAGTTAACTAAGTTAGTTCACTCACAGTGGTTAGTTGGCTGCGGTAGACCAAACGGAAGACATGCCACCAACCGCGCGTTCGTCCAAAGGTTGTTTACGTAGCACAAAGGCGGTGGCTTCAATTTCACTTTGATTCGATCCACGTCGATCCAGGCCTCGAGCGCATCGCCGAGCCAACCAGCCGGTCGGTGTCGTTGTACTAACGTTACGTATCTGATCGGGCCAGAACCAACTTGACTTGTTACGTGGAGGCTCCGAAAACCATCGGGCAAACGAAAGCTTGGCGGTCCAACCCTACCGTACATCTTTCTTTCCCGTTCCCCAACTCAACATCCGCAAGCAGCGGGCAACCTGTGCAGGTGCCAGGCAGGCAACACCTGCAGGGGATGGAACGTGGCTGCATGGTGAAACAGCAAGCGAAATTACTGCCGCCCGCCAAAGGACCTTCCTTCGCAAACATACCCATCACCCTACGTACACAGCAATACTAAGTTAACTTGCTACTCAAAAGCTTGGTATCGTCGTCACTCTCCACTGATCACCACAATCTGCCCTTTGCAGCGCTAGTACGCAGCACAGTATTTACTCCGTACGGACAGCCTCGTCACAATGTTTTGCCAGTTGCTTGGATGGAAGCTTCGGGTCCGTGGACGCCGTGGCGACATGCATGCAAAGCAGCACCAAGTTTCCACCGCTGCGTCACAAGGGGCCGTCCGTCACTCGCTGCAGGCTGCAGGCTGCAGGCCAAGCAAGCAGACCACGCCGTATCGGCCCTTATGAAGTTGCACTATGACTATCCGTATGGCCGCCCTGAGTTTTCTTGCTGTGCCAGGAAACGTCGCCGACCGAGCGGGGGGAGATGCAAGTATGTGTTCGCATCGTCTGCGTGAGAAACTCGACTGCACCCATTTGGCACAGCGTTTTCTCGCTCCGTAGCTCCGCACTCCGTGTGCTTTGAGGCTTTGGGGCTTTGCGAGGAGACGTTCAACTCGGACTGCAGTCCCAGACCGAGGAACCATCCCATCCTGCTATGGAACTCGCACAATAGCGCACAAAGCCACGATGCGAGCCAAAATCTCTCCCGTCGTTATTCTAAACCCTAACATCATAGTTTAAGTCTATCTCGCCGGACTCGATCCTCCACGATTACAGTGGGAACATGACTGATCACGAGCTGCCGTTCCCGCTCCGGCTATCCGTGTGTACGAAGTATGCTGGCAATGCCACCTACACAGTACGTAGTATCCGCAGGTAGGGGGTAAACATGCAACGTTCATTATTTATGTAGTAAAGGCCCTGCTCCATGACAGCCTTGCCTCCCACTGCCACTTCCTCCTTTGGGCACACGACGGCGAATATTGCCAGTGCCAATAGGCTATGAGGAGCTTGAGCCGACATCGCTGGGTCTTGTACGACTTACCACAACAGATGTAGCGAACCGAATCACCATACGGATATGGTCCGCAAGCTGATAGCTGCCTCCGATGGCGCCGGAGTGACTTGGACTTGTGGGAGGCGCTGAAGCCTGATGTGATGGAAGGCGTGCCAACCAACCTATGCCACTTGGCTGCTTGGCAAAAATCACAAGCTCAGCTCTTCCTCGGGCAGTGCAAACTGTGTTTTACATAGAACATTGGAACACGACGCGAAACACGCCGCTCGATTCATGCTCTGCAGTCCGCTGCTATCATGATGGACACTCAAGGCCATACTCATGACCTGACAGTCTTTGTCGACCTCGGTGACGACCCCGCGACTCTTGACGATGGCACAATTCTTCTTCAGAGCGAGGTCTTTGGCCATGTCGGTGGGAGAGGTTTGTTGGAATCATCGGACAACACGACCTCGACAAGCAATTACTCATCGCTGGGTACGGTGAGCAGAAGCAAGGCGAAAGGGAAAATGGAGCGCAAAGGCCACACCAAGAGCCGGAGGGGGTGTTATAATTGCAAGCGAAGGAGGATCAAGGTGATGGTCCATGGAAGCCCTCGTTCGCCTGTGATCTGTCATAACTGACTAGTTACTTGCCATTCAGTGTCAAGAATCCCAACCAGCCTGTGGTCACTGTGTCAGGGCCGGATTGAAGTGCGAATATCCCGCTGTCCCAGTACCATCAGTGGTGCACCAGGTAGGCGTAGGCAAAGGGCAGGCTTACTTGTCCTTTCTGACAACGAATCAGCCCCATCTTCACCTACAGCTGTTCAGCCTTCAGGACATGCGCTTCTTCCATCACTTCTTGTATTCGTGCACTCCACGACATCCTCTAGGCAACGAGCCCAGTGCGTACCGCCGATTGTTATCCCCTCCCCCTCCCTCCTCTCTCCGGTGCCCTGGTACTGTCCCTAGGTTTTCCTAGCAAGGAACTTACTGATAACTACTACGTAGTTTGGACGCATGAAATCCCGTCATTGGCTCAAAATGCAAGCCTTGTCATCACACGTCTTACCCCCTGCTAATGTTGGGAACAGTATGAATTTCTGATGCACGCCATACTCGGGCTCTCGGCTTCTGACCTCATGGCCAAGGACCCCGACTTGCTCACGTTCGCGATGGCACACCGCTTGAAATCCATCACGTCTATCAAGAAACAATTGGCACAAGCTTCCAACGCCAACACGTTCGAGGAAGGAAACGCTCTCATGGCCACGTGCTTCGCCTTGACATTCCAGAGCGTCTTGATCGAAGATGGCATGGCGGAATACATGACATTCTGTCGAGGAATCCTCTTAGTTGCCATACAAATGTACACCAAAGGATCAAAGTTTTTGTTCACCAACTGGATTGGTGAAGACCAGATGGCGGTACTAAAGCCTCTGATGGAAGAAGTACAGCCGATACGAAGGGAGTGGACCGAGATGGCCGTCACAGGAATCCGCGCCCTGGAACCCTTTTGTAACCATGAAGTTGAAACAGAGTACTGCAAGCTTCTGCTGGATATGGCTCAGGCTCTTTACACATCGCCTTTTCTTGGTGAGCGGAACTTCCGCCTTGCGAGATACGGCTGCTGATTGGGCGCTCACACAGCCTACCAACTCCTTTCCAAACACTACGGATGGTGGATGCAGATCCCCCACCCGAAATTTCAGTATCTCATCGATCCCACCAATAAGACGTGTCTGTTGCTGAGCTCGCACTGGATCGCACTGAAGCAGATTATGGCGCCGGTGACGGAGAAGGAACATCTCGCCAGGTCGCCAGTCGCCAGACATCAAGATACGAATAAGGACCAAGGCATGGTAGGGTGGCTCAGATATCTGAACAGACAGCTTGCATTGCAAGAACAACAAGACTTGAACCGGTGGCCGGTATGGGTTGAGGCACAGCTAGATCGAGATGGCACAGTTTTTGGCAAAGGGCTAGGCTGAAGACGCAAATGTTGGTTATACAGAGGCCGCCATTCGGGATCCTCTTCTCTTCTCTGCCGCAGTCATCTCATTCAGTGCCTTTCTTTCATGATGCCGCATTAGACAGTCGCCTGTACCCATATAACCATGTAGCACAACAACCCAAATGCACAGACACGCCAGCAGTACTGCCCCATCCACGTCGTATATTTTCTGGTCAGTTGACCAAGGAAGCCATGGCAAATGTCAAGATTGTAAATGCGAGGTGGGAAGTAACACGCTGAGGGCAGCTGCACGGGCGGAAGTCTCACGATATGCAAGTGGTCCATCCGAAGTATCAGAAGCCCTGCGCCAGCCTCGAATGGCCGCGAAGCCGACGCAAGCGGGAGGTTTTACCTCCCTCCCCTTGGACCGATGTTCAGCGTGGTGGTGGTCGAGGTAAAGGCACCTCTTGACAAACATCTTGGCTTCCAGGGGCTCTCGGATAACGGCCCCGTATCGCCTGTGTATATACCGCGACGTATCTCAAGCTGACAGAACTGGTTTTTGTTCTTGCTATCAACAGGCACAATGCGTCCGAAGGTAATTAATTACAGGACTCGAACTGCTACGCTTTGTGATTACATACGTCATGGGTTGGAAGATCCCGTCTGATGTGCAGCAGGGCAGGTGTAATAGACCTGGGCTTTGTGTGCCTCGTGATCCAAGGTGTCGACCGACATCAACTATCGACGGCGCTGACTTGGCCCCAGACTGATGGCACTCTGCAATGTCTTTATATTCTATTTTGATCGCCTATCTTGCGAGGTCTGTCGCCAATACGACAGGTTCGTGGTCTGATCCTCTCAAGCGCCTGAAGAGACATGCGTTGGAGGTTGAGGGCAAGGAGTCTATTGGTTGATCTCGGCATTGAAGCCTTTGCTACTACTGTTTTCGTAGTAGTAGTAGTAGTAGTAGTAGTAGTAGTAGTAGTAGTAGTAGTAGTAGTAGTAGTATTAGTAGTAGTCAAACTCTGTTGAGCGAGTCCTAATGATGATTGGTTGAGCGACTATGTAAGTCATACGAACCCATGCTCCGTCCCAGAACTACTCTTCCTGTGAGAAGATGTCATTAAATGCACAGGTGATGACCGCCCCTGACCGCCCGACCACTTTGACGCCCCCGCACCACCTCGAGCCCGATTGAGTGTTTAGATATCATAATGCCAAACCGTGGTGTGTAGAACTCCGAAAGCAACGCTAAAATGCCACCATTTCCTCCTCCAATACCGTGACCACACGCTCTCAGTGTCCGACGATGGCTTGCACCGGGAGACTTCTATTCATGCCCAGAAGTAGATTGATATACAGTGTTTGGCTGAAAAGGGAATCGACCACATTGAGCGTAGAGCCTACGCATAATGGTCCGTAGTCTTGGAGGGTTCGTAGTTGGGAAGTTCGTCGTACCAGCCCGCCTCCTCGTTGTATTTGTAGGCGTGAAATTCCATGCCGTAGGGCTTTGGCTCGATGGCATATAGCATGCCGAGCGGCACATCAAGATCTGCGATGTCGTCTCTGGTGAGGTCCATGAAATATGCCATCAAGACCCGGCAAACGGATCGGTGACCGATAATGACGAGATGGTCCTTGATGCGCTCAATCTCCCGCACCATGTCACGCATTCGGCTGATGACTTGCAGGTATCCCTCGCCACCTACGCCTGGATAGACATAGTGTAGTTTGTCGTGCTGTCTTCGGGAGTATTCGTCGACATGACTTCGCGCAATGTCCTCATACGTCATGCCCTCAAATTTGCCGGCGTTCAGCTCGTTGAGCATTTCCCATGCTTTGACGTCATAATCGTCATCAGCCTCGAAATGTGCGGCGGTTTGGATGCTTCTTTTCAGCATCGACGTCCAGACACACGTGTTCTTCTCGTCGAGCTCTCGATTGAGCTCGGGGTACGGTGGTGACCTATCACCCGGAAGAGGTGGGAATGAGGATTGGGCAATCTTGTTCTTCTGTTCGACCAACCACTCCTTGCGTTTCTGGGTGATGAAGTTGTACAAAACCAGCCCATACTGATGGCCGCGATCTGTTAGTTCCGAGTCGCCGCCAATCTTACCCAGCTGGTTATCTTGAGACTGGCCGTGCCTGGTGATCCAGATCTGTCGCGGGGCTAGGTTGAACGATGATAGATAGTGGGCGATACCTCCAGAGAGGAAACCCTCCAGTCCAAAGTGCGTGAGCTTTTTACCAACATCCACCATCTGCGAAAATTGTTAGCAACCATGTCATTTTGTGCAAGTGGCACCAAGGGTCGCATCATACCTTGATGTATTGCATACCATGATCTTCCTCATAGTCTCCCAAGGGTACATAGGCGCTCTCGTACTGCCTGACGCGCTCTTTGAAATCCGCAAGGGACTGGATTGGATCTTTGTCCCGG
This sequence comes from Arthrinium puccinioides, assembly GCA_022414665.1. Lineage (NCBI taxonomy): Eukaryota > Fungi > Ascomycota > Sordariomycetes > Amphisphaeriales > Apiosporaceae > Arthrinium > Arthrinium puccinioides. The sequence continues at coordinate 2,513,107 of JAIUNF010000005.1, forward strand.
TAGTCGGGACCTGATAGCTTGAGGCGCATGTTGGCTTCCAAGATGTTCGGGTTGAGACACAGACTCTCGATGTAGAGAATGCCGAGCAGGGGCTCCCGGGCCTTAATGTGTTCAAACAGGCGTTGGCGACGCTCAATGGTGCTGTTGGTGGCATCGAAAATACCCACTGCGCCGCCCCCAATGAGCAGATAATCAAGAAGCTCATCCATCGTCTCATCCGCGCACTGCTCTCGAATCCTGGCCGCATCGGCGTTCTTGGGGTCGAAAAAGTTGGCCGAGTGCTCGGGTTGCGACTGCTTGCTATCGTTGATATCGAGGGCCGGCGGTTCGTGCTTTTTGTAGGGCGACTCCATGGGGGCCTGGGTGCCGTTGAGCAGGATGGTCGCAACTTGCGTTGGGGCGTCCATAGGATTTGTGTGACGCTGTTTGATCGGCGACGTTATCCCCACCAGCCGACGACGGTTCCCGACGTTGAAGATCCTGGTATTGTGTTGCTGCCAGGACAGATAGCGCTTGAGCTTCTTGGTGATGTACGATTTGCCACGAGCAGGCAGACCAACCATGATGATAACAAGCTTGGCGGCCACGTCGCGGTCTGCGATCTTGCCGTCTGGGGAGATGTTGGACCGGGTCATGCCGGGGATGCTGAGCGTGGTCGCATGCGGCCGCACTCTTGGGGTCTGGCTGCCCGAGTTTTGTCGCATGGGGGGGGATTCTGGGGGATGCCGGGGCTGTGGACGAGATGCTCCTGGTGTAAGGCGATTCAGCCGCGGGAGCACCGTTCTCGCGGACCGATAGACTCTTGTCACACCCCCTCCCTCGTCGATGGCCATGAGGGCATTGGTGAGCGATTGCGGATTTGCTGGTCGGCCTGGCCCCTGGGTGGCAGTTGGCGACAAACGGCCTTGTGCTGCAGGACGGCCTTCGCAGGCATTTCGGGCAGCGTTCACGCGCGCATTGGGGTTGGAGATGACTGCGACGCCGGGTGGAATGGGCGTTGTCGCATAGCTTCTTGCGTCGACGTCAGGTACTGAGCGAGGGATGGGCGTCTGGGCATTCGGTGGCGAGGCAATGACAGCCTGGTTGACCATTGCCGCTTTTGCGAGGGCAGAATGTGACTGCAGCTGCGAGTTTGAGCGCGAGCGGGCGGGAGTTGTTGTCGGTGGTGTCGTCGTCGGTGATGTCGTTGTCGGTGATGTCGTCGTTGGTGATGTCGTCGTCGGTGACTGGTCTTCGCAAATGGGAGAAGATTGTCAGCGCTCTCGCCTCACTTCGTACATTGTATGCAGGCAGGGTTGGTCCGTTGTTCTTATCGGTCGACGCGCGACGCTAATAAGAGTGACTAGTTCGGATGATGGCACATATGAAATGCAGGCAAGGTGTTCATGCGGGTGTCGGTACATACAGCTTGCGACCTGCTGCGCATGCATGACCTTGGAAGCGGGAGAGACGAGGCAATGCGCCCGAAGGAGAACGTGTATGGGTGTATGGATGTGGGGGTGCGTGTATTGTGTGGCTGGGCAACCAAGAAGACGCCCAACTCGCTGCAACGAGATGGGGAAATCCGAGTCGACGGGAGTGTGGTAACGTTACGCAACGGCAATGGTTACTCACTTGTTGAAGACGACGCTTGCGGCGGCGGCGGTGGCTGCTGCTGCTTCTGCTGCTGTTGCGCCTGCCCAGCCCTGACCGAGCGAGGCGTGTCGTCCTCGACTGCCATGGTGATGTTGTTGCTCCTGCTGCTGCACGCCTGGGGTCTTGGTCCTTCCGGTGTCGTCGAGTAATAACGCTGGAACCAACCTTGGGAGCTCTGAACTGCCGCTGGCCTTGGGGTCGACATTTTTTCCACAGGGTCCAGCAGCTGTGCCGCGCTCTTTAATTGCTTGGAAATTCCTTGGAAATCCCTTGTGTACAAGTCGATGCGGCCTAACTCGACCTGGCACCGATAGCGGCCAGCCACTGCGCACAGTACACAGTCCCTGGTAACTAGTTGCCTGAACTTGTTTGTAAGAGGGCAACTAATGAGTAGTGTAAGTACGGATAACGGTAGAGTGGAACCTCTCTCTGTTGGCAGTTCCTGTCAGGTCGGTCGGTAATCCGTACATGCACAGGACGGAAAACCGGCGCGTTCCGTTTTTCTGGTAGGAGGGGGTGGCGGGGGCGCGTCGAACGGTCTGCGTCGCTCTCGTCTTTATCAAACAACTGCGAACATCTAAACGAGGAGGCTGCTCTCCCAGCAATACTTAAAGTACTTGTAGACACGCAGTGGGGGTCTTCTGTAATGAGATGTCTCCACTGCAAGAGTGACTGGAGCCTGCATCTACAAAACAATAGCAGCCAGCCCTAATCCGCCGAGAGGCTACGGAGTACTCACTGTAGGGTCGCCCGTCCACTGTTACTTGACGTTTTAGTCTGTGACAGCTTGGGATCTGCCTGTGATCCTCAACACTTTGGTCTGCCTGAGCCTTGGCGAAACCGGGAGAAACCCAAACAGTCGGACCCATTGACCGGCCGCTGAGCTCAACATGGCTTGTATGGGCATTTCTCGAGCCCCATGGGTTAAAGATAGTTCACCAAGGAACCCTCTGAACCCCCTATTGAGGCCAACCGACCTTGGCAATAAGCTTGGCCCCTACTGTACGTCGTCGTACCAACTTACCACTGCCGGCCTCGCTTCTTTGGTGGCCTGTGTTCCTGTCAACTGAAGCAGCTTGGACCTTGGCATACACCATTGGCACGTCTTGAATCGTGCGACCCTGGAGCTAATCAGCTTGCTGCAACTGCCGCGGTCGGGCAACGGTGGTCAATAGAAACGGCCTTGGTGTCACTGGATTCAGAACTAGGGGAACGAGCCGGATAACTACGAGTTCAACAGGTGACCGGTAACTTGGCCGCTTCGTCTGAATGCCTCTAAGAGCCACGCAGCGTACCTAACAAGTCAAGCGAACTAACTACCAACCACTCGAACTTGGACTTGTTGGGCCTAGCGACTGTCGTTGCCGTAACGCGGAGACTTGAGATGGTCTTTCTCTTTGGGGAGGGGGGATAACTATGTAGCTAAGGGACTTGCTCACATTGCCCACCACCCCGAGAATCATGCTTCGCGCGACCGGGTTCGTTTCAACCTACTACGTAGTTGGAGGGCGAAGGCCCATGACGGCGGCTTCACACAACGACAGCAGCACAAGCCCATCACCTCCGGAGTTCCGAGTTGAACGCAGAGTGCGTGTTAGGAAACCCCTATCTGAGTTTCGACCAAACGTAACTTGCTAACATACGTACTCCGTACTTCGTAAGTGCTGTCAAACAGCCAAGACTAGCCGGAGCCCGGTGACGTACCACGTACCCTGTGCAGCATGTTTGTGCCAGCGTTGGTGATTGGACAAAACAGAGCTCCAAGCCCCAGCAGTTTCCTTTGCTTGCGAACATGCAGCATCTCGGTCGATGCATCAAGAGTTAGTTAGTTATGTGGAACTCCGACCGCAGGCGAGAGTCCAGGCAGTACTCCGTACACAGTAACAAAACTGTTGCTCGGAGCTTTCCTCCCTACTCCCGAGCAGTTGACTATAACCAGGACTTACCGAGTAGCAACTCGTTCATGTACCTGCGTAAGTTGGCCAGTCTTGCGGCAGTGAATGTTGTCACTCACGCTAGACGTCGACTTGCCGTGATCAGTCAGTCAGCAGCCGAAGCAAGCCTGCGACATGTCCAAGTTTTCGCCAATGATGCCAGAAACAATCCAAAAAACAGTGTTTGACTGGTCACACAGGAGCATTGATCCCTAAACTTACAGTAGCATAACTGTGATGATTGTTAGGAGACATCACGGAGCAAATGTAATGCGGTAATAATGTGTCGCAATCGGCTTTCGTACACTGTTTAATAACAGCCACCAGGTTCGGAGATCCAGGTGAGGTCTCGATCTATCTGAAAGCCAGGTATCCGTATCCGTATTCGTAGATGTCCTGGGTATATAACTAGGGCACTGGGGAACAATATATCTAAACCTCGACGAACATTGACAACCTTAGGAATTTAGGATAGCTTGCTCGGAGGATAGTCCACAAACAAGCGTGTATGAAGTTGACTTGCAAGATGACTTGCGAGATGACGATACTTGCCAAGACGCTCTCACTGATCCGTCGCGATCTTTGATGTACCCAGTAATTACAGAGCACTGAACAACGAGTTGTAATGCTGGAGCTGTAGCCTGTGATGGACTGACTGCTGACTGGCCGGAGCCAGGCGGCTTGGGAAACAGAGTACCTAGGGAGTACGGAGTAATTCCGTACTTATTAGGGTAGTTACTCCGTACCCGTACTTAGTTACCGCAGTAATTACATCAAGTTACCCCATTTCTGCAGGGTCCAAAATCGTCCCGCTTTAATTTTAATCGATAAGCCCCTCCATCTTCCAGTCAACATCGATTCAACGGTCTCGTTGCACCTTTCGCAAAACCTCACTTTCACGATACTGCCGCGACCAGGAGTGCTGTTTAAGGGACGTCAGCCCATCATACCCATACCTAACCCCATGGAACGAAACACATTTCCCATTGAAAAGCCCACAGCTTTGGTGCATTTTTGCTCATTTTGAGATCTGCATCCTGCCTTCCTCCATGACACAATAAAGGCCAATCCTCACAGGCGGGTCTCTAGGCCGACCACATTCATTCACACCTTCTCTGCCGGTAACTGCATTTCCTACCTGCCCGTCCTCCTCTCTGGACCTTCCAAATCGCAAATCGACAGCACTTCGGAGGGCAGCAGGACATCGCCACTGCTTACTTTCTAGGCTTCTACATGCCTGCTTCTTTCATCCCGTAACACCTTCTTCCCGCCATGCACAACGGAAGAGTCGACCTGGACTTCAACCTTCTTTGGCCGATTTCTCTTGGCTTGTCAGGTTAACGGCGTCTTTCCCCTCATATCCATTGTCTTCAATACACTCACTCTAACACGAGTTGTCGACGGTTTTTTCCCACTCATCGCCACACGTTCACTTCCACTTGGTTGGTCTCTTTCGCGTCTGCTGCATACCCTTCTCGGTGTTGACTTCATAATAAAATCCCGTCGCACCTCCACGCAGACGCCTTGTCTCCTTGCTGAAGGTATCCGCTATGAGCGATTCCATGAAGGAAGTTGTCGAGACGCTCGACCCCGTTTCTCAGCGGCTTATTCCTAAACATATTGATACTGGGACTTTGGTGCCTCTCAAGACCACCCTCGAGCTTCGAGACAATCTTCTCCTCGGCCTTGCTTATGTGACGCGAGCACCCACCAAGCTTACAAACGATGTTGTCAAGTGAGTCCTGATATCTTGCTTTGGCTCTCCCAGTGCCCCGCGTGCTAACCTCCCGTCCTACCACAGCGTCGTCCGAGCTATGGTCGGTGAAGATCTGGCTAAGACCCTTACTCACTTGCGTCGATGCTCGAAACCATCCGATCTTCCGTCGCATCTAAAGACTCAATTCATGAACGAGGGCCAGCCTGGAAGGGCGATCCACACGGGCAAGTCACAACACCTCTATATAATGCTTGGTCCTGTGGACGAGATGGACTACGAGGAGCTCTTACAGGGGTTGTCGACAATTGCCGGCATTAGGGATGACGTCTTTGTCTCACAGATCTCGGTTCCCGTGCTGCCTCCAACATCCCAGGTCCAGGCCAACCTATGGTCGCAGCATTTCTGGCAGACGGTCTATCGAAAGAACAACCCCCTAGGACCACATCCTAGCAACATCTGCCGTACTACAAGTGTTGTCTCTCGTGATGCCGATCTGTGGATGACAATGGCCCACAATATCGCCAAGAAGACACAGAAGGCTGGCTTCGGGGAACCCATTGGAGCCGTCATTATCAAACGCACATTGCCCGGAAGACCAGAGCCCTACAAGACAGATCCGTCTAAAATGGATCCTGCTGATGGAGATGTGGATGGCGGAGGCGACGGAGACGCTGTGCAAGGCAACCCCTCGGACACTGCTACCATGAAGGTGAATGAAGACAAGATGATAAGCAGTGCAGATTCAGATGAAGCCACACAGCCTGAAGAGTTGAGCATCGACCAGAAAGAAGTTACTTCCGTCGTTGCACTTGCGGCCGACGCTCGTTGGTACCGACAGGAGAAGACTGGTCAAACCGGCAACCCAATGGGCCATGCTGCTCTGAGAGCCATCAGCATGGTAGCGCAAAAGCTTGTACGAGCTGAGAATCGAGGATCAGCATCACCGGAGTCCGCCATGGATTTCGAAGGGTTTCGGGACAAGCCACTTTTGACTGATGAGCAAATCGCCTTTGATGCCGACCACCCTTCGCCGGACGGCTACCTGTGCCACGAGCTCGAACTATACATGACGCATGAGCCGTGTACCATGTGTGCCATGGCCATATTGCATTCAAGAATGGGCAAGATTGTCTTCCGTCATCGCATGCCTCTCACGGGGGGCATGAGCCCTGAAGATCGTGGCCACGAGGCCTGCGAACATGGCTCTTGCGGCGGCGGTCATGGTCTTGGCCTACACTGGCGAAAAGAGCTCAACTGGAGCATGCTAGGGTGGGAGTGGGAGACGGACAGTGCGGACAGCCTCGCAGTTAATGTTCATCTGCATGCTTGATATCCCTTCAAGCTCGCAAACAGAAACAGGGCGTCTACACTTCTTTGGGCAACTCCTCTGGCTTTCTCTGATGTAAAATTTCCGAGGCAAGCAAGGCAATTAGGTAATCCTCTTGTCAGAACTGTATCATGAAGGGCGTGGCTTTGGCAAGTGGAAGCATGGATTTTGGAGTGATTAGGACGGATGAAGCATCCTGTTTTTGGTAGTCAAGGCCCTGGAGGTTATCGATGCACAGAACAGACACGGTAGTTACTGCTCGTGGCCTGATGTGTGTGCTCTGCATTAATGCGAAGAGAATTGAAACGGTACATTTACGTTGCGTACCGAAGCTCTGCCACACAAAATCTTGTTACGTACATATTCTGACTGTTGATTGAGCCGACGACGGAGAGTATTGTCCTGCCCGAAAGTATTAACGATGCGGCCCGAAGAGTACCGCAGCTGGGCCCTGTTGTGGTGTCGCTAATAAGTGAAGATTTAAACAAGGTTGCATGCATTTGTTGGTGCTTGTGCCGTCCCTACTACCTACATCTTATCGCCGACTTGCCCACCAGCCTGTGGAGATTCCTGTTCATTACAACCCCGAACCTCGACACACATTACGAACCCCGTACCTCCTCGATACCTCGTCCTTCCCCTCTTCCCCCAGTCGCAACACGCTGTGCTACTCGCTCAAAGCAAACGTCGACACTGCGGACATAGGACCTGCGGCCATATTCCGCCGTCTACGCGCACCACCTGGGTGGGCTGCAGCTCCTTTGACGTACCTGTTGCCAGCACCCGTCCCTAGCCAGCTCGTCTGCGACACCGCCCGGTCTGCGTATCGAACGCATTTACATGCCACATCTTCGCTTCGACGGGCACAGTTCGGCTCGACAACACGTGCATCGTCTTGGATAGGCGACCTATTTCAGTCGGTCGGGGGATTCATACACCTGCGACGCGATATGGCGGGCCGGAAGCGCAAGGCAGATGCGATGGCTGAGAAGTTCTACGCCGTGCGGATCGGCAAAAGGCCTGGGGTCTACAAGACTTGGCCGGAGTGTCAGGCACAAACTTCGGGACATAGCGGTGCCGTTTGTACGTTTTGATGGGCGCCTTCAGTCTCGAGCCGAGCGACCACTAATGCTCCTGCGCAGATAAGTCCTTCACAAATCGCGACGATGCTGAGGACTTCGTGGCCGGCGGAAACCCCCCAACCGCAACAGACTCGATGAAACCGGTGAAATACTACGCCGTAGCAATCGGTCGAGATCCTGGCATCTACACTGACTGGGAGCAGGCGTCCCTTGCCATCACGGGCTGGAAGGGGCCCAAGTACAAGAAATTTGACACTCGTGTTGAAGCCATCGAGTACATCCGTACGAATGGAAACGAAGCAGGGCAGGCGACCGTGGGTGGGGAGATCGCTCAGCCTCCTACGAAGAAGAGCAGGGGTTCGACCATCCAACAAGCGGACGAGCCCAGTGTACTACACATCTACACTGACGGAAGCAGCCTCAAGAACGGTCGCGCTGGTGCTGCGGCCGGTGTCGGTGTCTTCTTTGGGGCCGGCGATCCACGGTAAGCTGATGTAGAACACGGTCTGCACGGACATGCTGACACGGCATGCAGCAACATATCTGAGCGGCTGGAAGGTGAACCGCAGACCAACCAGCGTGCCGAGCTGACGGCCGTCTTGCGCGCACTCGAGACGGTTTCAGTTGATCAGGATGTTCGCATCATCTCGGACAGCAAATACTCTATCAGTTGTGTAACAGAATGGTACGTCAACTGGGAAAAGAACGGCTGGAGGACAAAGGACGGGCCCGTGAAGAATAGGGATCTCGTGGAGTTGATCAGGACCAGAATCGACGACAGGGATGACTCTGGCACCAAGACGCTTTTCCAGTGGGTGAAAGGACATGCCAACGACGCCGGCAATGTGGCGGCTGATGAGCTCGCCGTCAATGGTGCACGATCGAGATGAGCTGTCTGCGGCCTGCATTACCTGTCATGCCCGAGAGCCATGCGAACGGGAGTCTACCACCGACTTCTGCGTCACCAAAGACATTCTGTGATACCGACTGCGACATGGATGGCATGGCCGAATGATATTCAAGAGACTAATATACCCGGTAAGAGTGATGAATAAGACTTTCCACATGTAAGAATGACTGGCAAAACATGGTGTCAACGGTGAAGTCGCTGGCCAACACATAAAACATCACAACACTGTCTTCTGACGCTCGACACTGGTCCTGATCATAATATAACGACATGGTGTCGACGGCTTCTCCAACTCGAAACAGTCAACTGCAAAAAAAAAAAAAAAAAAGTATCGACTCTATCACCGTATACTCGGTCTTCGATGATACACTGGCCTAGGGCCTAGGTATAGACGAGCGAGCGCATAACGTATCGCACTCGAGTAACTACGCAGTTAGGTACTTGCTTGCCCAAGTGACTTACTCTAAGAGTACCGGAATAGTTGGTGCATTCCCAATGGTGACCCGGCAAACTCCGTACAGAGGTAAGTAACTAGTTGATATCCATGAACCTAGGTGCATTTATTTACACGAGGGAATTCCAAGCGTATCACTCACTCACACTGTGCAAAACCTCGCTATAGGCAAGCGTCCAATGGGGGTTATTTGTTAATCCCTGTCCGGTTTGGAAAGTGACGCATTCCTCCCATCAATCCCGTCTCCCATCACTACCAAGTTGAGGTCTTCTTCATCGCAGCGAGAAAGACCATCGAAGCATTCCGATCCATCAGGCCCGGCTTTGAACTCTATCTAGACTCGAGAGTGCTCCGACAGATCCTTTCGTCATCGTTTCTAGCAGTGCCAATAGCCAACGTCGGCTGTATCCGTACAAGACCATCATCTGCAACACCGACCTTCTCTCATCTTTGTGGCCGAAAGAACATCACAGCTCCATCGAAAGGAACTGGGGGTGACTTCTTTGAATTATCAACGTGGATCTCAGGCGAGCTTACTGTAGTACGACCTGCGCAAATGCTTCAATAACATTCGCCCAATTCCCTTTGGCTTATCACTGCCTACTCGCCCTGCAGACTTGCCAGGACGACACCGGAGTTACATGACCCTTTGTCGCCACGTGCAAACTGCTTGAATATACCGATAAAGATGCCGGCCCTAGATGTAACCGACTTTAACATCCTCGTAAGGCAATTTCCCACTGCCCAAGTGCGTGTGGTAAAGGCTTACTGTGCCGCGTTTTAGACAGCCCTGCTGGGAGGATTTATCAGTGTCTTCGGTTTGGTGTCATACCTGGTCAAAGAGAACTACTACATGTCCGAAGCTTGTAAGTGGACAGACCAGCTCGTCAACAGGCTTGGTCTTGGACGAGAAACTGGTGGGCTTGCTGACATTCCACCGCAGTGATATCTCTGCTGGCGGGTGTTGCTTTCTCCCCCCCCGCTGCCAATTTCATCCGTCCATTGGAGTACGCCCGCGGGAGTCAAGAGAATCTCAACAACATCACCTTGTACTTCTCGCGCCTGGTTCTTGGCGTTCAGCTCGTCCTGGCCGGTATCCAGCTTCCGAGTCGGTACTTGAAGAAAGAATGGAAGCCCCTCGGTATCTTGCTCGGTCCCGTCATGACTCTGATGTGGTTGTTTACAAGCCTCCTCATCTGGGGCCTTGTACCCAACCTACCATTTCTCCATGCGCTCGCCATCGCTGCATGCGTCACCCCGACCGATCCAGTACTTTCCAATGTCATTGTCAAGGGGCGCTTCGCTGACAACAATGTGCCGAAGGAACTGCAAAAGATCATCATTGCTGAATCAGGCGCCAACGATGGGCTTGGCTATCCGTTCCTCTTCCTTCCATTGTACTTGATCAAGTATACAGGCGAGTTTGGCGAGGCTGGTGGTGTTCGATCAGCGATGGGCGACTGGTTTGGAGAAACATGGGCGTATACGATCCTGCTCAGTATCGTCTATGGCGCGGTCGTGGGCTGGGTCGCCAAAAAGACGCTTCACTTTGCCGAAGATCGCAAGTGGGTTGATCGCGAAAGCTTTCTTGTCTTTGCCCTTTCGCTGGCATTGTTCATCACTGGTACCTGTGGTATGATTGGTAGCGATGATGTGTTGGCCTGCTTCATAGCTGGCAACACCTTTACCTGGGACGACTGGTTCCGACTGGAAACTTTGGACGAGGTACGCCATTCCCATTCACTAAACAAGCCACCTTGTCGTGTTCGAGACCACCTACTGATTATACCTTAGTATGCTTTGAAATTTGATATTTGACAGTCTACTGGTTGACAGGTCAAGTGCTGACCTCATTTTCCCTATTTAGTTCTCTTCAGCCCACCATCGACATGCTGCTCAACGTGTCCATCTTCATGTGGTTCGGCGCCGTGTGCCCATGGTCGACGTTCTTGAGAAACGACGTCATCCCTATTTACAGGCTCATTCCACTGGGCATATTGGTCCTGCTCTTCAGGCGACCTCCCGTCATTCTTGGCGTACACAAATATGTGCCCCAAATCGAGGACCTGAGACAGGCCATCTTCATGGGGTTCTTCGGGCCAGTGGGAGTTTCTGGAATCTTCTACCTGTACATCACTTTACATTTTCTCAAGACTCTGGAAGTTGAGGGTGTGCCGAGGAAAGATGTGGCAGATCTTGGCGAGACTGTCGAGGTTGTTGTTTGGTTCATTGCCATCTGTAGCGTGGTGAGTTCATTGCCCTCGTCTAGCTACTCGGCGCGAAGACTAACGTAGATGTCAAGGTCATTCATGGGCTGAGCATCCCTCTGGGGAAACTTGGGTACTATCTCCCTCGGACTCTGTCGCGAAGCTTGACGTCTCCAGGCGACGGCGATAACCAGGAGCGTTCTCGACATTTTCGCAGAACTCTCAGTCTAGTCCTCCCGGCCTCGAGGAGTCAGAGTAGGCCAAGGAAACGTGCCGAGCCAGCCGTAGTTTCTGGTTCGGGCTCAGAGTCCGGTCGTGCTGTCTGGCGCATTGGAGGCAGTGTCATCAGAACCAAGCAGCCGGCCACGGGAGGAGATGAAGCCGGAGACGTTGACCCGCAGTCGTGGCGGGAAAACAGGGCAAGGCAGAACCCTGGCTCCAGCGGGTTTCTGGCTTCTCCTACGGAAGGTTTACCCAACCGCACCATTCGCTTCCCGGATGAGAGAAGCAGCTCTGAATTGGCCAACTCCCAGCCAGCCGTGGGGGAGGAGAGACTACCAACCACCAGCTCGGAGAGCTCTCGAAATAAGAAACCTGACGATGCCATGGCCAGTGTATAAGGAAGATCTTCGAAAGTTAAATCCTTGCACGAAGGAAGGTACGTGAACTGCTATGCCAGAGGATCAGTAGGCTGGCTCCAGACCAAGGATTGTGTTGAAAGCTTACATCCGACAGGAGTTTCTCATCCTGGCCCAATCACGGGTCTGCATCTAGCAGCAAGTCCGAGTGCAGCCATACGTGTGGTTGATTACGCACACCTGACGTTCCATCACAAAGCGTCGACCAATGTTTCTCAGCTACGGACAAGACAGGCTGGCTGGTATCTAGTTGCCGTACGCTTGCTTGACTGGTTGGCTTTCGCACAAGTGTTTTTTTGTTCTTGTTTGTTCTTGTTTGTTCCTGTTAGTTCTTGTTCGTTTTTGGATTGTGTCGTTCGTTGTATTTCCTTACTACTCTAGTCGGGATCTTGATGGAAGCAAGCATTACTCGTTTTCCAAACAACCCGAGCTTTCCCTCGGATGCATGCAAGTGTGAGTGTAGTGTGACTGCATCTAAAGCACCGACATGCTACTGTATGGAGTAGGTCGGAGATGGATCCGCGAACCAATCACGCACGTCGCCTATTCTTTAGGCCGCTTGCTCAATATGATTCATGAAGCTTGTTTAGTTTCCACGATCCTCAGAATGGTGCTCGGCAGCGTCAAGCAAGCAACGAACTCGGGTGACGGCTCGGCGATTGCCCCCTGCCCCCTGCCCTGTCCTGTCCCTGTGCAAAAACAAGCGAACCCTCGCCGCAAAACACAATTTAAAGTCCAAACTCGAATGGCTCAGACTTCCGTGTCTAATGACCAATGTGGTATGTATGATTAGGGATGAACTGCTTGCTAACCTTGGTGCCAGCTAGGAAGCCATCGCACAGTAAGGTTTCAGACGAAGGGACAGGCGGTCTGGACGGGGTACGTAGTATGCGTTTTGGACGAGAGTTGCTGCGACGGAGGGAATCCTTTGGGGCTTACACTAATGTGCTGCAACGCATGCCACCACGCACTTACATAGCGTTTTCCTCGGCGCTTTAGCGGCCTTGACCTGCAGCGTGGGCGAGCGCTACCAACATGGATGCAGCCTCTCTCTTACCTGCTCCATACACATGATACGAGGTATCCGTACGCAGGACTGTATCATGTAACTATGTATGCAGGTAGTTAGCGTAGACTAACTACTGCGTACCAAGCAAGCGAGCCGACCGAGAGGGCCGAAAGATAAGACGCCGGAAGGACTCGGGGGCACGTCGTCAGCTTGCCGGGTTTGTCTCATGCGTACGGAGTACTTCGTACCGAGTAGTTAGTCGGTGCCCGCGCCATCACGTTGCCATGCAATGCTTGCCGTGGCGTGGACAGCGAGTGGCCGGCCCTGTCTGTCTGTGGCTTCTTCACCACCTTGGCCTGGGGGGCCTGGACGGGAGAGTAGGGAAGCCTACGGAGTTAACTACATGGTTCACCAACAACAGTATGAGAAACCGGGTGCTCATCTCGGCGTGGCCCGCTTGGCCGGCTCGGTGGCGTGCTTGCGTGCTTGCGTGCTTGCGTGCTTGCGGGCGTGCGTGTGCATACATACACGATACGGGCGATTGACTGTATACAGGCTAGTTATATAGCTCGCTCTCACTCTCACGCATCCGGAGCTGCAGGGAGAGGCCGAAGAGCCCCCGCCCGAGGTAGGTAGTTAGTTAACTAGTTATCTGTTTGCTCGACCTGTCTGTACAGAGTACGTCAGATGGAGATCTCGACCTTGGCAGGCCCTCCACCCGGCGCCGTTGTGCCGCTCGGTCACTAAAGCCGCTGGGCTTGGAGTTGCAAGGCGTTGTGGTCTAGATGCCGCGACGATGGGATCTTTAGAGTGAAGGACGGGAGGTCCTAGTTGCGACCAGATTACATTTCGGGCTTCAAGCGCTGTCCATGCACGAACTAGGATGGCCGTGATGGATGACAACGGCTTGGGTGAGGCGATGTATACATTTGAGAAGCAGGAGTCTGGAAGTCCCCTAATAAGCTGTCGCTCGTGTGCATTGAGGAAGGTGGGGGAGGCGTGGTGGGAGAAGGCCACACGATTAATAACAAGCTTCAAGGTCAATCAATGCTGGCGTCCTGGCGCCCGAGCGATGTCCAGCGACGGGTCTCGAAGTGTTTACCGCGTACGGCGCATTGGTTTGGGAGAGGCAGCTGGCTCGAGGCTCTACTGTTGTGGCTGCCTAGTTAACAACTTCTCTACGCAGTAGTTACTCCGTTAGTTACTCCGTATCCGTACTTCCAACCTGATCTGTCGCGTGGGGGGTTCTCGTGCCCGCTAACTTTTGTGCAGCTGCAACTGAGTTCCGACTACGAGAGATCAGGAAAAGGCAGGGATTTCCGAAAGGACATGGTTTGCGGGATCATATCTGTGTAATTAAAACCTTGGGGGCTCTTCATTTCTCCCCTGAAGTTGCCAAAAGGGTCGCAGTGATTGGGATTGAGTTTCGTCTTCATCCTCGCGTCGAGGCTTCTTGGCAAGAGGCGAGCAGGAGCAGGCTCTTTAAATGTCTCTCGTTCCAGCGAGCCGTGCGTGCTAGAGTTGCACTATCCACTAGGGGGAGGGCAGGGCAATAAACCTTTTTCCAACGCTCAAGTTAGTACTCCGTACTTGATAGCGTAGGTACTGCTTGTGCTGCATCGAGCTTGGGGCAAACCGGCAAATTCTCGATTACAGTCGGTCACAATCTCGCAGTTTGAGACATGCAACGGTGAGAGCGAAAGTAAATCATCAGAGATTTAGGATTGAAAGACGTACGTAGCAAGGCCGGCTACGACCAAGTACTCCGTTTTGCAGGGTATCGTGGGTTACCGCTTCAACCAGCTAGTGCGCTGATCCCCTGATCCCCTGTCCATCCTGCTCGCTGAGGTCGCTCGCTGGAGGAGGGTTTTGTGGGCTCCAATGGGCTGGCTGGGGGTGGGCTTGTAAGGCCTCGCTCGCTGTAATCCTCTCCCCACTTTTGAATTTGGCTACCCTGCAGTACGGAGTAGTGGTAGGTGTACATTAGTTACTGCGTACACACACACACACACACAGACTCCCAGTGTCTCGTCTCCACGTCCAAACCAGATGATCGATACCCGCCCGCACCTGCACTTCCTCGCAGTCCAACTAGCCGCGTTTTCACTTCCCATGCTTTCGATCCCTCCTTTTCGAACAACTCTCTCCGCCATTGCACTGAACTACAGTGTCGCTGCTCGCCTACTGTCGACCGAACCATCATCAACGGCACGGACGCCACAACACTAGCACCTCATACGACATCGACCGACGGCCAATCACCACCGCGCTGTTTTTGTTTTGTTTTACCGACTGGACGACGACTAGACGAGAAGCAGCTCACACCGCACGCTTTCCTCGCTGAACACGACAACCCTCCCAGAGCACCCAACATTGCTTGCACGGCAACCGCTACTTTCGCTACATTTGAGGACAACCTGCGTGTGTTGTGTTTTACGCCATTCTGCCCAACGCATCACTTCGCAGGAAGAAGAAGGACGGGATTTTTCTTCTCACGAGAGGACGTTTTGAACTTGCCGTGTGCAGCGGGCGCAATGCAGCCACGGGCTTGATTGCTCGACAGCAACTCCCCAGACTCGTTCCCTTCTCGTCCGCTCGAACCACTCTGCCTCTTTCGGTTGCGAAAGCTTTGGACCGCCACGACCCAGCTCCAGAGTGGGCGACGCAACATCTAGTCCGAGAATTGAGTAGCAGATCCGGTCGCAGTGCCGGTGGCTAAACACCGACGCGTCACGGCACTTTCAACGGGATAGAGTAGAGAGAAAAGGACATGCCCGCCGGAGCAAGTTCAGTCTATGGAGGGGCCCTGGAGTCGGATTCGGGAATGCCTTCTACGACTTTCAATACCGACTTTCTCTTCGACTCGGAAGACCTCAACCCTGAGACTGCCGGTCTGTTCGGTCTAGATCCCAGTGACCCGGCCGGTCTGCAAGGCTTCGACGCCGCCGCTCTCGGTGACACCAAGTCCCTCTTCGCCACTCCTGGCCGCCAGGAGCAGTCGCCTTCCCTCTCACCTCCGTCACACCGCGACTCCTCGTCCTCGGGCTCGTCTCGGTCTCGACGCAGTGCCGACTCTAACTCGCCCAAGACGAGCCAGACCTCGGGGGACGTTCTGATGACGGAAGATGCTGCCTTTGGGGACTGGAAACCGTGTGATGACGGGCTTACTCACAGCAATGGGCCCAACTTTGACATCCTCTCGGGGGGTTCTTTCGACCCATCCATGAATCCTTCCACCCACTTTGACGATAACCACTTTTTCGACTTCGTCAGTGCTTCGAGTAGCCCGAGTCCTCACATGATGAACGGCCTTGGATCAATGTCCCCTGAGCACATTGGTTCTGTCAGTATCCCGGTGAAGAGTCCAAACACCCACAAGAAGAAGAACGGACGCGTCCAGGCTCCATCTGTCAGTATCGCTTCCCCCCAAAACTCCTTGCAAGTCTAACGACTCCTATCAGCAGTCATTGATGCACGGCATCAATGCATACCAGGCGAGTGGTTCAAGGGAGGTCTCCCCAGTATTCCCAAGTCATGACTCGTCGCCCGCTGCTGGCTACAAGGAGTCTCCTTCTTCCGAAGTCACCATGAACATCCCAAACACTCCGTTCAAGTTCCAAGGCTTCGGCGGGAATCCCGGCTGGCCTGCTGCTGCGGCCTTTCCAATACAACAGTCCCCCCGGTTGCATCACGGGCTCGATAACGGCGGCATGTCAAATGCCGGCTCGGGCATGCCGTACCACGGCCCAGCCTTTGGCGGCAAACCTACACTCAAAATACAGCCGACGCCTCTCAAGTCGCGTGTCGAGACCCAGATACCCATCAAGCTGACGTTCCACAACCTCCCCCTCGATTAAGCGCCTGCACCTGCCGAGGCATAGTGTCTCCAAGGCCAAGTTGCTTGCAAAAGGGCCTGTGGAACGCTCCCCAGATATGCTTGAGCTGTACACCATGTTGGTCTGCACCAGCGCTATGCAGGACAAGAACAAGCGTGCAGAGGCATTCGCTCGAGCTGCCAAGGCTACCCGCCCCGTCTCTTCGGATCCTGGCCCCGAGACGGAGGAGGACAGACCGCAAAGCGGTGGTGAAGTCCGGATCTGCCTGGGCTGTATCACTCGGGAACGCAAACGGGCCGGACGCAAGAAGAACAAGAAACCCGAAGAAGACGAGCTATGGGACAGGTACCAGGCATACCGTGCCATCGTTTTCAACACGCAGGAGGTCAAAGAATGGCAAGTCGCGACGGACACTGGTATCGGCATGTCACCGCCTCCCGGCACCATGCAAGTGGACGCCCCGATGCGTATCGCCTGCTACTGTAGGCATCATCAGGAAAAGATGGGATTTCAGGTGATTTTCACTCTCAAGGATTTCCAGGACAATCTCATCGTGCAGGAGATGTCCAACCCCATCATGATTACCGATGATCATAAGACACATCTCCCGGTGGGCACTGGAGCCCCCGTCACCAACAACTCGGAAGCGTCGGTGAACTCCAAGTCCGCCGAGGCCCCGTTGCCATTCCGCCAAACACAATCCACCTCGGACCTGCAAAGCCTCCAGCGTACCTCGATCGCGCCACCGCAGCCATCTGCTTCCAAAGCGAGCAACTCCCAGACCACATCAGTAGACGCAACGCCGCGCAATCTGTCAAGGCAAGCATCGCCGAGTTCGCCCCCAGGACCTGCTGCAAAGAGGAGGAAGGCCAGCTCCTCGGTCAAGGTACCGCACGGCTTGGCCATGACACGCCTCGAGACAAACCAGCAGACGACTCTACCACACAATGACACACAGCCAGACTCTAGTGTAGTGTCTTCTGCAAACTCGCCGTTTTCGCCAAATTTAGGTACATATTCTGTACCGGTAGGTGCAATGTTCGCACAAGGACCACAGCCAGTCATGAACACGATGCAGCAGTCGTTCAATACAGGACCTCCGACCCCCAACAGCAACAACAATGAGCAGATCCTGTATACAGGGACGAACAGGAACATGAGCATCGACAACATGCCCATGTCGCAGCCGCTGTATTCCGCACCTGCATCAACCCATCCAAGTCGGGCGCCGAGCCCAAGTCATCTCAGAAGCGATCTTAACACCATGCAGCAGAACCAACTGTCGCAGACCTTGTTCAACAACACACCTTTGCCTATGACTGCCATGAGGGGTCCGAATCCCACCATTCACAAAATTATCCCTGGGGAAGGGCCGAAAGACGGTGGTATCGAGGTTACGGTCCTCGGCAGCGGCTTTACGAACGGCGGTCTGGAGGTTATGTTTGGGGACAAGAGAGCGCTTACGACTACGTTCTGGGGCGAAAGCTCGCTCGTTTGCCTGCTACCACCATCGTCTGTCGCAGGAGTTGTACCAGTCCGCGTCAGGCAGTCACAGATGCCAGACCAGCCAGTGTACGGCAAACTCCCGTTTTTTCGTTATGTTGACGACAGTGAGGAGCAGCTCATGAGGGCGGCCCTCGTCTGCCTGGGTAACAAGCTGGGCGGGACTATACAGGATGCCACCGACGTCGCTAGGAGCATCATGAACTCGAGGCCAAACCAGGGAGGCGGTGGCTGGGGTCTCTCGCCCGGAGCTAGTGGGCAAACCCCGGGTGGCTACAGCTTCCAGACTTTATCCTCCAACTCGCTAGAGAATGGCCTGATGAAGGTATTGGAGCTGATAGACCTCGACGACAGCGTCAACAAGGCGAAGATCAACATGAAGAGGTCTACGACTGGGCAGACTATGCTCCACCTGGGCTGCTCCCTAGGCATGGCTCGATTCGTCGCTGGCCTGCTATCGCGGGGTGCTAACATTGGTGCTCGGGACAAGGGTGGCTTCACCCCGTTACATTTTGCCTCGATGAATGACCACACCGGTATCGTTCGGAGGCTCATGATTTGCGGCGCAGATCCCACCATGAGAAGTCTGTCTGGTCTCACAGCGGCAGACGTTGCTCGGTCAACAGAGGTGCTGAGAGCGTTGCGGCGTGTCGAGAACCACGCTCGGTCGCGCAGCGGTAGCTCTCTTCAAAGCAGAGTCAACAGCGCCACTTCCTTGCGCTCGCTCTGGGACCCTCCCACGATGACGCCGTATTACGAGAACTCGCTCACCGCCGAATCAGACTCGGTTGATTCCAGCGAGGACGAAGACGAATATCGAAATTCATCTGAAGGGGAAGCCATTCGAGACTCCGACGACGAAGACATGCTACTCATGAGAAGAAGACCAAGTCTGCCACGCAGTCACACGCTGCCTGAGATCATCTCGAATCAAACCACTGGTGTCCCAGCCGGAATGGCATCGCCAGGCGCTGCCATGACAGCGCTGCAGGAGCGCTTCTTTCAGCAGTGGCAGACGGTGATGCAGAATTTCCCCCAATTCCAAATGCCGCAAATGCCTCAGATGCCTCAGATGCCACAGATGCCGCAGATGCCGCAAATGCCACAGTTGCCAGGCCGGCCTACGCTTCCAGACTATCAAAACATGCTGAACAATGCACACTTTGTGCAACGCTTCGCATCGTTGGTCCCCAATATCAGTGGCTCTCGCCCAGGCTCCGCAGGTGACCATACCCCGCGAGAAGGTGATAAGCAATGGTGGGAGATGTCATCGCTCTTCGGTGTCAGAGACGCGCTCCCTCCGGCGTATGAAGACATATTCCCCCAGCAAGATCTTGACACCAAGCAAGCGACGGCGGCGGCAGCTGCGGCAGAATACGAGGCCGACGTCAAGTGCGCGATGCTCTATGACGAACCCAAACAAACAACAGCCGGACCCTCGAAGGCTCGAGAGGTTCCGACATTTCTCCAACTTGGGCGCAAGAACACCATTACCAAGGAGCAACTTGAGGACATCCAGCGTGCGCATGCTGAGAGGCTGAAGACCGGCAGCAGTGACAAGATGCTGTGGTTTGTATGGGTAAGTCTCGCTCACTTTTCTCGACAGTTCAGTAGACCGAATACTAACCGAAACCCCCCCCCCGTAGCTTCCTCTCTTGATCTTCTTCCTTGGAGCAATGGTGCTCAACGGTGCTCCTGTTGTCATCAGCGCTACTGCCCAGGTTGCCAATTATGTCGCCAGTTTTTCGGCTTCGCCAAGGCAGGCACTGGAGCGGCTCAGTAGAGCAGTCATCGAAGGACTGTGAAGAAGCTGCTCCTTCTCACCACTCGCTACAACGCGCCAACTTTTTTTGTTCGCACCTATTAATGCATTCGAATTTTGTATAGCCGTCAATGTGCTCGACTTGACGCTTTACCATGCCTGCGTAGTTTTCTTATGAGGTGGAACTATCTATCATCCAACGGGACGAGGGACGAGATGGTTTGATCGAGAGTATCGGGTTGGGCATGACAGGCTGTTTTTACTTGGGCTCAAGGCATTCAGCTTTGATGGGGACTCGGAACCGAATGTCAAAGGCACCAATGGGAATCTCTCGAGTCCTCCGGCCTGGCTTTATGACGTTGAATCGAATGGGCTTTCTGAATCGAGAGCAATGCTGTCAGATTTGGTCTAACTACCCAGTTCACGGAACCAGGTGTTCTCTAACGCCCGGCTAGGCGTCGTACTATCGGCAGGGCCACTTTCAGCAATGAGCGCACATGTGCCACGATGAGGTGCACATGTCGTTACGCGAGAACTTGTTTATATATCTGTCGAAATAAGAGGAGACATGCTATAATATAAGTTTCGCTTCTAGGCGACACCAACACGTTCGCCTACTCTGCTAGTTTGTACAGATCTGTGCATGATGACCCTTGGTTAACCACGTGCAAACGCGGTGGCGCCGAGGATGATGGATGTTCACCATTCACAGGTAATGAATGCATGCATGCACAAGGCGACCTCGGCCCATGTTCGTGACGGGTATCATTACGTGAGTGGCCCCATCGAGAGCAGTATATATATACAACATCAGCGTTTGTACACTTATTAGCGGCCAATCTGCCGGGAAGTTGACCGCGACTTTGATGGGTATAGGTGCACCAAAGTCTACAGAGATATCTAGAAACGCCCGCATCCCAACCTCGTCCGTGTCTGTCTTACAAAAAACCCCCATCCAGAGGTGGAGAGGAGAGCCTCTCCGTCGTCGGATGGTATCAAATCATGCTAGTGTCGTTTCATCTCGTGAGGCTCGTCGTGTAATCTTCGTGGGCAAGCGCAGCATACCGACGAAGTTTTCTGGCCGTCGACGTGTCTTTTTTTCTTCTCCGGGCGTATTTTCACGCGTTCCCCTCAAACTGCCAGTCCACGTCCATATGAGAATCCCCGTTCGTATCTCTAGCCCCCCTACCACGACGACCTCTGGTCTCTGCGGCGGCGGCGGCGTAATGATACGAAGACGCGGCGGGAGCCTTCTTCCCCGAGAAGGCGGCAGGGATTCGCGGCACGGACGGGATGCCTCTGTTCGCGTCCGGGACGACGCTCAGCGGCTCTGGGATGGCCCCGGACCCGGTGGCGCTTCCACCCTCCCGCAGAGCCATGCCACGGCCTTTGGACGTGCCATCCCACGGGTTGCGAGCGCTGTCGTCGTTGCTGCTGCCGCCGCCCCCCAAGCCTGGTCAATGTCCATCCCGATGTCCATGTTCATGTCCCTCGGGTTCCAGGCCGACGTGGATGGTGGGACCATCTGGATACCCGCACCCCTGTTGCCGTTGTACAGGGCGATGGGTGGGTAGTAGCGCTGCTTGGGGCTCTGCTGCTGCTGTTTCTTCCGCAGCCTGCTCGCGCCACCCGCGCCGGCGACTGAGCCGACCGTCGGGGGAACCTTGGGGCTGTGCTCGTTTGGGCGGCGCGGCGAGTCTCGGACGACCATGGCGGGACCGGGGTTGAGGTTGGGGTTGGGGCTGGGGCTACGCATCCGCACCGGCCTCTCTTCCGTGTCGACGGACGCCCTGTCGGTGCTGCCGCCTCTGCTTCGGCTGCCGCCTCTCTTAGAGATGGACATGAACCGCAGCAGGCCGTCGCTCCTGGCGTTGTCGTTTGTGCTGCTGCTACTGCTCGGCATCTTGCGCAGCTTCTTGGAGACGCGCCGGATGAGCCCCCTCCGATGCTGGTCCTGGCCTCATACGAGACATCGCGGAAGCCGCCAAACGGGCTAGCGCTCACGGGAACGCCCTGCTGTCGGGTCTTGGGCGCAGGCAGGTCGGAGGCGGAGAGGTCGTCACCTGCTTCGATGCGCGACCGCTTGCGACCCCGCAGCTGGTAGCGGAGGGACTCGCGAGAGGGCTCCGGCCGGGCCTGCTGGTGCGATAGAGGAGGCGGCGCGAGACTTTGCGCGTGGAAAGACTGCCTGGGGCTCCTGGGAGCGGTCGGCGATCCGGGCGAGCCCGGCATGGTAGAGTACGACGACCTGCCCGACGTTGGAGGCTCCGGTGCTCGACGCGTCGGAGGAGGGATGGGTGGTGGCGGGAGCTGTGCCTGTGCCTGTGCCTGTGCCTGGGCCTGCATCCTGCCAGGAGGCGGACGACGCGTGGACTGGGTCGCATGGGCCTTGAAGAAGCCGCTGGCCATGAGATGGTTATAGGACTCCAGGATCTCCTCGCGGGAGGGGCGGTCGCCGTTGGCATTGTCGCCGACACGCGCTGCGCCGGCCGGCAAGCTGAACCCGGCGCGAGGCAGCTGCGGGACGATGACCTGCGATTGCGACTTGGCCATGCGATGGACCGGTCGCTGCTGGGTCGGGGGCTGCTGGAGACTGGTCCGCTTCTCTGCCTCCTGTTGCAGCTTGCTGGCAGCGACGGGCGGGCGGTCTTTGCGTCCGAGGCCAATGACATCCCGAACACGATCCAGAAAGCCCATCGACTTCTTATGCCGGAGCATCTGGTGTGGCGCGTCGTGTGCTTCGTATTCGTCCGACTGCTGGTGGCCTGGAGGCTGGTGCGTCTGGCTTCGCTGCAGCTGCCCTGCTGCGGATGACGGTCGTTCGCGCCGTCCACTATTCGCAGGAGACGGAGACGGAGCCGGAAAGAATTGCCTCTCGAACGATGCGAGCTGCTCCGGTTCGAGAAACATGGCCGGAGGCACGGCGCTGACGCGATCGTTCATCGACCCCTCCAGGAAGCGACTGACTGGGACGGGCGAAGGGCCGCCGTTGTCCACCGACGGCCGCCGACCACTGTCTGCCGCCATTGTCTCTGCGTCTCTTGTTGCGTTGGTTGCCCCGTCTATTCCATGCGAGGTACCGTAGATGCTGGGCTGGGCTGGGCTGGGCGGGGTGAGGTCAGGAAGACGCCGTCGTATATCTGCTCGTTCCTCTCCGTCTGGCGTAGAGTATCCGAAGGCGTTTGTTTACGCTGCAGGTAATTAGGCTGTCGCCAAAGTGTGATTCCTGGAGGGGGGCCGTGTCGCGATCGTCCTGGATCCGACAAAGTATTTGCCATAGAATACACCAACGCGGGCTCCCTAAATCAGACTGGAGCAAACTTGTGAGACACTGGAATTCGAAAGCAGATTGGAAGATCTGTCTGGACCGGGGGGGAATGGTTGAGAGGGACATGAGGCCGCGCTGCTACCTCGGCGGCGTTGGTCGAGTCACACAGGTCTTGTTTACGCCCGAGGACCGAGGTTTCCACGGCAACCACGAAAATGGGCTGCGCACCAAGACTTCCAAATCCACGGTCGTCGCTCGGATCTATCTGATTTGCAAATTTGCGTCATGTCATATGAACAAGAAACCTTGTGGGGATATATATCAGCTTATATACGCTCTCCTCTCTCTCCGAATTTGACTCCTATGAGACTTATATACTTTATCCATGTTCGCTGTGTGATGGTCTCCTAAACATGTCCTGGACGCTTTCCCAGCGCGCCCACTCTGGTCCCCGAGTATCCCCAGTAAAGTTAGTTAGCTCCAGCTGCTGAACGCACCTGGACAGTATGTACGTTACGGCACGTCCATCCGTGCGAACCGTAAAAACGCAGAACAGCGACACCCTCCAGATGCGCCACTCGCGAGGTCATTCGTGAGAACCGAGAGAAACCAAGATGAAAAAAGAAGGGTAGACACACTCCGCAACATTGGTACTGGCAGTTCAGCCAAGTTGTCTTCAGAAACGCCTTCTTCGTGGCTGGCCAACAAGGCCACCCTAAGTGCTCAACCCCCCCCCCACCCCGGTGCTTCGAAATGAGAAAATATAGCCGGCTCCCTGACCGCTTTATATATACACATGCAGACTGGGCCTAGCCATGATTACAGACAGTCCCGCGCTGTCGAGAAAGTAGACGACACCTACACCGTGTATGCCAACTCAAACGACGATAATAATACCCCATCATCAGGCATGATGACGTTTCCGCAAGTGAAAATCGTACTCGCGCTCTCGAACATCGGCGTACCTGGCGTCGTGGCTGGGTGTCGATAGCCCTTTCAGCTGCGGGTCGATCAAATCAATAGGAGGGCTGTACTGGCGAGCAGTACCCGCCTCCACCGCATCGCCGAGCGAATACTTGTTCGAAGTGTGACCCGACGCCCTGATGTACGACAATTGCTGCGCCCCATATCCGATTTCTTCTTGTCCGTGTTCTTCGTGTTCATATGCGCGCTTCTGCACGAGGCTTTGCGTTTTGTACAGCGACCTGCCCGATTCACCCGACCACGAGGACCACGAGCTGCGTGGACTGAAAATAGGCGACGACTCCGAGTTTGAGCGGGCGCTTGTGGCAAATGATCCTCGGAAGCTGCCACGAGGGGCAGCGATGGGCGGCAGGCGAAATGACGAGTGGCCTAGCCCATTGGCGGCTGGGTAGGGCAGCAAGGGTCGGTGTTCGTCGTGGGCGGGCGACGGACCCGCCGTATAGGGGCTACTCTTCATTGACGGGAGTGCTTCGTGCACAGGTGGCAGGCCCGTCGTCGCATAAGGACTGCCATTCATGGGGGAGAGTTCTTCGTGAGCGGACAGCGGGCCTGGCCTGTATTGGCTCCCGTTCATAGGAGGGAGTTCTTCGTAAGAAGACGGCGGAGCTGGCCTGTAGTGGCCGCCGCCATTGCTCACCGGAGACAGGTAGGCTGCAGAGTTGGGTCCCGGTGGAAAGATGTGGTGTGCATGACCCAAAGAAGCAGCACGGGGGTAATGCTGTGCTGGATTGTGAGGGTCAGAGGCCGCGATGGGCTGTGGGTATGAACTGCCAGTACCGCCACCAAAGTCGAGCACGCTGTGCGGGGGCGGGCGAGCCGCAGCGATCGGTTGCGGCTGCTGGTCGTAGGCCGATTGGCGACGCGAATATGTGCTGTGCTCGTTGCTGGCCCGGCTGGCCGACCGTGAGCACAGTTGCTCATCCTCCTCCACCTTGCCGCCCTTGTTG
Organism: Arthrinium puccinioides; assembly: GCA_022414665.1. Classification (NCBI taxonomy): domain Eukaryota; kingdom Fungi; phylum Ascomycota; class Sordariomycetes; order Amphisphaeriales; family Apiosporaceae; genus Arthrinium; species Arthrinium puccinioides. Next base: position 2,538,320 of record JAIUNF010000005.1, read on the forward strand.
TTGGGACGTTTTCTCATGCGGACGTCTCGGCGGATTCGGATACGGCAGCCCTGCTCGGCGACTGTGCGGCTGAGCATGGTGCTTTCACCAAGGCCGGGGAACTTCTTGGCGCTGAAGCCCTGGAAGACGGCCGACTTGACCTCCATCATGTGGGTGACGAACTCGTCGCCCGACTCCTCAGTCACAGGCGGCGTCTCGCCCGATTCAGGGCCAGGAGCGACCGACAGGTCCATCATCTCCTTGTTCTTCTCGTATAAGCGGAAGATGAGACGGTAGTAGCCCTCGTGCCTGACAGATAGGTCGGGGAACAGGAAGTAGCCCGCGGGGTCCGGGCGGTCGAGGTAGCAGCAGGCCGACACGGGTAGTCCGCTGAGGACCGGTGGCGTTGTCGCAACCGGCCCTTGCACCCGGCCATGAGCCATAGGGCGGGCATTCTCCAACGAGACATAGACGAAGAACTCGGCGGCGTAGTCAAACGTGATATCCTTGGAGGTCTCAAAGTTCTCGCCCTCGTAGATGTTCAATCTCACGATCGGTGGCGGATCGACAGGACGGCGGTCCGCAGATGCTATCCAGACAGTCAGCCTCCCGCCAGGAGAGTTGATGATCGTGTTGGAAACAACTCACATTTGGGTCCTGATCCGCATGCTCTGGCACGGTCGGGCTGTTGCACGACATCAAAGACATAGTGCAGCGTCCTGCCGCCTCTGGTTTTCCTGGTGAGTCGTAGAATAGGCCCGTCACTGATGGGTGCATGCATGGCGCCTGTATTTAATGTCGGCATCGTCTGTCGCCCTTCCCTGATGGGTGCGTTCGCCGTGCTTAACGTTGCCATGGTCTATCGTCCCAGTCAGTCACTGTGCAGTCATTCTCGATGCGCGACTTGTTCCCTGATATTTCCGGTTCTAATCCCGGCCCGCCGCAATCAAGATTGGCCATGTCTTCTGACTCGTGGGCCACTGCTCTAGCCCGTTGCCGTTGAAAAGTGGGCGAAAACGAGCCCGAGGACGAAAAAAGAGAAAGAAAAGAAAAAAGGAACAAGACAGGTTGACTTACAGCGGAGCGGCTGTGTAGGCGTGCGTGCGTGTGTGAGTGATATACGGGTGACGTGTAAGACGGCAGTAGACTCCAGGGCAACTACTGTGTAATAGGTCGCGGTGGAGGAGCGAGCCCCAGTGGGATCCGTTCCGAGTCCTCGGGTCGTGAAGAGGCACAGCAGTCGTCAGCTTCTTTCGCCTTGGACGATTCGGTCGATTGGTACAGCGGCGCCGTCTGAAACAATTCCACACAGGCGGTAGCGACGGGCGGCACAGAACAGCGGGTTGAGAAGAGTGCAAGTCGTGTTGCGTGCGGGACATGCAAGTGTGCCGCTGAGCGATTAACTAGAAGAAGGGAATGGGAAGTGGTATCCGGGGCGCTGGTAGGGAGGAAAGGTAGTGGTAGTGGGCGATCCCAAAGGTTAAGAGGAGGAGAGTACTTGTGGGTTGGCAAGACCCGTAGTGCTGGTATCGCCAAATGACTCGAGCGTTGCTTGATTGGGCCCAGCAACTCGGCAGATGCCAGACGGACGCCGAATGGCCCTAGGGACGGGTAAGTTTGCAGCGACCTCACTCTGATGCAACAGTCACCACGGACGCGATGACACCCTTCTAGGTCCGAATGGAGCAGATACGCGGCGTTTTCCCTGGCGCGGCTGGCTTTCCTGTCCGATGCAGCTGTGCTCGAGGCGACGGTTGCGAATATGGTTCAGCGTGGCTGCGGCCGGGAGGACAAAGAACAAGAAGAGGACGAGGGAGGAGTATCAAACCCCACCAAGACGACAGGAAACACGGAACATGGGGAGCAGCAGGGAGTGGAAAGAGGGAAGGGGGGGGAGGGCAAGGATGTGGCCACAGGGTACTTGGTACTCGGTTCTTGGCTTCGCTTGCTACGAAGTAGTTCAATGTACGATGTACACAGTAGCTAGCCACTTAACTTAGTTCACTCGCTCGTACGGGCAGCTGGGGCGGACTACCTAGACAGTGGGCTGGGTTTGGGTCTTTGGCCGACACATCTAGTCCCATCCGAGCCAATGAGATGGCTTGGCAGCCTTCATCGTCCCCACAGCGAGCTCTTTGACTCGTTCCACAGCGGTACTTACAGGGATGGATGGCGAGTCTCATACCGTAGTACTGCGTACTGCTATCAATCCCGGAGGGGCGGGTTTGCTACGGTCAGTCGATGTACATTGATGATGTGAACAGATGCAAGGGTGCTTGCTTCATTCTGCTGGCCGGATGTGTCCCCTGGACGCAAGGCGGCGCCGCGACTTGTGACGCTGAATCTTCCGTCATCGAGCACCGTCTGATCAAAGAACCAAACGCCTTGGCCGTGTCCCAAGGCCATGGCTACAGGATGGGCAAATGCGCCCGACCCATATTATCAGCGAGTGGGCTCGCAGCGGCTCGCAGTGGTCCGTGTGGAGGAGCCCCCGTCTGTCACCCGCTTATAATATCCGTATACACACAGTGACTACGGATACAGCAAATGACAGCAGAGGAGTGGGTTTCTTGACGAATCGGCCAATCCATCTATCCGGTACCTGGGACGAAACATTGGAGACGGTTCGGTCCCAAGCAACGCAGCTGTCTGATATGGATATGGGCAGGCTCGGGGCTCTGCAGGCCCTGCTACCCGGCCCCCAATCGCTACGAGTTAACGCGATCGACTTATCCGACCTTTGGAACCAATCGAAATTACACACCACACCACACAGCACCGCCGTGGCCCATCGCCCATCGCCCGCCCCCATTGGGGGGTGGCATGGGGTGGCATGGCATGGGGCATGTCCAACTGACTGATGCGAGGGACAGCAGGGGGTCGTTGCGCTAGCGCTGCAACGCCGTCCATGCTCCGTTCGATTTTACACATATTGTCTTCGGTGACTCGGTGTCTGCTCCTGCAAGTGCCTGTTGGCCATTTCATCCATGTGAAATGCTAGTCAGTATTGGCTACTTTTTCTACTGTGCAAGTTCATAGTAGTTGGGCAGTTATCCTATCGGGATCGCTGCCACTTTCCAACGTCTTTATGACGTGGATCGGAAACTCTGTGTGGGCAGCTAGCCGGTGCCTGGCGCGCGCCACATACACAGCACAAAACCGGAGTACTAAGTCGGATGGTTCGATGTATCCGTACTTTGTCACAGTAGTTAGTTACTAGTTAGTTGGTTGTTAACGGCGCCGCAGTGCGGTGCGGTGGGAATCTGGAACCTTTGCGGTTACTTCAACACGTCGCCATCTTGCTTTCATCCCATCTCATCATGGCCGTAGCCTTTAACAGACGGCGTGGCAGCCGTGCTGTGATGTGCTGTCTGTACACGGTAGCTTATTGACAGGACACGTTTTGACAAGTCGGGTGCAAGGAAGCACTGCCGCACATGTACTGTACACAGTACTCCGTACTTCGTAGTCACTTACGTTATGCCGCCACCGTTGATCGATTGATTGATTGACCGATAGGTAACTTACGTAGTTAGCGACTCCGTTACGTACTGTGCACACGCTCCGAGGCAGTAGGCGAGAAAGACCATTTCATCGACGTATCGTCAGCGGTCACCCACGTACGTACATGGTACCGAGCAGACGGGTCATCGCACGGGTTCCAATAGAAACGATGCATGCAACCGAGTGAAACCGCCGTAACGCTGCTTGCGGTATCCGTATATGCCATCACAGCACGGCAGGTTGCATCTGTATAAGCGACAAGACAATGGAGCTAGTTAACTTATTAGTTGACTAAGTTAGTTGACTGTTGACACGGCAGGTCATCATGGCCAGTGGACTTGTCGTTTTGGTGGATGCAATTAACCCTAACCCCCCCCCGTCCCTTCCTCCCCTACTGCGCGTGGTACTCCATCCAGGGTGATTGTCTGGGGCCGAGATTAGCCCTACAAAGCGCTCCAATCTCCAGGAACCCAGGGGACGAGATCCACCTGCGTTTGCCCATCATCGTACGACGTGACCATGTCGCATGCAGGGTATTTCCGAGGGACCCCCGAGTCGGCAGGTGGCTTTTTTTGGCTCATGCGTGTCTCATTCACCAGCTCGTCAACTAACTAGGAAGTAACAGCAGTTACCGTCGTAGTACCACAGTACTCCGTACACCATCAGTCATCGTTACCAAGAATCTGGCAAGGAACTGCCGCCCGGCGCCGGTGTGGTACCCTTCTGTCGGACTGGCTTGGCTTGGCTTGGCTTGGAATTTGGAATTGTCTTTCACCAGCCAGCCATCAATCAGCCCCAGCAACTGCTGGTGGCGGATAAGTTAACTACGTCTTGTGCGCCCGCCATTCGATGAATCACCCAAAGAATCATGCCAACTGACTACACAGTATTCCTTCGCACAAGCCGCCGGCAGACAGCCGATGCGACCAGTCAACCGTTCGTGATCTGCTCGGGGGACACCATGCTATCTATACCTGCCAACGTATACCTGCTATACCTGCTATACTGTGTACCTGCTATAACGTTATAGCATGTAACGTTAGGTACCCGCTATACCTGCTACTACGGAAAAAACATGCCTCGGCCCTCGTCGAACCATTGCATGAACCCCCCCCCCGTTGCCCGTCTCATCTTCCCACCGCACGCGCGCTGACACAACACAACTGTCGGTAGGCCGGCTTGCTTTTCCACGTGCCGCTTGTTGAGGTGCTACCGAAAAGCAGCTGTTCTACCGGCCCGCGCCAAGCCAGCCAGCCAGCCCTGGTGAGTCTCGAGCAAGATACTTGTATCAGTCGGGAAGGGGGGGGCAACGACAAGTTATCCTTCGGTTTGCGACACCACTTGGTTAGCGATACTACTCGGTTACAGTGGTCATAACATCCAGCGTCGCAAACGCATCAACGATCTGCCAAATTGTCCGAACATGCCCACCAGGTTTGGCCGGTATCATAGGCACGTATGTCACAATGATCCGACCACGGACAGTTGTAGCACTCCATCACGCTATTCAAACTATCGGTGTGGAACGCCATTGTCCGTCCGGGTGTTGCATCCAGACTTGGAGAATGCCGGGGTCTTGCAGTAGGTCATGCAGCAAGCAGGTCATGCAACAGGTCATGCAGCAGGTTGCTGTAGATCTCGCCCCGGAGCGCTTCCAACACGACAGTTGCGTTCACTAGTTGTGCCCCTTGGGGACCGTGGTGCCTGATAACCGAGACTCCTCGACTCTTACTACCGAGCACCGAGCAGCGATCAGTGAGCACAGTACACAGTATGCTGGCGCGCCAGAACCTACCGAAACACGCCGCAACTCTATCCGCATGTAACGCATGGGGGGGCAAGGAAGGTGGGAAAGGTGGTGGTGTCGTGTCAAACTTCGCGAGGAACGACAGCAAGTCAATCTGAGTTTCGCCGTCACGGAATGCTTATTAGTTCAAAGATGTTGCCAGGTGCTCGGTGACGCATGTAAAACATCACCTGGACGTGATGTACATCGCATCAACCGAACACATCAACATGGTTTCTCACACGGGCCTGCTCGGGAAGGATTCGAACGAGCTTTGAACACCCAGCGTGTCTGGAACGGGCCGGCCGATACCGAGCACACATGGCGGGTGTCCTGAAGTTGTTGACCCCCTTCGCGGCTGAGCGCAACGGCACTGCTATCACCACTCACCAAGTTATGACGACCTTTGCAAAGTCTTTGCATCACCATGTGTGAAGGGATGGGGGAGGGGAAGTCGGTTCCCATGGCACCGGTAAGGGACCCTGGCCCGGCAGTGTGTAGATGCATGCGATGGATGGGGGGTTACTTACAGAAGCTTACGGAGTACGTCGAGAACTAAGTTCCGATTCTACTACGTAGGCCATTCCTCACGATGATGTCTATTCCGTACTCGTCCATTCGCCCGCACGCGCGGGCATGCCACGCGCCAGAACGTATTAACCCCCCTCCCTGGCTGTTGAGATCCCTCGCCCAAGACGACGCCGAAACCGAAACCAGCGCGTGGTATCCCGTCCGTGTGCACGCGGCAGTTGTCGTCTAGCTTTGCCCCAAGGTTTCGCAGAGAACAAGTCAAAAGTCGCCGCCGCGAGCAGCTTGCAGTGGACGTCCGGTAGAGCGAGTTGTAACTGGCGTGGCTACCTTACCTCCCACGTGCGTGGCAGACGGTGTTGCTCAAACCCGCTCGCTTCCAATTTCCATCTGCCAGCCGGTGGTGAACCGTAGCAGCTCGGCGACCCGTTGTGACACCTCATCTGCGTCACCGGGTGGTCGCTTGACCTCGGGGTGACTGTATCTGTGTGTATGATGTATCATATAGCTGGTGTCTCGCTCGACTGGGTTTGGCGCCAGCATCTGCCATCCGCGAACAGCCCGACTACGTTTGATCGTGGCAGAGAGGTTTTCCAAGTACCACACAAACTCTCCGTGCTACCTGGGTACTGTGTCTGCCCGGCCAGTGCTGTTCCGGCTCGTCCATGTCCCCTCCCCTCCCTACTAGGGGCGTGTGAAGTCTACCACTAGTTTATCTGCCGTCTGGCCCTACCGCTGGACAGTCTTGGCCGTGGATCTCCTGTTGTGTGAGGTATGGATCACGTTGCAGGACCAACCGACTACCATCATCCGGTAGACATCCCTTGCCAGTTGGGGTTGTTGCGACTGCGGCCCTCGCACTCCCCGAGTCGGAGCAAGGGGGTTGCCGTTACGGCTACCGACCCTACTTTATGATATACGGCGCGAGGACATGCACCAATTATGATAGGTTACTGCGACGACACGCCGCGGTCACAAGCGAGCAGGCCCAGCCGGGTCGTACAAAAGGTGTTTGACGCGGCTCTCCGTCGCAGCCACTGCAGGCGCCGTCACCGTCACCGTCGCGGCCACCGTCGTCGTGTCTGCATGTCTGAGGCAGATTGATTGCCTGCATGAAAGCGTTGAGATCGAGCATGAACGGGTGCCACGTGGGCCCGAAAACCCACGCAGTTGTCGAACCAAGGATTCGCTCCTGCGAAATTCGTTCGCGCACAATGCAGTTTGTGTGTTGCGGTCCTCCTGTGGCATGCTTTGGCCTGTGGCGTTCCGGTCCACTGCCGCCGTTGTCTCGCAACCGGGGCGAAAGTAGAATGTAGAATGCGGTGACCGTCTTCAGTGGCCGTCGCCGACGTTGTGCAGGTCACACTCATCTCGAGTTACGTACGCGGCATGGAGTCACCATGTTTAGATCGCCCGAGCCACGTACGAGTTACGATGGGAAGAGCGTGAGCTGACTGCGGACCACGGCTTCGGGCTGCGTGGGCTGCGAAACCCCTGGCTTCCTTGGAGAGTTTATGGATAGTACCCGATAGCCATGTGCAGGGCTGCTTCGTAATCTGTGCTACGTCAAGATGCGGTTTAATGTGATGTTCGGGGGGGGATGGCAAATGCCACTCAGTGTCCTAGACCAGAGTATTATAACGGTAGCTCGTGCTTTCAGGAAATCAACGTCCATGTCAATTTCAACAGGCGAGTTCATGAACGAAAACTCCATCAGCCGTGGCCGCTCGGTTCGACATGTACAGATATTTGTCGCCGGCGGATTTTGGAGTGGGCACAATAGACCCCCCTTACCTTACCAGTACTACCTACCTGCTGGGCGACATGCTTAATCGCAGTCAGAGGACCGTTTCCAGGTTCGAATTATGCAAGAGATCGTGTAAGCTACTTACTATCCGTATCCGTACCGACACCCTGATGATAGTAAGACACTGGGATTCGTAACAACACAGAGAGCCATGGACAACTAACTAACGACGTGACAAGCTCTAACTGCTCGAGCGAAGCTGCTGTCCTGTCTTGATCTGGTTTCGCTACTGTGTCACTTACGCCAAACATAATCCCGAATTTAGACATACCGTGTTTAGGCTATCCAAGGTCATCGGGCCAGGTTACGATTACCTACACAACTTGACAGTCATTGCAGCACGGGCACTCACCCGGGGTGAAGAAGCTGCTATATTCCCAACGCTACCACCTTGTGACAAGAAACACAGAGTCGGCGTGGGTCTTTGCAGATGGCGCTTGATCGAATGTCGACTGAGGATGAGTTTACATCTCCCCGATATCAGTACGTGTGTTCACAGACCTCGACAATGTTGAAAGTGCTCGATTCGACACACCCTTCGTGTCGACACGTACGGATGAACCCGGCCTCCAGCAGGCTCAGGCTTGCTGCAAAGGGGACAACGACAATCATGCTCGACTGCAGAGAGGTTCGGTAGAGCATGATATCCAATCTAGGACCACCTGCCTAAAACCGAAACTCACCACTCCGCGGCCAAAGCTAAGGTTCACGAGGAAGCGTGCATCAGTGTAGTGTCTGATATGGCTCGTTGTCTGTCTCTGTTAGGAACTTGGTCGAGAACAAGACTCGTCGTTAATCTCTAGCTTCTGCCCAAGCTCTGGCTCCGGCTTAGACTTCGGTTGCGGTGCCAGAATGACCGACGGACCACTTGCTCGGACAGCCCAAGTGACACAAAGTCGCGCGACGAATCGTCTGCTACCTGTGGCCAGGGCAGAAAGATTGCGAGGCAGGACCTTTGCTAGAAATATGAGAGGTGTGCGATGCCGTCAACTTGTCAAGATCCAAGCTCAACCTCACTGAGAGACTATAGGTATCTCGAGGTTGTAGCATTGCCACGCAGGGCTCTACCGGTACACAAAACACGGAATTTGCGAGAACAAAACAACTAATGCGTCCCACTACCTAGTTATCCCGAGTTGGCTTGGGAGAAATCCCATCCGCTTCAGTCTACACGTGGCCTGGTAGAAATATCGAGCTTATACTCCTTCTGTCTACCTACCACCAACACTCACACGCCCGGCATGTAGCGAATCATTGCTCATGCACGCTTGTGTTGCGCACATATTTCCAGCTAGCACCGCATGGATTTCTCGCAGCCCAGTTCTACAGAGTTGACGGAGCGGTTAACTAGCAGTGCAGGTATAGTAATGCCTTCGGGGGAGATGAACAACCACCAACGTATGTTGATCTTGTTGTACATACATGTCCCTGTCCCAAGCTACCTCTTACCTCTACCCCAAGGCTCATATTTCGATCGAACGCAATCGTTCGACAGCAGAGTGCCGTTGTAGATAGGTACTGTGTGTGTCATGACGTCGCGGGAACCTCCGTCCGGACGCGAGTCTCCAAAGCATCTAGAAGAGTTGAAGAAAAGGCAGTGCAGGAACCTGAAGCACACCACCACCCCTGCCATACGACGGGGAACCTGAACTACTTCGTACACGAGTGCAATCACGGTCTACTATGTACGTGACACAACGCTAGTGGGGGTCGGAAGGGTAATACTAGACTGGAAATAGGTTGCACAGGAGCGGCGGCGAGAGCCTACTGTGTAGAGGCGTAATGAAGGAAGCGGAAATATAAGATGTTGGCAGTTGGCCTTGTCAAGCATTGATTATTGGCACATGTCGTATCGAAAAATCTTCGTACGTTCGTCATTGACCCGTTACACAAAACCTATTCGTGACTTGACTCGTCAACCTGCACCAGCACATCCGACGTCGGATCTTTCCTAGTGTATCGACAGAATTTGCCGTCTGTTGCTTGGAAACCAAGCCTGCTACGAGTCCATCCCTCCGACACCAGCCTTCAGCTTCAGTCATGTCGGCTATACCCCTTGCCTACCGCCTCATGTTCAACTATGTCGAACCCCTATTCGCCGCCTCTGGCGCTGCCATAGCCATAGTCGCGCCTCGGGCCCTTCTGGACTCAACTGTGCCCAGTGTTCCATATACGCCCGCCTTGTCCCCCCTGTTCACGCAGATGTGCGGCTCCTGGCTCATGTTTGCCTTTCACGACGTGGTTACGCTCCGCGTGTACCAAGATATTGCCGTCTGGAAGCACATACTGGGCGCTGCTATATTCAGCGATCTGGGCGACATCGCCAGCCAGATGCAGAGCATGGGGCCGGCTTGGTTCTTCAGTCCCTGGAAATGGGATGCCGCTATTGCAGTTGCCGTCATCTCCACCATCCTCCCGTTCTTGGCCAAGGTTACCTTTGTCCTTGGTATCGGCTTGCCTCGGCCGTCCAAGAGAATCCGGCATGAGAGCAAGGCGCAATGAAGGTCAACGACGTTGACTATGAATTTGATTGGGGGGCCGACAGAGGAGGATTGAATAGCTATGACGAGCTTATACGCAAGCAGTGCACGGTACCAGAACCATCAGCGCTCGTCGTGGTTACACAGTATTCTTACACAGTATTCCGAGCAACGCGTGAGTCTCACAGACGTTGCGTCGGACGGAGGAGCAAGCAATGGTGACTGCATGTATGTATGTATGTATGTATGGAGAAAGAGAGGCGGGATGCGTAGCACGCAACAGCGCGTAACTTGACCTATTAAGTTACCGTGTACGAAGCACGGTTGGTAGTTATGGTACGGAGTATAACTACGGAGTCCCCGTACGTACTGTGTAGATTGGATGTACACAGTATGGATGGATGTATGGATGGATGGATGGATGGATAGATGGATGGCCCTCAGGTTCTCCAGATCCAGGCAAGTCCCTGAAAAAGGTGGGGCTTCTGTACCTACTTACTACGGTAGTTACTTTGACTCCGTACTAAGTAAGTTAACCAGTAACTAACTAGTACTGCACGGAGTACGTACTTCGTAGCAAAAGTACGGAGTATTCCGCACTACGTAACTTGATACGGATACTGATGGGGAATCCAAGGCGGCCCAAGCCGAGACTCGGACTGCGACCGCGATTGAAGACGCATGTTGCAGCTTTCCAGCATCCCAAACGTCGTCATCCGTCAACGGAACTTCACGTCTTCGCTCGTACTTGTGCCCACAAGCAAGGCGCCTGGTCGATTCATCCGAATACTCGAGCGATTAGACCAGCCTGCGACCGATCCGAAGCCCTCTCCATCTGGTATTTGCCTGATTGCCCGGTTGCCCGGTTGCCCGGTTGCCCGCCTGTTCCAACGTTCGAATGGCCTTCGACCTTGCGCAGCTGAGCAGCGGCCGGCCTGCCGACCAGCTTGCGACGCTGCGATCTTTGAAGAACGAAATCATTGGCCACGTGCAAAAAAAGGAGCAATGGGTTCAGGCAGGCGTCTTGCGGCCTCTCGTCAAGATCGTCGAGGCCTCGGCATCTGATTCTAGCTCTACGCGCTCGGCCGATGCAAATCCCAAGGAATCTCACCTTCCCGCGTCGAGACGACTCGACGAAGAAGAGGCCGTGAGGCTTCTGGCCCTCCAGATTCTCGCCAGTTTCGCGCACGCTGGGGCTGCTTTTCTCCAGCCTCTGAACGATGCTGCCGTCTTACCGGCTGTTCTGAACGACGCCTGTCTCCGGAGCGAGCGGCCGCAGGTTGTGCTGGCGTCACTGCGCGTGTTGCGCGCCATCACAGAGGCAGCCGTCTTTGCGCCTGCCCCCTCGCCCGTAAACCGAACCGCTCTCGCCAACACCATCTTCTCCGTCCACCACCTGGAGTCTCTGACACTGGTCTTGACGCAAGCCGACTCCAACCGCGACGTAGCCGCACAGGTGAGCATCGTCGCAAGACTGATTAGCACACTCTGCCTCGAGGAACGCCATCGACTCGCACTAGTCAACTGCGGCATCCTCGATGCTTTAGCGACGAGAGTAGCCAGCTTCGCCGTTGCCGAGGGCCAGGTTATCCCCCGCGCCGAAGAAATTGGACGGATCGATGGTCTGTCGGACTTCATCCCTGCACCAGCCAAGCCCGGTGTCGAGCTATCTGATATTCTTGGTGCCATCGCCGCCATAATTACCGACTCGCCCTTCCGAGCTTGCCGCCTGCTATACTCACCCTCGATTCTCGCCGTCTTCCCTATTACCGATAGCGAATGGGGGCTTTTCCCCAGGCTGTCTTCCGACAACCTCGAGCTGGCTGGGCTAAGACCAACAAGGCAGAAGGAGTTTGAACCCATGGACCTGCTGTTGCCATATACACCGACCCAACTACGGAGTCACAATTCGCACGTCTCTTCGGTCCCTCCCCTAGGCATGCCTTCCTCCAGGGACAGCAGCCTCAATAGCCGCGTGACGTCGAGGTTCAAGACAGCGAATCCACCGTGGAACTCGATGGAGGATTCCTTTGACGCAAGCGGCAGCGAAGAAGACGAGGAAGCCGAGAGCCCCCTGATACCTTGGCTCATCGGCCTGGTCCGATCTCGGACTGCCTACGATGCTCTTACCGCAGCGGCGGTTCTTACGACACTCTTCAAGAGTGGATTTGCCTATAAGACGAGAGAAGTCACCCTGGGCCTCTTGGTGGTTCCCAAATTGCTGCAGCTTCTTGCCACGGCGGTGGCCAAGGTCGATTATGGTGAAGCTGCTGCCATAGACTCCGCCACCCGGTCAAATTGGGACATCATCGAACAGTCGCCAAACACCCTGGCACGCCTCATAACTGACAGCGAAACTCTACAAAATGCAGCGTTCGACTCTGGCGCTGTACAATCAATATGCAAGCTCCTGAAGGGCACCTACGATGTGCCGGCTCTCCCAGACCAGACGCAGCTCTGGTCTCCGCGTACGGAGACCGAGCAGCTGCCCACAGATTCTATAACCGGATCTCGACTGGGCGAGCCGGGGCAGCATCCTCTTGTCGTCCACCGCGTTCGCGTTAGAGAGAGCTCCCTCAGAGCGCTGGGTGCGCTGGCTGCAGGCAAGGAAGAATACCGCAAAGCGATTGTGGACCACGACATGATTCCGTATATGGTTCAGTCCCTGAGCGAGTTCCCCCGGCGACCTAGGCAGTCCAAGGAGAACTCAACCGGCGACGACAGAACCAAAGGGCCCAGCGCCGATGCATCTTCCGAGTTTGGCAAGAACCCAACTGCAGTCCTCACCGCGGCTTGCTACGCTATTCGTATGCTCTCGCGTTCCATCAGCATCCTGCGCACCTCGCTCATGGATAACGCTGTGGCACTGCCGCTCTTCCAGTTACTCCGTCACCCAGACATCGAGATACAGATTGCGGCGACTGCTGTCCATTGCAACTTGTTGACAAATTTCAGTCCAATGAGAGAGGTATATTCTGATCCCGAAGGAAGCAAAAAATTCCATGTACCTGAAACTGACCCGCCGAGTAGATCTTGACCAGAGCTGGCGTTGTGAGAGTGCTTTGTGACCATGCTAGGTCCCAAAACGCCGAACTACGATTGAACGCACTCTGGGCCCTCAAACACCTCATGGTGCAGGCCAGCATGGATCTCAAGAAGAGTTGTTTGGATGAGTTTGAATCGGGCTGGCTGGTGCGGTTGATATGTGATGACACTGAAGACGAAGCTCTGTTTTCGGCGCGGACGAAAAACGACAAGCAATACCCCCAGGGAGTCCCGGGTGAGTTGGAGGACGATATGGAGATCGATGATCAGAGCCAATTTTCTTTCTATAAACCCTGGAGTGAGCGCGTGTCCCCCGAAAGCCGCGTCATTCGTCTAGCCGATGAGAGGCTTGCCGCCCTTCGAGAAGCTGAACTCAACCCTGTGAGGAGAGCAAGACAAGACGACCTCGCCATTCAAGAACAGGGGCTCGGTTTCATCAGGAACCTAATCGAGGGCGCGCACACTGACAGCAGCGTGGACTCGACCAGCCATACCACGGAGATGATCGATTACCTCTTCAACACATTGGGGCAAGATCGGTTCTTTGAAATTCTTGCTTCCAAGTTGAGGGTCAAGTACCTGCATCCGTTCAGCGGTCGACGTGGTACGAGCGGGAGCGAGACGCGCGTGCTTTATCCTCAGGCCAAGATCATCGAGGCCGTGGTGTACATCTTGGTACATCTGGCTGCCAGCGTGCCGCGCCACAGACAACTGGTCATTGCCCAGACAGAGCTACTGAAGTCGTTGGGGTCTCTTTTTGGCAGCCAAGACCGCGAGGTTCGCGTGGCATTAGTCCACCTGATGAACAACCTCTCTTGGCAAGACGATGTGAGCGATGCGCCAGCTTGCTTCCAGCGAGTGGTGGAGCTGAAGAAGTTGGGTTTCGTGGACAAACTTGAGAGTATGGGCCAAAATGACGATGAGCTCGATGTCAAGGAACGTGCCAAGTCGGCGCTCTGGCAGATGAAGCATGGTTATTAGACGGTTCCTCCGATATTGTACATCGAGCGGGGGGGCAATAGACGGACATGTATGATGGGAATCTACTGGGCCGCTAGTCGAGTGATTGACACGATGGATGCGATCACCAATAATTGGGACGTACTTGCCATGAATGATTCAAGCACCGGTTTGGAGATACAGATACAGGACAAGGGTAGCTAGGGATCAACGGCGACTGCTATCGACTCGGGTTGCGATCATGTTCTGCAGAAATCGATAAGCAGGCCTCGCTACTAACTAGCTAGCGATGGCGGTGGCGTTGATCTGGGACTTCAACGACTACGGAGTATGAAGTTGCACATTTGGGAAAGCGGGATGGCAAAGTATACCCCATCACGAGGCCGGTAACTAGTCAGCATCTTTGATGTTGGGATGCGTTCTCCGACGAATGAGCCGAGCCGCCTCATTCACTGTAGTGTCGCTACGGAGTACTGCGCACATATACAGCACTGTGACAATACTACGTATCTCCACGACTCCACTAGCAACGGCTGTACCTCCCCTCTGGGTTGGACTGTAGGTACTTCGTACGGATAGCAAACACGACAGAAGCGATAAGGTTATCCGTAACTACTTACAAAATACGTATAACTAGTGAGGGGGAACCCGAGGCAGCAGCGATTCAACACGGGGCTTCGCTCTAGACCTTGGTCCTTGGTGATCGGGCGGGGCGAAACCGATGTGCCAATGATATGACAGGATGGCAAGTTGCTTTGCCCCAGATGCAAAACCCGAACAGCCTAGCCTCTTTGAAGCTCGGTCAAGCGTCTTGGTCACAGAACACCACTTCGGATCTAATGACTGGCTGATATCCGTACGGAGTAGTTAACTGACTAGGAATGACATGACTTCCTCGCTGCAGGGATGAGTAGACACGAGTCCAGTGGCTCCACAACTCTGATTAACGGCGGTGCGATGATGCCTGTGGCAAAAAAAGAGAAAGAAACAAAGAAAAAAAGGAACAAAGGAAACAAGTAAGTTAAATACTTGAGTAAGGTTTCAGTTGGTAGCATGCATGTCATCAAGTTACGTAGTCGCCTAGGGCGGCGACTAGTAAGTAGTAATAATAAGGGTACGGAGTAGTTACGGATAGTTTACTCGATAATTCGCATAGCGGCCTGTCTGCCTGCCTGTCCCAGAAGCCTGGCAAATACAGCCGCACGACGCCCCTGGACCGACAAACGGAGCACATCTGCACTTGCCAACGGGGCACGGCATTTGCTAGTTGGGTAGTCTTAGTCAACTAGTGTGTAGTTGGGTCCTTCAAGTACTTCGGCAACCCATACCGCGCTTGCATCATTGTCGCACATTGCACTCATGAAATCTGTTTCTCGCCTGTTGCAAGTTGTATTTACGCCGTCGTCCGCTGTCTTCATTGCTTCGAGTTACAGGCCCCTGCAGCTGGACGGATAGCCTTGCGGATAAGCGCCTTTGGAAAGTCAACATTGTACCTGGCATCCCTGGGGGTAATCGATTCTGCCCGCGCCTCCCTTGCGATTTGCGATAACTTAGGGTTCGTTCCCACTCGACCTAGGCAAAGCGGCTCTGGTTTGGCGGGCTGATCCGAAGCGGCATTTCTCACGAGCCGCTCAGTTGTCGCCTCATCTTTACTTCTTACCACCACAGCCCACCCCCCAAAGCCCCGCGCTGTGACAGACAGCTGCCAGCGAAGAGCACACTGCGCCGATAACAGAGTATCAGGATGCTTCGGGGACCATGTTGACTTCGTCTCCCATTGCACCCAAGTCAACGAGCGCATCACCTCGCACCTTCCACTATGCTGCACCCAACCGCTCCCCTCACCAGTCGCCAATGGTCACGGCTGGCCTCCCACGGCGACAGTCAAAGCATATGGTTCTGCAGCACTCGCCCTCGGGTTCTGGCTTTGTTGGCCTAGTAAAATCCCCGTTGCAGCCGCGCCCGAAGCAGTATGTGGGTGTGGATGCCGCTACACAATACTCACCTATGGAGCCCTTCGATCCCGCGGTGCGCCTCCAGGGCGTGAGCACCTCCAGCATCGGCGATGCCGGTGCACATATCCAACCACAGACGACGCCCGCAGCATCTTCGCAACCCGGTCTCCAGCCTTCTGCGCCCGAACCCAATATAGCACCCATTAACCCTAACGTGGCCGCCCAGCCGACGACACATGCGCTCTCGCCTGCCAAAAGGCGCAACTCGCAGGACTCCTCCCAGGGCGCCGCCGACTCTTCGGCCTCCGTTGTGACGCGCAGCCGTCCCAACTCCCCAAAGCGGTCCAGACCATCACAAGCTCCTCCCAAGGCACTGCCTCTGAGATATGAGCTGTGCGACGTCGAGGACATGGTGGTCCTCATCGCGAATATGCTCAGCGAGCTTATTGAGACCAACGACGCCATCGCCATGAAAAGTGGCCATTTGACCAGGTTTCATTCCAGGTATGTGCAACCCCGTCGTGTTCCTACCATGTGCATACGTGCTAACTCTTGCCGCAGAACGGCGCCAGGTATTTCGGTGCTGGACTATCTACACCGACTGGCAAAACACGCAACGCTCACACCTCCTCTCTTATTATCCATGGTGTATTACATTGATCGTCTTTGCGCATTATATCCGGACTTTACCATCAACACATTAACCGTGCATCGATTTCTGATTACCGCAGCGGCCGTGGCGGGAAAAGGATTGTCCGATTCATTTTGGAACAACTCCTTTTACGCCAGAGTCGGAGGAGTCAAGGTGGCGGAGCTGAAGCTGCTGGAACTCGAATTTTTATACCGGGTAGATTGGAAGATAATCCCCAACCCGGAGGTCCTGGTAGCCTACTTCAAAGGGCTGGTAGAGCGCTGCCCGGGGTACGTATTGGAAGGAAGTCTAGCTGCTGCGGAAGATCGAAACATGGACTCGGACGACTCGGACGATGTAGACGAAGATGACAGCGATGATATGTCGAATCAGGAGCAGGAGCAGGAGCAGGAGCAGGAGCAAGAGCAAGAGCAAGAGCAAGAGCAGGGGCAGGAGCAGGAACCGGACCATGGCCAAGGCAGGGGCCCGGGCCCGTCCCAGGAGGGTGCGAGCGAAGGCACTGGCCTACTTAAGGATCGTTAATGTTACCATCGATGGAAACTTATCCGTGGCAACGGTGGGTTTTGGTTTGGAGTTCACAGGCGAACTGGGTAACTAGGCATTGCGATATGGGGTTGAGGGAGTATGGGCTATATTCGTTCATGGGGGAAAGAGAGCGATACGAGATATCATCCCGCATTTTTTGCACGCCGCCAGGTTTATGAGACAGCAATACCCAAAGGCTATATGAAGTGCTATAGATTGTGCCGAGAAGGCGGGCATAGTTTGAAGTACCCCGTATACGTCGAGTTGTTGGCATGCAAAATACAATAAATGTACCAAAGGGCTGTTGTTGTTACTTTTCTGTTAGCTGCGGTCAAGACGATGTTTCAAGCACAAGTCTGAATGCATTCCTCACCCTGTTGAAACTAACAAGGGATGATCTGGGGCATTTATTAGTACGAAGTGACTAGTTACTCCTACGTAGTTAACTAACTAGCTCTTCTGGCATTGGGAAGATGGTCCGTGAAACTGGAACTCTAATTACCTAAGGTATCCATATCCGTACTCCGTATCCGTACTACGAACTAAGTTATCCTAGTATCGGCCGAACCCGTCCGCCATTCGCCGCATCCTTCTCATCCCTAACGTTAACTAACTACCCCCGTTGTACCCAGCCTCCGACAGCAGCACCAAAAACACTCTTGTCCATCTCTCTATCTCTTGGATGCGTTCCAGATGAAGTTCTCAAACCTTTTCCGTGGTGTCGCGGCCTTGGCTTGCGCCAGCCTGGCCATTGCTGCCGAGCGAACCGCAGCCATTTACATACAGCCCATCTCGACCTCGCCGCCCACACCCGAGCTCCTGGCCGAGATTACCTACGATATCCCATCGCCCGCCGCGGTCGCCACTCCTCCGTCTGCAGAAGTGACGGCGTTCGAGTTCCCCTCCCTGCCCGACGACGTGCGCACCTTCCGCGTCGGCGTGTACGACCCTGCCATCAAGACGTGGGTCTCATCCACCAGCGTGGCCTCGGTCGCCAACTTCGACAAAGGATACGCGCCCAACTTCCTGCTGAGCCTCGACGACAAGGGCGATGTCGTCAGCGCCGCGCTCCGGGGCGTCAAGATCGACGCCGGCCACACGCGCGACTTTGGTCCCAGGGCTGTCTTGCTGCCCAGCAGCAAGGGCGCCCAGGTCGAGCTCAACAAGCCCGTTGTGTTATCGCCGCAGGGGAAGAAGATCGCCGAGGAGCCCGAGAAGTCCTTTTTGCAAAAGTCAGTGTTTTCTGTCACCAACTGCACCCTGGGGGGCATCTACGGAGGAGTCATTGCTAATGTGTTGCAGGTATTGGTGGGCAATCGGTATTGCTGTCTTGATTTCGTTCACTACTGGTGGCTCAGACAGCAAATAGGTAGACGCTTTGGAGATGTAATGGAGTCGTTATATATAAATGAACGTCCCCCCCCCCCCCCCCCCCCTCCCGCCGCCCCAACTCTTTGTCTACATGCTACGCCGGTCAAAGTCTAGGCCTGGTGGTTACAGTGCGCCGTCATCCTCAAGAGCTTACTCGGCCAACCTGTTCGTATCTCGAAAGGACTCGGGGGCCACGGCTCCAAATCGTTCACGCCTAGCCATGCCGTCCTTCCTCGTGGAGTAGCAATGCTTGTTCGCTGTGTTTGCTGAGAATCGATCAAGTATAATATGGTATCGCCAACCTGGACCTCTCAACAGCCAAGTGGGAGCCAGGTAATATGTTTCATTAGTTATGCAATTCATGATGGGGATAGGCCTGCTTTCATCCCGCCGGAATCGACACGATGCACCCAAGTCACCCAATGCCAGTCACGGAGTAACTAGACTACTTACGGAGGACTTCGTAGCTTCTTCGTATTGCCACTTGCACTGCTAATAAACAGAGCTCTTATCGCCACGTGATTAGACCCGCTCTAGCCCAGCAGAAGCTTAGCGCCCGCGGTTACCTAGCTAGATTGCTTGGTTACTGGCTAGAAGTCGATCGCGCTAGTAAACACTCGCAGGCGCAGGTCCAGTTTCCCTTCGCAAGCTGCATGCTGCTGCATCTACTACTGTCGCTGCAACCACCTTTCTTCCCTTTCTGCATCTCACGTCTCACCGTCTCCCATAACATTGCAACGTTTTGACGAACCTGCGCAAGAAGTTTACTTCTCCCATACCTTCATTTTCCGGAACAAATAGTTTCGTTTCACTCCACTTCCAAATCACACCTCACCATGTCGACCGAGAACGGCTCCGCCCTCCCTGAGGAGAAGAAGTTCACTGAGCAGGTCCCTGCCGAAGCCAAGGGCAAGGGCAAGGGCTCTGCTGAGGAGCAGGCTGCCGACGATACCATGGATTCTGACAGTGATGAGGAGGAGGAGGTGAGTCTTTGTCCCGTCAACACTCAGGGCTGTTGCCATCACTTATACTAACTAACATGTGTTTCAAGGTTGGCGAAGGGTACGCGCGCGCGCGCATATGGCCTAGAACATGCGTAAATCGAGCCATTGACTGATTCTGCGATTTACAGATGCCGGCGCTGATGACGACGACAACATGGATGAGATCGACCTGAACAACATTGTTGCGGGCGGTCGCCGCACCCGAGGCAAGGTCATCGACTGGGCCAAGGCTGCCGAGCAGGTCCCCGCCGACGAGGACGAGGACGACGATGACGATTTCGAGGAAGCCACCGAGAAGGACGAAGACAAGATGGATGAGGACTAGACTTGTTGTCTTTTTCCATCTCTACATCATCTATGCAGATCATGATTTCCTCGGCCGGCCTGTTGGGGCAGTCTTGTCATCTACAGTTCACCTCGGTAGTCGCGGGTGTTCTCTGTGGTGTTTGATTCGTCGCGAAGGGTACCGGCTGTATGGATAGGGTGGCCTTGAACTTGGACATCTGAACGAAGGACCGTACATATGACATGGTACGAATTGCGGCGTTGGGGGTCCACGTTGGCAACGTCATGGCCTTTGCGGATATAGGGCGGGCTTGCATGTGCATACTGACAATGAAGACAAAAGTTCTGAGATACGTTATTTGCGAAACGGGGTTGGTTGCACTCCGAATTTTGCGTCGGCGTTTTGTTCCCGTGGTTTCGTTCTGCAACGTATACGATGTTTGTACGTCAGTGATGTGTCTGCTCTTCCCAATAACAAAGCCGTCGGACCCCTCGACTCTGTTGTTAATGCAAGGTCATGTTGGGTACGCTTGCGGATGTGTCCTCTAGGGTGGCAATTGCACAGCTTTGTAGGAGACGCTGAGCACACATGGCAAGCAATGGCTTCCATACACACGCATGCATATGCAGATGGTCATATCACATGCCCTTCGGGACCTTGCAATTGTACTATGACTGACGTGAACACCGAACGGCGAAGATGCCGCCAACTAATACAGAACATGAAGGTTACACGATGGGGGATAACTTTGGCCCTCATTACTCATATGCCATTTATTACTAATCGCCACTGCGCGGCGAATCCCAGAGAAAGCTGAAACTTGTATTAACAATTGCAAGTGGCCGGTAGTTAGTTGTGTGGGCTGGCTATCAATGGGCGGGTTTGTCATGCCGTGATGATGCAATCCTCAGGCAATTAGCCCATTGGTCGCCCTTGATCGAATACCCCACGGTTTGCCGACATGACGCAGTTTATAAGAGAGGCTTGCCGCCGAATCATGCAAGAGGTTCAAGTACCGGTAGAATTCAACACGAGAGAGATTGTCAAGATCATCCTTGTCTACTTGTAGAGCTACAACTATCATCCCCTGTCTTCAGCCATCATTCATGTTCTCGGTAGCGACTGTAGGCCGACGAACACCGCTGCCCAGAGCCGCGAACACCATCTCGAGGTCACTTACACCAGCATCTTATACCCACGTAGCAAACATGACGACCGGTATCTTCAAGCACTACGACCCCTCGGCGCAAGCGCCGGGCGTCAAGCCGTGGTCCAAGGTCGACGCCGACGCATCGTCATTCAAGCTTCTAGAGCACAAGCGGTCCGTTCACAATCTGCGGGGGCGGGAGGATGAGTTCACGACGGACAACTCTGGGTTTTCGGTACTCAATGCGCCCGCAAAGGAGAAGAAGTTCACCGACGACGGCGCGGTGCGGAGCGGCTACTACGAGGAGGTCGAGTCGCTGCTGCGGCGGCACATATCCGGGATCAAGAAGGTCGTCATATTCGATCACACGATCCGGCGGCGCGCGCCAGATTCGCCCAGAGCGCCGGTGCAGCAAGTGCACGTGGACCAGACGCCCGGCGCGGCCGACGCGCGCGTGCGTCGCCACCTGCCCGCCGAGGAGGCCAAGGAGCTGCTCCAGGGCCGCTACCAGATCATCAACGTGTGGCGGCCGATCGAGAACCCGGCGAGCGACTTCCCGCTGGCCGTGATTGACTGGCGGACCACGAAGCCCGATGACTTTGTGCACGTGGATCTGCTGTACCCCCGGCGCGCAGACGAGTCCCAGGACCACGACGATCGGGGCAAGGAGGTGCTGCCGGACAAGTCGGCGTGGTACTCGACCGAGGGCTACGAGGTGCGCGGCGAGACCATGGCCGTCTCGCCGAACCCGGAGCACAAGTACTACTTCCAGAAAGACATGACGCCCGACGAGGTGCTGCTGCTCAAGTGCTACGACTCGTTCGGCGAGGGACAACCAAAGGGCAGAGAGGGCCTCGCGGTGGGCACGCCGCACACTGCCTTTGTCGACCCGCAGACGCCCAAAGATGCGCCGGGCCGGCAGAGCATCGAGGTACGCTGCTTGGTGTTCTATCATTAGATGTTGCCAGGGAGGGCATTGGCTGTACGTTTAGTCGTGTTGCGTGTATCAAAACGGGTGGTGGCATCATGCGTGGGGGGACGGTATCTGCGTTTAGCTCAATACCAATCATGGAAACTTTGCATCTGGCCTCCTCGTATGTGTGTGTGTGTGCGGCAAAGAAGCGCTATTTAGGTATCGAAAGTGTATTTAGACATGTCTTGGATTACGACGACGACAATTTTTGTCGGGGGGTTTTTTTTTGATGAGACACGAACGCAAGAATACGTAATATGGAATATGCAACGTCGCTTCAGCCACAAGTTTCGGCAGAGTAAAGCCACAGCCGGGATTCATTCGCGTGATCCGTACTCCGTACACCTATCTGGTCACTAACATCCCCCAAAGCCATCCCTTGCTTTCCTTGCGACAAAGGCACCTCCTCCTCATAACCTGCACGAGTCTCCACGGACACACAGCCAGCCCATGGCGTCCAGGTACGTGAATGCGTCCCGTCCCCACCATGAAGTGCAAGCGGCGCGAAACCGCGAACATCCTCCTGTCAATTGCGGTTCCCGCGCGCGCCCCGGCCAAGTGGCCACAGCTATCGGCCACAGCTATCGGCCGGTGTCGTCACCCGCTCCAACAAAGCCACCGGCGCGACAGACAAACCTCGTAGGACCCGTAGGGCCCGCAGGGTCCATAGAGGGGGGGGCGCGTCTGCTCAGGACTGCCAATCGACCGATCCCCTGCCCCGTGTGTGTGTGTGTGTGTATATGTCTGAAAACGCGAGGCCTGCCGACTGACCCCGAGGCAATCCGGTAGATTCGGCGGTTCGAACCTGCACCAGCGGGACTCGCGCGGCGCCCTGTTCGAGGGCTACAACGGCGGCGCCAGCAACGATGCGACGAGGCGCCAGTACTCTACGAGCCCTGGCGTAGGCGGCGGCTACGGCTACAGCGGCGGCTATGCCGGCAGCAATGGAAGCGGTCAGCATTTGGGCGTGGCCGACAACGGCACGAGGGGTGGGTTCAGGCCGGCAACGCCGAATTCAAAGTACGTCTTCCCTCCGACCTCCCCCAAAGACCAAACGACAAGAGCATGGGAGGAGGCGAGAACCAGATCGGAGAGCTAACGACGCGCCCACTGCACATCAGAGGCCAATACGACACAGCTACCCTCGAGGAACTCGAGTCGCAAAACGACGGCCAGGTCTCGGGCATTCTGGACAAAGTAAAGATCCTCAAGACCATGTCGGTGGCCATGGGCGACGAAATCCGCGACTCTTCGGCGCTGATCGACAAGATGAACGACGGCTTCGACACGACACGCCTGCGTCTACGCGGCACCATGAACCGCATGATGGTCATGGCCGAACGGACGGGCGTGGGTTGGAAGGTGTGGCTTGGCTTCTTCGCTGCCGTCGTCCTCATCTTCTGCTACGTTTGGTTATTCTAAGTGCGCGGGTTTGTTTCTCTGTCTTTCGTCGTCGTGGCTCCCATGACGAGCTGCGCTGCTGGGAGGACATGACCACGACAGCATAAGCAGGCGTTGCGGCGTGCATGTCATTGCGAGGAGACGGGCGCCTTTTTCGGGCCCAAATTTGGTATGATGCAACGAGATCAACAATATCCAGGTACACATGGCGAAACACGAGACGGTGCTAAGCGTTATTAGTTGGACTATGCATAACACTACAACTTTGTTCCTTCGTCATAAGTAGACCACATAACTCTGCGGCCTTTTTCGTCTTGGTCCAATCCATCGCAGCAAGGGGGTATCATTGTATCGTAAGGGTTCTTGTTCAAGACATGCGACTTGCTGATGTCCATCAGCCGCGCGGAGGAGGGAGGCCGAACCGAGGCGGTCCCTGGCCACCCTGACGTGTGAGTTGTGGACTGCTTCCCAACATGCTGTCGTCGAGGAGATCGCTGAGCGCAATACTATTGCGCGTCGCGTCCGATCGGGCCAAGCTGCCCCGGAACCTAACTCTCTGGGGAGCGCGAGCCGCAGCAAAGCTTATCTCGCCAACATCTTCGTCGCTCATCGAAGCCTCGGTGTCCGTATGCTCGTAGCCTCCCGCGCTATCAGCTTCGGGGATGTCGTCATCTAGATTGGCCTCCATATTCATCTCGCCTTCGTCGTTGACAACAAGGTCTTCCTCCTCGATTATCTGTGCCTGGTCTTCGTCGTCGACGTCGTCTTCGTCGCCGTAGAATCCAGCTCCATTCCCGCCGTGGGCGGCATTCTCTCGGAAAGGGTCGTCAGCCTGACGCATTCGCTGCGCCATAAGCGCCTGCTGTGTCCGGGCGGCTCTTTGCTCAGCGTCGTCTTCTGTCTCGTCGTCGTCATCATCGTCGTCATCGTCGTCGTCGTCGTCGTCGTCGACGACATCCTCGTCTTCGCCGTCTACGCCAAGTCCGAAGTCGCCCTCGGGGATGTCTTCGTCAAGGTCGCGCGCACCATCCAGCTGCACGTCATCCATGCCATCTTCGCCGTGCTCATTTTCCAGGGTGAGGTTTCCGTTTTCAGCAGCTTCCGCTTCGGCGAGATCTTGGGCTAGCTGTTCACGTCTCATCGCCTCTTGATGCTCCTCTTGTTCGCGACGCTCCTCGCGGATCTGGTGGAGCGTCTTTGGGATACCCGGCGGCTTGAGCCAAGTGCTGCCGAAGTGGGTAACATTATGTAAGCGACGTTCGAGGGTCTGTTCGTCGGCTTGCAACCGAGCAAGAGGTGATCGATCGATGAGGTGGGCGTTGCGCCGCTGGGCCTGGCTCTGAGGGCTGGCATTGGCATTCTCTTGATTATGCGGCGTCTCATACACCGAAAAGGGGTTTCGCGATGATGTGTACCATAGTGAATGAGACTGTTTAGTCGTATGCCGTTAGCTGCGCGGATACGGTGCAACGCGAGGCAATGAAACTTACATCGCGCGGTGCAATGTCTGGGAGCAGAGAGAACATATCGACGACGTGTCGGTGATATGGAGTACTTGTAGTTAGCAGTAACCCAGCCTGCGCTCAGTAACCGTTTGGGGCCCTGCAGTGCTGATAAATAGGATGGCGTGATTGATTGCGACACGTAACAATTGCGCATACTGTTATGGTGTGAGGCGTCTCCGATACAACTCAACTCCTAACGTTGTGTACGAATTACAATTCAAGTTGCGCGAATGTCAACAACCCCTCCAAGAAACCACACCGCCTGCCTATATCGAGAGACTGCCAAGCTCATGTAACCTCGCACAGACCGTGATCGACAAGGATCATTCATTATGGGGTCATCTGGGATGCACACAATGTGGGGTCCTGGGAGGGGGGGAACGGCCTGGTCAAGATCCTTGTCGTGCCTTTTCGGCCGCCTCCGACACTGGAACAGTACGACAATAATTTTACGAGATGTCGCTTCCGAGGTCGCTAACTACTGGAACGGGACCGATGGGTAAGGTAGGTAATAAGAAATGATGGATGTTTCCTGTGTTCAAGTGAACGGCACTTCACCATGTGCGTGTGCGTATGCGTATGTACGTGTACAGGGCGTGTACAGACCCATCAACAAAATGATGTACATGATATCGCATGCGCACGTGTTGCTGCTCACTACTGCGCGCTCTAACGCCCGCGCTGCGTAGTGACTTGCACGTACTGAAAGCCATTGCTTGCTCGTTAAACTTTGTAGATTTGACTAGTTAAGTGAGTAAAAAGAGAGGGTGTGGGATGGAGGAACTGATGGGTTGTCAAATGATTCAATTGCTATCGTGTATCATCTTCGACTTCGGGCTCCAGGCGCCGCCGATGGAACGGTCCGTTGTAGGACATTGGGATGGATTTCTATAAGGTAATGGATTCATAGCACCCTTGTAGCATGGCTGTGTTCGCCTTCATAGTACTCCGTAATTCAAGCCCTCTCACTAGTATCAACCACTCCCTTCATTGCCGCACCCGACCAGCCCCTTCTTACCAATAGAGGTGGAAAACTTGCAGCAGGAGGACATCTCATGGCACGAGGTCCGTAGTTTAATCATCTAGAAACGCCCGGCTCGACTCAACAGTTCGATCATGTCACGGTTAGGTGCAAAGATTGAGAGGCCTTGCTGACAGATCGCCCGCAAATGACTTGTATCGCATTGACAAAAGTACCGTACACGTAGTACGGATAGTGTACAGACACAGCAAATAACTACTCCGTACTCCGTATGGTAGGTAGGGTTGATAGTGGAGAGCTTGGACAGATCACGCCAGCGGGAAAAATCGGAGGATGGATGAAAGACCTCGGCCGTTTGGCCGGAGACTTGTCTACAGATTAGCTGGAATACGTGGTTCAATTTGTTACCGGTATTCAATAAACGCCCGACATTGAATCCACACAGACAAGGGTCATCTCCATTCTCCATACTTGGTAACACGATGAGATGTTGCCGCCAAGTACGGAGTTGCAAGGGGTGACTGATGTGTACCGTAGTAGAACTGTGCCCCTTGAATCTTGGGCCGATCTCGGTGCGGGTAGAGAGAGGTCTGGAGCAAATCGAACTGTTCAACAGCTTCGAACCAGCAGGTGGAGGGAGGGGGAGGGTGTCGAGCTGCGGGCAACGTTATCACCGGGGCTGACAACAAAGCCTGCTGCTGTGTGCTATGTACGGATACGTAGTACGTACTTCGTAGTCTCTGCCGTGATACTACTCTACTTCGTAAGCACTCCCTTGGGCGAGGTTACGATGCAGTAGCCCCAGGTAGGGTCGGGATACATACTGTGTGCTGTGTAACACACACACCTGCCTCTTACCCCAGCTTACACTATGCAACTCTATGTCCGAGACGCACAAACCATGTAGTGACTGCGTAGATCCAGGCTCCAGCCCCCAAGATGGGTATTTCCGTGGACCATGTTGGACATGCTGCATCCATGGATTGCTGTGTCATTTAGTCACTAACTTAAAATTTAGAGTTTCTCCTTTGCTGTGTTCAAAGTGGTCTTGGATGAATGACGTCGCAGTGTCTTTCTAGCTGCTGGTATGGAGTACGGATACCAGGGCACGAGATGGAGCGGCCCTAATGCATATGATCTAGTTAGACTATCGCCTAGTCAATGCGAGATAAGCCTTTTTCCAGCCAATACGTCGTCTCTGATTTGTTGCAGGATGGCACAGTATGTGACGATTCTTTTACCTGACCGCGGTAGCTTGCAACCACGCAGAAGATATCCACAGTCACGAGGGCGCTGCTGCAGGTCGAGCGAGACGTATCGACCAATAATAAGATGGACACCAAGGTCGTGCGAGTCTGGGTCAATTGCAGTAACTACCCCCAAAAGCCGAGTGAGTCCAATAACTACGAAGTGCCTCGTTCGACTTTGTCATGCGACAACTTGCCCACCTAACGTTGCCCCTCCAAAGTCTTGATGCACCCTTGTTGGTCACAGTTGTTGATTTACCCAGGCTGTCGTCAATACGAAACTGCTCCAACTACCGACAGCAACTTCAGTACAAATCATCTGGATCGGGAGACGTTAGGCTTAGTTGCATACAGTCGCGACAAGGTACGGAGCAGGCCACCTCGGTTCGTACGTTTGCGACGACAACCGGGCGTGTCAGTAGATCAAAACTAATGGTAGTTACTGTGGTATGCACTTCGTAAGCAAGTAAGTACACAATAGCCTTGGGCGATATCGGCTATGCAGGGGCTGGCTACTTCGTACGTTCGCTCTGTCCAGGGAGAGAGCTTCGACTGCGAACCCCCACCAGGATAAAGGTACTTTGTGCGGATACCGTGTAGTTACTACGTATGATGTTTCCTCGTAACAACCGATCCCATGCAAAGAATAGCGTCATCCTTGCAAGACCCTTGTCACATGCATTTCGTGGCGCGCGCGTGGGTTCTGAACTGAGGGGTTGAAAAGTGTGCCCGTGTTCTCTGGGCAAGTCCAGTGGGATTGATGAATCAGTACTGATGATCATACTAAACACCCATACGTAGTAGTCAAGTTAGTCCCAGAAGGAATGTAACAATCCTAATGAACCGCAAGTAGTGGCTAGTTTGGCTCCGACTAATTACTGACAACGGAGGGAAACATCTCGTCTATGTGCCGTCCGGCGCGGGTTTGAAGTCCGATCAAGCGAACGCAAATGGCGTGTGTGACTTACAGGTGTTGGTGGGTGGAGGAGTAGTGGTGGTGCCCGGGGTCAAAGGTGACACAAACTATAGCTACCTGGCTTGGTAATGAATATTCGTTCTGCTGACCGGCTACGGTAGAGTGAAACCGAGATGTCGACTACGAGTCTCATATGCAGGCCACCACGGTCTGTCTATCCCGTCTCTTCGTTATATATCAATGGCGCTGCCCGTGTAACATTGCTAGACTGTGTAACTAGCCGGATTGACACGAGCTTCAACTCGGATAACTAATACTATTAGTACTGTTACAACAAGTATCCGTACTTGCCACGTAGGTAGCCGGCCAATCACGACGGAGCATTTGCAAATACCCTCTCAACTTGGAAGTCTATGCAGAACACAGTCCCTGTCAACGTCACCGAAATGAAATCCCCATAGCTTAGCCGTTTTGTCTTGACCCCTACCTAGTCAAGTCTGACAAGG
Organism: Arthrinium puccinioides; assembly: GCA_022414665.1. Taxonomy (NCBI): domain Eukaryota; kingdom Fungi; phylum Ascomycota; class Sordariomycetes; order Amphisphaeriales; family Apiosporaceae; genus Arthrinium; species Arthrinium puccinioides. The sequence goes on from JAIUNF010000005.1 coordinate 2,566,879, forward strand.
TTGTTTGAGTGGTTGGTACGTTCGTCGATGGAGCCAAGGCGCTTGTCACTCTGAGGCGCTATTTTGATTGCATCCCACAAAAGTTTGTGTGTCGGGGTCCGTCTCCGGCGTGTCCCTCCCCCTCCCCCACTCTGACGGCGCAAGAGAAGGATGGATGCGGCCGGTTCTGCCACTTGGATTATATGCTTTACATGTTGGCATGAATATTTTTTTCTGGCTACAGCTCCTCAGTCGGAACGCCAACTCAGAACAGTCAGTGCTTGTTGTACCCGGCCCAACCCCTCCACCCCGGCTTGTCCATCCATAAAGTCAAGCCTGTTGCCCACTCATCTCATCTTTTCTCTGCCTTTCCTCTCTTCTCTTGCCAGACCACTCTTCTGTTCGACACTCTTCACGTGTAGAGCCAAGCACCCCCCGAGAGAGTTGATTTGCTACACTAAATACACACAGCGTGGTAACATCTTTGTGAAAGCCGGTGAGTCGCTATATTCTTTCCCTATGCGAATTTGCCAGCCGTGAGTGAGCATGCCGAACCAGGAGACCGACTCTACGACGAACTGCTTGCGTGCCGTTATCGTTATACACATACACACACAATTGGTTCGACACGACGTTCGTGTGGAACGTACGCGCAGTCCGGAGTCCGGAGGGAGCCCAAGGATTCGGTTGTTGCCAGAAAACGTGACAAGACGACATCAAATTGCGATAATGCGAGTGTCGACAACCCCCTCCCCCTCTCCTTCCTATCCGCACCCCGCGATGTATGGACATCCTCCCACCTTCCCCTGCTCTTCCTCCCACCTCTACCGCGCATGACGGTACCTATGCGGTGGTGCACGCGGAAACGAAATGCAGACGTGGGGGTATGTTTTTGGTCCTATCAAGAGGACCGAGCCCTTAGCCCCATGGTCATCATTGCGTCGCGAACGATTAGCCACCGTCCTAGCTTCCCCACGTTTTTTGCGGTTCTGTCCATACATGTCTGGGATTCGGGCTCTCTATGACTCCTGCAACGATCGTCGCGTCTACCGGGCGATTTGGTGCATCGAAAAGGAAAGAGAGTCGCCGACACAGAAGCACGCATTTATCAATAGAACATTGAGCGATTTCCGACGAGGTGGCAGTCTCTGCTCGAGCGAACGGCGCAAGACGCGTTTTACACCTGTGCTTGGTCGCTTGCCGAGATTATTTGCGACAGAGCGCCCAACTCCGATACGGTTTCCCCAGATTAAAAAAAACAACGTTCGCCCTTGGATCGGCTACCCCAGTTATACCTAGTCATCTGTGGCAATTGAGAGTTTCGGCTGCTGATGGCGCTTCTCCGGTACATCAGCATCGAAGCTCGTTATCAATCTAGCCTTGGGTCAATAACCCCCTCTCCCCCCGCGCTTGCTGTACGACTTTCTTCTGAGACCGATACTTAGCAACCCACCCGCGGCACACAACCATCTGGACGACTCTAATTACAAGGACGCGCCCCCTCGACCTGGAACTCGTTGACACACGCGGCTGGCAATTTGTGCACACAAAGACCGATACTGGAGTAGAGATACATCGCTAACATAACATTGATCCCACTCAGATCGTTACCTGAGCGGCGCCTGCTGCTCCTACCGCCGCGTCAGTCTCCCATTCGTGACAAAAACCTAGCCCATCAACCTGGTCGCAATACCAAGCCGCCTAGCATGGGCCTACCTTCCGAGTTCGACGACAGACAAACACACATCGAATCCGAGGCTGAGGCCTACCATCCATATGACTATCAGACGGAGAACAACGGCTCCTGGGCTGGTGCCCTGCCGGTGAAGCAGTACGTCGCAACGTTTTCAAAATCATTGTCGTTTGGCTGACCGACTTCGTCTTCAGAGGATTGTACGACCCAAGCTTGGAGAAGGATGCATGCGGTGTCGGTTTCGCTTGGTAAGAGCCCAGACACACGTGGCGACCGGGGCGATGCTGCTAACACCCCATAGCCATATCAAGGGCCAGGCAAGCCACAAGATTGTCAGCGATGGTGAGCCAAGACCACCCAATCTACAGGTGGAAGAATAATGTGCTAACATGTTTCCAAAGCCCGCAACTTACTTTGCAACATGACCCACCGTGGAGCGGTTGGGTCTGATGCTCGTGACGGTGATGGCGCCGGTGTCATGACATCGATTCCCCACAGGTTCTTCATCAAGAACTTTCAAAACGAGCAAGACATCAAGCTGCCCCCGATGGGTCAATATGCCGTTGGTAACCTCTTCTTCAAGCCGGACGAGGAAACCCTTCAGGAGTCGAAAAGGCAGTTGGAAGATATTGCCGAATCACTTGGGCTGAGAGTCTTGGGCTGGCGAGAACCCCCTGTCGACTCTACGCTTCTTGGTCCTGCTGCGCGCTCCCGTGAACCCACCATCCTGCAACCGTTCGTGGTGCTCACGTCTGCCTACGGCTCCGGCGATGCTCCCGAAATGACCGATGCCGACAAATTCGACGAGAGACACTTCGAGAGACAGCTTTACGTGTTGCGCAAGCGTGCCACACACACCATTGGCTTGCACAACTGGTTCTACCTATGTTCTCTCTCAAACAAGAACATTGTCTACAAAGGGCAGCTTGCTCCGGTCCAGGTTTACCAGTACTACCACGATTTGGTCAACGCCGACTACCAGGCCCATTTTGCCCTGGTTCACTCGCGTTTTTCCACAAACACCTTCCCATCATGGGATCGTGCGCAACCGTTGAGATGGGCTGCACACAATGGTAAGCATCGTGCGTCTGCCCCGGCTTGCGTGTTGATCACTAACCAAGTCTAGGTGAGATCAACACTTTACGTGGTAACAAAAACTGGATGCGTGCCCGCGAGGGTGTCATGCAGTCTGACATCTTCGGCGATGAGCTCGAGCACCTCTACCCCATTGTCGAAGATGGCGGCTCGGACTCGGCAGCTTTCGACAACGTCTTGGAGCTTCTAACAATAAACGGTGTGCTCTCACTTCCAGAAGCTGTCATGCTGATGGTCCCCGAGGCTTGGCAAGGCAATGCTGCCATGGATCCCAAGAAGGCTGCCTTTTACGAGTGGGCAGCGTGCCAGATGGAGCCTTGGGACGGACCAGCTCTGTTCACCTTTGCTGACGGTCGTTACTGCGGTGCCAACCTTGATCGAAACGGTCTGCGGCCTTGCCGCTACTATATCATGGACGACGACCGCATCATCTGTGCTTCCGAAGTTGGTACAATCCCCGTGGAGCCCGAGAGTGTCGTCCAGAAGGGTCGTCTGCAACCTGGCCGCATGCTCCTTGTCGACACCAAAGCTGGCCGTCTGATCGACGATTCCGAACTGAAGGCAGCTGTGGCCAACCGCCAAGACTTCCGTTTGTGGCTCGACAATGAACTTGTTACTCTGCCCAAGGTCCTCAGCCAGATATCGGAGACTATGGACTTGGCTCCTAAGCCCGACTCCACCAAGCTGCAAGAGGATCCCATGCTGCTGGCCTTTGGATACACCTATGAGCAGGTCAGCCTGCTCCTCGCTCCGATGGCATCCGACGAAAAGGAGGCTCTAGGCTCCATGGGCAATGACGCACCGCTTGCTTGCCTGTCGCAGGCTCCTCGTCTTCTACCAGAGTACTTTCGTCAGCTGTTTGCGCAAGTTACCAACCCCCCATCGATCCTATCAGAGAGTCCATTGTAATGTCACTGGAGTGCTACGTTGGGCCCCAGGGCAACTTGCTTGAGATGGACCCGTCTCAATGTGGGCGGTTGCTACTCCCCAGCCCGATCTTGTCCATCCCGGAATTCAATTCGCTGAAGAACATGTCGAAGCTGTACCCTGACTGGACTGCTAGGACTATTGATTTAACTTTCCCCAAATCGGGAGGTGTCGCTGGTTACTTGAAGCATCTGGACTACATTTGCAACGAGGCTACGGCTGCCATAGAGGCCCGGGATAGACTCATCATTTTGTCCGATCGCAACACTTCTGTCGACCGCGTGGCTGTTTCCTCGCTGCTGGCGTCCGGCATGGTCCATCACCACATGGTCAGCAACAAGTGGCGTTCCATGGCTGCCATTGTTCTCGAGACCGCCGAGGCTCGTGAGGTCCACCACATGTGCGTCCTGCTGGGTTATGGTGCCGATGCTATCAACCCCTACCTGTCAATGGAGTGCATCATCAAGCTGAACAAGGAGGGTTTGATTCGAAAGAAGCTTTCCGACGACACGCTCATCGCCAACTACAAACACTCGTGCGACGGCGGTATCCTCAAGGTCATGAGCAAGATGGGTATCTCAACTCTTGCAAGTTACAAGGGGGCTCAGATTTTCGAGGCCCTCGGTGTCGACGATGATGTAGTCGAGCGCTGCTTCAAAGGAACGGCATCTCGTATCAAGGGTGTCACTTTTGAGCTCATTGCCGAAGATGCGTTCCGCTTCCATGAGAGAGGTTTCCCCACTCGTTCCACCGAAGGCCCAACTGGTCTGCCCGAGTCGGGAGAGTACCACTGGAGAGACGGCGGTGAGGCCCATATCAATGATCCCACCTCCATCGCGAACATCCAGGATGCCGTCCGGAGCAAGAACGACAAGTCTTACGAGGCGTACTCGCGCTCTGCATACGAGCAGATCAAGGCTTGCACGCTACGTGGTATGCTGGACTTCAAGTTTGACGAGTGCAACTCTATTCCTATTGATCAGGTCGAGCCATGGACCGAGATCGTCAGACGCTTTTGCACAGGTGCTATGTCTTATGGATCCATCTCCATGGAGTCTCACTCTACCCTTGCTGTTGCCATGAACCGATTGGGCGGCAAGTCAAACACGGGCGAGGGTGGTGAGGATCCTGAGCGATCTCAGGTTATGCCCAGTGGCGATACCATGCGTTCCGCCATCAAGCAGATTGCGTCTGGTCGATTCGGTGTCACCTCGGCATATCTGGCAGACTCCGATGAGCTTCAGATCAAGATGGCTCAGGGAGCCAAGCCCGGCGAGGGTGGTGAGCTGCCTGGTCACAAGGTGTCCAAGTCTATTGCTCGTACCCGCCACTCTACCCCTGGCGTTGGCCTGATCTCTCCTCCTCCTCACCATGACATCTATTCGATCGAAGATTTGAAGCAGCTTATTTACGATCTGAAGTGCTCTAACCCTCGCGCTCGTGTGTCGGTCAAGCTTGTATCCGAGACCGGTGTCGGCATCGTAGCTTCTGGTGTTGCCAAGGCCAAGGCTGATCACATCTTGATTTCTGGTCACGATGGTGGTACTGGTGCCTCAAGATGGACGGGAATCAAGTACGCTGGTCTTCCCTGGGAGCTGGGTCTTGCCGAGACTCACCAGACGCTTGTACTAAACGACCTTCGTGGTCGTGTCGTTGTTCAGACTGACGGCCAACTCCGAACCGGTCGTGATGTTGCCATTGCCTGTCTGCTGGGAGCCGAAGAATGGGGCTTCGCAACAACTCCACTGATCGCCATGGGCTGCATCATGATGAGGAAGTGTCACCTGTAATTACCCCCTCCCCTACAATACCCAAGTTGCGCCTGCTTACATTGATTGTCCTAGGAACACATGCCCAGTCGGTATCGCCACCCAGGACCCTGAACTCCGTAAGAAGTTCACCGGTACGCCGGAGCACGTTATCAACTTCTTCTACTATGTAGCCAACGAGCTTCGGGCCATTATGGCGCAGCTTGGTTTCCGTACCATCAACGAGATGGTTGGCCATGTCGAGGTTCTCAAGGTCCGGGACGACTTGCGCACCAACAAGACCGCCAACCTAGATCTCTCGCTCATCCTGACCCCTGCCCACAAGCTTCGCCCGGGTGTTGCTACCTTCAACGTCAGAAAGCAAGATCATCGTCTTTACGTCCGCTTGGACAATAAGCTCATCTCGGAGGCTGAATTGACACTCGACAAGGGCCTGCCATCAAGGATTGAGTGCGACATTGTCAATACTGATCGCGCAATGGGTACTTCATTATCGTATCAAATCTCGAAGCGATATGGTGAGGCTGGCTTGCCCATGGACACTGTCCATGTCAACATTAAGGGCTCGGCCGGTCAATCCTTCGGTGCCTTCTTAGCACCCGGCGTGACCTTGGAGCTAGAGGGTGATGCCAACGATTATGTCGGTAAAGGCTTGTCTGGTGGACGACTGATCGTCTACCCTCCTCGCAACGCCGTGTTCAAGGCCGAGGAAAATATTCTGGTCGGTAACGTATGCTTGTACGGTGCCACCAGCGGTACCTGTTTCTTCCGAGGTGTCGCTGCAGAGAGATTCGCTGTCCGTAACTCGGGTGCCACCGCTATCGTGGAAGGTGTCGGCGACCACTGCTGTGAGTACATGACTGGTGGTCGTATCGTTGTTCTGGGCAGTACTGGTCGCAACTTTGCTGCTGGTATGTCTGGTGGCATCGCTTACGTCCTTGATATTCACGGCGACTTCCACTCCAAGCTCAACATGGAGATGGTGGAAGCCTCGGAGGTCACGGAACCTAACGAGATTGCGTACCTACGCGGCCTAGTTGAGGATCACCACCACTACACTGGCTCCGAACTCGCGGCCCGTATCCTGGTTGACTTCAACCGAGCTCTTCCCCGTTTCGTCAAGGTTCTTCCTGTCGACTACAAGCGGGTTCTTGAGGAGGAAGCTGCCAAGGCTGCTGAGGCCAAGCGAGCCGAGTACAACCTTCCCATTGTGTCTGGTGTTCAGTCAAAGAAGGATGACAAGCACAACAAGCTTCAGGACATGGAGGAAGCTGTTGGTGACAACGCCGCGGAAAAGAAGCGAGCCCTCGTGCTCGACAAGACCAAGGGTTTCATGAAGTACCAGCGCCGCTCCGAGAAGTACCGAAGCGCCAAGACCAGAACCAAGGATTGGCAGGAGCTTTCTACACGTCTGGACGAGGACGAGCTGAAGTACCAGTCAGCACGTTGCATGGACTGCGGTGTGCCTTTCTGCCAGTCCGACACTGGCTGCCCCATCTCAAACATCATCCCCAAATGGAACGAGCTTGTGTTTTCGGACCAGTGGGAAGAGGCACTGAATCGTCTACTCATGACCAACAACTTCCCCGAGTTCACTGGACGTGTCTGCCCGGCACCTTGCGAGGGTGCCTGTGTCCTTGGGATCAACGAGGAACCTGTCGGTATCAAGTCGATTGAGTGTGCCATCATCGACCGTGGGTTTGATATGGGCTGGATGGTTCCTCGTCCTCCCAAGGTTCGAACTAGCAAGAGGGTCGCTGTCATCGGATCCGGCCCCGCCGGTCTCGCTTGCGCTGATCAGTTGAACCGTGCTGGACACAATGTAACGGTATACGAGCGTGCAGACCGACCTGGTGGTCTCCTCATGTATGGTATCCCCAATATGAAGCTTGACAAGCGTATTGTCAAGCGACGTACCGATTTCATGGCTGCCGAAGGCATCGAATTCAAGACCGGGGTTGCTATCGGCGAGGACATCAGCCTCGGCGACCTCAAGGCCCAGCACGATGCTGTCGTCATCGCAACTGGTGCCACTGTTGCTCGAGACCTGCCCATCAAGGGTCGTAACCTGGAAGGTATCCACTTCGCCATGGAGTTTCTGCACAAGAACACCAAATCTCTGCTAGACTCTGAGCTTCAGGACGGTTCCTATCTTTCTGCAAAGGACAAGCATGTCGTGGTCATTGGCGGTGGAGACACTGGGAATGACTGTATTGGTACCTCGGTTCGACATGGTGCCAAGTCGGTCATCAACTTTGAGCTCCTGCCCCAGCCCCCACCTCAGCGCGGCCGTGACAACCCCTGGCCGCAGTGGCCTCGCGTTTACCGAGTCGACTATGGGCACAGCGAGGTTAAGCAGCACATGGGCAAGGACCCTCGTGAATACTGTATCATGTCGGAGGAGTTTGTTGACGATGGCAGTGGCCGCGTCAAGGGCATAAACACTGTTCGAGTCGAATGGACCAAGTCAGCTTCAGGCGGCTGGGACATGAAGAAGCTCGAAGAAACCAAGCAGTTCTTCCCTGCTGACTTGGTCCTCCTCTCAATGGGTTTCCTCGGTCCCGAAGCTCGGGTTCTTGGTGACGATATCGAGAAGGATGTCCGAAAGAATGTCAAGACGCCTGCTGGCTCTTACGCGACCAACGTTGAGGGCATCTTTGCTGCTGGCGATTGCCGTCGTGGTCAGTCTCTGATTGTTTGGGGCATCAACGAAGGCCGCCAAGCCGCTCGTGAGATCGACTTATACCTTGAGAAGTGCACTAGCTTGCCGGTTACGGGTGGTATAATTAAGCGTACCGCGCAAGAGATCTTCAACGCCACGCGTGTTGAGAACACGGTGGGCGCAACCGCCTAAGTCAATGTTGCGATTTGCTGGATGTACGGTTACAAGGAGTTGTTCGGACTTCTGTGGAGGAAAACGTTGCATGATGACTTGTAGTGATTTATGATACCACGAGCAGAGAAGGCAGGTCGAAAAGAGCTCAAAAATAGGGGGCATGCATGGCATTTTGGTTTCAGGAGTCTGTTCATGACTCTCGCTATTCACATATTGATATTTTGTTCATCTTGTACATAGCTGATTGAACATGGTTTGTTGGAATTCACTAATTTTGCCACAATTACATCTGCAAATGCGTTAGTTATCCGTAACTGGGAGACAGGTATAGTGGTTATAAGGTTGTGTCTGGTCACTGCTAACTAGTTATCCGTTACGTACACAGTAGTAATCCCGGGTGAGACCCTTGTCATGATGGGGATAAATGCCCAGTCGAAAGAAAGGTTGAGCGAGCACGTGTCACATGTTAGCTGTTGATTGGCCAATTAGAGTTGACTCTACGGATAATCCGTACTGTGGTGTGTGATTTATTATCTTTCAAGCTACGGAGTAACTACTTCGTAGAGCGAGAGGAAAGGTGGGGCAGGACCACCGCCCGCCCCGACAACGACAACAATACAATACCTTCAGGACCGAGTACAAAATCTCGATTCTCTCGCACCGGTACATATCGATTAGAACGTAAGGTTATCTCTGAGTTCAAGCTGATCACTGCGCAGAAACTGCACTAGTGCCATGAACATGACTCTGCTAGTAAAATGCAGGGAGTGAGTATCCGTGCTGTTAGTTAGTTAGTTAGTTACCTGTGCTGTTTATTGTTGTTTTGTATCCGTACGGAGTACTCGGTACGACAGGGAAGCGGGGAGCAGGACCGGTAACGTACGAAGTAGGATACCCCACTCAGCTCATTAACCAAGCTTTCTAACTTGGCAGACTGCATGCAATGCATGCAATGCAAATGCAGGTGGACTTGTTTCTCGGCAACAGCTTTTCGGACAGAACCTTGACCTTCCTGCTATACTTTTCCAGCCCCGGTTGCCGCATTTCAGATGACAACAGATAAACTTACCAGCCGGATTACACAGCAATTGCATCACACATAAACACAGAGAGCATAAGAAAATGCGTTTCGGCAAGACTCTCCGCGAGTCGATCTTCCCACCATGGAAGGACGAGTACATGGACTACTCCAAGCTCAAGAGCCTGCTCAAGGAGGACCGCCAGGATGACGAGCAAACGTGGACTGAGGAGGACGAGAACCAGTTCTGCGACGAAATCTTCAATGTGCAGCTTGAGAAGGTAGCCAGGTTCCAGGAAAAACAGCTTAAAAGCCTGCGGGAGCGCTGCGAGATGGCATTCGACAGGCTGAAGGACATGGCCCCCGCCGACCCCGGCCCCGATATGCCCAAGAGCGATATCACCAGCGCCCGCCTCAAGGACCTCAAGGGCGAGCTCGACGCCATCACTAACGAGGTACGCCAGCTCAAGAAGTACAGCAACGCAAACTACACGGGCTTCCTCAAGATCGTCAAGAAGCATGACCGCAAGCGGGGCGACCGCTACAAAGTCCGTCCCTTGATGAGATTGACCCTGTCCGGCCGCGGGCTCAACTCCGAGGCTGCGTACACTCCACTACTAAAGAAGCTGTCCACCATGTACTACATCATCGACTCGCACCTTGAAAATGGCGAGCAGGTCCCGCCGCCCGACCTTGAGGACCAAGAGGAGGTCCAGAACGGCGAGCGCTATACGGCCCACAAGTTCTGGGTTCATCCCGACAACCTGCTCGAGGTCAAGACATTAGTCGGCCGCCGTCTTCCCGCCCTAGTCTACAGCAATTCTTCCTCCAAGGACGCCGACGGCAGCGAGGACCCTAGCATCACATCGCTCTACTTTGACAATGCCAAGTTTGACCTGTACACACGCAAGGTGGAGCGCCAGACAGACGCCTCGTCCCTGCGCCTGCGCTGGTATGGCCAGCTGAGCACCAAGCCCGATATCCTGCTTGAGCAAAAAATTATCCACGAGAATGGTAGCAGTGAAGAGAAAAAGTTTACCATCAAGGACAAATACGTCAAGCCCTTCATCGACGGCGAGTACAAGATGGAGAAGAGCGTCGAGAAGATGGAGCGCCAGGGACGCGAGGAGGAGCAGGTCGATGCCTTCCGTACCACCGCCCAAGCCATACAGGACTTTGTTGTCTCCAACAAGCTCGAGCCGGTCCTGCGCGCCAACTATACCCGAACCGCCTTCCAGAAGCCCGCCGACGACCGCGTACGCGTCTCCATCGACTCTAGCATTGCCTTCATCCGTGAGGACACTCTCGATCACGACCGCCCTTGCCGCGACCCCCAGCAGTGGCACCGTACCGATATCGATAATAGCGACATGGCATATCCCTTCCAGAACATCAACCAAAGCGAGATCTCCAAATTTCCCTATTCAGTCCTCGAAATCAAGATCAAAGAGGGCACGCAACGCAAGCGACCCGCCTGGATTGAGGATCTGATGGGCTCACATCTCGTCCACGCCGCTCCCCGCTTCTCCAAATTCGTCCACGGTGTGGCATCACTCTTCGAAGACTATGTCAACAACCTGCCCTTCTGGCTTAGTGATCTGGAGACGGATATCCGCAAGGATCCCGTCAAGGCTTTCGAGGAGGAGGAGGAGAGGAAGGCTCGCCGTGCCGAAGACGATCAGGTTGTCGGCAGCTTTCTCGGCAAACAAGGCGCTTCCTACAAGCCGCTCGCAAGTTCACCTGTAGGCAAATCCTACCTCTCTGAACGTGCTGCCGCGGAGGCGACATCACCAAGGCCAGCCAACGGGCGCGATGGTACGGCCCAAGATGGTGGCGAAGGCAGGGTCGACGGTGCCAGTGACCAAGGCAAATACGGCACTCTGTCGTCCGTCTTCCCAGGCTTCTCCGTGGCCAGCTACGCCCGCTTCAATCGCGACCGCGTCAAGCTGCCAGAAGGCGTCATCGAGCCAAAGACGTGGATCAAGAACTCGGGCGAGCTCAAGATCGAGCCCAAGGTCTGGCTCGCCAACGAGCGCACTTTTCTCAAGTGGCAGCACATCTGCGTGCTTTTGGGTAGTCTGGCTGTCGGTCTCTACACCGCCGCCGGCGAGAACTTTCTTGCTGAGTGCGTGGGCATCGCTTACATCATCATCGCCGTGATGGCCGGTCTCTGGGGCTACTTTATGCTCCACAAGCGCCGCAGCATGATTATAGAGCGTAGTGGCAAAGATTTTGACAACATGATTGGTCCCATTGCCATCAGCATTGCCTTGATGGTGGCTCTGATCCTCAACTTTGTCTTTGCGTACAGTGCTGCGTTTGGCAAGCTGCACAAGGAGTCGTCCGTGGTTATCAACAGCACCTCGCTTGGATATACCATGGGAGAGCTGTAAGAAAAAGTCACCAACTCGTACGTTCCCGGGGTGGAAGTGAGCTGTGTAGGGCGACGGTGGTCAAAATTATGAAAAGGATCGGACTCAATGTTATGGTAACTGTCATTCCGCCCGCGTGAGAGGGAGGCCTATTGGATATTACATTTGCGTTTCATTGCTAATAAATGGCAAGTTGGGATACTAGTAGTATGGTACTTGGCGGAATTATACGCAATGTGTGTTTGAACTCCCGTGTACGCCCCTAAGCTGAAATGATGTATAGCTGACGCTGTTGTAATTACCACGAGAAGCTGACGATTCTCGTGGATGCCTGCCACCAGACACGAGCTCCAATGTTTCAATGCAATATGTATTTCTGCAGTTGCCGCATCGTCAAGCAGCCTGCGTCTAGACGAAGCTCGTTCTTGGTGGGTGGTCACAAAAGTCGACATTTATACGCATTTGAAGAGCTTAGTTCAAGGCGGCATATCTAGTTTTTGCGAATGTTCTATTATGGGATTTTCGTTCGCTCAAGTCCTCGCGTCGCGAGTGAAACCTCGTAGTCGCACACTGCTCAGTCATCGCCGCCAAACTCATTAACCCAGGCGGTGGTAGCCTTGTCGACCTTGCTGCGGTATTCCTGCTGTGTGCGGCATTGCTCCAGGAAAACCTCGTACTTGGCATCGAGCATCTTCTTCTCGCCCTTGGATGTGCCGGGCTTAACGAGACGTCCGGGCTTGCTCATGCGGTCCATGATGCTCCACAAGTTCTCCGTGTTGCCATCAGCATCGGTGCTGGCGGCCTTGGCCCCTAGCATGGCGGCACCGTGTACCACAGCAGCGTGTACGTATCGCGGAATGAGTACCGGCATGTTGCATGCTGTCGCGATTAGGTCCATGAGCAGCGCGTTCTGGCATTGAGAGCCGGACATAAAGATGGAGGCAATGGAGTGGCCGGACTTGTTCATCGCCTCCACGATCTGGCGGGTTTGCAACGCGATGAACTCCATGGTAGCGTAGTAGTAGAGAGCAAGACCGTCCACGCTGGTATCGGGGCTAAGTCCTATGACAGAGCCACGCATGTTGGCATCAGCAACAGGTGACCGGTTACCCCATAGATCGCCGTAAAAGAAGAAGTGGCGGCCTAGGTAAGACACCGAGGGCGCATGCGTCTTCTCAGCTAATTCCTTGAGGTGGAGGTTCAGGTAGTCATATGTGTGCATCTGCATGGCCTCAGCAAGAGGCACCATACTGCCGTGTGCGGGATGCGTTTCAATGACATGCCGCAAAAGTTCGCCTGTCGCCGACTGCCCACCCTCGGCCATCCAGTAGCCTGGCAGCAGAACATCTCGGTATGGCCCCCAGACACCATTCACAAACACAGGCTTCTCTGACATGGCAAGATGGCAGGTCGACGTGCCCGCAACAGCAGCAAGTCGAGTGAAGGCCTGTGAGATGTCGTTGGCAGGATGCGTCTCGTCAGTTTGACCGTACTCCGTGTCGACTTTGGCTCCTACGGTTCCGATCCATCCGGCGTAGGCGTCAATAACGCCGCTGCCTACGGCAATGCCCGCGGGGATACCCAACTCCCTGCTGGCCTTCTCGGATAGAGTGCCGACTAACTCGCCGGCGCTCATGTACTTTCCGCTCTGTGAGAAGAAAGGGTTAGTTATAGAAGATCCAATGATGCATAGCAGAACAGTAGTAAAGGGCTCACCACCCCATCGACGCCTCCCATGCGCTTAAAGTCGTCCTTGGCCAGATCGCCAAGGCCAATGGTCTCGTAGAAGTCCTCTTGCCAGCCCTTGACACTTCCATCAACACCGACGGGCACGTATCCCTGCTTGCAGACGGTGCTGCAAAAGCTTCGGGTCTCGCTGCCGGTTGCCAAGTGAGTCAGGGCGTCTGCCAAGTCGTAAAACTTGCAGCGGTCGAACAAGTCCGGGGGCATATGGTTCTTCAGCCACAAGACCTTGGGTATCTCCATCTCGATGCTCATCTTACCGCCGACATATCGGAGAAGGTTGTGGTCCGTGGCATTGATCTTCTCCGTCTCCTCCACGGGGCGGTGATCCAGCCACAAAATGACATTTCTGTCGTTGCCATCATTGGTGAAGTCTGGTCCTGTCACGGGGATGGGCTCGTCTGTATCATGCGAGAAGACACTGAGAGAACAGGTAGCGTCAAACCCAATACCCTTGATGGTGCTAGGATCGATGCTAGACTGGTGGACGACTTTTTGCACGCACGTGCAGATGCAATGCCAAATGTCTGTTGTCGATTGCTCCTGGTACAAAGTTGGATAATGGCTCGCGGAAGTGTAGAGTCAGCGGCTTACATAGTAACCTGCCTGAGGCTGCCATAGCTTGATTGGCTCCGAAGCCAGAGCCTTGATGTCTCCCGATGCATCGATTAGACATGCTCGAGCCGAGCCGGTGCCAACGTCGATGCCGACATAGTGGACCTTAACAGCCATGTCAGTTCCCGTGTCTTCCATTGAGGGTTGATGTTACCAGAGGCTAACTATCAGAGGAGGCAGTAGCTGTGGTGAGAAACAAGATGTAGGGTCGGGGGGATACGTACTTCGTTCTCGATATGAATGACATTGCGTGTGCTGGAGGGGTTCATCATCTCGGTCAGCAAACCAAGATTCAATGGCGATCATTCTGCGAGATGACGGCGAGTACTTACTCCATGTTGGTAGTCTTATGGTATAGCGTGTCTTGGGGATGTGTGTAACAGTGTATCTGTGCTCGACTCGACGGATGAAAATCGAGTGACGACGAGACTCGAGCGAACCAAAACGGATGGGGGTGAATCAAATGTCTCACAGGTATCTAAGTAACTTCAGTACCTAGGAAAGATTCACACGGGTTTGCTTGCGAGCCAAGGGGAGAGCTCTTGAGCAGGTAAATGTAAGTATGACCTCAGAGCTAACTAAGTAACCTAGGTAACTCGGTACACGGGGGTGGGGGTTTGGGGGTACGTCGTTCTTTCCCATTAGGGGTAATTACGTTGTGAATCCCTTTCAGACGGTCAAGGAAGGAAGGAAAGAGAAGGGCTTTTGGTTCTCGGGGGTAGTTGCCGGAACTGCCAAGCTGCCAGCAGAATGACCATGGCGAGCTCCTCCTGTTGTCTCCTGCAACTTGACCCACAAAGAGTGTCATGATCACAACCTGTGATCGCCTGATACCCAACCGACAGCATCGACTCGTACGAAAAGGAAGTTAGTTGTTCATTGCTGATGCCCAATCTGCAGTACTTCGTACGATACGACATTATCGACATGGATTCCGCAACGGTCAACCCACCCACCCCCCCAATCGCATCTGGCCCACCCCGATGCTACGCTGCCTCTCTCTACTGTAGTTACTCCGTATTTACTCTCTGTTGGACGAGTGGCCCGGTGA
Organism: Arthrinium puccinioides; assembly: GCA_022414665.1. Classification (NCBI taxonomy): domain Eukaryota; kingdom Fungi; phylum Ascomycota; class Sordariomycetes; order Amphisphaeriales; family Apiosporaceae; genus Arthrinium; species Arthrinium puccinioides. The sequence continues at coordinate 2,581,977 of JAIUNF010000005.1, forward strand.
TTGATGTACGCTAGGTATCCATACTTTTAAGTAGCGAACTACGGAGTATGCGTACGGAGTAGTTGACTAGTTACCTGCTTATCCGTGGCTCATCCGCGGCGGGGTAATCGTGGGGTTGTGTAAAGTAAGTACCTGGATAACTTAGTCCCCGGCTTTTACCCGTTACCAGCCAGCCACCAACCCCCTTGGGCCTTATCCTTACTGACCGGTACTTTTTGTTACTCCGTAGTTTTAAAAGATTTAAACTCAAAGACCCTAATAAAAGAAACAACATGTAATAAAGTGAAACACATTGCAATATATTGTTAAGTACCCCGTAGTCTTGCAGCCCAATCGGTCGCCGCTGGGCGTATTATGTCCGGGAGTCGGCCACTGCCACCCGTTTCGTCCCAATAAGAAATGCACACGTTTGGAGCAAGCGAGTTATCGGCGTTGCGATACGGCATCATGTCCGAGTGCTTCTGGTCCGAAACGAGGCTGTCAGCAAGCATCGTAGGAAACTTCAAGGCTACCTACTCCGTATTCACTGATTGATCAAACAAACATCGGGCCGTATGCGTATGTATGCATGCACGCACGCACGTACTTACGCACACACTTAACGTTAATCCTCTGCCGCGAAGCTGCACACGTGTTGCACGACACGATACGACACGACACGACACGACACAACGGTTCAGAATTAACACACATCGGTTCATATTGGTTCCGAGACACGTGGTACATCTGCACCCGGCAATGCGCCGTCGACACTCGGAGCAACTCGAGTGCGCGCTGTCAGCCTATGCCATCTTTTGACTGCGACCCCAAGTCACTAACGACCGACTCGCCACCAACGCGTATCGCATCGTATCGTATTGTATCGTATCGCAGGGCCCAGTTCCAACAGTTGCCATCAGTCCCGGCTGGCCCACCAAGTGACCAAGGTCTGCTTCGCTCGCGTATGGAACCAAACATCTCATCCATGTCCGTAGAATAAACAACATGGCCGAGCCCGACAAGCCACGATTCTGGGCTGGATTCCTGCGGTCCAAGAGCAAGGCGAATTCGCCAAGCTCCAAACTGGTCTGTCCTCGTGCAAGTTTGTGAGCCCCTCTCGCTAACCCAGTACACCAGGCACATGAGCAGCCTAGGCGCGCCAGCGATGGGGGTGCGATTGCCCAGCGGAGAGCCACTGTCGGCCCGGAGATCGCCACGAGCTCCAGGCGCCGGCCACGTCGGACTACGCCGCGCGATGCAAAGGGGAAGGGCTTGGAGACCAGTGGGCTGAGTTATGAAACAGCACCGCTTTCGGAATGGCCTCCGTACAACATGAGAAGCGACGCAGAGCTTCCCCTGGGTCAGGCAATGGAGCTCGTCTGCAAGGGCGTCCCAGCCCACAAGGGACACAAACGACCTGTTGCCCACAGATCCGACCAGTACTACGCCTTGTACACGACCACGGCTGGCAACAAGGGCGACGAGACAGACGCCGCAAACGCACACGATGCCATGACCCAGCTCATGACTCTGAGAACCCAGGGATCCAGCGCCCCAACATACCCTTGGGACACTCTTGAACAGCCCTCTCTGGCATTCTCCATCGGTGGTCGACCAGGGACCATCACCCTGAATCAGTGGGCAAGCCTTTCGAGCGTGATCCCGCCAATGATCGAACTCCGGGACCCGGGCATTGCCCCCCCGTGAGGTCGACCTAGCTCAGATATTCCAGCGTCTGAAGGAGCTCGAAGCCGGCTTGGACGACGACAACGAGCAGCTCATGTACAAGACGCTTTACAAACGCTTCCTAAGGGACCCCGACAAGATCTCGAGCCCCCATCGAGCCATGGACCGTCAAATCACCGACCTCATCATGGTCTTATCCAGGCCGGAATGGATAGACTTTACCATTCCGAAGAATCAGGTCGTGACAAAGTTCATCTTTGACGTTGGATATACGAACCATCAACAGTATCTGAAGTTTTTCCACCAGCTGCTCTTGAGCCTGGAACTGGATCTTCGCATCAACTCTAGTTTGCACAATGATTGGGCCAAGGAAAAGCTCATGGGGCAGATCCCTCCCAAAATCCAGTGGAACCTGGCACTATCACGTCGGTGGAAGGACAATATCCGCGTCGAGGAGTACGGCAAGACGGCGGATCAAGTCCGGTTGCGCTTCAAGTTGCGGAAGCGCCAGGCTAGGATGCTGAAGCGCTTCGCGCAGATGATGAAGTGGCCCAACTTGCACCCGACTCTAGACTCTCTAAAGCAGAGAGACGCGGAGAATAGTGCTGTGGACATTAGCTCTCGTAAGTGGTGATCTCGACCCACCGACGAACAGAACAAGGGTCTTGGCATGTCCAAGAAATGAATGCTGTCCTCGACGCTCCCAAGCTAACTCGGAAATCCAGATACCATGGCCTTCTTCAGTGGACTCGTTTTGCCAGGGGTACGTCAAGACCTAGTCGTATACGACCAAGTTCGAATTGTGGCTTGGCATGGCATTTTGCTACGGGTAATCGAATCTTGCTGACTACTCTATAGCTGACGTTCCCCTTTCTCATGATCAATTCCCTCATAGATGTCGACCCGGACGAGGCAACCGACGACCTGGCCTTGTTGACCCATCTACATCCACACTGTGGGTTTCAGTACCGTAACAGCTACACATACTGGTCCTCCGCCTGCATTGTCGGTAAAGTCATAGCCCCAACATGCCTGGAGGCTGCGGGTTGGATTGGCCCAGCGCGGCCGACCGACGACCTCGGTCGCTCACAGATTGCCCGTGTCCGCTCAAAGAAGCCACTGCATCGCATAACGGCAGAGGACGTGACCTCGATGGGCGAAAGGTCGGATCCTTTGGGGCCCCCAGCCGAAGTGTATCCTGTCAAGGAGTATGATTTGTTCACAGCAGATGCCGATGATTTCGTCGACAGCGTACGCATTGAGCTGCTGAGCCTGAGCCGCCTCCCCGATCGACATGATGCTGGTCCCAAGTGGTTCGACGCGTCTATCCAATTCTCCATTGATGGTATCTCGTGGCCGCTACGCCTCACTTACGACGTATCTTTTATCAATGCTTGGCCATGCTCCGACGGGCCACATCCTCTCTTTTTCGACTACGTCTACACCCCAGTACGGGTAGATGAGCTAGTCAACCTCCAGAACTGGGGCAAGCTCGCTGGGTCCAGCCTGCGGAGTTTTAATTCTACGCCGGTAGGCGGGAGTAGAGCCTTCAAGGCTCCCGGCTCTGGTGGCAACGACGAAGACGACGACGAGAGAGTCTTAGTCGTAGAGGCTTTCGGTTCTCGTGATAACGAAGTGTTGGCCCGAGCCTGGTGTTCGCATTGGGGCCACAGTGCAATTGTGGCCAGCTTGAGAAAGACATGGTAAGTTTTGGTTACCGCAGCTGCTCATCACTCGAGATACGATCAAGAAGCTAACCTCGGTAGCATGGCATGTGCAATACGGGAGACTTATGCTGCGACTTTGACCGTCATCATTCTCGTTGATGACCGGAACGACGATGAGATCTGAGGATATGGTTGGTAGTGGTTTTGAGCGTGATACCCCCCATGAGCGTCAATAGCAACTATAAGATTCAATTACAATGTGTGACAGAAGTCAATTCCGACTTGGGATGTTTCCTGTACGCACGGTCACGGTTGGTTGCGTTGACTCTGCATCCCTACCGCGCTATGGAAAGTTTGAGTAACGATAGACAATATCGAGTGGCTCGGAGAAGGCCACGTATACTGCTCACCGTTTTAGGCATACTTGTACTCACCTGGGCTTGTTGAAAGATGTCAACCCTCCTTCTGGAAGCCACCACGACCCATGTTCTTTCCTTGCCTTCTTGTTGTCTATGTACATGTACAGCCACGTGTCGGCAGGCTACCCCCTCGGCTACCGACATGAACATATTCGAAAGACTGTCGCCTAACTCGCAATTGTTACCGCGTCCTGAGAGTTGCGAACCACCCACACCCTACACACTCAACAGTGTCAAACTGGCATCGTCGTCATCATCATAGCACACTCTCTCGAGGGACAGGGGTTCTCAGCCATTAGTCGCCGCAGACTTGTTGCAACTACTCCCAACCTGGGACGATGAGCACCAACTCTGGGCAGAATGCTCATCCACCACGCAAACTACTCATACAGATGTCGGGGGCGCCCGGATCTGGGAAAAGTACCGTCGCAGGCCTTCTAGCAAGGTCGGCCCTGGATGCGGTCATCATCAACCATGACCTGATCAAGGCTTTCTTCCTCGACAACGGCATCTCCTTTGCGCAGTCGTCGAAGCTGACCTACGGTCTCGACTGGGTCCTCGCCGAGGATGTGATCAAGCAAGGGCAGGGGCGGAATGTAATTATGGACAGTACGTGCTACTACAAGGAGACGTTGGAGCAGGGGACGGCGCTGGCACGAGAGTATGGCTACGACTACAAATACGTTGAGTGCAGGGTCGAGGACCTGGGTCTGCTGGACGAGAGGCTACGACAAAGGGAATCGCTACGAAGTCAACGAACAGCCGTGGACCAGCCTCCACCCGACGCTGAAGGAGGCAGCAAAGACGCCCAGGTCCTTTTTAAAAGGTGGATGGAGAATCCGTGCCGGCCTATTGATGCCGCTTGTATCGTGGTGAACTCGAGTCTCGGTCCGGAGAAGTGCCTTGAGCACATCTTGGACCGGATTGCATCTTCAGTTCGTGCATAAGGTCGAGGCTCGAGCTGTGGGAGCTGGAACCTGGAAGTGCAGATGGATGCCGGCAACAAGAAGAAGAAAGTGCATGAGTTGATTTTCACACGTGGTTAAAATAACTACGGAGTACACCAGCCCTGGTCCCACTTACTGACTGGCCTACTGTGTAGTTAGCATGCGGAATTGTGATGCAGTAACTTAACTGGTTGTTTGCAGTAACTAACCAACTGGTGACTAACTTACTCCGTAGTCAACGTTAACGTTACCACTTAACTTAGTTACCCTAACTACGGAGGTAGTGGAGATAAGAGGCCCGTGCGGTGACACTGCAAGTAACCCCCCTAGCAACCCCCTTCCATGCAAACAAACTAGTTGAGCTTTTAATTAGTAAAGAAAGTAACTACGGATTACTTGCCGCCCAAAGCCAGGTCCTTCTGCCTTGTTCATTGTTTTCTCAGCCTTGCCCAAAATTTGGAGGATCACGACACGACGAAGTCAATTCGGCCCTTCGCTTGTGCGTTTCTTGCCAGCGCCATCCTCAGCTGCGGGCTACTTGCAAAGTCACCATGAGCCTCTTTGGAAGTAAGCCGTCTCCCTTCGGCGCGCCATCTGCCGGTGCAGCTCCCACTGGTGGCGGTCTGTTTGGGTCCCTCAACGCGAACCAGAGCACAGCGACTCCTCAGCCCGCACAGCAGCCCCAGCCTTCCAACAGCCTATTTGGGGCGGCGAATTCGATACTGAGCCCAGGCGCTGCTAAAACGGGTAGTCTCTTTGGTGCTCCTACGACCACACAGGCGCTACCATCGATGTCTATGCTGGGAGGTGGAACGCAACAACAATCTCAACCCAGCGGTGGCCTCTTCGGAGCCTCTACGAACCCGACACAACACCAGCCGAGCAGCACCGGATTTGGATCTCTAGGGCTGTCGACAAACAACCAAGGGACATCGAGTCTGTTTGGGGCGACGCAGCAACAAGGACCACCTGGCAATTCCAACGATGCTACCGGTCAGCCGAACGGGCCCACGACCGGCTATTTCGACAGCTTGTTGGCCAAGAGCAAGAAGCAGGCCGATGGCGAGGCCCCCCTCGAGGATCTTCCCAGCCTCCAACTCGGTCTGGGTGATCTGCGCCAAAAGCTGCGGAAGCTTGGCCCTCGCGCTCAAGATCCTCTACAGAGTAACAGGGCCCAGTACATGCTGGCCGCCTCTGGTGTCGATCCCGGAGCTGCGGTTAGAGACCTTAACTTCTTCGACATTCAGGCCGGTCGCGTCGAAAGACCCGTGCCCGGCGCTGGTCCCGCCGAGATCGATGTCGACACCTATCTTGCGAACCTGCAGACGAAGACTACCCTCAGCATGATCACCGATGGCTTAGAGCGATCCGTCAAGGACTTTGACAACTTCCTCGAGGATAACATCACCATGGAATGGGAAGCACAGAGAAAGCGCATCTACGAGCACTTCGGAATCAAGACCAGGGACGGCAGCGCCGATCAGACTCCCGGCGGCCCCAGGGAGTCGTTGGGTGGTTTTGGTCGGTCCAAGAGAAGCAAGGCTGCGCGGTCGACAGCCCCGGGGGCTGGCGACAAGGCCAGTGTTTTCGGTCGTTCCGGCCTTCAGAAGTCCGTCATCGGTACTCCGAGCAAGATCGGTTCGCACCAGCCCGAGTTTGGTGACATGGAAAACCTGAACGGTAAGGCATTGCTGAATCGGGGCGTCACTTCTGTGGATGATCGTTTCGTGCGCGAGAAGCAGACCAAGCTCGCCGACAAGATCCGTGAACTCAACCATCACCGGCTAGAGCAGCGACCATACCCTTTGCTCCACGAACTGAGCGAGGTCGAAAGCAGGTCAGGCGATCGACACGCCCAGCAGGTCGTCGAAGCGTACCAGGCTGTCATGTCCATGGTGGGAGAAAACCCGGAAGCCGAGACGACCGTGAACAACGCCACTGCAAAGGAACGCCAATTCGCACAGATGTATTTCGACTTACAAGGCAATACGGCACAGGCACTGGACATGCGGCGGAGGATCCTCAAAGGCGCAAATCAGTTTCTGGAGAAGAAGTTCTTCCGGGAAGTCGAGTCTCTCATCACCAAATACCCCCGCGAGGCCAACCTGGGCGGCCGCCCCGATGTCGTCAGCAAGGTCAAGGCTTACGTTCGTCTGCGCCATGCACGGAAAGACCTGGTGCCCGACAACACCGATCTCCAACAAGTCGGGGGTGAGTACGTCTGGGCTTTGATCTTCTATCTGCTCCGATCCGGACATGTGACGGAAGCCGCCGAGTATGTCAAGATGAACGCGACAATATTTCGCACCATCGACCGCACCTTTTCCTCTTACCTGCTCGAGTACGCGTCAAGCGACGACAGGCGACTCAGGCGCCAGCTCTCGGAGCGCTGCAACAACGAGTATGTGCAGCGTGCTCGCAATGCACCCGAGAACACCATCGACCCCTTCCGTATGGCCTGCTACAAGATAGTCGGTCGCTGCGAAATCAACAACCGCCAGTTCGAAGGTCTCAACACCGAGATCAACGACTGGGTCTGGTTGCAATTCAACCTTGCTCGCGAATCCAGCAAGGGAGAAGACCTCCAGGACCAGTCGTTCCACCTCAGCGATCTGCAGAACACGATCCGCGAGATCGGCGCCAAGCACTTTCCCAAGAACCCTGCCGAGGACGCAAACGGCACTTTTGGCATGTTCTTCTTCCTGCAGATTCTTGCAGGCATGTTTGAGACTGCAGTGCAGTATCTTTACGCCTTCTCGTACGTCGACGCCGTCCACTTCGCCATTGGTCTGGAGTACTACGGGCTCCTGCGCCCATCTGATCCGTGGACGGACTCGAGCGACTTGGGGAGCTACAATACTCGTGGAGACCACCAGATTAGCTTCGGCCGGATGCTAGGCTACTACACGAGAGACTTCAGAGCTGCTGATGTTGCGTCGGCTGTCGATTACCTGTCGTTGATTTGCCTGAATGCGGATTTGGACGGCGACGCAGGACAACAACAGGCCGAGCTGTGCCACCTTGCTCTCCGCGAACTGGTGTTGGAGACGCGCGAATTCAGCAAGCTGATTGGCGATATTCGACCTGACGGGCGTCGTATCGTGGGGCTCATTGAAGAGCGCGGCCCGCTCATCGGCTTGCGTGAAGAGGACGACCTGGTCAAGGCCGTCACTCTTCAGGCAGCCAGATACGCCGACGATAACGGGAGAACCACGGATGCGGTCCTCCTGTATCATCTCGCAGAGGACTATGATAGCGTCGTGACGATTGTTAGCCGTGCTCTGAGCGAGGCCATCTCTTTGGATATGGGGCAGGATCCGATGCGCCTCCAGCCGGTCAAACCCCGAGCCGATGGCAAGGCGGCTGAGGCCCAACCGGGCAGCAGTCTGAGCCTGGCAGCGCTCGACGACCCGGTCGACCTGGCGAGAACCATGATGGGCATGTACGAAAAGGACGCCATGTTTTACACAAGAATACAGGACCACAACAGGAGCGCATGCCACCTCTTGCTACAGATGAGCGAGATCAAGGGCATGGTAGAGGCAGCACAGTGGCCGGAGTGTTTGGACGTAAGTGACGGCGGGTTTGCACACTGTGGAGAGAACGCAGCTAACTAGTGCACAGCGCATACGTGTATTGGAGATCCTACCTCTTGAAGCGAACGGCGACCCCAGCATTATCCGGCACTTTGCATCCAAGTTTGCGGGTTTGTCTCAGCCCGTGGCCTGCAACGTACCCAACCTGTTGATGTGGACCTTGACTTGCTGCATGAACCAGAAGGAGAGACTGCTGAGCGGGCAGTACAGCGGCAACGAGGGCACACGCCGCATGATGTACGAGAGCTTGAAGCAAATCACGATGGACCTGACGACATACACCAGCCAGCTCAAATACCGATTTCCGCCTCACATACACCAGGCTCTGGCCAGGGCTTCGGCGGACTAGTACGCGGACCGACGCTCAGCGGAGATGTCGGGATGAGCACCTTGGTTGTGGGATACCTACCAGGACTGAGCAGGGCAGGGCAGGCGGCGGGAGGGGGCGTTTTGCAAAACAAGAGTCGCGTAACTACAGAGTATTGTAAGTGTAGTTGGTAGTCGTGGGTAGAGAGCTCGGTCGTGACTTGGGTTACCACATACCAGATAACGGTACCTGATGATGGTTTTTCTGCCTGTCTCGTTTGGCAGCGAGTCCCTTTTTCTTCCGTGTGAATACTGATGCGTTAAGTTGCTCCGTACATGTGTGTGTCGACCTGCCAGTCAAGTATGCGTTACGGAGTACTCCGTATAACTACGCACCAAGGAGCGGCGAATGGATAAATCATAAACGTGGAAACGCTCGGGCCCCTCAAGCACACCGGTACTGTACGGAGTACATAACTACCATAACGTACTCCGTAATCCGTAGTATAGTCAACGTTACTGTGTAGTTATCCGTAACGTTATCCGTATCCGTACGGAATGTCCGTATCGTAACTGTAGGGTCCCGTTTGTGACCACAGAGAGCCGCTCCACACGCAAGCTGAGAGCTCACAAGCTCACAAGCTGTCTGTCGGTCAGCCCGAGTCAAGACGGCCATGGCTGCGCGACCTTGATGACTCGACCCCTGCCAGAGCTGCAGCAAGGGAACCCACACTTTCCTTTCTTGTGCCCATTCTGAGACCAGGATTTCGCGGATACCGTTATCGCCCAGCACCAACGCAGGTACGGATACGGAGTACGCAGCGAAGCGAAGCGAAGCGAATGCGCCGGGCCACTCTCCGGCTTCGCCTGTCAGCGGTTCCCCTGAGCTGACGTTGTAGCGCCGTGCTTCCTGCATGATATCGATATCACCACTCTGTCTCTGGAGTCTGGGGTTCGGCCGAGTGCGCGTGTCCTGTCCGAGAGAGCCAAGGAGGGAGGAAAGGAAAACATGCCGGCAGCACCCTCGCCCTCGCCCTCGCCCTCCGCCACCTCCTACCATCACGACCAGAACTCCGCCCCCTCCGTCTGCGTCTCGGTCTCAGTCTCGGATTCGGCCCCGGCCGGCACTGATCATGCTCTCGGTGCCGCTTCTCACCGGTCGCCCTCGGCTCCGACGGCCCACAAGCGCCGCCTGTCGCATGATGCCCACTCTCCGGCCGAGTCGAATGCGTCCTCTCAGTTGGGTCGTGACAGTGTCTCGGCCACGACCGCAGAGGACCAAAAGACGAAGAAGCGCCGGGCTGGACCGGGGTCCCGAGGCGTAGCAAACCTCACGCCCGACCAGCTAGCCAAGAAACGGGCCAATGGTACGTCCCATACCATGCATCTGTGTTCACGACGACACGCGGACAGAGTGCCCTCCCTGTTGGCGACGGGCACCGAGTGCCAAGTGCAATACCATGACTCTACGCAGGCTCACCGTGCTAACCTCGAAACCCAAGACCGAGAGGCACAGCGTGCGATCCGCGAGCGCACCAAGAACCAGATCGAGACTCTGGAGAAGCGTATCAGTGATTTGACCTCGCAACAGCCATATCAGGAACTACAAACGGCCATACGCGCCAAGGAAGCCGTCGAGGCCGAGAATGCCGATCTCAGGAGCATGTTGGCCTCGATACAAGCCATGATACAACCGCGATTGGCAACACGACCAGGTTTGCATAGCTTCTCCCCTTGAGCGACTTGACGCTGGTGAGGGGGGTATCTGACCAACGGAACCCATGTCAAAACACAACCCCCTTCCCCATGGAGAACAGCGTCGAGACGAGTAAAACATGCTGGCTGACTTGCCCGTTCTAGCGGAAAGTCCCTATCCCTCACATGTTCCACCGTTGCATATGGCGCAGTCAGGGCAGCGGCCTCCGCAGTCTATTCCACACACAGCCACGCCGCCAAGCACAGCGTCGCCCGTCTCGGCAGATCCATCATGGCAGCAGCAGCAGAACCTGCAGAGCGCCGAGTCTTTGGACCACACCAGCCCAGGCTTCGGCCAGGTCAAGATGATCAACCAGCAGCGGATCGAACTAAGGCATAGTCTCGAGCTTGGTGCCGGCGAGCAGCTCAAGCTCGATTTCCTACTAGACCCCTCGACTTCACAGAGGGTCAACCGCATGCAGACAGGCCTAAACGGAGCTCAGGACACGCCCGCTTACCACCATCTCCCAATGAAGCACGATTGGAATGGCGTGATGTTCCCTTTGACTCGTCCGGGAGCTCTGGCGCAGCATCAGCCGCAACATCACAACAGCGAGGGCAATATGCCACTCGACTCAGACTCGGCCTGGGCCAACTCTTCGGCGCCGCTGAGGAACTGTCCGCCGACGTGTCCGCTCGACAGTCTGCTCCTCGACTTCTTGCACGAGCGGCGTCAGCGTGCTGCTGAAGGCGTGCCCACGCAAGATATCGTCGGCCCACGCTATCCTTCGGTCTCGTCTCTGCTGAATCCATCCAACAGCGCCCGGTCACACCCTCTCTCGAAGGTCTTTACCGATATCCTGACAACCTTCCCTGGCATATGCGGTCTGCCCGAACGGGTCGCCGTACTCTACGTCATGTTCTTGATTATGCGCTGGCAGGTCTCCCCAACCAAAGAAAACTTCGACCTCCTCCCGCCCTGGGCGCGTCCGCAGCCATCTCAAATTCATGTCAGCCACCCTGCATGGATAGATCATTTGCCTTTTCCAATCATGCGTGATCGCATGTCCAAGGAATACACGTCCGATTTCATCTTTGAGAACTTCTTCATCCCTTTCACCAGCACCTTGCGACTAAATTGGCAGTACGAGCCCACAGATACCCTTCTGCAGAGTCCAGATGGCGACGAGCTACTCATCAACCCCGTGTTCGAGAGGCACATGCGAAATCTCGATAATTGGACGCTCGGCGAGGCGTTCCATCAGACGTTTCCTCAGCTAGAGGGCTCGTACAACCTGAAGCGAGACGGTAACCACAGCGCTCGGTCCACGGGGGATAGTGTTGGCCGTGCACAATCCAGAAGCGGTTGACATGTAGGAATGTATACGATCTTGAGCACCCATAATCATGGGGAGAGGATCTGGGGAAAACGTGTGCGAGGATCGCATTCACTGTTTTGGCGTTGGAGGGTTTTCTAACCGGATACTAAGTGACTGACTACCCGGCTGGAAGTGAAGACGGACGGTTCGACGGCGATAATGTTATGGAAACGAATGGGACCTGCAGGGCATGTTGCGGCCACGTCAGAATGTTTGGGCAGGTAGATGGTTCAGAGCCTGGGGGATATTGTGCGGCGCGGTGTCAAGGTATGTGATATGGTCAGGTGGCTGACGAGTACGACGATCCATACTTGGATCTTCACGGGCGAAGACGTGACATTCCTACGCACGGCTCAGCTTCCCAGAAGCTTGTCATCACGATATTCAAAGGTTGTGGGTGCGAGAAAGATAGTCACAAACCCAAGCGGGAACGGTGCTGGTATAGCTCTTGCCTACTAGGAAGACGACGGAGACTCGAGACGGATATTTCTCGTTCGCCAAGATGACATACCAGTCAACAGGGTCTTGTGAAGTGCTACGGCCAAACTATGCCGAGTTGAAACGAGAGAGAAATGAGTAAATCTCCTATATGCTGCTTGCTATGCGTATCCACGATGCCACCGTAGTAGGCATCGCTAACAACAGTTGACTATTCGTCAAGTGTCCTCGTTCAGGCCGCGTACTCCAAAGGAATACGCATTGAGCTTGCTGCCAACTCCCACAAATAGGGTCGGGTTGATATCGTGAGGCATTGTCTCGAACTGGAGAGCCTGGATCACGCCCCGCGGCGACCGGATCTGATCGACGTCAAGGCACTTCAGCCTGTGGCCGGTCTTGGTGGAGTAGAGCGCCACCTTGCCGTCCTCGTGGGCAGCAGCAACGATGCCGTGGCCCTTGTCGACGTCGAGGCCGATCTGGATGTGGGGGCCATTGCGGTACTCTGGGAAACGAACGGCCGGCAGGATGTGGTCAAGGGAACGCGGTTCACGGGCAAGTTTGGACGCGGTCTTGACCATACGGAGATCATATACGGCGAGGTTGTTCTTGAGGCCGCTGACGAGGACATTGCGCTCGTCTAGGGACTTGATATGTGTGATTGGATAGCCTAGCGTCTTGGACAGGGCGTGAATATCATCGCTCTTATCGCGAACGTCCCTGACGGAGAAATGGCCGGGGCGCCCCCCTGAAAGGAGCACGGCTGGGCTCCCGTGTAGAAACTCCAAGGCGAATACGTCCCGATATTTCTTGACAGCTTTGGCGGCACGCCGTGTCGGTACCAACCATTCGGGATCTCTTTGTCCCTCCCAATGCAGGATGCCGTGATTCGTGCCGACAGTACATACAGTCGACGACGCCTCGGGCCCTGGCGCAAGAACATTGATCTGGTAGTCTGTCATGTGCCTGCTGAAGCCAGGAATGCGCATGTTGGTGTAGGGGGTCTCGAAACCTTCCGTGTTCCATCCCAGAAGCCACTCGGGAGTTGTCGGCGTTGTCCTCCCTGGTCCCGTCGATGCCTCGACTGGTTTGAATCTCCACAGTGTCATTTCTTGTCCGGGATGGCGGCTCGAGACCAGCACGCTAGAAGAATGTCTGTGATACTTGATATCCGATATCTGAGCGACGGAGATCTCATTGTAGGGGTTGCCGGCAGGTGTGTTGTAGTTTGAGAGCAGCTGGCGATGAACCCTTCCGTTGTTATCTCTCGGTACATATGTGGAGAACATCGTGAAGTCGTCCAGAGTGGCATACGCGACGCCCAGGCCGGTCTTCTTGTCCTCGCCAATCACACATAGGTGCCGAATGTTGGTCGTCGAGTTCCATCGAGCATCCGCGAGTGGTATGCCGCCTTTTTCGACGAAGCCCCTCGCAAAGCTGGCCTCTAGCACGTCCCGCCGCACGCTGCCAAACTCGCGAGCGTATAGACCACCAACCAGCGGGTCTTTCAGCAGACAGGATCGCTTGACTCGTCCCTTTTCCAGGTTCAGCCGTTCCAAAACTGCTGCGGCCTCCTCGCTCTCAAGTTTGCGTCGTTTGACGTTATCTGTAGACCAGGCCGAGTTTGGAGGTGCTGTGCGGTCTACTTTGAAGTAGCGCTTCTTCTCCTCGTCTGCGCGTGGGTGTCAGATTGGTAGCCACCTTGAAGGAATGAATACGAGCAGGAATGTACCAAAATAGAATCCTGGGATCTCCCTCATGATTGCTGATATTTGTCCATGACATTTCAGGTGTCAAATGCTGTGAAGACAGGGATGGTCAAGTGACAAATGTGTTGTCGTCACGGTATACACATGTACAAAGCAGGCCGAAGCTGCAAAGAAGACGGGCAAGCAACTGGAGAATGGAGAATGGATACTGCGGTTCCCTTGGTTGTTGTAACTATGCCCCCGAAAAGGTTCGGGGGTGGAATTCCCGTCGCTTTCTATATCACGTGTATGTATCCGTATGACAACCCGTCAAAAACTAGAACTGTGGGCCCCAACGGTGGTACGGATTACCTTCCACCTAATGATACCTCCTCCTTGTGGAAATACCTAGTGTGGAAGTACGGATATGGAGTTATCGGCTACAGACAGGATACGCATATCCAACAGTTCATCCAACTCTCGCCCCCTTAATATAGGAGGACACGCATCTCGATTAAAGCACACAAGTACGAGCTACTTATCACTGTACAACACAGCGCAAGCAAACCCCACGTGCGATGAGGCTAAGGCGTTGTTGAACAAGGCATTCTAGTTCCAAACTTGGAACGAAACTTGGAACAATCCCCGCCACATGCTTACATAGCTTACAGCCCGAGGTTTGTGTGGCTCTCATAGCTCCCCATAATAGCTCCTCATAGCTCTTCATGACTAGCTCTTCATAGCTCTCCTCCTCATAGTTAGCCCCTCATAGCTCCCCAAAGCGCCTCACAGCTACCCCTCACTGCAAGCTCTTTCGACGCTTCAAGGGAGCAAGAAGAAAAGTTGTGTGTAACCTGCCTTCTCCTACAGAATACTGTACCTAGACGACCTAGCTCAAAATACGCCAATCCAACCATTCAAGATGGTCTACACACTCACCGTACACATGTACGCCAAGGACGACCCCACGGCCATCGAGAAGCTCAAACTCAAGCTGATCGAGGCCGCGCGCGTCTACCGCAACGACAAGGAGACAGTCGACTGGTTCGTCATGCAGGATGTTCATGACCCTCGAGCTTTCACCGTCGTCGAGAGATTCGAGCAGGAATCTGTACGTTTCGGCACCACACTGCCACTTTCCACGCCTGTCCATCCGCCCAGTTAGAGGTCAAGCTAACAGTCATGTCCCGTAGAGCCAGAAGTACCACCTGGAGAACCCGTACTGGAAGACTTTCGACCCGTGAGTTAGAGAGCTCATAGTTTCATAGACTGCCCGCCCAAACCAAGAAACTGACACACCGAACAGATACGTCATGCCCCTTCTTGACAAGCCCATGGATCTGCGAAGACACGAGGAGTTGGACACAACCAAGGACGTCGAGGTCCCCAAATAGACACATACCGGAAGCAAATAGGACAAGCGCAAATACATACATAGACCAACACTTAACGTTAACTAGCTACAGCAGCAAGTACGAGCAGAACCGCGACTCTGCCACAAAGATGCAAAAGTTGTGCCCATTGTACTATACCCTGCCGAGCGAAATGAATATATATACCTTGGCAATGTCATGACTTCATTAATACTGGGAAATATTTTCCGTGATGTGCGACAGTCACAGCAGATAAGACCAACATTTATTTACTTTTTTCATTAATTGGTCTAAGGTAATAGGAAACCTGTAGGTGGTATGGTACGAGACCGTTGTCTGGCATTTCCAGACCCACGCAACGCCGCAAAGTTATGCGAGTTTGTGACCACACCTACAGCAACTTAAAAGAAGGAATGCGACCACCCGACACGTTACAAGACAGCAGCCTCGAATCGCGAAGGGGTGATGCATCAGAGGTAACCGCGACGTAGCTGGCGAACAATTTTGCGCTGCCCGTCTTCTGGCGGAACGACTTATTGGGACTTCTCGTGCTGGGTGGAGACACGCTGCAGCGAAACGACTATGAAACAAGTTAGTTACGCGTACGGATGTTTTTTGGGATGAGAAAAATGCTTACCGAAATCCTCAAGAGATCGCTGCTTCTGGTTGCCCTTGGGCGACTTGCCGTGCATCATGTTGTCGAAACCAACAGAGTCTTGCAGGAGGTAGTAGAGACCACCCATGATGCAGAAGATACCGAAGGAGAAGATCCAGATACGGACAACGGCAACAATGTGAGTCTGCTCCTGGTCCTCAAACCATCCCCAGATACAGAAGCAGGTGGCGATGATGTCGACAATCAAGACGGCACCGCTCAACTGCCACGAGGGCATGGAGGACCAGAAGGGACCGTTGGCACGAGTGATGAAGATGAGCCAGTTCTCAGTGAGCGAGATCTGGAGGAAGAGAACCTCATCAATGTTTCCGTTGTTCTGCACAATACCACCGTTGCGGCCACCGACGAACATGGTGGTCAGGGTGATCCAAGTACCGACAGCCAAGACGATTCCGAGCAGGACGGACATTCCCCAGAGCTTGGGCAAGTTCCACTTGACGGGTGACTTGGAGAAAGGAGCGTTATCGTAGGCAATGGCAAGGGTGGCCACATCGGCGAAGATGGCAATGAAGACGACCAGGACGATGTTGAGCGACTGGTTAAGGATAACAATCCAGAGACCAAGGAAGATCTCCAAGTGGATGGACAGCGCAATACGGTAGACAACATAGGCGTACATGCGGTGGAAAATCTGGCGAGACGTCTTGAGGGCATCAATGATGGCACCGAGACCGGGGGCGAGGAAGACGATATCGGCAGCAGATCGGGCAGCGTCAGAGGCACCCTCGACAGCAATACCGGTATCAGCCTTCTTCAGGGAGGGAGCATCGTTGACACCATCACCAGTCATGGCAACCAGGTAGCCACGCTGTTGCAGGATCTCGACGACGTTGTACTTGTGCTGCGGGAAAACTTCGGCGAAACCATCGGCAGCCTCAACGAAATCGTAAACCTCGGAACCGGGCATGTCACCACCGCCGCCAAGACCAAGGCGCTCAGCGTTGTAGACGTTGGTACCGAGACCGAGCTGGCGGGAAGTTTCACGAGCGATACCGACGGCATCACCAGTAAGCATCTTGATGGACAGACCGAGGGACTTGGCTTCGTTGATGGTGCGGGCGGTATCGTAACGGGGAGGGTCAGAGCAGGGCATGATTCCGAGAATCTCCCAGGCACCCTCACCTCGCTTGCGGGCGACACCAAGGGATCGGAATCCTCTGGTAGCAAACTCGGCCACGGTGTTCTTGTAGGCACGGTCAATCTCCTCGGGGATGACGTGGTCCTCCTCGACAGTCTTGAGAACGAAAAGAGGGGCACCCTTGACACAGGTGATGCGCTCACCCTGGGGAGATTCGACAATGGCCATGACCTTCTTGGATACGGGGTCGAAGGGGTAGAACTCGCGGACGATGTACTTGGAGAGAACGTTCTTGGCGCGGGGGTAGTACTTGAGGGCCTTGAGGAAAGCCTTGTCGATAGCGTCGATACCCTTCTTCTTGCGGGAGGCAGCAAGACAGGCAGTGAGCATGAGATCTTCGGGATCGACACCGGCAACACAGTAGGGTTCAGAGAGAGATAGCTTGTTCTTGGTCAGGGTACCAGTCTTGTCAGAGCAGAGAATCTCGACACCAGCCAGGGACTCAATGGCGGAAAGCTTCTGGACGATGGCCTTCTTCTTGGCGAGGTACGCAGCACCGACGGCCATGGTGGTGGTGACGACAGCGGGGAGACCGACGGGTACACCAATGATGGTGATGGCCAGGGTGAAGCGGAGGATGTCGACAATGGGGTTGGAGCGGTAGAAAGACGAGATCCAGACGGCGAGCAGGGTGGCGATGACAAGAATGAGCAGCACCGTACCGATACCGTTCAGAACCTCAGTGAAGTGACCGGTGCCGGAGTTGGCCTGGCTGACGAGGGCAGCAGCGCGACCGACGAAGGTGTTGTCACCAGTAGCGGTAATGACGATGAAGGCCTCACCACGCTTGACGGCGGAAGAAGCGAAGCACTGGTCACCCTTGTGCTTGTCGACAGCGAGGGATTCACCGGTAAGGGCAGACTGGTCGACCTGGAGGAAGGCATCCTCGGTGACAATGCGACCGTCGGCAGGGATGATAGTACCTTCTTCGACCTGGAGGATATCACCAGGGACGACCTGGGGGGGCCTCGATCTCCTTCAGGGTGCCGTCACGGAGGACGACAGCCTTGAGGGCGAGAGTCTTCTTGAGTTCTTCGACAATCGAACCAGCCTGGTACTCTTGGATGAAACCAACACAGGCGTTGAGGAGAAGCAGAGCGCAGATGACACCGAAATCAATCCAATCCTCGAGACCGGCGGCCAGGACGGCAGCACCCTCCATGACGAATTGAATGGGGCCGATGAAGAAGCCGAAGAACTTGAGGATCAAGTTCTCCTTCTCCTCCTTCATCTGGTTGAGACCGAAACGCTTGCGGCGAGCAGTGACCTCAGCCTCAGTGAGACCAAGACTGTGAGGATAGTTAGCAACGGTACTTCGTCAAGCCCAGAGGGCAGCAGCGAGCAACGCTTACCGAGTATCGGTTTGGAGCATATCTTCGGGGGTGACACGGCCGGCAGAGGGGCTCTCAGCCTCCTCCTCCTCGAGATCATCGCCACCGTCTTGGGACTCGAGGTCCTCGATCAGGGCGTCCATGTCCTCGTCCTCGCCCTCATCTTCCACCTTGGGCTTGGAGACAGCGGGAGGGTCGTTTGCGGCGGCGCGGTCCTTCTCGTCGAACTTGCCGGACTCAATGTTGGTGTTGAGTGCCGGCGCGTTGGGGGCGTGCTCAGACATGCTGGGCGAATATTAATCGACAGCTGAGGATACAACTCAGTGCCCTTAGAAGGAGAGAATGCTGATTAGGTTGGGGTTCCAAGGGAGCTTAGGTATAGTCGGCAGGATTCCGAAGGAATGCTGGACGTAGGTGATGATTTTGTTGAATTGTTCCTAGGTTGGCTGTTCACGATCCGAACGGTCCAAGAGAGGAGAGGCACGTCAACCTGCTGTCTTTCGTATGACAAAGGCGCGTGGGAGGGAAAGAGAAGGGGACGATGGTGGGAGAGAGCTCGCGATTTTAAAAGACAGGCAGGTGGAGCACGTTGCCAATGGAGAAGCAGCGCAGAATAGGTATCCAGGCAAGTGGGACAGTGCCGACGATTAGCGTTGCGGACCTTCCTGGGTCCCCGCTACCTTTGCCGGCGCCCGTTCAGGTACGGCCTGCGGCGTACCGATTACTTGATACAGTGCCTTTGCGTCCTTTTGCCGTTACCTTGCACAGTACTTTCCCGCCCGGTATCCATCTACCATGTAAGATTACCTACCCCAGTTCAAATAAACATTGAACACTCTCCAGGCCAATCTCTCAGTCCAAACATTGCTACGATGGCGTTATCCGCATACTCAAGGACGTGGGATGTTCGCGGCATGTCCTTGTAGACTACTTGCAGGACGTCTGTACCGATGCAATTGAAAAGGGTAAAAAGGGCGGCGGCATTCTCATCATCGAGCCGTTGCTGTATCCTAGACATCCCCCAAGCCAAGTAACTCTGAATTGCCTTGACCTCTTCTGGTGGAAGAAAAAAGCATGGAGCTCCCACCGAGGTCAAGGTCCCCGCAATTGGTGGCTCCTGCCAATCACCGGCCTCCGCCCTCATGCTTGTCAAGAGCGAGCGCGCCGATTCGATTCTGCCCACGGAAACAAAATCGCGCATGCTGGTGCATCCGACTCTGACGTATGGCCGGCCGATTGCGCCAAATAACGACCTCGTCCCTGCTTTTTTCGAGAACGCCCAACGTCTGGAATTCCCTCAATGGCTTCCATGGGCGTTCCGGAATCCTACCGCTGTCAGTTAGGAGAGGGCAGCAGAGGCCCGTCAGGGTTACCTTGTGGTTCTTCTGTTTTGACGATATCCACCTACCGTCTACAGCATGACTTGAGCTTCCTCCCGAGTTTCTCCAAGCTCCGGCGCACAATGGGCGACCTACTGCGACTAGCTGCAGTCCTTGTACACCCACGATCCCTGCACTTATTAGCTGCTTAGTGGCCCTGCTTCGCGCCGACTTGAACGGGCCAGGATTCTTTCCAGCTACTGTGAAAGTACTCCGTACACTCACCCCACTAGTTACCAGTCTACTAGTCACCACGCACTAACGTTACGGCACAGTATTGTGTACTGGGTAAGTAGTATGTAGTCTGCGTATCCACCGGACGAAGTAGCTCCGTACCTGAGCACGGGCTACGTGCGAGAGTCTAGCAGTTGCACTGTCGGCCATTGTCTGGAGAAGCGAGACATGTCCACACGTGGATGTTTTCGTACTGTCTTGGCCGGCTTGAACCTAGCGCGGATATACGCTCTTCCCACCGTGCTCCGTAGTAACTATGCCCTCCTGAGATACCTCTCATCGCTGACGCCGATTCGAGGCTGTCGTGACCGCGACTCTTGGCATTTTTGAGCTTTCTTTCAAGGGTTGGACCAGAGCGAATCGGAAGGTATGGATATCTCGCCTCAGATGAACCAATGTGCCGATGGGCGATACGTCATTCCTTCCCTGTCATAAGCCATGAATTTCATCAACGCCTTGTCCCTCCAATAAGGACCCGGGTATTTGAACGGCCTGTGCTGCCATAATGTTAAACAGTTGCTTCACGATACTCCGTAGTCAACTAGGTAGCTACGATGTGCGGGCAGTCACCAGTCTCGGTTCTCACAGGCTACCCTACCCAAGGTAATGAACACCCTTATGCCTTGCAACGCTACTTGGCCAATCTGCAAGGTTTGGGTCCCGCGTGAAGAACTCGGTGGACACCAGACATACTATCAACCACGGTAGTTACAGCTCTTGGTAGCACAGGTCATGTTCGGTAGAGCATCTACCTACGTACGCGGGGGTACCCGTTCCGGCACACCTGCTGAAGTACGGAGTACGTAGTACTACGGTACGCCAGTAACTAGCGGGTGGCACTGGATGTCAAGAAATTCGCTCACTGCACACAATATAATCGCGCAGTCGGTGTGTCCGGCCGAGTCCTGCCGGCGAAGCTGCAGCGTGCGCCCAGGAAGAGAGAGAAGAGGCAACTGGCGGCGAGGTTACTCTCTCCAGACTCACTCGAAACAGGATGGGCGCGACGTCGTGCCATCGAGAGTCAGCAATCCCACCTCATGCTGCTCCCACTTCAACTAGGCTCGCAACCATGGAGAAGGGGGGGGAGGGTCCCCAAGATGCGGAAATAGCTTAACGGCTCTTGGTCCTGGACAGATAAGCAATCATATTGCAGCCATGCCATTACCCAAACACGCTCAGTCCGGAGAAGGCCAGAAAGGGCGAGTGACAGTCCCAAGATCAATACCTAGCTGACTACTTTGTACCAATGGCCATACACAGTATTTCTCCGACGTTTGCGCCGAGGTAGGTGGCACCGTGGCAGCCAGGGAAGAGCTCCATAGCGACCAACGAGTCTAGCCGTTGCGAAGACCGAACACTCCATGTCCACGACGACTCGTTCGCCACGCTAACGTCGAAATCTGCCTGTCAGTCCCAGCACAATTTCGACCAGGATCCAGCACCAGGGCGACGCGGTAAGACACAACCGACCACATTGGAAATGGACGCCCCGCAGGGGAAGCCAATCACGACGGGTTCGTCCAAAGATTAGGAGGAACAGCGACAAGGATCGACCGGGTGGGATCTCTTGTTTTCAGCGCTAGCGCTATCAGCGCATTCTTCGCCTCGACGGGCATTGCGCGGGATTTACTCGCCCGCCTTTTCTGCTCAGCTAACCAACTAGCTCTGGCTACGGCTTGGTTGACAGTCGTCGCCTCTGCGAGGCATTTACGGGGTAGTGACTAGTGACTAGTCAAGTGGCCAACTAGCTGGTCACCGGCAACCGGAGCAGGCGTCGGTCGGCATTGGGATGCAGGTCAAGTGCCCTCCTTCCCCTTTCCATCTGCGCCCTGCTCGTGCGGCCAACGACGGTGGAGAGAGCGTGCCGGTGCTGTGGGAACCTGAAGGGAAGGCCGTCCACACGGAGAGCGTTGCATTGCCCCTCGGACATTACGCCCATAACCGCCTACATACCCAGTCGTCTTGATACCTCAGCGCCCGTTTGCGCGCGGATTCCCATGAGGCCCGTTACCTGCGGCCGGCTATCTGTCCACAAACTGCCGGTGTACTGTGTATATACTTCGCTTCGTGCTATGTGTTGTATTTGCCGCTCACCGCCTTCCGCGAGGCAATCTCGTGAGAACCTCGTGGAAGTTTGTTGTCCACGACCATTGCCCGTTTCATCGCACGGACAGTGCACACAATCCTCGCGGCTCTCAACCATTTCGGCCGGAGCACCGTGCCCTTGCATGCAAGTTACCAGGCAGGTTACGAAGTACCATGCAAGTTACCTTGCAAGGAACTCGTATGTAACCTGAAACTAGACCTAGGAACTTGTTCGGCCAACCGTTGAAACTTTTTGCCATAAACAACGTCTTGTTTACCTTTCAAGGACCAGCATTCGACTCTCCTGGACCTGCGGCACCTGCCCAAGTGCCCCCCCAAATCATATCATTGCCTCAGCTGACGAGTCCTTCTAGAAGCTTTTTTTCTTTGAGGGAGAGGGAGGGTTTGGCTGGCCTGGTGCCTAATTTAGCTAGTTCACGCGTTTCTGAGCGTCAGGAAACTCTATCTAGTTGTGTTGGATCTAAGTTAGTGGGTTGTTGTGCTACCCCAACTTATTCTCTCTGGGTGTGGCATTGTAGGGAGTAATAACCACCAAGTCACAAGCCGTCGAGTTGGTATATGCGCTTGATATTTGCAATAACCACCTTGTTTGCCCACCCCCAGCGCGGCAGTCGATCCATCACACTGTCACTAGAAGTATTACGTAGTAACTGCTCCCATTGGCCAATCAAACCCTTTATTCGCTCACTCCGCCATCTGCGTTGGCCGGCTCACGGCGGGATGTAACCGACTCACTGCCAGAGCCAACCACCACCACCAAGAACGACCACAAGGCCAGTTACATGGTATATCTGATGCACATCCGAGCGCCAAAACCTCTTTCTGGTGGGCGTGGCTTATCAGGACGCCTGTCGTACGTGATCACAGCCAAGAAAGGCTAACAAAGTCGGCTGCCGCATACTGTGTTACACACGGTCATCGCCAAGCAGTAAGGAAGGCACAAGATCCGTCGCGAGCAGTGTCACCCCTCTACCACGGCATATTCCCCTATGCCAGACCCTGCAACTACAGAGTTTCTAGGTCGACCTAGGTCTCACTGGCTACTGCGTAGCCGGCTGGGCACTATTGCAGCTGTCTCGAATAGGGCCGCTCGGAGGCGTGTGGGCAGAGGCCCCAAGACTCTGGGCAATTCACTCACCGTGTGGGTGTGTGATGGCCCTCCGAGGTTTCCCGCCTGTCTCGGGATTCGTGGGCGGCGGTCGTTAAAAAGTGCCGTTCTAGGTCCGCCAAGCGGAATCAGGTTGCCAAGGCAAGCCCTGTCCGAGTGCTCCCGGTACCACAGTAGCGGCGGCCGAGTGTCGTGCCGTAGTCCAAGGGGGAGTTTACAGATTTGCGGTGAGCACAGCTTTTTGGCCTGCTTAGTTCGCCCTCTTTGCTTTTCTCGCCGTGAGAGTTGGGAAAGGCGATCCTCATTTCGCCGTATTCTTGGCATCAATAGTGACTCCCTGCGGACGTAGCGAACAGTGAGCCGGGATTGCGTTGTGCATGATGATATCTGCAACTCCAACATTAAACTCGAACCTGGCCAAATTCAATTAACTGTAAAAGAATCCTTCTGTCCCAACTATATTTTCTTGGTTTCAAAACAGTGACTAGGTGTCTAGATGTGGGGTTCATATTGCACTTGTCCAAATTTGCAGCACTACTCTTCCGCCCCAAGGAAGGGCCCTGAATGACTTTTTGGTAGGGCTTTCCAAATAACCCGTTATTAGTTGTTTGTTCACGTGGCCAGGGTGTGGATATAACTTGCAAGCCGTAGCTATCAACATGCCTAGTTAGTTGCCTACTAGCGTCGAGTTCACCAACGACTACGGATACTCCGTAACTACTCCGTACAACGGCATCAATTCGGGAGGTGGTCAGCTCACGACATATCCACGGGCATTTCAAAATACTTGCCTCGGTGGATAACGCAACCACTGCTGTTTTCCAATAAAAGACGGGACCTACAACTTGACTTCCGATCTACCTCTCTCCTACCGTGGCTACTCCGTACAGTACTTGGTTATTCCGCAGCTCACAAACCCGAGGATTGCTCTCGGACCGCCGCCGGACACTCCCAGGCGTGTTCCGACTCTGCGTCGGCCTATTCTTGGGAGGAATTGGGCCGCTTGACACGTTTCGTCGAAGATCTCTCGAGCAGCCAGCCATCTCGCGATATGGTGTACATCGTTACTTTCCTGGGCCATTAATTACGCTGCTTAGGTTGTGTGCTTGTCGTGTTCGTCTTCGAAAGAGAGCCTCGAGACATCGACATAGTCTCCGCATATGTCGGGGTCCACGTGCAATTCAATCATGAGGGAGAAACTAATTCTCCCTCACTGTATCTGGGAGTATTCAGTACAGACGTGGGGTGAACGAAATGAAATACCACATCGGAATCGGAGGCTCATGTATCTCTTGGAACTCGAGCAAGTACTTCCTCATTCGTCTCTTCCGTTGCCCTGATCTGAAGTTAACTTCGGACGTACCACAGGCGTTACAATGTGAGTTTGGTTGAATATGATTAGGGAAAGCCTGGAGAACAGACGACGTATACTCCAGTCCCCTTGCCCTACAGCCGTCGATCCGCAGGTTCGTGTTAGCCCTGTATGCACTAAACCCAACATCTATAGGTTACTCCTTTGCTGTGAGGAGACTCCATCATCAAATTTGTCGGTTGCGTGATAAAACATGAACCGTACAAGGTTCCTTGGCATATCAGGTGGCGGAAATCTTCACGCAAAGGACGAGTGGACATGACAAAACCGAGAAAACGTTCTGTTAGCCATGTCATCACATTATGACATCTCTAACCCTCATAAAATAACAATCCCTCCATAACCTTGACCAGAGCTACTCATTCGCTCTTAAAACGCCTTTTAATGTTTAGCAGTCACTTCCTCGCCGGTCAGCTTCTCTACATAAGTCTTGGCCCTGTACATGCGCTGTTAGCCGAATGTCTCGCGCCGGGCGAATCGATTGATCAAACTTACATATCACCAAGAGCCACCATGCACACAGTCTGCCAGATACTCAAGCCGATGCGAGGAGCAACGCCACGGTACAAACCCCTCATGCCATCGTTCCCGTAGATGTATCGGAACGTGTTGCCGACAGTCATCTTCTTGGGACGGTTGGGGTCCTCCTTCTTGCTCTGCATCTCCACCCTGATGACCTCAATGGGCTGGTTCCAGGCAGACAAGCCACCACCCACGGCAGAGGCTGTGATCTTCTCCCAGGCAGACAGCTTCGCCCCGTCCTCCTTGTTGGTAAGGCGACGGATACCCTGCTCGGCCAGACGAGACAGACCGAAGCGCGAGCCCCAGTTCGTCATCTGGCGTATGGCAACAGCGTTCACACCCTTGTTGATGCCACGGATACCCTCCTTGCGGTAGATGTCCATAAAGGTGGCAAAGGTGCTCTGAGGCTTGATACCAGAAGATGCCATTTTGTGCTTAGTGATCTCAACCGTCTTCATGCAGGTACAAAATCCCATGGTAGCGTAGGCCTGAGCCACGCCGCCAGCAACACCGCCAAGGATGCCACTGCCAAAGTCGGATGCGCCAGCGACGCGGGCGTAGTATTCGGCCTCGGATGCGACGAACAGCAAAACAGCACCCTTGGTCGACGCCTCGATCCAGGCCCAGGGAATAAGACCCTGGTAGACTATTATGGAAGAAAAGTCAGTTGCGTGCTTAAATATGGGCACATTTACTGAGCAAGCGGGCTACAAAAAGCGCAAGGGATACGGACAGCCAAAGACACCACCACGACCCCAGATGCGAGTCAGTGCAGTCGAGAAGCCATCACCACGGTTCGCAGCGATGGTCGTCTTGACGACCTCGAGCGGCTGGCCGAGCGTGGTAACCTCGAAAAGGTTTAGACCAGCACCAAGCAACAAGTTGGAGAACTTGATTGGCTTCTTCTCGAGCCTCTTGTCGGTCGTGGGAGCGAGAGGGGCGGACATGGCAGTGTGTGAGCTTCAGAAAGAGGGCCTGACCAAGGCAATCGGGTGCTTCGTCGCGGAAAGGAGTAAGAGAGAGCTTGGGGGATGCGGGCTGTTGGTGATTTGCAGTGTGCAGGTCGAGTCGATGCCGGAGTGGACTCTAGAGTCGGGTCTTGATGTCCGTACAAACGTTAGCTAACAACTACGAGACACAGGAAGCTAAAGTGGCAGAAGGTGAGGCAGGCAGGCAACGTTGACTAGGTAGTCAGGTGGGTGCTTCAGTCCTACGAACACGGGGTTCAGTGCTTCTTTGGCCGTCGTCGGCCGGCGCACGTGTAAAGAAAGCCCAGGCAAGCGATATTCGTAGGCCGAGGTAACCGAGTGTAAGCAAAAGTCGCATCTTGTTACTGACCTTGTACTTGTGGTCGGTGTAGTTGGTTGTCTCTCGGACGTCCGTAAGATTCAATCCAAAGATGAAAAGGGAAGGATGACAAGAAAGATGGGAATGCCCCGAAGTCCGATGTGAGCAGCTCGGCGTATTAACGAATGCGAGAAGCTCTTTGGATAGGAGCGACGACTCGGACAAGAGCTCCAAGCCCCAATCTCATCTCTTTTTGGGCTACGGAGTACTTACTAGTTGATAAATCACGCTTAACAAGTCTCACCCAACAAAAAGCCAGGATAAGCCCACCTCTCACCTCTTCAAACCCCAGCCAAAATAACTACCACAAGTTACTTGATCCCGTCCGGACCCTAAAGTTTCCCATTTATTGCAAACTGTAGGATTTTGGAGCAATTGACTTTCTTGAGGCCAGTCGTCTTGACCTTCTCGCTGACTACAGTACGGTACTCCGTACTCTCATAACTACGGGGTATGGAGTCCCGACGCCGGCCATTGAGACCATCTGACTCTTCGTGGTCAGCATCACTGCAACTAGCTCTCTCCCCTGTCAATAAGCAATAAGCAAACAGAAACCATTCCCTCCCCGGCCCCGTCCGTTCAAGTAAGCCACAATTCAGCGCTCCGTGTTGAGTTGATTGGCAGATGCATTTCCCATATGCGCGCGCAATCGCGAAGTTTTCACATGAAGCCAGCTCATCGTGCATGATCAACCGAACATTTGTGAGCATCGGTAATATAGCTTCATATCTTCGTGAGCGGAGTGTCAATTTCGAACATGTGTAAATAGGTGTCTGACCAAAATCACAGACGCAATTCGTGGTATTAATGTACAGCGTTTTGGTATCATCAGGAGCCCTCCGAACACCCCCAATTTGATACAGTATCTGCTCTTCGTTACAAGAAGCCAGCTCTATCCCCTCGTGACATTAAATCAGACGCAAGCGTCAGCCCACCGTTGCGCTCTCTCGATTCTTACAACTTCTTGCAGATCTCGATCCACTTAGCCGTGGAGAAAGACTTGGGACGCTCGATGGGAGCGCCAACGGCGCGGTCGATGATCAGCTGGGGCAGCACACCAATAGCACGCGAGACACCAAAAAGGACAGTGTAGTAGCTAGCCTCGGTCAGGCCGTAGTACTGCAGTAGGACACCCGAGTGGGCATCGACGTTGGGGTAGGGGTTCTTGGTCTTGCCGTGCTCGGTGAGCACCTTGGGAGCGATCTTGTAGACCTGGCTAACCAGCTGGAACATGGGATCGTTGGGCATCTTCTCCTGGGCAAAGGTGCGCTGGGCCATGTAACGGGGGTCAGTCTTGCGCAGGACGGCGTGGCCGTAACCGGGAACGACACGACCGGAGTTAAGGGTAGACCACAGGTAGTCAGTGATGGCCTTGTCGCTGAGATCGTCGCCGACGCTCTTCTTCATCTCGGTGAGCCAGTTCAGGACCTCCTGGTTGGCGAGACCGTGGAGAGGGCCAGCAAGGCCGTTGAGACCAGCAGCCAGGGACAGGAAGGGGGAGCTGAGAGCGCTGCCGACCAAGTGGGTGGTGTGAGCGCTCACATTTCCACCCTCGTGGTCGGTGTGAATGGTCAAGTACAGACGCATCAGCTCGATGAAGTCCTTGTTCTCGCCAAATCCGAGCTGGTTGGCAAAGTTGAACGAATAATCCTTGTCCTTCTGGATGGGAGCAACCTTGCCGCCCTTGAAGACATTCTGGTAGATGCGCGAAGCGATGTTGGGCAGCTTGGCAATCAGGTCCATCGAGTCCTCAAAGGTGTAGCCCCAGTAGTCCTTCTTGTTCATGCCCTTGGCGTATGCCTTGGCGAAGGATGAAGTGTGCTCAAGAGCAGTGACTGCAAGCGAGAACTGGGCCATGGGGTGGAGGTCGCTGGGGCAGCGGTCGATGAGCTCTTCCACGAACTTAGGGATGTCGGATCGGGCAGCCCACTCGGCGGACAGGTCACGGACCTGCTGCTCCGTAGGGACCTCGCCAGTCAGGAGAAGCCAGAAGAGACCTGCACATCAACTCAATTAGCGCCCCTAGAGCAATCTGCGTGGTGATAATGGCTTGCCTTCTGGTAGAGGCTCCTTGCCACCGGGGGCCTTGGGGAGAAGCTCCTGGCACTCGGGGATCGTCTTGCCGCGGAAGCGGATACCCTCCTCGGAGTCTAGAACTGAACCCTCCCACACAAGGGACTTGATGCCTCGGGCACCGCCATAGACCTGGTCGAGGGTGACCTTATCGACGATCTTGGAGCCATGCTCCCTGCGCAGACAAATGTAAGCTTCAGATTCCCTGTGATTCCAATCGGGCGCAGCGACCTACTTTCGGAGTGCCTTGATCTCCTCGATCTTCTCGGGTAGCAGCTCAGCGAAGCGCTCCTTCAAGGTCTGAGTCTTACTGGAGTAGCATCGCGCCGCGGTGAAGGCAGCGTTGCTGAAGACGGGAGCTCGGGTAGAAGCTCTCAGGGCCGACGAGCCGAATCGTAGAGCTGATGCCATTGTGTAGTGTGAGGTGCGTTGTAATAACGGAAGAGGATGCACAATGGACAAGTATGGGAAGAGAGGTTGAAACACAACGTATATCCGCTCAGCGCAAAAGTTGTTCCAGGAATCAAATACCGCAAGGTTTAGGAATTTCGGATCGGAAGAAAAACCGAGCTTCGGGTTTTGCTCCCTGTGCTGTAGTAACTAACTTGTTGAGTAGCGAAACGCCCCACCCACTCTTTAGGTCCCGCTAGTCCGTACATTGAATCTGACGTCGTCTTTCGGGTTTGCGAGGTCATTTCAAGTACATAGTTGTAGGAGCAGCGATTTGGGCCCTTTCCGATCAAGGTGTGGTAACTCCAACTGTGGAACGGCGAGCTGCAAAACCCATCAAATCGACTTCTGGATATACGTCTGTCTGTAGCTTGCTGCAAGTAACCCGAGCTACGGAGTACATGCATGTAACTTTACACACCGAACCGACTTGCACACACGTGGAATTATGTCATCAATCAACTAGCTAGGTATTCCGTAGAAGAGAATGTCGATTGGAAAAGCAAGGCAAACCTACTCACCGTTCAAATGTCATGCAGGTACCTGGGTTATTGGAGAGCCCTATGTCGTATAAGGCCGATGTACCTCGTCCTTGAAAGACCCAAGTACGGAGTACGGAGGTAGGTAGAGTTTTACAGATGCCATATTACCATAACCTTACGTAGGTAGGTAGGGTAGGGTCCGGCCCATGGGAATGGTTGGAACTTGAAGCTTCTGTAGGATAAAACATCATTTTATAACGTGTAAATTACAAGTACAAGCCAAAGCAAAAAATGTTGGTAACCCCCGAGGGTCAATTCGATGCAAGAAGGCAAGCGTTCGTTGGCCGACGCGGAATAACCAAGTTGGTTAATAAGTGAATGGGAAATATCCGTATTGCCATCTAGTCTTGAAAGGTGCGTTGTCGGGTGGATAAACAGCCGAGCGTCATTGGCTCCTCTCCCAGCCTTTGATCTCCACAAATGATTCAAGTGCTCCCGGCCCCACCTGCGTATGTTCGAAGTAGTTAAGCAATTTCTGACTGCACATCTATCGACAGCTCCTACTACTCTCATCATCACCACTCACCATTCGCCATTCGCCATTTCCAACGTCACGACTTCATCGCCAGAGGTAGCCATACGCCTCTAGCAGCACAAACCTCATCAGATTTGGCTCCGCTGTACGGCTGCGCTGTCATTCCTATCTAGATTGGAGGATACGGAGGCTTACTGTAGCACAGTGGGACGCTTCCTCCCTTGTCTGCAGTCGTAAAATCTCGCAGAAGCGCGACAGCTTCCCCTCCCCGCAGTTGCGCCGCGTATCGCAACGTACTTCCACCACCGTACTTTTGACACAAAAAGTGTCGTCGTCGCAAGGACCAAACACTTTTGACAAGCTGAGGTTGGCTGTCAGCCTGGGTCGTAAACTTGAGCGCGACCTGATATTAGTCATCTCCAGAAGGCTTTATCGCGCGTGGTGATTGTTGGCGATAGTCCCGTACCGTACCAGCTTCTTCGCTACCCTTCTCGCCGCCAAACATCAAGCAACCTTGACCTCGTCTGTGCACACAACTACGTTATTTCCATCACAAGGAAGCCCACAGACAGATACCATGTCGTCGGCCGTAGCAGAGCTCGAGGCTGGCCTGACCGCCATGCTCAGTCTTAAACCACCTGGAGTCTCAGGATCACAGATCAAGAACATCACCACGCTTTGCCTAAACAACGTTCAGGTAAGATCTTGCCGTGGTCATGAGCCCTCCCCCATCTCTCGTAGCTGAGCATGCTGACCATTTCTTCCCCGTCGTCTAGTCCGAGTCCGTCCTCATCCAGAAAATGTTTACTCACTTTAAAAAGACTCCCGGAACTCACAAGCTGGGCGTGCTTTACGTCGTAGACTCTGTAACCCGCCGATGGCTTGACATGGCCAAGCAAGACAACCAGACGGTTAATAGTTCTGCCCCAGACGGAACCTTCGCTGCCGGCGTGCATAGAGTAACGGAGCTGCTTCCCGTCCTGATGAATGACATCCTTCAGTCTGCCCCCCAAGAACAAAAGGTACGCTATATCACAAACCCTATACGTGTCGTCGCTCGTAGACCCCGGCATCAGGCTCGGCTGTAGAGATGCTTGGATCGTGTCCCTCTTTTGACTCCACCAGCTGTCTACTGTCGTCGCATCTGCTCGGCCGCCGGGTCGACTGCATCTGGTAGCCACACAACTTGAACTTACCTGACCGAGTATCTGTAGGAGAAGATTAAGAAGCTCGTGGATATCTGGGAGAAGGGACAGACGTTTCCTGCGTACATGGTTGGGTCGTTCAAGGAGAAGCTCAACACTCCTGTCAAAAGTATGTCATCCACCCTGGGACGTCATGTCCGCTCTGCATTCTCTCAGGGCCTCTCTAGTCCCGTTCGAGGCACTTATTCTAACCCTTCCGTCGCATTTGCAGACGAGTCCACAACTCCCGTCGGCAGCCCTCCCGCAGGTCTTCATGGTGGTCTACCAGGGTTCCCGGGTTCCAACGGAGCCACCGAATCCAAACCACCCACTTCAGAGGCCCCCAATGCCATCATGGAGGCACTTGCAAACATAGCCCGGCAGAATATCTCTGCATCACCAAGCAACAACGGCTTCCCAGCCCCGGGTGCTCCGTATAGCGCTGCCGTGCCACAGAGTACTCCAGCTCCTCACATGCCTCTGCCTGTGACTCAGAGCCAGCCTGCTTTCCCCTACTCAGCAGCGCCGCTACTTGTAAACCCGCCTGCGACGCCGTACGCGTATCCCCCGCAAGTTCCCATGCCTGGGCAGGCTCCTGCTGTACCGGTGACTGCAAATAGCCAATCCATGGGATACCCTGGTGTACATGTGCCTCCTATGGCACCGCCGAGGGTTGGAATGGATCCTGCTCTCGCACAGCAAGTGCAGTTGATTAAGCTTTTGGTCGAACAGGGCATCCCCCTGACAAGATTCCCGCAGTCCTCGCGACGATGCAGAGCGGCTTTCCCTCTATGCCTCCTGCCGCTGCCACTGCTGCCCCCCCCATGGCGCCACAGGGCCAAATGCCGTATGGTGCTTCATGGCCTCAACCAGGTCCCAGACCCGACGAGCCACGTGACCATTATGAATATGGTACAAGATCACCCAACAACAACAGGCTCCACAACAGATCACGATCTCGCTCGCCTCGCCGTTGGGATCCCCGTGACTCACCTCGAGGACGTAACGACCGAGGCTTCGGTGGCTTTGGTCGCGACTCTCCCGGTCGTGGTGGACACAACGAAGGTCGGGGTCGAGAGCCGGATTACCGTCAGCGGAGCCCACCCCGCCGAGGCCATAGCCCCCCCCAGCCGTCCTACGACCGTGATCCCACGGCCAAGTGGATCGACTTTGACAGGACTATGGCCGAAGGGCACATCAAAGGTACGCTTCTTTGGTCTCGCGGCTTTCCGAGTGCCACTAACTCTTTACAGTCCTTAGCCGAACCCTTTTCGTTGGTGGAGTCACGTAAGTTCAGCATGCAATACGCCGCCCCGTCACGTTCGACTAATGCACAATACAGATGCTCTGAAGCCGAGCTCCGCTCCATGTTCCATGGCCACGGCCAAGTGCAGACCTGCATTGTCAACAAGGACAAGCGCCATGCATTTGTCAAAATGGTAACACGTCGGGATGCCGTCGCTGCCAAGGAGGCGATGGAAAATAGCCAATATCGCGTAGGTTTCTTTCTCCTCGTGCATCTCGTCGACTTGTACTGATACAGTGTCCTCTAGACTCGTTGGGGCGTTGGGTTCGGGCCCCGTGATTGCAGTGATTACCAGACGGGTATCAGCGTGATCCCCATCAACAAACTCACCGAAGCTGATCGTAAATGGATGCTTTCAGCAGAATATGGTGGAAGTGGCGGCCGAGCGATCGAATCTGGCATGGTAGTAGAGGAGCCGGATATCGAGATCGGCGCCGGCGTTTCTTCCAAAGCGATTAGCCGGAGGATGCAAACCGACAAAGGCGGACGACACGGCCCTAAGTCTAGCAGAGGGGGCGACGAGGACGATAACAATCTCACCAGATGGCGGCGCAACAAGGATCGGCGTGATGACCGTCCGGACGGCCAGGGCCCCGGTCCGGACGACAACTCTGGCTTTCCGTACGGAATCGCGACAGGTTCCAACGGAATGCCGGTATTTCCACCGGGGTTTTCGTTCCCTGCACCGCACCAGTAACCCTTCCTTCCACCGCCAACAGCTCCCATACGCGCGCACAGCTCATATCCTGGGACTATTTGCTACTTTGTGGCAGTATATGTTGGCCAGCTAGGTGCCTCTCACCTTCACCTTTCGTTGGTTTCTATGCATAGCATCGCATTGGACGGTCGGCGTTTGGCTAGTGGTTCGGTAAGTGTTACTAGGAATAGAGTACAGCCTTAGACGTCCGAGACTCAACGGCTGAGACGAATTGTACACCATTTCCCGGTGTTTGCCACATTGGGGTTTGCCACAACGTTAGTTGATAACAGTACTCGAGTGGAACGAACGGCTTGGATGCTTTGGGGGAGGGGGTTCCGAATCTCGAGCACGGCACCAGAATAGCAATCAAGTTTCATAATGTCCATTATCTTTTCCCGACGTGGCAGACCGAGATGGAAAAACAATCAATTCTTGGAA
The DNA here is from genome assembly GCA_022414665.1 of Arthrinium puccinioides. Lineage (NCBI taxonomy): Eukaryota > Fungi > Ascomycota > Sordariomycetes > Amphisphaeriales > Apiosporaceae > Arthrinium > Arthrinium puccinioides. The sequence goes on from JAIUNF010000005.1 coordinate 2,615,528, forward strand.
TTCAACACAACTTGCAAAGGGATGTTGGTAACTAGTTACCTAGCAGGCGCATTGCCATATTACCATATAACCATGTTTGATAATTTGCAAGACCGTTGAACGTTTCTAGCTGAACATGGACACCCAAGTCAAGAACAGTACGCAGTAATGAACAGCCCTGTTTCGTCTCAGCAGCTGCTAAGTGGAAGTATCGGTCAGCTCCCGTCAACCTAAATGTCATATCGCTCACAGATAACGACATGTCCCGCCTCGCGAGACTCATGATTTGACCCGTACAAGCACACAGTAAGCTGCACTGTCCTATCTAAAAGCTCCACACAGTTTGTAGAAATGACGACGCTAGTTTGCGATGGGTCCTCTCGTTCTCGTTCAATACTACTCCGTACTTTGTAGACACTAGTAGGGAGCAGTGGATCTCGTCCTGTCCCATCAGTGGAGAGCTGACAGATGGAGAACAGGGAGCCGCCCTGAATGGCTTGGCAGGAGACGAGGCGGATCCGCGTATCCACGCCGAGAATCACATACGAAATACGGAGTACATGGGTAAGCAAGTTAGCTATGGGGCAAATGTGCGATGCGTTTCCTGCATATGCAATGCAGGTTCTATGTGGAGTTGCGTGGAGAGCTGTACCTGTTCCTTTGCGGGGTTTCATCTTCGTTCTGCCATAGCAAGCATTCGAGAACGAACGTGGGAGGGTTTCTTGTGTGGACTCGACGTAGTATCGCGACTGGGGCAGGGCGGAATAGGGGAAATTGTACCAAATCTGCATCTTTCGGGTCTGTTGGCTAAATACGGAGTCGTTTTGTTCGGTTTCGTCGTATCCATTCGGCTTTCCTCGCTATCCGTCGCACATCGCGACTTCGCGGCCAGACGGGCAGATGCCTCGGCATGTCTGGATCGAACGGAGCAAGAGGCCAGGCTACCCGTCAGGCTCGTCTACCGGGTAAGCCCCCCCTTTTCCAAGAAGACGCGGTCAAGAGAGAATAGACGGGAAAGAGGAAGGGGGAAAAGGACTCGTCACCATTCCGGCGGTCCATTACTGCTGCTGCCACGGCAGAAAAAGATCCTGGCTTGCTTGCGTCTTGGGGGTGTGTATCCATTCCCAACTTGGCGGCACTGGGGAAAACCTCTCGTATGGTGGGGGGGGCTCCCTTTCCTCTCCAGTTCCTTCTCATCACTGGCCGTCTTGACTCGACGCGCATCTGTAAGACTGGTTCACTGGCTCCTGCTTCGTTGATCTCAAGGGTTCAAGGGTCCAAATTGCGTGCAGCTTGTTCCAACGAGGCATTTACGTGCGGGATATCGAGAATTGCTTGGATTCTGTTGGCTCTAGCCTCTGGGCGAGTCTTCACCTTCTCGAGTCGCCTCCGTTCTCTTCCGATGCCGTTCTTCCTCTTCCTTCCACCTGTACATTCTCCCCCCAAGGCGCCCGCCCTGACCACGTAGTATTAAAAGTCAGTGCAACTGTCGGTGAAAACATGCCGGAGGCGTACTTGGTACGTTGATCTTGGCTCAACTCGAAAGGACCTGCACGCAGATCTGACACGGACTCGAATTAGGTTTCGCCAAGGAACAGGTATTCCCCGGTTTTCTTCTACTTCCTCTGCGCACACCACGCACCACGCACCACGCACCACGCTGTCATCATGGGATGGGGTAGTTGGTCATGTACGAAGTACTAAGTAACCACCACAGGGCTTAGGTTTGCTCTATGATAGGAGAACCCTTGGGTTTCGTCCCCCCTCCCCCCCGGTGCGACTTTGATTGAGTCAGGTCATATTCACCGCCGGCAAAGGATCGCCCTCTTTCCGCGACGATCCTTCTCTGCAAGATAACCGTCAAGGCTGCAAGCCCGTCGACTCTGATAGCTACCTCACGTTACTCCCTCTTCTGTCTCACAACTCGGCCACGGACCGACGTCGTTCCCTGTCGCGCGAAGGCCCCCACGCTACGAGCCGCCGCCCCACCCATCATATGTACCACTGTGTACGTAGAAGTGAGTTGGCCGTGTCGTCGAATTTACGAAGTATTCGCTGACCTCTTAGCCGCGCCAATTTCAGCACATAACTAGTCACTGCCCTAAGTAGTATATTTAGGTTAGCGTGGTAACCGATCTTGGAGATTGATTCGCCTTGTCTCGTGGCCGTAACGTTAGGTTAGAAACTACAAGCAGCTAACAATCCTCGACTAGTATTACGCTATACTTCCAGAAGATACAAAGTTATAAAAATCAAGTATAAATTACCACTAAATATAGTGTTTTTTCTTGTTTTCCCTCTAGGAATTCTACTTATATACTACTAAGTTGCCAAACTTTAATATATATATTACATATAATTATTACTAAAAACTAATATATAGGGCATCTATTCTTTAAATATTTTACTTTACTTGGTATTATTTATGCTTGAACTCTCACCTTAATAAACTAGTAGTTCAGGGTGGACTCTCTTTATTTTCCTTTCTTCTATATTAGGGTCTCAGAGTCCCCTATAGCTACTTCCCTGTAGGAGGTGTACATAATATGCCGGTCTTAATACTCACAGTATGCCAAGTCAATGTCCGTTACAGAAAGACACATCTCTGCTCTAGCTAACTCGAGGTCTTCTCGAGTTCCTGGGTCTAGCAACTCAATATTTAAATCTAGCGAGGCGTTGAGCTTATGAGCTACCTCCAAAGCCGAGTCATATTCGATATCCCGAAGACAGAGTATCCTTCGAACGCCGTACTGCTGTGTACGGTTTTCTTGCTGTAACCTATCAAACGCCCCTAGAAGCGGTTGGCTAGCGTCATCATCTCTGTGAGCCTCTGCTAGAAACCGGCCGCAGTTTGCATAACTTGGCCCTTGCACGGCCCCTATAGTCGGATTACGATGAATCGTCAACTCGCCTCGCATCAGGTAGCCTCTGGCTATCTCTGGGCCCGAGGCGACATCGGTACCGGGGGGTGACACTTCAGGGTGATGCGTAATAGTCCTGGGCGGGCGCCTCGTCTTGCATTCTACCCCCGAACCGGTACTCGAGTGACCATAGTGGAGGGTGGATACCTGGGTTTCGTCGTCCATCTCGTCGAGACTTAGCAGATAGACTCTACCGCTGCCGTCGCCAACCGCAAGTTTGGTGTAGTCCGGAGAAAAGGCGCCAAAAGTGATAGGACCAGAGCACTCGAGAAGGTTCCTGACGAAGCTAGCTTTCCCCTGACGGAGGTTCCAGACTTTGAGGATGCCGTCGGAGGATCCGGTATACAGCCGATCTGTAGTGGTCGCCCAAGCCACAAACTTGACACCAACGTCTTCACGTTCTCTGTTGTCAACGTCGAGCTCATCGATAGGCTCGCCATGACTAAAAATGGACATGGGCCTGTCGGTGCCTGCCGTGTCCCAAATGTATACCTTGCCGTCTGTGCACCCGGCGGCAACGTATGAATATGCATTGCTGTTGGGCCTATAAACCCGTTAGTAACATGTTCATGGGAAACAAGTAGTAAGCTGAGCAAACCTGATAACAAGCTCGTTGATATCCTGAGCTGTGCAGTCCAGGGACTTGACGGATGTATATTGACCATCGTCGTTGGGGATGAAGATTCGGATCTGAGTTTTGATATCGGTTGTTACCTTGTCAATGCCCACCATTCCTTTCGAAGTGGCTGCCGCAAAGCAGTTTTTGAACGGATGCCACGTAACCTCAAATACGTTTTGCGCGGCAGCACTACTGACGCTGATTTGGCAACGCTTCAACGTGTCCCATAGGCAAAGCTCGCCCGAGTTATGTTTCTCATCCGGAATGTCACTATCTTCGCCTGTCCAACTTCGTGGCGAGTAGCCTATTAGCAGTAGGTGCTGGACTTCTGGTGCAAGACCCCAGCGAATAGCAGCTGGAAAGTAGCCCCATTTTTCCGATGGGACGTAGTCTTGTTCATGAACCCTGGTGCACGAATATGACTGAAACAAGGGCAGCGAGGCATCGCCCATGCTGTGCACCTGATACACCCTCACAGCTTCAGTCGCAACGTCGGCAGCTGTGGCCACCATGCCGTCGGCATGTTTGGAGCATTGGACGAAGTTGACACGCCCCTCATGTTCCCATGTTCCAACTGCCGTCATCGAGCCGTCCTGTATTTTCCAAACTTTGACCGTCTTATCATAACTTGACGTGTAAGCCAGGCCACGGCGAGAATCATAGTCAGAATCGGTAACGGACGCGAACAGCCATGGGTCCTGGCTCTCGACCATAGATGCGAGTGAGTTTTCGCCACTGGTAACTACCGGGCGGACAATACGGTGATCGGGGAACGCCTGCAGGATACCGCGAGAGGAACCCAGCAGTAAGTTGCCAGGCCTGTTGTACTGCATATTGGCTGAATCGAAGTGCGTTGTTGTACCGCAGAGAAACTGGGTGCCAGAGACCCAGCTGACTGTCGTGATGTCGCCGGCGCAGTCTGACCACTCCACACGGGGTTGCATTGCATCTTCCCGATCGGCCTCGAGTGCAACCTTGAAGTGCTGATACTGACGGGTAGAGCCAAAAGCCCGGTTCCCTACGACTTCCCGTGTGTACAGAAGTGCAGCTATGCTGTTGGTATCGTTGGCTCGACTACCGGGTTTGCTGTCATTCTGAGAACTACCAAGGCCGATGGTGAGCACACGAGATCTTGGAGCGGTCCTGCGGGCATACAAGTCCGCGATGAAGTTGCCGACGTCGGTAGTAGACCTGCGCAGCAGAGCCCGGGGCGGGGGCTCGTCCAATGCAATACCACGGTATCCATTCGCATGAAGCACGAGGAGCTCTGCTATACGCTTTGCCTTCTTGGCTTTCTTGATTAGGTGGCGGAAGTCGTATAGGAGGTCTCGGGTTGTCGCAGGTGTGCTGCCAAACTTCTTTCGAGCCACGGTGCGGAGGAACTCAACCTCGGCCTGCTCGAAATCGACGTGGACGATATGTGTAGAAGGAGAGGATAACGCATCGTGGAAACGAAAGGGCCGACTCTGGCGCACCACGGTGCCGCGGTGGACAGCCGGGAGGTACGGCGCAGATGAGAGAGAGAACCAACTGCTGCTACTGCTGGTGCTGCTGCCGATGCTGCTGGTGCTGCTGCTGGTGCTGCTGCTGGTGCTGCTGCTGCCACTGCTACCCAGCAAGCGAGACTTTTTGACGATGGCCATGCTTCGTCGTTGTGCCGCAGCCGTGTTCTGGGCATCGAATCGCCTCGGCATCAGCCTCAGCTTCTGCATCCGCTTCGACTCGTGCCGCGCTGCTAACCCTGAGCTTAACAGCCCACTGCCAGCTGGAGAGGCGCTGGGTGCGCTATGCTGGCCATTGTTATCCGTCAGATTGTCGTCAGCTTCTATAGACGGGATTACTAGCGGCGTCGGCTCTGCCAGTAGAGGTATCGGGTGTAGGGCACGGCCGTTCGCGCTATTGAGGTGAGCCTGGCGAAGAGATGGTGCAAGCGCAGCCGGAGCAGGAGGTTGGAATCGGCCCTGACGAGGACGGGTCGTTAGCACCTAGCACTAGCCATTGGCTACTTTAACATCGGAACACTTTATACTTACATTTTGCGCAACTCGGTACTCTTCGACGAGTTGATAAACTCGAGGACGTATCCCAGCCACGAAGTTGATCGAGATCCTCTTTTTATTCCGTACAAACTCCTGTTCAAACTCGGGAATCTCTTTGAGCACCTTGAGGAAAATCGAGTGCCGCGCACTCTCGCGGTAACTCTCAGGAAGGTCGGCGATGGTTTTGTCGATGTGAGGGAAGATGTAGTTGTCGAGGCACTCCTTCGCCGTCAGGAGCCTATTGGTCGAAGTCTGGGCAGGCCGGGGCAGGGAATCACCATACCCCCCCCAGACCGGGCGAGATCTTCTGACGCTTGGGATGGCGCTCGCCATGTTGGGTGGGTGAATTCGTCACGGGTGCCACAGAAGAGGCAGCGCGACGGTCGGTGGGCAATGTGTCGTGTAGGTCGTGTAGGTCGTGTAGATCGTGTAGGTCGTTACGTATTTGCAGGCGATGTGGTTGTGCTACAAAGTGCATCAATTGCGCAGTCCCGGAAGGAGCCACCTGCATGGTGGTGTCTCCGTCGCTGCCCTCGTCGTCGATCGTCAAATCGACAAAGGAGGAACCAGGCGCCATCGTCGGGGTGCGCGCATCGGACCTTAATATCGGACCTTAACGCGTCGACAGGTAGGTTGCAGTCAGTATAGGGTAGGTAAGAAAGGTCGCCAGAGTTTACATCGGTTAGCCTTAAAATTAGGGCCTACTTTCATAATAAAGTGGGGCGTAATATTTAGGGCATGGGTGTAGATAGACGGGCTTATAACTTATTATGTGCGTGGTTTCTTATTTATTAACGTATTAAATATATATTTGGAAATACAATAAGAGAGAGAGAGAGAGAAAGGGAAAGAGAGAGAGAAAAATAAAAGATATAGAATACTATAGCTAGGAATAGAAGTAAATAACTTGAATTTTATACGTTAAGAAGCTTTGGTAATTAAACTCGAAGTTTTCGGATATGTTAGCGTATAAAATTTCTTTAGAATATATTATGAGTATTTATATATGAAATTATAGTATAACTGCTTAATATAGAAATTTAATATTCAAGTACTAGTACTATATAGTTATGTGCTATATAGAACCTGTCGAGGTATAGAAAAGCGAAGTATTACACAATTACAAAAGATTAAGACATATTTAATTTAAAGACCCGTAGTAAAAAAAAGCACGCAACGGGACTAATTACATAGATAATAAAAGTAGGATAATACAAGTAGAAGGATACAAGTAGAAGGATACACGTAGAAGGATACAAGTAGAAGGATACAAGTAGAAGGATACAAGTAGAAGGATACAAGTAGAAGAATGTAAAGTCAAGTCCATATAGGAGCTAGGAAGAAGGGAAGAACTAGCTTCATTTCTTAGGCCCTCTAAAAGAATAAAAGTTAATTATCTACAACAACTAGCCAGCCCTAGGATGACTAGACTATACTACATGTAGCTGTAATAGCCGGCGTTGTAATGACTAACTCTTGCTGCAACTTTCCGTATTGCAATAATGTGACATCTGAATTAACATGTCAACGAGTAATTGGAAGAAACATTATGTAGTACTCGATACAACTTTAACTGCATTACATGAGAAATTCACTTATCTAGTTGTTACATATTAAAATAATATCTAATATACTATTCAATACGTGTAGGTCTTGTATTGGAGTTGACGAAGTTGTTAACACTTTAGAACCGCATTTACAGGTCCGCGGACGATAAAACTACGATATAAGCAGCACATACATGTAATTAAACTGTGGGGGCAATGCTAATGTTGTTTTAATACAGCTCGAAGGCTCTCTGCCTATAGAGATGATAGGATAGGCGCCCATCATAGAAGCGGCAAGATTCGCGTAAGCGGAACGACATCACATGACCCGTTTTCGACCTAGGAATGGCTTTCTGAGCAGCTTTACAGCTTTGCCTTGATCGGATTCGCAGCGTTGACTTCGGCGTACATACGGTCAATGTCGCCTCGGTACTTCCTGGCGGCTTGCGGTCTCTTGAGTTTCAATCTAAGACGGAATTAGCTTCCCCGTCATGGGGTTCAGAGGATGGTGGGTGACTTACGTGTGAGTTAGCAGCTCGTTCTCGATAGTGAAAGGCTCGACCTCCAAGACGGCGTTACGTATCCGCTCATAGCCATTGAACTTGGCCTTCTTTGCAATGGCATCGAGGTGGCCTAGAAAAGCGTTTATGACCCGCTTGTCTTGACAAGCCGCTTTGATGGCTGCAATGTCCTCGGGGGCGATGGACCTCTTCACAACCTTGGTGGCAAATGGCGCAAAGGTGGCAGGATCTACGCCGAACACACCGACCAAGTGGGACTGGGTTGAGTCGCCATGAACAAATGCCATGGTAATAAGGTTGGAGTTTCCCATGACCGAGTTCTCAAGACGCTCGGGTGAGACGTATTCGCCTTGTGCCAGTTTCAAGACGTTCTTCTTGCGATCGATGATCTTGAGGCGACCCATTCCATCGATTTCGGCGACATCACCGGTGTGAAACCAACCCTGGGAGTCGATGGCCTTCTTCGTCTCTTCTTCATTCTTGTAATACTCGCGGAAGATGCCAGGGCCCCTGAGAAGCAGCTCTCCACGGGGCAGTGGTTTATCGGTCACGAGGTATTCCAGGTCCGGGATAGACTCCAGGCACACTTCGACAGACGCGGCAGGAGCACCAATGTTGCCGGTAGTGAAATCACCTTTCTGCTGGAAAGATGCGACGGCGTAGGACTCGGTCAGACCATAGCCTTGCGTGAAAAAATTTCCGAGCGCAGCGCGCAGGAACTCGTGAACCCCAGGATCTAGTGGCGCACTGCCGCTGACCATGGAGTGAACGCGATCGAAGCCAATGGCGGCCTTGACCTTGGGGGTCCAGATGCGATCATATAGTATATGCGTGTTGCGTGCTTGACCCATGGGAAGCTTCATACTGGCCTTCTTGGCGTCAATAGCTCTGCGGGACAGCGCCCCCTTGAATCCCTCGGCCTCCACTGTCTGCGCCTTGATACCGGCATGAATGCGGTTGTACAGCCGAGGGACGGAAATGAAGCCAGACGGCTTGAGAATCTTCATATCATCAATCAAGCCGAGCATGTCTCCGTGAAAGAAGCCCAAGGCGGCTCCTACGGACAATGCCGTCTGGTCTACCATGCGACCGTAGATGTGTGCAAGGGGTAGATATGACATGGAAGAGTCCTTGTGATCCATGTTGCCCGACGTCCGGGAAGATTGCACGGCTGCCACGCAGTTTCTGTGTGTGAGAACAACGCCCTTGGGGTCGCCCGTAGTGCCTGAAGTATAGTTGATAGTGAGAACGTCGTCCGGGCGGGGAGGGCGGTAGGGAAGATTGGACTTTTTGCCGAGTTCCTCGACGCCGTCAATGGACCATATCTGGATGCCGTGCTGCTCAGCAAGGCCATTCAGCAATGCCAGCTTGGAGTATCCGGCCTGTTCGCCCGAATCTAGCGAGTCGACACAAATGATCAACTTTAGCTGAGGAAGCCTCGAGGCAACAGCGAGAAGCGAGGGAATATGAGGCAAGGAGGTGACGATACAAGCCAGCTCGGCATGCTTGATGATGTACTCGGAGGCATCAGGGCCGAGAGTCTCGTACAGAGAAACGGTGTACAACGACTGGCCACTCAGGGCAATGTCTACGCGTGATTGGTTAGCTGGCTGCCTTCTGACTGGCCACTGCGGCACAGGGTTTCTTCCTCCTCCTCTCCCCCTCTCCTCCTCCTCCTCCTCCTCCTCCTCCTCCTCTTCTTCTTTTTCTTCTTCTTACCAGTGATTTGCCATTCGGCGCGGTTTTGACACCAAAGTCCTACTCCGAACTTGTCATCGGCCACGCCGGCGCGTCGGTGCAGCTCGATAATTCCAGCGCCTAGGTTCTTGCTTCGCTCTGCGACGTCGGCGTAGGTCTGCCAGTCGTACCTGTTCTCCCAGCTCTTCGTGGTCGGATTCCAAGGGCGAGTGCCCAGGCATTTGTTGTTCGGGAAACGCCTGACGGTATCCTGGAAGAGTTCATGAAAGGTCCGGACCTCGGGATCGAAGGTCTCGAGCAGAGGAATGTCCCTGTAGCGCCAGTGGCGGTAGACAGCGGACCGTCCCTCGGTCTCGCTTCCGGGGATGGGCACACCGTAGGGAGAGCCAGGTGGCGGAGGGGTGGCTAATTGATCGATGCGCGCTTTCACTTCATAGTTTGGGGCCATCTTGAAGGTTGGTGCAACAACTGCGTGAAGCCTATTGGGGAGAGTGGGCGACGAGCTGTCGTTGTTGATGTTATTGTGGTGGTGGTGGTGGTTCGATCAACGTACGCCTGCAGCCGCTCGTGCTTGATCGATAAGGAGCTGCAGAAGCTGTGCGAGTCGCCAAGGTAGGTAATGTTGGGTGTATGGTTCGGGGACTGACAGCGAGGGGAGAGTCTAGGGAGAAAGGTCTCGCACGATGTTGGAATCAGGTTAATGCTTGCTGCGGCGGTCAGGAGAGATTGCTGAGACGAGCCTTGACGCTTGCGAGAGCTAACTATAGCCGAGGACAAAGTACGCTTTGTGACTCTTGGACTCTTGGACTCTTGGACTCTTGGACAGCAGCTGACAGACAACAGGTTTAGAGTTGCTCCTCGAGCTCCACACAGCTTGGAGTTGCCGAGGCTTCACGGGGGACCCCATGTCAGAGATGCGTGCCACTCGAACCACCTTTGGTGGCGGGGAGGTGCCGTGACTCCGGGGCACAACTAGTTAACTAGTTTGTTAGCCTTGGTCCAAATCATCGGGCCGATGCCATTGGTCGAGCCAGCCGTCAGCGGACCTCGCCCGGCGCGCGGGTACAACAAGGCGTTCCACATCTGGGGGACAGTAATTGCACGCGTTCGTAACTACTGACTTGATATCGTAATACGCAGTATTTGGTTTTGACGAGTCCGCATGTGGACGTTGCCCCCACCGCGAGAACGACTTTCGGCGAGCACACCAAGTCAGCATACCAACTCGGTCAAACCGAACAATTGAAAAGTGTGCACAACTACTATAATATTGGTGAGATTCTATCTAACTTGTCTCGGACTGTTCTACAGTACTTGTTGTGGCCGATGGAGCTGGCTGCGGTGGTGATCGTGATAGTGATGGTAATGATAATGATGATGTAGATATCTGATGATGGAAAATTTATGTTGCCTTTCCTCTGCGCATGCCGAGTGAGCTACTTGGTTTGGTGTTGGTTCTTTCCGATGCAGACTTGATTGCACCTTGCAAAGCTACATGGTTGTACGTAATAACTAAGCGAGTTTGCACCGTAATCGTTCGGCGAGGGCCCTCTTAGATGTCACGTACTCCGTAACTAACTACACTGTTCGTTGTCCCCGAGCGTCCAGGAGATGATGTGGCTCTTTGCACCTCGCACTCCGCAGCCCGTAGCCCGCAGCCCGCAGCCTGTAGCCTGCAGCCTGCAGCCTCTACATATGTCAGATGTCCTGCTGCCAACTCATAAGTTAACTAGTTAGTCGCTGTGGTGAGTGGATGAACCCTTGGATACCTGGCGGCTTCCTCCAGGTCTTTGATCCGTTCTTTGAGGCTTGTTCCCCCCCCCATCCCCCCTTCTCGCATCTTCAGACGACAAGCTTGCCCATCGGGGGCGCCATCGCCAAGGTTGCTTGATTTGCTTGACTCTGATGTTCAGGGGCTCGGAACCCACCTGCAGCAGCGCTCTGTTTCGCTCCGTCGAATCCATCGCAACTTGATTCGGCTGCCAAGCCATCGTAAAGCCCCTTCTGAGACTCCCAAGGCTTTTCAAGACGACGTTCCAGAGTGAATTCGCTTCTGGCGCTCCGCAGGAACCGCAGCCCGTCCGAGACCCCACCGTCTGGGAAACGCACGTCGAGCCCCGACGTTCTAATTTTGTCTTCGAGGCATAGTCGCTGTTTCAATCTGTCTCTACTGTCGCATCGCCGCACGCGACTTAATTAGCTAGTGAGCGAGTCGACCCTAGCAGTTAGCCATGCCATGCAGCAGACAGGCCAACACAACACGCAGAGAGCAGCCAGGCCAGAGAGAAACAAGTTCTAGCGGCCTGGTCGAAACAGGACCATTGCTTCGTTACGATCACGCCAAGGGTAACATCCCCCCCCCAAGACAGCATTCGCGAATCGCGAGCGTGGCCGCCAGAGCAGAGCCGTGCGTGATTCGCGCCGTCGACACGCCCGGGAGAGGCTCTGAGCCCTCCGCTCGCCCGCTCCACCTACTTACTAGTTACTTACCTCTTTGTCTGGTGGATAATGACTGCGGCAGCAGCAACAGTAACAACAACGACAACAACAAAAAAGACGGCCGGAGAGACAGCAAAGCCACAGCCACCGAGGATACAACTAACTAGTTAACTACAGAGTAACGTAAACCCAATTGGCCAAGTGACACATAGCGCCCAGCCGGCACACGAGTTCTTGGGCTCGACAGTGGCAAGCAAGTGCATAACTGCGATTGGGTACCCGCTCCTCCGTGCATGGCGACATCCCATAGTGTCCCGTTTCAGATGGATGTCAGAAGTTACGCATCACCGCCATGGTCAGAAGCGATCGCCTTGGCATAAACGGGTCCTCCTCCAGAGTCCCACTATTGGCGATGACTGCCCTCGACGGGCCATGCTTTTATCAACTCGAGACAGCCGTTAAAGTGGGAAGACATTCCCTTTCCTTTCTCCTCCTCTTGTCATGCCTGGTGCTGTGTACATTCATTAGCCCTATTTTCTCCAAGTCCTCTTCTACATTGATTGTCCAACGCACCCCGACCACTCACATCGATCCTTTTTATTTTATTTTCCTAAGGCGCACTTGCTGCTGCTGCATTGCCGTCTTGTATGACTTCGCATCTAGATTCTCGCTTCCCTAACCGACAACCGACCCTGTCTCGCTCATCCGGCAACATGCCTTCCGTCGTTATCTTGGGCATCCGGGGCGCGCAGCTCGCCATGTCCATCATCATAATGGGCCTGTCAGCCTACGGTCAGTCTTGCGTGTATGAGAAACCCCGATGATCTCCAAGCTGACTGAACATGGTAGTTGCCAACTGGTACAATGTTGATACTCTGACCGCGTCGCCGTCCCAGGTCAATTGGTTGTTGTTCGTTTCGATCTACTCCATGATCTCGATTGCCTATCTCGAGGGCGCTCCCCGATTCATGCCGAAGCGTAAGTGGCAATGAAGATGTGACCGCTCGGCTTGCAGACATAGACCACGGACTAACGTTGACCATCTCAGTCCACAACCCCTTTGTCGCCATCAGTCTCGAGTTCACCAACGCGCTCTTTTACTTTGCCGGCTTCATTGCCCTGTCCGTCTTCATCTCGAGCCTCCTCTTCTGCCGCGGCAGCGTGTGTGGCTCTGCCCGCGCTGACGTGGTCTTCGCCTCGTTCTCGTTCGCCTCGTGGGTCGTGACCGGTGGGCTCTTCGCCAAGGACTTCCTCAAGATGGGGAACTTCCGCCGCTCGGGGGCTCCCCGTCCATGTCAGCCCCCCCCAAGCGGCCCGCAAATGAAAGAAGCCGAGATCGCCTAAGCATCCCCAAGATCGTGACCACGTTTGCGAAGCCCAGCTTCGCGCGTGGGACGCCCACCAGCAGCGTAGGCTACTCGGCCTACACGGAGATTCCGCTCAGCCCGTACGCCTTCCGCGACTCCTTGGCCACGCCCAGGAAGAGCCCCGGTCTCCAAGAAGCGCTCGACCGACGGCGTGTCACTGCTGCCACGGTTACGCAGATGGAAGAGGTGTGAATGGAGCTGAGCTGAGTCTCAACGTTGCATTGCGTTGGGCTGATTTGGAGGGCCTTTGGCCAACTCTCGGTTTTGATATTTGGATCCTACTAGGGGTGTTTTTGGATTGTGATATCTTTGCGGGCCGTTAAAATTACAAGCATGGTTAAGAGGAGGGAGGAGGTATAGAGGGTCGAGCTCTTGGTCTAGATGACTAACAGGCTTGGTTATTAATGAGACCATACAGTTGGGACCGGGTTAGAGTCGTGCCTTGGTTATTTGAACAATATCATTATGGACTTGGGAAAAACAGTAGATGTCCGTCTCGCGTGTGGGTTGAGCCTGTCTGTGATTGACTATTGCGCCGGCGTGGCAGGCATTGAGCAACGCCGGGCCGGGTTGTCAACGATGTTGACTGATGCTCAGCAACCCAAAGGAACTACAGTCCCGCGCTCCACGCTCCAACTAACTCGGACCGAGCTGAAGCTATTCCATTCACAAGTCTAGGCCACCCACCACCCTTCTCGCGTGTTGACTTGTATGAACCGTAAGATATGTAGTTGGCTAGCTAGACGGAAGTGTGGGTGTGCTCGTATCAATGTCAAGTCGAGGAATTCGTCGTGGGCAGCCTGTTGGACCCTGTCGGACCCTGCTGGACCCTGCTGGACCCCCCGCCCGCCGTCCCCCACCCCCCACCCCCGCGCTCACCCGCCGTTTGTACCGCAGTCAACTAGTTAATTAACTAACTAATTAACTAGTTGGTTACTCCGTACGGTGTTCGTGCCTTGACTTTGAGCTCGTGGCCTAGAGAGGGGCTGCGACATGGACACGGGCTAGTCGGCAAGGTGCGACTCCGACACGGGAAGCAAGAGAAGCACGGTTGGCAAATGCAAACAAATGACGTTGCCTTTGTCGGTGCTGTTCCCACAACGACGAGGCCAACGCCAACGCGACAACGCGACAACGACGATAACAAACCCAATGTATATATACAGTGACGTACAACAGTCGGCCGGTCCGACATTCGCCAGCCAGCAAACAGACGGAACGTTCCGCGCATGCCACGACATGCCTACTGTGTATAACTAACTAGCCATCCCATCGCCAGAACAATGCTGTCAATGGTCGTCCCCAACACCATCATGAGCACGCCATATCTGCACCCCACTTTGCAATTGGAGGTCGAACTAATAGGAACCCCTCCCATTTAAGATTGTCAGTCGTTCAACGGACCTGGGCTTGTCAACGAGTTATGCTGGGAGAGAAGCCCTGGCAAGCGCCCCCGGCAACGGGTGAATAAGTTTGAGGTGAGGAGTATTTAATGCACGAGATCGCCCGTTTCCAAGTGCGATGCCGGTTGGTCGTGTCCAACGTGAGAGAACTCCCCGAACCTACAACTCGTATCCTTTCCTATGACCACCCCCCCTCTCCCCTTTCTCTATTCCACGACGAGCACTCGCAAACATGACGGAAGAGCTGAGCAAGAACTTTGAGACTCTCCAGCTCCACGCTGGGTACGGTGAATCGTAGATTGACACACGCGAGACACGTTCGTTGACTGACCGTCACAAAGCCAGGTGCCCGATCCTACAACCAAGTCCAGAGCTGTGCCCATCTACGCCACGACGGTTCGTAACGCGCGTGTAGAGTTGCCGTTGGGTTGCGGTCACTGACTACTACCGGCTAGAGCTATACATTCGATGACTCGGCCCACGGCGCGAGGCTGTTCGGTCTCAAGGAGTTTGGCAACATCTACAGCCGTATCATGAACCCGACTGTCGATGTTTTCGAGAAGAGAATTGCGGCTCTCGAGGGCGGCGTGGCCGCGGTAGCTACGGCCTCCGGGCAGGCAGCCCAGTTTATGGCTATTGCAGCGCTGGCCCAAGCCGGCGACAATATTGTCTCGACGTCCAACCTGTATGGTGGGACTTACAACCAGCTCAAGGTGCTCCTGCCGAAATTCGGCATCACCACAAAGTTCATCGAGGGTGACAAGCCAGAGGACTTTGCTGCCGCCATCGACGACAAGACCAAGGCCGTTTACATTGAGAGTATCGGAAACCCCAGATATAACATCCCTGACTTTGAGGCCATCGCGAAAGCCGCACATGACAAGGGTGTGCCTGTGCTGGTACGTTCCCTCGGAGAACAGACTCCAGCTTCCTGCAAGGTGTGGCGGGGGCCCAGACTGACTCGCGTGATAGGTCGACAACACGTTCGGCGCTGGTGGTTACTTTGTCCGGCCCATTGAGCACGGCGCGGACATTATTGTTCACTCGGCCACCAAATGGATTGGTGGTCACGGAACTACCGTCGCCGGTGTTATCGTCGATAGCGGCAAATTTGACTGGGGTAAGAACGCCGTAAGGTTCCCTCAGATGAACGACCCTTCAGAGGGCTACCACGGCCTCAAGTTCTGGGATACGTTCGGTCCCATCACTTTCGCCATCCGCCTCCGCGTCGAGATCCTGCGTGACATGGGCGCGTGCCTTAACCCCTTCGCTGCACAGCAGCTGCTTATCGGCATTGAGACGCTCAGTCTGCGAGCAGAGAGGCACGCACAGAACGCACTCGCGTTGGCCAAGTACCTCGAGTCCAGCCCCTATGTGGGCTGGGTGTCATACCCCGGACTAGAAAGCCACCCTAGCCACGAGATGGCGAAGAGGTACCTGAAGCGTGGCTTTGGCGGTGTCCTCAGCTTTGGCGTCCAGGGCGGTGGTGCAGCTGGCAGCCAGATCGTCGATGGCTTCAAGCTCATCTCCAACTTGGCCAACGTCGGTGACTCCAAGACGCTCGCCATCCACCCCTGGACAACTACCCACGAGCAGCTCTCGGACAAGGAGAAGGCCAGCTCGGGGGTGACGGAGGATCTCATCCGCATCTCGGTCGGTACGGAGCACATTGACGACATCATTGCGGATTTTGAGCAGTCATTCAAGGCTGCGGATGCTGCAACCACAAAGGGTGGTGACAAGGGTGATGCGCCCGAGGAGAAGAAGGAGGAGGCCGCGCCAACTGTTGTCTGAATAGTGACGCGCTCTCCACTCGATGGATATCCTTAATGCTTAGCCACGGATACCCATATCTCATACAGACAGAGCCAAATGAAGTGAAATGATGAACATGGCTGAATGCTCGTGTAGTTTAATTTCCACGCGAGTTGCCCTTTGATTATCCTACACAACCCACCTAGTTAACTAACTACTGTGTACACGGATACTCCGTACTCCGTATCCGTACTTCGTAACGTTCGTTAGTTACCTCTTTAGGTACTCGCATAAACAAGTTGTAGGGGAGTGGGGGTCTCTCCAAAACGGGTCGACGACCCCAACTTGCCTAACTATCCGCTAGTCAACTACGGAGTAGGTACCGAAAAGAAGGATCGGTGGAATACTGCGAGTGTCATCAACAAGCTCCTCCCGCCCACAGCCAAACTTCTCCACCTCCATAATCCCGACCATCGTCCGTCGCAACCAACATCACGATGCGCGTACTGTCTCTGCTGCTGGCCTTCGCGGCGCCCAGCTCCATCCTCGCCCTCGCCACGACGACGCTCACCCTCACCATCCCGCCTTCACAACTGCTCCCCAACCCCAACGCCCTGCCGCCGTCGACCCGGGCCACGCTCTCGACGCTGTACACATCGTACTCTGCGCCGCTGACGATTGCCAACACCTTTGTCTTCCGCAACGTGACGCCCGGCTCGTACCTGGCCGACGTGCACTGCAGCACGCACGGCTTCGCGCCGCTGCGCGTCGACGTTGGTGTCTCGGACGAGGCCGGCGGCGCCGGCAGCGAAGCCCGCGTCGTCGCCTGGGAAACGTACCGCGGCAACGATTGGGGGAACAAAGGCGAGGAGATACGGGAGACGGCCGCTGGGAGCGGGCTGTTGCCCGTCAGGGTGTTGGGGTCGAAGCAGTACTTTGTCGAGCGGGGCTCTTGTAAGTATTAATTATCCCGTTCGGACTCGGTCACCTTGAATGACTGCGAAGCATTGTAAAGGAGGACCGATTGGGCCGGCAGAGGCTCCAAGGAATCAACAGCTGACTTGACTACGCTCTAGTTTCCATCATGAGCGTGCTCAAGAACCCCATGATCATGCTCGCTCTGGGCAGCATGGGCATCTTCTTCATCCTTCCCAAGATGGTCGAGAACAGTGAGTGCCTCCCTCCCTCCCTCCCTCCCCTCGCCGGGTTCCAGACCAAGCTGAACTTCGTTCTCCCTTCCAATAGTGGACCCGGAGCTGCGAGCCGAGTTCGAAGAGAGCTCCAAGAAGAACCCCATGAACAGCCTCATGGGCGGCGGACAGCCAGCCCCGAACCCTATGGGCAGTTTTGACATGGCTGCCTTCCTGGCTGGCTCCAATACTAAGACGGAGGGTGCCAGCAGTGGGCCCGACACTGCTGCTGATAATGGGGGAGCGGTGGTAACGGCGGGCGCAAGGGAGGCAAGAAGTAACTAGAACCACCTTTGTCATGGCTAGAGTGCCCGCAGCTGTGGCAGTTACCACAGTAGATTGAGATTTGAGATGAGATGACGAGGGTTGTAGAAAATGAAGAAGGCATTGTCTGTCTTCAACAACTCTGGGTTCGCCGAGACACTCGCATCGGTATAGCCCCTCGACATCTTGCTAACAATTGCGCCGTCATGCAACATCTCCAGTCCGAGACGAATCAATATCAAAGAAACACGCTATTTCATTATGTTCTCCAAGATGTGTTCAGCGAGTTGTCATCATGATTCTGGAATGAAATCGCCCTTTGTGATATCTCCTAGCGCATAGCCACTACCGGGAAGCATGGAGTGAGTGGGCCAAAGTACGCCGAGGGTAGTTTCAACATATCTGTCCAGTCAACAGGAAATGGAAGAAATGTTGGATAAAGCTATGTACCAACGACAATTCTGTCGACTGCTTGCCCACTACGTTGCTTCCCATACAAGCAAGCAGTATGCAGGTTTGTTCATTCTGCCTCCCGAACACTCTGCGTCGCGTACAGTGTAAAGCGCGGGTCCCATCGGGGCCCAGTCAGTGGCGAGTCTAAAAGTCGCCACCACCATCATCACCGCCACCGTAGTCATCGTTGTTGCCATCCTGGTATCCCTCCTGGTACGCATCTTGCTGTTCGTCCTGAATGTGGTCCGCAATGAGTGCACCACCCAGCACACCGGCACCGAGACCCAGGGCGGCACCGCCCATCATGCCCATGCCACCGCCGCTCTTCTGTGGCTTGCCCTGTTGGTACATTGGCTGCTGGCCGTAGCCTTGCTGCTGGTAGCCGCCGCCGTACATGGGTTGCTGACCGTAGCCGCCGTACTGCTGCGGCGGAGGTTGTCCATAGCCGCCGTACTGCTGCGGCGGGGGCTGTCCGTAGCCTCCGTAGCCTCCGTAGCCCTGCTGCTGCTGCTGGCCGCCATAGCCTCCTCCTGGGTAGCCGCCGCCGCCGCCTGGGGGTTTGGGCTTACCGCCACCGAAGATCTTGCCGAGCAGGCCGCGAGAACCGCTGGCGCTACCAGCGCCGTCTCTAGCAGGCAGCTGATCGGGGTAGGAGCTGCCGCTCTGCTGGGGCGCGGGGGAGCCGCTGTTCATGTAGGAAGCGGCGGCACCACCTCCTCTAGAGCGAGCATTCTCCTCATCCTGCAGTCGGCGGGCAAGGCGCTCGTCTTCGGACTCGCCGTGCGAGGAGCTGTCGGGGCGGGTAGAGTTGTTCACGAAAGGGTTCGTCTTGGAGTCTGAGGGTGCGGGTGTCGAGCCGGGCGTATAGCCGGGAGGAGGGCCGGCCGGCGCATCCGAGTTGGGGTCAACGGCCGGCGCTGTGGGTTTATCCCATTGGGACTTCTTGGTGTATGTGTTCACGTAGAACCTGGAGGGGGAAGGAGAGAAATTAGACACGTGGTTCGAGTAAAGGGCGGCGGCGGAAGGCATCTCGAGCCGCAGCCTGTATAGTTGCGGGGTCGAGACTCTCCTGTCTGGAGTCTACACAGTAGGAATGACGACGCTTACCATTCGTTGTACTGAGCGTTCCAGCGCGCGACCCACCCATCGGGGACCTTGGGTGGCGGCGGACCCGAAGGTGCCTCAAAGTCGGCCATGCGTCTTAGATGGTGGTGTAAAGTCTCGCAAGTAAAAGTTGTGGGAGATGTGTCGTTACTGTTGTTGCTGTTGATAGACTCGTCTGTCCCACTTTGTAGTTAGGAGGAGGGATGTGGATGTGGGGAGGGGGGGCGTTCAAAAGTTGAGTTGCTTGGGACTCTCCGTGACGAGAGCTGAACACAGTGGTCTAACTTATATGCGGTTCGGGAAAACGATGCACGCGGAGACGGGTGCTTAGTTGGGGGCGAGGTTACGACAAGAGGCCAAAAGTCAAAATGCGAAGAGTGGTTTAACCAACAGGATATACTCGTTTCGCCCTAGGTTGCCTCCGACGATGGCAGACGACGATATCCATACCACACCCTCTTACCAATTCACGTTAGTGGGGTCTGCCCGGTGGTTGCGTCCAGCTTCCGGTGAATCATCTTGATGCAGTTGCACAGCCCCCTTTCTCTTACCAAACCAACCCAAGGTAGGCAAGTACTTGGGCTAACTGGTTAACTAAAACGTTACTTCGTAACAACCTGTTAGTTGATAGCTGTTCACTATTGATTGGCGTAACTACAACGCTACGAAGTACACCATTCTACAGTATACTTCGTATAATTCTACGTCCCCACCCACTGCATAACTAGCGTAAACACCCCCTTTGACCCTGGGTTTCGAATCTGAAGCACCGCGGCCTGGCACCGCTTCCTCGTTCATAAGCAACGACAGTCACTAAAAGCCAACGTTGAGTTACCATACATTGTTAATAAAGCTGGCTCCATCCCACCCCCCGCCTGTTCATCGACAGTTCGACGTACGGCTCATAAGTCACCTGCCGGGTACATGCGGCCAACACCCTCCAGGCCACACTAATACGTACAAGTGTCACAAGCGTGGCTGTGCTGCGAAGAGCTGACGAATCTCAGGCCATTGGCCATAAGCCACTGCGGATCACATATCCGTACAGGCAGCCGGATGCTGGGTGAAGTACGGATTACGGATAACCCGACTACCATCTCAACGTACGAGACGAGATTGAGGAACAACACACGTCGGCTCTTGACAGAATGCCTCTGCTGCCTTCAAACTATGAATCAATCTATGCTGCCAAAAGCCTATCAGAAAGGCTGGCCATGAACTCCACGCAAACTAATGAACCAACGTCTAAACCGTGAGTGATCCGAGTACCCTAAAGCCGCAAGACGTTTGCTATCCCCCCCTAGGAAGATGCATTCCAAGTCAGTCTCATACCATGTCTTCTCGGCCCTCGTCCCTCTCACCAAACAAGTAAGCCGCCTCCATGCAGTACCCGAGCCGGCCACTGCCCATCTTTCGCTCACTGCCGTAGCATATCACCACCGCATCTAGAATCCCAATCATGACGACCTCCAACGCCCCCAGGATGCTGTATCCGATCATTCCAGCCACCAAGCCCACCACGTAGGCATATGCACTGCCTCTGATACCGGCACCGGCGGGTAGCTGGATCTGAAGCTGCCGCGCCGTCATGACCCAACCGGCAAAGGCGAGGGCAATAGACATCACTATGCGAGTTGCGTGAAGAAGCAACTTGGCTAGCTGATAAGGCATGAGGCTGTTGTTTTGTCGGTTCCACCGGGAGAAAGAGGCTGGGGTGAGGGTCGTGGTTGGCGAATCAAACCCTAAAAACTGCATTCTGCTCAACTGCGACGCAGCTTGCATAAGAGGTAGGGTATGTATAGCAGAATGGGTTATCACTAGTGGATTGGTGAGAAGAATTACCGACGCAGGGGTGTAGTGGTTAACAACCCAACCCGTTAGCCTCGCGGCGCTCCGAGGTAATACCAAAAGAGGGAAGCGAATGGCCAATGCTAGAAGGGTGGACGCGCAGATGGTACCAAAAGTCGAGTTCGTCGCATGGTGGAACGCCTCTCCGACGACCGCATTGGAATGGACAGGCGGCTGCTTATTGCGGTGAAAGTACCAATTCGAGACGGTTCCGGCCACCGTTGCCCTGACCACACCGCTCGAGACCGAGAGCGTCCACATGTACATGAGTACGAAGAAGACGCCTAGCCACCATGTTGCTGCTCCAATAATGTACGCGGATAGCTTCTTGGAAAAGTATCCGCCGAGGAAGACGCGGGTGAACATCCAGATCCAAGTCCATGTCCAACCAACAATGAACCCGAGGGCGCCAAAGCCGAGGATGACGAGAGCTGGATTTGCGGCAAGGATTCGGCTGGTAAACTCGAGTAACTCTATCGCCCTTCCCATTGCGTATCGCACCCTCCAGACCATATAGACGAAGATGATGGCTGAGATACCGGGAATAATGGCCGTGTATCGCATCAGTTGGTCTTGAAACCGCGTCCCATGGTCAGGTCCCTGAAAGCTGGAGATCATAGGGTAAAGCGAGAATGAGAACAGCACGATAGGGGTGCCGACCAGAATTATCGTGACCAGCGGCTTCACAAAGGACCGCAATGCTGCCATCCACACCAAGGCCACAATGACGGCCACGAGAGTGTCGACAGCCAGCAGGTAGTACGACTTGTATAGGGCGGTATAAATTGTGTCGCCAATCGGATTCTTATTGCTCGGGGTAGACGTGTGTAGCCAGACCAGGACAAAGGTCGCGAAGAGAGACGCGATCGCAATCAAGTATAGCCAGGCCCAGAACTGATCGTTCTTGAACAGCTCGCTGTGCATCTGGGGTAGTTGTGAACCAGGAACGGCCTCCTCCTCCTCCTCCTCGGCGGGTTCATCTTCCTCCAGGATGGTCTGACGTACGATTCGAGGATCGGCTTCGAATTTGGAGTCCCTCGCACCCAGGCTGGTACCCTTAGCACCGCCAGGTCTTGGCCTGAACTGTTGGAAGGCCGGCGGCGGATCTGTATCGTCGGACTGATCCTGCAACAGGTCTTCCGGCACCTCGTTATCCAGCATTTCTGATTCCAAGCCGACATCGACCATCTTGCCGTCGCTGCTGTCCGAGTTCTGGCGCTCGCTCTTCCGCTTCGCAGAAATGTCGTCGTTGGCCCCATCCTGGCGTTTGTGCTTGACCGTCCGATCCTTGAAGTCCTTGAAACTCGACTCGCCATTCCAACTGCTCTGGATGCCCATGGGTCGGCCCCGGTCCTCGTAGACCCTGCTGTCATGATTCCCGCTCTTGTCCAGAGATGCCCTGCTGTTCTCGTTCTCCGAGGCCGAGCTCTCGTCTACCCGACTAGACACGAATACACGCCTTGATCGCTGCAGGGCACGGAGGTCGGCAGCCTCCCGCGCATCCTCTTCATCCTCGTCCTGGAACTCGTTGAGGGCGCTATGGAACAACGGCGCAGCATCCTGACTGTTGTTGTACCGCGAAGCAAAGCCAAACCTCGAGGCCGATGGTTGGTAAGGGTTTCCAAGTCTGGACTGGTAGCCTGATCGGGCGGGATGGCGAGCGAAGCGGGAGGAGGGATCTGATGTTTGCCGGCCGGATGGTTCTCCCGTCGCGTCTGCTTGGCCGAAGTTGGACAGACGCGACTGTGACTGGGCTAGGAACCTTGATGCATCTGTGCCTCATATGTCAGACATGCTTGCAGTCTCCTGCGAGGGGGCCACCGCAAACCAAAAGGCAGCAGATGGGAAACAGATGGGATGGGGAGCACTCACACTCGGAGAACATGTCCACCGGCGATGCAAGACGATGTAGGCTCCCGCGCACTTGATAAGTACGGGTTGGCTTGGGGTGAACAAAGGTAGGGATATCCCACAGCTATCACCAATAGTGGGAATTACAGGATTAAGTCTGTCGCAAAGTGCTGTCCATACGAGGCAAACGCAGGGGATCCAGCCGGAGTCGGATGGGGTGGAGGAACAATGACGAAGAGATATGGATGGCCACTGATAAGATGGACTATTTGGCTTGGAGCACTACGACTATTGGGGGGTCGTTGGTAAAGCGACGTTGAGAAAGGATGAAGCGCATGTGATGGGAGAAAAAGTATATTCCTGCCGGCAACGAAAACAAAACAAGCTTGATGAGAGAGTGCTTGACTGGCGCAGATGGAGGATGTGGATGATGGACTACTCAAGCACTCACCGGCAGAAGTCACGTTCGTTCCATGCCTGTAGGTGGGCGGATGACCAATGTCTGCCCATTTGATTGATACATCATACCAGGCACCTAAGCGTCCCGCTTCGGAGCTTGTGAGTTCCAAACTCCAGGTACTGTGAGTTACCTAACGGACCAACTAACCTAGTCAACCCCCCATAATAATGGATGGCGGGAAGCCATGCGGGGCCCAATGGGACCATGCAGGGCCGGGCACGAGGGCACTGAAGTCAGTCTTCTTATCAAGGGGAGGGGGGGCATAAGAAAGTACCGATAGGACAAGTCGGTCAGCCTCTAACGTTATGCACATCGGCTTGGCCCACGGCGCAGGTTGTTTACTTGATTATCATGTGAAGTCCAAAAGAGCACCGACAGGTTCATCAGATGGATATCTAGGCAGTTAGCTCATGCCCACTCCGGCCTATTGCTCGTGTGCTGGTGTCACAGAATTTCAGATGATGAGACCAATGTCGTTTGCAGTAGGTCATCCCTCCTGCATGCTTATCGATCGGTGCATGGGATTCCCCAACAACCGATAGAACGAACGCACCGCACCACCACCCGCTGTCACTGTTAGTCAAGTGAGGAGGGCATAGTTAACAAAGTAGATGGTCTTGGACATGTCGCCCGTAATTTGCATCATCAAACATCCCTCTTCTTGTCAAGCATACCAAACCCCGTCAATCCGCAAAGAAGCGAGCTCGGTCTTTCAGACACATGCCTAGACCTCAAAAGGCGTTGTCAATTGTGGCTCAGTCGCCCGTCATCTAAACTCCATACTTCTTCCTTCTTCCCCTACCCTACCCTACTTACTCTACTTATACCATCCTCTCCACTTGACTTCACCTTCAACCAAGTCGTTGCACATTACCACCGCTCCATCACGTGCTGCCTGTACTACCTCGGCCGAAACCGCCAGTTGTGATACGGATACCCAGTTCCAAGCCCAAGGTATCTGTCCTTTCTCGACCGGTCACCGACGCCTATAGCAGGGTAGTTCAACCTACTCGCTCACCCACGTCTTCCTCGCTGTAACTGCCGGTCATGGCCGCCCTACCCTGGGACTACATCGCCAAGCTTGTCGTAGGTCTCTCCTTCCTCTCCCGCCGCACACTGTTGCGAGAACCCGCCCGCTCTGTCTGGCCCAGCTCACCACTGACGCCATCTCTCCTCCTCAGTGCATAGGCGACTCAGGCTGCGGCAAATCATCCCTCACGATCCGGCTCTGCGAGGGGCGCTTCAGCCCGCAACATGACGTGACCATCGGCGTCGAATTCGGGTCGCGGATAGTCCCCGTCGGCCCGCCGCACTCCAAGACCCTCCAACAGCAAGCCTCCTCCGAGGGAGGGCTGCCCGATCCTCCCAAGGCGTCCGACCAGCAGAAACACATGAAGCTCAGCCTCTGGGACACGGCCGGCCAGGAGACGTACAAGTCTGTCACACGGTCCTACTTCCGCGGCGCCTCGGGCGCCTTGCTGGTCTTCGACATCACGCGCAAGTCGACCTTTGCCCACGTGACGGACTGGCTTGCGGACCTGCGCCAGATTGCCGAGCCCGACATCGTGGTCATCCTCGTAGGCAACAAGGCCGACCTCGCGCAGCAGGAGGACAGCAAGCGGGAGGTCACCACCGAGGAGGCACAGGAGTGGGCGAGGCTAAATGGCGTCCAGCAGTACGTCGAGACGAGCGCCAAGAGCGGCGAGGGCGTCGAGTTGGCATTCATGCGTGTCGCCGAGCGCATCTTTGACAATATCAACGCCGGTAAGTACGATCTCAACGACCGACGGAGCGGTGTCAAGGGGCCAGGCCCGGGCCAGGCGGGACGTCAGGTCAAGTTGAACGACGCGAATAAGGGCAGTGGGGGCGGTTGCTGTTAAAAAACGAGTGACGAGTAAGTAGATCAGATCGTCCCCTCGCGTAAACGGATACGGACTAGAATTCTGGCATGGGAAAACAGTTGATGTACATAGATGCAAACGCATAAGCACGCATTGGACGGATGCAGGATGATGATACCCACAAGTAATGTCTATTACAAGTAAAACCACCTACCTCTCGAGGGCTAACCTGAGAATGCTTAAATTTCTGACAGCGTCTCACGACCAAATCGGTGCCACTTAGACGAAGAAAGCAACTTACTGTTTGACAGACAGTCAAGTCTACAGTATGAATGCAAATCCGTCACGGCAATATTGGGCTTGAGAGTCAGGGTAATAACCAAGAGCTTCCTTACCCCTCCGAGGTGTAATTCGGAAAAAATTCTATAACGCAAGGAGATTCTTCATTTATTAGATAGCGGGTGCGATTCTTCTGGAAAATGCCGCCTTTTTGTAGAAACAACTCCAGCACTGGCACCCGAGTGATGGCTCATGAGCAACAGTCTTTGGCAAATAAGTTCACCGAAACTCCGATGCTGCTGCTGCCGCCGCCCCCAAGCACCATCCCTTCGTGCGAGGTGCTCCTCATATCGTTACAGGTCAAGGAAATTGAAATTTCGTAAGACTTCCGCTGCCATTACTACCACGCTCCGATGGTTGTAAGTAGCCGGTGACTCGGCTGACATGCGGTCATGATCCTGTCAAGATATCTAGTCAGAGATGCGCCACGTGTCGAACCATTTCATGTAGGCGTAGTCCTTGTTGGGGCCCGTCATGCCCCAGCAGATTGGCATGAAGAATATGTACAGGCCGATGATGACGCTGTACAAGAGACCATAGGTGACGTATTGGATGGTCTTCTGCTGATTGCGCATGGTCCAGTCCACAAGGAAACCGAGACTGAGGATGGCGAAGTAGAGAGCAGGGTAGTAGTGGTGTACGTAGGTGACACGAGCCATGATGACGAACGGCAGGTAGTGGAGGAACCAGCCCAAGATGGGATACAGACCCGAGTAATGAATCTGGTCGATCTCGTCTTGGGTCAGATCCCTGAAGCCTCGCTGCCATCTTAGAAGGTACCAGAGCGTGATCAAGCCAACAACTCCAAGACCCGCGGTCGAAGCCCAGTAGATGAAAGGGTTGCCAAGCAAAAAGTACTTGACAATCTTGTCATCCCACCCGCACATTCGTAGACCAACGTGGAGGAGAGGCCACTCCCACCACTGAGACGCAAGGTCGTCCTGCTTGTCAGGGTCAGGGACAAGCGCGTTGTTCGAGGTCATCATGGCAACATTGAGGTGGATGAAGTCGTGGAAGAATGGCGACTTATACTTGCCAGGATCCGCAGGGGGCACTGCCTTTGGTTAGCTACATGCTTGTGACCCATGTGAGGAGCACTTACGCTTCTCGTTGACGTGCAACTCGATGTTCCAGTGGGTGAAAGCATCACTGGGGTTGTTGGATTTATCGCAGGTCACTTCGATCTGCTTGAAACCCCACTGAGGCAAGTTGACGTTGCCAGCACGCAGATAGCAGCCCATGGCGGGGTGCTTCAAACGGAAAGCAGTCGTCAGGGTTCGAACACGGCTCTTGTCGCGGGACGCAACATCCTTGACAACCTCAATCTTCCAGTGATCCTTGTCATCACCAACGGTGAGGTTGCCGTACGACGAGACTTCCTTGTGGGACTTGGTGACAGGGGCTGCGATGTCGTGCGAGTGCAAGTTGCGACCGGTTTGAGTGTGGATGAGACGAATGACACTGCCGTCGCCAATGAATCGTGGATCCTCTTCCGGGTTGTAGTCAGGCTCGCTACGGTTGGGGTAAAACCACCACTCGTTGTTGGCATCTTTGTGGTGGTAGCAGGTGACCTGCTGCTGATTGGAGCCCTCTGGGTAGGTCTGAACGTGACTGTGGAGAAGACCACCGCCGTAGCCCATGTTCTTGAGCGTGACTTTGGAACCGATAGCGACCTCCAGGGGCGAATTGCGGCCAATCTCGCTACCCACGAGGTTTGCTTGGAATAACGAGCTCATTTGGGCGTCTCCGGGGCCGCTGTGCGTTAGGATGGCGAAGTGGAGGGCGAAGGAGAAGAGGTAGACCAAGAAGGGAATGACGATCAAGCCAACAACACGAGTAGCTACATGGGCTGCAAGTGTTGGGATGGACATCTTGGTGTTGCCAAACTTGTTCCACAGATCCTCAATGGTGTAGATGCCCACAAGAGCAGTGACGAAGAGACCAACCAGCTTGATACTGCAAACGAAACCCAAGCTCAAGCCGGTCATGAACAGCCAGAAGAACCACTCAGGATCAAAGCTGTACTTTTGCTGCCTGTGGAATTTGGACCAGCAAAAAACTGTGGCGACGGTGCCAAACAAGAGCATGGAATCGAGAAGGATGAACCGGCTGATGGTCGTGTACGAGTTTTCGCATAGCACCATGAGGGTGACGAGCCAGACAGCCGGGCGCTTCAGGTTCAGCTCGCGGGCGGTGAAGTAGGCCAGGGGCACGCAGAGAATGCCCCAAAAGGCATTGAAGGCGCGCATGAAGGTGTAGTCGAGCTCGGCGGGATAAGTCTCGCCAGACTTGAACTCAAAGGTTCCATTGTAACCAGCCAGGACACCGGAAAGACCAACGAGAATCTTTCCCAGCGGGGGTGAACGTCGAAGAAGAGCTCTCGCTTGATGTAGTGGGAGCCGAACTTGCCAAAATGCGCCTCGTCCCAGGTGACAATGGGACTCAGGCCAATCTTGTATAGGCGGGTGAAGAATGCAAAGGCTGTGAATATTATCGGAGCGATGAGAATCTCCCAATCGTCGAGGATCTGGAGGACCGAGGGCTGCTGAGAGGAGGGTGACGCGTTAGCTATACCCGTGGATCATGATGGCTCTCGCACGCTTCCTTACCTGCTTCTTCCCGTGGATCTTCTTCTCGTCCAACTCGGGCTGTTGTGGGGGAGCTACCGCCGCAGCACCTGCGACGTTGCGTTGGCGCAGAGCCTGTGCGGACGGGTCGGCGCCCGAGGCGACCGTGGCCTTGTCAGCCATGATGGGGCCCGTGTCTTCTCTCGCCTACGCGAGCGAGCGTCGTGGGCTTGAGAAGTGAGGTGGTGGGTATGGCTTGATGCCAGGCCAGGGGCGAGGATGAAGTGAGTAGCGTAAGGTCAGTGACAGAGGATATGAGTTTCAAGTGAATGTGAGAAGTAGAAGAATCGGATCGATCCGATGAATACCAAGTGAAGATAATCGCGGCGTAACAACGTCGTGCCACCTCTTTCCCGTAAAGGATTGATGGGCAAGAAGAAGGAATAATGCTGAGGGCACGTCGACGTACGTAACCCCTTCGAAAAAGGAGAATTCAATGGATGTTCTAAAGTTGTTGTCTTTTTTTAGACATACGTGTCGGTTTAGGAACTAGTTAACGTTAGTAGCACCCGCCGAAGAAACCCATCAGCTGGGTTTTGGCGGGCAGCTCACCCCTGCAAGTGCTGAAAGGTAGGTACTTCGTAAGTACCGCAGGCCACGTCCCCCAATGCCCGAGAGATGCAACCTGGTCGTTACAACAGTCATTATTCCAACAAAATGGTAATTGTCTCTCCCTTTCAAGTACTCTCTTATTCTTCATAATTTACATCTAGATCAGCGTTGTTGGAACATAATGTTCGCATAATCGGCCGGGTTACCAGAAAATGTACTTCCAGTGCTTCAGGGCGGGGCCACCAAATCCGTGTTCTCATCCCATGCAGCCAGTTGGGGCCGTCACCCAATCCGCTACCCGAGTCCTCATAGCTTATTGTCTTAAGCCGAACCTACTTTTAAAGGGGTTCGGACCTGAGATGACAGTCAACAGTGCGGAAATTTGAACTCGCAAAACTTACTCGGCAGTGCTCAGCTTCTGTCGCTTATCCGGTAACGTCACCACTGTTGATATTCACTTGGTCAATTCAACGCTGCTCTATTCTCACCAGCCCAAGTCTACCGCTGTTACCCACTGTCCAGAGAAATGCTTTCATGGTGCACAAAGGCGCCGAGGAAAAAAGGCACTCTGCAAGACCTCCCCGCTGAAGACCTCATCACACCCTCCCCACCACCACCACCACCTCATGGGCATCCGTATTATAACATGTTCCCCACTATGGTTGGCTATACATAGCAACATGTAATACCGCCCACCTTCTACACGACCGAAGTTTGCCGAGAATATCGACTGCCAGTGAAGACAAGTAGTCCACGAGGTTCTAGTCGTCTCTCGAGTCGTCTCGCTGATCTATAGGTGCGTAGCGAGTCCCGGCAGGGCTGGAAGAAGCACCCCTGTCTCTGCCAACCATTCTTCCGAGCCATTCACCCACTCTACCACGAGAACCGCTCTCGGAACGCAAGTGCGGCTTTCCGTTTAGGACATTCACGGCCGGTGGGTCGATGCTCAGAGGCGGGATGTCATCGGCTGGTGTGCGACCACGGAACGATCCGACTGGAGAGGACCCACGGTAGATCGAACCCGCTTCCGACCGCAAAGTGGGAGATGCCATAGCAGTAGTGTTGTCGCCGAAAAGCGAGCCCATCTCTTCGAGCCGGACACCACAAGTCTCTGGATAGATGAAGTAGACTGAAAGTATTAGCTCGGGTATCGCAAATACCGACGGACTCAAAACTCACCGACAACGAAACTGACGACGCAAAAGAACGCATGCAAAAGGTACAGACGCCACTGGATCAAGTCCTGCAGGATAGGCGTCATTTCTCCCACCAAGAAGTTGAACGTCCAATTTGCCGCAGTGGACAGACTGGCTCCTTTGGATCTGATGCTGAGAGGCAGGATCTCGGGAGGGTAGAGCCACGGGATCTATGCATGTTAGCCTGGACTCCGCACGTCTTTAAAAACGGAAGGAAGATCAGCACGTACCGGTCCCCACGAGTAACCGAACGCCGCATTGTAAATCATCACAAACGCAACAACCATGTTTGGGGTAAGCCCTTCGATATCCAAATAGAGAAAGTAAGAGACAGCAGAAAGAGAGAGAGCCATGGCCACAGCTCCACTAAGTAGGATCACCCGTCGTCCCCAACGGTCTACCACATACCAGGGAGGTATGGTAGAGAGTAGGTATGTGATGGCATTGATGCCCGTCATCTTGATGGCATCGTGGCCATGCCAGCCGGCTGACTCGAACACGTACGGAGCGTAGTACGAGATGACGTTGATGCCGTTCAGTTGCGCAAGAGCCTGGGCAGACATGGCAATCAAGACACGAGTCTTGTACTTGCGGAACATCTCGGCGTAGGTTCGTTCACCCTCCATGCGCTGCAAGAGAACATCCATCTTGATCTCCCTGAACTCATCGCGGGCCTTGGGGTTGTGGATGTCGCCTCCACCGTACAGGTTCGCTATGACCACTATGCCTTCCTCGTCGTAATCGTGGTCCAGAAGCCATCGGGGTGACTCGACGATAATTAGACTGCCGAGCCCCAACAGAGCACCCATGAAACACTGCATGGCAAGAGGGGTACGCCAAGAATAGTCGCTCTCAATGTAGCCGCAGAAGTAGTCGACCCAGACAGATGTTGCATATCCAATAATGTTCCCCGAAAACTCGATGCAGGCAAGCTTGCCGCGGTTGTGCGGCGGCGATATCTCGGATTGGTACACGGGAACAATGGTCGAGAGGGAGCCGACACCCAGACCAGCAATGATCCTTCCCAGCATCATCATGGGCATGGTGGTTGCGAATGTCTGTAGAGCACCACCGACGAAAAAGATCATGGAGCCGTACAAGATGGTTTTCCTGCGGCCGATGATATCTCCGATCTTGCCCACAGCGAGCGACGATATCAAGGCACCAATCTCAAGAATAGCAACCATGGTTCCTATCTCGGCGTGCGAGGGATGATTGAAGTAGTCCTTGAAGTAGGGACCGCTGCGTCGGATTATCAGAGGGCGTTTCTTTGGTCACGAAAGGGCGGGGAGGGGGCGAGGGAGCCGTACGTGATGATACCGGACATGACACCTTGATCATATCCGAAGAGGAACACCCCCAAAGACACAAATATACTGGTGAAATAGCTACAGGCTGGTTAGCAAATGGGCATGGCGATGAGCTTCTTCCGACGCATACATGAGAGGTTTGCCCGTCAGGCCTCTGATGCCTGTGCCCGGCATGATGGCGGCTAGGAGACGCGCGGCGCCCGAGGGACGGCGAGTTGCTACGTCGGGGATCTCGATAGATTCCTTATTAACGACGCCACGACGCTCTTTGGGTTGGTCGTTGTCGGAAACGGAGCGGCGGAATTGGACGCGCTTTGGTTTGTGTTTCTTGGTGACGTTGCCGAGGACGCCGGCAAGGATGCCGTCGTTCTTCAGAGAGGTATCCTGAAGGCGTATACGCAGGGGATCCTCCTCGTGTGCGAGCTGCTCGGCGATGTCGCCAGTATCGGTCCACGAGTCAAAGTCGGAATCGGCTGCTGAGTTGTCGGACGAGGACCGTCTGGAGCGCGATGGCTGGTCACGGTGGGCGGCCAGCAATGACGTCGCTTGTGTACCGTCTTGTTCGGAGCGGTTGGTGAGGGTGCGCAAGGAGATGGAACTCTGGCTGTGCGAAGGAATCTTGAGAGGTATGGGGCTGATTGGCAGCAGCTCCCTTCCGCACGAACCAGGAGAGTTGGTAGAATGGGGACAGGTAGGGCAGGTGAGAAGGCCGGCGTTATAGTATCCAGATCATGAGGCAAAGGGTGTGTGGTGGTCGCGTAGGTCATGCAGAGTGGTGGATCTTGCGGTGCGTCTTTCCAAGGTCGGGGTTGGTTTTCGCGGAGCGTTCTGTGAGTGGCACCTGCCGGGACAGCAGCTAGTTGATAGTCTAGGTACCTTGGTTGTCGGGTCCCTCCCTGCGCCAGGGAATCTTGGTCGAATCGACACTTGGACTGGTGCAACGTATACGTGGTCCTGGACAGGCACGGGCAGAGACTCGGCGCGGTTTGACTTTTACCTTTAAAAGAGGGTTGTCTCAGGATGAGTATTATCAAGAGTCAAGCAAGCCCAGACAGACAGAGCTCACAGCTCCCGTCAGGTCGGTCCCCTTTCCCAGTAAAAGCCAACCGACCGCCAAGGTTAGACCCGCTCCACCCCTAGCGATTCATCAGCATGATCTTGGCCCCGTGGGGACATAAGCTCGGCGTGTTCCAAGATAACTTATTTTTACTAGGTTCGTGTGCAACAATCATAGTAGGGATGAAAACCAGTTAGTTGTTTACTAACTGGCTAACTACCAGTTTATGGTACACAGATAGACGCTTTGTTAGTGAGATAGTTGCACTACGTGTAGGTCGAGATACAATTGGTCAAACTGTGGCACAAAACATCTACGTGTTCGATGAATTTGGTTATTCCAAGACATCGCCCCGATTCTTGCAACCAGATCAGGCAGGGTACCATGTACTCCGTATTTGACCAGGAGTATGTGTCGACCGTCGATCCCACAGTCAGCGCGCGTGCGTTGCCGATCATCATGTCCACTAACTGGACGTTGATTTCGTAAAGATCAGTCTTTCTAAGTTAATCCGTACTTCGTAGTGCCGCTTATTACCGCAAGCCCTCCGACTGTATCCGTATCGGTCTTTGCGTTCCAGACGCATGAAGACTACCAAGTACGGATACAAACACGGCAACCCCAACCTACGCTTCTGTATCCGTAACAAGTGGCCAACTAACTAGTCTCTCCGCCCAAGTAGCAACAGCGGTGACATGGCCCCTACGACCGGAGTACACAGTAGGGCGCTTATCTACGTAGTAGGTTTGTAAACTATGCGACGTCGACGCGCAGCCCCCAGCACGGAGTATCCGTACGGAGAGGAATCCTGATCGCTGTAATCACAAGCGCAGCATGATAAGAAGGCACGCTGGAGACTCCATACGACCCCACAATGTCGTCATAGTGTCCCATCGGCCTTCACCAGGCGGTCTGCGGCTCCCCGCATCCCTCCAATTCCCCGCGGCCATGGCAACCAGCTACTGTGTAACTACGGAGTACGGAGTAGCTGCCGCCATGTCAGCTGCCAGCTCGGCTACGATTGGTATACACAGTACACGTGTGAGCCGCCATGACTTGTCAACTCCAAACGACTCGGACCCTGTGACTGTCGCTCACGACACGAGTCAACGCAGACGCGCTCAGCCTAGGCTAACCGGTGGGCATTTTCGGCGCTGGCATACGGGCACTTCGTACGAATCATGGCCGCCTTCACTGTTCAGATACTCGAGTGCAACAGGCCGGCCGCATGTACGGAGTAGGACGGTACGCTACGCTGGTGAGTCGTACAAAAAATAAACTCGTCAACCAACTTCTCGTACCTCGGTAACAAGCAGTTTGGTCATCAGCGAAGTCTTGTTCCGTCGGTGTAAGGATGGCCATGAATATATGACCGACTAAACTGTCCGCATTTGGATACACATACCGCTCTAACTACTTACTTGGCCGTTTGTAGCCCATGTTATCTCTGCCGTTACCTATATACGTTGGCTACGATCTATCGGTGCAGACCGATCGCTGACTGAAAGAGGTTCATCTCAAACTTGTATAGCACGACAACTCGACCATAATACAATACGCATGCATCTGCCACTCCTTATAGCGACGGATCAGGATGGCCGATTTCGCTACGCATTGATATAATTCAGGGAGTGTGTTCCTTTCCGTGTGTGTCATGGACAGGGTCAACCAAAAGAAATCCGAATACCTGGTTCAACTACCATGCGGACATTATGTTTGATCCACCTCCTCCGTCTCTCCTCGGGACGATTCAAGTACTCGATATGGTATACTCGTATTCGAATAGAACTGTCACGGGATATTCGTTCGTTCTGAATTGTATCGTGAGGTTCGATACTCGGTGCAGGTGGCAGGCAATATGTATCGCACTTGTTTTTTTTTAAATTTAAAAAAACATAATGCTGCAAGACCAATCAGACAAGCACGTCTCATGGCAAATTCGTAGAAAGTGCCCTGTGACATTAATTATGATACCGGTACAGTTCATACTGCAAACTGTGGGCTTCCTCCACAACTACTCTGCAACAGGCAGAGTAGGGTGACAACTCGGCCAGGAAAGACATGATAATGTCTCCACTGGTCTTGCAGTGTGACATCCCTACCGGGAGATGGTCAACTGCAACCCGAGAGCACTATTGGCCAGGCTTTGTAGATAACCTCGGTGGAATCCAGTATGTCATATGTAACGACAGTAAGTCGAGCCATCATGCTAGTCTCTCGGGTCAGGCCCGATGCCTAGGCACGTATCATCCGTATGATACTGGCAAAGTACTGCACTCATGGGTAAGATATCAACTCTGCGTTCTCAATGCTCCGTGCAGACGGTCTCACGTCGATAGTCGCGACTCCCTTGTTGTCATTGTTCGTAACCCGATCGATTTCAGGACGACCTGCTCGGACCGCCGGAGACGGTGAATATACATTCTTCCACAACGGGGTGGGCGGCCACGGCTCCCGCAGGTGGTCACTTTAGGGTGCAATGACGCCTTGTGAGCGACCACACACGCGTACTCATGCATCGGGCATGAGTGCGTAAGCACTGGTTCCCAGCGAATCCATTGCGTTATCGTAATGCCATTGTACCTATCTGTTGTTCTGCATAGCGACCAGTTGCAATGACGAGAACGCACGGAGGTTCTTTGCCACTGGCAGCAGAGGTAAAGGGGGCATGTCTGGATGTTATGATTCTGTCAACAATCACTTAGGTACGGACGGATACCAGAGCGAGGGTCACACATGCACCAGCAATTGTCTCCGTGGCGTGTTAGTAACGAATACACTCTGGCCACCTCCCAGAGGAATCCACAGCGAATCTCCAAGTTCGATATGGCTCTCTGTTGTTGTGGTCGCCGATCCTCAGCTAAACGGAACGTATGTTAGCTGTTTTACAGCAGTTGCAGTTACGGTTATCAGATACTTGCGGTTCTATTCCCTCGTGGGACATATCGGTTACTCGGCGTAGGCCCATCATCGCCCTGATACGAGTTCCGAACAGAGAGCTTCGTGTTTTCTAATCCGTGCGGCTGTATAATCTTGTTTATCGATTACGATACGGTTTGTCACACCTCGACTTACTGAACAAAGTTGCTCCTGTTCTTAGCCTAACAATTCAAGACCAGAACGAAAGGAAAGGATATCGACTATTAAGAGGACGTGGATTCTCAAGGGGGTAGACACACTCTCTTGCGAGGAAAAATGATTGTGATTATTCATTAAAGTCTCGCGTCTATCATACGACATTATACACATTAGTCGCACATGAAAAAGGGGTATACTGCAACACTATCCTCTCCCATCCTCCCATAAGCGACTCGCAAGCGACCACTGCATCTGCAACCACACGATACCATCATCATTGCACCAAATGCTTCTCAATTCGTCGCACATCATCCGGTCGTGACCGGTCGACCGCTTGATGATTTCAGCGTCTGTCGTCTCCGAACGTGGCCTCGGAGAATGTGCCATGTTGGGTATGACTGGGGTATGAGGCGGAAGCCGTGCGAGTCGCATTCCCTCTGGGAACTTTTTCGAGTTTGACGATGAGAAAGATGCTTTCGAATCCAAGATAAAACAAAGTGGTATATCGTTGAAAAAAAGACGCCAACTCCGTGATCAATTAGTTTACGGGTATCCCGTGGGCGCCCCGGGCGTGATGGGCCAGTCGTCTTCTGTTATACTGGACCAGAAGACCCAGACCATGACAACGGATAAGAGGGTAAATAGAGTCTGGAACAGAGAGCCGTCGATCTTTCCGGCAGTCCCGTTGCAGATGTGTGGGCTGATGGTGTAATTGAAGATCTGGCCGATGGCAAAGAGGACTGCGGCAGCAGTCAAGTAGGCCATGGGTCGCACTTCACCCAGAACGCGCAGAACGAGAACTGCCTCCAAGACGAAGAAGGCAACAAGGAACACGAGCGGCACGAGCTGGTAGAGAACGTAGAGAGCGATGTTCCGATTGCCCGGGAAATCGTAGCTCGAATCCCAATAGCCAGTCCAGCTGAAGCCCGTGTCGAGCGCGATGTAGCCAGTACCGATTAGCATGATGGCGCCGGAGAGGAGCATCAAGCTTATTGACAGCGGTGTTCCATCGTCGATTATTTGGTAACCGACAACGGCGTTGAGCAGCAGTATCCACGTCGTGGCAAGGATGGTGCCGATATGGATGCCGGTGAAAGCCTACAAGTTGACAGTTAGTCTCGTGCAACGTTTGGCAAATCAGAAAGGCGGTCGTACGATTCGGACGGTCGAGTTTAAGGGAAACTCTCCAACCGAGAATATTTCACATATTGACATGATGATGTACCCGAGGAGGAACAATTGCATTTCCCTACACGAGTGTTAGTCGGCGAAGACTCTCGAGGGGACTCGGATAAGGGGACCGACCTGCGACCGACAGCTGCCTTTTTCCTCTCCGACCTCAGGACAAGAAGCGTCGCTACCACGATGGCAATGCCACAGAGAAGTATAGAGCCGAGGTTTCCTAGGTAGTTGCCGCCACTCAATGGGATGCCTTGCAGCATGCATCCTTCCCATGGCCCCGTCTGGTTGTTACTGAAGCCCTTCTGGGGGCTCGAAAGAAGATTACACACAGGTAAAGTCGAGTCACGGCAGAAGTTTGCAAAGTCTCCAAACTGTGTTGACCCCATTGGATAGACGAGTGTGCCGTTGCGGGCGAAGAGGATTCGACAGTATGTGTGTGTGTGTGATGTTGATCTTCGCACAGAGGAATCGGTCTGTGCGAATCAGATCACGGCGTCGCCAGTCAACCCAAAAAGATTCGGTGTCGCAAACGACGCGACTCTGGAGTGGCGTGTGTATCAGACTTTGCTTTACTTCGATGAGGGATAGTATATAGTTGCCGTCGTCGTGATCGTCGTGGTCGTCGTTTGTATTAGTGCAAGTAGCGGCTGGCTGATATTGGGGTTTTGACTCGCGAGTCGCGGCGAGAGGACGGACTCGGGACCACGAGCAACAGCTTGGGGTCGGCGGGACTATCGAGCTGATGTACCTACGGCACAGGAGCAGTGGGGGCCCTCTAGTGCTGTGTAGGGGGGGGCTTTGACGGGTCGTTCCTGAAAAAGAGTGGGTCGTCTGCAGTCGCGATGGGTTTTTTTTTGGTCAGCCTCCTTGTTTCTCCCAGCCTTTTCTTCGATTCGCTATTGCTTCTCCTTTTTGTTTTCACTTGTTAGGGACGAGACAGAGGGTGTCTGTTGGTGTCTGTCAGTGTCTGAAGTTGACCTTTGGAAGGTTTCGGTCCCTTGACCCGGTATCCGATTGAAAACGTGGGAAAGAGAGAGCGAGCATGGAAGCGCCCGCAAGCAGGATTCCTCCGTCAGTCGGCTGACGACTCGAGAGTGGTCGTTGCCGGGCAATTTAAAAATCCAATGCCTGCTGTCCGTTCTTGGCCGGAAGCGCAAGAGGAAGCAGGGTTGGCTGAGTCTATTAAACAAGGGGGTGATGCCAAGTGTCCAAGGTAAAGGTATCAAGCCACTCCGAAAGCAACAGACTCTGGCTGGGATCATGCTCCGCAGCCGAGCGAAGGAACCCTGTCCGACCATGAGCTCGAGACTCGAGAAGGAATCTGTGATGCAGTCCGAGTAATGATCATGGTGCATTGCCTCTTCAACTAAGATCGGCGCCTGGTTGGCGGCCCTCAGCCCTCAGCCCTCAGCCCTACTACGCTGCGACAGTAACGACGACGCCGGCACGACGATGCCGGAATTCTGGCGGGAACGGAAGAGTACGGTGTAATGCAGACTGGAGTATCCGTAGGGAGGTAAGACACTGGCTACCTACTACGTAAGCATGTCAGACATAGCCATATCTTGACATGGAACAAACTTGTCCCCAACCTGCCGAATTCTGCGGATAGCGGTCTCAGCTTCAAGTCACAGGCCTCTTCTTAGGGGGTTACTTTGGACTTGGGTACAGCTCGTTACAAGTAGGATAGCCAGCTAGCGCCAAGCACGGGGCGCAATGTAAGTAATCTGGCCGTCATTATGCAGCCCAACCCGGTTCAGTACGTAGTACTTGATGCAAAAGCATAGTACGGAGTATCCGTAGCTGGCCTAACGTTAGTTGCTGCAGATATGCCCCGGTGGTGACGATGAGGATAAGAAGATTCGGGAATGAGGTTTTGGCTGTTGTTTGTATTCACAATCTTGGATGAATGCGCATAGTCGCTGGCCTTCGGCTACCGTTATGTCGTACGATTAATCGCTCTGTTATCATTCCCACCTGCACTCATCCAGCCCGAGGCTCTTTCTCCGTCAACTTGGAACGAACCCCCCCCAATCAACACAACCGACAGCTACATCGGCCATGTTTGGCCGACACGTGTGAAGGCCGCTTGATGGGTGGTGGTCAATTGTGCTGGCAAGCTGCTGCAGTCGCCACTGACAACGTGTGCATGCAGAGTAACAACAGACTTCGTGATGCGGTCTGCCGATTTACTTAGTATTCTAAAGTACCCTGGTTCCACTGCACTTGGGACTAGGGGGCCCTTGGATCTTACCAAGAAACTTCGGTAGGCACACCCACCTTAGAGAATCCCGTAATCCTTACTGGCCGCTGGACACGGTGTTCCTGCTGTTTCTGGCAGGCCGTCGAAGTCTCCCATCCAGTCAACGCCATTTGGACAGTGGCGCTTGGCTAGTCTCGAATATGTGAGCAGCCCATACTCCGTGGTTACTGGCTGGTTTATTACCCGACATATTGGTAGCCAAGAATATCCGGGACGCCGGCACACTACAATACGCTGCTGCAGAGACGAGATGAGGCCCGGTGCCGAGTGGCAAGTGCTATGCGTTTCGTAAGACAAGAAATGACAACTGAGTACGGAGTACTCCGTACCCCTAGGATATAACTCATCGCTGGCTAGCGACTATGGCTCGATGCATAATTCCTTATGTGTTGGAAGACAAACATGGCGTAGTAGTGTCAAATACACAGAAAGACTCTTGTGCCTGTAGGAGATGAGTGACGGCCTTGACTTTAAGTTGTTGGTGCACATTATTTACCTACCTAACTTACTGTGGTACTCTTTCGTGACCGCTATGGGCAAGTGCGCAGATCAGACCCTGGGCGCGAACGGGCCACCAACTAGCAACAAATCTCTCGAGCTTCTAGACCCACGCCTTCAACAAGATCTGGATGGGTCCAAGTGCCGCTCGGTGGCTGACTGCTATGATCAGTGGGATGCCGTAGCACCCCATGCCTGGGAGATAAAGGAGAAACGGTTATCTGTAATTAGTTGTCACTAGCTATTTCCTAATGTTAGATCTTCTTAATCGAGTATACCAATGTATTATTAATTGGGCAATCCTGAGACATGAATCCGCCAAACTAAGCCTACGTATCCGTGCATGCCGTTTCACTGTAACGTACTGTGCAAAGTAAACACCAAGTTAGTGTTGACTAACGTTACGGAGTACGGAGCAGTTAGCTACGAAGTAGTTGAAAGAAACGGATCATCCCCGTCCAGTTTGTACTAATCTCGAACGATCCTAGCATAATGACGGAACCGCAGCGGAGCTCAATATTACGTAGGCCTAGGAATAGTTCACTAGCGACAAGGCTGCACCTCAAGGCTCTAGCCTCGCCTTTCTTTTAGGTACCGACCTCTTTGGACATTTCCATCCTCCAGACGACAACTCAACAACCCAGAGTCGCGGAGAATCTTGCAACAAGAAGAGCTCTCCTCCCAAGTTGTGTTCAACGAGGCAGTTGCTGCGTTTAAACTCGGTACATTTTGGTATTCCTGCGGCACACCTGCGACAGCTGCGCACCCTCGTCACTCGTGACTCGTGACCTCATCTTCCTTTCCTTTGCGCACTCCTTCCGGCGTCCGCAACGGAGCATCGTTGTGCAACGCAACACCTCGGCGACGACGATAATTCCGCACCATTAACAAGTCCCGATTCGTACCGACTCACTTCTTGCCACCAGAAAACTCTTGTCTTTGCCGTTATTGGATCTCCAACAACTCGCGACCAGGCCTGGTGGAAGCAGCTCATCGAAGCCCAGCATCGAATCTCTTTCGCCCAACACTACGTACTCGACTGGCGCCACATTAACCGTCTCTTGACTCCAGTTGGCAAACCTAATATGGCCGACTCGGACGGTGAGTACCAGGGCGGTGGCTCCGACGACGAGCTTGGCAACACGCAGGTGTCACTCAACAACCCACATGACACGAGAGGAAAAGCTGGCGGCGATGGAAAGAAGGGCGGACGCCAACAAAAAGCAGCATGGGAGGATATACAGCGGTCGTGGGACACCGTGCAAGAAGGTGCGGACGGGACGCTTTCCGGCGCCATCGAGGGACTGGCCGAGGCGCAGAAGCGAGCGCGCTTGCTCAAGGACACGACGCCGCTTCAGCGTGGAATAATACGCCATTTGGTCTTGGTTCTGGACATTTCGTTTGCCATGCTCGAGAAGGACCTGCTGCCCAGCCGCCACGAGCTCACCATGGCGTACGCTTGTGAGTTTGTCCGCGAGTACTTTGAGCAGAACCCCATTTCACAACTCGCCATTATCGGCATGAAAGACGGTATTGCCGTTCGCCTCAGCGACATGAGTGGCAACCCGACCGATCACCTCGAGAGGTTACAAAAGTGCTTAAAAGGCGAGCCGCAAGGGAGCCCGAGTCTACAAAACGCCCTCGAGATGTGCCGGGGCGCATTATACCACACGCCGTCTCACGGCACGCGCGAGGTTCTCGTTGTTTACGGCGCCCTCATGTCGAGCGATCCTGGAGATATCCACGAGACCATCAGCTCATGTATCAAAGATCGGATACGAGTGTCCGTCGTGGGCATAGCAGCTCAAGTAGCTATATGCGCCGAGCTGTGCAGCAAAACAAACGGTGGCGACGAGTCAGGGTACCACATAGCGCTGCACGAACAGCACTTCCGCGATCTTCTCCTCGAGCACACAACACCGCCAGCGACGCGAACAAAGGAGCAGAGCAACGCCAGCTTGCTAATGATGGGTTTCCCATCCCGAACGCTTGCGGCAGGGGATGCCATCAACTATTGTGCCTGCCACAACCGTCCAACAAGGGAGGGCTACGACTGCACACGCTGTGGGTCCCGAGTGTGCCGGCTACCTGCTGAGTGTCCAGGCTGCGGCTTGACTCTCATTCTATCTACCCATCTTGCCCGATCCTACCACCACCTGTTTCCCCTGCGCAATTGGGCCGAGGTCCCGTGGTCCCAAGCCTCGCGCACAAAAGCCTGCTACGCATGCTTAACTCCGTTCTCGAAGCCAAAAGCAAAGAACAAAGGAAAGGGGAAAGAGAGGGCGGAAGGAGCAGTTGCGCCAGCAACTGCAGGCGCCGTCGCGCCGCTAAAGGGCCTTAGCGAGTCTGGACGATACGCATGCGAGGTCTGTCGGAATCATTTCTGCATAGACTGTGATCTATTCGCGCACGAGGTTCTGCATAATTGCCCTGGCTGCCAGAGCGATACAAGGACAGGGCCGCATCACGACCTGGAGATGAACGAGACCGACGAGACAGCAGTGCATGTGAATGGCACAGGAGAAGCCATGGAGATTGACTCGTAACGAAATGCAACGTCTCTTTATTTGGACTGATTTGGTATCTTTGCACTTGGAGCCTATATGGAGCGCAAGGGGGCCAGGGGTTGATGGTATGGGCACAGTACAGCCTACTGGGGCATAGACACGACCGACGGTATATTCTAGAGACCTGGTTCTTAAAGGTTCATCGGGTTTACTGCTTCTACTGCTTCCGCTTCTGGCGAGATTCGGAAGTTTGCCACTGTTTCAAATAGTATACAGATATAGTGTGTACCTAACAAACCGAGGCCAGACGACATTTGCAAATGCTGCAATTGAACCATCAAACAATAGTGGTAGAGGGCCGCCACATCTACCAGAACAACGCACCCCGTGGGTTCATGGTCCTAATATGGACTACGTTTCGCGTTTCCCATCCTATACACTTTATTTCACCCCTTTCAACAATGCCGCTTGAATCAAAACATCGCACTCCAAATGTATTGGCTTACAGGTTACCTCTCTCTGCCTGCTCCCTCTCGATAGCCTCAAACAGGCTCTTGAAGTTGCCGGCACCGAATCCCTCAAACGCTTCTCTCTGAATGATCTCGACGAAGACGGTAGGGCGGTCCATGAGCGGCTTAGTGAACAACTGGAGCAGGTAACCGCCCTCATCGTAGTCAATGAGGATATTGAGCTTCTCTATAACATCCAAGTCCTCCTTGAGCTCCCAGCTCCTCTTCTCCGTACGCAGTCTCTCGCGGATAGTGGCGTAGTACGTGTCGGGCACGTTGATAAACTCGACGCCCCGGGCGCGCATGGCAGAGACGGTGTCGAGGATGTTGTTGGTGAGCAGAGCAATGTGTTGCACGCCAGCGCCCGAGTTGAAGACGACGTACTCTTCGATCTGCGACTTCTTCTTGCCTGGCGCCGGCTCATTGATGGGCATCTTGACCATGTTGTTGGCTGACGCCATGACGATCGAGTTGAGCGCCGAAAACTCGGTGCTGATCTGCGAGTCGTCGACGCTCCAGAAGCGGTGGAATGACAGGCATTTTTCGTAGAAGGCGCACGCTGACACCATTTCATTCCAGTCCTGGTTGCCCACGCAATGGTCGATGCGAGCCAGGTTCACCGGAGGCAGGGTCACTGATGATGGTGGCGGTGAAGCAGCCCGGAATCCGGGAAGGAAGGGGCCAGAATATGTGCCTCGGGAGATGAGCGTGTGAGTTGTGTCACCGTATGTGCGGATTACAGCTGTTTGCACGGAACCGTGCTGTTTGTCGTGTATGGTTGATGGCTCTTGAATCGAGACAGCTCCGCCTGACACGGCCTTCGAGTACACGCCTTCGACATTGTCAACCTCAAAGGCGACATCCTTGACAGCATCACCATGCTTTTCAAGATGGGCGTGCATCTCCTTCAGCAGAGCCTCATCGGCCTCTGTTATAGGCTCGCCCTCGGGCAAATGTTTCTGTGAGCGGATAGGGGATGTGAAGACGAATCGGACATCGCCATTGGCAACAACGTGTGAAGTGAAGTACCGGCTGCCCGTTTCTAGTCCCTTGTATGCAACTGTTCTGAAGCCAAAGAGTGTGTTGTAGTATGACGCCGCTTGCTTTGCGTTGCCCACCCACCAAGTGACGTGGTCGTAGCCCTGGAAGTTGGCAACTCCTGCCTGAACTGCATACTCATCCGAGTGGGTGTAGGCATTTGACGGAGAAGAAGCCTGTGGGTGGACGGCCTGACTCATGGCGGAGTCTGAGATGGCTGAAGGGGCCATATTGTATGGCCTGGCTGTGTGTAATGGCGAGATTGGTATCGAGTACTGCGAAATTGCTAGGCACTGTCAGAGCAT
Source organism: Arthrinium puccinioides (assembly GCA_022414665.1). Classification (NCBI taxonomy): domain Eukaryota; kingdom Fungi; phylum Ascomycota; class Sordariomycetes; order Amphisphaeriales; family Apiosporaceae; genus Arthrinium; species Arthrinium puccinioides. Next base: position 2,659,288 of record JAIUNF010000005.1, read on the forward strand.
ACAGGTGTTGGAAAAGGGTTGAGTATAGTAGTTGTTTGTATTAAGAACGTCTGGAAAGCTGTGACACTGGTCTTAGGATATAGCAATGGCTTGCACATGAACGTCAGCAGCGGCAATAGGCGGCACCATGGGACTAGGTGCAGTTTCACAGTTCCGCGAATTCATGGCTTATCCAAGGCACCCGTTGCAAGGCGAGACAGTCTAGACTCACACGAACTCGCCGTGGTTATCGCAATCCTGTCCCCTAAGAAGGCGGAATGGTCGCCGCCTAGATAGACTTTGGACGAGCTTCGGCTAATCGCGGCCAGTGGCGGGGGGCTCGGCATAACATCATCGAACGGACGCCCCTGTTATCCGTCGTCACAGAGCCGAACAAAGCAGGTCGTCATGCAAAGGCAATGATTCGCGCAGCCTTATCATTTCTTCGTTGACAGTGCCCCGGCTCGGAACCGGTCAAGTCAGCATCTGAAGACAAGCTTTTGAAGACGAAGACGAAAGCCAGCCACCCTTTGAAGCCCACAACCAACAATTTGCAGCCATTGCGACGTTCCTTGAAGTGCTGCAACAGTCCGGTCTTCCCCTTAAGAGCTAGCGATACTCATTCTCCACGGATACTTCTCTGCGAGGCCTTGATTGAACAAGGGGGAAGGGCTTGCATACCGACTCGATATATTTCAAACCCACTTCTAGAGCAGAATGGATGCTTCTTTGCTCAGCAGACGGGACGAGAACGTCCTTGAGAAGATGCGGGATCCTGAATCCAATCCCAACGCAGCTGTTATGGTAGATTCGTCGCTACCTAGAGACCCGGAAATCCAAGATCCAGTCGTGTACGAGAGCATCGGAAAGCAAGAAAGGGACATCATCATGTCCATGCAACAACTAGAGATGCAGCTGGCAGGCATGAAGACCGCGGTAACAACACCGGATCCAATCGAGGAATATCGGTCTAGTATATCCCGTCTGGGCGAGCTTGTCTCCGCATACCCTACATACGCTAGTGCTCGCAACAACAGAGCACAGGCTTTGCGACGACTCTATGGCGACACAATGCTCCTGCAAGCCGAGGACCCATCAGCCCTGATCCAAGACGGCGACGAAGCTGGGAAGAAGAAAGCTGCTGTGATGGTGCTCTCCGACCTTGACGAAGCCATCAGGCTGTTGACTCCGAAAAGTATCTTCGGGGCCATCTCCCCACAAGCGGGGAAAACGCTTGCAATGGCACACACACAAAGAGCAGCAGTTTTTCATAAGACATCCAAGTCACTATCCAATGACGGGATTCTGAATGTGGAAAAATGTCGCAAGGAGGCCGGCTGGGAGAGGATTGATTTCGAAGAGGCGGCATCTCGGGATTTTGCGTTAGGGGGTCGTTATGGGAATGAGGTTGCGAAGGGTCTAGCGGTGGTAACAAATCCCACGGCAAAGCTTTGCGGGCAGATAGTGAGGGAGGCCATGGCCAAAGAATATGGGCCATCTTTCGGGGCTTAATACATGTCCGTCATGTTGTCTTGATGGCGAGACTGAGACGTCTAAGAGTACCGTATATGTTAGTACCTATACAGGTGTAGCCTTGAACGAACAGAGTATCACATCTGTACCTCTGTAGAGATTGGATCGTCTGCTGTGTCATCTTTCCCTTCTCCTTCTCCTCCCGGTTGATCCTGGTAGCGGCTGCACCAATGCCAATGACGATAGCAAACACGGGATCAGCCGCTCGTGAGATGATGTATGTGGGAGGGGCCATTGCGAAACTCGATTTGTAGTATCTGGGATTTGGGATGTTGATTTGGGGATAATTCAATGTTGGGCTGGCTCCGCATCTCGGCTCTGAGTGAGAGCTTGAACCATAGATTGATCCCGCGTTCGGCTGCAAGCTAAGCCACATTGAGTCAGCCACACGCCAAGGCGCCTTTCCGATTCTGTCGTTACCCTACACCACAATCTGCCCACAGCAATTTTCACGTTTTAGTGAGTCTGGGAAATTTCGCAGACATCAGCACATCCAACCATCTACCCTACCACCCGCGACTTTGTTTGCCCTCGATAACCGACGACAAGATGAAGTTCCTCAAGGTTGGCAGAGTTGCCATCATCACCCGCGGCCGATTCGCCGGAAAGAAGGTACGTTTGCTACCTGGAGAGATCACCACCGAGGACAGCTTTGGGAGAAACAGGAGTTGGATCGGACGTCGAGCGTCGGGCTACAATATCGCAACCATTATGCGATTTGAAATTGCCTGCAACGAGGACACGCGGCTCACCCTATCTCAACAATAACAACGACAACGAGATTTTCGAGAGCGAGATGCGTTTGATCCGGTATTCAGAGGAACCCCATGCTAACGACAACCCCCTTCCAGGTTGTCATTATTCAGCCCGTCGACTCCGGCAACAAGGCTCACCCTTACGGTCATGCCCTGGTCGCCGGTATCGAGCGATACCCTTCCAAGATCACCCGCCGCATGTCGAAGACGCGCCAGGAGAAGCGATCAACGATCAAGCCCTTCGTCAAGGCCATCAACTACAACCACTTGATGCCCACCCGTTACACTTTGGAGCTTGAGGGTCTGAAGGGAGTCGTCTCTGCCGATACCTTCAAGGAGGTCAGCCAGCGCGAGGACGCCAAGAAGACCGTCAAGAAGACGCTCGAGGAGCGCTACACCAGCGGCAAGAACCGATGGTTCTTCACCCCTCTCAGTATGCTCACACCCTCTTGCATGATTTGTGCTCTTCTCTAACCGCTTTTACCACGCAGGATTTTGAAGCATTTTCCTCGGCTCGCACACGTTCTCATGTCGTTCGGTTCTATGGGGTTAAAACGGAATGGGATGTATACAGCATCATCAACGGACTAGGAGCGCACATGGATTTGCTCTGAATTGACTGCATTCACAAGACAATATCCCGAGTCTCCAAAGCGCTGTAAAGAACCAAGTGATTGTCCTCCACCATTCGGCGTTACTGGACCAAATCGACCGCAAGGAATGAGGCAGGTTGTGGAGTAGCACGAACTGCTTCGTACCCGAGCCGGACATTGCTGTGTCCGTGGATTTTATTGCGCTTGCCGACCGACGCGCAATGGCCTGAGGATATCGTCTGACGAAGATACGCCCGGCTTTGGAGTTTTCTGTACCTCGGATAGGTTATAGAAATACCCGTCCATAACCACTTTGATTTTCCTCTACTGCCTCTTGATGCTGTCAGTGCTGAATCCGGTCTCCTACCATGTGTCAGGACCTTGAAAGAGAAATACTTGCCTTTTTCGTAACCATGGAATTGCCACAACCAAGCACTAATAAGCCTGAATCGTTTTTTTTGTGGGTGAGGCAGATAAGTTGGTGGCTGGTTTCATGTCGAGGCTCAACTTTAACGACTCGTCGTATGCTCTGCTCAGCAACATTCTTAAAATTGACTCGCACGATGCCAACGGCTGGCTCACTGCGGACCAAGAAGCGGTATAACTAACAGCGTTCAATTCCACGAGGTCATGTCATAATATCGAGCATCGTCATCGCCCTTGCGCGTTCAATCTGTTCAGGGGTAACTAGCCTGTACCAAGGTCTCGGTGTGAGTCGTGTGACGAGTCGGGGGGACGGAAACTGCCCCCCTTTCCCAAGTGCATCCATCATCTGTCTGGCAGATAGACCTACAACGCACCAAGCTTTCATAGACGCGAGACTCAGCAACAAGATTCGACAACTTCAAACCCAATCTCCATGAGCAGACAGGCAGACGTGCGAGTTTCGCACGTAAGCCGCGTGTCCAGGTTACGCACCGAGCACGCACCGAGTACCCATGCGATGCTGACGGAGCTCCGTGACTTTGAGACGAATTTCATAGTTGCCTTGCGTACGCCTCAGCCTCGCTCGCGGTGTGGGGGTTCATGCTTCGATACGTACCCTTCCCACGTGCAGAGACGAAAGGCGCACATCCGGAGATCAAAGCAGAAACAAGGTTTTGATGATCAGGGCACAATGACAATGCGGAAGTGATAAGACCTCCATGATGTTGATACATTGGTTTCTAATTTCGAATCACGATGTATCATCGAGTGGTATCGAACCTCGTTTTGTCGAAGACGCAATATTAATAGTCCTGGTGACTTATGGAGTACCCTACGAAGTAAGTTGCGATTGAGTCGTGGGAAATCTACTCCGTACATGTATCTACAAAGGTATCATGCGTATGGAGTAAATATAGCGCTAACTAGATGCTGCGCTTAACTGTATTGCGGAAAAGTGGTACCTAGCGGTTCAAGGATTGGCCGAGATACTTTCTTTTATAATCGAGTTCTCGTACATCGGATTGTCTATTTCGGCGCCAAGCCCTCCGAGTATTATGCCGACTAACATCCGCTCAGCACCTTTTCTGTGTACTGTCTATTTGTACATCGAGGCTTCTACACACTAAGCCGACGCCTCCATAGCGAGATATCCATTGGATGTGGGGGAGTTTCCAGTTAAGACGCTCTCATTATGAAGACAGATGGGAAAAACAGGTTCTTCAGTATATACCGGGAAAAATCAAACCATCGTCTTCCCGCAACAATTTCCGCGAGCCTACAGCATTCTGCGTAGTCTCCTCGTGTATAGGACAGGCCACACAGCCCCGTCAACTCCAAGCAGCGCCGCAAAGGGAAAGAATTGAAGTTCCATCAATCATCACATCTCGTCTTTTACTTCATGAGTTCCAGCCGTACTTGGCGGTAGCTTCCTTCAGGTAGCTAGCAGGGTCGTATTCGGGAGCGTATGTTGGGGCCAGTCCACCGAAAAGGACGAAGACGAAGAAAATGCCGGCTGTAATGACGATGACCTTGCGGAGAACAGGGCGCGTGGCACCAAGTTCACCCCAGTGGCGGCCGGCCTCACCAGCGTAACCCTTGAGCGCATCTAGGCCGAGTTTGTAATAGACCATTCCGCCCAAGGCAATAGTGTAACCGAAAGCTTGCAGTCCGGAGATGGGGGTGCCCCAGATCATCATGGAAGCAAGGACCAGCAGAACATCCTTGAGGACACCGCAGAGTGTCATGACGAGAGACGAGGTCCTGCCAATCTACAACATTGTTAGTAAGCTCATCAGACCCAATTTGAGAAATACCAAGACTCACCAATAGCACGACGGAGACATTCAGCATGAACGCGCAGACACCGTTCAGGAAGAATGTGAACAGTCCGACGTGGTAGACCTGTTCCATAGAAACCTTGGGGACCTCCCAAAAGAGCGCAACACATCCGTTCATGACGGCGCAGACAGGTGCAAAGTAGTAGACGGAAACGAGGGGATCCATCTTGTACTCGGCAGAGCTGAGAAGAGCCTGGACCAAGTTGAGACGGATAGCCTCAAAGACGACACCAAGAATCTGGTAGATGACTCCGACCCAGACGAACTTCAGCTCACCGTACGAGGCAATGATGACTCCAACAACGATGGCGGACACGTTGAGTAGAACCTTGAGGTTCGGGGCGGCAATTCCCATGACCCAACTGGAAAGGAGGACAGCGACAGGTGTGGTAGCCTTGAGCATCTGGATGAAGGCCACACTCAAGTACAGGTAGGTCAAGTTACCGCATATCAGACTCAAGCTGAAGAAGATACCAATTGGAACAATGGCGCGCAGGTAGACACGGCCAGTCATCTTGACGGTCTTGCGACCGTCAAGGAGGTGAGTGTAGCGTGCCATGAGCTGGGTCATGATGGTCGCAAAGGTCAGATGGTAGGTGGTGAGAATGACGGGATAGCCTATTTCGTCTCAGCTTGCATTCTCGTGTTGTTTGTACCAGCGCCAGACTTACGGAACTCCAGCGAGTCGAGGATCCATTTGTTGAACAGAATGACGGACGAAGAACATGCGATCCAAACCCTGCAAGGTGTCGGGCAATGTCAGCTGGTGGACCAGAGCGGGCTCGATGATGATGGCAACCGAGGTAGCAAGCAGCAGCGCGTATCGTGGGTATAGTTTCAAACGTACGTTACGTAGAAGGCCGGGTGGATGCTGAGCTTAGAACCTTCAGAAGCCTTGTCGGCGACATTGGACGTGGGCAGGATCGGGCCCTTGGGCTCTGGCCTGGGGATCTCGCCCGAGATTCTCGTCTTCTCGTCGGCGCTCATGTTGGTGGTTGTCGTAGGGTGGTGTAGCAAAGGGAAAGAAGGTCGGCTGGCTGTCGTGAAATTTGACAGGCGAGAGAAGAAGAATAGTTGTAATGAGTGACGCGGCCAAGCCAGCTGTACGGCCAATTGAGACGTGTCTTGAGTGGCTGTCGGCGAGCTGGTTGTTAATAAAGACTGTGTCGCGTGGTTGTCGACTGCACAATCCTCTCGGGCACAGAAGAAGTTCCTGGGACAGGAAGGAAAGAGAAGAGGAAGAGTTTTTGTCAAGGGTTCGAGAGGACGTACTACGTATTTGGAGTAAAGCTTGATCTTGCCTGGACTCTCTCGATTCCCCTGATTGCGCGCAAGTGGGTCCCTCCTTTCTCATCCCAGCGCGCACTGGTAACAAACTGAATGGACCAAGTCGGGATGTCCACGCACTGTCCACTGTCCAGTGTCCAGTGGACAGTGAGTGTCCATTGTCCACTGCCCATCCACTACTTGTCGGGGTCGCTCCAGTTGGACCATGGGGAGGCGAGTCGCTCCATACTTTTGACTATCCCCGACTTCATTTCACAACGCGCCTTGTTAAGCCCAATTTCTTACACTGGAGTCCATCGTAACATATTTTTATCAATGTCGCTCTTTACTGCAAGCATCCATTTTTCATGACTTCTTCACGAGTGTGTTCTTGTCAAAGGATCTACTGGAAACATGTCCTTGTCGTCACCTTAGCCGTGCCGTATGGCTATGAGGGCCACGACGGCAGTAGAAGCAGCGGCAGACCAGAACATACACAAGGGACTTAAAACCGACATACATTTCCTCTCTATAATGCGTCTGCGATCGCGGGCTTTTCAATGTTCAATTAAGCAAGCGAGCTCAGCCTGGCATACCGGATCCTATGGTGAATACCTCACTGCGTCTTTGCTGTGTCTTTGCAAAGTATAGTTATCCAACCTTTGGTTCAGTTGTTAGGTAACTTACACCGTGGTAACAACTTTCATTAGAGTCCTCGGCCCTTTCGGAGCCTCCCTAGTGTTCTTGATCCAAACACACCCAAGCACAGGGCTGTTCAGTCACCGTCTACCTATCAATGCCCTTAAACCTTAGCACGTTTATGGAATGCATAGCCTTGAGCAGACCAGATCAGGCCCGAAGGTTTATTATTAACATTGTCATCGGCGTCCTTGCTCACCCTGTCATTTTGCTCAGCGGGTCTTAAGCCCCCAAGTTCCAACCATCCCATGCCGCCGGTCCACGATCTTATCATCAATACCAGCATTACCACCTCACGGAACACCTTGATAAAAACGCGTTCAAAGTGGATGCAATGCTTCGTCATGACAGCTAACTTACTATCGTGCATGGTGCTCCGTGTACGCAAGTACACAGTAAACCCAGAGCCGCCAGCCATTTAATTTGTGCGGCGAGCGGACCTGTCAACCTCTAGAGTTTGACGAGATATCAGTAGTCGAGGTACACTAACCTAGCACAACTTCAATGCCCTGTCGAGGACAATCAGACTTCCACCGACAAACGTCAGCCGCGTAACGTCAACAACTTTGTCGCCATACGACAGGGGGGAGAGGCTACCTACTCCGTAACAAGCTTGCGGCTCGTTTGCCCCTTGGAGTGACTACCCGTCCCGTTAAGCCTGTTCGAGATCTTTATCGAGGGGCCGAGTTGCACATGGTAGTTAACTAACGTTACGGTAGAGCTACTCCGTAGACGCGCAAACATACAAACCACTCGCTTGCGCTGCGCATTTACACGAGTGATGCCTCTCTGCATCATTCGCTTCAGTTACCTGACTGCTGTACTTTTCCATTAGGAGTGACAAATCGCCCCAAATCATTCTTTTCATTCTCTGTGCTGCATGCTTTGGCTGGTTTGCAACGCAACAATCCTCCAATGCAACAGGGGATGAGCTCACAACAGAGGAGCAGGGCATTTCGCAATAACTGGCCGTTCTCTATACAGCCACTGGGAAAGCCATTGGGAAAGCCACTGGGAAAGCCATTGGGAAAGCCACTCGGAAAGCCATGCTGCATTGGCGCTAGCTTATTTGCGAGACATCTTCCGTCATGCGCAAGAAACGCAGTGTGTGGTAAAAATTATTATTAGTACAGCCTGAATCGTGCAATAGCCCCTGACAATATTGCGCCTGCCTGTCAGCATCGAGAGTATTGGCTTGCCAAGACTCTGGTGGAGAAGTTCGATCGACCGAAGATCGGGCATATTTACATTGAGTTATTATTCACAGGCTGACAGACTAAGAACTAGGTTAGGTACCTTTCGGCAGACAGCTGTCTTTCCCCTTGGCCAATATGATGAGTGAGACACGGTGACACTGGAGAGTTGATTGCGCGTACAGCTCCGTTGATCTACTCAAGTATCTTGTTAAAATATGGATCGTCCAATCGTGTCCAAGGCTGTGTGGCCCACGGGTGCGCTCGAATTAGAGTACGGGCAGATCTTGACCTTCTACCGAACCTTTTGAGTTTAAAGCTGCCGAAGACATGGACGCACCGGTCAATCGAGGAGCATAATAGTTAAGCTGCTCACATATGCAAATCCAAATTGTAGGGTGTCCTATTCCTTGTTGATGGACGATGTTGTGCGACGAGAGCCGCTCTCGGAGGCTTGAAGCGAAGGGTGGCAGCAGCAGCAGCAGCATGTTTGCGATGGGCGATTGGTCAAGGTAGACAGACCGGCGCCGTTATCGAAATTAAAGTAATCTGTCAAGTGCCTAATCGCCATGCCCTAGGGCCAGTCGTGGACGCTTGGTGGTCGATCAAGGTATTGCGAATACTACCTACTGAGGAGGTGGCGTGGCGGCGACAACGGTCGTTCGAGATAAGTAACTTGGGTTGCGCATCGGGGGCTACCAACGCCACCTTGAAGGAAAAGGAGAAGTCAGATCATAACTATACGATATGCGCACTGCTATTCTTTCCATCGAGGCTGAACATGTTCCCTCAAATGAACACCGTTGTCATTTTCAACGGACGAATAACGAGGTGGTGAATATCAGGCTCTGCCCCTCCCCTGTCCCATGCGAAAGCATCCAGACTTCCAAGTTCTTCAAACCGGACGCTACGATGACGGGCATGGCTCAACTACGGATACTGGGCGGTGGATTCTGTGTGAAGCTTGAAACGTGGTCTGCCAAGGCTTGCGCATCTGCAAATGGGCACCGCCTTCATCTTATCAAGATTACTAGCAGCAAGGGTTCAGTTGACGACGAGCTTGAGTCTACTGGCCGACCGTCTTCACGTGAAGAAGCCAACTTTACCACTGTGACCTCAACACGCCAGCTCGAGGCTCTCAGAACCACATGAGACTCTCACGAGCCGCCTCTCGTCGTGACACCCCTCACCGTGGTTCGGGTCGATGGAGCCCTCGATATTCGAAGGCCTCGGGGATTGGCAGGTCGAGCCTGTGAGCGAGCCACAAGCTACCACCGAATCAGTGCCCCGCGAACCTACCCTCCCCCATAACCAAGATGTGGATTGGGCGGTGAAGGGGGTCGATGGAGGGGCAAAAGTGATGATGCGTTGGACTCTCCCTCCCTGGCCTTGTTGCAGCCGGAGATGGGTGCTGTACGGTAGAATCTGAGGACAATTGCCCTCTATTCGACTCTAATTCCTTGAACAATACCAAAGTAAGCTTGTTGTTTGGATTCGGTTCGAGTGACGCCTGGGTTTCGAGGCTGGTCGGAAAAGTATGCGTGGAATCCGTACCCGCATTGAGTGATGTCCGGTAAAATGAGAGTTGAGGACGGGGGAGGTGGTGTGCCTCAATTGGTGTTGCACTGCAGCTCCAAGGAGGGGAAGACCATGCAAGCTCGACGCAGGGACCCCACCTCTCTGGTATCTTCCCCTGACAATTATTATTAAGTTGCGTACACTCTTCCTCTCGTCACTGACACTTTGCTCTTTCCATCTTGCAAACAATTTACCACATCACCTTAATCATGGCTGACATGTACGTATTGAGCCGCCAGCCGCCAGCCGGCGCTGTCTGTGTGCACCCCTTGGACAGTTGCTAATATTTCTACCTCCTTGCAGCAAAGTGGACGTTCTGATCATCGGCGCTGGACCTACTGGTCTCGGTAGTGCCAAGCGGCTGCAACAGCTGAACGGCCCTTCGTGGCTCATTGTCGACTCTGCGGAGAAGGCTGGTGGTCTTGCCTCGACCGATGTCACCCCCGAGGGCTTCGTAAGTGCTGTGCTACTCTGCCCTGCCCTGCCCTTCTCTCTGCCGTTTGGATGGCAGATGGTGTGTGGTAGGGTCTCGCTCGTATCACCCGCTAACTATTCTGTTCTCTAGCTCTACGATGTCGGTGGTCACGTCATCTTCTCACACTACAAGTACTTCGACGACGTGATCGAGGAGGCTCTCCCGAATGATGACGACTGGTATACCCACCAGCGCATCTCCTACGTCCGCTACAAGGGCCTTTGGGTCCCCTACCCTTTCCAGAACAACATCTCCATGCTTCCCAAGGAGGATCAGGTCACCTGCATGGAGGGCCTCATCGACTCTGCCCTCGAGTGCCGTGTCGCCAACACCAAGCCCAAGAACTTCGACGAATGGATCTTGCGCATGACTGGTGAGGGCATTGCCAACATCTTCATGAGACCTTACAACTACAAAGTCTGGGCAGTACCTACCACCGACGTAAGTGAACTCTTCCATGCCTACACGAGATGAGACGGAACGACCTCTAACGCTCGACAGATGCAAGCTGCGTGGCTCGGCGAGCGTGTCGCCGCCCCCGATGTAAAGAGTGTCCTGAAGAACGTTATCCTCAACAAGACGGCTGGTAACTGGGGCCCCAACGCCACCTTCAAGTTCCCCGCCCGCGACGGTACTGGTGGTATCTGGATTGCCGTCGGCAACACGTTGCCCCAAAAGAACGTGCGCCTCGGCAAGAAGGGTGCCGTGTCCAAGGTCAACGCCTCCAAGAAGGTTGTCACCATGACCGATGGCACGACCATTGGCTACGATAAGCTCATCTCGACCATGGCCGTTGACCACCTTGTTGAGGCTATGGATAACAAGGAGCTGATTGACCTCAGCAAGGGTCTGTACTACTCGTCGACCCACGTCATTGGTGTCGGTCTCCGAGGGGAGCGCCCTGAGCGCATCGGTGACAAGTGCTGGCTCTACTTTCCCGAGGACAACTGCCCCTTCTACCGTGCCACCATATTCTCCAACTACTCTCCCTACAACCAGCCCCAAGCTGATGCCAAGCTTGCGACCCAGCAGCTAGGAGATGGCAGCAAACCCAAGAGTACGGAGCCCAAGGAGGGTCCGTACTGGTCTATCATGCTTGAGGTCTCTCAGTCAACAAAGAAGCCTGTGGACGAGGCAAACCTTATGCGAGACTGCATCCAGGGTCTCATCAACACCGACATGATCAAGCCCGAGGACGAGATCGTGTCGACCTACCACCGCAAGTTCGACCACGGATATCCTACCCCGGCCCTTGAGCGTGAGGGTGTCCTCAAGGAGCTTCTCCCCAAGCTTCAGGACATGGATATCTACTCCCGTGGCCGTTTCGGCAGCTGGCGATACGAGGTCGGTAACCAGGACCACTCGTTCATGCTGGGTGTTGAGGCTGGAGACCACATTGTGAACGGCGCTATTGAACTGACGCTAAACTACCCCGACTTCATCAACAGTCGTCAGAACGGCGAGCGTCGTCTGGACCAGGGACCCCTGTCCTACAAGAAGTCGCAATCCGAGGATCCCAAAAGTGCCGAGGGGGTCGCTTTGCGGTAGTTTGACAGTGATGGCGACAAGCGCGATCCTGTATTAGAACAGCTTGCCAGATGGAGTTTAAGGGGGGGTTATACCCTGAGATGGGATTTGGGTTGGGTAATGACCTGCTAGCGTCTTGACAGTAGATGGCTATAAATATAGATATGATAGCGAATGTATTGTCTGGCCGCATCTTTGCAAGACTTGGTCCATGATAGTGAAATGACAGTAGAGTGACTAGCGAAGCAGATTTTATATCGACGCTCCTATTTTCCGCATGGGAATATCATAATTTTCCATTGGCTGGTCACGTTGCCAGTTCAATTGAGCAACTCATCTGTTTCTTTTTACAGGCACGGTTGTCGTCGCCTCGAGTACCAATGTGAGCAGCTCAATATCTATCTGGGAAGAATGCATACTTTGATACCATATAATTTGGTGCCGTCCAATGGGCGGTGGAGCTGTAGTCAACTGCTAACTTGGTCAGGTCTCTTTCTGCCTATGAATTTGGTGGTAGGGTCGAGTCATTCGTGCATGGACTTTGGGCACCTAGAACCTTGGAGTGAAGTACCCTGATCGATTAGCTGCATCGCAACATCGAAGACCGAACATGATCTGAAACCGAATGCATTGATTTGAAATACACTAAGTCTGTTGCCGTCTGAGTGCGCCGACGGATTTGCGAATCTATCACACATACCACGGAGTATCCGTAGCTAACTAACTAGTCAACTACCCGTACTTGGTGCCAGACTGACGAGAATCCTGTGCTGGCTGCCGTCAGGCCTGGCTGGACTCCTTCTTCAGTTCAACGTGCGTGTCCGCTGGTTGTTACATCATAACTACATGAGCTAATGTGTTACTTACCCCTGTCTTGTGCTCGTTCCACGGGGAGATGGACAACAGCAAGAAGTGTCCGGATTCGAGCCCTGTCGACCTGACAGTAACTATGTGGAAACTACGTGGAAAGAGCCACTGTTTAACTACCTGCAATTTCCATACCGAGGTGAGTTGAAGAGTTTGACGAAGAAAGGGTGGCATGTTTACGACTAACTGGGCAATCGCTGCATAATCAAGGAATCGGGTGCTAAAAGCGAGGTTCGGCAGGGGGTTGGGGGTCCTCTTCTAGTCCGCCGTTAAGTACCTGAGTATGAAGGGTCATGTACCTGTTACGATTATTGCTGGCATGCCCAGCTTCCAAATCGTCTACAACGTCGCGACCTGCACAGGTCTACGAGACTCAAATTGAGTGGTCTCATGTGGGATTGGTAAGGAGTCTCTCGAATCCCCGAAAGGACCAGTCCTCTCAGACCGGTAGTCAGGTGGACTAGTCCGTGCAAAGTACCACATACATACGGATTACAGCGACCGAAATACGTGCCGTGCACCAAGTACACGTACTAGTACGCAGGTAGCTAAAGTTAGACTAGCAGCATCGACATTACTGGATGCTTGTACTAAGTAACTACTGCTACTGCTCGGAACCAGCTTGTCCACTCCACACTGAACTCTCACCTCGTCTTGGACCCCTTGCCTTCGCAACTGCGACTTTGGCAGAAAGAGTCTGCCATTTGCGCCAGCTAAACCGACGATGCATACACCATCCGCAACCCGAGGTGTCTGAATTGAGTTGTGCCAGCCATCAATAGCTCTCGACTGGGCCACGAATCCTTACGGGACTGCCTTGCCTTGGCTTATGAGCTCGAGCTTGAGATGAACGGTGGCTCCATGACCGCGATGGATGACCAGCTTGATCCGCCAGCGCGCGTTCTTGAACGGCTGAGCCAGATCGCGGGCTACTCGTGGGAGACGCCGACACTCTTCCATTCCACCTACGACAACTGGCACGTCGCCGGTTCTCGATTCGTCTCCCCCCACTCGATATCGACGACATCTTCGCACAATGTCACCAGCCCTCCGACCTTTGCTGGCAAGCCCTCGTCCAGCCCGAGCCTCCAGAGCGAGGAAGGCGGCAGCGACCGACCGCCAGCGTCGCCTCCGCTCGTCACCGGGGCGGCCAGCGAGATGCTGAACATAGAAGAACAGCCCGTGGTTGCGCGCGTGTCGTACCACGTGCTGCGGGAAGAGAGGGTCTTTCATACCTGCAAGAACTTGATTACGACTTCGGATCCGAGTGGTGAGCATATCGTAAGGCCATTGGAACTCATCAGGCTGGCACCTCAGGTGGGCGACAAAGGTTCCATCGTTGTTGCGATATATGAGTACCTCGGGCCCAACTACCTCTTTCGAATCATGGATGTAGGCCCTGCTTTCTTTTACGCGACAAAGGTCGAGGACAGGTGGGAGGCTGACCGGCGAGACAACTTCCACCTCGACGAACCGATCAGTCTAGACCGTTTTCTTGAATTCGCCATCGGCGCAGCGCAATGTTTGGAAATATTGCACCACAGACTTGGTATAGTCCATGGTGAGATACGCGGAGACACATTCCATTTCAACCTCGAGAGCAACAAGGTGAAGTTGACTGGCTTTGGTTCTGGTCTGCGGAGTTTCGAACACGGACTCACAAGTTCAGGATGGGCCAACCTCTCCAAAGAGCTTGGGGCCAAGCAGAAACTACTGTTCATCAGTCCGGAGCAAACAGGTCGAATGCCCGCGGAGCCCGATACGAGGACGGATATATATTCCATTGGCATTCTGTTCTGGCAGTTACTGACCCAGAGACCGGTGTTTGAGGCGGAAACTGCATTCGACATCGTAAGCAACTTTCAAACCCTTCTCCGGGTATTCTCCACACTCTTGACAGTCCTTGCGACGGGATACCTCGGACTCGCTCTTTTACCCTCATGACTGCGCTGCCTCCTCGAATAAGGGCCGAATCTAACTGTTGCAGATCCAATGCGTTCTGGGGAGGCGCATTCCGCTCGTGTCCTCGATCAGAACAGGTGTACCTGAAGTCATCAGCAAAGTCATTCAAAAGTGCACCAGCAAGAGCATTCAAGACCGGTATCATTCTGTCAGTGGCTTGCTTTACGATCTAATGGCGATAAGAGAATTCTGGGTCAATGAGGACCAAGTTGCCTTGAGGTCGTGGAACATTGCCTCGCGGGATGTGAGCTCCTTTTTCATGTAAGCTATACCCTTGGAGACTCGCCGGAACGACGAGAGTACGCCGATGTGGAGCAGCCCTGACGCAAACTTGTCCAGGTTACCGCAGATCATGATCGGTCGGTCCAAAGAACGACAGGCCCTTGTCAGTATCATAGAACGTGTTGCGCGGAACCATGCCAGCACCGCGGGTAGCAATAATAGGTTCTCGGATGCATCTGGTCTATCCACCGATTTTTTGGATGCTGTCGATGGCTCAAGCGAGGGTGCAAGTTCGGTTGACGGAGGCGGGAACAGACGCAGTGGTTCCTTTACTCATCATACAATATCCTCGGATCCCAGGTTCTCGAGAGCAACCTACCCTATGACCCTCAATACGCACGACGCCGCAACTTATTCAGGCGAAACTGTGTCTTCAGCCCATTCTTCGGCACCCTGGCGGTTGACCAGAGCATGGGAAAGGCATCAGTCCGCATCACTCGAGACAAAAAGTCTCATTGATAGCTTCAGCGATCGCCAGTCAAGGCTCAGCGGTATCGAGGGGAGCAGTACGCTGTCGCGACATCTTGGGTCAACCAAGTTCCGGAGACGAGGCCACTGTGAAGTTGTGGTAATCGAAGGAGCAGGGGGCTAGGCAAGTCGATGCTATGCCAACATATACTTCAAGACGGGCGGCGGAGAGGATACACCGCTCAGTCGAAGTTTGAATCTGCAAAGAGGACAGCTTTCGGTCCGCTACTGAAGCTGGTCTCCTCCCTCTTCCGTCAGGTGTTTGTTGAGCGAAACACCGAAACGCCGCTGCACCTGACCTTGAAAGAGTACGTCCATCCGATATGGCCTATGTTGCACAAGCTGCTTGGTTTACCTGAGCACCTTTTTGGACCTGCCGAAGTCATAGTGACGCGATCAGTATCTGCGGCGCAAAGCCCGTCGAAGGGGCACCACGCCCGAGGGTTCGGTAAGAGAAGGGGCTCCTCTCCGGACAACTCTCTCAACCCGCTCTCGCAAAGTTCTCGAGTACTGCCTCTAAGCTCACAAGACTTTATGCGCTCCGGGCCTTCGACAAAGACGTTACGCCTGATCAATACTTTCTTGGAAATCCTTCGAATCTTCACCACATACCACTTCATTTGCTTTGTGCTGGACGACCTTCACTTCAGCGACGACGAGAGCAGGGAACTCATCACACAGATGATCGCGGCGAGGTTAAACATGGTCGTAATCATGACTTACAGGCCAGAAGAAATGGCAAGAGAAAAGGTCATGGCAATGGTACAACCAGCGGACGCAGAAGGTATGTGTTTGAAACCTCCTATGTGTTTGTTGCCCCGATTCTGCTCCGGGGTGTCTCGAAGAGCAGAGAATGTGGAAGGGTCGGCCACTGCTTCCATAGCCGGACGGTCCCGAGTCCGCAATGGCTGGACGACCAATGGGCATGTCGAGATGACCCATGACGTAGTGCTGACTGGTCGCAGAACACCCCAAAACCAACAGCCCACGAGTTACCCGCATTGTGCTAACACCACTGGCTGAATCCGAGATTCAACAGTACGTAGCATCGACGCTGTGCAGGCCTATTTCGGAGATCGAACCGCTAGCCATGGTGATTCAAGCCAAAACACGGGGCAACCCATTCTACATTCGCGAGATGCTGAGTGCCGCGTATCGTTCCAAGTGTATTTGGTATGAAGGTAACTGCTGGCTTTACAATCTGGACAAGCTTTTCTTTCAGTTCAGAAGCGAGCACGACTACGACCTTCTCGACAACGACTTTGTTACTCGCAGACTCGCCGAGCTACCTGCAGCAGCTCGATCCTTGCTGGCATGGGCTTCTTTGGTCGGCAACTCGTTCTCGTTTCAGCTCATCTGTACATTGCTTGATCTCGACGCCTCTGCTATTGACGGCATCTGTCCTCCAGATATTCAGGCTCAACCCAAGTACTCGAAAGAAGATGCCATCGCCGGGCTACAGGCAGCCATCGCGGCTTATATCCTCGTTCCGGGAGAGACGGACGACATTTTCCGATTCACACATGACCGATATATGCAAGCCGCCGGCTCGCTGCCAGAATGCAAAAAGAGCAGCATGCATTTTCTTCTTGCGCAAACGCTACTGTCCCTTGACAGTTCGAAATCCAGGGCAAGAGAAAGTACGGCCTCGCACATTTGCGAGTCGTTGGCTGAAATCAAAGACCGTATCAGACGAAGAAAACCGTTCAGGAGACACCTGGCAGAATGTGCTGCAGCTGCTCTTGAGAGTGGCGCGCGACTGACAGCCGTCAAGTGTTTCTGCGGCGCCATCGAGCTTCTGCAGCAACCAGATCCATGGAACGAAGCGCTGGAAGATGTCGACTACGAAGAAACACTCCAGTTGCACTTGCGTGCAGCCGAGTGCCACGTCTTCATGGGCCAGGACGTCATGGCCCGTGGACTGCTAGATACCGTGCTGCAAAACGCAAAGACAGCAGAGGACCGGGCGTCGGCCTTACTACTGTCATCTCGAATCGCTGCTCAAATGGGATCGTCAGCATCAGCGCTTGCGATCTTGAAGGATAGTCTCAGGCAACTGAATGTTGACATTGCAGATAACTCTGACATCAGCTTCGAATCTCTCGACACAGAATTTGCTGAACTCACGGTCAAGATAATCTCCATGGACCGCTCCAAGATCCTGAACGCGGAAGCTTCGAGCGATCCCCAACTCGCTGTCGTGGGCGCTGTTCTTGCTGATGCCAGTTCTGCAGCGTGGTGGAGCGACAGCTTGAGCTTCTACAATCTTGTGTTGACCATGGCCAAGCTCCATCTCAAGCATGGCTCCTATCCGCAGTCCGGCTTGGCGTTCTTGTACGTCTCCATGATCGCTATCACGCGCTTTCGGGGCATGGTGGACTTCGCTGTAGAGCTGGGTAGTCAGAGTTTTGAGCTTCTGGATAGGCTTCGAGACCCGTTCTCGTCAGCGCGGGGATACATGATCTACGCCAATCTCGTGAGCCATGTCCACGTTCCAATCGGGGTAGCAGTAAGCCACTTGGAGCAGGCAGTTGAGCTTGCTGCTTCCGCCGGTGACCGCTTGTCCGTGATCCTGAGTTATGGCCTCTCTGCCCAGATGAGGTTCTACGCCAGCGAAAACTATGCTGACCTCGAGGCTATCTGCCAGTACTGCTGCGAGGAAGTCCCCGGATGGCATTTGGACTCTAGGGGAGGGCCCTTCCTCCTAGCGGTCCGAGGCACGTGTCGAGCATTGATGGGCAAAACCCAAGTGGCCGATCCAATGGAGGTCCTGTCATGTCCCCAGCACTCATCATCAGCCTACAAGAAGTGGCTCGGCGGCATTCGTGACGGCGGCAGGTCTTTGTTCATTTATGAGAGCAACGAGATCATCCCCCTGTACCTCTACGGTCATTATGAGCGGGCGTGCCAGGTTGGACAGAGATGTCTAGACAACATTGACCTGCTCTGGTCGTCCCGGAACACTCGTATGATTCTCCTCTTCTATGGGCTATCTCTCGCTGCTCTGACGCATCAGAAGCTCGCTGATCCCCGGAATGGACTGCTGGACCTGCAGAACGACGTGCAACAGACAAGATCAATCCTGGAAGGGTTTAGCAACAAGATCAAGCAATGGCAGCATGTTGAAGATGTTAACTATTTGACTTGGTCTACTCTCCTGGATGCTCTGGTAGCAGAGCTTTCCCAAGACCACGGAGTCGCTATTTGCAAGTTCGAGGCGGCTCTGGATCACGCTTCCGAGTTCAACTTTCTCTTCGAGGAGGCGTTGGGCAACCTTCTGATGGGTGGGTATTTTCGGAGAAGGGTCGCCGGTCGCTCGGCTCGAGCCGCTCTCCGGGAATCCATGGGACTTTGGCAACAGCTAGGTGCTGCCGGCGTCGTACGCCGCATCGAAGAGGATAATTCACTTTTGCTCAACGGGCCTACCCAACACGCGAGAACTGTCGAAGTCGGTTGTCAGACTGAGATATTCGCCGGGGACAACCCTTCGGTTGTCTTTCCAGACGAGAGGGAGACGAGGATGGCCTCCTGGCGTGGATCAGTGCAGCCCGAGTCTGGTGTCGATCTGCCTACTTCCTTGGACATCATCGACTGGCACGCCATTTGGAAAAGTTCTACCGTCATATCGTCGATTCTCCAAGTGGACGTGTTGTTAACAACCATGTGCGATATCATATTGCAGGTAGCCGGCAACGCTACGCAAGCTGCGATAATCATGGAGGAGGCACAGGAGTGGTGCGTTGCTGTCAGCGGTGAGCCCGACAATGGCGTTGTTGCACACGTACCTCCCAAACGGATCGTCGGGTCGTCATTGGTCGCTGAGAACGTGGTCTTATATTGCACACGATTCCGCGAGGCCGTCTTCATCCCGAATCTGGTCAAGGATGAGAGATTTGGCAAAGTGAATGACTCGTGGCTGCAGCGGAATCCCCTGAGCAAGGCAGTGATCGCTATCCCCATCTGTCACGGCTCAACATCTCTTTTGGGGGTTTTATATCTTGAAGGCGAGCCAGGCGCATTCACTGATAGAAACGTGACCGTCCTGCAGCTTCTCGTGAACCAGATTGGCATCAGTTACTCAAATGCACTCTCGATGAAGGCCATTGAGAAGGTCTCGGCCGAGAATGTCACCATGGTTGAGGTTCAGAAACAGGCACTCGCTCAGGCTAGGGATGCGGAGATGAAGGCAAAGAACGCCGAGGCCGAGGCGAACCGCAACGTCAAGATTGCCGAGGAAGCGGCCAAAGCAAAGTCGATATTTTTGGCCAACGTGAGTCACGAGCTGCGTACGCCTCTCAACGGTGTTATCGGCAACTCGGAGCTACTGAGGGATAGCAACCTCAACAAGGAGCAACTCGAGATGGCCGACTCGATTCGTGTGTCGGCCGATCTCCTGCTCACTGTCATTAATGACATACTCGACTTCTCCAGAATCGAAGCCGACAAGATGCATCTTTACATTGTTGCTTTCCAACCGGAAGAGATGGTTCGTGAAGTTGTCCGCGCAGCAGCGTACAGCAACCGCGAAAAGACGTCGAAGAAGAATGTCAAGATCATCCAAGACGTCAACCTCGCGCCCATGCTGATATACGGAGATCCGATTCGT
The DNA here is from genome assembly GCA_022414665.1 of Arthrinium puccinioides. Classification (NCBI taxonomy): domain Eukaryota; kingdom Fungi; phylum Ascomycota; class Sordariomycetes; order Amphisphaeriales; family Apiosporaceae; genus Arthrinium; species Arthrinium puccinioides. The sequence continues at coordinate 2,679,335 of JAIUNF010000005.1, forward strand.
CTACATCAGGTTCTTGGAAATCTGATCTCGAACAGTCTAAAGTTTACCGAGGAGGGATCTGTCACCATTGGTGCCAAACTGGAGTCGGATACTGCCGAGAGAGCCACGCTGACTTTCTGGGTAAGAGACACCGGTATTGGTATCCCACCAGAGCAGTTGGCCAAGCTTTTCAAGCCATTCAGCCAGGCGGACGCAAGTACCGCTCGCAAGTATGGCGGTAGTGGTTTGGGCCTTAGCATCTGCAAGTCTCTCATCGAGACCATGATGACGGGCAGAATCGAGCTCGAAAGCGAAGAAGGCGTCGGTACAACGGTCTGGTTCACTGTCACATTCGACAAGGCCAAACCCGAAGTCTCCGCCGGCGACGTACAAGCGCAACCCGCCTCACAGTCTGTGGGCAGGCAGTCGCATTATGCAGATCTAAATCCCCATGCCCGAGAGCCCTCTCCAAATCCCTACATCGACATGACTCAAATACCGAAAGACCAAATACGTGTCTGCATTGCGGAAGATAACCTGATCAACCAGAGGATAGCAATTCAGTATGTCCGGAAGCTGGGCTACTCCAAAGTAGATGCATACGAGAACGGTTTAAGGGCCGTAGAGGGTATGCGTGAGCAGGCCGAGGCAGGCTCACCGTATCACATTGTTCTGATGGATGTGCAGATGCCTCTGCTTGACGGGTATGAAGCTACGAAGCTGCTACGAAAAGACCAGAACGAAGCGGTCAGGAAGGCCTTGGTCATTGCCATGACAGCGTCAGCGATCCAGGGCGACCGGGAAAAGTGCATAGCTGCTGGCATGAACGATTATCTGGCCAAGCCAGTCAAGGCCGACTTGCTCAGGAAGAAGCTGGAGGCTTATACCGACCCGTTACCGCCGAGTCCACTTTCCTCTGCGACTCCGGCATCTCCAATTTCCCAATCCGCCGAGGAGCCGGCGTCGTCGCTTCCCATACAGCACCAGCTCGCGACTAGCCCGGTGATCGTGGAAGAAAATGTACCCGACAGCTCGACCACGTCCTCCGCGGCGTCTCCTAATGCAGGCCTAGCATCCAGCGGACCTATACAGCCTCCACAATATGCGAGTCGGATTTCGAGCGACAACCGCTCATTGACATCAGATAGGGGATCAATAGTCGACACCTTTACTTCAGTATCGGCGTTCAAGGATGGCAAGCGACTGGCTCGGAAACTCACCAAGAACCGCGACAACAGTGAGGCCAGTGAAAGACACGAGAAGGCGGAGAAGCCAACCAGGACGGTGCTCAGGAAATCACATAGGCCAAGCGCGGCCTCGCTCTCCGACTCGACTGCCAGCCAGGAGAACATGCTGGCCTACGAAGATGGGCGGCCGTCCAGTTTTACTAGTACTAGCAGTCATGGCAGTCGGAGCTTTCTATCCAAGTAGATGTGCCATCGGAGAGGACCCTGGAGAGGGAGAAGGGGAGAGAGGGAGAGAGAGACAAAGAGACACAGAGAGAGGGGGAGAGGAAATGGATCTTGTTTGGGCAGTACACGACAGAAAGGCGGCGGCGTGCGCTTGCACGCGTTTGCAACGCAATTTAGAGCAGTTGACCTATGCTCCAAGAGGCCCAGGAAGCTTTCGATGGATACGCGAGGGGGTGAGATGTGTATGTATGATTCAGCAATGGTACACAATAAATCGGCACAATGTGTCGGTTAACCACAATGACAGAGGGCTCGTAGTTGTCGATCCGATTGTCTACTGCCGACTAGATGATCAACGACCACAAAAGCCTCGGGTTTCCATTGGTTGCTTATAGGGATCTACCCGTAGAACCCAGTACTCTGTGAATATATATGTACATGATGGCCACGTCAGCCTGGCAGGGGTATTGATGATACCAACCAAGTGTTATCATTCGGTCCATTCCCAGTTCAAGCGGTGTGACAACTTGACTGCATCTCGACAAAGTCACACGGGGAGGTCACTACGGCTTCAAAGATACATCGTCCAGTCATCCACTCGTACGCGAACACGTCTTTCCATGGCCGCCATCTGTTGCGTGCGGTTCAGACCAGCACTTGATCGAACTCGTCAACTCATTATTTGCAGGGAGGCTGTGTCGGATCGTGCTGCATGGGTTTCAAAGTAGGCGATCTAGACCATTCCACACAGGAGCAAGACGAGATTACCGGGCATAGTCCAAGATGAAGAGTGCTGCTGCTCGGGTCGTCGACTGACATCGCTGCGTGGTGGAGAGGCGATCGTTGCTGAATACAAATGACCTCTACCATGGCAGCAGCAGCAGCAGCATCATCAACTTCATCTCCTTGAGACAGATTCGATAGCTTGAAGCAACGGCACGGATCGCCAGTTGGGAGGCTAGCTTTTGCGATCTGTCACATCGTGGTCGCGCTTCCTTTGATGCCTCAAGTTGCCCAAGGTGGTTTCTACTGCCGCTGCCGCCGCCGCTTGCTAGTTGAAGAAAACCCGAGCACCCAATGAGACAACGGGCTGAACTCAATATGTGGCGTCGCCTCACCAAACAGGACAGGACAGGGGCTCGGCGACGGATTGGCACGTCAGGCAGGTAAGAAGACAAGGTCAACAACGTGTGCAAACGTGATGCCGACCGAGATGGCCAAGCAGAAGCAACCAGCCCCTTCCCTGAGACATTCGCGGCTGAGGCTTGGGGTTGATCATCGACCTAGCCCGAGATCGCCAGCCCGAGATCACGCGGCGAGACACGGATGACTATGTGAGATGAGCATCGGACGGCGTTTCCAGACCACGCGGTAGCTTCCTTCGGTGGCTTGCGCACCTGCAACCCCCGTCAAGACAAGAAGAAGAGAGAGTGTGTGGGAAGGCCAACGGATGACCTCGCAATCCTCCCCCGCGCAGACATGGTTACCCGGATTCGGGTACAGCCGAGTGGTGGTTGTGCTCGTTGACATCTGACTTGCCTCATCTGTCGAGGACGTACGGATAGTCAGCTAACTTGAAGGCGCATACCGTAGTAGGTGTGGTGCGAAGTAGTGGTGATGTTACACTTTGTCCGGGACCGCTTGCAGGGGCTAGACCAAAATGTGGCTTGATAAGATGTGCCACATAACCATAGTCAGTAGCTACTATGTGGTGGCTATCAGCTTGTCTACTGTGTAACGACGTCAACCAGTAGTCAGGTTGCGACAGCCGCTGCTCCCCGGCAAGGCGCCACCACGGAGGAGGAGAGGACTGGGGGGGGAGGGGACTGGACTGGACTGGACTGGACGTGTGGCCGGCGGCCCTTGTCCATGCCTGATCTTGGTTTGACTCGTCGACACGTCGGACATTTGGGCGTTTAGACCCATCTGGCGCTTGCAGCTGGGATGCAGCTAGGGTTTGAGCCGACGGTGCTGGATACGACGCTCGACGGAGCTGACTGACTTGGACTCTCTGTTGGGCGTAGTTGATAAGCATAGGCATGCGTTTGATTGATGAAGGGGGGCGGGGGCTCGCTTATTGGCGTGCTCCTCCCCGGTTGCAACCTGCACGTAATTCAGGATGGATGATGGCTCGGCCCTGAATTTGTGTTCTACGGAGTACGGGAGTACTTCGTTCACAGTTACTAGTCAACCTACTGTGTATTAGTCGACTAAGTTAACTAACCTTATCTTGGTTAACTTGGCAGCAGAGTTTGACATGCCATGTCTTGGCATTGCAAAGAACAGCAACTTGCCGCCTCGCTCCTGCTCTGCTGTCGGGGACCCGGCTTCCCAATCGACTATAGTCTATAGTGAAGGACTGACTAGTCGTATATACTATGCCTTAGTTACGCAGCTCGTTCGCAACCAAGGCTGTGGTGCCCCCTCCCTGCGCTGATCCTTCGAGACAAACTCTATACCCTGCACAGCGCGTGAGACTGGCAGACGGCTCGCGCAGATGATGAAGCTACTGCACAGTACGCAGGGCAGGCATGTACACTAACTACCAAGTACGTAGATAGTTACCGTAGTTACCGTAGTTACCGAGTCAAGTTAACTAGTCAATGTGCTCAGAAGGTGCTTCTTGCCTTGACCGGATTCGGGGCCTGGGCGCGACCACCTGTTGTTACCTGCGATGCCGTCACCCGCACCTGCTAACGCTAGCTCGAATCAACCCGAGCCCACCTCTATCCGTAACTAACGTTTCTGACTTGACCGAGATAACTACCAGTACGGATACGGATTCACAGTAACTAACTACTTGGCTAACTAACAACTTCTGCAACATTCGGTGGACAACACAGGATGCCACATCAACCTTCGGATGTCCGAGTCATGTCCCCTCCTCACCACGCACAGCAGGCTGCAGCGCCATCAGACGTCACGTCACGGGCCCCTCATAACTCTCAATCGGGGCCGGTACAATTCAACTTTGCACGAGGGCGTACTTCGTACAATGCACAATGCTCGTGGTGGTAACTCTCGAGAGATGCACCCCTGTCAACAGCACGGCAGCAGGATGCCAGGGACCAGGGTGGTGTGCTGGGACATGATGATAATATCGCTGTTCCTTAACTACTGTACCGGCAAGTTAGATCACGAGAGTGGTGAGCGTTTGGTCAAGAGGCAGGCGCTCGCCAATCCCACGGGCGTGCAGCTTCAAGTACGCAGGCAACACTAACTAGTTGGTCAACCTAACAACTAACGTTGACTACCTCGCCGTCTCATCTTGTCAGATGTCAATAAGTAGTTAAGCCTCGAGGCTCGAGTCTGGAAAAACCTAGACACACGGCCAACATCACAATGCTGTAACCAACGGATGATGCTCCCAAGAAGGCTGTGAGTGGTGCGCGTGTTCTAGTAATCTTAACATGATTCTCAGGCCACTTGGTTGATCGATATGGCCCACGGGCAGTAATCTCGCTGCTGAGTTTCACATAACGGGTTGCGACCAGAGCCCCGGCCATGCCCCGGTCGAGGTTGACCGGGAGTACACAGTAGAGTACCCTTGTAGCACATGGCATCGTTCGTACTTTGTACTTGGTAGTTCGTCCCATCTCATCTTCCGTCCCGGGTGGTGGATGCGGTTTCAGACTTTACCCGATAAGGGGAGGTCCCTGTCGACGACGCGACGATGCGACGATGGCGACGACGACGACGGCAGCGACGACGACGACGACGCATGTATGGCATGAGCATTGAGCAGCCACACCGAGCAAGCCACAACCAATTCGCGTCCGGTGGAGGTGAGGGAGAGGACCGCCTCCGTACCTCAGCACCCAGCACCCAGCACCCAGCACCCAGCATTAGCATCAGCAATACGGATAGGAAGTGGTTACTAACTGTGTGTGTACGGAGTACATTAACCCAATTCTCCTTCCCTGCGTAGTTACAGAATACGTAACTAGTTAGTACTGTGTAAGTGGCAAAGACTCGGGGTGCTGGGCCGGCTCATCACGTTGGCAGGTTTGTTGGGTTGGGTACTGACGATTCTCTGCCTAGGACGAGACGAGTAACAAGTCAAAGTTGGGTAGTCGTCGCTGTCGGCTTCGGCCGTGCTATGCGAGCACCCTTCCTTGATTGGTTGAAGCGTCCCAGCATCTTCCTCATTCAGCCAGTCTCACTTCCTGGAGTCACATGCGAGCGAGCAGAATGCCTAGTTATTATCGTTTAAGCATATTTCCGCCTCGTGTTCGCGCTCGGATGTCCATCGACCGCGACTTACAGAATACATGCGAGTTACGGAGAGACATGACTGTTTGACGCAGCCATCCCTGTGTACCACCGAACATGTCGCACGATTTCCTCATCGCGATTGTGTTTCCTATCGCGCCGTGCCCTGTCTACGCCCGGTAGCTGGATGTCCTTGTGGAGTTTTTAAGCCAGAGAGGGGGGCATTGGCAAGCTTGAGCATGCATGCATGTACGCATGCAACTACAACGAACGACGATAACGGCGACGACCCCCCTTTTATCGCCATTACCTTGAGGCCTACGAGCACTGTGCTGTTTATTAACCCTCTCTCTGCTCCAGGGCCATGGATGATTCGCATGCATGGTGACGGCTGCAACCCACTGCCCCCCGGCCCCTCTGCCTGGACATGACAAGTTATGCCATGCCATGCCATTCGGACGTAATCATCCTTCAAGGGAGGCTTCGTTCAGAAGTTTGTGCGTGCCAGCAAGCAGGTAACTAAAGCCGAGGAAGTCGCGGGCATGCATGTGTCGGCAGGTGGCGTTGCTGCATCGGCGAACAACCGCAACTTTTGGTTCCTTGGAATGTGTGGGCTAAACCAACCCAAGTTACTCCGTACGTACGGGAGGTGCTGCGCTGCACCACTCACCGACTGCACTCTCACTGGCTGGCTGCCAGAGCGCCATGCAGAGCTGAAGACGTAACTTCACTTATTAGAAGCGGGCCAGCGAGGTGCCATGCCACACAAAAGTCCCGTTTCCGGGCATCTCACTCGCAGGCTCGGTCGTTCTCACGCAAAAGCAACCTTTTGTATCTGAGCGCCGTCAAAGCACGTGAAGGCTGGGCGGCCGGTGCGATACAGTTACCCGATTCTGCGTTTCGTCCGACGAACATGCATACACGCACACACACACACACATCTGATGAAATCACCCGATGCGTCGAGTGTCAAAGTACTTAGTTACGTGGGTGGGTAGAGACGCGCCGGCGTCAGATGCAGCTGAGCCACTCCTCCCCGCACCTCGAAGGACTAACCTCGTTGGTTAGGTTGACAGGAAAAGGCGCCGTCGACAAGTGTCGCAGATTGAGCCTCAATGTGACTGTACATGGTACTTGCACACGGGGACCAGGGGGCGACCACACACTTGGTTGGGGACGAGGGATAAGCCGTTCATCAAGCAAGGCCAGTAAGTTCGTTACCGTCCTCGGACGACTACCACCATTAAACGTGGAGATGAACACAAAGCCGTTGCGAGGTGTTTTATTCGACATCGTCATCATCATCGTCATCATCTTCTTCTCCTCCCTCGTCCTCCTGCTCCTCCTCCTCAAGCCTCGTGCCTGGGCGGCCGACGAGGTAGACAGCAAGCCTCCCTGACAATCCGAAAACGGCCGTCTCAGGAAACCTTGGCGATCGAGCACGTATAACTGTCTCTCTCTCTCTCTCTCTTCCTCTCTTGCGTCCAATCTCGCCAAATGCCAAATGACGAAAGCGACCCTGTCGCTCCGTACTCTGTTGGTTGGTAGATGATGGACGGACGGAGGGCAGGCTTCGGCAATACAAATTCGGGAGAAGCCAGCCCTAAAGGCGCGGACGTCGGTCCCGAAGTTGATATAACGTCCCTCTGTTGTTTACATGACCAAGTTGGCATGCAAGCATGTTTCACACAGTGACTTTGGGTGGCGGCGAGACAAGCTCTCTCGTACTTCGGATGATGGGCAACTGTATCCAACCCACGGCGTTCTCGACCATCTGAGTTAACTACGACTTGAGATTTGACGGACATGTCATGTCATTCACCCCTGCATGCGCCCACCGACCGCTCGCTTTGGCTTCGGGGCTGTCTTCGTGCTGGACGCCGACTCCTCCTCTCGCATATACGTAAACTATGTTATTATGTACATGGATGGTTTCTCACCCCTGTGTCTGCAGAGCTCTCTTGCACGCCTGCACGCAGTCATGCAGGCTCGCAGGCTCGCTCGCTCGCTCGTTCTCCGTATATCTACATACACCAACTGGACCGAGAACCCACCACAACTCACCTCGTCAGGGCCCGTAAACACCAAGCCACGCACGCGAAGCCAAGCACGTCCAAGTCTGAACGTTGTCATCACGTACATGACCGCGCCCACGAGTCCGGCTTGGCTACATGCGATCTTTGCGCCTCTTTTTCTCTCTCTCTCGTCCTGTCTGTCTGCCTCTCCACAGTGTACTGATACGGAAACTCTTGCACTCGACCTCCACTACCTAGCCCAAGTCCAAGTCTACACAGTAGCCCACTTGTTAGTTACGCGCTCCTACTCCTACACAGTACTGTACGGAGTACGGCCGCGCGTGTTGACTGAGTATGGTGTCTCAGATCTCTGCGAGATTCGCTCTCGCAACAGAAGCCCCCCCCCCCCCTTCCCCACTGTCGTCACCACCAACCTGACTAGTTTCCTATAACGTTACAGGGTCTCGTTTGTTCTCGTAGGCCGCGACGCAAGAGGCCTTGCTTGGCGCCCATCACTGTACAGCTGAGCTGGACCGAGTGGTGGTGGGTGACCCGATTGTCCATCGAGTGCACCGTACCGAGTACAGACAGTATTTATGTCGAACTCTCTATCCGAGCTGCTGACGGAACCAAAACGACACTGTACTTCGTACATGCATGGTTGTGCGTGTACTTCGCATCTCCTTGGACCTGGCCAATGGATTCCTGGCCCCGCATAACATGGGATCCATACCTGGTAGGTACTGTGTACGGTACTTGCATAGTCATTCGCCAAAAACAGAAAGGTACAGTAGCTTCTACTCCCAGTTTTGCTTCTTCCATGCCGTTGTTTATTTACATTGTCGGCCGCTGCAGGTCCGCTTAGCCTCCGCCCGACTTGTTGTTATTGTTATTGTTGATGTTGATGTTGTTGTTGTTGTTGTTGTTGTTGTTGTTGTTATTCTTGTTCTTGTTGTTCTTGTTTCCTTTCCCGTCGCTCGCTGCTCGTCGCCGCTCGTTTTCCATCCCGTCAACCATCTACGTTATACTTTGTCTTATTACCACTGTTGGCCGGACCATACTCCGTAGTTACATACGGCGGCATTCATCTACTACTGGTATGTATCCGTACACGGGCAAGGAGTTGGCGAACTAGGTTAGTTGCTGGTTTCCTCCCCACTCTCTCCCTCCCCCCTTTTCCACTGGCTCGTCGGGTACGTACCCTCTTCCTCCCGCCGCCGTCGCGAGAGATCGACCCTGCATGGCAGTATTATCCCGGTCTGCGCCCGCGCGCGCTTCTCTGACGACCCAAACTACGAGACAGAGCGCCGCTTGGGAAGAGGACCCGCGCGAGGATTAAAATGGGCCCCGACACGCCATCTCTAGTCCAACAACCCTGATCGTGGTATTTGCTCCATCCCAGAACCCTGACCGCAGCAGACACCAGAGAGACAAGGGACTGCATCGCGTCCTCGACAGGCCATCACAGCCTTGTCCGTCATTGCAAGTGGCGTGAGGAAGAAAAGCTACTTACTAGCCCCTCCCTACTACCCTCAACCCCCCCCCGGGGGGACGTCCTGTCAGCTCTCGAGCCACACACTTCTTCTTGTGTCGTTTCTCTCATCTAGCGCCTCACACAAACCCCTACTACGTCCCAAACGAGACAGGGCCCTTTCAAGCGCCGTTATATGAGGGAACGGTTAAGCTTGTGGGTGTGAGCGAGTGTGTGTGTCTGTGCCTGTGTGTGAGAGTGCGTGGTCGTGTATGTGTGTGTGAGTGTGTCCATGTGCTCGAGTTAGCCTACACTCTCTTTCACCACCGGCAGCTCTCTCTGCCTCTTCTTCTTTTATTCGACCCAGCCCGAGTCACGGAGACACTTACCCAGGCCTTTGGACTAGTCTCCCTGGCCACGATTGCCCTATCCGTCAACCCTGACAGCTTCTCGCCGCCCACGGTCCTTGTGTCAAGATTCCCTGATACGCATTGCTTCTAATAAATGAAATATAAGCCCAGGCTCATCAGCTACTCCACATCCACAGGAACGAGGTCAACCTTCCCCTTCGGGCATTGCCTAAAACGGTCACATCTCATCAAATTCCCGCCCGTTTCCAAGATCTGTGTTGCTTCTTCCGAGGGGGGGGGGGGGAGGAGCCACTAAACAACCGCTCTGATCTGAGGGTGAAGGAAGACAAGCTCAGCCAGCAGCACCAGACACACACAACACAAAGTAAGCTCGGGGGCGTTGCTCCAACGGCTCCCACGCCGCCGTTAGTGCGTCCGGATACTACGACGACTAATCTCTAGACAAGATTAGTTACCTATCATATGTATGCGGCCACGATGACCAGATGAGGCTGCGCTCTGCTACCCAGAAAAAGTCATAAGCCCCCGCTCGGTTCCTCTCGTTGCCATTCTAAGCTGGCCGCCCTCTCCAGCTTGCTGTATACCATACCCCCCCCTCAAAAAAGGTTACTAGTCCCACCATATAAACCCCCTCCTGACCACCACGTTGTTTGATTTGTCACTCCTCTTACCTCTTTTCCAACCCTGCCGAACCATCTTCCCCCATGTCTGCTCTTCAGTTGTCACGACTGCAACCATCGAGATGATGCTCACGCTGAAGCAGCCAGTACACTACGGCTATCATACCGCCCATGACCTGCCGACACCCCCTCGACATCCCGACCATCGCCCCCCGTGACTGTGCCAGAGATATCCCAGAAGCTCATGTTAACGCTGCCGCACAAGAGCAGTCCACCATCCCAAGTGATGTCGGCACCCCATCGCGGGTTGCCCTTACCGGCGGCCATGACCCTGCCCCAGCCCGGGCTGGGTCTGCCCCCAGCCCCAGGACCGCCGCCGCTGCACTCGCAACCGCCGGCGCAACAACCTCAGTCCGTGCTCGGCCAGACCCTGGGGAATCTGCCCGCACCGCCACAGTGGCAAGGTCCAGGAGCGGATGAGTCCATGAGGACGTGGCTCATCGCCAAAACCGAGGAGGAGAAGAGGAGACAGGAAGAGGAGAAGACCAAGCAGGAAGCCTTCCGCGTAGAGCAGAGGAGGCTAGAGTACGACATGCTCCGAACGTCGCTGGACAGAGGCATCCCGCCGCCGCTGGTCCCCGTGGTGTTTGCCGGCATGGGGGGAGGGACGCTCCCCCCAGTCGCGCTGGAGTGGGCACAGCAATACCTGATGCATCCGCAACAAGGACATTCGCAACAGATGTTGCCTAACCAGGGCCAGTTGTCTCCCGAACACCGCAGAGATTCGTTGGCGCAGCAATATGCTGCCTACGGGGGATCCGCTGGGGTTCCGTCCACCCCGGGCTCCGGCCCCGGGCCTCAAGGCGGATTCGCGCCCTATCCCGGCCCTGGCTCTCCGACGAGGGCAAGAGCCCACACGATATCGATGGGCAGACCGCTAGGGAGCTCGCTGCCTCGCCTGAGCACAGGTGGCGGTGGCGGCGAGGCGGCCGGGCCCCCCATGGTGATACCCTCGCACGCGGCGCACACCATCTCACAGCAGCAGACTGCTCAGCAGCAAGAAACCCAGTCGCCGTCCATTTACTTTCACCATTGGCAGCCACCGGCGACGGCCGGTTCGAACCAGCCCGCAACACCCTCCGGTTCGTCCCAGACCAAGAAAAGCTGCTTTTAGAAGCGCATGACTAACGTTGCCGTTGGACGTAGTGGACTCGCCGCGGAAACGAAAGGCCACAGGGCCTCAGACAGCTGCGCCTGCACCCAACACGCAGTTCAGATACAGGTCTCCGCCTTATAGTCAAGCAGGCGGCGGCGGCCTCTCGACGCTGGGAAACCCGCCCCCTGGCCGTCGGCGAGGTCACTCGCGTCAAAGGAGCGACATGTCGGGTTACAGGGCGACACGCGGCCGTGATGGTCACGGTTCATCGAGGCCACTGTCCCCAGGTCTGGGTGCCCCGCGTGACGAGCAGTCCTCACACTTTCCCCCTCGGAACACTCACTCGGTTTCGAGCATGTTGACGGATCAACCTTCACCAAGATATCCCACGTCCGACTTGCGGACTCAGTACGGCGAAGGTGAGCGGGGTCAACAATCGCCCCTCTCGTCGGACGAGAAGCCACGCACGGCGGGATCAGCACCGACACACGACAGAGAACGAGAACGGGACCGGGATCATGACTGAGGGTTCTACGGAGCCGAGCGCTCGCCCGAGCCGTAGCGGCTGGACACGGCGTCGACGATACGATGGGCTACGAATGCATCACGCGACAGACATCTCGGATGGACACGGCTCTCCGCCACCACGAGCTCTCGATAACAGAGAGAGCCTAGTCGGTCGGGTCTTGGGCAAAAGCGAGTATCGTCTGTTCTGCATGGGCAATGCAGCGAATATGGTCTCGGACAGGATTGGGGTTCGACTTTCTATTAACCGTGTATCTATATGTACGTGTACCAACCATTACATGCATGCATGAGCAGGCGGTGCCGGTACGGATAAAAGCATCGACCTGGGGCCAACAGGCAGGCAACGGAGTTCAAGGGAAAACGAGGACATGAAGATGTGGGCGGGGGGGGCAACAAGGGGAGCAGCATGGGGGGGACATTGATTGGTTTTCTATTTACCGGCACGGACTAGGTGAAGCAGGTACTTTGTGGACAAGGAACGTACGGATACTTGGTGTGCCATTGCGTTGCTCGGGAAGAGAGCAGGGGGAGGAGGTTGAGCTTCCATACAACGAGACCACCCTTTTACAGCCAGCCATCGATCAGATCCCTCTCTCCCTCTCTCCTTTTCTCTCTCTTTCCCTCTTACCACACCCGCACACAAGACATGGCAATGGTCTCGAGATAGTGTTGACATTGTAGCCAACGCCACCCCACCCTGGTGGATGATTTCCGCAAAAACGGGCTCCCTGAGCGCTCGCGACCACAAAAAGGGCCCGTCTAGGTGCCGCCAGGATCGAGTCATCGTCCAATAACAAGACGCCGCTATTCTCGGTGTGCATAAGGGCAATTCTGAAACACGAAAACAAACGAATTGCATGCGACCGGTTTGCTGTTTGTTTCCCCTCATTGGTGACACGACCTGGTGACATTCGGAGCGGTGATGACGCTGCTTAATATAGCCCAAGGTACACAGCAAGGGCGTGCGTGCGAGCACGACAGTTCATGGATACAATGGCCGACCCGGTTCAACGTCCGGCCAGCCTGGGCCGGAGATCCGGAGAGGCGGAGAGACGGAGTGATAACTTGACGGTGTTCACTGTTCGCCAGGCGTCGCAATCCCAACTACGGATAAATAAGCGACTTTCTCACGCTCACGCACCGATCTCGGCCGCCTCTGGAGCTGGGTATTTCTATTTCTGCCTTTGTTCCACCGCTGCAGCCAAGCAAAATCGGACCAGAGACGAGTATACGGATAACTACGCAGTAACGTTATGCTGGCTGCTGCTTGGGAGAACCGGTCGGGACCCAGGGATGTCGAAACTTGTTTCTTTTCTTCTTTTATAGGGGTCTTACCTCCCTCCCTTGCAGGCTTGCACGCGCCTCCTCCCGTCATGGTCACATTCATCATTAACTACCTCCTCGCCGATTCCGAGCCCTCCAAGCAATCAGTCCATCTGCAATGCACGGGAGATTGCGCCTGTTATCTGCGTACTTACACTAACTACCTAGTTAGCTATGTCGACATGGGATCAGGTCGTAACTAGTCCCGTCCCTTGCCCGCAAGCCGCACCCTTCCTTCTTGGGACAATGGCAACGGCAGAGACGGCGAATCAGGCAGGCAGGCACAACGAGGTGGCTTCGATGCTACCCTACTCCGAGTGACTTGCAGCCAGCCCACCAGGGACGGAAGGAGACACAGAGATGACATGAATTTGCCGGATTTGGGCCCCCTGAGAGCAGCGCGGCTATCGATATCACCCAACAGAGTTGGTTCCATCCGGTTGGTTACAGCACTCGTCTATCCAATTGCAGCCAACACCACCCGGCTTTTTGGTTACTTGTATGTCTTGGATGTGCCGGGGCACTCGCTGGCTGTATGCAACGGCCGCCGCACACAACAAGAAGAATAAGAAAGAAGAAAGAAAACCCTACTCCCCGACCGTCACGGCCGGTAATGACCTCTGATCGTCAGTCCCACAAGCCACCCCACCCGACTCTCGTCTTCGTGACTTCTCGTCAAGGAAGCTAGCTAGCTAGCGAGCTATATATACTATAGGCAGAGAGACGTGGGAGAATATGTGAGACATGCAGTCTTGATTCATCACAAAGTCTCGCCTGCAGGAATAGGACCCGATGTTACAGTTTCCATGGGACGATGGACCATGAGCCCGCTCACAACACTCGACTTGCCCTTTTTCTTTCTTTTTCTCTTTTTCTTCCTGGCTGGCAAATGTCGCATTCGCCACAAAGAGCCTAATCCCGGATGATCGGCCCCGGAAGCTTGAAGGAAGGTAAACGGTACTCCGTGCAGGTCGCATGGAAACAACCCCAACCACGCACGTACTGACATAGTTACCAACGTTGCACTCTCCACCAGCCACAATTGCCCAACTGGGCTGGGTGAGAAAGCTTGCCGGGAACCCCGTCTTTCGCGGCTGAATACCAACAACAAAGCGACGACATCACACCCGGGCGTTTAGTTGGCACAATAGTTATATATACAATCAAACCCTTCATCACCAACGGCACCGGTCACCTGTCATGTGTAGCAAGTAGAAACCAGGCAGCGTGCTGTTCATCTCCTCTCTAGCGATCTTTCCTAGGTACACGTGCGGCGTGTGCCAGACAGACCGCGACGCCGCGTAGGATGGATGAAATGATATCGCCTTCGGGCCTGCGGGAAATCATCACCTCGATTCGAGACACGAGATCTCATACCATGTCTGAAAACCTCGTGGCCGACGCACTTGTTTGCTCATGAGACCCACTAGGTCATAGTGACTCAAGACGTTGCCGCATCGTCTACCCTCGCTAGCTGTTGATGAGAGTTGGATACGTATCACAAAAGTACGAACACCATCGCCAATCTCCGAGCCCGTTCCAACATGATTCTACAGGGAACGTGAAACCAAACGAAGTGGCGCCGCAGCAATGGCAATGTCGGTAGTTCGCTCCAATATTCCATTATCAGATTAATATTCAGAGTACTTGATAGGAATCATGAAGGCCCCCAGTCAGAGAGTACCGGTAAGTAGTGCATTAGTGCTATGTCCGGCAAGCCATGCCCACAACAACGAGTAGAAAACAAGGGGACCACCTGCCAACCATTATGTCCATGTCAGAATGGTGGCCCCGGGTATATAACAATTCCACCTACTAAAGAAGTGAATTCCTCATGTGCGCCAATGATGAAACAGGGCATAGCCATCCCGCGTACACGTTCGTTCCAATTGCACAAGGAGAGTGCCAGAGAGCAAAGACTACTACACACACCCTCTCCGCCACGGGAACCGCACCGATGCGAGAAGATGGCGTGGAAAAGCTAGAGCCAACAAGTTGAGCCGTCAAGCACAGGAAGTCCCCCGGGCAGGTCTTTTTGCTATTGGCCCCAACGGGCAGCGAAAGCCGCGAGGGCCTGCTAGCTAGAGCTCGAGCGATGGGCCAAAGAGCGAAGACGAACCTCCTAGGACTTCTTCGCCTTGGCCTGGTGTCGCCTGTACTCAGCTCTGACCACCTTCATCAGCAAGTCTTCGTTCTTGATGGGGACCCACGACGTCAACGCCTTCATCGCATTTTCAAATTCCGAGTCGACAAGATGTTCCCGCAGAGCTAGCAGGATAGCGGTGCTCGTGGCGTGTAGGATCTCTAGGCCCTCGGATGTAATGGACTTTGGTACATCGATGTCCGCTGCGAGAGACGAATCTGGCGATGGGGTGGGCGAGTCCCCGAGAAGCATAAAAACGTCCCAGACGCGAAGCTGGGCAGGAAAGGGTATGGATAGGTTGAAAAGCGTAAGATACCACCGAGTGGCATAGGCCGTTGGGTCAATACAGAGCTCCTTGAGCTTCTTGGCCACGTCTCTATCATCTAGCCAAACACCTTCAAAGTCTCTCAGGGCTACCATGAGCTCCTCGAAGCCGGGCTGGTAGAGGCGATTGAGCCCGCGGACCTGCCACAACCGCACAAGCATGACGAAGCACCTCTCCTCCTCGTAATAGCTCAGCAGTGTGGCTGCCAGAGACGCCATGCCTTGCACATAGCCCGTCACTGGAAAATAAAGAGAAAGGGCGTGCAAGACGCGAAACAGCAGTCTTTGGCCGCCGCGGTATCTCCTCCGGAACATGATGTGCTGATTGATAGTCCTCGGCACGTCGAGATCAATCTGCACATCATCCATCGACGGCACGCCCTGCAGGCTGTAATAGGCTGCAAAGAGCTCGTCGTCTGTGGCAAGGTGCTCCTTGCTGTTCCTTGCACTAGCCGATAGGAAAGACCACCAAGCTGCTGATCGCCAACAGTCGGGAATACCTTTCCACGTGCGTTCAACAAGCTTGGGATGCTTGAGGTTAAACTCGAACACTGTGCCCTCGCCATCCTTGCCTGGCTTCACTGCCGTGGCCATGCTCCGCCACTTTTCGGTACGTCTCCATTCCTTGTACTTGAACTCGTCTGCAAGCACGCCCGCCGCTTGGTCGTCGCCGATATTGGTGAGCCCTGGTTGCAATGCAAGCATATCTCCGGCCTCGTCCATCCACCTTCGATCCCTGTTATGGGGCAAAAGGTTTGCTGCATGACGCAGGGCAGAGCGAGTCGAGGCGCGAGACCTCGTGGAGAACTCGGACGCCTGGGTATTCAGAGACCGCGCGGACACCTTCTTACTGGGCCCGCGCCTAGATCCAGCATAGCCAGAGTGTACGGCCAGGTCTCTTCGTATCAAGACATTGCGTCGTTTGGTGGGCGAGTAGGCGCCGAACTTGTCCCTGTCATGCTCGGCAAACGTCCCGGGCGAACCAGGCCGCGATTCTGGAGACCTCAGAGAGATGAAGCCGTAGCGATCGACATCCCCACCGCCTACATCCTCCCAGTCCTCGATGCCGCCGGCGCGCTCGTAGGCTTGGCGTGCCTGTTCATCTAGTTGCAGCGCAATAGACGCCATGGACTCTTGGGTCCCAGGCACTGTCGGAGTAGGGCTTCCAGGTAGAGTGTCGCCACGACTTGCGCTTGGGCTTGGACTGCTGAAGCATTGTCTGTCAGCACGAGCGAATGAAGACAAGAGATTGGATAGTCAAGAAAACCGTACGCGTCATTCTCATCCACATCTGACGGGACTTCCGCTGTCGGCTCCAGGCGCCCACCGAATAACAACGATGAGTGCCGGCCACCGTCCCCCAACCCGAGACCATCCACAGATTTATAGAGTGATCTCACCTTTTGAGATTCCCTTTCCGCGTCTACCGGTATTAACACTATGTTGGGGACGCATTGGGGCGAAGTTGGTGGCGGGGGGGGCATCGGCCCAGGTTGATGCCGATGGTGGGAATGTCGTTGCAGTGGGCGTGGAGGGAGAAGGCTGAGGCCCGGCTCGCGACCGCTTAATGGAATTTGTGGGAGAGCTGTGGGTCGACGTCTCTTCTGCAATGGCGTCGGGGATCACGTATGATCTTGTTCGGGTGCCGGCGCGTGGCTCGTCGACGGAGGGGAATGCGGCGCCATCCACTTGTGACTTTGTCATCAACGAAGGGGCAAGAAATAAGGGGCGATGCTCTTGATACTCGCGCGCCCACGTTGGCTCAGCGGCAGAAGAAGAAGAAGAGGAAGAAGAAGGGGCAGCGGCAGCAGTAGGTTCAATTTCGGCGAGGGTGCTGCTGCGGTTGTTGTTGTTGTTGTTGTTGTTGTTGTTCTTCTTCTTCTTCTTGGTGTTGGTGTTGCTATTAGGGCTCAGATTTGAAGGACGTCGGCCACCCAGCATGATCGATCCACGCTTCGAAAAGGACATCTGAGTGATGAACTCGGAAAAGTCATCGACGACCGGCGCCACGGTCGACTCCAACTCGGGCGACTTGCTGGCGCTGGCATCCATCTCGAATTGTTCAGATGCTCCATAGCGAGGTGGGGACCCGTCAGCGGAAGTAAAATCAGGGGACTCCCAGGATGGAGTCGCACAGACGGGAGACGGGGCCGACAGGGCAGGCGAACCAGGCGCCGTCTGGCTTACTTCAGCCGAGGCGTCGGCAGGGGTTGCGTCGTCGATCCCGGAAGCCTTGTCAGGGGCAGCAGCGCTGGGCTTCTTCCTCAACTTGCGCGGCTTCATTGATGATGAAGACGACGACGACGCCGACGACGACGAGGAAGATGAGCCGAAACCGAAGGACTTGGAAAAGAGGGAGCCAATCTTCTCCGGGAAGGTGTCTGCGGCGGGTGCAGGAGTGGTAGGAGATACAGGCGACACCGTGTCGCCGTCGGATAAGCCGGGCGATGGCGGAGGAATGCTGAACTGGCTGTCCGAGTCGCGGTTGCTATGGCTGCGGACGCTGGTCGCGTTCAGAGCGTGGGCTCTGTCGTGTCCCGAGTAGAGCGATGAGGTGTTTTGTGTTCTCAAACTCAACACCGGGACTGCAAAAGGGGTACTGCTGCCGTCAAACACGTGGGCATTCGGTGTCACCTTGACATTGTGCACAGACTCGAACCTCTCATAGGCAAAGGGACCTTCCTCGTCACTCTCGTCATGGAGGGTGTATGAGCTCGACGAAGTGGTTAGTGCGTAGGCAGAGTCGCGCTTGGGGTCACCAATCAGTGTCCTTGTCGCCGAGACTGTCCTCAACGCGGGATGCTGTTCGGCAGGTAGTAGCAGTGCGGCTGGTATGGGTGGACGACAGCGGGTGGGGATGGCGGGAATGCCAGATGCAGCGACGGGGGCACCAGGTTGTGTGCTCGCAGCAGCAGCAGCAGCAGCAGCAGGAGGAGAAGCAGCAGCAGGAGGAGCAGCAGCAGGAGTAGGAGGAGCAACAACACCGATAACAACAACAGAAGTAGTAGGCGACCGGCTGCGAAGAGACGAACGAGGTGGGAGAATGGGAATGGGCGGTTCGGCTTGCACCGTCTGATCGTACCGTAGGGCAATCAGACCAGAGTCGTCTCTGAACGGCGCAAGCGCAGCTGGCCGGCTCTTGTAGCGCACGCTGGAGTACCTTTGGGGCGCCATCCTCATTAAACTCGTGGTCGGGTATGCGCGCGTGCGTGCGTTTGACGTTGCGTGACGACTTTGGATGAGAACCACCCCACCCCCTCCAGAGAGATAGACGAACCTGCAGTAAGCGGGCAGCCAAGCAGGGAGGGTAGAAAACGTAGGTAGGTTATTGGGGTTAGAGATCGGAATATTGATGCTGCTTGGTCCTCGACGTAGGAGATCGGCCGCAACAGAGTTCCGAGGGCGCCGATGAGAAACAGCCTTCACGAAATGTCTGTCCCTAACCGTGTGTTTCGAATGCGATTTCTTTGTGTTGAGCTCCGGTTAGGGGGGCTACCGTCTATGAATAAGTAAGAGCTGGGATGGCGGGAGCTCGATATGTTGATGCGCGTGCAAGTCGGTGTGAGTGGAAGGAGTGTTGGGTCATCTTCCACTTACACGGAAGCAACGAAGCCGCCAACGAGCGAGCGAGCGAATGGATGAAGCAGGAGCGAGCCTGGGCCCTGTGGATAGCCGAGAAACGACAACACCACCACCACCACGGTATCACCACACCACGTAGCGTTAAGGGTCGGTAAGAGGTGATGTTTGAATAACTTGAGCCGGAGAGAGAATCGTTTGTCGGGGGAAGTTGGTTGGGCACCATTACTTCGGGTCTGGCCATCGTCTTCTTATGCTCCTCGCCGTTGCGGAAATGTCTCTGATTCCGGACGGGCTGAAGGGAGGTACGATTCCTGTAACCCCCACCTCAATTGCTTCTTTCCCGCTTCGACTGCCCGGGTGGAGCATGCGTACAGACTCCGGTACCCTATAGGCTAGTTATAGGGTAGGAGAGTCATCATGTTGCCAGTTGAACGCTGGCACGCATCGAGAGCGGAAGTGGCCATCTTTGAAGTCCGTCTCTGTCAATGAAGGCCACACCACCACTGCCATAACTACACGCATGAGCAAGCAACGCCAAATAGATCAACCCTCGCCTAAATGGCCGACCTGCATGTACTTTCGTTCGGTATGCACATGACTGGAAGCAAGTTGGCGCCGATGATGGCTTCGGCGCCATGCCTGAATTTTCTTTGCTTACTTAACTCCCATGTTGTTATCATTATTGTTGTTGTTGTTGTTGTTGTTGTTGTTGTTGCTGTTCTCGACTTGACATGATGCCCATGTCTCACATACATTAGGCCGAGTAAACAACCACCAAACCCAACACCGCCAACACAACTAACACTGCTGTCGCTACCCTGCTACTGCTACCCTGCTACTTGCGCACAGTAATTGATCATGGCGAGACGTGTTTGCAGTTTGACTGACCAAGTCATCAAATCCATCATGTACCGCCATGCTGGCAATCTTGGCTGCATAGTCAAATAGCTACGGATACTACTACTCGTTCTGTCCGAATACTCCCCACGCACTAGGTTAGCTAGCTAGTAAACTACGGATAGTTACCTGCTACCTACCGGTACGCCGGTCCACCACCCACGATCCACGATCCACGACCCACACGGCAACGTGATCGAACAACCTAGGGCTACTAGACATTCGCTTGTCTCCTTCCGCCCATCTGTGGCTGCACGGTAGTTAATCCTCACAGGTGTTGCTATTGGAGGCAAATATACACCCTAAACACCACCTTTTGGGGGGCGACCCCCTTCCTCACGGGATCGGCGTCATGTACACCCAAGTTGGGAGCGGAGAGCAATCCACTCGAAACGCCTAGTCCTAGAGAGATGTATACCACCACCACCACAACAACAATGAGAACAACAATAACGAAGTACAGCTTACTGCTCGTTGCTCATGATGATGCGAGCTCACCTGGTTGGACACAAGTTAGGGGCCGGCGTAGTGGGGGTTTGGGCAAACGGAGCATCGAATCCCGTCCAACTTTGCCTCCTGACCATGGGAACAGCTACAGACTGACGTGGCTTTTTAGCCAGCTCCAACGATTTGCCGGGTTTCCAAAAATCCATGGTGATTTGTTGAGGCGGTGAGTGCCATCGCATCGCCAGCACGATATGATAGCGGGTTCTGGGCGGGCACAGACTGGATGCGGCCGTCTCAATTCTGGTTGGAATGTGAACGGATCCAAGTTAGCCGCTGAAATACATCATAACTAAAGGCCAAAAACCGCCAGGGCCCTGTCGGTGCGACACCACCAATGGTTGTGTGGGTATCCGTAACTATTGCAATGCTAGAGGTGGCCGTTCGCGCTTCCTTCTTTCAAGCGACAAGCGAATGCCTACTGCATGCAAGTGCTGGAAGGAGACGTGCTAGTCCTGACCTCAAACCTAAGCAGGCAAGGAATGACCTTGGCCCCATGATCCACGCAGCCCTTTTCAGCCGATCATTGCAAGCTCATGGTCAAGGACTCGAGGCAGCGTGCGTGGTAGTAATTTGCTCTGACACCAATATTCTAACCGTCTCAGCGCCTCACCCGTCGAGCCAAACTCTGTTCACGCCCCTGTACAGAAACCCCCCCGATGTGATCCCGTGAAGCTTGGGCTTTGGCTTCTCTACCGAACCGAACCTGCAAGTGCAATATGGCCGGCGGTTGAGTATTTGTTGCTTTATTGCGGGGTTCGAAGAACACATCGATCCAGTAGTTATCTATCTTGTCGCTAAAACCCCTCGATGATGCCCTCGCCGTAGGCAGTGAGTGGTAGGCGCAACACATATCACACTTCCTCATTTTCCCAGTCCTTCTCTTGGAACATCGGCCGCTCCTTGTGGCCGCCCACCTCCAACTTCTCCAGAAACTCCGGGGGTATCGTTGGGATATATTTCCTCTCTCGCTCGCGATTGGTCCCACCAAAACCAGCGCCATATGACACAAGCATATCTGTCACTGATGGCAGAGCGAAGGGTAGCATCATTGAAGGATCGAAGTTGACCCCTTCGGGCATTTCATACTCCTCGTCCATGTCTGGATTGGGCGTGCCCTGGAAGCTTCCCGGTGTTTGTACGTCGAACCCGACTGCGGTAGCCCTAATAGGTGTGGAGGGCACACTGCCAGGCATAGGCGATGCCGTCTTTCTGAGGTCTCTCTTTGTCTCCGCCTCCTTCTGTATCGCCTCGAGATACTGGACCGCGCTCTTTGGTAGCCCCTTTTCACCAACTTCCGGGCGGTAGTACTTGGCTGAAAATAACAACTGTTGTGGACTTAACCGCGTCAGCTGCTGAAGTGTTCCGACCAGGGCTTCCAGGTTGTCTGGCTCTAGAGACGAGAAACACTGTAACCACTGGAGGAGTTGGATGACTGGGGTGAGATGCTTCCTAGCAGCCTCCATGGTCGTTTCGCCTGTGGCGGTTGTATCCCCATGCTCAAAATGATCAGGTTTCCGGTTGTTCGTCCTTGCCCAATCTTCCAGAACTGAAATATTCATTCGTATCTGCATGGCTTTCGTCCTTGCGAGATACTTCCTGTTGTTCATGATACGATTGAACAGCTCAGCCCCAAGCCAATAGAGCAACTGCGAGATAATCTGCGATGATATGACGGAATGGATATCGTACAGATCCAGGACGAACAGCGTAGAGGAGAGGAGAGAAGTCACATTCCGAGGGGCAGGTTTCGCCCTCTGCTTTGGAGAGGGCGGCCGAAATCTCTTCTCCAGTGGTTCTGCTTTGACTTCCTTCTTGCGTCTGAATAACTTCCACTCGTGTTGAAAGGCGACGTCCTCAAAGCCGGGAATGGTTTCGTGATCGAGCATGGCAGGCTCCAGAGCCTTGTCTAGGCGTCTCTCTGCGTCCCTCACGATGAGAATGAAAATTTCGTTGATGAGTTCAGCTAGTTGGGCTTGGAATTCAGTAGAGGACTCGACAAGGCCGGCGTCCTTCTTCAAGTAGTGGAGCAGCAGTGTTGCGTTAGACATCCAGAAGGCAAGGATGGTCATGTCCCACTGGTGCTCCTCAACGACATCGTTGATTTTGTCTTGCGCACTGATGAGCAGCTTCGCTAGCAGCTCCGGGCTAGCATGATAGTGGGCGTACCGCGCACTCAAGAATATCATGTTTGCTGGGACAGGTTTCTGGGATGGAGACCTCTGCGGGCGCATGTTGGTGATGACAATGTCTAGAATCCGGTCAAGGTCGCTCTCCTGGAAGACAAACATCTGGTCGTGCAAACATCGACTCCAATCAAACTCTTGCGCTTCTTCCTCGAACTCATCGTCGGCGGCCTAGCAGTGGTTAGCGATCCTTGTGCGCCCTCGACTGACCAAGGCAGGTAGGTTTACCTCGGGCTGGTCATCCATGCCTACGTTTCCCAAATCGACCTCGAGATCTCTCGCGCTCTCCATCATCATGCGTCGGCGCATCTCGTTCTCGGCAAGCTCTTCCTCGAAGCGATCCTGGGAGAAGCCGGGATTATAGAAGTCGTCAGTGACGCCAGCACTGCCAATACTGTAACCATTGTCGTGTAGATAAAATGACATTTCGCTGTCGGGGGTACGAAGTCGAAGGCTGTCCTGCCCGAAGACGTTTTGGCTTCTGCAGAGGCGCCGCTGTCGAGCAAGATCTTGGCGATGCCCTTATGTCTGTTCGTCATGGCCCACATCAGGGCGCTCCATTGGTTCCGGTCCTGCTTGTCAACGTCCACACCGGCGCCCACGAGAGCCTGCACCACGCTCTCGTGACCCTGGGACAAGTCAGCACTGCCTCACATGATCGATGGCCTCTTTTACATACAAAGCAGCTAGCATAGACCAGGGGTGGCGTTCCTTCTTCGTCGGGGGCATTGACATCGATGAACTGTCGTCCCTTGCCTTCAAGTATTCTCTTCACTTGGGCCAGGTCGCCGTTGCTAGCCGCCATGGCCAGCGACTTCTGGAGAAGCATTCTCTTTTCGTCCTCGGGGCGGTTTTCGTCGCTCGCTATCGCATCCGCATCGGCCAGCTCCTCTCCGCCGTGGTGTTGAGCTTGTGCCGCAAGCATCTCCAGCAGTCGCGTGTCGCTGTCGGCCGCACCTCTGGTCACATCCTCGCCAAAGGTTGGATCGTCGAGGGTCAGGTCGCTGAACTGGAGAGGTTTTGCCAACATGGGAGACGTCAAGAACTGAGACTGGCCTGTTGATAACCGCCAAGTCAGCAATCCGGAGGTCCAAGTGACACGGGAGCCGCCACAAACCTTGCCACCCATCGTAGTACTCTGTCTCCCGGACCAGATCGGTTGGCACAGCTTTGCGGTCGTCCAGGGACTTGGGCAGGTCTGACGGGAGCTCGCGAGGCTTCCTCTGTGGTTGTTCGCCAAACCCCCGCCGTCAGGGTCGAAGTCTCCGAGATCCATAGTGGGACGGACAGCTGGTCGAGTGGGCTTAGTGTGGTAGCATGCTGCTCTTCTTGGCCTGTCTGGTGTGTGCTGTTGCGGGCTAATCTCCTCTACACACTGTTCGCGCGGGTGCGTCGGTCCGTCTTTGCTCGAGGGGAAACTTCGTTGGATTGCTTGCCTGTGTGTCTCCTGAATTCTGATCCGGTGGGTCGTGACAACAACATTGAATCCGAGTGTTGGGTGTGCCGCGCCGGAGCTAGGCATGTAACTAGCATGTACGCAATCAGTGCCATCCTAACAAGGTACTTCGGTAGTCAACTAAGTTAGGTGGTTCTACGGATACAGCAAGCAGCCCAACTTACCCTGCAAGGCGCGCTAGTCATGAGTGAGTGAGTGACACGTTTGTGGCCCGTGCATACATGCAGCAGCTCCCGCGCTCAACCGTTCATGCCAGGGGATGATCAGCTCAACATCTGCATCACTTTGAGACACTGGTGCGGGTATCCGTAACTTAATCAGTATTATTACTCCATACTTAGTACAACCAGCCGAGTTAAGCAGCTATTGAGACACTGGAATAACCTCTACGTAGTTATGCGACTTCGAGGTATATTCACAATTCGCCTGCTTTCGCCGAGAAGTTCGGAGCCTCAGACGAACCTCTTTGCTAGCACCCGCAGTCTCTTTACTCCACCGTCTGGGATAATGGTCAATTTCACGTGTGTGAAAGGCTGGTCCTTGGTTGAACAAGCGAACGTGTGCTCCTGATCCGGTCCGCACTTGCTGGGCGTAACAACCTCCACCCACCCCTCTGCGTCAGCGCTGGGCTCTCCTTCTTCCTTCCACTCGATGGCGTCGAGCTTTGCCTTCTGAGGGAAGTTGCCGCGAAAGAAGGCCGTGTCGACGATGAAGCTCTGAATGAGGGCGGGTGCTCCGAGGCGGATGATGGCCCAATCGACGTGACCCTTGGTCCTAGAGCGTGCCGTCTCCCACCCATCTCCCATGTCTTTGCCGCGACCAGGCAGTACAAGGTTGTCCTTGGTGCCGAAGTGCTGGTCGCTGCAAGCAACGGCCACAGCGCCGTTCTGAGCAGCCCCGAGATCGAAAATAGCCTCGGTGTCTTCGGGAAACACGGGAATGGCGTGGCCGAAGAGGCGGAATCGCGCAATGCCGCCGTCGGGGTACATGTTTAGTCTCACATGCGTGTACTGCTTGGAGCTAGGCTCATCAAGTCGCCACGCGAACCTTTGCGAGGGACCGCACTCTCGGACATTCAGAATAGTCTCCCATTTG
Organism: Arthrinium puccinioides; assembly: GCA_022414665.1. Classification (NCBI taxonomy): domain Eukaryota; kingdom Fungi; phylum Ascomycota; class Sordariomycetes; order Amphisphaeriales; family Apiosporaceae; genus Arthrinium; species Arthrinium puccinioides. The sequence continues at coordinate 2,704,609 of JAIUNF010000005.1, forward strand.
CCCTTTCCCCCTTTCCACGAGAGAACTTCGGTGTCATCCTGGCTGAAACAGCCCTCGACGGATATCGCAGGTGCGTGGTTGCCAGAGAAGAATGCCGTGTCGACCTCGACGCCCTTGACAGTCCCTGAGGCCACGCCAAGACGTAAGACGACCCAATCAAAAGATTCGGCATTGTGTCTCCTGGTTTCCCAACCATCGTACCAGGCGCCGGTGTAAACCATCTTGCCCGGTTGCCGGATTGGGGCAGTCGGAGTGATGAGGTTGATGGCACCTGCGAACCACTCGTCCGAAAAGCCAAGAATCCGCCCACCCAACGTGCCGGACACCAAGTCTGGAGATTGTACAATCAGCCTGAGATGCACATTGCGCTACATTCGCGTGGGAGGGATGAGCCCTTACCTATACAACTCGACCGGAAGACCGTGTCGATCTGATCTGACTCGACCGAGGTCGCCTTGACAGGCTCCAAGTTGTATTCGATATTCTCAGCCATGGTTGCAATTGAGTTGGCGGTGTTATTGGGTTCCGAGGCCGTCTGGTTGAGTCACATATGGGTCTTAAAAAAGCAATGGACGACCTTCACAGCGATGTTGCGTGACTTTGTTTGAGCCACCCGACCGAGTCGCGGCTATCTATGTTACTATTCGCATTGTTAGCGGGGCAGAGCAGCCGCCTCCGAACCGGCGGGGGAAATCGTCGGGAGTCGGCAGCGGCCGACGATTACCTGAGTAAGTTACCCAACTGAAATGGCAAAAGCCCCTCCCCATTACTTCGTATTTTGTGGGTGACGACTCGGCAGAGAATGTGACCAAGTCAACTTTCGGGTTTACGTTTGGGAAACCACCTTCATTCCCGTAATTTAGTCCAATGCCATTCGTCCTTTTCCTTTGCAATGGGGGGATTTTGCTTCTTCCGTACTTAGCCAACGAATATAGGGCAGATTTACTCCGTACGGCATAACCCGCATCCGATGGAAGCCATCCAGTTGCCCCGCAAACTGGCATTGGATGAGCAATAGCGTGTTGCCGATAGGTTGGATCTCCAGCTGATCCCGATTGTACCGAGACTAACAATGACGTCTTTGAGGTGGGAATGTACCGTGTAACTACGGAGTATTAACTCTTCTCTCCTCTCCTCCCTCCCCCTTTACTATGTTATGTGTAGCATCTCTCCGCAGGCCATTGATAAAAGCTCCCGAGTGATCAACAGCCCCACCGCCAAATAGGGACCCACCCAAGCTTCTTATAAGTTCTACGTACGGATACAATCTAACGAATACACTTCAACGCATCACCCGCCAGAACGCGTCGCAACTCATCTTCTTTCCTCATACTGTAGTCTTGCGCGATTCCTTCGCAATTTGATTGTGTTCTGCTCTAACTACCAAGAGACATTCATTAAGCCATGGCCTCCGCAACGGGCATTCCCCAGCAGAGTCCGCTGGGTGCTGACACAATAGATGACGAAATGGAACCTCTCCTCGGACGTCCTGGCGATGCCTCGCAAAAGGAACGTGCCCCCATCGCCAAGAATCTCATCATTGGTACGGGATCAATTTCCATTTTCGTCTTGCATCTCTTTCTTTCCTTAAAGCTGCTGCCGTCGTCTCTCGGTCTCCGTGACCGCGCTGGCGGGTAAACGGTTCCTGTTCCCCCGTGTGCTGCTGTTCTTTGTCTTCGGTCTCCATCGCAACGATACCTAGTCATGGCCGAGCTTACACGATCGTCAGGTACTGGCATCATCGCCGAGGCTGGAGCCCTCCTTCTGGTGGCTTCAGTATGGGCCTCCGTCTTCCTCCATTCGCCCATCATCCTCTTCTCCGGCCACCCGTTAGCACAGTCCTTCGGCATGCTGGTGCTCATCCAGTCCATACTCGTGCTGCAACCCACGCATACGGCCGACCAGAAGAAGGTCGGCCAAAAGATCCATGCCGGTCTTAACTTTCTCGCCTTCGCGACCTTCATCGTGGGGGTTGTGATCATCGAGGTCAACAAAGTCAGGGGCGGCTCGCCGCATTTCCATTCGGTACACGCCTACCTCGGTGTCATTGCCTCCATCTGGATGATCATTCAGTATGTCGTTGGCTTCACCATGTTTGGCTTCCCGAAACTTTACGGCGGTGAGGCCAAGGCCAAGGCTATCTGGAAATATCACCGCGGTAAGTGGCATTCGTTGGACCCCTGCTGGCACCCGCGGAAATGATGTCTTACAGATACCCACTGTTTCGAGCTCGGCTGATGGCTCGGCTTTATTGATCCCACTCACTGATAGTTGTGAACAGCGAGCGGTTACCTCCTCTTACCTCTCCTCATGGCGACGGTCGTCAGTGCCACCGAGACCGACTATAACAAAAACGTTCTGGGACTCAAGCTATGGGCCATGATTGTGATCATGATCCTGATCGTTGTGGGTATCTACCCTAGGATCAAGAAGCAAAAGCTAGGTCTGTAAAATGGTGTGACCGTTGGCACGCTGCATACACAGCCCGCTATGCGAATCTACATTGAGAATTGAAGCATAGCGGGAAGCAGCGATGTGCTGGTAAAAGCATCAAGATGGAGATTAGCGCAATGCTGGAGTTTAATACGTGGTAGTGGGATTGCATGTATTGAGTATCAACCTGCTTTCGATATCCCGAATTGAAGCCATATATGCTATTTTTGAACTTTGCACCGTTGAACATGTTGTCTGAACAAATCAAGCTCAGTCCAGTGTCGCCATTGCACGCATGATGTGCAAGATGGGTAGTTGCACAACCGCACAAGACCAGGCAGGCGACAAACGAAAGCATCCACTACTTGTAAAGTAAAACTCGATCCTAGCTTGCTTTCCCAACTATCATACACTACACCTCGAAGTCTTTCTACCATAACTCGCACGTCGGCTCTTGGATTGGGCAACTGAACGCCTCGCGGAACGATCTCGAATTCGACATGGTGCCTAGAATGCGAGCAAACGCCGGTGAGTGAGGGTCGGTGTAGATACGGTTGACGGCCTGTTCTTTTCTCGTCTTGCCGCACCAGACTGGAGTGCAAAGGTTAGCGGAAGATGTTGCAACGGTGCATCGGGGGGCCTACACTGGGCATAGAAGACGTGGAAGAGCTGCTCCTGCGTAAAGAAGTCCAAGCCCGGCAGGTCTTTATCGGGGGCACCTTGTTGCCGTTCTTGCCATGCGGCGAATGCGGCAGCCACACCTCCAGCATCGGCGATGTTCTCGCCGAGGGTCAACCGACCATTGACATGGAGGGGTTCACCTTTGGGCCCTTCGATACTGTACTCGGCGTATTGATTCACGAAACAGTCTGCTCGCTTGGTGAACTCGGCGACAGTGTGATTGGTCCACCAGTCTGTGTAATTTCCATGCTCATCAAAGTGACGGCCGGAGCTATCAAAGGCGTGGCTCTGCAACACTCAAATCAGCCTTTAATGCACAGTTTTAATGCCAGAGAGAAATGCGAGTCTTGTCATCGATTTCGCCTAAAACTAGGAAGCTAGAGGTACTTACCAATTCGTGGCCTGAAATTGCGCCGAAAGCACCGTAACTGACGTATGAAGGCAGATCGACCGAGAAGAGGGGTTGTTGCACTGTAATGCCCGGCGTTAGGTTATACCAGAAATGTGCCTTGAAGTATCTTGCGGGCATGTGTTTCTCGACGCTGTTTCATCGAGAGCCAAGGAGACCACGTATCTAGGTGACAGCAGGAGATAGAGTAAGCACTCCTAGAGTTACTTACTGATTGCGGCTGGGAAGACGATTTCGTTGCCAACCTATTTTACCTCGTTAGAATCACTATAGAACGCATACAGAGCTCCAAGACTGCGGCTGCGGAGGTGTCCTTACAGGATTGTAGTATGCATTGATCACATCTGCTTGCATTCCCCTGCGTTACATATTAGCGAGTTCCGAGGCCAATATACCGGTCAGGGGAGAAAAAGACCGGCCATATTGGGGTCCCTTACCATTCGCCACGGTCCACGGGTTTACCAAGGGCCGACCAACTCTTGTTAACAGTATCTTGGTTGCTCGAGAGTGAATTGTTGAAGAAGGATCCCGTAATCTCAAGGTCCTGGTACCATGCTCTCACGGCTTCGGGGTTCATGATGTCTGGTGAGGTTGTAGGGTATCCGATTTTCTGCTCAATGTTGTGGACTTTGTTGATAGCAAGCTTCTTGACACTGTCGTCCATCCAGCTGAGTCCGTTGATCTTGGAAATGAACTGCTGCTTGATGTCGCTGACGATCTGGTCGCCAAACTTCTTAGCCTGTGAGAATGCGATCAGTATTTGCGACATTGAAGGTCGGACAAGGCGAAAAATGATCCACGCCTTCACGCACATTCTCAGAAAACGCAGCTTCGACGAAGAATCGGCTCAAGATCCAACCGACGGTATCGTCTGCGAATGACAGACAAGTCTTCCATCGCTCAGATTTGGTATCGGGCTCCCGGCCAGCCAAGATGTTGGAAAATTGAGAAATTGGCTCGACTTCTGGCGCCTCAATATATGCGGCATAAGCAGTGGCAGTCTTCCAAATCAGATAACTTTGTACAGTAGACTTCTTGCTCTCAGTTATAATGTTAGATACGTTCCCCCAGAAATCAGGGAACGCGAGCATCATGGTGTCCACAGTGTAGTCTGATGGGGCCAAGCCCCTGACTACATGGTCGAAGCCTATGGCTGGAGCTATTTTACTGGCGTCGGAGACTTTCACGATGCTGTAGTATTTCTGCTCGCATTTAGCTTGGATCGGTACCTTGGAGAACGACGACGGGAAGTGCTCACGGTAACATCTTGCTGGTTCTCGGGAGGAGGTGTGATCGCAGCTATCTTCTTTTCGAAGTCGATGACGGATTGCGCCAGTTTCTTCGCCGATTTCTTGGAAGAATTGCTGGGCAGGAGTTCGCCTAATACTTTTTCCAAGGTATCGAGGTACTGCTTCAGGGTGTCTTCGTCCAAATAATACTCCAAGTTAATAGGTTAGCAACCCCCGTGTTCAATCATCTCGGGTGTAACTAATCATGTACCGGAAGCAAAGCTCCCGCGAATCGCCTAATTCGGGCGCCTTCGCTCCCGAAACAGACCTAATAGGGTAGAGAATAGTCCGGAAGGTTGCTCACCTCAGGGGATGGGAGGCTGAGTCCCGAGGGAAACGCCTGTACGATGACAACATCCTGCTCCGAGGTTAGATCCGGCGAGACGAAAAGTGATTTGAGTCCACCTACCGGGTTTTTATCATCGGCGCCTGAGCCTATACCGAGAAAGGAGTCAACCCCCAGCTTCTCAAGTAGCAACAACGTATCGCTCAAGGCAGAAAAATCTCGCTCGCCAACGTGGGCGTCCTCCCCGTAGGCTCCCTCCGCTACAGGGAAAGAATCGGCAACACTCTGCACTAATTGAACCAGAGGTTGCACTCCGACTTGTCGAAGCTCAGTCTCGTTCAGGCACGAGTTGTAGGCTTCTTGCATCATGTTGAAGTTGTCTTCGTCGGTTGACGACATCACGGCAACCAGGTTCTGTGGCGAGAACGACGAGTGCTTTGGCAAGATTCAGCACGGCATCAATTTGAAGGAACGAGAGGTCAATTTTGACGAAGAACAAATCGACAGCGGACATACGTGTGATTCTCCGGGATATGGTGATTCCAGAATGTGCCTGAGCATTGTTTGGCCATTCTCAGACATGACGGTAGATGTCGAGTACGAGCTTCGGTCCTGTGGGATGTCATGCCGGTTGTTGAAACCATCGCATGCCAGCTGATCGAACTTTGTGCAGGCGTCGATGTTTTGATAGTCAGGGGACAAGTTGTCTACGATCAATTAGTTGATGACCCTTTACCAGATGTTTTGCATGCTAAGCTTACACAGAAGCTCCGAAGATGCGTGCAGGCATTCCGGCGTAAGGCAAAGCGCACCAGCCATATGACTCTTTGATCGAGTTCTTGATAGGACTATTCGCCTGTTAGCATTCCTGTCAAGTGTGTGCTACCTAGGCTCTGCGCAAGACTAGGGAAGCGGACGCATACCTCCACTAAGCGTGAGTATCAGAATGAATCCGACAAGGAGCGAAATACTGGCGATGAACGAAATCCATCGGCGCCGCCTCATTGCCTTGATCTGCTGTGCGAAATCTTCGTCATCCCTTCCGTTGTGGCCGGCACTTTGTTCATTCAGCAGAGGAGTTCTCTCATCGCCCCGTTGGACCCCATTCTGGTTCGCCATGGTGATAACTAGTAACCAACAGAGAATGCCGGTTTCGATACCTGATCGTTGGAGATGTTAGGATGTTCAAGCTCGGTTCCAGAGCTGCTCTGAGTCTGAACCGCGTCTCGTGTTGTGCGTGTGGTGGCGGCTGGGTGGGGTCGAAGTCCGTGTGTGGGGGGGGAGCTTGCCAATCTGGGGTGCATCGGGCGGGGCACCTCACGCTAGGGCCATCAGGCCCATGTACTACGTACTGTGCAAGTGTACATTTGGGAGGTACGTACTCCGTAGTTAGGGGAACTTATTAGGGGGCAGTGACAAATTACTTCGTACTTCGTAGTACCCCCAACAAGTCAAGTACATATGCACGACAGCGATCGTATAACTAACTTATAATGCTAGGCTATGTAAGCTCCAAAGCAAGACGTTCCTCCCTACGCCTCTTAGTTACACAGTAAACCTGTAATAGTGACGGATATCAAGGACCACCTGGCTCGATAGCCACGTCAAGGCTCAGGTGCTGTTGCGGCAACGACTGTTACTCGGAATAAATCGACTGGATCTTTTGGGGAAGTCTGGGTACATCATAGCCGATCTTTCCTATTGATACGTTAGCTTGCATCGCTCGCAAACGGGATTGAACCCCTGATTAGACTCTGTAACAGCAGGTGAAGAGAAGAGTATTCTGTAGATGCGACGCAGTTACTCTCACACAGCGCACAGTGTGAGATACCTTCTATCCAATTAAAGTGCACTGTTACCATGCACATTGTCGCCGATTGGTATGTCCAGACTCCAGTAACCAGTTCAGAGCTAGGCCACCACCACAAGCTGAATATCACCGATCGATATGTGATTCTCGTCATTCGTAACCTTGCCATCATCAACCCCGATATCCCGAGCTAAAGATGAATGAATCGGTACATATCCTAACATAATTACCTAGCAACAAAAGGCTGAGCCCAGGCCCCATACCTATGCTGGTTGAGGCTCAACCAAGATGCTGAGTCCCAGAGCCTCCGATCCGATAACGGCCATAGGGGATGTCGCCTCTACCTCGTGAGTTCAAAGGTCGGATCGACTCTCCCGCAACAGAGCGCTGATAGTCTATGAATGCAGATGCGAAAGATGCCGTAGGCGAAAGGTACGGCATCCTGATGCTCCTGGTGACAAGGCCGGTGCTAGATTCTAATGCGCACCCGTGTTAAATAGATCAAGTGCAATCGCAGGCAGCCTTGCTCAGGATGTGCAAAGGCGGGAACTCACTGTGTCGTGTTCGGCTCGGGTGAGAAACAAAGGTGTGAGAGACTATGGAAACCTGTGTGTGTGTGTGTTCTTCGTCTGGACTCTACTTACGTGGCAGTAGACCAGTTCCCAAGAGTTACGTGCAAGCTTTGGAGCGAAGCGTCGCCTCCCTCGAGTCGTTCATACAGCAGCTTGCAAGCACCGACAGCAACAAAAGAGACGAGATGCTTGCTGGCTATACACCCAAGCTCGGGCGTCACGCAGACGCCGTGCAGCCGTTGGAAGCCACGCCTGCGACTTTGAGTGACCCTGACCTGGTGTTGGCCAAGTCGCGTGGAGGCCAGATGAAGAAACTCCGCACTGGGAGTGCCTCTCAATACTTTGGTAGTACGGGATTGTTCCAGCTGTACTCTGTAAATGACGCTTCTCCTGTAACAACCCATCTCGAACCGGCCGGCGACGAAGCTGGCCATCCTCACCCTAGGTTTCCAGACTTGCTCCCTGCATCAGTCGAAGACTTCCCCTACTCCCCCCACGACGAGACCTGCCAGGGTCTCATGGCCAGCTTCTTCAAGGAGCAGTACCCATATCACATGTGTGTCTACCGCGAATTCTTTCTCCGGGACTATGACACAGGTGCTGGTCGCTACTACTCGGATGTCTTGTTGTACGCAATATGTGCAATGGGTGCTTTGGCTGCGGGAGACCCTGTTTTGCTCCCTGTCTCGGCAGTATTCGCCGGTCGGGCCGAGACTTTGGTCTACGCATCCCTAGATAAGCCGGACCTGACGCTTCTGCAAGCACTTATACTGCTGGGCTATCGAGCAATCGGCCACGGGAAGGCCTCCAAGGGCTGGTTATTCGTGGGCATGGCTTTCCGTCTGGCTCACGAGATGGGCCTTGTAAGTCATGCTACCTACCGTATCCCTCGTCTCCCTCATGACTGGATTCCAGAGCCATGTCGACCGACGCCCCTAGTACCCGAGCCATATCTTTGTTCCCACTCGGGCGCAAATTCTAGACACAATAATTACCTACCCAGCACCATTGAAACCACCGTCGGAGGCCCCTGCTAATCGTCTCGGCCGGCAGCATCTCGATCCAGCCAACTGGGAGGGACCGTTGGAATCTCATAACGATAGGGAGATACTACGCAGGGTATACTGGGCTGCCTTTAATGCAGACAAGCAAATCAGCCTTTATTTCGGGCGACCCCCGGCGCTGTACCCCCACGAATCCGACGTGCGCAATACCATTCGAATCCCGTATCCAGATGACTGGCCGGGCCTCTTGGTAAGCGCCCTTCAGGATGGGTGTACTGTCTCCATATCCGTCCAACAAAACTACCGCTTCCACTCCTCTGGAACTCGCAAGAGGGCGAGTGCTCGAGCGTGTACGGAGTACCTGTTCCCACGTTGTGCGGGAGTGCTCCTCGGTGAAAACTAATTCCAAGTGATATAGGAGACGTACATCGCTAAAGGCATGTCGGTAACGACGTACGAGGATGGTATCAGTCTATCAGGGAGCTTCATCTATCGAGTCGAGCTCTACAAGATAGTCCACACGATGATTTCTGATTTGTTCGAGAACCGGAGACACAACGCCGACAGCGCCGTTCTCGCAGCTACGGCACAAAGGATACACGTCCAGCTGAACAAGTGGCTCGCCACGCTTCCAGGGAAGCTGTATTGGAACCAATGGAGCAATGGCCAGATCCAGCCATTTGTGCTGCATCTTCAGTCGGTAAAGCCTTGTCCCCGTCCGAATCATCACAACTGACCATCGCAGCATGCTCTTCCACACTGCCATGATAGTATTACACAGGCCTCCTCGACACTTGTTCAGCAAGCCCGGAATCGACAAGAGTGAAGATGTCGAGATTTGCTACGAATCGCTACAAGCAATGCTGCGACTCCTCCGGAGCTACTCGAGGTACTACAAATACTCGGCGCTCCCACTGGACTTTGTACATACCCTCTCCGTTACGGCCGGCACCATCATCATGAAGCAGTCCATGGAAGGTGTTTCAGTGGACGACCCTAGCATCACCAAGTCGACGCAAGTCGTACTCGAAGCCATGGACCAGATCAAATACACATGGCCTTGCATCACGGAAATCCGGGCAAGTCTTGTCCAGGCTATGGAGACTCCAACATCCGACCATCAGGCAGCAGCACCCAACTCGGTTTTCGACTTTGGGTTCCTCGCAGACTTCGGAACGGGCGAGGGTCCCAGCATGGCCATGGGTGATATGGATCTTCATATTTCAGACGCCGACCTGGGGCTCTTACTGGCGGACGACTTTATGGCTGGGAACGCGGGCTCAGTATGACACGATGTTTTCACAAGGACGTCTGACAGAGAGGTTGGCTCGAGATTCAGTCAAGGTAAACGAGCGGTGGGTAGTCGTTGGTTATTTCATATTACAGGTCGAGATCATCAACGATTTCATGATCCATCGTGTCCAGCAAGAGCATGTGTCCAGGGCAATGGGCCATAACTGCCCCCTTGATGTCGGCCCTCATGACAGCCTCTTGCGGTGTTACTCCGCAACCCCAGAAGACAGGGACATCGTCGTCCGCACCCATTGCTCCACTCAGGGCGCGGCCTTGCTGGGTCAAAGGTGCTTCTCCCCAGTCAGGAACGTCAATATCGCGTATACCCAGCTCTCGCACCGCTTCCCAACCCCAGGCCAAGGGTTCGCCGTGTGTTGCGTTGAACCGCCTCGTGATCTCGCGCACCCTTTCGACGTCAGACTTCTTGTAGACGCGCATGGACACCACATAGGTGCTGCCCGTGAAGATGCCTGCAGGACACATCGGCCAGCTGGTTCGATACATGGGTACATTCCTACCCATCAGCGTATGTCTCGGTGGCAGGCCAGCTTCCGTGAGTGCGGTCTCGAAGCTGTATGAGCAGCCGATCAAAAAGGCCACGTGATCTTCCGTCCACTCGTCTGCTATATCCATGCACCCAGACCTCACGAGTCTGGAATCGCGATAGACCATGTAGCGCGGAGCATCGTGTCGGATATCAAAGTCGGAGAGTATCTTCCGGCCCGGGATACTTTGGATGAAGGACTTCACAGAGTTGTACGCGCCAATGGTCTCAGACTCGGCGATCAAAGGACATGGGACTGGGTTCCTGGCGCAGAGGAGGCGGAAGTCAGCGGCATAGCGTGAGGGCAGGACGATGAGGTTCGCTTGGAGGAAACCAGGTGCCAAACCCGACGTCATGTCCTTGAGGTCGCTTTGCCGTGAGGCCAGTCGAACCTCTCGTCCCGTGACGAGTGAAGCGGCTTTAGTCATTCTGGTCGTTGGTCTGCGTGTTGAAGCACATTGACGTTGAGGCTGGTAAAGAAAGCAAACCATATGCCTTGCAATAAGATGATGCGGAGGTAATGTCCAAGGTTGATCACACTGACTTGGTCTCGGTTGGGTTCGACATGTTTATTGCAGCAAGGTCCATCAGCGCCGGTGTCGTAGGGCATGGCTGGTCCCCTTGCGACATCATCACACTTACACGATAAGGAGGCGGCTCGGCAACGGAGTTCCGCTCCCGCAAGACGACGTGCGGTTATACTGCATTCGGCAGAGTATGAAGACGACACCCGCGGAATATCTCGCGATAGCTAAGAATCTGGTATAATAAGCAAGTGTGGATGCCCCGGATTGGTGATGCTCGTTCGCAATTGCGTGACTCATCTCCCAAGTCCTCGTCGATCCAGGCCTGAGGTCTCCACGTCGGTAAAAGTGCACGAGGGTGAACAGTGCCGGTAGCGACAAGGACAATGATAACGGCAACAAAACAAAACCAAAAACCCAGCTGGCTACTGCTAAATTGGACAAGTAACCTGCCGGACATAAAGAGTCGTCGGAGGGATGAGGCTTCTTTCGTCCAAAGGTGGGATGTTTAAAAATAAACCCAGACCGAGACGACTAAAACCCCGTCCTAATACTGCTAAACTTGCCAAACAGGAGTAACGTTGACTAGTGGCGAACTGATTTAGTCGTCATCGTGTTTTCTATTACGGGCTGTCACGTAGCTTTTCTTGCGTCGACCCCATCTCGGCTAGCTTGAGGAGTGTCTAGACTTTGAGTCGCCCAGCTGTCTCTCCCCAACCTGTATGCAGTAGGTACGATCAGGTATAACTTGGCTACTGCAGTCAATGCTCGAAGGAGGGTTTGGTGATCCGCTGGGGGAGATGGACAGCCAGCCCCGCCTGGTCTTGCGACTGGAGCAAAACTCTAAGCCTTGTTTTGAGTGATGGAGTACGAAGTACGGTGTGCGGTGTACGGAGCAAGGTATCGTGTCCTATAAGTTATTACAGAGTACTCCGTACGGACAGCCAGCACTCAACCAACTACTTCGTATGACGCTGGCAGCTGTGTACCTACTTGCCTTCCTACGGGTACGGGTAGGGTAGGGTAGTTCGTCTGTTCGTGGAAAAGAAGGAGCCCGTCGACGGTTCGAGATGCAACAACCTGTCGTCTCATTATTGCTGTGTGCGAGGTGCTTTCTCGGCGCATCTTGCCTCACTCTGCCGGGCGGTGGTCACTGGTGACACAGCACCGCGAGTGGGTAACCCATGTTGTCCGACAAGCATAGGGCCGGTGTCAAGTGTGCACTTGACACCGGCTGAGACTTGAGACGAACAAGCAAGCAGGTACGGATACGCACAACTCAACCAGCATAACTAGTAAGTGCCAGGGCCCGACTACGTCGGCCATTGCCGTTGAGCATCTCGTGAGTCGTGACTTCTGGTCAGTTGTGTTGTTGGCGTAACCGTCACCGCAACTGCATGCACAATAATCCGTAGTTACTGTGTACGAAATGCTCCGCGAAGTGCTCCGTATGCGCGAGTGCGAGAGTGCGAGAGGTGCGAGAGTGCGATCGGCTCGAGCCAGGTCAGGTGATTGGGCAAGGTGGAAAAAAGCGGAAGGAAGCTTCCTCCATGGGCAAACCCCGTCGTTCTTGCATCGCAACCTCTGTGTCCGGGTACGTACGGAAGACCCCTACCTCGTAGCGTAGCCGTTGCAACCGTCGAGTTGCAGCTGCATCGACTTTGCACCCGCGCTGCATTTCTCACGGATTTGGCAAGGAAAGTCGCATCGGACTTGCCATTAGTTATAAACTAACTCGCGCTAATTTACATGCTACTTCGATGTTGCCCTGCCTTTGAGATGAGGCATGGACCTGGGACGGCGGCAACCAAGCTTGCCAGGGTCAACTGCCAGTCAACAATGGGAATCCAAGGCAGTTCCGGGCCAGTTCCAGGCAGAGTGGCGTGAGGAAGTGGGGCACACTTTGGACCAGGTATCCGTACTCCGTAGTAACTAACCAGTCCTGCCACTCAGTGCCTGCACCACAGCAACTGGGCATAATGAGGCTATCGCGTTGCCCGTCCGCCGGCTGTCTCATTTACTGCTATCCGCCAAGTGCACACTGCTTGAGAAGCGGCCGTGCAGTTGTTGTTGTTTTTGTTGTTGTTTTTACTGTTGCTGTTAGCTACTATATTCCACCCGGCCAAGTGACAGGAGACGGGCTCTTCTCAGAGTCTCAGTCCTGGGGGGAAGAGGCAGGCCCGTGTGTTGCCCAACTACCCTGACACCTACTGAGGCAGCTAACCCTTTTCAGGTAGAATAGTTACTTCTCACGTAAAGCAGGTACCCCTTGCGCGACGTCATTGTGGAGTGGACGACCATAGTGTAGCTCGTCGATTGCCGTTCGTTTCGGGGTCCCGTTGCTTTTTCCCATCCCACGGTACCAAGTACGTACCTAAGCAACCTTTCTTCACCATACGACCTGCGTCTCTCGACATTAACAAACGGAGAACCTCCGAGACGACGACCCTGGAAGAGAGGGCGCCTGTTGAAGTTGCGCATCACGCCCATTGATCCTGGTCCTTGCTCGGCAGCGAACGTCGAAACAAATGGGCATGGGAATGAACTCGTCTCGACAACCACACCCACAGCACTCCAACGCGACCGAGACCACCCACAACCGCAACTATACGGAAGATTGCGACGGAATCAGTGGCGACTATCTGATCCTAAGCCAGGACCCGCATGTGCAAGCGCCTTCCGCCGCACCTGGACATGTACCGAGCGACGAGATCATGGGACCCGTCCCAGAACCCCTGATGAGCCCGCAGATATTCTCTCCGCATCCAGACACGGCGGCCGCTCGCGACGAATCGAGTCCAGCCGCCGAAAACCTGAAAACTGGGAACACGTTGGACTTACGCGGCGGGGGTTTGGACACGACGGAAGGGTCGAGCAGTCCAGCGCCGCCGTCAACCTCGGGACTAAGACCGAGGAGACTCTCCTTGCCCGCAAGGGATGTCCCATCAGCAGACATGGAATCATCCCAGACAGAGCCGCAGAAGAAGAGGGCAAAGGATTTCGGCATTGCGCATGGCTCAGCCGAGACTGTCGGCTCCCAGGCCATCGTAAACCAGTTCCAAAGACGACTCGTACGAGACCTAGATCGCCGCGATGGGACGGGACGGAGCCCCCAGTCGGCCAGTGCAGGGAGGAAACGCGTCTCGCCGATACGGGAAGAGCTTTCTTTGTCTCCCAACCCCGGCTCCACCTCCGGCTCCGATCTGCCCACCGCTTCTACCGAATCCAACCATACAGTGCGTGGCGGCATGACACCTAGCTTCACCCCCGGCCCGGCCGCACGCACGCCCTCATACCCTTTCCCGAGGATGACAACACCTGGCTATGGCTATGCCCATTCTTCTCTAAACAAAGTCTTGAGCAACCAGTCGCAGGGTGCTCTACTCAATTCCACCGGTGGGCAGTTCGACAATTTCGTTTTGCATGATCAAATCCGATCAGACCCGTCGACACCGGCGTCGACCATGACGTTTCAACCCTCTGGCGCTTTGCCCATGGCGGACAACTTTGATTTCCCCACGCCAAACCTCTACGAACTGGCACTCATGCTGACCGCGGAGCCGGGTTTGGATGCGTGGTGGAGCGCCGTTGTTCAGATTTTGAAGAAGCATTATAAGGCCGAGAGGATGACATTATCTATCCCAGCCGACTCCACCGACTTGGAAAATGTACCTTGGGGACAAAAAGCGACTTTCAACAACCTCTCCGAGGATGAGCTCAGCATGCGCTATATTGAACGGGGAAGCAGCGTGATGCCGAGCAGCACCGGCGACTGGTCCGAGTTGTCTTCCAATTTCGAGTCCATGCCGAGGAGTGATAGGCCCATGTCCACGCGCCCTGGCCTGGAAAGTCGGCATTCTTTTACTTCGTATGAGGACAAGAATACCCTCCGCAAAGCTCAAGTTGCGGGAAGCTCCGGGACACCTGTCAGGCCAACGCCTATGCCTCGCAGTAAGAGTTATTTCCCTGGCCAAGCAAGAGCAGCTCCGGCCCCGGCCCGCATAGCACTTAATAAAAAGGCTCTGGAGGATCACGATGCCGAGGAAGAGCAGCAACAGCAACAGCCCGCTTTGGTATGGGACGCTCCGCTCCCCGAGGTCACCGGCCGTGTTCTTCCCGTTCTGCAGGGACTCGACATGGAAGCCGATCCTTTAATTGATCACAACGGTATCCAGCGCGTTGTCGAACGAGGCAAGGTGATTGCCCTCACTCGCAATTACCCGTACCTAGACCCAGCTGCGGATGAGAAGGCGCATGCGCGCGTCAGCGGTGCGTCGGATGACTTGAAAAAGAAACAGAAGAAGCCAAGTAGGAATGATTCAGGAACCAAGCTATCTACTCTCTTAGGAAGTGCCACTGCGTCCAAGGGCCAAGGTAGGAGCGGCAAGACTTTGTCCAGAGACAAATCGAAGATTGCGAGTCTGCTGTCGCTTCTCGACGAAGGGGAACTACGCCCACTAACGCCAAAGTACGAGGAATACGAACAGGCTCCGCCATCTCCCTGGTCGCAGTCTCCAGCCCCTTCTCCCGCAATACGCTCTGACCCCTCGGAGAACCCATTCTTCACCGATGCCATGGTTGACGAGGAGTGTTTTAACCCCGGTCCGAGTCCCCATGACTACACCAATATGCAAGCGCCTGAGACTATCGGTGTCGACAACTCTTGGACTGTCCTACACATACCTCTCAAGCATATCTTGCTGTCGAAACCGACTCAGACCTTTCGGCTGAACTCGGCTACGTTAGAACATAAGGCCGGATTGAGAAGTAGAATGGAGACGGGCCCAGAGGGAACCTTGCCGACTGATTATCCCGCGACGGAGTCTCCGAGGAAGGATCAGCAGAGCCCCATCGCCATAATTTCCATTTTAACTCCGGTCATCCCGTATCCGTCCAACCTACGGCATTCATTAGAGCATTTGGCACCGCACCTGGCAACATCATTCTCTCTTAGCCGCCACTATTCAAACATCGAGGCCGAGCTGTCTGGTCTTCACCGGAAGCGGCCTGCGACTTCAGGGTTTGGTGCTCTGGGGCATGATGGACGGCCGCTGGCCGACCCTACCACTTTGAACTGGCCCTTGGTTGCCGGCCCCTCCCAGCTTTCTACGGCAGGCAGTCTCACCAGTCCAAGCGACTATTCGGCACCGTCGCGTAGTGCAGCCGGTTCGCCTGGCGGGACGCCAAATTGGGATCCCACGCCTTTTGGTCTCGTTGTAGAGAGGAGAACAACGGGCACAAGCCCTGGTCAAGTTGCGGGCGATGGATACTTCGCGTCGGCATCGAAGGCGACTGGACTGAGCAGAGTCGGTTCTTGGAAGAGTCCGCGGCACGATGCTATTGCCCTTTCCAAGGATGAGTCATCACAGACGTCGGATGAGAGCCTACCTAGCATGGCCGCAATGAACCGCCGCCTATCCAAGGATCTGGTCAAGCAAGGCAACAAAACGTTCGACCTGGAACTGTCTGCAGAAACGGAGGCGCCTGACAGAGAACCATCTGAAGATGTGCCTGATTCGACTAGCCACAAGCACACGAAACTGCATTCTTATGGCGCCGACTTTTCTTCAACGTTCCAGTCTTTGCCCTCTGGATCTTTGCTGCAGACCAAGCCAGTTGCCCCTCCTGCCGCTCCAAGCCGCTCTCCTAATTTGCCTCCGCAAGTCAGCATGTTACCACCGACGGACAGACTAAAGGGGCTCATGTTAGACTCGCTGCCTGCCCACGTATTCGTCGCCATGCCTGAGAACGGCGAGATCATGTGGGTAAACAGCAGGTACCTCACTTACAGAGGACAGACCATCGCCGATCTTGTCATGGACCCGTGGGGTAGCCTGCACCCAGAAGACAGAAACCTGTACCTGCATAACTGGACCCATTCTCTCCGCACAGGCGAGCCGTTCGCCGATACAGTTCGCATTCGGCGGTTTGACGGTGTCTACCGATGGCACCAAGCCCGCGCTGTCGCTTCCAAAGATAAGCGAGGTGTGATTGTTCAATTCATTGGTTCTTATATGGACATTCATGACCAAAAGGTTGCAGAGCTAAGGGCGGCCCGCCAGGAGGAGGTCGAGGCGTCAGAGGCCAAACATCGTCTCTTGGCCAACCTCATTCCGCAGATCATCTTCACGGCGACCGAAGAGGATGGTATCACTTTTGCGAACCAGCAGTGGTTGTCATATACCGGACAAAGCTTCGACGATGCCATGAGTCTAGGCTTTATGGACCATGTCCACCCTGACGATCTCGCCAAGTGTAGATTACCGATGGAGCGGACAAGTACCAAACCAACTGAAGGTTTCTCGCCTCTACAGGCGCTGCGTACGTCGGCAACAGCCACGCCAACCAATACTGGCAGCTATACTCAAGCCACAAACCACAAGGGTGTGCCCCCTTCGTTGTCTCGGACTACTAGCTCCAGCACCGGCTCGGCTTTCGAAATGCCTCCAGGCGAGCTCGGCGAGCTCGCCAGACAGGGCATCATCAAAGTGGCCACTGATAGCACCGGTCGGCTGTCGTATACTACCGAGCTGCGACTGAGATCCAAGACTGGCGAGTATCGATGGCATTTGATCAGATGCGTAGAGATTGATACCATTGACTTTGGCACAGGCGAGAGCTCTTACTTTGGATCCGCCACTGACATTAATGATCACAAGCTTTTGGAAGCCAAACTGAAAGAAGCCATGGAGTCGAAAAGCCGCTTCCTGAGCAATATGTCGCACGAAATTCGCACACCACTGATTGGTATTTCGGGGATGGTGAGCTTCTTGCAGGATACGACGCTCAACGAAGAGCAAAGGGACTACACCAACACGATACAGACCAGTGCAAACAGCCTTCTGATGATAATCAACGATATCCTGGACTTGTCCAAGGTAGATGCTGGTATGATGAAGCTGAATTTTGAGTGGTTTCACACCCGGTCCCTCATCGAGGACGTCAATGAGCTAGTTTCGACCATGGCAATTGCAAAGCGGCTAGAGCTCAACTATGTGGTGGAGGAGGATGTGCCGTCGTGGGTCAAAGGTGACAAAATTCGAGTTCGCCAGGTGCTCTTGAACGTCATCGGCAATGCAATCAAGTTCACTGCTCAAGGGGAGGTATTCAGTCGGTGCAAGGTCCTTCTGACGGAAGAGAGCGAGATCATTCTCGAATTCTCCATCATCGACACTGGCCGCGGATTCACCAAAGAGGAGGCCGACCTCATTTTCAAACCGTTTAGTCAAATAGACGGAAGCAGTACTCGTCAGCATGGCGGCAGCGGGTTAGGCTTGGTGATCTCGCGGCAGCTCGTTGAACTTCACGGAGGTAAGATGGATGGCACTGCTGTTCCTGGCAAAGGTTCCACCTTCACCTTCTCGGCACGATTCGGGCTGCCCACTCCAACCGACCACCCGGATGGTGTTGTCACCCCGCCGCTGGTAGCGTCACAAACGCCGTCCGAGGATAGTTCAACCGGGACGGTGCGGCCGTTCCTACTCCAGAGGCTCACAGATCCTCGATCAACGGGCAGTCCAGGCTCGGACATTGCCATCAGGTCTGATGTCGCTTCCTCCGGCAGCTCAGACCCTTCTGTTCGATCGGGCACGATGGGTACTACTCGGTCGTCGGTTTCGTCGGTCAACGTGGGCTTGGTCCACTTCGGCGAAGCGGCTAAAGCTAGTGGACAAGATCTATCCCAGATGAGGCTGGAGATGCCGATGGAGAGGCCCTTCGCGAGGAATTTGCCAGCGCATGATCCTTCCAAGCTCTCAAGTCCGCTCGGACGACTTCGCCCTCCGATGTATTCCATCCTGGTGATCTGTCCACAAACATACAGCAGAGAAGCCACCACGAAACACATCGAGATGACGCTGCCAAAAGACGTGCCCTTTCAGATCACTGCTCGTGCTAGTGTTGAGGAGGCTCAAACACTTATCGGTGGCGAAGAGTCTGTCACCTTCACACACATTGTCCTCAATCTGGGTTCCGCCGAAGAGATCGTCAAGGTCATTGATGACATCACGTTGGCTTCTGGAGGGATGACCTCGGTGTTGGTCCTTTCCGACTCGCTGCAGCGACAGGCCGTCCTCAAGCTGGCATCCGATGCTGACCATCAAAAGCTGCTGGATGACCACACAGTCACGTTCATTTACAAACCGGTCAAGCCCTCACGTTTCGCTACCGTGTTCGATCCTTACAATTCGCGTGATCTGAGCATTGACCGGAATCGCTCAAGTGCCGCTGAAATGGTCGAGAATCAGAAACAGAACTATATTGACGTTGAGAAACGGATAGGCAACAAGGGCCACAAAATTCTTCTTGTTGAGGATAATCCGGTCAACCAGAAGGTATTGATCCGATTCCTCAAAAAGGTTGGAATCTTTGCAGAAATTGCAGGGGACGGCGTGGAATGCACCGAAGCCATTTTCTCCCACGCTCCTGGCTACTACTCTCTCGTGCTGGTGCGTCATCGAGCTCACATTACCCATCAGTAGGTACATGCTGGCTAACATCTCACAGTGCGATCTCCACATGCCTCGGAAAGACGGCTACCAAGCCTGTCGCGAGGTTCGAGAATGGGAGAGAGGGGGAGGCTTCCCAGCCCTCCCAATCATCGCCTTGTCGGCGAATGTGATGTCGGACGTCCAGGAGAAGTGTGTCGAGGCAGGCTTCAGCGACTACGTCACCAAACCAGTAGATTTCATTGCCTTGAGCAACGCGATGTCCAAATATTTCTGAACTTCACACGCTGTTGATATCTACCTGCATCGCAAACAAGCATTGCTGCATCTTCAAGGCGTTTGCTCGCTGGGGACAAACGAGCGTGGCTCCGATCGTTTAGTTGGGTCTCCAGGGAGGAGGGTAGACGAGGATTCGCATATTGGAATTGCACACTATATACACCAAAGGTGTATCACTGGGCTCTGATCCCAGGTACGGATCTGTGGCCCTCATAGGGGGCGAATATTCTGGACTCTGGCTGGGTGGGAGGGAATAGTCCATAACGGATATGATACCACGGTGTAGATGATGGTCGGTTCATAATGTTTACGCATCTTCGGCAATGGAACCCAGTAACGCCTCGACGAAAATCAGGTTCGGAGTCGGGAAGTTTTGCGTGTCGCAGAGCCCACTTGGCTCGATTAGACATGTTCTGTGTATTCCTTGCCTTGGATCTGGGTTTTATATCATGACCTTTTATACTTTAGTAATCACATGGGAAGTTGGACAAAACAAGCCCTATGCCTGCCTGGAACGGCTTGGAAATCGGATGGCTTGTAACAGACCGGACGAACTACAGCCAGCCCCGTTGAAACCAGATCGCAACCGTCTTCACATAAAGAGGGTTTCCTTTCTCTTTCTCGAAGAGGACCATGATCAATGCGACGAAACTCAAGGAGCCCGCGTGGGCGCCACGTGCAAGTACAAGTCCGAGCTCGACACGGTTCGACGAACAGGTATGATCTGCCATTTTGAACATTCTGCATTGGGTATATCCGGCTTTCCTGACTTTCTATACATGAAGAGACTGGACAGACGAACCAACCCCCTTTCCAATCCCGCAACCGCTCGCATGAACCATCCAATCGATCCGGCCCATCCATGCGTGACACGTTCCCGTTGCCAAAAGTTCGTCTCTTCAGACCCCCAGGGTGCTAACTAGGTACTCGACATTGCAATTCCCACGATAGTTCAACGAACTTGGGGATTCCCTGGCGTATATTTATAGTACACTCCCCTTGAAACTTCGATCAGCCTTCTCCGCCTTTCGCAGATCATCGTCTTTCTCCCTCTCATCACCACCGTCCTCGCTGTTGTGGTCCGAACAAGTCGCCGGTGCATCACCAAGTCTATTGATGTGCGCAGCGCGACGCAACTTGGTGCAGTCACCGCTACCCTTCTCCGTCTTGCCTACGTTGCTGCTGACGGAACTGCCATTCAGCCCGCTAAGACTGCCGTCCTTTACACGGGCCGCGATGCTGGCCAAACGCTTCCGCGCGTCCTCTTCGCTCATCTCGGCATCACTATTAGCACCCGAGTGAGTACCGCCAAAGTCGCGACCGATATGCAGAAAACTGGGGGCCTTGTTTGGGGGCGAATTGAGCGCGTTGCGCATACGGTCTTCAATCGTGATATAAGAGGGCGTTCCGTCAGGCGAGGAGACAACGTCCTCTCGAGCTTTGGTCACGTCAATAAGGGGCGCCAGACGACCTCGAGGGTCGTCCGAATCGTCGTCCGAGTTATTTGGACGCTTAATCGTGTTGGTTCGGCGGCTGGCGATACTGCGACTGAGGGCATTGGTGGTGCCATCAGAACCATTCATGCCGTGGGTGCCGTTGGAGCCATGGACAGAGCTGGCCTGAGCAGCGCTCTTTTCATCAACGGACCGCAACTCGGCCAAGTCTCGACGCACCTTGAAGTGCTGGCCATGGCTGCAGCCTTCGGGACAGCCACCCCACCGACGCTGGGCGATGGGCAACGTGTTCACGCGCTCGAGCTGTTTGATGCCTTCCACGGCGATCACGAGGCTATCCTCCTTGTTTGCTCCCCTTTCGGCGTCCTCCTTGGCCTTGATGGCAGCGCGCTCGCGGCGCAATTCGGACCAAGTACGTAGTTGGTTCTGCAATATGTACTTGCCGCTGTCTTCCTGCTTCTTCATGATGAGGAATTCGCAGTGGTTCACATTGCGCAAGTCTTCAAAGTACTCGACACTGAAATGATACCACTTCATGAGGAAGACCCGACTCATCAGGCCGTGCGTGACCAGCACGCACACGCTGGCGAAGTCGTCCTCGCCGAACTGGCGCCACAGTGACTCGTTGAAGCCGGACACGCGGTCGTAGGCGTCGGCAGCGCTCTCGCCATCGGGGATGCGGTAGAAGAAGTGGCCGTAGTCGGCACGTTCTTGCCACATGCGCTCCATCTCGGCGCTGCAGGGTTGGAAGTTGCCAAAGTCCTGCTCGCGCAGGCGCGGCTCCTCGTAGACCTTGATCGAGGAACGCTTAAAGGGCGATGGGTCCGGTTCGTCGGCCGTCAGGGTTGAGAGGATGCCTTCGGTGGTTTCCCTTGTGCGCCGGTACGGGGAGGTAAAAAAGTGAAGCGTGTCGTCGGCACGGAGCATGGAGCGGAGCTGGCGGCCGGCTTCGTGCGCTTGCGACCATCCTTCGCTGGTGAGTTTGACTCGGTGATCGGGGATGCTCTGGTGGATGTCTCGGTTCTCTGCGGTTGCTTGTTAGCCGTGGGGTCAAGGGACATGCTGGGGTTGTGGCGTCGCTCACTGTTGCCCTCGGACTGGGCATGCCTGATGAGAATGATGAGCCGTGGTCGTCCCATGGCGGCGACAAGCTGGAGGTTGGCGTCGACGGATTGGAGCTTTCTACACAGGGATACTGCTGCAGTAGGCTTTCTTGGATGTCTGTCTAGTGGAGTGAACACGTGGAATGGCTTGAAAGAGATGTCCGAAAGTTGTCGCGACGTAGAAGGGCACGCTGTTCGGTGCGGGCTGTCCGTCCAGCGAAAGCAGAAGATGTTTAAATTGAGAAATCAACAAGAGAGTAGGTAACGGTTTAACGGTTAACCTCTGGTCGGCAGTGTTGCGACCAGGTGTGACTCTTCAGCTGTCAATCTATATTTGGGTTGCGAAAGGCTTGGGAATGAACATTAAGCAATGTGCGGCGTTGGCCACGGGGGTTGCGTAACGAGCGACTTGGACCTTGGACGTGGTTAATGGGGTTTTCCTTGGGCAAACACTCCGAGTTTCACCTGCGGCCTGCCCCGGTATGAGATCGCCCCTTCCCTCGGGTTGATAGTTTGCCCCTCCAGAACCCCTGTTTCCGTCCGCCCAAGCCCAAGCCGTCGCTAATCTTGGACGTGGAGGGGTAACGCGTCGCATGTGATTGGCCTGACATCTCCGCTCAGCGGCAAGGCCAGGACTACTGTGACGGACACACAGTACTTACCCATACGGAGTAACATGCGTCAGACTTTGTGCTCGGCCCCAATAGCGGAGCCAAGATCCCGGCACGAGGCTGCGAATCATATAAGAATGGGGCCACCTCCATCCTCGAAGAATTTCACTACCAGCCCAGACCCGTGGTTTTTGGAAGCCCCAAACACCCCCGACAAATACATTTTTTTACGGGGAGTATGTACCTGTCGAAGCTCACTCTACATGCGAATACGAAGTACGTAAGTGGCCCGTAATCTTTAGCGCTGCACCATGTAAGGGAATAAAAAGCCAGGACTTGGGATCGAGCAACCCCGCAACCAGAGACCGGCGCATACAATGTCATCTATGTATATCGACGGCGTCCTATATCGACAGGCCGGTCAGGTTCGAGATGGAAATAATGCTACCATTGTGACTGCACAGCGTTGTGGATTTTCGTGCCTAGCGCTGCGATATGCCGTTGGTCTAAAGCCGAAAATTGAATCATGAAATCGTTATTGTGTTATAGCGCCTGTACATGTTGACAGTTATGCCCAGCTCATTGAATCTCGCAGGCATGGCCACGCTGCTCCTAGTGCGCATCCCATGCTTGCTTTTGCTGCTCTCCCTTTGCCGCTCTTTTCCTTGTTGGAAGCAGCTTGCTGCGGAGCTGCAATTGTTCGTCACTAGTAAATATACTGCGCTTTTTGCACATTTTATTTTATCTCCCTTGTCATTATTACTTACTCTATCCTTTGACAGACGCAGACATGACGTTCTCTACTTCCCACATCCACTCCTCAGATGTAGCATTACTCGTCCGAACCATCGACTTCCCAGCAATGCAGGACGGTCCACTCTATCGGATCGTGTTCCCCGCAAAACTGCAAGACGAGCAACGCGACGAAATCATACGCTGGTACACTATCAGTATGGAGCGTGCCTTTAGCAGCGGTACACATTTCTACAAAGCCTCCATGACAGACGGTACGGTTGTCGGATTTGCTGGCTGGGTCTTGGAAGAAGATGGTAGCTGCAACAGCCATGGAGAACGGGGAGAAAAGCCCAGAAAGCAGGGTTATCTACCGCAGGCACTCGACATAGCTTCCTGGGTAAATGTATCCAGGGCCCTGGTGAAGGAGCGGGTGCGAGCCTTGGATGGACTCGATAACGTATTGCGTGAGCGGCATTCTCGCAATATCAATCTTCTTGTTTTATTCCTAACCAACATTCAAGGTTTAACCTTTATGTCTGTCTGTCCAGATTACCAGAGGCAAGGAGTTGGATCTGCTTTGATGGGACGAATTTGTGATCAAGCAGACCAGCTGAGCAGACATATGTACGTCCTGGCGTCGCCAGCGGGTGCCCGTTTATACTCGAAGTTCGGTTTTGAGATTGTGAGTCGAGTAGATACAGGGCTGGGGATGATTACCAGTATGCTCCGGAAAAGCAAAGGAATTTTATCTGGTTGAGTATAAGATAGCACTGCAGAGGGTGCTTCTGCGAGCCTGTGACGCTGCGGCATTCCTCCGTACCGAAGCGCCACGGGGAGCTTTATATAGCAAGTCTTTATTATTCGGCAAGTTGCGACCCTTCTGGGCGGTGTTCGGCGCTGGAGTCTGGGCCATGACGAGCAAAGAATTGAGGAGGAAGTAACGAACTCATGTGGCTGCCACACGACAAGTGAGGCCGCATAAAGAAGAGACTCAACGATACCCGATGGTTGAGCGCCCTGTGTCAGCGGGGACGCTTATGTTTTGGACGAGGTTCTATGTCTGATCATGCTTCGCGGTGAATTTGACGAGTTGGTGGCCTAAGCTTCGTGTTCCTGCCAGACCAATCGTTCCCATGCCTATTCAGCTCCGCGCGGCTACGCTATCCCTAATGTTAGATGCGGGGTTAAATGGGGGGTTGGAACGTTTCCAACAACTAAACAAGACCTCGAAGGTGTATTGCGCGATTAAGAACTGAGAATCAATAACTACTGAAGGCAAATGAGGTCAGGTTGAGTTGTGTGTATTAGAGAGAGTCTATAAGTCAATGCCCCACCATGTCTACTAGTGCTATTTAAGGTGAGATTTAGGGACCCTGCGCATAGCCCCTGTATCCGCGCACGGACTATAGTGCACACGTCGCTCAAAATAACTCCAAGTAACTATCAACAACAGATCCTAATTGGTTGCCTTGTCGATCTACTGTGTGCGAAGTGTTCGTACGTAACGACTTGTGTACTAATAAGCAGCACAGCTTACTCGTTACGCGGTCCAGTAACAAGCTTACAAGCTTCCTTTCTCCGCCCATCCCTTTCTCATCTACTTGACCCTCGCTCGGGTGGCCACATCCCAAAAAAAAAATTACTCTACTCCCAAACTCGCCGAACCCCCCCACTGGCCACATCGTCAGCCAGCTTGCGCCATCTGTCGCAACACCCCGTCACCATGTCCGGCGAGGGCCCCGAATCCATCCCTACCTCGGCCGACCCGCGCTCCAAGCGACCGACCAAGAAGCGCGCCTTGACGCCCGTCTCGGCCCAGGCTAGCTCGGTCGAGGCTCTGTTCTCCCGGCCTGACCAAGACATCCGGATCCCCTTGTCCTCCGAGCTGTCGCGCCCGCGCCTGGCCGCGCCCCCCGAGATAGTGACCAACGTGCAGGGGTCTTCCGCCGGTGCCGGTTCCGGCGAGTTCCACGTGTACAAGGCGAGCCGACGCCGCGAGTACGAGCGCCTGCGCCAGATGGACGAGGAGGTGCAGAAGGAGAAGAACACAAACGAGTTCGAGAGGACGAGAGAGGAGCGCGAGCGCCAGGACGAAGAGAAGACGCGCCGGAACCGCGAGAAGAGGGAGAAGATGAAGGCCCGCAAGGCGAAAGCAAAGCAGACAGTGGTGACACAAGGAGCACAGAAAGAATCCGCAAACGGTGGCAGCGTTACAAATGGATCGAAAGGACCGCGGATCGTGGTTAGTAGGGACGATGGCCATGGCGACACCCATATCCAGGATGCGCCGCCGGCCGCAGCCACGCAGGAACCGCTGGGCATTGTAATCCACGACGATTGAGTCGCGAAAAGATTTGACGAGAAGATACCCAATGTTTGTTCAGGAAATGAACGGCTATCCAACTGTAGTAGTATACCTGCAGAAAGAAACGAGGCGGAGAGACAAGAGCGGTGGAATGACATGCTCTGGTAACTCGCTGGCAGCATGATAGACTACGCTTTACACAATACTGTCATCAGCACTATCCTCATCATGCTCATCATCACATGGCCATTCCGCATTGGCAGCAGGGCCGTCAAATTCGTCTATCTCGTTAACCCTTTTTTCCGGGACCAGTTGTTGGTACAGTGGTATTATGACTCTATTTGTGACCAGCCTCCCGTCATCAACGCGAAATCTAATCGTCTCCTCCACCCATACCAGCACCTGCTTGTTGCGCCTTCTTGGCACTGCAGATGTCGTCCACTCTCAACAGGAGACAGGCAGCCTGGGGAAGTAGGTTAGCATACATTTGACCGACGTTGTCTGTGCGTGTGTTCTTACCTCGATGGCTGTCTTGAGACTCTGTAGCTTGATGGCCTCGGGCTCCCAGATACCGTACTCCTTCATATCGGCCAGTGTACCGGCCTCGCCATTGATACCCCACGAGCTCTTGCCCTCGCCGTGCTTTGCGCGCAGCTCCGTCAGTACCCTGACTGGGCTAGCACCGGCGTTCTGTATCAGGGTGCGCGGGATGACCTCGAGGGCATCGGCGACGGCCTTGTACGGCCACTGCTGCACACCCTCGATGCTCTTTGCCAGCTGGTTCAGACGAACCGACACAGCCATCTCAGTTGCGCCACCTCCAGGAGAAAGTCGGGGGTGGAACATGACATTACGAGCCACACCCATGGCGTCTTGCAGGTTGCGCTCAATCTCGTTCAGGATGTCCTTGGAAGGGCCACGCAGCAGGACGGTGCAGGCCTTGGGAGACTTGCACTTGGTCAAGAAGGTGAAGTATTCGTCGCCAATCTTCTCAATCTCAAACAGGCCGCACTCGGTCCCCACATCCGACTCCTGGAGGTCCTCGACTCGGTTGACAATAGTTGCGCCCGTTGCACGCGCTATTCTGTTGTTGTCCGTCTTTCGTACTCGTCGGATGGCGGTAACATCGGCCTTCATGAAGTAGTGCTGTGCCAAGTCGGACACACCCTTCTCGGTGATGACCAGATCCGGCTTCATGGCGAGGATAGAGTCGCACATGGCCTTGACCTGCTCCTCCTCGATTTGGAGAATGCGGTTCCAGTCCTCCTCCTTTGAGATCTCGATTTGGGTTTGTGACTCGCCCTTCTTGTACTCCAGTGTGCAGTCCAGGAGCACGATTCTGGGGTTTTCGATTCTCCGTCGCATCTTGGGGTGTGTGATGTCCTTGTTCAGCATAACACCGTCCAGGACTCTGCTGTCCTCAATCTCGCCGCCGGGAACCTTCTCGATACGCGCGTATCGCTTGATGTCGACCTCTTGCTTGCCACCAGACTCCCATGCCACTGTTCGTACAGCAGTCAGAGCAAGGTTGCACATGAGATCGTTCCATCTCGATACGAACTTGGTGCCGATGGAGGTGGAGATCAGGTTGTTCATGACGTCGTTATCGTTGATGTCGACAGGCTGCGAGATCTCGTCGATGATCTCGAGGGCGTCCTTGAGTGCCCGCTTGAAAGCAGAGATGATGACTACGGGGTGAATGTTTCGCTCCAGCTGGGGCAGGGCCTGCGCAAGGATCTCGCCAGCTGTGTTCCATTAGCCTTGTGTTTTTGTGCTCGATGCGGCTCCTCGTAGGGCTCTTTCTTACCCAGCACGATGACTGTCGTTGTTCCATCACCCACCTCCTCATCCTGTGTTCTGCTGAGCTCGATCATGCTCTTCGCGGCGGGGGTGGGACACCTCGATCTCCCGCAAGATGGCGTGGCCGTCATTTGTGAGAACGATGCCGCCCATGGGGTCGAGTAGCATCTTGAGCATCGCCTTGGGGCCAAGACATGATCGAATAATGTCGGCGACTCTGAAGAAGCGGTCGTGTGATTAGCGGGGCGGGGACGACATGAGGTCAAGAGGTCAAGAAGCTTCGCTCGTGTAAAGTACATACGTCTTCGCGGCGGCGATGTTGGACAGCTGGGCTTTGCGACCAGTCTGCCTCTCACCACTCTGGGTGTCTGCGGGATCATCGTCAGTATTTCTACAGCATCGCAGTTGGGGCCCGAAGCTTCAGCTTGGGAATGGAGGGGCTCGGCTCACTCATAACCACAACGGGGGCCTGCATCTTGACGGTCGCTGGGCGCAAGCACTCGGGTCAAATATGGCTGGCGTGTTGTGACAAAGGCGAATTCTCGAAAAGCTCAAAAGGGAAACAGAGCCTAGATCAATAATCTCCTTGCAAGGCAGCGACTTTAGCACGGTCTTGTTGACTTCTCCAAAACTTTTGGAGGAGCTATCGCGAATATGGAAAAATAGTTTTGCCGTTTCTGTGCCTAGGGCCCCCGCTCGGGTACGTAGTAGGTACGGAACGGAGTACGCAGGTACATATTGTATGGTCTGTGCGCGCGTGGTGTAGGAAACCACTACGGACTAGTTACATACTTGGTAACGTGCATGTACCTACAGGCTACTGCTTCTTCGTCGTCTGTTGCTTCATGCTGCACAGCCCCAAGAACCCCAACAGCACTACCTCCTGAAGAAGAGTAACAGGTGAACCCGATGGTGAATAGACCACCGGTTGGACGTTCAAACTGCGCTAGCATGCTGCATCGGTGTTGATTGATCGTTGGACCAGGGAGAAAGAAAGCCGTAGTCCTGCCGGGCCGGACATCTCAGCCAGCAAAATCTCGTATGTATTGGGGAGTTCTCCTAGCCTTCGTCTGCCAGACACATTGCGGCAACCACATCAAACGCAACCGACTGCAGTGTGATGGAACTGGCTCCTATCCTCTGCCATGGCCCACCAATCCAAACCATGCGGACGGGCAGAGCATCGCTGAACTGAACCGGCCTCTGCCCGACAGTAACCAGGGGCTCTCGGTCAACATAACAAACGCACCGTATGCTTACAGACGAGCCGAACCCAAGCATTATTCATGAACCAACCCAAAATCGCAAGAGGGAGGACGCGCTTCCGGTCGATCGGATCGGCAAGAACGCCATAGGGTACTGCCAAGGCGAGAAGGCGGTATTTGTCATGGTCCCGGAGCCGGCATCTTTGGGTCGTTGAGCAATCGACGTGTCTCATCATCGAAACTCCTGTCCACCACAATGCCAGTCTGCAGACTTGTGTAATATAGATACTGTGAGAAGTGGGATGCGTGTATAAGCCAAGAAAAGTTGCCCGGATACCTATACCAATGAGACAAATGTGATGTTTGAAACTATACGCACATTAATTAGACAAGTAACCAGTGTAGAGGCCGGGTCTGGGCTGTACTACGTATCGGTAGTATTCGGCCGGCGGCGAGTGGCCGGGGTCGTTCGGATTGGAGCCGTGAGTAGCCGGTTCGGAGGACCGAGACCGAGACCGGAGCGGGGATTGCGGGCTGTCGGGAGGCGCCGTCGCCTATCTACTTCGTAGTTGGTTACTAGTTAACGTCAGGTACCAACAAACGCCCTATCCATGACATGCAAAGCAGCATCGACTTGGATAGATAGGGTCTTTATACCTGCACGGATCGAAGCAACCCTGTCGCCCAAGACTCTGAGCTCGTCGCAACACACAGTGTCACACATACAACACACACATACACACACACATCGACTATCTAGGACACGCGTAACTAAAAGAGCCATCGAGCTGCTGACCCCCCCTGATTCTTGTACAGAAATGGCCCCTTCAGCAATCTCGGAGACCAGTTCTGCTGTACCGGTGGCAGCATCCAAAGGGGAGATGGTGACACCGGCAATCGAACAGGGCCAGGCCGCCGCCTTGGAGAAGACACCACTAGAGGCCATCTCCCACGGCATGGTCATGCCAGGTGAGTGACCGATCCAACCTCGCCCATGACCATAACCATGACCATATCATACGCCCTGCATAGACTGGAGTGTCTTCCTTGGTCGAGTCCGGCATGAGCTAACGATGCGAAAGGAATCCCAACGTTCCCAAACTACGTTGCCCACCGCAAGCACATTCTTGTCCACATGGCGGCCACCTTTCGCTTCTTCGCCCGTCAAGGCTTTACCGAGGGCATGAGCGGACACATCTCCGTCCGAGATCCCGAGCACGTAGGTCTCATGTGGATGAACCCCCTCGGACGACACTTTGGCATGCTTACGGCCGGAGACATGATCTGTCTCGACATCGCCACCGGCAGGGTCGTGGGCGGCAACACGAGCCGTCCGGCCAACGCCGCCGGCTATCTGATTCACTCAGCCGTCCACAAGCGCAGGCCTCACAACATACACGCCATCTGTCATACGCATACCAATGCCGGACGGGCGTGGAGCGTCTTTGCCAAACCGGTGGAGATGCTGAACCAGGTGAGTAGTGCCCGACGCTACCTACGTTGTTTCTCTCCCTGATTCGCCGCATGTCTCGGGCGACAAGGGGCTGGGAATGATCATGAACCTCGCCGGCGGGGTAGGTACCGTAGGTATGTGCACACATGCGCTAATCGACGTGGTGGCTAGGACGTCTGCAACTTTTACAATGCCCTCGCTGTCTACGCTCAATACGGCGGCATCGTGTTTGGCCAAGAGGAAGGCGAGAATATTGCCGAGGCCCTCGGCGAGCACAACAAGGGCGTCATTCTGATGAACCACGGCTTGCTCACGGTAGGCTCGACAGTGGACGAGGCTGGATATATGTTTGGGCTGCTCGGTAAGCAACCTCTCGGATCAACGTCCCCACCCCCCTCTACTGTGTAGCTGTCTCGTCAGGCGGCTATGCATGTAAATCATGCACGCGTGTCAAAGTAAAGGCTGACTGTGAGTGTGCCGGTAGACCGCGCCTGCGCGATACAGCTGCAGGTGGAGGCGGCGGTGGCGGCGTCTGGAATCAAGAAGAACATCATCAGCGACGAAGAGGCCGCATACAACTTCAAGATGGCGAGCGAGGAACACTCCCTCTACCGCGAGGCGCAGCCCGACCTGGAATACGAATTCGAGGCCGCGGGCGGAGAGGAAGCCTTGGCAAGGGGCTTTGACGCCTTGCGTCTTGCGCTGTAGAACAGTAGTTATGAGCAGGGTCCCGAGTGGATAGCCGCAAGCGTTCATGCCGGCCGGGCTGAGGGATCAATGCCAATTATCGCTTCTTGCAAAAGCTCGCACAATACTGTGTAATTTGCGCCATGTCCTGTTACACAGGTAAACGCCCGACTTTTTCGGTGTGGATTGTATGTAAGGGAGAAAAACAGACCACCGTCTGCAGTACAGTACGAAGAAAGACAGAGTCATTGCGAGTCGTCGTCCGTGGTGAGTTGCTAGGTTGTCTGGGTGTCTGGGACGGGCCGCCCTGCTACAATGCCTACTGTGTTGCAGGTCGCTATGAGAAGGGCGTCGTTGTATGAACCGCACTTTGACGACACCGGGCGTAGGCACGTAAACACGGCAGATTCCTCCAACACTGACCAGAGCGAGCTCGCCTCTACTCCGTAGGTATACCCACCGTGGGTCCGTATATCGATCCTCTGTGGGAGCTCTGGCCACGACAGAGCTGCCAGCTATGCCCTCTTGTTGCTATTATTACTGTGGCCAGAGTCAAGACGGCTGAACCCCCCCCCACCCCTCGACGCTGAGTCAAGTCTCATATGCGTGCCCGAAGCGGATGGCGTCCCATCTGCAGACGTCCCAATTCGAGCACAATGAATCTGTTCGAAACGACGCGGGTCGTACGCGATTGTCCACACGGCTCTGTAAGGTAACGAAGGGGCATCAGTCATCCTTGCCCAGCAGCAGCCGGCCCCCATCGCCGGATCTGATCGCAGCGGTAGTTATTGATCAACGACGGCCGGTGAGACAGAGAGACAGTGGAGCTGCGGAAGTTTTTCCCATTCGCCTACGCTACGCAGGGGTTTGGGGGTTTGGGTGGGAGGGTGGCCTGTCCCGTCGCTGCTCTTACCATGGATGCCTTGATGAAACGGGCAGTTGAGTCACTTCGGGACCCCCGCGGGAGCCTTGGCTGGAAGGCTAATAGAAAACTCTTCCACAGTATGCTGTGAATCGTGATGACTCGGAGGGCGGGCCAAGCAGTGGTCCGATAGCAAGACGCGATGACAAACAAGTGAGTCGACTGATTGAAGGGGTGAGCTGTGGACACGGGACAGTTGTACACACACTCTGTGCGTACGTACGAAAGTGGTTCGATTGGCATAGATACTCCGTAACTACTTACAACCGTCATCAGTGCCAACTGCCGGGTCCACATCAGCCTCATTCCGATTGAGCCGTTCGTGAATCTCTAACAGCTGTTCGAGGCGACTGGGGAGGGGGGCGCGGCTGGGTCGAGAACGGCCTTTACACGTGTATCCGTCAGTAGAGAGAACCCACTCTGACGATGCAGTGTGAGAGCCTGAGAGGCCTCAATCGGCAGTCGGCTCACCAACGAGACCCGAGAGGTCCTCCTCCATTGGCAGTGTTTCTACTGCCATGTAGATCAAGTGGCACCGCGAGATCTCCGTGACACAGCACACAGTGCAGCCCTGCCGTGCGACGAGCTCACTCACTCACCTCACCTCGCTCCTGTTATGGAGCCACTCTGCAAAGTAACGCACGACTTAGACAGCCCAGCCGAGACGAGACAGTGCCTGCCATCAGTCGGGTGGAGAGGAGAGAGAGCGCAACTGTGCGAATGAAGGAATGAATGAATGAGTCCATGCGGCCAAGAACAGCGTCCCTTCCCACTGGGTACGAAAAAGAAAGGAGACGGCCACCCCGGCGGCCCAAGACGCCCCTCGAACGTGGACAAACAAGGGACGGCACGGGCAAGAAGAAGCAAGCAGCGATGGATGGTGCCAGGCCTCACTATTCCCCGCCCCAGACGGATGGATAACTACGTACTTGGTGAGTTAGTAGACGTCGTCCAAGTCGATCACTGTGTACGGTATGGAGTCGTTATGCGCGTCTATTGTGTAGAAGATTTCCCATTGGCTTCGATCGTGCGCGCGGGCTCCAGACTGGGAACTTGGAATGCCTTCTCCTGAATCGTGGCAGGCACGCTGGCAACAACGAAAGCCAGTCAGCCTGGCCATCAGGACGGAGAGAGGGTCCCCGGCGCACCAATTGTTGAGCCTGCTGCGGCGTGCATGCGTCACGCATCCACGGACCAAGGGGAGAGTCGTCGACTCGTACCATCATCACCCATCCATCACCCATGGCCGCACTGGTTGCCCAGGTGGATCTCTCGTTATCCCTCTCTACCTAACGCGCGGGATCCGGAAGCAGCTGCTCCCTAGCCGGTGTGTTTGCATGTACGGAGCATATGTGTGTGTGAGTGCGGCAGAAGCAAAGGGCGAAGCAAGGAGTGGAGTGAGTGGGTGGGCAATGATGCATCATCACCAACGGACAATGACAACGACGACAATACCAACCAGAACAACGGCCAACCAGCCAGCCAGCCAGCCAGCTCAACCTTGTCGTCCGGGTCCGCAGGTGTGCCTGGCGGAGGATCGAAACAAAATTGTTTGCTAATGAGAACCTCTGGTGCCCGGCAGATGAGTGGGGGATGGTTGGAGGCTGTACCTACAGGCTGCGGATAGTTACTGTGTACAGTGTGGTATTAGGCGCGGCATGAAAAGTCCCAGGCGGGCGCAACAGAAAAGGTCCGCAGCGGGAACGGGTAGGATCTCGGAAACGACACAGGGGGTGTGTGGAATCTCTCCGAGATGACCTATCCCTGCTTCATCCACGATCAATACACAGTACCTCGGTTATTACGGAGCACCTCGTAGCCTTGTGAACTCAAACAAGTTATTTGTGGTCGGTACCTACTTTTATTATTACACAGTAGTATGGGCTGCGTAGCGCACGCCGTACAGACTACAGTGAATAAATAGTGAATAAATACGGATAGCCAGCGCGGGTTGGAAACCATGCCCGTCTTCAGATCAACCTTGATGTACCTGCTCTGCTGGACGTGGGGGCGGCCACTCGCTCGAGGTGAGTGCGACTGCGACTAGACAGTAAACGTAGTTACCAATTTCAAAGTACAGACCGGTCGGTCCTTCATTGCATGAAGCGAGTACGTAGCAGACGGCCGAGTAGCTGCCCCGCCTACAGGTAATGATGTGACAATGAGCCCATCGGCCATGGCTATGATGCAGGCGAGCGAGTGCTACCACCGTACGGATAGGCACCTGTGGTTGGGGGTCACTTCAGAGTTTGGACTCTTAATCTCTCCCGTGTTTCCGATGAATGAATTGTTTGAACGGTCGCCGTTGACTGAGCACATTTTATTTTCTTCACAAGGTTGCCAGGGGTAAAGTAAATATCCATTGTACGTACGGATACGGCGTAGTGGTGTAGACCGTGTAGTGGATGATCCAGGACCGTTGCTGTTCCTGTGTAATGCTTCCATCGTGGTGAGCTTACCTTCTAGCGGCCATGCTATATGCGTGCGTGCGTGCGTGTGTGTGTGTGTGTGTCCCTCCATGAAACGATGCGTGGGTCTATCCCCCCACCATCCATCCATCCATCCACCTTGTCAAAGTGACAGACTCGGCACGTTCGAGACACAGCCCTGAGCAGACGTCATTCACGCTGGGAGGGAGGGCAGTGAGCACGGCCATGACAAAATTCAATAATGATGAGGATGCAGAAAAGAAAAGAAAAAGGTACTTCACAAAACGCGATGGACGTGCATGTATTCCGTGCTTGCAGGTCAACCAACCATGGGCGGCGGTTCGTTAGATCGTGTGCTAACCAGCAGGTCGAGACGAGACGAGACTAATAACAATCGAAATCATCCGACAGCCCAGCCGGAGTCGGCGGTTGACTGAGTCGTGGCGTAAACCCACGAACGAGCTAGGTTAGTCCAGTTACCGTCTTCACACATGAAATGCTGAACAACGTGCGGCTGGAAGGAGAAGAATTTTCAGCGGCTGAAACAGGGCCTCGAATGAACCCAGGTCCTGCTTGTCAGAGACGCTCATTTTAGCCAACACAATGAATACGTAGCGACGACTCGTTGTAGTAAAGACGACGTTGCAGCATAACTATCCGTAGTTGGGCGTAGTCTGTGCCCCCCCCTCCCCCTGTCCTTCTTTCATTGGCCGGCGGTCGAGTCCTAGCTACTCCGTACTTGAAAATTATGTTATTTGTCCTAGGATGACGACAGTCACCAACCAGGACCAGGACCTGCATTGGCGGGAGAAAGGGGTTCTGATCTAAGTTGTTAGGAAAAACTCTGCCAAGAATATAGTAGTAACCTGTTTCGCATAGCTAACGCTCTGCGGGCTCTTCCGCAAGCTCCCTTTTCCCTCTCTCCAGCTCCAGCTCCAGCTCCAGCTCCAGCTCCAAGCTCGCCTGCACAAAGAAAAGGGGGAGGGTGTGGGCATGACTGTGCCGTGACCACAAGTTCTCTTCAGCAGGGTGAATCATGACTTGACTTGAGCTATTATTACGAGATGGCGTGTGCTCAGAGTGCTCACAGTGCCCACAGTGCTCATTCAGGCCGGAGACTGCGCCTCGGAAACCGTCCAACGTCACCAACTACGGTCATGTTGCAAAGTACCGCAGCGCTCTGTAGATGTCAAGCCACCGGGGTGAGCGCCCCCCCTCCTCTGACACATCTGAGTTCGTTCTACGGATAACACACTAGGTTGCTCACTCATTCACGGTTCACCACTTCCCCCTCGCTCGCAACGAAGAAAAAAAAAAAGTCTACCAACCGTTGAGAGGCTCCGAACGGGTGCCACGCACGCAACCCCAAGTAACTACTAGCACCTGCATACTTAGTAAATAGCACGTAACGTTTTGACCGGGTACTTGGACTGCCGTACCTGGCATGATGATGATGCCGAAGGTGCGGGCTAAGAGTTATGTTGTCTTCATGGGCTCGAAACATTGGTCGTGCTTGCCTCGGGGGACTGAGGCCGTGGCCCGTCCGAAGCTTAAGCCATCAGAAGATCCGGTTCTGCGGTCAAAGCAGGTAACGTTAAGGGGTTTCTGTTTACACAGTATATCTCCACAGCCTCGAGCCAGAAGCTTTCACGGTGAGTGAGAGAGGGGTCTCTCTCAACCGCACAAAGACCGAAGACTGAGGTCGAAGAGGCGCGGGTTCTTTCGACAAGGTTCTTTCTTTCTACATAGTACGCCGCCAAGATCGCTGAACCTGCCCGTACTGTAACAGCTACAGTGCTTTCTTAGCTGCATAACGTCGATCGACTTGGGGATCGACTCTGGGGAAATCTACGTAGTAGACTGGGTGGAGTTGACAAAGAAAATGACAGCTTGTTCGATGCCCTTCTACCCAGTAGGTATTAGAGGACCCCCCCCCTGGCGCCCCGCGAATACGACTAATCAGGGAGCCGGTCAGTTCTAACGTACGAAGTACGGAGTATGGAGTACATACCAAGTAGTGCTAGCCAGGGCGATCCTACGCACCTGATGAGAGCTACAGGGTAAAACGCGGGTCTCCTAGCACAAATGGGACAGTGGTGCAAATGGGACAGTGGTGTAAATGGGACAGTGGTGTAAATGGGACAGTGGTGCAAATGGGATAGTGATGCAAATGGACAGTGATGAAAATGAGACAGTGATGCAATGCAAATATGATAGTGATGCAAATGGACAGTAATGCAAAGGTGGACGAGTTGATTGCAACAGCTCCTGAAAGTGAGATGTAACATTTCTTGATTGTATCTGTGCTCCCTACGTTGCTCAAGGACAGACAAGCTACCCTCTGAGTCATCGGGGAAAACCTATTCTAGAGGGCCCATGAGCCCAATCCACCGAAGCGGCGACGCCGCTATGCCACGCTGCTTTACAGCAGCTCAAGATCTACTTGGAAGTGATCATTCCAGCAAAAAACCAAAAAACCTTGTTCACGCCGGAACGTTCGACGTTGGTCGATATGCCCCAAGTACTCCGGATCCGAATGCTGTAGAGAGAGTCGACACAACGATATCTCTCTAGTTGTATCATAGTACAAGCGCGTTCCGGTACCTCCAGCCCCCCAAAGTACGCCTTGTAGTAGAAACAGGTTAAATGATGAGCACCATGCCCGTCCCCAAACTTTTTTATGATGCTGAGCTCCAGTGTATGCTTTTATACATCGCTGCCGTGGTGATGTTCCTCCAATGCCCGCTCTGGGTGTAACAAAGGAAAGATCGTAGGAACTAAGTCGAGTTGTGTCCGCTGAAATCAAAAAAGGGATATGCAGTCTTGGGTATATTGTTTGAGTGGTGAGGTGAGCTCGGCTCCGCTCCGTATGGGTGTTGGGTGAGTGAGAGTCATGCTAGTGCTCAGTAAGAGCGGCGGCGTTGTAACCGAGCGTACTCGAAGGAGCTCGCATAATCTCTCAGCTGCTTCTTGGCCTTGTCTGATAAGCATCTAGCATCACTCCCGCTAGACGAGTTACTCTGCAGTGAGTATAGACTGCTGTGCGAGCTAGAGGGCGTAAGAATTCTGCCACCTGCCGACACGGACTCGGATCGTCGAGCCAGGGGTGACTGGGGTTGGGGTGTAGACCCGTAGGGCTGAGCATTGCTGAAGTCGTATGCCGGAGACAGGTAGAATTTGGCCGCTCTCTGTGTCGACCACGAGTAGGTAGGAGCAGCAAATCCTGGCGACGCCGCCGGTGTACTGGTGGTGGAAGATGACGTGGTTGACGACTCAAAGTCGGAGAGTCTGCAGGATTCGGAGCAGTAGGTGGCACCATCTGTTTGCCTGTCACAGGACAGGCAAAATGAGTGTTCCCAAGCCTGGTCGGAAGACATTGTGTGCTGTTGGCGTTGCCCGGGGCTCCTTCGATATCGTTGATGGATGGGCGCGCGGCTGGACCGATCTACACAGTCGGCAATCCGTCTATGTGTAGGTGTTATATGGTCGTCCAGGTGGTTTGGTTCGGTTTAGTTTTGCAGTGGGACGACTGAGTGTTGCAAAGTGTTCGAGTGGTTGGTCTTGTTCGAGGGGTTTGGTTTGGAGCCTGCCCAATGTCTCGAGAGGACTGTTGAATGTACAGTCACCAGTCAAGCTGATGGGTTCGAAGGCTAGGCTAGGTTCGGAGCAAAGGTGTTCTTTGAAAGGGCAGACGTGCGAGTAAGAGGGAAGAAAAATGTGATCTGGTAGAGGTTGCGTCTTGTGGATGGTCGTGAGAACAGAAACAGACATTGGAGAGGGTGGAGGATGAGAGGTTCATATGTACTGGGCAGTGTTGCTCATGCAGTCGCGGCTGGTTCATTCGCCTTGTTGGTACCTCCTCAGCACTCGTGCGTGCAAATGTACTTCGGACTCTTAACCATGGACCCAGATATGCAAGATTCCCCAAGATGGTGTGCTAGGACCCATAGGCCAAGTGACATGCGAAAAGTGGTCCCACCAAGCTGAGGGGTGTCGTCGAATCGCCAGCAGGGTGTAGATAAGGGCAAATACATACACAGTACCGTAGTAGTGTGCACACTGCAGCTCTCGCGGGCACACTCGGTGGGCTTTTGGACACTGCTGCTGTTCGTCAGCGGGCAGAGAGGGGAGAAGGGGGAGGGGGGTGTCTAACAAGCTGCCAGCCTGCTGGTGCCTGAGACAGTACGTACTCTCGCCCAGGCTCCCTGGCAATTAGGACCTTGATGCTCTCTGCAGAGTCTCCATCCTCGACACCCTGCACGAGTTGGTGCCCCAGTGTTCTCGAGTGGAAACGGGGCCAGGGGTACAAGGTATGAATGAACGGGGGGACACCACCGGCGTGGTGCGTAAAACAGGGCAGCGTCCTCGAGGCCGAAAACTTTTTGCTGATCTCAAAAGGAGGAACCACAGCGTTGGCACGGACTGTTGCCGGAGACTTGAGCTTGGGGATCAGGGTTCTAGGGGCGTATGTGTGTACGTAGTAAATATCATGCATCCCAGTCGTCGCCCGCTCCACCCACAGGGGTGGGGGGAGGGGGGGTGGCCTCGACGACCTACTCCGTACATTTCATGTAGGTCCGTCCTGGGGGAGGTGTGTTCGCATCAGCTCGAGTGGATCATGTTTTAGCTGGCAGAGCAAGGGGGAGGAGACTGAATTGGGTTACACTGGCATCATTCGACAAGGGTCAGGCTAGCGCTCCGGAGACAGACAGAGTCAGGCTTCAGCTTCAGCTTCTGAGCTTGTGTTTATCAAAGTAGATGGAAATAGTGATGTTCACTCGTTGAGCGAATATTGAAAGGGGGCGAATCTTGTGCATGACTGGCGGCGAGTCTCGTCGTTGTTGTCATTATAGTTCGTCGCCGTTTGGGATGTGGTCGAGCGAGATGCAGCTGAGAGCATACGAAGTAACTACTGTGGTACTTTGGGATGAACGGGCCATTAGGGCGTGGGGTGTTTTTTTTTTTATGAGACCATCATCGAGCGACAGACTGGCGCGTACAAAGGTAGTCGTTCCATGGGTTGTGCTACCCTTCATCGGCAAGGTTGCGTTGCAGCTCATGGATGGGATTTGACACTCGGAAGACGTATGATGAAGAACGCTGCCAGTTGCAACTGATGCAGTGTACTGTTATCCCTACGGTACAGTGGCTAGTTGGCTAGTTACAGCGTGCGCCCATGTATGCGCCAATATGCAGCTCACTGGTTCACACGCAAGGCCTTCATTTGAGGGCCAACGCCCATAGGCTGCTGCGTTCATGGTCGGCAACCAAAGCGCAACACCAGCCAGTTCGCCAGGCTAATTGCTGCCGGTCGGGCGTTTCTGGAGACGGCATCGTCGTCCGCTCTTTCATTCGTCGTGGTCCATCTAGCCGAAATGGATCCCTACTACGGACTACTACTACATACTTAGTAACTAACTTATGTACGTGAGGGCCACGGGGGGTGATGTAACGCTGCGGTTTGCATGATTTTTAGCATGCGCGCAGTGAGTGAGTACCAAGTTTTGGTCGGTGACTATGTAACCGTCTATATGCACAATCTGTTGCCGTACGGGTCGTTCTGCAAGCGTGGCCAGTGAACTACCCAGCCCGAGCAGATAACGGCGACATCACGATAGCTGTGAAACACACATGGAGTGGTACAATCCACAGCAAACGTATGCGTCGCTCGTGGACTCGTAATACCCAAAGCAGCAAGACGAGAGACGGCAGCACTAGCAAGGGCTGTTGCCGCAAAATCGTGTGCCTGTCGAATAGCGCGCTTGTCACAGGAGGCACTCGTGGTGTGCTTCGTCCGACTCGATAGGAAACTGTGCCTGGAATTGGCGGAAGGCCACTCGGCTAACGTGGGAACTCGAGGCCGCCGGATTTCCTGAAACGGTCTTCCTCGTCCGTCGAGCTGGCGAATCCAACGAGCGAGCTGTCCATGACGACACCCCCATACCCGTGTCCAAGCCCGTGCCCATGTCGGGAACAAAATCCACTACACCCTTGAGGAATGTACTGTGTATGTGTGTATGTGTGTATGTGTGTATGTGTGTATGTGTGCGTGTGTGCATGTGTGCGTGTGTGCGTTTGTGTGCGTGTGTGTATGTGAACCGAAGCACGAGTCGTCGAATCGACCCCCAGTACTCCGTATCCGTCCTTGGTAGTAAAGTAACTCGGACTCAACAGCAGTGCCGCAAATCACCGAGTGAGCAAATACTCTACTTCGCAGTACCGTGCTGTGACGATACGACCTGATCCACAGCCCCGACGCACCCGACACCACGCCGTAACCACCCTGGGTTAGGAAGTATTTCGAGTCACCTGTGTCACCCCAGACTCAGGTAGCCGCTCTCCACCTGAGCGGCTGCGCTAACACGGAAAGCTGCTAGTGCTGTGTCGCCATGCCCGATTTGATTCTTCCTGCATCTCATCACGCTCACGACACGGCCGGGGGGGTAGGGGGGTAGGTAGAGGCGCTCCTGCAAGAGGCGCCATCGACAACCATTCATCACCAAGATCCGGATGGCGAACCATTGCGAACAGACTGATGGCTATCGCGACTATTGCGGCCTATCATAGTGTCCTGTGTCACTTCATCCCGACTCCTCTAGCCCGGCATGGTCCAGCCTTAGCCTCGAGTAGCTTCGCCACCTGACCACTTGTACCCCAACCCTTTCGGATGATCGTCAATACCATTGTCGATGCATCGCGGGGACTCTAGCAGGTTGCGGAGACTAGCAGACGACTCATGCGGCTGCTCATTACACCACTGTGCACTAGCACCGCAGATGGGAAGATGTGATGGAGGCCCGAGGGTGAAGATGACGATCCGGCCTGCCACCCTCACTTCCCTCTTACATCAGTGGGCATATATCTGCAGCCCCAGACCCCCAGACTGGCTAGGTAATCGACTAGCAGGTAGTTACAGTACCAACCAAGCCGTGCCGGTTGTTCCACCAAAACCATCAAACAGTGTACTGTGTAACTGGGGGGGGCAAGAGCAGGAGGAGGAGGCAGTGCACATGAGGCAGCTTCAGCCAGTGAGCAACCTTCCTAGGGCCGATCCGTCGTCAGCGTCGTCGTGTATGAGCTGATAAGAGGCTGTCGCGGCTGCTGAAATCCCTCCCTTGGCTGTATGGAACTGCTTCGCTATGACGAGCTTCCATCTTCCCATCCCCGTACAGACCCGTACAAACCCCCGGGCATGAACCGCATGCCAAACACGGCAGCACGCAATACCACCGTCGTGTTGGGCTATCAAACCCCAGAGATAACCGTTTCGTCCAATAGGCGTCTGATCGTCGACCATCTTGGCATCTCCACGACTTGACCTGACGATAAGCGAACTCGCCTACCGTAGCGGCCGAGTCCAAAACGAGACGGACGATCCGTACCACCACCGGTATTCCGCACTATCACGGGGTATGAGCAACTGACGCGGGGTCACTTCAGCGTCAGTGTCATCATGGGTGAGCGGTACGTGGTAACCGCTGTACTCTGTAAATAGTATAAAAAATACTACATACTTGCAGGTTTACGGAGGAGTACTGGTCGCCATGCCATCTCGGGGTTTGCGCGCCAAGCACGGATACTTCGGGAAGTATCAAATGCTGTTTGAGCCGTTCTCATTGCTAGACATCATCAACCACCGCAATGCCACTCGACTGGCGGAGACGACTAACTTATCGGTAACTCTGCTTCCCTCTGCATGGCCATATCAGAACTACCATGTATATCAGCGGGATCTCGATAACGTGGCTCCCCCGTTGCAAGCACAACCATCTGCCGGGGTGACAACGCTTTAAAATTGCTGGCGATTGGTCTTTGACGGCCGAGGATGCTCGAGTCATGGGAGTGCAGACGATGCAAGCGACGGATAATTTGCAAGCACACATGTACTCCGTAAAACTAGCCGCATACACACACCCCTTGCCCCTGCCACTAACGTTATACTAGTGAATAAGAAGAGAACAGCGCCGCTAGATAGTAGTTAACCCATGATTCAGGGATAACGACGTAGTTAGCGTTCATGGGTGTAGGCTCGCTATATCACGAATC
Organism: Arthrinium puccinioides; assembly: GCA_022414665.1. Taxonomy (NCBI): domain Eukaryota; kingdom Fungi; phylum Ascomycota; class Sordariomycetes; order Amphisphaeriales; family Apiosporaceae; genus Arthrinium; species Arthrinium puccinioides. Next base: position 2,746,930 of record JAIUNF010000005.1, read on the forward strand.
CTCGACGATGGTATTATCATGGCCCTGTCGTAATCGCTTAGCGAGAAGCTTACATGACCTAGTCTTGCTGCGGCTCAATCTCTCTTCTGCATCAGGAATACTGCTGACTTGCGGTGAGGTAGAAAATCATGGCGGCTTATGGCAACGTGTGTGTGTGTGTGTAAGTGTGTGTGTCAGCAGCATCCATCCGCAACGCAAGCACTTCCGGTACCGTACTTATTTTTTGCAATCGAGGTCCCTACTCACAAGCGCCATATAAAGTAACTTACTAACGAGTTAACTAGGTAAGATCTTGGATAAAGGATATACCTCTACCCTTAGCAGCATGGCTATCGCCAGCGGCCCGCAGCGTAATCAAAACATGGGCAGGGGGTCCTTTCACAGAGTATGCCCGCTTGGCACGTTTTATCCTCGGCAATTTTGTCGAGACACTGCACAGGCGAGCAAGTGTGAGCCTTTGAAGGGCGAATGCATGCCAAACGTGTGTGAGGTTGACATTCTAATCTTGAGAATGCCCCGTTGAGTGTTACCTATTCAGGTGGATGACATGACAGCCGCAACCGAGACGGGGTGAAGTCACATGTTTTGACAGATATGCGGTGATACAGTAAGCACGACTGAATGCTGCCCATATCCAGGGGGGGCTGTCAGGGGGGCGCGCTGTCAGGGTCGTGCCTCGACAGATTCGTCTAGGGCTGATGCCCGTCTCGTGTAAGTTGATAGTTAACTTAGGTACTATCAACAGTTGATTGTTCGTCCTCGAGTACTCCGTACAGACAGCTCAGCTTATCACAGGGTACAACTTATTGATGCAAGTGGGCCGACCAGGTTGGAGTCTCTGTGCTTTCGGCATTGGTACCTGCCATCAGATAAGCATCGTCGCTACGATTGTAATAGGTCCCCAAACGATGGTAACTCGCAAGGGGGGTGAGTTTAGGCCAAGGTAGTCAGTCAGTCATATCTTTCCTGCCTCGCATTTGGAGCCACTCACAGCACCTGGGTCCTTTTACTAGGGCATCCAAGGGAACAGACACCCTGGACAACGACAGCAATAACCCTAGCTGACGATCAAAGAGCCCCTCTCAGCCGCAAATCGAGACATAAATCCGAAGCAGGATCCCTTTCCACAGCAATGTTGCAACCTTAAATCGCAATCTACCCACGTGGACTCGTCGCGGGTGATGAGGCAGCCGAATGCAGAGTAGGCGGCCTACCGCCGTCGTGGACTCTGTACCCGAGCAAAGGTACGCCGCCAGAAAGAGTTTCTTCTTCGGAGCCGGCCGGTTGTTGTTTATAGCACCTACTCCAGTATCATGATCATGATCATGATCATGATGTGGAGGAGAGTCAGAGTTAACTCTACATACCAGAAAAGACAGACAGACATCTTTAGCCGGGCGGGCTCCAAGGCCATGGATTGCTCACTCATCAACAAGGGTCCCGTCCCTGTGCGAGTCCCAGCAACGCGGTGCACAGTCGTTATGAGGAAACAAAAGGTGCCGCCGATTGCTACCGGCACGCCGTAAATCCGACTACAGCTGACCCGCAGCAAGCATAACGGAATCCATGCCAGCTGCCTACTTCATGTTACGAAGTATCTACCGGTACGGAATCTCGCTCATTTTCGCTGCCCCCATCAGCGTAAGATGAAGACGTGATCTCGCGCAAATGATGGGCGAGATGGACCGGGTCAGGGAGCTGTGCCTCATCTGGGTTGGTATTTCGATCGCTTTAGCAATATTTCCTACCGCGGACTTCTTTGCTCGGGGTCGAGAACCAAGTAACGTAGCAGGACTGGTAGAGACGATGATATGATACGGGCCAAGGGTCTGGTGCCTTGGCAGTCAGCAGCGCTTCAGGGGGTCCCTGGACTGTATTTTGAGAACACGGAACATTTGCCAGTCGAGGCGAGGGCGTCGCCGCCTTTCCCTTGGAAGCGAGCACCGTCCTGGTCTCAATCATGACAATTACAGTTGAAACTGTTCTGGCCCATAGCCTTTCAGCGCTTGCGTATCAAGAAAAGGACGAACCATGTTCAACCCCGCGTTCGAGATCTTGGCACTCTGCTGTGTCGATGTGCTCTTGTCCAGGATACCCCTGAGTACGCCAGGGTGATAATACTCGCTACCAAACACCGCAGGGCCAGAAAAGGAAAAGGAATGAAAAACGAGTGTGGCGGGCTGAGACACGACTGCATTCTGCATGTAAGACAGGCAGTAAGTTGTGAGGAAGGGCAGCTGACCTCGTCTGGGGGCCGCTTGCCAATGTATTCTCGGCGTACGCAGTCGTTATAGATCTCACAATGGCGCCTGAGTTTTGCGGCATCACCCCAACGTGACCCGTTAGACTCTAGAGAGGAGAGTCGAGACGACTCCCACAGCAAGGATCACCACCACGGCTGCTCCTGCACGCAGCACCAGGCTGCACGTAATCCCATTCAAGCGACTGTGTTTGTACCGTTATCTGTCCTTCGGCTGAGCCTGCCAGAGTCAGGGGGTGGACGGATGGTACCTTTCATCGGGGTTCGTGGGTGGCTTGCATTAGGTACTGTGTATCCGTACGTTACTTGCCTACTCCGTATTTTGGTAGGTATGCGAGACTGGCAGCAAGTGTTATTAGAGATGATGAAACGTAGGGAATGTCACATCCACGTGGTTTCTCACCATGACTGTACGGACGGATGTCGTTGATGCCAGCGTCACCAACAAGCCTACATAACTTGGTAACTACACGATATCCGTACTAACCAACTACGTTAGTTGACTAGTTGGTAATGATCGTCGTCGTCAATGCACGCACTCCTTGCAACGTGCCTGCCTGTCCCAGATGGGCGTCTTGTTTCGTTCGATTCACTCACTCGTCAAATCTCCAAAGGCTTGTCGGCACTTGTCAATGAAGCTCATGGAATAAGAAAGTGCCGCGATCGTCAAACCCATGACACGCCCCATTTGATTCGCCGCATGTCGCTTTTTCACCCCTTGTACGTAGCAGTACGTGGGTGGCCGAAAGTGACCTTGCGCGTTGCACACACGGCAAACGCAGAGTCCTTCCTTCCTCTTGCTTTCGCGGCCAGGCCCCAGGCCCCAGGCCGCAGTCCGCACAGCAGTCAGTAGTTGCCCGCACCGAATGCCTCCAGTGCTCCAAGTTCCAAGCGGGCCAAGTCAACTAATAACTTACCCATGTCGGAGATTCGAGGCAATCTATTGGGCCTGCACCGCGTGCCGATCTCTGTATCAAGCCCGTTCTGGCAGCAGATGGCGATGATGTAAGGTCGACGGCTAGCAGCTGACGACTACTTTCGAGTCTCGACACCCTCCAGGAGATTAAACCCCAGCTCGCACCGATCATATGGTGTGCCTTGCTCTAGTTCGCGACCCTCGCACCTGGAGAGAGAGACCCCCTGGTCTGGCCCGGGGCCTGGCAAAAGTTCCTGCAGCGTCCGACATGATGTTTGCTACGTTCTCGTCCGCCACTGGTGGAGACCAAGTCTGTTTTCGGCGAGGTGGCAGTGGCCACTGAGTCTGCACCCTGCGACTACTTGGTATCATTAGTAGGCACTTGGCATTGTAGAAGTAAGTTACGACGTACGAAGGAACTACTGTGTACCGTGTACTGGGTGGGTAAGCAGCTGCCTGTCGTACCGAGTACGCCGTACGGAGTAACTACGGAGTACGGATACACAGTACATCCGTAGCGTTTTGAGAGACAACGGAGGCGCATCGACGAGGTTGGCCCGGACCTGCCTGAACCTCGTCCTCACCTTCAACTCGCCAACTACTGCAGTAGTTACATAAGTTAGCAGTCAGCTAACTAGTCAACCTACTCATACCACAAACCAACTCAACATTGCCGGCTTCTACCCCGCACCGTGTGGAACAGTCGTTGGAACTTGGGGGTGTTGTGATATGTGACATGTCCTGAGCAGCCGGGCTCGACGCCGTTGATAGGGCGCAACACAGACTTCTTGGAACATCAATCTCGGAGACTTCCAAGTGCCCTCCACCCCCCTGGTCCCTTTGCCTCGTCGCCCGGATTTGCGCTAACTATCCGTACTTCGACTTGAGTCGCTTGTATCCGTAACTATCCGAGCATTCAATCTCCAAGGGTTGCATCTGGGCCAGTCTGTGGGCGCGAGGGGACGCCCCATGGAGGCTGGCTGACGCTCAATGAGACCAGGGGGAGGGGGGTGGTAGTCAACTGCTGCGCCGGTCCAGGATTCGTCGTCCTTCAGCCCCTCGGCTTTTGGTGAGCATACTTAGTATGCTCCTCCGATGGCATTTGCGGAAGATTGGCGGACATTCTTTCCCAGGCTTGCCAGGCTTGCTTGTAGCTTCCAGACCCAGCCTGGGACCCTGGCAAGCGGTATCGTTGCCGGCGTAACGCCATCAGCGCCGACCACAATATGTTCCAAAGTAGGATGGTCGCATAATAAGACCATCCATTGTTGCATCCGAGGCAAATCTCGTTCCGTGCGAAGGCGGAGGGGGGCGTGGGGGGGTGGTGGTTCAGCGCCTCCACTCCGAAAAGGAAGAACAACATATGATATTACCTTTCGAGGCGGGTGAGAAGGGGCGTTGCGATGCCACTCCAGTTCGAGCATGCTTCACTGGACCAACGTTATCTCCGTGCCGGTAGTTGTTAGTTCGTTTGTTGACTTGGACGGGCAAGGTCACGCGATTACCACCACGCAATCACTCGTCATATCAGCGTCATCTAACTTACCATATGCGAGATACTAACTAGCCAGGTACGACGGCTGTCACTACGGTCCTTCGGGGTGTCAACACGCGTACAGCACATACGAACAATGCTGGACGTTCAATCAGATAATACTTGGCAGGATTGCGTTAAGCTGATGCGCGGTATGCCTTCCTATTCTAGCGAACACCTTCTGCAAATTTCCAGTGCTGGCAAACTGGGTAGAGTTCCAGTTGAAAGAACATCTTGACTCACGCACGACGACACATACGGCATCATCACTGCGAAGAAATCGCAGGGTAAAACTAAAGTATTGGTGAGTGAGCTGAGAACGGATTACCGGGAGACCGAGGGCATCTTCGGATCGGAACATGTGAGACGGCCTGATGGGTTTCCATTGGCATCAACGGCAGAATGGCCACTCGATCGTCCTGTTCATCCCTCAGCTTCTACTCTCGGCCTTTCTGCGTCACATCACTCAAGAAGCTGACTAGCAAGGCGTTGATCGAGTAGCCGAGATAAGAAGACCTTGCCAGTTCAGTATGCCGGGCTAGACAGTCTTCATGCTAGTCTTTGTACAATGTAATGATCGCTCCTAATTTGGGCTTCCCGACGTCCTTGGCCTTGTGAAGCTGGATATTCGAGGCGCTCGTATCATCTGCGAGATTCGTACCACTATGTGACGCCGATGAGGCAGCAGATACTCTCGAGGAATGAGAACCTATAAGCATTCATGGCATACTCCGTATTGGTAACCGACTGTGTAAATAGTGCCGATTTCTTTCTCACGATTCCCAGTCTGCCATTTAATAGAATAGTGCCGTTGAATAGAACAGACTCCCACTGTCAGAGACCGGGCGATAACCATGGCTCAGGAGAAATAGCCGTTACATAAACAAGACCCCCCCCGACTTATGAAGTTATTGAACGGACTTTTGCGAAAGAATGCGGTTAGAAGGTGACTGAGAAGAGCCGTTCTTTGAATCACAACACACACGCACAAAGCCATACGCATTTGAGATGCGTTGAAACTCATCAGAGTCTGTAGCAACCGCAATTTTCGGTGCTACAAGGTCTCGGAATCGGACGATTATCACAGTGTTGTTAGAGGAGGGAATCGTACTTTTCGAGATTCTGTACGCTCCAGCCGGACACGACACCTGTAGCCGAGTCAGGCGTAAGTTGATATAGTAAGTCCATTATTTGTTTGGGCCATCTGCCCTGAAAACGGTAGTTTGGCCATGAGAGCGGGTAATCCTCGCCCGAAAATGGCAAGGCACTGACTGTGTCCTTTACGAGCATGGGGCATATCAAAGTCCTACTGTTATGCCACAGCTTCCCATCCGCCGAGAGCATGTCATCACGTCCAAATCAGCTGCCAGCTTGTCCTCATACTCGCTACATGGAGACACAGTGTCCACGCCAGAAGACGAACAAGAGCAGTCGCTAGAACGAGACACACAAGTTGCATAGCTTCATCAAGCAGAGTCGACCGGAAGACTGCGCCAGAATTGGCCATATTCAAGCCTGCCCGGCCGTAAGGAATACAGACAGCGTCGACTATCAGTGAAGGAGGACGGTCGAGAGAACAGCAGCCAGTGTTCCTTGAGGCTTGAACTGCCGCCCGGATGGGCCGCAAACCCCGTCTCAACAGCCTATTCTTCCGGGCAGGACTGTCAGCGAAGACGCGATTCGTATCAGCTCAACGCTTCTGTTGCCGGTCTTTTTCCTCAAATCCTCATCGGGGGGTGGGTGAGAAGCTTGGATTGGTGGATGACTGGTACGTTTTGAGCCAAGGTGCCCACCACGAAGCGAGACAGTGATGCCAGAATGATGCAGAATCAATGCGATTCCGCCGGGACGATTGGTTCTTGGTGTTACGTGATCGTGGTCAAGCCCGAGTATATATACCGTGTAAATACTTGCTAGTTAACTAATGACGGAGTACTCCGTATCCGTCGTTATGTAAGTATCCGCATCTTGACAGGTAACTACCGGCCCCACTGCTCTCCCTCCGTGGCTGCCAATCAATCAATCTCGTGGCCGGAAATACCCGAACTCCTGGGACAGAAAGCTTAGACAACACGGTTCAGCTGTTTTTCCCGTTGATGATAGCATCGTGCAGCGCATCCAGTAACCGTAAACCGCCCCCATCGCAACATTTGGGCTTTCTTTGTTAGACATCACTCTCCCCTCTATCCTAGGCCTTCGACCCCTCCTCCCTCCCCCCAAGTCCGCCATCACATTGATCTTTCGTTCGTCAGGCACAGCTAGCCTCCCTCCCTGCAAAATGTTCAAGCTCGCCCGTGGCAGAGCTGCCGCATCGGCTCTCCGATCAGTCAAGGTGAATACTCGAGTGCCATACGAAACAGAGTTTCGCCGTCAAACTTCCAGCCCAGAGGCTAACCGCTCATGCGACAACCGCAGCCCCAGGCTTCCTCCAGATTCCCCGGCCTTGTCCAGCAGCAGCAGCAGCAGCGCCGGAACCTGAGCATACACGAATATCGCTCAGCCGACCTCTTGCGCCAGTACGGCATCGGTGTCCCCAAGGGCGAGAATGCATTCTCGGGCGCCGAGGCCGAGAAGATCGCAAAGTCCATCGGCAACGATGATATGGTCATCAAGGCCCAGGTCCTGGCTGGAGGACGAGGAAAGGGCAGCTTCGATAACGGTCTGAAGGGCGGCGTGCGCGTCATCTACTCGCCCACCGAGGCCAAGATGTTCGCCGAACAGATGATCGGCCACAAGCTCATGACCAAGCAGACTGGACCGGGGGCCGCCTCTGCAGCTCCGTCTACATCTGCGAGCGCAAGTTCGCCCGCCGCGAGTTCTACCTGGCCATCCTGATGGACCGCGCCTCCCAGGGCCCCGTCATCGTGTCCTCGTCGCAGGGCGGCATGGACATTGAGGGTGTCGCCAAGGAGAACCCCGAAGCCATCCACACCACCTACGTCGACATCAACGTCGGCGTGACGGACCAGATGGCCCGCGAGATTGCCGCCAAGCTCGGCTTCAGCGAGCAGTGCATCGAAGACGCCAAGGACACCATCCAGAAGCTCTACAAGGTCTTCCGCGAGAAGGATGCCACCCAGATCGAGATCAACCCTCTCTCCGAGACCTCGGACCACCAGGTCCTGTGCATGGACGCCAAGTTCGGCTTCGACGACAATGCCGAGTTCCGCCAAAAGGACATCTTCGAGTGGAGAGACACCACCCAGGAGGATGCTGAGGAGGTCCGCGCCGCCGAGTCTGGCCTCAACTTTATCAAGCTCGACGGTGACATTGGCTGCCTCGTCAACGGTGCCGGTCTCGCCATGGCCACCATGGATATCATCAAGCTGAACGGCGGCCAGCCTGCCAACTTCCTCGACGTCGGTGGCGGTGCCACCCCTGCCGCCATCAAGGAGGCCTTCGAGCTCATCACCAGCGACCCCAAGGTCACGGCCATCTTCGTCAACATCTTTGGTGGTATCGTGCGGTGCGACGCCATTGCCCAGGGTCTCGTCAACACGGTCCAGGCCATGGACCTCAAGATCCCCATCATTGCCCGTCTGCAGGGAACCAACATGGAGGCGGCCCACAAGGTCCTGAACGAGTCCGGCATGAAGATCTTTTCCATTGACGACCTCCAGAGCGCCGCCGAGCGCGCGGTGCAGCTCTCCAAGGTTGTGAAGATGGGTAAGCGGCATATCACGCAGACGCGCACATGGTTCAATAAAGCTAACACACTTGGCAGCTCGCGAGATTGACGTTGGCGTGGAGTTCAGCTTGGGTATCTAAGGATGGCATGGTAGACTGGCATTCACTGTACTAACTTTTTCAGAATCGAACCCGAGTGTGCGATAGGAATGGTTGTGGGATAGAGTTGGGCGGCTAATGGCTGATTACGTCGCATCTGGTTTCCTTGTCGCAGTTGTTCGCGAATGAATTGTATCCAATACCCGACGTACGCTGACCACCGTCCCAGCCGGCGGGGAGGGGGGCAAAGGTGATGATTATGATCAAGGTGAGAGGCACGACTTCGTCCGAACTTGCCGTCGAAGCGATCCGTAGCAATCCTCGCATCTTGTGGCCCATTTTCCGATAAACACACGTGAAGCTCTCGTGATGACCCTTCCGATTCCTCATGAGCATGAGCACTGACAAAGTTGAGGCACCGCCCAGCTCCGGTATTGCTTCACCAACGCGTATTGCATCTCGACCACTTCGCCATCCTGCAGGAAACCCGCACGGCGCAACACATGGCCAGCGACGTCCACGATGGCGAGCACCAACGCGCAGAAGATGGCAAAGAGGACGACGAGTTCGTAAAACCGGTCCACGGCCGCACTGGTCGCAACCAACACGTTGCCCCAGCAGCGCTTCATCACCTTTCCCATCCGTTCCAATCGGTCCATTCGTTCCGCGGTTTGCTGTTGGAACGTGGCGAGCGTTACCTCCGCTGCCAGTCGGAGAAGCTCCATCTGGTGTGGCGGCTCGATCGCAGGCTCCGGGACGATGACGGGCGGGGGCTTCGCCGCGTACCAGTTCATCTGGCGGTCCTGACAGGCTTTCTCGTGGGCCTCGTGTGCACGATCAGCCTCGGTCTTGCGGTAGGGGGGTGGCACCGGCTGTCTGCAAGCTCGGTAGGCGGCGAAGGGTCTCCTGATGGGGTCGATGCACAGTTGGTCGCCGTAAATTGACTCGGGATACGTTGGCCACTCGTTGACGAGGGCGGTGCCGGTGGATGATGAGTAGGCCATCTTGGGCAAAGTCGGATAGTATAGAATGTATAGCTGGCTTTATTTTCGTTCCGCTCAAGGCAATATTGGCGGCTTTGGTTATTGTCGAAGCCTTCGCGAGAGAAAGGACGAAGGAAAAGCCGGCCGCCTAAAAGGCTGGTGCAATGAATGAAGGCAGACTACTGCGAATTGGCTCCTAAGTTGCCCTTTGAAGTCGAGGCAAGCAAAAGCAGGGCTTTGGATGCCTTACTCAAGGGTAGACAAGGTATCCTTTATTCTCTTCTCAAGTCCCGACAGCTGCGGTAGCAACCTATCATTGTCAAAGACTTGGTTTGCGGTAATGGATACAGAGCAGTCTTTCATATTCAGTTGGAACTCTGGCTCTGGCAACTGCTGGATAAACACAGGTCGCAGCTGGTTCCCAATGCTTCCAGATGCTGTGCTCCTTCTCAAAGAGTGGCAACTCTGCCGTCTAGGAGTCACCTCGAAGAGATTTGCGTTTATGTTCACTCGGCCATTCACATGGTCTGGACTGTTCCATTATCATCTTTGACGATACTTTTGATAAGCAGAAATGGATGGAAAGCTGTATCCGTATACTGTGGTCGTGCTCAGTAACGAATGACTGATGTTTGATGAAGATTTTCTTAGGCCCGATGTTGCTACAACGCTATCGATTTCTACTATTCGTTTCTGTATGAAATAGATATCGATATTTGACGGCATGATAGTATGATTATCCAACCAACCCAAGGGGACGGGTTTCTTCATCTTTTCGACACTTACTCATTCTGGTGGTGTCCTGCAACACCTTGAAGAGTGCATCGTCGACTAGGGCTGCCGAGAGCCATGGCAACGATATGCCGGAGGTGGACGGTTGGATCACACAACGTCCGATGGCATTACCTGTACCAAGCAAGGTCCAAAGGGGCTCCACGAGTTAGTAGCATCTCCGACCATCACGAGGAGGCCAGCTGCTGCAGCCAAGCCTCATCCTTTCGTCCACGACCGATAAGCGTCGTCTAGAACACCTTGGCGCAGGATGACAGGAGGGATGGCCTCGCGCATATATATCCGGCCTCATCCTCGCACCGTCTCGTGACTCTCGTCCATCCCATGTATTGTTCAGAGTCTTCGCTCTGCAAAGCCGGGCTTTGGCGGCGCATCGGCGTATTCCATCCACCTACTCGGGTAACGTCCTATGTGACTGCTGTAGCACAGCACACGCCCTCACTTTGATCCCCTGACTAGACCAGGGTGACGGTACGAGAACGATAGAACCACTCCCGTCGGGTCCTCGGAAAGCATGTCTTCAAGGTCTCAACTGCGGCTATGGTGGGCATCTCAAATTGAACGTGGGACAAAGTCCACAGCGGGCTCTCCCATGTGCCCCTGCGCGACTTGCTACAACGGCATGGGCCATTCTATCGTAGGTCGAAAGCAGGGAATGAGGTAGAGTCCAGATGTCCGACAGGAGGCTGACCAGTCACAGACGAGACCGAAGCAGATCCCAGGATTCCAACTGGTGGGGGCATCAGGATCTGACAAGAAGATGAGCACCACGGCAGAGAGACGGCGACGGCTCAGCATAGTCAGCACGGCTTCAGACATGGTACCTCTCCGCCTGGCTGCTCAGATTCCCGCGCGGACGAGTCGGGAAGAATTGCAGTTGGTCTAGCGGTCACAAAGACGCCTATCAAGGAAACTGCCCCGGCCACAAGGTTGGAATAAGCCGCACGTTGAATGTAAATGGCGCGCTGCATATAGTCAGGGACCAGTCACTAGGTTGCTTTACTCGGTACTTTACTCTGTACTTTACCCGATGCTTTACTCGTGTTGACGGGAAGCAAGACAATACCTACCTCCTACCTTCCTTGGATACACAGTACTTGCCGCCTGAGGTGGGCAAGCACCTGCATGATGCGAGGTCAGATATGATTGTACGTTCAGTAACACATGTTATATACTACGGCAGTAGCTATCGACCTTTTAGATGAGTATTCAGCGAGCGCACCTTCCCTTTACTTCCGATGCGCTCTACGCCATGAGGGATCTTGGAAGCGTTTGGTAATTCGCATGCTAGTCTCTCCCCAAAGCACGACTGAAGTACGCTAATAACTGGCATAACATCTACATCATGGTGTCTTTCTGCAGATATATACGTTAGAACTGTATATTCAGTGCTACTCAGAACGTATAGACCTATAGTTCTCCCAGAACAGTTTCTTCCAGGCATCTGCAACTTCCGGGAACCCGTCCTCTGCTAATCGAAGCTGAACTCGCTCTCTCCAATCCTTACTTCTACCCACGTCCTCGCCAGCAAAGTCAAAGTTCATGGCGCCACAAACGCAGAATTTGGTCCTGACCCATGTCTTGGGAACAAATCCGGTCACTTCCCAATCAATAACACCAACTTTATAGCCGTTGCTGAGATCCACGAGGACATTTGTAGGCCCCATATCGCAGTGGTACAGCACAAATGCGTCGTCAGTATCCATCCCAATCTCTCTACAACAAGTAACTAACGCCTCGTGCGAATACTGTTTAGTAGGTACGAAAGGAGTTATCCAGCTTTCCGATAGTTCACTACCGTCGATACCACAGATCGTGCCGTTCTCCTTCCGAGCGAGCTCTTTGCAAGTATCTACGACTTGATCGACGCACGCCTGCTTGGCGGCCTCGTCCATGGCCGGCCACGCGTTCTCTAGCGTCTCTCCTGGTACCCGAGTTGTAATAAGATAGTACCGCATGCCGAACTCGTTATGATATAAGACGCGCGGAATCGAAGAGGTTAACGCAAGGCCGTTAGCCGGGTTATTAAGGTAGTCCAGGGTTATATGTTCGCGGGTCCTTTCTGGGTAGGACTGCTTCTGCACTTTCAGGAAAGCATCGCCGATTCTCCAGGCCGCGTTAGCGTCACCTGCATCGTGCGATAGTTTTATCGGGCTCGCGAGGGAGAGAGGGCGAGTTTGCGGCCGTGATTGTTTGACTTCCATCTCGGAAATGGTGTAGAACGCATTTACGCCATCACTCCAGAATGGCACCGATAACGGCGTTGTAGGCTGTAGAGAGAGGATAAGTCTATCTCCAATAAGCCAAGAATTGTCGTCAATCTCGCGAATGGAATCCCTAACTGGTCTAGGGGAGGGGATATCCGCCAGTGAAGGGTGATCCATCGGAGCGAGCGAGTACGAGAAACTAAAGGGATGCTTCAGCTTTCAGATTCGTCGCTGCGAATAGGCCAGCCGCCAACATGCGTGCCTCCGGCCCCCGGGAGTGCTATAGAGTACGTACAGTACGACAGGGAAAGTATCCCAACGAATGGGGCCGAGTCCGACGTTTCGCCGGCACTGGCTGATGAGAAACCAATAAGATCACATCCCTCTCGCCGGTACATACTACCTGCAAGTTGACGTTGACCAATACCGCATCTACCCATTCGTCATTATTTTAGCTAATCCGATCTTCATCTCGACAGACTTCGTCGCACAGGTTCTTATAGTTCTTATACGCACAAGTCAAACTATTTTAGTGAGAATCTGGCGCAAGTCTTTGTACGTGTGAGCTTTCCAATACCTGTCATCAGGAAGGGGACACGACTCTTGCTTTATTCGAGAGCCGTCGTATATCGATCCAGACTCGAGTATGGCTCGAAACGTCGATCCCGCCATCACCGAGGCTCTGGGTCTTGTTGACCCTGCAGACGCAAAGATCACATCCCACGGAGGACAAGGCTTTTCATCCACCTTTAAGCTCTCGTGCACATTGAACGGCCAGGAAAAGAACTACTTCGTCAAGACAGGGATAGGGGCCGCCGCGGAGCTCATGTTCGAGGGTAAGTAGGATGTTGTCTGTAATCAGAGGGCCAGGGGCTCGACGTCACAATGGCACTGACGCCCTGCAGGTGAGCATGCGTCGCTGAATGCCATCAATTCGGCGGTACCCAACTTCTGCCCCAGGTCCTACGCTCATGGACCCCTCAAAGAGTCCGGGAGGTTCTTCATGGCCACAGACTTCCTTGCACTGGGATCATCAACACCTGGCGGCTCGGGCAAGTCTTTTGCTCAGAAACTGGCCAGGTTGCACACAACTCCCGCCCCCGTCCAGGATGGCCATGACCAACCCATGTTTGGGTTTCCTGTCACGACGTGCTGTGGTTCGACGCCTCAGGACAACTCTTGGAAATCGTCATGGGCCGAGTTCTACGCAGACAATCGGCTACGAGGCATACTCCAAGCCGGTACCGAGTCGAATGGGCCAGATCGGGAAATCTCGGACGCAGTCGAGAATATTGCGACTGTCGTCGTCCCACGCCTCCTGGGCCATCACAATTTAAGCGGTGTTGTTCCCGTCCTCATCCACGGCGATCTGTGGAGTGGGAACCACGGCCGTGGCCAGATGAATGGCCGAGGTGGCTCCGAAGAGGTTGTGTTTGATGCCTCCTCCGTCTATGGACACTCGGAGTATGAGCTCGGGGCCATGAAGATGTTTGGTGGCTTCGGCGGCGCACTGAATGAATACCACCAACTTGTCCCCAAGTCGGAACCCGTGGAGGAATACGAAGATCGGGTAGCATTATATGAGCTGTGAGTGACCTCATTCATGGACCGTTGTTGCCCGGGTTCAACTAACAAAGACACAGGTATCACCATCTCAACCACTGGACGATGTTTGGGGGTGGGTATAGGAGTAGTGCCATGTCGATGATGAAGAAGCTCATCTCAAAGTATGGCTGACGGTCTGATTATTGATGTGTTCGAGCTGAACTTGGGCTTTATCCGGATGGACACTGTTCGGGCATGTCGAAGTGTGCCGTATGTCTGCAGCATACAATCGTCGTCTGCTTCTGCTTATAACATGGTAGTGCATCAAGCGGAGAGAACAAAGGTGGAGATATAATAATACAACATGTAAGCATGCCTAGTATTCGAGCTATATACTCTATATTCGTCTCTCTGTTGCAAAGACTCATGTATGTACCTTGCACCCGGCACCCGCCCGACTACTTGTAGGCGACGAAAGAAATGGGAGTGCGAGTAGGTACAGGCTGTAAGAGGGTAAACCGTAAGACTTAAGTAAGCTAAGTAAGTACCCTCTTGGTGGGTCTCAAGACACACTACTGTTACCTTATTGCTAGTTGTTAAGTAAACTTATGTGTCAGGTCGGGGGCCTTGGCAACAAACCCCCCCTTTGAATCTGATAAGACCGTCCTCATTATACTCGTCAACTACAGGTTTCAGATTGTCATCGACTAGAGTTGCGATCGCGTGAATAGACCACGCCCGCCTTCATCATGGAAGACAGGAAAGCTGTCACGGTGGGCATCAGCGGTGCGTCATCCAGCGGCAAGACAACGCTCGCACGCCTGCTCCGCGACGTTTTCCCCAACACCTTTATCCTGCACCAAGATGATTTTTACCGGCCCGAGTCCGAGTAGGTTGTCGACCTCCTTTTTTATTTTTTTCTTCTTTTTAATTTTTTTATTTTTTTTAGAGAGAGGGAGAGATCCCGCGACCCCGTTCATCCCCCGGGCTTACAGCTCACTGACGAAATCTCTGCTTCACCCCGCAGACTTCCGACAAAGGACGGGCTTCTGGACTGGGACTGCGCCGAGGCCCTGAACATTCCGGATATGGCCCGGGCACTGGCGTACATTCGAGCCGAGGGCACATTTCCGGTGAGTTGTCCGTGTCTCGCAATCCTGCATCTTACCCCCCCTCTAAAGAAGCTACCCCAAGCGCGGCTGACCCTCACGTCCCAACTAGCCGTTTGTCGACTCCAAGGAGGACCAGAATTCCGTGGGAAAGTGCCCCGTCTCCGACGCCAAGATTGACGAGATGAGGTCCAAGGTCGCGGCGTGGACGCAGCCCGGCAGTCCGGGCTACGACGTCCTGGGACAAGGAGGACATGGACAAGGCGGGCTCAGGGTGTGTTTGTTCGACGGCTTCCTGCTGTACGCAAAGGACATGCAGAATGTCATGGATCAGCTGGACGTCAAGCTGTTTCTGCGCGTGAGCAAGGCCAAGGCGACGCACAGGCGCGAGGCCAGGGATGGCTACGTGACCCTCGAGGGCTTCTGGACCGATCCGCCCGGCTACGTCGAGAAGATTGTCTGGCCCAACTACGTCGAGTCGCATGCCTGGCTCTTCGAGAACGGAGACGTCGAGGGTGAACTGCGGAAAGAGGTGCTTGAGGAGAAGAAGATCCTCACGCAAATCGATCAGGGCGTGGATGTCGACATGGAGAAGACGTTTGAGTGGACCGTGGACACGCTGATGGCGCAGCTTGAGAACTTCAGGCCGCATACTTAGTCTGCATATTGACCGTGCAAACTCATTTGAGCCTGGACTATTTGCTAAGTGACTATCGCGCTGCAACAAGATGAGACGTTCCAAACCAATCCTCCAAGCAGTCAGTAGCAGTCAGTAGCAGTCAGTATTCTCAAGGCCACCATCCCTTTCCTCCAGCTTGGACCCGCGTCCTGAGCCCTTCTTCCAACTTGAAATCTCCCCGAAATGCCGGGGTCGGAACGAGCTCCTACATCTGGACAGACTTTTCCACCCGGTGATATTCAAAGGGCATCCTTGGTATGTAAGCCCGGCTGCCAGCCTTTTACTGCCAGCTATCGTTCTTCGTTGCGGTGGTTGCGCATCCTGTCGGCACAGCGTAGCTACGGTTGGGATCGGCCTCCCAGGTGACGGAGCCATCCGAGCCGACGACAATGTACTTGTAGGAGATAGGTTGGCCTGCTGCCAGCGTTATGGTGCCGCTCCAGACTGGGTTGCTTGAGGTGTACTGCGAAGCGCTCAGTGCTACGGCCTTGCTTGTGTCCCAGTTGCCCAGAGCGGCAATATTCCCAACAATCTTAACGGTCTGCCCAAATGCGGTCACCTTTCGCCCGTTGAAAGAGACGGCTACAGCGGTCGCGGCCGTGCAGCCAGTTGTGGTCGTAGTTGGCACTACAGTCTGTGTGCCCGTGCTCGACGCCTTTGTGGTGGTAGTACCAGGAGGGGCACCACTGATGGGAGTCTGCCCGGCTGGGAAATTAGTCGCAGTGGCCGTGGAGTATGTGCCGATGATGGACGTCGCGTAGCAGCTACCAGGCAGAGATGTTGCGGCAGGGTTCGAGTTAGCCCAACCATATGGTAACACATTGGCACGGCGTGCAGCGGCAGTAAGGAATGCGGCATAGCTCCATGTCAGATCACGAGCCGACAGGGGCTGGCCGTTGTTGCGGTCATACTGTTCTGCGAGAGACCCGTTGCTCGATGCGTATTGCGACACTTTGTTGACGAATCCGTCGGCGTAGGCGGAGATGGTGTTGTAGAGTGATGTGTAGGTCGATGAACCGGAGGCATAGGTTCCTACCGCAACGGACGAGGAGAAGTCGCGGAAGAACGACAGAGAAGTCGAAGTTACTGTGAGTGAACCCTGTTGTTTCCAAACATATAGGGCGTCGTACAGCTGCTCAGCGGCAGCGAGGGTGAGCAGATACCATCTGCTAAGCATTAGTCTCGAGGTAATACAAATCCGGTAGCTGTCACTCACGGGTTGCCATTGTAATAGGAATCCTCGGGGTATCGTCCAACGGCCGGAGCTTGGCCTGCAGAAATCCCCGAGTTGATTGAGTAAATGGAACGGAAACTGTCGACAACGATCTTGTGGCTGGCTAGAGCACGGTCACTTTGGAGAATTGATGTCAGTTTCTGCTTGAACGGGCTGGTTCGACCATGAAGAGCAGCCCCAAAAGACATCGGGAAGAGCTGCTCACCTGCAGGGTTGGAAGCTAACAGCATCGCATCCCAGCGATGGATCAAAACCATGGATCGAGCTGAGAATAACGTTGGTGTCCTTGGCAGATCTCCCGTTGTTGACATTGATGTTTGCGAGAGCGTAGTTGCCAGAGGACGACCAGAACGTCTGCTGGAAGCAAAGGATCTGCGGAGCAATGGCATCGCAGTAGGTGCAGGACGTTCCAAGAGACTTTGCGAGGTTGCTTCCTTCGACCAACGCTCTGTGCTGAGCAGCGATGGTGAAGTAAGAGCTACCTTGAACCTCTTCCCACAGGTCGAAGCCAGTTTGGTTCCAGTACTGCGCAACGTATGCCAAGTCATTGCGAATGATTGGCCAGACAACATTGTTAGCTGTTGAAGTATAGCCGTTGGCGACCAGCCATTTCGAGTAGGTGATCAACGCAGTAGCACGAAGCGCAGGTCCTGCAATAATTAGTCAATCTCTACTAAAAGGGGGGAAGAGCTGACTGTTTCGAGGGTACACTCTCGAGGGCCCACGCTCCCTCGAGCGCGGACGGGGTAGGGGTAGAACAAGCTCATTTTGATGGAAACATAGGAGGTGAGATTTTCGAGAAGTACTTACCATCGCGCTGGGGACGGCCCCAGCCGCCGGTAAAGGCGCTTGAGTCGGTGTTGTATTTTGCTTCGCCCAGTCCAGTACCGTCGCTCAAAGACCCAGAGGGGTTGGAAACAGTCTGCAAACGAGCCTGACCCGCGATATCTGCACCCGGCGAAAGTGTCAGCTCTGCTTTTGGGCTGTTGAAGTAGTGTATGGACATGATATGTGCAAGGCTCACAAGTGATGGACCCCCAGCAGTGTACGTGGTATCCGTAGGAGTATTCACTTACAGTTCTGAATCACGACCTGTAGGTTGGCATCATAGCTGTTGACAAACCGGTCTACAATGGACTTGAAGACAAGGGCAGCGTCTCTGGTCCAGTGGAAGTAGTCTGCAGGGTCAAGTAGGTCAGCTCAGGGGTCACACATGGGAACAGGGATATGTGTGCCTACAGTCTGGATCGCTTCTGGAGGGGGATGCCACAACCAGACCCGACGCCACACCCGACGCATGGCATCCGCTCGAACCGATGTTGCACAACAGCTGCTCGAGAGCCATGGGCTCCTCAGTGGCGATGTAAGAGTCTACGTCCCTCTTCGCGAGCTCCCCTTCAGACCTCCACGCATTTGGACGGCCGAGAACGCTCTGAAAGGCTACGCTGCCGAGCAGCACGAGGGAGGTAAAGGCATGCATGATGGGGTGGGTGAGCGAGCTGTAGTTGCCTGAGACAAGACTGAGGCTTCCCTCCTGAATGACCTCCATGCTGACTTATATAGACGAACGGTCCAGTGGTACATCGTGAGAACGTGATGGATGATGCTATGCTACTCTCGGCACCGTCCGCTGCTCAGATGTCAAAGGGCCGATTCCAACAGATGGTGATATGTTTCGCTTAGGACTGGTTTGAAATTTACGACTCGACAGCCGGAACAGGCAAGCACAGCGAGCGACCTGGCAAGATACCTTGTGTGAAGCCAGAGCTGTGCAAGGTGACGTCTGCCTAAGACTCCTGCTTGTCCGCCCAAGGCCGCTGTGATAGGTCCACTGCTGGCGGAGTTGGTGTCGGAGTGCGCACGTTTTCTGATTAGCTGTGGGTGTGTCGAATCGGCCCGCAGGCAAGCTTGACACTCTCGTGGGCAACGAATCTCAAATGTCATGCAGTCGGCATGCCCAGATGCAGAAGACAACCCCGGGCTCTGTGGAGATGCGGGGGAAGTCTGGAGAAGGTCGATGGCTACCCCACACTGTCGAGTTGCACAGCTGAAAGGAAGCTAGGAGGATGCCAATACGGGAAGGTGATGGGGGGTCTGACCAGGTAGTGGATCACGGTGTTGGCATGCTTTTGGTGTTTTCGACGACACACTCCGTACTGTGTACGGAGTAGTATGTCAGTTCGTTGCGGAGTACCGGCGGGGGAAATGGTGCTTTTTTTTTTTTTTCCCCGTGCTCGAGCCACCAGGGCTGGCGACCTCGGGCTTGGAGGCGCTCGCAGTTGAGAAGGGCAACAGCGAGTTGGGAAATAAAATCTGGGCAGCTGAGGCCGTCATGATCTTTGGGTGTTAGTGCATGCAAGCCCCCTACAAAATCAGCCATCCACCACCATGCGAGGAGAAGATGCCAACCCCAACCCCAACCCCCAAACCTCCGTATCCAGTCGAAATTCTACTTAGCAGAAAGCATAATTTACGCGAGCAGACCCACAGTCATGGTACGTTCTGTTCTGCCGAACCAATGCTTAGAGCTCAAGGAAGGTGCTGTTTTCGAAACCGCAGCTCCTTTTCTATTCCGGAAGTAAGCCCCGAGAGCAAAGTCCCGCTCGGCACTCTAAATTGCACGTAAAGCAGTTCTCTGCGCATCACAAGCCGTGGAGTGAACACCCCCTTTCGATGTAGACGCCTCTCACCTCCCATGCTTCCACCTGCGACGAGCCTTGATTTCGGAACCATGTCCCCTTGCACACCATGAACATCACCGAAAGTTTGGCCGATGGGCAGAGCGCCATCACAGGCACACTGCTCCAAGTAGCTTCGATACCCGACGAGGGCCGACGATACTGCCTGCCTCGGGCTGAAAAAGTCGCTGAACCAAGCTCGGCGATGAAGCATAGTTCTCGCACTCCTCAGATACCACATCATCGATGCGCAACATACCCTCGTCTGATCATGCCACGCCTAGATCCCGGACGCTCACCTAATATAAACGCAACCACCACGGCTAAAAGCAGACGAGTTTCGGCCCTTCCAGAAAACGCGTGACCTGTTCGCATAGGATGGTGGTTCGTGAATCGTATTGATAGAGCACTGTCATCATGCAATGGCTGTTGAACGGTTATGCATAACGGCGTGGGCATTCAGATGACGAGAAAACGCCTACCCATCTTTTGGACAGGAAGAAAAGTCGCCCGCGAAAAGCACATTAGCTCAACGGAGCTAGACACGTAAAGACTTTCACCAGGTCTGTCCAAGAACATGGTCAGCTACGGTGAAAATCTATGGTGGAATGTAGACATTCTCATGGTTTTCCTCTCCCTCATCGATCAATGATCTCGAGGTGCGAGGGGTGGAATATGAGGCCTTCGCTATCTAACTGCTCAGGCTCAGCTTCAGGCGAACCTTGGGCGAACCATCACAGTCAGACAGGTTGTTTCATCTGGGACCTGTCGATAGGAAATACATCATGAGTGATAGACTCCATAAGTTATACGAGCTGCCGTGAAATCAACCCTGAACTCGCGAACGAGCAGAGGACTTCAGGCACAGATCCGTGGTTGTGGAAGAAGAAGAAGAGCGCAGACAAATTTTTGATGGCAGCGATATTTGAGGCAGAATTTGATGTGGGGCCGACTAGTGGACTGACTAAGCCGGTGCACGGAGCTCTCTGCAAGGCTGCCACCAACTTTATCAGAACCGCCGTGACTGGGTTGGGGACAAGATGCACTTCTGCCCTTTCATCTACAATCCCGGCGTTTGTGTACACCAGCCCTTTCGGCACCCGCGCGAAAGATCGCACCCGATATTCACGATGGACGCGACAATGATTGAAGAGATGAACAAGATCCGCGTGGCCCAGGGCATGAAACCCCTGCCAGTCCCAGGTGCCAGCGGTCCGCATTTCAAGGAGAAAGCTGCTTCCGAGGACGGAGAGGAGGAGGACCCGGCGAGTACTTTGGAAACCCGAGAGGCGGCCGCGTACGACAACTACAACAAGGTTCGGGAAGCTGAGGAAGCCAAGAAGCGCCGTGATGAGAAGCTTGCCGCCATCAAAAAGGCACGCGATGCTGCGAAACGCGCCGAGCAGCTCGACGGCAAAGGACTCGGCGAGGCCGACGAAGGCGAGGATCTGGATGCCAAGTCATGGCTTATGAGTCAGAAGAAGCGACAGAAGCGCATTGAAAAAGCGCGCAAGATGGAAGAGCAGCTCGCAGCCGCCGAAGCCGAAGCCGCTGCCGCCATCAAGTACACCTCCAAGGATCTTGCGGGTGTCAGAGTCGCACACGAGTACTCGGCTTTCGAGGATGGCGATGAGCAGATTTTGACTCTGAAGGACTCCAACATCATTGCCGAAGACGAGGACGAGGCTGACGAGCTGGAGAACGTGGATTTGAGAGACCGCGAAAAGCTTACAGAACGCCTCGACCTGAAAAAAAAGAAACCTGTTTACGACCCGAATGCCGTTGATGAGGCATCGGATGGTGGAATCTTGGGACAGTATGATGAAGAGATCACCGGTAAGAAGAAGAGCAAGAGATTCACCCTTGACGCTCAGGGCAACAGTGCCATGTTCGATACTTCTGGAGCAGACCCCGAGGGTCGCAAACTTAAGCAGATCAACCTGGACATATTCAAGGACGAGCAACCGTCCTCGGACTACGTGGACATCTCCGAAGTCAAGGTCAAAAAGCCGAAAAAGAAAAAGTCCAAGCCCACCAGAAAGCGCCCGTTAGACGACGACGAGGGCTTAGTCCCTTCCGAATCGGTACCTCAAGATCAGTCTATGGACATAGACTCCGGTGCTGGCTTTGTTGGCAGGAAACGTAAGGCCGAGGAGACAACCTATGCCGACGACGAAGACCTCCAAGCTACCTTGGCTATTCAGAGAAGGGACGCATTGAAAAAGAGGAAGAAGACACGCCCGGAAGATTTGGCTCGGCAAATAAAGGAAGAGGCAGAGACCCCAGAGGTCGAAGACGAATTCCAGGGTGGCCTTGTTATCGATGAGACCTCCGAGTTCATCTCTGGTCTGAAGAAGGACGACGTCGAAGAACGAAAGCCTCGCAAATCAAAAACTCCAAACCCCGAGGCTTCGAAGAACACGGACGACGATCCGGCCGCAGACCATGATATGAGAGATGTCGACGATGTCGAGCAAGACGCCCAGCATCGAGAGACTTCGGTGCCAGCTGAATCTGCCTATGGGGGTGTGGACGAAGAGAAGGCAATTGGGATCGGAGCAGGCCTCGGATCAACCTTGCAACTTTTGCGAGAACGCAAGTTGGTCGACGCTCAAAGTGACGCAGCTAAACTCAACGAGAGTCTTCGCCAACGGGAGGCTTTCCTAGCTGAGAAACGGCGCCGAGAGCAAGGTATTGAGCAAGATGCACGCGACCAGCGCGAGCGTGATCGAAACAGTGGGAAAATGGACCGTTTGTCAGCTCGGGAGAAGGAAGATTGGGCTCGCTCGCAGAATAAAATGCGCGACACTCATACGGCGAGCCAGATGGCCGATCTGTTCAACAAGGGATACAAGCCGAACGTGCAGCTGACCTACGTCGATGACCATGGGCGGTCGCTCGATCAGAAGGAGGCTTTCAAGCACCTCAGTCATCAGTTCCACGGCAAGGGAAGCGGCAAGGGTAAGACTGACAAGCTCTTGAAGAAGATCGAGGACGAGAAGCGACGCGAGTCTCAGACTGTACTCGACTCGAGTCAGAATGTGGGTATGAGTTCCGCGACGGCGCAGCAAACGAAGAAGCGAAAGGAAGCGGGTGTTCGCCTTGCTTGAGGGGCCATCGCGGCTTACAAAAGGTGCATATCCCTTACTTGTATACGTACTTGATGTTATTCTCAATGCTAACACAACATGTGAAGTCTTCTTCGGTTTCACTGTGATATGCCGACAATGTTGTGGCGGACACGAGGTAGCATGAAGCCATGCCAAAGTCTAACCGCCCTCGGCTTTCCCATTTCCCTCGTGAAACTGGAGGCAAGTGCCCGCCCATCCACACATTCTTCTGCCAGGTAAATCACGATGGGTTTCATCCAGAGTAAGTGCCGCCGTGACATGTTATTCGGAAGATTGACTCCGACTGACCCTGGCATAAATTTAAATTCCGTTTCGTATGTCGACACGACGTGCTGGGACAGTATCGTTACGTTATGGAGGTGGTAGGTGGGTGTTTGATACAGACTGTCTTGCGGTACCAAATGCTCTAGAGTACCTATCGAGGGCTCCCTTCATTCCAAAAAGTTACTGGCTTCACGGCTGGTTCAAACTTGCCTGCTGAAGATCACGGTCGATTAGAGCCGTTGCTCAGCCTGGACTAGGTCTCTCCTTTTTCAATGAGTGTACACCCAGCGCCCTCGCTGATGTGTTTTTCGAATAATAACAATAGCCCGTTGTGGTTTTTAATTGGGTTTCTACTTAGATATGCCGTCAAACTGTCGGTTCCTACTATATATGATATGGCTCGATAGTTGTTCGGTGCTTTGTCTAGATTAGGGCCTCTCTGATGACATCTGCTCTCATCCTACTACCTAACCCTCAGACACGTTCGAGTTGTATCAGTCGGCGATCAAGTTAACATGGCACAGGTCTCAAAAATACAAGTAACTAAATATCTCCAAGACCCTGTCAAGTCCCCGATGCGCCCAGTTGTTTGTAATCCCATAGCAAGTCGTCAACCATGTCTAGTATGTCGCCAAACCAGTATTCGACATTTCTGGCAATGCCAAGGGACGCCCGCGGCTTCTTACCCTCCTCCGAGACCAGGTTATTGCTATCGTCGTACTTTTCTGTTCTCGCAGAGTCGCCAGTGGAAACTATACGCCTTGATGAAGGCTTCTCGTGGGCAGTGAGGCGGGGCTCGCGAGGCCTACGATACTTGCGAGGCACTGGACAACACTGGGGTTCTTCTTCGCGTCCGAAATTGGGGGGCTCACAGCTTTCCATTGCAAGCAAGAAGTACATACGCAGTCTTCTTCTCTCTCGGGCAGTACAGGCTCCCGACGAGGGGCATGCCCATGCTCTCCGCTTGTGGGACTTGGGGACCTACCATTAGATGACGAGACACTAGCCGAGGATGGCCCGTTGTCTATGAACGAATCCGGCCGCATGGACTCGAACTGGGCTCTGAGGCTGTCAACTGAGATTTGGACGGACGGCATCGTCTTTGGCTGTGGGTGTTTGGGGTTTGTCATTTTCGGATAGTCTGCGGCTTGTTGGGATAATATAGGGTAGATATGGCAAGTTCGGAGGATGTCTGTGAAATATACTGGAAAGCTCGGTCATATAATAGCCATTTAGGCTTCATGGATGATGTGGTCGAACGTGTGCTAAACAAAACCGTGGGGTTGAACACCTGTGAGCTAACATTGTGTTGTTGGGACACATCAACCGGGTCATTAATGACTTTGGGTTGACTAGCTGTATTCACTTCCGATGGTCACCTAGGTAGTAACCAGGGCTCACGACCAGCAACTTGGCAAGTGTATGTCATTGTTAACAGGTCGCGCTGATAAGTCATTGTAGCATTGAGAGGACCTATCCACGAAATGGACTGTTCAAACAAACAAGAGAGGGTAGCCTAGCACAAACCATTACCCTTCATCTCTTTGTAATACTTTCCTTGACAATGTCTCGACGTCTTAAAGGCTGTGGTACGAATTGTTCCATACAGGGTGAAGAATGTGGTAAAGGATGCTACAGTATTACCCTCGTCCTAGTCAGCCTAGCAAGCAGAGCAATTGGCCCCAAAGACTGACTATTGAGTGTCCTTGCTCCTATTTAGGAGTCGACGGAGCGTAGTGGCATAAACTCCGTCCGATCCTTGAAGCCACTCGAAGATAGCATATGCTCCCATGCCAAGCCTGTTCCGTCCACTACCTAGCGTCTGTGGGTGTCAAACGCCAGTCTGCCTGTCATCAAGCGTACCCCTAACGCCGATGCCATCAAGCCCAGCCTCTTGCTGTTGTACCAGAAGCAAACAGAACCGAAGGGTAAGCCCGCCATGTTCTGAGCTAACAACCTGTCACTTGTGTCCATCCTCAGGAGACCGAGCTGCCTTTGAAGCCTCCTCATTGTATGGCCTCCATGTGCGGCGCCCGGAGCTTCCCATTGGCGTTTCCATGCATGAGGACATTCGCCGCGCGCGTCGAGCTTCCCGGTTGTCGCGTGGTGAGGTAGTAGGTGACCACGAGGATGAATACCAGTACGACCATCCAGAGGACAATCAATTGCTGTGAGCGTCGTCGCCGCGGGGCGTACGGAGAATACCAGTGGCGAGCCATGACTGCGTATCGCTCTCAGCTCTGGTCGGAGAGCTGCTCGGCTGCAGGTTGCGAATAGGGTAGATGCGACGGAACGAGGTGATTGGTAGAGTTGGAGTCGTGGACCGCGACCCTCGGTTGTGTCGTTGATACGCAATCCCACAAAGAACCGATCGACCGAACAATCAGTTGTTTACTTAACTAATAGGTACAGACAATCAGGGGACCTACTAGCGAGGCTATGGTTCAGACTTCGGGATTTGTACGGAGTACGAAGTAGTTAGTTAGACATTTAGGGGTCCACTTAGCAGATTTGGACCCCTGAAATCCCCGGGATGATGTCACCCTTCAGGCATTAGGGGGTGATAATGTGCACAGGAAGGTGCCCAACGGAATAAGACTATGTGATGTAACTTTGACTCTGTAAATACCCAGTGCCTGCCTGCCCTTTGTCCGCGTGAGACTTGAATATGTTGAGTACGGAGTAACAAAAACATCCATTTCGAATTACTCGGCCAACTCCCATAAGCGGTAGCGATTTACAAGCAGAGAGATGAGCAGCTACGCGAGGTATTCGCAGCCAGATATTGCATCCCTCAAACAAATCATCGCGCATTTCGAGTGTAGTTTTGAGAACTTTTGGATTTCACTCTATATTTAGTGCATGTAGCAAATTGCACAAATGCCATATCCTACCAGTGTAAGAGCTGCTCCTAACCCTTGCTCTCGGCAGGACAGTGGCTTGCTTGTGTTTACCTATCAGAGTAATAATGGTATATGAAGCACGAAGAATTTCAGAGACCAGGAGGAGGTGGGACCTGAATTAAGGTGTTAGCCAGACAGGTTACAGACCCCGACTCGAGCAAAGACAACTTACGGCGCCATAGTTACCAGCGCCAGGAGGCGAGCTCGAGGGCGGCGGCGGCGGAGGCGGTGCTTCGCTTGGGGGCGGCGGAGGAGGCGAACCAGAAGCACCGGGGGGGCCGGAGAACCTTGCTGCTGAGCTTGTGCTGCCGCATAGTATTGCTGGTAGTACTGCATGTATCTGTAGAAAAACGTCAGGATGAGCAGAAAGCACATTGGTGAGTAGACTTACGCCGCGTATCCACCGTAGGCCGCGTAAGGATCTTGACCACCGTACTGAGCATAATACTGAGCGTACGGGTCTGCGGCACTGGCCGCGGTACCAGCTGCTGCTGCGGGTGCTGCGGGTGCGGGCGAGGCGGAGCTACCTCCACGGCCGGGCGAGTCGTTGTACCCACCACTGCCACTGCCACCGTAGCCCCGACCGTATGAGCCGCCGCCGTTTCCAGAACGTTCATGATTGTTATACCCAGATCGATCGTTGTTGTAGCCGGACCTCTCGTGGTTGTTATAACCACCATGACCGCCATAATGCTGCCTCGGAGGCCGGGCTTTAAACTCTTCGTATTGCTCTTTGACGTTCTCCAGCAAGTCCTGGCAGAGCTCCTTTGCCTTTTCTACCATGTTGGGATCGGGACCGCTGTCTAGAGTTAGTTGCATGGACAAGATAGTAGGTGCAAGGACAAATACTACTTACGCAACATGCAGGTACATGTCTTCGTCACTTTCCTGGTTAGTTGAAGCCTCAAGGTAGCCGGATCCGCGGCCCTTGATTTGGACTCTGCAGCCAGTCTCCTGTTGAATGTGCTTCACATAGGAACCGCCAGACCCAACGACTTGCGCGCGCAAGTTGAAGCCTGGGACCGGTTCTAGGGTAATGGGGATCTTGGCCTCGGGCCACTTGCGTCGTCCAAACTCGTCTCGCTCCACCTGCTCTTGATCGCGGCGTCGGAATCGTCGTTCGTCAACGAGGTTGGGCAGTTCCTGTTTCATCATTTCTTCGATCTTGGCTACAGCTTGCTCGAGCCCCTCCTTGCTGGTACTGGTTACGTGAAGAAACAGCGGAGGATTCTGCAGAGAAGTCTTAGCGAATGGTACTGGACGTGTCAAGGCCTCAAGTGTGGACTTACCGCGGCGGTGGCCATGCTCTTGTCGGGATAGTAGCTCCCGCGGGTCGTGACATCTTCCAAAGTCAATATGAGCTCTCTACACGGGGGAAATCAATAAGACGTGGAGGTGTATCGTACCAGCTCCGGTTTCTTCTTTAATCTAAATCAAGCAGTGGAGGTCAGCAGATGCCACAGTGGGAATTCGCGTGCGAGCTAGCATGCTTCTATGTAAGCAGGACTGTTCGCACACGAATGGTTCATGACAGACTAAGTAGGGAGAGGGTAAGCAGCCAGTTGCTGTGTTGGACAGACTGGCCAGAGAGAGATTGCTGAAGTGCATCAGTAGGAATAACCAAGGATATAAATTTACCATCTTCTGAGTGGACCCTTTTGTGAGTAGATAGCGGTTGCGCAAGTCGTTGACCTCGATGTCCTTGATATAGTCGCCGTCGGCAACATACATCTCACCGTTGATGTTGGCGGCTGGCGCGTCTTTCGGGCCGTTGGGGCCGGGCGACTCGGCGGAGGCAGACTTGATGGGCGGTACGTCGACATGCTGAATCCCCTTCTTTGCTTGGATCTGTGCGTTGATCCTGGCAGCAGCGGCAGCTATGCAGCGACTTGGTCAGTCTGGGACAGCACGCAAAATGGATCACGACGGGGCATGGGGGAGTTGAATGGACCAACCTGCGGCAGCTGCAGCATCTACAGGTGTGGTACGTTTCGGGTCGGATACGGTGCCTTCAGAGTCTTTGCTCAGCGGACTGCGATCGCGACCGGATTCCGATTTTCTGGCTGGAGGGGAGCGTGATCGTCTGTCGAAACGGGATCGACGAGGCTCGGGTTCAGTCTGGTCGAATCGCGACCGCTTCGCTGTGCGTCGCTCGGCGTCGTCCATGATGAATGCTGGTATTTATGGTGGAGAATAAACTGGTTCTCACAGATTCACATGAATTCGCTCGAATCAAAGAATGCAGGTGAGAATTGAAAGCACTTTTCCTCGCCTGCTTGCAGAAGGCTACGATGCGACGTAAGGCTAAGGATATCGATAAATTTCCATTGCTGCCTTTCTTCCATGCAAGAAGCGACAGCTGACCCACAGCTCCCAGCCCCCACTTATTAGCGTTGCTCCAGGTGCTGGTGCTTGGGCCAGCAACTAATGATTATCCCAATCACAAGCTGTTGCACCGGCAAAAGGTCCATCCGTCACCGACGATCAAGCTCCGGCATCGGGGACATGTCAATCGTCTTTCGCAAGAGCCTAGAGGTACCCGGTGAAGCCAACACAAAACCTGGTTCAATTTCGTCTGAAGTACAGACACCGCTCAAGCCATTGCGTCTTCATTTGTCAAAAATATTATTTGAGGATTGCCAATCTGGTCAGGTCTTTGTAGACGACCAAAAAGATGGCGTCCCGAACTTTTGCGCAAGCTACCGCAGCATCGTGCCGACGCGCTGCTGCCGGAGCCATTCGACCCTCCACGGCTGCGGCTACCCCCATATCTCTACGAGATGCAGCAGCTCTTCGACCTCTGCCATTGCCTACAAGGCCCTCCGACGCCGTTCAGCTCCCCTCCCTACCGAACAACCGTCCGCATGGTCGGTACAGGCCGCCGTGTCCAACATTCTTTACGAGACCCCGGCACCCTCTACGGCTCCTGTGAAGCGTCATGTCTTGAATTGTTTGGTCCAGAACGAACCTGGTGTGCTCTCACGAGTATCGGGCATTTTGGCTGCTCGCGGCTTCAACATCGACTCCTTGGTCGTTTGTAATACAGAGTTGGAGGATCTCTCACGCATGACCATCGTGCTCACCGGGCAGGATGGCGTTGTCGAGCAGGCCCGACGCCAATTGGAGGACTTGGTACCCGTCTGGGCTGTCTTGGACTACACTAACGCGGCTCTTGTCCAGCGAGAGCTACTGCTCGCCAAGATCAACATTCTTGGGCCGGAGTACTTTGAGGAGCTTCTGAACCATCACCGAGAAATGACTCAGGACCTCGAGGAAGGCGAGGGAAGGCCCGAGTCCAGCTTCAACGATTTTGCCACGGACTTTCACCCCAGCAAATTGGTTGCAAGTCAAGCACTGCGCCACAAGCATGAACATTTAAAGTCAATCACGTACTTCGCACACCAATTCGGCGGAAAGGTCCTAGATATCAGCACAAACAGCTGTATCGTCGAGTTGTAAGTGCTAAACATTCCACTAACCAAGTGTCAATATGCCTTTTTCCGACTATTAACAATCCAAGGTCCGCCAAACCCGTAAGAATTGACTCGTTCATGAAGCTCGTCGCACCATTCGGCATACTCGAGTCGACCCGAACCGGTCTTATGGCACTGCCACGATCTCCTCTCCACGGTCCTGACGAGGAAGCCCTCGTCAAAGAGGCTGATGATGTCGTTGACGCCAGCCAGCTACCCCCTGGCTAAGCCTAATTATTGTACTGTAAATACTGTTTTTGGGGGGGAGGGGTGGCGTTTGGCCGGTTTCACAACCATTTGGCTTGGCAAAAAATACCTCTAGATTCTGGTCCTTGACTACGAACTTGATGTTCCGATTTCAGTGTACTTGGAATTGATTGCTCGCTCGGTACTAGACCAGGATGCCTTGTCTGCTGCGAATCTAACGGACTCGTCTTTATACGCCGCGCAGATCACTGCGTGCAATCTAGCTCGTGACGGCCCATTCTCCTTTTCTCGTTGTTTTTCGTAATTACAAGATACGGCCCTTGTTCACCACGAAAGCCTCGATAACAGCTATCCTCTTGTTAGCATCACTTCTAAGTACGAGAATCGCTCCACAACTTACCGACGGCAGCCCACAAGCGGTTTTCACCCTCGGGAAAGACTAAAGATCGGGGACCGTAGAAAACACCATCGTCAACTTCTTCTTGATGGCGAGGTAAGCAATGCATGAACTTCCAGTGCTCCTTGGCACCACCTTGTGATGCGAGCATATCTGTGATCTGGAAGCCCTCGAAGGCCTTGAGTCGCTTCTTGGTCTCCTCTTCTTGACCCATCGACACCCAAGTATCTGTCACCAGGATATCGGCATCCTTGATAGCGAGCTCGGGCTTCGTGTGCTGCTCGAGCTGTCCCGGAGTAGCGACACCCTTTGCTTGGGCACGAATGAACTCCTCCATGCTCTTCGGGATGCCATAGCCTTCGGGGGATGCCACGGCAATTTTGACGCCAAGTTTCATCGACGCGTTGGCTAGATCGAAAAGCACGTTGTTTGAGTCTCCGACCCAAGCGATCTTCAAACCCGGAGGAACGATGCTGGAGGCATCAGCGGATTCCGGAAAGGCCTCGTGGATGGTGAGGAAATCCGCAATTGTCTGCAATGGGTGGAAGTCGTTGGAGAGCGCGTTGATGACTGGTACCGCCGAGCTTTCTGCCAGACCAGTGATATCCGAGTGAGGACCAACGCGAGCGACCATGCAGGAGGTCATGGATGAGATGATACGGGACGTGTCATACAACGACTCGTTGACCTGAAGGTATCGTTAGCATCCCGGTAGCAGCTTAAAGATGGTTGTGGTTCGTACACCAAGCTGGATGTCGTCCTTGCCTAGGAACATAGGATGTCCACCTTGCATGGCCACGGCCGCCTCTGTTGACACTCGGGTCCTCGTGCTTCGCTTGTTGAACATCATGGCAACCGTCTTGCCGAGAAGACCGGTGCTTAGTTCCTTTGAGATGTTGCCGGACTTGACAGCCTTCTTATGGGCACCTGCATTTCGGACTAGTTGCACAAACTCATCTCGACTGAGATCGCCGATTGAGAGCAGATGGCGGACTCTGGGAGTCTGAGTTGTGTGAAAGCTCCGCACGCCAAGTTTGGCCAAGTGAAAGGACCGAGACATCATCGCTCTTGATACTGCCAGAGCAGTCTGTGTGTTCGATATATTCTGCTGTGGTTGAACCGTTATGGTCAATACCAAGTGGCAGCTTGCTGACCGCCGTGTAAGTGAAAGAAGGAGCTTTGAAGGAAAGCCGCAATCTTTTCTAACCCAATTGGTCCTGAACGAAACGGTGAGGTCAAATTGAAGCCCGAGACTGCTGCTACAGTTAACTAATTCAAATGTGGGATCATCTGTTGGACAGCCACTTTAATTGAGTTGACAGTTGACTCACTCTATCCGTATTGACGAGTTAATTGCAGACCCTTGAGTACTTACCTAAGGCGTCGTCCACAATTTAATTCCGGATTCACGGAACTTAAAGCCTGGCAAGGAGGTAAATTATTGTTTTGCGGGCCTTCAGCTGGCACCGATCCGCTCCTCGAGTGGACTCAGCTGCCAGGGCCGAATGCTTCGTTTGATGCTCGCAGTGGCCTTGCTGGTTGGTCAGGCCAACGAATATTCCGATATGGTGCGCTGAACCTCAGTTTCTCGAGTCTGATAAAACCAATCCTTGCATAACTAACTACTCAACCGATGGAAGACCACATTCTGGTTTCTTAGTTTACTATGAGTAGCACCCTTTACCAAGACCCTTGTCTCATCTGAGCTTCGTCAGTGGCTCTATGAGCGTCGCTTCCCCGGACTCCGCTAGACTTGAAGAAGCTAGAAAGAAACAAGCCCGAGGGTACGGATAGGCTGCCCATGGTGCCTGTTTTCAGGCGAAGCGCCTCGGCCGGTTTTGTCCCAGCTGACTGGTTCAAAGTGACGACGACTCGTCACTCATCAGTCCACGCTTGTTTCCCTACCTTTCTTTGTAACTTGAGACGGCACCAAAGTTGCTTCAATCTTCGACCTAACGCTACCTTCTACCCTGCACATCATCACTGGCGGCGCTAAAACAACGCATTAACGCTGTTAGGGTGTCAAAGATTATGCCATAATCATTCCCTTTATCACTTGAGCCTTTATCGCATCCTTCTTCTACTACGATCCCGCCTCCCAAGCGGTTCCCGCCACTTCCGCCACTCGAGTCGCCGCTGTTGCGCGCCCAGCGAAATCATGTCTAGCGACGAATCTTCGCCGTTGCTGGTTTCGCCGGCTGCGACAGGCAAGGCCCCAGCCCAGGCATACAGTGACTCGGGGGAAAGCACGCCTCTCCTTTCGAGCACTGCTGAAACTCCACGTTACGATGGAGAGACCGACGACCCAGACAACGATGCGACTGGATCGATCCGGTCGCGCCATAGCGAGACACCTTCCAAACATTCCACAACGACCAAGTCGCGGCGTTGGCCGTCTTATATTGCCATGGGCACACTCGCCCTGCTAATTATTGCCATCATTGCTTTGGCTTTCATTGTACCAGACGCCGTGGGGGAGTATGCGAAGCAGGCGGCCGTGGTTGAACCCACGAGCCTATCACTTGAATCTATCACGGCCCACGGCGTCAGGGCAAGAATTCAAGCGAACTTCCGCCTTGACGGATCCCGGGTCGATAATGACCATGTCAGAAGAGTTGGTAAAGCTGCAACATGGGTCGCCAACCAGCTTGGTACGGGAGAGACGACAGTTTTTGTCACTTTGCCAGACTACGAAAACCTACCGCTTGGGTCCGCCATTATTCCTCCTCTAGTCGTCAACCTGCGGGATGGACAGGTTACGAGTTTCGACTTCGTGACGGAGCTTGCTCCTGGAAATGTCGAGGGGATTCGGTCGATCGCGAACGAGTGGCTCGACGGCAAGCTGGGCAATTTACGTCTCCGTGCCGCAGCGGATGTTCCCTTGAGCTTAGGTTTCATACCTCTGGGAACACACGCTGTGGCCGAGTCGTTGGTATTTGAAGGTCAATCACTCTACCGTTCCTTTGCATCATTTTATCTCGGGGAGAAAGTCCTCTTCTAGGTTACTGATAGCATGGCTCTCTGACGAAACCACGACTGACCAATTTACAGCCAATAAAATACCAGCAATGCCCCAGTACAACATCACGCGCCTCAATGTGAAGGATGTGCCTGCCCCAGGGAACAGGAAATCCATGATAGCTGATGTGTCTTTGAGCGCACACAATGAATATCCAGTTGCGCTCAACATCCCCGAGCTCGCATTCGAGATTCTCGTTCCGGGATGCGAAGGTGACGATACCCTCATCGTTGTAGCAGATGCTGTTACGAGCGAAATGCTAGTCAAGCCACATGCCGATGTGCAAGTCGATGCACATGGACTTGTCCGTGAGCTTCCGGATTCGTTCACGCACGATTGTCCCAACTCCCACTCGTCGCCTCTCGACTTGCTTCTAAAGCAGTACATGCATGGAGAACCTGCGACCGTCTTCGTACGCGGCAGCAGTAACCCAGATGGCAGCACACCGCAATGGGTTGCCGAGATCCTGTCCAGCATCACGGTTCCTGTTCCGTTTCCAGGCAAAACGCTGGACGGCATGATTCGGAATTTCTCCTTGACTGACGTTCACTTTTCCATGCCGGATCCCTTCGCGGATCCTGATGATCCTGCCTCCAATCCAAGGGTTTCTGGTAACATCCTCGTTACGGCTGGCATTCCGGCCGAAATGAACTTTGGCATCAACGTCACAAAGGTGCGGGCAATCTCCGACGTCTTCTACCAGTCCAAGAAGTTAGGGGAGCTTAACTTGGAGGAGTGGCAAGATGCGAACTCGACGCGGGTTGATGCTACCAAGCACCACGAGGCATCTTTGAAGATATGGTCGAAGGTACACGAGGCGCCTCTGAACATAACGGATAGTGACGTTTTCAGCGAGGTGCTTCAGAAGTTGTTGTTTGGCGGAAAGCCTA
Source organism: Arthrinium puccinioides (assembly GCA_022414665.1). Lineage (NCBI taxonomy): Eukaryota > Fungi > Ascomycota > Sordariomycetes > Amphisphaeriales > Apiosporaceae > Arthrinium > Arthrinium puccinioides. Next base: position 2,780,877 of record JAIUNF010000005.1, read on the forward strand.
TCCGGCTCACCATCAAGGCCGCTGTAGATGTCAAGGTTGAAACAGCGCTGGGCCAGTTGGTTCTGAAAGAAGTCCCGGCGGAGGGGGAGATACCAGTCAACCGTTAGTGCTGCTAATCTTGTTAGTCGCTCTCGTCCGTCATGTTGCCTATTAGGTTCAAGCAATGCTGGTTGTTGTGGTGGCCTTGAGCCCTCTGCTACATGGCCCCGCGTAGTTAATAGATTCAGGCTGACCCGTTCTCCAGCTATCTCGAACGGCAAGGGTTCACTCGACAGCTTATCCCCAAAGGTCCGGTCCATACGGATACTTGAAACGACAACTGACTCCCTCACTCTCCAAGCCTTGCTTGATGTCAGCAATCCGACACCGTACACCGCTCATGTGCCATTTGTGAACATTCACATCCTGCACAATGGTTCAACCATCGGAGAATCTACCGTGGAGAATGTTGACATTGTGCGGGGAGACAACGAGGACATTTTGGTCACTGCGAAATGGAGGCCCGCCATGGGCGGTACCAAGGGCCATCAAGTTGGTCGAGACTTGATTTCGCAGTACCTGTCCGGCTTCAACACGAGCATCACGGTTAAGGCACATGCAGACAGCATCCCAGGCCAGCCTCTCCTATGCAAAGCCCTGTCAAACTTCAATTTGACCGTTGCCGCTCCGAAGCTCGACCTCCCAGGTGACACGCCCGACGAAAGGTCTCATTTCATTCGTGATGCGACATTTCACTTTCTTTCTTCTACAGCGACGTTCACGCTCGTGTCTCCGTTGCGATACAATTCTTTATACATCGACTTTATCAATGCGACGGCATACTACAACCACACAGAGGAGGTTGGCAAGATCATATACGATCTGCCCTTCCAAGCGCCGCCAGGCAAATCGGAGACACCAAGGCTACCTGTACACTGGTCGGTGGATTCAGTCGGCTACGATGCCGTGAGGAGTGCACTCGGGGGCAGACTGAAGCTTGATGCGCATGCAAACGTAGACATCCGAGTAGGGAACTGGAAAGAGTCATTTTGGTACGTGGGCAGGGGGATCGGCGCAAATGTACAGCTGTAATAAAGGGTACGGAGTATTGGGTAGGCGTTAGGGATACTGGCCGTCAACGGGATTTTTATTAGCAAGAGACGACTGCGGTTCGAAACGAGGACGAAGCACATCTGGGAATGATAAGCAACCATTACATTACTACACAATCGCTGTACATGCCGGAACCACTGGGAACTAACTACTAACTAGTTAACTGTCTTTGGTTAACTGTCGTCGGTTACGGATACAGTGGGAGGACCCCTAGTCTCCCACCGTACTTGACCCCACTGTATTATGAACTCCAGGGCCTTTATCGATAGAAGCTACAGTGCTACTGTCTACACCACCTTGTTCCATGTGTACAGCTCCTCCAAACGTCATTTCCAGGCTGAAAGCACCTCGTTTGATGGAACGCAACGGACTTTTCAGCATCTCCCGTTAAAGCAAAAGACTGCAAACATTTATCCTCCTGTCCTTAGTGGTCATGAGCCACCAGCGGTACCCGTCGATGGACCCTGTGAAGGAGCCACATTCTGTGTCGCTCAAAGTCTTGAGGTATAGTCCTCCGTGCGCACCCATCCGACGTCTCTTGGCTTCAATCTTACTGACTGCCAGTACTCAAGACTCTCGAGGCCGTCTCTAGTTACGCAGCACACCCTCCCAGCACCCGATTCCTTGTCTTCTTCTGCTGGCGAATCAACACAGAGCCCGATACCAGCGTCCCTCGCCTACAGTTCAAACGCCGAGACGAACCCAGACCCCTTCCTTCTCACCCCGATCCTCAACCTTCCTCCCTCCTTTGGATCGGCATACGTTGGAGAGACGTTCAGCTGCACGCTATGTGCGAACCACGATATCCCCGACCCAGCCTCGTCAGCTCCCGTCTCCCAAGGGGTCGGCGGTGCCCCGTCGCTGGCCGCGGCGCACCAAAAAAAGTACATCCGCGATGTGCGCATCGAAGCCGAGATGAAGACGCCCGGTTCCGCAAGCGCACAGAAACTAGCGCTGGGAGCCGCGAGCAGCGACGTGGAGGAACCAGACAGCGAAGGCATGGATCTGGAGAACGGACAGACGCTACAGCGTATCGTGAACTTTGATCTCAAGGAAGAAGGGAACCACGTACTGGCCGTCACGGTGAGCTACTACGAAGCGACAGAAACGAGCGGCCGCACGAGAACATTCAGGAAGTTGTACCAGTTCATATGTAAGGGCTCGCTCATCGTACGGACTAAGATTGGCACGCTGCCGTTCGCCTCCATTGCGGGCAAGAGCAAACAGGGTCGACATGAAAAGAGGCGATGGGTCAGTAAGTTAATGTTTCGAGTTGCTTCTTGCTCAGGTGTCGTTCAGGTGTAGTTCAGGGGTCAGGTCCTGCAAGGCGAGCAGTTCGGCAGGGCTCTGACTCTCGGCACACGTTGGGACACCCCTAAAACGTCCATAAGGAGGGTTTGCTGACCCTCATAACTGTAGTGGAGGCCCAGCTGGAGAATTGTAGCGAAGACGTCATGCAACTGGAACGCGTGGTACTAGACCTTGAGTCAGGTCTGCGGTACCGCGACGCCAATTGGATGGTCAGCAACAGCTCAAAACCGATACTGCACCCTGGCGAGGTCGAGCAGGTGTGTTTTATCGTTGAGGAGGACGAGAGCGGCGGCGTGGTCGTGGACCAAGTCGAGGGAAGAATCGTGTTTGGGGTCCTGGGTGTCGGCTGGAGGACCGAGATGGGAAACCGCGGCTTTTTGTCAACGGGGAAACTAGGGGCGAGGTCTTCATGATGAGAGCAGCCGTCATGCTCAAAGGCCGGCGAAGCACACGCGGCAAAACCGCCTTGCAGCTAGATGGTTATCTTGACTGACGCCAGGGGATTGACTACGCCAGGTTCACGCTATTATCTAGAACATCCCAACGGAGGCGAGCATATATGCTTACATCATCACCAATTCCGATGCGCAGCTTGCTCGCGGTTAGGAACCTACACGCGGCACAGGATTGGGCAGAGGTCAAGACACTAGGAGCTGGCTGCCGTCTCTTACGTATGACGAGGCAAGAGACTCTTGGTGTCGGGCCTGAAGATATCCGACGCAAGCGGGGGACAGCTAACCCGGTGATATGGTGGTGACGGTTCAACACTGGGCTGATACAGGGAAATGATACTCAGATACACTCCGCCCCTCCAACACACTCTCTCTCCCCCTCATTCACACACACACACACACACATAGACCCTACGCATAATAATCGTCACACGATGCCATCTGTTTATGATGCCATCTGTACGACGAGTGTCTAATTTCAGGGGAGCATTTTGTGGTTAGACGTGATTGATGTCTAACAGGGTATGAAACGGCTGGTTGAGCAAGCTGGGCCATTGCATTGCAAGCTGGGCAATCACAACCTACTTCTACTCGCCGTTCGACCCCCTGACTATCCACCTCGGCCCACGATTTTATATTTTATTTTTGGTTCAGTCATGTATTGTATTGGCATTATGCCCGGCAGTTTCAAAGCCATCAAAGAGTCCCATCCTAGACGGGAAAAGGCCTACTGCCAACTTGTAGTCATCCCGACCGAAGCAGCGGAAGAGCGTGGATGGGCGGCGGGCCTGACTTGTTCTGTCGCGAACACCTCGACACAGAGAGACAGACCTCAGACAGGATCCGCCAACATCTCACAGTCGCAGTCACAACCTTGGCCCACCGCAGTACGGATATACAGCCAACGATGAATGGCCATCATGTAGGAAGTAACGTTACGGAGTAGGCAGGCAATTACAATCAGTTAGTTGCCCTAGGTCGTAGGTCGTAGCTACTAGGTTTGTGCACACGGTTGAATTAAGGTTCAACGTGCGTTGTGTTCATCCACCGGTCGGTTTCATCGTTTCGAGCTTGCCTTGCCGCACGTTTTTGACCCCCTTACCCTCCTCCGATTTGGTTTTGGTGCTCAGGTACCCGAGATCCGACGGCGTCTCTGTTGTTCATTAGCCACAGGAGCCCTTCTTGAGCTAAAACGACCCCCTGTTTTCTCCCTGACGGCGGCTGGCTGGCTGGACGGGACGCCGCGTGCGTACAGTTAACTAGTCTCTTCTTGTCTGTCTGGGGGAGGGGGGGGGTCAACGTTGGCTCGTGTGGGCTGGTTGATCATGCATGTTAGTTACCAACGGTTGACGGCGTCTGCTGATGGTTTGGATCTTTTCCTGTCTTGTCGCGTCTTTGGCAATCGGGCCGGAGCGTCTGGGGCATGAGTCGTGTGGTCAATGCCGCTTCGTATACAGCCGCGTCGGTGCATGGTGGAGAGAGCCATAACTACTAGTTACGTACCTGAGTTAGTTACGTCTAACTAGTTGCATCTACTGTGGTAGTTGCGTCTAGTTACGCACTTCTGACGCGCGAGAAGCCGCGTGAGTGAGGGAGAGGTCTTAACTAGCTAACTTTAGTCGATTGAGGAAACATGCCGTTTTTGGGTAGATTGTCAACTGACACCACGAGCAGAACGCAGGGTTCTCATAACGATGGAGAGTGTCGATTCGCTCTTTGTTGCTCCGAGACGGACCTGATTGATATCAGGTGCACGGAGTATCCGACACAGGAATCCCTAGAGTCGTGATTCAGCCCCGAAGAAGCAATCTAGGTCGAGTTTTCCACACGAGGCATAATGACCATATCGGAATGCGCTCCCTCGCCGTGGACAGATCCTGCAACTAACCACACGGTTAGGCTAAAGACAGCACTGTGCGCGCGCATCCCCGTAGCCCCCTATCGAAGCACAATCAGGCAATATAAGCATACGAGTCAAAAGGAATGATTGGGTAACCGTATTGCCGGTTATGACGAGTTGACGTGTCTCGTATCCTCTCGGCGGAACGAGAAGAGCTCGCGCACGCCGTGTGCCATGTTCCTGGGATTTGCTCGAGTATCCGTACAAACTACAGTATACGTACTTCTCCGTACTTTGCGTGCGATCGGCTGGGCATCAACGCCACGCCGGACTGGTGATGGTGATGATGATGATGGTTCCCGGCCTTGCCTGACCCTGCAATCGCGAATACTGTGTAGACGAAACGGGAACAGGAGCAATGAATGTCGAGGTCGGGAGGGCCACCAACAATTTATCTACCACGTAGTTACGGATAATCAACATCACCTCTGGGTGAATATGTAGTTAGTCACATTGCACGTGTGTGTTGGCCGATGTGTCGCGTGTCTCACCCCCTTAACTCGTCACAGTAATCTACTTTTACGCACAGTCTCAGGCATGTCCTCCCGACCCATGTGTCAGAAAGTAAAACAGATCGACAATGACTCGCAGCCGCCAATCTTGATGTATCAAACGCCCAAGATTGAGTGAGAGAGAAAGGGAGAGGAGAGAGTATCCGTACACCGTATGAACAAGGTCCATCGCGCGTTATCCTCTCGACTTCCATGTACGTCAGTTTTCCTGTCCGGCTGTGAGGACACGACGATCCCTTGTGATTACTGATGCCGCGCAGGGTTCGGGGGTTGCCGATCTTCAAGGGGGGCTGTCTGCTTCTTACACAGTACAGTAGCAAGCACTCCGCAGGTATCCGTACGTACTTCGTAGTTAACTAGTTAGCCGGCTATCTTTGCTTTCGAATGAGAGCACACACCGCTTCCATGTCAGGTTCCGGTCAGACCAGGACTGGCTGTAGCTAGCCCGCATAAAGCATCAAAAGTTGACCGCTCGATTTCGAACGACGAAAGGCAAATTGCCATGCTTCAGCCCTTTCTGCGAGCGGCTACCTACATTGGGGTACAACGGTCAAATCTGAAACATACCCTACCTACCCTACGGAGTACCACTGCCGCTGTCTGTTGTCAGACCGACCGGGGGGGTATGTCGTCTGTTAGCGTCTGCAACATCACTTGACGGAGATGTACGGAGTACTCCAGCACACAGTAACTAGAACTCCTTTCCCTTGGGCCTTGCTGTCAGTGCCTAGCCATCGACTGACTATCTATACCAAGCAAATTCGTATGCGTCTGCTGATGGTGTGAGGTTCCGAGAGCTGTCTCTCTTGGGATGGTCCGTCCAAAGCGAGCCTCCGGAATGTGGAACCGTGCCTCGGCGAATTGAACTCGCGTGTACGAAGTGGTCAACGACCATAGTGACCACACTAACTACGTACTTCGTAGATTGATTGACTGCATGGATTCGTAACGGTTACCGTACTGTGTGTGTGCTCTGGACCCCCGCCAGCCGAACTCCTTTGGACCGCCAAGGGTCCCGAAATATAAGAGACGCGGCGATGTCACCTCTTCCCGGCGGCTCCAATACGAGCCTCCTTTCATTCCGGGACAATGAGGAGCTCGAAACATTCTGGAGACGGGTATCCGTACCGTCAATACCCTTCCTTGGGCTGGGTAATAACGACATGTGCAATCATAATAATAAGAGTTGGGGAAACGGAGCGGTAACCAGGTGCAGGTGGGCGGGCCCCTGGGCTCGATGAGAAGATCCTAACATTCAGGGGCCTTGTTGGCGAATCATGTCTGGCCAACGAGTCCGAGATTTCAGAGATGAAAGGGGGGAAGGAAGCAAGACGACTTGCAGCTGCAGGTACGGAACGCTAAAATGGCCGTCGCCTCGTACACAGTAATAACAGTACCTGAGTACTTGGGCCTACTAGTTAGTCGCTTAACGTTAGTAGTTAGTTACGGATACTTCGCAGGTGAATATCCCGCCCCATACTTCGTAGACTCCGGGTGATCCTCCTGGAGAAAGGATTGAGAGCATTTTGATGGGGGTTGTCTTGTCTTGTCTTGTCTTCAGCCCCCCCCCGGGCCGGCGCCCATTCTCTCCGTGCGACCATACTATGTATATTGGGGTTACATTGGTAACAACATAAAAGCACTTGCCTGAATGGTGGACAGCTGGAGGTTCCCGCATCTCTTGGAATAGGCAAGTAGCATTGAAGACGTTACATGGCTGGTCCCTGAAGACTTGGGTATCGAGGGTACTACGGTAGGAGTGAGTGGCAGGTTCGAGAGTACGTGCCTGTGACGGGGACAAGGCAATTTAGGAGCGACGGCCTGCTAGCGTGGGAGGAATTCCCCGCTAAGACCCAACTGATGAAGGGTACCTAACACGGGCGCTCGAGTCCTAGTTAACTACCCAGTAATGACATCGGGAATAGTATGGAGGTGGCGCCGTAGGTTCGCACAATCTCTCTCTCTCTCTCTCTCTCTCTCTGTGTGTGTGTGTATGCTCCAGCTCAGATGCCCATGTCGCATCGTACAAGCCAGAGCCGAGCAGATGAAACAGACCGGATTCGAGGGCAGTAGACACAAACAGGCGGGCTGAGTGTCGGTTTGCGCACTGAATGAATGTTCATCAATGACAGACGGCGCCTGCCTTCAACGTCAACCCCCCTCCAAGCCGCTAACTCAGGTCCTTCGTATGTACATGACGTTAGGTACCTAGCTTTTTTGACCTTGTCGCGCTAACAGGGACGGACCCAAAAAGGCTACAACAGGGGTCCCATCTATCTGCTAACAGTACGTAGAAGTAACTAGTTGCTGACTTACTCCGATTTGCTCCAACAAATGCACTAGCAATTACAGGCACCCGCCTCAACGCTCACTCCCTGGAACCATACACGCTCATCACATACAAACCGTCTGTCTATCTATCCCCCTTCGAGTCTCGAGTCCCGAGTCTCGTCAAGCCATCAACGCGGCGCTCCACATTTGCTACGCGGTCGAGCCGGCCCTGGTTACTACGCCCCCATTGATTGCATCCTCGGTAGTTACTGTGTGTCCTGTCCTCCCTCACCTGAGCGGGTGCCACGCAACGAACACATGGGCTGGGGGCTTGCTTATTATCCATCGTGGTGGGTGTGGTCTGATTAACCGACCTGACCTGCGCGCGCGCGACCTGACCTGCCTGGGTGTTCCTGTTTGCCGGGAACTCGTGCTTGCATGGAGACAACCAACTTCTTTTTTCTTCTGAACATTTCCGTCTCAACATTTGGCTGTTCGTTCCCGTTCCAGCTGCTGCGCCCGCCAATACCCAATCGACCACCGACTCGTCGTCGTCTGTCTGGGCTTCTTGTCTGAGCTTCTTTGCGCTCTCGACCCCCCCTCCGTCTTCCTCCCCCACCCCTCCTTGTGTGCACCGCGCGACCTGGTGAGGGAAAATAAACTCCATCTCGCATCCTGACTGGATGCAAGCCGAGCTGGACGTGCATGAGGCGTGTTAAAGCATATCGAAGAACAAAAAACACCGACAGGCTCGCGCTTATTCTCGCCCTCCTAAAAACTAACAACAGTACGCACTGAACGGCAGGCAGGCAGGCTGCTGGGCGCCGAGTTGCGCACCTGGTCGGTCGACGGGATCTCGACCCCAGAGAAGGCATATAACGGCACCACCCCCATCGAGGCCCCCAGCCCGTGGTTGCGTGAGCTGGACCGACGTTGACAGGTCTCGGTTTCAGATTGCTCTCCGGAAACGAACCCCGCCGCCTTTTTGTCAAGTCTCTACGACGGCAATATTGCCCATTGCCGCATACAGTTGCATCGCATCCGCCTTGTGCTTTGACGATCATACCACAGTACTATCCGCCTCCGCTTGTTGACCATAACACGGGCTTATTCGTTGCAAAGAGGGCAGCCAGCCAGCCAGCCGCCCCGTCATCTACTCAACCTCGCTACCTCCCAACTCGCTGGACCAAGGCCCCCAAGACTTCGGACCGATATCAACTGAAACGTTGCCAATAGTTCCCTGTCAACCGACTAGCAGCGGCAGTGGCGCTAGAATAACGTCCTCGACCAGACGAATCGTGGATGATAAATTGCACTAGAGACCAAAACATTGACACCTGCTCGATAGTTTGGCCCGATCTTTTCCAGCGAAAATCTCCCGCGTCGGAGAGGGAAACCCCCTCAGCATTCTGACATGTCATGGACAAGAACACTTCGGCCCCGCTTGCCGATTACTTCTGGATCGCGGGCATAGACGCCATCTCATACCAGGACTTCCTCCCACAGTTGGCGCCGACGCAGGTCAGCTCCGTAATCAACGAAGACGGCGAGCCAGAAGACCCCTCGCCCGTCGTCAATGGCAACACCAACGGATACAGCCGCGACTCGGTCGTTGCGAGTCCGCCTCCGAGGTCCTCAGTCGCCGCTCGCCACTCGCGCCAGAATTCGGGCAATCGGCTGTCCAAGGTGTCAACGCACACGTTGGAAGAGGTGGACGACAACACAAGGAGCAACAGGAGCAGTGCCACCATCCGTCCAAACCCGCCCCCCCGGCGGAACCAACAGCACCGATGGCTTCGCCGCCTTCTTGGGCGACTTCGACTTTGACAAGGCACTGTTCAAGTTTGCCGCCGAGCGGGAGAATTTCCTCGAGGACCTGAGCTTCTCCGCCGGCGCCCGAACGCACAGCAGGCCGCCTATGGTCAACCCGAGGACCGAGAGGATCAAGGCAGACGAGTCGGCAAACGGGAGGCTGAGCCCACTGAAGAACTTCCGTGGCAGCATCCGGGGCAGCATAAGGCGGGGCATCAGCTTCAAGGACATGAGCAGCATGAATAGCGCCCGCCAAAAACCCCTGGCTCCGAAACCCGGTATGTCGAGAGGTGTGAATTGATGCTCTGTATCCCCCAAACTGACGTGCCGACGAACCAGCCTCGATCCGAACCACCAAGCGCCTGAGCAATTACAACTCGGTGATCCCGCCTCCCGAGCCGCTCAACCTCGACCCAGACATGCACCCCCTGAAGCGCCGTTTCGAGCCCGAGCTGCTCGATCGCTACCCACCCCGCGACGCAACCGAGGAACTCTCTAGGAGAGGCAAGTTCCCGGATTATGTACCCATGTTCGCCTTCCCCAATGATATACAGATTGTCTCCTCGGATGACAGACCGCGATCGACCTGGCATGGCTTCACCATGACCTCTGACGACAACTCTAAGATATATGGCATCACCGTCATTGTGTGGACAGCCGTGCCTGCTGATGTTGCAGAAGATATCGAGCGGAGATGCGAGCAATGGCGACAGAATCACATGACCGAGGAAGAACGCGAGCTCGCGGCGAGCTTAGGTGCCCGTTTGGCGGCCGAGCGCGCACATTTGTCGCAACTGCTGGCCAAGTTGCCCACTGTTCCCTCTGGCTCGGCCGCCCGCGACAACCTGGACGAGCATATCAGTTCCGTCGAGGAGAAGATCACCCTCATGACGGAGATGCTGAGACCACTGAGGCATGGAGCCGCCTCCAAGATTGATGGCTTGACCGCTGGGGAGAGCGGACTATGGACCCCTAGGGCGTTCGGCATACTTGGGCGCGACGCCAGTAGGCTTACGTTTTGGAAAGACTGGCTGAGGGCCGTGGTCGTGCCCATGACGGATGGCGCTATTCTGCGCGTCCCCCCACTTCCCCTAGGGTTGGGCGATGGCAGCCGCTGGAGCGATATGTCGTCAACCTGTGCGCAGAGGCCTTTAGCCCGCTTGGTTCCAAGACCCAGGTGGAGATAGGGGTGCGAGAACTACGTCTGTATGCTCGCAAGGAGGCCGAGAACGAGCTTCCGCTGGCTCGTACCACGGATCTGTACGCTCTCTTCCGATCGCTGTCCCTGGAGAACATCGTGGCATTATTCGAGTATGCCATGTCCGAATCTCGCATCATCTTCCTCTCCTCTCACACAGCCATGCTTCATCTTGCCTGCCATGCGCTCGCAAACATGCTGTATCCGATGAAGTGGGCTAGTATCTTCATCCCGGTTCTTCCAGCGAGACTGCTCTCAGCCTTGGATGCGCCTTGCCCATACATTGTGGGTATAGAGCGGCGATATGACAATATCGAACTGCCCGACGACGACTACGTCCTCGTAGATCTCGACAAGGATACCATCGATGCGACGTCTCAACCTCACAGGTTACCCAAACAGATCCGGCGCAAGCTCGCGTCACTCCTGCAGCTGGCAGCCCCACATGCTATCCGATATGGCGTGCAGACGGGTCCTCCGCCTTATGCGATCGAGTCGTTTCCGTATGATGCATTCTCCGCCGAGAATAGTGCCATATTTAACGAAAAAACAACATCGGGTACGTTGGGAAAGTGGGTTGCCCAGAACTCTTCCACCTTTGGCGAACCGCACTCGTCGGAGCCAGTGAAGGCGCCCTTGTTCAACGCGTTCGCGCATGCCAAGTTGGCCTCGCCAGATCGGCCTACCACCAGCAGATCCAACAAGACGAGCCCGCCCAACTCACTATCACCTGTATCGATGAACTTCCCCCCGATGCCCACAACTCCCATCTCTAGGAGCGACTCGGGGTTCGCCCTTGCTGCTACCCTCAAGGATAAGCGTTCCGGGACGACGGAGGAGAAGGCCCGGAGAAGCTCGTCGTTTGGACAGGCGTTTGGCAACTCGGCCGCTCATCGCCCCAACATTCCGTACTCAAACGGACATCAGCCACATCTGTCCATCTCGGCCCTTTCCGTCGACTCAAAACCGATTCATGCCTACAGTGGTGGCTACGCTCCTTCTACATATGCTCAGTCTACCCTTGCGGCATCGACTGTGATGCCAAACATGTTGATACAGCCGGTTCGGAACACGGAAACGACGGTCTGGGTCGAAGGGCATTGCTTCAATTTCAACAACAACGACATCATCTCCAACTGTTCCATCTGCGAGGAACGTGCTGAAGGCGATGGCATATATAAGTGCTCGGGGTGTGCCGCAGTTTCCCACGGACGCTGTCTTGGCTGCGTGTCACTCGTTTGTCCCGTGGCATTCAACATAGACAAGGTCCGCGCCGCCTTTGTCCGCTGCATGGCCAGCCTCCTCTTCACCTACCGGAAACACCTCGGGCGCCCAAACAAGACCCAACGAGCCTCGGGTCAGATGTATGCCTTTGATATGAACGGTTTCATCAAGAGTCTACCCTACGATCAGCAAGATTACGCCACCATGATGAAAGAGACCCAAGGTAAGCTCAATCTGACCAGCAAGAGCGACTTGGCATCCTTCATTCTAACATGTCTACAGCATTCAACGAGTTTGTCCATGAGCGGGAGACTCAACCATCATCTGATCCTACTATCCGACTCTTTGACGAGGTCATATTAGCGAAGAAGGCGCGAGGCAAGCAAGGGTTTTCCGGACTTTCGCGACTGTCTACGATCAGGGCCTCTCATGGGGTGGCATATTCGCTTTCCGGAAATGCGCCGGTCAAGACCCAAAGCGGTTATTTGGGCGATGAAACCGAACACATCTGGAGAACTGCTTCAGTGCCAGTCCCCAACGCCAAGTTCTCGGGCGACTATCGATCCATCACGACTCGTATACCCACTCGATTAGACCGTTCCTTGATGAAGGAGCCCCGAGCCATCGAGGGCGTGCCTCGACCCGAACAACGCAAGAGGGGCTTGATCAGGAAGCAAGTCCCCAGCATGATGATGGTCCCATCTCCCATATCGCCCGTCTCACCCAGCGGTTCCGATTAGTTGTCGCGAGCGAGCGATTATTGATTCTAGATCCCTTTAGACATGCAGATTACCCGCTTTTATAAGAAGCCGATTGCGTTGTCGTTTTACCAATTTTGCTCTGAGCTGCACGCAGTGTATAACAATGAGCATAGCCTCGGAGGTTTCCGAGCAACAATGTATTATATAGCACAACGGGGATGGACAACCCCCGAGGTTCGAGATGGGACGCTCCCCCAGAGCTGGCTGCTCAGATCAGTTGGTGAGGGCGGAAGCAGAAGAGTTGTTGGGACGGGTTTGTTAACTCTGCGGGCCTTTCGACGAAGAGGTTGGATTGCCTAGAAACTGGGAAGGCGGAATGGAACATGCATATCGTAGCATATCGTGGCAGTCCGTACTCGCTTGGCGTAGAGGAGAGCGATCATCAAATTGCGCATCGTCATATCTCTTCCCTTTTCCACATTTTGGTAACTGTTTTGACGGAAGGGCACATAATAGCTGAATAGCTGCAACGACGTGCTCGGAGGAAAGGGACTGGAGCATTGCAAGAGTTGAATATTTCAGGTTATGCAATCTTGTGGTGGCTCATGGTATAGAGGCGCGACGTACATAGCTGATGCGGAAACCCCAGCTACGACTCGAGACAAATATTTGTGGCGCCTCATCTTCTGCCATCAGTCTTGGGTGATGAATTTATGTTTGGGGCGGTGATGAGCTGGTGTATTTTATGCGCCTCGTGTAACTAGTCCGTTACGGGGTATGATGTCTGTTTGAGCCATGATTCGCCTGCCGCTGTATGGATATATCAGCCTGTTCACACATGAGTTCCTGGATGGCTGCCCGTGTCACAACTCGTGAGCAGTGACGAGTACCTATCGTCCCGTCCCCTCTTCATCCCTCTGCTTCTCGTCAAAGTTCTTACGCAGGCATCTTCCCGCCGCCGCTGCCGCCACTACCACCTCCACCATCCTTGGGCTTGTACTTGGGCTGCTTTTCGTACGCATTGGGACTCGGCCTTCTCGTTCTTCTTGCGCTACCTCGACCGTGCCCGGAGCACTCTCCGCCCTCGCCGTGGTCATGGCCATGGCCACCATGACTCTTCCCCTTGCCCTTGTCCTTGCCGGCCTTGTCCACATCACCTCCCCGCCTCGGGCCCGCGCCACCCGCATCCGAGTCCGAGTCCGAGTCCGAACCCGACGACGAGGACTCCTCGCTGCTGCTCTCCCCCACCATCCGCGGCTTGCGGTATATGCAGCATACCTTGCTGCTCTTCCGGCCCAGCCCCTCGTTATCGATGACGGTCTCGGCCCATTGGACCCGGGGCCCGGTTTGTGAAGACGGGGCGTGGGCGCCGCGGAGGCGGAGGATGGCTTGTTGTGGTTGTTGGTGGTGGTGGGTGGTCGCGGCTGCCGCGGGGCCGGGTGAGTGTTGTTGGGTCATGGTCATGGTTTGCGACGCCGTCGAGGGGGTGTTTCGCCCGTGCGCACGCCCGCCATTAGGTTGCTGCTGGGAGCGTGGGGACGAGTTTATTGCGGGCGTGTGTGACATCTTGCGAGAAGGGCCCCCGGCACTGTGTATCGGGGAAGATATAATGGAGAGATAGAGAGAGAGGGGTGCAGCAGGCTTTTTGACGAGAAAGACTGGCTGGTGAGGTGGTGCTTTCCTCGCGTGGTGTGTTGTCGTCGTCGTGGTGTTGCAGACGAGTGCGATTGCGGCGGCGGGTCGGACGTGGAATAAGCTGGACGGACGGTGACAAGCCCTCTCGTAATGGGAATGAATGGGTCGGCAGGGTGCATTGGAGTTCGGCAAGGCGACCGGAGGCGGAACTGAACTGCAGCAAGGTAACTGACTACCAACCAACCCACCTCGACTCGTGGTTCAGCTGTCGTCGTTATCCGTACTTCACTATTCCGTAAAGACGGATTGATTGATAATACAAGGAAGGACGCAGGACGCGGGGTGGGGTGGAAGTCGTGGTTTTGACTTTTGCCCCGCGCAGACAGGGGTCCATGGCCGTTCGGAGCCTGTTCCAGACTTCCAGTGTTCCTTCCCCAGGGGCCAGGGCCCAGGACTGACAATCAATCCACTTGAGTAATAAATCAGTCAACTACCAACACTGCCGTTGCCTACAGGCTACCTAGAAACCAGAGTTTAGGGGGGATCTGTCAAGCCGAGGCACACACAGATAAGACTCGAGACAGTTCACCCTGTTTTAGATCGTATTTTATACGAAAAATACACACGACAGATCCGGCACAGAAACAACTAAGTACAAAATATATAGATCTCTCCAGTCAGACAGTTTGTACATTTCCTTATACACACAAGAGCTTACATACGTGCGCATACACGCGATTAGAATGACGCGCCAGAAACTGCGAACGACTCACGCTCCTTTTTGCGCGTTTTCTCCAGCTTCTTTTGGCCCTTCATGCTCTTCCTAGGCCTACTCCTCTGCGAGGCAGCCGAGACCTTGGGTTTGTTCAACAGCCAGCCATTCATGGGACGCCTGTACCCGACGAACTTGCCCTCGGGACTGAACACGTCAACGATGGGCCAGTTGAGCCCGGGCTCCGACCGGGGCTTCGGAGCCGACCGGGGCGGACTGCGCTTCGGCTTTGTAGGCGCCGAGATGGCCTCCAGGCGCTCGAGAGCCGACATCTCCTTTCCGGCTTCTTGTTCGTCTTGCACCAGTGCCTCGGGCTGTTCGATTTCGGTAGGCTGGGTGTAAAGATCCTTGGTGCGTACCTGTGCGACCATCTCGACCCAGCCAACACCCTCGATCAGGAGGTCGGCGGCCAGGACACGGTACGGTAAGCGTTCCACTCGGAGGCCCACGGCATCTTTGCGCGTGAGGGGTCCGGTCCGTTCCTTGGTCACGTCCCACTTCAGCTCGAACGAGCCTGCCTGCTTCATCTTCTCCCCGGTCCCAGGCTTCATGATGGTATCCACATTGAGCTCGCTCGTCTGTGCCTGTATTTCAATCGCCTTCTCCGTCCTCGTCAGATGCGGTTCGATAGGAGTAAAGGCGTACGACATGATGATTGGCCCTGGTACCCGAGGCGTGATGCGGATGAGTCCTCCCAGGAGCACAGACTGTCCTTGCTTCACCACCATTTGCTCGGGGGCGATGCGCGCGCGCATCACCAGCTTTGAACGATGCTCGTCCATGACGTACTTTTCCAGCCCTGTCCGCTCCAGTCCCGGCAGATCGATGAGTTCTCCTCTGCCGTTTCCGAAGGGGACACGGATAGGCGACGCTGTGGTGCCAGGTAAGTCTGAGACCAGGGGCATGTCTGGGTACTGAGTCTCGGGCGGGGCCGGTGGCAATAGTGCCATCTCGTCCGGGTTGTCGACCTCTATCGCCGAGACGTACCCGATGTCGGCACTCTGGGAGCGGTCGAACCCTTCCGTCTCGTGGGCAGCAGAAGACGTCGATCCAGGCGCACCGAGTTGGTTCTCCGTGCCCTCTTTCGCGTACATGTCAACAGCAATCTGATGACGAGACGGGTCCCAATCCATGCGCCCCTTGGGAAAGACAGCTTCAAACAGTTGGCTCTTTCCCACGTTGACCTTACCGACCATCCAACCGGCTCCACCGCGCTGCCAGATCTCCTCCTTCAACTCTTTGGTCCACCAACTTCTCCTGGCACTCACGCATCTGACGTTACCCAGGCGGAGATCTCGGGCAGACCGGCCAAGGGCATCACGTAGGACCTCTCGGAGATAAGGCACCAGTCTATCCACCTGAGGTTTGGTGGGTGCCAAGAGGTCTGATCTCGTGATGACGAAGCTCATCTCGGTCTTCTGACCGTGGAAAAACTTGCCCGACTTGGAGCGGCGGTTCTTGGTCCGTATGGGCATGAGATCCAGAAGGTGGTAGATCTTGGGCAATATGGACATTGGGAAGTCGGCGGCGTCCAGAACGTGGTAGACATGGTTGTATTTGTAAGGCGACTCGTCGAGCGTGTCTCGTATTGACTCGATGGTGGGATGGTAGATGGAAACGCCGGTCTGGTGGTGCATGAGGGTATGGCACCTGTCGCATAGGGGCACCTTGAGCGGCCTTTCTTGTGCTACAAGACGGTCAGTCACAGCGATGAGACGATTTGAAAGAGTATGGCCTACGCGTGAAACTCGGGTCGAGGTCTAGACTAGGGGACAGATCCTCGATATTCACGCCGAGGCTCTCCAACATAGCCGGATCGAGGTTCTCGAGGGCGCTCTGGTACACGGCATCCTCCCCACCGTCAGCGGCATGGTTTTTTTTGCTCCTGGGTTGTTCCAGTCCCAGATACCAGCGAACGGCTTTCCTGCCCACATCGTAGTACCCAGGTTGGTTCGTTTGCGAGGTTTGCGACAATGCGCCGCATCCCGTACACTGCGCGGGTAACTTCCGAACCGGTAGCGGATCCCGGTCCCCGAGGTCCAAAGTCCCGGGGGCAACGACTGCGTCGTCTGCTTGCGTCTGCAGGCCTCGACGTGGCGTTTTCCATTCGGATAGACGTTTTGAGGGAGCTTTGCCCGGCCGGGAGCTAAACTGCCTGGCACTCAGACTCAAGCCCGGGCAGAGGAAAACCGGCACCTGCAGGCTGGCACTGGCGGGTCGCTCCGCTGTCCGAAGCGCAGAGCTGAGCCATTTCGAGGACAGCACACGATGCATGTCTAGAGGGAAAGGGGGTACAGACTGAAAGGCTGGAAGGATTGTCACGAGAGCTTTCTTGTCCAAAAGCTGCGACAGGCCTCTAGAAATTGTTGCTTATCGCAGGTCGATAAGTGATGCCAAGTCAGGCTAGCAGGGGCTGTTCAGCGTACCCAATAGAGGCAGTGGCTAGCTAGCTAACTACTTGGGGTACCTAACCGAACTTTTTTAGCTCGTAGACGGTGTACTTTTGGTACTAGATGCTAGTTACTGCCCTGCCTGCAGGTGCTTTGCGTTCCGAGATCAATCTGAAATTTATCTTGCCGATTCGCGACGCAAGCCCACCGACAAACCCACGCGACAGGCCAGACTCGAAAGCGCTGCGAACGGGCATTGGACCTCGAAATCAGTCATCATGGTGAACCCGGGAAAGCGCATGAACATATTAAAGGCCGTGAGTCGCTGAGCAGCCGCCTCCCCCCAAGTCCAACTGGCTAACCAAGTCTTGCAGAAGGTAAACCGTACCGAAGCTGTCTACTCGAGCCCCGAGGCCGAGGCCGAGGCACAACACTAACGACGATGCCAGCTGCTAGACATACGGCATGGCCCCGGTGCCGCCATCCTACCCCCGGAGATTACCAAGATACACATGGACTTTGCCTTGAAGTGGAATGATGGACATTTTGGGCCCAGGTACGCTGCTAGCAGCCTGTCTCCGGGGCAGCAGAAAGAAGAAGAAGAAGAAGAAGAAGGAGAAGCAGCAGCAGCAGCAGTAGCAACAGTATCCATGAACTAATCAGTACCGCCCAGGAAATTCTGGAAATCATGTCTCCCCCGCCTCAAATTCTGGAACCCGGCCATCCCCATGATCGTGAACCGGTCGACCAACAACACTGGCCCAGCCACCATGTCCATCTACTTCCGCCAGTCGGCGGCCGCCGCCGCCGCCGCCACCCCCAAGAACACCAACCTCATAGCCGGGCAGCCGCAGTCGAGCACGACCAACGAGTCCCCGGCCCCACCCCCGGCCGAGGGCGAGCACGTCGTCACCATTGACATGAAGAACCAGCACTCGGACACCATCCTGACCGAGTTCCTGCAGAAGACGGGCGCCACCGTGCTGCAGCCCTCGCCCGAGGAGCAGATGGAGATGCGCCAGATCGAGGAGAATCAGGAGAGGGCTGCCGTCGACCGCGCCATCATGAAGAAGTTCATCGACGACAAGAGGCGCGAGGAGCGCCTGCTGGCGAGGGCCCGCGAGGAGGCCACCGCCATCAAGATGGCTAACCAGTAGACCAAGAGAAGTCGGAGGGCCACGGAGAGAGCGAGAGAGGGGGGGAGAGAGAGAGATGGCAAGGACTAGGGGTGGCCGACATGAAATAAGACAAAGACACGAATCCTGTGAACCGCAGGGGATGTACCAAAGAACTGTAAAACAATCTATTGCATGCAGCATAGAGGGGGGTATTCGAAAAGGGTGCCCTCGGATACGTGTATAAATGAACTACTAGAACCCATCAACCTGACGTCTCGGGATTTACACAGGGCTGTTCGTGAGTGTGCATCTGGTTGATTCGAGTTTACCTAGACGTGTTGCTTGACCTCGAACCTGGTTAAGGCCGCATTGTCTGTCACATGAAGTGCTCGCGCAAATTTAACCAATCTGATCATATACAGCCGAGGTCACATTCACTTTACCGACGCAAGTAGTGAGTGGTCATGTATTCCGAAATGCTCATTCGTATCTCATGCTGCATTACTCGTTGCCTTGCCCGCACCAAACTCTGGTTGCCTTCCGCCATGTGTCCCCTTTTGTACCGAACGACGCCACGAACTCCAATCACTCATGACAGATCAGAGTCTACCGTATGTTAACTTAGACCTCCGTCTCGACATCGGGCTGGCGTCCGCTGAGCGAGCCAATCTTAGTGATTCGCCTGACGGCATACTTTGTCTCGTCCTTGACGAACTGGACGTTGCGCATCGGTCGCCACTGCATCAGTCCTCGGTGCTGGCGGTGCAGATCCCGACTTTTCGACTTGTACTCCTTGTACTGCTTCACCGGGTTCTTACTACCCTTGCTCATGCTTGACCTGGAGGTTCTGTTTGTGGTCGAATGGGTGAGCTCCGAGTCGACACTCTGCCGGTGGACGTCTTCCGAGGGATCATCGACCGCGTTGTCGGCATCCTCGATCCCGAGATCGGTCGGCTCGTGTCTCATACGCCTCGGAGAGCTCATGTTGCTGCCATCGTCATCGTCTGAATGCTCGTACATGTCTTCCTCCGTGCTGTCAGTCCCGTGGCCAGGCGCACCGCCCATGAACGCGGCCGGGTCTTGGCCAAATGCGCCACTCCAATCCGTACCGTCCTTGGCCAGCCACTTCTGCTTGTCTTCTTCGCTGGCTGAGGCCAGTACGTCGCGGCCGTGAGTCAGCGACTCGTCGTGGAGCTTCTGGATGACAGGCGGCACTTCCTTAGATACTGTCTCCTGTCGCACCCCTTCGGCGAAGCAAGCTTCCCACGTCTCAATGGTCTCCCGCGAGTCGTTGTCGCTAACGAAGCGAAGATGATCCCTGTCCGTTCCTGCCTTGAACCGTCCGCGGAAACGCAGTCGGCCAACCTCCTGCAGATCGATATCGGGAATGGATCTGTAGTTTTCCTCGGTGATGTAGTTCTGAGAGAACCGCATCCCGTTGTTACAGCGGAAGATTGGAAGGTCGAAATCCCTCTCCTCGCCATCTATCATTTCCAACAACCATGCAGAAGCATAGACTTCGGCATGGCGTTTATTGGGTACATGAAATTCGAAGAAGATGGGCGAACGGTACCGGTATCGCACGGGCAAACGTGGCCGATGGTTCTTACCCTCGCCACTAATGTCCCACACAACGTTCTCGCCGTCGGTAATGCACTGCTCTCTCTTGATGCTTGCCGAGCTTCCACCAGTTCGGAGCCGGAGCTTAAACTTGTCCTTGTCGTGGTAGGTGGAAATGATCTTGTCAGACGTGAACTCGAAGGTGCCAACTTCCCATCCCAGCTGCGGAGGTGGCAGCCTCAGCTCAACAGATCGGAAAAGAACCGAGATTCGAACACGACCGAACCCGATACCGCCATCCAACGGATACCAGCGAGTAGCCTATCATTCACATCAGTCAGTCTCCCAGCTTGCATGCCCGACGTCTCGATTTATTCATCTTACCTGGCTAGCTGTTTGCAGCACGTCGGTCAGTTTCAAAGGCACAACCCCAATGATGGGATCGTGTTGTCGGTTGCGCGAGTCGCGTACTGTGACTGTGAGGATGGCCGATTTCCAGTCTCGTACGAAGCGCTCCGTGCCGGCATTGAAGATGGGCTTCGACGACACCACCTTTGTTCTCGTCTTGTAAACCAACTCGTCGTTGAGGTGCATGGTACAGTATGCACTGGGGAGCTTTTTGCTAGACTCCTCCTTGATCTCGCCGGCATCACGAGCGGGCTCATACTCCTTGCCGCCTGTGCGCTTGCCACCATCAGAGCCTTTGACGTTGGCCAGCTCCAAGTTGACAATCTGGTGGACGACGATGGAAAGAATGCCCGATGGCCAGAGAGGGTCCGGAGGTGTGTGGGTAACGGCATCTTCCTCGGCGTTGTCCACCACGCCCTTGTCATCTTGAAGCTCCTTCTTGTCCCTGAGTTCTTTGGGTAAGTTGATGTCCTTGCCGTCGGTCCGCAACGCAGATCGGAACTGGGTCTTTCCAAAGAAGCCAACTTCCCAGTGAAGCTCGCCAGGCATGTTGCTCTCTGCCTTGACGCCCCTCAGGTTTGACACCTGAGGATACATCTTGCCCGGGTGCTGAATTAGCTTCTGCATCGACAGCTCGACCTTTCCGACGACGTCGTCTGCGCTGGAACGGTCACTGTCCCAAAGTTCCATTGACAACTGCTCGTCCGCCTTGATCAAGTCGGCAGTGACCATAAGAGCGCAGCTCTCCTCGAAAACGGGATTGAGATCGTCTTGAATGACCCGAGTACAGTACATGGGCTTGCCGAATTTGGAGAAGCTCACGGTGATGTATGGGTCGGAACCACCGCCGTCGGAACCACGGCGATCTTGTTTGGAGAGGCCGACGGCCTTGTGAATTCGAATGAATATGACGCCAAGCGCCAAGGTCTCCTTCTGGATGTCGTCTCCCTGTAGCATCTTACCCAGGTCGAGGGTCAGCGACTTCGGGGCGACGTACATGCTCGCAGCTGTCTTGATTGCCCAGTTGACAAAGTTGGAGATGACGGGGAGGTTGAGGATGTTGATGCCGCGCTCGATCATTGGTGTACAGCCGGCCTGTACCTTGGGTACGCCCATCAGGGTAAAGGTGACGGCCTTGAGAAAGGGAGGTTCGGGAGTCATCTGTAGCCTCAACCGTACCGTCCCGACCAAGCCTGTGAGTTCGACCCAAATGGGTAGAGGGACGCCAAACAGCCCTTTGATGCCGAGATAAAACACTAGCTGCATACCCATGTTTGAGGCCTTGGAAGACACGCCGCCGCCGCTGCTTGGCTTCGCATGATAAGCGAAGGAGCACTCGAGGTTATAGTAATCACCACCCTCCTCGTCGGCGGCCAGTTCTTGGGGGTCTTTGACCTTTTCGTTGTTCCTGTGCATCTCGTCCTTGAGATCTTTCATGTGGCCATCGGGGAGGGCACGCAGACTCAAGATGCGGAAAGGGTTGTTGCCCTGGGAGATGTCGGCAACCTTGACGTTCTCGATGATGCCGGGAACTGACGCCTGCATGACATCTTCGAGTGTATCGGCGACAGCAGCGAACATGTCCGGGTTGATCAGGCCCCAGACAACACCGAGCAGAGTGTTCATCCACTCGACTGATTCCGGGATCAGGTTGGCGGTAGCATACTCCCCCCCGCTTCTGTTCGCTTGACCACTCGATGTCTCTGCCCTGACGCACGAGATCCTTCATCCACAGGAAGATACCGGAGGATACACAAATGGCAAGCGGTATCAGGCCCAAGAGCCGGCCACCGAAGAACTTTCCCATCACAATGATGGCCAAAAAGACTGCGACGCACAGGATGGTGGCCCGCTGCTCGATGGTGGCGAACATGGGCTCGTAGGAAACGCTGGGCGTCGGGTGGAAGAGGATGTTGGTCTTTTCGCCATGGATAGGGACGTCGGACGTGGACCCGTTGGCCACAGGATCGGGTGGTGCCGTGACATCCTGGGCCTGCCTATACTCCTCGCCCGACTGTGAAGCATCCGTCTTGACGGGTGTTTTTTTTGCCCAAATTCGCATTTGGCACCGATAGCTGCGGGTTCTCCGAGTCAGTTGAGCGTGTGGAATGTCCGGCAAGGGGAATGCACGTACGTGAGGATCCTCGACGGCTTTGACAAAGTCCAGCTCGACGTCGGCGATCTGAACCTCTCGGCCAGTCACGGGGTCTGTCACAGTCCTCCCCTTTGGCTGCTGTGGTTCGGGCGTATGATCTGTGATGCCCTGATTTTGCACCTGGGCCTGGGCCTGGCCCTGGCCTTGAGCTTCCTTCTGTCTCTGACTGGCTTCAATTTGGGCATCCCTCTCCTTCTTATCGCGGTCAAGGGACGCGACAAACTGCTGGATGTTCGGGATGCGATTGCGGCCAGAGTAATGGCCGCCGGGACGGTGTTGCTCCTGTTCGACGTCCATGATTGGCGATGATTGTCGGACTCGACAGCTCCAGCTTCAGTCTCTCTCTGTCTCACTCTCACTTTCTCAACCTCTCACAATATCGCAGGCAGAGCCTAACTAGATCCCAGCGCACGCTTGCCGACAGCAATGGGTCTGTTGTCCACAACGAGAAAGCCTTTGAGGGTACACCGTACACCACCTTCAGGCTTCAGGCTTCAGGACGAGATGATGGTCACGGAGAAAGGAATGGCTCGACTCTTGGAACGTCGGGCAGGATTCTTGTAGCTCTCGCAGCCTGCAGGCTCGCTCGCCCGAGGCGCATAAGCCTGTCTCTCAACCATTTCGATGTATGACGTATGTGTATCAGTACGTAGGGCTCCGTACTTCGTACCTCAGTCTCCCTCCTTCCACGACTGCCATTGAGCTGGAGCCATACACGGACGCCCACTGGATGGGACTGGTTAGACTGGGGCCAGCTTACCCCACAAACCAGCTGAAAGACGGCCTGCGATCAAGCTAACAAGTAACTGCTTGGTAAGTTAACTAGTTAACTACCTAGTCGCCTAATAAGTTGGCTGACTACGTACACTTGAATTGCTTTCTTCGCCCCTATTCGGTACGCTGGGCACGGTATAACCGAAATCAGGTTTATGCACCGTCGAGGAAGCATGCACTCACTCCATTGCAACCTGATTGCACTGCATCGCCGCCGCATCGCATCGCATCGGCACGGCTTGGCGCGTGCGCGGAACCGTGGAAGTTGCCGCATAACAAACCGTATTGTGGTAACCGCCGCGACGAATGATCTGCATCCGGGATGATTAGCATTTGCGTCATTGCTCGAAAGTCTCTGAACCCCACCACCTTCCCCCCCAATATTCGTTGTAACTACTTATGGAGTTGGTGTCGGTCGTGTGTGTGTGAAGCGAGGGTTGGTGAAGGCGGATGCCGTGCGTCAATGTACGACATAACATGCGTGCACGCGACACGAGCACATACAGGGTGAAATTGCCAAGAGATCTTTTGCTTTTTGTTCAGAGTAGTATTCTTCATGTTCTCGTTTGACTTCGTCCCCAGTTAACTTAGCTACCCAATAAGTTGATACAATACATCCGGATCAAAACTCCAACCTGTGATAAGAACAAGGTCCCAACGACGAACGCCTCGAGCCCTGCGGCATGCAATCTACACGTGATGGGTGTGTATGGGTGGGGGTGTGTATGGATGTGCGTGGATGTGCGTAGGCGGTGGATGTGCGAGTGCGATTGTGCATCACTCCGGCTAGCCGAGTACCAGATCTGGTGGTATAGGCGTGTCTCTACGGCCCCCGTCTCTGGATTGATCAGATCCACAGACGCGAATCGCTCAAGTTTTGCTACGGTCGGGATGGCCACGACTGCCACTGTCGGCGTCTTGACGTCCAAGTCGACGCTAAAGGGCGTTGTCGCTCGGCTGACCGAGGACACACTCTCGAAATCGGACATTTCCACGTCACCGTGTATCGCATCCGACTCTGACTCGGCAGGCTCAACGCTAATCGTGACGGGAGCCCGGGCCGCCCTCACCGGCATGCCGATTTTGGGCGTCGATGCCTGAGCCACCGCTCGTACGGCCGCCATCACGCCGTCCTCGTCATCCGCCTCTTCCTGCCCGATCGTCCACACCCACCGACGTTTCTTCTCCTTGCGCTTCCGCTTCCTGATCCCCCCGGGCCCTGGCGAAGAGATGGGAGTCTCGGTGCCGAGTCCGGCCATGCGTCTCCGCATCTCTTCAAAGGGCCCGGGAGTCTGTCCACCGTCACGCGTCTGGTGCTCCGAGTAGGCCATGGCCTGATCAAGCACCATCTCCGAGTCCTCGGCTATGGGGGATTCAGCATAGGGAGATGCGTCCTCGACGAGCAAGTCGATATGAGATCTAGTGTACCTCTCCGTCGTGATGGTTTGCGTCAAGGGACTCTCGTACCCAACACGACGGGCCGCTTTTTCTTGGAGCCGCAGAGATTGCCTCCGTGGCGACATGGGAATCTGCGCACTCGAAGGGGGCAGTGGCGAGTTACGCAGAATACTGTGAAGCGCTCGCGGGTGCGTGTAAGGGGCTGCCACCGCCAACCCCTTTATGGCCATGGGCACCCGGCGCCGGCTGTGGACCGGCGAAGTCAACGTGAACCGACTTGTCATCTCTTGGGGGTTGAACGTGAACACCCTGGGTGTGGATGATTCAACAGGGCCGGCTGATAGCGGCGGGGTGGCCGTCATGGCCGTCATGGCGCTGGGAAAGAGCATGTCCATCTGTAATGGAGACATGGGGTTCGCTGTCAAGGGAGTATCAGGATAAGTGGTCGTGTACGGCGTGTGTGTCCCTTGGTGGTCCCTAAGCTCACTAGAATTCGTTTGCAGCTGGAGAGCCTGAGTAAGATTGATGGCTGTTAGAGGTGTCGACTGGGCCGGAGTCGACCTCTCTATCGCCGTCACATAGACGTTTGAAAGAGTGTTGAAGGTAGTCGGCGACTTGGGGTCCGCGTAGCCCAGCGTGCTCTTGACAGACCGGACATTGGGGCCTGGTGAAGACTTGATCTGAAGAGACAGCCTGGGTCTCTTGGTGGAGTTGAGGGTCGTCATTCTGTATGGACCAAGGCTGGTAGGGAAAATGAGTATGGATGCAATGTGTAGAAGTAGAGATGGACTTGGCCAATGCCACCAAAGGACGAAGGGCTCTTTGCGGGGGAGGGGAGGGGGCGACCAACCTCGGAGCCGGCCGGGATGTACCGGATGCAATAAGAGTAGCAAGCAGTACCTAGGTAGGTAACAGTGCCAAAGGCGAGAAGAGGGGGGGGGGCGGCGCCTATATACGATGAGACGAGGTGGGTTGCTCTTGAGCGGAGAAGGCGGTACTGGACAGAAACGGGCTTGGCTTGGCTGGGAGCAGCGTCGAATCAATGTCGATGGCACTAATGCGAGATGCAGCGTGAAGAAACAGAACACATTAGACGCGCGAAGACGAATGATAGAAGGGAGAATTGGGATGCGTAAGGCGGGGTGTATATGCTCGTCACACTGGAGTGATTGGGGCGAAACGGCAGGGTGGGTTTCCACGGCGGTGGGTCGGACGGACGTAGGTATGGACATGGGCGCCGCACATGCAGCTGAGTGAGCAGCGTCGATGTTGGTTGGCTATAAAAAGGCAGACCGGGATGTGTCGACGGAGAAGGAGGATGCGCGTGAAGGCGCAAGCGCCGACGAGTCCTTGCTTACAAGTGCCACCCCAGTCCATGCAAGCGAATCAGTAGCCTCGCCGTGTCGGCTATTGTCTGCATACCTGCTCTGTTGGTTTCTACATGGACAGGACGTGGCGTCTATTTCCTTGCACTGCGCCAAGTCTTCCCCGCAAGTTTCGCTAATCACGCACGGCAAAGGTGGTGACCGTTGGGTTAGGTCGGCGGTCTGGCGGTCTGGCGGTCTGGAGTCTGCTGGAGTCTGGACGGTATAGAAGCCGAAGAAGCAGAAGAAGAAGAGGTGAACCGTGAGCCGTGATCATACTACGTGGATCTGGCTCGCTCGCTTCCGGGCCGTGGGAGAGAGCGCGCGGTGCGGCGCGTCTAACAAGAACAAGCCCGCCCTTGCTCGTAGTTGCGGTCAAGCGATGAAGGCAGCGGCAATCCGATCCAAACACATCCTTCCATCATCCATCCATCCACCCGCCTTGTCGCATGATGCATCAGCCACCGACAACGCCGGCCGCAGCAAACGGGGGAATCCAGCAAAGAAACAACACGCCCCGGGCCCGGGCAGACCATGTTTGCCGGCGACGACGACTTCATCTGTCTGATTCGAACACGGTAGTCTTCTGCTTCACCGAGTGGATACTGGCGTGGAAAAAGAGCATACAAGGTCAGGCACCCTTGTACCCCACATTCGCGGTTCTTTTATTTTTCGAGTCGCTGCTGCTATTTCCGTCTCGTCTCAGTGATAAGTGGACTGGCTATTTTGTAATTTACTCCGTACGTAGTAGTTTTAGTGCTGTGCTTGGCCAATGCCAAGGGCCAGGATGCTTCGAAGTGGACCAAATCTCTCTCCCGGGTCCGGGGGCTTGCTGGCAGGGCAGTCAGTCACCCAGGTGCTTCCATTCCCGACAGATGAGATGCATTCTAGAAATAAGAGTAGTCAACTTATGTGATCCATCATCCGACGCTCCCTTACAGAGCGAGAGTGGCCCATGGACCCATAGATGAGGAGAATACATTTGAGTTCCCCGTCCAGCTGCGAGGTGTCCACTTGTGACCAGAAATAGCACTGGGGGCGGGTCCTTGTCCTCGTTCTCGTCCTCTTATGTCATGTCAAGTAACTACTCCGTACTCATCGCTACTGTCCCTCGGCACGAAGTACTGTGTGTGACTTGTCACCCTACAGGCTAGTTAACTAAACGTTGCGTGGACTAGTTCACTCCTGACAAAGTTAGGGTGACGACTTATTAACGTTGCCTCGGGAGGTCGGGTGTGTGGCATGGAATGCACGGACACCGTCTCGTCTCAATCGCCGCGCTACTCTAGTTACTTGGTAAGTTCTAACTAGTCAAGGCGACGAAACAAGCTACATCTCCAGACTCTAGTGGTTGATCAGCTCCAGCCTCCGTCTGTCAGCTGGCGTCGATAGACAGACACTTCAGCGGGGTGTTCCCAAAAAAGGACGGCCATCGGTCCCAGCATGGCGCAGGATGTCCGCCCCTCTCGCGATGATGACCACGACTCCGGCGCAGACTCCGAATCCCTCTAAACGAAACCACGATCGAGTCATACTGCACTTTGTAAGGACCGTCCGTCTATACCGACCGTACTGACGAGCTGCGCGTCTGGTCTCCGTATGATTATGTTGCAACCTGCCCTGACCAGCTTGACTCAGGACTATGACTGTTTTTACGCCAGTGTGTTTGAAAACGAAAACCCGGCACTCAAGGCGTTGCCACTAGGCGTGAAACAAAAGAGCATCCTGGCAACCTGTAACTACGTCGCCCGAGCTAGAGGCGTCAAGAAGTTGATGCTCATATCCGACGCCCAGAGGTTGTGTCCCGACCTTGTATTGATGAACGGCGAGGACCTGACGAGGTTCCGCAATGCCTCCAAGAAGATATGGTCGCTGTTCCGCGCGCACTCCTGGAGCAACCGGGCAGAGCGCCTGGGGCTCGACGAGGTGTTCCTCGACGTGACCGACATGATAGCGTATAATCAGCTCCTGCTCAACCCGCGCACCCTGTCTCGGTCCTTCTTTCAGCTGTCACGACAGGACCCCGAAATGGGCTTCAGCTTCGATGCCACATCCCTCTTCGGTTGTACCTCGCCTGCAGAATACCACGGCCCCATGGCCACCCTTGACAACCCCCTGTACGGACGCTTAATGTTGGCCTCACACCTTGCCGGCTACCTTCGTCACAGGGTGGAGGAAGACTTTGGATATACGTCGACCTGTGGCATTTCCACGAACAAGCTCCTCGCTAAGCTGGCGGGGACCATGAATAAGCCAAAGAATCAGACCACCCTGATGGGACTCCAAGATGAAGACGTACAGACCTTTATGGACGCTTGGGAGCTCGGCAAGATCCCCGGCATAGGCTGCAGAATCTCCCATTTGGTTGAGAATCATGTTCTGTCTCGGTCAACCGAGCCGGTTCCGCATGATGAGGAGCATTTCGCTAAAACTAAGACGCGCGATGTCCTCACCCACCCAACCATGTCCCCCGAGCTACTCGAGCGCGTACTTGGCGGGCCGGGGACGGAGCGCGGCGTCGGACACAAGGTCTGGAACCTCTTGCGTGGTATAGACGATACCATAGTCAAGGAGGCCAGCGACATCCCCACCCAGATTAGTATTGAGGATACGTATGTGACCAAGCCGATCAACACCCAGCCAGAACTGATGCGCGAGCTGCGCTCGCTTTCCCTCGCTCTCGTCCGGAGGATGCATGGAGAACTCCTCGACGACGACGACGACGACGACGACGCGTCTGTTGGTCTGCCAGGCAGCAGGAAGTGGCTCGCCCACCCCAAGACTATCCGCCTATCTACGCGCGTCAAGGGGAAGAAGCATGGGGCGGGTAGCCAAGCTCGCGAGTCCTTCAGCCGTAGTTCCCGGAGTGCGCCACTCGCCAACTTCATCTTCAACCTCGTGGAGAGCATCGAGCATACATCGGCACGCCTGGCCGACGAAGCAATCGTCCCTCTCTTCAGGCGGCTGCACAGTGAACGCCAGGGCTGGAATCTGGCCCTCGTGAACATCTGTGTTACGAACATGGTTCTCGCCGGGAACCGGGAAGGCACGGGAGGCGGTCGGGACATATCTGTCATGTTCAGGACACAAGATGCCAAACTGAAAGAGTTTACTGCCTACGACGATCCAGGCCCGGCGGCTGTGCTGGGCCGACCGGATGCACGGGAGGAAAAGGCGGCAGTAATCGTATTGGAGGCTGGCTACGTATCCGAAGAGAGCGAGGCCATGTCCTGGGATGACGAAGTGGGAGGAGACTCGGAGATATGTCCGGAATGCAGCCAATCGATCCCAGTATTTGCCATGGGTGCGCATCAGCGCTTTCACACACTAGGCGACTGAACATCGGTATCGAGAGGGCGAGTTCAGTTTGAAAAGATGAGTCGTTGAAGCCCGATCACACCCACCCCCGCACGTATGGGTACTGTGTGACGGCGTAGGTTGTACATCTACCTGTCTTTCCGACGTCGATGTTTTCATTCGTCACCCTACATCTACCGTGAGCAGAAGAGAGTGTGTTGTGTGCTGTGTGTTGTTGCATAAACCGTGCTCGCACTCTTGAAGACACTTAGGAACAAAGCTGTTTTCCTCATACCCCTGAACCTTTCACACTGTTTCGTCCTAGCAAATAGCCCCGGCAGGAGCTTACGATTGACCGTACACTGCCGCTGTCTCGATTGCGAGGATGGAGGATGTGGTTCGGGCGATGGGCTACGAGTCTTCACGAACGCACCAATGAGATGGGTAACTATATTAGTGCTTAGCGTAGCAGCAAGTATATATATATATATATATATATGCACAGGTATAACCAAGTATAAACCTGGGTAACAAGTAGCGTATGGCTCGTAAAATGTCAGTTCAGTCCTCATTTCCATCGTCCAGCGAGTTTCCCTCGCCAGTGTCCCAAAGATACGTACACTTCGAAAGGTTGAGGTATTAGCAAATCATAAATACGCCTCAAAATCACCGATACGGCGGTCACTTGTATCTCTCAACAGTCCCGGGTGACGCTAGCCCATACCCCCAAGCAATCTCGTCAGATCTCCAAAACTCCAGGTATGATAGCAGCCTCAAATCACAAGTCTTGCAACCAATCTTCGTGAGACGGGGGCACCCCCGTTCGCTCTGCGCAAACACGAAAGCACACGCCAACAGCGTGTCTTATGACTTTGACAGTGCGTTGTTTTCTTTGAGCAGCTCGTCCAGCCACTCCCCAGCTATTTGCAGCATTGCACTCTTGCTGTAGCCGCCATTCTTTAGGTTCGGGACCATCTCTGTCAGATCCTCAAAACCTTCCTTGATCAGTGTTCTCCTTTTCTGTTCACTTTTGATATGGTTGTTTCGTTTTTGAGCTTCGGTGAGATTTTCCCTCGGCGGCTTGCTACCATTGACGTTGGATTTTCGTCTCTTGCCAGGAGTTTCGCCTGTGTGGAAGGTTTCTTCCTGTTTCCCAAGGTCGGCCTTGGATTTGCGCTTTCTGGCAGTCACTCGGGGGTAGCGGATGAGGAGTCATCTTCCTCCTCCTCGGGTTCCTCGTTGACATTGCTCTTTCCTGTTGTCCGGGCTGGTATGTCCGATTCCATTCTCGCATGTCCGTTCAGTTTGCCGTGGTACCCTCCGTTTGGCGAGGTCTCTCCGTTGTGCACAGGACTTGAGGCTTGTGTGTTTGCGGCACTGTTATTCAGTTTAAGGCACTCTACAACCTTTAACCGCTCATGCTCCCAAGCAGGGCCCCCTTCTACAGAGGCCACGAAAGAGTGCCCTCGGGCGAAGCTGGTATCTGACCCCCACTGCACATCCTCGGGTATTTGAGTTGCCTTCTGTACGGTGTGCATTTGGGGAGTCCCAAAAGCCATGGTCGTGAAGAGGTTTTCATCGTGGGGCTCCGAAAGGCTAGATATAGACGAGGAGGCTATTGGTGGTGACGGGTGGATCGGGCTACTTTGTTCCGGTTTGAAGTGAGAGAGAGGTGGTCGGGTTTCTGGGGGCCGGTGGCTCGCGGGAGGTCCCATGGGCTGGGAAGAGAGGATGTGTCCGCGATTGATGCTATTTGACCGCGCTGGGTGTCCGTTGTGAAGGGCGGTCAGAAGGGCGGCAGCGTCGGCGGGCGTGCTCTGCTCGATCGGCGATAGCATAGGCGGTTGCGGCGGGCGTCGTTGCGGTTGCGGAGGATGAAAGTGTGGCGGTGGCGGCGGAGGGGGCATAAGGTTGGATGTGAAGTGAAAAACATCGTGGAAGTTGGTATCCGAGATGTCGAGAAACGAAGACGTCAGGTTCTGAGGGGGCTGCTGGCCGTATGTCGTCGCAGTGCCCATGAACTGCGGCGGGAGCCCGTGCCAGGCGTCGCTGAAGTTGAGGCCCTCGCCGAAGGATATGTCGCTGTACTGGTTGGAGGTGATTTGGTCGAAGAAGCTGTTGAGCGCGTGGTTGTCCTCCAGCGAGAGCAGAGGCTCGCCCGGCGCAGGCTCCGGGGGTTCCAAGAATAGATGATCATCTGGTGTGAAGGAGTCTGTGTGGATGTCAGTACCTTATTTTGTCACAGTCGCGCTGGACACACGGGACTGGTGCTGCGACGGACGACATACAACCAAAAGGCCCAGCGCCGTCAGGCGGCTGCGACGAACCCATCCTGGGACGCTGTAATACAAGCATGGGTGCTGGCAGTCTTGTCCTGGAGAGAAGCGCGATTATACGATGCGGTAGATGAGGCTCGCAAGCAGTTTGTAGGCGACAGCGTGTTTGCGTATGGGTCGCGTTGATGGCGGGAAGAGGTCAGGAAGGGATTCGCATGTGCTCGAGCATTGGCGTCGTGGACGGGGGGGGGCTTGAGGGTCTGGTGTGCTGCTACTCTTCTACTGTGCTACTGTGCTGCCGTGCCGACCGAGGTAGGTTGAGCAGGTAGAAGAAGTATATATCGGTTCAACCCAGCCCAGCGTTCGACAATGATCGGCGGTGCTGACTCCGGACCGTGCTGTAGATGGTATTCGCGGTGTCGTATCTGGAGGCGGTCTCGCGGGGAGGATGTTCATAAACGGGATAGCAGGTGTACAGGACCAATGCACATCTTTGAGCTCCAGCAGCGTGACGAAGCTGGCATAATGTCAAGGGACAGGCGGCATCAACCCCTAACCTAGAGACAGAACAGGAGCGGGATTCGCTGCAGATCGGGAAGGACAGGTGACACAGGCCCTCAAAGTGAAGTACGGTAATCCGTACTTGGGCAGGTAAACAAGGAAGTATGTCTGTTCACAAGGGTAGGTATGATCCTGGACTGCCCGGGGAACAACCACTTGGACTGTCGCTATTACCTTTCTTTGGCTTGGTGTCTGGTGTCTGGTGTCTGTCTGGTCAGTGGTGTCTGTCTGCCTGGCAGGAGTGACGAGCAGAGAGGATGGAATCGAGCTCGAGGTCGGGACATGGACGCACTCTCGGGGCTCGACCTGATTCGCTGGAGAAAACCGAAAACACCCCTGTTACTCCGCGAATCCAACAGCGCTTGTAGCACTTGCAGCACTTGCAGCACCAGCCAGACGCTAGCTCGCAGGTTGCAGCTCAACAATCACAATCCAAAGCCACATCTTTCTCTCTCTTTCTCCCTCTCTCTAGATCTCCCATTTTCCCCGAGTACGAGTGTGTGTGTGTGTGTGTGCGCGCCTTTCCTAGAGCGGATGATGATGACTCGACTGAGGAAACGATATGACCCAGTCTGACCGCTATGCGTTGCTTGTGTACCAAGCTCGGATTGGGAGGGGGGGGCGGGGGCTCCTGTGGTGTACACAGCACTGTGTAGAGACTAAAAGTACCTAACGTTACCCACCTGCAGGCAGTGCCTAAGCATTTCATGCATGCCGATTCAACAGACCGAGTCAACAGACCAAGATAGTTAACTAACTACGGTACTGTGTAGTGAGCTTCAGGCGCGTCGTCCCTGAAGGACGAAGCGTCGAGGTATCCGTACATCCAACTACTTTTCTTTTTACGGTAAGGATAGGTATTGCCAGACTCTTTCTGGCATGCAAGTGTTTATCAGGAGGTGCCTTGAGCCTTGACTGCATCCTTGTAGGAGCCCGCGGCGAGCTCTTGGCTTCGACAGTCGCACCCGTCAGAAATGAAACCGGCCGAGAACCAGTCACGAGAGCAGCAGTACATATTACAGTACATAATAGGGTACTACTTACTAGTTACGTAGGGTGGTTAACTACAGGACTCGCGTGGCTCTCAATCTCTGCTTCCAGAAGCAGGTGGGAAGACGGGGAGGGAGGCAGATCTGACATGTGAAAGGGAAAAGGCCCCCCCCAGCTCGAGAGGAGTGGAGCTCGGGATACTTCGTACGTACTGTAAGTTGTAACTATGTACTAAGTACTCCGTACCCTGCCCAACCCTACCCTACCCCTGGAAGTCTCACTAAGGAGCCCCATCATCAACAGACAACAACTCGCATAGCACGTATCCGTAGTTACATGTAACTGGCTAGTGAATAGGGCACGGGTAGTACATCTAGCTCCCAGTTAGCTAACGTTACAGCATCACTGACTGAGAATGCGTGCATCATCGATTCACGGAAATCCATGGCGTGCATGTCGACTACCTCTTCGTACCTGAGCCCGACGCCAACTCGCGCTGCACCCTCGCTGCACCCTCGCTGCAACCTTGACATCTAACACCTAATGTTATGCAGTGTTGGCAGTTTATGCGACCCCTAGATCGCCGTTGGACCATTCACAAAGAGCACAGCAGAGGCTTGGCCACCAGAGTCTCCGTATCGACACAGCGCTTCATACCGGCTCGGTGCGTAAAGGGCAAGTCATCGCCGAGATACGAAGTAATACGCGGAGTGCCGGCGACCACAATTTCGCGTCGCGACACGGGAGCGCCCAACCCAGAGAGCAAAGTACGATTCGCGAAGTCCTGGTCTCACACCTGCGGCTGCTGCTGGTCTGCATAGTCCTTATTTCAGCTTCTACATTGCCGCTCGGCCGGCATTGCCCCAAAGGGTTCTCTCGTACGAATCACAGCTGAGCACATGATCAGCCTCCCTGCGACACGCTCATCCCACCCGTTCACTGTTGGTCCACCGTCC
Organism: Arthrinium puccinioides; assembly: GCA_022414665.1. Taxonomy (NCBI): domain Eukaryota; kingdom Fungi; phylum Ascomycota; class Sordariomycetes; order Amphisphaeriales; family Apiosporaceae; genus Arthrinium; species Arthrinium puccinioides. The sequence goes on from JAIUNF010000005.1 coordinate 2,815,004, forward strand.
GGGTGTATTTCCCCGGATTTTGGCCCCCCCTTTCAGTCGTTGCAACCTTCAGCGCCGTTCCGTGAAGAAGCGGGTCGTTTTCGAAAGCAGAGTCGGTACGGCGTGTCTCGATCATCGATGACTAGTAGAGCACATCCGGTTGGAAACCATTGACGCAGCCTCTCTTCTTGCGGTCACGCTGGCTTCAGCCTACCGAGCAACTGCGCCCATTTCCCCTGCTTTAGCGTGCTCGCGTCACAAGGGGGACGTCCGACTGTGGAGGAAAGTTGAGTCACCCACAGCCTTCATCGGGGACATGCTGGCCCAGACGCGTAACTATACGGTAGTTCTTTGCCGAGTCTGGCGACTGCCGTCCGCGTGACAGACATAGCCTGCAAAGGCTATAGCGACATCGTGTGGCATCAATGGCATCCCCCTCACAGCTGCGTCCGGCAAAAGGTCAGCGCGCATGGGTGGACGCCATCCCCCCTCAATTGAGACCTCTTGTTCGCGCCTATGTTCTCGGATATGCTTCCGCTGTCGTACCGAGGCTCCTCACTCTGGCCCTACAGCAAGTAGCCCGGAGGAGGAAATCCTGGGATAGGAGTAGCATCGAGTTGCGACCCCGCGAATCTTTGTCGGCATCCCTGCAGCGCATCCTTCACGGGGGATTCGACCCTCGACGCTTTCCTACTTTCTGCGCCACTCTGGTTGGTGGAAGCACGCTCCTCGAGGTACGTGAGACTGTCATCGTTACTTGACCGCAAGCTGGTCTCCCAACCATGCTGATTCATGTCTGCAGCTCCTACTCTGTAAAGCATTGTCTCGTATCGATGTGTCACTATCCAAGGTTGCGTGCCAGAAGTAAGCAAATCGTGCCGCTATACACTTGATAGGTCTACAACTGAGCACCTGGCAGACTCTCACGATGGCTGGCAACATTCGCTGCGGCTTGGTGGAGTCTAAAGCTTCTGCAGTCTAAACCCAGTGTCGGCTTTTCGGAGACCGTCGCGGTTGAGTCGGACGGGGGGCGGCCGTCAAGGCGGAAACAGTAAGATACGCGGGCCGCACTTTAGACTTGTCCTTGTTTGCTTTCACGAGAGCGTTTGACGTGGTTGTTGGCGAATTATGGGCTCGACGAAGGGAGCGGAGGGTTGCAACCAGGCAGTGGACCAAGGTATGTCGAGCTCGAACATATACTCCAATTTGCTGGATGCTAACACCTCAAAGGGCGAAAAGTTCATTTCTAGGATGACAGACCCAACCCTGTTCGCTACATCCTGCGCCATGAGTGAGTTGCCCAGCGGGCTATTCCTTACCCTATCAGATTTGTCCCGGGAGTAAAAGTATCCGAAACAAGCGACGGCATAGTCTTTACTTCTGGGAAACGATTCGGCACTCCCGAGTCGTACGCACAAAGAGATTGCTAATCAGTCGAGTTGGAGTTATGTGGGCGTGGTTATATTATCCTGCCAGGCTACCCCGAGCCTACAACAAGTGGATCGGCTCTGCGGCCGCTGTAGACGCCCGTCTTGTAGAAGCCCTGCAGCGCTTCCGGGCGGGTGAACTCATCTACGGGTTGGACAACGGTAACGCGCCACTGCTTCAAGGCATGTGTCTCGAATACAATTGGCCAGCTGACTGGGGCGATCCTGCCAAAACCACCCCCTTTCCCTGCGAGATCGTTCACATGGGCTGCGGTCCATCGTGCGAGTACCACGCTTTCTCGAGGTTTTACCGGTCCTTCCGATGGTCCATGGCCACATATCTCCCGCTGAGCTTGCTGCTCGTAGCACGGAGCCCAAGCCTGAAGAAGTTCAAGGCTGCATTGGTGTCCGCGGCGCGGTCCTCGGCCTTCCTGGGTGCTTTCATCACCCTCTTCTACTATGGCGTCTGCCTGGCCAGGACACGGGTGGGCCCTCACCTCCTCGGCAAGCACACTGCCGCCCGTCAGACGATCGACTCGGGCGTGTGTATCGGAACAGGGTGCTTCGCCTGCGGGTGGAGCATCCTGATCGAAGTTCCGGGCCGGCGAAAGGATATGGCGCTCTTTGTCACGCCCAGGGCACTGGCGACCCTCCTCCCTAGGCGATACTCGGTCGACAAGCAGTGGCAGGAGACGTTCGTGTTTGCGTTTAGCACGGCTGTTGTGTTTACCTGTGTTCTCGAGAACCCAACGAGAGTGCGTGGAGTACTCGGTAAATTGCTTAGCACGGTTCTCACGCCGTGATATTGAGCAAATCATCACGTGTTGATACGATGTAGAAGAAATCTGTGCAGTGGGCGTTGCGGCTCTTCACACCCTCAATAATGCCACTTGTGGCACCCCAGTAGAGATGGTGTTTAGAAGAACTACTTGGAGAGAGTTGACAGGGGCTGGATAACGACATTTGCATTAATTGATGTACTGCTCGAACCATACTGAGAACGCTTGGTATCATATCTATTTTCGTCTCATAATCAGCCTCCAACGCCTACGCATCTTGACCAGCAGTAGGATATTTGCTTCCATGAATTCCTGGGCGTCAGTCTGATAAAGTACGAGTTGACCCCCAATCCAGGGGGTCCACCCCCAAATTCCTACGATCGCAACCAGCAGCAGACGCCCAGCACAAAGACGCAGACAAGGGCGTCGTTTCGGACCGTACTGAACATTCTACCGTATCGCAAAGCGTGCCTGACGCCGGCACTCAGAGGGCCAGGCAAGAACCCGCTGATGGTCCATATCATGCCTTGGGGCGGGGATCGGTGCTTGTCGAGGAAGTAGCGGGTGGTGAGCAGAATGGCCTCGACCGATGTGAACAAGTAGAAGAAGATGGAGGTGGAGGTGGCTAGGTCCTCGTTGTCGCCGTAGGACGCAAGCTCGCGCTCCATCTTGGTCCCCTTGAACGTCGTCGTGAGTGCAACGTACAGGCCCAGCCCTAGTGCGAACACGGCGTGGATGATGCGCCATATGTTTGCTGACGTGTCGGTTACGGCTTGCGTGGCTTGCTGCATGCCCGGTCCAAAGCCGTTGGCGCCCCCAAACAAGCTCTCCAAGCCAGTTCCTGCGAAAGGGTTTGCGCCGTCGGGTCCTGTGCCTGGGCCGCCAGCGCCGCCCATCATCTTCTGCAGCATCTGCATCATGGGGTCATTCTCCATGCCTTCCATCCCCGGCGGCATCTGTGGCATACCTCCTGCGCTGGCGTCAACGCTCATGGGATCGAGAAGTGGGTTACGGGACGGCATGCTGGCGCCAAAGCCGGATCCAGGTGAAGGCCGATCAAAGCCGAGCATCATCTGGCGGAGCTGTGCTTCGTTCATGGCAGACGCTCCCGCAGGAACGCGGTTCGTGGTCTTGGGGGCATAGTAATGTTGCGAGATGTCGACCTCTTCGGGGTCATCGTGGTTGGTGGTCGCTGGTGTAGTCGTGGCCTGAGGCGCTGCTGGTGGGGGGTATGGATGTTTGCGAGGGTCGTTCGGGTTGGGGGTCTACATCATGGTTAGAAAGGATTTTCAGGCTGCTTTCAGGTAAAGGGTTTCCCTACCTCTTTGAACACCGCCCCCAAGGCCTGTGATTTTGTCTAGTCGTGATGCTCCGCCAGCCTTGATCTTGGCCTCACGACGCTCCTTGCGCAGGCGTGCTTGTTCAGTCGCGCGGGCTGATGCTGCATCTTCGGTTGCCGAGACGGACTCTGTCATTTTGGGAAACCTGGTGGGAAGACGGCGTGTGGCTTTGTCTGTTTTGGCGAGTGAACAGCTTTCTTGTGGTGGGAGTGAGTTGAGGATGACGTTGCGAAGATTGACTGGACATCTATTCCGTTTGCGCGTATGCCGCAGCTCCTATCGATACCAGCCCGCGCATTGTGGGGCAGCCATTCACATCGACCTTGGGGATTACGGAGTTCTCCGTAACTTGACTAGGGTCATGAACGCCCTCTCGAAAGTACGGGTACGGAGTAGTGCCCGCGCAAACTTCTATTGCTATGTACGGAGTACCAATTAACTAAGTTAGTTAACTAAAGGACAGGCACGACACGAAAACACGCCACATAACCCCTTCAATAAATGGTGCAAGCAGTAACATCGCAAACATGGGGTATTTTTACTTGTTCAATGAAATACGCAAGAAAGCTCAAGCCGTCCCTTTTCGACGTTTACGGTGTATGAACAAGGACTAACAGCTGCGTTTGCCGCTCGGCGCGCCGCTGCCTAGCTAACTACTGTGCAACTAAGACATAGTACGGAGTAGTTACACAGTAACGTTACTGGTGAATGAGCAACTTGGTGACTAACTACTTAGTATTCAGTTGTAACATAGGCGGGGCAAACGTCTGTATAGTCACGTAATCCGATCCGAGGTAAAGATCCATGCGTACTGTGTGCCTCTGCAACTTTGTTAACTATGCGTACGGAGTGCTTTGTCAAATCGTCGTCGGGCCCTCAACTTGATCTACACAGTAGGCTAAAATCTTCAGCGCAGCCAATTGTCCTTCTTCCTACCGATTTAACAACTTCAATCTCGGTACTGATAAGTAACATCAGGGCTTCGGTTTCTACTGGGGAGTCTACTCCGTACGCAGCAGGGGTTTGCAGACTTGCTACGAAACAGTCATCAAAGCGCGATAGTTACATTGTTTCAACAAGCGGTCTTTTACTGACTCCAAACATTCGCCACTTGTGCGACGGCCACATCAGTAAAACTCGACTCTCGCATGAGAGAGGTCAAACAAACTAACTACAGGTTGCCTCCATATCCCTGTGGAACTTGTTCGTCGATCAAAGCTCGTCAAACTTCTGGTATGCCCCATCCACGAAGGTATATAGCCAGGGTTTTTGCTCGGTGTCTTTTGCCAGTTCAAGAAACACCTTGGCGTGTGCATCGCCGCCGGGAGGGATCACTGGACCCCCATCGGCCTTTCGTTGATCGACGTAGTAGAACCTGGTCATGCTGGTCAGCCAGTCTCCCCGGTTTTAAAGAGCTTGCACATTGTAGTAGTTACTCACCTGAACCCCTTGTCAGCGAGCTCGAGACTAGCTGCACGAGCAATGTGTGCAGTCGCCGACTTGCCCGCCCCAAACAGCAACATGCTCGGAATAGCACTTGTGTTCAGCTTGTTGCCAGTGATGAAGAACGTGCTGCCGGGCCCAGTGGTAGCGAAACCCTTCACTGCCTCGCCAGCCGCTACCCAAGGGGATTTGACGTTGACGGCCGTGGACATGTCAAACTCCTCGAGACTCTGCGAGAAGGGGTTGCCAACAGCTGAACCTATATACAAAGAAGCTATTTTGAATGATTGCGCGTCAGCAGGAGTACTGGTTGCTGTTGGCTCGACAGGATGCTGCCTACCGTTGTAGATGACTACCTTTGGCGGCCCCAGAGCAGCCGTCACGTCTTTAAACAGAGTCGCCACGGTCTCGGGCTTAGCCGCATCGAATGTAAAATGCTGCAGTGAAGGGTCGGCACCCTCGTGGCGGGATCGAGAAGCAATGGCGACCTTGTAGCCAGCGTTCAAGAAGGCTTTGGCGCTGGCCAGGCCGATTCCCGGTCCAGCTCCAATGATCAAGGCTGTGGTCATATTGGGTGATGGTTGAGAGGAGGGAGTTCGTGGTAGCTTGGGTTTATGTCTTGGCTTATGTCTTCCGTGTGATAGTTTATATATACACGCAGATGAGCTGTACTTGAAGAAGTCGGAATTTTCTACCGGGAACGAGTCCGCTGACTAGCACTACCGGTATCCCGTCTTCTTTGTAAGTCGGCATTCAAAGTATTGGTAATCCAACCAGGCTGGACGACACATTTGCTATGCATGAGAACCTGCAAGCCTCCGATTGGCACAGTCTAGGTATCGATGGTGCAATTAGAGCCTGGGGCATTTCAGGTTGCCTCTAATCCCCAGATGGTGTATCTAGCCGTATAAGACGACGACGCAACTTAAGCGTAACCAATCAAACGCGTCCCACCCTGACCAGTCTGACTTCCCTCAGGCGGAGGGTTGGTCAGCAGCCCTACCATCTGGTAGACGGCGACGGCGTAGTCCGGAACGTTGCCCGTTTTTCTCTAGTTATCATGGAGAACGAGGAGAGCACCACATCAGGTACGTCTTTCCATCGGATTTCTTTGATGGTTCGAGAACAATGTTATGTCAATGTCCAAGAGTTGCTTGACACCGCGTAAAGTTATACTGAGCTCCCAAGCCTCGCCTCATCATCGCGTACCCTTTGGTATGCGGTGTCCTCCGCTACCTTGCAACCTTCACCAGTCGACATATGGCTCTTTCCCCCTTCTTCTTCTAGTTCCAAGGCCGACTAAGAGATGTGAGCGACGGACAAGAGATTGTTAATGGATTTATGGCATATCGTGGCCTAAGCCATGCAGCCCGCTTGAACGCCCTTAGCATGGCATGCCAACATGGCTGTTTTAAAATTAGATATTATACAGCTAGCTAGCTGCAGTATTATATTGAAAGCAGACCAAAGCGCTGAGCAAGTGCTGCGTCGGCCGATGGGGGATCCCATGATACTTCTAATTAGTAGCATGATTGTCCAGACAACTTTCCCCCAATGCAAAACCTTGTATCTACTTCTGTAGTCAACCACCAGGGCGCGTACCGCAATACAAGTAATCGCAAACCCGCTTTACGCTCCACTTCACCGAACCTCGGACAGTGTCCTCCTAAGGCCGTGTTCGACTCATGCATGTCGTGCAAGATAACGCATGTCACTCCGAATACAGCTTCTCCGAGGTCCTTTGTGCCAGTACACCGTGGTGTCAGGCAAAAGGCCAGTTCGCCTCGTCGACTTTGCCTCATGCGGCCGTGGATCTGTGAATGCAAAAGGCTCACAAGATCAGAGAGATGCCATTGCACAAGGCGCCAAGATCAACCTTGCTGGGCTGTCGAGGTGCGCCTGGGTTACATCTCGACACAGGTTGCAATGGTGTCGAAGGATAGAGGATGAACTCGAATAAAAATGCGTCGACGTCCTCTAATAACTCGGAATGCCATGGCCGTTTGGTTGAGAGGCCTGTTGCTGCTACTTCTCAAAAGCGGGAGTCTCCAACAAGCAACGGCCTAACCACACTAGAGGTATGTCGTGCAGGTTCTGCTGTAGACATTTGTTTCTGCAACGTCAGGTGTGCATTGATGGCGTTTCGGCAACGAGGCTCGACCAGCAGTATCCATCGTTGGAGTGTCGCACAGCCCAATGTTGCTGTTGATCTGATGGAGTGCGGGTTGTGAGAGAGCCCTTGCGTACATTGCTTGCATTTCAACGGCCAGGGCAGATTCGGTTGTTGTAGTTGTAGTCCATGGCAACCAAGATGCCTGCGAGATGGATTACCGTTGCGACCACAACCAGCATGTGGAACAATTGGTGAGACGAGCCAAATATGTCGAACGAGCCTGGCTTGAGCTGCTCTGGAAACCTGGTCTGGAGGCTAAATGTGAGTCTTGATCACAGCTGGCCAGATGGGGGCCACTTACACCATAAACGACGACACCAAGCAAGAACACGCCTCCCTCGGCCAGAAAGTACACCAGTCCTGCTTGCTTCACCATCTGGCCAAAACCGAACATGTGGATTCCGTGCGCTGCAGGGCCAACGCCAGATAGGCCAAGACAGAGAAAGACGAGGAGGCGAAAAGTGCGCCAGCGTAGGCCTTGAAAATAGGGATGCAAGACCACGACTATAGCTACTGCACCAAGTCCTCCAACCTGGATGTGACAGTGATTAGCGTCTTACACTTGTCAAGGGTGTTGGGTTGGGTTGGGGTGTTCGGGTTCGCCTACCATGCCCCAGTAAATCTGGCGTTGGGTCTCTTCGCACCAAAAAGTGACGTATACAGAGCTGAAGAAACAACCGACGATGAGTATAATGATACCCAGAAAGTCAAACTTCAGCCACACAGCCTCGACGCTGTGAGAGTGGCAAATGAGCGTGTGGTATATAGCAGACAGCCCAAAGCAGATGGAGGCGGATAGCAGGAAGAAGGCGATAATGCCATAATCTGCGGCAGCAATCGTTGCATATCTTTGAAGCGGTGCCAGGATGTAGAACTCGCCCAGGAAGAAGAGTACAGCCGGGATCAGATGTGAGTGGATGTTGATGAATTCATTGTGCAGATACCACCAGCTGGAAAAGCACGACTTGGTCGATCCCGATACTGGCCGATACCCTCGACGAATATAACTGTTGTCCTGGTACCATTCCGGTATCTCGTCGTAGGACAAGAATTGTTGAGGAGACGACTCGTGGGATTCGCTGGGTTGCGATGTGACGGAAGCAGCCGTCAATGAACCCTTTTCCACTCCCAAAGGGAGGCTGCCGATGGAAGACATGATGATAGGCGCGACAGACAACAGCACCAACAACAAAGAGAGACGGAAACGAGGTCAAAGAAATAAAAGCAGGAAGCGATCGATGCTGGCCGCCAAATTCTACGCATACATGGTTAAAGATAGATTTTCAATGGGCGCCGGAAACGGCTGTTGTTCTTGGAAAGGCAGTTGCTTGTCCAGGGCCAAGGGGTTAGCTAGTTAGTTAAGAAAGGAGCAGAGCCGGTTGTCATTTTCCCCGTCGCCCCCGTCGCCCGATAGTCCGGAGGGTCAATTTGCAAGACCCTACACAGTACCTAACTTTCCCAGTCCAACAAGTACTCTGTACCGTACTAGTTAATGGAGCGCAAGAGGGTCCCACTCGAGGCATGACGGAACGAACTCCCGTTGAGAGTCAGAACACCAGGGTATCCACCAAAGAGGCGCGTCTCAAACGTCCGATGGCAATTGAACAGGGGGATCCGAGAGTAATGACACGTCTAGAACCTCGCCCGCCGCAATCATGGGCGCGTCTAGACGCCGTCTGGGCTCTGCCGATTCCAATTCCAATGGGCGTCTGCTGAAGTGGTTCTGAGATTGAATCCTGGTACTCCGTAGTAAGACAAGTGTCCTGTCGCCTGCAGCCAGTTTAGTAACAGCACTAGGTGAAAATGTACGTAGTTAGTACTTAATACACAGTGCAAACGCGCACATACGCACTTGTACACACAACCCCCACCCTCTCCCGGGCTCTTCACACCACACCACCTGCATGATGATTGCATGTCGCATGCTCCATGCTCGTCATCATGTTTGGGCTGCCGCGAAACCGTCGACTTGTCTCATCAACAAAGCGGTTTGTGCATGTGGGGTTCGGACGGACACAAGGTCGGAACAGCTCGACCACAAGGCCCCGACATCTGCGCTATGACCACCTTACAACATGATTGCCGAGGCGACCCTCGAGTATCCGTATGCACAGCCACATATCCCCAATTAACCTTGGAAGCACATGAACGACGTACTACACAGTAGTTAGCTAGTTAACTAGTACCTCCTTTTTTTGAGCGCGCGCGCAACTTGTTTGGCTCAACGCTTGAAGCTGCAGTCTTTACAGGGGTCTCCTTGCACTTGACACCAGTGGTGGTCATTTCTACACAATTTCATGACCGTCAACCTCCTATCGTGTGATCTGGTCTTCTAAGCTCCAGCTCCCCTTTTGCCAATACGAGCTTTGGTTCCGCGATGGCAATTGTCCGCCTTTCTGCATAACCCCTTTCGACCTTCTATTGCTTGTGCAGCATCTCGTAACCAGCATGAACGGCCACTTTGCCTCTGTCGGCGATGAGCCGACAACGACACAATACGAACATGGCATCCAAGTCATCGATGGCGACAAGGAGTTCAAGTAGGTTGTCCACCTTTTCGATCAGCGGCAGTATCGTAATGCGCCGTGCGCCTCTGCATCATCTAACGTCTCCCCCGCAGCGCCCATGTCAACAAGTACATCGAGGCAACCGACGTTGCCGACGCTGGCTTCAACTACCACCTGATCTCCGTCTTTGGCTCCCAGTCGACGGGCAAGTCGACCCTGCTGAACCACCTCTTCGGCACCGAGTTCAATGTCATGTCCGAGTCGGAGCGCCGCCAGACCACCAAAGGAATATGGATGTCCAAAAACAAGAGAGGCTCCATGGCTGACAACATCCTCGTTATGGATGTCGAGGGAACCGATGGTCGTGAGCGCGGCGAGGACCAGGACTTTGAAAGGAAGAGCGCCCTGTTTGCGCTGGCCACTAGCGAGGTCCTCATTGTCAACATCTGGGAGCACCAGGTTGGCCTATACCAAGGCGCCAACATGGGTCTCTTGAAAACGGTATTCGAGGTCAACCTTCAACTCTTCCTCAAGGACAAGCAATCAACCCCGCGGTCCCTCTTGTTCTTCGTTATTCGTGACCACATCGGCAACACCCCCTTGGCCAACTTGCGAAACACCATTATCCAAGATCTGAGCAAGCTCTGGTCGTCCATCGCAAAGCCGCAAGGTCTCGAGAATTCGCGCATCGAAGACTACTTTGACTTTGCTTTCTCAGCTTTGCCTCACAAGATTCTCCAGCCCGAGAAGTTCATATCGGAAGTCGACAGACTCGGCCGGAGGTTTGTTGCTGGAACCCGTGGGAAGTCGCTCAGCGACCACGGAGACCAAGAGCTCGAGGGTGGCGTCTTCTTGTCAGAGTACCACAGACGCATCCCGGCCGATGGCTTCTCCGTGTACGCCGAAGGAGTCTGGGATCAGATTGTTCACAACAAGGACCTCGATCTGCCGACACAACAAGAACTGCTTGCCCAGTTCCGATGCGACGAGATTGCGCGCGAGTGTCTTGTAGCTTTCGACGAGGTCATCCTGCCTCTTGAGGACAAGCACGCCGAATCGGTTCGCATTGGAAAGCCCTCGGTATTGCCTAACCTGGGCTCCACTGGAAGTGCTGCCCGAGTCAAGGCGTTGAAGACCTTCGAGACGTCTGCGAGCAGATACCACAAGGGCGTATACAAGCGCAAAGGTATGGAGCTGGAGACTAAGCTCGACCAGCGACTCAAAGCGCTGTACCAAGGTCAGCTCTCCGCCGCACACAAATCCGGGGTGGCATCTTTTAGTGAAGCTGTTTCTGGCGCTGTCAAGGCAGGACAAAAGTCGGGCGGCGCATACGAGTTTGCGGATATTGTAGCCTCGGAAAAGGCCAGGACATTGGAGAGCTTCAAGAGCGAGGTTGAGAGCCTCGTGATCCAGGACGTTGCTTGGACCAACTTCAAGTCGCAGTTCGTCCTGTTCGAAACGGAACTCGACAATGTTAGTGGCAAGCTGCGGAAGGAGGAGATGCGGCGGCTGGCGACTAGAGTTGAGCGATGGGTCAAGTCTCGACTAGGTGATGCTATTGGTCTCGAGTTCAACAAGCTCGGTTCGGGTCGGGGAGGTTCCGGTGCGCCAGAAGATGGTGAGAAACCGCCGACAGAAAAGGATCTTTGGGACCGCATCTGGACTTCCTTTGTGTCCATTGTCAAAGAGTCTCAAGGTCGTTTCATGGAGCGGGCCAAGAGCTTTGAGGCCAACCAAGACGAAGTCGAAGTGGGCTTATGGCGCCTACGAAGGAAGAGCTGGGTTGCCCTGCGCGAGCGTATTGAGGAAGAGGTCATGGAAGGCAACATCCTGCTCAAGCTCCGGGAGAACTTTGAGGACAAGTTTCGATACGACGAAGCTGGAGTGCCACGGATATGGCGCCCTACCGACGACATTGAGGGCATCTACACCAAGGCGCGGGAGTCGACTTTGACCCTCATCCCTCTTCTGTCGCGATTCAGACTAGCTGCAACATACGGTCCCCCCGACTTGCCCGAGTTCATTGGGCACCAACCTGCCGGCGCCGAGCCCGAGGACGAAGATGACCTTACACCTATCGGTGGTGTCGACGAGGAGGATGGCAGGAGCCTCGAGGAAGAGATGACGGTCTTGAGCGAAAGCAAGCGGCAGGACCTTGTCGTAAGGTTCAAGAAGACAGCAGACGGAGTGTACGTCGAAGCTAAGCGTAGTGCGATTGGCGGCGTCGCTCAGGTGCCTCTGTACTTCTACGGCATCCTCCTTGCGCTTGGGTGGAACGAGCTACTCACTGGTTGGTCTCAATCCCTTCATTTGTACCAAGATTTGTACTAATGATTCTCAGTGGTCCGAAATCCGCTCCTCTTCGTACTGCTCATCCTCACGTTAGCTGGTACATATGTTGCCTACACGCTGAACCTGCTTGGCCCTATGATGCAGATGAGCACTGCTGCGTGGGGCCAAGGCGTCGACATCGGGAAGCAGAAGCTTCGCGACTTCCTTGAGAACAACGAGACGGCCAGGCAGGCCATTTCGATGCCGGCTCGTTCGCGAGACAGCGACTCGGTCAGCATGGATACCTTGGACAGCCGTGGCAAGAAGGCCTCACGTGTAGCTGACGACGATGACGATATTTGATGGTGTATACGGATCAATACGATGAAGCGAGCTGATGGGTACAGGATATTATACATGTTCACTATTGGTCGTCTCAGGGTTCTAATACAACAACCCCCCCCCAAATGCTACTGATATATGGTGGCGGTTGTGGATGTGTACGCACGGCACCCCCTCCGACTCTATTTACTTCAAAAGGCCTCGAGCCCGGCAGGTGTTCCAAACCACGTCCCGAGCTCATCGGCATCCTTTTCCCTATTGTTGTCAACGAGAAAATCCGTCATGCGACTTGTTCCTTCATCTTCTTCGAGTGGCCATTCAACCTTGACCCCCCTTTGCCTTCAAGCATATCCTTTGCCGTGCTCCAACTAAACCTGCATTCAAGGCCCCAGCCGAAGACGGGATGTATGTTTTGCTTTAACCAATTGGAGCATCTAGCGTCCGAGGGATAGCCCGAGCCCCAAGCCATAGCCTCCGGTTTGTCTTCGACCCCTCCCTTCTCGCCGCCGCTGTGGCTCTCCCTCGCCTCATACAACACCTCCAAAGCCGCATCTCGTGTGACCTTTGCGCACACACTGGCCGCACTGACGCAGGGGTACAGACTATCGGCCTTCTTAGCCACAGTGATCTTGATTGTGGGGAATAGACGCTCCAGCCGTTTTTGGTACGTCGCCGGCTGCCCAATGGTGTCGACGTATATCTCCTGCAAATTCACACCCCGCGACAGTACACCCTCGATGAGCTCGGCCGTCGCGTCCATGGCTTGCGCGTTTAGATTGTACACGGCGGAAGGCTTCAACATGTTGGCACCGATGTCGCGGGCGCTCAGGCTGGAGATGGCCCAGCCGCAAGACGTGTGGAGATCGGTATCGGGTTTGCACAAGGTCTCCATGAGGGAGGAGCGCACTGCGGGGGTGAGGACCTTGGAGTCGTCGAAGTGGTGGGCGGTCTTCAGGAGCGGGTCGGAGAGGGGGAGCGGGAGGTAGAAGACACCGTAGACCATGGGTCCAAGGACGGGACCACGCCCGGCTTCGTCGACACCTAGACAGCATGGCGTGCCGAGGGTGGGCGCGCCCGAGGTATTGGAGGATGAAGATGACTGCTGTGGTCGTAATGAGGGAGGGACAGGCGAGTAATGTGTGTATGTCTCGCCTGAGAGTAAAGTGTCGCGGTGGATCGATGGCGGTACGAAGACGCCCGAGATGGGGGTTTCGAGGGCAATGTTCGCTTCGTCGATCATAGGTGTATCCTCCATGGTGGCAATTCGATCGAGGCAGTCGGGCGGGTTGGCACTCTGACGATTTGAGCTGAACGGCCGTCGCGATGGAATTGCAGGGTGGCTTAAAGTGGTTTTCTGCGTAACTTGGGATGGAGACGTGAATGGCCCATGGGTGACGCGCCTTGGGCCTGCCAAGCGCTTTGGTGCTTGCTGGTGAGCCCCCTGTAACGTAGCGGTCCCCTTGGGCGTGGTTGCCAATGGAGCCCCAAGGCACTGGAGCTCCCGAGTCCCCTATCCCAAAGCGGCCTCGAAATAAACAACAGGCGGTCCCATCGTCCCGTATTCCCCACCAGTGAACCTTCAATGTGAATCTCTACGCGTCGAGCCTCTGGAACTCGTGAAACATTGCGCGCTTGGATTTCTGAGGGAGTCAATCGGCACGATTTCGGATTGGATTGTCAGGTCACCCATCAATCTGCGCATGTTATTTCCCGTGGATGCGACGCGACACTAGCGACATTACTACCATCAAACACCATCATGGCGCCGCGACAGCTATCGTCGCAACGGCGCAACCCGGGTCCGTCGCAACCAGGCGAGGAAATCTTCGAGCTTGGTGTCAGGGGAAGGCACGTATGCTGGCATCGCAAGCAAGCGGTACTGCAATTCGTCAACTAACTTGCGCGACAGGAAAACCGGTGTCTTTTTGACCGACACGGGTGAACGCGATGAGTACGGCATGGAGCCTGTAGACAACCTATTCTCGTCACCCGACAAGACTGCAGAGCAGACGAGCAGGAGGAAAGAAAATGGTGCCTCCAACGGCCGCCACCAGAACGAGTCGGAGGAGGACGAAGAGGACATGGATCTTGACGAAGGTACGTCTGCCCTTCTTGCCCAGCTACTTCCTACAGCTATGGTGGCCGAGCCTGACGCCTCTATAGACTCGGTCCTCGGCCCTGCAACAATTGCACGTATGCGGAATCCCAAAGACCGCCTCTCCATCCCCAAAGCGCGTTCTCCGCACAAGACAAGCCTGAACTCACCAGCGCGACACAACGCCCATCTAGCCCCCACCTCTTCACCTACTCGTGGTTCCGTTGTGGGAGACCGCCGCGCCAGTCCGGACGCGCAGTCGCAGGCAGTTAAGCGCCGTCTGGACTTCTCCCTCGATGCAGGACTTAAGCCCCCAGCGAATGGGAACTCGAAGGTTCAGAGCTCGAGACCCCAGCAGATAAATGGACTGCCCGACTCGGACGACTCGGACAGTGGTGCGCAGAAGCGGGGCCATCACAAGCAACCAGTCAAGTACTTCCCTGTCGACGAGGAAGAGGAAGAAGAGGACGACGACGACGAGGAAGACATTATGCAGTTCGTTAACATGGGCGATGACGACGACGATGACGTAGAAATTCCGTCACCGGAGATACCTGGGCCAGAGGAAGAAGCGCAAGAGGAAGAGGAAGAGGGAGAGGAAGAGCTGGAAGAAGAGGTAATACAACCAAAGAAACGAGGTCGCAAACCCAAGGTACAGGCGATAGTTGAGGAACCCGTTGCCGAACCAAATGAGCCAGGGCCAGAGGCCGAACCTCTCAAGAAGAAGCGCGGCCGTCCGGGCAAAGCTGCTGAATCCGCATCATCCACTCCGAAGCCAGCTCCTAAACCTCCGAAGCGCCGCAGGTCAGATAACAACTCTCTGGGTGACGAAGGCGAGGCTGTTGCTCCGGGAGAGCAAGTACGACAGTCCAAGAAACCAAAGGAGGCAAAGACGGAGCGGCCAGTCAAGGCCGATTCAGCAAAGACACCAACTGCAAAGGCGAAACTCGGTCGGAAACGCAAGTCTTCTGGAATCGGTGCTGCTTCACCTGCCGTCATACCTCGACCACCCCTGCCCAAGCGCAGGGGTCTGCAAATCACAAGACGCGAAGATGTCCATGATGGCAGCATCCGAACCACGCGCTCCGGTAGGGTCTCGGCCAAGCCTCTGGAGTACTGGAAGGGCGAGCATTACGAATACGACGTGGACAACGAGGAGACTATGGAAGACAAAGGTGGCCGCATCAAGCTCGCAACCATCAAGTCCGTGGTCCGTGTTGATAATGACCATGCGCAAGCTCCAAAACGCAAGGCCCGCGGCCGACCTGCAGCGGCCGGTCGACGTGGACGTCGTCCTCGTGACGTTGTCGACGAGGACGACGAGGATCGCTCGGACTGGGAGGACGACCCAGGTCGCGTGGTGGGCGAGTGTATGTTCTGGTACCCCGAGTACGAGCACAATCCACCCGAGGGCGAGGAGCAAGTGGAAGTCACGAATGAAGAAATAGCCATTTCCCAGGGCGCCATACAGATGAAGGACATCAAGGACGCAAGCTTTCGCTTTGCCAAGACGCATACGACGCCGTTCTTCGGATCCGGTATCGTTGACTTGCCCCCGGGCGCTGAAAAGAAGACCAAGAATGCTAGGAAGATGCAGATGGTCTTCTTCGTCCACTACGGTACTGTGCACGTAACAGTGGCAGGGACACAGTTTAAAATCTCGAAGGGCGGGCAGTGGTTCGTACCCCGAGGTAAGCAGTAGTATTCGTCTTGTGCGTCTGGATGCCAGTGCTAATGCCCATCTCCAGGTAATCACTATGCTATCGAAAATAACACAACCCGGCCAGCCCGTATATTCTTCGCACAAGGCTGCGAGATATCCCCGCCGGATGCCAGTCAGAACCTGTAGTCGAGATCGTGTGGTTTTCCTTTGGGTCCGAGACACGATAGGTACATAACAATAGGGAATGTCTTGGGGGAGGCGAATTGTTAGCATACTAGGGTACTAGTTAGGGGATTCGCTGTGTCTAGCTACCTGTACGTTGTTGAATGATACCAAGGCGGCCCGACCTTGGGCAGCTGACTCCAACTTGGTTTCTAAGTACGGAGTATCGATGCACTGTACACTGTAACCCTCTTGCTCTAGGGAAGCTTGACCCCACCGGCTTACTCAGCCCCCACTACAATAGTTGCTGTAGACTGTACGGAGTAGTCGTCTCAGACTCGAAGGAAGGCCGTCACCCACACGAACTCTAGGTGAACAGGCTAACTAAGTGCGTCTCGAAATCCGAGTTGCATCAGCTGGAACCGTCACTATAACTGTACCCCCTTATAACCGTTGGAGTGGACAAAACAAGACGCTGCGGCCGCCTCGTAGTTCTCAGCTTCTCACCAGAACCAGAGGCTAGAGCCACCACGGTTCACTGGAACTTGTCAAGATGTTGGTCAAAGAGAGCCATGTGGACGTTGAGACGACTGTGAATGGAAAGCAGACGTCGATGAGTAAGTCTAAGCTAACATTCCACCCCGTACGCAATCGTTCTGACAATGCGTAGGGATCTTCGTCTTTCATCCGACTGTTCCGCAGTATCCCAATGCGTAGGGCCCGTCGTCCATCCGTACAGGTTTGAGTCGGGACGTCATTTGCTAATTAATAACTCAATCAGACGCTTCCCTGGTATAGCATTATTCAGCGAGATTTACCAAGGTATGCCCCCCAATTAATGGCTGAAAAACGGAAGATATTGACGAGCTCCAAGTGACCGGCCCGGTCGCCAGGTTTGCTCGCCAGATTGCTGGCCAAGGCTACATCGTCGCTGCGCCCTCTTCTTACCACGACTTTGCTGGTCCTGAGCCACTGGCGTACGACGTACCCGGAACCGATCAAGGGAACGAGTGGAAAGTGAAGAAGGTATCGTCAATAAGCTCGGCAAATTTCCGCCCGTTGTTCGCAAGCTGGGCAAAGCTGACTGACGGCTTCTCTAGACTCTCCCTTCGTACGATGAAGACTCGTACAAAACGGTGGACTATCTCCTGGGCCTGCGCACCTGCACAGGGATGGTAGGAACAACTGGAATGTGCCTGGGCGGCCACCTCGCACTCCGCGCGGCTGTAAGTTTCAGATTCCCGACCGGATGACCATCGACACGGACTAAAGCTGGGAAATAGCTTGACCCTCGAGTAAGTGCCTGCGTCGCCTACTTCGCCACGGACGTACATAGCCGTACACTCGGTCCCTACGAGGCGGCCAACACCTCAGCAGAGGCGCCGGCCAACAGCAACCACACACTTGACAAGCTCAGTGAGATCAAAGGTGAAGTTGCCATGATCTTTGGAA
This sequence comes from Arthrinium puccinioides, assembly GCA_022414665.1. NCBI lineage: Eukaryota > Fungi > Ascomycota > Sordariomycetes > Amphisphaeriales > Apiosporaceae > Arthrinium > Arthrinium puccinioides. The sequence continues at coordinate 2,832,637 of JAIUNF010000005.1, forward strand.
TCAAGGACACCCATGTACCAGACGCTGGGCGGGATCTGATCCGGGCCAAGCTGCGAAACGCGAGTGTCGTGTTTAGCTTCCATGAGTTCGCCTGGGCGCAGCACGCTTTCATCAGGGACGAGCTGAGCAAGGGCCGCTACGATCCAGCCATCACCAAGGTCTGCTTTGAGGTCCTCCTGGAATTGTTCGGCCGTGTTCTAAAGACAGATTTGGGCGTAAAGGATGGAGAGCCGGAGAAAGTGGAGCACATTTGTTAGATGAAAGCGGCGGGCATCACGCCATTCCGTAGCTTGTCAAGTACGTGCAACCAAAGAAGACGAATGTTGGTACTTTACGTGCATCCAAAGACATTGTATGTTGAATACTCCGTACCGATGTTACTGTGGTACTCATGGGAGGGAAGCCGCTAACGTCAAATACCCTATGCGACTAGTTAGACTAGTTAGTTAGTTACTTGGGTACCCTGCGAGATCGACTGGAACATTAAATACCCAGCGGAGTGGGACAAGCAGGATACTATGTAGCTTCGATGTCGAGTGGTTGGTTGGTTGGTTATCCGTTACCGTGTCGTAATGTTGGCATATCGAGTGGTCTCTTCCGCTGCCTTCGCTGTGGTTATTCCAGTTCACAACGTTAGATATCTATCCTGCATATCGAGTGGCTGGAATGTACTTGGGAGTCATGGCAAGAGTAGCCAGCCAGTGGCTCCAGAAGGGATGTCACAACTGCCTCGATGTCGGCGGGCTCATCCATATTCCTCGGAACCAAGTGGCCTGTCTGGGAATCGCGTCAGAGACATGGGATAACCGATTCGAGCGAGTTCGAGAGACATGTTGATTTGTGTCGCCGGGTCGACCGTCGATTGTTGTAGATTCGCCAAGACGCTTCTACGGGTAATGTGGGCCTACCGTGTAAGGTACTCCGTATCGAGATTCGAGATGATGCTGGGGATGCCAGCTTCAGGGAGAGAACACAGCCAGTGCCCCGAGAATATCATATCAATGGAATGGTGTCGAATATCGTGACGGTAACTATTTGTGGTGCTTTCGTTCATGCTCCAGCCCCCTGGAACCCGCCAGGGGTTGAATCGCCTGCTCTGGAAATGCCTCCAGGCTCCTGGTTGCTTCCCTTGGTGCCTGGCTGCTTCTCAAGGTACCTCGTACCTACTAGAAGATGCTACTGGTAGCTTAAGTACCCCTCCATTCACGTCACCGCACGTGCCATCCCGGTCGCTTCCTGGCTTTTTATTTTCGAGAAGCTTCTGAGTACTGATTTTCGCTGTCAATGCGGGGCAACCTTTTCAGATAAGTTGAGTCGTTATTCCAGCGAGCAACATCTCTTAATTCCAATCATCTTCATCTTCTTCAGTCAATCTTGACAAACACACACAAGCAACGAGTTTTCAAAGCTCTTCAAAAGGAACCGATATTTTCCTTTCGACGTCACATACTTTTGCGACGCAACTACACTAATTCTGCAACCCGCCCACTCTCCATCACACGCTACAACATCACATCCAGACCATCACAACACACACAACCGCCATCATGGTCGCCGCCGTCGGTATCGATCTGGGCACGACATACTCGTGTGTCGGAGTCTACAGAGAGTAAGCAATCTACCAAACGCGTTTTCCCCATCGGATTCGATTTCCTAACAATTTTGCTAGTGACCGCATTGAGATCATCGCCAACGACCAGGGTAACCGCACAACACCCTCGTTCGTGGCCTTCACGGACACGGAGCGTCTCATCGGAGATGCCGCCAAGAACCAGGTCGCCATGAACCCCTACAACACAGTCTTTGACGCCAAGCGCCTCATCGGTCGCAAGTTCGCCGACTCGGAGGTGCAGGCTGACATGAAGCACTTCCCCTTCAAGGTCGTCGACAAGGGTGGCAAGCCCGTCGTCGAGGTTGAGTACAAGGGCGAGACCAAGACCTTCACACCCGAGGAAATTTCCTCCATGATCCTCATCAAGATGCGCGAGACTGCTGAGGCCTACCTCGGCGGTACCGTCAACAACGCCGTCATCACCGTCCCTGCCTACTTTAATGACTCTCAGCGCCAGGCTACCAAGGACGCTGGTCTCATCTCGGGCCTCAACGTGCTCCGCATCATCAACGAGCCTACCGCTGCTGCCATCGCTTATGGCCTGGACAAGAAGGTTGAGGGAGAGCGCAACGTTCTCATCTTCGATCTTGGTGGTGGTACCTTCGATGTCTCGCTCCTGACTATCGAGGAGGGTATCTTCGAGGTCAAGTCCACTGCTGGTGATACTCACTTGGGTGGTGAGGACTTCGACAACCGTCTAGTTAACCACTTCGTCAACGAGTTCAAGAGAAAGCACAAGAAGGTAAGCAGCTTCCCTCTTTTTCACTGTCCCCATTTTCCATAGATACTAATACCCCATTTTTAGGACTTGACCACCAACGCCCGCGCCGTTCGTCGTCTTCGCACTGCCTGCGAGCGTGCCAAGCGCACTCTTTCCTCGTCGGCCCAGACTTCCATCGAGATCGACTCTCTCTTCGAGGGTGTTGACTTCTACACCTCCATCACTCGTGCTCGTTTCGAGGAGCTTTGCCAGGACCTTTTCCGATCCACCCTTCAGCCCGTCGACCGCGTTCTTGCCGATGCCAAGATCGACAAGTCCCAGGTCCACGAGATTGTCCTCGTCGGTGGCTCCACCCGTATCCCTCGTGTGCAGAAGCTCATCACCGACTACTTCAACGGCAAGGAGCCCAACAAGTCCATCAACCCCGATGAGGCTGTCGCCTACGGTGCTGCCGTCCAGGCTGCTATCCTCAGCGGTGATACCACCTCCAAGTCCACCAACGAGATTCTGCTGCTCGACGTTGCCCCGCTGTCTCTCGGTATCGAGACTGCTGGTGGTATGATGACCAAGCTGATTCCTCGCAACACCACTATTCCTACCAAGAAGTCTGAGGTTTTCTCTACCTTCTCCGACAACCAGCCCGGTGTTCTCATCCAGGTTTACGAGGGTGAGCGCCAGCGCACCAAGGACAACAACCTGATGGGCAAGTTCGAGCTCACTGGTATCCCCCCCGCACCTCGTGGTGTCCCTCAGATCGAGGTCACCTTCGACATGGACGCCAACGGCATCATGAACGTCTCTGCTGTTGAGAAGGGTACCGGCAAGTCCAACAAGATTGTCATCACCAACGACAAGGGTCGCCTGTCCAAGGAGGAGATCGAGCGCATGTTGGCTGAAGCTGAGAAGTACAAGGAGGAGGATGAGGCTGAGGGCACCCGTATCGCTGCCAAGAACGGTCTGGAGTCTTACGCCTACTCCCTTCGCAACACCCTCGCCGACTCCAAGGTCGATGAGAAGCTTGACGCTGGCGACAAGGAGACCCTCAAGGCTGAGATCGACAAGACTGTCGCTTGGCTCGACGAGTCCCAGGCCGCTACCCGCGAGGAGTACGAGGACAAGCAGAAGGAGCTTGAGGCTATTGCCAACCCCATCATGATGAAGTTCTACGGTAGTGCTGGCGGTCCTCCCGGTGGCATGCCCGGTGGTGCTCCCGGTGGCTTCCCTGGTGCTGGCGGTGCCGGTGCTCACGGCGCCGGTGACGACGGCCCTACCGTTGAGGAGGTTGACTGAACTGTCTCATGAGATAATACCCTGGTTTTCTTCGGCGTTTCTGGGTGTCTTCGACACATGATAGGTCTGGGACAAGGCTTTGCACTAGATTTTTCGTAATGATGTTTCACGGCAAAAGTTGTGGATTCACGATTGCATGGATGTATTTTAGGAATGAATCATCCCACGAATCAATGATAAAAATTGATATAAAAAACTTGACTCTTTTGTGACAAGTTTTGTGAATTGATCGATGCTTACTTAGTGGCGATCCGCCTAGTCCAGGAACAAAGACAAGGTTCTCAGGACACTCTCTATTTCATTGTGATTGTGCACTTTCAAATATCACAGGGCGCTGTTGTAGAGTGGTGGGCGCATCAATGCATTCATCAATGTTGCAAGTCATCAAGTGCGGCTCTAATCATGTTACAAAGAGGAGAGTGGCATAACTATCATCTTATTTAAAGAAAATTACTCGGTATAGTTGGTACAGTTACATTCATTACAGTCGTCAGCTACTTGCCTCTCCCCTCGTTTTCCTTGGCCAGCGCCTCTTGGACTTGCCTCCGCCTTCCAATCTCGATTACACGCCACTCTTCGTCACTGATGTTGGGCATTTCAAAGGGCTCGGAAAAGGCTGCGCCGACGGGCAGCTTAGCCTCGCGATTCTCCCATATGTCGTTGCTGCTCGGCTTGCCGGGCTGGTATTTGTTCCACTCCTTGCGACGGTAGTGATCTTGTATGGCGGCCTCCTTGACAGACCCCGTATATGTGCGGGTCCGCATGCAGAACCAGAAATCCTCCCAGTGTTCACTGCAGGACCTGACCGAGCCCTCGCGGTAGATGCCGAGGAATTGGCTACCCACGCTCTGGCAGTAAAAGGCCGAGTCGAAGGCTTGGCGGCACGACATGGTCGTCGGCAAGAGTTCCTCAGAGAGGGCGTCGAGACGGTCGGGGCATTGAGACGTCGGCTGCTGCTGCCTCTGCTGCTGCTGGGAGTGGTCTTGTGGTATGTTAGTAAGTGCTGCTGCTTCTCTTGCTGACGAGGATGAGGACGCAGGCAGTGTAGAAGAGTCGGAAGGGTGGGTGGCGGACGGTAGTGAGGAGGAGCCCCAGACGGAACTCCAGAGCGATGATGATGGCGCTTTCGGAGCGGCGGGTGTCTTCGTCGTTTGATTCGGAGGGTCGGGAGCGGTTGTGGCAGTCGGGCGGATTGGCTCTGTCCTGCTGGTGCCGAATTCACGTTGCAGTTGGGACATGAACTTGGTGATTTCAGGGTCGCTGTAGTCGGACTCGGACTGCACGGGGGCAGGTGGCGAAGGTGTAGTAGCCGGAGGAGCTGTCGCTTCGGACTTGTTGCTATTCACATCCTTTTCAGGAGCGGGTGATGCCCACATCCAGCCCATTGTGCCGTTTGGAAAATTATGGTTGTCGTCGAGGCAAAATGTTGAAGCCTGAAGGTGCCTGTAATGGACGCGGCAGAAGAAGGTTGAACGACTCGAGGGATAGAGGTCGTCTACGGAGTAGATTGGTGACTACGAAAACCGGGAGATCAAACGTGGGGTAATGTCCTCGTCAATGGCTTTGCAGATGCTGCTGGAACAGCGACTCCAACGCAAGCCTCCCTCGTCTTGTGATAGCTGCAGCCTGCAGGATGACGTGCGGACTCAACCAATGGGGTGGATTTCTGTGTACGACCGGCAGGCAGATTTGAATAGCTGGCGACGGAGATGCGGCGGACGTCAGGGAATACGTAGGGAATCTGGTAAAACGAGCGGGCGTCGAGTAACGGTTGTCACAGTGTTGCGGCGTAACCTTTATTAATCACCACTCGCCCAAGTACTGAGTAATTCCCATCGATAATAAATAAGTTGAACTAACTAGTTAACTAGTTATGAACTTCATGAGCTGCGCGTCTCGAGTGGCTCGGTGTGGCACATGCTTTGTGGCGTAAGCTCCCTAGATTTTCATCTTGTCAGCTAGTTAAATAAGTTGTTAGCTAATCCGTAAACTTCTCTGTAGTTAGTGGGATAACGTTAACTACAATCCGTAAGTTACCTAGTTAACTAGTTAACCTACTCTACTAACAACGTAGCACGCACCTCATGGTCGGGACGCACCTATAATCTGGGATACGTCGTAATCGTTTTCGCACTACAGAGTATTAAATCCAGGGCCTTCAATAGGTCCCTCAGCTTACATTACTACTAGCTATATCTATTAGGGCTTTTTATCAAGTCTAGCCGTTACGTTAGATATTTACTAGACGACAGTTGGCGCACTCAGACCCGTGTCCATAATAATACTGTAACTAACTATCAATGAGTTTTGTGATGTCAAGAATTTCGGCATCGCTTGACGGTGTAGCCAAACTGTCCGAGAAGCTTTCAACCAGCTCAAGGCCAGCAGCAAGACGCGCGTTCTGCTGATATTCGGGCCACTTGCAGTAAAGCACATCGTACGTAGAATCCATACGATACTTATGACTCGTATCCGACATTTGGGAGCTGGCTCCTAAGATGTTGCGTCTTCCCGGCACGCAGGCATGTTACCGGGCTAAGGACCTAGCGACTCGTCCATGCCGTCTTCGATATCGACCGCTTCGGCCTCAATGTCGTCATTGTCCGGTCGCAGATCGAGGGGTGTCAGCAGCCTTCATGAAGCGCGCGCGTCGGTTTTGTTATTCTGCCACAGGAAAGAAATTGGGCAGGGATACATTCTGAACGTTGGGGACTGATGTGTATCGTATTTGTAAGAAGACTACCCCCGTTGATCACCACGATCTAGTTCCCACAGCTCAGGTGATAATTTTCGCCCCCCTTCTCTCGAAGCCAACGACGGCATCAGGAAACCCCTGCTGGCCCATACTTCTGCCTACTCGGGCCCTAAAGTCTGACTTGGAATCGTCATCCCACGGAAAATCCAAGCCGCTAGAAATACGGAACTTAGTTCGAATCCACTCCCATGGGACAAACCCGGCGCTTTCCCAGTCGATAATTCCAATCGAACGGTTAGTTATATCGACAATAATGTTCCCCGGTCCCATATCGCAGTGATAAAAGTGGAATGGGACAGAGCAGTCCATGCCCAACTCCTTACTAGCGGCGAGAAGAAGAACACCGCTCGTATGCAAATTGTCATCCCCAGCTATAAAGCCGTCTGCCAGGTTTCGCATATCCACCCCACCTATATACTCGGCTGTCCATAGCGCCAACTCTTTGCAAACGTCTATAACCCGGTTAATATAGTACTCCTTTATCTCATCGTCCATAGTCGGCCATTCGCAGCTAAGAGTCCGGCCCCGTACCGCTGATGTGAGTATAATATAGCGGTTACCCCAAAGGGCGTGGTAGAGGACTTGAGGCAAGGCGAATGTCCATCCACCTCTTTCGTGCAGGTATGCCAAAGTGACGTGCTCGCGAGTATTCTCTGCCTCGACAGTATTCATATCTTTCATCTTCAAGAAGGCTTCTCCGAACTGCCATGTCGCTGTACGATCGGCAGCGCTATAGACCTTCTGGATAGGACTAGTCGTAAGTAGCGGCGTTGTAGAAGAGGGCGGCTCTGCAGCGTCCGAAAGGACGAAGAACGAGCCTTGGCCATCAGGCCATGAGGGCTGGGTGTCGTGCGGTTTGGATTGGCGGTTAATGAGGATTCGGCCGCTGATGAACCAAGAATCACTGCTGATCTCTCGGACTGCGTCCCGAACTGCTTCCTGAACTAGAGCCATAGTGTATTCATGTGTCGGTTTGGGGATAAGGGAGGTTTGGTTGAATAGTTGCGTTGAGTGAAGAAGTCGAGTGAGGCCCACCAATTATGCATTTCGGGTGTCGATCAAAGCGCGTGTAACCATCGGAATGGGTGTAAGCCGCCCAGGCCTCCCGAAGGGCACAAGACGTGGCTAGTTACATTATTCACACAAGGTAAGAGGCGTAGAAGCTATTTCAAGCTGCAGGAGCATTTAACATCTCCCATGATCCTTGGACGTTCCCAAATTGTCCTCCAGATGCGCCGCCTTCGGGGTGTGATCGGTAGGCCTAGCTTCAAAATAATGGGTTGACCTTATTAATAATGTTTCGTCTTACTCCAATGCTCGGCGTATACAGATACCGTAGTAGAGCATTAGGAGTGACAAACCTGCAGGATAGTTTCAATTTGCTAGTTAGTTAAGTTAGTGATAGTTAGATGACTTGTCCAAGGCGTGCGCTAGTGAAGAGAATACATGTTACTAGTACGGATAACGTTACACTTGCGTGCTAGGGTTAGTCTACACTGGCAGAGGCGTTTGGCTTGGTGCCGCTTCCGTACTAGTGAACTCCGGAGGTGATTTAATATTTACTTTGGTGGGATTAGCATTGTGAAACTGGGTGTAGTGCAGTCGTTTATTCCAGCTGCTTGGATAGATAATTACCGTACTTCGTAGGTAGAGTTGGTAGATAGTCCGTGAAGTCGCTTCACAATTGTTCGGCTGTTCGCCGAGGATGACCTCATTCATCAGCTGCATACCAATAGTTGGATTTACGGCTGAAGTTGGCACTAGACAGCAGCAGCAGCAGCAGCAGCAGCAGCAGCAGCAGCAGCAACAAAAACAACAACACAGCTGAAGCCTGAGCCACTCCATTCTCAGACGCGTCTTCACACCCACATCAATTCGGACGGACTGGAGAGTCATGTGCCTCCACAAGGCACGATGATTCCAAAGGTCGGCCGCCCGTACGTAGGCTCCAAAAACTTCTTTGGCCCTCGGGCAGTAGCTACGCGCCCAGCACTCGCGCGGCGAATCCCATCACTGTCGGGGTGCAATGGCAGACTCCGCGCCTGGGAGAGTACGACGACGGGGGATGATAAGACGGGACATATAGCCGCCGAGTCCAACGAGTCTATACTTTGGATTGACAGTGTGTCACACCCTACTCGCTCTCGACCGCCCGCATGCGTTGTTGTGGCTGACACGGTCTAGATCTGTTCCCTCTCAAGCTCACTAGCCTCCTTCGAGCACCATGGCAGAGTCCGGATCGAGATGTGTCGGAGCTGATGAAGCGATTCCGTAATTCTAGCTTGGGTATAAGTGAGTGCAACTGTGCAACTGTGCAACTTGGCACCACCTGCATCTCACATGCCTATGCTAATGTTCGCTGCAGTGGACCCCATCAACATGGTGAAGCGTGCTATTCCGAACGATATCGATGTCAAGGTCACAGAGATTCTCCCCAGACTCAAGGACGGCGGAGCCTTTGTCAAGCTTTCTCATCCAGCTGACCTGTCGCCCAAGGACTTGGAGGGCACGATATCCAAACGCCTCGAGGAGCATCCCATCAGGCCATTCTTCAATCCGTTCCGGTCGGTCAACGCAGGTATCGTCAAGGGTATCCCTTGGCTCGAGGACCTGCACCGATTTCCGTTTTCCCGCCTCCGAGTGGAATTCGTGCCTAAGAATCCCGGGGAGGAAGTCGTCGAGCTATCGCAGGAGGATCTCTACAGCATCTTCCGGCGATATGGCAAGATCGCCGAGATCACTTCTCAGCCCTTTGACTCCAAGGTGGTACCCAAGTACGCCTACGTTGACTTTGCCTTCGTGCGTGACGCCATTATGGCTCGAAACTGCTTGCACGGGTTCGTCATCACGGCAGAGCATGGCGGTGGTCAGCTCGGAACGAAGCTTCGCATGTCGTACGAACAGAGAGTCAAGGCCCATCAGTTTTGGAACTGGACGACAAACCATCCTAGGATTGCTATTCCCATACTCCTTGCGTTGCTCACCGGTCTGACTGTCGTCATCTTTGACCCGATACGAAGTTTCTTTGTCAAAGCACACGTTCAGCAGACCTTTCGTCTAAACAACAGCAGGCTTTACAGATGGATCCGGCGGCAGACGTCCGACATCTTTACGTTCAGGCGACCAAAGGTCGACCAGGCCGGCCTTGAGGCGGTCTGGAGTCACCGCAAGGATCTGATTGAGCAGATTCAGACATGGCTGTTGGAGACTGCCGAGACGTTCATCGTGGTCCAGGGTCCCCGCGGATCTGGGAAGAAGGAGCTGGTAACAGAACAAGCCCTCAAGGGCCGACACAACGTTCTCGTCGTGGACTGCAAGCCGATCGTCGAGGCTCGTGGTGAATCGTCGACCATCAAGCAGCTGGCTTCGCAGGTCGGCTACCGACCGATTTTCTCCTGGGCCAACAGTATGAGCAGCATGGTCGATTTGGCGGTCCAGGGGACGACTGGCGTCAAGGCAGGCTTCTCCGAGACCCTGGAATCCCAGCTTCAGAAGATTCTACAGACCGCAGCCTCTGCCTTGGGCGAGATTGATGTGTCTAGCCGGCACAAAGGCGACTCTGATGCGTCACTGCCCGTTGACGCTTATCTCGAGAGCCACCCGGAGAAGCGGGCTGTTGTCGTAATCGATAACTTCCTCCACAAGAATGAAGGAAATAGCATTGTCTACGACAAGATCGCCGAGTGGGCCGCTGCCCTTGTGCAGTCCAATGTGGCACACGTCATTTTCCTCACGAATGACAACTCCTACTCCAAGTCACTCTCCAAGTCGCTTCCAGACAGAGTGTTCCGTCAAATATCGCTAGGTGACCTCTCCCCAGAAGTAGCCAAGCGCTTCATTATCAGCCACCTGGAGGAGAACGACCAGCCCGTTTCTGTGGTGGACAGTGACGATGCCGACTCGAGCCAAACGGCACATACGGACTCTCGGCCAGTGGTCGACTTGCAGGAACTCGACTCTTGCATAGGGATTCTGGGCGGTCGGCTGACCGATCTGGAGTTTCTGGCTCGGCGCCTCCGGTCGGGCCAGAGCCCTTTGAATGCAATTGCTGAGATCAGGGACCAGACCGCTTCCGAGATTCTCAAAATGTTCTTATTAACCGGCCCCAGCAAGTCTCAGTGTCAGGACGAGAGCAGACGCTGGTCCATCCCTCAAGCTTGGTACCTCGTCAAGGCACTTGCTGAAAAGGAGACTCTTCGGTACAACGAAGTTCTCTTGAACAACACGTTTGCCTCCTCGACAACGGCTGCCGACGGAGAGGCTGCCCTCGAAGGTCTCGCAAACGCGGAGCTGATCACCGTCACGAGCCACAACGGCCGACCACAGAAGATCACTGCTGGGAAGCCCGTACACCAGGCTGCCTTTAAGCAGCTGACGCGGGATACTGTACTGTGTGCCAAGATGGACCTGGCCATGCTGACAGAGCTCACAAAGATTGAAGGCAAGAACATTGACAAAGTCGAGACAGAACTCGCGTTGCTGGGGAGCCTGCCCAGACAGCCCGCGGAGGCAGCCGGCCGAGTCAGATATCTGCTCGGCAAGCTCGAGACGAGCCAGACAAAGGTTGACGGCTATGAGAAGGAGATGGCGAGCCTGAAGAAGGTTCTGAACAGTCAATATTAGGGGGGTTTTCTCGGGGGTACACGAAGGGGATCGACTTAAAGTGTATGGGTTATTGGAAAGCGCACTGGGTGGCTCTCACAGCACAACGGTCAACCTGCTCGTTCTACGGATACTTGTAGATGGAATGTAGACGGATGTAGATGAGTATGGACGCACTTCACTCCTCGTGACCGCTCGGGTAAAACATGTGCATAACGTGTAGGAAGTAACGCTTGAGTCATTCGGGTGACTGAGTGACTAGTGACTATTTGGGAGGGTTTGTGGGGGTTGAGGCAAAGGGGTTGGCAGTTGCCTGTCAAGGGGGTTCTGCCAGTGTCAACTTTCAAGGGTCCGGTCAGGGGGTGTTGTGTGTGTGTGTGTGTTTGTAAATTGCCACGTTTCACTTTGTAGGCTTTCTTGCTGATAAGCTCGTGTCGACTCGAAACAAGCATAGTTAACTTACTTGATACAGCCTTGCGATCGAAGCTCAACGGTGTCGGTAAGAGACCTACTAACTATAGGACCTAGGCTAGTTCACTAGTTAGTTCACTAGTTCACCCGTCACCTCGGACTATTACAAAGCAGAGTGAGAGGCTAGCGTGGCTCTCATTCGCGACGAGCCGGTTGCTTATCCGTTTGGTGGAGAACGTCGGCTACTGCCGACTGTCTCGGATCGTCCAGCACGCAATATCGATCCCGCCTCCACATCCTTCTTGCTGACGCGGGCTTGGGACGCCTGGGCTCGTTTGTCCATGATAGGTACGGATAAGTTACCAACCGCCCCAAACACTCACTCCGATCACCACATGTCCCCCGACAGAGGAAGAAGCTATGAGGAGGAGAGTGCCGCCGGGCCCTCCTCGCGCCCGGCCGCCGCCGCCGAGGCTCCGCGCGCCGTCAACATGCTCCCCGAGGGCCGCCACTTCACCGTCCGGGGCGTTCTGGTCGGTCTGGCCGTCGGCCTGGTCATCTGCTTCTCCAACATGTACTTTGGGCTGCAGACCGGATGGGTGTCCACCATGACCATGCCCGCGAGTCTGATGGGCTTCGGCATCTTCAAGGCGCTGGCGCCGCACCTGAAGTTTCCCTTCTCGCCCGTGGAGAACGTCCTCGTGCAGTCGGTGGCGGGCGGCATGGCCATCATGCCGCTGGGGTGCGGCTTTGTCGGCGTGGTGAGTTCTTGCCCGCCCATCCTGCTGCCCGCAGCCCGCAGCCCGCAGCCCACGAAAAGAGAGGCCTCGGCGACTGACAAAGTAGTAGATGCCGGCGCTGGAGTACCTGCTCTCGTCCGAGGAGCAGGGGCCGATTGTCTTGCCCATCTGGAAGCTGATCGTGTGGTCACTCGGCCTTTGCTACTTTGGCGTTGTCTTTGCGGTCCCTCTGTGAGTCTCACTGGTGCCGAGGGCGAGACTGCCGCTGCCACTGACACCCAGGACCCCCCTCAGGCGCCGCCAAGTCATCATCAGGGAACAGCTCAAGTTCCCCAGCGGATTCAGCACCGCCGTGCTTATCGGAGTCCTGCACGGTGAAGGGAAAATCCAAAAAGCGGGCGCCCTGGATTCCTCCAAAGCGGCAACCTTTGGGAGTCTGGCCTTGGAAAACCGCCCGCTCATGGAAGACGCAGACGCAGACGCAGATGCAAATGACGAGGACGACACCAGGACTCTTGTCGACGACCAGGAGTCGCAGACAAACCCGGCCGATAAGTATAGCTGGGGGAAAACATCCGTCTGCTGCTCATCACGTTTGGCATATCAGGCGTCTACACTCTGAGCACCTACTTCTTCCCAGTCCTGCGGAGTCTCCCCATCTTTGGCACCTATGCTGCCAACGTCTGGCTTTGGAACCTGAACCCAAGTCTGGCCTATGTCGGTCAGGGCATCATCATGGGTCCAGCGACCACCATCCACATGCTCATTGGCGCCATTATCGGCTGGGGCGTTCTCTCGCCTTTGGCCAAGTATCGCGGGTGGGCTCCGGGCGACATCGGCGACTGGGAGAGCGGCAGCAAGGGATGGATCGTGTGGGTGTCCCTCGCCATTATGCTGGCCGACTCCATTGTGAGCCTGAGCTACATTGCCTTCCGGCCCCTTTTCCAGCATGGGCCTGCTTGTGCTCAGCGCATATTGGAGCAATACCGGCGAGGCGGCGTGAGAAGCGTTTTGCGGTCTGGGTCCGGCGGCTACACAGCCCTTGAGCGCGACGAGGCGGAGCCCCGGGCTTCTGTCGGCCGCAGGAGCTCGACTTCCGAGCTGCTACCGAATCTCGATCAGGAATCGAGAGTGTGGGACCGAGACGATGCCCCCCCGGAGCAGCTGGTGGGGAGCAAGACGGTCGGCATTGGTCTCGTCTTGTCCATTCTCGTCTGCGTCGCTAGCACGCACATTACGTTTGGGGATCTGGTGCCGCTCTATGCCAACGTCACTGCGATCCTGATGGCCTTGGTGCTGAGTATCATGGGCGTCCGGGCCCTGGGCGAGACGGATCTGAACCCGGTGTCGGGCATCTCCAAGCTAGCCCAACTCTTCTTCGCCCTCATCATCCCGCAGTCGAACAAGTCGAGCGTGCTGATCAACCTGGTGGCCGGCGCCGTGTCCGAGGCCGGCGCGCTGCAGGCAGGCGATTTGATGCAGGACTTGAAGACGGGCCACTTGCTCGGCGCCGCGCCCAACGCGCAGTTCTGGGGACAGGTCATCGGGGCCACGGTCGGCGCGGTGGTGAGCGCCTTCATCTACCGCCTCTATACCGCCGTGTACCAGGTCCCCGGCGATCTGTTCCAGGTCCCCACCGCCTACGTGTGGATCTTCACTGCCCGCCTCGTGACCGGCAAGGGCCTTCCGTACATGGCCCGGGAGTGGGCAATCGGCGCCGCTGTACTGTTCGGTGCTCTCACCCTGCTACGAACAAAGGCCATGGGCAAGCCGTGGCAAGTTTACATCCCAGGTGGCATAGCTGTTGCTGTTGGTAAGTCGAGAATCGGGGGGCGCGTGTATGAAATCGCACCACTAATCTCTGGCAGGCATGTACAATGTCCCGTCCTTTACCTTGGCGAGGACGATAGGGGGGTTGATGAGCTGGTATTGGAGGCACTACATGAAGAGAGAGGACACGCCATTGATTGTGCTCGCATCCGTAAGTCACCGAGCGTACATGACTCCGTCAGTGTTATTAATACTTTTTCAGGGCTTCATCTTGGGCGAGGGCTTTTTGAGCATTGTGAATCTTTTACTGCAAAGCGCCAAGGTGCCTCATCTCTAAGTATGAGGAGCGTAAGAAGATGTCCTTGGGCATCTCGTAAGCGTCGCTATCTACTGCTGGCTACCTTGTTGTAGCAGCGAAGCAGGTAGAAGCCTGCGATATTCGTATTTGCATCATTTTACAGGGCCATGTAGCACTATCTGCCCATCTGTTGAATTGGCCCGGCAAGGACGCCGGTTCTCTATAGCCAATCGAACGTGTCCAACAAGTCAAAGTTGAAATAGTTGCTGAGATCCGTCGAAAAGTCGACATTCCAATCCACCGCGTCACCGAGAGGGAGGCTCGACGAGTTGAGAGTTTGGTCCAGAATATGGCTGATGACCTTGACCACGGCCTGGCAGAGATCGCTATTCGGCGCCGAAGGCTTAACCCACTCCAGAAAGCCTACCAAGAGGCTGAGCTGCTGAACAATTTGCGATCGCTTCGGTGTAACAATGTTGTTGCTGCTGGCCGACGGGGCCGACGGATTCAGGAGTTCGAGCGACAAGACGCCACCCGCGGGTGCCGCATAATACATGACCTTTCGAGCAGCCGAGTTAGCCGAGCCACAACTCCGTCACAAGATGGAGAGAGAGAGGGAACCGATTGCTCACCAACCACTCATAGTCACCAGTTATACTGCAGAACCAGTCTCGATGTGTCCAGAACAAGAGTGTCAGGGAGACCATCTCAAACGAGATGGCGATGAGCTCCGATCTGTCGCCGTATCCGTGTTTCGCGTACAGTCGCTGGATGAAGAACATGTTTTGCAGGTACTCGAGCCGGACAAGCGTCCTCGAGTATCGCGTTGCGGCGTCAAGTGAGGCATTCTCGTGATCCCCCGGTTTGAGGACGAGGACGTCAGGCAGCTGCATGTAGGCCTCGTGTCCGCGTGTACGTAGACTCCTACAGTAGTGTTGGGTCAGTCGTCCTGGTCCATGACGAGCCCCATCTGCAACTTACTGAAGACTGGTCACGACATCCTCGGGCGAGTACCCCAAGGCTATATCCAGGATATCGCTGCGATAGAAAGCCTGTGCGACTCTTGCTCGCAGAATCGTTGTTGATCTGAGTTTCCCATCGCCAAACCCCTCGCCGCTTTCTCCATGCTCCAAACGACGCGCCACCTCTATCAGGCGGTCCCTATCGCCGATGAGGATCTCGTCGTCGATGTCGAGGGGCATGGGAGTCAACATGTGCCTGGCATTGAATAGCGGCGGACGGCCAGTGAATGTGGAAATGACCTTGTCGATGTTGAAGATGACGGCGCATAACCTTCTTTTCAGTTCAGAGTTGATGCTCGGTTCGTACGGATCTTGCTTGGACATGGAGTGAAGTCCGAGAAAGGTAGTCAGTGCCACGAGATCACCGTGTTGCCTCCATAACTCCAGACCTGGCAGGAATTAGTCACCTTTCGACAGCCGACACGACACATCTCTCCAAACTCACTAGCATCCCCTGAAACCTGAGACTCCAACAACGTGTGCCGGAAGACGACGTAGACCAGCAGGGTATTTGCAGTACCCATTTGCCTACTGAGGGTGATACAATGCCATACACACCTCTTGTACTGCTCCATGATCTGCCTCTCATCCGTGACACCTGTGAAGGAGTGGTCGAGTTCGGGCGAATTCAGGGCCCCGTTTGCCCAATATGTAAAGAGTATGCCGAGGCCTTCCCAACGCATCTGGTCTCCGCAGAACGAACCCAGCCACTTCTTCGGGTCCGTCTCATCGTCTGGATGAGGCTTCTTCGTGTTCGCGCAGAGTTTGGCAGCCATATCTCGGAGGCCCGCCTCCTTTCGTCGGGGCCCCTGGAGACAACAGCCGAATGACTCCCATAGAGTCTCTGCCAGCCTGACTCTCGCAGTTTTGATCCACCCATCGTTGGGGTTGATGTGTCTCTGAAGAAGAGTGTCGCAGGTCTCCTTGGGCGGTATGCAGTTCAAGATCTTGAGGCAAAGCTCGAGAGTCTCCTCGGGCAGGGACACCTGGGGGTTCCCAGCGACTGCCTTGGCTACCCCTGACGCCGACGCGGACACGGTTGCTGTCCCGGCTTCAGGCCGGCGGACAGCAGTAGGGTCGCCGGGGTGTGTTGCAAAGGGCGAGGTGAGATGCGTCCGCGCTTCTTCAAAGACGGACAGGAAGCTGGTAGGCCCCAGGTACCCGGGAGGGCTGCGAACGCGCGCTGCAGGGGACTCGAGGGCAGCCCGGGCGGCACTGCTGCCGAGCGCCGTGGCTGATAGCCGGCGACGTTTGGGTGCCGACGAGGGACTCGACTCGGCCGACGGCGGCACATCTGTCGACGCCACGTAGATACAGTCCCTGGCCCTGTCCCTCAGAGCACACCTTCCGCACACGGGCATCACATGGTCACAGGCTACCTTTTTGCGGTGGCACGGCAAGCAAGCCTGCTGTCGCCCATTGCGCCGCCTCGGAGCTGCGGCCGCGGCTGGCAATGCAGGAGAATCTCGCAGGGACATGTTCTCAATGCCCTTGTGCAGAGAGACAGAGGCGACAAGACGTCTTAGATCTCAGAGAAGATGGTATGCGGATCAGTACCGTCGTTCGATTCGAGTCGAGTCTGATCGAGATGTGCCCTCTCGGCTTTCGTTGAGAGCCGAGAACCGGCATCGAATTTGGCGGCGATCGGCTTGTCCAGAAAGACGAAAGACGGCGATCGGCTTTGAAGCTATCTATGCCTGCGGCCTAACTAGCGTTGACGCCTAGCGTAGACTTGCTACCCCAGCGGAAGCTTCTCTGGCGGAGCTACCCTGGAGGGAGGTCGTGCTGCAGTACGGAGTACGTACTTGCTAGGTACCCTACCTACCCTACACAGTAGATATGGGGTAACTACGCAGTAGCTACTCCGTAGTTGGTCAGAGGTTGCTGCGTACGTTGCTCGTTCACTAACAAAGGTACTCAGAAGGTACTCCGTACTTGGAAGTCACCACGTCATGCTGCAGCTGGCGCATCATCCAGCAACATCTGATGCAGACAATTGGAAGGGAATCGATCAATCACATCTAGTTAACGTTACAGCAATTTATTAACTAACGTACGCCGCTTTCTTTCCTCACCTGCCCTGCGGAGGCCAACCTCCCACCCCGGATCGACCGCACCTCCATCCTCCGACGCCACAACGATCCGGTCCACGCCCAAGAAACATCTGTCCGGGACCAAACACGAACATGCCGTCGCAAAGACCCGCCGTATAGAGACGAGAATGAAAGCTGTCCTGCCTGGAAAGCCCGAGGCTAGCCTTCAAGCGCTTTCTACGGGCTGCTGGAAAGGCACCCGTGTCATCGTTTACATCACGGGCAATGCGCTGGCCATCCTTTCCGACCCCGAGACCATCCTGCAGACCATATACGACCATGACGACCGGCGGCTGGAGGCTGTTGCTTTCGACGAGTCCTCGGGCAAGATAGCGGCATGTACTGGCACGACAGTGAGGGTGTACAGGCCAATCGCATACGGAGATGATGCCCTGAAGGTCGGTACTACTTGACGACGACCCTCCTCCTCCTCCCCCCCTCTTCCCCCAGACCTGAACCGTGGCTTATCGCCAGTACAGTGGGCTCTACAATCATCATTCGAGATAGACGACGCGTCAGTCCCAGCAACCCTGTCCTGGGGAAGCTCGGAAGAGCTCCTCGTCGGCCGAAGCGCCTTATGGCTATACGATACATCCACGACCCCGGCGTCGCGCCACTGGAAGACCGAACTGGCGAGTCCCGTGAAAGCTGCAAGCATATCATACGATTCGGCCTACATCGCCTCCGTGGGACACCATGATCGCTTGGTCAAGGTTTGGCGGAGACTGAACTTTGGCTCCGAGGAAGTACACTTCGACTTCGGGTACCTCCCTCACCCTCGCGCCATCACGAGTATACAATGGCGTCGGCCCTCTCACCCGGATCAGACCATCGAGAACGTTTTGTACACTTTCTGCGCCGACAACAACATGCGCGTGTGGACCGGTGCCGACGGTCATGGCTGCGAATACCTTCGTCTCTGGGGTAAGGTGAATCTGACAACTTCGATCCAGGATGAGACACTGCTTCATACCCCTGGCGCTGACAAGAGATGGGCTTTCATCATCAGCCAGCGCGACCTGGCGACCGCTACCGAGAAGGCTGTACTGGAGCGAAACGATGGCCAGCAGACGGATGACGTTGCTCTCCAATATCTCATATCTATCGCAAATAGAGATACCGAGATATGCGTAGTCCTCGACGGGCGCGGTAACATGGCCGCGTTCGCGCTCGAGAACATCAGCAGCAAGTCTCAGAATACAAATAACATCGACAATGTCGCGCTCGTAAAGTCAAAGGACTTCAACTTTGCCGGAGATTACTCCAGTGGGGAGCTGCCCCAGGTGGAAATCGTCAACTATTGCAGCAAATCCTCCAATCAACTGTACGTCCTCATGCATCAGTTCAATGGGAAGATAGAGGTATTTGAGGGGGTTATAACCGATCTGCTTGATCCTACCTCGAAGCCCCGACGGCTGAGTCATCGAGCAACCTGGTCGGGTCACTCGGCGTCCATCAAGAAAATCGTGCGCAACTTCAGCGGCCGTGCTGTCGTCTCAAGGACCGAAGAAGGTGAAAGCATGGTGTGGAAACATGCTACAAACTCCAGACAGCCAAGTCTTGTTCGTCAAGCCGTGATACCCGAGAAGCGCCACATCCACAGGATTTGCCTCTTTCGTGGAGGCAGCTTTGTCGTATTTCTGCATCATGACACCGTGAGCCTTTGGGACTGCAGACAGTCGCCCCCTTCTCTGCTGGCCGAGACAAGGTACCAGGTGCCTGGCAAACCACTCTGTATCGTGGTTCTACCTCGGCCGAATGTTGACGAGGTCTCGGTGGCACACATTGCAACTATTACCTCGGACCAGCGCGGTATCGTATGGGAAGTCACGCTTCCACTTTCCGATCATGGCGGAAAGACAAAGTCGAACGGCCACAAGACGGATACAGGGTCGATCCGGGAGTTTTGCAATTTCCACCTGGAAGGAGCAGGCGACTTGGCTTATGTGCTACCGGTAGATCCTGCGGGAGCCTCACCGGTCACGTCTGGGTTTCTAGACGTCTTTGCCAAAGACGTAGCTGTATCTTATACCCATTCTGGACGAGTCGAGTTCTGGACTGCCCGGGTGGATAGGGAGCACAGACGTGTGGAATGGCTCTCGACGGCGTCCATGGAGACGGGAGTTTCTCAACCAGCTCTCGTCAGCGGCAGTACCAAGAAAAAGGCTGCTCTGGTCAACGCCAACCGATCTGAAGTCACCATCTGGGATGTCCGAGGCGCTAGGCTCGAGTATGCTCAAGATTTTGAGAGCCACAATACTGTGCAGGATCTGGATTGGACATCGACCCCTGATCAGCAGTCTATATTGGCAGTCGGGTTCCAGTATCGAATTGTACTTCTGTCGCAGTTGCGATTTGACTACCTGAATCAAGGCCCTGCGTGGGCACCCGTTCGGGAAATCAACATTCGTGACCTGACACCACATCCCATCGGCGATTCGACGTGGCTGAGTGGTGGGAATCTAGTCATAGGCGCCGGCAACCAGCTCTTCATGTACGATCGCATGTTTGAGACCCAGAGCTCTCAGATCGGCAGTTCGCGTATTCCACACCGTAAAGATGGTATGAGGGATTTGTTTGAGATCGTCCAGAGGCTCAACGGACCACTTCCCATCTTTCATCCCCAGTTTCTTAGCCAGTGCATGCTGTCTGGAAAGACTGTACAGGTCAAACAAATACTGTTGGCGCTCAACCACACATTGAAATACCACGTCGAGGGCGAACAGATCGATGACTACTTGGGCCTTGACCTGACAAGTTTCTATCTTGGTGGTGGTGTAAGTGACTCCAGCCCTCTGCGTTTTGCCCACTGAGACTGACGTCGATATCAGACTTCGATGGCTGGTGGGAACGACGCCTCCCAACTAATGAGCCGCGTGCCGCTTGACGAGGGCGAAGACTCTTTCACAGAGGACACGGCTCTCTCCATATGCGAGAGGCTACAGAAGATAACCCTACCTCAGATCTCTGGGCATGAGCAGATTCAACTTCTGGACATCGTTGAGTGTACCGGTACGGTCGAGAAGCAACGCCGTTCTATGGATGAGAATGCCGCGCGGTTCATGTTGTTCTTTCGTCAACACGCACTGCGAAAGGGTCGTACCAATGAGATGCATATGTCATGGAGAGAGACAAATTGGGCTTATCATTCCACCAGTCAGGACATCTTGACAGATTTCGTCTCTCGCCAATACCACGGGAAGATGCTCTGGGAAAATGCCAGGGAAAGCGGCATTTTCATGTGGCTGACGGATGCCGCTGCGGTGGTAAGTGCCCTGTTGCGAAAATCAACAGACGGCTGACAAGCTAACTGTCGGTGCAGAAAGCACAGTTCGAGATGATCGCCCGCAACGAGTATACCAAGAGCGAAACGAAGAACCCCGTCGACTGCACTCTGTATTATCTGGCACTGAAGAAGAAGGCTGTGCTTCAAGGCTTGTGGCGGATGGCTACTTGGAACAAGGAACAAAAGGCCACTCAGAAGCTACTGTCTAACAACTTTGAAGATCCCAAGTGGAAGACGGCCGCACTAAAAATGCGTACGCCTTGTTGAGCAAGCGGCGATTTGGTAAGATATGCAGAATCATATTACACCATTGGATGCTGACGACGAGACATAGAATACGCCGCGTCGTTCTTCTTGCTTGCGGATCATTTGCAGGATGCGGTCAACGTGTGTCTGAATCAGATCAAAGATCTGCAACTGGCCATTGCCATCACCAGGGTCTACGAAGGTGATAACGGCCCGGTGATGAGAAAGCTGCTCGAGAACGAGGTTCTGGCGGTTGCCTCCCAAGAGGGCAACCGGTGGCTGGCATCGTGGGCCTTCTGGATGCTGAGACGGCGGGACATGGCCGTTCGTGCGTTGATTGTGCGATCCTCCTTTTCACCTCCCCCGAAAAAGCTACGCTGACTGACCCTTTTAGACGCCCGTGTACACCCTGCTCGAGACACCTCGTACCCCAGATCTCAAGTCCAAGCTCTTCTTAACCGACGATCCAGCTCTCATCGTCCTGTACTCGCAGCTGCGACAGAAAACCCTCCAGACCCTCCGCGGAGCGTCCAAGGTGACCCCCAAAGTGGAGTGGGACTTTGTGATACACAACGCACGTCTGTACGACCGGATGGGCTGCGATCTCCTCGGACTCGACCTCGTGCGCAACTGGGAATTCCTCCTCAACCCCACGGAGCCGCCCGAGCTTGGCGGCGAGGTGGACCCGAGGAAGTTGCTGAGGAGGAGGAGTTCCTTGGTTGTTGCAGATATGCCGCTAAGTCCGGTCAACGCCGAGATGAAGATGAGCCATCCCCCGAACGCGAAGCAGACACCAACCGTTTTTGAAGAACCGGACGCGAGCAGTCTCTTGGACAGTTTCGGTTTCTAGGCGCAGCGGTAGTTCTTCCATGGGAATGGGTGTAGAAATAGCAAGAGAGAGGAAGGGTTTGGGAGTACTGCTTGAGACACGACATAAATCCTGCCTACGGGGGGTGATGCCTACAGATTTGTCGGCTTCGTGTGACAGACAAGTGTGATGCAATTGGAAAGAAAGTGCTGTAGAGTTTTCGGTCTCCACCTGGATGGAGGTTGGGTATCTCATATAGCTATAAAATCAAGGGGGTATCAATATTCGTCGTTTAACCATGAAGTGGTCTTCACTCATCCATGCCATCCGTTTCCCGACCGTGACCGCAACTACCCCGACACTGCGAGGCATGCCTTGCCCATTGATGACTAGTCCGCCCAGGAGACCCTCAGGTTGCGCTTGGTTCGGGCCGGGCGGTTGGCTCGCGGTTCAACAGCCGAACCTCCAAGCAGCGAGTCTCGACCTTGCCAGGGCTGGCGGCTTGGGATCGGCGCCAGAGGCGTAGTTGTCTGCCCCCTGCCGAACGAGCCCAGAAACAGGTGTGGTCTGCCTGGCGTCGGCGCGTATGGCCCGTCCGCTTCCTCTTCTTCCTCGTCGTCTTCGAGGATCTGTGGTGTTTGGCCCCTCGTGGTATTCCTCCAAGACGAGAAAAGGCCTCTCGTTTGCGATCCCGAAGTCGGCTCCTGCACTTCTTCCACGTCGGCCTCTATACTGTTGTAGATGCCATCTGGAAGCTGAACCGGCGCCAGCTGGTCGATGGTACGCCCGTGCCAGCTCTCGAATCCTTGTCTCATCAACTTGCGATCGTTTCTCTCTCTGATGTTGTCGACTGTGTGTCTTCGGCTTCTCGACTGAAGGGAGTTCAGATTCCAGGCCTTGAGAACTCTCGACTTGTTCCGACCTTCCCAATGCCCGGTTGCTTCGGACTGTAACTCTTGTCGATCCGCATACCGCTGTCTCCATCCATCGAATGCTTTTTGCTTCACCACAATATCACTTATCGCGTCCAACTGTACCATGTCATTGGCGCGTAAACGCCAAGTCTCGAAAGTGTCGGCCGTGGCGTCGAATTCTCGTTCGGCCATGGCCTCTTCAAGAATTTCATCCAGTTTTGCAAAGCGGTCGTGGCTTGACTGTAGTCGAGCTTGCCATTGGGCGATGCACCGAGCTCCCATGCCTTTCTTGACTCTTCGGCGGACCTCCAAGTGCGCCTCTTTGAGCCTCGCCTTGCGTATTTGCTTTGCTTTGGCCTTCCAAGTGAGCACTGTTCCCCGGGCCCTGTAGTAAAAGTCGGCACGTTCGCTGTAGTCTTGAAGCTGCTGTTGATTTTCGAGAGCCGTCTTAGTCGCCGCTCTCCAAACTGGCAGTACTTCGGAAGCACGGTAAAAGAGGTCTACCCGTTCTGCGTAGTTTCGCAGCAGTTGATGACGGGACAGTTCTTCAGTCAGCCTCTCTCGGCAAATGTCTAAAGCGTCTCTCTTCATGGATGTGCACAGTGCATTCTCCCGAGCCCTAGCTTTCCAGGCCATCAGCGTTGGTTTCGTTCGGCCGTAGAAATCAGCTCTCCTGGCGTGGTACTGGTGCTGCTCCCGTTCGTCCCTCGCACTCTTGGCTTTTGTGTTCCAATCGGCAATACCCTTGAGAAGCAGTCTGTCGTTGCGGAACCGTGCTGCTCCAACTTGCAGATGGGAGTCACGTATGGGCGTGTCGTACCAGACCTTGTACGCTTGCCACTTTGCTTTTCGGGACCTCTCCCTTCCTCTGGCGGCGGCGAGCCAGGGCTTGATGGCACCATGAACACGATTCATATTTTCGGCTTGGCTGGCAACTGCCGCCAAATTTAGGGGATTGGACACTCGGCCAGTCCATTGACGAAGTGCTTGCTTGGACTGGTACTCGCTGTGGAGTATCGAGAAGCTCGATCTGTTCTCGACCAAGTTGGCTGATTTCTCGCGCCAAGGTTCCAGTGTCTGCTGCAGGATATGGTCCTTGACCTTTTCGGTATGTGCTTGGGTATAGTCACACCAAGCCCTGAAAAACCGCATGCGTAGGATATGTCTACGGGCCAGCATAGTTTGCTCATCTTCTCGCTCGTTTACTGCAGACTCGCCTGTCTCGACGAGATGAGCAAACGTGACGGTCCGTTTGGGGGACCTATGCTCTTCCACGAGTTTACGCCGTTGCTCTGATAGGGGAGGTGCAGACGCCGGCTGTGTAGACTCGGTGGGAGCTGAGGTCGGTCTCGTGGGCATCTCGATAGGCGCATTGTCAGCCAGGTCGTTGGTACGACTCGACTGTACTCTTTGCTGCAAGGCTAGCGCAAGTTGTTCTAGTTTAGGCCTTGTTCCAAAAGCCCGCGACTTGAGCCCCATCTCGTGAGCACGCATGGCAATACGAGCTTTATCCTCCTCTTCGGAGGCCCTGTTAGACCATCTGGCGAACACACGAGACTTTACAAGGTTCTCATGTGCTCGCATCGCGAGCTTGGCCAAATACAGGTCACGCTTTTCCTCGCGTAAGACTTCTATGGCCGGTGCTTCGATTGAGGCTTCGACCACGGCTTCAGCTTGCTTACTATGCTCTCGAGCGCAATGCCGCCAGCGATTCAAGGCTTTCTTAGTAGCCAATATCTCATGAGTCCGACAAGCGACGTGTCCAATGCGATCTGAATACACATTGGACGGGATTTGGTGAAGGGGGACCTCCGCCATTTCGCCAGCAACGTCTCTCCAGGCATCCAACACAGGATGGAGCGAATCCTGCACATCGGCCTCGCGTGCCTTGTCGATTTGTTCCGAGGTGGTGCGAGCGTAGTACGATCGAGCCTGCCACTGCCGAAGGTGGCCCTGCACGGCGAATTTGGCCCTGTGCTTCTGGAAACGGATTACGCTCTTCTCGAGCTGACTTTCGAACTCGGGAGACCCAGGCTGTTCAGGAAGATGCCCGCTCAAATCATACACGGCATGGTGAGGTGGGCTAGTCTCCTCGGACGCTTCTCCGTCCTCAGGCCCATCGACGTCGTCATATATGTCGTCTCCTTCAGAGTGGCCGCTGCTATATCGGTCTGAGAACTGAGACAGTTCACTGGTCTCGTCACCCGAGTTTTGTCGTAGTTCGGGTTGGTCTGACGAAGAAGAGAATTCGTTTTCGGTCGAGTCGGCAGGAGATATTCTTGCAGGTCCGTCACTCCCATCGACTATAATTTCACAGCCCATCCTTTCCAAGACGGCCTCGAAAGACGCGATGAGATCACTTCCATGTTTAAGGCTCCCGATCTTGAACAATAGCTTTGATATCCTTTGCTCGTCCTGGGTCGGGATGCCGCGGGCTGGGAGAAGGTCATAGTAGACCTTGAAAAGGGCCGAGGTCGCATTGCGAATGTCGGGCGGCAGTGTAGGCAGAACCTTGTTGGCATCGAGCACAATCTCGAAAGCGAGTTGAAGTTCGGCGTTTTGGTACTCGTCGTCGGCCAAGCCAGAAAGCGATGACACGACCGACGCGCGAAGGCCGGGCGCCATTGGCCGAGAAGCAAGTTTTTGTGATTGCTGCTGCTGCCGATGTATGATGCTCATATTCGTCTGCAAATCTGGTGAGGTGAGCCCGTTATCGAAGCCATCGTCGGTCATAGGACTGAGGCTAAAAGTGAGGCTAAAGTGAGGGCTTCGGCACGCATTTTCGGCATGCGACTTTGCTCAAATCGCCAGATTGCGGGTCGCAATTAGTGGTCACTGCAAGAATGGGAGCAGCAAAGCGAGAGTTCTCGGACTGGATCGACGAGCATTTGTGCAGCTTGAGGTCGGGTCAAGCAAACGGTGATGGATAGATGCGCGTCGACGGACGAGCCAAGCGCGTAAATTGAGGCAGGGCCGTGGTTGGGGGTGGGTTCGCGGCAAGTGGGCCCTACTAGCCAGGGGAGGGAGTACAAAGTACATACTTCGTAGTTATAAATCACTTCCTTCTTATCCGTACGGAGTAGTTACGAATATACTACGATCCCACGCTGCAAACAAACGTGACCAGAGGCTCCCCCCCGTGACCCGTCGACCTCGGGTACATCCTGCATCACGCCTCCTCGCAACCCATCCCGACGAGATATCCCAAGCTACAATGCCGTCACGAACTCGGCCCATCCGGAAGTTTGCAACGGCCGTCTCCCAGTGTACTGCTGAGGTCAGTCAGTGGGGGCCATAATGCAACCAGCACTGCATCAAACCTTGCGGAACAACATCCTGACGCCACCATAGGCCGCCGTCTACGGCAAATGCATTGTCGCCGACTACAACTCGGTGCACAAGGACAAGTGCGTCGATGAGTTCATGAAACTCAAGAACTGCTACCTAGTAAGTATCTTGCCGTTACAGACAGCTTCCGTCCGACAACAATGTCTAACCACTTCGCAGAAAGCCGCGAAGAAGTCTTGAGAATCACATTATATCAGACCAACAATCGATATTGACGGGTTTACTCAAGAATCGCATCTCTAATTTTGGGTTTCGTTATCTCATACAGTCCATCTCAGCCTGGTGACTTCTTGCAAGCCCATCGTGGTCGTCTTCTTCCTCGCAGCTTCATTGGGGCTGGTCTCACAACTTCACCAACCTCAACAGGAACGTAGCCTTTTGCACTTCTTGCTCCTCTTCTGCAATGACACCGTCCTCTTTCTTCTCTGGAATCTCGCCCTCGACCCGCGTCACCTCATGCTTATCGAGTGGCCTGCGCAGCGCCTTCTCAAGCGCCTGAGTTTGGCTCGCGAACGCTTCGGCAATGCCAATGTCCTCGGGGTCAGACAGCACCCGGTACTCCATCTTGACATCGTCGGTGGGCTGCAGGCCGGCCTTCTTTCGAAGGCGTTGCACGCGGTTGATAATCTCACGAGCAAGACCCTCTTGCGCCAGTTCTGCGTAGAGCTCCGAATCGAGGATGGTGAGTACGTCCTGGTCTGTGTTCGTCTCGAGGTTCTTCGATGAGCCGTCCTGCTTCAAACCTCGTTTGATGACCAGGTCACCATCTTCGAGACGGATGCCATCAACCGTAATGTACTTGTCCGTTACGAACTGGCGGACCTGGTCACTTGTGATACCTGGTAGCGCCTTCTTCACCTTGCCCAACTCTTTCTTCAGCTTCTTGCCCAGCACAGGCCAGTCGGCAGTGACGCTGTACTGTACGTTGTACTTTGCCTCATCCGAAGTGAGAACGAGATCCCGGACATTCAGCTCCTCGGTGATATAGCCCTCGAGGGACTTGACATCATCAAGGTACTCTTGGCTGCGGTGGAGAACAATGAGAGTCTTCAAGGGTGTCTTGAGACCGAGTGTGCGTCGCTCTCGCGATACCCGGGCTAGTTCGATAACCTTTTGCATGCGGCTCACCTGTCTCTCAATGACCGGGTTGAACAATTCCTGCCGAACATCTGGAAAGGGGAGGAAGTGGATACTGCGAGGATCGTCCGCTTGCAACTCCTTAGGAATGTGAGGCAGGAGTTTCGAATAGATGGTTTCGGTGATGAATGGGGCGAAGGGAGCGAGGCCCCGGCAGAGTGTGAAGAGAACCTCGAACAGCGTGTTGAGAGCGTGCTGGGTATCTTCCACTCCGTTTTCTCCCTTGAGACGCTTCCGGTTGAAGCGAATGTACCAGTTGGTCGTATTGTCAATGAGCTCCAACAGGCGAGGAACAACCGTGTAGAGACGATACGCTATAGAAACGTTAGCAAACTTGCGCGTGCGACAGCTAGGTAGGGGGTGTACTCACCAGACATTTCCTGGTTGACAAATTGCAGCAAGCTCTGGCAGCTTGCCAGAACCCATTTGTCCATGACATTTTCGTTGCTGCTCTCCAACTTGGGATCGAAGATGAAGTCAATATTTTCAACTTTCTTGAGGAGTGCGACTTGTCCCTCGAAGAACTTGAAGCTATTCCACAATGGGAGAAGCACCTTCTGGACGACTTCTTTGACGCCAGCCTCCTTGAAACGCAGAGGCTCGGCTCGAACAACGGGAGAGTTAATCATATACAGTCGCAATGCATCGGAACCGTACTTGTCGAAGATGGCACTGGGGTCCGGGTAGTTCTTCAGTCTCTTGGACATCTTCTTGCCATCCTCGGCGAGAACCATGCCGTTGACTACGCAGTTCTTGAACGGCGAAACACCGAACAAGTGAGTGCCGAGGACCAACATGGTATAAAACCAACCTCGCGTCTGGTCAAGACCCTCGGCGATAAAATCGCCAGGAAAGCTGTCATGGAGCTTCTCCTTGTTCTCGAAAGGGTAGTGCTGACTGGCATAGGGCATACTGCCCGACTCGAACCAGCAGTCGAAGACTCCCTCGACACGTCTCAGAGTACCCTTGCCTTGCCTGCTAGGAATGGTGATGTGGTCGATCTTGTCGCGGTGGAGGTCGGTTATTTCTCCTTCATGCCCACTCAACTCCTTGAGCTCAGCAACACTTCCAATGCAGATCCTCTCCTCGCCATCGTCACTCTGCCAGATGGGCAAGGGGGTTCCCCAGTATCTGTTGCGCGAGACGTTCCAGTCACGCGCATTGGCAATCCAGTTGGCGAATCGGTTTTCCTTGACAAAGCTTGGGACCCAATGTGTTCCCTCCAGGTTCTTGAGCATCTGGGGGATGATCTCGGGAACGCGGATAAACCACGATGGCACTGCTCGATAGATGAGTGCAGTGTCGGAGCGGTAGCACATAGGGTATGAATGCCTGAGCTGCGAATCCACAATTACTCTCCCTGTGCCCTTGAGGTACTTGATAACGTGCTTATCAGCCTCCTTGCAATGCATGCCCGCAAAGTCCTTGGCCTTCTCGGTAAATAAACCCTTGTCATCGAGGAAATCTGGGGGCGGGCGGGCCTCGCTGATGATACCAGCAGCCAGTGCGACATTGTAATCGTCCTCACCGAAAGCTGGAGCTTGGTGAACAATACCAGTGCCGCTATCGTCCGTGACATAGGTAGCGTTGAGAACCTTGAAGGCGATGCCCTTGAACTCCTCATTCAAGTAGTCGAACAGGGGCTCGTACTCCCAACCCATCATGTCCTTACCCTTGATCTTTTCCACAACCTTGTACTTGGCCTTCTTGACATCCTTGTACAAGGTACCGAGTAACTTCTCGAGGATGATGTAGTTGTTCCCAGACTTCTCGTCGGTGATCTTGATGTACTCGAACTCGGGGTGAACAGCCAGACCAAGATGGGTCGGCAGGGTCCAGGGCGTGGTAGTCCAGGCCAAGAGGAAGGTCTTGGGATCGCTCAGGAGAGGGAAAGAGACGACGACGGCGGGGTCCGTCACATCTTGGTAGTTCTGGTTGGCCTCAAAGTTGGACAGCGCGGTTGTGAGAGCGGTGGAATAAGGCATGACCTTGTAGCCCTGGTATACCGAGCCCTTGTCAAAGAGCTGCTTGAACACCCACCATTCCGATTCCATGAAGGTCGGGTCCATAGTCTACGAGAGCTGTTAACGCGTGTTTCCGCAGTCTTCGTGCCAGCCAACCCACTTTGTAGTCGTTGTCGAAGTCGATCCATCGACCAAGACGCTCGATAGTATGGCGCCACTCTTCCCGGAAGCGCATGACAATGGCCCGGCACTCGGCGTTGTACTTGTCGAGGCCCATCTCCATGACAGCCGCCTTGCCGGTGATGCCGAATTTCTTGTCGATTTCATGTTCGATGGGGAGGCCATGGGTGTCCCATCCGAATCGCCTCTCAATGTGGAAGCCCTTCATTGACCAGTACCTTGGGATGATGTCCTTGATAGTAGAGGCCAGGAGATGGCCATAATGGGGCTTGCCGGTTGCGAAGGGGGGCCATCGTAGAAGGTATAGCGAGGCTTGCCCTTTGAGAGCTCGACCTGGCCAGGAGACGATCAGCTTAAATATTAACACCGAGGCGGTAGTGTCGCGTGGTGCTCACCTGCCGCTGGAAAGCATCTAGCTCCCGCCATTTCTGGATGACGGCGAGCTCCTCCTTGGGAAAATCGATCGACATGGTGGATGCTATGAGAGGCGAGAGAAGTGAAGTGCGCCCTTCTCGCGCAGCCAATCGAGTGTGGTATGATGTGCTATCGTGGCGAAAGTCTAGAGAGACAGAGGGGATCCGAGGCTCGACGGACTGCACAACCTCTCAAATTATGGCGGGGTGTTTGTGAGTCAAGGTAACAGACAAAATCGAGTCACCCAACGGCCCCAGGGCACGAGGCTGCCAATCAGCGTGTAGGATACTGGCCTACGTCGCTGCCCTGCCCCCTCTACCCCTCCATCAAGCAAGCCAGCCTCGCACTATCCGTAAAAGTGTCTGGGTTAGGTAGGTACAAACAAAGAGGGAGGGGCGGGGGGACAGGGGGGGGCCGAGCGGCGGGCAGAGCTTCTATTCGAGCATCTTGGCAGCCTAGAAGAACATCCCCCTTGAAGTTATTAGGGAGGGTCGGGGATCTGCCTAACTAATGGCATGCATGAACCAAGCACACCGTACTGCGTACCACCGCAGTGTTTTAATATTGCGTAAACAACGCTTTGTATTGGGACTCGAGCGAGCATAAACAGCAACAATAATTTTGGTTCGGCAGAGCTTGGACCGAGAACTCAACATCGTCTTGATCGAACTTCCCTAGGAAACAAGCAGCCACTTGTTTGTTGGCTGCCGAGTGCTCTCTTCATCACCACAACTTTACCGTACTCGCGATTGGCGCCAGATATACAGTAACTTACACCAACACCGTCCACACTTGAGGCGCACAAGGCGCATTGTTTCACCAGAGACCGGCATCGACCTGAACCGATTCGACAGTCAGTCAGTCGATAGTCTCCGTGGGACGCCAAAGAGCCCGGCTTCTTTCTCTGCCAACCAACCTGAACTGCGTGCGACCTTGCGATTGCTTTCGAACGGACGAGAGGCCGCCAGCACCGGCCATCCTCCATTCCGCCGGCGACCGTAGTTCGAGAATATGTCGTTCCTTTTTGGCCGAGCAAGGACGAGGACTAACACGATCGACCTGCCCAAGCAAGCCCGTGAACATGTGCTCAAGCTGGAAGTCCCTGGAAAGGCCGACGAGCTGGCAAAGGTTCTGGGCCAGATGAAGCTCATCCTCCAGGGAACACCAGGTCAGTTGGTTCACCGCTATGAATGGCAGGACATGGTCGCTGACGCTCCCCTCTTCTGCCCCATAGAGTCCGACACTACACCAGACCAAGTATACCAACTAGTGCAGGGTCTGATCGAGGAGGATATGCTCTTGCTACTTGCGCAGAACCTGCATCGCCTAACCTTTGAATCGCGCAAAGACACCCAAGTCATCTTCTCCTACGTGTTCCGCTTCCGCCTGCCCAGCGCACCGCTCAAATCGGATCCCGTAGCTCTCAGCTACGTGGTCAACAACAAGCCGCAGGTCTTGCTCGAGCTATGTCGCGGCTACGACCACAAGGAGAGCGCAACACCCGCAGGCTCCGTGCTGCGAGAGGTGCTGAAGAACGAGGCCGCGGCTGCCATTATACTCTACGACGATGGCGAGGAGGCTGGGTCAAGCCTTCAGGGATTCACAGCCATTGACTGGGAGCGGCCACAAAGTGGGAACGGCGTATTTTGGAGATTTTTTGACTGGATCGACAAGAGCTCGTTCGAAGTTGCCGCCGACGCATTCACGACTTTCAGGGTACGGAGCTCGCCTCGGCTGCTGCTGCTGAGACCCTCCAACTAACTGTATGTGACACTAACGATACGCACAGGAATTACTCACCAAGCACAAGAGCCTCGTACCACGTTACCTGGCCATCAACTTTGAACTCTTCTTTGACAGGTACAACCTTGTTCTGGTGCAATCCAACAGCTACGTCACCAAACGGCAGTCCATCAAACTACTAGGCGAGATTCTGCTCGACCGCTCCAACTACAATGTCATGACCGCGTACGTGGATCGGGGCGAACACCTCAAGATCTGCATGAATCTCCTCCGCGACGATCGAAAGATGGTGCAGTATGAAGGATTCCATGTCTTCAAGGTCTTCGTTGCGAACCCTCACAAGTCGGTCGCGGTCCAGAAGATTCTGCTGATGAATCGGGATAAACTCCTCAACTTCCTCAGCCATTTCCTAGAGGACCGGACCGACGATGAGCAATTCATTGACGAGAGAGACTTTCTCATTAAGCAGATCCGAAATATGCCGGCGACACCTGTTCCGCCATCAAGGCAGCAGCCCCAGGGCATATAGTACAATACTGGGACGCCGATGACGAACAAGCCGGCGTAGAACCGACGAAGAAAGGGGGAGAGAGACACAATACCAATAAACTAATCAAGTGGTGCCTCAGATGGACCCTTTGAAGAAGAGTTCACACCTACAAACCCGTGGGGGGGCCTGACGAAGACGGGGGGGGGGTTTGACAGTCTTGGCCAAGCGTGACAGAGAACATGTTTATACCAACCCCGAACCAAGCAACAATTGGATTTGACGCCAGCAGTGCCGATGCATTATGATTTGAGGGTTGCAGTTGATCATGATGTACTCCGTACCAGGTAGAGACCTATTACTGAATAGCCTGATGGCCTCGCTCATCATTGCATGCTAGGTTGCCATGGATTTGAGTCCGACAAATGAGCAAACTTTGCGGGCATGTACCCTCAAGATGATGTATGGCTTGCATTGACCTCCTTCGCGTTTTCGCTTGTCATTGTGTGCTAGAGAGAGATTGGTGTTTGACGAGTGAGTAGGATCTTTGTTGCGAACATGAGCTTAGAAAGCCTCATATCCCTCGCAAGTCCTTCAACATGTTCGTACCGAGTGCGGAGCCAGCTTCGGTAACAAACGGATATAGACAAACCTGTTCGGTAGTGGTACCGGTACCTACTTGATTGATCTTAGTTCGTGTCCGGTGACAGCGTCATTCAATGACGCTGCGATAATTACAGCTCATCCCCGCAGCATTTCGCCTCCTCCAGGCTCCAGCTCCATGCAGAACAGCATCTGCGCCCAACTACGAGGAAGGTTAAACACCACCACACTACCAGCATTGTTGCCCTCACCCCACTGAAATGACGACCGTGTTCAAGACCGGCAAGACGGCCGTCATCACCGGCGGAGCGAGTGGTATCGGCCTCGCCCTCGCCAAGACGTGCGCCGGCCACGGGATGAAGGTCTTAATCGCGGATTGGGATACCAAGACTCTGGATGCTGTTCCCACCAATGTCGCTTCCACTATCCACATGGACGTTAGCAAAGCTGAGGATTGGACAAGGCTGAAGGCGAGAGTCGACGCGGACTTTGGAGGTCGGTCTCTATATTTACTCGTGTGCTCTCTGCTCTCAAAGGTTCCCGTCGTCTGAATGTCATAAAACAAAACAAAAAAGCTGTACATGATCAGCGTTCCTCGCATCTCACCCTCCAGGCGACTCCTATTTCGTACACCCTAACACAGCTCTAGGCAAAATCTCCCTCTTGGCTCTCAACGCCGGGACGGGAGGAAAACACTCGTTCGACTCGGCCGAGGGGTTCGAGACCATCCTTTCGGTCAACATCTTTGGGGTCGTCTACGGCATCACGACCTTGCTGCCGCTCATCAAGTCGAGCGCCAGGGCGGACGACCCGTCCGCCATCATCATCACGGGCTCCAAGCAGGGCATCACCAACCCGCCGGGAAACCCGGCCTACAATGCCTCCAAGGCCGCCGTCAAGTCGATTGCCGAGCAGCTCTCCTACGACCTCCGCGCCAACTCGGCAGTGTCGGTGCACCTCCTCGTGCCCGGGTGGACGTGGACGGGCCTGGCCGGCGGGTCCCCGGGCGCTGGCAAGGGCGCCGGGGCTGGGAGCGACAAGCCCGATGCGCCCTGGTGGCCCGAGGACGTCGTCGAGTACCTCCAACGGAAGATGGGTGAGGGTCAGTTCTGGGTCGTGTGCCCGGACAACGAAGTCACCGAGGAAATGGACCGGAAGAGAATGGCCTGGAGCGCTGGAGATGTAGTAAATGGGCGGCCTCCGTTGAGTCGGTGGAGGGAGGAGTACCAGGCTCAAGTTGCCGAGTTCATGAAGGAATGAGACGTCTACAGTACATCGTAATAATTGGTCCTTGGTTTGGGGCCAGCCCACTCATGGCTGTAGTTGT
Organism: Arthrinium puccinioides; assembly: GCA_022414665.1. Lineage (NCBI taxonomy): Eukaryota > Fungi > Ascomycota > Sordariomycetes > Amphisphaeriales > Apiosporaceae > Arthrinium > Arthrinium puccinioides. The sequence continues at coordinate 2,866,408 of JAIUNF010000005.1, forward strand.
TGTTGCTGTCGATGACACCCACCTCGACAAGATCAGATTTGCTCAAGCACCTTGCTAAGACTACAAGTCAGATGAGGCTAATGCCGTGGCCCAACTTTGACTTGCCAAAATGTTTCCATCCCGAGTTCCTACGGAACATGACTTTGCTATACAAGTACAGGCGACCTGCTGATGAGACCAAGGTCCATTCCATTTGCACAAGTATTCCTGTGTCTGGACTGAATAATGCAAACGACCAACAGCCGGTTGATGTAATTGCACCAGCAGCAATAACTCAACTACCTGTAATGTTACACACTCCGAAAGTTCGAACGGACCTCTTATCGTCTGTATGCCAGATCCCGTATGATTACGGACACCTAGATGCGCCTTACTCCTTTCCGCCCAGTGCTGTGTATTCCTCGCGCCCACTCCCACCATCGAGAGTTACCGTTGCGCGTGTGTAGGCTGTTTAGCCAACAGCATGGTGACGGACTCCTTGGCGTTTACCGTGCTCCAGACGCTGTCTTTGCCACCCACTCTCCACTCATCGCCTGTTGCATTCTCGCCACCCCCTCGGATTGCCTCGCCCATAATGATGTCCAAGTCGCGCTTTTGGGAGCTGAGCCAGTCTCTCACAAATGTGGCTGGATCTTCGCTCAACGAGGTCAGGAAAGAATGCTTGCCCTTCGACACCTGCGTGGCTTGTATGATGATGGCCAGTTGCTCGTCTAGGGAGGCAGCATCCTTGAGCATGCTGGCATAGCCGGGATTGTTCAGGAAGCTCGACATCTTTTCCTTTAACGGGTCGTCCACAGCCACTCTGACGTCGTATACGGTAGGCTTAGGGTCATCGTGGAAGTCTTTGTCTACGCGGATGGTATACGGGAGCTTCACAGGTGGCAAAGGCCTCAGCAGCGGTGTGATGTAGTTGTAGAGCAACGGAATTGAGCCAGTCTCGACGCCGAAGGCCTAATATCTTGTTAGCCTCACTCGTTACTTGGGACGGGACGTGATGGGGCCAACAAACCTGTCTCAGTTGCTTATCACATCGAAAGTTCCGCTTCTCCTCATCCTCTTGCAGGCCCATGAACTTTATATAGTCCCAGACAGCCATGACAATCTCTTGTCGGGTGGCCTCTGTCTTATCGACAATATCAGCCAGCGCCGGCTCTATAGCATATCTCTCGGGTTCCTCATGACGGGTGAGGTTGATAGCGATGTTCACGTTCTCGTCGCCACTTCGCTTAAACGTCAATTCGTCAAAATCGGCCGCTGCGGGGAGATTATGTGTAGGGCCGGTCCGCTCGGGCTTCTTCCACTCAACGCTTTGGTCGACGCCTTTGCGGTTGGCTGGGAAGTCGACCGTTAGAGCTTTGAAGAAATGGGAGAAGCGGCCTTTGGGCGGTTTGGATGCCTTGGTCTTGGTGTCGGCACCATCCTCGTCCATCTTGTCTTCTGCGGCCTCTGATTCGTCGGCCGCATCTTCACCTTCAGCGGCACCGTCATCCTCCAACAGACGCCCTTCAATCTTGACCCGGTATGTTGGCTCCAGGTTGGAGCTGAAGTCAAAAGTGTCGACGTTCAGATCCGGGTTTTGCCAAACTTGATCCTCGACAGTGTTGGTGATCCAGATGCGTAGCGTCTTCCATCGCTACGTGTGTCATCTCGTCAGCACGGGACCGGTTTGTAGGAAGGTGGCGTTCTGCCCTGCACGTACCTTGACACTCCGGTTGACCGAATCGGCTATATCGAGGCGCTTTCTCGTCATGGTTGCGTCGAGTCTTCGCTCAAAGTCCCGCAGTTCTTGGTACCTGGGAGCCATGTCCCCGATGGTGCACTCGTCGATACCATCGGGCAAGTTCTTGTCTGTAGGCTTCCGACTTCGCCGCTTCGCATTCTCGACTTGGGTATTGTTTTGCGCCTGCTGTTCCTGCAGCTGCCTCGTGGTCAAGGGGACCTGATGGTGAGGACCGGCCGACATTATGGTGCCTGGCATGACGATGCGATCAGTAAGAGCAAAAGCAGCAGCTGGATATGGATGGACAAGAAAATGAGGCGCAGCAACGGCAAGGTACGGCACGGTAAAGCAAGGTTGATAGTCGTCAAGATGAAAACACCAAGACCGGCCTGATACGAGGAATGATCCAGCAGGCCTTGTTGTCAGTTGACTTGACGAGAATCTCGGGCTCAGTAGCGGCTGATCATCTGTGGATCCCACGGCTCGGAAATGCTGTGTGTGGGGTACATGTATGTCGAGCAACTGGAAGCTATAGAGCTGATGGGCAAGATTTATAGTCGGCTAGGCTGTGTTCGATGATGATGATGATGATGATGATACCATTACTACTGGTAGGCACTTGTCTTGTCCCATACGCGCCCCCAGTAGGACTGGCCTCGTATCACTCCGGCGCTGCTTCCGACAGGGTTCCACTGGGATCGCGTGTGTGCCAACATTGAGATTGACAACATGAGAGATGACTGCACATACCAATGCCTCCCCGTCGTGGGCCGGCGGAATGAGGTGCGCGCTGCTGCAGCTGCTGCTGCTGCTGGTGCTGTTGCTGCGGCACTTGCTGCGGAGGGTATTGACGATAGCCGGGCTGCATCATGATTGACGACTTCCTGTCCACGTGGATTGATGAGAAAAGAGGAGAGCGCGAGCGCTTGGCTGGCTATGCTGTGGGACGGATTGCCGCCGTGCTGGTCGGTGCGACGGTGATAGATATGGGCCGGAACTCGTTCGCGATACTGGTCGTAGAAACTTTTGGGGGCGTGGAAGACGCGGTACGCGTGTCCACCGGATTGAATTCTGGTTGAGCCACCGCAGGAGGACAAAGAGGCTGGAAAAGCGGAGGTATGTCAGCTAGCGGATGTCCGTGCACCAGCCCAAACTGTAACCGTCCTTGACGACGCCCCATCATGCGTTTACTGCGTTTATTAACTACAGATACGTAGTACACGGTACACAGTAGTCATGCATCCGTACTAGCTAACTAACCAAGTAACTAACAAGTAACTAACAAGTAACTAACTAGTTACTTGTCCGTACTAGTCAAGCATCCGTCACTAGTGCCTGCCTGTCTGACATTCGCATCGAGATATCGCAGAGAGTGCAAGGTGAGACATCGTTGGGTAGTAAAATCCATTCGGGCGGTCTTCACCTTAGCCTCCAATCTTACACCAAATAAATACCCGCCATCCGGCGTAGTTGCAGCGTATGAACAAGTGTCAACGCATCCACGATAGGCAGGTACCCCAGTCAAGGGAAGATATGGCCTTCTCGACTTTCAGAACCCCGTGATGCCAACTCCTATTTGCCACAAGTCCTTCAGCCAACGCAACAACATCTCTCTAGGAAAAGTAGCCCCGTAGACCTCGGTCCATGTTCCAACTTCTGCTGGCATACTGGCTAGACACGTCTCGCGTCAGCACCGAAGGACACCTTGGAAGAAACTCAACCTGATTGGCTCAAAACTTGAAGGCTCCAGCAGGGACAGTCAGACAACGGGTCAAGACTATATATTATACGAAGGATAATTGGGGGCGGGGGACGGTGGTAGAGTGAAATTCTCTCCTTGTGGGAATGGGGGGGGGGGGGACCCTCAAGTGTCCCGTGGTTGACTTGCAACGTGGCGAAGCTTCGCCTGGCTGTGCTATACGGCTGTTGCTAACTTTGGGAGGGCAGAGCCTTGCTTCCCCCACGTCATCAAAGTGCCGTCGCAACCTACGCCTCGCTGAATATGCACATACAAGAAATAATGATGTCCAGCTTGCCGGACAAGCTGAGCCTTGGCAAGAGGGGGATCGAGCTCATCGTCGCGTCTAGAAAGCTGGTCCAAGCCCCTGCTTGGACTGTCGTTTGCTGAACCTGTTACTGCGCTTCGTCGACGAAGATGTGTCGTCCAGGCTCAACTGGCTCTTACTCAGATGGTTCCTAGATCGGTCGCCGCGGCCGTAGCCCTCTGTAAAGACACCATTGCCGCCAAGAGTGCTTGCTGGGCTCGACATTGCTGACGACATATCGCCATAGCCGGCGTCGGCACTGTACAGGCCGGATTGATTCACGGATAGGGAAGCCATATCTCTGGCTTGTTCCAGGCTCTCGATCCAGTCGTCTGCTGTTGGCCTAGACGAGTCAAACGAGTTGGCCACCTTGGGCTCCTCGAAAGTGTAATGGATGCCGTGCTCCAAGAAGTTAGTCACTTGCCCAAAAAAGGAAAAGAAAGATATGCCTGCGAGTCCAACTTACAGAATCGACACACCAAACTGTCTGGCCCTTGGCATCGATCTGTGTCCTCCAGGCACAGTCGGGTGCAAGAAGTTGTATTTCTTGCTTCGCCTTCTTTTCTTCCCCTCCTGCGGGTGCCAGGACGATACGGCCACTTGACGTGACCATGACTAGCCGATGCCTCTTCTTGGTCGTGCTGCCACCAAAGAACCGTGCTAGCTTCCGATGACCCTCACTGTGCTCGCCGTTCTTGCCATGAGGGCTGTTGGGTATAGGGCTCGAGAGGACTAGCAGGTCGCCAAGCCTCAAAATCCTCTCATTCGTTCGATTCAGCACAGGGGACCACTCGATATCGAGTTGTGATGGCGGCGGGATGTCAGTAACGATCCTTCCGGGTGTTCGCACAACTCCGTTACCACCGTTATGAGACGGAGAAGGCCTGGCGGCAGAAGAGTTTTGCGGTGTGCTCGATATGCCACCGAGTTGGATGATCTTAGTCTCCTGGGTTGGCGGCACATATGGGCGCAATCTAGGAGCTTTGGCTCTCCACAGGTTCGGGCCCCAGACCTGACCGTCAAAGAACTCGTGATTTTTTATGTGCTCAATGGTCAGTCTCATTTCAGGCTCCAAGACGAGCAAGCGCTCTACCAAGTCGCGGGCTGCTGGTGGGAAGCCGGCAGGAAATTCATACTGAAGCTCGACGATCTTGTTGAAGGTCAGGTATTCGGATCCGCCTTTGAAGGGTGGCCTACCGGCAAGGAGCTGGTAGAGTATGCATCCAAAAGCCCACAGATCACTAGCCTTACAGGCGTTCTTGTGGCGTAGTAATTCAGGGCTGACATACTCTGCTGTGCCAACGAATGACTCGGCTCTGGTGTCGTCTTGCACATTATCACGGCTGCTCTGGTCGTCCGGTTTCTGGCCCTGGGGTACCCTTGGATCCGAAAGTAAGCGAGCGGTGCCAAAATCCGTGATCTTGACATGCAACGTGTCGTCCAGAAGCACGTTCTCCGGTTTGAGATCGCGGTGTATGACGCCACGCGAGTGCATGTATTCGATGGCGTCGAGGATCTGTGCCCCAAAGAATCGTGTGCACTCTACATCGAAAGTCCCCGTCTTCTTCAGCACCCCAAGCAGCTCTCCACTGTTGCACAAGTCCAGCACATAGTATAACGAGTTCTCGTCCTGAAAGGTATAATACAGCCGTACGATGCCAGGATGGTCCGTGAGACGATTCAAAGTGTCCTTCTCGATGTTGACATACTTGATCTTCTTTTCTTTTATGATGTGTCGTTTCTCGAGGACCTTGATCGCATACTCCTTGAGCGTTTGTCGGTCGGTAGCCAAGTAGACGGTGCTGTACGATCCCTCGCCCAGTACGCGGCCGAAGGAGAAATCACGGACGCCCTTTTTCACAGTCTTCGTGACGGTTCTACCGTTTTCGTCGACCACCTTACGCGTGGTAGTGGCTGCACCCCTATCTCTCCACTCTTCGCTGCCGGTGGACACGAGCCCCTCGGGCCGGATTGGACCTCGAGGTTCAGGGGCGACAGGTATGCCTGGTATGGCAGCGTATCCGCCGCCCATGCCTCTGGAAGACCGCCTGGGAGGCATAGGACCACCGCCCAAAGCTTGGGAAGCTTGACGGGCGGGGTCGTTTGATCGATTCCGCTGGCTCGACTCTCTCGTAGGAACGGCGGTAGGGTTGGCTGGGTAATTGTTATGCGATCTCGAGTCGGCTCGCGTGGGCATGCCGTACCCAGAAGTCTCTGTCCTCAGCATTTGGTACGAGTTGGCTGCTTGATCACGCTCAGCAGCAGAGTAGATGGCGGAGCCCGGGTGCGACGAGGGACTCGTATAAGAGCTGCTAGCACCGTGCTGCGGTTGCTGGGGGTAAGGAGAAAGCTGGGTTTGGACGTCGACGTATTGCGGCCCGGACCCTGGGATGGATATGGTATTGGATTGGGATGGCTGACTTTTGCTTTGTTGGGTTGGAGTCTGGACGTCGAAACGCTGCCCACTCACACCACCTCCAACAGCAGAACCAACAGCGTTCGAGGGTTGACGGGAGACGAGCTGTTGGATAGGTTCCACGGGATCAGCAGAGGCTTCTCTGGGGTCGGGTTCGGCGTCGTCGGGGTTTGCGATACGCAGGCCACCCAGGGCACGCGAAAGACTGAGGTCGTTGTTCATAGCAGCGGCTCACTCGCCAGTGAGAGTGGTGGTGCTGATGAGAAAGTATAATGTACTGAACTCGGTTGTCGTTGGCGCCTTTAGTGTCGCCCGGAGTCGACGCAGGATCTGGGGGAATGGGAATTGCCTTTCCGTGGCTCGTCTCACCCCAAAGCCCAAACCAACTCCCGTGGAGGAAGGTAGTTAGTTGGATTGGCTACGAAGCCTATTGAGCGCCAATGCGTGTTATGGCGGTCCGGGGTCGGCGGTTGCCTACCAGTGTGTGTTTCGGCCGCGGAGGAGAAGGTAGGGGGTGCGTGGGTTGAAGGGATGCCGAACACACCTAGAAGCGAAGGTTACCTACCGCCTGTGCTCAGTGCTGCCGTGGTCCCCTGAGTACTGTGTACACTATCCGTACGGAGTATGTGGGCGGGTAGTTGGGGGCAACGTTGAGGTGGTGGTCTGCGGTCGTGTTCGACGTGTGTTCCCGTACGGAGATGCTGGACGGTGCGTGGGCATCAGGACCGCCCGCCGGGATGGTTAACGATCGGAGGCAGTCGGTGGTCAAAAAATGACCCGGTTGCTCGTACGGATAATGCACAGTGGTGATGCACCTGCTGCTGCACCAACGAACCATGCAATTCCACAGCGGCACGGCACGTTAGCCGCGTCTTTCCTGACAGTAAGTACTCGAACCTGGCAGCCGGTAGTGGTGAGAGAAGGGAGAAAGGCTCGGCAGTCAAGATCCTTGATGTCTCTCTCCTTCAAGCCAATGCGCAAAGCAGTGAATGAATGACCTGGCGCAGCTCGTTACGAAGTGCCAAATGTCAAATGCACGATGGAATGACTAGCCTAGTACTGTGTAGGTACCGGGCAAGGGTAGCAGGTACCTCTGGTTCAATCGTGCGTGCGTAATAAGTGCGGACCGGCAGCAGGGGAAATTCGGAAAAGTGGCAGATTGAGCGTCCACCCCAGGCTTGGCTTGGACCTGGAGGTACGGAGTAACTACAGGGTGGAGATGACGGCGTAAAAATACTGGCGGGGGGCCGCGCAACTCGGCCGTACCGTACTACGTAGTACGTACATGGCCACCCACAGTGGTCGCATGAAAACGTTCCAAGGTCGACAGAAAGTGGAATACTTTTAACAATGCAGGTACACACTTCTTGCTTAGACATGACAAACGAAGTAATAATTAACTTTAGGGATTATATATACAAATCAAGCCAACAAGAAGCGGCAAAACGATGCTTCCAAGTCGGGTACCGTTCCGATACAGCACTCAGATTCGCTACTTCGTACTTTCCTCACTCGACCAACTAACTAGGTACCTGGAGAGTACGGATACCCTAAGGAAGAAAGTAGGCAGAAGGGGTATAGCTACCCAGAGATACCTACTTTACGTGCTTTGTTACGCATGCCACTCGCACCTTGACTACTCGGGTATGCACGCAGCACACCATGCAGGTTCATGACCGTTCGTCAGTTCAGCTGGGGATTGCAGCCAGGGGTGCACTCTGTATCAAGTTATCAACCACATCTTTGAAGTGCCTGCTACAATACTTGGAAGATTCAAACTTCTCGGTCGTGACAAGAGCCTGCCTGCCTTGCTTATCATCTGCCCCAGGGGGTTAGGAGAGGAGTTGCCAGGATGGGCGAGCCAGGCCAGACTCCGTGAGGGGGCACTGGATACTTTGGAAAGGGTCGCCAGGGCCAGACCGATCTACATCCTACTTGTTTCAATGGCAGTTACATCACGAAGCTCACCTACTTAGATACCCCAAGTAGAGTAGCTACAAAGTACTCTACGATGTGCGTGCTTTGGAAGTTGGTAGCCACCTGTACGGTCGCGCCTCCAGGCTCCAGCGTGTGTACACATCACCTCATGCAAAATACGGCGACCGGCCCCAAGGCGCAGTTCCAGTTCTCAGTAGTACGTACGTCTTGCTTGAAGACTGCTTGGAACCTCGTATTCATTGTCATCCGGCCGTTGCCGATACGCAATGTTACGCCTCCAGCCAACAATAATCCCTCTGTACATGAACGAGGTCAAGGACTTCGAGCTACGTCTGCGCTGGAAGAGATTTCTTGAAAGAGAACACGCTCGAGCCCGTCCAGTGGAAGTTCCTACACACCAGAGCCTTCCCAGTGATGTCGGATCGGAAGAAGAGGTCCAGCAGACGTGTTTGGTCGAGCCGTGCCCTGAACCCGGAGCCACGATAGTCACTCCTGTGTCTCCCCCACCCAAGCCGCTCAGCCAGCCACCACATAGACCGCCCGAGACATACGGAGATGACACATCCAGCACACGGCTCTCTTCACCTGAGCTAGAAATCCCACAGGCGACGAGGGCGGAGGAAGGAATTCGGGACGAAGTGCCTGCACATGCCGCTTCAGTGGTATTACCGCCGCCATTTTCGGTAGGGATGAGAGTCATTTCCGACGAGCGATCACTGCCAGTGGTATGCCGATAAAGATGTGTCCGATAGACCCATCGCTCTGACTATTTCTGTTAGAATACTGCCAATCGCGAATTGCCTAGTCAAACCAACCGCGCAGTTGAGGGACCACCTCTGACACCGCCGAGGCGGTCATTGTTGCGAGATCCGCGTACAGATGTTCATACAACATCTCAAGTACACCCACCACTCGGTCAAAGCTGCGAGGGATACTGATCAACGTGTTAGCTCACTGGCGGTCGAGCTGGATTGATTCGCTCGGCTGTTAGATTTGTCGAATCATACGTACGTTCGCCAAGCCGAACTTTGGCCTCCCCTGGAAGTACGGAATCAACACCACGAGCACCTTCACCCGCCGACAGAACACACGTTCCGACAGACGTCCCATCGAGTGCTGACGCTGGATTTCGGATCTACGACGACTCGCACCCGGCATCGTCTCAGCCGCAGACCCCGCAGAGTTTATCCGAGGCACGACATCGAAGTCAACTGCGAGGTGCATATACAGCTCCAGTTTCACGCGTCCCGCCTAGACCTGCCTACCACTCTGGGGCAATTCGTGGATGGCAGGACAGAAGAGACCGTGATTCGCGCACGATGGAGACGCTAGGCTTTCATGGTCTCTACAGCGGCGTTGAAAATTCCGACGACTCGATACTTTTCAGCGACGCGTACCGTGAACAAGAAGACCAGGAGAATGTAGACGAGAGGAACTGAATTCATGGTTGTGAGCGCGTATGGATACCATCAAAGGAGTATGAGAACTCGTGGGGGCCGCATGTGTCCACTGACTTAACGCCCGACCAGGAAGCACGTGATAGGTAATAAGTTAATCAAGTACTGCGTATATCATCGTAACTACTCCGTAGTCGCACAAAGTGACGGAGCAGACTGACTGACTCTGGATGCTGTTCAATCCATGCTTCGAGATGATGTCATAGGGCCACATGGAGAACTCCGTACCGCAAAGCAACTAGTCACCAACTTCGCCGTACGTACCCCTAAGTACGTACAAAATTGACCCACATCACATCAGCGAACACCGAGCTTGCCTCGGTTTGTACGTAGTACGTACCGATAGTGCGAAGTAGGTTACTACTGTGTAATTAACCCCCATAGCGCGGCGATCAGACACTTGACGATGACAGTCCAAACGCACCGCTGGCAGACGCATGACTTGCGTGCTTGAGTCAAGGCTCCGACATGAGGCTTTCCCCTATTCGCTCTAGCTCCTAGGCGATGTGGGAACTGACTCGAAGTACGATACGAAGTACCGGTCGCTGGGGAGACTCCGTTTTAAAGTAAAAACCCTAAAATATGGCGTGCATGGAGAGGAGCAGGCCAGGTCATCCAAGATCAACCGCTCGGTGCTTTGCCAACCGCCGAGGTTTATCCTCCGACCAAATCCTAAGTTAGGATAAAAAGAGCATTCCTAACGTATGCTGTAATGCACCTTGTGGGATCTTGTGGGATCGTGTAGGATCAGGAGAGCACCTAGCAGACGGGGGCAGGTGACCAGAAGTAAGCCGCGTCGAACTCACGAGGCACTTACAACATAATTTTGCATTAATAATATATGCTCGCCCCCCCCAAACACCAGTCTATCCGGCCTCGATCAATCCGAGACCGCGTTATACAACAATGCTACAGTGCAAGAAGGCCGGCAGAGGAACAACCATGCGAGAAATGCCCTCAAGTCTATCGTTTACTCGCCCTTGAGCTTATCCTGCGTCACAGAGAACGCCACCTCAAGGAGCTCTTGCTCCTCCTTCTGGTGTACATGCTTCAAGCCGGTAGCCACAGATGCGGACGGGTTTCGGCCTGCGTACATGACGTGTTTGCGGTCGTGATGCTTTGTGTTGTTGAGAAGAGTCTCAATACGGGGCTGAACAAAACTCCAAGCGCCTGCGTTCAGCGGCTCCTCCTGACACCAGACAATGGTCTTGGCATTAGGGTACGTGTCGAGATTCTCCTTCAGCTGTTGCCAAGGGAAGGGGTTAAGTTGCTCGATACGGGTGAATGCAACATTGTCGATCTTGTTGTCAGCCCGATACTTAGACAGAGTTGCCCAAACCTGACCAGAGCAGAGAACGACACGCTCAATCTCCTCGGGAGATTTGATGTTACCAGTCTCATGCTCGGGGTCGGGTATGATCCACTTGAACTGAGCATCGGGGCCATTGAAATCCTCAATATCGGAACGGGCAAGAGGATGACGGAGAAGAGACTTGGAGAAGAAGATTATTAAAGCTGCAAGGAGGTCAGCATGTAAAGTAGCATAAACCAAATCTGCAATAACTTACGCTTGCGGAATTGACGGTGCATTTGTCGGCGCAGGACATGGAACAAGTTGGCCGGGGTCGTCATGTACGCAATCTGCATGTTGCAGTCCTGGTGTTGACGCTGCAGTCTCTCCTCGGTGGGGAAGATGCGGGGGTCTTCGTTGGAAAGCTGCAGGTATCGCTCCAGACGACCAGAAGAGTGCTCTGGGCCCTGACCGTCGTAGCCGTGGGGAAGCGACATGACCAACCCGGTTCGCTGCATCCACTTGACCTCACCAGACGCGATGAACTGGTCGATGATACATTGAGCGTTGTTGGCAAAGTCACCAAACTGAGCCTCCCACATGACGAGCGCGTTAGGGGAGGACAGAGAATACCCGTATTCGAAACCTAGTGCACCAAACTCGCTGAGCGATGAGTTGGAGATGATGAACTTGCCCTGGTCCTTGCTTATGTGCTGCAGCGGGGTGTAAGTGTCCTCTGTCTCTTGGTCGTGAAATACGGCGTGACGTTGAGAAAAGGTACCACGCTCGACGTCCTGACCGGATATGCGCACGTGGTAGCCCTCAGTCACCAAGGAACCAAAAGCCATAGCCTCAGCCGTAGACCAGTCAATGTTTTTACCCTCCACAACGGACTTGGTACGGTTCTGAAGGATTCGCTTCAGGTTGCGGTGGATGTTGAAGCCATCGGGCGCGGACCCGATTACTTCTCCAATGTGCTCCAGAGTCTTCTTGTCGACGGCAGTATCGTTATGAGGCAGAACTTCAATCGCCAACTCCTTGGGGGACTTGAAGCCGTTCCAGGCCGATGTGGTCCACTCCTTGGAGGTTGGCTGGTACTCCTTGGACTTGGAGAAGCTCTCCTCAAGCATTCCCCACACCCACTTCTTGTGCTCTTCGACATCCTCCTTGGTAAAAGTACCATCCTTGAGCAGCTTGTCAACATAGATGCTGATCTGAGGTTCCTTGGCAGCGATGCGCTTGTACATGAGAGGCTGCGTGAAGGAAGGCTGGTCTGTCTCATTGTGACCGTGCTTTCGGTAGCAAATCAAGTCAATGACAACATCCGTCTGGAACTCGGCGCGCCAGTCAGCAGCCAACTGGCAGACAAAGTTAACAGCCTCAACGTCGTCGGCGTTGACGTGGAAAACAGGTGCGTCAATGGCCTTGGCGATGTCTGTGCAGTAGGAAGTCGAGCGGGCGAATCGGGGATCAGTGGTGAAGCCGATCTGGTTGTTTACGACCAGATGGATAGTACCACCGGTAGAAAAGGCCGGCAGCGATTGGAAACCAAGACACTCATACACAATACCCTGGGCGGCAAAAGCGGCATCACCGTGAAGCAGGACGCCCATGGCAGTGCGGTGCGTCTTTTCGTCATTGTTGTAGTGCTGGATAGCGCGCGTCTTGCCGAGCACAACGGGGTCCTCTGCCTCCAGATGTGAGGGGTTGGCGACCAGAGACAGCTGCACGCGCTTGCCAGACGGCGTGGGACGCTCAAAGTTCATACCGAGATGGTACTTGACATCGCCCGAGCCCTCATCCTCGGCCGCGGCACTGCCGGCAAATTCACTGAAAATAGACTCGTTGGGCTTGCGGACGACGTTGCTGAGCACGTTGAGACGACCTCGATGAGGCATACCGATGACAATGTCCTTGACACCATAGTCGACGCTACGGTCGATTAGGGCCTTCATACCAGGGACAAGAGTCTCACAGCCCTCAAGACCGAATCGCTTGTCATTGGGGTACTTGGTGGCAAGGAAGGACTCGAAGCTGGAACTCCAGATCAGACGGTCGAGGATGCGGCGCTTCTCGTCGATGGAGTACTTGAAGGGCTGGGGCACTTCGACGCGCTCTCGCAGCCAGTCGCACTTGGCTCGGTCGGGAATATGAATGAATTCGACACCGTAGGAGCCGCAGTAAATCTTCTCGCAAGCATCGACGATTTCGCGGAGTGTCATCTTGTCGCGGCCATCGCGCTTGAATCGGGGCAGAATTCCGGGGCCGAGCGTGTACTCGCTGTCCATGTCCTTCTCGGTAAACTGGTAGTGCTCGAGACTGAGCTCCTTGGGCTTGGTGTTACTGAAGCCCTTGGACTCGTTGCGAATGCCGAGCGGATCGATGTTGGCTTTGTGGTGACCGCGAGCCTGGTACGCGCGTACGAGAAGCTGGACCTTGAGATGGTTGGTGACATCGGAACCGGTTCCCATGCCTATTGAGCTGGCGACACCGCCCGTGGGGCCGGCGGCACCTGGTACAAGGTTCGGAGGGGGAGTGAAAGCCTGGGAGATGGGCATGTCGCCCGACTCCATGTTCTTGAAGTAGACCTGCCATGACACATGGACGCTCTGGGGTTCCTCTTTCCACTGCATGTACATCTCATCGATGTAGTTGGCAGTGCTTCCTGTGAGGAAGTTGTCGTTGGGGTCCGGGCTCGACGCGGTGGCTGAGGCATATCTTCGCTGGGCGTGCGATGTAGCCAGGGCGAGAGGGCGACGTGTAGCAGCTAAGGAGAAGCATCTTGAGCCTGAGCTACGTACAGCGCATCGATTTGATGCAGTTTGGCAGCTCGCTCGCAGGAGCTGGCTGCCGGACTGGCGGAGGGAGCTTCTCAGCATGGCACCGGGCTATGCTTTGACAAGCTATGGATATCGGATGAGTAAGGGTAAGGTTGACTGTCCCGGTGAACGGATGACAGGTAAAAGACTAAATGAGGACAACTCCGTTCCAAGTGCTTCAGTTCTCCTTTCTCGGAAAGAAAAGAGAAGTAAGGCTCTCACAGGTAACGAGTGGCGGAGTTGGTCTTCTGGTGACGTTGTTTGAGAGGAAAAAGGGCCAACGAGCCTACTTCGGCTACCATGAACGGCTACGGATGGAGAAAATGTCGCGCCTTCCCTGTCAAGTCTCAGAGAGAGACCCATTATTTACCCCCGTCCAATTGGAGTGTTGGAAGCTGGCTCGAGCACAGACTCAGCAAGACAACCAATCACCTCCTAACCTGCGTCTCCACTCGATACTTGCCGGAAGGGTAGGAACTGGGTTTACCTCCACCCAAGCCCCCCCAGTTTCGGGCAGTCGGATTGGCCGATCGACCTGCCAATCAGGACATGATTAATGATGGGCCCATCACCGCGTTTTTCGGTACGAGAGTACAATGAAACCTGTCGCCATGAGCATTGGCAGGCGCGCCGCTGCAGCCAGCCAGCCCGGTCAAGGTTGCTCGCGGTCTCAGCCGTCTCCAGACAAATCCGCGTGGAAAGTACGGCCGGCCTCTCACCCGGGCTGCACACTGTACTGTACTCACGGAGCAACCATAATCATCCCTGTTCTTAAGTGAGAACTGCAGCTGCCTCGTTTCTATGTTCTTTCTCTACCGTACCTACTTCAACAACCCCATCCCCATTCCCATCCCCATCCTCTCCCTCAGTCCTCCTTGCCCTCCTACTCATCCATCCTTTCTACCCCCCATCACATACTCGTACACCCTACACCACCTATACAACACTACACTCCTCTGGTCTCACTTCAGCCACACAACTATTCGTGTGAACATTTTTCTATATCCTCCATCCTCGCCGGCCTACCTACCATCGTGATACTGCTCGTCACCAGCGTAGGCTCCCCGTTGTCGATTACAGCCATTACTTCGCCGGCGTATACCTTGACTTGTACTTCAGATTAACAGACCTACACCTTCTTCCAGTCCCAATCCTCCTTCCCAAGTCATTACATCTTACAACCAATCGCGTGGTTGATACTCGTCCCAACCATACCATCGCATTGTCACCAGATCGCGCCACCACCCGGGATATCTTCGAGTTCATCTAACAGAATTTGCTGCCGTTTTTATTATTATCTGACATCTAACATTACAGTTCAAAATGGGTTCTTTCTCACGCACTCAGTCTCCCGTCCTCACCATGCCGCCGAGTGCTGCCCACCAGCCCTCGTTTGGTATGCCCTTGTCAGCACATCATCCCTCTCCTCTCCGTCAGGCCGGGTCATTCCACTCTCTTCCAGCCGCGTGGTCACAGACTCCGAGACCACCCATCTTTTCTCAGACTGCTGGCCGCAAGCGGTCAAGGGACGAGGCTGATATCAACATTGATATCGACGTAGCCAAATCCAATACTATTGAGCCAGTCAAGGAGCCTGAGTCCGAGTGGGTCTATGGTGAGGGAATGGTGCTCATTAAGTCTCGATCAGGCTACGTCGCAGATGCAGGTAGCCAATCTGGTACCTGGCTGGAAGATAAGTCCGCTATCGAAGAGACGCGTCGCAATACCGAAGCTCGCGCGATCCATCAGCAAACACGCCCATCCATGAGAAGTAACAAGTCGCAACGACTGGACATGGGCACCATCTCAATGCCAGCCCGGAGCAACAACCTGTTCAGCTGCTCAAATCCTGTGCGCGACATGGCCAGCGTGGAGGCGGTCGTTGCCGGCCTCCCAGCTGACACGAGTGCCCAGCCTGTCATCGACAATTTCACCCTTCACCTGGGTATTGGCTGGCGTCGCGTCAGCGAAGACGAGCACATCCAAGCAGCGGCTCGTGGCTGGGCGCGCTACATCGAGAACCATTTCCCCGTCACCAACGCCCAGATCCAACTCGAGAGCAAGGGTCTGCAGTCATACCTCGTTGAAGCCTCGGAAGGCTACTTCCTCTTCGGGGAGGACTTGCGGCAGGGTCGGTTCATCAGCAAAGAGCTCAACCAAGCTTTCCAAAATCTCAAGGCCTCGCCGCCCATCTTTGAGGGTGCTCAGCCCATGATTGCTGCTGGTACACCGCAGCCTAGTTTGGATGCGACGCCGATACTCGACGTTGACATGGACATGAACTAGACTGGCTGGCATGACGAGCGGTGTGTTGACTTGGGACTTCGTAAACATGGGTACTGGTGGGCGACATTCGGAGGCTGGTTGGGTTTGGAGTTACCGAATTACCCAAGACGCCATGGGCAAATGGTTTTGATCTCGTCGCTTGGCTTTCAAAACAAGGGCGCTTAGGGATTCCGGTTTACAGTATGTATTATAGATGTGAAGACTAGGCAGGCGTTGGTTCGTTTAACGTGAGACTACTTGACCATATGCATCGCTTTTCCGTGTTGTTGGGTTTTCTATGAGTGTGTCAATTGGCTGGGAAATGGTTGATTGTGTGGGCCTCTTCTACTAAGTACACAGTAGTATTGGTATGAATACTTCTTAGGTGAACTTCTATTTTGAAGCCGAACATGGACAAGTGGTTACTATTTTGGTTGGAAGGTAACTAGGTGTTCGAACTGCAGTGTTTTTGTACGATGCAGCATGAGAAATATGGGTAATGATGGCTCACCGGTGTTCTAGAGCCCAAGAGTCAAGATGGGGCAGAGGAGGGCTCTTTCCCAGACTTGTCTGGTCGCTGGTACGTTTCTACACTATACGTACGTAACTAGTTAGTCGGGGTGCCTCTCGCTTGCACTGGCAGGTTGGAACGGGACAGATCACGGGATAGTTGACTAACTAACTAACGTAGCTTTTATCAAGGTGTGGAATGCTGGTGTTGTCATTGAGCACTCGGACAGGGTCAAGGTCAGAGGGAGGCCCGTCAGCCAACGAACCACTGGCCACGAAGGCCAGGCCACGGACTTTTCACCACACCATAACTACCAGCATTGGCCTATGGCTGCATCGGGAGACTCGAGAGCATGCTTGGCAGTCGATAGGGTGCCCGCAGCGCAGCAGTGCACGCACTGGCAACGCACTCGCAGCAAGTCATTTGCTGAGCGTCGTGCGACATTCAAACGGTAAACAAGGGGCATCTTCCTAGTTAACTTAATAAGTAGACTCGATATCTCAAACATGCATGATGGTTCTGAGGGGACCTAGTTATTAGGCTTGTTTATATTGTCATCATTGCGCTCCGTTTCGCGAACCAGTGCCGATGAAAACAAACAAGACATTCGTTTCCTCTTCCCAGTTGTTGAACAGCTCCTTCAGTCTCTTGCCAGCCAGCCAGCCACCTGTGGCAAATACCATAGTTAGCCCCAACAAGGTCTCGCATTCCGTCAATCACGAGCTTGGACTTGGCTGCCTGCCAACTTATCTGGAGAAGCGGGATCGATCATCCCCCTCAGCGCCAGTCCCAGTCCCAGTCCCAGTCCCAGTCCCAGCCCTCGTTCACAGGTCTGGAGGGCGGTCAATCTTTTACACCACACGCACGGAAAGAGCTGTGTCGAGACTTTACTTCTCATCACTCGTGCTTTCTTGTTTCGCCCTACACGACCTAGTCCCTCACCGGCACATCATCCTGGACAAGAAAGTTTTGCGTGCTTCTGGCAGCTATTCTGGAAAGACCATCTGCAACGTCGCGTCGCTTGCAACTACCCAAGCCCACAAGCCTACAAGCCTACAAGCCTACAACGCATCCGTATCCGATCCGTACAGCAGCCATCTTCGATGAGCTTCAGCCACAACTGGACGACTGTGCGCTCCTCCCCCGAATCATCGTCACGAGCGCTGGATCGCAATCGAAAACCCAACCTCCACCAAGCTTACCCTTTTCACCGCCAAGTCTGGACTTGGACGAGGACGCGCTGCCCATTCCTATTGTACTAACTAATTACTCGCACGAGCAACCTCCGTATTCATGGTGTCGCAACCTGACTCGAACCCGTCCCACTCCTTAACCGTCCGCGGCGCCCAGTCCGTCGTCTCTTCGCGCACATCGAGGCCCCAAGCATCGTCTCGGAGCAAGAGATACAACCGCTCTCATGCCGGCGGCACCTCGTATATCCCGCAGAACGAGTTTCCCATCTTCAGCTACTCGGGCGATGTCGAAATTAGCATCAGAGCCGGCGGCAAGGAGAATCGCTACCTGCTGCACCGGCACACCTTGACGCGGTGCTCTGGGTTCTTTGAAGCGAGCACCAGCCAGCAATGGAGCAAGGCCAGTGTCTTGCCTGCTCTACCAGAGCCGCCGAGCAAAGATCTCGCGCGCATCGGCGAGGACAGCGGTGTCAGCATGGGGAGTGGGACGGGCAGCGGTAGGAGCTCGACCGAGGTTACGCGACCTGCCATGGGTGCGACATCGCCTGGACCAAAACGGCGGTGGAGGTATGAGCTGGACCAGGGAGCAGGGACCGACGATATACCGATGCTTGTGCAAAGGGAGGCCGATGGTAGTCACAATCCTCCACAGTCATCGAGCTCGATATTTGGGAGCGGCGGCAGCGGCAGCGGAGCGACCGCCATTGCAAACACATCGTCTAGTCGGCACAAACACTCGCACTCTGCGGGTACCCACGCCACGTCTTCGTTCTTCCGCTCTGTCGCCAATCTCTCGCTGGGCAGTCACTCGCAGTCACATCACGTCCCCCTTTATCCCGCGTCCGACGATGGTCCCCCGCTCTCGCAAGCTGACGCCGATCTTCTTCGCGATTACGACAATCTCTTCCGAGTTTTCTACAACTATCCGCCTGTGCTGGACGGTATTAATATTGCAGATGCCTACGTGCAGTGTAAGTCGCTGCTCACACTGGCGGATCAATATGATGCACTGGCAGTCTGTGGTCCCCGTGTTGACCACCATCTGCTGCAGTTCCAGTCTCGGCTTTGGAAGCAAATAGCGAAATACCCCGTTTCCTACTTGAGGCTAGGTTACCTCAGCCGCAGCAAAATCATCTTCCAAGAGGCTTTGATTCACGTCGTGGGCCAATGGCCAGCCGGAGAACGCAGCATCAGAAGCGCGCTGCCCGAGAGCGTTCTGGACATCATCGAAGACAAGGTTGATGAGCTCGAAGAAACGATATCGCGCATCGAAGGCCGGCTTTTCCGGCTCAACCTGACCAACTCACGCGGAGAGCGCGTGACCCCCGGCAGCTCCTATCTGGATTGGCTGGCTGTTAGTTATTTCCGGCAGTGGCTCGCCGACAACACATCCCCCGCACCACCACCGCCGCCTCCCCCCTTGCCCGACTCTCGCCGCGGCGGCAGTCGGTCAGTGGTTGCGGCCCCGGTCGCTGCGCTTCCCAACTTGGCATCGATGGGCCGGACGTACCGCGCCCTCGGCTCTGCCACTGGCGCCACCTACTTGACGCATGACGAGTGCAAGCGTTTTCTGAAGCTCACTCCTGATTTGTATAGCCGCGATAACCTGCGGCGCTTTGAAAAGCGTATTGACGAGCTCAAGACCGCCGCGAGGGAGGTCGTCCGCCCGTTGATGGGCAGCGGGCTCGAGCTCGAGCTGAGTGCCAGCGGTGCTGGCAAAGATGGGGCAGGCGGAAGCGGCAGCACGACGGTCTCGCCTGTGGGATACCTTACGTGCGTGCGAGTCGTAGAGAGAGACTTGCCATGGACCATTGAGGAATGATTCCAATCTCGGACCATGGCTGCTGCGCAACGGGACCGAACCCGTTCCCGCAGCCGGTTAGGATCGTAGAAGCGAGAGTACGTATAATGGTGTGACGAGTCATGAGATATCTGTGGCGGGTGGGATGTTTGATCTGGATCTTGAATGGCGTTTCGAATTGTCCAGTTTGTTTTTTGCAGGATACCCATCTTATAAGTACATAAAACCAATATAAGACAGAAGAAGTTTGAATCAAAGGGCCCAACCTTTTTTAGCACGTCCACCCTCACGTTCTGGGCTACGTTCTGGGCTACGTTCTGGGCCACGTTCTGGGCCTTGGTCATAACTTTACAAAGTCAATTGAAGTGGATATCAATCTGTACAACTCGTGCAAACAGTTCCAAGTACCTATTCCGGTATGCATGATCCATAAAAGTGATAAAAGCGTCTGCTGGATGGATGGATGACGGACGCGTTCTTGCACCCTAGCCATCATCGCCCGTCAAGTCTATCACACTTACGTCGCTCCGCCTCCAAGATCGCCCGCTCCTGCTGTCCCGTCCACTTCTCTGCTCAGCTTCTTCGACGGAGACTTCGACCTCCTTCAAGTAGCCCGGCATGCTCGTGCGCGGAACGTACAGCTTTGTAGTGCGCACGCCAAAAACGCCGTCGTCGAGCTTGGGTTGTCTCTTGCCTTTGGGCTTGTCCCTTTCTCGACAGGCTGGTTTCTCCGGCCTCAGCGCAGCCATGCGCTCTTCTGACCGCGTCCCCGTCGTGACGTGATTCGATATCCGCGGAGCGATGGCATCCAATGGGGACGGAGAAGGGGGGAAACGCAAAATGGCCGGACCTAGCGTTAGAGACGGTGGCGATGTTGCCGATGAAACTGCCGAGCGGCGGTAGATCTGTGTCAGAGTCATCGTCAGAGTACTGGTTCGTCGCCCTTCGCTGTACAGCAATCGTATGCGACCTGTTCAAGCCTCTGCGGCGGGTTCTCCCGCTATCTGCGTTGTCATCATCTACCAGTGGGTTGTTGATGGGCATGGATTCCGTCCGAGCCAATTTTCTTATTGGTCTGGCCATCGATTTGGGCGTTGGACTCGACGGCGGCATCAACAAGTCTGGCCTAGGAGGAGTGTCAACTTCTAGTGGTAATGCCGAACGTCGTTTGTTCGACCAAGGGCCAGATAACGGTTGTTCATCATCTACACGGGTGGGGGTTGATGCCCGTCTCACGGGGTCGCGAGCAGGCGGGCTAGGCGATGCAGGCGGGCTCGAGGAAATAAATATGGTCTCGGTGGAAGTTCCAGTATCGGCGATGTTACAGCTCGCCCTAGGAGTGGACTGTGAGTTGGTGATAGTCCACGGGTTGGCGGAAGAGGTTGGCCGGGAGAGTGGATCTCGATTTGCGCTCTTGGTCTTGGACTGCTTACTGGGTAGTTGTTGTTTGCTGGGTGGTTGCGGTCTCGGCAGTAGAGATTGGGTTGGCAGGGAAATTGGGCTGCTTTGCCCTGCCGCTGGGACTGATTTGTCGACGATGGGGGCCTTTTTGGTGACCTTGACGTAACTATCCAGCGCACCAACTTTCATGCCCCCAAGTTTGGACTTGGGGGCAAGTTTGGACCTGGGAGCTCTGGGTTTGACTCGCTTGGCCTTGGCGCGTTGTGCCTTTTCGTAGTCTTCTACCATGATGGGAATACCCAGTTTCGCTATTGTGGTTGGAATCCAAATCAGGTACGGTTCGTTGGGGTTGAACGGGCTTTTGCTTCCAGTTTTGGGGACGATCTCGCCGGCGTCTTCATCGACAGCAGCATCGAAATCGTCATCGCTGTTCATGGCGAGGCCATCTCGCGCACCAAGTATCTCCTCTTCCTGCTCGTCTTCGAAATTGTATCC
Source organism: Arthrinium puccinioides (assembly GCA_022414665.1). Taxonomy (NCBI): domain Eukaryota; kingdom Fungi; phylum Ascomycota; class Sordariomycetes; order Amphisphaeriales; family Apiosporaceae; genus Arthrinium; species Arthrinium puccinioides. Next base: position 2,887,760 of record JAIUNF010000005.1, read on the forward strand.
GACAATTTCGGCAGGGATGTGGGATATCCGCAGCTCGGGGGTGGCGTCTGTATCAAAGTGTTCTCGAGTCTTGGTGATTGACTTGACCAGTTTCGCTTCCTCGGCCTCCAGGTTGTCGGTATCATGCGGCATACTGTCCCGGAGCAGTCTCAGGTTCATGATCTTCCGCACCAGCAGTCCTGGGGCAAGCGCGCGTATAAATTGGATGGCACCGCTCCGATAGTCCCAGTCCAACGTCTCCCTGACAAATTGCCGCAAGCCGGCCACATCCACCGCCACGTCCCAGCTCTGGTTCTGAATCCTATCCAGTATCGCAGCAGGTGACACGACAGGGTGCGTGTAGTACCTTAGTACTTCCATGTTAGGAAAGTCGGCAGGTATTGTGAGTGCCTTGTGCTTCGTCCGGAAGAACCGACCCTCGTTGGTCTTCAGCTCGTGCATCAGCTTCTCCTTCCATTCCACGAGACCCGACGTGTCGGAACGCTTCAACTGACAGAGGCCTTTGCCATAGCCAGCTCGAGCAGCCTCGCAGGCCACCTTCACGCCGGCTCCGGGTATGCCTTCGGGCAGATAGTCGCCGCCGCTCATCAAAGCAACAAGCACCATGCCCTCTCGGTCCAGGCCGGATTTACACTGAGCCAGTGCTTCCGTGTCGTACATGGATATGTGCGTGGGTGTCTTGCTGCCCTTTGTGCCTTCGGAAGACCAGTTCCTCAGAGTACGGGTGCAGCCAAACATGATGGTGTCGACATCTTCGCTGAGGACGGCGTCGACAATGCCTCTCTGTTGCAACAGCGCGCATTCTGCTTCTGCTTCTCCAGGCGCATCGTGGGACAAGAAGCCGAACAGGCGGATCATACGCTTCGCCATAGACGTCGCCACGCCATTGCCGCGGCCGGAGCGCTTGTTGCGCTTAAAGGTAGGCTTTTGTGGACCGTCAAACACAAAAATGGGCTGTATGGACAGAGTGAGGAGACGGATCAGACGATAGAAGAGCGTGCGGGCTGCTGGGTTGGAACCGCCTACGAGAGGTTAGAAGTGAGAACCGTTAGATTGTGCAAAACGCAAGGCGACGTCGCCGAGAGGCTAGAGCCCCGAGACGCACCTTTTGCAGCCTGTACTTGAAACTGCCAGATGGAGATGTCGATAGCTATGCGGAGTGGGCGGCCCTTATGCTCAAGGTGATCAACAGCAAGCTTTGTGAGCGAAATCCGCTTGCCGGGACCAATTTCCTTGTATATACTGCGAGACCACGGTTGGTAAGTACGGATAGACTGGAATCTGAATAGTAACAAGTACGATGGCATTGTGTACAAGCAATTTGTCTTACGTACCCCTTGATACCCATTCTTGAGAAGTCTGACCAAGAAGCAGCCAAAAAGGTTAGACTGGCACCCACTTGACGCTCTCGGAGAGGGATGCAATATTGCTTGCTATGCTGGTCTTACTGCATGGCAATGGACACTGATGTGGGATCAAAGGCCATCATCGGTTGGGAACTCGTCCACTGTGAGCTGGGACCGTTTCGGAAACATGTTGATGTTGGTTTCCACAGGGATGGTGGGGTACTTACGGATACCATCAGCGATTACTTCCGTGACAAGTCACTCACCACCTGTTTAAAGTCATCTTGAGCTCAGAATAAGCTTGGCATGTACTGTAAGAACTAGCCAATCTACATCAAAATATGGGAATAAGTCATGTATATTGGTCAGATATGTGTTGAGAGGGTAAACGCAGCAGAGAACATGAGCCTGGGACAGGGAGCAGAACTTGTAGATTCCGTACCCAAGACTTTCCGGGGGTTAACGCCTGGAGCTGTCAAGAAATGGGGCAACCCGCCCGACCCGACGCTACGGAGGAGTGCTCCTTACCGTTACTTACTTAGTAGTAGTTAGTTACGGAGCTTCCCTTGCTGTCACCAGTGTCTGGTTTATAAAAATAAAATAAACGTAGCGCCCTGCGTTTGCCATTGCTTCACACTCCGCCTCGGCCTGTCTTTGTCGGCTTCAGACTCGATATGTAAGCAGCCGCTCCGATCAGCAACATATCCGAACCTGTCACCATGGCGTCCAATGCGGGACCAATCCTCGCGCACCGCACCGTGTCTAGCATGCGCAGCGGCCCATCTGCAAAGGATACCGGTCCTCACACGCCACTACGATCGAGCATCTCTGCGTCCTCCATATCTGCCCTTGGGTCGCCTTCGAGCTCGCGCGCCGAGGAAGAGATGCTCGTCATCGAGCTTGGCTGTCGACGCTCGCGTGTGGGCTTTTCGGGCGACTCCTCCCCCAAGCGCATCGTCACCTTCGACGCCGAGCAGACCAAACGCGCCGGCGACTACAGAGCCTGGGAGGCCCGCTACGAGAACGACTGGAGGAGGCGCACCGCCGGCCAGAGTTGGGGCGGCGAGCACGAGCTGTGGAAGCTCGACATACGGGGACAGGATCTGGCATTGATCCGGGACAAGCTTGAACGCGGCCTGAGGGATGCCTTTGCACGCCACCTCCTGATCGATTCCAAGCCAAGGAGGGTCTCTTTGGTGCTGCCGCCCGCAGTGCCGTTGCCTTTGCTGTCCTCGATACTCGATACCTTCTTCGGCGGCTTCCATACGCCGACAATATCGCTGCTCTCGTCACCAGTCATGGCCGCTTTCGGCGCCGGCGTTCGGTCCGCCCTGGTAGTCGATGTCGGCTGGAATGAGACCACAGTCACGGCCGTATACGAGTACCGCGAGGTGCAGACGTTGCGTACCGTACGAGCCGGGAAGATGCTGCTGGAGGAAACACGCAACTTTCTGGTCGAGGCCATCGAGGGGCGGCGATCCGCTCCCGAGGGTGATGGAGAACCAGCATCAAACGACGTCATCAGCTTTCAAGAATGCGAAGAGGTCGCCACCCGCATGCTATGGTGCAAGAAGGCACACAAAACCCCCGCGCAGATGATGCCCGAAGGCTTGCATACCCTACTCGAGCAGGATGAATCAGAAACCGTGGATCCTGCCGAGGACGCGACACCGATGCCGATACCGCTGCGCACCTGCAAGCCCCCAAGGACTCTGCAGATACCCTTTTCGCGTTTAGCAGAGCCTTGCGAAACCACCTTTTTCCAGACGCGGTACTCGCCAGCCTGCTTCGACGACCACGAGTTGCCTCTGCACCTGCTGGTCTACCGAAGCTTACTCCAGCTTCCCCTCGATGTGCGTGCGGTATGCATGTCGCGCATCGTATTCACAGGTGGCTGCACGGGCATGCTGGGCCTCAGAGGACGCATATTTGACGAGGTTGCCTTGCTGGCGCAAGAGAGAGGATGGGATCCCATCCAGGGAAGGGGCGTGGAAGCATACAAGAACAATCCCAAACTAAAAAGAAACGGCGGCAGACAAGCGAACGACGGGCCTGTACCTGTGCCTGCGCCTGCGCCTGCACCTGCTACCCACTCACCGATGGCTTCTCCGGGCTCCTCGGACGACGACGGCGGCGGATCGCCAATGGTCAACCCGGCGCATGTCCCTTACGAGGCGGACCAGATCGAGGAGGAAATACTGAACGAGAAGAACTACAAACGGCCGATGCAGGGCACGCTTCGCGTCATTGACTCCATGGGCCCCTGGTGTGGTGCAAGCATGGCTACGCAGCTGAAGATACCGGCCCTGGCTGTGGTAGACCGGGAGTTATGGATGCAGCAGGGCTTGAATGGTGCCAGCCGACCGACCGAGGTCGACGTGCAGGCGCAACAGAAACAGTCGAGGCAGAGCATGGGTGCTGGAGGCCTCTTGCGGGGCCAAGGGAGCCAGCCGAACAACTATACACTCGGGGTCTGGGGTGCCGTGTGAAGGTCCGCGATGCCATCAGGAGGGAGGCAATGCAGTACCTAGGTCCTAGGGTAATGAGACTATGAGAGGGGCGTCGAGGGAGCAACTGCACAAAGCAGGTGCTGGAATACAGTACTCCGTGCATGCCATGCGGTATGTATGTACTATGACGTGAGCTGTAGCTCGTAGACATTGTCGATGGGGTAGGTACACCATGCCGTGGCACGAGTAGGAACGGTGGTGATTCTCCTCGCCTGCTGTGTCCGGGGACACATGTGTAACTAACTACCCTGCCAAGTCACTGCACCGAACGATTGCTGTCCTGCTGTACTAATAATCAATCTAACGTCGGCGGGGTGTACTCCGTACAAGTGTACTTGTGTACTTACTTGGTCACCCCTGTAAATGGCGGGGAGAGCTTCCGGAAAGCTCAGGACGAAAGTCGGGCGACGACCATGTAACTAACGCAGTTTTGTAAATGTCGACTTGTCTCGGTCAACAACACACACCTCTTTGCCTTTTTCTCGACGACACCCGGGCGGAAGCAGTTGCTGCTACGATGCGGCCACCTCGGAGACCCTTAGCATGCCTCCAGTGCCGCCTGCGGCCCCAGCCAACGCGCTTACTCCACGCCTCGTCGCGTCTTCGCAGCTCTCCGTCCAGAACGACAGAAACGCCTTCGAGTAGCCGACCGACTTCAGCTCCGAGGCCCAGCATCGACATCAGGCACATTCGCCAGAACCCGTCCCTCTACGAGCAAAACTGCGTCGAGCGCAACTACAAGCTTCAAAGCACCTATCCGGGCCGTATCAACGAGTTGCACCAGCAATGGCAGGAGCACCAGCGCGACGGCCGCCACATGCGCGAACGGAGCAATCTGGTGCGGAAGCAGATCGCCAATCCTGCCACGATATCGGGAGATGAGGACCCCGTCACCCAAGAGCTGAGGAAAATGTCCAGAGATGAGCTACTTGACGAAGCCAGAGAGCTGAAGAGCAAGCTCTCCTCCATCGAGCAGAACGAGGCCAGTCTCACGGGCGAGATCGATGACCTGGCCCTGGCCATCCCCAACTTGACCAGCGAGCACACGCCGCGTGGCAACGAGCCGTTGGTTTTGTCCTACATAAACGACCATCCCGAGCCGACGCCGTCCGATTCCGACCGCGTCTGGCGATCCCACGTGCACATTGGCTCAGAGCTCGGCCTACTCGACTTCTCCGGCGCCGCAACCTCGTCCGGTTGGGGCTGGTACTATCTGCTCGACGAGGGCGCGCGACTGGAGCAAGCCTTGATCCAATTCGCGCTCACGTCGGCAACGAAACACGGTTGGAGGCAGGTGACCCCGCCGAGCATCGTCTACGGACATATCGCGTCTGCTTGCGGGTTCCAGCCCCGTGACCAGAACGGCGAGACCCAGATCTACTCCCTGTCACAGTCGGCCTCGGACCGTGAGAGGGGCAAGCCAGAGCTGGTGTTGGCCGGCACGGCGGAGATTCCGCTCGCGGGTATGAAGGCCGACACCATCCTGGATGAGAGCGACCTCCCCCTGAAGCGCGTCGGTGTATCGCGATGCTACCGGGCCGAAGCAGGCGCCCGTGGTGTGGACACGAAAGGCCTGTATCGTGTGCACGAGTTCAACAAGGTCGAGATGTTTGCGTGGACCGAACCCGATCTCTCGGCCGCCACCGATCTCTTTGACGAGATGATTGACATGCAAACCGAGATTCTCCAGGAGCTCGGCCTGCATTGCCGGGTGCTGGAGATGCCTTCCACAGACCTCGGCGCATCTGCTCTTCGCAAATGCGACATTGAGGCCTTCTTCCCATCAAGACGGCAGAAGGATGAAGGCTGGGGCGAGGTCACCAGCGCCAGCATCTGCACCGACTACCAGACGAGAAGACTGGCGACACGCGTCAAGATGCAAGGGAAGATGGAGTTCCCATGGACTGTCAACGGCACCGCACTTGCGGTGCCCCGAGTTTTGGCAGCCATATTGGAGAATGGATGGGATGAGCGTGAGATGCGTGTGAAATTACCCGAGTGTCTCTGGGAGTTCATGGGGATGGACAGCATCGGCCTGAAGCACAGGTCGGAGTAGATGCTTCCCGCTCTACCTACGCCATGTGACAGGACTTGTGTGTGTGTGTGTGTGTGTGTGTGTGTGTCAAGAGTGACCGTGTGCGTCTGACGGCCATCGCGGGTGAGTAGGGTGTAAGATAAATCTCCAAGTGGTGTGGTATCGCGACCGACTTGCCGCAACAACAACAAAGGCAGCCAGCCTTCTGGCCGCAAAGAGCCAAGTAGCTAGCTACCGTAAGTACTGCGGCACTTGGGCCCTGAAACCGGTCGGATTCGACAATTAAGGCCGAGTGGATGGCTAATAACTCGGATGCTGCAACCAGCCTGCAAGTTGGCACTCGGGGAGGGAAAGCTTAGCTTGTCCATCTCATGGAGTCAACTGGCTACCCAACACCAGAACCCAACCCCCCTTGTGTGCCACTCCGACAAATGGAGGGCATGGTCTAGTAATACAAATGAATCATCAAACAACATCGTCTCACGGTCTTTGTCCTCGGGCCAGAAAACGCCATCAACATCGCGTACCGGTAGACCCAAAGGGATCGGCCTAGACGAGGTAAGATGGCAGCGGGAAACATCAAAATACAACATGTCTTGTACGTCCAAACTCGAAGGGCAACCTGGCTCTCTGCCTGCTCTGTACCGGCAGTAATTATCTCATGAATCATTAATTCCGTGTACTAATCGTACCTAAAAAATACCATGAACAAGTCTCGTCGTAGCTATCCATAACAAACCCTCCCAAGTTATCCATCAACGCCGTCAAGCTGCATACACAACAACCTCGCCGCCCTCGCCAGCGGTCGAGTCCACCATGCTCTCCGTGTCTGCCATGCTATCCGTGTCCACCAGGCTCTCGGTTCCCGCATAGCTTCCGGTGCCCAACGCACTCTCCGTCCATTCGCTCTGCCCGTCGTAGTCGTCATCTTCAGTATACCCGCCCTCCGTCTCGGTACCTGTGATGACAGTTGTGCCCAGACTTGATCTTCTCAACGTGCCGGCTTCACTGACATCATCCGCGGTTTCGTGACCGGCCTCGCTCCGGTCATCGTTATCCGCAGCCAGCTCGGCAACGACATCTCCGCCGTCGACGACGGATTCAGGCTCCGTTTCGGCCGCCTCGGGTTTATCGAGCATCGTTTCGCTCTCGGGCGGCTCGTCAATCTCCCTCACGGCCGCGATGGGCGCGTTTTCCTTGTTGCCGTCCAGTTCGCCGTATTTCTTGTTGACGCCAGCTCCCCAGCTCCCCTTGCGCAGGCTGCCTGCCCCGGCGGCCACTCGGTGGCTTTGGCTGCGCTTCAGGCCGCCGCTGGCCACGTTGTTGTTGATCTGACTGAGACTCAAGATACGTCGGGACGCACCGGCGGGGCTTCCGGGGGCGAGGGCGAGGCTTGTCCGGTTACCGTTCATGGCAATGGCCACGGCTTTCCGGTGAGGCGCAGAAGGCAGAGCGTTGAGCGACGCAGCATCGACAGGCGTCAGGCCGGACCTAGCGCCTGGAACGCGCTTACGAGACATGGCATCTCGCCCCTTTGCACCGGCTTTGGACATGAGCAGTGCGCGGGAATGGTCGAGCACGCCCTCCAGAATCCTCCGCTCAAGACCTTCCGCACGGCTTTCCATCGCGTGAAGCTCATCTCGACGGATGTGCATTGCCGTCTCGAGCGAGGCCACATCGGCCGTCAGGCGGATTCTTTGGCGCTGGAGGGACTCTTGCTCGGCCTTGAGGGCCGCGATGCTATCGCGGAGCTGCTCCTCCTCGGATCGGAGGCAGGCGACGTTTGCTTCGACATGCTCCCTCTCCGCCTGTGCCACGGCGAGAGCCGTGTTGGTCTTGTGTAGACTCTCCTCGCGGTCCTGCAGCGTCTTCTCATGATCCTCGTAGTCGGCCTCGATCCGCTTTGTCTGTGTCTCGAGGAAGACGGTGATCTCAGCTGCCGTCCGCACAACTTGGGCATGCACCTTGTCCAGTGTCTCGAGCTGGGCGAAAGCCTTGTCCGCTGTGTCGGTGTGCTCGACCAGCTTGTCCAGCTTGGAGTGCACTTCAGAGCCATCGATCAGCTTGTCCAGCTTCGAATGCACCTCGGAGCCGTCGATGAGCTTGTCCAGCTTTTCGTGCATCTCAGAACCGTCGAGGAGTTTGTCCAGTTTTGTGTGCACATCGGAGCCATCGATGAGTAGATCTAGTTTGTCGTGGATTTCCGGGGCGGCTTCGATGATCTTGTCCAGTTTCTGGTTCACCTCGGCGCTATCGATGATCCTGTCCAGTTTCTCGTTCAGCTCCGTCTTGTCGGCCAGTCCGTCTAGCTTCAGGTGCATCTCTGTGCCGTTGATGAGGTCCAACTTCTCATGTATGGGTGTGCTCTCGATGAGCTTGTCCAGCTTCTCGTGTACAGGTGCTCCTTCGATGAGCTTGTCCAGTTTCTCGTCCACCAAAGGCGCGACTCCGACGAGGATGTCGAGTTTCTCGTGCAGAGGGGCACCCTCGATGAGCTTGTCGAGCTTTTCGTGCAGAGGAGCACTCTCGATGAGCTGGTCCAGCTTCTCATGCAAGGGTGCTCCTTCGATCAGCTGGTCCAGCTTCTCATGTAAAGCTGCTCCTTCCACGAGCCTGTCCAGTTTCTCGTCCACCAAGGGCGCGCCGCCGACGAGAATGTCGAGCTTCTCGTGCAGAGAAGCACCCTCGATGAGCTTGTCGAGCTTCTCGTGCAGAGGAGCACCACCCTCGATGAGCTTGTCGAGCTTCTCGTGCAGAGGAGTGCCCTCGAGGAGCTGGTCGAGCTTCTCAAGCTGTGACGGCGTGCCATCGAGGAGCTTGTCCAGCTTCTCGTTCAGGACGGTGTCGTCGTACTTTTCGATGGGCGGTAGTGCCAAAAGCTCCGACTCCTTCTCCTTGACGTCCTCGATCTGCTTCTGCATGTCCGTCGTGGTCGTCCTGGCGTGGTCGTAATGCTGGCCGACGACGAGGAGCACCTCCTTCACCGCGTCTAGTATCTGTGGCTGGTACTCTATAACATGCCCTTGCAGCCCTTCGACGACGGTGACAGCGGCCTTGACTTGGTCACGCGTAAGGGAATGCTCGTTCTTGTCGTCCGAGTGGTTCTCGTCCGACTTTGTAAAGAGCTCCTCGACTCGGTCAAACACGGTCCTGGACGCTTCCTCCATCTTCTCCATGGACTCGGTGACGGTCGATCCGAGAGTGTCAATCAACAGCTTGAGCTCGTCGGCAATGGCTTTGGTGCCGACGACAGACGCTTCTAGTTTGACGTCTCTGTCCTCCCCAGCCATGGTCCTCTCGTCCATAGCCAGCTGGAATTCCTCGTACTTGACGATGAGCTCGCCGATCTTCTCATCAATCTTGCCGCTCAAAACGTCGCTGGCAGCCTGGAGCTTCTCATCGCCGTCCAGCTTGGCACCGACAACGCCCGCCTTGGAATCATCAAACTCGGCCTTCATCACCTCAAACATCTCCTTGAGGTCGTGGGAGACGGTGCTTGAGACGACGGCCTCGCTCAGGGTGTCGAGCGACCTCTGCAGGGCTTCGAGGCCCGAGGTCTCGTTTCCGAGCTTGTCCTTGACCAGGCCGTGGAACTCTTCGAGGAACGTCTTGACCTCGGTCACGCGCTCACCAACGCCCACAGTCTCGGCCTGGCGCTCCTCAGAGGCTTTGGCATTGACTTCGACCTGGCTGTCGATGGACGTCTGGGCTTGCTTGACGAGATTCTCCAGAGACGTCAGGTCGTCCTTGGTGGGCAGGGCGGCAATGTCGGACTTGAGCATCTGGTCAATGGCCGACTTGACATCGTAGCAGACCGCCTCGATTGCCTGAACCTGCGTCTTGGTCACACGCTCAGGATCGTCGAAGGATTTCTCGGCCCGCTCCTTGGCCTCGTCAAGGCCAGTCGTTATCTGTGTGACGAGGGCCTCGACGGTCAAGATGTCCTCCTTCTTGGAAAGAAGGTCAACCTGAGCGGCAAAGGCACCTAGGGAGTCCTTGGTCTCCAACACCAGGGCCTCAATGGCATCGACATGATCCTTGCGGACCGCCTGCTCGCCGTCGATCAAGTCATCGAGACGCGATTTGGTGTTTCGGAGGATCGTCTCGATGGCTTGCACGTCTTCCTTGGACGCGGCGTCCTCGAGATTGACCGGTGCCTCCGGGTCTTTGTCGCCAGTCTGAGCCGCCATGCCAGCGACTGTTTCTTGGAGACTTCGCAGCATCTCTTCCATCTCGGTCAAGTCTTGCTTGGACAGGGTCTCCGGCGCCGTGATGCCGCCGACCGACTCCTGCACACTGCGCAACATCTCTTCCATCCCGCTCAAGTCTTGCTTGGACAGCGTCTCGGGCGCAGCGATGCCGGCCACGGACGCCTGCACACTGCGCAGCATCTCTTCCATCTCGGTCAAGTCTTGCCTGGACAGCGTCTCGGGCGCGGTGATGCCGACAACCGAGTCCTGCACACTGCGCAGCATCCCCTCCATCTCGGTCAGATCTTGTTTGGACAGGACGTCGGGTCCCGCCGACGCGGGCTCCATGGCTTCCACTTTGATACGCAGCTGTGTCAGCATGACCTCTAGATTCTTAATGTCGTCTTGCTTCAGCGTGTCTGTCGTAATCATCGCACTGCTCGTCACGTCCCCGATAGGTGCGACTGCCCTGTCGTGCAGGTGCTGGTGCTCGCGAAGCGTCTCGATGTCGGTCCGCACCGTGTCCAGGCCCGACTTGAGGGCGTCGAGGAGTTCGTCATTGGCGGTAAAGTCCACGGGCTTGTTGCCCATCCTCTCTACGCTGGCCCGAAGATCGCCGAAGCCCTCGTGCATGGCATCGAGAATCTCGTTTGTGCCTGCATGGGGACGGAGCAGTTCCTGGCGCACTCGTTCGAGACCTTCCCGCAAGGCGTCCAGAACCTCCCGGTTGTCGATCGGGGGGAGGCGGAATGCGGGACGAGCGCAGAGTTGACCGCGTCTCGGAGAGATCCCATCTCTTCCGTGACCACGGCCCTGGATCCATCCGCGGCCTTTGCCACAAGCTCCGAGACTTCATCGCGGAAGCCGTCGAGGCTCTGGACGAGCCTCTCCATGTACTCTTCCTGGCCGTATGCGCCACCGGCGCGGTTGACGTACTCCTCCATGTGGTTTCGGAGCTGCTCGAAGCCGTCCCGGGTGGCATCCAGAACTTGCTCCGTGTCCCTGCCGTTGGCAGCGACGTTCTGCTTGGCCTCCTCCGACACCGACGTGAACTGCCCGCGCATGAAGTGCATGATATCGTGGAGTCGCTCGATGACCTCGGCGTTGTCGGTCGTGTCCGCATGAGGCACCATGGCCCCGATGTTGGGGAACTCGAACGCCTCGAGCCCTGCCTTGACGGCCTCGAAGACGTCTTCTCGGTTCAGCTCATTGTTCATGGCGGATGGGGCCACGGGAAACTCGAACTCTTCGAGACACTCCCGTACAGCATCGAGGATCTCATCACGGGAGAGGCTGGCCGGCGTCTCGACCTTGGGCGGTGAGTAGTGCTTGAGGCCTTGCGCAACAGCCTCGAAAACCTCGTCCTTGGTGGCGCCTGGCGGAGATTTGTTGTGCGGAGCATACTCCTCGAGGCCTTCTTGGAGACACGTCAGGATCTCGTCTCTCTCCAGACCGATCTGCTCGACCTGGATTTCGGGCTTGTATGTCTCCCAAGCATCCCTGACGGCTTGGATGAGGTCGTCCCGGCTGACGTCGGGCTCTCGTGATTTGTGCGCCTCGGAGTCGTTGAGGGCCGCGCTCATGGCATTGTAGATCTCCTGGTAGTCGATGGCTGACTTCATAGATGCAGCCGAGGATCGCCGGTGATCTCGCAGAAGCTCACTGATGTGGACTCGCAGCTGATCGATACTCTCCTCCACGATGTTCTCCATCTGGGTCTTGGTCGCAGGCTCAGTCCTGTCTGCGCCCTGGGCATTGACGTCGTCCAGGCGTCGGCCAATCTCTCGCCCCATACCAAGGACCTCGCCGCGAAGCTCTCTGACGAGGGCTTTAACCTCGGCTGTGAGGCCGCCTCCCATGGAAACACTGTCCTTGATGTTGCGGATGATCTTGACCATCTCATCGTTGAGTAGGTCATCGCCCCGCGCCGAAGGAGCCGTCGAGCGGTTATCCTTGTCGTTCACCAAGGCGTGGAGCCGCTGCGACATGGCGCCCGGTTGCTGCATCCAATCGATGTCTCGGAGACTGCGCTCGCCATCGTCGTCGTCGAAGCTGAAGTTGCGAGGCCGAACCACACCACCGCCACCGCCACCTCCACCCTGGCCGCCTGCCATTGGCACGACGGAGAGATTCTGCTTCGTGGCGTTCAGGTGATGGATCAGTTCCTCGACCTTTGTAGACGTTGCCATACCAGACAGCTTGTTGGCCAGCTCCGTCAGATGGCCAAGAACGGCATCCTGGCCATCTTTGGTGCCCATCTCGCGGATGATCTTCTCCAGCAATGCTATCGAGGCGGGAGAGTCTGCGATGAGAGATGGCGTGCTCAGGATCGAGTCGCGATCGATGGAAGCAGCGAAGCTATTGGGAGATGGGATCCTGGGCAAGGCAAACGACCTTGACGATGACTTGGACTGCGGAGGGCTGCCCGTCAACCTCTCGTCCGCATGCAGAGGACCGCCGTACGTGTCCCGCCTCGCTCTGGAGCGATCTCGCGTGTGCGCGATCTCACGGAGACTCTTGCGAATGTCTTCATCTCGAGCATGCGTTGCCTCCTTCAGACTCATGAGGTCGGTGGCGTTGTCTCTGCTCCGGCGGCTGAGCGTGGCCATCTCCTTTTGCAAGGACGTGGCAATGCTGGTCAGGGTGATGATTTGGTGCGAGAGGTTGTCCATGACCGGAGCCGTCTTGGGCAACCCACTCGAGCCGTTTGTGATGTTTCCCAAGGGATACTCGAGGATGAGCGGCTGCGGCTCTCGGGCGGACATGTTCTGCAGCGCGAGCATGGTGGCCGACTGCGGTGGCGTGTTCTCGCCCAGGATGCTCTGCGGTGGCCTCCGTAGGGACGGCCGCACCGTAGAGCCCAGGCTGGCCGGCACTGGGGTGGGGGTGTTCTCGCGTTCGCGTTCGCGTTCACGGTCGCGCTCGCGCTCGCGCTCGACAGACTTCTCCCTCTCCAACTCGTGGCCGCGAGGCGTCGTCGGCCTGCTGAATTTGTCGGGAGACTTTTGACTCATGGAGCTGACAGAGTCGCGCCGCGGGGACCCTTCGATCATGAGACTGAGATCTCTCACGGTAGGAGTGTTCATAGACTGCATTCGCTTGTGGGCGTTGCCGCGTGGGACCAGGGCTCGCTCCGGGGACAGGTCCGTCAGTCGTTTCAGAGGCGGCGGCAGAAGCGTGTTCTCCCGCGCCTTTTCAGTCAAGGCCGCATGCGCCGACTGTATCGCCGCAGAGGTACCTGAACGAGAGGTGTGTACGGTAGGTGATTGGGGGTTCAAGGGCAGAGGAGGAGGCGCCCGATCCGGGTCTGAACTGTCCCACCTGCGCGTCCGATCGTCAGCGGTTGCTCACTGCTGCTTGCATTAGGCGGGCTGGAAGGGTAGGCGGCACGTACATGGGAATGAGGGCCCGTCCCTGGTCGGACGAGGCAGACGACTGATGTCGAAGATGCTGCGGCCTTTCGACCAGAGCATCACGCTCGACCGACGGCATCGTGCGCAGGACTTTTTGTGCTTTAGTCTGTCGGTGAGTGTGGGTTCTTGGGGCAGTGGAGAGCAGCGATCCGCCTTGGAATCGTGACGAGGGTAGGGAGGGCGTGGTAAGGTGTCGTGGTGTCGTGGTGTCGTGATGCGTGCAGACGGCTTGTAAAGATGTGTGTTTGTAGGGGAGGGGTATCGAACAGAACAGCCAGTCGCTAACGTGAGATGCGAGAGCGCGCGACCGTCAAAACCAACAACAAAAAAGCAGTCGTCGTGAAGGATGCCCGAGGACGAGGCAAGGTTGCAGCGCAGCCCAAAGTGCTTATACATGTGCGATGGGTCGAGCTGACAACTCACGGTCAGGACATGGGCAAACAAACTTGGAGCTCGCCCAATCGGGTCATCCCAGTCAACAAAGTGGTGGCTGGTAGCCCAGCAACAGCAAATCTGTTAACCTTTACTGGTTAGCGCGCTTTGACGCGACCAGCCACTACGCTACAAAGTAAGCTAGTGCCTCTGTAAAGTTATTGGCGGCGCGCCTGCCCGCAAGTTTTAACTTGAACGGATTCTCCCCCACGGTCGGAGACCCCACATCCGACAATTCCTCGTCATCATCCATACTATGGAGTAACCATCCGTTGACTACGTTACTTGTTGGTACCGTGTAGTTACTCCATACTCCATAATTACTTCGTCGGGCATCAAGCATGTTTATTTCCTGTCTAAGGGTCTGTCTAAACAAGTTCCTCCGTCTCCGTCGTCCCACCCTCTCTGCTGCACTGCATCCTGATGCCGACAGGCATCGCCGTCAACAAACAAGGACGCCCATGGCCCATGGTTGCAATTTGAATAGGGGCTGTGTCCAATGCACATTTACTCGTACGCACTCCTCTTTTCGATATCAATACAACCTCGGACTATACATCATCGCGAGCGTCCATGTCACCCGTTCATGTCACCCGTTACTATTGCTCAAGCCTCAAGGGCCTAACTAGGTCACTCACTGAGCACTCGGCCGCATCTTCGTGCCCACGTCTCGGTCGATGCCGCCGATGAAATCGCTAGCCGTGACTTTGGAATCGGCGCGGTCCTCCTGCTGAGCGACCTTTCGGGTAAAGATGTCCCCTGGCTTGATCAAGTACTCGGGGATGACGAGGGATCCTTTAGTCCACTGGTATCCTCTCACCTTTCCCTTCTCTTCGACGGCTGATCTCTTGAAGTCTTTGAGGGCTTCGGGCGTGTAGGGTTCACCAGACATGTTCTTCCTCACGATGCGATATTGCACCGACGGGTGGATCTCCTCGTTCGTCTTGCCCAGGCTGACTGGGCTTGTTGCTTGGTGGTCGTCGTAGTACTGACCCGGGGTTCTTGTTGTCGAGCCAGCCAGTATGTAGGTGCCAGAGAGCGAATCAACCAGAGGACCTGTAGCCCAGCCATCAATTACTTCGTTCGTGTTGCGCCTGGCTTCCGTCTTCCTCAGGCCGTTCCCTTTGAGCACGTCAAGCGCGCCTCGAACAAGCCGAGAGAAGCCCGTCTCCCTCTCCCCGGATGAGTTCCCCTCCAGAATTGGCAAGACGAGGTTACGACGATCTTGGATAGATGCAGTAGCTAGGCTCTCCAAGTCCGCGTTCAGTTGCAGGTACGGCGCCACTTGCTCGCACATCCAGGCGAACGAGATCATGGCCATTTCTGTCCGTCTGTGAGCCACACTGGTCTTGTGAGTTGTTGGTGAAAGAGGGAACAGAACATACGCTCGAAATCGCCCTTGCCATTCTCCAAGAGGTCACTGTTGCCTCCCCCCACGTTGACATGGTAGCCAGGGAACCATACCTGGGAGAGTGTCGATGGGTCTTGTCCCTTCAAATGCTGGTACATTTCGCATTCAATCAGTGCTTCCCATGCAGCAGACTTTTGGCCCTCGTCGTCGCTGCGCTGTGCCGCATTCCACTGCTCCTGGATCGCATCGGGCGTCATTTGGGATGGCCGACTCGTAAGGTCGCCGCCGGCTGGGAAGTGCCAAAGGGTGGGAGAGAACGAGCCGCGATGCTCGTCAAGTGCTATCGCGTGGAAAGCGTGCCGGATGTCTAGAGACGGCTCAGTCTTGGTGACATGGTAGGTATCATGGTGCCATCACTACCATGGGAACGAGGGCCCTTTAGGTACTTACACGGAGAGAGCGCGACGTTGTGGAAACCAGCGTCGGGTATGCCCAGCCACTTCTCGAGCCACTTCAGGTTGCCCGGGGTCCACGTTAAGTCGGGGATGCCCAAACTTCCCACGGTATCAAAGACGCCGACGACCTCGACAACCCTCGACGACTCGGGAACCGCGCGATGGGGAGGTTGCGCCCACCGCGTTGCTTCTTGGGACCCTCCCTCGACTTGGATGGGCGCACTTGGGGCTCGAACGCCGTTGACCCAATTGCGATACGCTGTTGACTTGCGGAAGCCATGGCTGTCCGTGTTCTTTTGGTACAGGGCGTAGAGATCGGCAAAATCCTGCATGTCGCGGGGCTCGATGATGCCAATGTCGTTGACAAGTCCTGCCACTGCTCGGGCCGTATAGGCACCCCTCGAGAATCCGAAACAGAAGATCTGGTCGCCCAGAGTGTAGTTGCACACGATACTGAGAGATGGCGTCAACTACCGGTAGTAGTCTCACAGGGCATCACTCTGGAGACATGGCCACGGAGAGGGGGCAGGCGCTGGTAGCTGTCGGTATCACTTACAAGTTGTAGGCCTCGATGACATTCCCGACGAAGCCAACCCCGAGCCCCCCATCGAGGAACTTCTCCTTGATGGTCCAAACCCCGGTGCCAATTCCGCCATCATAATACACAACCTGCTGCCAGACCCTGTTGTGCTCGTCCTTGCCGCTACGGGAAATTGCTCGTGCGAGCCTTGTGACGTTCGAAGGGATGCTCTTCAGGTTCGTGACTGACGACTGCCATGTCCCGTCGCAGCAGACTACGATCCGTTTGGGAGTGGCTGGGAGCATGGTATCTATAGGGCCCTTCGTATCTACGAGGTCGGGGCCCCGATGAGCGTTCGTCTCTTGGGCGGAGGGGTGCGATTTGTGAGGTATTGGAAGGACTTGAGAGAAATAGTTACCGGTAGACGATGCTGAGCAGAGCAAAGGAACGGATCGGAGGACGGGCTTTTGTTCATCTTATCGCAGCCACCTTGGCTTCGGCCACATTGGGGAATGCGGACACTCCTTGCGTTGCATACCTCAGCCCAATCTAGGCCGCCCAAGGTTTTTCGCATGTATGACTTTTGGCTGATTCCAGAGCAAAGTTTCCAGCCCCTGGAGAGCAGCGGTGTACTCGCACGGCATGCAAAAACCAAAATCTCAGCCACGGGGTTACGCGGTGGAGGAAGAGCTGTCGCCTCGGACGTAAGCTGACAAGGTCACATGGACTAAACATGATGGCTGCTCAGCTGCTCGGCTGCCCAGCGGCCCAGCAGCCCTTGACTACTAAGTTACAGCCTGTCGTCATACGATGAATGCATAGCTACCACCGGGCTGCAGCACATGTCGTAAGATCAGCAATACATACGGCAAAACGAGATGCACATGGCTGCGCCCGGAAATTGTTGCCGATAACTCGTCGTCTCAGTGGTCTCCTACTACTCAAGATGTCAGACAAAGTCCCAGAAATATACAGGCAGGATTCGCCTCGGCGTTTCTTTTGCCGAAGAGAAGAAGAAAAACGGGTGGGATTGCAGGTTTGCGCCCCTTTTCCATCGTTGATGGCGGACTCCTGGCCCGGCTGGCCCGAGGCAGCCCTTCCCAAGTGATGGATATGATGGGCACGAAGCAGCCAAACAACCCAAGGAAGGTATGGATGGACTACAGTGGTGATCAGGGGAACGTTATACTGCAAGCACAAGTCTGGAACATTTGCCAGTCACACCAACGGGTTGTGTCTCGAACCAAGTAC
The DNA here is from genome assembly GCA_022414665.1 of Arthrinium puccinioides. NCBI lineage: Eukaryota > Fungi > Ascomycota > Sordariomycetes > Amphisphaeriales > Apiosporaceae > Arthrinium > Arthrinium puccinioides. Next base: position 2,905,263 of record JAIUNF010000005.1, read on the forward strand.
TGTCATGAATTCCCATGATCCTATAGGCTCAAGGCTCATTGCAGCGTACAGGCTCCATCCCGGCCTTATCTCACGTGCTCACTCAGTTACGCATGCAATGCATCACGATAAGTGAAGTCGCAACTTGGGAGGTAAGCACTAAGGCGGGCGTGAGTGATCGGGACCAATACCATCGTCGACTTGGACTATACTTAGACCGCACTTTATCCCACCTTTCGCGACTCATCATCATGGCAGTTCTCGATCTCATGTCGGCCCACCCGTGGCTTGCCCCCATGCTAGCTGTGGTGGTTTGGCACGTATACGCCACCGGGACCTCCTGGTACCGCCTGAGACACCTTCCCGGCCCATTCTTCGCCTCCGTGTCATATCTGTGGCTGGCCAAGATAGCGCTGAGCGGCAAGTACGCCGACCGACACCGCGACGTCAACCAGGAGTACGGCCCCCTGGTGCGCGTCGGGCCCAACGTCCTCACCACGGACGATCCCGACGTCATCCGGCACCTCTCGTCCACCAAGGGCCACAACTGGCGGGATGCCTGGTACCTGGGCGGACGCTGGGACCCGTGGCATCTGGGCATGTTCAACACGCTCGATCCCCAAGCCCACGACGCCATCAAGGCCAAGATGGCGCGCGGGTACGGGGCAAAGGACACGGCCGCGCTGGAGCCGACTATCGACGCGCAGATCGAGACCATGATCCGTGTCATTCGGAAGAACTACCTGTCGGGGCCCCAGGCGCTCCGGCTTCTCGACTTTGCGCGGCTGACGACGTACTTTACCCTCGACGTCATCACCAAGATCGCCTACGGGGATGAGTTTGGCTACATGCGGACGGAATCCGACGTGTACGGTTTCTGCAAGGAGCTCCGTGACCATTTCCCCATGATGCTCCTGCTGGTCGAGGTGCCGTGGTTCCGCCGCGTCCTGTTCTCGTCCACCTTTTTGCGCCTCTTCGGCCCAAGCAAGACCGCCGAGACGGGGCTGGGAAAGCTGATGGCGTACGTGTGTGGTGTGTGACGGTGTCGCCGTCGGCATGATGCGCGAAAACTTTCACCGTGGACCACCAGCTGACCGACTCTCCCCCTGCAGAATAGGTTCCTCGGCCGTCGGTAAAAGGTTCGCTGCCGGCGCGGAAGCGAAAAACGACATCATGGTAAGTCGGCCTGCAGCCTGCTCTCCTGCTCTCCTTCTTCCCGTAAGCGACACCCCCCAGACGTTGCGAGACTGATTGCACAGGGCTCGTTCATCCGCAATGGCCTCTCGCGAGCTGAATGCGAAGCCGAGGCCATATTCATGATCGTGGCCGGTTCCGACACCACCGCCTCTGCCATCAGGTCAACGATGCTGTGCGTCATGTCAACCCCTCACGTCTACCAAAAGTTCAAGGAGGTCGTTGCCCACGCAGTCCGCGACGGGAAGGCGTCGACGCCTGTCACGTTTGACGAAGCCAAAGCGATTCCGTATTTGCAGGTAGGTAGCCGTCATCGCCGTGCCGTTGTCCGTCCCAGAGGAAGAGTCCCTTGTTAACAGTATAGGCAATCATATACGAAGGCCTTCGCAGTAAGTACTCTCTCTCTCTCTCTCTCTTTGACTCTGGGGAAAAGCCAAGTCCGTCACCGTGGGCTCGTCTACGAAAATCGTGCCTGCTAGACACCATGGCTATCTATCTATCCTCGGGCTGGGTTCATGAACCGAGCGTCTGACTCACTTGGCTACAGTACGACCCCCGACCCCAGGCTCATTTCCAAAACAAGTAGCCCCTGAAGGTGTAAGTCAATATCGTTTTTACTTTTTTTCTGTTCGCCAGCATACACTGTCGACCCATGTTCCACCGCCCCTATCTGGTATGCGCTGACTGCAAGTGCTTGCAGGATACTCTATGCGGTCACTTTGTCCCAGGCGGCACCGCGGTGGGGATGAACATGACTTCCCTGATGCGCAACACCAAGGTTTTTGGCGACGACGCGTGGCTCTTTCGCCCGGAACGCTTCATGGAAGCCGACCAGGCGAAGCGTGCCGAGTTGGAGCGAACCGTGGAGCTCACGGTGAGTGTCACGTCGCATACCCTACCCCCTGTGCCTGCCTACCTAGACGGCGCCTCCATCGAAGCCCGCCGTCGCAGGAACGACGTACTGATCATTATGTCGTGTAGTTTGGCTACGGCCGATGGATGTGCGCGGGCAAGCCCATCGCTTTCATGGAGTTGAACAAGATCTACTTTGAGGTTGGTGAGCCCCGAATAGGGAGAAGGAGTTGACTTGGTACCAAGCTGACCACATGACACCACCAGCTCATGCGCGCCTTTGATTTCCAGCTGGCCAATCCGCTCAAACCATGGGACTCGGTCAGTTACAGCGTCTATCTAGATGACAATTTTCTTGTCAAAGTCACCGAGTCTGCATCGACTTGAGCTCGAGGGGGACGGCCATCTGGAAGGGTTTAAGTAAAACGCAAAGAACCACTCGAGGGACAAAATGGGACATCAGCGAGAAGTCCTGCCTGCTCCGAGGTCGTCATGAACCATCAACGTTTAGGCAAGGAGGTAATAAAAAATAGTTTGTGGCTATGGTCGATCCTCTTAACGCGGGAACGTAGCCAACCATATTAGTAGCAGGACACTAACACTAAAGAATTATCTGATGACACTTTTCTTACGATGGCAGATATGTGCCACGTACGACTACCACCGGGGTATATGTCTTTTCCACCGCCGTTCGCCTGACGCCCTCGTAAAATCAATGCCCAAATTAAATTAGCCAGATGCCCAATAATTATACCAATACAAGTAGGCAGAAGGCGGGATCATCTGCGATCAAGTACTTTGGATCCCGTTCATCGGATCCACGACCCTCCGTTCATCAGTGCCAAAACCCTCTCGGCACCCTTCTCGCCCGCGACCATGGCGCCAAACTGCGGGTTCACAGTCAGAGGTGACAGGATGGAAGCATCGATGACGTGAATGTTCTCCGTGCCAACTACCTTGGTGTCGGCGTCAACGCAGCTGCCAATCCTGCAAGAGCTGGAAAAGTGGTTCACCGCACCGACAGCATAGGCAGAGGGCGTAATGATGTACTTCTGAATCTCCTCCACCGTAGAGTTCTGCGCCAGGTTCAGGGGGTCAGTCCCTCCGTCGCCGGATTCTCAGGAGTCGAGGGTGGCAGGGCCTGGAAGATGCCGTGGATGAACTTCGCGATGCTGAGCGAGTCACGCTCGTCGCCGTAGTACATTGTCCCGGTTGGGCCCGGCGTGAACTTGCCATCGGTCGAAAGTCCCACACGGCCGGATGTGCCCATGCCAGAGGTTCCGTAGACGTTGAGTGTGATGGTGTTGTTGCTGGTGAAGTCCGAGTAACCTGCAGGACCAAAGGTTCCCTGGCATCCCATCTGGGTCCCATCCTCCTGTTCAACATATCCCCAGAAGGCTGACAGTTGGGACGCGGTGGCATAAGGGCCGCTGCGAGACGTGAGGTATTGCGCGCGCTCTGCAGCGTTGGGGTTGTCATAGCTGTAGTCGGACGACTGGACCGAAGGACTGGACAATTCGATAAAGGTGTTTGGGTTGTCGAAAAGGCCCTCTCCCACGGCAGAGTTGACGATCCACCTGGAGGCATCGTACGGCGTGTAGTTGGCGGCGGCGAGGCTGCTCAGGGAGTCCAGGGGACCAATGCCCGAAGTCATCAGGAGACCAGGCGAAACCAGCGCGCCCGCGCTGAGAATGACCCTGCCACCCTGCACCAGCGATATGGTGATTTCCGAGCCGTTGACCATGGCAGTGACGCCACTGGCAACACCGCCGACCTGGTTGATGTACTTTACGCGAACGCCTGTCTGTATTTCAAAGTTCTCTCTCGCTCGAGCAGTCTGCAGATATGTCCTGACTGGCCCGCCTCGCTGGCCCTCGATGTAGTCCCACTCGGCGCGTCCAAACACGTTGTTCTTATTGTTCGGCGCGCTGTTGATGGAAATGTCGGAGAAGTTGGCAGCGTGGACGATCCATTCCTTGGTAGCGTCATAGGCACTCTCATGGTAGAACAAGCCATCCATAGAATAGTTTGTCACGGGCGATATTCTGCTGAGTAGTCTCTGGGTGGCTGCTTGCATGTCCTGGCTCTGCCAACCGGATGGATGGAAATTATCCCAGTCGGAGTCCGGAGGCTGAAAGAAGAGCCCGGCGTTGATAGCACTGTTGCCACCAACAGTGCAAGCCTGGTAGCCGTTCACAACGTCGGAAGGGCAGAGTAATGGGGAGGGCCCCGAGAAAATGCTGCTATCTATACTCGGGCCAGTCAGTATTTGTTGAGGGGGGTTGGTTGGAAAGACGTGCAACGTACACAAGCCAGGAACGTCGACTCTGGAGAGATCGGTGCCCTCCAACCAGTCTGGTCTTTCCGTGCCGCCGGTGATGCCGTAGGATAGGCCGCCTACTTCCAGGACCAGCGTACGTTTTCCCTGCTCACTTAGCCGGTCGGCTACGACGAGACCGGCAGTGCCAGCTCCCACAATGATGGCATCCCATTGAACTAAGGACCAGTTGCCCGGGCAGGAAGCTGTGCCGGGGCCGGCCAGAGCCACGGCGCTAAGAAGCATGACGATGGGGCTGCAAGACTTCATGGTATCTGCTTGGAGGTGATGGTGTAAGAATGGGCTTCGCCTGCACGGGGGAGCAGCGGTTTAAGTATTATAACTATCCCCTGGTCTCCGGTCTGCCGCAGGAACGGTTGCGAGATGCAATTTATCTGTATGACCTTGGCCGTTCTTCTCGGTCACTCATCGCACCGCCGGTACAGGTAGACATGAACTCTGCTGGTCTCACCTCGTACCGCCAGCAACGTGGGCCTCGAGAATGACCGAACATGCTTGCCAGGTGGGTTTGGATCTTCAGCGCAAACCCACCTAGCGCCTCGTATCTGAGAACCATGCCCCGGCCAGGGCCGTAACTCACCAGCTCGGTCAAGATCGTCGTCATTGGGTCTTTTGTGAGAGAAGAGAGGTGATTGAGGCTGCTATTATTAGTGAAATGCAATAAGACTTCATGTCCACACACCCATGTGCCTGCTCCACAAGGCTGATCCTGTTGGGCTAGGATCTATGACCACTGTCGACCACACGAGGTACTGGCCGAAATAGTCGGCTCTCATGAAGTACTTGGTAGAAAAGAACGGCAAGAAGGCGGAAAAGTCGGGCCCAAGCCAGCTAGCTGTTTGCCTCGAGATTCTCGCACTCTTCCGAGTCGCTGAGTTGTCAGCGGTGGTGTCACCCGCTGAGACAGTCCCTAGGGCTGCTGGGTAGCACAACTGAGTTCCATAACTATACACTCCCGAGGTCTGGGCTCCAGCGGCCAATATGTAAGGTACTCGGTAGCGCGTTCGTGCACCGTCCCTTGCATGAGAATGATGAGATGAAATTGAGCGGATGGATATGCTTGCGACCCGTGGAGTAAGGTCTCGACTCTCTACACAGTACTTCGTATCATCAACAAAGGCCACGTACATGGTACACGGTACACCATGCCATTAAGCATCCGAGTCATGCCAAGACATGTGTTCTGCCATTGCATTGCCTCATTTTGAGAGAGGGTTGGCCCTGGGTGCGTTGGAGTAGTGTCGTTCGTAGTTGAAGTCAAAGGAGATGCGGTAAATAATGGGACAAGAGTCCGCCGTTATAAGTTAGTTAGTTACCAAAGTATCAACTCACGTGAATCAATGTTGGGTTGAGAAAAGCTGGGCGCCGTGGTGGTACGTACCAACCTTGTCGCCCACTTTACACAGTACTTGGTACGGAGTATGGAGGGAGGTCTCTAAAATATGGGCCGCAAAGCTTCCTTCATGTGGCGCTAACCTCCCCCTGTCGGCACTGTCGTCGCAATCTTTGACCGATAAGCTCCGAAATTTTTCTCGGTCAATTGGAGAAGTTCATCTCGTGAGCTCCGACGAAGCGCTGTCAGCATACGAGTTTGCGTAGCTTCACAAGTCCACTCCAGTCCACTCCGGTCCGGTCATCAGCCCTTCAGCCCCTCCTTCTCTTCGCCGTGCAACGCAATTTGCCAGTGACGGTTAGACCTGCTATCGCAAGTCTGTTCTTCTTCTTCTTCCCTTTCACAGTCTGTTAGTCGTCCCGCGACAGCCAAATAATTCACCATGTCACCGAGCATGGGCGGCAAAGAGAAGGAGTCCAACGTGGCGCGACTCCTCGGGTCCGGTAAGCTGCATACCCTCTTACCGAATGGACATGACTAACAGATATACGCAGGATCTGCTGGTATCTCGGAGCTGATGGTCTTCCATCCTGTATGTTGACCAGGAGACCGACCCGATTCACCCACCCGGCCAACTGACCAAACATCCTACAGGTGGACACGATTGCGAAGCGATTGATGAGCAACCAGACCAAAGTACGCCTGACCGGCCCCAACAAATCCGCGTAGAGTGCAATGGTTGACGAAAGGCGCTAGATCTCGGGCATCACAGAGTTGAAGCAGGTCGTGTTCAAGGATAAGGCAAATGCCACCGTTGGCCGGAAGTTCTTGTCTTTATTCCCCGGTCTGGGATACGCTGCTGGATACAAGGTAAGCATGAGTGCCTTGCTGAACGCGCTGGGAGCAGCTTGCTAAAAGGGAAACAGGTCCTGCAAAGGATATACAAGTACGGAGGTCAGCCCATCGCCAGAGACTACTTGACCCTCCACTACGGCAAGGACTTCGAGTCCGCCTTTGGAAAGAAGACGGGCAAGGCCATCTTGGCCTCAACCGCAGGCAGTCTGATTGGCATCGGTGAGATCGTGCTGCTTCCCCTGGACGTCCTGAAGATCAAGCGCCAAACAAACCCCGAGGCCTTCCGCGGCCGTGGCGTCATGAAGATCATTGCCGATGAGGGATTCGGCCTGTACCGCGGTTGGGGCTGGACCGCAGCTCGAAACGCCCCTGGATCATTCGCCCTCTTCGGTGGTTCGGCCTTCACCAAGGAGTACGTCTTCGCCCTGGACGATTACAACAAGGCCTCGTGGTTCCAGAACTTTGTCGCGTCCATTGCCGGTGCCTCGGCATCTCTGCTCGTCTCTGCGCCTCTCGATGTCATCAAGACCCGTATCCAGAACCGAAACTTTGAGAACCCCGAGAGTGGCTTCAAGATCCTGTCCAACATGGCCAAGCACGAGGGCATGGGCAGCTTCTTCAAGGGGCTGGTGCCCAAGTTGCTCATGACTGGCCCCAAGCTCGTCTTTTCTTTCTGGCTTGCCCAGACCCTCATTCCCGCCTTTGACGTCATGCTGAAGAAATAAATACGCAGCTTGGCTGGTAATGTTGCAACGACGTGTTTTGATATGAAAAAAGACAAGAGTGACGACACGTCATGTGTAAATCTACGATTCGGCGTTGGACGGAAAAAGTCTTTCTGCGAGCAGCCAGGGTAGATAAGAGTCTCGCAGTGCGCTGCCGGTCGAAGGGGTATAGAACAGACTCAACTCTACCAAGGCGTATTGTCTATATATATATATATATATATATATAACCATCTAATTGGGATTCACTGAAATTTGTCATCCATCATGATCTTGTGTAAATAACTCAAAGTTGACCTTTCGAGAAAGCTCTCATACGGCCATGAACAAACCTCTCGTCCTGCCCTCTGAACCTGGGGCGGCGTGTCGATACGACTTTACACCAGGACGACCGGCCCTGGAAACCCCCACCGAGTTGGTTGTACGCGCTGTGAAACCGCGTTTCATTGTCGGCAAAGTTCCCAATGAAGAGGATCGGGACCCTGGTCGTGATATTGCTGCCGGGTTCCGAGGACTACCTTTTAGGCCTTGCCTGTCTTTCAAGGCGTTCGAGTTTGTCGAGCCCCTCTTGGCACCCCAGTGAACCTGCTAAGGCGTAAAGCTCCTCGATAACTATATTTCTGAATAGACACTCGGGCATTGTCACTGACAGGGATCCCTTCATAGCGCTCAATGGGCCTGCTCGGCGTCCTGGGAGAATGTGATGTGCTCGGGCGAAGATGGCGGCGTCTCCTCGGCTGGACAGAAGTTGCAACTTCCGGGACGGAAACTGTGAGCCAGGCGGTGGTAGCCTGGTAACGTTAGGTAGTAGCCCGTGTTTCCTCTGAGATGACTGAGGGGTATAAACACGGCTCGCGGGAGAAGAAAAACTCGGACATGTTTCTCGAAACAAGTCGAAAGAGATTATATACCAACGCCGTGATGTACGTATGATAGACGTTGGCGTAATGAAGCCGCGTTAGTCCTGTTGGCGTGCGTTGGGATGAGGACAGGGTTGCGCCCAGTAGCTAACCGGTTCCAAATACGGACGGAGTGGAATCCCATAATGCACATTTGGAAGACCCGGCCACCTGGCAATGTCTGAAGCAGGCCGTCGTGATCTTGTGAAAACCATCGGATTCGTTCACATGATCGTTGTAGGACCCGTCGTTGTAGTCAATATTGCCTAAAGTTTCCAAGTGGTTAGCACATCCATCTCTGCTACCAGAGACAGTTTCTTAGGCAGGCCTAAGAAATCACCATCACCGGTCAATTTGCAGCCTCTTGACGTGATCCAGGGAACAGGGTAGCAAAGGCTTCGCCCAGTCCAGTCGCACAACTAGCTGCACCCCCCCACAATACTCGACCTTGTCATACCCGGCCTTCCTCAAGTTGTCTAGCACGACGCGCGCATGAGCTGACGTGTCGATGTGATTGATGCAGAAGGCCCGGAGCCACGCTGATGAGGTACGAATCTCACTATCTCTAACATGTATCAATCAGCCCTAGCAAAAGCATCGTAGACTGCTCCGAGATACCGGTAGGCATCTACGACCGGACCGTCTTGTGCATCCAGCTCGTACCTCTTCCATACGAGTAGGTACGCATACTGAAATTCAAACCAATACCACCCCCACCAGGCTCCGGGTACAGTCAGCCTTCAAGGGTCAAGTTCCCACGTCGGTACCACAGATCATCTTACGCCAGGGCTGGGAGAAACAGGCCCTTCCTAGTCTTCAAGGGGTTTGGCTTTTGGGCGGATGACGGCTAACATCACCCGTTCTTCTTCGGAAGGGTCTTGGCAGTCCAGAGAGGCCCGTTGAAATGTTTTAGTATAAGCATGTTCTAAACCCCAGGCAGCAGGGTTAAATGCAACAAGTCTTGGGTAATCTTACCTCCCCTCGGGGCACTCGTGGCACTACAGATCTCCACTGGGGTTGATACTGGTCCATTGGGAGACTTTGCTTTGAAAATGTATGTCGTTGATCGGTGGTTGAGACAAAAAACCTTGAACACGGTAGGTAATAGAGATAAAACAGTGTGGCGAGCCCAGCGAGTCCTGGTAACTAGTGCCCACTGTCTTCTTCGACGCGAGTTCAAAAAATCTATAAAATAGACCTTTTCCAGAGCCTGCATAGCCCTACCTAACAAATGATTGCTTCGTTATGATCCAGGGCGAACTCGCCACATGGTAAACTCAGTAGATGATTTCGAAAGGCGAAAAGGCTGACAAACTTATACACCGGCAAGTTACGGCACAGTTCCAGTCCAAAGTCGATCGCGAAGGGGGCCAGTGATAAACAGGCTCATTGTTGGTTAAGATGCCAACGACTATTGGGTGCAACGATTTGCCGCTGTGCGATTTCTCAGCTACATTGCAACCGCTTCGTTGTTGGTACTGTGTTAACAAGCTGTGGTATCCTCGCCGAAGTCAATGTTTTATTACTCCGTACTCATACCTACGTTTCTCGGATTTGGGTACATACCTGCCATACTTAGATTTCAGTAGGATAACAAACGATCTATATACCGAAGTGATACTACAGCTGCCCAAACCATGGAGATTCGCACGACTTGCCGATTTGTTGGCGCGATTTCCCTGGCCGTATGTCAGCCAGCTCCTCGACCTCGGGAATAACTGGCGGTTTGTCTTGCCGTGCTATCTACCCAACGTGTTGGGGCCACGAAAGTGGAAATCACATCGGTTTGTCGCCAAACTCTAGTCGCACTCACATCCCCCGATGAAGCAACAGCGATAGACTGCGCATGACCCTCGATCGTTGCTGTTTGATGTTGGCCGTAAAGCAGCTTCAGCTCACGTAGCGACTATCGCCACGACTGTCTACTGTCTGGGTATAGGATAGAAAAGCTTCCTTGTCAAGCTCAAACGCCTCCCAATGCAAAGTGACACTCGGCCAGAGGCCTGAGTGAGCCCGACCATCCAAACGCCGCCATGCAACGTATAGTTCACTGCCAAAAGCCATTTCGGCAAGCACAACCAATTAGTAATCTCGCCAAACCCCGACCAAATCATCGAGCCTGCTGACTTGACCAAGAAGTCTGGTCTCAATGTCGAGGAACTCCTGGTATTCGTTGTATATGTCGCCTCGCAGCTTTTCTTGCTCCATGCCCTGGACGTCCTTTCTTTGTACTACCGACAAGACATTCTTCTTCTTTTGGCGCTCGACCTCTAGTCGCTGCAAATGCCGGACCATCGCTTTGTAGGTGTGATCGAGTACTCGAGTCAGTGTACGCTGTTCGTCGAAGAACCAGAGGAAGAGAGTTCTGGCCGCTGTGCGGTTGTTGTCTCGTGGCACCTCCTGGACATCGAGATAGCCCTGAAGCTCCATCTCAACCATCTTTATATGTACGTCTCCCTTCTTCATTAGGGCTAGGGTTGGCAGGGTTTTGTCATCAAGTTTGCCTTTGGCACGTAGGATTTTGACGAGACGTAACCCTTCTCTGCCAAAGATGTCCTCGATCAGCGTATCGAGCTCCATCAGTTTGAGTCTTTCCATCAACACCTCGAGATCAATCGTCCATTCACCCTGGTCGCGTGTGCCGCAATGCCGGACAAATGGCAGACCGGCTTCCGCCAGCACGAGGAGGTGTTGGCGCATTTGCTGCATGCGGTCGGCCTTGGTCGCAACCTTTTCGGCGAATTTCACCTTGGTTTCTCTCGAGCCGTTCTGAGCTGACGTGATTTGGGTCTCACCATCGTGTGCCCCGTTGGTATGGAAACCGTTTGACATGCTACCACCAGCATGTCCGTCATCGTCATCTTCCTCGTCTTCCTCGTCAGAGACGGTTCCCTCTGCCCCTTCTTGTTCTTCAGGGTCAGCGGACGGAGGGTGTATCTGTATCTTTTCTGCACTGTTGACATTGATGTCGCCGGCCTCGTACTTTCCCAAGCCAGCCGAGACATCGACGGATGGCCTCAAGTGCTCAAAAATGTCAACTGTGGTGACAGTGGGAGGGCTGAGCGGGTCATAACCACTGTCACCAGCGGGATATTGGCAGTATGCTATTTTCTTGCTCAAAGCTGCCAGCATAGCACCATAAACCTGAGCCGTGGTATGTCCGATGAGGTCGTCGGCATACTGACACAACTTCTGGTTGCGTAGTTCTACCAGACATTTGTCGTAATTGACTCGGAGAATGGCGTTCTAGATCAAGGCGTGTTAGCGACCGTATGCTGAACGATGAAGCAGGGAACGTCTGCTAGATCAACCCACTTTGAGCGCATCATTCCCATCAATGTTGTTGCTGTAAGGCCCAGAGTAGCCATTGGAACTGCCACCGTTCGCGAGTTTGCGGCGTTTCGCGCCGGCACCGTAGAAATACTCATGCTCCAGCTCATGTTTCAAGGATTTGCTCTCGTCCTGGATATCCCGCAGTGTTGACTCGACCAGGTTCTCGTATTCAGTCTTTTGTTTCGAGCCGCGGATGCCGCTGGTATAAGACTTCATGAGATCTTTCTCGATTTCGGCTCGGATGTCTTGAGGCGACTGAAGCATCCTTAGGCTCAGAGGTTCTAGTATGCCCAGGGCAACAAGGTATGCTACGGTATCCATGACAGTACGATTAGAAGTTTCGGTGTCGTCCCCACCTAGTACCGAAGGCTTGGATGATGTGCCATTAGTATGGTTGATACTAATGGAACCATCTGCCGTGTGTTTCGTTTTGATGTAGTGCTCCTGGACTGCGTCAAGAATCTCGGAGACCCTCATATGACCGCAGCGCATGACATGGTGGACCACGATCTTGGCATCCTCGCCGTAAGTGCGATGTATACAGTCGAGAATCTTGCCGTTGCGGACAAGATTGTAGGCGAATTTGGGATTCGCATCATAGTGGGCAACCGAAGATTCGGCGTCGGTGTGGTGGAATATGAGATTTTGCTGAATCAGAATGACGAGACCATGGCGGATCAGCTTCGGGTTCATGGACGTAAGGTGCCGGAGTTGGGCAATATTGGATCGGCCTTTGGAGAGTAAGAGTTCGAAGATACGCTGCGCAAGAAAAAATCGCAACGATTAGCTTGCTTCCTTGCGACGCGAGCCGAGCAGTACTGTTGTCAAATGAGCGCGAGGCATACCGAGGGTAGCTGGCCGTAGAGCTCCCGAATCAGCAGAACGCAGAGTTCCGCCGCATTTTTGGTCTGACAGAAACAAGTCAATAGCTGCAATATATTCCAGACCACAGAATGTGATCCCCATGCCGGGAGGGTGCGCAATGGATCTCGAAGGCGTTGGGGCCTTGACTCACCACTAACATGACTGTAAGACAGCTGCAGTACCCAGAAGTTGAGCTGCGATTGCGAACGACGAGAAAATGGGATGTCTAAAGCGAGTAAGGATGGATGAACAGTGATGATGGGTTCGTCAACTGGCTTCTAGAGATCCTCTCACGAACTCTAGAGCCACAATTGCTACCGTAGAGTCATTGAAGGTGACGGGGAGTATTCTACTTGGATGTGCGCAGACAAATGGATTGTTCCTAGACTCTGCGACCACTCTGCTGCAAAAAATTGTCCTTGGGCGGTGCAGCAGTATGGCGGGGGACGGACCGGGGGACAACGCATGACTCTTAGCGACCCTCAGCCTTACCTACATGTGGATTGGTTTACTTGATTACTTGCATTTATGCAATACTTGTGATACTGGCTGGCTTCAGATATCGGCATGCTGCGAATGACATGACACGCTGCTTAGAAAAGCGGTATGGTTTACGGTCTCTGGCAGATTGAAAGGAACCGTGATATCCAACGTCTGTAACTAATATTGAATATATGCACACTATCATCGTTGTCATGAGCACTTGAAGAATACCCCGGTCTTTTGCAAGGCATGTTGTACTTTACGAAGTACGGAGTACGGAGTACACAGGGAGAACCTTTGGCTGGGGGTCAAATATGCGTTTACCAATCCACGAATCAGGTGCGACCTGATTCGCAGGCAGGGTAACTACTTGGCGTGGCTCGAGCTCCACTTGCAGCCTCCAAGGTACTGCGCAAGGCGAAGCTCAAGCCCGAAAATCTACCGCCTGGACTCTTTGAGGTTGAGCAATTTCATCGCAGCAGTTCCCGACCGAGCATTGAACCCGCCGTGCCATCCCATCGTCAATTGCCGACGAACAACAACTTCGCCCCTCAAAATGTTCTCCAGAGCGGCTCTCTCAAGAGGTGCCCAGCTGGCAGCCCGTCGGCAAGCTTGCTCCAAGCTTGGTCAGCGACGTGGCTACGCCGCTGCCGCCTCGTCGTCGTCCGCTCCCTCGTCCTTCACCTACGAGACCACCGAAGTGGCCGGCGTCAAGCTCGCTGCACGCGACTCGCATGGCCCGACTACCAAGCTCGCCATCGTGGTAAAGGCTGGAACACGATACCAGCCTGCCCCGGGTCTGACTGTCGGTCTGGAGGAATTCGCCTTCAAGGCATGTTTACATCACCAACTGCTTCGATCGGCCACTGGCGTGAGCTAATTAGCTACATTTCGCGCAGAACACCCACAAGCGATCCGCACTCCGCATAACCCGAGAAGCTGAGCTCCTCGGAGGCCAATTGGTTGCATACCACACCCGCGAGGCCCTTGTGCTCGAGGCCCGATTCCTGCGCAACGACATCCCTTACTTTGCTGAACTGCTGGCCGAGGTTATCTCGCAAACCCGATACACCAGTGAGTATTTTTTCGAAAGGGCAATTTCGTCGGGGGAAAGGACGCTGATTTTTATGGTTCGCAGCCTTCGAGTTCCAGGAGGATGTCGAGCGCGTTCTGCACCTGAAACAACAAAAGCTGTACGGTGATGTTTCGGCCCTCGCCCTCGACGCTGTCCACTCGGTTGCCTTCCACAGCGGTCTCGGTGCCCCCTTATACCCTGCGCCCACGACGCCCTTAAAGGGCTACCTAGATGAGAACGCCGTCGCCGCCTTCTCCGAGGTCGCTTTCGTCAAATCCAACATCGCTCTGGTTGGTGATGGTACCAGCGCCTCAACCCTCTCTAAGTGGACCGAGCAGTTCTTCAAGGACGTTCCTGCATCTCCCTCGGGCTCATCGACCCTGAACAGCAAGGCCACCACTTACTTTGGCGGTGAGCAGCGCCTGGCGCACACTGCCGGCAACTCCATTGCCATTGCCTTCCCCGGTTCAAGTTTCGGTACCTTCAAGCCTGAGATCGCAGTTCTGGCTGCCCTGCTCGGCGGTCAGCCCAGTGTGAAGTGGGCCCCTGGCTTCACCGTGCTCTCCAAGGCCACTGCTTCTTCCCCTGGCACCACGGCCTCGGCTACTAACCTCGGCTACTCTGATGCTGGTCTCCTTACTATTCAGATTACGGGTTCTGCTTCTTCAGTTCGTGCCACTTCCCAAGAGGCCGTCAAGGCGCTCAAGAGTATCGCAGAGGGTGGTGCTAGCAAGGAGGACTTGACCAAGGCTATTGCCAAGGCCAAGTTCGATGCTCTTTTGTCGAGCGAGTCTGGTGTATCGACGATTCTCTCTGCTGGATCCGGCATCGTCCACAATGGCAAGCCCTTCCAGGTTGCCGAGACGGCGCAGACTTTTGAGGCCGTCACTGCTGACAAGTTGAAGACTGTAAGTGATGCTATGTTGACGAGTTCTATTGATGCACTGCTGACCACGAAAACAGGCTGCCAAGGCTCTACTTGACGGCAAGGCTTCCATCGCTGCCGTTGGTGACCTGCACGTATTACCTTTTGCTGAGGAGCTTGGCCTCAAGGTGTAGACAGGAAAAGGGGGAAATGACGTGTACCACCAATCCAGCCACTGCTGTAAAGTCGACGTTAGTCTGTGCATATAGTAAATCCCTTAGAGTTTTCTGATATTCTGATGGTAGACTTGTAGAAGTGAAACACATACACCAGATTAGCATTGAGAATGAGGGATATACTTGTCAAATCCTATAATGTTACATGCATTAACCTGGAGTTAGCTCAATTGAACTTGGAAAGTTCGACCGCTGAGTAGTGGTTTAAGTCGACGGTACGGATAGTTACTCCATAGTTAATGGTCGGTTCGCATGCTGTTTGCTTCTTGAGCGCCAAGACCTGCGTCACGTGACTGCAATTGGTCGGCTTTAGAGGCGGGTGGAATTTCCTGAGCAGCTCCAGAGTCTCGGAGGTCTTCGTCACCTACGTCGAAAGCTACAACTACCAAACCACATATCCCATCAACCCCCCTTGCGACCGTCAAAATGGTGTTCGCGTGGAAATCCGCTGGTCTCACGTAAGTCAATTGGGCGACCACTCGACATGTCTAGGTTGATAGAGCCTTTCGGGCAACCGACTGACCAAACTCTTCCGACAGCTACAACCGCTACCTGGCCGTCGCCTCCCGTGTTGTGCGCCGCAGCCTGAAAGAGGAAAAGAGACTCATTGCCGAGCGACGAGGCGAGTCGGACCTGCGATTCGCAAAGTGGTCGGTGAGTTGACAGGGTCTGAGGCGGAGGGGGCTCAGTTCAGCCGTGGGATTGAGAGAAATGTTATGCTAACGGGATCATCCCTCATGCAGAACGGCAAGATGGGCGACGTCAAGAACCTGGCCGAGGCCAACCAGGCCGCCACTGTCGAGAGCGCCTCCGCTGGTTCCTCCTAAACGGAAGACAAGAAATGAAAGGAACCGTGGGGAAGGTACGGTGACATTGGACTGGGGAGAGGGATGAGAACCGGGCGTTGCGCTGATGCATCAACAACCCTTGTACAGCTGTATTAAAACATGCATCTTTTTCCCCCGCAGAAAGCATCGGCGAGAGGCTCGTCTCTCTGTATCCATGCCGCTGTTGGAATGATTCTGCGCCAGTGTAGTGTTGTCAGCAAATGTGTACAGCGGTGGCCGTCATAGTGAGGTCCCGCCGCACCTGCTCTACGGAGCACCTTGCCTACAACTAAGTTAGTTGACCACCTACCCTCCTAACCCTCCTACCCTCCTTACCACGTAACTACAGTACTTGAGCAACGCTACCGAAGCTCCGTACCCAACCTAAATTAAAGAAGCCTTGGGCATCCACTTCACCTGCCAAAACTCCCACTCCGTCTCATGCACGTCCAGAGTCCAATTGTTGAACCCGCCATTTGTTCTCTTGAAATCTTGGAGGCACAAGCATGGATGCAAGCATCCAGCTGCCATTGACCTCGAAACCGCATAACTAGGAAGTAGACTGGTATTCGGCAGAGGCTATAGCTCGTCGCGAAAGAAAGTCGGAACATTGGCGCAACCTTGCTCTATCTATCACACGGTGTTTCCACATTGTTTGCCCTGCTAGCCCGTGCGGTCAACATCCCTTCTCTCATTTGCGGGACGACCGAAGCCCGATCCATCTTGTGTCATCCAAGGTTGCTTTTCCATTGTTCGTTCCACACTTTCTCTGTTACTGCAGTTAACTACGGATAGTTAGTTGGCGGAACCCCGATCTATTTCCACATCCGGGATCGCGCCCATTTACCCACAATCTCTCAGGTCGACTAGAAAATCACGGCTCAGCCGGCCGAGACGTCGAGATGGACGGGCCTCCGCTACCGCCTCCGCCGAGCATAACGCACCCGGGCATCATGGCTATAGACATCACCGAGAGGTTCGCGGCGGCCGTCAAAAGTAGATCCCACAAACATTCTTGAAATCCCCATTGCTGTCTGCTGACCGCATTTCAGCACTGTCCCCAGGCCAAATCGTCAAAGATGGTCACTTTACGCTTTTCGAGTCGGTTTCGGCTCTCGAGGTGAGCTATTGCAGTCTCAACCCGGCGGGCGTATTCCAATTTCCTGCATGTCGGGACTAACTGGTTAGCAGATCATGGATCCCAAAATGGACAGTGGCTGTCTTGCGCCGGGAGAGTCCCTGGACGAGGAGTATGACGTGACACGTGACCTCCTCCCGGAAGAAGTGCTTGGTATCATTGACCAGTTGCTCTGTCTCGAGGTACCGTGTGCACAGATGAACACCAAAATTCATACTGACCTCCGAATAGATGGCTTGGCATCTCGGCTACCCTCTGTCCCAGACGCTGCTCACGAGTGTATACGTGGAGGCGCTCCTGCAGCCACACCCCGCAAACTTGAGCGACGCTCATTTCATCCGCGACCCAACTGCTCAAGCCAAGCAGCCCAAGCTCTTGTTTGTGCTTCGAGCCTATTGTATTGGGGTGCTAAAGGCTTGTTACCTAGTTAACGAGGTGGTGAAGGATGAGCTGTACTACGAGGCTAGTATGACCAGCTCTGCTCCGACGTGTCTTTACTGACGTGCCACAGGAGGAAGACTTTGTCACCAGCACGTATGACCGTGATCTGTTGTCTGATGCGCCTTTAAAAGAGGTTCTTTCCGTTCTTCAAACGGCCCGAGAGGATCTTCGGGCGATGAGCAACGGCGTCCCCAAAGATATCTCGACCGCTTTGGATATCCGCTTGGAGCTCCGGATGGCTTTCCTGAGAGCTATGGAGATCTATCCTCTGAAGAAATCGAACCCAGACTCATTGAAGATGCCGTGGATCCAGATGAACGGACTCATAGACCACATCAAGCAACAGCATGCTGGTGCGAAGAACGTCCCGGAAGCTTTCAGCACCAAACTTCAGCGGCGTCTGGCGAGTACCATGCCTCCACGGCCCATAGTGCAGCCCAGTTTCGAGGACACGTACACCCACTTCAAGCAAATGTTTCAGGACGGGCATGACATAACGGATGTGCTGAAGTATGCTGACCCCCAGAGCCTTCTGGTGAGTAGTGGCCGCATAACCCAAGCTTAAAAATCTCCGCTAACAGCGCGCAGACGTTCGTGTCTACGTTTCAGGCACGAAAACCACAACCACTGGTTTTCATTCGAACCATGATGCAGGGACTTCTTTTTAAAGACATGATCGTCTTGGGCCATTACAGCATCCGACGGATTCTCGACGACGATCTGTCCATTGTTGTGCTGCCAAGTGCACCTCAGTTGGACCGTTCGATCGACAGCATCGAGGTGCCGACGGACCCACGCCATCAGGTTGCCGCGCAGATGGAGATTTTCCGGCAGCGCGTAGCCGAGTGCTATCTTGACGTCTTTCGCATATTCTGCCAAAACAGATGCAGAGTCAGACGTACTTTGTGCCATAGCATCCAGGAGTGGGACATGCTACAGGCCGACGTCGAGGAGATAGACGGCCTCCTACAAGTGTGTTTAGAAGAACAACCACACACGACTTCAATTGGCCAGATTGGCTACTCATTACCACTGTCTTCATGGGCATATCTATACAAACTGCGTCAAATGGAGTGGATCGTTCAGCTCGGCTTCGAGCTGGCCATCTACCAGCCTGACGAGTTGGCCGGCATGTACTGGTACTTGAACTACCTAGCCAAGACACGGGCACAACATGGAGATCGCATCAAGACGTTTGTGTTGCGAGATATCAGCACAGCTCAACGACTCAAGAATTACACACAGCAGAAAGACAGGAGCTTCACTCGCTCGACCGCCTACATTCGTGTCACCATGCTCGATGCAGCCTGTACCTGGGAGTTCGCCGATGGTTTGTGCTGCCTGTACACTGCCATGGAGCGCCTGAACCTCCTAAAAACCTCTGAGCGGCCATATAGCAACGACCTCCTGCGGTACGAGATTCGCATGAAACCGTTCATGAACATCGGCCTTCCGCAGTTGCCATCCTTCGAAGACTTTACCAAAGCTACAGCTCAGCCCGAGACGTCGATTTCGGAGCTTCTCACATACGCCGAGAATGCTGTTGGCGGCGCCAAGAAGGGATACGAAGCACTCAGCAAGATGAATGATTTGCAGACGTTCTCGATTGGGTGTCATGATCGCTGGCTTCAGAACATCAAGAGCTGCCAGAAGTCGGCCATCTTTGCTGGTATCGCTATCACGACTCTGCAAAACGCAATTGTAACGGCAGGACCAGAAGATACTGATTTCCGGCAGAAACTGACAGTCGAACTACCGGAGCCTGGAAAGGGGTATCATGATTGGTGGGTTGTGCCCAAGCTAGTTCCTATTGCCTGATGCTATGCAAAAATCAACATCGTGCTGTTGGTGCTTGCGGAATATGCGTCAAGTCCTATAGAGGAAGTGTCCGAATGCCGCGGGGGCATAAGAGATACTTCAAGTATATCCAGGACTGCGCGTTTCCGGGCCAATGTCAGTCAGTACGTCTGATACACGGGCAGCTTTATGAACACAGATCAAATCGTGGCTTGTGGAACCTCCCTCTCTACGGTATACCGCTACATAGCATGTCTTCCTGGCTTCTTTAAACGGGCCGCGCAGCGTTCTCTTTATATGACACAGCAAGTCATTATGCCTTGGGTGCCCTAACGGCGGCGACGCTTCGCATCCGTACAGTCTGCTCGTAGAGTAGGTCCTTGAAGGCAAACAAGAACGCAGCGGTGAGAACACTTTGGGTAACCTTAGGCGCAATACCTACGGGAATCATGTCAGCATTCGAAGCTTGGGAAGTAGAGAATGTGATATCAGCAGCCTATACGCACCTTTATACAGGCCCTTGTACCCTTCTTCTCGAATGACGCGGCTCATTGCCGCACCCATGCCCTCCCTCTTCTCGCCGTTGTTGGCGACGTGCATACGGCTCTTGACGGTGATATACGGGTATGTGATGCTAGTTGCGAACAGCTTTCCCAACGCGCCCATAAGAAAGGCCATGCCGGGGGTGATGTTGGTCTTGTTCCGCCTCTCCCACGAGTTCTTCATCTGCTCAAACAGCGTGTACTGCAGGATAGGGTTCATGACCAGCACCAGCGCGGGCACGACGCCACGGAACAGCGCCTGAGGGCCTTCCTCTCTCAAGAGGGCCAGCAGGGTCCCGATGGTGCTCGGGTTCCGCTTCTTGGCGGCGCCCGGCTCGCCAGCGCCCCGGGACTCGTCGAGTGACTGCTTGCGCGTCGTCATACGCGTGTTGATGACCCAGATCGGGTTGGTGAGGATGACGGTGGCGCTGCCGGCGATGGCGCCCGCGATCATGGACTCGACGGTGGTGAGCTTCTTGGAGGCGCGGCCGGCCTGGAGCGCAGCAGTTTCGAAGAAGGCGCGCGTGTACTCGTACCAGTAGTAATATACGAAGTTGGTCACGCTGATGCCGAAGACGGCGCTGTCGAGGCCAGCGTAGAGGCCCGACACGCCCTCGCGCGCGATGATGGAGCGAATGGCGGAGAGGAAGGTGGTCTCGGCGCGGGAGGATTCAACTTGGGCGCGGGTCGACAGAGTAATCAAGGGGTAGCTGTTGCGCGGTCGAGCGTCAGTCGGGCTACGGTATATCTCTCGATGAAGAGCAGACCTACGTCAGAATCATGGACAGGACGCCGCCGCCCGCGCCAGCCAGGGCGTGCGCGACGTTGTCATTCTGGGGGATAACAGGCTTGGAGGCAACTGGTGCCATGGTGCAAGAAGAGAGAATTTGTTGGAGGAGTAAGGCGATGGGTCTTGCGTGACGACTTGTTGAGCGAATACGCCCGAGGACTAAGTACCTGTTGCTACTACTTACGAAAAGCAATCACATAGGAAGAAGTTGTGCGAATCGAAGCCTTGGACAAGTCTGAACGGAGCTGGGGCCGAGGCAGCCCGAGGTTACAAGTCACACCTACCTAACTACGGCTAACTAACTACTGCCTGGCTAGGGGTTCTCTTTCACGGGATGGCGCATTGCATCACTGGCAACTGCACAGTGCATTCGCTCATGCCGATTGGGACCCCTGTCCCCCGCATCCCGCTTTTCCTGCCCCTAACATCTAACATGTGGCTCTTTCACATGCTTCGAGCGGTGGAAAGGCAAGCCACTCTTCATTCTGAGCTCATTAGCCGCATCGGGCGCAAGAGGAGAATTCCGTCTACGGCTCCGCTCATCTCATGTTTGTGCATCATCTCAACATGGAATCGCTCGTGATTTGACATCGCAGAAGCCGGATGGCTTGCGTTCCTCAGAGGTGAGTGCTAATAAGGGCGTCTGTCGCCAAGTGGCAAGCACCTCACGTGATTCCCTACGGATACAAACAAAAATAGATCAGATATCGCCAGAACGGGTGTGGCGCTTATTGTGCGATCCCAAAATAGCATCCATGTTGCCTGCGCTCCCTTCCCTGTTGCCCTGTTGCCAGTTCAACTCAGCCCCCCTCAGCAGAACAAACTGTTTCTACAAGATACATGGACCACGGATTGCTGGTCACACAACAGAACCCACAACTGGACTCAGTTCGCGCCTATATGTGTCTGTACACAATCAAACGACACTATCTCTGTTTACCGACCACCTATTTCTAATAATCTACCCGTTTGGTATTGACCCCACCAACGTGTAGCACAACGGTTAGGCTTTAGCCGTTCAAACTTCAACGTGGTGGACAACTCCAAAGGCCACACACCCTATGGTCACCTGCAGAGGTCAGGATTGAGAGCATCTGGCCCACAATCGTTCTTCATACTCGGCGGCTGAATGTCATAAACAACCTGGATGGCTCTACCCGGGCCTTTTCGCGACCTACGTTACGCGTACAACCTGGACCAGCACTCTCCATTGCAGAGCCTGCTTCAAATGCTCGTGCTAGCGCGAGGGTTCTCCTTATGATATGGCGATGACGGACGCAATGCAGTTGGTAGATCAAGACCAAGCACTGTTAACCCCTAGGGTCACGATAGTATCCCCGAGGCCTGCAGGAAGCCGACCCAGCCTCCCCAATAGACGGGTGACCGAGGGAAACATAGAGGAGGCTTATGTGAGCTTCATTCTCTATTGCAACCCAGGCGTGCCTGTCGAGACAGAGACTGGTACGCTGAGGGAAGCTTTTAGGGCGCCACCGAAAAGCGACGGAAAGACGTTCAGCACCTTTGTGCTCTTCGAGCTCATCTCGCAGCTTCAGGAGAAGAAACTCAAGACGTGGGCCGAGCTGGCATTGAAATTGGGAGTGACGCCTCCCAACCAAGAAAAGGGTCAGAGCTCGCAAAAGATCCAACAGTACGCCGTCAGACTCAAGGTAGTCTCTCCGTGATTCATCTTGCGGTGCTCTTCGGCTAACAGTCACAGCGATGGATGCACTCTATGCATATAGATGTCTTTTTCGAGTACCTGCTGGGAAATTTGCATGCATACTGGACGCAGGTACCAACGGAACTGGATCCAGTCTGTGAAGGTGGTAGAGATGGGGTGCCGGCCGAAGACGACATGGCTCTGAGGGCCTTGTTACCTCATATCAAGCCACGGCGTGGCAGACGGAAAGCGGACGACGACGGGCCAAACAAATCCCCTTCGCAAAGACCGAGGCTAGGATCACCCGGCCAGGGCGGAGGCATGGGTTCTTCACGGCCTGCCGGTCTCGAGCCTTGGACTGCTCACCCGGATGGGCGAGGTGCCTTCCTGTTTCCGCCTGCAGAACATGCGAGATCTGCCGTGATGGCCGGCCCAGACTCAGCCTTCCCATGGCATTCTGATCATTTGCAGACCCCTATGAGTGCTTACCCTCAGTCTGCTATGACTCCGGTTCGTGGACAATTGTGGGCAGACGAACCTCAATCAGCCATTACACCATCAAGAGCAAAGATGCTTGGTCGGAGACACGGTGCGAAGGTAGTGTCCTCGGCTTGGAGGGTTGGGACTTCGGGAACCGCAGGTAAACCGCGCGGCAGACCACCGATGAGCCGAGTCGATGAGGGGAGTCCTCCAGCTCCCAGCGCCTTCGGTCAAGGCATGCTTGACCCGGCTTTGGAGAATCAAAACCCCCAGTCAATTCTTCCCGTCTCCGCACCTGTCCTATCCATGTCACCAGATACCACCATGGCCCCCGAGCCGCCGTCTGTGCCGATAAGCAACCAGCAACCGCTCTCACAGACATCTCGTCCTACCCGCCCTGGGCGACTGTCTCTCCAAGTTCCGGAGCGAGTAGGAGGCTCGGTCAGACTTGCCACACCTCCTCTCCCTGCTGTGATGATCAACGGAGAGGCACAGGTGCTTGACAGCCACGGCTTGCAATTACCAGGTTGTACAAAGTGGAATGTCACAGGCGTACCAATAGCAGTGGATGCTCGACCCGAGACACTCAGTCCGTGTGCAGATCCACCTCCATCGGATCAAGGCTCTTCGAAACCCATGTACGAATCAGGCAATGGAGATACGACCAACTTTACGCAAGTGGAGAGCCTCTTTGTTTCCGAGCTCCTCGTCGCCGATTGGAAAGACGCCGGCGGAAATCGCATCCCGGCCTGCAGTATCGAAGAGGCCACGGCTCTGACGAAACAGCTCATCGAGAACATGGCCAAGCAGGCCCCCACCTCGGAGGCTTTTCTCATTAATATTTCGGCTCTTGTCGGGAGCTGCCTTCTTATGGGCTCTTCGCGCTCGTCAATCACACGTCACGAAGAAGGTCCGGCACATAACAAATATTTGGTGAGCTGGGAGCTGTTGTATGGTTCTCTCCGCGGGGAGTACTCTCTTACTGAGACGGTCGCGCACGAGAGGTGGAAGAAACCCAGCAAGGATGCGGATCCAGCTGCCATCGACGGGGAGGAAACAGGTGATGAGCACTGGAAAAAGAAGTACGAAGACCTTCTTCGAACTACGAGAGAGAACACAAAGGCGAATGCCGAGTCGCTGAAGGAGTCGCTCAAGGAGTCGAGGCAGGGAACTCAGGCTCGCAACTGAAGGAGATATGTTGTGAGGATTTGTCTGCAGCGTAGAGCGGCGATGTGATACCCAATGATGCGTTTGTAGAACGGTTCGAGATTTATTGGTTGATAATGACGAACGCATTACCTACACTGCTCGGACGTGTCCATTCATGCGTTGCTTGTGACGGCTTGTCCTAGCGAGACTCTTGTATACCTGTGTGTACGTATTGATTCTTGTGGGCTGAGGTATCTAGCCTCACAGAACATACTCCGACTAGCTAACGTGCGGTAGAGTCGCGGTACAAGCGAGCTACGCGATCTTAACCGGATTGATCTCTCGCATTCGGGCTTTGACAGAAAAGACTTCCGTCAGTTACGGTGGTGATGCTGTCCCCAAATATATGGGACGAGCACATGCTCCTTCGGTACGGGGGGGGACTCGGAAAGTTTGTCTCTTGAGGCGAGGCGACACGTTCTTCTTGACGCCGGACAAGTGCATTGAGATCTCATTGAATCATGATGTTTAGAATCGGTCGTACGGGTTGTAACACGCACACACACACACACATATACACACCCGTACGACGTAACTACCAGCACCGCTGATTAGCGGTGAAATCAAGAGACCAATCATACGCACATGTAAGATTACGAAAGAGTGCGGGGAAAGAAAAATGGCATAATCCTTGGCCACCCCCTGGGCCCTACCCAGCTTACATGACTAACTACTTACTGTGTACGGATACTACCTACACACTACCGAAGTAGATAGATAAGTTAGTTCGTACGTTACATGTACGTACCGTACCGACTTTCCCATCTTATTAGTTTCGGATGCAGGACGCGCCACTTTTATCGCTACCGTCCTTCCCAAAAGTCCGTCCTGTCGGAGTTGCCGCTTCACACCATTAGAAGTTGTTGTCGAAGCATGCGTGCGGCCTTTCCAGCCTTGGAGTGTTGGCAGCCAGAGTGATCTAAGTAAGCGATTCGCATCCAGGCTGACTTGTTGGCGGGTTGAACCTCACGTTTTGCGGTGGGCTTGTCGGGCGTGTGACCATTCGACTGTCAGGATTCACCGCAGTTCTTGACCCTGTCGCCCGAAATCAAGCCTGACCAAGACTTCTTGGACCCGGCTTGGTTGATCTTGTTTGAACCCATCCTCACTTGGCATCAGCTCAACCCCGACGAAAAGTGGCCCACGAGATGGGTCCCTGCTATGTAAGTACCACGTTATAGTTACTTCGTATCCCTTGGCGATGGCCCAGTTTACCCCATGAAGGCGCTGTGCTGTGGTGTACACAGTAACGTTAAGTGGTCTTCTGTTGCGGGGAGGGGGTGGTGGAGCGGGGCGGCCGAACCTCGCGCGTCAGCCAGCACGCACGCAATCAGCAGCATCCCAAGTGGTAGTTGTTGCAAGTGCTGGCTTGGATACTTGGCTATCCGTACTGTGTCTGCACACCACCTTCCTCGACAAGACTCTTAGCTCTTGGCAACTATACTACGAACAAAACTCGTGGTCAGGTGGCATGAGGGTTGTTGCTGTTTGAAAAACGTGCATGCCATGTGCCATGGACCAAATCCCCCCAGATCCCCTCCCCCCTACCCCGTCCCCCCCAATAACCCCAACCTCTTTCCCCACACCGTTTCTGGTCATGGTTAACAATGCGGAGTACTCCGTACTTTGTACTAGCACACAAAATGGGGACACTGAACGAGTTGCACGCTTAATCATCGTGCGTCAGTGGCACATACACAGTAAGTAGCTTGAGCCTAGGGTACCCTTGCCGCCACTGCTCGTCACCGCCGAGAGCCTCGCTCCGTGTACCGCATCGATCATTGTCAGTGACTATCCGTACTTACTCAGTACATACACTAGGTCAGTATTTACACCATCGGCTCAAGCGTAACATAATCTACGGAGTACATTGCGCTACAACTATACCGTACCTACGTATTGACCAGACTGTCGAGATTCGACGACGCTGGACAGCTTCGTCGGGAAACTAACTTTGCACCACAGCGATCGCCCAGCGCTGGTCCGGACTCGAAACGGACGAAGAAAAGCAATGAGTTCAGTTCGGCCAGTTACAATGACGTTGATCCTTACCAGCACCCAGTAAGATCCTTCAACATTGCCTGCCCCCTTTCGACTTAGTAGTCCTACCCACCCCACTGCCAGACTGAAGATGGGTCATCTTTTACTCCGTACGTTGTAGAGTTTTGAGAATGTCATCGCTAGGTGCGGTTGAAAGATAGCTACCAACAACGATATCCTGTCAACGGGCTCACAAGCGTGAGCGAAGCAAGACGTTCAACTTGGAGGCTCAAGTCCCCAAGTCTCGTCGTCTTGAGTATACTACGTATCAGCCACGGTTTGTAGCGTACCGGTATGTAGATCATGAGGACATTGGCGACTCACATACCGTTATCAGTACCCGTTCAACGTACGATGATGTGTACGTTCTGTGCCGATCTTGCCCAATTCCTGGCCTCCCCCCCTTCATCTATACCATCCATGATCCTTGCAATACAACCCCTGTAATGTATGGTACTACGGTAAGCACTGCGACAATGTGAACCACACAAAAACTTACTCCGACAAAGGTACATCTTGGTAATCAACCTATTCCGTACGGAGACCAAGATCAGCAGGAGAGTCGCCTTTGCCATTAGCTTTCCGAGCTACCCTCGGGCTCGAGTACAAGAGTCTCAAGTCCCCCCCCGCAACTCAATCTGGGGAAGATGGGCTGCCTGTCTGTCTTATCTTTACCCTCGTATCAATGCCAGCCAGCCTCGTAGTCTTCTACGCCTGCTACTAAGACCTGTCAGACTCCAGCCTGCTTACACAGTAGTGATTGACAGCTGCGTGGAAGCTCCACCAACCCGAGCAAGATGGCGGACAAAGTCGAGCCTGTGACTACATCCCCACCGGTTTATCAGGACGGGCCCAAGGGAGAGCAAGGACGTCGAGGCTCAGCTGCCGTCGCGGACATTAACAGGAACATCAATGCCAAGTAGGTGCCGGTTGTGTACGTGTGCCGGAGTTTTTGCATGACTGACATACGGCCTATAGGATATCGAACCCCTTGGCGGGCATTCCCCGGCACGAGCTTCTCAGCGACATTGAGAGAATTTCACAGGAGAAAGGGTTGACGGAGCATCTTTTTATTCTACAACAGGGAGCTCTCGTTGCGCAAGATCCCGGAAACTACGAGAACATTTCCGGCGAACACGCACTCGATGACACCCAGAAGAGCTTCCTCCTCCAGGAGAGGTTACACAAGTGGCGTGTCCCGAAGCTGCTCTACCTCACTATCATCACTTGCTCTATCGGTGCTGCGGTGCAAGGGTGGGATCAAGAAGGCAGCAAGTACGTCAAGCCAATACTCACTTCTTTTGCTCTTTTTGTTTGCCTATCTGCAGAGTTATGCATGAGCATCACACTTTCGACACACAACTTACTACCCCCATTTCAACGCGATCCGGTAGTGACTGACATTCATTGCCTCTTGCAGCGGTGCCAACTTGAGTTTTCCGGTCCAGTTTGGTATTGGGGGAGATAGCGACCACGACACCTTCATAGTGGGTAAGTGATACAGTCATACGCATGACTGTGTTGTCGACTGTGTTGTCCCCGTAGCTAACGGTCTGCTTAGGTCTTATTAATGCCGGACCGTACATCGGCGCATCACTCATCGGCTGCTGGCTGTCGGACCCTCTGAACAATTTCCTCGGTCGAAGGGGTACGTTGTAATCCTGGCTACCTACCAGTGCGGGATATACTCATGAACGAATCAGGAACTATTTTTCTGTCGGCTATATTCTGCCTTCTCACCCCTATTGGAGGTGCCCTGGCACAGAACTGGGAACAGCTCCTGGTCACGCGACTCTTGCTCGGCATCGGAATGGGTATCAAAGCTTCGACTGTGCCTGTATTTGCTGCAGAGAACAGTCCTGCTGCTATCCGCGGGGCCTTGGTCATGACCTGGCAAATGTGGACAGCATTTGGAATTCTCGCCGGAGTGGTCGCTAACCTTGCTGTCGGCAAGACCGGATCCATTTCCTGGAGGCGTAAGTGCTACCTACTTGGTCGATTTAGGTACTGCCCGAGTTGCCAGCTGACCTTTCCATTCCCCTGCAGTCCAGATCGGTTCTGCCTTTATTCCCGCCGTCCCTCTTGCGATTCTGATCTTCTTCTGCCCGGAATCACCCAGGTGGTACATGAAGAAGAACCGCTACCCAGAGGCGTTCAAGTCACTCATAAGGCTGCGGAACGACCCTATACAGGCCGCCCGCGACCTGATCGCTATCCACGCGCAGCTCGACATCGAAGCCGAGGCCATTGGTCAATCCACCTACATCTCTCGATTCATTGAATTGTTCACCATTCCTCGTTTACGACGAGCTACTCTGGCCTCGGGTGTCGTCATGATTGCTCAGCAGATGTGTGGCATCAACATCATCGCATTCTACTCGAGTACCGTCTTCGTGCAGGCTGGAACGGACGACTTTACTGCATTGCTGGCGTCCTTTGGGTTTGGCTTGGTGAATTTCATATTTGCCTGGCCAGCAATCTGGACGATCGATACCTTTGGGCGTCGATCCTTGCTGCTGTTCACCTTCCCGAACATGGCCTGGTCACTGCTTGCCGCCGGTTTGTGTACGCTGATTCCTTCGGAGAACAACGCCCATCTTGGACTGGTTGCGTTCTTCATCTACGTTTTCGCCGCCTTCTATTCCCCGGGAGAGGGTCCTGTGCCGTTCACTTATAGTGCCGAGGTCTTCCCCTTGTCGCACCGAGAAGTCGGGATGGCGTGGGCCGTCGCCACGTGTCTATTCTGGGCCGCCGTCCTGTCCATCAGCTTCCCCAAGATCCTCGCCTCCCTGGGTGTTCTGGGTGCCTTTTGCCTGTACGCCGGCTTCAACGTCGTGGCCTTTTTCATGATCTTTCTCTGGCTGCCAGAGACAAAGCAGCGCACTTTGGAGGAGCTGGACTACGTCTTTGCCGTCCCGACGCACACCTTTGTCAAATATCAAACTTCCAAATGGCTGCCGTGGTTTATCAAACGCCACGTGCTTTTCCAAAAGGATGCACAGCTCGAGCCCCTGTATCACTTTGAACAAATTGCCCACTCGGACTCTGAAACCTACAAGGCCGAATTTGCCGAGGCGAAGCATAACGAGACGAAGCATAACGAGACGGGCGAGAAGTCTGTGGACGTGACAAGCGCAAATCCCACAAGCACTTGAACGCGAGAGTGACCGGGTCCCTCGGCGGCGGAAGGCACCCGGTTTGGAAGGCGATGTCTCAAGGATTGGTCTGTGACGATTGTTGGCGACATCTCATGTGCTGGCGGGGCTGCAGCGATTGTTGGCGATCAGCCTGCCGTGCTTATTTATCTGTCTGTGGGAAATCTCCAGTTATCTAGTGCCGTGTCGGAATGAATAATAATACCCTTGCTGGTTGTTGGGTCACCTGTTGGCTGTACGGAGTATTGCGTTACATGTGCGCGCATACGGAGGTATACATTCCTGTAGGTCTCGTTAGGGACTAGGAATCTAGAGATCTCCCTGCCTGTTAGAACAGATGCACGCCTACCTTGTCGAACCGTCTCCCTGCCATGCGTACGGATATTTCGGGGGGTGGTCTAGGAACAGACCCTTGCTAGCATCGGTATCGCCGTCTGAAGTTCTCGACATGGCCCTAGAGAGACATTTCCTTTCGATGCTATTCTATCTCTCTACTTGGGCATCGACGAGTGATGTTGAATACAGTCTTCTGCGGGGCCAAAGCTTGAGTTAGCTGTGTTTGCTTTACCCGTAGTACCCGTGTTCCCCGTCCACTGTATTACGCAGTAGGTCGTGATGGTGGTTTGGAGTTAGTTACCTTTGAACCAGCCGTTGGCTACGAAAAGTTAGGTACGAGTAGTGACGGCTAGTCTGTAGTTAATACCGTCCGATACAGTTTAAGAGCGGGCTTGGCATGCAGGGGAAAACCCAACGACCAAAACAACGGCGGCCTACTTGGGCGTCCGCCACCTACGATTAGTTTGTGAAGTTTCGACCGAACCGTTGTTTGAACCTGACCTCATCCCTGGTTCGTGGGCGGCGTCTGTCTGTCCCGCCAACATGGACCGATGGCAACCACCATGCATGCAGTGTTGCGTTCGGGAGCCAAGCTCCAGATTTAATTGCGGTACGGAGTACAGATGTCAGAAGCTTAACTTTCCCATGTCGCGATCGTCATTTCGATCGGTGAGATCGCCGGGCGTTTTTCTGGGCCGCGGCACGTGTGGAATCGCTGATGCTGATGCTGATCAGCAGATTGGTTGCTACGAGGATGACCTCGACGATTGATGGTATCTCGACGGGTGCGGGTCAATCCAGTCATTCCGGCTGAGCGGCTTACGACAGCTCGCGACAGCTCGCGACAGCTCGTTCATCCACATGGTTCGAGTGCCTAATCGACGCAAGCCAGGGGTAGCTTGAGTAACTACACAGTATCCGTACTTGGTAACCAACAGCCGTGAAGCTTTTACACAGTACTCGCGACCTAGAAATAGATATGTGGTTCTAAGGAGAATTGGGTAACGTACGAAGTAGTGAACTAGTCGCCAGTTCCATTGCAGTTCGCACGCGATGATGATACGATGCGGGTAACTCCTCTGCTCTCACGTGGGAAGCCTTTGGGTACGGCACGGGTACCATGCGACCACTCGCGTGCAAACCGTTCCACCGTTTTTTTTCTTTTTTTTTCTGCATCACAACTAATCAAACGCGAGGCGCAGAGACGTCGAGTCGAGTTAGTCAACTAGTTAACCTGACGGTAGTTGCTGTGTCCAACAAAGCACATGCAGGTCATGGGGAAGGTCGGGATCCGTCCGGGTGGAACTCTCCCCTCACCCCCTTGCAGAAAAAGCAGGGTCTCCCAAGGCCCGGACGCGAGCTGCGGGCGTGAAACAGGGCATCGCCCTGCCGAGTCTAGCTGAACAGACATGCTGATTGGTCTAAGCGCACCCCCGTTCCCTCCCGTCAATTGGCGATTGAGGGGTCTGAAACGAGTCGATGCCGGAGCCCACGAACGAACAACCTGGCAATCACGTTTTTCTTATAGTGCATGAGCTGAGTAGAAATTTCCTTCTCTGCGGCCCTGTGTCAGAGCAGGCCGCAAAGCGCACCTGCCCATTCAAACCTGCCAAGGAAGGGGGGTCTGCCGGGGCCACAACGCCGAAGCAACGGCTTCTCACTCAACAGCCATGGAACTGGTCTAGCCTCCCTCTAGCGAGGTACGTAACTAGTACTGTGTAAGTTGGTCCACGCCACAGACGCCATCCATCTGCAAGTCGGACTAGCTAGCGCCAGGGGTCTTGCGCAAACTCGACGACTGCATTGAGAAAGCTGCTCTCGAACTTTATTATATGTGGACTCGGTTCGCATTTAGGGAGCCTAGTAACTACTCCGTAAAAGTCCAGCAGACAGACGTGACTGTCATCCACCATCCTTCGCTCTCCTCCCCCTCGCCCTCACTCTCGTTGACGTCTCCCGTCGTCTTTCCGACTGCCCTCGTTACTGCTTTATTGTACAGAATCATACTTTGCTCTATATCTTTTTCGTCTCATTCTCCTGTACAGCTTCGGCCCTGTCGGCAAAGCAACGACTTCTCCATCCCACCAGCTCACTAGATCACCTGGTGCCATCCCGACGCCCGCTGAACACTTTGTTTCACGCCGGCACAACGGAGAACAAACAAATTGGCTCTTCGACCCATGTCAGCTGCGCTTCGCGCTTCGCGACGCCTAGACTCCTAGGTATTTCTCCTTCATCCCGCTCAACACCCTGAGCGCCGCTCAATCCAATGCCGATCCCCTCTCCCAGGTCACCTACCGGAAGAGGCTTCATGCCACTGGGCAACTCCAACCCCGACTACGACAACATGAATGATGACCAGGGCATACCGCTGGCCCAGGTGCGGAGTACCGCCAGCTCTACAGGCGCCCGGAAGGGTGGCCAGGGCCTAGCTTCAGGCATGGAGACTCTCTCGCCTATGCCGAGCAGCGAGAAACAGGGCTTCTTCCACCGTAGGACGGCCGGTCGTCGAAGAGCCAAGCCAGAAGCCCCATCCCGAAGCGACACTCTGGGTTCTAACGAGATCTCATTGAACGCCATGGGCCGCCTGTACAACAAGGTCATTGGCTTCTCCGTCATCACCCGCTACCTGGTCTACGTCGTTCCCGTTGGAGTCATTCTGGCCGTTCCGCTCATCGTCATCAACGCCACCGGCAACATGGATACCCCGGTGGGCAGTACCAAAGGCGCCGACGACAAGACAATCGAAGGACCGCCCATGTGGAAGCTGTTTCTCTGGATCGAGTTGGCATGGCTGACCCTATGGACCGCCAAGTCGATTGTCCACCTCCTGCCCCCAATCTTCATGTTCTTCTGCGGTGTCGTCAGTGCCGGAACTCGCAAATACGCGACCGTCTTGCGTTCTCTGGCCATTCCCCTCTCGCTCTTCTTCTGGACTTTGGCCACCTGGCTAATCTTCAAGAACCTCATAGGAGGAGAATTTGACGCCATTGCCTGGGTCTCTACGCTCAAGACCATTCTGGGTGCCCTGTTTGTCTCCACGGCCGTGTTCTTGGGAGAAAAGACGATTGTGCAACTGATCAGTATCACGTACCACCAAAGATCCTTTGCCAATCGGATCAAGGACTCGAAGAGGGATGTCCATCTCCTGGGGCTTATGTACGACGCGTCGCGTACCTTGTTTCCGATGTTCTGCCCCGAGTTTGCCGAAGAAGACTACATCATCAACGATAGCATTGAGATGATGCTTGGCGGCAAGAAGGGTAACCGAAAGCCAGGCACCGTCACACCAATGAGACTGATAGGCAACGTGGGGCGATTTGGCGACAAGGTCACGTCCGTTTTTGGCAACTTGGCTTCCGAAATCACGGGAAGACAGGTTTTCAACCCCAACTCAGCCCATTCAATTGTTGTCGAGGCTTTGGAGAAGGCTCGCACTTCGGAAGCCATGGCAAAGCGAATCTGGATGTCCTTCGTTGTCGAGGGAAATGACTCTCTCTTTGTGGAGGACATCGTCGAGGTCCTCGGCCCAGCTCATCAGGGAGATGCCGAGGAATGTTTTGCGGCCATCGACGCTGACGCCAACGGCGATATCAGTCTCGACGAAATGATTCGCAAGGTTGTCGAAATCAGCAAAGAGAGAAAGGCCATTTCCAACAGCATGAAGGACATCAGTCAAGCTTTGGCCGTGTTTGATAATATCCTGCTCTTCGTCGTGTTGCTGGTGGTCGTCTTCATCTTTTGTAAGTTTTGTGTGCGAGGAAATGGGTTGTCGTTACTAACCCATTTTCAGTGGCGTTCTTTCAGAGTTCATTCATCACCACGCTGGCTACAGCTGGAACGGCTCTCCTCTCGCTTTCGTTTGTGTTTGCAGTCACCACCCAGGAGTTTTTGGGTTCCTGCATTTTCTTATTTGTGAAGCATCCGTACGACGTCGGCGATCGTGTGGATATTACCGGTCCTGAGAAGGAGCAGCTGGTCGTTGAGAGAATTTCGCTCTTGTACACTGTCTTTAATAGGATCGACAAGATGCAGATCGTGCAGGTGCCCAATATCGTCCTCAACAATTTGTGGATCGAGAATGTCACCCGCAGCAAGGCGATGAAGGAGGTCATCGATGTCAACGTATCTTTCGACACAAGCTTTGAGGACATTGAGCTCCTCCGCACCGAGATCGAGAAGTTTGTTCGGGACCCGGACAACTCCCGAGACTTCCAGCCTGATTTCGCGATTGGTGTCGGCAGTGTTGGCGACTTGGACAAGTTGACTCTTAAGGTTGCCATCAAGCACAAGTCAAACTGGCACAACGAAGCTGTCAGAGCTACCAGGCGTTCCAAGTTCATTTGTGCCCTCGCCCTAGCACTAAAGCGAGTACCCATTTACGGGCCGGGTGGTGGCAGCGAGGTACTTGGTGGGCCTACCAACCCTGCTTACTCGGTGGCCGTCTCCGACGCTGAGGCAGCTGCTGCACGAGACAAGGCTGCGAAAGAAAAGGAAGCGGCTCGTTTGGTCGCGCCCAAACCTGAGCGAGCGCTCTCTAACGCTAGCAAGTCCGGCGGTATCGCTGCCTCCCCCGAAATGGAGGCTGCTCAGAACTTGACCAGTCTGAACGCCGCCATGGCGGTTGAAGATGACTGGGTTTATAACCGGGACGAGAGTATCCGGACCTCACGTGATCCGAACGGGGAACGGCTAGAAAGAATCCGTTCTAGCGATATAGAGAACCTACGGACCGATCTTCGTAAGCAGGAGAGTACGCGCAGCGGACGCCGGCGAGCAGGCGAGACACTTGCAACGAACTCGTTCGGCGACACATTATCACCCCGCCTTCATGTCACGCAACCAAACGACCCCTCAACATTCGACGAGGAAGCTGAGATTGGAGGTGCCAACTCGTATGGCGGAGCCTATCAATCGACTTACTCCCCATTCCCACAAACGGCAACCGGGCCCAGTGCATCATCTCCTGCGGCGGGCGCACAGCTGCCTCATCCGTTACAAAGCTCTCCCTCTAGAGCTGCCTCATCTGCCGGGCGAGAATTGGTTCGGGGTCCTAGTACGCAAGGTAAAGGTAGCAACAACCCCTTTCAACGGTAGAGAGTCGATAACCTTTGACGGTGCGAACCGATCAAGTCTTGATGCATCAAGAATGCGCAGGGCAAAGTAGGAATGGTAGCACATAGATTACATAGATTATGAAGGTTATAAGGTTACTGCCCAGGCGCGGATGGGATTATGACAAGTCTTAAAAAGAATGCCGAGTTTGTTAAAACCCCCACAAAATCAGTCGTGTTGGCCATGAACAGGAAATTGGGTCGTGTTGAGCCCCGTGAACGGACAAATCGATACACACTTCCAAGGCAGCTTGCCAGAATGTGATCCCGCACGATACAATGTGGAATTTATTGCATTTCATCCGACTGCACACGCCGTTCATGGTGCACAATCTTTCTCTATATGGGCTCCGATCTCAATATCTAGCATGAACTAGTAGACGCTCGGGTAGCGTCAAATAGAACAAGTACCTACCTGTCTGGACCGCCAGGCCAACCCAAGAATGCACTCACCGCATATCCCACACCTGAGACTTGTGCTTGTCATCCGAGCCCGCCACCTGCCAGCTCGTCTTGATGATCAAGCCACGCGGCATGTCCTCGGGCGGCTCAAACGTGATATCGCCCTGCAGCACGTCGCCTTTCGCGCAGAGGATGCCCGCCACGGCAGGCGCCTCGCCCTCCTTGTCCTTGGGCGGCTTGCAGAGCAGCAGGCCCTGCTTCCAGTGCGTGTCCTTGTTGAACGGGCCCGTGGTGAAGGCGATGCGGTCCTCGCCGCCCTTGGCCCAGTCGTCCGCGACGGTGTCGATGCCGACGGTCTTGTTGTCCTCGCGGGAGGGCGAGAAGAAGTTATCGAACCAGAGCAGGAACCCGTCGACGTTGTCGACGCCGTCCTGGGTGATCTCGGACTTCCAGGGCGCGGTAAAGGTGAGGTCCTTCTCGGCGACGGTGTACAAGTCCAGCAGCTTGAAGCCGGACGGCTTTCCGCAGACGGAGCTCGCGGGCCAGTGTAGCACCCGCACGTCGTCCCAGATGCCGTTCTGCATGGAGCGCATGTCGAAGCCATAGACGTCGCGCCAGAAGCCGACGTTGTCGAGGACCCACTCGCCGTCGGCCACAGGCGCCACCCACATATTGACGGAGCTGGGCACCAGCAGGCCCTGCGGCTTGAGGTAGCGGTCGCGTGCCCACAGCACCGAGTTGAGCATGGCTTCGTACAGCAGGCAGTAGCCCATCCACTCGCTCACGATGATGTCGACGCTGTCCACGGGCAGGGTGACCTCCTCGACCCGCCCCTTGATCAGCGTAATGACGGACGACAGGCCCGCGTGGATGACGTTCTCGCGCGCCTTGTCGATAATGTCCGACGCGTCGACGGCGAGTACGCGGGCTGCTCCTGCCTTGGCGGCGAACATGGACAGGATGCCCGTGCCGCAGCCGATGTCGAGAACCGTCTTGCCGGCGAAGAGATGCTTATTGTTGTATATAAAGTCGCGGTAGGACTCTGTGCGGACGGTATCCTTCAACATGGTCTCATGGATATCTGGAGGGGCGTCATATAAGCATGAGACGACGAGAGTTAAAGCGACCAGTCTAGGACTACCAACCGTTACCAGCGTACGACTCCCAGTAGTATTTTGACTTATCCTCTGGCTTCTGGTTCTTGAGCTTCTCGCTGGCCGCCGCCAGCTCTTCGTCCGTGGCCTCGCCCCAACGCTGATCAAGCGTCTCGGAGACAGTGGCGCGATAACTCTCGAACTGGGCCGTGACGCGTGCAATCTCATCCTGCAGGTCGGTATTGCGCTTGAGCAAATCGTCCACCAGGCCTGCATTCTCGCGTCCCGCCTGGCTAGATACAGGGGCGGCGGAAGGAGAAGAAGACGTGGGCTTGACCTCCGGCAGGTCGAAGAGACCGATGATGACAGCGTCATCCTCGAGGACCGGCTTGAGATACTTGTCGTCCTCGATGTCCGACTTTGAGATATCTTGGGAAATGGGCAGACCCTCGTGCACCCGTTGACGGACTAGGTGGCCGTAAGCTCATGGCACCCGGAGTGAGCGATGATGGGGTTTGTGCCGCAGCGAGACGGACAGCAACGGCCGTGTGGGAGGTCACGTCTCAAACGACGCCGCATGCCCCAAGCATGAGAGAGATGTACATACTGAAGTTGACGAGCTTGACGGAGCCGTGGAAATCGAGCTGAAGCGTCTGCCGGAGTGCGAGAAAATCAAACTTGTGTGCGTCTTTGCAATGGGCAAGCATGGAAGTCACGTCAGGGAAGACGCGGTCGTCAAGGAGTGAGATGACATCTAGAGGCTCCTCCTCGTCCTGGTCAACGTCGTTCCAGCCCTCCTCATCCTCCCCCGCAGAGTCGGACGACGAGTCGGAGTCGCTCATGGGGTCATTGGTCGGGACGGTAGATTTATCAGGTTGTGAAGCCATCTTGGAGTGGGATTTGCTGCTTTATGAACTTGGGGTCGCCACGGTTCAGTTCATGGCCTGGGATCGATAGTTATAGATATAAGTTGGCTGCATTCGGGTGCCAGACTCGTCACGAATGGGGCTAATTCACAAAAAAAGCTCCAAAAATTGTGTCCGAGTCAAAACGTACTCCGTAAACCTGCGACCAATGACGCTCCAGCATTGGTGACTAAGGCGGCTAGGTGCATATTGATGTGGGTACGTACACCCAAGTGCCGGCAGTCCAACACACACCAACACCAACACCAACACCAACCGTCTCCTGGAAGTCGTGTCCGCCAACCGAGTGAGGGCCAGATGTGGTGTCAATCAGCAATATGAATGCCAGATGCAGCCATCGTAAGAGCTAGCTAGCTCATTGATACCGAACACATCCCGGACCGGACGGGAGAGTGTTGTGTTTCCTAGGTCGGGCCGGGCGCTGGGGCGGGGGCTTTCTAATCCACGTCGCTATCATCTGCGGCCTCGTCATCCTCATCCTCGTCGTCTTCACCCCCCTCCCCCTCGTCCTCCCCATCCGAGACGCTCTCTCCTCGATCCTGCAATCGTTTCTAACACGGACGTGCGTTAGTAGGACCGTGGCGAGCAGAACAGGAGGCGATCCACTTACCTTGTATTTCTCCAACTTCTCCTCCAGGTCGCCAAAGACCATGAGGAGATCATCCAATTCCGTTTGGACCGCCGCCTTCTCATCCTCCTTCTCTTTGACTTGGGCCTGTGCCTGTAGCCCAACGTTAGCTGCGTTCGACGCGAGTCGTAGAACTAGAATCAATCCTCAAGTGCTTACTTTCTTCGTCTCCTTCTCCGCCTCGGCAATCTTTTTCTTGACTACTTCATCGACCTCTTGAGACCGATCGTTGCTCTTCTGCGCGGCCTCGGTGAAGAGTTTTTGGAGCTTATCCTCGCTTTCTGCAAGTTGTTGCTCCAGCTCCTCGTTCCGTTCCTCGGCCCTTTTCGCCTTGGCCGCCTCGGATAAAGCTCGAGAGGCTTCGGCCTGGACACGCGCCGTTTCACTCGCAAGCTTGGAGCGATGCTCGTCATTGAGTGCCTGGAGTTCTTGGGCCTTTGCCTTGTTCGCCTGTATCTGTCAGCTCATCGAGTCACCAGGTCCGAGTAATGCGCGCTCACCTTCATGATGTCCACCTCGAGACGACTTATCGTAGCACGTAAATCTGCCATCTCTGCTTCTGCACGACGCTGAAGTCGTGCGGCCTCTGCGTCTGCAGTTTTCTTGACGTAGTCGAATTGCCTTTGGAGTTCGGCTTCTTTAGCGTGATGCTCGGCGTGGATGCCCTCAGCTGCTGCTTGAGATTCGCGGCGCAACGAATCGAGTTCTCGCTGGTGAGCTTCCTCTCTCGCACGTTGCTGCGCGTGAAGTTTTCTGATAGTGTTAGCTAAACCGGGCTGAATATGCAATGGCTGAAGGACCCTACTTCATCTCCTCGTCGTGATTACGCTGCAGAGCCTCGTTGATAGCTCTTATTCTTGTAAGCTCTGCTGCCGAAGCTTCCTTGGTATGTCGGTGGTCTGCTTGTTCCTGTCCCAGTTGCTGGCCAAGCGTTGTGACGTCTACGAGGGCACTTTGCAGATTGCGCTCTTTCTCCTCAACCTGAGCTCGCAGAGAATCCACCATCTCTCGTGAGATACCCTTCTGCACCCCGTCAGTGACCACCGAGATCTCGAAACCCGGGTCCCGATCGATTCCTCGGAGGATGCGGCTGTAGTTATCCTTGAAGAACTCCACAAATGTTGCGTCAAAATAGACCTCCGGTAGATTGCCCGAGTTGTCAAGCTTCTGCGGAAGTACCTCGAAGTCTCTCATGAACGTATGGCTGCGCAACTGATTCAGTGCCTCGATATACTTCTCCCGCGTCATGCGCGACAAAAGTACATCGTGCAGGGTAGCGCGTGAAATGGGAGAATCCTTAGTGGAGAATTCGTACAGCACACCCAACAGCATTGCACTGAGTCCCTGTACAAGGCCACCATTCGGAGCATAGGATACTGCCTGAGTAAGGCTTTGTATGTTGCTTCCCTCGCCAAGGAAGTCGTCCACGGCGTCCAAGTCTTCGAACAGCCACGCTATCAAAAGCATGAGGTAGCCGACAGTTATGCGCTCGTCCACAGATCTCTCGGCCCCAGGTCGCCCAAACCCGGCTATTAGGTGGGCAGTGACCGTCTGAATACTGGTGACGACCTCCTCGCCGCTTTCAGCATCCCCCTCTGTGACGGCCATGGCCAGTGCCTTTGCCTCCGAGTTGTCATATATCAGATGCATCACGATTACAGCGGCGAACCAATACCGGTAAGGATCACTTGACAGTGGGCAACTTGAAGGCTGCAAGAGTGTTGTCAGTACGTTGGCCGTCTCGTCTCTCCCAGAGGTATGCCCATCTATGGCTCGCCGTAGGAAGTGCAGACGAATCTCCGGGTGCTTGGAGAAGTAGGCCTCGATGCACCGGCATGCTGCCAAGCGCAAATCAAAAGCCTGGAGGGCAGTCACGCTGAGAGTCAGATCCAAAAGGCCGTCGATTACATAGACGGCCGCGACGCCGTGACTCTTGCCATTTTGCCCGTTGGTGACCGGGGGTCCGTCTTCCATCACCGATGGGACTTGCAGCTGAGCAAAGCTCTCTTGGAGCTTCGGGTTATCGCAGATGATGTCGGCACAAGTTGCCAGCGCCTACAGATATCTACGATTAACAGACTGGACTGGACAGAAGACGGAAGCATACGTTCTCACCTCTGCTCTGATGGGAATGTCTGTAGCTTGTGTGAATGCAAGCTGTAATGCGTGATATAGCACACCGTGTTGCCAAAATGCGGCTTGGTTCTGCAGGGTGCCCACGGCTCCGGAAACAAGGAATAGCCGTAGCACGGCGAGCAGAGCATATATATTCCTATTGCGTTGCTGTTGTGCCCATGGCGCTACTTCCTCTTCCTCGCCCGCTTTAACGTAGGCACCCTCCAGCAGTTTAGACAGCCGTGATACGCAGTTCCTCTCCCGGAACGCTGACTGGTTGGAGGCATTCAGCCGTAGCAGATTAGCCAGCAAGATCAGGCAATCTTCCACGACACGATCACCCTCAGCCAGGCCACCTTCAGCAGCTATAATGGCAAAAAGACGCTCGAATGCATCCTCGAAAGCGAGCAGCTTTTGTATGTCGGGATTGGTCGGCGTAAGGTAAGTGAGCAGGGTGATGGCTTCGTTCCGGACAGCCTCGCGCTGGTCATCTAGCACAGCGACGAGTCTCGATAGGCCCAAGGGCGCGGTGAAGACACATTCCTCGGTCCTCTCGGTGCGGGCCGAGAGGATGGCAGACAGAAGCTGGAGAGAATAGAGGCGTGAGTAGAATTCGGCAGATTCGAGGAAGTCGAGTAACAGCGTGACGTTCTCCTGGCGCTGGGTAAACTCGTCTGCCAGCCAAAGCGCAATCTCCTCGGAAGCCTCAGGACTGTCCTGGTTAGGGTTGAACAGCATCAAGAGAGTTTCGAGGACCACCTTGACGGTATCGACATCCTCGCCATCGCTGGACAAGCTCCCAATGAGACTTCGCAGAGCCCCTGAGGCAACCGAGGCGGGATACTCCTTGGCGAAGCTTCGTAGACCCAGGATAGCTGCGCGCCGGTCCTCGAGGAGCGTCGCAGAACTGAGGCGGCCGCTGAGAACGGTTATTGTCTCACCGACCGACTGCTTCGCGGGTGCAGTCGCAATGGAGAACATGGTTGGAGAGGTATGATCAGGTCGTTGTAAGTTGGCGATGCCATTGGGCAGCAGGTTACCTACGTCTGTGCATATTCCGAACTAGGACACGCAAGTGCAAAGTCGAGGTAGCCAATTGCTGGGCAGAAAGAACCAAGTTGGACTGCTCAATATTCGATGGCATTCGTGGTCAGCCTGGCGGTTTGGATTTGGACGTGCATAAATAAGAGTGGCCGTTGTGAAACGACGGATCAATACCCAGCCAGCTCTCTGTTCAGACCATTTGGCATCTTCGACTAACGGGAAGAGAAGCGAAGCTTGGT
Organism: Arthrinium puccinioides; assembly: GCA_022414665.1. Taxonomy (NCBI): domain Eukaryota; kingdom Fungi; phylum Ascomycota; class Sordariomycetes; order Amphisphaeriales; family Apiosporaceae; genus Arthrinium; species Arthrinium puccinioides. The sequence continues at coordinate 2,946,271 of JAIUNF010000005.1, forward strand.
AGGTGCATAATGCTGCTTACGCGAATATATTAGCTCCACCGTGCGGGACCGGACTCGGTTGTGGTGTGGGTCCGTCGCGAAATGGAAGGTAAAGTTGATTAACTAGTTAGCTCAAACTTCATGGAAGAATCGGATTGCGCATTGCGAGTCTGCACCATCTTTCGACAGTGCATCCTTTTATTTGTTCAGTGACGAGGCTGATCACGACGGGGGACGCACTTTAGGGTTTTCTATTGCTGATCATCAGCGCTAGTTCTTTTGCTTAGTTAGTCGTGTGTTCCTTAGCCGACCATTTCCTGTACAGTGTACTCCGTACAGCCCACGCCAAAACTCCAGGTCGCGTCGACTCGACGATCATCGGCAGCCTACAGCACCAGCGCTCGTGTCGGTCGGTGCCCATTCAACTTCTACAACCAGAGCCCGAATACCCTCATTCGTGCAGATCCGACTTCGCTCTGCCGGACCATCCAATTCGGATCACTTTCCCACGCTGGACGTTGTCGCATCCACGTCACCAACAATTTTAGTGTCGCGCAGCCGTCCGCATCACCGACTCGAAAGTATTAAACTCGCGTACAGCAGCAGGTCGCAGACTTGAAAAACCGCATCCATGGGTATTCCCGCCGCCTTCCGATGGCTCTCCACCAAATATCCCAAGATCATCTCGCCCGTGATCGAGGACAAACCCATCGAGATGGACGATGGTACCGTGATTCCCGTTGACACCACGAGGCCGAACCCGAATGGTGAAGAGTTCGATAACCTCTACTTGGATATGAATGGTATTGTCCACCCCTGTTCTCACCCCGAAGACAGGCCTGCTCCCAAGGATGAGGAGGAGATGATGCTGGAAGTCTTCAAGTACACCGACCGCGTCGTCAACATGGTGCGCCCGAGAAAGCTTCTGATGATTGCCATCGATGGTGTTGCGCCCCGTGCCAAGATGAACCAGCAGCGGTCGCGCCGTTTCCGTTCGGCCCAAGAGGCTCAGGAGAAGGAGGCCGACAAGCAGGAGCTGTACAAGATGCTAAAGAAGCAGAACGGGGGTGTCATGCCCGCTGAGACGCTGGAGTCCATGACGAAGAAGGCCTTTGACTCCAACAGCATCACCCCTGGAACCCCCTTCATGGACATTCTCGCTGGCAGCCTGAGATATTGGTGCGCCTATAAGCTGAACACGGATCCCGGCTGGGCCAATATGAAAGTCATCATTTCTGATGCTTCTGTTCCTGGTGAGGGTGAGCACAAGATCATGGATTTCGTTCGCTCCCAGCGTACATCGTCGGATCACGATCCCAATACCCGTCATGTCATTTACGGCTTGGACGCTGATCTGATCATGCTGGGTCTTGCAACACATGAGCCACACTTCCGCGTTCTCCGCGAAGACGTCTTCTTCCAGGAGGGTAAATCCAGGACCTGCAAGCTCTGCGGCCAAAAGGGCCATGAAGCCAGCCAGTGCCGTGGTGAAGCTAAGAAGAAGGAGGGGGAATTCGGAGAGCAGGACAAAGCTATGCCCTTGAAGCCTTTCATTTGGTTACACGTGGCAGTTTTACGTGAGTATCTTGCCGTCGAACTCAACGTGCCTGGGCTCCCGTTCCGCTGGGATGTTGAGCGTGCCATTGATGACTGGATTTTCATGTGCATGTTCGTTGGCAACGATTTCTTGCCTCATCTCCCCGCTCTTGAGATCCGAGACAACAGCATTGACACACTGACCGCCATTTGGAGAGATAATCTTGCAATCATGGGCGGGTACATCACCAAAGATGGAGAAGTCGAGCTGGACAGAGCACAGTACATCCTGGAAGGGCTCGCTAAGCAGGAAGACGCCATCTTTCGTCGACGCAAAGAGACCGAAGATAGGAGAGAGGCTGGCTTCAAGCGAAGGAAGATGAACGAGCAGAGAAATAACGAGCAGAGAAACAACCGCGGTAACGACAACAAGGGTCCAGATGCGAGTCTGCCTGCCGGTCTTCCTATGACCCATGACATGATTGTCAATCGAAACGCTGCCCCGGATGCCAACACGGCAAACAAGAGCGCCGCGGCAGTTCTGAAGAGTCAGATCAAGGGACTCATGCCCAGTCAGGACACACAGGATGGAGCAGAGCCACAAACACAACCCTCTAGTTTAGGCAAACGTAAAGCTTCGATGTTGGATTCGGAAGCTGCCAGCACTCCCGGCAGCGAACCGCAGCCAGCGACGCCCGCAGCTGCCAAAGATGAGCCGCCCGAGGACACCGTCAAGCTGTGGGAGGAGGGATATGCCGACCGTTACTACGAGCAGAAGTTTCACGTTGATCCCAAAGATATCGAGTTTCGCCATGGCGTTGCTCGTTCGTACGTTGAAGGCCTTGCTTGGGTCCTCAAGTACTACTTCCAGGGATGCGCCAGCTGGGAATGGTACTACCCTTACCACTATGCTCCGTTTGCCCAAGACTTTGTAGACATCAACAAGACGAAGTTGGAGTTCACTCCCGGCAGAACATCGAAGCCCTTCGAACAGCTTCTGAGTGTCCAGCCTGCCGCATCGAAGCATGTCTTGCCTGATGTGTTTCACGACCTAATGACAAACCCTGAGAGTGAAATCATTGATTTCTACCCCGAAGATTTTGTCGTGGATCTGAACGGGAAGAAGATGGCTTGGCAAGGTGTCGCTTTGCTGCCCTTCATTGACATGCCCCGTCTCCTGGCTGCGGCCGAGAAGAAGTATCCTCTGCTTAGTGCAGCAGACCAAGTGCGAAACGCGCCAGGTCACGCGTACTTGATCTTGTCCGAGGCGAATCAAGAGCTGTACGATGATATCATAAGCCACTTCTATTCGAAGAAGCAGGGTGAACCGAAGTACAAGCTCAACCCACGTATTGCGCAAGGCTTGTCTGGAATGATCGAGAAGATGCCCGAGTACCTGCCTCATGGTGTGCTAGAGTACCCTCTTGAGCGAAAGGTTTATCCGGACCTCGATGACGACCGAAGTCTGACGTGAGTTGAACACGCTGAATACGATTTCGCAAAGTTACGTTGGCTAACAGTGAGCAGTGTATTCTACGAAATGCCGCCCAAAACTCATCCCCACAAGTCGATGCTGCTGCGTGGTGCTGAGCTTCCAACACCAGCTCTGAACAGTAGCGATATTGAAGAGCTGAAGGGCAAAATGCGCTACAACGGACGAAGCCATGGCGGTGCACCGCTCGGCCGTGGCGGCTACAATGATCGGGGCAGGGGCCGAATCAACTACGGCCCAGATTCGCGTGGTCGAGGTGGCCGAGGTGGTGGACCGCCACGTCACAGTGGTAACGGCCAGCACCATGGACAAAACCCCTTCCCGGCTCCGCCGCCAGGCTGGGTTCCCCCACCTGGAATGGTTGGCTTCGGTGCTGGACTGCCTCCTCCCCCACCGCCTGCCTATGGAGGGTACAATGGCGCGTATGGAGGAAACCAGGGGTACCCTCCCGCCCCGCCACCTCCAGGACAATACAACCGTCCACCGCCCGGACGAGACCAGAGGTCTTACGGCAACGGCGGAGGGAACCACGGCGGCAGAGGGAACCAAAACAGGGGCGGCTACGGCGGTGGTCGTGGGTACAGATAGAAGACAGTGGACATGTCGGGGGCCATGATAATCTCGAGCTGTAGAATAGCTACGTCTCGGACTCGTCTGTTGAATGTGACGAGGACTAAACGAGAATATTATTTTTCTTTCGAGTGAGCCTGACCAACAGCTGTGTTTTTTGTTTCTCCCTTCCCTTCCCTTCTTCTTTCTCGGGCTGGCTGGCTTTCAGAAGCGGGAACAAGCCGTAACCAAAATTTGGATTTACTCGGACAAACAGCCAAGTCAGTTAGTTGGCCATCGAATTCATTATCGGCATGCCCATCATCGGTAACTAAACAAGCGGCGATGCACACACGGTAGGTCATGACTATGGGACACAGTCAGCCTGAGTCGCGCAAGGGATGCTGCGGCGTAAGAATGGCGATAACATGGTAACTAGGTTTGCCGCAGGCAACTGGACAAGTTGATTGTTGAACAAGGGGGGCCCTGAAAAGCGAGCTTCTACTGGCTACACCGACTACTGCGTAACTACTGATTCCCGGGCGGACAGGGTCTGTTGGAAGGGTACTTTGGGAGGGTCTACCCCGCTGCACCCAGATACACATAACAGCTAAAGTACGTACGTAGTAGCACTACTTAGTCAGACGGCCCCCGACGATCGTTCTGGCGCTAGTAGAAGCACTTGTTGCTGACCTTCCTACCTAGTTGCTTGACAGTACACTGTACTCCGTAGGTAGGTAGTTAGTAACCACAAATTAACGTACAGCTACTGCGTAGCTCACTACCGCCATGTACGAACCCCTGACCCCTGTCCGCTCAGTAGAGGGAAAATATTGGATGCCAGTTAGTCTCCGCACCGGCAGCACGCCGCTCGCAGCTCGCTCGAGCTGGTCAGCAAGGGACGTGGGACGTGGGACGTGGGATGTTTGCTCGGGCTTGTGCCGCCTGTGCATGTAAAGTTACATACTGGTTAGTAGATCTCCGTACCCGTATCCGTGTGTACATGGTAGTTACGAAGTATTGCTCCGAATAGAGTTGTTGTTGCTGTTGTTGTCAGCGAGAAAACCAAAAACCGTGTGGCTGGCCCGAGGTCCACGAGATATCAGCAGGGTTGTCGGGCTATCGCGGCTGAGACACGGTCCAGATACGCGACAGGTCAACTCTTCTACCACTCCGTACACAGTACTGCCATGTACTGAAGGCTAAAGGTAGGGTTACGTTGGCCAACGGTTGACCTCCTTTCGACGTTTGACGTCTTCTAACCTTAACGATCCCCACCCTCCCGTTGGGCCTCTCTCTGCATTGGGACTACCGCACGGCCAGCGTGCGTGCGCTTCGACAGCCGTTTTGTCTCTTGGCGTATTGTTTGCATGCCTCCCTTCCTTACGTGCAACATAGCCATCTCGGCACGCTCCCGTCGACTGCCTCCCCCCCTTTCCTGCTCTACGCCACGGCGGTGATAACTAGTCACTGTGTCGGCAAACGACGAACCGAACCCATCAGGACCAAGACCCTGGCACGCCAAGAGAACTGTGGTGCAGTGCGACGAACCTATCCCTCAGTGAAGCCACCTACCTATCTACATCTTGAATATACAATCCACGTGCATGGCGCCGTTACAATCATGAACAGCTTCCCAATCGCAAGCCGACGGAAAACAAGATGAATGGCGATGCCGGTCTCGTGGGCTGCTTGGTTGAGAGACTCACCACTCGGGTACTTGGACCCCCCCTTCTTCCCGAATAGATAGACCTACCATTGAGTGCTTGATTCTACAAAGTGGCACAGCCTGCTAATGCCGTCTCTGCCAGCTCCCACATCGTACTGGTACCCAAGCCCAAGACCTCGGCCAAGACGAAATAGCCGTCATCACGCGCCGAACCCTCATCAAGATCAGCATCACGTCTGTAGCAGTTGTGCTCGACGCTCTCGTGGCCCTCCTGGAGGAACTCGGCCGTCCTTACAAGAGCCTCTCCACCCACCCGCCCCATATCCTCCTCTCTGAACAATATGTCCTGTCCTTGGCCGCAGACTGTTGTGCTGCTCACTGGCCAGTATTACGCAGCGGCCACAAGGAAGACGGCGCCAGTGCTCGTGAAAGCGGACGGCCGCCACCCTCTAGTTTGGACGGCCCACAGCGTCTCGACAACCTGCTAGTTGGTAGGATATTCGATCATTTCAAGATCTTGCTGGACCCTATCCCAGAAGGCTTTATATTGCAAGCCCGGACCATCTTGGACGAGGACACCGCGCGGGAGATCCTAGATCCACGCTTTGGCGACTCGCCATCCCGCGTTGCCTCCTCCAGCGGCTCCGATGAGTTTCTCGACATCAGCCGTGCGAAACCAGACGGAACGAAGGATGTCGAGCCCCACGTCAGAACGATTGTCGAATATGTCTTTGCCTCGAGCTGGCCTGCTGCCTTTGAATACATCAGGGCCGTCATCTACGCTGTCAGGACGGCTCATCCCGCCCAAGCCGGCGCGCCACAACCGCAGACGCTGGCTGATGAGGAGAAGATCTCCCTCGTCATCCTGCGCCTGCTCTCTTATGCATGGGTAGACGGCCAGAAGCTAGGCCTCATCATACAGGAGTTGTGCTCGAGCTTCCTGCATTTCCGCAAGCCTCTCCAGAACTCCATCGCCATCATCACTCCACTTCTGGTCATGAGGTGGCTCGATCGCTATCCCGAAGAGTTCGTCAGGCTGCACAATCAGCGTAAGAGGCTTGATGGTGGTGCCGACACCCTCTTTGACATGACGCAGACCATCACCGACAACGGCCGGCGGAGGGCCCTGCTTAACCCCATGCAAATGATGCTCCTGTTCCTTGTCCCCGAAGTCTTCGAGGTAGCTAGCAATCTCCGGGATGCCAAGGGCGGAGGCATGGCCAAAAAGGTTCAGTTTGTTGAGGGTCTGAGGAAGCAGATTAGAAACCGAAACGAGTCGGCAGGCTACTGTCTGGTCTGCCTCCTGCGTGCTGCTCGTCATTTCGACATGGACAGCGATGCTGCAATTGTCAGCTACGCTATGGATGTCCAGGATGAGGTTCGGGATGCCGTATTTCGCAGATACTCTCCGAGCACAGATGGTAGTGGCTTCGATCAGGACTTGACGACTACAGCGCTCATCAGTCTTACGCATCTCAGCTTCGAGAGCAGCGTCGAGTCTTTGGCCCAGGCGTGTCTACACCCTTCAGCCCCGCAGATCTTCAAGATTGCTCTAATACAAGCATGTTCGTACTTCGCCAGACAGCAAGATGCTGAACAATATCGTCCATTATTCCTTGAAGTTGCTGGGTTTGTCCAAAGCCAGATGAAGGTGAGGCGCGACCTTGTCCAGGGTTTGCGAAGCTGCTAACAGGTACCAGGCGATGATCACTGTGTCGGCAGACATGTTCTTGGGCGATCACGTTTCCCAGCGGAAAGCATCAGAGACCAACGCCCAGCATATCGCGATGATCTGCACTATCCTAAAGTTCCTCGATGCCTCGCCAGTGACTCTCTTCGAGAACGCCCCAATTGACAACTCGGAAAAGTTCTACGAAGATAATTTTGAGGCCTTCATCACGTGTCTGGTCTCAGCAAACGATCAAGTACGAGCGCTCTCAAGTGTGTTGGCACATCGACTGCTTGCTCGCGACGGCATTCTCGTGTCGCTCCGAAAAGCGAAGAGGCTTGATTCCCAGCGGTTCAAGGCTAAATTCTGGAAACTGACGTGAGTGTTGTTGCCTCGCGGTCCGTTGAAATTCCATGCCGTACTGACTGACTCTCCTGCCCACCAGTTCCTTGTCTCTCATGGCCATGTGCGATAAGCACGCCCAGCAAGAGGACGATGCTGTGCTCGAGTCTATACATGGCTACCTCGAGTCACGACTGCTACTCCTCACCAACATCAAAGTCAGTCCATCGCGTGATAGCAGAATCGCGATACGTCCTACTAACGCCGCCTTTCTTACAGGAGTTGGTCGAGGTTTCAGGGGAGGTACCGGAGAGGACGGCCGTGTCAACAAAGCTGGAGACGCTCTTCATTGTTTCGCTATGCTCCGCCGACATTGAGATATGCCAACTCGTGACCAACTGCATAGGGCTCTTCAACGAAGAGTGCCGACTCCTAGATTCGACACCCGAAGCCGGCAAGTCAGCAACGCCGTTACTGCGGAATAGCGATGTGTTCTCGGAAATCGCGTCGCGTGATTTCAGGTTCACCGGTGTCGTCGCCTTCCAAAAGCGCGTGCGAAATTTACTGAGGCGAATGCAGTATCCCAGTGCCGGTATACTCGACGCCTGGGAGCTCGCCTTTGAGAAATGGATACATCTTTCCAAGGACGTGTCCACTACGTCGGTAGATAATGTCGATGATAGGACTCTGACGGAATGGCGCAACTTCTCAGGCCTCCTTGCCTCGCTTGGCGGTATCTGCGTCGCAGACCAAGCTTACACCCTCGACGAACCCTCCGTGAGTAGCCTCCGATGGATTGATAGGCTTTCGTCGGAAAACCACGAGGAGTCTCTACTCAGCCGCTACCTGCGCTTGGCAATTCAGCTTCTTGCATGCAGCAACGTGCGCGTGAGAGAGTCGATGAGAGAAGTACTCTCTCTGGAGATATCACCACACCTCTACCAGCCATTATTCAAAGCGCTCGAATCCGAACTCGAGGTTCTCTTCACTGGTGCGCTTGAGACATCGTCGGGTAAAGGCCAGGACGGCGAGATCGTTTTTGCCGAGCAAACAGCATCCTTGCTTAAAGTGCTCGTGGAGCGGTTGGAAACCCCTTCCGATCTTGGTGCCGCATCCTCGGTGCATCTCGGTACCTTGGCCTTGAACTTTGCCAAGTTTCTCGACGGGGTGCCGGATAATGCTAGCTGCTTGAGGGTGAGGATCAAGGTCTGCCAACTGTGCGAAGCTGTCACGAGGAAGAAGGAGCATCTGAATTTGCGCGACGACGTGCGTATTCGCAATCAACTGCTGGAATACATATTCGGCTGGATTGCCCGCCCCCGATCCCCACGGGGAGATGGGAGCTACGCAGGCAGTCGTCACGACGAGATTGCTCGTGTGCAAAGGGACCTCGACAGAGCTTGTTTGCGCTCACTGGCCGAGCTGACCTTTCGGCTGCCACTCCAACCAGGCGACGGACAAAACGATGCAGGGACCAGTGAGCTCAAGTCCCAGATGTTCCATACCTATTTTAACAGGTTCTTGTCGCTGCTAAACTATGAGCCCCTGGAGAGTCATCGGGGCGACATGCTAGTCCCGCCGACGACGCGGGACGAGACGACCTCGTCTGGGGATCTCGCCATCACGATTTTGTCTAATCTCCTGAGCGCCAACATCGATGTTGGTCTGAAACACTCTCTTAGCATTGGCTACCACGAGAACGTCGAGATCCGTACCGCTTTCGTCAAAGTCCTGTACAACATACTTGTTCAGGGCACCGAGTTCAGCAATCTATCAGATGCAGCTGTGAGCGAGAAGTACGAGGAACTGCTGGACATCTTGACTCACGACTTGCACCTTGCCGTGGCGGTCAGCTCGGTCTGCCCAAGCAGCGAGGTCGATGAGCTGACAATCTCGCTCCTCAATGTCTTTGACTCGCGTGGTCTTACCTTTGAGCTGATGGAGGCTCTGATTAAGCAGGAGATAGAAGACACGGAAAACGAGTCGGAAATCCTGCGTCGGAATTGTGTCGCGACCAAGATGCTCTCCATCTATGCCAAATGGAAGGGTACAGGCTACCTGCGTGACACCTTGCAAAAGGTGGTCGAACGTCTCATGCTTACCTCCAAAGACCTAGACCTCGAGCTTGATCCCGCAAGAATACAGTCGCAAGAAGAAGTCCAGAAGAATGCTTTGCAGCTGCGCATTGTTGCTCAGGTGTTTATCGACGATATTCGCACCTCGACAGAGAATATGCCGGCTTCGTTCCGGATGATTTGCAGCATCGTACGTAGACCCAGTGCCTTCACCTCTTTTCTGACTGACCGTGTATAGATATCAAACGCCGTGAAGGAAAGGTTCCCGGATGCAAAGTACACTGCTGTCGGGGCCTTTATCTTCCTGAGATTCTTTTGCCCTGCCATTGTCGCTCCCGAGGTCGAGGGGCTGGTCTCGACGACGCCGTCCAAGGAAATGCGGCGCGGCCTCTTACTCATCGCCAAGGTCATTCAAAACTTGGCCAACAACGTGTTGTTCGGCGCCAAGGAGCCTTATATGTTTCCCCTGAATGATTTCCTGACGCAGAACATTTACCGGGTTACGACATTTCTGCGGGAGATATCGGTCAGTCATTCGAGCCCCCTGGGTGGTTCTGGGTTGTCTAATTCGTCGCAGGTTGCTCCCACTGATCTCGACACACATCCTACCGATGCCGAAACTTTCGACTTTGGCTCCTGCGTTGCCCTCCATAGGTTTCTATACGACCACTGGGACCAGGTGCGCCAGAGGCTCATGTCTCAGGAAAGAAGAGATTTTGTACGGTCCCCCAACGAGCTTGCGCGCGGTAGGTCGCCGGTCATCGAGCCACTCCGGGCTCTGATCACAACCCTGGGGCCGCCGCCTCTGGCCGTCACCTGGAATCGCCCACAGATAACGGCCAACAGCCCAGTCGCGTACTCCAGGTTCCAACACTTCATGCTCAGGAACGCGTTCCGCAGCACCGAGTCTTTTATAACTTCGCGCGCTGTATACGATGGCGGAGAGAGCAAGGTTTGTGATCGGAAACACCAACCAAGCTCAAACGTGTAGGCTAATTCGATTCTACAGGATGGGATGTCGATCATTTGTGTGATTCTCCGCCACATCGACTCGGACTCGATAGACTATGATACCCTACTGTACTGTTATCTGAAGGTAAGCCAGTCGCTCACACCGAATCTGCCCAGAATTGGGGACATGGAGACACCAACTCCTTGGGCTTTCCTTGACTTCTAACCTCTTTCCAGATTGCCAGTCGCATGTGGCACCGACCGTTCGGACTACTCATCGATGCCACTTGTTACAATGGCCAGAACGAACCCCAAGATGACATCTTTAAAAAGCTCGAGCTACTCAGCCCAACAGAAATATCTCGCTCGCTGTCTAGAGTCTACGTGTACAACATGAACAGTGCATTTAGGTGAGATGCCCTTTCCTCGAGTCCCGACCAAGCTGCTGACTGAGTGAAGGAAATGTTTCCGGCGTGTCCTTCGCGTAGCCACCAAAAACGATGCCAGCGTTCTCAATCCCGGCAATGTCGAGTATCACCTTCTTGGCAGCCTTCTAGATCTGCAGGCACACTTTCACTTGAGCCAACTGCATCTGCCCAAGGAGACGATAAGTGTAGTGACAGACACAAGATACGTCTTCCAGCCAATCACTAGACTCTCGAAAACGAGGGGCAAAATCGAGGTAGTCATCAAGGTCGGCAGCCAGTTCGTACAAGTCACGACGACCAAAAAGCAGGAGGTACACCCAGGCTTCCGTTTACACGCTACCGTCAACGATATCTTCCGACTTGGTGAAGTCGAAGAAGCGCCAACGTCTATCCCAACCGAAGACGACTCGGCTTTTGGCCTGCGTGCGGACAACGGCAAGATTGTCATGTATTTTCAAAGCCCAAAGAAGCTCGATGTTCTACAGGCGGTGCGAGCAGCCAAGGCCAAGTATGGCAAGGACACGAGAACCATGAAGCCGTACGAGCGACTCATTCGACCCCAAGATGTCCCTGGAACATTGCTCAATCTCGCGCTCACCAACCTCGCTGCTGCTGATTCGGTACTACGGCTGTCTTCATACAACTTGCTCGGTGCCCTTTGCCGGGCCTTCAAATTCAAGGCCGCCTCGAAATTCATGTGCATCAGAGGTAGGTCAACTCGTCGAAATCGAAATAAATCGATTGAAGCTAACGAAGACCGTCGTAGATATTTCCGTTCCGTTGGAGCCCACTCAGTTCATCATCAACATCAGCAAGCATTTGGCACAGGAAGAGCCTCAACTGACGTCGGACTTCTTGAACGAGTTTTTTGTCGGATGGGAAAGCTTCTCGGAAGAGCAAAAGCCGCTGAGTCTCGCGTACATGGCTCCGTGGCTTCCCAGCCTCCGTACCTCGCTGCTTGGAGATGAAGCAGACAGCGAAAAGGGCAAAGAGAAGATTGCCTCCATCTTCAGGAAGCTCATCGACGTTGCCATCACGGATCCCACCCTGAACCTAACTCTAGAGCACACTGTCTGGCCCGCCATCTACAAGGACGAGACACTGCTTGACATATTCCTCGAAGAGATCCTCAAAGCAGCGATGGATCTAGGAATGCACGATGAACAGACCCAGTGTCTGACGTCAATCGTTACGTCGATCGGCACAATTACCCTTCGCGGTAGGATTATCTCTCGGCTACGAAAGGCTCTGAACAAGTCGTCGCAGCGGCCGACCAAGTTCCTCCCAGAGAACGCCGTCTGGGGCGAGATCTGCATTCTCCTCCAATTCTGCCTCTCGTTGTCATTCGACTGTGGCATCCAGTCCCAGATCTACCTACCAGAAATATTCCACATCGTCACCATGCTCGCGAACACGGGGCCCGCTGACGTGCGAATCTTGGTTCACAGGCTTCTTATCAACTCTATCCATGCCGCCTGTACGTCGTTCTTGCTCGACGAAGCCAAGCTGGCCAGACTCCGCAGCTCACTCGAAACACTCGCTGAGCCGAGAAATGACGTCTTCTCTGCACCTCCAATGCTGCACCGTGACGGTGCGTCTACATCGACAACCCAGGAGAACGGTCAAACTCTTGCAGCGACGGAGAGTCTCGCAACGTTGCTCTTTGATGTCTGCTCTACAGCCGCGCCTTCTGTGGATATGGCAAACGCATGGCGGTCGAGATGGATGAGTCTGGTTGCCAGCACTGCTTTCCAGAACAACCCTGCGGTGCAACCTCGGGCGTTCACCGTCATGGGCTGCCTTGCTCGAGAAGAGGTGGATGATGATCTACTGTACCAAGTGCTCGTCGCTCTCCGCAGTGCCGTTAGTCGGTTCGGGGAGGACAGCTACGACATGCTCGTTGCCATTGTCACTTCGCTATCCAAAATGATGGGCAAGCTCCTGACGACATCTCGCTACGGGCTACAGCTGTTCTGGCTTGCCATGTCCCTGTTGCGTCTCGTACCGCCTAGCCTGTTCAACTGCGCGGCTACTTTCCTTGAAGCTGTACTTACCAACATCGGGGCGTCGAGCGAATTGCGAAGCGACAAGATGGCCCAAGCCTTGATCCAGGGCCGACTGCAGCTGGAAGAGGCCGCCCTGCCTCTGGATGAAATTTACGGCATACACTTCACGGCTGAAAGCTTCCACTTTGCCGTCTGCGCCTGTCTCATCCGTGGTCTTACCGACACCATGACCAAGACGAATGCATTGCGTGTCCTCTCCACCTTCCTCGAGATGACGACGAGCTCTTCGTCTCAATCCGAGAAGCTGCCTCAAGAAGTGGCCATGTCGCCGTATCTGGCACTCATTCAAGCCAGGGCGGTGGAGCCAAACGAGCTGAAGGAGGCGCTCTGGCTATCGGGGGTCAGCCCTGCTGGTTTTGCAAGCCTGGGCAACGCACGCGGGCTGCGAGATTTATCGACCGTCAAGGACAAAGATCTTCTTCTGAACACAGCCATCGAACTTGTCGACTTCCAGTACCTACAGGACGGAGTACAGAACCGCACACTGCTGTGGTTAAATGAGCTGGCGGTGGGCCGACCGGCTGTCATTGCGCATCTGTAAGTTGTGTGCGTGCTCGAAACGCTGTGAGCTTTGAGAACTAAACATTTATAGATGCTACCCCATCATCCAAGTACTGGATGAGATCCTGCTCCACTGCCAGAACACGGCCACATTGACGTCGGCTCACGCACTGTTGCAGACCATCTCGTCCAACGCCAAATTCTCGGCGGCAATGGAATCTGGTGGCATCTTGAACGAGTACCTGGAGGATATGGGCTTCGGCGGACTCTGGCGATCTTGCTCCTTTAGCCAATCGCAGGAACCTGACAAACAGTGCTTTGCGCTGACGGAAAAGCTCATCGAGGTAAGTTTGGTTCGAGTGCTGTATGAAGTAGGCGAGTATTCGAGAGCTAACATGTCTCAGCTTATCATCATATGAGCAGGAGGCAGTGAGTGCCGAGAGTATCGTGGAGGAAGCAGAGCATGCTGATAGTAAGGGGTGTGTGTATGTGTGTGTGTGTGTGGGGGGGGAATGTTATAGGAGTGTTGGTTCCAACGCAACTTGTATCACGACGGTCTAGTCTTGGAAAATCTCTACAGGGCATCGTCGCGAGACATAGCGTAGGGTGTTGTTGGTTGGTGGGTGTTGGTTGGTGGGTGTTGGTTCCAGTTTTTCTGTCCGTCTGTTGTTGCTTCCTGTGGCAACTCGTTTCTGGCAATATCCCACAGACGTCTTCGCTTGGCTTGATTGGCCATATCATTACTTTTAGGCTGGACTAGTGTCTATATGGAGTTGCTGCTCTGCCCACCAACCATGCACACTCAGCTTTTACTACCCTTGCCCCCTTTATGCAAATCCCAGATGGTGCTCTCAACTTTGCTCGAGTCGCTGCATTCATACCGAGAGTGCTCAAGTGTACGTCACCGTGTCCGGTTGTCATTATCATGAGTTCGGGTCGTGTAGAACAGACGTGAACTGCTTCATCAGTTGGAGGGGGGGGGTTCTCGCGATTAAGAGAACAGCTGCCAGATATGTTCAAGCTTTGCAGGTATGGCAATCAGGCCCATTTGCCGAGGAAGCTCATCAGCGCCATACCGGCAAGAAGTGCCACCGAGGCACAGATGGTCTTGACGGCTCCGGCATCGACCAGTTCGCCGCCGAATATCCAATCCCTCGCCCACATCTCGACCACGCCGACCCACAGCAGGATTCCTGCGGAGAAGGCGTCGAGGGTCCCGATGGCGATCAGGGTGGACTGGTCGTTTCCGTTGAAATGATCAAGAACGCCGATGCCAATGGCCATGCCGATGGGCGTGGTGACGGCAAAGGCCAGCGCCATGAAGACTCTCTGCCAGGTGGAGATGGGCCTCGTCGCCTTGACCAGCGACTCCTGGCTGGACGTGTCCAGAGCGGCCGTGGCGGTATCGGCAGAGTCCGATGTCTTGGGCTCGACGGAAGGCAGGCTCTCAGACGCAGACGCAGACGCAGACGTCTCCGACTTTGCGCGTCGTCGGAGCGAGGCGATGCGGGTGCCTAGGGCCAGGCCTTCGAACACCTGGTGGAACAGGATGACGATGAAGAGGGTGATGAAGAAGGAGTCGCCGGCCACGACCAGAGTCAGTCCGACCACTAGGCAAAGGGTTAGTGACGCGTGGGGTCGACTGGTTTTCGAACCGGCCGGTTTGCGATTGCGAGTCTCGCTGGGAGGGGGGAAGGAAAAAGGGAAGAGGAAAAAGGAAAAAAGGGTGTGACTTACACACCGAGTGGAAGATGATGCCGGCCTCCAAGATCAAGACGTTGATCAAGTCGTCGTTGTGCTTGGAGGTGCGGATCTTTTGGCTGACGGCGTACGACGCGGCAAGACGGTGGCAGCCGTAATCGACAAAGAAGGACACGACCAGTCCGGCCATGAGGACGGATGACGTGGTGGCCTCGTACTCGACACCCTGCAGGCACTCGTTGTTGAACATGAGCGAGGCATGCGTGTAGAGCTGTGCGCGCGCAAGGCGGTGGTTAATTACTTGGGTACAACGGAGAGAGTCTTGAGGGCGACTCACATGCACAAAAGCGGTCGAGATGATGACGCCAGTGCCAAACTGCTTCAGGATGGTAAAGACGACGTTGAACCTCGTCGGCAGCACGGGAGCGAGGAATATCGGCAGAGCGACGCCTGGTTCGGTTCTTTGCGTCAGCACGGAAGCGGGCGAGGCACAGGTCGGCCAGGGAATGATGGGCATAGGAACTATGACTGACCGATGAAGCTCGTGACGAAGATGACAAACAGGAGCCCGATCCTAAGGGGGATGTTGTAATCCCGGTCCTGTTTCTCACAGACGACTTCCTGGCTCTCCTCTGAGCCCCCTGTGCAGTGCCTGACGGGCGAGGTCTGTCAATGGTCTGGGCTCGAACGCCTGGTCTGCGAGACAAGCAAGCAAAAGATGGAAAACTTACTCTACTCCGGCGTGAAAGTGACAGTCCAGTTCTTCCTCTTCTCCGGTCTCGCCTTCGGCCTCGCCTTCCGACTCCCCTCCGTCGACTTCGCCGGCACCCTCGGCCGCGACTTGGACATCCTGGCCGCTCGGATCCACGCAGAACCTACTGGCATTAGCATCTTTTCCAATTTCTCATGTCCCGATTCGTACATTTCTGTCCCGTGGCTATGGCAATCCGTGTACTGCGCCGGCGGGTCTACCGTTGCTGTGGCCGGTTCGAGAATCTCGTACTCGCTGGTCCCAAACATGCAGAATCTACGCAAGAGCAACACCCGGAGGTCAACGTTAGCCACCATCCTCTTCTTCTTCTTCTGGAAAGTCGGGTGGGGTTTCATTATAAGATATATAAAACTCGGCGGTGCTGCTCACATTGTCACGTCGTGCAGATGACAGTCCGAGATGGCAGTTGGTGTGGCCGCGGGCGCAGACGTCGTCGCCGCCGGGGACGTGACGGTTGCCTGTCGACGGACATTCGCTGCCACCTGACTTCCAGAGACGACGTCGAGGAGGGGAAGGGACAGGAGAGCGGACACTCGTGTCATGGCTTCGCAGGTCTTCATGATATGTATCGGTATATACGAATATATATATATATATATATACACAGATACAAATATAAATATGCGACGCACACAAGAGAGAGAGACAGAGTTTGTCAGAGAAGGCTGCCAGAATGACGTGAATGAAATTCCAACACACACGAGGGTCTATCTATATATCCCTACTGCGGTACTCCGTACGGATATGTTACATGGAATTCTTGCATCTTGGCGGTTGAGCCAAGCCCGTCGTCGACCCCATTCGTATCTTGGCGGAGGTGAGATGACCAGGAAGACGGCGCGCGGTGGTCGGTGGTCGATCATCTTACGTCTTTTTGAGGACCTTGATAGTCAACGCATCTCCTTGGCATCTTCCCCGACGTGCTTTCCAACGTTGTTTTTAACTACGTCTTCGCGACAGGCGAGCACCTCTCCCCCCTTTCCAGGCTCCCCCCTCTGACGACCAGGACATCCGACGTGCGCCCTTTGTTGTGTATGGATCCCGTTTGGCGGACATCGTCTCTGTGGCATGGAATGCGTCTTGGCAATTGCTTGGTATCCCTCAAGGTACTCGGGGAGGAGCGCACACTTCTTCATTCACCCATGACCAGTCACCATTGGCATTCTATTCGTTTGAATAGTCGGTGTGGGTCTATCAGTTTTGGTCACTTGATTGTACAGAGTAGATCGTGTCTAGTCATCAACCCCCCCCCCCAATACAGCCTGCTCTCTACACATCTGTATCCGTCCCGTTGTCAGACAGGAGTCGACCTTCCTCCAGGCGATCCCATGGAACCGCCACTCAAGAACATCTCGGGGCTCATCGCGTAGTACATGGCACCCGCAACTGTGCTTGGATCCATGGGCAGGTATGGCCAATTAATCACAAATGACCAAGTCATGACAGCCACCATCAAGCACAGGATGGCCGCTGCCAACCAGGTGCAGACCGAATGTGCAGCCGTTGCTTGAAGCGACTTGGACGGCACGTTGGCGAGCAATATAGGAAGCGCGTCCGAGAGTATTGCCGTGAACGCCACGAGTCCGAGGTACCTGTCGGAATAGCGCCTGGCCAAAGTCTTCCAGAGTCCCGAGTACGCGTTCGACGGAGGAGTCAGATTCTTGGCTTCCCTGCTCCAGTATTCCGACTCCTTGCCTTGCCTGTGATAAAACGTCCTCACAATCCTATACGGGCTGACGATCGCGACGCCTAGTGATGGGGTCAGTACGATCAACGTGAGCTCCTTCTTGGTGGGATGCCACGCCAGGGCGCACTTACAGTTGAAAAAGCAACCCCAAAACAGAGAAATCAAGACGCCAACGCCAGCGAAGATGAACCGAACCCCAAATGACTCGCTTTCCATGAACCGTTCAAACCCGTTTTTATTCCCATAGCTCACATAGACCAGAGTCACGACGAGCGCGGCCACAAACGTGAACAAAGCGAGGAGCCTGCCGCTCCGAGTGAGTGCGAAAAACGGCATCGGCTTTCGTTTCTTCGTCCAAACCCGAGACCGAGTAAATCCAACGCTTTTCCGCTCTTTCCGTATCAGATTTCCTGCGTCGTTCTTCATCACGACTCCGTACATCCAGCCCTTGTTCTCGTTGTGCCAGTGTCCCAGCCCGAATCGTCGCTTGCCCAAGGCCCTGATCGCCTCTCCGTTCGAGATGACTCCTTTTTTCGTTCTCACACGCTTCATCTGAGCACGGAAATCCGGGCTGGCCGAGAGACGGTCCATCATGTGAAGACTCCAGGGGTTAGTCCACACGCCAGTCTTGTATCTCCAGAGCACCAAGATCGCCGCCGCGACCAGAAGCATCATAAAGCCAAGCAAGCCAACGAGGACGTTGGCCACATATGGGAACATCTCGAGAGAAATCCCACATGCCGATATCGGATCACAGTCGGGTATATCGGTCACGATACTCATTGCTTCCGCACTCAGGGGGATGATGACCGCATTCGTCAAAACAAGAAGACCCGTCAAGACCAGCAAAACGTGGCCTCTCAGCAACGTCCTCAAGCTTCCAATCAGGCCTGACAGACCCATCGTCTGCAGGCAAAGCGAGTCGGCCGTTTCGGCACCATAAGTCCTCGTCATGGCATGGAAAGGCTGGTAGAGCTTGGCTGTTTGATCCAGCATTCGAACTGGAATAGAGATGGCGACCGCCAAGAAAATTGGCAGCACGAGACCCACGAAGTAATCCCCGGATGAGAGAAGTATTCCCTTTCGTGAAGCTGCGCCTACGTTGTTTATCGACGAGTTGCCCGTGGCTGTTGAAGTAACGATGTCGGTCAAAGTTGCGGTAACGGGTCGCCACAGGGTCTCTGTTTTGGTTGCTATCCCGTTTGTGTCGAACTGGGTAGTCGTATAAGGCGTTTCGGTGGTCGTAGCCGTCGTTGTGCCAGTTATTCTATTATAATTGTCCCTTAGCGTATGCGTGGCCTGTTTGACGAGGAAAGATTTCGTAGACACAACCCCGTCGCGATCTGTCACGAGTTCCGTCTGCCATTGAGTCTTGTGAAGTGCATACGAAGTAGACGTCGGCACACCGAATACGTCGGTATACACACTGCGCGAGTGGTCAATAAAGTTCTTTCGAGGACGAAGGGCGGAAACGTGCTATGACTTGAGAGTACGATGCTCATAATTTATTATACAGTCAAGCCCGAAAGGGTGAAAGAAGAAAGACGTTACGGACCTCGGAACTCTGATCAAGGCAAAAGTCTCGGTGGTTACCACTTGACTGCCCTTGGCATCTGTAAATGTTTTGGTATAGTCGGCGACTTGGTCAGCCGTCTGGAGTATGGAATCCAACGTCATCATGGATTCTTTCTCGATGATTGTTTGGACGTATTGGGATTTTGTGATGAATACTTGCGTGACTGTCAGTCCGCCAGTATCGATTGTTGTCGAGATCAGTGTTGCTTGGGAATGTTTTGTCGAAAGCACAGTCGTGGGCGGCACCATGACAACCACCGGTACGTAGACCGCAGATGACCTTGGAGGGGGGGCGCCGATGATGAGTTTGGAATACCTGATATTATGGCTGTCTGGGAAGGCGGCATATCCGTGGGACGGGCAGGTACGGCCGCTTGCTGTGTTTCTGTGTTCGCTTTTGCACTTGGCGGCCGGGCGTTGTCTGTTTTTGAAAGTGTGAGGCTCGCAGCTGGTGATGACGAAAAGGTTGCTGGAAGAGGAATTATGGAGGGGTGTTCAAAATCCTCAGCGAGCGGCGGAGAAGACGAAGGAACTGTTGGCGCTGAGTTGCCTGGAATTGGGTGAGAGTCCGAGGAGGGAATTGCAGAGCTTCCGGGATCAGCCCCAATAAGAGTGCCAGGAGGCGGTACGAAACTTGCTGAAGATGTAAAGACAGTTTGCACCGGGAAACTTGCAGAAGATTCAGGGGTGGGCGGGGCGAAGCCAGTTGACGATTCTCCGACAGGCGGGAATACGCTGCTGCCGGAATCATCAGGGGTGCCCGCAGGCGGAACGAAGCTCGATGACAATGTAACAACGAGAGGCGGGACGAAACTCGACGACAACGTAACGACAGGAGGCAGGACGAAGCTGGCTGACAACGTAACGACAGGCGGAACCGAACCGTATGTCGGGGAAGTAGCTGGCCCTTCGGGAGGTAGCACGGAACTCACTGATGATGTACCAATGGGTTGAATGGAGCTGCTAGTGGAAGGCCCGGTGGACATACTCCAAGACGGGTTTCCAGGCACGGTCACGGCCACTGATGACTGCTCAGGGGGACTGGGATTGCTCAAAGACGGGTTACCCCAAGGCGGGTTCTCGGGGTTTGTAATACTGGCCACTGTCGACGTGATAGCAGGCGGCCAGGGCGTTAGATACTCCGAAGCGCCAGATGTGGTCGACGACGAAGTAAAAGCAGGATGACTTGAGCTGATTGGCAACCAACTAACACCCGGCGCCCCATTTTCAACGCTTGATGTACTCTCAGGAGGATCTGGGCTGCCAATCGTGTTGGTCGTAGGCCGTGGGAGGCCCATCGTTACGGTATCCCCGATAGTGGCATATGCTGTTTCCAGCAAAGTCACCGTAACTATCAAATCACACCCATCATTCATCTGCCGTGGGGCAAAACTGGTAACAGGCACCGAAACCCTCTTCCCCAAGCCAACACCTATTGTAAGTTGTGGAAGCGTGACAGTGATGATGATAGTACTGGTCACATAGGCAGTGCAAATATGCTGAGGGTTTGCTGGAAGTGTGCTTGAAGGACCAGGGGCTGGCGTTTCTGAAATCGAAGGCGACGAAGGCTCTTCGGCTGCAGAAGTTGAGGGCAAAGCAGGCGGAGGTGAAGGTTCTCCAGCTGCAGAAGTTGAGGATAACGCAGGCGGAGGTGAAGGCTCGCCAGCTGCAGAGGTCGAGGACAACGCAGGCGGAGGTGAAGGCTCTCCAGCTGCAGAAGTTGAGGGTAACGCAGGCGGAGGTGAAGGCTCGCCAGCTGCAGAGGTCGAGGACAACGCAGGCGGAGGTGAAGGCTCTCCAGCTGCAGAGGTTGAGGAGGGCAGAGAAGGCGGAGGTAAAGGCTCTTCAGCTGCAGATGTTGAGGACGAAGCAGACGGAGGCGGAGGCGGCGGTGATGGTTGCGGCGGAGGAGATGAAACGGGCGGGGGATCTGTCACCTCGTCTTTTCGAGAACTTGTAGAAGAAGTTGAAAGCATTGGCGGTATCTCAGGGGTGGAGATTGACCCCGGTGCCTCGATTACAGGCGTGCTAGTGCTTGTTGCAGGATTTTCTTCCTGCTCGGTACTCGAGCTGCTTGTCAAGCTCACCAAACTAGTTTTTGGCGGTTCGGAGGTTGGACTCCGTATAGCAGACGCAGTATGGCTTCTCGATGAAGCTGAAATGGGTGTGGCTGACGACGCCACCTCTAGAGAAGAGCTGGACGACGTAAACGATGTTGCACTCGTCGTCACCATTGACGAAGATGTGAGACTGGAAGGCTCAGGGGTAGACGATGGGGGAGGCGAGGAGGACGATTTGTTGTCGAGAGCGGTACTCTCAATAGCCTCGTCTTCGGCACGCTCCTCGAAACCCAGCGTATTCGCTATACGTCGGCTGAGTCCTTGATGTATTTTACTTCCTTGCAATCCCCGGGCCGTTAGGCTAAGCTGAGTGTCATTTCTCACCTCACCCGGCGACACTGCGACCTCTGTCTGGCTTGGAAAAACATGAGCCGTAAATTGAGCCATCGCAAGAAACGCTCCCAATATCAAGAAGAGAAATGCGAGAAACGTGGCTCTCAACACAAACGGTTTGTGGTCCGGCGGCAGGCTTTGTGTTGAGTTGATGTCTGTCTTTTCCAGAATTTCGACGTCGGTCACCTCGTAGGCATGATTGAAGTATTTCGGGTTCTCGTCTGGATTGAAGTATTTCGGGTCCTCGTCTGGTTGGTAGACATCGACCAGCGTCGCTTCTGTGCGAGCATTGCTGTGTCTGCTCAGGCCAGACGGTGCTCTGTTGTCTCTCGGTCCATAATGGTCGATATAGGAGTCAGAGCCAGCGAGTTCCGAGATATCAGAGTCTCGGAACCTATCTCGAGGCGATCCCCAAGTGGCATAGTCAGAATGAGGTGACACGATTGACGGTGCATGCTCCGGGTAGTTTTCAACTGGCTCATATTGCTCTGAAGTGACAGAGGCATGGCGCAGAGCTTGCTGAACGTGGATTCGAAATCGCTCCTTCGCTGTTAAACCTGCTGCTGTCGGTTGGCCATCTTCAGCGTCCTCGCCCTGGGCAAGCGGCGCGAAGCTCCCACCGTAGCCCAGGTGGGTTTGCTCGAGGAATGGAGGCATAGTGAGGACGCTATTGCCGTGTCTTGGCAGGCGATGGACAACCCTTCATGGTGATGCCTCAATGTGACTGCCGTACGTCTCAATAAACCACCGTTGGTCTCTTTTTTTGATAGCCTCTCGGATGGATGCTAGCGAAAACGAGAAGAGATCACATTTGAGAATCCCATGTCTCCAACGTGGGAGAATACGCCGGGCTGGAGGAACGTCTTGGATGACTGGCCGATCATTCGTATGCGGGTAACACAATAGTTCATCCTGCTGTTACACTTCGCCACGCAGTACTCTGGGAGACGACTGGGGTTCTCTGCAGAGTGCGATGTAGACAAATGCACGACTTACCAACGAGCCAATAGAGCCCCGCGAACCAACAGGGAAGACTCGTAACGGCCCCCAATCACGTCCAGATGAAGGAAAGCGGGCATTGCATCCGACCATCTTGCGTGCAAACCGCAGCAACCACAATGGACTTTTAACCCATTTGGCAAAGGTGCATCATGTGAGGGCTTCTGACCACCCTCTCTGAGGCCATCCATGGGGCGGGTTAGGCTGGGATGTGGTGAGATGGAGTCTATTAGACTTGGCGATGTGCCTGCATGCATCCCTTGTCAAGGGAGCTTTGCTTCCTCGAAATGGCGCGCTGACTTAACCAGACGAGGAGTAACGTAACTAGCTGGTATATTTTTAGCACCTGCGCAGCTGGAGTTGTAGTACGGAGTATGTACCACAGCCTTTCGTGGGCGCGGTCCGATGGCCACGACAAGCGACCCGGCACGAAAAAGCAGCGAGGAGGTATCTGCTCCCAAGCGGTTTCTTTGTGACCTGTTGGCGTCATGCCAATGGAAGTTGATGGTGTCTTGACAGAGCCGCCAATTTCTGAGACACGCGCAGCCTTGCTGTCCGTTGTCACTTGGAAAGTTGCTTTGAGCCTCCCAAGCGGGCGCCGGGAGTGTAAGACTAAGCCGAGAGCCTGCGGCGTCTTACTTGCGGAAGATGACACGCTCTACACTCCGTACGGTAAAGTGAATATGCCTCCCTAGTCCTTTTGGCGTCCACATCCATCCCTTCGGGCCTCTGCAACCAACGTCACAGCTTCATAGGAAGATTCAAGGCGGGCCAGCTTTGGTGACCCCAGGCAGCCAGGCTAGCCGGGAGGTTCTTCCGGAATCCAAGACATTTGA
The DNA here is from genome assembly GCA_022414665.1 of Arthrinium puccinioides. Classification (NCBI taxonomy): domain Eukaryota; kingdom Fungi; phylum Ascomycota; class Sordariomycetes; order Amphisphaeriales; family Apiosporaceae; genus Arthrinium; species Arthrinium puccinioides. Next base: position 2,969,551 of record JAIUNF010000005.1, read on the forward strand.
CTCTGGCGAGAGCACCTCATCAGATCGCGTTTTTTGGCAAGTCGAACAAGACTTGGCAGCTAGATGTGAGGTCGGTAACTCGTACCGTGCTGATCTTTGCAAGAGGCTTGGAATGATTGTCTACGATGGCACTGAGAACAAGCTATTTGGTGCAGCCTAACGTTAGGTATAACCCAAATACGTAGTAAGTCCACCCAAGCTTCAGCCACAAGTGGGTCCTGTTTTATCCCCGCCCGCACGCACTTGAAGGTGGGGGACGGATAATCGTGGCTTGGGGCATCGAGGCATCATCGTCACAACCTCTCATCAGCAGGACGCATCCTATGGCAAACGAGGAAAGCAGCACATATATCCTTCACGACGCCGTACCGCCCTCTGAAAATACCCTATACGACGCTTTCCCAAACCGAACCTACACCGCCCGTGACATCGCCAACATGACCGAAGTCACCTTCGCCAAAACGTTCCTGGCGACGCTCGACAGCCGGCCCATCAAGCTGTCGGCGGACCACGTCGAGGATCCCAAAGGATATCCCGCCCGGAATCCCGTATGAAACCCCTTCCCTGTTGCCTCTACCCTGGAGGCTCCATCGCTAGACTCTGGTTACTAAACACCCGTGCGTCAGTACACCCTTCCCCGTCCGCCCCGGCCCATGTCCAAGCCGGGCACGAAGAATACGGCCCCGGGCTCCGAACGTTCCTTCACCGTCACCATGAAGTCGTTGCGAAACCCACCTCTGGACATCAAGTTGACATCGCAAACACCCAACACATCGGTGCTGGACCTCAAGAACGCAGTCGCCGACCAGACGGGCATCCCGGCAGAAAAGATCAAGTTGCTCTTCAAGAAAAAGCCAACAGCAGATAGCAAGGTGCTCAAGGATTTGGCCACAGGAGAGACAGAGACAGCATTAGAATTCAGTGTCATGGTGTTGGGAGGAGCAGCGGCGGCGGTGGCGGCGGTACCCAAACAGTTGACGGAACCCCGAGCAGAGGTTGCTCAAGGACCCAGTGGCAGTGAGGTGGTGCAGTCGGCCGAGTTCTGGGACGATCTCAAGGGATACCTACTCCAGCGGTTACGGGATGAGAAGGAGGCGGCCAAGCTATTCGACACGTTTCAGACCGCTTGGGAAACCAAAAGGTGAATCAAGACAGTGACGAGATCATGAGATATATCTATTTCTGATGGGGGAAGAAGGGTGGCGTAATGTGGAGCGAGATCCCCTCGGCCAACATCAAATCTAAAAACTTGAGCTGTGCCATCGAGCATGACAAGCACGACAATAACGCTCCTTTCTGCTTCCACCCTAAACTAGGTACGATAACTGGCTGGTCAAGCCTGAACATCTTTAATCCCTTCAACCATCGACAGCTTTGATCGTGATCGTCGTAGACTTTCCACATACACAGCTTGTTTGTGTCCATGTAATCACCTTCCGAAGTGTCAGAGGTTGCCGTCTCCATGGTATTGACTGATCTGGGCGCAATCTTCAGGAGCGCTGTATCTTAGGCCAAACCCTTGCTGACAATCTTGAGTAGGGTTTCGTACTCGATGTCGTCGGCGTCGTTTGCCTGCACCTCGACGGCGATGCCATTGAGGGCCCGCTTCAGGGCATCCTTGGACGAGGCGTACACCATCTTGGCCTGTTTCGAAATCAGTATTCGACCACAGTGCGGAGGAGAGAAGGATACGGACCATGACACCAGCATCATCGGGCGACCAGGCAATGAAGGTGATCTTGTTTCGCGAACCCTCGCCCGAGGCGAGCTGGTACTCGAAGTCGTAGACCGCGTACCGGGGGCCTTTGCCGACAGCGCCCTGTGAGCAGACGCAGATTAGTTTGGGTAGTCGGAGAGAGACAGGTGCTTGCGGCCGACATACAGATTTGGTCTTGGTCGTGGCAGTCAGAAGGGCATTGCGGAAGTCTTCGTAGTCGTCCGACTGCTTCGCTAACTCTTCCTCATCGACGATAATGCTCTTGTTGTCGTCGGACAACTTGAAGATGATGTACTTGTGCTTCTTGTTCAACTTCAGCTCGTTGAATGCGGTTATGCACTCATTCGAGATGGTAGCTCTATGCGAGACGGCGCAGGTCAGCAAACGTTCTCCCCCCGGGCGAATACTGCATGCATCTGCACACCATGACCAGCCAGCGCATGCAAGCCATCGTCGGTGTCCGCTACGTGCGTAGGCGCAGGCAAGTTGGGGGTGGGGTATCGAGGAGGTGCATCGGCAGCCTGACGGTATGACGATGATGGCGAGACGGTGAAAGTTGTACAAACCCTGATTGAGACTGCAGACCACGGCGTGATTAGCAGGAAGCTATACCTAGTTCACGAAGGGCGCGACTCACCATGTTGACGGTAGTTGTGGCGTGAAAAGAAACAACGTGTGCTCTACTGTGGATGGACGGGCTGGTTGATGAAGGCTGGTTAGCGGGGTAGTCGGGGAGCAAGCAGCGCGAGGAAAGGAGGATCGCAGGTGAGACACAAAGTCAGGCAATGGAACTTTTGGGATAGAGCTAGAGTTACAGATAGGAAAGTCTTATGTTCCAAGGATGGATAGGGAGGGTGACGACTCACGGGTACAAACAGTATCTGCTTCTTCCGCTGGGGCTTTTGGGAAGATTCGGGAATGGGACAGAGCGAGAAAAGATTGGGAGGAGCGAAAGTTGTTTTTTAGCGTGGACGACGGTCCGTCGTAAGCACCAGATGGTTTGTTTGGCACACCAACGAGAAGCCGGCGTAAGGAGCAGCGAGGAGGTGCAAGGCAGATAGAGCGTCAGAAGCTGGCAGCCGGGCGCCCTCAAGCTTGGAGGGGAGGAGCCCAAGGAAGAGCTCGGCATGCAAGTGGGTGGGCACTAGTTAATGGGCACTGGTGGGGTGGGGACCCACAGCCTACCACCACTAACCACCAAAGCCGTTGCCTCAGCAATTGACCGGTGTCATTCACCCCATCCTAATCAATAGCAAGCCCGGAAATACGGCCGCCTTGACAGCCCTCGTTGACGCATACCGTTACGTTCCCAACCGAAACTAAACACAAACAGGCAGTAACGAAAGGCTCAGGTGGCAGGAGGACAGGACGACTGTCACCCAAGGCTGCAGTATATTGAAGCAGCCTGCCACCGACCCCAGTCTGATCACCCAAGGCATCCTCCAAACGTTTCCAAATCAGTAGAATCATCATGCTTGCTCTAATGTAGTCGCCTCTAGACTAAGGAAGTGTTGTACAGCAACGCCAGTGGGATATCAAAATGTACAGGAACAAGTGGCCAGAAGAGGCAGGAGAGGAGATCGATCGTACACCCACAGTGGACAAATTAAATCATCCGTTATAACTCCAAAGCCAGATGCCCCCCAAACCAGTGCTTTTGGTACAATCAACGCAAAAGTAAGTCATTGGCCTCGGTGTTTCACATCATTCCACCCATGCCGCCCATACCACCCATGCCGCCCATACCGCCCATACCACCACCAGCAGGGCCCTTGTCCTCGGCTGCCTCGACAATGGCGACCTCGGTAGTGCCGAGCAGGGAAGCAACACCGCTAGCATCAACCAGACCGGTGCGGACAACCTTGAGAGGATCCAGGATGCCAGCCTCAATCATGTCAACATACTCGCCCTTGGCGCTGTCGAAACCCATGTTAAAGTTGTCGCCATACTCGGCCATGAGCTTGCCAACAACGACAGAGCCCTCTTCACCGGCGTTCTCGACAATCTTACGCGCCGGACGAGTGATGGCACTCTTGACGATGTTGACACCAAGCTGCTGGTCGAAGTTGGCCGTCTTGATGTCCTTGAGAGCGTTGGTAGAAGCCTTCAGGAGAGCAGTACCGCCACCAGGCAGGATACCTTCCTCCACAGCAGCGCGAGTAGCGTTCAAGGCATCGACGAATCGGTCCTTCTTCTCGCCGACCTCAACCTCGGAGGAGCCACCGACCTTGATGACGGCGACACCACCAGACAGCTTGGCCAGACGCTCCTGGAGCTTCTCCTTCTCGTATTCAGAGGTGGTAGGGTCGTTCATGACGCCACGAATCTGCTCACAACGCTGAGCGATGCTGTCCTTGGAGCCCTCACCGTTGAGAATGATGGTATCCTCCTTGGTGATAGTGATGGAGCCGGTGGAGCCGAGCATGTCGGGGGGTGGCCTTCTCAAGCTTGATGTCAAGCTCGTCGGAGAAGACGGTACCATTGGTCAGGACAGCGAGATCGCCAAGGATGGACTTGCGGTTGTCACCGAAGCCGGGAGCCTTGACGGCCGCAACCTGGAGTTGGCCACGGAGCTTGTTCAAAATGCAGACAGCCAGCGCCTCGCCCTCAATGTCCTCGGCAATGATGACGAGGGGTCGGCGAAGCTGAGTGGAGGCCTCGAGAGCGGGGATGATGTCCTGGACGGCGGAGATCTTCTTCTCCGAGAGCAGAATCAGGGGCTTCTCAAACTCGACCTTCTGCGACTTGCTATCGGTGATGAAGTAGGGTGACACGAAACCGCGGTCGAAGCGCATACCCTCGGTGACCTCGAGCTCGTCGTTCATAGTCTTACCCTCCTTGACAGTGATGACACCCTCCTTACCGACCTTCTCCATGGCGTTGGCAATCAGCTTGCCAATGTGGGTGTCTCCGTTGGCACTGATGGTAGCAACCTGGGCGATCTCTTCGCTCGTGGTGATGTCCCTCTTGTTCTTCTGGAGGTACTGGACGACGGCCTCGACAGCAGCCTGAGTACCGCGGCGCAGATCCATAGGATTGCAGCCGGCAGCGACGTTCTTCACGGTCTCGGAGAAAATTGCGCTGGCCAGGACAGTAGCGCTGGTGGTGCCGTCACCGGCGGACTCGTTCGTTTTCGAGGCAACATCTTGCACTAATCTTGCGCCGAGGTTCTCAAACTTGTCCTTGAGTGTGATGGCCTTGGCGACAGTGACACCATCTAATCGATCACAAAGGGTTAGCTGGCAGAATAGACAGAACAATAAAGGGAGTTTTTCGCTTACCCTTTGTGATCTTGGGTGAGCCGTAGCTTGACTCAATCAACACATTTCGACCCTTGGGACCGAGTGTTGTGGAAACAGCCTTTGCGAGAGTGTCGACACCGGCCAAGAGGGCAGCCCGGGCCTCAACACCAAACTTCAGCTCCTTGTGCGCAAATCGGACCTGCTGCGACAAGACGCCAGATCGGTACTTGCCAGCCGACGACAGAGCCGAAGCCCGTGTTCGTGATGACAGAACGCGCTGCATTGTGTGTATTTATTAATGGTATAAAGAACTGGGGAGGCTTGAGATGATGCTTATGAAGAGAAAGAGGCAGTCGCGGTACAAACAGAGAGTTGGGACACACGATATGTCTGTGTGAGGGGAGAGGTGCAGTGTTTAAGAAAACTCCGGGTGAAGCTTTAGAAAATTTGGTTACGGAGCCTCAAGGTGAAGCTTAGGTGTTGCCCGCTATTCCTGGTATGGCTTAGCGTCATCTGAGCTCCTCTAGCTGTAGAAAATCGTGGAACTCCAATAGAATAGTCTGGAGTACCGTAGTAGTAAAGGCATGCGGGGTGCGCTCTCTGTCAAGGTGAGGATTCACCGTCACAAAGCCGCATCGAGGCATATTTAAATGCCGTAGAGGTCTTCTGCTTCTGAATGAGGTCAAGATGCCTTCATCGAGTCCAAATAGCACCTACTTACACGCACACATGGGTTGTTGCGTATTAAGTGCAGTTCCTCTTCAAGCCCTCCCCCTGTCAAAGATGGGTTAAGAACATGTCCACTTTAGCTTTCAAAGCAGAATTCGGCGTTCAGACACTAGGTAGTTAGCCCCTGATTCTGAGAGTGACTAGTCACCTGGGACCTGGGTACCTGTATCTGCCAACCCTATCCCGTGTCATTGTACGGATACAGGTCGAGTGAAACTTCTGGCACGGATCAACAGGTTTAGACCCTTCCAGTATGCTGAGACGGGGGAAAGATACCATCTCGTGGTTGGTGATCCATTAAACAGAAAATGCGCTGTGTTTTATGGAGTGTTGTCTCGAGCAAATGTTTATGCCGACGTCTCGTTGACTATTTTTTCCTCCTTCTCAGCCTTCTCGATGACGGGCACTGTTATCTCAGCTTTGGGCGCGGTCTCGCCAGCTATCGTCTCGGTCTTGCTCTTGCTTTTCTCACCCTTGCCTCCCGGGAAGCCGGTACCTCGATCCTTGACCTTCTTGGCCTTCTTCTCCGGGGGTGGGTAAGCCTTCACTGTTATGTCTTGCCACTCCTTGGAGTCTTGGAAAGCCTTCAGTATGGGCGCCATGAGATCAGTCAGAGCCTTTGTGACGGCAGGCTTCAGCAACTGGGGCGTAAGCTAGCAAGCTGGTCAGCATCTTCTCATGAACAAGGATATTGAGGGCAACATACGACATCGTTCTTGTAGTCTTCGTGCATCTGCTCGATGGTCGTGTACACAAGCGGCTCAAGGTTGTCTCGCTCACGCGTGACCACAAACTCGCGCTTTCCCCTGAGACCAGCAGCGGGAAGCAGAACAAACTCGGTAAATGCGAGGACGCCGTTTCCTTCCACGACCTTTGGGACCGCCTCTGCCTTACGTATCTTCTTGGCGACAACTTCAGGGGTATCCAGAAGATCAATCTTGCTATCTGTATCACTTTTAGTGTGCGTGTCGATGCACCGCAGGGAATTTGCCGCTCACCTTCCTCGCTCGAGCTCATCTTGCCTCCTTGGAGACCCGGAACCATGGGGTTCATGATGTGAGCGCGCTACTGGCATGTCAGCCTCGCGAAGGGATAAACGCAAACGTGGAATGGGAGGCATACTTGTCTGTATCCCAGCTTGGGCAACCACTCTTTCGCAGCTGTGAAGAGCTTTCTTTGGTCAAGACCTCCGAACTGAACATCGACATCCAAGTACTGCTCATCCAGTACTTGCAAAAGGGGGTAGAGGAGACCACTGAGCGGAGCGTTGGCAGTTTGTTTGACAACCTCGGCACCGGCCTTCTTTGCATCGTGTTCTGATGTAACGGAGCTCAGCTTGTACAAGTCCATAATGTACTCGGGGGTCTTCTGGTAGGAGCTGCCCTCGACGAACTTAAGCTGCTCGGTAGAGACGCCGACGGCCTGGAGCAGGGCGGTAATTGCGAAGCGGTAATACTTGACTCGGTGCGCGACGAGCTCGATTGGCGCCTTGAGGTTGTCGAGGAAGCCATGGATATCCGCGAGCAGGACCGTGACATCGCAACCGGCAGCCAGGAGCTGCGCAATCTTGACACCGGGCACCAAGTAACCGCAATGCGGACGGCCAGTCGTGGCAGTACCTGTTCAGAGACCGGTCAGTACAAATACTAACCAACTTTGAACTTCCTTCCAAAGCCAACGACCTCCCAACGTAAGTAGAATATTGAGCGATCCTTACCCCAGTAGACTTTCGGGTTGCGCCCCTCGGAGAGGATGCCCTCGATGATTTCAGGGTTGAGGACCTCGGCGAGATTTTCTCGGATCAGCGCGAACCGGTCATCCGCATTCATGCCTGCCATTTTGAGTATTATCCTTCAGGTTGGAGATTGGGTTTTGTTGTTGCTTGACGCCAGGGCGAATCTCGGAGTCACAGATGCGTTTCCAAGTAAATATTTGGCGGGGTGACTCAAGGTGCACGCATGGTGGTGGGGTCGCACCTGGACACCGTACGTACACAGCACTCCGTATCCGTACTCCATAGTTAGCTGGCTAGTTACATGATACAGTAGCACATTTCTGGCTTACCCATGGTCTACAGGGTGGTGGGTGACATAACAGACGAAAAAGGGTCAACAACCGTGTGTCAACAACCGTCAGTCAACAAACAAGAGTATCCAAACATGAACCTGTCATGGTTGTGAAACATGCTGATGACCATCAGCATGTTATCATTACTATTTATATGCTGGTCCGATTTTCGGAATCGCCATAAAATCAACGACTAGTCACCCAAGACGTGGTGTGACTGGTGGTAATCCAGGTCAGGGGTAGCGAAGTGATGGACAAGGAAAACAACGTTGACGAGTTGCGAGCAGATTCGCAGTCTCGTAACGTAATATGGACTCGTAAACCACACATCCCCCTTTCCTATTCATGGCATCTTCTCGCACCCTCACTGGGACGAAACATGCAGCCCCGTTGGGTAAATACGCGGCTAATACGCCCTGTGCAGCATCGATCCCACCCACATCGATATGTACACAGTAGAGTGTGGCAGGCTGACAGGATTTTCCGATTCCATCCTGGTCTCGCGGCCCCTCTAGTCGACTGGTGTTGGACACGGCACAGTTGCTCCTTGTGACCCTCCATCTGCAAGACAAATGTGGTTGCCCATAGTGGTCACAGCTGGCAGCCAATGGACCTCCTTGTCCACTCTGCTCGAGTTCCAGGAGGGAGGAACCGAGATGGTTACGACCACCTGTACAGGTGAACCTGTGCAATTTACTCTATTCAGCTGTCCCACAGGCTGGGCCCGCACTCGCTTACCTCGGCCGTACCCGTTGACGGTTTCCCGAAGACTAGAATACTAGTTAGGGCTCAGCTCCAGCTCCTCTTAATGGGACTCGACTATATGTCAGCAACACGGCTCAGTCTTCTCCTCAACCAGTGTCAGCACCGTGGTCATTTCTTCATTTGTCAATCCAGCTGGATTCCAACATATCCCTCTGTCGATTGGCTTGGAACCATGTCGAGGATGGCACGAAAGACGGAAGGATCCTTCCAACCAGAAGTCGACATCATTCCTCCTCGCGGCATGGCTGCCAGTTGTGCGGGGAGATTCTCAGGACTCGGACCCATCCACCGATCCAAGGGGGTGGACGGCTGACCTCTGGGCTCTATTGGACGACTCCTCCAAGCCACATCTGTCCGACCCGGGAACTATTGGGATATACGGAGCGGCAAGTGAGGAATCTGGGGAAGACGATTGCGGTAAACCAATCACAAATTCACCTGCCCTACTCCCTCCTGCGCCGTGGAGTGGTTGTCCGGAAGTGGAAGGTAGGTAGGTGTTGTCATGTCTTCACTGCAAGCCGGCGTTTGGTTGTACCCTGGGTACCGACAAGAGGCTTGAGCTCAATATATAAGGCGGGCTGGATGTCCATGGTTGAGAGCGATGTGGTCTAAGTATTCGAAACCACAGATACACACACACACCTCAAGAGACCCTGTATACAAATCGCTTGTACCACCATCATGAAGTCTTTCCTCTTGCTCCTCACTCTGGCCATAGGTCTAGATGCAGCGAGCCTCCGGCCCGACGCTCTTCCCCAGTTCGTAACCACACAAGGCACCCCATCTCTCCACAAGGATACCACAAGCCTCCAGAAGCTGCCTTTGACCTTCATCACCGCTCGGGACTCGACCAACCTAGGACACGTTCAACGTCAGGTGTCGGCACAGGACTTCTACGAGTGCACTACCTCCGTACTCCCCCCTCCCCTTCCGCCATCCTCCTCGTAACCCAATCTCTCAGCTAACCTAACCCATCGCCAGAACCCCCCACCGACCACGTCCGACTGTACCACGGTAATCAACCAGATTGCCAGCTCCAACCAGAACATCAACGTGGCCGAGGGTGGCTGCCTCGTCTACCAGTTCAATACGTGCTGGGGCTTCTTCTGTGCCCTGTGCGAACAGGTCACAACCACGACCAGCTTCGTCAAGAGCCAGCTGTCCTCGGTGCGGAGCCTGTGTGTCGCCAACGGGCAGGCGGGCACGATAGTCGGCGAGGACGCGCCGCAGTACCAGGTCGGGTTCGTATACAGGGGCCAGCAGCTGCCTGCGTATTATGATGTGTGTGGTGAGTAGGGAGTGGCGAACCTCGTTGTGAGAACTAGCAACTTGGTTATATGAGTTGCCCAGGTCGTGAATCGGTTCGTCGTCTTGGATGAGTTTGCACCAACTCGGAGTGGCCATCTCGCAACGCAACCACGGCGACGTCGGGATCAAGAGATGCGGCATGTCCAGAAAGCAAGTTCGAACACTCTTCAGTCGATAGTAAATGTGTTTCGGCGCACTATGCGTAACTTTGCTCCGAGTGCCCGTTTCAAGGGTCTAACTTAATGCTGAACTTGTTTGTACAAATGCACCTGAGCTACTACGTCTGCCCAATGATCCTCTAAGGTACCCTAAACGCGAATCGTCATTGACCGGTTATTTTTCCGTCCTGTGTCACTTTCTTCCAGTCCCAAAAATGATCCCATTCAGCTATACCCCGTTCCAACCGCCGCAGACTCATGGTTCTAGCATCAGCCCAAGAAGCCGCCTGCCGTGTGTCGCATTGCTCGATGGTCTCTCGACCACCACCGCCGGCGGATGAGAGTCCTAACCCTTCGGCAGCTGCAAGGACGCGGGTAGGCTGCCCGCTCCGCTACATGGGCTTGCATAACGGCGTCCATTAGGCCTTAGCTTCTGTCACGGGATCCTCGTGCTTCGCCGTACTTCCTTTGCCACGCCATGTGCTCACGGCAGGAATGTCCGCCTGCCACCTCTCCTCGTCAGTCCCATACGCCCTCGGCGTCAGCTTGATCAGGCAATGCAACGGGACATTCATCCAGGGACTCTTGGCCTGGTCCTTCTTCATGAAGTAGGCATAGATGCACCGCAAGATGGCCTGGTGAGTGACAATGAGGATGTCGTCGGCAGAACGCTCCACCTCCATGATGATGGGTTCCAATCGAATGACAACATCGCGATATGACTCGCCGCCACGGTAGCGGTAGTTGTACTTGTCTTCGTCGCGAGCCACGAAATCTTCGGGATATACATCCTTGATCTCTTGGTACGTCATGCCATCGCAAACACCGGCGTCGAGCTCGTCAAGTGCTTTCCATTGCAGCTGGTTGTAGTTGGCCGGGAGATAGCGCGCAGTTGCTATCGTTCGCTTCAGGGTAGACGTCCAGACAGTCAAGGGACGACCATCCTGAATTTGCGGTCAGTATGGGCAAATGTCATGGGCGCATGGGGAGGTGGACTTACGCCTACGGACTGGCGAACCAGATCAGGGAGCTTCTGGGCGTACTGGTGGCCGCGCGGGGATAGATCGGCATCGCCTCCTATCCTGCCGCTTATGTTGTACAGCGACTCTCCATGTCTCGAGAGCCAAACGGCACGCGGGCGAATGTGAAGGTTCATCAGGTAGTAGACGACGCGGCTCTGGAGGTAGTCTTGTATGCGGTTGATGATGACCTGGCTGCCCACGTCCAACAGCTTCAGGTAGGTGTAGTTGCTCTCGTCTCCGTCCTCGTCGATGGACTTGTAGACCTTTTCGTACATCTTGATGCGGTTGCGGAAATCGAGAGCGGCCTCTTCCGGGTCCTGGCCCTTGTAGTCGGGGCTGGTAAGCTTGACGTCGCGGATGTTGGCCATGATCATCTCCTCGTTGTCACACTTTGATTCGACGAACATGACCTCGATACCCTCGCGCGTACATGTGTCCATAACCCACTTGCGACGGTCCTTGGTCGAGTTGGTGGCATCTAGGATGCCGATGACACCGCCCTGGCGGAACCAGCCCAGCATGTCTGCCATGGCTGCCTCGGCGGCGGCACGGCGTCTGCGCTCGCCATCCTTGTTGCTCGTGTCGAAGAAGTCGGCCGAGGGTTGCGGCTCGTCGTTACGTCGATAGTTGCCGACATTGAAGGTTTTGGCATCGATCGAAAGCCATTGAAGATAACGCTGGGCTGCGCGGTGGGAGGATGGGGTGTTAGCTCGCGTGCTCACGGCCTAAAGGGGGGCATGGGGACCCTCGCTCATGTGTGGTAGGGCAGCAATGAGAACTCGGAGGGTCCTTACTCGGAAGTCAAGACGGATCCTGGAGAATATACCTTTTTGCGCAATGTAGCTCTTCCCACGTGCAGGCAGTCCAACCATGACCACGCAGATCTTGGTGTCCTCAACCTGCACAGCACGCCCATTAGCGAGGGACGCCATATCGGCCAAGTTTTAACAGTAGCACGGCCTGGAGAGACCAAAGGAACCATGGGATGTGAGCCCAAGAAAATGGGGCTGCAGTGGACGAAAAGTACAGTGCTGCAGAGCCGGGACTGGGTCGTTCAGGCACAGGGAGGGATTTGTTCGACGGGGTGATGAAGTGCAGTCTGGTTGTTGCAGACGCGAGAAAGCAATGAATCAATGCGATATGTAAGTATTAAGTAAGTACTCCGTACCTTGGAAGTACTGGGAGACGCCGGAGCAGCCACGGGCAAGGTGAACGAATGGAAGCAAGTAAAATGTGGGACGACGAGAACTGCAAGTGGACTACCACCGGGTGCTAAAACTCAAGAAACATGTTTGATAGCACACCACTTTATAAGCATGAAATCAAGAAAATCAACCGCGTTTCAAGAGCTGTCAGACGACCACTCTCGTTTGAAGGGCTGGGTAGGCAGCGGGAGAAAGAGGGACGGAGCGACCATGTAAACATGCAGGGGGAAGTACTGTAAGTGTATGTATGCATGCACACGACCGCAGCGGGAGTCGTCGTCTCGCGGAAATCGAAACTGGCACTGTCAGGCCTGCGAGTGCCCGCCATCTGCCCGCCGCATTGCCTGAATGGGGCGAGCCGGCGACTCTCCCACAGGCCGCAGGCCACTGACTGGCACACACACACAGGCCACACATAGGCCACACAGGCCACCCCGCATTTTCAAGACCCGACACACGCCAGGGTGATTCCGGGTCCACCCTGACTTTTTCTCGATCATCGCTGCGGCCGGCTGGCGGCTCATCATCAACTCATTGCCGAGCTGAACCCGGAGGAGTCAGGGCTGATGCGGTGGGAATTGCTAACCCCTCACCGAACTCTTGAGTAATCAAAAAACACCAGACCGGTCTGTCTCGCAAGCCGCTCTTGGCAAGTCAAGAAGCGGCCAGTCTCTTTCTCGTGCAGAGGCGGACCCGATCAGCCCATCGGACCAAGAATGCGAGTAATGAAATTGCCTTGCGTGGAGACCGACGGCTTTTTTCTCGTGGGTAATGACGGCACCGCACCTCTTTTTCAGCGTCGAGGTAAAATGAGTTTTCGTCACGAGCTTTCTCGACGGGGCGAGTACCGGAGGGGGAGATGTTTGGACCAAAACATCATGACGTGCTGCTGCCTTGTGGTCACAACACTCCCACGCTCAATTGAAGCCATCTAGACAGACAGCCATTCGAGACTCAAGTGCAGTGCCCCACGGCTCGGAAATCTTCCACTTGGAATGACTATGCTCTCCACCGCAGGTCAGCCCAGCGGATGATGGATATCCAACCAGCTGCCGTCCTCGTCCTTGCGCTCCCTCTCATATAGTAAGCCGTGCCCGTACAACAGTCAGCTTTGACTGTACGGATACGGAGTACACAGTACGGTGGTGGAATGAACCGTCTCGTGTCGTGGGACGCACCGGGATCGTGAAGCCCAGCACAGCACGGCACGCCGTGGTCTCGGGAAAGAAGGGCGGTGAGGACCAACGGCGACGGTGTTCATCGTAGGCTGGTCCGCCGGGCCTCAACGCCACAATTTCCATGGCGCCTTCACCGACTTGGACAGAGAATGGTCTGGGAGACTTGCCTTGCTGAAGCTCCAGGCATGGCCTCTCTGCCTGGTCGTCGACAGACGACCCCCTGCAGATATGCCTCTCTTCGACATTGATCCAACTTTCTTGTCGCTTGGTCGTGTCGCCGGTGGTTCGCCTCACAGGTTAGTTCGTTGCGTCGAGTTATGTTGAGCTGCAGACCCGTTGCGCAGGGCCTTGGAGGGCGTGGGGGGCCGGGACCTAGGTAGGTGTACTGTGTAGTTGAGTTGGCAAGGTCAACCAATGCAAGACTATCGTGGGTCGTGGGTCGCGGCTGTCAGGACGAAGGTTTGAACTTTGCACCAAGTAACGGTACGGTATGAGGAAGAAAGCATTCAGATGGCCTCTTGTTCGCGAAAGACAGATGACCACGGGGACGATGTCGGCGTGGTCGTTTTCGACTCCAGCTCCGTTAGTCAAGAGTTCGCTTATCAACACGTGTCTCGCCCGCCGCGGACAATGAAAAGCAAGTCGGCAGAGATAGGGTAAGCTGGCTGAGACGGTCACGGAGGCTTATTGGGTTACACCCCTCCCCGCCTACGTTGTTCTGGGCGCTGCGATAAGGTGAAACATCACCCAGAGACAAAATCTACCTGCGCTCCTGCGCTTCTGAACGACGACTCAGTTCGTATGCAGTCCTGCAGTCCTGCAGTCCTGCCGATCCCGCTATCGGCCGGTGCCGGTGGGCAATACAATACGATGGGGGTTGCGCCGAGTCCTCAACAAAGTTGGAAATGTTTAGATTTTGACAATCGACCTGAACACCCCCGATCTTAACGCCTAGAGGCTAGCATCACGTCTGCCCTACACTAAAACCACAATCACAATGCTTCGTCAGACTGCCACTCTCACGCAACCCGACGTTCTGGCTGGCTCAGACCGGTGCCTTTTGTCCTGGAGCATGCGGGTCTGCGTAGTATCGTCGAGAATAAAGCTCGATCAGCGCGGAACCAACATCAAACGTCACCACTGCGAAGAAGAGAGTCAGTGGCGATCAACTTCTGGCGGGTGAGCCCATCCAGAGTTCTTCTTGGAAGGGCTTCCTGTCTTTTCAAGGCGCAGCTGCGAGCGACACTTACTTGTATTCGTCAGAAACGTCAAACCAAGTATATACGGCCCCAAGGTGGAAGACGTAATGCCGGTCTGACACGGAGAACGAGTCAGCCGTTGAGTTTCAGTCACGGTGCAGTGGAAGGAGCAACAGTTTGGACGCCGCGATACGAAACTTCGAGTACAGGACTAACCTGGCACCAGCCGGTCATCGGATCTTTCACGTTTTGGTTCAACATGTCCAGGGGGCTGATGTGGAAGGGGGAGTTCTCGATCAGGACCGCAAAGTCCGGCGGTATGGCGTTGCACGGAGCAAAGTAGCTGCCATAATACCAGAGGTAGGTTGCCGGAGGGTTGAACGCGTTGTTCACTTGCTCCGCTATCACTGTCCCGTACCGGTTTAGTAGGTCAACGTTGACACAAAGACTCGGGTGCTTACTAGGTGGCAGGAAGGTCAATGTGGTGGATGAGTCGATAATCAGCGGAATTTCTTGCCAGATATCTGTCTGCACTACCTTGAAGCCGCTCGACACAATGGTGTAGAATGAGGGCTGGTAAGCTGTGGATTTCTTATCGGTAAGCTCTGCCTGTCGCGTCGTCAGCACGATCGTGGGCCCGAGGGCGGATTCCTGGTTGAACTCACAATCAGCAAACCAGTGGTGGCCTTGCTGGAAGGTTCCGTGTCTACGATCGCTACGGTTAGCAATGGGTTCTGCAGCCGACTGAGTCGGTACTGAACTGTGTTGTATTGGTTCAGGCTCTTGCCGCTCGTGGAACAGCCGTGAGAGGGAAGTGAAGTGGGCAATTTCTCAAGGGTGCGTACAAACCGTGGCGTTCTATAGTAGTCTGGTCAGTCTGCGGTGTCTCTAAGAATGAAGAAATGTAGGTGAACGTTGCAAAGGATACTCAACGATTCCGAGACAGATCGGGGGGTTTGACGTACACCACCCAACGCATATAAGCCCTCGGACGAGTTTCTGTCAATTGCCATTGACCATACAGGATTCAAACCAGCTGAGATCATCGAAGTGAAGAGGGGTGAGTACACGATCGAGTCAGCTGGGTTGGTGCTATTGAGGTCACTGCCCCAATATGCGGAAGTCAACGAAGGATATGCCATCCCGACAACACCAGATGTGACGTTGTTGCCATGCCAAATACCCTCGCTTGCCATGGCCACCTCCTGCTGAGGGATGCTGAAACCCCCAAGACTGACGTTGAGATGGCCCATTCGGCCTCTGATTGTCTCGCCATCGGGGTAGTCGACGGCGAAGTGTTGGTTCTCGATGGTGTTGTTGCTGTCGGGCTGTACCAACCCAGCTGTGTTGCCCCAGTCACATCCGTTTCCTGCCTCCCCCTTGCCCACGGGGTTGAGGCAGGTAAAGTTCGTACCGCGAAGCCACTGGGATATCGCGAGTCAGTTGAAATCGGCAAAGGGGCTTTCTACGCAACACACGGTATCAGAACTAGCCGTGTCTAGGATGAGGTGGCATCCGACACCATTGAAAAAAACCTCGGCGTAGAACTGCACAGCGTTGTGGTCGACAACACTGACGTTTCCCACGCCGAACCCGCCAGCATGGCTCTGGATGCTCGCGAAGAAGGCCGCGGCAGAAGGTCGTCTGCGCACCGGCGCGGGAGCGATGCGCTTGAGTGTGCCCGGGTAGACCTTTCGATCCCTGGGCGCTTTGCGGTCATGGAAGGGAATTGGTTGGCGAAACTGCACACCTGCGGCGGGAAGGGATATAGAATGAAGGATTTCCCCACGCAGTACGGATTTCCCGTCATCAAGCGGCACGGCGAGACAGATACCGAACCATAGAAGGGGAACTAGGAGCATCATCGCCGCGATAGGCGGCACAGCAGCTTCCTCGGCGTTTATGATGCTAGGGACACTGCCTCAATGTCAGGCTGGTATTGTCACGGTCGTATGAATTGTAAGTGATATTGTGGAAACGGTTCTCATGAAGAGGCACGAGCAGGTAGTCATATTTGAGGCAGGTGAACGAGTGCGAGTGCAACAGGCAATGCTTGGAAATTACTACACGGCTGGTATCGCGGACCTGTTGACTCGGATGCAGAGAAGCGTTTGGGCGAAGATGGCATTGTGTACGGTACTGCATTATCGGTAGTGACCCGCGCTCTCTCGCATCAGAGTCAACTTGTTCTCGGTCTGATGTCCGTCCCGAGACAAGCAATCTGCGAATGGAGGAGGGTACTGGTCACCTCTTGAGCTGGTGACAACCACGTTCAACGGTTATGTATGATTGACCAGGTGACCTCCGGACTCGAGTTGCACGAGCCGAATGAGGTGGAGGCAAACAAGTTATAGCAGATGAAATGTCTAGCGAGCAAGGTCTCTGGATTAAATACTCGAGGATGGGCGTGCGTTATACATGCCGTTATGTAATATGCCGGTCCGGTTAGTATCCATCCGTAACTATACCTTTGCATGTGGCCATGACCGCAGGTACATGATATATCTTTTGTCGGTCACGCAGATTCAATAACGTCAAAGGGAACGAACGAAGGTACGAGCCGGCTTGTGCCATTACCCGGGAACGCAGTATTTATACTTGTACAACAGCATAGTGATTAACGTAGCATAGTGCTGGCATAGAGATTGGCATAGTTACGTCAAAGCGTCGCATCGTACTGTGGTATAACTTTACGGATGCTGCGACATTGTCGTTTGTGGTTACCGAAGTGTGGGGCAGCAAACCAAACTTGTATAACTACTTGGCGTTCTAGGCCGCACTCCGTAACTCAAAGCCGGCGCCAAGGTCCGAACGAGCGAGGTGGTTACTCGAATAGGCTGTCATCCGTACCGTCGGCGTGCAGGACCCAAACACTGCTGGGAGTCGTCTGGGACATTGGTCGTTGCTTATCCGGCGACGCAGCTCTTCATAAGGTGACTTTCTCCCGCCTCGTACAATCGCGTCGGCGCTATTATGAGTTATTACGTTAGGTACTTGATAGTTGACGGCTCTTCAGCGAAACCTTGTGCCCCCAGAGATGGCATCCACTCAGCCGCTGGGCATGATGAGGAAACTCTCCCCATTCGTCATGACCTATGAGCCGCCATCGTCGCCCATGATGGAAGTAGTACCCACAGCTCCTGCGCCTGCGCCAGCACCAGCACCCGTATCAGCAGCGGCACCAGCAGCGGCAGCACCAGCAGCGGCAGCAGCAGCACCATCACCATCACCATCACCATCACCATCACCATCACCATCACCATCACCACCAGCACCAGCACCAGCACCAGCACAAGCATCAGTATCAGCACCAGCAGCAGCCCCAGCATTCGTATCCACATACACATCTACATCCGCATCCACATCCACATCCACATTCACATGCACGCCGGGGCTGACCCCGTCGCCAAAGCTGACCCCATCGCCAAAGCTGATTGTCATTGCCAGCTGGATGGACGCCCGGGACAAGCACGTTGCCAAGTCGGTTGTCGGCTACCAGGCCTTGTATCCCACATCCCGCATCCTCCTCATCAAGTTCATCCTCAAACACGTCATCTGCAATAGGGTGGGCAAGAAGGCAGTGCAACCTGCCGTCTCGTATCTGCAGTCACTGGTCGATTCCTCCTACCTCTCCGTGACACCTGAACGACCGGAAATCTTGCTCCACGCCTTCTCCAACGGAGGCATCGTGAGCTCCAAGCACCTGTTTCAGGGCTATCGACTGAACACAGGAGACTGCTTCCCTCTTCATGTGGCGTGCTACGACTCGTGCCCTGGCCTGTTCACGTACTGGGGCTGCTACAATGCCGTCATGGCCGGCATTCCCACAGGCATCCAGCGATGGATTGCCGCTCCGATCCTGCACTCCCTGAGCACCTACCTAGCGTTTGTTGTGCTCGTGTTGCGTCGCCCGTACAACCTCTCCATCAACGCAAACTTCCACAATGACCGGGACCAGGTTCGGCAGACGAGCCGCGTCTACATCTACGGCAAAGAGGACGACATGGTTGATTGGAGGCACGTCGAGTCGCACGCGACGCAGGCGAAACAAAACGGCTATTGTGTACGAAAGGAACTCTATCTGGACAGTCCTCACGTTGCGCACCTTCGGTCCGACGGAGAGCGCTATTGGCGCATCGTTTCTGAGACGTGGGGAAAATCAGACCAAGGTCCGTTTCCTACGAGTGCGGAACCCCAGGCGAGTTGAGGTGCCTTCTGTTGTGACGGCCAAGAGAAGACGGTTACGTTACGTTACACGTTTGCCCGAAAGGAAGGGAACCAGCCATGGCCAAGAAGTCCTCCCTCTCCCCTTTCCCCCCTCACGCATGCCGCTTGCTACCTCCAAGGGGTCATGTTCCCCCACAGAGCCTGGATTCTCCTTCCGGTGCCTGAATCTTGCCCATCCTCTTGTTGCGGTGATGTGGGACTCCAAAGGTCCGATTCCAGTTTCCAATCGCTGTCGCTCAGGCAAATCCACTCATCGTCGTCTGCCGTCGATGTGTGCCCACTGGCGCGGTTTGCTGGTAGAATGGAGGACCGCCCATGCTGCTCGCCAGACAAGAGGCATAGTTGGCACCCGTCTATGGCAGTGACAACCTTGGTGCGCTCAACGCCTGATGGGCAATGCCCGAAAGCGCGGCCAGGTTGCTTCGATGCTTCGCTGCAGCGCAGAGTATCGCACCGCACGGCTTGCCGGTGGCAAGTTTGGCATTTGCTTGCCACGGTGAATGAGCGACACATGGCCAGCTGTTAGCAGTATGATGGGTGTTTCGACCGCTTTCGATTCTGTCCGATGGCAGATCAACAATGCTGAGCATTCGTCGTTGAACGCTATTTTGTTTCGCCTCTTTGACTGGCAAACGTGTCTTTTTCCAAAGACGCTGGATCCCTTTGACAGCGAAAACGGCATGGCATGTTGGTTGCTGCATGTCATCTGCTCCCCTGCATGTTATTGTTGGTTGGATGATCTCGCACGACGAGCGAATCGGGGGCACTGGGCGTTCATTGAACCCGAAAGTCACGACCATGGTGTTGGACATCAAGGCGAAACTCTACAGGCCCCAAAGGCATTGTTCACTTCACTTTGACCGCTGTATAGTGTCTGAAGATGCGGTTACTTTAAAGTCCGCTATCGTGCCTAGCCAAAGTGAGCAATAACCTGAAGTACAGCCCCCTCTCTCTATCTCCGTCCGTACATCTGCGATTAGTATTACTTGCAAGTACACAAGTGCTTCCCATCACGACTTGATATACTGCAACATGTCACTTGCCAACAAGTCCCAAACGATGCAGGATCCGCCGATGGGCGCTTGCGGCCAACAGCAGCAGCCCAAACAGCCTGACCCAGCTCGTGCTGAATCACGGCTGGAACACTTGACTTTCTCCATCACCATTGCATGCTATGTCTCTGTTTTCCGAGAAGGGGTCCTTTGCGCAGAGGAGAAAGAGCGAGTACCTTGGCCGTTGATGTGTCAGCCAGATCAAGACCCGAAGACTGTTGCAGAAACACGTATAGCAGACTGCATAGAGGAAACAGGGTTCTTGACGACAGCTTCTCTCGATCCAACCGGTACTGCCTGGGACGTCAAGGGGAGCAATCTACCCAGGCCCCCTGCAGATTTGCAGTTTTCAACGCTTGACCCCTGCGATTTTGTGCATCTTCGCATCACCTCACCAAGCTTACGGTGCGCCTTTCTGAATCTGGAGCAGATTCGGAGTGTTCTCCACAATCTCACCAGTTCGTTTGATCTCAAGACTCCCGACACTCTCGGCATGAGTGTCTCGGTAGGTGGGTGGGACGGGCAGAGCCTCGACACGGGAGACTTGGCCAAGATCGCCATAGGGCTCTACTGCACGGGAGATCTGCTGTCTACGTTACACCAACCTTCCAGGCACCGGGAGAAGAATGTTTTGAGCAACACTCACCATTCGAGGTTAACGCATGGGTACGACATGGACAGCACGCGTGCGGCAGAGCGGCCCCCTTTTGCCCACGTCGGTGAGGTATCTCGGACGAGGGACGCGCCTGTCATGAGGGAGCGCCTATGCGAGAGGGAGGATCAGAGCTCGTTTGGCAGGGTGCTTGGTACCCTGCCGAGTCACGCAAAAAGCAACGGCATCGAGACGGAGCCGAGCTTCATCGACGTTGCGAACAGGGTCCTTCGCTGCCCATCCCGCCAGTGGATCGGCTGGCTGATGAGTGCACCAGACGATGTCAGCACGAATGCCTACGATTTCGGCGACATTGTCAGAGAAACCCACGGACGCTGCTCCATACAGTTTCATGAGGCCGCTTCCACAGTCGACGCCAACTCGGCCTACGTGTGGTGTCTTGTCGCAGTCAGTCTCGTCAACTACTTCATGTCGTTGAGCCTGAACGATCTGGAAGGCTTGATGTCGCGTTGCCAGCATGGGAAGTCGTGGCACGGTACATTTGACGTGATCGACCTCCTGCTCGACCTCGGGCTCGAAGACGTTGCGTACTTTTTCCAACGACGCATCATTGAGAAGAAGTTCTTGTACCCGTGGAATCGCAATTTCTACACCAAACCAGAGTAGTCAAAGAAGGCGGTAACACATGTTGCTTCCAGTAACTAGATGGGTTCCTCCCAGGCTCTACTCCCAAACTCCCCCAACATCAATTCATTAGATCTCAAATTCAAGGCCAAACTCCTCCAGCCGATATCGTCCGCTCAGACCATGAAACGCTACGAAGCCCTGCTCGTGCAGGCGCCAGGCCTCTGCGTATGGCCGCCGGGCTGCGCCGCCGTCTTGGAATACTGCTCTGATACGCTGGTAGCACTGCGAGGAACGATTAGAGATGTGTGTTTTGTTGTTGGGGGCGAACTGATGTTACGTACTGCTTCTGTCTCCGCGACGGCTTCTTTCAGGGTAGAAATGACATCCTTGTTCTCATATCTAGCTCGCGCATGTATATAGTTATCCACCTCGGAGTCGAGTTCTTCCTTGTAGAAGCTGGAGCGCGCCATGTTAGTCTTGCACATGTCCGTAACTATTCAATGAGAGGGAAGGGGGGAGGGAGAGGGAGGGAGAGAGAGGGAGAGAGAGGGAGAGAGAGGGAGAGAGAGGGAGAGAGAGGGAGAGAGAGAGAGGGAGAGAGAGGGAGAGAGAGGGAGAGAGAGGGAGAGAGAGGGAGAGAGAGGGAGAGAGAGGGAGAGAGAGGGAGAGAGAGGAGAGAGAGGGAGAGAGAGGGAGAGAGAGAGGGAGAGAGCACATGGGATACTCACGAGATTACATCATTGAAGCGATCAACAAACAAGGACATGTCTGGAATCGTCTCCATGAACTGGGACGTATCGGGATACATGGCTTTCGGAAAGGTAAAGATGCCATATGTTTCGCCCAAGCCGTCGATGTGGCGAAGGTACCACGCCCAGTTCTGGCCGCCGCGGCTCAGATTCTCGGTGCGGACGATGCGCTTGTGCTCGATCACGTTGGAGGTGACAAAGTTGAGCGAAGACGAGACGATGATGTTGGCCACGATGGGATCCCAGTGCGTGTAAGCCTCGCGCAACATCACGACCCATCCCTCCTGAATGGGATCTGGCTGGCGTTGGCCAGAGCACTGCGATAGAATGAGTTTAGCGGTTTGCGTGGTGAGTTGATTCATCACCTCGAGGCCAGAGAGAAGAGAAACCCACGCCTCCAGAGCAGGCAGGGGGCAAGGGAGAGAAGAGGGACCGCCCCAGCACTATCAACGTCACACAGTAACTTACAAGCCGCGCGACGAACCCCTCTACGTTCTGGATGTCCTTCGGCGCCAGGTCATCCAGGCACTGCGCCAAAAAGGTGTAGACGGAAATGAAGACCTGGACGTCCAGCGGGTGTGTCGGGAAGCAATACTAACACGACGACGTTAGCATGTTGGCGCGTACGGAGTACCCAACCACTGTGTAGGTACACAGTAACGTTGACCCGTCAGGGGAGTCGACCACATACATGAGCGTACGAGTACCCAGCCTTCAGTCTCATCATGTTCCCCGAGTCTTTGGGGCACGGAATGCCCATTTCCTCGGCCCGGGCCAGCGACCTCGTCCACAGCTGGTCGTTGTGCCATACTTTGGAGGGCTGGTAGCCGATGTTTCGGATGAGTGGTACGATGATGGGCTGTAGCGAGGCCATAAGGGTTCTGGAGCACCCGGGAGGAGACGGGCACTCCTGCTTCGGCGTTCCCAGGAGCTTGAGGCTCCATGACTGCAGCAGCCGGTTGAGGACGCTTGCGTACGAATACATGATGGATATTTTTTTTTCGGCGGCACCAGCAGGAATCGGATGCAGTCTTCCTGGGACTCTGGGACTCTGGGACTCTGGGACTCTCTCTCCTCGGGGAGGGAAGAAGAGACGCCGCTCAGGTCTATATGTAGCCGCTGGCGAGGCAAGACGTCCAGCATGCATTCTCTCTTCCTAATCGCCGGATCTGCTGGGAATAGAATCGGATGCAGTTGGACATGCAGCTCGCACCGAAACGGGTTGTTCCGCCGCGCCTGTACCCTCTCGCATACATGATATATCCTTACTTACTGTGTGGTACACAGTAACTACTGTGGTACTACGGAGTAAGTAGTCAATCGTCGCCTCGCCGGCGTTGCTATATTCGGCACGCTCATCTCTCTACTTCTAGTCGTATAACGTTAGTCGACGGCGAAAGACGGACGGCTCCCCAGGTCTTGAGGTCAGCCATTGGCTATGCGCAAGGGATAAGAGTAGTCGGGTATCCATATACGTCTACTATCTAACGTTCACCAGGGGTCATTACGACGTAACCGTATCGCATCAGTCTCTGGTCTGGTGGATCTTGTGACAAACAATTTCCATGTTTTGGCAAACCTCGGTTCGGGCAGTACGTCGTACCATCTATACACCCTAGCTAAGCCAGAAACATCGACTCAGTATAGGCCTAGGTGGATCCGTCGGCGGGTCGATAGATGATTGGCCCGCCTACTCTGTACGTGGTAACTAGGCATTTGATACTCGAGTCTCGGGGTAGGTAGTGATGGACACTCGGCAGTCGACCGGATTACCAAGTCCCCCCGTTCACGTTCTCTCTACGCTGCAAGGACGGAGAGTACCAAGTATCTGCGACAGCATGCTCCGTAGCGCACAACGGACTCCGTATTTACCACGTCTATCCACAACACAAACCGAACGCACCATGAACCAAAATTCATCACTAGGTACCGGCACTGGGAAAGCCACACCCGCCCGTACCCTGGCTGTTTGCTGATGCACATGGGGGTCGAGGTTGGTAGCGCTGCAGCATCTGCTGTTGGTTTCCAAGTTGGGCCCCCTATTGGTTACCGCGAGTAAGGATACTCCGTATATCGATCCTCGCTCCACCACGGGCAACCCCCAGATAGGGGAACGATCAGACAACCATCCCCTCGCCCTCTGGGCGCGCGTCTGCTCTTCATCCTACCGCTCATTTCAAGGGTCTGGTTGAAAGCCGACACAGGCTATCCGTACCGGTACACAGTACAGCAGCTTCCCATTCTCCATTTACCCACATGAAGGAAGGCTTGCTGAGCACGGCATGTCTCGAATCGTCTACAGGCCGCTGAACCTCGCCCGGCAGGAATTCCGAATCCTCGAGCTGGAGCCGGCCGGGAGCATCGACGCGCCAGTGTCGGGTCGCCTGGTGACGCTGTCGCTAGCCGACGAGCCCGAGTTCCTTGCCCTGTCCGCCCTGTACGGGGGAGGGGACGAGGCGGGCTCCGAGTCCATCGCCCTGGGCGCGCTCACGGTGCCGGTGCCGGCCCAGCTCGCGCAGGCGCTGAGGCATGTGCGCGCTGTCTTCTTCCCGACGATACGGGCCGCCAGCGCGAACCGCGGCCCCTCCAGGGAGACCAGGGAGGGCAGGGAGGGCAGGGAGAACAGGGCGCCGCGCTGGCTCCTGCACCTGATGAGGCACGTGGCGTCCATCCTCCCCGACCCCACGCTGGAGAGGGAGACGCCGCTCCGCATCTGGGTGGACTTGCTGTGCGTCGACCCGCGCGAAGAGAGGGAAAAGTCCCAGACGCGCCTGCGTCAGGTCTACGGCTCTGCGCAGACCGTCATCGGCTGGCTGGGGCCCAAGGTCGCGACTTCGGATGCCGCCCTCAAGGTCATGAGGGAGGTCGACGAGGCCATGCCGCCGGGCTGGTACGATCCGGGCGACGCCGAGCTGCACCCTGAGAACTACTCGCCACGGCACAAGTGGTATGTGTTTTTTTTGCTTTTTTGCTTTTGCTTGCCCCTGCACATCTCTCTCTCTCTCGAATTTCTTGACCCCCCTTTTCTCCCTTTCCCGTTCTCGTGTCTCGTCCCCAATGTTGATGATAAGAAACCCCAGGGCGGAAAGCTTCTCCTATCTCTGGGCGAGAGAGTCTGACGGGGCCATTCCTTATACTCGTGACTACTGGGTGGGCTGTCACGACTTCATGAGCCGGCCGTACTTTCAACGCAGTTGGATCATACAAGAGATTGTGAGTGCGCCCCAGCAGAGGCTGTCCCGTCCTCGGCCACGCATGAGTGCGAAACCTTGACTACTCACCACTCACCACTCACATTTCCCCTCTTACCTCTTACCTCTTACCTCTTACCTCTTACCTCTTACCTCTTACCTCTTACCTCTCACTACTCACCGCTCACCACTACTCACCGCTCACCACTCACTACTCACTACTCACCTCTTACCTCTCACTACTCACCGCTCACCACTCACTACTCACTACTCACCTCCCATATAGGCATTGGCGAGATTCCCCACATTCCTCATTGGCGACAGCATCGTGTCCTGGAAGCAAGTCCTACGGTTCAACAAGTTCCTGGAAGACCTCAAGGACCACGAGTCCGACGTCTGTCCACCAGAAGTCCGGGCCATCATCTACGACGACATGCCGATGCGTACGGTGCACGAGCTGCTCGACGACTTTGCCAGGAGGAGCGCACAGGAGAGGCTGGACAGACTCGACGACTCTCGTAGCTCGGAAAACTCGGGCAACGTCTTCACGTCCAAGCGGTGAGCTTGTACTGTTTCATGGGGGAGGCACCCATTCGCCCTCTTTTTCTTTTGGTTGATCATTATTAGGTGGGAAAAGCTGGCGTGATTGGTTTTTTAAAAACAAAATAAAGTTGGAGATTGTGCTTTACTGTGGATCGAACGAGTGGCTCTGCAACTACCACTCGATGCGGAAAAAGGGGGAGGCTCTGATGATGAAAGGCCTAGGCATGTCGTGTAGGATACCGGGGTGTGGGAGGCTAATAGGGTTGTACATCAGGTGTATCTAGTCGGTCTTGTCAACGTACCGAGAAGTGTAGTATATTGTCCTACTATCTCTTGCATTTACCATTTGTTGGTTCCTCTCCACCAACTTGACTAGTATCAGGAATAGTGAAAGGGGAAGCAATGGCTTCCACCGATTCGTTACCTGCCGATCGTTCGGGTAGAGGATCAGAATGGAAATACTAGATACATGGCATCCGACTGCGGCGTTCAGCACATGCCATTTGGCGAGTGCAAAAGGGTAGGATAGTTTGTTTGCAGAAGAGATCAGCATAGTGTTGGCGGAGAGCTTTTTCACGTCTTCCACACAGTCAACGCCTCGCCTCGTCTTAGTCTGAAGATGAAAAAAATAAAATAAAAACATCTATAACACCCTCTCCAAGATGGCCAGCGAAAGCAACAGCAACCAGTCTACCTAGTACCTGGATGCGACCGACCCAGCGAGTACCGTCCCAGCGGGTACCGTCCCAACGGCGGGAGCAAGTGACAGAAAGAGGGTATCATCAAGTATTTTACATGGATAAAGGACGACATAGAATAGTCGTCCGAGGT
The DNA here is from genome assembly GCA_022414665.1 of Arthrinium puccinioides. NCBI lineage: Eukaryota > Fungi > Ascomycota > Sordariomycetes > Amphisphaeriales > Apiosporaceae > Arthrinium > Arthrinium puccinioides. The sequence goes on from JAIUNF010000005.1 coordinate 2,995,974, forward strand.
TTCGTCTGGGCGTTTCAGAGAAGGATGGCAAAAGACCAGTTAACATCCGTCTCGTGAGACGTCTTCAAGTCCGTCTTCATCCAGCACTGATGCTCGTACCCCGTGTCGCCCTCCAGGTAACCCCAGCCGGCCCCCGTGCAGGAGCCCTTTCCCTCCACCGCCGCCCCCGCGCAGTTGGTCATGCAGTCGAGCATCGACTGGGTCGGGACATTATTCAGGTCGACGGCCTCGCTCGCTCCGCTGTAGTCGATGCCACAGAGACGCAAGAACCGTTTGTTCGAGCCTTGGACCTGGTAGATAGTCCCGTTGGCCGCGGGGCAATCGAGCTTTCCTGCTGTTGTCGTCGGGGTTGACGAAGGAACAATCGTTTCCGTCGTGGTGGATGGCTCTGGACTAGTCGAGGGCCCAGGTGTGTTTGTGGATGTGTTTGTGTTTGTGGATGCGGATGCGGATGCGGATGTGGATGTGGGTATAGAAGAGGGGGCGCTAGTCAGAGAACTATAGTAGAGCAACGTTAACATACTGGACCGACACGAAAAGGTTCTCAGGACGATGATGGCCCAAGGAGAAACCTCGGGCAGAATCACAAACCTCGATGCAGCGTCGTCGTGCGACACCGTGGATGGCCGCTTCTTGATGCCCACCCCGACACCGACCCCGACCACGACGGCGAATAGCACCAGTACGAGAGCCACGAGCAACCAAAAGCGCGACCGCCTCAGGCCGCAGACAGACGTCCGCTTCGGCGCCGGATTCTTGCCATCGGCGGGGATGGGAAATCTCCCCTCGGCCGAGGGCGAGTCTTCCAACGGGTGCTCCGGGGGCGTCGGGTCACGCAGCCAAGACGCGGCTGGGCCCAGCGCCTTCGAAAGGCGCTTCTGAGAGGGCGCAAAGTACGCGTTGGAGGCGTTCTTGAGCTCGTTGAAGTCGCGCTTGGCAAAGAAGTCGAACCCGCGAAACTCGACCGGCGGCGACGCCTGTCCTCCTACCGCTGGCTGCGGCTGTGACTGCTGTTGGTGTGACTGTTGCTGCTGTCGCTGTCGCTGCTCCTCCAATTGTTGCTGCTGCTGTTTCTTGGCCAGGCTTAACGGGCTAGGCACCAGGTTGCCCGGCAGATCTCTCTTCTCCATGGGAATAACGCCGCGGTTTCATGGCCGGTGGCCCTCGAACAGCCGGGTTGAAGTGGTTGAAAAGACTGGACGGCGGCTCAGCTCGCCGGCTGGTACGGAGTCCGTACCGTACTTGCTGTTGGATTGGTGGGGAGGGGGTGAGGGGGGGAGGAGGAAGAAGAAGAAACAAAAGATGGGGACCCGTGGTTGATCAACACCATAGATAGTTACTTTTAACTAGTAACCACTCCCTCCGTACACAGTAACAAATTTCCGATCAAGGCTTGCGCTCGCTGGGCTGGCCGCCAAGAATGGTAGGTCGTCCAAGGCCATCCCAGCTCATCCCGGACCTTGCTGCTGGTAATCTCGCGAAGCCCACTTGAGCACTCCAGGCCGCTGGCTTGTCTACTTTAGGTAACTATCGTCCTCGGAATGGGCAGCGCGGGCAACGGTCGAGCCCTGCAACGTTGCACTAGGGGGGGGTTTGTGCTGACCCGCAAGCACTGTGAGAACGAGAAGCGGGCTCAGATTGGGCCGAGAGTCATTTGATAAAAGACACTTGCATGAGAGGCGCGCCGTTTGTCCCCAGGTCCCGACTTGGTTACCACCTACGGATACGGATGGATACAGCATTGCGTAGGCCGATGGGACAATACGATAACGATAACGTTGACGGGATAATGGGATAATGGGACAATGGGACCGACCGAACCCCAGGGCCGAGCACGACAGGGGGCTCGGGGCCGTGTAAGTGCTCAGCTACTGCGGCGTATAAACACCCGCCAAGTTTCAGGGATGCGACTGAGCACAGCTAGGGAGAGACCTGTGCGAGAGGAAACACCACACCCATACTCCGTACGGATACTACCCTCCTCTCCCCACGAGTCTCTGCGAAATTTTTCATGGTTTCGCAAACTGTGCATCGCTAGCTGCCAGTCGCGTCGTCGCTGAGCAACACGAATACAACCACACACCCACACAACATTATCCGACGTGATGGTTCGAGACATACATCAAGCACTTGCAAGTCGGCGAATCACGATCCCCATACTCGTGCATAGCCTCCAAGACGTCGATGGTTGGACGGGCGCGGCAGCTGGGGATTCTCCGTCTTCAATATCAGCGTGCCAGCGGGACCCGTCAAGAATCTGTCGTGGGACGAATCTGGTCAGACTAGAAACATGGACATGAGAGATAGACTGAGGGATGACAGAACGCGTATAGATACCACCGAAGTGAGTAAGACTCGGGAACCCTAAAGTGACGTCCTCTGTTGAAAACGGCGGCCGGCAGACCCGGCCCTGGTCACTGTCATCATCTATATGCACTTCGTCGTGCATCTCAGCATCGAATGTCGTGTCATGGCCTTTCGCTTTTCGGCCACGACTTTGCGAGCCGAACATGTCTGACACGACCTCACACACACACACACACACACACACACACACAACGAACGACCTCCATCGCGATGTCCTGTCTAGGCGCAAGGCCTGCTTGCAGACATGACCCATCCCGTCTCAGGCGTTCGGCCTCGGCTTATGCGTCGTGCGTAGTGCGTCGTATCTCCTTGACGACCTCGGACGGGAAGAGCGAGGCCCATCAACGAGTCCGCTGCCGCTTTTGTTCACGCTGGTCCTCTTCCTTGACCGGTTCCTCTTGCCCGACGTCGCCCACGCCCTCGTCCTCCTCATCCGCGCACGGGTCGCACTCTTGGTCATAGGCGTGCTGGTCCAAATAGGCTCCCCTGCTGCACTGGCCGAATATGCCCGAGTTCTTGGCCTCGAGGCAGGGCAGCTCCTGCGTGAGTTCGTTCCAGGTAAAGTATCCCCCACATTTGGCACATGACCCGACAAACACCACCATGCGACACATTTCCGGCGCTTCCGCCCGACGACTCCCGAGACGAGACGTCTTTGTCTCTCTGTTTCACACGACGGCCAAGCCAGGGGGAAAAAAACACCCCAGTAGTTTGGTTGGGCGTTGGGCACTCGGGGTGTCCTTTGCTCGGGTGAGTGGGAGACGTAAGAGTACTCAGACGGGGTCGTATGGCTGGCTCATTCGTTTTTTACGGAAAGTCCCAGGCTGATTCACCCAGGATTTCGTGATCCGCTAGCTGAGCGCGGTGTTGACTTGTCCACCGACGCGGCCAGGTCCTCGAGGCTATGCGGGGCGGAGGGATCTGTCTCAATGTCGGAATCGCGATGGACATACAGCTTCATTTCCGAAATAGTTTGGTGTTTCAACCAGCGGTGTCGTTCGCTGGCATGCCCCCCTTTTGCCCCGTCGTCGAGAACTAGAAGCAACAGCGATCCGAGAGATGCCGGCCGGAGTGCGTTGGGTGTTGGCGGCGGCGAGAAAGAGGCAGACGAGGCAGATGCAGGCTGCAGCAGGACAAAGAAGTGATGTGATGTAAGCGTCGTTGCCGCCTGCGATGATGTGAGCCTGTCGAGTGACGTGAGTCGTTCAGACCTGGCGACTCTCGATTCCGAACAACGAACAGACAGAGCCGGATGAAAAGGCGACTTGGGGACCGAGGGGGAAAGATACTTGAAGGTACGGTTACAAGTACGGATAAATGAGAGACGGTTGCGACGTTAGCAAAACTTAATCGCAAGCTTGACTTGCGTGTCTCGGCTAGAGCTGGACTACGAAGGTATGTATATACATAACGTTAATACGGATAAGCAAGTACTGTCATGCTCGACACGTGCCTACAAGATACATGAAGCAGGAGTCTCGGGCTGTCGGCTAACAGTCTAACTAGACCTAGACGGAGAGAGGCTAGTGCACGGAGTGCATACTGAGTGGTAGTGCGGCGAGTCTCACCAATTCCTGCTTTTGCCCCATGCACCGGCCGAGTTTCCTTCTTTGAGGGCATCCGTAACCAGGCTCTAGTCGGCATGATAAGCTGGCACCTTCTTGCTGTTGTGTAAGTCAGTTACCACCATCGTCTCATCTCGCCCTCCCTCTGGTCCCAGTGGCCGGTATACTCTAGCCACTTTCCGCATGAGAAAGAGATCGCACTCTGGCTTCTACGTGTAGCCATCGAGAGCAGCCGCCGCTCAAACAAGGCTGGACGATGCCGGCCAAGACGTGATCACACTACCCTCCCCCACGCGGTTATTAATGAAGCTCACTCCCTCCACGGAACGAATGCATCGTGCAGCGCCACGGTCGACCTGCAGCCAAGGGCATCACCATCACAAGCAAAACACGGGACGAGTGGAAACGCAGTGCCGCGTAAATCCCCATTTGCCGTGCTGTCGTTTCACTCCTCATGCATGCATGTACGGAGCATGTGTGTCGGCCACATCAGAAAGAAGCACACACCATGACTATCCCACAATCCAGTAACTACCCCCGTAACTTATGGGGCGTGCCGTAATATACACACCCACTAACCACTCCGTACCCCGTAGTTAGTTAGTTAACTACTTGTGGCATCTCGATACGAGGCCCCTTGTCTGTCTGCTGCCCTGTACGAGGCAGACATGCGATGAACACACACGCACACACGCACACACGCATACATCCACCACCCACCACCCAACCCCCTCCCTCTTATTAGCACAACATGCGGCTTTCGGGAAGGATTCCCCACTGTGGCGCGTGGTTGGCACGTCTTCAAGTGCCAAGGCGGTCATCGGGATCGATCCTCGGCTGTCAAACGCGGTTCTTCGACCAGAGTCGGAATCGAACCCGACAATCCCGACATGCCGCATCTCGCGTAGTTAGTTACATCACAATATCTAGCATATGCTCATTCTACAGGACCCAACTCACAGCAAGTCGACAGCCAGTCGCAAGGTAAAATTGTATTGCGCTGATGGGAATCTACACGATTCTAGCAGCTCCAGATGAGATTAATGACGTGCTTGTCAGTAGCACCATCTTCCATTACACAACATCGCAATCGCTGACATGGGTTGCGCGTTATATCCCAAGTACCCAGGTATCCAACAACCAGTCATCCAGACGGACCCCTTGCTCCATCCTAACGCTATGCTATGTGGCAACAAACAACCATTATGTCCTCTCTATATATCGAAAACGTTCCGGCATGGCGCAGTCCATCCGCTCTATGAATTACCAAGGACAAAAGGTACGATACGGTACGGTACGGTACGGCACGATACCGAGTACGTTGCTGTGAGCTTACGGCATGATACTCTGCCTCCACCGGTCCACCATGTCATGCTGCTGTCCGGGCTGCACGGGCATCTGCATAACTGGCATCTGCATGGGCATCTGCGGCATGCCGTAAGCGCCATAGCCCGCCGCTGTCGGGACTGCATAGCTTGGCATGCCATATACATTATTAGACATCGCCGCACCATGAGCCATCAGTCCGTTGTTGGCCATCATGGGGTTGTGGGACATCATGATGCCACCTCCGTTCACCAAACCGCCACTGTAGCCCATGCCCAGGTTTGTTGCCGATGCGGTTGGCAGCGGTGCGGCGTTGCTAAAGACACGGCTATGCCGCTGCAGCCCAGTCCCGCCAGTCCCGTCATTGAACTGACCAAAGGCGCCGGAACGTGGCAAGTTGGGTGAGCTGAGAGTCGCGGGCATCTGAGAGCGCAAGGCTGCCAATTTGGCTTCCTGGTCACGCTTGAAGCGGGCCGCTTCTTCCTGTTTGACTCGCTCGGCGTCTTGTCTTGGGTCACTGAGGACCGCGCGAGAGCCGTTGTGGCCAAGGACATCGGCCAAAGAGTGCTTCTTCTTGAGGTTGAGGGGGTTGACGGCCGCACCGGCTCCCATTTCCTGCTCACGAGCCTCCCGCTCGGCTTGAAGTCGACGCCGACGTTGGCCGAGAGTTTCTTCATCCTCGGCTGGCTGGGGATCGTTCTGCGTAGTTCCGTCTTTCAACCCAGCAGCCGGGCCTTCCGGTTTGAAGCCGTCACCGAGCTGGTTGAACAATTCGGTAGAGAAGGTGGTGCTAACGGGTCGAGCACGCGGTAATGGGTTCTCGCCGTCCTCTTTGGCACGAAGCCGGCGCATCCGAGCGCCCAGTGTCTCGCCCTCGTGTTCCTCTTCGTCGGGTGTCGTGACATCCATTCGGGGACTAGGCATACCACGGCCACCGCTCATGCCGAGGCCACCTCCTAGACTCAACATGCTTGGCTTTTTGTTCGTCAGAACAGGAGGCCGGCCTTGTAGGCGGGCTTGTCGGCGGCTGAGGGGCTCGTTGTCCTCCTGCTCGCGGCGTTCCATCAGTCCCAGAGGCCGATGCATCTCCGCTTGTATGACAGCCATGTCCGTGATACCGGCCTTCTTGGCCATGACGAGACCAAGCGGGAGGTCTTCGTCGTCGTCGTCATTGACATCATCACCCGGCGTTTCCCACGCGAGGTTGACCTTTCTGACCTTGCGGTTGTTGTGCTCAATCTCGGCGACCGTGTCCATCTCAAGCAGTGTAGAATGCATTCCGTTGGGATACGCCTGGGCAGGTGGTCGAGTTCGCATCTTTTGTTGGCGCTTCCGCAATTGCAGCTCTGCGAGGAGAGTGGTGGGCGGTCCGTCGTATAACAACTCTTCGTCACTCCCTACTGACGCTTCATCTTCTTCGCCTGCTTCCCCGTCTTCATCAACACGCTCACCGTCCGCGGAACCTGATAGTTTGGTTCTTTCGTCATCAGAGTGATCCGACTTGGCATCCACCGCCATCGGGCCCGTCACGGTATCCCGCTTGTTTTCCTTGCTCGACAGTTGGTTGATGCTCAATTTGCTGGGCGCGCGTAGATGAAAGAAGGAGCTTCGCTTCTTGACATGCAGTGTATCGGCGGTACTTTGGCGCCTGGCTTGGGACGCGCGCTTCTTGTCGAGGCCATATACCTCGTCGCCGAGCTTACCGGCGAACGCGTGATCGGTAAAGGCTGATACGGGGGCGCTGGCGGCTGCGTCTAGAATACTGTCCAGGGTAGCGGAGGCGGAGCCATTCTTCAGCGCCAGGTTCGGGGTCTCCGAAGGGAGGTCGAAGAAGGCACTGGCTCGCAACTGCGGAGGCAGTTTCTCTATATTAGCCATGCGAGATTTTCGCTTATCCGCAGGGTCCAAGGCCGGCACGCGAGACTTCCGGGCCTCTTCATTGAGAGCCCGCGCATGGGACGGCTCATCCGAACGCACCGAACTTGGCGAGAACTGACCATCGGCCAATGTCGGAGACAACGGTCCGAGGGAAAGATTGTCCGACCGAGGGGCCGGAGATGCCAGACTCGAGTTGGATCCAGTACCCAGAGGGTCAAACAGAGGTTGAGGCAGATACTCGGGCAGCCAATTTGTGGACTGGCGGTTGGCCTGAGGCATTGAACTCAGCACCTGTGATCTGCGCATATTCCTCTCGGCAGCCTTTGGTTTCTTGGACAGCTTCTGCGGCAGGTTCAGCATCACAGGTACACGTGCCGGGTAGTAGAGCATCTGCTCTCCCGTGGAGGGATCCATGTACGACTTGGGCCGGACGGTTGAGAAGACTGGCCGTGACAACCTCCTGTTGGCCGGGGGGTCATCTGGCATGTGCAGGTTCATGTCCACGTTGTCGAAAGCCGGGCCAAACATTTGGTCGTCAACATGGGGTGAGCAGTGCTCGCCGTCGAAATCGGCGAAAGCAAGCTCGGCCTGTTCGAAGGTGCAAACGGAATCCGAGGGACTGCTGGGCTTCGCAGTCCGTTGCCCTTGATGATGTTTGTCATCCTGCTCGCCTCGCGGTTGTTGATACGGCCCTCTCGCAGCCTCGTTGTATGCATCATCCCAGTAACTGTTGGCGTTGTGCTGATCTGCTTGAGGCGTCAGATCAAAGTCCTTGGTGGGCGGTGTCCGCGATGCAGCTTGGTCATCCTCATCTGCCACCTCGTGTAGCCTGTCGGCGGCGTTCATGGCCGCAGCGTTCAGCGACGTGGGCTCGAGCTCGGCAATGTCTGTCAAACCAGGCTTGGAGGCGGACTTGGCACTCCGTATAGATGTCTGGCCAGGGCCGCCCCTCCCCAAGGGGCGGCCATAGGTCTGATCGTCCTCGATGAACGGATCGGATGCGGTCCGAAGTCGTGACGGGTTCGGGTGAGTCGAGTTGGAGACTAGGGAGTGGTTCGGAGACATGACGTAGCCCGCAGGAGAGTAGCCACCGGTGCGGGCCGCGTTGTTGGTCTCGCGAATGGAGCTGGCTATTGACACCTGTCTCGTGAAGGAGAGGGGTAGGTTCGCGTCCTGGAAAGGGGCTGCTGCGGAAGGGCCGGCAGTTGCGGCAATACTGGCAGCGAGAATAGACGATCGGCGGCTGTCGCTGCGCTTAAGTTCGCCGTGGAGGTCACGAATAGCGTGCTCGATGGACGAGGTCCTAGAAAGCTGCTCGGCCGTGGCCTCGAGCTGCGCGATGCTGCTGGCGTACGAGCTGGCACGGGACCTTGCAGTTGGCGACGGATGGACGAGAGGTGCACTCTGGACCGAGGGGGTGCGCAGTAAGGGCTTTGGTCTGACTATGGTCGTAAACGGCGGCGACGGTGATTGTTGTTGTTGCTGCTGCTGCTGTTGTTGTTGTTGTTGTTGTTGCTGCTGCTGTTGCTGCTGTTGCTGCTGTTGCTGCTGTTGTTGTTGTTGCTGCTGCGGCTGCTGGTCTTGATGCTGCAGTTCCTTTGTACTCTCGCTCGATGCAAATCCCTTTAATATCATGGAAATGGGCGTGTGGATTTGGCTGCTGTGTCTCTGGAGGGTTGTGGCGGCTGCTGCTGCTGCTGCTCCTGCTTCCGAGACGACTGTGCCTGCGTCTGGGACTGTGTCTCCTCGCTGGTGGGGGCCGTGTTTTAATGTTGTTTGTGGTAAGGTTATGTCTTCTGTGGCTGACGGCAGCTGCGGGTGGGCGATTGCGTCGTCTTGGGAGGCGTCGACGTGGCTTTCGTCGACAATAATATTATTAGAGTTGTCTAGCAAAGGCACTTGTCGAACAACCAAATCAGAGCCGGCAGCAACCGCTTTTGCAGTTGATGCAGGATCCGAGTCAGAGTGATTTCCCGGGGCTTCTGAAAAAAGGAGGTCGTGTTCGTCGCCGCTGCTGTTGTTGCTTGGATGCGTGGGATTTGCTGTGGCACGTGCTGCCGTATAGACTGATTGGATGCCGGTGCTGCTGCTACTACTATTTCCTGCGCCTGCACCTGCACCTGCACTGCCCGGATGGAGCGCTGGCGGTAATGAGGGGTGGCTCGTTTGGAATCTGGATCTGCCCACGTGCGACAAGTCGTTCTCGGCGTCGCTGTCCATGGAAACGGGCGTGAGCGCCGACTCGGGCGGGTGCAGGAACGGCATGGGCGACGAAGAGAGCCCTGGCGAGTCTGACATGGGTGGTGAGGGACCGTTCAGCAGCCCGTCTGCTTCTCTGTCTTCGGTGTCGTCTTCGTCGTCCTTTGCAACCTCGTGGTAGAAGCCAGTGCTGGCAGTAATAGCTGAGGAGATCATGACGACGGGGGAAAAGGGCAAGCAAGGCCTGGCTCCTTTTTTTGGCCTGTGGGATCGTGATGAACAAAACGCCGTAGACTTCGTATCCCGGCACCAGATACCCCCTACCAGTGGGCAGGCTCGGGCCCTCCTCACCAGTCCTGCAACTACACAGTAGTTCCCAGTAGTTCCCAGTAGCTTGACGGAGCGTTGTGCTGGTGGGTCGCGCTTCTTGCCAGAAAGCTGTGGGTACGGAGCACGAAGTACTCTTGCTCATGCTCGAGGAGCTGCTGGGTGCCGTGACGGTAACAACAAGAACGGTGGTGGGTGCTGTTATAATAAGTGGGCAGCGGGCCGGTGGAAGGGAGGGCAAGGGGGGGAGGATGGGAGGGCGATATTGGAAGGGAAATCAGATGGACAGGTTCGTTTGAAGGGGTGTCAGCCAGACGCAGCTTGTATTCGTTGACTAAAATCAGGGCGGATAACAATGACTCCTTACGGAAGTACACAGTAGAGAGAGGTGGCCTTGTAGTTAGTTAGTCGACTACTGTGTACTTGCCCTCCTCTCTGCAAGTTACTCCGTACTGTGTACTCCAATCTGTAACTAGCCTACGGATAGATACTGCCCAATCGAGCTGGATGGCCTGCCTGGCTTGAATCGTGCATCTTCGATATTCCTTTTTTTCCTTTTCCTGGGAGAGGCTAAATAACTACTTAATTTCGATAGCGACCGGTAGGTTACTGAGCTAGGATTGGGGTCCGGCTGTTGCAATCCTGCACTTTGATCCCAGACGCGCATCTGGCATTTGCATTCGTACATTGGCTCCAACGTTAATCATGTTGCCAAGCCCAGACAGGTGGAGCTTATGATGACGCTAGGGGGTGTGACAGCATCGCGGCGAAGTACTCAAGTCAAGTACTTTTTTCCGTATCCATATTTTTTCTCGATACTTTGATCCATCTCGGTATTCTTGCTTTTCCCCCTCAGGTACACACATACTGTGTACGTGCCCCCTGCCCGCGTCCCTTTCCAATCTCAGTGCATGCGAGCGAGCGGCGCAGCAGGTTTAAAGCGCCGGCCTACCCGTCTGGTCTGGGCTGTTCGGTTATCGTTGCTGATTCCAGGCCCGTGTTGCCGGTTCTGGGAGGGAAAACAGCAGCTAGAGCCGTGATTGGTCGAGCAGTCGATGTACCTTTCTCTCTCTGGAGGTAGTTAGTAGGTCACTGGTTACCTTGGCTTATCGACGCGTCGATTCTCATCATCGGTCGACGGTCGAATCCTCGAGGAGTGCTACTAATAGCGAATCTTTGGCCCTTGAACCTTGCTGGCCAGGCGTTGTTGATTTGTTCCGATGCTGGAAGCAGGATAACGTTACTCGGATGCTCAGGCCCAGGCTGAGGCTTGCCAACAGTTCTCAGGGATTGTTGCGACATCATTTGGTGAAGCTCTCAGACCAGGTACTGTGTATTCGTGGACGAACTCTATCCGTAGTTACGTAACTACCTAGTAGTTCCGATCAACCGAATGTAACAAGTCAGTACGGATACGCATACCAAGTACGTATACTCCGTACCAAGTACGCACGCTGAAATATAGCCCGGTAAACCGGTATAGCTCGGGAGTCAACCATCGGGTTTTCAAACCATGTGCCACTCGTCCCACAAGAAGGCCTGGAACGCCTATCTTCTCTATACCCTTGGTACAGTCACCTTTGGCACAGTCACCTTGGCACAATCACCTTGGCACAGAGCGCGCCGAGGAGATAAGCCAGCGCCAGAGTTCGAAATTGGCCGATCCGGGTCACACGGTACGGACGGGTTTGGTCGGCAGGCCTGCATACTTCCACGTCATCTTACTTCGTAAATTCTGCGCAACGTTGCACGATTGGCGTAGAGTTTGCAGCGTCTGCAGCGTCGTATGCTCGAATAACGTCCGTATCTTGACTCGCGATTCTGCCCTCTGGACGCCCTCTACTCCGTTGACGCCCCTCGGGATGCTGCCATCTGGCGACCGAGTTCGACGTGGAAAGACGAACATCTGCAATGCAACGACGGGACGGGTCTCCACTTGAACAAGAAGAGTTGTGCCCCCCCCCATTGCCTGTGGGTTTCCTCGAACCAAAGAATCATCGTGAAACTGTCACGCGAGCTTTGTGGGTGGTTGTTACTGTAGCGTTACAGCGACCAGCTGTCGGTGAGATCCCGCTCCCATCCTCACAAACCCCGGCCGTGTCATCTCGGCTCGATTGCCGACCGAGGGCGTCATCTATCTGTGGATAGGCACGATATTGCGACATTGCTGCTGCCCGTCAACGAACGATCGAGTCGACGAAATCCTTTTCAAAGTCAACAGCTATTAGCAGCACTGCTATCTGATCGGCAACCATCAGAGTTGTCACCGGAGATTGCACTAGGTACAGCCTACAGCCTACAGCCTACAGCCTACAGCCTACTGTGTAAAGTTACAGCCGACATGTACAAAGTACGATGCAGGCTAACTAAAAACGAACTATCGTCTTTGCGCCTTTGGCTGATAACGGCGTTACACAGCAGAGCGAACCCCTGCGAATGGCTGCAGGAGCACATGTTCGTACCCGTAATGTCATTTAAGCAATCGCCATCACCATCCAATCTTCTCGAGCAGATAGCCATCGGCTGCTTGCAGATAGATAAGTTAACTTAGATACCTAACGAAACCTCAACCCATGGATGGGCTGGACGTCTCACGTGGCGCGTCCTTCTCGCAATCTCGCAGCCTCGCAATCTCGCAATCTCCCTTTCCTTGCGGCTGATCCGATGTGCCTGTAGCACACACAAGGACGGCATCAGATCTGATCCCCGCTGCCCTGCCTTTCGTCGCACAACCGTCTGTTGACGCCGGACGGCTACCTGCTGAGGGGGGGCCGTCGAAACTCGGAACAGGAGGAGGACCTGAGCTGTGCGCGTGGTGGGTGGTCCATCTGTTTTCCACGCGGACATCGTTACAAGGCCGATCTGGTCTTTCTCAAAACACAGCTTGGCCGGATCGTCGGTTGGACATCGTGCAACTCAAGTTACCCAGGCAGGTTAACCAGGCAGGTCTCGCTGGGGGTCAACGGGTAACTTAGCATCAGCCAGGACGACCACCCCCGGCACCGATGCTACTTTGTATGCTGATGAGTAGCTGAACGTTATCTCTACCCATGCATCTGTGCGGTCTTGTGGGTATTTGACCGACTGATACGGACCGAGTCCAGTGATCTCGGTCGCTTGCTTGCCTGACAGGCCGTGAGTTGTCAGTCAGATTCCAGACTAATGCTCGTTCATTATGGCTCTGGGATAACTGGTAACTATGTATTGTCAGTATTGACCGACCGACTTGTTGACCTCGATATACCCTCCACTACGGACTGTGGCACCCAGCAGCAGCTCGACAAGACTGCAGTTGATCTCGGGTATTGACGAGTTGTGGGAGTCTCTCTTTTAGTGTCCCGACTCGCAAGAAGCCCAGCAAGCCGGTACCAAGCCCTGCATCCTGGTGTAATTTCTCGTGCTGTCGGTACCTGCATGAAGGCGAATTGCATGCCGTGGGTGTTTCAGCAGATCCTGTAGATCGACTGGGAGTGGTTGCGTCACGTGGATAGTCAGTCCAGGAGAACGAGAGGTGATACTGCATCTGTCAGTACCCATCGTTGCCAGCTTGAGGTTGCTGCTTCCGATTACGGTACCTAACCGGTATGGCCAGCCTGTTCTAGTCTTGATTACAAATAAGGAGCGTCCTCTCTCTTGTGTGCCGTCCGGCCAATGACCGCATCAGTGACAGCATGAGTTTCTATACTCGGTGCTTGGAACAACCGCATCACATCTGCAAAGGGGATATTCTGGCAAATCCTTAGCCGTGCTCAATTCAATCTGGTCTCCATTACTTCTGCGTCAAGAAGTCCACATTCTACTCTCCTGCGATATGGTCATGCCACATGTGGTGACCATAATTATGTTCGTTTGTTCAATCTCACATCCGTACTTGCACCGTCGAAAATCGTCGATGACTAACATGTGTCAACCGTCAATTGGTGTCAAATCGAGGTTGCTGCGCTTCTATGCTATTCTAGTAAAACCCGTCGGTCAGTACGGAGTTGATTTCGTCTACTACGCTCGTCGGGTCGTCAAGGTTAATCGAGCACATGCAGAGTGATGGCTCATAGCTCAAGGCCTTCAGTTTTGGGTCTTTGTAGCTACTTCCAGGTAATCGATGCTGGCTATTCTGATTACAAAGGACTCACAGAAACGACCACTGAGATCTTCAGCGAAGCGCATTCATCGAATGTTCGACATGGGCAGCCGAAACACCGGAAGAGAACAGGGCTCTTCGACATGGCTTTCCTTACCGGTATACTAGACGACAAGCCCTGACGATACTTGGGAGTAAAACATAAAGTAGTTCGCGGTGTCATATATCGTTGTGATCTGCTGTGTTGGCATCAACGACTTTCCCTGACCATCTATCCCAAGTTACCTACGATCAGATGTATACAGTACCGGCATACTGCTGAATGCATAGCAGTCTATCCCGCTGTAGAACAAGAAAGCAGTATACACAGTATACAGACTGCTGACTGCCGACTGCCGACTGCTGACTGCTGACTGCAGACTGGCCTTGATGGTACCTCCAGCAGCAACCATGCATAAGTGCATCCAACCATGAAGGCAGTGGGTAGTAGATCGCTGACATTAGCAGCTGCACGATGAAGAAGAAGATTGACTGTTGTGGTTTTTGATTGGCCGTTGCAACGTCTTGTGATGCTCAAGAAAACTACGCGCTTCTTGTTGGTTGTTACTGTTCGTGCGGATCGGCATTACGATGTGCATACTCCTGGGTGTATCTTGCTGGTTATCAGTTCACCATGCTCACCGGATACATGCTCACCGGATACGCAGGCAGGCACGTTGTTGGGTCGAGGTCAAATCCGAGCATGTTGATATTACCGGTACAACATGCCAGGCGAGACGAGACGGCAACACCGACACCCTTAAGAACGACCACGGTACCACCACCCCCTTATTTGCTCTTTTGCTCCTCCCCACCTGCAACCAACTTGCAGTGCGGCCGTTTCTGAGCAATGGCAACCATGGCGGACATGAAGCCGAGAGCTTCTGACTTTATGCGTCATGATATCGCGAATCTACATCATGTACCCCATGCCGCATCTCTCTCACTGCAGCACTCCGAGTAGAAATGGTGTGACAGATTCACACTCTGTCAACTTGTACGCCTCGCAAAAATATTCACATGGCCCAAATCCCAGTCCCGGCGTTGCCGCCCAACGCACTTGGTACGCTGACCTCGGGACCAAAACCACTCCTTGCTGCCCACCGGTCGAACCCATTGCGCTGGAAGAACCGGATACGCTAGCCTAGCCTCCGTGGTGACCAACATGCTTCTAGACGCTATCCCACGCCCATATTGGAAGCTGTACACGTGGCTCACGATAGACTGTGGACTCTTCCAGCCCGGGACGGCAATGGTGGCTCACGGCATGGTTTGGGGGTCGGGAAGTTGCGGTCACGTAAACCTGGTGGTCGAAAGGGCGGCGTTGGCGTTGGGCACAGAAGATCCATCCGTCTCCGCCCCGGCAGAGACGTACGTACTGAGTAGTAAATGCTACGGCGGGAGTGCTCCCCGGATCTCTAGCTCGACTTACCCCAGACAAACTTTGACCATCTGTGGCTTACATAGTAGACTCCCCATGGGCCTATCTGCCGTGTACGCAGTACTTGGTAGATAACAGATAGGTAGGGAGGGAGGACTGGCGGGTCTCGTGGCGGCGGTGAGTATGGCGGTCAGCTAGGGGGAGAAAGCTTTGCCTTTGCGGCTTTTTGTTTCGTGTCTGGAGTCTGGGAGACATCAGCAAGAGGATACCAAGTAAGTTACGTTGGTACACGGTACAAATAGTCGATCAACCATCAACCATCTGTTTTGGGCGTGTTCTCTGCAAATGAGCGAAATGGCCGTCGAGCAGTTGGAAAAGAGGCCTGACTCGCAATGAGTCGCGTAGGGAGTGCTGGAAAAGGCACGCCAGTCAGTGAGTGAGTGAGTGATAAATGTCCATGCTGACTTGCGCCATGATCCTTGCGGCCCGTGTGCGTTTTTGCAGGAGCCTCCGTTCAGCCTCCAAGTCGCTCCCCCATCCTAGCAAGTAAACTACGAAGTACGTAACTAACTACTAAGTAGTTAGTGTCCGTACGGATTACACAGTACTTGGTACTTCGTAGATTGGGCTAGTGGGAATTGGGGTCACAGGCTCAAAGCTGCAAACTGTCAGTCATTCCTCCAACAAGTGTCGATCGGGCACAACGAGGATTGGCTTCACGTGCTGACACTGGCATGGCTGGCCACGACACCATCACAGTATGCGAGTAAATGCTCCGTACGGATAGTTAACTGATGGCTTGTTGTCAGTCGACGCGGAAGGTGCTCTGTGTTCCCCCAAACAGCCGTGCATAAAGAATATGAGCCAGCCAAGAAGACGCCGCCGATTCATGCAGAGATCAGATGCGCTGCCAAGCACGAGTCGCATTGGGCATGCTCATGTTCACGTTCGTAGCAGAGTGTCGCTGGGAAGAGTCAGGTCAGCAGAGACGATGCAGCATCTGAGCTGTAGCTAACTAATGTTATTAGTTGACTAAACGTTGTTAGTTGCCGTATTGACGAGAATAGGGCATCAAGATGTGCGTTTCAGTCTCGCTGATTGGTTTCAGTCGCATAAGTGTGGTGGACTATGGGGACATCAACTGATAGCGCCAAGCTGTTCCCTCCACGGGCGTTCATCGCTGAACATGGGGGTTTGAGACAACACAACGGCACCGCTTGTCATGTTTGTCTCGGGCCTGCTGCGTACAACCAACCCACCCGCGGTTGCATTATGGTTAACCTGGGTAACTGCCCTATTCTTGGTTATGCTTGGCCGCGTTTCTCGTCGGGCCAATCGGTAGCAATCGCTGTTGGCACTTGGATTCATCATGCATGCGAAACTTGAAGTTGATGCAGGTGGAGTGTAATTATTTCTGTTGAGACACACACACACACACACACACACACACACACACACACACGGCACACGCACACAAGCCAACACACGCAAGGTTGCGGCGGCTCGTTGTCCAGGCCTTTTCGAGTTTCGGGCAGTTGATAAGCAATGGCTTACAGGACAGGTACACAGTAGATACGGAGTATCCGTAGTCAACAGCCAACCTACTGTTAACGTTAGGTACGGGATATGTACGGAGTACCCTACCTACCGTACTAACTAAGTTCCAACGTACGGATGCATCCCGCCCACATACTTCGTACTTTGGTGCAGCATCCCCCCTCATCCCCCCTAACTGCATAGTTAACTACGGAGTAGTACGGGACACTCGTACGCTAGGGTACTCGGGTACTCCTAGTGGGGTAACGTTGGTCAATGGGAAGTACGGATACGGGGTACTGTGTACTGCGTACCACAGAGTACTGTGGTAAAGTACCCGCCGTACGTAGTACGTATCCGAAGTAGTACTCCGTAGACCGTAGACCGTAGACCGTGACCCAGTATTCCTTCTATTTCACTGTCAAGACTCACGACGACTCAGCCCAATACTACATGCGATACATGCCTGCTCGGTGGGCTTTCGACGCCCGGCCCTCTCATTGGTTCCAACCCGTGACATGACCCAAAGCCGAGGCCAGGGACGAGCATCGTGAAAACAAGACCCCACTACCCATTTGCCATCCCATCTCAGCTGCGCAAGCTACGGTAAGTAGCGGTGCATCAATCGAGGGCCATCGAGGAGACGGCTCCTCGTCTCGGGGCTAGTCCGGGGGGGGTCGTTGCTGAATCAGGATCGTGACCAGATCTTCGTGGTCACGGTTCAATGTTCAATGCCTCCTCTCCTTGCTCTTACACCCAACTGAACCCCTCGGCCAACACAGATGTCCGTCTCTTCATAACCAGACACCTCGCTCAATGTGCCCACACTTGGCTGCGTGCAACATCGGCATCGCCAGAAAGACATACCTTTCGCTTGTGCTTTCTTCTCCTTTCTCTTCTTCTTCTTAGTATCCTCGTTGTTACATTTCAATATTGACGCAGCGCAACGCAACGCAACGCAACCATGGCGGCTGGCGGCGACGAACCAGTGCCCGACACTTCCGCCGCACCCAAGACCCGCCGCCGTTTTGCACCACAGCTTGTCGAGGAGACGGTAAAGACTTCGGTCACGGCCTCTGGTAGCAAGAGGCCGGCCGAGGCCCAACCCGAGTCGTCGTCACAGGCCCGGCCTATTTGTACCACCAGAGACACCACCACCGAAGATGCGTCTGTCCCGGCCGACGACACACACATGGCCGACGCACCGCCGACGGTTCCTCGCGTCCGCCGCTTTGCCCCCGTGCCCATCGAGACCACTTTCGACTCTTACAGAGTAAACGGCAAGAATCCACACGGTCCCACCGCAGAGTTGACGCCCGATCCTTCGCCCACCACCCCTCAGTCGCCAGCACTGCTGCTTCCCGTGACGACAACCACAGCCGGAACCCCGGAGGAGACGCCCGAGGAGAGGAAACCCAAGAGGAGGTTTGCCCCTCAATTGATTGAGACCTCGAGGAGAGCGAAACGAACCGGGCAAGACGGCCCCGCCACGAAACATGCCGACAAGACGGACATCACTCCCGGGACCAATCACATCTATGCGCCAAAAGCAAAGAGGCGGACCGATTCTGCCAGCCGCAACTTTGGCGCTGGCCTGACCGACGGCGAGGATGACCCTCCAGGCCGCTTCCTGACGCCGCGGCGCCAGCAGTCCATGAAGCCTCACCCCAACACGAGGCGGAGCACCAAAAACTCGTTCCACCCGGATCTGGACACTATACTCTCGTCGGGCTCGGAACACTCGGCCGACGAGAACGACGACTCGCCGACGGCCGAGTCATTCACCATTGGCCCGCCCGCCCAAACCAAAGCCAAACCCGACGAAGAGGTGGTGCGCGAGGAAGAGCCCAAGGAAGAGTTGGGTTCATGGTCTACCCGAGCCTACGCACTGAAGAATAGAAGGGAGTCGTGCGACGAGGACGTTTCCGGTTACCTGCTAGCAGTAGCCGCAAACGAAGCTCGCCGGCAGCGTGACTGGGAGCAGGCGCTGTCGGCGTTTCCCAACGGCGTGCCTGTGTCGGGCGTCGAACACTTCTTCGTGCGGGAAAATTCCGAGGATGATCATTACGACTCGGAAGAGCCGTTGCGACATGGCACTTCCAGGCTTCTTTTGCGACGCAAGTCGACCGACCCTACCTGGGCGGTCAAGGAGATGCGTCAGCACGCCGAGGTGTTCAACCACCTCCGGATAAGCAGCAGGATGAGCATAGACAACGAGCTGGAGCATATCGAGGAGATAGCACCTCCTCCCGAAGACCCTCTCTGGACGACCAGTGCGAGGCCCGAGTCGCGGGAGCAGCTCCTGGAGCCTAACAGCCCCTATCTGACCACGGCGTCTACGAGTATCGGTAATTCGCCGTACTTGTCTGCCCAGCCCGAGGCTCCAGGCTTTCGTTCCAGTCCGTTCGGCAACCCAGTGCCTGCTGCCCTCAGAGACGACAAGGAGGAACGTGAGCTCAGGCGCATGCGCAAAGCGGCATCGCCACCCATGCTGGGAGGGGACCTGACATTCCGGACCTGTCCCAGTCCTCAATCGACTCGTGTGGAAACCGATCATCTTTGGCCAACCTATGGCGACAGCTCTCGCTTGGAGGAAACCCGACGTGATTCCTCGGAGCAGACAGGTCTCTGGCACGGTTACTGTAGCGCTCAGCACAATGATGACTTGCATGTCCCAACAGTTCACGAAATGCCGGATCTGATCGCAACTCCGGGCGAGCCGCTTTCTCCGACCGACCCGTTTTCTGCTGCATTCAATGCTTCTTTCGCGGTGGGCGGAGGCAACACTCCAGTCTCACCCACCAAACGTTCGTCCAAGAACGGAGGAGGTCTGCACATGGTTTCTGGACTTGACGAACGCATCAAGAAGGAGAAGGCACGCAAGGAGCTGCAAGATCGCATCGTCAACGAGTTTGATGACGCTTTCGTGACGCAGGTCTACAACTATCTCAGTTTTGGGTACCCTGCCATGGCACGCGACTATGACGAAGAGCTGAACAAGATCACGGGCATAGATATCGCTGAGCTGCGGCGGGATGACGGCAAGAAGATTGAGAAGGGCTTCATGCTGGAGATGGAGCTCAAGATTAGATTTGGTTCCGGTCACGGCAGTGACACGAGCGAAGAGGAGATGGTGACCCCTGAAGAAGACGAGCAGAGATTGACGACGATGCCGCCTCGTTGGAATGCCCTTAAGTTGTATATACGCGAGTGGGCTAGGCAGCATCCTAATCTGGGTCACAATGGGAACTCTCTTGCTTGGGGGGTCCGAGCGAGAAGGGGTAGCTGGGCCATATAGGCCGCCGGGTCGGGTTTAGAATGTGCAGTGTCTGTCTATACGCAGCAATCAGGGTACCCACAGGCTCAGGAGTGCTTTACAGCCAGCATCAGCATTGTCGTCATGGCTTAGAGGACAAGGAAGGATGGGTCAGTCACCAAGAAACCCGGCGTTGTCTTGGGCGGTCCAGTTCCGAGGCTCGAATATAGAAAAGGCCGGTGGGACAGGGAAACAGGACTGGTTTCGCATATGCAGGAGTACAAAGCTTGACTTACTACCGGGCGTTTCGGTCTTTGCAGCATTGCACACATACTTTCCATCCAAACAAACGGTTCCTCCGCTCTTCGGGCTGGGGCAGCCTTCTTGGCCTCGAACTCACTCTGGAAGTAAACCATCGCCAATCTCCTTCCTTGCCGCAACTCTCTCGCATGTCGTCGCAGGGGGAAGCTTCATGCTGCGGGGCAACGTGTCTGTTTAACCTTCCCAACAAGTACACCGTAGCCCACTTCCATCCGCAACTTATGACGGCAATTTCACGAGTCACAATCAAGGTTGCGGCTTGTCGTTCGTTACCGGGCTCTGGTGTGTGCCATGCCACTGACCAGCGGCAGTTCTCCCTTGGCTTGAAGTTGCCCGCCTCGTAGTGCCGCGTGCACAAGTGTCTATAGCCAAGCCGTGCAAGCGTAGCGAACCTGTTGTCGCTGCCGAACGTTGGTCGATTTCACCGACAATGTATTTTACGCGAGTAGGCTTCCCGCCTAGCCGCGGTCGGCACGCTCGCTAGAGCCATCACGGGTTGGTCCCAACTGGGCATACCTTGTAAGCAGGCGAAGAGACAAGCTGCACAGGGTCGCAAAAACGGAAACTTGGACCGTCAACGACGCGGTCCTGTCACGAGTAGTAAAGTGACCAAACTAGCCAAACTCTGCACGATGAAGGCCTATGTCGTTTCCGTACTTGCCGATGTCGCTCTTCTTCTTTGGTGATTGAACCTCGCTAATATAACGACACTACCTACAGAATGAATGGCTGGTGGCCGTACAGTATTGTAAAAAGTTGGAACATGTTGCCGTCAGGGGTAAAACCGCCTCGGCCATATGTTCATCGCCGTCTTTAACCCGCTGTCCAACGGCAGCCCAGCATGCATCGTCCTCTCGTCACCCGTCTCGTTCGCATGCACTACAAGTGTACGGGTTAGCGAAATACTCTGAGCGGGACGTTTCGGGGGGGTTACAACACGTCGTGCTCCCCCGGAGTGGAAAGTCTAGCGAATCGCTTGTGTTCGGAAGGCTTTACTCCTCCCCCTCCACCCGAAGCAGAACCGAGCAGGGCAGAGGATTTTGCTTACAATTGACCCAGAAGATGGCGTTCCCGGGGATGGGCCTGAACGCCACGCCGCCGTCCTCGTGCTCCCTCCAGGTGCCCCTGGCCATGAGCCCGGCGCCCTCGTCGTCCCCGCTGCCGGCCGCGGAGGCCCTGAACGCGGGCCGCACGTACGGGAAATGCGTCTCCCCGCCCGTGCAGTCGACGGCCTCGAGCACGGCGAAGAAGCTCGCGACGCGGTTCCAGGTCCCCTCCTGCCGACTCCCCCACCCGCCGTCCGCCCAACGCACATTCCGCGCCGGCTGCGGCGCCTCGTACCAGTCGTGGTGGATGTTGAAGCGCTGGCCGGCGGTGTAGCGGACGAGCTGGGGTGGACCGATCTCGTCGCCGCGCTCCCGGTGCAGAAGGGGGCCCATGAAGCGTTCGGCGCGCGCCAGGACGCACCGCACCGCCGGCTCGTCGCGCGCGAGCCCCGCCGACGACGAGGTGCGGTCCGCCGTGCCGGTGGACCGGCCGTGCTTGATGACCTTGGAGCGCGCAAAGTTGGGCTCGCCGGCGGCGACGAGGCCGAGGCTCTCGGCGGGCGAGATGAAGTGGTGGATGTAAATGACGAGGGGCTCGAGGGAGATGAGTTCGGTCGTGTAGGTATGATCCGCGTTGCAGGTGAAGGGCGGGGGATCCTGCGACGGTGCCGATGATTCTGGGGAGAGGCCGGAGAGAGGATGGAGCAGTTCTGCGGTAAAGGTTTTGCGGACCGAGGGCGTCAAGAGTGCCAGAGCCGCTGCGGCGGCAACGGCGACGGCGACGGTTGCTATCGCCGCCAGGATGCCGAATGTGCGCGGCGACTGAGGCAGCGGTTCATCCCTGCGGAGCGAGCCTATCATATCGAGCACGAGATAGCTAGATGCGTGAGCGCCAGAAAACAAGTCGCTGTTTCTTGTTTTTGGGGAGTTTTTATCCAAGGACAATGACTTCCCTTCACTACTCACTCATTGGGCTTGATGCAGTCACACGACAAAGTTTGTACGAAGAGGTATCTTGTCACAACGAGGACTTGATCGCATGTCTTTTGTAGGTTGGGGTTCGTCTCCTCACGAGCGTTTTCTAGTTCGGAAGCAAAGCCGCCGATTCTCAGTTTCTGGATGTGGGCATGTTGCCGATTTGACAAACACTGCGAGCCGAGTCGCGTCTGGCCGTCGACACGTAGACCTTCCGGCCAAGGATGAATGAGGAAGGGTCAAACCTGGCCGGTGATTCAATTTCCCCGGGGTTACATCTACGAGTCCACCATGACCTTGACATCTCCGACTGTGGCTCTCGCCATCTTCTTCAGAAGCGTTCGTTCGTCGGCTTCCCTGTACTTCTCCCAACTGTCCAAGCCTTCTTTGGCCTGTATGCTGAGCGATTCGTAGCCTTGCTTGATCACCTCGGCGACCTCGGTGCTTGTGAGGTTCTTCTTCGACCCGCCCGAGTCAAGCATGGCTTTGTAGTGCGTGCTCACTGTAATCAGAGTATCTATAGAGTTCGACGCTCTCTTGGACAGCGAATACGTGTCGCGAAATTTGGTGAGCACATCACCGCTTTCAACAGTCTTGTAAAACAGGTCATCGTACGCCGCCGGCGTTGGGAGGAATGCTTCTCCTGCCGACAGCGACAAGGCCAGAAGGTTCACGACGAGATCAAGGAGCGTCTCAATATGAGCGAGGTCCTTGAGGTCGGGAGCGTACGTGGTTAGGAAACGGATGAGGGCGAGCAGTGAGCGAAAGAGTTCCGACCAGTGGTACTGCAGCCGAGTCCGTGAACGTGACAAGTACGAGATGATACGGAGCATGATGCCGGCGCAGAGCATGTAGAGGTTGACGTCCAGCCGTCGTCGCAGGTTGTGATTGATGCCGTCAACCATGGTGTCTAGAACGGAAGTGGCAAGAATGCGGTCGCCCTTGACCGCAGGCAGGTAGGGTTGCCGTTGGCGACATAGCCGGACCGCTACCTTGCTCTCCTCGCTGCATATGCGCTTGCACAGCAGTTGGTCTTCGATGATCAGTCTCAGCACCATGAGACTCAGATGCGCATAGTTTGCAGCCCGGGTGGACAGAAAAGCGTGCTGGAGAAGGTATGAAGTGAGTGATATGAAACTCGAGACTGGCTGTTCTTCGCCCTTGTCGGCTGGCAGCGTAACCAAGTTGAAGCAGAACAGTTTGTTGGCATGGCTGAAGTCGTATGTGCCCAGGAAGATGGCCGCCTCCTCGCCGGGTCTACGTCACGGGGTTAACCTCTGCAGAATGGATTTGGTGCCGTCACGTCGCACTCACAGTTTCGCAAACATCTCCTTGGCTACTTCTGGGTCGTACGTAGGCTTCTTAGGGCCTGCCTTGGCTCCTGGTGCTATAGCACCCAGCCCAAACATGCCGAGGGCTGTGGCGATGGACCAGCCCTCAGGGAGGTCTTCGAGGATGTCGACGTATTGCAGGCGCAGATCCCTGCATGTTTGGCCTACAGATCTGATGACTTTTTGTATAGCGGCCTCGTTGACAAAGTCGTTGAGGCGCAATTGGTAGGGGTTCTGAAACTCGAACTTGTTGTAGTTTGCCAACAAGCCGAGGAGGGTAAAGGGCTCCAGGACTCGAGCGGGCGTGTCTGCGTCTTGGATGAACTTCATGATGGCGGGAAACATGTCTCTCTGGATGAAGTATGTCAACAAACTCGTCTGGTACGCTCCAGAAGTGATTGCCAGCACCAGCTGGACTGCGCTCTGGCGGATTTCGACTAATAAAGAACAAGCGGCCATGAGATCAGCAACTTGTGACGGGCTCGACGGCGGACGGAGGACAGTCAGTCGGCTTACGTGTCTTTCCATTGCGAAGTATGCCGTCCAATGTTCCCACAAAGTCGGTAAAGATGCTATCGACCTGGTCTAGGCCGGCTACGACGGCAATGATGTCGGAGCTTGGACTGGTGTACTTCTTGGGGAGGACGGCGGCGAAGAACGTGGTCAAGGTCTACGATGCACAGTCAGAGTCCGAGTCCGAGGTCGTCTCCGTTCTTCATTATGCGCACCTCTAGAGCATGCAGACTGGCTGTGCCGCTTCCCTGCTTGAGGCACGCGACGCCTCTCGCAAACAGCTGGCGTGTCTGCGGCTGGAGACTGACTATGTCGTCGGGGCTCAGGTCGTCGAGTATCCGTCTAAGCGACGATCGGTCAGGGTTCAAGAGGAAGAACTCTCGCCAAAAGCCTTCGGGCTTGTCATCTTCCGAGTCTGCATCGTCCTGCCGGCGGGGAACGGTACAGTCAGTCAACGAACAGGGTTGGGCTTGGTTGGCTTGGAGGCGCCTCTGTGGTCACCACCTGTCGCGCAAGACATACCTTGTGATGCCAAAAAAAGTCAGCTACGGGCTATATCTACATGTACGCAACGAAGAGGCACTCCAGGGCTCCCGAACCTTGAATAACACGTCGTACAGCTGGACGATCTTTGGCTGGAACACGTCAGGCCGCGCCTGTTGCGTCAATGGCGATGCCTCCATTTCGAGATCTCGAGGTGGGTCGGGGTCGCTGTCGTCGGGCGCATGAGAGGACTGGGCTTGGATGGACAAGCATACGGTGTTCGGTGTTTTACGCCGATCGGATAGCAGCAGAGAAGCCGGGGGCGAACGGCTTGGGGTAAGTTTCCGTGCTAATTATCCGTCCCTGCTCTATTGTGTACTGTGTACTGTGTACACTGTATCCGTACTTGGTACTCGGGGATCAGCAGTGACAACTGGCGAGACGACTCCACCAAGAAGAGGTCGAGGAAACGTCGCAGGTTGGAACGCTCGCGGCCCTGAACGCCAAACTGTCCTCAGCGCGCAACAGTGCAGTGGGAACCCACCACCGACTAATCTTCAGATCTTGTACGGAGTATATCCTTGGCGGCTGAACAGAAATGCGCCCATGAAAAGTCCGTCCGCATGGCCTCGTACTGAACAGCTGTAATGTATCAATCGGGAAAGGTCAGCGGGCCGGCACCAGACAGTCAGTAGTGGGGCCAGAGAGTGGGCTCTTCGGATGAACAATCCCAGATGCTTGATTGGCTCGGCCCGAGTCGGATGGAGTCGGGTGACCCCATCCATCGGTGGTTCGATTCGACAAATGACATCGGCATCTTTTGCGTCCAACCGACTGACTGCTGACAAAGTACATGTTGGAAATCAAACCAACAAACACACACCTCCTTCGCGTAACTTGTACAATTCGGTTTGACAAACATCCGTTCGCTACAGGCTATACTTACGCACCTCCGACCGACCCACTGGGGCTCACGACACTGCTTTCTCAAGCAACAAACATCGCACTTTGGCCGCCAGCCAGCAACACCGACATCATGAATGCGCCACGGATTGCGCTGCAGAG
Organism: Arthrinium puccinioides; assembly: GCA_022414665.1. Classification (NCBI taxonomy): domain Eukaryota; kingdom Fungi; phylum Ascomycota; class Sordariomycetes; order Amphisphaeriales; family Apiosporaceae; genus Arthrinium; species Arthrinium puccinioides. The sequence goes on from JAIUNF010000005.1 coordinate 3,021,660, forward strand.
GACAGCTCTTCTTCGCCACCCGAGTCGCTGCTCCTTCTCTGCGCCTGTCGCCCTCGGGCCAACATGTCGGCACCTGCCGCGGAAGAATTTCTCACAAACCTCTTTAAGTCGCGCATCGTCCGAGAAGATTCAGACTTCTACATCACCATCATATCAACCCTACACGCTTGTGAGGCCACCACCCCAGGCGCGTAGCAGTGACATTGCCGAGACTTCCATAACGAGTCCTACACCGTTGCCTACGTCACGCGAGACGATACCACCGCAGCCACCTGCTCCCTCGACCGCATCGCATACACAAGTCTCGGAACAAGAAGCCCAGAAGACAAAGCCGGTGCAACCGCCAGAGCGCAAGCGCAAGCTGTTCAAGCCCCGGAAGGCCGCCATGAAATTGACGCCTACCGCTGTCAATCAATTACGCAGCCTGATCGAGGGACCCGACCCGAAACTTATCAAGGTCGGCGTGCGCAACAGGGGCTGCAGCGGGTTGGCTTATCACCTGGAATACGTTGACAAGCCTGGCGCTTTCGATGAGACGGTAGAACAGGATGGGGTCAAGGTCTTGATCGACAGCAAGGCCCTGTTCAGCATAATAGGGAGCGAGATGGACTGGGTTGAGGACAAACTGAACCAGCGCTTTGTCTTCCGGAACCCTAATATCAGTACGTAACCTCTTTGCGAACAGCAAAAGCTGTCCTACTTTGATGCTAACCATGATGTAGAGGAGGAATGTGGTTGTGGCGAGTCGTTCATGGTGTAAGATGGAGGTGGAAGCATTGTCTTGATCGAGAATACCATCGTTTATGCATCGGACGGCGTTGGTGGTAATATATTAAGGCATCAATTTTGAACCGGCACCTTGGCCTACTTCTGGATATCACAAGAGCCATGGTTTATGCAAATTTGAGCTTGGCCAAGATCTGTGTCCCGGTTCTCTTTACTGTGAGACTGGCCAAGCTGAAGACTCATTTCATACCATTCCCACTACCCTGGTCGTGTTTCTTCCATTCTCGCGCAGACGGTAGGCAATTACGCCGCTCGACCCGAATCACAAACAACGTTGGCATTTGACGTGTTTGCATGCCAAAGGAGAGAAGGGGGCAGAACACGGAGGAGGCCAGCCGGCTTCGTTTGCTGCGCGTAGACAACACTATATAGGAATACATACGCCTCACGATTATGAATCGTCCTGGAGTAGGAAATGGATACATGATGGAGATCTTGATTGCGCAACGGGTCGGCACTCGATGCATTTATCCGTGCCTCGCGTGCCTTTTGCACAGGACAAAGCTAGGTTTGAGCCCATTGCTTTTTGTTTCCTGCGTTTGAAGTTCCCCTTTGGGCCAGAGTCGGCGAGCTTCATCGTTGTGCATATTGACTTCCGATAGAAAAAAAAATGAACATGGTACCACACACGCCGGTTATCGGCGTAACTGAAAAATACATTCGTCGAGTTGCATTATGAATACTTCTTCTGCGAAGACTGGGCAACTCTATATTGCCTTTGCCCTAAATATAAAAAGTCACATTGGAGGAAGTTCAAAAAGCCAATTAGAGTGTTAGAAAGATTATTGTAGTTATGCTTTCGTATAAAACCAGACCCCGGTAACTACACCAATGGACAGTAAGTAGTCTGGTCAACCTCTGGAACTGTAACCGTAAGTTATTACCGCATACGGCATCTCAACGGTCCCTTGGACCAATCACATCAAATCAACAAAGGACGACCTCGGCTCGATTGCCCCCATACGATGCGATGCGCCTCTTGCGTGGCCATACAGGGAGGGACTCGACGGTAATATTGTCGTCAAGTGACCGCATCATCTTTGCCTCGAGCGATGTTTCCCCGAAATGGCACATGGTATGGGGGTGTGGGGTTATACTTTTGCTCCGTACGGTTTGACACATTGTGATATACACGGGAGTGATATCTCGGCGCGGGGGATTGTAGCCGCCACCGAGTTTACAGCACGGCAAAAGTGTCGGCAATTGTCTGTTGTTCTGTTCCTGGGAGCCTAGGGAGTAAGTTAAGCAGTACGTAGTTACGAAGTACGGGAGTACAGGATGACAAGCACATGCATACTACCCCGCATATTGTATAATTGACGTCAACGATCTGTGACGGGTAACTAATCACAAGCGGAGGACATGCTTACTAAGGTATTAGCGAGAGCAGCGTTGATACACTTTCTCGCACTTACACGGGGTATATAACTGCTAGTGACGTCTCCCCTCTCACCCTACTCGACCATCACTCTCCGTCTTGTAGCCCAACAATACTCATCGACTCGAAAACGGGACTCTTGCTCTCTCGCGAAACACACAGCAGACTCGTCATGTCGTCTCAAGGCAAAAGGATCGTGTTTACCGGCGGCAGTGGAAAGGCAGGCCGACATGTGATCCCCGAACTGCTCAAGGCAGGCCACAAAGTGCTGAATCTAGACTTGAACCCACTGCCGAACCCAGACGGCCAAGGTCTGAACCCGGACGTCTTCACCCTGAAGACGGACCTGACGGATTCCGGCCAGGTCTTCAACGCGCTCACGACGCACTTCAACTTTGGCGGATTCGAGGACGGCCGGGTTCCGCAGCCGCCAGACGTCGTAATCCACTTCGCCGCGTACGCCCGCGTGATGCTGGTGCCGGACAGCGAGACGTTCAGGGGCAACGCGCTCTCGACGTACAACGTCGTCGAGGCCGCCAGCAAGCTGGGCGTCAAGAAGATCATCATCGCCTCGAGCGAGACGACCTATGGCATCTGCTTCGCCGAGGGCGACGTCGAGTTTGCCCACTTCCCGCTGAGCGAGGACGACGACGTCAACCCCATGGACACGTACGCCATCTCCAAGCTGTGCGGCGAGCGCGTCGCCCGGGGCTTCGCGCGCAGGTTCAACAGCGACATCTATGCGCTGCGGATAGGAAACGTCGTAGAGCCGCACGAGTACGAGTCCGACTTTCCGCGTCACGTCGGGCAGCCCGAGACGCGGAAACGGAACGTGTGGAGCTACATCGACGCGAGAGACCTGGGACAGATCTGCGACCTGTGTATAAAAAAGGACGGGCTGGGGTTTCAGATATTCAACGCCACAAACGACACCATCACGACGACGGTGCCGACGGCCGAGTTCTTGAGGAAAGCCGCTCCGCAAACCAAAATCATCAGAGAGCTGGGCGAATGGGAAGCGCCGTTGTCCAACAAGAAGATCCGAGATGTGCTGGGGTTCAAGGAGAACCACAACTGGAGGAAATATTACAAGCCATAGAGGCCAGTCAGTAGCATATTTGGGGCCTGCTTGGTGGCACCCTGAGCGCTGTTCAGAAACAAAACTCGTCAGACACCATTGCGCTCTTCTGCTATCCTCGATACATCCATCATACACTACTCCGTAAGCCTTCAACCGCGAAGCAAGTCTTAGCACCCCAGTCGGGTTCCCTTCTCTGGCACCCGCGTCTCCTCGTCGTCCGTAAAGTCCCGGGTCCCGGATTTGACAATGGTTGAGCGTGCCGTCTCTGAAACGCATCACGTATTTGTCGTTACCTACCAATGTTGCTCTTGTTCATCCAACGCGTCGTTGCAGTACCTGTCGGCAAGAGTGTTCTCCTCTCTTGGTATCCAAACGAAGTCCACCGAGCCCAGGTTGAGTAGTATAGACTTGACTCTTAACACTTCCTTGATGATGTCTTGGTTTACGACATCGTAGCCGTTCGCATTTCTCCAACCATTGCTCTGCCAGTTCCTATACCATTCCGTCATACATCCAATAGCGTATCTGGAGTCGGAGTGGATTATAACACCCAGGTGAGGCTCGGCATGCAACTGATCGTATTCTTCCAGAGCCCACTCTAGCGCTATAAGGATAGCTATAATCTCGGCTCTCTGATTTGTCGGGGTGGTGAGCGTGTGAGCGCGCTCCTCACATGCCTGTGCCGCCGACCTCCTGGGAGTATCAGACAGGCAGCAGCCGCTCCGATAGCACCGGGATTGCCGTTTCCTCGGCAGCCCCCGTCCACGAAGAACTCCATCATGAAGACCATGATCACGCCAAGTGCCAAATGACACTGCTACAGTGTGTACCGTTGCGGTGTGTCTGAGATGTGCTACACGGTCGTAAAACCCTAGGTGGAACATGTGATTAGTTAGGAGGGACTATGGGTTCGAAGCTGCCGCACCTACACTCAAGTCCAATTGACCATTCGGCATTCACAACAAATGATGAGGCGGAAATCGCCGAGAAAGGGGCCCGGAAAGGGAGCGGACGATGGTGTTTATAGGAGGAGCAAGATGTTCGGAGAAGAACACCAGGCCTCACGTAAAGGTTGGCTGGAGAAGACCGACTAACGGCGTTCGGCACAAAGCTGTTTGACTGTCCGTTGGTTGGGGGACAGATCATATATAAGGTCGGAGGATTAAACGAGGACGATCCTGAAGCCTGAAGGAGAGGTGGAAGGGGTTTCGGTAGCCCCACACGAAATGGGACGCTCGGAAATTCCGAAGGCCTCGGAAAAGGGGCTAAATAGTTCATGATTCAGCTATCTTGATCTTGATTCTTCACTGCGGACACAACACCCCCTTCCCCCTCGGCTACTTGGACTTTTTTTCTCAGAGTGCCTTGTCAACTTCGTTTAACTAACTTTACGTGACCTCTTGCTGTTTATCGCGACAGACCTCTCGCCACCAGCTTCGCCTGCTGCACCCAAGGGGGCCAAGAGACTGTTCGTCGTTTACGGAGTACAGCCTACAGGCTTGCTCCGAACCTTGGTTCCGTTTGATGGTCCCATCTCGGGCTGCTGCAGGGCATGGCGCACCCTTTCGCCCCGTCCCCGTAACTGTTTTCTCGATCCCTGTACCATGTGCTCCAGAAGGAGAGGGATGTCATCTTGGTATATTTTCGCTATACTGCCAGTCTGCCAGTCTGCCAGGCCCAGAGGTGGCATCAAGCAGGGATGTGAGCCTGATGAGTCGGACATCTTGTATCTGGTCTTGCTCCCCCGTCTTGTCCCACCCGAGAGCGCATGGCCCCCGAGATATCCCAAGGGAGCCTCGTGCTACACCCGGGGAAGCAATCGAAGCACTCTCGAATGCTTTACTGTATATACATGGCAGGCAAAGTGCCCCCTCCACAAGGAAAACCTCGCTGAGAGCCCCTTTGTCTTCAACCCTCCGCCATCCTTAGTTCGGGATCGACTTGCGTCCCGAGATCTCGGTCCTCGAGAAACATCCTCCCCAGCAGGTCATCAGGCAGGTAATCCTGTCTTACGTTTCCGTCAACGTAATTTGGGTTGTACTTGTATTCTTTACCATACCCAAGCTCTCGCATCAACCGCGTTGGCGCGTTCCGCAAGTGTATCGGCACTGGTAAGCCAGCCACACCCGGCTCTCGCAGCGCCGCGTACGCGTTGTTGAGGCCGCGGTATGCCCGTGTACTTTTCGGCGCGAGACACAGAGCTACTGCGCAATGCGCGAGCGGTATACGAGCTTCAGGCATACCGATCTGCTGCGTGGCCGTAAATGTGGCCGTGGCTAGCGGGAGCATAGTGTTGTCGGCTAGACCGACATCCTCGGATGCTATGACGACCATACGGCGTGCAACGAAGAGAGGGTCCTCCCCCGACTGCAGCATGCGCGCCAGGTAGTAAAGGGCAGCATCTGGATCAGACCCGCGCACTGATTTGTGAAAAGCACTGATCGTGTCGTAGTGCTGCAAACGTGCCTAGTTAGCTTTTCTTCTCAGAAACGGTGATATGTGGCGCGCTCGCCAAAAAATGGAGTCAAGTGCCTGTTCGCGGTGGAAAGGGGGACGGCTCGAGGAACCTCGCTTCATCCTTACCTGATCCCCAGCTCGGTCATACACCAGCGTCTTGGTCAGCGCGCTTTTGACATCGGATTTGGTAATGTCCTGACGTGTCGAGAGGGAGATGGCCAGCTCCAACAAATTCAGCGCTGTACGCGCATCCCCATCTGCAAAGTTGGCGAGGTAGGTCATAAGCTCGGTATCAAGCAATGGTGAGGGTGGAGAGGACGATTGGGCCTGCTCCGACTGCAATGCCCGCAGGAGGATGGCCTGGACGTCTTCATTGGTAAGCTTTTGAAGAGTAAAGGTTCGGCAGCGAGACAGCAATGCATTAACCACTTTGAAGCTCGGGTTTTCCGTCGTCGCGCCAACAAGTGTGATTGTGCCCGCCTCCACCGGCCTCAAGAAGACGTCTTGTTGGGCTTTGGTGAAGCGGTGTATCTCGTCACAGAATATGATGGTTTTCCGGCCGGTCAGCCTCAGCTCGTTTTCGGCTTCGCCAAACAACTTCTTGCACTCGGCCACCCCTGAACTCGTTGCATTGAGCTCAATGAACCGCGACCCAACCATCTGCGCTATGCAGCGCGCAATTGTGGTCTTGCCGGTTCCAGAGCACCCCCAAAGTATCATCGACGGCACCCGGTCTTGTTCTATCAGCGATCGTAGTACTCCGTGTGGTCCCACAAGCTCCTGCCCAAACACATCGTCGAGGTCCTGCGGCCGCATCCGTTCAGCTAACGGAGCTGCCCTGTTCGTCTTCGTCCTCTTCTTGACTCGTTCTGGCTCTTCAACGTTTGCCAGGCGCCCTTCTGCGTCCGGCATCGGCACGTCTTCCACAGCACCTGGCCCCTCATCGAACGTCCGTTTGGTGCCGCCTGTCAGCTTGACCGCGGCGTTGGCCCCGTTGACCATGGGCGTGAGTACCTTGGACGGCGTCGCTTGTCGCTTTGCCGACGGTGTCTGAAAAAAACTGGCCGTCGGACGTTTCTGCGTGGAAGAGACTGGACCGTTCTGCTGGGATGCGGCCAGTGCAGGACATGGTGATGACGAGGCCGAGGCCGACACCGCCGAGTTGTCAAGAATGAAGTCTTTGCATTGCGAATCGAGATGGGCGTTGATTTTGACCGATTGGACCTGTTTGGAGCAGATTGGACATTCCACCATGATGTATGATATATGCCTAATCTTGAGAGGATACCGGGCAATAAAGGAGATATGCCGTCCGTCGCGCGCAATCAGTGCGACTCAATACAGCTTGGACATGAAATCCGTAGCGCAAACTGCAACATCGGGAATTTCCCAAGTCGCGTGTGCAGAATGGCGTTCCAGGGACGACGCGCCACGGCCCGCGCGTGCCCCACCATGTTAAAGTGGGTTGCGGGGGAGAAGCCGCCCCGGCGTAGTCAAGTTATATATAACTAACTTAGTTAACTAAGTTAACCAATCAGTTACTCCGTAGCAGGTGCTTGATTTGATCTCACAGGGTCGGTACAAGTTCTAAAGGACCCAAGCAAAGTTGCTTAACAGAGTCCCAGAAGGAGTCCCAGAAAGTCGCAGTGCTGTTCGGTCGTGTGACTGTGTACGAGGGGCTTGGCAGAACTGTTGTTCTTAAGGGGAGGTTGCTGGCCAGAATGCAGACTTGTAGAACGGGTATCGCTTGTCCCCTTGGTGCATCTATTCTAACAAAACAGGATTATCACCGACTTCGTTGCTCGACATCTCATCTGCGACCCTTCTTGGCGGGCGGCGCCGCATCCGCCTCGCTGTCCTCGTCGTCAACCGACTCGCCATCGCTGTAGTCAACATCGTTCTCGTCCATTTCGTCCTCGGCTCCCTCCAGCTCCTCATCGTCCTCGGCATCACTGGACTCCTCATCATCCTCTGAGTCGTCTTTGCCGATGCCATTGGCGACAGCGAGACCATCTTCGTCGTCAACGTCCATACCACCGGCGGCAATCTCGCTATCGCTATCCTGTCCCTCCACGTAGACAATGCCCTCCTCTCCGTCTCCCTCCTCATCATCGTCAAGATCTGCGTTCCGTTGCATGCTTCGGCGCAGTTGCATCTGTGCCTCCAACAGGTCCAGCTTGCCCTTGAGAGCTAGCAACGAGTTGAGTCCTCGTGATCGTTCCTCGAGCACTCTGTTAAGCTCGCTCAGCTTCTTGACGAGACCGGGCTGTGTGGCCAGGGCGCCTCCGTGGGCAATCAGAGTCCATTGTACCCATGCCATGAGACTTCCTGCGCGACCAGGCCGTCTGTGCATCCTTGAGGCCAGCTTGGTGAGCAAAGTGCCAGCCAGGGAAGAGTCTAATCTCTGGATGGTGTTGCGCACGGTGGGGAGATCTGTAGTGTGTAGGCAGGATTCGAGAAGGTCCGAGTCATCGGTGCGCAGGGCTTGGGAAAGAACAGTCCCCAGGGACGACAGGCTTGGGGCCGCCAGGGATTTTCCAGTAGCTGCCGGTATCGATTGCTGCAGAGCTGATAGTGCGGACGGGACGTCGATGGTCTCCTCGGCGTGGAGGCGCTCGCCAAAGGTGGGCTCGGCAGGTTCTTGGTCTGACTCGCCATCGGGATTGGGAGAGAGCATGTTGGTGTCTACATCGGCCTTTTCGGTAGGTATTAAATGAGAGTCTTTTGAGGATGCCTGTTGTTGCCGTGACTCAGCCTGCTTGGTTGAACCATCCTCGCCGTCCTGCCCTGTCTTGTTGTCCTCCTCGTCGGAGAAATCGTACACGCTGCTGCCCGAGTCGCTTGAGATCTCAATGACATCCTCGTCAATGCCGTTAGAGTCGGGCTTTTGTGTGTCGATGCCCGTGACAGCAGTGTCGGCCTCGTTCACATTGGCCTTGAACGCCTTCTTTGCACCCTGCTTCACCACCGGGGCAGTAATCTTTGCCGGTGCTTTGCGCTTTGTTGGCATGATGTGGGGTGGTGAGTGTAAGCTGCAGTTGTACAGGATGCTGGCGAGCGGTGCGAGAGATGTCGAGCAGAGAAGTGCGCCGGTCAATTGACTACTGGCAGCCCGATAAGACGTACGAATCCAAACCTCTTTTCAGATGCCAACTAGAGAAGAATCGGATATGTCGTAGATTGTCGTCTTTGCAGCGCATACGTACATCTAGCTGCTCTTGAAATTTTCTGGACTTCGAGATGGCCAAGCATTGGAACTTTTTAGCCGATAACCAAATCTTTGGCGGCAGTTTTTCCGCGATAAGAGATCAGTCAAGGTTTATCCGACATGGAAAAGCTACGTACCCAAGTAGCGCCGATTGGAGGGGCAGGGGATAGAGTCCGAGCGTCTACCAGCCAATGTTTTCACCAAATTTAGAGAAGCGCCTCCCGAGGGCAGAGTCAGTCATTCTTCTCAGCTAGCTGCAAGTCCAGACCACGACTTTTCCCCATCGACATTTGCAAACACATGACGGCCGCTCGGTAGTGTCAAGTCCCTGGACAGGTTACAACCATCAAGATGGCTCCCTATATCCGTATTGCCTAATTAATTACCTCATCCAACTTCTCTTACATGACAATCTACCCACTTCACCATGAAAGTCGACCTAGTGTACGTACGCAAGTCACAGGTATGGCTCGTCTTGCGCAAGAATTGCCCGCGTGACCAGCCGACAAGAGCTGTTATTCCTTCCCCAGTGGACAGGAGACGCGGTTTATGGCCATCAGTTGCAGCAATTCTTACAACGCGCGCACTTACTAAAGGCTTAGGACAGCTTCACGATGCCGCCATCTCGAACCTTCAAGCCTTCAATGAATGACGCTGAAGCCACGCTGTACTCTACTGGTTGTGGGCCTTGTGGCTCTAGGCGGAAAGCTGGAGCCTTCTTGCGATAGGCCTGTGATTGGCTGCCGAGATGGTTTTCCAGCTCAACTTCCACCAAGAAGCTCTGCTTCTGCCTGCTCTCTCCAGTCAGCAGGGGGAGACGCGAGAAAGAAAATTTCGTGCTGCCCGCCTTCTCTGCCCAGCTCTGCCCAGCTCTGTCCATCCTGTCTCACAGTGGCCCACTAAGGACCTGCTGCGATGCTATTGGACCGAGACTGGGGTCGCTGCTGTAATCCTTGTCGTGATTTCTGGCGAGGGCGAACCGTGATTTGACATTCTAGATAAGAAGTGGTCCGCCCCAATTCCCAGAAATCTGTCGCGACGGCCATCGGCAAAGTGACCTTGATTCCTGAATTTATTTTTCAGAACCCTCCGAACTCCTGTTGTCTCTCCCTTTCCATCCCCTTATCGCCTCCCACCCAAACTCCGACCACATCCATCACCCGACCTGCACCGCGCGCTCCGAGGCACAAAAAGGTACATTTGCCAAAGTACTTTTTTCATTATTGTCCCCGAACACGGAAACCTCAAACTGGATAAAGCTTGGGCTGCCTTGAACCTTGGCTTGCGGCTCCAGTCGACGAATTGAATCCTGACGGCATTAATCTGTCCAATCCTTCGCCCGCATTGATTGGCATCCATCTTCAATCCCGACTTACACGCGCATACGCCAACCACCATCGTGACACCCCCTCGCCAACTGTCGCAATCAATCAAATTGTCAAATTAAAAAAAATCTGTTTGGTCTGATTCAATTCAACGCATCAAACAGAAGTCACGTCCCCTTCCTCATCCACTCCCAAGCAACTACCTACCTACTCCACCCTTCCGTGCACTGCCATTGAAACTACGCTTTGCATTAGAGTGCAGAATCGTTTGCGCCAAGCATCGTCAACCTTGTCGTCGTCAAAACTGTCACCGTTGCAACGACGATTCTCCATTACCGATAACTGCACGTTGCTCTCTTGTGGTAAGACTTCTCTATTTCCTTTAGTCCGGTTTTTTTTTCTTCGATTTCACCAACTACAGCATTTTGTCGTCGTTCCTTTTGGTGTCTCTCTATTTCATCTCCTCGGCTGCTGTCGTCTGGGGACCTTTGGTTTCCCCGGCCTTCAAGACATGGATGCGGACCTCCCCGTCTCTCCCGGCGCAAACATCCAGTCACTCGGTCCCGGCATCACCATCTCGGACCTGGCGTTGACCTTGGAACCAACGCCGCCACCTCACATCCCGTGCTAGACCCACACCGACTATGGGCCGCAGCGTAACGAGACAGGACTCTGATTTGCTGGCGTGAGCAAGTGCATCCCTGCGTCGATCACGCACCAACCACTTTCCCCTAGCTCGCAACTTTTTACAAGTCGATTGGTTTTCAGTCGCGTTCCCGGTCGCCAGTTTCGCGCCTCTCTCTCTTCCTTCGACACCACGACGCGACTCCCCGGGAAAAAAGTGTCAAAGTGGGCAAGCACGTTCCGAACCACCGCGCCCTCCATCCCCGCCGACTCATGCTCTTGCGACCCGAACCCCAATCCAGCCACCCCTCTCATTGGCCAACCACCTTCGCAAAGCTGTTCAGGAAAAGAGGGAGACAGCTGTCGCAATCCGCAAGGCTGAAATTGGATCTGGACCATCTGGAAGCAATAACGTCCAAAGGCAAGCGCATGCGCGTGCGACTGGACCTTACTCCAACCCATCTCGCTCGAAAGAAAACAATACCTGGCGAACTTTCGCAAAGCATCACGCATCATCTTCCCGTTTCCCGATTCTTGGTGGGCATCAATACCGAATTTGTTACTTCTGAGATCACACCTTTCATCCAATTGTTTTACACACGACGTCAAATCAAGTCGTTCCCGTCGGCAGTCACATCGTGGGCTGCATCGATCGCATTCATATTGGAGCCGGCCGTTCAATTACCACATCTCTCGTTACTGGCGTCTGAAAAAAGCGCGCGACGAGCTCCAGTGACGTACACGGGGTTAGTACTCGCGGGCTGTGTTCCGAGATACCTCGTGGTCGGGAACGATGTCGACGACCAGCAAGCACCCGCCTGATGTCTTCGAAGCAAGCGACCCTCAAGCTTTGGCTAGTGCCAGCTTATTTGATATTACCCAACTCGCCTCGCCTTCTTCGTGTTCCCTTTCATAGGCAATCATTGTTCCAAAAGCTAACCATCCATCTTATCTGCAGGTCTTCCTTTCATGGACATTGGTGTTACAGTCTACGCCTAAGCTGGCAAATCTTCACCGACCCTGAACGACGACGCCTGCACTGAGATTTGATGGCAATCATGGCGACTGAAGAACCTCAACGCGTGTCTGTTGACCAGAAAATGGCGCAAACAGTGCCAGAGGACGACAGCATGGTGCTCGATGAGGTGACTGTACCAGTTGTGAATGGGTGAGTAGATTCCGTCTCCATGTACCAACACAACGCGATCTTTTCTCATTAGTTTGACGTAGCAATGGCACTTCGGATGAAAACTCCCAATCCGAGGATACTCCCAGAGTGAACGGAGACGCCACGTCACAGCCCAGCGAAGGTGTCGCGGGGAAGGATTCGCGGAATCGGGATGCTTTCGCTGCTAGTAGCTGTATCCCAACCGCTCCAACCTCGTTGAAAGCTGCGCCACCATCAGCAGAGGACAGCGACATGGCAGATGTGAACGGCCACGAGGAGGCTCTTGTCGAGACACCGGCGACAGACGCTAAGAAGGAGGTTCTGAATGACTCGCTTGCGCCTACGGAGGCTGCAACTGCCACCACAAACTCCACATCCATACCTGCAAAAGAAGACGAGAAGATCAAGGTCGACTCGCCCTCAGCTGCCGACGACTCCATGGAGATGAGCGAGCGAGCCGGTTTCTCGTCCAGTGGCGAGCATGGCGAGAGCACCCAAGCTACAGCAGCAAGCGACGCCGCCATCATTTCGTCACCGCGAACCCAAGATCATGAAGCTGCTCAGGCAATCGACTCGTCCAAAGCAGATGTCGAAGAAAGTGACGAAGGGCAACCTTCGCAAGAAGATGTTGCTATGGCCGACCACGCTGCAACTCCGACGAAAGTTGCCCGAGCTAGAGACGACGATGCTATGGATGAGCCAGATGCAAAGCGCGCCAAGACGGAACCAAAGTCGGAGGCGGCCGAAGACACCATCGGTGTTGCCACTGGGTTATCTCCTGCTCCATCAGCTGCGGCAGATGAGTTGGCGAATGGCGTGCCCAACGATCAGCGTATCTCGTCGTTCCAGAACAAGGAGATACGAACGCAAATCGGACGCATCAAGAAGACCAAGAGTGGCGGTAATTTTCGCCAATCGGTTGAGCGTTTGTGGCCCGCGTTGTGGGATTCATACACGGCGCTCATCGAGAAACCCGTGGACTTGTCCATGTTTGAGGTCAAGTTGCGAGAAGAGAAATATGCAAACTACGGCGAGCTCAAGGCCGACATCCAGGCCTTGTACGACAACGCATTGAAGTTCAATGGCGTGGGTAACTTGGTCACTCATGCGGCATCCCAAGTGAGGACTGAGTTGCTGCACCGTCTTGCCGACATCTCCAAGATGCGGGAGCCCGTCAAGGCTGACAAAAACAAGAATCATCCCGTTCGTCATGCTGAGCCTCGTGCCGTTACTCAACCCCGGCCTCCTTCCCAGTCGCAACCACGGCCAGTGGTAGCACCCAGTCCGAAGCCCAAAACCGAGCCGGCAGCGGCAGCGGCAACAGTAGCAACTACATCTCCTGCACCGCCCACCCCCGTGTCAGCAACTGGACCTGCGTTCGCTCTCCCCCCCAACGGTGTACCCCAGATCAGGCGCGACTCTACACGGGGAGATGGTGACAGGCCGAAGCGACCAATCAACCCACCCAAGAATCGTGACCCCGATTATTCCTCCAAGCCGAATCTGAAGAAGAGATTAGACCCGGAGCTCAAGTTCTATAGCGAAGTGTTGACTGAGCTCAAGAAGCAGAAATACTTCAACCAAAACCAGTTTTTCCTGGCGCCTGTGGACCCCGTGGCTTTCAATATTCCAACATACTTCAGCATTATCAAGAAGCCTATGGATCTGGGCACCATGACTTCAAAGCTTGAGCGAGGCGATTACCGCAACGGTAAAGACATTGAGAGAGACATGAGGCAGATAGTACAGAACACAGAGACCTTCAATGGCAGCGATGCCTTTGTGACTCAAGCCGGACACGCTCTCGAGGCTCTGTTCAAAGAGGAAGTCGCCAAGAAGGATGCGTGGCTGGCCAAGCATTATCCCCCCTCCGCACGCTCTACCGGGGTCGGCTCTTCCGGAAGCCCTGAGCCTAGCATACATGACTCCGAAGATGAGAGTGACCCCGAGGAAGAGGAGGACAATGAGTCTATCCGCAACCTCCAGTCCAGACTGAGCGAGGAACAGATCAAACTCAACACCATGTTGGGAGCCAAGAAACCCGACTTGACGATGATCGAGTTCCAGCAGAACGTCGTATCTATGTTACAGCGCAAACTTGTTGAGGAGAAGACGAAGTTCAGCAACGAGCCCAGGAGGTCTAAGAAGAAGAAGACCGCCAAGCCCAAGTCGAAGCCAAGTTCAAGTGGCCCTTCAGCCGGCAACGGTCCGAAGAAGACCACCACCAGCGTGTCGACTCATAAGAAGCCCTCTGGATCGCACAAAAAGACAGCTCCCAAGAAACGAATCATAGGTGGTTTGGAAAAAGCTGTGATCGCAGAGGGCATCAACGAACTTGACGGACAAATGCTCAACAGAGCTGTGGAGATCATCAAGCGAGATACCAACCAGAAAGAGGACGATGACGGCCAATTGGAGCTGGATATTGAAGTTCTGTCTAATGAGGCCTTGATTAGGCTTTACGACCTCATTATGAAGGCTTATCCCGGCATATGGGCCACCGTTGCGGCGCGACCAGAGCATGCCAAGGAGGTCCAACAGAGCCAGAAGGAGTCCAAGAATACCACCGGCTTGCCCAAACCGAAGAAGAATAAGCCCATGAACAAGCATGAGCAGGAACGCAACATCGAAAAGCTGCGTGAACTCAAGGCCAAGTTTAACCGACAGGGCAGTGGAAGCCAGGAGCCTGGGCCGGGTGAAGGTGAGGAAAGCCGGCCGGGCGACTCGAGTGACGAGGATGAAGAGGAGAGCGACTCTGAGGAAGAATAAACATGGTCGCCTCTCTTCTTCGGTTTGTCATTCGAGTTTTACTTCGGCCTGGCCATCATGTTGAGATGCCACTTCAAGGCTTACGGGTCCAATGCCTTCCGAGAATGGACACTCTGAGGTCTGGGTCGCTGCCCTGAAGAAGATGACGGGCTTTGACTTTGTATGATTATAATGCCCCTCACATGGGGCTGGCTGCCACGACTTCTGAGATTACGGCAGCTGGCAGCGGGCCTGGAGGAAAGATGCCCGCATCGCAGCGACTGAAGACATGGCGTGATTGCGGCGAAGCTTGCGGCAAGCGTAAGGTGTGTTCACCGTCAGTCGAAGCCGCGACCATGAGTGATGAAACAGGGGAGAGGTCCGAAGTGAGCATCGCAGCCACTGCATCAATAGAGCTGGCGAGGTCACGATTGCACTCGTTCGTTAGCTGGGGAAAAGCATTGGCTTGGTACCCTTACCTAGCCAACGGTCAAGTGAATGTTCTTCCAGCCGATAGCAGGACGTTACAAGAAAACGTTAAAGCCTACAGTACCTATTTGCCTTGCAACTCGATTACGTCTTCGTGCAGGCTCTTGAGACTATGCCTCTTGTGACGTGATGCGGTTTTATAGGACTGCCGCTTTTGAAATTGCAAGGCGGTGCATGCGACGGTTCGACAGCCGGAATCTCGCAAAGCGATTGGTACACAGGCACACAGTAAGAAACAAGCTGGATCCGTTACAGCATCGGTTTTAAGGATGGATCCTCGTGGTCGTATTTACGCGCCTCGGCCGGTGTGGCTAATGAGCGACTGGCAAAGCAAGCAGTTAACAGTCATTCACTCGGTAGATGCTGCATGTCGCTCCCCGGAATGAGGCCAAGGCCGAGCTCGCCACGTCGTTAAAAAGCACATGTAGAATAAAGTACGGCTGGCTACTCAGTTTCAACCCACGCATTTGTACGGAGTACATTAACCTATTCTTGACAGCAATTGATCAACCTGTAGAGCATCTCGCAATAACCCGTTTCAGCCTTTCTCCAAAAGTCCAACCTACCATGTTCGGACGTGTCCTTCTCACAGTCGACGCGCTTGGCTTGATATTCGGCACCCCCGCTGCGGATATGAGTGTAACGCATCAAAGAAACCCACGATGGCCTCCCCATGCAAAGTAAGTCGGCGATAACCCATGCAGCCAGAAACTCTGTATTGTGGCAACCCATTTCATCTCACGATAACCCGCCAGGCACTCTCTACGTCTGTTCAGGGAGGCTTACGGATACAAACCCCCCAGGTTTCACAACGCCCAGACTATAAGCATGTCGGTCGTCCTCGGGCTGGCTACACTGTACTACACCTGGCGCCAGCCCGCGACACCCCTACTCAGGCGGGAGTTTATGAGAATCAGTGCCTTTCTGGGCTCGGTATACTGGGCAGCGGGCCTGGCCGCCATCTTTTTCCGGGCACGATGGGGTTGGACCCGGAATTTGGCGGGCCGGGATTCCCACAGGCGCCGATTTTCATCGGGTTTGGCGTCTGTGGGCTTGTTGGCAGTTGGCTGGAGGCTTGACGGAACCTCGCGGTGGACACTTTTGTGGGCGAAGGACAATCAGTCGGCGCAACAAGAGAGGCAACGGCGCTACACTGTATCTACTTACGTAGTAGTATTGTCTCCCAACAAGGGTGGATGTACATGGGATCTGGTACTCTGTAGGAGTAGGAGTATACGAAACTGTTGCTGTACGGTCGAGATGTAGCATATAGATAACAATCCCATTCTTGAATCATGCAATCGGCACAGCACCCTGGCAGTATCACTCGCCAAAAGAGTACACAGCAGTATTCATGATTACCACAGCAATCGTGGGGGGGGGCTCGAGAAGCGCACGAGTGAGTGCAGTCCGCCCGGAAGGGGAAGATTAATACCACATGCCTCGATTGCGTTCCCCCTTGGGTGGGTGATACCCCAAGGGACAGAGAGAGAGAGAGAGAGAGGGAGAGAGAGAGCTACATACGTATCACGCGCTTACGCATCTGAATTTCCTTTATCTCCCCTTTCCATTCTCCTGGCGCGGGCAGGGGTAAAGTACTATAATTAATGATTCCAAGTTACGCGTAACGCGAAACAATGTGTAGTCGAAACGGTGTACACAGCCTCGACATACGACGCCGTGCGGACTCTTGATGAATCACGATAACCATGTCCAACCTGGTAACTAACTACGTAGTAGCTGGCGATGCTAGGAAAAGGGCGCGGGGGTTACCGGTATATGCATGCGCGACATGTCTAGCGCCCGCGGGGGTTTTGATCCCATCATCATCCAGGCACTCGAAAGACTGGCGAGATAGTTAACTAAGCGTGAGATGCAAATGAACCGGGCCAGTCAGTAGGTAACTCTGGGAAGGTGGTGGTGGTGGGTTAGTAGGGAGAGAGCGTAGGCCTGTGTCAGTCTGTAGGTACGGAGTAGTCAGTCATTCGTATGTACACAGTAGGCTAGATGTTCGCCAAGGACGGGATCTTCGCAGACGCGTCATGCAAGTCGTTCCGAAGACCCAACTGTTACCAAGCTGCGATCCGGCCCACACAGACGAACAACTAGTAAAATTGCTATAAGTTGCTTGTTTGACGAGCACCCGTAGTTACTTTGTAGGGAGGGACTGTCAACTGTGTATGTAAGGGTCTCCCGACTGTCGAGCGGATTTTCCTCGGGCGTTTCTGTTCACGCTCGGAGATGCTCCAGTGTCGAGGTCCACACGTGGGGGCTCGTGAAGAGAGGTCAATTAATAACGGTTGATGATGAGCGTCGATGGGACGGGAGAGGCTCACCGCAAAGAGGGGAAACGAAGAGTAGAGGCTCGAGAGACCAACGACTAACCAACTAACTACCCGGGGTTTCAGTGTTGCAGAAAATAAAAAGTCGCGTCGTTTGGTCATGTCGATCTAATAGTAGGGATGAACACCCATGCCGACCGACATTGGCTCGATCTAGGTAGGGTAGGGAGCGGAGCGTTCCGACAAGAGCTGACGACGCCTCCTTACGCATCTTTGCGGCAGAGCGGCGGACTCGTCTGCGTTCCGCCCGTGTGACTGACTGCCTACTACGGAGACAGGCTACAGACCCTGCAAACTGTCATGCCTGACGTTACCACGGAGAGCATGGATGATGGACATGGATGATGGACTTGAACGCCACTGCGGGCTCCAGCAACTCGACTTATTACATTTGCACTCCTCCCGCCGAGGAATCAATATAACTGCGGCCCTGTACCTACCTGCCTGAACTATCTCTTCTTCTCAGGAATGCCTCTACTGCCATCGTCTGACTGAAACATCTCCGTCGTCGTTCCACTGCGCCGCACTCTCCAGCGACTCGTTTGCAAGACAGTCTGCGACTGGCATCATCCGGACTCACGAGTTTTCAAACGCCAAAGCGGTTTGCGGTCCCTCCGCCGTTCAACGTCCGGGGCACAGGGGTCACCAACACTGATACCGCCTCGGCACGTCGTTCTGCGGGTTCCTAGAGATAAACAAAACGCAGCGCTGAAGGGGGCCTTCGTTGTGGCCAGCGCAGAACCTGCAAACACCAACCGACGAAGAACAACCACCGCGACCGGGCCATATACCACGGCAGCGTATACCCGTGGGCTTTCACAACACCGACGTACACGGATGCCCGACCGGTACATCCGGTGACTGGATTTACCTCGACGATTTTTAGAGCCTGCGACAGTTGTTGGAACCTGCGACATGACGGTCAAACACCCCCTTTGGCTTCAGTATGACAGTGGACTGTACAATAGGGTCGGCGTTCAGGCCCTGGTGTCCTTCTTCTCGTTGAAGGCGCTGCGTGGGGGTCACCGGCTGTTGGGTACCGTTGTAATATGCGTTCTACTCCTCCTATCGTACTCACTGTTACCCGATCGATTGTCCGATGTCGCATTCGGTACAAATTATTTCAAGTTGTTGCAATGGATCCCTGATGGGGGCAAGGACGAGGCCGTCGGCGGAGGTTTGAGGGTTGTCGTCTTTGGCGGCGGCGACATTGCGACTATCAACAAGCTGCCCAACGGCAGGGCTATGCAGAATGCCTCGTGGACCGAGATTCTCTGCAAAGAGGTAGTTTTTTTTGTTGCCCGTACGTGAACTGATGTGCGAAGCTGACAGCTCTGTAGTTACGTTGCACTTCTCATCTTTCTTACATGCCCTCCGTCAACGCTTCGGGGGGCGCTTTGGTGTCAAATGCATTGTACAAAGAGACTATCGAAGATGTCGTTCCGACGTTGGACGACTCGACCAGCCCTGGTTTGGACTATAGCTGGCTGTCAGCTCACTACCCAGTCCCGCTGGACACACCGGACTTACATCAGCAGGTCGAGGCGTTCCTTGGCCTCCCGGCACCGAAACATGCTTCTCAGGAGACGCTCTGGGTCTTCAGCTTTGGGTTCTGGGACATCTGGAGGCTTGCGGCGCTACCACGCGAAGTGGCCAGGGATGTAGTCGATGACCTGACAGCCCATCTCTTTACCCAGATAGAGGTGCTCTACGAGCGATCGCGGTCAGAAAAGTCCGTCGCATACTCGGACTACTTCAGGGCTGTCGTCAAGCCCCTGGTGCCTGCGAGCGACGCACTCGAGCCCGCTGCCGACCAAGTTCCTGTCGAGCCCTTTCGGATTTTTATTCCCCGCGCTTTCGACGTCTCCTTGACCCCCGGCTTCGAACTGGCACGTTTCCAGCGCCCATTCCCCCACTCCCGTGCCGAAGAGATGCGCAATGCTGCGTATTTGACTCACCTGTGGGACTTGTGGATTGATAAACGGATCCGCGACTGGCTTGCGTTGCCGGAGCCCGCGGTCAACACCGCCGTCGACGAACACGGCGCCATTGTGAAGGTGCCTGGCGTCAACCAGACGGGCTTGTTGCGAACAGCACGCCGCGAGGCCATACGGTTTGACACGATGCAGTACCCGCGCGAGCTCATCGTGGACCGGCAGCTTCAGAACCAAGGGATCCATGACAGCAAAGGCGTAGGAACGATGTCGCGAGAAGAGGGGTTCTTGAATGTCCAGGACGCTTGCGCACCGTTGGTGGCATCATCTAGCAAGCGGGCGCGGAATTCGACCGAGGGGGTGGCCAGTCGCGAGCCGCAGCCCATCTGCGACGAGCCGCACGAGTATCTTTTCTGGAACGAGTTCAGCATCGGCCCACGAGCGATCTATCAGATCGGCATGCTCGCCGGTGCCGAGTTCAAGAGAGTGACAAAGTTTAAAGATGCCACTGAAATACCCAACCTGAACGACAGGGACGTCGAGCCTGAGGTGGGAAAGCGTGCAGTGCTGTTCAGCGGATGAGATATACCCATATGTTTGGCCCTCAAAGCACTCATTCGTGCCAAGAGGCGTAAGCTGCAGATATTTGATGCAACGCGTATCTGCATTTCCATGTTATCCAATGCATTCCGCCTGGCTCGTCGTCGTACGTTGGTGGCTTGTGAGAGATGAAAGATGAATCTGGTCGGTTGAACGGCAACTGGCGACATGGCTAGTTAGTTAAAGCTCTACTGTGTACGGAGTACGGATTACTATCCGTAGTAACTACCTCCACAGTCTGTCTGTAGTTACGCAGTTAGTAGTTACTAAAGTACTTTGTAGTGGGGCATGTGCACTAACCCAGCCTTGGTTAATCGATCCTTTCTCGGCGGGATGCTGGGTTTCTTCAAAGTTACACAGTATTAATAAATAGTAACGTTAGTTAACTAGTTCCATCTCCGAGGGCAACGATCCGTCCCCCTCCCTTTCTTCGCCACCAGGCTGTCTGCTCTCGAATCACGCCTCTTCTTCACGAAGACGAGGCTTCGACGATGCCACTTGGATGAGGAAGATGGCCGGATTCGCAAAGATGTATCACCTGTGCGCAAGGTCTTCAACAGCCTTGCTCCGTCAAGAAGCACGATGTGCCAGCAACTGCCGGCGACAGTACGGAAACCCGTCCCGCCCATCCGAGCCCACGAAACCCGATGGAGACCGCAGCTCCAGTACAGATGCGAAGCCAACATCCGGACCGGGCGCCATGTCCAGGCGGCTCGAGGAGGCCACCGAGGAGGCTCTGCTGACGGGTGGACGGGCGGGACGCCGTGCGGTCGAGGATGCTGGCTTCTCAGACGAGCTCAAGGAACGCCTGTTGGCCAAAATAAAAGATGCGCAGTTCAGGTCCGACAATGCCTCGGCTTTCGCGCAAGCTGGATTGCCTACCTCTGCCGGCCAAGACACGCGGCTGGCCGCTGCTAGTAAGCCCTGGTCGGGCGAAGAACCGACAGAAGATGCCGTACTACGCATGCTGAACGACGCCTATAAACCCCTGAAATCGGGGCTACGAGGTTCGCCGAAGCTACCGGACCTCAAGCCCATCGACACACGGCTGAAGCGACAGACACGAGTTAGCCCTGGAAGACGGGCTGCCGATGCACGCGAGAAGGTCTACGTCTATACTGAAATGGGCTTGAAGGGGCACGAAGACGGGGGCAGGATCAGTGATGAGGAGAGAGAAGCCCGGCGGGAAGAGTTTCGCGACCGGTTCAAGCCTGCCGCGCGGGCCTTGCCCAACACCCTGTCTGGACTGGCGTCACTGGCGAATGAGAGGATCGAGGACGCCATAGCACGGGGACAGTTCAAGAATATTCCGCGAGGAAAGGGCGTTGAACGTGACGCTCGCGCAGACAACCCATTCGTTGACACGACCGAGTACATCATGAACAAGATGATTCAGCGTCAGGATTTGGTGCCACCCTGGATTGAGAAGCAGCAGGAACTTGTCAAGACTGCCCATACCTTTCGCACCAGGCTACGACACGACTGGCGGCGACACGCTGCTCGAACTATTGCCAGCCAAGGTGGCTCGCTTGACGAACAAATGCGCCGGGCAGCGCGGCTTGCCATGGCCGAGCCAGCGCACAACCCCAGGAGGCGCAACGTCGATCAGATTTCCGTTCCAACGAACTCGACCGATGACCCAGTAATGGTCAAGGCCGCACAGCAAGTCGCTGCGCAAGCCACCTCGGGAGACCCGACACAAACCTCTCCAAGCTCTCCCGATGCAGATGTGACCGCTTCTTCGGCTGGCGAAAGCCTCCCAGACGAGCCGCTGCCGCCCCCCTTTCGGGATCCTGATTGGCTGAAGGTGGAAAAGCCGTACATGGACTTGGCCATCACCAACCTCAACTCCATTACGCGGTCCTACAACCTGATGGCCCCAGACCTGGCTAAAAAGCCGTACTTCAGCCTGGACCGGGAGCTCAACAACTGTTACGCCGACGTGGCACCCTATATTGCCGACACCATCAAGAACCGAGCTGCACGACCGGCCAAGTCTCTAGGAGACGCAGTTGGCCATCGTCCCGCAAGCATCTTGGACCGTTTTGGGCGTGAGAATCACGCCAAGGTCTACGACTCCAAAGCTCCACATTACGGTCTGAAAGAGATGTGGCGGGATCTCTTCACGCGGCAACCCAAATGAGAGAGGTTGATTAGCTCGTACAGTATCTCGTGCGTTCGTGGTATTGGGATAATAATAGCATCTGCTCCGACCAGCTCTTTCCGAGAACGTTGATTCTAACCAATCCGTCTAGTTTGCCGAGTCCTTGTTCCTGCGAGGACTTGGTTGCATGCGAACCATGCGACAAAGGAACCTGTTCTACACCCCCGAATCCATCTTGATGTTTTCGGTAATATTGCTACTGATGTTCCAATCTATTTGACTAGCAAGTCCCTTCTAGAATAAACCCGATGGCAATGTGACTTGCACATGATCTGGATCGCTAGAGTATTTCCACTTGCCGCGCTGTAGAACCGACGCAGCAAACAACTCGACAAAATGGGCATCGTCCATACCAAAGTGCAATGCTCACATCGGGAGAGTGCATCTCAGCAGCACGCCGCTGACGTGGAAATGGTCAAGAATTTGAGGGCTGCCTGCAGCCGAACCGGTGCGCCCCGGCCAGGGCTCATCAACACATCAAGATGGCAATGGAGATGGGAGCGTGTGTGGCCTTATCATGCTGGTGATATGACGGCTCTTGTGCTGAGGGCATCGGTAGCGACCAGAGCCCCGTCGCACAAGGCGATTCGGCAATTTGTCACGCGGTTCCGCAGAGACACTGAGCTGAGGATGCAACAAGTTCATCACGATCCACAAAATCTGCTTCGTTTTTACTTTGTCATACTCGATGAGATCTTCTTTTTCGGTCTCATGAACACACGTATGAAGAAGCACGGCATCTTCTGTCCGAAATTGCCCCTGGTCGATTTCGAAATCAGCACGAAGGCGTCCAAGAAGGGTTATTTGGCATGTTGGCTCCCATCATCGCTAAGCATTACCGTGTACACGTTGGACTTTGATTCCATGGGGCGCCGGCAGCATCGAAACTTGGCCCAGCTGATGCTTGCACTAGCCCAGGTATGTCTATGACTCGAAGACACTCGTCAACTTATAGGACCTTGAACATCCCCCGATTAACCTTGAAGTATAGTGAGTTGATCTATTGCCATGTAGGAAGGCCACTGTTGCCCTCGCCGGTACTGACCCAAGCACAGTGAAATGGTCCATGGCTGGCTAGAAATCTTCGCCGACGTTACCCACAGGAAGTACTACCGACATGTAGAAATGGATGGTGGGCACGGAGAGAAATTCTACGAAGTAGTTATGCTCCTCTTTACCCATGCACTGTTTGGAAGCGCCACAGGGGGGACCTTCACTAACGCACGGCAATAGCTACTTACCTTTGTTCTCCGGCAGATTCATTACTGGATACCAGAGGACCGGGAGTTGTGGGAAGAATACGAGGGATCCAAGCAGTTGTGGTCACAAAGCCTGGATAATAATACTCGCAAGAAGAGGAGAAGATGAGTAGCCGAAGCCAAGGGTGTCTGTTCGTCGCGCTTTTCAGAAAGAAACACCGCAGGAACATGGAGTCGAATCACTAGGATACGGATTTCGCGCTTAGGTAGTTCCTGACAATGTCCCTCATATGAATTCTTCTTGTCTCATGACCAATGTGTTAATGTGTCTTGACGTGGAAGGAATGATGGCGGCCGAGTTACGTCGCGTGTTGGAAGCACATGTTGGAGCTAGCCGAGAGCGGCTAATTACTACCCCTAAGTTCTAACTAGTTAAAAGCCGAGGCTCATTCGCTCTTCACACAAGCCAAATGCTTCAACCTTCAACTTCGCATCAAACACGGGCTACTTTGAAACTCGGCACTTCTACTGTTGCTTCGCGCTACTTCCGCCTTTCACGAGACTCATATACTATTTCTCACTTCAGTTTCCCTTGCTCGCGGTGCAATGGTTGCAGTCGCAAAAGGTCCGGCCCGCCAGTCTCTGACGGTGGTCGACAACCGAACGGGCAAGACGTACGAGGTTCCCATCAAGAACAACTCGATCCATGCTACGGATTTCAAGAAAATCAAGGCGCAGACTGCCCCTCATGACCGGGCTGAGGATGAGACTGAGCAGGGTCTCCGAGTGTACGACCCAGCCTACATGAACACTGCCGTGGTGAATAGCAGGATAACCTACATCAACGGATTGGACGGCATTCTGCGCTATCGCGGCTATCCCATCCAGCAGCTGGTCAAGAAGAGCTCGTTTCTGGAGACATCATTTCTCCTTTTATACGGAGAGCTTCCCACCAACTCGCAGTACGATCGCTGGCAGAATGAGGTGCTGCATCACACATATGTCCATACCGACATTGAGAACATGCTAAAGTCATTCCGATACGATTCTCATCCAATGTCCATGCTCACGTCAGCATTCGCAACGTTGGGTGCCTTTGCGCCCGAGGCCAACCCTTCGCTGGCCGGTCAGAAGCTGTATACGAATGCGGCTTCCGGGGATGCCGAGGCCCTGCAGATCCTGGATAAGCAGATACTCCGTATCATCGGCAAAGCACCCACCTTGGCCGCTGCGGCGTACAGGATGCGACAGGGCCGCCCTTTCAACCGCCCGGCCCAGGGCTTGTCGTATACTGGCAACTTTCTGTATCTGCTCGACAACTTGTCCGGATACCAATACCAGCCACACCCCGTCCTGGAAAAGGCGCTCGACGCCCTCTTCGTCATCCATGCAGACCACGAGGTTAACTGCAGCACAGCGACGGTCCTGCAAGTAGGCTCGTCGCTGGTTGACCCTTATAGCGTCGTCGCAGCAGGCTGCGCGGCTCTGTACGGTCCTTCTCACGGTGGAGCTTCCGAGAGCGCCATCCGAATGCTCATTGAGATTGGCTCCCCCGAAAATGTTCCCGCGTTCATGGCAAAGGTCGAGAAGCGCGAGCGGGTCCTTGTCGGCTTCGGTCATCGTGTGTACAAGAATGTCGATCCTCGTTCGACGGCGATCAAGGAGCTCGCCGAAGAGGTGTTCAAAGTTACCGGAAGAAACAAGCTGCTCGATACGGCGCTAACCCTGGCAGATTATGCCAGGAAGTCCGAGTTCATGCGGAGCCGGAACCTGTATCCCAATGTCGACTTCTACTCGGGTCTGATATACCAGGCAATGGGTTTCCCCCTCGACTTCTACCCCGTCCTGTTTGCCGTTCCCCGTTGCGTGGGATGGTTGGCCCACTGGCGTCAGATGATGTTGCAGGAAGGTGGCGTCAAGATTTGGCGACCCAGGCAGCTCTACGTCGGCGAGGGCCAGAGGGAATATATCGACCCGGCCGACAGAAAGGAGAAGTCAGACGCGACCATCTTCGATGCTCCGGTCTCCGTGAACCACGGTGGCGATAGCAAGAGGAACGTCCTCGCAACATACAAGGACGAAACGGGGCGCACCTGGGGTCAGAGTAAGCTCTGAACGAATTCCAGCCAGGACTTGCTTGATTTTGTAGGATTTTCTCGCGGGTTGACAGCGGTTCCGTGTAGTGTACGTTTTCAAGACTAAGTTGCTATTCCGTCATGCTCATCAGGCCAAAAGAGTCTTTACAACTACAGCTTGAATGATACGTCCGTACACTTGCCACTACTCCCTTGTAGACACCTGGATTGGACCATGCCCATGCCCGTCACTGTTCAAGCTCACTGTTCAAGCTAACGTAGCTGGCGTGTACTTGAGGCTGAGACCCTGACCCTGGCGGCCGAGAAACGGACGAAAGGAAGCTGCAACTACTCGGGCCGAGCGAGCCAATTCGGTGGAGCACCAAATCCCCCCCCACGCAACCTGCTAACTAGTTAACTATGTACTGGCTCCGAACGTCCGGCCGGCAAAAAGTTGCATTTGTAGCGGCTGCCGCTGAAGCTACCCCTGCAAGCAAGCTTGACCTTGCTATCCGTACGGAGTATTTACGTCACAAAAACGAGTCTTCGAAATGGTACACAGTACACTGTACTATTCTTGCGGCAAGCAGGAGCGTAAGTACAGCCTCGGGCAAGCGCTCGGCGAGGGCAATGGGCAAGCATCATAAAACGCTTAGCGATTGGTCCCTGAAGCGTCTCGCGCACACGCAGGGAAAAGGAACTGTACACAGTACCGCCACGAACGTGTCCCTGCCTGAGTCCCTGACCGCGGCCACCGAGGACCACTTTACTCATCGTCCAAGTGGAGAATCAGCCCATATCCATATCATCTCCTAGCCTTGATACCCAGGGAAACGCATTTGTTTCGGCTCTCTCTTATTATTTCTTCTCTCTTCTCTCTCTCTCTCTCTTTCCCTCTTGTCTCCTAATCCTCTTTACCCTTAATCTGCTGTCTCGCTTGGTCACATTGTCTGTGTCGTCCTAGAAGGACTGTGACATCTCCTCCACGGTCCACCTGCTCGAGGCCGGCAAAGGCGGACAGCGAAAGACGATCCCAAACCCCCCACTCTCGTATCTGATTGGCATCATGGCATCGCCCGTGGCCTCCGCGGCGCTCAAGGCACGCGTTCGGCGTCCGTCGATGCTGAAGAAGCTGTGCCAGCCAGCCGACATGCTTCACCATTTTCCCAATGGCTCGTATATCGGCTGGTCCGGCTTCACAGGCGTCGGATACCCCAAGTACGAATACCTCCTACTGCTCACCATCTTGCGAGCCTCCGCTAACGGGCCGGCTCTAGGAAGATGCCCACTTTCCTCGCCGACCATGTCGAGCAGAACAATCTCCAGGGCAAGCTCAAGTACTCACTATTCGTCGGTGCGTCGTCCGGTGCCGAGACCGAGAACCGCTGGGCTGCGCTCGACATGATCAATCGCCGGGCACCCCACCAGGTCGGAAAGGAGATTGCCAAGGGTATCAACGCGGGCAGAATCAACTTCTTCGACAAGCACCTGTCCATGTTCCCCGTTGATCTAGTTTACGTGAGCGATACCCGACGCAGACTCGCACCCAGTGTACTGATGGACAGTCTCTATAGGGCTTCTACACCAAGGACAAGCCGAACAACTCGCTTGACGTTGTTGTGGTGGAGGCTAGTTGTATCAAGGAGGACGGCAGCATAGTGCCCGGCGCCTCTGTCGGCGCGACGCCCGAGTTGATACAGATGGCTGACAAGGTACATCACCAAAGCAATCTTCCTCACCTGTCTCCGTGACGATTAGACTAAGACATCACTTCCAGATCATCATTGAAGTAAACACGGCAATCCCCAACTTTGAGGGCCTGCACGATATCACAATGACCGACCTGCCACCGCACCGGAAACCCTATCTCGTCATGCAAGTCGAGGACCGCATTGGCTCAACCTCGATCCCGATCGATCCCGAAAAGGTTGTTGGTGTTATCGAGTCCGACTATGCAGACCAAACGTCTCCAAACTCGGAGGCCGACGCGGGATCAAAGCAGATCGCTGCTCACCTGATCGAATACCTCGAGCACGAAGTGACCCAAGGGCGTCTGCCCAAGAACCTCCTTCCTATCCAGTCTGGCATCGGCAACATCGCAAACGCCGTCGTTGGCGGTCTGGCCGAATGCAATTTCTGGAACTTGAAGGTCTGGACCGAGGTGTTGCAGGATACTTTCCTTGACCTTTTCGATTCGGGCCGCCTCGATTTTGCGACAGCGACCTCGATCCGTTTCTCTCCGGACGGCTTCAAGCGCTTCTACGATGGATGGGAAAACTACCACGGCAAGCTCTTGTTGCGCTCGCAGGCAGTGTCCAACTCGCCCGAAATCATCCGCCGGCTGGGTGTCATTGGCATGAACACACCCGTCGAGGTGGACATCTACGCCCACGCCAACAGCACCTGCGTGATGGGCTCGCGCATGCTGAACGGCCTGGGCGGATCCGCCGACTTCCTGCGCTCGTCCAAATACAGCATCATGCACACGCCTTCGACGCGCCCCTCCAAGACGGACCCCATCGGTGTCAGCTGCATTGTGCCTATGTGCACGCACGTAGACCAGACTGAGCACGATCTCGACATCGTCGTCACCGAAACCGGTCTCGCAGATGTCCGGGGCCTGTCGCCCAGGGAGCGCGCTCGCGTCATCATCAACAAGTGCGCGCACGAGGAGTACAAGCCAATCCTGACGGATTACCTTGACAAGGCCGAGTTTGAGTGTCTGCGCAAGGGCTGGGGACACGAGCCCCATCTCCTGTTCAACAGCTTCGACATGCACAAGGCGCTCCAAGAGGAGGGGTCGATGAGGAAGATCAAGAAGTGGTAGGACAAAAGTGGCCCTAAGAGCCAAACGTGGGCATTGGCTCGCCAACTCCAACCCCGAGGAGCTTACCTCGAAGAATGGGAGAACCAGTATCGCATGATGGAACCAGTGTCCTCTCATGAAGTACAAGTGGAAGGAAACCAAGTAAAATTACCACTGATCAACGGGTTTCGCGCTGTACGTAAGTGACGAAGCATGTCGGATCTGGCAAATACCAACTACAAGTTCGGGCAGTCGCAGAGATTCTCGTGGGCGCACATGATATATTCATCTCGGTGGTGTCAAGGCAAGTATAACAAGAACACTGCGCCGTCCATCCGGCCTGTGTCCTCCGTGTTCTCGGGTGTGGGTATACGACACTCGCCATCTCGCCAAATCGTTTCATACATGCATGGGAAAAACCAATACCCAGTCTCATACCGACTGACGTTGCTTTACCTGGTCAGATTTCCTGCTTCTTGTCCTTCGGGTCGAGCACCGCGGCCGGGGCGACGTCTGCAATGGTCTCGTCGGTGTGCTTCAAATCTTCCTCGAGAGCGACAGTGTCCTGAATCTTCATGAAGATGACGGGTGCTGCGATCACGAGAGAAGCGGCGAGAATCGCCCACTTGCAGAAAGTCAGTTTCCATCCCAAGCAGGCTTAGTCTTTGCCAGTGTGCGAGGGTAAATGGACTTACGGTAATGGTAAAGAGAGTCATGTACGCCATTCCATCATAATCAATCCTCCAGAAGACGGCGGCACCAGCTGACTGGATGCCCTTGTAGAAGCCAGCCAGATTGGCACTCTTGCGGCCCGAGTTGGAGAGCGCTCCGAGGTACCTGTGTCGCGCGACGTCGTGTGAGCAAGTGGCCAATGAACGAAACGAGGGGAGGAGATCCCTGCGAAGGGGACTGCTTACCAGTAGATGCACGTCTGCCATGCGGCGTCGTAGAAGCCGTAGAAGATGTACAAGAACATGGGACCAATGTACCTTTCGCCGCCAGAGGTCCAGTCGGCCTTCTCAAACGTCGAATCGGCGCCGGTAGTAACGGCCCGCGGAGGCTGCTTCGCCTCCCAGGCGTAACCTCCTCCCCAGATGATAAAAGTGAGCACGAAAAGCACGATGAGCGAGACCTTGGCGCGGATGGAACGACGGAACCTGGCAAGGTCCAGGGCGAAACCGAAGATGAGCGCGCCGAAGATTTGCGCGAGCCAGTACAACGTGTTGTTCAGAGATCGAGTGCGGGTGTTGAAGCCGGCAAGGTTGACACCGCCGAAATGATAGGTGTAGAACGAGTTGGAGGCGAAGAACATGGGGAACAAGAAGACGATCCAGGGGGCGTCACGGAACGTCTCCCAGAGGCCGAGGAATTCGGAGCTCCACGAGGGGTTCTTCATCAGGATGACGTGCGATCCATCTTCGCGCTGGACCTTGTCTGCATTGCAGAGGAACAGGGCCAGGACGGCGCCAGCCAGCATGAGAATGATGAAGCCGACGTAGGTGCCGTCGGTGACGGAACCGCCCGTGTTGTTGATGTTCTGACCGAGCGGGATCAAGCTGCCAATGACGGCGCCCAGGTTGAAGATCAGCCAGAAGGCGCTGATGTAGCGGCCCTTGCTGTTCTCGGGGGGTAGGACATCATGATGGCTCCCTGGCCAGCCCACAGCAGGCCGGCACAGACACCGAGGAAGGCGCCGGCGAAAATGACGAAACCCTGGTTCGCATTGTGGTTGTAGCTGAGGAAACTGGCGGCGTAGACGCAGTAGCCGAGACCGCCAAGGGAGAGGGTCAAGCGCAGACCGAGGCGATTGGCAAAGGTGCCGGCGAAGAAGCCCACGACGGAGAAAGTCGAGTAGAGGGCAACGTTGGCCATGGCGGCGGCGTGCGTGTCTACAAGACCTCCTCCGCCGAGACCGCTAAGGGCATTGAACATGCCGGGGCAGAGAAAGCAGACGAGCGAGACCAGCAGCAGCTGCACCTTGGGCGAGGCATACCACAGCTCCGTGCGGCCCACCTTGAAGCCCTTGTACATCCAGCCAGACGGGCGGGTGATGGTAGTGACAGGCGCGTCCATCTTCTCGGGCGTCTCGACGACGTCTGCCGTTTTCGTGTCGGCCATAGTGTGCAGGTGGACTGACTCCCTTGGTCGATTGGCGATGGATTCACACCTTTCAGATTAAACAGCAGCACGAGTTTGTAGAAAGGATGTACTGTATAAGCACTCGCTCGTGCGGCTTGGGAAATCGTGTTGCACCTTGGGAGGTTGCTGGCAAGGCGAGGACACGGGCAGCGGGCTGCGATATAGTATTAAGTTATCTATCATTCACCGGGGGGGGGGCAAACGACGGAAGCTTGCGTTGGTGGAGGATGCCGCTTAGCTAGTACGGAGCTTCGGGGTCAAGATCGACACTGATAGGCCGTGATTGCCAGACCCTGCTTACCCTGGCCGCCACCGAAGATAAGTAGTCGACTAGTTAGCACGCGCCCAGTCAGTCCCATGGGGGGGGAGGGGCAGGCAGATGGGCATACGAAGGAAGGATGGGATGTGAGGGGGGGTGGATGTCACCCGGCCATGCATGCATGTTGTACGGTAGCAATCTCATTGTGCAACCATGGTCCATGGATGGATGCAAACATGGCCGGGTAAGCGTTGGCATCAAACGCTTTTCTGTCGAGGGCACGGAGTGATTCGTGAAGGATGAGACAGCTTATCCGTCACTTGTCACTTGGGAAGACAATCCGTCCATAACGCTAGTTAGGTAGAAGAAAGAGAACCCTCTCTCTCTCTCTCTCCCCGCCGCCCGAAGGTGAGAGGTACCCCAGGGCCTAGGTACTCCGTACTTCGTACTGTTTTTTACAGTGGGGCTTTGGTTTGCTGATACGGTTCCGGCGTCTTGGTGCTAGCGCACGCGATCGATGACACTGTACGGTAGTTGCACCGCACGAGAGAGGTCGTAAGTTGGGTAACTAACTAGGTAACTTAGGGTAGTGTAGGTAGTTAACGTTAGGTAGTTAGTTACTTCGTAGTGAAGGAAGTCGCATTGGATGGTTCCTTCCTTCCTTCTACCGAGGGGACTTTCTCTACCGAGTACTAACGTACTTACTTACTTCTATGTGCATACTAACTACGGATAGGGGCCCGAGGCTACTTACGAAGTATTACCAAGCACACATAAGTAGCACATTGTGCCCATCCATGCCAGATTGTTTGTTCCCTGATAAGACTCGTCGGCACTGATCTTGAACTGATTGGCCCGATTTCCTTTGCACATGAGACGTAACTAGCAGCCAGCAAGTCCCACATCACGGATGGGGGCTTCCCTCCAAACGCGGTGGTATTGGATGAAAGGAAAGCTGGGGAAGCTCCCAAGGAGTCGGATTAGGAAGGAAGGAACCTGGGTTGGTTGGTCGGTTGCCTTGTAGCATCCAACTCGCACGAGTAACGAAGTACTTTCTTTAGTCAAAGTTCATCCATCCCCCTCCCCGCTTACTAGTAACCAAGCAGCGCCAGAAGAAAGTCGCATGTAACGTAACGTTTTGGATAGCTTGTTATCACTGCATCCACCGATTGGGATTCATTCATCCTTTGTCTTTGTCGAAGCGTATCCCGTCCGCCGTCCGTAACCTGTTGCCTGATGAAAACAAGGCAACCAACAAAGTTGGGTCGTGAAGAAATCTCCCAACTATCTTTGGTACGTGCGTGCAGGTATGCGCGTGTTTGTTACTATGTGTTTGCGCGTCCAACGGGTTTGTTTGTTCCATATTTGCATCTCGAGTGTTGACATGTGGCAAACAACCTTTTTCAAAATAAAAATAAAAACTCCACGTTTGACGATTGAGCGACTATGGCGGCAGCGTTCGTAGGGGGGGGTAACTACCCGATTGCGCTACACCCGCATCCCCCCCTCCCTCCTTCCTTATGCTTGGCTTGCTTCTAGGGTACGTACTAAGTTACGCCTTACACAGTACTTGGACGGCAAATCAAGAGGCGCCGCCCGCCCGCAGCTCTTGTTACATTGACCGCGTGAGGCTGAACCCGAGGAACCAGCCATCTGACATGCATCAGCCCCGGTTAACATTACACTGGCAACCTCCCAACACATCATCTCGAGACACCAAATGGTAGGGACGCAGTAATCTCATCTCCCGGTCAGGAGACTCTCACGTCCTCGATACCATGGCAATTCGGATGCCGAAATCCTGTTCGGGGTCCTTTCTGCCGCGGGCCGTCTTTTGACTGTTCCCTTGTCGACCTGGTACACGTTCGCCGCTAATGGACTTTCCCAACGTCACATTGCAGCGGCTTGGCGTTGATGAACGGCCATCGCGTGTCTTGTACCGAGTATACGAGTAAGCTTCGCACTTTGCCAGTCGTAGGTTTGGAGCCCTGGAAGCCAATGGAGAGTGCTGACCGAGGAACAAAGGTTTCATCTCATATTAGTACAGCTTGGACGCAGCCCATCTGACGCCGCCTTCGCCGACTTTGCCTGGAAGTGATTTTACAGTAGACAGGCCCACGAGTCTAACTCGCCTGTCAAGATATACAGAGAATGCTGGGTATCCCAAATGCTCACAAGCATACCTCGAAATACTCCCAAACGCATTGGCACTCCTCGAGCTTTTTTACCCAACCCCCACCCACCCCCAGACCGTCTAAACCCACTGACCGAACCCGGCTTTTTCCTCGAGGATGAGCATCCAAGAATGATGACCTCTATGCATCAGCGGGTATCTCCATCCACGCAGACTTTTGATGCCGATGCCCTCCCTACTCGGAGGTAATAGGTGCGAATATATGGGTGATAAACCGGTCGTAATGTAAGATCGGCAATGCTCGTAAGTGACATGGTAACGTGAAAACAATGGGGTATCAAATAATAAAGGATAGAAATAGGACGGCCGGCTGAAACGAATCGAATAGTGAAAGATGGCCGCGAGCCAAAAGGCCTCCGCGCCGTGTTACGTGTCAGCGAAGCCTTTTATATAGGCGTTGCTGCGAGGTTGGTGGCGCTGTTACCCCTGTCCCGACTCATCCAGCCGAACAGGTCGGCTTTCTGAGCGGCAGCAACAGGAGCCTCGACGGGCATGCGGAGAGCAGTCTCTCGAGGCTCGAGCAACAGACTCTTGCGATAATAGCTAATCTGCACGTTGCCGGTGTCGGATTCCCTGACCCGGGCAACCTCGGCTTGGATCCATTCCTGGAGGTCGGGGACTTCGGTAAGACGGAAAGGTATCTGAAACCTCTGCAGCTCCCCAATGATCTTGGCCGTGCGGGTGTGCTTGTCGAAGTTGACAACCGTCACGCCCTGGTCCTCGGAGCCCGAGCTGGGTATCTGCTTCGTCGCCGGGTTGCCGATATCGACAAACGTCAAATCGGTCAAGAACATGCCCAGGAACGGCAAGCAAGGAGGCACGTGGCCTTGCAGGAGAGTGCGCAGTACCTTGTTGTTCTGCGAGGGCTCAACGATACCCTGCAAATTCTTCAACATCTCCCGTCGTTTCCCGCTCACCAGGTCCCACGTCTTCCTCAGCCGGCTGATGACGGAGCTGTTCAGGCTGCAGATGATGGCCATGAGCCCGTCGTAGTTGTTGAGCGCCAGGCATTGATGGGCGATCTTGATCCACTGCTTGACGAAAGCGGCTCGCTTCTTGACATCCGAGTGCTGAAGAATGGTGTCTGCTACGATGTTTGACAAATCCGTCGAGAATCCCGACATGGCTTTGACGTTGGGAGAGTCGACACCTCCCTTCTTCATCCACTGGGAACCCAGGAGCTCTTCGGGCAGAACAGAGCAGAATATGTTCATCTGCTTCAGAGTGATCTGCCGGGCAATCTCGAGAGGATCA
Source organism: Arthrinium puccinioides (assembly GCA_022414665.1). Taxonomy (NCBI): domain Eukaryota; kingdom Fungi; phylum Ascomycota; class Sordariomycetes; order Amphisphaeriales; family Apiosporaceae; genus Arthrinium; species Arthrinium puccinioides. The sequence goes on from JAIUNF010000005.1 coordinate 3,055,890, forward strand.
AAGTCCAAAATGGTGGGGTAATTCCCCCCCAGCTTCCAGTTGCTCAGGAGCGTATGCTGGCTCTTCGTCATGACCGAGTGCGGAAGCGGCGTGTCGACGGGAATGTATTGTGAAATAGACATGCTCGTCTTGCCCATAGAAGATACGAGGCGTGGCACCAACGAGCCGTCTGTCGAGGACACCCTGTCAGCAAGCTCCGCCAGGCGCTTGCCGCCCGATGGTAGCAAGGAGCCGAGCGTCAGGTTGGCAAAGTGTCGGATCATGGGCAAAGCCTCATAATCTGTCGAGACTCGCCAGTGCGATTCAAGCCACCCCTTGAATGCATTGTAGACTCGCAACCGCACGGGGCCGGCCATATGGGGGGCTTCGCCCACGTAGTCGAACCGGTCGATTAGGGCTTGCGCCAGTTCGGTTGGGCTGCAGAAAAGACGAAACGTCAGGTAGAAGGCCGAGACGAATACGGCGTCTGGAGTGCTCTCGTGCGTTGTCAGGCGTTCAATCAGCGCTGGCAGCGTGCCCCCAGTCACTTGGCCTTCTTTGTTGAAAATCAACTCGTGCGCAAAGGTCCTCTCGAGTAGCCTGCTTTCGACATCGTCCACCTCGTCCAGAGGCCCCGCGCTGCTCGTCGTGCTCAAATCCGATACCGAGGGCTTCAGTCTAGGGACCAGGGCGGAGTCCGGAGTTGTCGCTCTGGTGGACGTCTCGGAGACTGTGCTCAACTCCGAGTCCCGGTTGGCAGACCTGCCAAGTGTACCTGTGCCTGATGCGGCGGCGGCGTCGGATCGTAAAGAGCCCTGGTAACCACTGTCGTAGGAATTTGTTGTGGTGGGACTGTGCGGCTCGTCCGAGAACGACAAAGTGGCGAGTTTGGGAAGAGGAGGTAACGACGGTGGTCGGACAGAGGCATCAGACGATGCCGTAGTCGATGCAGTGTCGTCCGTCATCATGGACTGTGGGCGTGAAGCAGTTGAAGAGTACTGGCCAGAGTCTCGACGCTCGGCATCCTCATACTGCGGTACCTCGGGTATGTTGGGGAGGGGCTTGTCCATCGAACGCTGGATGGAGCGCCTCGATTTGCCGGCAGCTTCTGAAGGATGATCGGGCGACGTCTCGGGGCTGCCTGGCCTGCTCTCGGAACTCGCCTCGAACAGATCCAAGTTGATACCTAGGGCGCCATCTCCATCGTCAAACTCGAAGTCCCCGATCCTCTCAATCACCCACTTTGTCTTGGCGACGCATTCGCCAGCGGCCTTGACACAGCAAGTCGCCGCGAGCAGGAGGCGCCCGTTGTCCTGCGGCATGATGACATCCTCCGCATCCGGCTCAACGTTGCTCAGGACGTCACGGGCAGAATAGATAAGATCTCGGATGCGGTCGAACATGGCGGCGCGCGCCTGCTCCAGCGACTCGGATCCCGACGTGTTGTGCCTGCAAACCGTGTCGACCACGGCAAAGAGCTGACCACCCGATATTGCCGAGTGTTTAATTGCCAGAGCCAGTTCGGGGCGGGATTGTGACTGCAAGTGCAAGCGACCGATGAAGGAACCAAGGTACGATAGGAACGTATCATGGCTGGAGTTGAGCCGCTCCGAGACAAGATTCTGCGGATGAGACACTGGCGAGGGGCCCGACAGAGACATCCTATGTGATATGCTGGCCGACAATCGGCGCCCGCGCGAGGGACTGACTGTTGACCGACGACGGCCGCCTGTCGTTCCGGCAGGCGAATGAACGAAGGACAAACGCCTGTCGGTCGTTGCGTTTGCTTGTGCACTGTCGGCTGCTTGCGATGGCGCCAAATCGGCTGCCGCCATCTCGGCTGCGGCACCACCCTCGACGGCACGGGAGTCTGCATGCAAGCCCCCTGCTCATTCTCTGGCTCGGTCTCCAGCTGAGACATGGGCTCCTGCGGGGGCGATGGCGGGACAGACGACAACTCTTCCAACACGGTCGCCATGACGGTTACAGCCGGCGGGGCCCGCGATCGCCGGTCCTCCTCGAACAGGTCGAGGAAGCGCACCCCTTTGACGATGACTTTGAATGCCTTGAGAATCATCTCGTCAATCAGGTCGTTGATGTCCTCAATCGGCTGTGACGGACCCCTGAGTGTCTCCTGCAGTCGTTTCGCCGTCTTGACCAGTGCCGAAAGCTCCGAGAGCAGCGACTTGCGACCGCGCCTCAGCCAGTCGTTTCGCTGTACGGTGGGCGCCTCGCGTGTAAGACAGTGTGTTCGCTCCTACATGCCGACCGTTAGCAAATGACCGTGTTACGGGCGGGGGGGGTTGGGGGGTGAAACATACGAGGAGGTACCGAACTCCGGCGATGAGACCCTTCATAAACTCCTGGTTTCCGAAGATGTCGCGCTCGTTGGTGGCGGTGCTTCGAAGCAAGTCCCAGAAGTTCAGAAGCGCCTTGAGCAGGTTCATCATCTCTTCCGGATCATATGCCTCGCAATAGTTTGTGGGGAGCCACCCCCTGGCTCCCGTTACGAGCAACGTCCCATCTGCCCAGCCGTTGGTGTGTATCGAGTGCACGAGCACGACGTCTCCTTCGCTGAGTGGCAGCGTCACCGTCGAGTCGGTCATGGCAAAGCTGGGCTGGAAGGGGTAGAATGCGCGCAAGAAATTATGGAAGACTGGGTGCGGTGCGCCCAACGCGGCACCGAGGTCTTCCTGAGACCCATCGGGAGTTGATGGCGGAGTTATATGCGCTTCGGTATAAGGGTTCGACGACGAGGCTTGTGAGCATTCATCGCTCGTGGAACCCGATCCGCTCTTCTGGATGTCGAGCGGAGCTACCTGTAAGCTCGTCCGCAATGGCTGATCGTCGAGCATCATGAATGCCGTTGTGTCGGATGTTTGGGAAACATGAGAACTCTCGGTTTGCTTTTCTCGCTTCGGGTTACTGCAAGAGTAGTCCCAGAGCACGGATGAGGGCGGATGACGAGCTGGATCAGGGCAGTTGTAATGGCTGGTAGGGCCCAATCAATCAATGCCTTGATATCACCCAAGTCTTTTTCTCGGCAGGCTCGCAGCTTGGCGTGTGTTGAACCTAGCGATATCCCCTGACTTCTCCCGGGTTGCGCCCAACGCGGTGCCAAAGACAATCTTGGAAGGAGGCAAGACTAATTAGGTTGACAGAGTCGGATGTGGGAGGTTGCGACTAAAGTCAGAGTCTGGAACGGGACTGTCAAGGTTCGCCGGCGTCCTTCTTGACACGGTGAGCGAGTGACGGCTTGTTGGATAGGCGTCGGGAGCTCAGGGTATGTCCTTGGTTCAGGGTCCCGTGTCAAAGGGATGGTGAGATGCGTCTAAACTCCCCTGATCCCGATGCTAAACTAACAGAGGTTCCTAGAATCTTGTCCTGTGTCACCGGACCGCGGGCGCACTCGGGTCAGTTTGGCGTAGCTGTGCACGCGCAGCTCAATCGACGGCGGCGGCGGCGGCGGCGACAAGCTCTTCTCTGCCAGCGAGTGGAAGGGACCGAAGAAAGGGATACAAGGCCGGGGAAAGGAGTGTAGACGGCGGGTTTATTATTAGAGTTTGGTTCTAGCCGTCCAGCTGTAAGTAGACGACGCTGCAAGTACTGTGTAAGTGGGCGCGTGAGCGTATGAGTGAGCGTGAGAAGCGTGAGGGCGTGTGGGCGTGTGGGCGTGTAGGCGTGTGAGCGTGCGTGCTGCCGAAACGGCTAAGGGATTATAGCCCCAAGCTACTTTGGACGCGGGGCGGCACAAGACAGTGGTGGAATGGGAACGGCGGCGTAGCAGATGACACCGAGTTTCAGATGTTGTCCCATCGGTGTTCTTCCTGTACAGGGCAAACCACGACCCGAGGTTTCGATGCGCACTTGCCGGGAGTCCCTTGAACCGGCCACCTGTATGCGAAAACGGGGGCTGTACTTGTAGCCGTCGTACTTGCAGTTCAGTCGTTCCGCGAGAAAGAACCAAGGTCGTTGTGTCGAGCGAGGGAGGGTTATGCTGTATCGAAAAAGTCAACGGATCCGATCTTGCCTTTTGCTATAACTACCAAGAATCCAGACTAACAACTAACGTTACCACCTGACGTTAACCCCCCTCGCCCCCTCGCCCCAGTACGTACTCCGTACTGTGGTAGTTAGTGACCTGTAGCGCCTCGGACTACACTACGGACGGCACTAACTAACTTAATGAGAGAGGGGGATGAGGACACGGACGACGACCTAGTCGTTATGTAGTGACTTACATGCTTGTTCTCAAACAAACTCTTCGCCGCTCAGACCCCAATCGGACGACGACGGCAAGCCCAATGGCGGGCGGAGTACGGAGTACGGATAGCACCTCGCGAAGCTCGTATATAGTGTGTCGTCGAGTCGAGGCGAGCAGTGGCGCGGTGTCTACGGAGTAGGTATTGATTGATTGGTATTGCTCGTTGCGAGAGACCAGCGCAAGACGTGTCAGTCTTGTCGTCTCTTTGGGGGGGGGGGGGGGGACGGAGAGGCGGAAGCGACGAGGGACTACTAAGTAAAGTAGAAACCAGGAAACAAACTACAAAGCAGGCGAGGTCCTCCGGGGTGCGCGCCTGCACTCACTTAAGTTATCTTAATCCTCACTGACTGATGCTGCTGTAGCTGCGACCACTACCCCGGACGGTCGCCAGGGACTAGAGAAGACCTTGGAGGCGGCGTAACCCAGAGCAATGGATGCGTGGTGGATACGCGTGTGGATAACGGCCGCCACGTTCATCTGACTCCTGTCTCTACCAGCTTTGCGTATCCGTTCTAGTATGCGTACGGAGTAGTGCGGTAAAAAGTCGAGTTGAAAGGTCCCCCGAAGGTCCCCCCTTCCCCCAAAGAGGCCAAGTCGAACGAACTAGTCGGCGTACTCACACAGTACTTGGTAGTAGCAACCCCCAACGTCCCTTACCGGCTGGTAAGACTCGTGATGCATGCATGTATGCATGGCAGCTCTTGGGCCCAGGGGCCAGCCTGGACGGCATTGACATATCTCTCCAAACCTAATGACGATCTATTCGTACGAGTACCACTGTATGAGGAGGTGAGGTATGAACACGGGAACAGTGCACACGCCCCTCCTCCCCCCTCCCCCTCTGCCGTCGAGCCTGCATCCAAATTGCCGGTTCTCGAAACGCCATCACGCCCGAAGTCGCAAAGTCGAGGCAGGACGGGGGAGGGGTGTGGCACTCCCATAGTGTGGTACGGTCCAAGGGTACACCAAAGCTTGACCGGGGTGCAAGAGTCCATACACATACTTCGTAGTACCTTCCTCCCATCCCGGCCTTCTAACCGACATGGGCCTGCATCTGGGCGTGCCCAGCGCTGTCAAGGGACATGACTACGGATACATGACGGGGGCTCTCCACTTGGCACCATGATTGATCCGTGTGTGATGGACGAGTCTCCTCCTTCTTGCAGGTCAGCTTGGACTAGTCGGTCCTGTCACGGCAACGCATACTACGCTCTGTCCCCTGTACTTATTAGTACGCTTCGCCAGAGGAGCCATTCCGACCGACTGCTACCACGTATGTACTCGGTATAATGAATGTACGGACACATCGAGATTGTGTTAGTTATTACCCATCGTCGTCGTAACGCTCTGCCATGAGTGGACCGGACATTGCTACCCGTCGCTTCCGCTCGACGACATGCGCCAATAGTAGGGCTATAGGGCTCTCGCCTCGCCAAGTGGCGGAGATTGACAACGAGTTGAGGTGGAAGGATGGAAAGCTGCAACCAACACGGAACCCGCGCACTGTCCGGGCTTCTCCGCGTCGAGGTCTGTAACCAGGCTGCAAGAGATGGGATGGTCGTACAGATGGGATGGCGTGTTCCGTCTCATGTCAGCCATGCGAGAGAGACTGGCACACATGCTCTGTTTCAAGCCTCTCTGTCATCATCATCGTGCAGACAGGTGTCAAGCCGCGGGAGGGATTTTGCTTGGACCGCCGAAACGCGCCCATAACGATTGACAATGGCTACTGTGTTGAAGCCACCCACCCTCGCCCGTCTCATCTCTTTCCATTTCTCGGTTATCCCCACCCGACAATTCAGTGCGCGCGGCCATGTCGCAGCTGGCATATTGCTGTCATTTTCCCAGTACTCCGTACTTCATAACGTTACTCCCCTCCTCCGTACATGGCTGAAGGACTCCACGATCGACAGCCGCTTTGTTCCGATATAGATGGATGGATACGCATCTGTATCCAAACTCTTGTCCTCGTCGTCCACGTCGCCCAAGGTGTTGTAACCCAAGGTACCACGGATACGGACAGCCAACTACACAGTAACTGCACAGTACTGTCAGTACACAGTAGTTACTGACCGCGTCGTTTCTCCAAAGGGATGGTTATATCGGTCGTAGTATGAGCAGCAGCAAGGAATGCATGATGTGTGCCTCGTTGATCTGCAAACTCAGCACCCTATCTGTTGCAGATCTCCAAGCTACTGACCGAACCTGGCCGCCGATAACCAAATCGATAGTCGGTCGAATCACACTGTCTTGTTCGAGTCTGCCAAGTGGGCACGGAGACTGGACCTCTGGAAGCCCATCTAGGATGCCCAACGTACACAGTAGCAAACATGGTGCGAAGACCATGGTGTGAAGAGTACGGAAAGTCTGTTCAAAGTCCCGTTCGTTGTCAACAAGTACCATCTTCATCGCAACGAGTACGACAAAAACGACCGAGAGATTATAAAGCACCATCAAATGGCAGGTTATTTGCCCCATGGTTTACACGATGGTACGTCGGTTACTTGCCCCGTTGTGGAGCTAATGTAGGTACGTACGCACTACGGTAGGCAGGCAGGCAGGTACCTGCAATGGATCCTTACGAAGCATTCTCAGCTGCTTATGAACCTACTAGTACGTAGTAGTCCTTAGCTTGTCGCCTAGTCTACTTCGTACTACTTCGTAATCCGTACACAGTAAACTAACCAACAACCTTTGGAGTAACTTGCTTGCTCCGTAACTTACATGTTGGTCGCTCCCAGTACTCCGTACGGATAACTCATCCGTGCCGCCCTGATGACATTCATTCACCTTATCACACGCACGAATGGACCCAGACCGGAACCGTTTGCACTATTGGTCGCCCGCGGCTTGGCTCGCCCCTGCAGGATAATATTACGCGAGACACAATATGGGCCGTTGAGCCGTCCCGGTCAACCTGCCGCCGCCACCACCACCACCACCAGCACAGCACAGCACCACCTCCCACGTTCTGCGTACGCCGTAATCAATGCATGCCGACGTCAGCCACTCAATTAAATATATCAACTTTGTTTCCGAGCGTCTCAGCGGCCGGAACCACGATCACGCCGGCAGCGCATCAAACTACGCAGCAATTGCCATGGCTAGGACATGCTTCATTGAGTCCCGTGTCATGTCCTGTGTCACTTCTGGGTATTGGCCGCCGAGACTCGAGCCAGTCGGCGAGCAGGGGGCCGTCTGGCCTAATCTCCCCCCCGCAGACCCTGCAATCAATTCTATTTTCGACTGATCTGAGCAACCGTGGGATGTCAAAAAAAGAAATAAATAAAAAAGCGGACAAGCAGAAGCCCGAAGGCAACGTCCGGGAATGTTCGTGCCTGACGGGCATGGGAGGGGAGGCAGGTCCACGTGGGACTCGAGCACACACAAACAAGCACGTCGATAATTAACTACACAGTCCGTAGGCGAGGGCGCGGAACATTTGCGAACTTGGCCGCTTTACCACGGCATCTGAAAGATGCTCGCGGTATCTGTACTCCGTACGCCCAGCGACTATTGCATGTGTAATACGACGCAAGAGACTGGCTGTGATTACGAGCGGCACGCGACCGGCCTCGTTGAACAGTGGTAGGCTAGTTCGTCGTGAAAATCGGGGACTCGGCGCTTCTTGCGGAAGCGCGACCCGATGCAAGTTCTATGGTGAAAGACCGGCACGTAAGTAACTAGTTACGTGTGTACGATGGACACGAACGAATGTCTAACCGCTCCGGTACGTGATAGAAACAGAATGCCAATGCTGAGGCTGTGATGGCGTCTAGGACCTCGTCATCGTGGGGGGTTTTATTGGGGGGTTGTCAGCAACGGTCAAGATGCATCACAGGTTATCGTCGAGTCGCCTCCCACACGTTGCAACTGCAAGCGATGCGTTGGGTATCGACGTCGTACGCTTGGAGCGGTCCCACAGCCTACAAGGATCTCCCTACTACACAGTACGTATGAAGTATACTATATCCGTACTCCGTACACAGAAGCCAACTTTGGCCCTAGCATCGTCGTTCGTGACTTGGACGTCACTCATGTAAGCCGCCGTGCTTCTCCTGGCCGGGGATTCCCGTTTCCGGGGGACCGGTTCGTTCAATGTTTATGGCCGGTAGCCGCAACACTTGGAGACCTACTAACTACGTAGTTAGCTGGTTAGCTAGTAGCAAGCAGACTAGCTACCGACGGCAAACAAAGTACGATCGAGGACGGGCGTTCGCCACCGCGCGATGGAGTTTCCTACTGTGTACTTTGTTCACCCTGGCGCAAAGTCACCAAAAACATCTGCGGTAGCGGGCTCGTGATGGTTACTGTGTATGCAGGGCAACTACGTAGTACTGTGTACTGTGTATTTGGGTGTCTTTGTTGTTGTAGAGTGCGGCACGAGCCGCACGCAGGGGATTCATGTGTGATGGTCTTGTCACTTTTGTGTCCATCACCCCTCGACATGCATAAGCACGTATCCATTAATACTCGGGCGGCCCAATACCAGCACCGATCACAAGTACTAATTTACCAAAGTTACCTATGTAACTAGATAATCAACCACGCCCGTCCGTAGTCCGTCTTCTGCAGTCGCAGTTGTTGGATTCACCGGTTGCCCCGAGGCTCGTGACTGATCATCAACCCACCCCCCGGGGGTGTCTGGTAGATGCCTCCCGTAGCACCCGTTCGGTACGCCATGATAGGCTTGCGAAGGCTTTCCAGCAGTCAGCTAACTAACGGTGGAGATCGTTGGGCCTCTCCGTGGCACGTGCGACACCAGTCCCAGCGCCAGCGCCAGCGCCACCGCGGATGCCGTCGACAGGAGTGGTGCTGACGTTCGCTGCTAGTTACTAGTTAGCTGGCACTTGGTATGTTAGCAGAGTGATGGACAACGCCATTGGTGAAACCTCGGACTCATGTGCAAGAGTCAATAGCTTTGGGTCAACTGCACACATTTGGTCTGGGCTTTCTATCAGATCATCCAGGCTGGCTTCCGACTTTGATGTCGGCCAGTCTCTGAGCGCGAAATCATCACATGCACATGCTGGAGGAGACGGTCGCCGATGGCCTATCTCATTGGTTTGTTGATATCACAACATGTGCGTGGCGCCGCATCGAGCCTCGTTCGTATCCCCCTTCCCCCTCCCCCCCCCCGTGTCTCGACCTCGGGCATCCCAGCAAAAAGAAATAAATGCGTTGCTGGGGAAAATAAGGTAGTGACAATTAAGCTCAACAAGTTAGGGATGAGTGCCCCGCAATTCCTCCTCCCTAGCGGGCCGCTCCTCTGTCTTGCATTAGATCCCGCGCACTTACACAGACAGGACTCGCCCTCGCAGCAAAGCATAATCGTTCATACTTTTTTTGGTCTTGCGACAAGACGTACCTGAGACCTGCCGCCAACCTAACGTTAATCAAGGGGAAGTAAGTCAAGCAGTGTTTCACATGGCACATTTTCCACCAAAAAAAAACGAGACCAAGACATCGTTCGATTGTGGATTACCAATTATTATTCTTCATACGTCAAGTAACTATTGACGTTTCCAATGCGTCAGGCCAGGAATCGCATCGCACGCACCCTCGCACGCACCCACGCGCCCGCACAGCCGCGCACCCACGCCCGAGCTGGCTCACTGGGGGGCGTAGATGAAGGACAGCTGGTCCACCTCGTTGCCGTCCTGTCCGGCGAACCCGACAATCTGCCAGCCGCTGGGGGCGGCAGACGTCAAGCAGGCGTAGCTGGACGCGGTCTTTCCGCTCTCGAGGGTGCGGCCGGTGCTGGTGATGGCCTTGATGTAGAAGATGCGCGTGTTGCCGTCCTTCTCGGCCTGGCACAGGGTGGCGCTGGTCCAGTACTCCTGGCCGGAGAGGGTGAGCGAGACGGCGGAGCCGCCGGTGGTGCTGCCGTGGGTGAGGGTGGTGCCGTCGACGAGCGTGATGCTGACGCCGTCCACGCGCTCTCCGCCTCGGAAGGTGAGGACCGAGGACTTGGGGCGCGTGAGGGTGGCGAGCGTGGCGGCGTCGTTGAACCAGGTGCCGTGGGGGCCGCCCCACAGGCTGGACTGGCGCAGAGCGCTGCCGGCGGTCCAGGTGAAGTTGGTGAGGACGGGGTTGTGGTCCGACAGGATGTCACCGTTGTCCTGGAGGAAGCTGCTGCTGTCGTACCTCCAGGCTGCCGCCTTGAGGTTGACGGTAGGGCTGCCGCGGTAGAAGACCTTGTCGACCGTCTCGCAGTAGTTGTCGGTGCTGGGGTTGGTGCAGATGGTCTCGACCGTGGGCTCCACGCCGTTGCGGATCAGCTCGACCCAGGGGTTCGTCATCCCGTTCTGCTCGCGGAAGACGGTGATCTGGTCCCTCACGCGGGTGTATCGGCTGTTGGTGTCACCCGCCACCACGACGGCGTTGCCGACACTCCACACGTTGATGTAGTCCGACACCTGCTTCGAGTTGGCCGCGCGTGCCGTGAGGTCAGCATCTTCGGAACCGGCGTCCGTGTGCAGGTTGTAAAAGTCGACGTAGACGCCCTCGTCAACCTGGACGCGCACTACCCAAGTTACCACAGTCAGCATCAGGTCTCGCCAAAACAAAAAAACACAAAAGGTACGTACTAAAGGTGAAGCCCTTGGGGGTCAGGCAGTCGGCACCGCTTGCGTTGGAACAAGTGTCCCACTTGACACGGTTCCAGTTGGACCAGTTGAAGTTGGAAACGGTGTTGAGTCCCGAGCCAAATGGCACGCCACCGGAGGTAGCCGTGCGATAGGGGTGTGTGTCCGTCTCGTAGATGTTGGCGTGGAAGTTGAAGTCCTGTTCCCCGTCTTGGTTAGCATGCATAGTCTCACGTGTTGTACGTTTTTGATTTGTTGTTATTGTTGTCGTAGTTGTAGTTGTTGGTATAGGACGGGGATGTGGCCATGCACCACAAATTTCCACTCACTTCCTGCATATGAATAACATCATAGCTGTACTGGGCAAACTTTGATCCCATAGTACGCGAGTTCGTCGCCTTATCGCCGGGCACTTCGTTCCCGTTGAACAGAGCAGGCAGGCCGGCCACGTTCATGGTCAGGACGGTGAAGTCGCCGGCTGTGGCTGCCAAGGCATTGCCAACAAGGGCCGCGGAGGCGGCGAGGGTCGAGATGTGGTATCTCATGGTGAATCGCTGGCCTACGTGCTTGACAACCTGGGGAGATGATGACCTGGAGAGTGATCACTGACGAGGAGAGGGATCGTCATCTTGGGCGCGACAACGGTTGCCTTTTTGTAAAGACTGTTCCCTCTCCCTTTGCCGCATCGCGGCCAGTGTGTCGTCTTGGCAGATCTGCTAGACCGGGCTCGACTAACACATTACAACGCAGTGTGCTCACGTTCATCGTGCTCCCCTGGGCTGCCTCGGGGATGTGTTGCCGGAATGGGTTCTCTTACCAGGTATCGATGAGCCGGCATGGCGGCCGATGTAACACCAGACCCGTGTGCAATGCGACGGAAACTTGGAGGAGTCGAGTCATGGGCAAGCCGGTCGTCGTTATTGGCCTGCGTCGGGGGTCCCAGATCGGACGGTCGACTTCTTCGCGAGTCGCTCTGCTACGGTAGATCCACGAGTCGGTAGACGACCCATGGCGCATCTTTCAACATGACTACGATTTTAATTAGACGCTCTGCTGCCAAGAGCTCCAAGCCTGCGGGAGAACGCCAATCGACAAGACACGTGAAGATATCGCAAGCCAGAGGGGAGCGGCACCCAATCGGCGCGACGCACTGATTGAGATGGTCGGTCATCTAGCTGCGACTCTTTGCGCGGACAGTGTCTGCTCTGGGAAGGTCGGCAGCGCCTGGAGTGCGCATGTGGTGGTCATGTTCTCGGCTCCTCAGCGTCACTGCATACATCAACTCGCCCATTCCACCAAAAGACACGATGGTGGATCTCCCGTTGGGATTGCATTTCATGCCAACCACGAGGGACGCGCTGAAAAGGAATTGCCGCCACCCCTGTCGCGTCCCCAGATTGGTACTCGACGACTCTTGCAACACTTGGCGCGTTCAGATGCTCAGGATGATTAGTTAACCCTCTCCCCCCAGGTGCTGCGGACAATCCGTCCGTCCCACGTGGGCGGTACAACCACGACCCGCGTCGACTTTCAGGGGTTCGTCGTGGTTCGTTGACTATCGGCCCAGCGGAGGTAGTTGCATGAAGGAGCGTCTTGACGACTCGCGTGCGGACATCTATCTCGCTCAATTTCATCACTGAGCATTCGTGTTGGTATCTGGTCATGGTAACTCGTTGCCTACTAATCCGTATACTACCGAGTATTCAACATCGTGTCTTGAGTTGGCATGCTTCTATCGCGTTCGGCTTATTAACTTGCTCCCAATCAACGGGGACGGAAGCGGTGCCAGACGGTTTGACGATTTGTAACGGCGAGCCGTCATGCACCCTCTTGTGAGACCTGAGCCGAAAAGCCAACTTGCAGCTCTCTTTTCGTTGTAACATCGTTCACTAGTTGAGTGTACAAGTGACTGTGCATCGTCAACTTCCGGGACCCACCATCAATCATTCAATGCCATGTCCTGTTTGTTGGCTGTGCCTTGCCGGCTAACCTGCCTGCTGGTGTACCCCGTACGCCCGGCCTTGGTCCCGGATTGGTGGACTATTTTTCTATACATCATGTCTTATAAGGCGCACGATGCTCCTAGCCACGGATTCCGTCAAACCCTCATCCTTGATCTGGTAGCAATATGAATCAAGTTTTAGTGTCGACGAGGTGCCGGAAACATGTCGACTTGTTTCAAACTTACAACGAGGTATACTTTGTATCGACGCTACTTGTGGGACAAACATTGATGGATCTCGGAAACGCGTTTCGCGTAGGAGACAACCTTGAATGCGTTAGTTATACGTAGTATGTATTATGAGACTATTTGTACTATGAGACCAGTTTCATGTGCTTGTTTTGGTTGTCGAGCAAGTAAGTGTCCATTCGGAGTCCAGCCCGCGTCCAGGGACGACCTATTTTAGCTGACGGATATTGTGCTTTGAACCGACATCGAGGTATAGCGACCGAGGCGCTATTGTGGCTTGTGAAGAATTTTCTCGCAATGGTATAATGCATGGATAAACCGCTACTTGAATGCTATAGTTGCCAAGCAGCAGAAATGCCACTTGGAGCCGATCCTGCGAGATGTGTTGAAGCTGATGTGTTGAAGCTGATGTGTTGAAGCTGCGAATGGGTCATTGGCTTCGAATCGCGCAACTATCCGGTTTGGGGTACGACGGAATTGTCCGGGGCTGATGGGATAACCAGAGCCAAGGGACTGCTGTGTAGGGCCAAGGTGCCGGCAACGGCCTGATTCAGAAAAGTTGGGGAAACTCGGGACGATCGTCTTGGGTTATCGGGGGTAAAATCATATCGTCAAGTGAGTAGCCATGGCAGATCCCCGAACCGACGGCTGCTCACCTCGGACACGAGTCGGAAAACATGGCTGGCTCACTCTCTCGGTGAAGATAGATGTATCGTGTCGGCCTCGGTATCAGCTCGCAGCTCGCAGCTCGCAGTGATATCTCTAGCGGTGATACCGAACCTGAAAAGGCAGGAGAAGTATGGCAAATCCAATCACCCAACTGCGAGCAGCTCCTGAGCCCCGCGCCACGGGCGGTATTGTCTCGATGATGGATATTCACAGATGGAAACAACCTCGGACTGGGCACGATGCCCCAGCGTTGTTCACTGTTGGTCGGGGTTCTCAAGGTCGCAAAGCCGATTGTTATGCTGTTTGGGTAAGTTGGATAACTGATACCTTTCGTCTGTCACCATCGAGAAAGAGCAAACCAGAAGAACGTACTCCGTAGTGAGCGACAATACATACGTCTGGTGCCATGATCTTCTGCGGAAGATATCTCATGGCACAATAAGAAGTTGCGGTAACGTTGATGGAATGGTGGGTACTTCTTTCTACCTTTGAATGAGTCGCATCTTTTTATTTGGCCGTAGTTGACAACTTACTCTACCCCGGCTATACTCCGTAGGTATAACGCATCGATCCCTCATTCGTTCCAAGGGTATAAATGACTAGGTATCCGTATGAACGAACATAACTAGTAGGCTGGAGTCGGTACCCGACCTACGATGGAGTCGAGAACCGTTGGGAGGCCCGACTTGGGGATGATACAGATTCAGTATTCCTCAGACATATGTGATGCAACTTTACTAGTCATTGTGACAAGTATTTGACGTGGCCAAGTCAAATACTCACAAGTTTGCTGCACACGTCACGTTGCGGTTTTAGTCCGTACCTAAGGGCTAATTAGTGCGAGTACTTGGCAAACAAACAAACTAGAGACAGTGTGCGTAACTTTACGGAGTAAGGAAAGGGTAGCTAGTTAGCGATGAAACAAAGGCAAGGGGTATTTTTGGCAAGGCATGGCTTTTGCACCGTGAGAGGTGACGTGTGGTAGCCAAAATCTCGGGCACGTATCGACATCTACCATTCGGCCGGCGTTCTTGTTCGTCCCAGAACTACTCCGTAACTACGGATTACACACTAAACGGATGTCGACATCATCTCAGAGCGGCTGCGAACAGAAAGGGAAGTAAGTGCACTGCACTTGGCTTGGGCAGGGATGTCTGCACGGGCCAGAGAGTGCCGTGCAGCGGCTCGCTTACAGGGGATTTAGGGGCGAGATAGCAAGTATTCAGGCACTAACAACGTCAATAAGCCCTCGTGTCGATCAATCAACGAACGCGACTGCAACTCAAGAGCAGGAAGGAGCAGGCAGGAGCAGGCGAGAGCAGGAGCAGCAGCAGGGCAAATTTCAGACAGCGCAATCTTCAGAGAGCGCAATCTTCAGAGAGCGCAATCTTCAGAAAAGCGTAATCTCTCCGTCTCTCGGTTCCATTCTCACTTTTCCAATTCGACTTTGCGTGCACCGCGCATCCAACGTCCTGTAGCCGACTCGACCGTCCTTTGTCTTCCGAGCACATTGATTGCATGTGCACCTGTGCATAACAAGTAAGGTATCCATAGTCACGGATAACGTTACGCAAGGCCAGTACGGATAATTTTCCTTGGGTACGTACGGATCCTCGCTCTCGCGCCGCTGCGCTCGGATTGAATGACGACAACCACCAACAACCCGCACGTCTCTCCCACCCAAATTTCATACAGCCACCCGCAGACAGACACGCCTTCGTTATAGACGGGGTTGACGACGAAGCCCATTGTTCACCCGTCACTTTGGCGCAACGGGGTGTCACCCTCCTCCTCCTCATGGGGAGACTAGACGCCGATAGAAACAAGACACGCCTTGTTTTGGCTTCGGTTCCCAAGTAGTCGCACTCTCTATAGAGCTGTGACGTCTCTCTCGCTTTCTGCATCCGGCCCTTCCCCCTTCGAGTCAGGGAGGAGAACTAGGTTTCCCGCCCTCGGAATGTTGTCACATTTGCGATTTCGACGGGGCCCCTCGACTCCCACATCGCCCAGCGTCGAGAGCCACACATGGGAGAGTGCCTCGCTCCAGCTGCCCCATTTGGTGCCGCAAGAGGGCGTGCCAGCACCAGACATCCGCCCGAGATCCTCGACGTCTGTCCCGTATCCTCACTCGCAGTCGCAGTCACGGTCGCATGTCAACACTCCGCCGCGCTTGACTTCGCCGCCGCCGCAACCGCAACAACCACCGCCTCCTCCGCCAACCTCGCAGCATGCCGCCCCTGTCCTGCCACCCATCAAGCGCCTGACATTCTCCGACTCGCAGGCGTCAGCTTACCTGGGAGACCTCGAGCCGAAACACCAGCGCGAGGAGTCTCAACCGCAGCAGCCACGATCTCCCTACAACCAGCAGACGGCAACAGGCTTCATAGGCGGGCTAGCCTTGCAAAACTACCGCCGGGGCCAGGATGTTGCCGCTGCTGCTACGACGACTGCTTCAAGGCCAGGTCTGTCTGACGACCCTGTCGGCTACGCGCCAGCACCGGCCTCCGACAACCGTTCTTCGTTCAGACCCAACATCGCCGCCGCCTTGACAAGTCCTACCACGAGGCCACCGGCCCGCCAGAGCAACGGCCACTACTCGTTTGCGTCGCCTACCGACTTACATCACGCAGCCGCTTCGGGGAAGCGACCAGCTGGCGCTAGGATGGCCTCGGAAGCCTCAGTGATCCCCGTCCAGAACCCCGTGCCGGAGCCGCCCAAGTCGAGGAAAGGCTTTCTGAAAAATCCCATGTCCACTCTGTTGTTGAGAAGAAAGACGAACCAGAATGTTCCGGTATTGTCCCTGTCGCTGGGCAGCCGCGCCGAACCCTCGTATGAGCCCATTAGGGGTACCAAGGTTCACGACTTCAGCGCGCCGCGGCCCAAAAGAATCGTCTCGAGCAACGAGGTGAGCCCCATGCTCACGGAGAGGCCGTTCCGGGACGGCCCGCTTGTGCCCAAGGAAGAGGACATCAATGATCACCCCCCCTCGCCGCAACTCGCAGCGCCCCTTGTACCGCCAAAGGCTGAGCAGCAGGCGCAGGTGCAGGCGCTGCGCACACTGTCATCGTCCTCTGCACATTCGCGATCCATGTCGATGGATGCCGCGTTGCCTGCGATTGTCAGTGCGGCCTCAAATATTGTGTCTAATAGCAATTCTCGGCGCATCACCCTCGTTGATCTCGCGGGGCATGAGTCTGCTTCTTCTGTCCCTAGATACTCCCTGTCGAGGAATGCCTCGGCCGGGTCAAGAATGTCCGGGATCTCCAAGAAGACTATGCTCTCGTCCCTGCCGAGGCACATGAAAAGCACCTCGTCCAGATTCAGCTTCGACGAGATAGGGGCTGCCAAAGCAGAGAAAATCCTGGAAGAGAGACACCGGCAGAAGCAGCAGGACAAACTGCCAGAACCACCCAATAACAGAGACTCGCGCTTTGATGAATTTGATGAAGATCCCTTCATGTACGACGACATGGATTATGACGATGGTCTGGAAGAGAGGATCCCCGGCGTCAATGCTGACTATGATGAAGATGAAGATTTTTATGAAGAAGATCTAGAGGAGGAGGCCGTCGACGAGGTGCCCGAGACCGAAACAGACCCCGACAATGATCAAGAGAACTTCGCAGGCTTCGTTTTCCAGAGGTCAAACCCAGTCTCTGCCTTGACAAGTCCCCAGGAAGCACCTGTCCTGGCAACGCCCAGAGATGCCGAAGGCCACGTCATTGGGTTTGCAATGTCGATGGAATCACGATGTGCACAGCAGACTTCGCAGGATTCTCCTCTGCTGACCAGCCAGCTTCACACGCCCGCCTCACCCAACCCGCCGACTGATGAAAACATCCCGGCGGGCCTGAGCACCCAGGGTCTTGATGCTACCGATGTGGCGTCCCTTCCACCATCTTCGCAAGAGGACCGCCAGGAGGACATTTTTTCAGCGCAGCCTTTGAAGCGAGACGATGAGCTCTACTTTGGTGGTGGCCACGAGTTTGAAGGCGAGGGCGATGGCGAAGCCTTTGACGAGTCTCTCTTCGACCTCGACGATACAGACCAATACGGCAGGCCGATTCCTGGCATGTTTGCCAACGTTCTTGCACAGAGATTGGCCGCTGACGATCCAAACAAGCGAGAGTTGGACGACACGACGTCGCATATCTCTGTAACCTCTGACTTTTCACATTCTACCGAGAACACTACACTTAGCATTGGTCTGCAACGGCATGCCTCGACGGTGGGTGGCCAGGACGAAGAAGTGGTACCGCCGCAGGAACTTGCAAACCAACTGCCATCATTGGCCGCTACGGAGAACATCGAAATGGCAGCGTACCAAGCGGCGTTAGCGGATGCCGCACACAAAGCTGCTGCATCGGGGAAATTCCGTCGAGACTCTGATCCGATCCTACCAGCAGATGTGACAATCACGTCACCAACGACTTCTGGTGGCTCCGATCACACTCATCAGGTGATGGAAACCATGGATGATTATGAACTTGACGACGACTACTCGAATGGCCTTGACGACTACGAACTCGACGATGATGCCATCATTGCCGAGGCCAACGCCAGTGCCCTCGCCAACGACTATGACGGCTGGTATGGGCAAGAATTTGGGTTCTACTCGGGGCCAGCCCAGGCGCCTTCTCAACGTGCTTCCAACGAGCTGAGCGAGCATAACCTTTATTACGGGGGCTACTTTGGAAATAGCGGGCTGGCCCGATCGAAGTCGGGACATCTGATCTCCAGGGAGACTAACCTCACACCCATTACCGAGCGGTCTGAGTATTCCAACCGGAACTCGATCATGAGTTTCACGATGCCAAACGGTGGCGGCCGGGACATTACGTCACTGACGAGTCCAGGTCTAGCCCAGCTCGCCATGATGGCCGACGACGACAACATGTCGCTATCGGCCCTGCTCCGCTTGCGGTCCAAGGCGTGGGGAGGCTCACAGGTTTCCCTTGTTAGCTCGCGAGAAGGCTCGCCTTGTGAGCGGAATGGCGCATCCAGCCCTTGGAGTCCAGAAGCGAGAGATCAACCCGGTAGTGGTATTCACGGGCGGAAGAACTCGGCGTTTTCTATCTGGAGCCAAGAGTCGGGAGCTGGAAGCGCGTCGGGTAGCCCAACTCTGACCATGACGATGCCAGGTATCTCGAACAGCGCTATACCTCCGCTTCCATTGGCGGCAAACGCCCCTGCCAACGCGTCAACCTCGGTCTTGTCACCGCCGCTCTCGTCGCCTCCACCACCTCCTTCAGGTTGCCCGCCTGTATTGGAGGACGAGGAACCTGACGCAGAGCTAGATGAAATGTCACAGGTAGCAGTTAGTGAGAAACCGGTCCACACCATTGATGCGATGAAGGTCGGGGACTCGTCGCCAAATGGCGCAGGTATCGGCCACGAACACATGGCCAGTATCGATACAGGGTTGTACGCTCAGGAGGAAGAGTGCGATAATGATACGCGCTCGGAGATGATTACCAATACACAGAAGAAACCGACGAAATCCAAGTTTTGGGATGTCAGGTAGCCGCGCGTGGGAAGACTGGACAGGGGCAAGCTGCGTTTCCATCCTGCCAAGGGATCGGCACTGCGACGGCGTGAGTGCAGGACGTCTTTTCGGACGCCTGGAAGATTTTGACATATTTCAAGGACCACGTAAATATATATTACTCGACATATCGACTTTTAGCACGGGCGTCTGAGGGATAGACTGGGTTACATATGGCGGGGTTCTAGGATCTCAAATTCACGCTCTGGTCTGCTCTTTGTGTATCCACAGGGCTTACCCAGCTGCTCTCGGTTATGTATCTGATAGCAAGCAGCCTCATATTGCTGAGTGGCGTTTGATCTTCTCCCCATCTGGGAACAGTAATGACTAGATTGACAGAGCAGAGCACCTTGGTTGGCGTGGTACGTGGCAGGCTTGCTCTAATACCAAATGTGAGTTTTTCTAAAGATAGAAATGAGGCAATGTAACCAAGGCCGTAGACCAGTCTTACTAAGACCTGTACATTACGTTGATATCCTACTTGAGACAGTTTGAAGACGGCTTTGAAGCTGCGGGTTAGTACGGAATACTTACCGTATAACTACTCCGTACTCCGTACACAGTTGTCGGGTTGAGGACCCACACTGCTCTTTGACACTTCACCCGAACTCACACCATCCTCTCTCCTTCCTCCACACTCTATACCACTGTCCACAACATAGCCCGGCAGAGTAGACGACATGACATTGTCCGCATCGCTGGAGAGGATAGCCAGCTCGCTCCTGGCCGAGAAGAACCTTGAGCTAGTCTCCTGCAAAGCCACCCAATCTCTCTGGGCCGGATACGGACACATCTGCCACGTCAAGGCCGTGGTCCCGGGTACCGAGCAGGCCGTCTCGCTAATCCTCAAGTACATCGCCCCGCCCTCGACGCCCGGCGGCGCCGGCGCCGGCGACGAGGGCCACGTCCGCAAGATGCTATCGTACCAGGTAGAACAGCACTTTTACACACGGCTCGCGCCGCAGCTGCCGGGATCCGTAGCCGTGGCCGAGTGCCTCGGTAGCATCCACGACGGGACCACGACGGCGCTTCTTTTGCGCGATCTGCGGACGGGTGCGCAGGGCGAGGGCGGCGCGGGGCGGCGCGACCGTCCGGCGTTCCCGCTCGCGCTGGAGAAACGCGGCGTCCTGGGCGAGACGCTCGTCTTGGCCGCCGTCGACTGGCTGGCGGGCTTCCACGGCCACTTCTGGCGGCTTCCGGAGCTGCTGGATCGGGCCGCCGCGGTACGCCCGCCGTTGGAACACGTTGGAGACGCGGGCGAGGGCGAGGGCGAGGGCGAGGGCGAGGGCGAGGGCGAGGGCGAGGGCGAGGGCGAGGGCGCAGCAGTACCGGCACCGGTACCGGTAGTACAGGGCGTGTGGTCAAATGGGGGGTATACGTACCTGGCCACCCGACGGCGGGAGTACGCCGACCTCGCAGCGGACGCGGGGTCCGAGTGGTGCGAGGCTCTCTGCCGATCTCGTCCCGGCCGACGTGAGGTCGCCGAGGAGGTCGCCGACTTGCTAGCCCCTGCCCCTACCCCCCGACGGCACCGACACCGGCACCGACGCGTACGTGACGCTGATCCACGGCGACGTCAAGTCGGAGAACATGTTTGGGGCGCTCTCGGGGGACGCGGTCGCCTTCTTCGACTTCCAGTACGTCGGCCTCGGGTTGGGAGTCTGTGACCTGGCCAAATTATTCACGTGCTCCGTGCCCGTGGCCATGCTGCTTGGGTCTGGTGTGACGAGGGGTGACATGCCCGACGAGCTGGAGATGCAACAAGGCGAGGAGGCGCTGCTCAAGCACTACGTACGCAGACTAGAGACTGTTTCGGGAAAACGATACCCCTGGGAAGTACTTATCCACCATTGGGAAGCCGCCCTGGTAGATTGGTTGCGATTCCAGGCCTCCTGGGGGTTCTGGGGCAACACCGAGTGGTTGGAGGCGAGAGTAAGGAGCATATTGATGCACCATAGCGGCACCTGGTCGTAGGGTACGGAACACGGACTACTACGTCTCATCTTGCCAAGCATCTTTCTATATTCAAGGCAGCTGTTGTCGCCAGTCAAGTAATATATGTATTACGTGCGACGACGTGCGTGTATCCAGCGGTTTGCCATCCGTGGCAATGATGTACAATCGAAAGCGCTTTTGCCTAGCCGACCAAGCCCCATTGAACCTTGTTGATATGCTACAGATCTTTACACCATACTCACTTTTACAATATCGAACAGTAACCCAGGTCCTTGATGAAGTTGTACAATTTCTCCGCGTTGTCGTCTGCCCGTTCCCCTAAGCTAAGGGTGACCTGGAGGCTTCCCACCAGCCCCTTTGCTGCCACCCACATCATCGTCGGGCCCTAGCGCACTGCCCGTACCTCGCGAATCGCTTTCCTTGGCTTTGAAACGTGCGTGAGCGGTATCCGCCTCATCTTCCGTCACGCTGGCCGAATCGGCGTCTGCGTCCTCGAGCTTTCTCCTAGCCCTATCACGGAGCTGCTCGGCCTCTTCGCGAGCCTTTTGCGCTCGCGACTGTTTTCGCCACATGGAGGCATATCGACCACCGAGCTCTATAAGCTCTTCGTGCGTGCCTCTTTCCACTACGGTACCCTTTCGAAGGACGAGGATCTGGTCCGCGTTGGTAATAGTCGACAGGCGGTGAGCAATGATAATCATCGTTCTGCCATGGGCGAGAATACCAAAGGATTTCTGAATCTTTTCTTCAGTCTCCGAATCAAGCGCGGCCGTGGCCTCGTCGAGCAACGTTATACGAGGATCCTTCAATATAGTCCGCGCAATGGCCACTCGCTGCCTCTCTCCACCCGACAGCTTGACGCCTCGTTCCCCAACAACAGTAGCGTAGCCATCAGGGAAGTCTACAATACGATCATGTATTGAAGCCGCCCTGCAAGCGGCGTAAACCTCCTCATCCGTAGCTTTTTGATTGGCGTACTTGAGGTTGTACACTGTATCATCGAGAGAGTCAGCAGTTGCGTCTCAAAAAGCTACAACCAGGCAGAGTCGTAAGAAAGACCCAGTGGGGAGGAGAAGAGCCAGGTGTACATACTGATAGACTCGTTAAACATGTTGCAGTCTTGAGGTACAACGCCGATAAACCTTCGGACGGAGTCAATGGTGATGTCTTGCACATCGTGGCCGTCGATCAGAATTGCGCCACTTGTCGGGTTATAATAGCGAAACAGCATTCGCATCACTGTGCTCTTGCCCCCACCGCTCTCACCGACCAGAGCCGTCGTCGTGCCAGCAGGACAGTGGAAGGAGAGGTTGGACAGAGCGTCGCGACGTCCATCGTAAGAGAAGCACACGTCGCGGAATTCGACGTCGCCAGAACACTCTGCAAGTGGCTCGGCGCCCTCTTTATCGCTGACAAGTGTCTCTTCTCTGAACAACTCCAGCATACGCTCTGCCGAGATCAGGTTGTTCTGGATGGTACGGTAAAACGTGCCGAAGAAGTTTAGCGGGCCTTGGAGCTGGGCCATGTAGGTGATGAGCACAACGAATTGTCCCACCGTCTGATAGCCCGCCGCAACACGGTAAGCTTCAATGAAACAGGCGACGAGAAGGGCCAAAGTGAAGACGAGTCCTTGAATGGAGTTCAAGTAAGCCAGAGTGACTTGGACCCAATACTCAAACCCCTGCATCACCTTCATAGCCGCGCGGTATCGGCCGAATTCGTACTCCTCGGCGTTGAATAACTTGACGGTATCCCAAGAGTGCAGCGAGTCATTCTTGATGGCTTCCATTTCACGATCTGCGTTGACGTAGTCCCGACGGAGCTTGACTCGCCAAGAAGCCATCCTAATCGTGACATAGATGTAAAGGATCGTCGTGATGGCCACGGTCAATCCCAAATATATGTCGAACTTGATCGTCAAGAACACCACTGCCACGACGAGGTCGAACATCATTGGCCCAACTGTTACTGGGGTTAGTACAGTCCGCAATGAGAACCACCCGACAGGGGGACCACCACGCAAGGGGGAGTGGGTGCTCACCTTGAAATGTAACCAATTCCAAAAACGTGTTGATAGCACTGCCCTTGTTGAGTGCAGATATAACCTCGCCGGTTCTCTTTCCGGTGTGAAATTCGGCGCTCAGGTTGTGGACGTGTTCAAAAGCCGCCGTAGAGATGGCCTGATACGAGAATTGCTCGACCGGGATCCACAGGACAGATCGAACAGCACTGAGGATACCCTGAGAGCCCTGGAGCCACCGGAATAGCACGTACGTACCGATGATGAGCCATGGGGCGTGGATTTCCTGCCCGTCGTCTCCAGAAAGAGCATCCGTGATCATCCCAACGAGGATGGGCACAAAGACATTGAGGACACGTTGCGATATCATGATGAGAAAGCAGATGATGGCAAGGAACTGCAGCTTGATGGAGCTTTTAGGCCACAGGTACGGTACCAGGATGACAAAACCACGTATGTATGAGAACCACGTCACAGAGGGTGGCTCAGTGGATTTAGCCCATGCATCGGGGGGCTTCTGAGCTTTGGTGCCGCTTTGCGGCGCTCCTGGCGGACCAGTAACGTAGACGGGATTCCCATTATTAGCTCCATCCCGACGGTCCCCAGCCAGTAGGGGTTCCTGTTCAGCGCTCGAGGCTTGGGTTTCGGTTCGGGAGGCCCATGTGACGGCGGCGAAGAGCAGTATGGATCCAAGGAGCAAACATGCTCGGATTAAGAAGACGGACACCTCGACAGCCTCCCACGGGGTGATGTTCTCCAGGTACTTGCCGCCTTGCTGGTCATCAACAGTGGGCTCGTGGTGAGGACGGGTGTATATGGTGAGACTGCTTCCAACAATGAGCAGCTCGAGTGCCAATGCCACGATCCAGGTGGCAAGGTGGACAATGGTCGGTGCCGGCGTCGTGTCGATCAGGGAGACTCCAAGTCTACGGGTTAGCGATTCCTCTATACGGACGTTTCGGGGATGCTGAATCGTGCCCCGGGAGTAAAAGCTCTAGCGAATCGCTTCATTCAAAGGTCTCCCAAAAGAGACCCAGAAGGGTAGGTGGTGGTCCGAAGAGTTGCTTACTTAGAACAACGAACCACGCGAAGAAAGATCCGATGATGAAGACGACCGCGCTCTGTCCTGGCCACCACCCGTCGCGACGGTAGAGGAGGACCTGAAGCAGTGTCTCGACGGCATGGACGATGATGGTTAGCATGATGGCAGCGTGGCTCAGGCGGAAGATCAACTTCAGGCGAGGCGAGACGTCGAGAACCGGTTTTTTGTTATCACCCGTGGACTTGGCCCGGACAGGAAGCGGGCGGCCGCCAGGACCGCGCAGTACTTTGCCTTCATCTCTGGGAGCGTTGATGATGCCGTAGGTGATGAAGGCGACCAAGAACACGCCTAGGACAATGGCTGGGTATGCCTGCTTGCTAATGTTCAGTACCCGCAGGCTCGTCTCGAGGGAGACGTGGCTACTCCCCTCGGCCATGATGACAGACGACGAGAGGGGGGGTTTGGGGGGCTTGATGGGTCGTTATTGAGGACGGCGTTGTTGAAGAACGAAGATTGAGCGTCGTGCTCCCAGGAAAGTAACTAAGTAACTAACCAACTCTACTTACCTAAGTTGCACTTTAATTAATGATGGGCGGCGGCACTTTGGTTGAGGATCGACCGGTCCCACCATGCAAGCACCGTGCCCCTTGTACCTTTCTGCGGAGTGCGGAGTACTGTCCGAGTAAGTTACAGCGTAACTAGTTTGTTACCAGGGAAACAATATTGTTGATGGCCACCTCACACTCACGTCTGTAACACACGCATGTGCCACCGTGTGTGGCAAGTTATGCCACGTCGGAATGAATTATTTAGTCGGATTGATCTTATTTGTTTGTTTTTTCTTCTTTGACTATTTGGGCACTTGCATCTCACACATACAAGTTCTCTCATCCGTCTCCTCGACACCCCCGAGCTGTAAGTTCTCGGGGGCCGGAGGCTGTAGTCGCAACCGACACAGCAAGTTTCTCTCTTCCTCCGTCCCAAGGGCCAACCACTCACTGCCCACTCTCGTCTTCATCTTCGCTCAGACTTTCATCAATATCTTGTACAGATCACGTACGGCAGGCTGTGGTCACGAAATTTATCACCACGCCACAAGGCAGTGGGGATTCCATCACCCGCCAGCGTCGTTCTCGTCTTGTTTAGTTGCCATCTGTCAACAACTTCGCACCATGAAGCCAGAAACAGCAGCTGCTCTCCAGCTGGCGCCATTCCATTCCTGACCCTCATCCACAAATACTGCGTACCAATGACTGCAGTTGCGAGGGCGCTCAATGGAGGAAAGCCATCGAGGCTCACGAGGGTTTGGCCCCCAGTGCACAGACAAAGGTAGCAAATGGCGGCACCCCGATCAAGCCATTGTGGCCAGGATCGCAAGGCTCAGCCTCACAAAGTAGTGTGATAAGAGCGAGAAGCGCGCGGGGGTATCTCTCGCGTCAACAACTTTTAAAAAAAAAAAAAATCATAATCGTAGAGCGCATATCTTTGCGCGTCATAATCGTTCGTGAGGGGTATGGTGGACTGATCCGATCAAGCATGGCGTCATCCAACATCGGTTCACCTGCGTATGCCGACTCGGCCCGCAAGACCGCGCCAGAAATTGGACGCCTTCTTCTCTGAAGAGATGACTTCTTCTCGCACCATAGGGCCGACAATGTCTTCGTCGCCCCGTTCGGGGAATTTGCCCTCGGCGTCCATGTGCGGCAAGGTGGTGAGGGTGGCATTGTCGTACGTAGCCAGTGCCGTGGCACCACCCGAGTCCACAATTGCTTGCGCAACTTCGTCCAACTGGTTCCTCCACTTGGCATCGATCTCGGCCCACTTTGCTTCGGTCAGCACGTATGTGGTCGAGGTCGTGCCCCAGTGCTCCCCAGTCCTGAAGAGATGCTTAGTGTAGTTGACCCGCGCCGCGTCCCAATCTAGCCGCAGCTGGCGCAGGGAGTAGAGGTCCGGCACCTCGGGCTTGTACGGCTGAGGCGTGATGGTAAAATTGGCATGACCGAGGCGATCTGACCAGGCATCTGGTTCGGGAAGACCAGGCAGCTCGGTAGATGTTGCGACACGATGGAAGGAGGCGTACGACGGCTTTGTGCTCAGGGGTGGAGATAAGACAAAAGGTCTATCAAGATCGAGAGCGGGTGACGGCGCGATTGTTGGCGATTCCAAAGGCGATGGTGCTGTTGCCAGCGAGGCTGACGAAGCGCCGTCCATCATAGGAGGTAGTAGAGGTGTGGTGGCAAGAGCACGTTCGCGCTCGATTTCAGGACCCAGACTGTTGGCCTTCTCGACGTCAATGCAAAATGGACCGAGAAGAACAATGCTATCGCTGCTGTCACACGAATCGCGGAGAGATAGAGCTGGTGTAGGGGGTAGCGGTGGCTCGTTGGTGCGATCCGGCGGGTACGCGCCGCCGGCCGAGAGGGACGAAGAGCGGCTAGATGGTCCACTGTACAAGACCGGACGCCGTTCGAAACCAAAGTCGGATACAGGCGACTGCGTAGCACTGATGTTTCTCTTGGACTTCCACCGCGACAGAGGCGGAAACCTAGAGCCCAGCCGCTGGGTCAGGCCAGCGAAAGGGGACTCAGCACCACCGCGACGCTTGTTGAACGACCGCGCAGTCCCGTGGAGATCAGTGTCACTGATGAACCCGATATCGTACTCGAAGTCTGCACTTTGAGCGTAGAAATCCGTCGTGCTCTGAACCAGGTCGTTGTCATGATGTAGACACGGCTCGTCACCTAGAGAAACGATGTCAGCAGGTGAACATAACTGGAGATAGCCCGCAGGCAGCAATACTTACACAGGCAGTAGTCGAGATCAAAATGATCCGATGCGCCGTCCATCGAGCCACAGTCGGACTCGTCGTCGGAGTGTTGGGGCTCGGTTGGTTCCTCCAACACGTCAGGCAGTGACCTTTTGCCTGCTTTCTGGGATAACTGCGTCGGCGACGTAGGTCCCTCGGAGCCAGCGGGTGTGGTCGAGTCAAAGGAAGACACCGAGCTTGAATAGCGGAGGTGGCCACCGCGTGAGAGGACCGACGTAGCAGGTGTGGTCGCGTCAGAGGATGACGAAAACGTGCTCGAGGTGTAACCGTATTCGCCTTCGGACTCAAACTGCGCCTCTTCTAGCCTCCTCCGCTCTTCCACCAACAGCGGCAGCTGCAGAGCTCGTAGCCCTGATGTCATGTTTCGAGAAGGTGACTGCAGGACGGCACTTTGCGGCCTGCGTATGTCTCTGCCCCGACGACAAGAAGCGTAGCCGCGATGCTGCCGAAAAAGTGTGGGGGATTGGTGATGTGGGATATTGTTGAACAATACACGCCAAGTGGTGGTGGTGGTGGTGGTGGTGGTGCAAGCAAGCTTCGACACCCGAACGTGATGATCCAGAAGGCCTTCTTTGCTGTTGCGCAGGATTGTGACCGCAAACGGGTTACGTCCGCATCTTCTTATAACGGGACCGGCAGCGATGCGTTAGTGAGTGGTGTGTGTGTGTGTGTGGCTTTCCTTGGTCCTGCCCGTTCCCTTCGCTTCGGCAGCGGTCAGTCAGAAGCCCAATGGCGGCGACGAGATACGTGGACAGGAGGTTATCTCTCTGCCCTCTGGTCGTTCGGTTGGTTGCACGTCCACGTGTTCTGGGCCTGCAGCTGTAAACGCTGTGGGGGGGGGGGCGTTGTGTTGTCGTGAGCGCGCGAGTAGAAAGGGCTGCTGTGCTGTTTCCAAGAGAGCAGCTGTCGGCCAATCAAAAGGGGCTGGGTCGAGGTAGGTCCAACGGATAGGATAGCTCCAGGACACAACGAAAAAACGGCCACCCAAGTAGTAGTATGTAACTGTGTGTGTAGCCAACGGCGGAGGCTAACGACAGGGCAAACCCAAGTCCAATGGCTAGATGCTGGCAGAACTGCTGCTATACAACAGCATATGGAGAGCAGGTCGCGATCTGTCTGGCCGGGTCGTGCGAGACGATGCAGAACGGTCGACAAAAAGTTGGTTGAGCTGAGCGACGGGCTCCTTGGGATATCGGTTGCTACCGTCGAGGGGAGGGCTGGAGAAAAACAAATCCTTCCTAGTGGTGCGAAGCTACGGGGGCGTCAGGACGTGGGTTGGAGCGAGTGGATATGGGATGTTACCCGAAGCAGTACTTGGGCTCCACCGAGCTAGTTCAGTGGTGTGAACTGGCATGGGAAACTAGACTAAACTGGACTGGACCGGGGGAGCGCTAGGGGGGGTGCGGTGTTTGGCACACACGGTTGCGTAGAGTTCAGGGTCGCCCACGCAAGCCACGTCGCTCGGGTGGGATGGCAGGGGCAGTTTTTACTTTCCCAGCGCGTGTCCAGGTACCGCACCAACTCCCAAGCTCCGTGCTCGCTGCTGGAGCGGCCTGTGTGGCAGCGCTCACTGACCCGCCTTGACCGGCCCCGTCCAACCACGAGAGGTGTTCATCTCATCAGCACAGCACAACAGCACAGCACAACGGCAGCAGCCAGACCTGAAGCACATGGATAGTTCTATCAAATGGGTACGGAGTACGGAGTACGTAGTACGTAGCCTCGGCACAACCAGCAGCTTGGTTATGTTGCATGGCGGACGATGCCTGCCTGCGCGTGCGAACCTGAGAAAAGGGGCCTAGCGAACCGTTGAGCCGCCAGAGCAACAAAGGACCCTGCAGCGAGAGCGCGCGGTACTTGTTCGTCAGCCAAGTTGGGGCCGGGAGAGGTTGACGATAATGAAACAACATGAAGACTGGCGTAAGTTCACTCGAGTTTAGGTAGGCATAATACTTGCTAATCAGAAGCAATCCGTGTTTTCTTTTCTCACTTGCAGCGCCCGAACGGCTTTCTGAGCTGGTTCGGAGTGGTTCCCACGCCAGCCTCCCTGCCCATGTCACCGAGATAGTTGCAAAGATATGAAAATGGCCAAAGCATGCACGCGCTTGGCTCACGAGCAAGTGCGTTTCCGTAGTACTCCGTACGGCACAACTGTTCAGCAAGGTAGTGTAGTGCTGATCAGTACGCGTATACTTGTCAGATGGATGGTCTGATTATGCGACCGGAGCGATTGTAATACAACGTCGCATCTTTTTCTTGCGCGCTCAACAAGAATGAGTTTTTTTTTCCCAAGCTGTGCGTCGGTGCGAGGAAAAGGTAAAACCTTGAGTGCTTCTCGGATCTGCATGGGGGGGGTGCTGCACAAGCGCTATCCCAGGTAGAGTCGACGTACAGTACACAGCACTCGTGTGTTCGGCGTTTACAAAGGCGAGCTTTTTTCTTTCCAGAAGTTTCTCTGAGCGACTTCTTCGGTACTTTCATTATCCTAGAAGTAGGCAGCCGGTACTGGCTGAGCCCACCGTGGCCAGTCGGAATGCAGCCCCATCGCCCGTTCGCCATTAAGGTCGGCCCATTTCTCTCCCTTGCTGCCAGGGTATCGCGATACCGGTTGATTGGGTGCCCACCGCTTACAACCTCGTCGTCAATGCTTGCTGACCAGCGACGATGAATGGACGAGACGAGACGGTGAAAGTCCTTTACACTGCCATGTGTCGACAAGAGAGAGGCGGTACGAAGTACGTACTGTGAGCCAAGGTACTCCGTAGCTTCCTAACTACCAATGCATATAATATGAGTCACTCGGCTGCCACAGAGTTCTTCTTCTCGTAAACGAGTTCGCCATGTACTCCGTACAGATAGCCTGCTTGCTCATTACGTGAGTGAAAGAGCCACCAAGGTAACTTAGTTGGGCCATCCCCCGCATATTGTCACAAAGGACCAGAAAAGCCGAAGCCTCCGCCCCTCGTATGTACTCACAGTATCAAGTACGATTGAGCTTGGCGAATGCGGCCAAGGGGGCCTCAAAGCAGAAGCGAGTCCCGGAACCCCAGTATCCCAGTCAGATCCTTTGCGCGCGCGCGGACAAACACACATCTCGCAGTAGAGCATAATCTTGGCAATCTGGTCGCCAGGTGGAGTCGGGACTTTTTTTTGGCATCTCGATTAATTATACTCCGTAGTGGGAGTTAACTACTTCGTATCGTCCAAGAGGTGACTATCAAGGTGGAATCCAAGAGTCTGAGCTGAGCTGAGCTATCAACCCAATTTCCAAGCAAAAAGTATGAAACGTATATGGGGCTTCGGTTTTTTTATTCCAAGGTTTTATTTGTTCTTAGCAAGCATGTGAAGGCGTAGGTGGAACTTGCATATGTGCCTCCCTATGTGATGTCATCAGCATCAGCGAGCCCAAGCCCGAGCCCGAGCCGTTCAACTACACTGTTTGTGCTGAAAGACATCGAGGTCAGTGTGAGTGTGTGTGTGTGTGTGTGTGTGTGTGTGTGTGTGTGTGTGTGTGCGTGCGTGTGTGCCAGTGTGGGAACTGGCAGTATCAAGGACAGGGCACTCTATGAATGCTTTTCTTAACGCCAAAGCATATTCGCTAGACAGAGACCCCAGCCGGGGGGCCGGGGGCGGGCGGGCGTACAATCCATTGGGTTCCCTTCCGTCGTGCTTTCACAAATCTAACTCCAGCCGATCGGTCGAGCCAACGCCCATCATACCCGACTGGAGCCAGGCCTTTCCAGTCAGGCTATGGCCGACGGACTGTTCCGCAAGCTGCCGATACCCTTCTCCTACCGTCGGCAGCTCGCCCGCCCGCAGCTACTCTCTACTGTATGTCTGTGAGTCTGTGACTCTGCCACTTCTCGGTGGTCAGCATCGCCAGCGCCACCACGATGTAAACTCATTGCTTTCTTTGTTTCTTTTTTTCGTGTTTCTGCCCGAGCTGCCCGCCGCCTCCTCCTCCTCCCTCCTCCTCCTCCTCCTCCGCCGCCGCCGCTGCTGCTGCTGCCGCCTAATCGACAAGAGGTCGGGTCGCAATGCCTGCTGCTATCAATCATTATGTACCTACCAGAGGTACATACGTAGATATGGTCCATTATGTGCTGTGGGTGGGATTACCGCGTAACTAGGCAATGAATGGGTCGGTTTTACATGTGCCGCCGAAGCACGGTCATGCAGAGCCAGCGGTTTAGGGTACATGATCCAAGTTCATGTTGTGGTTGACAGATGTCGATGCCTCCAAGTCCTCTGGGTGGCCATGGTTGGCCGCTGTGGTGAGTAGCTCAACGTCCATGACTTACAAGTTGGTGTGACGGGGATGCCTATCAGTCAACGACTGCGGGGTGCTACTGTTGTTTCTTGTCGCAACACTACTGCAAGTATGTACTCGGTCGCCCAACGGTCTTGTCGAATCACACGAGTCCCGCGGGTAAAAGGAACGCTGCAACACGTCCGTCGCATAGCTACCATAGTTAACTGGCTGGCTGCCAGAAGGAAGGTGAGTGGTTGCAGGCCGCTGGTCATGGGGTATAACGGCTTGCACTTGTCGGTCTTACTCTTCGTGCTGATGCCAACACATAGCTTGCCGTGTTGCAACCAACTCCTCTGATGATGTACGGCGTACCGTGTGTGCTGTACAGTGCACACACACAACAGACACTCTCCGCCCGCCCGCTTGCCGTCATCACCAACCACATGGGTCCGTACCTGCATTAGCGAGTGGACCTTGAGGGCTGCTGTCGCATGCCCATTCTGCCTGCAACGCGAGCACACCCAACAAGTTAGTCAACGTAGTAACTACGGATACTTCGTAGTTAGGCGGCAGGCCTTCTAAAGTCAAGATACGACCGGTACCGGTAAGAATCCTAGCGATCCGGGTCGCTCCGGAGCCCGGTCTGCAAGGCCGTCACATGGGCATCAGCGCCGATGTTACTGTATACGTACGCCGCGCACATGGATGCCCAGGAGAACAAACTTGCTGCATCCATCGCCGGCACCAAGAAGACGCCAACTTGTGACTTTTCACCACAACTTAATGCGGTAGTTGCGTGCCATCGGGACTGTTCTTCGATGTCCTGAGGGGAAGGAAGGGGCGACCCCACTCAGCCCCAGTAATGGCCAATCTGCTCTCCACGGACGGCTCATTGTTTACGTACTAACGTTAACATGTATTCGTACGGAGTACGAAGTACACAGCAGCGAGACAGGAGAGCACCGACTGGCTACCTTGTATGTACGGATATCAGTCATCGGTCTGCAGCAATCATGGTCGCGCGGTACGAAGTATGGCGTATTGTGAACGATACTTCGTAGCCTGCATATAGTTAACAAGGGAGTCTCCTCGTCCGAATTTGCCCGGCTTAAAAAAATCTGCATGCTGTGATGGCCTGATAGGTACGGATAGGCAGGTATGGAAGGAGCCAAGTAAAATTATGGGCGGGCGCCACACTCGACGACGGCTTGTACTCCTGTTCGTTGTCGTCATACGTCATATGTATATATATTCATCCCGTCTCATTGGCGACATATCCCTCGTCCGGTCTCTGACAGCAAGCTGCGTTCCTGCTCGCTCGGCCTGACTAAAGAAAAGTTCAGCAGAGTTCCTCGCGAAATCCTGCCCCAACATTTCAACTCGCATCAAACCGCTCAAACCAGTCGCGAGTTTCCATTTCTAGCAAGGTTCTTGCGCCTTTGCCAATCAGATGTCTGTCTCTCCCAGAAACCATTAGAAAGCAAATTCGTCGCTCGCAGAAAAGCAGGCAAGGCCCCCAACTACTGCTACGCGATGGCGTCAGACACGAACTGCCGGCACTACAGTGCACAGGAAGTAGACAGATCTAGTTAGTCTGCTTCAAACGACTGGCGGATTGGACGCCGGTCCTGTTTCCGCCGTCGATCTCTCGCCAGCCGTTTTAAAAAGTCAAAACGTCTCGGTCTCGTTGTTTCGGTGTCGAACAAACCAAAACAAGTCCGCAAACGGATGTTACTCGTGAGTAGGTACGTACAGTCACCATGTGGCATTCCTAAGAGGTACCAAGTCCTGTGTTGTGTGTTCAACATCAAGTTACTGGTTAGCCCGCCTTGAAGCTTTGCGCCGTTCAAGCCAAAGTCTACTTGCGCAACTATCCAAACAGCGCGAGATCCCTGACATCAACCCCCGCATTCCCCAAGGTCATAATCCTTTCTCTAGCTCATCTCAGACCATCTCAGGTCGGGTAGCGGCGTTACTGGCTTTAGAGTTAGGATCAATTCCGGGCTACTGTCTCGTTGGCGAAGTGTCTTTTTTTATTTTATTTTTTTTATCCATTGAGCGAGGAATCACTTTAGCCGGAGAGAGTAAGTTACAAAGCAGTCAAGATGATTTCTTCTTGACCGGCGATAAAACTCTATCGAATTTCCACGTGTGACATTCCCATTCTAATCTGTGGGATTTACTTCTTTGGCTTCATCGCCGCAGGCCCGCAGCACGTTTCCTTGCCCTCCATCACACCATCAGACTGGGATGGACGGACGACCCAGCCCCGACCACACCATTAATCACATCACAGTGATCTCACAGGTCCTTGCAGCAGACATTTTTTTTCTTCCCTGACGCAACGGACGCTAATGCAGGTACCTGCCCAAGGTGGTGTGGCACTGCCTCATTCGTCGTTGCGCTCGAACGCTCATTGGTAGAGTCCCCGAGACTGGGGCATGGGGGGGGGAGAACCACACCACCACCATCTTGGTTTTGTCCCGTGGTCGGAAAGTGGTGTGCTGCCTTCGGTAGCGTCGGAATGCCACCCATTCGGAAGCCGGACATTCCAGTCTCTGCTGATAGGTCGGCCGTCTTATCGGTCTGTGGTAGACGATGGCTCGCAGGTATCCGGTGTGAGATTGGCAGGTGCAAGGCGAAGAAGATCAATCACCACCAAACGACATCTGCAGGCTGCAGGCTGCAGGCTGCAAGGGATGCGCGGACACAATGTGTGAACTGGCACAGGAGTGATTACTGTGTATAGTTGGCAGTGGCCGGATTTGCATCGTCGGTGGCGCCTCGGCAGCTACGCTGGTAGTGATACCGCCGGCGTCGAGGACGCCGGGTCCCAGGGCAGGGCAGGGCAGGGCGGGTCAGTCCCGTGTTTTCCGATTGACTACAGGGCGTGACCGGGTCTCTCTCTCTCTCTCTCTCTCTCTACTGTTATGTGTGTGTGGGTGTGTGTGGGTGTGTGTGGGTGTGTGTTTGCGCGGGTACTGTGCTGATTGACTCGCGGGTCTTCCCCCAGCTGGTCATTTTCAACCTATGCGAGTCAAGATACCTACTTCGTAGTTACTTAAGAGCAAGCGGTAGCGTGGCGGCGGTCTTGTCCACCAAAACGTGGCAAAACCTGCGGAGACGGGCGGCCCGTCGCAATATGTCATGTTGCGCATGCTACGTAGTGCGGCGTGGTGGGTAGTTATGTGAGCGTCATCTTTGTCGATAACTGACCAGGGTATATTATATTGGTGCGGCATGAATGTCGGTGCTACGTGATGATGACTGGCATGGCTGACGCGACAGATAATGCTGGCAAGCTGTCCAAAGACTGCCCCTAGCCATACAGTGATGAATAATAGTTAACCCCTTTTAGTTTTGGGGGTCTTCACACGGCACTGGGCCGCCTTGACGTTATGCGATGACGAGGACCGAGGTACTAAAATGAATGGCCTCGGAGGAAGCCAGACGGGTTCATACGCACGAACGGCAATACGTGTAGCGTCGATCAGGAACGGCAATCTAGGCCATACAGAGTCTATCGTTTATTCTCATCTGCCAGTACTAGAATTGATGGTGGAGGGGGCTAACAAAATCCTTATCTTGCCCACACGACGAATCATGTTATATCGACGACACATAATATATCACGAGATATACGAAACCGACGATACAACCCGACATGGACCCATTAAAATAACTGGTCGCTACTGTTGTTTCTGATGTCTCCCAATGTACAACACCGGCAGTGAAAGATGATCAGTTATACTTGCTACTCCCGGTGCCTACCGGTATTGGGTAGGTATTGAGTACAGTGGAAGCCATGTTGCCTCGAGGGTGGATAGGATCGTGGGACTATACCGTCAAAGCCCATACTCGTACATGTTAGCAATATTTTCCACTATATATCATAAAACCAGTGCACTGGAAGACCATTCCGGGAGGTGCGGCCCTATATTATACACAATTACAAGGGGCTACATTGACATGCTTCCCTGGCCATGGACACGATAATGCTCTCTCAAACTCTCAAATGGTATGCCGCCGCCGGGCAGCTTCTCTGGTACTATACTTCCTCGAGCTCGAGCACACCTTGGAAGAAGTAATGAAAGTACTACACTCACAATCAGTCCCGTAAGTACCTCGGTCCAGCAACAAAAGTAACAGGTCTCAACAAGTGTACTGTGTAGCAAAGCAAATCATTACGATCATCTGAGAACTGCCTATTGTACCTAAAAGTTGAATTCGATGACCATCATGTAAGGAAACCGCTTATTAAACCGCCCGAGATCTTGTATTATTGTCGGCTGTCAGATCGTGTAGTTGAAGGGCTTTCACTCTGTCCTGGTCGAAAGTATGTAAGCCGATGAAGTTTTTACGAGTCCTGACCGCATCTTCCATATGCCTAACTATCTTTCCTACTTTCGATCGTTGTGCAGTGGTCTTTGGTAGCGCCGCCTACAGCAATGACTGCGTCTCCAACGCAACCTCGGACGGCCTGCCCCAGGACAGTTCCTGTTGCAATCCAGTCCCAGGTATCATCTGGTCCCCATTTGAATGACCAGTCGTGAACAGTGCCACAGCTCAAAAGCTGGGTGTTGAGCTTCGCCCCGTTGTCTCCCAGCGTGTCTTCTGCGAAACCCTTGCCCTGTATCTTGAAGGAGTCCTTCTGACTGCCTGTCGTTTCCTCGACCATGGTGGTCTCGCACGTATTTTCGACCCAGCTCTGCTGCAACGTGCCAAGGATTCCACGATCGAGAGGGACCCCGGGCACTGAGAAATGTGAATGGTTAGCATGGTTAGGTTTCAGATGGCCATCAATACATGAAGCTCTTCCGAGTTCGACCCTTGTACAGGCTCGAGGGCTGAACTAGAACAGAGACGCGCAGTTAGGAACCAACTTACTGTTGTAGACCGGGTCTTGAAATTCGGGACCGAGAGGTGCGCGTGTAAGGCAGTCGGTGCGTACAAACAGGACCGTGCCGTCAGGCTTGCCACCAATATGCCAGACCTCGGGAACACAGAAGTCGTTGATATTGGTGGGATTGGGGGCGCAGGACCAAGTGCCGTCGATGTAGACTGGAGACGTCGTGGACATGGTGCCACTGGGCTATTATTAGCAAGAGTTATTCGAGCGTCACTGGTGAATATTTATCCATTCGAGGAGAAGCGCGTTACCAAATGATCTTTTTGACGGGCACAAAGGTGAAGTAGCCGCACTCTCCCTTCTCGGGTGCAAAGTCCCAGGAACGACCCGTCGAGCTGGCGTAGCTCTCACTGTATCCTCCACTGACGCCGACCTTGAGAGCTTTGCCCATCTTGGGGCTAAGACTAACGCTCCAAGACCAACTAGTAGAGTCGCTCTCGCTGATAGAGCACTTGGTCGGCCAGTGGCAGTCAGATTTCGGGAAAGGGGACTCTGTACCCCACTCGAATCTCGTACCTATAAATAGTCAATGCCTTCCGTGACAGGATGTGCCAGACTGCGAGATGAGCATGTGGTGAAGACGTACTGAGCTGGCAGAAGCCCGTACACTCCATGTAGTAGTTCGTAGCGGACGAACACGAGCCATCGTCCTTGAGTTTACTGGGTGCGGGACACTCCGCTTCGTGATAGTCGTGGTAGAAAACAGGAATGGCATTCATGCCGTCGCAAGGGTTGCGCTTCTTGATGCTGGAGTACGACTTGTTGACCCGTAGAGCTTGGGATGCCACAAGGATCACATCACCTAGGCCCAACAGAGTGACCAGAACCATCATGAAGAAAATCATCATGACTGATATATTGGATGGGGATGCCTCGGAATTCTTGTGCCGGGTCGGAAGCGAGTAGGAAGTTTCTCAGGGCGTTGTAGTTGTTCCTCTTATACAAAGGTCGCGAGTAAGTTGACTTGAAGAAAAGTCCTGGAACAACCAAGCTTGTAGACGTTAAAGGTAACCAAGCATTTAATCCGTTTGGGAGGGAACGAGTTGAAACAGAGGACGTTTATTAGCAGGCGCTGGCAGAGTAATGGCAATTGGATCTCAAGTTGATGAATGGCGTGTTCCTCCCAGGGCAGGAAGGAACCATGTGCCAGATACCGCGAGTCGGACTGTCATTGTGTCTTCTAGTTTCTCGTAGTTATCCGCCACATCTTTATCATGTAGTGAACGAGCAATATTATTTATGCCGATAGAAATACTCAGTGTATTACTAGATCGTGTGCCAGATTACGGATTATGTTGTTATAAAGACGTATGGTCTTCACAAAGACCGGCCCTATTGTTCTCCAAACCCACGATCCGAGACCCAAGTGATCGTTGTTCTATTGGTGAAAAGGAAATTGACTAGCAAAGACATGTTTGCCTATTTTTAGTAATGGAGACAATATCTCGACAATAAATTACTGGGAAAATACAACACAACAGTGTATCCCTGAATAGGCAGCTTGACGATCTGAAGTACATTGTTTCCAACTACCTCGAATCGTCGGACAATGGATTCAGTAGCTCAAAGTACCGGTAAAGCCATGTAGTCAGTCTTACAAGATGGGCAAACACAACTACGATACTTTGGGTAATTCGCCACCACTTGCGTTTACCGTAGTTATCTTGCGGCAAAACTTGACTCTGACCGAGGTCTATAATTCTGCCGTTACTAGTGGTTAATAGTCTTGCGACACATCTATTGAGAATGTGACTAGGTAGTAGAAGGGTGGACGAGTCTCCCGAACCAGAGCCCCTTTTCCAAAAGACTGCTCGGTCGGTTCGGTACAAAAGGGGAGTTCGTCGGTTGCCGGGTAACCAAAGCTTTCGTCTCAACACGGACTTGACGTCTGGATCTCGGAATCGCACTAGTTTGAAAGAACACAAGGGGAACTATCCAATTGGTACACAGTAACTACGGTGTACGTAATAGTTAACTAGTTACCGTGTTTCCGTGGCTCTGCTTTCCCAATTCAATTAAACCCCCACGTCACAAACGCGTAGCGCGTGTTTGCGACCGACACACATCCTCTAACGTCAACCTTAACCCAGTAGACCGAGTAACCTCGCCTTTTTTATATGACGTTTCGCCTGCACGCAGCGTCTCGCAGCTTCAGCCGCATCAACCTTTGTTATATCCTCGCGGCCAAACGGGGAACGCATATCCACGTCGCCATGGCCCCCCCGCCGGCCGAACTAAAGCGAAGAGCAACGGGCTCCATCTCGCCGCCGCCCGTCAAGCGCAAGGCACAGAGCAGCATCACCAGTCTGGCGAACCCACCCTCATATGACACTGCGAATGCGAATGCGAATGCAGATGCAGATGCAGATGCAGCAAATGCGTGCTGACTCGCCGTGTCAGAAAATGCCGTCACCAACTTCTTCAAGCCGACGTCCCAGAAGCCAAAGGAGCGGACCACTTGGTCGGAGCGCGCCCCCGACGACGACACGCCCGCGACCTTGCTGGTTGGCCGATACGAGCCCGAGAACACGGACGAGACGGACCGGGGGGCAAAGAGGCGGAAGATTGCCGCCTTTGACCTCGACTCCACCCTCATCACCACGGCGTCCGGCAAGAAGCACGGTGGCCAGGCCAGCGACTGGAAGTGGTGGGACTCGTCGGTGCCCACGAAGCTGAGGCAGGTGTACGCCGAACAAGGCTACCGCGTCGTCATCCTGAGCAACCAGGGCGGGCTCACTCTGCACCCGGACCCGAAGGCCAAGGGGCCCAAGAACCTGGGCCAGGACCGCGTCACCAACTTCAAGCAAAAGTGCAAGGCCGTGCTCGCGCAGCTGGACATCCCTACGTCCATCTACGCCGCTACGGGCCGGGACTTGTACCGAAAGCCGCGCACCGGCATGTGGAAGGAGCTGTGCGAAGACTACGGCATCGACGAGGACGAGATCGATCTGGAACACAGCTTCTTCGTGGGCGACGCCGGCGGCCGCACCGCTCACCAGAAGCCGGGAGAGTCAAAGGCCGTAGCCAAGGACTTTAGCTGCTCGGATCGCAACTTTGCGAACAACGCCGGCATCGCCTACAAGACCCCGGAAGAGTTCTTCCTGGGCGAAGACCCGCGCGATTTTACGAGAGGCTTCGACCTGACGTCGCATCCCTTTGCAGATCTAGACGGCAACGCTGGCAGTAGTACGGTGCTGTTCGAGAAGAAGGACGACAAGGAGATTGTCTTGTTCTGCGGACCCCCAGGCGCTGGGAAGAGCACATTCTACTGGAAGCATCTCAAGCCTCTTGGCTACGAACGCATTAACCAGGATATCCTCAAGAGCAGGGCCAAGTGTTTCAAGGCTGCGGCGGACTCGCTAGGAGAAGGTGACTCTGTGGTCATTGGCAAGCACCACACATATATACGTTCTATCGGCCATCTCCCCGGCTAACCGGTCTACTCAGACAACACGAACCCCGACCCGGACGGTCGCGCGGAATGGGTCTCGCTCGCCAAGAAGCACAATGTGCCCATACGGTGCGTGTGGTTCAAGACCCCTATCGAGCTGTGCGAGCACAACGACGTAGTTCGGGCTCTGAACAAACCAATGAACCCCGAGGCTCGGGCAGCCCTTCCGAAACTCGCATTCAATGCGTTTGCCTCGCGCTTCAAGGAGCCAAAGACAAGCGA
Source organism: Arthrinium puccinioides (assembly GCA_022414665.1). NCBI lineage: Eukaryota > Fungi > Ascomycota > Sordariomycetes > Amphisphaeriales > Apiosporaceae > Arthrinium > Arthrinium puccinioides. The sequence continues at coordinate 3,095,804 of JAIUNF010000005.1, forward strand.
GGGTTTTGAACATGTCATCCAGGTCGAGTTCGAGTTTCGTGGTACCAAGGAGGAGTATGCGATCTGGGGTCGGTATTGGAATTGAGAATCAGCGATGGAGCCGACATATACTCTTACCAGGACCTGATGGGTTAGTGCCATAGAGACAAGACACAACTTGATGTGATGAGCCATGAATAGAGGCAGATATTGATTTACTTCCCAGTTGGTATTAGACACCATCTCGGGCTCTACCATAGATACATTTTCCAAGCAAGAGGGGAAGCGCCGACGTTTGGGACGTCGGCGTGGTATCATTTGCAGCATGGCTTGTCGCGTTGAAGCAATGCCGTCCGTCTTTTAAAAAGCAAACCAGACGCCGTACTAAACAATGAATGGCCACGAAATTTCCACCCACCCACAAAGGGATCTCCGAATGACAAGGCCGGGCAGGGTACTGTTGGCGCCGTCTCATACAATACGCATGCCATCGTCTGTCGGCATTGCGTCCCCTTTCCCCTCTCAGCATTGTGCTCTCCGACATCAACACATTTCCGCTAGTAGCTTCGATTAACTTGGTTCGTAGTAGTAGTGGTGGTAAGCAGCAGTTCCCTGATCGGGTTCCACATTGGTCTGAAAGGTGCAATGCAATTTTCGCGCCCCTCAGGTGAAGAGAGCAGCGCCGCCGCTCTCGACTGCCTCAATCTCGGCCAGGTCGATGGGCGCGCGGCGGAAGCGCGCAGGCAGCTCGCTGCGGTCGAAGAATTGTCCCTTTGGGGGAGCAACAGGTCCGAGACGTGCGCCGGACTGGGCACCAATTGTCTTGCCCAGAGGACCGTGCTGCTGGGCGCCGTCGCGGTACGAGCTGAAGGAGGTGTGGCTGTTACCGCCGGACTTGCCAAAGTCGGCGGGCAAGGAACCCGAGGGTGAGGCCGGGTGCGGTTGAGGAGTGTGGTCGACGTTTGCTGGGCGGGGAGTGGTTAGCAACAGCAGGAGTTGATCGCGCAGTCACGACGATGAGCGGTTTAAGTTGTACGACTCACAAGGGATGGAGTGACGGGTGCCGACGAATCTGATCAACGGGGTTCGCTCGGCAGCATGTGCTGCTTGGCGCAGAACTCGAGTGGCATACATTGTGTGGTTGTGGAGGTGTATAAGTGATAAGTGATGGATGGTGGTGGTAATGGTTTTAGCGATGTCTCTCGAGAGTCAACTAGCAGTATCGACCGAGAGAGAGTTGGTAGTTACTCTGCTCTGCTTTGCCGAACCGACCGTTTTTCTGCGGGTCTCTTTTCCAAGCTGACCCGACGGATGGATGATGGATGGCTTGCGGGAATGCTGGGGCCGCTGGAAGCTCGGACTTTTAGCAATTGCGTAACGGAGCTTAGGTTATGACGAGGGCTGAGAGCAGAACAGCAGATTTGAAAGTAAGAGGCAGTTAGTCCACGGTTGCAAAGAGAAAAAGAGGAATCGGATGTGTGATGGAACAGGCGAAGCGAAAGAATGAGGATAAGATGGATGCCTCGGACTTGAATGTCTGATGATGGCGGGACTTGAATTATTAATGGTGGGCGATGTGCGATGGCGGCATCGGGTCCAGCGCGTTGGCGGCGCATGCAGACGTGGGGTTACTTTAGGCAGGTACATGGATGTTGCAGTCGACTGCACTGCAGGTAGCTGCGGTCCTCGGACTTGCTTTTTCGGCTCCAAGTTCCCCCCATGGTACGATTGCGACGCGAGTTTCCGGAGTAACTACGGAGCACCAAGCTGGCTGATACATTTTTGCCCCCCCCACCCCCCCATCCCTCCCTCCCCCCTTCGTTTTCCATAGTAACATGTGAGCTTGGGGAAGGATACGCGCGACTTGCCGAGAACCTACTCAAGTTCATCAAAAGTTCCCAGGTTATGTCCTTGTACATGATCACATGCGCCCAAGTTGCGAAGCGGGGTATTAATACAACATGTTAACAGTCACATGCAGGCAGCCTTGCCTTACGGTGCCCGACGCAGAAATAAGGTGCTAGTGTACTCCGTACGGACGGAGTAGTTAGTTAGTGTACCTAGTAGTTACTTCTTAGTGCTAGCTAAGCATACTTTCTGGTGGCTCCTGCATGGGAGGGGCACTCATGAACAACCTCTTTCCCGCTCGCTTAACGTCATGAGCTGAAGTCAACTTCATCCCGCGCAGATTCTAGTTTTTTCTCTTCGGACTCGGCTTGGCCGCGACAACCCCCCAGCACACACACACATCCACATATGCGCAGTAACTTACTTCGTACTTAGTTGCATGCGAGAGAGGCTTGGCTCCACCCCGAAACTCTGACACCATGAATTGAAAAAAAAAACTTGAACCTCAATAGGGCTTCTGTTGGCATAACCATCGTACCATGGGGATGTCGGGTTCAACCGAGGCCTGCAACAAAATCGCGGAGTCGTCCGTCGGTCGTTGCAGGGTATCCCCTACTCATACGTTTTTTCGAGGGGGATTTTGACATACCACCCATCGTACGAGACGCTCTCCTACGTACGACTCACCCACTGCAACATCGGGGGTAGTTACGGAGTATACTGTGTCAGTACTTCGTAACATCTCTGCTACCAAGGGACACCTAGCTAGTCAAGGGCTACTGCAGCCTAATACGCTGCCAGAATAGCCTTTCTGTAGCGGCTCCACCCAAGTAAGATAAGCTATCAGAGATACCCAGTCGTCTGTGAATACGGAGTACGGATACAGGGTAGGTAATTCAGACAACAGACCCAGCAACCCGAGACACACCACTATAGGATGCTAGCCTAACTACTATTTGAGAGGCACTTGAGGCAGTCAGGATAGACGTACCAGAAGAGCAGGTAGTCTATATGGTACTAAGGGCACCCTCCCTCGTCCATGATAGAACCGAGCAACGGCCGTCTCAGCCACTCCATCAGCTCACCCAATGTGCTGCACTCGAGAAAGACGGACGCCTTGACGTCGATGCCCAGCGCGGCATGCACCTTCTCTGACAGCACGCGACATCAACGAATCCACCCAAATTTCGGCGAACGCCGCCTCAGCCGCCAGATCTTCGAGGTTTATGCCTGTTTCTCGGGCGATTAGCGAGAGGCAGGCAGAGATCCGAGTGTCCGAGCTTCTGTCTGGGGAAGAAGATTGTTGAGTGTTGCTGCCGAGGACCAAGGATGGCGAAGAACCATGAACTGAAGTCGCATGGACCTGGTTGATGCTGGCTTAGGGAGTGGACATGGACGGGGAGGAGGCAGCGTAACCTGCGTCGACCGTGGACTATCTCGGAAGCAAGGCAGATGGTTTGTAGGAAGGGACATCTGCCAGATCACTACTAGTTACACTCATCCCCTCGACTCTTTCCGGCAGACCTCGTCGGAAAAATGACTTCCATCAACTTCCTCGGCACTACATCTTCAGCTCTTGTGGAGGCTGATGGCTTGGTTAAACATCTGTAGAATCCCATCGTAAAGCATAGCTCTTTCATCCTGCGAGCCTACAGTTCCAGTCCACAGTGTTCCGTTGTCTACTCGGATCGGAAATAGTAGTTGGCGAAAGCTCCCAGCCAGCGGCTGTAGAGCCCGGTATTCCGAGGCAAACTCCAACAGGATAGACTAGAACCCGTCTAGTGCCATGTCGACCATCTTGCGTCCCGCCATTTCTTTGTAGCTCCCACTCCGCCACCTCTGAAGCCTGCTACCTTCCGGCGGGCACTCTGACCCGTCCCAGATGACGGCCCATAGCAGGACGTACAGGAATGACTCTAGGTCATGCCTGTACGTGCGAGGCCGACCTTCGAGAGCACCGATGGCCATGAAGGGAGGCGTACCGGTGATGGAGATGCCACCAGGGTTCCGGGGTCCCACGTCCAAGATCATCGCGACGTCCAGATCTATCAAGACGCCCTTTGGTGCTTCTGAGTCGAGGCACTCACTGATGATGATGTTTCCCGGTGCAATATCCTGGTGAAGGATGCCGCCATCCTCGTACAGAGATCGATGACTCTTCACCGCGTCTCGGAGGACTTGAAGAAGCTCGAGCACAGACTCATACGCGTGGAGGGGCCGACCACATGGCAATGTGACTATGCAAACCATGGTGCGGACTCTAAAAGTCTTGTCTGTTTCGACCGCATGCGAATTGATACCCCTGCCATCTGGGACGCTCATATCAGGACCATCTTTGGGTGGGAAGCGTCGATTTGGACGGTGTCGGAGGCCCGATCTCAAGTCTGCCGTATCGATTATCTCGTTGAAGTAGTCCAGTGAGAGTAGGCCCCAAACCTTTCGCTTCTTCGCATGCCGAAGCACTTGCTCCTCTGCGATGTCGTCTCTCAGTCGCCATTTGAACTTGACGACATAATCCCATCGATCTGAATCTGGCAGCCTGGCTCTGAAGCATGTCGTGGCCTTGCTGACCAAGTCTTCGTGGGTGGAAAGAGGGCGGTCTGCGAGGCGTAGCGTTGGGCTTGTCAGTGTAACGCAGCCGTCTTCCTTCAACGTGATGAATGGGCCTATCCCGTCATGCCTGATAATATCACTGAGCCCAAGCTCTGCATTCGTCATTGACGAGTACTTGAAAATCACTGTGATGAATCTCCGAAAGTCTTCGTGTATGTTGAACACACTGCAACTATATAGCCCGCAACGGTCGAAAACGAAAAGCTCCGCTGTATTGCCGCGGAGGTGAAAGCCGTGTAGATACAGTCGCGTAGGCCGGGCCGTGAACAGGGCAGAAGCTTTGGCGCACAGGTTGAGTAGGCCATCTTTGTAGGAGATGCCTTGACCGGGGCAGAACTCGCCTATGACCTGAGCAGCTGCTTCGTCTGGCTCTGTGCAAGTACCGCTGTCGTTGAAGACTAGAGCGACGTGCGCGCTGAGGTCCGTCTCATGCCTATTATCAGCATGACACGATATCCTCCACGACCCTCGCGTTTCCGTGTAGTCCTCTACAGCAAGAGCTGATAGCCAGCGACAGAACCCCTCAACTGAAGTGGTAGCACCCTCGAGAGGATGGTGGGCGCAAATCTCCCTCGCTGTCTTCTGAAACGCGTCGTCCGCGGCTGTATCGCCAAAGTGTTTCGAGAAGAATCCATCGAGTGGCCCAGTGATGAAGCCATCGATGTTCTCAGAGACTTCGCCAATGTGGTTATCAGATACGCTGCTAACAGATAAAACCTGAGTACTTGACTGGCGGGGCATTTCGTGTTCAGGCAGGACATTTCAAAAGAGTGTGACGAGCGGGATCAGACCGGATGGACTGAGATTGAATTGCATGGGAAATGCGGGACCGTGTTGTTCCCGGATGACATGCCCCAGCCCGAGGTAGTTAACTAGACAGTTCCAAAGTTGGTGATGAAGGATCCAACTAGTCACAACTTACACGGCGACGACGGAGTGAGTGGCTCAGAGTTGGGGAGAACAAGCGGGGCCAAACAAACTGCAAGCATAAGACCTAGTGCTGCCCGGCCGCCTGTCCTGGATCCACACTACCTCTACCTGTTCCTTACCCTCGACCAACTTTAACTTTCTTTCGACTCTTACTCTCTACTCTTTCAAGAATCATCATCATCATCATCATCATCATCATCATCATCATCCCGGGTGTTCAGCGCACGCGTTCTTATTTGGCCTACTGCGTTGTTGAATCTACATCTCAGGCCAGTCATTCCTTCTTTACAGAGTCTGCCGTGTCCGCTATCGTCTGCACGGGATCCATACCTTCGACTTTGCCGTGCAATAGCGCGTCCATGTCCAACTGCGGCCCTGTGTAGTTCTTGCGTCCATCAAAGATCCAAGTGACACCAGCGATGAGCAACATGACACCAAAGGCGGCGATGCAGTAATTCATGTTGTCGGGCGTGACGGGCAGCTCGGGCGGGAAGACGAATAGAACCGTCGTGAGTAATGTCCAGGCAATACCAACCTATCACCAATGTTAGTGTCTGTCTGCGTTGGCTCAGCGGTAATCAAGGGATTGTGCGTACCAGATTCATGATCCATCCAAGCGGCTCCGGGAGCTTGAAAGCCCTCGTGGACGGCAGCATCTTGCGACCTCTGAGAACATTGATGGTAGGAGGAATGGCGTAAGTGATTCCCAGCGCCACCACCGAGGCAGCCGTTATGGCATTGAAGGTGCTGGAAGACCCGAGAAAGATGCACCCGAATATGACGACCCACCCTGCCGTCCAAAGTAAAGCGTTCAAGGGCACGTTGAGTGTGGGGTGGACCTGAGCCAGGATATGACTGAACGGTAGTCCATGGTCACGGGCAAAAGCATAGCTCATCCTGCTGCTCGTGGCCATCAAGCTGACGCTGGTGAAGACCATGCAAAACAGCGGGAACATCAAAAGACAAGTACTGCCGGCCTTGCTTCGGGTTGCTTGCATAAATATCTCCAGTAGGGGTCCGGCAGCCGAGTCGATAACGGCATCGACGTTGTTGATGGTGAACAGGAGGCAGCTGAGGAAGATGAAGCCGGAAAACATGCCGATGCCGATGCAGTACAGCATGATGCGCGGCCCTTCTATGTGAGGGTTGGGAATTTCTTCAATCATGTGGGCCACACCGTCAAAGCCGGTAAGGGCAAAGGCACCCTGCAGGAGCCCAAGAAGCCAAGAGAAGCCATCCGGCCAGCCAACTTCGTTGATGAACTCGCCGTACACAAACGTGGCCGGCTGGAAGTTGGGCGCAGCGCAAGCGAGTACAGTGATGCTGATGATGACGAACCCAGCGACGGACCAGAAGAAGGCAACTTTGGTGAACATGGGCAGGATCCGGGTTCCGAACGCGTTGATGACGAGCGCAATGACGGCGAAGGCAATGTATATCAGGAACTGATGCCAGGATGCCTCTTCGTAGTCCGGGTGCATCAGGGTGATGATGTTCAAGATGAAGGTGCTCCCCAGAAGACCACCGGTAGCAGTCAGAGCAACCCATCCCGACACGTTGATCCAGCCAGTCGCATAGCTGATGCCTCGGGACCACCCCTTCCAGGAGACGATGGCGGCCCAGTGATATTGCCCGCCGGCCGTGGGATAGGCCGAGAGGAACTCGGCAAGCGATGCGGCTAGACACAAGTTGCAGACGCCGGCGACCATCAGGCCCCAGATGACCGAACTCGGGCCCCCGGAAGGAAGTGCCAGTGTGATGGAGGCTGCCAGCGCGGTCCAGGTGTTGAGGATGGCAAAGGCCAGACCGAGCATGGAGATCATGGAGAAGTTGCGTTTCAACTCCTGCTTGTGGCCCATCTGCTCCAAAACGACGGCATCGTCGCCGCTGCTGACGACGATGCCATCGCGTTGCTGGGTATGGTTTCCCTCTTCCATGGCACGCGTGCCTGGTGGGGACGAAAACAGACGCTGCGATTCGATGACAGCCCCTGGGAGAAGGGAGGGACTACTCACTACTCCGTGTACTGTGTATGTACCGGTATATTATATAGTAGCAACGTTATATACTATGCCAGGGCCGGAACGGAAAGCGACACACGTCCAAAGAGGGACAGGGCAATCCGAGAGCAAAGGTCGGCCACAAACGACTCGACAACAAAACCAGTTGTACGGTTCATGTCGCCTTCTTCCTCGACGGGGCCCGAACCTTTTTAACGTTTATTTGCCTCTTTCCACCAACTAGCCGTTCCACCTGGACCCCTGCAGGATATATGGGACGATGCGGAAGAGACGGGCTTAGGAGAGCTTGATTGTGCTTGGCAGCGGTACATGTGTGGGGTGCTGCGTCATCCCTGCAGATCGGCCTAATCCGCGGTCATGCTTTCCCCGCATAGGGGTAGATAAGCGTGATTGATGTCTGTGACTGATGAGAAATCGCATCGCACCCATGCATATCCGTACGTAGTACTCCGTATCCGTAGTTACATGGTCGGGGACCGATTGATTCCCATTTCCCATGCCCATGCCCATGCCCATGACTCGGGCTTTTGCCAGATAACACCTCGAGGACGGGCACAGTTAATTACTCGGGAACTTCACTCGGGTTCGTATGCATGGTCTGATAAGCAGACGACGTTTATCGCGTTTGTGTGTCGTTTGCTTTACACAGTAACTAGTTAAGTTACTCCGTACTGTAATTACTATGTACAACTGTCGCCGGGGCTGTTCCCCTTGTGGTTGTTCAGCCACAGTGTGGCTGAGCCGTCTGTGGCGCATACCGAGTAGGGTCCACCTCCTCGCCAGCTCGTTATCTCCCAACGAACCCAACCTACTTGGTACACAGTAACTAGTTAGAGAGTATTTAGGGGCCTGTCGGCTCCCTTCCCTACGTAGTATATATCTATCTAGAACCTTCACTTGGACAGTAAGCTCGCTTACACAGTACTTCACCTATATCCACAGCCTCTGCATTGCGATACGACGTCAATCGCGTTTGTGTGTCGTCTGCCGAGTGCTCTACGCGACAAAGTACATTTCTCTAGTGTCTCGCTCTCCTCGCGCCAGACTAAATAGTTCATACTACTCCGTGCTACTACCAACAGAGTAAAACCAGCGACTCGCGCCAGACTACCGATCGGCCCACGCACAACCAGATAGGTCGAATGGGGACTGAAAAGAGCCGAAACAGCATGGATCTCTCGGGCTTCATCAAACGCCTGAAACTCTCCGAGGGCTACGTCGCGCCGACCAGACTCGAGTTCGAGGACCTCACGGCGACTCCGCTCAAGCGAGAACACGTCGACGAAGACTTGGCGGCCGTCAACTGCAGCCTAGACGTCATCCGTCAGACTCGCGGCGGCTCTTGGCCCGAGGAGGAGTTGACGCAAGAGTTCAACTCTCTGGACCTCGCTTGGCACGAGCGAGAGTTTCGGGACGCTAACAGTTTTGCTTACGTCGTCCATGACACCAACGGAGCGTACATTGGCTGCTTCTACCTGTACGCGATGGGTGTCAGGACGACCCTGACCGCCGAACTCATGGCTCACGATGTCGACGCTAGCTGGTGGGTATCGAGCCATGCTTATCAGCGGGGCTATTACGAAAAGCTACATCGAGGCCTGGTGGGATGGCTGGACCGCGAATTCCCATTTGAGAACCCATTTCTTTCGAACAAGGAAATTCCGGAATAGGGAGGTCAAAGCGGTATCTCGAGGCAATACTGGGTACGGCAGCCAGTAAGCAAGGCCAGTGCGGCTGACCCGGGCTATGCAGAATCCGGCATGTCCATCCGAGCACAGGGCTGATTACCACGGGTGCTGACAACTACGTTAGCCCTGAGGGGGTGGGGGTGGGGGCGAGAAGGGGCGGATAATTTGGAGAGACCCGCGCTTGCAATGATTGACGATTGAGACGGGTAACGAGTATGTGTCGAGACTTTTGGAGACGGCTATTGGTTAGCGCAGCATATCGGCCATACAGTACGGACTAACTAACAGTAGTTATCCCACAGTATCGTAGTAAGTAACTTACGTAGTAGAGCTGTATTGGACCCAATATAACAAAGGTTAGATAGATCTCGGAGAAATCTTTTATCCCACCCGTCACGTAGAGGTACGGATAACAACATGTAATTTCACATTGTCCTCCTTCACCAACAAGGTTTTTTCACGCTCTATAGGTAGAACGTTACCGTTGGATGGTCGCACGGACGAGCATGCTAACCAGACCGTCATCGTTTCCGACAAGAACCGACTACAGGATGTACGGGAACATGACATGTGCAAGCTGAGATGAGCTGCAAGCATTGGAGTGGTCTTTGTACGGAAGCGTGTAACTACCATGTGCACGCACGCTGAGATCTCCCTGCGTTACCCAAAAGATAGCCCATCGAACAAGCAGCGGCGAGACTTGTTCTGTTACTAGGCTGTAGCCTGTCAGTTGGCATATTCATGCCGAATGCGCCGAACAAAGCTACTCGCACAAAGGCTAAACACCGCCAATCACCATGATCTTCTTCATTCATGCCCTTCCAAGCATATCGGGCGAAGGGCAGAGAAGTTGCGTGGGAAGCAAGTAAGTGACTCGGTCGGTATGGCTGATCAATGACCAAGTTTACAATTGAAAAGGAACACGGAAGCAAATCATCTCCAATCACGATTCCATCATCCGATGTGTTCGTCTGCTTACGAAGTAGCTTGTCACCTGCTGTTGTGGCTGTAACTTGTTGACAGCTCGCAAAGAGAGGATTCACGGCGAACTATGTATGCATACATGCATACAAGTCCAACCATTGTTGACCTTGCAGACAGACTTCTCCATTGGCATGCAATCCCAACCAAGTCCAAATGAAGTCTTGTTTCACGTGAAGGTTCTTTGCTATTTTAGATTGTCCCGGCAATGGTTGCTGTTGCTGTTGGGACGCTTGTCACGACTGCGAGGCCCAAAGAGCCCCTCCAAAATAAGGTAGGTGATGGCCACTGCCTGCATTCCGAACAACAGCGTCCTTCTTCACCTTTATCACCTGCATCACCCACAACATCCACCACCAAAACACCAAACACCAACCCAGCCACCGTAAAAGATGGCGCCTCACACGCCCACGCTTGTGAGCGCAGTCGACGAGTCTGGCGCTGTTGTTTGCGTCTACACCGTCGCCAATGACACTTGGGCAGCCGTTGTCCCCAAGAAATCTACGCGCGGCTACGCAAAGGCGCTGCTAGATGTCTTCCTGCCCGCCGGCTACCCACACACAGTCACGCCTGACTACACGCCCTACCAGATCTATGTGAGATATGTTTTTTTTCTTTTCTTTTCTTTCTCTCTTTCTCTTCCCCATTGCATCCTCTCGCCCCATTCGGATGGCAAGACTGACCTGGAAAACAGGACTCCCTCCAAGCGTTTTCTAGTTCGATCGCTGGACTCCTCTCCAACCGTGCCGTCCTGCAGGGAATGGGCGTCGGCAACTCGACCTCGTCGGCCACGGGCGCGGTCCTCCTGTCGGTCCTGCAGGAGTCTACCGGCCGGCTGGCGACCATCATGTTTGCGCACCGCTTCGGCCAGGCCATCGAGCCCGAGTGCAAGTTCTACCGCTTCGCGGCCGACATCTTCAACGACACGGCCCTGTTCCTGAACGTCCTGACCCCTGCCCTGCCCACCTACCCCAAGATCCTGACCCTCTGCGCCGCCGGCATCCTGCGATCCCTCTGCGGCGTGTCTGCCGGCGCCGCCAAGGCGAGCCTCAGCGCGCACTTTGCCAAGAACGGCAACCTGGCCGAGCTCAACGCCAAGGACGGCAGCCAGGAGACCGTCATCACGCTCGTGGGCATGCTCGTGGGCAGCCTCTTTGTGCAGGTGGTCGAGGGCCGGACCGCCGTCTGGGCCTGGATGGTCGCGCTCGTGTGCGTCCACCTGTGGACCAACTACCGCGCCGTCCGCGCCGTGCAGATCCGCACCGTCAACCGCCAGCGCGCCGCCATCCTCGCCGCCGCCTACCGGCACAGCGGCCGCGTCCTGCGTCCCGACCAGGTCGCGCGCGACGAGAAGATCCTGTCGTGGCGCCCGCCCCCCGTCTCCTTCAGCCGCACCTTTCCGCGCTCCCACCAGATCCGGCCCGCCGACCTGCAACGCTTCGCCGACGTCGCCTTTGTCATCACTACCTCCGCGGCCGGGGTCAAGACCATCTTCCTCAAGGACGGCGCTACGCCCCGGGACGCCGTCGAGGCCTACCTCGACGCCCTCGCAGGTCGCGACGTCTTTGGCGTGGACTTCTGGAAGGCCCTGTCGAGCGCGGGCTGGGACCTCGAGACGGGCGCGATGGAGACGGGTCCCGCCATCCGCATCGTTGTGCAGTGAGCGTCGAGGGGAGAGAGGGCATGTACCGCTGCTCGATTGCTGGAATGGTCCACGTGGCGAGAGGGAATAACTATGTATTTGTACCTTTGATACCCTGGCGTCGATGACGCCTGTCGATGCATCATGAATTCACGAATGAACGTTTTTCCAGCTGACCCGACCAAACGTGCATCGCTATGACTTATAACCCCTGGTTTCTGCTGCTGTGTAGGGTCTGAGTGGTTGATACTTATCTATCTATACAGACATGTGCTAGCAATACGGACAGCGCCACTCCGTGACAAAGGGTGTATATATATCTACATCTATAGATATACATCTGTGTCCGCTCACGAGTAATGCACGTGCTACTCGTACATGTCGTCACCTTGCCTACAAGACGCCCAGGCTCCTGAGCGCCCTCATCTTGACGCCGTCCCAGCTGTTGAGCTTTGGCCGCACGTCGATATAAAAGGACGGCTTGCCGTCGCCAGCGGCGCGACCGGCGTAAAAGTCAATCACGTACTCAATCTCCTTTCCGCACCTGTCGACGACCCAGTCGTGGCGGTCAAACGGTGCCGTGTAGCCCAGCATGGTCATGACCCGCGCCTTGGGCGACAGCTTCGTGCTCAGGCCCGAGAAGGAGTGTAACCGCGGTCCGCCGCAGCTGTGTCGCAGGTCTGTCAGCACTCTGTTTTGCTACCTTTGGTTCGATGCCAAAAGGTATTGTTGTTGTTGTTGTTGTTGTTGCTCTTGGCGTTGTTGGTGTTGTAGTTGTAGGATAGGAGCAGAAACTCACCTGGTCCCCTCGATCCAGGGCCCCTCCCACTTTTTGATCTCGGTCCAGGCCCGCTCGTTGACGGCGTTGTGGATAGGCACCACGGTACGCATGTCGGTCGACTGGGGGTCGTGACCCTTGCGCTTCATGGCGTCAAAGAACATCTTCTCCGAGGGGTAGATCCAGTTCCCCGACTTGGCATCGGCGCCTGTCTCTTGCTCCTGGTTCGCCGGCCTGCTCGAGGCGTCGCCGGGGGTCGAGGCGCGCGGGATGGTGGAGATGACGCGGTTGACATCGAGGCCGGCGTTTGTGGCTTGCGCTGGTGCTGATGGGGCGGATGGTCGTGCGGCAGACGAGAAGGGAACCCATGATCGGAGGGTCGAGGTCCAAGATGATGGCAGCGGGCCGGGTTGTTGCTGTGGGCTTTGCGTCGGTGGTAGCGGTGCTGCTGCCGGCTGCGCAGTATCCGTGGTCGATGGCGGCGAGGTGGCAGCAGCAGAAGCAGCAGCAGCACGCGCCTGTTGCAACCAGGCTTCCCGCGAAGTGTGGTCTACGGGACAGCTCTCGTCTGCCCTTGTAATCGACGGGTGGTCTGGCGGCAGGGCTCGGGCCTCTGACGACTGTGTTTGCGACTGCGACTGCGACTGCGACTGCGACTGCGATTGCGACCCGGCACCTGCTGCACGTGCTTGTTGCAACCAAGCCTCGCGGCTTTTGTGGTCGACGGGACACGCTTCCGAGGCGGCTGCTTGGGGTGCTGTCGCCGTGGTGTTGTCGGACATTCTCGGGGAGGCCTTGCGGTGCAGGAAGATCTGGTCTATGAGGTCTTGCAGCATGATGGAAACATGTTCTTTGAACGAGCGATGCGGGATGGGTGTTTTGCGATGGATCGTGCCTCGGGAGGAACCGTGTCGCGACTACAGAGTACAGAGTACAGTACACAGTATTGCGTAGGGGAGAAACTGGGAGACTTTTTTATGGAGACTAGCAAGGACGGTTTGCGGCTTCTTCCGCCGGCCGCCGTGGGTTAGGGAGTTGGGCGAATGCCCGTGGTGGTCGGCACCTCGGCTTGTTGATGTCTTTTTCCAATGCAGAAGCCTTCTCTGCCATAGTAAGCATGCTGTTCTCACCCATGACCCAGACTCTCCAGATGTATCCCCAATTGAACCCTCCTCTACTTTTTTTCCGCAATTCGTGCCAGTTTTCCTTGCCATAGGCCCCGACGTGATACTGAATTCGGAGCTGGTTGTAAGTTGTAATTTGTATCAGAGCCAGCATTCGAGATGTGCTCCTTGTTAGCTCAAAGGCTATATATAGTGAAGTTAGTTATACGCTAACGCACTTCCGTGCTGAATGATGAATCTATGCGCTTGAAACAGGCTTCCCATCCTCGGAAACCAAAAAGGCATCCGTCTTCTGCGGACCCTCTCCAACACCAGTCATGATGACGCGGCTGACACCACCCTTGATCGAGTCGGCTACAGCCTCGTCCAGTTGCACAGCCGACTTGGACCCCTTTGCGCCATCCTTCCACCCGTCCAGGTTTGCCAACAAGGGGTAAAACGTGCCAAGCACCGTCGCGCTGTTCTCCTCGAGGTAGTAGATGACGGCGTTCGGGCCTGCATCGAACGTGTAGGCAGCAATGGTCTTGCCGGCCGCGGCATTGACGGCCTCGACCGCCCGCACAGCGGCCCGCGAGACATCGTTCATGTAGAAGATGGGCGGGTACGTGTCGGCGCAGGTGGCGTGGAACGAGTTGGAGTCGCGCATGGTGACCTCGGCGAACTGGGCAAAGTCGCGCGCCTTGACGGCAGCCTCCATGGTAGCCATGTTGGCCGGTACGACGTCGGCGATGCGCTGCTGGAACAGGCCCGAGGTCGCCACCGTCTGCTGCATGCCGCTCGTGGAGCTCACGCCCTTCTTGGCGGCCGAGACCACGAGGATGAGCGCGCGCATGGTGGGCCAGTGCGACGCCGGGGCGACCTCGACGGCCTTGGAGTCCAGCCCGTCGGCCTGCGAGCCCATCTGCCAGGCGACGTAGCCGCCGAAGAGACTGCGACACGCCGACCCGCTGCCCTGGCGCGCGATGAGGGAGAGCTCGGTGGGCGAGGCGGGCAGCTCGTACAGGTCGGCAATGGCGCGCACGAGGGCGGCAAAGCCGGCGGCGGACGATGCGAGACCGGCGGCGGTGGGGAAGTTGTTCTCGGACACGAGGAGGAGGGACATGGTGGAGAGCTTGGGCAGCGATGCATCTTGCGACTCGAGGGCCTCGCGGCGGGTGCGCAGTTCGCGGAGACAGGCCTGGGTTCGTGCACCGGTGAGGTCGGAGGGGGCGCCGTTGAGAAGGAGGACGTCTCCCTGGAAGGAGGGGGAGCACGAGGCCGTGGTGAGGGTGCGCAGGTCGGCCTGCGAGAGCGTCACGGATAGCGACGAGTTGGTCGGGAGGTTCAGCTTCGCGTCTCGCTTGCCCCAGTACTTGACCACGGCAATGTTGACGGGCGCCGTGGTGCTGGCTCGGTATACTTTGGTGTCGGCCATTGCAAAGGTGGCGGAACCGGGGACGATGGGAGGAAAAGGGGCTCGGTAAGGTGTCTGGGTTGCGGATAGTGTATAGTGTATAGTGTATAGTGTGTGTAGGACCGCAAGTCAACAATCACGATGCTCGGGTTGGGAGGGGAGCGGTCAAATAATATATTGGCGGGGTTGGTGGGGTAACTTAGATCCAGGGTCTTCGTACCAACACAGTAGTTAACGTACTCCGTAACGTTATCCTTTAGTTAGGTCTCGGGGTTCGACCAACTAGTCAGTCGCAGCTGCAGGCCGTCAGGTAGCTAGCTTCTGCAAGCCAAGTACTTTAGATTGCCTGTCTTGTCCACGTTTGCGCACAATACATTAGACGGCAAGATAAGTCAAGTGCATGTATCATGTGGATATATGTACGGGTATCGCTGCCAATCCGAGGCTTTGAGTGTAAATCCCATCACCAACGTTGACCCCTCCCCCTTTCTCGCTCCGCCAAGCTGGCAACAAATCGCCGAATACTTACTTATACAGAGTTTTGTGTAAGTTAACTATGGTCCATGAGGAATCAATCCACCGAGATCCATCCAGCTCTCCCGTCTTATCTCCGTCGCTTCCCAGTCTCCCCCGAGATCCACCCGATACACCCTGTGCTGGCTGTGGTGTGCCACCCGCAACGCCCAGCTCATCGGAGAAGCAACAACGCTCTCCCTCCTTTGCTCCCAGCACGTGGGGGAAGCCTCAGAGGCGCCTGGCTCGTGAGTCTGCTGATCACTGCCGTGCTCATCCCGTCCTCGTCGGTGAGTCGCGGGGGCACGGGTGCGGAGTTCTCATCCCGCTTGGCCCTGCGGTCGAGGATCTGCTGCCGCGACTGTCGCGACTGTCGCGAGGGTAGGTTGTTGTTGGTGATGTCTCGGAGAGCATGACAGTCGAACTGCATCATCGTCGAGTGCAACTTCCACCAGATCCGGCCGCACTCGACCTCGAACGATCCCCTGCCTTCTCTTGGGAAGATGCGGCCCCTGCCCAACGTGTAGCCGAGATCGAAGCGGAAACGGCCATGGTCGTATCCCAACACGCGTTTGGCGGCCATGTGGAAGTTGTGGAATTGGACGACTTGGTTCATCAGTTGCTGGTCGTGCTCCACTTTGAACATCTCAAGGCACATGAACTCGAGGACGGAGCCGTTGGGTCCAAGGAGCTTGTTATTGCTCCGATCCATGTCGAGGGTGACGACATCCTTGAAATGTTCCAAGAAGTCGCCCGAGCCTTGCAGGTTGACTGATCGGTACGCCTTTTTTCTTTCGAACTCGTCTGCCTCTGGGGAAGGCCAGGTCGTGCCTCGGCGTCGCTCCTGCAGCGGCGTCGAGAGGCTGCGGGCGATGAGAGACGCGACAGATGATGAATCAGACGCGGCCTTCTCTTCCGGGCCGCCGAACAGCATCCCGGCTGATTCGTGGTGAAGAAAGGGGCAGTTGACACCTCTTCTCCTGCGTGCTGCCAAGCGGACGGGGCGGTGGAGCTCCCAGTCGTCGCGGGTAGACACGCCGTAGGACAGTCTGTTGTGTCCCAGCCGGGTGACTGCGGCGGTGGGCGAGTAGAAGCGCTCTTCGGACTGTCCCCGTGGCGCAACAAACTCTGTCTTGGGCCTCTCGAAGAATTCTTTCTCCGCGGCATACCTCATCCACAGGGGAATGCCGACATCGCCATGGGGGTTGTTGGCCAAGTTGAAGGAGAAATCCCTGCCGCCGTCGTCGAGAAGGGCGTAGTGTTCAAACGTACCAAGTCGATAGAGGGTCTTCTTCATGTGCTCGGGGAGAGAGTTCTCTTGGAGTGCATGGCAAAAGGCTCTGTACCGTGTCGTCGAGCATGTGTTGAAGAGGTCCAGGGCGCAAGGTCCGATGAACTCGACGAGGAGATTGCCGATCTCCTCGCGTTGTGTTTCAAAATCCTCAAAGAACTCGGCCACGGTCAAGTTGTCACAGCTGATGATCTTGTAGAAGTCGTCAAAGTGCACGTTGATGAAGTCAAGGGTGTCCGCCAGAACTTGACGTGGTAGCCTGGACATGTTGTCGGCTGGTCTGTTAAAGTAGCTTGAAGGTTGTGTAGGTAGAGAGTCTCCTTGTGTCGAGTCTCTTGACGCCTGTGTTTGGTTGTTCGGTATAGAGCTGAAGAAAAGAGAGAGATATCTGTACTGCACTTGGCGGGTCTCAAGATATGGTGTTTGGTATGGGAAGGAAAGATGAAGTTGTCTTCCAAGCAGGGAGAGAGCTCAGTATTTATATTGCCAGAGGATCGTATCGGAGATGCTACGACTGGTGATCCTACAAGTGGTTGAGGTTAAATGCAGGCTATAAGCCACATGCCGGGCTCGTGGGGACTCGGAGAACCCTTCGAGGCTATAAATATAGACATCAGCTAAAGGAGAAAGAAGATGGATCTTGTATCTTGTAATCGGTCATACATAGGGTCTGTAAAGACTGTGACCACTTTCTTGTGGTATTTCCAGTATGCCAGATGTACTTTTAGCATTTCATCGACAATCTGGTGGATCCCGCTATGGCAACTCCCCAGATTCAATGTATCGGAGATAGCAAGTGACTTGGTATAGTCACGACCCATTTCACAAGACGGGACGCAGTGGGGACGTAATGGGGAAGATGCGAGTTCTTTGTGAGATGAGCGAACATGTTGGGAGTCGGAGAAACCTCTGTCGGTAGACAAACTCACAGCAAAGCCATCGAAATCTGGGATCATCTAGACACGACACTATTCGAACATTGAATCGACTTTTGAGCACAACTTTTTCTATTTTCATGTATTATTAAAATCGAATTCTTCCGACATCCGAGCATTGTCATCATCAGCAGATCATTATTGTTCTTGCAATTATCGTGGCTTCGGCGTCATCATGTGACATCACCGGAAGCCGTCTGGGGGTACGAATGACCCCCCCCCTTAATAGCCCTGTCCCTCGTAGATCAGATAGTCACCGGTAGCCGTGTCAAGGGTCAAGTTTGTCTGCACAATCTGGCCACGCTGCAAGCTGCCACTCTCCACCGTACCCAGTGCGGCGGCAGCCCCTCCCGCCTCGGTGCGATGGAGGGCGTTCTCGCCAGCCAAAACGGTAAAGTTGGCAATCGATATCTCGTAGCCGGACCGGACGCGGTTGGTCGGGATGCCAAAGTACGAGGCGTTGATGGACTCGTAGTCGATCGACAACTCGTAGTATCCGCGGTAGTACAGGTCCTGCCATTGCAGCTCCCGGTTCGCGGCCGTCAGCAAGCCCGAGGCCATGTTGGCGGTCGCGAGCGAGATGTTTTGACCGTACGGGCACGGCGAGCTGACGGCAGACCCGGCGAACTCGACGCCGACAGAGCCAGCGCCTGTGGCTTGATCGTATTCATGCTCGTCGAGCCAGATGAGCTGCAAGAGGTCAGTACTCGCTCGTTCGCTCAAAGGACAGCAGCTGCACGTACGTCAGACACCCATGACGCGTGGGAGTCGCCGGCAAGGAAGACGGTGTTGTTGATCTTGTTCTCATAGAGAGTGGACAGGGTGCGGTTGCGGTTGGCCTGTTCCAACTGTTAGTCAAGCGTTCGTGGGGAAAGTAGCTACTCGTCCGCATACCTGATAGCCATCCCAGGCGTCACCGTTCAGAGGCGTGGCCTCGCCAAGCGCAAAGCTCTGGTTGACACGGCTGAAGATGATCTGGTTACCAATGATTCGCCAGGCGGCGCCGCGGGATGAGCTGGTCTTGAGCTGACGGTAGAACCAGCTCTCCTGGTGCGGACCCATGAGCGAGCGGCCTGTGTCCTGCGCAATGTCGGCAATGTACTCGGTGTTCCAGTACAGATCGGTGATGGATCTGTCATACTGGCGCGTGTCGAGCATCAGCAGATCAAACAGGTCGCCGAAGCTGAAGCTACGCCAGATGCGCAAGTTGTCGTCCATGTCCACCTGGCGGATAGGCATCCTGAAGACGGGTCAGTTCGTGTTTTCCCCTGGAGTGGGTGCAGAACACCCCCGAGGTTCTCGACGTACCACTCAAAATACGCACGCACGGCGTTCATCTTGCGTTGATCAACCGAGACGCCGCCGTCCTTGACGAATGAGTCTTCCGTGTTGTTCAGCTCGGCCGAGCCGTCACGCCACGTGTTGTCAGCAACCTCGTGGTCGTCCCAGACGGGAATCCAAGGAAAGTTCTGGTGGCTTGCACGCAGGTCGAGGTCGGTCCTGTAAGTAGCAAGACGCTTTCGGTAATCGTACAGGCTGAAAATCTGCTTGTTGGGGAGCGAGATGCGGTCCATGGAGTCACCCCAACCGTACTCGCCATTGGCATACTCGTAGATGTAGTCACCCAAGTGGATAACATAGTCAACACTGTCCTTTCGAACAGGGTTGCCGTATGCGTTGAAGAAACCAAAGGCTTGTCGTATCGTTAGTCTCGTCTTCGCTACTGGCGCCACTCCTTCCCTACTCACGAAAGTTGCTGCAAGAGTAGACGGCAAGCTTAATGGCAGATGCAACCTTGTCCGTCGCCGAGGGGATGGTCTTGGTACGGCCGACAGGCGATGTGTTGTTCGAGTTGCAGACGTTGAACCGGTAGTCTGGCAAGGCTGTTAGGATACCCAACTCACGTCTTGTCTCAGGGCTCACTCACAATAGGTTGTGAAGGACTTGAGCTTCTTCGCCTCGATCTTGACAGTCCAGTCGACGTCGGAACTGGTGTAAACAGTTCCAGAGTCCGCTACGTCGTTCAGCTCGTCCGAGGTGCCAATCTTCCACTCCACGCAGACCGGAGAGTCACTCTTGGAAGTGTATGCCTCATTGTCGTGATCGAACAAGGGCGCCACTCCGCTGACGGTCACGTTGCTCCTATCATTGTCGCTCCCGGTCGGGGCAACTCGTGTCCACAGGATGACAGAGTCGGGATAGGGGTCACCTGAGGCCACTCCGTGTGTGAAGTTGAGCTGTGCAGGGTCGTACGGCGGGTTCGGGGTGGTACGCCTCGCAACCTTGTGAATGGAGACACCGAGGGCAGGGTGATGGAGCGAGGGTGAGCCGTAGTTGACGTTGCCAGTGAAGGCAGCGAAGGCGGCGGCGGCGAAGGGAAGAACCTCGACTACACGAACCATGTTGACGGTCCGGCTGACTTGGACAGGAGAGCGCTGGTCTTGGAGGATGTCCGTAGGGCCGTACCTAGCGTTCGCCAAGGGGCTGCTGGCCGGCTCTTATAGCAGCCCCTCTCGGAGACTAGAGTCCTCAGTGAGTCAGTCTACCGGTACGGTATGAACTGCCACATGGGAAGCACTTCCCAATTCCGGCAGCTGGGAAAAATCGTGCACGTAATGATGGTTGAACGGTAAGTTGCCGGGGTGTAACTGGGACGAGGTGGCCATGCTGGTTGGGACGGGAGGATCCTTGCCGGTTGATGGACGGAAGGACATAGCCTGCAGCTAGCCAGTCATTCGCATAGTCGGAAAGAAGTGTGATTGGACGATGGGGTCCAACTGTTTCTGTGCGTGTTGGCGCCTGGGGTATGGTGCGGACTACTGTGTACTGTGTGCCGCCTGTGCATCCGTACTAACTAGTAACTGTGTAAGTAACTAACTACCGTGTAAGTAGTCGGCGGTGTATGCTTCGGAAGTTGGCAGGCGTGGTCTTGTCAAAAGACGCGGCCCTAGCCCCAACCCCAAGCATGGCGATGGAAAAGATTAACAGAAGAATGACGCGTTGCGAGAAATCCAAGTAACGTTCATCCGTAACTAGTGATGTTCAAGTCTTTACCGACCAACCCTGCTAGCTCTGCACTGCAGAGTCCAATAACCTTCCGCACCTCGGGCACGTTTGCGTCCCTTGCAGCGGCAAGCCGACCGCAAGTCTGCTCATTACGGAGTAGTGGAACGACGGCCATGGCACTCGAGGAAGCTAAGGCTGATTGGCAAGTGGGGGGTGGGGACAGGGGTACTTGCACAGTACTGCAGTTGTTACTGACTTGCGAAGTAGTACGAAGTATACATAGTAGCGTCCGCACTAAGTAGTAGCAAATTAACGTTGGGTACGGATACTGTACGGAGCAGCTTAGATGGGATAGTTGGAGGTGTGTATCTATCTGCACGTCGCAACGAAGAGAAGCACTGCGTAGACTTCTTTCTTACCTGTACGGGCAAGTGCACCGGCTATCGCCGGATCTTGCTTGATCTTGAACTCGACATGCCAAGGGCCAAGGCTGCAAGCATCTCTGCGCCATTTACGGATTACGGATAACGTTACGGAGTACTTTGTACCAAGTCGAATCGCTACTGTGTAGTTACTGTGTTCGTGCTACTACTACACAGCACTCCGTACGCACACACGCACGTGCTGACCAAAGATAGGACTCGCCGTTCGTTATCAGCTATCTTGACCATCCATGTCATCGGCACGCATTCGGCTCCGTACCACGGCGGCCGCCACCGCGTGCGATTGGTGTGTACCGAGGACTGAAGGCCACGGGGAGGACTCGACAACAATACTGGCAGTACGGAGTACTTTGTATACAGCAGTGAGTCTACACAGTAGCTCTTCTGGCTGATCCAATGACGTGGTTTTCAGCAATCTCCATCTCTCGTTGACCAATTTGCCTACTTCGTATTTGCCTATTGTGTAGTTACTACACAGTACGTAGTTAGGTGGTTACTATTCCAAGGGTGGAATCTAACTCACGCAACTGCACGGGGGCGGCGACCTATCAGCACCACGACTCGAGAGCACGAGGGCATTGTAGCCAAGGGTTCCTTCCCCTCCCCCACATGTCTTGTCTGCATTCACTGCTGCGGTATCAGTCACTATCTACCGGGTACAACATGGCTAGTCAACTGTCAACTTACTTCAAGTGTTGGCTACTCGGTCGACCTCGAGTTCTGAACTTTCTTTTTGGGATACTTCCTCCGCAGTATAGACTGTAGACTGTAGACTGTGTCGTGACCATGGCCGACCCTGTCCACCCGGGCAAACAGGAGAAGGATGTCGCCTACGAGGCTGGCATTCCCGACAACGACTCCCTTGATCACAAGCAGGACATCCTCGGTCTCGAGGACACCGATCATGCACTCAACATGAAGATGCATCTCGTCAACAATGTGCGAGGGCCCCCATCTCGAGGAAGACTGGTCACGGCTGACCCTGTCTAGGCCATTGATGAGATTGGCTGGACAAACTACCACTGGAAGCTGTTTGTCCTCAATGGATTTGGGTAAGGAGTCCGACATGCGTTCAAAGACGCCACTGATCGGTACCTTTCTTAGCTACGGCGTGGACTCGTTGGTTCTACTTCTCCAGTCGGTGATTGCTGTGCAAGCGTTCAAGGAGCTAGGACCGGATGGATATACTGCTGGGTTGACTATTGCTGCGTACGGTATGTTGGTCCCTCCCTGTACGGGGTCTGCCGTTCGGCCACCTGGCTTGCAGGAGGAGAGCTGACTTCCGAGCAGTCGGCATGCTCACCGGAGCCATATTCTGGGGGCTCAGTGCCGATATCATTGGACGCCGATGTAAGCAAAACTCCCCGTGCGGCTTTCTCGCAGACTGGCTGGTCGGTCCAAACGCGCTGACCCCGACCCAACAGGGGCGTTCAACATCTCGCTCTTCATCTGCTCCATTGCTACGATTGTCGGTGGTGCAGCACCAAGCTGGGCGTCCTTGGGCTTCTTCATAGCCATGGTAGGGTTTGGTGCCGGTGGCAATCTCATTCTGGACACCACCGTGTTCCTCGAGTATCTCCCTTCTGACAAGCAGTGGGTTCTCACCAACATGGCTTGCTGGTGGGGTCTGGGACAGGCCATCACCGGCTTCATCGCCTGGGGGTTTCTTCGTACGTCCATCCTGACATCCACGCCGACGCGGACGGGTGTACACATGGGACTGACAATACATCAGCCCCTCTGGAGTGGAACTGCGCTTCGGCCGAGGATTGTCCCAAGGCCTCCAACTGGGGGTGGCGGTATACAATGTTTACTGCCGGTGCGATTGTACTGGTCATGTCGATCCTCCGAGTTACCATCGTCCGGCTAAAGGAGACACCCAAGCATCTGCTGAGCATGGGCAAAGATGCTGAAGTGGTCGAATCAATGCAGGAACTGGCCAAGAAATACAACCGGCCCTGCTCATTGACCCTGGAGAAGCTCGAGGCCTGTAACACCATCGGATCAGCTAGCATCAGGAACCGCTCCTCGCTTACTCAAGTCCTCGGCCATTTCCGCGGACTGTTCGCTACCAGACGGATCGGGCTTTCGACCTGCCTCCTCTGGTTATCTTGGACACTTGTTGGGTTGGCGTACCCCCTATTCTACGTGTTCCTGAAGTAAGACCCACGCGTGCCCCTATCCATTCCGTCCCACACGCTGACGTACGATGTCTAGCCAGTACCTAGCAAGCCGCGGAGCAAGCGAAGGCATAAGCACGTATGACAGCTGGCGCAACTATGCCCTCACCAACGTCACCAGCATCTTTGGGCCCATCCTGGCAGGTTGGATGTGCAACCTCAAGGTGCTAGGACGCAAGTACACCATGGTGATTGGCGCCCTCGTGACCATGGCCTTCTTTTTCGCGTACACGTCCGTCAGTACTGCGGCGCAGAATGTCGGTTTCAGCTGCGCCATCGCGTTCTGCCTCAACATCTACTACGGCACGCTCTACGCCTACACGCCCGAGGTGCTCCCGTCCGCCCACCGAGCCACTGGCAACGGGGTCGCGGTGGCGTGCAACCGCGTCATGGGCATCATCTCGGCGGTCGTGGGAACGACGGCGGACACGGCGACGACGGCACCCATCTATATCTGCGCCGCTCTGTTTGCTGGCATGGCTGTCGTGAGCGCCTGCTTTCCGTTCGAGCCCTACGGACGTCGCAGTAGCTAAGAGTCATCGGTGGACACTCGGTCAGGCATAGCAAGAGCAGAATTGCTCGAGACCTGGTGGGCAAGCGGCACCACTTGTATTTTCTACCAGTTTGGCAACATGAATGGCCGCGGGAGGTTTTTTTTTTTCTTCGGAGTCGGTCCACGGATTCCTGAACTTTCATCGACATTTGATACCTTTGATACCCTTATACAGTATATGATATGAATCATGGCTGGGCTTTGATAGAATACTACGAGAGATATCGAGGCATACTCGATCGCCCAGTCGGGACCAGCAGACGATGGCGATTTACTATAGGCTCATGTCGAGTTACAGACCAAGCACACTTTTTGTTGTAACCATTGCCGTCATTGCATGGAACGATGATGGCGATTTTATTTGAGCAACAAGCCCAGTCTACCCTAGTCTTACTTTCACCGTTCTCGGACTGTCCCACGCTTTCACAGTCACATGATGTCTTCAGACTTGACCCCTCCCGGTTCGCTATCAAGGTAAAGTAGGTAGGTACGGTAGTCAGCGGCGCCGCACCACAGCTCCTCGCCCGGTACGCTGTGGCATCTAGTGATAGATCACTGCTGTCTAACCCTGCTTGGCGCGTGCAATCGAGAAGCTGTACGAAACACTCATGGGAGGCAACATCTACCAGGATGAGATCAAGTGCGAGGAAGGCTGTTGGATGATTCGAAACAGTTGACACACACCCGTCTTTGCCACCAAGTCAGCTAACTAGTGGAGAGGACCGCCCTGGCGGAGAGGAATACGCGTGTCAAACGTCCGTCTGTCAATCGTCTTGAAGTCGAAAAGAGCGTCGAGCTCAGCCTTGACAGCCACAAGATCAGTCGCAGCAGATTTGATCTTGGCCGGGTCGTTGTCATCCAAGACACCGAGCTTCACGGTCAAAACCCACTTCATTTCCGCGTCGATGGGTTTGAGGTCTGTCCATGCCGGCAAGGTTTCCACGGGTGCTTGCGGGCTAGAAGAGTCTGGCAGGGTAAAGTAGCGACTAAAGGTGTACTCGGTGCTTCCTCTGATGAAGGAGAACGACTCTTCAATTATCTCCGCTTTGAAACTTTTGGCACGTAGTGAGTGAGCTTTGCATCATGAGAGTTTATGCGTGCCGGGTTGAACTGACTTGTAGTTATTGTCCTTCATGACAGAGAACATGTTGAGCTGCTGGGGAATCTCGAGCCTCTTCCGTTGTGTGACGGGCGTGTCCCGAAGAGGATCTGGGAAGTCGGTCCAGCGCAAGTTGCCCTCTGTCGCGTTGAGATTCACGACAGCGCCACTACCAAAGCTTGCATCGGCAGACACCTCGTAGGCTAGCTGAAGCATGTAGGATGATCTTGAAAGCTCCTTGGCCAGGTCGTTCCATATCATGGAGTGGCGGGACTGCTGAACTGATCTCAGGCTGGCGAGGCCCTTCGGGTCCGGCTGCGGTGGGCCTGCAAAGAACAGGAGACGATGGATCCTGCGTCGAGCGTTCATCCATGTCACACCCTGAAGCACTGCGCAGGCCATCTCAAAGTCGACATCATTGACAGCAGCCGTCAGGAATAGCTCGTGCATGTCTCCGGTGTGTTTGCTGATGTCTGATGTGGCCGTTGGTTGTTGAAACTTGAGGCCCGAGGGAGTCTACCCTGCCACGGTAGAAATACGAAGATGCTTGAGGGTGAGCTTACGTGGAATGTTTCGGGCTTTGGACAAAACAGATTTATGAAGGAACTTTGGATTAAAGAAGCCCGCAGGTTCTTGATGTAAGTGGTAGATGAGGACAGGAACATGCCCATTTGATTGATTGTTCCTTAAGGCACATGAGGAATGGGTCTATCAGCCACACAACAGCCACATAACAGCCACTCTGGGGTGAACATGCATGACCACCACACAATAGCTACAATCGTGGCGCAATTCAATTCCTTCTGGTGATCCTCGGTTTGCAAGGTGATGTCGGCAAATAGATCTATAAAATTTTAAGGCTTGTTCTTGTTTACAAGATCCCTACTCACTGAGGCCTCAAGTTATAGTGCACACGCAATACTTACTGGACATTGAACCCTCGAGTGGACCCGGATAGTCTGGTGGACAAGGTACCCACATATCGCTGCGACGCTGTCTACTTCTTATAGCAATCGTATTGTGGCTGGAAACTTTGACGAGACCAATTTGACTGATCAGCATACTAACTGTCCACGCTAAAGTACGTTTGATGACTGATCTGGTGTTTTTTCACCGTAGATTCTTTTGAGACGCTCTTTGGTTAATTTATAGTTACATGACAAGGACACGATTGCCGGCTATAAAGGCCACTTGGCTGTGTTTTGCTATCATGGAATTCAATACCATGGAATTCTTACCAATCTGTGCCATTAAAGTCATGTACGTAGTGTGGTGTGTTTCCGCGGTACCAAAGGAGAATACTACAGTGGCCAAGGAATGAACAGAGTAGTAACTGCTCGGCTTTAGAAATCACAAATCTATTAGCTTCCTCAAACTTCAGTATCGCCAGCATTCTACTTACTCATAACAGGCATGTAAAGATAAGCAATCATACCACTCCCCTTTCCGTATGTTTATCTTATGTGACTGTATATTTCATATCTCCACGTTGTTGAAATGGTTACTGCGCAGTTCACGAAAACAACTTGTACGAACGCCGTGATCATCGAGGCATCTAGCTGCTCGTCTAGAAGTTGTCAGCGTCTTTGTGTTTGTTTCATGTTTCGTGTCATACAGTAGCTCAAGGAACAGTCAGCGGCATTATTACGAGTGATGGAATTCCACGGAGATAACAAACACCAATATCGTAGCCACACTCTGTCGAGTCTCGACTGTAAGCCACTCGTTCTACATCCTTATCCAGCAAAGTACAGGGTCTACAAGGTTGCTTCATGGATCCAAATGCTTACTGCTGCAGGTCGACCTACAAGATGGAGAATGTGCCGAGACAACTTCGATAAGCCGTGATGCACACGCGCTGCGTGCCAATCGGGCTTTTCTTCTTCTTTTCGAACCCACCGCCGTTCCACACATAACTACCACCCTGGTCCTCAGGATCCGTCGTCTTCGTCGTCTTTGTCGTAATCGGGCCAATGGACTGCCACTGACTCACTGTGCCTGATTTGCGTACCACTATTCTCGTCACCTCTCTCTTTCCGGGCCCGACCGAAATTCGATCTCGGTCGGTGATTGCCGGATTCATAGGGACTCCATCGTACACGGACGGGTTGCCTTGATCTGAAGCTGTCGGGGTGGGTTTTGTCATCTCATATCAGTCCGAGACGACGTGTTTTGGCCAAGAAATGTCGGAGGCTTCCCGAGGAAATCCAGCTGAAAGGTCGACTAATTACCCATGCATGGATCCGAGGGAAGGACCTGATTGGCTTGGACGTCCCAGTTCTAACGAGCAGGGTACCTACGGCTAGGTCTCCCCGAAGGAATTGTACCTTGTCGAAGGAATCGTCGGGTCGCGATGCAACCGTGCTGCTACCAGTCAGACTTGCTACCGTCTCAACGATCGGCATCGATGCCGGTGTGGACTTTTGCATTGTCACATACGGATAACGGAGTAGTCACTAGGCACACGTCGGCCGTGCTATCAGCCACAAAGATAGGTCCATTACGGTGATGCCAGGTACGAAGTAGCTAGTTAGTTGACTTATTCCTTCGCTTCGGGCTCACTGCATTGGCCTTTCTGCTGTCTTGGCAACATCAAGGTATACGATCCTCCCAGTGGTTTATCATGATTCATGACTAGACCGGTTTCATACTAGCTTGTTGCTAGTAATGACGGTTGGGAATATTCCACGTGAGCGTCGTCACGTCCGACATTTCATTCAAAGACCACACAGTCCGAGGTAAACCCGACAGTCTATAAGAATGTTTCAATCTTGGGAGGGGTGGGTTCCATCAACTACCATGACTTTCTGAGGGTTGATTTTATTGGTACTAATAGGGAATGCATTAGGACCTCACCGTACTTGCAGTATGCGTGCCTCTTGTTCGATCATGGGGGCAATGCGTAAATACGCTCTGTATATAAACTCCATGGCTCTCTGTGCTCGGCTCAGACCCGTCTACCAATATTCAATATTCAACGAGCGAGAAGCCAATTCGAGTTTGAAAAATATTCCTACAGCAAACCAAGGAGGATCAATGTAGCCGGATACAACGATATAGCTATCTTTATATGCAAGACGTAAAATTGGGGCGGTCGGTCATAAATGGTCACTTGAAGGGCTATGCCGTATAATGGTCCACAGACTGACTATTAGAACACGTGGCGTTTTCCTTTCGATCAAGAATCGAAACAAAGGATGTACAAGAATAATACATCGATACAAAGCAACTAGGACAAACGTTGAAGATAGGCGTTGTTTACTTTACCAAGCTTAAAACTTTACGAGTGCTCAACGGACATTTTTAATAACACACACAAGCTATAACATACTACTAGTGCGGACTATAAAATATATAATATTAGTCATCATCAGTATACAAAGATAGATATCTGCCTCGTGATTAAGCGTTGCTTATAACATTGGCTCCCGTACTCGATCCTTGATCACTCTGACTTGGTGTTCTATAGGCAGGACTGCCTTTGTATTCTGGCCCTGCTCGTCGCGCTTACCAATGCCCTCCCCCCACTGACGAGGTAATCACCTAGTAATCATATACCCGAGGTAATTGAGAAGTAACCATAATTCTATTTCGACACGTTACAAACCCTTGACTTCTAGACACTGTACCTACCTACTACCTCGGACACGACTTGGACACTCCCACGGTACCCCTGGATGTCTGAGGTCTCTCTTGTCGTGGGTCGAAGCCAAGCTACGCTTCCCATATGCCATGCAACATGGCCTCAGTTGACAACTAACGACTCGGCGCCAGAGCGTTGCCCGAGTCAGACAGCAGCCTCGAGATGAAAGGGCTACGTAGGCACGGGACATGACCCGTAACCCGCTCACCAATCGTTTTGCCTAACGCCGGAGAGCCAGCAGCTTGATCTACACAACGTTGAATGAATCCATGTGATACATCCCAGGGAGCAGATATCCACCGTGTCGAGTACTTTGTATGCAACACCGTGGTCAGGTAGTTGAGCCAATACCTACAATGTATATATACATTACCGTTACCCCCTTGAGGGCCCATGAACCCAGTCGTGTTTTCTACCCTATCACATATTATGGGAAGTCTATCCCTGAGGGCCCATGAACCCAGTCTTGTCATCTACCCTACCGCATATTATGGGAAGTCTATCGAGGATGCCTAGGCGAGTCCGGTTGTTCTCGTGTTCAGCTATACTGTAGATGCAAATATCATATCACCGGCCCCCACGCACCGCTTCCCTCCGTCTGATGATTTTGCCCGTCTCTTGAGGCAAACGAGAGCCGAGCAGATGCGATTCCATGGTGTACATGAACCTTTTAGAGACGCGTGACTTGCTGATGGGATGGGATCCCGGGCGAACCAAGTACCCAGTCATCCATCCTATCGGGCAAAGACGAGATCTACGTAGCACGTTGCTGCGCAGCATACTGTGGTAGAGTATGCGCAACTAACTAGGGGATGTGGAGCGGCGGAAAGCGTGCTCACCGCCGCGGCATGACTCGTCATGTACCAACGGTAATCTACAGAAAGCATACTCCGTACACGTCGTTTGATCTACAGCGACGGTGGCAGTCGTCGACAAGGCCCACCACCAAGTAGGGGTTTACGCTACCCCGCCCCAGTCTTGCCGTGTCGCTTTCGGTACTGTTTCCCATGACAGTAAGCAGGCAGTCAGTGAAGGCCAGGGTCGTCTCCATCTACTGTGGTAGTTACTCCGTACACGGTACCGGTGCAGGAAACCGACTCTGCGGCGTACGTCACGGGGCAGAGATGGACACCCGGGATGCTGACTGTGTACTGTGTCGATCAATGCGGCGAGCAAAGAAGCCCAACGGGCCCAACGGGGCGCTGTCCGCTCCCAATGAAGCGATGACTCGGGCGGCCTGGTAGTGACTCCGTAAGGCTGATTCCAATTACGATCTGCATCACCGCCATGGCATGATTGGATCGGGGTTTGCTGTTCTTGTTCTTCTTGTTATCCCTCGCGCAGACAAAGTAACTACTGTGTAGGTACGGTACTTTCAACGCAAAGGTTGCCGGGCAGGTTTTGAAAACTTGATCCCACTGCCATGTCTCCAGACTCCAGGCAGGCAAGTCACTGTGTAGGTCGGAAGTGATTGAGCACGTGAGCAGCATCGGCTGCCAGTTGTCAGCGGATAAGCTCCGTGAGCACTGAGCCGCCAAGGTCACCGGATAACGAGATAGTTTGGGAGGATAATGAATGACCCAGGCGACGACGGTGCACGCGAACAAGGATGTGTTCTCGCAATTGGCACTGGAAGAGGAAACGTTGTTCGTGAAGTTGAGTACACAGTAGCGTTGACTACTTCGTAGTGAACTTTGCTTGCCAGGTAGTTAGTTACTTAGTTAGGTATTGGTTGTGGTCGGGGTCGAGTTCAGGGGCTACTTTCCTCCCGCGGGACGGACGCAGACACCGAACCCCCCCCTTCCCTTCTACATCTATCTACTTTGCAGTACTGTGTACTCCGTACTGACAATCACCCCCCACCCCCCCCCATCCCCCATCCCCCCATCCCCCTACGTAGTACATCGCCTCGTTACATTCATCATTCATTCCAAGAACGCTAGCTCGTGGGCAGATTGGATCAACTATGGCGTTGGCGATACGCGGCGCACCCGTGATCTTTTCCGCTAAGAGTATTAGGGCCGGCAGAGAGCCCGGCATTGGAGCTCGAGGTGTCGTGGGAGGGGGACAATTTCAGGGGGGGGCTAGAGGGGGAGAGCGCCGCGCGGCAGGCACTAGGCCCCTGATTCGAAGAGCCCACAGCCAATCTCCGTCCGTCCGTCTCAGTTCTCAGTTCTCAGGTGGGATACTGGTGCCCACAGGCGCTAGTCCACAAACCTGCCCTCCTCGTTGCGTCTCCCCCAAGCCTAGACTGCGCTCTGGCGTACTCCGTACGTTTGACAATACTTCGTACTACGTCGACAATCGTGCTGTAGTAGTTAGTACGCCGGGATGCCTGCCAAGTCAGTTAGACCTGTGCGAGTCCGAGTCTCGACGACCTAGTTACTTCGGTGCATGCTGGGTTTGGCAAGGTCGGTTGTGTCTAGCAGGCCCCCCTGCCGTATGAAAGAGAGCCAATGAGGTTTCTGCATCGGTATCCGTACGGAGCCCAGTAACTAGTTACTACCTAACTTACTGTGACTGTGTATGAATCTGAGTTGCTGCATACCCGGGCCTGGCGTTACGTACAGGTTCCAGCGTTTGCCTCGGGCTGGTAGGTATGGCTAGCTACTACTTTGCATATGGGGGCTTCTCTTCCAACTACTACGTACATAGTTGGAGCAACATTACGTTGGAAGAAGATTGGTAGTCGACTTGCTCGGCCGTGGCTCAATGCCAGCCGAGCTATTGGTTTGTTTGTCTGAATCCAAAACCAGTCACCGCGTCGTTACTGTGTACTGATTGAGACGCAACAGTGTACACAGTAGTTACAGAACTCCTGTTTGGTATCGTATCCGTAACTACCGTCTAGTTACTTCGTCTTCGTACTGGCTGCCAATCATGCCCGTTAGCGGACAGAGCCGAGACTGTGTACAGCAGAACTCACTGACGGCTCCCCCCCACTGCTGCCCAGGAAGTAGGAACCTCCTCCGCGGAGCTGGGTATCTGAAAAGTACCAGAGGACCAGACGTTTCGGCAATCCACCATCCACCATCCACCAGTCCAGCGGAGCTCCCAACCAACACATCCCAGCCGCACAAAGTACTGTGTATCCAGATCTCGGCGGACAGGTAAGTCTGTCTGCTATCAGCCATGCGCCGCCCTTGGTGGTTCGTTCACTCAATGGTATCTGAGGGAAACAAGCTACCACAGTAACTTACTAGCCAGAAAAGGTTCGGCTGAGCCGTAGTATGTTCAGCTTACTCCGTAGCCACGGGGTCGGTCGTGCTGCACTCGATGCGACTACGGTAGTTGCAGCAGCAGCCCTCTCGCGGCTCCGTTCCGCGTCATACCCATGCATGTGTGCGCAACCGCCAGCCGTCGCAGCTGGATCGGCACAGGTCGATCGAAACTTGAAAGCTGACGGCTTTCTTCCCAATCTCGTGTAGGAGAGTGCAGTTACCTAGTTACCTAGTCACTTACTTCGTATACACAGTAAAGTAGACCGAGTGCATGACTCAGACCTAGACATGGACCGTCGGTTGGCAACCGCCGAGAAACAGCATCCATCTTGTCTGGCGAGGTCTCGTCTCTCTGCGCGCGCACCTCGCTCGAGAATACGGATCCCTCTACGCGCCTTGGCAGCAAGTGCATCGTTGCATGCATCTCGCATCTGCATCCAAGTCGGCGATGCCCTGGACACGGCTCCTCATCTGGTACGCCGAACTAAAACGCCGGAGGTAGAGTAGTTAGTCTAGCTCACGGTTGCACACTGACTTGTTTACTTGGCCACCTTGGTTTTCCTGACGCCGCCTCTTTCTTACTCATCGCTGACCAACATGGGTTAAGGAGATTTAGCGTTGACGACGTCGAGGAAGGGCGGGCTCTATTTACTGTGTACTACAGTACTGTGCAAACTAGGCTGACAGGCCAGGCCCAGTGCTCGTCGCCCCCTCTCCCCCCCTTGCCCTGGTCCGGATGGACTAGAACACCAGAACCAGAACCAGAACAGGAACAGGAACAGGAACCAGAGCAGGAACCAAAACAGGGACCAGACGGTCGCGCGTAGAGGCTGGTACCACTGCCATGAACAGCGGTTGCTAGGTACGTTCCGTACAACAGACAAAGGTAAAAGTAGGCAATAGGGCTGTCATTAGTGGGGCCTAGTCTCAGCGCGCGCGCGTGCGAGTGCGTCCAGGGCAGGGCAGGGCACGCAGGGGGACGGCGGCCAGGGTGAAGGGCGCCAAGACAGCTTTGGCCCCGATGCCCGCACTGACTTGGGCTCTCCGCTACGCACGCTACGCCACGGAAGTACTACGTACCACGTACTACGCACGCTGCACGGTAGCAGCCACGCTAAGTTAGGTGATGGTCGCATCTTCTGCCCGCCACTGGTCCCCGAGGTCTAGGGCTCGCCGACTTGGCAGACGTTGTACGGTGCCATTGACACCTCTCATCCGTAGGGCAACGTATGCCCAGGGAAAACCCTCCTGTCCGAACCACACGGTAGGGTCGCCTCCGTTGCCGAGCGAACGGCCGCCGCATCTCGGGGGGCTGTGTGGGAGAAGCGTATGGGTTGCGTGTGGCCGTAGGGCTGTGTGCCGCGTGACTTGGGTGCATCCGGGCTTCGCTTTGTCGGTCTATGCCGGTCGATCTTGGTACAATAACGGCGTGAGTTACCTAATAGGGCTGGCGGGCTGGGGTCCATTCTGCTGTGAGTAAGTATCCGTACGCTAAAGTGCCTAGCTGTCGGTACTGGCTTCCGACAGCACTCTACTTCGCACGCAGTAGCAGTTCGTCCCACCGCCAACCTACTCTATCTATAATGCCCTGAAAACTCATGTTTCTCGGAGATGAGCACCCACTCCCCTGAAAGACAGGGTGTCAATTCGAGCCATGATGAGATCGGCCCTCCACGCCCGCAGTAGGTATCATGAGTACGCGTACATAAACTACGCGTACAGGAAGTATGCGCGCATCACGGCCAACTCGATTGTTACCTCCAAGGCGTGGGCACAGGAAGGCTGTGCTGTTTCAGCATAGGTGATGGCATCCGGTGCTTTGATGGTTGGATGTGTCAACAAACCACCACCCCCCTCCCTTTCCCTCCCCTCCCTCCCTCCCAGGTTCATGTCATTGGTTCACCACTCTGTATGTATGTTTACGTAGTCTCCGTACGTCTGGGAAGCGGCTCTGGGTGAACTACCTCCTTTTTCTTCCAAAAATAGCCGGGGCGTGGCAAAACAGCCGTCGGCAAGTCATTGGGATGAAGGGCTGATACAAGCCCCGCAGCGGCCCTGGAGTTGAAACGGCGCCTTGGCTGGGGAAGCGGCGAACTGCTGTAACAGTGACAAAGAGTACGGATACCCTTGAGTAACCAACTACGTAGTACGGAGTACGTAGTTGGTAGTTCAGTGCCGACACAGTAGGTGGGCGTGGGGATCGTCCACCGCTCGTCTGGTGGGTTGTATCCGTACGTAATCCGTAGGTACGGAGTAGACCACTCGCACATTCAACCCCATAACTTACCGGTGCTGTGTTAATCGTGAGCTGGATGGCGGCGAAAGAAGCAACCCGACTGTCATCCCATCAAGCCGCGCAAACACGGATGCTACCACGGTCACCTCGACGCATTTCCATAAACAAACGACCCTCCCTGTCATATCAGACGATCTGCCGGTTAGGTCGTCGATGTGTGTTTGCAGACGGGGGCGGAACCCCGAAAAGAACACTCATACTATGCCAAGCAAGCCGGGCAGACATACGGGCATGCATCCCGCAGAGCCGCTTCTCGAACTCGTCGGTGGCTTGATGGCACCGACGCCTTCATAATCTCTAGGATAATAAGTATAGATAGCAAGGCAACTAACGTTACTCGGTACTAAGACCAACAAGCAACTTGGGGTTTTGGTGATTAATAAACATCAAAGTTTGGCCTGGGCGGTTTCTGAGGGACAGACTTGGCTTGTAGATTAGTTAGGCAAGCTAGCCGACGGATAAATACTACTGTCTGTGTACTCCGTACTAACTAGGTTAATGGACTGGTTGCGCTCTTTTACGATTCCTCAATCCATCAACTTACTACTACGGATATGTACACAGTAAACAGCTCACTCCTCATCTGGGTAAATCCGTAAACCCGCCACTCCGGTTCTGGTATAACTAAGTCACGGACCTAAAAACGTGGCCACGCGTTGGGTCGGGGCATAAACTAAGTCATTGAAGCGTAGCGTATCCGTACTCCGTACTCATGAGACCCTACAGATGCGGCTCGTCATCCGCACGCTGTACTGTGTTTCGATTTGAACCGTGCGGTTACATGCACAATTGGCTTGTTGGCGATGAATGTCTCGGGAAACTCAACCTTGTTCGTCGTACACATACGTCGTCGCTCTGCCTAGGTAGTTACATAGTTAACTACTGTGTATGCTCGAGTACCCAGGGAGGTACCCAAGTCAACGAACGACAGACTTGTAAGCTGATTGTGTCAACAGAAGCGAGGCACCTGACCTGGACTCGCTGCATGCACCATGTAGCCATGGTCCGTCCCTAGCCAGGGCTTGCCGATGCCGTTTTGGTGGACGCACTGTCGTTCAGGGATGCCTCGTCGCTCATCATCATGTGTTGCAACTTGCGCATGATGATAGTTTGAGGTATTCAGAGTACTACGTACTTGCTCAGGCTGGTGGTGGCGGCGGTGGTGGTGGTGGTGGCTGACTTGTCGTCCCCCCCCCCACCCACACGATCTGGTCTCCAAAAAGAGAAGTTCTCCCAGTAGGGCTGAGATCTGATGCGATGCATCACTTGCACGCAAGTACTCCGTAGTTATATATCACCATGTGCCGAGGGTTGTGTGATGTTGTCAGCCGTCAGCGGAAGTGTCGTCAAAGGCTCGACGCCTTTTTCATGGCGTATTGATGAAGCTGCTCTCACTCACACTTTATACTTTCGGAGCCCGTTCCAGATCTTACCTTGACCCCAACTTCGTACCATGGGTCGTTACGTATAGCGACGACCGGGTCAGACAAAGGTGTTGGTAGCAGGTTGGCCGACTCCGTGGCAAGTTAAACCGACTCCGTGGAGAATCGCAGTTCTCGCCCATAAACCTTACCATGATGCCGGTTGGCTTCCAACAAGGCATTGAACAACTACTGTGGTACTGTGTACTGCGTACCACAGTAGTAACTTTGGCTAGTTACCTGACACCTATACAGTACCTGGGGTGTACGTTTTCCGGTGGCAGATTGCGCTATTTACCTTGGTAATTCCGAGTGTCCGCACTCTGGCCACCACGCATCCATCACTCTCACCCGGGACGCCTTCTGCTGGTGAAGTTACTGTCTGTGTACGAAGTACGTAGATTGGAGGAAGGGGTGTGGATGATGAGACCACTGGGGTTCCGACATCCAAGACACCCCGACACCCCCCCTTGGAAAGCTCCATCAGCAAGCAGGCAGGCCCCTTGAACGTTGAGATCCACTAGGCCCCGTGTGGATAGAGTGGATAGAATGACTAAAACTTCGATGACGGGGTTCCAACCGGTACTCTACCGCCTCTAGGTAGCCGGTACTGCGGAGTACAAGCGCACTCCGTCAGACCCGCGGCAGGGGTGCTGTCAATGCTGGCTGGGCTTACCCTTCCACTTGATCCCTCCCACCCCGACCCTGTAAGGCGGCCGAGCAAGAGACCTCACACTCCTGCCCCCCTGCAACGTCGAAGGGCTGATGGATACACAGTAAAGCCAATCCCAGGCATCGCTGCTGATGGGGACCAACTACCTACATACAAGGAGCCGTTTTCGACCGTTATTTGCCCTCTGATCGCCCCTCCACGGCTCCTTCTCGTTGGACTGACATGACGCTTCTTCGATGCCGCTACAGCTCCCCAGTCGCCTGTCCGTCGTTGTGAAGAGAGCGTCAACGAACATTGGGGTTTGGTCATTTTGTTTCGTGGGAAATCCTCCTCCTTCTAAACTAACCGCCGGGACTGATGTCAGCCTGAGGGGCCCGTAACCACCTTTACGCATTACTACTACTGTCTTGTAGGCATACCGACCGGGCTGGTGCAAGCGAGCAAGTAAGCAAGCAAGCAAGCAAGCAAAGCAACAACACAAAATCAAAGCAAAGCCTATACGACCTCCTGCCCTACCACCGGCCAGGCTGCTCCAGCTCACTTTCTCCTTTCAGTTCAAATCACTAGACTGGGCGGGCATATTGATCGTTTGCATACCTTCGTTTCTCAATACATACTTAGACTCCTTTTTGCGCTACCGAATTTAAGCGGCTGCGATCCGAAGACGCGGCGCCACCGATACGAGCTCAGTTGCCACCACCAACACCCTGACACGCAAGCCCATGGCTATAGCCATGCAGAGCAGACTTTGCCATTGAGGACTCCGACAACGTTCTACATTATCGCTTCGAATCATTTAGTCGGAAGGCCATCGCCACAGTGATCCCATCCCGCACAACCGTTGCGACCGCCCTTGAGAGTCTTGGTTGCGTGGGAGGTGTCAAGTCTGTACCGTCTTCGCCATCTGGAGTCGCAAGCGGACTAGGGAACAACCTGTAGCGCATACGCATC
This sequence comes from Arthrinium puccinioides, assembly GCA_022414665.1. Taxonomy (NCBI): domain Eukaryota; kingdom Fungi; phylum Ascomycota; class Sordariomycetes; order Amphisphaeriales; family Apiosporaceae; genus Arthrinium; species Arthrinium puccinioides. The sequence continues at coordinate 3,133,026 of JAIUNF010000005.1, forward strand.
AAGGCGATCTTGCTCTGCACGCGGCAAGACGACTTGAAATATGGAGGCCCCAAGATGGGCCCCAAGAGGGTCGGGAGGACCTAGAGACATCGCATCTCCAAACCACTACGACCGGATGAGGAGTTCTGGCAGACCTCTCTCATACGCCTCGGAACTATCACCGGGATCCGCCTCGATTCCCATGTCGATACACAGAAACCGACCGGTGACAGAAGACCAGTTGGCACCGCCACCGCTGCCGCCACCGCGATACGTGCCGCCAGGTCCTCTCAACGAAATCTGTCGTTCACAGGTGACGTCGCATCATTCTCGGGTCGAGTCTGACGAGTCGTTCAAGTCATCGAGTTCCGGCTACGGAAGCCCCGTGTTGAGTGTGGAACGGGAACGGCCGCCGTACGGGAGACATCCGAGCGACAGAACAATAAAACCCGAGCGGGACGAAGGCTATCACAGTCTGGCGTCAACTGGGTACGTCGCATGATGAGTCCGGACAGGACATGGCTCATCTCTGAGCAACCGCCATGGGCCGAGCGCGCTGACACTGACGAATTGCAGATCGTTCAATCGAGAACCAATCCCGAAAATATTCATGTCGCATGCGCATGACCAATACCAGTTCCGGCCAAGAGAAAACGACTACGACAGTTCTCTGCTCAAGAGGTTCGATGCCCGGCCTCCAAGGCGGCCGTCTGCCTTGAGCCAGTCGGCGAAGGATGGCGCATCGCGGACCGGGCCGTCGGAGAGCCGTCTGCACACACTGCTGCAACCCATATCACTACCCATCCGATCCAGCCGATTTCCCGAGTCCGTCTCGTCGGCCGCATCGCCACGAGGCAGTGGCTTTCAAGGTGCCAGCTGCAATGACTACCGGTCTCCCATTGAGCCTCCTGATTTCGATCGTTTGCCGCCCTTTGGCCCGAGTCGAACAAACAGCAACGCCTTCTCTGACGCGACCACGGTATCTCCCCAAGGCAGCTATGAGAACATGCAAGACGACACAGACTTTCCGATGGAGGAAACCTCGGGCATTCGAAGGCTGCGCCTCGATGACTCGATGGCGCGTTCAGAGCATAAGCTAAGCGGCCAGAAACGACGGGCTTCATCCCCGCCAGGAGACGACGATATTTGTTTGCCGGGGCCATTTGGATCGTCAGATCTCCTGCGACGTCGCGAAGGCGCTTCACGGGCTTCGCCAACCCCGCGGCTGACGGTGATCCCTCACAGCTCCGTCTCATCCATCTCGTCCGCCGGGCGTAGTGGCTCATTTGTGTCCAACATCTCGTTGGCCGCGACCAGCATGACCAGCACCAATTCTTTTGGGCGGCGCTCCCCCGGGGGCCTATCACCGGGCGGCTTCTCTCCCGTCGACAGCCTCTGCAACTCACCCTTCAGCACGCCCATTTCGCTGGCACATTCTCCACATTCTGCAGGCGGGCGGCTTCCTCCACACCGATCCCAGAACGAGAGCAGGCCACTCGCTTCGCCTCGAAAATTGACCGACATGCCGAAATCCGCAATCTCTAGAATTCAGGGATATCTCATGTGCGAGTGCTGCCCCAAGAAACCCAAGAAATTCGATACGGCTGAAGAGTTGATGTAAGTTACATCTGCACGCACTAATTTGTTTCTTCTTCCTTCTTTTTCTTTCTAGACTTATCCTAACGTGTTCTGTGGCAATAGCGCCCATGAGGCAGAGAAACAATTCGAGTGCACGTACTGCGGCAATCGCTTCAAGAACAAGAATGAGGCAGAGCGACACCAGAACAGTTTGCACCTTCGACGGCATAGCTGGTCGTGTTCAGCGCTGCATGCCAGCGGCTACAGCTGTGCATTTCACGAGAGCAGCATCCGACCAGGTGAAGCTGATGCATGCGGCTACTGCGGGGAAGAATTTCCACGGAGCGGCCATGACGACCATGGTTCCCTCAAACCTACCGAACAGGAGTGGGAGGACAGGCTTCGCCACTTGCAGGAAGCACACAAGTTCCGCGAATGCAACTCTAGCAAGAAGTTTTACCGCGCAGATCACTTTCGCCAGCATCTCAAGCACAGTCACGCAGGCACAAGTGGCAAGTGGACGAACCAGCTCGAGACGGCATGTATGGAAGAAGTCCCCCAGCCCCAACCACGCTGAATGAGGACAAAGAGATATCGAGATACAGCAAACAGCTCGAACGCGCAATGCTCGGAAGCTCTGGTACTACTGACCGCATATCGCAAAAAGACATGAAGTTCGTTTTTCGGCTGACAAGGTCTGGTCGAAGATTAAGATCCTTTGGTGTCTTGGATTTCCGACATGCGGTTTGAACTCCGCATATTCGGAGCGATGTGACGGAAGCAGTTTTTCCCCGTCTGCGGATTCCCAAAATGGAAATGTGAATCGGTTGTGGGAATACGTGGCGCGAACAGGATCTTCCAATTGGCCGTTGTACGATACGAGGCTGCATGCTGACATCCCTCGAGCTGCAAGCCAAGTTGCTAGCTGGGGTGGGCGAACCTCATGGCCCTGCCACTGCAGCTCCGGGTTACTAATCCTAACCCACCGCGCGTGTCAACATTTCTCAGTAAACATCATGTACACAGTCAGACACAACGACACCGTCAGGCTGATGGTCAGCGGCCCTGGAAGCCAGTATCGGTACCCCGAGAGTGCAACGGCTGGAGTTGGACGCAGTGGTATCGCGATGCCAGGACTCAACTGGAGATTCGGTTGACCGTTGCATATCCTCCACAGAGCGCATCGTCTGTGCGACCTTCGGAACCCATGGCTACAGTACAAAGTAAGAAAGCACCTATAAACGTCGAGCAGGGATGGGAATGGAATGCCTGCTCTCTCAAAACGAGACATGGACAGCGTTCGGTCAGAAACATAGCGGCTCCAAAAGAATAAACAATGCTCTGCACGCGCAGGACGTGGCAATTTCCAACTCGGAATGGATAACAACAAGGTGAACCCTTTCCACATTTGGAACCGTTACTTCGTGTTCGAAAAGACGCTCAGCTCGAATGAAATCGGGAGAAACCAAGTATTTACCTTCACGCGGTGGTACGAGTTCTTGCCATCGACGGTACTTGTCACTACTTCGTAAATAAAGTACTTTGTCCTGCCCCTGCTCTTTCTTGGACCCGATGGCCTGGATCTTGGCTTAGTTAGGATTTGGCCCCCACTTGCCGCGCTGGGGACGACCGACGACGTAAATAATACGCAGTACGGAGTACTTGGAAATTGACACTCGGTTTGGTCACGTGACTCAGCCCTACAAGATCTGTGATAAGAGCGCCAAGCACGTTCAACGCCACCTGCCGCCTGCCACCTGCAAACAACAGCGTCACGAGGATTCACAACACACACGAGTGAGTCAACAACTATCATATGAGCTGTTGATATATCCACCGCACACTTTCCCCGGCTTGACGCTGCCAGTCCACAAGGCACAAGCAACCAGGCTATGGCTCTCTCAAGGATACCCGGCGAAGACGAGCTTTACGTTGGAGGGTAAGCAAGGCCGCCGTTGAGCGCCATCATCGGACACGGACCAGGCCATATACCATATGGAGTACTGACCGATGAACAGCATCTTTGCCTTGCGGAAACCAGAAGTTCTTTTCGAGAAGAACATCAGCCATGTCCTGTCCGTCATCCAATACTCACTTGAAGGCTGGGGCGAGGACGCCAACAAGTTCCAGCATATGAGTATCGATATTGACGACATGGACGACCAAGATCTTCTTGTTCACTTACCTTCTGCCGTACATTTCATTGACCGCGGCCTGCATTCCCCAAGCTCGGGTGCGCCGACCACAGACGCGACGAACGTGAGTGCCAATGTCGCGGACGCCAGTTCTTCGACGGGCGCTGTCTTCGTCCACTGCGCCATGGGAAAGTCGCGCTCTGTCAGTTGCGTGGTTGCCTACTTGCTCTACAAATATCCTCATCGCTTTGGCGGGAAGCAGTCCGACGAGTCGTCGCCGGATCAGCGGCGGGAGACTGCCACCCAAGCGGTGCAGAAAGCTCTGGAATTGGTACGAGAGGCAAGACCGATAGCAGAGCCGAATGATGGATTCATGCGGCAGCTCGAAATGTGGTGGGAGATGGGCTGCCCGGCAGGTAGCGATGGGGCAGTCGAAAGCCACCCGGCATATCAAAAATGGATATACGAGACCAAGGTCAAAGAGGCCACAGACCTGGGGATGGCTCCTGAAGCAGAGTGGATCAGATTCGAGGACGAGGCCGGCACCGCTGAGCAGAAACCGCTTGAAGCGTCACCGAGTACTCAGAAGGAGCTGAAATGCAAGAAATGCCGCCGGATGCTCGCCAACTCGAGGTTCGTCGTGGAACACCAAGGGACAGGAAACAAGGAAAACCCGGCCGCGGCGTGTGGACATATCTTTGTGGAGACTCTATCTTGGATGCGGCCGGCGCTTGAGGCGGGTGCCCTCGACGGACGCCTGATCTGCCCAAACAACAAATGCGGAGCCATCGTTGGACGGTTCGCATGGCAAGGCCTGAAATGCAGCTGCAGCGAGTGGGTATGCCCGGCATTTTCTCTGAACCGGAGCCGCGTGGATGAAGCAGACCGTTCCGGCGGCGTTTCTATTCGCATGCCCCCGGGCCGGCAAAATGGGAGCTTGTAAAGAAAAGGGAGCTCCTGCACGACGACGACAGTCTATCCACGCAACAAAACCTGTCAGTCGACCACCCAAATGACCTTGGAATCACGTATCCATGCAGCTTACATGTTCAAGGCAGACGCAAATACCCAACGCTGCTTACGTTAGATTGATCTGAGACCTCACCCTTCTCTACAGAGTGGCTGAGCTGAGCTTACCTAGCCTTCTCGTGCTACTTGCTTGTACTAGCCACTACAGACACACCTCTGGCCGGGAAGTTATGCCCATGAACCACAGCGGGCCCAACCTGCGGGAGTCTGCCGCGCTCACGCTTTTTCTTCTCCTTCTTCTTCTCTCTCACCAGATCCGGGCGTTTCCGCCGATGTGACATCCTCCTAGTGCTGACCACGCTGTGTTGTGTGCTGGGCTCCTAGACAGCGTCTAGTTTCCCTAGCCCACTCGTCTCCGCCCGTGATGGATGCCGGCTGACTGCCATCCACCGAGTCTCTGCCCACCGAAACGGATGCCCACGGTGACATGCGGCTCGACTCTGGCCGTCATTCAGCTTTGCGTTCTGACGCCAGCCAGCCACCGGCAATGCGATTGATGTCTCGTGACCTTGCGGCCCTGTTCGTGGTAGCACAGAGTAGTGAGGTCGTCCATTTCTCGCCCTGCTACTCGATGGCCTCGAGTGGTATCGAACGGCTTACCCTGACTCAAAGAGGTCGGCTGCATCGAGGCATTGCGTGTGTCATAAGACAAGTTGCCAGCACGCCAACCAAGCTGTCCAGTTTGGCGAACCAACTGATAAATCAGACGACCAAGGGAAAAAAACATGTCTTGCGGGGATAACCACAAGGCGGGCTTTTGACATGCCCATGGACATACACAGTAGTAGCTGCCGACAGGGTTCGCGATTTGTACACCCACGAGAGCGACTCTCCAAACTAGTACACCGCTGGTTCAAGCACGTGGAGTCTGCTGGGAATTGACGCAGATAGACCACTCCTTACCAGCAGATCACCGTCGCTCTTCTTGGTCCAAGTTTCAGCGTTCCAATCCTCACGGCCAAACCGTTTCTCCTCTTTCCTCCTCGTCCCCTTCAATACTGCGTACATGCGAGCGATTTCATCATCGCACCTCGGTAGACGCCGTGACCGCCGGGGCTTGGCCATGTCAGCATTGTGTGGATTGCGTGGACACGCAGATCTTGCGGTATTAAGAAACCTGCTGGCCATGGGCCGGGTTACGAGAGGCTAGAGCAGTCAGGACTCGGGAGGACAAGTCGACGGGTTTCCAGCAGAGTGTAGTTGTATCAACGGATGATGCTGTTGGAAATTCACCAATGTGTCTCCGTGTCTCCGCGTTACGCTACTCCGTACAACCCAGGAGGCCAACGACAGCTGTCACAACTTGCCCCAACGCAGAGAGACAGACGACGTTGGGATGTGACGGGCGTAACAGGGGGCCTGCCTCCAGACTCTAGACTCCAGTAGCAGGGGCACGATACGGGGGGCCGGGGCGAGTGAAGTGCTCGTGCCGGATATGCAGGATCTCTCGTGACCAGGAGGTAGTATGCCATGGCCGATATGGAGAATGTGCTTCGTATGCAGCCAACCTAACCTACTTGCACACACCTAACCTTGAGGGGGTAGTCAAACCTTGAGAGAGAGCGAGATGACCGGGGTTCATCTCGGTGCTCGTGCATGCATCTACTGTGCATCTCTTGCGGGCCACCAATAGACGAAATCTAGGCTCCTAGCTCAGGCGTTACGCTCGTCGAGACCTGTCAGATCTCGTGAACCTAGACGTTTTTTTCTTGATCCTCGCATAACTAACTCTCAGCAGGCTCCAGTCTGGTGCAGGTCAGCTTCTCAGCTGCAGCCTACGGAGTACCATGCAGACTCACCCCGCCACGAGAGCTTGGGCAAAGTACCGAGTACGTATCCGTAACGTTACCGTTCTGAGAAAAGTTCAGTGACACGCGCGCACGGGAAGGATGGGACCGGGGTGGGGGGTGTGGGTGTGTGGGTGTGTGGGTGTGTGGGTTGGTGTGTGGCGGCGGCGCGGCCTTTTTTTTTTTTTTTTTTGGAGGGTTCCCGAAAGCAGGCAAGCATGGCTGCATGCCAAGTTGCCAATACAACAATGGACTGATTCGGGCTGACAAGCCAATAGTTGACTATTATGTGAGACCGGTGCCGATGGGATGGGCTTACGGGAAAAGAAAAGACCGATCTTTCCCCCATCAAGATCGAATCCTGCTTTTTCTAGAAGACCCATGTGGCGGGCCTTTGGACCCCCTTCCCCCCCCGCCGCACGTGGTGGCCAGAGCTTATTATTGACTTGTCGGTGAAGTGTGAATCCTCGCGGGCATAGTTAACCAATAACATCAACAGCTATCCGTACTTTGTACGGTGTTGTTATTGATGACTTTTGGTTTTCGCCCCAAAAACCCGCCCCAACACACGCATCTCTCTCTCTCGAGTTGCATACAGACCATGCGTGATCACACTCCCATAGTAACAAGACTGTAAAGTCATCCTGCTTAGGCGCTGTCGACTTCGGGGGGGGAGGATATTGGACTCGGCTTGACAAGTCGACGACGTGTAAGTATCCTGTATTCGTATCATTCATTGGGCCCCTTGGGCCGCGGGTCTTGTTTCTGCACCCTATCGAGTCCGTCTGCATCGGGGACACTTTGGGAGACGTGGCCCGGGTTGCCCAAAATATGCACGTGAACTCCCTATCGCACACACACTCACACTCACACACACACACTACAAAGGCGAAACATGTCCAGACGATGGGATTTCCATTTGCGGAGCAGATGTCGTGTGAGCATCATCCGTCTGGGGTTCCACTGCATCTTCCCTTGGTGAGACACAAGCTGGGGTTTACTCCAGGAGGGAAGCGCCAAGTGACTTGCTTGCTCCAATGTCACGACGGCCGACATTCGCCTATATTAAAAAAACAAAACAAAAAAAACATCCTGCCTTGCTTGCGCCTAGTTGTTATGCTGATGCGTCGGCAGAGGGTGATTTCAAAGCCGCAGAAACGAGGTCTCACATCATCGTAACTATATGTATATATATATGTGTGGTCTAGACGACACTGCCCGAGTACATTTGCTGCAAAGCACGCATGTCCCGTGGCCCGTGGGTGTCGTGCATGTATACAACTATGGGGTTGAAACATGTCGTGATGGACAGGGTGAGTGGATGGTTTCGGAACTTGCTCGTCAGCTCCCCTTGTCACTAGGTTCTGCAGTCGACTCAGGGTGCGGGACGAAGGGTAATGAGTACGGAAATGAGGCCAAGTCTGGTTGTACAGCCCCTAGTTCTGCAAGCAATATATAGCGAGGGGGGGGCAACCTCTCAATGCTGGGCGAAGTGACCTGATCCTGCAAATCAATGAGCAGAAAGTCCCGCAACGGAATGAATTATCTCTTCAACTAACTACTACCGCTCCGTCAAGTTGATCAGAGACGACGCGTCACCTTTTCCAGTCCACGCCCGTTCGCGCTTCAAAGATAGTGCTGATGGTAAATCTGCCAGATGAATGATGCGATAGCTACCCGATGATTTTCTTGGAACTAGAACACCCGATGTAACGGCAATTCGGAGGTGTGATAGCCTGAAGTAAATCAACCAAGGGTGTAAATGGCATATATGCCGCTGTGCTAACCTGGAGTCAGCACTAGTCCTAGAGGGTGAGGACTCAGGAGGAGGGGGATACTTACACACACATCACTAGGGGTTACCTACCACACACATATACACACACACACACCTGACCGGTGCACAGACATCATGACTTCTAGACAGGCCACAACCCATCTCTGCATTTATTGTTTGCAAGTATCCTGCGGTAGAGGTTGCGGCCAAGCAGCCCCCCAGCCCATGATACGGACCGGACCAACAAGTACGAATAGCGTGACTCCGATACACGAGACATGCCTTGTGTCGTTCGACAGGGCCCCTGACGTTGGCCCACCTCCTGCAGGCCCCGGTAGGGCAGAATCATGTGGTAGGGCTGGTATGCATAGTTGGGTGGTGATATCGACTCGGCAGGGCAAGCTCAACACTGCGAGCCCATGGACAAAAACGCATGCCGCTTGGCCTTGGGAAAGGGAAGCATCCATCTGAACCTGGCCAGAATCGATTCGCTTACGGCATGGCAATGCGGACAACGAGCTCGTCTGGTCCATAGGCTGTGGTTTTCACACTACGGCGGACCTCCGACATCACCCTTGGGCACGGAGGGAAAGAATGACGGGTTGCTCATCTGCTCACGGGTTCGTTTAGCAGCTTCGGCTTGCCGTTTCTTGTCGAGCCGCTGCTGATAGAAGTTTCTGTACCCTGTCAGTAATCCCGGGGTCAATAATGCTGGATTTGCTGGGGCTAAGAACCTCTGCAAGGCAAATACGCGTGGTTCCTCATCTGTGGGAAGAGTCTCTGTTTTCGGTTTGTCCTGGGGAGAGGGTTCGCTGATGAGCAAGAGTGTCCTGTTTAGTTCCAAGCCGGCGTGGTGGACTTACCGCGTCTGCTGCTGGCGGTTTTGCGTCCTTCTTCTCGTCCTCCGCCTTTGTGTCTGTGGCGCCCCCTTTTTCTTTCTCCTTTTCGCCGTCCTTTGCCTTCTTCTTTCGCTGCTTTTCCTCCAAATCCTTCTTGGCCTGGGCGATCAGTGCGTCTTCCTCTTCCTTCTTCTTCTTCGCGTCGATTGCTGCTTGATCGACGATGGGACTGCAGAATTTTGTTTCCTTCAAGTGGCTCGGGCAGACATAGAAGTAGTCTTGCTTCTCCGGTGTGACCAAGACACTGGTGCTGGGCCTGTAGCATATCTCACAGACTTTGGCAGCCGTGTTGGCCACCTTACGGTGGTACCATATGTTGGGTACAGACATGTGAGACGATATAGGGCCGCGGGCGTAGACCGAAGCTGAGTTTGAGGACACTGATCTAGTTCTAACTTGTGTCTTTGGTATCAGACCGAGTGAGACTGTTGCTCCCGACTTGGATGGTGTTGAGAGCCCCGAGTCCCTAGAGGCTTGAGCCTTGACCGTACGGAAAGCAGTCGACTGTCGACCAACAGAGAGATGATGACCTTTATGTGGGGTGATGCATGCACAGCCACATGGTGGGGGTTGAAACTGGCAGGAACTTGGCCTTTGTGGCGGAGGAAGCAGTTTACTCTGAACCTGCCAGTTATTCCTTTACGTAGTAACTACTCCGTACTTGTTATGGAGAAATACTTAAAGTTAACTAACTCACTGGGTACTAGGCAGATACTCGGTACTGTGTAGGCAAAACCCAAGCTTAATTCAAGTCTTCATCACAATTTCTTTGTTGCCCAGTTTCTCGCACGAATTCGACCTGGAGAACATGACACAGGCCTCCAATACGGTCCCAAAAGAGCCAAAGTAGACGGACACAAAGTCTCGTTACGGATACAGAACGCCTTGTTGTTTGCAAAAGACCAAGCTCGATTCGGTGAGCCAAGGTGCAAAGTACTCCGTACTCCATACCCTATCCTATCGTCGCAGCCTGGAGAAGCTCCCAAGCAGACTCGGGGGCAATTGCTTGTCTGCCATTGGCCGGCGCGTCCACTTCGAGTTGAAAGGCTCCAGTCTCGACATCCCAGCCTTGCCATCGTTGTCGTCGCCATCATCGTCGTCACCATCATCATCATACTTTTACCCCGTGGGCTTCTTTGAATTGGTCAACTTGCAACACAAACCCCCTTTCTCGGCGTGCACAGTATACATCGCTCGTGTTACCAACCCCCATATATGACCGGGGCTCTCAAGTCTCAACCAGATTCGAAGCCATGGCAAGCCGTTTGGATAAACAGAAGCTAGGTCTGGTTTTCAAGTCGCGACCAGACATATTGGAAGGCATCGAAAAGGCGGCCGACACATCGGCACGCGTGCAGCTGTTCAACAGCATCGCCAGCTTCATCGACGAGCAGTACGGCGAACCGTCGGCAGCTTCGTCATCGGAACCAGCCCTCAAGCGCCGACGAGTAGACATAGAACCGAGCAGCAACGGCACAGCGAAAAGCGCCCCTGTCAGCTCCAGCTCCAGCTCGAGCGCCGAAGACGTCGCCGCCGAGAACACCCTCCTCGAGATCAAGGACATATCCGTCTCGGTGCCGCTGCGCAAGAAGTTTGAGCTCTGCTTCACCGCCCAGCACCTCTACGCCCGCGCCCCCAACACGACGACGCCAGTGCCGGGCATGATATACGCCTGGAAGGACATTGAGTATGTCTTCTACGTGCCCGTGCCGGAAAAGGCCCAGGTCCAGCACAACTACGTCATCTTCCCGCGACACTCCTACCTTGCCTCGCTTTCCAAGACGCCCTCGGCTGCAGACAGGGAACCGCTCGTCTTCACCGTAGCCGCCGGCGCGCCGAAACCCGGTACGGTCGGAGGGCCCAACGCTTCCGCCGCCTCGGCCGTGTCCGATTCGTACAGCACCCTCTTTCACTGGGCCATCAACAAGTGTCTACAGGCCGCCGCTCCCAACAACGTCAGGATCGTATCCGCCGACCCGGCCAGGTTCCACAGCATGCAGCGGCAGGCGCACCGACCGAATGAGAAGGCAGTGCACGTCAAGGCCTTTCGGGGTTCCAAAGACGGCTTCCTGTTCTTCCTGGAGAACGGCATACTGTGGGGCTTCAAGAAGCCGCTCATGTTTATACCCCTGACGCGCATCGCCGCCATCAGCTACACGAGCGTGCTGCAGCGCACCTTTAACATGGTCGTAGAGGTATTTACAAACGAGGAGGGCGGCGACAGCGAGGCCACCGAAGAGGTCGAGTTCGCCATGTTGGACCAGGAGGACTACGGTGGCATCAACGAGAGCTACATTGCGCGCCACGGTCTGCAAGATAGGAGCATGGCCGACCAGCGCAAGGCGAAGATGGAACTGGCCGAGAATGCCAAGGGCGGAAAGAAAGGAGCCGAGGGCGAGGCCAACGGCGCAGACGCTCAAGATGACGGCCTGACCGAGCTGGAGAGAGCGACCAAGCTTGAGCAGATTCTCCAGGACGAAGAGGACGAAGACGAAGAAGACTACGACCCGGGCAGCGATGCCGAGAGCGATGGCTCTGGCGCGGACTCGGATGATGATGATGACGACGACGACGACGACGACGACGACGACGACGACGACGGAGACGGCGATGACGATATGGACGGCGCCGACGAATAAGGAAGGTCAGCAACGATAGGTTTCTGTTTCACTGGAATAGCGGGCTATCCGCTACTGTCGACATCGAGGTTGTTCCTGCAGACAATGGCCGCCAAGGCAAGGCGTTCAAGGCACTCATGATAATATCCACCATATCCCACAGTCCACTGACATGAGGTCGGTACGGGAACTCGGCTACGTTTGTACCTGTCGCGGGAGGATTTGGGCTAAAAAGAAACGTGTATGATAGTAACCCGCGAGGACATAAGAGCGTGAGCGGCGGATCTCTCCATGATAGACCAAATAATACCACGGGCCTATGGCTGCTGTATACCAAACAGGTCGTGTTGGTCGTACGTAATTTGTGCAATCAGCATGCTTATTTCTTCACTAACCCATCGCATCCTGCCCTATCGACCTTTTGCGAACAATTTTACACGCCATCCGCTCACTCTCCTCCTTTGCCGCCGGTGTCGCTTCCGCTGCCGGTCCAGTGAGGCCGTCGATGTAACTCTCACCCTCGCGCCTTTCAGCCCCCTCGCGCACGATACTCTCTAGGTTACTAGGCGTGAGACATTCTCTGGAGGATTCCTGCTTGCCAGCACCGGGACAGGTAGGACGGCCATGGAAGAAATCGCAGGCCTGTCGGGACCAACAGACGATCAAGGGATATATGATGGGCAGGTTTGTCGTGAAGAAAGCGACGACGCCTTCGCGCAATGCCCACGCGCTGGCTGATTGGTTGCCTTTCGCATTGGGGTACTGCACAGACAGCAACATGATTAGCGAGGCTGTTCATCCGAGATGCAAGCCGGAAGCGTCCTCGGACTTACGGCGAGGAGGATGAAGGCGCGAAATCCGGAAATTATGACAATCAAGAAGCCGCAGGCAAAGACGGCCATAAGACTGACTCGCTTGGCCAAAGTTATGTTGGCTCGGAAGAGCATAGGCATGGGAACCCAGATCAGGTAGAGGTCGCTGAAGATGTTGCATACCAGGTAGACAGCGACGACAGGCATGGAAATCGCAGGCTGACAGCCGTCTGTTCACTTGTTAGATTCAAGCCGAACAGGACGGGGGCTAAATGCGGGCAGGGATGGAGGGTTTTTCACGTACTGCCCGGGTTTGGATTAATCTGCCAGGACTTGTAAAAGGGGCGGCAGCTCAACGGCAGACCGAGGTGAACGCCGATCCATGTTATCCCGACCACAGCAAATGCAGTATAGATTCGCTTCCGATAGCCTGCCAATGACTCCGTCAGGCGGAGGTAGAAGAAGCAGAGACATAGCTTCAGCGACCACAAGACAACGTAAGAGCAAGACAAGTCGACTATGTGCAGCTTGGCGCCCACGACACGGAGTCGATATTCGTCACTGCTGGGATCAAGTGCTGTGCGTTGCTCGTCTGTCAAACCGCTGTTGGGCAGGGCACTGGAGTATTGTTCGGATACTATCGCGACGGCGAACATTGCCATATAGGCGATCTATTATCCATTCAGTCATTGATTCGCTGCTGGCAGATACTCGGTGGACTGACCATGGAAACCCATATGATGAAGTCGTCCGCTGCCATGTGCTTGAGGCCTGCAGATTTGAGCCGTGCGTACAACCGCAGTACGAAGACGACAACCGTCAGGGCCAACGGCAAGTAGGGGGAGTGCCCCGCCGGTGCAGTTTCCATGCGAGAAGACGGGAAAATAGCTGTCTGCACTGTCTGCACTGTCTGCACTGTCTGCACAAGAGAGACAGATCTCGGCTTGCAGGATGGCAAAAGTCGAGGGGTTCTCCGTCTTTAAGCGAACTTGCGACCAGGCAGGACGACGACCCATTTCAAGCGATATTGCGGCAAGGGCCTGACATTTGCCTCATAGCAAACGCACAGTGACATGAGTAGAGAGTTCTCGGCCAAGCGATGAGGCTCATGGGATCCCCCAGGGCATGGGTCCAGCAGCAAGGGGGTGGATGTCCTGGTGCAGTTGGCTAATAAATCGATTCCTTTCGTGAGATTCGATTCGCAGCCAAGCACGAGGCCCATCGGTTAGGTAACGCTAATTTCGTGACTGTGGCAGGCTGGCAGCAGCATAGTGTCGACAAGCAGGTGTGTCACATGTGTGTGTGTGTGTGTCAGTGTGTGTGTGTAAGGGGAAAGGGGAGACTGGGAGACGGGGACACGGTACACCACGCCGAAGACTCGACGCATAGTAACGTTGTCGCCTCGAATCGGATGCTCCTTTTCAACTTGACACAACGCGGAGATTCTTTTGGAAAGCTGTCAACTGAACTGGACTCAATGAGGAGAGATGCATGTCCCCTAGTTATGAGATCGCAACGAGTCCCAGTCGAAGTCGTCACTCATTCGGTCACTGAACAAACTGCGGCATTGGGGAGTTTGGTGACTAGTTGTACGGGTCCTGATGACATCAGTTCTAAGCGCCTCGCCAATTGACGATCCAATTTAAACGTTGTAGCTGGAGTTGAGCATAGAGAAGGACGAGGCCAAATGTTATGCTGGAGTTGCGTGTTGACGTTAGTTATTATGTGGTTAGTAACGTTACTGAGCACTCCGTAAGGATGGGTGATTGAGAGAGTTGCTAGCAAGCACATAACTGTGCACAGACCATGCATGCCCCCCCAGAGTCCCGAGTCCGTTCGTCGCGCGCTGCAACGGAAGCGACGACCGACACTGGACAAGCTTCCAAAATTTCTAGAGCTCCTCCCTCTCGATCCATCGTGGCGATAGCTCCATGACAACAACCAACTGACCACCCCCTAACGTCCACCAAAACCGCCAAAATGTCTGGATTACAGAAGCCCATGCGTCTCCCGCCCGTCAAGGTGCTGCGAGTCAAGAACCCCAACAGGGCCCCCGAGAGGCCCTGCATGCACATCATGTCCTCTGTCCTCGGTAAGGACTCCCCTCTCGCGTGCCTGGCTGCATGACTGCCGGCGAGCACGACTAACGTTCGTTGTCATAGCCTGCTGGGCGTCATCGGGATACTCCACGTCCGGATGCGCGCAGATCGAGACGGCACTGCGGCAGTGTATGGACGCACCCCGGCCGCCACCCCCCAAGAAGAACGAGATCAACTACCATCTATCGCGTTTCCACGACCGAGTCGCCGGTGTCAAGAGGAGGTAGAAGAACCCCCGCCCCCGTGCGAACTCAATCGTCGGAACAACAAAACAGAGGAGACGATGGCAGGACCGCCGACGACCTGCGTACGTTGGGGCAGTCTGGTCGCATGCATGACGAACCCGCACCTCACGCCAGATGTCCAACTCGGCCGCATCACGATATCACCGGAGCTTCAAAACGAATAAGCAGTAGCTTCGCTGTACAACAGCACGACGGCCGGCGGACCGTTAGTTTTGCGCAATGGCCAGGCGTTTATTGGGTTGTTTTAAATCTAGAGGCAAGCCGTCTCCCTGAGGACCTACAGGGTTACATGTAGAACGACTGAGGATAGAAGTACGGCTACTGCCACAGTCTGTAAAATCAATGACAACATATCAAAACAACCCATTCTCTGCGGTGGACTTGTGGGACTCGTCCTTCCCATAGCTAGCACAAGCAAGGCAGATGTAACGTTTGATAATTGCTGCAAGTCTTCCCGCTCGGCATCGCGCTCCCAGTCTGCAGGTATACCTGCCAGTAAGTCTCGTCCAGCTTACAGGCCAGGAAGTTGAGTTCTAGCCGTTGCAACACCGGTCAGTACCAAAAGTCTTCAAAGGGTCGAGAGGATACTCACGCCGGCCCCAGCTACTCGCCCCCGTCGTGATGATTGTGTCCCCTTCGAGACCCCAGAACTTGGTGTCTCCCGCCGCCCCAAACGTCAACGTCTTGTAGCTCGTTGCGTCGCTCCCAATGTTCAGATACGAGCTGGAGTTTGTGCTCTGGATCGAGCCGGCGATGTTGAAGCGCTCACTGCTCGCCTCGGGGCCCATGACCGGAATAGAGTGGTCCTTGGGGTACGCCTGAAGGTAGTAGTGGTAGATGGGGTCCTGGACGCCGCGGATTTGCTCGGGTTTGGCGCGTGTGGGAAGGGTGGACGGAGACGAAGGGGCGGCGAGGGCCGGTCTAAGGAACGGAAGGAGGGCTAGAAGGATCTTGGATTGCATCTTTGAGGTCGCTGTTCCCGTTTCGTAGGAATGGGACTTCGACTCTCGTCTTGGCGACTGCTTATCAGCAAAGACCGAAACTGCTTTCAAGATGCAGGTCTTGGGTGTATGATGGACCCAAGTATGGAAAGTCTCAAGACTAACGTCGTTTGTCAAGTATGGATGATTGACGGCATGTCACCGGCCGTTGCTGGCCAGCGTAGTTACAATGCCACCCTCGATGCCCTTTCCCCTTATGGAGGGCTGGACGGCGGGATGGCCCCAGGACTTCTGAGCTGGTGCGCTGATCATCCGTATGCGGCAGACTCGGAGGGTAGCGCCCGAATGCAATCTAAGGAATGGGACAAAGGGCATCACGAGGGCGACGTGTTAGTTACCGTTGGTTGACCAAAAAGGGACCATGGCGGAGAAATAGGATTTTACTTCCAATGGGCACTGGAATACAGCCAATGCATTGCCCTTGTCGTACTATATGCTTTTGCCCTGGCACAGCTCTAGGAGTGACGATCTCCCGGGTCTGAATAGGCCCCATTTGCCACCAGAGCCTACAAGATTGCACCACCGGTTTGATCGAAACACAACGCGACAGCGGCTGGGCCTCGCACCATAATGATACTGCGGGTCGCAACGGGTCACAAAGCTGGCAGTTTACATCTTTGTTATAGGACAGCCCTGCGGGGGAAGCTGGGTTGTTGACAGCCGCTGTCCCGGGTGCGAGCTTTGCAAAGTTGGCGATGAAGAGTTGACTGGAGGCTTCGAGATCATCATCCGGTTCATCAGGTCGACCTTGCCCGGCTTGTCAAGGCCAGCCTGGCCAGGTAACAAAAGGGCTTTCCGTACTCTCCTCCTTGAACTCCGTCCAAGCGGACGTTTCAGACGATACAAAGGTAAGTCGAGTCGGTTGAATGTTCTTCTTGGCCTTACAGGCCGGAAGAAGCAAGACAGCCAGCAGAGCGGTGGATGAGTAGTTGACTCGAACGATTCCAATCATGCTTTGTGCGCTCATCAAAGGTGCGCATTGCCGAGAAGATGCCGAAGAGGAGAATAGCAATATCAAGACGGCCTTGGCTCTTGATACGTTTCGCGAACGAGACGACCGAGTCGTAGACGGAAATGACCATCAGCCAGATCGCGATAGTGTTGGCAAAAAGGGTACGGTCCTCCGACAGCTTGTCCGAAGCAACCTCGCCCTTCTACTCCTCGCTGCAAACTGCGAGGATGAGCTTGCTCGGTCCAAGGCCCAGCAGCTGAAGACTGCAGTCGAAGCCGACGCCCGAGTTCGTGCCCGTCACTAAGGCTGTCTTTCCTTGGTGGTTCACATCGCGCACCTCTCTCAATGGGCGTGGGCGTGGGCGTAACAGCAAGTTGATTACCTATAGAAGAAGCGCGGTAGGCTAGCCTGCTGCTCTGACAACTTACGAGCAGGAAACAAGGAGCGTCTCGGGACCAACAGCGAGGCGCCAGTTCTTATCTTCTCTCGGGGTCTATGCCTGGGGGCCGGGGCCTGCTTCCTGGTAGCGAAGGCCCAAGGGTATCGACAGAGACATGTTGGCACTGGCATGCCCTGCGTTGTCAGAGTAGTATATGTCTGCATGCTCACGCAGAGTCCTCAGACAGGAAGGGGGACAATAACCAAATTTTGATGTCAAAGTAGGCAGACTGTAGGCTGGCTGCTGGCCGCTGTAGCTTCTGTCGATTAATATTCTGGCGTATCGCTTGTGGGCTCTGGCTGACAAGTGTCAAGAGCTTGCGATGCAGCCCTGCTACTGTCTCGCTAGGTCGCTTCTTGCAATTTCGTATTGCTTTTGAATGATGGGGTATATGATGTGTAGACTTACGTCGTAGTCGCCGTAGTCTTCCGCGGCTGAGGCGTTCCATCCACCTGAGCTTATTATCGGAATGAAGACAGGGTTGTTTCTGTGGGGGAAGGGCGGATAAGCGGACGGCGTTGTGTCGCCTCGTTGGCGGAGCGGAGGCAAGGGACTTGACCATGAACCCCACAATCGTCGCGGGGTCAGGCTACGCTACGCAGGGCTTAGCTTGTGACGAGACTGGCACCCAGAGGCGTATCCGTAACGAATCCGTACGGAGTACGGATTACGGATACGTTGAGCCACATAACTACATGATACATCTGTCGGCTTCGGTGGCGGTAGAAATTCTGCCCGCTCTTTCTCACTGCTGCGCTCTTCCTCAGTACAGTTGCAGATCTGTGCTTGTATGATGTATCTTTCCTCTTGCCGACGTCTTAATCGGCTGTTGCTTCTCGACTAGATCCGTACCGTCCACTAGTCTCGACAAGCCTGTAACCAGTGGTCTAAGGCGGTGTCAGATTTTGGGGTCTCGCAAGCGGCCCGTTGAGGTGTGGAATCGAGGGACGACGTATGGGACGTTTGAGTATTGAGAGGGGACTCGTCCAGGCGCATCGAAGAAGGGTTTGGGTCCGATAGGTGAGGGCATGATGGCACACAAGAGGTAAGTAACCAATGTGGAGACGTGTGTCACTCACCGCGAGAACCGCGGGATCCGATTTGGAGAATGCTCCCGTTCATGACGAGTCGCTCACACACATTCGTATTGGCAAAGACACTGGAGCCGTCGTCTCATATTCAGCCCTATAACTACATGTGCGGTTACTAGCCTACCAATGCGGTCAACGCTCCGCGAACCAGATGCATCCTCTCGCCAATGAACAATCCATACACGAAACAGAACCGCCGCAGGAGCGGCCGCTTTGCTTCTCGCTCAACCACGTCTAGACCTGCGTACCTCCGCATGGCTCGTCCTACAGCTTTCAAATTCAAATTCAAATTCCAAAAAACAAACACATCAAGGATTCCTAGTACTGGGAGACGCCACCGTCCTGTAACTAGCGCCAAGCTGTGCGTCAAAGGGGAAGCCCAGTAACGCGACCAAACAATGGGCTGAATGTGGTTCTCAGCAGCCCCGAGTTTCTCTCCCTCACCATATCGAAGAATTACCAGACTAGTCCGTCCTTGCTCTGTACGGCCTAGTCTATCAAAATCCGTGTATAAACGAGTGACGTCGGTGATATCCCATGGAAAATATCGACAAGAGTAGAGAGTGAATCAACGCCGACATTCGTCTTTGGGCGCGGGAAGTCAAAGAAGTGCGTGGCATCGTAAATATGTGCAAGAATCGAATTCATCGAGTGAGTGTAGTCATCAATACAAGAGAAAGTGAATTGTTCTTGTCAAAGTGCAATAAAAGTGCTGTGGTATCGGTGTGATGCATTGTCTATGCCAGAAAAAATGTACGCCGTTCCAATGCCGCCGTGCAGGCTGGGTGAGCC
Organism: Arthrinium puccinioides; assembly: GCA_022414665.1. NCBI lineage: Eukaryota > Fungi > Ascomycota > Sordariomycetes > Amphisphaeriales > Apiosporaceae > Arthrinium > Arthrinium puccinioides. The sequence goes on from JAIUNF010000005.1 coordinate 3,152,259, forward strand.
TGGATGTATAGGGGCACCATGTGACCTCAAAAGTATAGAATTGTCGAGATGTTGTAGCTGTCGGATTTCGGTGGCAGTAGTGAGTGCCGCTCCGTACCGTGTTTCCTTGCCCCAGCCGCGGCTTGTAAAGGGTCGCGAGTCGGTAGCACGATGGTGACCAGGGCTTTCAGTCTCTGCCGACCGAAACGCAGGAGAGCTCTATCTCCCCGACACCATTGGGGTTGTTGGCCTGGTTGCGCATACCATCCCGGAATTCCATAAAGGCGATTTGTATATCCTCGTCGCTCTCAATGTTGACATAGTCGCCGTCCTCATCACGATATCGTAGTTTCAGATTGCCCTTACTAATCCCACTGCTAGTAAAACGAGAGAGTTTGGCATCGATGCGGTCGATCATGGACTGGTACGTGATGTTGAACGCCACGACTAATGTGATATACGTCCCCGTGTCGTACATAACCTTGACCTTCAATTGCGTAGGGACATCCGACGGTGGGCTGAACAGCGCGCTACCAGGTGTAGCCGTGCCAAGAGCTGATTCGACGGTACTCCTGTTGTCAAGCTGCAAGGGAGGCGGTGCGTGGCCGTTGCCATGGGTCGGAGTTCCCTGGCGTGAGTAGATAGGCTGCGATGGGAACTGTGCCATCTTACCACCATACGAGCCATTGGACTGATGCATACGCTCGCGCTGAATCCCGGGGCTCTGCGTATTTGTCCGCGTTGGAAGATCTTGCATGGGCGAGCCTGTCTGCGAACGGGGGACGCTTCCCTCGTGCAGATGGGCTGGGATGCCTGGAACAGCAGGGACAGGCGTATTGTTGTTCGTTCTGCGCTGGCCCTGAAGTCCGTTGATGTCGGGCGTGCTATACGACCTGCTGCGCTGCTGAGCAGCCAGACTCTGCTGCGACTGGGAAGCCATGGCAGGCAGCGAGGGTCCACGAGGATTCCTGCCATTCGCCGGAGAAGGTCCATCGCGTGAAGGTGCTCTTGGCATGGCGGGAGCTGTGTAGCGTTGGTTGTCTTCCCATCCTTGCGGCGTGCCAGCTTTTGGAAACGGGTAGCTGCCGGACGGGAAGTGCATGCTGCCGGCGGCGCTCGTCCGTGTTGAGGCAGGTGAGTCGGTTGTGGGTGAGAAGTACGAATCTCCTCCTCGGAAGTTAGGCGAACCTCCGCCCCCGTTGACATTTTGTGTCTGCAGACTCAGCTGTGTTGGGGGTGCCGGTAGGGGAAATCGAGGTGGCGGTACCCGGGCCAGGGTTGCAAGGGACGCCGTGCTCTCTCCCGTCGCTGAACGGGATCGCAGGCTACCACTGGACGCGTTCCGGGCCATCACTCCACCGGTGGACAATTGTTGGGCGCCGAACGAGAGACTGGGTGCTGCCAGTGAGGCTTGCCTCAATGTTTCCTCCTCGTCTTCGTCGCTCTCATGCTGTGCGTACGGGTTCTCCATGTTCCCGGCGTTTCGCATCCAAGCAAAATCAGCAGCAGGTGCCTGGTCCGGGCTGGTTGCGGCGTTGGCGGCGTTGGCTTTTCTCTGAAGCTCCAAGCCGTTTGCCCACTTTTTCATGATCTCCTCGTTGCTAAACTTGATAATGAAGTTTTCAACGCCAGGATCTCCTTTCCACCAGATTTGTACCGTGTATGAACCTAAAGAATGACACTGTTAGCACGAAGGACATGCGGAGTGCCAAGATTGTGAAAAGACCAACCCTGTTTTGCAAACGACAAAACCTCGGTAACATTGGTCATGAAGATCCGGCCTTTGAGCTGGAGCTTGTTGTTCTTGTTCCGAATGTTGGAGCCCGTTGACTTGGTTTTGTCCTTTTTGTCCTTGCTCTTGCTGGGTTGCAGCTCCTTGCAGCACAACAGAATGCACTCGAAGAGATATATCTCGTACTGTGGAAGACCATGGTTAGCAAAAAAAATGACGCAGATGCAGCGGTCGTATGACGAGGGAAGTAGCTCACAAATTTCTCTTGATCGGTACGCCCTGTGACAACCGTGTACACACCGTGCTGTAGTAGTCTTCCGAATTGTTCCACTCTATGGTTCTTCCAGTCGTCTACTCTACCAGTAAGGTCCTCGAGCGCCTCGTCCAGAAGATCTCGGTCAACGGCCTCGTTGGCCTGGGAGAGCACGGCCTCGGCGGCCTTGATGCCCTCAGCTAGGTCTTTCTTTATGTCCGGGTCCTCGCTCTTCTTAAGCAGATCCTGGACTGATGTTAGATACTTGCAGTGGCGCGATTTTGCAGGAGATGTCTGCGCAACCAGTCTCTTCGGGACTAACCTTGAGCAGCAGTGGGTACTTGACCAATCTCTGCATGGGTTTCAGAAGAAACCCATCCAACGTATTGAAGTCGCATGCCACCGGGTGGTCGATAAGCTTGATCTTGTCGAAGACCTGGGTTGCGACCTGGGCCGCCTTGCGCTGGTTGGCGATGAAAGGCTGGTAGATGTTGAAGCCTTCGCGGTCCTTGATGAACGATTCGCCCCAACGCTGGCGGCTTTGCGGCATCGAGTTGGTCGTCTCCACGCGGATCAAAAAGCGGCGCTGGAAATCGAGGATGGCGTTGATGTTGAGGAAAATCTGATGAACGATGTCGCCGGGTATCGCGCCTCGTTGCTCCAAGGCCTTCTTCAAGCCGTGCAGATTTTCCAAATCCTGGACGTACTTGCGCTCTGTATCGACCATCTCCTTGATGATGTGATCGCGGTATGTCATTTTGAGTCCAGGCCCACCCTCTACGACGTCGTCTTCGGGGTACGGCTGAACTTGTAGGAGCAATCCTCGCTGCTCAGCCTGATCCAGCACCAGGTTCACAACCTGTACGACCTTGACAAAGCCCGTCGTGTCTGAGCCAGTCAGGTCGCTGATAACAAAACACTGGTCGGCCCTCATCTGGAGGTCTTCCAAACACGCCTTCACGAATCGGAAGATGGCGACTTTGGAGCGTCTCAAATCATTTCCCTCGGTTTCCTGGACGACGACGGGGGAATCGGGCTGGAGAATGTTGTAGAGGACGAGCAGAGGGTAGCCAGTCCGCAACATAATCCACAAGGCCTCGACTGGGCCCTTGTCAGCGTTGACCTCTACGAGCTTCAAATGCTCCTCAAAGCCGGGTACCTGGGCCAGTCTTTGTGTGAGTAATATGCAGATTTGGTAGAGGGAGCGCGATGCATCGGCTCGCTCGTTGATAATGTTGCCCGTGGCCATGATGGGTCCGCCGTTCGTAGCCATAGCCCCGGGGGGACCAGTGACGGGAGCAACCAGTGTTGAAGCCGAGGAGAAGAAGGATGGCCTCGAGCCTATTGTCGTACCAGACAACTGGCTGTCTCGTGACCCGTTCATGGTGGGAAAGACGGGTGTCGTGTTGGTCCTCAGCAGTGCTGGGGCATGTGCCATGGTTGTGTTGGTTGCGCTGCCGCTACCACTAACCCATGCGCTCGCCGCAAGATTCTCTCGACTCGTTTACGTTAGTATCGTTCAGCCGAGTAAAATGAGTGACGACGCTTTGCGACGGATTTGCACGTCTACCGGTCGCGACAAGACGCACGAATTGTCTGGTCAGGAGCAGGTTGTTGGGGGTGGAGAGGGCCGGTTGTCGAAACTTGCATGCGACAGCAGAGATGGCGTGGTAAACCTTGGTCAGGTGTTTTTCCTTGTTGGTGTCGCGGGGTGGGTAGGGGTATGCAAATGGTGGTTGTTGAGAAACCCGAGTCAAGGAATTGAATAGAATCAGTCTCCTTCGCGGTTGATGCCGGCGGTTTTGCTGTCCGTCACCTGCCGGCCGGTGAACAAGTAAGGTCGTCGGGGACTGGTCAGGGTGTGAATGAATGAATATGAATGATCGATTGCGACCGGCCGTGGCCAAAGATTCGGTTGTAATTATTAGTGGATGGTGATGCGCCCAAGTCGAGCGAGTGCAGCAGCGGCGGCGCTTTGGGATGGGTGGTGACGAAGTCCGAGGCGGTCTTCTGTCACTGTCGTCGTCGGCGGCGGCAACTATATCGACGTCGTCTGTACCCAGTATGGCGATTCCGATCGTCTCGTCGTGGTCTACTGAGGCCTATATCATGCCCCTTTCCGAGCAGATGGGGGTTTCGATCGCTTGCCCTCGGCTCCGTGAGGTAGTTTGGTGTAATTATTACGACTGGCTTGACGGTCCTGTTCTTGACTTGTGACAATTACCCCTCCGTCCCGTCTTGTACAGCCGTGATCGTAGTCGTGGTTGTTGCGTTGCGTTGCAGTGTACTGTGTTGATGGCAAATGCACGTTTTTTGGTACCAAAAATACTTTATCGTCCGTGTGTCGGTCTCGCGGGGTCGTGATGAACCTCGGGCTCCTCGGTGGTTCCGGAAGCAGCAGCGTTGTAGGTCTGCTGATGCTATCGAGGTTGAGATCGGGCGAGTGATGAACCCGTGTGCGGACCTCCTTTCGGGTCGCTATAGGCCAATAAGGCAACTTGAAACGTGGAAGTCGACGTGACCGAGAGCGGCGGTTAGAAGACCAATGTTCAACGTCGGGCTATTCCGCCTACGGCACAACAGCATGCAGACACATGCAAATCTCGAGCCGTTTATGTCGTCGTCGTCGTCGTCGTCGTCGTCGTCGTCTTCGCTGTCGTCAAAGTGAGGCAGCGGGCGGGATGCGAGTGGACGAGAGACAGGAGCCGAGCCACATTCGAGACCGTTGGGAATGAAGGTTTGTGGATTCGGTCATGACTAAAGTGACTAAGGTAGACTCCCTGAATGCTAAAGTCCGGTCCCCTGAAGTTTCGATTTCTGGAGCGCGGGTAGCTCCGTGTACTGTGTACAAAATACTTTCCCTCCACCGGTGCGGCGCGCAGGGGGGGACCCCCGTTGTGTCCACTACCAAGTGTCCCAAGACCGCTTAGGCCGTTCCCAGGCTTTCTCTCATATCAAGAGCGCATGCAAGTACATGCTTGCTTGTACCTCGCGCTCTCTCGCTCTGGCTCTCGCTCTGGCTCTCCCCCCTCTCCATAACGAACGTTAGGCCCTGCCTGCCCTGCCTACCGTGCCTGCCCCGACTGCAACCTCAGTGATGTTCGTGTATGCATTGTTACGTGTATGCGCTGCTACGTGTCTCGGCAACAGGAATAAATCGTACAACTGTCAAAAGTCGTCGTCGGCAGACGAATAGCCATGGGACGCCCCCTCTCGTAGAGCAAATCACAGAACAGCCGATGCTGCTCGCGAGAGATTGTCTTCTTGCAGATCCAACTCATCCCCGAATAGATTCTTGTCGTATCGTACATACGCAGCCCACCATGTGGCCCGTACTCCGTACTTCGCAGTCATTAGTTAGATAACTAACGAGTTAGTCAACCACGGGATAGGAAGTGATACAGATAGGTAGGTATGCCTGCTATACAGTGTCTCCCTGGGGTTGTGCGCACATGTCTTCATTCTACCCACCTCGAAGCCCAAGCTCGCATTTGGGCATTGATTGTGATGGGGTTTTTGGATGTTTCAAATTAACCAACATGTACGCTATTCCAGTCCGAGGCTGACGTTCATTGCATGATCGCCCGACCGCCGCTGTGTAATGTCATTCTTTAGTAAGGATTGATGTCTTCATTCTAGATGCATACTCGTTCATGTCCTTGGCCGTGCCGGTGGTCGTGTTGGACCGTAGACGGCGTGCGCAACACTGCTTCGATGGAGGGTGTTAAAACGAGGGTATTAAACGAGCAGCACATACCGGACATTGCCATTTTCAGGTACATGACCGAGACCTTCTCGCGGGGCGGGGCACGACTGAGCTGCTATGTGTAGTTAGCAGTTAACTTATCCGTAACTACCGTACTCCGTATGTATTCCTCGATTCGGCACATAAGGAGTTATGTTTTGGCCACTGCTTGTACCCAAATATAGCTCGACCCATTGAACGAACGGCTGCAGTATACTCCGTACTAACCACTGTGATATGTCCCGAGGTTAAGGCTATAGAGGGCACTTGTATACTCCGTGGAGCTACTTCGTACACCGCCGTTATCCGTAACATACTTGTGTGAAAGTTTATGGTCAACGTGGGCGCATTATTAGTTGTAACCTTTGTTGAGGGGCGGAACGCAATGCCGAGGGAGATCGGGTCTCTATCGACTTTGTTGCCGAACCCTCCCCCTACCGTTGTGTCCAAGCATGAGCGCTCGCGTGGTCGGCAATCACTACAACGAGGGAGGGCGGACCGGCTTGATTGTGCCCCAGTGGTCCATCCGATGGTTTTCGTCTATCCACAGTCACGACTCGCAACCGCCAGCCACGGGGGTCCAGGGAGAGACGAGAGAAAGGACAGAACAGAAACTGATGGTATTCCAAGAATTCCACCACGGTTTATCGATATTCTCAAAGTCCATCCATGCAACTCGGCTTTGGTGTCAGGAGAGTCGGTCGGAATACACAGTAGGATGATCGGCAGCACTAGGTAAAGAGTAAATACACAGTACACAATACTACGTAGTCGACTGCTTCGCAACCACGACGCGACAGTCTTTGATAACGTCAAGCAGGGACTGTGCTGGTCAATCGCGATTGCGCCCTCGGGCTTCCAAAGTTCGGTGCAGGCTTCCATGGATCCCAAGCCCCTCCCTCCTCCCTTGGCGATCAGCGCCATCTTGCTTCATTCAACGGATTAAGCAAGTACCGCGAAGACAGTTGAAACAGTCCAGTCAGGCGAGTCAAGTACAGACGACCTCTCCGCGACGCCCAGCCCGAAACTCACCCTATTGCAATACGAACTTCAGACGATGAAGTTTTAATCACGATGTGGATGATGTAGGTGGTGATGAAAAACACCCCCCCCGTCTGTTCCCGGCGGCTCGAGGTAACCTTTACATGCATGCAAGTCACTGGAGAACTCAGATCCGACTGCGAACTTCGACTCGAAACATCAGTTGCTGTAACTTACAAGCCGGTTGCTGATCCGCTCCAACCCGAAACCTGCAGCCAACCTTGTCAGCATGCAATGTCGAAGTATCCGTATGTTTGCATGATCTAGCACCAGGCCGCATGGCTGGCCGCATGAGAAGTCTGGATGGCCGCAAAGCACTAACTAGGTAACTACGTTTGCTAGTTATTTGAGATGCCGATACGGAGTATGGAGTACGGATACAGAAACCCCCTGAATCCGAGAGACTATGGAGTACGGAGTACTTGGTAACTAGCTAACTAACTAGTTAGTTAACCCACTTCAAACCACTTAACATACGCGTGCTTGTCCAGTTGACCCTGTGATTTGCGGATTCTTCCCAGATCCATCCATCCATACCTGGCAAATTGTACAACATCCCTGGCTGCGCAGGCATCGCATCGCGCCTCTGTTGCAGGCTAGCTTATGTTGCTGGCCATGTTGCTGCTGCTCGGTGGTCGAGATGACGGCGTGCTGCCTGCCCAGGGAAAGTACCCTCTTTTCTTCGCACATAACGTTAGTTACACAGTACATGCGCATTGCATTTATTAGTTGCGTGCTCTGTGCAACTAATGAGCAGTCTTGGCTTCCGACGCTCGAAGATTAAGTGTCTGTTTCGGGTAAGGCCACTTGTCACAGACTAATAGTAAATCCGTACCCAGGCAGGAAGTCGGTTACTTCTTGGTCTCGGCTTCGCTTGCTCGCCTTCGCGCCGTTTTCAAATACGACCGATGGCGTTTTGTAGACAACATTGGCAATAATGGCAGTAACAATGAACCGCATGTTCGTGTATCACTGTATCGTAACTTGTCAGACTGGCTGTTGTTCATTTTGTTGATGATGGATGGGTACATGATACAGTGATCTACAGAACTTTAAGTCTGCCACACCTCCAATTATGCATCCGATGGATTATCCGAGATAAGTCAACCACCCATTCATCCATCACTCCCACGGATCTAGCCACTCATGCTTTACAATCCCGGGGATCGTCACAATCGTGCATCAGAGCGTCTCTTTGAGGTTTGAACCAAGTGATGCCTACTAGCTGTGGCAGAAGAAAGAGGGAAAACTAAGTCGACAGGCGTCCAGTTCTATATGAAATCACCCATGAGTTGGCGCTGCTATTTCGTCTCTAATCATCGGTATTTTTCTTCCATCTTTCAGGTCAGCCTCGCACCCCTCATTTTGTGCTGGCTCAGGGGCGGTTTGCTGCAGTCGTATTGTTCAACTCTGTTTCAGAACGGATACTCCCAGATATACGATCTCTCACGAAATCAGCGGGAACCCCTTTATGGTTGTACTTTACCAGACAGAATACATATGGCTAGCAAGACTCAGGGAGTCTTTACAGGATTACTTGTGATTCCACTCGTGTAAGTGACTGCTAGGTATTTTAAATAGCAAACGAGAGCCTATCAGGCTATCACCATGACATAAACTTTGCTCTTAGTTTCCAAGGTGATGTGTACTTACGTCCTTAGTTGATAGCGGTAGAAATCCAGTTGCTGCTCTGTCCACGTTTACAGAACGAGCATGGTATAGAAACGGAACGATTCACAAACATCTGAGGCAGAGTACTAGTAGTGGTTGAGAGTGCCGGGACTGCAATATCGCTGTTCGAGACTGCTGGATGAAGATACAACGGACGTCGTATAGGCTGTGCACACCATTCCATAACCTAATTTGGCCACTGTATAAAAGAATCGTCGTCTTACTAATCTAGTGTGGGGGTACCTTCGCGATTGAAAATTGTGTTCAACTTCATTGTTGAAGGTAACTAAGTAAGTCTAAGAAACTAGGTTGAAGCTGCGTTACTTGGGGATTCCGGCATCTAGACTACACCTTGGTAAGCAGCTGGGGGAAGAAAGGCAATAGTTGTGTGGAATACGTAGTTTACGGGATATTAATATGCCTCCAAACGTAGTATTTAGTACATGATGTCAGATTCACCACATATCGCATAGCATTGCCCTATATCAGCATACTCACTACAATGATATCTAAACGACCAGACAATGTAATTCTGCCTTGTTGCAATTTTGAAGGGCAGGGATGTCGGAAAGAATAGCTGGACTGACATGCCGAGTACGACAAGGTAGATCTAACGAAATCCGATCCCTGCATCGTTTATAGTGATTTTCCAAGCCTAGTTGACCTCATGGGTGGTGTTAGGTAGCTTCTCAGTCTCAAAACAAGGGCAATTCCCTGAAAAATACCGTACAGAATGACGAGGCCTTGGATTAACTTTGTTGTTGTGCACGCTATATAGTCATCTCGCTGTTTTTGTTACAACGAGTTGACGACTAATGTTGTCATTTAGGACACCCTGCGGTGGCGACGAAGGTACTTCGACATGGCATGGGTAAGCTGATCTGCAGCTTGCCCCGAGGGATGCCCCAAGGGATGCCTGACGCCTGGAGGAGCAAAGAACCTGCTGTGTGTTGGTTGAGACCGAATGATGACAACAGGCGAAATCTGAGCTCATTCCGGATTGGCAGTGACTTGGACTGCGCACGTGATCGCGTTTCTTGCTTTGATCCGGCCACGAACACACGTCCTCCCTGCAAGGTTGGCGTTAAGATCTTGCTTAACTGGGGATGAGCTGGATCGAGTGGCGACAAAGCGTTGACAAGGTGGTTGAGGCGTGCGGATGATGCGAGGAGGTTATAGCAACACCCAAGAAGTGGTCTGTATCCGTACAGTGTACTCGTTTAGATACGTGAACTGGTCGTCATTTCAGTCCATCGCAGCCGCATGTTGTTATTGCCCAGGCTCTTTGGTAGCCGCCCTGCAAGGTGTGGGAAGGTCAGCTTCGGTCAGTCACTAGGTGGGTGAAGCCGGCCGCTGTGGAACCACTTTAGTGCCCGGGTGGGATGCGTTTTGGCGGGGCCGTTCAGCCCATGGGAGAGATTGCCGTCCCATATCCGTACAGTATGGGGACCTCCGTCTCTCCACACCTACAGCCTCTCTCTCTCCTCTTTGTACCTAGAACGTTCCTTGATTTACTCGGGGAGGGGGGGAGCATGATGAGGCTGTGTCACGTCAACCCGCACTGAACCAACTACATACTATCATCATCCGCCTCTTCCAAGTCGGTCGCGAAACCGGCTTTCCAGAGGGCAACCAACGGTTGCGTGTGTACGCTCCGTTGCACTGCTTACTTGCATTCCACGCGCACAAAATAAAAAAGAGCTGGCCAGGCCAGACAGGTTTAACGTTAGGCCGCACTGTTACGCGTCGTTTTCCAGTCCAGAGCCAGATTTGCAACAACGCAACTTCGACAACAAGCGACTCATTGTCTTGATTTATTGCCCCGATTCAGCGCGAGTGAATGTGTACACATCTCCTACGCCGGGTTAACTGCATCAGAAGTGGGCTCGATCGCGCCACCTTATTTGTCGCCCAGCACTGGAAGTCGTGCACTAATAAACCTTCCCCCGCTGGCTCGAGAGATACTTACTGCCTTGCATCGGCCACGGTCACCGGCTCGTACAGCAGCCTCAACTGTTATTAACACCGGCCTGCAGACTGCAGTTCCGCGCGCGCGTGGCTGCCTTGCCCCAAGCTCCCTCTGCTCCTCGCATCCGACTCTCCCTCCCGCATACACAGTACATCTCCCGTACCACACCGCACCGCCTGCTCCCAGGACCGGACACGACGGGACAACGGACTGTCTGCCATGGAACCCTCTCCTCCAGCTCCCGAGGCCGATGAGGGCTACAGCGAACACCCACTCAACTCCCCGCCCTATGCTAATACTTTATCCCTACGAGACATTCTGCAATCGTCAACTAACGCCGCGTTCGCCGCTTGGTTCATGCCGCAACTCGCTCATCTTAGCCTGGCCGAGAAGACCCAAGTCGCCATGACCATCCTCAACCAGCTCCCCACTACCGTCATCACCGAGATTGTGAAGCAGCTGAATCCGCGTCTCTATATCAACTTCGTCGAGCACCTCCCCATCGAGATATGTCTGAAGATCCTCAGCTATCTCGACCCGGCGTCCCTCATCAACTTTGCGCGATGCTCTCGGGGGTGGTACGAGCTTGCGTTTGATCGTAAACTATGGGAAAAAGGCTTCTACATGGAGGGATGGCAGGCCGAACGCAGCGAGATCGTCTTGGCCGAGGAGCGCATAAACGCCTGCTTGTCCACCAAAGAGCTCATGCCCCTTCACAGATTACGGTCTTCCGAGGACAGCCATACTCATAAGAAGAGAACCATCTCGGACCCGACACCGCAAACCACCCCCCATGATGGCGCCATGGACATCGACCCGGATGATCGGGACGCCCGCCATGAACACGAAGACGACGACGACGACGACACAGAGATGGCCGGAGCCAGTCTGTTTGGCGGACCTGCCGCTGCCGCTACCAGCGTTTCATCTACCAAAAGTACCGGCAGCGTCGTCCAGCATCTTGGCCGCCTCATCATGGACTCCCCAAGCCCCATGGCCGAGACAATGGATAGCGGCGCCCACACCCACGTCGACGTCAAGGGCAAAGGCAAGGAGAAACCGCTTTCTTACGAAAACGACGTGCCTTCTTTGGCCTTGCCCTCGCTCCCCAAGTCGTCACTGTGGACGTATGATTCGCGGGCTATGCGGTACAAAATCAACTGGCAGTGGTTATATACTGTGCGGAGACGGCTCGAATACAACTGGGAGACCGGAAAGTACATCAACTTCCAGTTTCCTCATCCAGATCACCCGGAGGAGGGCCACAAAGAATGCATCTACAGCCTTCAGTTTGACTCGGAATACCTGGTCAGTGGCAGCAGGGACAAGACATTGCGTATCTGGCATATGAAGTCACGGCGACTGGCGCGAGCCCCATTGAAAGGTCACGCGGGCTCAGTGTTGTGTTTGCAGTTCGACTCGGACCCCGACGAAGATCTCATCGTTTCAGGAAGCAGTGATTCCAATGTCATCTTGTGGAAGTTCTCCACCGGTCAGATTATTCAAACGCTTGACAAGGCTCACTCGGAGTCGGTCCTGAACGTCAAGTTTGACAAGCGCATCCTTGTCACGTGCTCCAAAGACAAGACCATCAAGATCTTCAACCGAACCCCTCTCCGTCCTAGTGATCTGGGGTACGGCGATGTCAGTGCTGTTGGTCCGGTGCCTATCAGCGTTCGACATCCTGACCACGAAGACTACGCACTAAGTCTGCTACCCATCAAGCCGATCTGGACCCAGATTGGATGTCTGGAAGGTCATGGGGCCGCTGTCAACGCTGTCCAGATATGCGGCAACGAGATCGTGTCGGCTAGCGGCGACAGACACATCAAGGTCTGGGACTGGCCCAGCCAAGTCTGTCGGCGGACTTTCCTCGGCCATAACAAGGGCATAGCCTGCGTACAATACGACGGACGCCGTATCGTCAGCGGCAGTAGTGACAATGAAGTGAAGGTCTTTGATCGGGAGACTGGACTGGAAGTTGCCAGCCTCCGTGCCCACCACAGCCTCGTGCGTACGGTCCAGGCAGGGTTTGGAGATCTTCCCTACAGCGTTGAGGAGGACCGTAACGTTGCCAAGCAAGTCGATGAGGAGTACTTCAAGGCCGTAGGATCCGGCAAGCTGGGCGAGTCGCATAGCGCTCGCGGCAAGGCCCTCAATGCGGGAAGCCGACGACCAGAAGACATCACTGCTTACGGAGCCAAACTGCCCCCTGGTGGCGGGGGTGGGCCCTATGGACGCATTGTGTCAGGGTCTTATGACCAAACAGTCATTATCTGGCGCCGCGATAAGGAAGGAGTCTGGAGAAGTGCCCACACTTTGCGTCAGGAAGACGCAGCGGGCGCTGCAATGCACCAGCAGCCGGTGCCTCGGTCAATTTCGCCAGCAGCTGCGGGCGGTGGCTTTGCAAGCTCTTCACTCCATGCCAATGCTCAACCGACGCCTACGAGAACATCGTCGCGTCCTCACCCGCCAACTAGCGCACCTCCGACATTGCAACGGCCACCAAGCGCTACACCTGTTGATCTTCCGATTCACGCAACCGGCGCCCCTCAGACGACTGCGTCTTACCACCGCATGATTGATCTTTCAGTCCACCAAGGACCGGTAGCACTTCAGACTACACTGGCTGGTTTCCCGTCCTTGGTCCAGTTTCATTCTCGCATACAGTCTGCCATTGATCGGGAACCCAGCGCAGTGACACGTTCACAGCTTCGGCAGGTTGTTACGGCAGCGCTCGTTCGGGCGCAAATTGCGCAGAATCGTGCGCGGGAATCGGTCCAACAAACAGCGGCGGCGGTAGCCAGCTCGTCGTCAACACATGTGCCGACAGCGCCCCAAGCTACAGCTCAAACTTCACAGTCAAATGCAGATGAGCCTTCGAGCGATGGGCTCTTGTCTGACGCGGGTCAGACTTCGAGCACTCGGCGCAGAACACAGGCCTCAGCTTCGGCACAATCATCGACATCACGACCTGGCGCCCTTTCGCATGGCCGTAGCAGGCCGCGGAACCAGGCTTCAGCCTCGAGCAGCAGGTCGACACCGAGTAGTCAAACCGAGGATGCGATAGGTGACCCGGCAGTCCTGAATTCCCCCCCGCCTGCGTCAATGTCGGGTGGTCCGCCTCTGATAGTCAACGGGGCGGCCCAGCGCGTGCGCTGGACGCAACAGACGCCACTACAGGCCTCGGCACAAGTAAATGTTCCAACAACAGCGGCTGCTGCAACTACTATCGCGGCGAGTGCTGTGCCTCTTCCTGCGCCTGTCCCTCTTCCTGTACACCATCCCCATATTGCACAGGCAGAGGCAAACCCTCCCAGGGTTTTCAAGTTACAATTTGATGCCCGCCGTATCGTATGTTGTAGCCAGACTTCGACGATTGTCGGCTGGGATTTCTACAATGGTGATCCGGATATAGACGAGGCAGCACGCTTCTTCAAGACTGTTGTGTAATGGCCATGAACAGCACGAGTTTCGATATGCTAGGATCATGGTGGAAACAGCAAAGACTCGCATTTGTTGGCATTAGTTAACCCTCCACTCTAGCTCTGGCTTTGCGGAATGGCGTTGATGAGAATACAGGTAGCTGCTCGAGCAGGATCTTACCACCGCGACTGATTGGCGTGTATATACTACCCACCCCCGTTGTAGCAAGGCCACGGCTGTCGCCTCTGGTACGGGCGGGGTACATAGGGCAACGCTCTCAACAGGGCAACACTGTTTGGCGACGGTTTACGATAGGGCCTAAGAGGTTCACGAAGATATGATGATTCATTGATGAAGTGGGCAGCGAGCTTACGACTGACTGTACGGTCATTCCGGCAGCATCGTCTCATGCAGAATAGATGTCTCAATAATAAGAGCGATTGTTTGCCATTTCCGCCACTGAGCCGTAGTCAACCTGGGAGCAGGTGCCCAAACCGTGATGCGATTCATCGCCAGGCTGAACAAGACTCAAATGTGCTATGCTTGGTCCAAACACCCCCCCCCCACCCCCCAAAGAGATCTCGAAATACCATGGCAGTACCACCACGGTGGACCAATGGATCCCTCCAAAACCTGAACGCCCAGTAAAAGCCAAAAGAAGATTAAAAAGGTACGACATCAGTTTCTCATCTCGGTTCTCGTATCCCGCATCACCGCGCGGCCTCTTGGACCTTGCCCGTAGTCTGCGGCGGCTCGTCGATAAACTCGGGCATTTCATCGCGGAGGAAATCTGGCACGCCCTCGGCGCCGGAGCCCATGGCGCCGCCCATCTCCATCTCGGCGCCCAACATCTCGAGCTCGGCGTCCAGCTCGGCCTCGTCAATATCCTCTGGTACATCGTAGCCACGGCTCAGGGTGTCTTGTATCTCGTTGCCGACATCCATAAGGTCGGCCATCTCGTCCTGCAGGCGCTCGATCTTGTCGAGATCGACCTTTCCGTACGTCTTCTTGAGCTCCTTGTTGGTCGTCTTGAGAGCGTCGACGGTGGCCATGACGCCCTTGAGGTTGTCCTGCATCATCTGGGCCTGCTCGAGGTTCCAGGACTGGTTGACCTGGCTGTCGCGCATGTCCTCGAGCCGCTTGCGCTTCTTGAGCACCTCCAGCGCCCGCTTCTTGATGGCCTGCTTGCCGGGGCCCTCGCGCAGCTTGGACAGCTTGCCGTTGTATTCGGTTAGCTGGATGTTGAGGGCCGCGATCTCGGTGTCGAACTTGCTGGCGCGCGCGTCGTGGCTGCTTATGACGCTCTGCAGTGTCGGCTTGGGCGCCTTGGTTCCGTTGCCAAAGAGGCGGTTCATGATGGGCGGTAGGTGGCGAATAGCGAGGGGGGGCTGTCGGTTTGTTGTCCGCACGCTTTCTCTGGTCTTCTCTCTCTCTCTCTCTCTCTATCGCTCTCTCTCGCGCGCGCGTTAAGACCGGCAATCACAATATCACCGGGATAGATCGGTAACGAAGGAATGGCTTTCGGGACGGCGTCTCGGTATTAGTGGATCAAGGCAATGACGAAATGGGAGACGAAACCCAGCTTACGTAAGTTGGATACAACCGTTACACAGTAGGTAACTAACGTTACCCTTTATTGTGCATTGGGTAGCCCCATTTTTATATTTAGGGGTCATTCACTAGTTCCGATCACTACAAGACCCTAACTACTGTGTACGGAGTAACGAGGTAACTAATGGGTGCGGAAGTACTTTCGTACCCATTGCACAAATTTCTCTTGATAACGCGTTGTCGATTCTTGACACGTCAATGCCTACGTCTCTGGCCTGATCATTCTCCATCTCATGGTTATTGCCAGCAGCCAAGCCACAGCCACAGCTGCAGTAGTCGCATAGAAGATGGATCGCACGGATCCAGTCAGGATGCCCTGGATGTCCCCAACAATTTGAAGTGGTACTTGCCCCTTTAGATCGCCAGGTGCGAAGGGTGTTTGCGCAAAGAAGGTTATCTGCTGGTCTGTCAAGAACCCGTCGAGCTTCTTCAGCTCGCTGCGGATCTCCGTGTTCAATACGTATCCGCCTACGACCAGTCCGAGAGCCCCCCGAACGTCTGAACCATGAGTGCAACCGAGACAAGGAAGGGCTGGTGGACTTCTGCGACCCAGCATTGCGAGATGATGACTGCGAGTGTCTGTGATGTCCCGTACCCCAGCCCTGGGATGATGGTCAGGAAACTTGCAGAGCTTCGAGCTGTGTATTGGTTCAACGTGGTCAGCGCACCGGTTCCTACCAAGGCAATCGTGGCCCCTGCGAGGATGATGCCATTGGAATAGGACACAAAGCTCATTGCGAAGCCCGTCAAAATGCTCGAGGTTCCTGATGCGATGAAGAAAGCCGGCAGAGACACGCCAGCCTCGAACGACGAGAGGCCTTGAACCGTCTGACAAGGACGGTTAGTTAGACCGGTTCCGCAGCAGTTCAGGGGCAGGACGCACTTGGGAGTATGTTGACAGATAGTAGAAGACGCCAAACATTGCAAACATGATGAAGAAGCCAAAGGCTAGGAGCAGCGCAATGTCCCTGTGGAGTAGTCCTTGGGGTATAAGCCTGCGGTCTGGATGGCGATGCATACGTTGTTGTATGATGAGGAGCGGGAGGGTTACAGTTGCCAAGAGCAAGAGCAGTACCACTGGGGCCCGGATCCAAACGCCACCCTGGGTTGCCAGCTGGATCCCACGTAGGATGCTCAAACTGAAAGCGATCAGCAGTGACAAGCCGACAAAGTCAAACTGCTGCATATGTTGCTTGATCGACAGGTGGTCTCCAGGTCGTGATGACTGGACATGGGTCAGCAGTAGCGCGACTGTAAGAACAGCCCCGAATATCGTCAGCACGAAAGCCCACCGATAGTTCACATTGGTCTCGAAGAAGCCATCGAGCAAGGTTCCAAATGCCAGACTCATCACGTCGATGCCAACGCAGCCCGCCATGTACACCGGCCTCTCGTCTGGAGAGGTGATGTCAATAAGGATCGAGGCACAGAGTGGGAAGCCCATGGCGACACCAACTCCCGTGATGGCACGCCCCAAGATGAAGACGGCGGCGGAGTTGGCGGCCATACATATGGCAGAACCACCTGTGAGGTGGCATGGTCAGTCACCACAGCCGTCAAAGGCGCCTTCTCGACTCCCAAATGGTGTACCGATGAGGAACAGTCCAACAACCGTGGTGAAGATGCGGATGTTGGCAAACCCGACCAGTTTCCCAAAGCCAACCGCTAGGCATGCTTGCGGGAAGAAGTACGCGGCGCCAAACCAGGCGATGAGGCCGAGGGCGTCGAACTTGCGACCTGGATATATGAGCGTCCTAGGTGTATGACTGCAGGTCGAGGCTCGTCAGGGTCTCTGTGGTGCAGTCCAGTCTGCTCCTGGGTCACACAGGCATCGGCAAGCAGGGCTAGATTTTGGAGCTCCAGGCTATGCTCGGCATCGTCGTCGCCAGAGATTACGATACGAGACATCGTAATGGCATCCCTTAGCCTGGAATCTAATGTGTCGACTCTGACACATGCGGTCGACATATCTCAGCTCTTTTATTGCACTGAAATCATTCTCATCCGTCGCCTTCTTACTCCTGAGATCGCGCTTTGATCTGATGTTCCCTAGATGCACCTGTCCTACTTGCCATGCCATTGGAAGGAGTACCAGTTGCTCGTACGTGGTGACCGGTCAAAATCAGAAATATGACCACCACATGCGCACTTCATGTCCCAGGCAACACTGAAATACAGACGGTAAATGATACGAGGATGCATATTTCTCGTATTGAAATTACGCTCATGCCAATACCGAACCACTCGGTCGATCCGGGGTCCGCCTCAAACCTGACGCAACTTGCGGTCTACTCGGCACAACCAACAACTCGCTGGTGTACAGGCATCGGCATCGAGGCCGTTCCGGTGATTTGATAGTGTATGGTTCTACTATGGCAACGTATTACCTGTTCGGGCAGTTGTGTTCAGAACGAAAAGCTAGGTCTCAGCAACCTCATGACAACGCAGCGGACACGACAAAGATTGCACGCGGCGAAGCACAGAAGAGAGGTAGCCTGGAGCAGCACCGGTGACTGACAAGAATCGGTCCGAGAGACCGGAGAGTACTCCGGGTGTGATGGACTGGGGATCTGGCCTGGGTGTACCTGTCCTGCAACCTATGGTTACGTGCGGCGGAAAGAGAGCCACAAACCCTTCACAGGAGGTACGATGATAGCGGAGCCACGTTTGACGACGGATGGTCAAGATGGGGCACAGCGCAGGCGGTACCGTAACCACAGGTTTCCCCGCGGTCGTGGATGTGAATCCGCATGATAAAGGGGCCCTCGATGGAGGAAGACAGTCCATGTGGTCTAGACCGTGATGGCTCAAGGCAGAGATTCCAAGCGAGCAGACCGAGTAACCTTGAAGGGCCTGCCAATGATCTTCTAGGATACGCTATTACTAGTGGAAATATCTACGCAGGCCAGCCGCAGCAAGTAACGACTCAAGGTTGTTGCAAAGGAGCCAGGCGAGCTCGTACCACGACAGGAAGAGAGGCGTGAGATTAGTTACGGCATGGGCGTGACGGGGTTATGCGTTCTTGAGATCCTGCACGTCTTGGTCCCGGACTGCGCCTTGCATGCGACGGTTAGCAAGAAACAACCAACAAACATGTCGAGAATCGAGATGATGATACCGACCTACCTCGTGGCCTTCCACCCGGCCCCGGCCAGGGCAGGTGGGGTGCACCGTATACAATCGATCGAATGAGACCATGCCCTTATTCCGATGGACGACATGCCATAATGAACAAAGTTTGGTCAGCAGAGGAAGCGCCGAGCTTCCAGTCGCATGTCGCATGCACGAGTTTCGTTGCTTTGTCATGACCGTGGCGCTTTGTATTGGACACTACCTCGACTCTCGGGCTGATAAGCGTTGATATTAACTAGTCCAGAGCTTCGTCGTCTATTAGGCTGAATGCTAGTGGTCGGAGGCGTTGTGGGCTATAGGAAAATAGTTAAATTGGCCCGGAAAGGGGGGGTGGTAGGGTTTGAGGGAGCGATGACGATGCGTTCTCGTCACTCGGAAGCCAACAAGGATAGCTCGCTCGCGGCGACTTGGAATTCATCTCAGCAACCGTCTGATCTCTTCTCTTTCGTGACGGCCGGTAGGCTAGTATCACTCATACCTACAGTACTGGGACGTTAAGACATGTCTGTGCCGCCTCAACCCCATTCGTTCAGCCATCTGAACCGATCACTACTAGTGTATTGTATTCTAGTTGGAGACATCAAGAGCCGAGTCGGAAGTGGTGAAGCGAGGACCAGCTATTGTATAACTCCCAAGGCGCCATGAACGAAACTATCTTCCATCAGTCGACACTTTAGTAGCTGAGGATTCCCCCTAGTCGAAGCTGAACTCAACACCCACAGGAAAACGATCGCGCCATCACCAACCGAGACGGTCTGACCAAAGCCGAGCACTCCCTGTGCTCTAGTATACCTACCCAGGGTATCGGGACACCCCCCTCCTTTGACGTTGGAGCTTTTCGTCATGAATCGGTATATCCTAGCCGATGCCCAAGCACCCAGACGTGCAAGGATTCGCAAACAAGAACACGACAGTGCTGAGCGACTCATTTAGTTACCTCGAGAATCTCTCTGTCTGGGGATTTACTACAATGTGTGGATACGAGCAAGGCTAATAGGAACATCGTCCTGGAGTGCTCTCATCTTTGTTTGTGATCACCATTTCACGACCCGGAGAACCTGAGCTTCCCAAGCAGTAGTCTCTGCTTCCGATCCTCGGTTTGTAGGCCTCCTCCCCTCGTTAAGCGGCCCATGTTTCGAGGCTGTTTCCTCGTCGCCCCCAGGCCGTCCTCGGGTTCTACCTGCGCTTCCTAGCCGTCCAGACTCTCCCGTGGCGTGCTCCGAAGGACTGACTGACCCCCATCCGACTTTCGAGCGAGCCGCGATCACCGCCCGCGGCCAGCAAGATGGACCTCTTTATTCTCGCCGGGAAGGCCAAAAACTTGGACGAACCGCAACCGGTGTGGAACAAAGTCGGGACTGTGCTTGGCGTGACCATTTCGCTTTTGGTACGGGTTTCCCTCTCCGGCATCGAGTACTTGCAAGGCCCGTTGTGCTGACACGGCACTGCAGATGGTATCTTGGATTTGTGTTGTCTTCCGTCTGTACACGCGACTGTGCATCTTGAAGGCAGCAGGATGGGATGATTTTTTAGTCGTCATATTTCTGGTAGGTTGTTCTGCCATGTACCCGAGCAGTCACTAACGACTGTGCCTTGGAAAAGTTGGTCGGGACTCTTGCTGCTATCGCGCTTTGCCTCTGTAATTGAAGCTCTACTCCCTCGATATCCAATGCTTGGATGGTCGGCTGACCTTGTCGCAGCGACGCAACACGGATTTGGACAACACTTTTTACAATTGGAGATTGTACAGCTTGCGAGGTATTTCAAGGTACGCGCGTCCTCAGACGCATGCCCGATCTCCCCGCCGAGTATACTCAACACTGGCTGACGATTATAACTTGGGGCACGTGCCAGCTGTTTTACATTGCCAACGCCTCGTACACACTCGAGACAGCAGTCATCAAGATGTCCCTCGTTTTACAATACATCCGAGTGTACGACCGGGGTAGTATGCGCACTGGTTGCTTTGTGTTGTGTAAGTTATACTGATGGTCTCCTATGTCGTACTACCACTACTATCAGTACTTCTGCTGCTGCTGCTGCTGCTACTGCTACTGCTACTGCTACTGCTACTGCTACTGCTACTGCTACTGCTGCTTGCTACTGCTGCTACTACTGCTGCTGCTACTGCTGCTGCTACTGCTGCTGCTACTGCTACTGCTACTGCCACCACTACTACCACTACTACCTGCCTTGGTCTCCAACGTCGTGTCTAGTCCTTTTGCGTCGTGTGCGTGGGCGAGAAACACGTGGGTGGTTCCGCAAGACCGAAACTGATCAAGGCTTACTAGTCTATTCTCTTGGCGTATGGGGTACTATATTCTCTTTCATGGCCTGGGTACCGTGCTTCCCGGTCCGGTCATATTGGGATTGGACCATCTTTCCACGAAGATGCTATGGCTTTGGTGGAGCAAGCGTGTCCTCGTTTATCGCCATCTACGAAACGCACTCGATCACCAACATGATATTCGACTTTCTGGTTCTTCTGGTGGCCATCCCTCTTTATTTTCGGAGAGACGTCCCTACTCGAACTCGGCTCGGCCTGGTGGTTCTTTTCCTTGTGGGCAGTCTTGTCTGTTGCTTCTCCATCTGGCGCACGGCGGCAGTGCTGCAACACAAGGCCGCGACGTATCCGGCCGTCGACCTGACGTGGTACGCACCGGTCGTCATATTGCTGGGCGTGGCGGAAGTCAACGTCGCCAGCATCTGCGCCTGCGTGCCCATTTTCTGGCCCGTCCTCGCGGCCCAGGTCAACAAGATCTTCGTGACGCAGGAGATCAAGATTACCAGGTCCGAACGCTATTCCGCCACGGTCGACGAGGAAGATGATTGGGTCGAGATGGATAGTAGGAGATCGTGTGCGGTGCACAGCCGGATGGGAAGCACGGCCAGCTGCAGCTGGTTCAATGAGGTCGGCAATGGGAGAAAGGCGCTTGACGAAGAGGACTTGGCGCATCGTCAGGTCGACTTCTTGCAGAATCCCACGGCTACTGTACAGTCCGGGGTTACTGTCATTGGTCCCCGGAGGCAACCGTCAGACCAGCGGATGCTGTTATGATGTAGGTATCACTATTGATAGGCTCACCAACAAGATTCCCCCGATGACCAACATCGTGTTTCCAGCTTTGTCACTCACGACACATTGCTGATCAGACGAGCTGAACTGAACTTTCTGCCCACAGGAGCAGCCACTTTACTCGAGTCTCGGCCCTCTTTTGAGATGGCATCCGTCTGCCTTCGATCATCGCCCACTCGTGCAAGTAAGACATCATAATCGACCTCGCCCAACTCACGCTCCCGGACGTGGCAACATCGTACGTTGACCCTCTTGTTGGCGAACATCGACAATCTCGACCCATCTTGCGTCAAGAGTCACGGCCGTCTGTGCAACGTTCTCCCGTGGCCCCGTTTCCTCCTCGCCAGCGATTCAGGGACAACTCTAGTTCTCGGCCAAGACTTCCCGCGCCTTGCTTACACACCCACCCGAGTCATTCTTCATAGTCTATCCTTGATACGGGTAGCTCGCTGGAACTCATCGACTCGTAGACGTTGTGCGAGTAGCGGCATGACCAGTGGTTTTGCCCCCCCCCTCATTTACACGCCTTGCAACGGTTTTGGTCTTCTCGTCTCGTTAGGCATTGGCGAACGCGGGGCGGTGTTGGTGTGTGGTATGGACATCGTTTGGCGGGTGCCAACACGGAGTAGAGACGAATCTCTGGATTGGTACCTAGGTAATGCCAAATGGTAGTACCTAAGTAGAAGACTATATACTTCTGACTTCCGTTTACTATCATATCTGAACCCTGTTTTCATTTCTACTTGATGCCCTTCCTTTGTCGGGGTATGTATGGGTTACGATCAGTTTAGACTGGTTTTCACTGTCTCTGCCGTGCTGGTATATTTCCATTATGATGTACGGAGTTCTTAAGACGATCATGTTCAGCAGCAATTGCATTCATAGCACGCACGCTATCGATCGACCAAACTCCCTCCAGCGGACGTAGATGCCAACTTGCCCTACGAGGTTGCCCTAGATTTACTCCCCCAGGCCGCTTACCCCGGAAACCAAACCGCCGCGACGTCTTCCCGCAGCCCGACCAAGCTCCGCACAGCCTCGGCGCTCAAGAGGACAGCAGGATCCTCCTCAGCTCCCTGACGTCGGGGTCCACGGGACACGACTGGCCCATCCACACGCAGTGGTGCACGACGACGCGCGACCCGGCGGCCAAGAGCGCCGCGACCGAGGCCCCGGTGCCGCGCGCCGCGGTCCCGTACGGGATCCGGTTCCAGATCACCCGGAACCAGCACGCGCTGGGCCCGAACGGGGGTCCCCAGTAGTTCATGCGGAACTCGGTCAGGGCGCTCTGGAGCAGGCCGGGCATGCGGAGGAGGAGGAGCGCCGGCTCGTGCGGCGAGAGCGCCCAGATCACGTCGTCGGTCGGCGAGGTCAGGATCTGGTGGCCCCCGAGCGCCGGCGG
Source organism: Arthrinium puccinioides (assembly GCA_022414665.1). Classification (NCBI taxonomy): domain Eukaryota; kingdom Fungi; phylum Ascomycota; class Sordariomycetes; order Amphisphaeriales; family Apiosporaceae; genus Arthrinium; species Arthrinium puccinioides. The sequence continues at coordinate 3,175,296 of JAIUNF010000005.1, forward strand.
CTGGTGGACGAGCATCCTTCGCCACGTCGCCTTGGGCCGGCTGAACGCGCGCCTCTTGGCGAAGATGGTGGCCGTGCCGGGGAATGTGCCGCATCGCATCGTCAGCCTGTCGTCGGACTTGGAGATCATGGGTAGTTCCTCTCTGGCCGAGAGCTGCAAGTCTGCGGGCAGGGACCGTCAGTGCCGAGGCCGGATAAAGGATGTGTGTCACTGGGAGGAGCAAGTATAAACTCGAAACCCGAGTCGAGTCGCGCCGAGAAAGGGAAAAGAAGGCGTCGGCAGTACTCACGGTGGAAACAGAAAGGGAACACTTCTGCTAGGAGTGGGTTATGTCGGTCCTCGCACTCGAGGTCTGGTTCGAAGAAGAGTGCTTTCTGGAGCATGGGAGAGCTCACGATCAACTCGTGCCATGTCGTGTTTACCCTCTGAGCGGACACAAGAAGTGTTCTCACGTCGAGCTCTAGGAGAATGGCTTCAAGGAGCTCGGGAATGTCTAGCGGTGTCTGTGGCATCGTACCGGTAATGCTGTTTTGTGAGTTCTCCAGTTCGAGTCGACGTAAAAGGTGTTTGGGTATTCGGCACCCTCTGCTTCCATGGAAAATACATTTCTATATACGAATTGGAATCTCGCAGATGTTACGAGGCAAGCGTCAGACCAGGATAGCTAGGGCTCGTCACAGCATATACGCCTGTTGTGTTGGTTGCTCATGTCGACGAGGCATCTCCAAGTGACGCCTTCGCCGTCAAGAACCAATGTGACAGTCTACGCAACCCCGCCGGAAAGCCGGACTGTGGTGAATATAACAGCAATACATGCAGCTACTGCCTACATCGCTAGTCTTCCGGTACCCAAGGTGAGGAGAATACAGCGTGTGTTACTATATAGTGTACGTTCGTTAGGGCCGCAAGCCGTTCTAGACACATGTGGGCTCAAAAGAACCTCCAGATGGAATCAGGACCCTTTCGCTGCTTGAAGCTACTGTACCACCTGCAGCAAGGGTATAAAATGACGAGTACCGTGGCCCATGTCGCAAAATAGGCCCATACGCTGTCAACAATCTTCACCTTGCCAGGGTTTCCAAAGAAATCAGGCTCATCCGTTTCATGCCCAAACAGCTCCGTGATGGCGAAACCCAGGCCAAAAACAATGACTTGATGTGCCAAGTAGAAGAACAAAGCCGAGGTCCCGTAGGTACGCAGAACTGTGAGGCGTCCGGCAATCTTGACGGGTAGCGCGCCAAAGAGCGCGAGAAGGAAGAGGTTGACTGACATGGTGTACGAAACAAAGGCCACGTCTGGGGGGTATTTGATGACGTAGAAGAAAGAACGAACAGAGGCGAGATAGGGGTTTCTGTCCGGGTTCGCGATGTGTTCAGGCATATGGAGACAGTCTTCCGACAAGTTCCCGAAACGGAAGACTCGCGTGCCAGCGAACAAGACGAAGAAGGCCAAAGCCGCTACCAGCGTTGCCAGGTTGCGGCGTATTGCAGCATCTGGGCGAACCTGTACTAGACGGCCATAGAGCAATCCCATGATGGCGAAAGATATCCACGCCATGGGTGGGAATACCGACATGACGTGTTCCGACGTGACAATCCAGAACCACAAACGTGGGAAATCGCTTTTGGGGGCAGATTAGGGTGAACTGGAGCAACGTGACAATGACCGTGAGTGGGCGACAGCCATATATTCCACCAGGCCGTAACGCCAGCGAGGACAACAAGGACCGTGTTGCCTAGGTGCCACGAAATTGCAGATGCGCGGCCTAGAGCGTTCATGCTCTCGGAGGCGTTTGCCCGTTGTGCACCTGGTAATGGCTGGGTGTCGCCTTTCTTTGGGTGCTTCATGATGTATGTCGCGATTTCGCGAGCAGCGACGGCCTCGGCCCTGTTCAAACCAAGCCACAGTAGCCCAGCAAGGAGGTAGTCGATAGCCAAGGCAAACAACACGACATTGAGAAACCATATGCGTCCCCCGGAAAACAAAACACCCATGAGGATGACTATCGCGGTCAAAACGGCGGCGCGAAGAAGAAAGTGGCGAATCATTCGTGAGGCTGACCAACCCAGGCGAGTCCGTGACCGTCCAAAGTACACCACCCCCATTCCCAGCAAGAAAGTGAAGCCAGGGGCGCAAAGGTGCGTGAGAGACCTAATGACATAGGCGAGAGACCAATTCCACTCATGGACAGGCAGACTGTCGTCCTCGTTCCCTCGGGCCTGTCCATGATCCCAGGCCCTGATGGCGACAACAGTATGGTCGAGGGCCATGAGGATCATGAGGGTACCTCGCAGTAGGTCTGGAGCGAGAGCTCTTGGAGATTCCGGCCTGGAAATGGGAGGTCTGGAAGCTTGAACATGACCGTGTCCCGACGGTTGATCGCTGGCCGGCTTGGGGGGCTCGGGGGAGCGTTGCGAGCGAAGGTCTGGGCCGTCTGGCTAGGGCCCCCCGAATTCTGACCGCCTTCCCCGTCTCTCTCGGGATTCGTAGTCATCTCGGCCAACGGCGATGGCGCGGTGAAGCCTGAAGCCTGAAGGTGGTCTTTTGGGCGTGTTCCCGTTTGCGAACGTCTTCGCTTGTGCTCCGGTCTGTATAAACGATGAGGAGGAGAGACTCGGGAGAGACTCAGAGAGAACAACGACGCAGACTCGGGCCAGATGACATGACATGAAATAGCAAAGAGCAAGCTGCTTTTCTGGTACGACTTACTATTGGCGTACGTACGTTAAATGGTGTACAAGCCACGTTCGCTAAGTAAGCTGCTTACGGGGGCCTACAGTTGGTGACTGGCTGGTGGCTGGTCGTCGTGTAACTGAAACGTGCAGTCATCAATGTAACGTACTTCGAACTCCCTATCTGTAACTTGAGCGTGTCGGTAACGACGATACCAAACACAGAAAGATGACTTGTATGGAGTCGGAAGGGTGGATGGAGTCGTGGGTAGCAAACGCTTGGGCAGAAACCCTGGCATCGATCGTCCGTCCAAGCAAGTGATACTGTGTAAGTTATGTTTAGACTGGTCTCTGTGCCGTGCAACGTTGCTGTGCCCGGAATTGTCCTGGGCTGGTCGTTGTCTGGATTTGCACGACGTCATGAAACACCTTATTGCTGAGGGTACGGATACGAAGTACCTACTCCGTACTCCGTAGTTACTGTGTAACTAGTGACGGGACTCCCGAGGAGACAGTTAACGTTAACTACTTCGTAACTTACTGTGGTACGAAGTATTAGGACGAAAAAGAGGTGCCTAGTTAGGGCCTAGTTAACTTACGAAGTAGTGCCTAGTTAGCGCCAAGCAAAACAGCAAAACAAGTCGACCTCAGGATCCGCGCCGGGGGGTGCTGGCAGGAAGAACGGCTACCTCCGGCTTCAACCCCAGAAACCTCGGGTAACCCAGGAGCTCTCCCTCCGCCCTCCGCCCTCCACACTTCCAAGTTCCTTCCTCCCGCCTCCACCCTATTCCATTCCACCAGAGCAGCTGCCAGCAGGCATTGCTCCTTTGCTGCACATTCAGACATGAGTCCGAGATGGCGTCAATACGTCCAATGATCCGTCTGGCTGCCCGCCATCGCTTGCCCACCCGCGGCCCCTACCTGCGAAGCTATGCGACAGCTTCAGACAACCCGAACCCCCAACCCCGACCCGTTTCTACCAACTACGTGAAGCTTGTCGAGGTTGGCCCGCGCGATGGCCTGCAGAACGAGAAGAGGTCCATCTCCCAGGCCACCAAACTCGAATTCATACAGCGGCTGGCGAGGACGGGACTGTCCACAATCGAGGCAGGCTCGTTTGTTTCGCCCACATGGGTGCCACAGGTATGTAGGCGGATAGCTAGTGACCCCGTCCCGTACCTGTGTCCGTACCAGTGTGCGCAAGCGTACTGATCTCAACCCTCGTGTAGATGGAAGGTACCGGCGAGATCATGAAGCACCTTCTTACACAAAAGATACCCTCTGCCGTCCCGCTCACATTCTCATGGCTCGTCCCCAACACGAGAGGCGCCAAGGACGCGACAGCGATACTCGAAAAACACGCCGGCTCCTATCTGACCCAGACCGAAGCCCTTGCCGGAACCGATAAAAGCGGCCGGCCCGCCATGGAATTTGCCGTATTTGCTGCGGCGACGGAAAGCTTCTCGAACAAGAATCTCAATTGCGACATCGCGACGTCTCTGGAGAGGTTCAAACCGGTTGTGCAAGAGGCAAAGAACTTGGGCATCCGAACCCGGGCATACATCTCGGTGGTTCTGGGCTGCCCCTTTGAGGGCTACGATGTCGACCCGCACAAGGTCGCAGAGATCGCCACTTCTCTGCTCGAGATGGGCGCCGACGAGATATCATTGGGAGATACCACTGGCATGGGGACGGCGCCTCGAACCCACGCGCTGCTGCGATGCATGTCGGCGGCTGGCATCCGCAGCGAAGACATTGCAATGCATTTCCACGATACCTACGGACAGGCTCTGGTGAACACAGCCATCTCTCTGGAGCACGGGATCAGGACATTCGACAGCTCTGTCGGCGGTATAGGGGGTGCCCCTACAGCCCCGGTGCCACGGGAAACGTATCTACAGAAAATATGGTCTACTTCCTCGAGGGGCTAGGGATGGAGACTGGCGTTGATTTGGATGCGGTGGCCGACATTGGTGAATGGATTTCCAAGGAGATTGGCAAGCCTAACGATAGTGTCGTGTCGAAGGCTGTGCTCGGTGCCCGCCGAGCCGCCCAATCCTGAGAGAATTATTGGAGTTTGCAATGGCAACCTCTGTCCGACCTGGCTATAAAGTGTCAAATAAACAAATAAAAATCCAGAGGCGTGCAAGTTGGACGGTAGCAAGACACAAGCCTCGAGGACCCCCGCATGAGATGTTCAGCGAATCACTGGCTTTAGGTCCTTACCGCGCAACACATGTACATCCTATATCATAGTCAGCATTCAGGACCCCCATCTCATACACTTTCTTGATGGGAGGGCTGCTAGTCGACTGTCCCCTGGGTCAGTAGTCACGATACAAGCCACTTACTTCATTGAATAAATCCCCCGATAAATCGATAAATCGATATGCATAGTGGGGGTTCATCATGTGATGCGCTGCTTGGCTCGATAGCTCCATGCGCTTCCCGTTAGCTCGGTTCCGAAAGGGGGATGGCGCCTGGCGCTGTGTCTTGGTGCTTAGCCTCCCAAAGCAACCGACGTCAACGCTGGTCAAGGCCCTCAGAAGCTCCAACTACAGCTCCATTTCAAGAGCAGGTCGCTCCAGATATCACTGCAATCGTCCTCATCCGACGACTGGCAGAGCTCCGAGCTCATCCTTCCCGTACCTCCTATAACTATCATCAACCTCAGCAGCCATGTCGGACCCCCGAGAGTCGTCGTCGTACTCGATTGTTCCCCGAATCCGCTACAATACCGTCGGAGGCGTCAACGGCCCGCTGGTCATTCTCGAGAACGTCAAGTTTCCCCGATACAATGAGATCGTGTCGCTTACGCTGCCCGATGGCACCGAACGATCTGGGCAGGTCCTAGAAGCTCGAGGTCAGTGACTGCGCAAGCTGCCGCACCTAGAGTGCCGTGCCGGCTTCGGTACTTGCCAAAGGACGCATACTAACCTGCTGTAACTACGCAGGCAACAGGGCCGTTGTCCAGGTCTTCGAGGGCACATCCGGTATCGACGTCAAGAAGACCAAGGTCGAATTCACAGGTTCGAGCTTAAAGTTGGGCGTGTCCGAGGACATGCTTGGTCGTATCTTCGATGGCTCTGGACGCGCCATTGACAAGGGCCCCAAGGTGCTGGCCGAGGAGTACCTCGACATCAACGGCAGTCCCATCAACCCTTACTCCCGAGTACGTAGTAAGGTGACGCGGACCTGGCGAGCAGTGACGCTTACAGACGCTAGGTATACCCCGAGGAAATGATCTCGACCGGTATCTCGACCATCGATACCATGAACTCGATTGCCCGTGGCCAAAAGATTCCGATTTTCTCGGCTTCCGGTTTGCCGCACAACGAGATTGCCGCACAGATTTGCCGACAGGCCGGTCTGGTGAAGAAGGCACAGGCCCAGGGCGTCACCAACAAGGGAACCCACGACGACCACGAGGACAATTTCTCCATTGTCTTTGCCGCCATGGGTGTCAACCTGGAGACTGCGCGATTCTTCACGCGCGATTTCGAGGAGAACGGCAGTCTGGAACGTGTCACCTTGTTCCTCAACCTTGCCAATGACCCGACGTACGTATTGATGACAACATGAGGTCCATTCCCAAGTGCTGACGTGCGCCCAATAGAATTGAACGTATCATCACGCCTCGCCTGGCCTTGACCACCGCCGAGTACTATGCCTACCAGCTCGAGAAGCACGTTCTGGTCATTCTCACCGACTTGACAGCCTACTGTGACGCTCTGCGAGAAGTCTCGGCTGCCCGAGAAGAAGTCCCAGGTCGACGTGGTTACCCCGGTTACATGTACACGGATTTGTCGACCATCTACGAGCGTGCTGGGCGTGTCGAGGGCCGCAATGGTTCCATCACCCAGATTCCTATCTTGACCATGCCCAACGACGATATCACACACCCTATTCCTGACTTGACGGGTTACATCACCGAGGGCCAGATCTTCATCGACCGTCAACTCGACAACCGTGGTATTTACCCGCCTATCAACGTCTTGCCGTCGCTCTCCCGTCTCATGAAGTCTGCCATTGGTGAAGGCATGACCCGAAAGGATCACGGTGATGTGTCCAACCAACTCTACGCCAAGTACGCCATTGGACGTGACGCAGCGTCCATGAAGGCTGTCGTCGGTGAGGAGGCTTTGTCGTCCGAAGACAAGCTTGCTCTGGAATTCCTGGACAAGTTTGAGCGCACCTTTGTCTCCCAAGGCGCCTACGAGTCCCGAACCATCATCGAGTCACTCGATCTGGCATGGTCCTTGCTGCGGGTGTTCCCCAGGGAGCTTTTGAACCGAATTCCAGGCAAGGTGCTTGATGAATACTACCAGCGTTCCGGTGGCGACCGGAAAGCCAAGACCAAGACTCATCCCGAGGATGAGCAGCAGGAAGAGAACTTGATTGATGCTTGAGCAACGTGTATAAACAGGGTTTCGTAGACTGGCATAATCGATTAGCACTTGAACACCTATGTGCGATCTGTTGTCTTGCTACAGCGAGCACTGGCTAGCTACGACCGTGGTTGTGAAGTGGCTGATGTAGCTAACTATCCCGTCCGAGAATTCACGCCATAGCTATTAGCGGTGGGAACAAACCCCCCCCCGTACGTAGCCCTCGGCACGCAGGTAGCTTGCGAAATAACTAATAGTCATTTGACCGGTACTGTGATTGCGCCGTACAGCATTCGCGGTCACTCTCTACATGAGGCTAGAGTACCTCCCCATGGTACTAGTCGTACTCGTCTTCTTTATTTGGATGTCAGGACTCAGCAGTGTTGACGGTGGCTTTCAACACGTCCCATACACACAGTACAAAGTAGTCGACGTAGGACCCGAGACTTGAGTACTTGACGAGGACTCTAGTCTACACCCGTCCTTGACATCATCGTGATGGCATACGGCACAATCCTATGCGTTCATGTCTTGTGTGTAGGGAGTAGTCATATAAGCATGGGGTCGCTAACGTTCACACTCATAGCGGTGTGAAGGTGCTCCGAGATCGATCTCAACACTCCGTCCAAGGTCCATCCCAACCAACCTCATGCCACATCGTGCGGCGTGCCACACCGTTCGCCTCGATCACATAGTTAGATCAAAAGCGGGGAAGTCCCTCGGAGGATTGATGATTGATTGATCTGGGGTTGGAGCTAAAACCCCCGCATTCCCAAGGCAGGGGGGGGCCCTTGCAGGCTGCAGCAGACTCGAAGCGACTCTCCAATTCAAGTTACCGGACGGTGAGACTTTGCCCGAGATTGTGGGTGATTGTGACGGCAGGCGTGTGCTTTCCGGTGTAAAGAACCAGCACATTACCCGGATTCGCGAGCCTTTTGGTTTTTCCGCCCAAAGGAGCACCCTAGAGTCTCTAGATGCCCTGTCCATGACGACAGTTTCCCTGTTCTAACTTCTCGAGCTCCTGCGCAATTCGGAATCATCCCGTCTTCCCACATGTACCTCGACTCGACGTCGTCCGAGCAAAGCAGCTAACGTTAATAAGTACACCGTAGCACTGCTTATTGTTGGTTGACAAACGTCACTGCTGAAGTGATCGGCCACCCCCGGTCTCAAAGCCTGCCGCCTCCCAGCTCACCTCAAATTGCGAGCTGCGTTCCTGCATGCCCTCAAGTTTTTAACGTTACTCTACACAGTAGTACGCGTTGCAAGGCCGTGTTACCTTGGATGGGAATACAAGGTTGACAGTTGACTAGGCAATCCAAAGAGCTCCGAGACCTGGTTTGCGGCTTGCCATCCATCTCGAACGAGTAACAAACGGCTCCAGCCTCCAGGTTACCAAAAGGCCTCCCAGATCCAGGCCGGTTCGATGCGAGTGTGCACGCGGATGCAGTAACACCCACATGCCTGTTCCCCAATATACATAGTAAACGCGCCACTCAGGACCAATACCGGCTCTTTTACCCCTGTCAGTGTTAACCTATTACTCCGTACTACCTTCGGGTTACGTCGTTACCCCAACCTCGTGAGCGGAGTAGCTGCAGGAAAACAAGACGTTGTAACTTGTGGGTGGACTGCTGGGGGGCAAGGGTCCAAGAAGCTTAAAGTCCGATATGCGAGAGGCATTCACCCGATGCCCGCTGCTGTTGTTATAAGTCAACGCTGGCGCGTCCGTCTCACACCAATCTGCACCTCACCTGTCAACACGTACATCTTGCAACCGACAGACACGCTGCAATGCAAATCAACGCTCGCCTGGTCGCACTGGGGGCTTTGCTGCTCCCAGCAGTCTCTGCAGATTCCTCCACCGAGCCAGGTCCAGACAAGGACGGTCTCTACTGGATCAAGAGCGAAGGGCTATCAGCCGGCTTCATCCCCTACGGTGCTTCTATCGCCAAGCTCCTGATCAACGACCAGTATGGCATACAGCGTGACATCGTAGCCGGTTTCGACAATGCTAGCTATTATGAGGTAGACAAGCAGCATCCTCATTTCGGCGGTGTCCCCGGCCGCTATGCCAACCGCATCAAGAACAGCACTTTTGAGATCGACGGGGTGGTCTCGCATATCGATCCCAACGAGAATCCCACCCCCGAGGCTCCCGAGGGCGCAGATACGCTCCACGGCGGCAAGAACGGATGGGATTACCGCAACTTCACTGTCGTGTCTCACGTCGCCGACACCATCACCTTCTCCATCGTCGACCCCGATGGAGAGCAAGGTTTCCCTGGCGAGGTTGTGTCTTACATCACTTACACCGTTCACGACCTCACATGGGACTTCAAGATGGTGGCCATTGCGACAACGAAGAAGACGCCCATCATGCTGAGCAGTCACACGTACTGGAACCTGGACGGCTTCGCCAATAATGAGACCAACACCATTTTCAACCACACCTTCTATCTGCCTTATAGCGGGCAGCGTATCGGCGTCGACAACATCTTGATTCCTACTGGAGATATCCTCGCAAACCAGCCGGGCTCTGCAAACGACTTCTGGACGGCTCCCAAGCAGATTGGTACCAGCTTCAGCGATCCGGAGCTGGAGGGCAACTGCGGGTTCAACTGTACCGGCTACGGTAAGTCGACGACTTGATTCCGAGTATTGCATTATTTTTCTAACCAACCTCTTCCAGACAACGCCTGGTTGGTCAACCGTGCCCAGAGCGGCCCTTACGACTGGCGCTCTGATGGCTATGTCGCCCGCCTGCAGTCCGCATGGTCGGGCATTCAGGTCGACATCTACTCTGACCAAGAGGCTTTCCAGATGTACTCGTGCAACGGACAGAACGGCTCAATGGCACTGAAGTCGAACCAGGGTCTGTTTGACAACGCCGACTTCCCGCGAACTATCCCCAAGTACGGATGTGTTGTCATGGAGGTCGAGGACTGGATCGACGCCATCAACCAGCCCGCTTGGCAGCGCCAGGACAAGCAGATCTTTGGACCTGGTGGCGATCCCTACGTTCTACAGGCTAGCTACAAGTTTAGCATCAACGGCACGTCGTCGTGAAAGGGCGCAAGACTTTGCTGATGAGAACGAGGTACGCCGTCGCCGGTGAGAAGGAAACCGGGCAATACTTATTCTAGCCATCGTTGGCCAATAGTCCTATAATTAACTAATTGCATTATGCCGATGGTGTTATTTGACCCTCACGTCCTCTTCCTATTCTTGGCTTAACAGGGCTGTTCTCGCTATAATGGACATTTGGCCTTCAACAGTTTGTGGTCGACAACGTCCAAAAGTCTGAACAGACGGATTTGCTATTATTTTTTGGGCCAAACCCCGAGTCGTTTACAAAAAAGACCAAAGAGCATTATATACATGAAGAACACGCCAATTCCATCTCTTCAAAGATTCAGTTGAAAGCAGCCGCCGCCTGCGAATCATGCTTGCCATGTTAGTTAGAGTAAATAAGCCCCATATTAAACCCGCTCTCCATAATTTTTCATCCAAGACGCAGGCGAATTTTCCAACAACTTCAATCTCGTCCGGCAACTCAACGGCATGCAAAGCGACAGGCACTTAGAAAGATACCCCGAGAAGCCAGGTTTAAGTTGCAGAAATTAGAATTCACCGCTGTCCATCCATTTGTGCGTACCGTTTGCTGCCCAACAACTACCATCCTGCTCGTCAGCAGTGCAAGTTCGACATTTCAGTCGCGGGGTATCCGTGCAAATCGCCAGTCTCTCTCTTACCGGATCGCCCAACATCAAGTGCGAATCGCACAAAGATGGAAGAGGATCGAGCGCAGTCCGATCTTGGCGTCGCTGCTGAGATCGAGGAAGCGCAGTCACCGCCACCCGCTCAGCGGCAACCTAAGAAGCGATTCATAGGCCGAAGGGCAGCAGATGCGGCGAAGAATGCCTCTGCTGGCGGTTCCGTCGAAGAGAGCGGGGCGATCCAAGGTACTACTTACCTGCCTTCTCCTTCTTACAGCGCCCACCACGTCAAAAGGGGGTCGAGAAGACGTACTGATGCCATGCAGTATCGCAACCGAGAAGGGCTCCCAGGCTGCTCAACTCTGTCCCACCGGAGATTATGAACGACACGAATCTCCAAGAAGCCATGACTTTGCTCCCCTCAAATTACCACTTTGAGATCCCCAAAACCGTCCACCGCATCCGGTCAGCAGGGGCCAAGAAGGTTGCTCTGCAGATGCCTGAAGGTCTCCTCATGTTCGCGACCACCATATCCGACATTCTCACCGAGTTCTGTCCCGGCATTGAGACTTTGATCATGGGCGATGTCACGTATGGGGCCTGCTGTATTGACGACTACACTGCCCGGGCGCTGGGCTGCGACATCTTGGTGCATTACGCGCACAGTTGCTTGATACCCGTCGACGTGACCCAGATCAAGACACTCTATGTCTTTGTCGACATCAGCATCGACACATCTCATCTGCTGGCTACCCTGGAGCGGAATTTTGCTATCCCCAAGACCATAGCCATGGTTGGCACCATCCAGTTCAACGCCACCATACATGGTGTGCGGACCACGCTCGAGAAGGCTGGTTTCAAGATTCTCATCCCTCAGATCGCACCTTTATCCAAGGGCGAGATTCTCGGTTGCACGTCGCCGCGGCTTCCCGATGCCGAGAACGTCGACCTCATTCTGTACCTAGGCGATGGACGTTTCCATCTGGAGAGCATCATGATTCACAATCCCTCCATACCGGCGTATCGATACGATCCATACTCTAGAAAATTGACCAGGGAGACGTACGGCCACGAAGAGATGCAAACGCTTCGCCGGGATGCCATCAAGACGGCCAAGAAGGCCACCAAATGGGGGTTGATCCTAGGCTCTCTGGGTCGTCAAGGCAATCCGCAGACCATGACCTTGATCGAGAACAAACTCAAGGAGATGGGCATCCCTTGGATCAATCTCCTGCTCAGCGAGATCTTCCCCGGCAAGCTGGCCATGATGGAGGATGTGGAGTGCTGGGTCCAAGTGGCGTGCCCACGGCTTAGCATTGACTGGGGTTATGCTTTCCCACGACCGCTCTTGACACCATACGAGGCTCTCATCGCTCTAGAGGAGCGCAGTGATTGGGGAACGGGGGCATATCCAATGGACTACTATGCTAGAGAGGGCCTGGGGAGGACAAGAGCTATAGAGGTGAAGACCTGATGGAGTCGCGCATCATGAAGGGAGTATAAAGTGTAGATTAGATACCGCAGGCGACTGTCGACGAAGCTCGATCGGAAGGTAAAACCTGCAACTAACCTAACCATCTGATAATGTCGGATCTTCGCTAAGTGCGATCTATACCTGCGGATTGCTCCACTTTAAAGCGGCTACAAATACCAAAGTAGTTGGGCATTTTCGAGCACTCGGATAACTACATGCTTCTTCATCACTCTCCAGTTCTTCGGCCATTCTAATTTCTGGATCAACCGTCTGCCGAGACTGCACCACTGCGATGCGCATACCTCGTGAGCTCAGTTTTTCCCATCAACCTCATCAACGCAACCTGGCTGCGCCGCCTGCGCGGACATCGGCCGAATCTTACTGTGTTGGTGGACCGGCTGCCGTGTATCACTGTATCCCGTGTCGCCGCCTCTACACCTGCAGGCGATCATAATCCCACACGTTGACCCTCTCTACGATGCAATGACGTCCCTTTCGGAATTGCCAGCCGAATTGCTTCACCAAATCATCAAGTTGGTTGTAGCAGTTCAACAACCATATTTCGGTCGAGTATTGCGTCTGAGGCAGGTCAACCGTAGGTCTACCTACCCGATCTCTGAACCGTAATTATCAAAGCAAACGCGTCCAAGGTTCTGACACCGAAAAGGGAGTTTCGATGTCGAGGTCATGGCAACTCTCGACTTACTGAATCACCGCGACATATGTTATCGTAGGATCCCGTGGCATCAACACATGGACATTGCAGCCGCGACTGAGTCCGAGGCCAGCTTCATTGCCAAGTATATCCTTTGGAGACCTCGCAGGCAAGAGCCGTGGAACGCCAGCCTGTCCTCTTTCATGAACACCGTTGTTGATACCATCTTCGCCGAAGACGGGAAGCCATTTGATGACACGCGCAGACTGGAGTTCCTCCTTGTTCTCTGTCGTCAGTACTTGCTGTACCCCTACCGTCGGGACGCACGTTCACATACTATGCCGTATCGTACGACACCGATATCCATCAACGAGATGTATCCGAAATACAAAAATATAGCAACAAGTCCCCTCCGGCTACACGTAACGACAGCGCGACTACTGCTCGGGCAGCTAAGGGAGGGGGACGTGCAAACATGTTCCAGACATGTTAGTCGGAGCCACGATGCCACTGAACTTGCAAGTCACTTCCCACTGGGCACCTTGATGAGAGCTGCTATCAGAGGAGGTCACTTGGACGTTGCCCGAGGGTTGATGGAGTCAAGCGACTCGTTCAACGTCAATGACAAGATGGAATGGTTTCTACAGGCGGCTGGTAAGCAACCCTCGGAGTTTGTCATCTCTTGTCCATCTTTACATATGAGGTTATTCTACTCCATTGACGCTCAAAGAGTCAAAGAGGATGACTACCCCAAAGTGTAATCCCCAAAGTATTGTCAACAGCCCCGTCTTGGCAGTCGGCTGACTCTCGAGTATGGCAGTCCAATCAGGGTCGCTTGACATCATCAAACTTGTTCTAGAGCCTCCGAATAGTCGACGACATTACCGGAGCAGCATTCATTTTGAGCTCGCCGTCGTGGAAGCCATTCATTCCCGAAAGGTTGACATCGCCTGGTTCTTGATTCGCTACGGCGGGCGAAAACATCACGGCTACCTACTTCGTACGTGTATTTGACCGTCTAACATTTTATCTTCCTGACCTGTTTCGGGAACGGAAATGATGCTACTTCCTGGGCGTATTTGAAACCATCAGGCCGTTGGGAAAACCTGTATTTTGGCTTTACTGACCACTGTGGAATTTAGATGAGGGCATACGAGAAGCCTGTTACCACGGCGATCTCGACATAGTCGCTCACTTGATCGACAGAGGACCGCGCGCCGAAGTGCAGCGGACCTATGATTGCTGCATCACGCCTCTTGAGATCGCGTGTAGAGCAGGTCACGCGAACATCGCACAATTGCTTCTGGATGCCGGCGCCAACCCCGACGGCAAGAACAATCGGAAACGAGTTGGCTCCAAGATGCATTTCGGCCTGAGCAGACAGCAGGGCGACAAGCTTCTGCCGCGCAACTACTGGAAGATCCATGACATGCCGTATATGCACCATTTGGTGGCCAGCTCAGGAACAATGCTCGGTGCCGCAGTCTATGGGCGTGTCGAGATCGCGAAGCTGCTTTTCAAAGCTGGCATCCAACTTACGCCGGATGATTGGAATGCGGTGGCCATGGGTGCTATAGAATTGCGACAGACCGGGTTCTTGGACTGGCTCTTGAGCCAGAATGTACTGAGCCTCGAAGGATCCTACGACGGCTTCGACATCCTCGGCGAGGCTTGTGTCTGGGGCGACATCAGTGTCCTAAAGTTGCTGGCTGCGCGAGGCCTCGTAGTGAACCGACCTGTCTGGATCGAGGTGCCTTCCGAACTTCGGACTCTGGCATCTAGTATACGCCGGCGGTATGAATCACCCCTGCTAGTCGCCGTGTGTTGGTCCAAGACGGAAATCGCGCGGTTTCTCCTTGAGCACTGTTGTGCCGCAATCGAAGATCCCTCTAGTACCTCGGTAGGCGACCTCTGGAGCAGTGGCTACTTTCCTAGGCAACCGCAGACCAGGTTCGTCGAGGAAGCGGCAGTAAGTTACTTTCCATACTGTGCAGCTGCTGTTGTGGGAGGCGTATGGACTTGCAAGTGGAGTGAGTGAGTGGCTCGGTAGAAACCTAGCTCCCCACGGGCAAGACACGACGACGCAAGACCCTGGAAATTAATGTTTGAACGATGCACTCGCTAACCTAGGAACTTGAAGAGGGGTTGAAATGACCATCAATGGGTTCACTCTATTAAGTTGTGGTCTTAGGGCAAGAAAAGCGATGCCCAGGCCGCATGGTAGTCTCACATCCTCCAGACGGCGTGTAGGAATCCCGGAGACCATGACAGGGCGGTGCGAGTTGATTTGGAGATGGTGAAAAGTACGTATATACTCTGCTTGCTAGCTTGGGAGTGATCGAGAAGTGGTGTGAAGGCTCACTGCATCATGGCATGCTTATGAACCCAGAGGGGGGCACGATATTCTGATTTGGACTTCTCTCTTCAAAGCTCACCTACTTGGACAAACCAAGGACCACTACACGAATAGTGTGTGTGGTATGTCCGAGCTCCGGTGATTCCACCTGGTTCTTGTTACCGATGTCATGTCAAGCTTTTGCCCAGTTCGCGGCCGATGATGCCGAAACAAGGTAGTTGAGTGGACAATTCTGGCAGGATCCACTGAAGAAGTCGGCCCTATAAAAGCAATTGCATCTGTAAGGAAGGCCCTTGCACGTCTTGTTGGTCTCGTTGCTGACTCGTGGGCTATATTGACCGGTACGTCATGAACAAGACATTCGCAGCCTGCTGTTTCGAGATCATCGGTTGGCACTGACAGTGACGGAGCGAAGACTGCTTTGTGGCCCGCCACTCCCGGACGGCACACTTGTCGATCTGCCGTTACACACCTAACTACACAGTAGGCGGTCTTCCTCGTGGCCACGCAGATCGATGGCTGCGGGCCCTATAGATAGCGGTTGGTATCCAGAAACCAAACCATGACGTATAACTCATTGCTTTCGGGGCCGGTTTCTGCACACTTGCCCTAACGTACTTAAGAGGCAGATCAAGGAGATGGCCAACAAGTACATTATCAACTCAGAACCTCAACCTACACTCGTCCATAAAGTCGTCTAGATTTCAAACTCAATCAACCACAATGGCGGATTCGGGAAAACATGAGAACACCACACGCCCCAACATGGAGAAGCACGAGGACCCGGACCCCATCGCGTACGAGGCCGACATCTACCAGAAGGGTCTGAAGTACGCGCGGCCTCCATTCACCTTTAAGGCGCTCGAGTGGGAGGGCCTGGCGGAACAGCGCATGTCTGCCGAGTCGCGAGGCTACGTCACGGGCAACGCGGGGACCGGCGAGACCGCCAGGAAGAACCGGGAAGCCTTTGGGCGGTGGTCTATCGTCCCCAGCCGGCTGGTGAAGACGGACGGTTTCCCTAAGCTTACGACGAGGGCCCTGGGCACGGAGCTGCCCTTCCCCATCGCGTGCGCGCCCGTCGGCGTGCAGCGCATCTTCAACCCTGAGGGCGAGGAGGCGGCCGCGGCCGCGGCGGCCAAGCAGCACGTCCCCTACATCATGAGCACGGCGAGCAGCACCAACATCGAGGACGTCGCCAGGGCGAACGGCGACGGCGTCAGGTGGTTCCAGCTGTACTGGCCGCAGAACGAGGAACACGACATCACCACCTCGATCCTGCGGCGGGCGGACAAGGCCGGCTTCTCGGCTCTCTTCGTCACGCTCGACACGTACATTCTGGGCTGGCGGCCTAGCGACATGGACAATGGGTGAGTTTGTCACCTAACAAAGCCTAACCTGGACTTGCGCTCGCTCACACCTCTGTGCAGCTACAACCCCTTCTTGAGATCCGACCAGGTCGGCGTTGCCATTGGTCTCACAGACCCCGTGTTCCGCCGCAACTTCAAGGAAAAGCACGGAAAGGAGGTTGAAGAGGACATGGGAGCCGCAGTGGCAGAGTGGACTCGGACTGTTTTCCCCGGCATGAGCCATTCCTGGGAAGACATCAAGCTCCTCCAGAAGGAATGGAAGAAGCCCATCGTATTAAAGGGCATCCAAACGGTCGCAGACGCGAAGCGCGCCGTCGAGGCCGGTGTCCAGGGCATCGTCGTGAGCAACCACGGCGGTAGACAGTCAGACGGAGGCAATAGCTCCCTCGGCGTCCTGCCGCGCATTGTCGAGGCTGTTGGCGACAAGCTGGACGTCTTCTTCGACTCTGGCATCCGGTGCGGCGCTGACATCGCCAAGGCGTTGGCTTTGGGAGCCAAGATGTGCTTGATTGGACGGCCGTACATCTACGGCCTCGTGCTGGGAGGCGAGGAGGGTGTTTCGCATGTGCTCAAGTCGATGCTGGGCGATCTTGAGCTAACATTGCACCTTGCCGGCATCCCTTCATCTTCACCAGACCATCTCAACCGATCTGTGCTAGTGAAGGAGTTGGAATTGTTTTAGTGTCTGAGCCATACCTAGCTGCTCGCAATGTATAATATAATCTGATTTCTTGGCCAATATTCCGCGCATAAACATTCGACTTCGGACAAGATCAGTCCGGACATGATCAGTCCTGACACACTCGCCAGGTGCTGGTCTGAAGACTGTATTCGATCCAGGCGTTTATACCGAACGAACCCCCCTGTATGCCCGGCCTACAATCATGATGCTCTTCCAGGCTCTGAAAGTGGCCGAGTTCAAATCAGTGCTCCATTTCGGCAAAATGAAAGCACATCTTTCAGCGTCGAAAGGAGTTAGTAATACACATGTCTTGAAAGCCCCGGGGGCTTGTGTCAGCAAAGGAAGACCATTATCGAAATGGCAGAGTCGTAGTTAACAAAGGCAGGCCGGTACGATCGTGTACAAGGAGTACTCTCACAGAGTGACGTAAGAAATGTCGTGTTTGGTAGTGGCGGGAGCCTCTATGGTCCATATATGTACAGTGCCCGTCTGAGGTATTGTGCTTTGGCCCACTCTATCCCATACCACCAGCTCGCGTTCCGAACTCCCTTTCGACCGACGACAAGATGTGCTCAAGCCTTGGGCTTGTATGTTTGCCAGGCTGTGTCCCCTTGTTAGTACTGCTGAGTCTTAGAATGCCTGTGATGAGTGATAACGCACCGGCGATGCCGAAGGGGAGGAAGAAGCCGGTGGAGACGTATGCCCAGAATCGGAAGGCGAAGAATCTGGTCTTCGTGTTGAAGGGCAAGTTGGAGTAGGGACCCTCGGGGTAGTGGTAGGGCGATGAGAGACGGGCCCGGGTCTCGTGGAACATGCGGCGGGTGATCATGGAGGCCATGCGCGGGTTGGCGCGGAGGACGGCTGAAGGAGACATCTGGGTGGCCAATTGGGTCAGCAATGTCTGGCAGTTGCAGTTGGCGAGCGACATACCTTGTTCTGGGCGCGACTGAGTCAACGGTGCGGAGTGGAGATTGTAGTTACTGAGCTTTGGGATTGTCGAACGATGGCGGTTCGAGTTATGATGTCGGACATGGAAAGTCGACAGGGACGCCAAGATCGGGTAAGCTTCGGCTGTTTGGCACCTGCCTGTACTCCGTACGTACTCTACGGACAGCATCGAGAAGATACGTAACTACACACAGTACGGCGTCCCTCCCCTGTACCCGGTCTGGATACCGCCTGCCATATCCTGGACATCGCTCCACTTCTAATTATTTTCTGCCTTTCGCAGCGCCTTGGAATTACTATCAACGCCGCCACTCCATTGCGCAAACCACCGTCCCTCCCGAAACTGCAACTGGAGTTCTAGATACAGTTGCCAACTGCCCGAGCATCTTTCTTGTAGGCGTCATTACGTCTGCTACCTCGGTTCAATCGGTGGCATTTCCAGAGTCACTGCTCTGAGAACTGGTTTGCTAGTCTCAGTCACGCCTATCCTAGGGTGTTTGGTTCGACTTTCCAAAACATTCGACTTCAGAGCAGTTGTACCAACGATTCGTCCGCCAATTTATAGGTGCCTTCTTCTTATACCACCACTTATCTTTGTTGCATAATATTCCCACGTATGTTATGTGGTGAATGCAGCAATGGATGATCTTTTCGACGTGTTTGAGGACCAGCCGGCCTCGAACAACACAAACCAGCCAGAACCTAGCGGCTCGCCAGTCGCTGCTTCGACACGTCCAAAATCAAAGAAGAAGAACAAGAAGAGAAAAGCCGTAGAAGCGCTGGGAAACGATCAGAATGGCGCACAGTCAGCTCATGAGGGTGTCGAGGTAGAGATGGCTGATGCTGAGCCTATCGAGGCCGCTGACGGCACCGACGCTAATGCCATGGACGGCGTTGACGGCGACTCGGGCGCAGGTGATGAGCATCTTGACGCAAAGCGACGACGCAAAGATGCCGCTGCCGAGCCCATCCCCGCGGACAGTTTCGAGACGGCCCAGTCGAGAGAAGTCGCTGCTGCCGCCGGCTTTGCGCCCACCAAGGACGAAGAGGCCTCGCTCGTTTTATCACACAACATCCAGCATCAGGTCGCGCTCCCGCCCGATCTCGACTACGAATACGTGCCTCTTTCGGAGCACAAGCCGCCCGAAGAACCTGCTCGGGTGTACAACTTTACGCTCGATCCCTTCCAACGCCTCGCCATCTCGTCCATTGAGCGCGATGAGAGTATCCTTGTGTCGGCTCATACCAGTGCCGGCAAGACCGTCGTGGCAGAGTATGCCATTGCCCAGTGCCTCAAGAAGAACACCAGAGTCATCTATACCAGCCCCATCAAGGCCCTGAGTAACCAGAAGTACCGAGAGTTCAACGAGGCCTTTGGAGACGTTGGTCTGATGACGGGTGATGTCACAATCAATCCGACTGCCAGTTGCCTCGTTATGACGACCGAGATTCTGCGTTCCATGTTGTACCGCGGTTCCGAGATCATGCGCGAAGTGGCCTGGGTGGTATTTGACGAGATCCACTACATGCGTGACAAGTCTCGAGGTGTTGTTTGGGAGGAGACCATCATCCTCCTTCCTGACAAGGTTCGTTATGTCTTCTTGTCCGCCACGATCCCCAACGCCTTTCAATTTGCCGAGTGGATCGCCAAAATCCACCGACAGGCTTGCCACGTCGTGTACACCGATTTCCGCCCAACGCCCCTACAGAACTACTTCTTTCCGGCTGGCGGAAAGGGCATCTTCCTAGTCGTCGATGAAAAGGGTGTTTTCCGTGAGAACAACTTCAACAAGACGATGCAAATGGTGGAGGACAGGAAAGGCGCTGATTCCAATGACATCAACGCCAAAACACGTGGCAACGGCAAGAACAAGAAGCCCGTGAAAGGCGGAAAGGATGAGAGCAACGCCGATATTCAGAAGATTGTGAAGATGATCATGAGCAATAAGTTCAATCCCGTCATCGTCTTCAACTTCAGTAAGCGGGAGTGCGAGATGATGGCTCTGTTCACATCCAAGTTCAGCTTCAACGACGACAGCGAGAAGGCCATGGTCCAGAAAGTCTTCACTAGTGCCATTGAGTCGCTCTCTGAGGAGGACCGAGAACTTCCACAAATCCAGAATCTCCTGCCTCTTCTTCAAAAGGGTATCGGTGTCCATCACTCGGGTCTGCTGCCCATCTTGAAGGAGACCATCGAGATACTCTTCCAGGAAGGCTTGATCAAGGTACTGTTTGCCACAGAAACCTTTTCAATCGGTCTCAACATGCCTGCCAAGACTGTTGTTTTCACTCAGGTCCACAAGTGGGATGGCGTGAAGCGCCGTCCGCTCACTTCGTCCGAGTACATTCAGATGTCCGGACGAGCTGGTCGAAGAGGTCTCGACGACCGCGGTATTGTCATCATGATGATCGACGACAAGCTCGAACCCGAGACTGCCAAGGAAATCGTGGCTGGTAAACAGGATCGCCTCAACTCTGCCTTCCACCTCGGCTACAACATGGTCCTCAATTTGCTCAGAATCGAGGCCATATCCCCCGAGTTCATGTTGGAGAACTGCTTCTTCCAGTTCCAAAACACAGCTGGCGTCGCTGGCCTGGAGAAGAATCTCATGGCCCTTCAAAAGGAGAAGGATGAGATGGTTATTCCTGACGAAGCTACCGTCAAGGATTACTACACAGTTCGCCAGCAAATCGAGTCTTACACCAAGGACATGATTCACGTCATACAGCACCCCACCCACTGTATAGAGTACTTGCAGCCCGGACGCATAGTGAAGGTTGTCGACCCCAAGACGAATCAAGAATTTGGATGGGGTGTGGTGGTCAATCAAATACAACGCAAAGCACCCAAGTTCGGCGAGAAGGAATACGAGCCGCAAGAGTCGTATATCGTCGATGTCTTCCTCCGCCTGGATCCTACTGGCGAACAGTTCACACCGAAAACGGTACCCCTGCAGGGTATGCCCGAGGGCTTGGTCCCAGGCAAAGACGATGCTGCAGACTTCCAGGTCGTACCTTGTCTGCTGACCTGTCTCCAGGCCCTGAGCCAGATCCGTGTCTTCATGCCCAAAGATGTCATGTCACGAGATGGTAATGAGGACGTCCAGCAGCAACTTTTGAGGTCTCTCACCGAAGTAGAGCGCCGTTTCCCTGACGGCCTACCCTTGCTTGATCCCATCGAAAATATGGGCATCACTGACGACTCGTTCAAGAAGCTAATGCGCAAGATTGAAGTCCTCGAAGCCAGGCTTTTAGCAAATCCTCTGCATGGCTCGCCCCTTCTCCCTGATCTCTGGAGTCAGTACAAGAAAAAGATATCGCTTTCTGAGGAGATCAAGGCGACGAAGAAGAGTATTGTCAAGGCTCACAGTATAGCTCAACTAGATGAGCTGAAGTCCAGAAAGCGTGTCCTCCGCCGCCTAAATTTCATCAACGATGCAGACGTTGTCGAAATGAAGGCCAGAGTGGCTTGCGAGATCTCATCGACAGAAGGACACGAGCTTCTTTTGTCCGAGTTGCTCTTCGACCGCTTTTTCAACGAGCTTACACCCGAGTTGTGCGCATCTGTCCTCAGTGTCTTCATCTTTGACGAGAAGGTCGAGGCTGCCGCTTTGAAGGATGAGCTCCAGAAGCCATTTGCGCAGGTTCAGGCCAAGGCAAGGATCATTGCCAAGATCAGCCAGGAGAGTAAGCTGGAGGTCAACGAGGACGAATACGTCCAGCGTCTCAAGTGGCAGCTGATGGAGACCGTCTACGCCTGGGCTAACGGTAAACCTTTCTCGGAGATTTGGTAAGTTTTTTACCGCCGTTCTTTTACTACATGACGCGTTGTTCTCTACGGCCGGTCAGCTAACTTCTGTCCAGCAAAATGACCAACGCCTTCGAAGGCTCACTCATTCGTTTGTTCCGTCGTCTTGAAGAGCTCCTGCGCCAGATGGCGCAAGCCGGCAAGGTGATGGGCAGCGAAGAACTGACCAACAAGTTTGAGGAGAGTCTGTCCAAGATCAAACGAGACATCGTCGCTGCGCAGAGTTTGTATCTGTAATGCTGATTTTTCTTCTCAATCTTCGCAAGCGATCAGCATTTACACTTCTTCGGAGTTCATGGAACGGAAAATACCACTTGCTGTAGAGGTCAATGACGGACACGTTGTCACCTTTTCAGTAAGGAGGTAAGTGATTTCGACGTGCTGTCTCGGAGGTCTTCCGGTATCATAGGGATTGTTAGATAGACGAATCGGCATCGCTGCCTGTTGGCGCGATGCAAAGACCCCTTGGGCCTTGTTGTTATGATGTGATGCCAAGTGATACTAGTGATTGGTATTGCGTCTTGTGTTACGTTCATTGGCGTCGAGTATTAAACACATCAATAACAACAACAGGTTGCCTTCTAGCTTGGGGGCCCATCGTATCTATAGTCAGACATATGATTGTTTCCGACTTGCGCCTGTCGAGCGAAGCGTTGATGTCGTAATAACGAAAACAAGCAACATCAAGTCAATGACAAGCTCATGCGTCACCGCAAGCAAAGCATACTGTAAATGTCAACTCGTAAACCATATCTAATACGCCCCCAACACCAACGCTACCTCGCATGAGTATCCGTACAGGCAAACTCCCCCCAAAAGCAAACTCTACATGCCCGTACGCCCGCAAGCCCGCTCTAAATACAGCCCATTGCCATTCTATCGTACATGGGCCTGGCCATGTTTCGAAACGACGCGCTCTGATCCCAAAGACTACAAAGCAAATGACTGCATATGCCCCTCCTTACCTCCCGTTGGAGATTCCCCGGACGATGCCGATCAGGAAGCTAAACAGGACACCTACACAAACCATGAACTTCCAGCGATCGCTGTGTATACCCGACTGTCTTACGAGCCAGCCAAAGCTGCCCACGGGCCACATGAAGCCCATCAGGACGCCCCAGACCATGGCATCCAGGTGGCCCATCAAGCCCGACTCGTCGTTACCGCCCTCGAAGCCGGCGGTGTCTCCTTGAACGCCACCGGCGCCGGCAGCAGGAACGGCCGCCCCGTTGTCGTCGATCCACGATTCCTCGAGGCGGCGGAAGCTATCCGGACTCGGCAGGGTGTCGGGCGTGAAGCGCGTGCTGTGTATGCTCCGGAATTGCAAGCGCAGCTGGTTTACCTCGGCAGGCGTGAAGCCGGCGTTGAGGAGGCGGTCGAAGCCGCGCGGTATCGCGGTCGTGGAGGTTTCACCTGCCGCTGCTGCTGCGCCCGACGCCGTCGTTCCCGTGCCGGAAGCAGAGTTGTGGAGATATGGATGGTGGTGTGCGGACGAGGACTGCGCGGGCGCGGGCGCGGGCGCGGCGGTGGCTGCCTCTGCTTCGTCTTCGAGCTCCGTGTCGGTCAGGGAGTCGCCGATGCTGCAGTTGACGTAGATGCGCTGTGGTGGCGGGCGATTCGGGACGTTCTTGCCCTTGCCTCTGGCGTCGCTGCCGGCCCCCTCGTGGCCGGGGACGTGGTGTGGGTTAGAGGCGGACGGCGGTGCAGGAGGTGCGCGCAGCACGGAGCTCAGAGCGGCGGTGTCGGGGAGGATGCGGCCGCCTTGGATGAAGCGGAGACGGCGCTGCGAGTTGGGCTCGGTGAGGCGGCTGCGGATCAGGTGCTTGAGGCTGATGACGGTGGTCTGCGACGGGTGCGGGATCTCGAGATCGAGGTCCGGGATGCTCGTGCTGAATCGGATGGTGAGGGCAAGGGGAGGCGGCGGCGGCGGCTGCGGGTGAGCAGGCCCTGTCGCCGAGGGCGGCTGGGGAAGGGCGCTCATGATATTGCGTTGTTATGATTCTGGCGTGCCGAGCGCATGGTCGGGGTTGGACGGCCTAGCATTAGAATGACTGACTGAACGAATGAATGGATGGCGGGCGGGCATACTCCGTAACGAGTGAAGTGTTGCAGATGACAACAACCATTTGGGGAGAGAGCTACCCTGTCGTTACCCCTGTAACGTTAGCTCCCTGCGTGGGCTCACCCCCACCGCGCCCCCCTATCGGCGACCCAGTCTCCGCCGACCGGCCGTAGCGGGGTCGTCTTCGGCTCCTGGCGGGGAGCTCAACGCTCCCCATTCCTCATCCGTATTGCGTGATCTCATCTTCAGCCACATGATTCGCTCGAGCTGCTACACAGTACAGATCCGTGATCCGCCGATGACGGATGTCGCAATAGCTTCATTCAGGAAATTACTGCGTCGAGGTGACTAACAGGGGCTTACAGACCAGACTCTGACCAGCTTTAGAATAGAGGGGAAGGACGGATAGATATTGGAGTTGACAACCACCCGGCCTTTCCAGCCTTCATGAGCTCGTCCAAGGCCATTTATACACTCAAGAATCTGTCGAGATCGCTCACCCCGTTGACAGCGCACCCGCGAGGTAGTCGTCACCACAGACTCAGCTCAACTTCGACCATGGGGCTCCCTGCCAAGCTGAAGCCCGCTGCTCGGGTATCCGGCCAGAGACAGGATGTCTGGTAAGTGGCGAGCCTGTCCGATACACGCCTATAACAGTAAACTCAGTCGCGTGCTAGGTCCATCATCAACGAGGCAGCGGCGGCATCGCCCAAGCAGCCCATTGTGAACATGGGCCAGGGCTTCTTCGGCTACAACCCGCCGCCCTTCATCATCAATGCCGCCAAGTTGGCCCTGGACAAAGTAGACTGCAACCAGTACAGCCCGACCAAGGGCCGCCCGCGACTGAGAAAGGCAATCGCGGACGCCTACTCGCCTCACTGGGGAAGAACTCTGGATCCCGAGACCGAGGTCACCATCACGACTGGTGCCAATGAGGGTAAGCAGCTCGAAAAGAACAGCATCGCATCACGGCTGGTCCCTGACTCGTACAGGCATGCTCAGTGCCTTTATGGCTTTCATCGAACCCGGAGACGAGGTCATCGTGTTTGAACCTTTTTTCGACCAGTAAGCTGCCTATCCTGTGCCCCTTTCCCGATGTCGAAACTCACAGGGGCACAGGTACATATCGAACATTGAGATGCCCGGTGGCAAGATCGTCTACGTACCCCTTCATCCGCCCAAGGATGGCCCCGTCAAGACTTCGTCGGCCTCCAACTGGACCATTGACTTTGACGAGCTGGAGAGGGCCATGTCACCCAAGACCAAGATGATTGTCATCAACACACCACGTAAGCCACCCTGCTGACTTGGCTGACTTGGCCGACTTTCCACCCCATCACCTGCATCACTGACGCTTCGTAGACAACCCCGTGGGCAAGGTCTTCTCGAAAGAAGAGCTCCAGAAGATTGGCGACCTCTGCGTCAAGCACGAGATCATCATCTTGTCGGATGAAGTTTACGATCGACTGTACTACGTGCCTTTCACAAGAATCGCCACCTTGTCCCCCGAGATCGAGAATCTGACTCTGACTGTTGGTTCCGCGGGCAAGAACTTTTATGCCACGGGATGGCGTGTCGGGTGGTTGATGGGGCCCTCGCACCTGATTCAGCACGTCTCTGCTGCCCACACCAGAATCTGCTATTCGTCCGTATCGCCGCTTCAGGAGGCTTGTGCTGCAGGGTTCGAGCAGGCCGAGGCCGAGGGCTTCTGGGACCAAACGGTCAAGGATATGAAGAGCAAGATTAAGCGCTTCAATGAGGTTTTTGACGAGCTTGGCTTGCCCTACTCAGACCCCGAAGGTGGTTACTTTGTCATGGTCAACATGCAAAAGGTCAAAGTACCCAAGGACTACCCCTTTCCGCCGCACGTGGCGAGCCGGCCCCGAGACTTCAAGCTCGCCTGGTTCATGATCCAAGAGCTTGGTGTTGCCGCCATACCGCCCACCGAGTTCTACACGGACCCGAACGCCTGGATCGCCGAGGATTATATGCGGTTTGCCGTCTGCAAGGAGGACGAGGTGCTCGAGGCTGCCAAGGAGCGTCTGAGAGGCCTCAAGAAGTACATAGAGGAGTAGGCTAGGCTGACCAGGCCTCGTCGAAACCAGAATAGTTGTCATATCCTGCACGTAAACAGCGATCCGGGTGTATCTACCCGTTGATGACAAGGAGATTCCGTGTGCTGTTATTCACTCCAATATATGTACTGTAACATGCGCATGTGCTGCGCTGCTACTGACTGCTTCGCTCGAAAACCGGTACTCGTACTCACTTCTTTGCGATCTGGAGCGACTGCGTGTGACAGTACGACAGAAGCCCCTGCTTGCCCAGCTCACCACTCACGCCGCTCTGTTTCTGGCCGGAAAAGTATCCACCTTGGTGAGGCACTGGGTACCTATTGATCCACTACAAGGAAGCAGTGAGGTTAGTAGAAGAGTTCTCACGAGACCCCTCGAGTATTGGAGGTAACTAGTGCTTACAACTGTGCCACACTCCAGCTCCTTGGCAAGCCTCTGCGCCCTATTGATGTCCTTGCAGTACACCGAGGCACCGAGTCCGGCGTTGTCAATGTTGGCCCGCTCAATGACATCCTCCTCCGTTTTCCATGACATGACGGGTATGATGGGCCCTGTTATACGGTTAGTATAAGGCATGATTTCCTCGTGGGCCCCGCCCCAGAGACATGCACGAAGAAGAATCTTACCAAACTGCTCCTCCTGGACTAGAAGCGAATCTTCAGGGGGGTTAGCCACGATCACGGGTGCGATCCAGAAGCCCTTCTGCGTTGCTCTGACCTCGCCCCCCGACACAATGTTGTAGTTGTTCTTCTTGCAATCGTCGATGAAGCCCTGGCACCTCTCAAAGTTCGCCCTGTTGGACTGGGGCGAAAAGACGGACGGGGCCGAGGCGTCCTCGGAGACGGCAAACTTCTTCACTTCCTCCACGAGGCGCTCCAGGAAACGGTCGTACAGGGACTCGTGCACGTACACCCTCTTGGAGGCGACGCACATCTGCCCGGCGTGGAAGAGACAGCCGGTGGCGACGTTGGGCACCGCTTCTTCGAGGTCGACGTCGTCGCACACGATCGCGGCGTCGTTGCCGGCCAGCTCGAGGATGACCTTTTTGAGCGTCCCCGCGGCGGCGACGGCGATGCGCTTGCCCACGGCAATGGTGCCGGTGAAGCTGATGTGCGGGATATCGGGGTGAAGAACGATCTGCTCGCCGAGATCCGCGCCGCCGTTGACGGCCTGGAAGACGCCGCGGGGCACGACCGACTGGGCCAGCTCGCAGAGCTTCAGGAGGGAGTAGGGCGTGAACGGGGACGGCTTGATGATGACGCAGTTTCCGGTGGCCAGGGCCGAGACGACCTTGATGCTGGCTAGGATCAAGGGAAAGTTCCAGGGTGAGATGGCCCCGATGACACCGTAGGGCGCGTGCGTGGCAATGATCTTGATCTCGTCGTCTTCGTAGGAGGTCTCATCCTCGAGCTGGACAGTGGCTTGAAGGCAGGTTAACAGTATGCTCTCACAGCGGTGGCCTGGGGAGTTGGTTCACTGTAGTATCTGTGCCGGCCGAGTTAGCGAATGGGGCTTTTGGACGGTCTCGACTCTCGTGAGTCTCGTCTCCCAATCGGTGCATCTCACTCATAATGCGCAGCAGTCCTCTGGACCTCTACATCTGCCATCAGCTTCGATTTCCCCGTCTCCTTCATGAGGATCGACGAGAGCAGCTCGTGCTTCTCCGCGATCAAATCGGCTATGGCCTTGATGACCGCCTGCCGCTCGGCCACCGTGCTCTTCCTCCAGGTCTTGAAGGCACTCTGCCCGGCCGCGACCGCATCGTCGAGGTCCTGGGTTGAAGCGATGGGGACTTCCCACAGCTCACGCTCGGTGCGAGGGTCAGTGACACGGTGAGTCTCGCCGCCCGTTCGCGTTTTTCCGTCGATGACATTGAAGAACGCAAGCGCCGCTTGGTCTTCTACCAGAGTTGTGTCCATCTTGTCAAGGTCCGACTCACTGGAGAGCTGTTGAACAATGCAAGTAACAGTATAACTAATTGCGAGAGCGCGTTTTCCCAGAGGCCGGCCGCTGGCGAGTGCTACGGTCTGGTCTAACTTACCAGGCAGGCTAAAGTTAAATACTGACTGATTCATGCTCTCAACTTTCAAGTGCCGCTCCTCATCGTTCGGCCCTAACGGACACCAACCCTTGCGAGGCCGCCGAGGCGTTTCAACGCCAAAACAGAACTCTTTGTGATAACTAGTTAACTACTAGTTACTCCGTACGAGAACATCAAAGCTACACCACCATACCGGAGTACTTAGTACATGTATGAGCAAGGTACCCCATGCAGGTCTCAGTTGAGATCGGATGGTGTGACCTCGGCGACGAATGGCAAGGTATGTACGGCGTACGGAATAGTTGAAAAGGGTATATACTGTACGGAGCGTTACTGTGTACATAACGTTACCGTGAAAGTACAAACCTTGGTCGTCTTGGCAGGGGACGGAGTGCTGCTCAAACGCTGCAACTTCACGGCTCTCTTTGTGCATTAATACGTCACTAGTTACACAGTACTTCACAGCACTGGGGCGGTACGTACCTCTGTTATTACTTCGTACACAGTACTGGAGTAAAGTTACTGCGTACTGAGAGTACAGCGCGGAGCCGGCCGAAGCCAGGCGCTCTGAGAAGCATCACACAGGGGCGGCAGGGGCTAATTGCTTCACTAACTAGCGACAACCTTAGTAAGATGGGGGGGGGCAGGCCATCTGACCTGGGGCCGCTCCCGCACTAATGCCATGTCGACCCCGCCGGAAGCCGACAAGAGGGCCTCACTCTCACAGATCGACTCCATTGCACTCCATCTCAGAGATAACTACTTAGTAAGTGAACTTGCTCCGTAACGTAACGTTGGGTCATCCCCGTATCTCGACATGCTCATTTGCTAACCCACAGGCAGCCGCCATCACCCAAGTTCGAAACTCGTCCGTATTAGTCAATATCGGCCCCCGGCGTTGGACGCTACCCAGTCCAGTACAGTACAGGCCAAGGTTAACCGTTAGACCCGAATCTCACTTCCTCTCTCGAACACAACGCCACCCCGTCCCCGTCGTAGATAGGCGGGTCGGCTAGTTATCTGCTTCCTACACAGTACGCAGTATTATCTCTGCCGCCATGTGTTGTGGGGAAGCCAGTCTCGAGGATAACTTATGAGCAACCTGGTTGACGCGTCTTCTTTGGAGCTTTGTTATACACAAGTTCACAACTTCCCCTCGTGTCTTATCATCAGCCATCTGTCTCTGGCCCGCCGTCTCACTTCAGTCTTCGCCCCTCACGACCTATACGCTGGCCGTACACCAGCGAGGAGATAGGTTCACAGCTCGCGCAAACCAGAATGGCTCCCAGTGCCACCTTGCCCGAGCGGGGGCTGTTGAGCTCGGATGGCCCTGTGTTGACCACCGCGTACGACGACACCCTCCGGTTCTTCCTCAACGGCACACGTGTGGTGCTCGATGAGATAGACCCCGAAGTAACGCTGCTCGAATACCTGCGCGGCATAGGCTTGACGGGTACCAAGTTGTTCGTCGGCCCCCTCTGCACTTTATTCATCGCCACTTTGTGTCAACGACTAACAACACTGGCGGCAGAGGATGTGCCGAGGGCGGCTGTGGGGCCTGTACCGTTGTCATCAGCCAGTACAACCCTACCACGAAGCAGATATACCATGCCAGCGTCAACGCATGTCTGGCGCCACTGGCCAGTGTCGATGGGAAACACGTCGTCACCATCGAGGGTATAGGAAACGTGAAGAAACCCCACCCTGCCCAGGAGCGCATCGCGAAGAGCAACGGGAGCCAGTGTGGCTTCTGCACGCCCGGTATCGTCATGAGCCTGTACGCCCTGCTACGGAACAACAACAGTCCCACCCAGCATGATGTGGAAGAGGCGTTCGATGGGAACCTATGCCGGTGTACCGGATACCGCCCGATCCTGGACGCTGCTCAGACTTTCAGCGCACAGAGTTCGTGCGGGAAGAGCGCCACCAACGGCGGATCGGGGTGCTGCATGGACAACAACAGCACCGATGCCGATGGAGGTGGCGGCGGCGGCGGCGGCTGCTGCAAGACCAAAACCTTGGATGACGGTCAACCCATCAAGAAGTTTACGCCGCCAGGCTTCATCGAGTACAACGCAGACACGGAGCTCATCTTCCCGCCCACGCTGAAAAAGCACGACTTCAAGCCCCTTTCCTTTGGCAACAAGCGCAAGAGGTGGTACAGACCAGTCACCTTGGCCCAGCTCTTGGAAATCAAGAGCGTCTACCCCAACGCAAAGATCATTGGTGGCAGTACAGAAACGCAGATCGAGATCAAGTTCAAGGCAATGGAATACCCCGTATCGGTCTTTGTCGGAGACATCCCTGAACTGCGGCAATACAGCCTCGAGGAAGACTACCTCGAGATTGGCGGCAATGTGGTTTTGACCGATCTAGAGAACATCTGCCAAGAAGCGATCAAGCACTACGGGGAGGCAAAAGGTCAGGTCTTCGAGGCCATGTACAAGCAGCTGAAGTACTTTGCTGGGCGACAGATCAGGAATGTTGGAACACCAGCTGGTAACCTTGCGACGGCTTCTCCCATATCGGATCTCAATCCCGTTTTCATGGCGGCTGATTGCATCTTGATCGCCAAATCGCGCCACGAGGAGGTCGAGATTCCCATGGCCACCTTCTTCACGGGCTACAGGCAAACTGCACTACAGCCCGACGCTGTGATAGCGTCTATACGCATCCCCGTCACGAGGGACAAGGGCGATTACTTCCGAGCTTACAAACAGGCCAAGCGCAAGGACGACGACATCGCCATTGTCACGGGCGCTTTGCGTGTCCGGGTTGACGAGAAGGGTACAGTGGAGCACTGCAACCTTGTCTACGGCGGCATGGCGCCCTTTACAGTAGCTGCAAAGAATACCGTCAACTACCTCACAGGCAAGATGCTGGCACACCCGGATACTCTCGAAGGTGCCATGAACGCAATGGAGTCGGACTTTGATCTGCAGTTCGGCGTGCCCGGCGGGATGGCATCATACAGGAAGTCTCTGGCGCTCGGTTTCTTTTACAGGTTCTATCACGACGTGCTCTCGGCGCTCAACGTGGAGAGCGAACATGGCGACAGCCAAGCTGTTGATGAACTCGAGCGAGAACTGTCCAAGGGTTGGCAAGATAGAGAGGCGACGGCCGATTACTCGAAGCAGACCATCGGCAAGCCTGCTAACCACGTAGCAGCGCTCAAGCAAGTGACTGGCGAGGCGCAATATACCGACGACATACCTCCGTTGAAGAACGAGTTACATGCCGCGATTGTGTTCTCCACGCGACCACATGCCAAGATCGTTTCCCGCGACTACAGTGCTGCACTGGCCATACCTGGCGTGGTGGACATTGTGGACAAGGACGACCTACACCAGCCCAACGACAACAAATGGGGCGCACCGAATTTTGACGACCTGTTCTTTGTCGAAGACGAAGTGTTCACTGCTGGTCAGCCCATTGCCATTGTGCTCGCTACCTCGAAACAGAGAGCAGTGGACGGTGTGAGGGCTGTCGAGATTGGCTATGAGGACCTTCCAGCCATCTTCACGATGGAAGAGGCGATTGAGAAGGAGAGCTTCCACAACTTTTACCGGTACATCAAGAATGGTGACGCCGAAGAGGGTTTGAAGAATGCCGACCACGTATTCTCAGGCGTGACCAGGATGGGTGGCCAAGAGCATTTCTATCTCGAGACGAACGTCTGCCTCGCGATTCCGAAAGCGGAAGACGGTGAGATGGAGATTTGGACGAGCAGCCAAAACCCCACGGAGAGGTATGATGGAAAGATCATCATCACAAAAAACTTGGTCCAGCCTCACAAAGCTAACACGTGCCTAGTCAAATGTATGCCGCTCGCGTTCTAGGAGTCCAGGCCAACAAAGTCGTGGCCCGTGTGAAGCGTCTGGGTGGTGGTTTTGGTGGCAAGGAGTCGAGATGTGTTCTGCTCAGTACAATCATGGCTCTGGCTGCCCAGAAGACGGGCCGACCCGTCAGATGCATGTTGAACCGAGACGAGGACATGATCATGTCCGGCCAGCGCCATCCCTTCCTAGCCCACTGGAAGGTCGGCGTCAACAAGGACGGCAAGCTTCAGGCGCTGGACGTTGACGTGTTCAACAACGCGGGATGGTCCTTTGATCTATCCGCAGCAGTCTGCGAGCGCGCAATGACGCACATCGACAACTGCTACAAGATCCCAAACGTGCATGTTCGCGGCCGTCTGTGCAAGACGAACACCATGTCCAACACGGCCTTCCGTGGATTCGGAGGCCCCCAGGGCATGTTCATCACCGAATCGTACATGTCGGAAGTCGCAGATCGCCTAGGGATGCCCGTCGAAAAGTTGCGTGAGATCAACATGTACGAAGCCAACGGGGTAACGCATTTCAACCAGGAGATCCAGGACTGGCACGTGCCGCTCATGTACAAGCAGGTCCAAGAAGAGTCGGACTATGCGACTCGACGCAAGGCAGCGACCGAGTTCAATGCATCGCACAAGTGGCGTAAGCGAGGCCTCGCCATCATCCCCACCAAGTTTGGTATCTCATTCACTGCCCTGTGGTTGAACCAGGCCGGTGCCCTTGTTCACATCTACCATGATGGATCTGTTCTCGTCGCTCACGGCGGGACCGAGATGGGCCAGGGCCTCCATACCAAGATAGCCATGATAGCCGCCGAGGCATTAGGTGTACCTCTGGAAGACGTGCACATCACCGACACGTCGACCAACACTGTCGCAAACACGTCCCCCACAGCCGCATCGGCTTCCTCGGACCTGAATGGGTATGCTGTGCATAATGCGTGTGAGCAGCTCAGCAAGCGTCTGGCCCCGTATAGGGAGAAGCTGGGCGAGAAGGCCTCCATGAAGGATCTTGCTCATGCCGCATACTTTGACCGTGTCAATCTCAGCGCCAATGGCTTCTACAAGACGCCAGAGATTGGGTACACGTGGGGCGAAAACACGGGGAAGATGTTCTTCTACTTCACGCAGGGCGTGGCTGCCGCCGAAGTCGAAGTCGACTGTCTGACTGGCACCTGGACATGTCTGAGAGCCGACATCAAGATGGACGTCGGGAGGTCCATCAACCCTGCCATCGACTACGGCCAGATCGAGGGCGCCTTCGTTCAGGGGCTGGGTCTCTTCACCATGGAGGAGAGCCTTTGGTTGCGCAACGGGCCCAACGCCGGCAATTTATTCACAAAAGGGCCTGGATCGTATAAGATTCCCGGTTTCCGGGATATACCGCAGCAGTTCAACGTGAGCCTGCTCAAAGGCGTGACGTGGGAGAACCTACGGACGATCCAGCGCAGTCGCGGTGTCGGGGAGCCGCCACTTTTCATGGGCAGCGCCGTCTTCTTCGCCATCCGCGACGCGCTCAAGGCCGCCCGAGCCGACTATGGCGTCCAGGCCAAGATTGGAGCCGAGGGCGGCGAAGACGACGGGCTGTTGAGGTTGGAGAGCCCAGCTACGCCCGAGAGGATCAGATTGGCTTGCGTGGATCCCATCATGGAGCGTGCTCGGGTTCTTCCCGAGGAGGGCGAGAAGAGTTTCTTCATGGCTATTTGAGAGGTCTGCAGTGGACGACCGTATAGTTGGCAAAGGAGCTACATGAAGATGTATCAAATGCAGCATCTCGTATACGTACCGGTAGTCGGTGTTGTCGTAGTGTGAGTAACTAGGTGGTAACTGCTTGGTAATCAACGCCTGGCAGTCGGTTTCACGTGTATAATGGCCATGATGATTTGATCTTTGTGTTTTCCTGCTCGGCAGCATTTGCGCAATATTTAGTTGTCGCTAACGAATTGGATATATATATATACGTCCGGAGAGGGATCAAGTACCCTACTCATACTCTAACACCACAAACAGCATACACCCACGTTATCTATCCAAGATATATAATGTCGTGGACGTTATAGACTACGTAGGTATAACTAGACTGCAACTCTGAAATCTTCCGATAAACCCGGTTTGCAGTCGAGTAAAACTATAGATAAGCTCCTACCTGCTGACCGCAGGCAAGCTTACACTCTTCGTTTACGGAGCGTTCGGCAAATGTTAGGTTTATCGCGGCCGTAGTCGATAGTTTAACCAACCGGCTCGCTCACTACCTACTACAACGTTGGAGCATACCACTTGGTCGAGACCCTCAACCCTGACCTGACAACGTGTGCTAGTATTTGAGCTTGGAGACGCTGTTCAGGTCCTGGGTTGATTAATATATAGGCGTACGCTACATAATAGATATCGCTTAATCGCTGCGTTGCCATGCCTGGTCGTCACACTTGGCTATACCTTCTGAGCTCTCAATCGGATTGTCCAGCACATGTGCTTATATCCCCCCCTATTTCCCCCATTCCACCCAAGTATACATACACCTCGCACAAAAACGAAACCAACACCCGGCGGTAATGTCGTCTCGCCTCTTCCCGTCCGCCCGGTCGAGCTCAACGATATCAACGCCGCTTTCCATTCTCGATGCTACCTGCGCTCGCTTCTCAAATACAGGCGCGATATGGCTCTTCGAGGCCCCTCCGAGTGGCCCTGCGGACGATGTTCTTGTCAGTGGCCTGCGATCCTCGTTCATCGCCACCTTGGACGCGTTTCCGCAGTGGTCAGGACAGCTTCACTGGGCGCCGTTCCGTCCCGACGGTGGCCACACGGAACGGTTTCATCGCTGCATGCTGACCTATGGATGCGACGACGACCCCGGCGTTGAATGGAGTGTCGCCAAACACGGCAGCGTCCTAGAGGATATTGTGCCAAGTCATGCAGATCTGGAAAGCGGATATTGGACAACCAGCCGGTTCCCACAGAAGGATCTCGTCTCGTCTGCAAACCTGGCCCTGTTCAACCAGATCGACGCCGAGGGGCTGCCGTGCATGGCGGCTCAGATCAACGTGTTTGCTTGCGGCGGCTACGGCATCGGGATGAGACTGGCGCACCAAATCGCCGACGCCCAGTCGTTGCTGGTCCTCATGCGCCAGTGGGCAGCCAACTGCCGCGGCGAAAGGGGCGTGCCAGGCACCTCCCTTTTCGAGGGGCCGGTGTTCGACCCCCAGCGGCTTGATTCGCGGGCCGCTGGCGACATCGAGGGCCGTTGGCCCGACCAGACCATCGTCGACGCCGCTCGGGCGCTCCCGCTGAATCGGTTTAGTTGGTGGGACGTCGACGCCCCCGGATACTCGCCTCTGCTTGTCGGGACGACAAGGAACACCATCCCTCCCCGCGAGGTGCTATCCACCGCGCGTCTTTCCCCCTCGACGATAGGCCCCTGGGCGACGTGGGACCTTGCCCGGCCCACCTCTTCGACACTCTTGCACTTCACGGGCGAAGAGCTCGCGAGGCTGCGCGAGCAGGCTCGGAAGGACGCCCCTGCAGCAGCAGCAGCAGCAGCGGCGGCGGCAGGAATCTCCCGGTCCGACGTCCTCCTCGCGCACCTCTTTCGCGGCATCACGCGCGCGAGATCGTCCGTCCAGGCTGGCGGAGACGACGTCTTCCTCAACCTGATCCTCGACGGCCGGAGACGAGTGTCGCCCCCGCTCCCGGCGACGTTTCTCGGCTCGCCCGTGTTCCTGACGCACATCAAGGACGCGGCGGGCGCGGTTCGCGAGGCGAGCCTGGGCTCGCTGGCCGCCAGGCTGCGGCGGGCCTTGGAGCAGTTCACCCCCGACAAGGTGGCGGCGCTGCTCCACGACGCCGCGTTCGAGGTCTCGCCGATGCGCCTGTGGTCGGGCTTCCAGGGCTCGCGCCACGTCGTCGTGACTTCGTGGCTGAGACTTGGCCTCTACGAGGTGGACTTTGAGGGGCGAGGGGCGCGGCCGCGCTACGTGCATGCGCTCATGCCGGCTTCCGACTGCGTTGTCGCCATTCTCGACCCCGTCGTCCCGGATGGCGGAGTCGATGTTGCGGTTTCTCTCGACGCTGAAGCCTCGGCTCGGCTCGTGGAGTCCGTGAAGATGAATTGCATGTCTTGAACTCTTGGACGAGGACGGTCTGAATAAGGAGTCGTGTTTTTTTTTTTTCTTTTTTTTTTCTCAAGAAGCCCCCCTTTTGGTTGACCTTGAAATCAGGGGTAGGGCACGCCGCCGTACACAAGTTACACAGTCTACACTGATCAATCATCAACCCCTGAGTCGTGAGCCCGACTTGCGGACGCAGACAACACTCGAGTACGCTCTTGTCGTGCGACTTTGAGGCGTCCTAAACCGATGTTAGTTGTATCAGATCCACCACTGTAACGTAGCCTGTTGACGGTTGGTCATCACATCGGTCATTACAACTTCGAGTTCGGCGATAAGACCCACCGCATGCTGCATGATGCATCCATCATCAATGATGATGAGAGATGGATGACGTCTGAATCAACAGACAAGCTTCAAGCCTTCAACTTCATCAGCTTCAACACATCACACTTTGCCTAAAGACCATCACCTTTGGTTGACGGGACGGGACCTACCTACATAGCCTTGAATCTACCGCGCACGAAGCCAAGACATCTCGGATTCTCAGTAATCTCACATCGCGACATGCTCGCTATAGCAGGAGCCTCTGGCAAACTAGGAGGCGCCACCCTCTCGGCCCTGCTCTCCTACAAGCTTGCGGACCCGTCGTCGATCGTCGCCATCACCTCGTCCCGACCCGACTCGGACAAGTGGACGGACCTCTCGGCCCAGGGCGTCGTGGTGCGCCACGGCAGCTTCGAGGACGCGTCCAGCTTGGAGTCGGCCCTGCAGGGCTGCGACAAGTTCTTCCTCGTGTCCAGCCCGCACATCTCGCTGGACTTTGACGACGCGCCCGACGGCCAGGGCCGGGAGCGGCACCACAAGGTCGCCATCGACGCCGCCGCCAGGGCCGGCGTCAGGCACCTGTACTACGCGTCGCTCGCGTTCGGCAGCCCCAGCCGGGCCGGCGTGATGCGCGCGCACCTGCGGACGGAGAGATACCTGGCCGCCGCGGAGATGGAGACGACCGTCGTCCGCGAGGGGCTCTACAGCGAGTCCTGGCCGCTGTACCTGGGCTACTACGACCCCGGGGCGGACCCGAGGGGCGCGGTGCCGCTCGCCGCCGACGGCCCGGTCAGCTGGACGGCGATCGAGGACCTCGGCCTCGGGAACGCCCTGATCCTCGCCGCGCCCAGCGCCGAGTGGGCCGGCAAGACGGTCTACCTGTCCACGCCGCCCGAGACCGCCAAGACCGTGCACGAGGTGGCCGCCCTGGTCGCCGAGGCGCGCCGAAAGGAGGTCACCGTCGAGGTTGTCGGGACGGAGGCGCACCAGAGGTACTACGTCGACGAGAAGAAGATGGACGCGCCCGCGGTGGAGTGGTGGTCCAGCACGTATGAGGCGCTCCAAGACGGGGAGTGCCTGATTGATGATCCCACGTTGGTGCGGTTGCTGGCGAGCAAGGGCAAGAAACCCATTCCGATGGAAAATACTGTACGCGCCATGCTTGCGGCATAGAAGCTATCGACAGAGGATGTCTGGGGGAGCGTCGGTTGGGATCGAAGTCGAAGGATTGAGAAGTTGTTCCACGCCAAGAACGGACGCTCACGCCGAAGGACCCTAAAGCATGCAGATGCTATCCCACTTACAGCGTATAGTTGGAAGTGGTGACGAGGATCGACTGTACTGTCATTTTGTGCCGGGGGTGCCCAAGTCGGACCATACTCATGGAACCTCTAATTTGGTGGCGGGAGACAGTTGAACACCCATGTAGCTGCAAAGACCGTGTTTTTCGTCAAAGAAAACATGATTCGAATGAAGAACAACCGAAACGAAGTCACTGGGTGGCAACCGAACATTGCAAGACCTAGCTAGACACGACACCGCGCTATTGCGAGGTACGTCACAATTGACAGCCGCAGAACAGGGAAAACAAAAGAAGGGAAATAGAAACACCCGAGACAGATGATGAAGGTTCCAGACAAAGAGCGATGTACAGGGACGAGTGTCAGCTTGTGTCCCGAGCTTGCAACGATAGGTATATAACCAATGCCGTTGGATTGCCAGTGGTTGGGATTAGCATCAGCACATCTCCGATCAAGACAATCCAGCAACTGAATCTTCCCAGCACTAAACCAGCACTGAACCACCACACCGCTGTCAACATGCCAAAATCAACCGGTATCATCGCCAACCACGCCGGCCGAATCACCACCACCAAGGACGCAGCAGCAGGCGCCTCCAAGCAGACCACCACGGCTACCACGGCTGCCACGGGCAAGCAGCTGACCGCCAAGCCCAAGGCGTCCCTCAGAGCCCCCAAGGAGGGCGAAGTTGCGAAAAACGCAAATGCTATCGGCATGCCTACCGGTTTCGGCTTCAAGAATGCCGAGGCAGCGCTCCGGACGCTGCACCTGATCAAGAACCGCAGCCTGACGTACCAGACGCAGGTCTGCAGGACCATGGCCCTCCGCGCCAGGACACATTCTCACTCGAATGCCGACATGAAGACGGCCGCGGCGTGCTTTGACGCCTACGTGGCCGTCGACCTGGACATTGCCAAGAAGAGCGCGCGCTTCAACGGGTTCAAGCCCATGGTCACCAAGGCGGCGGTCGAGTGCATGCGTGGCCGTATGGCCGACATGATCAAGGACCAGGGGAAGCTGCGATTTGCCGACTTCTATTGCAACCTGGAGCCCCGGGCGAGGCTTGGGAACCAGCTGCTGAACGAGGACGAGCCGCTCGGCAAGGACTGGGAGGTGCTTCGCTACGAGACGCTGTGCAAGCTGGTCCCCGAGGACCGGCACGACGCCAAGCAGTGGACTGCGGCAGAGTTATGGGATCATGATAATTTGCCTACCAAGGAGCACCTCGAGCTCATCGCTTGGGCGTGGTCGCCTGTTCCCGGGCGCACCGTCAGCGGCAGGGTCCTGCCCGCGGCTTGAAAAGAGCCGATGAGCCAGCACATGAGATGGACGATGCCCGCAGACTCTCGACGCATCTGCAGGCGACTCGACGGTTGTGTCTAATTTTTTGTACGGGACCCTCAATAGTCGAGAGCTATAGCATAGCAATGGTATAACTTGGCAAACGCCTCTGATAATCTGACTCGGTGTGGTAGTTGGGTAAATGAACAAGATCCTAACGGAATGTGCAGATTAGAAACCGAAAGAGTACTGCGCACTCTTCACAAAACGCCTGTATACATGCATACCTAATACCTGGTATATTTTCCCTTTGCCGGCCCAACGCCATGGAAATGCAAGTCATGCAAGTCATCATGCAACGCACGCGACTCTCTGGTCTGTCAGTTCTCCTTGACAAGCACGACCTTGTCACGCTCACTCTTCCGCCTCTCGAACTGCTTCTTGGTGTGGCGGCGTTCGTTCTCGTCGCGTCGCTTGATGGCCTTGACTTCCTCCGACTTGATCTCACCGGCTTTCTTGACGACCTTGGGGGTGTGCCTGTGTCGATGGATACGCTTCACTTCGGGCATGTGCTTGTACCGTTCGACCAGAGCATCATTGTACTCCATAGCCTGACGTTGCCGGGCAGATTTGATGCCCTCGCGTTGGGAGGCGTTTGCTCTCCAGAGCCTGATGTTGCCATCGTCTGACCCGGATAGAACATATTTGGCATCAGGGGTCCACTGTCTAATTGTTAATACGTGTTGCCAGGACCGTTTTTAGTCACCGCAACTCACCTTGGCCTGGAAAACTCTCTGCATTCGTTTGGTCTGCGACGTTGTCAGTACACTCTCAAGTCGTTGCGAATGCCACTGCACCACTCACATGGTAAACGTCACGAGAGTGACCCTTGTCACGATTCCACAAGCGGACAGTCTGCGAATTGGTCAGTTCTGGCCATGTCCATCATACGAGGCAGCGCTGGACACTTACTCGGTCATAAGACGCAGTCACGAGCTCCTGGCCGGTGGGAGAAAACTCAACATCCATCACGGCGGCAACGTGGTCTTTCAAAACATTGAGGGCCCTTTCCATCTTGCGCATGTCAAAAATGTAGACGTTGTGGTCTTCACTAGCGACGGCAAAGTTGAAGGCTTCCATCGGATTCCAGCTGACAGCATTGCAGGCAAAGGTCAAGACTGTCTTGGCCAGGGGGTAGACGTGCGAAGGTCGTACAGAACGATACTCCTGTCGGTTGCGCACGATGCCAATATCGAGGTTTCGACTTGGTTGAACGAGACGGCATTGATGGTATCGGTGGCGTTGGGCCATTGTAGAACCTCGGGGGCGGCAGTATGCCGTTCCAAGTCGTAGATGGAGATGCCGGCTCCTCCACCGGCGGCAGCAAAAGCATTCTTGGACCGGTGGTGTGACATGGTAGAAAATGAGGAAGTGCCGAGCCAGGTGCTGATGGGAGCAGAGTCGCTCGGGGTGTTGTAGGGATCGTACAGCTTGATGGATCGATCGGTGCCGCACGAGAGGAGCTTCTTGTCGCGGGTCCAGCAGACAGACTTGACCATGTTCTCGTGGGCGCTTGCATGCCACGTCTCTGCCCTGTCTCTGCTCGTCAGATCCCAGACCTTGACGATTCCATCGCCGCTTCCACTGGCCATGTGCTCGAGCGAGTTGGGGTCCTTTGCCATCGAGTAGACTCCGTCGACGTGGCCCTCTCCCAGCTGCGCGAGGAAGGGCTGGGCAAACATCCTCTCCATCTTGACGGCCGTTACCGCCTTGGTGTACTCCCGGGCTCTTTCGAAAGGATGGATGGCAGGATCGAGATTTCTGGGTTGCTTGGCCACATGGCTTCCGGCCGGCTGGTAGGCCTCGACACTTCGACTGAGCGCCTTGATTTTCTGTCCAGATGGTGTTAGTGGCGAGTCCCGAGCCTGGAGAAGGAGGAGAGTAGTGAGCCACAAGTCATACCATGTTGGCGGGGGTCTTTTCCTTCTTCTTTCGTACTGCAGTGTTGAGACTGTGAGACTGGTCGCAAAGAATGTCGCCGTCTCAATTCCACAGGTCCAAGTGGGATGGATGGATAACTTAGATGGATGCCATTCCTCGCGCAGAGCTTCTTCAACTTTTTAGTGGGGTGTCGGTGCT
Organism: Arthrinium puccinioides; assembly: GCA_022414665.1. Classification (NCBI taxonomy): domain Eukaryota; kingdom Fungi; phylum Ascomycota; class Sordariomycetes; order Amphisphaeriales; family Apiosporaceae; genus Arthrinium; species Arthrinium puccinioides. Next base: position 3,216,529 of record JAIUNF010000005.1, read on the forward strand.
AGTGGGACTAGCCTCTTGGCGTTTATTATGGAGACACTGACAGGCACTAGCCAAGTAACTATGCAGTACGGATAACTAACTACGGATAAATACACATATGGATACAATCTACGGAGTACGGAGTACTTCGAACGAGAGTTGACTACGTCACGTGCGCTGCCTGCTACGGTGCCACTGTACGAAGCGCGTCGTGTACAGCTCAGGCCTGGCGGCCCATGACCAAAGCTCACATGGAACCTCACTGAAGCTCCATTCCACTTGGCCTTCCTTGCCCATTCAGCCCACTCATCACGCCCACCCCCCCAACAACACCAATCCCAGTGACCAGCTCGCTCTGCACCACCACCAGCTACCGTCTACAGCTGCGCGTCGATTGGGGCCTGTCTATTTTCCTTGCCATTTCAACCCAAGAATCCCACGCAACCGTCGTCGTCATGGCTGCAGGCAAGTCGGCCGTGAAGGAGGCGCAAGATATCGCCAGCACCGATCCCCGGAAGGCCGAGGCCATCTACAAGGAGCTCATAGCCAAACCGCCTTCAGTCACATCGGATGCAGCAATCAAGGAATACGAGACGGCGTTGATCAGCCTGGGCGAGCTGTATCGGGACGAGAAGTCAGTAAACGACATACCCATCGTTTGCGACGGGCCCGGGAAGCTAACCATTGTCACGCCACAGAAACACCCAAAGCCTCGTCGACCTCGTCACAACAAGCAGAACGGTCCTCTCGTCCTTTGCCAAGGCCAAGACAGCCAAGCTGGGTACGTATGTTGAAGGAAACACTAGCAGCCCTCCCTCTAACTCCTGCATCCCACAGTCCGCCAGCTGCTCGACCTGTTCGACGCCATCCCCAACTCAACCGAAACCCAGATCGCCATCACCACGTCGTGTATAGAATGGGCCACTTCAGAGCGACGCACCTTCCTGCGACAGAACCTCGAGACGCGGTTGGTAGCGCTATACATGGCCAAGCAGTCATTCTACGATGCCCTGACGTTGATCAACGGGCTGTTGAAGGAGCTCAAGCGCCTCGATGACAAGCTCGTCCTTGTCGAAGTTCAGCTGCTAGAGTCGAGAGTCTACCATGCACTTGGCAACACCTCCAAGGCGAGGGCCGCACTGACGTCTGCCCGCACGAGCGCCGCCTCCGTCTACACTCCGCCCCTTCTGCAGGCTAACCTCGACATGCAGTCGGGCATGCTGCACACCATGGATCAAGACTTCAACACGGCCTACTCTTACTTCATTGAGGCTCTGGACGGATACCACACCCAAGACGAGGGCTCCAAGGCAACCGCGGCCCTGCAGTACATGCTGCTTTGCAAGGTCATGCTGAACCAGGGCGACGACGTCAACAACCTGATGATGTCGAAGCAAGCGCAAAAGTATGCCGGCCAGAATCTTGAGGCCATGAAGGCAATTGCTCGTGCCCACAGCAACCGTTCGCTGGACGAGTACGAGCGTGCTCTGGCCGCCTACAAGTACGAGCTTGGTAGTGACGCCTTTATCCGAAACCACCTGCGTCGCCTGTACGATGCTATGCTCGAGCAGAACCTGATCAAGGTCATCGAGCCCTTTAGCCGCGTCGAGATTAGCCACATTGCCAAGCTGGTCGGCCTGGACACCCAGCAGATCGAGCGCAAGCTCAGCCAGATGATCCTCGACAAGGTCATCATTGGTGTTTTGGATCAAGGCGCAGGCTGCTTGATCATCTTTGAGGAGACGCAGCGGGACGAGAGCTATGACGCAGCACTGACTACGATTGAGAAGTTGGGCAATGTGGTCGATGTCCTGTACACCAATCAAGCCTCCATGCTCGAGTAGACGGGGCGGCCACCTACTGGACTGAAAGGACATCTAACGAAAAGACCGTTTTCCGATAGGAATGGTCAGCCGGCCGAGAAAGCTCCTACAGAAGCCCCGACTATCATTGAAGTGTAATACTAGACGGGTAGATTAAGATGAAAACTGCCTGCGAAGATCAGCATCAGCTTGGTATCAGCCAAAAACAGGATCATGCCGTTCATGTTCTCATGATCTCAATATGTCATGCAATCTGAGCTGTTGTGTCCGGTATTCCCCTAGTACCCAATCCCTTAACGCCCATGCATGCATCTGACTCTTAAAACCGACATTTCCAACGCCGCCCCGGTGTCAGACGAACCGGGTAACTATGCTCATGTCCCAGTATTCAACAACTCTCCTCCACTTCACGACATCTCCGACAACGCTTTGAGACGCTAGAAAAAACACATGGTATCCGATCGGAACTCTTCAAGCGGCCATCCTTTCTGGCCCTCCTCTGGCCTGCTTCGCCTGCTTCCGGCGCTGCTCCCCGATGATAAGCGCAAACAACCGTTTTGCCAGGACCCTCTCCTCCCATCCGCCGACTTCACTCTTGAACACTTCAAGGATATCTAGGTGCCACTCCTCCAAGATGACCCGCTCGCCCTGCGCGCTGACCTCTTTACCCAATAGCGATGTCAGAGCTCCAGAGCGGCCATGATGCCGGTGCTTGGGTTGAGCGCGAAGCCGGTGCTGCTGTTGCCTCTGTTGAAAGGCCAAGGGGTCACGACGGCGCAGCTGGAGGAGTTCGTCGAGATGCAACCAATGGGGCTTGGTCCACTCTTTCTGGGAAAGAACAGTCGACCTGGAGGATGGAGCCAGACTGAGAGCTTTCTGAGTCTTGACGTTCTTCACCACGTCATCGGTCTTGCTGCTTAGAGCAGCAAACTTGACGCCGCTGGTGGCGGCTCTCTTGGTCGCTGTCGATGACGCGGCGGCAGGCGCAGCGCCGGGGTTGCTACTGGTGAAGAATGCAGAGTTTGGTGCAAGTTGGGGGAAGAAGTTCTCCTTGGGCGGCGATGACGCGTTCTCCTTGTCGTCTCGATGAGCGGCCTCCGCATCGTTACCCAGCAGCGGACCCAGTCTCGAGTATCCATTTGACTGCCCCAAGCCCGAGGTAACCAAGGCTTGTCGGCCGTCAGCTCTTGCCTGCGCTTGTGCTGTCGGACTGAAGCCGTTGCCCGTGAACTCGACGACCCGACCCGGTGTTTTGGCTTTCAGCGGCGAACGCATGCACGACTTGTTTGGTGAAAGGTTCTTGTCCCATTGGCTCGGTTTTTCGCGGGGCGGTAATCGTTCGTACTCTGATTCTTGCGTCATGATGGAGTCCTCGTGGGCAGATTCTCCGGGCTGGGCGAGAGAGCGATCTCCATCCTCGAAATCGAGACTGTTACCCTCAGCCTCTCGGAGATGTTCAGGTGTGGATGGCAGGACGCTGGGTGTAAACAGTAGCGAGGCTGTGTTGCGGGATTGCGCCGAGAGAGGAGTGAAGTTACGCTTCTGAGAAATGGGTGGAAATGACTCCTGTTCGGGCGTTGAGGGCGAATTCGCATACGAGTCCGCTACCGCGTCATTGGACTTGAGCGATTGACCAGGGGAGAAGAGGTCAACACGCCTCTGCGGACCGGAATGGAATACCTTTTGTGGTATGGGCGGGAAGAAACCTGTAGCACGTAGAGCCGATTGTGGTTGTTCGGGCGACGGCGCGCCATAATCTGAGGGCGCTTGTAGATGCGGTCGACTGGCCTGAGGCGGTTTGGGTACACCCCGAGGTGCACTGGGAGTCTCTTTGGGCAGTAGCGGATTGCTCGGGGGCAAAGGGGCCGGTGATGAGAAAAATGACCTGATATCAAAGCCGCTAAAGAAGCCCTTCTTGACAGACGCCGGCTTCTCTTGAGGTTTTGATGCCTCTTCCCGGCGTTGCGAGAGGAGGCTAAGGTCATGGTCATCCGTGACTGAAGTGCCTTCAATAGGGATACTCCTGGAGCCATCTTTAAGGAGTTCAAGATCATCCTCGTGAACTTCTTCCTTGGGGGCTTCCTCATGAACGCCATTGGAACTTTCCTCGAGGAACTCCTCCTGGGCATCCTCGTGACCTTCTCCGTAACTTTCTTGTCGAGTCTCCTGGACGGTCTCTGCGAGTATATCGTCCAAAGATTCATCGTCTCTCTCTTCATACCTTTCCTCGTACTCTTCTTGGGGTTCATCGCCGTATGCATCCTCCCGTGTTCTCTCATACACACCAGCGGGCTCTGCCTCATGTGACCTCTCTTGTTGCTCGTCCCTGTACTCGTCGCGGGCCGACTCTTGTTCAACAGCTTGGGTGAACAACGACTCCGCCGCATGCTCGCTATGTGGACTGATGTCATCCATCTCGATCTGGGATGAACTTCTGAACTCGTCTTGGTAGATAAGACGTCTGCTGCTTCTCTTCCAAGGACTTGAGAAACCGCTTCGACGAGAAGCCGGAATGTCTGCAGTCACTTGCAGCGACTGCAACCTCGATTGAGGCTGCGCAGAGGGTTTTGACATTGAGCCTTCATGGACCTGCGATTCGGCTCGCATGCCATTATTTGGTCGAGGTGTTGCACGAGAAGCCTCAATGTCCCAAAGGTCGAGGTCTTCGTCCATTTGGTTGAAGCCATTCTCTAAATGCATGCCCTCATTGTTGCTAACCTCCCCGTCGGGAACATACTCCTCTTCGGTGTTCTCTTCCGTATCGTCGTGGTGTTGTAGGCGGCGGTCCTCATGAACTGGATGCTGACCCAAGTGGTCGTCGAAGAAAGCCTGCTCTGGGTCGTTGCCATCAATCTCCTCCACAGCAATGTCTTCGACCGCGGCTTCAAAACCGTGTTGCTGTTCTTGGTCATGACCGAAATTGGCCATTTGACTGCCATTGAGCCTGTGAATACCAAGACGACTCGAGTTGGGTACGCCAACTCTTGAAGCCGACAAACGCCGGGCTCTCTGTGTTGTCGGGCTGCTTTCATTGGTGACGGAATGCATGTCGCCTTCGCTCGGCAACACAGTCCTTGTGGAGCTGGCCAAGGTTGCTGGTTGGGCATGAGCGGGCTCATGTGCTGTGCGTAGCGCATGGGAGACTTCAGATATTGGCTTCTTCACCGCCCCGAGCTGCGAAACCTCTTGGCTCTCGAGTCCTCCAAACGAATCCTCCGTCTTACCTACCACGGGAGCGGGAGGTGCGTGATTGGGCACCTGGCTGAAATTTGACCTAATGCTCTGCGCGAGCGAGGCAATCGGCACGAAGAACGAGTGCGGCTGCGATTGGTTGATAGACTGACGCCGCTCAGTGGATGGAGATTTCGGGACGGATAACTGGCGGGAATCGGCTGGTCCTCGGAAAGGGCTTCCAAGGCTACCCTCGCGTGCCTCTGGCAACGGTTCGTCCGACATGACACTCTGTAGCGTTCGGCCTACTCTTACAATAGGAGACAGGGTAGGTCGACGGTTTGATTGCGGAATTGCCAAAGACTGTGCAGTTTCGTCAGGGGTCTGCGATCTAGCTGGGGGAAGCGGTGATGGGCTGCTATGAGGCGAGGGTGTCGCAGCAGCGTGTGCCTCTGATTGCAGCTGTCCGGCGGGCTCCGCGTTATCGGAATACGTTCGAGTGTGCTGAACATGGAATGCCGGAGGCGAAGATCGTATGTCTAGATCAGACGTATGTACTGCGGAGAGAGCTGTTCCTGTCGCCCTGGTAGGCTCTTCATCTTGAGCGTTCTTAGAGCCTGCAGTTGAAGAGTTGGTATTATCCGGGGTTGGTAACCTACTGGAATCAAGAAGATTCGCGGTCCTGCTTGCTGAAGGGATCTCGAGGCTATTGGTTGTATCATTGCGTGAAACTGCAGCTATGAGCTTTGTCGAGCGCGAGGGCGGTTTCGGCGTTGCGGCCTCAAGTACCTCGTCCGGGATCTCTGAAAACGAGTCGTCATACATGTTCAGCTCGTCAATTGTGGGTTCCACGGCGGCCGGTATAGCAGACGGTTTGCGTGGTGTCGCAGCCCGTAGTACGCTCTCAGGTATGCTTGAAAATGAATCCTCCGGAGCAGTCGGCTTGGCAGCAAAGACTCGTCTGCTCAGGGGTACAGCTTTTGGCCGTCTCGGGCTCCGTAATAAGTTCTGCGGACTCGATAGAGCGTAGAGCGAAGGACTGCTAGATACAGGTGCTGATGAGCTCGGTTTATGGAGGTCTCGCCGCAGGCTGCCCAGAGGGGGATCGGCGGGCGCAGTGTTCGCTTGGCCTTGCGCACTGCTTCTCAAAAACTCGAGAGACTGGTTAATGATGTGGTTCGTTTCTTCGCCTGCTTCGTAAAAGGGAGGAGGGTTGTGCTGATCCGGCCCAAGCCCGCTCTGGTTGCTCTGGTACGATTTTTGAAAAGAAGGCAAGCTTTCAACAGCGATCATGCTGAATTCGGATGCATGATCGACTGTATCTTGCCGGCCGTAAGACGCTGCTTCCTCAGCATCCACCTCTGAGCCTATGTCGCTCTCTTGTTCGCGCAAGTCGGCGTAGGCCATGGCTTCGTCAGATCTGGCTTCTTGGGCCTGTTCTTCTATTTCCGGTGAAGTTGCTCGCTCCGTGCCGCGCTGGTTGCTGGGAACTGTTTCGTCTCGTGGAGGCGATCTAGTAAAAAACATGTGGTCGTCCGCTGCGTCGTTATTGCTGGCGTCTCTCCGGTCTATCGTATCCATATGGGAAGGCGCATCAACAGGTTCGGGTATATCGCTGTTCAACAACATTTGTGTATCCATACCAGGCTCTTCCTCGGCGACTTGGTCATATGTTTCCAGGGGTTCCGACAAAGGTATCTTGCGCGGCCGCCCTCGTTTCCTCCCCGTCGTTGTACTTGAGGGCACAACAGCAGTGCTGTCCACGTTTTGCGTGTCCTTCTTCTTCCTCGATTTCGGGTTGGCTCTCGGTGTGGGCTCTTCATGTTCGACGTGACCGGTGCCCAGGTCTATTTGCGCATCGCTAAATGTACCCATCTCAGACTCGAGGTCTTTGCGCGCGCGCACTGCTCGCGACGTCTTGCGCAGTGGAGTTCCTGCTCTCTTTTTCCCTCTCGGTAAGGGTGTGCCGTTTGTGTTCTTGCTCCCCGGCGGCCGGCCACGTCGGCGCGTCATGGTAAAGTCGTCTCCGAACTGGCCGCCCTCATCATCTGTCAAGCCCCTCAAAGGGATAAGCTGTGTCGTCGTTGCAGTTTCCCGTCTGCGGCCCCGACTAATGCTTCTGTTACGCGTTGGCGATGGGGAGGAAGGAGGCAGGGCTGAGAACAGGCGCCGGCTGATGCCACCAGACATATCGCGTCCTTCAGCTTCAACGGTGACCAGGAGTCGTTGTGGCGAACGCTCGTCGCCGACAGCGAGCTCGAAGGTCTGCCTTCTAGGAGACTTTCGCATGGAGCTGGCACGCGACCCGCTGTCCGATATAGGTCGTATGAGCGAGGAGCGAAAGTGCTGCGGTCGCGCGACGGACTTGGTGGAGCGGCGCGCCGTCTGCCGGACGGTGCTTGGTGGGTCGTCGCCCAGCGGATCCGGCGACGACGAGAGGGCTATGAAGCTCGCCATGACGATGACGGTTGTGTGTCGGCTAGCAGTAGTCCTGTAAGTCCTGCTAGTTCTTGTCGAGCAATGGTGGTGTCGCGGAGCAGGGGCGCATAGGGAGGAGGGCGCGGGCGTGGATGTGGAAGTCGTACTCTGGGTTGATCCATCGCGATACGGCTTGACAAGCGGTCTGCGGATACAAAATGGTGGATCGGAACTGAACATGGATCAAACCAAAAAACTTGGGCGTTTGTTTACTTCGACGGATTGGGCATGGTCAATGCTTGGCACTCAACAGTCGCCGTGGCGCTGCCACGGGCCACAGCGTGTTAGCTGCGGGAAGACTTTCCCCGCAGTTTCACTCTGCTCGTAAATCAACGTCTCACTTCAAGTTAGTTACCCGTCACTACGGGGAAACGCCAGTTCATTTACCTACAAGTGACTTCCAGCATCTGTGTTCAGAGACATTTGTAAGCCGAACGGCGAACGCGGGCATCCTTACTAATTGATCAATGGCGACATCGGGAACCGACCAATGACCTGCTTCGCTCAACTTATCCGCACTTCTTCCACGACAATCCGCCCCGAAGCAAAGTCACCCAAGCCTCCCAGGACTTCACGCCCTTCTCGTTCAATAGACTTTTTGGCAGGTCAATGACGTGACAGTCCGTTCCTACCCGTAGTCCTCTGACATGTGAACCCGTGATTTGAAATAGGCCATTGGAAGTCGGCCTTATATAAGTCGAGGGAAGCTCGCGCGTTGCCAACTTGAAGACTGATATCCTTTATTATTACCCCCTCTGCCATTGCCACCTTGTAGTACGCAACGCATCCTCTACAGATCTACAATAGCACGCAAAAGCACACCATAGCATTCACGCGGATCACTATGGCCATCTCCCCAGATCCAGTACCTCGTGGTACGGTGACCGCCAGCATCAACTTTAGCCATCGTCCCGCCCCTGGTTCCGTAGCCTTCAACTACGTCGATGATCCTCCACAAGGAGTGCCCAAGCGTAACTTGGCCGTCAACGTCGAGGACGTGGCTATCACGGACATTCGGGGCTCCGAGTCAGAGTATACTCTGGACCACGACGCCTTTCAGGCTATCCAGGGCGTAGCTCCCTCTTCCGAGAAGGACTTTGTCGACGACGCCAGTATCGAGGCCAACTACTATTCGGAAGTCGAAAAGCTGCTCTTGGATCACATTCCCGGCAGCAACCGAATCTTCATCTTTGACCACACTGTACGCCGCGCCACGCCAGGGGCCATGCGCGCGCCCGTTTTGTACGCGCACATTGACCAGACGCCCGTGTCGGCGCCGCAAAGGGTACGGAGACACCTGGGCGCGGATGCCGAGAGTCTGCTGAAGGGACGATATCGCATAGTCAATGTCTGGCGCCCCCTGAACAAGAAGCCCGTCGAGGCTCTGCCCCTGGCCTTCGCTTCGTCGGCGTCGTTCCGGAACGAGGACTTGATTCCCGTGGAGCACCGGTATGCGAACGGGTACACAGGACAGACGGCGGCCATTGTGCACAACGAGAGCCAGGAATGGCACTATTGGAGCGGCATGACGGGAGACGAGAGACTCTTGCTGGAATGTTTCGATAGCGAAAGCCAGAACGAGGATAGCGGGGTGAAAGGGGGACGGGTGCCACACACTGCGTTCGAAGACCCGAGAACGAGGCCCGAGGCGGAAGGCAGGGAGAGCATTGAAGTAAGGGCCTTGGTTTTCGGACCTTGAGGGAGGGCTGGAACGAGAGAGAGTCGATGATCCGTTACGAGCCAAAGCTCTCGATGTTTATATCTATATAAGACTAGGTAGTTTCATATCGCACGCAAAGTCGCGTGTCCTGAGAATGTTTCAACGACGTTATGATCCTCGTATCATGACTGGTAGATGCAGTCTATGCACGCGCATAATATGAAATGTGAAAATAAGAAAAGGTTTCAATCAGTAGACAGCTCCAAATAGTCTGCCGTGGTGAGAACGCCTCTTGCGCCTAACATGCCAGCCAACCCATTGGACGATGCCGTTGTCCAGGCACTCTTGCTTGGATTGCGAGTTGATGTATGCCGAGAAGATGGTGTTCCTGAAAGTCATACACTCATGTTAAAAGTCCCCTCATCACTCATACACCTCCGCCTCTCCTCTTCCCCCGACCGCTTCCAGAACGAGACATGGCAGCACCACCGAAGCTGCTTTGCCGACTCATGGGCGGCGCAGCAGGTGAAGCATGACTTGTTGTAGCAACAGCTGGCGCCAATCCACCGAGGGCACTACCTCCCACCGGGTCATCTCGCAGGCTGCTTGCTGGGATGCCGAGGGATTCTGAAAGCTGATCGACAGAAGGGCGGCTTTGACCCTGGATGTAGGCCACGTATCTCGGGGCACCAGATGGCTGCACCATATTCCGCAACAATCGCTGGCCACCGTTAGGCACTTCCAGGTTGGCTCCGGCACCATGGACTCGCTGGTAGCCTCGGAAGACGTTCATAATGGTAATGTCTTGAGCCGCATCTTCTTGCGATAGCCCCATGGGTGTGTTGGACTCTGACTTGACGTACGCCTTGGAGTATTGGGAGTGTATTAACGGAGGAAGCTTTGGCTCCTGCGCGCCCATCTTGTCCAGATTGCCCGCCAGTTCAAAATTGGCAAGGCCTTCTATTCCCAGCACCTTGTCGTCGTAGAAGTTTTGTTGCTGATTTTGTGCACCACGGGTGCTTCGTGTGGCATGGGACGGTTGCCGTTCCATGGTTGGTGCTGACAAATCTTCCTCGTCGTCGTTCGCGTCGCCATTTCCAGCCTCGCTCTCGTCGGGCGAAGCAAGGACGTTGCCGCTCGCATCACGGCGGGTAAGGATATGCTTGTAAGCAGCCAAAGCGGCCGCGTTGTAGTTCATAGACAGCTCCTTGTCCGTAAAAAGCTTGTCAATGCTATAGATTGGGCCGGTCTCCTTGCGCATGCCTCGAATGCGATCGTTCTGCCAGAGAGGAGTGGTATTGGTAGCGTCAAGAGGTCGGCGGATGGGGCCGGGAGAACCATCGTCCTCGGCAAGGTTCCTCTTCCGCTTCTTGGTTTCCAAGTAGCCGGCCTGCTCTTCCATTTCTCTGCGCAGCCGGGTCGTTCGTTTGGCATGCGTACCGCCAGGGCTTGCCGGATGGGTGAGGCTGAACTGGTTCGGGTGGAGGAACAGTGCCGAGCTGTCGGATATCTCGAGGGCCTCTTTTTCTCTGCTGAGTCGGACCTTCTTGGAGGTGATCGCGTTGATGAGTCGGTCCTTGAGCGTGACCGAGAGGGCCTTGTGTTCTCGTTTAGCAACTTCGATTTTGTAGGCGCAGGTATTGTAGTGTTCCTGCATCCGTCTCTCGTAGTCGTACTAAAGTCATCTTTCGATTAGTCTCGCTACAAAATGAGTAATCTACCCGACTAATAAGATCATCGTACCTTTTGAGATGTGACTTCGTAATCGCGAGTCTCAATCAAGTCCTCAACCGTGTGCACCCAGTCCTGGAAAGACGGGCCGGCCATCTCCAGAAGCGTCCGGTTCGGGCGATCAGCACCACTAGCACTTGCTTGCGACAATTCGCGGTACTCTCGCTGAATCTCGTCGAGGGGACGGTCGGCATAAGGGTCGACTCTGCCGACCAGGTTCAGGTCGACCTGGATCTTCTGCAGCTCTTCCCTATAGTTGCGGTCACGGTCACGGCTCATCTGGTCAGTCAGGACGGTGAGCTTATCGCTCAGGACTTGTCGTTTCTTGTCGCGCTTCGAAGCCTGCGCCTGCGCCTGGCCAGGGGACTGCGCTCGGCCGAGTTTGGTTGTGGCCATTGCCACCAAGGTAGGGTCGGCAGTAGCCATTGTTGAAATGTCGTTGCTGCTCTTGGGCAACGGTGGATCGTATGTTTTTGGCCAGCTCGCGAGTCGCAGGGTCGTAGAAACTGTAGAGCATACAGAAGGGGTAGGAGAAGAGAACAGTGTAACAAGCCACGGGATAGGGAAAACGTGTGAAAACGTTGTTCCAGGATAAGGTGTTCTGTAGTTGCCGAGCTAGCTTCAGATCGTCAAGAGCTCAAGCGGTGTCAGCACCAGAGCAAGTCCCGAGGAGTTTTGATTGTTCCTGGTCTCGGAGCGCTGATCTATTCACAGCGAGCCTTATCGGAACCCCGGAGCATACTTGCTGCTTGCACTAAGCCCACTTTGGTACTTAGCGGGGAGCGCCTATTTGGTGGGTCGTCATTGTCTTACACCGGATTGGTCCAATGAGACCTAAACCTCCCATCCTTAAACCTAAAGCTGTTCTTGTCTGCAAAATCATATTCATCACTTGTTGGTCACCCTTGAACCTAACTTGTTCTTTCGGCAAAAATCCATCTTCATCACTTCATTCTCATTTTTCTTGAGCTGTTCTTGTCTGCAAGGTTTTCTGTTTCATGGGTCCTGTGGATCATCATCATCATCTCTTCTTGAAACTTCTCTCAGGATTTGAGCTACGGACCCGGGACTGGGCTACAGCAACTGTCCCATTGCTATAATCAACGATACGAGTCGTATATTGATATTGCGAGACCTATATAGTCATAGGTATTCGTTTCTCCGCTTGCCTAAATTGCCAGTGCGCTCTCGACTTGGCCAACGAGATGTCTGATGTTCCACATCCTTATTATGATTCCTCTCCTTTCTCGGTGCCCTTTCCACCGCCTGTAACCTTGCACTTCTTCTCGGGTTGTGCCTGTAGGGCTCCAACGCCTGCATCCCCATATCCCACTGCTCCGTTTTCTTCGCGGCCCTGACCGCCCTCTTCTGCGACTTGTTCTTGAACTTGTTCATCCTGCCAGACTGGACACCCTCCGTTGAGGTGCCAGATCCAGTGGTCTTTTTCTTGTCCGGGTGAATGTGGATGCGACGGTGCTCATGATTGCGCTTGGGCTTTATTGTAGGCCTCTTCTGCGGGCTAGGCTGAGAATCACCTTATGCTTTGCCTGTGATATCGGCCCATGCCGAACTTGAAGACTCGACACTATCATCAGCCATGGTCACGTCCAGATCGTCATCGTCCTTTGCTATGTATGGCACAGGGACTTTACCAATGGCAGCATGATGGGCAATGTTCAGTGGTTGTTCATCTGCCACCGCCATATGGTGGTGAATAAAACGATGTAGATCGAGAAAGGTGTCGTGATTGGTCGCAATTCAACTCAATATATGATGAATGCAGTGGCTGGCTGTACCTGTGGAAACTCGGAGCCTGGCTTAAGCTGTGGCTTTCCAGTCAAGTGGTTTCAAAAGTTTGACTCGTCGGAAAATAATATGGCAATGCTGCTGTTGTTGGGCTGAGAATTATCCCTTGGGAAGTGCAAGTTTGAATCAGCTAATCCCCGTCTCAAATAGTCTAGGTGCGTATGTGGCAGATAGTAGGCACGAGAATCTCGATCTGGAAACCGGTAGACGTAATCGAATGTGGTGGTTGTACTGCTTATTGTGCAGTGGACATTATACAGAGCTTTGCTAGAAGTAATTTGACTGGGTTGGAGGCAGCTTGGTCGACAGATATCATGGACTTTTCTCCTTCTTTCACATACGACTAGCCTGTTTGCCTCGTGACTCTTTTCAAGTTGATGTTAGCACATGTAGACACTACCTGGGACGCTGGAACATCTTGGCAACAGCGTCGAAGATGAAGTATGGTCACTTGTTGTCAGCCTGCATCCGTTCGTTTTGGCACACGGCCTTATTTCTAGGGACAAGCTGAAAACATATGTCCGGGCTGCAGAGAAATACCTGTTCCCGCTACATAAGGCGCCTTTGGACCCAAACCACGAGGCACCAAGCTGTCGGTGCAAATGTCCAATTCCTTGGAGACGCTTTTTGATGCTGATGTACATATAACACCGGCGAGGTACGTTTGCCTCTAGGCTGTGACGCAGATGCCGCAGCGTATAGCTTGCTGTGGGTGAGCCTGTTGACCATTACAGGCCACTGCGGAGTTTTTGCAGCTGGCTCATGATGCCATATCCAGAGAGTGGCTTACTCTCTGCGCTCCCTTCTGTGGTTTTACGTATGCTGCCCTCCATCTCTCGCTTCCCGCTTCGTTCCGTATCGCGCAGAAGCTCTTGATGTCGATCTTCAACCATCTTTGCCAGGCTATCGATGAATTTCGTCCTCCCCTTCTCTTCTGCAGTTCCCTTCCAGACCTGCGTCAGCTCCTTCAACTCCTCTATCCGGTGTGCTGCCTTTTCAATCCCTTCTACAGAATCGTCGCTCTTGTACAGAATATCGCTAATGTCATCGCGTAAACGTTTGAGGACCTGCTGGCCCTTCTCCTCGGTGCTATGTTCTTGCCCGCCGGCGTCCGGTGCTGATACTGATAGGAAGGAGGAGCTGACAGATAGCTCCGAGGGTGGGAATACGAACTCCATGGCATCCCCGAATGTCTTGATGACCGAGTCCAAGCGTGAGCGCACCAGTGTCAACGTTCGCAGCTGTGATATACATGCTGGGTCCTCCACGAGATGTCCTTGCGATGCTGGCTCTAGATTTGCGGGTGTGACGGGTATCGAGACACGCCGGGCCGTATCTTCTGCTAGTCCACTCCGTTTGTTTTCCATGTCTTCTAGGGCTTCACCAGGCACGAATTTGGCAATATCCCGTTGCAATCCGTCCGACATGGCCTCTGAAAGGCCCAGTGTCTCACCACGGAGAAGCTCTACCTCGTATGCCAGTCTGCTCCCACTCCGTAGTATATCGTCGGTAAGGTGGGTCAAAGTGTTCGTCAACCGCGTCGTGTGGGCATTCAACTGAGACAATTGTGACTGCGCCTGAGATGATAGCTCGGCCAACGGTACAGCGCCATCCTGGCTCGAGGATACGGAAGAGACGTGAGTCTGCAGTGGCGGAAGAGTCGCATTTAAATATCCGGCGGGGTCGAAGGTCGGGGACAGGAAACTCTGCAGGAAAGGGTCCACGACGTGAGAGGACTTTGCCTCTACCGGCTGGACCTGCCTGGATTGCTGGCGGCTATGCTGAAGAGCTCGGGCGGCGCTGTCCTGGCGGCGCCTCATGGTTGATCCAGGTCGCGATGTTCGTCGCTGGTGGGTGAGCGACCTCGGAAAGTCAATCGGATTCGAGCTATCATAGACTGGCAGCTAACATGTCTTCCAGACCCAAATAGCAGGTAGGTACCTAAAGTGCCCAAGGCGGTGGTGTACACGTACGGAGACAGGCGAGCTCGACTGGTGACTTTGTACAGGTGTACGGATAACTTGGCTTCAACAAGTCATCTACGGATAACTAGTTGCTCCGTAGCTACGGATACTTAGTATGGAGTAACTACTCCGTAGTTACGGAGTACTTATTAGTACCCACCAAACCTACTTTGGGTGTGCATCTAACTTACTACGTACCAAGGTCCAGAGGTAGGTACGTCAAACCCCACAAAACCCCGGGGGCCGGATAGATGAATAATAAATGGAGCGAGCACCTGCCCTCTTCAAGTCTTGGACGAACAGCAACTCTTGTTATCATGGTTGCCTGCCTATACGGAGTACTCCATAGTTACGCGCTTGTAACCCGAGACCCTCTTGACTACCATCCTCCACTTCAAAAGGGCCATTGAAGCATCCCATAACGTCAAGTCTCTGCACTATGTAAATGCTACATTGCTACCTCAACGGTAGTTTTGTGGCATAGTGGAGTGGTGGTACCAACTACGGAGTACAAGATGTTGAATTCATTTGCACTGACCCGAGGGAGTTAGGGAGGGACCCGTCACGTACCCAGGGTCAATATGTCATACTGTGTACTTGTGTAGGGCTGGTCGGTCGACAAGGCAGAAGTGACCTGCATGAGATGATGAGAGGAAGGAGCCTCACCGATGAACGAGCCAGGCTGCAGCATGTAGTACAAGGGGATACAAATCACCACCACCACAACAACAACAACAACAACGAATACGACAAGGCGACGCAGGAACCTCCCCTTTTAGCCTTGCATTCTTCCAACAACCCCAGATTCCCCAAACTAGGCCAACGTCCCGTCCCGTCTCGTCTCGTCTCGTTCCTCCTCTGCCAGAACAAACCCGTCGCCGAAGATCCATCAAGATATTGGATTTCCAAATTTTGGCGTGGTCACTAAACTGCACCCATTAATGTGCCTGATTGCTTGCCCACTCATCCGTTACATCACCTGAGCGACTATGTGGCATGGCCAGCAAACACATCTGATCCGAAATTAGCTGGGTGTATTTTCAAAGCTGCCAAAGATTCCATTTAATCCGAGCACAACCCAGGCGACTCGTCACATTCTCGTTCCATACAAGGAAGGGATGCGCCGATGCTCCCCTCCCTCATCTGGTCTAATCGAGCACGTGTTACGTACCCTTCGTACCCTTCGTACCCTTCGTACCCTTCGTACCCTCGCAGGCTTCCTCATAGCTGGTAAAGGCAAGTCTGGGCTTTCTCCTCCTGCCCTGAAAATCTACCCCCGTTGGCAAACGCCACAACCCCACACTCTTCATCTAACACTTATCTGCAGATATCTGCCCTCTGCCCTCTGCCCCAGCACAAGCCCTGATCTACAAAACTGCATGGTCCGGTCATCATCATGGAGAGTAAAGGCGGCTATCGAGCCAGATACCAGGCAGATCTGAGTTCGGCTTCCGAAAAGGGCGTTCCCCACGTGACACATATCACCAAAGCCGACGGCGATGGCCAGTTCACATTTACCTTCAGTCACCCGCTACACCAACAAGAGGCACCTATCGAGATCCAGGTGGTGCCTCGGGAGTGGTCAAGTTATCCCTCTGAGCACTTCTTCCTAGTATTTGCCAATGGCGATCTGCCGCCCATGCTGGCAGAACCACTGAGCAACTTCCTGCATGGGTCGATGGGGCTCCGCGTCAGAGAAGCACTCTTGTCCTTGACGGGTAGTCTTGCCACAGTGCTCAAGCAATTATCAAAAAGCAATCTCGGCAGCCGGAGCAACGAAGATGGGAACGATATCATGACCGACGTTGACGACGACGACCAATACTGTGGCGGCCAGGATGAAAGTGATGATGAAGAGTTTGATGATTTTGAGTTTACCCAAGACGATGAAGATCACGACGATATATTTGGACTTGCAACTTACCACGATAAGTCAAAATGTCACCTAGCCGCCCAAAAGATCACACCCGCGCTAGCCAACCGCATCCGCCAAGACTTCGTCACTGCAAGAAGTGCAGGCTTCAAAGTGGGCAAGGTGTACGGCTTCAGCGAAGGTGCCAGCTACAGTATTGTGTCTGTCGCGGTGCGAGTAGACAAGTTATGTCTATCCGAAGAGACCCGCGAGGCTTGGAACTTGGCTTTGACAGACTTCATCGTGCTCCTCATCCGCTACGACGGAGCCTACAGGACCCTCGAGGATGTTTTGGCAAAAGTGGCAGGACTCTCCAACACTCAGTTCCGTCTCCGCAAGTGCTCCAAGTACAAGCCGAACGTCAAGCACGCAATCCAGGCTTTTGGTAACCAGGCAGCCAGTACAGCCCACACTCCCAACGGTCCAACGCAAGACAGCACTCTGGAAGAGGTTCAGGACTCGGATCTTAGTCTTCTTGGGATCGGACAGTCCATCGATACCTTCATGGACGCCGAGTTCATTCCCTTACTCAAGTTGCGTCAAACCCGGGGCGTGTCATGGGACGAGGCAAAGATGGTTCTTGCCAAAATGTCCAGATCCATAGCGGCTGACCAGAACGGTGGCCTGGAGCCTGGCTTGACCAGAGATTCCGGCCACAATCAAGGTAATACCGAGGCAAAACTTCCTGCTTTCCTTGCCAAGGACTACCTGGATGCTGGTCAGGGTTCTCTACCACTTCTCGCCGCCCAATTTGCGATGCGGTACCTGGTTAAATGCACGGATTATTGCATGGTCTGCCACGAAGCGGTCGAAGGCAACTTCGAGGCCCTGAAGCCGTACGTCTGTGGCGATCCGCTTTGTCTGTTCCAGTACATGAATCTTGGTTTCGGTCCAAGCATTGATCAAGAGATTCGCAATCAGCCCAATGTTGTCGATCTTCTAATCAGCTTCTGCTTTGCTGGTTTGTATAGAAATCTGGCCAATGGAGCATATAAAGCTCCCATCGGGTTACGGGAGTTCCCGACTGGCCTTAACTTACAGGTCCCGAATATTCGCCATTCGATTCAATACTATACAAGCTGCTCAAAAGCAGAGATAGTGAGCATGATGTCCTCTGCTGAGGGACCGAGCCTCGTTCAAGGAGGTTACCTAGTAGACCCAGTCAGGGTTGACTTCAGCTGGGATGATTCCACTGTTGTGCTACGGGAATCAGGCGACTTTGACAAATTCCAAATAGGCCAATGGGTGGTCGTTGTATCACCGGTTGGCAGCGATTTCCCGAGTAAATCCAGTATTCTTCATCACGCTCGCGTTACAGATATTGCGGGCAATCTGGTCAGTCTGGGCGTGATTGCTCGAAACGCCCTGCCCCTTACGGAACAAACAAGCCCGGAGCAGTTGAGGGCCTCGGTCACCCGTGACAACATACCAGCCTATGTCGTTCACTACAGCACGAACTTGGACGACTTGGATGATGAAAACAAGGCATTCGCGATGAGATTGCTGCTAGCATCGATTCCATCGGTAGCCTCGATGAGGTCTTACATGCTAGCAAACCCCACCAAACAGATCGAGAAGTGGGACAGGCTGACGCCTTCAGCATCGAGACTTCTCAGATGGGTTGTGGCCTCGAATCGATCGTACATTGTGCAAGTTGGCGAGTGTCCCACCGAGGATGGGCGGCCCGGCCCGCACAGCCTGGCACGGCACCGTGAGAGGATCTCTGGTGTGGACGGTTGGCTCCAGTTCCGCTTTGTTCAAGGCTCTCCCGAGAAGGAAGCCAAGTTTCAGGAGGCTCTGAAGGGTGTATTCAAGCCTCACAAAACTATCTTGGCTTGGCATGGGAGTGATTTGGGCAATTGGCACAGCATCATTCGCCAAGGCCTGAACTTCGAGCGCACCTCGAATGGGAGAGCACACGGCGATGGCGTCTATTTCGGTCAGGACTTCTCGACCAGTCTTTCCTACGCTACTCAATCCAACCATTTCTGTTTGATGTTCGACCCCATCGTGGGAACTCGAGTGTGGCCAGGCTCAGTGTTGAAGATTAACGCTGCTATCAGTTTGAACGAGCTCGTCAATCTGCCAGAAAGGTTCACGGCCAAGAACAGTTTCTGCTTGGTCGTACAGTATATCCACTGGATCCAATGCAGATATCTGTTCGTGCAACCGCAAGTGGCTCAGCCGCCGGAAGCAGCCCGCAACACAGTGACTGCAACCACACATCAGCCCGTCAGCCCCGACCTCGGCTTCGTGGCCATGCAGTCAGAGCCATTGTTCCAGCAGGACCCCGATATCCAGGCTATGGGCCCCGAGAAAAGGACGCTCATAATTCCACAGTGTGCTATCTCTTCGGTAGCAAGTTGCGGAAGTAACGACGTTCTCTCTTCGGTTAAACAAACCGCACTTGGACACTCGGGGGACAGCGGAGACGA
The DNA here is from genome assembly GCA_022414665.1 of Arthrinium puccinioides. NCBI lineage: Eukaryota > Fungi > Ascomycota > Sordariomycetes > Amphisphaeriales > Apiosporaceae > Arthrinium > Arthrinium puccinioides. Next base: position 3,235,488 of record JAIUNF010000005.1, read on the forward strand.
AGACGCGGACGACATTGATTTCCTTTTCCCCGAGCACGAACTAGATGGAAACACCTCGTCAACACTTGTACGAGATTCTGGGCGGAACGGTTCCAGATCCCATGCAACGTTGAGCGCGCACTACATCTTGGACGTTGACAAAACCGATTTTCGCCCGGGTACTCTTGATCTGGACAGCCTTCCTAAGCTGAATCCGCCTTCTTATGCAACTTCGCAAGGCCAGAGGACGATTGGCCGGGAGGTCACAAAGTTACAAACGGTTCAGTCATCAATTGCACTCCATGAGCTCGGTTGGTTTATCGACTTTGAGAAAATGGAGAATATGTTCCACTGGATCGTCGAGTTGCACTCCTTCGACCAAAGCCTACCGCTTGCTAAAGACATGGTGGCCGCCAAGGTTACCAGTATCGTGTTGGAGATTCGATTTGGCCGTGACTTCCCGCTGTCACCTCCCTTCGTAAGAGTCATCAGGCCTCGCTTCCTCCCTTTTGCGAATGGCGGGGGCGGTAATATTACCGCTGGAGGTGCCATGTGCAGTGAGTAATTCGATGTACTGTTCATTGCCCTTTTAGGTCTGTTTTCAGGAGTAAAGGTGTGCGGATCGAACGAATCGCCACAACATTTACTCGCCGGAGCACGGCTTACTACTCCCAAAAAGTATGCATGAAGATGTTTGCTAACCCTTAGACTTACAGTGGAACTGCTTACCAATACTGGCTGGTCGCCCGCCAATAGCTTGGAAAGTGTACTGATCCAGGTGCGCATGGCCATATCCAATGCTGAGATACGACCTGCTCGACTCGCTCTTGGGGCACGCGATGGTAACCAAGCCGACTATGCCATCGGAGGCGCACTTGACGCATATATGCGTGCAGCCAGTACACACGGTTGGGTAATCCCTTCCGACATACGCGAAGCTACCACCGACATGGTTGATGACCGGCCGGGTGTCGCGTAAATCTGATGTCACTTGGTCGTGAGTAGAGAAATCAGGCGCAGTCGAGTTGTTGCTTCCCAATCTGCCGTTATTCTTCGGCTAGCCGTTCCCAGCATCACACTGTCGACTTCCTGCGTTTTTCGGTCGATATATGGATGATGGTGGTCCAGGTTGTGACTGCAGCATGCCTATCATTCGAGACAGGGTCGTAGGGCCGATCTGAGCAACGACGTACCATGCCGCTTTGTCGGTCATATGTTACTTGTTGATAACTAGGTCACGGATAAGGGTCGATTCATGAATCATAACGAGACATAGCTGTAGATAGCGACACAGCCGAAATTGCATCTATAAACTACTCACCTTTCTGTGCAATAACGTGTGTCTTGATGCTGTGAGCGTTTTTTCATTATACATTGATAACTACTAACAATAGGGTGTTGTTCAGTTCCGGCCCGTACCTCGCCGCCGCCTGTCTCGAAGCTTTCGGGTCAGATGTACGACCCAGCTACCAAAATAGCATGAATCATATTAGATAATAGCTAGCATTCGAAATGTGCGACACGAAAAACCCCAAGATGATTCATTCCACACCCACAAAAACACATGTAAGTACAGTACAGCAGTTTCCTATATTCCGACACCCCACTCCTGTATAGAAGAGTGTACCTATATCTTGTCAAGTATACATCTAGATGCGTCGACTATACACATACCAAACACTGAAAACAAGAACCAAAGTCACGTCGCGTCTCAGGCAGCAGTAGGATAAAAGACAACACCAGAAACAACTACAAATTGGTATCTTGGGGGACGAAACTTGGGCTTGGGCCTTCTAGCTCACCCAACCCAGTGCAGCAATCACGCCTTCGTATCTGTGGTCTCGTTCGTGCCTGAAAATTGTCCGCTCCGCAAAAACACACCGCCGGCTAATAAGAAAAGGCTGCGCGCACATGGGGCAGCAGCGGGCAAGAAGAAGAGGGGGGGTTACAAAAGAAAACCCGGACGTGATCGCAACGGTGAAAGAAGAAGATAGGGTATGTCATTCCATCCGTAAGCACGTCCTTACTCGCATCCTCATTTCACGTCAAAGAGGTCGTTGCGTCTTTTCCGTAAACAAGTTGTGCGAGCATAGGTTGAAGAAATTAGTGAAAAGGGGGCTGGGGGTTTTGTACTGTGATCGAAGAAGAATGACGCACGAAGCCAATTGGGGGGCTGATGGGTAACAGTAAAGGCAATCTAGCCGCGTGACTGTGTGTGTATCTATGGCATGATGTCGATTGGAATGCATGCCCCAAAGCAGAAGACAACAAGACTCCCTCAAACGCCTTGCCAGATGTGCCATATAAGGTAGTCACTCAGTCGCCAAACATGATGAAGCAAGATCAAAAATGATACCGGAACGGGGGGTGTAGACCGTCCAAGTAACTGAGGGCGAGGGCGAGGAGCAGGGCCAAAATAACGACCAAGAGGACCGAGAGAGAGACCCAAATTGACCACGCCTAGAAGCAGTTGAGACTGCCCTTCTTCTTTTTCTTTTGGTTAATGGCGTTCATGCGCTCCTCGAGGTGTGCGCGAGCTCGCTCGGCGTCTTGACGCTTCTTGCGCTCCTCCTCCACTGCGTGAAGACTGTCTCTCCATCGACTGTCTTGCTGCGGCTTCTCCTTGAGCTGCTTATTCTCGCTCTCAAGCTCTGTAGCACGTTTTCGCCAGGCCTCGCAGTCAGCCTTGACCCTGTTTGACTGCATTTCTAGATCGGTCAAGGCCTCTTCCAGGGTCGAGGTAAGCTGTTTCTCCGCATGGAGATGCCTCTCTATGGAGCGAATGCGAGCTTCCTGGTCCTCTCTGATTTGCGCCATGGCCATGTCGTTGCTCGAGGGACGCCCACCTGTAGGGGTCGGGGGCGTGGGCGACGATGGGGATCCCAGGCCGGGTAGAGGAGGCAAGGGAATAGCTGGTGGGGGTGACGGCAGAGAAGTGTGCGAGGCTGCTTTGCGAGCCTGGGAGTTCAGTGAATTAGATCTCTGGGGGTAGCTGCTACAATTTCGTCTAGGCGAGCCTGCGAGTTGTTTAGTCCCATGCGTCTTAACCAATGAGTGTGTGCTGAGCTTACCTGAAGAGCAGCATACTCCTCCCGTATCGTATCCACCTCGGCCTGAGCCTTGATCCTAGCCGCGGTCGCCTCCTCGAGTTGGGAGTGACGCTCAGTTTGAAGAGTTGATAAACGGTTGTTGGTGATTTGTGCCTGGTCGTAGTTGGTCTGAAGCTGGTCCTCGAGCTCCTCGACAAGGCGAGAGTGCTTCTTGTTCCTATTCTCCAAGTCTCCCATCCTCTTCTTGATGGCGGCGAGTTGCTCCGATACTGAAGAAAACGGACTCTTCACCTTCTCGCTGTCCCCAAGTAGCATATCGTTCAACGTAGACTTGACAGTCTCCAGATCACGCATTATCGTGTTGTTGATAGAGGCAAGCTCGGCGACATGAGACTCCAGGTCCGCCTTCTTGTGCCGTTCAACGCCAAGAGCTTTCTGGTCTGCAATCAAGTCTTCTACACGCTCAGAGATCTTCTCAACGCTGACGTCGAGACCCAGAGCGTATGCGACCTGCGTGGCAACCTTCATCAATTCCTCACGCGCTTCGGCCAAGTCGCTCTCCAAGATCCTGATGTTCTCGGCGTGTTCAGCCATGAGGATCGAGAGCTTGGCGTCATACTCATGTTGGGACTGGGCTCTGATATCCTCAATGTTCTTCGCGTGGTCGGCATGCAATTGCTCCAGGCTTCCTTGGTGCATTCTGATGGACTCTTCATGTTGAGTGATTTGATGCTCCAACTTGCCCACGAGCTGTACGTGCTTAGCTGACTCTGCAGTGGCCAAGTCTCGGGCCTGGGTAGCCTCCTCGAGTTGACTCTTTGCTATGGCATGCGCCTCCTCAAGCTCAGCAACCTTCGTTGCATTGCTGGCAATGGCCGTTTTGTGCTCGTCGATCTCGTTGCGAAGGGAAGAGACCATGTTCAGGTGATTCGCCTCTGCCTCACTGGCTTCCTGGTCATCTCGAGAAGTGCTCTGAGCGTCGGCGAACTTCTGATTAGCCTCGGCTACACGAGCTTCGAGTTCCTCGATGGTCTGCTTCATCTGTATCTCGGTAGCCTGCATGTTCTCGAGGGTGGTTTGATGCTTGCTCTCCCAGGTCGACAGCTCTTTTTCGAGCTCCGTAATTTTCGCCTCGTGGGCGACTCGCATCGCCTCCTCCTCAAGCGGATCAGATTGCGTTGACGGTTCTTGGACAGCGACAGACCGAGTCTTGGCCGCATCATCAATAGAGGAACGCAAGGCCTCGAGCTCAGTCATCAGCTCAGCCTCACGCGCCGCGTGCGAAGTTTGAAGCTCCTTGAGCGACCTCTCGTTCTTCTCGAGCTGATCCTTCATCGACACGACCATCGAGATATCCATGGGGCCAGATTTCAAACTCGAACGCTCGCGCGTCAAGCCAGAGATGATCGTCATCTTGGTCTCCATCTCCTTCCTGGCGTTGCCCACATCAGCCTCAAGCTCCTGGATCCGCTCGGACCGAGCATGCAGCTCATGCATAGCAGCATTAAGGTTGAGCTCAAAGTTCTGCATCTTATCCGGGTCCTCCTCGAAGTTTTCGGCAGCGATGTTTCGAAGCGAGGCAAACGACCGATGCGCGCGGTCAATGATCATAACGTTTTGGCTCGACTTGCGGCGGATGACCGGGGTGGCACTGCGAGGAGAAGGCGGCTCTGCATACTTGGCCCTCATCACCTCGGTCTTGAGCTCCTCGACAAGGTCCAGCGCTTCCTGGTGCTCCTCCTCTAGCTGAGCATACTTGTCGGTGAGCACCTTTTCTGCCAGCTCCTTGTCGCTGGCCAACGATTTGAGCTTCTCCAGTTCCGAGGCCAGCTCCTCGCCGTTGGTGGATTGCACGGTGAGGGTTTCCTTGGACTCCGACGCCTTGAGAGTTTCAGAGTCAGGGATATCAGTAGTATCGATAGTAGCCGGGGAGTCCATAACTGAGGAAAACTCCGAGGAGAGCGATCGTGACGAAAGCCGTATCCCACCCTTGGGTTCGCTGGACCTTGCATCGGATAAAAAAGATGGCGGGCGTGTATGATCCGGAGAAGTCGCGGACAGCACGGAATACCGTTGCCGACTAGGGTGCTTCGCCTCATCGACGGCGTCTTGAAGGTCTGAAAGGGTCCGCATCGCTTCTTCATATTTGGTTTGGAGTGCGTCAAACTCGTTGAGAGTAGTCTCGTGCTCGACCCGCAGATGGATCAGCTCTTCGGTTACGTTTTCAAGCTTGTCGGCAACGAATTTGCTCTGAGCAGGACTCGGAGGCGGGTGTTCCAATGTCTCGAACTTGTGCATCTCCTCATCGCCACCGTCTTCGGTCGTCTCGGGCTTGGCCGGCTTCTCGGAAGTAGCGTCATCTTCGACGTCCTCCTCGCCAACTTCGGGCAAGATGTCACGGCGGGTCTGGCTTGCAGACTGCCGGCTTGCGTGGCTTCTCGCCGAGCGCTCCGAAAAGGTCCGACGGTGACCTCCTCCAGCACCATTGGTGTAGGGCTCCGACTGGACATCTGGCTGCTTCCCATCCTGATGAATGTTGTCGAGCTCGTAGAGCAGATTGTCGAGTTTTCCCAGGCTGCGTTGGCGCTCGATGACCTGCTCGAGGCGGTCAATCTCGCGCTGCATCAACTCCGTGTCTTGATCGGCCTCGGCCAGCCTCTCCTCCAAGGTGGAGATGTAGTCTTCGGCGGCGGCTTCGTTCTCACGGATACGTGTAATCTCTTTCCGCAGCTCGACGATGATGGTCGCGTTCTTCTCCTCGCCCGAGGTGTGGCCGTCCAGCTTGCTCTCCAGGTCGTGCAGGTAGTTTTCCGTGTTGGCCTCGCGATCCATGAGCTTTTGCAGGCGCGCCTGCAACTGAGCATTGATGGTCTCGACGTAGGCGCACTTGGTCTCCTTTTCCAACAGGTTGGTCTCGGTGTTGGAGAGGGAGGTGCGGGTACTCGACAAGGATTGCTCGAGGGACTGGATGGTCTTTTCATACTCTAGTACGACCTGCTCGACAGCTTGGGCAAAGGAGTTGGAACGGTTTAGCCGCTCGGTGGCTGTGTCGCCTAAGCTCTCTTCTAGTTGCAGATTCTCGGCGTGCTCGTTGTCTCGCGCCTTCGCCATTTCCGCAATCAGCTTGGCATGACGCTGGCTGAGAGCCGTGTAGTTCTCCTGGGCGTCGAGCAAGTGGTTCTGCAGATCGGCCTCGCGCTCGTTGACTCGCTCGGACCTCTCGCTCGCCGCCAAATTGCGCCTCTCGCCACCGCCGCCACGCTCGTTGCTGCGGATCTGCTCGCGCAGGAAGGCAACCTCGGCTTTTAGTCGCTCGATGATGGCTTGCTTGTCGCCCTCCTCAATGGACTGGATGCGGGGTTTGCTTTGAATCGCTCGGGCCCTCTGGGCGTATTGCACCGTGTTCAACGTCTCGCTCAGGTGGAATTCAGCCGGGGTGACGCATGCAATCATATATGTGATGGCGTTCCCGCCCAGCGAGTCCTGGAGGAGACGCGTGAGTCTGGAGTCACGATATGAGACGTGGGCGCCCTGTTGGCGCGACGAAAGCTGCGAAATGACCTTGCCAAGAGCTGCCAGGCCGGCATTGATAGAGATACCCTCCTTGGCACGCTCTCCCTGAGCCCCTGTGTTCTTGAGGCGTTCGCTGCCAGCCAGATCGACAAAGTGCAGCTTGCTGTCGGTTGTGACCCAGGTTTCTGACCCCGTCATAGATTCCAGGGGTACCGAATGCCGCTTGTTGATACTCTCAGTCGCCGCCGCCGCCTTGCTCTTGCGCTGGACCAGGTTGAGACTGAACACGGCGTGAGATCGTGATGACTTGGCATTGATGGCGGTAGAATCTGTCTGGCGGATACTAGATCCAAAGTTCAGCGCGTTCAGCATGTCGTCGACCGAGTTGATCTCCATCTGTTGAAGGCCGGTGAGGAGAATGTTGCCCTTTGTATCCTCGCGAATCGTCACGGTACCGCGCTCGTGGAGAGGTGTCGTTTCGGAAACCAGCAGGTCTCGCAGTTGCTCGTTGTAGATCTCTACGTAAGTGGCCCTGAGCTGCCAGGTCTTCTCGCCTTTGGACGATGTTGGCGCTGGACTCGCCATGGAGTAGCGCTGGGGCGTACGAAGCTGCGACATGGAGCTGCGATTTGAGACGCGGGCTGGTCCGTCCAGCTTCTCGAAAAGTTCGATTGCTGCGCGGGGAATCACGCCCATCTTCTCCATATCATCTTGCTCTTGCGGGCCGGAAGTACCCATGGTGAAGGACTTGCCAGCGCCCGATTGGCCGTACGCCATGAGGGAAACATTGTAGCCCTGCAAAAACGCGTTGACGCTCTCGCTTAGATACTCCCAAACACCCTCTTGCTCGACTTCAGGGCCGAAGACGCGGTCGAAAACGAAGAGCTTCTTGCCCTGGGGAGCATCTATCGACAAGTTGGTATTCGACGTCGTCTGGACCATGGATCGTTGAAACCGTTGCGGGATCAGCTCGTAGCCTGGATCCGTTGGTTGCAGAGGAGGCCGCACGCGGACGGCTGTTTGCAGGTACGGTTCACGTCAGCAATAAGCAAGCTACAGGCTGGCATAACAGTAGGAAGGGGACATTGTGCAACATACCGACTTTGACGGCGGTTCGACCGCCATCTTCATCAGATGCTCTGCTTCCTCCTCCTCCCGGTTTGCTACTCACGCTCATGCGACTGCTGCTGCGCTGTGTGGGCTTGACCAGGGCGCTCAGGGGACGGGGCGGCAGTACGCCAGGCGATTCAGGAGGCGTGCTCGCCATGATGGCCAAGTATGTCTAGGAGACACCCGCAGATGGAGCTCGACAATGGACCAAAACCTCGACGATGGCAGGCAATTGTAGCACGACTCAGTTGTTTGGGAAGAAGATCGACCAGTGCGGCGCAGGTCGACGTCGGCTGGTATCTGTCCGTCTGAAACGCTGGCGGGCGCCTGCTGGTTGCGAGGTTGGTGGCCACTGTCCAGGGGTCAATGGGATAGGACGGGGGCGGCCTGCCTCAAGGATGGACGGAACTGGAAAACCGGGGGTTGCTTTTTGGAGGCGTCGATTAGGTTTGCGGAGAGAGAGAAAACAGTCGTCGTCGCTCACGCCGTCATGTGTGTCGCAAGTTTGCGATGGCTGGCAGGAGATACAGGTAAAAAAGCAAAAATAGGGGAGGAGGCCAACGCCGAGATGATTGCTTTGCCGGTCGTCCGTCGGTCCATGCGACTGCGCGATGCGATGGTCAATGTCACGAGCGGGACGGTATAACAGACAGCTGCTATGGCCGGGCTGTCGTTGATGTCGCTGGCCGTGTCGCACAAATCATGCACGAGATTGTACAGATTCTCGAAGCCCATCCGAGTGGGAAGCCGAGAAAGAATAACAGCAAAATTTTGGGGGTCAAGCGAGCGAAACACTCGGCGGGTGCGGCTGGTGGTGGTTTATGGATAACTAGATGGTTGGATGGCGCCGCCGTACTTTACTTTGTAAACCAGTCAGGTACAGAGAGGAGGTACCTGAATCCCCAAATATCCGTACCCGCTACGTATCGCACACCCCTGCTCTCGACCTGCGCCTTCGGGTTCCCTTGTAGGCTGTAGTTCAGGAGGATTCCATCCCACGCCTGCCTGCGATCTCAAAAGAGGGAGTGCATCCTGTGCCGCCTGTGCAGCCTGTGCAGCCTGTGCAGGGACGCGACTCGTCGGGGCAAGCAAGGCAATCTAAACTTCGCGTCGGTTGGCTGGAGAAGGGGACCTCCAAGCGTTTTCCCAGCGTTTGATTAGAACTGGAGAAGGACTGATGATTTGCAATGCTAACCCCCTAGCTACCTGCTCGAGTCTGCCAACCGGGGCAGCGTCGAGGGATGGCCCGTGTCTTTGCCTTTGCACTACTGCAGCTGTGGGACCGGTCTAATGCGCGTGCCTGTGTTTGTTCGACCTAAACGAGAACCAGTCTAGCCTTTCCCAGCCAGACAGACGAGCGAGAACAGCACGCACCCGCTGGCGCAAACCCGCTGTTCCTATGAACAAACACAGACCACCTCTTGGGGACGACAAAACAAGCAAACGACCGGAAACGTACACGACACTGAACCAAGGCTTTGCAGGTTGGTCGAGTCAATGCCGAGCCCCCAACCCGAATGTGCCGGGTGGCGAGCCCAGGCGGTCGGTCTAGTTAGTTTGCTCTGTGCTGTGCTGTGTACGGATACAGTGTACGCAGTAAAAACTGCAGTGCAGTGCATGAAGAGAGCTGACCAATCCAGCCAGCTTGCGTACATACGGTACCTTGCGTAACTAACTAACTAGCTGATGGACGGGTACCGATGACCTGTTATCAGGTCCGTGCTGTCAGCTTGACCGTGTGCGAACCGTTCACGGTCCATCATCCGACCCGGCCATGTTTATATTCCGATAACCAACTCTGCAGAGCCAGAGTCTCTCGAATAAGGGACCCGAAATGCTCAACCGACGACAATAAAGTTCAGCTCGAGCAGCCGCGTGGAGGGAGGTATGGCTCCTACCTCGTACTTTGTTCATATCCTAGCCTCTGCTCAGGAACCAGGGGCTGGGGCTGGCGATTAAGAGTTATTTTGCAGGACAAGGTCGACACGCCCCTCGTCCGTCTCTTGTGTGCTGTGCAGATGATACCTTTGTTTCTAGCGCACGTGTCCAAGGTAAAGATGATCGTCGATTAGAGAGTACTCCGTACGGGCAGGCTTATTCATCGGCCATTTGATCTAGTTATCAAAGTCGCAGAGATATTCACTTACGTGCGGCTACTTTCTTAGTCGCCTCCAAAATTAGAGTCATTTGGAAGAGATTTGACAGATACTGGAACGCCCGCATTTCCTCCCAGTAGTGCGTGCATAAGCGGCAAAAGGCTTATGAGCCGGTTAGCTATCCACCTTGTGGCGCAACCGTCCAGGCCAAAAGGAGCTCCCCTGAACGCGAGGCGAGATACTCCGTAGTCACAGCTCGACCATCATTACCCGCACGTGCACCCTCAACACGGAGTACGTACTTTGTAAACGTGGAAGAATAAGCAGCATGTATGCAGACTGTCGATCGGTCCCGTGGTAATGCCGAGGGCAAGTCCAACCACAAGCATCGTCAACAAGGGAAGGGGCGTGCACGACGAACAGTCACATTGAAGTACGAAGTAGTTAGTTACCCAACTGAGTACTCCGTACTCCGTAGCACGGACGGAATATGTAACTACGCATCAGCTACTGTGTATTTGTCCACGTCGTCTGTTCTACAAGCCCAATCGCGTAGGGCTCCATATTATAAACCCGTCGATGTCCGGCTGTGCAGCTGCTTAATATTGCGACCTACATATACTTTACATGGTAGCAACTAGCCCTGTCTGCCTCTGTGGTTTGCTCTACTTCGTAGGTTAACTACCTAGTTACTATGTAGTACTTTGCCGTTTCGTACACGATACACGCCCGCGCGGGGAGAGAGTCACATTCTTTACTAGGGTTCTCCAAGTATCTGTGGCGGACAGAGCATGTCCACCACCGAGATTGACGCCCGTTTCTGTCTGCACGTTGGCGGTGACATGACCCGATTCCGTAACACATCCGCCCGTGAGCATGCGCCAGCCATATTTGGAAAAGGGGGGACGAATCTGCCACGCAACGAAATATTTTCCTGGCAAACCTGCAAGCATGCAATTTTTAACCATTGCTGCGTAAGTTGACAATTTGCAAAACTTGAGATGACTACGATGTACGGAGTACAATCTGACAATCGCTTTGACGACACACCAACGACACTATCACACACCAGTCTGCGTCCTCCTCGTTGATTTGACGGATCTATCGGTATGCTACCTACATGTGAACCTTGCCTATATATATCATGCGGTTGCTTATTGCGTGCCAAAACTCCTCGGCCAGTCGGTCTCGAACGGAGATCCAGCTTGTTGTATCGTGACCCCCGCTACAGTAGTCCGTACTTACTACGTACTTGCGACGGATTGGACGGCTGCTCGTATCCTTGTCTTGTTTCATGCCAAGAGTGTCAGAGTCCCAGATCAAGGCCATGTCGTAGCTAGTAAGTTAGGTGCGCTGTATCCGTAGGTAGGTTACAGGTAGGAGACAAGTCACGTCCCGAGATGCGATAGGGTAAGTACGTGAGTAATACAAATACGGGAATCAATCAACTCTCACACACAAGTGTCCGTACACAGTAGGATGGGTAAGCTTTGGGTCATGGCATGAGAGATATATGTCCACGGCATATAATTGGCATGTTACACCCAGTATGCAACCTCGCAGACAGAGTCGATCGTGGAACAGCTGCTGCTACCCTCCACCGCGACATCATGCGTGAGAGGGGAACACTGCATCGTATCATCCGAGCGCAGCACTTGTTACCAGGCGTACGACGTAACTACGTAGTACTCCGTACTGCGCACTTACTACGTACAACGGCTGCGCGAACAGACTTCCAGAGCTGGCTGTGATTGATGGCTTTCTGACGGACGGCGGCGGGTAGAAACGTCCGAGCCGAGAACCATCACATCGTTTCTGTCCCACTGTTTTCTCTCCTTCGAGGGGAGGTGCCTCGCGGTAATTGGGCAAATGTTTCAGGTTGCAATGCTGGATGAACCCTGACGCGTGCTAGTCCAATCAAGGACCCCCATCCAGCAGCCAGCAGCCAGGAGGTCTGTCTACGTAGTAACTACCTGTCTACCGAATCCGTAGTGCAAAGTAACGCTGGACCGATAACGATGAAGAAACAATGCATGGCGGATCTGGCAATGTGATTCCTTTTTGCGACAGATCTGATGGGCCGGTGTGAGCGGTGAAGTGATATCTAGGTTACAGGTTTCGTCGGTTTGTGACGAGACTACTCTCTCTCGCATGGCCGTATTGTATCGTGTCGCATGGGGGAATCCAGCAAACAAAAGCTGATTTGCGCCTATCCACAATGGAAATTGTGGGATGGAGCGCACGTTCGCCTTCTGTTGGCCGCCTGCTAATGACTTGACTTGAGCAGCTCAGGCTCACAAGTTCTCCTGTCGTGTAACTATCGAGTGAGTATAGTTACCGCTGTCAAAATATGAGAAGGCGGGGGATGATGTTCTATGCGAGACGAGACATCCAAAAGCAGACCAAGTTTGGGGCTGAGGGCTAGGTCTGAGAGGGGGAGGGTAAGGGGAGAGGGGAGAGGGGAGAGGGGAGAGGGGGCGGGTCCAGCCTGGGAGGGGCTAGCTAATACGTACCACAGTAGTACTCCGACGATACTGAACTCTACCCGGAAACGTTCCCCTTGTGGCGTTGTTGGGTAAGTCATACTTTTCTTCGTGAGAGGCTTGAGGGGCACGGAGAAGTCTCATCTCCTCTTACTCCGTGTGTGGGGTGCAAACACTACCCTACTGTCCACAGCACCGGTAACGATGGTACCGGTATCCTACTCTGGGCAGCCGAGCCTGCGGAGTACTGTGATGGGCATCGCTACTACTACGTAAACTCTAGGTAACTAACAAACAGTACGTAGTAGACGCCGCGACAAAGTGCTTCTCCGCGTTGGATCATGTGATACGGGACAAATCATACGGTAACGTCCGGAAGCAGACCGTCATCATGATTGTGGACTTGGGTATGCGCAGCGCAAGAGGCGACAAAGGCAGTGGTAACTCGTCAGTGCGGTTCACTCGAGTCATCCATCTGCTTTCTCCTTGCTGTGTACGGAGTACGGAGTACATGAAGCCAACTTACACGCAGCACAACGATCGAGGCTACCAACTGCCATGCGCTTTGACTGATCATCCTCCATCTCCGCACATGCATTGATCTCGCGGTTACATCGGTGCCTCCCCAATCCCCAAGCTTACCGGTATAGCACGTTCTCTGGCTTGGAGTTCTCTTAGTCGGAAGGAGGCTCCACAATGGCCGGGGAACGAATAGTCTCAACTTTCGGGTCATTGCGACATCCTACATGGGTTATATATTCCCTTGTACGAGCTGCAGGCTGTGGCTGGAAATTAGGACTAGCCATTGAAGGGGGGGGGCATTTGACGAAGCCTCCTGTATGAAATTCTGTGCTGTGTTTTTTTGCTAATACTGTGTAGTCCTATCATCTATGAATCAAAGGGGCGAGATGTACTCCGTACGGGATGGCCGGATGAGTAGTTTGGCCGATATCACATCGCGACCTGCGTGCTTACTGTATTGGAGAATTGTACACGCCGACATCCGTGAATGCTAAATTGAACGCTCTCGAGCACACTCAATAGTGGTGTTGAAAGCTGGTTGGTGCGATGGCAGGATATCCGATTGTTCCGACAAGGGGTTCGTTCATGAGAAATAACCAGTATTTCCGGTGTTGTAAGTCGCGACTGGCTTCATGGTGTCCACCACTCCATCGGTCGTGCGCCATGCTGATACTCCCAATCCACCATTTGCAGAATACCCGTAAATAGGGATATATCGTCGTCATTTCTGTGTACGGAGTACAAGCTGCGCAATACGTCAGTGACAGTTTGCTGGCTAGGATAAAGATGAGACTCGGGTCACGTGATGCTCGCGTGAGTCTCGTGGAAAAATGAGACTTGACCAGCGCGTCGTGGTCGCCACGGAGCTAGTGGTTTTACCGAGCGAGCATCCGTAGTACATGGCGAACCATTCCAACTAACTAATTCACGTTAGCTTCCCAATCAACATCCAGACATTCATCCGCCAAACTTTGGGCACGATTAGGTTGGTTACTCGAGACCGGCAAAATCGCTCTTTGAATGCCTTCATTTACGATGCCGGCCGAGGTCATTAGCCTACTGTCCAGCCCGTCGCCGCCATCACCCTTGAACGCGCCGCCAGCAGCAATAGCAGCGGTAGCAGCGGCATCTTCGGCCCCGCCCAGGAAATCCCAAGCGCCGTCTCGGGTCTTGCGCTACGAAGAAGATGATGGTGGTGATGATGGTAATGATGTACTAGATCTGACGGCTGCGTCCCCGGAGACGAAGAAGAGCACGCATGCGAGCACTACTAGCGACGCCCCGACGTGGCAAACAAAACCAGCCGCCCGCCCGCATCACCGCCAGTCCCATAACGACTTCTTGTTTCTTTCAGACGACTTTGACACCAGTGGCGACCTTGAAGATGGCCTCTCCCTTCCTCTCAAGCCAAACGCGTCTTCCCTGACACGAGCGACGTCGGCTGCTGTGGGAAATCCCTCCGTCTCAAATTGGGGGCCATTGCGGTCTGCGGGCATCAAACGATGTCTCTCAATGATCGATCCTATCGAGTACAGCAGCTCCCCTGTTGACCCGTACCGTCAAACGCGTGGGGGCATGTCTGCGAGCAGTCCGAAAGAGTCTTTCAAGTCTACCAAGCGAGCGCGAGAGAAAGCCGTACTAGACGATAAATATCCTCAGGAGGCCACAGGAACACTACGCCACTCCAGTGACCCCTTTGCCAGTTCTCCGCCTCCACCGCCTCGTTCAAAGCCCGCCAAGGAGAAGGCTGTGTGGGATCCTATATCAAGTTCCATGCCGGAGAGGACTGCTCATCGGGGCACCAGCCCTTTGGCCAGCTCTCCCGTACAACCACAAAAGCGCAAGTCGGAGGTCATAGTTCTTGACGATGATGATGACGAATCTGAAGATGAATTTCCCCAAATTGGTGACGTTGGTTTTCATAAAGTTATATCTTGTCTTGATTCGCCGTCACGCAAGCGAGCCCACGCGGCTCCGGCAAAGAAACAAGCTCCTAAGGCGACTGGGGACAAGGAACTTGACAAACAGCGCAATGCGAAAGCCAAGGATGCTGAGAAAGAGCGCAAGCGGCTTGAAAAGGAACGCTCCAAGGAGCAGAGAGCAGTCGACAAGGAAAAGCAAAAGGCACTAAACGAGGTGAACAAGTTGCGGACCGACAAGAAGGTTTCCACCCCAGAGATGATTGTTGACGTACCGCAAAGTATAAGCCCTCCTCTTCTTGTCCAGGTGGATAAGCTACTGGAGGACTTGGAAGTGCAGCGGAACAGCTGGGACAGCCCCGTGGAAAATGTTGTCAAGTGGCGGAGAAAGGTCACTTCCTGCTTCAACAAGGAATTCGGCCATTGGGAACCCGTGCCTCTGCGCATCGAGCCTGAAAATCATGTCTTGGTCATCATTGGAGCCCCCGAGTTCGTTAAACTCGCACTCGGAGCCGATGGCTCTGATCTTGAGGCGCACGTGCTGAAAATGAGGCGTCACTTTCCCGAGAGCACTCTCATCTATCTACTTGAGGGTATGACCCCCTGGCTGCGAAAGAATCGCAATGCAAAGAATCGACAATTCGCCAGTGCGGTCCGCGGTGACGACACTGTAATACCATCTAGCAGCCAGCGTAGGCGTACTACGGCAGCGCTCGAGATCGTTGACGAGGACAGCATTGAGGATGCTATGCTGTCTCTGCAGGTCCTCCACAGTGTGCTCATACACCACACCAGCGCCCCCGTGGAGACGGCCCAATGGATTGCTGTCTTTACGCAGCACATCTCCACTATCCCTTACCGCCACGCGAAGGATGTCTCCTCCGCTTCAGCGGGATTTTGCATGGATTCGGGACAAGTGCGAACTGGTGATGGGCCGAAAGAGACTTATGTTCGGATGTTGCAAGAGATCTCCCGGGTCACTGCTCCAATGGCGTATGGCATCGCCCATGAGTATGGTACCGTGTCGGAACTTGTGAGAGGACTAGAGGAAAACGGGCCCCTCGCTCTGGAAGACTGTAAGAAGAGTGCGAACAAGGATGGCACCCTCACAGACCGCAGGGTCGGCCCGGCTGTTAGCCGGCGTCTTCATAAGATATTATTGGGGAGGGACGAGAGCAGCACGGATGTTTGATTGTGTTGTAGTCTTCAAGTCTTGGTGTTGAATTGTAAGCCATGTTAGTCTGATCCGTTCTCAGACTGGTTGGTTATGGGATAACTTACGTACTTATCTGCTCGTCAAAGCGCATGTGCTGGTCCGTTGTCTCGCCGTTAAAACCGATGCGCTGGCCTTGCCTCGATCCAGCACCGTAGAATTATCCAGCTGGACAGCATCTTTCAAGGCTTCACGATGACGCAATGCTTTTCTTGATTTTCAAGTCCTGGGTGACTCAAGTTATCCGATTGTGACGAAATACCCGATGCGATCTGGCGCCAAACAACATCTTGGCTAGGAGGACGGATACCTCTAATACTGCGCTCAAACTCCGAGGGCGACCGGAGTCTGGCGTTCGCACGTGAGTGAATTATTCTTCCGCATAACTCCCGGAATTGGCAGTTTATCATGGGAGACAATATCTTCATGCCTTCATCATGACGTATGATTTATCTTTGTTTTCAGCCCCCCTTGTATCTCGAGTCATCGAGTTGTGACAAAGATATCCGATTCGATATGGCGCCAAACCTGTTGGCTAGGTTTTCTTTCATCGGACAGAACATCAGCTCCGATCAGTTCCGCCCTGACCGTCCCATGGCTGAATTGGAGGTCTGGAATTTATAGTAGAACATGGCGGTAGGTACCCAAGACGTAAAACTTACCATCATCGTCTTGGATACCTAGGAGGGTGGTTACCTCGGATACCGCTGTCAAACTCCGAGAGCGGCCGGAGTCCAACGTTTGCACGCGCGGCCGTCATTCTCCCACACCACTCCTGAGATTGATTATTTGTCATGGAAGAGCTCATACATGCTTGCAGTTGTTCTTTAGCCTTCATCTTGTCAGGCATAAATACATGTGCTCATCCACCTTCTCTGGAAACTTTTCTTTCCCATTCATACCTAGTGATTCCAACACACCAAAGTAACACGTCTGACTTTATTAACATCAACTTCCGCCAGAGGTTGCAACACCATCAACACATCGATACATCCCAAATACTACTCATTACCAAATAAGATCCCATCTATATACAAAGAAGCCTTCTTACCATGGACTCTACGATGCCCATGCTCACTACCATCCTCACAGGAGCCAAGATCCTCTCTGTCTCGGCGGCCCTCTTCCTCTCCGGTATCAACTTCTCCGCTCACATCACCGTTCCCATCTGCACCAAGCTTGATGCCCACTGTACCTTCCCTAGCGCGCTCACCGAGCTGTATAACCGCAGGGCTCGCACCGTTGCGCCCATAGCCCTAGTCTCGTCCGTGGCCTCGGCGGCTGTGGCGATGCTCCACAAGAGCTCTTCAAGCGTCGGGGCAGGTGGCGAAGGTATGTGGTGGGTGGCGGCGGCGGCCCTGGAGTTTGCCAGTCTTCCCTTTGCAAGGCTGGTCGTCAGGGAGACGAGACTGGCCCTGGTAGAGGCGGCGGCGGGTGAGCACAACGGCGAGAAAAGTTCTCTAGTCGACTTGGGGGTTCAGGGGGCCCTGCCACTGCACAAGAGGTGGAGGAGAATGAACATCATCGGGAGCGCGTTTGCCCTGGCCGGAGGACTGACTGCGGGATGGGTTCTGGTGGCGAAGGGCCGGTGAGATTGGTCGTGGGAAGGGTACTTCAGCCTAGGCGAGACCGGCTTCCTACTTCGATGTTGTGGGCATCCCATTTACTCGCTTCACGTGGGATGATAAACATCTCATGGTGGATTTATAGTATAAATTTCGGGAAGCCTGAGGACCGACAGGCATACCGGTGCCTGAGTATCGTCGCAAGTTGGAAAGATGCTACAACCTCTCCTCACATGGGTTATGCTCGTTGTGAAGCCCGATCCTACTGTTCACTGAGACTCGTATCATTCCATCAGCCCAGTCCCTATACCCAGCCTTTGCCCGTTCATCACTAATCCAACGTACTGACGTCGCTTAGGGGGGAAGGCGGTTTTCACTACGCACGTGTACACGACCATGCCAGATTGGTCGAATGTACCTGCTAATTCGAATTACTACTAATGGGTAATATTTATTAATATTGAAAATGTCCCTATACAGGCTTGGTTCAGATGGTGATTTGACCCGACATTATCGTGGCGGCCTTCTCTTTTCTTGAATCGGTGTATATATATTCAAGGCCGAACATTCGCCCTTTGTATTACTAAAAGATGAAAGTTTTCGGAGAGATTTTACGCTTTACGGTCTTGCTTTTAGGTCCAACACTAGACACTCGGGACAATAGGAGGCAAGGCCGTCGGCAGAAACATCCAAGTAAGTCGAGAGGCTAACGAGTACCGGTACACTACTGGGCGGGAGTCAACATCATGAGCATCTTCAGATCACGGAATATCTTCACCGCGAACATACCCGACAATCCTGACCGTGCTTGTTGAATTAGGAATCAAGTAACGATACTAAAACCCCATAACATAGGTTAGTATCGATACGTATCCCGGTCTAGAGGTGGTCCAGTATGAGAAATGTGGGGATTGGGGGTCTTATAGTTACTTGCTACGCTACGGACTGGATTTGAGAGCTGGGCATGACGGTCTGAGTATATAACCAGGGAGACATGGATTTTCTCTAGCATACCCTTGATGTAAGTGTTGCTGCTATAGAGAGCATCAAGGCCCCCCTATCCCCTCTTAATATTTACATAATCACTCTCACAGCAAAGGTTTCGTCAGATAGTGCTGACATAAACCCGATGGAACAACCTGAGCACATCTGGCCTGGTCAATTATGTACAAAAATAAAGAGATAGTGTAGTTTACCTAGCAGAATGCTCAGCTAAAGTAATGCAGAGAGGTATTCCGAGAATGTGCAAGTAGGAAACCGTCTCCTATAGCAAGGGCTCATATACAATGTTAGTCTTTTAAATAATCTCATGCACCTGTGGGGAGACTCGGTTGGAGAATCTGCATACTACCTAGTGCGTGTGAATTATCCGAGGAACCATCCTAGGGGAGACAAGCTGCACACAGATAGAACCCGCACATATGTGACTGGGCTATGTGCTGCGAGTTGTGACACGGCGGAGCCCTAGTCCTTTGTGTCCGAGTGATTTTATCTATACTGTTGATCCAAGGCACACACTCTGGTTTGTGACATTTATGCCGTTGGCTTCTTGTGCAGTAGAGTATAGCAAGTATTGATTCTTGGCTAAGAACTACTATCATGCCCTTATTGTTTGTGGTGCTTCATGGCAGACACGGTAACTACTCCAGCCGTAAGAGATCGCTAAGCTTTGGATTACAAACATAGACATAGACGAGAGAGGAAAGGAAGGGGTAACATACATAATCACCACTTCCTGAGTCCTCCATCATAGCAATAGTGCGGTTAATCCCGGAAAAGGATACCCGATATGAAATAATCAGTACAATGGACAAAAATGGTTCGCTGATAAAGTAAATGTGATATGGACAATAATGGCCTGCGGACTGGCAAGGCCCGGATAGGACGAAACCTGCCTGTAGTAAGAAATAGGGTATAATCGCAGAGCTGCCAGCCAGGCCCCTGCTTTTCGTAAATCACTAGTGCCCCCTTCCCTTCTCCTTCTCCATCTCCAGAAATCAACCCCAAGCCCCGTGGCGAGACTCGCAACTTCAATCATCCGTCAGGTCAATAATCTCGACCCGCTGCCCAGAGGTTAGCCGTGTGATTTTTGACGCTGGTTGATCTACCGAGTCTTGGGTCAAGTCATAGATTTCGCCGAACTCGCGTTTAATTGCGCCTCCTTCTTTCTTGACTTTTGCGCCCTATGTAGTGTGAGCCTAGCGCAAAAGGGTCAGCTCCCGTGGGTGGAAGTACTTACACTGAGCTGCTCAAGCCGCTCTCTTGCCAATTTATCCCTCTCAGACTCGGAAAGGGCGGCAATAGTAGGTGAGCGAGGAGGGGGGTCCGAGGGACGATCATTTCTCGCTTCAGAGCCTCTGATTAATGGGGTTAGTACGTGGTTTCAACAAGTTGTGACCGTAACCAACCTCGTGATCTGTACAGAAATCGGAAGACTGCGATCGGACCGTTATCCTCGATGAGAGGGCTGAATGCGGAGAATAGAGGCTTTGCGATGCGATGTTCAGTGCCATATCTAGTACGCGCGAGTTTCAGCCTCTGATTAAACAACAACGAGCAAAGGTTGCATACTTCGTTCCGTGAGAGATGGCCTTTCCTTTCAAAGACTTTTCAGCGAGCTCCAAATCCGGATTGGTGGCACGAGAACCGCTTGACGTAGTGGCTCCCAGTTCGATGCCACGCTGGACTTTTAGCTCAATAACGCCGAGATCTTTGGCTGTTTCCATGTCCTTCTCTACCCGTTCCTTCTTGGCCTCATCAACTGTTTCCTGTCAGTATATGGAGGCAAATGTCCATGGGTAATTTGTACGCACCCGTAGACAGTGCCGCGAACTTGAACTTCCGTATGACCCACTCGTCAGATGCTCCGACTCGTTCTTGTCGGCCCTTGACGAATGTTTCTACTGATCCTGGGACTGAGACATGAGCATGACGCGGGCTGCCAGGTTTGTTGAAGAGAGTGCCAGACGCCCATTGACCGTCAATATAGAGCTTGAGTGACAAGGAGTGGTTCTTGTAACCCCACTCATAATCGTTGCTAACGTTCATGCGCACAGAGAAAGACGTGTTGTCAACGCACTCGATGTACTTTGTGAGGGTGGGGCAGGCGGCATCCTCGTCGCCGGCGTCGGGTGCATCATGCTCGAGGACATCGGCTCCATCAATCTGGACGGCGACGGTCACGCCGGGTAGGTCATCGTTGATGGCCATTCTGGTGAGTTGAGCGATGCGCCTTGTCGGGTGAAGTGCACATGGAGGATTGTGCCGCGCAGATGCTGATAGCTCAGGTGTTGTAGACTTGTAGTAGGAGAGCCGTGATAAGTACCCAAATTTGGCGACGCAGCAGACAGCTCTGAGCTGAAGTCTCGAAGCCACCTGCTCTTTTTAGGCTAGGTAGAGATGTCAAGTAAAGGCAGCATGAACAACTGACTCTGCGACGCACTGCCCTGGATCTGGAAGGCTTCCCACCCCCGTCGAAAGGAAGTCCTCGCGTGTCCGTCTGGTTCTGTTGTCTGAGGAATGAAAGAAGGATCCGGTAAGTTTACAGGAGAACTAGCCCTCCCCAGGCAACTCTAGCTCACGTTAACTAGTTATGAGACCGGGTCGTGGACCAAACAAGTGTACTTGGACCCACATAAACGGAGGAAGTATCCGTAACTACTTTGTAACTAACGTTAGTTATCCGTAACTTATGGACCGTATCACCTCGATCGATGCCTGTGAGAAAATTAGCGCGCTTGCTTCCTTGCAACGTCGGAATTGGGCAATTAACTAGTTACGGGCTCTATAGTATACTCACTGCGCATATTGACTACCCTGTACCTTCGTCGCTATCGGCGGAACTTTTTCCTTTGTATTTCCCGACACATTCCTTTGCAACGAGTGTTGATTCATCATCCCCCCTGCCATCATCCGCTTAAGCTCAGTCATCCGGGGACAGCCAGCGGCTGCCTCTTTTGAGAGGTTCCAAGGTGCTCCAAGCCGAGAATATGCTGCTGCAGTTCGAGTGAACAAGGCTGTTGATGCGTTTTCCATGAGGCGTACTGTTTGTTGTATTGGAACCAGATATTGAGGAGATCCTCGTATCGATTGGCTTCGTCCCCAATATAGCCCAAATTACTGCCCACACATAATCCAGGACTAAACCAAATAGCTAGACTTTAATTTATTGGGACATCGCAATGCACTTGGTACGTTTCCACTCCCTTGTTGGGATCCATGCAGTACGTCTATGCTAGCCGCAACGGATACTGCCTGCATACAAGAGAGACCAGACCATGAGTTTCGGCGCTGGTTGAGCGTGAAACCTAGGATGTGTCCATGTCAGAATTCCCAGTGCACGCTCATTTGGCTAACCAGGCTTATCATAAGCTGCCTTGCACATGATCAAGTATCGTGCAATGGGTAATACATTGGGTTTCGTGAACGGTAGGTCGAACGACGCAATGAAATGGCGATTTGACCTCGTGTGTGTATGTACAATCTGACCTGTTCATCGTTTGCACTCGGAGAAACGACCAGCACTGTACCATGCGTGAATTGAGATTGAACCGGGTCCAGTGGCCTGCCCGGTGGTATGAGTACATGGCTTGTCAACCACGGTGCCATCAGCCATCGATTGAGGACAGGCGAGGGCGAGAGGCCGTTCTCGCAGTACTTGGGTAGCCTGAGACGTCTCCCGACACGACGTTTTTGGCCGGAGATGATTCTTGAAGAGTTATGCCAGAGGATTGGCGTGGATGCTGACCTTTTCGATGAATGCTTTCTCCTTTGGGCGGCTCTTCTTATCGACCTCGATGGCCTCCAGCTTGGACAAGGTGACGAGGCTTTCATCGCCAATCAGCTTTCCGAAGATGGTATTTAAGCCATCTAGATGCGGAGCCTTGTCAAACAGAAGAAAGAACTGAGATCCGTTGGTAGCGGGGCCTTTGTTCGCCATGGAGACGATTCCACGGGCGTTGTGCTTCAGGGTCGGGCGGATTTCATCTTCGAATGAGCTACCCCAAATCGACTGTCCGCCCTTTGGGTTCTCTGGGGTTGGCTCCGCCGGTCCCCCGGTCTGTATCATGAAGCCGGGGATGAGACGGTGGAAAGGAGACGCGTCATAGTAACCCGAAGCGCACAGCGCCAGGAAGTTCTGTGGAATGGTCAGCTAGCTGTACTAGAGCGTGGCAAAGTTTTTTTTTGAGCACACCTCGGCTGTTTTGGGGACACTCTCGCAGAAAACCTCAATCTTGAGATTCCCAAAGTTTGTATGAAGTGTTACAGACATGGTGTATAAGAAAGGCGGTGGATGGGCGCGTGAGGATGAGGCTGGATGGTACGTGATGTTGTTGATTGTGGAGAGCTCGACCTCGATCGACGACGCACGGGACAAGGTGAAGGTGAAGGTGACTTGGGTTGACCGCTAAGACGGAGATTATCGACGATACGAACTGGGGTTTTCAAGCACTACAAGGCGCCTATAAGTAGAGAAGTTGTCGCTAATCATTTGTCCATGTTCTGTGCTGCACAATCCTTTGTAGGATTGTAGCTGTAGCATCCTGCAGGACTGTCTTCATTGCATAAGGTAAATATGCACTTATTTGGTAGATTATATGCATATCACGCTCGACTGTTCACAATTTGCTGAATATGCGCATAGACAGGTTACATTACTTCGTACCGAGTACGGAGTAGTTGCTAGACGGAATATGACGAAGTCGGCCTCGCTGGCAATATCCTGTAAGACCATCTATCGAGGTTGCGGCCCGATAAAACAATTATAGTCGGCACGGAAAAGTGCCGCCTCGACCTTGGTTCGGCATGCAGACCGTGGCCGAGCGGCCGTTCTGACGTGTAAGTGACCCCGACACGCAAGTTGGAGATGCCACACGGTGGTGAAACTGATCATAGTCTACCCATGTAGGTACCTGTACCAAACCTATGTCGTTTCATTTGCCGAGCGACCCTACGATGACGTTGACGTTAGTGAAGATGAAGTGTTGATAAGTTTCCCCAAGGGAGAAGCTTGGTATATCTCTCTAAAAGGACAAACGTTGTCTGTTAAAAAGATGAGACTAACTATGTAACTAGCGCTGACATACTCCATACTCCGTACATCACTTGCTTGTGGGGAAACTCGCGCGCCCGTAGAAACTAGTTACTTACGGAGTACACCTTTGTTCATGTAAAGGGCGTCTAGGGGTAACGTTATGTTGACGGCAAAGAACATGGCCGAGCTTTCCAATGTCATGATGTTGTGTGATGGATTGGACGTCCCAATGCATGTACGCCTTGATCCGGTTGCGACTGGAACCGCGTCACAAAACCATTTGCGGTGGGCATTTTATTAACGAACCTATAGGTAGGGGTTTAACATATGCTTGGGCAATGTGGTGGTTAATATCATATCAGTAGTACTCCGTATGCTTAATAAGGGTAGTTAAGTACTCAGCAGGCCAAGTGGACGACCGGCAGAGTCGTATGGGCCCGTACAAAAGTACCCCCCGCCCCCAAGAAAGAAAGCCAAGGCTGTCGGACAGTAGGTCGGGTACTCCGTACTCCGTACAACAGTACCAACTTATGTAGCTCTCAGACTTGGTGCTTATGCTTCCGTCTCTCGCAGGTCTGCGATGCTGACCATGCATTCTCTTCACGCACTGTCAAGCTCATCGACTGCAACATCCACGACGCGGAGCGAATCAACAACAGTGTTGTGGCCAAATACAGACTGGGAGGGAGGGGTTCGTCTGATCTGTGTGGCAAGGGTACGGTAGTTACAGTAGATTGACCTCGACCTGGATACGGAGTATGCTTGGGCAAAACAAGCGGACGATGGGAATCTGACATTACCCTAGCTAGGCATTGATTGCCCTTTAGGACTACCTGCTTCTTAACACTTACCCTAGCAAGGTTAGATGTCACTTGTTGGAGACATTTCAAGCGGGCAGCCCCTCCAAAGCCAACCTTAACTTATTTGGTCCTTAATAAACGTGAGCAAGGCGCCCACACAGCAACGCCCGCACAGCAACGCCTGTAGTTACTAAGTAGCTAACTTAGTTAGTTAGTTACCTGTAACTTTAGCCGTAGCCAGCAAAAGCAGCTCGAGAGCATCCGTGTTCATCATCGCATCCCATCGCCGCAGCCAGTTCGGGTCCAGGTCCAGGTCCAGTCTGCGCCCAATGTCTACGACCACGCCTACCTACTGCTACCGCATCCTTACGCCAACGCCCAGCCCGTCCGACAACCAGTTACTTATTGATAGTCAATCATAATCAACGCGATTCCTGCTCTCAAGTGCGCAGCCCACCCGCCGCCCGCCCGCCCGCCCGCGCGACCGACATACTGCGGCGCGAGCAATAACAATATCGCCCCGTGGCT
This sequence comes from Arthrinium puccinioides, assembly GCA_022414665.1. NCBI lineage: Eukaryota > Fungi > Ascomycota > Sordariomycetes > Amphisphaeriales > Apiosporaceae > Arthrinium > Arthrinium puccinioides. The sequence continues at coordinate 3,260,300 of JAIUNF010000005.1, forward strand.
GGCGAGGGCCGGGGAAGCATACATGCTGCCTCGACTCCGACTGCGACCGCCCCTTCTCAATTCAGTGCTCGACTCGTCCACCACTCGACCCATCGCATCGCCTTCCTCGTTGTTGCGTAGTCACCCGCTCTTTCCTCCTCCTCCGGCGTCGTCCGTCAGCCGTGGGATCCAGCTCGAGCCCCGGCAAAGGCGAGGCTAAGGCCAAGGACGACGATGACGGACAGGATTCAAGCCTTCGTCCGGGTTTCAGGCCCGCCGAATAGCAGCTTCCTCGTGGGATATCCCGGCATATCGGCGACTTTGGTAGGTTTGCCCGTTTCCTTTCAGCATGCAGACGATTTTCCCCACCCGTCAAGATGGCTGCTAGCTGCACCTCTCGTAGCCAGCCGCCTCTGCCGGCCGCACGCCGTCGTCGTCGTCGTCGTCGTCGTCGTCGTCGTCTTCTTTGCGCGGCGCTGCAAGGGACTTGGAGCCTTGCTAACAAACTTCGTCGCAGCCGCGCATAGAAGGAAAGGTCGAGATCAGACCAGCCGCCGGCTTCTCAGCACCCGTCGCTGTGTCGCTTGTGCGCATTTGTCTCCAACGGAGAGAGACCATCCATCCAGCCGCCGAGAACGTCGCCAAGCGTCACCTAGGAACCCCGAGACGCGACACAACCGATGTCGTCGGCAAAGAGCTGCTGCTGTTCCGGTGCGCATCTGGGAAGGAGGCTGAGAACGTCATAGCTATGGACCTGCCGTTTGTGCTGTTTATACCTTTCGGGCGCGGAGGCGAGGAAACAAACAGGAGGATACCACCAGCCTCGTTGCAGCTGCCAAATAGGGTCTTGGAGACCTTATACGAGTTGGTTGTCACGGTCCAGCAGGGCCAAAGTACACAGAACAAATATGCCTTTCCCGTACCATTGCAGAGATACGACACCTTGTCCACCTTTGGAATGTACAACCGCCCCGAGACCAAGATTGCGACGGCCGACAACGTGGTCACCCTAGGCATCTCCCTCCCCAGATGGAGCTATGGACCTATGGACCCCATCACCGTCTATATCAAGCTTGCGCCGAACCTGGACTGGATGGCCAAGGCGCGGAAAGTGACGATACAGAAGCTTACGCTCACCATCGAGGAGGAGATTACCTTCAACCCCGAGGGCGACGAGCCGAGCAAAAAGATCAACAAGCTACAAAAGCATGTCCAGGCCGTCAATACAAAACTGCCCGAGGCTGGCTATGTGACCAACATGGGCCTCGTATTCCCGCACAGGGACCTCAGGGACTCTCAAGGCATCATCCGCCGAGGCCAGCCGGCTTTTCCAAACTATGAAGTCTCGTCCTTTACTACCACGTCCACTCTCTACAAAATCGAATTTTTCCTCACAATCAAGGTATACATCTATTGATTTACTCCCTTCTCCAAGACTTGCAACGACCTAACGCCGTGCTGCAGGCCTCCATGACATCGGCTCGCGATATTACGCTTCGCCAGCCCATCGTGATTTGCCCGATGGATCACCAGGCATGCAAGGAGGAAATGGATGCCATCGAGCAATCGGCAAAGGAAGCATCGTTTGTCGATCAAAACAACCCCATGCTACCTGCGCCGACCATCGTCTTGGCGAGTGATCATCATGCCCTTAGAACGCTGGGCTTATGCATGGTGGGCGGTCAGAAGAAGCCGCTCATCGACTAAATGTATGCCTCTGGGCTGAAGTGGGAAGGATTGCCTGGGCCCAGAGCAACCATCTCTGAGAGCTCGCGGGGGCATCTGCAAATCGTAGGGGTATCTACGAGTGGTCAGGGGATGGGAGGGGGTCCTCGATCCTCGGGAAAGATTCTCGGTACGACCGTGATTCTCAAAGGCAGATATCATTGTGCATGACAAGATGGCTCAACGAGCCGCAGTCGCCGTACCGGTGCGACATCTTCCGACCAAACCACAGGCCTGCGGATTCTCTAACCCGCGATTATGCTGCCGTCGCAGTCGAGACGCAACGCCTTCTTGGGAGACATGACCACGCTGGGAGTGAGGACCATTGGCACCGGCATGGTCAAGTGAGAAATAGGGCCCGGAGTAGGGCTTTGAAACGTTGCTGATCGACGTGACGCCATGCGACTGCGACGTGCCCATACATGGTCTTATGGCATGATGACGAGCATACGGATAGTTGGCTGTTCAGTCTAGGCGTTTTACGGGTCCTTAACAGTACGATGATGAACACTATAGAGGTATGGCGTGTGGCAGGCTACGGACAGGATGGGTCGAATGCCCTGATCTCAGGCTCTGTGGCGTTCTGGATATCTGGGTAGCAATGACGGAGTTCGGCTGGAAATGGAGTCAATGAGCCCCGGGCAACCTATTGATCGCAATCCTACACCTCGGTCAACTTGCGCGACTTGCTCTATCGCAAGCCAAAGGGATACATGTAGCCTGGGGTGGGTTGACCTCCCTTGAACGGTTGCACGCCCCCCGGTGAGCTGGGCGTTGACATGTCGACATGCACAACGATGGTCACGAGTACGGACAATCAGGTGGATGTAAACATATATTTTTACCTACATAACGTTACGATGTAACTATGTGTAACGTATCAGCCAATCTCTAACAAACACCCATGTGAAATTAATGTGTATGGATCTGACAAAAAAGCGCTCGTTCCCGGGTTGTTGCCTATTCCATTTACTGGAAAGATGTGCCATGATCTGCTCAAGGATTGATACAACGTAGGTACCACGTATCCGTAGGGCAGAGCAATTTAGGCAGCAATTTTCGCCTCGAAGCCGTTCGAATATTTGAAAAGGCCCTGTAACGTTGACAGGTCCCTGGTATCGAAGTGGGGTTTATGTACTTGGTGGAGATCCAGCTTGGGTACTCCGTAAGTTGTAACCCTCCCTAGGTCGGAGTGCTGTGTACTACGCAGTAGCTACCCTACACAGTACTTGTGCATCAGGCTAGTGTATCCATAGTACCTAACTAGTTACTGTTAACTAATAAATCTCTTGGATCGGCGACTGACGCGACTCCATCGGTCATGATACCAACCAGCCTAGGTACCCGAAACCAACTTTTACGACCGCCAAAAGCCACCTCGAAGATTACACAGGGGATTCCAGACTCTTGTCTCTTGGAACCCCCACCACCTGCGCCCACAAAAGCAGATATCCTGTGAGAACGCTTGAGCCGCTGCCGCGCCAACATGGCGTTCGACGACGAAGATCCCACCGCAGCAGCGCCTTTGCCATTGCCTGCTTCGCAAGATGACCCTGCAAGCCTGGAAGCCGCCGAGGACATGGAAGCCGACGACGATGTTGCCGATTTCATGAAGTTCGCCTCGTCAATCCCAGGCGCAGCCAGCTCTCGGAAGAAGGCCCCCACGTATCATCCAAGACACTCCGCCGCGGCGAGAAGGATTTCGAGTCTCATGGCACGCGGCTCCAAGAGAACGCCCTCGAGGCCAGTCGGGATGCGATGCACAATGTGTTGGGCCATACTAGGGTTCATGCGCCCAAGAGCAGCTACATGGTCGGCTGGTATTTCCCGGAACGGTGGGCAGAAGAGCCGGACGAGGACACGCGGCCCGAGGGCATCTGGAGACGGGATCGTGTAGTTGCCCTGGAGGCCGAAAAGGGGCCCATGGTCAAGAGCATGGGGCGCATAATGAAGGGGACCACAAAGAGCGTGCCGGGATGGGACAGATCATGGTTACTACCCGAAGAAGCATTATACCTGGTGGAAAGAGGCGACATGCTGCTACGGTGGCCGAGGAGGGGTATCGAGGAAGTGTTTCCCATTGCCGACAATGGCGAGCCGCCGCCTCTCAAGGAAGAGCCCGGGAACTATGAATTGGGCCTACCGCTCAGCTTCCAGGCTGCCTATGCGCTGTTCATCGGCAACGATGACGAGCGCGGAAAGATTACGCTGGAGAAGTACCAAGTCTACTCTCAGCTGCGCCGAGCGGGCTACCTGGTCTTCCGTGCGAGTCCTCAGTCAGAATCGACTTCGTCTTTGCCTCAGCCGACGCGAACATTGTGGCAATGGCTGATGTCTCTCGTTGCATCTTCGCCGCAAGAACCGCCCCGGCACTTTCCGTCCGAGGGGTGCCTTGTTAAGCCTGGCCTGTACCGCTCTTATAGACCGATCTACCACCAACTCCACCTTATACCTCGCCACATACCGACCATAGAGCCAAGCACGCCTGCTGCCCCCGAGCCTCCTTTCAAAGTCGCGCTTCACGTCTTCAAGTCTCGTCCTGGGTTCTCCAAAACCAGCCTCCCCGTCCCAGACTTCCGATTAGCTGTCGTCGACGCAAGAACAACAGCTGTTCCAACTCTCTCGGAACTGCTGCCCCTGATCGAGACCTCACCGTGGGATCCCCCGAACGAAAAAAGCGGCGCTGGTGGGCCCGGCATAGGGCACATGTACCAGAGATTGAAGCATGGCTGGCGCAACGTCATCATCGCGGTGGTGGATGGTGGACTCACCAGTTATATGCGATTTTCCGAAATGGCATTTGGGGAGGAGAGGCTACACGAGCGCTTCGACGACAAACCGAAGCCGGGCCCACGAAAGACCGGAGGAAAGGGACAACGTGGCGGACGAGGCGGAAGAGGCCGCGGGAGGGGTCGCTGAGCTTCCACCGCGGTAGCCAGTAACCTTCCATGTCTCCCTTCCATGCCTTCCAGACGTCCGGATCAAGAAACCTCGGAAAATTGGTATAATACGAATGACGTTTCGACTCTAAAGACGATTTGGTGCGTTGGAAATCTGAAACACATGATATTTATAAGCAGGGATGGTGCAGATGTGTGATATCGTGGTACGCCATAAACCTCCTGTTTGGCCATTGCATTCTGCAACACGGTAGGTATCACGCACCGTACGTACCTTGGGTGTATGCAAACACATACGATCGCATGCGGTAGTTACCTATGGTCTCACGATTCGGCAGCAAAGATTCTCAGTATCATTCGTCATCTGACAATATGTACTTACTACTGCATGTCAGACAGACGTCACACCCCAAGCGTGCGGGTTTAGCCTGACGGGCGAGAAAAAAGCAAGTGCAACCCCTGTGTCATGTTAATAAGAAATGTGCATGTCGTTGGTGTCACTGTCGATATTGATAGCGTGCTGCTGTCAGCCGCGACTTGTTTCAGAATGTTCAGTGATTGAGCCGTCGAGGAGCACAGCTCTATGGATTTCGTTCAGCTTGTAAGTGGCCTGAGTTGTCTGGATCTAGACTATAGTTACTCTCTAGTGTGTACTCAATTCAAGGCTTCATTTTGATTTCCACCTGAACAATTCAAATCCGGACTCCATTTATCCGTATCGGGAGATGCATTCCATTCCTCATGAGTAACGATTCTGGCATCAATCACATGACTAAGTTGGGTAGTTGGGTGCTCACCCTTACTGGTGACGTTCGCGGTTGAGCTTGCTTGCGAGATGGGGCCAGGAGTTCCACAAATTCTGTAGTCCGTTCACCCGCTAAGTAGGTTTAGACAGTCTGGAACCCCCCATATAACGACACTATTACTACTCGACTCAGTCACAGGACCGCACTAACGGTTAACTAATGCAACCGCGAGGGATTTGTGGACGGCAACGTGGATGCGAGATGCAATCGTTGTCAGCCGTCCAGAGTCATTTCCCTCTGCGACAAGTACTTAAGTTAGTCAACTGCAACTTGCGAGATGCTCACTCAAGAGAGTTGAAGACTCTGTAAGCACGACGGCCGCCGGCGAGCTGCATCTACTTTATTCCCAACCTTAAGAAGCGGGCGAACTCTTTCTTCCAGCAAATAGCCGTGCCTCGTATTTCATTGGCTTGACGGTTATTTCGCAATCTCACATACTGATCAGATCATCCTCAACCCGCGCAGGTCTCAACGGCCATGTCTGAGAAGAGAGGCAGGGTTTATTTCTTGTCCCTGTTGTTTCGATAGCCAAGATAGTATTCCTCTCCTCCCTCGCCCCTTTGTTCACGGTCGACAGTTGCACTGCCTCTTTGATCAACCGCCGCCCTGGTGCCCAACTCCCCAAACCGGAAACAGTTCTAATTGTGGCAGAGCTGATGGATGGCAGGTGGAGGAATGCTCATACGTCGAGAGTAGCCAACTGCATTGCATCCCTTCATGTCAGATGGATATCACTACGGATAAGGGCGGAGCCAACCAACAATGCGCAGTCTACGGATACACAGTAATCAGATAAGCAGTACGGATTACATACAGATATGCTCTCCGTTTTTTTATAGTCAACTCTCGACTTACTGTGTATTCGAGAGTTACCGGGATGGATGCAGTTATAAGCCACGCACGGGTTGTTGCGCTCACGTGCGTGCGAAAAATAGTATTCGCAACTCGGTAACAACACGGGCGCTATAAGGAAGTTTGTCACTCGGCTCGACGAGACTGCCCACAGTCGCAAAAAGGGCAGTCGGAAAAGGGCACGACCCAATGTGAGTCTTTATGATGCTGACACTGTTAATAACAAGTTTCGTAAACCCGTGCAGGTAACCTCAGACCCTGCAGAGGAGTTGTTGCTGATAGGGTAGGTTGTACGGGCGGGCCGGCTTGGCGGTTAAATTCGTCAGCTCGGCAATGCAGCAGTCGTGTTGCGGCCAACTCACTCCTTCCCTCACGAATTCGTAGAGAGCGTTATCCGGCACTGGGATGAATCCGGTCGCAACAATCAGGGCGCCGAAAGAGTTGGCCCTGTCCAAGTGGGAGTCGCCGGACAAATTGACATTGCCGAAAACACGGCACGAGACTTGAGGAGTTATCCAAGTCCACTTGTTAACCAAGTAAGCAGTAACTAGGTACGGAGTACGGAGTACGGACGGAGTACGGTGGATAAGCGCAGTCGTGGTTGCTTATCATTCACTCCCAACCCCTGTCATTATTCTGTATGGGATGGTGTAAGAAGTTTGACGGGGGCCCTGCCGCCATCGTAAAAGTGTCCTCAAATAGACGAGTATCTCGGGAGGTTCCCCTCTCGCTTAAGGTTGGACTATGTGCAGAGCTCTGGGCTTGGAAAGGTTATGGGCGAGATTGCGATGGGACTCGGGTCAAAGAGGTCTCATGAAACCATGTGTTCTGCTCGCTCCCTCGTACGCCCTTATGCCCTCTTGCAGAAAACTATCAGCGTGCACTACATCCGGTAGGTAATGAATGAACTTGAAGTGGATACGTATACGCACCTTGCTTCTTCACCTACTTCGTACCCTAGACTTATTAGCGTTTCCACATAACCTAGTGGGACAGCGCCCAATCAGCTTCAGCGAATCTGGCTCTGGGTCTGGAGTTGATCTATGAGGTAATAGGACCTGCTTACTGACAGACATACTTGGCATTGTCTCTTAGCCTGCAGCTCTGGTGTGTTGGATTGATGTTTATGCTCAAGGGAGTTAACTCTTGTTAAATTGGTCCTTCTCCAGTAATCAAATACGCCCCCCAAGAACTACCTAGTTAAGTAGTTATCTGACTCTGACACTTGCTTGACACACAAGACTCCATTCAGCAACTCACTCGTCAACCAGCTGGGCCACACCACCCACTTTCGCTTCCTTACTTCGGCTTTTTCTAGGTTTCCACCCTCCTTACGCCCTCTACTCCCGCGCTTTCCCTTTTCAACCCTCACTCAACCTTTTTTCTTCTTCGAAGTCTTCACAGCAACGAAAATAACGACGTGCTCAATCGGGCGTTCTGCAAACAACCTCCTGCGACAACTCACAGTCAACTTGTAGCCTGGTTCCCTTCAACAGCAACCTGAACCAATCGATCCACTGTCGACTTTGCGGCAACAGTGGACCCCCTGATACGCAAGCCATCTCTCGCGCGCACTCTCTCCCTCTCTCTCTCATTCCTTCTCCCTCCCTCGGCAGTTGGTTGAGAATATTTTGTGCGCGCGTCTATTCACTCTCTTTCGGACATTAGAGAATGGCGGGACTGTAAACACGTCGAACATCAGCACATATACATGCGCGCACACCCACGCACGCACCCACACACCCACACACTCGACAGACACCAACACTTCTCTCAACTCACTCACACTGATGACTGTCGGTGGCCGACCCTCGGTTACCACCGACATCCGACCGCAGCACAAGCTGGATTTCTCAACACCCACCTCAGACACCAACAATTCGCCCCATGCGAAGATGGAGGACACCGACACCGAGCGCAATCAAATTGTGAGCTCTGCCAACAGCGAGCGGGCGCTGGAGGCTGTTTCTGGCAATGGGTATGTGCTATCTTGCTTTTTCTCTCCCCGGGCCTGCTCTTTCCACCCCTAAGATGTTCCTGTGCCCTGTCACTCCCATGCGTGCCATGATGATGTGCATCCATTTCGTTCACTGTCCCTTGTTCCTTTCCTATTGATCCATTGCCCTTTCTGTTGTTTGGCGTCGCCTTCCCACCAATCACCATACCTGGAAGTCATCATCCCGGTACCCAGTCACTCGCTCGCTACCTGCTGGTGTGCGTTGCCCTCCATCTCACCCTCTACTTTTCTTGGTCGGGCTGCCAGCAGGCCTTTTTATGCCGGACCCTACCCATTCACTCGATCGCACACACTTCCTCCACACCCTCGACTCTGGAACCTTGGTTTCCTTTTTCATACCCGCCGACATCTATCACGCCACCCCTTCTTCGCCTGCAGCCAAGTCGGCACCTCGTATCCTCTCCACGTCTCAACTTCCAAGATGAGCAAATACAGACTGCGACGGTAAGCTGCCCGAACTGCCCTCGCCCTGCTCCCTGCCTCGAACCATACATAGTATGCAGCTGCCGTTGTCATTTCTTGGGTTATGCTCCTTGCATGCTAGGAACTATTAGGGGCTAGTTGGGTATACAATGGCGTCGATCAACCTTTCCTGGTGCCCCGTTATGGCTATAGGCCGTCTCCACATCTCTATTCCAACATCTCGACGCCATCTCTTTATTGGGCTTGAGCTCACTAATTCGGGCCTGGTCAACCAACACGCGAAGTCTTTTATCGTCAGCTCGGTGCCAACCCAACCACCTTCCCCCCCATCATCAGCTCACGTCGTTCTCATTTCCCTCACTCGCTGTCCCCCACCCCCCACTTTTATGGAGGTAGCTCAACTCGCCGTCCTGCATGCAAGCCTATCTAGCCATCCATACTTCCTCCACCCAAGGCACTCGATAGTGAAGGCAGTAACTAAATAATACCCTGCACCAACGACCAACACTCTCACACACATACCGAGATCACACAGACACACCCACCTCTTATGCATCCCCACAGAATCTGCCAACCCGCAACCGTATGCCGTTGACTTCTTGAAAATCACGCCGCGATTGAGATCAACGACGCGGTATACGTCCAATCCCACCTTGGCACCTCGGGTGCACATCCCATCATCTTCTTCCACAGCTGTCCTTTTTCTCTTTTTTTTCCCGTCCACTGCGCCACGACTCACCAACACAGCACGCCTGGGATCTTTCCTTGGATGTCAGCTTCGCGTCTTGGTACAGCCAATCAGACGCAGCAGCAGCCTTCGCACCTCATTTTCTTACCTTGCCGCATCATTGTTCACTGCCGACATGTGTCTACTTCCCACACTCGATCCCTACGCCACTGATGATTTCTCATCGCTTGCCATTCGCAACGACGGACCAGACATCATGCTAACTCACAATCACAGCCGAGTTGCCACCAACGGCTCACTCAAAGTCGATGAGGATGACACAGCAGATGACGGTGCTCTAAGCCCTCCGCCTTCGAGCTCCGTCTCCAGCGTCAACCCTGACATGCTTGGTGATGAGATTGTCGTTGGCACGGCAACACACGTTCCTGCCATTGTTGACCGATCGACCCCTCTGCAGGTCGCGTCTCCTGATGACTCGGCCATGGTAGAGGCAGATGACGAAACCCCCGCACCCTCTTACCCCAAGCGCAAGCGTTCGTCCATCTACAGCAATCTCGGCGAGGACAAGCTCGAGGGAGGCTCGCTCAATGGAGCCGATGATGCTGTGGAGAGACCGGTGAGTCGTGCCCAGTCCATCAGACGCCACGGCCTTGGTAGCACCAAGTCTGTGCTGCTCGGATACTGGAGAGATTCGCCCGTCCCCAAGGAAGCTGGCAAGCATGCCGTGGTTGGTTTCATGGACGTACGCGATCGCTTGCGCACACGCATTCAGAACGTCACTCGTAATGGAGATTCTATCAACACTCGTCTGTTTCCCGTCCCGCCTGGACCTGGTGGCAGTTGGGTCACGTTCGAACGTGTTGTCTTCCAGGAGCCTCTGGTTGGCCTCGACCATAACCAGATCAAGGAATTCGTCAAGATCCGAACTAGCGAAGACGTGACCGATGAAGACCCGGAGACCAGAAAGAAGAATGACATGATTGCCATCCAGGAAGCAATCCGACACATTGAGCTGAACCCGCCCCCGGAGACTGCCCAGCCGCCCGCTATAGCATACGGAGCTGAGATTCCCCTGAACGCTCACATTAACCAGCGCCCCGACTCGAAGCGTCGCCGAACTGGTAGTGCTGTAGGCACTATCAGTGGTGCTGACTTGAACATTTCGGCGGTGCAGCCGTCTCAGCAGCAGCAGCAGATGTCCACTCAGCGTCAGCCGCTACCTATGCCACAGCAGACGGCCCTCGTGCAGACACCTCTTATGCAGACACCTACCCAACAGCACCAACAGCTGTACCGCCATCCGCAGCTGCAAATGCAGCATCAACAACTTGATCAGCAGCAGCGACATCAGCAGCAGCAGCAGCAACAGCAGCAGCAGCAGCAACATCAGCAGCAGCAGCAGCAGCAACAACATCATCAGCAGCAACAGCAGCAGCATCAGCAGCAACAGCATCAGCAGCAGCAGCAGCAGCAGCATCAGCATCAGCATCAGTCACTGCAGCATCAACAACAACAGCAGCGCTCTCAACCTATGCCGGCTACGCCCACGTCTGTGCCCCAGCAGATCCCGCCGCAGTCGCAGAACTTCCCTGATACTCTGCCAGGTACTCGGCCTACTAGGATTCTTGTCGGGTGCTGGAGCAAGTCTGACGCCGCACACGACGTCGACCGACATGCGGTCTATGGTATCCTTGGTGCTAATGACATGTTCCGTGTCAAGCTAGTTCGGGAGACAATGGACAAGCGCTTTATGGATGGCAACTTTCCGCTCGGCGCTGGTGCACTTTGGATCGCGTACGAAGAGGTGAACTTTCTACCTCATATTCGTGAACTCACTAGGCCTGAGATGAAAGAATATGTTCGCGTCCGACAGTCCCAGCTCGATGCTGGAGAGAGCGAAGAAGATCGAGTTGCCAACGAGACAAAGGCAGTTTACGAAGCCCAACGTCGTGCCGCCATGCACAAGACGATGACGGCCATTCCTATCGCTCCCCAGGGCCGACACATGTTCAGTCAAGTAGAGGAGACACATGAAAATGCCAAGCCCGATGCTATGCACGACCCCCGAAACCAGCGTCGCGAGTTGCTGCAGCACGACATGCGTGTGCCCCGTCATACCCTTCCCGAAACCGACCCTCGGCAGGCCTCTCGACACCAAAGCACTGATGCGCTTGAACGAACCAACAGCCTGGCCCGTCGCGAAATCACCAAGATGGAGGCTGCTCAGATGCGACAGGACCGATACGGCCCTGGCCCTGGTCCCGGTCCCGGTCCCGTTCGCCAAGCCATGTCCAGTACTCCAGGTTCTGGCCATAGTCTCGACAACCACGCGATGCTGCATGACAATATGGATAGGCTCCAGAAGGTTTGGCAGTCACAGGAAACGCAGCGCATGCAAGGCATGCCTTCTCACCAACAACCCCAGTCGCAGCAGTCGCAACGCCAATCCCAGCAACCTCAGTCTCAACAGCCTCATCAGCCTCAGCAGCCTCAGCAGCCTCAGCAGCAGCAGCAGCAGTCTCAGCAGCAGCAGTCTCAGCAGCAGCAGCCTCAGCAGCAGCAGCCTCAACAGCCTCAGAAGCCAATGCAGCTGCAGGGCATGGGAGGTCCAATCACCAGTGAGGACTCCAAGATCTTCCACGGCATGAAGTATGAGCGCAAGCACACAGGTCCCTTTTCTGGCAAGCTGGTGAGCAACGGAACAATCATCAGCATTGATGGCGAAGACTACGTCGAGTACAGAGTGCTTACTAAGCCCTCGTTCTTCTGATCGTCATGTCTTGCATGATCTTGGGTCTCGAGTTGCATAATATGCGTTGGCACGCCACGAGAACTTGGGAACAAGGCAACGCTGCCTTGGTTCTTTATGGCTGGCTCCTTGCGCTTGGTCACTCTTCTTTTTATTGTTTTGCGATTGTTCTTTTACCTGCATCAGATCGGTCTGCATTTTGCACTCGAGAATTTCGGCTCATATACCCTTTCTTTCCAGCCTCTCGGTGTGTGTCTTGCACTTCAGCGTTGGTGGCGTACCAGTAAGCGGCATTAGGGATCAGTGGATAGGGTCGAGAACTGTCTTGTTTGAGTTTTGTGTAATGAAGTAGCGTGGACAGGGTGGTTTCATTTTCGGCTTCTGTGACGAGGCATAAGGATAGGCAACAATCGCAGAGTGTCGCTGCTACAAAGGCTGGACAATGATGATTGGTACTGCGACTAGGAATGCTGCCTAGGAAAGGTCTAGCTAGGTATGAATAGCTAGAACTAATATGTTGCTCTAAAATTGCTTGTTTCTTCAAGGTGTCTTGCGTTGTGCTGAATGGTGCACAGCCAGTCAGGGAGTGTTGTACCAAGTATGGATATTGTCGCTACAATCTGAACACGACGAGCATGTGCAACGGCGCCTATAACATGTGTAGATGAGGGTCCCCCCCCCCCCCCCACTCTAGCAATGACTTCCACGGCACAGTCAAGGTACTCGGTACTGTTCACAGCGCAAATACTGCTCCTACTAATCCACCGACGGCCCAGATGACAGCCCTGGTATCCGGCATCAGCCCACTCGCCCCATTCTGCGGCGCCGCCGACTCGCTGGGAGATGTGCTACTCGGGCCAGTAGGGGCACTACTGCCGCCCGTTGTTGCTGCTGCTGTTGTTGTTGTTTTTATTGTTGGTGTTGACGTCGCTGTGGGAGTCACATCGACGACGCTGCTGCCGGCGGGCGGCGGGATGGTGTTGATGACTGTGCCGGGGTTGCTGACGTGCGGGTTGCCGGTGGGAAGGGCGGAAGAGGGCAGCTCTGTGCAGGTCTGGATGATGAGCAGATCCGGGTCGTTTGGGACGCAGCTGCCGGTGGTGGTGGCTGCCGAGACGATGAGGGCGGGGTGGAGGAGGGGGAGGAGGTTGAGTGGGGCGAGGCGCATCTTGTTTGTAGCGGGGGGTTTTGTTTTTGTTTTTTTGGTTGGTTGGTTGGTTGGTTGGTTGGTTGGTCGGATGGATGATGATGAAAGTCTGGATGGGCAAGTGAGTCGTTTTGAGGTTTTATCGCGAATGGGGGGGAGAGGGAGAAAGAGAGAGAGAGAGAGGGACGCGGGTCATATGTGACTATGTCGCTGTCCGACAACCATGGGGAATGTCAACAACATCGCACGGCGAGAGAACTAGTTATGGCGGCACGCACATGCACGCAGCACATGCGCTTGTCCGAGATGGGAAGCTGAACTTCGGGATGGGTATAATACTCCATGCTAGTCGAGGCTTGGCGCCGACGATCATCCCGTCTACTACGTGTCTGCATCCCAGCTTTAACTACCCCACGGAGGAAGACCAAGGCGGCGATCGTTGGCCCCGCCCTGGTTCCTGTACAGTACAAAAGCATCAGAGTAGCACTCCATTGGCTTGACTCGGTGCAAGGCTGGGCAATGGCAGTGCAGGGAACAGGTCTGTCGTCCAACGGGCAGGGATCTCGCGGCTTTGGGCTATGTTTCATGTTGACGAGCCGTGACGGATTCGGCAGGTTGTTCACTACGGATATATGTCCACGAACGCACGATTGGGTAGGAATGACGCGGGTTCGGTTCAACGTTCAACCAAGCCCAGACACGTGAAGAAGATTTCTAAACTAACGGAGCAGGATGCAATGTTAGATTTGGCATGATTAGCCCTGTACCTAACTAATTGGGTCCATGATTCGTTGGCGAGTATTCCCTAGCGGGCGAAGAAGAGCGTGTAACAATATGGATCGTCGCAGACAAGTGCTGGATCTCAGACCGCCTTCCTTTGCATCTCTCGCTCTGTCCATCTGGCCACAGGCGACGGTCCTGTCTGCCCCTGTCCTCCTCTGGCACGAGGCTGACTGGCTCTGCAGTCACCACACAAGCCCTCGACCTGCACCCAAGCGACTTCTGTCGGTGATCGGCAGCGCTACGCCATCGTGGCGGGAGGTGGAACAGTCCTTGGTACGGCAAGCGACTGCGATAGGGCCGACGAGGTGGCCGCAGCTTGCGTGGAAGCTGTTACCTTGGGAGCACATGGTGTAGATGGACAGCCCGAGCTGGCGAGTCTTTTTTGAGTGCAGCTTGTCAAGCTGGTTGTTTGTGTTCGTCGGCTCTGAGTAGAAGGAAGTGGAAGGGGGAACATGGGGTTTATGTAGTCTTCATGTGTAGACACCACAGGTAGTGAGTGGCGCAACAGGATTGCCGATGAGAAGGATAATCGGTTCGCTTTCCAGCTCACCGTGCATGCAAGCGGTTGCTGGCTGTACTTTGCCCATGGTTTGTTCCTACACCGGGAGTGACGCTATGCTGCGCGCGGGAGAGTACAAGAAACTGTGCGGCACACGTTGTTCATCGTGAGCAGCGCCAAGTCATGGGCATCGCCGTGACATCCCCCATCAAATCAATAGACACGGCAGGGGCCATCCGTTCTCATTGCCTCCCCCCTACAGAAATGCCGACCAAGGTGTCCCCAGGACCTGTCCCTTGGGGTCAATCTTGACGCCTTCCCTCCGCAGAAGCATCTTCTTCTCCTCGATGGTGATGCCCTCACCGTTCTTGGACCAGTGACCCTTGAAGCCGCCCAGCGCTCCACCCGTCGCCACCACCCTGTGGCACGGAACCTGAGGGGCAAAGGGGTTGCGCCTGAGCGCGTTGCCAATCGCGCGCGGTGATGATGCCAGGTGCGCCGACATGATGCCGTACGTGGACACGTGGCCCGGTGGGATCTGACAGAGGAGCGACAGGACGCGCTTCTCGAAAGGTGTGCGGGTTGAGGAGGCGATACGAAGGAGCTGCGAGTCCATATCCGAAGGGAGTGGGACGGGCTCTGCAAGGATGTCTCGCGAAGAGTTGAGGGATGCTCTGGGGACCTTGGTCATGGTCACGGTCTCGGGGGCGTCCTCCCCAGCAGAGCGCTTGCGCTTCTGGCCAACAGCCATCTGGGTAAGATCTTTGGTGGTGAGTTGCGACTCACGAGTATACGGATATCGGGGCACAAGTCAAGTTTTAACTATGATTACGGCGAAAGAGGCAAGCAAAGTGAGCCGGGCCTTGTAGTTGTAACTTGTGACTGGCAAGCGACGCAAAGAATTTGGTGCGCTGGACAACTAGACAAGAGTCACAAGACGACCGAACGTGAATTGCTGCTCGGTTTAGGAATAGCTCGACATGTCATTCGAAAGGCGCGTCGGGCCCCGCGTTAACAACTCGACATGCAAGGCCGCGCGACACACGAGACCACGTGACGTTTCTCTTCCCAGCGCAGAGCAAGACGCTAGGGGAGAAAACACATTAACGACGGCGGTGGGGTAACAAATATGCATCAAAACACACTCACTGGCATAACTTTAAACGTACCCAGACTCCCGTCCTCTACACTGCCATCCTCTCGCAGCCAAACGCATATAGCCTCTATACCTCCACCATGCCTCGTGATACCACCGTGACCTCCTGTCCTTAGTCGCCCGTGTCAACCTCCAGGTCGAGCTGCACCCCGTTGCTGACCTCGTAGTCGGCCAGCGTCAACATGTCCTTGAACGGGCGCTGTCCCTGTCGCTTGAGCAGAATCTCGTGGGGCTCGCGGCCAATGCGTGCGGCCACAATCATCTTGAACTGCCGGATGGTGTCGGAGGGGAGGCAGGGTATGGCGGCTTTGGTACCCAAGCGATCGTTGACGTTGACAATAATCATCTCCTCGCCTGGCCTGGACGCCGAAGACGAAGCTGAAGCTGTGGCGGGCGCTCTGGTGGGCGGTTTGGTGGTGTCGGCCTCCTTGGGCTTGGGCCGGTTCCTCCGGGGAGACGGCGAGCGGTTCCGGTAGCCTCTGTGCGAACCTCCGCGTCGGTCGCTGTCCCGATCGTCGCGGTCGTCGTCGCGACGCTTGTCCTTGTCCTTGTAGCTGAAGCCGCCGGTGTTCTTCTTTGGGCGTGGGCGGTCGCGATCACGGTCACGGTCACGGTCACGGTCACGATTCCGTTCCTGGGGTCGTTCCCGTGCCCGGTCTCCTCCGCGATCTCCTCCATGTTCGCGATCGTCCCTTCCGCTGTCCCGTCTCTCGGGCTCTTTGTCGCGTTCCCGTCGGTCTGTCGAGCCGCGGGGCTGGGGCTCGGCGCGGCCAGGCGATCGACTGCGTTCGCGATCCGCCATGGTGTTGTGGATGTTGATGGAAGGTTGGGATCAAATGTTGGCGGGGCGCCAGAGGAAGCTACATAGTATTCCCAAGTACCGAGTACCTTCCCTGTTTATGAACGACGTTTGTAACGGTAGTACGGAGTACACACGCGCTAGTCAGCCAGTCAGTATCCACTTATCCCGCGGCGAATTATACTCCAAGTCAGCAACTGGCAACTCGAGCTGACGGGGGAACTGGCGCCAGAGTCTAGGCAATCTCATTTGGAAGATTCCTTGGTAAATCGTGTGATTGTTAACGCGGCAGCTCGGGTTGTTCATCCAAAGTACTCTTTCCAAGCTTGACGGGCACAAGGGTTTGCATCGTAGAACGCCAGGTTGGAGTTCGTATAATTAAAGTCTACTGTCTGGGATATGTCAATAGGCTTTTTGAAGTTGTGGATGAAAAGAGGTTGCATGTGATGCTTTACCGCTGTACCTTTTTGGGTATAACCCAAAGCAAATGTCGAGACCTGTAACTTATATGCCAGCCACTGGATTGCCGCCGCTGGCTGATTATTTTGCTGATATTCGTTTGAATGACAACATACGGACGGCTAGGTACAACACCAATAGAGAGAGAGTTCTAGCAGATCTATATTGCATGTTGTAAATTGCAAACCGTAAACCTGTCCAGCATCTGAACTTGGCCCCTTGCCATAAAGAGGAGAGAGCGCACTCACTTTCTATAGTTGCCTGCATGGTGAAGAAGTAACAACTAGAGCACTCCGCAACAGACATTCAATTTTCATATTGAAATTGTTGGTTCATGGAGCGTCCCGAGTGGGTTACAATAATAGACCAGCGTGCGAGCTTTGGGTTTGTACGGTGGACTACGTGACGAGTTCACCGTTGCATATAATTCTATTCCGTTCACGTCGACTATTTCAACTGCTTTTCACGTAGACCTGACAGTTGTCAAGATCGGACTTCTCTCATGACGCTGTTCATCTGCTTCATATAGCCTTGCACACAGTGCTTCCCACAATGACGTATCGTTCGTGGTGGAGATATAGTACCATCCGGTACATCTCCTTGCCAGTTCTGCCTTGGGTATCATCATTCATAAACTTTACCAATATCCTCAGATGCCGCATGTGAACATCATTTCCGTCAGTGATGACGTTTGAAAGTCTTTGCGAACAAGACACTCGTCCAAACTCCTAGGACGCCGTGCAAAAGAAAAAGAAAAAAAGTGATAGAGGCGAAAAAGCAAACCACTTTCCATGTGTATCAAAATTCCGCAACACCAACCCCCTTGTGTGTGTATAAACCGGTTTGCAATGCTTGGATGCAAAGTAAACAAAGGCCACGGAGACCAGTTCGACACGTGGTGTGGATGACTCATGGTTAGTCATTGTAATCAGAATCATTGTCCTCGATGTCCGAGTCGAGGAAATCATTCATGTTATACTCTCGCTCCGACGTTTGCTGGTTGTTGAACTGTATATCGACAACCTCACAAAGGAGCTGTCTGGAATGCGGTTCCTTCCGAGGAGAGGACCCACCAGAAGACGTAGCGAGCTGGTCCTCGCTGTCTTCATCGTCCGCATCATTTCCCTTGCGGGTGCGTGATATGCCAATTCGGAGGCGCTGGACTTCTTTCCTGACCCGGCTCACTCGAGCAATTTCGCGCTCGCTTGGGCCTGTGACTTCATCATCGGCAGACGAGGGGCTAGGGACTAGATCGGCAATCCGAGCACTACGGCGGGACCCGGCCGGAGTTCTCTCGAGAACACTCTTCCTTTGAGCCTCGATAGTTGCGGCCGCTCGACTTTGGACAAGTGCATGCGATGTTGGGTTGACAAGGGGTCTCTGAAAGACGGCCTTGATTCGAGGCTCCCAGTCGTGGCGGAAACGTGTCCGCTCCGACAAGACGCCTAGTTTGACGAGCACCTTCAAGTAACGGAGTTGAAGTAGTTGGGGTGCGCTGTCCTCTAGACTTCTGAAGAGGTTTTCAGCAGCGACGACACCATCAGCGAATCCCAGGTTCTGCAAGTCGATTCGCTGAAGCGTCGACGGCCAGGTCGGTATTTGATAAGGTCTCAGGAGGACTTCGTAGTTCGGACTGTCATCTTTGTAAAACTCGTGATGGCGGTAGTACTTTAGATTCATACATAGCTCGATCAAATTAGGACAGGCTGTTCCCAGAACAGTCAAGAATTCCAGACTAAGCGATTGGCAGTGATTCAGCACAAGACTTTCCAGCGAGTGGCCGCTCTGTACCAAAAAGCTCGCCATCTGGTCGGACTCGATGTCCCAGCAGTTGATCAGTTCCAGGTGCTTGAGATTCTTGGGCAGACGCTCCAATAGAGACCCATTGGCCATGGTCGAGCATTCCATGACCAAGTGGTCCAGATTCGGCAAAGCGGCAATGGCATCGGCCATCTGCTCAACGGCGGGTAGATCCATGGGTAAGATGGCGTCAGGGTCCTTAATCTTGGTCGTCAGCGAGGGGAGCTGGAAATTGATAAAGGTGATCTTGCGCAGGGTGGAGAAGCTGCGCGTGTGATGGATGGCGGTCAGCTTGGTCAACGGCCACAGCTCGGGGACAAGACGAGAGCTCCAGCTCCAGCTTCGCAGTGGATGATATGTCGTAGCCTCCGTGTTTTCTGGGTCGCCGTTGGGTATAGCTTCTAGGGTGTCGAAGAGGGACTCGGAGTATCTCCAACGAACATTCGCATCCAGGTGGCGGTAGGGGGGCGCGTCAAGTCGATGGTAGAGGTCGATATCCTTCAGCCGCGGTAGATATCGAATAACCTGGTTGAGGCTGAGATACGCACCCTTGACCTTCTTGCACAGTGTGTCGTCAACTTCTATCAACAGACTTTCAATCTTGGGTCGGTAATTCAACATGGTCGAGCCGACTGGAAGGATAAGAGTGCGCAGCAGCAAGTGGGCCGAGGTGGGTGTCAAGGGGACTGATTGCCACAGCGAAGTGAGGGCGGGCTCTGCGAGGACCTTTGTACGAGCAGCAGCCAGAAGCGTTCGCGAGGCTTGCCGCATGTTGCTCGGCATAGCCGCATCATCGTGTAGAGGTGCTGCGACGAAGTCGAAGATGTTGCGCCAGACGAGGTAAGGCAGAGTCGCCCAATCGCCAGCAAGAGGCTGCAGCGTCTCGACCATAAGCCGCGACGGCCCTCTGCGGCTTCCAGTGGACTTGGGTGGCAGTCGGCGCTTCTGCGACGTGTGTGTGTTGGACGAAATTGTCGGGGAGCCTCTTGGGCGAGTCTGAGCCGAGGCCTGGGTATGGCTTTGAGACCCTGGCAAGTTGCGACGAGGACGCTTGGATGCCAGGGTCGGGTCGGCCCTGCTTGTGTTCTTGCGCTTTCGACTGCTCGCCGCGGTCCGGGTCGTGAAGACTTCGTCGCTGTCGTTATCCGAGTCGCTGTCGGCATCAGAGATGGAGCTTTGCGAGCTTGGGTGTGTGACGGTCGAGCGGGTGATGCGACCAGGAATCTTGACTTTGGCTGCGCGAAGGGGAGGACGGCGGGTGGCAGCCGGACGCGAGCTCACGTTACCAAAGTCTGAGCCCGAGGCGGAATCCAGATCCGAGTCGGAGTCCATGGTAACGTGGAAGCGAGTGAAATACGGTACATGAACTGCCGCGCAAGGTGAGGGAATAAGACGGTGCACTGTGGGATGGCGAGGTGCCCTTGCAACCCAAGAGCCGAGTGAATTGGGGGTCGGCAAGCAACACGGTTGCCAGCCAGGAAAGGAAAGCAAGTGATGATCGGAGTGCGGAAAAGTGAGGTCCCGTTGTATGCCTGTCTTGTGCAGCACAGGCATGCGAACCAAACCAACAATGATGGCAAGGCAAGATGCGCCAGGAGCCGAGGAGTGGATGTGGATGTGGATGTGGAGGGAGGGATGAATGGATGGATGGATGGATGGATGGATGTGGCTGCAGATTGACGATGACGAACTTCAAGTGGGAGGTGCAGCAGTAGTCAGTCAATCTATCGATCACAGCCCTGCAGGTAGGAGCTTAATTTGCTTGTCAATGCCTAGTCTCCACCCTGATTAGGAGCCCGGGACCGGGTCGGTGCTGAGCCAAGCTACCATTGGCCAATCAGACGGAGCCCCACTCGATTCAACTTTGCTGGCAACTAATTTCTACCCAGTAACCACGGATATTTAACTAGTTATTTAACTATCGGATTTGGTTGGTTCCGTCAATCTTCCATCTTGGGAGCTCTCCAAGACTGCCAGGACAACACCATGCCGACAATTCGACTATTCTCGATGATTCAACCAGGAAGTCTCTGAGATGGGTGATTTTTTCTTGTCTCGTCTCGACTCTCGTGCCTGTTCGCTGCTCTTCATCGTTCGATTTGTGCGAGTACCGGTAACATCTGGAATTTCGGTCCACGATGAAATACCCTTGGGCCATCACGGCCTATAGCTCTGGCTCTGGGCGCCTCATGCCAAACTTGAAATCTCCACCACCGACTCGGATTAAGGTCTGCGATTGCTTGATTGTATGGCAGAACAGATCAGAAGGCTTTTTGCAAAGCAGACCATTGCTAAAAAATGTATTTTTCTGCAGGGCGGGTTACTATCGGCTGGCAGCCAACCAACCTCTAGGTATTTTTGCTGGATTGTCTAGGTAGCGGCAGGCCAGTGTACGAGACCAAGTTGATCAGCTCGCTCGTAAAACGCTTGCTCTGTTTTAGACAATAGCGTGGTGTCGTTTGCGTCTGATGGTGTGATGGTTGTCAACAATTGGGCATCCGTGGACCATAGTAGCTGACCTTCGGATCTGTTCGGACTGTTCTTGCGGGCCAGTAGGTGCGCGCATCGTGAAGAAAACTGACATCTACGAAGGAATACTTTGTCGAGAAAGCCAGAGCGTTTTGTATTGCGACAGATTCAACACGATTAGCATGCCTGGGCACTGTTCTGGGTTGCCTGAGGGGAGCTGGTGCTTGCCAGTCCAACCGACCAGGTCGAGATGCACAAAAGCGTCGCCAGCCCCAGGCTTCTTCCTTCAGTCTTTAGTTGTCCAAAATCGAACCCGTTTCCAACACACATGTTTTTATCTGCACAGTTCAGGGTATGCATGATTTCCAAGTCACCGCTGATAGTATCGTTTCGTCTCACCGCATCGGGACAAATTCTAGACACCTCCTTCCTTTCACTAGTTGCCCGTAAATTATTGATGTTGTCAGCCGTCTTGGTGTAGACGGACAGTCGCGTTTCGCTATGTCGAATCGACAGTAAGTATTGTTCATGGCCCGCACGTGACGGCGGCCAGTGCGAAGTCGGGTGCCGGCCAATCACAAGCGCCACAATACAGCCCGAGGAGACCCCTGCTCTTGATTTGGCACGGTACGCGTCTCTCTCCCTCTCTTCTCTCTTCTCCTTCTCACGACTTGAACAAACGACACCACGGTTCATGCACATGCGCTCGTCTGCTTAGTCGTCAAGCTTTCCTCCCCGATCCCCCAACGCCGCCGCCCGGGTCGCAATAACCATTATTCTGCCAATTAGACATCGGTTGCACTCGTAGCATGCTCGGTTCCCCGTCATATTGACTTTAATCTCTGTCGCCCATGGTCCGGAGCTTTCGTCGTGCCCTTTAGCCGCATCTCATCCAGCCACTTCATACTCTCACTCACCACCTCCCGGGTCCCCTCCCATCAGCCTCATTCATCCAGACTGTCCCGCCCACCACAGCCGCCATCTCCCCGAGCTGCCTCATCATAATGCTCTCTGATTCATGAGGGGATACTATCTGCGTTGAACGGGGTTGGCGCTCTTCGGTTCGGGCTAACTCAGGACCACGAGTGCAGGCAACTGCCAGAGTTTGGCCTTCACCTTCAGTACCCATGGACTCCAGTTATGGCAGCTACGCATCCGTACACGCGCGAGTCACCATTTCTACATCGCTTCTGGAAAGCCTCAACCGGTGTATTGTCATCCTTTACTAATGGCGAAAAATTGCTTCCCGGCGACCAGAGTCCACGTGCTGCCAAGAGGCGGCGCATCACCGACGACATAATCGGGCCTAACGGGTTGCTTGACCCCGGCCACCTGTTCCAAGCACCACCGGAAGACTTCAGAAGAGCACTCCGGATTGAGGTCCTGAGGATAGCCCGCCATGATGACTACAACAGCTCCATGCAGAATGGCGTCATCAACGGCTCGCCTGTGAAGAAGGAAACGCCAGCCATCAAGGCCCGTTGCAAGATCACAATCTTCAAGTGGAAGCCCGAAGTCGAGATGCGCGTCCTTTACTGCGACAGCCAGATCTGCGAGATTAGAGAGTTTCGAGGCGCAGACGACGACTGTCGCTCAGCACGCATCATTACGCCTAAACCGTTCCTCATCGCAGCCGAAAAGATCTTTCTAGAGCGCGAGGACGACCAAGGGTTCAACCTAGCTGATAGCTATCTCATCAACGCCGAGCTGGAGTCTGTCGGAGACCCGAATTGGCCACCATTATCTTTGCTTGGCGGCCAGGAATCCCTGAGGCCTTCCGAGAGCCCGAAGAAGCACTGGGTTCTCGAGTCTCAACTCACATACAAATACGTCAAAGGCCGCGTATCGCCTGCCGTTTCGCTCAGGAAACGCACCGGGGAGAACACCCTGACCGACTTGTCGCTGCACATGGATATTCGATGGACGGCGCCGCAGGGACTCCATCGCAATTCTGGAGAGATCACGCCTCCGGACAACAAGCACCTTGAGTTGAATGGCGCTCTGGAACCTCTTACGAACGGTCACGTCAACGGTCGTATTGAGAGTCCATTCAACGGGCATGAGCAAGATGATGTGGATGTAATCGTGGACGACGATGACATTGACGCTGAGGGTGAAGCGATTACGCCAAATAGATCTCTTCGGACCCGGGAGAAAAAGCAGAACTATAACATGAAAGTTCTGAGCGACAAGGCGCGGGGCAAAGAAGCCAAAAAGGACCGGAAGAACAGGAAGTCGGGAGAGGGCCGATCAGAGTCTGGTCAGGTAGTCTGGGTGCTGCCTTCGGGTCTTCGTGCAACGCTCGACCATTGGAGCTGCATCCGATGCTATGCCACTCATCCGTCGATCAAAATGCTCAAATCGCATGTAGAAATGTGCCATACTGCGTTCAAGTACTCGTTTGACCATACGCCTCGGGCTGGCTGGCGAGTCCTGATATCGAAGCTCGGCCAGGAGACGCCCAGATCGATACGATCGGCCGAGTTTCTGGAATCGACCAGTCCTGAAGAGCAAGATGGTGGGGACCTGAAGGAAGACATATCACCTCAGCAACCGGGGATCATGCTACGGCAGCAACACTACACTCCAGCAAAACCAAAGGATACAAAGCAGCTGATTCCGGACATCAAACAGGCTGTCTACGACAAACTCAGCAAGTGCCAACTCGAGCCTGGGTCAGTCGTGGATGAGCCACAGATTGACAATACGTGGCTCATGCAGAAGCACCGAGACATTATCAAAGACTACAGCGATGTGCATCCTGATGAGAAGGAGTACATTACCCAATGGGACCAGTTCCAATTCAGGGAGAAGACGTCTCTAGCGCCGCATCTGCAGGAGGTTTATATCAATTTCGTGCGGGAAAAAGGGTCTTGGATGATTGCGTCACAGAACCGATTGAATGAAGCCATGAAGCACATGGCTTATCTAATAGCGCGGGGGCTCCTCAAAGAGAGCACCGTGGATGAGGCTCTCGAAATACTCCGAGGTCTGAAGAGAGCTCCGAACAAAGGTCAAGAGGGCGTCAAAGAAGAGGCGACGACCAGCACGCAGCCAGATTTCCCAAGGCAGGCTTCTTCGCCCAAGCCGCGTTCTCGATCCGGTTGCACTGTTTGCGGGCAACCTTGCTTGGGACCAAAGATTTTGATTTGCTCGAATCTGGTGAGTTGGCCGTCGCTGTAACAATCCAGTACGATTCGCTAACATGAATGCTAGGAGTGCGATAGACCTCTGTTCCACAAGAACTGCATTTGTGACAGTGCAAAGATGTCATTAGACAAGGGCCGCCATTGGCGGTGCAATGAGTGTTACGGCCGGGATGTCGCCGCTACTGCGATGGAGAACATGAACATAGACATGATTGTGCCCGCGACCGGGATGGTCGCTGCAACACATGTGGCGTCGACGCAAAGAGCACCGGTCGCTCCGATGTAAGGAGGAGTAGATCGGCGAGAGGAATGCAGCAGGGTCGAGCTATAACCAGAGGCTCGCAGGATTAACGACGAATCGGGCAGAGAGGCCTGTTGGACCTTTGCGCTGACAAGAATCACGGCAAGATCAGCAAAACAGGGAGCGTCTGAAGTGGGCGTCTTCTTTCTCGCGGGGAGCAATTGACATGGCAGGCCGCAGAGATTTTGCACGTATCTGTAGTTTTTAACGCCTCTAGACTCGAGCGCATGATTTCTTGCGTCGAGCTTGCGCACCGCTCTGCATAGCATATAGGTGGGGAAACGTGATTTGTTGACAATTCAACGCTCACCTGTGTTTTGTCAAGAGGCTGACAGCCGGCGGCTTGCCAGAGGTGGGCGAGATGGGCGAGATGGGGTGCTAAGTTTCGCATCAAGGACGCAGTGTTGCATAGGCGGGCGTTAATAACGAAAGCTGGTTGCAAATTTGGGAGCATCAGGATTCAGAGATGCTCGAGGCTGATTCAAATTCGGTTCGCAAGAATGAACGTTCGTTGCCTTGGCCGTGCTTGACATGGTGAGAAGGTGGGTGGACTGGGCTATTCGCGATTTGTGTTTTACTTGATGTCCGGGGTTTGCATGTACACTGGCGGCAAACTCCCAACATGGATGATGATGCAACTGGGAGCAGCAGGTTTTGTGCGGTACTGCAATGATTGGGTGTCGAGGCACCTACCTACATTACCGGGCCTTTTGTGCTCTGGTTCCCGAGCATGTTTCCGGTGTCGGGCTTACCTCACACGTTGCTTACAAGAAATTGAGACTCTAGTAACGGCGTAAGGAAAGCGCCGAGTAAGAGGGGTTTGTGTATAGTATACTTGACAGATCTGTACGAAATGATACTGGGAGCGACGAACTGGTCATTGCGCCTATTGATAACTACCAAACTCGACAGCTGCTCGAGACTCTCTCTACACGCCCAAACACCATATATAATATAGGTAGATACAACAAGTATGATGCGACCTTTGCAGACTATGCACTGCTTCATGCTAGCCTGAAACAAGGGTACGGCGAGACGGCCTGTCACACTGTATACGTTACCGGATATAATTCCCTCGCCAGCTTGGGTCGTCATACACGGATTGCTATTCTGGTTTTGGTTTATAGTGACATTCGAGGAGCGACTACAATGTTGAATCATATCGACATCACTAGACGATATAGCAATATTTAGATAAGCTAGCGATTTGAAAGATAGTGCTAAAGATGAGATGTGTCTGGTAAAAAACTGACATCTCCGTGAGAGGACGGCAGGGGGGGGGGGCACAGAGCAGAGAACCATTTTTCGGGACCTTGGATTTACTCGAGAGCAGCATACATGGCTTACCAGTCTCTCATAGTATACTAGGGTACTTGATAGACATAGTTACTAGTCTGTCTCGTGGTTGAACGGGCTGTAAGAAATTTGACAGCATGGCGCATTATAAGCGATGCGTGTATAGAGTAAACCACGACAACGCTTTTCGAACAACACTATTTACCTTTTCTACAGATTTAGAAAGAACGTGGTTGCACGACAGTACATAGGCTTAGACAAGTAGTATACGTTTTTCCTTTTCCTCGAGCGTTTGTCTAGACTATATTTCCCGTAACCTGGGCGCCGGTCCCTCTGCAACAACAAAATGAAAATGTCTCTTTTTCTTTTACATTTTGCTTGTAGATGCCACGATATGACACCCAACTCTGATGGGCAATGTATTCCTGACCACGAGTTTGTCAGTCACGGATTTTTTTTAAAAAAAAATAGGAAACAATCACGACCTCTGCTGGGAGACTCGATCCGGCGTGGAAAGTACTTTATTCCTTTTGGGGTCGTGTCCCCATTCACTGGGTCTCTTCTGCGTATCTCTCCAATCATCAAAAGGCCGAGAGGTCGCTGCCCAGCCCGAGGGCTCTGTCCCGGTGGTCAAGGGAAACAAAAGCGGCTGAGCCCATGTTGGTCGCTGTTTATATGGAACGAAACTTTGTGATATTCCTAGGTAAATGTCATTTTCGATCGGATGGTCAAGCCGATAAATATCCAATGCTCGCCACCGCCCTCCCCACCCCAATAAGTTTAGATTATATGGTCAAAAGTGTCATCTGGTTGTCAGCTCCTCGGATGGCAGACTTGCTTTACTTCCTCGATAAGCTGGTCTGGCATCCCACCAACTAGTATATATTGTCGCCGAGCCTACTCGCAGTATTGCCAAGGGGTGGGCGTATGCAGAAAAAGCCGCACAACGGGGTCTCGGGAGCGGCAATCGTCATTCCGATCAGATCAGACATCCGAGTTCAGACGGGAAAGTGCAGACGGGCATAGATACAAACAAGCTGGGTTTGTCACGTTGCCCATTTCACGGGTGTCCCCACCATCTCTTGAGACTTGGGTTGGTTGGGATTGGTTATAGTGGTTTGGAAAGATGTGATTGGTTGAAGAGGCTTCGTCGCAGGCGGTCACGATGCTTGCACGGCTGCTGCCCGCGGGTCGTCACGTATTGCTCTCCGGGGCCAGGGACAGTATAGCGAGAGGTTCATCGAAGGAGAGAAATCAAACCACAACAGGCCTAGATCACCAAAGGGGCAAGAGGAATCGGTGAAATAATAAAACCATTAATTGGTTGGCAGTGAACGCCACTTTTACCCCCTGTTTGTATGAGGCCTACAGGATGCGCCATCACCACCCTATTTACATGGAAAGACAGAAACCTGGTCTAGAATGCAGAGCCCAATCCAGTTACTCCAACCATGCCTGGCCGCTGGGTCGGCCCAAGAGGCAATGTTCATGCAAGAAGTTGTATACAGCCTGGTCTGCCTGGTCATCGTACACTTTAGTATTAAAACGGGGTTACCTCAGCCCTCGGACCCTGAATTCGTGCGAGTCCGTAGCCTCCGGAACGACCTCGAAACCCATGCCGCGCTTCTTTCGCTTCCCTTTGCTGTCACCATACCTCTCGTCGAACTTCTTGATCGCATTCATAGTGGCCATGTCCTCGCTGACGCTTGCGTTAATCTCCGCCAGGCCTTTGTCAAAGTGCGTACGGTGCAGGATACGCCTCTCAGCCCATTGGTACGGCTCTGGGCCGGTGTGCTTGTCCGAAGCGTCGAGCTCCTCCTTGACAGCTGCCATCGCCGCAGCAACACAGACATTCTTGAGATCAGAACCGGAGTATAGAGGTGTCTTCTTGGCAAGTTCCTCGATAGAAACAGCGTCGTCGAGTGTCTCGTCCTTGAGATGAATTCTGAGAATGGCGGCTCGGTCTCGCTCCATCGGCAAGTCCACGAGGAGCTTCCTGGGCAGTCGCCGCAGCACAGCATCATCCAGATCAAACGGCCGGTTGGTGGCGACCATGATGAAAGCCTTCATCGAGTCCATGCCATCCCACTCGCGGAGGAACTGGTTCATGACCTCACGTTGATTCCCACCGTTGCGAGGCCCACGAGCCCCGAGAAGCGCATCGGCCTCGTCGATGAAGATGACCATGGGCTCCTTCTTCTTGGCCAGCCTGAATAATGCTCGGATGGTCTTTTCGCTCTCTCCGACGAACATGTGATTGATACTGGCACCGCTGACCTCGATCATGTTGGCGCCGCTCTCCTTGGCCACGGCTTTCGCCAACAGCGTCTTGCCCGTGCCCGGTGGTCCGTAAAGGAGGCAGCCGGGGATTCTATCCGTGGCAAGCACACCGTAGGAGAAAGCCTCGGGTCGCTGCAAAGATAGCTGCGTAAGCATCCTTATCGAGTCTAGAGTTTCCTTTGGCGCGTGAACGTCCTTGAATGTCGTGCGGATGTCATCGGCATTGATCAGACCAGACATCAACTTTTCCTCGTGATTCTCCTGCCGGGGATCCGAGCTACGCATGCCCATGCCCATCGCTGCGAACGAGTCCGGGCTGTTACGCGATCTGTTCGCCCGCTCAATAGCCTTTCTAGCCTTGAAGGTTTGTGCTGTGGCCCTTTTGCTCGCCAGGCTGTCCTGGAGGGCTTCTTCCAACAAGGCTTGATCGAATCGGTTTGGCTGGCTGTTCTGGAGCCCCATCATGTGGTTTGCGACAAGGTCGATCTCTGATGACTGCAAGACCTTCTCCGAGAAGGAATCGCGCAGGCCCGACGTTATCGATCGCATGTCAAAATCAAGAGCAGGCATCTCAGCTCCGTGACGGGGCTTGATCAGTGTTCCCAGAGCCGCCTTGATACTGCATGTGTTTTCCTTTAGATAATCTTGCTCCATCAGCCAGGCCAGCGCCTTCGGCCAAGCTTCAGGAAGGGCCGTAGGCTTCAGAGCATTAAGAGTGACCATGCGCTCTGTCATGTTCACTACCTTCATGGCGTCAACGTAGTGACTTGGAGCGCCCAGGCTCGAGCAAGTGCCAACCATTGTGATTTGCCTGCCCTCCGCCCACAACGAATCAATCGTCTTGCGGAGCTTGGTGATGACGAAGTTGTAAGTGTTATCCATGTTGATGGCGTTGTAATCATGAATGTGAACAATCAGTGGTCGCTGTTCGGATGCCCCCGTGTCAGCGCTGGAAACAAGCTGCTCCAGAGCGGCGTTGACCTTGAGGTCCCCCCACAAGTCGTCCGTCTTGGCAGTAGAGGTGCCGAAGAGTCCATCCATGAGTCGCTTGGAATCCTTCTTGAGATCGGATACGGCGATGATGGAGATGGGCGACGAGGAGCCCTCGGCCTCGTTGTCGGTAGGGCCGTACTTGATCGCACGCACCCTTCCTCCATTCGAGGCCGCCTTCTCCCCAAGTTGCGAGAACAAGCCAGTAGCCCGAGATTCCTGGCCGAGATATGAACCGACGATCTGCCCGATATCCGAAGCGGTCAGATGGAGAACATCGGCCTTTACCTCATCGGCAATGTCCTGTACAATGTGCTTCGGCCACGTAGACCCAGAGTAATATGGGAAATCCAGGACTGTGACCGGCCGCTTCAGTTCCGTTGCCTTGGTGGCTTTGGGATATTCCGCCAAGAGGCGCGCGCGCACAATTGATACGGCGAGCTGGGTCGTTCTATAGTGTGCCGAGCCCAGACCGGCGCGGTACGGTACAGCCGAAGTCAAAACTCTTCTCAGCATGGGCAGTACAGTGTCGATGCCAGTCTTGCCGGAGACAGCGCTCGCATCAGAAGTAGTCTCGGATTGAGCTGTGGAGGTGCCTTGAGCGTCACAAGCCAGCTCGAACATGGCTTGTTGCTTCTCCATGTGCGCAACCGGCATCTGGTCAAGGATCGCTCGAGAGATCTCGACGCTCTGCTGCACGCTTGGCCTGCTGGGAGTGTCATCGCCCAGCGTCGCCAAACTCGGGGCTCGGATAGTGGCGGGAAGCATGGAAGCAGCAGCAATAGCCACGTCACCCCTCTGGGCGATTTGCGACAGTTGGCCGTGTTGCAACTCTTCGCACGCTCTCTCCACATCCGACGAGGTCCAGGCCACAGCATTCAAGACCTGCCAGTAACCTGCCTCCATGGCTTCTACAGTTCCCAGAGGATCCCCGTCAGGCTTGTCGACACGCTCAACCGGCGGGGGCTGCGGGGCAGTCAGAGGTCTCGGATTCTCGTCATCCGCAGGGGGAGAAGACTTGAGCAGATCCTCCCGCGCAGTCCCGAAGCGATAGACATGTGTCGTCTCAAAGTTGCCAGGCAGCGTCACAGGCGGCAGCTCCTCGGGCGCACGACGGCTGCGCGCCCTGAGCGAGCCACCGCCGCTGATGCGGCGCTTCTGCCTGCTCTGGGCGTCGCCGTTGGTGTCATAGTCGGGTCCATTCTCGCCCAAGATGCTCTCGTCTACCGTCTTGCTGTCCTGGTCCGTTCCGTCCTTGTCGTCGGGCTTGTCGGCATCGTCGGCCGGGGGCGAGGGCGCAGAGGGTGGCGTTGAGGGTGAGGGTGAGGGTGAGGGTGAGGGCGCACGACGGACGGCCGAAAGGTGCAAGCATCGCGCCGGTCGCGCGACTACTCGCAGTCTCGGTGCATGCAGTGCCGTCGACCGGATGGCGCGTATCAACGGTGCATACATTCAAGGGATTGGCGCTCGGTGTGAGCGGATGAATGCATGGTCTTGTTGCAATGTACGTAGTCAAGTTGGTGTGAATTTGATTTGATCGAGTCGCCGGACTTTCGTCATCCTTCCCGCCCTAGTCCTGGTCCTGGTCCTGGTCCGTGCAATCTGCTCAAATGTACAGAGGTAAATGTATGTTGTTGGCTCCCGAGTCACTGGCAACCAAGGTTAACAAGAACTTTGGTCACCACTTGGAAAACTGTAAACTCGTGCTGCGTAAATCATACCAAGGACAAGGACCATGAGCTTTGCTATGCCCGGGTATGAGGCAGACGGAATGTAGATGCAGTATGCCCATCGACGACCTTCTTCCATCAGCCCCTTTTCGCGAGTCTAAGTTGCTTGCGTGCCTCCTGGATACTTCAAATTATAACCCAGGCCTAATGTCTTGCCAACCCGATACACTACGCCCATCGCATAATACACATCATCGAAATGCCGCAGGCGTGTGCGCCATCTCAAACTCGTACACCCACGCCCGACACCCTACGCCCTAAAATTTGTACTTCTTCTTCTCGTCTCTTCGCTCTTCATCCTTCTTGAGCCTCTTCCGGCTTTCGTTCGCAATCATCTCATCGAGACCTTCTTCCCGTCTCCATTGCGCGCCAGGGCCCTCGTCTCTTCTGCTTTCCTCATATCGCCGCTTCAGCTCGTCCTTGCTGATACCCTCACCAAGGGCGTCGACGTCCAGCGCGACGTCGACGTCGCCA
This sequence comes from Arthrinium puccinioides, assembly GCA_022414665.1. Classification (NCBI taxonomy): domain Eukaryota; kingdom Fungi; phylum Ascomycota; class Sordariomycetes; order Amphisphaeriales; family Apiosporaceae; genus Arthrinium; species Arthrinium puccinioides. The sequence goes on from JAIUNF010000005.1 coordinate 3,291,771, forward strand.
GGTTTCTTCCTCTTCTGCCCTCGGTCATCGTCTTGACCCAGGACGCGCATATCACCTTGTCCAGTAGACTTGCTAAGATCGTATGCACGATCACTGCCAAAGAAGCCCTCTGCACGAGCTTGTCGCTCTGGAATAACAGTGTATGCGGAGCGCGGGTGTGTGCTTTCCTCGGTCTCGTAGCCGCGTCGGTCCTTGCGTAGATCCAGCTCGCCAGCCACGGACTCTGTGTGAGTGCCGTATTCGGTCGGGACGCTGCTGGCCATACCGCCCGGCGTGTCCATGCCAGAAGGCGTCTGTAGGCCAGCGCCGACGTCTTCCTCCTCTTCGTCCTCGTCCTCGTCGTCCTCCTCTTCCTCTTCAGACTCTTCCTCGGGAGGCTGGAGTTCACCCCATAAAGTCTTCTCGACAGGCTCGCCGGATGGTGGGGCACCTTGCGTGGGCTGCATGATACCGAAGATATCACCCCCGAACAAGGGACGATTGTATTCATCCACAGGCGGCTTTCCATAGCATCCAGGGTTGAAGCCCCATTGTGCACCAGTTGGGATAGGCGCGTTGAGACCAGGAATTCGCATCGATGGGTACGAAGGGGGAGGACCAAATCGCTGCTGGTTGATAAGCCACGGGGGGGGAGCGCCCGGGGGTATGCTTAGTGCCTCCTTTAGGGTGTCGCTAAGTTCACCCGCCCGGAGGTGCCTCAAATCCGTCTCGTACTCCTTGCCCTCGTAGTAGACCTCACCGAAGCGCGTCAGGGTCGGCTTGTCTTGGAATCTGAAGAAAGCGTCGTAGAGCTTCTGGTAGTCGATGTCCAGCTTGCCCATCTTGGGAGCCACGCGCTCCCGCTGCTTCTGCTTCAGTGTCTGCTCTGCCTGCTTCTCCAGAACAGCGTCTCGCATCTCCGTGATACCCGTGTCTGCGATGAACTTGGGCAGCTTGAATGCGGCCTTCTCGATACCTCTCTTCGAAGAGAGATACTCGCGCTTGAGAGACCAGTGGGTCGGCACGGGAACAACGTTCCTTTGCGCCTTGATCTGGACAAGTAGCCGGGGATCTGAAGACGAACAGTCGTGCCACTCAACAACCTCGGGCTTCTTGACAAGAGCTTTCAGTTCGGCGATTGAGAGCTTAGTGAGCATCTTCCGCTTCTTTTTGGACATCTTGGTCTGCCCAGACTCCGCCTCCTCATCCGGTATGTCGGCATCATCGTCGAAGTAGACCACGCCCTGATTGCCAGCATTTGCCTCCTTTGCTACGGCGTCCTCCTCTGGAGATGCGCCGAACTTGGTGAAGACGTGTCTGTACATGGCAAACGCAGGGTCTTCATCGTCGAAGTCCATCTCGATGTCCACAGGTCCATCCGGTTGTGACTTATCGGCGGTGGTGGCATCTTTTTGCACCTCCAACGCTGACGTGCCGCTTGTCTCTCCAGCCTCTGCTGGTTTCTCGGATTCGTCGCCATTCTGCTCGGTTTCGGAGGTCGCGTCGGCTGTGGTAGGCTCCTATACTATGTTAAAATGATGCGCGATGGGGATAAGCACGAGAAGATGAAACGCACGTCGACTTTTGTTTGCTTCTCAGCCTTCTTCTTCGCTCGTCGCTTCTGATTCTTGGACATCGAAGGCACCGCCATTGTGCAGTATATGTCAGGACACCGAGCGGGCGTAAGATCTGTCTGCCCGGAGAGATGGAAGCAGGGACTGACAGTCTACTTCAAGGAAACAGGAAGCGCGCGATGTCGTGTTGGATGCGCTTCTTCGCGACGATGCTGGTAAATGCACGCGATCGAAAAATTGAAGTTGAAGTAGAATTGAGGCTGAGGTATTCATTAACTGGACGCCACAGTCCATGCAGATAAGGTCCGTGCTCATAACAAGTACGTACATCATAACTAGTTATGGAGTTCCGAATACATGCAACTACGGATACTGCCGCCTGCCCTACGAACTTTCGATCTCTACTCGAGGGTTTGAGCTGTTCAATTGACCCACTCTGTTAGAGAGCTGTGAAGTCTGCGGATACTCGTCTCTTCACTAGGATTTGGTAAAGTGCAAACATGTTAACTATATCGGTAGCTAACCAGAAGTTTATACTTTAACTTGCCTATTTTTGACAAATAATACAACATTGTTAGTATACTCCGAACTATAAATATTCATCAGTCTAGATTTCTATTATACGAGACCTGTAACCGTAGCAAGGTCTATTAAAGATAAGTAGGAGTCTTAGTCCCTAATACCTCTAAGCTCGGCAGATGAATGGCTCTGAAGGCATTAAGACAGGTACTTTGAAGAGGTTGTATAGACTGAGTAGTAGACATGCCGACATGGCGGAAATAACCTTTAGGGCTTGCCTTTCTCGACCCTTACAAAATCTACGTACCACTCTTAGTAAGTCATATTGCATATGGTCAAGGTGCGAGCAGAGAACTTTCGGATTTAGATCTAGTGAGTACGGCCACTTCCATCTTAAAAAGACCGTTCCTCTAACCAGCCAATAATTGTTGCCTCGACACTGCGTCTCTGCTCAGACTTCTTCTCGTCGGGTATGCGCTTAAGCATGACCTCGTTGCCGAGGTGAAAGGGACACAGGGAGTCTTCCAACCCTTTCAACGCCTGGATCCGACCAATACCGGCAATCGTGCTCGGTCGGATAATATCGCGCCTTTTTGCTGCCTCGTTCCATGCTGCAGCAACGTCCCAGTGCTTCTGTCCCTCGTCCGAAAGCTCTTTAGGTTTGCTGCCCTCGTCAAAGACGCCGGAGAGGACAAACGGTTGGAGCTCGCCGAGGCGCTCATGAATGCCGCCAAAGAGGTCCCACAGTCCCGACAGGTATTCGTCACAAGGATGTGTCACTGCCGCCCAGTCAAAGTCGAGAAAAGCAGTAACTCGCTTTGTGGCTGTATCGTACAGGATATTGTTCATGGCTGCGTCTAGTCAGTTCACGGACGTGCAAGGGGTAGTTAGGACGTGTAGGGAAGTGAGGCTTAGTACTCACTGAAGTCGCCATGGACCAAGACACGCTGGCTGACATCAACACCTTCGAGTGCCTTTTGAATGCCCGACTCGATGAAACTTTCCAGCCGGTCGCGGAGGCCTGATGCGCGCCAACCATCGAGCAGTGGACTCTTGTCAGCCTCCTCTAGCTGGAATCGAAGCCTAGTCTGCCAAACTTCGGTGTACGAGTCCCAAGGGCCGCCTTTCAGGAGCGGCATCTGACCACTGGTGATGTGATCTCCGTCCAAGGTCATAGCACCAAACTTGGTCACTCGGTCGGGAAGCTGAACAGTCTGCACGGCCTTAAGGAGATCCGCGATTTGTTCCACGGTGTTTCGCATATCTTCCTTGGAGAGGGACCAGAAGAGTTCGTTGAGATCAGTGCCAGACTTGAACTCGGTCAACACCCATCCAAAGCCGGCCTCCTCGTCGGAGGACCGGTAAGGGGCCCAGGCATAGACATTTGGAACGAGAGCGCCGAGGCCAGCGTTTTGGACAGCCTGGCGGACCTGATACGTTGTCGCGACTTCGTTCTCCACGCGGTTCGTGTTGTTAAGCCCGTCTGCGAACGGGTTGCTCAGACGTACGACGAGCTCCGTAACACCCTCGGACGGAGCGGCAGAGGTACATGGCTGGCTGGGGAACGCAAGCACTGTTGGGGCGGCGAATTCGACTTTGTAGATGAAGTTGTTAAAGTGGAAGGGACAGTGCTCGACGTAAGCAATGGGCGTCACTTGCGAAGCCTAGAGCCTTCGTGAGTAACACAAAGGAGGAGATAGAGAGGCCTGTGTAAATAACCTGTAGTCCAAACTTTTGCAATATGTTGTGCACCGTGGTCAGACGACTACCGTAGCCTTTTTGATTAATATTCATGTTGTAAGTGTGATTCGGAAGGTTGGCAGAATGGTGAGAGTACGAAGAAGACTGGCTTGGGACTGGAGGTCCCTCCTTCAATTATGGCCCCTCTGTTATATAGCTCAGGCTGCGTGGGACATCTCTAAGCCAAAAAGGTACTTGTATACTTCAGGACCTTAAATGAACGTGTAATTGGTCCAGTATCAATATGTCTTAGCGCGTTGCATTGCGGCCTCGGTTGCATTGCGCCTGCATCCCGAGGTTGGGGTTGAGAAACGTAACGAAATAGCGGAATTGGACTAGCTAGACCTGTCTTCACTACGGTTCTTTTATCACGTCTACGAGCGGGTGTATTCCTACAACACTCAGAAGTAGTAGGCTACCTTTAATGGGGCTCCTTTGGACGTATAAGTCTTTTTAGGGTTTTCTACGACACTACCGGTCTGCTATCCACAACCATATGCTCCTTGCATATCTCCTTGTTGTCCTGGTTACTCCTTGATATACAACCAACCAGAACGGGTTGCAGCAAAGTCAACGTTGTTGTCAGCCTTGTCCACAGCGACTACCTTCTCCGCAGCGTCGCGCTTCTCCTTGATGTATAACCAACCAGAGCGGGTGGCAGCAAAATCGTCGTTGTTGTCAGTTTCCGCTTCAGCGACCGCCTTTTCTTCGACATCGCGTTTGTCGTTGATATACAACGAACCAGAACGGGTAGCGGCAAAATCGACATTGTTATCAGTCTTCTCCGCGATAGCTGCTTTCTCCTCGACTTCACGCCTGCCTTTGATGTACAGCCATCCGGAACGGGTGGCGGCAAAGTCGACGTTGTTATCGGATGCCGCGTCGGTGCCGGGCCCTGAAGTCTGAAGGTTCGTCAGCAGGACTCGAGAATACAAGTAAGTTGCGACTTACATCGACAGGAGCCGCAATGGCAGAGCATGCCAAGACGGCGACAGAGAGAACAGAAGTAAATTGCATGATGAAGGTGTTGTTTAAAATGGATTGCGGTGGGGTGACAAGTGCGAAATCGTTATCAAGAAAACGTAGAATTCTGTAAAGGAGGCGAGTACCCCCAAGTATTTGGACTTTTCATCTCTGTCACCTACGGGATACTGTGCTTTGTTCATACTTCAAAAATCCAATCCTGTGCAAGGCCTACACACTGTTCATCTTCTTCGAGCTTTTCGAATGCATCAGCGGGTAATGAGCTTCCTGCTATAATGTCTGGATATCTGAGATAATAGAAAGAGACCCACATGGATTGAGACTCGGCTGTCGAAATCCGGGATGCAGCCACGGATCAAAGTGTTCCTTTACGGCTATGCTGAAAGTATCCGGAGCAATGAGCTCACGGTGCGACATGGTTCACGTTTGTCCCGAACTATTTGGCTAGCTACACCGGTTGAAACTAGTTATGCACCTCAGGGTGACATTGATATTCTGGTGTATTCGCTTACTGCCACGATCGTACGATGTAATGTGATCGGTCACCTAGGGAAAGGCAGATACATATAGGTCAACTTGTCGACAGTAATCTTATCCCAAGTACCAACTTTACCTTGGAAACAGCTAGAGTGTTTTTTTGATCTCCTGCCTCTCTTGCTTCTCAACCAAGGGAACGGTTGACGTTGCTCGAGACTAAGCTTCGAAGCTGATTAGGACAAGCTTCCTTGGGCACCTTCAATGGGACAGACTTTCCCAAGAGATGAATCGAGACATCTTTCAAAAGAAGATACGAGCTTATCTTCGCCCTAGGGGTTTTGTTTCTTGGCCTCTGCATCAGACCCAAAGTGTTGTGTTGCCAAGGGGTAAGGGGGTGCTTGGCGCTGGGACTACTTACCGGAAACGACCAACAACCGTATCGCACGAATGGCTCGGCTTTCCTCAAGTCATATAGCGGCCGGGGAAGGTTGCCGAGACGAAGCAAGGTTGCAAGCCACCTGTAGTTGGTTACTTACAACCTTGAAAGTACCTTGTCAGCCTGGAAAGCGAGCCGTGACAGTTCTTCACTGGAGGGCATTTCGGGATAAACTGCAGGTCCAAGTTCAGCTTGTTTCTGAAGCTTGCTGCGAGATGCTCCCCTGTTACCGCAGTAAGCGCCAGAGGATCGTTTGTGTAAATAGGACCCGCATCTTGACGAAAAGCTTCCCCGAAGTGAAGGGCAGATCCATGTCAAAACATGTGATCATTGCCAAATGGTTTTGATACAACTCTCTTCCTACTATACTAACCTGGTAGAGTTCGATGATGACATCCAGATCCCATCGGGTGAGCACTGTCTCCTCTGATGGCGAAATAGAAGATCTGCTTCGAACAGATTAAATTGCATGCTCGATGTTTCAGATGTTGCTCGTCAGAGATCGTGCGCATACGCGCATGGTGCTTTCAATATGTGCACGGACGTTAAGCGGATCAGCTCCGCTTGACGACCGTAAGAGTCTCTACAATACAGTAGTTAGTTAGTTAACTAACTTTAGCAGGCATTCAGGCCAGCATGACTGCGTACCCGGCTGTTGTCCCGGCCGCTAGATCCCGCAATGATTCGGATCCCCTCTGAGACAGAACATCCCGGCTCATAATACGTGTACATGAGGACCAACAGAGCCGTCCATCCAGAATCTGCTATCTAGGAGCGGGGTATTACGATATCCAATCGATAACGTACCTAATGCATGATATTGTGCTCTTAATTGGTGGCCTGACTCCTTGTGCAACAGAGCGACGTTTGATGGCTCTGCCCGGACCTGGTGGTGGTATTTTATGATATTCCCCTTAGCGCCAACCCCTCAATCTGACCTTTCCTCTACTTTACATACCTTACCCTTTTGATATCTGGAGTCGACTATTATTCAGTTATTGGAATCGTTTGGATGATATTTGAATTAGCAGCTATCCTGGCGAACTTGTAATATGGCTCCCCACATCCTCGCTGAAATATCTCGCTCTGATCTGGCTGGTCTTCCAACCCCTAATGCCACAATCTCCAGAGTTTAGCACCTTGCTTCCTACAACTAGCTTAGGAAGCCCGTGCCTACCATATTGGTTCCTGGTGAGGTGGCTCGTCATAGCAGCTCAGTAAACACTTTGGCTAACCTCCTTCAAAGGTGTTCTCCCTCTTTGGTCTCCCCCATCAGTGCCTACAAAACTCATACCTGATTCCGGGATTGTGTACATAGATCAAAACGTAGCGCGCAACCCGGGCTTCCCTCTTGAGCCCTTGTTCCGTGATTTGTACAGTATAAGCAAATGCTTCACAAATTGTATAGAATTAAGTTCGTTTTCACCAGTTGCTCTGTGCTCTGTAATCCGATTTGAGATGCCTACTGTGTATGTGTCTACTCCCATACCTTCAAGCAAGTATGGAGTACAGTTGGCTGTGATGGTCATCGCTAGACAGACCTTCTTCATAAGAATGCTCCACCCAAGAGAACACTCTTTTGATTGGCTCGTAACTAGTCTAAGAGCTGAGAGCTGAGAAGATAAGAAGATGAGAAAATAAGATACACGGCAATGGCCAAACTGCGGCCCCGTTAGACCTGACCAACAGAACCGACTACACAGAATCCATAGCCCACGTCTTCCATGTTTGCCAGGAACTTCCGCTACTCGATAATATCTCGAAAGCGAATCGGCACGGCTGAAGGTCTCCATACCCCGATATCAGCTACGCAGACCGCAGGCGATTATGGAACAGACCAAGCTTCCGAGCAGAACTCTCGAGGTAATCTACACGTTTCCTATTCGTCCCGGATACCGCAGAGCGCTGCCGATGCTTAGGGGCTGGCCGGAGGATAGCGCGATCAAAGTCGATAACTATGACACGGCGGCGCTCGACGTTCTAGAGCAGGTTAGTATCGCGCTCGTCGCCGTGGTCGACATCCTCGGCCCGGACATCCTGCCTTGAGCGCTATAACTGCACCTCCAGATCTGATACGTCCGTGCCTGCGTCCGCCACCCTCTCGCCGCCCCATAATATTAGCATTATGTGAACCGCCCTCTTCCCGCCCGGTAGGACGTAAGTTAGCCCCTAACTATCTAGGTGCACTAGGCCCAGGTGCACAGGCACTACCCAGCCCTGGAGCGTATCCAACCGCTTATAGACTTCACCCTCGTACCGCAGGCGCTCGAGACCATCTAATAATATCCCCTTGCCGACGAACATATAGCCGTATAGTAGAAGTTCCAGCCTAAATAGCACGCCGATCGCTCCCTTCTTACCCCACCCGTCTAATGCAAAGCAATCTTTGGTACGGGTTTTCGCGCAGCCGCTCACCGACCAGGCTCGTGAACATGTCGGCAGTGACAGGGTGCCGCATGCCGCCTCCGCCCGTGACACGATGCGAGCGCACATTGGGGCAGCCGTTATCGAGGTCCCAGCCCTTCTTAAGACCTAACAGGCATGCCTGCGAGCAGTATTGCTTGGTGGGCGCTGAATCGCGTGTCTCGACATCTTCTTCGGAGCTGCTATACGACGGACCACCCTTCCGCTTGCCCACCGGCGTTGTCCACGGCGGAGGCAAGCCACCTTCTGGCCCGTCTTCTTCGTCGCTCTCGTCATTCCGGGAAGGCAACTCCGGGGTCCTACATGATGACTTCGACCGTAAAGAGACTACCCGGCCAGTTGGGGCTGCCTTGGATGCAAAATCTTAATCTGCTCCTCGCAGCGGTGACGGTGACGCCGCCAGCGACGACTCCGTGTCCTCTGCCGAGAAGAAATGCGTGGTATCTTCACATGGTTCTGCCCATTACTTCAGAGCCGCGTTCGCGCTCTCTAGAGCTGCTTCGAGCAAAGCTCCTTGAAGCGCATCGGATTGGAGACTTAACAAGAGAAAGCTGGTTAGCTGGGCTACTGCTGTGCAGATCGTTTTCTCGGCGCAGGGCACCCAAACCGTCTTAAGTGAACGCTCTTCTGATTGGTTCGTATCTGATGCTGCTGCCTGCTGAGAACTAACCAGCCCAGTAAGTTAAAGTTACAATGTCGAACGCCGCAGGTCGGCTGCGAGGCTGCACCACCAAATCTGCCTTGCAGGCTGCTTACGCGACCGTCTGCTTGATAGCTATATCACGCCCGGGCAATATATGCTTCAGCCGGGAACTCTTCACTTCTAAACGACGTTGCGACAAGCAAGCGGCGAAGATGAGTTTCGGTTTCAGTATCGGCGACTTTGTCGCGATTATTCAGCTTGCTAGAAAAGTCCGCAAGGACTTTGCAGGTGCTCCAGAACAGTTTGAGCATATTTCTCTGGAGTAGTTATGTCGCTATTGGTGAGTTGCGGGGTAATGCTGACAACGACTGCACAGAGTCCGAAGCCTGACGATCATCCTTCAAGACATCGAGACGTCTATCTACGGCCACGACATTTCCGACGCCCAGAAGCAGGAGCTGAGCACGATTACCGACAGCTGTCAACAGGTCTTGAACGATATCCAAAGTACCCTGGACAAGTACTGCGACTTGGGAACAAAGAGGGACAACATTGGGAAAACGGCAAAGAGGGCTTGGAAGCGACTGACATGGGAACCTATCGAGATCCGGGACCTTCGAAGTCGAATCACGTCCAACGTTACGCTGCTAAGCTCTTTTATAGGAAGCTTGACGAGGGACAACGTCGTCAAACTGGTAAAGCAACAAGACCAGCAGGGTCATCAAGACATCCTCGAATGGCTCACCCCTGTCGACTATGCCGCTCAGCAGTCGGATCTTATTAGACGACGTCAGATAAGGACCGGCCAGTGGCTGCTCGAATCGAATAAATACCAGCAGTGGATCGCGACGACAAAACAGAAGCTCTTCTGTCCCGGTATTCCTGGCGCGGGTAAAACGATCTTGACATCAATCGTCGTGAACGATCTGTGCGACAGGTTCCCCGCCGATGGCTCAGTGGCAATATGCTACATCTACTGCTACTCCAGCCAGAAGGAGAAGCAAAAGCTAGAAGACTTAATGGCAAGCCTTCTTAAGCAGCTTGCGCAGGGCCAGTCTCCATTGCCCCGGAGCGTGACAGACCTCTACGAAAGACACAGGGAAAGGCGGACCCGACCATCCATCGAAGAGATTTGCAGAACTGTTCGTACCGTGGTCTCGTTATACCCGCGGGTTTTTGTGGTTGTCGATGCTCTCGATGAATGCCAGATATCCGATGGCTGCCGATCAAAGTTCATATCCGAGCTCCTAGAACTCCATAGCGCACTCGGGGCAAACGTTCTTGCCACTTCACGTTTACTACCAGAAATCAGAGCGAGTTTCGACAATGCGATACTATTAGAGATCCGGGCGAGTGCCGATGATATCGGCAGGTATCTCGACGGTAGCCTAGTCCATCTTCCCGGAATCGTCTCTCGTGACGCTGCTCTCCAAGCTGAAATCAAGCAAGAGATCTTGAAATGTGTAGATGGAATGTTAGTAGACTCTCCTACTCGGCTCGAACAAAGCTAACCTCTAGTAGGTTCCTACTTGCAGAACTACACCTCAAATCCCTGCATGGCAAGCGTTCAGTCAAGGCAGTCCGTACCGCCTTGGGCAAACTTGTAAAGGGATCAGGTGCTTACGACACTGCGTATAACGATGCGATGAATCGGATTAATAGCCAGTTTGCGGACCAGAAAGAGCTTGCCCTACAAGCTCTCTCGTGGATCACCTGTGCGAAACGACCGCTTACGACGGCAGAACTCCGTCACGCTCTTGGCGTAGAGTTGGACCATCCAGACCTCGACGAGGATAATCTTCCAGACCTTCAGGACATCGTTTCAACCTGCTGTGGGCTAGTTACTATCGACGAAAAGAGCGACATTATACGATTAGTTCATTACACGACACAAGAATACTTCGTGCGACATCAGTCTACCTGGTTTCCAGAAGCCGAGACTGAGATTACGAGGGGCTGCGTCACGTACCTCTCCTTCGATGCCTTGAAAAACGGCATGTGCATGCACGATTCGGCATTCAAGGGACTGCATCCGTTGTACGACTATGCAAGCCGTTACTGGGCAACACACGCCAAACAAGCACTTACGCATGACAGCACGTCAGATCAGATCATGCGACTCTTACTCAACAAGCGAGCACTTGTGGGAACCTATCGAGGTTTGCAGAGTGGCACATTTAGGGGTCAAGCCCCAAAGACAATGACCGCGCCCCATGTAGCCGCTCACTTTGGTTTGAAGAGCCTCATGACACAATTGGAGACTGCCGGCATAGGTCTCGATACTACGGATGATAATGGAGAAACGCCTCTGCTCTGGGCCGCTAGGAATCAACAAGCGGACACGGTAAAGTGGCTAGCCGAAAAAGGAGCCAACACTAACGCATTCGACTTCGAGAGGAAAACAGCTCTGCATTACGCCGCCGAAAACAGATGGATTACTGCACTACAGACTCTCCTCGGCCGGGGAGCTGTGCTTACCCAAGACATTAAAAATCTGACCCCACTTCACTATGCAGTACTCTCGGAGTGGAAGGACGGAGTTATAGCATTACTAGATGCTGGAATCTCTGTTGACCTTCCGATTAGAAGAATGCATTTTGTGCCGGCATATGACGATGATGGTCGCAGGGTTTTTGAGCTTCTGGGTGGGCAGCAACCCCTTGTTTCGCACCTCTCGGGTGGATCGCCACCAGGACTCACTCCTTTGCACCTTGCAGCGCTCATTGGGCATTTTGAAATGGTTCGGCTCCTATTACAGCATGGAGCAGATCCTACGAGAAGATCCGACCAGGGTGAGACCCCTTTACACCTTTCTGTGCGTGCACGAATCTCCGACGAGCAGATTGGGGATATTTGGGCTGAAGGGAGCAGAAGGATCGAGGCCATTGTCGACAACATCGGCACATCAGAAGAAGACGAATATGACAATGCATATTGGTGTATCCACAAGTGTAGACTTGCTATCCTTTCCGAGCTCCTTGCTAGTCCAGCGATTCAGGTTGATGCTCAGGATACGAATGGGTCCTCATGTCTGCACGCAGTCAAGTATGGCCGTGGTGTAGCCTCCCAAGAGATTGTCAATATGCTATTGAAGAACGGAGGTGCGAGAACGGACTTACGAGACCGAGAGGGAAGGGTGCCGCTGCACTTTGCTTGCCAGAAAGGCGAAGCAGGCTCGGTGAACGCATTGCTCGATCATGGGGCGTGCGCAAAGATGCAGGATAGCCGTGGCTGCAATGCATTGCACTATGCCTCAGGGTCAGGCAATGTTGAGACTATGGTCGCAGTATTCAACAATGCGCGGGATGAAGGCGACAATACTGTTGCTGTGCAAGATGCAGAAGGTCGCAATGTGCTGCATCACCTACTCTCTAAGCACCGAAACATGGAAGCTCTAGAGTACCTGCTTACGCTAGGCGCAGATGTCAATGCTCTCGACAATAAGGGCAACTCTCCATTGGCTACGTTTCTTGGCTCAAGGTTTCTTCCACGGACAGCTACAGACTTCGTCCAACTGTTACTTGATTGGGGAGCAAATTTATTGGCTCCAAATCCTATAACTGGTATGGGCCTTCACCATATCTTTGCTGCATCTTCGAAGCTGAACTTGGAGGTGCTACGGCTACTTGCTAGCAAGGGACTGGGCCTCCTGGATGCTGATAACGAGAGGCGGACAATGCTTCACCATTGTGCTCGTTCTGGGTATTTGACACGGGAAGCTCTTGGATTTCTGCTCCTTGATGTAGGGTTGACTTTGGATGCCGTTGACGCGGAGGGAAAGACGCCGTTGATGTATGCAACGGAAATGAAGAGGAAAGACAGGCACCCATACACTTGGATGGGAAAACGATGGTCGCAAACCGAAGAAATGCTACTGGAATGTGTGCCAATCTTTCTCTAGTTTGACGATGGAAAGCTTGAGGTGTCGTCAGAAGGGGTTGACGTTGAACAACTAAATTGGCAAGTCCCATGGCAAAGTCTGTTGAAAAAGCCTACCAGCAAGCTGCACATTCTGTCCGTCAATTAACATCGTTTTCACATTACTGAACTGTTGTTTGTACTACTAATTACGGTACAAAGGAAGGCAAATGAGGTCAGGTTGTGTTATATGTATTCAGGAGAGTCTAAGTCTATGCTCCACCATATTAACTAGTGTTATTTAAGGTGGGATTTAGTGCCCTTACGTATAGCCCCTATATCCACGTACGGACTATAGTACACACGTTATAAAGACTAGCTCTAACTATTAATATGCCCTCTCGACGTAATAAACTTATAGTAAAAAAATAACTCTATATATAAGATATATCTACTCCGAATCGAAAAACACTATCTTCGATATTGCTGGTATTATAATCCCGAAACGTCCTTGGCGGTGTGTTCAGCCGAGTCAATTTTGTCACTGACCTGACAGCCTTACTCCGACTGAAAATCAACAAAGTGACTATCGGAATACCATGGTTGCAGCTGGCAATCGGTCCGGAAGTCGTCAACTCGGACCGGTGGACCAGGCCGGCAGTCCGACTGGACTGCCTTCAAATAGCAGCACCTTCCGATTATCTGGCAGCTGGCCAACCTCTTTCCGTCTCTTCGTTAAGCAGCCCTATAGCAATGGAAATCTATACTTATTCTGTATCGGGGTATCTTTTCATTTGTGTGCCCGGAGACGGGACTCGCATGCCACCCCCGTCGAGGCCCGAGAGTGAGAAGTCGAAGTCTGTCAAAAATTGCAAATAACCCGGCGCCGAGTTTGAAGCACCCAAGAGACGAACCTCCTCGACCAACCTACGCACTTCTATCCAGCGAAAGCGCTACAGATATGAAGCCACGCACGCACGACAAAGAGATTGCAATTGCTGCCCATCAATCTTCCTGGGAAGTCCACTGAAAGCCTTTTCGAATCCAGTTGGACAAGACTAATTAGTTCAATAGTCGCTAGGGAACTAACCTCTTTATAGGTGATAACAACTTGGTCATACTTATTCAAAGCTATTCGAGCTCCAACACTCGAGTTTTGATACGGTCCTAATATCGGAATCGAGATGGTGAATTTTTTTTAACCTTCCCTAGCTGCATTTTAGGTGGACGATGAGTTGTTTGTAGTCTTTGAGTTTACCCACGCCTATATCGCTTTTGGGATTCGCTGGTAATCCTCTTTTTGATAAGCAACGAGTCGTATTCACTATAGGATAAATGAGCATTTGTCTAACAATGCAACGCTACCAAGGCTAGTGGTAGCTAGATACTTAACGGACTTACTGTGTACATGTGCGGCCTAAACTGGATTAGAGCATGGCCGCCTAACATGTTCCCATATCCTTGTCCAGCATAACGCACTCGTTGCACTCTATAGGCCACGCTCGTGATTATGACGAATATAGCTAACCTAATTTCCTAGCCTCTAGGAGGCCAAGCTGCCAAGCCCGTTGGGGCCGGGGACGAGATGATATAAGAGCCCTGGCCCCTGTTGCAACAGGGTTGGTACAAGGACATATCGAAGGTAGAAGAAAGATCGGCATATATAACGTTAACTCTAATATAAGGCGCAGGTTAATACGTTTCGCTAATGAAGAAAAAGTATAACTAGTGTAAGGCAATTATTGGAGGTGAGGCATCCTATTATCTTAGAGTCTACACCCCGATGGTAATTTTTAGCAACACGCGTCGTCTCGTAAAGGCAACTAAACGCTTACGAAATTCTTGTTGTTTTCAAACACAATGAATCATTCATGCAGGCTGTCTTCGGTTCATCTATGACCTTGACCGAGCGTGCGTACAGAATGAGCCCCATGGAAGCATCTTGTATCGGATAGGACTGCCGTCGTTTTGAATCAAAATGTAGCATCATGTAATTGATTACACGGCCACGTCGGGACTCCAATTATTTAAGCCTCGCCGCTGCTGCGAACCCCAGAATGTTGCCAAGAACCAAGCAACAGTTACCTCAACGTTCCAACATACATCATGGGAGAGCAAGAAGGCTATCTGGAATACAAGCGTTCAAGCACTGCCGCCATGCCTGGTAGCGAGGCCGTCGCCAAAGACACCCTCGACATCGTGAAAAAACAAGGCACCGGCGCGGGAGAGACTCGGCCGAAAGGTGGGCACGATCACCCAGCTGCCCCTGAGCCCGGCGTGCATAAACCACCGGTCAGGGTACTCAAAGTTGGTCATGACTTGCACTACGGCATTCCTGCAGACATTGCTGACTACGATGGAGTATATATTCGCATGACTGCCGAGTTCCTTGGCCTGGAGTGGGCAACCTGAGATCAGCATAATCGGGTGGGTGGTTTTGTAAGTGAAAGATACTGTTTGCGTTGCGTTTCGGATCAACACCAGCGAGCTGAAGTGAGGTTTAACCCGCTTGCCAAAGGGAACACATCATGTTGACTGTGCCTTTGCAGTGCTCGTGTTGATTGGTAGGTATGAATAGGCGCTTGGTATGTACTGACTTGTGTCGGTCGTTATAAAACATTGAAACCGGCATGACACTTGACCCGAACAAATGTGTCTTTTAATGTATCACCCAAGGTGTCATGACCGAGATTTGCATGGATACCCCATGATATCGACTATTTTCGCCCCTGGCCCTCTACCAGTATTCGACATAACATCCTAGTTGCCCAACCGGGCTATAGAATTATATACTGTGTTTCGCCTGGACACTGGAAGATACCGCGACAGACAGGTCTGGCGACAGAAGAACAGACCGGCCCCATAGTGCAGAGAGAAGAGTGCCGTGCGCAACACAGGTCCTGAAAGCACATTCTAGCATAACAGTCTGACACGCCTCCCGACGTCTTCGCGAGCGGTTATACGTACTGAAGTAGATGCTCGGTAAGGTCTACTACCAGTTAAATATACAAAATACATGATTCACAATGCTGGATGAGTCTGCTAAAACAACGCACCAGGGAATATACAAAAGCAGCCGTGTACCGCCCCCACCGTCTAGCAATGTCGTAAGCTCCTGAAACAAGAGGTATGACCTGCTTACTCCTCGACGGGTTTGTTGTGTCTCGAGTACATCTTGTACTCCAGGTTGCTGCTGAAATCCAGTTTTCCCTCCTCCACTTGCTTTCGCGTAGTGGTTAGCATGGGTTCAGGCAGACCCATGGATCGGAGAAAGAGGAGAGCTGCGAATCATGTTAGCCATTGTTTACTGATGACAGTCCAAACATGGTTACTCACTGTTGGTCCATTCCCTCGCTTGGCGCTTCTTGTCCCACTTGAGCTCCTCTGCCATGAGGTCGATGACTTTGGGCAAAGCTTCAAGCGCGGCCTGGGCATTCAAAAATGACAATCGCGTGCGTCGCGCGAGGACGTCAACAGCAGTCTGTGCATACTCGTGGCGGACAGCATAGCGGACCTCGCCATCCACGAAAGGGTAGAGAGGGGCGATGCGCTCGCCTCTTGCCGGGAAGCGCTGTTCGGTAGGTTTACATAAAGAGGCGACTGTCCATGCTCGGTCACCGTAGCTTTCTGTTAGGTGCTTGGCAACCTCTGTCTCGACACCAAAGTGCTGAATGAGGTTGATGAAGAGCGTCTTGCTAAAACCATGGGCACCGATCAGACGGACATTGTGCGTCTGGCAAGTCCCGTTGAGGATAGAACCATCGTCAATGGCCTCGGAGCCACTGACGCGAGGTGCATTGGGAAATGGCTTGGGGGCCAGCTTGAAAACCTTGATGGCCTCGTCGACACACTCCTCGGCCATTTGCCGATAGGTCGTCCATTTCCCACCGGCGCAAGTAATCAGGCCTGACTCGGAGAGGTCTATCAAGTGATTGCGGACAAGAGACTGGGTGTTTTTCGCCTTGGGGTCACGGACAAGCGGTCGAATGCCCGACCACGCAGCCAGGACGTCACCTCGACGGACCTTGATATCCGGGGAGAGATAGTGGCTGATCTCATCGAGAATCCACTGGATGGACTTCTCCTCGGGTAGTGGGTTTTGTGAGATCTCGGAAGGCTCATCGGTAGTACCGGCAATCGTGTTGCCCTGCCAGGGAAGGAAGAATATGACTCGACCGTCAGACGTCTGCGGGTCGATCAGACCCATCTTGCCCGGGCTGTAGTAGCCAGGGAGAATGACGTGTACTCCCGACGCAGGGGCGACGATATCCTCACACTCTTGGTCATCCATTTTGCGAATAGCATCGGTAAAAGGACCTGTGCAGTTGATGATGCATTTGGCTTTGACGGCCACGTCGCTGGTGCTGCCACCATTGCGTTCGGGGATTTTGTCTCTTATGGTGGCACCACACAGCTTGCCATTGGCATCCTTGGTGAGGCCTGTGACCTCGGCATAGTTCAGCACCGTGGCTCCGTAGATGGCAGCCGTCATGGCAATGGAGACGTTCATGCGCGAGTCGTTATGAGCACCATCGTAGTAGACCAAAGCGCCAATCAGATCAGTCCGCTTCAGCATGGGGAAGGCATCAATGGCCTTGCTCTTGGTCAGGAAGTACGAGCTCTCAATGCCCTCGCTGCCGGCGAGGAAGTCGTAGAACTTGGTACCAGCCCAATAGTACGGGGCCTTCCACCATTTGTCCAAGGGTAGCATGATTGGGAGCCAGCTGCTGAGATGAGGGGCGGTCTGGAGGAAGTATTTGCGCTCTTTGAGGGCCTCTCGCACCAGCTGGTACTGATTGTAGTCGAGATTCCAGACAGCCTTCTCCAGATACCTCACACCACCGTGCACGAGCTTTGTGCTCTTGCTGCTGGTGCCACTGCTGAAATCCTCGCGCTCTACCATGGCGACCTTGAGTCCTCTCGTCGCGGCATCGAGGGCCACACCGGCGCCGGTTGCGCCGCCTCCAATGACTAGTATATCGTATTCCTCGCCATCAGGGGCGGCGCTCTGTCCCAGGTCGGCGAGTTGTGCCTCGCGCGACTTCACCTTGGGGAACCGCGGCATCTTGAAGGTGCCATCGGCGCCGTAGATGGGCGGAGGCACGGCGGCGTTCTCGTAGCCGGGAATGTTTCGCGGGCGGTAGGAGTAATAGAGGAGGGTACCAGCACCAACAGTCGCAGCTGTGGTGGGCAGCGCATAGCGGCGGACCAAGCCGGAGGCTCGTTGGAACCTCGACATGGCAGTCTTGAACTCTGGTATTGATGGTGATGCTAATGTTGATGTCGATGTCGCAGGTCTCGGGAGGTTTGGTGAGGAGGCGTTGGAAGTACGGAGGGGGAGAGAGGGTGGACTTTTCGACGAGGCACCTGTGTGTCAGCCCGACGAAGAAAACCGGGCCGAGGATAGGTTTGTTTGAGGGTCAAGAGGCTGATGAGTGTTAGCTCGAGGAAGACGGATTGGCTTCAGTCCGTCTGTAGTTAAAAAAAATAGGTTGCCGTACTTTTGTGCAGTCCCTGCTGCCAG
The DNA here is from genome assembly GCA_022414665.1 of Arthrinium puccinioides. Classification (NCBI taxonomy): domain Eukaryota; kingdom Fungi; phylum Ascomycota; class Sordariomycetes; order Amphisphaeriales; family Apiosporaceae; genus Arthrinium; species Arthrinium puccinioides. Next base: position 3,309,929 of record JAIUNF010000005.1, read on the forward strand.
CTGGGACGAACGTGGGCTATTGGGACAGGGGAATGACGTCGACGGGGGGCCTCAATTGAAGGGATCAGAAATGCTCAAGGGGCCCGCGCCTCTCTGGTGTCTTCCACTCTTGCCGTCGAACGAACGAGGACCAGAGTGCCAAGCTGTTGTTAGCGACGCAATAGCAGACATCATTGCGCAGACTGTATGCTATGGTGGGTAACTTATGGAGTTGAATGCCTCCCCAGTAAGGCCGGGCCTCCACGCGCAAAGGGCCAGTGTGGGGGGTCGAAGTCCTTGTTTGCGGAGGTACGGCAGCATTTGGAATCCATCAATCGGACAAGCCCAGTTTTTGCGTACCACATGGTGTGCCACAGGCCTTGTGAGTGGCCCGTTCGCTAAGGCGGCTGGTTATCCGCCGAACCGCCGCGTCCGGGGGCTTGGAAGGAGTGGGGGCTCCATCCCATTTCCATTTCCATCTCCATCTTTAATTTCATTCCTGGTCACGATGCCAGCAAACACTCGCAAACCCTCACATCAGCTCACTTTTATGCATACTACGACCGAGTCCTCCGGGGTAGTTACGCCGGGTTGTCTTTGCATCCGCTTCCTCGTTCGGCCCATGAGCATTCGGTCCGGTCTGTCCCAATGGCATGGGGCCCCGTATTCTGACTTGGGCCTGCGATCGCCGATACGGATACCTACCCTACGGTCCCTACCTTCGTCTACTGTGTGTTCACCCCTCGGTTACATGGCCTGGATTGTATCCCTCCATTGACTCAAGATGCTGATGCTGCCATTAATGGCCTCCGTTGCTCGGAACCCCGACTATCTTATTACAGAGATCAGACTGGGCAAGTCACAAACAGACAGACCCTCGACCAGCAAACGCTGTGTAACCCCGACCTTGACCGCAACTCTCTCCTCGCTCGCCGACGCATACCGAGAATAGTTCGTCGACAAATGTCCTGGTCTCGCTTGTCATCCGGCCCCCCACCGTGGTAGATTGAAGCCCCAGACCCGAGTGTATCTCCTGGCTGTTGGGCGTCATTAGTATCATCTCGATGGCCGAAACTGATGGCATCTTCTTGTGAGAATTCACCGTCACCATCGCCGCCGCCTGGTCACGACCTGATCCAGCGTGTTCCTGTTGCACATTGACCGTGATCTCCTGAGACACCATGATACCACCGAGACTGGCTCGCCGTGGGCACTCGACTCTCTGATCTGGTCTACTATAAAGGCTGTTCTCACCCACCAACGATGGCCCCTTCCATGGCTTCAGCGTCGAGCTTGAATGGGTAGAACTTGTACTCGAATGGCTTCCCGTGGGAACGGGAATTTGGTTTCCGTCCGAGTCGACGGGGTAACCACACATGTGCCCGTTTGACCGTCCGAGTAGTGCTCGGAGCGAGCTCCGTCGGTTGTTTGAGTAGAGCGCCGCCGGCATTTGGAGAGCGGCGGCATTCACAATTGGGGCCATCTCGCGGTGGACCAACCGAGCAAAGTTGACATCCTGCGGTGATTCTTTGGCTACCAACTGGTGAACCTTGAAAAAGCTGAGAGGGACGAATTCGCACCTCGGGCTTCGCACGTTGGCATGGATCGGAATGACCATCTGCAGCGTAACCATCGTGCACGAGTTCGCCGCCGTGGACTCGACCATGGCTTTGCACGGCACTTGCACAACCTTGGCTGTGAGGACAGCGTCCTCGAATACTGGATCGTCCACCATGACTCTCAACCCATTCAGTGCGTCGAGGAACTGAGAGGCAAAGAGGACTTCACTTGGCGGCTGCGTCTTCAGGCTGGTAAGCTTGCTGTATAGAGCCACCACGCTCAGTCGGTCGAGTTGGTGAAGAAAATCCATCTGCCATGGTTCGAGATGATCCACGGGGATCTGCATCGATGGCAACATGTTACGAGCGTCCCGCCTCACCAACACATCGAATCGTCCTCCGACACGAGCCTTAATGGCAAAGAGCCCAAGGTGAACTCCATTTTCCAGCATCGACTTTCCCGCCGCATAGGTCGCCATATCCCTGAGCTTGCCATCCAGATTTCGGGTCTTGATCTGCATGCTCGATCCAATAATGTTGCAGACTTGGTTGACCTCGGCAAATCTGAAGCCGGCGGCTTCTAGCTTCTCGACGTCGCGCGAGTGCTCGGCGCGTCGAACAAGAACCATCAAAGACCCACGCGAGTACTCTTGTCGGGATTTCCAGCTTTCTCCTTTCTCGGCGTCGCCTCTCGCCTTCTCCAAGTCAGGTGGGCTTGTGGGTTTACCTTTGTCGACCGGGCCATCGGTACCATCAGTATACTGAACTCCCGTCAAAGTGGCAGCTCCCGTTGGCAGTATCTCATCCCACAGGATGCCAACATTCGCAATAGGCTCCCTTGTCTTCTCTGCCAGGCTGGCGGCAGCAAGGCAAAACAGTTCGCGGAAGATCACGTCGTAATTTTCGACCGATTGGCCGCTGTCGTCGATCAGACGGATATTGACATCTCCCCCGTTTCTTGGATAGTGTGCTAGGTGTTTTTTCATTCCGCCGATCATGCTACTGATGCCTGACCAGTTCCGAGACGCTCGAAACATCCAATGAAACTGCGGATGCGCGACGCTGAAGACATCGTCGTGAGTCTTCTCGAAGTAGGTGTCGGTGATTTTCTCGCAAGGTAGGAGACCATCGGGAGTGACAAGAATGCGCCCATTTCGATCGAATATTGCCGTTGTCAGTACAATCTGCTGTGCGTTTGTTGCACAGCGTCTCATGACACAGGTAGACCATATGGCAGTGGTCGCCATGATAAGCGAAGCGCCGACGGACAAGCAGATGACGACAATAACATAAGTGTCGCGAGAAACATGATTCGATTTTGTGCTCAGGCGGATGAGACGATACTGGGTGCCGATCGAGGCGCACCAGTGCATACCCGAGACCGCGCCCGCCAGGACAATGGCGCAGAGGCCCCTTTTCCACCATGTCCCTGTCCATGATGCTCGAAGGTAGAAGAAGAGCGTGAGGGCGGCGATGCTCGCGGCGATGGCAATGACAACACTGAAAACGACGTTGTATGTACTGTACACACAGATGTAGTTCGAGATGGAGGCGTTTCCGAGGTAATGCATACCACATATCGCTGCTCCAGCCAAGGTGCCTCCTACTGCGATGCGCCACCAGGACACCACACTTGTGCCAACGGCGACGAAAGCAGCAAGCAGTACGAATATCGGCACGAAGAAGGACAGTGACGTGTATTGGGCGTTGTACACGATCTGCAGCTCCGTCTCGCCAACGGATATGTCTATGGCCCTGTTGCCAACGAAGTGCCTTTCGCTGCGGTCAGTCGGACTTCCTGCAAAAGGTACCAGTGGTATGGGTAGGTAGGGAAGTGTGCTCACATGGACCAGATGGCGATACCACCCATTGTGATGGAGCTGCCGACAAGAAGGACATGATTTAAGATGCCATTGGCCGAAGTTCGCCTGTTCATCAACTCGAGCGTGGCGGCTGCGCCGATGAGACTGACGACGTAACTCAGAGCAACGAACCCCCCATTCATGGTGCGAGGGACCAGACGTCCCTGCCACTCTAGCAGTACATCGCTGGGATCCGACATGTTGACTGTGGCATGGAGGCAGCTCGAGGGTTTGCGGAGGGTTTGCGAGACGGACGGTTCACAGTGGCGCGGCCCGTGGAGCGTGCTTCCAAGGCGGCCTTCCAAAGCGAATACTATGTAGGAAGACCTGGGACCATGGCTTGAAGTTGCCTAGCTGTTGTCACCAAAAGACAAGCGCGTGCGGACTGCACGCCTACTCGCCGGCCCACGAAGTTTCTATTCATGTTACCTATCTCTGGACGCCATGACGCTGTTCTAGATTAGCCTGGCATCTTTCCATGGCGTTGTGTTTAGTCCCCTTCAGAGTGGTATGGACTCGGTGTCGAAGTCTAGCCCGGCGCGAGCGTTTGGGGCGACATGTAGAACTACGACCAGTATTATCGACGAGTATTATCGACTGACACGCCAAGCGCTTCGGGGACTTGAAAAGTGATCGCCGAGTCTATATCAATAACTCGATCTGGGGCGCCAGGCCAGGCAAGACCCAAGGCCTACTGGTTCTCTGTCACCGTGACTATCCTTTTTTCCTTTTTTGGCGAGCAGCTGAACTATTTCTCGATCGCTTGGCTGGATCAAGCCGACGCAGTCACGCATCTAAGGGTTGGGACACGGCGAGAGATGTGGCGCACCGCCAACGTTGACAAGTAGAGTTCAGCCCGCCCAGCTTCACCAAGGGGGGCTGCTGAGACAACTCCTCCGTGGAAAATAGAAGGAGAAAAGGCCCAGAAAGACGCCGCCAACCTGACCTAGCACGCGACTAGGCGATTCCCTAGTTTGACTATAACTTGTGTGGCTCTGCAGCACCACCACCGCACAGAAATACAAATAGAAGAAACTAGCACGCCCGTGGCGCACCCTACATGATGCAAGTAGTACGGAGTACGTTGCGCTGTAACCTAACTTGTCTGCACAGGTAACGGTGGTCCGGTTCATGAGCGGGTCGATCACCGCAGAGGATTTGCATGGGGGGGCAAGGGGGGGACGGCGGGACGCAACCTACCCACCCGTGGGTCCCCCCTCTGCGAACGAACCCAGAGTTCTTCGTCCCGACCCCGATGACGACGGGTTCCGAGCACAGCAGCAAGCAACAGCCTACAACCCCTCCGCTTCTCGCATTGACTGGTTTGGGAGTCTGGTGGTTGCGTGCTAGCAGAACCAGCAATGGCGGGCGGGTGAGCGGGCGCATCGTTCCGGCAATTGGCTCTGCCTCGCAAAACCGAACAAGCCCCCTCTCGCCGCCCCCCATGCCGCCGCTGCCGTCTCCCTTTTCCAGGGTCGCCCACCAACCGACAGCATGTGTGCTGGACGAGATTCTTTAAATATATCGGTAGTGCCCTAGCTGCTCAACACCGAGACAAGTGTCTATGATTCCTCAGGAGGAACAAAAATGTCGGGTTTGACGCTAACTGCAGCGCCGGTACGCACACGTCGAGACATGATTGGTTTCTTTTTGTTGTTTTTCTTTGTTTGGGGGAGCGGGGGTTAACTAGCTAGTTAGTTCACTAGTTAGGTCCCCTGTGCCTGGGAATTTAGGTTGTCGGGTGATTGGTCCGGCCTTCTGCAGGCCCCTAACATAAAGTCACTAACGTTATCCCATGGCACTTATCACGTTACTTCTGATACTTCTAGCTGAACTCTCTGTAGATACTCAAATACTTGCCCCCATGCGGCGTCAAGCGCAGTTCTGACTACTCACGTGGAATTCCACACGTTGAAACCGCGTGTTCTTTCACTCGATTTATGTACATTGGCGTTGGAAACCCCCACCAAATTCCAACTACCGTATAACTACGGAGTAACTTACAAACCACTCAGGAAAGCGGGCTGCGTAAATACACAGTCTCTCGGGCGCCGGAGACGAGGGTCCGTCCGGTCGGTCTCAACTTTTGCCGCGGTCACGTTAGCTTGTGCTGGATCTTATCCCAAGGAGCGGTCACGTCCGGCTTGGGCAAATAGTACTTCGTAGCATCCACCATCACCTCCGTATCTGAGACCATGCCTCCCACCAATCCCGTGCAAGGCGAGTAGTGGGACGACCCCGGCATAATCCGTTGCGTGCTAGTCCGTCTTGACCGCAAAGAACGATCATAGAAGTTCACACCCCGTTGGTAGGTAGGTAGCCTCTGGTCAAGAACCCCGACGGCTTTACTCTAGCCGATATTACCGAAGTCGTTGTCTCGTCGAAGCCGCCCGTTTGCTTCGCACATGATACATCACGTCGACACAGCTTTTGGCCATCCGTGGTGGCCGTTAGAACTACAGTATATGCCGTATCTTGGTTGCTTTGGGGTTTGTGGGTGCAAAGTTTATTGTGGATAGCTGACGCATATTTGATGTCGTTACTCGACGTAAATTGTCGTGAAATCGCTGCCGCAAAAGAAGTATCCTTCCTAGTCACATCTCGCTGCAGCATATCAAGCTCCTCGGTGTACAAAAACTAAATGTGGATTTTACCGCTGGGCAATCCGAGACCAGGCCTCGTTGTTGTTTCCGCGCCATCGTCTTCGGCAGTCCAGTCCCAGCTCGAAGCTGTCAGCACCTCTCTAGCGAACTTATCCGCGCCCAGTGCATGCTCGTATCTAAGTCGTTGATCGCTGGCGAGAGACCTGGTGAACTGAAAGGGCGGCGGAGTAGCGCTATCCCGTCTCTCATCCGCTTCGGGCGAAAACCAAGCAATGACTTGCCTGTTGGTCTTCCACCCCGCCCGTGATAGTGGTACGGAATTCGACGACAGAAGAGTTTGGATAAAGTCGAGAATGGGAAGAACACGAGTCCTCAGTCCACAGTTGGTGTGGTGCTTATCAATCTGATAACTGGGACATTTTCTCAGCGTCCCCAGGAGCGTATCGACCGACAACAGTGAGGTGTCTTCAATGTTGTTCATCGAACTAGGGGAGAAATCCACAAGAAATAACAGTTTCTTGCTTGTCAAAAATTTGAAAATTTCGCCGAGCTGGTAAGAGTCGCACGCCGCGCTCGAATCGTAGCCCAACTTGCACCGCCGTCCAGTGCGAGACGTATATAAAGTTAGAAAATGACGGGGGACAGAGGCAATCGTGTTAAGGATGCACTCTCGACGGTACTGTAGCTCTTCTGTGGTCGTGGTTAAAACCAACGCTTGTCTGCGAGGTACGGAGCACGTCAACTCACCTTCGAGCCCTTCCTGCAGATACCACCACGTTGCTTTATCAACTTCATCTTGGCCATCTTCGGGGAAGGCAGTCCAGTTACGCGATCCGCACATGATGAGCTCTCGAGTTGCTACTTGGAATTTGACCGGCTGGTTCAGGAGCCACCTGTGCATGGAAGGTTAGCGGTTCATCGTGACGACTATATCAGGCGGAGGCAGGTTATCCCTCCGAGGTATAAATCGTATAGTGGAACTCAACGCCAGAGTCTTTGCTCTCGCAGTGCGAAAGGTCACTCACGATGCCAATATCTTTTGCCTCAAGATGTTCTCGGCGCTGTAGCTCATCCGCAAATCCTCACCCGCCGAGGGTTTGCGTTGCGTAACTGGCCATTTGAATTTGAGGCCTGCCGTCATAAATCTGGAGACTGGACCTGCGCAGTCGAACCGGTCCGCGAAGATGGCCAGTGTCGTCACAAAGTCCATGGTAGCTGGCACCGTCATCGCCTGCTGACCATGCAAGAGCCTCAGCAGATCGGCAAAGGCATCTTCCCGATGAGCATATCGGGTTGCCTCATCGTCGTCCACGATCTGGATCCAAGGGAGGTCCTTGACATCCGACGCAGAAGGCTTGGTGTTTTTGAGTGAGAGGGCGTTCAGAGCTGATGCCACAACCTTGGCTTCTTTGAAGCGGTCGTCGAAAAAAAAGCTTATCGAAATACACGGAGGCCTTCTTCAGCACGCCAATCTCGACACGGAACCCGACACGGAGTTTCGCTTTCGGCACTGGGACGGATGACTGGGATGCCAGGGATGCCAAGCGCCGTGCAGCCTGATGGGCCGACTTCAAGGTAGACTTTGAGTTTTCGAATGTCACGTCCAGTATCAAGTCCCCGTCCTTCGCAATGTCCACCACTTTCAACAAGGGAGGCTCACGCGATGCCTCTGACGAGGTTCTCTCGGCGGCAGCTGCTCCCCCTTCCATGTGGTCGATCTCCGGTGTGCGGTAGTCCTTTGAGAACACGGCTAAATGAGGCAGTCATCAGCAACGATATACCACGCTGTCTCCGAGAATTCCAGCTAGCACTGATCGCGACGGTTTGTGTGAGGTGTCCGAAGAGCTCCGGTTGTTTGCGATGGGTGTGGTGGTCATGGGAGTGGCGTTGGCCTCGAAGATCGGGCGACGTGTGGCAAGGCCAGTCAGGAAAAGACGTTTTGGCCAAGTACTCCGTACAGACAGTGGCACTAATTGTGGGGCCGTTTGCGCAGTACAGTAACTACATAGGGGTGGTATAACCAAGTACCACAGTGCTCACTGCTTACTACTCCGTACTCACGAAAAAGTCGATTAGACATGACCCTGTTTTTTATTCATCGATTCTGGCATGTGCTACTCAACGACACGAAAAGGGGGCATTTGCAAAAAAAGGTATTTATTTTGACGAGAGTCGAAGAACGAACCAAGCGTACTGTCATCCCGGTCGTTTATTCAGCGGCTATGGGATTAACAAACATATACAAATGTTGATTTTCTCCGCAGTCGCTGTCCGCCCACCCAAGGTAAAGAAACGTCAATAACGGTCCAACGCTAAAAATTGCTCTGAATCGATTCGCACATTTGAGAAGCCCGAGATTCAGACTCGCAAAGGCCCTGTTTGAGTAGTGGTCTCCGTCATCGGTGCCTCGTTTTCTACAGTACCCTCACTCGGCGCACTGGAGCTGGCAATGGATTTTGCCTTCTTCGCCTTCATAAAGGGCCAGTGTCCCTTCAATTCGTGGTATCTCATGACAAAGAAACCCAACATGACAAAAATCCAGTACACGTTGTACGAGATGACTGAACCGTAGGTTGCCGAATTAGTCCAGCCTAGAATCTGATTACCGTAACTTGTCAGCATTTGCTCCTTTGTGGGTGGGGGAAAAAAAACCGCGTCTTCACGCTTCTGCAGCTCCATTGCTTGTACGTACTGCATTGAAGATTCCCCAGCCGCCTCCGCCGCTGAACTCTGGACTGCAGCAGTTCACATGCCAAACGCTCTTGTCGATGTCATAGCTACCAGGACCGGTGCCCAGCTCAGCAGCATCTCCGCCGATGATGTTGTTCCATTGTTGTTGCTCGAGATACCAGACGGCTCGACTGAAGAGTCCAGCGGCTACGAGATATAGCAGACAACTCGAAGCAACCAAGAAGTATTGCAGCTTCGTAGTGGATCCCCCCTAGTAGTGATAAGTGTTGGGACTGGGTTGATCTATTGCAATTGGCTCAAGGGCAGGTGGGCTTACTTGTAGAGAATGTATCCTGCTAGTATCCCGGCGGCTAGTCCGACAACAACTGGCAGCGGAACGGCGGTCGCAGGCGCAGAAAAGGTTACCTGACGGACGGCCCAATGTCAGCAAAAGAGTGGCTTGGAAAGATTCGAGACGGAGGCAACATACTCCGGCAACAAACACTATAGCCTCAATACCCTCCCGCAAGACGGTAACAAAGGGCAGCATGAACATGGAGTACTTTTCGGCAAAACGCTTGAAGCGATGCTTGGAACCGGCGACACTGATGGGTGCTTCAACGGCTTTGGCGAGCTTCACGCGCCACTTCTCCTGCATCTTGCCTACGCGCAGAAGCGCGGCTCCGACTATGGTTATGATGACGACGGCGATCAGGGCAAATGCACCTTCGTAATTGTACTCGCTTGCCTGCCAGGCGTTCTGGCCGAGGGTGTAAAAGGCTCCGATCAGACCACCGGCCACTATGAGGCAGGTGAGAAGGCCCAAGCCGACACCGAGCCATACCTATGTCATGGTTGTCAGTCGGTGTTTGGAGCGAAGCCACTCAAGGTTCAAGTTTACCTGTCGGACGAGTTTCTTGTAAACCTTGACATCTCGCTGTGGTCCATCAAGGGTCTGCTTCAGAAAGGCCAGGAGGACAGAAACGATGATGACTGTTTCCAATGATTCGCGAAAGACGATGAGGAACACGGGCACGGCAAAGACGTCGGGCATTTTGATTCACTGCTGAGTCTGGATTTGGAAGCGGGTGAAGGCGAGGAGAGGGCAAGAAGGGAAAGCGAGACAAGCGAGTAATTATTACCAGACGATCTGATTGCCCTAGCTCGATCAGATAAAGACCAGAGGGTGGGGTGGGACGACACGAAAGTGTCGCTAGTCGAGCCCGTGGCCTGATTGGGCGTCTCCAACCAGCTGGTCTGATCTGGGCGGCGGTCTCGGCTAACTACTGCGGTTCACCGTACTGCTAAAGGTTGACTCCGGTTGTCGGGCATCACCACCTCCACAATGGGGTCGGAAACAGCCCATGTGTTAGTTCTTGCAGGGCCGGTTTCAACCAACATACTAAAGGCTGAAGCCATTGGCCGGCAGTTAGAGGCGGGCTGCGAAGTCGAAGTACGGGTCGAGGTGTTCCTGGAAAACATGGCACTTGCCGGGATCTATGATTTGAAACTTGACCCACGACGTACTTCGTAACTACACAGTAGTTAGTTACTTGGTAGTACGAAGTCAATGTCCCCCACAGGATGATGACAGTCAGCACTGCAGAAACAGGCAAAAACACAGCAGGGTTTTTTTTACAGGGTCCGACGGGGGTTTGGATCAGCCAATCCACTTTACCCATCCAAGCTTTTTTAAGCTTCGCATCGAGCTTGGCTTGCTAGTGTGGGTGGGGTCACGACGCAGGCTAATCGTACTAGGTAAAGCATATTCCGTAATGCAAGACAGATTCGAGTCCCCGGTATTCATCTCCTCCGTAGGTTTGTCTGGCAGTCACACAAACAGACCGTCGAACAGACTCTAGCAAATGGTTTGCGTGTGGCTCTGGAGACAAAAACTAGTAACGGCAGCGTCAGAGTTGCCTTGTCGGCTGTGTCACGACTCAGAGTCCCGGACGGTAGACCACTTTCGCAAGCCGTACGCCCGCGTACGGACGGACAGCCATGGATCGAGAAACGACGGTGGAGGAGTCAGTCCAGTCAGCTAACCACTTTTTGAGCGCTAGCAGGGAACAATGGCATGTCAACACTGCTGTGCCCTGCTAATCAGATTGATTGATAAGATAAAATTTGTCAAATCCCGGGACTGAGGGCTGAGAGTGGCCCATCATATGTAAACCAACACCGCCATCTCTGAGCTTGGCCCCAAACTTCCTACGCGCTATCCGACCATCGGTTCAGTCGAACCACGATAGTGGAATGATTCTCGGACACAGTCAAGTACGTCGAGTAGCCTAACCTAGATCCTTTTATCTCATCCCATAGCTACATGCTCATCGCCGGCCTGGCCTCTCCCGTATCAACTTCTTTTCCCATCAGAGAAAGGCCGCACCGACATGTTGACCCGATACTTACTCGTGGGCGCTGTCTGGCTGGCGCAGCACGGCATCTCCCATGCCGCCAAAGTCGTCTACGACTTCAATGTGACGTGGGTCACGTCTAACCCTGATAATGCCTTCGACAAGCCTACGATTGGCATCAACGGCCAATGGCCTGTCCCTCAGATCACCGCCAATGTTGGCGATAATGTCATTGTTCATGTGACTAACTCGCTTGGGAACGAGTCGACCTCGCTGCACTTCCACGGCTTGTTCATGGAAAACTCGACACACATGGACGGCCCTGCACAAGTCACCCAGTGTAACATCCCCCCAGGCTCTAGCTTCACTTACGATTTCAACATCACTCAGCCAGGCACGTACTGGTATCACTCACACACCCGTGGCCAGTACCCAGACGGACTCAGAGGACCGCTCATCATACATGACCCAGAATCTCCGTACGCCGGCAAATACGACGAAGAACGGGTCCTCACCGTGTCCGATTGGTACCACGACTTGATGACCGATCTCCTGCCCTCCTTTATCAGCAAAGGCAACCCAACTGGAGCCGAACCGGTCCCCAACAATGCACTGGTGAGTAATTAGCCTGCCTGAGCTTCTGCTGCTGCTTCACCTGAAAAAAGAAGAAAAAAGGATCTACTGACACTCAAGTCGCAGTTCAATGAGACTCAGGACCTCAAGGTCTCGATACAGCCTGGTAAAACGTACATGTTTCGCATGAGTACGTAACACTGCCAGTTCCTTTCTTCTTTCCATTCGGTGCCATGATTCATGTATATTCCTCGGGACTGTGACCCAATCTAATACCTGGCGTTTTTGCAGTCAACATTGGCGCCTTTGCCGGCATGTACGTGTGGTTTCAAAACCACACAATCACGATCGGTACGTAACTCTGTCAGATCACTCTTCCGGGCTTGGCTCTAAAGACGACATCTAATCCTCTCCTGCAGTCGAAGTGGACGGCGTTTACACACAACCGGCCGAGGCAGACATGATTTACCTGGCAGCCGCCCAGCGCTGCAGCTTCTTATTAACAACAAAGAACGAGACCAGTGCCAACTATGCTTTTGTTGGAAGCATGGATACGGTAAGCCCTGGCCGGGGATATTTTGCAGTCATCAGATCTAACATCTCGGCAGAGTTTGTTCGACAGTCTCCCCGACGATCTGAATTATAACGTTACTGGTTGGCTTGTGTATGATGACGCTCAGCCGCTTGTGAGCGCAGCGTTCGTCGACGAGCTCAACCCCTTCGATGACATGACACTTATTCCGTACGACAACCAGACACTCCTCGGAGAACCTGATCAAACCGTTGAGCTCAACGTCATCATGGACAACCTCGGAGACGGTGCAAATTAGTGAGTAAAGCAGCCCCGCGAACTCGGTTCTGTCTCTTACCATTTCCACAGTGCCTTCTTCAACAACATTACGTACACGGCACCAAAAGTACCTACTTTGTACACAGCTCTCACCGCTGGAGACATGGCCACGAATCCTGCCGTTTATGGAGAATACACCAACTCTTTCGTACTTGAAAAGGATCAAATTGTACAAATCGTTGTCAATAATCTGGATTCTGGGCGACACCCATTCCATCTCCACGGGCACAATTTCCAAGGTCCGTTCAACCTCACTTGCTAACAAAATAGTCAACTGACATGTTGCAGCTATCTACCGCTCTGAAGAAGAAGGTGGCACATTTGAGGATTCGAACGTCACAGAGTCGGATTTCCCCCGTATCCCAATGCGTCGGGACACGTTGACACTGTACCCCGATGGCAACATTGTCCTCCGCTTCAAAGCCAACAACGCTGGTGAGTCACAACAACAAGTTGGAAATCGTGCACGTGCTGACAACTAGCCATCAAGGTATCTGGCTCTTCCACTGCCACATTGAATGGCACGTGTCATCCGGTCTGATTGCCACCATGGTGGAAGCTCCACTCGAATTGCAAAAGACTATCAAGGTACCGCAAGATCACTACGATGCCTGCAAGATCGGAAATGTTCCGACTTCTGGCAATGCTGCTGGAAACACCGTCGACCTGCTCGACCTGACGGGTCAAAATGCCGCTCCAGCTCCACTGCCCGAAGGGTGAGTTATGACGACCTGGTCAGGGACTATCTTTCAAGAGCAGTATCTGACAACGAGAACAGCTTCACGACTCGTGGCAAGGTCGCCCTGGCCTTCAGCTGCCTCTCTGGAATCCTCGGCGTGATAGTAATAGCGTGGTGTAAGTACCGCTGACAAAACTTGCATGTCCTCTTCAGCGTCGCACTTTCTGGGGCAGTATATGAGGCTCCAGTTCATGAAGCTATGGTGTAGACACGCACAAGGAAGCGCCTGCTAATCAGTTACCGATTACAGATGGCCTGGCGCCAGATCCCGCCTCCCACCCACATGCTGCACAACGCATTACGGAGGCTCACATGGACGGGCCAAATGGTGCCGTTCTAGGGGAGCCTCTACCCAAGGAAGCGGTGATTTCCTCCACAACTCCGGTGAATAGTAGTGTTGCTGCTTAGGATGCATTGCGTGCCCCTGAGAGTAAGTAGGGGAGCAAATGAAAGATGAAATTGTAACGAGTCGGTGGAGTAGGTGATAAGACGATCGTCACAAGTGGGCGACTTGGAATAGGTGGAAAGGAAAACATACAAGGGCGTATGCATGCTTAACAATGCAGAGCAAAACAAAGATGTTCGATGAGCTAACGTCATAATGTACATGGCTGCCCGTCAATACTACCAGGCCGGAAGCTCTCGACTACACGGGTATATGCAGGAAGAGAGTAACATGTCAGAACCGGCCAATAGAATTCACTGATTAAAACAAATATGCCGACTGTCAATGCCCAATGAAAACTAGACTCTGTGTCATATATCCTCACGGCTCAATCAAAACAAAAGGCTGCAACTCCGAGAAATACTCTTACTGGCCCCCTTGTGGATTGGCTGCAAGTTCATAACTATCCAGTCATGTTCTGTCATATCCGAACGTATGTCTTGCTTGTTGAACGACTGCCACGAAAGAGTGCAGCACCCTTTCCACTTGGACCCGGCCAGCATAGCAACATCATCATAATCAAACCTGCCACCACTCGCCGCAACAGAGAACCGGTGAAAAATTATGCTTGGAGTATGTCTGCGTTTTCATGTACTCCCCAGGGAATCAAGCAAATGATTACATTTGTCCAGTTTGTATGTTGTAATTTTAGTAGTCAAATGCGGCCTTCTTCCCATGAGAAGACTTGAGCTTGGTTCCTGGAGGATGCTCATGGGCATGAAACTTGCAGTATGGGTGCGTGCAGCTACCGTCTTTAACGCTGGGACACTATCACGTGTGAGTTAGATCGACCACGGCAATTAAATGAGCAAAATACTGCAAGATGTACTTACATGATGGCCATAAATGCAGTTGTCCACATCGCAATCTTGACCATTTGTGCAGGGGTTGAGACGGGCCAAGTGCGCAATGCATCGCAACTCTTCTGTATTCGGCTTGTAGTTATGCTCAAAGCAGCAAGAATCCCCTTTGGAGCAAGGTCCGCGGAGATAGTGGTTATTGCATAGCTTTTCAGTGTCCTTTCGCTTCTTGATCTTATCAAGAATAGATTGATTGACATTAATAGGGGGATCAATGCCGCGTGTACCAGGGTTCCAGTTTAGCTGAGACGGCACAGCCTTGACAGTGACTGAAGCTGTCCGGACATTGGTCACAGCGGCAGCCTTGGGCGCCAACGGCAGAGTAATAATAGGAGGCGGGCTGGCCTTTTGCGTAATGGTGGCATATGAGACACTGCTTTGGGGAGTCATCATAGCTGACGAATTTGACAGAGGGGATGCCATAGAGATGGAAAGGGTCCGATCAATCAGCTTGTCGTTGCGGAAGATAGTGTCCATGTTCATAGAATGAACACCGGTGGAGATTATTTCTCTCACTGTGGGAAAGCCTTCAAGGATGGTGATGCGCTTTCTCGTGCCTTCATCCTGCAGAATCTCGTCGAGGAAGGGAGCGTATCCAGCATCATGAGAAATACCTAGGAGGATCTGCTTGCAGTTATAGTTGCGCAGGTTCCAGCGAGTAGCCTCCTTGATCTTGGAATCAGCGCGTTCCTTGCCGTAACCGACGTCGATAAAGTCAAAGGAGGCCTTGGCCTGGGTAAACCCTAACATGAAGTCGCGGAGGTCATTTTCGGTATCGACGGCGGCATCGCGCCTCATGGCCTTGCTCAGGCCAGAAAGATTTGCAACCACCTTGGCGAGGATTTCTGTTTCGTCGGAATTGTCGCAACGGTTGGAGATCTCCTGGCGGAGAGCATAAGCTGCTTTCTTGCCACCCTCCAGACCCTGCTTGACGAGGTGCTCTTTGAACTACGTATCAGGTTAGCGAGTCGATCTCGATACATGATGACATAATTGCCTCTGCCCCAAGCATAAGCGGGAACAAAACACCGGTGAATTGCCTCACAATTAAGCCGTCGCCATCAATCAAGACCAATACGTATGGGTTGCGACATTTCAGCATGTTGTTATCCTGTGAAACATGGCTCAACTGGAACTCGAGGTTTTGAATGCGCTCTTGCAGCTCGCGCCGCGACTTGACCGAGTCTTCATAATCCAGCCGCGTGTGTCTCAACTGCGTGTGCAGAGTTGCATTTTCGTCGCGTAGCGAACTTTCTACATGTTCGCAATGGATCATCAAATCCTACACAAAGCTGCGTTAGTATTCGCAGGTGTGTTGCAGAGCCGTCCATAATTACCTTGATCAGAATTTCGGTCTGCTCCTTTGTCGCCTGGTATTCATGATATCGGGGGATGAAGTCCATGACTGTGTTTATGGGCTCCACGCTACTGGTCATCTTGTATACCGTCTTGTATTTCAGCTCGGCGATTTGGCGACGCAATGGGATGTTGGCAATTTCTGGTTGCGAGTCGCCAGAGGATTAAAAAGATGTTGAGATGAGAGTACTGTAGGTAACAATGATGACTGTCTGTAAGTCAGTGTGTGTGTATGTGTGTGTGTGTGTGTGTGTGTGTGTGTGTGTGTGGCTGGAGAGAAATCAAGTTGTTTTCCTCGTTGGAGCAGCTGGATGGAATACAGGCAGGGCAGGCAGAACAGGGAAGCACAGAGAGGTGCAAGCAGATGCTTCTGGGCTCGTTGGTTGAGTATCGCTCCTGCCTGATAAGTAGTCAACCTACTTACTGTGATTGCTTTAACAACTCAAAGTCCCTTTGCTCCAAAGAATTTTCTCTACGTCTGAAAACACAGAGAGCTGCCGGCCCAATTCAAGGCACTTCTGTTTTCTGTTTTCTGTTTTCTGTTTTCTGTTTCCAGCTTCCCGTTTCCTGAGAAAGTGTGGACAAATAACGGTTGCCAGATCCTGGTTCTTTTTTATCTCTAACCGCCGACAAGATAGGATCTACCAGAATAAGCGACGTAATTCAGCGAGGGAACAGTATGTGCTGCCGCGACAGAGAAGGCTTCGAGGCGCTACTCTGTGCTCTGTAACTTGGCTACTTGCCGGCTTTGGCTACCGCACGCGCAACTTGATATTTGCGACAACGAGAGAAGATGGAGACGACAAACCAATCCCTCCTCTTGAGATGAACATGATCCCAATCCCCAATCGCAAAATTTAAGTGGAGAGCTCCCAGGGTGTTACCCATACCCCCCAAGAATAACCCCTTCTAGCAGGACCCCACTGCCCAAAGTTAGCCCCAACCGCTTGCGCCTTCAGGGCTCCAGAGTCTATTTTCTATGGGAGAGTGCTTTTAGGGTGGGGCATGCACTCTAAATTGATCGGCCACCGTTCGGGCGTGCAGAAGATCGGATGTCTGGAGCTGATTGACTTCTAGAAAACACTATGCTGAATCTGGACGCTATCTCTCAGAGATATCAGGTATTCGCAGTATAGAGCAAGGAAAAGTCGACCGCGACTGTCGGGAACTGCCACCGTGGCTTGGAAATACTTGGTATGATACGATTGAATATCATCCTAACTGTCGGTCATCGTGTTGATGACCTGCCAAGCGAATCAGTGCACTCCGTACGTAGTACTCCGTACAGCCCATCCCCCCATGCCTCCTCCATATCCACACTGGAAGTACTCCGTACATAACTAGTTAGTAAACTAACCTACAGTAGTAACTACTACCTACTACGTACGAAGTAGTAGTTAGTAACTTGGTACGTAGTACACAATCGCAGTTCTCCACCACCCATGCCAACAACAAGAGTCCCAGCAAGAAGCCGTCCAGGCCGGTCTTCCCTGCAACACATCATCACACCATGATAGAACATCCGGACTCCAAACCGTCCTCCTATACTAACCGGGTAACAGGTGCGCAAACAAAATAGCTAGCGTAACAGGATGCAGAGTTGCCCAATATATTCGTCAAGTGCAACATCTAGCCACGGGTAACCCGGGACTTGTCCATCGTCGTGCAACATTTGCCAGCACCGAGCCACACGGCGCATCGCTACTTTGGCACCGTCCGTCGTGTCAGCACTTTGTCCCGTGCATGATGTGTGTGTGTGTGTGTGTGTGTGTGTGTGTGTGTGTGTGTGCGCGATCCAATCAATGTCCACCCCTCCCTCCGTCTTTGAGAAACACCCCCCCCCCTCTCCCCCTCCCTCCCTCGATTACCCGCGACCAATATTCGAATCACTCTCAGCGGCCGTCAGCAGCAGCAGCTTGCCTCGCACAGGGCAGAATCGAGGCGGGGAAGACGTCCCAACGGCAGATTGACAACCAACAACCTCGCCGAGGGCTGACTGGTTATGCCTTGTCAAATTGGGCCTGGGCTGCATAGGGTATGAGGTGACTAGGTGACTGTGCATGCAAGTGACTGTGCATGCAAGTGTACCGTCACTACCTCGTCTTTGCTGCACCTTGCGAATCTGCCTAGAGTCGAGAAATAGGCAGAATGTGCTAGAACAAATGCTCCAAGACTATGGCTACGTGTCCCCCCCTCTCTCGCTGGGCGGACTTCTAACTTACCTGCCACAGCTGTGAAACGGACATTGCCGGCCTCTGTCATCCGTTACATTTCAGTCCAACCAGACTAGTTCATGCGCGGAAAGGTGTACGGTTGCGGTTTACCAAAGGGAGAAGGTATGTATCCTCGAGGACGAGGCGGCTGGATTTGCAGAGGCTGCAAGATGTTGCTATCGGCTTACCCTCTAAACCGATAGGTATCTCGCAGGAATACCTATACTTCAATTCAGGGTACCTTCAGTCGAGTATCCACAGCCAATTATCCACGTAACGCATTGTGTCCTTGTCGTACCTCGTCACATCGCAACATCATGAATGCGGGTATGAAAAAAGCTGTAGCTGAATTATGCCTTTCTTCATCCCCGTGCTATGAGAAACAGTAGCATGCCATAACGATGGCGTAATGAACCGGTCGGTATATACATACATGTACCCCTATGACAGGAACAAAAGACTACGAGCCATTATGTGTCTCGCTTCGTTCTCCCTCGCTTCGTACAACTACGTTGTCGTTGGTTGTCGGTTTGTATTATCCCAGCAATCCTGTAGCCGTCGGGCCTTGTTCTTCAGGCAGGCGGAAACTGGTTCAGTAGATTCCATATAGTGTCGTTCCCAAAGTCGCCACCAAACTGCCATGGCGCCTCGTTGCCGTCAACGCCAATGGCACCGCCGATGCCTGCCCCTAGCGAGCTTGGGTTGCTGTCCGTCAAAGCCTGACCGGCCCACATCCCGTTCTGGAAGGAACCTGGCAACACACCGTCGTCCCGGAAGCCTATCAGGTCGTTGTACGCGATATCACCCATGGGATACATGGGTGGCAGTGAGCTAAAATCAAAGTCCGTAGGGAAAGGCCACTCGGGGTTTGCTGTGGTGCCTGGTGTTGGAAACAACGAAGGATCTGTCACGGTGGCTGGCGTCAAGCCGGCGGAACTGGAGGAGGCAAGGTTGTTGGTAGACTCGGGTTCAGAAGATGGCATGAAATTCGAGGAATCCGACGTGGAAACAAAGGATGGCTTGTGTGCAGCAGGGGGTGTGACCTGGTCAGATGGTGACGCCGGAGTGGTCAAGCCGGAGGAGCTCGAAAGTGCTCTTTTGGCGATCCGGTTCATGTTGTTGATGCGGAGGCAGGACATATCCTTGGGCTCGCAGATGAAAGATGCTGGGCAGCTTGCATCCAAAAAGCCATGTCCGATGGCCTTCTTGAGCCGGATGTAGATGGCGTTCAGCACGCCGAGCGCTGCGTGCGCCAGACGATTCCGGGCAGCCATGGTCTCGAAGCGCTCCACGGCCCACTGGAAATGCTGCTTAGCACCGCTCAACAGCTCCGGATGCTCCTTGGGGAATAATATGTAAATGCTAGCCATCATGACGATGGCGTCAAACGTGCCAAAGAACAGACTAAACGTCTTGTACTGATGCGGACTAAGCACCCCGAACTGAAGCCGTTGGGCTTCAAGTGTGTCTAAGCTTGCCTTCAAAGCCTCGCGTCGGCTGCTCGCGCGGGTAAAGATATATGGTCGATGTAGTGCCATGACGTTGAAAGAAATCAGTTGTGAGAGGATCGGCCGAACCGTGGGCAACCACCAGCAGTCAGGTAGATGATCAAAGCGGGTATCTGGATTCGTCATGCGAAATGTAGGAGGCGTCCGTGTGTGAAGATCAAGCAGCTCCTCGTTGATTCTGTCCACTTTGGCGAAGTCTTTCGGGAACGGGCCCTCCTTTTCCAGATCCAAGATCTCGCGCAAGGGTCTCATCGCTTCAAAGGCCCAGAGAGCCCTCGTCAGCGGTGTTGGTGGATCATCTTCGCCCCTTGGATAAACTGGTGTCTTCCTCCGGTCTTTTGGAATCTTTGCGTCGACAGGAGGGGTCCTATTCAATGTTCGGAAGTCCACGCTGGTAGGCCTGCCGAGCACAGCGCCGGTATGAAGGTCCCACTGGACCAGCGCCTGCCATATCCTCCGGCGGTGTTCACTATGCCATATTATCTCGAGCGCCTTCTCGGTGCTGTCGTTTGGTCCAGGCTGCGGGTCAAACTGGTCACGGTGCATTCCTATCTCCTGCGCATCCCGAACGGCAGTCCCTATTTGATGCCACTGGCGCACTGTCAAGCTGTTGTCACGAACGAGGTTCCAGATGAATTTGACTTACTGCCTCCGTCACCTGGCCGGTGTACTTCAGAAAGCCTGATCTTGCCCAGCCTGCCAGCACCGTCGACACCGTCATTTGCCTCTTTCCGAGCAAAGAGAGCAACGCCATGCCCGTTTCGCTGTACTCGAGAGCTATATCCTCAAACGTCATGTTACCCGCATACTTGAGCGAGGAGAACGTCTCATCATCCTCGGTGGGGATAGCCAGCAAAGCGGTAGCCATGACCTGAAAAACCAGAGCTGGGAACGACCTCAGCGCAGGATCTATACCCTGCGGCCCAGCTGTGGACAGCAAGCCATATGGCAGACTGTACCATGCTTCCAGCTGCTCTCGAAAGGGCTCAGCATCCAAAGCGTAGTATTGCCAATTGAACTCCTTGAAGTATATGGCGACCAGTTTCTCCACGAAGGTCTTGGCGGGCAGGTGTCTGATGAGGCTCTTGTACCGCTCCCTTGACCCAAAATGATCCCCTTCTTGCGCCTCAGCGGCTACGCTTGCCAGTGACCTCCCGACGCCGCCGACGCCTTCGATCTTCTGCAGGAAGCCTAGCGTCGTTGAGGTGCCGTTGTGTGAATAGCCAAAATCAGCGGGTTTGATCGGGATCGCGGTCTCGAGGGTCGGATCCAGGGACGATGATTCGCGGGCGTTGCGGTACGGCGACGATATCTCGCCCTGGCGCTGCACGCCGCCCTTGACCAGGGGCTCGCCCGTCGGTGTCTCATAGCGGCAGCACGACTGCTTGCCGCGGGAGGTACAATTGGTGCAGGGTAGCTTGCGGTCGCATTTCTGTTTGCGCCGGTGGCATTCGGTACAGCTGATGACGATGCGGCGGCGCTTTCGGGGGGTGGTTTGGCTTGGGCATCGCGGTTTGTGTTGTTGCTGGCGGCATCCGTCATCGCCTCTGGACTGCCATCGTCGCTCTCTGGGTCCGCCATGGCCGCTTCTTTGGGTGGTGCCGTGCGCCAAATGCGCAGCACTTCATGTATTCTCGTGATGCCAACGTACGGCAGCAGCAGAACGGCGGGCGTGATCAGTGTCTAATCAGCGATTTGCCAAGATCATGCGATGGAAGATGGATTGCCGACTACTTCGACGCAGCGTGAGTACACAAAATTCTTCCACGACGATGAACGTACGGTAGTCGACGACAAGAATGATGAACGGTAAGCTTAACCCCACCTTTAGCTAGTTAAGTAGTTACTTGGAACATTAAACTGGCGACGATCTTGGTGTAAACGATGGACACTTGTCGGAAGGAGTAAGTTGGACCAACGAACAACGCTACGTTCAACGGGACTTTGGAAATGTGTTTCTGGTACCAAGTCTGTTCTCGTGAATAGTAGACATGTCCGGTGGTGGCAAGTACGTGGGAGACTACGCAAAACCTGGGCACTGATGGTGGTTAGTTATATTTGTTGGAGGACGACTTATGAGCAAAGTGGACTTTAAGCGGTACGTCTGTTGTAGGATCTGTAATAGGTATGTTTGTAGGTACTTGCAGTTGGTATGCGCAAAAAACCACCAAAAACCCGCAAATAAGCTGTTGCTCATGAGGGTTTGCAGCCTGTGTATTGTGTTGTGGGATATCTATACAGTGAGATGCATGCTTCTTATTTACGTGGCTCTGTTAAAGGTTGGCTTCTCTCCCAGTGCTTCAGCCGCTGTCAGCTGTGGGCCAGGTGAATGAACTTGACCAGCAGTTAACGTAACTACGGATACTACAGAGTAAGTACGGATTACTCTGTATTTCCGGAAAGAGCATATGTGACGCTAATGCCAAGACCGGCTTAGCGGGCACACTCTACGCATTCCTTGACAAACGCAACACGTCAGCTCCACTCCTAACTTGTCAATCCATATTGTCTTTGCTTGTTCAGCATCACATTCTGGGACGAGCGGCCTTTCTCCTCTTCCACCCTGCAACCTTCGACTTCCATTGTCACGACATCTTCGACCACCTCGCGCATCCATTGTCGCCTGCGCCAGAGTTTCGGCCGCCAGCAGAGTAAGGACGTAATCGCGGCAAACCCGTGCGTTTTGTCTCGGAGAAACGACGTGGTTGGTGATCAGGAGAAGCCCGTGTTCAACCCAGTGCATCCATCAATCCGTCCATCGTTTTGGAGATTGCAAATTTGCGCTTGGCCATCGAGCGAAACCCGACCACTCTACTTATTCGTCTGACCCATCTCTGAAGTAAATCTCTTTCTTCCTTGACACAACAACAACCACACACAATAACTAGGAATCGGCGCTGGACGTGTCGAAAAACGTGTGGGGGACCGGCGTGGCTCTTCGTTCAATCAATTAAACCCTTGATTTACACATACGCAAAAACGCACATCATTCACAGAGAGACCACTTTGCGCATCACGTTTCGCAAAGGTTGACCACTGACTGCTGTCATTGACTGCTTCCTGTGCATCTTGCCCTGCATCGCAATTCATCACTATCGTCTGCGACTCGTTGTTCTCTACCTGCACCAAGACATTGCCCCGTCGACCACTTGCGCTTTGTTCTGAACAGCCGTCGCGACCATGGCGGATCCCAAGAGTATCGAGTCCATCCTGGCTGCCTTAGGTTAGTACCACCAATTCGCTATCGTGACACCCTCGATGCAACCCTGTGGCTGACAACCGCACTCTACTCCAACAGCTCAGCGACCTCCCACGACGACGCCGAACCCTGGACAGATGCCCATGCCAGTGGCCTCACCCTACCAGCAGGCGCCCCCGCACAATGCGTACCCCCCAACAATGCCGCCTGGTGTCCAACCTTCACACTATGCTGGAGGAGGCTATGCGATGCCCCAGCCCTCTGCCTCTGGGAGCCTTGATCTGAGTGCCATTAAGCCTGTCAACTCTGGTACAGTCAGTATTGCCGACGCCATCGCCCAAGCCAAGGCATTTGCCAACGAGAAGGGCATCTCGCCATATGACCATGCACGCGCCCCGCCTGCTGCCTATCAGTCACATGACCTGCATGCTGGTGCTGGTGATGGAAGACACTATAGATCTCGTTCGCGTTCACCGGCTGCACGTCGTGATGCCTTCCGTGACAACTACAACCCGTACAGAGATGAGCGCCGTGATGATCACCGTGGCAATGCTCGTGACTTTGGTGGTCGCGAACGCTCCATGTCTCCTGGTCCCGGCAGAGGCCGATTCTCTCCACGTGGCGCCAACAGCCGTGACCGAGGTGCCGGCGGCGGCGGTGATGATGATGCCGAGACTATTCAGATTGAGTCCAGCCTAGTGGGTTTGATCATTGGCAGGCAAGGCGAGAACCTGAGACGTGTCGAGTCCGAGACTGGCTGCCGCGTGCAATTCATCACGGGTCCTGACAACCAAGGTCCCTATCGTCAGTGCAGGATCAGTGGTCCTCGTGCTAGCCGTGCAGAGGCCAAGGCAGCCATCGATAGAATCATTGAAGACTCAGGTATGGGTGCCCTTGCGCGTGCCGGTTTCGACGGCAACAACGGCGGCGGCGGCGGCAACAAGGGTCGTGGCGGTGGCGGTCCTCCTGCTGCTGCCTCTCATGCACCGCCCCCTGGAACTCTGCGTGAGGGTGAAGACTGCATGCAAATCATGGTGCCTGACCGTACTGTGGGCTTGATCATTGGCCGAGGTGGCGAGACCATTAGAGACTTGCAAGAGAGAACCGGATGTCACATTAACATTGTGGGCGAAAATAAGAGTGTTAATGGTCTGCGTCCCGTCAACCTCATCGGATCGCCTCAGGCCGCTGCCCAAGCCAAGGAGTCTATCATGGAGATTGTGGACAGCGATAGCCGCAATGTCAATGGCGGCGGTGGTGGCGGAGGAGGCGGCGGCGGTGCTGGCAAGCAGGAGCGTCCTCCCCGCAATGATTACAATCGAGATGGTGGCCACGGTGGTGGCGGCGGTGGTGGTGACAAGGTGAATGACTCGATCTATGTCCCCTCGGAGGCCGTCGGCATGATCATAGGCAAGGGGGCGAGACC
This sequence comes from Arthrinium puccinioides, assembly GCA_022414665.1. Lineage (NCBI taxonomy): Eukaryota > Fungi > Ascomycota > Sordariomycetes > Amphisphaeriales > Apiosporaceae > Arthrinium > Arthrinium puccinioides. The sequence goes on from JAIUNF010000005.1 coordinate 3,334,128, forward strand.
ATCCGTGAGATGCAAAGCCAGACCGGCTGCAAGATCAACGTGTCCCAGTCATCTGGCCCCGGTGAGGTTGAGCGTGAAATCGGTCTTGTAGGAGCCCACGATGCCATTGAGAGAGCGAAGCGGGCCATCGAAGACAAGGTGGAGGCAGTGGTAAGTGCAAGACAACATCCCACAGCAATGCTCGCCTACTAACACTTGTTCAGCGCCAGAAGAACAGCAGTGGCGGCGGCGGCGGACGTGGTGGTGGTGGTGGTGGTGGTAGTGGTGGACGTCCCCCGCGCCGTGACTACGACAGCCCGAGCTACCCGCAACACAGCTCCAACAGCGCTGCCAGTGCTCCTGGTGGTGGGGGCCAGCCCCCTGCTGCTGCCAATGGAGGCGCGGATCCTTATGCGGCCTGTAAGCTCTCCTCACCCTGCTTCTTTGTGAATTGATCCTAACGTATGACAGACGGTGGTTACCAAGCCTACCTAGCACTATGGTATCAGGCACTCGCTCAGCAAAACAGCGGCCAAACTGGTGATGCCCCGAAACCCCCGGAGCATAGTGTCTACTTGCAACGGACATTTTGCCATTGACACCATTACCACGCCGTTGATTAATGACCACGACTTATATCAGCCGATGTACGACGCTCTTTTTGGAAGCATTCCAAAGGGGGGGGGCTATATGCTCTGTACACTATTTTCGGAAGTGTTTTAACCGGCGAGCTCTACTCTTAGAGACCAGCTGTGCTCGGGACGACTCTTAGACGACCCGTCCATTCTCAAGCCGCTTCGCTTCGTTGGGGATAACGGAGTACTGAAGGGCAGGTCTACGTTGGGCGGCAAAGGAGAGGCCTCTATGATGTCTAACATGCACGATCTGGAGCAGGCGGCTATTCGATGGCCGATTTGGGTTCACATGTGTCTGATGCCATCCATGACGAGGGAGACTAGCAGCATAGTATTCCTTCGCTAGGGTTTTGCGGGGGAGGGTTGGGGGAAATGGTTCTGCGAAAAAGCACTGGCCGTGTGTATAATAGGAACGGCATTTGCGGGTAGTAGCTGACGAAAGAAAAGCCAATTGATTCTGAACTTTTGCAACACATCAGGCTACTTTGACCTGGATGGTTTTCCAAGACTGCATATGCTTCATGATGGATTCCGTCAGATTTCTCGTTCCGTAATTTAACGCTTGCTAGTTGATGCTCTGCACGATTCCCGCCGCCCCCTTCACTGTTCTCGTAACTGAACCTGTATGTACAGCCAAGCACCCGCCATACATACATACGTACGAGCCGGTTACATGCCCGCACCCGCACACGTCAATGCAGGATAATTCCCCGAACCCCGCCGCAATGCAATGCCACTGTTGAAGCAGCTCCCAAAATAAAACCAGTCGATGTGTGTGAACTTTTGGCCAGATGCTTTCCCAGGCTCTTCTTTGTGTACCGGCACTTAGACGGAAAGGTCATCGCCCCAGACCTGCTTCGCAATCTCGACATTGAGACGGATCTTGGCCCACTGGTCGTCTTCGCTCAGGTCGTTGCCCTCCATGGTGGAGCTGAAGCCGCACTGGTGGCTGAGGCATAGCTGCTTCAGTCCCCTGGGGCAGAACGAGGCGGCCTCGTTGAGCCTCTTGATGATCTCCTCCTTGTTGTCCAGGGCAGGGACCTTGGAGCTCATGACGCCGAGGACGACGATCTTGTTCTCGGGCAGGTGGCGGAGGGGGAGAAGTCGCCAGAGCGGGCGTCGTCGTACTCGAGGAAGTAGACGTCGACGTTGAGGTCCTTGAACAGGACCTCGGCGACGGGCTCGTAGCCGCCCTGGGCGAACCACTGCGAGCGGTGGTTGCCTCGGCACAAGTGGATGCCGATGGCCATGTCGGCGGGTCGCTTGGAGATGGCGGCGTTGATGAGGGCGGCATACTGCTTGGCTAGCTGGTTGGCGTCGCCGTGACGCTTCTCGGCCTCGGCGCGCATGCCCTGGTCGCACAGGTAGGCGAGGTTGGTGTCGTCGAGCTGGACGAAGCGGCAGCCGGCGGCGTACAGGTCGTTGAGCTCCTCCTGGTAGACGCGGGCGACATCCTCGAAGAAAGGCTCCAGGGTAGGGTAGGCCGTCTCGTCGATGGTGTCACGGCCGCCGCGGAAGTGGATCATGGTCGGCGAGGGGATGCAGACCTTGGTCGTCACCTTGCCCTTGGCGCCCGCGGCCTCGATCTGCGCCTCGAGGTAGTTGAAGTCGTTGACCTGGATGGGCGCAGGGTGGGTGATCTTGTCGGTGACGACGAGGCGAGGGGGCATGACGCCGCCCTTGGATTGGTTGGTCGACTGCAGAGCACCGCGCTTCTCGATGCCGGCGAGGTGAATCAGGTAGTCGATGTGAAACCACTCGCGGCGGAACTCGCCGTCGGTCACGGCGCGCAGGCCGGCGTCGATCTGCTTCTTGACGACATCGGCAATGTACTTGTCCTCGAGCTCGCGCAGCTGCTCAGGCTTGGTCTCGGCATTCTGGCGTGCCGCCAAAACCTCCTTGGGGCGAAGGAGAGAGCCGACCTGGTCGGCACGGTAGACACCGACGGGCAAAGACATGGCGGATGTGCAAAAGGGAATCGGGGAAGGTGTGTGTGGTTTGAAAAGGGGGTACGGCCAGCTACTAGTTACTACTATAGTACTACCAGTCTGTCAAAACTACAAGAGCAATCACGAGAGGGAGTGTGAGGACAGAGAAGAGGAGCAAGATGCTGAATCCGTCGGCCGTGAGGGGTCACATCTTGGTAGGATGGATCGATCTCGGCATCGTCCATCATGTATCGTGACCCTCCCGTGTTCAGACTTTGTTCCCCCCCTGCGCTTGCCGTGAAATTGAACCATTTGCCGTGATCCCCACAGGATCATTGGTTTCTGGGACGCGTTTGGCCTCGGCTAGAGGCTGCAGAGGAAGTACGGGAGTGGATAAGATGGGAGATGTTTCTGCCGTAGTTTGCATATTCGAGCCGGCCTGGGCCAAGCGTCAGGTACGCTAGAACTGACCCCAAAACCCCAAAAGCCGGCGAGGAGGGGCAATTGCAACTGACAATGTGCGTAGTTAAATTAGCAGTAACTAGTTACTACGGAGTACCGTAACTACGTAGCTGCGTACTGTGTACTCCGTACGGAGTAGTAACTTGGCCAAAGTGGCGCGTCGTTCTCGAGACGGGTCTTGTTGACAGGACCACAGCATTGCTACGTATACCCATTTCCAATCGCATCCTATTTGATCAAGTTCTTCTTGATTCTCCTGCTCGATGAGGGAGAGTGAGGGTATTTATCAAGTACCCTGTTCCCTCCCTCCCTACTTACTTCGTACTTGATTAACTTCGCAAACAAGAGAACCGCATAATTACTATGGTTGCAGGCCAAATTTTCGTACCCCCTGTCATGTACCGACTTAGCGCTGTCCCACCACCACCATACTAAATTAGTACTAGATCCGGGCAGCGGACAAGCCCCGTCATTCTAGAAAGTACTACCACTTGAGATATTATCTACGGTATTATCCTTTAGTGTTTTCAGCTCTGCGACTGCAATTACTACTATAATTACCCCTATTATCACTACTACAATGCCTACGGGGACCGGAACTAAGTATCTTACTGAAACCGATTATACACGTATTCGAATCCTCTTTTTCGATGCTAAGCTGACCAAGTCAGTTATCCAACAAATTACCGGATTCTCTCTTGCCCAGATTAAGCGTGCAATCCGCTCGGAAACTAGGGCACCAAAGAAGTATACTGGTCGTCCTCCAGAGATTAGTGAGGACCAGGTTACCGAGCTTCTTAACTACGTGAAGTCATCTAAAGCAACGCGTAGGATGACCTTCTTAGAGCTCTCTCTCCGGCTATTCGATAGGGTTATTAGAGAGTATGCTATTCGGTATACTCTACGTAAGCTAGGCTACCGCCGCTATATTGCTAGGGCAAAGCCAGAGCTATCAGAGACATAGCAAAGGAAACGCTTCGAGTGGGCTGAAGCACACCTTGGCTGGACTACTTAGCAGTGGTCTGAAATCCTCTGGAGTGATGAATCCTGGATAACTGGAGGTTATCACCGCCGTTAATGGGTAACAAGATGCCGTGGAGAGGAGTATAACGATACCTGCGTTATAAGTAAGGTCCAGCGTAAGAGAGGATAGATGTTCTGGGGCTGCTTTTCAGGGCTAACTAGCAAGGGGCCTGGTATTTTCTGGGAGAAGGACTGGGGGGTTATCGATGCAGAGTCCTACCAAAATCATACTATACCAGTTATCCACGGCTAGTAGGAGCTCTCACGACGTGCTAGCTACTTCTTATAGTTTATACAGGATAACGCTCCAGGCCACGCAGCAGCCTCTACTAAAGAGGATCTCCGTGAGAGAGGTATCCCCTTTATCGAATAGCCACCGAACTCCCCAGATCTGAACCCAACTAAAGCGGTATAGGACTGGATAAAGGACTATATAGAGGATAGATGGGGCCTCGAAGAAAACCCCAGTTACGATACTCTAAGGGATAGAGTAAAGGCAGCCTGGGAGGCTATACTAGAGTCCTTTCTATAGGAGTTGGTTGCTAGTATGCCAACGCGCGTTTACGATGTTTGGCAGGCTAGAGGACTGTATACTGCGCACTGAATAGGGGTAGTTAGTCCGGTGTATGAAATCTAACTAAGCTACATGAGAGTTTTGGTGTGTTACCATATTAAGAATAGTATGGTGGATATGTTAACGTAATTTATCGCATGATACCTGGTGTGGGGTACGAAAATTACCCCTATGACCGAAGTATTACCTACTTAACGTTAGTGCTATCCAAGTACTTGTGTTACTTCTTAGTGGGGAAATATTGGAGTTCTGACTTGAATTAGGCACGTGCAAGAGTCGATGGAGCCTGGAGGGTGGGCATTACCCACTATTGATTACCAGGGAGGAGGGTAAGCAACGAGGTATCGCATCCATGTAACGTTATGGGCTATGCCATGTGTACAGTAACTAGTAGCCACCACTACAAAGCTCTCGTCGACAGGAGTACATGTCGCGCACCGTTCGTCTGGTGCTTGATGCATGGGGATCGACACGAAGTAGTTACTATCCGTCCGATGCAATGTTTTCCTCATGCTTGGCGGTGCACGGGCCATGTCATGCTATAGGCACACCCTAACCCCTTTCGGCCATCGACGCTGGATTGTGTACACTACGACGGAACTACGAAGGAACTACGTACTTGGAAGCTTTCGTCTGGACACACGTAATCATATCGAGGCGTCATTCCTATCTGCTCTACTTGTTCAGCTGCGAGCAAACTCGATCATCTCTCGGAGTCCCATTGAACCCTGTCTGCCGCACACCATGTCGAAAGCGAACCAGCTGTTCCTGCTTGCCGATCACATCAAGCTGTCGCTGCTCGAGCGCCAACGCGCACAGAGTCTCGACGTCGATGCGGGCTCCAAGGACGGCCACATCTCCAGGTCACTGGACCAGTTCCGCGAAGGGCTGACCGAGTTGGAACAAGAGCAGAAGCGGTTGGAGGACGCGGGAGATGAAGAGTGTGTCCTGTTCCGTTATTTCACCCCCTCTCTTCCCGCCACAGAACGTTGACCTTGGCAACCCAGCGGCGCCCTCACCATCGGCGACAACCTGCCCAATCTACAGAAGCAGTACAACGACCTGACATCACAATTCCACGGCTTCTCTTCGCCCTCCAATATCTCGACTCTCACCCACCCCAACGACCCGACCCTCGCCGCCGACTTTACCCACGCCACCGCCACCCGTCCTCCACATCAGCCGCGTTCCGCCTCCAAGTCCGTCCGCTTCTCGGACAACCCGGCCGCCCCGACCTCGTCCTCGGACCCGGCGCTCGAGGCCCAGCTCTTCGGGAGCCGGTACACGGACAACCCGAGCGACGGCTCCGAGGGCTATCGCGATGAGGCCGAGGGCATGACCAACACGCAGGTCCACGCGTACCACCAGCAGATCATGGACCAGCAGGACGCCCAGCTGGATGCCCTGGGTACGAGCATCTCCCGCCAACGCGAGCTTAGCATGCAGATCGGCGACGAGCTGGACGACCAGGTGGCTATGCTGGACGATGTGGACGGCGCCGTCGACCGCCACCAGGGGCGCATAGACCGCGCGCGGCGGCAGGTCGACAAGATCACGAGAAGCGCCAGCGACAACAAGCAAATCATGACTATCATCATCCTAATCATTATCTTGGTTCTGCTCATTGCGATATTGAAGTAGGGAAGAAAACAAATACAAAGTAGTCGTTAGACTGGGTGGTGGTGTATACTTGCATAGGAACGGCGTTTCGGGTATCAGCGTATTTTATCTTTATCTTCGCGTTTTTCTATGTATCGAGGCAATACGAAGCCATCGGACTGAGCGTCCCTCACAAACGGATGCGTCGTTGATTCTCTCATGACTACCCGCAGTCCTGGTATGAGACACTGAAATTGCTATCCGACAGACACACACCCTCTGGAAGAGCACATATACTTCTTGGGTGCAGTTCATCGGATACGAGTACTTGGAAATGAGGGTTGACGGATGGCATTGAACGAGCACTGACGGGAATATGTACAAAAGTGTTCCCAGCTCTCACCACCCAATTTCTACTACAGTACACCCCTTTTTCGTGATGACATGTTTCCCAACCTCGCCCGAGTTTTCTTCCCATTCGTCAGTTATCTCGGGATAGACAATGGAGGTTTCCGTCATGGACTCAGTTATGTGGCAGCCACCAATGATCTCGCTTCTAGTCGATTACGATTGGAGGGGCTGAGCGAGCGCACCCGCATTGATAGATGGGGCGGGTTACAAACCGTCTCGCACTTCAGGATATAAAAAGTCAACATTCGCTAGTCTGCTGGGAAGGCTAGGGAATAAAGACAATGCATCGCCAAATCATCAACAGGAGAGGATTTTCACGAACTGCTGGTTCCGGCCTTTGTCTTCTCCTCGGCGTGGTTCTTGGTGCGCTCCTGCAGCTTGGTCACGTCTTCCTTGACGTCACCACCGTCCTTGTGTGAGCGGTCGGCCTTGATGGCCTCCTCGCTGTCCGACGCCAGCTCGGGCTTCCAGTGGCCCTTGCCGCTCTTCTGCTTCTTGAGCAGATCCTGCTTGTGCTTCTCCTGCGCAGCAGAATCCTCCAGGTTGTTGTCTGTGAGGGCAAGGGGCAGTCGTTAGTTGACGTTTCTCGACTTGTACTTGAGCTTGGACAGATGTGTCGACTCACGAACTGCGCTCTCCTTGTGTCTCAGGACGGAGGTGGTGGCAATGGTCCGCTGGGCGATAACCTGTCTGCTGCAGATGCCGGTGGCGGCAGCGCGGACATTGAGAAGGACGCGGGAGGCCATTGTGATGAGGTGGGTTGGGAGGGGGGTAGGTGGTTGTGAATGGGGTATTGGTAGGATTCGAGAGGTTGTTTCGTGTTGATGTTATTGTCGTCGCCGTCTTGAAATTAACAAGCAAACAATTGCTGCCGGTATTATATAGCTGCCGTGGTGGAAAAAGCGAAGCAGCTTCGAGTGGCCCATGAGCAAGCATACTGACGTCACGACGGCTGGGTTGCCGAGCTAGCTTCTACACTACTACGTAACTACTGTGTACTAACTACGGAGTGCAGTAAACAGTAACTTGCGTACTTGCTTGCATGGTTGCTCCATCGTCTCTCCACCATGGAGCATTCCAATCGATGTAAGTAGTTAGCCGTCTTGATCGGCCATTATCGACTTAGTACGTACCCAGGTATCAAGACTCGGCGTCCACGACTTTGAGTTCGAGGCACGCAATGATGCCACATTATACATGTGCATTTATGAGCCATTTGGATTCGGACTATAGGGTACGGAGTACTTAATTGAAGACCGCGACTACCAAATTCTGTCGAGACAAAAAGTTGCCGCTCTCTATCCCTTCTCGAGGTCGGGCGCAGCTTCTCAGAATACAGAAACCTGAAAGCGGTCAAATGGACCTTCCTTCCCCGTCGCGATATAAGAGTGCCCAATGTTTTGTTGACCACCTCCAGAAGATGGCTCTTCGGCTTTCAACCTGCTGCACAAACACGCAAATCACACAACTTCCATACATCATCGTCACGTACAGAGCACTGCTTGCTTCCCTTATACATTCTCACCATCATATTTCCATGATTCTATGAGCATACATTTCGAACCCTTTTAGGAGACCCAAGGACTTCAATGGCGAGAATGGCCCAAATGATGTGCGGGAGACGACTCGAAGATGACATTCTTGCCCACTCCTATGTCAAAGTGCAGGCAAGTAGCGGGACTCCGAGAGGATCCATCTCGAACCAAGCACACGCATTCATCTTCGACCACGCACATGCAATGATTGTGCCAACCGAAAATGGCAGCATCAATGACCAAGTGCTCGAGGATTTAAATCTTTCAAACCACGAGTCCCTCCCAACTCCCAAGAGCAAACCAAAGGTCAGCCTTCGCGACTTCGTCAAGCGGTCACGTCGCCGCCCCAAGGGAAAGGTCATCGACACCGTCACGTTCGAAGAGGACCTGCCATACGAGGAGACACTACAAAAAGCTCGAGCCTTGCTCCGTGACGAACGATACCAGCATCACGATGACCGACTTGCCCTCTCTACCTTCTTCAGCCTTTATGGCATTGATGACGAGGATATCCAACATCTGCTCACCGAGGTACCCTGGCGCTACAACTCCCAACCATGTCAAAGAAGAGTCCGCTTGGAGATTCATGGAACGGGGTCCTCACATGGACCACACCTGTCGAGAAGAATGGCTTCGTGTCGATGAAGACAGCGGCCTATTGTCATTTTCATCTTCATTCGATACCTTGAAGCCCTGGCGTGGAAAAGCCTCTTGACGCTGGCGTACTATGAAAACCTTACCCCTGGGATGAATGACTGGAGAGGATGATAACGTATCTTGATTACACAGCGATCCGTATCTTGTTTTGGGAGGGGAAGATTGTTCTGCTTTTCTTCCATCGGCGCAGTCAGATGATTGATTACCAGCAGCCAGTGCTTTACCTATGTAGGGCTAAGACGAGGCACATGTAGTATGTGTCAGGAACGGAAATGAACCGGGGTAGTTGGGGGGTTTTGTGTCAAGGCAAGTAGGGGGTAATTGGTACGGACACACAGCTGAGAATGGGGTTTGGGCGGGGGGCAGAAACCAGTACCAAGATGGAAGTCGGAAGGAGGTAGTAGTTTTGAACGCATCATTGTCTTGCGGCATTCTCTCGTACGAAAACCAAACGCCTGACTACCTAAACTCTCAACATGACTCTTTGCCATGCGAGTATAAAGCCGCTTTAGCCGCGTATCATATCCCTGAGCTGGAGCTAGACAGCTTATTCTACCACATATGGCTTAAACCTGGAGAAGCCGAGCCTGACCGGGACACCGAGGATGGAGAACATTGCAAAGGCGCTGGCGAGGCCGACCCTGGGGGTTTCGGGCACGACTTCTGCCGGTTGAGGGGGTGTCCGACCCCAAATGCCTTGGCCCCGATGAGAGGCGCCCCATCCACCACATCCGGCGCTTCTATCGAGGCGATCCCAGTCGGGTCCAAGTTCCTGAGCCTTACCGGGCCCAGGCTCTTCCCAGTAGATTTTATCACGAACTGGCCCCCTTTGAGCTCCGCCTCGCGGCCGAAGTCGTCGATGAATTTGAGATCCGTCTTGATCCTGGGGTCACGGTTCTTCTCGTACAGGTCAACCTCGGGAGGGTTCCATTCGCCGTTATCGAGTAGCACCCGCGCAATGTCGATCTTGGACTCGAGGGCCTTGACCCGATTGGGCACACGCAGGAGATGCGACCACGAATCGCCAATGAAGTCGACAATCTCTTGTATTTGACGGTCGGCGATTCCCTGCATCCACCAGACGGCCTGGTTGAGCTTGGCGAAGCACAGGTAATGGGCCATGATGATCAACGTGCGCGGTCGATACTCCTTGGCCAGGGGGAGGAAGGGCTTGGGGGTAAAGGTGAAAAAGGTGATGATGCGCAGGTCCAAGATGGGGCTGAAGCCGCTCTCGAGTTCGAGGTACAGGGACCCGAGGTACTGGAGCATCTCGTAGTACGTCTGCTGGTGCTCATAGTCGGCGTCGCCTGGCTTGATGGAACTCAGCATGAATAGTAGATTGTTCGGGATGTGCTTGGACGTCTTCTCCATGTCCATGGGCGGGCGGTAGAACAGAACCGCCAGGCCCGAGTCTTGTATGGCCTGCGGCGTGATGAGGTCTACGATAAGCCCAATGCCCCGCCATACCTGCATCCAGTCGACGATGTAGAGCGGCTTCCCGCCGGGGTCCCGAAACATCTGCGTGCTCAAGGCACACATCAAGAGAGAGCAGGCCAGGAGGGCGGGGTAGTCTACGGGGTTCGCGGCCTCGATGGCGGCACGGTAGCCCTCAAAGGCGTTGGCCCGGTAGCTCAAGGCTTTGGAAGAGTCAACGGGCTGGTTCATGGTGCTGAGCTGCAGCGCCGAGAGCCCCAGCACACACTGCATCAGGAAGGGAGACCGGAAGGCGTGCTCGACAATGGTGACGCGTAGCACATTGTCCATGGCCGGGGACCTGCCGCCTTCGATAGAGAAGGCATGATACGCTTTCATGGTGTAGAACCAAAGCATGCGCATGTCGGTGGTGTCGCTCACGGCGGCGGGGAGGAACATGGGCTCAGCGAGCATGAGGGTGTCGTTGCTGGCCCCTGAGCCCTCTGAAGGGGTGGACGGGGTAGAGCGAAGGGATCTCAAGGCGGCAGCTCTTGATCGCGCCGTCTTGGCAGAGGACCTAGATACCACCACAGGCGGCGAAGACGGAGGCTTGTAGGGGTAGACACATGTTTCTTGACGCAGGGAACAGGCACGGCAAGACGGGGTTCCCTCATCACACTTGGTGGGCAGACATAATTAGCCAGCCCGTCTATTCACGTGGGGGGGCTCCAACTTATCAGTGGCACACACCTTCACTTTCCGAGTCTTGCATTGCTTACACCCCGCCCTCGACTTCTTGTGAGGGCGTTTGGAGTGATAGGGCCGTCTACTGACCGCAGCCTCACCAGACAGGTCAGCCGCTATATCGGTCTCATATTGAGGGTCGAAAGACGGAAGATCGACCTCATCAGCGGGGAAAGCGTCCAGGTCTATGTCGTGGTCCAGGTCAAAGTCGGGACCCGGGTCAAAGTCCATGCTCGTGGTCAATCACGGGCGGAAAGGACGACAAGCGAAGTTGGGATGAGTCAGCTGGTCGGTCAACTTGGTCGCATTCGCATCCGCTTGAACTGTAAGTGAACGTTAAGTGGTACGGAGTACAGTACGGATAGATAGTCCTGAGTCAACTGTCGACCGGGATAAAATGCGGAGTGGTTGCAAGTTAGGTATCAAGTTTCAGGGGTCTTTAATACGTTAGGCACGATCCACAGACAAATGTACAGGTAAGAGTGCGAAAGTATGCAAGTCCAGGCGCTTTGATAGTTGCAAGTTGTAAGTGTCTACCGCTTCCCGTTTGTAGAAGACGTCAGGACTCGGTGTTCCCAGGGAGTACGGAGTACGGATAGAGGCTAGAGCGTAGGAGGAAGAGACAGGATCGGTACGTTGAAAACCAGTGGCACAGTCCAACGCTTGTGTAAAAATAGTACGGCCGTTGCCTGAAGACGTTAGATCGTACGTACAGAACGAATACTTGGTACAGACGCAAGCCCAGAAACATTCACCACGCTAACAACGCTAACAACGCTAACAACGCTGTTCAGCGGAACTTGCCGCCTCTATACCACACGGTACAGATACAGCTGCTGCATACTATCCTTGGTCGAAGCCTTCCAAGTTCTCGGCCATTCCTCCTCACCACCAATAATGGCCGCTTCTTTCTTCCAGCTCCCAGACGAGCTTCTCAGCGCCATACTCTCGGCCTTCCCCTGTCGAGAAACCCAAGTCCGCTCCCTCGCGACCCTCGTATACCCGCTGGCCGCACCATGTCGCAACCTGATCCTCCACGGCACAGAAGCCACGGGTAAGAGCACCATAACCGCTCGGCTGCTGGCCACGCTCAAGGATGACCCGGGCACGAACATCAGCTACGCCATCATCAAGTCGCCCGAATGCGTCACGGCCCGACACCTGTTTGAGCGCACCACTCGCCTGGTGGCAGAGGCCCTGAAGTGGCCTGAGCCCGTGGGCCGCTGCGAGACGCTGGCCGCCCTGGCAGTCGAACTGAGCAAGATGCTCAAGTATGTCGAGCGGGACCACGGCTGGCGTTTCGTCTTGGTCTTTGATGCAATAGATGGCCAGAGGGAGGCGCCGCCCACCTTGCTACCGGCTCTGGCGCGCCTGTCTGAGATTGTACATCATCACCAACCCTCCCCAACTGACCTGACCTGCTCTTCTTCATACGTGCTAACTCGCTGCTTGGACAGATCCCGAACTTGACCACCATCTTCATCCTCACATCCCCCACGCCCTCGCTCCTCCGCACCCCAGCCACGCCGCACCTCTACTTCCCGCCGTACACCAAGGCGCAATACACGACCATCCTCTCGTCCACCTCGCCACCGCCGTCGCTCCCCAATACGACCGCGCAGGATACGGCCAATCTGCACGCCCGCTTCGTCGCCGCTGTACACGACTCGCTCTCCAAGCCCGCCGCCCGCTCGCTCCCCGCGCTTCAACAAGCCTGCCGCGTCCTATGGCCGCGCTTCACCGCACCCGTGGCCGCCGGGACACACAAGGCGCGTGAGTTCTCCAAGCTACTGATCGCCGCCCGCGTATACCTCCAAGACGAATCCGTGCTGTGGCCATCTCTGATGATTGCTGCGAGCCCCGCGCCCGCGCCCGCGCCCGCGCCAGGCGCCTCAGCTGGCCCTGCAGAACCCGGAGCGAAAGCGACAGCCAACCCAGCAGTGGCCAAGACGGCCACCACCACTACCGATCTGGCGACTCTCCTCCCGCCCACTGCCAAGTTGCTGCTTCTGGCCGCCTATCTGGCATCCCACAATGCGCCGCGTCACGACCAGGTCCTCTTCAGCACTTGGCATCACGGCCGCAAGCGCCGTGGGGGCGGCATCAGCATGAATACTGGACGTAAGTCCAAGCACCGCAAGATCGCACGGAAACTCTTGGGCCCTGGCGTGTTCATACTGGAGCGTATGGTGGCCATCTATGCGGCCGTACGCCAGGAATGGGCGGCCGGGGCCAGTCATGGGATGAAGGGAAGCGGATCGGCTGTGGATGGAGATATCGCTATGGCCATAGCAACGCTGACAAGCCTACGGCTGCTTAGTCGGGTTGGCAGCGGGAATGTAGGGGGTGGAGACATGGGCGACATGGACAGGGGCGGGCGCTGGAGGGTTGGAGTTGGCTGGGAAGTAATCAGGGGTGTGGGACGGAATCTGGGCATCGAGGTTGAGGACTGGCTCGTCGAGTAAAGATGGCTACAAAACAACACATATTCAAAAAGTACTTGCCACGTGCTTGCCAATCAGTCCAGAAGATGGCTGAAAAAGGTACGTGGTCAATTGAATACATCTATGCATCCTGATCCAGTGGCCCAAATTGTCGGCTTGCTTGCACGCTTGAGTCGCCCATAAACTTATCCGCACACAACACGATCTGCTGTTTTTTCCCAGTGGCATAAAAAAAAGCTCTAACTGATAACATGGGCCCGAGCCTTCTGGCTTCCCTCGAAATATCCTCTAAAAACACCCATATCGTATCGGAGCAATGAAGCCTTTGGTTCGTCTACGAAACAGTGGACTCGGGAGCAAGAATCTGCACAGGTCAGTCAGCCAGATCCGGGAGCTTTTGGGAGGGAAACGCGGAAGAGGCCGCGGTTTCAACTTACGATGGCAGAGCGGCTAGGCAGGTAGATATGCGTCCAGTTCTTGCGGCCATTCCACTCCATGGGCGTGGTAAAGAATCTGGATCCCTCTTCCAAGCGTCCAAAGCCGCCAACCTCCTTTCGGTCTGTGTTAAGTGCAAGCTTGTACGTTCCAGGTTGCTCAATACCGATGCGATAGTCGGTATAGCTGTTCGTGGGATGGAAGTTGAAAACGAAGACTACGCCGGCGCGCTCAAACACAATGACCTTGTCGCTCTCATTTTTGAGGCTGATGTACGCCTGATCAGCGTGCAGCCACCCATAGCGATCCTCAGCCAGGTTCATTTGACGGTCGAACTCATTGAGGTCCTTGTAGCGGAGCAATGGGTCCTCGGTGAGATTCAGTTGACGCCGCGCGTACCAAAACGAGTTGTTGTTGCCCTCGCGCGGGAAGTCGAGCCACTCAGGATGACCGAACTCGTTACCTTCGAAGCTGAGGTAGCCTTCGCCACCGAGACCGTGGGTGAGCAGCCGAATCATCTTGTGAAAAGCCATACCTCGTTCAATGACAGGCGTCATGGGTGTCAGAGTCGACATGTTGGTGTACAGTTCCGCGTCGCACAGGTGCATCATGAGCGTCTTGTCGCCCACCAGCGCCTGATCGTGGCTCTCGCAGTACGCAATCGTCTTTTCACCGTGACGGCGGTTTGTCAGGGTCCAGCAGATGCTGGATAGGTCCCATTCCTCGTCCTTGAGCTCCTTGATAATCTTGATCCACATGTCCGGTACAGCCATGGCTAGACGGTAATCGAAGCCCACGCCACCAAGGGAAAGGGGAACACACAAGGCAGGCATTCCCGAAACGTCCTCGGCAACTGTGATGGACTCGGGATAAAGCTTGTGGATCATATCATTGGCGATCATGAGGTAGGCCACAGCCTCCTCGTCGACGCCGGCCCCGAAATACTCGTGGTATCCGCCCGAGAAACCCCTAGAGATGTCAATAATGGGTTACGCCATCAGGAGGGCTGTCAATGTCACCTACGTTCCAATGCCGTGGTGAGTGTAGAGCATGCTCGTGACGCCATCGAAGCGGAAACCGTCAAAGTTATACTCGTCCATCCAAAATCGCAAGTTGCTGAGGAGAAATCTCAGGACCTCGTGACTCCCGTAGTTGAAGAGACGGCTGTCCCACAGCTCGTGTCTTCCCTTGGCACCCTCATGGAAGTACAAGTGATCGCTTCCGTCAAACTCGTTCAGGCCATCCAAGACATTCTTGGAAGCGTGGCTGTGGACAACATCGAGTAGGACGACAAGCCCCATGCCGTGAGCGGTATCGATGAGCTCTTTGAGTTCGTCTGGGGTACCGTATCGGCTGCTCGCAGCAAAGAAGTTGTTGACCTGGTAGCCAAAGCTGGCATAGTAGGCATGCTCCATGATGGCCATCAGCTGAATGACGTTGTATCCCAGGTTCTTGATTCTTGGCAGCATGTTCTGGGTAAACTCCTTGTAAGATGTGACTTTCTGGTCTGGCGAGGAGATGCCCACATGGGCCTCATACACCCGAGCGCTCAGGGGCTTCTTCGGTCTGGAGTGCTTGAAAGTATACCTCTCAGAAGCTGGGGGGTTCCAGAAGTGGGCATCATAGGCAGGAGACACGGACAGGTCTTGAGTCACGTATCGAATCCAAGCTGGGAGGCGATCGATTCGCTCGCCACCGGGTGTGGTCATGGAGATCTAGAGCAGGGCATGTTAGTACGAGAAGGGATAGCAGAATTGACGGGCAATGGCCTGCGCACCTTGATCTTGGACTTGTGAGGGATTGCAGGTTGCCCGTCGATGGCCGGCAGGACGATCTCCCATACGCCAAAGTCGTCCCTCTTCATGGGATGCGAGCCCCTGTTCCATCCATCTGCTTTGTGTCAGCGGTTATGCAAGTAACATACGTGTTGGCTTCCGGCGCATACTGAAGTCGCCAATGAGGAATGCCTCTGTTGCGTTGGGGGCCCATTCTCGGTACACGATGTTGTTGTCATTGTCCACGTTCAGGCCGTACTTCTCAGTTCCCTACATCAACAGTCAATGTCAGTCGGACACCAGTGGACGTGTGGCGACTCGTACCCGAGAGAACGTCTCTATTCCACCCTCAGTTTCGTCGATCTTCTTGATCCAATCCTGAGCTTTGGCATATCTTCGCTTCAGGGCGTCCTGGAAGGGTTCCAACCAAGGATCGAGCTGGAGTACGCCTGCGTGGGCAGATGTCAGTTGAGATGTAGATGGGTACATGACCGTGGCTTGAGGGCTATCTCACCCGTTCCGTCGTTCGGGACTCCTTGGGGGACACCTGCCGACCCATTGGGCGCGAGAGTGTTTGCGGAATCGTTTGCTACTGCGGCGGCCATTGTCTGTATGAAGAATTGGACAGAGACTACGAAATAGAAGTGTTGGACGCGGAGGTGACTGGGCTAGATGTATTCTCCAGGTACTGGGGAATGACGATGGAGCTCCCCACTAATTGGAATGCAAGGCAGGGGGGAGCTACTAAGGCTAAGTACCTAAGTTACGTTACTGTGTACCCTCCCAGGTCCCTCTTATGGAGCAGGAATCAGGATCTGGTGATTCTTGGTGACTCTTTGATCAAACAACAACAACAACAACAACAACAACAATAAGCTGGCAGGCTGGATTGCCCGGCGATGACCAAGGATTGTGGGGAAGCAAAACTCAATTGACGAGGAGGGGAGAGAGAAGTAGTCACAAGCCCAAGTGTTTTCTACCAAGCGGTCGACTTCATTCATGTCAAGCTTCCTCATTTCAGACATAACAGCTCTTCTCTAGAGTCTAGACCCAATGAGGGACAAACAAGCCCAATATGACGTCGAGGGGCGACGGCCAACTCGACCGAAAGCCCGATTGTTTCAACGAGTGATCACCCTGGGTGAGCGACATGGACATGGACGCTGGAGGTATCCGTACTTGAGCCAGAGCAGAGTGGGAACATGCAGGGTCTGGTTTTGTCATTTTGCTGTCATCCTCGTTCCACACCACTTGTCGCGTTACCTACACAGTACTAACGTTAAGTGCATAGTTAAGGTACTTGCTGTACTTCGTAGTCATGAGGGGAAAGCTAACGTTGGGGGTGGGTGTTTCGTTCTCGCGGGGAAAGAAAAGGGGAAAGAAAGGTGTGTCTGGGGCTGGAGCTCCAAGCAGGGATGAACCTTTCGGCGGCTGTTAGCGGTCCATAAGTACGGATTCCAATGAGGGGTCCCCCGCATCGCATCCGCCAGCCGCCTACACAGTAAGCATTCGCTGCCTGTGCTGTGTAACTTGGAAGTAATCCAGGAGCTCCGATCCAAGCTGTCTCAACACGTGAACGAGAACAACACCACCGGCAGCCGTCTTTCCTTTTTCTTTCCAAGGGAGGTGTTGATCTCACAGCACATCTCCCCCATCTGCAGCTAGGAGGATTCGTTCACAAAACAAAAGGTTGCCAATTGCCTGTCGGTCCGCAGCCAACACATGGCATGTCTCACTGACTCGAGACACCGAGTAACTCGTAAGCCCAAGCTGTAGGCCGAGATCGAACAACCGCCCACGTTCGAACCCGGCTTTCCTCACATCAGAATGCTATCTTTGATGAAGAGGCCGGCCGCCCTTGCCACTTCGACCACATCGACCGCTTCCTCCCCGTCATGCCGCTGCCACCGGGCCTTCTCGATCTCGTCAGTCGCCAGGACGGCCCCACGCCGTACGCGAGACCTTTCTAATAGCTTTTCGGGCACATATGATCCGGACGAAGAAGGCCGAGGGCCCATGTTCAATAAGAATGCGTTTGGAGTCCCGCAGTTTTATCCGCGAGATCTGAAGAAGCGTGTAGACGAATACGTAGTCGGACAAGACCGAGCAAAGAAGTCGATGTCCGCCGTCATATTCAACCACTACCAGGGAGTCCGACGGCGGAATCATAACGATGAAGAGGACCGGAAGCGCCAGGAGAAGCGGCTCCGCCGGAACGAGGCGAAAGATCGTCACTTGCGCGAGAAGGAGGGGGGGCGCCATGCATCCCGTCGAAGGTTCGATGTACGATGACTCTACAAAGCATGGCTATGCCACTGACTACTTTTTCGAAGACGAGTTCCCGGGGCACAATGAGTCGGTGCAACACACACATCAAGCCGCCTGGGACCGTCGGGGGAAAGAGGTCGATTTCTACATACCTGAAGACACAAGCCGTCCACAGCCAGTCAAGATCGATAAGAGTAATCTCTTGCTGATAGGGCCGACTGGCGTTGGGAAAACCTACATACTAGAGTGAGTGACCCTATGTTACAGTGTTGTAGTTAACCCGGTAGCCTCAGTCGCTGATTGGGCTGTCGTTTTGCAGGACTCTCAGCAAGCAAATCAGTGTCCCTTTTACAATATGCGATTGCAACTCCTTTACACAGGCTGGCTATATCGGACAGGACGTCGAGACTTGCATCGAGAGACTCCTTATCGAAGCAGATTACGACATAAAAGCGACCGAGCACGGCATTGTCGTGCTCGACGAGTTTGACAAAATAGCGAAGCGCGAGACCATGAACGGCCGTGATGTAGGCGGGGAGGGTGTACAACAGGCTCTCCTGAAACTAGTCGAAGGTACAAAGGTCACTGTTAATGTGAAAGACAACCGCTCGTCCCGCAACGCAAGTCCCATTACTACCAACTACTCGGGTCCAGGCTCTACCTCTTCCACTTCCGGTCCGCAGTCTGCTCCGCCGCAGGCAGGAAAAGTCGATCAATACACCATCGATACCAGTAACATTCTCTTCGTTTTCTGCGGTGCCTTCGTCGGGCTCGACAAGGTTATTCTCAACCGCGTCGCTAAGCCCTCCATGGGCTTTGGCTCCGAGTTGCGTAATCGAGGCAAAGCCTCCGAGGGCAACGGACCTGATCTACCACCCGATCTGTTTACGCATCTTCCTCACCGACCCCCCAATGCCGTCGATGCTTCTGCCTTGACCGCCCTAGATCTTACGACACCGGAGGATCTTCAAGGCTTTGGCTTTATCCCTGAGCTCATTGGTCGTGTTCACAACATCGTCGCATTGGGGCCGCTCTCTCGGAATGACCTCCTTCGGATCTTGACCGAGCCCCGCAACTCCCTGGTCGCGCAATACACAGCTCTCTTTGAGACTTACCCCTCGAAGCTCTATTTTACTCAGAAGGCCTTGCGTGCCATCGCCGAGCGAGCCGAGAAAGCTCAGACTGGCGCCAGAGGACTAAAGATGGAAATGGAACGTGTGCTAGCCGAACCCATGTTCGATGCACCCGTGTCGTACGTACTAGTGACCGAGGCGGCTGCTAGGGGCCAGGAAAAGGCAGGCTACTGGGGTAAGAATGGTCGGTTGGAAGTGGAGAGGAGGATAAGAGACGAAGACGGTGTTGTGGATGGGGATGGACATGGACAGCTTGAAAAGCAGGTGATGCCGACGAATTTCGAAGAGTACAGGGAAGCGGGACAGAGCGGTGCCTGAATCTTATCACTGGCAACGGGTATGATAACGATGATTCATTTACGGAGTATATTGGGTGTTTTCTTCTCCCCCCCCGGTATTTGGGCGGGAACAGAAGGTGATGTAATGCTCTTACAGGTCAAGCATTTGCAACTGTTTGAATTGATCGACAGCGCGTTGGAGGCCAATATGTATTTAGCTGAATAAGAAGCGACATAGTTACATGAAGCAGTACAGATGAGATTGAAGAAAGCAGCATCTCTTGCAAGTGAATCGTTGTTTTGACCACTGGTCAGTCCCCTCCACTCACAGGCAGTGAGTGGCCAGTCGACGAGTATGTGGGTGAAAGAACAGGAGTTCTGTACATATTTAGAACGCCTCCAAAACTACCTGCCTGCTCTCAAAAGAACTCGTACTGTTGCCTCTCCTTTCCAACCGCAGCTGTACCTGAGCCTCTGCGGATTGCTGCCATACCTCGCTCGACCAACGTTCAGGATCTATCCCCCATGATCGATGACCTGAGTCCCTTACCAGCCTCTCCGTTCCGCTAGAAATCCTGCCGTCTTTGCTATCTGTACATGGCCGTGCCTGTAATAGAAAATTCGTCTTTTTGCTTGCTCTCGAGCCCCTCTTGTTTCTAATGACAAAGGGAAAAAAGATGTAGACTTTCAGAGAAACTCTTTGCGGGACATTGGAGGGACGGAGGTTTTTGGTTTTCATCATTAATAGTAGAGCACTAGCGGTCGTGGTACACAAATAGCAGCAAGAAAGCTTAGTGCTTGGGGGGGGACTGGACGGCACCCTTCCCGGTGTAGCCCTCGGAAGAGTAACCGGTAAGAGGCTCTGCACCCTGGTTCTGCAAGGGGGATGGTGTGTCAGCAAATGTCCTTCGTCAAGCAACTCGGTCTGGACGAGGAAATGACGCACCTTGAGGTATTCGTTGGTAGCTTCCTGGTACTCCTTGTTCATAGTGCTGGGGCCGGGCTTGGCGAACATGCGCATGGTCGAGAACAGAGCGAACGAGACACCGACACCAATGGCGACATAGAGCGCGACCTTGCGGCCCTCATCGGCAGGAGGCTGGGCGCGAGGACCGTGGGGTCCGAAGGCGATCCAGTATGCTGTTGGGTTGCACTGTTAGCCTACGTCTTCAGGAGCGACCATGGTGTTGTGTTCCGTGATGGCAAGCCCGCCCAACGCCTCAATGTCGAGTCCCAACTGATGCCCATAGCGGGTCTCTGAGAAATCGTGACAGTTTCTCCCCGGCGGGCAGTGAACCGTCCTCCAGTTCATAATGACGCAAAGAGATGGCGTGGCACACGTACCGGCCTTCTTCTCGGCAACAGTGAGGTCGGTCCAGTTCTCCTTCATGCGATCACGGAGCGACATCCAGAGCTCGGCCTGCTCAGTCTGGGGCATACCCTCCCATCGCTTCTCAATGTTGGCCAGGGTCGGGTTGGAGATGATGTGTGTAGAAGCAGCAGCCCGCTGGACTCTGGCAACTGGGGAGGCTCGGGCGCCGGCGCGCAGGAGCGATGAAACCTGAGTTCGCATCATTTTGTGTTATGCGATAATTCGTGAGGAGTGGAGAGGCGGTCCAATTGAGTCGTCGATGGCTGGAGGTAGAGGGTGGCGGATTTATGTGCAGTCGTGGTCGTCGTGTTCGGAATGGGGATGGAATCTCGAAATGAGCTTTTTGGACGCTTTGGAGTGGTTCGACTCAGATTTGGATTCAACATGTTGTGCACGAGCCAATGGCATGACACCGAATGGAGGATAGAACAGTGGAGTGCACTAGTGGAGCTCTACCTCAGCTCCCATTTAACCTTTGGAGGCAGCTTCGAGCGGAATAATCTTTTACCGAGGTTACGCCTCGATGTCATTCAATCACGTAACAGTAGTTATTGCTATGCAACTTTCATCATTTGCACGTCAACAATAACACAGAAGCGGACCATTCAGTGAGGACAATCCAAAATCAATCCACAAAACACTGTGCTGATTAAAGTCAAGAAGTTAACGAACAACAGCCCTTGTTGACTGCCTTGAGCTAGAATCAGTTCAAAATGAAAGTGAAGTGAAGTGTTGCTCGTATTTGGCTACAATACTCGAGTTACGAGTATAAAACAACCGATCCATGACTAACGTTAGTGTGGTGGTCGACTCAAGTCCAAGTCAGAAGATGACCTATGCAGCTCTTCAGTGTGTTTTAACACGTGTTTTCAACCTATATCTCAATTCTCTACTGGGCGCTAAACCCACGTCTGCCGCCTCGGGTATTTCTTGGACAGCTTCGAGGAAGCCCAGCTCAAGGATGTGGCTTGTTCATCATGTGCCAGACTAACACAGACCCAATGACCATTGTTCTTCATGAAGAGCTTCTAAGTTGTAGCTGTTTGGCAATAGTTACTCCTTGATGAGAACCCAAAGAACGCACTGAATGGCAAGCCAGCCAAACAAGCACAAAAAGAAAACCAACTGGTGTCACATTTGCACTTGCTACACGGCCGCAACTCGCAGCTACAGTAGCAGCTTTCATCACCCACTCGTCAACTATTTGACCAACCTCGAAACTCCGGCCTTCCATTCACGCCCCCAGGAACCAGACTGCTCGGTATCGGCTTGCGTCTGGGCTGGTCCGCAGTGGCTGGCGGTGTCACCCACCGCGAGGTACCTCCTCCGTGCATTGTCGAAACTTCGGAAAGGGCCGAGTATGGCGAATGCGCCGTGACACTGCTCGGGTGCGGGCTGGGCTGTGGGCTTCCATGTCGGCTTGAATGCTGTCTCATACTTGGATGCGGACTCGGGCCTCCCACCGCTCCTCGTCCAAGCATCCCGCCACCATGCGCATTGAACTCATCTGCGGGCAACTCCGCGTTGTAGCCAGGTTCTTGTGTCGGCCTGTACGGTCGTTCATCTGCTGGTAACTCGACCTTGTAGCCCACGAACGGCTGGCTCATCACCCCGCCGGGCGACGGTTTTGGCGAAGGCTGTGCCCCGTAGTGCTCTACTTGTTGGGGTGGTTGGTTGTAGTATATGTATTGGTTCTGCTGCTGCTGCTGCTGCTGATGCTGGTCCCTCTTCCGCCGCCGAGCACGCATAACGAGACATACAGCCACGATGAGTAGTAAGCTTACGACCCCAGCTCCGACACCAATCCCTATCTTTGCCCCTGTGGTGAGACCAGCCTGGTCGGCAGCAACTGGTGGCGCCACAGATATCGCCGTAGTTGTTGGCGATGATGTTGGTGTTACTGTTATCAGCCCCGGTTGCGAAGAGTCGATGACAGATGATGGCGTGAAAGAGGTTGACGTGGCAGTAGAGCTCGTCTTTGACCTTGACGATGTCGTGGCTGAGGTGGGGGTGACCGTGGGATTAAACCCGCTCGTCCACTCTATTGATCCCAGTTGACTGCTCGGCAGAATTGCAAAAGCCGGGATCTGCGAGGTGCCCGAGAACAAGAGCAAGCTCGAGTCACAGTAGGGGTCGCAGCTGGCGTGCGGTAGTTTGAAGAGCTCTACGGAGTCCTCTGGGACCTGGCACCCTCCCCATTTCGTGTCGTTGAGGCCGGTCCCGGCGTCGCATTGCTGGATCGCTACCCATTCCTGCTCGTGGAATATCGTCGACTTCCAGGGGCAGGCTCGCGAGTTGAACCCGGGGTCGGTGCAGCCCGCTATATACGTGTTGCCAGCTTCATATGCCTGATCAGCATCACATGCCATACCACCATCGGCACCCTACCGTGACACTTACTGTCTTTGTCCCAACAAGCATTGGCATCCTTCATCCCAAGGCATATATCTCCAGCTTGGCAGCAGGGCCAATGTCCAAACGCTGCGTTCCCGCAGGGTATGAAGTTGCCCTTTGTCGGCTGATTCTCCGAATAATAGCATGTGCCATTGGACAAATTGACATTTGGACGGAAGGCCATCTCCTGAATCGTTGTGGAGAGCCTGCTAATCGAATATGGCTATGTTAAGTTCGTGAGCCGAGAGGAAATGGTAGCTCAACGACAGGAGCACGAGGTTTGCAATGCGTGATAAGGCTGGAGGCGTGGGACAAAGGAGCAGACCCAAGGGTATGGTATTATGGCTGGGGACTCTCCCTGCGAGGAGGGAGGGACAGCGCTGACCGGTGGGAAGTTTCGAGTATTATGTCCCAATCCAAGGTAGACGCGAGCTTACGGCAAGCTACTGCATGCATGTTGGCTCATGTATGCATGTTTCTCACCTATGCGCGGCTTTGTTACCGTACCAAGGAGCCTAGTGTTTCCCCACGACGTACATACCCCGTAGGCAGTCGAGCTCGTATTGGAGATCCCTCCAGGTCTAAGGTCACATAGACGAGCAGATTCCATGTAGACTATTTACGGAGAGTGCAAGACATCATCACGTTTTCGCCATATCTGCCTGATACCCCGCGCGTATGTTGACATGTAATGCTGGAGGGAGCTTTCAGCCATGTCTCGGTTCTCGACCCAGCCCCCTTCCGAAGGGCAACCGCGCATGTGTTGCCGACAGACTGCGCATCCGCCAAGGAAACCGGCAACTGGAGTTGGTTGATTCGACGAGTGACGGGACATCGTTGCTGACGGGCTGATGCGTAGGAGGGCTAACCACCAATAGGACATCGCGAACGACTCGGCATGCATGTCGGGGTCGGCGGCGGTGGCCTGTCATCATGATCCATCATCTACCAGCCACCACAATATTATCGCTCCGATATTGGACTCGTTCTGCAAGGCGCTGCTCTAGGCCATGGTCTCCCGATGTATATATCGTGCCATTGAGTCGTGGACGATACAAATGCCAGCTTCGATTGGCTTATTCCCTCGCTTGTCTTATTGCCAACACTAAAAGACGTTACTTGAAGCTTGTGAGGTGTGAATACATTAGCGACCAAGATTAATATACCTAACAGCCCCCAAGGGAAATAGGGTTTTGGTCAGACAAAGGCGTGCGTGCATCCAAGCCCATTCACAATACCGGTTATACCATGATGCAGATTCAAGATATGAAAACAAACTAGTTAGCTGGACTCATTTTGACCTCTCTTGCTGAAAACTCCTCGCTCCTTTCATCCCAGTCACTGTTTCCGCTTGGGACCAAGATATGGTCCAAAATCCTTGATATTCCATAACAAGTAGAGCTGCGAACGTGGTGAACTTGAAAAAGCCTATGTCTTTTCTCGCCGATGGGAAATACTGGTAGTTTTGCGATTGTGGCGTACTGGGTCGATGGCAACGTAAGCTAACCGAGATCTTGACTGAACTTTGTTATACGAGTCAAACCCGAGAGTCAAAATAAGGTGGATTCATGATGGTATACAGGCTCACAAAAGGAACTCGATTGAGCTAGAAATCAACTGCCCAACCACGCGTGTCTAGATATACACAGGCCACCACGCTCACGTCCTCGGTAGCGACTCTCTATTGAACAGCCTGACCTCATGTCGCTCTTTCAACCAATTATGTCGACTTCTCCAGATCAGCCAGAATCTTCTCACCCTTCTCGCGGGCAGAGGCAAGATCGCCAACCATGTAGAAAGCACCCTCAGGGAGATCGTCACCCTCACCAGCCAAAATGGACTTGAAAGAGTTGATGGTGTCCTTCAGGTCAACGAGCTTTCCCTCGATACCAGTGAAAACCTGGGCAACCGTGAAGGGCTGCGACAGGAAACGCTGGATCTTACGGGCACGCTCAACGGTAAGCTTGTCAGCCTCGGACAGTTCATCCATACCAAGAATGGCAATGATATCCTGGAGAGACTTGTATTCCTGGAGAATCTGCTGGACACGGGTGGCGGTATCGTAGTGGTCCTGGCCGACTACACGGGGGTCGAGCATGCGGGACTTGGAGTCAAGGGGATCGACGGCAGGGTAAATACCCAACTCGGAGATACCACGAGACAAGACAGTGGTGGCATCCAAATGGGCGAAGGTGGTAGCAGGGGCAGGATCAGTCAAATCATCAGCAGGGACGTAGACGGCCTGGACGGAAGTAATGGATCCCTTCTTGGTGGTGGTAATTCGCTCCTGCATTTGACCCATGTCAATGGCGAGGGTGGGCTGGTATCCGACGGCAGAGGGGATACGACCCAGCAGGGCAGACACCTCGGAACCGGCTTGAGTGAAGCGGAAAATGTTGTCGATGAAGAGCAGCACATCCTGACCCTCGGCATCACGGAAGTACTCGGCGATGGTGAGACCAGTCAGGGCAACACGGGCACGGGCTCCTGGGGGCTCGTTCATCTGACCGAAGACGAGGGCGACCTTGGACTCGCCATCCAGCTGAATGACTGAAGTCTCCTGCATCTCGTGGTACAGATCGTTACCCTCACGGGTACGCTCACCGACACCAGTGAAGACCGAGTAACCACCGTGGGCCTTGGCGATGTTGTTGATAAGCTCCTGGATGAAGACGGTCTTGCCGACACCGGCACCACCGAACAGACCAATCTTTCCACCACGGGCGTAGGGGGCCAGCAGATCGACGACCTTGATACCAGTGACGAGAATCTCAGCAGAAGTAGACTGGTCGATGAACTCCGGAGGGTCGGCGTGAATGGGCAGGAACTTGTCGGTCTTGATGGGACCACGCTCGTCAATGGGGTCGCCAGTGACGTTGATGATGCGACCTAGCGTAGCAGGGCCAACGGGGATTGTGATGGGAGCACCAGTATCGCTGCACTTAGCGCCTCGGACGAGACCCTCGGTACCTGTGAGTGAGTTTTAGCATCGCGAACGGGTCGATTCGTGTGGCTAGGAAGCGGGCAACATACCGTCCATGGCAATGCAACGGACGACATTCTGACCCAGATGTTGCTGCGATTGGATTAGCACAATAGCCTGAGCGGATTCCGAGTCGGCTATAGAAGCTTACCGCGACTTCCAACACCAGCTTGTTGCCTTGGTTGTCTGTCTGGAGGGCGTTCAGGATAGGAGGAAGCTTGGCAGTGTCGAACTTGACTGTGAGAAATCCATGTTAGACGATTGTCGACGGAACCAACAAGCCCCGTTAAGCTTCGAAATAGTGTTACTGACCATCCACGACGGCACCGATGACCTATTTTGATAATTTATTAGCTTCACAGTCCATTTTGGCCCAGGCGGCCCTATATTCCTGTCCTCTCGGGCCGAAGCCGTGCCGCTTCGACGCGACTCACCTGGTAAATCTTGCCATCGCCAGCGCTGGTTGTGCTTGCAAGGCGACTGCTGAGGGGGTATCTGAAGGCAGCTGGTCTCGCAACACGGCGGGCGCCAGCTGTGAAGGTCGGGCGAGCCGATCGCGCGATGGAGGAAATGCCGCTATTCCGGGTAAAGACACGCTGTCGTTAGCCCAATTGCACTCAATTGACTCGTCGTGGTCCAAAAAGTATATGCGGGGCGGGCTGCTTACCTCTTGAACATCTTGCTAGATGACAAGTAGCGATTTGAGGATGAGAGTGGAGGTGGTGATGAAGCTTGGAGGAAGGAAAATCGGGAGAACGAGGTCTTTGCTTGAAAAACCTCAACAGACCCAGAAGTTGCCGAACGAGCTTTGCTCCACCTCGACCTTCCTACGATTGTGTACTAGCGCCAGCACGTGATTTGAATATGCAAGCCACAACATTTTTGTTGCATAACTTGCGTTAAGGTGGTCCATGCTGGACGTATCGAATGGAAGTTCTCCCCTTTTAAGCATATTATGCGTTCCTTCCATACATACATTTTGGCATGAGAGCTTCCCCGCCGATGAGGCAACCTTGACGTCCGGCCGTCTTGCCGGACGTCTTGCATTGCTCTTCGACTTCTTTTGGACCTGGGAGAATCCACATACATATATTGATACCATGACAAACAGAGGTTTTGATAACCTGATCATGTCCATTGAGCTTACCTCGAGCAGTCTCAATGTGGAGGTACCGTTCGTCGATACTCGCGAGTAAAGACGGCCGTCATGGTTGCAACGGAGGACTCTCACCCCCGGTAATTAACTACTAGGAACTAGTGTGTGGTATCCGTACTGAGCAAGAGAAGGGCCCTTCGAACATCTGTCGCCTTGTCGATGGGATTTTGAGGCGAGCAAGGAAAGCTTCGTGTTACCAAACGAGTTGCCCGAGTCCCACCCTTCTAAGACGTGGTGTTTTGTTCGAATTGCCAAGTTTAATTCCGCCATTCACCCTGTTCAGTAATACCAATCCATTTCTGAAGCGACACACGTTCAATACCAATTCATTCCATATCCCATTGCATCTGTATTCATGCAAACATAGCAAGGGGCGGGCAAGAGTCGGTAGATTAGATGGATGAACGATTGTTCAATCGGAGGAGGTGAGCCTCTTGCAGAAGGTTTGTTGATTGTGTACATCGATCTGACTGCAGTCTGCAGAGGATGACTGCTCTGCACGTGGACTGCTTTCGACTTAACGTTAGGTCTGTTGTAATGATGAGATGCTTTATCCGTAAACTCCTTCTCATTCTGTTGGTCTCGGACGGTTCGTTACGGCAATTGATTGGCCCACAACGGCCTGTACCATGTAACTATTGTTTGGCAGCTCCGTTTGGCTTCCCTTTCTCTTCTCTTAGCGCTATCATCGCTTCAACCCGTACTCCGACCAGTGCACCGACTGATCTCGACACCATTCGGGGGTGTATGCTGTCGAATTTCAAACAGTGAGTCGCTACATTCTTGACAAGAATCTTTATCCAACGTCGCAGTCTCACTGACGTCCTTCCATTAGGAAGTTAGAGCGTCGAGCTCCGTGAAATATGTCGAAACAGCATCACGATGTGGGTTAATAGAGCGCTAGTAAGTCCTAGCAATCGACGACTAGGTGCATGATGTTGAAAACATACTCCGTACAGCAGATGTATTTATACTAACGTTGCAAAGTATGGATCACAGTATGTAGACATTAGGGCTAAGCCGCTAATAAGCTACGGCATGTACTCCGTAGTTGCCAAACCAATAATTAGCCCCCTGTACACTAATAGTACCACCTTCAGGGGCAGAGCACCTGTATCTATGGGCTTATCCCACCCTGGAAATCCATGCTGTGACGTAGTTAGATCTCATGTCTCAGGAGAGAATGGCCCAGAGATTGACGTCACGCACCGACGACTGGGAATGGCGCGTCGTATCAACAACCACACAGCCCAGGGTCAGTCACCGACGCCAAAGCAGCTGCGGCTGGCAGCCAGTCTGCATTCCTTTGCATTATAATAACCGAACGGTCGAATCATCGCAGCATCCATCCTACTTCATGTAGATGTTCTCAGCATAGGTTACACCGTTACAGCCATGAACAATGTGTTGCGTCGAGGGCTTGCACAGCTAGGCACCGCTACGAGACGGCCGCGCAACATACTTGTCCGTTCACTACGGACCCCCGAGTCTCATCCCATCAGCAGCTGCCGTGTCCCGACCAAGTTCCTCTACCCAGTGGCACAGCAGCCACGTCGAGGCTTGCAATCGGCGACAAAGCCAAAGAAGGACCTGAGCGACGAGACGGCGCGCGAGACGAACAAACACGACCAAAATGCACACGAGTCCGAGGTCCATGCCGAGTTGGCCGCAGCAACCAAGGCCCAGATCAAGCGACCATGGCAGCGCGAGGGTGCCGACAAGTCGCCAGCCGATCAGGATGCGAAGGACCTGAACAAGAACATGAAGATGGGTGCGTCCACTGCTGATACCTAATCACCCCCATCAGCCAGCGCCCGACTAACCCCCAGTGATTCGTAGGCAAACTGTTGACAACGCCCACTCGGCTCCTTAAGCTGGTCCTCCCCCTTCCCGTCGATGCCCTCCACGACGAACAGGGCAACAAGGGCGAGTTCCGGTCCATAAGCCAAAACGAGGACATCCAGCCCCTGGCCCTGCTAGTACATCCGCATCAACCCCTTTCCTACCTCGAGCGACTCATTCAAGCAGAGCTGCCGCCCATACACGACAAAGATGGGCGCGAGAAGATGCCCAACGTCTACTTCAAAGCCGAGGCTTCAGAGAAGGACGAGACGGGCAGCGTCGTCAGGGGCAAACGAAACCCCAACGTCGCATCTGCCTCCGGACTGGGCCACGAGGGCCCCGAAACGCCTGCCGAGCACAAGGACTGGGTGCGGTGGTCTAGCTCCACAGAGATCGGCGACTTCATCCGCGACGCTGCCCGCGGTCGCGAGTTTGCTATCGACATTGACGGCCACCCGGAGATCAAAGTTGGGGTGCCTAGCTTCAACGACCGTACATACTATATGCGTGTGCGGCTGCGGCGCATGTCGCGCCGTATCACGGATCTGTCCGAGATCAAGGACGAGTGTGACAAGCTAGCCCGCCGCGGTGCCCACCGCATCGCAAAGGCTGGTTTCCTTGCACTGTCGGGCTGGTGGGGTGTTGTCTACTTTGTGACGTTCCACACCGAGGCCGGATGGGATCTCGTCGAGCCCGTCACGTATCTGGCCGGACTGGCGACCATCATGGGTGGTTACCTCTGGTTCTTGTTCATCAGCAAAGACCTGAGTTACAGGGCGGCCTTGAACATGACCATCACACGGCGCCAAAATGCCTTGTACGGTAAGTTCACAACCCTCCAGCCGCATACCTTTGCCCTGCTTAATTGCCTGCTAATATCGACGTCGTGAAGAGGCCAGAGGTTTCGACCCCGAGAAATGGGAAGCTCTTGTGCACGACGCCAATGCTGTGCGGAGGGAGATCAAGATCATCGCCGAAGAGTATGACGTGGAATACGACGAGACGAAGGATCTGGGAAGTGAGGAGGTCAAGGAAGTTTTGGACGACGAGAAGAAGAAGCACGCCAAACTTGACGAGGACGACGACGACGATGTAAAGGAGAAGGAGAAGACGTCTAAGCGGAGCGACAAGAAGAATGACAAGTCGAAAGAGAAGGATGACTGATACATGAGGGACCCTCTAACGATACCCGCTGACTATAGAAATCATATGCGATTTTGATTAGCCATGCTCCTCTCGTCTAAACCCTCTTTTTGCTATCCGAATTTTTGTCTAAGGCTTTCATCGCCAGAATCCACCCCTGGGAAGTTTAGATTGTGCTGCTCTGCGAAGATGCCACCCAGCGAGACCGCCGTTCCATCTAAGCATTGAGCATCTGCTTCAGCACCTTGACTTGTTCCAGCACGCTCTCCTTGCTAGTACCACCCTTCGCTGATCGCATCTCGACGCTCTTCTCATAGTCGAAAGAATCGGCAATGTCCTCCTCGAACCGAGAGTCGACCTCCTTCAGCTGCTCGTATGTGAGCTGGTCCATGGGCGTGTTGGTGTTCTCGGACAGCGCCACCACCTGTCCCGAGATGTGATGGGTTTCGCGGAATGGCACGCCCTTGCGGACGAGGTAGTCGGCAATGTCAGTCGCCAGCATGAAGGGATCAAGCGCCGCCTTCATTTTCTCGGGCCTGGTCTGTAGCGTCGCCAGCACGCCCTCTGCGATACGGATGCTGTCGCTGACCGACTTGACCGTGTCGAGCATGGGCTCCCAGCTCTCCTGCAGGTCCTTGTTGTATGTGCTTGCCAGACCCTTGAGCGTCATCATGAAACCGGCCGAACGCCCAAACACGCGTCCGCTCTTGCCTCGGAGGAGCTCTAGACTGTCCGGGTTCTTCTTCTGGGGCATCAGCGAGCTACCGGTCGAGTAGGCGTCAGCGAGGCGGACGAATCCGAACTCGGCCGTCGAATAGATGATCAAGTCTTCAGCCCAGCGCGAGACGTGCATCATGAGCATGGTTGCCCACTGCAGCGTCTCGGCGACAAAGTCGCGATCTGCCACGCCGCCCATCGAGTTCCACAAGAGGCCGTCGAAGCCCAGCTCCTTGGCCATCATGTCCCGGTCGATGCCGAACGGATTGCCGGCCAAGGCACCGCATCCCAGCGGAGACTTGTTGACACGCTTGATGGTCTCGCGCAGGCGCTCCAGATCGGCGGCGAAGGCGATGCCGTACGACAGCATCCAATGGCTCCAGCGGATGGGCTGGGCGCGTTGCAGGTGGGTGTAGCCCGGCATGACGTACTCAACCTCGTTCTCAGCGCGGTTGGCGATGACCTGCAGGAACGAAACCAGGTAGGCCTCGATCTTGCGCAACTCATCGCGCAGCCACATGCGCATGTCGCAGGCCACCTGCTCGTTGCGGCTGCGTCCAGTGTGAAGCTTGCCGGCGACGTCCTTGCCAATGATCTCGCCCAGGCGGCGTTCATTCGCCGTATGAATGTCCTCGTCTACGCCGGGGACGATCTTAAATGCGTCGTTATCCCACTCCTTCATGACTTCCCGCAGGCCTTGCTCGATCTTGGTGAACTCAGCCTCGGTGAGGATGCCCCCCTTGGTGTTGGCGCGGGCAAAGGCGATGCTTCCCAGGATATCCTCCTTGTAAAGAGCCTTGTCAAAGTGTATGCTCTCGTTGTACTCGACCATAAGAGGGTCGAGACCGCCTAAGAGTTTGTCAGCATCTTGGTCGTGAGAGAAGGAATGAAAGGTCGCGTTGGGGTATAAGTCGACATATTTTATGAGACGGGCAGTTCATACCAGTAAAGCGGCCTCCCCACAGCATGTTCTCTCCGGGCTTGGTCGAGGGTGCCATGATGAGTTGCTATGAAAAGATTTCAAAAAAATGCGATGGAGAGGGCGAAATCCGATTGCGTGTTGTTTGCTTGTCGTCACCAAAGCTCGAAATTTGCGATGACGGCGCCCTGTTTTTTTCAATCGGCCGTTTAAGGTTCTTGGCAAGGTTTAGACCGTTCAACTAGTTGTATTTCAGGGTCCCTGACTATCCGGTACAGATTTGCATCAAGTAGGACATATGCAGCTAGAGCAGTTTGAGGGGCACTGTGTCTTCAATTACGGACTCAACTAACGTTAAGTTATCTGTACCTCCTTACTTACACATGGGCCTTGTACCCTCACAACGTAACTATCCACCTCGGAAACTGCGCAAGAGCGTCTCGGTAGGTAAAAGTACACAGGTCAGTCAGTACGTATATATACTTACTCATATAACTAGATTGCAGGCAATTGCTGGCAGGCACCATCGCCAGGTGGCTCCTTTACACAGTATGGTTTATTTACTTACGCTCAGTGTTTGTTAGGTAAAATGCAGGCGACACGTTTGTTATGGCGGCCAATCTCCGTTATTCCTTCCGCTGATGAATGCCCGCACGATCATTGGCTCACGTCGCACCGACGATACGCATATTGCTGCTCTAGTCGTGGCAAGAACACACCGACGACCGCGTTTGTTTATCAGGTTCGGGTACTTAGCCTCGGACCACAAGGAGTGGAAGGAAGGCCCTAACTTATTTGTTAGAAGTACCTAGTGAGGGTCGGTAATCTGCAGGAACCCAAAAGAGGTGACGTGACGTCGGGCCCGCGTGAAGTCGCGATGTATGGCCACTGTGGTGACTGTGCAAACATCATCCCACTAAAGTGACCCTCGACCAACAGTCGTCAGTTGGTTCCACGAAGTGTTAGTTAACTAATCACATCTACGGCCAGGGCC
Source organism: Arthrinium puccinioides (assembly GCA_022414665.1). Classification (NCBI taxonomy): domain Eukaryota; kingdom Fungi; phylum Ascomycota; class Sordariomycetes; order Amphisphaeriales; family Apiosporaceae; genus Arthrinium; species Arthrinium puccinioides. The sequence continues at coordinate 3,366,941 of JAIUNF010000005.1, forward strand.
GTTATTTTTCGCTCAAACACTGCCATCATACAACATCGAGTGCAAGACACCGTCTCCGTCTGTCTTGAAGGCCTGTTCAAGACCCCGCCTTCTCATCCTCTGCTCTCAGTGCACGGAGGAGTCACAGCGACTAATCACCGCAAATACACGAGCAAACAGACATAGCAGCCTCGACCAGGTCACCATGTCGGGAACTCAGAAGATCCCGTCCTCCACTTTGCACCTTCCTGACGGTCAGTCAATTGACGTCAATCCCGTCGCCTATGGCGTGCGGTTCAAGTGGAACGACTACAACCATCATCAATCCCCGTTTCCTTCAGGCTGGACCATCGTGCTGCACAGTGAAGATGCCCCGGCCGACCTCGAGAATGGCAACGGTGAGGAACACCCCGATACGAGTCGTGCTCACAAGTTCGAACGGCCAACGTTGCAGGGTGACAGCCTCTACCTGTCGGGCCTCTTCAGCCCCAATTCAAGCGAGTATGAACCAGCCAAGAGCCCTTCACGGCAAATAGCACTGATGTTATGGGCCACGCTTTACTGGTACTTCCAGCAAGAGGAGCCTTCTCCCTATCTCGAGACGCCGCAGTCTGCACTCACGCCGCCCGCTGCGAGGCCGAAGGGCGAGTGGCGCATTCGCATACTGCGCGAGGGAGTCTTCGGTACGCGGAACATGATTGCGAAGCTCGAACGAATGGGCTTGATCCAGACGTTGGACACATCCGTAGGGACGACTGAGGACGCGCCGTGTTGGGATCACATGTTTGTCTCGAGGCAAAGCTTCTGGCAGATACCCTTCAGCGTATATCTGTTCACATTGCAGCCCAAAAGACATGGTTCACATCCTGGTTCCCCTATCAGCAGCCGCCCTACGTCTCCCGTCACGAACGGATCGATTCAGAGGAGCTCGCATACCCACAGCCCTTCGTTGAACTACCTGTTGCCAGGCGGCATGACCGCGGCAGCGCTGGGTGGCCCCCAGAGCATCCCCGTTGGCCCATATCACTCAAGTTCACACTTGCCCACGTACTACCCACCGCGGGCCCTTCAGTACAGGATCCAGAACGGCGTGCGATATCCAACGCGGCCGAGACCACCGCGGATGGGTGAGATAATCTACTGCCGTTTCGTGCAGAGCGTGGGCAAATATCTATCATTCCGAGTGGCCTCTGCTTCCAAAACGGCCGCGCCCTACTGGGCACCATTGGGTCCCAAGGCCAACATTGAAGAACACTCGCATCTTCGCCAGCTACCCGACTCGGCGCTTTTGCAAAAGTGGTTATCGAACCCTCGAGTGTCGGCCTTCTGGGGCGAATACCACTCGGAATTTCTGACCAGCGCCTTGCAGTCGCAGCACTCTTTCCCGGTAATTGGCATGTGGGATGGTGTGCCGTTTGGCTATTTTGAGATCTACTGGGTCAAGGAAGATCGCCTTGGACAGCACACAAATGCCGAAGACTGGGACAGAGGACTGCACGTACTAGTGGGGGAAGAATGGTCTCGAGGCAATGTGAAGCACTGGCTCTCCAGTCTGGTGCACTACTGTTGGCAAGCGGATTATCGAACCATGAACATATGCCTGGAGCCGAGAGTTGACAACGACAAGTAAGTTTCTCGAGACACACGGATCAGTCCGGCTGAATGAAGCCTAACACACTGCATAGATTCATCGGCTATCTCCAAGCTGAAGGGTTCGCAAAGGTGAAGGAGGTCACTTTCCCTCACAAGCAAGCGTGGTTGTGTCGTCTAGGGCGAGAAAGCTGGTTCGCGCCGAGTCTATAGAGTCAGGGTTGCCGACTTTTATCAAGGAGAGATGGTTGGGAAATAGGTTCGCATTTACGAGGCAGGGTATAAAATCTCAAATAAACATGCCAACTCGAGCAGTATTAGCCAGCTTCGGCGGTTGAAGTCGCGAGTGATGCACGTCGTCGTACGGATAGTTATCATGGGCTAGGTACGGAGTACGTAAAGTTAGCCAACTACGGAGGAGTTTGGGCGGTATGCGGAGACGAGCGAGTTTACTGTGGTACGAAGTAACTACGGAGTACAGAGTAAAGTTACGGAGTACGGAGTACGGATACCAAAGTTATAAAGTTAACTTACGTAGCAAGTCCCTGCCAGTCATGGCGCTAGGCCAGTCAGGGGCTTAGGGGGCGCTAGAGGCTGGAGCTGATGCAAGATTCAGTATGTCGTTACCAAGGGTGTCCACGCGGCCTTGGCGGCTCTGGAAAGCTTCGCTGGCGTCGATGTTGTAATTGGAATTTTGCCGATGCGCTCACTCGATTCAGCTTCTTCAACCTTTGACACGCAGCAAACGTCAAGCGTCAAACCTGCTGCGAGCTCGGCGGTTCTTGACAGCCCATTCCATGTCCGTCTAACCACCTCAATTTCTACTGCACATCATCCGAACAGCATCAAATCGAAACGACCGAACGATGCGCTGAATAACCAACCCCTGAAAGCTCGTCGCATCTGCCTCTGCATCCTCCTAAAGCCTCGTCGTTCCTCACACCGACGTGCGAACAACCAACACGACGAGTCCCGCAATCAGCGTCACGATGTCGCATCCGACGTCGTTTGGATCGCATTCCCGGGACCATTCGATGTCGCGGGGCAGTGCCAACAACGCAACGGCCGCAGGAGACGAGGGCGGCGCCGATTCTGGGCTCGAGAAATTCCCCGACCATATCGACTCGCCCATGTTCGATGGCCACGGAGCGTCATCGCCTGTCCCTGGGCTGAACATATTTACGAACGGGATCGATGGGGGATCCCAGCCTGCCGGCGAAAGGTGGCAGCCGAAGCGAAACTCGATGAGGGGCGTGACATGGGGCCAGATGGGACAACCCGCGGGCGCTTCCTACAGTCAACAAGGCGGCAACAGACTCGCGAGGCAGAAGAGCATCAGTGAAGCTTTCCGGTCTATTAGGGCTAGAAACGGGAGCGTGACACAGAACGCCCACGAGATCGCCGACGCTCTGCGTGCCCCTGTGTCGTATCGACTCGTTGTATGTTACGGTACCTATCCGGATTCTCCTGGGACTGCACTGACACGATGTCGTCTCGACCTGTAGGTCCTCTGTGTCATGTGGTATGCATCGTCGGCCCTGACAAACACGTCGTCCAAGTCCATCCTCAACGCCTTCGACAAGCCCGCCACCTTGACCCTGATACAGTTCTTCCTCGTGGCCTTTTACTGCTTGTCCTCGTCATGGCTTGCCTCGGTATTCCCGCAACTGCGAACCTCGATACCTGCACTCAAACATCCCATTCGGACACCGTCGCGCGATGTCATCATGACTACCCTGCCACTGGCCGCCTTCCAGATCGGTGGCCATTTGCTGAGTGCAGCAGCGACGTCCAAGATCCCCGTATCTCTCGTCCACACCGTCAAGGGTCTTTCTCCCCTGTTTACTGTCCTCGCCTACCGATTCATATTCGACATACGATATCCCACAGCGACGTACTACTCGCTGGTCCCTCTGACAATGGGCGTGACGTTGGCTTGCACGGGAAAGCACAAATTCGGCGGCGAGATGCTAGGGTTGATCTACGCATTCCTGGCCACCATTATCTTCGTTACCCAGAACATCTTCTCGAAGCGACTGTTCAACGAAGCTGCCAAGGCGGAGGCTGATGGGCACTCCGCCAAGACACGGAAGCTCGACAAGCTCAACCTTCTTTGCTATTCATCAGGCATGGCCTTCATCCTCACGGTGCCTATTTGGTTTTGGAGTGAAGGCACTGGGCTGATTCGAGACTTCTGGACCGACGCCTCGTTGGATTTGAAGAACGGTCCGAACAGCATGGATCATGGGCGCTTGGCCCTCGAATTTCTGTTCAACGGGACGTTTCACTTTGGGCAGAACATCCTGGCGTTTGTTCTGTTGTCCACCGTCTCGCCAGTCACGTACTCGGTGGCTTCGCTCATCAAGCGCGTCTTTGTCATTGTCGTGGCCATTGTTTGGTTCCGCAACCCCATCAACAACCTTCAGGCCTTTGGCATTGCCCTGACATTCCTCGGGCTGTATCTTTATGACCGCACAAGCGATAGCAACAAGGCGGACCGCCGTGCCCGTCTGCTGAGTCAAAGTGGCGAGAAGGACCGCCCGCTGCTGCCTCTCAGCACAAAGGGCACGGCGCTTCCGGGTGCCGCTCTTTACGAGAGCCCTGCGGCCATGACCAACGGGTCGAACTCGTACGCGTACTCGAACGGACACTCTTCCTTGGCCAACAGCACGGGGGACGCTACCAAGAAGAGCGACGAGAAGGGCGCAACGCGGCAGAGGGGAAACAGTAGCGCTGCTTGGCTAGCGCCGGGGACGCGTCAAGAAGATACGTGGAGGTTCGAGGATAGGATGCAACGGCAGCCGACACGTGTGAATTAAGACTCTGATCGAACTCTTGAAAGAAAACATTCCGATAAAAACAAAAACTCGATGCTCGTGGTACCGACGGTTTATGTATGATGAACGACGAGTAACCTTGATGGAATTATGGTCAGTCAAACCGAACAACGTGTTGCCCATTTACCCCACGGATACCAAGTGTACAACCACTGCGGCATTACGCAGTGTCGAGAGTGAAGAGGAAGGAATGTGTAGTGATTCAAGCTAAACTCGGCCCTGCGTCGTGTTACCCAACTACTCCCGTCACACTGCCCATCTTGACATTGCCAGCCTTTACTCGGAACGAGGCCCCAAGACGTGGTCACAGCAGAGAACCGACAACACGACTTTTCTCATGGTGCACCTGTAACACCAATCCTCTCCGCGTCTAGCACCGTCTCCTCCCCCTGATGCTTGACTAGAGGCTCCAGGTTGCTTCGATGGGCCTCTGGCAACTACCGCACGCCCACTTGGCGTTCGCACCTGGCTGCCCTTGCTGTCGCCGCATCCGTCCTTCCGGGCGTCTGCCAGAGTCAGCCTCACCCTGCATCGTCCGCCAACTTGTCTGCTGGCCCCGACATAGAAGTCCCGTCACCTCTGCTCGATCTGATGGAGGTGCCGAACCGCCCAGATACGACGTAGGTGTACTACGGTTACGGCAGACGAACGGGTGACGTTCCAGATTCCCATGCTGGCTGCGCGGGATGATCAGCGGATATCTAAGCGAGTCCGGCGGAGGAACACCTCCGAAGCCCTGCTGGGTGGCCCAGTCCTGATAGCCCAGCGGTGTCGCAGTGCGTCGATGAGGCGGGTAGAGGGGTTCGTGGGGACGGATGTTCTCGACGCGGCCTCGGAACTCGTCGAAGCCGACGGAGGAACTGTCGCTGATGGGGCTCACGGTCGGTTCCTGGCGCTTGTGGAACGCGGCGGGCCGGAGATCGTTGAGGCTAAACGACAGCTGCCGGCGGAGAAGCTTCGCAGAGGCCTGCGTGCCGCCGTTGCTTGTCCTCCCCGGCATCAAAGACGACAAGTCCGAGGCCGAGAAGCTGGCCGTACGCATGGTGGCGATGCTGCGCTGCTCGGTGATCGGGTGAAGCTCCGTGCCGTGGCCGTAGAGGAAGGGCGTCAACTCGAGACGTGAGAGGGGAGAGTCGCGACAGAGGTCTATGTCCGCGAGTCTCGGCACAGTCTTCATCCTAGTTGCCTGTACTTTCTTGGTGGCGGGTGTCGTTCTCGTAGATGACGGCGATAGCACTCGTATAGCGTCGAATATGAAGCTACCGGTACGTGTGCTGGGAGTTGACTCGTCCGAGTCTTTCCGCTGCTCCCACGGGGGGCCTGGGGGCCGATCATATTGGATCTATCAGACAGAGGTGTAACAGTAACAGGGTTTATCTGAATTGATGTGGTGCTAGTTGTAGTAGCCATGTCAATGTTAATACAGAGCTGAAGAGTCTGCCGTGACCTGTGTGGATGATGTAATCTTCTGCTCTTTGACAACGAGCCCGCATGTTTCTAGGATTGTGATGAAAACCACGACCTCTCTTTGCCACGAGATGTACCAACCGGACCAAACCATCCAGACGAAATCGACTAGGTTTCGTCATCAAGTTGAGATGGCAGGTTCGATGGCTAAGGACCTGCGGTAGGTAACAAACAAACAGCCCGACAAATTACACTTGGTCAATAAAAGGGGGGACGATGGCAACCGCGGTCTGTCTCATCTGCGGACTGGTCTAAAGTGTACGGGGGTCCTAACAAACTGCTGGAAAAGTCGGCATGGTATTTTTTCAATTGTGCATGTGTCTCTGAGCCTACGTTTGTACCTTATTAAGTACCACAGGTAGCGAGATCTACATGGCATAATATAAGAAAACAGGTTATATCCTGAACGTTCGATGTGGAGCCCAACGCCGAAAAGATCATGGTATAAACGCTTGTATGGGTAGATGGTGGATGATACTAGTCGAGCCGTTAAGGGGATAGTCCCCCGTACTATCCACGAACAGTTTGCTCAGATTCCGCTTACGCCTCCGTGCTTGTATGGATGCCTTCAGCAGCCAAAGCTTTTTCATACCCAAGGATGGCTTTATCTAGTGACCGGACGACCGGTTCCATCAACTTTACGACAGCATCCTTCCCGCCTCGGATGGAGGAGGTGTTCAACTTCCGTTTCTTGCCTGTTCGCCGGTACACGTCGAGGATGTCTTGTTTCATTTTGTCGATTGTCTTCTCCCGCGCCTTCTCCGCCTCGGCGGCAACTGCATTGATGCGCAGTTTGGACTTTTTGAGAGAGTCGGCCAAGTAGCCCACCTCTGCAGCCCTGTCGGGTTCCCCGGAAAGAAAAGCATCCCAAAACTGATTCAGAAATTCCATCGTCGTGGCGTGGGTCAAGGTACACTTTTGGGCCACGTCTTCGGGCAAGCCCATTGGTGTGCTCTCATCTGATGCATGACCATAGGCTTGGGCTCGTCTCTGAAGTATGCTCTCCAGGATCTGGGTTTGTGCATCTTTCCGTGCTGCCCGAGACCCAACATGTCCCTGACGGTATCCTTCATTTTCGCTGTCGCTTTCGTCGTCTACGCCAAGCGAAGAATGGAGGTCTATGCCGCCAGCACCATTGCTGCACAGAACGCCCAGATCAGCTTGGAGATCTCGCAAGACTGTCTCGGGTTTTTGCTTGGCAAAGACGTCGGCTGTTGCCGAAGCGTCGTCCCGTTGATTCGAGAAGAAGCGGCTCTGCTCCCTGATGTTGAGAATGACGCGTGATACCTCGGCATCGCCTCGCAAATCTCGGAGAGCAAGCTGGCTGTATGTGTCTTCTTCCACGGCAGAAGGATCCACGAGTTCATTATCAGCAGGCGTGACACTAGCTAGAATCTTGCCGCTTATGCTGTTCAAAGTTTGGATAATGGGCACATCGGTCCGACCTCGAGGTCGCATCTCAAAGTCTTTCCGGTTGCCACTTCTGAACCCTCCTTGGTTTTCCTCATTGCCTTGGATATCGATAATGTGGGGGACGTGTTCGGCCAGAAGTCTGTTCGAAAAGGCCGTGATGTCCTCGTACTCGTCGTACTTGTCAAACACCTTGTCGGGGTTTTCAAGGCCAGTGAGCCGCTCTCCCCTCAACTGCTTGGAAAGCTTGCTGAGGAAAAAACGCTCCCAGAATTCACTAATCTCCATGCTGTTTGGGACATGATCGTTGAAAATCCTCTTGACTAGAGGGTGCTGCCTAAAGACCATCTGCATCTGCTCCTGGTTGATACTCAGCTTCATCCTACTAGGCTGGTTCGGGTCGGTGCCCTGCTCGATCGTCGGCTTGACTTGTGCCAGTACGTTGTAGGGACCCTTCTTCTGGTTAATATCAATGGCGTGCGCCCGGAGGAGATGTAGCCGCTTCGACCAGAACTGAGTGTTGAAGGTTGCGTCAGACATGGAATCGGGTTTCGTCTTGGCGCCCTCCTTGTACATGTCGGAGAGACTCTTGTCTGTCTCCAACAGTGCCATCTGAAGCTTGATGTCTTTCGACAGCTGACCATCGTCAAGGAAGCGGACGGCGGCGGGCCTGGAATTGGCTGCGCTCGCAAATGCCAGTGATCCGGAGCTACCGCCTCCTGTGGCGGCTGCAGGCTGAGGAACGGAAGGATCATTGCTCTTGGCTTCAGCAATCAGTCTCGAGAGCAGGTCTTTCACCGCATTTGCCTCGCCTCTGGGGTCGGTGGGAGAGTTGAAGTGGAAAAGGTACGAGACTGGCTCGCCACCGCCGTCTTCTGCCGCCTTGGCGAATATCTTGAGCATCACCTTGGCGTTGGTGTCGGGGGTCTGCTGAAGATCTGGAAGGCCATGTTAGCATGAGAGCAGCGTGCCCGACACGTAGGATGGATATCGTACTCGTGACGCTCGGTATGGCCAACGTGATGCCGGGGGGGCCTTGTGGTGCAGATTGCGGCGTCCATATGACGGACTTCCTGTCATTGCTCACGGTGAGGATGCCATCCTTCTTCTTGTACGCCGCAGTTCCCTGTGGCGTGGTCATGGTGATGGTGCGCGAGTGTACAACCCCGAATCCCCGATGGTGGGATTTACAAATATGGTATGCGGAAGGATATCTGATTAAGGACTGCAGTCACAATCTGTAGATGTCGAAGCAGCGCTTCCAGCCTCCCCCTCGGCGCAATGTTGCATGTGTGAAGCCTTCGGGGCAGCGAGCTCCAGCCTCCAAGGCTCCAACCTCCACGCCTCAGCTCTTCCTTTATTAGGTCGGGCAAGATAAGGATGTTGGGTACGATGCCTCCTTCTCGACGACGTAGCTAAACTCGCGCTCAAAACTATGGCTGCAAAATGGAGATGGGCAGAGATTTGCAGGCTTTGATCGGATTACAGTCATGCTTGTTAGGTGGTTGTGGCATGTGCAGGTGCTAACATGGGCATGTCGCATTTGAATGTGAAGGAAGCAACGGTTTAAGGGTCAAGCCACTTTGCTGACCTTGAACACTAGCCTCATCTGTGAGCCTCAGTGGGGTCGGCTGTTTTAGTGCATCAATCTACCCAGTACGGATTAGTTACGACGAAGTAGTTAAGTTACTCCGTAGTCTGTTCAACTGCCGAAGGAAATGCTCCCGTACATTGTAGTTATGCCACTCGGGGGGGGACCTTGCTAACTTCGAGAGCTCAGTTGCTTCCCGGCCAGCTACCTGATACACAACCGTCTGTTGGACTGGGCGTTCCGACGACAAAGATCAACACTGTGGGACGGTTGAGCTGCTCGTGACAGCAATGTTGCAAATTGCAACTTGTCCTTGCAGCAGGCCAGCAGCTCGTAACTTGAGTGCCAGCCCTCCGGCGGCGTGCAATTTCCAGCAACATCGACTTTGCCGTATTGACTTGGCCACAGTCTTCAACTGCATGGCACTTACAAGAAAGTAATAAAGTAGGTTGCGGAGAACGAACGACCAAGTTACTTGAATCTTGCTGTAGAAGCTTCGGGTCATGATAAGCCGCTGACAGGGGCATTGGATTGGGGAACCCGATAAGCTCCATCTCTTACAACATCCTATCGAACCGATGTCGTATCAGTGATTCGTATCGTATGGACCGATGGTCAATGGGATCTACAAGGTTGATAACCTTGAGCCGGGGCCCTGCAGCTGAAGCGGAATGGTGTAGGTATGTATGCATCTCATATCGGTCGGCTTGCTCCGCTGAGGGCGAATACATTACCACCTCACTGCTCTGCTCCGGCGCTTGCTCTCCCTGCCGTGCACATTCGCATCGTGCCGACCAGTCCCGTTCCCGAGGACAGGAGATCATGACTTCCTATGCAATCCGCCGACGTGGCGAGGCTATAAAGGAAAAGGTTCATCTACGACTGACTCGGCCAAGCAGCTGGAAGCTGCCCAAACAGTCCAGCAGTATCGCTCCAGCTCATGTATGGACAAACGCGGGTAAGTGTACCTCGTTCGCCGTTCACTTGTGGCGTGTGTATGTGAACTCGCTGACCACGTGCAGATCAGGATCCGGTTCCGGTCGAAAAGCAGACGTGAGTGATCCTGACAATCCTGGCAGGCTCGGGCTTTTGTGGCGACAAGGGGATCTCCATTCGGGAATACATCCATCCACTCGGCCGGCGTCTTCTGTCTCGGGTCTAGCTTTCTAACGGTTGTCGCAGTTGGACTGGGCTAGCCTTCATTCTCTACTGGTTCAGTGACCTGGTCACGATTTCAACATGGACCCAAGCCAGCTCCATCATGACGACCGGCCTGTCCGCCACTGATGCCGTCCTCATCGTCATGTTGGCGGGGATCTGCAACGCCATCCCGACAGTTCTCAACGGAGCCGTAGGGGCGGATCTCCATATCCCGTTTCCCATCGCCATCCGGGCCAGCTACGGCTACTGGCTAAGCTACTTTCCCATCGTCTCCCGCGGCATCATCGCCCTATTTTGGTTCGGTGTCCAGAGTGCCCAAGGAGGTACCTGTGTGACTGCTATTCTCACGTCTCTCTGGCCGAGCTATGCTCAGTTCCCGAATCATCTGCCACCATCCGCTGGCACGACCAGTCAAGGGTTGCTGAGTTACTTCATCTACTGGTGCATTCAGTTCCCCCTTCTGTTGATACCAACCCACAAACTCCAATACATGTTTTGGGTCAAGACGGTCCTCACGCCGCCGATGGCTTTGGCCATGGTGATCTGGGTTACGGTCCGAGCCGGCGGGCAGGGCGAGTTCTTTTACGCCCCAGCAACAGTTTCCGGGTCCGCGAGGGCCTGGTTATGGCTTTCTAGTCTGGTACGTACCTGCATATACCGGTAACATGGTGCGACTTCGGGCACTGACTGACCTCTACAGACATCGGTGACTGGAGGTTTCAGCACACTCGCTGTGAACATTTCCGACTTCTCCAGATTCAGCAAGACGCGGGGCGCCCAGCTGTGGCAACTTCCCATCATACCAATCTTCAAGACGGTCGTAGGTGTCTTCGGCATCATCTCCGCCAGTGCCGCGAAGCAGATTTGGGGTACGGCTTACTGGAGCCCGTTGGACATCATCGGCAAATGGCAGGCCACGCCAGGTGGTCGAGCCGCCGCCTTCTTCGCTGCCAGCATCTGGCTTCTGGCCCAGATCAGCGTCAACATCTCGGCCAACTCGATCAGCTTTGCAAACGACATCACAACCATGGCTCCCAAGGTTTTCAACATCAGGCGCGGTGTCATATTTGCGGCCTTTATGGGCGGCTGGGCACTCTGCCCGTGGATCATCATCTCGTCGGCTGCGGCCTTCCTCAGCTTCATGTCCAGCTACGCCTTCATCACCGGTCCGATAGCAGGCATCCTCATGTCGGACTACTGGATTGTGAAGAAGCGTCGCTATGACGTGCCGGCCCTGTACGATCCACAGGGTATCTATCGCTACAAAGGGGGCGTCAACTGGCGCGCTCTGGTGGCTACACTCGTAACCATGGGCCCGCTGCTGCCGGCCTTTGCCAAGAAGATCTCGCCGAGCACTGTTCACATCGACCAGGGGTTGATAAACCTCTTTACGTTCAACTGGCTCTACGGATTCTTCCTGTCCATCTTTGTGTACTGCACGTTGAACTACCTATTCCCCCATCGTAGCACTCTGATCGACAGAGTTGTGTCGGGCTATCCCCCGGAAACAGTGCTCAGTGGCGTCGAGGCCGACGTGGAGAGTGGTGATAGCCGCGGGTCCAATGAGAATACTTTTGCAGAAATGGAGAAAAGGGGGGGAATGTCGTCGGTTGCCAAAGAGGACGGGCATGGTGGAACGGTATGACCTTGTGGTGGGTGGGCCTTGCTTACGGAAAGGTAGAGGAGGGTGTGGTGGTGGTGTGCTGTGGTCGTTTGGAGGGCCAATCTTTCCGTAATACGACCAATGTATACCAATATACATGCCTGGCGGGACTTTTTCAACAGTTTGGTTCATTACACGCTCCAGTAGTCTCGAAGCTGATAACATCCATCTCGACGAAAATAACCTACGTTGACCCCTGGTCTTTACATACACGCGTCTGGGGCGAAACCAAGAAGGAAGTAGGTAGTTATTATGGGTTTTGTTTACTGCTTGCAATAACACACCTTATCCCTGAACAGCCTGTTCTTTCAACTTGGCCTTCAGAGCGGCAAAGTGCGTCTCCATCGCCTTGGCGTTGAACTGCTCTCCGGTAACGAGGGGGTACTTCTTCTTCGGCCCCTGGATCAGCGCGTCCTTGCACGGCTGGTTGAAGAAGGCAACGGAGAACCTCTCGCCATAGTTGTCGCCAGGCTCGCAGGGGGCCTTGACGCGGTGGAACGTCGACTTGAAGCGGTCGTCGGACCACGACATGAGCAGGTCCCCGATGTTGCACACGATACTGCCCGGGACGAAGTTGACCTTGGACCAGGAGTCGCCTCGCGCGAATTCGGTGACGACCTCGCGCCCGGGGCAGATCTCGAGCCCGCTCTGCCCCTCGCGCTGGAAGAGAAGGGTCAGGAAGCCCCAGTCGGCGTGTGCGCCCGCGCGATGGTAGACGTTTCCGTCGTCGGTCTGCGGCGTTTCGAAATAGTGCAGTAGCCTCATCACGCTCTGGCAGTTGGGCCGCGTGACATCGTGGAAGTTGACAAAGTAGTCGTCGGCGAACCCGAGGCCGCGCGCCAGGCAAACCATCAACTTCTCCGAGACGCGCTGGAGACGGTGCATGGAGACTAGGCACTTTTCCCGGAAGCCGGGGAGGTGCTCGTCGCTGATCCAGAGCCCGTCCATGTTCTCGCCGAACTGGAGCTGGTACGACTCCTTCATGTCGGGCTGCCCCGTAGACGGCCGGATCTGCGAGTTCTTCTCCCAGCCCACGTTGCCCGGGTTCCAGGGCACGGTGGCCTTGACCTCGTCGGGGAGGCGGAAGAACGACTCGGACGTGTCGAACAGGCCTTCGACCTCGGACGGCGTGATGCCATGGTCCACGATGGCGAAGAAGCCGACGTTCTCGGCCGCGTTGCAGATCTGCTGCGTGATCTCGTCAATGCGGCTGTCAAAGTCCCTCAGGGAGATCTAGCCATTGTGAGCATCATCCATGTTCTTAACCTTTACATGCTAGTCATGCGAGCGAATGTGACTTGAGCGGCGTGGCATACCTGAGGGATCTCGCGGTCCACGTATTTGGTCGTTTCTGCCATCCTGTGCGTTTCGGTGCGTATAACGCGTTTGGGTGCGTGGGTGCTGTTTCGGTGTTTCCAACCCGATGCCAACTCGATCTCTCGTTTCAATTATAGGTATTTCCAGCCATCTCGCCATCCATCGGGGGGGGCTTAACTAGCTGGGGCAACCATTATTGGCCGCCCGCCACCTGTCGAAGCCTACTCGGCCATCATCCATGTACCGGATGAGATAAAGCTGATGAGATTAGACGGGTTGAACGGTGACCAGCGAAGCGGGGCAGCCCAAGACCTGCGAACCCTACCTAAGTTAGTTAACGTACTGTGGTAACTAGATAGGAAGTACGGGGTACCTAAGGATAGCTACGGAGTACTTATCGCAGTAGTTACGGGAGCGCCTGATTACGGAGTACTAGCACCAATCTTGGTACGGATACGGATAGTTACACAGCAACTTATGTTATCGATGTCGGAGATAGCCGCCCAGGCCCTGATCTTCCTTCCTCATCTTTGTCCCTCGTGACCTCGTCTGTCCTGGAGAAGCGGCGAATGAAGACCACATCGCCAGCGTCCAGAGGTTTCCCAACTGATCCTACCGATTTGGATCGACGGATAGTTAGACTCAAACCCCCTCTCAGCCACGTACAACAAACACCCTGGCAAGGAGTTCTCCCGACGCCAGATGAGACGAGGTCGTAGTCGAATATTCACGACATCTTCCAGGGTATAGGGGGCGAAGAGTGGTAATTTATATAACAACTACACGCGTTCACTAGAGCGCGGCACAGCTTCCATCTTTCCTCGAGCAGCCCAACGGACAAGGGTACTCGGGGTCATACTGCCACAGAAAATACGGATCCGTCTCGTTGGTCAACACGTTTCCCATCAGCCTGCTGGGATTCGGCAGGTCGAACGACTGCTTGAAGATCTCCATGGAGGAGACTCTGATTTGACCCCAACCTCTCTCTATCAGCGTATCGATCGAAGTACCATATACATACTCCTTGAAGCCCGCCCACCGGATCGCCGAGGCACTGCATGAACACGAGTTAATACTCTCTTTTTGAGGGCCTTTACAAGGTTACCAAATCCCTAGGTGTAGGTAAAGAAAGGCGTTACGCACCACATGGGACAGCTTTCTGCATTGGTATAGAGCGACAGGCTCTTAAAGGCCGTGAGGGCGTCGCTTGGTGACAGCTTGTACGGACCTTCGGGGTCGGTCAATATGGCGGAGCAGTTGTTGATCGCTGCCATTTCCCCTGCCCACGCCCGTCAAGTCAGCTCGCGCACGACGGCCACGTTGGACACACCGGTGAGCCACGTAGTTGACTGCTACAACGTAACGTACCGTGCAGAGTCGGGTTCCCGAATTTACTGTTGCCATTGGCTCCCGTGCAGACGAGCTCTCCCAGACCCGAGCCTCCCGTATGGTTGACAATGACGGAACCGAACGCCGCAAACGGGCACGCCGCTCCGAGCGCGATGGTGGCCTGCCTCATCCAATACGCCCGTGTGCTGTAGGGCACACCATTGACCTGCAGGGTGCTTTCGCCGATGGGGAACTGCTGGTCTCGTCGCTGAAAGTGGTGCTGATGAGACTGCACGGCGCCCGCGAGAGCGAGCAGCCATGTCCACGTCGGTAACAGCATCTTCTTGACTGGGCCAGTAGTCAAGCGATTGAGCTAGGGTGTGGGTGTATGTGCGTGTGTGTGTGTGTGTGTGTGTGTGCGCGCGCGCGCGTGCATGAAACTGCCTCGGCTTTGCTGCGTCTATTTGACCTCCCTACCTCCTATCGGATGCTTCTTCTGTACGAAGCCCGTCAGCGATAACGGACCACAATACAGCTCGGGGGCTTCCACAATCAAGCCATCGGCTCACATGCACCGCGTTGCAACTCGTGATAGGCTAACTTATAGCCATGGCCCGTACGTTAGCGGGGGAGGCGGGGGAGTTTGTACAATTCATCAGATCCCCAGCATAGATAATCGATCCCTGCCAGGAACACGGGTATAACTAGTCGTCTCTAGTGGCGATGAACTGGTTCAACGTATCAAGAACGACCCCGAGTTGACTTTCTACCGTATCTCTGTGCTTTCTGATAGCCACTTACACGACGTACTGATAACGCCGGCATGCTCCGTGGTGGCATGCATGTCGGATCTGGCCGTGAAAAGAAGCGCCATCGGTTGAGATTGTCTCATATCCAGCCCGGCTTCAAGCTCTCTCTTGATAGCCTGCCGGGTGCTCACTATACCAAACCGTTGTACCTAGTCAATCCCAAATCAATCCCATCCAGCACAGTACAGCACAGCCATGCCCGTGACATCGCCCGAGTCCACCTTCAAGTTGGACCCGTTGAGAAAAACACCCGAGGCTAAGCACGATTTCGGTGCTGTGGTAGAGGGTTTGGACTTGAGTGCGATCAGCGGTAAGTGAGTCTATGGTGTGACAGGGGGGGACATCCATCACGTCTGACGAGCTTGTCTTGGAAAGATGCCGACGTGAAGGCGCTCTCGGACGCCATCTGGATTCACAAGGTGGTCATCGTCAAGGGGCAGAAAGAACTCCCTCCCATCAAGCAAGTACGTCGATCCCGCGTCTAATCGCTAGAATGTCTGACGATGCTCATTACGCACCCATTAGTGGGAGCTCGTGACGAGATTCGACCCTGATGCACCACAAGTACACTCGCATGGAGATATCAAGTCCTTTAACCAAAAGGGCGGCGTGCTCTCGGTCAGCCTGACACCAACCCCCCTTCTCTTCCCCCCTCCGAGACATAATCTAACCTTGTCAAAAGGCGGCTCGAGAAGTCCTCGGCATCCCTGGCGCCGAAAACGTCCGCCTGATCGGAAAAGGGTACCAGGGCGCAGACCACTACGGCATCAAGGACAAGACCATCACCAAAGCCCTCTCGCACGACTTCCACGCCAAAGAGCTGCCCGCCGAAGAGTTCAACGCCGGCTTCACGCGCTTTCAAAGGTGGCACATGGACGCGCCCCTGTACGGTCGCGACCCGGCCTGGTTCACGACGCTGCGCTGCATTAAGCAGCCGTCGGCGGCGTCTCGAGTCACCATCCGCTGGGACGACGGCTCGGACCGCCAGATGGAAGCAGTGCCGGGGTCGACCGCCTTCTTCAGCAACGTACAGACGTACCAGCTGATGAGCGAGGCCGAGAAGCGGATGGCGGACCACTCGTGGGTCGAGTACGCGCCGCATCCGTATCTGTGGATTGCCGACTGCAAAGGGAGGCCGAACGGCTTGGGGCTCGAAACGCAAGGCAGGGAGAAGCGGCTCGACGACATCGGTGAGTACGACCCGGAGAAAGTCAAGACATATCCCATGGTGTGGGTGAATCCCGTAACGGGCGAGAAGGCCTTTCAGGTCCACGGAATCTGCGCGAGGAAACTCTTCATCCGCTCGGGACCCGACGAGCAGGCTCGCGTCATTGACGACGTGGCGAGCATCAGGGCGTTCTTGAAGCCACTTCAGGAGCGAGTTCTTAGGCCCGAGTACATCCTTCTGCCGGACTTGGACGAGGGCGACATCGTGATATGGGCGAATTACCAGATGTTCCACACCGCGGTCGATTACCCAGATTCGTACGGGCCAAGGACAATGCACCAGGCAAACATAGGGGCAAGCATTGGACCGAGCGGACCTGCCCCAATCCCGATGAAGGCTTAGCACTGGTGATATAGTATGACCAGCCACGGTGCAGTACTAGTACCTAGTACGAGGTCTATTACAATTGACGTGTACGAATTTAACACACGTGTGTTCTGGAGTGTACTGCTAGCAGTAGACGGCGCGGTTTCGAAAGCCTCCTATCTGCTATGGCCGAGGTAGATGACGTGAGGGCAGAGAAGATCGGTTTGTCCAAGGTCAGACAGACAACATCCCTTGACCCCACAGCTTGCATTTTTCCTGGTGTGTTTCTTTTAACTCGGTAAGTAGAGCAATGGCTCGAGACAAGAACCGGGGACACGCGAAAGAGGTCGCTGATAAGATATGGCCAGGGTTCAGGCAAAGGTGTTGTTGCTTATTCATGTATCTTCTGTAGCATTTCATCTGCCAATCGTTTCACGTAAAACTCGCGCATGTCAGCGGGCACCTTGCCAAATGCATTAACCACACGTGACACATCTTGACGGCTCTTCTCGTAGGCGGAGAGGTCACGATTGCCGTAGACATCCCGGCCTAATGAGTAGCCACAGTTCAGATTCCGGAAGAAGACGTTGACAGCCACACCAAGAGGAGTCCGCGGTTCTGCCGTGTGCAACCATAACGGTGGCAGGAACAAGATATCGCCCGGGCCTAGAATGGCTTCGTGGGGATGCGTGCCGGCCAAGGACGGGCTGTCCATCTGCTTGAAGACGTCCATGCTAGAGCTAGAGGCCCCCCGGTGCCAAAGAGAAATGGGAAACGTCGCCGGGCGGGAACAAAACCATGCGTTTGGAGCCAACAACCTGACAATAGACGTTGGCCATCACCTATTGAGGAATCAGTATAGCTTCCTGCAGATCTGGGAGTCTTCTCACATCATAATGCAGCCACATGTTTACAGGCCCAGACACTCGCAAAACGGAACTAAAAGCGTTCTGTGAAACCACTGACAGTTCATCCGGTAGTCGGAAGTCATCTGCAAGGCCGGGGAAATCTTCGCTGAGGCTAGCCGGCTGCTCTGTTGGTTTCTCCTCGGACAGTGCGCGCAGATACATCATGCTGCCTCTCTCGACCTCGCGCATGAAAGTGCCAAACTCCTTGGTGACGTAGCTAAAGTTCTTCGCATTGAAGTCCATGGAAGTTGATGCAGCCTCATGAATAACAACCTTCCGATATTGCCCAACTTTATCGATGATATAGTCTGGTGTCCAAGTCCGAACACAGTCTCCGAGGCTGCAACCCTCTATGATGGCAGGTTTTCCATACTGCAACAACTTGGAGAATGTTTCCGATGCGTCCAGGCTGATTCTCGGTATTGCAACGACCTTCGGCGCCGATTTCTGTTCCAGTGCCGGGTTTTTTTGACGTTGTAGTTCTGTAAACTCGATGGTCTGCTGAAACTTCCACGGTGTTGCTATCCCAGGCGCGCCCGATGAACTGTCATACGACAGGGTGTAAACGCCATTGTTCCAAAACGTTCCCATAGAGAAGCACGTTGCTCCTCCACCAAGAATAATCAACTCGTGATCTTCTGTCAGACTCGTGGACACTCCCAGAAGAAGCGGCCGAGGTGTTCCCTGAGAAACACCATCCGGCTTGACGACTGGTCCCATTGCCATGACTCGTGGTGAAGATGCAATGTCTACCAACAGAAGCTCCTGGTCATTGGGAAGAACATCATCCGCAACAATCCCACCAACCACAACAAGTCTGCCCTGTTTGTCAAGAATCGCGCTGGCTCCAAATCGGTCGAGTCTTGACGCCCGGCTGTGCATCTTCTCGTCTGAAACTGCTTCGCTCGGGAGCTTTGAATCTTCCGCCAGTGTAAAGGTCAGCATTGGTCTTCCACTTTCTGGTACGACTAGAGTCCAATGCAGTATCTGTTTCGCAACTGTTCCATCTTCCTTCAGACCACCAGCCATCAGTCCGCGGAAGACAACGGAAGCATCATTGGACCCGTCGCTGTTTCTGCTGGGACCTCCAGAGCAGACTATCATGGCACCAAATACCGGCTGATAAATTCCCTGTGCAATCTCGCACTTGGTCCATCCGTTTTTTGGATGATACACTAGCCCACCATCGAAGAGGACAGTCGAGCCGGTCTTACCACCAATGACAAGCACTTGGCTTGAACGACCAAGACGTGTTGCCGAGTGCCTGTAAAGCGGGATTGGCAGATCTTGTGCTCTCTGCCATGTCTTTTGGGCCGCCTCGAAAACCCAGCAGTCTGGCAGTGGGTTGGAGGGAGATGCCCGGCCTCCGATCAGCAAATGCCCATAAGACCCGATCTCGGTAGTCGTGTGACACATTCTGCTTGATGGGCCGGCAGAAGAGAAAAGAGCTTTGGCGTTATTCAGGCTGGATGAGAATATATCTGCCGACCTGAGCCGGCTTGTGCTCCCCAGCCCGAAAGTATTAGCCAGGAATTCGCGCCCGAGATCGTCTACAAAAACCATTGGGGCACCAAATCGTCTCTGACAGGACTTCCCGGTTTCGTTGAATGTCGTATCTCCAGTAGGCTGGGGTATCGGCCTTGTTTCTGGAATGGTAGGACTGGGCTCCGCTGCATTGGAGAGCAGCCTTGGCTGCGTGTGAGCGATCACCACGCAGTAGTGACCACCAAATATGGCAAACTCCTCCCACTCATCAAAGGGCTCAACTTTGTTGAGTTTCACTCGCTCCTCCGAGCTGAGGTATCCATCAGAAGACCATGCACTCCAGAGGGACTCAACTTTGACATGTGGCCACCCCAACGCCAGAAAGCGGTTCTTCTGAGCTCGAATGTCAGGGTAGGCTGACACCGACTTGATTGGAGTCTTTAACTTGTCGAAATGGCGGAGCATTGTCTCGGCAAAGGGGTGATCACGTCCATCGGGGATGATTTGCTCCAGTAAGCAGAATTTAGCTACCAAAGTTAGTATGGTATGCCAGAAACACCAAAGTCAGGGTGCTTAGCAGTGACCCTTACCTGAACCAAGACTGCTGGCCCATCTGATGACCGAATCGGCGCCGGGAGTTTCCATGTACGTTATCGATACCTCGGCAACGAACATGAATTCGCAGTCGGAAATATTGACGACTTTCGACAATGCTGTTTGTACGCGATCGAGCTCGCGTAAATCGCAACCTATCTGAACGTATTCGTTGCTTTTCAGGAGGAGATCTGAGCTGTCGTCAAATTGAAGGTCGCTCAGCATGCAGTGGAGTTGAGGTGTATCCTGAACGATAACACGCTTTTTTCGCATGAGGTCGGGAAAATCGATGTCGACGAACTTGACACCCTTGCATACTTCTGGGTATCTGGTCATGCATTGCCATGGAAGCACATCACTGATAGCGTGAGTTCTAAAGCCAAAACATGGGGATATAAGAAAGTCGAAAAGGGGCTCACCTCCCAGCGCCGAGGTTGATAACGACCTTTTGTTTGTCAGAAGGCGTTTTCAGGAAATCTCGGACGGCAACATCGATTATATGCAACCTGAAATGGTAGCCTCGATTGATCAAGGGCGACCGTCTTTGAAATCTCCTCACGAAGAAACGGAAGAAATGAGGTTCGTCAGGGTAGTATATATGTTCAACGCTCCGCTTGGAGACGATGCTGCTGCTATTTGTCTGCATGTCGGTGTCAGCTGTACAGTTTAGTTCAAGGTGCGCAGGTCTAGGGAGTGCATAACGACATGACTTACAGACATGACCAAGTCATCTTGGGCTCGGTCTTTGACCGACCGGCGTGGGATTGCTACAGCATCTGGGACTGCCATGATGTGCGTGAAGGCTGGCAGCCTGGCTCATACGGACCTATCTTACTAAGTTTGGTATGTTCGGCAGCCCCTCATGCTTTCAAAGAGGGTTTGTGTGTGCGTTTTCGCCGATTCATAGTCAAACTGAAAGCGAGATATGGCTTGTTCAATTTGGGCCTTGAGAATTGCCAATAATTGGTTAAACACTGGTATAAGTTGTGCAAATTTGAGGTGGACCTTTCAGGGGAACAGAATGGCCCGAGCTCCCAAAGGTACTAAGTTACTTCGTACTAGTTAGTTACACAGTACTGTGTAATCGACATCTGGGTGGGGTCTTTCTGCGTCACGGGAGGGGGGAGAGCTTCCACAAGTTCATAACTAGTTACCTACCTGCCCGGGGCATAACTAACTAACATCTCCAGGGGGGTGGGCTGTTTAGCTGTAGCTTCCCCACCTTTTAGGCCGATCGCGAACCCGTTGTCGAGCTGCCGAGACCAAACAACTAACTACCCTACCCACCTCACCAACAAGAGCCTCCAAGGAAAGAAAACCCGGTGGTCATCTCTGTGGCTTCATGGCCGAAAGCGCTGTTCATTTACCCAGTCATTACCGACAGACGAATATCACCACCTCGACACGATGGCTGCAGACGCTGCGCTGAATTTTGTCACCTTCAACCAGGACGATAGCTGCCTCGCTGTGGGTGAGTTGAACACCACCACTCCTCCGCAGGGACTCTGTAGACGACTGATGATCACCCATAGGCACCTCGAAAGGCTTCCGTATATACCACACGGATCCCTTTAACAAGATCTTCAGCAGCGATGACGGCGATATCACGATCATCGAGATGCTCTTCTCGACATCCCTGGTCGCCTTGATTCTCTCACCGCGCCACCTGATCATACAAAACACAAAACGCGCCTCGGTAATATGCGAGCTGACCTTCCCGTCGGCCGTGCTGGCCGTCCGTCTCAACCGCAAACGACTGGCTGTCGTGCTCGAGGACGAGATCTATCTCTACGACATCTCCAACATGTCACTGCTCACAAACATTGCCACCTCGCCGAACCCCAACAAGATAATAGCCCTATCGCCCTCCTCCGAGAACTGCTACCTCGCATATCCTCTACCGAAACCTCGCGAAGACACCCCTGATAAGCGCCCGTCCCATGCTCCGCCTGCATCGCTGTACGCCCCCGCCACCTCTGGCGATGTGCTCATCTACGACACCCTGACCCTCAAGGCTGTCAACGTCATCGAGGCCCACCGCTCACCGCTATCCTGCATCCAGCTCAACAGCGATGGGAACCTCTTGGCGACCGCAAGCGAGACGGGAACTATCATCAGAGTCTTCTCCGTGCCCAAGGGCCACAAGCTCTTCCAGTTCCGCCGTGGCACATACCCCAGCACCATCTACAGCATGTCTTTCAATATGGCCAGCTCCTTGTTGTGCGTGTCCTCAACCACCGACACTGTCCACATCTTCCGCCTCCAGCAACCGCCCCACGGGGCAACAAATCAAATATCCGACTCCGCCGCGGCAGCGACGGCGGCATCGACATCGCCCCGCCCCGACCGCTGGTCGAGAAGTCGCAGCTACGACAGTGGTAACGACTCCCCCCCAGCACCACCGGCTCTCCGCGCAGCGACCGGGCGGACCTTTCTCACCCAGGCACAGCCGCCAACCACAATAGCAACCTGCAGAGGAGACAGAGCGGGTCCTTTAGTAGCATGCTACGCCGCTCCTCGCAGATTATGGGCCGCAGCATGGCTGGCGTAGTAGGAAACTATCTCCCTCAGACTGTCACCGAGATGTGGGAGCCTCTGCGCGACTTCGCCTACATCAAGCTGCCCAAGTCTTCCGTCGCTTCTCCGCGGCCCGGGGGAGGCCCTCAATCCCAACAGCTCAGGAGCGTCGTGGCCATGAGCAGCACAAGCCCCCAGGTCATGGTCGTGACCTCTGATGGGGGGGTTCTACATCTACAACATCGACATGGAGCAGGGCGGAGAGGGATACCTGGTGAAACAGTACTCGTGCGTTGAATCAAGTCTTCCCCTGTGTCGCGAACTCGGCTAACAAAAAGCGTGCAGGGTATTGGGAGGCGACGATAAGCTTGACTCGTCCAGCTATGGCCCATAGAAAGACCATATCGATTGGGACGCCGCGTATAAACGGTTAATATGAGGCTGTCGCGGATGAATACGTCCGTCGGGGGCGATTATGCACGTGCGTGTCGTGGGCAGTTACGGAGAAATAATAGTAATATCCAGCGGGATCACGTGCGATGTGCATCTGCTCTTCCCTTCTTGACGGCCTCTTTGGCTTCTTGCATCAGCGTTGGGCGCTCCTGGCTGGACCATGGTTGTATTTCACTCGGGCCCACAAGCTCTGGAGAGGATATGGATGGATGGCGTTGACCGAATTAGCACTCACTTTTGTAGCTTCTCACTGGATAGTTACCAATTAACCGCGGCGAGGTAGCGAATCTGGAAAACGACAAGTTGGCACGTCTGTTGACTATGAGCGAGTTCCTGCGACAAATCCTAGTTATCCACATGGACAATGCAACGCGTGTACAGTTAAGTGAGTGACTAAATGCTTCCCGAGTACGGCCGAGGGTCGGCACGGGGTATACCGTATTGTATAAAGACTCAATACGCGACGGATCATAACTTTCAGGACGGCATCGTCTGGAACTCTCGTGTGGTCAGTCGGCTTTCAGTCCCAACCCAAAGAGGAGATATTAGATTCGTCATTACGCCCCGTCCTGCATAAAACCGAGGAGACTTGCGTCAACCCTGACGTGAGCATGCGCCCTAACGCCGCACAATGAGCCCGAAACACGGACCTTTGTCCATCCGTCATGGCGTCTTCTTGGTGCTCCCATTCCGCTTCCATGCGCAGAAGGTGATGGGGAGCCCATACTAACGCCGAAATCCCTCGTAAAAGATCATCATGTACATGGCAAACCAGCATCGCCGTGCGGTTGAGAAATGAATGTGATACATAAAAGGAGCTCCCGTGACACCGTCCGCTTGCCTGTTGGCTGGGGCGCCCGTGTCTGTCTGTCAGTCAAGTCCCTCTCGGCTGCGCTCGTGTTATAAAACTCCCAAATCAAGTAGATGTGCCATCGGTAATGAATATCAGCCAGCCAACCAAAACAGCAGCCAAATGCAAATCAATCGTCTGGGTTGGCGTCTAGATCCACGCCTTGCCCTATACGCCCACAGACCGACCGTCATCGGGCATAAGGTCGGTTCATGAGCGCGATCTCCCTGGAGATTTCAGCCCATTCTAGTTCTCGCTTGACATCGCCGTTGTCGCGGCCGTTCTCAGACTGTTTTCTGGCATACAGGATCTCCTCCCACTTGAGAAGCTCGTAGGCGAATCTCAGATGGGGCTGTATGATGACGTTCAAGCGTCGTGCTCGCACGAAGCAGTACGCCTGAGGAAACGAGACGCCGAGTTCCCGCATGACCTCGGCTATGCAAATGGTTGCGCTTCGACTGACGCCGACGCGGCAATGAACCAGCGTTGCAGTGCCGTTCCGTCGGCCACGCTCTACATTTATTTCGTGGTTAGCCACGACACCACTCGTCTTTTCGAAACGGGGGCTTTCGAGACTTACCAATGAACGCCAGACACCTTTCAAACTCGTCGGTGAGTGGATCAATACCGTTATCCTGAACCCCGTGGATGACTTGGACGTTGTCGGTTCCCCATCTCTCCAAGTCTCCCCTCCCTCCACATGGCCGTCTCGCCGACACTGAGGATCTGAGTGATTCCAATCGCCTTGAGCAGATCAGGGTTGTTTGCATGCACCAGGTTCCCGAGGTACATGTAGTCGAGCACTCGGCTGGGGAATGAGCCGTCCATGCCGGTCATCCAGTTCGGCTCGTTCTGGATGAGGGCAGTGATGTCCGAGAGACTCTTGTCACGGCACATCGGTGACTCGCCAAGGAGTCGAGGTGAGAGAGAGGTCAACAAGGCAACGTCGGTGGTATACGCAAAGAAGTTGCGCTTCATGGTCGTGTGCAGGTTGAGCCAAGCATCGGGTATCGGCCTTCCAGTACTGTAGCTATAGTACGCGATACCAAGCAAGGATGACTCGGTGTAGCCATCCGCGCAATGCAGCAGTATCTTCCTCGCCGTGCAGGAGCGTTTCTTCGGCGCACCGTCGACCCCCATTTCCACGTCACCGTCACCGTCACCGTCACCGTCACCGTCACCGTCAGCGCCGGGCTCGGACGGCAGCGTCCCGTGGGAAAGGTGCCATATCCACTTGCAGGTGTCAAGGAAGGCGTCGGCCTCGGCCAGCGAGCATGATGCGTTGTAAATGCTGCCTGACGAGAGGAAGTCCAGGTAGGGGTGCTTGATATCGTCGTCGGGGCCCTTGGCTATCGCCTCCAGCACCGACGGGTTGAGCCTCCCCACGTCGCTGCATTCGATCAGAATGTCGAACTGCTGCTCCTCTTCACCCGCAGCCTCGGGGGTGGGTCCTAGCCACACATTGTGAGAGATCTCGGACGCCTTGGTCATGGCATACATCTCTGCCCTTTCCTGGTGGAAGAAATCTATGACGCTGCCAGTGAGGTGACCCTCGGAGTTGACGGCCACGATCTCGCCGTGACGCTGCTCAAACGTCCTAAAGGGCCCTGCGCAGACGAAGGTGTTGTAGACGGGAACCTCGTGGCCCTGGTCTTCCTGCCGCCGCCGCCATTTCGCCTGTGCCGATGCCAGTTCCCAGCCAATCTTGCGCACAAAGGCCGAGTCCTCGCCATAGACGATGATGTCCGAGACGGTGGCGGTTTTTGCCGGCTGAATGTGGAAGTTCCTCACAGAAAAGCCATCGCGGGGGTCCACGTCGAGAAAGCTGCCTTCACCTCCTTGCTGCAGCAACTCGTCGGGTGCAATGGCTCCCTTGAGGCGCGATACGCTCAAGTCACCGTCGGCTTTCACAACAGTAATGCCCCTCAGGCAGCATGGAATCTTGCGCAGCGCGCGCCTCCGGGCGACGAAGAATGCCTGCTGGATGTGGTTGCTTGGATGCAGGCCGTGCAGCCAGGGGAATACCTTGGATGGATCCGGGAGGGGCTGTCGCGAAGTGAAATCGAGAGAGGCGGCTACGCTGGCGGCGTCGATCTTGTAGAGCGACAGCCGGCCCGCGTCAATTCGGGGGAACTTGTTGTTCGGTGGGTACAGCAAAGACGCTTGCCGGTATTCGTCTTCGCGAGCCGGCGACGGTGGGGGTGTGTTTGGTGCCTGCACGGGAGCCGGCCCCGTAGGACACGAGGGCAGGTGTTTGTTTGGAATGGGACATGGGTTCTGCTGCTGCGTGTTGATGGTGTCGAGCGTCATGGGCGACTGCAACGAGACGATGCCCGACGATGACCTGTGGGGCGCGATGGGTCTAGGTAAAGCTATAGTCGCCATGGTTCCGTTATCGTTTACAAAGTACGAAGAATATCGAGTATACGGAGTAGCAAGGAAGCTCATGCGGAAGTAGCCAAGTCGCGTGCCGTATCCGTACTCTTGTCTCTCATTGACCCAGACAGGAACTGAGGTTGATCGCGTCGCCGTGATCGAAAGCCCGGCTCGTGGATGTTCCAGAGACTCTGTTTCCTCCACCAACGCGTGGCGACGCACCACAGTTCACGTAGGAAGATAGCGGGGTCGAGTCGGGTGCACCCTGGAAGCCGCTGATTGGTGACACAACACGGGTGACAAGCACTGGAGCGGTTGGGCCAGGTCAGGTCAGGTCAGGTCAGGTCAGATCAGGTCAGGTCAGGGGGGAGTCAGCGCGGGGTGGGAGATGGATGGGTATGAATTGGCCCGGCAGGACAAGTTGACTTGACTTGTTTGTGTTAGGGGGTTGATCAATCAAAGAAGGAGCCGAAAAAGAGAGAACTGCGGACGCGGGGGGAGGAGGAGGTATATCAAGACGGTTCTGTTTCATTCACCCAAACCCAATTGTTGACCGGTCGTGCAGCCTTATCGCGACATCCCTGTTGGCCACTCTCTCTACCTGGTGAAGCCACGGCAGACGCAGATAACCTTACCCGGGCGAGTGATGGACCAAGATGCAGTATAACTACTGTATACGGGGCAAGTTAACTACGCGGCGCTCGTTTGAAGGGGCGCTGGATGGGACGAGAGATCGTGCAGGACCTCTGTTCGTTAGTCAGGACGCAACGTCAGTCACGCGTGTGCCGATACGGGGAGACCCAAAGGTCAGTCTAGACTAACAAGTGCACACAGACAAATAACTAACCACGCAAGTTCGTTGGTAGCTCCCTCGGGGACTTGTGGTGGTGCGCTCGAGACGCTATCCCCTGTGATGCCGTGATGCCGTGATCTGTGATCTGCGCGTTTCAGCGCAAGCTTTAAGGGCCTAAACGCAGTGCCCAGACGTCCAATCTCACAATGGGCTGGTATCATCACGCAACCTTGGCCTCACCATGGCTCTGAAGTCGACAGAACGCAGCAAAAAGTTCCATCTAACAACGCTGCAGCGCCGCGCGCGTATGGACCGCGGTGCGAGATTGACAAGACTCGGAGTCTAAACAGGACGGGAACCATGTCACACTCACTCACAGCAGAGCAGCAGCCAGCCTGTCTGTCTAGGTTAGGGGCGGGAGCTTGTACCGGTACAGCATGCGCCTGCCCCTTGCCGCACGCCTACTACTAAGCAAATACCAAGTAAATGATTGTTCCATACACGGTACCTATCCAGCGTTCATCCCGAACACATCTCGACCCTCCCTGCACTGTTATAATGCATCGAGTGGTGGGACATGGGTATGAACACCAGCGACTCGATCTGGATCATAATCGATCGTCTCGACGGTAGTTACAAGCAACACGGGGTGCAGCAGCAAGTGTGTGAGCCTGGGAGGAAAACAAACATTGGTCAATGCCCAAGACCGTGATCCAGAGCCTAGTCTACGGAGTACTACGTACCACAGTAGAGCACTGACTGCATGTGCAAGGTAGCGCCACTGGTGCTAAGGCAGTTGGAACGAGGGGAAGCTTAGCTGTAGCCAATAGGAGGAGGTTCTTGCCGTTGGACAGGGCGCCTCCACGATGCCCACCACCAGTGACCACGACCAGGGGTTTTCCGTGCCGTTTTATCTCCAGATTCGCCGTGATGAAAGGGCTCTCCATTGTTCCGGCGAAGAGATTGCAGGTTGACGATGCAAATATCTTTGTACACAGTAGCTGCCATGACTGGGGGAGTGTAAGGGGGGGGATCGTACACACTACTTGGTAGGTGAAGAGCTTGTACCCGTCTGGGGACGTGGGGCGAATCGAAGCATTGCCGTTTTTCGTCACTGCACGAGGAACATGTACTCCGTACTCCGTACGGAGCAGCACATTAGCGCCGGCCCACGTATCCTTGCTTATCCCCCATGGCCCACCAAAGGAAGGTAGGTAGGTAACTTAGGTACCTTACTTATTAGCCTTCCGTCTGGTCGTAGTGGTTATGGGGTTCGGTCTACGCGGTAACTATCCAGCAGTGAGCACACTCGACGCGGTAGTTGATATCGAAACCTCTCGACTTGAACCTCGACCTCGTGCGGGTAGATTACATACCCTCTCTTCGTGGGCTTGCAATCTTGTGACTCGTAATGTCTCCTCGCGGACCCGAGTGACCAAGTGACCGAGTCCACGTACTGTGCGTGTACTACGTACGCACTAGATATCATACCGGTCTCGATAAGTAGAAATAGAGTTCAACCCCTTGGGGGCTTATTTCGGACGGATGCGAAGCTACCAAGGCTACTTCACTGGAAACAGATTGGGGGTGCGGGTTTTTGTAAACAGCAATGCCGGATTCTGAGGAGCACAGCCTGCCACTTGCAACTAACTACGACTTGCTGTCATAGGCACCGTTAGCAGTGTTGGCACAGCTAGCCGGTTCATGCCGTATCTCATGCGACTCGTTCGATATCTCGCGGGACTTTGGCAACTAGCACATCTGATACCAATCTGCTTCAGAACAAAACGCCAAGAGCCCATCAGGTGCTATTCTGGGGCGCTATAACTGCTTACTCGACGCTTCTTACACAGTACGCGGCTGAACACGAGTACGGGGTACCAGTGTCCATATATGCTAACTATATAACTCAAATAGCTGTGTTATGCTACTTTTTTTTCTTTTTTTCTTTTGCAGGAAAACTTAACGGCACACACCCACAAGGGCATTCGACTTTTAGTTATCGACGTAGTTGTTGACTTGACGACCAAGTTATGTAACTATCCGTACCTTGAGTACCGAGTACGGATAACTAACTACACAGTACTCCGTACTTGAGCATGCACCACCACACAAACCAAAGCTACGCCACAGGTACGCCACGCTACACGTCATCAGCTGAGATTAAAAATACCAGAACGCATCGGTGATCCTTGCACGGGTTGCATCTCGTAGCTTCATGTTGGTTGACCTCAAGCTTTCATCAATCGCCAGCAGGGAGCGCGTCTTGATTCTCCAAGGCGCTCCCGTGACGTCTCTCGCCTTCTCCCTCTCACCAGTAGGCTGCTGCCATATACCCGTAGCGGCCGGCTTGGATAGGGATTATGTCTGCCTGGATTCTCCGTGGTTTGAGCTAGTCCACTGTCCGGGTGCTGGAAGACGACAGATGCACAAGGAATCGGTGACGCCCACAACTGGAAGAGTGAAGTTCAAACCCGAGGCTCACGTTTTTGTGACAAGCTGCAGCTTCCCATTCCTCCCTGGGCGTTGACAGTACAGTACGCATGCGGCCACAATCGTAGCGAAACATCCTGCGGCCAACAACTCAGCAGCAAGCACACTAGACTACGACGTCTCGCTGCAAGTCAGGCTGACCGTGACCTCCAAACTCGCTGCCTACCACCTTTTCGCATATGCGAATGAATACTCGTGTCCCTACGATGCCCCCGACGCCGGATCATGACGATGGTCGAGGTCACAACTTCGGCCCGAAATGTCGTCTGGCCCCTGTCGATCCCCTCATCGTAACGACTGAAGACAATGACGCGATACCTCCTATAAAAGCTCAGTTCTTCTACACCTCGGCCATCCCCATAGACGATCCTCTTTCTACCACTGCCATCGCGGGGGCTTCGGATACAAAGGCAGCCAAGGCTCTCCTCCGTCCTTTCTCGCCGGGCGACAACAACGCGCTTGAGAAGGCATGGCTGAGCCTCGCATCGAATGAATACAGGCGGAACCATGGCCAGGCGCGTCGAAACCGAAGCCCCAGCCCCTCGCTAGCCAAGGCCAACGCGGAGAAGCTCGACGAAATCATACATGACCTAGCTGTGCAGCACAAGGAGCGGCACGCGAGCGAGGGGCCCGCGCAGGAGACAATGTTGTCCGGTGTTGATCCGCCGGCAGGCGTGGAGGAGTTGCCAATGTGCTGCCCGGACCTTCTCTCGGATGTCGGTGTCCAGCTTCGTACGGCTTTCTGTGCAGTGGCGAGAAAGCGACGGCATGCCCTTGACCGCGAAAGGGTAGCGCAGGAGGTTTTGGTGCTCATGAGAGCCCTCAGAACGGATGCGACGGCAACTGTTCGTGGCCGAACAAAGACGTCGTTGACCCGTTCGAGGGCAGAGTCGCTAGCCAACTCGGCTTTCCAACCCAGCTTGATAGCAAATCGGGTGCCGCCTGACCATGCAGGTGACTCGCAATCGAGACCCTCTAGTAGGATGGGCACCGTTGACTCGCAGAGCCGCCGAGAACCTAGAGCAAGTTCTGTATCAAGCTACAATGATGGCACCAAAACCATTCCTATTACTGTTCGGCCCGGGGCGGCCGGTGAGGGTATCTCGGGGAAGCCCTTCGAGCGGGTCGGTACGCCCGAGACCGTCCATTTCTCGATTCCCAACTCTCTGCCACGAGACGCTCCGTCTGGAAATGAAACGAAAATCATGGAGGAAAAGGCTGTGGAGTCTTCATCAAGTCGGCCTTCTTCTGCTGGTATCCCCCCCACTATACCGGAGCGTCAGAGGCGGCCGGGTCAAACGACATCCATTGATGTTCCGGTAGGAATCTCCAGGCTTCACGAGGTATCCCTGCCAGCGTTACAGATGAAGCCGATATATTGGTCGCCAGTCAACGACATAGCTGCTGTGATGCGGGCAACCTGGTTCTACCAGTAAGCTTCTCACTCGAGTCCACCTTGTACTCTCTGACTGGAACATAGAGACACGATGGCCCCTATCGATACGGCCGTGGCAAATCAACTGGAAGCCGGCTTCCGAGAACTGAAGCCCTATTCGGAGACTTGGCGCGACGAACTCCGGTGTGCCGTGGAAGTTGGCCCTCTAGGAGAGGAAAAGGTATCACGTAAGTACCGCTACAAAGTTCCGAGTAGAGAGTTTGCATTTTCAAGCCGGCATGGGAGTGATCGCTGAAAGTTACCGACCTTAGACCAACTGTGGCCGAAGGACTCTGCTGCAACATCGACAGCGAAAGTCCCTTGGGAGCCGGCCATCTCTGACAATCCGTTTTGTGCCGCTCGTTGCTTTCGCGGTGAAGCGGCCGCTGAGGGAAACCTCTTGCCCGCAGCTAACGAGGACAACTCGGTTAAGGAGGTGGGCCACCGGAAATTCGAGCAATATCAGGTCATCTACCAGGATGAACACCACGCCTACTTACTGAAGCCTAGTCTGAAGCCATCAGCGTACTATGGCCGGCGCCCAGTGGCCAAGATAGTCAAAGGGGTCACCATCGGTGTGCCCGTCGTACGAGGCTTCGATTCTGAGGCTTGGGCGAGACTTCACCAGAAGAAGAAGACGGCCCAGCCACAGCCAACAGCAGCACAGCCAAGCTCCGCTGCGAGCAACTCTCATGAGAGCACTGGAGCGCATGTCTGCGCCGCCTGCAAGAGCGAGAAAGAACGTGGGCAGGTGACAGACCTAGTCCTCGTCGCCCACGGCATTGGCCAGAAGTTAGCAGAGAGGGTGGAAAGCTTCCACTTTACCCATGCCATCAACTCTTTCCGGAGAGCCATCAACGTGGAACTCGGAAACGAGACGGTTAGCGGGGTCGTTCGAGATGGCCAGAATGGCATCATGGTTCTTCCGGTCAATTGGCGGCAAAACCTGTCTTTCGAGGAGGGCGGTCCCACGACAGCAGAGGGCAAGCCGGATTACACGCCTGACGGGTTTGGCCTCAAGGACATAGAGCCCCCCACAATCCCAGCGGTTCGATCCATGATATCCGACATCATGTTTGACGTTCCATTCTACATGTCGCATCACAAACCCAAGATGATATCGGCTTTGGTTGGTGAGGCGAACCGGGTGTATCGACTGTGGTGTCGTAACAACCCGGGTTTCTCACAGAACGGACGTGTGCACCTGATAGGACATTCTCTCGGCAGCGCCATGGCTCTGGAAATATTGTCTCGCCAGCCAACCGTCACGCCAGCACTAGAGCTGCGAGAGCCCATCCAGCTCCAGCATTTCGAGTTTGATACCAAGAATCTCTTCCTACTGGGCAGCCCGGCAGCATTCTTCTTATTGCTGGAGAGAGGTGCGCTCATCCCGCGCAGAGGCCGCCGCAAGCCCGAGGCTGACCCCGTCGACATATCTTCAGCAGACATTGTGGGCGAGGCTGGGAAGTTTGGCTGTCTAGCTGTCGACAACATCTACAACATCCTGGCAAGGGAGGACCCTGTCGCCTACCTTTTGAACGGAACAATCGACTCCAAGTATGCTACAAGCCTAAAAACAGCGTACGTGCCCAGTGCTGCGACGTCGTTTATGCAGTCTATGGGCAACGCTGTCAGGAGCATTGTGCCGGGGGTCGCACCAACTCCAGCGAACCCAGCGAACGCTGCCGTAGCTAAGCCACCTACTATGCGCCTACCGTCGCAATTGGAGCTCGAGGTCCATGACTTTACGCGTGAAGAGGTAGCAGAAAAGAAGGCTTTCTTGCTCAACGACAACGGCCAGGTAGACTATTTTTTACGGTCCGGGGGTGGTCCACTCGAGCTTCAGTATTTGAATATGCTGAGCGCCCATTCGTCATACTGGGCCAACCACGATCTCATTCGAATGCTCTGTATAGAAATTGGCAGGAAGCCTGGCAGGTCCAACACCCTCCCTTCCATGAGAGCTGTGAAGGCGAAGAAACGAATGCTATCCGGAGATCTCTGAGTATCATAGGACATGTGGTCGGTTTTCTTATACACCCACAGTGCATATATAATACACCCACAGTGCATATATACAGAAGACTTTGCTGGACAAAGGTCCTACACTGTCTAGACCATAAATATTGCGTATATCCATTGATCTTGATAGCACAGTTTATTGGCACCTCTAGCTCCCCCTGCGCTTTGTTTTCTACTTGTCAACACGAAATACTTCTTCCTCTCTTTCGGGGCTTTGCTATTTCGGATCGTCGTTCTCAGGTCACTCGAGTTATATCTTTCGAAGCTCTTACGAACTTACAACCTCGTCTTGGAGGCCGATATGTGGCCCCACATGACCTTTTCACCAGCAAGAACAGCCCATTGCTTGCGGTTGCCCCTGAAGGGGGTGTTGGAGTAGACGTTCGCCACCGTCTCCCAAGTCTCGCTAGCTGTAACGAACGTCCTTGTACCAAGAAGTCACGTTTCGGACACCCGACACGGTACTTTCGGACGTGGTACTTTCGGACGCGGTACTTTCGGACACGGTATTTTCGCACACACACACCACCAAGCAACATAATTTTGTACGCCGCACTGTTTTGGAAGATCTACGGATCTACATGGACAATCATCAGGCACGAATGCACTCGGATTGAAGGCACAAGTCAAGCGATAAGGTCTGCGGTGGGAAACAAAACCGGTGTAGAAAGCGATGCAGGCCAAGACGATGCCCTCCGCGCCGCCTCTCGCCCGAGCCGAGTGCCCGTACAGGCACTCTTACGCGCACGCACACGGCATGGCCAGAAACCCGACACGTGCGCGGGGAGGCAATCCCGCTCGCTTGGGAACTTTCGGGGCTCCGGGGGAGAGGTGGAAATCGATCGGCCCAGATGAAGAAAGAGACAAAGTGGCCGTATCCTCGATCGCTCTTCATTATTCATGAACACGAAAGAATCATCTGACTGCATTCGGCTGCATGCCGGTTTCTCATTGGTTCAGGTTGTTATTTCGTGAGTGCCAACGAGAAAGAGGCAGGGTGGTTGTCTATGCGGAGTTTGTCGTACTATGTCTTAGCTCTCTGGGGGGGGTTGAGGCTCAGCCCTACCGGTACACTCGTGGCGGCGCAGTATTGTGCGATATGCCATGCCCGACTGTACGGACACCCGTGCAGGTCAGCAGGCCTTTTGTTTCGATATGTCGGCGTCCCACGGGTTTCTGCTCGTCCTCTTGTTACTTACAGGAACGGCTGGTCGTGGGTAAACAACCCCCCCCCCAGCATTGATGAGATTGGATCGGTTAGCCTGCCGAATGGCTGGCTGTGCTGCGAATGTGAGCGATGTGGGTGATGTGATGTGACGAGATGGGAACGTTCACGTTACACCGAGACGCCTCTTCATGGCGCAACAGGTCTCATCTCATTCGCGGATGAATACACGCCGCGGGTGCGTGGTTCGTTCCTCATGCCTGTTTATTAGTTACCCTCAGACTCGGACAATGGCATCGCCTTCATCAGCCAATAGTGTGTGGTGGCTTGCTGCATCTGCTGCCACCGCTAGGGGTAGAGCGCTGTAGCCACTTCGGTGGGCAAGGTTATGTATCTCGCTCCTTGTGGGGGGGGGGTTTCTGCCGCACTGAGTGGTTCCCATCTGCTGGCAGGATCAGGTTGATATCTAACTAGATGCCTAGATGATCAGAGTCTCGACGCTCCAGGCAGGCCCTTTTTGTGATTTTGCCGGAATCAAATCACCAGCCCAGTCTATTTCCATCGCGTTGCTGCCAACGCGTCGGGGGCTTAACAAACGGGGTGGGCCCGGTGGGGGGTCCGTTGACGATTCACCAGTCAGAAGGAGAGATTGAACATGACTACATCACGTTGGCATCATGGTCCACGCAAGTGAAATGATGGATATCTCGAGGCTCGCGTGCATGCAAGGCCGCGAGGGTCACCAGTCAACAGGAACCCGCCTGTCAGATGTCAGCACCGTCTGTATATTGCACCGTCTTCGGCTCTGAGGCAAGCTGGGCCGGGACTGTGCGTGGTCACTTGTGGTTATAGCAGGAGGAGAGCTTTCGTCGGCTCGCACAAGTATGGTTATGGCGTCTGGTTGACTAGGTATGGAGAGCCGCGGAGACGCGCTACAGATGGATGCGCGTTGCTCATAGGTAACGTTAAGCGGGGCGGCGCGGCACTGCCAGCGGGTGGCGGGATCGGCGAACCGCAGAGGAGATCCGTCAGAGGCACGGAGTATACCGGATACTGTAAGTAGTACGGATACTAGTATGGATGACGGCCTCGGGGTCTCGAGATACTTGCTCAGCAGGGGGTCGAGTACTTGGAAGTTGGAGGTATCCCCAAGTGCACAGCCATTTCGTTCCCTCGTCGTCGTGGGTGGGAGGTAGTTAAGCAAGTAAGCAAGCAAGCTTCATGCCAGTTCGTTCTTCAACGTCTGAACACGAAATGGCGTGGCATGGCGTGGCATGGCATGGCATGGTATGGCCTGCACGATGAGGTACTCGATCAATAGGAGCTTGTCTTATTAGATTGCGTTGCATTCTCGTGCAACGCCAAAAGGTCCTACCGTCCTACTGTAGTCTTTGTCTGTGTGCATGCATGACACGACTACCTAGAGTCTAGGAGTGTGCGACGCCAGGAATAGATCGGTTGACCATACTGTGTACGAACAGGCCTATGAGAGAGAGACAATTCCCAACGGCAACCCATCCTGTGTAACGAGCCACTTCCCCTGGTGCGACCAAAACCCGCTTATGAAGACTATCAGGTGGGTCAGCATACGAGCTATAATGTTACACAAGCACGCCTTTGGGGGCCAGGCTAGACGCTTTTCGGTCAAAGTACCGCGCACACTCGCACACGCTTACACGCACACTCTCACACACAC
The DNA here is from genome assembly GCA_022414665.1 of Arthrinium puccinioides. Taxonomy (NCBI): domain Eukaryota; kingdom Fungi; phylum Ascomycota; class Sordariomycetes; order Amphisphaeriales; family Apiosporaceae; genus Arthrinium; species Arthrinium puccinioides. The sequence continues at coordinate 3,402,415 of JAIUNF010000005.1, forward strand.
GCTCACTCTCACAGGGGGATTGGAAGGGGGGGGGGGGTTTCGTTTGTCTGCGCACACCAGAGCCAATGAATGATACGGGCCGTCCTGCTGCCACTTTCTATCCGTACTTCAGTATTCAGTTGCCTATCTCGAGCTGACCGCCACTTCTGGCTGGCAGTGTTTCCTCGACGCACCAAAGGAGGCGGGGGACTAGGTATCGAAGCGACGAAGAAGGCCGGAGGAGCGGGCATTGCGAAGCGATACCTATGATCTAGAGCTTTGCCCGCGGCAGCCTTTCCAGAAGAGGATCACGGGGTCGGTTCCTTTTCTCTCTCTCTCTCTCTCTCTCTCTCTCTCTCTCTCTCTCTCTCTCTCTCTCTCTCTTTCCCTCCCTCTCTCTCTCTCCATCTTCTTCTTCCCTCTCTTGCTACCGAGAAGAACCTCGGGCGTCAATACCAAGGAGCTGTCAGAACTCTGTTTGGGGCAGGGCGAGCGAGCACCCCACCCGCCCAACGGCCCAGCGGTTTGCATTCGGGGATACTTTCCGAATCAGGAGAAACTCGGTCAGGTAAACAGCCTGGCCGTTGGGTTGTCTCGCGTGGCAGATGTGTCTTTGCTGTTCAAGACCCAAAAGTCCGAGATGTCCTCAAGGCCCGGGTCCCCGGGGGAGGTGGTCCCGGGCCGCTTCCTGCTTCAAGTACAGTACAGTCAAGCTACGGAGAACAAACCCATGCTCCAATTTGACTACATCAGCCTGTTTTGAAACCCTCAGGGATCATCGCATAACTGGTTGGTTCGAGCGCTGCGACATAGCAGAGTCATTCATGGTTATGTCAGATTAGTACCGTAGTACTACAGTACTGTGGTACTCCGTACTCCGTACACAGTAGTTAGTTAAGTTAGTGGGTAATGTCAAAATAGACCCTGCGTCCCACCTCCGCTGACCCCATCCCCTCCCCTGGCCTCTGTTCAACGAAGAACAACACAGCCGCCGCGGGTGATCGCTTGTGGATCTCGTCAAGTTTTCCACTTCTTCTTTTTTTTTTTTTTTTTTTTTTTTTGTTGGTTGGTTGGTTTTTTTATCCTCGAATCACAACAGTGACTTCACCTTCATCGTCGTGTTGGTGATGTGTTCTCCTGTTTCCTAATCTGCCCGTTTGGGTGCCGGGACTTGTGCAGTGCAGTACAGAATACCAACCGGTATGAGTCTTTCAACTCGCCAGCGGTCATAACTGCCCACCCCCGTACCGGCAGCCTAGACGGGCGGAAAGAAGCAGTTGTGTGGTACGGAAAGCCTGCCGCGCTTAATGCATGCCCCCCCCCCCTTTTCCGTGTGTTGTCAGCTTACCGTGGCCAGTCGTGCACCACGGCGGGGAGTCGCTCCGTCGTAGTGGTGATAGGACTCCTCGTCCCCACGGTCACGTCTGTCTACGGGGTTCACTGCCCTCTTGAGCCTGTGAATTCCGACTTTTCCAACCCCCGTGTTGTTCCAACGCCGAAATCTGACCAACGAGATGCATTACCGACAATCCCCCCCCTGTAGAAGACGAAATGGGGCGCACCGTCAGGACCCTGTCGATTGGTGGATCATACAGGCAAAGCTAACCCTGTACGTGCGAAAGTACTGTACTACTGTATGTGCCCTGCCCTATGGGAGCAAGGGGATGGATGCTCCAGGGGTAGCTGCAGTGGCCTTTGTTCCTCCACAGTTGAGATGAACAGGGGTACCTTTTGTCGGAATACGTACGGATACAGTAACTAACTAGTACATGGTACTTCTTCAATCGTTCTTGTCGCATCCGTACCCGATAGGATGACCTGTCAAGGGGGAGGTTGACACATGCGCACAGTAGCTATACCCTTGGCGTGTCCTTTGTGCTCCGTTCTTTGCGTTCTTGGTAGTAAGTACCGGTAATGACAACTCCAATCCTGGGCGACGTTGGCGACTGCGTCGACGAGCATCCATCTAATCTGGTTCTTAGTGTAGTTGTCAACTTGACTAGTACTGTCCATGTCCAGACTGAACGCTGGACCTACTAACTACGTAGTTTGTCAATAACCCGCAGCAAAAGCTCATGCATGATGCTGCATGTGCACGCCTGGCGGGTCTGTGGCACTCGGGCGGGCGGGCGGGCGGGCGGTTTGCTGCGCCCTCTGTGTGCCCTCATCTACTAACTACGTAGTTACTTCTACTCTAGCGGTGCGAGGTGGGAACAGAGGACAGAGGACGGAGGGCGGGTATCTACACTATCGCGATGAGGTGGCACTGCCGCTGACCCAGGATAACGACATGGTGGCAGCCAGCCTTGCAGAAATTAAGGTTGACGGTTGACCGTAGCTGGCCGCAATAGGCATCGAGTAGTCTCCGCCGGCCACGGGGATTCGCCCAAGCAGAGACAGACAACCAAACAGAGGAACTCGGCAGTGGCTGAGCTGCTTGGCTTGGACATCGTCCTACTTGGTTAGCTCTGAGGATTCGGATCCTTCAACGGGATCCTTTGCCATGTTACCCCGGATACATGACGCAGCCTGGCAAGTGGGTGCCGTAGGTAGGCCCCTAGGCCCCTAGGCCCCTAGGCCCCTATGTACAAAGGTTCGACGACGAGGTGGACAGTTCTCACGCGGCTTCACCGTCACCAGACTATAACGGGGCAGCTAGTGTTCTTTAACTGCATTATACCCTCAACCCAGATTGTTTGTACATGGTATCATAATATATAATAAACGAGTCGTTATCATGTCTGAAAGGCAAAGCGCCTCTAGCATCAGAACCGAGGTGAGGGTGCCAAAAGATTGCCTTTAGGACCGCGAGTCGGCTGGTGGCATCCTATCGGGACCAGTCCAGTCGGAGAACCGATACTGGGTCCTCCAAGTCGAGGGTCGGAGTCGTACAGAGGCCTGTCGCGGGTATTGGCAGCGTTGAGCTCGAAACGCCTGGAGCAGCCGTCTTCCATATGTCTAGTTCTCAGTTAGCCGAGTGCTCGCCGGGGGGAAAGGACCGTGTCAAGGATATTCTTACCTCCGAAGTGTATCTTTCCGCGCAAACATCCGACTGCAGTAGTCGCACTTGTGGTTGCGCTCCTTCATGTGTACGCTTTGGTGGTGCCTCGATAGATCTGTTTTCCTCACAAACTTCTTGCTGCAGCCGTGGACGGAACAGGGAAACGGGTATTCCCTCTTCTCGTCGTGGGTCTCCATGTGGGCTTTGAAGTTGTAGCTTCTGCTGAATAGCTTGCCGCAACCACTAACTTTGCACTGGAAGTTTGCTTCGTCTCGAGATGTCATTCGCCGCGGCTTCTTCGTCTCGCGCCGCGCCTTGGGCTGCGTGCTGTCTTCCGCGCAGGAGGGCATGTCCATGTAAGAAGGTAAAGGTTCCGCCTTCATTGCAGAATAGTCCGGCTTAATCCAGGCCGCGGCGGAAGCATCCGACAAGTAGCTTGGGCTACCGGCTGTAGACGGATAGTTGCAAACTCCCGTGTGCACATCGTGTGTAGCGTGAGGCGAAGGGTACTGCGACATTTCGACGTCGTCTCCAAAATCCGGGGAAGCCTCCACCTTCACCTGCGGAGCAGGGGAGACGGCGTGCGAGTAGGTCATAGGATGATGGCTCGATGATGGATCTGGAGTGAGTGACATGTGTCTCTGAAGACCCTGGGGACTATGCGAAGATTGTGCTTGGGTTGAGTAGATGTCGTGGGTATAGGATGACAAGAGTGGATGCTCGTAAGCCGAATAGTTATCGTAATCAGTGGACAGGCCTGACGACGAAGCAGGGTGCAGGAACGCAGGTCCGGACCAGTCGCCAGAGTTCATGTTGTCCAGGGGAGGCAGGCCGTCCTCAACATCACCCATCTCGCAAACCTGGCCATACATGAAGTCGAGACGATAGTGATTGTCCAGCTCCGGCGAAGGGTAGCCTGTAGTCGTGGAAGTCACTGGAGACATGGACAATGATGGAGGCGAGTGGTCCATCATGCGCTCAGGCACACTAACAAGGTCGGTTCGAACCCGGCGGTATGGTTGGTCTCTTTCCCCCTTCTCAAAGACACTGAGAGTACGATTGAAAGCGAAATGTCGTCTGTTCGAGTTTACTGATCACTCGGGTTGGAATCGCAGGGTTTGAACCGGCGGAGGTAAGGCATATAAGCATGGCTCTCTGGTTCTCTGGGTATACCCCCCTCCCTCCCAGGGAGGTGTAGGTAGGACTTTGCCACGGATCTCACGAGGTCCATTTCACCAATCTCCCATTCGACGAAGATAGGAAAGCAGACCGCGAGACCCATAACGTCAAGCGCGGTTGCGTCAAGGCAGAAACGGGAGCCCATAGTGTCTGGTGTTACACTACCGACCCCATGGAGACACCCACAAGGTAAACGGCGGTTCTGCCTGTTGATCAGTATCAATGCAGGGTTGCAGCGCTCTGCCCATGGAAATGCGATGGGTGGGAAAGAAGGAGGGGTGGTTGTACTCCTAAGCGATCCACGACAAGTCCTGGACTGGGGCTAGGATATGTATGTACTTTGGACAGGGGCCCCAAGGTACTTGGTTACCTAACGTTACCCTGCTTACCCTAGTCACCACAGTACGTAGTACTTGGGGCTCGAAGAAGAGTGGCCACTGCGGGCCAACGACACGCTAGCAGACTCATAGCGCACCACTCTTGTTCGAACGATGCCTTAATAAACGGTTTCCGGTCCAGGCCTGGGGGTGACAGCGCGCCAATCATCCCGTACCGTACCCCAGCATCCAAGCGTCTCCAATCACGTAAAGCGACCCACCAAGACTGGGACGCTATGCGTTTGTGAAAAAAGAAAAGAGAGGCAGAAGGAAGGCCCTTGGCGACATGCCATGCGGCCTCGTAAAGTACTTGCTCATTGGCGAAGAGGAAGCCCAGAAATTCGCCCTTTAGCAACCTGTACGCATGTATCCGTAGAAGACTGAGTCTTCTGAGAGAGGAACAATCCGCTTTGGGTGCATAGTAGATGCCATTCGGAATTGAGAAGAAGCTCGGGGAATCTTAATCCTGAGTCTAAAACTCAACAGACAGACCCAACTCGATAACTCGACCTGCGGATCATGAAGGGGCACTGTTGCTCATCTTCTTCGTTGGGACAAAAACAGCTACAACGACAATCTGTGCGACTCGACTAGCAGCTCAGTGTATTGTATCACAGTTACACACAAGACTAGGGCCAGGTCGGTGTGTAAGTGATTATTGAAGAGTTCGATCATGTACATAGGTCAACTTAGGGTGGGTAGGTAGGTAGGGTGGGTAGATAGGTAGCAGGTAGGTAACCTAACTTGCAGTACGGAGCAAGCAGGCAGCAGCCATCGTTCCTGTCGTTGACGGCACGGGCACGGATAAGTATACTGTACCAATCGTTATCTATCGCACGATTTTGAAGGTGCGGGGGTCGGGTCATTCATTACTGTGTATCCGTACTAACGTCAACTTGAGTAATGGACAGACCTAACGAACGTTATTACGGATCCTTCGTAGACCGAATTGGGAAATAACATCAGATTCGGAAAAGATCTTGGCAATACCACCCATTAGGGGCGCATTGCCCCCTTGTCACCACCGCGGCATCTCAGTGGTCAGACAGACGCGCCGTGGTGCGAGTCCGATTCCTACAAATTTTACAGCAGAGGAACCAAGGCCACAATCGTTTCGCTGGCACCCGAGCCTTGGAACGGGCCACTTGCTTGACGTCGGTGTCAAAAGTAGACCTCGGTATAGCTGAATCCCAGGATGAGAAAGTCGGCTGTGTAAGTATTGACCTCGGTACTGCATCGGAACGTGATGTCATATGGCATGGCTAACGAGGGAGGTGTCCAGCAAGAAACACAATCAGCAAGCGAGTCAGTCAGTAAACAGGCAGTAATCATCTACCGTCACATTGAGTGAGGTATATGTATGGAGTAGATGCAGCCACTGATGTAGCACGAATCTCCAGGTTGAGCATTCGGTGAAACTTACCAGTTCGGCTCACCATCACCATCTCCCCTGGCTATCGTACTCGTTCGAACCTCGTTTCATGGCCATCGTCTGTACCACAAATCGTAGATATCCTGTGAGTCAAAGAACAACACGGATACAGCCTCTGTACCAAGTAAGACTGGCAAGGGTGACAGAGGCGACGTGCTTGCGGTGGAGCAGCTAGGCTGGAACAAGGTACAGTAACAGTGCGGAGTACAAAGTACATACGTAGTGCTGCATGGGTCAGGGTCAGGGTCAGGGGTACTACCACCGGGGAGCTCAGCCTTTACAAAGTAGGAGTTCCAAGCGATGTCGCATTCGAACGGGATGGTTCAGTGATGGGCCATTCTTTGTACGGACCCGTGGTCCGGCCCATGGGTTGCAACAGGTCCGTCTGCCTAGTACGTAGAGAGGTCCGGCTGGTTCACTAATTATATCTCCATCCACACCTGGGCGCTGAGGCGATCTCGACCGAGTTACTCATTCATCAAGACAGACTGACCACGGCTGGCCCAGAACAGCCGATGTCCATTGTTGCAAGTACGCCGGTGATTAACATGCCCAAACAAGCATCTCAGCCGAAACAAACCAATCTACCAAATGCCCCGTCAAGACAACGGACATAGGTAAACGGGTTTAATCCGGACACTGGTTAAAGCCGAGGCATTTAATACTACTCCGTACTAGACCCAGCTCCATAACCTTGGCACCTGTAATCTCGAGAAGCGAGATCGAACCGGGCCGTACGCAAGAGATTCCGAGGTCTGAGGTCGTTACGACAAGTGGTAGCACATATTGCAAGGAAGGGGCTCAGGAGTTCCAGCAGAAAGAACTCGACGCTGCCTAGAGCACGGAGTAGACCTGGCGGTTGATGAGTAGGGAATATACTTTCATCGATACCGATGTCGTGGGTGAGACGCGGTGCCCGAATGACAAAGGCCGCGTGGTTGCCGATGGTTTGCGGTAACGGGCGGCAATAGCCAATGGCAACCATTGAGATTGAACGAAGATTCCCACAAATCGAGGGTTGACTGTACGGATATCTAGTTAGTAGCTAGGGCAGACTTGCTTTCAACTAGAGATGTCTGAGGGGGAGTTGAAGACGAGAGAGGGGCGTCTGAATCCTATGTTCATCCTGCAGCTTTGGGTGATTCCAACATGCAAACTCGAGCGGCCAGAGCTTTTAATGTGCTTCATCCTGCCTCGACGAGTGATCGAGTCCGCAGTCTTACATGTTGGAGACGTAAAGATGTAACTAGGTTCCCTGCAACTCATTTGTTGCCGAAGTTACCCTACTGAATTAACAAGCAAACTAACGTTACTCCGTAACGTCGCTAACCCAACTTTGGCCGTGATCCGCAAGCCACAGATGGCCCCACCCATATGTGGCTTGACATTTGAAGCTCACGCCTCATTGGCGTCCGTGAGTGCGAATACCTCATCTCATTGTCGTCAACCACAAAATTGCCGACGGTGAAGAGCCACAACAACAGCTTGTTAGAACTCCTCGTCTGCGCCCTGCTTTTAATACGCACACCATCGTTTACTGATGCAGGTAAAGATCTGCCATGTGGTTCGGACTGTAGATTCCCCAACATCAGTGAACAACCCCAGGCAGCCTGGCAGGGTTCTAAGGCCCCAAAAGTCAACGACAGCAAGTAATGAATGAGCTGGATTCAACTACTTTAGTTTTTGATCGACACTAGGGAGATCTTGGCTGCCATCAAGAGCCTTTGCAGCGCAAACGACACCTGCCCACACCGTACATCATCCGTCACTCACCGCAAGAATGAAGTTCTTCATCGATGATCTCCCAGTACTGTTCCCGTACCCACGGGTCTATCCGGAGCAGTATGCCTACATGTGTGATCTCAAGAAGACCTTGGATGCCGGAGGCCATTGCGTACTGGAGATGCCGTCAGGGACCGGCAAGACCGTATCGTTGCTGTCCCTCATTGTGGCATATCAGCAGCATTATCCAGAGCACCGGAAACTCATCTACTGCTCACGTACCATGTCGGAGATCGAAAAGGCCCTGGCCGAGCTGAAGGAGCTGATGAAGTTCCGTGCCGAAGAGCTCGGCCATGTCGAGGACTTCCGAGGCCTGGGTCTGACCAGTCGCAAGAACCTGTGCCTCCATCCGTCCGTCAAGCGCGAGAAGAGCGGCGCCATCGTTGACTCGAGGTGCCGCAGTCTGACAGCTGGCTTCGTCAAGGAAAAGAAGGACAAGGGCGAGAACGTCGACGTCTGCGTCTACCATGACAACCTAGATCTTCTGGAACCGCACAACCTGATACCTAACGGCGTCTGGACCCTCGATGGCCTCCTCAGATACGGAGAGCAGCACAAGCAGTGTCCGTATTTTACCTCCCGCCGTATGATGCAGTATTGCAACGTCATCATCTACTCTTACCACTACCTCCTCGACCCCAAGATCGCAGAACGTGTATCCAAGGAATTATCCAAGGACTGCATTGTTGTATTCGACGAGGCGCACAACATCGACAACGTTTGTATCGAGTCACTCAGCACAGACATCACAGATGATTCCCTGCGCAAGGCAACCAGAGGCGCCCAGAACCTGGAGCGCAAGATCAACGAGATGAAGGAAACGGATCGGGAGCAGCTCGAAAACGAGTACGCGAGACTTGTCGAGGGTTTGAGGACGCAGGACGAAGCTCGCCAAGAAGACGCATTCATGGCCAATCCAGCATTGCCCGATGATCTGCTCAAAGAGGCTGTGCCAGGCAACATTCGTCGGGCCGAGCACTTTGTGGCCTTTCTGAAGAGGTTTATCGAATACCTGAAGACGCGTATGAAGGTCCGCCAAGTCATCTCAGAGACTCCGCCTGCATTCCTTAGCCATCTAAAGGAGCACACCTTCATAGAGAAGAAACCCTTACGCTTCTGTGCCGAGAGACTTACCTCGCTGGTACGGACGTTGGAGCTGACAAATATTGACGACTATCAGCCGCTGCAAGAGGTGGCTACATTCGCAACCCTGGTAGCGACGTACGAAAAGGGCTTCTTGCTTATATTGGAACCGTTTGAGTCTGATACTGCCGAGGTTCCCAATCCCGTGCTTCATTTTACGTGTCTGGATGCGGCTATAGCAATCAAACCCGTCTTCGACCGCTTCCGCTCCGTCATCATCACGTCGGGGACGATCTCTCCCCTCGAGATGTACCCCAAGATGCTGGGCTTCAATGCCATAGTGCAGGAGTCGTACACCATCACGCTGGCTCGAAGGTCCTTTTTGCCCATGATCGTGACGAGAGGAAGCGACCAAGCCCCCGTCTCGACTGGCTTTCAGGTACGCAATGAACCCAGTGTGGTCCGCAACTACGGCAACCTCTTGACCGAGTTCGCCAAAGCGACTCCGGACGGTATGGTCGTATTCTTCCCGTCCTACCTCTACATGGAGTCCATCATCAGCATGTGGCAGGGAATGGGCATCCTCGACGAGGTCTGGAAATACAAACTTATCCTGGTCGAGACACCTGACGCACAGGAAACTTCGTTGGCTCTAGAGACGTACCGCACGGCTTGCTGCAATGGCCGCGGCGCCGTTCTTCTCTGCGTCGCGCGTGGAAAGGTGTCGGAGGGTATCGATTTTGATCACCAGTACGGCCGTACGGTGCTGGTTATCGGCGTCCCCTTCCAAGTAAGTTCTCACCAAGCAGCGGCATCTGGCGTCCGGCCCAACTAAACGTCTTTCACAGTACACCGAGTCCCGCATTCTCAAAGCCCGCCTCGAGTTCCTGCGGGAAACCTATCGCATACGCGAGAACGATTTTCTCTCCTTCGATGCCATGCGCCACGCCGCCCAGTGCCTGGGTCGTGTGCTCCGCGGCAAAGACGATTACGGAATCATGGTGTTGGCTGACCGCCGGTTCCAGAAGAAGCGCGCGCAGCTGCCCAAGTGGATCAACCAGGCCATGCAGGAGGTCGACGGCAACCTCAGCACCGACATGGCCGTCATCTCGGCCAAGCGCTTCTTGCGCGAGATGGCCCAGCCATTCAAGGCCAAGGACCAGGACGGCATCTCCATGTGGAGCCTCGAGGACCTTCGGGAGCACCAGGCCAAGATGGACGAGGAGCGGATTCAGGACATGCAGAAGGAGATCACATCCATGGAGGCGTTGAGAAAAGCGCAGGCCGAGAAGGCGGCCGCGTCGGCGGGCTTCGGGGACGACGACGAGGAACTGTACGATATCGATGAGGATGAAGAAGCCGAGATGATGGAAATCGATCACATTGCGTGAGTCGGCCATGGAGGCGGCTGCGATGAGCTCAAACAACAATCGACGTATTACGGGATATAGACTTGTGTAAGATATCACACTCAAAACGGTTGGGTTTCAGCCACTTCATTTCAGTGGTAACGATATACATATCACAGTTCCTCGTTCTCCGCCTGGTCCTTCATGGCCCAGCTGATTGCTCCTTGTGCCAATTCACCTACCTCCCCACTCACTGTCCTTGCGAGGTCTTCGCCATGTTCCAGAATTCCGCGTACGTATAGCGCGAAAGGAAGTCCCTCGCATCAGAGTCTGACTCGAGTACCTTGCTCGTGAAGCGCTGGAATGCTCGCTGCCTGATCTGTCCCTCAAAGATCTTTTCGCACCTGTTTGCGGAGAGATCTTTCAGCTGACCCGACTCGTCCTCAGCAGCGAGCCACGCCCTCAAATCCTTGTCGTTCTCCTTGTTTCTGCTTGGCGCTGATTCAGTCCAGTCGATACGCTTCTCGAAGAGCTGTTTCACTTTCCGCATCGAGTGCTCTCCGGCCTCGAGTATGACAACATTCATCCGAGGATTCAAGATGCAGACCCCTGTAGAGGCTGTCTGTTCGGCATTCTTAGATATTTTGAATCTGTGCTGGCCGTTGCTGAGGTTGTTTATCTTGTAGACTACGATGCTGAGCTGTTTAAGGGCATCCTTCTCTTGATTGGCAGCCAGCTTCTCCCGCTTTTCATCGGCGGTGAGCTTCCTTGACTCGTTTCGGTCCAAGTGAGCGGACTGGCGCTCGGCGATGGATTTCCGCACTTGAGCCTCGACAAGTGAGGGATCTTTGATTGCGGCATCTCCAAGTACTCGCATCATGTTGCCAAGCTTGACCTTTGGTGCTTCGGCCGGAACCAGTCCCAATCTGACCTTGGCTTGCGTCTCTTTTAGGTCGCGCATACGATTCTGACGACGAAGCTTGGCTTGCTCCTTCTTTGTCATGTACAAGGGCTTACCCTCGACGATGGACGCAGGCGGTTCCAAGAATATAGGATGTTGTATCAGCGAGGTGACGATTGTGTCGGCCGTATCCAATTTCAGGAAAGAGGGGTCATCAATGTTCTCGTAGTTCGAATCGGTGCATAGGCCTTCGTCCCACCATTCGATGTCGGGTGACTCGACGAGGAAATTCTTCTGGATGTCGGCATCGTCGTCGGCAAGCTTCTTGGCAGATTCGGCAATCTTCTTCTTCAAAGCCTCCAAGGCTGCCTGACGACGAAGCGCAGCACCCTGCTGTATGTACTTGCCCTTCTCGTTGAAAACCAACTGTCTGGAGGGGCGCGGCTTGATTGCTGCTACTGTCGCGTCGGCGGCGGGGTCAGAGAGGTAGGGGTTGCTCAGAGGGGTAGCTGGTTTGGAAGATGGCTTGTTGGTGTCGTTTCGGTTTCTCGAGCTCTTCGAGTCTCTGGACTTATAGGACGGCTTGAAATCGGCGGCCAGAGCCGGGTGGACCGGCACGTTGAGGCCGCCCGAAGCAACTGTCGAGTCTCGACTGGAGCCGACGCTGGACAGGGCTGGGTGGACGGGGACGTTGAGGCCGCCTCGCGCCTGGGTCTGGCCGGGTTGACTTGCTCCTCCTCCAACGGCGGCGGCGACGCGGGCTTTCAGGGCGGCGAGCTTAGCTGCTGCCGATAGGGCGCCTTCGGGCTTCTGGATGCGAGACGAGGCATCGTGTCTTGGTCCGAGACCGGGTGAGCCGTGTCTGTCCATGATGACGAGGGAGAAGGAAGGCTAGCTACCTTTTGTTGACGGAGGTCTGATGCAGAACAAGTAGCCAGCTCCTTTTAGGATGTGTATTTGGGCGCCAGCTGTGCGGCGATGGTGTCGCCCCTCGTCGTCGCAAAAGCAGGATGAATTTGGGAGGAACACATTTGGTCCGTCGCGACCAGATGTTTGGAGCTGGCAGGTGTGGTCACCTGACAGACGTCCGACCCACTTCAAAGCTGGCCCACCTCCCGCATAGCATTGACTTTCTGCCACGAGCTACCGCCAAAAAAAAGGTTGCCGGCTTCTTTTGCGACTGGAAAAGCCAATGCGCCTTACCTTGCTCTCACCCCCACTTAGCCAGAGAAAACGGTCCGTAAAGTGGAAGCGCTGCAGCGGAAAGGAAAGAATCTTTGCGTCTCGCCTCGATCGCCAACCTCGAATCCTGCCACCCAAGAAGAGGAAATGCAATACTAAGACTCAGGGTCAGGTGAAGGCCTACGAGTGGTTGTATCCTGCACACGTGACTAGAACATTGAGACGTCCGAAGCTCAGGAATCTTTGCAGCTCAGGAAACTTTGCAGCTCTTTTTCCGCACGCCCACCGTCGCAGCCATGAACGTCTCTCAGCCCATCTCGTCGACCGTCGACAGCGTTGACTTTGACTTTCTCTCGCCAGCCGAGATCCGCGCCATCTCGGTCAAGCGCATTGAGAACCCCGTCTCCTTCGATCAACTCAACAATCCGATCCCCGGTGGTCTACAAGACCCAGCTCTCGGAGCTTGGGGCGACAACATGTAAGTCAACAGGGGAGGAACTTGAAAACTACAGGCTCTAACTGTTGCGCTTCTTCAACAGCTGTACAACATGTAACCTAGGTCCAGCCAGCTGTCCTGGCCATGCCGGGCACATTGATCTGCCCGTCCCTGTGTACCATCCCGTCTTCATGGACCAGATCATGCGATTGCTCCGAGCCCAATGTGCCTACTGTCATCGCTTCCGTCTGCGGCGCGCCGACCTGGGGCTTTTCGCCTGCAAGATGCGCCTCCTGCAGGTTGGACTTCTCGACGAGGCCCACTTCCTCGACCAGATCACCGCGGAAACCAAAGACATTCCGACCGTCGATCCCATAGCCGAAGAAGACGAGTCTGCCGAAAACGCCCACATAGACAAGGTCGTCGCCATGAGAGAGGCTTACACCACACACGCTCTTGAGGGACACAGGGTGGTGACGGCCGACATCCGCAGGGGCAAGCACGAGGGCGCCTTGGAGACACGGAGAGAGCTCGTCAAGGAATTCCTTAGGGATATGGTCAAGGGCAGAAACTGCAACACATGCAAAGGCATATCCCCGAGCTACAGGAAAGACCGTTTCGTCAAGATCTTCGAGAAGGCCCTCTCGCAAAAGGATACCGCAAAGATGGTCATGGGCGGCTTTAAGAGGAGGGATGCGTTGACTATGGCCGGAAAGCCCAAGGAAGCCAAGAAGCGCCTAGGTGACGCTATGGACGAAGGTATCGCCGATGTCGAGCTGCTGTCCGAGGACGAGCCGGAAAACGTTGACGACGAAGAGGAGGATGCATCAGACGAAGGCGAGGGCGAGGAGCTCGACGAGAATGGCGACGTGGCCATGGTTGACGCTACTCCTGCCGTCAAGGGACCAAAGAATTCCAAGAAAGACGATAAGAAAGGCGCTCAGCGATACGTGAGCACAATAGAAGTCCTGGCCAGGCTGAATCAGCTGTTCTTGAAGGAACAGGAGATGATATCACTTCTGTACAACTCGCGCCCACCAAGCAAAAGCTCCAAGCCACTCACAGCCGACTCGTTCTTCCTACAAACTATCCTGGTCCCGCCCAATAAGTATCGACCAGAGGCTGGCGGTGGCGATATGCTTGCAGAGAATCAACAAAACTCACTCTACAAGCTAATCATGAATGCCTCATCCAGAGTCACCCTGATCCACCGCGAAATCACAAGCGCTGCCGCTGCCAGCTCTACGGATGACTATACGGGTCGGAGGAGGGACATCAACGAGCTGCATGAGGCCAGCGCTTCGCTGCAGGACGCCGTGAACTCGCTGATCGACAAGGACCGCAACCCCGTGCGAGGTGCCGCCGGTAAGCGTAACGAGGACGGCATCAAGCAGAAGCTCGAGAAAAAGGAGGGTCTATTCCGAAAGAATATGATGGGAAAACGAGTCAACTACGCCGCCCGCAGTGTCATCTCTCCCGATCCCAACATTGAGACGAGCGAAATCGGTGTTCCACCCGTCTTCGCCAAGAAGCTCACCTATCCGGAGCCCGTTACGAGCCACAACTTCCGAGAAATGCAGCAGGCGGTCATCAATGGCCCTGACAAGTGGCCCGGTGCCGCTGCCATCGAGATGGAGAACGGCCAGATCATTAACCTGAAAAAGAAGACAACAGAGGACCGAGTCGCTTTAGCCAACCAGCTGTTGGCCCCCAGCAGCCACAACCAGACAGGTAGCACGGGCAAGAAGGTCCATCGTCATCTTGGCAACGGCGACGTCGTGCTGATGAATCGTCAACCGACCCTACACAAGCCGTCCATTATGGGTCATCGGGTGCGCGTCCTGCCGGGCGAAAAGACTCTCCGTATGCACTACGCCAACTGCAACACCTACAACGCCGACTTCGATGGTGACGAGATGAATATGCACTTCCCTCAGAACGAACTGGCCCGGGCCGAAGCCCTGCAAATTGCCGACACCGACCATCAATATCTCTCCGGTACCGCAGGAAGCCACTTCGAGGTCTGATCCAGGATCATCTATCGGTGTCTGTCGCTCTCTGTAACAGAGACACGTTCTTAGACCAGGGGGCCTACCAACAACTTGTCTACCATGCCCTCCGACCCGAGCACGGGCACATCACCGGCGACAGGTTAGAAATGGTGCCGCCCGCTATAATCAAGCCCGCACGGCGGTGGACTGGAAAGCAGGTCATCACGACCATTTTGAAAAACATGAAGCCCATAGGGTTCGGAGACTTGTGGCTCACTGGGAAATCACAGGTCCCAGCAGAACGATGGGCGGAAAAGTCGGAAGAAGGCCAGGTCTTGTTTTCGGACGGCGAGTTCATTCATGGTATCCTGGACAAGGCACACCTAGGCCCCAGTGGCGGAGGTTTTATTCACTCGATCCACGAAACATGGGGTCCAGAAGCGGCTGCGAAGCTCCTGAGTTGCATGGGCAGGTTGCTGACTAGATACCTGAGCATGAGAGCATTCAGCTGCGGTATGGACGACTTGCGGCTTACACCCGAGGGTGAACAGAAGCGTAAGGATGCAATCGCAGCTGCCCAGACGATTGGCCTTGAGGCGGCTGCCAAGTACGTCAGCTTGGAGCACAAGAAGAACATCAGCAAGTCAGACCCCTTGCTTTTGGAACGACTCGAGGCAGTCATGAGAGACGACAAGCAGCAGGAAGGCCTTGATGTGATGATGAACGCGGCATCAAAAGAGGTGTCCAGTGCAGTCACTACGGCCGTTCTTCCCAACGGTCTCGAAAAACAGTTCCCGAAAAATCAGATGCAGTCGATGACAGTATCTGGAGCCAAAGGCAGTGGTGTCAACGCTAACCTCATCTCTTGCAACCTGGGCCAGCAGGTTCTGGAAGGTCGACGAGTACCGCTCATGGTTAGTGGTAAATCACTGCCGTGTTTTAAGCCTTTCGAGACCAATGTGCGTGCTGGAGGTTACATCGTAAATCGCTTCTTGACCGGCATTAGGCCGCAGGAATACTATTTCCATCACATGGCTGGTCGAGAAGGTCTGATTGATACTGCTGTCAAGACGTCGCGCTCCGGCTACCTACAGAGATGTCTCATCAAGGGCATGGAAGGTCTCAAGGTTGCTTACGATACCTCTGTCCGGGATGCCGACGGCTCCATGATTCAGTTCCTCTACGGCGAGGATGGTTTGGACATTACGAAGCAGAAGTATCTCAATGACTTTGGCTTCGTGCTCCGCAACCGAGCATCCGAGGTAGCTCAGCTGTCCATCGACGAGCGAGGATGGGATCAAGACATCTTCTCATCCAGGGAGTTTGCACAAAAGTACATGAAGAAAGCCGTCAAGGAAGCCAAGGCAAACAGTCCTCATGCTCGTGATCCGATCTCGGCTGAGCTCAACCCTAACCGAAACGCATTTGCAACCTCGGAAAGGTTCTACGAGAAGGTCACTGACTATATCAAGAACAACGAGGATGGTCTGCTCAAGGAGAAGGGCGACAAGGGAACATCGACAGACCTCATTTCACGCAAGTACGCCGAGATTCTCATCCACACAAAGTATCTCAACTCTCTGGTGGAGCCCGGCGAGGCGGTCGGTATCGTTGCAGGGTGAGTGGAAATCTTTACTTCTTTCCGTGCTTCCTTGGCCGATTTAGAACGTCGCAAACTAACCACATCACGCCACAGTCAATCCGTCGGTGAGCCGTCAACGCAGATGACACTAAACACTTTCCACTTGGCGGGACATTCGGCCAAGAACGTCACCCTAGGTATTCCCCGCTTGCGAGAAATCCTTATGACTGCAAGTGAGAACATCTCCACGCCCTCTATGACCTTGATGGTCAACGAGGAGTTGCCTGAGAACGAACTGAGGCGATTCTCCAAAGCCATCAGCATGCTCCCCTTGTCCCACGTCACGGACAAGGTAACAGTCAAGGAGCGCATCGGTAAAGGCGTTGGCTATAAACTGGCCAAGGTCTTCGACATCCGACTCCAGTTCTTCAAGTCTGAGAACTACACCGAGACATATGGTATTAAGATTGCCGATGTGTTGAGGGTTCTAGAAACCAAGTTCTTGACGCAGCTTGAGAAGCAGATCAAGAAGGAGATCAAGGCAAGTGGTGACCAGGACAACGGCGCTGTCCCCGAGATCGGTGTCAAGGCCGGTAATGTTGAGATGGCGGCGCCAGATGCTGAGCGACCACCCCGCGATGAGGATGACGACGACGATGACGACGGTGATAACGACGCGACCAACGCCAAGCAGAGGGCCAATAGGTCGGAGGCCGTTTCATATGGTGCCAACGATCAAGAGGACGACGATATCCAGTTGAGAATGGAGCAAGAAGCGACAGACGAAGTTGACGACGATGACGACGACGACGGCTTACCCGACGACGAAGATTTCGAGGGGAGCACCCCTGCGGCAGATACCGAAGGAGGTCTCAGCTTGGGCGAGAGGGACGTCCTGAACCGCAGCCGCGAAGCCCGCGCCAAAGAGAGATTCGGAGCAGTTTCAGCATTCAAGTGCGACGAGGCGAGGGGATCTTGGTGCGAATTCTCACTAGAGTACGATGCCAACACTCCCAAGATGCTCATGTTGAGTATCGTCCAGTCTGTAGTGAAGAAGACGGTCATCCAGCAGATCGAGGGTGTCAAGGACTGCACATACGTTGCGGCCGAGACGGTGAAGGATCTCCTCACAGGCGTGGAGGCGAAGCGGCCCGTCATCGTGACCAACGGTGTTAACCTGGTCGCCATGCAAAAGTACCCGCACATGATCAACCCGAACAAGACGCAGACCAACGACATCGCGGCGGTTCTCCGCGTGTACGGCGTCGAGGCGGCCCGGAGCGGCATCATCCTCGAACTGGGTAACGTCTTCGGCGGTCACGGCATCAGTGTCGACAATCGACATTTGAACCTGATCGGCGACTACATGACGAGGAACGGAGGCTTCACACCTTTCAACCGCATGGGCCTCCGCGGCAACGTCAGTCCGTTCACCAAGATGAGTTTCGAGACGACACTGGCGTTCTTGAAGGATGCCGTGCTCGACGGCGACTGGGACGATCTCACGACGCCCAGTGGTCGTATCGTCATGGGCAAGCTGAGCAACGTTGGCACAGGCTCTTTTGATGTGATGACGAGGATTCATCCCAAGAACGGCAAGAACCAGATGATATAGCTTGTTGCGATGCTCGAGGCGTTGTTCTGTAATACAGTGGGCAGGAGTTTAAGAGTGTTTGTTTGGCTTGCTTGTTTGGTCGCATGTACTCAAAATAGTCGGCAGTGTATGTAGATGGAATCTATTTCCCATGAGAGCAACCGTTTTTATGATTTTTATAGTTATATTATTGCACAGTCTTGACACCATGTGCCCAAGCTAGCTGACGTAACATAGCTGTCTATCTGTCTGGCTGGCTGTTTGCTTCTTTGCGCTTTGCGCTTTGGACCTTGGTCCGGTGCAGGCTGCAGGATGGAACCTTGCTCTCTCCCCCACTTTTCGAGCACATGCCCAACCGAGGCCGAGAAAGACGGGTTATAGGAAGGGGGCGACACGCATGGTGCCACACAGTAGTTACACTGCAACTGATGCAAGAGAAGAGTGGTGGTTATCCCATCCTCATCACCATCATATTTGCTTCCGGCCGCACGTCGTACGCGTCCAGAACCGTAAACATGGCTGTTCCCAAGGTCAAGCTATACGTCGACGTCGTCAGTCCGTTTGCGTATCAATCGTTCCACGTCCTACGGGTAAGCTCACCGGCCAGCATTGATTGATCGTTGATCATTGATCGCACAACGCATCTCACGCACACGCACGGCACGGCACATAACGATACGTGCAAGCTGACATGTGCGCGGACTGCGTAGAACGATCCCGCCTTCAAGGGCGTGGGGCTCACTTTCGTCCCCATCTTCCTAGGCGGTCTGATGCACGCTGTAAGTAAGCAGAGACTCGCTGCCCCCAAAGCCTGGTTATAGTCTTATAGATAGGTAAACTAGATGCTAATCTCGCCTCGTAGTGTGGGAACACGGCACCTATCGAGATCAAGAGTACGTGTAGTTGTCCCGTGTATTCATCCATCCATCCTTCCTTCCGCCCATCTTTTTTTTTTTTTCCTTCCCTTTCTCGTTCCCTCCTCGATACTGAAACTCTGGTCACGCCCAGACAAGGACAAATGGATCGAAGTCGAGCGTCTCCGCTGGGCGCGCGCCTTCGACGTGCCCATGGCCGAGGCCAGGCCTGTCAACTTCCCGCCTCTGACGCTGCATGTCATGCGCGCCCTCACGGCGCTCTCGCTGCAGGACGACGGCCAGGCGAAGCTGAGCGAGGCGCTCGCTGTCCTGTGGCATGAGTACTGGGTGAAGCAGGCCGCCATCGCGCAGCCCGAGGTGTACGAGCCCGTGCTGAAGAGGGTGTTGGGTCAAGAGGTCGCTGGCGCAGGTACGTTTTGTTTTCATCTTCTTGTTCTTCTTCACTTTCCGGTGACGGGTGGGACTCGATCGGGAGAGGGGATGCGGCAAATTCTTCCTTCCCCCTTCTCCTCCCGCCCCATCAAAGCCCGGAGCTGAGCTCTCTAACACCTCTCGCATCAGCACTGGCAGTGGCCAACACCACCGGCAAAAAGGTCCTCAAGGAGAACACCGACAAGGCGTTCGAGGACGGCGCCTTTGGCCTCCCTGGATGGTGTGCACGAACAGCGCGGGCAAGACGGAGGGTTTCTGGGGCGTCGACCACTTTGGCCAGGTTGCCCAGTTCCTGGGCATCGAGAGGCCGGGTCGCCAAGGATGGAAGTCCGTCCTCTGAGGAGAGGGGAGCTGCGTATGGCCTCCCAGGATGGAACACGAGGCTAAAGCCTAACTAGTGCTGTGTGGTGGTTGGATGGCGGTGTCGGTCCTGACAGGTCGTGTACGTATAGTATGTTTATACGCGAGACCGCGCGCTCGCTGGAACTTGGAAGACTTGGTTCGAATGCCTCAAGCCCATAGCACGGCAGATTTGTATGCGTAGTATTAGTCAATGAAATCTTCTGAAGCAGTCGATCAACAACTCCATGCGAGTAGTATGCAGACATCCACCAACTACCAAGATAATCAACGAGTACACTGTCTGGTCCGTTGCAACGCCTTATTCCCGTCATTCATGATTGTCCGTCACTACTTTCGATATGCTCTGATGCACTCACGACGACGACGAACGCGTCTGCTACCCTAGACGTTCGCACGCATGGGATACACCATCAAAGACGCGACCGTGTTAGCGCGAAGGACGCCACGTCAAACCCGTATTTAGCACGGGGTTGCATGTCGAGAGAAACCAAAACAGGCAGCCTAATTGTTTCGAGCAGGGAATGGGCACCACAGTTTAGACCAGTCATGTTGTTTGTTCTGTTCATAGCATTTCCATATTCAGTATTGCAGCCCGATGAGGACACTGCCAGAAACTGATGTACAACCCATAAAGGCTCTCCATCTCGAGAGCATCTGCTGCAGATGTAGTGCAAAAATCAACGCATTCGTAACGCCATGGATTAACCCTGTGCCCTTTGTGAAAACCGTCATCAAACCATCCCATGTGCAAATCGTGGAGTTGTAGCTCCACCCCGTCCCTCAAACCAAAGTCATCATTGGAAGATGCTTAGTTGCGCTCGCCACGAAGACGGCGGGCAAGCTGGATGTCCTTCTGTAGAAGTTATTAGTTATGCAGTCTGGTGTAGTGGGTATAGTGTGTAAACGTACGCTCTGGATGGTGACACGCTTGGCGTGGATGGCGCACAGGTTGGTGTCCTCAAAGAGAGAGACGAGGTAAGACTCGACGGACTCCTGGAGGGCACCGATGGCAGAAGACTGGAAGCGGAGATCCGACTTGAAGTCCTGGGCGATCTCTCGAACCTTGAAAGAATGAAGTTAGTTTGATGTTGACAAGCGTGGGGTATTGCCGCAGTCACGTCAAACACAGCGCGACGCGACGCGACACCAAATGAGGCGATGCGACCGTGATGATTATGAGATGCGAATAATTGAAAGCTAACTTACCAGGCGCTGGAAGGGGAGCTTGCGGATCAGAAGCTCAGTCGACTTCTGGTAGCGACGAATCTCACGGAGAGCGACGGTACCGGGCTTGTAACGGTGAGGCTTCTTGACACCTCCGGTAGAAGGTGCAGACTTGCGGGCGGCCTTGGAAGCAAGCTGCTTACGGGGGGCCTTGCCACCGGTGGACTTGCGGGCGGTTTGCTTGGTGCGAGCCATTTTGATGTGTTGTGGTGTGGATGTGGTGTGGTGTTGATGAAAGATTGATGGTTTGGTTGTGGGTGTGGATGCAGAAAGATGGAGGTGGATGGTGGATGATGGGAAAGAGAGAGAGGAACCTAAGTGGTGGGGGGTCTTAAGTATTTGGAAGGCAGCCGGTCTGGTGGCTGATCCGGCTGATTCTGATTGTACAAGCGCGTTGTTGTGCATGGGCCACCTTGGTGCGTTGATTACCTGCAAATGGGCAGGGGATTATTTGATCGATGGGTTGCGCTAGGGAACTGTCGTGTTTTTGGGGATCAGACAGGGGTGCGGTCTGTTGTTAACAAAAGGCAGTGTTTTAGGTGGACTTTTGGCGATTGCAGCAAAACAGATGCCGATTTTTGATTGGCCATAGCGGGGTCGCAGCCGTGCCAGATCCCATCCGCCCTTGCCTCTTTCGGAACCCACGACTTATGCGCTAGTGTGATCTTGCTGCAATTCGAAGATCTATGGATATGGACAGGATTTGGAAAGTGGCAAGGCAAGGCAAGGCAACAGAAGTTGAATGCCAGGAGTGCATGCGTATTTTTCCGTGTTTTTTTTCCACGAGGTACCGAGTGTCGAGTTGAGAAGAATAGAGCGGACAGTTCTACAATATCTTTGTGGGCATGTTATATCCGATTCATTCAAACATCCCCAAAGGCATGTACTCAAGGCCTAGAGCTGTGTAACAAATTGTCCTGTCCGTGGCGTCAAGAACGTGTAGCCACCACGAACATCAGATAACCGAGCAGGTGTGTCGACTTGAAGTAAAATGCGGCATGCCGATCTCGTTACC
The DNA here is from genome assembly GCA_022414665.1 of Arthrinium puccinioides. NCBI lineage: Eukaryota > Fungi > Ascomycota > Sordariomycetes > Amphisphaeriales > Apiosporaceae > Arthrinium > Arthrinium puccinioides. The sequence goes on from JAIUNF010000005.1 coordinate 3,424,192, forward strand.
GGCAAGGCCTACAACAAGTAACACCCCCTCTATGATCTACTGGACGCTGCATCTCAAGATGCCCCGGATCCATGCCACCCCAGGTCCGCCACGCCCTGCTTGACATGTGTGCAATATGTGGAGGTCACGCGTCCCCGAGGCCGCAAGCGGGAAACATGTCGGCTCCAGAAGCAAAGTGACGTGGTGATTGGCTGGGTCGTTCGGTTCTGACAGACCCGGGGAAGACTCAGTAGAGTGGTTTGCCCAAGTTAGCTAACTAGTAAACGTACTGATTTCCATGGTGGAAGCCCAAGCTTTGGTAAAAACCCGCGCCGTTCTTTCTTTGCCTTGCGTGCATGTGGGCCCGGCGGGAGCTCTGCTAGGCTGCTAAGGCCTGTCGTGCATGTGGGTCACCGTTCGTGGCCCAGGCACGCTTCTCCGATATCCCAAACGACGCTTTTTGGTTGGCTGCTTATTCCCCTTGACCCGCCTGATTTCGAGCGCGTCGCAGGTACGTACTTCAGCTGCCGCCCCTCCACTCCCTCAGGCTGATCTGATTTCGGATTCCCGCTTGCTATTGTTGTTATTTAAGGTCCTCTGCTTCCCCACGGTACAGCTACCTTTGCTCCTAACATTCCCAAGCTCATCCCTCCATCACCAGCCGCAACCAACTACAACGACTTCATTCTCTAAACCACACACAACTTCTCTTCATCTACACCCACCTTCAACATGACTGGACGTGAGTACTACCTCCACCCCTCTCACCAGCCGCGTCGATGGTGCATCGGTCGCGTGCCCCATCTTTGTGATCGTGAACACTGACGCGTCTTCTCTACAGGCGGAAAGGGCGGAAAGGGTCTCGGCAAGGGCGGTGCCAAGCGCCACCGAAAGATTCTTCGTGACAACATTCAGGGTATCACCAAGCCTGCCATTCGTCGTCTCGCACGTCGTGGTGGTGTCAAGCGTATCTCAGCCAGTAAGTCCTCCTGCTCTCATCTCGGCGATCCTCGTCCTGACGTGTTTTATAGTGATCTACGAGGAGACACGTGGTGTTTTGAAGTCCTTCCTTGAGGGTGTCATCCGTGATGCCGTCACCTACACTGAGCACGCCAAGCGCAAGACTGTCACCTCCCTGGATGTCGTCTATGCGTTGAAGCGACAAGGCCGCACCCTGTACGGTTTCGGTGGTTGAGCATTGGGATTCAATTGGAGTTTCACGTCTGTTACGATGTCGTTTCTTGCGATGGCCGCATATTCTTTGGCACGCGTGGCTGGTTATGACGAATCATGGGATAGGGTTCTTGCTTTTTCGGGTGTTCTGATCAATGTGTATCATAAGGGAATGGGGGGTTCAGCAATTACATGCTACGGATTGGCCCGTTGAGGCATAATCGATCCGGCGAATACCTTTCAAGAATGAACAAACAAACACATAAAACTCGTCGTTCTCCTATCGTGATTGGTGACGCGTCTCTTGTTTACTTCGTGTACTCCGCGACACCGTCCCTGTAGTCCATTCCTGTCCGACGCCTAAGTTATGTGGAGTAGTTGCGTGTGTGTCTGGTTCTGTTCTTGTTTCTCGGCCTCTGCAGAATTTGGACATCGGTCCGGCCGGACTCTACACAAACCGGCCCGTATGCTAGCTTTTGCTCCTGATCTTTTTGACAACTGTCTTGCGTTGAATCTATTTATATGACTAGCTATTCGTCAAATGATGCATCGATTACCTTGTGGACACGATAGATCCCACTTGAGGCCGCGTTCTGCGTATAACCGAATGCATTGTAACTGCTGGAACTCCACCCAGCATGTCACTTGCTATCGGATCCGTGAAGTTTCTATATGCAAGTCAACCGGCGAAATAGGATTTATCAAGTACATTCTACATTATTTGCATGCTTGAACGTAATAAATATTATGTTTTCCGCGTGGCGGTGCTTCGAGGACGGGAGAGTACGAGCAATGTATCGTGTCTCCCATTTGGAGTATTTTATATGGCCAGCAATCATGTTTGCATGCAATTTGAAATCTGATTGTTGGGCTAAGATCCTTCTTTTGCTTTCAGTTGGAAGCTTGCGTTATTCGGCAGGGTGAAATTTGTATATTGTGTGCTTTGCTTTCGTTATTTGAACGACATTTTCGCGTTATATATATTGTTATACTCAAAACGAAAATGAGAGACTTTCCAAACGGTACCATATCATACCGGACAAATTGATATGGTACTTTAATTCGTAGTACAAGTTGTAAATAACCATTGAAGGTGTTTCAATGCTTCCGTTGAGTGTTCCTGGCCCTCCGGCCCTGGATAGATACTCGTACAGTACTACAGCCCGGCTACTTCAGAGGCATCACTACATCGTCTACTAAGTTATCTTCCACTGTGAGAAGTTAAGGAACTTGAAAGCAGCTTAATACACCCGTGGGGGTTGATATTGCAACATTGCAACTCTATACCTCCGATGTTCATCTTTATGTCTTATTGTAGTACATCGAGTTAGCCCCCTCGAAAAGGAAAATCGCAGACGACTATACACTCTTGACTCTCCACGTAAATCATACTCATGGGATGCTAGTAAAGTATCTATGGAAGCAGGCCCTGATATGAACCCGCTTCGAAATCATCACAAACCTTAAGAATAAGATTTTGCTGTAATGCGGTTTCAAAACTATAAGAGGAAAAGACATAAAATACCGAAAACCCAGCAGTCGAGGGATAGCTTATAGCTTACTGTAAATTAGGGTTGTACTTAGATCAAATCAACATGGATAGCCTTTTCGACGTTCTTACTTGCAGTGTATTGCTTTCATTGTAAGTTTATTTTACCATACGGTTCAAAGATTAAAAGTGAACAATCTCGACACTTGTTTCCCAGAAAACAGGGTTTTACCCCTGATACGTCAAAAACGTCCCCCACTTACCCAAAAACCCAAATCACGTAAACACGGAGATTAGAAATCACTATTCGTACGCATAGCCTCTGCCTCGTCCCGATAATGGGCGGTGTTGATGAAGTACAGAGTCCTGGGCGGGTACATGAGAACTATCAACAGCCAATCAAACCACCTTTGAACATGTGAGGCAACCTCCATGTACATCGGGGAATCTTCGGCAGGCGTTTGTTATTCCCACCTGAAACTGCGTGGCTGAGTCTGCTTGGTCGCTCAAAGTACTGTGGCGAAATAAAGTGGATACCCCCTGGACAGAAGTACACTCCACCTCGGTACCCCCCACGTTGGAGCTATTTGCAAAGTTGGTACCTACGGCCTACGGGTGCCTAACTCACACGTATCCAAAAACAAGTCCCAGAAATATGAAACAAATCATCCGAGTCTGTGGTGGATTCGAGATGCCGCCTGGCCTGGGTCATAGCCATGTGACTCACGAGCTGCCAGCTTGCCAGCTTGCCAGCTTGCCAGCTTGCCAGCTCAGTCACCACGCCTGCCTGGGCCCTGGCTCGGTCCCCGTCTGTGTCAAGCAAAGAGACGCGACATTCGCAAACCGACCAAGCCCGTGGTTGCGAAAAGCCACGTACATGGAGTCAGCCGACGACGTTGTCACGCGGAGATGGGATGCCTGGCGAATCTTGTCCGGTCTTCCGTCTCAAGCTTCAAGGTCGCCATGGCAAGTACCAAGTGCTCTCACTGCCTCAACCCCCAACAGGCCAGGCCCCTGCTTATGCTTGTGCGTGTCTTTCTTGTTTATGCAAATCTCAAGCGCCGTTGACTCACAGTGACAAGTACACTGCATGCGATGATGGGTATTTGGGTACGGTCCGTCGCGGAGACCGCTCGTGCGTTGGTACTCTCAGGAGACGGGGACGCGCAAGAAGAAGACGTGACAGCTGTGGCCACAAGTCCCAGGCTCTCCGTTTCAAGCAACGTTACGTAGACCCAGCCACCACCCTAAACCACCTTGTGTGTGACTCCCGAGGTTATCGAAAGATCACGGCAGCTGCAGAGGCAACCAAACGACTTTCTGTTTCACGAGAGGCTACATGTCAGTGGGCCGTCTCGTGCAACCGCGAGGATCCTGGGGAACGGGAGCTTGGCCCCGAGCACACGGCATATGTGATGCGAGAGACGCCTGTACCACTGTTCTGGGCCGAGGAAGCGAAGGTAGCACAGCTGATCAGGGATCATCGTACTCGTGTGGTTGTCCAATCCGATGATGCCGTGCGGACGGGTGTGAATCGACCGTCGACGGGTTGACGTTCAGGGCTGAGCCGGAGTGCGGCTGTGTTCATCCTAGGCCGCGTAAAAGGCTGCCCGTGGGCCGTCAAGTACTGGACACCGACTGGGAATGCTCTGTCAAACGAATCGCGTGACCAAATGTTGAACCACCCGCTGTCAAACGATGAGCCGTGTCTATCCCGTCGAGTATTGTCGCATCCCAATCGGGCAGTTCTAGCCACATGATCGACAGCGTCCCTGCATGATCCAGTGGCTGTGTATGCATGTCCCCCCATCGTGCCCCCCCCCGCAAAGTAACGTGTGGCCCGCTTTCCCGGCCAAGTGCCGATGGAAAGAGTGGACCTGTTATTTTGAGGGCTCCTGCGTGATAAGCAGCTACTACTTCGTACGTACGGAGTACTCGTCTTCCAGCACAAGTCACATGAGCTCAGAAGTAGCCCAGTACGGAGTATCTACGGGCTGGCCAGCTCAATCCACCGGATATGGCCGGCCATGTGAGGCTGTCCAACAATGTGTCGCTCGCATCGTTATGTCCGACTGGACCGAATGACCCGGACATGCGTATAGGCAAGCGAGGAAAAACCATTAGCAGCACCTGTAAGCGGCAAGCCAGCAGGATTCGCATGCTCAGAACATGCGACTTACTACTGTCGGCAAGCACAGAACACACCGGCCGCAACCCTAGCAGATACAACGGATATGACTGGAGCGGGTTTTTGCTCGCCACCTGATGCAGCAAAAAGGAGTCGAGACTCGGTGTTCGTCGAGACCGCAACCGCCGGCCAGACCGAAAGGCCAGACCGAAAAACTTGTGCTCCCGCAACTGCAGGTCGCTACGTTTAGACACGCCCCACAATTCCCGGGCTCGCCAGCGGGTGGGTGGGTACCCTATCTATCAACCCTTTTACCGTCACATTTCAGTCCGTAGACCTGCATCATCGCCAAAATTTGGTCTCGATTGTTTTTTTCTTCCCATCTGGACCGAGGTATGGAGACCAGCAGTTCCATTAATAGCAAGATGCATTGCATTGCATAACTCAGCCACAGCACAACGCGGCAGATGCCAGTCGTGGGATTAGCGATACGCGGTGTAACGAGATTCAGACTTGCAACCATCTACATTGACACTTCGACCTCGGCCCTATCCGGGTCTATGGAGTAAAAGGTTGACCCGACTGTCTCTCGTAACCGTGATACTTTCCGAGGCTCGGCTTGTGGCGGACAATGTGGAGTTCAAGACGGGGTCCAAGACGTTGTGCAAGGTCTACCTCGTGTTGGCAAGTCGCCAGTTCTCCAACTTCGCCTAGACGAGGACGCGACTTGGGCGGCTGAGTGAGCAATATTGTCTTGACATGAACAGGCTGCTCAGATAAGATCTATGAACAGCATACCATTGATATCACGAGTTCGCCAAGAGCCTTTAGCAATGACAAATGATGACTCTTCCACGTGGAAACTGAATGATGAGTCACTGCCTCGGCCATGACAAGACGCGGCCGGTTAGTTAATGATATGGGAAACGCGGCTTGGAATCGCGGATCGGAATCGCGACTCGTCATCCAAGTACGGATACACTTGCGAGTACGCACGCGACTTCAAAGTTGATGCATGTAAGCGAACGCAGACAAGGCGAATGTGCAAATGCGACAAATCTGTCTGCATCATCTATCCATATCTAGTTATCAGATTGCATTCCGTATAAATGGTAGAGAGCTCCTTGGCATGTTACCGGCCGTACATAGTAGTTACGGTGTGCCGGCAGGGCAATCGATCATGGAGCTGAACGCAGCTGGATGATGAGGCGAGAGATTATGCGTTGGCAACAACCTGGCAAAAGTGGGCGAGGCCCCCCCACGGGCGCTACCGACCAAGTGCTGACGGAGAACATGCGGAAAGTTAACAGATAGTACCAGTAGGCGCGATCCTAGTGTCTCGGGAGATCCGTTGCCAACTTGGCAACGTAATTGGCCCGAGCCTACCCAGTGTCCGAGGAGGTGTTTATTTCCCTTGTGAACAATCATCGAAAGGGACATTCGATAGACAAACAGGTGATCATTTTGGTCAGGACCGACTGTAATGGCCGTACGGAGTACTTCGCCGTCTTCTTAGCCTGGTACACTGAGGGTCGGCATGCAGGCACACGATGACAGTCATCGTGACTGGGGGCGGCAGAACAGACCCGTGCTGTACCTTGCATCTCAGCTTATTACGGATACGTAGCGGATGCATAACGTTAGGTAGTGATTAGTGACTAAACTAGACCCGAGCTGATGGGCCTTGACATCTGGCCGGCAGCCCCAGCCAGGTCTTTGCGATGGGAGTGTTGTTCTGCAGGGACAACGTTACTACTACGTACCATTCACTGGTCATCGCCGGGTACAACTTCCGGAACAGTCACAGCGCAGTGGGCAGAGTCATTCGTCAACCTCGGCAGAACATTTGCATTAAACTGTTCGTGCAACCGTGGATTAAGGTTGTGGCGATGTGGCTTGTCCTGCCGACCGTGGCAGTGCACCTACGTCGTAGCATCCGTATGTACTGCGTGCATACTGTGGTAGTTACTATGGATACGTAGAATGTGCACAGTAAACGAGTAGGATGATTACTGTTAGCCGTAACGACTCCGTACCTATCTCGCATGTTCGACAGGTATCTAGAATGGGTGATGATCGACCGGCACAGAGCGGGGCGGGTCGTCAGTCGTGCGTGGTTCGAACGTCGTTCCATGTACAGCTGAGTGCAGGAAAGCCGGACCCCTCCGGAACAGGACCTCAGCCACTGATTGTTATGCAGGTTACGCAGTACTGTGTACTACGGAGAAAGCAGGATACCGGGATCTAACTAAGCGTCTTCGGGCATCGAAAAACTTTTCAGGGGACTTTTCCCGGGAACTCTCATTGGGCATTGAATCTTGGTCAGCTACACCAACTTACTACGGTACTTCGTATGCGCTGGGTACTGTGAGACACAAAACCCAAGGAAATCGTTTGCACACTTACTCCATCCATGACACTTTGGTAGTGGTTGTACGCGTTGTTCCGCAGGATGGCATAGTCGGACGGTAAGGTCTTGGCTACTGTTTGAGATATGTAGCATGGTAGTTAACATGTGTCATTGCGCCCAAAATCCTGGAGAAATCGTAGAAGACCTTGTCCGTCAGTACGCCCATCCACGAGTTCAATGGGAAAGTGCGGCAGGTGTGTGGGGGAAAGAGGGAGGGGGTATTTCCTAGCTAGGTACGTACCGCTCGGTGCGGGCATGGAAAGCCGATACGACCTCGAGCTACGTCACCGCTAGTGGTTTGGGCTGCATGCAGGCAGTCCAGTCCGTACACCATCAACCACTAGCTAGTGCTGGAACGTCAAGGATGCTGAGGCTTAGAGAAGATGCGTGGAAGACTTCCAGGGAGGACGCAGTCATCATGATTTGTTGGTAGCAGAGGTCGGATAATGACTCTACCGCTCACAGGTAGGTTTTATTTTTATTTATTTTTTTGGCCGAAGTACCATCAGCATGTACCGCCTAATGCCGAGCACCAGACCGGCCCAACGTGAAGAAAGAAAGAAAAGTGACAGCAGGGAGGGAGACACGCCGATGCACCAGGACCACATGACCTCACCGAGTCAAATGCATTAGGCGGGATCAAGCACGGTACCATAAGAAGAAAAAGGACCTTACTACTTGCGGCAGGGGTCCCGCTGGTCACACACACATAGTACTACGTACGATACACGCCCAATCGACTACTACTACGGGTACTGCGTATAGGGTACCCACTTTCAGTTGTGACGCTACTGCACCTCCATCTGAAGACAAGGTTCTACTGTTAATAATTTAAGAGGGTCCTGGGGCATTTATTACGAAGTAGAGACTTTTGATTATAAAGGTCGCCCGTTTGCCACGCCACACGAATCTAAGCCATTCCACCCCACTAGTAAACCACTACTGATTATTGATCGACCATACCTTCATCATCATCGATATTTACAATACATCACTCAACGCCGTTTACCCTCTTTGTCCAACAACGTTAACGATTACATCACATGATGATGCTTGCTCACAACCACTATTCCAGACAACAAACATCACAACATCCTTTCCACACCCAACACTACCAGCAGGCGATACCACAGCACCAGCAACAACAACACTTTGACCAAAGTCTGGGCCTCAACCAGGTTCCCGACTTGATGCCTTCAGACGCGTGGATGGTACAGACCCAGCAGCAAACGACGCCCAGATCAGCCCGCCGTATTGGACACCAGCGCGAATCTTCTTTGTCGTCCCTTGGCTCGGCCGGACCTTCATCTCCATACAACGCAAACTCGTCAAACCCCCAAATCGTCGTGAACGACTCGAGTTCCGAGGGGTACCACGACCTCAGCGGCGATGGCGACAACAACTACTCGTACTCGATGGGCGGCAAGACGATGGCCTTGAACGACAACTACTACACGCCTACGTTCCAGAACCTGAGTAACGGAATGACGAATACCATGGCATCCATAACCGATGGTCTGCCAAACATGATGACACAGCAGCAACAAACACCGCTGGGGCAAAAACAGCATCGCCTACTGCCGGCAGCTGACCTCGCCGCCATTGCAGCCATCGCATCCGGGACCGCTGCAAGATCAGGTCCCGTGTCAGTGGCGAGTTCAACAGGAGGCTGTGACTCACCAACCACGCCATCCTTCCACGAGCCCGAGGAGGACTCCAACAGGAGGCGAAAGAATGGTAACATTTCCCCATGCTATCCGACCCCATTGCTTTACAACCCTGTCTACCCCGAATCCACTACCCTTCAAGTGACAATTGCTGACCCTTATTTTTCCTTCGACGAAACAGTGTACAACCACAACCCCAATATGCCCAAGCTGGATCGAACCATGACGGACGTCTACAGCGACGAGCTCTACAGCCCCAACTTCACGATAACGTCAGCATCTCCATCGGCGCAGACGAACCTCGCCGTGTCACCGAGCAACGAGCTGTTTGCACAGAGACTCCAGGCTGCGAATAGCCAGCATCTCAGTGTCGCACATTCTCCCGTGTCCTCTTCATCGAGAAACGAGTCGCCCTTCCGTCAAGGATCGCCACTAGCGTTGTCGTTGCACGACTTCTCGTCACAGCAGTCGCAGGTTCGCCTCAACTCGGCAAAGCATCTTCGTGAACAGATGAAGCAGCAACATGACTCAAATGCGCTTCAACAACACTTGGCACGTAATTCAAACCAGTTGCAACAGCAACAGCAGCAAGGCACACCCAGCACAATATCACCCAAGGATGCTCTGCTCGAGTTCAACGATGCTGAGGAGGCGAACAATTTCCCACTGTTTCCCTCTCAGGAGAGCAGCGACTTTGACATGTCACAGCTGAACAAGGCGACAAGCCAGCAAAGCCAGAACTTCCAGGCGCCGGTGACCACCACGCCCTTACAGAGCGCATTCAACTTCAACATGCCATCGAACATGCACCTACCGCAACAATACCCCTTTATCGCGCGCCCCAGGCAACAGCAACAACAGCAGCCGCAGCCGCAGCAGCAGCCCACCCCTTCAGTTTCATCGTTTTCACGCGTGAACTCGGCCGACACTAGTGGCTCTGATGGTGGCATTTCGATGACACAAAAACCAGCAAGGACCTGCGCTGACGGTGGTACATATACTTGTACGTACCACGGATGTACGAAACGATTTGAAACACCGGCACTTCTACAGAAGCACAAGCGCGAGGGACATCGCCAAGCCAACAATTCTTTGAGTACTGCTCGAGGAACCGTTGTTTCTTCTCCCGGTAGATCGGAGAGTATACTCGGTAGCCAGATTGGACCCCACCGCTGCGACAGGATCAACCCGAGTACTGGAAAATCATGCAACACGATATTCTCTCGGCCCTACGATCTTACTCGCCATGAAGACACGATTCACAACGCACGCAAGCAGAAGGTACACTGCAACCTCTGCACGGAGGAGAAAACGTTTAGCCGCGCCGACGCGCTCACGAGACACTACCGAGTGTGCCACCCCGACGTTGAGTTCCCCGGCAAGCACCGCCGACGTGGTGCTGCTGGCATCTAGTCAGGCGCATCCCGTCTAACTAGCCGCCCGGCTCGTGGATCTGTTCAGGCGATTCATCCCAGGAGCAACTACCGTGTATGCGATGATGGATGCGACAGGGGATCCGATGGCGATCGAAGGTCTCATGCGCTGCGAACTCCACGAATGTGGGGCGTAAAAGGACCCTGATTTTCGATCCCACGTCAAAATGCAGGGACCCCTGGTCGGTGCTGCATGGCTCCATATGCGCCGCTATGCCCAACAGAGAGATGATCACCGGTCCGCACGGCCTTTGGTTCTCGTTGGGGCGCGCAATGCGGAGGAACGCCCAAATGGTACCGTCATTGGCCTGCTTCATGACGTCAGTCTTCTGAACCCTGATTCAGAGACATACCGAGGAGAGCCAAACAGCATCACCACCTACATCATATGCTGAACATGCTACCGTGCGCTACGCCATTTGAGACAGATAATGCACATCAATTCCCCGATCTCCACCCGCGGCAACGAGCTCCGATACCGTGTCGTCAAACGCTTTACTTTGTCCGTCTTTCGAACGGAGACGGCGTGACGACGGTGTGCAGGCGTCATACCCAGCCAGCGGAAGGTTAACTCCGAGCGAACCACACAACCTTGGGCACTCGGCGTCTTCGATTTCGCTGATGATATCAGCGAGCGTTTCAATGTCTCGTTTCACTAAAAACAAAAACTATGACATCAACCTTTTACCTCGTTTACCAATGCGGATCAGGAAGGCCACGAGCAAGGATCGGCGCACTCCCATTTTAACTCGGCAGTCTATTGAACTGCGTACTAATTGCTATCACTCCAACTGTATACTGGCCGTTTTCTTTTTTGTGTGTCTACGGCACTGGCGTCATCGTGGGGATAACTGTACCATATTCCTGGGCAGCGGGCAAAAAATGGGACATGATTGACGATATAAAAAATGACGACAGGTGGATTTTCACAACACATTGCTAGATCAGAGACGATAGGACGATACCGATTGGAGATTGCATGATGAAGGCATGGAAATATAGACGCGCAAGTCGCAAGAATAAAATATGTAATAATTTCGCTCGTCACTACCGTCTTCTTCCAGTCTCAAAAATGAAATCTCATCACATATGACGCACGCCAATTCGGGCGTTATCAGGGATGACCCTACCTTATCCCAGAACGTTTTCATCTCGATTGACCAATCTGACACGTTGGATGTCATCTAGCACGTAATGAAGCATGTGCGCCCGCACATTAAGTTGCTGTGTAACGGGGTATGTAACGTTTGATACGCATCATTATCAGCTACCCCAAGTGCAGCGTGGAACGCTACCAAGACGCGGAGCAGACCATTGCCCAATCAACATCTAGCCCTCCCGGAGAATTCTTGCTAATTCATATGTAATCGGCATCTACCTGCACGCGCGAGTTACACAGTTCAAAGTATGGTTGACCCCAATCATACCCAACCCATGCTGACGGCAGGTTTTGGAGAGCACATAGTTAACCTCCTCGACCGGTCCGGGGGGCTGTGAAGTTTATTCCTGGAAACTGACTAGTTGGGAATGGGAAGGTGATCCTCACCTTCCCCCCTCCCCCTTCATCATCGAGCAAAACCACACGTTGCACGTAATTAGTGTACGGTAGTTGGTAGCGATAACAATAACATCAGCAACAGCAACAGCAACATCAACAATAACAATAGTCACAGTTGCTTGTAGTAGCATTTGCCTCACTCTTCCATGTTCCTGGCCCCCCCTCCCCCCCGCAACTATCACATCGATACAACATGGATCCGGGATTTCCCAGAAAAACACGGCATGATCATGAACCCTCGTACGATAGCTTTGGGGAAACACGCCAAAAACCCGCTCAAGGGGACTCCCAAACCCTGTCAGCAGGCGGCGGAACGTATTCCGAATACTGTATGTAGCAGAAGCCAATTGCGGTCCTTGGTTATTTTCTCTTTATTGGGCTCCAATGGGTGTGTGTGGGGGAGGGGGTGTAATTGTGGCGAATCCAATCAAGTTTATCAATTGTTTCTCTGTGAGATTCATGGTGTAACGACCACAGTAACCCGCAACCTTGTTTTTTCCTCTGCAGGGCAGCCAATCCGCACAGAAAGGAAAGGACATCCCCGCAAGTCGAAGATCGACGCTAAAGTACCTGTACCTGAGCCCAACACCTGGACCCTGAATTTGAGATACCCCAAGCAGATTTAAACCCGCCCCCGTCGTTTTGGCGTCTGGGCGGTTGGTATCTATCTGGGCAGGGCTGGACCCTGATAAGGAGACATTCAGGACAGCCGATTATGGCCATGGATCACGCGTTGTGATACGTAGCTTTCAACCACATGTTTTATTAGTCTGGTCAGTCTGGTCCGTCTTTGCATGATTCATCGAACGGAGTAATGGATAAGAACAAGGCATCGTCAGGCTGCAATAGAATGCATGCCCGTAAGATGGACCTGCCGGCCCGTCATATCCGTTCACGTCAATGCATAAATCTATCGGAAAAGATTCAACTACATAGAGGTCTTGTCATGCATGATAATGTCAATCTCACCAGATAACAAGGATAGGTATGTACCATTTTGAGCGCCACAACAAATGTCACAGATGCTTGCGTGCCTCTACGAATCGTCACCCATCACCGCGGCCCGAACATCCGAGAACAAGGGGGTAATGCCAGTCCACAGTTTGAACTAAACATCATGAGTTAGCCATTGACACAACAACTTGTTTAGTCATTGGGACGGAGCGCATCTTACCTGGTAGTAACCCTGCGAGCAAAGCACTTCGAGTCCCGGCATCGTCGTCCAACCACAATCCTCTGCTAGTCCCATCAGAGGCGTGTGGCGCGGCTTGTATGCCATCTCGAGAAGTACGCGGGGCACACCCGGGTTCTTGGGTTGCCGCAGCACCTTGCCTATGAGATCTTTCATGGCGGGCTCCACAGGTCTGTCTGCCGGGATAGTGGCGATAATGACGGTCGGCAGCACCTTCACCTGGCTAGCATCGGCAGGATGCTCGAGCTTGTAGTCACCGGGGAAAGACGAGCACAACTCTGCAACCACGGTGGCGTTACGCGCCACGATGTAAATGGGACTATAACCCAGAGAGTGCAGCGCGTAGATGGCTGCCCGCGTAGTACCGCCGGATCCCACAACCATGGCGCTGCGGGGGATAGACTTCGCTGGCGGCGTAACGCCGGCGGATCGGAGTGTGTAGACCATACCCAGCCAGTCAGTGTTGGTACCGACAAGGCGCGTCTCTTCGCCGTCAGGTGATGGCGTCGGGATGATGGTGTTGATGGCGCCAATGATCTTGGCCGAGTCGGTAATTTCATCCAGTAGAGGCATTACATCGAGTTTCAGAGGTATCGTCACCGACGCTCCACCAAAGTCAGGCGCGCGGATAATCTCCCGCAATGTCTCCGCGTCGGTAGTTTCGTGCAAGGAGTACTGATGAGGAAGACCAGTCTTGTTGAACAATGAGGTGTGCAGTGCCGGCGATCGCGAGGCCGAAATGGGACTGCCAAAGAGGTAAAATTGCTTGGCCTCAATCTCGCCAACCAAAGCCAAGCCGGCACGGATCTCTGCAGCTGAGAGCTGACCAGGCGCTGCCTTGAAGGGCAGGGCAGGGTGGGACACAGGCGTCAGGAACCCGTTCAAGATACGGGACAGCTTACCCATCGCGCCCATGTTCAGAGCAATGATGGGCTTGCCGTGCGCGGCAAACATTCTATCCCTGAATGTCGCACAGGCAAAGTTGTCCTCCATCGACTTCGCCAGGCCTATCAGCTTGATGACGTCGCCGTATTGCAGTGCCTTGTTGTACCAGGCCTGAAAGCCACCATTCTTCCAGGACAGTTCGCCCTTGGGGTCGTGATGCGACGCAATAATGCGCGTGTTGCCCTTTGATTGCGTAATAATATCCAGCGTTTCGGGGGATAGAGTCATTTCCAAGTCGACATATTCGACACCAACGCGCATGACTGCCTTGTAGATAGACAGAACCTCCTTCTCCGATTCGTAGGTGAATCGACCGCCCTGATCCCTTGATCGCAAGGTAAAGACAATGGGGAGCTTGGCGGTGGACCGCAACATGGACACCTGATCTCCAATGAATTCCGGGGAGAGGTCTTCGAGCAGATCCGCCCTCAGCTCTACGGCATCGGAGCCAACTACCACCCTGGGAACGATGTCGAGGGCAGATGTCACGTTGGGGACAGTGAGAGACACGAAGAAGGAAGGGCGCTTCTTCTTCATCTCTTCAAAGTGGTCATTTTGCCCACAGATGAGCGACACGAAGTTTTTGAAATCCGCAGGAGCCTCGCTGATGCCGTCGAGGTAAGGACTGTGATATTCGTAATTGCTGCATTCGAGGAAGAATGGCTGTCTTCGCTCGTAAACCTCGCGGATCTGCTCCGAGTAAGCCGGCCGTGTCTTGTCTCTTAGCAAGTATTCAATCATCTGCTCGACGTCTCTGTTCATAAGAAGCACGATCCCGCCATTCTGGATGTAAGATTTGAGCAGTTCTCGAGCCGGGGCGCTCTCGACAATACCGCCACCGCAGGAGAAGACATGCCCGTGGGCTTGGTTCTTCATGACATCGGCCAGAAGATCCAGCTCGTCTTTCCTGAAGCCTTCCCAGCCCCGTCCGCTCTCGTTGATGATCTGAGGAATCGTCATACCAACTCTGCGCTCCAGCTCCGAGTCTAGGTCGGTAAAGGGTCGGTTGAGGATGTTGGCCATCCACCCACCAGCTGTAGTCTTTCCGGCGCCCCTCATACCAATGATGAAGACGGAGGGACCTACGTCCGGGTGCCTCGCAGCTTTAGCCTCGGCCTCAGCATCAACGCCAGCAAGGCTCACTTTGAATGATTGGGCCAGCACGTCCCACCAGCCTGGCCATGTCTTGCCGGTACACTCACGTTCCAGAATGACGACGGGGTTGGGTGACAAGACCGACAAGACACTGAAGCTCATCGCCACGCGGTGATCATCATAGCAGTACACACCTTCCTTGGGCTCGGTGAGGTCCTGGTAATTCTTGCCGTTGATTTCAATGCCGTCCTCGAGCTCACCCGTCTGCACGCCAAACTTGGCCAACTGAATTCGCATGGCCGCGATACGGTTGCACTCCTTGACTCGTTGGTTGGCAATACCCGTTATCTTCGTGACACCGGACGCCACGGCGGCAAGCACGGAAGCCGTCAAGAAAGCATCTGTCATGGGTTCCATGTCAATGTGGTCCAGTCCCTTCAAGGTGCCCGGCGCAGGACCTGTCACACTTGTCGTGTAATCGGTCTGCTCAACTTTGCATCCCATGGGACGCAACACGTCCACGGCGAAGCGTGCATCACCCTGGAGAGACTTTGAGCCGATGTTGGGTATCGTGCAAGTGGTTCCTGTGATGGCGGCAACGGCCAGGGGATACGTGGCCGAGCTGGCGTCGCTCTCGACGACGTACTCTTCGGGATTCTGGTAGACGCCCTGGGGGATGTGGTAGGTATGTTCCTGATCCTGAGATTTTGTAACGGTGATGCCAAAGGTCTTCATCATGGCTGTGGTCATGTCGATGTAGGGTTGCGAGATGGGCTTGCCGCCAACCAGGCGAAGGGTGACCGGGTTCTTGGCATAAGGGGCGCACATCAGAATAGATGAGACATACTGTGACGATACCGTGGCCGCCAGCTCAATGATGCCACCGTTGAAACCGCCGGCAGCATCAATCTTGACAGGCAGAGAATTCTCTTGACCCAAGTAGTCGATCTTGACACCATTTATGCGCAGCGCATCGACTAGCGGACCAATAGGTCTCACCTTCATTCTGGCATTACCCGTCAACACGGTCGAGGTGGCCTTGGCTGGTGCACAAAGAGCGACGACGGTCGTCAGGAAACGAGAGGCTGTACCGGCATTGCCCAGGTAGAGGGATTGTTCGCTGGCCTGGAGCTGGCCTCCCTTGCCCGAGACCACCAGGACCTCACCGGCGTCCTCCCAAGAGTACGTAGCACCGTTGAGCTGGCCAATGGCAGTGAGCATGTACTCCGTGTCATCCGAGTGAAGCAGGTTCTTGACACGACATGTGCCTTTGCCCAGAGCAGCCAGGACCAGGGCACGGTTAGAGACACTCTTTGATCCGGGCGGGGCGACGCTGACGGCCAGGCCCTGTGGCACACCGGGCTGGACACAGGTAGCAGGGGATAGGACGATCCTGATAGCGCTGTCCTCGACCACGCTGGCCTTGAGCTCATGCGTCTTGCCAATGGCGGAGAGGAGGACAATCTTCTTCATCTTGCCTTCATTCTTCTTGTCAACGGCCATCTTCTGAAGTAGCACATCGACGGGGCAGCGCCTCCCGGCCGTCAGCTTAACAACGCGCTTGTCGTGGAGCGAGGTCGGAAGGTCGTAGCTGGCAATGCACTTGACCAGACGAGCCACGGCCCCGGGGCTGAGGATGCCGAGGTGGCGGGCAAGCTCAGCCTCCTTGACCATGCCGATCGCTACAGCCTCGCCGTGAAGAATCTGGGGGGGTCAAAATAGCCTCGTAGGCGTGTCCGATGGAGTGGCCGAAGTTGAGCAGGTTCCGCAGACCGCCCTCTGTCTCGTCCTGGGTGACGACCTCGGCCTTGGTGCGGGCGGAAGCCAGGACAATGCGCTTCAGGGTCGGGCGGATCGGGAGCAGCTTTTGTGTGGGATCGGATGTTTGGGACCGGACAGCGTCGAGTATAACGTCCGAGTTCTGCTCCAGAAAGGCGAACTCTTGCTCGTCCCAGATGGCTGCGGTCTTGACAACCTCGGCCATGCCGTTGATGAACTCGCGCACAGGGAGGGTCTCGAGGAAGGCCAGGTCGATGTAGATGCGGCGCGGCTGCCAGAAGGCGCCGATCAAGTTCTTGCCCATGGGGGTGTCAATGGCCGTCTTGCCGCCGATGGACGAGTCGACCATGGCGAGCAGGGTTGTGGGGACCTGAACGAAGCGCACGCCGCGCATGAAGGTGGCGGCGACATATCCGATCATGTCGCCAATGACTCCGCCGCCCAGGGCGATGATGACGATGTCCCTCGTACATTCTTGGGAGAGCAGCCAGTCCTCGATCTCGGCCTTGGTCTCGCGGCCCTTGGATGTCTCGCCGGGCGGGATAGTGTAGGTGAGCAAGCGGGCGCGGCTGCTCCCGTCTCCGGCTTGTGCTTGTGCTTGTGCCTTTTCAAAGGCATCTTCGAAGACGGGCACGTATCGGTCCCGGAGGTTGGTGTCGGTGATGAGCACGTAGGTCGTTGCCTTGACGTTGTCGAGCAGGTCCCGGGCCACGAAGGATTGCCAGATGCCGTATTCGACGATGATGGACTCTTCGCCCAAGATAGAAATGCGCGTGGGACCGGCGTCCCCGTTGACGTGTTGGGTCATGGCCGTGTGTATGTAGCGTTGGTGAGGTGAGAAGGGAGGTGGGGGGACGAGGGTCGCTGTCTGCGCCGGCGGGTCGAGTTACGCGTGCATGGACACAGGTCGATGGAAGCGCTCAGCACTCGGAGCCTGGCGGAGGTGGAGGGACGGTATGGTATGGCTGCGGCATACACGGAAAGCTATATTCCTAGAAGGCTGGAAGTGTGAGTCGATAAAAACCCGAGATCTCCGTTTTGGTGGGCTGCTAACTATTTACCGACTCGTAGCACGGAGAATGAGTAACACTCAATTCCGCACTCACAGCCTTTGCCGTCTTCGGAGGGGCTTGACTCCCCTTTTTTCTTTTTCTTTTGGGCGTGTTTCCTCTCGATTGACCAATGAAATTGCCGAAAGGGGCACCCCTGCATCAACCTGTCTGCACCCTATCCTCGGGTCCCAGCTACGAAGTACTTGGTCCATGCTCTGACACAGTACACAGTATTCTCAATGTGACACTGACAGCAGAGTCTGAACGGAGGGAGTACGTACTCGTTACATGCGCCAAGTCAAGTTCATCCAGGTACACGGACAGTAATACCAAATCTCCATTTTTATTTCTTTACTAACGTTACACAGTGACTACTTTGTATCCGTATGTAATCCGTAGTCATGTGCTTGCTAACTTGAAGGTCTAGCAGACCTCATGATTCCTCACACACACAAAACCGGAATTCGTTCGGCATTCTTTAGCTCCTGTCATTGACATTAGTCCAGCACGCCATGCCGACCGACTCCATCGACCAACACACAGTATGCTCAAGTATGAAAGATGATGTCACCTTGGTGGCTAAGTAACTCTCCAATCACCCCTGGCCATAAGCGACGATTCTGAACAAGATGCCGTAAGATCGCCGGGGCATGGATGTTCGTACCCACGGGATCCGCTCGCCAGACTCCAGATTGCTGTAACATTATCCCGAGCGTTGTGTGCTTAATAATCCCGCGACGGTACGAAGCAAGAACGACAAAACAAAAAGCAGCCAGTGACTCGTTAGATAACTGTTATGTAAAACTAGGTACTTGCCATAAGAGGATGAACTTCTGTCGCCTACGCCCAGGACGCCTATACTGACAGCATATCCCAATGCGCTTCATTCTCACTTGATACTTGCCACTCTGGTTCGTGCCACGCGGATAGGAACACTTCGGATCATCGCAGGACGATACTGTACTTTACTGCCCACGCCCACGCCCACGCCCACGCCCACGCCCACGCCCACAGCACCAATCCCTCCAACCGCAGTCATGGGCGAGGTCGAAAAGTTGGACCAGGAGGAACTTGACGAAGCCAATCCTCACTATGAGCCTCTTCAGAGTCCCAGGCAACAAAATCCGCACAAGGATAGCTCAGCGGCATCGCTCTCCCGCACCATGTCGTCCAATTCGCTATCCGTCCGCCGTATGCGCTCTAACAATGGTCACGGCGTATCCGACGAGTTGGACGACTCCGATTCCCCGCCTGCCGGACCCTCCTCTGAAAAGGATCCGTTCGAGGTGGCTTGGGATGGCGACAGCGACCCCTATTGCCCTCGGAGTATGTCCTCGCTGCACAAATGGGCCTTGGTGCTGATTGTGGGAACGGGAAGCCTCTGTGTGACATGCGCAAGCTCCATCTACACAACCACATATGCCCAGATGAACGCCGAGTTCGCTGTCTCGAACCTGGTGGCAACAATCGGTCTGTCGACCTTCGTCCTGGGCATCGCACTTGGACCTCTACTCATGGGCCCGCTGAGCGAGTTTCTAGGCAGGCGGCCTATATACCTTGCATCCTGGTATGGTGTCCCTCTCTTCCTGTTCGACCGACGAGTGACGGCTGACCCTTGACAGGGGAATGTTTGTCATTTGGCTTATCCCGTCCGCAGTGGCTCAAAATATCGCCACTATGATTGTTGTAGGTTGCCGTGTGCTTGTTGCCGACGGTTATGCGATCGGACAGGTGAACGAGGAACCCCACTGACACTGGGTATAGACGCGCTTCCTTGATGGCTTTGCTGGCAGTGCGTTTCTCAGCGTTGCTGGCGGAACCGTTTCTGACGTCTTCAAGAGGAACGAGATCCAGGCTCCAATGAACATCATAGCTCTCAGCCCATTCGTTGGTGAGTTTGCAGACAAAGCTGTTGGAAGGAAGAAGCTGAGAATCTGCAGGACCAAGCCTCGGACCCCTAGTAGGCGGATTTATCAATTACAACACGAACTGGAGATGGACATACTACGTAAGTGCTTTGCTCGCCGACCCCACGTCTCCGATCCGGCTAACGCGAGGCACTCTCCAGGTGATGATCATATGGTCTGCTCTTCTCTTCATCGTCATCATTCTACTTGCACCCGAAACATATCGTAAGTCTCTCGGCTAGCGACATAGCCCAAGCGGTGTACTGAGACGACCCAGATCCCATCAGGCTTCGTGACAAAGCTCGAGCGCTCCGGAAAGAGACAGGAGATGAGCGGTGGAAGGCGCCCATGGAGAAGACAGACAAGACAGTCGCCAGGGCTATCGGCCTGTCTCTCTTGAGGCCATTCCAGCTCCTGATCTGGGAGCCAATGTGTCTCTGCCTGTGCCTGTTCACGGCAGTCCTGCTAGGTATCCTCTACCTCTTCTTCGGAGCCTTCAACCTGATATTCGGGGATGTGTATGGGTTCAATCTGTGGCAGATTGGCCTGGCTTTCCTGGGAATCCTTGTGGGCATGATGGCAGGCGGAGCTACCAACCCCATCTGGCACCGAGTTTACGACCGACTCCTGGAAAAGAACAACGGTATGCCCGAGCCCGAGTTCAGGCTCCCGCCGGCGATTGCAGGGTATGTCATCGGGGGATTTCTACCCCTCCAAGTCTTGTGAGAACAGCCTTTTAACGTGAATGCCACAGTGCTGTACTGGTACCAATAGGGTTATTCTGGTTTGGCTGGACGACGTATCCTTCGATCCACTGGATAGTCCCTATCATCGGATCGGGTGTATTCGGAATGGGGTAAGGACATGCCCAATATACGTGATGCATACTTGACGAGGCAGCTGACAGGTCTAAACAGAACCATGCTGGTATTCACCGGCATCTTCACGTTCCTCGGTACGTCTCTTGGCTCTGATCTGAGACTATTGGGTCGCCATACTAACAGGGCCAGTTGACGCATACCCGGCATACGCCGCTTCGGCAATGGCAGCCAACGCCTTCGCAAGATGCGCATTTGCCGGTGAGTCTTGAATATGGTGACGATCTGTCCGTAATGTCGAGTCTCTGACAATGGCAACAGCCGCATTTCCACTATTTGGGATACAGATGTACCACGCGCTGGGCTACCAGTGGGGATCAAGCTTACTTGCGTTTCTGACGTTGGTCATGTTGCCGTTCCCATACCTCTTCTTCCGACATGGAAAAAGGTTGCGACAACACAGCCGATTCGCGAAGGCTACCTGAGCAAGCCAGTTTCCGAGACCGGGCTGGGCCTGTAGATAACTTGTTTCCAAAAGATTGTGTATACTCAGTCATACCTAACTATACGTCCCCGAGCACAGGGAAACGAGCGCTACCTTGATGCGGGTACACAATAGGTAGGCTTTCCATCGAAGCCTTGCCGACGTTGGGCTTCGATGGATCGATTTCGGAAATCGGGGCTGAGGAGACGACAAACGTAATGCATAGTACGGGGCGCAACCGGATGACGAGATGCAGTGTCTTGTGGGGAGAGTCCGTATTGTAGATCACCCGGACAGTTTTAAGCACTGCCACCACTGATTGCCTCACAGTGAGGCCTCTTCGGGTACGTACTGACGCTGTCTCTGTCTGTCTCACTCTGTAACTGCAGATCTATCGACTACGAAGGAACGATGTGTTTGCTCCGCGGCTGTAGCGAACGTAGTTATTAGCTGGTTGACCGATAAGATTCTAGTGCGCACTGCCATCCACTTCCGGAGCCGACTTGACGAGTTTGCGATTCTTGCAGAGATGTTGTAGTTGTGCAAGTGAACTAACGTGTGTGTAGGCAGCACATGCCACATGGTTATAAAGGAGAAGTTGTGCAAGGCTCTCTCCCGTCATAGTTAACCACGTTACCACGCCACCTCGTTTGAACATTAAACCCCCCCCCTTCAAGCCCCCAAAATAGCATCGCTGAGGCGGAAATGGAAGTCAGTCCGCTTTTCCCTACTCCCAAACCAATGGCCTAGCCCCAAGGGCGAGCTAAGCAGCCTAGCACCAGCCGCTGGGACCCTAGACATGTCCGTGCCCTGAACGGGCGGCGACTTTTCCTAGTGCAAGTACTCCGTACTCCGTCCGTACTTCGTAAGTGGTCGACAATCCATTGCAGGCAGGCTTTTAGCCTGCCTGGTAACACGGATGCATCATGAAGGAATTTGCTGCACCACTGGCTGTGCTGTGGGAACACGCTCTAACACGCTCTGGCGACCAAAGCGTCGTCAGCTGGAGCGTTGACGCAGCGAGTGGGCCTTGCACAGCAGACGATAATGTGTACATACATAGATGTCAGAGCCGAGGATCTTTACAACAAACAACATTCGTAGTCCACCGAGTTGGTTATCCGTACTTCTTGCAACAGTCAGTATTCACTCGTTGGCTCCACCTGCTCTCGGCGTCTTCTGTCACGAAGTACACATTCGTTCGTTTACTTTTCTCTCTGTTTTTTTTTTTTTTTTTTTTTGGGTTGATTACCCACAGTCAATCAGTCAGTCAAGCCAGCAAGTCAGTCTCAGTCACCGAACCTCCCTGCAGCGGCGGCGACCTGCTTGCTCGTGCTCGACTCTCCAGCTTTGACCGTCGCGCTCGCTGACAGGGGCCTGATTCAACTTCTCAGCAGTCCGTCATTTGCGAAACACGGCGCTGGCTCCCTGAAGCAGAACCCGACCGCTCCGACTGGCTGGGCAAGGAAATTGAGACCTGATTGGCATTGCTTGCAGCCTGCAGCCTGCAGCCCAAAAATCGACGTCGACTCACAGCACGCAGCAGCAACAAACGACGGCTCAGTGTGCTGGTGCTGGCTGGCTGGGTATCCGTAGCCGTAGCCGTACCCATACTCCGTAACTTTACCAGTTACCGCATTCCTGTCTCTTGTTGATCCGGATCGCCACCACTCGAGCCAAAAACAAACCGTCCTCTCCTTGATGGCTGCCAACGACTACTACGGCGACTCGTCGTCGTCCCGCCCCGGCGCCTACGACCCCACGACATCACATCAAGCACCATCGTTCGGGTACACGGCGCAGACGCCGCACTTGGACCGGCCGCCGCAAGCCGCAGCAGGGGCATCCCCATTCGATAGCGCCTACGACGACGACGACCACGTCCACTCCACGAATACCTACAACAGCACTAATTACAATCCATACGACACAATGGGCAACCAAAAGCACAGCTTCGCCCAGGACACGAGCTATCACGGCTCGGCGCCTGGCGACGTGTCGCCTGTGGGCGACGACATCCCGCTGCGAAATCAGGGCACCAACGGCAACAAGATGGACGCGACGGGCACAGGCACAGGCGTGTCCGCCATGGACTCGACAGATCACGTATACGACGCGACAGGCCCGCCGCGGGAACGAGGCGCCGGCGGGAGAGGAAAGGGACGGATCAACTTTGGGGAGCTGGGCATGTTCGGCTCGCAGAAGAAGAGGATTCCTTTCTTCGTCTACCTCTTCACGGCAATCCAGATCGGCGTCTTCATCGGGGAGCTGGTCAAGTCTGCCCAGCTTACGGGGTCACCAATCCAGACATCGCCCAGCTTCAATGTCATGATCGGCCCCTCGCAGCAGGTGCTCATCAACATGGGCTCCCGCTATGTCATTTGCATGCACAACGTCGTCAACATCCAGAACTCGTCCCTCCCCATCCTCTGGCCGTGTCCCAACTCTACCACGTCCGACGCCAATGACGCGATGAACAAATGCTCGCTCTCGGATCTCTGCGGCTTCGGCGGCGTTCCCAATCCCACGCCGGGCGGCAACATTGACCAGACTCCAGCACCGAACCAATGGTGGCGCTTCATCGTCCCCATCTTCATGCACGCCGGCATCATTCACATCGGCTTCAACCTGGTGCTCCAGCTCACCATGGGCAAGGAAATCGAGAGGGCCATCGGGTCTATCCGCTTCTTCCTGGTCTACATGAGCTCCGGCATTTTTGGCTTCGTCATGGGCGGAAACTTTGCAGCCACCGGCCTCTCGTCGACAGGCGCCTCGGGTGCCCTCTTTGGCATCATCGCCCTCACGCTCCTGGATCTTCTCTATTCGTGGAAGCAACGGCAGAGTCCCGTCAAGGAACTCATGTGGATCCTCATCGAGGTTCTCATCTCCTTTGTGCTCGGCTTACTGCCGGGTCTGGACAACTTCTCGCACATCGGCGGCTTCTTGATGGGATTGTGCCTGGGCGTCTGCGTGCTTCATTCGCCCAACGTGCTGCGGGAAAAGATTGGAGAGGACCACTTCGCCAACGCCGCATACTCGAGCGTCAATGGCGGTGTCACCAGTGCGGCCTTTCCCCCTTTATGAGAAATCCGGTGGGCTTTTTCAAGGGCAGGAAAGGCCTTTGGTGGGCTTGGTGGCTCGTCCGTGCTGGATTCCTCATCACCATCATCGTCGTGTTTGTCGTCCTGTTGAACAACTTTTACGTCAACCACAATACTTGCAGCTGGTGCAAGTACCTGAGTTGCCTGGTAAGTCTACCCCGTCCCCTACCGTCGTAACGACTTTGTGCCGTAGCCATTCAGCTAACACTTTGCTTGCAGCCCGTCAACAATTGGTGCGAGATAGGCAACCCAACGATAACGACCACGTCTTGAAAACAACAGGGCCTGAGCCAGACGGCTTGAGTAATCTGCTAGAGGAAGGGCATATATGCATGGGCGTGGGCGTGGGCGTGGGATATACCCGTTGTTTGGAT
The DNA here is from genome assembly GCA_022414665.1 of Arthrinium puccinioides. Lineage (NCBI taxonomy): Eukaryota > Fungi > Ascomycota > Sordariomycetes > Amphisphaeriales > Apiosporaceae > Arthrinium > Arthrinium puccinioides. The sequence goes on from JAIUNF010000005.1 coordinate 3,448,776, forward strand.
GAGAGCATCGTGAGGTCAGCATAGCATAATCGTACATCAGCATTGCATTGAAGAACGAAACACTTCAACATCAACTAGGGTGTCATGTCGCAAGTGATCGGCGTCCGATGACCTGCCAACTAGTGTGTAGGAGGCCGCTTGGCCATGGTCACTGACAATATCAGGCGTTGCGTGAGGGCAACAGGACGCGGGCTCGTCCTATCGATCGGTCTTGCCGGGCCATGTCCACAGTACAGCTAATAAGGCTCGTTGTGTTGCCCTGAAGTGTGTGTGTGTGTCCGTGTCCTCTGGTCATCTAAATTACCTATACCGTTATCTGCTATACCTACAGCGGGTGGAGATGCAACCAGTGCTGAACAGCCCCCCGACGACCCAAAGCGGAAGCTGGCAATTAGATAACAATGCGTCTTCTTGGCGAGCCAACGCTATGATCTGACGGCTCAGTCGATCAGACGCCGGCAATCTACATTCTGCCATCCATCGTCGGTGGAGAAGGGGGAGGGTTGCACTCGCCAAGAGGGTCGGATCGCATATGTTGTATGGTTTTTCCTCGAATGAAGAAGCTGTCCTCCCCCCTTTTTTTTTTGTGAGCACACAACTAACTACGCGGTCGTGGTTGATGTGCGAACCATCGTCTCTTCCTGACCAAAGAAGGGCACGGGCGTATCCGTATGTACATATGCATCGGCGGCATTGCATGTAGTAACTATGTCAGTGCGGGAGGTTTCCGAACCGAACAGACTCATGTACCCTTCCTTGCATGACGGAAGGCGGCACAAGCTTCACAGGATACGCGCCTCACACCTCACTGCCGGTTATTCGCAACTAAGCAGCGTCGCAATGCCAAGACCACGGAGGAGACACGAGTGCCGGCGTACATCACAAGACGGGGAGGGGCCCGTCCAAGAAACCACCCCCAGCCGCGGGCTTGGAGTCCCAATTGGGGTCACGATCGGGGGGCGGCTGATGGCGGTCGATGTACCCATCGGGAAAGTGGAACGTGATATCCTTCATCACAACGTGTATGCGGTTGTTGAGATGACTGCCTCGTCTCGGACCACTGGAGTCGACCCAAGGACAGCAACGGTTGCACCGGGATACTTGCGCGGCTTATACTTGGCATATACTAGTCCCCCCCCGTGACGGCGTACAGGGGTTTCCTTGACCAACAAAGAACCGTCTTTGGACCTGCGGCACTGCAGTCTATATTCTTCCACGCCAAGGCAAGAAACCAAAACCCTTAATCAATCTAACACCCTGCAGGAACGCGGGCAGAGCTCCAGAATATGAGCCGAGGACTCGCAACGGGTAACTGCCGAGGCGCGGAGGCCTTCTGCGAGGTGTATAAAGCGTCATATCGCCTCTCTGGCCATCGAACATCTTTAGCCAGGTGACACCGCCCGATCCCTCTCTCGCTCCTCTCCATCTCCGTGTGTCCGCACCATACATTCGTTTGTGACCGTTCCCGATCCCGTCCGTGATCACACACGTCGCGCCGCCCACCATGCGCCTCTCTTTCCTGACCGCCGCCCTGGCCTACGCCTCCACGGCCGCGGCCGCCATCAACTGGACGCTGCAGAGGTCGTCCAACCCCTCGGCCGACGAGAGTGACGCCTACCCCCGCATCGAGTCCGCCATGAAGGCCGCGGTTGCGCGCTACGGCCGGCTCACGCAGGCCAACAAGACCATCCGCGTGTACTACACCCCGGGAGTCCCCACCGCCGAGGCCAACTATAACGGCGACCTGCGGTTCGGCAGCAACCGGTCCTACATGACGGAGCGCACGGCGCTGCACGAAATCTCGCGTGAGTCCTGCTTACAACCCCCCCCCTTTGGGTTTTTTTTCCGTAGCCGTTGAAGTTGCTGACCGTCACCCCAAAGACACCTTGGGTGTAGGCCAGACGACCGCGTTCACCACCCGCTGCGCCGCTAACAACTGGCCCTCGGCCACGTCGCTGTTGCGGACCTGGGACGGCTCCAGTGCTGTCATCAACTGCGGCGGCGGGCACATCTGGCCGTACGGGCTGAACTACGATACGGAGTGGTCCGAGACGAACGCAAACCGCCACTGTCAGCTCATCCAGGCCATGATCAACGATGGGATGTGAGGAGATGGACCGGGTGTTGACGGATTTCATGTAGCGTTCAGTAAGAGGATACCATGAGTGCGTTCGTTGTAGTGTCAAATGGGTTTAATCAATTATGCAACCCGTCATGCTCACCACGTTCACATGGAGGCCACGCGATTGGGTGTGCGTGCGTGACTCGACTGTGGTCGAGAAATCCAACCCTTTGTGAGATGATGAGTTGGTGGAGGAGTCAGGGATGAGTCAGGGATGAGTCGAGGATGAGTCGAGGATGATCGATCAACGAGGTGACGTCATGCCCACAGCGTTGCCGTCCCCGCGCCAATGCTGCCTGCCCATGGAGCAAGCAGCTTGAGCAACCGGTTTGTTCCAGCTCTTCCAGGTCATGCATGCATAGATGCTCCCAGATACTTCTGGCAACGGGGACCACTCACCCGAAGCTTGCCAGACAGGTCGTGAGCAGGGAAACTGCAGTGGATTGTTTACCTTGACAAGTGCTATGAGGGCAGCATCTCGCAATTGGGATTTTCCACAATCATCTTTGCCTTTGAAAGGTTTGTGTACTTCTACTTTGCCCAGCTTCTGTGCACATTCGTCCCCATTCGCCAGAGTTGAAGCCGATCGAATGTCCATCGTCAGGGAATGGCCGACAACGCCCATGGTCGCCACGAGGGTGTGATGCCCGGTCTGGTTGGAACCCAGCGCAAACTGAACAAGCAACATGAACGTGCAATGAGAGAAGGCAGGGCCAGGCTGGCACAGCTAGAAGAGGAACATCGGGTCGCCATGGCGGAGAGCGAGGAGAGACTGAAGAGGCTGGACCATGAGAAAGCCATGACAGACAGCAGTCGTCGGCTCAGACAACTGGACGAAGAGCATCGCAGAGCCATGGCCGAAGCCGTTACAAGACGTGAGTGTAGCGATCAGATTGCTCCGGTGACAGATACTGAAGGACGTCTGCAGTCAAGGATCTGGATCACGAGAAGAAGATGGCCGAAGCTGATATGCAATGTGAGTAAAGGCCGGTTCTCAGCCCGCTCCTCAGCCCGCTTGCATCAGACAGCGAGATCATGCAGGCTGCGTGTTTTAGAAAAGCTGGACGTTGGAGCGAGACGCTGATTAGATATCTACATCAAAGTACGTGAACTCCGACACGAGGAGGCAATGGCCGAGGTCAGCGCACGATTGAGTATGCGTTCCGAGGACGATGAAGGTGCTCTGCATCAGGCCGAGGGTAGGATACGGATTTTAGAACATGAAAAAGAAATGCTGGAAGCTGAAAAACGGATGAAGGAGCTACCATCATGGTAGCAGAGCGTTGCCATGATCCGTCTGGTCTGGTCACAGAATTGCCCATTTGCTGTGCTCGATTGATGAGGGTCGCTTATTATTCTTGTACAAAGTAACGTGGCCGTGGAAATTGGTGCCAATCACAACCATTATGTGGGGCTTACAGGCCTCAGCACTCTTCTACACTCCTCACAAGTCGAGTAATCGGTTGCCAAAAAGATATTGTTGCGACCAGTGAGGTTCGAACTCACGCATGTTTCCATAATGGTGATAAATGCAGACGTAAAACGTGCTGAATCTTAAGACCATCGCCTTAGACCACTCGGCCATAGTCGCTTAGCAACGGAATTATTCAAAAGTAGCTTTATTGTAGAATCAACTCCGTAGATTTAATCACTTCCGGTTGTCTTCCTTACCACTCCGGAAACTTCCGGTTGCAGGACCCCTTCGTTTCAACTGGACGTGACGTCCAAGTTAGCCGGAGGTTCAAGATGTTGTCGTTGTCGGAATGACAGCAGACGAAAGTGTCGAGGTTTGATTCCGTTTGCCTACCACTTCTGCAGGCTGCCGCCTCTGACAACTTGGAAGTTGCAGCTACCATACCATGCATGGTGACTGGTCACTGGTCACATGGTGCACATATCCGTATGTTTGTCCCAAACGAACCCGTGGCCCAGAAGCCACGAAAACTACTTTTACCTAGGCCTGGCATCACGACTAAATTTAGGCCAAGAAAGTCAGAATTTACTCTATACCGATAGTGTGAGCAGGGCAATCTCGGCTTCAAGACGCTGTGCATCTTCGAACAACGCAATAGTACCCTTCCTTATCCATCATACTCCATAGCTCCAGATCCATCTCAGGAGGGAAGTACCCACAACCCTCCCAGTCGTAGACATAGTTGACCTCGAGCGTGTCGGGGCGCATCATGATGTTGTGCGCGGCGAGATTTCCATGGACAAGGCAGTACTCCGGCGACGAAGACGTCTTGGGGGGCCAGTCGACACGATCCATCATCTCCTCGAGGCGCGGTGGGGGTAAAACAAACCCGTCAAACCCGGTCTTGCAAGACCAGTATTTTCCGAAGCTGTGGGATGACGGTGCTTCTAACAAAGGCATCGGCATTGGCGTTGGCCATATCCTGACACTCTTCGCACCGGCCCGAAGTCGCGGGATACATGATGCTGAACACCAGAAGGGCGGCGGCAGTCTTCGCCAATCTCGGAGAGCTTGACGCCGTCGATGCGCTCCATCGTGACGTAGTAGCGACCGGCCTCGTCAAAGCCATGCTCGAGCATCTTGGGCACCGGAATGGTCGTGTTCTGGGGGATGAACGAGAGAGCGAGGGCTTCGCTCTTCAAGCGCTGTGGACCCCATTTCCAACCGGTCTTACCCCCTTGAACCACGCGAAGAGGCTGGCGCTTGGTAAAACTGAACTCGGTCAGGATATAGTCTTTGTGCCCGAGCTCTTGTATTTGAACGAGTTGGCCATATCTGCCATTGAATGGGTCCTAACCCGGGTCCATGTCGCAAAGTGGCCGTTTGGCAGTCCTTCCTGATGGGATGGGAAAACCGTGGAGAAAAGCGGTGTGTGGTTTACTGTAACGTAGTTGTTTGTGGTTGAGGGGGAAATCGTAAATTTGGTCGTCAGATCCCGCTCCTTTAGTTAGAGAGTAAGAGATGACTTATTAGTCCTGTGGCTGTTGACGTTACGGCTGAAACGGTGGCGAGTAGTCGGCTCAGGACATCATTGTCCCGAGACATGGGTCTGTTCTTTACTTTGGCCATTCTTCACGGGCTTCCAAAGTCCCAGTCTTCCAATCGCCCAACTAGCAACTCTTGTTGGTAGGTATTGCTTGCTCGCTTCAGTTTAGCAGGGGGCGAGACCAGGGCGCACACAACAGTTCTGCTCCCATCTCTTGTACAGTGAGTGCCCTGGATGAAGGATTTGGAACCGTGCAAGGGACACGAACAAAGGCATGAGTGTATCCTAGTTGAAGCTTGTTGCGCCATCTATCTTTTCATCCACCCACTTGTTTCTACTAAATGGCCCGTTGATCCATGGTACCACAATGTATGTACAATTCGGGCCTTCGATATGCCAGTTATGCGATACGGTACACCCAAGAAATGTCTACTCTAATGTCCTCTTCTTCTCACCAACTTCTATAGGCAGCTTCGTCCACTGGCTTTCGTATACCCGCCCATCTTTGATGACACCCAGTAGATGTTGCTCTGGCCTCCCCAGAATCGTGACATCCTGCAGCGGATCCTGATTCAGGATCAGCAAGTCTGCCGCGTAACCCCCCTTGACCTGACCCAGGAACCCTTCCTGCCGTAGCATCTCCGCGCCATTGACGGTAGCCGCCCGCAGCACGTCCAGGTTGCTCAGCGCCTTGCGTCTGATGGCGAACTCGCCGGACTGTTCAGCCGTCATCGGGCCGAGCAAGTCACTGCCGTAGCACATCTTCACGCCGGCTCGGGCCGCGATCTCCAGGCTCTCCAGGCCCTTGTCCAGGACCTCCCGGTTCTTTCGCTCGTTCTCGGGCGGCAGGAAGCCGTCGTACTTTCGCGATGCCATGGCGTCGTACGTCACCAAGGTCGGCGTCAGCCATACGCCCCGTTCCGCCATGTACTGCGCCGTCGCCTCGTCGATGAAGTTCCCGTGCTCGATGCCCGTCACCCCGTTCTCGACCGCATGGCGGATGGCGCGCGGGGTGTACGCGTGCGCCGTGACCCACGTGCCGTATGACCTGGCCACTTCGCAGATGGCCCTGATCTCCTTGCCCGTGAACTGGAGGTTCTCGATGCGATCCGTCGGGGACGCCACGCCGCCGCCCACCATGATCTTGATAAAGTCGGCTCCGGTGCGCAGCTGCTCCCGGCAAGCGCGGATACACTCGGGTACCCCGTCGCACACGACCGAAAGCCCGCTGGAGCTGGGACAGCACGACGGCGAGGAGTGGTCGTGGGGGGCCGCGCTTGTCCCCGTGGCCGCCCGTCTGCGACAGCGCGCGGTTCGCCATGAAGACGCGCGGCCCGGCGAAGACTCCGTCGGCGACAGCCTCCTTGAGTGCCAGCGTCGCACCGCCGGTGTCACGCACGGTGGTGAAGCCACGGCTGAGGATCTGCCCCATCACGAACGGCTGTCGCAAGTACGAGACGGCCGGGTCGCCCCCATGGTGCCGCCGAGGGACGAATCGCCGGGCACCGAGCTGAGGTGGACGTGGCAGTCGATCAAGCCGGGACAGATGAACTTGCCCTCCAGATCTACGAATACAGTGCCGTCATCGTTCTGACCATCAGACAGGGCCCCGGCCCCGGTCCGAACGCTCTCGATGAGCCCATTTGCCATCTTGACGGTGGCATTGGAGAGTATGTCGCCTGTGACGGGATCGACGATGTTCGCATTGGTCAAGATGTATGTCTTGTGAGGCGGCAGCTTCCACGGCTTCACCACCGTCTCCGGTATTCCACCCATGAATGGCCCGTCTTCGATAGCAGTTCGGGTTCCTGTTATGGCACCATCATCACTGGTCTCGCGACTCTCGCCTAGGCGGCCGCGATCCGCCAAACTCAGCTTCAACAGCGTCATCAAACCTGCAATTCAAAGCGGGCAGTTATGCTGCTGGCAGTTGCTAGAGAGATGCGGGATAGTGATCAGAACACTGTGCAAGTTAACTTGAGTATCGAGGACGGAGGGGTTCGCAAGTCACCCGCCCCGGTAAGTTGCAAGTTGCAAGTTACTAGTAACTACCACATCTGAACCTGGACCGTGCTGCTCACGTCGGAGCTGAACCCGAGATCGGCAGGTGTTGTGTTGTGACAGTACGGAGTAACGTGACATACGGAGAGTATGCCTGCCTGCCTAGTCCGGTGTGCATGGTAGGTACCGGTACTGTGTAAGATGTGAACAGGGGGTATGAGTATCGTCCGAGATTCAATCCATCAATCTAGGCAATTGGCAAGCAGCGGCAGCAGCAGCAGCACTGCAGGTATTCCGAGTGCTTGGTCACCGCCAACGTCTTCGTGCCGTGCCGTGTGCCTATAGGTGCCCCCCCCCGTACCCGCAAGACCAGCACAAACAAAAGACATTGCACACTGCGTCCAAAGAAATCGTTCTGAACCGTCTCGACATTACCGCTCTTACTGTACAGCCAGAGAATCGCGACCAATGTGTTCAGCGCGACATGGTTGTTATAAGCACAAATATAGTACAGGCACACAATCCCTTTCCACACTACTGTCGCGAAGGACCTGTTGGCTACTCCGATTTGCTGTGCCATCCGTGACGCCCGTGGCCACCAATGACAATCCCCATCACCAACGAGTCATCCGACTCGGGTCGGACATCCACGTAACCGCCACCTAGTCCGTCATCCTCAGACGTACCCGACCCAGCTCTCAAGGTTTTGGTCGTTTCTTCCTAGACGACAACCTCTTCCTCGTCGGGATCTTCGATATTCGTCCTCGCCTTCGCCTCATGCGTGACCTTGATCTTCTCTCCGTCTTCGCCAGTAATCTCATCAGGCTCGGCAGTCTTCTCCTTGCCGACACCAGTACTGGCACCGGTATTGGTCTCGTCACTCGGAGCCGATTTCTCCTTTTCCTTGTCTTTGGACCCGGAGCCGCCAAAGCCCTGGCCACTAAATGGCCAGAGACTTGTGAACGCCGAGCTCTTCTGGTTCTGGCTGGGAGGATGGACAGGAAGCGGCTTGACGATGACGTTAGCCTTCTCGGGACTGCCAGCATCTTCCTTTTCTACTTCTGGCATAGCAAAGTCACCAAACTCCTCATCACCGTCGTCAACCTGTTCATCCTTGTCCGAGTCCGAGTCGTCGTCCCTGCCGTCCCCAAACTTCTCGTTGCTGCGCCGTGACAAGGCTCCTCTCCACCAGCTGCCACGAGCTTGCGAGTTCCACGAGCTAGGGTTTCCACCCTCGCCTAGGCCATCATCACTGTCGTCATCAACGTCTTCTGCGTCATCCCCAAATGGATCATGAAGCATGCTGTCGGGCTCTCGTGTCAGCTTAACGTTGTCACCCTGATCGTTGTTGTCATCCTCGATCTCTGCAGATTGTGACGGCAACGTCGCCGAGCTCTTCTGGTGCATGGCTAGTCGCGCAGCGAGTTGCAAACGAGCGCGGGAGGGCGGGATGTTCAGAGGAGGTGGCGGTGGCGGTGGGGGCGGGATTGACGGAGGATCCATTGAAGATGAAGTAGCGTTCATGGGGTCGGCGTAGGCACGAAACTGCACAACTGATTAGCCTCCGACAGATAAAGACAGTCCGTTGATGGTGAATGAGCGAAGAGAGGAGTTGGCGCGCAAGGTCATGAGAAGAGCTCTGATATAGTCCAGCGGGAGGGAAAGCAGCATCACGCCAATGGGCGACCAACGGGCACAACACCACAACACCACAACACCAAGCAAGTTCAGTCAAACAGTGGGAATTGGCGACCAAATACAACTGTGTGCGATTTAACCCTGACCGCTGCTGCTGCTGCTTCTGCTGTGGCGCTACTGTATCGCTCTTGGTATCCTAAATGCTCGAGATGAATCTGTAGTTCAAGAGGGCGATGCATATGCTCGGTGCCGCGCAGCGCACGCCTCCGGCAACCTTCAGTGACGAACTGGCCAAACGAGCTCTTGGCCGACACTTCCGGAACACTTGTAGGATAACGGGCTGAACACACTGGCCTCAAGTTTTGGCTCGTGACGCCTCCCGATTAAACGCAGCAATACTGGGTTTCGCAACTGTGTGGCTCCTCACTCCTGGCATTCGCTGGGTCCTGTGGTATGTCCTCGGGGCTATGCGTGGCCGCCCTAATCGGCGCCGGATGGCCCACCCAGAACAGAGCTGAGCATCCTAGTTGCTGCCGTTGCGCCCGAGGTGTTCATGGATGTCCCAGAGTGCGAGTCCGGCGGCGAGGGTGGAGACGGTGGTGCAGGTACTTCGGGTAAAATGTCATGATCAAGGGAGTCACTAACCTCATTGTTCACGTCCTCTTCGTTGTCTTCCGACTCGTCCTCCTCCTCATCGCTCGAACTACCGAATCCCGAGTTCAACAGCCCAGAGCTGATGCTAAAGGGCCCGATGCTGCTGCCGCTGCCATTGTCTGGCACCTCTGCACCACCGCCACCACCAACACCGTTGAGACCGGCTTCAGCCAGGGCATTAGACCCCGAGCCCTGGCCACCGCCGAGCCCAAGACTGGAAAGGCCCATGCCTCCAAGTCCATTGCCGGTCATGGCGGCCCGGTTGCTCATAGCAACCTCAGGCCTGACACCGCCCAGAATGGCATTATCTCTCTCGCGTGTCTCTGCCAATGCTCCCTCGACATAGTTGATCCAGTCTTGGCTCATGACTCGTTCTAAAACCAGCTCAGAGAGCAGCTCGGGAGGGTTGCGCTCAGTAAACTTGACCACTTCCTCGGCGATCAGAGTCAAGTGACCCATGTAGCCCATACGCGTCTTGTGCTGGGTCTGCGAGTTTTCGCTGGCAATCTGGCCATTGATGATGGCGTTTGTGACGTCGGCAGCCTCGAAAAGCGAGATTGCCAAGGTAGGGTTGTATCCACGATCCATAGGACCATTGAAGACTTGTTGAACGATGTCATAGACGACGTTGTGGAGGAAATTGTTCCACGGATACTTGAAGAAGAAGGTCTAGAGACACGTCAGTTCATTCGGCTTGTGGATAGACAGTATGACTAATCGAGACTCACAAGTATCGTGGGCACGACCCGATGCTTTACAAACTGCGTCTTGAGGTAATCGCCAACGACCGGCTCAATCGGCGGCCCAGTTACCGTTGAGCTTGTAGCTTCGACCTTGTGTCCTACTACAATGGACGCATCGCCCGACTCGCTCTCGGGTACAGCCGACACTGAGGATGTGTCTGGCATCGACTCATTTGCGGCATCAGACGATGGCTCCGTAGCAGCGACACTTGGCTCTGCCTCGTCAGGAGCGGGCTCCGGGGCGTCTGTTGCAACAGGGGCGACAGAGACGGCATCCGACTTGATTGACAGGGGCTCAGGCTTGAGCTCCTCGATCAAAGACTCTTCTGCTAGCTTGGATTCCGAGTCTTCTGACGGTACTGAATCAGCGCAGGCCACGGTGGTCATGTCTGCTGAGGCCTCCAAATCTTGGGTCTCTGAGGCTTCAACGCCAGATGTGGCGGCGTCTGGTGACGATTCGATGGGCGGCTGTGTTGCAGTATCTTCTTTGGACTCGGCGCTTGGTGAGGTACTGCGGAGAGGTAGCTTCCTCGGAGACAGAGGTGCAACAACCAATTCGGGGTTCTCGTACTCGGACACGTCTTGTTCATGAACCCTGCTGTCGTGAGCATTCAACCTAGGGGAGCTCAGAGGTTCGTCCACAAAGTCATCATCATCCTTGTCGAGGAAGGAGGAGGCCGAAACCACAGGAATCTCTTCTTCAGCCTTGACAAACTCGTGGGAAGTATCCTCGGTCATCTCACCCGACGGCGTCACCTCTTCGAAACCATCATCGTCTGAAGCATTGGTCACTTCCAGACGGCGGCCGTCATCGGGAGACGAGAGGCGGCTGCGCATAGTCAGGTGCTCGGCAGAAGCAAGCGCGTCGTCACCACGATTCAGGCCAAGCTTACCGTCGGTCCGCATCTTTTGCCTGTCTTCGTCACGCTGAGCGATGACCTGCTCGGATCCGACCTCGTTAAGAAGAGCCATGTTACTACAGTGCAAAAGCTCGGCCATGAGCTCGCAAGTTTTGAAGCGGTCAAAGCCAAGAGGCTCGATTTTGTCGCCAAAAGTTGACTCGAGCGCCGGCTTCTGCTTGTGGATAGGCGGTTTTGTGACCAGATCCATGAAGTCCGGCACGCGATCAGCAAACATGCGCAGGAGGGTACCCAAGTAAATAGGGTCGCGGCTTGAGGGCGCGGCATTATTGTCAGGGCCGACATCCGGGTCGTAGTCCGAGTTGTTCTTGCGAATGACTTCGATGATGATGCCGACGCCGACCGTCAGGGGGTTTCCGCCACCCAGCATGTAGCTAGTCAGCCTTTCCACACAAGGCTTGGAGACCAACTGCCGTGTGAGCTCGTTCGGACCGATACAAGCTTGTTCGTTCTGCGAAGCATTGGCTGACACGGTGATGATGGCCTTGATGAAGTCGCCCGCTGATGTCTGCGTGGCCCAGCTGTGTTCAGGACCAAGGAAGGAGAGGAGCGTAGGCATGACATCCTTGGTGAAGAGCCACTCGACCACGCCCTGACCGCTATCGGTGCGCTCAAGGCTGATGATCTTCAGCAACAAGTCCATGATCATGGGGCAGTCGACGTGACGCAGCATGTCGGGGACAGCGCTGTCCAGGGACTTGAGCAGATCTAGCATCTCCTCGGTCTTCTTGTCGAAGAGCGACTCGTTGACCTTTGTGAAGTAGCTAGCTTGAAGCGGGTCGAGCGGCGCGGGGAGCTTGAGGAAGGTCCAGAAGTTGCGTAGAAGGGATGTGCTCTCCATCAGAGCCTCGTAGATGGACCAGTTGTCCGACGAAAGCACCTCGGCAGCTACGTAGGCGTACCGGTTCCGCTTCTTCTCGACCTCGTCTTCGTCAATCTCGCCACTGTTAGTAGCGACGGACGAGGCACGCGACCGTGAAAACGGCATTCGGGACTTGCCCTTTTCCCTATCGTCGTCTTTCTCATCGTCCTTGTTCTCCACGGGCTCGAGCTTGGGTGCCACGACATACTCCAGCAGCTTCTGCAGAACCGTGTCTTCGCGTAGGTATTCGATAAGCTTGGTGTTGTGCTGCTTGAGCTCCTGGATCAAGTCGCTCTCATCGAGGAGGTCCTCCAGCTGAAAGTCTTGCTTGTCGAGGATGGTGTCGATAGTGGAGATGTTGGCATAGCCGCCAAATCTCCAAAACATGATGGGAGATGGCGGGGGGGCTCGGTGCCCTGTGATACGGGGCAGGTGTGGTATTACGTCTGTTGCGCCCAAGAGACACGGGGTATTTGGGCCTTGGGGGTGCAGCATGCAAGATGCTACTTCGTCACCGGCGCTTGAGAGTTGTCCGTGTTATGGGAGGTCTCGCGAGGTTGGGTTGGAAGGGCGAGATGAGTCAGCTGGGGTCGAGGTCGGTGTGATTGGGTTAGTTGCTGACCCTATCTGTCTGTGGGCGGGTGCAGCAGCACTACGGAGTAACGAGGGTCTGTATTGCGACCGGCGCTGGCCTTTCGATGGGTTGTAGCCGGAGGAGGCAGACCGTAGGGCGCTGGGGCTGGCTGGCAGGTAACAAGTCTCCTTATTTGGGGGGAAGACCCGGAAGAGGGGAGCAAGGGCTTGGAAGAGCGACCACGGCGGCAGATGGCAGTGCAATGCTGGGTTTGCTGGTGTGGTTTATGCAAATGCTCAATCTTTCAGCGATTCGGTCATGTGTGTGCAGGACAATCCAACCAAACGGAGGCCGCGGGTTCTCTGGGTATCTTTGTCTTTTCTTCTCTAAAAACGATGCAGCAATACCAGCTCGTAAAGGATGCAATGTAGTTGAACTCTGGTTGTGGTGAAACAGAAATGTCGACATGAATGATGAAAGGGTGTCGAAAGGAAGGGCGACGTCTTGCCCTGCTTATCGGGGTGTACCTACCCTAACTAAGAGGCAGGCAGTGGCAGACACCGAGACCGAGAGACGGGCACCTCCAGCGGAAGGGAAGGAAGGTGTGGGTTTTGGGGAAGAGCCCAACCAAAATCCAGCCCGGGTTGTTTGCTGTTGTGGGAAGGATGGGGTTTGATCAATCTTCCTTGACTCCCCGAATTGAAAACTCAAGACTTGCGGTTGTGTTTGTATCCAATTGTCCTGCGTCCTGGGTAAGTAAGTGGTCAGGATAGCCGCCCGACTTTTCTTCCAAACGCCTTGTCCAGTGAGTTATCTGGCACGACGACGCTGACGACTCAGTTCGGTTCAGATCCGGGTGGCTTGGACCATCGATTGCAAGTGGGCTGTGACGTTCTGATGCTAGGCTCACGTTGCATTTATGAATCAAGTTGGTAGGATGCAGCCGCTCACGCGTGGCTTTCAGCAGGGGATGAGGGTCAGAAGGCGGCTTGAGCTTTCAGACGCTATTCCTGCTTCGTCCTAGTTGGAGGCTGTTCCCGAGACTGTCAAATCAAGGCCCAAGCGTTGCCAGTTGGTGCCGTACTGAAGTAGTTAACTACATAAGTTACCAAGTACGGATGTTACTCTACAAGTTGGGCATGTGAACGTGAATCAGCTACAGCGCTTTCAAAGCTTCCAAACTTGCAACTATAACCGGTGCTCCTGTCCTCACTTCTCAAACGCGGCGAAGAAAACGGCATCGGGTACTTTCTTGATGATTATCACTACTTGCATATTTATACTCTCTGATATGCTGCCTTCATAGTTGCGTCCCTGGTAGTCAGATGGAATGGCAAGTATGTGGAGAGTATCGTTGGGTTCGCTATCGCGTGGTTTGATCATCGGGTGTGACCCTAGCGTGGCACGTGTATACGCATGCTCGTTGAGTTCTTTCTACCCGAGTCCATACGTGTTCAACTCCTGCTAGCACGTAGTTAGCTGGACACGAGGTACCACAGCCGCCGAAGACAAGGACTGGCCGCCAGGGAGGATATCAAACCCAGCGACCCAGTCTGGCCCGCGTCCACCAAGAACACCCCATTCCAGGAACAGGCAGGCACCTTGAACAAAGATGAACGGTCTAGTCAAGATAGAGATCATCGCCAAAGCACCAGAGAACCTAACGTCAGTTCGGGCTACCCTGACTACCCTCTGCGCTGAGCGCACAACTTGAGTTGAGGCAGTTGAGTTTCTAGGCAAGTTGACGATACAGCCCCAAGTCTCCCAAGTCTCCCAAGAGCTCGCTCAAAGCTCCGGATGCAAGAGGAAGTTCGATTAAGATGTCAGAATCTGTGCCCAACGTTGAGACACTTTCTACGAGACAAAAAATGGGCCTGAGGCCTGTAAACCCCATGGCGGTTTGCTTGGTTTCCTTCCCCCTTATGAAGTCCCTGCCCCTACAAACAGGTTACCTACAAGGGAGCTCCAGTATGGCGACGACTCATCGACCTGGTGCGACCGAGACGACAATTGCTATGAAGAGAGGGACACGGAGGAGAGCCGAAAACACCATTCCAAGGGCTTCCTCTGGAGCTGTTGCGACAAAGCTGGACCAAGTTCTGGGTTGTCTACGAAGGCCACATGCAGTAACGGGTGCTACTAGAGGTCGCTAAGAGTTTCAGGGCAGCCCAGTCGCAGTGTCAAGTGACGATACTGTCGACGAAGAAAGATCCGATGAGAGTGAGAATGGCAATAAGGAGTAGACCTGTGCTAGTATGCCCCCTGTTGTCCATGGCCACGTAAGGAAAGATTGAGGACTGTGAGGGGTTGCACAGATGGTAACACAGGACTAGGGCGGCAATGTCTGTGGTCAAGCAACAAGATGGAGTGGCACCTTGCATGTCGAACGCTTGTTATTCCCTATTATACAACACTGGCTCGCGAGCTTGAGCGAGCTGCGAATATCTGAAGCCACTCATGGTTCGGTCGAGTCGTCGGAGTCTCGGAGAACAGTTCCCTATGGTCAACCTCACCAGTGAATATCAAAGTAACCATACCGCAGCTGCATTGCTCATATGTTTCGTCGTTGCACGCATATTGCCCCCACATAGTTAAATAGTGAAGTAACCAGCGAACCACATCTTTGCCCGAGAGTAGTGTCTTCCGAGATGGGATATCTGCATGAATGGTGAAGTGTACAGAGTGCAACGGGTTCTTGTGTTGGGCAATAAACGGGTATCTAATCTTTTTATACTCCTGTGCTCATCCATCAGTGTAAGCCATGCTAGTCAGCAGCCGGATATATCACCAACCTATGATAGTTTGGACAACACAAAATGTGAGTTCTTTCTGTTGCTGCTACCCGACATTATAGTCAGAGGCTTGCGGCACGACTTGCTTAACCTGCTTCTGCCCACCGGGCTTATATGTGGAGGCACCATGATGCCTGGCGCCCCTTCCAGCATCTTTCTCGCCTGAATACAGTCAAATCGGATGCAACTTGTTGGGGCGGATCCAGGCCGAATAGTCAACCCATCGATTCTGATGAGAGCTTGTCCAGTCTCAGTTAGCAAAGACGCGAACGTCGAGATCGACACTCCCCGTTGCTATGACGCATCTTATTTGAACCTCTGAGACTGCGGGCTTCGAGGTACCGTTCGCTGATGCGCCGTTATGTCCTTCACCAGTTCCGTTGGTCGCGGGTTCCTTGACAATCCCAGGTGCCCATCTTATACATGACACGAAACGATCGTGTACATCCGTCAAACTCTTCACACATTTGCCCTCCTGACTCAAGTCCCAGCACCGCAACGTCTTGTCGTCGGAAACACTCAGAAGGTACTTCCCGCCAGGATGGAACACCAATCCGCGTACCCAATTGTCGTGCCCGATCAGAGTCTTGATGCAATTACCCCGTGCGTCCCAAATGCGAATTGACTTGTCTCGAGAGCCAGTGGCCATGAATTCAGCGCTGCTAGACTGCGGCGGCGGTTTCTTGAGACCGGCAAGAGGCGCGAGGTATTGATAAGTTGCCGGTGGTGCTATAGCGCAGCATTCGATAGTATGCTCATGACCGATGAGGGTCAGCTTGCTTTCGGGGTTTGCCAATGAGACGTCCCACAAGCGGGCGGTTTGGTCATTCCCAGCAGACAATAGGTAGCGGCCGTCCATCGAGGGGCAAACGTCCCTCACCCAGTCAGCATGGCCGCGGATGGTCTTGACGCAGTAGCCTGTGGACACATCCCATATACGCAAAGTCTTGTCCCTCGATGCAGAGACCAGCAGGTTGCCCGAACTTGGCGCACCAGCGGCGCCGGAGGGTATGAAGCGCACAGCGCTGACCATATGATCGTGACCTGGTAGCGTCCTGATGTTTTTGTATTCGTCTGAGGGATCCCATAGTTTAATGGTAAGATCGCTGGAGCATGAAGCCAGTAACGTCCCTCCCCTGGGCCCACCAAAGTCAACATCGAGCACAGCCCTGGTGTGCCCCTTTATCGTTCGTTCCAGCTCGCCCAGTTCCCAGTCCCAGACCTTGATCGTGTAATCTTCGGAGCCGGAAGCGAGGGAGGAGAAGACGGGATGGAAGGCGACGCAGGTGATGGGTGCCCTGTGGGACTTCAGAGTATGCCTCGCAGGTGACCTGGGCAGCCAGGCGGTAGGGTCTTGATTCCGGCGCGAGAGGGATGTAGGCGTTGCATTGTCGAGCTCGGATTGCAACGCGGCACTTCTCGTTTCCAATTCCATGATCTACACGGGGTTGGTCAACAGGATACAGGAGGCGCGGTTGCGTGGCGCGAGCGAGAGCGTTACCTTTTTCTGCAGCCTCACCACGCTCGTCCACTTCTTCTCGAGGAGGCCCTCATATTTCTTGGACGTCGTGACGTCAAAGGTCTCGGTGAGGTCAAGTTCTTGACGTAGGGCTTCGGCCGTGTTGGATAAGTTGTTGGACGAGAGATAGGCGATGATGGCCTTGTGCAGTTCCTCGGCTTGCCGCGATGTCAATAATTGACCGCTCATTGCGACTGGCAGCTTGGTTCGTGTGTTCCGTCCAAAACTCGTAGGAGCCAACCCCAGCGTCGTTCTAGTTGCTCGGAGACCCGAGAGTGGCAGCAGCAGGAAAGTGTTGCTGGCGAGTGGTTGTGTGTAGTAGTACCTTTGTCTTGCCCAGTTCCGATTCCCAATATGACTACGTTCCCTCGTTTGCTGGTTGGGTCGGTTCGCACGCGTGCTGTTTATTGCGCCGAGGGGTATGTTACCGATCTTGGGCGAGTAGATTGTCGACTCTTGAAGATGGGAGTAGGTCGAGGACAGGCCCCAAAGGTAGGCTCGGGTCGGTACCTGTGGACACTTGGAATTGCCCCCCTTGCAGTATTGAGTGTAGCGCTGGGGTTGGGTTTTGGAGTTTGGAGTTTTGGGTTTGGCAATGGGAATTGGGAAGGTGGAACTTTTGTCCCCGCGAGCTGGTGCAGGTGAAGCTTCAACAGAAATTACTAGTAGTTAGGGTACTTCTAGTAGTTGCCAACTAATCAAAACAGCCGACGGCTTCAAAGCTCCAAATTGATCTGCTTTGGAAGGTGATTTCGAGTAGGCCGAAGAAGAACAGAACTGTCAATAACAGGAGGGTACCCTACGATCTCTCCAGGGATTAAAGGCTGCATTTTGTGCCATCCCATGACCTGTAGAGATAGATAACGTTACCTTTTAGCTGTAGTTGGTCTTGCGTATGTTTTACTACCCGAGGGTACTTACGCCACACAACTACCCCGTACCTAATTTATCCCATCTACCCAACCTAGCAACTGACACAATGCAAACTACTTACCGAGCGTACCTGCCTGCGTCTTGGTGCGAGACATTGTGGAAGTACCAGGATAAAGATGCCGTCGCAGGAGATCCGGTGTTTGGAACTTGGATGATCAGTTGCATTGCATCCCACCAAGTAAGTACCTAACTACCCCTGCTGAGAAAAAACAACCCTGATCAGGATGGAGCACGTACAGTTATGCCCGTACAACAACAACAGACCAGCGATGGAATTTGGTATCTTCAGCAAGGCTGAGCCGTATAACTACACAACTCGGAGACGATTTGCCTCACTTGTAGCTTTCCGTATCTAGTTCCTACGGTGACCGGCTATGGTAATCATCGCGCCGGTTTATGCCAAATTGGGGCCAAGGACACAGGGACTGGCCAGCTCTTACACAGCCAGTTTTACTAACGGGATCCTATCTACTTAGGAGTACCCTAGAGAGCATAGACATGATCAATGTTCAAGACATGTAGTAATCGACAGACGTTCTGGCCGTGCGGCGCCAGCAGAGTATTGCAGCAGCATAGGTTTTTTTTTTTTTTTTTTTTTATTTTTTTTTATCGTGACTGGCAGGCACCCTGAGATCTGGGGGTTCGAGCTGTGCGTATCCGTAGTAGTTAGTTAACTAACTATGTAAGTTAAGTTACTGTGTACGGATACGTACGGATAGCAAGCTTTGCTTGTGGACTTGAACCCGCCAAAAAAGAGAGAAAAGACAAGACCACTGCAGCCCAACCCAAGGAAGCCCCTGATTTGAAGACCCTTGTAAATGGGATGTGGCTTTGCTAGCGGTTGCCCGACGCAACCCCCGTCCCTTGACCCCCAACGGCGGATGGTCAGTCGCGAGTGCCCACCCCAGTTCGAAAAGTTGCCAAACAAACGACATCATCGTGACACTTTGACCCTGTCAACACTCCGACTCTTTTGTATAGGCAGGCGTACGCACAGTATATCGCGCGTTGTGATCCTGCTTCTGTACACTTGCTATTGCACGCCCAGCTTCAATAACCTGACCAACGCAAGCAAATCGCTGCAAGCCCCCCATCGCAAGCAAAAAATCGAGTCCAGGACGAGACCAATGTATGTCGCACCTCCCAATGCCCGCCCCCTCTCTCAGCCTCACCCTTTGAGGATGTTACGATATAGCCCCCCGGAGGCAGTGGCGCAAAGAGCGTCTTTGGTCCCCGTTCGTAGTTTCCGATAGGAGGTTCGACCGGGCCTGCCGCACCTATTTACACATGGCAACCGCACCTATGAAGCACCATCATCTTGTTGGCGGGTGTGCTCAACTCCGGGACCAAGATGCACTTCGACCATCCAAGGCGGCCTTCGTTACAGAAGCTAATTCGGAAGGTAGCCGACAGAGTCTCCCCGTCCTCAAAATCACCGAGAAAGACCACCCACGAAAACAAGTCAAAACATTTGGCCTCGTTCTTTAAGAGAGCCACCTGCCGGAGGGACCACGAGCCTCGTTCGCCACCACCGTCACCGCCACCCGGCGCATACGATACTCAAACACCCCTTCCCTCTATTCCATTGCTAGGATCGCCCCCCGGACCTCTGCAGCCCCCCCGATACACCCACCAGCGTCATGGCGGACGCAGAGCCCGACTATAGCTCTCTGCCGCTAGAGGACAGATGGGTGCACAAGGTGTGGAAGGTGCGCAAAGCTGCCTACGAGGAGGCAGCCAAGGCATTCGAGGTCACACCCGACGAGTACGATCCGGCGTTCAGGCCCTTCAACCAAGACCCCGGTTTATGGAAAGGCGCCGTGGCAGATTCCAATGTCGCCGCCCAGACCGACGGCATCGCTGCATACTGCGCCTTTCTCAAATTCGGCGGTAAAGAGAATTGTACACGATCGCGACAGCATGTCGTGGCACCCATATGCGAAAAGGGCCTCACCTCGACGAGACCAGCCACTAAGGCGTCCTCTATCGAGGCCTTATTGCAGCTCGTCGAGCTGGACGCGTCCGGCCCAGTCATCGAAGAGATCTTGCCCGCCATCTCAAACAAGCAGCCCAAGGTCGTCGCTGCTGCACTAACCGCTCTGACAACCATCATCCACAACTATGGCTGCAAAATAGTCGACCCCAAACCGGTGCTCAAGGTTCTGCCCAAAGCTTTCGGCCACGCGGACAAGAATGTGCGAGCCGAGGCGACTAACCTAGCTGCTGAGTGCTATCGATGGTTACGTGAAGCAATGAAGCCCATGTTTTGGGGCGACCTGAAGCCCACACAACAGACGGATCTTGAAGCTCAGTTTGAGAAGATCAAGGCTGAGGGGCCGGCAAAGCAGGAACGCTTACTGAGAACACAGCAAGCAGCGTTAGCTCGCGCCCCAGCACCAGGTGCTGGCGAGGAGTACGTTGAAGAGGAGCCAGAAGAGGAGCCAGCTGAGGTGGACGCTTTCGATCTCGCTGAACCTCAGGACGTCCTCTCGAAAATTCCTGCCGACTTCTATGAAAATCTAGCCTCGTCAAAGTGGAAGGAACGAAAAGAAGCCTTGGAGGCCGTATACGTTCTCATGAACGTACCTAGGATCAAGGACGGCAATTACAATGAGATGAACGCCGGGCTAGCCAAGTGCATGAAGGACGCCAACGTTGCTGTTGTTACCCAAGCTGCGCAGTGCATCGAGGTACTCGCAAAGGGCATGCGAAAACCCTACAGCAAGTACCGGTCCGTCATCATGGCTCCCATCATGGAACGCCTAAAGGAGAAAAAGGCTTCGATCACAGACGCTCTTGGCGCCGCGCTGGATCAAGTCTTCTTAGCTTCCAGTCTGACCGATTGTATGGAAGACATCACGACTTACCTGGTTCACAAAAACCCCCAAGTCAAGGAGGGTACCATGAAGTTCCTCGTCCGCTGCCTCCGTATCACACGCGATGTTCCCAGTAAGCAGGAGATTGCCACTCTAGTCGAGTCCGGCAAGAAGTTGCTATCGGAGTCCAGCGAGAGTCTGCGATCGGGCGGTGCCGAGGTATTGGGCACCATCATGAAGATTATCGGCGAACGCGGCATGAACCCGCACCTGGAGGGTTTAGATGACATCCGAAAGACCAAGATCAAAGAGTACTTTGAGACAGCCCAAGTCAAGGCCAAGGAAAAGCCCAAGCCTCCCCCAGCCCCGGTAGTCAGAGCTCCGCCACCTGGCAAGAAAATGGTAAGGAAAGCACCTGCAGGCACGAAGAAGGCGGCACCGGCTGCCGCCTCACCTCCTGCCGATCCGGACCCCCCGAGACCCGCGCCGGCAAGCAGTAAACCTGGCCTGTCCAAGCCAGGGGGCTTGACTGGGTTGAAAGCGCCGCGAGGACGTTTGACAGCCCCTGCCGGGCTGGCATCACCGCGCAGAGCTCCGGCACCCGCGCCTTCGCCGCCTCTCGAATACTACGACGACGAGGAAGACGAGCCACTTCCCCCATCGCCACCCCCCAAACCTCGAATCGGCATTGGCCGAGGCGGGCTTGCAGGTCGGTCTCTGGCAAAGCCCCTCGCAGCTCCTGCCCCGGCTGCCGAGCCGCCGACGCCGTCGAGTGGTTTCACGTCCATCGAACGTGCCGAGCTGGAGGAGCTGCGTGTCGCAAACGATCGCCTGTTACGACTCGTTGACGAAACTCGTCAGGATAAGTCAAAGATGCTATCAGAGATTCAAGAATTGAAGAATCAGAACGCCCAACTCATCGAGGACCATACAAGAGATATACTCAGTATCAAGGCCAAGGAAACCCAACTAGTGAGAGCCAGGAGCGACGCCGAAACTGCGGAGCAGACCAACGACCGTCTCAGGCGCGAACTCGATCGCCTCAAGCGCGCGCTCAGTAAGGCTGAGGCGACGCAAGCGGCGACGCAAGCGGCGAGCGGGTCGGGCAGTCCTGCTATCGGCAGCCCGACGCATGACGACGTGGGTAACTACAGGGACGGCGGCAGTCAGGCTGGAAACAGGGCGGACAGGATGAGTTTTACCAGCACCATGTCGGAGGAGAAAGAGAACGGCGAGGCGCCTCCAGCTTATCAACGGCATAAGATGATGAGCCCCGATTTGAGGTACGGAAGTGGTTCCAGTGGCCGCGGAAGCCCCGCAAGAGGCTACCGGAGCACACCTGTGGATGATGCCGGCGGTAGTGGCTCTGGACCAAGTACGAACGCTGCCGCATCAGCTGGCGGTGGTGGAAATGGCGTGGAGAGCTGGAAGCGTGCAGCAGAGGTGACGAGTCAGCTCAAGGCTAGGATTGAGCAAATGAAGGTAAAGCCACGTATTTTGCACATGACACTCCTGGTCTGGTACTAACAACTTCACAGGCAAGGCAAGGCTTCAATCGACCGTAGGGTGTTGAGCAGTCTCGACCCCTTGTACCGTCGAGGATGGTTTTCATCCACAGTTGGAACTAATTTACATCAAGGGCTGGTGTAGCTCTAAAGACGAAGACGGAACGCTCATAACTACGTGATGCTTGGGCGGTTTCCAAGCTACCCGTGTGGCCTGTACATAATCTTTTCTAACGATGCATGGATATCAGGAAGCGGAACGGTCGACTCGGTATAGCTTGGCTGCATTTCTACGGCGTCGGATACATACCCCCTTCTCTGTTGACCACTGGGACAGTCGGATCTAGAGACGTTGTGATATTGCTAAGACTGGATGAATCAACAAGCTGTCATGTTCTCCTGTGCTAGAGTGACGTGCGTACCGAGGTGCTGATACGACGAGCATGGAGGACCACCAGATTACCAATCGCCCCTTCAGGAGCGGCAGCAGCGCCAGAAGAAGCTCGTCTTGGTTGCCTAGTGCGGCGATTCGGAATAGCGAACTGTCTCTACCGTACGGATGGATACCTGTGTCGCGGATGAACCCTCTGACTTTCCCGCTGAGCAACGCCAACCAACAGGCACGAAGATGGACCCCACGATGACAGTGCCGATACGACCTACGGAGAAAATAGAAGTCGTACATGGGATGGGGGCCGAGCCACCCGTTGGCGTCGTACAGCGGGACAGAATGACGAGGACTAATGGCTGTAATAAGCGATGAAGAACATGCATGACGCCACGCACAATGAGTACGAATGCTGTACGGAGTAGACGACGTAGAGAGCAGGATCACGATCCAAGGGGTTGTCATTGGTGGTTTGCACACATGGGAAAAGAGGGCCATGTTCTGGGGTCTGTGAAGGAGGAGCAGGGAGGATAGGGAAGATGGAGACGCGTAAGTTACTGTGTAAGAGTGTTGTTGGTCTGAGGGACCCGCGCATTTCGTCCCCAGTTCAACGGGCATCTCGATATCTTCTGTGACCCGCGAGCGACTCAGCCTTGACGTTCATGGTTGGCGTTGCCGAGGGCGGATGCCAAGGGAGGATGCCTGCGCGGTGATATGATACATGACTACCTACCTACTGTGTACACCCAACTGCGTTTCTTTGCAAATGTAGAGGCACAGTGACGAGGACGATGAGCTACCGGTACTCGTAATGCAGCATTCAGACGGGCATACCGTCCGAAGTATGGTGCATGATTCGAGGATGACCCCTTCAGATCAACCGCTGCACGTCTTGTCCAGAAAGGGTTGATCCTTGTCCGGCCACGAGTCGTGCTCAATGCTTCACCCTCCCTCCTCGGGACCAAAAGAGGATCCCGTAGCCCTGCCGTGGAGCATTCTGGCCCCCGGCTCAGGGGGTGTCAAGAGTTGGCGATGCAGCAGTTGTCTTTGGGTACTCCGTCAAGTCGTTCCGTGCTCCGTGGACTAGTTATAAATACTTTTTTTTTCTTTTTTTTTCTTGGGTGGTGGTGTTGTGGGATCGGGGATCGGGGGGTCGTGTCTCGTCTCACACCCACGGGCATTTGTCATAACGCACATCGCCTTGATTTTTGCATCATTTGCTACCTGGCTGTTTGGATACCTAAGTTACCTGCCCGGATGTCGTCCCGTCGCGATCTGACTTTCACGGCCAATGCCCATGCGGGTTGGACGTTGACACAATGTGGCAGCGCGCACATGTTTGCGTGCCGGTACCGAGTTAATTATGTGGTAACCAAGGCAAGTCAGTAGGAGTGGGAGTAGGCCAGGTCGGTTCAACGTCAAAAGTCAAGTTGGGGTCGATATGCGGGACTGCATCTCATCTAGGTTAGAACTGAGAAGACAGTAGTTAGTTAGTTAACTTACTCCGTACGTTCTTGGTTCTTGGTTCTTGGTCCGCGACGCATGGACAGTACGTCGCATGAGCGAGCCTGCGTCTTGTCAAGTCGTCCATGTGCATTCTCCGACAGGAAAGCTGCGATGACAGAGACGCCAAGTCGCACCCCGTGTGTCGACAGTCGACCTGCACGTTTCGGCGCGGGAGGCAAGCTTTTCCTCGCTCACTTGCAAATTACACCGGCATGCATGCTGCATTAGCTATGCGCATCTAGGTACAGCGACAGCCTACAGCCTACAGCCTACAGCCTACAGCCTACAGTCCACAGCTGCGCCTCTTCCCTTTCACCGAGGGCTCGCGCGCGTCTAACAGCTGCGGCGTACTTTCCAGGTGAGGGATGACGATGAAGGATGATGATGAAGGATGATGGCCGGGGTGATGGTGGTGTGAATGACATCGTTCCGTTGCTGAGAGTTGAAGATCTGCGTAGGATTTGCAGAGGAGGATTTGCAGCATGTACCTTTTGAACGAAGATCGTCAACACGACCTGCCAGCAGCACGGGTTGCAATCGGTGTTTCGAGACGGTCAAGTTTCGGTAGTCCTATCCCTACCAATATTCTACCGGTATAACAAATAACGGTGCCTGCACGTTTCTACTACTTCTTTGACGGACGAGTGGTTGCTATAGACAGTAGAAGTCATAGGAGGGAGGAGGAGGAGGAGGGAGGAGGAGGAGGAGGAGGAGGAGGAGGAGGAGGAGGAGGAGGAGGAGGAGGAGGAGGAAGACTTCCCGCAAGCACGCTGCAACTATCTGCATATAGTTAGTGATCCGTCCACAGTAGTGACCACACACACTATCTACAGTACTTGCTGCATTCCTAGTGGAGCACAGCCGCGATGCAGCGACTATATGCCATTCCTGGCTAGCGCCTGCTTATTATAGAGGCTCAGCCCTGGTTGCTTCCTGCCGGCAAGGCCCTCCGCCCCGCGCGCCCGTCTCACTACTGTGTACGGAGGAACTAGTTGCCGTTGACTAAAGTTGGTTCTGTGTGCCTCCAAGACTCTACCATCCATCATTACCAACCACAATCGTGCGTCCCGTGGTTACTCACCTGGCGTTCGTGAGAGGTAAGTATGCTTTGACTTCGACATGGCATACGCAAGACGTCCGGTGTCATACCCATGCCCTGTCACAATGGGGTGCAGCCTGCAGCCTGCAGCAGGACAGTGTCAAAGGGCCCCCCAATCCACATTGCATCGCTAGACCAAGCCAATGGAGCATCGATGGAGCATCTTCGAGGCCTGTGTTGATCATACGCCATGTCTCTTTTCCCCCAATCGCTCCCGGCAGCTACTTGTGCGGCACATAGCTTCGGTTGCGCTTCTCGCGTCAGCGAATCCACACACCACTCATCATGTACACAGCAACTACGACTCCTTTGCGTTTCAGCCCGCACATCAGCTCGCCCCATTGGCCTACACACGCCTGCTGAAGGATATTCTCGGTGTCCCCATCCATGCGCCGATCTCCTCCTCGAGTCAGCCCGATGTCGAGCGGGAGCAGGGGGGGCCGTCTGCTCTGCTCAGCGTACGGAGTAGTTAGTTACACGGTCGACTGACTGACTGTAGGCTGTGCCAAGACAGCCGAAGAGGCTTGATAACCATGACGGTGCCCCTTCTCATGTCATGTCATGCTGGATATTTTTTCAAGCCTTGCTTTCCTCGTTGACCGATTTTCTCACCTATCTCACTGAGCGCTTGTTACGACTTTACTACCAGTTCTACATGCGAGCCTTAGTTATAATCCACATGATCCAATCCCGTCTCGTATGAGATCCTAATCAGCTGTATCCGTAAACATGGCGGGTTTTGGAGAGTTAGCACCGATCGACACCACTACGTTGAGCATCTTCGACAAGATCCCAGCACCAGACACCACCACACCTTATCAGAAGAGCACGGCATCGAGGAGACGGAAAGCGTTGCCTGCGATCCACACCTCGCTTGATCACGGTTCGGCAGGCTGGCAGGATGAGCTTCTAGAGTATGCCACCGGCGCTGCTGCCGCCGCCGCCGAACTGGCAGATGCCCTAGGTGTCTCGCCCAGTGAGTTGGAGCCACATTTTTTCTTCGACGAGCCCTGCGAACCGGACGAGCGTAGATCGAGTTCCGTCTACGAACCGCACCCTGGTTTTGGAAAGAGCTTCTCGGCAGACCACTCGATAGAGCAGCGGCTGAACGCCGCCGTGGTCGAGACGTTGGGTCTCGACAACAGTTGCTTCCCACGCGATGAATCATTTACTGAATTGGGAGGAAGCCCGCGCGCGGCCATCACATTGCGAGCCTGCTGTATGCAAGCCGGTCTGTCCATCAACACTCGAGATATTATGAGCTGCAAGACGATAGCGGAACTCGAGACGAAAATCACGCCACTCACCACAACTACACAAGCAGCACCTCCGTTTGCCGTAAGTCCCCTCAACCTGAGCACTCCCTTGAGCTCGTTCCATCACCCGACGTCGGAATTCGCGCGGCAACGGCAGTCCTCCAGGAACGTGAAGGCGCTCTCGGTTCGAAGCAGGAAGCCGAGTTTGCAGCCAAAAGCATCGCGGAGGTATCACAGCAAGGTCGAGCAGGTCCTATCGCTACACAGCGAGGTTTCCATGGCTTCCGTCGTGAAGCCAAAAGCCGGACTCTTTGAGGGGCAAACTGTAGCCTTTGTCAGTCTTGCCAGCGGCACGGTCGAAGGTCCCAAAGACTGTGAGGTCCGTCTTCTCAACGCCTACTACGCCAGTCCGCTTCCCTCGGTCCGGCAAGCGGTGGAGGCCCAGGTGCCATCAAGCCTGGTCCCGAAAGTATGGGCTGTCGTTGAACGCATGCCGCTGGACGGGTCTGGTGCAGTCAACCGCAGAAAGCTCCAGACCTGGATCCAAAACATCACCGAAGAGGTCCATCAACAGATCCTGGCCTTCGATTTACACCAAAACCTTGTGACACCCACTACAGAGGCTGAAAAGCAGTTGCAGAGCATTGTCGGCCGGGTTTTGAACATCGGGGCCAACGATGTCAGCATGAATATGTCTTTTGCCGAGCTGGGCGGCGACTCGACAACGGCCATGCAACTCGTGGTGAGGTGCAAATCCCAGGGCCTGGCTTTCAGGTTGGAAGACGTCGCTCAGAGCGGCTCGCTGGCTCAGCTGGCTTCTGTCGCAACCGCCAACGATGTCCATCTCCGCAGGCCAAGCGAGGAGATCGCGGTCGAATTTGGCCTCTCCCCTATGCAGCGTCTGTACTTCCATACGGTCATGGGAAACAGATCCCTGCAGAGATATGCTCGCAGCGGATCATACCGCTTTAACCAAAGCATACTGCTTCGACTGAAGAAAGCCGTGGGACTTGACGATGTTCGCGCCGCGGTGGAGGCTGTCGTTGGACACCACGCCATGCTCAGGACTCGGTTCAGGTCGATCCGAGGATCGTGGTCGCAGTACACCGTCATGGACATTCCGTCTTCCTACCACTTTGGTCACCACATCGTCGGCAAGCAGTCCGAAGTTGAAGCAGTCATGAGGCAGGCTCAAAACAGCATCGACATTGAGACCGGGCCTGTTTTTGCCGCGCATCATTTCCACACCAATGACGGCAACCAGATGCTCTACTTGGTGGCACACCATCTCGTCACGGATATGATGTCTTGGCGCATTATAGCCGACGACGTCGAAGAGCTGCTCAACAATGGCAGTCTGAAGTCCGGACATCTCGTGTCCTTCCAAGCCTGGTCCGCCCATCAGCAGCGATGCATTCAGAGCATCGAAGCTTGCGAAGAGACGCCGTTGAATGTCGCTGCTGCGAACTGGGAATACTGGGGAGTCAGTAACGACTCGAATGTGTACGGAAATACGACCTCTCTTGGTTTCACCTTGGGGACCGAGTTCACGTCGTTGCTCGACGAGAGCAACGTTGCCCTTCGGACGGAGACGTCCGATATATTCGTCGCCGCTCTCCTGCTTTCGTTTTCCAAGACTTTCAAGGACCGGTTAGTCCCAACTATCTGGAACCAGGAACACGACAGGACGGCCGTGGATCCCGAGTTTGACGTTTTGAGGACAGTCGGAGTACGTGATACTGCCAAACCTCCTCCAAAACCCCCTCCCCTCCCCCTTTCAGCCTACATCGAGAATGGCCGAAGAGTGTCTCACTCTCGAGACATCGACTTTGCATTTTTCCTGTCCACTCGAATGAATACACACTAACTCGTTTCGATAGTGGCTCACAACATTGTCCCCCCTCGCAGTAGACATCAGCCCGACGGATGATATAGTCAGCGTGTTGTCTCGCGTCAAGGACGCCCGACGTGCCTTGGCCCACCGCGGCACCTCTTACCTTGCAGCGAACCTGATCGATTACGAAGCCGCCGAATCCTTCACCTCTTCGCAATGTCCCATGGAAATGATCTTTACGTACGCCATCCAGCACCCGGAGCCTCTTCACACGCTCCTGGAGCAGCTTCCTATATCCAGTGGATCGTTGGATTCCGACGTCTCCGACATTGGCCCCGATGGTAAGTAACGCTTCGGTTCACCTTCCTTGCCAATCCTCGTTGGCACATGGCCTGAGACCACCAATTTCATCCCTCGAGACGGATCGCTGATGTGTCCTAATGTAGTTGGTCGCATCGCACTGTTTGAGATATCTGCTGGCATTGAACAGGGCGAGGCGAAGCTCAAGTTTGTTTGCCCACGGGAATCTAGACACCAGGATCTGTTGCAGTCGTGGATCCGCAGCTACGAAGCGATACTGCGTCAGTCGATCAGTCAGTTACAACACCAAGCTGCTGAGCTGTCCCTGTCAGACCTGCCGTTCATGGACATCACGTACGACGGCCTCGCCAAGTTCAACCGAAGCATTCTTCCCAGCCTGAATGTGGACATTCTGAATATCGAAAACATATACCCCGTCACTACGAATCAGCAAGATCTGCTCATCAACGAGTCACTTATTCCCGGCAGCTCCCTCTCACAGACCACTTACGAGCTGGCCACGCGCGGTCGACCTCTCGATGTTGGCAGCATCTGTGCAGCTTGGCAACACATCATTGAGAAGCATGCTTCCTTACGCACGATATTCTCCGATAGCGTTTCCCGACGTGGCCTGTTTGACCAGATCGTGCTGCGCAGCCACTCACCGAGCATGCTCTTCATCGAGGGCGGGACAGCCAATGATGCGCTCGTTGCTGTCGAGAGACTACCTCCGCCAGCTTTCGTCAATGGGACGCCCCGGCATAGACTGGTCGTTTACCAGGCGCCCGGTAGCACGTATCTGAAACTGGACATCGACCGAGCGCTATGCGATGTAAGTGGCCAAGGCCCCCAGACACCCTCACCCTGACCTGACGCTGACTGGATGGAACAGGCTGCTAGTGTTGTCCTCCTCTTTGACGAACTTGACAGGGTTTACTACAGGCGCAGTCTTCCGCGGTCGTCCTATATGTACTATCCCGAGTACCTCCAGTGCCGCAAGACGACTACCATCAGCATCGAGTTCTGGCGCGAACTGCTCATGGACGTGCAGCCCTGCAAGTTTCCTACTCTGGCAGCTGGAAAACCCGACGGCGCGACATACCGCAACGACTCGGTCATCTTGGGCATAACCCCCAAACGGCTGGGAGAATTTGCGCGAAAGTACAAGATCGAGATATCCGCATTGCTGAGGGTCGCTTGGAGTATTGTGCTACGAGCATATGTCGGGTCCGACAACGCGTGCTTTGGCTACATCACATCGGGCAGAGACATCCCAGTTGACGGCATTGATGACGGCGTCGGCTGCTTCTCCAACGTCCTCATCTGCAGCCTCGACGTTGGATGTTCTCAATTTGTCGCGCAGTTGCTGCTAGACTCGGAAGAAATACACCGAGAGGCGTTGCACCACCAGCATGTTTCGGTGAACAACGTCCACCACGAGTTGAAGATCAAGGGCGACCGTCTGTTCAACACGTGTCTTTCCTTTGGCTACGAGAACACGTTGGAATTGGCACCCAAGGATGGACTCCAACTGGTCAAAGCAGTCCAAGGCTCCGAGTATGATGTTCAACTCGATGTGAACTTCCGGAACGAGAGGGTCGTTGTGAATCTTGGCCACCAAAAGCTGACATCGGAACAAGCGAGACACGTCGCGTACTCTTTCGAGAAGGCCATACAAGCGATTGTGAAGAACCCGAATGGACTGGTCAAAGATATTGACCTCTTTAGCGAACTCGACCACCAACAGGTTCTGAGTTGGAACAGCCAGCCGAAGGAAGACGCCACCAAGGACTACGTCCATCGACTGGTTGCCAAGCGGGCGGTGGACTACTCGGAAATTCCGGCCGTGTGTGCGTGGGACGGAGATCTGACCTACGGCGAGCTGGACGAGCTTGCGACAATCGTGGCAACGTACCTGCGAAACCGCGGAGTCGGGCCCGGCAGCCCTGTGCCTGTCATTGTCGAGAAGGGTCGACTGGCAATCATTTCCATGCTGGCCGTGTTAAAGTGAGTGTCCCGTTCTACTGCCAGGGCAAGATAGCAAGACGACCTGCCTGCTGACCAATTTCTTCTCAGTGCTGGTGGCATACTCGTGCCGGTGGATGCCGAGGTACCTCACATGTTTCCTGGAATCATCAACGCGCTCGGTGCCAAGGTAGTCGTCGCTTCTGAGAGTGTGCGTTGGCATCTAGAAAGTGTCACGACTAGCGACATAGTGTTTCTGAACGAGGAGACGTTCTTTGCCATGAATGCACAGCCTGTGGTGGTTGAGCCGCCACTGACCAAAACGTACGAAACCGCTTGCATCCTTTTCAGCCACGATGCTCCGACGGACAACAAGGTGGTAAAGTACACCCATGGCGCCCTATCAGCAGCGTGTGTCGGCCAAGGGCCCGTTCTTCAGATCAACCCGTCCAGCAGGGTGATGCAACTATCGTCCTACGGTACGGACATAGCGTTGTCGGAAATCTTCACCACTTTGATCAACGGCGGTTGTGTCTGTGTGCCATCTTCCGCCGAGAGGGTCGAAGATTACACGTCTGCAGCGTGCCGGATGCAGGTCAACTGGACCTACATGACACCTACTCTATCTCGCAAGCTCCAGCCCAAGGAACTTCCGAACCTGTCCGTCGTTTGCTTCCGCACATTACAGCTTGACGAGGACACGTGCCAACCTTGGATGAGCACAGCCAAAGTCTTGCTGGCCTATGGCTCGCCAGAGGCCTGCCCACTCGGCCTTTCTGCCACGGAAATCAGGGACGCGACCACGTTGCGATGCATCGATAGCCCCTTTTGCGGCAACTTTTGGGTCGTCAATCCTCGGGATAAGAACCGGCTCGCGCCTGTTGGGGCAATAGGAGCGCTGGTCATACAAGCGCCGACTCTTGCCGAGGGCTACGAAGTCAACGACCGCGACGTGAAGCGCTGGCTCGGAAAATCCGCCTCTTACTCGAGCAATGACAACAGCAAACCAGATCGCCTCTTGCGGACCGACCACTACGTTCGATACAAGGAGCACGGGAAAATCGAGCTGGTATACGCTCGAAGCCAGCAAACAGAGATCGGCGGCAAAGTGTTCCAGCCATGCGACGTCGAGCCGCACATTCGCAGGTGTTTTGGCCGCGACGTTGATGTTGTCGTCGAGACGATTGCATTCAAGCAAAGAGACAATAGCGCGGCCCCGATCCTCG
This sequence comes from Arthrinium puccinioides, assembly GCA_022414665.1. Classification (NCBI taxonomy): domain Eukaryota; kingdom Fungi; phylum Ascomycota; class Sordariomycetes; order Amphisphaeriales; family Apiosporaceae; genus Arthrinium; species Arthrinium puccinioides. The sequence goes on from JAIUNF010000005.1 coordinate 3,480,389, forward strand.
CCGCATTCATCGAGTTGGGAGATCAGTTTTCCGGCGGCGACGAAGACTTGTGCAGATTGAGCCACGCAACCAAAGAAAGGCTGCATTCGGCCAAGCGGGCGGTGGAGGCATCACTTCGGAAGAAGCTGCCTGACCATATGATTCCGTCGGCCTTCATTCCAATCAGGAGAGTACCCGTCACCACCTCACTCGAGATTGACCGCCGCAAGCTTCAGAAGATGATTGTAGGCCTTACCAAGGCTCAGCTCCTGAGTCTGGCCGAGGTGTCCAGTCCTCGACAAGGAGAGGTGGACCAGCTCATCTCTTTGCCCCTGCCCCGGGTAGAGGAGAAAGTGCGGAGTGTCTGGGCTTCTGTTCTAGGAATCAGCAAGTCGTCCATCAAGGCCGAGGATGGCTTCCTTGGACTTGGGGGGGAACAACGATCTTGCCCACGACACTGTGGTCGCCTGTCGAGAGCAGGGAATTACCGTGTCCGTTGTCGGGTTGCTCCAGGACATGTCTCTGACGGATCTATGCCACGGGACAACCATCTCGGAGAGTGCTTCGTCGACGGAGCAAACCAAACGCAGGGCTCCTGCCCTCTCTAGGGCTACGATCAACACCATGATCGCACCGCAACTCCAATGTGACCAAGACAGCATCGAGGATGTTGCTCCTGCTTCTGCTATGCAGACCATGTTTGTCGAGGCTGGCCTGCTTGGGGCCAAAGGCAACGTCGACTGGTTCACCATCCAGATCAACGGCTCAATAGACTGGGGAAGGCTGGAGCACGCTTGCAACCTGCTTACTTTGGCACACCCCGTACTTCGGACGGCTTTTGCCCATCATAACCGCCAGTTGTGGCAGGTGATTATGCGCTCTTGCGAGCCAGAATTTCAGAGACTTCAGGTTCCTAACTGGAGGTTATCCACCACTGCTGGCAAGCTCATCAAGCGTGATCAGGCAATGCCGGTGGACTTGCGACGTCCTGCCACGAGATTTTCGTAAGTTGTCCTTGTTGTGGAGCCCCTATTGGAAGTCCGTCTGCCTTACTGACCCTACATCGCAGATTTCTCGACGGCGGAAAGACTTCCATCTTGATCATGCGACTCTCCAGGGCGCAGATTGACGAGTCGTCAATTCCTACTCTGCTCCAGCATCTGAACCAATTTTACATGCACGGCGAGCTTGCGACGCTAGATCCAGGCTTCTGCGCCACTGTCGGAGCCTCAAAATTTGTCCCGACGATCGGTTCTTTGGAATACTGGCGGACTTTGCTCAACGGGTCGAAGATGACCCAGGTCGTGTCACATCCTGCACCAAGTGCCCCCAGCGCCGACCCCAAGACCATCTACCAGTCGATCCCGACCGGTTCTATCCAAAACCTGGGGATCCCATTCGAGAACATCCTCAAGGGAGCCTGGGCCATCGTGTTGTCGAATCTTTCTGGCTCAGAGGACGTCGTCTTCGGGCAGCTGGTGGAAGATGAGCACTTGAGCGCGGATAACGTCGTCGGACCCTGTGGAGGTATAGTGCCTGTCAGAGTCAGGTTACCATCGACTCCAGTGACTCCTTACGAATACTTTCAGTCAGTGCAGAGCCAGGACATTGCCAGTGCCAGGCACCAGAATATCCAGTCTACAGACATTATAAACCAATGCACTGACTGGCCGGCCTGGACTCGCTTTAGCACGGTCATTCAGCATCAGGAGAAGGGCGACGGCGACAGGGTAAAGGACTTTACTCTTGGTAACGCAGCTTGCCGGCTCAGTCTGCTCGAAAGCAACTACCAATACTCGGATATTTTCGTCCGATCGGTTGCCTCCAGCCCTGCCTGCGTTGACATCTGCCTCACGTCGTGCGAGAGGCGCATCCAGCCCCCGTTCTTTGCAGAAGAAGTCCTCAAGATGCTTTGCTCGACCATCACCCTACTGACGTCGGCATTCGTCATGGACCCGTTGGTTCTGAATGGCTTGAACGACAACGGCGCGATTGCGAGGATCCCTCTTCCACTGGTCAGGCACGAATCGCCGCCAGCGATGCCGGTCCTGGCTGTGTCTCCGGAGCATGCCAGCACAGTTCACACTGTCATCTCCTGCGGTTGGAACTCCATCCTCGAGGCGCATTCACTTGGTCACTCGAACTTACGATCTGTTCCTTTCTATGAGATATGGGGCTCTCTCGTTCCCGCAGCGGAGCTGGCTCGGTTCTACCAGGAGTGGGTGCCGCACCTCGATGTTCCCGGCCTGGAGGATGCAACGTTTTCCTTGGAGGAGATAGTCGAGGCCCCGACAATGATGGCACAGTATGAGATGATCATGGCGAAGCAGCAAAGCCCGCAATTGAGACGCAGCCCAGGGTTTGCCGTAAAATCGCCCACCACCTGGGGCAAACATATGCGTCGGACGACCACCCAGGCAACGCCGTCCAAGCAGGTCCACGTCCACAAGAGGAATGGTGCCAGCTACGGGGGAGCTCCATGGACTCCATGACCACGGGCAGCAGCCAGAGTGACGATGATGAGCTGAGAGATGATTTGCCGTCTCCCTTCGCCCCGGTGGTATCCCCAAAGAAGGGGTCGAATATGAAGCCGCAGGATAGCAAGGCCGGCGGCTTGTTGAAGAAGCGGCCGTCTCTTTTCTTTGGGAGAAGTAAGAAATAGCAGGCAGGCAGTAGTTAGTTATTAGTTAGGCAACGTCCCAACCGGGTTGCGAGGTTTCCCTCTCGGTGGTTATCAACTCGCAGGGATGACGGTGGGGGGGCGGGGCGTCTAATGGTGTATCACAGTATAATAAACGGAGGATGTCGTGGGCGTATTGCCACCGTCAGACCCATTACGATTGAAATGAAGATGCTGTGCCAGTGCCAGTGCCAGTGCCAGTGCCAGTGTCAGTTCCTCTTGCTACTCCGCAACTATTCGTCTGCGAGTCTCGTGATTCGCCGAGTTGTCCCGTTGCACGACAGCGTATGTGTGGACCGGATTTCCGACATTCTTGATCTGGTCGAGCGTGTTCCCTGATGTGATGGCTTCTGGCCTCTCTCGCGAGTCGTTGCCGCTCGTGGCTAATAATAAACAGGGCAGAGCTGAATCCGATTCCACGGTTCGTATGGATACAGGGGCAGTGTAACGGTGTAACCAGCGCAGTGTAACCTGTTCGTCTGGTGGCGACTATGACCACCGACACGGACACTGGGATGATCGCATGGGCTCGCTCAGGCTCGAACGCATCGCCGGGTTGCTGGCAGGCGTTTCAGCCCGCTTGTATCCGTACAGCGGCAGTATCAGCAGCCAGTCGAAGACCCGAAGACTCGAGGACGGCCGTTCCTCTGCAAGGCATTTCATATCCGCGGAGGACCCACCATATGTGATGCGATATTAACGACTAGGCATAGTTCCGAGTCTACGATGATTATGGTAAAGTAGGGTACTAACTTTAGTTACGTACTTCAGCAACGCAGGGAGGAGCAAAGGTTTGGAGCCCCTGTCGGCCTGGCCCTCGGACGGAAGGAACCATTGCCACTCACCCACGCCCCTGGCAACTGCGCGAAGTACTACGTATCCGTACCAAGTACGGAGTACGGAGTTATCACGAGTGATTGTGACTACAAAGTATGGACGGAGTGCACTGAGTTACTTTGGTACTACGACATGGCACGCTCCAGGTCCACCCCCCATCCTCCCCTCCCCGTCCCAAATCCGGCTGCAACTCCGTGTGCCAACATCGCGCCGTCCAAACTCTGTCGCCTCTTCATTCCGCATCCCGAGTGTCAGACGTGATGTGATGGGCCAGTGGGATACGGAGCCGGGAGTACGGAGCAGCTAAACCAGGTAGCGACTCCTGGACTTTTCACCACGTCGAATAGGACACCGACACACCCCCCCACCCATAACGAGTTTCACCAGGGCATAGTTCCGCCATGCCGTGTCGGGGCTTTTTATGCAAGCGTTGGCTCCGCGCCCACAAAAGGCTTCTTCTGCTTCTGTGGTTCTTCTCGCTTGTGTTCCTGCAAGCACGTGCCACCGCAGCCGCCAGCCAATCACAGCTCCCAGACGACGGCGTATAAGGCAATCGGAGATGAAATCGACAGGGGTCCCTTTTCATCTACCTTTGACATCGTTTACCTGGGACGCTTTCCGAGGATTCGGGTGGGCCCTCAGATGCACCGCCGTTGTTCTCGGTCAGGAAACAGGTCGAGTCAGGAGTGAAACCCACCTTGCCCCCAACAGCCGTACCTACTAACTTACCAAGTAACTAAAAGTACTGCCACAGGTGACTAATAACCACCCAGAGGCACACACAGAGGGGGCGGGAGAGAGAAGGTAACAGTCACCGAATCCATATAACTAAACACTGGCTGCAGCCATGCGACCAACGCAGATCTCCCGCGGTCCCAGCGCGATCTTCTACCTCGTCTGATCATGTTCACGATACAGGGCCTCGTCGGCCTCATTCTCCTTTGTTTGGTGTCGATTGCCCGGACGCAAGCCACCACAAACACCTCTAGTAATGGGAGCGAATTGTCAGGAACGGCGCTTCCGCCCTGTGCGGTCAGTCCATTGCTCTCTCCGCCCAAAACTACTACCAGCAGCGTTTGCTCATGGCCTGAATAGATGACATGCCTGGCCACTGCTATCGCAAGGTCGACCTGTCTCGTGGGAGACCAGAAATGCCTCTGCACCAACGCAGAGTTGCAGCAGGATGCGACCCTCTGTATAGCCACATCCTGTACCGTCAGAGAAGCTCTATGTAATTACTGCCGATCTTCATCAGCCGCCCCCTCGAGAGTGCCATACTAACCCCCACACAAGTCAGCAAGAACGTGACCCTCACGAGTTGCGGCTCCCCTGTTCGAGACAGGAGGCAGGTGTACAACAACCTCTCGACGACATTCGGCGTCATCTCCGCCGTCTTCGTCGTGGTGCGCTTGGTCTTCAAGATGGCCGCCGTGACCAAACTTGACCTCGACGATTGGTTCATCCTACTGACGATCCTGGCCGGCGTACCGGGTTCGGTTATCAACATCCACGGGTTGACTGCGAACGGTTAGCCACAAATCCTCGCTCACAACTTACATCCACAAGCAATCCACTGATCGGCGATGCAGGGCTGGGGAAGGACATCTGGACCCTCGATGGGGACATGATTACTCGATTCTCTTTGTTCTTTTCCATCCAGAACACGCTTTACTTCGGCCAAGTCTCGATACTGAAACTGTCACTTCTCTTCTTCTATCTCCGCATCTTCCCAAACCGGCGAGTCAGGCAATTGCTCTGGGGCACCATCTACTTCAATATCCTGATTGGCATATTGTTCATCTTTCTTGTCGTGTTCCAGTGCACCCCCGTGTCTTTTGCTTGGGTAAAAGTAAGCCACTCGGAAGCCAGCATGGCCTACCTACCTTTTCGAGCCCATTTCACTAACTCTCGCTACCTGCAGTGGGACGGCACACACCAAGGGGAGTGTCTCGATATTGACGCAATAGTCTGGTCCAATGCCGGCATATCCATCGCCATTGACCTTTGGATGCTAGCAATACCTCTCTCTCAGCTAAAGGGACTACAATTACATTGGAAGAAGAAGATCGGTGTTGTGGCCATGTTCGTTGTGGGCACATTGTAAGTCCCCCTTGCTCTCCCGCTCGAATCCTCTACGGGCGCACAAGGTTGGGTGATCAGATACTAATCGGGGTGTTTCGCAGTGTCACCGTTGTCAGCATCGTCCGCCTTCAATCAATCGTTTACTTGTCTGAAACTTCAAACCCCACGTGGGATTACTACGACGCCGCCATATGGTCTACCGTAGAGATAAATACTGGTTAGAACCCCCCCCCTTCCCCGATCACATCCTTGTCGGCATGGCTGACCGCAGTAGGTATCATATGCGCTTGCATGCCATCGATCCGGCTCATCATTGCGAGATGTTTCCCGAAATTTGCGGGGCAGACGACCGCCGCCTCGGCATCCAATTACTACCACAAGAGCGCCGGCACGAAACTCGACGAGCAGCACAACTACACGACGCACACTGCAGCGAAGAAGTCGGAAGACAGTGGCGAAACAAATGCGGCAGGCATCTTGTACACGAAATCATATGCTGTCGAGTATATGGGTGACAACGACGAGTCGAGGCTCATAGAGATGGATAATCTGGAGCGGCAGAGGACAGATTCCGCATCGAAAAAAGACGCACCGACAACGACGGTTTCAATGGTATGAACAAATATACATGTACATACAACAGAATGAATCCCATTTGTCGGAATATTCGAAACAGGAAGAGATCTATCCAAAATGGACTTTACTAGCCTCTCATTCTGGGGCCCGAAGGCTCGAGCGAACAGCGTTCAAACATGACTCGTGATCGTCGAAAAGCGGGCGACTATGGTTACTAGTTCTCGGTTCTTTACGGATAGTGTGTGCTAGTTAGCTAGCGGTCTGTTCATTGCCACCGGCAATCAGCAAGAACAGGAGGGAAGCTTTTCCGCGCCGAGGTCCTTTAAGCGCAAGCAACGCGGCTCAGCCAAGTGAAGCTCTGGATATTCCAATTTGAAAACTCGTGCGGTGCGAATCTCGGACTAGGATAGCCAAGTCAAAGTCCACGTTGATCTTGGCTTGCAAATCCGGGGTAGCCAAGGGGGACCCTAGCATCGCGAAGAACACCTGACTCGTTTCTCAACCAATTGTTCTGAAAGGGGCAGAAGACCGAATATCGTCATGGGGGGTTTGTCAAAGATTCATGAAATGGAATTATAACTAGTCTTATTAGTCAAGTTACGCCCGCCCCCTGGTGTCCCCCCCTCCCAGGCAACTCATGTTAGTGGGATAAATCCAGCAGAACTCCAAGTTTCCCCGTCATATTTGACTTCTTTCAGTTTCCCACCGGATTGAAAGTAACACCGATTCATGTCCGTCTTTGTCGATAGCGTGTTGTACCCAGCCGAAACACCCTCGGTCAAGCACACGATGTCGGTCCCAACATCACTCCCGGCAAGTACATCGTTCGTGGTCGGCAGGCCCCACCCGGTGCTGCCATCGTAATATACGTACTGGATGACGTTGTTTGTGTCCTGGTAGAGTACGTGTATCTTGTTCCGCGCGTCCAAACTCGTTTCCGTCGTCGTCGCAAAGGCTGCAATGGCCGAGTCTTTCCCGACTTCCATAGTGTCTGACGGGGAAGCTGTTAGTATGGAAGGGGTCGGTCCTTTTGTTCAGTAGTTAGTGGACTCACTGGATCCCATGTCCCAGGGCTCTCCTGTCGCGTTATAACTGAGCCAATAACCGCCCAGGGCCCCAGCCTCGGAACGGTACAAGAGACCCGCCGTCTCTGGCGACGAGTGCCCGGTGGTTTGTGGAATGACAACCAGCCCACTGCCCGCCGACGCGACCAGGTCCAGCGTCTTGTCGTTCCAGGGACCCCCGTACCCGGCCCCAAAGTACGTGACGAGGTGGAGGTGGCCGTCTTGTTCTTGTGTGGCCGTGTAGGGCCAGTACATGCCCATGCGGGAGACACTGCTGGCCGTCACGCTCTGGTCGTTGATGCTGTCCCACACGCCGAGAGATCCCGTCACACCGTCTCGGAAGTTCTGGCCGGTCAACTGGGACGAGGAATTGAGCCAGAAGTACTGGACTTGCGGCTGGAATGCATTGTTAGGCGCCGTGTCTGCCGACCAAGGAAGGGGATTTGATGGGAATTCGGGGCCTTGCGACTTACGGGATCGTACGTCATGATGGTTGCGGCGCCCATCGCTGTGCCAGTCATGACACCGCCCGTCTTGAACAGGACCGGCTCTGCCGACCAGCTACTATAGGCGCTGCTAAAGGTCGAATAACGCAGACGGCCCTGTGCATCCTGGAAGTGTAGGCGTATTTGGAAGCCGTCACTGTCGCGCCATCCCGTCACCGCGAGACCCGAGCCCTGACGCAGAGATGCGAGCGACACCGAGGCCGTCGGTGTCGAGGCTGTGCCCGTCGCCGTTGTGTTTGTTGCTGTCGTTGTCGTTGTTGGCGCTGTTTCGGTCGAGTTTGCGTCCCCCGTCGCCGTCGCCGTCGCGCTGACTGTCTGAGCGCGACTCGCTCTTGTTCCAAGAACTCCCCCACGACCGCCCCGATCACGACGAGTAACAAAACCCCGAGGCCTATGTATAACCGCCGTCGAGATTTGCGGGGGTTGGACTCGTCGGGCTCGGAAGCGTCCGTGGGGTATTGGTGGTATTGCACCGTCTGCGCACTGTCGACAAACTGTTTGTCTGAGTTGTCTCGGTCGACAAACTCTTTATCCGAGTTGCCTCGGTCGACAAACTCTTTATCCGAGTTGCCTTGGGGGTCCATAGCCTGGGGTGCGTACCACCCGTTCATATACTGTCTCGAGTCATCAGGTATGAGGCCCGACGCTTCGTCCCTCGAGTCGCCATGGCGTGGTGCTGTTGCCGACGCCACTTCCAGCCCCGGTTGATGATATCCCCACTCCTCTCGATACTCGACACGTCCCTGCGACTTGGTGGTGGTAAGCTTTCGTCGTGTGGTGGGTATGGGCAACCTCTATCATAGGCTCATAGCTATGCACACAATGTCTTACTTCTTGGCCGCTCATTGCGAGGGCTCTGGAAACGGTGATACGTGAGCGACGGTGAGCGTTACGCAAGCCTCTGGCGACAACTAGGTATGAGGTGCGTGCGACCTCGCAGAGAGGGATGGATCATGGATGATGGGGGCACAAAATTCCCCAAGTCGCAAAGCAAGTTACACGGAGAATCTGCGAGCAACCCGTCGTCGCCTGGCGGCCCTGGCGGCCCTGACCCTTTGTAAGACGGGAGATGAAGCCTAGCGAACCCCCATGTGCTCACCGCATTGGTTTTACTTGGCATTCTATTATCATGGCTGCAAGTCGTAAACACAGCCAATGGGAACTCTGGGTGAGATCGCGGTTGGGGGCTGGCACCACTGTACTTGTCCCGTCAAGGACATAGCCCGGCGGCAACGCTACCCAATGGAGGCCGGAACAGGGGTCGAAACCTCTTCGCCTGCGGCTGACGATAATAATGCTGGTCCGCAGGTTGGACATGCTGGTAACGACACGGGAAGTTGCGTGACGAACCACAGCGCTCGTTCGAGCTAGGCTCTGCTTGCATCGATGTGCTGAGTACGGAGTAGGTTTGGAGGATTGTGATGTTGAGCGCGTGCAATTAGTGAAGTTAGTTGGTTAACGTATGTTAGGCAAAGGCCCAATGGGTGGCACCATTGGGGACCAATGGCCCCGCCATTGGTCAGACAACTGCGCCTCAACCGTGGCACCAATTGTGGGCCGACGGCGCCACAATTGGTGGCCACCACATACACAACTCCATAGCTCCGTAGTACCTGAAGACAACAGAGACAACTACAACAACAAGCCTACCAACGTACCTATAGCTAACCCGTTGGCTGAACCCATTGCGGCAGCAGATACTCTCCAACCTCCAAGGTTAGGTAATAGTTATTGATGACCGTTGCAACTAGCAAGCACGGTATCAATCAGCCTTGTGGATACCCGGTTCTGGTCCCTTTGCACATCCACAACCATGAAATGGGGTTAGTTACCCCTTAACTTACCATGTCTTCGTACGGAGTACTGTGTATCTGCTTGGTACGTGGGAGAGTTTGAGAAAAGACCGGGGAGATATACATAAATTTGAAGGTGCATTTGGCTTCGTTCTTCCATCCAGTCGACCATCCCACGGAAGGAAAATACTTGCAATTTGGGTTATGCGATTTGGTAACTTAAGAGACTAACGTATCAAGTTAGTTAGTTACGGAGCACTCTTTTCTTTTGCGTAACGAATGGTAGCCAATCACAGGCCTCGACTCGGATCCCTCCACTTTCTGCTTTCTCTTATACTGGGTGCATGCCATCTTTCGTCAAGAGTGCAACGCGATAGGGGGATACTATGGGTACTAATTGAGCTTCCATTCCAGTTATCAATGGCGTAACTAAAAGTTCGTGACATTGTTTCATTGGATATGTGTTTGCACCGTTTCTATGCATATACGGTACGAGGCTCATGAAGTTACCGTTAGCTCTGTGGCTTCTGTGGCTGGCCGTAGTGAAGCCCCGTATAGTAAGTGTAGGAAGTATCAGCTTGTCACTCCGTACTCATTCTTGTTTATTTCCTTGGACTAGTGCTCCGTAGCTAGCTTAGCTTTAACCTACCAGGACTTTATCTCCAACTCACGATTTACGGGGTCATAGTGACATACACCACAGGTGACGTGGTCAGTTCCGAATGGTCCCATGTCGCTCTGATCTCATTCTCTCTTCACTTGTAAAAACCGACAACATACCTAGTAGTTGGACGGCAAGCCATTTAGAGATCTAGGTACTTGTTAGGGAACCCCAGCAGGTTACGTCTCCAATCTTTGGTGGCCGAAATAGTCGGCACCTGTCTTATACTACCAACATCGTCGAGCTTGCCAATCATGGAGTGGTCTGAAGAAAGAAGGGATGCCACCAAACGTCCATCGACTCACCATCGACGGCGTCTAGGTCAAGATGCCAAGCAGGAGGGTTTTTTACCCCGAATCTAAAGGTGGCAATCCCAGTACCGTGTTCTGTCTGACCCGAGATTGATCAATAACTACGCTCTTTGCTGACTCGTGAGGCCCAGGCGCTGTTCATGGGCATCGCAGCCGCCAAGCTGGATGACACAACCATTGTCGTCGCACTCGCAGCCTACGATCAGAAGTACCTGGTGGACTTTAGGGAAAAACGCATCCAGTTCGATAGCACCAACAAGGATGCCGACAAACTCATAGCGGACTACGCCTTGGAACACATTCAGGCCTACGAGCACGCCAACCTCGTGAAGTTTGTCGGAACCGGCCTGCAGAAAGAACTACAGCGTATGAGTCCGTCCCTATGCTCGCGTCTCTGGCTCGAGATCGACATTGTACCATTCGTGTTCGATGCCAGTGCTTTGACGAACCGAACGTCCACTCAAGCCATAAAGCCTATCGATGAGCAGGCCGACTCAATGGCTCGCAAATGCATCAGGTGAGTTACCTCGTTCGTCGGCAGGTGGCGGCTCAAGTTGACGCTGGCACCACAACAGGCACTTTGGCCCTTCGTTGGGTCCTTTGGTCCAAGTCGGACGGCATGGTGTCGTCCAAGTCGACGGGTGCTTTCAAGGTAAGCAAGCCCCGTTTCGCAACATGCCAAGTACGATTAAGACTGACTTTTAGTCTACAGCTCAGATGAATTCCATCGAGGACCACCGAAAGACCGTGGACGAAGGAACCTGGAATACGCTCATGCACTACGCCGAGCATCTCAAAGAGAAGAGTATCAGGATCGGGTTCTTCAGCTCGACACCCCAGGGTGGAGGTGTTGCACTGATGCGGCATTCACTTGTACGTCTGTCCAAGCTTCTAGGGGTTGACCTCGCATGGTATGTACCCAAGCCGCGGCCGGGGGTTTTCAGGAGCACCAAAAACATGCACAACATCCTCCAGGGCGTTGCGGATCCCGAACAACGCCTGTCGAAAGAGGAGAAGGAGATGATTCGGTCGTGGATTACGGAGAACGCCCATCGGTACTGGTTTGCAGAGGGTGGGCCATTGAGGCCAGTGGAAGAGGGAGGCGTCCACGTCGTTGTGATTGATGACCCCCAGATGCCGGGTCTCATTCCGTTGATCAAGGAGGCAACGCCCGACCGACCTGTCATATTCCGATCACATATCCAGATCCGCGGTGATCTGGCATCGCAGGAGGGGTCGCCGCAGGCCGATGTTTGGGATTTCCTCTTCAACGACATCAAGAAGGCCGACATGGTTATCAGCCATCCTATTCCCGGGTTCGTTCCGGAAAACGTCCCGCAAGACATGGTCGCATAGTATGCACATCTCCACCCCGACGTTTTGACCGTGTTTGAACCTGAACCTCTTCCTAACGATACCAAGTATGCCGGCCACAACCGACTGGCTCGACGGCTTGAACAAGCCCATGAACAACTGGGACAGTGGTTACTATGGAAACAATTACAACAATCAGTGCAACGCTCAACACATGTACGTGTTAACGATATGAAATTTGGAGCCTTGTTTATTGACCACGTTGATTCACAGGACTCAGCTGGAATTTCCGCAACGTGAGCGACATTTGCTGCTCGACATGGCCGATTTGGCTAACAAACCGTCGCAAGGTAAATACATTGTGCAGATCGCACGATTTGATCCAGCGAAAGGAATACCGACCGTCATTGACGCATACGCCGAGTTTTGCCAGCAGGCCAAGGATGCTGGCATGGTCAATCCTCCGCAGCTTGTCGTGTACGTCTCGGCTCAAGGATAATCATTACGCTCCAGCCGTGTCCTGCTGACTTTATATCGATTAGTGCAGGAAACAGCTCTATCGACGACCCAGATGGGACAATGATTTGTAAGTGTCGCCGTCGCAGATTGATTTCCCGTCGATCCATCCCCCTCGAGCTGAAAGTAGCGAGTCTTCCCCTGAACCTTGCTCAGCACCCAGAAAACCGCTTAGGAGGCGTATCTTTTGCTGACTATTTCCCGCTTGAGACGAGCAAACACTCGACCAGATCGAGGACAAGTATCCGGATCTGAATGATTCCATCAGCGTGATGCGTCTAGATGCTAATGACCAGCTACTCAACGTCTTGATCGCGCACGCGCACGTCGTACTTCAGCTCTCCACCCGCGAAGGCTTCGAGGTCAAGGTCTCGGAAGCGCTGCATGCCGGAAGGCCTGTGATAGCTTCCAACGCAGGGGGAATCCCGTTGCAAGTCAAAGACAAGATAAACGGGTTCCTGGTGCAACCGGGCGATTACAAATCCGTTGCCCGGCATTTGACGAACCTATCCACCGACAACGAACTGTGGAAGAAGATGAGCAAGGCAGCTCGAGCGGGTGTCAGCGACGAAGTGTGCACACCTGGCAATGCGCTGGCCTGGTACTATCTCGCGAGCAAGTGGTCACAAGCTGGGGTTAGAAAAGACGGACAAGGTGGCTTGCGAGGAGATTGCAAATGGGTGAGCGCGTCACTCCCACGCTTGATATGATTTGAAAGGGAAGGCCAGCCGCCAAGTAGCAAATCAAGATGGCACGCCGGAACGTTTGGGCACTATGCTGACTAGAGTACGATAGGTAAACGACATGGCGCGCGAAGAGGCTGGGTATCCGTACAGGGAGGGCGAGAACCGGCTCCCACGTCACTTTACCGAGCACGCAAACAAGACGTAGAATAGCCAACAAGGGAAGGAGATGCTTCGAGTGTTGTGGCGTATAGAGGCTGTACGTGAACACAACCTGTGGTTTGACTTTGCATTTTACCGTCCAGGCTCGTGAGATCCTTCTTGAAGCTTCACCAGCCGCATGCAGGTACAGATGCAGATCAAGGTCGGTCTTCCAAAAAGTCCGACGATGGGAATTGATGTGACTAGATCGGTTAAATGCTGCGGTTCATCTGGTTTGCATGCAGCAGAACAATCCTCTACGTATCACTACTTGGGATTCAGTAGGCAGCCATGTGTAGACGACGTCTCCTGTCAACACCACTGCTGTAGTTGAGCGTCTCAGGGCTGTGGCCAATTGATTCGGCACCCGTTGCACATTCACGGCCGCTTGCCTGCAGGAAAACTATCGGGTACCCTGTCTGCTTGGTGGTGAGGACGCGCTGGGCCAGGCCGCGGGAGTCTGCAGGCTGCAGGCATGGAAGGTTGATAATTTGGGTCACAGTAAGCCCATATACCACTCACGAGTCACACTTTGACATCCCCTCGGCCCTGCAGCAACAGTACCGGTACGTGATGTTGAAACGGGTTGATGAGTAAAAGTGTCGTAAGACCCGATGGTTTATGGCTCACCGTGTCACGATACATTGATAGGTACATGCGGGGAAGACGTCGAGATACGAGATATAAGGGTCGTGCCGGTCAAGCCGTACGTTGTTCCGCTTGCTAACGGCGTGGTGAGACTACGGCCGCGGAGATGGTATAACTGCCCAAAGTCATGCGGTGGATCTCGCGACGCTCCTGAGTAACTCCATTATGAAATAACCCACGGACTGCTAGGGAATCCCGCCATGCTCCGGTATAGCAGTGACAAAGTGGTTCGACCACGGGTCACCAAGGCATTCATTCGACTACAACACGAAGAAGAAGATGTGTTCGGGTGAAAACGGCATCGCTAAAGCGTCGTGGGAATGATGGTCTCCGCGCTTATATCCAACCAGCAACACGCCAGCAGTTTCGAAAAGGTATAAGAACCATGTAAGTTGATGATGGACCAGCTCTACACTTTCGTGCTAGTAACGTCTACACGATTCAATTGCAGCACGTTGCCTATTCGATCTGTAATACGCTGCTATCAACTTGCCTCGTAGTTATTGCGCATATTCGCCCCAGATACTCGATCGCCATGACTGCGAGCAACGCCATCGATCTGAACTCTGGTCCAGCTGGTGGCGCCGAGGACGAAAAACCAAAAACCATGGCCGTGGCAGCACCGCTGACCGCCGAGCAGATTTCCATCGTCAAGTCCACCGCACCGGCCTTGAGAGCGCATGGTGTGGAAATCACCAGCTTGTTTTACAAGAACATGATAAGTGCTCGTGAGTACCTCTGGCAACTCCCCATGATCCATCTACCCTTCCTCGGGCAGGTGGCAGAGTATCTACACGCGAGACAGATTGTCATGAGCAGGTACTAACTGTCACCGCCGCAAGACCCGGAACTGCACAACATGTTCAACAGATCGAGTCAAGCCACAGGAGCGCAGCCGCGAGCTCTAGCCGGGGCCGTCATTGCGTATGCGAGCCGCGTCGATGACTTGGTCAGGCTGAAAGACACCGTCACGCGCATAGCCCACAAGCACGTCAGCCTGTTTGTCCAAGCGGACCAGTACGCCATCGTCGGGAAGTACCTCATTGAGGCGGTCGCGACCGTCCTGGGCGATGCGGTGACTCCTTTGGTGGCAGAGGCCTGGACGGCCGCGTACCAAGCGCTCGCCGACATCTTCATCCGCACCGAGGAGCAGCTCTGCGCTGCCAACGGGTGGGGATGGGCGGACTGGCGGCGCGTCACGATCCAGAACAAGGTCGCCGAGACGTCCGAGATCACAAGCTTCTACCTCGCACCCGAGGACGGGAAGGAGCCTCTCCCGCCGTTCAAACCCGGCCAGTACGTCAGCTTGCGGCTGTTCGTCCCCGAGTTGGGTTGCCTGCAGCCCAGGCAGTACTCGCTCAGCGACGAGCCCAGAGGCGACTACTACCGCATCAGCGTCAAGCGGGATGTAGGAAAGCAGCCCGGCCCTCCCGGCCTGATCTCCAACAGGCTGCACGACGAGTACGAAAGAGGCGATGTCGTCGAGATCTCACACCCGCAGGGTGCATTCTTTGTCGACCCCGGCGTCGTCGCTACCTCGCCCATGGTGCTGATCTCTGCCGGCGTGGGTATGACGCCTATGCTCTCTATCCTCAACAATACCGTGACCGCGCAATCCAGACGGCCCATAGCATGGATCCACGGCTCTCGCAGCTCCGAGGTGCAAGCGTTTTCGGATCAAATCAAGACCACATGCCAGAAGAACGACAATATCAAGTCGATGATTTTCCTATCGGCCCTCAAGGAAGACAACGTGGAGGGTGTGGATTATCACTTCACAGGCCGGGTGGATCTCGCAAAGGTTGATCGGGCACGAGGCCTTCATCTGGACGATGGTCAAGCAGAGTACTACGTGTGTGGCCCTACCGAGTTTATGAGGGACATCCGGGAGTATCTCAGCGCCTCTGATGTCGGCGACGACAGGATGCATTTTGAGGTCTACGGTGTCGGCGATGGCGAGTAATGGGATTGGGATTAGCACAATCTTTGAATTTGATACGGCGGTTTGACACTGTACGGCCATGATATGTATAGATAGGTACTGCTTTCTGTGCCCGAAGCAGTACGGTGTACCAGAAGCGGCGGGATAGGACACGGCAAAATCCAGACGGTTTCACAAACCTCAGCTTCCAAAAGACTTTACGACGGCTGTGAACCTTGCACTTCATTCCAACATGTATTGCTGGCCTAGGGAGTACATCAGATGGTGACCAAGCAACGTGTCAGAGCCAAAAGGTCACACAGTCCATCTATCCTGCCACGGCGCTTCCAGGTCTCACCCGTTGTTCGGCAAGTTTCGAGGCCGGAATTTCCTGGTGGCACACACGCCCGCCAGAGCAGGACGCACGATGAGACTTTGTGTTTCCGAGATCTCGCCCCTTTGCGACCTGTTCCAGGGCGGAAATTTATCTCAGTCACCCCAAACACAGGAGAGGGAGCGAAGAACCCCGGACGGTTCCCTCGTGTGGGACGGGCATCTAGACCCTGCCGTCAGTAGGTAGTAGCTAGTAGGTAGCAAGTACCCCCTTGGGAGAACAGGTGATGCTTCTAGGCACAGGCGGACCCGCCGTCGCAGTCTGCTGCTTGCTGCAGGCCAGATTGGTCATTTTACTATTCCATCCTACTATTGGCACTCACGAAGCACAACGGCAGATTCGTGTGTGCACCCCCTGAAGCTTCCTTTGTCGCGAGAAGCGTTGTTGTCGCCCGGTGCGGTTGGTGTTTTCGCACAAGGATCGCTCGCTACCCCTGGGCCCTGGCTCCTGAGTCCCTGACCGGCCAGGGCATGCGGCAAGAAGTCCTATTGGCGGAAGAACTCACAGGGATCTCTTTGGCCGCCATCTCGAGAATAGGGGTTCAGTATGGCTGGCGTTGGTGATACTCGCAGGGCAAGTGGCTAACTACCGTACCGGTGCCTGGGTAATTGTTTCGCTGCAGAGAGTGAAAAGTTACTCCTCCTAGATTTGTGTATTTGCGGCAAGAACATTGATGCAATCTTGGTTGGTAAACGGAAACCACAGGACACTTCAAAGTTCGCGCTAGGTCCAAGGTAACTAACGTTAGACAGTCTAGACTTGGCCATCAGGGTGTATATCGTACATCGATCCATACCGGTACCTAGCATGAAAGGCCATCTTTTCGTGTTCATCCAACTTCCATGACACCTGCGTGCAACTTTCAGGCCGTCGTGTCTAGGTATCGAGCACGGAAGTTGCTCCACCGAACGCAATTGTCCCCTTTGAGAAGACGAGTGGACTTGTGCCCCCAAAGTTTGCTTGATGGACTTTTGTCCTTTCCATTGGTCCCGAGCCATCCCTGACAGGTACACCGCTCCGGCCATGCGTCATGACGGGTGCCATATCCAGTCCGTACTATAAGTTAGTAGAGTACGAGAGCCGAGACCACGGTGGCCAGGCTGGAGAGATCTAGTACTACTGAACGCACCTTGTGGCCAGGGGCAGACACATCTTGTCAGACGTCGGCCCACGGTCACAGGGCCGCGCCACGGCGACGTGCTCCAACGCGCCCAAGGACCGTGTCTCTGGCTCTTGATCGTGGCATCGACGGGTCCGCTGCAGTATAGGACTGTGTATAGGTAAGTGATGTCGACCGACTTTGTATATCCAGTCGGCAAGACATCACCCCAAGTACCTAGCCCAAGGAACCATGTGAACTGATGATGTGCAGGCGGAAACTTCATGAGCAGGGACTTGGTGCCACTTGGTCTCCGGCGCAGCCTGCCAGCACCTGGTCGATCAAGTTCACGGCCTGCTTGCATGATCAGGGGCAATATTACCGTGATACCGGTAACGGCGACTGCTCCGATCATGCAGGATGCTAATGGCCAAGATCCATACCCCCAGTCGTCCGCGTCGGCATCGTCTGCGAGGGCGGCAACACACGCCCTCTCCCCGCCCTCGTAACGTTTGCACCACCACCGCACCACGACTTGCAGCGGTCCCGGCAACCTGGCGCCGTCATTGCATCAGCCCCCCCTCCCCTGCAGGATGGATCGAGTATTTATTGGCAACACACAGGTCTCAGGAGTCTGTGATACTCGCCTGGACCGGACGCACCTAGCCATGCTGTTCTTTCCCCTCACGGAAAGTGTAACGAGAGCCACCCTGGCAGGTTACACCGGGTGTATATTGGCCTCGTTAAATACATGTCCGTAATGTGCCAAGTCTTTGCGGTCTTGGACAACACTCGTCGATTCCCATGAGCCTATCTACCTACCTCTTGCAGGAAGATGAAGGGAAGAGGAGGGGGAGGAGGAGGAAGAAGAAGAAGAAGAAGAAGAAGAAGAAGAAGTGCGATCGCTCTCACACTCGGAGAAAAGAAAAGTCTGAGAGAAAGGTGAGGAGAAAAGTATAAAGGACGACGAAAAAGCCATTCGATTCACAAACTCTCTCCCCGTGCAGCAAGATGGCACAAGACACCTGCCCGACGGCGGGAGAATGACGAGTATATCTCTTGGGTCTCGGGTGGACGAGTTTGTTCCTCGTAACTTTGTATCACCTTTGGTGACAACCGTCTAAAAATAGACCACGAGCTGGTTTCTACGTCTGTGACGACATCAATCTCGACGACGGCTGGCTCAGTACGCTCGTTCGGCTGGTTGTTCTGCTGGTTGTTCTACTGGTCCGAGTATCCACGTTTTGGTCCCGACTCTGGGTGTGTGTATGTGTTTGTGTATGTGTGCGTGTGCTACTATCTGCGGCTGGGTGCGTCGACGACGTGCTTGACCGTCCAGACAGCCTTCGATCCCAAGAGTCTGGTCCAGATGGTGCACTCCTTGCATGAGCTGCAGTGCTGCACATTCCGGGCAGCACTGCTTGGCTTCCTATCGCATGGGCAAGCAGCCGCCTATCAAAAGGTTTGACTACGCGAGATCATGCAAGTGTCTGCCTGAACCCCGGCTCGATCCCCACGAGCCCACGGGCCGATCTGACACGCAGCCGGGAGCAAACAATTCTGCTGCTGGGGCCGAATCGGCGGCTGCGAGACGATTGGATCCTGTCCCATCCGAGATTCGTCACAGAGCGGTACCGACCTGCTGGGTCACAGCCGGGATGACCCATCCGTCTGGTACAGGGCCGGGAGATGGCCGATGTTGGGGACCGGGTGCGTCCCATGCTATACCTGGTATAAACTGAGTATGTCTCGAAAAGTAGGCATATTCGAGGCCCTGATGATGGAAGAAGAACGAGATTGCAGCGTTGAGAAGCCGTATCCAAGTTTCTGCGTGTCATTTAGACAGCGGAGGACTTACAGACTACATCAGTAGGGAGTGGGTAGGGAGTAGGTAGGAAAAGCCCATAGAAAATGAGGTTAGATACCAGTACGCTGTGGATTAAACGTCCCTGTGAAAGGCTCCTGCTCGGAAGATGAGCCATGTTCTCTGAGGAACCAAAGAAGGAAGAAGGACGAAGGACGGGTGATGGCACCTGCAGCACATGTCGGTTACAGCCCAGGCTACTGCGGAAGATGGCAGACATACATGATCCAACTGGTGGAATAGGTAGGGCTGGGGCGAGAGGAAGATGTCAGGAAAGTCAGTCACAGCGGCCAAAGGGTATTCCGTTCACCAGGTGATCCGGGTCTCCTGGGCCCTGCCAACAACGCCTCGGATGATGGACAGGCAAACGGTGTTCTTGTTCTTGTCGGGTCCTTTCTGGGTACCATATCTTCCTCTGAGACAAATCACTTGTTTTCAGCTCGGAAAGGGGCAGCAGGTGTAGTTTTCGAGGCGGCAAGGATCCGAGTCCGAATCACAGACACACACACACACTCTCTCCTGGGATTCTTCTTTGGCATTGCATACAAAAGTCGACACATCCGTCGCACATAATCCCCGGAAACCATCAAAAGTCTCACTCGACATCTTTATTGCCCTCCCCCCTCCTCCTTCCAACAACCGTTCACAACCACCCACCTTTTTTATTGTCCAGGTGGCTTTCATCCTCCACCTGAACATTATTTCACATTTCACACCCACACCCACACCCACACCCACACATACACACACACACACACCCCTCCCCTTGTCAATCCTACCGGAGCACATGGGACCATCACCCTGAGCCATGTACAAAAAGCCAACCCAAGAGCCCATTGCCGTCATTGGAAGCAGTTGCCGGTTCTCGGGAGGCGCCACATCACCGTCGAAGCTATGGGATGTCCTCGCCAGCCCTCCGGATCTCTCACGAGAGGTCCCAGCCAGTCGGTTTAATGCTGCCGCCTTTTACCACCCCGACGGTGAATATCACGGCACGACCAACTCGATCAAGGCCTACTGGCTGGAACAAGACCATCGAGTGTTCGACGCCGCCTTTTTCAACATCACCCCCCCGGGAGGCAGAGGCCATCGACCCTCAACAGCGCCTGCTGCTCGAAGTCGTCTACGAGGCTGTAGAAACCACTGGATACACCCTGAACCAACTATCTGGCAGCAACGTCGCCGTCTTCTCTGGTGTCATGACGGCCGACTACGATACCCTGTCACAGCGTGACGAGTTAACAGCCAGTCAGTACTACGCCACTGGAAATGCCCGCTCTATCATCTCGAACCGGGTTTCGTACTTCTTCGATTTCCATGGCCCGTCCATGACAATCGACACTGCCTGCAGTTCTTCACTGGTAGCACTGCATCAGGCCGTGCTCAGCATCCGTTCGGGCGAGAGCACCCTCGCCTGCGTCACCGGCGTTAATCTCATCATCACTCCAGAGCAGTTCATCGTCGAATCCAATCTGCACATGCTGAGCCCCACGGGCAAGTGTCGGATGTGGGATGCGGACGCGGACGGATATGCTCGGGGCGAGGGCGTCGCTGCTCTCTTCCTCAAGCCGCTGTCTCAGGCCGTGGCCGACGGCGATGCCATCCAAGCCATCATCCGCGAGACGGGCGTCAACTCGGACGGAAGGACCCAGGGCATCACGATGCCAAACCCCGAGGCGCAGGCATCCCTCATCACCAGAACCTACCTGAAGACCGGGCTCGACCCGCGAGACCCGGCAGACCGCTGCCAGTACTTTGAGGCACACGGGACGGGCACGCAAGCGGGAGACTTCAGAGAAGCCGCCGCCATCGACGAGGCCTTCTTCCACCGGGCTCCGGCCGTCGAGATCAATGACCCTGAGGAAGCCTCAGCCTCAGCCTCAGGCTCCACGGTGGCCACCCCCGGTCGACTGGTCATCGGTTCTGTCAAGACCGTCATTGGACACACCGAAGGCGCCGCAGGGCTGGCCGGTGTGCTCAAGGTCATCCAGGCCATGAAGAATGGCTCGGTGCCGCCAAACCTTCATCTCGACCGCCTCAACCCCAGCGTAGAGCCGTTTTACGCCCACCTCGAGATCCCGACGGCTCTGGTGCCCTGGCCGGACACGCCCGAGAGCCACCCGAAGAGAGCCAGCGTCAACTCGTTCGGCTTCGGAGGAACCAACGCACATGCCATTGTCGAGTCATATCTGCCCACCGTCCACGACGAGGTCGCAGAGATCTTTGCCTGCCGGCGGCGACTGCAGCAGCATAGACAGTCAGGAGTGCCATCGCATGCCCGCCTCCAGTATCCACGCGAGGCTCTGCCCATTGATGGTGTCATCACAGGCCATCTCCCCTGCTACCCCTTGCTCATGTCGGCAGCCTCCCAGAAATCGCTGCGAGCTGTTGTCAGCGGCTGGAGAGACTACCTGAGAGACAACCCCAACGTCACCATCCATCAGCTGGCCTGGAGCCTCAGTTCAAGCCGCACCGCTCTACCGTATAGAGTGGCACTCTCGGCTACCTCGAGATCCGAGGCGCTCGAGCTCATGGGTGGCTTGCTCAGAGAGGCACCTTCTCCGAGCGAGTTCGGCATCCGCGCTCGACCGTCCACCGGAAAGCTACGCATACTTGGCATATTCACTGGCCAAGGAGCACAATGGCCAACCATGTCGCGGGCACTGCTCATCTCCAACACCGTCTACCGACAGACCATCAAGTCTCTGGATGAAGCTCTCAAGACGTGTCCGGATCCACCCCCGTGGAGTTTGGAAGACCAGATTCTTGCGGGCGAAGGCGATAGCCGGGTCAACGAAGCTGCCGTGTCCCAGCCCTTGTGTACAGCGCTACAGATTGCCTTGGTCGACTTGCTACGAAGCCTCGAGATCCGATTCCACACCGTCGTCGGTCACTCGTCCGGCGAGATAGCAGCCGCCTATGCTGCTGGCAGGCTTGATGCGCGAGATGCGATTCTCATCTCGTACTACCGCGGTCTGTATGCACACCTTGCAGGCGGTGCGGGTGGCGAAAAGGGAGGCATGTTGGCAGCAGGCATGTCGGAGAGCGAGGCGCTGGGGTTCTGTCGCGATCCCACGTTTGGTGGCAAGCTGTGCGTCGCTGCGAGCAACGCGCCATCCAGCGTGACGCTGTCGGGCGACTTGGACATGATACGCCTTGCGCAGACGACGCTGCTCAGTCAGAAGAGGTTTGCCAGGCTGCTCGTCGTTGACACCGCCTATCACTCGCCGCACATGCATCAGGCCGCCGTGCCCTACCTCGAGGCCCTACAAAGATGCGGCATTGTAGCTAACTTGGAAGGCAACGGTACCCAATGGGTCTCGAGCGTGTACGGGTTCTCGCGGGCAGCCAAGAAAGAACTCGCCGGAGGCTACTGGAAGGACAACATGGTATATGCAGTGCAGTTCCACGACGCTGTAGACACCGCCCTCGCCGAGTATGGCCGCTTTGACTGTGCCATAGAGGTCGGTCCCCATCCGGCGCTGAAAGGACCTGTACTCCAGACCATAAAGGCTGCTGGCGGAAGAGAGGTGCCCTATTGTAGCATGCTGGACAGAAAGAAAGACGACCAGCTCGCCCTTTCCGACTTTCTCGGCTTCATGTGGTCTCATTTCGGGTCCTTGGGAGACGACAACGACGATAACTCGAGTTACGGCCCAAAGCAGCATCTGTGGTCGGACTTGTACGGCGGGAGTGATCCGTTGGACGGGTTGCCGTCTTACCCGTGGGATCACACCCAAGTCCACTACCGAGAGTCCAGAGTATCTCAGAAGTACCACTTCCGATCGGGTCGACCGCATGAACTCTTAGGGGTCCGGACCCGCGACGACAACGACTTTGCGCTGCGGTGGCGAAACATCCTCAAGATCGAAAAGGTCCCCTGGATACGCCACCATCGTTTCCAGGGCCAAGCCCTGTTGCCGGCTTCGGCCTATTGCATCATGGCACTCGACGCCGCCAGCGTCCTCCTGGATGGCAGATCTGCGTCCGTTGTCGAGATTCAGGACCTGGATATCCTGAGTGGCATCAGCGTGGAAGAAGACTCGGCCGGCACAGAGATCCTCTTCGAGTTGACAGTTGCCACGCACCCAAAGGAGTGGAAGGCCGAATCTCTGGTCGAGGCCAGCTTTACGCTGACCTCGTGTCCTGCCAACGGCACGACAGCCATGAACAAGAACATGTCGGGAACGTTGGTGATTCACATGGGCAACGCTGGATCGGAGCATGCCTTGCCTCGGAGGCAACCAGATCTGTCCGAGACTCTTTCGGCATCGACCGAGGCCTTCTACGACATGATGGATAAGAGTGGTCTCACGTACACCGGCCCGTTCCGTGCCATCGATTCTATCACGCGTCGATTCAACCACGCCACAGTCGGTTTGAGACGCTGCCACCCAGAAGACTCGACGTCGCTGGCCGTCAGCCCTGCGCTACTCGATGCCTGTTTCCAGTCGGCCTTCCTCGCCTACGCATCGCCAGGAGATCGGTAAGTAACCTATTCTAGACAACCTGTGTGGGAGAGAGAGAGAACTAACCGCCTTGACAGCTCACTATGGACGTCTTTTCTACCCACACGCATCAGCCGTGTCCGTTTCGATCTTTCACGATGCACCGCTGCTCTCAAGAGGGCCCGCGACGATACCATCGTGGTCGATGCACTGCTCAGCAGCAGCATGCCCGCAACACCGGACTCCAAAGCCACCTTCGCGGCGGACATGAGCATCTACAACGAACACGGGGAGATGGAGATCCAGATCGAGGGGCTCTCGGTGTCTGCCATCGCCAACACGCAGCCGGAGAACGACTATGAGCTCTATCTACACACAGTCCTGGACGTGGACCCAACCGATGAGATCGTACAGATCACCGCCGCGGACTCGCAGGCAGCCGATCCTTTTCTTGTCGAGACCTTCGAACGGGTGGTGGCCTACTATTCCGAAACATCATCCAAGCTGCTGTCGCGACCCCGACTAGCATCGTGGGCACCGGCATTTGCCCCCTGGGCTGGCCCGACAACTGGGCCGCGGACACGGCGATGAGCATCAGCGAGGCCATCGTCAAGTCTCCCTACGCCAGGATGTTGACCCTCGTCAAGGACCTGGGGGAGAGCCTGCCAGAGATTTTGCCCAGCCTGCTCCCGAGCGCCATGGAAGAGGCACACCACCAGTCGCTGTTCAATCGTCACCTTGGCAGAGTTGTGCACCAAATCGCTCACCGATTCCCCCGTATGAGAGTCTTGAGCCGTGTGAGCTCGGCATCCGGCATGAACCGCCACATCATCGAGGGCCTCGGTGAGGCGTTCTTGTCTCTTGACATCGAGCAAGGCTTGGAAGACGGACAGCCCGAAATGGGCGACGTCACCGAAGCCATACGTCGGAGAATCCATCACCACGTCATCCATCACAGCACGAACTCGAGTCCTGGGACTATTATGCCTGAGAACACCTATGACATGGTCGTTATCGACACATCCTCGCTACAAGAGGTGGAGTTGGTCGTCATACTCCAGCAGGTCAGGGCCATGATGGCGAACGGCGCCTTTGTCATCTTGGTTCACTCTGCCCAGAACGGGGTTGGACACCGACTCCTTCGCCTTGGAAGACGCGCCTCCATCGGCCATCGTCTGCAGGGACCATCCGCCTTGACAGATGCTTTGCGACGCTGCGGCTTCGCCTCGGTGGCCCGGAATGCTGACCAGACGCCAGCCCCTGGCTTCTCCATCAGTGTTCGACAGGCAGCAGCATCATCCCCTAATCGACCACGGAACGAGCCGGAGGCGCAGTCTGCCACTTCTCACCTGGTGGTCGTCGGTGGACTCGGCGGAGCCGCTGCTCGCATCACCCAGGATCTGCAACGACGGCTGGCATCCTGCTACCACTCGATATCGTCTCGCCTGTGCCTGGACGATGTGGAACAGAGCCTACTGCAATGCTGCACAGCCGTCATCGTTCTGTCCGATCTCGACGAGTCGGTGATGGCGAACATGACGACCCGGCGACTCGATCTGTTCAAGCAGCTGCTCAGGCCCGGCATGACGGTGCTTTGGGTCACGTACGGGGCCCGGTGCGACAACGCAGACCACGCCGCCACACTCGGCTTCACCCGTACCATCGCGGCCGAGATTCCCAACCTTGGCCTGCAGGTGGTCGACTTGGACACCCTGGAAGGTGCAGGTGGCTTGATCGGCGACGCCTTCATGCGCCTGAGCAGTGCCCAGACCGACGCACAGCGCAACGTGTTTTCGACGCCCGAGCCCGAGGTGTACATCGAAGACGGCCGACGTCTGGTGTCCAGGGTCCTGCCCCTGAAGCCCGCCAACGACCGCGTCAACTCGTTCCGCCGCGTCGTCCGGACACCCATCAACACGGCCAACAGCTGCGTGGAGATCTTGCCGCTCGAGGAGGACGCGACGGGCGTGTTGCGCTTCGAAGCCAAGGTCACTGAGGTCGACAAGGAGATGCAGGTTCCGTCGGGCCACATCCTTTTGGAAGTCTACTACAGCTCAGCCGAGGCCATCCTGCTGTCCGCAGGCTCTTCCGCACACGTGTGTCTGGGCCGCAACCTGGTGACCGGGGACTACACGGTGGCGCTCTCGCCGACGAACGCGTCGTACGTGACGCTGCCGGCGACAGGGGCCTATGCCATTGCCGTGCGTCCGGCGCGACAGCTGCACTTCGCCCGGCTCCTCGTGCGATATCTTGCCGCGGCTGCTGCCGTCAGACAGGCGGCCGGGCAGAAGGTGGTCTTTGTCGAGCCCGACTCTCTCTTCGCCATGTGCGTCGGCGAAACTGCCTCCGCGGAGGGTGTGGCGAGCACGTCTTACACTACCACCACCACCATCATCACCGGCCCGAGCAGCCAACAAGACGGCATCGGCCATGGCTGTCGCCACCTGCACCCCTTGTCCTCGAAGAAGCAGCTGCAGGAGGTGTTTCCCGCCGACGGAGCCATAGTGTACAACTTCCTAGCACACGACAGTGACCTTGCCAAGGCGATGGCAGTCCTGTGCCCAGAAAGCTGCGCGTTTCGATCCCGGCTGTCGCTGGCGAGACCAGGGCCGGGAACGTGTGGCGGAAACGTCTGGAAGCTGGAGTCACTGTGGCTCAACGCCGTGTCGAGAGCGGAGGAGAAGACGTCGATCCTATCCATGGACGACGACGGCACGAGGGCCAAGGTGGTGTCCGTACCACAGCTGCTGAAGGCCAACGTCGGCCCCGACCTCTTCGACATTGTCGACTGGCGAGCCGAGCGCGATACCCACAAGCTCGTCGGACACTTGGTGGAGAAGAAGCTCTTCCGACCCGACAGGACGTACATACTCGTCGGCCTCACGCGCGACTTTGGCCAGAGCCTGACCCGCCTGTTCGTCCAACACGGCGCCCGCAACGTCGTCCTGGCCAGCCGCAACCCGGACACGGCGCCAAAGTGGAGGGACGAGGTGGCGGCGACCTGCAAGGCCAACATCAAGATGGCGCGCCTGGACGTGACTGTGCTCGAGGACGTGCGGGCCTTCCGGGCCATGGTGGCCGAAACCATGCCTCCCGCAGGCGGCATCGTGAACGGTGCCATGGTGCTGCAGGACTGCGTGTTTGCGCAGATGACGGAGGAGACCTGGCACCGCGTGCTCGGGCCCAAGACGACCGGATCCAAGAACCTAGACGCGGCCTTTGCCGACGACGCCCTCGACTTTTTCATCATGACGTCCTCGTTCGCGGCCATCGGCGGCCACCCCGGCCAGTCCAACTACGCGACCGCCAACATGTACATGAACGGCCTGGCGGCCAACCGGCGCAAGCGCGGCCTCGCGGGCTCCGTCCTCAACATCGGCGTCATCTACGGGCTCGGCCTACTGCAGCGCGAGAAGGAAGAGCTCTACGCCGGCCTGGAGAGAGAGGGCTACCCGCCCGTGTCAGAGCGCGACATCCACCACATGTTCCTCGAGGCCATCGTGGCCGGCAGGCCCGGCGGCGCGGCCGGCCAGCCCGTGGACATCACGACGGGCCTGAGCCGGTTCGCGTGGGGGGGCCCAACCCGCTGCACTGGCACCTGGACCCGCGGTTCGGCCACCTCGCCGTCGACGACGCCGAGAACGACCCGGCCCAGGCAGGGGGCGCGCAGAAGGACCTGGCGGATTTCCTGGCCGGCATCAAGGACCCCGAGGCCATGGCGCAGGCCATCATGCTGCCGTTCGCCGACCGTCTCGAGGCTCTGATCCAGCTGCCGGCCGGCGCCGTCAGCGCACAGCAGAGCGTCGCCGAGATGGGCATCGACTCGCTGGTGGCTGTCGAGATACGCAACTGGATATGGAAGACATTGGGTAAAGACGTCGCCGTGCTCAAGATCCTGGGTGCTAGCAGTCTGTACCACTGTACGTACCGACTCCCTGCCCCTTTTTTGCTTTTCCCATCTCGCAAAGTAGTCCAAGCTAACGAATTGTGTCATCTGTAGTGTGTCTAGATTTGTCCGAGCAGATCTGCGCCGATAGAATTCGGTCTGAAGAGTCGTCCTCGGTGGAGACACCGGTCACATCCGGCACCCCGTCCGAAGCAAGCACTCTGTCGTCTGAAGATGTTTCGCCAAACGAGCCGAAAGACTACTAGACCACCCGTGGGTATAGATGATAGACTAGACTAGACTCGGTGGAGAAGAGTTTGGTAGAGAAGAGTTTGGTAGAGAAGAGTTTGGTAGACGTTGTTTTCATTGCATTGGGGAGAGATAAAGAGAGACTAGATCGGCAATAGAGCTCGTAGAGGTAGAGCTTGGAGAAACTAATAAACCTTCTTTGCTGTGTAGTTACTACTATGGCCTGGCTCTTTCTCTCTCGTGACATTCGGCCTCCTCAAGATGGGCATCTTTCGACTTTGGACAACACTTGCGCAACACGTACAGCGTCGTCAATTGCCATGCACGCTGTAGATTAGACCACTGCAGCAAAGTTTCGACCGGAAGAGCTCTCTTGCTTCATTCACACTTGGGACCGTATACCCCCCCTTTCTTCAGAGAATGGGTGCATGCATCCATGACCACAGTCTGGCGCCATAGGTTTCATGCGTGCATCGCATGCCTCGTACAAGAAGCTGCGGGCTTCATCTCCGCTTGCAGCATCTCGTATCACGTCCGCCCCGAGACAGACATGCTTTCCTACATGCACAATCGAGTCCCCCGCGTCACACGAGCACAGCCACCGAGGTACAACCGCCATGCACAACCGAGATTGATATCGTGCCTTGTCTCGCCCTGTCCGGCGACCCGACACAAACGAGGATAGCTTCCGGGAGGAGACACCCAAAGACATCCGTGACCCCCCTCTTCGTTACAGGAGCCGTCCGTGGCTGGATCTTCGCCGACGGGAGGGTCAACATGGGCGAATACTCTGTGACCTAGGGGCAAGACGCGCCGGACTAGGTTTATAATTTATTTCCTTGATCGATAAATCCCCAACATGCGATGGGAACACGAGGACAGTTGTCGAGGGGGGCAAGTCACGGGAGACCTGCGTTACAGCTCAAAGCACCTGACCGACTGACCTGACCACTGCTCTCTCGCGACTACTCGACCTCTTTCAGCAACAGGTCCGCAAGCACTTCCCATTCTTCTTCCTTGTCCCGTCGCAGCTGCATTCCCAATTTGCGGTGTTCCACAACCAATATGTCATCATCTCCCTTCCTAAAATATGTCATGACGCCGCCTTTGCCATCCATGCGGGCTGTTATGCGGATATATTTCTCGCCGGTATCAGTACTCTTTGGCGTCGGAACAAAGTGTAGGTCGTTCTCATTGCACCACTCCTCGATTTCGTCTCGGAACGTCTTTTTGACCACTTCGGCTGGCTTGATCGGAGGCTGGGAGACAACAGCAGGTGCTTGGTGATGCTTGTGAGACCGCGACTTGGGCTGGTGGGCGGGCTTTTGCTCTGGAGGTTCGAGTTTCTGTTTCCCCTCGAGGCCGAGGTCCAGAGCCTGCTCAAGCATGCGCTCGCCTTTGGCAAACTCTGCCTGGATGCTATCCGTCGCATAAATGTCTGGCAGAATCTGCGTTTGCCATGATTCGAACCAGAGTCCAATCTCTTCGTACTTCGGTTCGTCCATGGTCAGCCACTGGTAGAGAACGTTGTGCCACATGGGGAAAACCTCCGCTACAATGACCTCGGCCACCATGGACGGGGCGATTATGTCGACCCAGCTAAGTATGCCAGTGAGCATAGGCAGATAAGGGTTTTGATCCGACGGATCGACACGCAAGTTGGCCCGCAAGTACTTGGCCATAGTGGGAAGTACGTGGTGCATGACGAGAGGTTTCCACTGGTCCTGGGACTTGGACGGGCGGAAGACATCCTTCCACTGCTTGAGGCCAGGCACCACACCCCTGTCGTACATCCACACGTCAATCAGCTGTCGGAATTTGCGGCGTACGTCCGACACCAGGCCGGTTCCCTTGGGCTCGAGGTGGTGAGCAGGAAGATGCTGCAGCCAGGGAAAGAGCCACAGATGCGGGAGGTTGTGTTGCTTCTTCCTAGGCTTCCACCTGCTTATAGCGTCGTCCAAGCGGCGAGCGACCTGCTCGAGCAGTTGGGAGCGGACAAAGGCTGGGAAAAGCTGCTCCCACTCCTCAAATATAGCTAGTAGGCTGGCAGCGTCATACACATCCCATTGTTGTGTAATGGCCGTGATGAGCTTTGGAAATATCAACTTGTAGATCATACTCTCGTAGACGGTGGTCGATTGCTGATGACGACGGTACGTGCCATCGATGTTCTGATCATCCCACTTGGCAACATCGCTTTTTTTAGCCTCCTTGGACTTGAGCCCAAGCACACCACGAATGCTCATGAGATCCGAAGCGAAGTGGCCGAGCTTGGGATCTTCTAATGGCTGCCATCCCTGGGCGGCTTCCCTCAAAAACGGGTGGATAGCAGCAACAGCAATGCCGGCGAGATCTTCATTATCGGAAATTCCAGTCCCGGCCGCCTCGGCCTTCCTCAGCCCGTCAATGATGGGATCCCATTCGCGGTCGCGGGCGGCCCGAGAAATGTCGTCCAACACAGAGGCAAAGGCCTGGAAGTTTGCGAAGTTGCCCTCGAGCTCAGCAAGCTCTTGCTGCCGCTGGTAGGTTTCCATATCCAGCCAGGCCTTTCTTTCCTCGAGTGTCTTCCATTCCTCGACGAAAGCAGTGAGATCGCGCTGCGCTCTGCTGGCCAATTTTCGTGCCTCGGTCTGCTCTACGACTTCTGTTCCACCTGTGGGAGTTAAGAGCCCGGAGCCTGATGTTAGCATTTTCTGACCAGGGCCCGTCATATCCAGGATAGGGGCAAATGCATCGGGGATATGCAAGCCTGGTGCCGCTTTCCTCATATCGTTGACCGTCATAAACTTGGTCTTTGAGCGCGGCGTGCTGGCACCGCTGGCTGGTCCACTGACAAGCCCCTGGCGCTTCTTCTTCTCTCGCTTCCTCTTCTTTTCCTCCTCGTCCGAGTCCACGACCACCTCGCCCCGAAGTCGAGCTTGTCGCTTCTCCTCTTCGCGCTCATGCTTGGACTTCTCCTTGACGGCACCGAGACCAACACCCTGTGGTCGTAGTGTAGCCTCAATGACACCACTCCGGCCCTGTCCTTCGGCACCGAGACCTTGGCCTTCGACATAACCCATCTTGGCCATCATACGCGCCGCAAAGGACTTGGCTCCACCGCCACCCTTTGTAAAAGCGCTAGGCTTCGGAGTCGAGGGTGCAGACGAGGGCCCATCGTCAAGGCCATCTTTCAGCACAGGGGCATTCGCAGATGAAGGGACGAAGCCTCGACCTAGCGGATTGCTTGCATCGTATTTTTCTTTTTTAAAAGACACGGGCTTGCCCAAAGGTTTGCTCTTGCTCGGCGTATGGCTTGCAGTAGCGGCTGCCTCTGCTTGTGCTTGTAATGCCCAGCCGAGTCCCTGCCCAGACGAGCGAAAGCCCAGCCCGACGCCGCCCATATCTTCGTCTCCATCCCCATCATCGTCCTCTTCTGCTGTCGGTACGTTTCCTTTTGCGCCTAGGCCAAAGCGGGCGGTCTCGGCGTATTCGGCTTCTTCGTCATCATTGCCGTCGTCGTCCTCGTCGTCATCCTCGTTGAGTTTTTCCTTGCCTGCCGAGACAAAGGACATGCCCTGGTAGCGGAGATCCTTCTTGGACTTGTGTGGCCTGCCAGGCCGCTCATTCTCGCTGTCGGAGCCAAAGATGCCCAGAGCAGCACTTTCTTTGGCATTGCGACCGGTTCGTCGGCGCTTGCGGGGGTTGAAGTCGCCAAAGTCGTCGCGCGGGTCTGCAGAGGGATTCTGCAGGAGTTGGTCGTCGCCGTCGTCGTCAGAGTCGGACGATGAGTATGCGGCGGCGTCTGCCTTGGATATGTTGCCTGGGTTGAACGACATGGTCCGACTGTAGGGAGAGGCTGTCGCGAGACACGTGGGATGCTGTGGAGGGGACAATCAAATCAATGCCGAATCATCGTTTGGAGCCGTCAGATGGACACGGTGCTGGATATGTGTGCCACTTGTTGGGTTGTTACGAGTACGAGGACATCGCCGTCATGTCCCGAGTTTGGATGATGCATCCATAATTTTTGGAGCGCTGTAGCCTGCACGCGCCCCTAGCCTGCAGGGCGATTTTATCTTATCAGCGCACTCGTAACACAGTGTCGTATCTTCAAGCCGTCCCAGGACACACTGTACAAAGTTTGGGGCAACAACATCACACGCCAGGGGCTAACTTTAGGGGGCTAACGTAAGTTAGGGGCATGAGTGTAGTTAATAGAATCATCCATGCAACGAGCATGTGCATTAGTTGTTGTTCTTTTTCCCACGCAATCAATCGGTTTGTGCTCATCAGGAGTTCCATTTAACCTGTACGCAACAAGAAGCCAGTCCCATCCTGTGAGCCATATAGTCCATATTTCGGGATATACGTATTCGACGAGCTTAATGTACTCCATCAATCGTGGCCTCATGGCCACCCATCTCATAGTAGAAGCCAACCTCCAGTTTGCCTGCTGTCCGTGGTAGCTCGCGCCAGACTCCGAGAAGAGCCTTTTTCTGCTGTCCCAACAGTCCCAATTGCAGGGCAGTAGGTTCGCCGCAGAGCGACACGCAAGCTCTCTCGGAAAGCTGGCCAAAGAGAGCTGAAAATAACGCTGCATCTTCGTACTGCTATCTGCGCGTCCAGATCGCGACTCGGCGCTCGTTAGAGCTGTTGGTGGTCCCGAGTGGCTAGCCACCCGAAGTCCCAACGGCCACTCACTTCTTCACCCCCTGCATCCACTCTCTACAGGCTTTGTTACCGTCATGTGCCCTCCGGAATAGTTGTCGCTCCCACTCTTCCAGCCCGCTCAAGAATCCCTCTCCTCTGACCACGTCGTCGGTGGCGCCAGCCTTGCGCGCGTGCAGGGCCGTCTCGCCGGCGCGGGCCACATAAGTCCGGCGCAGCACATTGCAGATCTCTGGCTCCTCGAAAAGTTCCAGGATTCGCGTGGCCAGGCCGTAAAAGTTATGCGACTGGTCCCGCAGAGGTACGGCGCGCGGGTCGGCTTTCAGCGCGGACAAGACCTCATTGGAGAGGGACGCGGGCAGCGAGAGTGTGAGGAAGGGTGCTGGATCGTCCGGGTTCGTCGAGGAGTGGCGATTCGCAAGAGCCAGGAGTTCGGCCAGCCATAATGGCAAGGACACGGGGGTGCCAGCCTTCAGGGGCGCCGAGGGGTTGTGATCGAGGTAGCCCAAGTCGGCAACCTCGAGCTCGAATTTGCAGGGAACTTTCTGTGATGGAACATGGTCAGCTAGTCTCGAAGCTGTCGCCTGCAAGGGGCAAGTAGTCGTACTTCGGCATCGGTGAGGATCGCATCGAGGTCGTAGTACGACATTGGGACTGATTGTTGTCGACGTGCAAGTGCCCACCAACGATGTCGACTTGGAATGGCGGGGTTCCCATTTTCTTTAGATCGACGCGACGAACCACTGTAATGGAACAAGTCCGATCCTGTAGTTAGTACACTGTTAGCGCCCTGGCGCACTGACAGCCCACCGACACGTGTACCGTGGTTAGTACTGTGCGTTGCCCCAAGCACCAATGACAGTGCATACATACACAGTAGTAGTACGGATAACCTAGCGCAACGGCGTGCTTCCAAGAAGTACATAACTAGTTAGTAAGTTAGGTAACTAACTATGGGGTGGATGACGAAAGTGATAGCTCCAAAGGCGATCAGCTCCGAGCCGACGCCTGCATGGAACTGGAGCTCTCGACTCAGCAGGAAGCTTCTACACAGTAAACCCTCAAATTGACATCATCAGCGCCAACCTTGCTTGCTCAACCACTTCGTTTGCAACTCAAGTCAAACACGCTGCCAGGAGATATTCCATCAGCCCTTCTTACTTTTCCCTACACAAAGTAACCCACGCACGCACACCAACCGACAATATGCCCGTCCGTCTGTCAACCACAAGCCTCCGAGCAGCCGGCCAAGCTGCCCGAGGAGCCATGGGAATGGGAATGGGAATGGGAATGGGAGCTCGTCCCGCAGGCGCCGCTGGAGCCATGACACTCGTACGCGGCAAGGCGACGCTGCCCGATCTCGCCTGTGAGTGCAGCCCTGCCTCTCCACTGGAGCAACATCCTCTTCTGTAAGCTAACAACGCCTGCTCTTCCTAGACGACTACGGCGCTCTCGAGCCGCATATCAGCGGCAAGATCATGGAGATCCACCACAAGGGCCACCACCAAGCCTATGTCACCAACCTCAACAACACTCTCGAGACCATTGCCGAGGCCAAGGAGACCGGCGACGTCATCAAGGCCGCCTCTCTGGCCCCTGCCCTCAACTTCAACGGCGGTGGGCACGCCAACCACAGCCTGTTCTGGGAGAACCTGGCCCCGTCCAACCAGGGCGGTGGCGGCGAGCCCGAGGGCGCCCTGAAGAAGGCCATTGAGAAGGACTTTGGCAGCTTCGATAACCTCAAGAAGCAGATCAACACCACCCTGGCCGGCATCCAGGGCAGCGGCTGGGCCTGGCTGGCCAAGGACAAGACTGCCGGCACCCTGCAGGTCATTACGAGGGCGAACCAGGACCCCGTCACCGGAAACTTTGTCCCCCTGATGGGCATCGACGCCTGGGAGCACGCGTACTACCTGCAATACCAGAACAAGAAGGCCGACTACTTCAATGCCATCTGGAACGTCGTCAACTGGGGTACTGTGGCCAAGAGACTGGAGAAGGCCTGAGAGAGTCGCAACAGCGAGACGTGACTGTACAATAAAGTCGATATTTTGGCAAAAGGCAATGTGATACTGATATAATCCTAATCGACCGCTTCGATGCCATCCTATTGGTTCTTTGCCGCGCACAACGGCGGAATGAAACTGCAGAAAGTCAATAGAGCACGCTCAAGTCAGCCATAGACCTTGATTTCGGGTTTCCCTATACCAGAGATTCATACTGGCAAGGATCATGTAATTGGCTGCTGTGTCGTGTCTCATGGGAATGAAAATGATCGCAACACAAACAAATACTTGACTCGAATGGTGTTCTATGGCTCTATAGTAGTAAAGCAGCAATAACACAGAGCCACACCTATAGACGACGATATATCAGTATGACGCCCAAAACCGTTGTCATGTTCATGGCAGGCCACAACCGAGGACCTTGAGTTGAATCCGTAATCTACAGACTATATCCAATGTCACACAGCCCACGTACGCAGAAGCAAGCAAGTATGCATCTGAGGAGCTCCCGGTCCATCTGCCGCGGCCGGCAAAGTATACGCAACCGAGTCGAATGGGCAACATTTACCCAGCCGGAGCCTGTCGTTTTCCCGTCTTGATGCGGGGGTGACACTGCAGACCATGCCAACACTTCCGGGGGTGCCAGTCACTTCCGGGGTTCGTACGGTCATCTGTGGATGGGTCCCCCGCACAAATCGTTGTAGAATGCTCCTTGGCGCCATACAAGCGAAGGGCCGGCCCACAGGATGATTCGCTAGTTGCTGGCTGCTCGAGTATTGCGTAGAGAGTGAGCCGCCGGGCCCAAATTGCCCACAGTTGTTATCGTCACGTTCCTCGCCTTGTGGAAAAGAGTGTGTGATCAAGTGCGTCCGAGTCACTTCTGTGTGTCATCCTTCCCGAGTTTGCTATATAGCCCTGCTTCCACTCTCTATCTGCTTGTCAAGGACTCAAGGGGACGACGACGGCGACGACGACGACGACATGTCCGTCCAAGTCGATAACGAGGCCAGCGCCGGCGGGAAGGGCGTGGAGGAGAAAAAGACGCACCCGAGCTACGACGGCGCCTTGCCGGAAAAAGGTGGCGTTGAAGATGAGGTCTTTGACCTCGAGGCCGAGAAGAAGCTTCTCAGGAAATGCGACTGGCACATAATTCCCAGCGTCTTCGTCATCTACTTTCTGGCCTTTATGGATCGGACGAACATCGGTCAGTACCAAAGGCAGCTGGGAAGAAAAAAAAGAAGAAAAGAAGAAAAGAAGAAAAGAAGAAAAACCTGGGCGTTGAGAGAGCGTGGTTAGCTAACATTTGTCTTTTGGTGCTGTAACAGGTAATGCGAGGATTCAAGGAATGAGAGAGGACCTCAACATGACGGGCCGCGACTACAACGTTGCCTTGTTCATATTCTTCGTTCCGGTGAGTCTTTCCCCCTTCCCCTGCCCTACGAGCGTCACTCGGCGCGGGCGAGTGTCGTTGCGAACCGTGTCCCGGCTAGGCTGGCGTAGTGTATGTGAAGCTGATATAGACCAACTCGGATATAGTATATTCTCTTCGAGGTGCCGTCGAACATGATCATCAAACGGATGGCTCCTTCCACCTGGCTTAGCATCATCATGGTATGCACCCATCCGTCCTTCAGTCTTCTCGCCGATGATGCATCCAGACAAACGCGCGGCTGACAGGCAACAGGTTCTATGGGGTAGGTGATATCCATTGCCACTACTCGTCACTGGGGGCGAGAAAAGGACTCATCATCTCTCTAGGAATATCCACGGTGGGACAGGGCCTGGTGACCAACGTTCCCGGCCTGATCGGATGTCGCTTTCTCCTCGGTTTGTTTGAAGCTGGGTAAGTGATGCACTCCCCGTTGCCCTTCTGTACCTCTCCCCAGCCACTGGGAGGGGGCGGTTGATTTCCCACTCGTTCGGCCGTGTTTGGCAGTACCAAGCGACATCTGGCGCGCGTGAACTATCTGTTAACTTGAAGTCTTCCAAAGTGTATTCCCGGGTAACGTCTCCCCGGCATTTTGTTTCGCAAGGATTCCGGATGGCCTGTCCAGATCCAACTAACAACTCACATCGATAGGCGCCGCTTATCTCATCAGCATGTAAGTTGACATGCCAAACCCAATCCACATACCATCTCACATGTTTACTATGCCACAATCCTGCGTGCGCGGAAGTAGCTCATGTCGATACCGCTGACCGATACCCGCCTAATAAGGTATTACAAGCGCTACGAACTTCAGTGGCGCATGTCACTCTTTTTCTGCTCCGCCATCGTCGCCGGCGCCTTCTCCGGCCTGCTAGCCTTTGCCATCGCCAAGATGTCAGGAGTCGGAGGATACGGAGGGTGGAGATGTCAGTGCAACCTCGCTCGCCACACCCCCTTTGGACATGATCTGATTCGGCTCACCGCGTCTAGGGATATTCATCTTGGAAGGTCTCTTAACCATCATAGTGGGCATCGCCGCAAAGTGGTGGATTCCCGACTGGCCCGAGACGTCCAAGTTCCTCACCGACGAGGAGCGGCGGCTGCTGGTGAGGCGTCTGGCACAAGACACCGGAGACGCCAACATGGACCATC
This sequence comes from Arthrinium puccinioides, assembly GCA_022414665.1. NCBI lineage: Eukaryota > Fungi > Ascomycota > Sordariomycetes > Amphisphaeriales > Apiosporaceae > Arthrinium > Arthrinium puccinioides. The sequence continues at coordinate 3,517,338 of JAIUNF010000005.1, forward strand.
TCAACAGACGTTCCGGGATGCGAATCCTCAAGGACTGGAAAATATACGCCGGTACCGTGGCGTACATGGGCGTCGTCAATACGGGATATGCTGGATCTGTAAGTCCTCATTGGCAGAGAGAGCAGGCTGACGACTGCCGCGGAGCAGCCCCGCGAGACGGTGTGTGTTGAGCTGACCAAAGGTTCCTTGACGCCTGCAGTTCTTCATCCCTACCATCCTCCGCCAGATGGGCTTCACCGCCGAGGCCGCCCAGATCCGCACCATCCCGCTCTACGCTGTCGCCACCGTTGTCTGCCTCGGGACCGCGTACCTGACGGACCGGCTGAAGCACCGGTACGCCTTTGCCATTCTGGGCATCGTCGTGACCACAATTGGCTACGTGCTTCTGTTGTGTCAGCAACACATCGCGGTAGAGGTGCGGTACTTTGCCTTGTTCCTCGTCGTCTCGGGGGGCTACACTACCCAGCCGGTGGTCATCACGTGGCTCGCCAACAACGTGAGCGGCCATTACAAGCGCGCAGTCGCGTCGGCGGCCCAGGTTGGCTTTGGAAACGTCGGTGGTATCATCGCCTCGAATGTCTTCTTCGACGAGGAGGCGCCGCTGTACTGGACTGGATTTGGTGTTAGCCTCGGGTTGATGTGGATTTGCGCTATCAGCTGTACGGTCCTCTATTTTGGGGCGGTCCGAGAGAACAAGAAGAGAGATCGCGGTGAAAGAGATCATCGCCTGACAGAGCCCGAGGCGGATAACCTTGGAGACGACCACCCAAGTTTCAGACTGGCCACCTAATTTATTGATAGTTATGGAAGTCTTGAATTCGAGTCCATTCCGCTCAGTATCGCCTGGCCGTCGTGGTAGTACATATCCCAGCAGACTGGCAGCGCTATAGATCACCATAGATCGTACATATCCGTATGCTGAGACCAGGAGAAATCGCTGCGTAGATTTTGCACTTGTCGGTAATCCATGCCTGATCCAAGCTCATCTTACCGACCCCATGAAGCGTGCTCGAAAGTTGGGAACATTAAGATGCTGACTTGGAATACTTTAAACCCCCGAATCACCCATCTCCCGAGCCCCCTTACACGTTGCGCCCCTGTTTGCATTGTAGCTCGACTCGGTCCTGGCAAGGTCTTCAGACCCATGTCCGCAACGTGATGCTGCGCGTATGGCTGGACGTATTCTGAGAGGGCCGGGGCCGTTCGCCAGTAAATACATAACTCAGAGAGCTGTCCCTGCTTACGGCAGTCAAACTGTCGGGGTCCGCGGTTGCTTACCGATGTAACACGGCCCCATATACGACGGGTCAGATTGTTGCTGCAGGACTTGTCTGCGCTCTGCCGTCAGGGATGTCTCTGCATCACGGAGCCTCCGGTCATCTCTGGGGAGAATGCCTGACGATTTCCCAAGTCCAAAGTGCCAAACGCTTCATCGCACGGTCGTGAGGTGTTGAAGGAGGTTGTTGGTCGAGACTCTGGACAGGAGGCCTTGCTCGGGACCCATTTGACCTAGTGTGCACCGACACACTGTTATATGGGCCCGGGCAGTAAAGGGCGTTGCAGGCAAATGTTGCATTTGTTCCATCAGGAGAATTCACCGATCTTGGGGCCAAAGTATGTGCCCTTGTCAGGGGTGATGAGTGTGCAGGAGGTCCCTTCACAGCCAGCCGTGACGATGGTATTTCCCCACCAGTTCAGCTCGACCTGAGGCCACTGGAGAGTGAAGAAGATGATGATACCCGCAACGGCGATGGCGCTGCTAAAAGATGCCGAGAGAACGAAATTATACTTTGACCAGAAGCCAATGTAGTTTCTCTTCAAGTAGATCCAAGAAAACCAGGCAATTGGCACCGACGGCCATATATACGAGATATTGTACGGACTCCAAGTCAACGCGCCGTAGAACATGGCAATTGGATGACATTGTCGTAGCCAAGGACTCTTGACCCTCTTTTGAGCGTAGTAAAATATGACCGGGATGACGAGCCCGATAGGGAAGCCGAGAAGGAGGAGGGGATAGAGACCACCAGGACCGAAAACCCTAGAGGGCCCAACTGTGCCCCAAACAACCGATGCGGCGAAGAAGGTGTTGATGCTAGGACAAGTAAAGCGGTACGGCGCATTCACGGAGCAAACGCCCGGGATCTGCTTCATCTGGAAGTTGAGCACGGCGACACAGACGACGGTGGAGATGAATATACCCATGGCCTGGGCAGCAAACGTTTGTCGTGGGGGAAGCTTTGCGTAGTGCGCAATCTTGAGATCGTTGGAGAAGAAGATGGCGTGTAAGACGGTGACGTATCCAAACGATTTGAAGTAGTTCATCGCGAGGGCATTGCCTTGAACCCAGCTGCCTCCAATGAACTCAGCAAGGACGTTGAGAGTTACCTCGACGCCCGTCATGGCTTTGACAATGCCGACCGGGATGATGAAAAGGGCACATAGCGCTAACCCATAGAGAACGACGGCAGGGCTGCTGAAAGTTTCCCAGCCACCAATGGCGGCACATCCCATGCCGATTGCAATGCAAATGACCAGAATATTCCACCACTCGGGTACTTCGGCATACGATGCCATCAGTCTGTTATGGACGTCTTGGTATCGAGCGGCGCTGTCGTCGGTATCTCCGCGGAGGCTCTTGAAGAGGTTTCGGAATCCCATCATGATCTCGTGGCGATGGTACATGTATGCGTACGAAAGTGTAGCCGTGTATATACCGAAAAAGAAGACGTAGACGACCAGGTTTCCGGCAGAGAGGAACGGTGGGGAATAGTTTGCATATTTGAAAGGGTCAAGGAGGCCAGTTTCGGGGTCCACAGCCCTACTGATGTCATATATCTGACCCGTATTATCAAAGAGGCGGTTGCTGTTGATGGGTATGTAGGCTGTATAGTATGTGTTGGTGTACCAGAAGGCAGCGATTACTGCGCCAGAGATCAGAGCACCGATGAGCTTGTTGAAAGTGCTGAAAAAAGGCAGCACCAGCGGGTCGGTGGCGTCGAAGAGGAGGATGTTCCAGTCGAACGTGGGCCAAGGGTTGAGGCCAAGGCCGTTGTTAAAGCCAGTGACAGTGTTGAGGTTCACGTTGTCCGGGGCGATCCACGTCATCCAGCTGAACACGCTCAGCGCCGTGAAGATGTATCCGGGAAACCAAAAGTACACGAACATGGCGGCAAACGTGATACCAAAGAACTTGATGCGCGACACGGTGAAAACTCTCCCAAATGGACTCTCCACGGGGGTGTTCTTGTCGTTGTGGAACGCCGAGTTCAAGGCGATGGTAACAAGTGAACCCTAGACTTCATGTCAGTATGGAGGACAGTTTTCTTTCCCGTAGGAGCTGGGGACACTTACTGGCCAGACGCAGTAGGCGGGATACACCAAGAATCTCCGTACCCTAGAAGCTTGTTAGTGACATGTTTCACGAGAGGCGTTTACTTTTTACTACTGTTGCGGAACGAACAACACTGCTCGGACAACAATCACAGGACTGCGCAGTAACATGGGGTACTTGCATTCCAGCCATACCATAGCCAAGGAAGTTGGTCGTCAGTGCTATCAGCAGCTGGTAGCCAAAATGGCCTGCATAGGCCTGACCGAAGTAGTGATATTGAGTCCATATGATGTTGTTGGAATACGGCGTGTTCCAACTGACCTGTGTAGTCTAGAGTCAGCAAGGGAAGATTCGATGGGCGGTAGCATGACTCGGTGTCGTAATTGCGGGTCTGGGGCTCAGGAGAGGCCTTACATTCGCCATGATGGTAATGAGCATGTGCTCCTTTTTTGAGAATTTCCCAGGATTCAACGAGTGTCGGATACCAAACAGAGTAAAGCCCACGTCCGGAAGGGTCGCCTCGCAGAACTTGCCGATGGGGTAGGCTAGCAACTGAGCCACATTGGCCTGCACGGTAATGGCAGGCTGGCGGATGGAAAACAACTGGTTCACAAAAGACAGCAGAACGGCGAAGACCATGCCGATGAGCCAGGAACGGATGGTGCTGCATGGGAGCGTGGGGTCGTCATGGTTGTCTACCACGGCCCTCACCTCGGGATAGGGGCTGTTGATGGTGATCAGGGCAGCCTCGAGCTTCATCTCCTCGATGAAGAGGTCGTACTTTTCGGGCTCATCAAAGATGGCCTTGTTGGCGAGGAAGGACTGTATCTTCTCGATAATGACATAGGGGAAGTTGGGATCCCTCTCGTGAATCTGAAGCACCTCCTCCAGCATGGGCTTGATCTCGTCAATGGTGACAAGGTTGGCGAGTTTCCTGGCCTCGACCAGGTCTTGCTCGCTGACGTTAAAGTCTGTCCGAATGTGGGGGTTTGCGGTGACCTGGACATCGTCGTCGTTGTGCTGGTCCAAGTGAGGCTTCTCGTTGTCAGCCGCGCTTGAAGACAGCGGGCTGGCGCCGTCCTGCACCCCGGCGGCGTGCGACATGGTCTCGACTCTCAGCTGGTCATGAACGATGGCGGGCCTGGCGACGGCGTGCGAGGGGGACGATTTTGGGAATCCACGGTCCGTCCACCTGTCGTTGTCTGGATGTCCAAATCCGAAACTGAAAGTGAGTTGAGTGCCGAATGAGGCGGAACGCGGGATGACTGACTGGGCTGAGTTCGAACTGCTTCGACGTAAATCAAAGCGCCGCCGACGCCTCCGTGGCCCCGTCTTGGCGCGCTAAGGATTGTACGGAGTACGTAGTACTGTGTTGACCGCTAACGCTATTGGGCCTCACTCTGGAAGACGAAGAAGCTGTGCCTGCCTGCTCGTATAAGCAAGCCGGTTTGAAACTTGTTTTGCAGGAGCAACTCAACTGCAGTAAGAAGTGCGTGCATACCAGGAAAGGGGTTTGTAGCCAAAGACTTGAATTACTCTCAATACCGAAAGCACCATCGACCCGTTTGGTACGCGCAGCTTGTATCTCGGGGTTTTAGTGGGAACTGCAAACCTTTTGGTAAGTGCTTTGCTTACCTATCCGTACAAGTTAATGAATCGTTGCCGAGAAGCCGGAAGCGTGCGAGTCGTACCCCAGTTCCGTACAGGCTAGATTAGTGCTTGGGAGAATGGTTGCGTGTCATCCCTCATTTCATCGAACAGGGTCGAAGACTTGGAAAAAGAAGTACGTTGCACGATGGCGTGAAGAGGCGCGTTACAAGGAAGGAATGATTACAGTCCGTCAGCATTATGTTTTGCCACTGGAGATGCCGTTACGGATACGGATACCTTATCCCCAGCACATACTGTGTACGGATACGTTGTGCTGTATCCGTCCGTACCTAGACGGAGACCCCGACAAGGATACCGGCAAATTATGTCCAGGTTTCAGTCACATTTGCAAGTTGACCCCGTCCCGATTTTGACAACTGAAACCCCGGATCTCTATTGCAACGTGACGACGTACAGTTTGACTGGAGACGGTGTGCAAAGCCGGAACTCGGCTCACCTTTTTTGGTGGTTGAGCCACCAAATCCACGTGTGCACGCCACCGCCAGCACTGCGTCTCAATGTGTTGGCGTTTGAAACCATTACCGATCTCGTCATGGCGATACAGTCAGTTAGTTAGTACTCCCTTTACAACAGGGATACGCTGCACGGTACTTCAATTACAAGCTGCACTCTCTGCCAATTCAATTCCACCTGGCGGCGCTACGCCGGACTGAGAACAACTGACTCGGGCCAACGATAGATACAATGACCGCTACCAGTGACAGCGTGTTATCCGCGAGTCAAATTTGTGTTAGAGTCGACTGTCCAACTGCGCATGCTTCTCTCGCTTACGGCACGGCGAGATAAGTTACGGTCTAGTTATTCGTTGGTGCATTGGAAACGCAGTGGCATTTCCAAGACAGAGAGAGATTCGACTCGGCTGAACACTGTACCTAGTCTGGAAGTACGACGTGTAAGGAGACCAGTTTACTCGAGGGTAAATGGATGTATGTATATATATACATGTTATGGTCGCTGGCGAGGGAATTGTGTTGATTTGGTTGACATCACCCATGGTATGGGCTCGAAACTCAAGTGCCTGATTTGGTGTCCGTACCCATCGGATCAGTCCCATGATATGTATATTTATTGATTACTACCAAGATTCGTCTCGATCTTGATCTCGGTCAAGTCTTGCATCCGGTCCGAACGCCTAGCTTGCTCTCTTCAGGGGTATCTTCGCAATTATCTAACCCGAGGGATCTTGCGCCCCTCGTACGCATCCATCCGTCGCTCTCCAGCGCGTCCCTCTTGTGCTTCTCTCATTATCGGCAATATGGGTCCCGAGTCATCGCTTTGTTCCGGGTGAGAGTGGTAGTACTCCTCTCTGATTGAATCCGTGGACGGCATATCGCGTAGTTGTATCTCGTCCGAGTCCTGTGTCTTACGCCTCTGTCCCTCTGTCTTGGGCCGCAGTCCCGTTTCTTGCCTGCTCGAATTATGCGACTTGGTGAACGACTTGTTGTATCTCGACACTGCCGGACCCGGGGGCAGCGGTTTGTTCAGCGCTAGGCCGTTTGAAAAGTCGCTTCTGGCCACAAAGCTCTTGGAGTCGTCTGGCAGCCCGACGAGGCCTTCGGGATCTCGCATCCGAGCATCGGTCGTATCCTTCTTCCTTGACCGCCAACCACAGCATCCACGACGGCCCTGCGGGTTTTGCCACCGTTTGGGCACGAAGAGATCGTACATCGCTTGCCGGCAACCTGTCGTAGTTCCGAAGACCAAGAAGACAAAAATCCCAGGCGTGTTCCCTGGTAGAAACAGAAACATGGTTGAAGTTGCCCGCTCAGCACTAAAATCCGGTGATGTGGATTCGATGTCTTTCCTGTTGTTGTTGATGGACTGCAACTGGAACAGTATATTTGTGACTTCGAACAATCTACTCGTTGTCAGTTGATGTCATACCGGTAATGGAAGACAAGGACCTCTGCGAGGGCGACTCACGCAAGTGATGCAAATGCACATATAAATCTGACCATGAACCATCGATCATACAGACCTTGATTTCGTGGTTCTTTCTTCACGACAGTTTGCAGCGTTCCACCGCTGCTCTGGCTCGTTGCGCCTGTGGTGTTGTTTTCTACCGACCATTGGGATAGTTTCTTTCGGGATTTGATGATTCTCACGAGAATCGCGATCATAGTCTAAGTTCGACGGCTGTCAGTCGAATGATTCGTTGACGTATCAGGTACCAAGAGGACTGATATATGAGGAGCGTACGCCTTGCTCCCAAAGCAGATTGACGATCTGTCAGGGGGTACGGTACTTACAGTGCTGCCAATGGCGAGGCTGATCATCACTGCTACTGTCAGTATTCACATACGCAACATGAGCCTGGTGCCGAGGTACTCACAAGGTAGGTCGGCGAGGAGGATAAAGGCAGCAAAATTCTTCTGAACCTCGCGAATTCGCAACATCAGAATTGTGGCCAAGGGGAAAAACACGGCTATCCACTTCCCTGCTATGTTAATGCGGCTCAGGGTGGTTTTGAGATGTCTCTTAGCACTGAGTCCGTACACCGTCTGTGCAAGCTCGCCTGCCCTGGTCGCGGAGTCAGTATCTTGACAAGGTATTGTCGGGCGGCGTGGGAGTTGGTGTTACCAGAACATCACCAGCATTGCTTCCACACTGTACGAATAGTACTCTGCACCCGGTCAGACAGTCGCAGGTAACGTTGGGGCATGACACATACGGATGTAGTAAAGCACAAGGTCCATTCCAATAGAACCGTTGGCAATTGCATGTTCTGGGCTATCGAGGTAATTGTCCTTTGCCTCGAACTGATCTGTGATGACTTTCTCGTACCACTGGATAAGATGGACTTGCTGAACAACAGACGCCGTTGTCTGTAGACTACGATCAGTCCTTGCTCTTTCATTGTGGTTTGAGACTTCTCTCGGCACAAGCCAGAGAGGTGAGATGCAAACTGGCCACTAGCAGTTACTTACGCTGAGTAACGTAAAGGAGGCGAGGAGGGCGATATCTGGGAGAACACCAAGTCAGCATGGCCTGTTGTACTCGAGATAAACGACGGCACTTACACGAAAGGCCCTCGCGGTACACACGGGCAATGTATATGAATAGGGCACTGCAGAACCAGCTGAAGCTTGCGTATATCAACGAGAGCGCGGCAGCACCATCAGCGCCATCAGGCAGTTGGTTGAGCCCCGTCATTGGGGACAACCCGCTCGCTTGCTGCCCGTGGAGTGTTGTAGTGGTGACTAGTTATTACACAACAACTGGCAGAGCTAGGCACACAAAGCAAAGGGGCATGCGTATACACGCGGGGGTAGTCCAACTTAATACACATACGAGCTGTCAAACAGGTCCGCATGTGCGGGAGAGGGTGTGCCCTGCATGACGACCCCTGACGTGACTTGCCGTCAAGCAGCGATGACGGGAGAAGTACAGCTACGGTTACAGCCACGGTTACAGCCACGGTAACATGTATACGAACCCGGCCTTTCGTGTCCCATCGTCCGAAGGTGAGGTGGCCACTGCCATGTATGGCTATGGCCGAGTCTCCGAGGGGTACCCCCACAAGAGCACAGGACGAAGCTGTGCAGCTGCAGCTTCGCAGCTGGTGGTGGCTGTCTGCACGGCGGCATTGGCCAGGCAGGGTGAGATGCATCGGCTGCCGTTCCAGAACCGGCCCCCGGTGTCACCTGGACCATCTAGAGCTGCCGAGTTGAGTTACATTGTACTTTTTGATGCAGCTCCGGGTCGTCTTCTAGGATCAGCGGATTTCAGAACTCGACATCCGGGCCAAATCCAGATCTGGCTCATTGTTGATTGGTACACATCGAATAAAGAGGCGTCAACTACATATCATGGGCGGCCTGGGCGGCGGCCATTTTGGTGTACGTACCAGAAGCACTTCCAGTATTCCACAACGGTCAACCATGCACAATACTGAGGTTGAACATCGTCGTGCCTTGGCGGGGCGAGGTTATAACCGTTAAGGGCTCGGGTCGGGTCGAGCAAGGTACCGGTACTGGCAACTGCCTCGTCACACACATACTTTTGCATAATCGAAACCAAGATTTTGGTGCGTGTACCGGTAGATTCACGACACGTTCCAAATAAACGAGAACCTCAGCTCATATCCACGGCACTAACTAGAGATAGAGAGGGGTTTCAAGAAAGATCCCTACAAATTCATCGGCGACATGGTTCCCCATTAAGCACAGACAACCGGATGCTTGGCTGGGAAGGAGGTGGTGTTGGGACGGTTCATCATTGGACGAGTCGACGGATGTGTGGAACCAGGGGCGGGGATCAGTGGTCCGGAGCTCAGCCTTATTCAGGCAACTCATTAGGGAAAGTACGGATTACATTGTTACTAGTTACACTGTTTCCGTATGTAGGAGTTACTACTAACTAACTAGTGAGGATCCCTCAAAGATCCGCCTTCTCGACGCTAACCCGCTGGATTGGATGGATGGTGGTACCGTTGTGGGATCACTGGGATGTGATGTGGGCTCCCGGGACTGGCGCCTCACCTATGTGACATATCTACAACTTCAAGGACATAACACTCGGGCGAACCCGAATGGTTGACCGTTGACCGTTGGAGCAGTCAGTTCCTCGGCGAAGGTTTACCAAAGAGCGGCGAAAAACAATATTGTCACTACCACCAAGCCGAACTCATCACCACGTGCATGCAGCGTACCTGTGACATGTGGCTGGGATCAGACGAACATCTGATTGATATGCAGTCAGCATGCTGCATAGTTAGATCATAGTACTGTCAGAGACTAGACTGTAAACTTTACACATAACACTTGCTCTTTCTCCCCTTTCGGAACAAACATCCAACAGGGGTGAGCCTGCCCGTACGACCACACCCAGGCCCGGCCTAGTTAGTACCTACTCCCCTTCGCAAGTTCTGTAACAACGGCGGTGGGCAGACAGAAAGTGATGTGCCGCGATATGTAACGCCAACCTCCAGGTGCTGCCACGACCACGCTAGTCTCAGTTGTTCATTTCAAGCTTTGTTCCTTTGCAGCTCACCGATAGGAGATGAGTTTAAACCTTCTAGCCACTAGCCTCAGGTTAGCTGCTTGACATATACTGTGTAAATCTGCCGACGAGTCTCCCGATGTGACAAGGAGGGATAAATTGGAATGGCGCATTGTAACCACAGACTCCCAGGAGCACGTCATGAAGTACGGAGTATTCGGGCCAGCAATCCCAACTGTAAGAAAGCGCTGTGCGCGCTTCAATTTTATGCCGCTACAGAAGCTGTTCAATCGGGACAAACATTGGTGGTGCTGGTACGGACTCCGGAGTAGTCCCCGTTGTTGGCGTCCAAATGTTGGAAAGCCACAACTTGGCAGAAGCAGAAGCAGGGGGTCAGTGGTTGACACCGGTGAAGATCCGCTTCCGTGCAGGTCCAAGGCAAGCAGCAAGCAGCCACCAATTAATACTGTGGTACACAGTAGGGAACTAGCAGGTTTATGGAGACGGCCTACTTCATACTCTCGCCCGTCGTTTCGGAGACTTCTCGTGGTCCCTTCAACGGCTACCAACCCGAGGCCCACGTTCCACCAATGCGGGTGTAAATGCAACGCAACGCTCTTACTTTGCTACGGACATGCCTATATACTAAGCAACTGGGGAGTAACCTATCCCTCGTAACTGATAGGAGCTTTACCAAGCAATTTGAAGCTATCAATCAGCCCGTCATACCTAGATATCTACTTAGTTACAGCACACGTCTGCAGTACCGGTATGCAGGAGAGTACACAGTAGTAGTATGGCTGCGTGCTCTGTCCATGGTAGAACGCAGCTCGGCAGTGTCTCGAATCTTCCCCTGCAGAGGCACATGCGGCGGGATAAGGATTATTCCATAAACCACCACCACTCACTATCGTAACGGCGGGAGATCAGGTGGCGAGGATGGACATACTCGTGGTTGGGGCCGACTTGTTACCTACCCCTTTTGGTCGTCTTGCCGGTCTAGCCCAGAAGTGACAGCTTTGCTTCAACCACGTGGGACGCGACATAGAGCCAACCAGAGCGATGGCCTTCTGTCTGACCATCTTTTGACATCTGTCTTGCATACACGTGCCGATCAATGTGCCAAATATCCTTGCTATGGACGAGAATGAGTCTACAGCCGTTTCAAAAAAAAAAAAAAAAAAGAACAAAAAGGAAGGGGGTGGGGAGGGGGTTCGATGATGTACAAATTCAAGGCAGATCTTGGAATCGTATGACTTTAGTATCCTGATTGAGTCCTTGGTCAAATAGTCAAGTACTATGTCTAAGCCCACGTACCGCATGAAACTGTTCACATGATATACATGTGGCATACTTGCTTGATGTAGCATTGGGGCAGGAGCGCATCCCAGGTTCTAGAGTCCACAAGCAAGTACCTACTTCATGTAAGAATGGCACATGTGACGGTCTTTGTTTCCTCTCCCTTCATAGAACGTAAAGGGGTGTTCAGTTGCTCGCAGAGCTAGGATTCAATTTACAAATGATTGCCACTGCACAGAGACATGCTTTCAGAATACTATTTATGGATTCTCATAACTAGCTGTGTACTCAACGATACCCTAGTCAGCACCCAAATTCCAGTTGAGAAAACACCAGTCGTACAGCAAGCCACGTCCGCCGTTGTTTCCTTGTACTCACTCTTGTAGCGCAGCTTAAGAACGTTCGAGCCAAGCATGTCAGCATTGCCAAAGCTACGAACAACCACACACCGAGTCAACACAGATTGGTATTCTCACAGATGTAGTATAAAATAGTTGACATGTCAAGCCATATAAAGTCAAAGCGAAAATCGACCATCTTCATCGGCTCGAATGGAATCGAGTCGGTATGGAGAACATGCCCCATCAATATCTCACATGCCAAAATCAACCTCGGTCACTAGCTTAACTCGCTTCTAAAACCACCGGCAAGCGTAAAAAAATATGTAGTAGCAGTGACATGTCAAAAGGTTCGGTACCAGCCCTCAATTATCCTCAGCCTTGTCACTCATGTTACCAGAGTCTTTAGACTTTCCCTCTCCCTTGGTGTCCTTATCCTCGGACTTGTCGTCCTTGGGCTTCTTGTCCTTGGAATTGTCGTCCTTGGACTCCTTGTCCTCGGACTTGTCGTCCTTGGAATTGTCGTCCTTGGACTCCTTGTCCTCGGACTTGTCGTCCTTGGGCTCCTTATCCTCGGACTTTTCGTCCTTGGGCTCCTTGTCTTTGGACTTATCGTCCTTGGGCTCCTTGTTTTTAGACTTGTCGTCTTTAGCCGCCTTTGACTTGGATTCCTCGCCATTGTCCTCGTTCTTATCCTTCTTGCCGCCCTTTTTAGCCTTCTTCGCGTCTTCTTCTTCCTTTGCCTTCTGCTCTTCCTCTTTCTTACGCTCTTCCTTCTCCATTTCCTTCCTCTTAACCCTTTCTGCTGCCTCCTTCTTCTGCCACGCCTCAGTATACTCCTCCTCCTTGCTTTGTTGAAGTCCGTCAGGCAGAGCCGAGAATCTAGGGGCAAATTCGCCAATCTTCATACGGCCAATCATGCTGATCATAATAGCCGTGCCGACAATCGCCGTCAAAACGAAGCGGTAGGTTGCGTACCAAGTTGGGGCCCATCCGCGGACTGTCGCTCCACGGTCGGCAATCCAAAGACCCACGAATGCGGCCCATTGCGCAGTCAATCCCCATTGCCATGGCATCAGGAGCGTAGGCCATGCCACTACGGAGGCTAGGACTCCGAGTCCGTAGCGGAACTGCGTGCGCGCGGCGTTGGGTGTCTTCTCGGCATATTCGAGGCCCCAGTGGATGGCGCCTAGGAAGCTGATGATGACGGCACCATAGCCGAGCTGGAGGGGCTCGATAATACTTAGGTAGTAGCGGGCCGTGTCGTGTTCGATCAGGATGTTATTGAGGATGGCGGAGCTGGTGGGCCAAACTGTGTTTAGGTCCCACGCAAGATACAGAACGCTCACTGATGTTGCGACATATGGGATCGTGCCGGCGAGACCTAGGACATAGGAGAGCCTGGGCACCTGCTCTAGGTTGAATGTACTCTTGACAGTTTTCTGCGCGTTGCACAGTAATTAGTGGCCTGTCTATGCAGCCAGACTACGCTTGTCGCGGAAAGGGTCCTAGCTAGACATGGGGTACTAACAAGTTCCTCTTCGAGTCCTGCCGTCACCGGCTTTGGGGTGCCAGCCTGATCTGGCTCCACGACATGGCGGACACTCGACTCCGTTGTAACCTGGTCCGGATGGGACTCGAGCTTTGTTTCTGCCCATTTTTTCTCCTCCTTGGGATCCGACTTCTTCCCTAGAGGATCCAAAGCGGTCGCATATTGTGATCTGAGGACAAGTGATAAGGATCGCGGTGTTACGGAGCTCCTCGTTGTCCTCGAACTCTGGAGCAATAAAGGTTTGGCGGCCCGTGAGGAGACGTGCCTGGAGGTAAGTGCTCTCGTGGACGCAGTCCAGAGTGGTCGCGTGTTACGAAACATGGTAACAAAGGGTCAAGACGAGTCAATTGAGCAAACAAGCGAGGATACGAGGCATTTGGTTGCAATGAATATGGTAGTCGATCGATCCCAGCTTGCAGAGTTGTTACATCTGTCTCAGAAAGAAGTAGGTAAGGTAGGCAGAATCACATCAAAAGCTGGTTGGGAGTTCGAGGATTCATAATGTACCGGTATTCTCGATTGTGGTGCACGCACTTACATCATCGGCAGCTGTTGGTCCCAGCCACGCGCCTCAGTTTCCCTGATATGTGTTGACACTGCTCGCAATGCCGGCCGGTCCTATCCCAAGTGAATCGAATGTTGCAGCGGGAGCTTGGGCACAGTGACGTAGTGACGTAGTGCAAAGGAGGATGAGCTAGGGGGAGCTTTGGCATTCGCACGATGCAATCACCCCACCGTCCAGATTCGAACAGCTTCCCCCGCATTAAGAGCAGCACGCTCGGATACGTGCACCCTTGCGGAACACTGCAAATTATGAGGCCAGGCGATGAACAGGACATTGACGGTGAACATCAGAGCCCGTATTGGTGGGATTCAATCACGAACACGAAATTGATATGCTCTTATTCCCTGCTGCGGCTGGCTGAAATGCGTCCCAGCCCGTGTCACTAAACACTGTGCTTCTATTGTTTACTACGTAGCTACATGGTACTTGGTCTACTTGTGGGTCCCTTCAGCAACTGAACTGCCACCAGCCAGTGAGTGGACAACGTCATACAGTTCCAAGGCACCAGCCAAACCTGACCACGACTGTTCACAGCTGTTGTTTTGCCTGCACATGGGTACCCAACGGCGCGTCACTCACTCCCTTGTCCATTTTAGAAGCAGGCATTTCGATAGGGAAAGCCTTAGCCCCATGTTTCTCGCGATTCTCGTAGACGCACAATCCGGCCTCGCATTGCCTTTCACGTCGCCCAAGTCCATAACTAACGCTGACGAGTTGACGATCCCGATCCCTACCTAATCCCTGCTTGCGTGTTTGCGTATTCGCTCATCTCTCCCGGCGCCACGCACTTGTCGACCCAACAATTATCGACATAACGAAGCTGCCCCGACGACGACGACGAGTACTATTGCTAGTATTCGTTACCCCTTCCCTTTGTATTCCCTACCGTTTAGTTCTCTGCGGTCCTACACGACGCCCGCCTTGGAGCCTTTCTCTGCCCTCGCAATACCCCCGCTGCACGAACACCAGGCTGCATCTGACCGAGCGTCAGCGAGAGAATACGACATCATTATCCTACCCAAAGCACGCTCCTTGCTGTCGATGAACAGCCTCATAACCCGACCCTAAACCCGAATTCGTCCCGGCCCGGGTTACGGCATCACACCGCCAACATGTTGGAGGGCCTGGTTGCCGGGCTGCTGAACCGCTTCCTGGGCATGTACGTCAAGAACTTTGATCCTGCCCAGTTGAAAGTCGGTATCTGGTCCGGTGATGTCAAACTCCGCAACCTCGAGCTGCGGAAAGAGGCCCTGGATCAGCTGAAGCTGCCCATCAACGTCGCCGAGGGCCACCTTGGCGCGCTAACTATTGTTATACCGTGGTCCAACTTGCGTGGTGCTCCAGTCAAGGTTTATATCGAAGATGTCTTCTTGCTGGCATCCCCCAAGGAAGAGGCCGCCTATGACGCAGACGAAGAGGAGAGGAGGAAGCAGCGCATAAAGATGGAGAAGCTGGACTCGGCCGAGCTTCTCAAGGAACGCTCGCAGGAGGGTCTCAGCCAGGAGGAGCAGAAGAAGAGTCAGAGCTTCACTGAGAGTCTGGTCACTAAGATTGTCGACAACCTGCAGGTCACAGTAAAGAACATCCACGTGCGATATGAAGACTCGATCTCTGCCCCTGGCCACCCCTTCGCCCTAGGTATCACTCTCGAGGAATTCAGCGCCGTCTCGACTGACGGCGAGTGGAAGCCTACCTTTATCCAGAACTCGAACAAGAAGACGCACAAACTGGCTACTCTAGGGGCACTGGCCGTATACTGGAACACCGATGCCAAGCTGCTTGGATCCGGTCGTGAGATCCCCAACGACCGTGATGGTCAGATACCACATGATGAGATGATTCGGTCTTTCAAAGACATGATCAGCAACGGTTGCGACAACGAGGCCGCTTCAGGACACCAATTCATCCTCAAGCCGGTGAGCGGTCATGCGAAGATCGAATTGGACAAAAGTGGCGATGTCCATGTTCCCAAGTTCAAAGCCAACCTGCTGTTTGATGAGATCGGCGTCGTGCTCGACGATGATCAGTATCGAGATGCGCTCATGATGGTGGATTTATTCCACTACTTCATCCGCCACCAAGAATACCAGAAGTTGCAGCCCAAGGGTGTCACTCCCAAAGAGGACCCTCGGGCATGGCTCAGATTCGCTGGCGATGCCGTAATAGGAAAGATTCATGACCGTAACCGTCGTTGGTCCTGGGACTATTTTCGAGAGCGCCGCGATGATCGGCAACGGTACATCGAGCTCTTCAAGAAGAGAAAGGCCGGCCAGCAGCTGAGCACGCAGGAAGCCGACGATCTCAGCAAACTCGAATGGAAATTAGAGTACGAAGACCTGCGATTCTGGAGATCACTAGCTCGGAATCAATTAAAAAAGAAAACGCCGAGCTTCTCAGAAACGCGCCCCCACAACAGGAGCAACAACAAGGATGGCTTGCTTGGGCTTGGGGATCCAAGCCTGCCCATCCCACGGACTCTACTGAGAACACACAGATGACTGAGGAGCAGCGTCAAGAGCTTTACGAAGCAATCGACTGGGACGAGAAGACGGCACTGGCAGACTCGGTTGATGTTCCGCGAGATATGGTAAAGATGCAAGTCGAAACATCCCTGGGCACCGGCAGCTTCACCCTAAGGCAAGACCCGCACGGGTCGAAGAAGGATCTTCTGAGTCTGCATTTCGATGTTTTCAAGGCAAAGGCCATCACGCGGACCGACTCGATACTGGCCGACCTGAGTCTCGGAGGATTCCGGGTGAACGATGGTACCACTCCCGACTCTCTCTTCAAGGAGATTGTCAGGGTCAAGGATGCGCCTGATACGATTGGGCGGAAGCGACTGTCTATCGTTGACCTGGAGAGGATGGCACCGGAGGCTTTCTTCGATTTGCAGGTTGAACAAAACCCCCTGGACGGACAAGGTGATTATGCTGTTACAGCCAAGCTGAAGCCCTTGGAAATTGTATGGAATCCAAACTTTGTGGTCGGTGTTGTGGACTTCTTCAAGCCTCCCGATCGACACATGGAGTCTATCACTGCCCTGATGGAATCAGCGGGTGCAACGGTGGAGGGCTTGAGACAACAAACGCGAGCCGGTCTTGAATTCGCACTCGAGGAGCACAAGACCATCAATGCCAAGTTGGACTTGCAGGCGCCTCTCATCATCATTCCGCAAAGCATTACGACCAAGACGTCAACATGCCTCATCCTCGATGCCGGTCACATTAGTGTTAGCAGTGAGTTGGTTGATAAGGCTACGCTGAAGCAGATTCAAGACAAGCAAAACCAAAAATACTCGGACGATGACCTCAAACAGCTGGAGTCCCTCATGTATGACCGATTCCTGGTCAAGCTGACTTCCACACAACTACTGATCGGCCCATCAATTGAGGACACCAAGAGTCAGCTGGTCGAGAAAATTGAGGCTCGCCACTACCACGTAGTGGAAAGAATCAACTTGGACTTCACCGTCGCCATGTCCATATTGCCAAAGGCCCCCAATCTGACAAAGATGAAGATATCGGGCCACATGCCCGTGCTGCATGCTACCGTGTCCGACACAAAGTACAAAAGCCTCATGAAACTCATCGACGTGGCTATTCCGAAATTTGGGGATCAAGACGAGCAAAACCAGGCGCTGCTGCAGCAGCAACCTAAAAGGCCTCGTTTGCTTAGCAGTGCGTCGAGCCACTCGCGGAAGGACCACCAACGAATGCAATCGAACAGCCTCTTCATGTCGCAGCAGACCGCTGTGGTAATCGACGATGATATGGACGATGACGACGATGACTTCGAGGACGCGACAGACGGCAGCTCCAACCAAGACTTCAGAATGCAACAGCGTAGTTTCGAGTTCAAATTTGCGGTCGACAAGCTACAAGGCTCTCTATACCGTAGCGATCCAGACGGCGAGAGACCTGATGCTTTGCTGGTGGAGCTGATTGCCGAGAACTTTGATCTCGAATTTTACATCAGGCCATTTGACATGGCTGCGGAGGTCTCGCTCGGTTCCGTGACTGTTGACGATTTCGTTGACAACCCACCGGCCGATTTCAAGTCCATCGTTTCGTCGGGCGACGTGGAGGACCGCCAAGAGCAACAAGACCTTGTCAAGGTCAAGTTTGTCAAGGTCAAGAGAGAGTCGCCGGAATTCATGCCCGTCTATGAAGGAATAGAGACCAATGTTGATGTCGCAATTTCCACGATCAACCTGATCGTCACAAGAAAGACGCTCCTAACGTTACTCGACTTTATACTTGTAACCTTTACTAATAATGACACCTCGGGCTCACCACAACCCTCAATCAGGGATAAGCGAATTAGGGATGAGGACGACGAAGAGGATGAGCAAATCGAGATAGTCGAGCCCCCATTGGAGCCCCCGCAAAACGAGGCAGGCTCTATCCGTGTCAAGATCGATCTCAAGACAATTCGGATGATCTTGAACAACGATGGCATTCGGCTAGCAACCCTATCGTTCAATCATGCCGACGTTGGTATCCACCTGTCCGGTAAGACGATGCGGGTTGGAGCAAAGCTAGGAGACTTGAGCCTAGTCGACGACGTCAACGTTGGTGCCTCGGAAGAGTCGAGTTTCCGCCGTCTGGTCACCATCCAAGGAGACGAGCTTGCTGACTTCCGCTACGAGACGTATGACTCGAGCAATGCGAAGGCATACCCCGGTTATGACTCTTCTGTCTACTTACGTGCTGGGTCGATCAAAGTGAACTTCATGGAAGAACCTTTCAGGAAGATCGTAGAGTTCCTGGTCAAGTTTGGCAAGATGCAAGCCATTTACAATGCTGCCCGACAGGCTGCTGCTACCCAAGCCCAGCAATTGCAGCAAAGCACTAGCCGGTTCAAGTTTGATGTCATTGTCAACACACCCATCATCGTTTTCCCTGGCATTGTCGACCCGAATCGATCCAGGCGTGACCTTATGACGGCATATCTTGGAGAGATTTACGCGCAGAACAAGTTCGCCCCCTTGGACGACTCGGAGGATTCAGAAATTGCCATGAAGATTTCAGCAG
The DNA here is from genome assembly GCA_022414665.1 of Arthrinium puccinioides. Classification (NCBI taxonomy): domain Eukaryota; kingdom Fungi; phylum Ascomycota; class Sordariomycetes; order Amphisphaeriales; family Apiosporaceae; genus Arthrinium; species Arthrinium puccinioides. The sequence continues at coordinate 3,536,071 of JAIUNF010000005.1, forward strand.
GCATACGGAATGTCAGGCTCACGTCGTTCTCTCACTACGCCAATGACCAGTCCGAAGAGCTAGAGATGATTGATCATGTCGACCTTGGTTTCAATATTGTCTATGCCGAGCATAAAAGAGGCTGGAAGCGACCAGACATGGAAATCGAGGGAAAGATGACCGACATGAACCTCAAGATCACACAACATCAGCTGAGATCGCTTTTGGCCATCTCGAGGTCGGTTCCTGCTGCATTCGCAACAGATGCTGACGCAAGCGGCGAAGAAGCTGAAAGGGATGTCGACGAAGGAACTCTCAGGCGCGCGAAGACCATGTCCTCTATCAACACCGAACAAGATGGCACTCTCGTTAGTCTAGGCCCAGAACTGGGGTCCCGCGAAGACACATGGACGAAGCTGGATCTTGTGTTCGACGTTCACAAGATCGGACTTGAGCTCATCAATGCTGCCAAGGACAAGCCCGTAGGCGATCTCGAAAAGGCCAGCTTGGCACAGTTCTCCTTGGATGATAGCAAGTTGAAGACTCGTATGCTAGCCGATGGATCCTTGGAAGCCGAATTTGTCATACAGTCCTTCACCATCCAGGACAGTCGCCAGCGAGATGCGAACAAGTTTCGCAAGATCATGACGTCCTCCAACAAGAGCGTTCAGCAATTCATGGCATCTGTTTCGATGAGCGGAGGCCAAGACCGCAACCTCATCGCAGTGGTTGCTATCGATAGTCCCAGAATCATATTTGCGTTGGACTACGTATTTGCGATACAGGGCTGGGTCACAGCTGGGCTGCTGGTCGATGAACCTAGCCAGCTCGAAGCGACTCTAGAGGAGTCCCCAGATGGGTCAGACACCGACTCGATGCAAGTCAGTTGGACCGGTGACAAATCACAGAAGGCGCCAGAGGCGCAATCGGAAGCTCCAGCCAAGAAGCAAGAGTCTTCGATGACGATCGCCTTCCGCGTCAATGTCGTGGATGCTCAGGTCATCCTCATTGCAAACCCCCTGAGCTCCAGCTCCGAGGCTATCGTGCTTGGCACGAAGCAAGTACTCTTGTCACAACAGCATGCTCTGACTTTCCAGGTCTCCAAGGTTGGCATGTTCCTTTGCCGCATGGACAAGTTCGAATCTTCCCGACTACGTGTGCTGGATGATTTCTCGATCCAACTGTCGATGGATGGGTCCAAACCCAACTCCAACAACCTACACGTGGACATCGAACCGCTAATATTGCGACTGTCTCTTCGCGATATCCTTCTAGTACTTCAAATCATCAGCAAGGCATCTGAATTGTCGGCAAGCGATTCAGATAAAGAACCCCAGCCTAGTGTAGCAGACAAAAAGGCCGCACAGCTGCGTGGTGATGGTCTGAAGAAACGCACAGCTAGTGGCTATGGTCAATCTACCGTGGCTAGACGCACGAAAGGTACCAAGACTGCGGGCACTGTCACGACACGGGGCAAAGCAGATGCCCAACCGCAGCAGGTCCACGATGTCAACAAGGGGCCCAAGCGCTATGAAGAGTTGACAGCCACAATCGACGGAATTCGTGTTGTGCTGATAGGTGATTTGCACGAACTGCCCATCCTCGATCTGAGTATCAAGAACTTTACAGCATCTGCAGCGGACTGGTCTAGCAATCTCAAGGCCGAGACTTCCATTGACATGTACATTAACGTGTACAACTTTGCCAAGTCCGCATGGGAGCCACTTCTAGAGCCCTGGCAAGTTGGTCTTGGTGTGGCGAAATCGCAAGACGGCCTTCTTTCTATCGATGTGCAGTCAAAGAAGAATTTCGAGATCACTGTTACCACAGCCACTATTGCCCTGGCCTCAAAATCCTTCGATTTTCTCACAGGCGATGAAGATGTGCTTGGCAAGCCTCGAGGAGCAGAATCTCCATACAAGATCAGAAACTACACTGGCTTTGACGTCCTTGTTCAAGCTAGGAACCAGAGCAATACGGAGGACATCTCTTCCAAGCTTGCCGACGGGGAAGAAGCGCCCTGGAGCTTCGAGCACTGGGAAAAGATGCGTGAGAACATCATGGCCGAGACCAATACCGCCAACACCGTGAGTGTGCAGATCGAAGGCAGTGGCTTCGACACAATCAAGAACATTCGCCTCAACCGTGAAGGTGAGTTTCTGTACAGCCTACGCCCAAAGACGGACAACACTCTGCATCGTCTGCTCGTCGAGGTGAAGCTAGGCGAGGACAATGTCAAATATGTCACGTTCCGATCACCGTTGGTCGTCGAGAACCAAACGCAAATTCCAGTTGAACTTGGTGTGTATGATGCCCAAGAAGGTCATCTGCTCAAGATCGAGAAGATTCCACCCGGCGAGAGCCGCCCCGCGCCTGTCGCCGCATGCTTTGTCAAGTCACTCTTGGTGCGGCCAGACTCCGGATTCGGGTACGCTTGGTCATCTGAGCACTTGTGGTGGAAGGATCTCATCAAGCGACCAACCCGGACACTGATGTGCAAGGGAGAGAACAATGATCCGTTCTACTTCCAAATGAACACGAGCTACGATAGGGGCCACTTTCTCAACGGGTAAGTCGTAAAAAGCCATCTCCCCCAAATGGGTGGTACTGACATTTTGGCAGAAAATATCCGTACATGAGGATCAAACTATCGCCGCCGATTGTGCTCGAGAACCTTCTGCCTTACGACTTCAAGTACCGCATATACGACAAGAACACCAAAAAGGATTGGACAAACTTTCTTCGCAAAGGTGGCGTCAGTCCTGTTCATGTCGTCGAGTTATCTCATTTGCTCCTTATGAGCATTGATATGCAAGACACAGTCTTCAAGCCCAGCGAGTTTGGTATCATCAATCCCGGCGAACAGGAGGACTTCCGAAAGGAGAACAAGTTGGTTTGCAAAGATGAGGAAGGTCTTCAACTCTACCTGCGACTCCATTACTTTCGTGTCCCGGATGGTGGCGGAGCCTTCAGGGTGACTGTTTACAGTCCCTACGTTGTGCTCAATAAGACCGGCTTGGATGTCAACATCCGAGGCAAACAACCTCTTCAACAAGCCAAGAGGGCTGCAGGCCAGTCGCCCATGCTGGACACCTCCAACCAAGAGCAGCCGAAGGCTCTACCTTTTATGTTCTCCTTCCCCAGCGATGATCAGAGAAACCGTGCTCTGCTCAAGGTTGGAGACTCGGATTGGAGTAAACCTCAGAGTTTTGATGCTATTGGCAGTACCTCTGACGTTGTCCTCCCAGCCACTGGGAAGACAGCGGAATATCATGTCGGCATCACGGTTGAGGCCGGAGAGGGCAAATACAAAATGACCAAAGTAGTCACCCTTGCCCCCAGGTTCGTCATCAAGAACAAGACGGGAGAAGAGATCAACGTCAGAGAGCCAGGCTCGTCAAACATCATGACGTTACAGTCCGGTGCTTTGCAGGCTCTGCATACTCTGCAGAAGTCACCTTCCAAGCAGTTGGCTTTGAGCTTCCCTGGCATCAATAACCAGTGGACATCACCATTCAACATCTCTGATCTGGGAACAACCCATGTCAAGATCGCCAAGGCGGGCCAACGCCAGCGCCTCGTTCGTGTCGAAGTTTTGATGGAGGCCGCAACAATATTCTTGCACTTGAGCATGGAAAGCAAAGCTTGGCCGTTTTCTATGAGAAATGAGAGCGACACAGAGTTCGTGTTCTACCAAGCCAATCCCAACGTCGATGACGATGGAGCTGAGGATCGCTCCGGATGGAAGCCGATCAAGTATCGTTTGCCTCCTCGCAGTATCATGCCCTATGCGTGGGACTTCCCGGCTGCCAAGTTCAAAGAGGTTGTCATCTCCGCCTTCGGCAAGGAACGCCATGTCAAACTGGCTGAAATCGGGAACCTGATTCCCATGAAGTTTGTTAGCGGCCAAGGATCCCAGAAGATCATCGACATTCACGTTGCTGCCGATGGTCCAACACAGTCCCTTATCCTCTCCAACTTCAAGCAAAGCAAGAGCTTGTATCGGCAGAGGACGACCACAGGTCTGAGCTCGACTAGTACCGGCGGCTTTGAGGTGAAGAATCTCGACTCGAACACAACTTTCAGTGCGCAGCTGAAGCTTTCGGGTATCGGTATCTCACTGATCAACACCTCGCTGAAAGAGTTAGCTTATGTTACCTTCAGAGACGTGCAACTGAGCTACAAGGAATCGGCGCTTTATCAGACCGTCAGCACTTCCATCAAATGGATACAGATAGACAATCAGCTGTACGGAGGACTCTTCCCAATGGTTCTATATCCCAGCGTCGTACCAAAGCAGGCACAAGAGATCGAAATGCACCCATCTCTACACGCCATGGTCACGAGGGTGAAGAACGACGACTACGGTGTACTGTACGTCAAGTACGCCACGCTTCTACTCCAGCAGATGACTATCGAACTCGACGAGGACTTCATCTATGCTGTCCTGGACTTCGCCAAGGTACCTGGAGCAGCATGGACGGAGACTCACGAGGGTGTGCTTTGCGACGAAGGTCTCGATATCCCTGAGCCCAAGCGAGAGCAGTCTGGTCAAGATATCTACTTTGAAGTCCTCAACATTCAGCCCATGCAGCTAGACCTTTCGTTTATGCGCACTGAACGTGTCAACGTCGAAGACAAGACGTCGTCCCACAATCCGGTCATGTTCTTCATCAACGCCATGACCATGGCCATTGGAAACGTCAACGACGCGCCTATTCGAATGAACGCGTTGCTGTTGGAGAATGCTCGTGTATCCGTCCCGGTGCTCATCCAGAACATGTCAAGCCATTACAGCCAGGAGGTCATATATCAGATTCACAAGATCATCGGTAGCGCCGACTTCCTCGGTAACCCGGTTGGGTTATTCAACAATATCAGCAGTGGTATTACCGACGTCTTCTACGAACCATACCAAGGGCTCATCATGTCGGACAAGCCTGAAGACCTGGGTCTGGGCATCGCCAAGGGAGCCGCCAGCTTCGTCAAGAAATCCGTGTATGGATTCTCCGATTCGTTTTCCAAGATTACGGGCAGCTTCGGCAAGGGTTTGGCGGCGGCAACCTTGGACAAGCAGTTCCAGGACCGCCGACGCATTACGCGCGCCCGCAACCGACCCAAGCATGCGCTATATGGGATCACTACAGGCGCCAATTCGTTTTTCACGTCGGTGGCCTCTGGTGCTGGAGGGTTCGTCAAGAAACCACTAGAGGGTGCCGAGCAAGAGGGTGCTGCGGGCTTCTTCAAAGGGATAGTCAAAGGTGGAGTGGGATTAGTGACGAAGCCGGCCGTCGGCTTCTTTGACCTCGCGTCCAACGTTTCAGAAGGCATCCGCAACACAACAACGGTCTTTGACGGCTCCGAACTGGATCGCGTGCGCCTCACGCGGTTCATCCCTTCAGACGGCATTGTGCGGCCCTATAACCAGCGCGAAGCTCTAGGCCAGTCCTGGCTCAAGCAGGTCGACAACGGAAAGTACTTTAACGAGAACTACATTGCCCACTTGGAGCTTCCACGTGAAGACATGGTGGTCATGATCACGTACTCGCGCATTCTACTTATCAGGAGTCGACGCTTGACGACTGAGTGGGATGTGTCCCTGAAGGACGTCCAAACGATTGCAAAGGAGCGTACGGGGTTAAGCATCGTGCTCAGGGGAGGTACTAATGGTCCCTTCATTCCTGTGGGCGAAGAGAGTGGGCGCACGTTTCTGTACAGAATGGTGGCTGTGGCGGTGGAGGAATTCAATCGCCGATTCAAGGGCTTGGAGTAGGAGCGCCGGGCAGGATCGAGAAGCTACTGGAAGAGGAGAAGGAGCACGAGGCCATAGATGGACGATTGACAGCCGATCGATCGATTTCGAACACGACCTTTCTTTCTGCTCTGTATACGAGAAGCACTAATACGATTATTGATTGCATTTAATTACGGCGCGGAAAGGTTATTTGGTCTTGTTGTTCCGTGCCGTCCGTTTAAGAGGGTGGATAGACGTCGGTCTCGTCGGGGGAGGGGGGGAACTCGGCTCACTATCCACACGATGTTGATCCACTGGAGTCTGGGGTCCAGCCAGCACCATAGAGTTTCGATGTGTCGGCAGAGCAACAGGCTTGACAGATTTCCAAACTACGGATGGAAAGTGGATGGATTTTCTAGAGAGGCGGTCCCGGCCGGCTATCCGTACGTTCAAATGTCCGGAACTCTTTGCTCGTGCCTGGATCCATGAGTCGGCCTTGATCACGAACGGCATGCCTCGCCCGAGTAGGTTGGGCATCTCTCGGTATCCGTGCCGTCTTTGGCACCCCCCCCCGTTCCCTGGACGTCTGGACGCGTGTTTGCAAAAGAGCGACAGTGAAAACTGGCCGAGACCGCTTCGGGGTTTATTACTTAGTGTACAGCCGGGATCGGCAATCGTTTACTGGGGCGAGATGGTTGGTTGTCCTGGAGATGCAGGAGGTGAGCGACTCGACAGATCTGCAATCGGGCCGTGGCCTCAAAAAAAAAAAAAAGAAAACGAACAAGACATTGAACGGGTCGACTGTGCAGTCTCACACACACAAACATGCCCCGTACGGATAGGTAACTAGTTACCGTAGATCGCAAAGTACTGCGTGAACGAACTGGCTGGCCATGCCTACGAGGCAAGTTCGGTGACAGGAGGTCCCGCACAGGTAGGTAGTTCTAGGAAGGGTAGCGGTAACCAATGGCGAGTATCCGTCGGACAGTCTCAGACATTGTATGCAGGCAAGTTTTCAAGCAGATAGATAGTGTGAGTAAATGTGAGTAAACGTGCAGGTCTATTTAGCGGTGTTAATGCTATCTCAGTGTTAACCAACCAAAAGCCGGGTCAAGTCGCCCATTGCGACGTGGGAGATCCTTCCAAAGCAAGGGAGAAGGGATAAATCTGAGCGTCCGAAGCTCCATGAGCTCGACGAAGACCAAGAACTCCCAAGCAGTATCGGCCAACCTGCCAGAACAAGGTGCCCCATGCTCCTCCAAACAAAACCAAAATGTACAGATATACCATTAGCTCCCTGGGTTCGTGCTGTGCCGCAACTGAAGCTATAGAAAGCTGCGGCACAAGAAACCAATGATTACCAGTTCTCCCAATGCCGACCTGATGCAAAAAATGACAATGCGCGACCGCGCCCGTTGCGCTATGTGAAAATGACGTCTACCTGTGCATCCGGTGTCTCTCAGGACACCGGGATGCGCTTGTTCTCATATCCAATGAGTCCATGTCTAACAATGCTTGGGTGCGATGGCAGGAAGATCGGACCTATGTGGATATGATGATTCTTCGTTCCAGGCACCAAACCGATGCGCTCGTTGGTTGGGGAAAAAAGACCATGTGAAAAACGCCAGTTCTAGATGCGATGATCGAACGCTTGTGGAAAATATAGGAAGCACAGCCCCGGATGCGCAGCGGACGGGTGAGGCTGATGGGATGACGTGTATCTGATTAGGGGAAACGAGTTGGGGGGTATCTTGACGGAAAGGAAGTAATGCCGCTACTGCTCAACAGCCTCGTGCAAGCCTGCTGGGGGAGGGTAGGAGGCTGGGCTTCCTAATGCTTCTGGTCACCGCTGGACGTCTTCTTGCTGGACGTCTTCTTGGATGGCTTCGTTCTCTCGCGCTCGCGACCGCGTCGTGGCTCTTCCGGCGGGCTGTTGGCTCTGCTCTGGTCTTCTTCGTACCATGCGACAAGGCTCTTTCCGCCAAACATTAGATCATCGTCGTCGATGATGGTAGGCGTCATGTAGCCGTGCCCCTTGGCCAACTCGACGTCGTCGCAGATGTAGTAGTACGAAACCTCGCCATGACCTTGTTGGCTCGTCGTTTTCGTGGGGACCATCTTGGGCGGTGAGATATTGGCTGACTGGACGTGATGTTGCGAGGTCGAGTGCGAGCTCACGTGTAGGTGATAGCTGCTCTGGGACGATGTCCTGCTCCGGGTCTTTCTGTTCTTATCGTCGGAGAGGGACGGGTTGTGGGCTAGTGACATGGAACGCACTCAAGGTGTAAAGTGCAGGCACGGATGTCTTAGACGCGACGTAGAGTTTATGTGGTGTTGAGAGAGGGCGCGCGTAATGTCGCGATAGTGTAGGGAAGCGCGGCAAAGGATAAATATGAACGAGGCTGCACCTGGCTGCCTTGTTTACGTAGTTGTCGTTTAGAAATGGATCAAGGCAAACTGAATGATGATGACGGGGCGATCGGCTGCAGACTGGATCGGGGTGTTGTTATACCAGATAAGCAGGTAGAAGTTGGAAGAAGGATCTGGCGCGGATCGAGATCTATGAGCGGCGAGCTAGATGCGACGACGACGACGACTACTAAATAGCCTTCCTTGCAGTTGTTGAGATGGATGATTATAGAAGATGGCTGGGGGGGGGTGTGGAGTGAAGGAGGGCGATTGTGGAAGTGGATGTAGAGGTGGAAGTGGCTAGGTTGGATGGGATAAAGAACGCGGGGATAACCCGGAGGCGCTTTGGTACTTAAGGGATTGTTTGATTGCCTCGAGATTGATGGCGAAGAGGTGGGGGGGAAGAAGACCGGGCTCTAGGCGGGTGGATGATTTCTTTATTTATTGTTGTGGTGTCTCAAACGCCGATCAAGTTAGCGGCAAGGGGCTTGCAGATGATTGATTGAGATGGAGGCCTGGATGTGAGGAACGAGTCAACAAGTGAGTCGGGCGAGTCCAGCCCATTCCCGAATGGAAAGGTTACATGCGGCGCTTCACCGAAGTTGCAGGATGCCCCCCCTTTGTCGTACGGAGGAGGACGTGAACGGGACCGATGATGGATTCTGGGGGAACTACGAAGTACTACGTACGAAGTAGAGTGCGAAGTACATCAGTAGAGTGCTAGTGAGTTGAGTCGACTAACCCAAGTTAGGGGGTTGCGGGTCGCGGGGAGGGGGGCCTGGAGCACCTGGAGCACCTGGAGCACCTGGAGCACCTGGAGCAAACCCCCTGGTGCAATACTTTGGACAAGGGCCTCGGCGCGACAAAGTCGTGCGTGGGTTTCAAGATGGCATCCCCCCTAGTTAAGTTAGCTGCTTGGTCCCAGTCGTCACCACCACACCCCACAGCCACGATGATGATGATGATGTATTCGTTCATTCTGAATAACGGACGACGTTGGGCATGAGCAGAGAAGCCATGTTTGCCAGCCGCAGAGTAACCATCCATAAGGAAGGCAGACGGACACACGTGGTTGCGAGATGATGATGACCGGCGGTGGTCTTTCGCAGTATACATACACAGTAGATAATACAGTACGTGCGCATGCGCACACACACTACGGATACGTACTGGCACGTCGACACCCACACCCTGCCCTGCTGGCGGCCCACCGAGGGGGTCATTGCCCTTTTTCCTCCACCGCAATGATTCGGGAGCATTCTACGGACAGCGTTGACCCAGTTCGTTGCCTTGGTATGTGCATTCATTACTCGGTAACTAGGTCGTTTGAAGAAGAAGAAACGAAAGGGATGGGAAGTAAACGCTCTCAACGGCGGTGATTACTAACTACCAAGTCACGAAGTTGTTTTGCAAGCAACTATTCTAACTAACTACACCATACGTAGTATCGCCTCCGACGCGCCCCCGACGCGCCTCAGCTCTCACGCTGCTTGGCGGTGAGATCGGATACACACACTCTCACAGTCGTAAAACAGTTTCCCTCTCGCAACCTACCTTTGGTACGCCGGAGTAGATTCGAACCCGGCATGTTCAGGGAAAGCATAAAAAGAAACAAGGAAAAGAAAGACGAGGGAGAAGAAGAATGGTATGAACATGAACAAGATGAACAAGGTGCATGAAATGAAATGACGCTCATCAACAGGGTCAGGAAGCAAGTAACTTACAAAGTAGCTAAGTTAACTAGTTGGCTAACTACTCCGTAGCCGACGACTAATTAACCAACTGCCATGTACTGTTAGGTCAACCTTGTTGCCTGCCCTCCTGTGGGCAGTCATCGGAGTCTTGTCCGGAGGAGCCTCGTGGCGTCACAAAGGTATCTCCGTACTTTTACTATGTAGGTACTTACTTCTACTCCGTACGGATGGGTTGTACATGATGCATCCTTGCTCTACGTTACAGAACCCCACGAGCCCTGAACATAGCAAAGGAAACAAAACGACAACTACGATTCGGACAAGTCAACGTGCTCGCCCGTACTCCGTAGGGTCGCTCATGATGATCGCGGGCCTTGGCTGTTGCTGGCGATGCTTCAGCCTTCATCCATCTGACAGCCGTGTTCAGGCCATATTCCCATGTCTGTCTCGAATGCAGAGGTGCGGAGGGCAACGAATGCACCGCTCGGTGATTGCGCGGATTTGCTTCTGCAACCACCTCGGCACAGTCTGCGCCCCGGGGGTTGAGTTCTAGTCGAGGCTCCGGAAGGTCAGAGAACCGAGAGCGCAGATCGACCATCCACCATCCATCGCGCATGTCTGCGCCGGCCGAGATGGCGTGCGACGGACGGGTGCGACCATCTCAGCGTGTACGGGGTATTCTTCGAGCCTGGCCGCCCCCTGGACCCCTCGTGATCAGCACGCCCTTGTCCCTTCTGGGACGTCCCACTGCCCCTCGGGTAGTCGGTATGTCTTACCTCCAAAAGCGCGTGTCGTGATGCTTCGTGTGCATGGCCAGTCGTGTCCGCACCAACGGTACCATGCATGACCAGATGTACGTATCTCGCCAGCGGCAACGGATGCATCAATATGAGCGCGCAACTGCCCCATGCATGCGCAACTTACCTTATTAACTACCTAGGTAGGCAGTGCAGTCAAGGCAGTCAAGGCAGGCGAGGCAGTCAAGGCAGGCGAGGCAGGTGAGGCAGGCGAGGCAGGCAAGGCAGGCAAGGCAGGCAAGATACGCAAAGTAACAAGTAGTGAGTGCTCCGTGCTGAGAGCAACCTCGTGAGTCGTGCCGCGGCAACGAGATGGACGATCTGCGTCGTGTCGTGCGTGAGGTGAGACCACAGTACGCCGCGCTCCAGTGTTTCGCAAACTGTTTCCCTGCCACTGCAAACTACCCTGTAGGTTCTCCGTACGGATGGGAGGAGGCCAATGTACGGATACGCTGGCTTGCGCTGAGGCTTACGATTTGTAGACACGGCCTGTAAGCCAATCTGACACCAAGTCTTGTCCAGCAAGCCGCATTGCCGAAAACGGTCATGCCGAGACCGAAGACGCAGCTCACGTACCCTTTGGCAGTTCACAAGCCGCAGTTGCAGCATCTCTTGCTTTAGTGTGTGTGTACGGTCATAGACTCGTAGTTACGGGTGTGGAGATTCGCAACGTAGCAGTGCGCGCACACAGCCCGGCTGGGTTCGTGGGCTGATGCTGATGCTGATGTTGATGCTGATGCGGATGATGTGCTGATGCTGATCCCAAGACCGCCGTCATCTACAAAGTACCTACCGTATGCGTGCGTACGTACCCTGCCTGACAAACATGCAGCATCCGCATGACTTGAAAGCTAGCAACGCAACGACCGACAGACACACTTCCCGTTGTCTGTACGGATGCCGATGCGATGCGATGCCCAAGCGGACGACGGCGGGGTTATTGGACCCCTAAAATGTCTGAAGATGTGGTGTGGAGGGGTGGTTCATCAGAATCGCCCCCCCTTGCTGTGTATCCCTCTCTGTTGGCGACGAGCGCGGCACGTGTCATGCCACACCAGACGGCGACTCGCAACGTGCAGCGACGAAACCCCCGCGTTGCGCGTTGCGTCCAGACAAGTTCGTTCCATCCAGATTTCCCTTCAGATGTTTCCACTAGTCAATAGATGAGACGAGACGGTGAAGAGCAAGCCCAAGCCCAAGCCCAAACCCGCCCGCCCGGCCAACGCCACCCGACCGACCAGGCTCTTGGTCCCTAATTAACTATCCGTAGTTAGTTGACAAGGTATTGAGTACGGATAATTAGCAGTGGGTTATTCTCAGCTCAAGGTTTCGATGGTTTCGATGCCTAACTACCTCTTCCGAGTTTTCGGGACTACTGTGTACGGAGGAGTTGAGTAGCCGCGAAAGCCAAGATGCCGGTCCCCCCCAACGGCGAGGCGAGACAGTTCGTGACTTCGTCGCGCCTGGCCCCCCCTTCGGAGCCTTTCCCCTCCCCCCGAGACGTGCCTTTCACAGAAGTCTAGGCCCGGGGGGGGGTGGTCTGTCAACCATCGCGGCACATTCCTCTCCAGACTCCAGCATGACCCGTTGGACCGAATCACGACACAAAGACACATGCGCATTGGCGGCGCTTCAGCTGGGTCTGGGTTGGGGGCCATTGTGATCACGCTCGATCCCGTGGTGAGTTGGGTAACTAGATGGGGAGGATCCGGAGGAGGGTGTGCTGTGCTGTGCTGTGCTGTGCTCTGCTGTGCTGGGCAGGGCCGTGGTGCGGTGTGTGGTGCCTGAGGCCCACGCAAGCGAGTGCTTCATCGTCATGTCATGGCCTTGGCGGTTCCCATCTCTGCTTCAGCTTCACCTCACGGCCCGGTAGGTTTGCAGGTTCGCCAACATGACAGCATGCCCGCAGCCTAGTAGTTTACATTAGCCTGTAGTTACTCCGTATCCGTACTCCGTAGGCGGCAAGGCCTATCAACGGCGCCACACAGTGCCGACTGCACGGTAGTTACTTCACATGTACACAGTATCGAGCCGCCCGCCAGCAGTCTACGGAGTACTCTGTACTGTGTGCATGCACAGCAGCACATTGGCAGGGGCTCGCTGGTGTCGTCATGGACGCATGGCGGTCCACTGCAGGCACCAACTAACAAGTGACTAACTACTGCGTACCGTCTGTCCGTCAGGGGAGGAGTCCTGCAGAACCCTCGGAACCCTACTGTAGGGCTGGCCGGCTGCCTTGTTAGGTACTGTTGATGTCATCGTGCTTCCGGCCGCATCGGCCGCTTGGCGGCTTTCTGAATTCTCTCCGTCATGGAAGCTGAAACGCAGCTCATTCTGTACGGATCTGCGCAGTAACTAACTAGCGTTTAACGTTTGACGGCTTCATGTCGTGCCCATCATTACTGTCAATGTCGCCGTGCGTACGGATACCCGTACCTACTGCTACTGTTACTGTTACTTTGTACACGCGCCGTGGCTGTGGCGGTGGCTGTGGGCCTGAGGCAGTGGCAATACGCGCTTGCCCTTTCGACCAGGCGAGACGGCGGTACAATGGATTATGGCGGTACGATGGCGAACGAGCCATTGCTGAACCTCGAATGAAGCCTACCGACGCGGCGTATTTGGATTACTCAACCAACGCCCCCGTGATGCGCGGCATCCGCGGCGCGTGTGATGCTCTCGGGCGCCAGAGCCTGTTGATCCGAGGATGCTGGCATGCTGTGTACTCCGTAGCTACCTTTACAGTTTACCTCGGCTCGTCGCTGGCAGATCGCTCCGGTCTCTCGATCCAGTCGGGGAAACATCTCTGCGCTCGTCTGTCGTCTTCTAGCCCTTCCGCCGTTCCGATGGTGACTAACTTCAGCTGTAGGAGTGGCCAGGCTGTCCGGCCACAAGCTTTGGCGAACACGGTTTGCCGAGAACTCTGGCCTTCGGTTCCAGCCCAACACAGCCCTGGGCCGCCAAGGTGACCATGATCGGCAATGTGTCCGGCATTGTGTCCTAGAATGATGAACAAGCATCCTCTAGAAGGAAGCGAGCCGGTTTATTGACAAGATTGCAAGGCCAATGTTCCAGACCGTGCCACTCTGCTCGCAGAGGGGAAAGGCTTTGTGGTGATACGGCATCAGCCGGCACGTGGAGATGCACTCATGTCCTTGACGTGCAACAAACACCTTTGCTGGGTAACACCTTTGCTGGGTAACACCTTTACTGGGTCAAGGTTTTCTCAGCTACTGCCAGATTTGGCCAGGCCATCGAGTAGCTGAGTCTTGTGCACCGATCTTGGTTGGTTTACAGGCACCCGCTACGGCGCGGTGCCAGAGTGTCGGACAGACACACTAGGATCCGATGGTCTGATGGGCTACACAGTCACTCGCTTCGCTACCTCTGTATGACTTCCTCTTTCAGCGCAAGCTGAAAACTCCCGTACACGCGTTTGGCTTCTCTTGCATGGTGCCTCGTCTGCTGTAGCCGTCGCACGTCGGGTGCTCTCGGTACTCGTGCCGCAACGACCCTTTACGTCCATGGCCGTCACGATACGGAGTAGTCCTAGGGATATACCTAGATGATGGCGGATGCTGGATCTCAGGGACGACATGGAGAGTTGAACAAAATCCTCGGTAAAGACTAATATGAACACCCTTGGTCCTCCTGACCTCAAGCTGGGAAATGGCAAGAATTTACAGCACGGGCAATCTAGAGACAGATCCAAAGACCTCAGGTACCACATGGGTGACCTATGCGTATAGTAGCTGAATCCATATCGCCGTCAGGCCGTACACACCACTACTATAATGTGTATGCAGCATTGGGTTACGCCGACAGCATGTTATAAAAAAGACCGTTCCGTGCCGTGCCGTGCCCAAGTATATCCTAAAAGGGACTACCACATGCCACGTTCTTTCCGCGCTTATCCTGTCCATTCAACTATACCCAGCCGGGCAGTTTACTTCCATCACGTCGTCCTCCTCAGACCAATCCCCGTATCTCATCACTCGTCGTGATGCGGGCCTTCTCTGCCGCGTTGGCACTCGCCGGGGCCGCCGTCTCGGTCTCGGCCGTCTGCCATCGTGACGACTGTCTACGAGGCGTCGTAGGCACCGATCCGCTCATCACCATACCCCTGACGGATCGACTGGCCGACTGCGCCAGTTTCTTGCGAACCACAGTGACGCCCGCACCAACGTGAGCCTTGTTTTCCCGTCTCCCTTTTTCCGCCTCCCTTTTCCCATCTCCCGTCTCCCGCATCATCGTGTCGCCCTACCGTAGCAGTGCTGATTCTCTCGCAGCACCATCACTACCACGGCCAGCACCACGGCCACCACCACGGTGGTGGCCCCTGCGAAGCGGGCTGTGGTTGCCGAGCGCCAAGTCACCGTGTCGCCGTCCCTGATACCCGCCTACGTGACGTACTGCGGTTCCGACGGCAGTCGGTACTCGTCCGCCTGCTCTTGTGCCGGAGTCGCCGGCGTGACCATCACTGCGGCAGCTAGTGCTGCCACGACGACGAAGACGGCCACGGCCACGGCCACGCGGACGTTGGCTCGATCCTGCCCGTCGGCCCAAGTAAGCTGTGGCGGCATCTGCAGGGACCTCGCGCAGGACAACGGGAACTGCGGTTCGTGTGGCAACAAGGTGATTGCAACTTCTTCCTTTTCTTCTTATTGCGACTTCTTCCTCTTCTCCTTCATTTTCGCTTCTCGTCACTCCATTTCGATGTTTTCTCTTCCATCGCCATGGAAAATATGTTGTCGCTGACCACAAACCTGCAGTGCCGCACCAACCGGACCTGCATAGGGGGCCGATGCGTCGTCCCGGACTACTTGCATTGCTCACCTGCCGATGGCAGAACGCGTTGCGCCAGCGGTTCCTGTTCGGGTACCTGTTTCCCGGACGTGGATGGTGTGGGCTGGTGCAAGGAGGCCAAGGAGTGCACCGGGCTGCAGAGATGCGACAAGAGCGCCGACTGTCCGAACGGTCCCCCTGCCTCGAAAATGCCTGCGGCAACGTGTGTGCCGACAAGTCCATCCTGTGCCGGAACGGCGCTTCGCCGCGCCACGTCTTTGGCGCTGCCGTCCCCGGGGTTGTGGCCAGACAGACGGCCCTCCTGTACGAGGATGGTCCGCACGCTGTGTAGGCCGGACGGATGGGCTTGATGGAGGTTTCGGGCTTCGTTGGCTGGCTAGACTACCCCGAGTAGATTCTGCTCGACTAGTACGAAAGCGTGACGTTCCAACATATCAAGCAATCGTCTTCCGAGGTATTCAGCTGCTAGTTATGTGTACTGACTGCATCACTGCTGGAACATTTCGTTGTGGGTCTGCAGAGATGCCCAGGCGTACGACGTATGGAACGGTACATGTTTGCTGTATACATCACCGCCGTCGTATCTGGGCCAAACAGCATATTTCCAAAATCATAGAACTCTCCCCGAAATGGATCAGTACCGAGAGCCCGCGATCTCGAAGCAGACCGTCGTCGACACTGACAAGGGAGTCTGTAACTCTGTTAGGTCAACGAAGCCTCGTACCGGCGACCAAAGCAACGCCACTTGAGATGAAAGCCAATCACCTGTATCGATTTCCGTGTAGAGGACCAGAGGCTGGGAAAGTGTAGATGACAAGCTCAAAGGTTTACTCGACCGAGGAGCGCAAGTTATCATTGCCGTTATGGAAGCAATGGCTGGTGGCGACTTTGGTGAAGATGCGGATGCCGGACTTGCTACGGCAAACGGATCCGAGCGTGGGAAGCTTGGAGTCGTCGTTCTCGACCAACACGGGAGTATGCGTATCAATGAACTTGGTCCTCCTTGCCTCTTCTCTTGTTCTCGGGCTCTCGCGTTCATGTATCGCCAATATTTACCGTATTTGGGAAGCATGAAACGTAGCTGCCACGCCCTTGACTTTCAACACCTCATGCCTACCACCCAGGACTCCTTGCTTGTCTCGCAGGCTTGCCCCCCAAGTAAGTAGCCGAAACCACAGGTTTGGGTATTCACATGAACATAGTCTTTCCTCTTGTTCGTTTCAACGTCTCGGGATAGACCGCGGTCGAGGGTGGTGTCCTCGCAGGTGCTCATTCTTCGTACAAGTATCGCCGCCACCGCCACCGCCACCATGTCATAACCGCCAACCCCCAGAGTGCATTCAGCTTCATGCCATTAATCGTATCTGGTAACAGGATAGATGTGAAGATACAGCCTGGACAGGATGTTGGACTGAGAACATGGGCGGAAGCTGAACTCTGACGGCTGTTGTTGTTGTTGTGGTTTGCTTCCTCCCAGAAAGCTGGCAGGCCAGCTATAATCATCGCCCCAGGATGCCCCAATGGTTGGTGGTGTATACGGCTTGACGGCTCTACCTGACCAACACATTGGCAACGTCGAGAGAATGGGGGATGCTGTAGTCCATGGCTATATATGGTATGCATGCCATCATGTCTTGTGTGTACACATTGGTACCTACCAGTTTGGTTCCGTGTCACAGCCACGTGAGAGGTCCTCGTAGGAGCGTGATAACAAGGCCATCGCGACAAGCGGTTCGCTACTTGTAGGTAAGAGTTGGTTGCGTTCGGGCCGTCTCTCACGGCAACGGCCTGGCGTGCCCAGACGGCTGTGGCTTGGCTTTCGGCATTCGCCTAAGTTGGGTGCCTGTGTCTGTGTTACTGAGACCTACACTACCAAAAGAAGGCGTCATTTGGCCTTTGCACCTCGGACAGACGACGAGAGCAACTATCCGGCCGGACCTCTCCTCCTCCTCCCCCTTCTCCCACTCATAGGCGCAACTCACTGAGCGATGCGACAGGTGAACGAATCGTTGGCGTTCTCGACGCCTGGGCTTGACGATTCCTATGCCACTCCATCCCTGCACGCGGCCGGTCTGCCCGGCCTTCTCGGGTGACCTCGTGGGTTTGAGGCAAGAGATAAGAGGCGCATCATCTGCGCTTAAACCCAACCCCCAAGACTCCATCAGCGGGACCGGGACCGGGACCGGTGCCCGGCGTGCAGCCCGTGACGATGGCTTAGATAAGAAAAGGACAGATGAGCAACCCAACCTCGGACGGGGTGGATGCAGCCAGTGGCCACGCACGCACAAAACCTGCCGGGGACATTGGCGATGGGCAAAGCCGCAAAGAGGAAGGGAACGTGAATGTGACACACGACCTCGATTCGAGTCACCCGTGTGTGGCACCAAGATCCCGAACCCTCCTCAGGTTCGCTTATCTCCACCCGGTAGTCCATGAACTGCCTAAGTTAGTTCGTTGCGAGGGTCTGTTTGCGGTGAAGACGTGCGGCTTAACGCGCCAGGGTTGACCCGTATTGGCACGTCCCAACTCGGCAACTACTGTGCACCGGTACTCTTGATCGTCTGGCCGTGTGACGGTGTGACGGTGTGACGGTGTGACGATTGATGGTGAAGAGGCCAAGAGGCAGGCAGTCCTTGTTCAACTAGGTACATACGGATAACGTTACCGACTTGGATGTTAGTCAACTACTGCAGTTACTCCGTACTGACTACTGGGTAACTTACGGAGCACTATCCGTACAGAGTACGTACATTACACAGTACTAGTTACCCGCTTGAAGCTTCTACTGTGGTACGGAAGCACATCTCCACTGAGCAACAAAGGTCCCGCTTGCAGAGAGAGACGTGGCTCCACACGTCGACTAACACAGTCAGTACTTTACTAATTAGTAACTACTACGTACATGTCAATGGCAAGAATGAACAATTACCGGTGGCCGAGTAACTACTGTGTAGTAACTAGTCAGGTAGGACCGGCAAAAGCTGAAGCCCAACTTACCTAGTCAGCTATGATGGCAGGTTTGTCTTTTACCTCATGGCCATCCATCACATGCACCGGTCCATGCGAGTCCCACCCATCCCATCACCATCAATCAATCACCAGCGCGCCCAATGCGGGCGGACATTCGGTAGTTGCAGAGGGATCGGCACACTGCTGCAGCCCAAACCCAACCAACCCTGGCTAGCCGGCCGGGGAGCTATGGGGGTGGCCAAGGGGTGCCAAGGGTGTCACGCCAGAGAAAGCTTGTGTACTTTTCCATCATTCCTCCTCCTCCTACTCCTCCTTGAGCCTGTGCTGTCTCTGTCAATGCGGACGGTCGGCGGGTGGTGATTGCAGACTTATGCGCCCGCCGCTTGGTGCTTGGTGCCAGGCAAGAAACAGGTTTGCAAGCTGGATCGTTGACCTCTCTGATGGCTACACAGTACTCCGTACGTAGTACTTTCTTCGTATTGGCGTTGTCCGAATGAGGAGCGCTCTCTTTTTCCCCTCTCCCACCCACGCATCGTCGCACACATGCACACACACACACACACCCCCCCCCTTCGTCTCGATCTGTGCGCCAAGCTTCACCCTGGATCCCACATCCGTCAGCCGGGTCTTGACTCAGACATCGCCGTACTTAGTAGGCATTTGTTCATGCCATCAGGCAAGCGACTCCGGTGATGGAGGATGGAGAGAGGGGGTTGTTCCTCTCTTGTCCTTGGTGCTTAGAAGTATGGATCGATGCTGCCCGCTAGACCCGAGTCTGGCTACACAGTACGCCAGCAGAGGGAAGCAAGACCCTACGATTGGGCCTCGGCTGCAGGTTTCATCACCACCTCGCCCGTCGCACGCTCGACTCTGGCCTCGACCCTGGCCTCGACCGAAGCTTGGGTGGTGTGTTTTTGCCGGTAGCATGGTCCCCTGGACCAAAAAGCTAGGGTGGTGTGTTTTTGTCGGTAACATAGTCCCTTTAGTCGCCTTGACATATGACATGCGTCGATGTATAAGTTGATAACCCACCGGATCCCGCATGGAGCCCTTTACATCTCTCCTTTTTCACCCATGTCAACAACAACAACAACAACAACACACAGCTTGATTAGTACAAGACCCCGGAAGCCCTGCTTGGCGACATCGTGTATATATAAACCAACGACCCGCACCAACCAGCCAGCCAGCACCCACGTCTTTCCATTTCCACGCAGTCAATCGTAGTCAACAACGCAGCACCAACAGCATCAACAACAGCAGCAGCAGCAGCAGCAGCATCAACAGCAACAGCAACAGCAGCAAGTAGTCGTTGCCGAACAAACACCGTCCCATCCGTTACCTACTGCTGCGCTCCACCCGCCGGGAACCTCGGACGACATGCCAGTTTCTAGCTCCTTCGTCGACGACATCGATGCTATAACACCCTGCCCGCCCTCTCCCGCCCCGCCCAGCTTTGACGACTCGCCATCGCCATCGCCATCGCCCAGCAGCTCGGGCTCGAGACGGTCGCCGTCCCCGAGCTCACTCAGCGACGCCGCCTCGGAAGAAGACGTGGGCGCCTTCGACATCAAGAGGCGGGAGTCGGTCAAGGCCCTCGAGAAGGGGACCGAGGGCAACCTCGACCGCTTGTGGAAGCGCATGCTCACCCTGCAAGAGATATACGGCTGCTACAACTCGGCAAGGATGAGCGCGGCGCTGGAGTCGGGCCAAGCGAGCTCGTTGCGGCGTGAGTCTGCCCCCCCCCCCGGGCGGACGCAAACCGACCCTCGTCTCTCTCCCCCTTGGTCTGCGTACTGACGGAAGAAACTCGTAGCATCCAAAGCCTGCCTTACTCTGTTAAACGAGAACATGACTCTCCTGCCAGAGAATGCCGAACACATCATCAAGCAAGCATCGCTTACGGCCTGAGAAGCAAGTTTGATTGGCTCGGACATTGCCGAAAGGCGACAAGCACCCGCATGATTATGATCTAAGGATCAACCGGTACATCAGCATATTTGGGCACGGTGTTTTTTCTTGGTTGAATGCAGGGTTTTAGCGCTTGGGGGGGTTAGGTTAGGTAATATGGAGTTTGCACATGGAGACTCGGATGGACAACTGGAGATATCGATACCCTGAATTTGATTGTTATTACGGAGTAATTACTATGCAGTTATTGGCTGCGGCAACACCACGCTGGCGCGCCTTGTCCCAACCTCTGACATGGAACATCGTCGAGAGCCCTGTTTCTGACCGCTTCAGGAAACCGGTTCACTTCCGGCTCCCAAGCCAGTGACGACGGGACGGCAGATCTGTCAAGGATCACCCCTGACCCAGTACCCGGCAGCGCAGAAGCTAGCAAGCATCCACGGCCAGGAACACGCACACCTACCCAGTACTCGGGGGCTCGATGGTCGACAACGTCGTTGTCACTAGGGCTGGGCAGGGCTTTGCACTCCAGATGAGGCTTCGGCATATGTCGGGCTATCGATTCAGGGCACAGTCTTCTTGGCCAGTCCGTGACTGAGCTTCACCTGAGCTGAGCGCCCGGACGCCCACAGTGGTTGGGCATCCATCGGCCATCACCCATCGCTCGCAAGCATGTGCAACGCATTCTCGAGAACATTCTTACACTGCTCTCGGTACTGAGAAGCCAGTTGCTGGTTCCCATTCAGGTCTTCGGTGGGAACCTCCACCTCGTCTAGAGCATCAAAGTCTTGTGCGAGTTTGGACCCCAAGGCCTGCACGATCTTTTCTTTGACGTCATCATCAATGTTACCAGACAACACATCGTCTGGGGTGACAGCACGGCTGTCTACTTCGCCACCAAGCCCTCGCATGATGGCCTCGTGGACGCTCGTCACTAACGAGTCCTGGATGTGCGAGAACTGTCCCAAGACCGCACAGTCGCTGCTAATGGTTTTCTTGGACCTGGCGAGTACGGAGCTGGGGTCATCGATTGGCCGGAGCGAAACCAGATGTGTCCCTGAGAGGTCGTCGTCCCCCGTCGGCTTCGTCTTGATGTGAACATAGTCATTATGGAAGTCCTTGGTCTCCGGGAGGATGAAGCCGTAGCCCAGCAAGAGCTCTGCATTCGTCTTCATGCCATAGTTCTATCAAAGGTCAACATGACATGCTCTATGCCCGGAACGGTGTGGCAGAAACCCAAGTGAAACCTCTGGAGTGGCTCATAGTAGGCGGACGAGGGCGCCGCGGCCTCACGAATGTGAACATTTGAACACTTACGTTGAATACCTGATCGCCCGAGGAATACTCCTGGCCGGACAGAAATTGGCACACGCGGCTTTCTCTATCGGTGAACCAAGCAGTCTTGGCCAGCGGCGAGTGGTTGCCCACATCGTACAGAGGCAGGAGGACAGAAAAGTCATCGATGGCACACGACAGGCCGAGCGACTCGGCGTCCGGGATGATCAGAGACGGGCGAAAACTGCGGCTCGTGAAGATGGCGTATGCCCAGAGATACAACGGCCTTGTGTAGGTGAGGGCATACTGCTCTGGCAGGAGCCTCATGGCCTGCTTGAACTCTTTCTTCAGAGTCGACTTGATCTCCTGCACGGCAAAATAGGCGTTGGTGCCATGCAGGAAGTCGGCGTCATCGGTGGGCCATAGCGCAGGCAGCATCCCGCCGATGTGCTCGGGCTGGGGCAGGGTGCGTACGTACGGCCACCAGGCTGACTCTGCGCCGAGCAGGTACTCTTGCACGAGGACAAAGCGGCAGATGACATGAGGGGGCGTCTCGCGCAGGAAATCGGCGGGAAACCAGTCTCGGGTCCTCGGGGTTCCAGGAGGCTGAAAGCTCTGCAGGTGAGCGTTGGGAAACTCGGGATGACCGCTGATGGCATTGAGATAGGAGAGGCCGAGGGAGATGGGGAGGTCCACCACGGCCTCGCCCTTCTTCAACGTGCACCCGTCCTTGACACGAAAGGAGCCTTTTGTGACGGCGTCATGGTAGATCTCCACGGAGGGATGGAGGCTGCCCCCGGCGTCCTCAACCCACCGGACGAGAGCGCTGGATCGCTCGCTGGGCGTCGTCATGACCGGGTACGCACCGCAGCAGTGCACCGAGTCGACACCTGGCGGGTTTCGCAGGATGCACAGTGAGGAAGACGGGCTCAGACGTTGTGGCCGTAGTTGTTGTTTGATGTTTGATGTTTGATGTTTGATGCTTGATGTTTGACGTTGGACGTTGGACAGCTAACCAGGCCACTGTGGTAGAACCAACTAGTTAACTGGTGGCGCAGTTACGTACATGGAAAAGAAAAGAGAACGGGCCAAAAACGCGGGCCCCGTAATGAATCGATCGGGAAGCCCCACCAAGATCGCTACGCAGTACGGAGTAACTACTACGTAACTACGCACTCAGTACTCCGTACGCTGACCAACCCACCGTAACCAACGAACCAACCCACTGGAATATGGAACGGACGGCCCTTTTCAAAGACTCGGGAAAGTTACGGTTACTTCTACGTTCTCCACACCTCGCCCCGATGCACGCAAAAACAGTTGATAACGGTAGTTACTTCGTAGACTACTACACAGTACGGTAAGTCGGTAACGTTACGAACCCTCACCAGAACCAGCAGTCGTTGCCGGCCAGGATCGGGCTTGCAGTGGGACGGACATGCTTGCCTTGCCTCCGTCACATCATCCCAAGTTGCCTTTGGCCCCAGGATGATGCTGCCTTTCCAAATGACCCCGGATCCTCGCCAGCACCTGGTCGTTCTTTTCGAGATGAGGGCTATGGCCGGCGCGCTCGACGACGTACAACTCTGCGCTGGGTATCGCGGCGGCAATGAGCCTCGAGTGGTCTGTTTCTTGATGAGCACGGGTTGTCGCTGGCCGCAACGTTTGTGTGTTTGCCTAGTTACCTGGCGGGCAGATCCAGTCCATGCCCCCGACAATGACTAGTGTCTTTGCCGTGATCTGAGGCAGTTGGTCTCGGTAGTCAAAGTACTTCTCCTCGTCCGCGTACAGGGCGTCTGAAATTGGTCAACAACCTGGACGCTCCGCCCACGAACTTGGCGAGAACCGGGACTTACTGTGGGACTCGGCATTGTAGACGTTGTCCAGGCAGCTTCGCAAAGCAGCGTTTGGGTCAAAGGTCTCGCTGTAGAGAGGCATCATGGCTAGGTGGACAAGCCTGAACTCGAGATCGCTCTCAAAGCTGCCAAACACCTTTTCCCGGAGCATCTCGACCGAGAAGCTCGGCGCGCGGGCGACCCGCTGCTCGAGGATCCTGATGGCATCCTCTTCTTCTGCCGTTCCGTTCCCGTCAGCCAGGAGTCAACTTCACTACGGGATAACAGACGGGCACGAGTCGGGCCACGCACGATGATATGACGGCGCGGTGCCTCTCAAGACTAGGTGCGATACCCTGGTCGCGTATTTGATGGCATAATGCTGGGCGAGGAACCCGCCAAAGGAACCACCGCAGATGCCGACTTGCGTGTCCGGGCCCGCAAAGTGTCGACGCATGCCCTCGATGTCATCGACGAGCTGCTCAAACGTGTAGGGCCTGGTGAAGCTGCTCTGGCCGTGTCCACGGTAGTCGAACGACAGTACGCGATAGGTGTCGGCGAGGGGGCTGAATGCTTTAAAGTCGGTGCGGTGATCCCCTGGGGCACACGACGCGTGAGCCACGTACCGTGCATGATGCCATCATCCATCTGTCTCTTGGCAATGGCCAGCGTGTATGGAGTACGTAGTCGTTGACTCGTTGGGCCATGCCATCGTCAACAGAGAGAGCACTTACCGAAGCCTCTGCCGCCGTGGAGGGTAATGAGGAGCGGTGCGCCCGCCGGTCCGCCTATTCGGTAGGCCAGCTTCGCGCCATTGATCTCTACGAACTCCATGGTGCTTCGTCCGAGTATCCGCTTGCCTGGCTGCAGTCTCGACGCTTCCACTTCCAGGTTCGTTCGTATCCCGACAGCGCGACCTGCTAACGAGGGAGCATGCTTCCGCCGCGACGGACTCGATCTACTTCCGCAACCAGTTGGGGACTGTCGGGGCTGTCCGACGGCTCCAACCCCTAAGACGCCTCCAGACTCCACCCCCCTGCTCCGCTCCGTCGGGACAGGCGCCGCGAGGACAGCACCGGTGACCAAAGAGATTCCTGCCTGGGTGCGGATGAGACGTCTGCAACCAAACTTAATTCACAAGCGGTGGCTTACCGACGGATCCCGCGGACCGGTCTAGACAGGAAGCACTCAAAAAGGGTGTATATATAGATGGGCTTGGAGCCATTTGTATCAATCAGGGCCCCCCCCACTGTCCATGTCCATGGACTACGGTAGTTTCGAATCCGATTCTTCCACACCAGAGATATAGTTACGCTCCTATGAAATTCAACCACGGCCTAACCCTAACCCAAATTTGACAGGTTTTTTTATTTATTTATTTTACTGCCCAGTCACAAAAAGTCGAGCTCAAAGGGGCCCCAGCTGCCACAAACCATGGCGGCGTCTTCGGCGCCCACGACGTTGCCTGCGCTCATGGGACCGCGACCTGGCGCCGTCCGGCTCGACATGGACACCGGCGTCTCCAGCCCGGCCCCCGCGTCCCTTTGTTCCTGCATTTCTAGGAAGCGGTACACACTCGCTTTGCCGAGCACGTCTTGCATCAAGCTCATAAAGTCTATCAAAATCGGGCGCATCATACTCTGCACCGCGTCCTTGGCTATATGGTTATCGTTCCCGTAACGGGAAGGGTCTGCGAACTGTAGCGGGCCGAAGCCCGGGATTCCGCTGTCGATGACTCCGAGGAACTGACGCAGCAGCAGAGAGCCCCGATGGGCGGCATCCCAGCCCTCGGGGAAAGCGTCGAGGATGTTGTTCAGCACAACCACCTCGTCGCGCGCTAGGAACGGCACACACTCGACTACGGACGCCATGAGGCTGTGCATCAGAAGAAGGCCGACCGGGAACAGGCGACACAGCGTCACCCGGTTGAGGGGCAGCTGCCTCTGCTGGAACAAGGCCGACGTCGATTGGACGTGCTTCTGGGCGAACCGGAGCAGTTCGGCCTTGGGAATGACGGGGCCGAAGGAGTTGAACTGCGAAGGATAGTAGAGGAGCAACAACAGGTAATAGTAACGCGCACTGAGCCAGGTGATGGAGTTGTGGATGGGGACGTTGTCTGGCTCGAGGGGAGAGACGAGACAGCCGTTGCTGTACCAGTTCTCGACATCGGCCCTGATGTCCTGCACGATGGCGCGCCGGTCCGCGTGCGTGAGCGAGGCGATCTCGGCTTGTTTCCTGAAATGGATGAGCTTCAAGATGCGGTCCTCCAGCTGCCGGAGCTGAATCACGTGGCGGCTGGTCTGCAGGATGGTGGCAAAGTGCGATCGCTCCGAGGACGCAAACTCGTCGACGGTGAGGCCCGGGAGCGGAACGTCCGAGTTCTCGTCTGCGAGGGCCACCGGTAGGCCGAGCGAGGTGGCCATCATGCGATCGAGCACGTAGATACTCCAGTACAGGCGGTGGCGCAGCTCGATCTCGGTCGCCGAGAGTGAAACCTCGTCGGACGCGCGGCGCGACAGGCCCAGGAGCATGGCTTGCCGTGACACGATGCCTACTATAGACCAGGCCGACGCCCCGGACGGGTCGAAGAGGGAGTATAAAGCCAAGAGGACGAGGATCTGCACCGACTCTATGCTCTCTCGGCAGAGGCATTCTTGTATGATGTCCGAGTAGGCCACATCGAACCGGGTCTGACTGTCGATCTGGCCGGCTCGCTGCAGAGTTGTGCAGCCGATGGCCATGATCAGGTAGAGGAGAGTCGAGCTGGCGTCTCGCCCGCGGTGAGCAAACTCGCCGAGGGACTCGAGATCGCGGAGGACTTTATTCCTGTCCACAAATGGGTACGCCCGGTTCACATTGCGAAAGTAAGCGTCGACGAAGCGTCGTGCGACGGCGTCGGGCGGCATGCGCTGGATACCCACGCGGCCACCAGAGGCAATTGAACCCGGGCCCTCGTTGTACGTGTCGGCGGTACTGTGTCCGACGGAGTGATGGTCTGGCGATGGCACGGACTGGCGGTCCATGTTCACATTAAGGTTTTGCTGGTCAGGCATAGCATGATCCTCTGCCACCAGCGTGTGATGTGGGCGACCTGATGCCACGGACCCTGGACTCCGACCGTTCTGCGAGACGGCCACCTGGAAGGAGACGGCTCGTAGGACGTCGGCCAGATCCGCCCCGGTCTCGATTGACTCTATGCCCGGCGAGCCGGGCGGCAGGGCTTCGTTGATGTGCCTCGTCAGCCATTCGAGCCTCGCCCTCAAGTGGTGAGTTTGTGCGCTGTTTGACAGGGCCGGCGTAGAGAAGGAGCATCGCTGGCCGGCGCTCGCGCATAGCGAACACACCGGAAAAGTACGAGAACACTTCTTCTTGAACGAGCGGCAGCGGTCGCAGGCGGGTACGGATTTGGAAGTGGACGCAGTTGAGGCTTTCTCCGCTCCACCGGCTGGGCCGCTGCCAGCGGTCCTTGGCCGCTCTGATGCAGATTGGGCGGGATGCATTGGGGGAGTCTCTTCGGTAATAAGTTGCGACGACGGGTCTGTCTGACCAACACGGAATCGGTGAAGAGGCGTCTTCAGATCTACTGACTTGCGGACATGATCCACGTGCAACCCGGGCCCACGCGGAATCTTTACATAAAAGCTCGCCCACACTACCCCCCCAATAGAATGTCACGACCCTCGGACTGTGGAAGTCAGAAGGGGGCATTGTGACTACAGGCCTCGTCACGCCGTGAACAGCGCAGCACCCGAAGACATGGTAACCTAGGGGGTATCCCTGATCGGGCAAGTCCCGACGAGTCTACGGCCCTTGAAATGCCCTCGATGGGTTTGACGATGGGGTAGTGCATACCGTAAGGCAGAGAGCGCGTAGATGGACAGAGTACGCGAGTCATTGTAGGCTTCCAAACAGGGCCTCGCAGGCAACGTACAGTCCACTCAAAGCG
This sequence comes from Arthrinium puccinioides, assembly GCA_022414665.1. Lineage (NCBI taxonomy): Eukaryota > Fungi > Ascomycota > Sordariomycetes > Amphisphaeriales > Apiosporaceae > Arthrinium > Arthrinium puccinioides. The sequence goes on from JAIUNF010000005.1 coordinate 3,563,427, forward strand.
GCAGGAATCGCCCGATAGAACGTCGGCACGAACCCCTGAAGAGCCGATGGGCTAAACACGGGAAACAGAGGCACAGTGGGCACTTGCAATACTACATACACTACTAACTACCACGTACGGAGACTCCAGCGGTCATCTATCTCCACGCGATCAACAAAAGTGAAGGAAGCTCTTTCTCTGGCCAGCCAGACCTGAGAACAGAACCCTTTTTACCAACGTACGTCCACGGTCCAGGTCGTTACCTATGATCAGCATCGCCCAACGTCGAGCACGCCCAAGTCTCTCTCTCTCACACCGCACCCGATACGTTGGGAATGAGTCGCGTTACTTGCTCAAGAAAACCCCCCACAAAACCAACGGTCGCTAGTCGTCCTCCCAGGCATTCGGTTTCTCGTGATACGCCGCGTCTCGCTCTGTTCAAACAAGGACCTGCATCGTCTTACGGATACTTTGGGCATATGACTAGCCAACGTTACGGCACACATGTTCAACCTTTACTCGACATTCCAAGACACTGCCCATGCATAGATAACCTAGGCCCCCCCGTGTCTCAGGAGTTAACTACTGTGTATCCGTACTCCGTACAAGTTTACGGATACCTTGCAGGACTTTGATCGCCCCGCCTAACTACGGGAATCGCTGAGGCGCTTCGGTACGCAGCATCCGGCCACATTGAGACGATGACACGGAGACGAACGTACTAAAGTTAGTTGACGGTTTGCGCAGTGAGCTGGGATGCGATCATCGCATTCGGTTCGGTTGCATCGTGCTCGCCCGCCCGTGCAACCGCTGCCTTTACTTCACCTCCCCCAGTGCTCGCTCCCCCCCCGTCTCTTCCAACTTGGCAGTATCCGTAGAATCCGCCCAAGTTAGACTACCCCAGCCGGCGCGTTTCGTTGGACAAAGCAGCTGAGAGTACCAAACAGGTAACATGGCGGCCCGACGAGTAGTTCTCATCACGGGCGCGAATACGGGCATCGGCTACGAGGCTGTGAAGGCATTTCTTGAATCAGACAAGCTGTATACCGTCATCTTGGCCTGCCGCTCTCTCGAGAATGCAAGCAATGCCATCGACCGTCTGAACACGGCTGTGCCCGGCACCTCGAGCGTGATGGAGGCGGTGCAACTTGACGTTACCAGCGACGACTCAATTGGAGCGGCTTTCGAGCAGGTCGCAACGAGGCACAGTCACATCGACGCTCTTGTTAACAACGCAGGTAGGCCAGTCAACGTCAAACATGCCGAGTTGAGAGGGCTGGCTCTAGCTTACACCACACAGGTGGTTCATACGACTGGGAGCACAAGCAGGGCATCCTGACGCTGAGAGAGGCCTGGAATAAGGCGTACGACGTCAACGTGTCCGGAACGCATGTGGTGACGCACGTCTTCATGCCGCTCCTCCTCAAGTCGCCCGATGCCCGCCTGCTCTTCCTCACGAGCGGGCTGTCGAGCCTGCAGAAGACAAGCGAGAAGTTCTACCCCGACCCCAAGCCGCCGCAGGCAGGATGGCCAAAGGAGCTGCCGTTCGACACCATGGCCTACCGCTCGAGCAAGACGGCGCTCAACATGATGATGGTCAACTGGGCCTGGCGGCTCACAAACGACGGCGTCAAGACGTGGTGCGTATCCCCCGGCTTCCTGGCTACGGATCTAGGCAACGATGCCGAGTTGCTCAAGCAAAGAGGCGCGGGCCATCCGAGCATCGGCGGCGTCTTCATCAGAGACGTGGTCGAGGGGGGAGAGACGCAGACGTCGGCAAGGTGGTGTACCATGACGGCATAATACAACCTTTTTGACCCTTGCCTTTGTCATGTAGGTGGGTGTCGGTTGTGGGGGTATTGCCAAGTACATACATAGGAGTCAGGACACGAGTGCAGTGCAATGCACCACCAAGTTCTCACACGGTAGTACGGTATATACACGCCGTAATACCAGCCGCAGCTTTTGTTTTCCGGCGTACCGTCCGTCGGCTTTCTGGGGCAGCTCTGTTGATCTCGTTTATCAGCTCACTCGTTTGATTACGTGCCCTGCGCTGGAAGTGTTCTCGGGCTAGGTAGGCATGGGAAGGCAGTCATTCGTTGCTAGTCATTCGCCGCCCGATAGACTTTACCTACGATTCGACTACGGCACACGATGCTCCGAGTTCGCCTTGGTGAGCGGACCTCCATCGATCGACACGACTTCGTACTGAAGAGTCAAAGTAGCGGTGCTCGCTCCGACCTCTCGGCGACAGGGCAATCAATCACCAGACGCATCCGTACAACGAACTCCCCCTTTTCCCGTCGCATATGGGCTCCTCACTACTTAGTAGGTCGGACCCTGAATCGTTCCATCTGCGGGGCGCATACCTACATAACTACTTGGCTCCCCGTACTCCAGTAAACCCCCCCTCCCCCGGGGGGATCGTGATCGACAAGCGACTAACTATTTCCCTCGTAGTGTGGGATTGACGTGCTTGGAGAGCGAGCGCATGACCACGAGGTACAAGATAACGGAATTGCCTGAAACGCCCAATACCTACGCCGGCGGTTGGTGGGCGACAGAGCTGGCGGGTCATTATCAGCGCAGCTTGGTCGTATGAAACTTGCCCGGGCGGTGCGGAGAGAAACGATTGGTGGATGGGACATCGATCTCGCTGCGGTCATTCGCGTTAGGGGGAAGGGGGGTTTATCTTTGTGGCATTCGGGGCGGGACGCATGCATCGAGAAGACGAGGCCGTCTTGAGAGGGACCCCTTTCGACATGTGTGACATATGTAGAATGTGACTGACAATAACGGCTCGAGTTACCTTTGGACTCGTCCACTATGAACCATGTTAATTATACTCTTGACGTTCTGGCGAAACCACAAGGTGCCATTGGCGCACTGCGCATAAAAAAAGTTCTCTTCATTGTCCGACTCGCTCCCCTCCAAGATCAGGTCAATCGTGAACAGGAGAAGAAAGAAAAAAACTCGCCGTCAGGTCGGCGCGAGTTTCCAAACCCATCAGCAAAAGGCGACGGCGTCAAGTCGTTCCATCTCAAACCGGTCGATGAGAATAGCTTGCCTCTTGATCACCTTCCCGACAGCTTCTCGCCATCCGACTCGGACGACGAGAGGATATCCATCACACCAACGATTGACGGCGAACGTCCGTCCGGGTCGAAAAGTCCTCGCGGCCATCCCAACCGCCCCCGAGCGACCGAGTCTTTCCTCTACGCACCCACGCGACAGACCAGTATAGAGCCCAGGAGTGGCCGTGAACGGATACCGCGAGGCAGTCTGGCCGTGTAGGAAAAAGCCCCCCCAAAAAAAAAGTATCTACATCACCAGGTTTGTTCATCATCCTTATCCAACTCTCATCATGTACCATACCATACGAAACAAACGTCTTGTTCCTTGTCTCTCGTTCCTTGTTCTCGGGCAACCATGCTTAGCCCACGCGGAGAATGGCACAGAGAGTAGCATCAGGACAGCGATCGACTTCCACTCCCTCCGGCACGTTGTAACACGGCCATCTATCTACCTACCGATCCCCCGGTCGCCGATCTTTCACCATCTCTACCTTGACCTTCCGCAAGCGCCGACCGGCACGCACAATCCGGTGTCGAGACGGGGGGGGGGGACTCTTTCCCTTCCCCAATGTGCCGACTTTTGCTACTTGATACGGCGGACCGTCACTCGCTCGATATCCCCCCCGGAGCAGCGGCTTCCGATCGGGAGGATGGGACGCGCGGTTGTACTCCGTACTGCCTGGCACCCAGGGGCACTCGGACGTTGCTCGATCGCTCTTTCGAACCTCGGACCGGCCGCAGAGGCATCCGTAGGATGGTATCCATTTGGAATTCAAAGTTAGTTCGCCCGTGTCCCAAGGTTGTCCAGCGGTACCGGCAGGGGGGGTTGGGGTTGGTCAGGACCGGTGAGGTTGATCGACGTTATGCAGGTGATTTGCTTCATGTCTATCCCTTGAAGCACATCATGTTCTGTGTCGTCGTCGTCGTCGTCGTCGTCGTCATCATCATGAAATAACCACGGGTGGCCGACGTTTGTCCAAAATCTGAATGTTTCAGCTGGTGCGGTGTTTTGGTGGTAGTCACTCGACAACGTAATTACAGCCCCTTCGCGCGACGATGCCGTGTTCACTTCCCGCCCAAGTCGGGCGGGCTTATTACTGTACTCGGCAGCCTGGCAATACTACGTAGAGCCCTGCTCCTATTGATTCCCCGATCTGGCAAGACGAGACGAGACGATGGCCCACCGTCGATGCATGGCGCATCCCAGCAGCACGAGATTCGGATCTCGGTAGTTCGTCCTGAACCTCCGGGGGAGTCGGGGACGCAAGCCCAACAAGAGAGAACAGTCCCCAATCTTTTCTTCGTCGTTCCGTCCGAGATGGCAACGTACGGACGACGGGTAGGCGAAACGCGGGAGACCAACGTAACTTGGCTGACAGGCGGCAGGCGGCAGGCAGACGGGGCCGAGTATCACATTACACTTTTCTCCTCATCTCGATTAGCTGGCTGCACCGGTACTTTACCCATGATTGGGCAACTGGGCAAGACGGTATGCCCCCGGAGATCTCGAATACCCCGATAGCGCGATTCGCCGGGGTGACGGTCGCCTCGACGTCGCTTGACGGTCGAACCCCAGAGCCGACGGGCGCTGTACGAGTCATGTCGCGAGATGACTCTTCCGGGTCCTGGCAGGGGTCAGCATGAGCCAAACCTTCGTGGTCACACGTCCTTGGGAGTACTACCTAGTTACGAAGCTTCCCTCTGGGACGCACTCGTCCATTGGGGGTGTTGACTCGTTGTCCGTTTAAGGTTTATCATGCATGGCCGGGTGGTGTTATAGAAGAGAGTGACAGTACTGACTGATACAGTACTGCTACTCAATGGCACACTGACCATCACCGGGTGGTATCGGCCAAGGCTGTGTGTGATTTGGGGCCAAAGACTCGTATCGGCGAGTCTAGAACGTTGGGCCATTTCCAACCGACATCAACTCCTACTTTGTAACTCTGGTAGTTACGGAGTATCCGCACAGATAGTCAAGCCAAGGGTGCCGTCATGGAGGGAGGGGAGCATGGAGGGAACGGCTGTTACTCGTCAGGCTGGCTGCTTACACCCCCACGCTGAAGGATTCTACCGTTCTCGAACGTGCAATGGCTAAACCAAACCCCAAAGCAGAGCAGAGAGACACCCGGATCAGATCATGGTGCAAGTTCTCGAGCCGGGAGCGATCTTGCTGGCCAGCAAACGACTACTCGGTGCTCGTTACGCATACACCTTGTAGAGAGAAGAACGCGGCGAAATGTACTGGTCCACCGCCAAATTGGACGCAGTTCACTCGACCGATTCACCGGGTTCTTCTCACCACTTCTGTGAGGGCCATGCTGCAGCCCTATCTGCGAATCGCCTCTCGGATCGATCTCGTGGAGACAACGACCGCAAGTTGCGCCCCCCCGGGTCGTGGAACGAAGTAAGGGGGGGCGATGCCCCCCCCCGGGCCCCTGGCATAGGACATGAGACATGAAAGGCTCTGCTAAATCTCCAGATTCCACAAAAGGATATGGGTAGTGTCACCTGGATGGGACACCGACACCCGTATTTAGCTCTCGTTGATGCCCAACCGTACCCTACGCAGAGTTAGCTCTCTCGAAACGACAAACAGGAATGGCGCCTGACGATTGCAGAGCACGACCTGCTCGTCCCTTACCCGGGTGGGCTTACAAGGTCATCTACCGTAGCACTGTTTCGTGTAGTTGGCCACAACGGGGTTTTTTTTCTTCGTGTTGAGCCAATAGCATGTCCAAACCGAGCCATGAGCTTGTCTGGCACCGATGTAGATCATCCTACCTCTACTCGCGTATGCATGGGATGATTAGATTCGACCCGAGCCAGTCTTGAGAATGAAGTGGCCGAGTCAGGTAGCGCATCGTGTACTTCGTAGCGTCGCCTTGAGAGCGACGTTGGTGCCGTGCATAGCATGGAGTACAGAGCACTCGTTGTATAACCACATGTAGTATACTCCGTACGGAATACTGCACAGAGTGCTCCGCAAGTAGCATCTTGTACGTATGGTGTATTGGCAATGCACGTCGTACCAAGGTCGTTCTACCAACGAGGCTACACGTACCGAGTAGTTCGTTCCCAACTCATGTCTGGTACGGTATCCGTACGTCAGCCCACAATCATCAATGGCCGTTGTCCGGGTGACCGCGTTCGATATTGCGGCGGGTACGGATACGGATACTCAGACCAGAGAGCGAGCGGCAACACCGTTCGGTCGCCTTGGCACCAGACGCCGTTTCCAGTCATGTAACTACCATGTAATCCGTACCGTGGTAACGACTGTGGACTGTGTAGTCATCATGTCTGCGGCGTAGCAACGCAGCTGCGCCCATGTTTCCGCGGTACTCCGCTTCCGCCCTGCCCTGGCTGCAGCGGGTCCAGCCGCCGCTCCTCGATGCGGCGGCTAATCGCACTCCATCCCCATCGCTGCGACGAGCGACTTTTTGTTGGTGTTGGATACGAAAAGTCCCCGTCTCTTGCCAGGACCCCAACGACAGCAGTGGCCCGGAGCCACGGAACCGTAGATGAGACAAGAGGGTGACGCAGGCAATGATTGGCCTCTAGACGCGGTGTACGGACAACTACCAGACACAAGAACCTCCTGGCTGGCCAGGGTATGCAGCATGCTCACGATCTGCGCTCATGCACCTTCAAGTCTAGAAGTAACGATCCGTGCTGCATCACACATATCCACCATCTCTTCTCCCATGCTGTGAGTTGCTGTCGCGGACAACAAGGCAAGGGGCTAGAGATCACATGATAAAACATCATGCGGGTGACCCGTCCACCCCCCCTGTGGTGGATTAGTTACTTTGCGTACTCCGTCGTACTTCATACGTAGTACAATGCTTCCACTCTCGAGATGCTCTGCCGCGTACTTTGTAAGTCGTCGGGGCGATGGTGAAGGATGTCGAGAGTTTACTCCACCAGGTCCTCGACCCTAATGTCGTATCCCCTGTGACTACTTGGTAGTACGAAGTAGTAGTAGTAAGTTGGCCACATTTGCGTTGCAGCGGTGCACCTCATGGAGACATCCTCGTGGTTCATGAATCAAGGGCCAGTGATAGGCCTTTGTATGGGCCGCCCAGGATGGAGGCACCGCAATTAGCCTTCGCTGTGTCCGGGGATCCAGCAGAGACACCACTGAAGAAACCCCTGTCGATGAAAACAACGGCGCGTCTGTGTCTGCCTACAGAGAGTGCTCGGCCAACGTACATAACTAGTTAGTACATAGTGCCATGGCATGGTAGCACCGAGTGCAGAGTGTGTACTGTCGTATTAAGCTCTGTTGGTGTTGTTGCAGTTGTGAATAGTGCCGGAAGTAACTCCATATGCAACGCCTCTTACACGGTGGTACTGAGTGCGGCCAACATAAGTTGGTTGCCACCAACAACAAATCTTCCGCTCCGCGGAAGCCGGCGTCTCTTCCTCATGACATGGGCTGCTGTGAGTCGCAGTACGTAGTAACTACTATTTAGTACGTACTGCGTACTGCTTTGTACGTACAGTGGCGACCAGGCGAGCGGCCCCCGTGCCCACGAAGTACTCCGTACTCGTTTGAGGTAGCGTCCGCCAAACTACCACAGTACAATGAAAATCCCGATTGCGACTTGCCAGCTAGGGGCCGGCCAATCGTCTAACTACCGTAGTACGATGGCTACACAGTACTACGTAGTACGTACTGCGGACTGTCGATGTGGACCACCACCACAGGGGTTGATTTAAAGTTTGTGTCATACACAGGGGTATTACAAGCCACCAGCGAATGGGAAGCTCTGAGGTCGTCCCAATGGCTTGGAGTCACCGTACCATGTCTACGGACTGGGTCGGCCACTATTGGTTAGACGCCTCGCTTGGCTGGGTGCTAGACCACTTGGACGGATCTGCTGCATAGTACGGAGTAACTACCAAGTAGCAGTCAGTCTTGCACTTTGATGAGTCTTGTCCCTCCGTAGATACGGATATTGCGACGAAGATGGACCATCGTCGGTCCGACAGTCGTCATCTCTAGCTTGACTTGACAGTTGGGTTGACAATGCGCCGCGTCGGACATGCCTTGCCTCGTACGGAGTATATCCACCAACCAAAGAGGCGGTGGAGATTGCATGTCAACCGGTGGTGCGGATACTCCGTACTCCGTAGCATCTCGGGTCTCCCGCCTTCTTCTCTCTCTCTCTCTCTCTCTCTGGCTGGGATCGCTCGACACTGACGTTTGTGTTGGCCGAGTGATGTTCCTTCGTTTCAGTGCCCGCGGCTAGTGCGCAACGTGTGTTGCTGCTCCCAGTATCCGTACACTTCTGACACGACCTGGTCGTCCTTCGCGCTCTAGCCCGAGGAGCCATCATGGATGGTACTGGAGACTGTGCCTCTGTGGTTTGATTGCTGTCCGATTCGGGCTTCAGCATTTGAGATCATCACCGTGAACGGGGGGCAAGCGACGTCAGGGGTGCGAAGGAGATCGACACAAGGCCCTCCTCCATCCATTTGGGCCATACCGTATACAGGAGTGCGGTAAGTTCACTAGGAAGTGCTTGCTTGTACGTGCATGCATGCAGCATCGTGCGCACTGCCAACGGCGTTGCCCATTGACGACCAAAGCACCAGAAGTGAGTAGTTATGCACAAGCGATGCTTTCCCTCCAATCGCACGCGCGTGGGATAGAGAGCCTTTTTGCCACGTTGGAGTTGACTTCCTCGGTCGGAGCCGTGCGCCAGCCTCGGTACGCTCTGCCCTGCCTGTGCGGTAGCGACTTGCGTGTTCTGGGAAACCTGGTGATTAAGTTGTAGGTTAAGAGGTTAGGTATTTGTGTATTCGTATCCGTACTGACGATTGGGCCATCCATCGCAGAGCTGCCAAGCGCCGCCTGCGTTAGTAACCGCATGGATGTTCCACGTGGTACTATTCTGATCAGCAGTCTACTTTGTGCACTTGCCCAGGGATCCCTGCCCTGTGGTGTTTCCAAATGCCGTGCCTGGCCGCGAGTACCGGGCCTCATGTGTACGAAGTACTGTGGTAGTTGTGCTTCGGAACGCGGCCAACGTCGAAGAGGGAGTGCATTCGTGTCTAGTCGTGCGTATGTGAGTATTTGTGTATGTGTGTGAGTGGTTGTCATGTTGGAGGCCCAAGCAGCCCAACTCCCAAGGCGTGTGCATGCTGACGGCGCTGTGTGTGCTGGTTCGAGGTTCGAGGCTGGATTGATGTTTCGGCGTCTCCCTCACCGGCTACCGGTCGCAACAGTCCAACGCACTAACTATCAGTACCGTACGGTACGCATAGTTATGTCACTAGTTGGTGCTTTATCAATGCATGGATGGATGAGAGCTGCGACCAAAACCCTGGCATGGGATTTAGCTTGCAGTCCCAGCGCGTGCGTACGGACCCAGACAGAAAAAACCCAGACGACTCACTCCCTCGGCACTCGCACCGACGGTGCCTGACCGGTGCGGGGCACCATTGATTGCGTTGTTTCGACTCCATCGGGGGGTCAGGGGAGGGGGGGGGAGGGTTTATCCTGTCACCTCATTGATAGGTGCTCATCGATGAAGAGGTACGTGTGTGGCTCTGAGCGCAGCGGGACGAAGATGGGTGATGGCTTGCTTGGTCGCAGAAGGCGAGCGCAGTCGGGGAAAGGGCGCTGAGGTACGGAGTAAGTTGTACGCTGTAGGAAGCAAGTAGGCTGGTTGGCAACTCCTGTGTAAAGCAAGTAACGTAACTAGCTAGTTTTGTACAGCGGCAATCGTCGTCTGCTACAAGGATAAGTGGATAGTTGAGTGGCAGCCAGAGGTCCAGGTCGGTACGTACAGCAAGAACTCTCCGTTGCACCCCGAGGTTGCGGCGTTCTTCCATGGAAGGGTTCTGGAACGGCGCAGTGGGAGGGAGTAGTCGGCTGGGTCGACTGGGTTAGTCGACTAACTGGGACCAACACTCCACATCGGGGCTACCCGCAGCGGACATTTGTTTGGCACGAGTAACTTACCGTAGCAGACGAGCTGGTAAATGAGGTCGCCGAGCGGGCGTTTGCTGATCATGGCAAGCAAGGCAGGCAAGGCAAGGCGCGCTGTCCACAGCGGTCCATCCATCCCTCTCACACTGTCCATCCATCACACCTGCGCGTGTTTGATCTCTACCGAGTACACAGTACTGCAAGTCTGTAACCAACAAAAGTTGGATGCGATGCCGTCACTACGGACACAAGCACGGAGTACTGTCTGTGTACTTTGTTCGTGCCATGCAACAACTGACTACGTAGTAACTACGGATTACCGTGTAGTAAGGACAGCACCGAGCCGACGGTTGGCATCTTCCATGTGCACGCAGGCGAGCCAATCTCCGCCGTCCCTCCCCTCCCCTCGACGAGATTGCCACGTCGTTCTCGCATCACGTCCGCGGGGCCCAAGGCGAAAAGTCACCGAAGTCGGGTGTTTTTAGAGTTTCGTCGTCTCGACGGCGAAGCGTCGGAAGGCCCCGATAGCGAGCGCGAAGCGGTGGTCGTGACCGTGGCCGTGTTCGTGACCGTGGCTACTGCTTCACAAGTGCCTCCCTCACTGCGACGTGATACATGCCAACTCGCCCAGTCGCGAAACTCGTGCTCCCCCACCCCCACTACGAAGTAACTAACGTTAACTACCTACCTCATCAGCACTTACAAAGTATTAGTTAACTAACTAGGTTTTCGCAATGGTGCAGCTTTGCTGCCGGGATCAGGGGTGTTCCATGTACTGTGTATAGCATCAAGCACCCAGCCCAGCCCAGCCCGCCGATGTCCTCCAGGGGTCTCCAACAGCCAAGTACGTACTACTGTGTACTAACTACGTACTCCGTAGTTACACGGTACCCTCTCCATCGTACCCTATCCACTATCCACCCTCATGTGCCATGCCATGGGGAGGGGGCCCGCCTGTCAAGCAGGCTTGCATTGGTCGCTCCCAGCAGCTGCTGTGCGGCCGACTAGCGATAATGATGAACTATGGATATGATGTATCTTTCCTGCATGAAGCCAGGCACAGACGGGTATTCCGGGGTGTCCCAGGTAGCAGCTTCGTTGGGTCCTGCAAGGCGGGAGGCAGTTTAAATACACCTGCCATCCCTTCTCGTCACTCGCAGTCTGGACTTTTGGAGGCACAAGCGGGATTGTTGAAAATACTCTCGAAATTCGACATCACAGGCTCGGGTCGTCTAGGAGGATCTTCAGCGCAGCTATCCGTCCATACGAATCCCTCTCTTCTGTTCCACAAGGGTGGATATCGTGCATTCGTTACGTCGGTCGACACTCTCCTTATACGTCGTACTGCACCACCCACCACAGCCACACAGCCTATACCTGTATCCGTACCTATTTCTATCACCAAGCCTATACATATACCTATACCACCAACGAGGAGGCTCTGCACAAGAATGTGCGACTACACACAAGTATGGGCACCTTGAGCAACTACAACACCAACCACCACTCGGATACGAAACCTCGGGAACGCTGACATGTCACTCTTTTGGCTTCATCTAGGTAGAATACTCCTGTGGCCATTTTCGTTTCCGTGTTCAGAGATGGTGTTCTCACTATGAGAGGACGCACCGTGTGTGCGCACCCAACATCACTACCGGTGAACTCAGGTTGGTCACCACCGCACATTTACCCCCCCCCAGCTACTCAGCGTGAGGCTAACAGCTGTCTGACAGAAACAATGAGAAGTGCAGTAAGTCCGCCTGGCTCCTGCTCCCACCAAGATGTGGATCCTGGTTCCTCCTTGCCGGTGACATGCTTGGGTGTACATGAGCCGTTGAGCTGACGAGGCACCAGCGGATTGCCGTCCCCGGTCACCACCACCGTGGGAGTGGATGATACGACGAAACAACAGGACTGGCCAGTATGCCTGATCCGAGGGCATCTCATAGCCCACCTGCGGTAGTCGACACCTACCGGTCTTGCGTGTTCAACAACAACAGCAAGATGGCTACTCGGCCCGGGCTCGATGGACTGAATGGCCAGAGGACGGGATCCCGGCTATCCTATCCTCCAACTCTCTCTACTGTTTCTCAAGGAGTCAAAAAGAGGTAGCCCGGCAAGGCTTCGCAGCAATGCGTACTAAACATTGGCGTTATATACATCACGGACGGCGGCGTTTTGCTTTCATTGCTCGCCAACTCGTCGCACCACTGCATGGTACCGAGACAGCTGTGCACAAGGACGGACCTGGGAATCACTGAGAGCGAGCACATCATCATTTGTATTTGGGTCTAACTAGGCGTTTGGATGAAAAGGCTGTCATAGAATAAGACTGGCTGACAATAGATACCCTCGGAATACAGAAAACAAACTGGAGTCTTTTTTCCACCTCTCCCCCTCAAACGTTGCTCTGTTTCGTTCCTTGACAGTCCCCTGCCCACAAGATACATCATATAGCATGTCGGCTCACTCGTCAGAATAAGCAAGTGGCTTTTCCCAGGGCGGAGCCGAGAGTCAACCATCAAACTGAACGGGCGGTTCCATTGCATCGACAAGATCACCGTCCATCATCATATCCTCCGTGCCTCGATCCTCGATCCTCGATCCTCGACCCTCGACCCTCGACCCTCGACCCTCGACCCTCGATCCCCAAACCTGCTCGAGGGTTCCCAAGCCCTGATTAGAAAAGGACTCGTCATATGCACGCGCCCATGATTGGCTCGGCTTGCATGCCTGACTTGCACCTTTCTCGCAAGCCCATCTCGCCCTTCTCGGAAAGCCAGCGACGCCTCTTTGTGTGTGGTGTGTCCACCTTGCCGCAGGCCGCCTGTCCGGGGGGTGGGTGGGTGGGTGGTAACCTGTAAGCGTGTGGATTCTGCAACCATGGCGAGCGGCCCGCCATTCGCCCACGCATTGCATGGGGTTTGTCTGTCGCGGGCAGCATCACATACCACAGTACCAGCGAAGTAAGCATGTGCGCGCGCCATACGGAGTAGTGACATGGCTTCCCACGCATCTCTCCAGCCACGCCCAGGCTCTAGGTAGTCGAATCAGCAACACGTTGGACAAGCCGGCCTACCAGACGCTGCCGCCAAGCAAGCAAGCAAGCACCCTGGGCACCTCGGCCCATCCGCCAACACCCATCCCAAGTACCCGGGTTGGCTCATAAGATGCTAACCACCTAACGTAGTTACCTAACTAGCATACGTCTACGTTGGCAACGTCGACGGGCTGCCCGCTCGCGGTGTCAGGTGTGGTCGATCGTGACGCGTAACACGTGGGCGGACGAAAGCCACTAGAGGACTTGGAAGAGCTGCTCAAGCCTCAGGGACCGGTGACTGGAAACAGATTAGCCGGCATCTGCCATCTGATATCCATGGCGTTTGTCGTACAGAGCGAGTACGGACGGCATGCACTGGTTACTTTCCTTGCTCGCGGAGCCATCCTTTGGCCTCTGACCGAGACGCCAAGTCTGGCCAAAAGCCTTGTCGATGCCAATCAGCATTTCGTCCCAACGCATTTGGGCCATGCCGATGCCGGTTTCTCTCTTCACCGGCTGCCACTGGCATCCTTCCTTGCCCTCCGCCGTGTGGTCAACCACGGTTGTCGTCAAGCAGTCAGGCAGTCCTGCTTGACCGCCCCCTCCCTTTTTTCAACAGCCCAGTCAGTTGGCTGTATCCGTACCGTGGGGGAGGAGCCGTTGCCTGTTACGAGACATATGATACGCCACATGGATCTCTGTGGCTGTCAGTTGAGACAAGCTGCGGGAACGAACATGTCATCACACCTAGTACTAGTTAGTACACTGTACCGTACGGTAGCCTAGGCGCCGCCGCGCCGCCTTCCGTCCTTCTGGTAGTCGAGATCTAGACTGCCATCCCCACACGCCAATGGCACTGGCTGAGTAAGATATGTAGTGTTCTTTTCCTTTCTTTCTTAGATCCCGCGGTCGTGTTTTGGCGGTGGCGTCGTGCAACAAGCCTTAGCAGTCAATCAAAAACCCGAGGCGTTCAGAATACCCTCCCCCTCCCCCCCTTCCCAATCGCTTGTGTCTTATGTGACGCGATTTGCAACGTAGCGCCAGCATCGAGCTTGACAACCTTCTATCCCGCCTCTACAATCCCGCCTCTACAATCCCGCCTCTATAACCCCCCCCCACCTCCACAGTCTGTATGGTTCGATGCAGTGATCTGCCTGCCCGAGATGACCGCGGGAGAGGCGTAACCTACCTTCATGATGCACATCACATTGTCTCCACAGGCTTGTAACGTAACTAGCCGTGTGGCCCCAGAATCCATCCATCCAACTAGTTGGTTGTGGTGCGTTTTCAACCTCGGACGCTTTGCGAGTCGACGTCGGAATGGACGACTGCCCACAAAGCTCGGCATGGGTCCTGAGTTGCGTCCTGACGTCCCCCCCCTTGACCTGTCTCTCACAACGGTTCTAGGGTAGTCATACTCTCTCGCACGTTGTCTTCCTAGGGTGTCCAGGGTCATCGTGGCAGGCCACCATATCTTATTCCAAATCGACGCGTTCAGACCCGGCCTCTGCGAATATTTACCATGGAATCAAGGTTCGGTCCGAGCCATATGTACCGCACCGTACCTACTTTTGCGATGTTTGGTTGAAGCTAGCCGAGTTTTCTAAGATTTTTCTTTTTTTTCTTTTTTTCTTCTTTTCTTCCATGGCACCTACCGTATATACAAAAAGGTTAACTTGGTAACTTACACTATACATCCACATTTACGACATACCCATGGCAGCTGTGAAGCAAGACGACAACAGACAGACACACAGACAGACAACTAGCAAGCTTGTCTGATCTGCGTAGCATCGGCCCCCCGAAACACACAAACAAAAAAAAACCGTGAACAAAAAGCATAGGCGGGCTGGCCGGCTGGCCATCTGACAGTTTTCTCAACCTTGCTAGTCCGGCAGTTAGTTAGCTATCTGGAACCCCCCATGCGAGAAGCAAGTGCGGCTGCGACATTGATCGCGACGGGGACCATCCCGGAGGCCATCCTGGAGACCGCGCCTTTGCGGTATGACTCGCATGTGACGTTGCAATACGCATAGACACGAAAGAACCCCTAGATGTCGGGAGTCGGTGTCAACCGCAACGAGATTTTTTTTAAGGGGGGTTAGTTTTTTTTGTTCTTTTGCTTGCTTGTTTGTTTGTTACGAGAGCTCATGCTTCTTGAGGTTGAGGCATATGAGAAGCAACATGCACGAACGCACGCGCACACACACACACACACTCTCTCACACACACAAATGGATGTTCTTGATAAAATAGTTACCACGGTTGCGCTGGCCATTCTCTGCCCCCCTGAGACCGTGTATGACGTTCCGCTTCATGTTGTTCATCCTATCCACTTGCGAGTGGATGGATGAATACTTTGGTTTACCAGGGACGAGAAATTGCTACGTACTTGACCCGAAAGTATATAAAAATAAGTTGCCCGTACCACTCACTACCCAAGTCGGTTCAGGGTCGACATCCCTCCCAAAAAGGGGATCCTCCCTTTCCCTTTCCCTTTGCCTTTGCCTTTGCCTTCCCTTGCCGCCCCAAACCCCAACCCCCAACCCGAACCCCGGGAACTGCAGTTGGATAACTTATCTATACTCCTCCCGTCCGTCTTAAAATAGCCTAACCCAGACACCCGGTTTACCTCGAGGTGAGTGCGGTTACGCTGTCGATCCAATTGCTTTTTCACTGCACGCTGCACACTTTCCCCCCCTATCCCCCCCGGTCCATGCGAAGCGTCCTCTGCCACGTCGACGCACAAGAAAAGCGGTATTCACATTGTGGACGGCGGTGTCCGCAGGCCGCAGGAAACCCTATCTAAATAATGACAAGTCTCCTTCCTCCCCCCCCGCGCGCCCCCATTCATTCCTGGGCTACGTGTTAGCACTTTATGACGAGTCAACTTTTTTCAACCCCCCCCCGGGAGACGTTCTGACTACACAGAACTTCGAAACCAATAGTCTGTGCAAGTATTGTCTACCGACTGACACCCTATCACTAACTTGTGTGTGTTTCCACGTCGCTAATCTAATGCAATCACAACACTCCCACCGCCCGCACCCCCAGAACGACCATCCAATAGCCCCGGACTTGGCCAGGATCCTCCTATTTCGCCCGTCACGGGACCGCAGCTAGCCTTTCCCATGGTTGGATCATCTGCTTTTCGTCCGATGGGTCTACCTTGCCAAAATATGACGAGGAAGCCCGTTTTACCCTCCTGGGCGTCTTCGTTGGGGCTCACGAGGCACGTCGAGACCTTTTGCCACTCCATTGAACCAAGTTGCTCCCGATTGCTCGTAGACACCACGCGTCGTCCACCCACCGAGGAACGCGTGCGGGATTTATAAAAAAAAAAAAAAAAAAAAAAAAACCCTCCATCGTTGAGGGACGACGAGAGCCATCCGAAGAACACGTCACCACTCCTCTTCCTCTGGAACCTACATCGCTTTGGACTTCACCGCTGCTGCTGCTGGTTCGTCATCACCTCGGACTAGACTGCCGTCAGGGAGCCTTTTCTCCGTCTTCCGGACGTTCCAAAGGACGAATGGGTAGACAATGTCGCATATCAACCACAGGCCGTTCAAGAACAAGGCAATCGGGTTGACAAAGAAGCCGTGGGGTTCCGGCCAGTACCACCACAACAGCCCGTCGGTGAGTACCATTCCGAACAGCGATCCCACAAACCGAAAGAACCTGTGTGGACGAAGGATCAGTATCCAACGTTATCAGCCCGTGTCTCGTCTGGGAATGGTATGCTCGCTCCCCAGGAGACTTGGCAAATATCGATATTGCCTCCATGTGACAGGAAGAAGCGAGCGACAGACCCCACCGAGACAGACCGCTGTGCACAGATGGATGGTCGTCGACTTTGCCGTGCCAACTACCGTAACTAGTAGTTATTCGTACCCGCCCTCGGGATTGCCGCTTCTGGGAAATCCCTGACAGTCGACGTACCTCGTCTGACAGCAGACGAAAAATGAACAGGTCACTCACCATATGCCGAAGCTGACACCGCCCGAATGACCCCGGACGATCAGCATCGCCAGGCTAGACGCGCTGAGCACAATCTGGGACACGCCAGCAGACCAAAAGGCCATCTCCGTCGTGTCGTAGCAGTCCTGTCCAAAGTACAACTTGCCCGTCTTGTCGCCGTGCCCGACGCCCGGGCGCGAGAGCCACCAGGACACGAACGAGTAGTGGCCCCAGCAGCCCGCCGCCAGCATGACGCACAGGATCCACGCCATGTTCCTTCCCACGGCCTTGCTCGTGGATGCCCACTCTTCGGGCGCGAATTTGATCGTCGTGTAGATGACCCCGAGGTCGAGAAGCAGCCAAACGATGAAGCCCGTCTTCTCGATGGCCGCCTCCGCCACGTAGAAGCCGTAGACCAGTTCCCAACTGACATTGATCATGAGCCCGCATATAGGCATTCCGTACGAGCGCGTCTGCAGGCCGCGACGCGTCATGAGGATGTAGGTAACATCCCACGCGAGGAGTCCCAGTCCGAGGAAAACCGTCGACAGTGGTACAAGCCATTGCGGCGCGTGCGCCGGAGCGACATCAGAAGAGCCCATTGGTTCGATGGCGATGGCGATGGCGATGGCGATGGCCGCGATTGTTGATTCGCAGAGCTGTCGAGAGTGTGTCGCGCCGAATGTTCTGCTATTATATATCATATGCCGTCGGTTACGAACAAGGTGTACGCTACCAAGTGAACTTACCTACCGGATCGCGCGGTGTAACGCTAAATCAGCTGTAAGGAGGTCCGCGGGATCCGTTCCAACCCTAGAATAGCAGCGGTCAACGCCCAAGTGTTATTGTTGAACCTGTCGTGTAACCTTGTCGTCGCTGAATAGTCCTGAAGATGAGCAGGTCTTCCAAGTGCTCTGCGAAACAAGTCACACCATCCGACGGAGCCGGTTACAACTTACAACGCTGTTTTGCTGTTCACTTGTTAGGCTGGTGAGTGAGTGGTGGATGGAAATTGGAATACCCCGGTCGACAGATGACCGTGGCGTCCCCGTCCAGCTTCTGACAGTCCAAACGCTCCAAGCAACACCACGTTGGTGTTTGAGTTACATTGCAGTAACTACGTTAACTTAGTACGCAAAGGCATCCTGACAAGGCCGTCTAATCACGTGCTGCTTCCTGCGCTCACTCACTATTCCTGGGTTCTGAAATGCTACTCGATTATCCATTACAAGCAGACATGGCCGTCACACACGTCATACGTATGCGTTGTGCATCTTGATCGATCCATGCTAACGACTCTGCCATTTTATGTTATTGGAACCGAAGCTAAAGAATACAACTCATCTGATAATGTCGCCATCCTTGTCAATACCCTCCGTCATCTCTAGAATATCGCTGCCACCAAGCACCCCAGGGACCAGACCAGATGCAGACATCCCACCAGCTCCCTAGACCTCGTGGAATCGCACTTGGTCGTTACTGCATGCGACCACAAGACAGCCTTCGGGATTGCACTTGCGATTTGGCCACCGTTCAGTCCAGGGTCCGACTGGCAAGGGGACGGCACAGAGAGCTCGATGCCCACTGTCCCAGCTGATGCAACCCACTGTGTTGCACTCGGGCCAACCGAAAATCGCGATTCTGACCGCGTGGTCTGGCTGTGCGAAGCCAAAAGTGGCCACTATCTCGCGCCGCATCGTACTCCACGTCAGACTCGTGACCTGGGCATCGACGGATATGGACGCCAGAGCGGCCCCTGATTCGGTGTGAAAAAAGTGAATCATCCGGTCCGTTGAGCCACCGCCCGTTGCCAGCAGGTGAGGACGCCAAGGGCAAAAGGCCAATGCTTTGACAGCAGCCGAATGGTGCCAGATCTGCGAGACACTGGAACGGTCATGGAGCAATGGGATAGAATACGAGTAGGCCGAGAGCACCGACGGAGGCTTGAACGTCTCAAGGAAGGCGTTCCCGTCTGGTATCTCCAGTAGGGCTTGCATGGAGTAGATGAAACCTTCAGTCTGGGATGTCGGCAATACGTGAGACCTGGTAGGCACCTGCGAAGTAGGATATTCCTGCGAAACAGAGGGAGCGACGCCGGCGCCGCTGCTGCCACTGCTGGGCGCGATGATATTTTTCATGTCGAATAGGCAGCAGTCGTTGTCGTTACCGCCTGTGGCAAACTGGCTCCCATCAGGTGACCAAGCAAGGCCACAGATCTGCTGCGTGTGGACCCTGATGCAGGCTCGCAGCGTGATGGCACCAGACCAGCAATTGCGGGCTACCTCGTAGAAGTCGGGCCATTCCACGGTATAGTAGTATATGTCCCCACCGTCCTCCCCGACGAGCAGGTCTTCGGTATGGACGTTGACTTTGGGAGCCCAGGGGCTCCGCGAGGGACTTTGGGAAGGTGTAGGACGCCAGCTGATGCACGATATACCGTGGGCATGTTGAGTGCCTAGACGGGGAACCCACTTGTCATCTTCGGAATCATGCAAGCCCGCAGCAAGAGACATGAGATAAATAGTTCCGTCAGACCGGCCGAAAGCGAGAATGGACTTGTTGCCCAGCTCGGACGAGAAGGCCACAGAGGTCAGCCAGGCATGGCCGAAGCCCATATGCAGGCGCTTGACCCCGGTTGCTTCGGACCAACCGTATAGAGTGTTTCCCAGGCCGACTGCCAGCGTGTTGCAAGTGGGCGAGTATGCCATGAGGGAGCAATAGTAGTCGTCCCTGAGACCAGGAGCGTCGAGAACCCTGGCGTGCTGTTAGACTTGTCCGGTACACGAATGTAGGCATAGTTGCTCACTTGAATGGCTTTTGGAGAAGCATTCGCTGTTCCGGCTGACGCCCTGAAGCTTGGTATCAGTATTGCTCATCTTGACGTGTTGCTCTAGGAGGACGTATTGTACCTGTCACAAGAGGTTTTCGGTCTGGATCTGACCACTCAGTCCCCGTCCAACTGACCGGAAAGTCTGGCACAGGGGGACGGCGATTAGCTCTGACCTTGCATCGAGGAAACGTCGAGTGTGCATTGAACTCGAGGACTTTCAAACCCCGGCTGAGCTTGAGCGCTTGGGCAAGTCTGCCTTCATGTTGCTCGTGACTAGCACCCGGAACGCTGGGAAACGACGTGGTGTACAGTGGTGCATTGGTACCGCTCTCAAGAAAATGACCGCGCCCTGAATCGACTGCCAGCCGGTCGTGGAGCGCGGTACCACCAACGGACCATACGGCGCCGTTGCTGACCTGTCGGTCTATACTGCCGACTCCCACGGTGGTTCCTATGAGAGGACGTCAGCTGGATGAACAAGACTGGTGAGTTGCGCGACTATACCGGTGCGCCACTCTATGCCGTCGGAACGGGATATTCTCCGAAGACTAGCAGGATGCCCATGTTCTGTACGAGAACGAAGGCGACGCAGCGGAGGGCCTTGGGTACGGACCAAACGTTCCTCGGGGGACAGCTGGTGCGGCTCTTTGTTGGCACGGAAACGCTGAGAGAGAGGTTCATGATTGTCTCTGACTGGCATGAAACGATCGGGGGTATTGTGTAGTAAGCCACGAGACGGTGTGGACGATGATTCGCGTGGAAGGCGGCGACGTGGTGGGTTCAGGGCTGTGTCAGACCAGAAAGACGAGGGCAGGCCAGGCCTCAAGTTACCCGTGACTCGAGGGAGCGTCGCTGGAGTGGTCGGGGGCAATGAGCCGCGGTCCACGTCTAGAGGGGTGGGATGTTGGCTGGCTACGGCTGCGTCTCGTTCCTCGTCACTTTCACTAGCAGAGGACGACTAGGCTCCGTCGAGCGAGCGATCGACGATACAGTCATTCTCAGGCCCCAAGTTCGGGATCACAAACGGAGGCCGTGGCTTGTTGGGCACTCTGAGCTTCAGACGGGCTCCACGTTTAACTGAACTCGGACTCTCCGAGACCTGTTCTGGGGTACATGGCGGAGTGATGGGAAGGCGTAAAGACGGGAGAGATAGCACAGCCATGGCGGCGGCGACGAATGGGGGATGGGAATACGAATAATGAATAAACGAAAGAAGACCTCGAACAAATCACACACAAAGAGTGGCCTGGATTTGCCTGCCGGTATGGAAGAGCAGCGACCAGTCCTACCCGTATCAGTCGACCAAAAGTGGTGATGATATTATGTGGAAGAGGAAGAGAGAGAGGGGGTAGGGTGTAAGTCCCTCAGGCTTGAGCTGTACTTCACGGCTCAGGATGAAACGGGCCGACGGCAATGCAACATGGTTGTGCTTTTGAGGAAGGCATGACTGATTGATCATTGACGGCAGTGTTCTTGAGTATTTGGGACGTGTGTAAAAGTGCCCTCCCTCGTCTCCCTTCTTGCTCGGTTTGTCAAGTCGGAGCTGCCTGACGATTCATCGATGGGTTGGAGGGGTTCTTTTGCTCCAAGTTTCCACCGTAAGCTCTTATCGATACCAAGTATACGGATAGAGAGTACTACGGTAGTCAATCGCTAGGGGTACTTGCGTATGGTGGTAGTGCTTGGTAGCTAGTTAGGTACTAACGTTACAGTGCTCTAGTTGCCGAATTACGTAGTACTGTGTAGTGCCTCAGTGCTCCACTCCTCCACGAGCCTCTGTCTAATGGAATGGAACCCCTCCAATCTTCGAGTCAACCAACGCTTGCCCGAAACGAATGCTCAATGCCAACGGTGTTCCCCGACTGCCTACTCTCCCAGGCATAATTCCCTGCGCTTCGAGGAGACAGCCATCGCAGAATGGCCAGTGTGAGTACGCTCTCCTTATTCACAACCCAGCAGGCCCAATTGTAACTTTTGGGAGCCTCATGATGATGATGATGATGATGATGATGAAGCTGATGACGATGGCGCCCCTATAGCATGGTATAGCGCGAACGCATCGCACGCGAACCGATGAGCAGCGCCAATCGGATCTTGACAAGATCAAGAGGTATCGGGAACTAGAGGAGCAGATCCGCGTCGAGGTGTGTGTGTGTGTGTGCGTTTCGCATGTTTCGCATCACTTCTTCATTCTTTTCCCCGACTTCCCTTGCATTTCATCGTCTCCAGCGCTCACAACGCAGCAGGTCAAGCAGCACAACTACGGTTCCCCTGCGCTCTTTCAGCTCACCACCAAGCTCCTTCGCCTCAACCCCGAATACTACACAATATGGAACGTCCGTCGACGTTGTCTAACTTCTGGCTTATTGTCCAGACCGTCGGATGGGTCATTGCTCTCGAGGGCGTCGCCGAATACTTCTCCGAGCGACACTACGAGACCGCCTTGCGACGCCTCCTCTCCCTCTGCCTCGGCAGCGATCCCCAGCAGCCCAAAGTCCCCGCCACCCCCAGGCATGGGAAGACTGGTACTACAGCTGATGAGACGGCCTCTGACATAGCCACGCTCAAGTCCGAACTCGCCTTCACCATCCCCCTCCTCCTCGAGTTCCCGAAATCCTACTGGATCTGGGGTTACCGCGCGTTCCTCCTCGGCCTCTGCACCGCACTTCTACCTCCCGACACAGCCCGTGACTTTTGGACCCAAGAACTGGCCCTCGACTCCAAGATGCTCTCCAAAGACCGCCGAAATTTCCACGCCTGGACATATCGTCGACACATCGTGGCCGCCCTCGAGTCTCCCGCTTTCGACGGAAAGAGCATGGCCGAATCCGAATTCAAGTACACCACCATGATGATTGGGCATGACCTATCCAACTTTAGCGCCTGGCACAACCGTAGCAATCTCGCACTTAGGGTCTTGGACGAACGTGCAGCCGACGATGCGGCGCGTAAGACGTTTCTCGAGGCCGAGCTGAAGTTGGCCCGTGAAGGCTTGAACGTCGGGCCCGAGGACCAAAGTTTGTGGTACTACCACCGATTCCTCATCGCGCAGCTCACGGCCGAACCGGAGCAAGGAGAAAGGAGCATAGCTCCAGCCCTAAGTATAGAAGAGAAGACCCAGTATGTGGCGGAAGAGATCGAGGAGCTCAAAGAGCTCCTGGAGGACTATGGTGATGAGCAGTTGATATATGAGGCACTTTTCGAGTACACAGTGGCTTTGGTGTCACTAAAGAAGAAGAAAAGCCAAGCCGGGAGTAATTCCTGTAATGAGACGGAAGCCGAGACAGCGGGTTGGCTCGCAAAGTTGAGAGAACTGGACCCCAAGAGAAAAGGGAGATGGGACCATCTCGAGAGCCTTCATGGCGTACGTTGATGTGGCTTTGCATTCATACGTGCTACCTCGCCTTGTTTTGCACTGTTATAACTATAGCACAGTAATGTTTCTACAGAGGGATAGTGCCGTCGCACTTTGCCTTGATTAGGCCGGCGTCTATACCTACCAGACCATCAAAGTATGCCAGCAGCGTCTCCGCCGGCAACATGTCGATCAGACCAAGACTCGGGTTGCTCGATTTGAGCGGCTGCCCCCCCAAAGAGCACGCGCATGTAGTACTCGCTTTCGTATCTCTTCCCCGCCGGCGATGAAGTCGTCGTGGTTCCGTAGCCCTCCTGCGTTAAGTTACCCGTCTTCTTGGCCGAGTAGAGCTCAAACACGATCTCGCTTCCCATGCCGGGCCATACCATCTCCTCGACTTGCAGCAGGCCCAGTACTCGACTTATGGAACCGTCATGCGCGATGTTGTGAAAATACTTGACACTCCCGGCCTTGCCTTGGATCACGCCCCTCAAGTGGGAGGCCAGCTCCGCGACCCAGACACCGTAGGTGCCAACGGCTGCGGAGAGCGACTGGGGCGAGTCGCGGTAAATGGCGCTGTACTCGAACTGGCCGATGCGGTAGACTGTGTCGGCCATCTCTTGCGTGACACAAGCCGTCGAGTTGGCCCCGTCGACGAGCTTACAGGGAAGCGGTTTCGCGTGGCACTGGCGCGCGGAGAGGTTGTCGTAGTAATGGTCCAGAGACGCATGGAAGCCCGCGTCCGCAGTGGGTACGCCAGATATGTCGTCGAGGGTCGCGTACAGACTTTGCGCGGCGTCCAGATGTTGCTGCCAGCGGGGGTTTGCCGACGACTTGATGCTGCTGAACAAGTCGGCGCCGGCAGAGCAGGAGTACTGCGGCTCGAGAGAGTCCACATTGGTCGCTTGGATGATCAAGGGCACCGACGAGGTGGTCCCCCACATGCCCGAGATCAGCATGCCGGCGACTTGGGAGGTGATCTGGTTGTTCGTCACTCTGTAGACGACGTTCTGGCGCCACGAGTCATCCTCTCTGCCGGGAAGAAATCCCAGCAGGTCGTGGTACACGCCATACAGATCGGACCCGTGGATCCAGGAATCATCAAGGCCGCCCGATGTGATTTGCGGGAACTGGCATGATCCGATCCAACCGGCCGGTACGAACGGATTGATGTCCGAGATGGTCCCTTTCCAGTACGTCTGCGCCGAGTCCGCCCCCGGACCGTCTCCCACGCGCTGGCCAAAGTAGTACAGCCCTTGATCGTCGCAGTCCCACCGGTACGACTCGACGGGGAAGGCATTGGAGGCGTAGGGCGTGCGCTTGTGGTGTCGCTGGATGACCTCGACGTACCGCAGCTCGTACCGGTCCTCAGGCGGGCGGGCGTACTCGTGCTTGCGGACGTGGGGCATGTTGCACCAGTTGTACGTGCCG
This sequence comes from Arthrinium puccinioides, assembly GCA_022414665.1. Classification (NCBI taxonomy): domain Eukaryota; kingdom Fungi; phylum Ascomycota; class Sordariomycetes; order Amphisphaeriales; family Apiosporaceae; genus Arthrinium; species Arthrinium puccinioides. The sequence goes on from JAIUNF010000005.1 coordinate 3,588,039, forward strand.
TACTCGGCATCGGGCGTGCTCGAGCTGTCGAAGATGAAGCCGTACGTGCCCGTGCCGGTCATGGCGGACTCGAGATTGTTGATCTGCGACTGGGCCGGCGCGTGCCAGCTCAGGTCGACGTTGGCGGCCGACGCAACGGCGGCAGCAGCGTGAAGCAACATGGCGGCCGTGAGGATCGTCGGCGACATTGTCTCGTCTGTGGACCAAGACCAATAACACAGCGGGCTACTCGGGGCAAGGAGCACAAAGACGGACGCTGCAAACAGCACGAACAGAAAGGCGAGCTCGAGCGCCCATCGCACCTGGCCCTCCATCCATTATGTACCTTGGAGAGTGTCTGTCAAGTAAACGTGGTCGGGAGCGACACATTCACGGATTGAGCCAATTGATTGGTTTGCGAGCCGGCCGAGGCAAAGACAGGGGTTCGTTTGCCCAGACGTGCGCACCAGAAGTTCGCCGAAGGACTCGGAAATGAGTTACAGGTACGCGCCGGGCGCACGTTGTCTGAAGGAAGCTGTCGAGTGGCTGGAGGCTGGAGGTTGGAGGCTGGAACAAGTTGGAGCTCACCTCCTAGGGTCTGCTAAGGTAATAACTCGCTAGTAAGTTGAGTTCGTTAGTTGCTTAACTAACTACACAGTAGCTACTGCGTCCACCGCGACTGCCCAATGCAAAAATACCGGGGGTGTTGTCTGCGACGGAGTGGATATGATGCGCATTCATTCGTATTTATTGTCCGAGATGAGCCTGCATGCGCCGGGTCCATGTCGTCGATAAGTCTGCGTCAACAATACGGATAACTAGCTACTCCGTGGATATCCGCAGGTAGTTACTGGATAACGCGAAGACCTACACAGTATGTTACCGAATACTACTACGTACCTACAGCCCGGGGAATGGGTCGTCCTGGGCGGTCCTGTGGAACTCGAGGCCGCGATGATCACGTGCTGTGTATACACAGTAACCATACTAACTATACTGTGTAGCCACCATAACCATGGCCATCTCGACACGGCCCGGCGGATCGCGGATACCGTGATCTCGAGCGACACTTTCCGCTCCCGCCAGCGGTATGCTGACAACGTGACAAGCAGGACAGAGCCTTGGATGTTGCTCCGGCCGCTTGCTAAACCGAACAAGGCGCTCCTTGCACGGCTGCACTGAAGTAGTGTCGTCAACAAGGAAGAATGCCGAGATGGTGACTACGATGGCGGGATCATGGGTGTGGCAGGCACGCAGACAGGCAGGGCTCCTCTCCTCTCCAGGCCCCCCCCTCCCGTTCCATCGGCCGGTGGCGTGCGTGTTCGCGCAAAGAGCCGGCATGTCGGCGTCGAACCCCCCTGATGGTTTCTACTGTCCTCATTGGCCGGACTGGCGAGGGCGAAAGCCGAGTCGGACTTGTTGTGGAGTTGTCACTCTCCCGCCGCTCAAGGCTGAGAGGATTCTAGATTACTTCCCCACGCCATCTCGTAAGCCACTGATAAGACGCCTTCAATCTACCCGCGTTCATCGACGGCTTAATGCTCTGTGTCTGCGCTCGAGCGGAGAATTGCCAAAGACGACCGGCCATTGTTGTCTCTGCCGGGCTCGGATCTACGTTATCTATTTGGTCGGAGTTATGACTGCTACCAAACGCCATGACTTGTTATGGCCGGAGCAGCTGACTCGAACTAAAGCGCCGAGAGCTCTTTGAGATTCATCGCGTCCCCCCCCCTCCAACCAAGAAATAGTACCCATCAGTGAGTGAATGGCGGTGGAGCGATTGAACATGGAACTCCCGTCCCTCCCGGTTCGGGGGAACAACAGCATATGGGCGAGTAACGAAGAGTGGGATTCCCACCGGGAAAGGATATCGGAGCTCTACATCGACCAGGATAAGCCGCTGAAAGAGGTGGTCGAAATGTTGGAGACGGAGCGCGGGTTCTCAGCCACGTGAGTCCATCATATATGTCCCCCTTGACAAACCATGCGCAGCAGCTGAGATGAGTTGGCCGTCGACCCAGCGAGCGCATGTATAAGAAGCGCCTCAAGGCATGGGGCCTCAGGAAAAACCTCAAATCACATGAAAGTGACCAGGTCCGCCAGCAAGCCGTCATGGGCGAAGAAGTTGCGTCCACGCTCTCCATCAGGGGTCGAGATATCGGGAGCAAGCGACTGCGACTCTATCTTGATAAACAGGCCAAGGTGCGGCATGGAAAGGTCGCCACGAGGCTCAAACACACGACATCCAAGATGTCATCCACAAAGAAGATGCACCAAGTAGTGCAAATCCCACGACCATCTTCCTCCTCTTCCTCCTCCTCCTCGTCGACGCTGACGATGCATCGCCTGAGATCTCCGCACGACCTAGGTGTCGCCGAAGGCGCACTACGGGCTGTCCACTCCTACACGCGCTCCCGCATGGACGCGGGGACGTGGCATCTCGTCGACCACAACTTTGAGACGGATCTTGCGCGAAACTGGTGGCACGGTATGGCCCTGGCGGTTGACAAGCTGAAAGAATCCCCCAATTCCGTCGCCAATTTCCGAATACTGGACAAGGCCTACGGAGACTACCGCTCCATCATCCGACAGGAGGACGCCACGCTGATTATGCTGACCTCGATAGCCGTCGTCAGGCTTTCGGGCGTGGGCTATGACCTGGCCATGTCGTTTGCGCGATTCGCGTCCGAGATCACGGCCATCGAGCTGGGCTCTTCTCATCCCATACCCGTCATGCTGGGATACATAACAAAGATGGGGCCAGCAGCGGTGATAGAGGCGGCTCCCCACCTGATCAGCATGCAGTTGCAGCTCTTCAAGCAGCACACGTCCGACCATCCGGGAAACCCCTTCATGACGGTCACGTCCTTGCACATATTCATGCTATTGCACCGGTCGGGTATACTGGACATAACTGCCACGGAGATGCTCGTCCGCAACGTCATCAACGAGATGGAAACAAACCTCCGTCCGCCAAAGGATCCCAACGATCCATACCCAGAAATATACTGGCTCAACTGGTCACGGATGGTACGTTGACTGGCCCGACCCACCCCGACCTGACACTCCCCTCTCCAACTCACGAACGCTGGCTCACAAATGGCATCTAGTGTCTATCTAAAATCCTGAGCGAGAGCTCCGATCCGGACAGGTGTGCAAAGGCAGCCTCGTTGCTTGGTCACATGGACGACTGGCTATACGGCCCCGAAAAGGCCGCAGAGAGGTACTCGACCCTCTTGATCGAGTACGGTACCCGCAAGGGGGAGGTCATGGAAGAAAGCGGCCAGTATGAGGAGGCAGAGAAATTTTACCTGTTGACCATGTCGGAGTGCAGGGACCACAGGCCGAGAGGCCATCGCAGAACGTTGAGGGCCTTGATGGATCTGGAAAGGTTTCATCAGAGAAGAGGAAACGCGGAAAAGGAGGCTCTATACAACGCACTCCACGAGGAGGAGTTGGAGTACCTGGTGGTCAAGAGCGAGCCCTCCTTTAGCCCACGCCCGGTACCGAAATGAGTAAGGGGGGCGCGGATTTGCAGTGGGGATGCAGTCGAAGGAGATTCGTTTCCTGTTACAAAAGAACACTCGCGCTCCAGTGGGAGATCTATACGGACATCCAAGTGGGCGTTGTTTTCGCCTCGGCAAAAGCGAAGCGCTTGTCCATGATTCGGTCGCACAACATGGTGAATCGCGTCTTTTCTAACAAACCGCCCATGCAACTCGGGAGGCGCTCGTTGCGGCCGAGCTACGTGGTCAGCATATGTCTGCCCTCGTGCTGCGAATGTGCGCTGATGATCCATTTCTAGCGAAGAACAGGAGGGATCGAGCTTGGTGGAGGAAAAGAGCGCTTCGGAGATTTTAACATTTTCACATCTTTTCGGGGAAGAGGTTGAGAGGAACGAGGACTTGTGGCTTGTCTAGAGTTGATTACGCTTAGATGGCGAATGTTAATGATATCGGCATGTCATTCCAGACCGGGACCGTAGGCTGGGCGTAGGTCGGACCATTCTTTACGCCAGACGGAGGCAGCAGCACATTGATTCGGGTAACATATACATGCCTTTGTGTAGATTGTGTCCATTGATTCGGTTACATACAGGTACCCATGTGTGGAATGTGGCCTCTAGCAGAGCCCATCATCCCGAGTGCAAACAAGCCGATGTTCGCTGCCCCCCCAACCCCCCCCAACCCCTTTTGCTCCTGCGAATCCGCCCACAGCCTTTCGTTGCCCGTCTGCACCCCACGGGCTCGGTCGATGGTACCACTCACATGCCCTGTCCATGCCATCTTCCTTCGGCACTTGACCTTTCGTGTCGCATGCCAAGTCGCTTGTCGGCCCAACCCGTGGCTACCTGCAGAAGCGAACGAGAACGGGGGGTGCCACCCACCCCATCCCCGAACCAGGTCGTGTAACCCTGTGAGACACCAGCTGGTGGTTTTCTCCGCTGCTCGACGCGACGGGACAGAAGGGGAGTTGTAACCGGTTCAAGGGTGCCGGTGTGGGTGAGTGAGAGGATCTTTACATATTCGTGGTTCCAAGATGGACCCGTTCGTCCGTGACACTGCATGGCCGTTTTGAAAGAGCATTTGGTGACATAGTTTTAAGATTCGAAGCGGTAGCCCGAATTCGGCTGGCATGAAAAAAATGGTCGATGACATTTTGGGTGGGGAAAACGTACAAAGAACGTCGTTATGAGTGTCGTAGAGCTCCATTCTATTGCTTGCTCTCAGGTACGGTGTCAAGTGGACAACTTCACTGGATCAACACCATGGTTGTTAGGTAAGTTATCTCCAATAGCTCGCAATACCTAGCCCTGTTTACAGCTATTCAAGTAGCATATCCTTTGCCTTGAAACCATGCTTATCCCCGGCAATGTCGCGCAGGCGTGTTTCGCGGCAGGGCTCGCGGTTTTGGTATATCGTACAGTCGCGCTGTACCTAGCACGCCGAGAGTTTAAGCGGCAGAATGGCTGTCAACCTATGCGGAACAGCTCCAGAAGGTCCTACCTCGTGTTGGGCGTCGATAAGATAGTTGACCAATACAGAAACGCAAGAGCGGGTACGGTGCTCCAACACATCAAGAGTCGATGCGATGCCTTGGGTACCACATTCAGCACCCGAGTCTTGACGGATGAGTTTATCCAGACTATTGAGCCGGAGAACTTGAAGACAGTCCTCTCGCTGCGTTTCAAGGATTTCGGCCTCGGTGGTCGTATCACGGCCATGGGCCCCTTGCTGGGCCACGGCATCTTCACGTCCGACGGGGAGCGATGGCAGAAGTCGCGGGCTCTCGTACGGCCGAGCTTCGCGCGTGAACAGGTAGCGGATCTAGACGCCATCGAGCGCCACACGAAAGCCCTGATAGCTCTTATTCCTCGAGATGGAACGACGTTCGACCTCCAAGCTCTGTTCTTCCGGTTTACAATCGACTCGGCAACCGAGTTTCTCTTTGGCCACTCCGTGGCATGTCTCGGGGAGAAGGACTCGGCCTTTGCCGACGCTTTCAACTATGCCCAGAGCGATGTACTTGTCCGGTTCCGACTATCCAAGCTCGTGTACTTCCACAAGGATAAGAGAGCCGACGCGGCCATCGATCTTGTCCACCGGTACATTGACAAATTTGTCGACGATGCCATCAGCCAGCACCAGACCAATGATGTACAAAATGTTTCAGGCGACGACGGGAAATACGTCTTTCTCAGGAAGCTAGCCAAGTCGACCACTGACCGCCAGGTGCTACGAGATGAACTCCTTAATATCCTGTTAGCCGGACGAGACACCACGGCCAGTCTGCTTGCCAACTTCTTCTTCGTACTCGCCAAGCGACCAGACATCTGGGCCAAGCTGAAAGCCGAAGTGGAGGTGTTGGATGGAAAACCACCGGTGTACGAGACCTTACGCAGCCTTCGATATATGAGGTGGTGCTTGAATGAATGTGAGTGTCATATGCTCCGACGTGGCCTCGTCTGGCTTTTCCATGTTGCGACGCTGTGGCTAACCCGATCAGCTCTACGACTTCACCCTGTGGTCTCCAACAACGGGCGGGTCGCTCTCGTCGATACCGTGCTTCCTCACGGTGGAGGGGCGGACGGACTTGCACCCTTGTTCGTATCAAAGGGTACCTGGGTCCTCTACTCGATATTTTCTCTGCATAGGCGCAAGGACCTCTATGGCGAAGACGCCGAAGAGTTTAAACCGGAGCGTTGGGAGAAGCTGAGACCTGGCTGGGAGTACCTGCCATTCAATGGCGGACCTAGGATCTGCGTTGGTCGTGAGTAAATCCGACATGATTTTTTGGCAGAAATCGGACAGCTGACACGTTTGCAGAGCAGTACGCAATAACAGAAGCAATGTATGTGACAACGAGACTGCTTCAAGACTTTGAGCGCATGGAGAGCCGGGACCCAGAACCCTGGGTGGAATGTCTGACGTTGACGACGTGCTCAAGAAATGGGACAAAGGTTGGGATGTACGCATCGATATGAGTCATGACTGGTGAGTGAGGTTCGACACGTTCTTGGGGAAGCGGTTCATGGCAGCGGCAAAGCAGAAGCGATCCCCGTCTTTGGCCTCTTGATGGTAAGATGGCAAGTGTGCGAAGAAGTGGTTTTGGAGACGTCCTCAAGGTGACTTGACTAACAAGTCAGTCAGTCACCTGACTTGTTGGGACAAGTTACTGTGTACTTGGGACTTCCAGGCTTGGCATGGACTGTTTGGCACGGAGTAACGTTACGGAGCACAGCCAGTCGCCTGGGGCCTGGTAACTAACCTGGACTGGATCCTCCCTCAGCTTTCAAGTACGGTACCGAACAAACGTAAGATTGCAGTCCCGTCCCGCCTTTGTCGGTGGCATGAATTGCTTCTGACCGCCAAACCCTCTTCGAACCCCCTTCCAAGCATATTTCTTCCAACACGAGGCAGACGGCGGGTACATGACCGTTTGTCGTGTTCGACTGAACACGATACGTCACTCGCTGTTTTGTTCCTCGTAACCGAGCCATGCTGCATGCACTTGTACATTCAGCCCTAGGCGGCCAAGCCCTGGACTGTATCCGTATTCGGCTGACCAGCTGGCGCTTGGCTCGCTTCGAAAGGGGCCTAGCCCAGGCCCCGGTACGTATTAATAGGTCTAGACATGCCTAGACATGTGGGCAGGTGTGCTGTCGCTGCTGTGCCTCCTTGGCATCGGCGCATCGCGAGATTACCCTGGCCACCAGAGATTTCCGCAAAACCCATCCTGCCGCGCTGCTGCCTGCCCAGACTGCTTTCCTTTAAAGCGGCCAGTCGCCCGCGCAGGTGATTGATGTTGTTGCTGTCGTCGTCGTCGTCGTCGTCGTCGTCTACGTCTTGTCATTCGTTTTGAGCCGTGACCCGTCTGTCTTTCGTCCTGCCCCCGTCGAACCTTCAACCCTTCAGGCGAGACTAACTCCACCACCACGGTTACTCCCGAAACCCAAAGTCACGGTTGATCGATCACCAACGGCGTAATGGAGCATACTACAGCATCCTCCGAGGCTGCCTCGCGGCCCTCGCCGTCCCAGCCAGTCCAGCCCGCGCCCTTTCACTCGCATCCTCAAGTATTGGCACCGCAGCCCGTCTCCGCTGCGAACCAGCAGCAACACGTCTACTACGCTGGCTATCATCCGCAGCATCACCATGTCATACCCTTCAACAAGACGTGGTACTGGGCCAAGATCGGCCTGACCATCGCATCGGTTCTCTGGTGCTTGATCCTGATCGGTCTGCTGGTTGGTGTGGCGGTAGCAGGTGATAGCGCCGGTATTTTATACAGCAGCGTGGTCTTTCTACTAGTCCTTGTTGCCTTGATCTGGGACGTGGCCGAGCTCATCACACTCTGTGCATGCGGCAATCGTCGTGGCGTGAAGCAGGGAATACACCCTGGTGCTCATGTTGGCGTGGACCTGATACTATGGCTCGCTTCCCTCATCGCCATAGCTGCGTCAGCCCTATCGCTCATCATCATAGAGAGTTGGATTATCAATTGCGAGGATGATATCCGTGAAAGCGGCTCTCGATACAGCGACTCAAGCTTTTGCGGAAGCTCAGACGCGACGGGATCTCTGCAGAGTTTCGATCTGCCTATGAGCAGGGCAATTATGGCATTCACCTGTCTCTTTGGGTAAGTCTAGCCGTTGGCCAGATCGCTCAACCGTGCGCTGACAAGTCAAATAGCATTACTCATTTCGTCATCTTCGTTCGCGCCTGCATCGAAACGAACCAGCGTAACAGAACGAGAGCAACTGTCATCATGGTCCCGGCCGGCCAAATGCCCTACAACGGCGCTCCGCAGCCCGGCATGATGCCCATGGCACCGCCAAACCATGGGGTCCTTTCCGGCGAGAAATCGTCCGAGTCCCACGCTCCTGCTCCGGCCCAAGCCGATCCAAGCTACTCGGGATTCTATGCCCCAAGTGGCCCTTCGCCAGCTCAACCGGCGCCGGCGAGACACGCCGATGCCGCACATGCGGTCTGAGCGAAAAGGATCGACGGTCCGAGAGTGCCGGTTGCAATTACTGCGATGAACTCTGAGCATCTTTCGTGCATATTGTCAAACATCATGATACCCTTGACCTTGAAGCTTAGATATCGTATGAAGTTAACAGTAATGATAATTCTCAACATCGTGCCGTTGACTATCTGACCACCGTGTATGCATCGTTAGCTCCCACCACATATACAAGCCGTTCTTTATGATGATAGTCATTCGACTGCTGCTCTTTCCAACTCGGCTCTGTTTCCCCGCTCCCACAACCTGCTTCCTCACTCTCTTAACCATTAGTACAGGAGAGGCGCAAGAAAATGTGGCATGCCCTCTTAAGAAAATGCTTGGTGATGGCTTCATTCCCCCGTGCTCACATCAAGTCTCATGTGCAGGTCTCTTTAGCATCGGCGTTGACCATTGCTTCCGTCTTCCTTTTACTTGGGTGGCCATGTTGGAGTTATCGAAGACATTCAAGGTTTATGCCGTTCCATACAAAGATAGATAGGGGGTATGTATTAACACCATGATTTATCGATTAGGACCACCTCTGATCGACCACGGGAACTTGGTTATTCTGACGTCTAGAGTCGCTGGTATGGATAAGGGAGCCTCCAGAGACTATAATGTGCAATCGGTCGGACCTCGAGTTTCGCAGTCTAATGTGCATTATGTACACTAACGACGAACACCTCCAGCACATACGACCATAGCTTCCAGAGAACTCGGGATCCCGTCCGCTCTCCCATAGATAAGCTGGAAAGCGCTAGACTAGTAGTTGGGTGGGTGACCACCAGCGAATCCCTAGTGTTGTATGTTTTTGTTTTTGCATGTTTTCATTCATCCTTCCTTTCCTCGTGCCGTCGCCGACCATAGAGGTCGTCCGTCTTCTTTTTAACATGTGATCCCTTTAAGGGTCAAGGTTGCCAGCAGCAAGGCCGAGGCCCTGGCTGGATGTGCCCAATTTCGGTGTTGCTCTTGGTTTTGACTTCGAGTCGTTTCAGTGCCGTAACGATTCGAGGTTTGTTAGCATGCTCCGTAGGTACCACGTCTCATGAAATGGGACTTGTAGAAGCTGCATGTTTCCTGCCCTATCCGTAAACTTTACAGAATACATGCCTGGAGGCCGTCGTTTATTGGTCAAACTCGGATTTTACCAAGCCGGTATACGGGTCTCAAGGACAAACGCGAGTTTGTCACATTGTAATTTGTGCATGTCCTGTGGTGGAGTAGGCTGGATGGAGCGTTTGCTTCGTTAGGTATCAGCCTTCAGCTCATAACAACGAGGCCGAGCTCGAGATCCCTGAATAAACTCAGGAAGGGTCGTCCTTGTGGTTTCAGATATAAAATGCGGCACGTTGTTTGCCGTAGGCCAGGAGAGGCAAACATTCAGACGAACGTTTAAATCCAAAATGAACCATCCAACAACCAATCGAACAGACGCAACAGACAACCTGCGATTAACTCGCCCGCTTCCTGATCGCATACAGCGGCCTACGATGACCAGGCACTGTGAAACCAGTGAGCTCGTCAATTCCAACTCGCTGGGTCCATGTGGTGGTAATCCGGGACGGGGTGTCCAGGACTCTAGAGCATCTCGGGCTTCGGCACCCGCGGAAACTGCCACATTCCTGTCGTTTTGTTTGCTTACACGGTTACACCAAGACTGGGGGTACTGCCATCGGGTGCACCCATGTTTCCACGCATCTATGGTTGTGCCATGAGTTTCTCGCTCCCGTTTATATATATTTCCTATCTCCGGCTGTAAAGCTCTCCTGGGGTAACAGTAACAACGCGGTATTCACACCTGTCACCAGCAAGCATGACGCGGACCGACCTCGCGCCTGGGCCTCAGCCCTGCAGTGGTGATGAGAAAACGGAAAACAAAAAGACGGTTTCCTTTTACTTGTCGTTTCTGTCACTCGTCATCATGGTGCTCCTCGTATCCCTCGATGCGACGACGTTGGCCGTGGCGATCCCTGCCATCACCAGCCAGCTTCATGGCACAACATTAGAGGTGCGTGCAGTAGTCACTTCCAGACTACCCTCCAAGATCCATCACCACCTGCGCTTCCAACTCGCTAACGCTCTTTCCCGTAAAGGCTTTCTGGGCGAGTCTGAGCTTCGTGATTGCGGTCGTCATCACTCAGCCCATTTACACCAGCGCCTCGGATGTCATGGGACGCAAGATTCTCCTATTCTTGTCGTATCTCTTCTTCGCCGTCGGTTCAGTTGTGTTTGCTCTAGCAGAGAACATGAACATACTTATCCTTGGCCGAGTGCTGCAAGGAATAGGCGGCGGGGGGCTGGACGTGCTGGGCGAGGTCATTGTGGCGGACATAACGACTTTGAAGGAGAGACCCATGTGGATTGGATTGTTGACTATTCCCATGGCTGTCGGGAGCACCCTTGGCTCCTTCGTTGGAGCCTTGTTCAGCGAATATGTCGACTGGAGATGGATCGGCTGGATCAACCTGCCCTTCCTTGCCGTTGGCGCGCTGCTGGCTCATTTCTTCCTGCGTCTCCGGCCAATTGACTCCTCGTTCCGCGCACGCCTGCAGAGGTTAGACTGGGTTGGAATGCTGCTTTTCTCCGTTGGCTGCCTGGGCGTCTCGCTGCCCCTGAGCTGGGCGGGGGCGCTGTTCCCCTGGGCGTCATGGGAGACTATCGTTCCCTTGTGCATCGGCGCCCTGCTTCTGTTGGCATTCGCATTTTACGAAAGGCGACCCCTCGAGGCGGTAATTCCGTACCGAATATTCCGTAGTCGCACGGCCGTGTCGACCATCGTCGGGGCCACGATCCACGGTGCCATCCTCTACGGAATCTTGCTGTACTTGCCACTCTTCTTCCAGGCCGTCTTCCTCCACGCGCCTCTGCAATCGGCCGTGTCCTATCTGCCCCTGAGCATCATCGTGGTAGCTGCCAGCGGCATCTGCTCGGTGGTCATCGAGTACACACGCTGCTACCGCTACCTCATCCAAATTTCGTGGATCCTCCTAGCGGCCGGCGTGGGGAGTTTTGCCGTATGGACTGAGGACTCATCCCGCGCGGCAATTATTGGCCCTCAGATCGTGGCGGGTATAGGACTCGGCGTCATCTTGACGGCTCCTGCGATACCGATGCAGGCAAGTCAGTTGGACGCGGGAGATCACGGATTTGCAGTCGGTATCCTGGTGTCTTTCCGCATGTTCGGAGCTCTGATCGGTCTAGCCTCGGGTTCCACAATCTTCAACACAGTATTTGCAGGTGCTGTCGCGTCGCTTGCGCCGTTGCCCGAGGTCGTGGCTATCATTGGAGATGCCCGCGAGGCCGTAGGTTTCATACCCTATCTGAGGACCGTAGAAGCGGAGCTCTCCCCCGACTTGATGGTTGCCATTCGTGATGTTTACCGGGACGCGTTGTGGCCGGTCTGGTACTTCATGGCAGCATTGGCAGCCCTCGGGTTTGTCAGTTCACTTTGGACGGAGGATCTGACGATCGAGACGGAAGAGATTGGTAGGCAGCATCTCGAGATTGCGGAAAGTGTATGATAGCATAACGACCTTTGTCCGCCTGGTGTAGCTAGGCGGTGGCGGTGGCGGTGGCGGTGGGATGCTAGATAGCAATGCCAGACCTTTCAAGGGGACGTCCTTGCCTGGACCTGTGATCTCCCAAGCTCTAGCTTTACATACTCCATCCTCCAAACTCGTGTTGTACATGGTCTCGAGCGCAGGTCGGTCAGGACTGAGAGAGCTCACGAACCAATCCTATGTACGTGTTGGCGCCAACCGCGGTTAAAATATGCCACCAGCCATGGAATTCGAACACCCACGACCAAGGAAGCCCAACGGCAACTTTGAGCCTTCGCAACTCGAAGCACTTTTCGAGATCGATATGCCAGATCGTGTAGCCCGCAATCAGAATGACGATGGATTTCCAAAATCGTCTCATCAGCTGGGCCCTTTCTTCTTTTGGTCGGTCGTAGCCGTAGACCAGGTACATAGTACGGGCACCGACGACAGCGAGCATCGTGTTGAAGATGTACACATGGTGGAGGATGTTGCCCGTCTTGACGTAGACGGCGCCCCAGAAGACACTGTTGGCGACCACAGCAGCCGAGATGAGCTTTGACGTCAGCGGAGTCTGGCCGATGACCAGGAGTTGCTGTAGGTAGGCAGTGCCCAGAACGATCATGGCCAGCTCGTCACAGAACTGGGTGGCCTGGTGCATAGTCGCATGGAACACGCCCGAGAAGACACCAAGAATGATCAGCGACATGGACAAGACGTCAAAGTGCGAGCGGGACGCCACATTGCTCCGACGACGCGGATAGCAAAAGGCCAAGTAGACTGCGGGCGTTCACGTTGTCAGTCTCTCGCGCTTCCTGGGAGGTGGCCGACGTTGAGCACGGATTGGGGAGTAGCCCACTGTACGCAAAGTTTGTCAGGGTGTTGATGAGCTCGGCGACGTAGCGAGTGACAGCATAGTCCTCTTCGCAGAAACTGTGTTCATGGTCAGAAATTGGGGTGACGGCGAGAAGACAGAGGACGCAGGAGCTTACTTGGCACTGCTTGTTGGTGTGCCCCAGAACCCGGATGATGCATGGCGGTCGCCAGAGAAGTGGTGGTTATGGTGGCCCATGGTGCGCCGAGTCTCGTGAGTCCGTTGAAGCCTTGTTGATGGCAGCTGGAGAGTGTGTGAGTGTGCGCGATGGAAGACGTGGTTTTGTACCTACCACTCCGTGGTTGTACTTGAGTAACTGGGGAAGTAAGGAGTGGCATCGTGAGATTCTCGCGTGCACAGGTACTGCCTGACCACTGACCAGTGGCCGGTACGAGCAGATGCCTCCACTCCACTACGTCGATCCACTAAAACTAAAACTCACTTAGATAAGCACGGGCCGTTGGCCGTTCCATGCATGGTTTCTTGCTCATCATCGTTGTATCAGCAGCACACGTTAAATCCATCGTTGCGTGTCTATCTGTCTGTCATCGCTCGAACCTTTTTCACCAATTCCCTCGAAGCGAAATCCATCGATTGGCATCTGACAGAACGACTCCCGAACCAGGCAGGACATTGCTGGCTTTCATAGGAGATTGCGTGTCCCCGTAGCTTCGCTTGGCCCATCACTTTCTTCGCAACCGCGCCGCGTTCACTCTAAGACTCCGTGTCCCAAAGCCGAGAGGACATATAGATATTGTTGCTGCTGCTGCCGCTGCTGTGGCGAGAAGCGTGTTCCCGACTCGGACACCGTGTTGATACAAGGATACAAGGCTACACTCCTCGCGGCCACGCTCAATCGCAACACGACTGATTCTGTGCCTCATTACAGCCATGGCCAGCGTGCTGAGGGGGCTGGCAATGCAACGGACCCCCGCATGACTGAGTGAACTGAACAGTGTTGTTGGTACCACAAGCGAACAAGTCGTTGTATGGATCGCCGCTGCCTGCGTCTCTCAGTTTGGACTCGGTGTAGTCTGCAAGGTAGGTAACAGTGTGAGCCTCAATCTCACAGTCCAGCTGCAATGGGGGGCATCCGAACTCACTGGCTTTTCCGATCAAGTCCCATCCACAATATCTGATTCCCGACTTGCAAGTCCCTTCAGAGGGTAACGGTGCTGCTGTGCTCGATGCCTGTGGCGCTCTGGAACCGGCATGTGATTGCTGCTTGAGACCAAGGCCCAGGCCAACACCGAGCCCGATGGAAACAACGACGGCGACTGTGGCGACCACCATGAGTCGGTAAGATCGTGACGACAGTCCGGCTGGCGGCTGCTTTTCTCGAATCAACGATAGAGGAGAGCTTGCCGTCGTGGGAGTGTCGTTTTGCTGCGGACAGATAGTACTTGGACCCCGCTCGGTGGGAGATGGCGTTGATTGAAGTTCCAGAGTGGACGGCTCAACCGCTTGAGGCAAATCCGAGTCTCTCGACTTCGTTTCGATGCCGTGTGACTCGACAACTTCCGGGCCATAGCTATTGTCTAGGTCACCATCAAAGATCCAACTCTTGGATGGATCCATTGAACTGATTTCAAGTCTCATAGGCTTAATAATGCGGCGTTCCAAGTCGTGATCTCCATGATGATGGATCGAGAACTTGGAGGCTTGCTCCTGGTGCGCTAGAAAGTGCGAATATTTCCATGTTTTGATCGACGATACACATAGATCGCACAAGATCAATCATGTGCTTCATGAAATGCAGACAACTCCTCAGATGTTTGCATGGTAGCCGAAACCTAAATAGAGGTAATTGAAAAGATTGGTCTTTCAGGTGTCACGACGTGACACGTGTACGCTATGAGGGCCTTTCCAACGCGAGCACCCGACGCACCACTGAGTCACATTACATGGCACTTACCAGGAGAAGTGGCGCTGAATAAGACATCGTGCTCTCAGGGTCATCATGAATCATTTGGGTCTGGGTTGCCCAGAAGGCCAATATAACTGGAAATATGTAAACAGGCAGTTGCTTCTGAGCTCATTCCAAGAATACGTCGGGAGCATGGTGTTGACGGTTCCAACGTGCGATTGTCTGCAACATCGCGAGCGCCATTAGTGTAGTGAAACTTCTACTCAAACTAAGGTTATTCCTCAGTCTTAAAGGCCTAGTTAGCGAACCGCTAATACCATCTGCCACGAGTGGTTTCAGACAACTGAGAGCCGTATCAGCTACGTCTTGGATAGCAGAGGAGACTATATATCGTTATCTGCATCTATGCCAATATTTTGCGTAGGTATCCCTCACATGACACATTGATTGATATGCTTTTACCTACCCGTCAAGGTTATGAGCCGTTTCAACGTCGAGTGGTCACTTCTCGAATTCATCGTCCCTTGACCAATTCGTCCGTCGGGATGTTCCCATCAACCAGTGATCACGCCTTCCGGACCCGAGCAGTACAAGCGGAAGATAAAGGACGGTGTAGAGAATGCAAGAGAAGATCATGACGGTATTATACTCTCTACCAAGCCTCTTTTATGAAAATGGCAGTTCGCAAAGTAACAGTTGCCTCCAAATTGTTAAATATCGGAACTAGTTAAGAGTACAGGACACAACTAGAAGGCTGTCGACTCTATATTTTTGGAACCAGTAACCACGTCCAGGGTTTATACGAGTTGAATCACCAAACTAACTAGTACTGTAAATAAAATGTTCAAGTTGAAAATACTATTTGCGTGCTATATTTTATACGGCTGTCACAGATGATAGTGTAAGCTCAACTATACCACGAATGTCGATATTAAGTACAAACTAAGAACCCATTCCCGTTGTTCCACGTAACTATTGACCGTTCTAACGAAAATTCAACGCTTGTCCAGAAGTGTACTTTAAAAATCAACGTCCACGTATGAATGGTCTTCTTATAGAGAGGACCAAAGTGATACTCACAAGTTCACAAATTTACCAAGGTCCTCCACTCTGAATCCTCCTTTACACAGACTCGGTTAGTAGGATCTGGTCATTGTTGACACTCTGGTTTACACATACTGTCAACAGCTTACTGTTAATGACCGTAGGATGCAGGGTCTGCCTATGAACCTCTTTCTTTCAGTTGACAAACCTAACTTTTCTTCGTAACGGTGGTTCACAAATCCAAGAGCAAATCAGGATTAAAGTCTCTTGCTCTATATCCATGAAAAAACCTCCGTCTTTGTTCTGATTTACGTTAGATTTGTTTATCAGTCGCACATCAGTAGTGGTTGAGTAATGGCGTACAATGGACACCCGATATTGAGATTCCTACGTGACCGTATCCAGGCCCAATCAAAACTACTGTGTACAAGCGAACAATATGCTAGCGTCGGAAGACATACAGCGTCTGCCATCGTGGTCCTTACAGCGCGGGGTCGCATACTTTTGGGGTATTCATGGACTGAGACTTGGTCGATCCTGTCGGGCGTACACCCTGGAAGTGGAAGTTTCTCAAGCGGTTTGGGTAGCCCGAAGGTTCAATCCATGGAACATGCCTTGTTGCCACAAGGCGAGGCTTCCCGAATCACGCTAGAATACTTTGTATCGCCCACAAAGCATTGGAGGCAGAGGTCCCGGTGCCCAGGAAGCTTATGAGAGATAAGACTAGGCCAAGACAGGAGCCACCCACCGGAGACGACCCCTGTTCTGCATATGCATGGTGGCTGTTTGTCGGGCCCCGAGGTCAGCAGCTTACAGGCTCGCGATATGATTCAGCCACTCAATGATCTTCCAACTCTACCGAAGACGTCAGACGAGACTGAGAAGGGAAGGTGCTCGTCTCGCTGGTGTGATGATTTACCGGTACGGCGCAGCGCCGCAGGCTCTCGCGTCAGAGGAGTCCGATAGGTGAGCGGCGTGGCCACCGCCGTAGTGTGATGTATCATGTAACCCAGGTGCTTTTCAGGTCCTGGAGAAGTACAAATTCCTTTTCCCGCCCGTGTAGTATCCTTTGAATTCGGGGATTCACTCGTTTCTCCAACCCCCTAACTAGGTAATTACACGAGCAACTCAAGACACAAGGCCGCGAGAGCAATTTCGCGTCAAAGTCAAGATGTGTGAGTGACACTACATACCCTCATGATGCCGAACATGCTAGCCGAATGAACTGCGGCATACTCATTCTGACCCGGTGACTGACGGTCAAACTAGCGACCAAGGTCGAGCAGGACCAGCCCGCCAGCGCGGCCAACAAGGAGGAAGGCAGATTTACACCACCAAGTGACTCAAACGCTCCTGCGTTCGACATCGCCATCCTCAATGAACATTACGAGGGGAAACCGACGAAGGAGGAGATGGACACGCTACGCCGCGTGCCAGGAAAGATTCCCAGCATCGCATACCTGATTTGTCTCGTCGAGTTCTGCGAACGCGCCTCTTACTATGGTATGATGTCTGAGACTACGTCTTCCTACCAAAACAACGAGCTGACGGTACACACGTAGGTTGCGCACAGATTTGGACCAACTACATCAACCGGCCTCTGCCCAAGGGCGGTAACGGGTACGGCTCCGTACCGGCAGGCAGTCAAGCCAATGCAGGGGCATTGGACATGGGAGAAAAGGTTTCTGTATGTTTGTCTACAAATCCGAACGAGAGTGATGCATGCACGCAGCTGGCTGACCATATCGCCTCATTGTCAAGAATGCCACAACCCAGTCTTTCAACTTGCTTGCATATCTACTACCTCTCCTCGTCGGCTATCTTGCCGACACAAGGTTTGGGCGCTTCAACATGATATACTGGGGCATTGTCGTCTGCGGTGTTGGCCACGTCTTGATTGTGGCGGGAGGAGCCAAGGCCCTGATTGACAATGGGACTGCCAAGATTCCCTTCTTCATCGGTGTCTATATCCTTGCCATCGGAGCGGGTGCGTATGGTCTCGGACAGTCTCTCGACCGGTATGCTAACCTCACCGACAGCCATGTTCAAGCCAAACGTCTCGCCGCTTTTACTCGATCAAATCGCTAGCCACGTACCTGTTGTGAAGACCCTCAAGTCTGGCGAGCGAGTCATTGAGGACCCTGACCATACGACTGAGAGGGTCATGCTTTGGTTCTACCTGCTCATCAACATCGGAGCCTTCATGTCAACGGCAACTTCGTACTCGGCGAGGCTGGTAGGGTGGTGGCTAGCATTTCTACTTCCACTCATTCTGTATCTCCCACTGCCCCTTTTGCTTCTTTGGCTGAAGCCTCGCCTCATTCTCCACAAGCCAGGTGGTTCAGACCTGGTCAACGTCTTCAGGGTCATTGGGATATGCATGAAGAACGGCGGCATTTGGAAGATCGGTCGTAAGGGCTGGTGGGACGCGGCCAAACCTTCGGTCAGAAGCGCCAAGGGGCTTCCTGCCGAATGGCGTTACAATGACCAGTTTGTCGAGGATGTCAAAAGGACAGTGCAGGCAACCGGAATGTTCATGCTATTCCCCGTGCAGTATTGGAACGACAACGGGTATGTACAACGTGCCAGAAAGGCTGGAAAGAGAGCACGATACTGACACAGTCTCCTCAGTCTCGGCAACGCAGCCAACTATTTGGGTTCCATGCTGACGGGCAACGGTGTTCCCAACGATGTGATCGGCAATTTCAACCCTCTTAGTATCATTCTGTGTGGTCCTATTCTTAACGTTAGTAATTGTTCCTTCGTTTTTCCTTCTTCGACGGATATCTGAGACGCCATCGTTGATATCTTGATGTTTTTCTGGGACACGGCTCACGAACCTGTATGCGTGCTAACGAAACATACGTCAGTACGCCGTGTACCCCTTCCTTCGCAAGTCCAATATTCACTATGGTCCGGTTGCACGTATCACCACCGGCTTCTTCATCAGCACGCTTGGTGGTATTGGCTACACCGTTCTCTGCTACAAGGCCTACCAAACATCTCCTTGTGGGTGGTACGGTAGCACGGATCCGGCATGTGTAGATGAAGGTCTGGTGTCGCCCATTTCGCTGTGGTGGCAAGCAATCCCATACGCCTTGGGTGGAATATCGGAATTGTTCATCAACGTGCCAGGTTTGTTGTCCCGGGTTTGCACTTGACCTGCGGAAGTATCTAAACTGACCAAAACCACAGCATTCGGCATTGCATACTCGCGCGCTCCTGTGAACATGAGAGGTTTCGTCTCGGCTATCAACCTCTTCAATACTGCCATCGCCTTCGTCGTCAACCTGGCCGCAACCGAGGTTATCACCGATCCTCACCTCGTATGGGACTTTGGGGCTGTGGCCATCCTGGGTGCAATCACGGGTACCTTCTTCGTACGTCTTGATGGTTCTTGTGCTAAATCGGATACACTTGCTGACACTTGGCCAGTACTGGAACTTCCGTCATATCGACAAGGAGGAATATGTCCTCTCTACGACTCAGACCGGCGAAGCGACTGGAACTCGGTCTTTTGTCCACGAGAACGAACTCAACGAGTCTACCAACCGCCCTGCCCCTATTGTGGAAAACGAACAGACTGGAATCTCTCAGAAGATCTAATATCTGCATACAACGTACTTCTAGATTCCACATGAATGTTGCTGCCTTTATATCTTGAACCACTCTTAGCAAGCCGTTGATTTTGGCGTGTTATTGTATTTCGAAGTATATAGGTGTAAGGGGTAGAAACAGGAGTGCAATTAGTAGTATTAATATGGTAGAGATAGAGCCATCTATCTCTGGCTCTTTACTACGAAGGGCTCTAGCTGGTGCTTATATGGATGTGTTATGGATTCATATACCTGAAACCTGACTATACTTGGAGAGCTTGTGGAATTCGTTAGGTGGTGTAGTTAGCTCTCAGTGTTATGGTGTATATCTCAGGACTGTACTGTCGCAGCTTTCCACTCTTTTAGAACTCGTTGGGGCCCGTTCATCGTTTACCTACACATTCTTGTTCTTGTCTGTTCACACTCCCCACGTATGTTTATTTCTCCTCTATCTTCACTGGCCTATAGAGTGTCAAAGTGATAAATTGTACACATCACACCCCAGAGCAACACATCCATGCTTCTATCCGGTGCTGACTTCAACAATCCAGACATCCGGACGGCTGCACAATTGACAGTGGTTTTGTGCGAATCACCTATCACTCCTTGAACAGCTAGTAGCAGGAATTGTGCTATTAACAGCGGGTGTGACGAACACATGTACTTCCCGATATCCCGATACTGAACAAGTATACTGGGACATGGACCGATGCGGCTCTTACATTATGTAGTTCTTGTACGTCGGCGTAGCTGTAATCTGCCCTAGTATTCTAGCATAGAGTCTAAACACGGTAGACGACTAAATTGCCCCCAAGTGATGTTTGGTAACTACGACCTAAAACTAATAGGAAAATGAAATCTCGGAACCAAAAAGTAAACCTGTCCATCAGCTACTTGTCGTCATACAGCCACATCATGTTTGTAGTACGAGTCAGTTCCTAGAGTTATCTTTGTCTAGGAAGGGATGCCCGCCGGCGATATGTTCTCGTGATGCATAAAGGGGAAAGTTGACCTGACCCAACCAAACAGACGAAACAGTTATCATGCATGCTATACACGCACCACCTGGCGCACCTGATGTGGCTTGGTATGTGGCGCCACATACTTGGAAGGGACCCCTAAGAAGCTTTCTATGTATACGGTATAGCTTTCTCGTTTTCACTTGTTTTCTATAACTTGGCTAGTAAATGCATACTTCAACCAGTCTCGCGAGCTTCTAAGCTATGCAAAAACTTAGTTGTCAAATGTAGATTGTGCAGAGGAGTTATGAGCTGCTTATAGAATGAACGATGAACCCTATTGAACCTAGAAATCGCAATATAGCTTAATTGTGTACTTTTCACCAAGTCGACTTGATTATGTTCTCATCGCAGATACTGATCTGAAAACCGCAGACCTTTCACGAGGCGAAGTCGGTTAGAAGTCGGCTACAAGAAACCTAAAGTGAGAAAGGGACGTCATTCGGGACCAGCTATCTTCCCGAATTCCGAAACAGAAACCTCGCTCATAATACTGAGTGAAGCTCACCAAGTTCCAAGTTTCGTCCACCTTGACTTCAACGTCTGTCGACAAATCCAACATGAAAACAGGCAAAGGGCAGATGGGTGGAAGAAGGTAAGTAAAACCTTCTGCAACCATCTTGAAAGGTACATGAACTTGGCACGCACGTTGTAAAACTACCCGATGGATGAATTGTCCGATGACATGAGGAAATGTACCATCAAACGGAGGAGCATGAACATTCCGATAATACCGATACGACATCGTCCAAAAAACATCGGAAGCGGACGAGTAATCTCGCGACAACTGCTTCCCCCATTTCCGTCCAACACGTTTTATAATGGAGTTGGATGGAGAAGAGTAAGTACGAAGCGACCGATTGCCGCCATGAGTCTTGAGATAGGTACTGCGGTATTGCTTCGCATATGAGACGTGTAAAAAAGCTGACTATCAATTCTGGAAATTCTCATATTTTCTTCGGCACTCCAAGACACCAAGGTACTGTGTATTATGATGGATTTTCCCTGGTAGTGTGGTTACTGCCCCTGGTTTGGAGGCCTGTCTACCGAGTAACTATGTGAATTGTACGGAGTTCTTCTGCTCACCGACTGACGCAAATCCCACATAAAGGAATGAAGAACTAGGCCGCATCCAGATATAGACTCCACCATGGTCACGTTATCCACTTGCAGTCAACAGCTGCTTCGTTGCCCCGCTCTGTAGGTGTCAGGTCCCCTCTCCGCTTCCTTTTCCCCATCGCAGCTGCCTGCGGCTTCCTTTCAACTCTGGTCACGGACTCATCAGCAACAGACTGCCCCAGTTCTTTCTCAAGGCAACTCCCACCCCACGTCAACTCCGTTCAACCCAGGTACCTGAAGTACTTGCTTGGTCAGACCGCGTAGCCAAGGTACGTACTACGTACTGGTCAGTCACAGTCCCAGTGGCAGCTAGGCAAATGACGAACCCAGTCATCCGCCGGAGCACCTGCCTTCAGCTTCCCTCTTCCACCACTTGCCTGATTACTCCCTCAGTCTCCATTCAACAAACCTAGTTCTTCTCCATCACTGCTTGCAACACCATCGCAAGCTGTTCCACTGACCATCCAAACCGCCCAGAATATCCATCGTTGTCACCACCAACGGCCCAATACCCACAGTCAGCTCATCGTCACGAAACAACCGGCAAGATGCGCTCCAAGTTTAAGGACGAGCACCCCTTCGAGAAGCGCAAGGCCGAGGCCGAGCGCATTCGTCAGAAGTACGCCGACCGCATTCCGGTATGTCCAGTCTTGCTGCCATTCTCATTCTCGTGCATCCTCGCCGTCTACGTCGAGGGCCTGTAATCACTGCGGTGTACCTCCTATCGGCTGCTGCTCCACCGCCGATCGTCGCCATCATTTATCGCTATGGTGCGATAGCGGCGTTGTCACCCAACGGCCCGCATTCATCAGACCGAGGCTAGGTCCAACATGCTAATTCCTGCCGCTCTCTAGGTCATCTGCGAGAAGGTCGAGAAGTCGGACATTGCCACCATCGACAAGAAGAAGTACCTGGTGCCCGCAGACCTCACCGTCGGCCAGTTTGTCTACGTCATCCGCAAGCGAATTAAGTTGTCGCCCGAGAAGGCGATCTTCATCTTTGTCGATGAAGTCCTTCCCCCGACCGCTGCTCTGATGAGCAGCATCTACGAGGAGCACAAGGACGAGGACGGGTATGTTTGGGCTTTCTCCCCCCCCGGCACCAACCGTTTACAAAGCAGCTAACCGCTGTTTGCCACAGCTTCCTGTACATCACTTACTCGGGCGAGAACACGTTTGGCGAGTCTGCTTAAGCATGTCTCTTACTCCCATCTCCGTACCTTCTTTGCGGCGTTTACGGTCAGGTTATGAACGATGCCCTTGTTTCTCGACAGACAGCAGCTTGTGGCGATGAATTATGGGCAGGACGCAACACGGCAATACTGGCAGACATGAGCAAGTCTCGTGACACAAGGGTCTCTTGAACATGGCAGCAGACGATGGAATGCGCACCTCAAAGCCTGGTACTTCGGCCTGCTTGCTCCTTGATTTATGCAATGGTATACAGGGTTGATAGATGAATTTGCGATTCTCTTCTGCCGATTGCCATTAGACAGTCTTTCGTTTGGTGTTCCTTATTTTGGTTTGACAGTGCTTTTGCATGGCCATGGGCCTCGAGATGCGCCGGCACAGGTTTCGTTTTCAACAGAAGAACCCCGAAGCGCATCTGACATTTGCCATTTTCTTCATATGCGGACCACAGGGATTGGGCTATTCGAACGCCTAGCTATTCTTGCCGATCTCTTACAGTGTTCCACCACAGACAGGCCAAGTGGACTTGGTGAAAGCAAGTACGCAAGTGCCCTTAGTCTACCGGCCGTTCAAGTACTTACTTGAGCCCGAACAAAATGGTATCGCCAAGAGCCCTGGGCATTTAAACGACGCTCTACGAGATAAGCTGCCGAGTGCTCAATGCCCATTTCATCATCCCTCCCAGAAGGTCAGGACAGCAGTTTCGAGCGAGAAGTTGCTGTTCCCTAGGGACGATCTGTGGCATCCTTGTGTGTAGTGCAAGCTGTCGCTATGTCCAGTCCAGAGCCGAATGAGCGACCTCGACAATCTCATCACTATGAGTTGCATGGTCGGCAGAGCCAGCACCGTATTGGGCATCCTTCTCGACAATATGTACGCTAGGAACAATCATAACAAAACTGTAGCCCAGGCCAGGACAGGGCCATCACCAGTGACTAACGTCATTTACATGCAAACCGGGCATTCGGGCTGATCAAGATGCCCATGACAATGTTCCTGCAGATTGGAGGTTTGATTCGGGTTTCGTTTTGGCTCCCGCACGACTCGGTCGTATGTATGTTGACTCGGGGTTAGGGGGAGGGATATGGGGTAAAAGAGACAAACACATCGACCAACGACCTCCGAGACTACCATGCCCAAGTACAAACATATTTATCAACAGTCATGATCCATGCCAGACCCAAGTGCCTATCAAACACGATGAACTTTTACCAGCTCTAGGATACACTCCGAACACCCGCGCCCACATCCTCGTCATGATCTGCCTATGGCGAGAGCGGACCGGCCCATGACCCAGCCCTTGAACCTTCTACGTTCGCCATCCCTCTCTCGGGCTGTGACACTACGGCAGGACTGTTTACGCCTCGCGAGGTTGGAGCCAATGAACCACTACTCGGCTTTTTGACGACTGGTCTTTCCGTGGGCTGCTGCGTCGCGCAAGTCAGGAAGCATCATGTGCGCGACGAGGCTGTCGTGGTAGGCCGAGACATTGCAGCCCTGCCAGTGGCGGAGGGTGAGGGGCATAGGCCGCAGGGTCCAGCCACACCGAGGTCAAGGCGAATAGGAGATGGCGCTGGAGACCCCATTGCCCCCGGTAATCCGAGTTGAAAATGAGGAGGGGGGGGGGGGGGAAATGGCATTCGCAGAGTGTTTGCCGTATCAACACAGACCTAAACCAGTCAAAAGTGAGAATCTAGACCATCGTCGACGACGAAGAGAAGCTGTAGCCGAACAGGTATCCATCGTACAGCGCAGAGGAACTCTGGAATTGATCTCGATCACATGGTTCATGACGACATGGGGACAGCAGATAACGTATCTTCTGGCTCGTGGGCTGTTCAGGGAACGGCCCGGTCAAAGCGAAGATAAGATGGGCGAACGGGAGAGCCTGAAACAAGGCAAGGGAGAAGTCAGGTTGTCGTGATCCCTTCCCGCACTTTTTCGAGACGAACAGGGGGGTAGTGTTTGTCAGTCACTCCAGCTACGGCACGGTAACTAACTACTCTGGTTCGATCAAGGAATCCATGACATTAGAAAGTTGCCAAACAAGGCTGACTGTGCCCTATTGCTAATTGGGCAACACACTCGGGGGAGAGCAGAAGCGGAAGATTAAGTTTATTAGGGTACCATCGTAGCAGAACTTGAAAGTCAAACAAACGCGTTTCCATCCATAAAATTATAGTCAGTCAGACGATACATGTACATCGTAGAACTTAAAAAAGTCAGACAAACGCGTTTCCATCCATGAAATTATAGTGGATCAGACAATACATGTAATTGTAATGGGATTCGTCGGCAAGCTGACTCAGGATACTGAGCAGCTTAAGTGGTGACCCCCATCGCTCGCGCAAGCCGCGAGCGACGGAGACTCCAACTCCCCGAGGGGAGTACCCGACAGTCGGGAGGAATGATACATACAGGCTGGCCTCCAAGGGCACAGACAGACGCTTCCATGCGAAACACTAAACTCCCGCGCTTGATTGCTCGACCCAGATATACAGTCCCGAGGGGGGGGCGGCCAAATCGACCCCGTGTGCTTACTCTCAAGCGTGAAAAGACTCATAACCGCCAACCGCTATGCTGGAAGGGAAATACAAAACTCCAAGACGCTATGCAAAATCAGAAAGTCCACCAATGTGCATCGCCATCATTGCCGTGCAGAGGAGATTCCTCTAGGGCATACAGACTGCTGCTACTAGAATGTCCAAAGTAGCAGCGACTTTGCGTTAACGTTGGTGTTGTTGGTACAGACCATATCACTCAGCCGCACGAGACCCAAGGGTCGTCCACGGTAAGGAGGAGTGAGTGGAATAAAACGTATTCCCACGAGCCCCATCTGCCTTGTGAGACACGAAGCCGCAGAAAAATAAAAAGGCAGAAAAAGGCAGAGAAATTGACAAAAAAACTCGCGCCAAACCCGTGGAACAAGTAAAACAAGAAACGCCAGAGAGAGCCGAAACGAAGATTGAACAGTAGCGACTGGACAGCACCACACGCCCGGCGTTGGCCAGACGCTTCCCGGGTGGGTTTTACCCTGGCGTTGGGCAAGAAAGAGACAGGCAAGAAGAAGCACGAAACCCCGGTACCGTGCTAACGGTTTCTTGTTTTTGTTGTTTGTTTGGATCGGTCGTCATCATGGCCAGAAGTAAGCAATGGCGGACGGGCATTAATGCGGATAAAGCATGTCGAAATGCATCTCGTCGATGGAAGCGGACGGGTCCATGAACGCACCCACCGAGCCCTGGGAATTCAGGATGTAGGGCGGGAGTTCCGACATGAGGGAAGGATGTGAAAAGTCGAAGCTTGTGGGCATGTGGTAGATGGACATGGCTTCGGTGTTGATATCCATGGACCCGGGAGGGAGTGCGTAGCCAATTCCAGTCATCATGGGCGCGGGTGCAGACATCTTTTGGAAGGGCATTGCGTAGTCGACGTGGACGGGTTCGCCTCTCGGCAGGGCAAGGGCATTCGCACCGAGGTCCATGGCCGTTGGGCTCTGGTCAGCGTTCAGCTCGTCATCGGCTTCTTCGTCTCGTTCGGCGTCGGCCTCGTCCTCGTACACGTCAACCTCGCACATCCAGTTCTTCAGCTCGGGCATCGATGGCCAGTCACCACCTCCCTTTCCGCCGCGTCTCTCCTCGTCGTGACGACCAGAGTTGGCCCCGCCGTTCCTGTTCTTGGAACGGGACGGCTTCTCCTTGAAGTGCGTTCGACGCAGATGCGCGGCAGCGTTGTAGTAGGCACCATACTTCTTGCGGGAAGTACACGCTTTGCACTTGTTGAGGGGGTTGATGGCATGAACATTCAGTGGCAGGCCAACAGAGCTGGGATCGATGCAAATCCACTTCTTCACATAACCCTGCTGGGGGTGCTTCGCGTCGCGATGACGGCGGAGCTCGTGCTCACCGCGGAAGCCCTCTTTATGTTCATCGCAATCAGTGCAGTAGACCTTGGGCTGGCGCGGTCGAACATATTTGGTCTTGGCGATGGCTGCCTTGCCATCGTTCTTGGTGCTTGTCTGAGACTCTACCGCGTTCGACTCGCCAGCCGGCTTGGGCACGATAGGGGTGCTCAGCCCACGCTGGAGCTGCTGCTGCAACGTCTCCTTGGCACGTGCGTTGAGTGAGGAGGTCGACTTCACGCTGCTCACACTGTTGTTCGAGCCTGAACGGGACATGTCTTGGGAGAGGAAGAAGCCTTCCATAGGAGCAGAAGACGCGAATGGGTGCGAAGGGGGTGGGGCAAGGCTAGAACCGACGGCCATCAGGTCTTCCTCGAACCGAGAGGATTTCTGGTCGAGCGTCGAGTTGCTTCTGTGCGTGGGCATCTGCGGACTGTTCTCCTGCATCGTGTACCCCAAACCCGACTGAGACTGCGAGGCCAAGTGGACGCGGTCCATGGCGTGGGTGACGGTGGGATAGCCAAAGGCATTGCTGTTGTCCCGAGTCATCGGCGTGGTGTCCGCAGTCGGCGCCGAGGTCATGGACCCGCAGACCGAGGTCGCGGTGGCACTGTAGTGCGGGACGTCGAGATGCAAGTGCTGACTCGGGTCGTACTGGCAAATGTCTTCGTTCGGGTACCTGGCGAAGAAGGCAGCTGGTTCCAGAAGGCCAGAAGACTCGGTGACAGGCGGTAGGTTGACCATGTCAGGTTGATGTCTCGTCCGCGTGGACTGAGAACGGTGCAAGAAGTGGTCGAAAGGGGCCGTCATCCGTTCGTCTCTACCCGTGCCGTCCATCAAGCCCACGGCCATGCCCCCATCGGCTCCGCTGGCGTGGTGTAAACTCGGCGGGGTGATGGGACCGTGGCCCACGAAGGGGCCGGCAGACCGTGTCGAGAGATTCAGACCCGAGCGGTCCATCTCGGAGGACTTGGGCACTTGTTGAGACATGGTGCGCTGCATAGTTCGCTGCCGTTTGTTGGCAGGTTTGGGGTCAAGGCGAGGACGTATCTGCGACATAAGATTAGATCGAGGGCATTGTTATTGTCTTGCTTGTCGGGACTTTGCAGACGCTTGTTCTTACCGACGATGGCATGCATGGAGGGATTTGGAAATCCGCTACCGCGTAGCTGTGAACCGCGCTCCGGGGTATCGACAGCCTTCTTGACATGGCATCCTGAGCGCCGAGGGAGGCGCCGGACAGCCGAAATTCATTCTGGACAGGTGAGAGGGCGTCATGATTGCTTGGACTCGACGATAGCTGCTGATGTTGTAGTAGTTGCTGCTGCTGCTGTTGCTGCTGCTGCTGGAAAGGCTGATGGCAGACTTGGCCTCTATACTGTGATAGTTCCTCGTCTTTCAGTCGCAGGGCCTCCCTGAGCTTTTGAATTTCCAGATCCGCCTCACGGCCACGGCCCGTCATGGTGTTTTTGCCTTGCCTGTCCTATACTCGAGCGGGAAGAATGTTGAGGCTGGCCGGACAAGCCAACAGAGGAGTGTGGGGGGGGGGGTGGAGGAAGGGGCTGCACGCGAAGGAAAGGCGAGACGAGACTTGGAGGTTCAGGTCGAGTGAGACAGACAGCCTCGTCTTAACTTTTTCTGACGGGTCCGAACCCTTGACGGTGGAAAAGGGTTTTTTAAAAAAGGATAGGCAGTACGGATACAGTAGTACGGGAGGTATAGTTCTGGTTGACAAGGATGGCTCACGTTGGCGGGTGATGGGCGGGCTGACAATTGGGATATGGCGGCAGATGATGATGTTGATGAGGCCAGATGAGATGAGATCAGCGTCGAGCGTCAAATGAAAGACAAGAAGCAATCAAGAATCTGACAGACGTCCGAGGCCGAAGATGGGACAGTCAGATGATTATGTACCAGTCAGTTCATGAGGCTTGGGGATGCATGCGTGGCATGCGGGTCAACACACAAAGAGTTGCAATAGCCTGCCGGGATCCTCGTCTCTTCGATTAATATCGAGACCCAAGACTGTTAGGCTTGGCAATAGTATGCTAGGATGGCGAGAAGGCTTCTGGCGGTCTAGTGAGAATTGGGCTGAAACGGAATTGGCAACTAGTCGAGTAAAGTTGACAGTTACATGGCATCATTCATCACTGGGCCAAACGGTGAGCGGGCGGTTGAAACTACTTGGACCCTACTGCCAACAACCTTGGTCATCAACGACGATACTGCATGTTCCCGACGGGCTAGCCTGCTGTCGGCCTCCACTAATAGCACACAGGTAATAACAGAGGGAGGTCACGTTTAAGACGGGGATGGATCGATCCATCCATCGGTCGGGGGGGGACGAGCTCTCTCACTGGACGACGGACGCGTCGGTACGTACTCCGTACTGCGACTTGTGCTGGACCACGCGGTGTAGTAGTTAGTTACTAGCAGTTGAGTGCGTGTGGAGTTGCTTTCCCTGCTTTCCAAAGGTTCCCTGGGGAGGGTTGTCATTGGACTGCGACGGGCCAGAGAGCCAGAGGGTACGGGGTACGGAGTACTACACAGTACTGTGTATCCGTATTGATTGTCTGTGTGTCTCGGTCAGCAGCATCCACCCCAGGGCATTGATTTGATCGTGATGAACCTGCTGGCAACGTTGACCACTAGCCAAGTTACGGATACCACTGTACTAACCAACGTTATTAGCCAACTACCGTGTACCTAGCCTCTGAAGATTGCTCAGCAAGGATGATGCGAGATCATACAGATTCGGACGGCAAGTATCCGTACTTTGGCAGGTATACTACGGATACGTACCGTAGCGGACAGGGGATCCCCACGCCCCCCTCTCCCCCCCGATGTTGATCTTGATGACGCAGTCCCCTAGCTAGCAGTCGCCATGTAAAACACCTTCAGCCAGAAGAGCTGGCGCGTCGACGTCGCAGCATCGACGGGTGGCATCGTGGATTTGTGTTCAGAAATGCCGTTTGTCCCAATCACCAATTAGAACTTGCATGCACGGTGTTGGTAGTCGCTGTTCGTGAAAATTAGTCCGTTGTATAAATAGGATAGGCCGAGGGGCTAGCCAGGTCGAAACTGGCAAGGCTTTACTCTCGGACGGGACAACGTAATGGTTTCGACAACTACCTTCGACGGCGTCCCAGTGCCCGTCGTCTGGCGCGCGTTCCGGGCACAAATTTCTCGTTGCGGCTAGGCCCATAGGGTAGTAGTTCACTAACTACCACAGCACACACACAGTACTCTGTAACTTGGTTGATTAAAAGAATCAGAAACCCCCACAGCCCAGGGACGGATGCGGCAACTACCGCACATGGTACTTTGTAGATCTCTCCGGAGTCGTGCCACTCGCGGTCGATAGTTACTATGAGTTATTATTACCTGTATCCGTAAGCACGGAGTACTGTGCAACTACTTTGTACTGTGAACAATAACCAACGAATCCGTACTTCGTACTCGGTTACACAGCAACCTTGGAACCAGATCCCAGCCCGGGTTAGTGACAAGCACGTACGACGCAGCTAATAGCACATCCTCCTTCCGGTCCTTCTCCGAGTTGATGCAAACCCAACCCAGCCTCGACGTCGATGGTGACTGAAGGACGCCTGTGTCTGACGTTTCGCGCACTGCCACCCAACGAGAAACGCCCGACACCGTGGCCATACAGAATGGAAACACGCGAAAGTGGTAGTTAGTCGCATGCAGGCAACCTCGACATGCATGCAAGCAACACATCTGGGGGTGGTGGTTGTGGTTGAGGTGGTGGTGTCATTGATACCCGCGCTCCCCCTCGACCGGGACGGCATCCATGAGCCTTGAGGTAAGAAGAGTAACTACTATCCGTAAAGCAAGCATACACAGCAGCGTGTAATCATTTAACCGTATTAGATGGGATCTATCCTCTTGCTGCCTGCCCTATCAGATCATGTGGACAGCTGGGGTGGGGTTGCCTGGCTCGGGCTGTGGTTGTTACATAACTAGTTAGCTGCGTCGTTAGTAGCACTGGCAAAGTATCCGTAACGTTATTCCACACATGATCTGAGCTGGGTGGGTGACCGCGCTTCCGAGTCCCAACGGCGGCTCTCGTAGAAGATTGGAGGAACATGCGGTAAGCTGCCATGACAAGCATGGCCTGCATAGCCTGCATGGTCTGCATGGCCTGCATGGAAGTCACCCTCGTGCCAGTCTGCGGCATGCGCTAGTGACCTCTAGCAAAGTCATACGAAGTAAAAGTTCAAACCAGAGGGAGCTTGCATGCGACTGGTACAGTGTGCATAATCATGGGCATTAACTAGTGCCAGCTGACGTGCCTTGATTTGATCGATGGTGCGCTGGCACCGGCTCCAAGGTGTATGGCTGCCATTGGATGTCGATCGCCACGGAAAGTGAGGCGGCCGCGTTGCGGCAAGAATAAGTGGTGGTGACCCTGGCAATGTGCCAACATCCCGGGCAAAGTGGATAGATATGATTGACACCACCGCTGGCGGCGGCTCATTCTACCACAGTATTAGTTGGTCGCTTGGACATAGTTACGCCGTACATTACACAGCGTCTTGTGTGATTGTGTGATGGACCATGGACCTTCTTGGCGGGCTGTGTGCTGGTTGTACTGTGCCGCCCGGAGTGTGGTTAACTTAACTTCGTAGCTGAGCCATGCATGTTCATGTTCTCGTGCACGCGGCAGACACCGAGCAAGCCTGCCTGACCTCACGATGCCATGCCATGCCCGCTTGCGCTCGCGCTGTCCGACCCCAGATTACGAAAAACCTGCCGGGCTGAGGTACGGCCGATAGAAACCACGGTGCCGGCCGAGCGAGGTCGGATCACCACCACCAATGGCAATCACTCACAGTACAGATACACCAACTACGTTGCTGTTGCGGATTTCGGTGAGATTCATCGCTTCTTCGCCTCGTCGCTTCATGTCTGTCTGTGTGTCTGTCTGTCTGCATCCGGCCCGGTGTGTCTTGCGACCAAGGATGGTTGTCCGACCGTCGTGCAACCTGGGCGTCGAGACACATGCACGAGGACGCACGAGGACGGTTACGACCGTCAAATGTCTACGGGTAGGCGTTCATCCCCCCGAAACGTTAATCGCAGGGTTCCGAGAAACCAACGGCTGCGAACTTTTCCGCGCAACCTGCGACGCACTGAGCCATCACGTCACTCAGCCCGACCTGTCGGGATTCTGACCACTCATACGGAGTATTAAAGTGCTTAGTTACTACGTAGGACGTATCCGTACGGTGATCAAGAAGCGATTTTCGTCTTGGTGTTTGGAGGTTCAGGGGCAAGGGCAGGCAGGCAGCAGGCAGCAGGCAAGGAAGAAGGCGGCAGGCAAGGAAGAAGGCAGTTTGGCAGGTTGGCAGGGAGGCAGGGAGGCAGGTAAACGATCTCCAAAATCCCTGTTCCGCCCGTAATGTGGCCGGCTCTAGTCAGATCGCTGGGACGGAGCGCCAAGTGCATGCTGTTGAGTTAAGGTATGTTACTGGAATCGCTTCGTTGGGGAAACTTTTGTCACCATTAAGTTTGTGGATTTCGTCGGCTAAAAAAGTAAAAAAGGAAAAAAAGGAAAAAAGGAAAAAAATTCATAGTTGGAAATACGCCATGCCGTCTATCGCCCAAAGTGATGCAATGCGGCATTTACGCCAGTGGGCGCGAAGCGGATGACCTGGTTGTTGCTTTCCCTGATAGTTAACTAACTATAGGTCTCCTGCTGTCAGTGCTCATGAGCGGAGGGCTTCACAGTATCCGTACGGTCGATAGATGTAAATACAGCAATGTAAATAAATATAGCGTAGACGGGGATGGTTCATTACCGCTCGACAAGCGCTAGACTCTAGTCGTCCAGCCAGATTCCTACGATTCCTTCGATTCCTTCGATTCCTATGATTCCTCGATGAGCGCCCGGCCAACCTAATTGACCTAATTAGTTTGGCAAGGCACTGTTTGTCGCACAGGCAATGGGAGTCGGGACTGCGTCACTTGACCTGGAGCGGTGAGGGTGATCTTGCTGGTTGATGAGGTGCAATGCGTCAACCCCGTAGGCTAATATAATAATGTTGCTTGTTGATCAAGAGTAATCAAGCGGCAACTCCGTGAACCGTCCCACTTGCATCCAAGTTTGAAGTACGGAGTAGCTATGCGAGCGTTTGTCAAACCCGTGCGGTGAGTGCTAATTTCTTGAGAGAATACGGATACACCATGGCCAGAAACAATGAGCAGTGACTCTTCTTATTTACTTCGGAAACAACGGAACAACGGAACAACGGCATGCAGGATCTTGACAAAGGGCAATGCCTGTGAAGAACACCCCGCTAGAAGGCGGCAGGCAGAGAATCAAATTCGGGCCGCCATGGCGCCTACTACTCTTGTGCATCAGCCAGAGCCGAACCCCATCTTTACAAGCAACAGCACGGAGTGGAGTAACTACACAGTACGCTGGTTACATGGGCCACGGAGCTGCTGCTTGAATCCCGGGCTTTTCCCGCCATGATGACACCTCTCCGCCAGATTGACCATTTAGCAGGGTAAATTACTTAACTTACCCTGTAATGCTGGATTGAAATGAACGCTTCACCTTCCATCAGCTATCGGCCACTCGGCTCACCAACTGCTGCGAACTAGCTTCACGAGCCTCTGAGAGCTCCGTATGTGAAGGAGCATCAATTGACCTCACCGGTGCGGCCTGACACGATGCGCCTATTCGCCATCTTGCTGCTTGCCGGGCTGCAGCAGCAGTGTTCGGCTCGTCAGCCCGGATTCAGTATTCATCATGATCTGCTTGCATATCCCCAGGTCAGCCTAACTCTCTCACTCTCTCTCGCGCTCTCACACACACACATGTGGCAGTCTAGTTGTTGACATGAGCCCATCGCCAGTTCGACGTCGTCTTCTCAGAGTCACCAATCGTCGAGTCTGATGCCAAAGCGCTGTTCGAGCGCGCATCCGCCGCTGCCGCTACACTTCGCGATCGCGATGACGATGGCCAGCCTTCCGACGCCAAGGACATCACCTCCAACACCCGTGCTACCGCCGATCGAGACGCCGACGCCGGTCACAAAAGCGACCAAGTTTACGAGATCATGAACATGGCACCCCATCGATATCTATGCGCCATACCCGTCCTTGAGCCGCCTCCCGCTCCCAACAGGACCGCCACCGAGCTGGCCAAAGCCGAAGAGGCCCGCGAGCTGGCACGCGCCTCCACACACGGCTGGGAGCTCGTCAACGGCCTCGACGGATCTTGTCTCCATTACGTATCAGGATGGTGGAGCTACAGCTTTTGCTACGGTCACGACGTTGTCCAATTCCATGCCCTGCCCAACCGCGGCGGGCCGCCCGTCAAGGACCCTCAAAGTCAAGAGTACGTTCTGGGCCGCGTGGCCGATGCCTCATCGCCTACAGGACGACGAGGCCGCAACGGCCAGGCCACAGGTCCGCCCGACGCGGAGGGGAGGGATACGACCGCCACAAGCGCCGGGAACACCAATAATGGGGCACCGCCCAATACAGAACTCCAGGTCAAGGGCGATCAGCGGTATCTCGTTCAGCGCCTCGGTGACGGAACCCTCTGTGATCTCACCGACAAGCCGCGCACTGTCGAGGTCCAATATCACTGCAGTCCCGGCTCGACTCAGGATCGCATCGGCTGGATCAAGGAAGTGACTACGTGTTCCTACTTGATGCTGGTTAACACCCCGCGCCTCTGCTCCGACGTCGCATTTTTGCCGCCCCTGGAAACCCGCGCAAACAGCATATCATGTCGCATGATTGTTCCGGAGGCCGAGCAGGCGGCCTGGCACGAGCGCAAGACCCTCGAAGCCCAGGCCGCCATGGTCGGTCAGAAACAGGGAAAGAAGGCGGGTCCCGTCACCATCGGTGGCATTGCAGTAGGCGCTCGTAAAATTTTGGGCACTGGTGAGGATGGCAAAGAACCCGCAATTCTGGCGCCGCCCAAGGGTTTTGCCACATCCGGCTCCGGCGACGACAGCACCACCTTGATCGAGATTGTCGCTATGGGTGGCGGCAAAGACGGTGAAGGTGAGGCCACGTTGAGCAACGAGGAACTGGAGAAGCTGGCCCTGAGTCCCGAGGTCATTGAAGAGCTCAAGAAAAGACTACAAGACCTTGCCGGCGACAAGGGCTGGAAGTTGGAGGTCGTCGATGATGCCGCCGGGAGGGAGATTCGTGGCATCATTGATGAAGACACGGCGGATGCAGCAGACGAGCCCGACATCAAGGTCCCGGTGAAAAAGGCCATGAAAGGGAAAGGGAAAGACGAGGCAAAAGGTCCTCCAACGAACAGGGAAAAGGCCAAGCCCAAGCCCAAGGTACCCGAAAACGACGAGAACGAGGATGGTGAGAGGGGGGAGCGAGGAGAAGTTTTTCAAGGACGAGTTATAGTATGACTACAGTGATGGCAGCATGGCATGGCGTTGAGAATCAGCAATTTCAAGTTTCTATATTTCAATCGTTCCGCGACAGTAAGCACCGCGAAGGCCCATTCAAGGCTTGTAACAATATTCCCAGTTTTGAAGAGGAGATTCCCGATGTCACATAGTCAGAGTGCATATTAAACCCGGCCTTCATCTTGTACTCTTTTTCGTAGCGACTTGCCAGAGAACCGGCAGGGTTTTCTTGTATTGCGAATCCTACAGGTTACAGTGACTTGTAGACTTCAATCTCCCTTGTCTAGTGCCTACCAACCACTCCGTCTCATGGTGAGTCGTGACTAGACCGATGCAGTGCTCAAGTCTGCAGCTGAGCGTTGTTGTGCGTCCCTCTGTCACATTGTACATAGTAATAGTGGCCTGTATCCTCGCCAGCCCCATGCCCGTCCGTATACGATCCCAGCAGTAACGTTACAGATGTCCCTCGTTCGGCCAGTTTGCCACCTTTCATCCGGCTCAACACCGTCCCTAGGGGGAGAAAATCCCCCGCGCGGCACCTGATCACCTTCCAGTCATGATATGGAAACAAAAAGAGTAGCGTTGGCCGGTGGCCCTGGGTACTTGTGGTGCGACTCGGTTCAACACGTCTCGTAGCCTAGGCACGAAGAAGACTGATCAAACGAGAGTCTCATGCAAGAGCCTGATGGAGTGCCGGTCAAGCTGATCCGAGGCTGACTAGCTCTTTCGGATTACATATGTGTGCAAAGATCGCCATTCTGCTCCGGGAGGCCTGGCCAGATGCAGAAGTGGCGAGCAGACAAACAGGTGGCTATGGATGCCAGAGGCGAGAGCAGATTTGACGTGATGGCTCGGAACACCAACTCGCCTCGGATCTTGAGTTTGTTCGTCTGTATCACCTCTCTTGCCTGTTCTCCTACTACAGGAACTACCGGTGTAGATTATGTGCTGATTGGGGCGGTCGTGATATTTGTTTCCATGTAGGTATCGATATACGTGTAACGCTTGACCGCTCATCGTGTCAACGTAGCTGCGACTACTCTCGACACCGGAATGTTTGACGTGGACGAGGTTTCTTGTTTGTTAGGTGTTTGTGATCCCGAGTCATGCCCGTGCCCAGCGGATCGATGGATTACGTTTCGAGTGGCTGGGTAGAGAGATAGACATGCATCGCCAGTTAAGAGGCGCAACTAGATAGGTGAACGGGGAGTGGTAATGAACCCTAGTTTGAGGATGCTAATGTGTTTTTGAAAGAACGCCATGGAGACAACATGATATCTTGTCTTTTGCTTGCAGTCCACGATATGTATGAAACTGTTTGCATTTTGGTAAACACTCGAGACCTCAACCGGATTTTCACCGCGCCTGTATAGGTTGACGACAGGCGAATGCTTCTCAAGATATCGTTAAGTTGACCAAGTCATAGCCGTACAGACCACTCTATACCTGCGCCGAGTTACCCATATCAACGACCACTGCCCTCTGTCGCCACAACTCGCTCAGCTCCGCCACCAATTCCCGGGCAACAGAAAAGCTCTCGGCTATGCGTGCAAGTAGCAGCAGCACACCGTCCCTCTGCCACTGCAGGTTAGATCTTGCACCCGCTATCCGGAGCGGGAAGATAAACAGCAGTGGTGATAGGCTAGTTTTCGTTAGAGCAACGCCCGTCAGATCCAGCAGTGTGTGAAGATGCTCCTGCACTTCCTCCTCTGTCAGGGTGGAAACCGCAATTCCCCACCGCTGCCAATAGACGATCTCGTAGTCGAATACTCCCGACAGGTAGATACTGACAGCGGCGAAGAAGACGTCGGATAGGATTGTTTCGGGGATGGTGTGCGTTGACAAGCGCAAGTAATCCAGCATCTTGGGATTCGCGGCTCTCCAAGCCTGAAGCATGTTACGCAGTTGGAATCCTTCGCTGGCAATACCAATGGCACCGTGTGGTGTCTGCTCGACGCCAGGCAGCTCGACGCCAGACAGCTCGACACGTCCAAGTAGATGTTCAGTCCTGTTGCTAGGGTCAGCAAGATAAATTTGGTTGAGGAGCCAGTGATCCAGGCTATCTGATTGTACAAGGATTGGGGGTTTTTATTATACCTACGTACCGTGTACGGAGACTCGAACACTCGACGATGATGCTCAGTAAGCTATCTAGGGAACATTTCTTGGGAATTTCCGTGTCAGCTTCGAAACTGTTGGTCAAGTTCTGCCACTCAGGTCTTGACAAAAACGTTGGCTCGTTAAGAAGGAGTGCCCTCGAAGCTTCGAACACCCTAGCCTGCACAAAAAAGATCTTCCCATGCCATATCGACATGCTGATGGGCCGATTGCCTGGAGAGCCCTGGCAGTCCCGTGGATCATATGTATTAGCCAACCGTCGCCGGTCTCGTTGTACATGAGCTGCAAAGCGTCAGGAGGATGAGACCGCAACGGACAACGGTGATTGACTTACTTCGAATAACCCAAGAATCAGAGTTGTCCACAATACCTGCAGGCGAGAAGGTGGCTGGTTGTGTTTCATGGCATCCTTCAGAGATATCAATGATCCAGAGTATGCTTGGAGTGCCGCACATCTATCTTCCTGGTGGTTGGACTGACGATCCACATGAAGTTTAGACGATTGTAGAGCTCCCAGAGCTACAACAGCGTTGACCAAGAACTGGCCGGACTCGGTTCCCATCAGCTCCCTGACATCGGCGCCGTAGGCGGTCGTATTGACGTCAAAGGTGTTTCTTTGTACAAAGACTTCAAAGTAGTAAAGATAGCGTGATATCTTGTTGGAAGAAGGTGATGCGGGTAGTTGTAGCGGCGAGGTCCGCACCCTCCTTTCAGCATGCTTCTTCGAAAAGCTTGCCGGGGTCTTGTGCTTGGCCTGATCAAGTCTGATGATAGTGTTATCCTGGACGACAGGGGCATAAACGCAAGAAAGACTTCGTCGGTGACAGTGGCTGCACGGCTGCCCGCCATTGCACTTGAGTTGCCGGATTAGGTAAGCGGGGCTATAGACAGGCAAGGGTATACTTTGCAAAGTTCATGGCATCGGTACGGTACCTTCAAGTGACTAACGGAACACGCGGAACAGCGAAATCGCGCGACTCGGCGGTCAAACGGTCCAGGAGCCATGTTGAGCCGGGGCGACGAGCGTGACGGACGGGAATGGCTTGTGAGCTTTGTCCTATTTACGGCAAAGGGGAGAAGGAAAAGGGGAGAGGAAGAGCTGCTCTCAATCACACTAGTCTCCGTTGGGTACTCATTGTGCGATGCGGCGGAAAACGCCCGCGCTTCTCCATCGTTGCGGAATCGGGCTTAGTACTTGTACGCGCGAGTGTTCGTTATTGACGGCCGACTAAGTATCCATCATGATGACATGGGTTGATCGCACAGCTGCGGGTCAGCGTAGCGGCGCAGTACTCCATCGAACACGATTTATAAATACGATATTGCGTTCAGGACGTTTGGCCCCGAGGTGCACAACACGCGAACTGATCCAGCAACTCGCAGCTGAGGTGGAAGTGCCAAGGGTGAGACCGAGTAAGACAACGGTCAACCCCCCTGGTATGTGGATTCTCGCTCGATTATTGCCTAAAACGGGCAGATCGTCGTCACCCCTGTCTCATGGACCATGGACCATGGACCTGTGCCGGGCGATGACTACTCCTTCGTTCTCGAGTGTAGCCAAGATCTTGAGAGCATTTATTGATTATTATAAGTATGATGGTTTAGCTGTCTTTCGATTGTTTGGGGGGACTTGCTATTCACAGCTTCACAGCCCACCCACCTCCCTTCCGCACAGCAAAGGCTCGGCTCGACTTGACGCTTCTCCTCTACACTATG
Organism: Arthrinium puccinioides; assembly: GCA_022414665.1. NCBI lineage: Eukaryota > Fungi > Ascomycota > Sordariomycetes > Amphisphaeriales > Apiosporaceae > Arthrinium > Arthrinium puccinioides. The sequence goes on from JAIUNF010000005.1 coordinate 3,626,923, forward strand.
CATTTCCTCGCCAGCCTAGCTTCCTTGTCCCTTGCGGGCGCCATTCTGATACCAGGTCCAACCGGACCGTACTCGGTGTCCGTGTCCGTGGAAAGCCTTACGGACACAAGCCGGCTCGATCCTTATGCACCCAGTGAAAATCAGCACGACCGCAAAGTCCTGGTCTCCCTCTTCTTGCCCATCAACTCCACAACAACGCCATCCGAGGCAAAAACGATCCCTTATATGACCCCGGCAGTCGCTGAAGACTATGATCTGCTCGCAACGTCGATTGGACTACCCAACGATACCTTTGCGTCGTTTGAGGTCGAGTCTCATGTTGTACGCACGCTGGGCCATTGTGGTGGCAAACGCAAGTCCGCCGCCAGCGTGTCGCAGTTCCCTCTTGTCCTGTTCTCGCCGGGATTCGGCCAATCCCGTCTCTTGTACGGCGTAATGGCAAGATCGTTGGCCAGCGAAGGTTACGCTGTTGTTACCGTCGATCACCCTTACGACGCTTCCGTCGTCGAGTTTCCCGACGGAACTCTTGTGAGGAACGCCAACATTTCGACAGATGACGATGCGGCTCTCGAGCAGGTCATTCAGGTATGCGGCGAAAAAAGCAACCCCGACGAATGCCTTACTTCACAACACCCTCATTATCAACACCCAATGCTGACCCAAGCCGTTTCCCGCAGGTTCGTGCTGCCGACGTGTCCTTTGTCATTGACCAGCTCAAGGACTCCAACACCTTTAAATCGATTGTCGAAAACCACAAAGTCACTATCAACTTTGACCAGATCGTTATGTACGGACACTCCCTCGGCGGTGCCACAGCTGCAGCGGCAATTCTCTCCGACGCCCGAATCTTGGGAGGCGTAGACATGGATGGCAAGTTTTTCAGTCCTGTTCTGGAAGCTGGCCTGGACCGGCCCTTCCTACTACTTGGTCGGCCTGACCACGGGGCCGAGGATGAGACTTGGCCGGTTTTCTACGAGAACTTGCGGGGGACCCGCGTTGAAATGGCCGTGTCAGGGGCCATGCACTCCTCGTTCGCAGACTATCCTGTCCTCATCGGCAGTCTGAACCTGACGGAACCCCTGAAAAGCACGGCAGAGAGTGTGCTGGGAAGCGTCTCTGGGCAGAGGATGGACGCGGTTGTTCAGGGTGTGCTCACCGCGTTTTGCAACTTCGTCTTTGGGATTTCTGGACCAGATCTTTTGCTGAACGGTCACAGTTGGCTGCCAGAACTCACCGTTGTGGCTGCCGATGTCCGGTAGTGGAGTGTTTTGTTTGTCAATATTGTCAATATTGTCGAATGTTCTTTAGTGATGTCCGTCTTCTAAACGGTGATCAGAGCGAGGCCACGACTATCTGGGGGTTGCGTTGGTCTAGGACAAAGACTGAGGCGAGGTAGACCGGAAACCAGTGGTAATAAGTAGATAATAAGTAGAAATGCACAAGACGCCAATTGTATTCAGAACTCATAGCAATCTTCAGGCGACTTGTTAGTCTCTCGAGTGTGTCTTCCGTTGATAGTGAGTTTAACCTTGATATCAAGGTTCAGGTCTCACCATTCCACAATCAGCGAAGGGACTCTCATTTTGCTTGGTGATACCCGTGCTAATAAGAATGGAGTCGGTCGTGTGACAGTCAAGCCTACTTGCATAAGGTTTACTTAAGGTATGCAAGTACAGGGTGGCAACTTCCACCACCAGCTAAGAAGAGTATGGAATTATTAATTGCCCGTACCTAGTCTGAGGACTTCATTCTTGTCCACGTGGAAGTTGGAAGTCATTGCCCCTGAGGCTGCCAGCAATGCTGCGAGCCTCCATGTCTGATATTTGTAGAAACCTAAGGAACCACGCCAGACCGCTTCACTTCAATTCACCTTGACGACCACGTCTTTGCACCTTTACTGTTTGTAACATTCTTGAAATAGGCACGCGAATCGGGCCGCTTTTGCCACTGGACAGCAAACACATGGTGTACGGATACTTGCCGAGTAGTTTACTTGCCTACCTGCAACCTAGGTGTCGAACAATTGCGGAAGGCCGAAATGCAAAGTCTAATTGAGATTTTCACAGGTACGTAGGTACTTGACCACTAACTCGCCTTGGGACTGCCAGAGAAGCATGGGCATTATTAAACTTGACGAGGTTTTCGGCAGCTTCGGGGCAGAGCCGCAGAGGTATGCGGCATGCCTGCCACCGTTCAGCAGGCGACTTGGTTGGTAACGACGGACAAGAGACTTCAAGGCTCAAGCACTCAAGCTTGGAGCACCCAAAGCACTCATCGTCATCCGTACTCTGGTTGTGATTTCAAGGTCCCAGTCGTACACCAAATACATCAAGTACGTAACGCGTGTGCTAACGACGAATACTTGGTTAACTCATTACCCCAACTGTCTGGAGAAGATGCACTAGCAACGCAAGCGTTATGTAGTTGTGTAACTATGCTGCGGATCCAACGTCAAAGGTGGGGTTTGGAAGGTGGAGCCCTCTAGGCTCTACCACAGTAGTCTGCGATTCACTTCCGCCCCGTTTACTCCATTCGGCCAAGACGTGCCGGTCCTACTCCGTACGAAGTATCCATCTCTCTCTCTCATCTCTCGATGGGAGATGATTGACAATCACCGTCGCTCTCTCCGCTCTCTCCGGTCCCTCACTCCGGTCACTCACTGTCCACCTGCCAATCTGCCCAATGTCACGTCGAGGCCCGAGTCCGGGACGACGCGGCCAACTCATTGGCCTCTCCGCATTCGCACCTCACATGACATGCGCCACCGCGTTGGACGGCGGCGTCTTCAAACGTCTCTTCCCCGCATTTTACCAACCTTGAATACCCCCGAGCTACACCCCTTGGCTGCTTTGTACTTACCCCTAGTTCCCGGCTTTTCGTCATGTCAACCGTCAGACGAGGAGGACCTGGACCTGGACCTCGCTCGACCCCCCGGGAGACAAGTAGATAGTAACGGCATCCCTCTTCTCTCGCTGGAATCCTCGCTCGCATCCACCACTCTTGTTCGTCGTCACCCAGTCCCCGCTACCCACGACTCTCTCTGCTATATGTGTATCGGCGATGCAGTGTGACGATCCAGGACCAGGACCAGGACCAGGTCCAGGTCCAGGTTCACGTCCCAGATCTCCTCCGGTCCGGTCCGCACAGCGCTTTCCGCCCGTCGCAAGGGTCAAGAGCGAGGAAGAGCTAGCCGGGGGGATTGGGCTCGGGCTCGGGCTCGGGCTCGGGAGGGTCCAGCCAGCGACAGCATCCGGGAAGCGAACTGTCTGCGATCACTGTCGCCGACGAAGTAGGCACACTCCTCGCCAGCCCCTCTAGTCTCGTCCATCTCTCACCATGATATCCACCTCACCGTGGCCAGTCAGCACCATCTAACCAGCCACACAGGGATCCGATGTGATGGCCAGTTTCCTTGCTACCAATGCTCCAATGCTGCCCTCCCTTGCAAGAGAGACCACGTGCCCAAGAAGAGAGGCCCGAAACGTGGCCATGGCAGAGTCATCAACGAGATACGAGCACAAGAGTCCAAGCCTTTCTATGAGCCCGAGAGCGCGAGTGCGTCAGAGTGAGTCGACATCTCGAGCCGCCAGCTCGACGCCTGCATGCACCCCCAACGACGAGACTTGACTAAACACCTCAGCAGCATTGACACCGATGCGTATGCCTCGGCACCAACTTCCGCAATTCACTCGACGGTCCCGTCTGCAGCACCGTCGCCGCCTCCCCAGCCTTTTATACCCTGGACGGCCGTGTCTTCAGATCCACGCAACGTGTCAGAGCCTAAGGGCCTATTTTCAACTGACGCCTATCGGCCCATCAACCCTAGCTATCTCGATCTGATACCGAGATGTCTCAAACTATACTACGAGCACATCTATCCCATCATGCCTCTTGTTTATATGCCGACCATACAGGCCACCATTGAGAGACCAATGACGTCCTCGGAGCAGAATCTGGTCTATGCCTTGTGTGCCCTCACGGCCTTTCACATGGCAGGCAGATCCCTCTCGGAACCAGGTCACCCCTCGTGGGACAACGTCGGCCGATTCTTTATTGATGAATGCATCTCGGTGCGCCAGGCGTACGATTTCCCCGATGACGCCTCGCTATTCGCCATCATGTCCTCCTTTTGGCTGAGCACGAGTTTTTTCGAGATCAACCAGAGTCGAAAGTCGTGGTTTTATCTCAGAGAAGCTCTTACCTTGGCCATTGACATGGGCCTACACGAAGACTCCGCCTACATTGGTCTCCGGCCCGAGGATATGCTGTGTCGGCAGCGCGTGTTCTGGATTCTCTTTGTTACAGAGCGCAGCTTTGCGATACTGGTAAGCATCATTTCGATTCGAATTCCACTCTATGGGCGTATTCCCTGGATGGAGACCGTATAGAAAGGAAATGCTAACTCGCATATCTGAAGCGAAACAAACCGCTTACCTTGCGCAAGACGCCGAGCCTACCAACGACAAGGCACAGCTACGAAGCGCCTGAAATACACGCCGGGTTTTTGAAGCTGGTCAGCAGCTATGTGCCTCTGGACGAGAGCTTCGTGAACGCATGGAACGATGGGAGCGACCCAGGAGTTACCCTGACTACGTACCTCAATCTGCAGCAGATCCTGTCTCAACCTTTGGACCTCCCTCGCCCGAAGCGCAAGAGTTCGCTGCGGCATGCAGGAATCTCACCAATGTCAACTTCCGTGTCGTTGCCATCTATGGCCACTTCCACCACAGCAGACGAGGACAAGGAAGCGCATGCCCCGACTGACATCCAGAAGGCGGATCTCCTCATGACACAACAATGGCTTCGCCTTATCGTTTGGCAGTCTTCCTTCCGACAAGGCCTACTTTCGACCGCCGCCCCTCATGAGAGCTTTTCCTTCTCATTCCCTCTATCCATAGCGCGCGATACAGTAGCGATTCTGCAATCGCTGCCGAGCAAAGCTGTGGAGGTGCATGGGATGGGAATATTTGAAAAGATATTCGAGATCGGCACATGGTGCATCAACGTACTGAATGCGTATAACTCGAATAGCTCTAGCAGCCCCTTGCGGCCCTTTGGAGGGGCTACGGACGGCGTAGGCGGCATGGACTTTGTTGGCGGAGAGCTGGCTCTTTTTGGCCCGAGTGGGCGCCGCGGCGCCGTCCTGGATCCGTTGGAGTTCTTCGTCAAGACGCTCAGTGCAAGTCCAAACAGCAAAATAATGTTTGCGGACAAATTGCTCATGTTTGCCACCGAGACGAGCGGGGGGATGCGAACGAGTCTGAGTCCGGCGCTGTCGACGGTGACGTTTCCGGTGGCGTATGCCGCCCCGGGAGCGTGGTTTGGTAACAATACCGCCGTCGACGAGATCAAAGATGAGACGGGAGCCAATAGGATGAGCGTGCCGGACTTCAAGACCGACATGTTCCTAGAAAACTCGGACCATGTGGAAATCGCTAATAGCATGACGATGCTGGGTGCTGACGACACTACGACTGCGGAAGGGTCAGGTAGACTGGGATTGATCACGACAAGTGCTCGAAGCTCCGGCTCAGGGTACGGTCTATCAGAGCCACCACTCTCGGCCGGGTTCTCGGATTTCAGCGAAGACTACAACTTCGGAGCGTCTTTCAGCCGCTTGGGATCATTCCAGGCCCAGGACTCGTTCATGACGAATACGCGTCGTTTGGAAGACGAAGGCGATGACGAAAAGAGCACGAACACGGCCCCGGGACAAAGCGACAAGATCGCAGGCAGGTTAATGGGGGTTTGGTAATCCGGTATGCATGTTTTAGTGCTAGTGGGCGTGTATTGATTATCATGATCTGGACAAAATTCGAAAGTCGGCACAAAGCTCGGAGTATTTGGGAGGCTGTCGTCGTTGTGACGCAAAGTGACGAATATACCCAAGTGAAGAGTTTCCCACTGCGACAGCGAAGAGCATGTGGGGAATTTGGGTTGCTGGACACGTTTTGGCGACTGTCCGGGAACACATACGATGTTTGTGCTGATCACCTGGTATGATAAGTGTTTGGGTCAATTGCGATGTGATCTTCGCTGTCATATGAAACATCGCAGACGCGTTATGACGATGCGGTGGTTTGAATCGGGCCGGGCCATTTCGTGCAAGAGGGAGGTAACTAAGTGGGCAATGGTTTCTATATCATGCGTTTGGTTCGCCGGTACGTGCAGGTAGGCCTGCATGCGGCGGCGCCATTCAATGACCTGCGTGTCATGATACGTCGAAAGAGAGAGAGAGAGAGAGAAACGAAAAGGGGGTGAGCGAAAAGGGGTTCCCCGAAAAGAATAATCGCACATATGTTTCACAGCGCTCTACGGAAACCCGGAAATGACAATGTCTCGCTGTCACCTAAGACCACAACATTGGACCAACTAAGCGTCGGCACTAGCTGAGTGCTCGAGTACCTACAGTGTAATGAATGCTGTGGGTGTTCGGAGTCGGGATGCCAAAGATGGGGAGATGGTCCTTTGGCGTTGCCTGGTGATAATCACGGTTGTTGTGGGCATGAAGGCGCTGCGTTCTGTTGATGCAACCGAGTGTCCAGAAAGACCCGTGAGTAGGTCTCTGTGTTTGTATAAATCGAACCATGACGTACGAGACTTTCGTATTGACGCATTCGACGGGTTGATTATTGGGATGATCCGATGCTTGACCCAGAGGCTTCATTTCGCCTTGCAGAAGATGGATGCCTGCCTTGGGGGAGCATCTTGTCAATATCATTGACTTTTCGTTATTTTGGGCTGTATCATTGCCAAAATAGCCCCGTTCCATCTTTGTATTTGAGGGGTCGTCTATCCGCACTCCGTAACTACGTAGTCGAGTTAACTAACCACCGAGTGACCTGAGGTAGATGAAGATGGAGATGAAAGCTCGAGCTAGGACCGAGCTGCAAGCACTTTAACAAGTCCCCTCCTAACTAGCAAGGGGACTGACCCGCCCCCATAGTACGGATACTTCGTGCATTGCATCCAGGCTCTTGGTGTCTGAGCGCATCCGACAAAAGAAGGGGCTGAGGGAGGAGGGTGTTGGTGTTGTCTGCACCGTAGGTACAGAGTCGTATGTGCGCAATGCCGACTTCGGCAACGTTACGAAGTTCGGATAGGATGCACATCTCGACGGTGTGAAGACGATGCGTCAAGGCAAGCCTAGAGGTCATCTAAATAGCCTCGGACCAATGGTAGAGTTTATCACGTTGGCGGCGGATTGTGATTATGACGGCGGCTCGTGGACGCGCGAGCTTCAGGAGTGACGACGGCGCATGTACCGAGTACGATGTTCGCTTGCTTGTGTACTCCGTACGGCGGGAGTAGTTAGAGTTAGATAACTAGTTACACAGCACTCGGTGCTCGTTGATGGGTTTGCTAATAGTAGTTAGGTCGAGTACAAACGTGGTCTGCAACGTGCGGATCACACCCCCGGGCCCGCTAGCACTCTTCGCTAGCCCTATCACATTCTTTCGTTTGGGACGAAATTGGCGTGCTAGCCGTCGCACCTTTTTTGTCGCCTACCCTTCTGACGTTAGCCTCCAAGATGGCCATCCCCAGTAACTACTGTGCAACTGAACCTTGAATCCTTGTCGGTGCCACCCCCGCCCGCCACTGTGTCAACGCGTCGACGCACGCTACATACAGACAGGTACGACGACTAACTTAGTTACCCTCCCCCCGCTGTCCACGTACCGCCCGCAACGTTTCCCAATAACCTTTTGTGTGTTTCAATCTGAGCCCATCCATCCGTGAGAACACGCCGGTGAGACAGATTTGGCCTGCAAGCGAGAGACTGCCACGGTGGCCCGCTAATCTCGTGTTCCTGATCGGCACCACGTATCCACTTTGAATGTCGCTCCTTCCGACACCCCCGGCAAGAATGACCTCTCTCCCCTGGACAGCCAAACATCGTACGGAGTAACTACGTAAGTTAACGTAGTAACGTTAGAAGTAAAGCACACCGACGAAGGTACGCAAGACCCGCTCTGGCCGGTTCCCTCGAGATGCAGGCGGACAAGGGTCTGCCTGCAAAGCTTCAGACACGAGGGAGGGGAGGGGAGGGGGGGGAGGGGATGGATGCTGCATGAGTGTCCCCTCCCAACCAAGTGGCAGCAGAGCTTCTATCGAAACTTGCGCCTGACACTTTGTGTTCGTTGGAACTCTGAAATCCTGCCTCTTGATTACCTCGCCAACCACGCCCGGCTACGCTACAATACGAACACGTACAGTCAGTCCCCCGTAACCTTCAACACTCGGTCCGACCACCACCACGTATATCCTTTTATGTGCGAGGCGAACCTTCCATTGCGTTTGTTGTTGCTGTCATTGGCGGTCACTACCACTACCATCTTTCGTCAAGGCTTGATCTGATCCTCGTTGCCCACATCTGCTTTACTGTCTATCTCCGAGCTCTCTCGTGCGCTCTCTTTTTCTTATCCAGCTTCAGACCGGCCGGCCAACCTCGCTCTCTCTTCTCTGCCCACTCGTACTCCTCTGATATTCCACTCGTTCCCGCCGACTTGGACAGTCGGCCTGCCAGATTTGAGACATACAACAGCAGCGCAGCGCCTCCGCCACCTTTTCACTGCCAGCCAGATAGATCTATCGTCTGACAGGGGTGCGAGACAACAAAACGCCAAAACTTCGGGGATTCCAAAGGGCAGCCGGCAGACATCGTTTGGCTGGCAGCCGTGTCAAAAGCAACCTCTGTCGGAGTTGACGCGGCCAGTCACAGTAGAGGTCTGGTTATCTCTTGAGTGTCAACCTTGACAGCTCCCGCCGACGGATCGCCTTCGCCTGCACGACGCCCCATTGTACCCCAGTGCCACGATTCGCACGAGGAAACCAGGATATAGGTGCTTGAGCTCGTACCGAAGATCCCCGTGTATAACACACATTTCGGCCCCTCTAGCATGCGATACCCTGACCCGTCGTACGCCACCAAAGCCAATTGTCTCTCTTGCTTATTTTTGTCTGATATCCGTGGCACCAGGACAATAATTGGCAATTCGATTGTCTTTGGTCCCCTGGCAGGCCCAGCACTTGAAGCGTGTGTCCTATTCGCCACCGAAGCATATCGCGCCACAGCTGGTTGATGTTCCTGGAGCTGCTGGCATTCGGCTTTGTGAGGTCTTTGTAGGCGCCGAGGCGTCCGTCTTCTTTCATAATGGACCAAGCCCCTTGCCCCAGGCAGGCTTTGAGAACCCCCCTCCAGTCCCCGCGCTCCCCTGCCGTCACTCGCAACCCCCAGATGGTTTCCAGAAGTTCAAGCAGCGCATCAACTACACGACCCCCACCAACAGTTTTGCAACACACACACATACATCACCACAGCCGTTGCGAAAGCGGCAGTGCCTCCACCCCAAGACCACCGTCTAGTCTGTCGAAAACCCTTGTTAGCGAGGACGTGCGGCAAACCAATGCACCGCCGGTCTCCATGTATCTTCAAGAGAGGTTGCAGCAGGAAAGACTCGCCGAAAGCGATAGGCTCGCTCACATGATGAGTGGGGACTCGGTCGCATCGACGAGCATTGCTCGAGGAGGCAGTGTTCCCACCTCTCCGGCGCGGAGAACTGTGACGGGTACCATTGTACGGCGACCCCAATCTAACAGTGGCGATCCAGGCTCCTCAGACAGGGGCTACGGTGCCAAAGAGATGGAAAAGGTAAGGCAGCCCTACGCGACCTCTGTGCTACCGTATCATCAAAGTCTCTAATAACATGACCATTTCAGACACTATCGACTCTACACAAGCAGAACTTCGATCTAAAGGTCGAACTCTATCATCGTCGAGAACGGCAAATCGCCTTGGAACAGAGGAACGCAAAACTGGAAACTGACTATGCCGAGATGGCGGAGATTCACGAAAGCCTACTGGCCGAATTGCAAAAGCGGGACATGGCCGTCACCGAAGCCATCAACATGATCATTGGCCTCGAGACAAGAGTGGATGAACTGGTCCGGGAGAGGGACATGGTACGGCTGGTGGAGGAAGACGGGCCATATCTGCATTCTCGCGACGGCCAGCCTGAGTTTCAGGGGGCGCCGACGACGCCGGTGACGCCGAAAGTCAGCCAAGCCGCAGCTGTGCCTCTGATGAATCCCGAGGCTAAGACCCTCGACCGCATGCCCAGCTTTCTTTCGGAGCGCAGTGAACACACCGAAAATCTGCGTGACGTCGTCCTGGGCCATAAGAGCAGCCTGTACCGCCTGCGCAAGATTTCCGAGTCGAGCGGCGCCGCTAGCGATATTCAGCGCGTCGAGAGCCCCAGCTTGAGTGTTCTGAGCGAGAGCTCGTTTACGAGTATATATGGTGAGAAGCCCGCGCAGGAGGACCACACGCCTTGGTATCGTCCACCGACGCCAAAGCAAGAACTCGACGACATAGCACAGCCGGGCGCAAAGGGACGTGAGGAGAGTCGGGATACCCCACGAATAATGGCTGATGGGGCATCGGATGGGAGTGCCCGTCCTTTCACTCTGTTACCGCCGCTCGACAACCTTATTCAAATGACTTCGCCCCTTCAGCAATTAGCGAGACTAGATGCGAAATGTGAAGCACTCGACAAGACTCCTGGTTTTCTATTCGCCAGTCGGAGTCGTGGCAGCAGCAGCACGCCTCCGCCCAACCGACTGGCACATCGTCCACCCCCTGTCAAGACCAAACAAGAGAAGAGGGAGGCTCTTCGAAAGGTCACGGTGTCTACGCCTACCCCAAGAGACCTCTCTGCATCGCACACCCTGCCACCTACACCAGACACCGTGTCGACGAATACACTGCGTCGATACCAGAACTCGAATGAAACCCTCATCCGTGAGCCGAGGGTCAGAGCTCAGGACAGCTTCGTGAGTGACGTGCCCAAGGCGCCCACGGGCACGGGTGGGATTTTGGCGGCGAACGCATCTCGTAGTGCATCGAGTGGCTACCCACCTCAATTTGCGTCGCGGAGTGAAAGCTCTGACTCTGTGGCGAATGACTATCCGTCGCAACCTGCGGGGATGGCTCCACTGGATTCCAGTCGCAAACACGGGTTCGAAGCCAAGGCTGACGAGATGGAAACGTCGGAATTCGGTAATGGGATGGCTCCTTCGCTCCCAACGCGGCCACGTTCGATATCCGAGACCACATCGACTCGCAACGGACCGGACCGATGGATGTCGGACTCGGACTCGGACTCGGACTCGGAGGGTGGAGCAGACGCGCAGCACGGGGATGCCAGATTGGATGATCCGTGGATGCGCGAGGCCGAGGCTAAGGGGTCGCTTCTTCGGGTGGCAAAGTCGAGGCCGAATCGCAGAGCGTCGCCGGACCTTTTCGGGTTTCCAGATAACGCCGGGACCTGGGAAGCGGATGCTCTCCTGGGAGCATTACGTGGCACCGACTTCATGGGCTCGCCCGTCTCTGCGCTTAGGCGGGACCCCCTAGATAGCTTGACGCCGCGAACGGTGAATGCGGAATTCGGCGCCGGCCATCTGCCGTCTCCTGGTGGTATGGAGGTAGGGGTGATCGCACCCGATCGTCGATCCAGTCTCCGTGCTCGCACGGGTAGTCTTAACATGAACCCAGTGGCGATGCCTCCTATTGGCGGGAACCGCAAGAAGGATGCTGCGAAGAGGAACAGCCTCACGAGGGGGCTGAGCCGAGCTAGAAGCAGCAGTGTCGGCTCTGTTTCAATACTGTCAAACTGGCAAGCTCCCGTTGAAGCAGCTGGCCCAGGCACCAGGAGAGCCAACCAGCCACCCATCGTGGGCCAGCCATCAAGATCTAGAGGGTTTAGTGGACTCAATGGACTGTTCCGACGCCCGATGGCCGAGGGTCGTAATGCTACCGACAGGGCCGTCGAGGCTCCATTCTTCGCTCCCCAGTCACCTCCCCAGAACATAGCGCGGGCGCGCTCAGCGATGCCGATGGGTCAAATGATGGCGCCACCGGCGGCAGTAGCTTCCTGGGGGTCCAAACCATCAGCATTGCCCGATGACGACTTGATGAGTGCTACGCCGCCGCCCATTATGCGAAAGCGTGCGCCAGTTCCTGCCGACACGAGCGGTGGGACAGCAACCCCGACGAGCTCTCGATATGGCTTGTACAAGAGAGAGTACGATGATGGTACCCAGACGGTGCCGGTTGGACTTGAAGGCGCGCAGTTTGCCGCTCCAAGCACGTCCAAGCGATCAACGTGGCTAGGACGCATGACTGGACTGAAGAAGAACGCTGCGTGAAGTTTGCACGGTGAAACGGCTCAGTTGGGAGTTGGGCAAATGGCCACAAGCAGATATTAAATTATAATAATGAGCATTGCCATCAACTCGTCCTGCCCCGGGGTCGCTACTTTGCACAGCTGACTCGGACCCGCGCTCACATGGTAGTTCTGAGAGTACCATGACTACTTGAATATGGAAAAGGCTGCGCAAAGAGCCGGAGATTTCCTAGAAAGAAGATGCCTATAGCCTCTGTTACCCTAGCTTTGCCCTGCGGCCGCGTGTACACGGTTATCTTTCCCATATATTTCCCATATCTTCCCCAGTATCTTCCCCAGTCGCGTCGATCCCGGCCCTAGCGCAGGAACAGACAGGGGAGGGGACAGGGGGCGACAGGGGGCAGAGCTGATCGATTCGCGAGTGATTGGCGGCGGGCGCGAATCGATCGGGTGACATCACCACTTTGACCCTCGCGCAAAGCTCACTCACATCCGGACTCGACCACAAGACAACATCCACCTGCTCTGTCTCGAGAATAAGACGGCGCCAACTTCAATCGTACAGGGTACATGTTCAGGATCTTGTCGCAGACACGCGTACCCATCACCGTCTCCAGAGTTACCGTCAGGATCATGGCCAGAGCTTCGGCCAGCTCCGTCACGCTAGCCCCTCGACGAAGCGCGAGGGCGACGAAGCAAACCGTCAAGGAGGAGTCGGATATCGCGGTAAAGGAAGAGGAAGAGGAAGAGGAAGAGGAAGCTACGACTCCTGCGTCACGCAAGCCTCCAAAGCGCGTCTCATCTGCCTCACTAGAGACCCCAGGTCGGAGGAGCAAGCGTGTGAAGACGGAGGAAGTCGTCAAGTCACTTCATGAGACCCCATCAGGGTCACCACCGGCTAGCAGCAGTCGCAAGGCGGATACAGCCATCGGGTTGGATTCTTCGGCCAACAGCCCGGCCAAGACGAAGAAGGCCGTCAAGTCCGAGGTCGACAGAGCAGCAGACCTCCAAGCGAAGAAGCTGAAGGCCTACTCTCAGTACGCAAACACATGTCCTTTCCCCGACTTTCCGCATCCCACAGTAGAAGAATGCAAGCTGGCGCATCGCATCCTCTTGAAGCTCCACGGCGCTCGTACGCGCCCGGTCAAGGTGGTTGCGCCCACGGACCGCTCCGGCTGCGGCAACTCGTCTTCGGTCCTCGACGCTCTGGTGCGCACCATCCTGTCGCAAAACACCAGCGATAAGAACAGCACCCGCGCCAAATTGGGCATGGACAAAACGTACGGCGGTTCCGACAGGTGGGAGGCCATCGTCGAGGGCGGCCAGCCGAAACTGCAAAAGGCCATCGAGAGTGGTGGCCTGAGCAAAACCAAGAGCAAGGCCATCATCAGGATCCTGGAGCAAGCCAAGGAAAAGTACGGCGTCTATTCGCTGGATCATCTGTTCAAGGCATCCAACGAAGATGCGATGCAAGAGATGCTGGCTTTCCAGGGCGTGGGGCCCAAGACGGCGAGCTGCGTCCTGCTGTTCTGCTTGAATCGCGACAGCTTCGCCGTGGACACACACGTCCACCGGCTCACCGGCCTGCTCGGCTGGAGGCCAAAGGATTGCAGCCGGGAGGAGACGCATGCGCACCTCGACATCAAGATCCCCGACGAGGACAAGTACGGCCTCCACATATTGCTGATTGCGCACGGAAAGCATTGCGACGAGTGCAAGGCAGGTGGCAAGAGCCTGGGCAAATGCGAGCTGAGAAAAGCTTTCAGGGGCGGGAAGAGTGAAGGCGATGCTGGAGAGGAGACGAAACTGGGTGAGATTGAGACCATCAAGAAGGAAGAGTCTGACGTGGAAGAATAGGGCGACGCTGTCAGCCGCGCCATTGAGCGAGCGTCGTAGGAGTGACGAAGAGACAATTAACTGGGAAAGAAAGCAAGGTCCTTGCATCCGGTCAGACATCACGCGCTTCGCAGTAACTCTTGAAGTGGTGGTGGACTCGATGTATTCGTTTGAGGATACGTGCCAAGCAGTTTGGTGTCAGTAAAGAAAAAAAAAAAGGCAATATGTGTTGCCACCCATTTCATCGACTCGCGTCCATACCAATGCGCTATACTGGCACGGTAAAATTCTGGGGCCCGTCATAACGTTGTACCTGCCCCGTTGGCGACTGCAGGTTTGCCCACACGATCTGATCCGCTGGCACATGGTCTAGGGTCGATGCCGGTCAGCAAAAGAAGAAGAAGAAGAAGAAGAAGAAGAAGAAGAAAACATCGTTCAAAGCCGCTGCGGTTAGATGTAGTCGCAACTTGAGCAAAGGGCCCTCCAGGCTCCTCCCTCTCCTTACTTTCCCAAGAATGAGTCAAGCAGGTGTAGGCGGGTGTAGGCGGGCGTGGTGTCGGGGCAGCACTTACGTTTGGCATACTGGGACTTGGCGTCGCCCTTGGTGCCATCGTACCAGTACTCTACGTCGCAGCCGCCGTCCTGTTTGACGGTCCACGCCCACGAGTATCGCGGGTCGTCGCAGCCCGTCCGGGGCACGCTGACGATCCTGTCGCTGGTGACGGGGTGGGCGAGGCAGGCGGTGGCGATGATGCGTGGGCCGGAACTGAGGTCGAAGGAATATCTAGTTTAGGGGAGACAAGGCGTTGTTCAGTTCTAGGGATTTTTTTTTCTCTTCATGAGAAAAGCAGAGAAGGAAATGGTGTACGGACCGACCGGACGACGAGTGTGGGATCGCTTCGGCCGAGAGGCGAAGGACGGAAAAGGTCTTGGGGCTGACGGCCGGCGTGGCGGTCGCGGCGCCTGCGAAGCTGAGGAGGAGGTGATGGGGTTTCATGTCGAGTTCGAGTGTCCGGGTGGCTGCGTAGTAGTTGAGTAGTCTAGTTATGCTTGATGGCTCCTCTTGTCGATCGAGCTTAGGTACATGTATTCTATCTATACGCAGCATTTCCAGACAAAGAACGCGACGTCTCCCACGGGGGGGTTTGTTATATGTAAGCAGAGTTGCCGGCACCAGGATGCGCAGTTTAGTTTTTTCTTCTTTTCGTCAAATGCCCATCACAACTCCCGTACTCTGGTAACATGACACACACGCGCGTAAAGGGGGGGGGTTAATCGCCACGATGTGATGGGACGAGGTATACGGACCCCTCGATCGTCACACACACCGGCGACGGTCAGATCCAGGGCAGCCGGCGCCGCACAAAGTACCACGTCATGCTGTGGGCATGGACCACGAGGCTCGATTCCATTGGAAATCCGAGCCGAGGCTCGTTCGACAACGTGCCAGGTTTTGGGCAAGATCTTGAGGGTACGTATACCACTAGGAGGTGTCTGTCGGGAAAGCCGCACGTTTTTCTTTTCGTGGTGTGAGGATGAGGGGATGTCACGCGGCGATGTGTGTGTATGTATGTGTATGTGTATGTGTATGTGTATGTGTGTGTGTGCGTGTGAGTTGAAGGGTTTCAAATCAGAGCGTGGCGGCATCGTCAACTTTTGCCGAAATCGTTTCGCAAGACCACCCCCACCTCACTGGGCTCTGTTTCCATGGACATGCGTGGAGGACGCGTTAGTAGTAGTACGTGCCGATGGAATATCAAGGTGGTCATGTGAACTCGCCTCTAGTCTTTTTTACTCGGGCAGCGAACTAGTTAGTTGTAGTACATGTCGGCCGCGGGCGAGAGTTGCATGCGCGTCGTGCCTCCTTTCGGCAGAAGCCTCCTTGTTGACTCTGTAGGGAGAGAGAAATACGTCGGTGAGCGGACCGAGATGCGCCGTGTGTCACAGAAGCATTGCCGGGCAAGTTCAAGCAGGTGAAAACAGGGGTACTGTGTGATTGATGGTAGTCTATAGCGCTGCTTTGATTTCGTGAGATGCCGCTATCACCACTCCCAACCACCATCCCTTCCTGGTTCGCCCGCCTCTGTCGTCGCTGCTTTAAAAGTAGCTGGCTTCGATCAGAAAGCCAACCGTGAGCTACACCGACTGTTGTTAGTACGGCAATGTCCGAGTCGCGGCCTCGCGCACATGGGGACTTCTTCTTACCTTGGCGTGTTGGAGCATATGAGGGAAGCTCAGTGTCGATACGGTGTCCGAGGCCGAGTGGATGTAAGGGCTGGAGTCCTTCATGTTCTCGTCGCAGACGTAGGCGGCGGGGTAACCTGCTGCTCTCGCTGACTCGCTATAAAGGGGGGTTTACGGGTCAGAAAAGAGAGAGAGAGAGAGAGAGAGGCAAAAGGGGGGGAGGGGGGGATGAAGATTCATGCCGGGAATATGACGGGGGACGGTGGACTTACTGGTCGGAGCATCCGTATCCGCACTTGTCCGTGGACAGAGGGAGCGAAGTGTAGACGGGCACGAGCTTCTGGAGGAAGCCGGTGAGGCCGGCGTCGACGTAGTCGGTGTAGACGGCAATGACGTTGTTGGGCGAGTAACCGGTCATGTCCTGGTTCATGACGGCGAGCACGGCAACGTTGGCCTTCTTGTAGGACTGGAAGATGTCGCGGGACCCCAGGAGGCCGCCCTCCTCGCCCGAGTAGAAGTGGAACTCGAGCGTGTTGCCGGGCTTGTACTTGGCGTCGGCCAGCACGCGGAGGGCGTCAAGGATGACGACGACGCCCGAGGCGTTATCGTCGGCGCCGGGGGCGCGGCCCGAGGTGCTTGAGCCGATGCTGTCGTAGTGGGCCGACACCACGATGACCTCGGCAGAGGTTCCAGGGATGGTGGCGATGACACTGGGCTGGTTGTATGAGTGCGTGACCTTCTTGACCGTGATGGCCGAGTTGGCGGCGGCGACGCTGACGACGGTGTCGTACATCCACGTCGCGCTCGTCGCCGCGTACGAGCCCTTGTAGTAGCGGTTGTAGATGCTGGTCAGGCCGTTGGTCCAGGTCTGGAGCTTGGCCTGCGACAGCTTGGCGATGAGCGGCTGGGCCTCGGCCTGGTGGCTGGCGCCGCTGGGGAAGGCGGCGCGGCGCTCGACGGCGGCGACGCTGTTGATGCCGATGGACTCGAGCTCCATGGTGTCGGTCACGTCGACAAAGTGGATGCCCTTGGAGATGAGGTCGTCAAACTTCTGGTCCTCGGTCATCCATGTCCCGGCGTCGGTCTCGGAGACCTTGACGAGGCGAAGCTCCTCGGTCTGTCGAACCGGGAGGGACTCGGACGTCACAGCGCCGAGGGCGCCAGCGACGGCGCCGAGCAGGACCAGGGCAGATGAGCGAACCATGGCGACGACGTGAGGCTTGAGGGAGGCTCGGGAGGCTCGGGAGGCTCAGGCAGGCTCGGGGACAGGACAGAGTCAACGGACGAGGAGGAGGGATGAGTGAGCAGACGCATCTCGGCGTCAGGACAGCCAGCGCGACGACGAGCATTTATTTGTATGTGACATTTCGAGAGTCTGG
Organism: Arthrinium puccinioides; assembly: GCA_022414665.1. Taxonomy (NCBI): domain Eukaryota; kingdom Fungi; phylum Ascomycota; class Sordariomycetes; order Amphisphaeriales; family Apiosporaceae; genus Arthrinium; species Arthrinium puccinioides. Next base: position 3,644,507 of record JAIUNF010000005.1, read on the forward strand.
ACTCTGTGACTCTGGCTGTGACGGTACATGATACAACCAAGTGCCTCCCCGATGCGGGTGTTACATTGCCAAGCGGACCGCGTGCCCGTGGCTACGTCTGGATGCAGACGCAGACTGCCGGCCTTCTCGATGCGGCTCAGCGCTCCGGGGCCAACTCCCCTGTCCCTTGCGTTCGAGTCCACTGCCAAGCAGCGCTGTGGGCTGCTGCGGACTGCTGTGGACTGCCAAGCACCCTTATCTACATTGTCTCGAATGCAGATGGAGATGTGCGGGCACCTATTGCGTGGGGCGAGCCCAGCCGTGCCATGGGAGACGTCTTGGGGGCGTACGATTGCGGAAGGTCGAGTGAGTCGTGAGAACAAGTCCCGGGCTTGGCGGAGGAGGCCGAGGACCAAGGAAGAAGCTGTTGTTCACTTGTTCCCTAGCCGCCAGCGAGGACGGATGGCACGTCCTGCGCGCGCCGCCGGAGATGCATTACCGGTAAATGATGAACTATGCGGCCTGACCTTCTCAAGGCGAACCAACACCTGCCATGTTGAGATGTTGCAAATTGCACGCACGTGATGGCGATGGTGGTGATGGCGATGGTAGTGATGGTGATGGTGGCGATGGTGGTGATGGTGGTGATGGTAATGATGATGATGATGATAAATGTGAGGGGTCTGACTGGATAAGCTTGAGTGGAAGCTTGTTGATACGTACCGCAGCCAAGCCCGCCGCGCATGCATACCAAGTACGTACCGGTACGTACTGCTGTGTATGTAGGTAGTACCGACCGGATAGGGGGGCTTATTACCCCTGAATCGGTAACTTTACTCTAACCTCTTAACTTAGTCTCTACTTTGTATTGAACAACTTGGCATTACTAGCAGCTACCGGTACTTCGTAGTCACTCGCAATCGTCTTTTGCCCTGTTGCAGAGAGCAGATCGAGAACAGCACTGAGCACGCAACCTCTTCTGGCTCCTCTCGGCGCTCGCTGTCGTCCCTCAGTCAGAGGCCAGACATCCAGTCGTCCACATCCACATCCACATCCACATCCACATCCACATCCACATCCACATCCACATATTCCAAATCCACGACGTCGGCGTCCTTGACCTCGACGCAGTCGTCCCTCCCCCTCCCCATGCATGTGATATTCGCCGGCTCCCCATGCACTGCAGTTCCTCGTCGACAAACGGCGGACCGTCGAACCGCCGAGCCTGCTCCTCGCCGGGCCGCACGCCGTCGGCCGCCTCCAGGCACGTCCTGATGTGAGCGTACAGGGTTTTCGTCACCAGCGGGGGAAGGCGTTGCCGATCTGCCTCTTGACGTGCTCGCCCAGGAACTGGTACCCGACCGGGAAGCCGTTGAGCGTGGCGTACTCCCGCGGGGTGAAGTCGCGCGTGCCGGTGAAGTGGACGTTGCCGAAGCCGCCGTTGCAGGTGATGGTCCGCTTCAGGTGGCCCGAGGCGTCCCAGGCCGGCCGCGCGCGCGTGTTCAGCTGCATCTTGTGCAGGGGGTCCCGCGACAGGCAGTACAGGGGGATCCTGTCGAGGAACTCCCGGACGCACGTGTGCTTCTCCTTGCCGCCGCCGCCCGTGGCCGAGTGCGTGTCGGGAGGGAAGGGGACGCGCCTCTCGCCGGGGCAGGTCCCGATGACGATCAGCCGCTTGCGCACCGACGGCAGGCCCCAGTTCAGGAGGTTGACGATCCGCCACCGCACCGAGTAGCTGTGCTGGGTGAAGCCGGACACGAGCGCGTTGAAGTAGTGCTCGAAGCGAGGGTGCAGGATGCCAAACGTCTGCTCGAGCGTGAAGACGCGCGGCTTCAGCTTCCGGACCAGCTGGTGGCACGCAAAGAGGGCCGCGATGTTGGCCTCGTCGTTCTTCCCCTCGACCGTGTGCGCCGGCGACCAGAACTGGCACGGCGGGGAGAGGTGCAGGACGTCGACCATGCCCACCCCGGCCGCGCTCGAGATGAAGTCGAAGATGTCGCCGTGATGCACCGCGTCGGCCCCGAGCATCCCCGTACCCCCCACGTTGAACCGGTACGACCTGCATGCCGGCTCGAGATGGTCGCATGCCACCTTGACGAAGAAGCCGGCCACGACCGCGCCGTACGACGCGCCTCCGGCTCCGCTGAACATGTCCCCAAACGTATATCGCTGACCGCGTAGCTTCACGGGCAGCAACGCCGAGTTGTCGGCCGTGACCGCCTTGTCAGCAGCCATCTCTTCCGCGCCGCCGTCGTCCTCCTCGTCCTCGTCATCGTCGGCGATATGGACCGGCACGTTGACGTCGCCCGTGTGCAGATTGTATGAGCCGCCCGGGACCTTGCCACCCCGCCAGCTGTTGAGTCGTTGCAGGTCTCGGGGGTAGAGATGGGCGAGCTTCTTGTTCGCCTTCACGTCCAGGTCCTCCCAGTCGGAGCTGTCGAGGTGCGCCAGCAGAAACTCAAACGGGACGGCCCTGGGCTGGCTGCGAGCGCCTGCGTCCTTGTACAGCAGCCGGTACTTCCAGCGACAGGTCAGCGTGGCCCTCTCCTCCATCTCCTCGACCGTCGCGTAGCGTTCCAGAAACCTCGTCTCCTCGGCCAAGTTGGCCGTCGAGTACCTGAACTTGCGCGTGCGCAGGAACTGGGCGGCGGACACGTCGACCGCGGCCTGGGTCACGTCCGCGGCCGTGTTGTTGGCGTCGATCCGCAGGACCATGCACAGCTCGTTCCGCAGTCTCGGCAGCTTGCCTCGCAGGTTCCTCGTCCGAGTAAAGGGCAGGCCGCGCAGGATCGTCGCCTGGCCGCCGTGACAGAAGACCTCCTTGATCAGGAGAAAGGAGGACTGGCACAGCTCGGCGATGGGACTCTTGACTTCCACAAACATGCCGCTCGCAAGCCGCACCGTCGTTTCGCTGTCACCGACCACGTCCACGCTGGGCTGGACGAAGTAGCCGGGACCCGGGGGCTCGCGAGGAACCGACGCCGGCTGGGCTGCCTGGGACGGGCTGCCTTCGGATGACGGCGAGGGCTCGTCCCCGGTCAGGTCGATAACCGTCCCTACACCCCATCGCAGGTTCTCGGACTCTTCCTCGGACTTGATGTCCTTGTCCAGGTCGCCACCGTTCTGCACGTCGTTGATGTAGCAATCAGACGCAGATGACCCTCGCCTCCTTCCATGGAGGATGTTGAACTCGGTTTCGGCTTCAATGCCCAGCCCGGGCGACTCCTCGGAGAATTCGTGTTTCATGGTGACACTCGTCAGGCAGCGTAGGGGTGCAGATGCTGAAGTCTAGGGGCTGATGTTGGGAGCAGATGGCTATATCCGTCATGTGTTAGATAAAGTGATGAAGAGAGATTGACGAGATGCGAGACAGCTAATGTTGGATTTTCGACTAGCAAGCTATGCGGAGAGCCGCTGCCTACCATCCCCGTACATGTCAGCAGGACATGGCCAATTTTTATACTGAGATGCTGGCAGGGATCAGGGCAAGGCGTCTTTCAAAGACCACTTACGACGCTGCCACCCTGAGGACTCCGCAAAGGTCGGCTCTGTGTAGCATATGCATATGCAGGATCCAAAAGGAACCAGTGCATTGTCACTTTTGCATGCCCTTTGAGCAGTATGGACGGACACAGACCCAACGGCATCATGGCGTCTCTTGGTCATGCACACCTCCTGAGTCCTGACTTGCCAATGGTTCTGAAAGGCGTTCACGGACAGGGCTTCTCACAGTCGCATTGTCGTTATTGAGCGGCAACATGGAACTGAGAAGCGGCCAGGCACCTGTCAAGTTTGTCAAAAGGCCACACAACAGAGAACTCGTCTGGACGCCATTGTTATTCTCCATGTAGCTAACTCTCTCTCTCTCTCTCTGCCTCAACAGTGTCAACTCAATGCGCTGACTATCAAAACCCATCCCTGTGCGCTTTGTGACTTGCTTCTCCGGCAAACACCCTAGAAACTGCCCACCTTCCACTCAATGGCAGTGTTCACATTGCCGGAGCATGTTGTCTGCCCGATGGTGGTGTTTATATAGAACGGGTCGGGACTGAGGTCCTCGGCATTGCTGGCGTGCAAGAGCATGTCGAGATCGCCATAGCTACGAGACGCCGCATCGTCGTGGTTAGCAGGCAAGCAGCCATGGAGGGAATACGATGTTTCAAGACAAAAAAAGAAAAAAACTCACTTGAAGAATGCGTCCGCACCCCCTCGACCGCGGCGATGTAAAAAGCACAGCTTTCTCCCACCGACACTATTCGCTGCCACTCGCCGTCGCTGCCGCCGTCCACTCTCCAGTACCCCCGTTCTCTCGCCGCGTACTCCAGCAGGCTCCGGATGCTCGACTTGAGGATCTTGGCGTCGTCTTGGAGATCGTTGATCGCCTGCGTGAATGTGCACATGCGCTCCTCGTTGCCGGTCGGGACAAAGCTGTTGCTGGAGGCCGTCTGGTGCTCGACGCTGCTGTCCTTGTGGAAGGTGACGCCGGGACCGAGCGTGATGTTGAGATTGGGGACGGGAGCAGTGGGAAGAGCGGCGATGAAGGTGACTAGAAACGCGAGGCATGTGAAGAGCAGCATGTTGTTGGTGGTAGGTGTGGCGGTACTGGTGTTGTTTTCTGAGCTACTTGGTAGTATAACTTGATGGTGGTTTTGGTAGTCGACTAGTTGTGACTTTGCATGTGGATGGTAAAGGGTTGGAACTTGGGGAGAACAGAGCACCGTTTTGGGGACCAAGTCTTGATGTTATATATAAATTCTGCGCCAATGTAAAACACCAGTGAATGTAGAAAAGTTATAGCAGTGCCATATTCACTGTTGCTGAACTCTTCATGCCATGATGGTGTGATGCAGAGCGTGGCATTCACTTGATATACATACCTAGGCTGTAGATCTAATGCAGACATCACGTCACACTTGCTTGCTGTTGAATCATCAGTACACACAAGTAGGCAGAGAGAGATAAGCACTCACGTGTGCGTAGGTATGAAGGTATTGCTGCATTCCAGCTTGGCGACCTGGGAAAGTTGGACGGAGAGATGTTGATGTTGTTTGTGAAGACGTGAAGCGGGACCGGGATGTTTGGTTAAACAAGGATAACTATGACTGACTATAGGTATGCTTGGCTAGATGTGGCAAGCATAAGCACTGACGAGGGGTGTGATGCTGTCAATGCAACGAGTTGCTTGTGCTGTATCCAAATACAGGTAGGTTCTTTCTATTCCAGGGTTGTTAGATAATAGCCAAACCTAGTTCCATGACCATCTATCTATCCGTGGACCGTACGGAGTATACTTTGGTATAATCAATCACATACTAACCTACCCCGCCACCCCACCCCCCTCCCCCACTCCCTGCTACTACGTACAACTGCTGCAACTGCCATAACAAAACTTCCCCCAACAACAACCCACAACCTCCAATTGTGTAGTTAGTTACTTACAACCACAACGCCACGATCCCCTCCCTCCGCCTGGGTTTCCCCCTTCCCGCAACCCGCCCCCAACATGCCGTCCTTGACCACCCACGCCACCTCGCCCCACGAAACCCGACCCCTCACCCTCTCCACGACGCTCGCCGCGCCCGCCTCGTCCTCGGTCCCCGACAAGACGGCCTACCTCGCCTCCCTCCGCGCCGCCATCGCCGAGCACCAGGATGCCATCAACGAGGAGCTGACCCGACGCATGGACGAGGACAAGGCGCGCGACCACGCCGCCGCCATGGCCGCGGGGGGCGAGCACGGGGACGGGGACGGGGACGGGGACGGGGACGGGGACCGCGGCCACTTCGGACGGCAAGAAGAACAAGAAGCAAAAGAAGCAGCAGCAGCAGCAGCAGCACAGGGTCGACGAGGCCGCCGAGGAGGACAACTACGGGGAGGAGGTCGTCGAGGAGGATGAGTGATGGGGCTGTGTCTATGTCGCGCAGGGCCGCGCTCGAAAAAAAGAAAAAGAAGAAGAAAAACACTTTCGCCGCGCGCAGCGCCCAGCGCCCACGTCCCAGCACTCGCGCCAGGGAGTCGGTCGCCACGAGCTCGGAGCAAAGAAGCCGTGGCTGGTTCCTCGACTCGGTCAAACCGCCAGGCGACATGACATGGCCCTCCCTTCCTTGGCCCATGCAATACCCAACAGACAACTCGGCGTCCTGGTTCGTGCTACGCGCGCCACTACGCGCAATGTGCTTGCTCGTCTTGTGGCTGGTTGACCTACGCGGCTGTCACGGCACGCGGCGGTTCCCATCGTTTCCCAAGGAGTCCGGACGCAGTCGGCATATACCTTCTACCATGTCGCTCCGCCGGGAAGACTCGCACGCCGAGGGAGCAATTAGTAGAGCAGGGAGCCCGAGCCTGTGGTGTGGCTGCTGGCGGAAGACGAGAAGCTGTAGGTAGATACGATTGACCAAAACGAGGCGTCAATCAAGGCGTATATGTATGCCTCCTTCGCTACTAGGTACACCTAGAATTTATCCGAGTTCACAAAAAGTCCCATCACTGAGCTAGGCTGAAGGGCGGAAATGATTCATATCTGTGCTCGTGTCCTGCAGTTCTCCATACCACGGGCAATTGCAAAGATCGAGCCTTGCGAGTGTGCTCTTGGGACCAGGGCCTCAACACGCCGTCCATGCACAACGTGACATGTACAGTCAGTCTAACGTTACTGCCCTGCCTATCCAGTCCAACCCCGTAAATTTCCACCCTTCGCAGCGGGCAATCCTCCCCTTGCTTTAACCAACCCGGCCCCAAGCACCCGCTGCCTGCGACTTCCCCCTTAGACTACCGAAACCGCTTCCTCCTGCTCCGACGCCAGCGCTGCCGCTGCTGCCGCCGCTGCGTCCAAGACAGCCGTAGTGAACAACTCCGTTGTCCGGAAGCACAGCCACAACACTGTTCCCTAGCCGCTTGTGACACGTGCCGCAGACTCTCTCCTCGCTAATGACGACTCGCCTGTTCCTTCCGCCGACACCCTTGGCTCCGCCCGGCCCATCTTCGCCAAATAGAAGGTTGGCTTGCGTATTGACGAGCAAGCTCCTCCGGAGACCTTCCACGATGCGCGTCTCGGCCAGTCGCGAAGTCGCAGCGCGTATACGTCCGGTGAAGTACGATTCCAGCTGTTCGACTGGCAACGTGTCCGGGATGAGGGATAGAGTCGATGAGGCAGGGAGGCGTGACCCGTGTTTGGACAAGAGGTCCAGAGCAGGTTCTAGGTTGGGCTTGTGTGGTGGCGCGGGGGTTAGATAGAGCGATAACAGGGTATGGTAGATGGACGGCGTGGAGTCGGGGTCATCTTGGTCCACGTCTGACGATTGCGGCGGTACAGTGCCACCGTAGTGCGCCGATGGAGGCCGAGAAGAGTCGCGCCGTGAGTTTGGGGATGCTGGACTGAGCGCCTCCGTCTGCAATTTGTGGATGCGGTTACAGTAGCTGTGCGTTTCATCAGTAAAGCCCACTCCCAAGTCGGCGTGCAAGGGCAGGAAGGATAGGTAGGGTATGTCGAGAATCAAACAGTCGACTTACTCCTCAGCCTTGGCATAATCTTGCATTTTAAAGACATAGATGTCCAGGGCTTGCTTATGCGATCCCATGTTGCTCAGAACAACTGCCTGAGCTTCGTAGAATGCCGCGTCTGCAACGTGTTAGCCTCCATAACCCATCTTTTGCTTTGGTGCGAAAGATGACCTACCATCACGGGGTATGATCGCATAAGCCCGACTAAGGCTGTACAGTTTGCTCTCGCGCAGAAACTTGACGAATCTCTCCATCATGGTGTCCTCGTCTTCCTCCTCCTTGGCTTCCGCCTTGGCCTCCGCCTTGGCCTCCTTCTTGGCCTCCTTCTTGGCCTCCTCCTTGGCCTCTTCCTTGGCCTCTTCCTTGGCCTCCTCCTTGGCCGCCTCCTTTTCTTCCCCGAGTGCCTTGACGAACAGTTCGACAAGTCGGTTATGGAAGTCAGGCTTGTCCTCGTCTAGCTCCCCAATAACATGTTCTAGATACTTGATCTCGAGCCTCTCATCAATGTCGCTGAGAAATTTGACAACGCGATCCCGCGGTAATGTCTCGGCGTTTTCCGAATCAGCAACGAAGATTTCCATGCCGAGATTTGGATCACGCCGGAGCACCCAATCGGCAAACTCGAGTATCAAGTCGATCAGATCTGGCGGTAGGGACTGGAGATATACAATGGTCCGCTGCGGGCCACGCAGTTGCGGCGGGATCTCTGAAGGGTTGATTGGAAGATGAAGGGGGTCGGTGGCTTGTTCCTCCTCCTCAGCGTCTTCATGGTGTTCGTCTTCGTTATTCGTAGTCACGTCTGCGTGCTCATCTTTAGGGCTCTTGCCCGACGTTGAAATGAGACTCGGTATCCATTTGCTCTTCCTTTTGGGGCTTTCCTCCACGTGGCCATTTGTCTCGTCAGTGACCGTACCGAACCGCCGCAACAGAGTGAGAGCTTCGCGATGTAGCTTTTTGCCGTAGAAGAATTCAATAAGCTCATTGTACCGGTTGCTCTCCAAAAGCTTCTCGTTGACGACCTTGGGGTCGCAGAAGTTGGGCCGGCGGAACAGGAACTGTGCCAAGGCTGGGTTGCTATACATGTACGCTCTAAAGAGAGCCGTGTCCACCAAACCGAACGTCGCGCGCAGGGATTCCTCGAGCTTTTGGTCTGTGTCGGTGTCTGACGCGTTCACCAAGAGTGACGTAAAAGGGTCGTCCGAGGTAGATGTCGTCGTACCCGAACCTTGGCGCTTCAACTTGCCGCTCTCGGGGTCAATGACGCGCTGGAGTCGGGCTCGTGTGCCTGCCAAGTAGGAGTTGAGTGCCTCGACTGCGTTCATCAAGTCCTTGCCCTCAAGCAGTTCGTTGCTGGACTTCGTCGTACTAGTCTTGGGCCCTGCTGCGCTTATACTCTCCGTATCGTCATCCTTGGACGCGGCAGTAGAACTCGGGGCCTTCTTGTCCGATTTGATGGAGACGGCGTCCGAGTCGGTCTTCTTGTGTCCTCCGCCCATGGGCCAGTACTTTGCGAAACCACCGCCGGTGCGGATTGCCGCCGTCTCGGCAGATTCTTCCTTGGTTTTGTCGCCATTGGCCGTCTTCTTCTCATCTTCTTCGGGCTGTTCCTCCTCGAAAGTGTCTTGCTCAGAAGCAGACGCCACATCCTCATCTTGGCTAGCGTTGGCAGACAAGTCCCCCGCAATCATAGGAGGGAAAAGCCTCAGTACTCTCTCGGGCGGAGCGCGCACCTCTTCTTCATTGAACAAGTCCATACTATCCACGTAGCGCTTCGCTTTGAACAGGGCCTCCGCCTTGCGCATCTTGACCTCACGCATGGTGCCAGTCTTATCCTTCAGCAGTGCGTCCTCGAGCATACCAAGCACGCTAATAGCTTCGTCCAGCTTTTGCTGCTGTATTAGATCGGAGATCTGGGAGTCGTAGTCGGTGGCGTCCATCTTCCACACGGCGCGATCACTGCTAATGTGGAATCCCTTGGCAGCATGGGCCAAGCTCACCGTGAGCGGCGGGAAGTGCAGCTGGGCGGCGCCTGGAAGGTTCACGCTCTGCAGCAAGCTCAATGTCTCCGGGTTACGAACTTCCAGCGCCCCTTTGCTGGGGGGTTGCAGGGCGAGAATATAGGGATAACTGTACCCGATGCCGTCGGGCGCGCTCTGCCATGGGATCTGCTTCTTTTCGACCGGCTTGCCCTCGGCGTCAATGAACAGGGTATTGATATCTTTGGCCAGCAGCATCTTGCCGTCGGCTAACCTGGTGGCCAGAGGTTTGGGCATGTATCCTCCCAGTCCCATATACCCGATGCTCGCAGCCCCGAAGCGGCTCGCCTGTCCGGCAGCTGCAGAGGTACCACTAATCTCCGTCGTGACAGAGGTCTCGACATCGACTACGACATAGCCGGCATTCATACCACACACGATCTTGTTGGCGGTAGCCCAGGTGATGGACCGAATTGCCTCGGGAAGTACGATCTCCTTGACGTCGTCGCTCAATTCGCATTCGTGCCAGCTCCATAGCAACAGCTTCCTCTTCACAGCCACAGCGAGGCGTGATATAATCTCGGGGATCCCCGTGGCGGCATCCTTCACAATGTTGCTGGTGACGGCGAAGCAGGTGGCGTTCTTGGTTCGTTGTAGGGTCTCGATGAGTTCGTAGGTGACGATGTCGTGGAGGGATACGTGATACGCGGATAGCGAGACGAGTGTGTTTGCCTCCCTGATACTGGCAAGCTGCTCGATGGCGCGCGACGAGAACTTGTCAACTTCGCGCAGGAGGTCGGTTGGCTTGACGGACGGCGCGCCGGCTTTCGAGGTCGGGCGCGAGGATGGCACGTCGGGGGTATTACTGGGAGCAGCATGCGCGCCATTGTTCCCGTTGCTGCCATTTTCAGTCGCACCGGGGTCGGCGGGCCTGTCGCCGGCGGCGGGGACGTTGTTGATGCGGTAGATGCGAAGAGAGCCTGTGTTGAGGCCCACGAACACGCGGTCACCTGTATGCGATCGCTTCAGCCGAGATGGTTACATGTACACAGGTGGAGAGCTGCATACATACCATATGCGAGAATGGTCTCGATCTTGGACTTGTCGCGCTGCTTGAGCTCGATGATGGGTCGGGCCGTAAACGCAGACAGCATGGCGGCGTTTTGGCGTCTCTCTACCGTGCCCGAGGACGGTTATCTTGGGTGGGACATTGGATGCGCCTCGGCAGGATTCGAAGCTGAAGACGACGGTCCAGATCAACATGCGGCTTCAAGGCGTGGCGGTGTCGTAGATTCACAGGCGTCGTTGGGTAAAGTTGTGGTGGAGTCGTCGACTCAAGTCCCGTCATTTGACCCGATGCACAACCAATGCGCATGCCTTGAACGGGCGGACCCCTTGGCCAACCGCCCGACCGCCCGAGGAGCTAGCTAGAGCTAGAATCGATGATGGCATAAGTGGCTGGCTCTCCTAACCAGCCCCCCCTGTGATAACGTTCGTTACTTTTTAGATGGTACGGGGTACAGTAGCGTTGATTGTTGCTTCACATTCACATGGGTGGGAGGGGAGCTACGCGAACAGCTTCGTTAGGGTACGAAATTCTCAAGCACACACTCTTCTCCCAACCGTCATGATTTTCTATCAATCCCACGGCAAGTCAAGACATGCACAGGTCCGCCCGAGACACCCAACGTTACTTGATAACGATTGCATCCATCACACATACGTACTGCATCTGACATTCGGGAAACTCAATCCATGCTACAGAAGTATCGACGCCCACAACGCCCGCAGAAACCATACACAGAGACCTCAAGCCGACAACCATCCTGTACGCCTCTTCACATGCCTCGACCTCATTTGGCATCGACAGTATCGTCACTCTCGCCCGCAAGTCGCCTATAGCGTTATTAGTGTCCACCGGTGGTGGGCAGCTGAGACACGAGTTAGCCGAGTCACTGTCCATGATCCAGTCAGTTATATGTGCAATACTCACTCCGAGGTACACCTTGAACGAATCGTAGATCAGCCACTGGAATGCGGTGAGCGTGCCAATCATGACGATTCGGACCGGCAGCCCGTTCCAAAGACCCTTGAAACCAATGTTCTGGTATATCCGACCGACCGCCGTCATGGCCCCCTCGCCCGGCTTGCGGTCCGCGTTCAGCTTGCTGACCATGACGTCGGCAGGGTGCGACACGGCCGCGCATCCCACACCGGCAATGTAACCACCCAAGAATGACACCCCCGTCTGCTGCAGCGTGCTGTAGCTCTCCTTTGGTTTGCCGAGCTGGGCGTAGATCAACTCGACCGTCTTCTCGAAAGAGGCAAACTTGACCATGGTGTACGGGATCTGTCGACCCCAGAGCGGGTACAGGCCTTTGTACAGTCCCGCCACGCCCTCCTTCTCGACAACCTTACCCCAACCCTCACGCAGCGACGTTGCGTAGGGCGGAACTGACGTCTGCATGCGCACCTTGATGGACTCGAGGGGGCACAGGGCAATGTCGGCCAGGAACTCGGCGGAAGCCGATGCGGCTAGGTAGACGATGGTCTTGGGCATGTCGGGGAACAGCTTCTCGCCGTAGTAGTTCTTGAACACCTCGTAGAAGCCGTATTTGCCGGCTCCCTGGAGCGAGTAGCCCACGAAGGTGGGCGACCATCCTGTGAAGATGCCTCGCAGCCCTTCGCCGCTGTAGATCTTGCGCCAGGCTTGCAGGTTGGACTTGTAAATGTTGGCATCCACTTGTCGCCGGCACTTGACGAGATCGAGGGGTGTGACGGCTGTGTGTGTTGGGCCACAGGCTGCGACGGACGGTTAACACCCAAGCTGTGTAGTCGTCGCAATCGGCATCTGCGGAGCAAGGATAGACAATCACGTACCGATGATGCCCCCGAGAGTACACGCTGCAAAGTACTGGGGCGAGTACAGCTCGATCGCTGTTGACGGCTTTGCGCCGAATCCCTTTGAGCTTGTCATGTTGTCTTTCGGCGTGAAAGTTGTAGTTACGAGTTGACAAAACCAAGTTAGTTAACTGGAGTGCTTGGTGGGAGAGGAGCAGGAAAGCTGATGAAGATCGTCGACCGGATTGCAGATGGACTGAATGATGGTGTCAAAGCGAGGAACAAAACAGCTCGGTCTGTATTGAAATGGCAATGCCCGATGCATCCGCCAGTAGACTCTCCCTAACGTAAACCTGGGACATACATGTAAAAGTAGGCACAGCGACGTAACTGCGTCCAACGGCATCTTCGCGGCCCTCTTTTGCTATCAAGCTCTCGCCCGCCGTGGAGCTGCACAATGAGGTCATAGCCTCCAGGGCTACCGACGTATTGCTCCAGCCTCCGTCGTCCGCACGTATTCCCGGCACAGACATCCTGATATGACAGGCCTTATCAGACTCGGCTTCTTCAGTCGGGCTTATCGTTACGATACGGTAGGTCAGCCAGTCAGTCCACATTCGGGCAGATCGGCTCAACTTAACGTTAACACAGAAGCTACCGTAGTACACAGCACTTCGTACGAATGGTCAAATCGGCATCGTTATGCCATGTGGAAAAGTAGAGACGCCAAGCCGGGATGCTCCCGCTAAGTGGCCCACTCTGTCACTTTCTTACTTCGTACCACAGTACATAACGTTAGTTAGTACTTCTCACTTCTTAATCAGTAACTAGTACCTCCAAGTTCACTAATCATGGTCCCGAAATACCATGACCGAGTCGCCAGAGGGCAAGCCGAGGCATCGTACAGCCTCATAGCTCCCTGGCCTGTTGCCTGAGTCGGTGCACGCCTAACCAGACCATGGACAGCGAGCATGTCCATGGCCACACTAGACATATAGCCAACCGCGGTCCCATTCCCATTCCCAGACCCAACAGGAGACCCCCCGCCATACCGCCGAGCACGAGAAAATATTTCCATGCTGGGCTGTCCTCACGATGCCTCCATACAAAGGAGCCTATACGGGCAAAGACATAGACGTAAAAGACTGATTTGATGGCGACATCCGCTATCTGCAGCCCATCGTAGGTTAGCCAGGGTAACCAACCTGCCCTGCCCTGCCGCAGGCCCAACAACGAATGACTTACGTAACGATTGTTCTGATCCTCGCTCCCGAATGGTCGGTCGTTCCCAGAGGGAACCCGGATGAAAGGTGCCAGACCGGCCGTCGACAGGAAGGAGCCGGCGATGCTGAGTGTCGCCAATAGGCCTACATCGGAAACCGTGTATTTTAATCCCTGCGTGGAAACCGCGCCGCCTTCCTCAAGATCTCCTGACCCTGGACGCATTGTCAACTCCTGACCGGGCTCACACTGTACAGGGCCAGGTCAGCTTTGTAGCTACCCAAGGGCTGTTCGGGGCACTAGAGGAATTGCTGGCGGAGATACAAGTATGTGTGGGTTTTGAAATCGAAGATCAAGCCAGCGCTGGAAATGGTTTCAAGCGGAGGGCAGTGGCTGTTATAGATAGGGATGAGTCAGCGACGGCGAGGTATTTGAATACGAGATCATCACGCCATGTACGAAAATCCATATTTTGCCTTTGTTATAATGATGTGACAATGCGCTGTTGAACCTGGTAGTATCTAACCCAAACCTCTATATATTATGGTCAAACTGTGACCTGCCTCAACACTTCTATAGCTTCTTGAACTCCTCGCTAAACGGGTAGTCGGTGTAACCGTCTGGTGAGCCGGCCTTGTAAAAGGTGTCTCTATCGTAGGGGTTGAACTCGATGCCCTCCCGCACCCTGAACGGCAGATCGGGGTTGGAGATGAAATAGCGCCCGAAAACCACGACGACATCCTCGTCCTTGTGCTCCTCGTCAACGCACTTCTTGGCGCTCTCGGCCGTGAAGCCGCCTGCGATGAAGATGGGCGACGTCTTGCCCCACGCCTGGACCGCAAAGTCGAGCTTGTCACTCTGCTCCGTGTCAACGTTGCCTTCGATGCGGCTCTCGACGAGGTGGAGGTAGGCCAGGTTGAGCTCCTTGAGCCCCTTGATAACGTGGGTGAACTGGGGTACGGGGTCGTCCATGCGCATGCCCTGGAAGCTGCTGTACGGGCTCAGGCGAATGCCGACGTGCTCGGCGCCCACAGCGTCAACGGTCGCCTTGGCGATCTCGAGGGCGAAGCGCGCGCGGTTCTCGATGCTACCGCCGTAGGCGTCGGTACGCTGGTTGGACTTGTCCTGGATGAACTGATCGATCAGGTAGCCGTTGGCGCCGTGCAGCTCCACGCCGTCAAAGCCGGCCTCTATAGCGTTCTTGGCGGCCTGGGCGTAGTCGCCGATGAACTGCTTGATGTCCTCCTCGGTCATGGGCTCGGGGATGTGCTTGCCCTCGGCCTCGGGGATAGCACTGGGGCCCTTGACGGTGAAGCCTTCGGCCTTGGCGACGTCCGGGACGGCAACCCGACCCAGGGCCCAGAGCTGCAACCAGATGAAGGAGCCCTTGGCATGAACGGCGTCGGTGATCTCCTTCCAGGCCTTGATCTGGTCCTTGTTGTAGATGCCTGGGACGTTCGGGTAGCCGCCGGCACCAGGGGCGATGAAGGTGGCCTCGGTAATGAGAAGGGTGCCGGGAACCGAGGCGCGCTGCTCGTAGTACTCTTTCACGATGGGCAGAATAGGGACGTGCTTCTCATCGGCGCGGAAGCGCGTCAGGGGCGCCATCGCCAGACGGTGCTGGAGGTTGTTGGTACCGACCTTGAGCGGTGTGAAGAGCTTGGATGAACCCATTTTGAAGAGATTGCGTGAAAGAAAGAAAGGCTGGTGGTAATAAGTGGTTAAAATGAACAGAAGAATTGCAACTGAACAACGCTGTGATGGGTATAAAGTGTCTAGATGGTGGTTTATGAATCGTAGGACCACAGCTGCCTTTCAATACACCCGCCTACCTGTTTATATACCCGAGCAACATCGTCAAACTCGGTATGAATCGCCCTCCCCCCTGACGGGATTAGGAATGTTGGAAAATGGCGTGACTAAGGATTCTAGAAACATGCCGCTCGAAAGTGTCGTTTTCTATTGTATGGGCCCGAGATTCGGCGACCCATGACTCCGTAACTCCAATCACTTTCCAGTAGGCTAACTCGATTGCGGCCGGTCATAATGTGGGCCATGCTAGCATTACAGTTTACTGCAGTGATTTGATATATAATCGTTCTAACAGCAATTACAGTACACATTACTAATCCGTAGCTCAAACGGATTGATCAGCGTTATTAGAGTGCTTATGACAGGGCTTGGCAGAATAGAACCGGCTGTGAGGCTACTCTATTCAGGGCTAACACTGTCCTTCAAATGGAAGCTGGCAGGCCCGGTATTTGTCGTCTCATGGCGCCAGTGCGAGACCCCGCCGTCTCAACATTCTCCTGAAAGCATTGCCTTTGATACCAACATTACTAATCACACAGAGTTAGCACGTACTACCTGTGCCATGTCCCACTTACTTCGTACTGTGGTACTCCGTATCTCGAGCTCGTTACGAAGTAGGACTTACAGTCTACCAAAGTCACAAGGCAGGTGGAGGATTACAAATGAATGTCCAAATGCGCGCGTCTTACATCATCACGTCGTAGATCCCGCACCATGTCCGCTCGCCTGCTATCCGACGCCCCACACGGCTCTTAAATCTGCAAGGCAAGTTTGCCACTTGACGTTAGTTACTGTGTACTGTGTAGTAACGGAGTATTTCCACCCGGCTCTGCAGGCACAGATCGCATTAGGCCAATTCGATCTGAACTTTAGCCTGTCGCGCCGATTCAGTGACGGAAATCGACATCGCTCATGCTGAAGCTGCCGTAAAGGGGCTTCCCTCGTCGAGCTTTGCCGGCCAAAACCGCTTTAACCGCCTGTCATGACAAGCAGCGTGGATATGCAATGGATCTCGAAGAAAAATATGTAATGCCAATTATTTCAATCTAGATGCAGTATATGCGTCTATTCGAGCGAACCTATGGTACAAATCTTGCATAACGCTGGCCATTCAGCCGCGGCCGTAATGTCGGCCGCGCTTATTTCGGCTCAACGATGACGATGCGCATGCACCCATAACCCAGAGTGACGACAACAGCAAGGGTAATAATACTGCTGGGCACACCGCGGGTGATAAAGTGTTTGACCTGCAGGTACCGCTGGCCCGTGGCATCCTCCTTCATGATTGCAGCTGGCGGCACTGTTAGTATTGACTTTTACCGATCCAAACTCTTTCACGGAGAAAAGGGCAAAAACTTACTCATGTTGGGGAAACCACTGGTAGGCAAACCCATTGCAGCCGAGCACATAAGCACAGCTCCCATGACCAGAAGATTCGGGTGCTTTTCATCCATGCTTAGACCAATGTCGTACACGAGAGGCAATACGATAAGAGCCGCAACAGTGTGACTGATGAAAGTGGCAATGAACAGAGTCAGGGAGCTGAATATTAAGAGCACGGTGTACAAGTCGAGACCGTTCACCTCTTTCGAGATGTTTTCTGCTACCGTGTGCAGCAGGCCGGAAGAGTTCACGGCTTTGCCCAGGGATAAGCCACCAGCGGCAAGCATGATGATGGTCCAGGGGAAGTTGTTAAAGTCTTCCTTGGTCAAGATACCAACACCGAAGAAGATGACCATGGGTAGAATGGCGATAACGCCCATATCACCAAAGGTGGACTCGAGCTGATGGCTTGCACACCAGAGAGCAATAGTACTGAGGCAGATGAAGGAAACGAAATATTGACCGGCAGAAAAGCTCTCGCGGACGTTTCGGATAGGCACAATTACCGTCCCCTTGCCGGGGTTGAAGGTCATTATCAAGAGCACCCAGATGAGAAGGATGGACACGACGCCAACAGGGATGACGACGAAGAACCACTGACCCCATGAAGGCGCTGGCGACATGATGCCGACAGCAACAATGTTTTGAGGCGAAGCAATAGGCGAGAGCATGCCGCCGATGTTGGATGCTAACGCGATACCCATGATCACGGCTTTGGACATGTTGGACCCGGCCGGCAGATTCCGCAGCATCGGCTCGATGATGGAGAAGCACAAGACCGGCGCGGCCACGTTGCTGACCAGCATGCTTGCAAACGCGGCCACAAACATGTTGGCCGCGAGGACAGTGCTGGGACGGGTTCCTGCCTTGCTCAAAACAAAAGTCGCGATGCGCTTGTCGATCTTCATCTTGGAAAGAGCAGCGGCAATGGTGAAGCCGCCGAGAAGGAGCATGATGACAGGGGTCCACATGGACGCGAAGATATAGGCAGTGGCCTCCTTGGCCCCAAGTCTTTTTGATGGCTTCTCCTTCGTCGCTTCTGATCTTGGGATGGTGAGGACAACGCACAGGAAAGGGATGAGGAGCGCGGTGGTAAAAAGAGGGATTGCCTCTGTTGCCCACAGCAGACTGACGAAGACCAACATGGCTAAGCAGTTCTGCTGCTCTTCCAATTCCATGATGGGAACAAGAAGGAGGGCCAGAAATATAGCGGTGGTGATGAGCAGCGTCAACATGGATCTGCCCAGCACCCAGGTCGGACACGTGAAGCGGCCAAGAGGGGTAGTGAACTTCTTGGTTGGTGGCATGGGCGTATCGTCGCCTTGCAGCCTCGTGATCATGCCATCGTTGGGGGCTCCGAGCAGACCGCGGCCCAGGCTGGCAGCTTCGGCACGACGCTCGAGGCCAATCAGGTCGCGCCAGACTGTGTTCCGTTCCCACACGACGTGCTCCCTAAGATGGGAGCGCAGGTCTTTTTCGCAAGCTCTAGGTCGCCTTGGAGCACCGTGTCGGCGTAGGCTTGCTCAAGGGCGCCAATCTTGTCGTCCAGGTGCTGCAACGTGTCACTACGAAAGGGATAGGCAGGATCGACAACGGTCGACATGTACTTTGGCCGCATTTCCTGGTCGAGAATCTTGTCAAACTTCTTCAAAACTTTGCGAAAGCCGGTGTGGTTGAGCTGGGCGAACGACTTGAGCTCGCACAACTGGACATATAAGCTAACGATGCGGCGCTTGAGCATGATGGCCGACGTGTACATCTGCTCGATCTCGGCGAAGTCGTCGAAACCAGTGGTGCTGGCTCTGCGCATCGACCGAGGGAGCTCGGTCGATGCCGTCATGTCGGTCGGGGCGTGCGTGAGATTGGTTGTTTTGCTGCGCCGGCTCATACCACCGCTGGGGCGGCGATGCCTGGTCAAGGCAGCCGTCTCATCCTCTTCACCGCTGTCGCTTTCCTCCACGCCATCCTCGGTAGATGGGGCACTCCGGGCGCTGTGTGCGCCGCGACCGCTGGCGACACGCCGGACGTGATCGGCACTGGGGTGGGACAGAGGTCGGGGCGCCGTCTCGTCGTCTAGATTCTCCTCGAAGCGGCCCACATCGCGCAGTAGAGCATCGACATCGTCAATGATCTCCTTCTCTTTGATCTGGTAGAAGGAGGTGATCTTCTCCAGCTCGACGTCGAGTGCGCGGCTGAAGACGGTCTGGGGATCCTCTTCCCGCAGGAGCGGTCGGGTCTCGACGTCCGAGGGGTTGGGCTGGTGCTGCGTCTTCTCCAGAGTGTAGATCAGCTTCTTGAGGTTGCTGTAGGCTATGTAGTGGCTGCTCCAGTCCGGAACAGCATTGAACTGGATGCTATGTGAGAACTTCATCTCGTCGCGCTCGTCGAGCCAACGTCGCTTGGCGTTTCTCTTGGCCTGTCTGCGGGCGTCGTCGCCGTCGTCGTCGCCGTCGATGTGGTGCCGAGGGCGGCCGTAGTCGTGGAGTTCGTAGGCCTCTGCCTCTGGACTCCCCCCTCTGCTTTTGGAGTTCGTCGGCCTTGGTTGGTCACGATGCGTGGCAGCAGCTGCGTCGAGGAGAGAGGGGAGACGGGGTTTGGATGGTGACGATGATATCGTGGCGGATGCTCCCAAAAGACCGTCGTTGGCGGCGGTCATGAATCAATAGTCCATCGGGGGGGTTCAATAGCACCGTGTGGTATTCGTGGATGTTTTGATAAAGGCTGCCACGTGTAAGGTCAACAGCGAATCCACATCGAGTTCAAGCGTTGGTTCCTTGCACAGTCGAAGTAGATGCAAGGATTTGTATCTTGAGTTTCGGCGGGTTCAATCTAAGGTCGGTGACGGGATTCGATTTAGCTTCGCATGTCAAATCTCTGACACTGACTGCCTACAGGCACCGACCGGCTGACCGGACACGCAAACGACCTGCTTACCGGTATCGGATACCTACATACGTAGTACGTAGTACTCCGTGCACCAAAATCCGTAAAGCTTCCACCAAGCACAACTCACAATTACCAAGTGCCCGTGAGCTTATTCGTTTTATGAAGAGCTGTGAAGTTACAATGTAAATTCACACAAATCAAAATCTTTTTGTTGGTTATCCCCATTCGTTAATGGGATACGGATTGGCCTCGTCGCACCTTTTCCCACTTATACCTAACTCAGGCAGTCTCTCCGGAACTTTGTCCTTATCTGAGCCTTGGGTTTCAAAAAAAAAACCCCGACACAAGCCTCCGTACTCTGCAGACCACAGAATTACCGTAGTAATGTCATGCGTACTGTGGTAGGTAGATAGTTAACTTGGCCAATAAACAGTTAACCCTTGACTGACTGGCTAGGTTGCATCTACCTTGGTACGGAGTATCCGTAACTTACATACTGTGTAGATGTCAACTGACAACAACTGCATCGGTATCCGTATTTGCATGAATTAGCTTGCTTTTCGTACACAACAATTAAGCCTCTTTCACAGGGGGAATCCAAGTGCAACAACAACACAACAGTGGCCACTTGGACAACCGCACTCCGTTCACTCTGGCACTCAACATCGACAGTGGACACATTGGCGATCCGTGGTTCGTCACGTCTTCTCTGCTGGACTTGTCGGCCAATGCAGCCGCCGAGCGTGTCTTTGGACGAGTAAATAATCAGTAACCACCACCAGCTTTGGCCGGATGAACCACAACCATACCGACACGGGTGCTTGGCTGCGACTGGTAGCCCAATCATCAACTGAGAACTCGCCAACAACATCTACACAGTACTGTGTACTGCAAATAGAACCATCTCTCCGGTCCAACACGCCGCCCAGGGTTCCTGTTAGCGCCATTATTACTGAGTACCTCCTGTTGGAATGGAGACAACGCACGTCGCCTCGGCCAGCTTGCCGTCCAAAAGAATTCGTCAGGGATATGCTTGTTCTTGGCACATTTATCTCGAGCGCTTGACGTGCTTGGCGACTGGGATTCATGCTTCAGATGGCTCCGCGTGGCTTGGTGCAACACCCTCAGAGTAATATTCGCAGGACTCAACGACCAAACCTCCATGTGAATCTACATTGCTGTCAAGGGAGATCGTCTTGTTTCCGATCCACTGCAGCGTCTTGGCGAACATGCTTTCGTCTGATCGTGACCGGGGTTGCATCGGGCGATTCAAGTGGGATGGGCAATGGGCCACCTTACGATGTAAGGGGGCGCCGAGGCAGCTCCTCGAACTCCATGTCAGCAAGTACATATACTGCTCGTATGCCCTCTGGGCTTTCTTGTCTCCCCTTTGCTCCCCAGACAATTTGCAGGTCCCCTACATTCATTCAGCTTTATTCATTACCAGTAGTCACTTGACTACGTACTTTCGTTGACTAGAGGTCATTCATTTACGCATTATTATCCGCAAGCCGGCATCAGCATAACTTGCATCACTTTCGACCTGCATCCTCACGCCACATCCGTATTTTTCAGATACCCCTGTAACTACATCAAGATGCCTTCTACTACCACCAAAACTCTACTTGTCGCCCTTGCCGGTGCTGTGTCCGTTTCTGCCCACGGGTTCATCACCGAGGTCAAGACGTCCGGGGGGACGTTCAAGGGTTTTAACCCGACCAATGCACCTTTCGGGCCTCAGCCTGACAGCGTGACATGGAGCAACGGTGCCAAGGATACTGGCTTCGTCCTGTCCTCGGCTCTGCAGGACCCCGATATCGTCTGCCACCTCGACGCTACCAACGCAAAGCTCAGTGCCGGTGTTACCGCCGGTGAGGAAGTTGAGCTGACGTGGAGTGGATGGCCAGAGAGTCACCACGGGCCTGTCCTCGACTACCTTGCCGACTGTGGTGGCGACTGTGCTACTGTTGACAAGAGCACCCTCAAGTTCTTCAAGATCTTTGAGAAGGGTCAGATCACCAAGGGTGCTGGCAACGGCCAGACTGGCTTCTTCGCAGACGGCGAGATTCTGAAAAACAATCTCAAGCGTAAGTATTCCCAGCAGCTTTCAACCATGGCACCACCAACCGGCTTCGGGCAGATCTTAACTGACAGCATTACTATCAGACTCTGTGACAATCCCCACAAGCATCAAGCCTGGCAACTACGTGCTGAGACACGAAATCATCGCACTCCACGAGGCAGGCACAGAGGGCAAGGCCCAGATGTATCCCCAATGGTACGCAGGCTAGCAGCTGTCCCTGTCTGACTTGTCACGATACTCGAAATTGAGCCTCCTCGTATTAATACTGACGTCCTCTATAGCATCAACCTCAAGATCACGTCTTCCGGAACTGCACAGCCGGCTGGTGTCGTTGCTACAGCACTGTACAAGTCTACCGATCCTGGTATCCTTCGCAACGTAAGCAAATTTGCCTTGAGCTATTAACTTGTCATTTTCCTCACCGAGAAGATCACACTGTACCAACCAAGCGTTCGCCTCGTGGCCCTCGTCCCTTTGATACACATTTCATATTGCACTTCAGAGACTACCTATATCTAACTCTCATGTGACAGATCTACAACGATAACACCGAACCTGCGTACCAAATTCCAGGACCGGCCTTGTTCTCTGCTGCCACTAGCCCGGCAACTGGCACCACCCCGGTGACTAGCCCTACCCCGGTGACTAGCACCGTCCCGGCGACTAGCACTGCCTCAGCGGCTGGGGCCGTTAAAAGCTCCAAGGCCAAGAGCGGATGCCGTGCGGTTCGCCGCCGCCGACACGCTCGACAGGTCGAGATCTAAGCTGCTGAAAGGACGGTCTACCGTATCTCAGATCTTCCATTACTGTACAACGTTACCCTTCATATCGAAGTAGCTGCCAATCAAACACGGTGATTTTATCCTTTCTGCCTACCACCCTGTCAATGTCCTCTCGTATTCCTCGAGCGTGCACATGCCTAGGCACACTTTGTCGAAAACTTTGGGGGGCCGCGTAGTATCCCACGTTTCCCCACGCTTCGTAGCTTCACTCGGGCGCTTGTAATGCTCCCTCCAGCCCTCGAGCTTCTCTAATTTGTCCAGGCTGCCCTCTTGTTTCCACAACTTGCCCTCCAGCTCGTTCATTGTCAGTTTGTGTGGAAACATGGACCGCTGCTCCCACTCGGCGATGAACTTGCCGAGCTTTTTCTGGCCTCTCTCGGCTCCATCTAGCAGGTTTCGACGTCTTGCTTCTTCCTCATCTCGGTGTTCGTCGTCCTGGAAGTGGAAGTACTCGTAGGGACTAACGCCGACGATAGAGTAGCCACCCGCACGGAGGACGTGACATTCCTGGCAGATATCGTAGTAGAAGTACGTGTGCTCGGGGTCCGGGTTGGCTTGTTTGCAACTACGGTAAAGGGGTTAGTCGTTATGAGTGGAGAGACGAACCTGGTGAATAGCTGATCAATTGCCAATTTCATCAGGTACACTTGCAGTCCATAGCACTTATTCCGAAGATTGCGGTCGTCGTAGTACTGGACGCCTGCTACCTTTGCGGCATTGCAGATGCGAATAAGTGGAAAGGGTTGAAGGCCGTCAAGCGGTCTTGGCTTCTGATCGTGATAGCCTCTGTTTTCGCACTGTAGCAGTGTTTATGAGCAAAAGGCTAAGACACGGTCTAGCTGGCGAGTCGACTTACACACACTTGGAGGAGGACTTTACGACACATGGTTCTTCTGTGTGGACGCCAACGGTCAGGTATTCGTACTGGATAATATGTTAGTATACAATGAGCTCCATGGTCCTTTTCCTGGCTGTACTAAATAGTAGGAAGTCCTATGACAAACGTCACCGGTAGTCACGACTCACGTCTACGCAATTTCTCGCAGTCCATTGTACTTTGGTGGTCTGAACATACCACAATGTGCGTCAGAGGAGGATTCAACAATCGGAACATATTGTCCAAAAGACAGTCATCAATGGTCAAGCATGATACCTGGTGACTGGTTGATATGCTTCCTCGAATGATACACGTCAAGTCTTAGTACACACACTGTCAATCTGTTTGTTTTGTAGGTGATTTCTCTTTTCGTAGTGACCTACGAACAGTGACACTACGTGCCACCATGCAGCCAGTAATTAACTCGATACTCCCACTGACCTGTTGATAGTGTTGCGTCAGATTGGCACTGAAGAGTAAACTACCGCATTCCGGGAGCTTCTAATTCTTTCTTCGATACCGCCGCCTAATATCCCTTCTTTCCCAATCTGTAACTGCTATCTGCACCTGAGTAGGGCAAGTCTGTACCTTCCTCCCCTATAACTTTTTGCTCTTTGGTCACGTGGACTTTAGCTAATGAGGGTCCCAGTGTCCCACAATTGGGTTTTCTTGGAGCACTCCGTCACGTAAGACTTTCGGGACGTCATCCTACAAGATTGCTTCGTCAAATCTATGACTGCCATGATGGACTGGCAAGACCTCGTTTCTCCAGGAAGCTGAAAGAAGGCGGATGAGCAACCCGTTGCCCTTGTCGCGATGGACAACGCAAACCCGCCGCAGCACCAGAGCCCCCTGGCGGTTAGTGGCAATGCCGAGTCCGCGAGACTCGAGTGGCCGACCGCGAACGATCAGCTTGCTGACTTCTATGTAGTGCGACTCCTGTCGCTCCAAGAAATTAAAGGTGAGTCGCCGCCGAACCTCCACGACGGCCAGGCTGACTTGGCTCAGTGCTCGAGGGACCGCCCATCTTGCAGTGCCTGTTCCCAGAACCGCAGATCTTGTCATTATAGCGGTCGGACCACCCGGTCTCCACTCACGCGCGTGTACGTTGTACCCCTATGCCACCCCCTGAAATGTGAAATGTCGTCCTGTTGACTTGTCGACAAGCTACCTCACCAGCGTGGAGCGCCGCATGAATCGCCTGGAAGCACTGATTGCGCAGAGGCTACCGGATGTAAATCTCGAGGATGCATTGACACCCTTTGCCGCTGAGACCCCTGGAAGTCCATCCCTTTCCGCTCCATCGTTGTCAGCTGTCCAGCCCCTCGCTGCCATTGCGGACCTCCCACCAGAAGATGGAGCCAATAAGATATCTGAGGCCGTTCCGGAGGAACCAGACGGCTTTGACTGGCAGGAAGATGTGAACGAGCTGGCCGATGGAATGGCCGCACTGTCTGTCGAGCCGAAGGGCACAGGTTATCTAGGTAAGTACACTAACTACCACGACAGCACACAAGTACAGAACTAACATGCAACAGGCTCGACCGCCGGAGTCTTCTTCCTCCGCTCTCTACTATTCTGGATGGGCAACCCGCGATTAATGATTGACGCACACACAGGAAATCTAGAGTCTCCTCAGCCCGCAAGCTATGAACATGGACTCACGTCCGTCCGCATACTTCAATCATTGGCATCACGACAGGTAACCGACCGACTGATGGACTCATACTTCTCATCATACCATACGTCATACCCTTTCGTCCACGAGGCCTCGTTCAGAGCTCAGTACCATGAGATCATTCCACGCCCTTCTCATCGCTCATGGCAGATCCTTTTTTCCACCGTTCTGGCCTTGGGTGCTTGGTGTTTAGACCATGATTCCGAATACCTTCACGATGATCTTTATCACCATGCATTGTCCTTTGGCGAGGGTGAGTCGATGTTCGAAAGCGCAAATCTTACTCTCGTCCAGGCACTTGTTCTCCTGAGCAACCTGAGCCAGAAACGAAACAAGCCTAACACGGGATCGAATTTCTTGGGTCTCGCCACCAGGATGGCGCTCAGTCTTGGTCTCCGTAAGTATACGCGGGCTCTTTGGATTGCGACTCTGTGGCTTTCCAATGGTCGAAAGTACAACTACTGGAGCTCTTTCCTGCTTTTCAAATTGGCCGTTCTGACTGAATTGCCATCGCATGGCTGTAGCAAAAAAAAAAAAAAAAAAAAAAAAAAGAAGAAAAAAGCTGACTTGTACTCCTTCGCAGATCGCGAGTTGCCGAACTGGGAGATCAATCTGCTCCAGCGCGAGATGCGCCGAAGAGTATGGTGGGGTTTGTATATATTTGATTCAGGCGCATCGACGACCTTTGGTCGACCTATCTTATTACCAGGTCGGGAATCTATGGACGTTCAGCCAGTTCTCAATATCGGCGACGAGGTAGGTTTAATGGCTATATCCTCCAGCTTTCAACTAACAAGTCACAGTCGCTGACCCCAAGAACTGCCACCCCTCCTAATGAGATCAACTCACCGACAATTTACTCCGGCTTAAAAGCCCAGGTAAGCATCATACGTCTTCAATTTCCCGAATAGCCAAGGCGTTGAGAGTGATGCTCTGTGCTTCCGAGACTCGTAGTTTGCGCGTCTCAGCTCATATGTATATGGGATTTGCTAACCTATGGCAATGAAAGAGCGACTTTCACTTACAATCCAATCACATCTCAAACCGGTTGCTCCGCGCGAGTGGCATTTCTGTCGAGGATGCTTTGTCGCTAAATGAAAGTCTCGACTCGTGGTCCAGGACGCTCCCTCCATACTTTCAACTAGGCTACGAGGTGATACACGACAAGCAGTGGCACCTCTTCTCCAAATCACGACTTTGGTGGCGTTTCTGGAATCTGAAGATCATCATGTTCCGGCAAATCATACTGAAGCGTGCAATCGAGCGGCGTCAAGGTCCTTCGTCCACATACGCGCCGAATTTTCAAGACAACATATGTCGCGATATTGGTGTCGATGCAGCACATTTGAGTATTGTATCAATTCATCAATATCTTAATGACAACATCCATACCAGGCTCGTCAGCTGGTACTCTCTGTCAGTCATCGGATCCAAGTCCTCTCCCGAACCAGCAGCTGACTCTGCCCAAGATACTTTGTCTTCCATGCCTCGCTGGTCGTCGCGCTTGCAATTCTAGGCGATTGCGAATCACCACAGTTGCCCAAATGGCAAGCGGATATTGAATTGGTTCGCGATATTTCTCGCCGCCTGCTTGTCAACAACCCTTTAGCGAGTCGATGTGCAGACATACTGGATCATCTTCTCCCCATGGATCCTGGAAGCACGACCCTCGAGACGTTGAACCAATTTGATCCCGCGACGATGGATTTCTCGCTGTGGGCAACAGAACCGGGAGATCTGCTGAACTCCTATGGTTGGATCGACCCTAGCCAAGGAATATAAGCTTCCGCGCTGTCATCTAGCTGGTAATTCGGACGTCCGGCTTGATTAATTTCGATCGAATAAGTTCGCCGTTAGGAAGATCGTTATCTTCTGCACGATGCGCTGCGGCTTCTCGCGACGATTCGATACCCGCCGCCAAATGCCGCAAGATCAAGCGCTCTTTGGCAACTTCAGGCGAAACGTCGACGAACCATCTACGATACTGTTAGGTAGGTGGGCATGTATCTGTGATTCGGCTCACTTACTTCTCATCGACCAGACTCGCAATCTTGCTCCAAGGGTCTTCATCGAGAAGGCAGTAATTACCCTCGACTATAACAACCTTGCTCCTCGACGAGATGCGAATGTCGTTTGCCACGGGATCTTGCTGGGAATGATCAAAACTTGGTGCAGTGTATGTGCGCTCCGGATGACCATGGCCAGTCACCGGGCTAGTTTTGAGTTCCAGTATCAAGTCAAGCAACCCATTCGCATCAAAGGTGAATGGTGCGCCACGCTTCCGAATTGCAATGGTCGGGTCGCTAAACGTGGACAAGGTAGCTTTCGTGTGATGAAACCCATCCTGTTCGTTGCGGACAGTTATTAGTCTGGCGAACAGAACAAGGAATATGTGAGGCTCTTCATACCATGGGAACTACCACCACGTCGGCGATATCGCTTTTTGCAAGGGTCGCAAGTAAAGCTGACGAAACGGTCGTCTTTCCACTTCCAGGGGCTCCAGCGAGTGCAATCAGAATCCTTTGACAAGGGTTAGATGATTGCAAATCTATAAGTCGCTCTATTCGAGCCCTCAGAGTTTCGATGCTTTCGTCCATCTTCCTGGTTGTCCGTATCTCGATCATTGCGGCGGTCATCAGAAGTTGAAGGCTAGACTGTCATATATTCCCTTGTGACTACAACCACCGGATTCTCTACACTCCCGACCGCACCCTCACATATTTCTTTCGCCAGACCGGAACATTGGCAATTTGCGGACAGCAGTCGTCCGTCTGAGGTCGGGCTTGTTGGCAAGACCCGTAGCCGGCCAAGGCACTGGGTTGACCACACGTCTTGGCCGGGTCTCTCTACCCTATAAGTTAGTGCGGGGCGAAGGGATCGTCCATTGGAAATGACTCGCATCCACAGAACTTGCAAGAGCAAGGTAACGTTAGCCAGGCCGCGGACAGGTTGACGACAGGGCAGCGCGAGAATACCGATTGGCTCGGCCGACAGTCGTCCGCAGCCCTCCCCGCAATTATGTGGTAACGACTTACGACCCCATGGTCATCACATCTACTTCCCCGTGGGGAACAGAATTGGTGTTGTGGGCTGATAGGACCCTCGAGTACATAAATACAAGTGTTCCTCTTGACGCCATGTTGCGCTCCAGAATCAACAGTGCTCACTGGCAGCAGATGAATTATCCGCCATGGCTTCTGAGATGACCACACCCCGCAAGGGTTTGTTCGCGCAGCTGCGTGAGAACCCGTACCTCTTCGGCCTATCTACGGTGAAGATCCCTTGTCGAACCCGTATTGTGTAACCGTCTACTAACTTTGATCAGTTTGCCTCTCTTGGCGGTTTCCTCTTTGGATACGACCAGGGAGTTGTATCAGGAGTACTCACCATGGCAAGTCGGATCTGGCATTGCTCAAACGGCCTGCAGGGCTAACAAATTACAGGAATCTTTTGCGGCCGCGTTCCCTAGGGTCTACACTGACCCCAGCTATAAAGTAAGCATGAGTTATACAGCCGAGCGCCCCTCCGTTACTCGATGCTTGCGTCGTCATAACACATCACATCACGTATGGCTTCCTGCTGACAACATGGACAGGGCTGGTTTGTTTCGACTCTCCTTCTCCTTGCTTGGTTTGGGTCCTTGGTGAATGGACCTATCGCCGATAATTTTGGGCGAAAGGGATCAATGATTATGGCCGTCGTCGTCTTCACTTTAGGATCTGCTCTTCAGGCTGGCGGCAGCAACATCCAAACCATATTCGCTGGACGAGCAATTGCTGGCTTTTCGGTCGGTATGTTGACTCAAGTCATCCCTGGATACATGTCTGAAGTCTCGACGCCCGGCATCCGAGGAACACTGGTGGTGCTCCAACAATTGAGTATCACACTGGGTATCCTGGTCAGCTACTGGCTTGAATATGGTACACAATATATCGGCGGCCATCGATGCGCCCCGGATGTACCGTATGCTGGCGCCGAGTTCAATCCGACGACGGATGTGCCACCCGGCGGTTGTACAGGCCAGTCGGACGCAGCTGTGAGTGAACCTGCCGCCTATTTCTTGCCCTAGTTGTTCTGTTTCGGGAGTAAAGGTTTCCGAATCGAGCGACCCGGCGGAGCTCTTACTCATGGGGCACGATCCGATGCTCCTAACTACTTGCAAAACGTCGATATGAAGGGTTTGCTAACCTGTAGACTTGCAGTGGAGAATCCCATTAGCGCTTCAGATACTTCCTGCATTAATTCTTGGAATCGGGATGCTCTTTTTCCCAGAGTCGCCAAGGTACTTTCTGATGCGCCACGAAGACGAGAAGGCCCTCAAGTCTCTGGCCCAGATTCGACAGGTCCACCCCGATACCGAATCTCTTCGTATCGAATATCTCGCTATCAAGACCGAGGTCTTGTTCGACGAGTCCATATCCCGGGATCGCTACCCAGGTAAATCCGGCGTATCGCTGTACTTGGCCCAGTACGGTTCGCTCGTATCCACGTGGCCAGCCTTCAGAAGGCTCGCCGTCGGCTGTTGCGTCATGTTTTTCCAGCAATTCATGGGTTGCAACGCCATTATGTAAGAATCTTGCTCGTTAGCCCCTGACCTCACACGTACTCATCTCACTCGATAGTTACTATGCGCCCACCATGTTCAAGATGTTGGGGTTGAGCGGCGGCACGGCTGGTCTGTTGGCCACGGGTGTCTACGGAATCGTCAACACGTTGGCAACTCTGCCTGCCCTGTTTCTCATTGACAAAGTCGGTCGTCGGCCCCTCCTGATGTGCGGTGCTGCTGGCACTTTCACCTCTCTCGTGATCGTGGGCGCCATTCTTGGGGCTGTCGATGTTACCACCAACGTCTCGGCGGGTTATGCCGGCATCGCATTCATCTACATCTACGACATCAACTTCTCATACTCGTTTGCGTACGTCCCCGTTTCTCACAATGCAGTGTTTTGGCAGAGACTGACTCGAAATGTTGCAGACCAATCGGCTGGGTGCTACCCTCAGAGATCTTTAATCTCGGTAACCGATCCAAAGCAATGGCCATCACCACGAGTGCTACCTGGATGTGTAATTTCATCATCGGCCTCATCGTATGTCACCTCTCTGTCAGCTATACACCATACTTGGCTAACTAACTGTCGCCCAGACCCCGGAAATGCTTGACAAGATCGGCTGGGGCACGTACATCTTCTTCGCCGCCTTTTGCCTCATGGCCTTTGTGTTCACTTACTTCTGCATCCCCGAGACTCGTGGCAAGAGCCTGGAGGACATGGACCTGATCTTTGGTGACACTGCTGCGCATGAGGAAAAAACGCGACTGTACGATATCGCTGCTTCCATGGGCCTGACCGATGTCCTAGCCGACGAGAAGGTTGATCATGCCCGGATTGGAGCAGAGGAGGTTGAGACGAAGGTCTGAAAGTCGGTTTCAACCCCAGGAAAGTTGGGCGTTTCGATTCATGCCAACAAAGGCGCGCCCGACACTTGCGATGGACCATAATTATCACCACTTTTCTGACATGCAAGCTCTCTCGGAGTCTCTCCGCTTGGCCAATCGAATAGGCAAGCACGACGTGTGAATAGAACACGTTGACTATGGCATTATGTTTTCACTGCATTGGAACGGCTTGTATGTATGGTGTGTCCATGATATTAAGACATTTACAGAGCTATACTGCCAGGGTCAATCAATCGACGGCAAGATCTGCCTAGAGGGCGACTTTGGAAATTTTGAAGCCTCCGGGGACGCGCGCCTGGAAAACGCCGGTAGGATCGTACTTTGCGGCAGCGTCGCGTATCTTCTGGACGTTTTCGGCGCCGTAACTCTCCAGGGGCTTCTGGGTGCTGTCGGCGTAGTTGAGGTAGATGAAGTCGTTGTCGGCACCGATGGAGACGGCAAAGTCGCTGACGGCATTGGCCCAGGCCATCATCTTCTCGCGGCCGAGGGCCTCCTGGTCGGCTCCCTTGACGGCGAGGGTGGCGAGCCACAGGATGCAGTTGTCCTCGACCCTGTCCAGACCCAGCATGTTGCCGCCCTTCTCGACCGAGTGCTGGGCAAAGAGGGTGGGGAGGGGTTGGAACATGCACTGCGTGATGAAGTCGCCGTCGGGCGAGGTCTGCTTCCACTCCTCGACGAGGGCGTCGTGCAGCTCGACGGCCTTGGCGAGAACGCGCACATCGTTCTTGAAGGAAAGGGTGAACCAGATGTCGCTGTGGAAGACTTGTTAGCATGGCGACGAAGTGAAGTCGAGTAGACAACGGCTAGGAAGCTCACCGGTAGTCGACGGGCTGCTCGAGCTCTTTCGTCAGATCCGAAATGTTGGTCACACGCATGGTCGAGGAGATGTTGGCGCCGATGGCCATGTAGTCGTCGAAGATGGGGGAGCGACGGTTCCGGCCGTGTTCTCGTAGGCGGCCGCGATGACGGTATCCCCGAGGGCGGGCTGGTAGGTCCAGAAGATGATGGAGGAGCTGAAGGGGTCCGTCTCCACGGCATCGGTGAACTTGACCATGGCGTTGAGCAGCTCGTCGCCGTACGTCTTTTCGTAGGTGACGGTGCCACCCCACAGCAGGGGCGCGGCGAAGGCCTCGAGGTCGAACCGGGTCACGACGCCAAAGTTGCCGGAGCCGCCCTTGAGAGCACGGAAGAGGTCGGCGTTGGTGTCGGCGTTGGCGTAGATGATGTCGCCGGTAGCGGTGACCATCTCGTAGTTGACCACGGCGTCGCAGACCATGCCGGTGCGGGCCGAGTAGAAGGAGTTGCCTCCGCCTATCACCAGGCCGGCCACACCGACCGTTCCGGCACGGCCGCCGGGGACGGTCTGACCTAGAGCATCCCTGTGCGAGTGGGGGGTCAGTACTGCGTTTCTGGGAAGCAAACAGCCGCCCCGAAGGGTTTCCCTTACAGGGTCTGGTAGGCCTGGAGCCATCTGGAACCGGGGAGGATGGTGGCGGTGCTGTTCTCCGGGTGGTAGACGG
Source organism: Arthrinium puccinioides (assembly GCA_022414665.1). NCBI lineage: Eukaryota > Fungi > Ascomycota > Sordariomycetes > Amphisphaeriales > Apiosporaceae > Arthrinium > Arthrinium puccinioides. Next base: position 3,676,500 of record JAIUNF010000005.1, read on the forward strand.
TGGCGTTCATGTTGCCTGCGTCCCATGCATGTCAGCATCGCCGTGGGTCGAAAGTCCCATGCCTAGTCAGACGTACCCAAGTCAATGGTCACGCCATCCTCGATGTTGTTGGCGCCTGCCCACGTGGCATGGCCGCCGGACCGGGTTGCGAACTGGCACGTCGTGTCACGGACGAGCGTCTTGATGGCGAGCGACACCTCGTTCGCGTCCTGCGGCTGCACGATGCAATAAGGTCGCAGCTGCGCGCTGACGGACCAGTACGAGTCGGTGCCTAGGCGGTTGTCAGCTGTCAGTCAGCGCGCGGGTGTGGTCAATCAATACGTACGGTCCTCGTAGATAGTCGACTCGGGGTACGCGAGCCTGGTGCCAAGTCCAACCTCGGCAAGGCGGCCACACTGCAGTATCCGTCAGCCCATCATCATCATCGTCATCGTGCTGGCTTGTCTAGACTCAACACGCCTATAAGGGGGAAAGCCTAAGGCTGGAGCCCGATGCCCGAGCCTCGAGGGGGTGGAGATGTGAGATGTGAGAGGGATGACTTACACAGTCGGACGCACTGGTGTACTCGGCGGCAGGAAAGGCGTCGACCTGGGATTGCAACCCGAGAAGGGTAGTCGCAGCGACGGCTGAGCTCAGATTGGCCTTCATGGTCACGTATTCGCAGCACGGGGGGGGCGAATTGGCAAGAGTCGTGCTTCAAGTTCGGACGGTCACGCTACGCTATGACTGGCGCTGGGAGCAGAGGAAGGCGGCAGCATTTAATATCGACGGGCACCTACACAGTAGTTATTATTATTCATGCTCGCCTCGCGGGCTGAGCCTCTTTGCACGTGGAGCTGCTAAGATTGTGACGACTAGCGGGATGGCGAGCCGCGAGACTACCGGTACCGTAGTTACTGTGTATGGGACGGCAGTATGATGAGTACAATGCAATCAATGCCGCCGTCACCAATAAGGCTTGGGACAGGAGATGCCGCGTGGTGGACTCGACACGATTGGTCGGACGCGGTGGTCGGCGGACGCTTTCACTGTTCAGAGGCCGAAGACGCACCGGACATTTGGTAAGAGAGGAGGAAAGACATCGGGCTACGACTAGGCTAGTGAGTAGGTAATCCCACGGTTTAACGTATAACTACCGTGTACATCCGTACTGCTGCTGTCCCACCAGCAACTTGCAAGCATCCTGGAACCTGGTTCCGAGTCGAGGCTCGGTCGGGTCAACCGTCAGGGGGGGCTCGGGAGCAAGAGCGGGAACGTCCCGAGATCGTTGTGAATTCAATCTTGCCCCCCCCCCCGCGTTGCTGTCTATCTTTTAAGCGTCTCTTCCATGGTACCGTTTGCTCTCTCGCTCCCACGCAACTTACTGGTAACTACAGTTGGTGGCTGGTTGAGACCTAGGTAGGCAGATGGTTTTATAAGAGTCAGTGAGCTGGATCGTGATCAGACTAAGCGCTGAACACCACGTGCCGGCAAGAGCAGGGCGGGTCGGTAAAAGACAGTTGTTTGTTGTCAATGATCAATCATCCAGGACCAGGACCAGGACCAGGACCAGGACCGGGACCAGGACCGGGATGAACACGATGGTGTGAGTAGCCGGTCATTTCGCTTGCCACCTAGCTTGCTGCGGCCCTTGTCTCTCTGCGTCTCTGCATCTCCCGCCGGCGTTCGAGTGCCGGTAGTGGACAGACGTTATCACCGCTGTGTACTCCGAACGTACGGGGTAACGTTAGTAACGTTAAGTTAGTACGAAGTAAGTTAGTTACACAGTACTCCGTAGTTGGTTGACTGACCCCTGCCGGACTGTGGAACATGGACAGGCAAAAGGAAGTTGTGTTGGGAGTTTGGCAGTGGGCCGGCCACCCTGGGATGTGGATGCGGATGAAATCTTCGTCGGCCCCGTACCTCGTTCGAGGAAAGGATCGTCCCAATCTTTCCTTGGGTACGGAGTACGTACTGACGTACTACGTACCGAAGTACAAAGTACACAGTAGTTGTTCGGATACGCCAAGCGAGCTGGGTTGACCGGCACCGGCACGCCCTTTCGGAACCGCTGCGCCGCTCCATGTTTGCGCTATAACGTTCCTGGCCATCGGTGCACGACGATCGCGTCTTGTGTAGCAGTGCGATCTACGAGATCACGACAGTCGCCGGGCGAGGGCGAGTCCTACGTAGTGAGTAGAAGTTAGTTAGTAACTAGCAGTTGCCAGTAGGTACTGTAGCAGCCAAGCCGTGGGTTGACACGACGGCCCACAAGGAAGTATCGCAACGTTAACTGAACAGGGATCGTTTACGTGGTAGTGGAGAGGTCCATCCGGCAAGCAACTAGTTACTGCGTACGGAGTGCTACGGATACGTACTTCGTAGTAAGTAGTTAGAACCAGGACTGAGGACGGCACAAACGGAGCAGAGGCGATGGTTTCTATCCGTACGTGCGTGCCGGTAACCAAGTGGGCTGAACTTCTGAAGAATGTATTCCTGGCAGTCGTTCCCAGCCTAGCAGCCGTTGGCCGCGACGTATATACCGCAATGGCACTGGCTGTCCAATAACTATTCTATATCCGGACCGGCCATCTTTGTTATTAGCGGGCCGCCTGAAGCTATACTCTTGGCGCTCCTTCCTGAACACCTGGAACCAGGATTCCCTGCTTCCGAACGGAGTAGTTACTACGTACTACGTACTCGCCGATAATGACGGCGCAACTCTCGTCCTGTCCTGAGAGCGGGCTATTCCCACTGTGTGCCCGTGTAGTCTTCTTTCGACCGTTGGTTGTGTCAAGCGGACAACTGCCAATAGAACGAGTTCGGAACTTTCCGCCTCTGTATCGTATACTGTGTATTACATAACTAGTTTCTACTAGTTTCAATATACTTACTACGTACGGAGTACTGTACCTATCCCGGCACGCGGCTTGACATTTAGTCACCCTACTTCGTAACGAACTTGACGTTGCATGCATTCTCCTCGGAAAAATCCTTCTTTCGTGGCACCGTTTCAGAGATCAGATTTGTGGTACTTGTCAAAACTTAAGACGGCAACTACTTCGTGTACAGCTACACTGCAGTCTGCAGTCTGCAGGAATAGTTATTCCTCTCTCGGTGATACTTGACCAGGGGTGCACGTCTCTGTCCTGCATGCCGGCCCAAGATTGCTATGCTATGTAACAGGCAAAACTGGACGTTATGGAAGTAGCAATAGTCATAACATAACGTCTGTACAATAAACATCTGTGCCATTCTCAATCGCCTCTACCGCGAAGCGATAGCCCATCACATGCCTGTTCGGAGCATCCTGGTCAGCGTCTCATTACGAAGTACAAAGTCCAGAATAATGTAGGCTAGAGAACCTTGTATTTGATGCAGATCGTGAACAAGCTAGCCGGATGGAAGCCGGTTGGAAGCCGGATGAGAAGAGGTTTGTCGACATCTTTCCGGTCCCATAGGCCATTCGTTGCCCAGTCTTGGCACTTGCCATGCTTGTAAAATGGTTTCATCTCCCTCCCCCCAAGCTGCAGGGTATCTTCTTCATGCTGGGCTCTCTTGCGCCTACTGTGTAGTTATTCCTCCCCAATAATACGCCTTTGATTGGGCTGGGATGGGGCTGGAAACGGCAAGATGCCGTCGACCCCGGGGGCCGGCAATTGGAATCCCACCACAGTGACCAACACGTCCGTCCACGAGACCTAGTTGCTCGTGGGGGTTTGATAATTGGCATTCTTGAAACTTTCAACGCGATGCTGCTCTTGTGAGTGATTGCAAGCAGAGCCTTCATATACAAAGTCCCCCGAATCGTGGACATCCGCCGTGGTGGACACTGGAGGTCTCAGACTTTCAGTCATCTCCCGCCCCCGAGCCGGCTCTCTCTCTCTCTGCCTGACCAGTTGACCACGCACATTTCGAGAATACGAGGTCACTCCGCGGACCAGATCTTCACCGATCAAAATCACATCGCCAGACATCCACAGCTAGTGCAACACCGGCAGACTGCAGTCCTCTCCTCGGACCTCCACACATCATGTCCATGACCAAAGGGGTGCTCACGGTGCTACCGGCGCCGGCGGGCTACGACGTCGACTTTGCGAATCCCCAGAGGCAAGGCGAATATGAGACGTACTGGGTGGCTACGGTTGGGAACCTTTTGGCGGCGTTGTTCATGAGCCAGCGTCTATACGTCAAGCTGGCCCTCATAAAGGAATTCAAGTTTGAAGACGGTGCGTCGCCCTCGTCCGGCGGCCCGCGGGCGTCGGCAAGGTGTTTGTGATGCTAAACTGCACCAGTCAGCCTCGTCCTCGCTTGGCTCATGTCTATCGGCACGCAGGCCGTTCTCGTTCGTGAGTGCAAACCAGTTACCTACCTACCTGACTGACTGCCGGGTCCGTCTTTGGTTCCGAAACGCTGACTGTGATGCAGACATGTTCGCCGTCGGTGTCGTGGGTGTCCACGCATGGGAGATCTCCTTCCAGCAATACAACCTCTACAGCGTTGTGAGCACGCCCTGCCCTGAAAGAACCGAAGCTGTATGCGTATGTTGGGCCATTGGCTGACGAGAACAAACTGCAACACAGATGATCCTCCTTGCGCCAGTGATATACGCCCCGTGCTCTGGGTTTGCCAAGCTGGCGCTGTTGATGTTCTATCGTCGGCTCAATCCCCAGTCATGGTTTCAGTGGTCGGTGTACGCTACCATCGTGGTCGTTGCCGGTTACACGATCGGTATCCTCTTCAGCCTGATATTTGCCTGTACCCCGATCGCCATGAGCTGGGACATAACCATCACGGACGGGAAGTGCATCGACAGGCCAAGCTTATACATCGTCACGGCCGTGCTCGGAATCGTGACGGATGTCATCCTGATCGCCCTACCCATACCCATGGTGTACGGCCTGCACATCCCGAACCGCCAGAAGGCAGGTCTGATCTTCATGTTCACCATTGGATCGTTGTGAGTTGCTCTCGGCCCTCTCCTCCTCCTTTTGGCCGGACAGGCGCTGACACACCCAACGAACTCTCGTCACGTCCGTTGTCCGCCTGATCATACTGATGCCAGTACTTACCGACTTTGATCAAACCTGGGCCATAGCATTTCCGTGCGTTGTGAGTATTTCACCTCGTATACCGTTGCTTGTGTTTGTTCCTGGCTGTCGAAGTTCGGAGGAACCACCACTACCCCCCCTTCTTCACCCTTCACACAGCTTGTTCAAGCCAGTGCCGTTTGACTGACGGTACAACGATAGTGGATTTGCATCGAGGCCAACCTCCTCATCATCTGCGGCGCCTTGCCAACACTCAAGAAGTTCTTCCATCACGTGGCACCGAAGCTGATCGGCGAGAGCTACAATAAGTCGGCCGCGAGCGACGTCCCGGCGGCCAACACCGGGCTGATCACCTGGGGCTCGTCGCAGAACATGAACAGGAGGAAGAAGTACGACCGCTTCAACGACGCCGCCGAGTACGCCCTCGCCACGCTCGACGAAGGCCCCGACACCACCGCCACTCTCCGCCCCGACGTGACGCAGACCGTCGAGACGCATGCCGGTACCTGGGATGGTCGGCCGCACGGCGACTCCGACTCGGAGAAGGGTATCGTTCAGACAAAGACGATGACGGTGTCGTATTCTCGACAGGGCAGTCGGTGAAGGAAGGGTTTTGTTAAGTAGACAGTAGACACTGGCTCGGACGGAAGCTTCCGTGCTTTGCAGTGTGCAAATCCCCGAGGATATATGCAAATATCGGCTATATGCCTGCTGCCAATACAAACATCATAAACAACTACATCGATCTTGCCGATTCTTGATCCCAAGTCGCACTAAACCTCCTCCCAGTCTGTGTGAGTTGCCAACAACAAGCAAGACACGACGACGACGACGACGACGACGACGACGACCAGACAATAAGAAATTGGTAAATTGGCACGGGTTTTCTCTTCTCCATTGACGAGTTCAGACAACGTTCTTCTCCTCGGCATGAACGACTTCATGCGCCCCGCCAAAAGCCTTGCGGTTTGCCACAGCATCAATCTCGGCCAAAAGACGAGACTCACCCTTGCGGGTTTTCCACGGATTGGGACCACTGGAAGAAAACATGAGCTCGACTTCCTCGAGCGTCTTTCCACACGTCTCGGGATAGAAGAAGAAGAACCTGAACAGCAGACAGTTAGCGGCTTTTCGATACCTACGTCTCGGGACTCGGGAGGGTTGGTGCCCGCAAGAGAGTTACATACCAGGCCGCAGCAAGTACGCAGAGAACACCAAAGACGGTAAAGATGTTGTACTGGATGTTGATAAAGCCAGACGGCACAAACATGCCGAGGGCGAAGTTGAAGATCCAGTTGGACATGGCGGCGAGGGACATGCCCGTCGCTCGGGTGCCCAGCGACCAGACTTCGGCCGCGTAGATCCAGCAGACGGGCGCGAGAGTGAGGGCATAGACGACGATGAGCAGGTAGGAAAAGGTCATGACGGTGTTGGCAGCGTTGCCCGAGGTCACTTTGAATATCACGTTGGGGTTGTCGCTGACACCTTCGGGGACGGCAATGTAGTGCGTAGCCATGACGGCAGCGACGACGAAGTGGCAAAAGCCCATGCCGAGCGCACCGTAGATCAGCAGCGGACGCCGGCCTGTCTTGTCGATGAAGATCCACATGACGCCGGTGAAGATGATGAAGACTGCGTACTGGATGCCGGATGTGACCATGGCAACGTCGCCCACAAGGCCGGCCATTTGCGCAATGTAGGTCAGATAGTAGACGATGACGTTGGCTCCAGCAAGTTGCTGCAAAGTGATGTGAGTATATCAGTGGCAAGGAAAGAAAGAAAGAAAGAAAGAAAGAAAGAAAGAAAAAAGAAAGAAAAAAAGACAACAAGTAATAGCCATCACGTACCTGCCAGGCCTGCACCGATACACCCGCCATCGTTCGCTTCCACATGCCATTTGCGTAGAATTTCCTGAGCCCCGGACCCGCCTCCCGCTCAGCGGCCAGAGCGGTGCTGATCTCTTCCCACTCGGCCACGACAAGAGGGTCGTCGATGTTCCCGTTGGCCTGGATATTGGCCAAGGTGGCGATGGCTTCCTTGTCACGGCCAACCTTGGCTAGCCATCGGGGGGAGCGCGGGAGAAAGGGGAGACCGACGACCAGGATGATGCAGGGGATGAACTGGGTGCCCCAGGCGGTCCGGAACGAAGCAGGACCCGGGATGTTTGTGCAACCGTAGCCGATAAAGTACATGAACAGGATGCCAAACTCGATGGCTAGCTGCTGGATGATGACGAGCGAGCCACGCTTCTCGACCTTGGCAATCTCGGCCAGGTAGACCGGAACCTGCGCCGAGGTGATGCCCACCGTGAAGCCGTTGATGACACGGCCTGCAATGAGCGACGCTACGCCGTTCGTAGCGACCTGGATCGCGGTACCGATGAACCAGAAGATACAGGCAAACATGATGGAGTCTCGGCGACCGATCTTGTCGGAGAGAGGACCAGCAACGGCAGACCCGACGATGGAGCCGGCTGCGAGAGCCGAGCCGATGGCACCTTGCACGACACCCGCCGGCTTGTTGAAGTAGTCGTTGTACTGAGGCGAAATGACTATGGCCGACATGGACGAGATGTCAAAGCCGAAGAGCATTCCACCCATCGTTGCGCTATGGTTCCAGTCAGCCAGTGCTCTCGAGTCTCCAGAGTCCAGACTCCAGACTCCAGACTCCAGCATTTTCAACGAGTCTCTCACATGATGGCAACGAGATTGACATTGTAAATTGTGGGAAGCACCATCCTGGCGGATCAGATCCCTGGACCCTCACAAGGAATCTAGTTGGTCAGTAGACTGTAGGCTGTAGCGAGGTAAATACTAAAGATGGTTTGACTTGGACGCAATCCGCAAACCGGAATACAGAAGATGGGGAACTTGAAAGCCTAAAGGTCTCGGCCGGTTTTCCAAACCGAGGGCGATCCCCCCCCCCGTTATATCCCCAGCCCGTCTCTCCCCATGTTGCCAGTTGGACGAGGGGCGGTGGGCAATGTGCAAGCCCTGGCCCCTGGGCCCTGGCGTGTGATTGATGGATGCTGGAGTGATCTCGCCGTACGAGAAGCCTGAAGCCCTATGCCAAGCTGGACATGTCCTTTTTGACACGGGTTGGTCAGACCAGAAATCCAATCCTAGCATCAGCTGACAGCCGGCGTCAATGGTCATATGCTGGCCCTGGAGTCTGGGACTCTGGGGAGTCGGGACACGTCAAATCGACCAGGCAAGGTTAAAGGCCCAACTTACAAGGGCGTGCGTATGATCGTGATGTATCTCGACAGACTGGACTCTTTCCTCGGGGTCTCAATGTCTCGAGACGCAAAGCTCCCGCACGTTGCACCAATCCGAGTTGCGAACCAGACCGTGGGTCCGCTTCGGGTGCGACTCCTACACGCCCGGCATACTTCGGATGCCCGGGTGATGCTGGGGTAAGGGAGAGAGGCTTGCGGGGTATATCGGGCTGTGATTCGCGCGTTTATTACAGAGCGCGGATAATCTCCGCCAAGACTTCCCCAAGACTCCTTCCAGGGAATCAGCGCTCCCGCCAAGTTCCACCAAGTCCCGCCAAGTTCCACCAAGTTCCGCCAAGTTCCGCCGAGCCCCTTGGGTCTCACTCTTCGACTCTTCTACCTACCCCGAGGATATAGGCCAATGGCGAGGGCGCAGATGAGATCAAGATTGCGTAAGCCAAGGCTTGCGCTATGGGGTCTCCACCCAAGCAACGCACGGGCACGTCGAACAATCTAAATGCCCTACCGCGTAGGTTTCTGATAGAGCGTGTGGTAACTGGTTATGCCTCTATTTGATTTAATTTCCCTTTATATTCCTACTCCTTTCATATATCTAAATCTTGGAATGCAGCATTAGATCAATTTTGCTACTAGTCCTGGATCGATCTTGTACGGATCCGAATACAAAATCGTATTCTATCTCTACCTTTGTTTTACCTATCCTACCTGGAGAAACCTAGTATCTGTAAGACTCTGCCACTCTGAGTTGTGTCGAACTCCGATTTCATTTCTCCAATCTCGCTCATTGTTTGGACGCTAGCATCGATGACAATACGCCGCTGCGGACCATCGAGTCAGAAAATTCCGTGGTCTACTTCGTCTTGACGACCACTGCCGATGCCGCAGCCCAGCGTGCTTCAGGTAACGGTTCTTTGCAACAGAAGCATGATTCTGTCCCCAATTGTATATCCAAGATGGGTTTCTTCATGGTCGTTCTCGGTGCGTAACGGTCAACCCACCTCGCTAAATTTTCATCAAGAACGCAAACCATCATATTCAGTCCCCTTGATGTTTCCCATCTCCAACCCTCATCCCAGCCACCGATGGAATTGCTTCATACAATCACTTCGTGTTGTAGTAAATGTCTGCCACAGTCGCCCAGGCTTCTTACAAACGTCTCCTATATTTACTAACGAGAAAAGACATTGTGCAGAATAAGCCTTGGGACGCAGTATCTGCTTTCAATACCGCCAAGTTGAAACATGGATTTGAGAGACTCGTCTTTCGATCTTTTGGTAAGGGTCGATTTTCCAGGAGACAACACGTTGATGATTCTCACCATCTTCTGTGACTGCAGCAGAACAGCCCTGAATGATGAGGGATATGGTACCATGTCGGCCGAGGCGATGCCCTTCTAGATCCAGGTAAGGTGTGCTGGATGGCAGTATAGATGAGATAAACATGGCCACCGTAAGCCCCAAGTAACTTTATTCCAACGGCGGCAACCAGAAGCAGCCGCTATGCGACCTATCGATGTGGCGAAAGAGAGGTGCACCCCATTTCTCACGGTGTCTTCGAACGGCGTGCTAGACAACCACAAGTTACAACGGCAGTCAACATACCTTCCGCTTCAATATATATCTAAAAAGATATATCGATACGATTTCGGCCGGAATAATACGAATACATGTTCTAGCGCTACCCACCCCTCGGTATGGCTATCGCTGGAGATTTACAAGACCTAATTATTTCAAAGTTATAGCGGCTATAGCGTCGCTGCTTTTATCAGTAGTGCGGTATTAACTACAGATTGCTACGGCCTTGCCAAGGTATGTATAGCTATTAGCTGCGAGTTGTCCAGTCACATCGTAGCTCGAGACCTCTCCGCACACTAACAGTTTCGGTTGTAACCAGTGAGCCAGGTTGACCGTTGACCGTTAATCTACGTCGTCTCGATTCGGCAGGCTTCTATACCAAGATCCAAACTAGCCGAAGTCGGGTCTTCTCAGATCTCATGGGTCCGATACTTTGTACCTGCGATCGCATTGTAATTTGTGCCGTTGTCAACGAAGCGGATGCTTGAAGCGCGTACATCGTTGGCAGTCATCGTTTGTTTTCCGTGGTGACCAACAAAGCTAGGTACCTAACGTTACGTCGTTAGTTACCTACCTGCAAAAAAGTAAGTCAAGTCCTTGCTTACCATGGGCCCAGGGGGCAAAAACATCTATTATGAATAATGGGGTTGTGAAATATGCATTCTGCACGGGACGGGCTGCGGCAAGTGTGGGGCACCTGACACAGTGTAATTGTCAGCCGCATGTGGGCAACGTCCGTCGTCCATCCATCCAATACCAACCAACCAACCAACCAACTCGGTTCACAACTATCCGTACTCCGTACGGACGTACTAACCTGGAATCAACAGATGCAACAACACGCATTCGATCCATCGTCCAGGCCTTCTTCTCCTTCTCAACATCGCCGTTGATCGTTGCCTCGCTGGACCTCGAGGCCATTCGTTTCGTCCACCGACATTTACATGTTACCACTGGCATTGTTGTCATGCCGCCGCGGTCCTCGCAGCTAAAGCTGGATCGGGATGGAATGTGACGAAACAGAACAAACCCCAGCTTATTAAACCAACCCAATGTTTCCAACCTGATACATTGCCACCATCCACCCACTCTCCCCTTGCCCGCCATGCAGTCCAGCCGAAGTCAACAGCGCGCGCCGGGCAGTTTCTCTCCCCTGCCGGGCAGCGTGAGCATGTCGTCCTCGGCCGCCGTCGCAGCCGCAGCTGCCTCTGGCTCTGGAAACCGCAACGGAGGAGCACCTATGTCACCGCCATCCCAATCTGACCCGCCCCAGATACCGACACGCATACGCCCACAGATACGAAGGATAGATACCTCGTCCAGCGAAGACGCCACCACCATCTCGTCGACCTTCTCCATCCCCAAGGCCCGCAGCCCACAGACACCTCTTGGGGGCCCCCAGCGCCGTCACGAGCCCGACGTTTCCTGGCTTCACCGCACATTCGAACGGCAGTAGCTCCAGTCTACAGGGCCATCATACTTTCTCACGACCTGCGAGGCCGGGCGACGTGCTGCCTAGCGTGCGCACCGCCTCGCCCCTGACTTTGCCGTCGTCCCGAGGCCCCCCAAGCGCTCCGTACCACTCGCGCAAGCACTCCGCCACAGCAGGTCGTTTCGATTCCATTCTTCCCTCGACGACCATGTCGAGTCTCTCACAGATGGCTACGTCCCAGTCCGCCGACCCACCCGCGTCCGCGGGGCCACTCTCGGCCAGTCAGATAGCCGCCCAGGCCGCCATGCGCGATCAATACCAGAGCCAAAGCCAAACCATCAATCAGCAGCACAGTCGTCATCGATCACAGACAGTACCGTTCCCAGGTCACGAGGGGGCGTACGATCCCGTGAAGCAGCAGCAGCAGCAGCAGCAGCAACAGCAGCAGCAGCGCCAGGCGTCAAAGTCGGGGGCCCGACGGCCAACTCGGGTGGGCCGCTCAGTCCGCCACTGCTCAGTCTCACCGAAGCGAGTGTGCCACAGAACACCGGCTTTGCTGGCGGTACCAGCGTCGGCGATTCACGATACAACGGCCTACGGGGCATCTACTCATCGGCTGCTACGGCCGCGGCAAGCTCGGTTTTTGCCAGATCCTCACCACTCAACTCGCCTGGTGTATCCTCCGAAGAGCAACGGCCGTTCGCGCAGCCGCTCCAGATTTCCGAGAAGCCGGTCAAGGTCGAGAAGTCCAAGGTGAAGCTATTTTCACGGCCCAAGAAGATTGAGACCAAGAGCGAAACCAAAGAGAAGCCCCTCCCCAGCCCCAGCAAGATTGGCTCAGCCCTAGCCTCGCTGCAAAGGGGCAACTACAGCACGACAAGTTTGGCCGAGGGCCAGTCCCTCTACAGTCTGAATAACTCGTCTGCAGCTACCATACGACCAGCCGACGCGTCTACAGAAAAGGAGGGCAAAGAGAAGGAAAAGAAGCATCACTTCTTGTCACGCCAGAAGCACAAACTCAGCAGCAAGGACGACTACCACCTGCCCCTTTCGTCAGCCGCCAGCAACTCGCGCCCCGTCGATCCCAGTGCACCGACTAGCCTCTACAACTTCAACCTACCGCCAAGCCCTGGCCCAAACGGTTCGAGTTTCGGAAAGTCCGTGTCGGGGCTCGATCTCCGACACGGCGGCCGAGCCCTGCGCGAGAAGCGAAAAGAAGAAAAGAATGCCGCTGCTGCCCTCGGAATGGCCAACGACAACGACTCCGTCTTCACCTTGAACCCGACAATCAGCTCCGAGTGGCCCATCGCCGGCGCCGGACCCTCGAGTCTCGGATCTCTTTCGCTCACCCAGACCCAGAGCACCCTCGGTTCCCTCGGTTTCCTCGATCCCCTCGATAGTACCAAATACGGCTTGAACAGCATGGCTCTGGACGATGCCTGGCCCTACCTCCGGGCTAAGCTCCTGGCCATCTTCGAAGGCGAGGACTTGCGCTTGCCCATAGAAGACTTCAACAGAGTCGTCACCATGCATATACAGTATTGCATACAACGCCGCTCTGGCCACATCATTGTGGAAGACCTTCGCGACATGTTGTCCACCGGTTTCTTGTCCATTGACCATACACTACGAAAGACCCCCGAGGACCGCCTGATCCCCGCTCTTGCCGAACTCTGGCTCTTTACCTTTACCGCCATCCTCCCCTACATGCAGGCTGTGTTCTTACCCCTCGACCTCGAGTTTGCCGGCTCCGGGCCATTGCTGTCCGCTGAACAGGCCCGTGATTTCTGGAGAGGTGTTATGGGGCCGGCGCCGGGCTTCACATCAGCCGAAGCGCCACAACCTTCGCCGGCTGGGCAATCACTCGACGTCCGCAGGCTCGTCCTCCTGGCGTATCGAGATACTTTGATCTTGCCGCGCTACGAGAAGCTCAAGACCATTTTCTCGCGCCTCTCCTTGGAGCATCTCCCGGCAAGTCTCGCAAGTCTGGCGCTTGCCTCGCCACCGCCGACTGATTTCCTCCTCAGCTCCAGCTTACCTCGGGATATGGAATTCTCCCAGGCTCGACCCGGGACTGCCATGTCCCTCGACCCGTCTGTCGCGTCATACAATTCGTCTTCTTCTACTCTTCTCGGCGAAGGCAGCAACCCCTCGCGCTCGCGCGCCATCTCCAATGTCACAAGCGCATCGGATGACGTTAATACTCCCTCGAGTCTGCTGCGGCCATTTGCCCCCACTGCGGCCGCCATAATTGGCCGAGACAGGAACAACTCGGGCTCCGGTGCCAGTCTTCGCGAGGTCCGTGACCAGAATGTCGAGCTTGGCTCCAAGCAGGTTACCGATATGGTCGGGAGAACGCTGCAGTGCCTGAGTATTCTGGCTAGTATATCCCATACAAACCCGAGCGCCAACACGTTGGACCCATCGTCTGCCAACAATCCTTCCCTTGGCAGCTCGGCAGGATCGGATGAGGGAAGCAGGATGGTTACCGAGCTGGGAAGACTCTTGAAGCTGAACTGGCTTGGCAGAGGTAGGACCGGGAGAAATAGGAGGGGTATTGTGGGTGGGCGAGTGAAGAGAGAAGAAGGTGGGCTGGGCGTCCTGAGCGGAAGAAGCAGCTCGACAGGCATGAGCGGACGTAGTCATCATAGGAGCGGCAGCGGGAGTGGCTTGGGCATCAGTCTGGCAGGTCTGAGCAGCCAAAGTTTTAGGGAAGGGCTTGCTGGTTTTGGCTGATCTCATAGAACGACTAGGAGGGTTTTCGTTCTGGTGACGACGAAGGGAGTGCATGTCTGACGTTTGCAACAAATTCCCAGCGTGGGCATCTCGGGCGGATTGGTCCGTTGCGACAGATGACATCCTGCAGACGAAAGGACCAACAGCAATACAGCGGCAAGATACCCGGATAGATAGAAAGAAGTTACTTGTGTGTTTCATCACCTAGAACTCGCCAGAGATCACGGACTGTGAGCTAGCGTAAGCGGGAAAACGAACGATTGCATGAGTGACGAATGTGTAGACACTGCAGCCTACGGGACACTGACAACGCGCTGTTGAGATCTATCAAAGCTTGAAACACTACAACACGAACATGGGTCACGCGAGTATGGGCCGGGCCACACCTGCTGGTTAGTTCACTAGTAACACATCATGTTGATCCAGGTATCCCGTAGACATTTCTCCCGTCGTTTGGTCCCGGCAACATCACAAATTGAAGAGCATACGTCTCTTGAAGTAATCGATCCGACTTGTGATGACACTGCGCGCAGAGAATAGAGGAAAGAGAGAGGTGGAAGACGACTCTAGCGGTTTAGGCCCTGCCGATCCCTACAGTCGCATGGCTGGATGGGGGAATTCGCGTTCACTGGAGTGGAGTGGGAGTAGTTTTCAGGGTTTGGGTTACAAAGCATCTGATATAGACCTAGAGGGCTTCGCGTGCGAGTCAGTAGGCCGCGGTCTACGCGGATGGCATTGAGTTGCGGCATCATGATAAAGAGTGCATACGTAGTATAGGCACACGAGGCGGTGATGCACAAGGTTCGGTTCAGGGACAAGTGGATTGATTGATCAAGACTATGTAGTACCTGCAGATCAATATATATGACGAGTACCTTTGCAATAGTCACCTTGGATAGGCTTCACGTCCATCCAACATTATCAACACAGCGTCTTGACGCGTAAAAGTTGCTGATGCGTCCACAATAGAGGTTCGAATCGAAAATGGGCAGACGACTAAAGACTTTCATTCAAGGTTAGCCAGTGGACCAGAAGAAACAACTGTTTGCAAAAGTAACACGATTGATGTCCAATCATACATCCAAGGAAGGTTGTGGCCCTCATCTGCTGTCGGTGAGCTCGATGCGTTGACAGCTCAAGTGGAAACTGCGAAGTAAGGTGGAACTTTGAATCATATGGACAGGAAACTGAAGAAAAGTAAGAAATTGTGTATGCTTACCATATGCAGTATCACTCAAGACGTCGATGCTAAAATGTTAGCCTGCCAGTAGCAGTGATTACAGAGTATAGAAGCACATTGGCAGTGAGCTGGCCAGCCAAGACTCAGCCGTACATCCGATTGAGGATGGGTAGTCCTATGCGAATCTTGGAGGCAAGTCAGCTTGTGTTTCCACCATTGAGAAAAGCGAAGCATGCGACAACCTCCCCGTGCCAGCGCGCTGTTGAATCCACAAGCGCGTTGACAAGATCAGACAAGGTATACTGGCAAGTAACAGGCCGGCCACCGTAGCAGTCGAGCCCGGGTTATGCTCGTTCATGGTCGATTCAGATTGGAAAGAAGTGGTGTATGGTTGTCATCCTTTGGAGGGAGGGATTTGGTCGCGATGCAGGCAGGGAGGAGGGAAGTGAGCTTACCATTCATTGTGCAGACGAACCAGCACGAGAAACGATAACACCGCAGTGAGGTATCGAGACACTGCGGCGGCGTTGCGCCAGTTCGTTGTAAAGTGAGGGTGTTGGAGGAAGATGGTGCGAGTGCGGTTGGGTAGTGTCCCAAATTTAAAGCTGCTTGCGCAGATGCAGAAAAGTTATAGCGGGGACCTTCAGGAAATCTGTTAAATGTGGAGATCTACGGAGTTCGGAAGAGTCATTATTCCGGATAGCCCTGACTGACCGCCTACCCAATAGCGTCAGCCACCCCAGGCCCAGGCTTGCCGGATGCCAACAGCTGTCCGTCAACGGTGGACGAGCATCTCTTCGCTCGTCTTCGCTCTGACACTTCTTCCCATCTTGAAACATGCAAATGCCATCCCTGTTCGTATTTCGGGTTATCTGTAACGGCGAAGACTGCATTAGGCTTCTACTTTGTACGGATACGGTGCCAACGAAACAACCAGGTGCTGCTCGATTTAACTGCAATCTAAAAATAGCCGCACGTAATACAAATACACACTGGCATACATAGCGTTAATCCGTAGTTGCTCTTCACAAGCTGCTTGATAACTAGCACTCCGGCATGACATTGAATTACTTTTAGAGTAGTAAAACCACGCTCGTACTGGCGCTGCCACGCGATACCCGCCGTTTATCCCCGTGGAGACGCGTTGCTAAAAGAACTGCGCCGTTGCGGTTCCTGCATGTGCTGAAACATATCCGAATCTCATACATGCTTCCTGGTCAAGGACGATACAGCTTTACCGAGGCTATGAAAAGCTCAACAATCGGGGTCTTTGCAGCTAAAGTACCATGGGCCGTGACTCTGATCTCCTCGCCTATTAGTTCCTGCCATCAACTTCTCTAGAAAGAACTAGCATTCGGCACTGGGCTAATCTCGAGGTAAGCAGCGGAAGATTCGACCCTGTACTTCAAGTGCTAGTGCTGCGCCGCGCCTTTGCTTGTTGGAGATCTTGGGGGATCTACCACAGGGTTCGCGACACTGCAGCTAGAAGTTGCCTTGTTGCATACAGCAATGCTTATACATATCTTGAGTAACGTTTGTGTGTCGACGAAAGCGCTAGACTCCTACCTTCTTCTCACATGGGCCGACTGTGAGATTCTAAATTTGATTCAAAAAGAATTCGTGATGAATGATTCTGACGTCCAGGTGTTATCATGCCGTCGGTTCCAATGTATATCTAGTCGCGTCGAAGCGTAGACTTGGACCCCCGGTAGTAGAATATACTCACGCCGGGCTAAAATCTTGCAACGGATCGGATCTCGGATTAATATTGTTGCCCGACGATAAGCGTGCGTCCAAGTGGATCGTCAGATCGCCTGAGCCCCAGAAAGAAACCCCCATCAACCCAGGCCCCCAACCCAAGGTCGCACCAGCACGCAGCAGTAGTTGCGTGGTGCAGTTCTGGCACTCCCGCCTCGCCCGTCTCCTGTGTTCTCCCCCGTCCAGTCTTGCGCGCGTCCAGTCTACTACTGCACCTGTCTTTACTACTGCCACTACCTTACTATATTGGGGAGCGCCGCGCCCTCTCAACCGCCTGTGTCTCTCTCTCACCGCACAGCCCCAAGGTTCAGGTCTGGGGGACTTTCTTCCACTTTCTATGGGTTGTTAATCACCCGCCATTTGGGTTATTAGAGGTCCCCTGACATACATAGCAAGCATCCATCCTCCGCTGTCAGATTGATAGACGCCTATCCAGGCCTGGACACGCCGCTTTCCTGCGATCGACAGCCGCTCCTTTCATGGTTGTTGTTACTTGCTACCGCTCGTACTGCCGTTTCCACTCCCCCCCCCAGATTTGATCACGTCAAACTTCATCGGACCACAACATCCCAGTCCCAGTCCCAAACTTCTCTTGTCTGCTGCCAGACCCAGCTGTCAGATAAAGTCGCGCGCTTCTCGTACGCTGACCCATCTAATCCGCTCCTTGTTCGTGGTACAGGAGTGTTTTTCTACCGAAAGCACAGTCAGTAGCTTAAGGCAAGACAGAGCCCATCTTCACCCACCGCTCATCATCACCACCCATCGACCGCAACATCATCGTTTCTGGGC
Organism: Arthrinium puccinioides; assembly: GCA_022414665.1. Taxonomy (NCBI): domain Eukaryota; kingdom Fungi; phylum Ascomycota; class Sordariomycetes; order Amphisphaeriales; family Apiosporaceae; genus Arthrinium; species Arthrinium puccinioides. The sequence continues at coordinate 3,694,237 of JAIUNF010000005.1, forward strand.
CTGTTGCGCGCGAACTTGGACTTGTCGGCTCAGCCATTGAGCATTGTCGCATCTTGGCTTTTGCCTCATCGACTTGCCTTGCCCTCTCTCTCTCTCTCCGTCTCATTACGGCCCCCTAGTCACCACCAATTGCGTGCGACAGCCAGCTCCGATTCGCGTTACCCAATTCAGCCCAAACTGCCGACATTCTAGACAATCGTCGCCCTTCCCGTGGAAGTCTTATGCATCGTCCGATTGCCCTGTCGACTGCTGCACTCCACGAACACAAACACACGCGGTAACCACTTGAGGTGTAGGCAGGTGCACCTAGATCCGCGCCGTGGTTGTCGTGTTGTCGAGGCGCGACTTCCCCCCTTGGCATTTCTACGATCGCATACCAGACCACACCGCACCGGACTGCAGCGCATCGCATCTTTGGTGCCTCGTTGGGACCCCTTTGCGACGACGCCCATATTGACGGACGAACGACGATCCTCGTCCCTTCCTCGGGTGCAGCTTGTATGAAATAGCGTCAACATATAGGGCTGGGCGTCGATATCCACGCCTGTGGGTAGTCGGCGAAGACGAGTAGTACACGACACGCTTTACACCATGATGACCAGTATGGGACCAGGCGCCGCCGCCGGCTTTCACCCGGGGATGCAGCAACATCCAGGCGTTCATCCTGTCCATCCCATGGCCCATAACCCGAGCCAGCCTGGCGCTCAGCCGGGAATGCCACCTCAAATGGCGGCCCACGGTGGCATGGTGTCTGCCCCCGGCGGACAGCCGAACCCTGCCGCCTTCATGGGCGGTATGCAGCCTGGAAACCCTCAGGCCCATGCTATGCAGCATCTGAACCCCGGACAACAATTTCAAATGCAGCAGCAGATGGCAAGTAAGTATAAGAAGAAAGAACCCCGGCATATCTGGCTACGAAGGCGAATGGAGATGCTAACAGGTCCTGCGTGGTACCAGTGCAGGGCGGCAATCCCCAAATGGCGCAAATGCAGCAGCAGCGGATGTTACAACAGCAGCAACAGCAACAACAGCATAGACAAGCATTGATGGCTTCCGGCATGTACAGTCAAGGAATGCCCATGATGAACCAGGTGAACCAGTTGACAGCGGCCCAGTTCGCCGCCATGAGGGGCAACCCGAATATGCGACCCATTGGTGTCCCCCAGCAGCTGCAGCAGGCGCATATTGCTCAACAATTAGGGCATCAGAACGGGAATTCACAACAAGCCCAGGTAGGAACGCCCGTCTCCCTAATCTAGACCACCCAGTAGCTATTCAGTGCTGATCGACTCCCATCAGTTAATAGCCATGCAACAAGCCATGCAGCAACAGGCTCAGCAGCACGCTGCTGCCAATCAGATGCACGGAAACCAACCTGGACACGCGGGACAGATGAACCCCCAAATGCAGCAGATCGCGCACCAGCAGGCTCTGATGGCCCAAGCCCAGGCACAGGCTCAGCAACAACAACAGGCCCATCAAGCCGCACAACAAGCGGCTGCTCAGAGCCAGCAGGCCCAGCAGCAGCAGGCCCAACAGCAGCAGCAGCAGCAGCAAGCACATGCTGCTGCCCAGGCGCAGGCACAGGCACAGGCCCAAGCCCAAAATCAGTCGCAGGCCCAAGGAGGTCAGTCACAGCCAGGAGGCCAGCAGCAGCCGCCAGCGACGACGCAACCGCCGAATAGAGCACCCACACCAGCAGCCAGCCAGCAGCAAAGCCAGCCCAGTCCATCGCCTAGTCAGTCACAGCACTCTGGACAACAACCCAGCCAACCCGTGCCACAGCCAGGTCAGGGTCAGGGTCAGGTACAAGGGCAGGCTGGTCCTCCTCCTCCGCCGCCGCAGCAGCAGCAGCAAGGCGTGCAGCCTAACCAGCCTCCGCAGACCACACCCCAGATGCTGCAGGCGGCTCAGCATCAGATGCAGCAACAACAGATGGCCACCAACTTCCAGCTTCAACAACATCAGCAGCACCAGCAGCAATTAAAGAACGAAGGCATGAAAGGTCATAGTTTACTTAAACTTCAGCAGTTCTGTGAACACCTCAGCGGCTTCTCAGTATGTGCACACCCTCTTGTCCAGTCACTGATTACATCCACTAACCACGAATCGTGCTTAGGCCTCCGAGAACGAACTTGATGATCTAGTTCACTGGCAAGAATTTGTCGCACGCTTCTTCAACCCAAGAGGAGTCTTCCAGCTCAGCCTATTCGTCCTCGACGCTTCTAAGCCCGATGAGCCAGCACCAGCCAAGCCGTACGAACTTCATTGCCCTGCTTTGCCCAGGTTCTTCCTGGCGCATTTTCAGAGTGGTGCAAAGCAAGTCCAGTTGCATCTTGGCAATGGCACAGTGGATAAACCGTTGCTGAACGGCTCGCACTACATCGAGAACTCGAAAGCCAGCTTTACCTTCTGGTACGAGGACTCGCACGTTGTTTGGACAGGCAGGTTGCGAGCTCAGTTCGACCACGAACAGAAATTAATACTGCTCGAGTTTGTAACAACCAGCCACGAGGAGTTCATATCCAGAAAGATGGTCATCGAGTCTGCAAAACCCAACCACAATTGGATCAAGGATTGGCACAAGCTGAACAATCCTGACTCGAAGCAGTCACCCGAGATGAGCAAGAAGGGCAAATCAAAGCAGATGAAGTCACCACCGAACCCGCCTCCAGATATTCACCTGCCCGACTCGGCTGTCAAGATCCATATGGGAATCACCGAGCACGTTTTTCAGTACCTGGAACTGGCTGAAGTCATTGGCATCATGCAGCCCCTGATGAACTTCTCATTTACGAATCCTAGCCTCGGACCGTATCAGGCCTTGGAGATGTACAACGCCAGTCACGCAACAGACGCCGGACCCCAGGCGATGAACGGCCAACATCCCGGAAATCTTCCTGTTGGTCCACGCACACCAAGCTTTGGCCAGTTTGTTCAAATAGGGGCATCCCCTGCGGCGGTCCATCACGCTCTGCCTGGCTCACCGCACACCGGGAGTCCAGCCCTGGGCCACATGCAAGCACCTGCCATGGCATTGCAGCAAAGTCAGCAGGGCACAAGCTCTAGCGGACCGAGTGCTAACACGAGCCCTGCTAGCAATAAGCGACGACGGCCGTCTGCAGTGAAGACGGAGGAGGAGGTTGGCGCACCAACGCCGGCTAGTATGGGTCCTGCCGCGCAGGTGAATGGAATCGGTGCCAAGGGAAAACCTCCCACGCCGCGGATGCAGAACCAGAAGCGTTTGAAGACAAATCCCTCCCGAGAGGGCTGAGCAACGTTCGGCCTTGGCTGACCTGCCAGACGCCCTCTGACTGGTTGCCCCAAAAGAACTCTTTTCTCGGAGGGTTGCAGTGAGCAGCATGTCATGAAGCCCTGCTTCTGGAGCTGGCAGTGCTGCGACCACTGAGAGCACGTCAGGAAGCGAGTTTCGTCGGCGCTTAGAGTATGCTGTTCAACACCACGTCAAACGTGACATTTCATCATGGAGGGAAGTGCTGGAATCGCACGCAACATGCGTCCGGGATCGTATCCGAATGGGAAGGCTGGCTAGTGCACTTCAGCTTTGTGCTTTGCCGTTCTATGGCCCGATCCCGGGCTCAGAGTCATCTCGGCTGGCTCTTGTACATGAGGGAGGTCGTTTTGAAATGTCCCGCTAATATTAGGCGTTACCTGCTGATGGAGTCCTTGTCTGTCCTGGAAAGCTTTTCAGGCTTTTTTGGGACCCACCTTGACCATGTACGATATATCAAGACATTGTGGACTCGGATCACTGGGTAACGGCGCATCGGTGTTTGTATCGTTGCTTGGGTTCTCCCTCCTTCCTCTTATCACACCACTACTACCCATCCTGGTTCTTGCATTAGCCGGACGAGGACAAAGGAGGGTGCGGGGATGGAGTATCCAAAAAAGGTGTGCCCTGTATTGGTGTGCTGGGGGCGTGGAGGCGCCGGGCAAAATCTGGCAGCGAAGACGGTTGTTTCACATAGGGACCACAGGGATCTTGGTTGTTGGATATATGATTGTGCATACCCCTATTTCAGAGGTACTTGGGCGCCTCAAGTATCCGACTTGTGACTATTTGGCAATGTCTGTTATATGCTAGTAGTTTTGGAAGAAGTCCAAGCTGATAACAAGCAACCACTCGTCCATATATTGCCCCTGTGTTCCACTGGGCTTGAGGACAAAAAAAGTGAAGCGCATGAACGCCGTATGAAAAAAAACCCCATCTACAAGTGTATCCACTGAATCCTCAAAGTACTCCTCCTTGTGGGTGGGACGCCGTCCTCCACCAGAATTGGAAAAAGGCCCACACACATGTACGCCGTAGGCCGTAGGCCAGAGAAGAAAGAATAAAAGGTCCCTAAACACATCCTCGGCACGGCAAGTGACGGAAGGCGAGCGGATAAGGCGCCAGCAAGTTCTACGCTGGGCACGCGTAACTATCCATGCTCGTCAAGAAACGAATCAAAGAAGAGAAGACGGAGCCAGGCACGGCTCACGGCGATGCCGGTGCAGCAGACTGTGACGGCGACATGGACATGACACGTATCAGGGGCATGGGCGAGCGGGAGCGAGAGCGACCCTGAGCCTGAGCCTGAGCCTGAGCCTGTGCGTGAGCAAGAGCAAGAGCCTGCGGGTTGAGCGGGCGAGAAGTCGGCGAGAGGGGGGGTCATGGGCTGGGGTGCCGAGAGGAGGCGGTACGGGAGAGTGCGCTTTCCGGGCATCTTTGGACCGTGCTGTACGGATACGGGATAGATGGACTATATAAGAGGGTATTCCGCGAGACTTGGCTGTCTGGTGCGGGATGCCGTATATAACAAGTCGGCTTTGCTCGGTGGCTCTGGCGTATGAAGAGGGAGGGTCCTTTCCAAATGCTATTTTTGTTGTTGTTGTTGTTGTTGTTGTTGTTGTTGTTGTTTTGACGGGAGAAAAGGGTCGAAAGAAGAAGGAAAATGAAAAGCCGGCTTGCTGAATGGCGAAAGTGTCTCTGAAGGAGTGCAGACACGAGTTGAGAAGAAAAAGGAAGAAGTGATATAAAGGAAGGTGGGTGGTAGTGGAGGGGGAGGGAGGGAGAGAGAGAGAGAGAGATCTGGGAAGATGGCCCAGAGGTAATTTGCATCAAAAACGAAGACGAGTTGGTACCTAGATATAGTTATTTTGTTAGTTAGCAGACGTGGTGCCCAGTGCCCAGTGCCCAGTTCTCAGTGCCCACTACCCAGTGTCCACTGCCGTCTTGGTCGACTTGGCTAGTCGACTAAGTCGTTAGGCAAGTCATTAGCCAAGTTATTAGCCAAGCTACGTACTCTGTCAACCCATCTCTCTCCCTCCCCCACAAGTTGATTTGTTTACCAAGCTGTGTAGGCCGTCTCGCCTTGCCGCACAGCCACAACCGCGTTCGTCACGACGGCCCTAGGCTCGAGCCAGTCTAGCTCTCGAGAGTTGTATTGAAACACACCAAGGACTCGGCCGGGCTGGCCCTGGTGGGCAGAGAGTCGTTCAAGGTACGCGGCACTCCTAGAGTCCTAATAAAGAAGAAACCACCTCCCCCCACCCCCTCTCCTCTCGCTGTCCCCCCACCACATGAGACGGAGTAGCTTTTGGCAGGCCCATCGCTGGCTTGCATTAGTGGCGCACGCCCTGGATTACTCGTGGCCGCTGTTTCGACGATCGACGTCACATAACTAGTACATGGTACACAGTATCTCCACCCCTGAATCAGCACGTAACAGCTAGGGGTGGTTCGAACGATCCACGTTCGGGAGGGAACCCTAGTCCCTGCCCGATGGGGTCGTCTGGTTTTCTCGTGCCGGCGCTGCATAGATACCACGGTACTCCGTGCGGCACATGCAGACAGACCCCTTTTCCCCCACAGTCCGTCCTGCGTGTCTGCCTGGTTCCTGTCTTCAGGGGTCAGGGATGGAGGCTGGAGCGTGATGGATACCAGTACGGAGTACGACATGCGGTCTTTCTGACTTGCCGGCCTATTTCTGGAACGTGATGGCATGTACGCTTGTCCTCTCTGCGCCCGATTGATGTATGCAATACAGGTAACGAACGGATGGATGATGGGATTACAGGGCCACAAGGTTTCTGGATTAAAGGGGGATTACGGATACATTACGGTGGGTTCGAAGACGCCCTCTGGATGCTCGCGGGGCACAACCGTCCAACGTACGGACGTACAGAGATAACCGTCGCACAGACAAGACTCAGTCTCGCCCTAGTCACGCATCGACGCAAAGCAGTGTGTGTCATTTTGGGTTTGACAGCATATGTATTATTATGGCCCATCCTTGGTCAAGAACTAGAGCGGCGGCTAAAGTGGTACGGAAGGCATTGCGCATGGGACAGACATCTCGTTAGACCTCGAGAAAGGGGGGGAAGTACAGTTCGACCGCCCAACTTGCCGAGAAAAAAAAAGTGTGTGGTATCTTATCTCTATCCAAACTGTACTAAGTAAATGGTATCATCGTTGTCGAACGTTTATGTTTAAGTTTGCAAAGAGTCATGTGATATATGGTCCGTCTTCATGCACGAGTGAGTCGGAGTGACGAGGGCCCATCGAGGAAACGCTCTATGGCTTATTAGCACTAGACGAAGTGAGTTAGTCGTGAGCTTGCGTCGCGTAGCCGATCAAGTAACGCACTCATTTACTTACTCTCCTTGGCTTTGTTGTATTCATGTGCGGTGTACATGTAGTTAACTAGTGCCTAGAAATAGACTCGGTTGTACAATACACGAGTGAGGTACCAAGAACATGACAAGATCAGAGTATACAAGAATAAAACCACAATTAGATGTTTTTTTTTTTTTTTTTCAAATACCATCTCATCTCACTCCCGGTTCTCTCCAACAAGGTGCGAGTCACAGCTTTACGTAAATCATTGTCGATTAAAATATGACCTATTTACTTGTTCTATTCGCTCGGTTACACATATAGTAGATATAAATGAATACCAATATAACTCAATCCGGGGTCCGTTGTATCGATATATTATACTTCTCGATATAATTTAGTTCTGGAAATCAAGTTACGGATGTTTCAAAACAAAAAAGTGTTTTCTTCTTATTACTGACCAGCTTACCATGCTCCCCGGGCCCCCTTTGCTCCCACCTGCCCAGGCACAGTCGAAGTCGACGGAGTGAGCATGACGCCCGGACTCGTCGCCTCCAGCTCGAACAACGCAGCCGGTTGTCTCGGTGCCCCGAACGAGAGGCCGGTGGCGGCTACTTCCTGCGGTCCGGGTCCGGGTACCGGCAGTTCGCTGGCCGGCAGCTCGCTGATGTCTGCCCTCGCCGATCCTGGCTGCAGCGGTTTCGACTTCTCGAGGGCACCGGGGGACGCGGGACGATGGCCGCCCTGCCCCGAGCGGAGAGCGTCGCGCTCGCGGCGTCGGGATCGCCACAGCAGGAAGCACACGGCCGCGAGGAGGAGCACGCCGACGCCCACGCCGACGCCGATGCCAATCTTCTTGCCCGTGTCCGACGTGGCGCTGCTGCTCTCACTCGGTCCTGGCGAGTCCGTGGTGGTGGGCGAGGCGGCGCTGTTGGACGATCCGAGGGAAGTCGGGATCAAAGAAGCGACGGGGTCCAGGGTGGAGGACGCCGGCGCCGTCGATGTACCTGTAGTACCGGTAGCTTGTGCGAGAGAGCTGGCCGAGCCGGGAGAAGACGGCGTGGTCGGCATGGTAGGACGTGCGCTGGTGCTTGTCACCGGCACGTCCGACGCCTTGAAGTTGAGCTGGAACAGAGGCGCGTAGACGGTAAAGGTCGCGATGCCGCTGTTCGGCACCGTGATGACGGAGAAGTCGGTATATTGCCCCGAGTTGCAGACGACGGTGGAGAAGGACGAGGACGTCTCGACCACCACGCACGTCTGGGCGTAGGTGCTCGCCGCCTCGACCCAGGAGGGAGAAAAGCCACTGGAGGAAACGGTTGGCCGACTGGACGGAGAAGAAAAGACCACAAAGGCTGGGAGAGTCCTGCCTGCCGGTACCTACCTCGGGCAACAGGCCGCCGCCGTCTCCCCCTCGTAAGGGAGTATTCTATCCCCCATCCGGATGAGCCGCCGGCCGTGGCCATCGCTGCGGTCGTGTAGCCCTGCGGGCAAGCGATGCCAGGCGAGTAGAAGCCCCAACCCATCATGACGCCGGGGTCGGGCATCTCGCTGGCACGCGGTGGCCAGCAGTCAGTCGCGTCGTGTGCGTTCCTTGCCGAGTTGCAGCTCTGCCCCAACCACCCCGTGCTGCAGGTCGCACACCCGAGCGCCATCGCGTAGGAGCATACCGGAGGTTGTGTCCATGTCGTCGTCAACGGACCAAGCCAAGTGCGGGGGGAGGTCATCGCGGTACGCAACTAGGTGACGTATATCTTGGGGGAGGGTTAGGGGAGGGTTAGGGGAGGAGAAAGGTCGGTTTATTGCCGTGTGCCCGTCCTCATGCGTTCGTTGCATACCGAGTTGACTTGGGTATGTGGCACCCGCAGGTGTCATCTAACCCGGCTGCCGACGTGTACACCGGCGATGACGATGCCATCATTCAACCGAGTCGCTTCCGGTCTACACGTTCGATTGGTTGTTTCCCCCGTCGCGTGAGGAACCGAAACTTGATTTACCATCTACCCCAACACCAAGCCTTGGCTTGGGGGTGGTATTCAGTCCGTGCCGGATACAGCTAGACTGAGAACGACCTATAGCACTATGCTGCCTCTGATGGACACTTTGGGTTGCCCGATTTGGCTCTCTATTCAATGTACTGGTGTGTCGCTTTGTCGATAAGGCATCGGCGCTATACCTACAACGTTATTGGATAGGATGTAAAAGAAATATGACTTCGTCTTGGCAGTAGTATACCCTGCTACATAACATCCCTGCGTATCGACAGTCCTATCTCCTATTGGGGTTGACGAACAGGATTTACTATTAAGCCTGAATAAAGCAACTTGAATTGTTTCTTCTTATGTATCGGCATGAAATCAATATTCATCCTATTGCTACCTTCCCCATGTATACAGTTTGGAAAATTTGTTCATATGAGCCTGCCCAGGGACACACAAAGTTGGTAATTAAACCCTGGAAGAAGCTTGTCCGACTTGCGCTGTTAACATGTATCAGCGCATTGAAAGCTAGCAGTAAGCTTCCAGGGCGTCGAAATGCATCATGGGTAGTGGCATTGTGTTCCTGGACGTAAAGCAAGAATAGAAAGCGTTTGGCGAAGAGTGGTCATCACGGTCATGTAAAAGTTGAACGACTCCGACAACTTTGTATTTATAAAACTACTATAAATGTCCCATTGTGCGTAGTCGACAACAGACATACACCTAGACGGCACGCTTTACTTTTTGCTTTCTGAAGAAGCGGTACCTTCGTTACCGCCAACCAAGCTGTGCCATACCCGGGTTAGCAGGTCCAACGCGATCGGGAGACAGGTTCGGCTTACCTTCTGAATGCATTGCCAATCACACCCGATGAATGCTCTTTCATCTCCCCGATCTGTTGGCGCCGCGCTGCCGAATCAGCATCAGTTGATCGCTTCTGTTCGACCAGACTGGCGAAACTGGGACCGCCGAGCTGGTAGAAGAAGACGTCAGTCAGCAAGGCCGCACTTCTCGCCATCTTGATGTGGGACAACCCACGATAGAGGTGGTGCTGGTGCTGTTGGTGCGACCTTGGGAAGCGGCCTTGTCTTCGGCCTGTTGAGGTGCTTCGTCCGGCATCGTTTGACAAGTTGAACACACTATGCGTTACGTGAGTTACGTGAGGAGGTTCGGGGAGGGTTATTGGAAAATGATGAACTGTCCTTGATGGAAACAAGTGACGAATTCTGCGCGAGCTTAGTATATGTACTTGGCGATGAAAAGCTACCCGAGGACCCCTATCATCTATGCGTGTGGCTTGCCATCATAGCGTCATCGATGTGTGGGAACTAGCATCAGATGGAGGCATCATGCAGCGATCTACGGAGTACATCCCTAGGTCCTAGGATACGTCAGACATACGATCTAGGGGGGTTTTCCCCAAAAGATGACCCCTTAATTTTCCTTTCGCTTACTCAGTAGCCAGCAGCGGATGGACAGATAGCCACACAGCCGGAAACAACGCTGTCATGAACCTTCCCGTGACTATAGGCTATCTGTGTGTATACTATGTACCTATTGGGTAAGTGGGGCGATCAAGGTGCGTAAAGTAAATCGCACTGTGACCTTGTACCTGCTCATCCGATACTTAGCACACCAAGCTAGGCCAGTAATCGGATAGCTCTTACCTTATCTCTCCATCATGCAGGGGTAACTCAATTTCACCTTGGCGTACGGAGTAGTCCACTAGCTAACCAGCTAACTAACTACCCTTGGTTAGCTCATTTCCCCAGATGATGGGCGATGGACGGACCCCCGATTTCTCTGCAGCATCAGCAATAGTCTTGCCATTCCTTGTTTTGCCCTTGTTTCCAAGAAGCCTCAGAAATGCCCGTCGCCAGCGGACATTGTCCACCACGGCGCTCCATGTTTTCCACGTTGTGATGGACGTTATGCTTCTCTAAACGCGTCGAAAATTACAGCTCTTGTCCTCCAGGAAGCGCTTTTCGAGCCCAGAGCCAGACGCCTCCCGAGTCCCGGGTGTTATTGTCATTCTTGCCCGCAGCCTAGGCATGACGCAAGTATCGGCCATGGCCGCCGAGCCCGAGGCCCCCGAACCCGAGCCCGTGTACCAGACGCCGGACTGGGAAACGCCTTCGCGGCCGAAGCGACGCTCTCTACTGGAGCGCCTGGTTCCGTCGCATAGTCCTGCTATTGCTGCTGCGACGCCAATGAAAAGTGGCGACGGCGACGTAGCAGCAGCAGAAGCAGCAGAAGCAGCAGCAGCAACGAAAGAGGCCCCCGCGGCCGCCTCCTCTCTGCCGCCCACCTCGAGCGCCGCCCACCCGAAACCGCCAAGACGCTCGCTGCGGTCGCGTTTCGACGCCGTCCTCCCGCCGCACCGCACCTACCTCGGCCGATCGCGCCGCTTCCTCCTGCTCTGCGTAGTCCTGCCCCTCGCCGTCCTCTTGCTCGTCCTCCTGCCCCTCGCCATCGGGCTGGGCGTCGGGCTCTCGCGCCGCTCGTCGTCGGATGGCGCGCAGGACCTGCCCCTGCCCTCCGACACGGGCGGCGTCTACACGGGCGACCTGACGTACTACGGCCCGGGCCTCGGCGCGTGCGGCATCGTCTCGGGCGACGGCGACGACATCGTCTCGGTGAGCCACGTCATCTTTGACGCCGCGAGCACGAGCGGGAATCCCAATGCGAATCCGCTGTGTGGAAGGGAGATACGCATCACGAGGGACTATGCCGAGGCGGACCGCGGGAACAGAAGCGTGGATGTGACCGTGGTGGACAGGTGTACGGGTTGCGCGCCGTCGGATCTGGACGTGAGCATTGGCGTCTTTACCCAATTGGCCCCCGAGGCGTCGGGGAGAGTGACGATGAGTTGGGCCTGGTTGGAATAGGTTGTATCTGTCGCGTAGCCGGCGAGATGATGGCGAACTGTTTGGCCGGCTCGAGTCTGGGGGAGTTGCGGCCGTATTTGATCAATTCTCGGTCGGGTCTGCGGAATTCGATTGCAATGTACAGGCGCAAGACAGATACCCGTTCACCACAGTAGCAGTTGTAGCTTTTCAGTAGCAGTTTTGCAAAAAAAAAGATGACTGATGCTCATCATCATTATCGCGTCTCTGCTTTAGTGATGTAGCCAAATCAAGGTAGTGACGGCTCGATCAAGCTCAGTACCGCAGAAGTACGACTGTTGATCCCTTGTACATGAAAGACATCATCGCGTACATGGTGCTTCCAACAGGGACATGTCACAGAGCATGTCTCCGAGTACCTTGCTTGCTACCAGGGAATGAAACAGTCTTGGATAAAGTCAAAAAGTGACAAATCGCGAAACGAGCACGTGTGCAAGTCAGGTCAATTCAGGCCAAGAGTGTCTAGTGTCTGTCCTCCATGTAAAGAAAAGAAGAAGAAGAAGAAGAAGAAGAAGGGCCTCTTCCCTGTTCTCTGTACGAACCACCAGACGTAACCCCTGCTTCCAGCCAGCCAATAACGAGACCTCGAGTGCTGCTATTCCATGTACCGTAACGATGCCCCCCCCCACCACTTCAGCTGTCGCATACTCGAGCCGATGCGTGTTGAGAACGAGGGGGTGTTTGGCGTTTATGATACCTGGTCCTAGGCGATGGTCGGAGGCAGACCTCGGATACCGCAGTAGGGAGGAGTGGCTACACGGATATGTCAGCACACACGATGCTTCATCACGAGTCAAAGGGGGTGTTGGGGTTAAAAACTTACGCCACCACTCTCCGCAGCAGAGACGGTTGCCGGCGGGATCTGCATAGATGGAGCCATCTACACACACACACACACACATTTCCATGGTTAGTTGGGTGTTATTGCTGTGGAACTGTAGTCTGTCCCGATATATCGCTGGGTGGTTGGTCCTGCGGCGAAGGGATTATGATGATGAGAATGCTTACCCATGTCGGTCTTGGTCCAGTGTCGCTGCTTGGCCTGGTTGAACTCGCAGCTGCACATGAGGCAGGCGTCGATGTCGAGATCGATGCAGCGCTGGCACTTGTCGCACTTCTCCTTCATGCCACCGCTGGGGGTGTGGGTATGAAGAGTCAGTCAAGTTCTCCGAGAGGGAAAGAAAGATGGTATTATTGAGATGAGTGGGAGAAGTGAGGATGATGATGATGATGATGATGATGATGATGATGGTCATGAAACATACCTGCGAGCGTTGTCCAGAGAGAGCTTGCCGCTGGAAGTGACAGTGTAGCAGCCAGACAGGTCGATGCTGATCCACTCGCGATGGGCGTTGGGATCAGTGACGTCGCAGTTGCCAGTGAACCAGGTAGGTGCGACGATCATCCAGTCGTCATCGCAGTAATCGATGAGCCAGCCGATGCCGAAGCTGTCGAGGCTGTGGGTGTCGTTTCTGGCCGTGACTTGGCCGCCCGTGACCTGGCCGCCGACGGCGGGAAGGGCAGAGAGGGCAGAGAGAACAATCGTGGCCATGATGGTCACGAGGGAAGAGATGACGGGCTTGGGAATCATGTTCGCAACCGTGGATGGGTGGTGGTGAGATGTGCAATGGGTGAAAGAAGTGGGTGGTTTTGGGACCTTTGTTGTGTGTTGTGGTGGAGGGTGGAGGATAAAGGGAGAAATTTGAAGAGAGAGGGCGACGGTATGAGATCTTGTATAGAAAAAGAATCAACACAATCAGCAACACAACCACTAGCGTCAGTGTGAATGCCCAAGGCTAGAGAGTGAATGTCTAGTGGTGGAAGGTGAATGAATGCCCAAGGGTGAAAGGTGAATGCCCAAGGGTGAGAGGTGAATTATCCAGTCTCTGTGCAAGCACATTCACTTCTCGAAACCGACCTGACTACAGAGGGACAGCCGCTGCCACACAAAGCACAATCGATCAAGGTACACACCGTACCGCCAACTAGACGGCTTAAAGGGTCCTGCTGCCGTTTTGCAACAGTCTGTTTCCAGAAGCAATTACGAAAGCAGTAGCCATGTATGATGTCAACTTGGTAAACACTACAAAGGGTGTGTAACTCAATCTCAAAAGGCACATGAGCATCTCATCGACAACCCGGTCCTGGTGTGATACCCCCTAAACCAGCGGGCAGGCTACTGGGACGACCCCTTACCTTACTGCAGACCAACAGGGTATCAAGCTAGAGCTGGCAAGCTGGGAGAGACTCGTGGCGTGTACGAGTATATCTGATAGTAGGACGCAACATCACCAGAGACGACGGGTCGATTGTATCACATGGGTTGAACGACACTTGCGAGTATCCACGTTTTCTTTTTCTCCCACCATTTTCATATTGTTTTACCAGTAGTGACTGAGGGTATCTGCGTCCAAAACATTCCGAAAACAGTTACAAACAAATGCAGATACACAAAGACCCCGAGTACCTGAGCTTCACCTAACTTCAGCATGTCGAGCGTTCCAAAATATCCCCCCAATATCGTCTACAACATGAAAAGACCCACCACCGCCATCAAGCTGACAGAGGCGAACATGCCACCAAAGGCGTTGATGGTTGAAGCTGCCGACTTGGCGGCGGCAGCGGCAGTGTTGTCCGTGGTGGAAGTAGACTTGCCGTCGGTTTGGGCTGTATGTGTGTGTTAGTGGAAGATGCATCCAAACTCGATTCGAACAAACTTACCCTGGGACAGAGATGTGCAGGTGGCCATGAGAGTGGCGTTGGCCTTCATCGTGTCCAGAATGGTCTGTTCCTTGGCCGCGCTGGACTGGAATTTGGCGATCTTGGTTTCGTTGCCTGAAGCATATGCCGTTAGCTAGGGTACTGGGTAGGAAAGTTGGAACAGTAGCGCCGGCTCTTACCCTTGAACTTGGTGGATAGCGCAGTGGTGTTCGAGGCGAGATCAATGGACTTTTGCAGTTTGGTCATGGCCTTGCAAGCCTGCTTGTCCGCCTCAACGGAGCAGAAGGTGGTGAGCGTGGTGTTGCTCGACATGGTGGTAAGCTTGGTCTGGGCCTCGGCGGCCTTGGCCTTGATGGCAGTGATCTTGGTCGAGTTGCTCTATAGCGAGTTTTAGTACAGCGCTTTCCCAAGGGAAAAGAGGGGGGGGCTGACCTTGAACTTGGTCGCAAGCAGAGTGTCGTTGCCGGCAATCTTAATGAGCTGCTCCATGTTCGCCATGGCCTCGCACATGTTTTCCTCCGCCTCGGTAGCCATGATGGCAGGGCACTCGGCGGTGAGGGTTGCGTTGGCGTTGAGAGTCGTGAGCTTGGTCTGGGCCTCGGTGGCCTTGGCCTTGATGTCATCGATCCTGGTCTGGTTGCTCTTGGTCATCTCGGCCAGGGCAGTCTCGTTGGCGGCAAGCTCGGTGAGCTTGGTCAAGCGGGAGATCTGGTTGCATTGGCTCTTGACACTATCTCCCTTGGCGGAGACGGCCGTGGCCAGGACAAACGAGACGAGGATGTTGGTCAGCTGCATGTTGGCGGCGTGGGATGAGTGTGACGGGGGGTGGGAGGATTGAGGTGGTGTGGGGTGCGCGGTGAAAGGTATGTACAGAAGATGAGTCGACCCAGCGACTAAGAACTGAAGAAAGGAAGAAATGAAGAGGGAAAAAAAGAGACGAGGTTGGAAGTGAAGAGTAGAATGAATCACAGAATGCTGGCTTGGTGGTTGAACATTAAAAAAGGCGCATGAACCGGCGCGCGGCGGCGAGTCTTATAGTCGCTTGTTGGAGAACGGGATATGCCCGCGGGTCCACGTAAGCTAGCCAGAGTGGATGTCTACCAAGAACAAGACGATCGTTTCATGGCCATGGCCCAGATGGCAGAGAAGACGAGTCCTGCGGGGCGTGGTTTGGCAACCCGCAGATTATCGGACCCCTGGGACCCAGGGTTCATCGCAGCAGCCTCTACCGTCCAATGGCGGAAGTGAAAAGGGGAGGGTGCATACGTACGCTGGGTTTCAAGGGCTTGGCGCCGCTAGTGCAAGTCACGACCGACCGTCGACCACGGTGACCCCTGCATCCAATCATTGCGTATGTACTGTGGCAGCTTCTGTTCCTGCCGTTTCAAGACCGAATCAGAAACAAGCGTCTTGATGGTCCTGCGTGTTCTTGCCAGCCCAGCCATTGACTGAATGCCCTCGGGCAGTCGGGCAGTCGGGCAGTCGCGAGGCAGTCGGGCAGTCGCCACGCACCCATGGATGATGATGGATGATGGATGATGGATGATGGATCACGGACGAAGGCCCGGCCGTCATGACTGGCCACTAGCCATCGCCGTCGCGACTCGTTTCGCCATCAAAATAGCAGAATAACGGAATAGCAGCTTGGCAGCGCCATGGCCCTTGGCCCATGGCCCACGAGGGAGAAACGGTATTCGCCAGGTCCCCCGTCGGTTGCTATTTACGTAGAGCTCCGTACTGTGACAGTATGATATAAACTATCAAGCGACGTTGTACCGGTCGGGCAGAAGCCCGCCCGTTGAGCAGCATCCGATGTTTGGATCGCTTGGCAGGCCTCAGACGGAGTGACAGACTTGCTAGCTCGGTAACTTAGTCGGTAGCTTAAGTTGACCAACTGGTCGGAAGTTTGGCTTGGGAGCCTGCTAGTTGGCCGCTTTCAAAGTCGTTCGTTTCGGACGGCGGGGACCACTTGTTGATCGACAGGCGTGCTACGAACCGCAACCGTAACGCAACTAATTACACAGTAATCCGTAACTGCTCCGTACCCAACATGTTGCCCCTAGTTGGCTAAGTTAACTTACTGTACTCGCTCGAGCTCGGTCCTTTGCCCAGTTGACGCCCGCAGGCCGACCACATCCACCTGGTCGTTCATCTCTTCTAACTATCGCTTCACCGTCGGTACCCACGAACGGATCCCTCTAGGCTCAGCTCCGCACTCCCTAACTTATCCCTCTCGTGAGAACTCGCCCACTGACACTGACAGCCATGCGCATGCGCATGGCTCATGGCAAACAAACCCTTGGCTGCTGTCACTCATGCCCCAGGATGTTGAACGTCTATTTATAAATATATGCTCTTTATAAGGTTATATATATATCCTTCTCCTGCACTCATGCTTAAGGAGAAGGCGAAGCGACATTTCCATGACGGCACCGCCCGCCCGGGGGAGGGGGCGGGGGGAGCGAGGAGTTCACTCTCCAGGGTCGTAGCCTCGCGGTACGCGCGGCGTTTCATAGCACAAATCAACATGGCACAAGGGTCAATGTCACCACCTTGGGGCGCTATGCTTTGATGGGAACAGAGAAACAGCAACAACGGGGCTTGCCCGAGTCTGATCCTCAACTACTGGAAAATCATTTAAGACCCCGTAGCTGAGCCCGCAGCCGCCGCCTACGATAACGTCGCGAGCCGCCACTGATGTGAGGAAAACGAAACATGGCACACGTCGTCGCAAGCCCAGCGAAGTAGTCGCTACGGATAGGTGGTTGTCGGTCGCTCATGAAGCGACGTCAGTCACGAAGCGAAACTCTTGGATCCATTTGAACGCCGCGCTATGCTGACCAACCCGGCTTTATCGAGGTATCTCTTTCAAGCAAGAAAACCAACGCCGTGCAGAACCAGACAAGAATTCCACCTCCATGGGCTGGCATCGTAGTACGCCCAAATCAACGCCCTCAGGGTCTGTGTTGCTTTCCGTCTAGCTCGTACCAAGGTAACCATACCTTTATGCTCTGTACTGCGAATGGTTTGGCATTTCAAACAGGGCTCGTGCCTTCGACAACGTTTGGTACCTTCTCCACCTTCGCTTCCGTCGCCTGCTCGTTCTTCTCTCTCACTTCGCCGTCCGCCTTCTCCCCTCCGGTCTCGGATGTTCGCTTCGTACTCGGACGATTCTCCTTGTCGCCGTCTCCGAGCCCGTTGCCACTCCCCCTTGTCCCTTCTTGACCACCGTCTCGGCCACCGGTCTGGGCTGCTGCTTGGGCTCTCCGATATCAATCACGTGTGATCGCTGAACCTCGCTCATGGCCTTCCTGATGCGTTCGCGACGGGCCTTGCCCCTCAGTCGGCTCTGTGGCGCCGCCCCGTCCGCCCAGCGTATTCCCATGACCATGAAACTGATGCCGTCATGATGTGACTTGCGGCCATTATATGTACCGCCGAATTCTCGGCTTTTGATGCCAAACCGCGTCGAGCTCGAGTACTTCTCCAGAGCCGGCAGGATCAGAATCGTCACGTGCAGGTCTCGATGCATGGGGACCTCGACGGGCCCTGTAGGTGGCGGCGCCATCAGGACCTCTTGCGGGATCGTATCCACAGGCGCAGTGACGTTGCGCCCCTTGGCATTGGGCTTCTCGACTTGCAGATTCAGCATCTTGGTGTCTACCTCGTCAGACCACTCGCCCCGAATCCAGCCAGAGTGGATACAGGCAGCGACAACGTCACTATCATCCGTGTAGATGTCGCTGCCCCAAATAGCACGCCGCGAGGTCGTCTCCTCGCGCGCCGAAGAGCTCAAGTGAACCCGCGGAACTTTGACTGTGAGCGTGGAATTTTCGTTGTCCTTGATCAAGGCCATGGGGAGCGGCCGGGGTGTCGTAGAGTAGCCAAACCTCGGCGACGAGAGCTTAGCTGGCTTCAAAATTGGGTCGTACACAATGTCGCCGAGATGTTTGCGCGGCTTGTGGGCAACACTGTCCAGGACAGCCTGCGAGATGACCAGCTTCTTGGGCTTGGGGATGATCACGGGGACAGAAACAGCTTGCTTTGGAACGGGCGGGGGGTTGGCATGAGATCGGGGGATTTGGTGGCTGTGGGTGAGTGGGAAGTCTCTGGTCATGCTCGTAGGCGAGGGCCCAGGCGTTCCCGACTTCCCGTTCCTCAGAGGAGTGTTAGCCGCGTGAAGCGGCGACGCAGCTCTTTCGGGGCCATGATGATGATGATGATGGTGACTAGAGACGAAGCTGTTAGTGAGTTGTCGTCTGGCGCCCTCAGATGGTGCGTACTGATGGTGGTGGTGGTGAGCTTGCGTTTTGGTTCGTTTGGCCCTACCAACAGGCGTGAGCCTGCCTGTGCTGTCGTCATCGCCCTTGTTGTTGTTGTCGTCGTCTTTGACTTTCCTCGTGCGTTTGCGCGGAACCTTTACGGGCGGTTCCGCCTCATGGGGCGAGTCCCCATCATCGCGGCGGACCAGGCCAGCAGTTGTAAAAGGCAGCGTGGCACCCGAGGGAACAGGACTCGAGAAACCCAAGCCGCTAGCACCGCTTCCTATACCGGAAAACATGCGGCCGAATTCACTCTTGATACCAGGCTCCCCAGCAGGCCCATGACTAAGTGGCTGCGCGCCCTGGACAGCCTGCGGCAGGGGAGAAACGCGCCCTTTGCGGTTGATCTCCCCGATCGCCAGGAAACCATTGCTCGATTGTCGCGCAAGCGGTGGTGCAGGGCTCTCGTCAATCACACGTGGTGGCCGGCTGAGATCGAACATCGCAGCACCAGATCCACCAGGTCCGCCAGGTCCGCCGGGTCCGCCGGGGTATGCCACGGAAGGAGGCGGTGGCCCATCTTCATTCAGCCGGCCGCGGTGCTGGGATGGGTGCGACAGCTGATGAGCCGGCAGCGGCGCAAATCTCTGCCTGTCGGGCGAGTCGTACGGTTGCACTTGTGGCGGTCCGGGTTGAGACGTAGCCATCATCTGAGTAGGAGCCCCCCCCGGGAGGAAATCGATCCATCGGTGGCTGCCCGTGAGCGGGCGCAAACCTCTCAAACGGAGGAGCAGTAGTTACAGGAAACTCGTTTGGTCGCTGGCCGGGGTAAAGCTGCTCGTAGGAGACTCTGGGCGGTTGTTCGAAGCCGGGGCGAGGGGCCCAAGATGTCGCCTCTCTTGGGTCCATTCTGACATAGGGGGCTTGCCCCTGACTAACGGGGGGGCCTTGTGCCACGTAATCGACCGGATGCTGGGCGTGAGGTCGGTTGGGGTCCGAAGTTGTTCTCTCCCTACGGCCCCGCTCCCGTTCTCGAAGCTCCAGTTCTCGCTCCATCCCGATGCGATCCCGCTCCATGCGCTCCAACCTCTCACGCTCGGACATGAACGGTCGTTGCTGCTGTTCTTCGAATCGAGCCCGATCTATCCTGTCGCGTTCGCGAAACTCGGCCGCTTCTCTGTCCATCTGTTCTCTCATGTCGCGATCACGATCCATGAGGCGCCTTTGCTCCTCATAAGACATGGTCCGGGGCGGTCGTTCTGGGTTGTACTCAGCTTGCCCTTGCCCGGGCCGTAGCTCTTCACGACGACTGAAACCAGGTTCGCCTGGGGGCGGTGGTGGAGGCCCCCGGCCCATGTCTACCGGCCTGCCCGGTACGCCAAAGGCACGCGGTTGGCTGCTCGGCCTAGGCGGCACGCTTGCGGCCGACATGCGAGGAGGCTGGTCCCTCCTGTCATCTCCAGCAGCCATGGGAGGGGCTCTCGAAGGATATGCCTGAGGCGTCCCATAGCGGGCGACTTCGGGGGTCTCGTATGTGGCTTGTGGGGGGAGATCCCGCCACGCTGTTCCGCTGATCTCTCGCATCAAAATGCCTGGCGTGTTCAGGGGGCGTCTGAGGCCTTCGGTTGTAAAATTCGGTCGCGTTCTGCATTCTCGGCGAGGCATGACCCGAGCTGGAAAAGGCAGGACCCGGCGCAGCGGCACTCGTGACGGGTGGAGGAAATGCGGCAGGGTGGTTGGCAGGATGGCCGGGGGTTTGTTCCCGTGGAACGGAGTGTGACATACCCCCTCCTAGCATTGCCGATATCGACATGCTTCCGCCAGCACTCCCCGTCCTAGGTATAGAGTTGAGCGCAGGAAGCTCCCGACCGGAAGAGAACGTGTTTGGAGGGCCGCCTCGAGGCCCTTGCGTCATGCCATAGTGAGCCATGGGGTGGCCTGGGGGTATTTGTCCCTGTTGTGATTGTTGTTGCTGTTGTTGTTGCTGTTGTTGTTGTTGTTGTTGTTGTTGTTGCTGCTGCTGCTGCTGTTGCTGTTGCTGCTGTTGCTGTTGTAATTGTTGTGGCGGTGGTGAGGGAGGCGCCATATTGCGACTTAAAGGACCGACGGACGAGGTGCTGTGGTGTCGTGTATGCGCGTGAGCTTGGGGGTGATGTGCTGTGTGGTCGGAGCCGTACTGCGATGCATGTGACTGTCGCGCCTGCTGCTGGTGCGAAAAGAAGGCCGATGGGTCGGATGGTCGTCGTCTTTGATGATGCTCCCCAAAGGCACTCACGGCAGGACCCGCCAAGGGGGGATGCGACAGCGACAGCGACAGCGACTGCGACTGCGACTGTGGGTGTGATGCGGGCGGGTAAACAGACGGGCCCGGAGTCGGTGTCGCGGCGGTGGTTTGAAAAGGCGGGCGGCGATATGCGGCTCCGGCAGGTGGTGACGCGGCGCTGTTGCGCGTAAAGGGCACACCACCGGGCGGTTGTGGTTGTTGTTGTTGGTGATGTTGATGCTGGTGCGAATGTGTGTGTGGTGGTTGATGTCTTGGATCCATGGCGCCGACAAGATTTGATGGTCGGAAGCGGAGGCGGCGAAGCTCCTGATCCAATACAAGTGCAAGGGAAGCTTGGGTTAGGTTTTTGCAGAGTCGGGTTCACCTGCGAGCCGGGCTCGATGGAGGAGGAGTGATTACGGCAATATCCAGCAACTCCGAGGACTCATGCTTGGAGAAACGGATGCGCTGTCAGAGATTCACAGCTGTTGGTCTCGCGGTAAGGCACGGAGTAGGTTGGGAAGAGTATGTTTGGAAGCACAGAGAGTGGACAGGCAAGGCAAGGCAAGGTTAGGACTGGACTGGACTAGTTAGACTGGCGGCTTCAACTGGTTTGTTTGACTGGGGGTCTGAGAGTGCAAAAAAAGTATGAGACGGGTATTTCGGCGGAGTGCAGGGATGTGGCGGGCCTTCCTCGACAAGGGGGGCTTGATGGATGGCTGGACGCGGGTGCCAGTACCCCCTGACCAGACCTGCCTAAACTACTAACTAGTACTCGTAGTACCCCGTAGTACCGTAGTAAACCAACAGGAGTGACAGGACCGTGGTAAGGATACTTGGTACTTGAAAAGGTACGTGCCTCGTAGCGCGGGTGGCTCCCCCGCTCCTCTTAGCGCTACCGTACACTGTGGTGCATGCGGATCAGTGACAGGAAGGTCGCAACTAGATCTCGCACAGAAGCAGGAGAAGAGCCATGCGCTCTGCAGGTGGTGCGCTTAATCACGTAGGTGTCAAACTCTGCACTGTACCCGGTACCTGTTCTCTGATCTAGAGACTCGACGGCTACAGGGTGCAAGCCGCGACCTGCGCTTCACCTCTCGAGCATTACGTGGTGAGCTTGTCGCCATCCTGCCCAACTGCCACCAAGCGACAGGGCTACCTCCCAAGAAAGGTAGCGGTACAATATGCAAGCCGGGGGAGTTGTGGATATGAGACAGGGGTGCAAGCTCTTCCTTGTTGACGAGATCAAGCGGAGTCGAGAGTCAAAATAGACTGCACAGGCAGGCGGGCGTCAACAAGAGCAGCAGACAAGTGACGAATCGTTTCCCATTTCCCAAAAGCGCCACGGCTGGACGGGCTGGGACTGATGACTGTCTACTACTTGGCGAACACCTGATAACTACACCTGAGTAGTGAAGAGAGAGGGGCTTGAATACACTTCTTCCGTGTGATAAACCATGAGTGGGAATCAGACGATGATTGGACCAGAGACCAGTGTCTCATGCCAAAACGGCATCGCGTGCTGCCGCTGCGCGTGTAACTGTAATGATGTGCCATATTCAAAGTATTCGTACTTTGGATATTGCAGCCCGGCGTTGTCATATGCACCCCATGCATCCGTTACAGTCACCTCTGTGAAATTCGGTACGTGTGCTCTCACGTCGCACAGCAGAGCAGCATTGTTTTGTCGGCATTACTCGAGGTAGTAGTAGTATTCGTTACCGTACTCCGCTACGGATAGTATAGATTGTGTAGGTTACTACAGTATGTGCGAAGTACGGATAGCTGGGTAGTTATCTTACGCATTGATCACAACGTGACAGTTTTGGAGCTGGCGAAAGAAGCAGGAACCGCACGTCCAAACGCGTCTGTCTCTCTTGGCTTGTCCATGTCATTCCAAGTCACCCACGATTCTTATCTCCGTCACTAACAAACCAACTTGTCCTTTATTATCCGTAGTTATCCGTCTCACTCATCTGGGATCATAGGCCACTCTACACAGTATTGAGCACACCATCTGCTCCGTATCAGGAACCTGGTTGGGTTCCCAGTTCCGGCCTCCGCGAAAGAAAAAACAGTTTACAGGGGATCAAGCGTGACGCCACTTTTATCTTCACTTCTCCACTGCACACCTGAGTGACCCTCCTGAACGGATTCCAGTTCGAACCATAACCCCTGAGGACACCGACATTTCATCCATCTGTTATCCCGGCGGACGAGGAAACACATCGCTGCACACTTTATTTTCATTCTGACTCCGGTGTGTAGTTATGGGTTACACGGTGGTATCCGAAGGTCTGACAACCGATCACACGACAGCCCCAGAGTGCGTCATAATACTTATCAGAGTACCAAGTACTCCGTACCAAGCAATGCGACCCATGACGGTATGGACCACGGTACGGATACAAATACCTAGTTATCGCATTCTTTTCTTTTGTTTCTCCGTCTCCACTTCAATCTAGCATTCTCGCAGGGATCGCAAATGCCAGCAGCATGGGGCCAATGATGCATTTTACTTTGTAGATTCCTTTGTCCAGCGAACCCCTCACACCGCAGCTTCACCAACGAGTACAGTAATTACGGATACGGAGTGCACCAACACAGAGTAGGCAGGGCACGGTATTCCCGTCGCCGGGCGTCGATTGGCCAATCGTCCAAACAAGTTCATGCACGTGATGCATGGTAGTGTTGTTATTATTATTATTACTCCGTAATATTAACTTATTATGATGCTGCTCTTGTCTTTGTGCTGTTCTTGTCATCACTGCCAGCACACGCAGTGGGAATGTGCTGATTGCCCCTGTTGACCGCCCCTCGCAGTTTGCTTGTGCTTGCCAGGTACATTACTTATGTATCAATCAACTGGAACTACTAGTTACTGTGTACTTATCGAGACGAGGGATCATGGCTGCGCACTTCCTAGCTATTATCTACACAGTACGGAGTGATTCCCCCGAGGTAAATACTGGGCCATCCCGTTCCCGTTCCTTTTGGTCGGTGCGTGCCATCAGATCTTTGATTACCTGGCTCACTTTGGGCGAACCTCGAGGTCTCGTAATCCGTACTGTTGGTGCAAACGAACATGCAGACACATACGTTACGTCGAGCTTTCTACGACATCGCATGTCTAAGACATACCTACAAAGTCTATGCAAACACGATGCCGGCTCCCTTACGCGGCATAATCCCTCGACGTAGGACTGTAATCGGCCGTCCATGCGGTAAGTTGTACGATATATTGAGAATCTCGAAAGAGCCCGACCATAGTGGCCACCCGTAAACGCCCGCAATGGGGTAGCCGCAGCCGGAGACTTGTTACGGAGTACATGGAAACAACTCTTGTATCCCGTAGCAACAGTCTCGACACCTAATGCCTCTCATCCTCGGTGGTACGAATCCTGCGCCTCCTCAAAGTACTGCGACATCTCTACGCCCGAGTTCTCGTAGCCGCATTTGACGTAGAACGGTTCATTGCGCTCTCCGCAGTTGAGGATGGTTTTGTAGCAACCCGCAGCAGTGCCGATTGCGTTCAGCGCCTTGATCAGCTTCAGCCCGAGTCCTTTGCCCTGGTGATCCTTGGACATGGCGATCTCCTCGACGTGGCCGCACTTGCCTCGATTATGGATGCTAGAATGGTGAGACCGTGAGCCCACAGCTTTTCGACTTTGTGCGAGAATCTTTCTTGCACACTCACAACTTCTTTTCCGCTACCAGAGCGCCCGTGCCAACGATGCGGCCTTGATGCTCGATCACGACGTAAAAGTAGGTCCCGTTCGACTGCACCATCTCGTCGTATCTCTCCTGGAAATCCGCTTCCGACTGCTCGCCGATCCACGTCAGGACGCTCAAGCAGTCGTAGAATCCCTTGCTATAGTCATCTCTCCTCAGAGGGCGGATCTCAAAGCCGCCGGGGAAGCTGCCTGTCACCTCGGCTGGGATGAGGGATGAGGGGAACAGTTCGTAATGATTGGATTCTGCCATTGCGGTGGTTTGATCCACGAATGATGACACAAGCTTGTCAAGCCCGATGCGCACCCGCAATCTTATTTAACTAGTCAAATGCAAAGCATAACAGTAACTACTCATGTATGTGGAAGTACCCGGTCCGGTTGGTGCGGAGTCCCCACGGTCAAACAAGCCGGACGAAGCTTCACCTCCAGTGGAAGTCAATGAATGATCTAATGCAACTAACGCAGCTAACGCAGCTAACGGGAAACATTCATCAAACGGTGCGAGCCCCTTGCCCCTGAGTTCGTTCATTCATATTGGGTCGGATAACAAGGCATGAAGATGAGAGCTTGGTGGAAGAGGTGGATTTCTGGAAGAGGTAGGGTTCTGGGTGCGGCCTTTTGTACTTTGATTGTTTCAAGCTCCGTCGCAAGTGAATGGTGGACTACGGAGAGAATTGCCGTCGCTACCGGTAACTCATCTCCAGACTCCAGTAACTCAGTCGCTCACTGGTGGCCGACGCGCGTACATAGGACCATTCTAATCTCGGATCACTATCCAATGATCAATATCAACTGCATCAAGAGCCTCGGGATTCCCAGAAAAATAACAGACCAGGAAGCTCATGGCCGGACTGGCCACGCGACATCCTCACGTCGTACCGGTATCGCCACCCTCTCCGACACTACGACTATATCTCGTGGCGGCTCAACAAGGAGACATGCGACCTAAATCCACAGCGCTGATATCGTCCTACGTATGGTCGTGGCACAAGTATTGGAACTGAGTAAGCAAGCTTGCAGGTCCGGTGCGGTGCAACATGAGGGAGCCCATCAGACGTCTGTGTGTAACAATACCGGTGATAGTTCCTGAAATATTCACTCGATCAAGAACTGGTGACATTCGAGTAAAACTGATTTCATTGATCAAACAGTATATGTTACTCACATATGATATCATCTTGAAGAAAACCCGCACCTTCATACCGGCAGGCCAATGGCCAGCATGCACCACACTAAGTATAATGCCAATTCAATTGCCCATACATGATACACTCGGCGCCAAACATCTAAAGCATGTAGAGGACAGATTCGGACGAAAAATCCGGCCTGTTCACACGTGTATGAGCGTCTTGCTCGAGACGTTGACATATGAGCCGTACATGACGGACGTGTTCGGGGCCCGAACGGCATCAAAATGCCTTATGTTGGTTCGGCCAAAGTTTGTTTGCTTCAGCACACCGAAGCTGGCTGTAAAAGTAATATGCTTCTCCGATATTTGATAGATGTCAGATCGCAGACATAATCTTGAAACATCAAAATTTGTCGACTCGAACTCAAAATCACGAAGCGATGTCTAACACCCTAGCCAACAACCAAAACATCGAAAAGTAGCAATGGAATTCATGAACCAGATCGTCGTTACTGGTGGCACCCTCATACTTGGGCGTCAGGCGTATTTCTCTCTCGCACGTCAACACCCGGACCATCTCATCGTCGTCCCCTCACGTCCGGATGCTAGCTATCTAGGCCGCCGACGCCATCAACAGGACCCTTTCCCAGCCCAAACCCCGTCTTCCCACCCCTGGATCTCTCTCCGCTCCACGACACCCTCATCCTTAAAATAATTATCCAGTTCCCAGGCGCGCTTCAGCTGAACGACCAAGGTGCGGAGTGCTGTTTGCCGTCCGCCACCTCGGACACGCCCAGCTGTTCCATCACCCTCGCACCGCACCTGAAGCAAGGCGCTTGGGGTCGTACGGTAACCACGGCGAGCGGGACGCGCGCGCGATCCGATGCAGGAAGACCGGATCGCCCCCAAGACCGTGTGTACGACAGCGCCAACGATGTCGCGCATCCACCCTTAGGGCATGATTGATCGTGCCAGGTCGGCCGCCGGTTCACGAGATCAACGCTCGCCAACGCAATACTGTGAGACGCGGGCTCTTGCGTGGAGGCTGATCGAGAAGCTCCCCGAGCGTGGTATCAGAGTGACTGTCACATGTCCTGGCCTGATGTCGGGTACTGCGCTGGCGCAGAACGGATCGGGAATGGAAGAGTCAAGGTGGAACGAGCTGCTCATGTTGCCTAACGTTTATACTGCAGAGGATTCAGTGACGGCGCTGGCGAGGCTCGCGACGGGCGAGTATGTGAGGGGCGTAAGCGGGGAATAATTTTGACGGGTTGGAGGAGAAAAGTCTAGTATAGAGAGTTGTGAGGAGGAGAAACAGGAAGATCTCTGGGATTGGACGGTGGCGTATTTGGAGGAAGGGGATAGAGCACAGCAAGAGAAGTTTGAGCGATTGATATAGAGTAAAGGTGGTATGGGGTAAGAGTTGCTCCTTGGAAACCTGTTGGTATTACGAAACGCATCTGTAAATATCTTGGTTGAAAATGCATCGTTACCGAACGAGTGACTGGAAAATCGAAATTCGACACGATACTACAAATTCACAGACTTGTACAGGTACCCCGTTCGTGGACTAAATATCAAGTAGCTCAAAATAGCCTCCGCCAATACAAATAAAAAATCAAGAACTACGAGGAGAATTCTCCCCAGTAGCACCAGTGTCGCTCTGATATGCCACGTCGTCGCCCCTGTCCTCGTTTGTATGCTCTCCATGTCCGGAGGTCGTGAGGAATGACCCCCGAGGGGCCCATGGATCATGCGTGTCGGGAGAGTTGACGTATTGGTTGATGGGCAGCCATGCGCCGAAATGATCCTGCGTATAGGGGATATACTGTCCGTTGCTGTCAAAACCTGTGGCAACCTGCGCTGCGCGGGCGACCTGAGCGGCATCGGCCCCAGCAGTTCTGGATGGGAGCTGGCTGTGGAAGTGTTGATCTAGCTGGTATTGATATGCGGGTCCAGAAGTGCCTGGAGAGTAACCAGGTTGCGGGGGGGCGTGGCCTAGAACCAGACCGTTGGTAGTGTTGCTGGCGGGCGCTTCTCTCGAAGGTCGTGCTCTCTGTTGTTCTGGAGAAGCATGTTGGTTGCGGTTGCTTTGGTGCCCTGCGGGCCTCGACGATGTGGCATGGTCAGCCTGCGATTCGGACCTACGGGCGCGCTGTTGTCTCGAAGCATGACCCCTCGACCCCTTATGCTGGCATCCTGTCAGCGCCTACTGGAATGTTAGAAGATGTATTACATACAGCCTTGTTCGACATTGCACCCAGGTACCAATAATCTGAACGAACTGGCCAGTGTCTGCCGGGAGGTGCCCAGCGCAAGGAAGATGGTGTTGTGGGCGAGTCTCTACTGCCTACTTCACATCGCGGCATAGTCGTGCTATTTATCCCCCCCACGGTGGGCCATCGTAGCTGCAGGCGAAGGAAGACCTTCCACCCCGAGCGTCGTAAACACACCGTTCTGTCGAGGACTGCCGCCCCAGCCCGTCGCCTCTCAATGATCACTGTGCCAAGATACGACCTATCGTTGCCGCAACACTCTCACAAATGCATTGTATCGAAGAACATGCTCGAGCCCAAGGACATGTTAGGCTGGCTGCAGGTAGCAGCAGTGTGCGAGAAGGAAAATTGTAAAATCGACAGCACGATGTATTGAACCGTGCATCGACAATGCAATAACTTTCGACACTGTCCGCCAAAAGTCCGTTGGAGACGGGCTGTCCAGTTTCTGATAGACTGTGCGACGAGAAGGTCCCGAAGTAGTACCTCGATCTAACAGTAGGCCGGCTTGTCTTTCAATAGTATTAAGGAAACCCAACGCAAGGCGAAGACCAGTCACACCGAGCCCGTAGGAGCCTAGATTTCGTGACAGAGAGACCAGGCAGGCTGGTAGCAGGTCTAAAGACTGATAGATCGTTTGCCTGCTGAAAGTCGCAAAAGTGGCATGCGAATAAGCGAGCAAGTGAGGCAATCGCGGAAAGCAGTAGGAATCGACGAGGCATCCCCGGTCGTAGTCTGATATTGAACTCGTCACGATCTCGCGCCTTGGCTGCCTTGTTTCGACCTATCGGTTATCCTAGTCGAGTACAAAGGAGGTCGCGTTTGGATGGGCCAAATCACCCGAGAATGCGGATGATGCTCCAAGCAGCGCCTCATCCCCTATGTGAGATGTCAGATTGCTAAGCACAGGAAGCATTCACGCCCTGACTGAGTGGGATGAAGTGTGCAACCGCTGGCGATCGTGAACCATTTGCGGACAGAGGGGCCGGTCGGGGCGATCGAGCCGCGAGAAGTAGGTTGTTTATCATAAAGTGACCAGTAGATATAACGGACGTCGGAGGCATCCAATAACCAGGCTCCTGGGTCCTAGGATTGCGACCTGTCGAAAGACCGGAGATCTCCTTTCACGCGGGGAATGCCTATCACCGGTGTCGTTGGTGAATCGCTGGTAGTTTTGGATCGAAAGCCCCTCGATAAGTTGTACGGAGTATTGGCGGCGCAGTAGTCTGTAGGGCAGGAACTGGGTGACCTGTAGTTAGTATCTACGGGTTACCGCGTCAAATTTGACAGCCATTACCGCTCGCACACTACCCCGAGGCTGGCGCTTAAATGAGTGTTTCCGATTGGGCTTTCCCCGGTTTCGTTGTTGACCGAGGACGCAAGGAGAACACCCAAGGATGAAGTTTCACCTAGGGGCTGGGCAAACACATATTCCGGGCGTCGAATTGCCAGCTATCCAGGGCTCACACACGGCTGACTACGTGGCCGGATGCTGCGCCGGTACTCATCTCTGCAGAGAGTCATCCGATAGGCCTCTGCGCCTGGTTCCTAAACGTTTGTTGAGGATAGTGGTGTTACACTGTTGTTACCTACCAAGGTACGGATAAGGAAGCCTGAGGGTACTTTCAAGTTTCGTCCTTCAACTGTTGTTTCCACTGGCTATTCGAATAAGAATGCGCGGTTCGTCCAAGCAGTTGCGCCGATGAAAACGTGGGCGGAGTGTCGAGATTTGTTTGCCCCGTCCCATGTCGTCGTCGCCGCTCAGGGTCGTTTTGAGGCTCACAATATCCGTAACTTATTGTTAGGCTGCTGAAGTGCTGAAGTGCTTAAGGTTGAAGCAAGATTGAGACTTTGAGTTTCACACGTGCCTCTGGACCACAAATGAAGCTTTTGACCTTGGTGGGGGAGCCACTAGTTAACAGCTTAACACTACGTACCGAGTACGGAGTACCGTGGTAGTACTCCGTACCGCAGTACGTATTTTTCCGTGCCTTTAGCTCTACTTCGTAGGTGTCAGACGTGGCAGTTCCAAGCGCGCCAATGATGATGGATGCCGCAGCCCGAAGCGGGACTCTCAATGATCCGATTCCGCAATCGAGCTCTGTCTCCAATTGAAAGTCGAAGCATGTGGTTCGACGAGCAGCATCGAATTGGAGCTCCCGAAAACGACAAGGGCCTTCCTTCTTCCTCCAAGCCATGCAGAGTCATCATACATGACCATTTCTCTCAGCTCGACCCTTGTCGTCGTCCTCTCATCTACGAAGTATCCGTACATAGTAATTGTTCCTTCAGCGTCGCCCTATCCTGCATTCGTTGTCCCTCTTCCTTTGTGACAAGCAAACAGCACGAGGACTCCACGATGCTGTCGTCCACATTCCGCGTCGCGACCCGCGGTGCCACCGTCGCCCGCCGAGCCTCCGCATTCAGCTTCCAGACTGTTCGCGCGGGCTCGACCTGGGCCAACGTTCCCCAGGGACCCCCGTGAGTTGTGACATGGACCAGACCGTGCTATCTCGTTCGTACTGACTGATGGCAGGATGTAAGCCGAACCTTGTGGGTGTTGATTAACTGATGAGTGCACTGGCTAAATGTAGCTCGTCTCCTTGCACCTCAGGCCATCCTGGGTAAGTTGGTTGTGCAACGACTAACACACGGCCGGATTCGCCCGACTAACACGCACTTGCAGGCATCACCGAAGCCTTCAAGGCCGATTCGTTCGTCAAGAAGATCAATCTGGGTGAGTCAACAGAGACGTGTTTTCGATCAGCACACTGACCCGACCTGTCCCCTCCAGGCGTCGGCGCCTACCGTGACGACCAGGGCAAGCCTTACGTCCTTCCCTCTGTCCGCAACGCCGAGCAAAAGGTCGTATCCAACAACCTGAACAAGGAATATGCCGGCATCACTGGTGTCCCCGACTTCACCAAGGCTGCCGCCGTTCTCGCTTACGGCAAGGACTCGTCCGCCCTCGATCGCCTCGTCATCACCCAGTCCATCTCCGGCACCGGTGCCCTCCGAATCGGCGGTGCCTTCCTGCAGCGATTCTACCCCGGCGCAAAGAAGATCTACATTCCCGACCCATCATGGGCCAACCACGGTGCCGTCTTCAAGGACGCTGGTCTCGAGGTGGAGAAGTACCGATACTACAACAAGGCGACCATCGGCCTCGACTTCGACGGTATGCTAGGTAGTATCAAGTCCGCCCCCAAGGGCAGCATCTTTTTGTTCCACGCCTGTGCCCACAACCCCACCGGTGTCGACCCTACCCAGGACCAATGGAAGGAGATCAGCAAGGCCGTCAAGGAGGCCAACCACTACGCCTTCTTCGACATGGCCTACCAGGGTTTCGCCTCTGGCGACATTCACAAGGACGCTTTTGCCGTCCGCCACTTCGTCGAGCAGGGCCACGACATTTGCCTCGCCCAGTCGTTCGCCAAGAACATGGGTCTGTACGGTGAGCGTGTTGGTGCCTTTTCCATCGTCGCTGCCTCGGCCGAGGAGAAGAAGCGCATCGACTCTCAGGTCAAGATTCTTGTCCGCCCCTTGTACTCCAACCCTCCCATCCACGGCGCACGCATCGCCTCGGAGATTCTTAACAACCCTGCCCTGTACAAGCAGTGGCTGGGTGAGGTCAAGGACATGGCCGACCGTATCATTACCATGCGCGCCCTCCTCAAGAAGAACCTCGAATCTCTTGGCAGCAAGCACGACTGGAGTCACATCACTTCTCAGATCGGCATGTTCGCCTACACTGGTCTTGACGCCTCACAGATGGATGCTCTTGCCAAGGAGCACAGCGTCTATGCCACCAAGGACGGCAGAATCAGCGTGGCCGGCATCACCAGCGAGAACGTTGGTCGTCTGGCCAATGCTATTTACAAGGTCAAGGGTTAGGTTAGCTAGCCACCCACTTGGGGTTACGGCCGCTCATGCTTGTACTATTGGGGGGCTTGCTGCATGGTTTACGGAATGAGAGACGAAGCAAGAAAAAATCTGGGGCGTTTTGAGTGTTCGATATCTGAGACGGATTGGCTGTTTCCAAGACTGGAGTGGTTATAAAAGATCTTGGTTGGTCATGTTCCTGCCTGAGAGCTTGCTTGACCTAGCTAGGTAACTTAGCTTGGATCCTCATAGACGGCATGCAGTAATGCGCCGCCCCTCTCGCGATACCTGCTCACACCAACAAGATCATATGATGCAGTGTTGCGATGGCCTCGCCCCCTCATCAAAAATTTGATGTGGCCCATGGTCTACTTGTGACGCCAAAGTAATTTTAAATTTCACCTGTTACTCACTGTGGGAACCTGAAAGGATTTCAACGACTTTGCGGCTTGGGGCGCGCAAATTCGACACCCGCAGCCACCTGATAGGGAGCCAGCTTACTTGCGCACTCAGCTTCGTCCCAGCCTCTCAAGATCCTCTCTCACCTCGCGGAGCCGGCCCGACATTTCCTTCCAAATCCTCGCCATCTCCCGCATCGTCCGTTCCTTATTCTCGTCTCCACGACAGCCTCCGTACCCGTGGTCCGGAACGGCGACCCCGTAATCATCTAGTTCCTGGCCCCTCCCCCGGATCCCGTCCTCGACTCTCATCTTCGCATCCCGTAGGTGGCGCCGGTAGTTCCTCAGCGCCCCCACGGCCTTGGGCGGGTACACCCTCCCGCGCGTCTCGCAGAGCAGCAGCTGCAGCGACGTGGCCCAAAGCGCGGCCTCGAGCGAGGCCTCCTGGGACCGCAGCGAGCTCGAGTGGGCGGCGATCCCGTGCTTGGCCTCGAGGATGCGGAGCAGGAGCACCAGCGCCGAGGTGTGGGCGTTGAGGTGGCGCACGAGGGCGTCGGTCGTCTCGGCGCGGCGCCGGGTCAACTCGCGGCGGGTGGAGGAGATGGTGGCGAGGAGGGCCGCGGTGGTGGTCGCCAGCTGCGGGACGGCGCGGTGGATGTACGACGGGTTGGTGGACGGATTGGCGACGCGCGCGAGGGCGCTGGCCTGGGTCGCGAGGTGGGACGAGACGAGGCTGGCGAGCAGAGGGAGGAGGGAGGGGAGGCTGGTGAACGGAGGGTTAGAGAGGAGGAGTTCCAGCGAGGACTGCGGCGTCGTCTGGGCGCTTTCCAGGAAGGGCGGAAGGAGGAGCAGCAGGTCGAGCAGCTCGGGCGGGAGCTCCCGGTCCGAGCTGAGGCTCTCCTGTGACAGCGAGAGAGCGGGCTTGGCTCTCCTATGAGGCGGCTGTGGCTTCGGCAACCCCTGAGCTTGCGACGAGGGAGACGGTGGCGTGGTTGCTGCGAGAGCTTGCCTTATGAGGTGGGCTTTGGTGGCCTCGACGCGGCATTCCCTCAATCCCTGTAACCAAGAATTAGATTCACTCTCGTTTGAAGAAGTCGTGGCAAACGGCAAGCTCACCGAGCGCACTGCTTCACACCTCTTAGCCGTTGGGTCGTTCTTTGTGGACCCGTCGGGATGCAGGATGTTGGTGGTGAGAGACTTGTACAGGTTCTCAAAATCCGGATTGGCTTTGAAGACGGACAAATCGACCGGTGGCAACATGATGAACTCTTCTCATTTCAAACAGAAACTCGCACTCTTGCTGGTTGTGAGTGTGTACTAAGTACAGTGTTGGTGTAAGCTGGTGGTGGGTGTAAGTAACTCGAGCTGGGGTGTGACGAATGTACACAAACAGTTGATTGGCCGAGGCGCCAACGGTACACTTATTCGCCGGACCCGCTAATCAATTCCAAGCGCGGCGACGCAACACCCGAAAATCTTTGGGGGGCAGAGCTTCAATCCACCGACATCGACATCGACATCGACATCGACATCGGCATCGGCATCGGCATCGGCATCGAACCGGTCCAACCACGCTCCATCCCATCCGCCCAAACCGAACGCTCGCTGTCTCCCCAGCACTCGATGACATCCTCATAACCCAATCGCCTACCACACGAAGCACACCACCCACAATGGCGCCTCTCCGGGCCCTGGCATCCTCATCATGCTCCCTCCTCGCAACCTCATCATCTTCTTCCCCGTGCACCGCCAGCAGCAGGATCGGCTCCTCAATAGCCAGCCGCGCCTTCACCTCGACGCCGCACCCGTCGCGCCAGAAGCCCACGCACTGGACGGTGCCCGTTGAGCAGGTGCCCGACTACCCCTACGGACCGTTCCGGACGTACAAGCAGCGCAACACGGGCCTGTACGGCACGTCCAAGATCCGCTTCGGCAACACGGTGTCGCAGAAGTGGCAGATCAAGCAGCCGACGTCGTGGCGGCCCAACCGCCACACCAAGCGCCTCTGGAGCCCCGCGCTCAACATGTTCATCCGCACGCGCCTGACGACGGGCGTGCTCCGGACCGTCGACAAGCTCGGCGGCATCGACAACTACCTGCTCGGCACCAAGGCCCGCCGCCTCAAGGAGCTCGGCCCCGCCGGCTGGCGCCTGCGCTACAAGGTCATGCAGAGCGCGCCCGTCCAGGAGAAGTGGGCGACCGAGAGGGAGCGCATGGGCTTGCCGCCGCGGAACAGCCAAGAACTAGCCGTTGCCATGGGGGAAGCGCCGACTGACGACGAGATGACCGTGCTGGACGGCATGCTCGCGCGAGGCGACGAGTTTGTGATTGGAGAGCCCGACGAGGACGTGCGATATGAGCAGATTACCGCGTCGGAGCTTGCCGAGGATGGACAGCCTATTGCGCCAGAACTTGCCGAGGAAAAGACCATCGAGGCATCCGAGATTGTTATACCGGACGAGACCCGAGACGCCACTGTGAAGCAGAAGGAATTGTAAACTAAAGTCTTTTGCCTGCAACGGTACGAGGGAATACAACTGTACAGCAAACGTTTCAGAGACGGAACATTGGGATCAAGAGCTTAGAGCAACACTGTACTATACAACAACGTACGCAGCACGATTCGTGATGAGCAATCATTTCTCAAAGATTCTCAATGCTGCCAAGTAACCACCCCATGGACTATGCTCGCGGTATTCGCAATATTCGCTCCTCCCGTTGTCATCTCCTTGTCCTCAGAATCGCAAGTCCCAGCCGATCTTGGGACCAATGATGGGCAACTCGTCCGCGACACTCTGCACGTCCTTGTCGCCTCGGCCACTCAGGCAAATTACAATGTCTGTACCCTTGGGCATCGTCTTGGCCAGTTCCAAAGCTCCGTAGATTCCGTGAGCACTCTCCAACGCGGGGATGATACCCTCGAGCTGACTGCAAAGCTTGAAGCCCTCGAACGCCTGCGAATCCGTGGCCGAGATGAACTTGGCTCGCTCACTGTCCTTCCAGTTGGCCAATTCGGGACCGACTCCGGGGTAATCGAGACCCGCAGATATTGAGTGGGTATCTTGGATCTGACCATGCTCATTCTGCAGAACGTACGTCCTGACACCGTGCAAGACGCCCTTGGTTCCCGCCGACAGCGTCGCCGAGTGCCGCATGGTCTCAATGCCATCACCACCGGCCTCGACACCGAGAAGCTTGACGCTCGGGTCCTTGGAGAAGGGGAAAAACATACCCGTGGCGTTGGAGCCGCCGCCAACACAAGCCACGACAGCGTCGGGTAGCTTGCCACGCTTCTCTTGCATCTGCAGCTTCGTCTCCTGACCGATCACAGACTGGAAGGTACGCACGATGGTCGGGAAGGGATGAGGCCCAATGGCGGATCCGATGATGTAGTGCGTGTCTTCGAGGTTGGTGACCCAAGATCGCATGGCCTCATTGACAGCGTCACGCAGGGTCTTGCAGCCAGCTTCTACAGCAATGACCTTGGCGCCTAGAAGACGCATACGGAACACGTTCAGGGCCTGGCGGCGGACGTCTTCCTATCGGACGGATGAGTATACGACAATCAATCTCAACGGACTCGGGAAGACACTTACAGCACCCATGTAAACGGTACACTCCATACCAAACTTGGCGCACACGGTAGCAGTAGCCACACCGTGCTGCCCAGCACCCGTTTCGGCGATAATCTTGGTCTTGCCTAATCGTCTAGCCAGCAAGATCTGACCAAGAGCGTTGTTGATCTTGTGCGAGCCGGTATGGTTCAGGTCCTCACGCTTCAGCCAGACGTTGGCACCTCCAGCATACTCAGTCAGCCGCTCAGCCAAGTGCAGGTGACCTGGTCGTCCCATCCAGGGGTAGTAGGATCGGAACTCCTCCCAGAATTTGGGGTCCTCGTTCATCGTGTTGAAACCATCCTCAAGCTCCTGCAGACAGTCCATCAGCGACTCGGGCACGAATTGTCCGCCAAACTCGCCGAAGCGGTCGGGAATCTTGCCATGCATAGCTGCTAGCTCGGCGATCAAAGAGGCATCATTCTGCTCCAGGTCGCTGCTGGTCATAGCCGCCAAATCAGCGACCAATTGGGGATCTTGCTGGTTCTCATCGGTGACCACGCCGCTCACGGTGACATCATCTCCGTTGGGCTCCTTGGCGCCGTGGATAGCCTCCACGACACCTACTTCCCGAGTCAACTCCTGCTGAGCGCTAGTGGTGCGCCCACAGATGTATGCGCAGTACTCCTCGACGGCCTTGGCTCCCTGGCCGTCTCCAGCCTTCTGGATAGTTGATACGATCTGCGAGCCAATGACAACACCGTCAGCGATGGCAGCCACGCTCTGGAAGTGCTCGCGCGTGGAGACGCCGAAACCGACGGCTGCGGGCTTGTTGCCGCTGTACTTCTTGACGCGGTCGATGAGAGCCGGGAGATTCGCGTTCAGGGTTCCCGTCGCACCAGTAACACCCTGTCGCGACACAACGTATATGAAGCTGTCTGCCAGAGAGCAGAGGATGCGCATCCGCTTCTCGCTGGTGGCGGGCGCAATCAGGGGCACGTACGACAGACCGCCACTGCTGCAGAACTTGCGGAAAGACACGGCCTCCTCAGGCGGCAGATCGCAGACGATAAAACCGTTGACCCCGGCCTCCTTGCAGTCACGCAGCAGAGCCTCCTCGCCGTATGCCAGAAGGGGGTTGTAGTAGCCCATCAGCAGCACCGGCGTGGTCAAGCCTTGTTTCCGTGCATCACGCACCATCTGCAGGGTCGAGCCAACGGTCACACCATTCTGCAGGGCGATGGTGTTGGATGTCTGGATCGTGGGGCCGTCGGCGATGGGGTCGGTGAAGGGCACTCCGAGCTCGATGATGTCTGCGGAGATCGGGTCAGCGATGGTGTTGTGGCGGAGGGTATTTAGGTAGCACTAGACGTACCAGCACCACCCTTTTGCATCGCCAGCATAATACCAGGAGCGGTTTCTGGGGTGGGATAACCGGCAGTGACATATGTCACGAAAGCGGCCTGGCACACTCATGTCAGTGTTAGTTGATCTTGAACGGCGAGCATATCGGACTCGTGGTCTCCTTGGCTGCTCTGCACAAGAGCCCAACGACTTCCAAGAGAGCGAGGGTCCCGACCACATACCCGCTTCTCGGCCTTGCACCGTTGGAATGTCTTTTGAGGTGATCCATGTTGTGTGTGGCTTCTCGCGAAAGGTCAATTGGGTGATAGGCTTGGGAGGAGAAGTCGAGTAACACCAAGATGGCCTGTCGGAAGAATGTTCCTCGAAAGATATATGAACGGGGTAACTATGCAAGTAGTTGGTTCACCAGGGGTCTCTCTTATACCCTCGTCACGGATGCAAGCAGCGGCCACTCTTTAATAAAGTGGGATGTTGGACTTTTCGAATGCCCCGCGGTGAGCCAGCGTCCGCTCTAGCTCCGATGATACAGTCACATCTACAGGGGCTAGCGCGCTCCCAGGGGCGACGGGCGCGCTAACGGGCCTGTGCTCTCACAGGCCTGTAAGACCGGGGCTTTCGGCGTTGTCGTTTTCTTCCTGCCCCGTTTCCTCGGATCCTTGCACTCCGCCTGTGTGACTTCATCATCGCTCACAGTCATCGACATGGGGGCCGGGCCGTCTCCAGACCTCAACATCTAGTTATTGTGTAAGTTACGTACGTCTGTAGACGTGTTTGCATGGGGTGTTGTCCACTACCTCTGGCTCTAGTTATGAATTTGCAGCAGGTAGTTCTTTGATGAGATGTCCATCTCACCCTACGGTCTGCCGTCCAACTACCCACATCATTCATGGAGTTGTTCAGAGCTGTTCAGAGCTCATCCATGACCTGTTGGAGTTGTCCGTCGTCCACCACTGATGCCTCCGAATCCACAATTGATGCCTCCGCACCCTCCATCACAAAGTAGTTTTTGATCACAGCCGTGCCCTTCACCACCGTTTCCCACACATTCGATGTACACGTCTCCGGCAGGAGCACATAACACTTTGGCCTCGGCGCCATCGGTACCACATTCTTGATATCCCAGGTGCTTGTTGGCCCCTCGGTCACCAACTCCTCGGTAACTGCCTCCTTGCCGGTCGGAATATCGAGATTAAACGTGGCTCGCCTGAAGATCTCATACGCGGCCGCGGGCTGGTAACTCGGTACCTCGTGGCCGGCTTGGTACACCCTCGTGAAGCTGAAGTTGCCCACCTGCCTCGTCATCCCCGCGATGCCGTCCACCGAAACCAAGGGCGCATACCCGGCCGTCTTGAACTCGTCCGCGCGAGAATAAGGGATCGCGAGGGACGCCGCCTCTCCGCCGACCCAGTTGCACGCATAGTCCCTGTCTCCGTACATCATGTGCACTTTGACGCCCGAGTCCAGAAGATAGGCGATGGCGTCCAAAAAGCCACCGTGGATCACATCGTGGCTGCGCTGGAAGCTCGCGCTCACCGCCGCCGAAGCGGCTGTGTAGTTGACCGGTACGCCCAGGGCCGACAACACAGATTCCTCCATGAGGTAGCCTGCCATGTGGTGGGGCGGGAAGGGATCGTTCTTGGGATGGGCAATATCGTACCAGCCCCTATTCTTGTTCAGGTAAAGCGCAATCGCGTTATACCCGCACTCGGCTTCGACACCATCACAGAAATCCGTGATGTTCTTGCCAACCCTGTTCAAGTCGATAGGGTCGCGGTCTCTGAGGACCGCCTGACAGTCTGCGATTTGCTGCTTGCATCCGCCTGGGCGCAGCCAGTCATCCATGAGGCCATTATAAGTCTCTTCGTCGAACACTTGGATGCCGTAGGTCTGTTGGATAGTGCGTTAGCGCTTCTGTTTGGACACGTCTCGGGCCTTGACGAGACTCGAGGTCTCACGGCCGGAACTCACATTGTTGTAGGCAAACGAAATGTACGCCTCCCCCTGAATAACCATGTCGACCAAACCATTGACGATACCGAGTGTGTCCAGGTGAAGATAATGCGCGTTCTTTAGGTGATCGTGTGCCTCAGCCTCCACGTTGTCATCGTCGGAGCTGCCGCTTTGACTCGTGCCGATCTTCTCATTCATCTGCTGAAAGAACCGAAGGATCCCAGGCCCATAATGGCCTCCGTAGCTCTCTGCCCACAGACTGATTCTGCTGTCGGCGGGTTTGTAATGCGGAAACTCGAAGAACCAGGTCTGCGCAAAGTGCCACAGTGCGTGTGCGCCGTGGAGCGTGGAATTGGCCGTCTGCTTCGTGTCCTGCGAAGGAAACGTTCCATAGTGAAATGTCGCATTGGAGTGAAGGTCGTCAACCGAGGTCAAGTTCGTAGGCACGATTTTGTAGAACTGACCGCCTCCATCTCCGTCACTAGCAGTCTCGAGAACAACGGTAGCATTGGTGAGCACGTCGTACGAGAACCCCACCTGTGTTGGCTGGTCGAGGTACAGCATGTTCACCTCGTTGTTCCAGCTCCAGGGGTTCAGATATGTGGTCTTGGAATCGTCGGCGATCATGCAGGGCCCGTTCTCCTCGAGGAGGCCCATCATGGACGATCCTCCCGGCCCTCCGTTGAGCCAAATAGCCAACGGGGCATTTGCCGGATCCTTGCGGGCCTCGAAGAACCAGAAGAAGCTGGCGAGAGTAAGCACATGCATATGTCGTGACCAACTCGAACCTGCGGAAAGCTCACGTGTGGATGGGGTAATCTTGAGCCTCGCCACTACCATCGTCGATGAATCCCGGTGGTAAGTGGATGTACCCGGCATACCCCTTCACACCTGGTGTTGTCTCGCAGATGCTAGTCTGATTCGTGTCAGTAAGCTCACGCCGAGAGTTGTCTTTCATTTACGAAGAGCGCTGACCTCTTTGAACGAGATTGTCACGTTCTCGTGATACTTGGACTTTAGTGTCGTGAGTCCCTCGGGCGTTGGAGGGAATTGGGCGCTCGCCAACCCGGCGAGGAGTCCTCCCGCAGCTGCCAACCAAGTAACAAACATGATGTCGGATGATGCTAGTTATGGAGTTTCCAAGATCCGAAAGTGTCAGACTTGGACGGATTCTTATCCTCACATAGACAGACCCTGGTCAATTGACTGCCCGGCAAACGCCGGTTAGCTATGAACTTGGTCCCGACAGTCCCCAAGTTTGACCTGCCTCTTCGGCTATAGTACTCCGTCGTTGCGGGGCACCACGTTGACGCAGGGGCGAGAGGACGGTTCAAACAGCAACATCGGGCCTGTTAACCTGTCTGGTTCGTACGTACGGCACGGATACGCGACTCACGTTTCGCGGATTGTAACCTTGTAACCTTGTGCCGCCGGCCTCAAAGCTGCAGCCTGGAGGAAACACGCGTCCACTTTGCTTCTTTCTTTCAATATGTCTGCCTGAATCGGAATCAGATACAGGGTACAGGCTTGTCAATCAACTCCGATCCGAGTGCCGGCTTATCAGCTCTAGTCATTCCGATCAGTTCAGTCCAAGTCGGCTCCTCACACCGCATGCGTCAAAGGTGACCAGAACCGCTCGCCGCAACTGAAGAAACGATTCGGAATTAGTTGGGCCGTCTTACTTGACATGAGCACTGGGCACAGACAGGAATGTGCGATTGCGCGGAAGTCCCCCACAAGTGCACAGGGGCCGGTTACACTGCATGAGAACTGAATGCTCATCAGAGCCTTGAGGTTACGTAGTTGCTCCAGGTCTTCGTCATGTATATCGAACGAGCTTCGTGCGATACCCTTGGCCTGCCTCACCGCGATCCAGAGAACAAAGTTAACAACGTCATCTCACTACTGATCATCCGACTTTGAAGGGATAGCCTTGAGCGTAAGCACAGCCTGTGCTTGGCCATCGGCATCTTTCTCGAGTCTAGCCCGATACGCATGATCCGTATGCAAATCTTTGAGCGTCAGCTCTCTCGTTCTGTGCAAGCTCTCGATCTCGTCTAACCGATCCAGGGTGTCTTGTAGGCGCTGGTTGAAGCCTTCTTGGCCGCAGACGTCTCGCATCGCATTCATCATGGCTACTGAGTCCGCCTGGACCATTCCCAGCGAATCGATGGTGAATATGTTCAGCTGAAAAAAATGGCATTAGAAATCGCATATCAGCTACGCATAGAGAGGGTTTGACCAGGTTATTGGGGACTGGAGCTTGGCTGGCAGGAAACAGTCCCGGAAGTTTCTTACGTGATCATGGCTCTTGATCCATTCCGGATTCGTCATCAATTCCCTTGCCTCGTCTGTTTCTCATAGTTAGTAGTCTTCAGACTGTTTCAAGGGTATGGGCAGAATCGCTACGCGCGGCTCAAGACCCGAGGTTAGCGGCACTTACGAAGAGGCATTCGCGGGAGTTTGCCGTCATACGTGCCGTTTTTCTTCGCAGCCTCTTCTTTATCGATCAGAGTCTTGGCTAGAAGCATTGCAGCCGAGGAAACATCCTGTTGCTCTTCCGCGCCGGGATCCATGTCCTTGCCTAGAATCCAACACTGATTGAGCAGCCAGCGCTTCTCACGCTCGCATATGATGTCGCACGCTTGCAACAGGTCGGGCGATTTCGCTACTCGGCTCAGGAAACTAAGCCGACCGCCAACTTTGTCGTAGACCTGCTCTAAGACGTGCCGGGGAACATCCTGCTGGAAAGCGGTCTTTCGGAACGCCTCGAGGGACTGGATGACGGTGTCCCGAGGGATGTCCCTCACGGCAGTGACTCGAAGTCTGGTGGCTTGCCACATGAGTCTTTCCGTGGTCCAGTAGTCGTCGCTGTTGAAGACTACTGTTACAAGGTTACTTGCAGCCCACAGCTCGGCTCGTTGTTGGATCAGTTCGAGAAGATCCTGCCCGTCTTCGTCCATTTTGACGAGGTGCACACCGGTGACAACCAGCACCAGAGGTTTCCCGACAGTCTCCTTGCGTTTCAGGGCGATCTTCTCCATTTTGTTGAAGGCGCGCTCGATGTCTAGCAAGGCCGTAGTGTCTCGGGGACCTTTGAAGCTGAAGAGGCTGCCAATATAGTCCTCGTGGAACTCGAAATCAAGGGCCTTGCCCAGCCTAATCCTGAAGATCTCGGGATCGCCATGGGCTTCAAACATGGCCACGCCCTCGCCGCCAATCTTCCGCATAGCTTTGAGTATCATGGATGTTTTCCCCGTCCCCTTCTCGCCTGTGATCAGATGGTATTGTCCGTGAGTGCTGCCGTTCACAATGGCATCGATGAGGGCCTGCTCGTCTCTCGGCACCCAGTCGTTGTCCTCGAAGTCGCCTTGGACCAGATCCGCGTGGTCTCCTTGGGGCGCGATGTGACGACTGAGGGCTGCCTTCTCCAGACTAGAAAAGCCAGCGTCGAACGCGTTCTCCATTTTGCGGAGGACGAGCGACTTGTAGTAGGAATGATAAGAGTACCCTGCGATGGCAAGGATGAGAATGGAACCAAAGGCGGTAGCGCTGCCCTCGATCAACTTGGACAGTGCCGTTGTCCAGTGGAACCTCTCTCCAGCGCCTTCATCGTGACGGGGACCAGAGCCTCCGCCCCTGTGCGATGACCGCGAGCCGGCATTGAGGTGTGCGAACGGAAGCTGTGTCGGCTCTCTCACCCCTCTCTGGACGTAGACCACGCGGGACTGTGTTTGTGATCAGGTCCAAGTCGAGCTTCGATGCGTGGGTAAACTGCTTACTATCTGCGCCGACGAACGACTCAATCTTCCCATAATGATTAGGTGACGCGACTCGGAACTTGGCTCTTGACGCTCGAGTGTATTTTGGGCAAATCGCGTAAGAATGTTGCCATTTTGTCAGTGGGCTCCAAACGTCTGACAATTAATTACATGAAGACTGCAGTAGCCAAGTAACTTAATGGTACCTGCATGTATGTACCCACGTTGGTTTCGGTGTGCTGACGCGCTAGCTTAGGCGACTTGGCCGCCGCTGGAAACGAGATCCACCTCCCCACTAAATAACTAACGTTACGAGTTTCTCAGGCTTGCCTCTTGACTAGTTACAACTTACGATAGTTACTCCGTACAGCACTCAAATCAACCGCAGCACAACCTCTTCCGGGCCGCTGTTTTGTCGATGGTTCACCAGAATTTAGTCACGAGTCGGCCTTTGATAATGACCATGTGGCTAAGCATCGCAGTGCACTGACTACTGGCCCACGATAAGGATATGCATTGACTAGCAGTTCAGGTATATTGGTAGCGATCTCGGCCGTTGCGACCCAGATGAGACACGAGAGTCTCGGTATAGTTACTCTTCTACGACGAGCTGGGATCCAACCCTCTACTTCCCCGGCTGTTACCGGATGCCACGTCAAAGGGGTCCGGTTCCGCACGGCGGCTCCGTATCTGTCAGGGCGCTTCGGGGCCGGCCGAGATCGCAGCTAATCTCCTCCCTCCTCCACCTTTGATGCTCATTTGTATATCTTGATCTTTGCTACTTGTGTGACTTGAGCATAACCCGTAAAACTTCTCGTCAGCT
Organism: Arthrinium puccinioides; assembly: GCA_022414665.1. Lineage (NCBI taxonomy): Eukaryota > Fungi > Ascomycota > Sordariomycetes > Amphisphaeriales > Apiosporaceae > Arthrinium > Arthrinium puccinioides. The sequence continues at coordinate 3,737,859 of JAIUNF010000005.1, forward strand.
TCTCCCGGCGCCATTTATATTTCTCTCGGCGACATGGCGGCTCCTCAGTTCCCAGTTGCCAACTCCACTGTGTCCTTCTGGAGGTCAAACTTGCACAGCCTGGATGACCACCGGAGCACACCGAACCTCCCCGCCGAGTTCGATCTTGTTGTCATTGGTGCGGGCTATGCTGGCGCGTCCACGGTGCATCACATCTTGGAATTATGCCGAGAGAAGAACCTGCCTGTACCGTCGATAGCCATCCTCGAAGCCAGGCAAGCCTGCGCCGGAGCCACTGGCCGCAATGGTATGCGCCTACTGTCGACATACTCGGTATTGCGTTGACTGACTTTTCCAGGTGGACATATAAAGCCGGATCCGATGAACCGGCCAGTAAACATTACACGTACTCATGGCATTGAAGCGGCTGTTGAGTTTGCCGAGTTCGAGTACAAGCATATCTCCGCCATCAAGAAACTCGTCGAGACCGACGACATTGACTGCGACTTTGTCTTGACACGGTGCGTTGACGTCTTACTGACAGAGTCAATCCGTGACCGAATGAAGAGTGGCGTGGACATGTTGAGAAAGCACAATATTTCCGTGATGGATGACGTTCAGTACACTTCGGGTGCCAAGGCAGAACAGGTCAGTTGCATCTCGCACGTTGGATCAACCTATCCTGATGTTTCTTAGCTCTCCGGGGTCATCGGGGCGCTTGGCTGCTTCACGTACACAGGTGCGCATCTGTATCCGTACAAGCTCATCATGCATCTCCTTGCAAAGGCCTTGGAAGCCGGTGTGAACCTCCAAACGCATACCCCTGTCCAGCATGTCTCGCAAGCCCCCGATGCCGATGGATATCTGGTCTTGACGACGGAAAGGGGTAAAGTGCGAGCCAAGAAGGTTGTATACGCCACCAACGCGTACACTTCAGCGTTGCTACCGGAGTTCTCCGGCAAGATCATCCCCGTTCGGGGACTCTGCACCCAGATCGTACCCAAGAAGGTGCCTGCACCTCTCTTGCAAACCACGTATATAATACGGCGGAGCACAGTTGAGTTTGAGTACCTCATTCCTCGCCTGGACGGTAGCATAGTGGTCGGTGGCGGACGCGGCCAGTACTACCACGACAAAGACGTTTGGTATTCCAACGTCAACGATGACCAAATCATCGAGGCCGCGGTGCCGTACTTTGATGGCTACATGCAACGAACCTTTCGTGGCTGGGAGGACAGCGGAGCGGAGACGTCAAAGGTCTGGACCGGGGGTAAGCCATCCATCCAGCCAACCAACCCCTGGACGAGCAGAGTTACTGACCATGTCATAGTGATGGGGTGGACTTCGGATGGTATGCCGCACGTAGGACACGTCCCGGGTAAGTCGAACCAGTTCATCATCGCCGGTTTCTCCGGTCACGGTATGCCCCAGGCCTTTCTCTCGGCCAAGGGAATCGCGGCTATGGTCATGGGCGGGGCCAGCTTCAAGGACACGGGCGTCCCGAGGATATACGAAGCCACTCAAGCCAGGTTGGACGATACGAAGAACGTCATCTTGTCCCACTGGGAAGAGAGCCGACACGAATAGAAACCAAGGTGCTGCACACAGTGGAGTACAGGGTGAAGTGCGCAAACGAGGGTACGAGTTGGGTCCTTGCGATAGTCTGTGCTGCGTCATACTCGCTCAGGAGCGCCTACGGAGCAAAATCGTATTATTCGAATGAAGAGCATGTTTACTACCTCAAGCAAGCACAAGCTCCTTCCAAGCTGGCCCGTCATGAGGGCTTCGAAATACTGGATCGACAGTGCGATATCGTCACGCACAAAGCGGCTCGTCGTCGTGGGCGGAGAAGACGCTCCGCTGGGTTTCCGGCCGAGTCTCGGAATCGACATTCTCCGCGTATACGTGTGTGCGGCAGCTGAAGCATGCCTGATCGTCGATGAAGACCAGCGCCCGGGTGTTCAACATCGACTCTTGGAATCTGGAGCGACTTTGTCACGCGATCCATGGCGAATTCGACAGTGATAGTTGGCTCGCATAAGATTCCTTAACTCTCCTATCCAGGGAGAAGTAACAAGCGGCAAACGATCCCAGTGACTTGTATTCAAAGTTCCGAACTACCCCCCCCCGGTACCACCAAAAAGGGTGAATACGCCAGTCTTGCAAGCCCGTCCTTCCACATAACTCTTCAATTCTAACGCCTGTTTCTCAAATTGATTTTGCAACCTCTGCCTGAGGGGGAGAAGAAGCAAGTTACCCGGACCGTAGTAAAACGTCTCGAACGACACGTATCGCGTGGCGCCATCGCCCTCGTCGACCAAGATGCTAGGGTGCTCCGACCGGAATAAAAGCCCCTGGAGCCCATCGTCGAACCGCCAAGCGGCCATCAGATAGCCCCTGTCAGGGGTGCCGTCCATCCTGGTGACGATCTCCTTGCTCGTGGCGTTGATCAGGGGCACGAGCCCCGCGCTGGTGAAGGTCATCTTCATCCCCACGTCGACGTCTTCTGGGGTCTTGTTGACGCTCGGCGGGAGATCCACGTTGACCACGAATGAGTTCCAGGCGGAATAGGACTGGAAGTCAAGAAGGGCATCGTAGACGCTGCTCGGTGGAGAGTTGATGGTGATTTCCGTGCACACTGTGAAAAACCCGCCGTCATTGCCGTAGGTGGGCGTTGGCAGTAGTACGGCAGAGGACTGGGGACACCGCAGAGAGCCCCAATCGACCGGGGAGCTGCTGCTCCGGAATAAGCCAAAGAAGGCAAAGGGATTTGTCCATGCCAAGTCCATAGTGGCTATAGGAAATAAGTTTGGCATTATGCGCTCCAGGGAAAGTGTCGAGTTGCACAATATGAGGAGCGGCGGACACGGCGGACACACGGCGGGGAAGTCCGTTGAGTCTCAGTAGATCAGCGGTTGGTCGAGGAGGTTGGAGACCGGCTGATTGGTGACGTCCAAGATTCTGGGAAACTCCGCCGTGCCAATCATATCACGGGGATCTACTACTTGGCAGCTGCACGCGTCCCAATCTGTCATATGTATTACGGATACCCAGGCGGCCAGGTCCCTATAATGCTATTGTCGTCTTCGGCGGCCGGCCCATGTCGTTTGGCGGATCGGGATTGGGCAAGAGCGTATGGAAATCGATGGCGATGATGTCGCCTCTTCCACTGTTATAACAGTTCCGCTCTGGGAAATATTCTTCTTTACCTAACCACTGTCTCTCACAAAGGGGGCTGACTGTGTATTGGCATTTTAACCGTTGAATTTCGTCACCAGCCTGGAGAAGATTGATAAATATGTTGCTGAGCCTATCATATTTCCACCTTCATGTGCAAGCAGTGAGCACCAACGCAAAACTGCTGCGGCGGAGCGTTGCTGGCGGTATTGGGGAGGATGTAGGATGTCGGGTCGTCGTAGGTACAAGTGTGGGATTCCAAAATTAGTCTCTCCATGCGATGCGACTTGTTGTCTTCTTACGCAACAAGCAACTCCGGCTCTATAATCATATCCGCTCCAACAGTTCTGTTTGCCAGCTAAGTACCTGCTTGTCGACGTCTACTGCCATTGGCTCGGCTCGTGGAAGCGACCCGTCAGAGACCTTGGAGCTGATAGTTGCAACAAAGTCCCTGAATTGCAGACCAAGCGCTTCAACCACCATCTGCGCATCGGGGGCTGTCGGTAGCTTGTGTTGCGCCACACCAGTTGTGATCTTCTCCTCCTCTGCGTTCATAACTCCCGTCTTCCCTGCGGTCTTCTTGTCCTTTACATCCTTGCCGTACCGCAGAGGGCCTTTCGCAGTAGCTGGGGTGATGACCGTTGAATCGAGAAGCGAATGCCATCGCGCCAGGTATATGCCCGGACCGTTCATAGTCCTCGTTTCGTCTTTTCCGTCAAGCCTTTCCATCATCTGCTGCATTCGTGTTTTGGAAATATGTTCCAATTTCGACAGATATAGGCCATGCTCATCGAGGATTGGCAGGATCATGGATTGGGAGGCGTCGGGAAGGCTTGCAAACATGTCTTGCAGCCCTTCCATCGTATCCGCACAGCCTTGCTTCCCATTCGGGTCGATCTGACGAAAGTTGCTTGCTACATCTTTCACCCATTCTTTGAACTCGCTGGCTAGATCCGGACAGCCCTTGGCCACTTCACTTAGGAACTTGAAGAGAAGACCGCGGTGGCGACAGAGTAGCATGAAATAGTCCTCAACAGAAGGAGGAACGCCAGCCTTGTTCTTGGTTTTCTTCTTGGGCTTGCTGGTTTGGAGCAAGTCATCAACGAACTTTTGCAGCTGCCCCACGTAGGAGTGAAGTGCCACGTTGGCATGGACTGGGTGCATGGTCAGTCAGTCTTCATCAAAAACAAAACAACCCGGGTACTTGTCGTTGCTGGGTGCAATGCCAAGATAGACGGTTCGAAAAGGGGGTAAAACAAGCTGCTAGGGGCACCTACTAACTCGTACGATCCGATCGGTGCCTGCCATCATACCCTTCGCAAGGACAGTCGTGTAGTCGGGATTTGACCGGCACAGGGCCTGTATCATCTGCTCTCGATCCCGAACGGACAGCCGCGCCGAGTAGTACTCGAGGCATTGTGCGTGCTGCTGCTCTGTCAAGCTTTTCGCCAACGATACGTCACCGCTGGCCTTGAATATGGAGGTGACGATGGACTCGCTGTTCGCCATACTACTCGCACGAACTTCTTCATGCTGCCGTCTGCTCGCTTGAACATGTTTGTCCAGGGCAGCCAGGTGCTTGCTGCTCGGGCCGTTCTTACACTTCTTAATACTGTTGGCAACCTTGCGAAACTCGCCGGCATCGAAATCCAAAGTCAACGAGATCATCCTAAAGGGTTATCATCAGTTGGTGCAGCTTCGCTTTTGGCTGGGTCACCGACCTTTGCATCAGATTCTGGCCATCATCCGCCGAACTTGTGATTCCCATCCAGTTGGTAAGGCTCCCGAGGCCCAGCTTGGCGAAAAACAACACGCTCATCGAATTCATCAACGTTGCTGCGTTGGCAACGCGAAGGATTTGGGCCATTGCCATGTAAGGATACATCTTGTGGACAGAGTCAACGAGCTTCAAGAGGTATGAGCCTTCGGGTGACACGACCAAGATATGGTGGATGAAGGTGGCAAGGTGTATGATGATGTAGTCAATGAGCAGCTTGAGCTGGGTTGAGTATGCGTCAAAATCATCGGAAACGGTAGCGTACTCGAATAGCTCGTCGATGAGACTGCCGTAGACGAGGCGGTCGACGATCTCGTCCCATGCGTTGATGAGCTTGTCAGCCGCGGCCAGAGATGGGTTGATGGTTGGCGGGGCCGGGCTTGGGGCTCGCGGAGAGACGCCGCCGAGCATACCCCTGGTGATGGACTCATGCAAGGCGGAAGCGGCAGTGGCCAACGTTTTCCTCGTGCCCATGGCGGCCTTGTCATAGCTGTCGGACAGATCGAGGTCGCCGAGTCGGGCCATGAGACCACGAAATGTGACATTGAAGTAGTCAACCGGGAGGCCTTTTAGGAAGGGCGCAGGGAGAGCCAGTCTGGTGAGCAGGAGCTGCAGCAGTGGCGCCGAGGACCCTGCATCGTCGCCAGCGACGGAAAAGGGATAGCCATAGGTCGCTATCGCGTTGGGCGAACTAAAGGTCACGATTTCTCTGTAAGTCTCATGATGGGTGAGGATGTCAAACAGGGCTCGCAGTTGGAACTCGTTTAGTCGTTGGGTGGCCATGGAGGTCAGAGAGCCTCGATCGAGCGAGGGCGGCGAGAAGGGAGGTCGAGTCTTTTCTGAGATGTTGGGCGATGGAAATTGGAATGCTCCAATGCGCATTGCTGGGTGCGGCCCCGGTGACCGACGCCGATGGAGAAGAGTCAGAAGACTGGTTCACTGAAGTCCGAAGTGGTCATGCGGTGATGAGACTTTGCTGCAACTGATTATCTCGTAGCACTGACGTCGACTGATACTCCCGAGTCTCAGGCACGTAGCGCTGATAGTGAACCTGCGGTTCTGCCCACGTTTATATAGTTATCAGTTTGATATTGCCGTCATTTATAGGTCGGCGAGCTGCGACGCCATATTCAAAACTCGCTTTGGTCACTAGTGTCTCAGGAAGTTCGTCCCAGCTTGCGCATTAATAAACCCTCCAAGTTCCAACGAGGTAACCCAATGTAGGTACCTAGGTCAAGTTACAAGTACCCAAGTACCTAACGTTACCTACCTGTTTATCGGTCGATTCAGTCAGTGGTGGGGGCATACCGTATTTGACCTCTATTCCACTAAATAGGACGGACCCTCTCCGATCGGGAATCGTTTAGTTACACCGTATCCGTGCCTAGGTCTCGTCCTCAACTACCGGTAACTACTCCGTACCCTAGGACCGAGGTTTCGAAACAATAGCAACAACAACATCCATGCGCCTTCCAGTGAGAGGACAAACAGCTTTCTTGGTCACAAAATGACGTGCATCGCTTGGAAGCACAGAGGCGTAACACTATCTATCTCTGTCTGCAGATGCCTAACAACTCGGTCAGGTCACCGTCAGCACACGTAGTAGCCGCATTCTTTCGACATCGACCATGGATCCTGCCCGTCTCCCCCCAACAGACAGCTAGCGACTCAGTACCTACGGAGTATTACATGATGAACCGCAGCAGCCCTTGCTTCTTGGCATAATTGATCCATGGATCCTGTACATTGGCATGGGTTGACGGCCCGTAGCCGTGCAGCACCTTATCGTCCGAGACGATTCCAAAAGTCGATCAGGAACTGTCATCTGCAAAGAGCCAGCAACAGGGGATAGAGATAACCTCGCCCACTCTCAGCCATCTCCACGGACGGTTCAGTATGCTGAGCCCCGCAAGGGGAGGACACACCGCATCGTAGACATCAGGGTTGTAGCCTGTAGGTAGGTAGCAATGACCGACTGGCAGGGTATCAAATTGACGTTCTAACTCCCCTCACCTGCGTAGTTACAGTAATAACATAACATTAACGGCTGTCGCAAGGGTCCGTCTTCTCTAGCGAAGCTTTTACCCGCCCACGTTGATGTTCCGACACCAGGCTCTCCCATGCTGTACTTGCCACCCACAGAGCCACGGCTCAATGTTCATGCCGATGAAGCCGGCTAGGCAGACGCCGGCGCTATCGCTCACCGACGTGGCACCGAGACTAAACTCACGCTCGGATGCGGGTATGTTTTCCATAATCTCAGCGAACGTGTTCACGTAGACAGCTCCGCCAAGTAGACCCTCCCAAAATATGACGAGGAAGACGATGTAGACGCTGGGTATGAAGAAGTACAGCGCGTGCAGGACGAGGAATACAAAGTTGCCGACCTGAAGAAAGGAGGGCAGGTAAAGATGGCGGATGCGTATGAAGGCAATGGATGAACGCGAGATGAAGACGCCGAGCTGGTACAGAAAGCCGTAAAAGGGGTAGAAGGCGCGGAACTCGGTGAATGGGGATGACTCGAGAGGAAACAGCAGAGATGGCGTTACACCCTGGTTGATGCTGTACTCGGCGACGTAGACTAGAAATAGAGGCAACATGTATGGGATGAACAGAGACCTCGCCCGCCGCAAGTTGGCACCAAATTTGGATACGAAATCGTCATCGTGCGAGTACGACAAGACCGTCGACGCAACGGGCGGGCTGGGACCCAGAAGACCCAAAGCGGCACTGTCGACAGGCAGCTCGTCAACATGATCGGATTCGTGCTCCACGTCGCGTCCCGGAAGAGTCTGGTATTCCTTCCTGGTAGCGCCCTCTCGCAGGGGCCCCTTGGGCAGGATCACGAAGAAGCTGATCAACATGATGACGGGCAGGAATGCAGAGGCGAGCAGGCTGCTACGAACACTGAATGCGAACCAGTCGGTTAGCACGACGTACAGGCCAGCGCCGGCAAGACCAGCGGCACCAGTGCCACTGCCCCAAGCAGCCAGACTCATCTGTCCGTAGTAATGCGTAAGTCCCAGGAAGCTGAGCTCGCCGCCGCCGCTCGTCAGACTGGCGAGGACGACGCCGGCCATCTTGATGCCGACGGACTTGTCCGGCGGAGTGAGCGCGATGAGCAGCATACCGGCCGACGACACAGCGACGAAGAACACGATACGGACACCATAGGGCACTTTGTGGATAAAGTAGGGGGCGATCAGCTTCACAAAGAAACTAGGCAAGACGTCGGCCAAGAGGACCACGCCTTTAGGCACATCGGAGCCGACCAGGTCTTGGGCAGCGGACAGGATGATGACGTAGAGCACGTTGTTGATGAGGCCTTGAGAAAAACGTCAGTCATGATTTGCCGCAGGGCTTTGATGGGTCATGCAAACCAAATAGCCAGAATGCCACGAGAACCGATATGTCACTGTTGCGGAAGATGGCTGTGAACCGAGCCTTGTAAAGCGCCCACGAGGATGACGGCGAGCCCGGGATCGGAAGCATTCCGGAGGAAGCCAGGGATGGGCTCATCCCCGAACGGTATCTTTGCTAGTCAAAGGGTTGGTAACCTGCATGCGATCCTGACGACTTGAGAGAGCTCTACAGTAACAAGTGTGGTGGTTGTGATTGATGGTGGAACGGAGAGACACGCGACCCAGAGGCTAGAGCGTCGGTCATCAGATGAGTCGGAAAGGCCCACTAATTTTGTGCATACGAAGTACTGCGTACAGGGTACTCTGTAACTACGGTACTTCGTACAGAGTACGGATTACCGAGTAGTACGAACCTTAATACATGTGGAGCCCTCCTCACACGCGCTGCGTTACAGCTTCACCGTCCGTTATCCGTGACAGTTGGCCCGCCCGCCGCTATCATTGTCGCAAAGTCAATGCTCGATAATTATCATGTGAACACACTCCATTTGAGCTTCGTACAGATCGGACAAAAACGACATCAAAAGGAAACAAAAGCCCATCGTGATATGCAGCTAAATTCATCGAGGAACGCCAACCGGCACCCAACCCATCCTTCATCACGATCCTACGATGCCGAAACAACCCTTTGCAGGATCGACTGGCACTCTGCCACGTTATCCTGATCGAAGACGTGCCACTTGTCGCGCGGCACGTCCTTGAACGCCTCCTCGAACCGCTCGTCGGCGTTCTTGGCCTCGATGCCCAGCGCCGCAATGTCCGTCACCTTGCGGATCAAGATCAACTTGACCCATCCAGGGTGCGCTCGGTAGATCTCGCCGTACGACTCGGGGTCTGCCTGCGTCGAATCACCGATACAAATGAACTTGCGCTTCGGCAGCCACGATTGGATCTTCCGCATGCGGTCGACCTTGTACGACTGCGTGCCCACGGTGATGCTGGACAAGAGACCCGGGATGCTCATCCAGCTCGAGTCGCGCAGGATGATGGTGCCTCGTGGGTACTTGGCTTGTTGCGTAAAGTTGCGCAAGAACGGATACAGGTTGTACGGCGATGCCGACAGGTAGAAGAAGGGCGACGTCTCCTCGATCAACGACATCATGTACGCATACAGCTCGGGCATGCCCTTGCACGCCTCGGGGTTGTCGACAAAGGTCGATCGCAGGATGCCCGTCGGGTCGCTCGTCATTGTCACTTTGATCGTGTCGTCGATATCTGCGGACGTTAGCCCGTCTCTCACCCAATGTCATGGCAGCACACGAGCAGCAGTGCGCAATCCACTTACCAGAAATGACGGCCCAGCCCTCGGGCTCGGCGTAAAACGTCTTCATCTCCAGGACACCGTTGGCACCCTTGGGCACCTCGGCGAAGCTGGGCGCCAGAGATCCGTGGCCACTGCTCGGCTGCGGCAGCTGCTTGATGTCGGAGCTGATTCCATTGCGACCGCCTGGACCCAGCTTGAAGGGCGTCTTGCCATCGAACAGGATCTTCACTTGTGTTCCTGGCCTGATGTCTTGGAGGAAAGGGAGAATCCGTTCCCCGATCGTCGGTGTGTTCGGGTCATCGTCCTCGAGATCCAGCTTCTTCGCGACCATGCGGACAGCATCGACGACGACACAGCTAGGGTGTTGCGCAAACACAGCCGAGACAAATTCGGCTTCCCACTTGCCCGTCTTGGAGTTGCGGTACGCCGTGTTGTCCAACAACCATACCGTCTCGTCCGCCCCCACCTGTCGCGGTAGGGGGTTTCTCGAGCCTAGATACGACAGTATGTCGTTGAGTTTGCCCGAAGCCTTGAGCGTCGGCGACATGGCCGAGACCGCCCCGGAATAGTCAGGCAGGTCAGCTTCGGCCTGGTCAAAGTGGCGCTCGCGTCGCGTACGCAGCTGCATTTCGGTCGATTCTTTATCACGTAGATGCGCCATCTTGAGCTTCGTGTTGGTCGCGCAGCGGTATGTAATATAGGATGGCCAGTGCCAAGGCTGGAGCGCACGTGTAGAGGGTGTCGCAGGCGACTTTGGGGTGTGAGCGCGATTGGTGTTGACGCGTGATGTGGTAAAGACGAGGCGTAACTATTGCTACAAACTTGTGTGGAAAGGACGGTCATGGGATGTAGACCCAAGGCACTCTCCAGAGCTGGGGCGTGTCCTATGACATAGACTCGAGGTGAAACACCAGTGGAATACTGGGCAAGGCAGCCGTTGGCAGGTCAGTCTCGTCAATGCATGCCAATGTACAAAGGGGGTGGGTGGGGGGGGGCTCACAGGTTCCTATACACACCTCGTGACAGGTTACGCCCAGCTTGACAGACTAACGATACTCGATGTCTGCGGGCTGTCTGACTGACTGTAATGTGAGAGGATGAGAGGATGGGAGGATGGGAGGATGAGGATCGACGTGCGACCCTCACTCAGCTGGAGGGCACAAAGTTATTTACATCGTAACCGCCAGCTTACCTAGAGCCAAGGTGAGCAGTCTTGGCCTACGACGTTCGTACCTTTCAGCCCGTCTGACGTGCATGTGGCTATCGTACCTGCGAGGGATGGGATGCTCCGCCCACGAGTGATGACTGATCAGCAGTGCAGTGCCATAATCCATTGTGGCAGTCAACCAGTTACCAACGGATCCCGGCCGACCCAACATCCAGAACTCGGCAGCAGATCAGCCCGGACGACTTGGTTCGTACAGCAGTTACGAAGTAATAGTGAGTCACGTCGCGTGAACCTGCCGTTCGTTCACCGTCATGCAAGCCGGGAAGAGAGAAGAGAGGGAGGCAATGTGTCGAGAAGCGGGGAAGAACCCGGGTGGTGGTTGGGATCCTGCCTGCCCTGGGCCTCATTAACGTTGCCTGTTCGCCCTGTTAGCCCTGTTAGCCCCCCCCGTGCCCGTGCCCGTGCCGCTGCGAAACTGCCGTTGCGGGGTATCTACGATGTCACTGCAGGCAGGGTAGTTAGTTATGTCATTACAGGGTAGTTATCCAAGGCTGTCGATCGAAATCCGAGTGCTATGTATGGTATGGGTGGTATGGTATCTACGGTCTCTAAAAGTGTAATACATTTCGTCAAGAACATGGTAGAAATCGCTCCCACGATGCCGCGATCCCTCATCATCAACAATATGCAGAGTATCCGTACGCTTTGAGTTATCCACTGGTTGACCGTTAGGATGCTGTCTCACTATGCGTCCAAAGCCTCTTTGTACCTTTTTATCCTTGTTATCTCCGTCAGGGAACTTTAATCATTCTCACCTTGCAGTAGCAGTACACTCTCTGTACGTACCTAGTATTGCATAACCTTATTACGCGCATGAACCTCGCCCGATCGACAGAAACTACACAGTAACGTTAGTCACCAACCATCGTAGTTGCCCTCTACCCTCTACTCACTAAGTATGCATGCAGCAGCGATACACGATAGCGGGGTGTCTCCGCTGCATGCAGGTCGGTGACTAACTAAAAACCGGTATGATGCAGTGGGAAACTTCCCGTCCCCGACGTGAAGTTCATCCGGCATTCTCAGTCTGGTTTCGCCTGGTTTCAATCGAGTGTGGCCCGAGTATATACATGTAACAGTATCCCATCTCTCTTGACCCAAACTTATCCATCCAGAATGTCCACCCCGCAGCCTCAGAAGTCCTCCGGAGACACTTCATATGAGCTCATCTACTGGCCCGGCATCCCCGGCCGTGGCGAGCATGTGCGCCTGGCGCTGGAGGAAGCCGGCGCTCGGTACACCGACACTGCCCGCAGTGAGGATGCCATGGGCAGGCTTACAGCCATGATCGATGCGCAAAACGTCGGCGACGAGACCAACCCGCCCTGCCTGGCCCCGCCCATCCTGAAGCACGGCGGCCTCGTCATCAGCCAGACGCCCAACATTCTGATGTACCTGGGCCCTCGTCTGAAGCTGGTGCCGTCGTCCGACGAGGATGAAAATGCCGTCTACAAAGTCAACCAGCTGGCCTTGACCGCGCTGGATGGATTTAGCAACGAGCTGCATGACTGTCACCACCCCGTGGCCGTCGGACTGTACTACGAGGATCAGAAAGAGGAGAGTCTGAGAAAGAGCAGGGACTATGTCAAGAACCGCCTGCCGAAATTCTTGGCTTACTTTGAAAGAGTACTGAAAGGAAGTGCGAGCGGTGACGGGCCCTGGCTGTACGGCGGACGCCTGACGTACGCTGACTTGGTCTTGTTCCAGGTATGCGTCTGACCCGAGCCCGGTATCCGCTCCTTGAAGACTTGCAACGAACTGACCTATGACCCCAGTGCCTCGACGGTGTCCAATTCATGTTCCGAAAGGCGATGAAGGCCGCGGAGCAGAGCGGCCAATACTCTCGCGTCTTCCAACTGTACGACGCGGTGAAAGAGCGGCCTAACATTAAAGAGTATTTGGCCAGTGACAGACGCCAGAAGTACAGCATGGGCATCTACAGGTACTATGAAGAGCTTGACGTTACCGAGTAGATTCCAAGCAGTCTCTCAGTGGCACGGTTCCGAGTGGCGTTGGTACCGAATTACGCAGTATAGCTACTCGGTGGCAGCCAGATGTCTTTCTGAATTTGCATAGCCATGCCTCCTAAGGCGATGAGTAGCTTGATTCTATTATGAAGAAGCCATGGCCACCAGCGTGTGCAGTCATAGCCGCCGATGCTTCCACCTCTCACCGAAACACCCTCAGTTACCCTTCAAGACGGGAAGGGGACTCTGGATTCTAGAGTCTCTTCAACGTGCCGCGTGTTACTGTTCCTAAACTGAGCCTTGAACTGAGATGGTAGATGATGAGCCAACCAGTACTGCGATACTCACTCGAGATACAGTGCGATCTCCTGCAAAGCGAATGGACAATTTGAACTGCAGGTGACCGACAGCTTCTCAAGGTTTATCAAGCTGAAATAGGTATTTGAAACGTTTCATTACCAAGACATACTCGGAGGAGATTCTGTTTGAAATAAAATACTGGTTGACACTCGTATCCATCAGCTTACCTACAATGTCATGTTGAAAGACTAATTCGAATGTCGCCGTTAGTGTCTCCCTGTCGTCAGCCTCTTGCCCAGTCTGAACAGGTCCAAGGGTGACATCTTTGTCCTAGCAAGAGGTGCGAGCCTCTTCACTGTCGTGGCCGAGTCGTTATTGATGCTCCAATGGTCCAGAGCTTGCTCGATGAGAGTCTGGTTGCCCAGAACATCGCCCAAAATGTCGATGAGGGAGCCGGTAGCATTGCTGCCTACCACTCCGCTGACGAAGCTGCTCAGGAACTTGATGACGCCGATTTCGGCCTTGAGGCGCTTCTTGCTCAGGATCGTTTCGATGAAGCGCACATGCTCGCCGCCGATCATGGTGGCGTTCCCCGTCCCGTAGATCCGAATCTTGCCCTCGTTCAGAGCCTCCGCCTGGCTGTCGAGGACCTTGCCGAGATTGGGTATCAGCTCGTCGAAGAACAGCTGGCCTTCAAAGTCCTTTGTGTTGTTCCCAGGCTGGAGAACCATGTCGAAGATGGTCAGCAGGCCGATTCGAACATCGCCGGCCATGAGATTGAGAGACACGTCGCCGAGCCCGAGGGTGAGGGTACTCCAGTTGGGCATGACGACAGTTCCCCTGAAGTTGGTACCGTCCCCTTCCGCCGGCAGGATGATCTTCATCTCATCAAGGGCAAACCCGTCAAATTGTCTCAGTCCCGAGAGGTCGACAATCTTGTCTAGTTTGACGTTGGAGCTGAGCGCACCCAAATGGACCTTGGACTCGCCACGGACGGACAGTGCAACTGACTCGAGATCGAAAACTTGGTCAAACCATGCCACGAGCTCCGTCTCGTTGGTGATGGAAACCGTCTGGTTCCTAACAACAATCGCCGTATCTCCATTGACGGCCAGTTCAGGCAGCGTGATGTTGAGGAAAGGCGAGAACTCGGGCGTATCCCGGTTATACAGAAACAGGGTCAAGGGGTCAATTTTTGCCGGCAATGGGGTTTTGATGGACGAGTCGAGAGAAATCATCATCTCCGTTGGCGACAGGGTCAAGAACGCGCCTCCTTTGATCGGCAACGGCTGATCGTCGACTAGGCGCTGAACAATGGCAGGGAGGACAACCAAGAAGCTTGGTGGTCCGTCAGCGAACACGATGCAGCTGTCTAAGCATGGGATGGCCACTTACAAGATGGGTAAGATGATGGCCAGAAATACGATGACCCCTACGAGATACCACCACTTGAATCGCCCGCAGTGACGCCCTAGCTTTTGTCTCTTGGTCAGAGGGGCAGCTACAGGCGCCTTCGCATAAACGTGGTCGACCGAGAGGTCATCGGTGTCATAGGTCGTTCCAACGCGCCGCTCGCTGTTCGTCTCATGCGAGCTGTTCTCGAGGGCCAATGCCATATTGACTGATCTTCACAGCATTGAGATGGACGATGGCACGGTGACGGGACAAGTTGACGGGGACCTAGACGTGCAACGGATCGCAACAGGGAGGGCAAAGGGGGGGGGTATGACCTCTCTACCCAGTTCGATCATCACCCATCCAAAGGCTACTGACTGATATTCCGTCATGGTCGTGGCCTCGGCATGTCAGACAACATGCTCCTCGGCATGTCCTGTTTCCCCACGTTCTTGGTATTCTCCCCGCATTCCGCATCCTTGTTCCCAAGCCCAACAGGGGGGCAGGGAGGGTTGACTTGACCGGTAAGAAGGGTCTTATTTGACTGGGCAAGCAGAGGTGTGACGGTTGATTGGTGAGGTGATATTGCTGTCTAACTTCCAGGTTAGTCGTATGTCGACCCTTGCAACGACACATGTCGACACGCATCGATAGCGCGACACCACCCCCCTGAGATGAAGAATGCAACGTTGAACGGTGTGTGCGCCACTGAGGACATGATGATGATATGGTAGCATACAGCTGTCAGAGTTTCTTCAATCGTCTCAATCATGGACCTGAAGGAGCAAAGTGCGACGATTGTGCGAAGAGCAATGACAGTACGGTACAGAACCAGCCACGAACTAGGTATGCGTCCAGGTATGTCATCGTTCCAAGTAACAGTAGGGCTTGCAGGAAGCTGACGGTAATATCATATAACGACCGGGGTGGTTGATTGAATCACTGCCATTGGTGGACTTGGTAATGTACCTCGTGATCAGTGTCTTCTCGGCATACGATACCCAGTCTAGACGTGAAAGATGGTTGCAATATTGGCCCCCTCTCGGCATGACTATGATGGGAACACAGATACTCGTAGACCACAGCCTTTGACTAGGGGCGTAGAGGCCGAGGCTCCCCTCTCTCGACGGATCGAGTTTACTCTGAATCGCACATGAAGTGCGATCGACATGGGAAAGAGGAGGCTTGGTCCATATCCCGATACGTGGCCCAACTCCCTGGCGTGCGGGATCATTCTTGATCATCTCTCATGCTACCTTGTGCGGGATCCCTCTGATCCTCGATAGCAGAGTGCCGTTGTGGTCTCTCGAACGCGCCTCGCCTGCCCCTGTCATGTTGTTTTCCAACATACTTCTCGTGGCCTTGGTGCCAGTCGCCTCCTTTGCCAGCTCTGTTCGCCGAGGACCATCACTCACCGAGCTTGACCTTGATGCAATCCTCGAAAAGCACAACTTGGCCTTGGTTCCGCGGTCAGATCTCACGGATGCGATATCTGAGCTAAATGGCCTGCTCCGGAAGAGTCATCAGAAGGACCAGAGAGTGCCCATCTATCGTCGACAAAACGACACCAGTCCTGGGTCTGGCTCGGCGTCGGGAAGCGGCGGGAGCCTGGATGTGAACTTGATCGACCTGCCTGGCCTCGGCGATCTGGGTGATATTCTTGACAGCATCAAGAAGCTCATCGAGGGGCTCGGTGACATATCGGGCTTCATCGACGCGATACAGAAGCTGCTGACCGATGACTTCCTCTTGGCTGTGCACGACTCTCTGTACTACCTAGCCGAGGTGCTCCGGCCCCCTATCCCAGGGATCACGAGAAACATCCTCACCAAGGTGGAGCCCCTGGTCGATTTGATATCAAGGCTTGACCTCGAGAGCATCATCGGCGAGCTTGAAGGCGCCGACATCGCCGGGCTCATCAAAACCGTCCTGGGCCTTCTGAACGAAATCGATATCAAAGCCATCTTTGACTCGCTTTCGCCTCTCTTGACAACTGACTCGATTCGCGGCCTTGTCGAACTGCTGAGCAACGCTCGCTCGCTGTTGACGGCCGAGACAGTGACCGATCTCAAGTCCATCCTGACAAGCGTCAAACCGCTCATCGATGGCCTCTCCGATGTCGACCTCAAGGGTCTGATAGACGCTCTATCGCCACTCCTGACGCCCGACTCTATCCGAGGAATTGTCGATCTACTGGGAAACGCCGGTTCGTTACTGACAACCGAAACCGTCGCCGAACTCAAATCCATCCTGGCGAGTGTCGGGCCACTCATTGAAGGTCTTTCTGGTATCGATATCAAGGGCTTGTTGGACTCCTTGTCTCCCCTTTTAACCCCCGACTCTGTCAGGGGCCTTGTCGACCTATTGGGCAACGCCCGTCTGCTGCTCACTTCGGAGACCGTTACAGAGCTTCAGTCGATACTGAAAAGCGTCGGCCCTCTTATCGACGGCCTTTCTGGCATCGATATCAAAGGGTTACTAGACTCGCTATCTCCGCTTTTGACGCCGGAATCTGTCACAGGTCTCGTCAACTTACTCGGTAATGCCGGGAAGCTTCTGACATCGGAGGCCGTTGCAGAACTGCAGTCGATTCTGGGAAGCGTGGGTCCTCTTATTGATGGCCTTTCTGGTATCGACATTAAGGGGCTGTTGGAGTCCCTCTCTCCCCTCTTGACGCCCGAGTCCGTCACAGGTCTCGTCAACTTACTTGGCAATGCTGGGCAGCTTTTGACTTCCGAGACCGTTGCAGAACTGCAGTCGATTCTGGGAAGCGTGGGCCCTCTTATCGATGGCCTTTCTGGTATTGATATTAAGGGCTTATTAGATGCCCTATCTCCTCTTCTGACGCCCGAGTCCGTTGCCGGTCTCGTCAACCTACTCGGCAATGCCGGGCAGCTTTTGACTTCGGAGACCGTCACAGAACTCCGATCGATACTAGGTAGCGTAGGTCCATTGATCGAGGGGCTCGCAGATATCGACCTGAAAAGCGTCCTCGAGGCGTTGACACCTCTATTGGTACGCAAACCCCTCTGTGATATTCGCGTCCCCGTCGCGTTGCCCTCATCCCACCCTGGTTCGTTTAAGCTAACCCAGAGTGCCCAGACACGCGATTCGATTCAGGGGCTGGTTAGCTTGTTGGGCAATGCAGAAGACCTCTTGACGGTGGAAACCGTTTCGATGCTGAAGTCGTTGCTTTCCAGCGTGCGGCCCCTCGTCGACAGCCTGTCAAAGATTGATCTCCAGGGCATACTTGACTCCCTCTCTCCGCTTCTGAGCCCGCAATCGATCGAGGGGATCGTTGGCCTGCTTGGGAACGCCCAGGACCTGCTGACAGCCGATCTCGTCATACAGGCCAGGGACCTCGTCGCAGGTGCAGGCCCTCTCATCAAGAGTCTCGGGGAGATCAACCTGCAAGGTCTGATCGACCAGATTGGTCCAATCCTAAACGAGATTGGGGCGATTGACCTACAGGGCTTGTTCGACTCTCTAAGTCCCCTTTTGACGCCCGAGTCGGTCAGGGGTATCACAACTCTACTTGCCAATGCCGGGTACGTGTCCCCCGAATCTGCCTGCCCTCTCAACTCTCCCCCCGTTCCGACTTGAGCTTCGAAGCAAGCGTTGGTCACCTTCTCTCGGGGGGGCCTGAGTCGACAGGTCTAGCTAGACTGGCTGTACTGACTCTTACCGAAACTAGGGATCTTCTCTCGACGGAGTTTGTGGCACAGATCCAGGCACTGATTGCTGGAGCGGCACCGCTCCTCGAGAGTCTAGGAGCCGTCGACTTGCAATCTCTAGTCGACAATATCGTCCCGATCCTAGACAGCCTCAGCAGACTCGACGTAGCGGGTCTTCTCCAAACCGTGTCCCCGTTGCTCACGACGGAATCTGTCCAGCTTATCGTCGGACTTTTGGGCAACGCGGCGTCCCTGCTGACCGGGGAGTTTGTCGTGCAGACCAAGACGCTGATTGCCGGAGCTGCTCCTTTGCTTTCGGCACTCGGCTCTATTGATCTCGAGGATCTGATCGGAAAAGTAGAACCGATACTGAGTGCAGTCGTGAGTAGAGCTTTCGATGTCTCCCGGCCTTCCAGTCCCGCGAATGCGTGTCCCTATGTCCTCAGAAAGCTGACGTTTCATGTTGCAGAACGAAATAAACTTGGTCGGTCTCGTCAATCAAATTCAGGTATGAAATCCTCTGCACTCGCCGGACCTGGCTCTTTGCCAGCCGAGCAAACAACCACCTGACAGTCGGTGTTGAACGAAAAACTAATCTCCACCGTCGTAGCCGATTCTGAACGAGTTTAGCAAAGTCAATCTGGCGAAGCTCATCGGCTCGATAGAACCGATACTCGACTCGGTCAGCCAGATCGACCTCGTGGGCCTGACGCAGAAAGTGATTCCCATTCTCAATGCGGTCAGTGAGGTCGATATCTCGGGCTTGGTAGGGCAGGTCGGGCCTCTCCTGGCCTCGGTGAGTCAGATCGACCTAGTAGGCTTGACGCAGAAAGTGATCCCTATTCTGAACGAGGTCGCTGAGGTCGACATCTCGGGTTTGGTGGCACAAGTCGGACCTCTCCTCGCCTCGGTCAGCCAGATCGACCTCGTGGGCTTGACGCAGAAAGTGATTCCCATTCTCGACGCAGTCAGCGAGGTCGACATCTCGGGCTTGGTAGCGCAAGTCGGACCTCTCCTGGCCTCGGTCAGCCAGATCGACCTGGTAGGCCTGACGAGACTGGCGGGCCCGATCCTGAACGAGGTGAGCAAGCTCGACATTTCAGGAATCGTCGCACAAGTCTTGCCCCTGCTGGCCTCGGTCAGCCAGATCGACCTGGTGGGCTTGACGGAACAGGTGATGCCCATTCTCAACGAGGTCAGCCAGGTGGACATCTCGGGCGTCGTGGCGCAAGTCGTGCCCATCTTGGGATCGCTGAGCGAGATCGACCTCGTCGGCCTGGTCCAAAAGGTCAGCCCGCTGCTCAACGCCATCGGCGGGCTCGACCTGGGTGGTATTTTCAACGCAATCTCGCCGTTGCTGTCACCGTCTTCCGTCGCGGGCATCGTCGGTCTAGTCGAAAACGGGCAGAAGCTGCTCACGAGCGGGTTCGTCAACGACACGCAGACCATCATCGGAGGTGCCGCGCCTTTGGTTTCCGCCCTCGGCAAGGTCGACGTCGCCGCTCTTCTCGAAAAGCTGACGCCGCTCCTTGACGAGCTGAGCGACATTGAGCTGGCCGGCCTCGTGAGCGCCGTCAAGCCTGTGCTGAGCATCTTGGGCCAGCTCGACATCCAGGGCATTGTCGACGAAGTCGCCCCGCTCATCTCCCCGAGTCGGTCAAGATGATCACGGGTCTGCTGAGCAACGCCGAAGACCTCTTGTCGGCGCCCTTTGTGTCCCAGGCGACAGAGCTTATAGGTGACGCTACGCCGGTAAGTCTGGTGTCCCCCACGATATCTAGGTAGCTTCTTCGAGGCGAAGAGATCCGCACTGACACATTTTCACGTAGCTTGTCGGCGCAGCATCAGATCTTGTCAATTCAGTCTTGGCGGCATTGATGTCGAATCAGTAATGTCACTTATACACCAGAAGTGTGTCTTCCAGGTGTCGGGTTTTTCTGAGGAGTCGGTCCCATAGCTACTAATGGTTAATTGATGGCTTATCTTCACCCGTGATTTCCGACCATGGTGGAAACGAATGTCTTGAGGGTGACCAGTCGGGAAAACCAGCCGAATCGATTGCTCCGCTGGGTATTAACATAGTCCCTCCATCCTTAGCCCCCCCCAACCTAACTTCCAGTCCGTTCAGAGGGCAGTCTGGCGTCTAGTTATTTGGGCTGCACATCAGCGGTGAAGCTGACGCTCTTGCTCGCCTTTCCCTTGTTGTTCTGGTCCAGCTTGACATTCGCAGCCAGCTTCGTCTGGACGTCGGCGAGCTGTGCGTCCTTGTCCGTGGCACCCTGCGCCTTCTGCACCAGGAGAAGCATCTCAAAGGTCCTCAGCTTGAGGACCTTGTTCTTGGTCTTGCCCACGTTCAGCGCGGTCGAGGCCGCACCCGAAGCCGCAGCGACGGCGGTGTTGAAGGTGGCCTCGGCATTCTCCGACGTCTGGCGCGCGGCGACGAGGATGGCAAGGTCACTCTTGGAGACCGCGGCCGGGTTGCTCAAGTTTACCTAGAGGTATCATGTCAGTCTCTGCCCGGCGTCGGAGAGCGAGCTGCTTGCCCTCTATCTGTGCTTACGTACCGGAAAGGCCTGGTTCACTTCGGCCAGGGCGTTGCCACCGACTCCGTTCGAGATCTGGAAGGTGTTGTACGTCCGGAAGGTCAACGCCCGCTTGTCGAGGGACTGCGCAGGGGCGGCGAAGGCTGCCGTGGCAAGCGAAAAGACGACGGCGAGGCTGGGGAAATGCATGGTGAGTTTGGTGAAAGGATGCTGTCAAGGCAGAACGGAGGACTGGGACTGGGACTGGGACTGGGACTGGGACTGGGACTGGGAATGAGACTGGGACCGGGAATGAGACTGGGACCGGGACTGAAACAACGGGATAGGAGGCACGGGAAAGGAATGACAGCACAGCTGCACGAAAAGGAACGAAGGGGGCGGTTTGAACGAATGGAAGCTGTGTGGAAGAATGGAATGAAAGATCAGACGAACAAGGCCCTGAAGCTTATCTTTAAATCTTAACTGACGATCATAGAAAAGACAGAGGATGGGATCGCAGCGGTCCGTCGGCAGCGAAGCGGATTATCCGAGACGTCTAGACAAGGGGATGAGACGACCCCTTGTTCTTGGCGTCACCTCCATCTGGTCCGAGACGACGACATCATCTGCTACGCCGAAGGCCGTCCCAAGATTGGGAAAGTTCGGGACGCCCTACACAGTACACAGCAGACCCAGGATTTGGCATGTGCCATTGTCGGCCCATTCTTCGGTCTTGACGATGGGTGGCGGAGGCGTTGGGATTGGGTCGAGGTCGAGGTCGACCATCATCTTCATCCATGCGGTTTGGTATTGACCCCTGAACCAACTACGGATTATAACGGCGCATCTGCTGTACCTATCATTTAGTTGCATGCCTTGTGACCTCCCTACCGTAGAAGATGCCGGCGGGGATAAGTGGGAAGGGGTTAGATGGGCAACTAACTACTCCGTACCGGTGGGTATAGCAAGTAACTAAGATGTCAATCTTTCCAGACAGCAGTAGACCAAGTATATTTATGGATACCCTACTCCGTAGTATACTACCAAACCTAGCAATTAGTAGAATGATGCTTATCTACTCTACGTACGCCGAAAGTCAAGGTCTAAACCTTCTTGTCAAAAAACCGATGAGATCGTCCCAACTTTGAACACTATATATATATATATATATATATATCAATGCGCTTTCATCTCTGCGATCCTTAGTGTTCACTAGCAGCGTTTTGTAACAAACATTCGTACCGAGTACATCTTGTCTATTTCTCTAGCTATCAAAATGTAAAAGAAGTCTACCGACTTCGTATTCAAAGACAGCCGCTTGCTCATATCTGCCATCTGGAACAGGTGCAAGAACAGAACCTCTTTCACCACCACCACCTCAGTCGACACCTCAAAAGTTGGATTCGGCCGTAGTCTGTTTGTCCGCCTCTGACACGACGTTGCTGACCGTCACAGTCTTGCCCGAGCTGCTTGTCACCCGAATCGTCAACTTGTGATCGCCGAAGCCGGACGGGTACTCGAAGAAATTGTACGGCTGGCGCGTCGTCGCCTTCCACGTCGAACCGCCATCGATGCTGACTTCGAGTTTCGATACGGGCTGGTTGGCGTTGACGACTTGCATCGAGAACCAGTACTGAGACGATCCCGTCTTGCTGTGCAGCGTCAGCGGCGTGGTGATGCCGCAGTCCACCATCGTGTATGATGTTGCCAAGGGGTCGCTAGACGTAGGCGAAAGCACCTCCCAGGCGCTGTCGAACAGATCGAGCTGACCCTTGTCGCACTCTGGACACTGGTCGACAATCTGGACACAGTCAGCTACGCATTCGACTTTCTGCTTTGGTCTTTTGGTTTTCCCGCAATCTTACCATGGCTTTGATTTTCTTCCCGTTGGCGGTGACCTCGATACAGGCTCCGCAGACGGCACTTGAATCCCAGGCAGACCCAGAGAAGGCTGTCCCATAGATGCCCGAGGGAATAGTGTACGTCGAGAAGGAGCACGTGCCTCCGTTCAGGTTTCCGCCATAAGACGTAGAAGTGCCCGTGACAGCATTCGCTGCTCTCGCGTCGACTGTCTGGGCCGTAGGGCATGCGAGAACCGCAGGCGCGGCCAGAAAGAGGCTACCGAGTAGCACCGGTACAGCGAGCATGTTGAAGCCGGTGGATTTGTGACTTGTCAGGGTCGGGGTCGATGTGTAGTTCGTTGGCCGTCCTGATGCAAGTTGACACGCAGCTTGGAGAACCGATTCAGCCATGACAGGAAGAATTCATTTCTTTTAAGGCTGCGTGGGTGCAAGAGAGGGCGTGGCGGTACGATCTCACCCCTTGCCTGGTCACATGTACATGAAACAATGATTGTAATTAGCGATGCGAGGTGAAAGACTAATATAGGAGACCCACATGGTATTTTCCAGGTCCGATTGTTGCTCCTATAGGATAGGGCCGGTGACTGGCATGGCCAGAGTGATTCTGACCTGTAGGAGGTCGTTGGAGCTGCCCATGGCATTCCTTTGTGAAGGCCAGGGTCTGGTCCTTCTGGATTGAGTCTCAGTATTGGATCTTGGCAGTGATTAAGTTGCGGTATGAGTCGATCCGCGAAACGAACACGGACCTCGATCCACCACCACATACCTCGGGGTGGCAGGGGTCGCTGCAGGCCCTATGCCATTCAACGAACACGGGCAGGGATTCGATTCGATTCCTTTGTGCTGCGCTCTCACCGGCCGTCTGAAACATTCCACCAAGCAAAATGCCTGGAATACAGGACCTCCCTCCGGGCCCCTTTTGAGATGACTTGAGTCGATCGAGGCTATGTCTTCTGACCACGGAAGGACCCGTGCCTCGAATCTATTACCAACGAACAATGACCCATAAATTTCCAATCTTTTCTGATGGCAATGTCTTTGTTTGATCGGAGAGAAAGGTAGCGCTCAAGATGGGGAATCGTATGATCTAGGAAGTAGATTCCGGGGTGATGCAACCTGGGGTCTTTTCGGATAGGGCAGACGATGAACCCAAATCCTATCTATAGGCTGTTGACATCACAAACAAGCTTCTGCATCCTCAATTCATGTTGTTTCTGTTCCTGCAATTGTAAATCATTTGCTTCAGCATGCTAGTTAAAACAGTCTTACCTTTTCGTCTACACCCCCTCTTCTTCCAACTGCGAATGTTTCAAACTAGCGAAGCACAGCCTCACATTTCCAAGCGGCTGGTACAGTCGCTATTTTTCAAGATTATCCGTGGGACTCAAGAGTCGGCCTCCAAATGACGCATGGCTATATCCTACGCTTCCGCTGCCATGGCACATATCCTTTCTAGCTCGCCATACCTACCCAGTCGTGGTGATATTGGTGGAATAGAAATCGGAAGGAGGATGGTTGGGCTACAAGTCCTTGTAAATTGTTACCCAAGTAGCACGGAAGGAGCGGCTGTTTGCTATAGACGTTGTACACTACAACGAAAACAAACACCAAAGCGGCGTACAGTTGATTCTCCTCAAACGTCAATCTCCGTTCGTCGCGAATAGGACAAAGTCTGTTGGCTGACGCTCAAGGAAGGCATAAAAGCTCCATATTTCTGGTACTAAGCCACGTGGTGTGACTAACTAGGAATAACAAATGGGCGAGTAGAAGAGTCCCGGTACTACTATCGGGTATTTAAGGCGCATGTGAGTTCGTTAGTAATTCACAGTCGTTGCTTGACGTTTCCTTCAGAGTTTGGAGTACGATGGGAAAGAGTTGATACGTAGAAGCATTTCAATTTTTAGTCCAGAATGCAATGGTAAATTCTACAAATGTCAACTTATGTAGTTGGACGTCATTTCTTCTACCTATAGACTATAGTCCCTGTGTCTCGCATTTCAGTGTCTAATCTGCTTTCAATATAGTCCAACGTTTTTAGCACGTTTGTTTAAACAGTCAAAACCTTTACCCGATTCTTATATCAACACCATCTTTTCTGTTCCTATAGACGTCTCATACTCCTATTTCACTCGGTCTTTTGACTGAAACAATATCGCAGATCAAGGGCGTATAGGGACTTGGTCAAATTATACTGTTGGTATCAACTCATTCAGACCGTAACGGTGAATACGTGAAGCGTAGTAAATATCTGGTAATTTACTAGGTATGGCCTGAAGAAGGGAAGAAGGAGAGGACGTTAGCTAGCTGCTGCAGCTGCAGTTGAAGGTGGTAGGATCGGATGCGTAAGCAGTCCGACCCACCTAACGGATATCCGTTGCAGCTGCCGTGGTAGTTTCCACATATACGCTCCAGTATGCCAGTATAAACCTCGAGTCGGTTAAATACATTACCACCCCTCATCATGAGATGTTCTGTACAGGATTGCCGAGCCACACATCAAGATGAACTCATCCGACTCACTGCTGTTCGCGATACTCCGAGTTCAGCGGATATAGTGACAGACATATGGCCACCGTAACCACTTCCACATTCTGCTATTTGTAACGTCAACTTGCGTGCTAACCACGCGAGCTTTCGTGTTGGAAGATCTGCACGGCAAGCTTGTTGAGTCTGTGTCCACTGTCCACTGTCCACTGTCCACTGTCCATGCTCGTAGAGTTTTGGTGGTATCACCTTATTCGAACCGTACGATGAATACGTGAAGCTTAGTAATATCTGTGATTGATTTACTAAGGCCTGAAGAATTATCCCGTCCAACACATGGTTCGAGACTCTCAATCCCCAGATCGCAGAGAGGACGTTAGCTAGCTGCTGCAGCTGCTATGAAAAGGTGGCAAGTGAAGGTGGTAGGATCGATGCATAAGCAGTCCGATGTCCGACCTACCTAACGTTACCGGATATCCGTTGCAGCTGCTGTGGTAGTTTCCACGAGTTTATACTCGGATTCGAGCAAGCCAAGCAGGCCAGCAGGGTTACAATCTGGCGTACTCGGCAAGGGCGTAGCGATCGTTTGATTGACGGTCTTTGATTGTGTCAAGCACGGTTTCCGAAACAATGTTCCTGCTCTTACTGACTCGGATGAGTAGAGGATTGTGCACGTGGTTGATGCCGAAAGGTGAAATTCTCGATGGGTTGTGAAATCGGGACAACTTCCGCCTGTTCTCCACAATCTCTTTGAAACAGACTGTTGTTATGAAGATCGGCGTGCATTTGCCAGCCGACGGATAGTTAGTCGACGTTGATGTCAAAAACCCCAGATGATAGTTAGATCCACCGTCATGTCCTGTCTACTCGGCGGGATGAACTTTGACGGGCATTATAACGAACGTTGCACAGTAACTTAGTTAGGTGCCGCTTGGGTTGTGCGGGATGCCAAGATACTCTGTCCAAAACCCTGACCCTGCCGCGATGTTCGGAAACAGGTGGCATTTCCTAGCGTTACTGCGTTGTTCTTACGTAGTTGGTCACTAACTTACTCCTCGCTCCCTCCTCGTTCACGTGGACTGGTGCGAATCAGGACGAGAGTACGTGACCTGTTTATGTACTGCAGCCAAGGCGGGCCGGAACTTGGAACGTCAGCTTCGTATCAAACACCTACCTGCATATGAAGCCAATAGTCGCCAAGTGCTGGGCATAAATGTCGGTTCTGACTTGGCAAATCACGCTGTGCCGCTAGGGCGCGCCACTGTGTAGCCCCTATGCGACGCTGACGCTCCCATCTAGTTGTCTAGTTATCACTGTTGGTTATTAGGCATTAGGCACCTCTGCTTCATGCAAAGACCGGGGGGCTGTCAGTTTCGCGATTGATGCGCGGGTCGGTGCTTTGAGCGAGAGTGAGTGACAGAGCGTGAGCCGAACGCTGGCGCCTGCCGCCTGCCGCCTGCCGCCTGCCGCCTGCCGCCTGCCCTGGCGCGGGCGGAAATCCGGAATGGAACGAATCGTTGGGCTGCCAAGAAAGTCTCAGCTATAACCGGTTAACGTTGGTTAGGCTAGCCATGCCTTGATGTTTGCCCAGACTGCGTCTCACCCCATCTCCGGCATGCCGAGCCGTCTTTTGTCCACTGAACTCAACTCAGAATCCTCTGGGCAATGGCGAAGTCGCTTGGCGACCTTGGCTTCATCAAATACGGTGTCTTGGTGTTTGTTATGACGCGCCCCTTTTGCCTTGGCGGCAGAGCATGTCGTTGTTGATAAGCTGCGAGGGTGAGCCGTTCAAGGGAGGCCGATGAGGGATCTCTTTTCTTCCCTGATTGTCACTTCTTCTCACTCCTGCCCGCTCCTGACCCGAACTCAGAGCAGGCAAAGTCACTCTTTTTGCATTTACTTGCTTCGCTTTCGCATCTCACCGTTTTCTCTCCCCCTCTCGCTAGACAAAAACCCCCGTCCTGGCTATTTAATATTCATCGCTCCAGAACCGGATCGAAGCCTCATTTCTCGCCCGTCGAGATGCGTGTACGTGCCTGTGCTCTTGTGCTCCTGTGCCCTCCCAATCCCACTCCCAACCCCAACCCCAACCCCCAATCCCAATCCCACAATGAATCACAATCGTCATGATCAATTCGTACTGACCTGTACCCAAACCAGCTCTCTACAGCTCTGGTCGCCCTAGGCGCGACTGTTGCTGCGGCCCTGCCCCAGGTCGAGATCAAGGGCAACCAGTTCTACTTCACCGGCAACGGTAGCGAGTTCAAGATCCGCGGACTTGCCTACCAGCCCGGTGGCCAGTCGGCTTTCAGTGCCGACAGCAAGGACAAGCACGATCCGCTCTCGGTGCCCGAGATCTGCAAGCGAGATGCCCCCGTCATCCAGTCCATGGGTGCCAACCTGATCCGCGTGTACAACCTGCACTCTGATCTGAACCACGACGAGTGCGTCACCGTGTTCAACAATGCGGGCATCTACCTCATGCTGGACGTCAACTCGCCCCTCGTCAACAGCCACATCAACAAGGAGGACCCCAAGTCGACCTACCACAAGGGATACCTGGAGAACATCTTCAAGGTCGTCGAGGCCTTCATGGGCTACGACAACGTCATTGGCTTCTTCTCCGGCAACGAGATTATCGACACGGCGGAGCACTCCAAGGAGAACCCGCCCTACCTCCGCGCCGTGGTCCGCGACCTGAAGCAATACATTGCCAAGCACTCGGAACGCTTCATCGCCGTCGGGTACGCCGCCACCGACACCCGAAGCCCCGAGAGCTCCGGCGGCGCCGGTTCCGACAGCGTCGTCGACATTTGGAACTACCTCCAATGCAGCGTCGAGGGTGAGGAGGACGACTCGTCGCGCTCCGACTTCTTCGCCGTCAACATCTACTCCTGGTGCGGCGATGCCACCTACGAGGAATCCGGCTACCCGGAGCTGGTCGAGGACTTTGCGCAGACGTCGCTCCCCGTCTTCTGGTCCGAGCACGGCTGCAACAACCCGTACCCTCGCCCCTTTAACGAGATTTCCGCCATGTACGGCCTGCAGGCCATGATCGACACCTTTGCCGGCGGCATCGTCTTCGAGTACTCCCAGGAGCCCAACAACTTCGGCCTCGTCAACATCAGCAGCAGCAAGGACATCGCGCTCCTCTCCGACTTCAAGTCACTCAGCGGCCAGTACGACCTGATTGACTGGGATGTCATCAAGAACATCAAGTCCGACGCCTTCAAGGTCGTCACCCCGCCCACGTGCAACTCGACCCTCATCAAGGGCCCCAACTTCGCCAAGGACTTTGACGAGGTGCCGCAGATGCCCAGCGACGCACTCTTCCTCATGGACGGCGTCAACAACCCGAACAAGGGCAAGCTCCTGAGCACCGTCGACTACACCCACCAGTACAAGGTCACCGACGGGACCCAGGACGTCACCAGCCAGTTCGCCCTTGTCGTCATGCCCGACGCCGGCGTCAGCGACGCCCCGAAGCTCAACAACTCCGACTCCGACTCCGGTTCCGGCTCCTCCAACCCGGACAACGCCGCCGGCTCCGTCACCGCCGGACTCATTGCCCTGCTAGCCCCTATCATGGCCATCGCGGTACTGATGTAAAGTTGCGGTCCCGATATTGTCAGTTTGCGGCGCCGGAGGTCTTTGCCAACTATCCAAGGGTTGGTTGTGCGCTGCTCTTCATGGAAGAAGAGCGTTTCTTGTTTTATGTACATATTAAGTACTCATGTAATTCTTAGGTGCATAGACGGATGTTATTCTTACCTTGTTGAGAGCGAGACGGTGCCCTACCCTACCTACGTCTTGAAATGAACCATTCATGTGCAATCCTTGATCTGTGAACGGTGCTGTATGATGTGAGCTGTGGACCGGACCAATCAGATTGAGCACTCACTCCTCCTAGGCTGGGAAGCATCACAAACCGACAGTCCGTCCCAACAGCATGATATTGTCTCGCGATAATCGGATTTCACGTGGCTTCTTGCTGGTTCCTTCTTGGATCCGTCGCAACCGGCTTTCTTCTGGTACTTATTGGATCCTTCATAACCAACTGGGAAGCTTACTTCCAAAACATGACGATACCTGTTGCGCCACATAAAAAGATATACGCTCCTTGGCGATGGTTTACTATCGCATCTCGGCTTTCGTGCTCGGGTCCGAGTTGCGGATTACGTGTCAATCGTGACATTTGTAATCCTCTGTCCCAGGTCAGCCACAGACAAACGTTAGATCGGATTGATGTACTCGTAAGCCAAGATTGTACCGGTGTACATCAATGGAAGAGGATCGAGGAATCGCAACCCGAACTCCAATCTGATCTTCGTCGTTCCTCGCATCTCACTCTAACTATCTCAACAGGTACCATTACGTGCTCGACTTCATACCACAACCATTATTCTTGTCCTTGGGTTCGAGCCATGGCCCAGTCACAGAAAGCCTTGCTCCTCACCGAGGTTGGCAAGCCCTTGATTGCCGTTCATGATTTCGAGGTTCATACAGCTGGAGAGGACCAGGTGCTGATCAAGGTGTCCGTTGCAGGGTTGAACCCCCACGACCAAAAGGCCCGGGACACTGGACTCTTAATCGCGGACACGCTTCCTCAAGTCCTGTCGTACGACGTCGTTGGGAAAGTTTGGCAACTTGGGTCTAACGTCCAAGGTCTTGCCGTTGGCGACCGGGTCGTGAGCCACGCTTCACCCTTCACCGGCTCCTTGCAGAATGGACTACAGGAGTATGCACTGGCAGACGTTGCATTTCTGAGCAAGATTCCCGACTCGGTATCCGACGACGAAGCCGCCACTCTGCCAACAAATATCGTCGCGTCGCTTGTTGGCCTATTTGATACCCTGCCGGTACCGGCACCCTGGACAAAGGCCGGCCAAGCCTTCGATTACAGTGGAGAGTCCATCTTGATTGTTGGAGGCGGGTCAAGCTGCGGCAAGTTCGCCGTCCAGCTGGCTGCCTTTGCGGGCTTCGGGAAGATTGTGGTGGTGGGTGGAAGCGAGTCCGAGCTGGTTGGCTATGGCGCAACGTACGTGGTTGACCGACACGGCGGTCACGATGCTGTGCTCGCTCGCATCCGGGCTCTCGTTGGCGACCATCTCGCCTTCGCCTTTGACGCAGCTAGTATGCCGAACGAGCAGCACCTGGCCGTCAACGCGCTAAGCACCCATAAGAAAGGCATCCTCGCGCGCCTGGTTCTCAGCGGACCCATCGATGAGTCCAAGGTGCAGACCAAGGCGGCTGGGTTCGAGGTTCGCGACGTATTTGGTTGTTCGCATGCCAAACCTGAACTATGTAAAGCGTTTTGGGCACGCGCTGCAGGATACCTCGAGGCGGGAACCATTAAGCCTCTGGGGTATGAGGTCAAGCACGGCCTCGAGCTGGTTATTGTGAATGAGGTCTTGGACCGGTATCGGGATGGGAAGCATGTGGTCAAGCCACACATCCATCTTTAGTGTTTGAGTTTTGAAGCGGGATACACAGTAAGCTCCTGTTGATTAGTTATCCATTAGCTTGCGGGGTATGTAAACCATTATGCAACTTCGCAACCTACTGCGTCGACACGGTAGTGCGCCTCCCAAACTAGCCCTCGGTCATTATGTCTGCGATGATTTGTTGAATGTGAATATTAGTATCGATGGCGGGTAAGCCTGGTATGACGTAACGAATTACTCGAATATCTTGTTGGGGATTCGGCGAGGGTGTGTGTGTAGCTGGAGTGGTCGCCTATACTTGGTTCCAGTATACTAACGTTAGGTAGTTACGCTCGACGACTCGAAAACACGCGTCAAGCCAGGACGACTACGAGTCAAAATGTCGAATGCAACAGAGGACTTGCTTGAAGTCTGCTCATCTGCGCTGTGGCTCGCCATTTTCCCTCTGCCTTGATAATGCAAAACACCGGAATGAGATGCACGTTGGTCGTTTTAATACTCCGTATGCCCATGCCAGTTGTCAACAAAACTCGCATACACTCGCTGCCAGTCCATGGACGTCGAAATATCTCATAAGATTGAAGTGTGGAACCCAACATGGCCCGAGTAAGTAACATGGGGTAAGTACGAGATGAGATGGTTGAGAGCAAAGAAGATGATTGCAAGGTACGGAGTTAGTTAACGTTACGGAGTACTCTGTACCACGGACTGGAATATGGGGCGGACGGACAATTGCCCCTGAATTCCAATTGGCGAGAAGACGCTTAGACACTCAGACGGGTCCCGTTCATCCCAACTGGTTCCTGCATATCTGGTACAGTCGGGTATTTCGTGCAGCGACGGTGCGTGCAGGTTGAGTCGCACTCCCCCATGACTGCTAGTCAATGGCTAGTGTAAAGTCTCAATTGCATGGCAGTACCTAGTGTGCGACAGAGTGAGAGATTGAAACATTTCGATGGGGGAATGAAACACAGGACGAACCCAAGAAGATGGAAGAGAGACAGGGGGCATTTCGAAGTAGTAGCTACTGTGCACGTTATATACGTTACGTACGAAGCAAGTACGGATACTGACGCAGCGACGCTGCACATAGGGGGAGATACTCCAAACAGTACTGTGTACGAAGTACGTACCTGACCAATCCGCCCTATCGCGGCTCATCTTCCCAAATTTCAAGGTTGACACGGACGCCCTGTTGAAGTGCAATGTTCCGACGACCCTGCGAATCCTTGGGAATGGATGGTCAAATTCTCCCTCTCCTGACTTCTGCCTTTTCATCGCGAATGACAGGGACGCAAGTGACCGGCCAAGTCAACTAACGTTAAGTTACTAGGTACGGATACGGATAGATGCACTAACTACTGTGTACTCCGTACGGTACCTAACAAGTACTTGGGTACATCTGCATCCACTAGCAGCGGGCGGCCAAGCAACTTTTACCATCAATTGAAAGTACTACCGCCCACGAGAACGGATCTCTCTGTCTGTATCCGTACCTGGCCATTTGGTTTGGAGTGTCTTGGCCGTCTCTTCTCTGCGACGCATCCTCACACGCACTCGGCGACGATCCCCATTGTCCATATACAAACCCGTCCGGCGCATTGTGATAACCCAATCGCTCGCCGCCTTGCCTTCAACGACAACGACAACGAGACCAGACACCCTTTGCGATCCTCGTCTCCCCCTTCCCGTCCAACACCATCACCAAGGGGTGCCTACCAACCTCCAGCAATCAACATGG
The DNA here is from genome assembly GCA_022414665.1 of Arthrinium puccinioides. Classification (NCBI taxonomy): domain Eukaryota; kingdom Fungi; phylum Ascomycota; class Sordariomycetes; order Amphisphaeriales; family Apiosporaceae; genus Arthrinium; species Arthrinium puccinioides. Next base: position 3,770,095 of record JAIUNF010000005.1, read on the forward strand.
GCGGCCAAATCTCCAAGATTATGTCCAAGATCTTCGGATCCAAGGAGATGCGACTGCTAATGCTCGGCCTCGACGCAGCCGGGAAGACCACCATCCTCTACAAGCTGAAGCTGGGTCAAGATGTCACCACCATCCCCACCGTTGGCTTCAACGTCGAGACCGTGACATATAAGAACGTCAAGTTCAACGTGTGGGACGTCGGCGGCCAGGACAAGATCCGCCCGCTCTGGAGACATTACTTTAGCGGTAAGCCATCCTTCCTCCCTCTCCCCTATGCCAGGAAGGTACTGATGCAATCTGTGCAACGAACAGGCACACAGGGTCTCATTTTCGTCATCGACTCGTCCGACCGCGTGCGAATAGAAGAGGCCAGGCAAGAACTGCACCGCATCATCAACGACAGAGAGATGAAGGACAGCCTGCTGTTGGTCTTTGCGAACAAGCAGGACATCCAGGGTGGTAATTACTCCCCCTTTCCTCGCCCCCCCTTCCTTTACCATCCATATCTGACCATTGTCCTCCCGTACAGCAATGAAACCACAAGAAGTTACCGACGCCCTGCAACTCAACAAGCTCAAGGACAAGGTCTGGTACGTCGTGCCGTCCTGCGCCACCACCGGCGAGGGTCTGCTCGAGGGCCTGGCCTGGCTGAGCAACAACGTCAAGGCACCTCCCTCGCCCGCTGCTGCTTCCAAAAAGTAGGACGAACGCAAACATACACACACAGACACACACATGCGCACGCACACACGCACACACCTGCCCATCGACTGAACCATCATGTAAGCTGTGGCAACGGGTCCTAACCACGGCAGTATACCCTTTCAGGACCTAGAGAAATATGTATGGGCTTGTGTCACACTGGTGCGCATCATACTGGGATATGAAGGAAGAGCCGGAGATCGCGCGGGCACCAAGTGGCTCCGCAAGCCTTTGTGTCACATGCTGGTTGTCCGATTGCATTGACTCGTTAGGTCGGAGGGATGAAGCGACTCGCAGGCCATATGCTGCGCTAGTACTTATTCCCTACTAGCGATATACCACATGATGTGGAAGCACACAGCAAGGGAACTCGGAGCAGGAGTGCTAAACGGTACGCGTAATATTCTCTCTTTCCCTTTGCACCCACCGGGCCGCCCTCAACTCGATTATATACAGCACGTATCACGGGGTGGTTCTTTGTTGGGAAACCCATCACCCTCCACGCGCTTTCAATTTGCTTTGTTCAGTTACGAGTCGTTTTCTATATTCCCCGTTGCGAATGCAAGTTGCGAGTTCTGGGGGCCTAAACTACATGGTCTGGCATTTTTTGAAGCGACGGCTCATCACGGGAAAGACCCAGAAGGGGTACCCAAGTGACGTCGAGATCAACGAGGGGAAGACATGCACGTCAAGGAGCGAGGGTCCCGTTGTATAACACAGAAAAGCGTTTGTAATAACGGGGTCTGGTCCCCCTTTTTTCAGTTCTAGCCAGTCTCATTTATCATCATATTTACGAATCATATCGCATAAAAAGACACCAGAAGCCGGCTTCATGAGCAAACCGCGTGATGTCGTACCGACCAATGAATGACCTTGTACCCCATTGAATACAAAATTTATGTCGATAGTGGTCTCTGGCTGCTCTCGCGTGAGACTGTGGATCTGCCTTTTTCCTGGTTGGTACTCGGTATAGAAAATCAAAACAATCATTCGAACGTAAAGGCCTGGAAAATAAGCAGCTGCCAGCGCCGACCCATTCATCATCGGGTTTCAAGGAGTTGCTTCCAGCTAAACCATCAGGAAGGAGTATTGAGAGGGGGCCACCTGGCCCTGCTGCTGATAACGAGGTCACGCGTCCTTCACCCGTTTCACTGGGCGGCTGTCGTCGGGCAGTCCTGATCTCTTGGTGCCAGGAAGCGACGAGGTCCGAATGTCGTTGTCGTCCTGGCTTACGCGTCTTGACGGATACGTCGTTTTCAGCCCCTCGAAGCAGTTGTTGCTCACTTTGTCGCCGGTGCTGAAGAAGGGGTGCTGCAGGGCCTGCTGTGCCGTAAGTCGCTTCTCGGGGTCATACTCGAGCAGGGCCGCCAGAAGTTTGTAGCCCTCTGCGCCCAGGGACGACAGACTGTTGCTGTTGGATGCCGGCGACGACGTCGAGCCGTGTCCATTAATTGTGCTGTAGTACCACTTCTCCAGTTGCGACGTGGATGTCGACTTGTTTCCGTGGTGATGGTGGGAGTGGTGGTTCATCATGGGCGTCTGCAGGAGGCTCAGCGAGTTGTACTCGTGCATGCTGGTGAGATAAGGCCAGCGCTCTTTGGTGGGAAGCCCCATGATGTCGACAATCTTCTGCATCTGGTTCCGTTGAAAGGGGACGGTTTTCTTGGAGTCCATCTTGGCTTCTTCCCCCTTGAAAATAGGCCTCAAGGACAAGAGCTCGGCAAAGATACATCCCACAGCCCACATGTCAATGGCTGGTGTGTAATGGCGGCTCCCTAGAAGAAGCTCCGGGGCGCGATACCATATCGTCACCACGACCTTATCGCCGCTATACAGAGAATGTAGCGGCTTGTGGGACAGCCGGGCCAGGCCCAGGTCACCAATCTTGACCTGCCCAGCCGAGGTGACCATAATGTTGGCCGGCTTCAAGTCGCGATGCAACACCCAGTTGTTGTGAAGGTACTGACAGCCGTTGAGCAACTGAAACATGATACTCTTCACCGTGGTTGCCGGTATAGGGTGCCGTGGATTCTGCGTGTGGTGGTGAATAATCTGAAGCAGATCGTGCTCGGCATACTCGAAGACCATGTAGATACATTTGTCCTCGAGAATGATCTCGATCAAGCGGATCACGTTGGGGTTGCTGAGCTCGCTGCAGAGAGCCATCTCGCGAATGGCCGATTGCGATATGCCAGTGTATTGAATTTGTTCGCCTTCCTTATCGGGTTTGAATTTTTTGATGGCAAATTCGCCAGGCTGGCCAAGCCGTCCAACGGCCTTGTAGACTCGACCATAGGTACCGCTGCTGATAAACCCGATGACCTTGTAGCTGTCAACAACACGGACCTTGGACTGGTAACCGGTGCCAGGGCCACGGTCGTTTGGATCTGAAATCCCAGTTAGAGAACGAACAGGAAATGTGACGAAGTGGTATGTGGGTTCTGCCTGGAGCGAGAGTATGAAATGGGCTCGTGGTCGTATAGTCAGTCTCCCGGGGAGGCATGGGACAATCTGAATAACATGAAAGGGGGAAAGAAAGACTCGTGTGATTCGAAGAACTCGCCATCTACTGCGTCCCACTTCACTTGAATGAACCGTGCCTCCATAGTTACGTTGAACGTCAAGGCTAGAAGCAGCGAGTCTTCAAGATACGACGACAGATGACGGCAGGATGACCACACGATAGGGCTAGACTCGGAAAAGGCGACACGACTTTGAATCCCCAGCCCGAGGACTTGCAACTCGAATATGACGGTCCCCAGCCGCAACAAACAATAGGAGAAACCCAAGTACCTTCAAACGCAGCTTGTACGCTTCTCTTGAGGCCCTGGTTACGGGAAGCCGACCCAGAGCCGGCTCCTGAGGCGCCTGATGACGGATTCGTAAGACTCATGATGCAGACAATAGCGGACAGCCGTGCCGTCCGACGGATGACAGCAGAAGTTAGGCGATGAACCAGGACCACTTTCACCTTGCTGTATACAGCGTTTGCGGTGAAGGGGTAAGGAGACTGGGAGTCGACTGTCTGGGAGTAAAGAGGAATCTGACTGATGGGGACGTTTGTCTTGTGAGGTTCGATAAGAGGTGAAACGATGGGAAAGGGTATGAGAGGGTATATAGTGAAGCAGAGACAAATGAAAGAAACTAGATTATTTGATGCGACGATTGTATTGGAAGACGAGGTTGCCTCGTGTTTGGATCAGTGAGATAGCGTCAGGAGACAAGTTGTTAGAGTTGAGATGTGGCTGATTTCATCTGTGGCGCATGTCACCAACTTAAAAGTATTCATTAACAACACTTGGTATGAAGCACATGTTTACATGAAAAATATAGTGTCTATGCTCATTTGAGGATATATGACCGGAAATAACCCATTGTCTACTTACATTCTTGAAATGTTAGGAATATAAAAATATACACTGATGGCTTCGACTCGTGGATTACTATCCGTGTTCCGTATGTTAACATTCAAATGGCTCAGAACCCACTAAAAGAATAACTACGGAGCACTCCGTACTAACTTATGTACCTATCCTACACAGTATCCGTACTTCTACATAGTATGGGTGGGGTCCAGTAAAGGCTGTAAGTGCCCCACCAAAACTTTTTTCGGAGCTTCATCTTTCAACGCCGCCATTTTGAACTTTTCGACGCCATCCAACCATCTCGTTGGCGACCCATTCGCACCTTACTCTTGCACCAAAGCGGGCGTTTCTGCCACAGAACTGCACACAGCTGCATGGTACCAATTTCTATGTCGACACCCATGCCAGACTTGGCCATGTCCCCAATCAGCGAGAAAAAGGTGAAACGCGAAAAGGGCGACAAGAGCGAGCATAAGTCCAAGAAGCGACACCGGGAGGTCATCGTCGATTCCGAAGGAGGCGACGTCGAGAGAGAACGCAAACACAAGCGCTCGAAAAGCACAGCTCCTGCCGACGTCAAAACGGAACAGTCTGCAGAGGTCAGCCTTCTGGAAGTCCCAACCAAGAAGGAGAAGAAGAAGCGGGCAAAGTCCCTGAAAACTGAAGAAGACGAGATATCGTCTACACTCGATGCTTATCCCGACACGAGCAATTTGAAGACCGAGGCTGAGCTCAAAGCTCTGGCGGGCAATGTAAAACTTGAGCTGGCGTCGCACGCCAAACCTGTACTGGAAAAGAAGAAGAAACGGGAGCGCAAGAAGAAGGAGTCTACGGAAACGGAAACTGTTGCCCAGGAGGTTGCCCAGGAAATATTAGAGCAACCCGCCGTCGAATTTGAGTTGCCCAATGAGACGGCCAAGGCCGAGGAGAAGAAGCGCAAAAAGGAGAAGAAGGCGAAAAAACAAAAGAAGAAGGAGGAGTCGACCGCCCCCGAGGAATCTGCAGCAGAGCCCGTGTCAGGGACCCAGTTTGCTGATCCCGATGCCATGGATGTGGACTCGACCGACGACACAACAGCGGCGGGCACCTTCAGAAACCTTCCCCAGAAGCCGTACCCTTTCTTCCGACAGGAGGTATCGCGATATTTGCCGCTATTTCCTTCTGGCTTCGTGGAGCCGATCGAAGGTTACGCCGAGCAGCACTTGAAGCCCTTGCTCAACCGATACGCCCCCGAGTTCAAGGGCGTGCTTTTAGCCTACCGCAAAGTCCGGATCGGCGAGGCGCCAGGTATGGGCTCACTGACGGAAGAGAGCGACATGAGCGAAGTGGCCTTGTTGGAATCCATCGACGAGTACGCTGTTGGGTTTGGCTGGTTGACTGCCAATGTTGACTTGTTTCGACCCACTCGTGGCGCCCCTCTCGAGGGAACTATCAATTTGCAGACCGAGGGTCATCTCGGTGTCGTGTGCTGGGACATGTTCAACGCGTCCATCGAAGCTGCACGACTTCCTACTGGCTGGCGCTGGGTCAGTCTCCTGGGCACCAAGGAGAACCAATTACCAACTCCCGAGCCACAGCAGGAAGGTGAAGGGGCGCCTAATGTGGAACAGCTGCACACTACGGGCTACTGGGTAGACGAAAATGGTCAAAAGGTCCGCGGTACGCTGCAGTTCCGCGTCAAGAACTACGAAGTTGGTGTGGTTGGCGACTACGGCTACCTGAGTATCGAGGGAACCATGCTGAGCGAAGCCGACGAAAGGAAAAAGGTGGCCGAGGAGACCGAAGCCATGAGAAGACGGAGGCTGAAGCATGGTGGCGTGCTGCGAAAAGAAATGAAGAGATTGCCCGACTTCAGCATGACCAAGTTTGGTGCCGATGAGGAGAAGGAAGAGGAAGCAAAGCGAGCCGAGATATAGAAGGGAAGCTGACCAAGGAACGATACGGCTGCCTGAAGGACTCGAGGGATGGAGTGTGGAGTTGCTCGATTTATGACATTGACTATGACGTTGGCAGAATACCCAGCTGGAATTTACCCTTTCGTCACATTACAAGTTGTCTCAAGAGCGTACTTTGGGGGCCTCTTTGGCAATTGTAAGCTCCTAATTCGCGGCCAGACTGAGAAAGAAGCTGCTCCGCATATCGTAAGAATTCAATTCGAGAGTCTCACTTCATCATGTCTGTAGCTACCGACCAGAACTAAAGAGACGCCTATCATTGATTCCAGGTGGCGCGAAATTCGATGTAAGTGACGACCCCGGACTAGCGGCGGGAACAAATCACCGACATGCACTTGCGGCTGCCGCGCCGAACGTGTGGGGGGACGGACCTCTCGGGAACGTCGTTTCCCCATGTGTGGGCATTGAAATGATGACATTCCTACCTTCATGCTGCGACCCTTCCTTCCTAGGGGGAAGCTACTTTACTTACGCTACATATTCTGACCTGAGTCAACAATTGACGTTTGGAACCTGATCAAACTTGGAAGCCTTCCTATCCATCGTCATCATCAGCATCATCATCATCATCATCGTCGCCGACCTAAGCAACCCTTCTCCATCGTCCAGCACCGTCACAGTTCCTATAGAATGGCGTTCGGCTTAGGCCCCGACGTGACGCCGTATCTCGTCCTCCTGCTTTTTGTAGGCGTTTTGGGGTCGCTGCAATTTGGACTCCATCTGGTATGTCTCGTCTTGCCATTGCAACCGCTGCTTGCCTCCCTTATCGGTCACTAACTTATCCTCACCCGCCCCTCTAGGCTGAACTCAACGTGCCTCAAGATGTCATCACCTGTCGCAAGGAGTCCATCTCCACGAACGATGAGAGCCTACCTGACTGCATACGAATGGACGATGCTGTCTTCGCAGTTGTACAGAGCATCTTTACCGTAGGCGGTTTAATTGGAGCACTCGCTGCTGGACCTACTTCATCTACCTATGGCCGGGTGCGCGCCATGGGCCTCACGAGCATGTTCTTCACCATCGGTTCCATTGTCGAGACGATATCGGTTGCGGTCCCCATGCTAGCCATGGGACGCCTCTTAGTGGGTGTCGGAGCCGGAGCTGCAACCGTTATTGTCCCGTTGTATATCAGCGAAGTGGCACCGCCAGCTCGGAGGGGCTTCTTTGGGGTATTTACGCAGATCAGTATTGGTGTCGGCATTCTCCTCACACAAGTCCTGGGCTACTTCCTGAGCCGTGGAAGTCTTTGGAGGGTGAATCTGGGATGCGGTATCATTGTTGGACTCTTACAGGCTGGTGGGCTGTTCACCGTCCCCGAGAGCCCGCCTTGGTTGGCCGCCAACAAGAGCGTTGGCCTTGCCAAGAAGACTATACAGCGCATCCGTGGCAGAGACTATGATATCGCAGAGGAAGTAAGCGCTTGGGGCCATGGATCTGTGGCCATTGAGCTGCCAGAGGAAGTGACTGGACTATTGGACCAGGCCGCTGAAGAAGAGGGGGAAGCACCCGCGGCTAGACGCGGTTCCAATGCCAGCAAAGAAAACGCCGGAAGCGTTTCGCACATGGGCTTCCTCGAGGTCGTACACAACCCTGACACACGCCCTGCCATCATCGCGGTTGTCGGCATCATGTTTGCCCAGCAGCTATGCGGCATCAACTCCATCATCATGTACTCGGTGTCACTGCTCACTGGCCTACTTCCAATCAATGCTGCTTTGCTGACCATCATCATCTCGGTCATCAACCTTGTCACCACTGCTGCTTGTTCCCCTCTTCCAGATAAGCTGGGCCGCAAAACCTGCCTCCTGGCCTCTACTGCAGGCCAAGGTATCAGCGCGTTTGTATTGGCTTTCTCGATTCTCAACGAGATCAAGATTCTCAGTGCGATTGCGGTGCTGTTTTTCGTGGCCTCGTTTGCTCTTGGTCTTGGCCCCGTGCCTTTCATGATGGCAAGTGAACTTGTCGGCCAGGAGGCCGTAGGCGCTACGCAGAGCTGGGCGTTGGGCTCTAACTGGATCGCGACGTTTCTGGTTGCGCAGTTCTTTCCGATCCTGAATAAGGCGATGAACGACAAGTTTGGAGGAGCAGGATGGGTGTATTTCCTATTCTTTGCTTTGGCAGTTTGTTCCTTTGGGTTCATTAGCTTGCGAGTGCCCGAGACCAAGGGGAAGAGGGATGCGGACGAGGTCTGGGGTAGAACAAGACGGCTGGACTAGGCTGGAGGGCAAAGCACATCGAGCCAAAGAACCACGCCTGAGCTGGAGGACTCGTGATACTTGGGAGATCAGCCTTGTTGAGAACCTACACTAAATAGTAGGGCTAAATCTCTACATTTCGAACTACACTATGGTAACCGTCAAACCCACCTACTCAATGTCCTGGGCGTAGTCGTCCGATTTTGATCATCTGATCGAGCTGCATGATTCCAGCTCTCACACCATCAACCACATGAAGCTCACTATAAGCAAAATCAGCGCCACGAAGCTCACTCGCAGCACTCCTAATTGTTTCTTCGAGACCCGCCATGCCAGCACAACCCATCACGACAACCGATACCTTTCCTTTCGAGAGCAGTCTTTTGGTAGCGTCTTTGACCTTTTGCTGAACAATAGCCGGATCAATACCGCGGTGAAAATCGGCAGCGGTCAAGCCCGTCGATTCCACACCGGCAAACTTGGAGTTCGTCGCGTCTGTGGAGCTCGTTCCCAAGTAGATCTTCACACCGTCGCTTAGGTGCTGTTCCCAATACTTTCCCGTGGTTACAATGCCCCACTGGTCACCAGGACCCAGGAGTGATAAGGCGGTGAGGATGCTGGCCTCAAATATGCCGGTCACGGCTGCTGAGTTGACGAGTCCTTGTATCTTGGAAACAAGAGGATGGACACTGAAACAAGCCACCAAGACGCCATGGAAGACATCGTAGTCGTGGTGCCCGCTCATATCAGCCAAGACAACTTGGCAACTCGTTTCCACGTCGTCGCCATCATTGATGCTGGCCGGCGAGGTGTCGGGCGCCGTGTAGGTGTGGACTTCGGTCGACTGGAAAAGCAATACATAATTAGTACGGGGCTTTTCGCTCCAACTATACAGTCACAGGAGACGCACGAGCGGCAGTTCTAAGGAGTCGATGATGGGCTGTAGTCCTGCAGTCATGGACGTTGACGAGTTGGGGTTGAGAACTAGGATACTGGTCTTTTGCCCACGGGCGAGCCGAGTCGAGGCCGAAGAAGGCATGGCAACGATTTGCGTGTAGTTAATTTGTATACACGATAGAGCTTGACAACGAGACTCGATAAAGTCACTTAGACGAACACCCTAGCAGGACATGTCGCTCTGGGTCAAGGAGAGCGGAAGTTGCTTGTAGACAGATGTATGCGAGTGGCAGGTTGCCGGAAATGGCTCAGCTCTCTTCTATCACAGACACGAATTCTCATTACGTGTCAAATCATGTGTCCTCCTGGACAAGACTGAGATTGCGGCTTGGATCTCGTGAGTGGGGTAGTAACTACTACGTAGTAGCATTCACTACGTATCCGCACTGCGTAGTTACTGCGTACGTATGGATACGGACAGGCAGGCATGGAAATGTTCCCTTGCGGGGTGGTGGTGCAAGCCACACTTTAAACCCAACCCAAGTAAGTGGCGGAGATGATGCTGTGGCGTAGCAGGGAACTGACGACAGCGCCTCGAGGAGCTCCTGTCCTACACCTGTCAGTTTACCTCTCCCGTAGCACTGACGGAAGCCTTGATGATGACGACCCCGCCAAATCGACCGCGTCGTTAACCAACTACCACTTCTGCATACGACTGCGCTCCGTATCGCGTGACAATCCATTCCACGCCTGGGGCCCAATTACCTGCTCCGTGCAATTATCCAGGCCAGCCATTTGAGGCCGGTAACCTCGGCCAATTGCCTCACCCGCACCGCCTTCTTCCCAACTGCTTGCTGCTTTACCCCTTAAGGCAAAATGACGGCCCCCCTATAGGTAATCAGCCAGGCGTCCAGAAACGAGCGCCCGTGACCTTGGGCGTCGTAGAAGACATTGTCTAACTTTCCGCTTACAGTCCTCGACGGTGGTACCGGTTTCCTCAAGGTCGGCTACGCGGCGCAGAACTTCCCCGAATTTCAATATCCATCCATTGTTGGCAGGCCGATCCTGCGATCCGAGGAGAAGTCGTTCGACTCGGGTCTCGACGATGTCGTTATCAAGGATATCATGTGCGGTGACGAGGCCGCTGCCGCCCGTAACATGCTCCAGATCAGCTACCCGATGGAGAACGGCATCGTCAAGAAGTGGGACGATATGCAGCATCTTTGGGATTATACTTTCTTTGAGAAGATGAAGATGGACCCCCAGGGACGCAAGATCCTGCTGACTGAACCTCCGATGAACCCACTGAAGAATCGAGAGCAGATGTGCGAGGTCATGTTTGAGCGCTACGGCTTTGGCGGTGTCTATGTGGCGATCCAGGCTGTGCTAGCCCTGTATGCTCAAGGTACGTCTCGAGCCAGGACGTGGCGCATACCGTGATCCATGAATCTCCCCCGAGTAACTAGTAGTATGCTCGGGACCTGCAGCATGGGTACGAAGCGCAATCGCAGCTAACAGCCACAACTCCTAGGTCTCAGCTCCGGCGTCGTCGTAGATTCGGGCGACGGTGTAACCCACATTGTCCCCGTCTACGAATCCGTCGTTCTGAACCACCTGACACGGCGTCTTGATGTTGCGGGTCGCGATGTGACACGCAACCTCATCTCCCTCCTGCTTCGAAGGGGTTACGCCCTGAACCGAACGGCCGACTTCGAGACGGTGCGTCAGATCAAAGAGAAGCTATGCTACGTGTCCTACGACCTGGAATTGGACAAGCGTCTTAGTGAAGATACGACAGTCCTGGTCGAGAGCTATACCTTGCCTGACGGCCGAGTTATCCGCGTCGGCAGCGAGCGTTTCGAGGCCCCCGAATGCCTGTTCCAGCCTCATCTGGTTGACTGCGAGCAGCCCGGCATGGCTGAATTTCTTTTCAACACCATCCAGGCAGCAGACGTTGACGTGCGCTCATCACTCTTCAAGGCCATTGTTCTCTCGGGCGGTAGCAGCATGTATCCCGGCTTGCCCAGCCGGCTGGAGAAGGAGCTGAAGCAATTATGGTTGACGCGCGTACTCGGTGGTAACCCGGAGCGTCTGAACAAGTTCAAGGTTAGGATAGAGGATCCCCCGCGACGAAGACACATGGTCTTTCTGGGTGGTGCCGTATTGGCGAACATCATGGCGGACAAGGAGAGCATGTGGATCAGCCCGCAAGAATGGGCCGAACAAGGAACAAGAGCGCTGGAGAAACTTGGCCCGCGATGAAGTGGGCATAGGGAAGCATCCGTAAAAGGCGCATGTGGACAGGATGGCAGGCTCAATCACCCCAGATCTTCATAACTAGAACCCACGAACTATAAGAAGCGGCCAGGGCCCATTTGCTCGTCTTCGCACCGTGTGTCAATTGTAGAAGACAGGGATACTGTGATATTTAGCCTTTGGCCTCGGGCCAAACTTGCTCGTCAAATACGCTGTCGGGATCATTCAAGTCTCCGCTTACATTGACAGTCGGTTTCATCCTATGACCGAAGAGACCGGCTTTGACGAGGAGCTTTGCAAGGGGATTTGATTTCTTGTATCTGTAATCCCCCCCCACCCCACATTACGCCTTGTGTCGTGGAGAAAGTCAATAACCCCGCATCGGAGCTACTACAAACTCTCGAGATGCTGAATTTATATAGTCACCCCAACTGGCTTACTATCGCGTATCCCCAAGTGACTAGATACATTGTTGCCGTTGTTTCCTCTATTATCATATCAGTTTTCCAAATTCAGATACTCTACTAACTGCAATCATGGCAAGCAACCTACCCTCCAAGATCTTGATCATTGGCTCTACTGGCGTAATTGGTAAGTACATTACGTCTGCCATCTTGGAGTCTCAGTCCCGCGTCAGTTCACCCTCGAGGGTGTCCATCTTCACGTCAGCCGCTACTGCGTCGGACCCGGCCAAGCAGAAGCTCATCTCGTCATGGAAATCGCAGGGCCTGGCGGACGTCATCTCCGGCGACATCAACAGCGCCAGCGACGTCGGCGCGGCGTACAAGGACGCCGACACGGTGGTCTCGTGCCTGGGACGCACGGCGCTGCTCGAGCAGATCGAGCTGCTGCGGCTGGCCGAGGAGAGCGGCACGGTGCAGTGGTTCTTCCCCAGCGAGTACGGCACGGACATTGAGTACGACGAGACGAGCAAGGACGAGAAGCCGCACCAGAACAAGCTCAAGGTGCGCAGGTACGTTGCGGAGAAGGTCAAGAGGGTCAAGGTCACGTACGTGGTGACGGGCCCGTACGCGGACATGTTCCTCGACTTCAAGCCGGGGCACGAGGCGGCCGGCGGGTACGACGCCAAGAAGAAGCAGGCTGTGCTTGTGGGGGACGGGACCGACAAGATAGGGTTCACCAGCATGCCCGAGTGAGTATCATCGAAGGATGCTGAGACCCTCGGCAGCTGCTAATCACGGTGGTGCAGCGTCGGAAAGTTTGTGGCGGCCGCGCTCGCCAAGCCCGATGCCTCCATCGGCAAGACGCTCAAGGTGCAGTCGTTCGTGACTACGCCCAAGCACATCCTCGACGAGTTCGAGAGGCAGACCGAGGCCAAATTCGAGGTCAGCTACACGCCAAAGGAGAAGCTGCGCGAGGCGGAGAAGCAGGCATGGCTGGACGGGAAGCCGGCGGCGGCCCTGTTCACCCTGCGCCGTATCTGGGCGGACGGAAGAACGCTGTATGAGAAGACGGACAACGAAGCCCTGGGCGTGTCGCAAGAAGATACGGAGTCCTTGAGCGCCGTCGTTAAGAGGGCTGTCAATGGCGAAGGGTACTAATTAGTGGCGCGCTGCCTCGGTCGTGTCATGGCATTCATCCAAGCCACCGGATAGTGACGATTGCCGTTATCGGACGGAGTGGTTACTTCGTAGTCAGGTAACTAAGAGGAACGTGACTGCTGTGTATATCATGGACCACTTACAGGCTAAGATGGGCAATTTAAGTAGCCGATCAATTTATCTGGATCCTCTGTCCGGAAAGACGGGACAGATGATTTTTAAACGAGACATCTCCACTGCGGGATTAGTTTGTGTCGTGAAATACGCAATCTAACGAAGCGGCCGAGGTAGTTGTTGACGTAGCAGCGGCGCACTCCCGCCCTGGCAAGGGAGACACAAAGTGGCGAAGCTGTGAAAATTGCTTGTTGTTCCCGTGGCAGGAGCTTACAGGAGCTTGGATGACAAAGGATGCTCACGGGATACAGGTTCAGGCTTGGTACGTCTCACCAGCTGACTTGTTATGCATGCACTGGAGGTCGCTGTGCTTTGGGAGCGATCAGGTTTCGATGCTGACACCACCGGTGTGTTAGCGACGATCATGGGGCGTAGGACAGTGGCATGGCGCCTGGTTGGAGTTCTATCTGGACTGGCGATGATTGGCAGGAATTCAGTTTTTACTGCCTAAAAGTCGTTTCGCAAAAAACATGGGGGGACCGGGGAGCGAGGGAAGGGTGTGGAGGCGACGTGGCTTGGAGCATGCATGATGTGGCGTGGTTTGACAATTGGCCGAATAACTACCAATACGGTAACTAGTTAGGTACTACGCATACCTATCCCCTTTTGTGACATGATGTCATCGCTTAGTTATCAGTGATCTGAGCAATTGTGCTCCATGCTACGTAGATGTGGCACATGCGGCGCCTCGCTTCCCAACAAGACGGGACAGCGAATGTTGTCTCGCCGTCAGTTCGTCCGTCACCAGCGACGCCCAGCTTGCAGTATCCGTACACGGTATCCGTTCAGTGGTGCAGTCTGCAGGTACGGCGTGTACAGCGTCGTGCCAAGTTGGCGCCGGTCGATGATCGTGTCAGAAAAAAGAGACCCTGCAAGGCCCAGGCCAGGTCTTGCGCAGATCCCTCTCCCAGCTGGGGTTCCCCGATCTCCAGAAGGTCGATGGCCTACGGCAACCACGATTCATGGCTTGCCGCCTTGCCGATCTCGCCGACGGGGGAGCTGACAGACGGTCTGAACGAGACGAACGACGGGAGCCGGCTGGCTGGTACGTTAGTCAACTAACTTGACTACTTCCAACGCTGCTTATCGACAAGTACCCTACCAAAGTGACCATAGTAGACAGCGTTGACCTAAGTCAAGTTACACGCATCCGGCATGCGCGTCCTACTCGGTAGTAGTTGAACGGCATGCGGGTGGTCAAACTTGTCATACGACAGCAACGGTGCAGCTGCCTAGCAAGTTAGCTCGGGTGCTTGTGCGAGTATTTCTCGCTTCTGCTGGCATCGAGTGCGTTTCAGACGCCGTCGGCTCGACTGGCATCGTCGCCCGACCCGAGACCAAGGATGATGATGAAAGCTTCAGGACCCCCTTTTTTTCCCGTTCCCCAGTCTTTTGTCTGTGCCCGCGAGCCACATGGCAATCAGTTCGCATCCTTTTTGGACGTCAAAACTGACATCTTCCGACGTCATCCTGGATAATCTCCCAGCACAAGGTGCAAAAGCTCCGGACAGGAATAGATAAGAGACAATGATGGGCCTAGTCACAGTACTGTAACGTCCACTATATATACATATATATATATATATATATATGCATCCCATTGTCCATCTCACGGCGACAGACCAACCGGCCATCTTTGACCATACGCCAATCCGTCCGTCTCGCTCTCTCTCTCTCTCGTTATCGACTTGACCGGTCATTACTCCATACTCAGTATCGCACTTCCGTGCCAAGAACCAGCCAAGAACCACCCACCACCATTGGACAGCGCATGCTATCTTTTGCTCGCTGTATTTTACCACACCACCTCCAAGGCGCCATTATCCTAACTGGCCCCGTCCGTTTAACTCTTCTCGCTCGACCCGCACCACCTTGACCGCCGGAACTTCGTGTTGAAGATAGCAGTAGGAGGCGAACTTTTAGACTTCGCTTTGCGCGTTGGCGAGTTTGGACAGTCCGGCAGAAACATATATTGAAACCAGAAACACCTGCGCTCTCCAACTCGACCAGCATCCCCAGACTTTGCGAGATCGGGGCCGCTCTGGTAACAATCTGCCACTCAGCTCGCGCCACACCATTGACCACCAACAACAACAACAACAACAACAAAAATAACAACAACAAATTACACAGTAAACCCACCCCACCACCAGATACGAACCTCTCCTTATCTTGCTTGTCGCCTCTAGACTCTTGGCCAGACCCTTCCACACTGAAGCCTACTGGCACGCTACCCGCAACTGTGCCTGAAGTGAACCCGACTCGGCCACGGCCACGGACACTATCACCAACCGACCTCAGCGCCATCCTGCATAGTTATCAGCAAGCATCACACAGACAAGTACGCGGCCGCAGCTCGTGTCGAATCGCTTGCCCAACGCTAGTGCCGTCGGAACTTGTCCTATGCTGTACCCCAACATCCATCATCATTCGATACCTGCCTCGACCCCTCAGTTCGGGGCGATACAGTGGGACGAGAGTGCAGGTTCGATCCGCTCTCAGGAACCCAATTCGCAAGCTAAACAGCGGCCGGCTTCGACTACTCGAGCCTGAAGTGTGTACAGTGTACAATCCATCCAACTTGGGAAGAACAGAGTACGGTAACTAGCCACACAGCTAGCTCACGCACGTTGGAAGCACGCTTTGCAAGTCGCTACTCGCACGCTACCAACTTAGTTTTAGCGGCCTCTCCGTTCGCTGCGTTCATAGGCTGGCTGTTTGCGCAGACGCTACGTACCGTACCCTACTACGGATACTTCGTACTTATCTACCAGTGAGGCACAGGCCCCAATCCTTGTTCCTGGCCGTCGAACCACACCATCTCCCGATTGGCGTCGCTCCCCCAGTCAAGAACTTAAGTACTAGTTGCTGCTGCAGCTTGGCCGTTCGATAAAGCAGACGCGGACTTCAGCTCCTATTTACACAGACAGTACCCTCCCTGCCTCATCCTCGCAATCTCGCAGATTATATTGTCTAACCATTCCCTCCCTGTGGCTTGTGGGTACCGCTTCGTCTCGTGCGAAAACCGCAATCTACACCGCGTCCTCTTCTGCCCTGGCCAACCAGCCAAATCCGTGGATCGAAACGCCGGAGACCGACTGGAGGATCGACAGGAGCATTCAGACCCCATCAAGACGTAACCATAGCCAGGCCAAACCCACTTGTCTTCCTTGTATAGTTATCGACCTCTCCAGGCCCTCCTCCCCTATTAAGCTGGTCGATCTCGATTGACAGCCTGGGCAAGAGGCCGTTCTTTTTCTCTGAAAGCAACCATTGCCATCCAACGATAACCTCATACTCCGACTACAATTGACTTCCCAAGGGGACCCTGGCCTTTTCTACCATCTTGCCACCCACTGCCACACACATTTCGATGCGCTCGCCGTTAGTGCTCCCACGCAGACAATCGCTCGCCATTTGCACAATGCACAGCTCAATAAACGCCCACATGATGCACGGCCTCGAACCCTCCAAGGGCAATGGCGATTTCGCCATGCAAAAGTACCTCTTGCTTCAAAATCAGCACGACGAGCTGCAACAACACATGCATCACCTCTGCCCAACCTACTCTGCCTCGACAGCCGTCACGTCGCCCTCGGTATCGCCCACAAGGTCTACCCACTCATCATCACCCAGCAGCCAAAACTTATCCCCGTCTCCCTCTCGACACCACCGCCGCTCGTCACTACTTTCGGCCCGCTCGGCCGGAACGGGATCCTCCTCTTCTTGCGCATTGGCGCCCGTCCTTGACGAGGAGTTGATACAGGAAATGGCGTCGGACGAGCAAAAGCTCTGCGACGTCAATGAGGGTCTCAAGCGGGCGCTGACTGAGCTGCTCAACTGTGAGACGGTACGCACAGATAGGACCATGCGGTCGTGGGTCCAGACAAGATTGATGGAGACGGAGCGCGAATTGCGGACGGGTCGACGCCGGAGAAGTAATTAGAGAGTAACGCGGCAACTGCCGTCCGCAACGAGCCGCGGGGTCGTCGTCGAGCACGGTCACCGTCCACACAGATTCGACCAACACAAAGAAAACGAGGCGCGACAGGAGTACGACGGACAGCGAGCGCAACACCGTCTGTGATTTAACCAAGGGCTGGCAATCGCATTTTCGTGGGGTTTGGGGCTACTGGGATGCATTCATCGGGACCACGATACCTCTGGATTTACTCGCGGGCGTTGTATGGAGGAGCTATTTCGACGGGCAACTAACTAGTTGGCTACCTTGAAAGCCGATGGACCGACCGGAAAAGAGAGCAAGATGGGAGAAACACTCTCCATGGGTGCGACAGGACTGCCCTGGCAATGGGTGTCAGTTGCAGGATCACTGTCTAGTACATAATCGCGTTAGGGTCAACGCGGCCTCACATAGCGCTTCAAGTTGATTTATTTTTCTTCAAAAGAAAGCATTGGTTCTTGACGCATTGTTTGGTTCTTGGAGTCTGTTGGAATGGTAATAGTAACTTGCTACTCTAGAAAACACACAAGGCATAATTCATGTTCACTATGGGCTGCCTAAGACTGTCCGTGATAGTTACTCGTCTTGATACTAGCACAGCATCTGTGATCGTCACTGTCGCAAATTACATGGTGGAGAGAACCTACGAAAAGTGATACCGAAGTGATGCAGTCGAGTCGATCGATTACGGGGCGCATAAAACAAGGTTTACCATTAAACTCATCATTCTTCCCTCATCAGAATGCAAGGCCGTTTTGAATATGCTTTGGTACATCTCGGAGGTCAACACGAAGTATGTATCCGCAGGCTAAGGTAGTAACTACTACGGTAAGTTAGTTACTCCGTAGTTAATAACTAGTCAACGTTGACTAACTACGGAGTACTGCTGTGTATGTAACGCCTCGAGTTCCATAACTAATAATAAAGTTGGAGTACGCTGGCCTTGGCATTTTGCAGTCGCCAACGCCACGCAGCATTCAATCGTTCGGGGTGTGTGTGGCGCAGTCTGCCAGGAATCTTCTCGGTTGACGTAGGTCCGTCCGCCTGTCCGCCCTTTCAACGGAGCTCAAACTAGCTAGTCACTTGCGCTCCGAACCTCAAAGTCGCGACGGCACGGCACCGAAAGAATTCGAACACGCACGAAACTTGGCGCGTCTTCCGAGGACAAGAAGTCGAGACGCTGTTGCGCCTCCCATACTACTCCGTAAACCGCCGGCAATTCCTCCATCACAACACGCCATCTGAGAGCGGCTGGCCGTCCGGCGCATAACATCCCTTCCAAGGGAAGAAGAAGATAGCTTAGACATCCAACATGTCGGTTCTTCTGGAGACGAGTCTGGGCGACATCGTGATGGACCTTCTGGTCGATTACGCGCCCAGGGAATGCGAAAACTTTCTCAAGCTGTGCAAAGTCAAGTACTACAACTTCTCGCCCGTTCACTCGGTCCAGCAGAACTTCTCTTTCCAGACTGGCGACCCCCTCGGTCCTACATCAAGCCAGTCTGACGGCGGTTCGTCCATATGGGGCCTGCTGTCGGGTGCGTCCAAGAAGACGTTTCCGGCGACATTCCACCCAAAGCTAAAGCATCTCGAGCGCGGTACCGTCTCCATGGCTACGACGCCTCACCCCTCCGATCCGGACATCAGGCTGGCTGCCAGCCAGTTCATCATAACACTTGGCGACAACACCGAGTACATGGACGGGCGGGCCGCAATCTTCGCCAAGGTGGTGGAGGGTTTTGATGTACTCGAGAAGATCAACGGCGCCATCACAGACAAGGAGGGTCTTCCTCTAGTCGACATCCGCATCAAGCACACCGTCATCCTCGACGACCCCTACGCAGATCCTTCCGGCCTCCGAGAACCGAGCGCCTCTCCGCCGCCATCCAAGGCCCAGCTCGCCACCGTGCGCATTGCCGACGACGCCGACCTGAACGAGGAAATCGACGAGGAAGCGGCCGCCAAGAAACGGCGCGAAAATGAAGCGCGCGCCCAAGCCCTGACGCTGGAGATGATGGGAGACTTGCCGTTTGCCGAGGTCAAGCCGCCGGAGAACATACTGTTCGTGTGCAAGCTGAACCCCGTCACCACCGACGCAGATCTCGAGCTCATCTTCAGCCGCTTCGGCAAGATTCTCTCGTGTGAGGTCATACGCGATAAGAAGACGGGCGACAGTCTACAATACGCCTTCATCGAGTTTGAAGAAAAGAGCGGTGCCGAAGGAGCCTACTTCAAGATGCAAAACGTATTGATTGATGATCGAAGGATACATGTCGACTTCAGCCAGAGCGTCAGCAAGCTCAGTGATGTCTGGCGCTCGGGCGAGAACGCGAAGCGGAACACGAGAAGAGGGGGTGGATGGGGCGGCATTCAGGGCCTCGAAAAGTGGCGCAAGTATCGGGTCGAGGACCGTGGTGGCGACGAGGACGACAACTACGGCATGATTCATGGCGAGGAGGAAATGCGCGGTCGCCACACAAACCAAGGAGATGACAAGGAACCATTACAGGCTGATGAGAATGCAAAGGAAGTGATACCTACTAGAGACTTGGGCGGCAGGGATCAAGACAGGAGGCAGAGTGGCATCGGCCGGAAAGACTGGCAGAAAGAGTCACGTAGGCGGAGTCGCAGCAGGAGTCGCAGCAGGAGTCCACGACGAGACCAAGCCCGCGACGGAGGCAACAAGGGCTACGACCGTCGGAGGGATGACCGGTACGACGGTCCTGACCGCGATCGAAGGGACCGCCCTCGAGACGGACATGGGGGAAGGGATACCGGTAGGCACTACGGTGGTGACCGACGCAGATAGACTGCTGTTCGCCCAATGAAAACGGCTAAACATTCCATGAGTATTCTAACTATCTGCTATGTACAACGACCATGGGGAAGCTTCTGGCGGGCACTTGCGGCCACACCGCAGCGGGTCTCAAGGACACAGGCTTGCTTGCGGTCGCCTTACGGTCGGTCGCCTTAACGTTACTCTTACTCTGTACAACAAGGGAAAGCTCTCACGCAGGCGTTACATTCAGCCGTCGCGCTCAAAAGCCGCACTGTGTGGCCATGGACATGGCTGATCTCATGGCAGAAGCGATCGGTTCAGCCTTGCAGTGCACGACTTGTAGTTATTCATTCCCCGTCAAGACTCAAGACTCGGGTGGTACTCCGCACAGACAGGCCACTTGCATCTTCGAGCTTGCTAGGTCTTGTGCGCTCAACAAGTCTCGTCTGGTAGTCTGGGTCCAAATCCCGAGAAGAGTCGAGGTTTTTTCCAACCCCCAACCGCAGGCCGCAGGGGATCACAATCGAGTCATTCGTGCGGCTGATGCTTTCCCGGACCAAGGACACTTGTCTTTCATCGTCGGTGCTGAGTCGTCTGTGGATCGGGGCTCGACTGGCTGGTTCCATTCGTCTGATGACGGTGGGAACGGCGTGACTCGCGTCCGCTGTAGGCAAACACCAGTCTGTTGCAGTTTCGAGCGGCAAGTACAAACACGAGAAATTAAAAACAATAGAGCCTATCTAGTAGAGGCCATCCCGTCCTATTTCCAAGGCTGCCGACGCCAGGGTGTCGAGTTCATTCGAATTTCGCTCTCCCCGTGGCTCGATTCGGTAGCATAGCATCAGATCTAACGTGGACGAGGACGCGAAAGATGACGTTGACTCAATTGGCACGAAACTAGTCAACCCGTTTTATTCAATCCTCGCGTCCCGAACGGCGAAAGATGGGCAGCGGGCTCTGATGAGGAAAGGCTATCCCGGGAATCACATCCCAGGACGGCTGACAGATGCCGCGTTCCTTGGCGAATCTGGAGAGCCAATCCGGGTGTAGCAATAGCTGTAGCCGCCAATCTTGCGGCGCAGTGGACGGCGGACGGCACATCCGCCGTGTCAGTCGTACTGTGTAATAAGGCCATTCATTCTATAAAGTCTTGTTTCTCAATCACGTGGCGGCGACGCGAGTAGCTGCCATCGGTTCCGGACGGTTATTTTCTGGACTTTATTTGCCCCCCTCGGATTTCTGCTCACCTTTGTATTCTCAGCGTCAAGCTGGCCTGATCTGCTCTTCATCAGAGTCCAGAGTCCAGAGCCAAGAGCCCAGACGATGGAGTCGTTCACCAAGTTCGCCCTCCTCCCGGCCGAGCTCCGCTGCAAGATCTGGCGGATCGCCTTACCTCGGCGCACCGTCTTTCTCCGCCTGAAGATGGATATGGATGCCTGGAATTGGGCATCGGAGGACGATTGGTGGACTCACTACCTGCTCACCGGAGACTACCCCTACCTCCACATGTCCCCCGGTCCTGCCCCAGCGCGCCGCCCGTGCCCCTGAAGCCTTCCCTCCTCCTTGTCAACACCGAGGCGCACGCGGAGACGCAGCGGGCGTACAGCCAGCGCTTCCAGGTGGACCCGGCCGTCCTGCGGCAGTGCCTGGGGCAGTCGGAAGATGGAAGAGCGGGAGCCGGGGTGGAGGACAAGAGCATATTGCGCATGTGCAACGCCCTGCAGACGCCTCGTTTCCACTCCGACATTGACGTCCTGGAGTGGTCCAACGTCAAGCGCTGGAGCCGGAGCAGCTCCCGGCGGACGGGCGCGCTCTTCCTGGCCGCGAGCCTGGCCGCGCGCCACGTGGTGGTCGAGTACGACTCGCACCTGCGCGACCCGCTGGCCGTGCTCACGCTGGCCGTGCTGGATCGGAGCAGCGCGCTGAGGAGCCTGACCATCAAGACGCGCAACGCCGTGACGGATACCGAGCACGAGTTCCGGATCACCGAGATGCCCGCGCGGCGCGTGCGCTCGGGAGAGAACGTCGGGGTGCTGCTGAGACGACACGGCGCGTGTCTCCTGCCTTCGTACAGGCGGCAGGACGGCGACGGCGAGTTCGAGGTCCTGGAAGATGTCACGCGGAAGAGGCTGCTCTCGGACGGCTTTGCGTGGCCCTTTGCGCATCAGCTGCAGCTCAGCACGCGGTTCGGTATCTTCGAGGTCGTCTCGGCCGCGAAGCTGGCCGAGTCCTCGATCCGCCGGGACGCTGTGCCCTGTTGGCGGTGGACGGGGCTGGAGATGGACAACGGCGTGAGCACGGCTTTCAATCGGAGTCTGCAGGGTGATATCGGCTTGTTCCTGCACCGCCTATCCATCCAGGAGCAGTGGGACAACATGACGGGCTGGCCTAGTCAAATGGGCATCGGTAAGCAAGCAATCTGTTTGATTTATTCTCTCCTCCCCCCCAGCCTCGACGTCTGCCCCTCGCTTGAAAGGCGCGTTTGTCCTCGTGATGCACATCCATCGTAACACCCGCAACATATTGCTATTCACAGCAAACGCTGATTCTTGTTCAAGTGCCCTTTTACGGTTTCTGCACGCCCGAATATGGACTGCCGGCGTAGGTATATATGGTATATAGGGGATACTGTCAGCTTGCCGAGAGCATCGATGTACTGCTTGTGCGTGTGCAGCCTAGATCCGCCGGCGCTGCCATGTTCGGCCTTCTCGTAGGTCAAGAGTGTGAAACCGCCGAGTGTGTTGTGTCAGTGGCGTACCATGTGAGAAGAGGAGCAACAGAGGGAACAGCGTGTGTAAAGAAGACTGAATGCGAGCATATGCTGGTTGGGTTTTATTCATCATGATATGCTGTATGTTGTTTGGCATATACAATAAAAGCCTCGAAAAAGGCTGCCTCGACCCTGGCAGGGATCTCGGAGTCGCAAAAAATGAAATACGTATCGCCGCCGCCGTAAGCAATCTAATAAGAAGTCGGCTGGCCTAACAGTATGCGCCAGCTTTCTCTCGCTTCCCACCCCGCCGTTCGCATGATCAAAAGGGGTATGTGTATGTATGCATTGCCCGGTCGCATCAACTTTCCCACCGCCCGCAGCGCAATGCCAATCAAGTCGATTCCGACGACATCCTGCCCGTACTTCTTTTCAACAAGTTCAGTTCCACCCACGCACAGCCAGCCTACTTTGGTTACTGCCCGCCCCGGGGAAGGGGGGGGGTGAGGCAGCCCAAATAACAGAGAATGGCAAATAGCAAATAGCAAATGCGCACCTCTACCCACCGGATTACAACACCGGTGTAAGAGAAAAAGACGGATAGCCAACCAAATGACGGAACAGATTAGAATTCCCAAGATCCGGACAAGCGACCAGTCATGCTCCGGAGTCTTGCCCCCTTTCCGACACCATCTATGAGGCTGCCCATGGCAGCGCGTTGTTCAGCCAGACGAAAAGTCCATCTTGGCCAGCCGACGGACCGGAGTCGGAGAGCAAAATATTGTGAATTCCCAATTTTAGAAACATGACGTCGGTTCGAGTAAAATGACAGGCGATTTTGAAAAAGGAGAGCATGAAGAGGGCGATGATATCTAGAGGCCCGACGAGGAAGACGTATACTGACGGTAAATGTTTGCCTTCCCCAACCCCACCTCCCCTCTTTCTTGCCTGCGCCGAGGAGTTCCTTGGAATATGCAAGACAACGATTCCGCCGCGCGGGTCCAGGATCCGAGTCGCCCATGCCAAGGTAAGGGGGGTATCAGGGGTCCGATGCAGAGTGATGTGATGCGGAGAAAAGGGGATGCTTTGACGTGTGCAACGGTCGGAACAGGCCACCGGGAACACGAGAACGCCACCGCAAGAGCTGAAGATTCGACGTGAATAGCACCCATGTCGTCGACCCTGGAGAACCATCCCAAGCTCACCATTTTGGCTGGCTTTGGCTCGGGAGGCTTGCCTTGATGAGCTGTGGCGGCAAGGGCCGCAAGGCAACGTTTTTGAGAATTGGAAATTTAACGTCACCGATATCGTCGATAGACTGTACCGGGAAGAGTCGTTGGTTAAGCGCTTGGTGGCGAGTACGGAAGCATGTGCTGGGATTAGGCGCAAGCAAGGAGAGAAAACGACAACGCCCCAGAAAATGCAGATGGAATGCGGCCGGTCCCGTACCTGACAGCAAGCAAGGACAAATCTAGCTAGCAAGCAAGCAAGCCAGTACATGGCCTAGCAGACAGATGTAGCCGACCCCATACGCAGATAGAAAGAGGGAGGGCGTGAGATAGAGAGAGAGGGGATCGCACAGCAGAAAGCAGGTCGGCAACGGCTGTCATTCGCTGGCTCGCGTCAGCCCAACGATCGAACCGAAGGAGCAGCACAGCACTGCTATATGCAGCGGTGCCCTACCTATGTGCTTCGTAGCTTGCCCGCGGACCGTCGATGACCGTCCGACGTCGCACCGCCGGCACTAGTATGTGCACCAACTGCTGCCGCAGCTCCCTCGATGCCTGCTGCCGCGCCGGACTGGTGCGTACCGGCAGCTGCCACAGGGTACGGATGATGGTGATGATGGGACGAAGCATGCGCGTGCGAGTGGTGAGACTCGGGGACGTAGATCTGGCCGTTGGATAGAATGGAGCCGCTACTGCTGCCGGCAGCGCCTCCATTGGATCCCCGTCGGGAACCGCTGTACTTGTCGGTGTAAATGTAGCTCTCGGGCTCGTGGACAGACCGGTACGATGCAGGGTCAGACCCGTAGATGCTGTCTGCTACAGGGCCTGCGGCCGACTGATAGCTCTCGGCCTCTGGTTGGCCTGTTGGCCGACTGGAGACATTCGATGGCAGTGTCGCCGATGTGCCATAAGGCACCGGAGCGTCGAAGCTGCTGTAGTCAACATCAGCAATACTAGCCGTGCTTGGCCCTTGAGAAGGCGGCGTCTTGGTGCTTGGGTAATGGTCGTGCGTCCCAGCCAGGCTGTCGATGCGGTAAGCCGACGAGCTGTTGAGCGTCCTGTGTGCGGCAGGAAGGCGATCGGATTCTGGCAAGGATGCTGCCATGCCGGAGAGAGAAAAGTTTGGCAGGTCGCTGCTCAGTGCGGGCCGGTGGACGAGGTTTCCATACGAGTACGACGGCGTTTCGGGGTCCACGTAGACGGATGCCTTGTTATTGTTGTAGCGATAGCCCGGAACCATCTGCACCGGTTCCTGGCTCATGTGTGGGTACGCCGTATAGTTCATGCCGTAGTCGACCGCGTCTTCTTGGTAACTACCCGTCCACCCGACAGCTGCTGCTGCTGAGTAGTAACCCTTGCTGTTATACGGATAGGTGTTTTGTCGGTAAGTTATGACGTCTCCGCTTGGTATATCCGCGCTGTATCCCGAGACGGCGTTCAGCGGTGACACTGCTCCGCGTGCATGATAGGTGCGCGCCGAGTCCACGTTATATCCGAACTCAGGACCGCCTCCGTCTCTGAGTTGAGTCTCGGTCGAAGACACCTGTGGGGCTGGTTAGCCTTGTGCGTACACGCGTTCGTTGCTGCTACCCTCATATATCGTACCCGTAAGAAGAGGCAGGGCTCATGACCGGCGTTCTTACAGTTAGAACATGCCACCCCGGTTCCTGTGTCGCCACTGCAGCGGATCTTGCGCTTTCGGCATCGACCACACTAATCTCCACGGGGCCGTTACGACCACTAGTCAGTCACCGTTCTTCCACGCCGTAAGGGGGAGGGAGGGGGGAGGAAGGGAAGGCAGGAAGGAAGGGAAGTCAGGAGACTCACGGCTACGGCGATCCTTTTGCGCGGCTGAGTGGAATCATCTTCCCGTTCTGTCATTGTTGATGTCCGGGTATCGTGAGATGAGAGATAACGTCTTTCCGCGGCGAGGCTCATGGAATACGGCGGGCAAGCACGGGTATATCGTCGGCTTGCTTCGCTATTGGAATAGAAGGCTGGAGTGACCATTGTTCTTTCACCGCCCCAAGCGGGAACGGACTCGTGGATATTTTACAAGAATAGTAGCCGTCGGTCGTCGCGCTCTGCCGCTGCCGCAGGCCGTGGGGCTAACGTCCCAAGAACGTAGGCAAGAGATGGATAAGACAATAGTACCTCCTGGAGAGCCGGGCAGGGGGGGGTCCAGCGGGATGTTCAACAACTGCCTTTGGTACGTAGCCCTGATATCTCAGCTTGATGATCTAGAGCTTCACCGGAATAGTAGCGTTGTCAGACTCTACTGTTTCAAAAAGAGCTGGCTCAAACTTGCAAGTTTGCAGATACGGAGGAGGTTCCAAGGACAGCGAGAGAGAAAAAGGAAAAGGGAGGCTGCAAGTTCCATAGTTGTTATACCCGTGTTACTTGAACGACAACCTCCCTCCACGTTGTTTGCAGGCCCAACATGGTTGATCTCCTTTGGGACATATCATTTTGCGCTATCCACGACGCCTACCACAGCAGGTGTCACTCAAGGCCGACGCTCTTCACAAAAGGTCGCCAGGAGGGCCTGCGGTTGCACAAAGCGGATAGCCGCAGAGGTCTGCACGAGAGCTTCACGGTCGCCATGCGTGCCATTTCTGTACCTCGTAGTGTCTTGGAGATGCGCTGTGGCTTCCAAGCAAGTCAGCCCCCTGCTGGAAGTCTAGCCCGGCATGTCAACAGCATCCTGGCAGCAATCGTGGAGACAGGATTTGGATTGACCAATCTCGACAGGGCCCCGAAATTGAAGTAGATGGAACTGGTCTCACCCCAGTGTTATTCGTTCGCGGCTGTCACTGCTCCCCTGGACGAAAACGGTCTAGGACCTGACAGCTGCCGCCTAAAGGACCCTGGATACCCAATCAAACCATCTGGACGTTACCCAGGCCTTGGGATGCGGTGTTGTATACCGAGAGACGTTGGCCGGCTGGAACGCACATATGTTTTATCCAGATGAGGACTAGAAGGCAGATATACCTCCGAGTCTCAAGCGACGACATCTCTCCGTCTTTCTCGAGACAAGGGCGAATAGTCCACCATGAGCCACACCCGTCCGTAACAATAGTGTGGGAGCGGTGCTGCCACGCACCACTCGCATACCTGAAGTGACAACTAGCAGATTTATTCACTTGACGGAGAATTCGGCGAAAGCAAACAGGACCATGTCACTCTGAGCAACGACCTTGTCGTACTGTGGTTGGTGAGGCAAACGCAGGTAAAGTAAGACAGCGTGAGTACTCTGATACCTGATCAACGAACGAGCCCTGGTGGAGAGACAATAATGAGATGGGACAGGCCATACACCATGCGAATGACGGATGAAGTCGTCATCTCGTAGACGAGAAGCAGGACCTTGTATAACATACACACTCAGGAGAGCGACCTAGGACGACGAGCCAAAACTTGGACCGTCTTTTGGGTGGTAACGAAATGAAAGCGTTGGGACCAATCCAAACGAAACATGACCGGGGAAGACCTCTAGCAATCCGAGCGACTTGGCTGGAAAACGGCACTTGGCCGTTTCAGGTTCGCTCAGTACGGTCAAGAGGAAGAATCTCATTGTGAGGGGGGGGCGGCCGCGCTGCATGTGTTGTTACGGTTATGATCGCACTGTGAGTGTGGCCTCGCAGGTTCGTAGCAAACAACCCCGGGACCGATGGGGGCCTGCCAAGTCACCTTGTTTGCCCGTGATAATTGTGGCGCTAGGAGAATCTTCGACGGCAATCGTTTTTCAGCCGACGCACGACAAACAAGACGAGGGAGGGTTGAAAGGAACAACACTGGGTTCATTACACGAAACCCAGGTCCGTAGACAGCAGTGCGTGCTCCAGGCGAAACCCAAAATCCGCAAGTTTAACCGTCGGTGTATTCCTGCTGCTTGAATCTGGTAATGAATACTGTCGCCATGATGTGACCGAGACATTATTTCATGAGTCAATCGTGCTTGGCGGGTTGTGAATAGAAATAGGTTCCTGGTCGCAGCTAGATTCTGCATCCTCGCTGTCGTGTTGGTTCGGATGCTAGGATGCCCGCCACAGAGAATGATGATAGGCACTGCCGTATATATCTAACACCCTTGTGCCATGTGAGCTGTCATATCCTGAGGTTGCTGAAGGCAGTTTCGCGAACGAAAACGCGGCGTTCGAATGACAGACTATGAGTATCTAGTCATCCGATTCGTTGGTTTCAGAGGCTGTCAGATGCCATCAACACGTGCGAGGGTCGTATGTCTTGCGCAGGCGGGGGTCGCTTGGAGATAGCACCAACGGTTGACCTTGGACGCAATTGGTTCAGAGGTGGTATGCGTTTTGCCGAGCCCCTGAAGCACCCACCATCAGACGCAGGCCAACGACTTCGTGATGACCAAATGATTCGTATCCAGGTGCCAGCCGCTTCATACCCACTGTCCAGTACGGCGTGGAGTGGCGGAAAGCTTACATAGCCAAAGGCCCAAAGCTCGAGACGAATACTCCAGACCTAGGTAAGTAAGAAGAGCGAGGCCGTATTTGCTTGTACTTCGTAATTAGCGAGAAAATCGTAGGAAGCGGACATAGACCATCGGTCTCATGTTCACTTGACGGCTTTCCAGATTCGAATTAGGC
This sequence comes from Arthrinium puccinioides, assembly GCA_022414665.1. NCBI lineage: Eukaryota > Fungi > Ascomycota > Sordariomycetes > Amphisphaeriales > Apiosporaceae > Arthrinium > Arthrinium puccinioides. Next base: position 3,798,502 of record JAIUNF010000005.1, read on the forward strand.
TGAGCCAAACATCATCTCACAGCATGTGCGGAGTGGGGGTTTCCCACCGTTCCAGCATCCAGGATTGGCAATTCGAATCGAGCAAATAACCGCTGGACTGCGGCAATTCAACGGTGTCCATTCGATGAGATTCTGGGGTCTGTAACTCGTCAGCACAGCACACCGGGGCTGCGCACGCAGAGCGGAGGAGGGACAAACTGTTAACAACACACATGGTCTTGCCGAGTGCTGCTTAGACTGTGCTGCGGAAACTTTTGCATCCAGCCTGGCGGATGTCTGCACCGGCCCCCATCAGCCATGATACAGAGCTCAAGGCTACCCGCATATCGTGGCACCAGGTGCTAGTTGTCATTGGCCAGCAGGGGTACGATCCTCGATTGTTGAGATTTGGGGGCCATGGACGAATCTGAATACCGTTGTGCCCGGCAGGGGGAATCCGCTACTGCACATACAAACATCCTTGAAACCTCGTGTGCTTGACGGACTGTGCCTGGATCTTGGAAGCAGAGGCTGAGCACGATGGCTTGCAAGGCCGTTGCCAGATACTGTTCCATTGCCACACCCTACTGCGGATGCATAGACCTATTACCCCTCGCCGGAAGGGTTTCGGATGATGGACATTGGATCCTAGTCCCGTCCAGGAGGATTACCACACGATTGCAAGACATTGGCCTCGTCGGTTCCCCAGCGTCTTGATGAAACAGTTCGTATTGGGGGGGGCTTACTGACCATAGTACTGGTACCGCCAGCTTGGCAGAAATCTTGTGCAAGCAACAAGGTCTCTAGGAATTCCGGGGTCGCATAGTTATCAGCTCTGCCGGCACTGCCCATGGTCCATCTCTTCAGGACCTACTCCGTACTTACACACCGTGTCTGGACGGAGCTCCGAGCAGCATATATAGTGCGGAGCGGCAAAGTGCATACAATCGACAGATATCGAAACGGGGGGTGAGTGTACTAGTTATGACCAAGGTCACAAGACGCACCGTACCGTAGATACTTTCAGGCCCAGCAGCCTGGAAGATCGGGATGCTGCTAGGCTGGCCGATCTCGTCCGAGCAGGTTCAAATGCTCTCATGCAAAACTTCGGGTCGCGTAGAAAACCTCGAACGGATTGGTATGCATAGACCAATGCAGTTCTCTACGGCCCACGGGTATGCGGCAACGCATCTGCAGACCAGGGCAATCGCTGTTGTCGCAAAGACCAGGTACTCTGTAGTTAGCTCGCTGGTCAACCGTCAGGTTAGCCGAGAGACGGCCCATGATCCATCAGCCAAGATCATGTAACCATGATTGTCCGAAGACGGGTATCGAAAGCAAGCCGAGAAGGTGCCCGCCCCATGGCTCACCTGCCTCAGATATCCTCCAATACGGAGTTACCTGGTAAGAAGTACTCCGTACCCGGGGCAGTGAATCCAGTGATGCAGGCCGTTGCAACTTGCACACACAACTATGCCGGGGAAGCAGCCGGATATAGTTGCATGACTCGCATCGACGGCGCAAAGGTGATTACCCGAAGACAACCGTCAAGTCTGTCCTGGCTTCCACCATCCGCGCTTTGATCGTTCCATTCGGCTTCTGTGGACACGACACCAGCAAGGGGATGGCACCCACTGATAAGGCACCTAACGAAGGTGTTACGAAGGCAATTTGAGAGGCGGTGAAAAGCCAAAAAGATGAATTTAGGTTAGAAACGGAACTGAAGCGGGTCCAGCAAGCTGGGAGTGCCACAACACTGAGGCGTGGCTGAGAAAAGCTCAACATGTGCGCCACGCTCCTGGGAATACCATGGTAACGTTACTGTGCAACTAGTAAGTTTGTCAATTAACTATCCGTGACTACTACTACTGTGTAGTACGTAGTTGGTGACCAAGCTTGGGTGGATGAGAGCTAATACTACGTAACTAGCTATCACAGGCCCGTCGCCTGTCAAATAAGCAGATGAAGGAAAAGTATTGCTCCCATTTGGCAATTTGTCCCCGAATTGGATCTCCCACGCTAACAAAGACCAAATTCACGCTTGTTCCCTCGAGTACAAGGATGATCCCAAAGATTCTCCGACCTGGAGAAGAGAAATACAGAATTAGTTCGGTAGGGCGAGGAACTACCCAACCGCCCGCGAAAATTTCATAATGCAAGGGTGTACACAGTACTCCGTAGCTTGCCCATGCAAGACGTCATGGTTTCCCTAGCGGCATCAACGTCAGTCTGGCAGCGCGTCCTGTGGCGAGACTGACCGTCTGATCTTGAAGAAAAAAGCCGCAACGTTGCTAATTGAGACATGTCAAGTTCTGCCTTGTTATCAGGATGCCTGCCATGCTGACACTGTGGAACCGGCTTAGTTACGATATTACCACACGTATGACATGCCAAGTAGCGGATCGCCCAGTGCGTCGTACGACGAGACGAATTTTCTTGAGCTGGCTCATTAAGGGCCAACCTAATCAAAGGGTATAATAAACTTTGCCCTTGTACATAGAGAGAGAGACGAGACGAAAACCTGAAACTCTGCTTCGTACGTTATCAGTACCGCTGCAGAAGCCTCTGTTCAGGGTGTTTGGTTGCTGATCTCGTGACAAAATTGCCGGTTATGGTTCGTCTATGCGAGGACAGTCGCGTGGTGATGTCATATAACCTTTGCCGGGGGAAGGCCTGGGGCAGCAAGGCGAACCATTAGTAAGTGGGGCCACAGCTTCGCGGGAAAGGAGAATTAAGCATCCACACCCCTGGCGCGGCACTTGGTCCGAAGCGCCTTGACTTGATCAAGCTGGAGCCAAGCAAGCCTCGTTCCTTAGCCTCCATCTAGCCCAACTTGAACATTTCTGCGCGTCGTCGATTGATCACACAGGGTAATGGGCATCAGGAACGAGGCCATTTAGCTACTCCAAGTTCTCCACGAACACAACGATGTCCCTCCATTCTCTGGTCGAGAAAACTGGGGGGCCCTTAAAATGACTCGCAGTGGCCGCGTAGCGGCTCCGACTCGGTACAGACATGTCTGCTATGAGGTAACAGAATCCACCACTCGGTCAACACGTCCCCAGAGTTCAACGCCAGCAGCGCCGGCCATTGGTCACAGACCCAAATCTTCTCTCTTTGATTGGGAACTCGAGCTGGGATATCACGCATGACCGACGCACGGCTGGAGATTGGAGACAGAATACTCGGTAGATTGGAAAGCAGAGTCTTATCAACCAGAAGTCTGGGGAAGGCAGGCCTGCACGTCCTCCAGAAAGGCCGCGACTGCGAAACATGAAGATCCAGTCCCGCCTCGACTGGCATAGTATCTGTACTTGGTAGTAACGTTAGAACGGCTCCCCCGGAGAAGGAGACTCGACCCACCTAGGGCTCTCGCAAGTACTTATCTCGGCCTCATTCGGCCTCTCTGAATAAATTTTACGCAGGAGAAACTGGCACCTCGGACAACTCTCCCTCCCTCTCTCTCTCCCCGCGCCTCTCCCTAATATCGCAGGCAGACCTCGACTCCCGCCTCACAGCCAAGCTGCTCTTCAACATGGCGTACCACAACAATGACAGTAGCATCTCCAACACCCCCAAGGACTCCAAGTCAGACTCCGACATGAACGGGGAGAAGGGGGGCTCGACGCTGACGCCCGAGCAAGACTCGACCCACGGCGCTGTGGTGGGCGAGGTCACCGAGCTCGAGGCCCAAATTGCGTCGGCCGGCCACGCACACTTCCACCGACTCGGCTGGAAGCGCCTGACCGTCATCCTCATCGTCGAGGCCATTGCCTTGGGTAGTCTCAGTATCCCTTCGGCTTTCGCTACCCTGGGCATGGTGGCTGGTGTCATAATGACCGTCTTGCTGGGCCTGGTTGCCATCTACACCAGTCACATCGTGGGTCAGGTCAAGCTCCTTCACCCAGAGGTGTCCCACTACGCCGACGCTGGAAAGCTGATTGCCGGACGATGGGGCTACGAGATTATCAGCGTCATGTTTGTCCTGCAGCTGACCTTCCTGGTCGGCTCGCACACTCTCACCGGTGCCATTGCGTTCGGCAACATCACCGAGGACGGCGCCTGCTCCGTAGTCTTCGCTGTCGCGTCGGCGATCATCCTGCTGTTGGTAGCCATTCCTCCCTCGTTCGCTGAGGTGGCCATTCTCGGCTACATCGATTTCGTCTCCATCATCGCCGCCATCCTCATTACTGTCATCGCGACCGGCACCCTAGCCACGAACTCCGAGGGCGGCCTTGCTGCCGTGGACTGGTCGGCCTGGCCCAAGGAGGGTGTAACCTTCTCCGAGGCTTTTGTTGCCGTCACCAACATTGTCTTCGCATACAGCTTTGCCGTCTGCCAATTCTCCTTCATGGACGAGATGCACACCCCCGAGGACTACGTCAAGTCAATCTGGGCTTTGGGCATCATTGAGATTATCATTTACACGCTGACTGGCGCTCTGGTCTACGCCTTTGTTGGTGCCGATGTGAAGGCCCCCGCCCTGCTCTCCGCCGGCCCGCTGATGTCCAAGATCGCCTTCGGTGTTGGTCTGCCCGTCATTTTCATCTCCGGTTCCATCAACACAACGGTCGTTGCTCGGTACATCCACGGTCGGGTCTACAAGAACTCCATCATCAAGTTCATCAACACGAGGATGGGTTGGATAACATGGCTCGCTCTTATTACCGTCATTACCATCGTTGCCTGGATCATTGCCGAGGCTATCCCTTTCTTCTCTGATCTGCTTGCCATCTCCTCGGCCCTGTTCATCTCCGGATTCACCTTCTACTTCCCTGCGATTTTCTGGTTCAAGCTCATCAAGCAGGGCAAGTGGTATGCCAAGGAGAACCTTTTGAAGAGTATAGTCAATGGCACAGTCTTCGTCATTGGTATCATCACCTTGGTTGCGGGTACATATGCTGCCATCGCTGATATCGTATGCGACCCCCACCCCCTCTTAACTCTCCCGAATTTTGTACTAACCGTTTTTAGTCAAAACAATACGCAGATGGAACGCTCAGGGGAGCCTTCACTTGCGCGCCTATCGGCTAAAGCGATACTTATTTCACGGGAGTGCTACAATTCGAGTGGCACGAGAGAGCCTGGTAGCTACAACAGTATACTCATAGTACCAGCATCCAGGGCTCTGACGAGAATCACGTGCCGCGTTCAGTTAGACAGCGAGCCCAAGGGGCATTAATCGTGACGAGTTTTGAGCCTTGGAGATATCTGTCCAACCAGGACAATTTGTACATACATAGTCATAGCGAGATACCCCTTGCTCCGTGTGGCATTCACTTGTTGATGGAAGCCGACGTATTAGCGCTTGCAGCCTGTACCAAATACCCATCAGCCATAACAGTTATTAGCTATGCAGTGCTACTTTGGTGATGACCGTTATCTGACTACTGAGATAGATCTCTCGAAGCCCAGCTGGTACAGTTCGCCTGCGACAAACGAGATGAGCGACGGCGATTCCGCGGTTCATCTCACGAGTAATTCTTTGACAAGCCACCTCGGGAAGGGGGGGAGGGGCTAAGGACCATCTTGTTCCACTCGCCCGCATCACACATTGTCGCTTGTCATTGGACATGGACAGTGCCGACGCATGAAGCCAGTTTCTGTACTGTAACTCCATGATTTTTTCAGATGGGAGTGACACTTGAACGTGCCATACTCCCAGGCAGCTAAGTGTGTGTCCTCCGTCTCGGCCACCGCCGCAGGTCAGTCGAGCTTCTTTCCCGAGATGGAGGGTATCGCGTTTAATTCTCAGGATGCGAGCGCGTCTCCATTGCATTAGCGTCGAGTGTGTCTGGTGGATGAGCGGTCCTCTCGTCGGGATCATATGATGGCGACAGCTTTAGCCGCATCCCTGCCAATCGGCCGAAGAGCAACAGAAGCAAGGAAGGGGTTGTGGTGGCATGGTATCACTTGTATAGAAACGGTGTTTCTGCGCAAGTAAGTACGCCCGAAAGGTCTAGGCCGGCCGCAACGACAGACCGACCGCCTCCCCCCCCCCCTTTTGTCCCAAGACAGCATCACGTCGTGCGTGCTGCACCTCGATGCAAGAGGAAGAAGCGAGCTAGCGCGTCTATGATAACAAGGTGACCATGGAGCAGGGATCCTGCGCTGAGTGAGGTTGCACCCCTATGCGATAGTCTTGTTCTTCTAAGCGCTGATGCGCCTCTGCCCAGGCCGACTCGCATCCGGCCATTGGCTGGAGTCGCGCCACGGTGACAATACCCGCATTAGCCGCGCATACGCTGTGACGGGTGCCGATATTAGCTAGCGATGTGCTTTTGCAATCGACCACGGCTTTGGGCAAATGACGATCCTGGTTCGGGTAGGTCAGTAGGAAGATGCCATATTGGGAGTAGTGTCGATGGTCTGAGAGACTGCGGAGTCGTCTGCGGCGATACCACGAACGTGATGGGACTGATGGATAGGGAGGGAGGGAACTTCCTGGTCAGAACGAGGCCTTCACTCGTCGACTTGCAGAGTTCCACTCATGAGAGCTTCCAGCTGGCTAGTCTGCAACAGCCCTAGTACTCCAACGGTCTAGCCATGCTTGCTTTGTACCCAAGGCTCTCCTAGATGTACTCACTACCTACTTACCGGCCCTCGGCGAGTGGTAAACAGATACGGACTTCGTGTACCGGTATGTGTGTGCTTGCAGCGTCGAAGGATGGTGCTCTGGAGGATCTTGTGCGTGAGATGATCCTTCTCGAGTGGGCGCGGCTGCATAGGAAAGTACTGATACCAACACAGATGTAAAATTATACAGTATATGTTGAAATCTTGGTAGAAGAGTGGTCAGCCTATCTTGACCGCTCCATAACGATACTTCCTAGCCGATCATCGCGAGTCTCTTTCCAAAATTGGGCACACCAAATGTACCGGTAATAGTTACCCAACTTGTATTATCACTCCGCTTCAACTGCCAAGTGTTCCTGTGATGGGATCTGGACGTGCCACTCAATAGTTTTCATACTGAAACATGAGGCCATGTATATTCTGGGCTGGTATAAACACGGAAAATGAAACCGACTCGCGCCGAACGATCCTCGAGACTCTTATCACTGTTGCTAACTTAAGAACGACAGGAGTATTCAGCCCCGGAAAGTGGACTTTAGGCAAAAGGAGGTCTGAACGTCTGTCTTTCCATACGGAGTAGCCGACCTAGTCAGCACAAGGCCGAATTGACTCACTGGTAGTTAATGCGTTTCAAACCGACCCTCAGAGCTTGTTCGCCGGTGGGAGTGCTTGCATTTCCTTGATGTCTAGGTTCTCAAGCGAACGGCGTCGGGTTTGGAAGAAGGCAAGGGGTCGAGTATGCCCCCTTGTTACCCACGCGACGAGTCGGATTTCGAGGTAGGTACTTTTGCGGATTCTCGGTGTCTCTCGTCAATGGCTTTTTATCGCGGTGGTCTTGCCAAGTACGAATTCCACGGAGACTTCCCTAGCACACCGAAGGCCGCTGCTCGGGAGACCCTAGCGAGAGAAGGTCTGTTTGTTTGAGTCGACGGTTCACATGAATCGGGACGGATCTTGGCGGATGCTTCGGAAGTTATCGATGTTGTTACGACTCGAATTGGATAAGGGGGTGGCATAGTTCAAATCAAAAGAACCAAGATGCTTGTTTTCTTGATGCTGGTACGGAGTAGCAGTGGTGGTACCTAGTGGTAGTAGACTAGTAGTGTGGTAGTCGTCGTCGTCGAACGTCGTTTGATTTCACGCGGGTTCCAAACAGGACGGCGACGGCGACTCACGATACCTGTAACTTCATTCCGCAAGTCGTTGCATCTGTCGGTTCCTGGAAATAGAGTGGCAGGCTCCCAGGGGCAGGTAAAATCTACAAGGAACTTACTTGCACGGTGGAGTTGACTAATCGTCTCTGATGTGGGTTGTTATCTCAAACGACGATGTCGTTCGGACCAACTAGTTTGTTAAGTTAATATCCTTAAACTTTGATCACGGATCCGAGTGAAGAGTGAACGCGGTCATGCAGGCACGCACCCCTGTTGGTGTTGGTGAATCAGATACAGCGTGCCGATGACCCCTCCTCGCTCAGCCTTCTGGGGTTCGGTCACAGGGCATTGTCAACGTGCTCCGTACAGAGTGAGTAACTTAGTTAACTAGTTAACGTTAGTTGTTCCAGATGGGGTGACTCGGGGGAAGCGGGACGGACGAGGCTGCCAACAAACGCTAAAACGAACATCAAACCCGGCGAACGGACTTGAAACCAACAGTGGGGATGCCGTCTAGCCACGTTCGTCCCTAGGCTAGCCTCGAATACGGATTGGATGGAAGATTGGAGGATCAAAGGATGCATGACTTTGCGTCAACGTCTCACGAGCCCGCACACAAGCTTTTTCGCCGACAGGGCGCGGCCAGCAGCGAGCAGAAGGTTCATCTATTCGAGGGCGGGCTAAAGGAAAGTTACGACGATGCCTGCCCCCTCCTGAGTTCCTGACGACGGCGAAGCCTCGAAGGAACTAGCTCCTCGAGTTACCGGTACCCTTAATAAGGGACTTGGCTAGCGCTATTTACTTCATACTACGTAATGCATGCAACAGTAACGGTGGGTGGAAACTGGAGCGATGGCCTCTGAAAGGGAACTCTGTTCGTCGTCCATCGTATCGCACTGATGATACAGGTGCCGTATCGACTGTGAATCTAACCCTAGCAACTACAAAGTTAACTATCCGTACTTTACTTGGAGCTGTCAGTTGTCACAAACCATGCGGACCACTGACTCGGGCAGGGGCAGCGCGCTGCTTGAGGCTTGAGCTGTCCAATATCGGTACCGAGTACCATATCCGTAACTACGGAGTACCGATCAGGACAGCGTCCGAGTCCGAGCGGTGGGTGATCACTGATCCCATCCCGACAAGCTGCCATCAGAAACACTCTCTGTTACTCTTCCAGAACCAACACACGCACTGCGCCGCTCGCTTGTCGGGTGAATCCTTCGCCCTGGGCGTGGCCCTTCGCCCTGGGATGGCAGATGCGACGCTGCCGACCCAAGCGAACGACCTAGGGATGCGCCATCCTCCCACCAACATCGTCGCCATCTAGATCGCTAAAGTGCCCAGACATGCCGATCAGTCAGTACATGGGCTGCTGCCGAACCGGGCACTGAAACTCAATGAAACTGCACCTCCTGTTGCTGCCAGATGCAACAGAAGTTTAACGTTCACTACTTGGAACTCGAAAGGATAACCTTCATCTGTTCGCTGCACTCTTGCCACTCCTGTCAATGATACGATACCCACAGTCTAATGCGGGGGTTCCCACCCCGGCCCTGCCTGCCCGCCTGCCCGCCTGCCTGCTTTCCTTCTAGGGTCTTACCCTACTTCCCTACAGTTCAGTTACCCTTTCCGGCCTGTTGCGCTTGTCTCAGCTGCTGCACGCTGTCATCCGAACTATCTCTCTGGCACCATGCCAGTCAACTAATGAAAGCAGGAGAAGCAAGACAAGGGGGGCAAAGCTCGGATGATCTGCGCGTTGTGCGGTGAGCCCCATCGTAGCCATAATATGTATACTCGTGGTGTTGCATGTAGCATCGCAAGTGGTGCGAACGAGTCCACAATCACTGGAAGGAGAAACAAACTGTGGATGGCGGTACTTGATGTGCGGTCCGGTCGACTTGCCTTGCCTTGCTGGTGCAAGCCTGGTGCAAGCAGCATGCATGCAGTCATGCCTGAGCGTCGGGCCAGGATGCGACGACGGTCATGCACGCTGAGTCCTTGCTGAGGCTCGCTCTGCGTTGCTGAACACGATAACGTATACTGCATAGTGGTTATCTGTGTACGGATCCGGTATCGACCAACATCAGTAGTGGTGGGTTGGGGGGACTAGTTTACTGCTTGCTGCGTCCTGTGCACAACACAGAGATGACTAGTTGGTGTGTCCTGCTTCGTAGTGTGTGTGGCTATCTTAGGGCAGCCAGCTACGGAGTAACTTGATGTGGCTCCCCGGTCGCCAAACATAGGATAGGCAGGTGGGCAGGGCACTCCCCTGTTCGGTATGTGGGAAACGTCGGCGAGCTGTCGAATCACAGCTGCAGCGGTTGCATATTCTCCACCTTGACCAGTAATTCCGGTTGGGACTTGTTAGCCGCGCAATCGACTTTCTCTCGGCCGCCCACTTTCGTCGCCCGTCAGTACTTCTAACTTGGCTCAACTGCCTTCCTTCCCGTCTCTTGGCGGGCTGTCTCAAAAGGACCTGAGCCCCGGCGATAGTTACGAAGTACATGGTAACTAAAGTTGAATGGTAAGCACCGCCGTACACGCGCCACGCCACGCCTGCACAAGAAAACACAGGCGCGCTGGGCTGCTTGGAAGTCTCCTTGGCCATCGTTCCCTATCGCGCCTCGTTGGCCGAGTGAACTGGCGTCAGGTCGGGAGGCTACTACCTACTGTGAAGTGTGGTCGTCGATCCGTACACTTGATGGCCTATGCAAGTATCGAGTACTACACGGCCGGCTGCTACTGCTGCTACTACCACCACCACCACCACCACCACTACTACCGCCACTACTACCACTACTGTGTACGTCCGGCGATGCCTCGGACAGTGCACCCCAGCTGGCTACTCCGTACCTACCGTATGCAGTACAGCATGCATATTCCTCATACACTACTCTGACGTTGCTGTGTAACTTGGTTACTGCATAGAGGCAGGTGGTGTGGGTTCGAAATGAGGGATACTACCCTACGAGAGAAGGCAATCCATGGACGTTCTCGCCATCTCGGAGGGGGGCGAGGAAGCTGTCATGCAGGTGCAAGGAACTCTCGATGGCCATCCTTGTCGCACAGATCCTAGTGAGTAGTCAACCCCGGCTTGGGGCATCCAAGTCAGATTAGCCCTGTTCGGCGCCAAGGGGAGAAGGATGCGTACCTACTCCGTACACAGAGTAGATTCCCCAGGGGTCCTCCGCTCCGTGCCACGGTCCCACACAGCCACCCGTTAAGTTGGCAGTCCACCATGTGTACGGAGTAGGTAACTTAGTACTAACTACTACGGTACTGTTATGCTCGCTAGCCCGTCGAGTGGGACACAGACAGTCGCTCCCCGGCTGGCCCTTGTCTTAGTATTACAGTACTTGCCCGTTCGGACGAGTACCTGCACCACCTGTCAGGCTACCCACCCATGATGGTGGCTGGCTTCGGAGCAGGGCCCCATGGTGGAAAAGAAAGAAGACTTGCTCGCCCCAAGCTGGAACTGCATACGAGCGATGGAGACACAGGGAGACGCAGGGAGAGAGAGAGAGAGAGAGAGAGAGAGAGGAGGTCCGAGTTCTCTCGGTGTGCCCTTGGTGTTTGTTGTGGAGGTCTCGATATAAACGTGCAACTCCCTCCCACCCCCTCCAAAGTCTGTGAAGAAGAACTCGTCCAGCATCGTCTTTCGTATCCTCGAGTCTCACTCGTCTCTCTGTCGTTTCCTACTGCTGCTGTTATTTGCACGTCCAACTCCAAGTACTCGTTAGCGCAGGAAGCTCACCTCACCTCGATCATACCCGCCTATCCCACATTCTGCCTTCCCGCTTCTATTCTAAGCGCCGGACGGCCACCTTCCCGGGTTACTTCATCTAAAAGAAGATTGCACCAGCTTCAAGTGGCGCCGACCGTTTTTCGTGGCCCAATCTGTTCGTTCTGTTATACTATTACTAGTAGCCTCTTTGCCTCTCTCCCGTCTTCACTCCTGAGGTCTGCAACTCCGCCATCTCCGTCACCATGTTGCCCCAAAGCCTCTTCGTCATCGCATCGGTGCTCTCTCTCGCCTCGGCTGGACCCTTGAAGAAGACATGCACGTCGAGCACTGCTGCTGCCGATCCTGAAGCGACACCTATCTCTTCCACGTCGACCCTCTCGACTGCCGTCCCCGCTGCAACCGGCACGACACCTACTCTCCCACAGACTGGTGGTAAGTTCTGGCCCGCTGATCATTTTATTTTTTATTTTTTATTTTTTATTTTTTATAAAAAGTTGAAGCTTACACTACATAGATGCAACCGAACTCCCAGCTGCTGCAGGTCCTCTCAAGCACATTGTCGTCGGCCACGGTGTTCAAAACTACACCTGCGATGCCAGCCTGGTGGCACAGTCCAAGGGTGCCCTGGCCGTCTTGTACGACATCCAGTCCGGGTATCCCGGCTCGTCGGCCGAGGCCCTGAGCGAGGAAGCCTGGACGGCGCTCTCCAGCAAAGTGCTGCGGCAGACCGAGATCCCCCTGAACATGGGCGGGCCCAGCAGCACACCCGGCGCCTTTTCCGTCAACGCCGCCAACCCCTTCCGGCCCGACGCCGACTTGGTCGTCGACGGACTGGCGCCCTTCAAGGTCCTCGGACACCACTACTTCAACATCAACAGCTCGCCCACCTTTGACCTGTACAACTCGGGCGACGGCGAGCTCTTCATCGGCGGCAAGGACAACGGCGTCAAGGCCCCCGCCACCGCCGACCGCGGCCAGATGAACACCGGCGCCGTCGACTGGCTGCAGCTCAGCGACCGCGGACTGTCGGTCGGCTTGAAGCAGGTCTACCGCGTCCTGACCGCCGGTGGCAACCCTGTTGCCTGCACTGCCGAGGGCCAGAGCTTCAGCATCCCGTACGCTAGCCAGTACTGGTTCTACGACTAGGTAGGCAGAGAGATGTCGATCTCCTGTCCGTGTTTCGGAAACGCAGGCCAAGCCGAGGTCGTGCTGTGCGTGTGCACGCAGGCAAATGAGCCATGGAGAACCCGGGATTCAATTGGATCAAATTATGCATGACGTGGCGTTTGTTTTTGTTTTTATACTCTTGGGGTTTTATACTCCTCTTCCTCCTTCCTCCTCTACTTACCTTTTTTTTTTTTTCCTTCTCCTGTGTATTGTCACTGGGAGCTTAAAGGGCCAACCACAAACGTGGATTGACCGCTTCTAATTTAATCGTCTCCCGAGACGTGGTTGATGCCGCCTGTCGGCAGACGACTTATTACCTTCTTCTCATGTTGTTGTTAGAATGGCTTGGAGATACCCCCCTACCGGCCCCTGGTCGCGCGACAACACAGTTGAAACGTGTTGGCTGGTCGAATGGAGGATGCGGCGACCTGAGTGATGGCGCTCGATGATAGTATCAATATAGTATCAATATAGCAGCGACTTATCACCGTTGACACCTATCGCCGCACTCGGAACCTCGCAAAGTGACGTAGAATGCCATGTAACAGTATTTCCACCACTGCTGCGAGGCCATGGCAGGAAGGAGAACTAACTGTGTGGGCTGTATAATTGGCATGTGGACAAAGTCATTATCAACTTCGCTTCTCAGCTCATAAGGCTTGTTCCCTTGCAAGAGCCTAGGCGCGGTCCATTGACGCTCACAATCCGCCGCGGAGACGGTGTTGACACAGTTGCTACGCACCGTTCGATCGCCGCTTGAATGACAATACGCGAACAGGTTCTTAAACAATGCCAGGTGACACCATACTGGCGCACGTGGGTCGAGATACATCAAAAATGAGTGAATGAGACCCATCCCTCGACTATACTCCTACCACACTGTCCCGGGGCCTGCCTTTACACGAGGCACCTAACTACCTCGCAAAATCAGAAGAACGAAGAACAACGTAGCTTCATGGTGAAGTACGCGCTACTCACCATCACTCAATCCCCTCTCGGCACGGGAGATCAAGAAGCAAACGACCACGTACTCATTTGCTACAAAGTCGGTATTCAATATCGTGCCGCCCCAGACGTTGATATCCAACTGTTTTTTAGACGTCTGTCGCCTGTCAATTCCTTCTCACGTGACTGGCTGTCCTCATCCAATCAACAACCATTCCCATCATCCCCCTCGTGCTGATCACCGTCTATCCAGGCCATTCTGGAGCTCGCTTTCCAGACTACCCTGACCTGTGTACTCCTGGGGCCTGGGGTCTTCCTGAGTCCATTGGCCCTGCTGGTTCGGCATGGGCACCTGTCCTGCACTACCAGGCTGGCCTGCACCAGGAAGACCGCCTCCAGCGGGGGCTTGTCTCACCGATTGTCGGAATCGGTAGACCTCGTCCAGAATCATCTTGCGCATATCGCCAACGTCGTCGACAACCTCGAAATCGAAGTTGAAGGTTGTGGGGCAGTCAGGCTCGTCGGTCTCGTCGTGCCATATCTTGAGGTAGGGATGCTGCAGAGCCTCCTCCACCGAGATACGCGATGACGGATCAAAGGCAAGCATGCGGTCGAGGAGGTCGAGCGCATCGGGGTTTGCGTTGGAGAACAATGCTGCGAATGCCTTCTTGGGCATGTACGGCAGGTTGCGCACGTACTCCTGAGCCCGCGATGAGCCGATACGAGCGAGAGTCTCCTCATTTGGTGTGCCTAGGATGTGCAGAATTTGGTTCAGCTGATCGACGTAGTCCCTGCCCTTGAAGAAGGGACGACCACCAAGTAGCTCAGCCAGGATGCAGCCAACGGACCAGACATCAACTATGGGGGTGTGTATATTAGCACCTGCTCCGATACCACGCCCGAATCAAACCCTTTAGGACGGTTTGCAAGATGTACGTACTAGCTTTAGTATAGCTCTGGAAGCTCAGCATGATCTCTGGCGCACGGTACCATCTTGTCGCGACGTATTCTGTCATGTACCCAGCGTTCTCCTCTGGGTCGACCGAGAAACCTCTTGCCAGACCGAAATCGCAGATCTTCAACTCGCAGTCGGCGTTGACGAGTAGATTGCCGGGCTTCAGGTCGCGATGTAGAACGTTGGCCGAGTGGATGTACTTGAGACCGCACAGGATCTGGTAGATGAAGGACTGGAAGTGGGCGTCGGTCAGGGGCTGACCAGATCGGATGATGGCTGCCAGGTCGCATTCCATCAACTCTGTCGCAGACGGATAGTTGTCAGTGACATATCCACAGTACGCGAAGCTGAAACGCAATGTATCTTACCCTCGTACAGGTACGTCTCATTGAAGTTGTCTGGCCGGGGAATGTCCATGTCGTACAGACATGTAATCTATAGGCCGAGTCGGCACCAGGTCAGCCCCCGTTCCAATCCAAAACCATCGCCCTTGCGCGCGCTTCCATCACAATTGGGAGAGGGGGTGGCAGTCATGCTTTGTTGCTGGTTGTGCTGGCAGAGCTCGCCCAGGGGTGGAAGCGAGGGAGGGGCTCTCTCACGTTACGATGACCTCGGAAGTGCTGCAACAGCTTGATCTCGCGCAATGCGCGCTTGGCGAGAATCTTCTTGCTAAAGACATTGGTAACCTTCTTGATGGCAACACCCTCGTTTGTCTGGTTGTTGACCGCTGCGCTGTTTCGTCTTCATCAGCAAATATCGCAGTCGCCGTAGCATCATTGCCGGCAAAGCAGAGTGAATAGAGGGGTAATCCGCTTCCAACCGTCGCGCAGACACGACACACACACGTACCAAACGATACCATAAGCACCCTGTCCTAGCTCCTTGGTCACGGTGTAGCGCTCGTCGACGACAAAGTCTTGGTTAAAGACCTTGAAGACCTTGCGTCCCTGTAAGTCGGACATCGTATCTGTTGTGGGCGTCGTGTCTTGGTGTTTGAGTAGGTGTGTGGAGTTGTGATCGAATCTGTCACGAAAGATGGCCTGGTTGGTAGGCGGCCAAGCTACGACGGTCGGTCGGTACCAGTAGCTAGCTAGTGTTATGCGACACGAGAGCACAAAGTCCCCTTTCTGACAGGAGTTACGACAGCGAAAGTGGGGAACCGATGCAATCAAGCCCAGGTACTCGCAAAGCTGACGGAGAGCGAGAGGTGAACTCTCAATGGGCTACTATGATATAAGTAGTAGGGTGGGCAGCTTGGGAGACACCGATACCGTGAATTGATGAGAGAATGAGAGAATGAGAAAATGTGACGCTCAGATGCCTGCGGTCTTGTACTTGTTAAAGAAGGACGCGAACGAATCTGACAGTCCTTCATGTCCTCAAGGACCTATCAGAGTCGATGTCAAGGTTCGTTGGATCGGGCGCAGGATAATGTCGTAAGGCTCCAGGGGTACTCGCGAAGAGCTAAGAGCGGCACAGAGCAGATGAGCACCCATCCTTGCAGCAGAGTCGTAACGATAGTTGAGCATAGCCTATAACGTTGGGGGCTGTGTTTTGTCCTTGGCACACCTCCCTTCAATTCAAACGGTTCGCTACTTGTATCCTAGCTTCCAGTTTCTAGCATTGCAATCCGCAACGAGATACAGAGTACACGGAGTACCCCATCAGAGCCTCGAGGTTGTGAGCCCTTTGCTAGTTTCATGAAGCCTTTGCAACTTGCAAGAAACAGTTGCTAAACAATGGAGGGGTAGAAAACAAGACCCCCCCCCCTTCCACCCCCACAAAGAGCCGCTCTGATTTGACCTGTTTTTAGACCCCAACCCACTGTCATCTTGGTACCTAGTAACTAACCTAGTGACGCTAGCCGCCGACGAGCATGAGAACATTCAGCAGATCTTGCTGATTGGGCCGCTGAAAGCTGTAACCGCGCAATTTGGCAGTATCGGAGATGTGCTGTTGAACATAAGGATAACCCCCGAACTAGATCTAATTCAAGAACAGTGCATGTTGCCGTAAACGGTAATACGTCCAGGGCTATGGTCTCCGCGACCAAATGTTGGATGTTTCTGGGCAGTGATGACTGGTTGTACAAACGACGAGGTGATTGCTTCCTGGAGACAACCAATCTTGAGAACAACATCTTGACTCCGCCTGAAAGTAAGACGGGACAACAAATGCCTTTCATCATATCATGATGATCGGGTTGACATGTTACTCCGTATTATTCGACTTGTTTGGTTCCGCAAATGGGGCTGATGCGCCGGCTGACGCAATCAACTTGCAATCGAACACCACATTAGTGACGTTGGACGGCCGTACCTATGGAACCTTCCATGACCAGCCAGTGGCTGTGGCTAGAAAATCAAACATATTTGGTATTAGTCGGCAAGCTGTCAGATTCGAAAAGAGGTTTGCCACACAACTGGCAGGAACCGAATCCCATTTCACAGTGCCCGTTGCGCCGCCAGAACCTAAACTCAACATGCTGCAAATCAAACACCATTACGAGATCGAACGTCTTATAAAGCTTCCTCTACGGCCCCACCACTTAATACTTGCATTGTCTTGAGGCGGTAACCGGCGATGGCTCGCACTTTGCACAGCCGGACGTACGAGTAGGAGCGGAACCTTACAACCGTTGACACCCACCGTTCTATGGGCGTCGAGTTACACCTCGTACAAGACGATCTGAGGAAGCCAGCGTGCCTAGCATGTTTAGAACATAGTTGCCTCGGTGAGTCCTGGGGTGCTGATGTGTCCCTGAGCATTGCGACCTAGCTGACGTGAGCACCATGTCGGGAAATTTTGCTCTGTAACGAGCGAGTGATGTTCAGCTAGATCAATAGCGGACGGCCGACGGCTGACTGTAGTGAATTACACAGCGTTTGGGTATTCGGGGCGCTGTTGGTTGGGCTGGGCCGCGACCCAAAGAGCAGCCCAGGAAGCCATCTGCCCACTACGCTATGAAAGTCGGTAGGGTTTTTGAAATCTGACATATCCGGTATGGCACTGTATCTGTACTGTCATAGAAAGGCCCCGTCTGGTCACAGGTCGCTGGGGCGTTGAAATCAAGCTCTGTGACGGTTAAGCCTCGCTGTGTGCAAACGTTGAGGAATATATCAAACGTCTTTCGGTTCCTTTCGGCAGCCGACAGTAGCATTACGACTTGTGGAGAGAGGTCGAAGATCTCATCCATAGTGGCAGCCAAAGATGGGACCAAGCTCGGGTTATACGTGACATCAGCGCCAAAGACGACATCAATGGTTTGCCCGCCATTCCACTCGGCTTCTTCGGTACCGACAAGCGCATGTCCCCATTTCAAGTCCATGGTAGAAATGTTGTCGCAATCTTGCAAGCCGTTGACGTAGAAGTTTTCTGGGAGATTGGCCACGACATCGTCAGAACCGTCAGATGCAATGACTTGGCGAGGTGCGAGATACTTCGCACATAGGATGGAGATGTAGCCAGTGCCGGCACCCAGCTCGAGCACACGCTTGCCCTTGACAAGCGATGGATTTAATGACAAGTATTGACCGAGATGAAGTGCGGCTTCCCAGGTCCGGAGCCCTGTCGTCCCACCTGCGGAAAGGAGATTGCGAGACTCGAGAAGAGTAACAGTTGGTGCCGCGGTGGCAGTGGCAGCTTCCTGAGACTTCTTCAGGAGCGAGAGGGTATATGTTACGTAAGACTTTTGCTGTACAGCAATAGCTTCTGGGAGGATGGGGGATGCCAGGAGTCCAGCAAGATGGTTCATCAAGTCCTCGGACATTCCCTGAAGAATGGAGTCAGAAGATCGGAGGACGATGAACAGGCAGGAAGAGGGTACAAATAGGCAAAACAGAGCTAATACACAAGTTCCGTTTGGCGCCTTACATGTTGTTCCCAGTCCTCGATACTGCTCTCAATCCGGGACACCAACTCTTTAAGCACTCGAAGTTGATATCTTGGGGGTGCTGGATGAGGCGCCGCAAAAAGCTGACGATGGATAACCGCCTGAACACGATCCTCTCGCAGCAGCTTCCCATCCGGGAACTCTAGATCTCGTTCCAACTGTAAGAACTGGCGGCAAAAGCGATCGACGCTAGCTTCAGGTACCAGCAGGGAGAGATCTGAGACGGCCATGGCGACAGTAACTTAGATGGGAGTGACATGAATAAGTGTGAAATCGTATCGGACCCCGACCCCAGAAACAGTGAGTAATGCCGGCGCCGAGATGTGGGGCGTTTGTGGCTATATCATCCACTTTCCGTGGCTTGACGCACTTGATATTTGATGTTATGTTAGGGCTTCTCGACTGGCTAAACCTGACCTCGGAAGCACAGACCACCACCCGGAATTATTGCGGCCCACGGTGCAGGCGCTTGCTAGCGGAAGGCACATCCCACCCAAGCAAATTTGGACGGGCTTCCACCGAAAAAGTCGACCAATTCAACTGCCTATTCTCAAACCCCCGACAACGACAACGAACGATCTTACCAGCAGGTCATCGCCAACAGATTGTCGTCAAGATGGCTGACTCCGACTCCCCCGTCACCCTGCGAACTCGCAAGTTCATCCGCAACCCTCTCCTGGGACGCAAGCAGATGGTCGTGTGAGTATTTCTCCCCCGAAGTGCCTCTTCACATGACCGACAGCGCGCTCGTGTCTCTCCGATCTCCTGCAAGAAGCCACATCTCGAATCAAGAAGCGACAGCGAACGGAGCTTGATGGAATACCGATGGGAAATGCGACATGGCTTGGTGGACAGACGGCAGGAGATGTGGGGCGACACGGCGCGATTGACGATGGATGGATCATCTACCTACGAGCGCGAGACACGGGCATCACTGCAACGAACGGTGGACTGACTCTGCCCCCTTACAGTGACATCCTGCACCCCGGCCGTCCCAACATCTCCAAGGAGCAGCTCCGCGAGAAGATCTCCGGCATGTACAAGGCCCAGAAGGACCAAGTTTCCGTCTTCGGTCTGCGCACGCAGTTCGGTGGTGGCAAGACCACTGGTTTCGCCCTTGTCTACGACTCCCCCGAGGCCATGAAGAAGTTCGAGCCGCAATACCGACTGGTCAGAGTTGGTCTTGCCACCAAGCCCGAGCGCGCATCCCGACAGCAGCGTACGTCCATCTTTAACCAGCTGTCCCACGTACCACATGCTCTCAGGGGGCAATTTTGTCTCTTTGAACGTCTGGATACGTGGAAACGGCTGGATTTGACCCACCACGCGATGGAAAGCTCACACGTCCTACAGGCAAGCAACGCAAGAACCGACAGAAGACTCTGCGCGGTACGGCCAAGGTCAAGGGTGCCAAGGCCAAGAAGGAGAAATAGACGATGGCGTAACGAATCTAGGAGTTCTTGTCTTTGGCGGGATGGTATGGTTCTCGGCATCGGCTGGCTTATGGTTGCATCTGTTGTGTGCGCATTATTATAATGCAGAACAACAACCCCTCAGAAGGGTGGCATTGCAGCACACCATCTGATATATCATGCATTGGCTTGGGTTCGTGCCGGTCCTGACGTATGGCTGGTATAACCTCTGTGTTTCGAGGCGTGGCTGGAAAACGAATGAGACGAATTCTCTCCCTTCCCTGGTAGCATATCGTCAAGGTGTTATGGCAAAAACGTATGGCGGTCTCCATGTTGATGCTTACGTGTTATCGGTTTTTGCTAGGAAGCAACCACTGCTGCTAATGAGGACAAGACTGCATCACATATTACGGTTTGATATCAGGCGACCATGATGATGATCGCACTCATGTTGGACTGCTCGATTGTTCCAGTTGGGTAGAGCCTATCAGGACGTCATGATTCATGATTCATGGATGCGGGCATTTTGCAACTCGCGTACTTTGTTGGCCGTGATATGAATTACACAGGCTCGAATATCCTCCGTCCAGACGTTGCCGCCTGTCAATATGCAGGGCTGCCGCCCAACGCCAAACGCCTAGTTATATTCCAACCAATAACCGGTACTCTACACCACTAGACCAGCAACCAGACCTCCAGCGACGCCAGCCGCGACAAGTCCCGCCCTCAATACCATCCCTCTCGTATCTCCACCCTGCCGTCCTTGGCCACCATTGCTCACTTCCAGAATCGGCCGGTGCCACCCACAGTGCACCGTCGTGGGCTTTGTTACGCAGCTCCAGTAGGTGGTCTGTACAAACCCGACGGGCTTGGGGGCAGCACCTCCATTGTCCGGCGCGGTCGTAATTTGAGGGTACATGGGCAGTCCGGAAAACGTGGATGGGGCTGGCGTGTCTGTCCTCCGAGATAGTGATATCTGTGTCGTGGGTGAAGGGAAAGATGAAGATGATGAAGGGGCAGTAATAGCTGAGGTCGATGTCTCGAAGGAAACGGTTTGTAGGGTGATCGGGTTCCCTTGACACAGGGGGAGAAGCGAGAGTATAAAAAGAACGATGGCCTGCATCGTTACAGTCTTGTCGGGAGAAGACATTGCTGAACGTCTCCTTGTCGCTTCTGATGGTGGATTTGCCGTGTTGCAAACAGTGACCGTGGAATCAAACAGTGTCCAGGCACAAAATAATCCTCTTTGCCCGAAATGTTGTTTTCTAATGCCTCGCGCTCGCGATGCCAGGCAGTGGGATAGGAATGCTAAGTCGTTTCCAAGATATCAGCCCGTCCAGGGGTCTCAGTTCCAGTGCATTAAGTAGAGAGGTAGAGAACAAAAGGGCAGAAACGCCAGCGTTTGTGTGCGGAGGGGGCAAGCGAAAAGTGATGCGAAGGAGAGAGAGTCAAAGTAAAGACCAAACCATCAATCGAGAAACTGCTTGATCTTGATATCATGACTTTGCTACCCCTGAGACTCACACTGCCACTCATCCTCCAACTCATGACTGACTAGGTGCTGTGATGCTATCCACCCCACCGTGTGGCATTCCAGGTTTGCTGTCCAACAACAAGCATATAACGACGGGACGTTAAGATTGAGTGTTGCATCAGTATGAGTTTGAGACACGGGCATAGGGTCAAAAGCTTCACAGGAACGTGAGCGCAGTGCATTAGTCGTCTCTTCTCAGTCGGGGCTCGACGCGATGGTCTCGAAATGGGTGGCCAGAAGACATCGTCGCGGGTTTTGCCAAGACCTCACATGCAGGAGGGGACAACTTGATTGGGTGACACTGACCTACCCTGCACCAACTAGGAAAGGGGAACGCACACCTTTGGGTGAGCTCGACTTTCTCCTTTCTAGGTACACTAGTTCTAGGTACACATCAGGATTCAGAGTGACTGAGGATGACCGACGTCAACGCAGCACGACGGGATTACACAGACGACCCAAGAGGTATGATTACCCCGTAGATGATATCACACATTTTTTGCTAAACTTGCATTTGCTTGCTTCTGAACCCACGCCACTTGGCCCACTGCCCGGAGACAAGGTCGATTCCGAGACCCGGTATTCTTTCGACACGGTCAAGGATATCATCAATCGTCGACATCGCGTGTTTGAAAGGCTACCGGATACCAAGATACCCTTCCCGTGTGAGTTAGATACACACGGTCAATCTCTGTCGAGACTCGTGCGTGAGCTGCACAAAAGTCTCCGAAACACGCCCAAGTTGTTCCGAGCACCGAAATCGATGCTCAACTATGCATCCGTAAGCAGACTGGAATTGACCAATGGCTGCAGTCCAGGGCAAAATAACGCCTTGGTCCGGACCCCCTAAGTTTGGCCAGCACCTTTTCTCCTCTCTCTGACCTCAGTGACTCAGTAACGATAAGGGTCAGTCACATGACAAGCGTACAAAAGCGACGCATTTTCTTTTGGATTGATAATCTGTTTATACGATGACTCGACGCCGGCGACTTTTCAAGTGGAACACACGGTCAAGTGTTCGTCCGAGTCGACAAGATCACAAGAACTTGGATCACTAGCACTCGACGGAACACCAATCAACAGTCAGTGTTAGTTGAAGAGTGTTAAAAGCGAAGCCTATGAGGATGCATAGTCAAAACAAAACGGAAGAGTTGTTGAGCCGAGCTGCGACAATATAGCTGTGGTGATGGTAGTTTGCTGCTCCTGGCAGGACTGTAGTCTGTGTCACGTCGATAGGATCGGGTACCGGTATATAAACTGTCTTCTATTATGAGAACCTCTTCTCCTCTCCAAACTCGATATTCAAGCTCAACAACTCAGCTGCTAGTTGGTCAATCAATTCAATCATGTCGCCTTCAAGCTCTCCGCGCTTTCCATCATCGTCAGCAGATCCAGGTCCGCTTGGCGAGCCTCTCGAGTTTCCGTTTTCCCATCGAGTCGCACCCAATCGATTCTTGAACGCGGCCATGTCTGAAAATCTAGCTACCATCGGAAACGAGACCGAGATCGAAACATCTGGAATTCCTACATCCCGACTTGTCGCTCTTTACCGCCGTTGGGGGGCAGGAGGTTGGGGTCAAATCGTGACGGGCAATATCAGTACGTAACATTGCTCGAAGGCCGTGTATAACTTTCATTTTTTTGCAACCACCCCTTTGTAGAAACTGTTTTCTTTTCTCAAGCTTTCAACTTAACTGCAACCTTCCAGCCAGAAACTGACCTGGAAAACTTCAGTGTTGCACCCGAGAGAACTCGAGTCGCCGGGCAATATGATTATACCCCTCAACGCACCATTCCATGGTCCTCGTTTCGAGGGCTTTAGTGCCCTCGCTGAAGCTGCAAAGGAACATGGAAGCCTGATAGTTGGACAGGTATCGCATCCTGGGAGGCAAGTGACCGACGATATTCAACCCCATCCCATAAGCGCCAGCGCTGTTCAGCTTGTCAAGAGCATCTTTCCGGGCCATAAATACGCTGTTCCCCGTGAAGCTACTCGGGAAGATATCGAGAACGTTATAGCAGGCTTCGTGAACGCGGCAGTGTACTTGGAAAAGTCGGGCTTCGATGGCATCCAGCTACACGGTGCTCATGGCTACCTGCTATCCCAGTTCCTCAGTCCTACGACAAACTTACGAACTGATCACTATGGTGGGAGCTTGGAGAACCGCATGCGACTGATCTTGGAGATTGCAGCTGCCATCAAGAAGCGAGTCGGCCCAGCGTTCATCATCGGTATCAAGATCAACTCGGTGGAGTTCCAAGATAAAGGATTTACACCAGAGGAGGCCATCGTACTCTGTGTGGCTCTCGAAGAAGCGGAATTCGATTATGTCGAAACTAGCGGAGGTACACACGAACAACTCGCTTTGGGACACATGAACGAGAGTACACGCAAGCGTGAGGCCTACTTTGCGGAGTTTGCGGAACAGATCGCGAAGGCGGTTAAAAAGACGACGAGTGTATACGACCGGTGGGCTCCGTACTGTCGGTGCAAGTAAGTGGCCCTTTTTCTCCTACAGAGCAATTCTTACGCCAACGCCCCTGTGTCCTCACTGGGCGCCTTACCTCATACAAGACAGCTGACTTATTGGAATCAGTGGTGGAGATCCTCAAGAGTGTCGATGGTGTTGGTATGGCGAGACCTGCTTGCCAGGAGCCTGACTTCCCCAAGGACGTACTATCTGGGAGGGTGACCGGCATCTTGAAATTTGCGGGAGGCGAGGAGGATTTTCGCCCCCAATTGATGGTGGCAGTGTCACAGATCAGGCAAATGGGAGACGGAGAAGACCCGATCGATGCCACCAAACCCGAGAACATTCAGAAGGTCATGGCAGTTTTCGCATAGTGAAACCAGCGTGGATGAAACGGCTGTAACCGTCCTCTTAGTCTACATCGAGACCGAGGTGGTGTTTCTGATTCACAGTGGTATTACAATTTACTTATATGCAGTACGGAAATAGACCAGGAGCTGTGCACCGGCAGAAGAGGCATTCACGAATTCTGAAAACTAACCGGTAAACTGACTGACTGAAAAGTTGACAACACACAACTCTGCATAAAATCGCCTGATATTGGTTAGATGACGAAGGACTTGGTTGTAATACACTAGCAACCTGGCTCTTTCGCAGATCATGTCAATAGTATGTATGAACACAATTGCTATAGTGCTTGATTGCCGCAGTCATCTGCATGCATATGTGCTCAATTTGCTCATTCCCACTTACAATACCTTCAGAAAATTCCCCATCATTTATCCACTGAACCTTGCTAGACTATACCTTGGGCTATTGCGAGTCAAAGGATTCTATCGTGGTCGATCCACAGGATGAGCTTCCACTCGCGCTCAAGCAGCAGGTAACGAGGCCCAGAGACGGTCACAACATCGGAAAGTAGTTCGATAGTTAGTTCGTAGCCATATATGCGTATACTCCTCCAATTACTCACGTCCTTTTTACATCCATAGAAGCCGGTTCATGAGGCTGAAGTGATAACGACATTCTTGAGCGTCTCGCGTGTGGGGGGGGCTTGCAGACTCTCTCGTTGACAGTGTTTGTCACTTGAACAGGTGCTAGTCCCATGTAAGTATGATTTATCATCTGCAGACCAACATGTTCTCGAGGTGGATTGCGAGTGGTGCCGGAGACGGTAAAGAAGTCCTTGATGTCGATGATGTCAGCTTTTTCTCACTCAGGAAATTCCCACACACCACTCCCCCCCCCAAGATCTTGCAAGAGTGCGCGCAAAAGTTCGAGACCCGAAATCGAATCAAAAGTGGCCAGAAACTGGTGTTTTACCAATCAAAAAGGCAGACGGACATCTGCCTAGAGTGGTAAGTTACAAAAGTGGTGGTGGGTTTACAAGCAACAGTGCAACACAGCAGCAGCAGCAGCCCGACCAGTACGTCTTCCAAGATCCAAAGGCTCTTAAAATGGGATGCCTTTTGTTCACCAAAAGCAGACCGACACAGCATGATCCTTCCAATCGTTTAACATAGTTCCTTGCCGGGAAACCAAACGTCTCCAAATCATTCATGCCCCTGGGCCCTTCATGTCGTCCAGATGAACTCTACTACTCTACACGACCGATTCTCCTAACTAGCAACAAGTAAGTACGGGTGTGTATGAAAGTTGCCGCAGAAATTCTCCAGCGTTGGACTTGTAAGAGCTTCTACGAAGTCTTCTACAATTGACCGTCAACATTAAAGTTACCGTCAGTCTCACCTGCAGAGTAGTCAAGTACTTGGTACGGAGTACAGTAGTTAACTAGTCCCTAAAGGCTAAGTCAGGCACTTCCAGACTTACAGTGGTGTCCACCCCCATCACTGATCAGGCACGCCCCACCTGCACTAGATTTCTAGCGCGTAGAAAGTCGCGACTCCATTGAGAACTTCCAGTCGAGGCAAGAGCTGCAGTTGCAAAGCTCCAAACACCACCATTAATTACATCATTTGGTGATGCAACCACTCCGACACAGTACTTTTTGTCGAGGTTCCTGATCCAAGGGCGCGAGCTATTTTCGAGGCGAACCCGAGCGAGCCGAATACCAACCGGGCTATGTCTCCCATTTGATTCGCCCATCAACCTTCCCTACAGGTACAGCATCGTGTTGCGTACTCCCCAAGTATTCACTCTCAGATTGCATTGCAACACCCACACAATAAACAGCAAAATACAGCTTCACAGAAAATTGCTGTTATGGCGCAAAACGCCATGCGACTGCGCCTCGTGGTTCGCCGCAACGGCCTCCCAGAGACCAAGGTCGTCTGGCCGGTGCCTCTCGAAGGCGACCCTACCATCTCCAGACTTTTGGAGCAAGTCAACGAAGTCATCCCCCTCGAGAGCAGCGACTGGGGCTTGGAGGACTACGCCGTCGAGCTGAAGGCCTCCGATGGCACAAACTTCGAGTGCCTCCACTTTCAGCCGCTACGCAGCGTGCTCAAGGAAGACGACCAAGTCTTCGTCCGCCCGCTCTTCACCAACGACCTAAAGCAGCGTCGGATAAGCGGCCGTCACCAAATATCCAATGACGGCAAGCACCTCATCGATGGCGTTGCCTTTGGCAGGCCTCTACTCAAGACACCTCGGGGCCGACCGACCCTCGACATTCCGCCCCGCAAGCGTCGAAGAATCGGCTACGAGAACGAGGAAGCTGATCTGGATCACGACGAGGGCGATGCGGATTACCAAGAACATACCCCCACGCTACTTTTGACTAGTGGTGAAGAGGCTGAGGAGGATGACGAGGACGAGCGCAACGCGAGTTCCCGAAGCGTTGTAATGAACGCCAACTTTGACGATGTCGATGAACGGGGTTTGGAGGCAGAGGAGAGCACTCGGTCCATGAGCAATGATATCGACTCTGACGAGGAAGATTTGGAGGAAGGCAACCTCAGCAATGAGGAGGATCTGGCCGAGGAGCTCCAGGATCTTCAGAAAGAAAACACCGAGATATACGGAGATGAAGACGACGAGGAAGAGGTCGGAAAAGTTGTTCAACATCGATCACCCGCTACAAGGTCTAGCTCCCGAAACTTGGATCTGAAGGCTCTGGACAATATTGGCCTCCTGCGCGCCGCTTTTCCCTCGGCGCCGCTCACTGTATGCGAAAAGGTCCACGAGGCGAACCATGCCAACCTCAAGCAGGTCTACGCCTCTCTTCTCGCGGGCTTCAAGGCTTCAAGGCCCGAGTCGGACTTGATGCAACAATGGCAGTCTGGCAATGCCTTGGATTCGAAAAATCATTCCGCCTCTCAGAAACTGCCCAAGACTCACCCAGATGTGTTGCCACGAGGGCCCCCTTCTCTATTCGGGGGTCCCACAGCTGCCAATAGTAACGGATATGAAGCCGGTGGCGAAGAGTTGGACGATGGCGCCGATGAGGTTGACGATTTTATCAGACAGTTCGACCATCGCGGCCTCCCCCCGGGCTCTATCTCCTCCGGAACGGCCCTTAACGCCATGGCTGCCATGTCCGGCTCCTTGAATGGTAGCAAGACCGTCACGTCAACAATACCGAGTGGAAACAAGATTACCTTTGAGGAGCCGGCCGCGATCGACAACAAGAACGATGAGACATCGAGTAGTGGGTCCAGTTCCAACTCGGAAAGAGAAGATGGAGGAGCGACATTGGATATACGACATAGAAAAGGCGTCAAGGCACCAGCCGCGATAAACGAGGACGACGATACGTCTAGCAGTGGGTCCAGTTCAAGCTCAGAGGATGAGACTGAAGAGGCCAAGTCTACTGATGAGAACTCGTCATCTGATACAGAAGACGATGACACGGTTATACGGACACGGAGACGCAGAAAGAGACGGGAAGCCTCTTCTGATGACGATGCGAGTGAAGATAGCAGCGACAGCGACAGTGACAGCGACAGCGATAGTGGCCCCGAAGAGACCTCCACGCGTAAAACCCGGCAGGCTACTGATGATGTCTCTGACACGAGTAGCACTGGAACTTCCAGCAGCGAAGAGTCGGAGGCTGAAGGAGAATCTTCTTCGTCAGATGATAGCTCTGATGAGGAAAGTGACTCGGATTCCAATTCGGAATCCGAAAGTGAAACTGAAGCAAGAGCCAAACCTTCTACGAAGAGTAGAAAAGCTACCGCTGTCACGCCCTCCCAGCCACTTTCGATTTCTAGATCGTCAGATTCACAAACCCCTTCGACCTCAGCCCAAGCCTCACAGCATCTCGTGGCTCCTTACCACGGGAAGGAGTCGACTAAAAAGCGCAATGCTCGACGCCGTGCAACTGCCAAGGCCAAAAAGCTTAGCGAACAAACACAGGTATCAGATGCGAGCCTGATGGACACTCTGCCGGATGCTGCTTCGACGTCACAAGCTAATGCATCATCTCAGCCTACTGAGAAGGAGCTTTTTGAGGCCAAGCGCAAGGCCCTTTTGGATGCCATCTCCAGCGGAGGTGTGGAAGTCGGCCCTGGCAGCCAGCTGAATTTCACAGATGACTCAATGGCCTCACAGCACAGCAACAAGCGAAAGCGCCAGGAGAAAGATGCACCAACGCCCATGGTTGACGTGGTGAATGGCAACGAATCGGCAGAAATGGTCGCAGAAAACACCACTACCAACGAGACTGAGTCCCCAACGTCAACAAGAAAAAGGCGACGGATCGATCTCGGCGCAGGTCGTCGTATGCTTTTCGGAGCGCTTGGTCTTCGCAATCCCAAGAGCAAAGACGACGAAGAGAAGCTGCGCACGAGGCTGATGAAGGACGTGCGACCGCTCGGAAACGCACGTCTGGAAGAGGGAATCGCCAAAGAGGCCACGGAGACGGCCGACGGAACCCCCAAAGCGGCAGAAGAGGAACCCGGAGCCTGGCGTGAGAGTATCACCTATCGTGCTGTAGAGTGCTGCCAAACAGGGGTTGAGCTTAGCGAGCCGCCCTTTCCGTTTGTGCAACGATGGGATCCGCAACAGCAAGGCAATTGGGTATCGAAAAAGAACAAACGCGGTGGGGGCAACAAGAAAGCTCAGCGTAACCAGATGCATTACTATCAAGGGGATGGCAGTGCCGGAAAGAAGAGGAAGCACGACGAGTCTTTGGAATACGAGGAAGGAGACTGTGACAACTCCTACTACAACGATGAGGTGCCTCTTAACTACGACGACGCGGAGCCTGAAACCACCGGTAACGAACCCGAGAGTCAATTCACGGACGTTGACGATCTGCCGTCGCTCCCCGCGAATCTAGAGGCGCTGAAAATCCTCCGTCCTGGTGAGGTCCAGATAGGCATGGTCATCACTTGGAAGCAGTTCATCCTGTCGTCGGCTACAAGTTGGCAGCCCCAGGTCATGAACCTGACGGGCGTGGTAGTCCGAATTGATGATGATGCGACAGGGCTTCAGGTGATTCTAGCTCGGCGAGATCGCACCCTTGATCGACCCGAGAAGCAGTACGACGAGGATGGTCAGCGGGTCTATGACCGGTTCGAAGTTCCTGACGGCGACGATGCTGACGAGGCTGAGGAAGACGCTGCAGCAGAGCAAGGATACCGAACACTGAGCTTTGCTGATATGATGGACCCCAGGGTCTTGCAAGATCCACTTCCAACGGAGGTACCCAGCGCGGATCCTAAGATGGCATCTATTGAAGTAGACCCCGTCGAACCCAAGTCGCCTGTCATCGAACAAGATCCGGTAGAGTTGCAGGCAGATGCTCTTAACGAAACCTTCGAGGGCTTCGGCGATGATGAGCCTTCGGCCCAAGAGACTACGGAGGTTACTTTGGAGACATGTATCGATACTACGGTCACCTCTACAGGCAACGCACCTGAGCTAGCTTCCGATGCATCTGAGCAAGAAATTGCTCCGCTAAGCAATGTTGACATAGCTGAGCAGACCGGCTCTTCCGATGGTGCGCAAGGAGAAAGTCAACTATCTGCCGATGTTCCAATGTCTGACATCTCGCAGATTAGTAGTCCGTCTCGCCAACTCCACGCAACAATCTCGGAGTCGCTCGTTTGCCCACTGGACCAAACCGCAAGTTCAGCGCCTGTTGTGGACAGCCAACCCCAGCCTACGACCCAGCATGTCCCCGAGGTTGCAAGAGCCGATACGCCACCGATGCGTGAGGAATCTTTGGCGCCTCATTTCAACGACACGACCAACATCATTAGTGGAACTCCCAAAGTCACGTACCCAACAGTGGCTGCACCTCAATCCTCTGCAAGTAGTGTTGGCAGCGGGAGACAGCCTGACTATTCTATGGACATGGACTCCCACGCCGATTTCCTCCGAGCCACCGAGGATGAAGCCGAGGACAATAGCGCATCACCCGTCCCCGGCGGATCTTCTTCTCTTCCCAGAGAAGAACATGAGGAAGAAGACCCTACTACGCCTACCCCAGCGAGATTCTCCAGTGTTGCTGACAGCCACATCAAAGAATCTCCCAAACCAAATGACTCTGAGGGCGTTTTGGAGTCTTCTCCTTCTACTCCTTGTTCACTCGGTTCTCTCAATACCGTCTGGTGCACAGCCGTCAGCTCCCGAACCACGCAAAGTCCCTCGAGATCTGCGATGCCCCCAGTCAAACAGTCTCAGAAGTCGCAGGTTGCCGACCAAGAGGCCGACTACAAGGAGGCCATGCGCAAACTTGACGGGTTCTCCGAAGACGAGGATTTGGAGGGACTATCGAAAATCAGCGACAGCTTCCGACCCGGTACGCAGTTGAAGCTTGCCACACAACTGTCTCTCTCCTTGGAGGACGACGGTCCAGCCCCGGGGCAAATGGACTCATATCCTCCACGCTCAGCTCGTGCAATGTCCAAGATATCACCCCCGCCGCTTTCTCGCAAGAGGTCTTCGCCGACACTTTTCGCCAAAGGGAAGCAACTCTCCGGGGTCAGTGCTGCAAAGAAACCGTCGTCTCAGTTTTCAATTCCTGCTGGCAGTCAAGTGGTCGAGATAAGTTCCGACTCTGACAGCCCGGAGCCCAAATTCGCCGAGAACTACGCGGATGACGAACTCGATGAGACGTACTCACCTGGAGTCGATCACAACATGCCTGATGGCTCGGGGTGGGTCGAGAAGAAAAAGAGAAGGGGTCGGCCCCCCGGAATTCGGCTGTGCCCTCCAAAAGTCATGCGAAGGCTGTGAATGCTCGGGCGGTCAGCTCTCAAGGCAGTGCAAATGTCATAGAGAGCGCAGCCTCTGTTCTCAAGAGACTTGGCAAGGGTTCTGGGCGCAAGGCTAGTGCGAGGTTCTAGGACGCCTTGGGCTACTGCGGACAGGATATTACTGAGGATTGAGGCAGAAACCGGGTGAGGTGGCAGGGCAAGACGTTTGATCGGAATGGGGGTCAGTTTGAGTTTCTTGTTTCCTCCCCGACTCTAGATTGCACATTGCCAAATTTGGACCATGGCTCGGCCATTCCTGATAGCTGGCTTGAAGTAAGCCAAGAGTCTATACTAGAAACCTGCTTCCAGAACGTGCGTGGATTTGCGTGTTTCGCCCTACCTGTGGGTCATGCGAAATGCTGAGCCAGCATCGTGCTTGGGCCCCCCCCCCCACCCCTTCCCTACTTCCAGATGGGCTTGATTGGCATTGAATAACACGCCTGTTTTCATCGAGACGGGTTTACAAAAACCCGTTCGGAAGGACAACAGTGGATTCATTGTTGATCGTAACGGCTAGACGCTGGACGCCATCGTTTCGTGCGCAGCATCCCCGATTGGGTGCTGAGAGCAGGGAGGACAGGGAGAGCAGGGGGGAGTAGGGGGGGAGCAGGGAGAGCCCGGACGGACGGCCCCAAAACTATTACGGCTGGGGCTTCGCAATGGCGAACTGGGCCGCTCGGTCGAGCTGTGGGGGGTTCGGGAGGAGTCAACTGCTAACGGTCAAGTTTTGTATTGCAGTGATTGATGATGGATGCTCCCACTCAGTAGCTGCCCCGGAGGGAAGATGCCTGCGGGTTGCCCAACGGTCTGGACGTGCGTGTGCTTGTGACGGCACCATGATGGGTAGGCATGTCTAAGCTAGTCATCATCCGCGCGCGAAGAAAGCTTCGAACCTTCGGATAGAGTGTTCAGCTGTCCATGGACCATGGACCTTGGACCATGAACCCCGACGGATGGAGGTATTGATCGGTGGAACTTGGGCGGTCCACGGGACAGCCAACCCCTTTCTAGCCGATGGGCCTGGAGAGGTTTCAGTGCAGATACTTGGACACGCTGCATGCCATGCCGATCGGATCTTGCCTGCTACCTGCCTACCTACCTACCTACCTACAGGCTACGGCGGACTGGGGAGACGAGAAGTGCGGCGCAGAAATCAACGCCGTCCTCGGTCGCGGAAGTTGTCACTTTTGAGTTGCTGCTAAAAACAGCTCGCAGGACTGGTGAAAGTACCGGTAGCGAAAGCGGGTCCCCAGATTGCGTACGCAGCCCTCTCACTCCCCTCTCTTTGTTCGGAGTATAGTCCCGCCAAGCTACCTGGCCAGGTAGCTAGTCTGGCGTATAGGGCCCCGTCCACCTCCCCAGCCCAGTACCCCCCCTCTCCCCCCCACCTCGATTCCGCTCTTCAGATGGGCGGCCAGTGGCCATTCCGTCCCCGTGGCAGCAGTCGTTTGATTTTAGCAACAGCTGCAGCAGCGCGATGAGATATCCTTGTTGATCTGCAACGGATCTGCGTGGGTGGAGCCGTTTCGGGTTGTCCTTCCGAGCAGCCTCAGCCTCTCGTGGAGACTGACACGGCCACCGCACTACGGATGACTGAGTCCCATTGTCATGAGCACCAGTCCGGCATAAGGCGCTGAATCAGGGACCGATACCCTGCTTACCCGCACCCGCCGACAAGAAAGTAATGCGTCTAGGGAGCTGCAAGTTCGGGGCCCCATGTCGGCGGCGTTCAGCGCTATTCCGGGCTGGAGTGATCAAGCCCACAGCCTAGGTCCTTCTCTTCCAGGATCACGAACCCCAGCCGGGGCTTTGGATTCGAGCACTATACACGCCTACTTTACAACAAACGGCGAGAAAGGACATGGGAAAGTTAGCAGCATGTGGGCTGCCTGTCCCTGTCCACTTCTCTATCTACCATACAACTTCACCCCACCCTGTGTCCGGGTCTTGGTGCAAGACTCCAGGACATCGGCAACTCCCAAGTCATTAGTGTGTTTCTCCATAGTCACGCATCTGAATCGAGACCATCGTCCCTGAGGGCTGCCCAGCTTTGACATATCTGACTTTCGACCAAGGTCACGACGGTTGGAACGAGGCAGTTTGCCCCAAGGTAAAAGAACATCAGACAAGTTTCTGACAGGTCTCAGTCGATTATTACACGTTTCTGACAGGTCTCAGTCGAAATACAAGACGGTTTGCCCATGAGACGACACAAGCTTCGGATGATATAACATCGGCCATGGCCATCTGAAGTCGAGCTCTCTCTCCTCCGTATCGTCATCCAACCCCACATCGACCCTTCACTGCCACATCGACCCATCCATCACTGCCGGCATAAGAAACGGCCATAAGTTATATAACTACCACCCTCTCGCCACTTCAACTACTCGGACAACCCACCCGCACTTCTCTTCTTCTACCGCCACGACAGAACCGCGCCGTCCACACGTGATACCAGTAGAGTCTCTCCCCCAAGAGACACATCACAGACGCCCGCCACCCGTCAGACCAGCCACCCCCCTTGGTC
This sequence comes from Arthrinium puccinioides, assembly GCA_022414665.1. Taxonomy (NCBI): domain Eukaryota; kingdom Fungi; phylum Ascomycota; class Sordariomycetes; order Amphisphaeriales; family Apiosporaceae; genus Arthrinium; species Arthrinium puccinioides. The sequence continues at coordinate 3,832,028 of JAIUNF010000005.1, forward strand.
AAGATGAGCAAGGACCTCGAAAGCCTGAGAGAGGGCAAGCTCTTTGAGCTGCAGGCCTCGTCGGTAGAGAACAACGACATATTAGACTGGGCCGCCAAGGTCATGCCAGCCCTGCCTGGTGATCTGATCGTCGGGCAAGGCTTTGGCAGATCAAGAGAAGAGATCGACACATGTGCGTATCATCCCCCCCTCAAGTCTGAGCAACTAGGCGTTTTACTGACCATCCCTGCCAGGCGATCCTTTGGCCGATCCGGGCAGAAGCGCTCTAGTGCGGAGAAAGTCGGGTGCCGTCGTTCGACCCGCCATCCGGTCCCCCAAGTCGACCTCGCACTCGAGGAGCAGCTCCGAGATGTCAAGAGTCAGCTTCAACCTGGACGAGTTGAACGTGCGCCACTTCCGGCCGTCGGACTGCCCCTTTATCCTCAGCAGCAAGCCGCTGACCCAGGAGCCGGCCGACGTGCGCGCGACTGGAGGAGAAGACGGCTACGACTACGACGGCGGCGACGACGACGACAACGACACCGACAACGACACCGTCGACGAGTACAGCACCACGGCGCACTGGGAGATAGAGACCACCAACTTCTCCGACCACGTGCTCTGGCGCTCAAACCTCCCCCTGCAGCTCCAGGACATCTATCTCGGCGAGTCGCGCACGTCGCTCGAGGGCCTCGTGTCCCTCCGGCGATCGCACGCCGCCCTCAAGGCCGACCGCGACTTTCCCCTGTCGCCGGTCAGCGACGGCGAGCAGAGCAGGCGCGTCGTGAAATGCCGCTTCACCCTGGACAACTGGGAGTCGTACTCGGAGGTCGAGGCCATGCAGGTCGGCGTCGGCCGGGGCCACGAGTGGTATCAGTTCTCGATTGACGACTACGACATCAAGAGCGCCGTGCTGTACAACACCATGCTCTTGCACGTGTACATCAGTCACGAGGGCATGGACGATGATGATTCGTCCGACGTGGAGGATTTTGTGGGGTGGTACGAGGACGACACGTGGGACGACAACAACGGATACGATTTCCGGGTCGACTTCAAGATGTGCGAGATCTCGGGGGACGAGCAAGAAGTGGTCGACGCTCAGCCAATTGGCGGGGGCATCAAGGCGCAAAGTCACGAGCACGTCGAGGTCCTCAGCATCAAGACATGACAACGATGATGAGCCCGCCGTTGGAGTTCAAGCGCGGGTGGAGAGAATACAGTAAAAACAAATAGATAGCTTCCTTGGGTATATTTATACACAAATTGGCATCGTCAAGTTGGAGTGATTGGGGATGAAGAACGATGATCATGCAACAAGAAGATCGGCATTCGTGCCTCGTATAGAGCGTATGAGACCAAGCACCGGGCTGTTTGGTATTGCCGACTCGTTTCTTTGATAGTAGACAGAAAACGGTACATGGCGTCAAATACGTACAAACATGTCACCTTGGCAGATCTAACAATAGTTCACGTCTATCCAACGATGCTGGGGTTCAGATCTGTCGCCCAGCCTCTCCACTCCACAAACCTCGGCGGCATGTTGCCACCGAGTGGACGAACCTACAACTCTTGGCTTGCCATGTCAAGCATATGGCCCATCTTTTCGATCTGCGAAATGGTCAGTCCTTGCACAGAGGCGTGGGGGTTAAGAACAGAATCTCACCTTTGTCCGTAAATAGCCCTCCACCTCGCGGCTCTTGAACCCCTCACCCTTGCCCCTCCAGCTCAACGGCACCATGGCCACGCGCTCCAAGACCCTGACCTCGCGGTTGGGGCCCTCTACGGCGCGGATCTTGTCCGGGTTGTTTGTCAACAGCCGGATCTCGTCCTGGCCGAGGTCGAGTAGCATGGCAGTCGCCAGACCGTAGCTCCGTGCGTCGGCCGGGTGTCTGAGCAGGAGGTTCGCCTCGACAGTGTCGCTCCCCAGATCTTGCAGGTTGTAGGCCTTGAGCTTCTCACCGAGCCCTATGCCCCGCCCTTCCTGGCGCAGGTAGATGATGATGCCGCCGTTCCTTGCCTGGCTAGGTAACGACATTAGCCGCGCTGCCTCGTCTAGTTGCTCGCCGCAGTCGCAACGCGCAGACCACGCCGTCTCGCCTGTGTAGCACTCTGAATGTATGCGGACCAGTGGCGGGCCGTTGGGTGCCGGTTCTTCTTCCGGCTCTTGTGTTTCTTGTGGTGGTGGCTGCTGCTGTGCGACGTCTTGTCCGTCGCCCGCGCGCACCATGCCGCTCTTCGTCCGCCCTGGATACAGGCGGCCCGTATAGGCGCCCCTGATCATGCGATCCATCTCCGTTTCTCCCTCGCGCGGCTCATCCAGACTCCGGCTCCGTATGTGCGGGCCGAAGACGATGGCAAGGTGTTCCTTCTTGTCGGCGCTGTTGGTGTACAGGTGCAAGAACATCTCGGTGCCATTCACCGTCGGTATGCGCGCGCGCACGACGCATTGCACTTCCGGGAGCGTCTCGAGTAGGCGCGGTCGCTTGTGGCCGCAGCCGCCGGAGGGGTCAGAGGAGTCGACCGGCACGCTTCGGGGCAGCTCGGTGGTCGGAGTGGCGAAGCCAGGCGTGGAGGGTGGTGTGAACTGCGGAGAGACGAGGGAGGGCGGCGGGAGCTCGCTAGGGTCCGAGGAGCGATTGGACGCCGAGGTCGACGGTCGCGGGGCCAAGGTCTCGCTGTTCAGCTGCGATGTTTCTGTCCGCATGAGGTCGTCATCGTTGTCGTGCTCGTTGCGGAGGGGTCGCGAGGGTGGCGAGTAGAAGGACGGCAGCAGCTGCTGGCCGGCACGATCCATTGGATCGGACTCTCGATCCGGCATGTGTCAAGACTCAAGAGGGCGACTGTGCGTTCCGAGATGCCAATTGAATTGGGGGCTCGCCAGACTGCGTTGTGTAACGTGTTGTCGAAGAAGAATTGCAGTGGCGACGCCGGCAGCGGCGGGGTTTCGGTTTCGTTCTCTCCAAGCCGCAAATGACGCAAATTATGCCGACCTCTGGACGTACCGAGTAAGTATCCGTAACTAGTTGACGTACTCCGTAACGTAGTGGCGTTTGCTGGGTGACTTTGATGGCACGTATGCTGACTTGGGTGCGCAGAATCGCGACGGGCCGAGTCAAGACAGAAAAACGGTATCAGGGGTGATGGACGTGCAACTTGAGTCTTGAAGTAACGTTACGACGACTAACTACGACTGTGTACGACTGACTAATAACTAACTAGTGACCAACCAAGGTGAGCACTGAGAAGAGTGAGAGTGCATCGCAAGAAACTCGGTATTAGTCAGACGACTAGGTTACGGAGTGGTTACGGAGTAACTAACTACTTACTTACTAAGTTACGTACTTTCCCAAACTAGTAACAAACGAGCCCGATCCGTGTGTGACATGTGACCATGTGACCGACCATGTGACCATGTTACGGATACATAAGAGGTATTCGTACTCCGTACTTACCACGTACTACTTCGTAACATTAAGTAACTAACTAGCCAACTACGGAGTACCCGTGCACGGAGTACGGAGTACACAGTAGTCCGTACCGTATAACCATGCAGCTGTGCGGGGTAACTCAGTTGGGACTTGGGAGTAGTTAGTTGGAAACCCACTCTCCCTCCTCCTAGGAAGTTAGTTCCCCGCGCTTCTCAACTCATGCCTGTCAAATCAACTTACCAATCGATTAGTTACCACGACTCGATAGTCAATCCAACAAACACGACCGGGGAACCCTCCCCTCAGGCCTCTGGCTTCTGCTGCCCAGACTTCCATTACATCGGCACTGCCCCGGAAGTCGATCCCGAGAGGGCCAAGATATCCCATACCGCAACGTTCAGTCAGCACGATCAAACCTGCTCGCACCGTCGCACAACGTAGCGCGCGCATCATGATGAAGCCATCGCAGAAGCCAAGTCCCTCTCGTGTGTGAAGTTGGCCCCTCTCTCTCATACCTTGACGCATGGCGAAACACTGTGGCCGTTCATTCGACCCTGCCCCTGGCTGTCCGAGTGCCTCTGGAACCGCAGAGCCGAGAACCTACTCTTCATCCCAACTGACTGCACGGTTTGATGGTGAAGCTTGACCTAAACGATGCTGCGAAGATGCCAATCGGTGGTGCGCACAGACACAACACTGGCGTAGGCGGCCGCGCGGTATGACGCTTCTTTGCACAGTTCTCCTGTCACGACCAGTAACATAACAGTTGTGGCGTGGCGTAGCTGAAGCAGCGATGCCGTAAACGGCTTGTCGAAACATTCAAAGTCGAAACATTCAAAGTCGAAACATTCAAAGCCCTTGCGTTGTAGGGAGGCACCTGCCACTGGTGATGCGAACTGCCGTGCATGAGGACGAGGCCCGAGGGGGTTGTCTGTACAAGTTGTACTGCGAGCGGGCGGAATCCGCAGGAAACGGCCAAGCTGATAACGCGATATACTCGGCTTCGTCGGCACTTCAAGATGGTCTCGCCCTGTGTCGTTTGTCCATCCATCTAGCATCTCGTATAGCTCGTGTAGCTCGTGTAGCTCGTGTAGCTCGTACAGCTCACTCGTCTCGCGCATCTCAACCCGTTCTGTCCTCTCTAGAGCGTCTCTCCAGAGCGTCGGCCTGCTGAGTTGAGTGACCTAACCAATGCCTCCCCGGCGATCACACCATAAATCCAGAGGTGGATGCAGGCGATGTAAACATCGCAAGATCAAGGTGGGTGGGACATGGTCTCGGGAGTCTTGAACACACTGTATCCCCTGGGTAGGATGTTGGCTAACCTAGCTACTCCTGTCAGTGCGATGAGATCCATCCACGATGCAGCAATTGCATGAAGCATGGCATTGCATGCGACTTCCAGTTTGCCGACATGGCCATACCTCAGACGACCGTGATAGAGATGCCACCCGACTTTGTCCCCAGTCCCACGGGCACTCTGGTACGAAGGCATCCTTCGGCAAACTCAAGTTCCCCAATCTATCGTCAACTCGACTTACCCACGCTGAGTCCCACGTCAGGAGACAAGCGCATGTGTGAGTACACCATCCATCCAACCGCCAGTCAGAGTGACAGGTCTGCCACGCTCCTTCGCGATCGGGTGCTTACTAGGGTGGCAGTGGAACTGAGGTTGATCCATCACTGGACCAGCGCAACGTCCAAGACGGTGTCCTTGCTGTCCTTTACAGACCCTAATATCAGTGCCGACATATTCAGTAACCAGCTTCCGCGTCTCGCCTTCTCTGGGCTCGGAGCCAACTTCTTGATCGATTCCATCTTTGCGATTACAGCTTTGCATCTGCGTTCCAGATCTCCCAACGATCGGGAGCTGTACCACGCTAGCTACTCATACACGACGGCGGCACTGGCGGCGTACCGGTCCAGTCTCTTCGCGGGTGTCACCGAAGCCAATGTCGACGCTCTGCATTTTGCTGCCATCCTCATCAGCAACATCACCACGGCTTCCCGGATGCTAGATGAGAGGGACAAGGAAGTAGCAAGTCCAGAAGATCATGCTGCTGGCCATTACCCTCCGCAATTTTGGTTCCACGGTCCACAGGGCGCCAGGATTGTGACTGCGGCCAACTGGAAGATGCTCCGCAGTGCGACAGCTAGGTCGTTTCTACGAAGCCTCATTCCACGGATGAACGTCGACCTCGACCCCCACGGTCCGGCCTTCTTCGGCTACCTTCTGGAGGATATAGACCAGGAGTTCGCTCCTAACGAAATTGGGTCGGATAAGTACATCTGCATCAAGGAGGCCTACGAACATGCTGTGGGTATCTTGAATTGGGCCCACGAATGTCCGGAGAAAGGCGTGGTGCTTTTCCACCTCACCGTGTCTCGGCGTTATACCAGCATGGTGCTGGAGCGGCGACCCAGGGCACTTGCCATCCTGGCGTGTTTCCTTGCGGTGCTTCGAAGACTTGATTATATCTGGTGGATGAAAGGATTGTCTCGGAGCGAGCTCCCGAGGCTTCTGGAGCTTTTCGATCCAAAGGACAAGCAATACTGGTGGCCTCGACTCGAATGGGCCATTCGTGTCGCTTCCTACGAAGGCGATTATATCCCGCTTGATGTCTGGGGAAGAGATTCGAGTCCAACGTCGGATGTGGACTCGCTCTACGGCTGGGACTCGCAATCCCCAAACGCCGCGCCGCAGAAGAGTATAGGGACCATCAGCTTCGAGATCCAAAACAAGCTCGCAAAACTCTACGACATGCCAGCGGACAGGTCCCCACGGACATATAATCGGCTGGTGGAGGCGAATTCTTAGGCACCGAGCGAGCTGGCTCATCTTGTGCAATAATTGCTGTATTGGGGATGCAGGCTGTCGCCGGGCCACTGTCATCTTTCGCGTTGTTGGATTCGGGCTCTCTTCGTCTTTCAAGCTTCATAAGGGGACAATCTAGTGGAAGAGTAACTATCCTCAGCTTTGTTCCAGTCCACATCAACTGGGTGTGTACCATCAATGACTTTGCCATGAAACCAAACGGTGCGGTCTCGGCCCGGCACCTGTGTTGGGTGTGTTGGGTGTGTTGGGTGGTCTTGCGTAGGACGACCGGGGGCCATCCATCTTCCTGCACACAGCCACCAACAGGCAAGCCAACTGCATATGGCTGCATATCGGGATAACCCGATACCAGCAAAAACCTGGTGTGTGGACCAACCACGTGCCGGCCATACTCCCCGTATCGATGCAGCCTCAAATGCATGATGCCCAATAGGAGACCCAATAGTGGCGACTGCATGGCTGGAAATAGCAACTAGTGGTATGGTAGCAGTACAGTTCCGACGAGGTTCCCGTTCCAGACTTATCGTGTGAGTAGCGCGTCACCGCCTCTGTGGTGTTCCTGTACTCGTCCGGCCCGGTATTTGGCTCCCACTGACTAGACGTCGGGAGTTTTCAGCCAGATAAGACCATGTCCCGGGACACTCGACGTCGTACTCTCGCCTCCTCACCTGGGACGCTTCGAGACCATCGTCATTTAAACGACGGCCATGGAGAACACGTCTGTCCCCTTGGAAGACTGGTCATACCGGCCACCGCCGCCGCACGCACACCAATCGCCGCAATCGCCTCAGTACCCCCTATACTATCAAAACTCACCGTACACCAACCCATCACCCTTTCACTATGAAGCTGGTCTTGGCCTCTCAGGTCCATCGGAAGAGCCTCTGGCCTCGCCAGGGTTTGGAAACGATCCGGAGCGGCTCCATCATCGCGGTTTTCACACCACGCAGCATCGCAAAGCCATCGACTCGGTGTCTTCGACCCTCACGGCAAACTCGACAGACACGGCTTTTGATGAAGTCAGGATTGAGTCTCGAGGTCTCCTGAGAAAGAAGCTCAAAGAGCAGGACGGGAAGCGCCAACACAGCTGGAACGCCGAGATCTTGACAGTCATTATCAGTATTGGGACTGTGGCGGCCATCATCGGGCTGCTCATCTACGCGGACGGCCGCGTCCTAGGAGGGGGCTTGGTCTTTGGGCTGTCGCTCAACACGGTGATTTCGATCCTAGGGGTCAGCACTCGGACCTCGCTGGCGTATGCTGTCGGGTCGTGCCTCGCACAGGAAAAGTGGAATTGGTTTAGGAAGCGGGCGGACAACCTCGCGGCCTTTGAAAGGTTCGAAGACGCCAGCCGAGGTACCTGGGGCAGTCTGAAGCTACTGTATTGGCTGGGTGTCAGGTGAGCGTCGCATCCCCCCCCCGTCTCGGGCCCTCGTCGTTCGAACTTCGGTCCACTCACAAAGAAGCAGGCACTGGGCTTCCATAGGGGCGCTGGTCATGTGCGTGCTCCTCGCATTCGATGCCCTCTGCCAGTCGTCCATCACGTACGAGGGCCGGTCGGTCGACTCGGACGGATTGTTCCCGCCCCTGATGCCCGCGAGCCATCGCCTGGATGCCGGCAGCTATGCGCCGAACCCGAAGGCTGCGACGGTGTCGACGATGCTGCCGAATGGGGTGTCTGTCAGCCTCGAGCGTTTCACGAGCCAGCCCGACCTGGACATGACGGCAGCCATGTACAGCGGCATAGTCGGCACCCCCTCGGTCCTCTCCTACTCGTGCCCCGAGGGGAACTGCACATGGCCTCCCTATCTATCCATAGCCGTCTGCAGCTCCTGCAATGTTGTGTCAAAGCAGATCAAGGGCTCGCGGAACCGAAAGGACGACGAGGGCACGCGGAACAGCTCTTCGATGAAGGTGGAAGGCAGCTATACCACGCTGTCGCTTCCATACGTCAGTGTGAAGAACCTCGACAGCAAGGCTTGGGACCTTTCGACGTACATGGCAGTCGGCGTCACCACCAACACCACCGAGACTGTGTCGTTCCAGAACCTGACTGCCATGATTGCCAGTTTCGCAACCATCAGAGCAGCGGACGACTACGAAGCCGGCGTCACCAACTGGAACGCCACTGGCGTCAAAGGAGTCGAGTGTGCGCTCTACTTCTGCGTGAGAGAGCTGAACTCCTCGGTCGTGCGAGGCCAGCACGAGGAGAGAGTCCTCGGGCAATGGGCCGAGAGGGTCCCAGGCTCGTACAGTGCTGCCGACTCGGGAACCGACATGGGCGATTTCGAAGCGTTCGAGCAGCAGAACAGCCACGGTCTCATCAATCCGGAGGGCGGTGACTTTCCGCGACACGACCTCCAGCTCCGGGTACCCGCCACCGTCTCCAACGTCACCCAGCCTCCTCCGTCTCGGGCGTTCAACGTGAGCCAGAACGCCGCGGGCAGCATGAGCCGCTTCATCCGCGACGAGCTCTTCCAGAACGGCGGCCAGCTCGTCTGGCCGTCCGAGGACACCCGGCAAGGCTTCCTCCAGTCCTCTGCCGCCAAGACCTTTACCAGAGCCGCGACCTGGGCGCGACCATGGAAGGCATCGCCGCGAGCCTGAGCAGCTGGATCCGGAACCAGTCCAAGAACACGACGGCGCCGCAGACGGGCACGGAACAGGAGTGGGTCACCCACATCCGCGTCCGGTGGGAGTACCTCTCGCTACCGCTCGCGACGATCCTCATGGGTTGCCTGTTCATCCTGCTCTCGATGCTGGAGACGAGCAGGCTGCAGCTGAAGCCGTGGAAGACGGACATGATTGCGACGCTGACGCATGCGTTGGACGCCGACTCGCGCGCGCAGTTGCGATTCGCGGAGCGCAATGGCCATGGCCGGCAGACGTCCAAGTCCATGGTCATCAATTTCCAAAACTCGCCGCACGGCCTCGAGCTCAAGGAGCAGCGTGAGCCCGGGTGGTAGTTGGGCGTCTGGCCTCAGAGGGGGGGTGTTAAAATAGCCAAGCACGATCTGTGAGGTGGCATGGTTTTTGAATTGGAATACTGATTAGCTTTTAACTGTTACGACTATTGTACCTAGTTCTCTCTGGTGACTACATGTTCAACGTCCTCTTCGTTCATGAATCACATGCCAATGGCTCCTCTCTCCCCCCTTTTGCTCTTGCGCCCCTTGTAAAAGTCGGTAACCCAAGCGCTAATCTGCTTGATCTCTTGCGTCTGGGCGGCTTTGATGGAAGGATGGACTTCGTTGCTCACGAGAAAGTCATTGCAGTGTATCGAGTCCTCGATCAGGATGACGGGCTGGTCAGCGGTGCCCTGGAACGGACCGCCGGGGCGGTAGACGGACGAGACGCTACCAGACCTCCACGGGTCGTACTGCCCGTTGGAGATGAGCAGCCGCGTCGTCTTGGTGTTGGACCAACCGCCCGTCTGCATGTTCGGCACGGCGGGGGTCTTGCCGAGCGCGCTGCCGTAGGTGAAGGCGCCCTCGGGGGAAGTAGAGCGCGCACTGCCGCTGCCAGTAGGCCGCGTTGGCGAGCCGGCTGAAGATTGTGGAAACGCCCTGTGGTGCGCCTCTGTATCGGGGGAAAGAAAGAAAAAAAGAGTCAGCGACTGGAAGTCAGACAGAGCCGTCACGGTCAGAGGATCGGGATCGGGAAAGAGGCGGTGAAAACCTACGTTTGCCAAAAGGCCAGGGGTTCGTTGCAGGTCACCCATATCCAGGCTCGGTCTACGGGATTCGTGACGGTCGTGTCATGCCACACGGACATGGAAGCGTTGTAACTGTTGAAGCACTGCACGGTGCCGACCCATTCTTCATAGCCGTAACCGTCGCAAGCTTGACAGAAGAGTTAGCAGCCACAAACCACTTCACACCAGATCTTGCTGATGCTACTCACATCCTTGAATGTAGTTGGCGTTGAACCACTTGGCAAAGTTGGGAAGCGCCTTTTCGAGCCCAACCCCCTGAGCGCTATAGGTAGCAGAGACGTTGGGAGCAGCGCCCTCGATGGCATCGCACATCTGATAGAACTGCGAGTACCCAGAGTAGAACTGAATGCTTTGCCAGTACCAGATGGGAGACGAGATGGCGGTGGCAGCATCGTCGTCGTGGCTGAGGTCTTGGACGCCGAACATGGCCTTCAGCGCTATCTTGTCCTTCTGCGACCCACGGAGGAGGACGCTGTCGACATGGTCGATAATGGCCGCGTAGTCGGCGCTGCAATTCTTGGGCATGCCCTTTGGACGGTCAGCAGTGACGACGGAGAAGGGGCGAGGCGGCAAACTAACATCTTGTATGGGCTTGAAGTATTGCCAAAAGTCATATATGGCTTCCACGGGCCCGCTGCTCCCGTGATACGCCCAGAACGTGCCGGGGGACACCTTTTCGATGTAAGCAGCGAGGGCACCAGGATAGGAACCGCCGACAAAGACCCAGGGGGCTTGCGGTGCGTTGGTCTTCCCCGTCGTGTCGAACGGAAGCACGACGGTTCGCGCGAAATTGACAAAGTCGGCCATGCTCTGATTGAGGTTCAGATACTGCAAGTTCTTGGTGCTCAAGACTTGATAAGGGCTGGATTCGCCCCAGTATCGATCTGTCTCGTGCTGTCAGATACGGGATGTCATAGGGGAAGGAGGGGGGGGAGGATGAGGATGAGCCAAACGTACGCTCAATCAGAATTACAGCACCCCCACGGCTTTGGCGTACTGGCCAGTAATGGTCCTTTCTGACAGATAACCAGTGTAGCCGGCAGCGGCAGCCTCGCCTGGTGTGAGTATGATGATCTGGAGGCTTGTTAGATCGTCGTACTCCCCAGACTCTGAGCGGATTGTGGACGGAAACACATACCGGCGACCCTGGACCCTTCCAGTACGTGGCATTGAACCAATACGCCTGGGAAAAGTTGCCCAGCTGCGGGTTATTGTGGTCGATGTACTGCTGGAAGGTAGCCTTTCCGGTGATGGGTTTCGCGGCATCCATCAAGGAGGAGACCTCCTCTTGGGCCAGCTCGAGCGGTGGCAGCTTGGGTGGCGGAGGGAACAAGCCGAGAGCAGCTTGAAAGCACACGGCGCCCGACAGGACGGACAGGAGCGCTGAGTACCGCATGTTGACGAGCTCTAACTAGACAGGCGGATATCACAGGCCCAGGTTACAAGTTACAACAAGCGGCAACAGTCACAATGCTCGACCACCTGAGTGCTTGGCATCGAAGCGAGAGGTGAGACGATGGCCTGGGGGCCTTTTATAACTACAGACGACAGTCATGTTCTGCCTGGGTGATAACTATCACTATCTGCAGAGTCGGGCTGTCGACCCTAGAACGGAAAGGGACAAACGGCAGTCGCTCGAATGACTGCCGTGACCAAAATCGCCGCTATGACGGGTTCGCAGAGCAGCGAGCGAGATAAAGGCCTGCTCGTATTCACCACCCATGGCAGCGAGCGCTGAATTGCGTAAAGCCTTCGGGGTGGGACTGGTTTGGGACAGAGCCAGCGAGCGGTATGAGCAGTCGCCTAAGCCATATCCAGAAGGTGGCACTGACTCGGACCGTGGATGGCTGGTTATCTGAGGACGATAACTATCGCATACGTAGTGAGAAAGGACAGAGTCAATAATACCTCGTGGCAATCGAAGCGAGTGACAGCTAGCCTTCCCACCCCCTGGTGATATTGGTTCTGGGTGGCAACCGTTCCGTCGCGTGGCGAGCCGGCATGATGATTGATTGGGAGCCGACATGGTCGACTGTGAACCGGGGACGGAGTGTGAAAGATAAAAGATAGGAGACAAGAGCCAAGAGCAAGGGGTGAGAGTATAAGAGGGTCCGTTACTCCGTACGGCGGTTCCACTCGTCAGTAACTACGTTAGTCAGTTACGAAGTACGGAGCACAGAGTACAGAGTACCTCTTCTACAGCCAATATTGGAAGCAATTGCATGCATGCACCCCGTACGGAGTAACGATTCGTTAACCAGCTCGTACGGGTATTGGTGAGGGATGGTGAGTGCGTAAAAAGTACGGATACTCGAGAGTCGAGCCTCGAGTATGAAGTCGAGACTGGCATTGAACGCGGCGGGCCTGTGGACTCGAGGCTCGTAACTCGGTTGCATCGCATTGAGTTGAGTGTGGTGGTGGTGGTTACGGAGTACTCGTAGTTATACTACGGAGTATTCCGTGCGTAGGTAACAAACAAAGTTACGGAGTGCTTCGTGAATCTCGTGAATCGTGAGAGAGTTGCCATTGCGGGACGGTCCGAACTGCGGCACAGCCACGGGGCAGGCGAGGCAAATGTGGCTGCCAAGAGGCCATCAAATGTGGCTTGCGTCGGGGGCTCCGTGCACGGTGCATAGCATGCATGATTCCTCCGAAGCCGTTGAATAGCGGCAACAGCCTCCAGTGCCACTTTAACCGACAAAAGGCATCACGAACAACCCCCCATATCCCACCAAAGAGCCATCCTATCGACCCGCAACAATGGCCGGAAGCTCGCTGGAGGCTCTGCCTAGTAAGCCGCCATTGAGTCCCGGGCCAATGGCACCATGCGACGCCACCGTCACCAGCTAACGAAGAACCACTCCCGTCTAGAGGCGACCCGCGAGGAGATGCGCGATGCCAAAGTGCCCATCCAGTACCGAGACAACTGCGCCAACCTGCTGATTCCTCTCAACCGATGCCGCACAGATACCTACTACCTGCCCTGGAAGTGCACTGTGCGTTGAGAATCCAACCCCTTCCCCGAGAGGCACTCGCAGCCACCTCCCCCCTCCAGCTCTAACACCTCGTTGCCGCCGACAGGACGAGCGACACAGCTACGAGAAGTGCCAGTATCTCGAGTTCAAGAAGCGCGTGGCCAAGATGGACGAGCTGCGCGAGTCAAAGGAGGGCGCCCGGAGCAACTGAGCTACCCCGAGATGCTGGACATGGCCGAAGAGGGGCGCGGAGCAAGAGGGAAACTGTACATATGGAACCGTTGGTAGACGGAATGCCTCGTTACGGATGGGCGAGTGTTCTCGACGGCAATTTCCATCTTGCAAGTGTCGGTGACTCGATTCTGAAGCTGTCTATCGGGCTACCAAGCCGAGACCCGGCCGACTCCCAAAAGGTATCAGCAACCTGTCTCTCGTTCTCACGGCGCAGGCCAGGGAACCCTTGTGGCCAGGCAAGGCATCTATTAGGAACGAACGAGCTGAGACCGATACGAAGCTGTCCAAGTTTTTGTCTGCGAGGAGCTTGGCGAAGGCTTCCCACACATCCTGGCATGCCTTGTACGAACAGGGTGAGCAAGTTGCGTCGCGTCACCTGTTGACATTTCCACTCCTGGGCGGACTGATGACACTGATGGGTTGCAACATTCAAGAGAAGGACTTCAGCCCGAATCAGTTCATCCTCTTGTTCCGAGGCATCTCACGCTTGTTCGCGCCCGCTAAGCCCAAGCAAGACGCCCTCATATTCGCCTGTATCGTGCCGAGGAAGAGGGGGAGATATGGGGGAATATTATTGAGGGCCGAGGCAGTCCAGTGCGTTCTCGGGACCATCCCTTCGTAGTACGGAGTACCGGTAGTCAACTGCGTCTGGACCGTAGGGGCGTTCTTTACTGCCCCTGTTCCCATCGGCGCGCTACCCCTTGGCCAACAGTTGCTCACCATTTCCTTGCTCGCCTCCAAGACCGTAACGAACTTTGGAACTCGATGGCGAGTCTGATCTGCGCTGTTTCGTACCAAACCAGGACTCTTGGCGTCGAGAGATATCAGCGTTTCACATCGCCGCCCTGGATGTGTAGTTGCGCACCGGACGTGGAACGTCACTGACTCGAGAATACTAGTTAATGCCTGAGCAGATCTACGATACCGACCCAGTTCGGACTTGGTGCTTGACCAACCACAATCAGGGAGAATGAGTTTGTTCATTCCCAGGGGCTACCGGGACGATGCCGACACTTTCCATCTAGAGACTACTCTACCGATCAAAAATACAAATATTTCGTCTCACAATGCGCCTCTCAAACCAACTGCCTACCGATATAGGCCCGACGGTGCGCTCAAAGCGCATGTACCATGGAATCCTTCGTCGTTCTTCGGAATGTTTTACCGAAGAACCAAAAGCCAAGTCCGAGGCAGCAGAACAGGGTGGCCAGGGCCATGTTGACCAGTATAGGCAATTCAAACCCAGCCGCCTCGGCCCAGGGAGTGATGAGCTTGCTGTACCACAGTATGTCAGCAGTGTCGTCGCGAGGGCATACCAGCCTCCCTCACCTACCCAATTCCATAACCCCAGAGATTCTTGTTGACTGTGATGGCGACGAACAGAGACCCCGTCACCGGCCTGTAGCTGTCAATGGCATAGGTCGAAGCGATGGAGGGCAGCGCTGCGACCTGCGTCCCCAGAGCGCCGTAGCCGAGGATGACGATGGCCTGCCAGGACCAGTGACGATCGTATCCAACGGCCGTGATGACATGCCCGACGATCATGATGAGGACGTACGGTATCATGGCCGGCAAGCGCATCTCGGGCTCACGGACACCGCGATTCCTCTTGGTGAGATACGCAGCCACCCAGTCGGACCAGGGTCCGTTGGTGACCAGGCCAATCAAGGCACCGACGAGCGTGGCGACGTTGAACAGGCCGATGGTCTGGCTCGAGTAGTTGTAGGGCGGTGCGGCAAAGGCTTGAACCTGGGTCAGGTTTGTTATCAAGTATCCGCTGGCCGAGAAGGACACGACGAAGGCGGCAAACTCGACGATGGGGAAGGCGTGGAGATACAAGGGCAACCACAGCTCTTGGAACAGGCTGCCTTGGTACGGTGACATCAGGCGAAACTGGTCTTTGCTGGGTCTGCCGCCGAGCCCGAGGCGCACAGCTGCTGCGCAGGGCGGTGGCCCATTCCCTCTGTCGAGGACGGCCGGCTCGAGCACTTTGATGTTATCTCCGGTACCGTGCAGCGATGCCGGGGTGCATGGACGGCTCTGAACGCGTGCAGTCTTGGCAATCTTGGTCTCACCATGCTTGGGGGCTTCAAAGTCGCGCTTGTATCGGGTTTCGGGGAAGAGCAGCAAGTTGACTCCGCAGGTGAACAAGAGCAGACCCGTGTTGAGCCACCAGAAGCTACGCCAGCCAAGGTGAAATGCCATCGTACCAGCAACAATGGGTCCAACCTACGTGTACCAGTTGTCAATGAGTGTAAAGGCGGGGACGACGGGGACGACGGGGAACGACCAAGGCCCCTTACCATCAGGGAGGCAAAGTACGTGGCAAAGTAAAGCGTCTGGGACTTTCCACGGTCCTGGAGGAAGACGAGATCGGCAATTATCTGCGGCTGAAGCGTCTCGGAAGGCCCAGCGGCAAGTCCGTTCAGGCTGTTGTTCCGTCAGCCGGCCTTTCGCCGTCACGTCAGATGGCTATACAAACGCACATGGAAGCACCCATGAAGGACGTGTAGCTCGTGGCTCGGGCCCGCCATATCGACGACATGGCGCAGACAAGACTGCTCATGATGGCCACCGGTCGACGACCAAAGCACACGGATATGGGCACCCAGATGAAGTTGCTGAAGCCCAGAGCAAGTATAGCGATACCTATACTCGTCAGATCCTCCCGTCCATGGAGCATGCATATATTCACCCGTCTACGTACCCGTGAACTGCACAGCGTCGGCCAGTGTGCAGTCCCATTCCTTGACGTATTCCTCTGCCAGACTGTCAATACCCCGTTTGCGATCAGTTTTGGAACAGACTACGTACCAAAGAGAGGGCCGTTGGCAAGCGGCCCCAGGTTCAGGCTGAAGGACAGCATCGTTGCGCAGAACATGGCGATGGCCTTCCACCGAGGACTCCAATTGAGCGGATCGTGCGCATCGTCGGTAGGGCGTGGAATCAGTATCACTGAATCGTTGGCTCTTCCATTTTCGTGGTGGTTTCCCGCATCGTCCATGATTTCGGTGCCAGGGAACATTTCGACGTTGCGGTCGTCGTCGTCCACCATGTTTGCGGCCTCGCCGCTACTTTTGCCCTCGGTTCCTAGCATGATGATCGAGATTGGTCTAGGGAGTTTTCAGCTGCGTAACGAAGAGGGGAGCGGTTTCGAGATGAGCAAAGACGGTGAATCGAGGGCAGAGATCTCGCCGTCTTGAAGAAAGAAAAACGGCGTGTTTCTCCAACGCGTATGCAGGGACATGAGACCTGCAGCTTTCGCAACCGAGTCCCCCCCTGACGCAATGTAACAACAGATGCACGTCGGTAGTTCATCTAATCTCGCAAGGAGCAGGGCGATCATGCAAGAGCCTTGAGGCATCTAGTTTGTTCGCATGCACTGCGCTGCACTGCAGCACGTACGTGGCCCCCGTCCCCCTTCTCACCGCCATCATCATATGCATGACCTGGACTTACTTGCACTTGGCTTTGCCAACCAAAACAAACGTCAAGGGGGGGTGCAAACAACCTAATTTCGAGATAAGATCCGTCTCTTTCCACCAGCATCCGAAGCGTCGAAGCATCTCAGCTCGTGGCCTGTGGGGTCAAAACGGTCGCTTAGCATGCATCGATGCGTGGCACACCACATACAAAGTGTGACAAACGTCACCTTGTTCGGCACCGAGACAGTGGTGCAGTAGATTGTACGCCTCGGGAATACGGCCATAATAAGGCAGCAGTATGAACACCCCCTGACGGCCAAGTGCTGTAACTAAGGGGTTGGTGGTGTTTGTTTCAATGGCCATCTCACCGTTGCACGCACTCGGCGTTCATCCTTCCTGGCGACTGGCTACCTTGAAGAAAGCATCGAGGTACATGGATATTTCTCCACGAAACGCGTAAAGCTGTGAGGAACAGATCCGTCCTGGGCCGTTTTGTGAAAAAAAGTAGGGTGCAATTTTGACCCCAAGACGAGAGTATTATACATTGCTCTACTGCTAATTTTTTTTCCAGGTAGCCCAAATCCAAGAAAACTCCGTGCCAATCTACACCAGACTGAATCAAAGTCCTCCTTTATAGATGCATGGCACCCATGCAAACGCCAAGTATATGCATCCGTGACAGTTTTTGGGTGGATTTGTTTTAAAAACAAAAGTATAGTCCAGCCTTCTAAACGAGACTGGACTTGAAAGCGGCCCTCTGCGCACGCCACCGTCCAAAGTCCCACAAGCTCAAGAGCGACTCGACGAGCTGGAGGATGAACAGCACAATGAGGTTCCACTGCCATCCCTCCATGATGCTGAGGGCCGCCTTGACCCCGCCCCGGCTCTCGATCAGGTCCAGCTGCAAGACCGCCGCGAACCAGCTCTGCGGTGTCCACGAGTCGAGCGGGTAGGGCGCGCCGTCGGCCTCGACGGCCGCTTGGACGTTGATCTGCTGGCCGTCGCGCGCCATGGTGACGTTGAAGACAAAGCCCAGGGCGCCGGCGGTGAGCAGCAGAGCCGGGATCTGGAGGCCGAGCCACGCGTGGTAGGCGAACGACCTCACGGTCCTGGGCCGGAGGTTAGGCCGGTTCCGCGTCCAGAGCGCAAGGCAGCCGCCGAGGCCGATGAGCACAAAGGCGGTGCCGGCCGCGGCGTTGGTGGTGTGGCCCTGGTCGACGAGGAAGTTGCGAGGCGTCCCGGCCAATAAGTGGCTCTGGCCCTGCGGCGTCTCGTCGTAGAAGTAGAAGCCCTTGCTCGCGGTGCCGTGCAGGAACCCCACGGTGCCGCTGACGAAGCCCATCTCGATGGCGGCATCGATCATGAGGACGGCGAGGGCAAGCTTGAGGGTGATGGCAGTGGTTGTCGTCGCCTCTGGGTGGTAAAGCATTGAGGCGTAACTGGGAGTAGTCTTCATGTTGACGACTTGACGGATGGGACTGATGGATAACACAGGAGCCAAGTACGAGAGAGCAAAGAGGAGGGTGGCAGACAGACAGACAGATAGACAGACAGACAGTAGGCTGTAGCCGTCGAGATCGGAGAGAGTAGGCATGCACTGGCAGAGGACTGAGGATTCTTTTAATATAGTTATATATAAGCCGCTGCGACAAAGCCCCCTTCGAGGAGTCGAGGCTCGCTAGTGCTGACAGCCAATGACAGTAGGGCGCGGGGCTATGAATAGGCCAAGGGCTATTCTTGGAGCGAAGCTGCAGCCTGGAGCCTGCAGCCAGCAGCCAACGGGATAGCTTACGCTTGGCATGGCATTGGCAACCCAATTTAAGCAACGTCGGGACGGGAACCAGTGGGGATGACGAGATTGTTGGTCTGACGTTGCATCCGCTTCACGAATCGTTGTGTTTGCCAAATAAGAAGCTACGGCGCGGTTTAGAGCTACATCATGATTCGTCTTCACAAACATATACAGTTGCTTCCATATAGCTCTAAAAGGAGGGGGATGCTAAGGTCGCGCTTAACGAGAATGTACTACCGATACACACTATACCGTGACGCAATAGTTGCTTGACATTTGAATTGTAAGAAAAATAGAATACACTCGACCTTTATCAACTCCTGAAAAGACAAAGAAAGAGTTGTTGATATTAGTAAGATATAGCATGTTTTAGAACGTGCAAAAGAAAAAATAGATGGTTACATCCCCAGGAGGGATACATCAGGAATTGAGCCCGATGCGGGGGTCGAACTTTTTCACAAGTTAGTACAGCGAGCGGTTGGTAGATGAGGGTGTGTGAGAGAAACTAACCCCGCAGCCTTGAGATTAAGAGTCTCACGCTCTACCGATTGAGCTAACCGGGCGATGCTCACATTGCCGCGTGCAGTACACTATAGAAGCAAGTACGACATGAATAAGTTGTGAGGGACGGCATAGCTGGGTGCGCAACTACCTATAGCGGTGTCGAAACGGTATGGCTTTCAACACGCTCTGGAAAAGGTGAGAGAGAGGTCGTCAACGAGTGGAGTTGGGGAGAAAAGCCTGAATTAAGTTTAAGCTACGGGACTATGCCGTTCGTGGTTTTGATCTTATCCAACCTACCGGGAACAGGCCCTTCCCCGCGGTTCTAGGCTATAGCTTAGACAACTACATTCAGAGTGCAGGACTCCTTTGGACCTTTACTTATAGGGGTTACTCGGTAAAATATATTACCAAGGCTATCTCAAGCTGATGTTGGCTTACAGACTTGCAGTGTAAGATCAACCACCTAACTAAAAGGTAATACGGACTATAAACAGTCAAGTTGGTCGAATAGAGCAACATATTTATACTCTTATAGATAAGGCCTCCGTACTCCTCTTCAACAATCGTTACATCTTCCAGCAAGTTTTCTAAGCGGTCTGTACCTAACTATATGTTTTTTAACAATTTTCATCGTAGGACGGACATTATTATGTCAAGGAAATTAACAATGGTAGGGCAATATATCAAATTCAGTATATGACAATCGTTAACTCGGTAATAGTTACCAGAGTCTTACAAAGTTACTAAAGTAGACTATTATTAGACCAGGCCTACATTAAGTTTACGAACCCTAAACGACACTTTACTATCAATGATGGATAGATAGAACGGCAGTAGTCTAGACAAGCATTTAAGTTACCGAGGTTCAGATCCCACCCTTTAATTTTATTCAAGACTAACCAAGTGACACCAGCTGCAACTTGTTCTGCAAAGAGTACCGTGTGCAAACACTAGCGACGGTAAATCCCACACACCAAAGAAAGTGGTCAGGAAGAGGAACGGGGTCATCCTCATAGGTATACACACAGGATCACTTGCTTTGGGTGTCTCAGCGCAAAATGTAAACGACCAAAATAGAACACGGATATGGGGTTCAAGTACGCACTTACTAGCCAAGAACTATAAAGTTAAAAGTTGTTATGGAAGGAAGCCATCTACTTACTGCCCGGAAGCGCTCTTGTAAGGGTCCCGCAAGAGCGTGGTGCGAAGTGTGTTGCGGGTACTGCGTATGCTCAGCCCATTTGGTGGCTGAATACGGATACTTCGTAGTTAGTAGATAGAATGCAAGCACCCAACTTAGTGTACAAGCCAGTCTACTGCTCATAGCTCGGCCACAGGGCCTAGACTCGCGAAATGGGCATCGATGGGTTCGCTTGTAACGTTAACTAGCTGCAACAGACTCACATGCCCAAAACTAACTGACCCGTAGATACGTGCAGAGTACCCCATTTGACAATTGCTCGATCCAAGTCTCTCTTATGATAACAGTATCAAACGTCATCGTCAATGTTGCTGTCGGGAAACAACATTCATTTACTTGTGTACATTCAACAAGCCTTTGCCAAGTCCACGCGTCCACCTTTGTGCACCCGTACCGAAGTACTACGTAGAGCAAGCAGCTGACTCGAGCGACAGCACCAGCAATCACCGCATTACGTCACGATACTACGACAAGCTGCAGATCACGGCAATCGTTTTCCCTCGACGTCGCTGGAGACACGCAACTGACGCAACTGACGCAACGCACTTAATTTGTACGGCGTACCCCGTACCTCGAACGTTTATGTTACGAAGTAACGTTATGTACCTGTGTTGCGCGTACATCCGCTAGATCTGCGTGCCAAGACCCTTGACGCATGTACTCCGTACTGTACGACTCAGTCGAACCCTTGACAATCCCACGCTGTCCCACTTGCAGTCCGAAGTAATAACAACAGATGCAAGGTTGTGTCTGCAAACGCCAAACTGCCTTTCGAAGCTTCGCTCTCGATGGGCTCGATGGGCTCGCAGAGGTAGGTAGCACTTGACTTGAAAGCATCTTCGCATCATACGTTTACAGTCTTTGGTGATGCAGCGTGCCGATATTATGCCCTGGGAGGCGAGCCTGGCTCTGATGAATTATAATTACAGGAATTGAACGCTCAGCACCCGATCGATGTAAGGAACGGGATGCCATGTGCAGAATGAGGACCACCCAGGGCTCCGCCTCCAACACTTTGTTACGAATAAGTCTACAAGTCCTTGGTGGCAAAGCCTATCCGGGGGTTGTTTCCACCGTTGTGCTCAAAGACAACAAAGGCGGCCTTGAGAGCGACGTCGCCGTAGATGGAGAAGCCAACGCCGGTATCGGGCTGAATACCACCAAAGCACTCGGTACCTTCCTCGTTAGCAGGCGCGTAGTTGATGTGGTCGGCAGGGATGGTGATCTTGGTGGTGCCAACGACGTATGTGAACTCGGGAAGCGTGGCGTTGCAAGGGAAAACGTAACCGCCGACCGAAGAGTCGAGTCTCGAGCCCGAGACTTGACGGTAGTAGGCGGTGTTGACATCGGCCGGGAGCATGGCAAGTGTGGTGCCAGTGTCGGCGATGCCCTTGAAGGGAGCGGTGGCGCTTCCGGTCATGGTGACGTTGCCAAAGGAAAAGCTTGCAGCCTCAAACATCCAGAAGCCCTTGCTCGAGTCCACGTCGTTGTAAGAGATCTCGCCAGTGTAAAGGGAGTCGTCGATGTAGCCAAAGTTGTACGTGCCGGGCGCATCGTTCTTCAAGTCGGCAGTCCAGACGGGCGCATCCAATTTCGCCAAGACGTTATCAAAGAAGGTCTTCTGCTTCACCGGCTTCACCGAGTTGATACTGCTGAAGCCGAGACCGAGGAGACCGTCGTTGTTCTCGTCTTGGGTGAACGAGCTGGAAACACGTCGGGCAGCCTCCACTGCCTGGCACGTGAAGGACACGCCGCCGACACTGACACGATCCCTGTACACGGTGCCCGACGATGCGCTGCCATCGCCATACGAGATGCTCCATGTGGAGTTCTGCAACATCTTGGAAGTGCTGCTCTGTTTGGGGTCATAGAGGGCCTGGCCGTTAATCTGAGTCTTGGGGGGTTTCGGAACTGAAAACCCAGAGATCCGACGAGCCAGAATCGAAGTCGAGGTTCAGGGTCTGGGGCGGGGTTCCGATCTGGACCGGGGTCAAGTACTGGATGTCATTGGCCTCCGGGACGGCGGCGGCACTGCCAGTGGCCCGGGTGGAGAGGTCCTTGGGCACGGCATCGTAGGCCTTGTCGTTCTTGGCAGATGTGTTATTGCCAAACTTCAACAGGGTCTTGGCCAACTGATTCGGGCCCGACTTGAAGTGGCGATGACCATGACCGTCCGTGTTGGCGTATGCACGAGGGTTGCGGACCTGGTTTATAGACATGGTGGTTCCGATCTTGTAACGGACGCCGTTGGGGCCGGGGGCGGGCGCGGCCGAGGCCACGCCAACAAGGCCGGCGACCAGAAGCAAGGAGCTGGAAGGGGGAATCATGATGACTGAATGGCAGAAACCTCGAGATCCGGGGGATTAAAATGAGAGTAACGGAACAGAGGAAGAAACCGGACAGTGATGTGTATACGAAATATACACGAAACAAGAGAGCGTGGTGACAAAGCTGTCGAAAAGAGGGTACTTCGGTTTTGGTGAGACACACAAAACACGATGGTGGTTAGCACGAAGGCCATGGGAACAGGCGGTACGGCCAGCTTGATATTTAAATCATGGCAATGTCAGTGCAGAGGATGGACCCATGACGGAAGGGGGCCTCCCTCCGCCCTCCGCGTCCAGCTGGGGTGCTACTGTGTAAGTACCTGGCTAGTATTGCGCATGGCTGGCTCTGATCAGCCGTGGAACCGGTTCTTGGTATACGCCGTACTACGTGCGCAGTAACCGGCGAGTGAGCTGGTCGGTATCCGTACGGAGTAAGAAAGAAAAGAATCCATCCTTGCAGGTGGATCCAAGACAGCATGGGTTGGTTACTTGGACGAGAAGAGACACACATGTACGTAGTAGATGGCCATCGGATGATCGACTACGTCGTACTCCGTAAGGAAGGGGGGAAGCCTGGAGGGGGTTCGGGCCTTGATTCGGTGGTTGAGCTGCGTGCTGAGTGAAAGATGGCGCGCCTAGATGGGTGGGTTATGATGGGCACGGCACGCATGGGCGAGAGCGCGCGGCTTGACTGCAGCTGTCGCCAATACTACGTAGTACATAGTTAGTGCGTGCTCCGTACGGAGTAGTTCACCCCTGATCAGGCAGTGGAAAAAAAGAAGAGATGATGGACATGGAACAAGAGATGAAAGGGGACTCGCGTGGGTGGGTAATAGTGGACCCGCCAGCCAGGGGCAGGACCGGGGGTTTTCGGTTTAAGCTTCGGACCTGCAATTGGCAGTCGGGATGAACACCTGCGGCTGTCTGGATTACGGAAAGTTGGCTGGTGACACAGTATGGATGGGAGGGAGTCCACCCGACGCATTCTACTACGTACTGTATATCCGTATAGTTAACGTACTACGTACTGTACACAGTAGTAACTAGCGTACACAGTAAATAATTAGTCAGGAACACCACGCACGCACACACTCACTCGTGCAGAAACAAAAATCTGTGACGACAGACTCACCAAACGGCGACATCGTCGTTGCTTTTTTCAACCCAACCACTCTTGCGCAGCATTTGCGTTTCAGCGTCCACACCGACATTGGGACGCCTTGTGATGCTCGACCTGTGCTTGCCACCGTTCCACCGTTCCACCGTTCCATCGTTCCACGTGTTGGTGCAGGTGTCAGACTTGTTCAAACTTCACCCGGCCTCGGCCCTCAATAGGAGTGAGATGCCAAGTCTGATGAAATCTCCCGCGTCCCACCACATTATCGCTTAGCCAGAGGGACAAGACCTCTAAAAGGGGCACGCCCAATTAACGCACGACAAGCGCCGCAAAGCTACCATGTTGCGAAGCAACAAGGCAAGGGACAGAACTCGTACCGCGTTGCACCGAGATCAGCCGCCAAAGCTCGCATGCCGCCGAAGTACGCCGTGCTGCCGCCGTCGTCAACGCCGTCGCAGGGACTCTTCGACTTTCGAGCTTGGCAATTCTTTCGCACATTCCAACTTGGCAGCAGCTTCCAAGTTGCGAGGCACGAACTACTACGTACTACGTACTACTGCGTAACGTAAGTGACTACGTAACGCACGACATGACGCAAATGTCCGTTTGTCAGAATCTGCAACCCCAGAGACCCATACTTCCGAAGAAGACCCCCATCGACGCTGCAACCCATGTACTTTAGTTGTGGTAACTTTAGTGATAAGCGAGGCTTGTTTGCTGAGACTGCACGGCATAATGTCGGCTTCAAAACATGCAACGGAGCGCTCGTTGACGCATCGGCGCGAGGCAAACAACTCAAGGGAGAGGGTGCGGAGGCGCCCGACCATGTTCACCATGGATATCCCGGTAACTATTGCAGAGTAGCCGCAGCGTTCGACATACGGCTCGCCGCATTGATGCCGGAAGCCGCATGACAAAGCCGGCTCCGCAGGGTCATAGGTAAGACCGTGAGAGTGTTCTCGGTACAATCCCGTCAAGCCGCCGATGGTGAGGTACCGAGTCTTGGAGTACCCAAAAGACGATTAGGTACGGATATGCGGGAATCAAACAGAGATGGAGATTACTACGTCGGTAACAACAGGCAAAAGCGCTGTCCGTTCTTATGAACAACCCGAAAGGACAGAGGCTGTGGATTGCGGATTGTTCGTGCAGAGCTGAACTTGGCCTGCAGCGCCAACTCAGGCCCTACTATCTCTACACGCATTCCTCGGTTTGCGAAAAGAACAAGTCGAACAACATGAACCAAACCTGCTCAATCAGGTCAATTCAATCGCGCACGTGGGATTACAGTCCGCCGGGGCAAAGGCAGCCAAGGCTCATCACAGTGCTCTAGCATCTTGGCCTCCAAATCACTAGGCTCCTTCGATGCGTGACAGTGGCAATTGAACGCTGAACCGCCCGCGTGCCAATTACTTCGGTCGGTGGACTTGTGGCGACGTAGTTATCGGACCCCGGCTTGACATATCTTGGACATGGATCATGGTAAGTTAAATAAGATGCACAAAAGCTGCCTTTTCCCCAAAGTCAAGTCTGGCAAGCTGCTCGTCGTCGGTACGACTTGATCAAGATGCACTCGTTCTACAAGGTTTTCGTCGCGTCCCTCGGGCTGCAGAGGGCTGTCCTCGCTGCTGTTCCACAACCAAACCTAGCCAATGGCTCCTTCGAGTTCGGTCTCGATGATCTTAGCCTGAGAGAGGTTGGCGGGCGAAACACCAAGGTGAATTGTCCCCAGACGTGGACTCTACCGGCGTTCCCTGCGCTGACTGGTCGCTCAAATACAGGAGTGGAGGATCTGGCTTGAGAAAAGGGGGAAACCTGTCTCTTTTTGGCACGACGTCCCTCTCTGGCCCAACGAAAAGAACAAACAGATTGTCAACTTTGTCGTCGAGATTCCCAGATGGACTGATTCCAAGATTGAAATCAAACGCGACGAGCCGTTGAGTGCGCAACCGTCGTCGTCTTTAGGCGGACAAAGTCTTACTGGAAGCAGATCCCATCTTTCATGATACAAAGAGCGGCGAAGTACGGTTTGTCGAGAGCGTCTGGCCTCACAAGTCATACCCGTTCCTCTATGGTTCAATTCCCCAGACTTGGGAGAATCCAAACCTAAAACACAACTTCACTGGATTTCCCGGAGACAACGATCCGATTGACTTATTCGATATTGGCCAAGAGTGAGTGAGAGCTGGAAACGGTCAACTGGCATGTGGTTGACGGCTTCTATCTTAGTATCGGTTATGTTGGTCAGATCAAGCAGGTCAAGGTTCTTGGTGGACTGGCAGTCGTAGATGTGAGTAGCGACCTTCAGTCTCTACGAGACATGCTAATGCTCGAGGACAAAGGGAGGCGAGACTGATTGGAAAATCATTGGGATAGACGTGACGGACCCTTTGGCAGCCCTTGTCAACTGTAGGCGACGTCTTGCAACCACTCGACCAGTCTCACGTTCGCTAATCTCAACCGGCAGCTTACGAGGACATCGACAAGTACCTTCCGGGCCTTTCCGAGAGTTTCAAAAACTGGTTCACGTACTACAAAGTCGCGCGCGGCGACGATGTGATCCCCATCGTTGGCGAGACATACCAGAACGCCTCATTTGTAATTTCGGCCCTCGAACATGGTCACGAATGGTGGCAGCAGCTTGTTCGTGGCGAGACGGACACAGGCGAGATCAACTACAATCAGACTTCCAACCCCAACATCAAGCAGAGCTATGTGAGTGCGCGTAACGCTACTACAAAGTTCAACATCCCACAGACGACGGACATCAAACAAGCCGCGGAGAAACCGGAAAAGTACGATCGCTGGTACTACCTTGACGAGGATAAGAATCTCATCGAAATTCCTCAATAGCGGGCTCGAGGCAACACGGTTCCGTCGTCCCTTGAGATGCCGTGCGACTCAACAGGTCAATCGAAGCGGCTTTGGTGCCGGATCGGCTACGCAGGTGACGAATAACTTGGGTGGTCAAGAATGCGCACAAGGCGTTTGCGTGGCGCGGTCCGAAACCCGGGGGTTGAGTTGGTGATGTGTCGAACCCATCGGCACAGCTACTGTAATTGCGTTGCGTGCAAAATACGAGTATTTCCATACAGCGGTCGTCTCTCGATTTATACATCATCTCCTCTCCGAGTCTACGACGTAACTCGTGTTCGACCAACGCTTGCGATCGATTTCGGGACCTCGGGCCACGACGGCTCGATCGAGGGTCTAGGTTCCGTTTGTTCACATCTTCCAGCGCGACCCAGCTTAGCTCGCCATCGTTGATCGCCTGTTGGAATGGCGCCTCCAAGTCGTAAACTACGGTAGAATACGACCAGGCAACGTGAAACTCCACATGCCCCCCGCGGAGAAATATAGAAATGTTGCCGTCCAGACCGATCTGCTCGTACGCGCTGCGGAGAGCTGCCCGAGTGCTCGACTCGCCTTCTTTCCTCGCACCCCCGGGGATACCCCAGGTACCCGCGAACGACGTGCCGGGGGGCTGTAACTGGGTAAGAGATGTGGGATGATGGATCTTCTCCGAGTTGAAACGAGTGACAAGGACTATGCCAGCGCCGCCGAAGCTTCCAAAGTGCGCTCCTAGAGGGCAGTCACATGTCACCCAGACGTTCTCGGGACCTTTATGCGTGGGCCACTGAGATTCTGCTGCTGACGGGCACTGGCTTGAAGAGTTTGAGTCCATCGGGTCTGGAATCGACAATCCGGAATCTCGGGCAGTCTTGACTCTTATACCTGGCAGATCACCCGCAAAGCAACATGTGATTTTGTGATTTTGTGATTTTGTTTGAGCACTCGGCGGTGAGCGCCGGCCATGAAATCTTCCACTGACACAAGAGACTCCGCAATCACTTACGGTACACCAAACAATATCCACAGCCCTGGTTACGCATAGCATATTGCTCCGACCGCAATTCGCAGCAGTGGAAGCCCCGTTCTATTGTGCTTGTTGGAGGAGCTGTAGTTGGGTTACTTGGTACCCATTGCCTTTACCATCCCCTCGAACGCCTTTCTTCGGCCTCCTCCAGACTCTCCCATCTCTCCTTCGCCGGCCCCACCGGGATCTCATCCAGGCCGTCAGTCAACCCCTTCCAGGCTTCGTCTGTGAACTCCTGGAGAGTGATGCCAATGTCCCCGAGGCCCCTCTCCACCAGATCAGGCTGCTGCGTGTGGAGCTCGGTCTGCACGGCCGGAGGCAGGATCTCGATGATCTTGATGTGCTTCGACCCTTCGTCGGCAGCCAATTGCTCCCGGACGGACCAGCACAAGGAGTGCAGCGCCGCCTTTGTCGCGCAGTAGTTGCCGCAGCGAGGCATAGGCACCAGCGCGAGTCCGGACGAGACGGCCAGGATGGCGGCGGGCTTGGGAGACCGGGCTTGCATGTGTGGCAAGAAGGCGGCGATGAGAGAGATGTACGATGTGTAGTTGGTGGTGATCTCGGCAGAGACGGTGTCCAGGTTGATGCCAGCCGGGTTGGTGAAGTCCAGGGTACGCTGGATGCCCGAGTTGAGGACGACGGCATCGATAGACGGGTATTTCTCGACGAGCCTTGGAGAGGTTAGAATTAGACGACCTCGCGGCTCGCCGTGCCCGAACGTGAGCGTGTCGGTGAAGAAGGGGGGGTCGGCCACTTACCTTTCCACCCACGACTTGATCTCGCCAAGCTTGGTGATGTCAAACTGCGAAGCTGCAGTCTTATCCGACCCATGCTTGGAGACAAACTCGTCGAGTCTGTCCTTCCGGCGACCGACGCCGATGACGAAGACGCCGTTTTCAATCATGCGCTCGGCCAGCGCAAGACCGATGCCGGAGGTGGCGCCAATCATGACCACGTTCTTGTATGGGAAAGACATGTCGTCGAATTACCTCGAGTATTCTTTTCAGCGGATGTGATGGATATGCTGTGCAAGTGTGGTCTAGGTTGAAACTTCAAACCGCTAGACAACAGTAACGTTAAAGGTTCTAGAGAGGCGAAGAGATGTGCCAGTTCGTACGTCGTATACTAGGCAGGCCGCAGACTAAGACTTAAGTTGTAGGCTACGAAGTATCGCTGTCATAGTGGCCCAGTGGCCCAGGACAGGGCCGACAGGCGATCAGAACCTGATCGATAGCGTTATCTTTGCCAAAACCCCTGGTCCCGCCCGAGATACTCAACGTCAACGATGTCGAAAACACCCCCATTCCGGCAAGTGAGGCCGGCTCTTGATTCGCTGCAACCGGAAAGTCTCGAGTGCCAATTGCGGGCTCGCCTCGCCTCTACTTGAGTTACACAGTAGTTAGCACTAAGTAGGCTCTAGTTAGGCTCTGGCTATCCGTATCCGCAGCCAGGGTCCACGTTAACTCCGGCCGGTCTGCATAGCTCCGAAAGTCGACCTTTCCCCGCATCGCGTGACCCTGCCGGGCTAGCGTCAGCATCCTAGCCAATTGGCAGCGTCGGATACCCTGCTTAACCCTGTAAATTTTGACTTCACGCCCAGTCGGCGCAGGCCGCAGCCACGCTTTTGCTGCCTGGACCACTGGATCACTGAGCACGCGCCCCCCCCCAAGCGGAAGCTTGAAGTGGCGTCCGATATCATTCGACCCGGAGTGCGCCTGGTCAGACAGCATCATCATTATCAGCATCATTGTGCGGGAGTGCTGTGTAACTCTACTTCCCCTCTCTTTTTCACTCTCTTCTCCTGCCTCTCCGACCGCCCCTCTTGTCGAAACAATCCTGGCTTCCTTTTACTCTGACTGACATACGGCTGATTGCCTTTGATTGACCTGTTCCAACTTCCGTGTCTGCCATCGAGAACGAGAAAGTCTTTGCACCTCTTCCTCGGCCCCGACAGGTGATGCTTGCGACCCGTCCGTCTCGACCGATCGTGAGGTGTCCGATCCCAATCACCAGGCCCTGCATCTGCATCCCTCAACACGCCCCAACTCGATAACAACCGACAAAGCAACGGAAAAAACTAGTTGATCCCGCCTGCCGCCATCATGGTTCTCACCCACACGACGAACCACAGCTACTCGCACCCATTCCCGACCGTCACCCTCGCATTCTTCCTGCGATATTACTCGCCCCAACTCAACCCCTTCTCCAGCCATGTTCTCTCGACAGACACCATATCGTCCCACGTCGACCCGGACACGGGTCGCTTGTACATGACACGCATCCACCTCAAGAAGTCCCGCATGCCTGCGGCCGTGATCAAGCTGCTACCCGCAAGCGTGACGGGAGGTGCTGGCGAGAAGTCAAGCTACGTCCTCGAAAACAGCATCGTCGATATCAAAGAAGGATGGATGAAGACGGAGAGCCGGAACCTCAACTTCACCGGTGTCCTAAGCGTGACCGAAGCGCAACACTACTCTGTCACCGGACCCGACCAGGCCGCAGCCTTGCCAGCTGATGGCACCGCTACTGCCTCGTCTTTTGGTGCTACCCGGCCGCTGTCGCCCACTACCTCTGTGACGACCACTTTGTCATACCGCTCGTCACTCGGGAGCCGCAAGTCTGACAAGGCTGCCGCCGCGACCAACGACACCTCCCCCAGCCGCCTTGGTGGGTGGATCTCGGGCTGGGGTGCCAAAGGCATCCAGAGCAGCATCGAGTCGATTGCCTCCAACAAGACGGATGCGCAGATGGTCAAGTCGAGGGACGGGATGAAGCTGGTTCTCGAGCGGCTACGCGCGAACGGTGTCGTGGCCGTTTTGAGGGAGCTGAAGCGCCTCGAAGGCAAGAGTGTCTTTGATGCCTGAGGCCCAACCACTCCGGCCTGCTCATCACAACGAAAGGGTGGCGCCCCATGTCTTTACTGTTGTATCATCACATTTTCTGGCTACTTTTTGCCCCCCCCCAGCACGGCGTTGGTGGTTGTGTCGGGAAGCTTACTGTCTCTTGTTTCGAGCGGAATCGCGCAAAATCCTGTGTACGAGATCCGAAAATTGGCAGGGAGCGCCGTTGGCAGCCTTTGTTGTCTTGTTTTCTTCGACGTGTCTCTCTCCACTCGTGTATACTAATTGTAAAGCATTCATGTACTGCGAATCGTCGGAATGCCGCACACGATTTACTGAAGCACATGACAATTGATATCAATTACACCTTGCTGGACATGCCTATCGCTGTGACAGCTCTGCCCGTGGTTGGCGCTGTGAAGAGAAGACATTGGGCCGGGGCTGTATTACTGTATTGAGGCGAGGGTAAGCGCCTGTATCCAAGCTGGCCCAAGGACTGATGGATATATATATATATATATCGCCTTGAACACACATGCATAGCACAAACATGTCCTTGTTATACGCGTACACATGATTGGTAGACGGGATATGCGACATTGGCAAGTTGTTCCGTGGGCTTGCGGACATTAGTCATGGTCACAAGTATGGAACATGTACTGTACAAAAACAGGATACATTTTTCTGCAGTGTCGGACTATTAGATGGTGCAGCCCTATGTACAGCACAACTGCAATGACACGTACGTTGTGCAGGGACTGGATTCCACCCCCTAGGTATGGTAACGTACGAATCGCTGGTCGCTGAGATCTCCTACATGATTTGCAAGAGCGCGTGGCGAGTCGTGCATGGCTACAGATCGCCATCGCCTACCCAGCCCAACTCCACCAGCTTGGCGAAGATGAGGCCCTCGACGGCCTCCATGCCGGCGGCGTTGGGGTGATACGGCACCCCGGCGGCGGCCGAGAGGCCCTGAAAGTCCGTGACCCACGGCGCGGCGGAGCCGACGCCGTGGGCGAGACTGGGGCCCGCGACCTCGACGACGTGACACCACTGCTCTCGGCCCCGGACGGCGCCGCGGGTGCCGTTCGCGAGCGTCTCGGCCTTTCGGCGGTGGAAGTCGGCCCTCTCCCGGCCAAAGGGCGCGTGCACCCGCGGCCGGAAGTCGTCGCCCAGGAGCGAGAGGTACTCGACGACGAGGACGAGGGCGGCGGGAGCCTTGGCGTGGACGGCGTCGAGGACGCGGGCGTAGCGCCTGGCCAGGGCGTCGGCGCTGTCGAGGATGCCGTCGTAGGCCCCGAGGTGGTCGTCTTGGTCCTGGTACGGGGCCGGGAAGCCGGAGACGTCCCGCATCAGGCCGCCGACGTAGTCGATGTCGTTGCCGCCGCCCAGGACGAGCACGAGGTCGGCGCCGGCGGGCAGGTCGTCGACCTGGGGCGCGAACGGGTGCTGGGGCTCGGTGATGAGGTTCAGCAGCGTGGCGCCCGAGACGGAGAGGTCGGTCAGGGTGAAGCTCTCGCCCGCGGCGGCGGACAGGCGCGCGGTCAGGCGCGCGGCGTAGTTGTTCCCCGACCGCCCGGCCGCAGGGTTGGTCTCGGGCGGGATGCCGGGGCCGGCCGCGAAGGAGGACCCCAGCGAGGCAATGTGCCTGCCGCCGGTGGCGACTCTGTGACTCATCAGGCCGCGGACGAGGTAGGCCAGGAAGGTGAGGGTGAAGAGCATGACGAGAAGTTGGATGGAGCGTGTCACGAACCGGCGGCGGCCATCTTTGCCGGACGGGCGGATCCACGCAGGAATCGGGCCATCCGGGTGTCTCGCATCCTCGGGCTCAGCGTCGTGAGGTTCAGGGTCTAGCGGGTCTCGAAAGGGCGCCGACATGACTGGTTGCCGAGAGCTGTAGCCTAGTTAGTTAGTCGTTGACTTGTTGGAATTTGGAGTCGGCATTTCGAGAAACGTCGGCGTCTCCACACCGAGAGGGCTGAATTGCCAAGTTTGGGGCTGACTACGTCCGTCGGACAAAGAAACATGCAGAGAAAGCCGAGTTATACGACGAGGATGAAGTCGCACACGAAACCTGCATCGCAAGCCTCGCCCGTGCAAGAGCAATCATGGGGACGGACATGGAGCACATACGACCGTGGACACCACACCTGTACCACACCCTCTTGTACGGATAACTGGCATTGGGGTTGAAAGCATACAAGTCCGGACTCCGACCTGACACTCATCATTGCAGTCTCCGGACGACTCGCAATGAATCATACAGCCTAAGCTCACGGTACGGCAAGACAGTAGACAGGAAGACTCCACGGGGAACTGTGGCTTCCATGTCTCATCCACCACGCACACGGTACAAGTTACAACCACGAGCGCCAGCTTCGATGCTCTACTTGGTATTCTCCTGGTCTGCCCCGTAGACGCAACCCTAGGAAGAGAACCCGGTGGTCCGTTATTTTACGGGGTTTCATCGATTAGGGTGTCCCAGCCCCTGTCTGCCCTGCCTATCCGGGCCTCCGGGGGTACTGTCTACCTAGCGCTCAGGCTAAGGTCTGGCCAGTTAGTTAGTATGCTGTGATGGCTGCTACAATGACTTCAAGTCTTGGCGTTGGGTGTGCTTCCCCCATAATTACGGAGTACGGAGTAGTTACCTAACGTTACTTGGACATTGCGTACCGCGGGAGCACGACGGACGTGGTGGATTACCAAGAACTTTACCGCTTATTTGGCCAGTAGTGTGAAGGTCACTGGTCAGCTAGAACGGGATGCCAAGAGCGCTGACAAGTGGACTTACCAAACGTTCGGGAAGTAATAACGTACGACAATTGATACGTAGAATTCCGTACATTGTACCTTGTCCTAGCTCAACTGTCGAAAAGTACCCAAGTATGCACGCTGTATTGTAATCAAAGACCCCTTCTATCCCAAGTTATTATAAGCTAGATTACTACCCACGCACGAAGAGTGGAATTTGGGGGTTTCCAATGCGATATATGTACTCCGTACGCAGTATCTGTATTTACTCACCTGCTTCTCTGGGATGCCAAGATCTATATCGTACCGAAGTAAATTCATTCACTATCCCTACTTTGCCAAGTTACTACAGAGGCTGGAAAATGTGAAAACCGCACCGCTACCTAGAACCTGGAGGTTCTAGTCCCTATATATGATAAAGGAGTCCCAACGTCTCGCTACTCCTCTATTCCACCCTCAAACAAAATATCCAGCTCCTCTCCTCTCTACAAAACCACCTACCGCACCGCATATCCCTTATCGTTCTTCCTTGTATATCGCCTTCTACAATGTCGCTTAATGCCAGCTGCCCAGATTCAAATACCCTGCCCGATTTCGGCAATATTTCTGGTCTACCTACCAATATCAGCATCGTCTACGTGCCGGCGAAAACAAAGGGCGTGCAAGAGGCTATGCCTATTTGTTGCGACCCTAGCCCTGTCCACATCGCCGATGGCTGTTATCTATGGTGCGAGAGGTCTTTAAACCAGTCGAGTCTCAGTCTTTGCATGTCGAGTCACGGGGCAGATGGTCGCACTGTCTCGGCTTTCCACGCCGCAAGTAGTGGCGTTGCCGGGAGGAGTGTGATGAACATCGCGACGTGGATACTGCTCGCAGCGGGCGTCTTGACGAGCCAAACTTGATTCTACAACTGCGAGCTCTGCATCTTGGCAGATCCTGTAGCCTGTAGGAAGGAAGAGAAGAAGAGAGTTGGGCTTGATCATATTTGGGTGAAGCGGGAGGTGTGATAGTCAATTACTAAGAAAAATCGACGCCACAACCGCCACAACTCCAAATGATTGGCTCTCATAAGACCGTGCCGATGACAAGAAAACCAGGATGGTACTCGGACCAATCACATACGTATAGCAACGCGCTGTGCGGGGAGGGGAGGCTTCATGTCAGCACACAAGAGAATGACTTCTTACAATGTCGCCCGTCTACGTTGTCCATGTTGCCCACCGATCTCAAGATTGAGTTCAGTGAAGAAGAAAAAACCTAAAGGAGAACAAGTCCCTTCAGGGGGAACAGGTGCGGGCAGCGGCATCACCATGTGGCTACTCAATGCAACGACCAGCGAGCTGGTGAACTTCATTTCCGACGAGGACAGGCCGCTATACGCCATTCTTTCGCATACTTGGGAAGAGGAAGAGGTCAGCTTCCAGCATTGGCAAGCCGCCCATTCCTCCCAAGGACTGTTTGGAGCCATCCCCGACGACTGGAGAGCGCGCAACCTGGAAAATCTCCAACGCCTCAAAGGCTACAAGAAGGTCAAGCGCTGTCAAGAGCAGGTTCTGAAGGAAGGCTTGGAATGGGTATGGGTTGATACGTGAGTGTGTCTTGCGCAGTCAAGCCGAACGAAGCCCGGTCGTGTTTTGCTAAGTGGTCACTGGCCGCAGTTGTTGCATTGATAAGCATAGCAGCGCAGAGCTATCCGAGGCCATCAACTCCATGTATCACTGGTACAAGCTCTCCTCCAAATGTTTTGCCTACCTCTCCGATGTGTCCGAGGTGGGTGAGCTATCCGAAGAGCTGAAGCTGAGTCGATGGTTTACGCGTGGCTGGACGTTGCAGGAGCTACTCGCACCCCCGGTGGTCACCTTCTTCGGCGAGCAGTGGCAGGAAATCGGCACCAGAGAATCGCTAGTCGGCCTCATCGAGACCATCACAGGGATCGACCAAGAGCACCTCCTCGGTCGCGACCTTGACGATGCCAGTATAGCGAAACGCATGTTTTGGGCTTCGAAGAGGACCACCACGCGCGTCGAAGACAGCGCATACTGCCTGTTGGGCATCTTCGATATCAACATGCCGCTTCTATATGGCGAAGGCCCCAAGGCTTTCCAGAGACTCCAAGAAGAGATTCTCCGGCGCTATCCATCGGACCATTCGCTATACGCTTGGGGCACAGTAGTCAGCTCGAGTTCCACAGCCCTCGAGGCGCCGCAAGAAACTTCGCTGGAGGCAATGAAGAAAGTACCGCTCCATCATCACCAGGAAGAGCCGCGCCAGCCGTTGCTTGGGTTGTTGGCAGACTCGCCCCGAGAGTTCTCGCACTCGAAATTCTTCAGGTCATTGCCTTGGTCCGAAGACTACTATCTGAGAGACATCAAGGGTCAGCCAGATAGTTACCCATCCCTCCTGGGCAGGGCCGTCAAGATCGAACTGCCCTGGCTCCGATGGAAAACTCATGTCTACCATTTCGACCACCCGCGTATAACCCAGTTCCGAGACGAATACCACATCGTACTCCTGTGTATGGATGAAAGAAACGTGTCGCAGGTTCTTCACATCGTGGCCGTGCAGTGGGGTTCCGGATTCTACGGACGAACTCGAGAGCTCGTGCTTGAGCCGGGCACGCTGCGTCTCTCTTCGGCACAGGATGACTTGTTCACCATGCAGATTGCTCGTGAGGCCATGCCAGAGCCAGAGTCGAACCAGGTTGTCTTACGCTCATTATTGTATGACGACGGCGAGGACATGTCGAACCTGCACGTGACATCGGCCTCTGGCTGGGATTCCGACTTGTGGAAGCTGGAGCCTGTTTCGTTGAAACCCGTCCAGAGTTTGCACTCCAACAGCGACGGGGTGATGCATCTACCCGGCGGCGTGGTTCCGAACGAAGGGTCTTTTGTGGTCTTGACACTTACCGAGGAAGACACCGACTCGGAGGACGACGAGAACGATGGCGAAGAGGACGACGACGAAGATGGCGACGACGATGAGAAGGCGGAGAAGAGCCACCGAACCGCCCTCTTGGTCGGACGCGAGGAAGGGAGCCTGTATGTAATTCTCGACGCACGAGAAAAAGGCGCGGAATTGTTTGGGACTTCGGCGACCTATAAGCATTTGTTTGATTCCAAATCCCGGGACGAGGTTCTGGTTGACCAGGAGGGGTTCCCGCTCATCAACCTTTCAGCGGAAAGAGTGATGCTACCGGAAGAAGGATTCATCGACGTCCTTGACGTGTTGGTCAAGACAAGGCCACAACCACCACCCAGTGAGACAGAGCTGGAGGTGCTGAGTGACAGCCAAGGCCCCATGAAGCACGATGACGAGGAGGGAGGGAGAGATTAGTTGCCGTCCGGTGCAAGTATACATCGGTTCAATAGGCTTGTATATATCCCTGGATGAGCAGGCGAGGTGAACATCCGAGCAACTTCTACAGGTCAATAAATAAGTACCTGGAATGAAAAACTATGAAGAATCCATGTGTATGTCTCCCTCCGTTACAAACGAAAGTCTTGTGAGTGGGGGGGGGCGGATTCGTGCCTGCCTGCTCATGATGCCCTGAATCGGGAAGGGTCCACAGGTACGCTACGGATAACTACGTAACTACTGTGTACTCCGTACCCCGTACTCCTTTAGCGCTCCCGTTAGGCGTCTCGGCGCTCAATGCGCCGAAGAACCATTGAAAGTCAAATGCCGAACCAAGAAATTTCGGCGCCGCATCCCAAACTTTCCACCGACCTTCGAACTTGATCACCCCCCGGATCCCAAACCATGCTCCCCTCCGCATGGGTGTGCCGCCGCTGCACCAACGCCCTCGCCCGGACGCTGCGGAGCCAGCGCTTCATCCGTAGCGCCAGCACGGATGCTTCCTCCCTCCTCCTCCCATCAGCGCTCCTGCAGCGCGCGCGCAAAATGGCCGCCGAGCACGCCTCCCTCGCCTCCGCCCTCGCGACCACCTTCGAGCCCAAGAGCGCGCGGCGCCTCGGCGAGCTCAGCCGCGTCACCGCCGCCCTGCGCGACTACGAGACGGCCCAGTCCTCGCTCTCGGAGCTGCGGTCCCTCCTCGACTCGTCCGACGCCGAGCTCCGGCAGCTGGCCGAGGACGAGCTGTCCTCCACCACCGACAACATCGGCGCGCTCGCCACCGCCCTCTCCGCCTCCCTGACCCCCCGCGACCCGTACGCCCACATGCCGTGTCTGGTGGAGATAAGACCCGGGCCCGGCGGTCTCGAGGGGCGGTACTTTGCCGACGCCGTGTTTCGCATGTACAGCGCCTACTGCGCACGCATGGGCATGCGGACCAACGTGGTCAAGTACGAGACGGTGGACGGGGCAACGACGGCCGGGGGCGGGGCGGGGAACGAGCTGCCCCTGGCCGAAGCCGTGCTGGAGATCCTGGACGAAGGCGCGTACGATCACTTCCGGTCCGAAGCCGGCATGCACAGAGTCCAACGGGTGCCGGCCACCGAGAAGACCGGCCGGACGCACACGAGCGCCGTCGCCGTCTGGGTTCTTCCTTCTTTCCCCGAGTCCGGTGGCACCAACGGCGCCGGGCCGAGCGAGGAGGAGCTGAACGACCCGACGTCGGATTTCTTCGTCGACCCGAAAGAGGTCAAGGCCGAGAAGATGCGCGCCGGCGGCGCCGGAGGCCAGCACGTCAACAAGACCGAGTCGGCTATCCGATTGACGCACATCCCGACCGGAATTTCCGTGTCCATGCAGGATCACCGGTCGCAACACCGCAACCGGGAAGACGCCTGGCGAGTCCTGCGGTCACGGCTGGCTGTTCAACGGCGAGAGGAAAAGGAAGAGATCGCCGCGACCCTGAGGAATAGCGTGTTGGCCAAGAACCAGATCACGCGCGGCGACAAGATACGGACCTACAACTACCAGCAGGATCGGTGTACAGATCACCGGTCGGGCATGGATGTACATAACCTCCCCGATGTCTTGTTAGGAGGCGAGGCCCTGGAGAGGCTGATGAAGGAAGCGAGGGGATGGTTGGTGAGCAGAGACATCCAGGCCTTGGTTGCCGACGAAGAATTGGCGGCTGCCGACGCGGAGAAGGCCGAGGGCGCAAACGGCAACGGCAAGAAAAGGAAGTGAAGCTGCCTACCGGTACAACATGACTGGCTCTCCATGTTAGCGACAAACACCATTATGCGTTGCTGGTCTTGTACGGCGTGGTACTGCCTGCTTTACAAGACACGACTGTAGTTTACTGTACGTATAGGAATCCGAACTCGAAGAGATCGTGCCTCACAAAGATACCCCTTATTCTAAACTTTCCGTCGTCGACATTAGAAGATCTTGCATGATATGGCCACTGTCTGTAATGCGTGTTATCCCATGAAGTCAAGTTGGAACACCCATACCAGTGTTTGTTCTGGCGGTTGTACGTGAGCGAGGTGGTGCAATTAAGCACTAAAATAAGTGGTATATTACGCCAGGCACGAACCGGGTTTATCACTGCGGCAAAAACTATACCACACCCCACATCAAGTCGCAGAATCACAGCTATCTTGGTTCGTAGCTGGCTTGCAACAGCTGTTCTACGATGTACCTGGTTGTTGAGAAGGTTGACGGCTTCCATAAAGGTACTCAACTCTGGTCTTGAAATGCTACATACATCCTGCGCTACTTTCGAATATTGGACCTGGCCAGCCAGCTACACCAGAGTGAAAAGTCCGAAAATTATGCCGAGGCCTGCAGCCATCCAGCCTGCGCTCCTGATCCCAGCCCCCGCATTCTTAGGGGCAGTGCTGTTGGAGGCTTTGCTAGAAGAGCCATCATACGTCGCAGGGCCCGTTCCGTTTCCAAGTGTACTCGCGTCGGCCTGAGGAAAGCTACTCTCCGTGGTGAACGCCTTTGTCGAGCTGAGTCCATCGACTCTGCCCAAGAGAAACTCGAGATGCCTAAAGGCCGCACTGGGTGCGTATTGCGGAATCATGTGTCCGGCGAGGTCGACGCTCACGTATGTCAGTCCTCTTTCGGTATGCGCAGTGCCCATTACGCCAGAGCCGGCCATGGTAGCCTGGAGCGTAGCATTTGTCTCGTCGGCGATTGGATCGTACGTAGAGAGCATGTGGTAGGGCACATAGAAAGGTTCGTGAGGCACAGACTGGAACCCCAACTTTCCACCCCAGGTCATGTTTTGGATGGAAAGGAGGGTGCCGTTGGCGAGTAAAATCATGTCAAGGATGCCATGGCCGATGATGACATTCTCCGTAGCTTCGATGACGTGCGGAAGAGCACGCCAACTGGACGGGTCAGAAGTATCAACACCGTTGACGAAGACGGGGCCAGAGCACTCCGACCAAGAGACGTTAGCAGGAGCGTGGATTGCCGTTTTGACGTCAGCGCGGTCGAAGTAGATTTCGGCGCCTACCGGCAAGTAGTTGACAGAGCCCGGGAAGGCTAGCACGTCCCAGAGCAGAGGGCACGTGGTTGCAACTTGGTAGACGTCGAAGCAAGGGTTGATAGTAAAGATTTGCTGATAAATGGATCCCCAGAGACCGACACACTCCTCAGAAAAGTTGCTTGTAGGCTGGGGGCCTGGAGGCGGGTATTGCAGGTATTTCGACATGTAGTCTGCGAAACCGCAGGACTTGTGTAGCTCGTGGATATGAGCTACATACGAGTCGTTAAGCGGCATCAGGTTGGAGTGATAGTCGACAAAGGGAACCGTTGTGACGCTTTCCTGTACAACGCTGTCGCCAATAGTCGGGTCGTAGATGAGTAAGCCAGACATGTTGTAATAGGTTGTGTCGTTGGCATCTAGCATGGCCGATGCAATGTACGGGCAGTACGCGCCGGCGTACGACTCGCCCGAGATGTAGACCTTGTAGCCTTGCATTGCGAACAGCTCGATGAAGTTCTTCCAGAAACCGAGGAACTGCTTCGCGACATCCTCTTCGCTGGTGGCAGTAGGCGTTCCCTGAGTGAAGCCAGTGCCAACCGGCTGTTCCACGTAAACAATGTTGGTCAGGCGGTGCCAGCTCCACGGGTTAGGAACAGGCTTGTAAGTGCCATACTGCCAAAGGAACGGTCCGTTCTCCTGGATCAAGCCCTCGAAAGAGGAGCATCCGGGCTAAGTTGCTACGTCAGCTGATGATCTTACATGGCAAGAAATCTCGCTTACGCCACCGTTGAGCCAGATGAGAATCTCCTTCTCGGCTGCTTGGTTGCTCGAAGGAAAGAACCAGAAGAAGAGCTTCTCGGCGGCACTCTTGTCCTCCGTGATAGACAGTAGACCCGAGTACGACTCGCCAACATCAAAATCAACGTCCGGGATACCTGTTCCGTTGACGGCGAAAGCTGAGATTGTTAGCGACTGATGCGGCCGAGTCGATGTTTGTACCTACAGGTGGTGTTGTCGCTGGCAAACTTGGACAGAGAAGTCTGGCGCTTCGACTGGTATTGACGCAAGTAGCCGTCGGGGTCGCGAGCGATGACGGGCGACTTCTTCCCTACGTGCTCCCAGCCTCTGGCGGCTTCTGCCAGCCCGGAGACGGACAGCAGGCCAGTCGCAATTGTAGACCAGTGCATGGTGGACGCCGTGAACGTAGGATTGAGTCTGACGACGGGATGGTTCTCCAACACGCTGCCCAGGTTTTATCGACGCGAAAATGAATCAAACTGAGCCCAAGAGCTCGATTCGATCGTGTGCAGAGATTGGGGAAGGGCAACGGTCAACCAAGAAGGCATGAAGCGGCAACCTCACAATATAGCTAACCCGATTGGAGCTTTGACATGGGTAACGTTAGACCGTAGACCCGGGGAGCCACTCGAAGGCCACTCAATGACACGATCCCCCGACCCCCCTGTATTGGCCATGTTGCACAGGTGGGCTAATGCAACGCCCCGTCGGTTGGCGGAGGGGCGAGAGAAGAAAGTGTTCGTGTAGGGGGTACTGTTCGTGGAACGATGTGGCGAGGTGACGACACAGAATGAAAGTTGAGTTACGACCACTTTGGGCAGGTGTGACATCGGACCGGGGGTCAAGTGGAATCTGATTTGCCCGACTGCCTGGACATGGAAATCCTACGATTGGAGAGGCCAGTCCGCGTACTTTGCCTTAGGTCATAAGCAAGGCCATACATACATAATACGGTCATAAGTACGTACCCCCCAAAGGTATTGGACCACGTGCGTCGCGATGTGTTTTGTTGTCGCCGTGGTGCGATCGTACGCGACGCCGCCGACGCGCACAGACAGGATCATCAGATTAGCATGTGCCACTGCAGCACTGCTATGGTTGACCCGAGGATAGACGTGATATCAGATCGACGTCGTGTGTAGACATCTTTTTATGGCATTGTTGACTACGGGTGGGTAGTCGTAAAGAACAAGTCGATAACTACTCCCTCCGTACGGAGTACTGCTTCGTATGTATTCATGCAAGATAAGCATTTGCTAACGGAGCTATTGATGCTTGTTTTGCGCACCCCACTTTGCACCTGCCGTAAGCGGTAAGAGGTTCCCGAGATTATTACTACTACGTGATGCTACGGAGTACTCCGTATACAAAAGTACGTTGTTGCGGAGTGACCGTACAATACCGTATACTATCCCCATAACTACCTAGACATCTTCGATGTGGAGGTTTACCGAAGACCCTCCCTATAACGTTGCACTATTCAGTCCTTGTATCATCCAGCTCCGAGATATGGTTCCACCACCCAGCCAACACCAAACAATCCGAACGATGTGATTCAGTTGGTACTCGGATTTTGACAACCGATGCGTGTCTTAGACTTACTTCGTCCCTTATCTCGAGGCCCGAACTGGCAGCCTGAGTGTGGTGGTTCGCAAGGTGCATTTTCGGGGCACTCCGAAGCTCGGGGCGGGAATCGGGACTGTGGGGTCACTTTACCTACTCCAACGGGCCAACGGCTATGTGCATGCAATCTACCCCTCGCCCGGGAACAAATATAGGAGTCATCAACGAAGGATAATTGCGTCTTTCTCTTGACAACCCTTAGATTTATCGAGAGTAACTCGCTTTTGCCGCTTGTTTCGTTCCCAAGACTGCTCTAGGAATAAATACCCCCCCCATCACTCCTTTCTCAAGCACAACGACCCCGCGTCAGTTCAAAGATGCCCCTCACGATACCCTCAGTCTATCCAGCCCAATCCGACGACTTTGTCAAGTTCGCCAGTAGAAGGAGTGTCGTTCACAACACGAAAGGCATCGTCGCGTGCACGCAGCCGCTGGCAGCAAAATGCGGACTGGAAGTTCTCCAAGCGGGCGGAAACTGCGCTGTAAGTCGTCTCATCTCTCGACCACCATGTTGTCGTTTTCGTTATCGGACGTCAGACACTAACGCAGTCCAGGACGCTGCCATAGCAGTGGGTGAGTTTTCGGGAGCCCAATCGTCTCCCAGAATCGTGCGCGACCTCTTGACTAACACTACAATCTAGCCGCGGGCCTCAACATAACTGAGCCCGCCTCCACCGGTATCGGCGGCGACATCTTCTGCTTGTACTACGATGCCAAGACGCAGAAGATCTCAGCCTTGAACGGCTCCGGCCGCGCCGGGGGCAAGTGCACGCTCGAGAAGATTCGGACCTCCCTCGGCCTGAAGGACGGGGAGACTGGCAAGATCGAGATGACCAGCGTGCACGCCGTGACCGTACCGGGCGCACCCGCGGGTTGGTGCGACACCGTTGAGAGGTTCGGCAGTGGGAAAGTTACCATGGAGCAGATCATGGCCCCGGCCGTTGAGCTTGGGGAGAAGGGGTTCCCGGTCTCTGAGCTTGTTGGGTACTACGTACGTTCCGTCTCCGATACCATAGCACTCGTGACACCGTATCCAGGGATGATCGCTAATATCTTGCGACGTAGTGGTCAAAGGCAGAGCCCACCATTCGGGCCGCATCGCCCAACTTTGGCGAGATGCTGAAAGATGACCCCAGTGCTCCCGATGGAGTGCGCGCCCCTAGGCCGGGAGAAATCATGAAGAACCCTACCTTGGCGCAGACGTTCCGCACTCTTGCTAAAGAAGGAAAAAAGGGGTTCTACACGGGCCGCATCGCCGAGGAGCTCGTCAAGGTCGTACAAGACCTCGGTGGCCACCTTGAGCTGGCGGATCTTGCCTACCACCTGGAAATGGGCAGTGAGCCCGTGGACCCGATATCTCTAAAGTTCCGAGGGCAGGGGGTCGCCGAGGCGTTGAAGAAGAGCGTCGCAGGTGGGCAATCCGATTCGCAGGATCTTGGTCTGGAGCTCTGGGAGCACCCTCCCAACGGCCAGGGTATCGTGGCTCTCATGGCGCTCGGAATACTGCAGGAACTGGAGATCCAAGGTAAAATCCCGACCTTCAAGCCGGAGGATTTCAATACTGCGCCGTATCTGCATGCCATTGTTGAGGCGCTCCGCATTGCCTTTGCGGATGCCAGCTGGTGGGTCACGGATCCCAACGTCGAGAAGGTGCCTACCGCATCCATGATCTCCAAGGACTACCTCTCGGAGCGCTCCAAGATGTTTGACCCCGCGCAGGCATCGGACATCATACACCACGGCTCGCCGGCGCTGAACAGCAGTGATACCGTGTACTTTGCCGTCTCGGACTCGGAAGGCAACGCCATCTCGTTCATCAACAGCAACTACGGCGGATTCGGCACATGCATCATCCCCAAGGGTTGCGGCTTCACGCTGCAGAACCGCGGCGCCAACTTCAACTTGGATGCGAAGCACCCCAACGTCATCGCGCCCCGAAAGAGACCCTACCACACAATCATCCCGGCCGCGGTGACCAACATCCACGATGGCTCCCTGCACTCGGTGTACGGGGTCATGGGCGGGTTCATGCAGCCGCAGGGGCACGTCCAGGTTCTGCTGGGCCAGATCGTCGGAGGACTGAATCCGCAGCAAGCGCTCGATGCGCCGCGCGTGTGTATTGGGGCGGGTATGCCCGACGAAGGCACGACACTGGACCGGACCGTGTACGTCGAAGAGGGTATGAGCGAGGAGACGATAGAAGGCCTCAAGAAGTTGGGCCACGCCGTCAAGGTGTTGACTGGTCACGGCCGTGGGATGTTTGGGCGAGGTCAGATTATCAGGTGGAGTGTTGACCCAGTCGAGAATACGGGCATCTGGTCCGCTGGCAGTGACATGAGGGGCGACGGAGGTGCTTATCCGCAATAGACGGGATCGCATAGAGGGCTCTGGAAATGCCTGAGGACAGCACGGCTTCGATTTCCAAACGGCAACACGTATCTCGTACAGATGGAAACAAGTAGAAACGGATGACCTCCAACTTGTTTGACCCTATGGTACACGCTTTTGGATTATACCAATGTGCGCGCTTGTATAGTACAGTGGGTTTTTTTTTTTTGGGGGGGGTCTTGTACATGGCGACTCGCGCATTCCGCTGGAATTCTCACTTCGATTCGGATCCCTCCAAAGGAGCCAGGACGCCCTTTTCCTCCAGCATCTTAGCTAAGCTGCCGTCTTGGTGCATCGAAACCAAGATGTCACAGCCACCTACGAATTCGTTGTCGACGTACAGCTGGGGTATGGTCGGCCAATCGGAAAACTCCTTGATGCCTGTGAGAGAGAGAGACTTATTAGTTCACTGCCCATTTCTTCGCCTCGTGAACAGATGGGAGAGACTCACCTGCTCTCAGCTCCTGGTCCTCCAAGACGTTGAAGGCGGCAAACTTGGCGGGATCCACGCCCTGCAGACCCAGGATCTGGATACTGGCGCGCGAGAAGCCGCACTGAGGCGTCTCGGGGGTGCCCTTCATGAATAGGACAACCGGGGCTGACCCAACGGCCTTCTGAATCGCGTGCTTGGTAGTGTCGGAAAGGAATCGGGATTGGAAGTTCGAGAGGAAGGGTGACACTGAGGATCTTGACTTTGCTGCTTGTCGCTGTGCAAACGCCGTTGCTGGGCCAGCTTGTCTCGCCACTGCTGGCCGCGCCGCTTGCCGAAGGCTCTGCTCGTGTCCATTAGCATGGCGA
This sequence comes from Arthrinium puccinioides, assembly GCA_022414665.1. Taxonomy (NCBI): domain Eukaryota; kingdom Fungi; phylum Ascomycota; class Sordariomycetes; order Amphisphaeriales; family Apiosporaceae; genus Arthrinium; species Arthrinium puccinioides. The sequence goes on from JAIUNF010000005.1 coordinate 3,876,991, forward strand.
GGAACAGCGTGATGGGGTAAACGAGTAGCAAGAGGCTTAGCGCAATGTGCCATACAGCTGAAAGGAGGGCTCGCGACAACATGATTTGCGATGTGAGATGTGCAAGTCGTCTCTTTTGGGGGGAAGAGTCGTAGAGATGATAATATGCGATGCGTTGGCTCGAACACTTTGAACCAAATGAGTGCGCCGAATATTAGATTGATGTACTGGGTGTACGTAACGCAAGACACGCAGGCGCGAGCGGAGATGATGGATGGATGGATCCAGACGGTGCTTGTGCTTCTGTCGCAGGCGAAATGGAAGCTTTCAGATGGTTCGCGGGCTTGGTCCAGCCAGGATAGGAGGATTGTGGATGTGACCCTGGCTCATTTGCTGCTGATTGTGGGTAACTTGAGTTTAATACCTTCTTTCAACGGCCAGCCTTGCATCGTAGTAAACAGTAACACGAAGTACGGATACTCCGTACTCGGTAAAGTCAAGCCACATCTCGCCCCATCCCCCCACTTAACACCCCACGGGCGAATCAGCATCTTGGAAAAGTTAAGCTCAGGCAAAAGGCTAAACAAATTATGGCGGGCCCGCATTCTTTCTTCTCCGGACATCACCCGTTTGCCGTTGTACGGACGACTCCGGAGTAGTTACCACAGTACGATTGACTGCGAGAGCTGATCAACCTTGGAGAGCCTAGCGTTGAAGACGTTCAAACTGATCGACTCGTTCGATCACAAACAAGCACGATGACTCAACGATGGCATGGTCATATGGCGCTCGCCGCTGACTAAAGACTGAGTTTCGATGAATCGGTCACATATAAAGAACCCCGCTTGACTCTTTGCTTCCCCGAGTTTCCACATCGTGAACAGTGAACATTGCCGAGTCTACCGATAAGCGAGACTCCCGATAAGCACCTTGCTTCAGATCATCATCACATAACACCACACTCTGCCCAGCATGTTGCAGGCGATAGCGTCGCATCACGATGATCACTATCTGCGCCACTCGGCCTCGTCCGTAGCCTCCATAACCGCTTCCCTCGGAGACGCCAAGACCCACCTCCTCCTGGCATCGTCCGGGTCCGTAGCCACCATCAAGCTACCCCTGATCATCCAGGCCTTCTCACAGCATCGAAACCTCAGTATCCGCGTTCTGCTCACGCCGTCAGCAGCGCGGTTCCTGAATGGACAGTCCGTCGAGCAGCCCACGGTGTCCAGTCTACATGACCTCCCCAATGTGGATGGTGTGCACCTAGACGATGACGAGTGGAAAGAGCCGTGGAAGCGCGGCAACGCCATTCTGCACATTGAGCTTCGCCGGTAGGTTCAGTCATACACACCAACCTCTAATCCCGTGTTACCCTGCACAATTCGAGAATGTCAGCTGACCAGATGCAGATGGGCCGACATGCTGGTCATCGCCCCGCTGAGTGCAAACACCATGGCAAAGATTGTGAACGGGATGGCCGATGGCATCTTGACGAGCGTCGTGAGGGCCTGGGATGCAAGAGGTGAACTAGACTCGGATGTGAATCGGAACGGCAACACCAACGGAGCACCCAACGTGAAGAAGACGAAACGGATCATCGTCGCTCCTGCTATGAACACGGCCATGTGGCGCCACCCCGTTACTTCAAAGCAGATCCGAGTTCTCGAGGAGGAGTACGGCGTTGGCAAGAATGGTGACGGGGATGGCTGGTACGAGGTTCTGCGGCCGCAACAGAAGACGCTGGCGTGTGGCGATATTGGTGACGGTGCCATGATGGAGTGGACTGAGATCGTACAAGTAATCAAGGACAGACTCGGCCTGGATGAGTAGGGTGGAAATGACTTCTGCACATGTCACATGACAAAAGCAAGGTCCAAGGACGAGAAATTGGCAGAATAAAAACACATCTACGTCTCGGAATAGAAATGTGATCACGGCGTCTTCTAGTATAGTCCCGTGACCGATTTGGTCCCAGACAAAACAAACCCTGTACCCTGTACCCCTGGAGCCTCGCGTCGTAGTCGAGCTGGTTACAATCCCTCGGGCAACGAGGCAAGCCCGGTCCTTTTCACAATAAGCCCTACCTAAACACAAAGACTCCGTCACCCGATGAAACAGTGATTTACACTAGCGCAAGCCGAGTTTCTAACCCGACGTATGTCTAGTACTATAAAATCGCCTTGGCATAGTGCTAGATTAATAAATACATCACAGGCAGTGATTACTCCACACAATTGCTTTGATGTTGGTCACCTACAGGGTAGGTATGATTTAGGAAGGCAATTATTTAACTCGACGCCGATTTGTGTTTGTTTCATTTCCTTTTGTTTATGTACGATACCGAACCTGGAAACGGATCGGCAGTGATGACACCCAAACTCGGAACTGAACATGTATAGTATTAAATCACAAATACAAGTTGCTCCAGTATGTACTTGCCAGTATAGTATACCGTTTGATACAAGGGAAATGCGGCCAAAATCAATAGAACAAACCAACTGGTATTGTTTGAAATACACATGTTCACAGGCTATTTTATACTTTAAATTTACAATCCTCCATCTTGCTCTCCGGCTTTTCCACCACGTTCTTTGTACGATGCGCTTTCGCACTCGGCTCCGGCCACGGAGGTGGATGAACGCTACGTAGACTTGAATCCCGAGATCGTGGCCGAGATCACGGAAGATGTGAAAAAGGAAAAGGGTGCAGACTGGGATGCAGTCTCGAACTACAAAAACACGGACGAAGAGATGGAGGAAGCCGGAATTGCTTAGGAGAAGACCAAGACTGTGTCCAAGATGAGCCCCGAGGAGGTCGACGAGACCAACTGTTGTTTGGTCCATGTTTGGCTTGATGGCTATCATCGCTTTCTCGGGGGTAAGAAACATAGATGGGCTTCATAGACGCAATGCGCGAACCAAGAAAGATGAGCGAGGGGGAAAGAAGACTGCAGGGTCTTGGTCCAGGACTCAATCAGGGCGGCCTCAGAACATCTACAGGGGTGCCGAGGTGGCTGAATACGCATGGTCGCCAACGGGACAGACAGGGAGTCATGCAGCCGCAACCGTCGTCGAGTTTGTTTCGGATTGATCATCATTGATCATCTCCTGACTGTCACGGAAAACGGCAGATTTCTTCTTGTGTCAGAACTCTGCATATTGTCCCTTGTGACCATTCAACACCAGCCAGCGGCCCAATGGTATAGCAGCCCCTTGTGTCGGCACAACCAACTGCATGGTGGCGGGCGCGATCCGTCCAATAAGATCTAGCTGTTCTCTCCACAGCCAAGATCGAAGCCTTCGTCAGGCATCATTCAGATGAGGCAAAGGGCGGTGCAGTGGCACTACTACACACCGCCAGAGTGCATAAAAAGAGTATGCGAACCCCCTCTCTGAGGCTGTTTTTGTTCACCACCAAGATACTCACATCGATCTCCTTGGAGTCGTCTCACACCCTCTCATCTCAAGCCAACAACAACAAAAACCCATAATGCGCTCTGCCCTTGATCGACTGAAGCGGATAGGGAAGAAGCTTTCCAGTCCACCTTCGGTCATGATCCTCTGTTTGCTAATCGCCGTCGCCTCCGCGACCGGACATCACTACTTTTATCAAAATCTCCAGGGCCAACCGCCGCCTGATATCGTTTACGATGTTCCCGGTATAGTCTCGGAGCGGATATCAAAACAACAAGCAAACCTGGCCATTGGTGGTTCCTTTGCGTTTTGTGTGAGACTATTTCTGGGCCATGCGACATCTGTAGCCCAGGACCAAGTCAGCTGGCGAGCGATCAAGAGTCGTACAACCGAGTTGAGCGTCATTGATAGTCTGTTTTCCTCGAGAGAGAACATATTCGACTTTTTGAACGTTAAGGCATGGAGACGGTTCCCGTTAGCCATGTCGATTGCTCTGTCTTTTTGGTAAGTCGACTATACAAACAAAACTGCCGCCATTGCTAATTACCCATGTGTTCCCAAGGTTTCTGCCCCTTTCGGCATTGATCGCGCCAGCGACTCTGAACATCGAGACTGAGCTTGTCGCCCAAAACGTTACGATGCGCGTTCCACGCGTCGACTTCACTAGCAGTACGTAGAAGCAAGCCTGGGTTTTCCCGACCATATATGATTATGACGAATCAGGCTCCAAAAGCCACCAGACGTTGACACTGACTCGACCTCTTGCAGTGAACTTTGCTGAAGCGCCAGCTACCGAAAGATACTTGAGTCCCTATTGGGGTAATTATCAGTACAGGCACCCCTATTATCCAGTCCAGAAGGCGGTAACCGCCTCCCTGTTCTCGGGCAGCATACTGCCTATTCAACCTCCGTTCTCCAATGCTACAGTAAGTGAATCTCGAGGCTCTCCGCTTCTTGGAGGGAGGTCTCTACCCGCCGGGGTATTGATCCCCTTTGGCAAACAAAATGGGGCGAAGCTTTGAGGAGATAGCTCCAGACTGACTCTGATGTTGCAGTGGCATCTTGATTTCCATGGACCGGCTTTGCAGTGCGGCGTGGTGGCCCATGACGATCCCATGCGAATCGACATGAAACAGGCGATGAACCGAGCAGCATTTTCACACCCATTGCGTGGGATGCACATAGTAGACCATATTTTCGTATCCTGGACCGGCGGTGTTCCATTTTACAACTTCTCGGATAGTCCTCCCCAGGATTGGAACGGGTTTGATGTCCGGCGTGACCAGGGAAACGGCAACAGTTTTTACATGGCCACGTTTGGAGACGATTGCGGGACCAAAGAAAGATGCCTGAACATGGTTTTCTGTGAAATCATGAACGCCACGTATCATGTCGACTTTGACTACGTCAATGGCCGTCAGGCCATCACCCACAGAGTAGACACCTACTTGAATACAGTCCAGCGCCGTGCTTTTTGGAACATTGTACGAATGGACCGGGCATCGGAGCCACTTGTGACGCAATCGGAAGTGGAAGAGCTCGCATTCCAGTCCATCATGGACACCATCGTTCCACTTCTCGTCGGAAGAGTCATGACGGAGAAGATGATTGGCGGTACCACCCTCACTGACGGCACGAGGATGGCTGCCACGCCTTTGTACACGGCAAGAGAGTTTGCAAACATCAACATGAACGACCACAACCTGATTACTGCCAACATCGGCTGGCCAGGCGAAAATGTCCGCGGGCACCATACCACGGATAAATCGATAGGGGAGATAGCCGAAGAAATGTTTCGAAACGCCACCATCAGTCTCATGACGGAAGATCTCCTCAAGTAAGCTCTCTACATGAATCAGGGGGTTAGTAGTCAAGACCAAGTTAACAAAGGGACTGCAGCCCAAACTACGAGTCGCCGTACGCGCCTCCCAACACCACCGTCACGACCACCACGAGCCAAAACGTTTACACCTATGCCTCCAAGACCCTATGGGCATCCTACGGCATAGCGATCGGCGCGTCGCTCTTGTGCGTCATGATCGGGCTCTGGCCCTTCTTGATGACGGGCGAGGCGTACAACGCCAACTTCTCGACGATATTCCGAGTCGCCTTCAACGTGGACTGCTCCAAAAGCATCGAGCTGTTTGACACCAGTGGACGCGACCCGCTCCCGAAGCACTTGGAGAAGATGACTCTAACCTTTCCTCCAGACAGAGTGGCGGCCATGTACATGAGGTCTATGTATCCCTAGGAAAACCCATTCGGGACAACGCCCTAGGTCGTCGAGCGCTGCCAAAGAAAATGCACGGGCTGTTGTGGCTCGAACTTGGGAATATTGTCTGACACACCGCATTATTTATTTAGATTATTAGACTTGGAGAACGTATAGTTAGAAAGAGAGAGCATACGAGGGAGGGTTATGCGGCGCGACTTGGATTGTCATCCGTCTGTCCGGTGCCTAGACTGGGAACATATAGCTTAAAATTGATAGAGGCATTCAGTATAGCTTTTGTTGTTTACGTGTAGCCATTCAAGGTGTATACGGTTATTTCTTCGAGACTTTGTGACCAACATATAGCATTTAACCACCGGTCTGCTGAGCGGGGACCTGGGTGATTACAACGAGTCGAGATAGCAGGAGTGTGGCTGGTAACAATATAAACGGTAGAGGCAGAATAGGCATTTTAGTATACACTGCCCCGCTGGTGCTAACAGAGGAGTGACCTATATTTATTAGTGATGTGTCCATCCCCTTTTCGTTTTGTGCGTTTCTCATATGCCGGATTCGGAGAGATCAGCTGCCACGCCGAGCTTTCATGCACGATCATACGCTATGAGAGTTTTGGGCCATCATCCCATATCATCATCATCATCATCATACATGACACAAAGATCCTCACCATTTCTGTTCTGACAATTTGTCCACCACTCAACCTTCACACGCATCATCCCGCATACCCTTTCATGTATTGCAAACATTCCAATCCATATAACACAATGGTCATTGCTCCACCAGATGAAGACAGTGGCTCAGGCCCCGAAAGACAACCGCCTTTGGTTCACAGGTGAGGGTGTCCATCTCATAAGCAGGATGCGGGGAAACCCAATACTAACCTACCACCACCACCACCCCAGTCACGCGCAGGAGGGTGCGATACCGGGAACAGTCGACCTGCGAGCAGCCGGTACTTGTTCCACCGTCGAGAGTTTGGATTCTCTGCTAACGAGACGTGCGAACAATAAAAGAGGGCGATGACACTGCGTACGGGCAAGCACTCTTTCCCGTGCCGGCAGAGGATCCCAACGATCCCCTCCAGGTTTGTCACCGTTTGTGCACCTAGTATAGGGAGACACGGTGGGGCTGACGGCTCAAGGTAGTGGCCGAACTTGAAGAAGACCATGATACTGGTGGTATGCTGCGCGTACTCATTCCTGGGCAACGCGTCGTTGGTGGGACCGTCCCCGTACATTACGCTCTACTCGGAAGAATTCGGCGTCACCCCAGCGCAGGCGTCTGGACTGATATCATATCCCAACTTGGCGGTAAGTGACTCTCGGGATTCTATACGATCTAGTAGGTCCATGTTAATTATACTGGAAGCTTTTCGAATCGAGTGGTTCGCTAGAGCTTGTACTCCTGATGTCCCATACAACTTGCCTACACAAAAAGAGATTGCTAACGTGTAAACTTGGAGTACGGCTTCGGATCTTTATTCCTCGTCCCTATGTATCTGAAATTTGGACGACGTCCAGTGATGCTTGGATCCATGTTGATTGTAAGCAGAGCGATGTGGCATGCCGGGCTGATGTTGTCCCTGACGTTCGACCGTTATAGTTCATCGCTGGAACAATTGGTACATCACAAGCGACACATTTCAGAGGCCTCATGGTAGCTCGCGTCTTGGCCGCTTTCGGCTCTGGTGTCTGTGAAGCCATCCCGGTACAGTTGGTCAACGACATATTCTTCTTGCACGAACGCGGCAAGCGCATCGGCTATTACACTTGTAAGATGGCATGGTATCCCGAGTGGTCATTGTGGTGCTTACAAACGAGAAAACAGTCTTCTTGTGCATCGGAACTGTTGCACCTCTCCCAGCCGCCCATATGCTCATTGCGCCATACTCTTGGAGGCTGTTCTTTTACGTCGTGCTGGCTTTTGCACTGGCGCTCTTCATTTTGGCGTTCTTGTTTGTGGAGGAGTCCTCATATGACAGAAAAGCTCATAGACTCGGTACAGAGTTCCCCGAGGAGGCTAGCCGGTCGAGTGAAAATGACAAACCGAGCACCACGATCCACGAGCACGGTGCAATATCCGCGAGGCCAACGGTTCCGAGGCCAACGGTTCCGAGGCCAACAGTTCCGAGGCGCAGGCAGTTCCTCAAGACGCTCAGTATTCGAGGAAGATATGACCGTGAAGCAAGATTCTTCTCGACCATGCTGATGTCGTTCACCTACTTCTTGGTCCCACAAGTGTTTTGGGTCATTACGTCTTTTGGACTATACATCGGCCTCGGCGCTTTTGCCTTCAACTACACTTTCCCTATCAAGATTACTGCGCCGCCGTATAACTGGAGTGAAGTAAGCTCCCTTACCTTCTTGACTATCTCGAACAAACTGACGCTTTCCCTCTAGCATAATTCTGGTCTGATGGCGCTGGCTGCTCTGGTAGGCTTTCTGCTCGCCATACCATTCACCTCATCATCAGACCGGCTAGCTGCCCATCTCACGAGACGCAACAACGGCATCCGCGAGGCCGAGATGCGACTTGGCGTGATGATTCCGGCCATGATCATAGCACCCGCCGGACTGATCTTGTTCGGACTTACCGCCGAGCACAACCTCCATTGGATGGGGTACATGATGGGTAACGCCATGTCCTCGTGGGGCTCTTACTTTTACTTCTCGTTCGCCCTGGCCTACGCAGTCGACTCGTACAACGCAAACACGTCCGAGATGCTCATTGCGATGAACCTAGGAAAACAGGCCATAAGCTTCGGAATATCGGTCAACGTGCTCGAATGGGTCCTGGAAAGGGGCTACGCGGTAGTTGTATCAGGGATTTTCTGCGCCGTGCTCGTTGCAAACAACGTGATGCTGTTGGTGTTCATGGTCTTCGGGAAGCATATCAGAACATATATGGCGAGATCTTGGTTGGTTCGGCTCCACGGAAGACACGGCCAGGTCGAAGCGCAGGTTGCCTGAGCGAAGATGGGAGAGCGAGAGCGAGAGTGGAGACTTGAGCGTGCACGCCCGTGGAGGAAATTGACAAAGTACAGGTTTTTGGAAGTTACCAAGGAGAGGTTCTGCAGGTTTTAATGCGAAGGTGAGGATCGACAGGGTCTTGTCAAGGGGCCAGGAGCGGCAATATAGTGGGTCCAGACTGTTTGTTCCGTCCTTTTACAAAGTATGCACAACATCCAATTTTGTTTCAAAGATGTCTTCAGAAACAGGGTCCGGGCCCGGAAGCAGTCGAACCGAAGCTGTCTCTCGACACATGACATGCAGGTTGACTGTTGGCGCGGGCTTATCGGCAGGGATATAATATAGTCAGCTCATTTGGACTATATCAGTGGCGTCTGTCTTACGTATACTCGGCGGTTCCAGCGAACTAATAGTATACCACAAACCTTGTTTGCGCATCATCAAGAATCTGCGCACCTCCAACAATGCGACTGGTTGGCGATGACTCGTGCGCTTGTCATTCGTACTTGGCGAGGACAGGGAAGAACAGCCGACGAAACGTTCGACTCCCTGTAGATACGACTCCACAAAAGGAAGTTGGATCCCCAACAAAACGGGCAACGGTGCCAACTCCCCCAACGCCTCTCTCCCCCTTCCACGAGCCAAGGAAAGCGCTCCGGGGAGGACCAACCAACCACAGTACGGCGCAGGAGACATAACTTACTTGGCGAGCACGTGTCGGTATCACATGCGATCTGGGCCCGGCGGAGGAAGGAACCATCTCTCTCGGCGTTGAGTGCCGGCACGTCACGCACGTCTCGGCCCTCGTTCACGTTCAGCGTGTTTTGATACGTACGTCGCATCATCTACCGTTTTCATTTATGCATTCGGATTTTACCCTAGCAGGGGTCGGCAGGTCCTCTCTAGGCGCTCGACCGGCAGGCAGGTACTTTGGCCGGGTCTAATCTAAACCAAGGGGAGGACTTCGGACGAAGTAGAGTTTCCTCCTCCGCCTACGAGAAAGATACCTGGGACACTCCACTAGGGCCGTGTCAGTATGCACAGAAAAAAAGCGGTAGGGGCCAAACAAGCTGAGACTGCCTGGAGTACAACATACACTTGGGGAGCGATCATCCCACAGTGGCTCAATAACGCACGCAGCTCGCCACGCAGCAAGCCTATTTGTTGAACCTTCTGCGGCGCATACTGCACATTCGAGGTATATTTGAGGCTTGTGGCGAACCGGTTTAGCCATAACTATACCGTCGTTCGTTCCCTCCGCCCACCGAATTGTCGTTAACTACACATATCCCGCCCCCGTCACTTCAAGTGAGCATTTCCACCTGCTCTTCTACAGTCCCCGGACTTCGCCCTTGGTCGCGATGGCGTCAAAGACCCAGGTCCCGGCAACGAAGCCTCACATCAGCGAGCAACCTTACACATGGGGCAACTGGTATCGCCACATCCACTGGCTAAATGTGTACTTTCTCATTGGCGTCCCCTCCATTGGGTTCGTCGGCGCCTACTTTGTCCCTTTAAGATTGTATACCGCCATCTTCGCCGCCGTCTATTACTTCAACACCGGTCTCGGTATCACAGCAGGTGAGCCATCCATCCACTGCCCTAACAAAGCAGAACTAGCCCGCCATTCGTCTTGATTGCCTTTTTTCGAGGCTAACAAATCGATTTACAGGCTACCATAGGCTCTGGTCCCACAGCTGCTACAAGGCAACGCCTATCCTCAAGGTCTATCTCGCAGCATGCGGCGCTGGTGCCGTTCAGGGGTCGATTCGCTGGTGGTCTCGTGGCCACCGCGCCCACCACAGATATACCGATACCGACCAAGACCCGTATTCTGCGCAGAAAGGGCTCTTGTACTCGCATATGGGATGGTTGCTTCTCGAGCAAGATCCCAAGCGGATCGGCAGAGCTGATGTTTCGGATCTGAACGAAGATCCCCTCGTGGTCTGGCAGCACCAAAATTTCGTCCTCTGCGTCATCACCATGGCCTTCATCGTTCCTGCTCTGATATGCAGCCTATGGGGCGACTGGATGGGCGGCTTGGTCTATGCCGGCATCATTCGCAGCTGTCTCGTTCAGCAAGCCACGTTCTGCATCAACTCGCTAGCCCACTGGCTAGGAGATCAGCCGTTCGACGACAGGAACACGCCCAAGGACAACATGATCACGGCATTGGTCACGCTTGGTGAAGGATGTAAGTCTCGTCTTGGTCTTTTTTCGCCAGATGAGTCACCCGCTGACTTTGCCAATCCCAGATCACAACTTCCATCACGAGTTTCCTTCAGACTACCGGAATGCCATTCAGTGGTACCAATACGATCCAACGAAGTGGTATGTTGAATGTTTTGACAAGATGATTTCGCTTTCGAGACAAAAATTGTGCTCCATGAACTTGGCTGACAAGGACGTCCACAGGTTTATTTGGACATGGAAGCAAGTCGGCCTGGCCTACGACCTGAAGCAGTTCCGGTCCAACGAGATCGAGAAAGGTCGCGTCCAGCAGCTCCAGAAGCAGCTCGACAAACGACGCGCCAAACTGGATTGGGGCATTCCACTTGAACAGCTCCCCGTTCTTTCCTGGGACGACTTTGTCACAGAAGCCAAGACGGGCGACAAAGCTCTCATCGCCATCGCGGGAGTTATTCACGACGTGACAAGCTTCATTGCGGATCACCCAGGAGGCAAGACGCTGATCACCTCGGCAATTGGAAAGGATGCTACGGCCATCTTCAACGGGGGCGTTTATGACCATTCGAATGCTGCCCACAACTTACTCTCGACGATGCGAGTCGGGGTTCTCCGAGGCGGCGGCGAAGTCGAGGTCTGGAAGAAGGCGCATACGGAAAAAGGCACCACAAGCGATGAATCGGCCGGCCAGACAGTCTCCAGAGCACAGGACCAGACGACTACTTACAGGTAGTACTGTTCAGCCTCGTGTAGTGCGGGATTGGTGTGGTTTGTAATTTACATGTATCGGAATAGCGATTGGGGATGTACCCTGCTTACGATTAAAGGGACATTTGCGCACGGCGTTGTTGTACATAAACAAGTACGGTTGGTTGCATGAAATAGCTGGTAACAAGTGTGGCGAAAAGCTGTTATAAAAGTGGAAAATCTCCTACAGGTCTTGGGCCTTTTTTGGACTCAATGTCGCGTGGCAATACGTTGTCGATGGGGCTTCCCGTCGAGCTCCTAGACGAACTAGATAAGCCCGCTTGAGACTAAGCCTCGGCTCATGTGGAGCCGAGACAAAGATGAACCGTCCCAACTAACTAGCAAATAATCTTCGTTATCTGCTTTGCACTAACCAACTTGGTTACCGTTTCCCATTGCTATCCGTCCTGGAAGTTTGACAGTTGCCGCCAGTTCCTTGTTGCAGATCTAGTCGCATGGGTCAGCTTTGAACTTACGATTGATTCCCAGTCAGTCCGAGGTAGTTAGTTCCTCGGCGTCGTCGGCGTCGTCAGCGCTGTCAGCAGCTGGGCACCCTTCAGCTCCATCCTCCCGCTTAGACGTTCCATCCCCGAACTGCGCCGTATGTCCGTATCGGCCAACCACAGTCTTTTGGCCAGGTGTTCGAGTACGCTCCTGTGTTATATTCGGTTCATCCCACTCTGGGGCCTAGTAATAGTCATCTTCATCTTCGGCCTCTTTCGCTCCAGACTTCGCGCCGCCCTCTTCGATCGAAAGCCTCCTACCAACCTCGGGCCGCAGCCGCACGACAAGAAGCGTCGATAGCGCACACTCTCGAGCCATGGCGTCTAGTTTCGGCTTCTTGAAGCCGCTTTCCAAGATCGCGAAGCCCGTGTTGCTGCCTGCCGCTACAGCCTCGATCGCCTACACGCTGTACAACGGCCGGATCGACATTGTGAACCATGCTGTTCGCTTCCTCACGGGACCGGGGCGCAACAGCCGTCTGCTCGCGCTGGCCTTGGTGTTGATCAACTGGAAGAGTCTGCCGCTGGCCTGGACGGTACGTGTGCCATGCTTCTTCCTTCTCCCGTGTCTCTCGCCAACAGCCGCTGACACGAACTTGTACAGGTCCGTGTCTGGAACACCATGATCCAACACCTCTTCGTTCGCAATCTGCACAACCACACCCCCGACAAGCTCTTCCACCCCGTCATTTCTTCGACTCACGTCTCGATTCTCGAGGTCGACTATAACCTGCACAAGTCCAACTCGACCTACTTTGCCGATCTCGACGTGTCGCGTTCGCATCTCGCCTCGCACCTCTTGGCCCGGGGCTGCCGCCTCCTGGCCGACAACGAGCACACCAGGCTCGTGATGGATCCCACCGACCCCACGCGCGCGGCCAAGGGTCGGTTCGGCGTCATGCTGGGGGCCGTGGCCTGCTCGTTCAAAAAGGAGATCAAGCCGTTCGCCGGCTACGAGATGTGGACGCGCGTGCTCAGCTGGGACCGCAAGTGGCTGTACCTCGTCACGCACTTTGTGGAGAAGGGCGCGGTGCGGCCCCGGAGCTGGGACGCCGACAGCTTTGGCCTGACGCGCGGCGAGGGCGACACCCGGACGCCGCAGGACTGGGAGAAGAAGGTTTACGCGAGCGCCGTGTCCAAATACGTCTTCAAGGTCGGACGTCTGACCGTGCACCCTGCCGTCGTGATTGGCGCCAGCGGGCTCCTGCCCGAGAGGCCGGATGGCTGGGTCGCGACCGGGAGTGGCATGGTCACGCCCGCCGAGCCCGTCGTGGGCAACGCCGGCGCCGACGCCAGGGTCCAGGAAGAGCAGACGGGCTGGGACTGGAAGAAGACCGAGGAGGAGAGGCTCAAGGGCATGGCCTTTGCGGAGCACTTTGCTGCGCTCGAAGGACTCAGCTCGGCGTTTGATGCCGGAGACAGCGGAGCGTTGGGCAGGTTTGCGCTGGGTTAGACGAGAGAGAGGCGCCGACGGATGGACGGTGAGCCCACATGCATGTCATAGAGCGACGCGAGGAGCACACGAGATTTAGATCATGGAAAGAGCTGGACGAGATACAACGATAGACGTTTGGGAGTTGTCACAAGGGACATCTAGACATGCGAGCTCTTACGACGGACACGTCCACCAGGTGTAGTAGAGGCCGTTACGTTGAATTTCATCATGCAGCCGCATGGGTCAACAGGAAATATAACAGGGGATATAACTTTTATTGAGTTCCCATCTCTCAGGATAAAAAATATACAACGAAATTAGACGGCACCATAGGTCGCTCGTTCCTATATGCGCCGCCACAAAAACACATTCCATGTAGCAAGTGAACCTGCCAGTCAACCGAATCCCTTGCCAATTTGTTTCAGCATGTTACAAGGCCAGGGCAAAGAGAGCAGCAACACCGGCAAACAAGCCAGCCTCGACTCGGGCACCTGCGTTGGCCGCAGGTGTGGTCGTGGACGTGGACGTGGCGGCGGCACTGGTGGCACTGGCGGCATTGGTGGCGCTAGCAGCGGCTGAGCTGACACCCGATGACGAGGCTTCGACGGCTTTGCAGACCTTGTCGGCAACGTCCTGGACGGCTAGAGTACATGTATCGTCAGCTCGTGTTCCCAGCTTCTGTTCGGCGCCAAAAAGAGGAGATGGGAAGGGAGGGACATACTCAGGAGATCTGCGGTCTGGCAGGCAGTGATGATGCAAGGGGTCACAGCCGTGGTGAACTCGTCGACCTTGCCGCACTGGCACTGGTAGTCGCCGAGCGAGCAGCCGATCTTGGTGTTGCCCTCCTGCAGGCAGGACAGGGAGCAGGCCGGGAACTGGGCAGCCAGCTCATCGGGAGTCTGGGCCGCGACGACGGCGGCGAAGAAGGAGAGGATGACGGCGTTGAACTGCATCTTGAAGGTTTGCTGGAGGCTTTCTTTTCTTGTCGAGATGGGTACTGGAGACAAGGTTGGGTAGAGAAGTATGGATTATCTTCGACCTGGAAGAGTGAAAGGGGGTATGTATGGGTATGGAAGTGAGTGACGGCGGCGATCGACACGGTTCAATGGGGAAGGAATGAACTGAAGGAGGTATTTGCAGGAGAAGGAGAGTTGATCAGACGGTGGCGGCCGTAGCTAGTTATCTAGTTAACAACCAAGGTAACCTACCTAGTTGGTCACCTAACTAACGTAGTTACATGACCAGCCAACGCGGGCCAGATGCTGTGCGTATCAGAAATCAGATCTTGGTCGACTAGAGGCAAGGAGGCAGGCAAGCAGAGTGCCAGTGGGTTCCGAGCCGGGCCTCATGCTGTGGGTATGACGAGAGCTGGAGTCAGGGATTTGTCAGTAGCCGCATCACAGACCGTCTATCCGTGGACGGTGGACCGTAGTACTGTGTACTTGGTACTGAGGAGCCGTGCTAATCAGCAAGAACCCTGCAAATCCTCTTTGTCCGCTGATCGAAGCACCCGTCTATCGAAACGAAGCTGGCTGGCTGAGACTGGTTGATTGTGGCGGTTCAAGTTGCAGCGCAAGTATCCGCACTCCGTACCGAGCAACCAGTCGTGACTCGAAGGCCGGTGGGAGAGAGAGGCTAGCCAGAGCCAGCCGCCTGGAGGGGGCACGCTCAAAGACAGACAGACCTAACAGTAGGCTGCGCAGATACTGTGTACGTAGTAGTAGTTTGGGAACCAACCTTATTGGCGGCTGGAGCTGTGGTAGTTGGAGCGGAGGTCGAATCAACGATGGATCAGAGAGGTCACATTCTTTTCGCCGTTATGATTGGCTGCTTTTGAAGTGGCACCGATCCGTCGCCAAGCTAATAAGAAAGTCTGTACGGAGTACAGTGGTACTCCGTACTCCATACGAGGAAGGCACCGACGATCTGAGAGCCGGGCTGCCTGCTAGTACGAACGGCTTGGCAGAGACCAAACCCATCTTTCTACGGACTACTTGACGACGAGAGCTCTCGGCCAATCTTGTATCGAGTCATTGACTGCTGCGGCTCTAGTAGAAGGTCGCCGTCGCACGGCATGGGCGTGAGGGACATGCTGGTTATCGTTTGACTGACTTGACTGTTGGCAAATACCCTTCCTTCTCTCTGTCCCTCGAAGAAAGCCCCCTTGTCGAGTCGCCAAGGATGACTGACCCCCAACCAACCCGGAGCTGCAAACGGCAAACAAGCCGCATCGCAGGGGTCAAAGAGTTCTATCGAGGTTAGATCGTCCCCAGGGGTGCATCGGTTCCTGAACGCAATCAAAGAAAAACCCCCGCAACGCTCCATACGCCACACCACACCACCACTGTCGACTGCTGAGAGGAGAGAGACGAAACACGCCGAGCTGCGAGAGCAACCCACGACACAATCGCCTTATTTTTTTCTTCTTTTTTGTGTGCATTTTTTTTTTTTTTTGGTGTTTTTGAGTGGTTTGGTATTTTGCCTACGAAGCACTCTCGGGTTTCATCAGGCTGCCAACCTACCAGACAGGTGCCGAAGCTAGCTACCTGCCGTCCGGACTCTGCGTGGAGTCGACAGAGAAAGCATCTCGACTCCCTGGTGTCCATGACAGGGTTGTCCACAAGTGGAACCTGTTCGGTTTCAAGAATTTGACTCGCGCTGGCGATCACAGTCATGACTACTGTGTAACTACTGTCTATGGTGCCGTGCGGCACCTGACCAACCAGGGTTTGCTGCAACCTCATCGGCGTCGCATTCTAGATGCTGGCTCGTGCTCTTTGAAGAAAAAACAAGTATTGAGACCCGTGCTGATAACGATTCGTGGGGTTGGCTAATGAAGATCATGTTGCTCGATTGCCAGTGAATCGATCCGACCGACTCGACTAGTTACGCAACAGCCAGCGTACAAAAAAGCATCATCATGACACTGACACTCATTATGCGGGGAGGGAGGCGATAGGCGACAGGCGACAGGGACGAGATGCACATGCCACGCAGTGGTCTGCTCGTCCGTTCGGCTACTTCTGTGCATGTACTCCGTACTCCGTACTCCGTATCCGTATTCCGTACACGAATCCGCGCCCTGTTTGCCCAGCCAAAAACAGGGCTCGGTTTTCGGCTCGCTCGAGACTGTGGTGGTCTGGTCCCTGGAGACTGGATGGCCCAATCCGAAGTCATGCCTAGCCGTGGGGCTTCCTGTGCGGGCCAAGGCAGCCGCTAAGATAACCGTCGCCGTTGCCCACCGACACGACACATCCATCCTCGGCGTAACTTAGCATCTAGCTAGCTACGAAGTACCGGTAGATACGTTGGAGAGATCGTACTACGTAGTACACGGCCCAACGGGCAATCTCCGCCAGGATGTATTTGGCCTCGCGCCGGGTCAGCTGCGCCTGAACTGACAATGTGTCGCTTTGCGTGCGGCTGGTGTCATAGCGGCAGCATCTGAGCGGCGACTTGCGCTTCTTTAGGATGGAGAGCCGATTGAATCATTGCCGTGCCCGATAAGAACAACTACAGTGCTACCGGTAGTTACTCCGTACATGCATGGGTAACGTATGCTTGGCTTTTGTGTGTACGACCTTGGTGGCTCGGATCTGGACCAGCTGCAGCTTGCTCGCTTGCCATACACTGCCGACTACTTGAGATGTTGCTAGATACCAGGCAGCCTGTTTCTCAGCTCGGCTGAGGCGGTATGTTGTTTCCGACCGTCTTGTAGAGTTCTCGTAGCTCGAAAGCGTCGTGACCGCCCTCGGGTACCTCACCGATGACGCGAGCAGGCTGGCCAGCGACGATGCTGAAGCTTGGAATGACCATGTTGGCCGGGATCACGGTGCCTTCCAAGACGCGGACAAAGTCCTTGACGATGGCAAATTCCCCTACCACGACGTTCGCAGCGATGTGCACGTGGCTTCCCACGGTGGCTGCCTGAACGACGGAGCCTTCGCCCACGAAGACGTGGTCGCCAATACGGAGGGGCATGTAGGTGAATGCACTGCGCACCTGGTCAGCGTCGTCATGACGGCGTGGACGAGAGGGGGGCTGACCCTTTGTAGATGCGACCGGGCGGACGCAGACAGCATCCCTTGCTCAGGAAGCAGTACCGGCCGATGAAGATGGACGTGTTGCTTCCCGGGGCCTGTGCCGGTGCAGACGTCGCCGTACGCGTCAAGTCCCCGCGGACCATAGCCTCGGCCATGATGACGGTCTTGCCGCCCAGCATGATGTGCTGCGTCCCCATCAAGCTGGCCTTGCGCGACACCTTGTTGCCCGTGTCCTGCGCGGAACGGAAAACAAACCCGTCAGCCTCCAGGGCCCAGGGGAAGCTTGGTTGGATTTCGGCATGCTTACCGTCTCGATGTACTCTCCTCTCGCTACCTTTCGCGACATTGTGAGGCGGAGCGACCTCGGTGGCCGCGGTTATGTGCTCGTCGAGATGACCCGGCAGCGCAAACTTAATGTTGTTAGTAACTAGTTAATGACTTGCGCTTAGGTTTTTGTCATTAGTAGGGCCGTTGAAGTATTAAGCTTCGCTAGCTGCGCACGTGCACTGTGAATCTTCAATCCGGTAAAGGAGGTGCTGCCGGGTAGGCAAGTACTCGGTAACGACGAACTAGTTTGACTCTGACAACCCAAACGAACGTCGTAGTTAATCACGGGCCCAAGATACGGTTTTCATCGTTACCCTCCATTGTAGACAACTCGGTGCCAGGCTGCCAGCGCAATGTACTGTACTCCACCAGCTCTCGCGAATGAGACAACCAGGATCCTCCATAAGTCTAGAGGAAACTGACAAGCTTTCCAACTTCCTGCAGTGGTGCATGATCACAGACGGCTTTCCTTGTTTCCATTTCCATTTCCATTTCCATTTCCATTTCCATTGCCGTTTCCATTCCCACTTCCACTTCCACCCAGCGTCGCCGCCACCTCGTCCCAACCCTCCAACGTATCACGCATCACATCAGTCCCCCACATGTAATCTTGCCATTCTTGGTCGCGCCACTTGTCCACACACTTGCCCGTCTCTCTCGCGTTCCTGATCGACTCGTCTCTGAGTCTCTGCTCCGGGCCGTCTGGCAGATGCAACATCTTCCCAGTGGCTGAAGCACTCGCCGCAATCCTCTCCGCCCGTACCTTTCGAATGATCTCGTACACGCCCAGGGCGAGCCGCACGTCCGCCGTGCAAGTAAAGGCCGCCCCCAGCACGCCCGCGTCTTCTATACCGTTCGACGCGCCCTGGGCAACGTAGGGAAGCATAGGCTGAGCAGCGTCGCCGGCGAGTGCGATACCTCCCCTTACCCGCTGCGGCAACGGGGGGTACGTGTTCAGTTTCCACTCCAAGATCTCATCTTCGGCGTGATCCAACCATGCTCGAATCTTGGGCGACCAGTCTCGATAGAAGTCCATCATTTCTGCGCGGCTGCCTCTATTTGTCCATACGTCGTGCTCCTGACTATCCCCGACCGACTCTGCGGGATGCATGAGGACGATGTTATAGACACTGTTGTTCTTCAAAGGGTAACCCATTATATGCCCCCTGGACCCATGTACCGCATCGCAGCGTTATTCTGCAGCATCTCCGAGAGCATCCTATCGTGCTGTATCTTCTCGCGGGGGATCAACAGCCGATACGCCGCGTCGTTGGTAGAAACTGGCAGGTCTACATGGCCGCTCGCCAAGGCCATCTGTCTCCTCAGGATTGATTTCATTCCGTCGGCAGCAATGATAACGTCAGCTCGGAATTGTGTCGTGGTCCCGGTCTCCCCATTGTTGACGATAACATGAGGGAGGAACCCTGAATCGGCCGCAAGCAGAGAGTGGGAAGTCCGGATTCGACAGCCGCTCTTCAGGGCCGCATCTAGGAGTATGCGCTGGAGATCTCCCCTGTGGATGGCGCACATCGGCGCCCCGTATCTGTGGCCGATGGTGCTTACCGACGAAGAGCCGATCTCTTCGCCGTTGTCATAACGTCTTTTGCTCTGTCAGCAAGTTCTTTGACCCCAGCCCAGGGCCCAGGCTATCCCGGCTACGTATCAAGAGATTGCCATCGGCCAAGTGCTTACTTACCTGCTACTGATCTCTGAGAGTACC
Organism: Arthrinium puccinioides; assembly: GCA_022414665.1. Taxonomy (NCBI): domain Eukaryota; kingdom Fungi; phylum Ascomycota; class Sordariomycetes; order Amphisphaeriales; family Apiosporaceae; genus Arthrinium; species Arthrinium puccinioides. Next base: position 3,896,550 of record JAIUNF010000005.1, read on the forward strand.
GAGGCATGTTCCATAACTTCCTCCAAGACGCCGAGCCGATGAAGTATCCGGGTAGCATTCGGTGCCAGCTGCAGTCCGGCCCCGACCTCTGCGATCTTTTGTACCTTTTCAAGTATCTGCACGGCGTGTCCTGTCTTGGATAGTGCTATTCCGGCTGAAAGTCCCGAAATTCCGGCCCCAATGATGATGATGTTGAGGGGCCGAACACCACGACGATGTGTGTAAACGAAGTCATCTCTCAGTGACTCCATCGTGAATGACGTATATTTTGATGGACAGGTAGGGTTTCTGATTCTTTCTGATTCTTGTTGGCAGTGAAGATTGGGATTATGTTTTATTCTTCTTGGCAGGTGAAGCTTGGGACTGTTTCCTGGTCTCCCTGGCAGACTATAGGGGACATCTATATATCCTAAAAAAGGAAACGGGAGCACCAGGGGATTCCTCGACACTCTAATAGACTCGCATAGGGCTATACCGCGGCGATGGCAACCGCCTGCAAAGAAAGCAGTGAATATGCATGGCGTTGGACGCCATTGTCTCGACCCCATCGATCCTTGCTTGATGCATGTTTCCCATGTTTCCCTTGCTTCCGGTACCCTGTTCATGCACATTCCAGCATTTTCCTGCAGCTTCCTGCAGCTCCCTGACTCTTACTTGGCCCAACAGCCGGGATCGGTACCCGTACTGGAGTAGCTGGTCCGTATCGCCAATACCCGAGGAGGGGGATCGACCATTGACAACATCGGTAGACATAGGACTGGGCTGACCACCCCGCTCACGACCAGACCCTACTCTCAACCACCACGTTTTAGCTCACTGGCTCGATAGTCTGCCATGCGAAATCCCATGTGACCACTCTTCCCGACGGGTTTCCGGCATTTAAACTAATTATGCAATTCATAGTTTCTCCTCTTCCACGCGGTGAGGCTGAATATAGCTAAAACCAACAGGCGTAAATACACCGTTGTAACGATGGCAAAACAACGCCGTGTTTGTAAGATAAAGTCGAGACGTCGCATGAAAGGAAATTGAGCTCAAACCTGGTTTATAGGACGATATAAGCTTTTCCTGTGATAGTATCATCTTGTTCAGTCGAATTAGGCAATTTCGGTGTTTATTAGCTCGATTTTCGGCTTCATGTATACCGCTTCCTTTTAAAAGTTGAGACTGCTTCTCTTGGTGGGCAATTACTAGTATATCAGCTCTTATAGCATAATCTCATTTTTGGATTTATAGAGTGTATATTAAGATCGATTATGTACGCGCCAATGGAGGCAACGCTAAAATTTAACACTTATTTTCAAGTACTTAATCTTCTTTCATTATAGCTAGTAAACTTGTGTTCGTGCCAGGCAAATCCCACGCAACGCGGTTACGGTCAGGTAGATGGATAGTCACGGAGTTACCATGGATTGAAGATGTTGGTCCGTCTCAAAGCAAAGTCGTGAGTGGGTCTGCTCGTGAGTGGGTGTAACAAGTAAGCACGTATGGTACGATAGGTTCCCATTTTCGCGCTCTGTGGTTCCAACCACGACGTGTCCGCCCCCAACTGCTCCGTCCAGTGTTCCAATCTGGCGTCGGTGGCGTTTACCTCGATGCGTGCCGACAGAAGCAGGCATGCCGCATTGCTCAGGCGTCGTTACCCCCCCCCCCAGTCTGTTCCTCTACAGATCCCTTGCTTGAGATGGCCCAACTGCATCTCCTGCACCTCCTGCATGAATCTTCGGCGTCTCGCAACTAGAGGAAATCTCGAGCTCAAGGGTACCGTTTGAGTCTACGATATTCCCCGCAGTGTCTGCAAAAGGGAGTCCCTCGGATAATGCCACGTATTCAGTGGCAGGCTGTTGCAGTCTGTCTGCCAACGCCTCTTCCGCCTGGGGGTTTGCTGAAGAGAGAGTGCCTGCCAAGGATGTTGTCAACGACGAGCTAGCCTGATGTAACTAACTTACTGTACTCCGTATCCCCGCGCATGGCATCTTGACGATTGACGGGCCAAGATACCCGGGAGTCCGGGACAATGGACTGGGTTGTTGATAGTCGGACTTGGCTTGATTGGGTGCTGGACTGTTGTTGCTTCTTGTTTCTTCTTGTTGGTGCTTCTTGTACAAAGTAACGTTATGCCTTGCATGTTATCGGGACAGCTGCCTGTCCATTGCCACCAATCAACAACTAACTAACGTTACTGTGTACTGCAACAGCTAGCGAACCCCATGCATGCATGACTCCTTCCCGATTAGGAAATCATGGCAGCTGGGAATCACGAGGCCGACCATGTATCCGTACTCGGTATGCGTCCTGTATCCAACTCGGCCCGACTGCTACGTTACACAGTACTGTGCAGGGAGTAGTACTCCGTACACAGTAGTTACTCGAATCGAATGGGAATGTCCGTAGCCCTCCCCCAGCACCAGCCTACCTACTGTGGCGCTGGAGAAGAAGAGTCTGTAGCCATTTCAACCATCGACCCGTAAGAACAATCGTTGTTAGGAAGAGATGCGAGTTCTCGCGTGAGGGACATGGCAGATACGGGCGTTAGTATTCAGGCCCCTGAGCGCACGCAATCCAAATTGTGGGAACGAAGCGCAAGCTACTCCGTACTACGTACACAGTAGTTAGAGCTCCCGCGCGCTAAACGTGGGGTAACGAACACCAAACGCGTAACTTGCGGCCGCTGTTAGTAACACCTGCATACAACTTGACACGTTCTCCAAGTACCCTCACCCGACACAGACTACGATGCCCGAGAAGATCTCAGTACTGTTTGTGTGCCTCGGCAACATCTGCCGGTCGACCATGGCCGAGGGGGTCTTCCGGTCGCTCACCAAAGACGCGCCGTACAAAGATGTCATTGAAAACATCGACTCGTGCGGAACCGGTACGTCATTTCTCGACGCTTCCAGTGCCGTGGCATTCATTCGTTCATTCATTCATTCTCCTCTCTACTGCAATCCGAGACTGACCCCTTGCTTGCCTTCTTTCCCCCCACAGGCGCATACCATGCAGGCGATGATCCCGATGAGCGTACCATGGAGACCCTGAAGAAGCACGGCATCACCGACTACGCCCACGCCGCCCGCAAGGTGCGCGCCTCCGACTTTGACAACTTCGATTACGTCTTCGCCATGGACCGGTCGAACCTGTCGGAGCTCAACCGCTACAAGAAGGGCCCGTCTGCCAAGGCCAAGGTCATGCTGTTTGGCGAGTACAGCGGCACGGGCAAGAGCGAAATCGTGAACGATCCCTACTACGGCGGCAAAGAGGGCTTCGAGACTGCGTACAACCAGGTATCCCGCTTCTCCAAGAACTTCCTGCAAGACGTCTTTCCGGATGCCGCGACCTAGGTTTTCCCATCCTATTGCGGTGCAATACCCACACCGCTCGAGGCGACGGGCCCCGACACGATTCGATGCGGCGCGCTCATGACGAAACGATACCCGGTAACAGGCGTTCATGAGACCGACGTTGGCTGGCTTTGCAGAACTCGATAGAATCACAGGATAGACTTTGAGACGGATGGGCATGTGGAAAAACTTTCGTCCAGCCTGCACACGTCTCAACCCAGCAAGGACGTCCTTTACTTGAATCGCATGCGTGTGATACTGTTGCAACTCTACACGCGGCAATAAGGCATGCTACAAGTACCAGCAAGAACGAATGCGACCATCGACATTTGTTACGCAACTAGCACGTAGGAGTGACTTGTACACTTCAACCCGGTGCATGCCAGCACAACATGTGCTGCGGACTACGGAGTACTTATCCGATGAGTCAATTACAGTGGGGACAGGGGTTCGGCTCCGGTGCTGGGCTTCGCTGAGCCGCTTTTCCGTATTGATAGCGGCAAGGCAACGGCGTAGTTGCCTAGTTATTAACTAGGTATTGCAGCGTAGAGGCAGTGGATGTGGGTGAAGTAAGTGAGCATGCTATCTAGGTTCTAGCTAGTAGGAAAGGAGGACTAAAAAGGAGACAGACCAAGCTCGGTATGCGCTGTATGTAGGATTATCTATCCCCTGCGACACTAGGCTACCCTCGTTGCCTATTAACTAGACTACCGTCGTTGCCCATTACTTAACTAGGCTACTATCGTTGCCTGTGAACCAAACTACCGTCTACGTGTGTGCGGCCTACGCATTCAAAACCTTCGCTTTCCCGCATACTCCAGAGAGCCATCGCCTCGGTTAACAACTTCAACCCAACAAATCCTGTCAGCGACGTCGAGACCTTGATCCTCCACAATCCCTCTATATATGCCGAGAATGTCTAACATCCGTACAGTCGCCGTCTTCGGTGTAAGCCGTCCCTCTCTTCGGTCCAAGAAACGAGCACGAGGCCATCACAGCTGACTCGATCAACCAGGCTTCTGGCAACTTCGGACGTCCGATCACATCCGCGCTCGTCCAAGCCGGGTTTGAGGTGACCGCCGTAACGCGCCCCGAATCCGAGGTGCCGGCCTGGTTGGCTGCTAATCCCGACGACGAAGACGGCCTATACCGTCGAGGCACTCACTCCGGTACTCACCGGACAGGATGCCGTCGTCTCCGTCCTGGGACCTGCCGGTGTTCCGCACGAGGTGGCCATCGTGGAAGCCGCAGAAGCCGCCGGCGTTACGCGCCTCGTTGTGAACGAGTTTGGCTGGGGACCCGACTTTGACAGCTTCCCTCAGTTCGCCGAGATTGGCGCGCGGCGTCAGGTCGCCTGGGGACTTGCCCAGCAAAAGGCGGAGGCGAACCCCAAGTTTACGTGGACCGCCGTGACGATCGGCAATCCGATTGACTGGGCAAGCAAACCATTCGTTCTAGACCGGAACATGGAACACGGGACATGGTTGGAGGTCCTCGTTGCTGATCAAGCTGCAGGCACTCAGTCGGTTCCCCGCCATGGGCTTTGATATCTCCAACACGGCCGCCGTCCTGTACGACTCGGGCACGGAGCAGTTCACAGGCACGACGCTGGAAGGCATAGGCCAGGCCGTGGCGGGCGTCCACGGTCGTCCGGAAGAGACGGCCAACCGCTTCGTCAAGGTCCGCTCCATCCAAGTCAACCAAAAGGAGCTCCTGGCAGCCTTCCAGGAGGCTACGGGCAAGGAGTGGACCGTAGAGCATCGACACGTTGCGGACATCATCGAGAGCGGCAGGCAGAAGCACCTGGCCGGCACCGGGGGCTGGGTTCTGGACTTGGTGGTCGCGCAGCTGTACGAAGAGGGACGGGCACGCTGTGTGGTCGCGTCGAGGGAGCGTTCGGATGCCGGCTTGTTGGGCGTCAAAGAAGAGGCCGCGAGGGAGGTTGTCGAGAAGGCCATCGAGGCGTGGAAAGCACGTGAAGCAACCAAGTCCCAAGCCGCATGAATTCACCGGCGGATACCGGTACACGTCACTCTGAAAGGGATTTTTGACATTGCGGCCTCGACCGGGGCCTGAGACACGGTCTCGGCCATTCCCCTGCCGACTCGACCACGGTGAGGGCTATGCTCGATCGGGTCCTCGCGTGGGCTCGGTTGGAGGATACGATTCGAGACGTCTTGGGGAGAAGGGCGATTTCAGTCATGCCTTCATTGTACGCACGCGCATCGTGGGCTGGCCGCAACGTCAGCCAGCAGCAGCAGCTTCCTTGGCAGAGACGTAGTAGAGATAGCAAAGGTTAATGAAGACTTCATGTCCTCTGCTGCGAGTTTGAGCCAATGACTAAACTGGCTGCTTAACTTGATGCTATCAGCCGTGTTAATCACCAAGACAATAACCACGGATAGCTCCATCGTAAGCCAGTCGAGACTGCACGTCTGTGAATGCCACCAAGATTCAAAAGGAAACAACTAATCCATCTGCAGATGCAACGGTGCAAATACTCGTGGTGATACCAAGAACGCCAAAGACGGGTCTATAAATGCTCCTTGGCAGCTTCAGTACGTACGGCACGTTCACATTGTCAACCATTGGCACGCGGGAAATTCGAATTTGGCAATCAATTGTATTGAGCCAATATTCATTGCCTATGTGTCAATACTTATTCTCATCTCCAACTTTGCTTACGAGGCATCGCCATGCCAGGCAGAAGAGTTTTCTTCCAATCCTATCGAGTTAACCGAGGTCAACATCCGTGCGCAAATGCACCAGAGGCGTGAGTGCAATGCGCGCCAACAGCCAAGGGGAGCGTAAACCAATCTCTACTCGGTCTGTAATGCCGAGGAGGCGTCGTTTCGTGTGGACGAACTGAAAGAGTGACGAGAAATATAAACAACCGGCAACGCCAACCAAACAAACAGTGCTCAAAGAGAGCCGCAAGTAGATGGCGTACCACAGAAGCGCATATCTGCAAGATATCCCCAGTTTCACGTGGGCACGTCCCCAAACTTCACCATCTTCTCATGACTTGTGCCGCCAGGCAATGGCTAGCAGGCCATTAGGAACTTTTTGCGATTCAACATCTGACAGATGCCGTCTGAAGTCGCAATGATTCCGGTGTCCAACGTCCAGGAATAACCAAAAACAAAAAAACAATGCATGTTGCCATTTCCTTCAATCAACTTCGTCCATAGGTCGGTCGGAAGGCGGGTCTACCACCTCCAACACCGAGTGCGAAAGAGACCAAATCCATTGGGAGCACACGTTCTCATTAACAGCGTAACAGAGTCAGATCAACTAGACCCTCAGGCAGCAGCGATACTGCCCTTGCGCTTCTCGGAGCTGGTAAGTACAAGCCGGGCGCCCTTGCGTTGGCCACCGGGGGTATCGGACTTGTTTGTACGCTGGGATCCATGCTTGAAGACGCTGGCAAAGCTTCCGTGATCGCTCTCGCAAGCACTGGACAGACTGTCAACGCTTTTGCGGGACTTTTGACGGGAGCTGGGGCGGTCAGAACCTATGGCCCCCCAGCCTCCACTAGCCGAAGTTCGAGAACTAGCCAGACTGGGCTCAGCATCGCCCGACAAACTGCCCGAACCACTACGCCCGGAATCAGACTCGTTGTCGGTGAGAGGAGTGCTTGCTTCTTCAGCGCTCTCCGACACGGGGCTTGTGCTACCGCTGCTGCTAGTGCCCTTGCGTCGCTCAAGTCCAGCACGCATCAGATTAGACACAGCCGAACGACGAGTACGGGCCATGAAGTTCTTGCTACCCTCGTGCTTCGAAGTGGGCTTAGAGCGCAGCTCGTCGATAGCGGGGGGTCCACGGGGCTGACGGACAGGGTGCTCGCCGGCACGGGCTTGACCGGGTCCGTAACTGTTGGCCAGAGTCGAAGCGGAGAATAGCGCAGACTTGGGGGCCGCATTGGCAGTGTCCTCGGTACCGACAGAGAGGGTCTTTTCAGCACCCACTGAGGACGCGGTCTTCTTATGACCTCGTCGGAAGGCGTTGGCGGAAGGCGGCGGGAGCGGCACAGGCTCACCGACAAGAGCGGTCTTCTTGGGCGGGGAGTTGGTACGGAAGAACGGCCTGTTCTCGCTCTCAACTGGGGGCGAGACTTGAACACGGGGAGTGGTGTTGTTTTGCTGAAAGCTAAAGGTCTGAGGGGTCGAGGGTTGATCCATGTAAACGTTGTTGTTGGCCTGGCTGTACTGGTTCTGGCCCTGGTCGACGTAGTATGCCTGCTGGCCGGTGGCAGGATCATAGTAGGTGTAGACGTTCTGCTGAGGCTGAGCCTGGGGCACCTGCTGCTGCATGGCAGCCATCGACTGCTGCAGGTTGCGAAGCTGTTGCTGTTGCTGCTGGTAGAGGTTCTGGAGAGCAATCTGCTGCTGCATCGAGGCCTGGCCGTTGACGTTGAGACCCTGGAACTGCTGAGCGGCAGCCTGGATGTTGAGCAACTGCTGCTGAAGTCGCTGCTGCTGCTGAGCCAGGTACATGTTGGTGGCGACGAGCTGGGCATACAGGTTCGGGTCCATCTGCTCCTGCACCTGCTCGTCGAGGTGAATCTCAGGGGGTGCCAAGATCTGGTCTGCCGTGTAATGCTGGTGGCCCATCTGGTTGTAGGTCTGTTGCTGTTGCTGTTGCTGGGGCTGCTGCTGCTGCTGCTGGGGCTGCTGCTGGGGCTGCTGGGGTTGTTGCTGGGGCTGCTGAGTAGCCATGCGCGGGAGTGATGTCTTGGGACCAGCGAAAGAGTTCTGCTGGCCACCGTACATGCTCGAGCCACAACCACTGTTGCCAAAGCGCTGCTGGGTGGCGGGCATGGACGACGTAGGCGAGGTAGGGAAGTTGCCAGTCGTGGCCGACTTGGGGGCGGTTCGGAGACCAGCGAGCATGTGCGACCGGCTCGTACGGGGGGTTGGGGCTCCATTGTCATTGCCGTCGGTCGGGACCTTCATCGAGTCGAATGTGAGAGGCTTGACATTCTGACTGCCACGTCGTGCAGCCAATCCTCCCGAGGGCAGAGACAGGGAGGCGGACGAAATGAAGCTGTTCTGAGCCATTTTGAGCGAAATGAGACCGCCGGTGTCTGTGATGTACTCAAAAGCTGCAAGAAAGGAGTGTTTTCGTTCAAGTGTGAGTAGCTGATTGGATGAATGTTCCAACCGAGCAACTGGGTATTAAGACGGTCGATAGTAGACGATGCTGGCAAAAAAGAAAGAAAAAAGTGGAGGGGAGTAAATGACCAGTCAACTGGGATTCTCTGCTTGGGATTTCGGGTGATTCGGGATGAAGACGTGTCAAACGCGTTGCCAGAGTTCTAGATCCAGCGAATCCAAGGGGAACGGGTTGGGGGGATGGCGGTCGTTTATGTTCGGAAAGCTGTCTTGGACAAGCAAGCGAAGAAGAGAAAGGTGGCCAGTGAAGAGAGACGGCAGTGATGGGCTGATGCCGTGAGAGTAGCGAAAGCTGCTCTGGTGTTTTTTGGGAGATGCCTGTCTAGCCGGGACTTGATATTAACTAAGTTGTTTTGGTGTTGAAGAAAAAAAGATCGTGGGTCGACTGTCCGAATGAGTGACAAATCTGGGTGCCGATGGATGGATGACGGAGGAAGCTGTGACGACGACGACGGTTCCGAAGACAAGAGGGAGAAGCCAATCAAGCAAGCTCGAGGTGCAGATGATGGAGTCGATGGCTGGAGAAGAGAGCAGGTGCTGTTAGCTCCGAGGTATATATAAGCAAGTAGCTTCTCTAGTGCAACCGATGGATGGCCTCAATGCAGGATGCGGGAGGCAAACGTTTTTTAAGGTTTATGGAATCGAAAACGTGGCGCAAAGCAGTTCGCAATGCCGATTGCAGCAATCGATGCAATCGGGAAGGAGCGAGGGATAGAGAGAGAGAGAGAAAGAAAGATGGGGGGCCTTGGCACGTACCTGTCAAGAGTCTTGGATGGACAGTGATCGGATGCAGCGACGCTGTGTAGGTACAAAGAGTGCCTGCCGGTCGATCGCAGAACGAGTTGGCTGCTTCTGTGGGTGATGGTGGTGTTGTTGTTATTGTTGTCGTCCTTTGGTCAACCAGTAGAATCCAGAAAATGGGCAATGTCGAGATTATATGCTGCTTCAGTGGAACTGATATATGCGATGAATCTTGCTGCGAATAGAAGGCGTCGAGAAGACGGCGCGGTGAACAGGTTGTACAGTGATTACAAAGTCGAGTATATCAGTGACAGTTGGGTTTGCATGGACAATGGGATGAAGCGCTTCTCCAGAGTCCTCGGGTGTGGGGGTTTTTTGGTCTTTTCTTTCTTTCTCCCTGATCGGGTTCCGGTGATTGCAATGAGATGTGGGTTGTTGTCTTTGGTTTCTCGTGTGGGTAGGTTTGCAATGTTCCTCTTCTTTCCGGCAATGGACTGACCAAACGACGCACACAGAACGATGATTTCGGCGCCAGAGGAGGCTGAATTGCAGTCTAGCAGGAAGCTGGGAATAAAAGGAAGGGCGGTAGCGGCGATGAGGGGAGAGTTAAGAAGGGGGGTGAGGGAAAAGAGAAGATGGATGGACAAGCCGCTGTGACGGAAAGAAGGGGGAAAAGGCAGGAAAGAGGACTTTGATGAGAAAAGATCAATGGTGGTTCCATGCTAGCTAACGTTAACTAGCACACACACGCGCACACGCACACACCAGTCTCCCAGTCCCAGTCCCCAGTCTCTTCTGCGCGACTGGCGTCAACCCAGTGGAGCGGGACATAACCGTAGGGAGAGTGGGGACCTTGGTGCTCCCCTGCGCTGAGCAGACTGGGCAAAGCCTGGGATGTTTGAGTCCTGTCAAGTTTTGGTGGCTCGTCTTAATGTGGGGCCTCCCCTCTTGCCAGGGCGACCAAGACAGGGGCACGAGAGTCAGGGCTGTTCCAGGAAGCACAAATGCAGCCGAGCCATGAAAGGACTAAAGAACTGGGGGCATGTCCGCTAGAAAGTGGAGAATCGTAGCAGACCGCCCTGATTGGGTCAGAATCATCAAGTGGCCAGCAGATCCTGCACTCTCAATTCGCAGCGAGAGAATTGGGTGGTGTGATGGCCAGTTGATGGCGAGGAGACGAGTGGTTTCTGTGTGGAAGTGAACTCGAGGGCTCCTCCAACGCCTGCATGAGACCATGCGGAGCTGGCCACTCAGGAGGCGCGTCCAGTCAGGGGGCGACCGGGGGTGTACCTCTCTACACACCCTGGTAGTTAGCGGTGCTCCAGGTAAAGTCGCCCCCGTGTTCGAAGCCGAAAGCAGGGCGAAGTATCTGTATCCGTACGGTACAGTGCTTTTCAGAGTATCCGTACAATCAACTACGTAGTTACTCGGCCACAGTTAACTACGGAGTATCCGTACTTCGCGCACAATAGTTAACGTTGGATGGTTGTCAAGTAGTCAGGCGCTTTACACTTGGCTGGATGTTGTTCCTTGTTGGAAATGAACAGACCGCAATCACAATACGAATATCACCTTGCGCACATTGGCAATTAATTGACTTTGACCTTCCGTCTTTAGGCCTCTTCACTCTCCCGGCGCCCTTGCAGAGGGATACACAGTACACGTACACAGTATTCCAGGTTACCCCGTAACTGTCCCCACTCTGCTGCTAACTTTAGATCTATCATCTCTGCAAAACGGACAAGTTCAACTCTGCCGCCACAACAACATCAATGACAACAACAATAGCAACAACAACCCACCCACCGCGTGGTGGTCAACGTAACGTGAGCTGCACGTACGTAGTATGGAGTAGTTACACGCCTCCATGTCTGGATGATGCCTGGAAGTTTGGAAGCCTGGATGTTTGGAGGCCTGGATGTTTGGAAGCCTGCAAGTGTGGAAGCCTCCAGCTTGCACTTTTGTTACTATCGTTTTTCGGGAACTATCGTCCGCTTGTCCCTGAAAAGGCTCTCTGTCCCTAGCAGCCCTGTTGCCGTGCTGTCGTCAACCTTTTGCGTTTTCAGGTACAGGCCTGTGCCTGGTTTCGAATTCACAACAGTACGGTCCCAATCAGCCTCAATGATACCCAGTACGAAAGTGAGTGGCCGAGGCAGCCGAGGTTACAACGTGGTTGATAGGATCGCCCGTTTATAACTTGGGTATGCGGGCGGAACGCAACAGCAGAAGGTTAACTATAGTAATCTGGGGTAAGGGGTGTTTGTGTATAACCACAACGGGTTCTGGAAGCCTTTCCTCCTTGCCATAAGGCTCGAGCGACGCATCCGCATGGAACTGAGAGTCGTACAGATCCTGGTGATCTACGGATACGGGCGATGAGCTTCTCGACGAGACCTTGATGATAATGCAGGGGCTCGCTCGCATTGATCCGTATCGAGAGCGGGTACGGACACTGTTTAACGTTAACTCAGTAGTTAGTTAGTTGGGTAGGTGACGGACGGCATGAGCGCGCGCGCGCGCTGTTCGTCTTTGATCTTGTACGAAGTAACTAATGTTTGTTTCAAACCAGTCGATTTGTTTTCCGTCGCCAAGTTTAGGCGAGGTTGTCAATTTGGCCGTGACAGCGGCATGTAGCAAATCAGAGTTTCACGTTTTCGATTGGCAGCAGTAACAAGCAGATTCATGGATGTTCTGGGGCCTAGTCGTCTACTTTTAGTCATTTACCATGTACTCCGTACGGATAATTCGTTGACAAAAACACATCACATCATTCGGCTACTTGGGGACCGACCGTCCGGTCAGACGTCACGAATACGCTCGGTTCGGGGGAGTTAGGGAACGAACGTCTTTGCGTCCAAACCGTTGGAGCGTACGAGCGACGATGTTCGCCATGTCGAAAAGACCAGACGACGAGCGAGACGGGGACTTGCTTGGCCTGGTTTACTCGGTAGATCATAGATCAGGTACAGCAGTGGGAAACTAACTTGCGGATATCCGTAGTCGGTCTCGTGATGCCTGGCTTAGGGCTAAGTTACTGTGTATGTGGCTGCATCAAGAGTCAAAGAACCCCAAACACTCGAAACGGGGCCGGTCCCTGCAGAATACCCCAAAGCAAGTACCTGAGACGGTAACATCCAGGTCACATCCATCTGCATTCGGGCTGCAACCCCGTCTTTGCGTTTAGAGGTCCGTGCGGCACTTCAAGCACTCGATTCTGTCCAGGCACTGCCAGGCACTGCCTGCCCGTCGGGTTTGAGAGTGTCACATTCGATGAACCCCTTCGAAGGCTCTCCGGTTACTCCGAATCACCGTAAACATGACCATGTCGCATCGTCACTTTCCCGCCGGCACTCTGTTCTGCGCGGGACGGTGGACACACACCGCGTGGTCGTGAACCCGTGGTCCTCGGTTGCTGGACCGAGTGTTGTTGTTTGTGGCCGATCGTCGTCTTTGACCCACGCCACGCCACGCCACTCGCTCGCTGCGCGAATTGGCTGGCTGCATACAGGCTCGGTCGGCGGTCCTGCCGGTTCACTGGCCAGCCACGTACGTACCAAGTAGTTGGTTAATTAGTTAGTTAGGTACGGAGTACGAATAGGTAGGTAACGTTAGTTGACTAGCTAGTTAACTAACTAGCAGCTTGCTTCGTGCTTAGTGGTGACCAACGACCGCGACCCCATGTTGTTTTGGCGGCTATCTCGTCCAATCTCATTCATCGGCGGCGCCCTCGGAGCGAGTGACGAGAGCTACACAAGGTACGGAGTGACGTTGGGAACGTTGGGAACGTTATCTCTCATCACTGCCGCGCTTTTCGCTTTTCGCTTCTCGTCAGTTTGTCCAAGACCAGGAGGACCACTAACCATCCCCGCCGCGCCCAGAAAGCTTCCCGCATCCATGACAGATCTTGACAGCGTCAGACAGCGTTAGACAGCGTTGCCGCCTACTTCGTACGACTCGCCCTCGCCCTCGCCCTCGCCGATCTCGTTCGTCACTCCTCCCCCATCTCTTTCTTGCCTGCCTGGGTGCATTTTAGTCTGCCTGCCTTTAAGTCTGGGTCTGCGTCTCCAGAGGCTTCTTTCCAAGTCAAGTGAGATTTGCATGCTGCAAGGGTGGCTGCTAATGCATACAATATGCAAGCCCACATGCACGGTACACAGTAGCGGCGCTTGACTCTCACCGATTCAGCCAATACAATGGTCCCTTGCCACAGATCAGCACGGCGGGAGATCGGGCTTGACGTGGCTCCTGTCGTCGGATATCGATCGACGTCTGCAACCTCATTCGTTGTCTCACAAAAACCGCTACTGCACGAGATGCGAACGGCGTCAACGGTGTGTGTCTGTCTGCCCAACGGCCAAAGCATAGTTAATAAGTTCCTGCTTTCGTACAGTACAAGTCGTGCCACGGAGCTCAATGGCCACCCAGTCGGCTGCAACCCGGCATTCTCGTACGGTAGTATGCAGCGGTGAGCCGCCTGGATTGGATGGCAGGTCCCAGTCGGTCTACTATGTGCGAATCAATTTAGAACGTCTCACGTATACGGTATCCGCGTGGATGGGCCACGAACGTTGCACCCCAAAGTTACTACTAGTTACTGCATTTGTCGGGTGGGTTCTTCGTCAAGGTCTCGCTCGCCACGTCTGCTTAAGACTTTAAACAATCTCTTCAGCCGCATGATAGCTAAAACGTTTTCCCTGGCCTGCCTACGCAAGGCCCGATTAACGAACTCAAACTGTCAAAACTAGGTTGGTCAGTAATCGTTGGTGATTACGATGTCCCTCACTCCTTGCATATATATCTTGATTGGGTTCGGGGCGCAGCTATCGAAAGCTACTAGCATCCCACGTTAATGAGCCATTCCGAGGACCACAATATCTCGAGTGTCCCTGTTCTGCCTCTAGGTTGGCCTGTGGTCCCCTTGCCTATCAGCCTGTCGGGTCTGAATGCTAATAAAGTCACGCATTTGGCTCACCGGCGTGGGTTGATAACCCAAACGGCACCCTGCTCCTAGGACTGCTCCAGTACGTCCAATAATTACACTTTGGGGGCTTCCAGGTACAGAGTCTAGATAACAAGCAACCGGGACGGCCGTTGCCCCAGTTGAATATATTAGAATAATTTCCTCCCATGCGTTTCCAACAACAGGGACATTACCTGCTTCAAGGTTCTGATCGTTCTAACTAATCATGACCGGGCAGGAGATAGTGCCTGCGGATGAGTCTAGGCCTTTGGCCATGGTCACTTTACTTGAACCTAAACAGTACTCGCCGTCCAAGGCCTCATCAATGTCATCATTGAATACACCAACTGTCTTGTCCAAACTTCGAGCAAGTTCCCGGTCGGAACTTTGCGCCGGCTTTGTCCATTCGCAGCATTTGGAAGTCAACAACTCTACAGCAGAGACGTTGACACGGACTGTTGCGACTGCTTGACACATTCTTTTTTTAGTTGGGCGATTGGACATCAAGCCTGCGTAGGTATGTAAACGCCATAGACAGCAGGGCGGGTTTGCATATTTGATATGGACTCGCGCTCGACCTCCAGTAGCCATACAAGACATAGTAGACTGCCGTTCTCAGTGCACTGAGAACTACTTGATGCATAGACTTGGGAGACACCCATGCTAGCAATTGTAGTCATTGTCGGTAGGCAGATCTACAAGGCAGTGAGTGTCCAGGGTAAAGAAAACAAAAAAGGGGAAAGGGAAAAATTCGAATACGTTTGGAAATCTCGAATGTAGCATCTCTTTCTTAAAGATGCCACATGGCAGTATATTGGTGGTATCTGCATGTATACCGATTAGTTACTAGGATAAGTGCAACCAACACAGAGAACAACCTGGCGATGTATTCAGGGACAATACTATAGACTGGTAGAAACTCATCACGCGTCTCTGCCATGAATGTTGAATTTGTATGACGAACAACAGTATACAGTTTCTTGTCTAGTGGACGCACACGCACGGAGACCACCTCTTCTTGAATCGTACATCTCTTGTTCTCCTAACACAATAGAATTATTGTCAAAGCTTCAGCAAGCAAAGTAGTAGCATCTTGTAGCTCCGAGATTGACATTGCCGTATCATTTTGTGGCCAGTGGGTTTATTCTCGTACGCGTGCGGTGTGATTTAACAACAGCCATCTTTCAGGCTACACAATGTGAAGACTATAGTTGCGTGACGGATTAGTAGTGTCTCTTTACTGCCGAGAATTCAGTACAAGTATAATTATACATATACAGATTGGGTGGCTTGTATAATGTTGCATTTAACCCGTGAAGCTTTGTTACTTTCAAATGGTGGCGAGTTAGATACCACGTTGGTATGTACAAGTGGATTAGAACATATAGGCATAACCTACCAAATGCAGATAGCCCCTTCAATGTCAAATGCTACTATAATGCGTGTCTTCTACCGTTGGAAACGACTGGTACATAACTGGCTGAAATGTGGAATATGACACTGGAAAGGCCTATACTCAACTACGGCCTCGAGGTTAAGACACATTAGTAACTGAAGTGTACCTTGGGAATCCCAAATAACTTGACTTCAATATAAATAGTATCGTTTGCGTATTGGTGTTTTGACAACAAAGTAGTGTATAATCACATGTCTATTTATTTATTGCTTGATAGAAACGTCTATAATAGCTTGTAGCGTAGACAAAGTCGAAATAGACCTTATGTCACCAGTAGGAAAGTGAGATATGCACATAATGAGCTACCTGTCCGTTTGCTCATTGTTTCGATAAACACACTATACTCGCACCGTCGATATAAAGTTGAAACTCACTATGCCTCTATTAACACGAGGTTGATTTATTGACTTTCAAGGTCTTGATATATTAACACGTCGGGCATTAGATCGTATGATTTGAAACTGTGTTCTAGTAAGGAATATATTTACGATTATACAAACACACTACACAGTTTCATATCCAGTAAAATTATCTAACGTGAATGTTCAACTTGGTGGCCTATAGGCAATACGGATGTGTTGTCCGTCGACGAGGAAAATTGTCCAGATAATCTGCTTAGAGAGTCAGTTTTTGGTTTGTATCTGCAAGCAGTCATATTGATGTGCTCTGGCCTCAGTCTCTGTTCTAAGCATCCGCCGCCTGCACCATGTCTCCGTACGCGTGGTTCCATTTTCTGATCTACCTTGATACGAAGGCTGTGCTCCTCTTGTCTTGATACAGGCCCATCTAGGTAGATACGGTGGAATGCTTTAAATTGCATAGTACCGTCGAGGGAAACTGCAGAGAGACTGACGTCGTGTTGGGGTTGCGCCACGCTTGTCCCAACAATGTTCCGTCATTCGTCTTTACTATTGCCTGTCGATCTATACAGGGGCTGACACACTCCCAGAGATCGCGGACAGGGAGTAAACGACGGTATCTTTTTTATCGACGGGTCCTTTCTAATCAACATGGTACCTGTACCCTACTCCGATATTTTGCAAAGAAGTAAACAAGAAAAGGAAAAAGAAAAAAAAGACGTTGTGATTGAGATCTGTCCAACTCGGAATCGCCGAGATCGCCGCGGAGGAGGGGAGCTATTGCTGCAGGTACCGCCACCGCCACCTCGGCGCCGACTCCGGGCGGCGACTCCTCAACCCCTGAAAGGCTCGGGGGTCTTTGACGACCAATGAGGGATCTGTTCTAAAATTACTCCTCGGTCTGGCCCTCCGACCCCCGAAGCTGTGCTGCGTCTTGTTGATCTCAGATCATCCGTCGGACGAAGCCTCGACGACCGGTGCCTAGCTACCCAGCTCAGCCTGAAAGAGAGCAAAGAAAAGAAAAAAGAACCTGCCGTCGCTGGATGACTGAGGAAGGATTGGGATCCCGGCGCCTATTAATCAACTGGAAGCAACGTGCTTGAAGCTACCTTGCATCCTTTTTCTAATTCGGGATGATGGGCTTTTAGGGGGGTGGGGGTGTGTAGTGGTAGCGTCCCTAGCGACTGGCGACAGCGCCACCTCTGACCGGCGGCCTTGAATCCTTCCCGCCTTCCAGATGCGGTATAAAATGCAAAAAGACAGTGCATGAACTCTTTTCCTAATCAGATAAGACAACGTACGTAGTAGTTGCTTCAGGCACGCTGTTGTTATGATTGGACAGGATCCACCAAGTAGAGCCAGCCCTCAGCCAACGTGTCTCGAAGAGAGTGCTCACGCTTGTTGCGTCTCGGGGAAACCCACACAGCCACTGTGGCCACCGACGACCAACGCAAGTACGCAGTCGCAGTTTCCATACCAAGAGCCAGGTAGTTAGTATGAAACATTAGTGGAAATGCCGGGATTTGTATACACATCATGTCGTCATTTACGTCGTCATCGTCATCATGTTTCACTTAGATTCTCAGAGCTTGCGCAGCCACACAACAAGTAATCCCAATCCAGTCCGGGCAGTAGTTAACAGCTACCTGCCAACGAATTAACCATATATAACTAAACGTATAAAGCCAAAGAAAACGTCAGGTGTCGTTACGTGCGTAAATCGTGAGCCATGCATGATTCGACCAACTGTACATGGTATACCGTATCTCCCTGCCAGCATTACCCCCATCACTACCATCGACTTTTCGAATGCGCTGGCCAACACTTTGAACAAGATGGTTCTCAGACCCGACTTCAAGCAGATTGAGATACCTGAAAAGGCTGTCGTGTATGCTGCTATCGACGTTTCCGTGGGTCTTTTCTGAGAGTCAATGACATACGTGCTTGATCACCATCTCTGATCCATGGGAACGTTGGCGCCGTAAAACCCTCCCTCATCACCCGAAGCCATACACGCCAGGCATACACCACCCCCGTAGACCCGTGTGTGCCGTCTCCATACCGTTCCGGTCTCGTCGGTGATTGATACAATCTCGCCGTGGACTTCCACCTCCCTCTGCGGGACAAAGTCGTCCGCTGCCAGAGGTGACGTTGGGTTGGATGGCGGGTGTGGACGAGGCATGACAGGCGATGGCTCCGAGGTTGACTCCGAGGTCGTGTGTGGTGACTGGGTTGGGTCCGTCGACATCACTTTCGTGCAAGATCGACGCCGCGGAACAACCGGCGACTCTCTGGCCGACTGCTCGACCGTCGATGACGACGACGTGCAAGGAGAGCTGTAGTCGGGATTTTGCTGTTGGAAGAAAGAAGTCTCCCAGTCACTAGGCGTTGGAACGCCGGAGCTCGCCCGATGATTCTCAGTTGAGATTAGGTCCGTAGCTAATGGCAGGGGGCCATGGGAGGTGGAGGTGGTAGCCATGTTTTGACGTTCCAAGCGTGAACAGGATTCCTTCCGGTCCCTCCGGCACCATCATGAACTCCAACCGCACTCTTGCTTGTCCAGTCCTGGCCATCTTTTGCGTTGCCATCGTCCGCTGTGCCCACTCCTCTGCCCGGAGGTGAGTCTGGCATCTTTCCGTCTGACATGTTTTCAGGAACGTTGCTGACCCCACGTGACTTTTCCGAGGCGTGAAGCAAAGTAGCACGCTCCAGGCTAACTGTCTTTCGATCCAACGGCGCGTCTTTCCGGGCTCTTCTTGTCAGTGATCGAGCAATTACAAGTAAGAGCACGATGCCAGCAGCGGTCAGATTGGCTGCGAGCCACAGCTGACTGTCGTTCTCCGGGGTCAAGGTGACGTTGCTCTCGGTATTCTGTAGATGGGGGGTTTTGACAGCTGGCATGCTTGCGGTCTACGACGGGCCACGAGTAGTAGTAGTACTTGTGACTTGTTGACTTGTCTGCGTCGTAAATGGTAAGTTATGGGAGACACACCGAGTCGGCTCCAAACGGGGGTCTGAAAGTGGGTCGATCTGCTTATGTGAATGACTAGGAGACAGAAAGGAACCCTGGTAAGGCTATCTTGTACGATGTATGAACGAAGACGGTACACTGGTACGGAGAATGGTCAAGATTCTAGCGAGCTAGCAGGTGGTGAGGCCCCAGGAGTTGCGGCTGGGAGCAATGAGATGTTGAGAGAATGTTGAGAGAATGTTGGGTGGAATAGATCGGGTCTTGTAGATGTTGATTGTTGACGAGAGGTTGGACGGACTGGGTCAATCTCACTTACACGAGAGCCCAGAGGTACAACTGAACTTGCTAGCTAAGCCTATTCCAATTGGGCGAGTGACGCTCAAGGCAGACGGGATTTGATGGTAAGAAACAAGCAATAATACCAACGAGACCGAGACGAAATGTACAGTACGACAATGTGACGAGGAGGGACGGGTCGCGGGTCGAGCGCAGTGTCAGGGAAACAGTCCGAGGCAACGATGCGCGACGAGCATCAATATAGGTAGATGAGAGCAAGTACGCAGGACAAGCAAGGTATTGGTACAGAGAAGGACAAAGGATCTGACATGGATGCGATAATGGATCCGCCGAGTAAAGTAAGCAGCAGGAGCCGTCAAGGCCATCGTGAGCCTCCAGGAGGGTGTGGGTGTAGTCTGTAGACGGAGAGGGTGGGACCTCGAGAGAGTGCTGTGTAAGTATTCGCACCCTTCTCGCCCCGCCATCGTCAGTATGTCAGCCTCGAACGAATCCACGAGGCGCCGAAGTTGAGGTCCTAGCACCCGGCGGCTTGCCCCCTTGAGGTTTGCGTGTATTAGTGGCGGTCGTTGGACAGACATGTGGTTGCGTACCGAGTACGAAGTAGATTTGGAGGGCCAAGAAGTGCGTGTTAGTGCATAACTACCTAACTACATACTACGTACGGATACGGAGTAGGAGGAGTACTGATAGCGAGGAGCTGACTGAAGAGGTGGAGTCGAATACCATGCTGGCGGGTACAGAAGTAACTAACGTAGCTACACAGTAGTTAGTCAACTCTGTCTGTGTGGACGTACGGTACGGTACCTACTGGGCCCTGTCGGTCGTAGATTTCGACTGCATGCATGCATGGCTGGCTGCTCGCCATCGCGTCTGGAGAATGGGCATCATGCAGTCAGCATGTTGTCTGATGGAAGTGACGATCTAGGCCGTGCGTCTCACACGATTGGGACTGACAAAGTCACTTGCTTCGTTCGTACCTTGCCGCCGGAGGGTGTAGGGAGCTGATTGGGGGGCGGTGGTGTAAGTGACTGGACTGGTGGCTAGTCATTCATGGTCACGACCGCCGTGCCGGGTCGTAGATAGCGTCGCATTTTGTCTTTGCCTGCAGCGCAGGGGGGGAGGGGGGAGGGGGTCTTTTGCCAGCCCTACGGGCCCGACGTGTAGGGCGCAGTACCCAAGGTACCTAGGTACGTATACCGCCGAGTCGTCATCCAACGTCGTACCCAAGCTGGACAAAGTACCGTATGAATCATGATGGCACGGTACGTACTCTTCTAACCGCGGCATGTGGGATGTCATATTCCTGGGACCGTAGTATGCGTATCTTACACACGCGAACAAACCTAGACACGACCTCGAATGAATCGGCGTCTGTATGCCCGTGCTGTGTAAGATGGGGAGCCAGCCCTCCTGTCCTATTATCAAGGTGTCGTCGATCTACTTTTTGCAAACAAGTATTTCAACCAAACTTGATCTGGGCTCAAATGAACAGTACTTGGTGACTTACTTGGCGGACGGCGTACACAGTACTGAATGGGCGTTAAGCTGTCTCGGCGTATCTGCGCAGGCTAGTTGACTGACAAAGTCAGATGGATACGTACGGATACTGCTGCTGCTGCTTCTTTACGGCTCCCGTACCAGACTCGCTTTCTTCTGTTCGGCCGCTCCACAAGCCCGGCCGGTCGCGTGTACCGGTACTGACCATGTAGGTAGTGCACGCAGAGCAACGGGCAATCAAGAACGATCGCTGATTCCGAGCTGTATCCTTATCTGTGGCCACGAGGTCGAGAGCTCTTGCACGCTACCGAAGTTACCTCATTAACTACGGAGTAGTCCATGGTTGATTCACGGACTTCAGCTGAAGTGAGGTGAGCCTGTATGCCGCCACATGCTGAAAAACGCGGCATAGGGAGAAGAAGCATTACGAGCTACCTAGTGACGTACAAGCTTGACCTTGACCACGTCGAATAAAACTAGTTCGCTGGTGGATGAGATAGTTATACAGCTCGAGTCACCGGGCGATTGTGCGACAGAGGGACCGAATGTCCTGACGAATGCTGATGGCTGGCATTGCTCCTTGCTCTACTTTGCGATCGCGTCGTGTCACGATCATACCGAGATGAAAATAATAGGGTAGGTACCGCCTAGCTTACAACCTCGGATTGGCCGCCTAACTTCAGGTGACAGACAGTACCATTGCCGGGCGCACATTTCTTCGTCCGGCGTAACGGAACCAACAGAGCGTAAATGTTGGTGACTAATTACGGATCAATAAATAGCCTTTCATGATCACCAGGGAGACCGGCTGACTAGGTCACTTACGACGTAGCTAGGCAGACATACAGACTGATATCCGTGCGTTACTGTGTACTCGGTTAAGCGACAAGTCGTACCCACATTATTCCCCATGGGCCATAACTAGTTGCTTCCAACTAACTAATGTGTAGGGTAACCAATTGCCTGCTTGCAAGTGCCAGGTAATTTGAAGTAGTATATTCGTGGATCAAGTAAGAAATGATACGAGCGTTTTCGTCCTGGCTCGTGTGACATTGACGTAGTTGGACGGAAAGGGACTCTGTATCTGTTTGCCGATGCCATGCCAACTATCCATCGTCATGCACAATTCCGCTGCCTATGCCTAAAGTCAGATCTGTGAGAACCCTTTACTGTGGACGCCTCAGCACTAACTAGTTAGTAACCATTGACGTCTCGAGTACGGAGCAAGCAGTGTTTCTTCACAAGCGCATGAAATTGTTGGCTGCATGCCTAACTGCACAGTACCTGCCGCCTGTACTGTGTAACGTTATGGGTCAGAAACTTCTAGAGTAAAACTACTCCGTAACTATGGAAATAGTCCCTGCGAGTTGAGACCTCGGTGTGTGCTCGCAAGCAACAGGCAAGCTGAAAAACACCGCCTAGCAACGATCTAGGCGGGTCTTACTTCGTATTGGCCTCTCTGTCTCAGCTATACAGTGTACGGAGCATCCGTATCCGTACTGCCGCCGCAACCGAACCTCCTTCCGCCTTGGAGTATGGAATGCTACGTAGTACTCAATCCGACCTAACTACTAGTCTTTTTTTCTGTTTTCTTTGTTTCTGTAAATACTCGAGTCACATTCAGCTGTCGTTGTGTGGCGCGAGCCGACCTCGTCTCGCCGTTGCCACTTCCAAGTTCATAGACGTTTCGCCGACTCGCCGCCAGGACCGAGCGGCAGCCAATCCAGCTGCCTAGTCCAGAGGGTAACCCTCTTTCAGACCCTACGTACGAAGTAACTAGTACTGTGTACGAACTGCCATCTGCCATCTGCCATCTGTCATCTGCCATCTGCCATCTGTCATCTGTCATCTGTCATCTGCCAATTACGAAGTAGTTGGCTATTTCGCAACGGACCAACCAGATAGATCATTGAGGACTTGCCATTCGGCAAGCGATCCTGCCGCCTGGTGACCTAGGTCCTATGCACGCCAGATTCCCATAGCGTAGCGGAGCTTCCCATTACGAGGTCACTACTCATGCGCCATCCCTACTCACTATAACTATCCACCTACTACAGACAGTAGTTACTCCGCACATCGTCCGTACTTAGTCCGTAGTACATCAGGTAACTAGCCACGGTACTTGTTCACCCTAGCTAACTATATAACTACCGCAGTACGTACGACTGCGTAGTAGGTCTGACAAGGCGGGCAAGGGGTCCTCCAACTCGCATGGTGCCTTCAATAGTTACAGTACTACAAAGTACTACGTAGTTGTCAAGTTAAGTACGATCCGCGTATCTTAGCGCGTGGATCCCCCACCGCCCGTTCTCTTCGTCAACTGTCAAGGGCCACGACTCTTCGGGTTCCTGATTGGGCTGTTCGGATTACAATAGTAAGGTTCTGTGAGCTTTCCTTGCAAGGGATTGCCCCAGGCTTGAGTTCCGCAGCGCCTCGGGCGGTTCAGGGCCCACTCGGCGGCGCTGATTGCGTCAAACTAACAGGCTTGGTTACTCGGCACAGTACTTCGTACACTTGGTTTTATACCCCGATGCGTGTAATAAGCCAAGGCACTTCAAAGTTCAAGTGGTTGCCAACCACAAAGATCACCACCAGTGAATGAAGCCTTCACCATCGTTGCCACTACTAACTACCTGGTCAGTATCCGCACTCCGTACCACCCTGGGCCCTGGCCCCTAGGCCCTGGCAGTGCTGCTAACAGTACGGAGTAAGCCCACCGCCTTGCTGACATCCTGTGGACCTGTCCGGTAGCCTGCAAAGCGTCGTCGCCGAGACCAGGAAGATGCGAGTCCCAGCATCGGCGACAGGATCGGCGACAGAACCGGCGACAGGACCGATGCCGAATCAGAGAGGAGTGCTGGATGAACGGAGCAATCCCAAGCTTTGTCAACGGACATGTATGTATGCATGCATGCAGAAGCAGACTTTTGGCGCTTATTCCCCCAATACCGCGCCCCCTCGACTTGGAGTGAGACCCGGTAAGTACGTAACGTAAATGCGCCGAGGAGGTTTTGGAGAAAACAGGTGTGGCCGACCCAGGTGATAAGGCATTTAGCCGCCTCGACCATTTTCATCGACTGGAAGGAATTCGCAGTTCCGTCCTTGTCGGAGACTCGGAGCTGCCTCTTCAAAACTTCCATCACTTACCCACGACCACCCACTCAGCGTTTTTCATTCGTTGACCAGGTTGAGTAGTTATCTCGCATTGGCAAAGTGATTGCTGACTGGCGGGCGGAGGGGGCGGTTTTCAGCCCTACAAAGTGCCTGTACCAGTTCGCCTCCATGTCGTGGCCGAGTGACGGATTGCTCAGCTGAACGCGTCCATGGTCTACCTAGAGGCTACGCCGCTACGGATGGCAATTGGCCCCCTCGGATTCATGCCATCGATCGACAATGTGCGCGGCACGCCTGTCTTGGGTCTTGACGATTACGTGCAAAGTGTCTTGCAGGCATCACTCGGATCGCTTTGTCACGCCATCATCGCCAGCCGCTGATTGTTTGGGCTTCTGATGCACTCATCCCCTCCGGAATGATTGGTTGCGAACGTCCATCTCAGATGCGCGCATCGAATATGTCGCCCCTGAGTGTCTCTTGACTGCCACGCCAGATAGGCCAATCGGCTTGCGGATCCCTCTTCATCGTCAGTCTGGAATGCAACCACCTGCTAATGTCGCGCACCTCTTAACGGCGGACGGCAGGTAGAAAAGATGACACCAGGGGGTTATGACAGGTCACGCTACGATGGCTGAACTGTCAGCCGTGTCCTTATACACTTCAGTCACCAACAAATACGTCGGCTGCATCGGGAGCACGTCCTACTACGCCTTTCGGCCGTGGTTTCTGCGTCAACAGCAGCCTTGCTCATTGCTACCATCTCATTGGGCTGTTTACGACACAGGGGCTTGGCGCACCGTGTTGGTGACCATGATGTCGGAAGATCCCAGTCTGTGGAGGGCAACTAATGTGATCACCATATACGGTTCCGTTTGGTGAGATGACCTTTCGGCGAGATGACCTTTCGGCGAGCAGCAGCTCGCAACGTCAAATCAGCTGACGGAGGACGGGAATACTGTCACGCGTACACGCCTTGATTTCTCACCTTTTCTTCTTCTTTTCTTTCGCCCAACTGACGTTGGGAATCTTAGATCAGCCTGGCTCAGAACCAGTGTATGTTGCCATTCGAGACGAGGATGAGGCGTCCCCAAAGCCCCGCGGAAAGGGGTGTCATCAGTGCACGACAACCCCATCCACATCTTTAGTAAGCAGTCTCTCTCGCTAGACACGGAGGACCAAGCGAGTCACACATGAGGATTGCAACCACGACTGATGTGGATGGGGGACGTGGCTGGCAGGCGGTCGTTGAACCTGTGAGCTAGGCTAGGGGTTCGTTCCTCCGTCTGTTGGGGGCCGGGATTGTGGAACTGGTCATCGACAGTCGACCCCAGATCTGTCAGCATCCTTCCGCGTAACAGACGGAGATAAGCACCCGCTTCATTTGTTTCATGAACATGTCAGCATGTATTCTGTACTTCTGGGAATGGTGGCGCCATCGCGACGAGTTGTCGTTCTAGTGCTGATGGTCGCCAGCACGACCGGAACGTGTGAGCGACTCCGTTGGAATGAGCCCTCTGAACTCTAGTCTGGCAACTCATCGAAACCAATGGATGGTTGGGGAGACACGTCGCTGTTTGCTACAAAGGCACCTCAATGGCCCCGAGGGCAACATGGCCCTAAGAGCACCGAGACCCTCGTCGGACCAAGACTGATCTCAGGTGAAGGATTTTCTGCACAAACCTGGGAGATTGCCCATAAGCCGCTATTGAAACCGTACTTTTGCCTGTTCAGGACCATCTCGGAAGACAAGATGTAAAGTCCGTAAGCATCATGTGTTTGACGAGTTGCGGCGTAGCGCAATAGTGCCAACAACGCCATGGCAGACGAGCTGTCGTTGTGGACCGTTCGTCTTGTATCCTTCGGGGGCATGCCCGAGATTGTCAGCAAATGGGGTATACCTAGTCTTTGATCATATCTGCCGAGGAAGACGTGGCTGCCGCCCTGCCGACCGGCCTGGGGCCAAGGTGGTAAGGGGGTAAGGGGGTAAGGGGGTGGGTGTGTGTTCGGGATTTGAAGCATTGTAAACGGACCCACCACATCTTACACGAGGGGTTGCATTTTGGAACAGCGCGCTAGAATTCCTCGAGGAAGCCTTCTATGAGGAGAATGATGATGTAGCAATATAGATCGGGATATAGAGGAACTAGTAGGGGTGTGGATGCCCGTTCACGGCGTTAGGGCATTCGTGAGTGCAGTCTTATCCCGAGCCTTGTGATCAGAGTCGAACGGGTAACCTGACGTGACATCTGAATCAGAATGACAAAGAGCTACACAAGCGTGATGGTAACATAAGCGAAAGCTGTCGTGTATTTTCCATCGATTCCGTTAGGTCAGGCAGATAGATGTAAGAATGTGAGGATAACCGAAAGATGTTGGCATCTGCCAGGGAAACAGTCGTGTCCGGTTTGCAGGATACATAGCAGATGCACATATCTCGTGACCTTTTCACAGCCAAAACTTCGGAAATACTTGGTGTACAAAGAACATCTTGCAGACAAAGAAGACCGGCCAGACCCAACATTTCAATCAGGCTGCTGATCTGGTCCTGTGCGATGAGATGGCGACATCACACGATCACCAAGTCTTTGTTCATCTCGACACGCGAGTCAGTTATGAGAAGAAAATGACCATGTATTCGATAAATTACAAGATCTTCTTTGATTTACTCGAGGCATCTCATGCCATGCCGTTGACCGAAGATGCGATGTCTTGGATAACAAAGTCGGAGAGGTCCAGCCTTGAACATTAAAGGAGACGTCCTCTTCTAGAGAGTTAGCGCGGCATCTTAGCCTATGCCTTCAAATTAGTACCTGTCTTCTTTCTAGATAAAGAAAAAAAGGAACCTCGAGACGGAGAAGGTCGCCTGCGTGCTCATCACGTCCGTCCCGTACAGTCCCCCGCTTCCGCTAAAGGTTCCTGGACTCCAAGAAGTACACTGACCGTATTGAAACGTCGTACGTCTCATATCACACCAGCTGTAAGCCCGACTTGTATTCTACAGAAGCTTGGTCGATTGGAGATATGAGACCCTCCTATATCCAGTTTCTAGTCCCAGTTACTTGACTACGGTCAGATGAAACTGACTGCCTTATAGCTACTACGAGCGGAACCCGAATACTCTACGCGGTCGGGAAATTTTGTTGTCTTTGAGCATCGTCCATATCTAGCGCCTTGGACGCAAACAATCAACACCGAAGATATGGACGACACAGAAGGCGATGGTAAAGGCGATGGTAAAGGCCTCGCTAGTATACTGGAGGTCTTGAAAACTCATGCAGATAAACATCCGGCTAAAAGTGCACATGTTTGGGTTTTCGAGGCATTGCTCCGAGGACTCGAATTTCTTCTAGCCATGGGCGTCATCTGGTGCATAGGGATAACATGGTACACGTGGACGGAACTGGTCAGCGACCAGTCCGCCGAGAATCAGATGGGG
This sequence comes from Arthrinium puccinioides, assembly GCA_022414665.1. Classification (NCBI taxonomy): domain Eukaryota; kingdom Fungi; phylum Ascomycota; class Sordariomycetes; order Amphisphaeriales; family Apiosporaceae; genus Arthrinium; species Arthrinium puccinioides. The sequence continues at coordinate 3,923,896 of JAIUNF010000005.1, forward strand.
CGCCTGGTGGTCATCATCGGATTCGCCATGAGCCCCGTCGCCATGGTCTACGCAGTGCTTGCGAACTTCGTGGTCTTCCAGGAACGCAGCGCCCTTTCAGTCTTTTCGGACTTTGTTATGCTCGGCACTTGGCTCGCGCTCGCCATCATGCTCCGGCAGACCAAGTACGACGACGAAAAGAAGACGATGGCTTTGGCATTTCTGAATAATCTGCTATTCACAAACGCCGTCTTGTTTGTCCTGTCGTTTATACTTCGATTCCTTACCAGCTACATAGGCACGATCGTAGCCTTATTGGGAAAGTTCGTGACTAAGATGTCAGTGCCGAAACCGGATCCTAGCAAAGTATGAGTATACCGTCAGACCGATTCGATCAACGTGGTAGGAAGAATGAGGGGAGAGAAAGGGGAGAAATGGCGAGAATGGGCTAGGAAGGAGGCGTGTTAGGGTGCTTGGTGAGACATCGATGCGGTATATATACTGTGGTCCACGCAAACCATCCCACCCACATGTCCTGATTTGGAAGAGGATCAAATTGAATAGAGCAAAGTTAATCTTGCATAAAGATGCCCATCGGGCAACACGAACACCTACAAGGTCGTTTCTGACAGACACGATTGCTTGGTCATCTGCTGGGCCTCATATGTTGCCCAATAGACGAGTGAGTTACAGCAATGTCAGTTCCCTTAGTTCCTTGCCATTAGAAGCAATGCGTATCGGAAGCACACTGAAATAGCCTGGCCACGGCAAAACGCACGTCGGTCCCATCACCCATAAAGGCTGGGAATCTGAGGAGCTGCGTATTGGACTTGATCGTGGCCTAGCACAGCGGCATTCTCGCCCTTGGACACCAGGTTGATACGCGCTCCAGCTTGGAGAAGCACCGTGACGATTTCCGTGACGCCTCTAGAGACTGCGTAGTGAAGGGCTGTATTTTGCATATTGTCTTGAGCGTGAGCACGACTGCCTAGCCCGAGCAGGATAGAGACGAGGGACTCTCCCATCTCGCCTACGACTGCGCGAACAAGCGGAGTTTTTACCTACGTCCTCTGAACTATGCCCATTCTGACCCGAGATGAGCAGGATGGTCATGGTTGACAAGAGATCTTTGGAGGCTCCTAGGTTCTTACATCCTCCAGTCTGCCCTGTCGATTGCCTTATGCAGCTTCTTCGTACCGTATAATCCCAGCAGCTATACGTCTGCGCTGATGAGGTTGCCAACAACGTACATGTGTTTGCAGTTACTCTATAATTCTATCTCGCTGTTATGGTAGTGATGGCTATTTTAGCTTGTACTTACTTACAAAAGCTGTTAAATCCTCAGTCTTGACAATGCGAGTGGGATTGTCTTGTAGTAAAGTGCTGAGTCTCAAAGGAAGGGAGAGTCTGTCACTATAGCACAACGCCGTAACCTACGAACATTGGCGTCAATCTGAAGCAAAGTGGCACTGATGGATTGCACAAAGACCTTGAAACAACTCTACAGACCGCAGGACTGGCTGATAATTGAGTGATGTGGCCTAGAAGTGAGAGGTTGAACTTGATAGCGAGGTAAAGTTGGTCCGCAGATATGGGCAAGAGTGACAGCTCCTGGCTTGCTAACGCTTGTAAAGAGACGACGATTCTGGTACCACGCGTAGTTACGGAGTAGTAACTAGTTACTCTTATTGGTCTGTTAACTACTGTGTAGTAATGTTGTGACCCATTGTGCAAGGTGGGGCTAATGTAGAGATATTGTTTAGTGATTGCTTTGGGTACGTAACTAATCTAGGTGGGTGGTCTGATTGGTCCCAGCGCATCAATAAAAGCGGGCTATAAGTGATTAACGCGAAGCGCGTTGCCAGCATCCCAGTTCTTGCAATTTCGCGTCTCCCCATGCCGTAGATGACGGAAACAAGCAGCATTCTGACAAGTCGGTTTCAAGTTGCGGATACTGCGATCGAAGCTGAAGTCGGTCTGGGCCATTTATCCATTGGTCGATACAGGTCACGTAGGCTGCCAACTGCCAACTGCCAACCACCAACCGTTGCCTCGACTCCGCCTTTGCAACGACCTACTCCCGCCGACAACACCCATCCGAACGCCCGCTAACGAGCTCATAACTGTTGCAGTCTGACCCTTGGAGCCTCGTCCACCAGACCTGCACCGGTGCTGCGAGCAGCAACAGGCAACATGGTGAAGACTGCGCCCGCGGCAATCAGTGCCGGCCCTGGCGTGTATAGCGCCACCTATAGTGGTGTAAGTCCCAGCCGTCTGCTGTACACGTTGTTTGATCTGACTCTCGAGGATAGATACCCGTGTACGAGTTTCAGTTTGGAGCAGACCTAAAGGAGCATGTCATGCGAAGGAGGCAAGATGACTGGATCAACGCTACACATATCCTCAAGGCCGCCGGCTTCGACAAACCCGCACGAACCCGCATCCTCGAGCGTGAAGTACAGAAGGACGTCCACGAGAAGATTCAAGGTGGTTATGGCAAATACCAAGGCACATGGATCCCATTAGAGGCGGGCGAGCAGCTGGCACATCGAAATAATGCCTACGAGCGCCTGCGGCCCATCTTCGAGTTCACGCTGGGGAGTCAGAGTCCTCCACCGGCTCCTAGGCACACGAGCAAACCCAAGGCCCCGAGACAGAAAGCTCAGGCTGCTGCCGTACAAGCGCAGCAGCAGCCCCCGGCAGTGCCTAGCTGGGCACCTAGACGGGAAGACTTTGAGACGGCGAGCCAACAGCTCAACGAGGACGATATGCCGGACAATGTAACGGTGGCGTCAGCATCGTACATGGCCGAAGACGACCGCACAGATATGTCACATTACTCGACTGGGCACCGCAAGAGGAAGCGCGAGGAGACCATACAAGACTTGACGGAGCAACAGCACGCGGTCTACGGCGACGAGCTGCTCGACTACTTCCTGCTGTGTCGCCAGGACGCCCCGACCTTTCGACCCGAGCCTCCGCCCAACTTTCAGCCCGACTGGTACATCGACTCCGAGAGGCACAGCGCGCTACACTGGGCGAGCGCCATGGGCGACATAGACGTGGTCAAGCAGCTGAAGCGGTTTGGTGCCACTCTCCACTCGGCGAATATCCGTGGCGAGACGCCTTTTATGCGCGCAGTCCATTTCACCAACTGCTACGAGAAACAAACATTCCCTGTCGTCATCAAGGAACTATTCGAAACGGTCAACGCTCGCGATGCGCAGGGCTACACCGTCATCCATCACGCTGCCGCCATGGTCAATGGTCGGATCACGAGCCACTCGTGCTCTCGCTACTACCTGGACAACATCTTGAACAAGCTACAGGAGACCCATGATCCCAATCTTGTCCAGCAGCTGATCGATGCTCAAGACAACAACGGCAACACGGCCCTCCATCTCGCAGCTCAGACCAACGCCCGTAAATGCGTGCGGGCACTGATAGGGCGCGGTGCCAATACGCAGATCCCCAACACCGAAGGCATTCGGGCCGAGGATTTGATCCAACAGCTGAATGCCAGCAAGCCACACAAGGAGCGCCTTCCGCAACGCTCATCGTCACCGTTTGCTCCCGACTCACAGCGTCACGTGTCCTTCCGGGATGCGCTTAGTGATTCCGTCACCAAAATGACTGTTACCTATGCGTCAGAGGCCGCCAACACGGTCCAGAACAAGATCACGCCTCTTGTTCTTGAAAAGTTCCAGGACTTGGCACACAGCTACGACGAGGAGTGGAAGGAGAAGCACGAGGCGGAGAACGAGGCGCGTCGGATTCTGGGCAATTCTCAGAGCGAGCTGGCCATGGTGCGTCAGCAGATTGCCGATCTCGAGGCTCATCTGGAGTCGAAAGAAGCTGCTGCCCAGGCTGTGGGTGACGCAACAATGGTCCAGCATCAAGTTCTCGCGCTCCTTGCCAATCAGAACAAGTATCACATCCAAGCCAGCGTCGAGGCGCAGCTGGCCTCGGTCAACGGCAACAAGGATACGGAAGATGAGTCGCCTGAATCTCGCCTGAAGATGGCGCAAGAGTTGAGAGAGTTGGTTCTGGAGCAGCGTCGCGCCGAACAAGAATACGTGGATGCGTTGGGGCTGTCAGGGACCAGCGAAAAGATTGACAAGTACCGCCGGCTTCTCAAGCAGTGCCTCGAGACCGGCGATGCCGACAATTTGGATGCGAACCTGGACGACCTGATCGAAATGATGGAGGACGAACGCAGCGAGGGCGATATTGTTACGATGCCGGCTGCCGAGCCCATGTTGATGTGCTAAGCCGGTGGCGTGGGAACTGGGTGTGTTGCAGAGTTGCGTTGTGCGTTGTGCGTTGTGTGTCCTGGACCATATGCTGATGTCGTGTTTCTGGGTTTGCTCTATTGGTACGATGTACGGCGTTTCTGGCCTATGACGGAAATAAAGGAAAGGGGGCGGTGTTTACTCGGATGGACCGCTTTAACCTGGGCTTAGTCGAGTCGGTCGAGTTTAGGATGTCAATTTACACTTTACGTGCTTGATGAACACACTTGCCACGGGTTCGTTCGCCTCTCACCCACGGTCCAAGCCACCCGGGAGAGCTAGTACGGATAGTGGACGGCAACAGGGAGAGGGGGGGGGACTCAGCAGCTCCGCCGTCGCTTGGAACTAACTACCCCGCTTCCCGTAGGTGGGTGGCGGGGCTCCGTCCTGCTCCCCGACGATGCCGCCGAGTTGCCCATTGTCATTTATTTAGCTTTGCCGTCAAGTGTTCCGATGCAGTTTCTGTGTGTTGAAATGGATATTTCGGACGGCAAGGCCAGGCTGTTGACTCTATACACGACTTGGTTGGTATTACCATCGGCTAGATCATGCGGGACAAAGTCGTGGACGAGACCAAAGTCGTTGGTCAAAGTCGTGACCACAGGGATGGATCATGGATAGTGGTGATGTCCCGCGGCCTATTAGGTTGTGCCTTCGCCCTACCTACCTCTATCCCTACCTACCTCTATTTGACGCTACTTGCTAGATGTGGCTTGCGTAAGTACTCGGAGTACCCAGTACCCAGGTGTGTTCCTGGAACGTCGTGACCAAGTCACCGCCTCATCAACACACACACACACACACGCACCAACGTTGCTACCTCTTCCACGTCTTCCGTCTGGTGCCCGTAATTTCCAGCCTCCCGATAGAGCGAGCCCCTGACCACCGACCCATCTCCGCCACCAAACCAAACCATGCCGCTCCTCTCACTCTCGACGGGCAAGCCCCGCGTCATCCTGGGCCTGATGACCTTTGGGCCCAACGAGGCGGACGGCGCCCGCATCACCGACATGTCCACCTACGGCAGCGTCCTCGACAGCCTGCAGCAGCGCGGCTACAACGAGGTCGACACGGCGCGAGTCTACGTCGGCGGGCAGCAGGAGGCCTTTACGCGCGAGGCCAAGTGGAAGGAGCGCGGCCTGACGCTGGCGACCAAGGTCAAGTATCCGACCATGGACGGCGAGAACACGGCGCAAAAGGTGGAGGAGAGCGTCGAGACGAGCTTGAGGGAGCTGGGGACGGACTGCATCGACGTGAGTTTTTTTTTTTTTTTTTTTTTTTTTTTTTGGGGGGGGGTGTTCTTTCCCTTCTCCTCCTCTTCTCCCTTTCTGGCCTTCTTCTTCCAGCTGCTCGGCAAAGGTTGCTGAAACATCCCACCCCCGTCCGCGTAGATCCTGTACATCCACGCCGCCGACCGTGCCACCCCCTTTGCCGAGACCCTGGGCGCGCTGGACAAGCTCCACAAGGCCGGCAAGTTCGTGAGGCTCGGCCTCTCCAACTACGCCGCCTTTGAGGTGGCCGAGGCCGTCATGATCTGCCGCGAGAACGGCTGGGTGCGGCCGACCATCTACCAGGCCATGTACAACTGCATCACGCGCGGGATCGAGCCGGAGCTGGTGCCGGCGTGCCGGCGCTACGGCCTCGACGTGGTCGTGTACAACCCCATCGCGGGGGGGCCTGTTCTCGGGCAAGATCAAGTCCAAGGACATGGTGCCGACCGAGGGCCGGTTCAGCGACAAGGTGGGCACGGGCAAGAACTACCGCGGCCGCTACTTCAAGGACAGCACCTTTGAGGCCCTGCGCACCGTCGAGCAGGCCCTGTCCGCCCACCCCGGCCTGAGCATGATCGAGACCGCCCTGCGCTGGACGGTGCACCACTCGGCCCTCCGCGTCGGCGAGGCCGGCACCGGCAACGGCGACGGCGTCATCATCGGCGTCTCGAGCCTGGAGCAGCTGGGCGACAACCTGGAGAACCTGGAGAAGGGCCCGCTGCCGGACGACGTGGTCGCCGCTCTCGACAAGGCGTGGTTGATCGCCAAGGCGGACGCGCCAAACTACTGGCACAAGGATCTCAAGTACACATACGACACCAAGCAAGCGCTGTTCGGGACGGCGAAGAAGTAGGCACACACACACACACACACACACACACACAGGCAGCTAGGTAGGCCGATAGGTATCGAGAACTTCCCAACGTCAGAGGCTATAATTTCAACCTGTCCGTCAGCCCCCCTGTAACGCGTTGAGCAATGGAGCTGAATGTGCCGATTGTGAACTCGTGCTGTTTGAGGAGCAGTCGTTGGGTGCCAACCCCCTCAGCCCATGCCCATCCTCCAACCATGATAACACCGCAGTTGGGCCTTCTGATGATCATCCGGGACTGGGTGACTCGCCGCCAAACAAGATGCTGCTGGTCAGCCGGGAAAAGGCCCCATCGATGATCCGAGCCAGGACGAGATCTCGGCCATGGGAGTGAAAGCATGCGTCTGATAGGTAGATACTTTGCCTTCCTGTTGTTGTGTTTGTTGGTCTTTGGGTGCCCTTTGGACGTCCAAGAGAGAGGCCTCGCTCGACTTGTTATGCCGACCAAGATTCAACCGCTATTGAGATGTACTTCGTCATCGGTCTCCGACTCTTTTCGCATCCTGATTCCAGCCACAACGATGATGGACTTGCCGACTTTCGGCACACGAGTCAAGTCTCGAGAACTCAACCGAGTCACCAGGGTGACCCAAGTATTCCGCAGGATCTTGGCAAGTGACGACTTGGGTCCCGTCGTGGGTGACAGCTAGCAGCCACTTGTAAATGTTCAGATTGAACTGATGAAATGTAGTGTAGTAGTCTCCCTCCCCTCGTACACTGAACCAACCAGAGAAAAACCCCCCACATCCGTGTCCGACTCAATCCTGGGATTGAAGCCTATGATCCCAAACGCCGCCATGATGCTCTCAACGCTCAACTACCACCCCGTCGACGGCTATCTATACCACCCGTCGCATCCGACGCCACCGTCCAAGTGAAGCAGCCCGCGCATGTGACGGAAGGCCTTCTATGCAACCCAAGCCCACGCATATGGGCGCAAGTTTCCAAATCTATAATTAGATCGTGATTGAAACTTTCCATCTCTATTCCTTGTCACTCTCGCTGTCCCAATCCTCCTGCGCCATGGGCTCGTGAGCCTTCCTGTCCTCCACCATCTCTCGCCATGTACTCCAGCTTAGCATGAGGAAGGCCACAATGATCATGGCCCCGCCGGATAGGGCGGCGAAGCTGATGCTCTCGCCCGTCCTCAACCAATCCACAACGGCGACGATGAAGATGGTCAGGAGCGCGGCCACGGAGCTGAGCACCGGGCTCGTCAAGGAGATCATGACCAGGAAGCTTCCTGCAAAAGTGGCGTTCATGATGACGCTCAGCAGGAGCCAGAAGGCCGTCTCTCCAGTCGGGAGCTCGAAGATTTCCCAGCCGAGAATGTGGAGAATGGGGAGGGGGATCCAGAGCACTGTGAGCGTGAAGAAGCCTATGCATGATCCAAATGCGTTGGCGAAGATCATGCCCCGCCCTGGTGAAACCCCGTCAGGCGGACAGGCCCAGCGCTTGTAGAGGACCTCGTAGAGGCCGTAGAGGATAGATCCTGCGCCGATGATCAGGTTTCCCAGGAAGCGTGTTCCTTCGCTCTTGTCTGGTTTGTCGACGCCAGATGGCTTGGAGTCGCCGTAAGCGACGACCATGACACCAAAAATGGCAATGAGGACGGCGAGACTCTTGTCCAGTCGCAGCTTCTCCTTGAGCAGAGGCACGCTGAAAGCGTAGGCGAAGAACGCAGAACAGTTGTATATAGCCGTCAGGTCGCTCGGGCTGGTCATGTCCACGGCCAGGTACCAGCTCAGGCCCGCAATGGTGAGCGAGGTGGTAATGAAGGCAGTCGTCTTGATCATGTACGGCCAGGGGCTGGTGGCCATTTCTTGCTTGGAGACGTCGAGGTCCTGGCTGCGGACCATGTGGGCGGTGCTGCGCAAGAGGTAGACATGGCGGCGCCAGAACGTCTTCCACGGCATGTTCCATTTCTGGACGCGCAGGATGAGGAGCTGCACAGGCCAGAGCATAAACCAAGAGCCGTGGGTCAGGTACAGCATGCAGTAGGCCTTGTTCCAGCCGAGGTCGGTCTGCACGTACGCCGCGAGCTCGGTCTGCACGGCGAACGAGACCAGCGACACGATGAGGAAGATGCCGGCGTAGAGGTACTTCTGCCGAGCCGCCATCCGCGCCTGTGTGTCCGGCGACCGCGAGCGCATGGTGGAGCGCCGACTGAGAGGGGGCCGGTTCGACCGCGCCGAAGCATTCAGAGTCGGCGAGGGGGATCGGGAGTTATCGTAGCGGCGAGAGCGGCCGCGCTCGCCACCGCCTTTGTCGTCTTTGGAAAGGAGCGGTGCGCCGGACCGTCCTTCATTTTGGCGCATATATGATGTGTTGTCCATGTCGTCGTCGTCTCGGTCGTCTCCGCTGTCGTTCAGCTCAAAAGTATCTCGTCTGCTCTTTCGGTATGCACGTGATCCATCCCTTTCGGAATCGTCGTCGTCGTCGTCGTCGTCGTCTTCGTCGATAAAGGAGAGTTTGCGGTCAACGACCGGTGTCCGTCCGCCTACCGTATCCGTACCGCTACCTATATAATCTTCGATGTCGCTGGACTGCCATGAAGTAGCGGAGAGCGGCGAGGGTTCTGGATGTTCGTTGAGGTGAGAGTATCGCTGTGCAGCTGTGGTTGGTCGTAGGCTTGCCGGTGGAATCCTGGACAAGCGAATATTGTCCAAAGGCATGGGTGGGAAAGGAGTGACTGGAAAAGGAGTGGGGGGCAATGTATAAATAAGAAGAAAAAAAGTAGCGAGCGACAGTTTTCCAGCTAACCAAGTTAGATGCGTCAGATGTGTGATACGTCCTTCCTGGGGCGTGTAATGGCGAACGGGGATCTCGGGTTGTGATGGTGGTGCTGGTGCTGCTTGTTCGCTTTGTCGCTTATACACACGTGCGGAAGAGAAAGGATGTTGCATGTTCAGCTATCTGAGCCAAACGGATGGCCCCTCTTGCGCCATCCCGAGCCAGTCAGCGCCGCAGCAGTGGTACGCTAGCTGACAGAGTCGGGAGTCGGGAGGGTCCATCATTCACCATGCCCCCTACTACGTAGCATGTATGGAGTATCCGCAGTTATTAGGGGGCTCTGTGCGCCCCACCTGTGCAGCCCGCGTGCATTAGGAAGACGCCTGATGACGCCTGCCTGCCTGCACACTGCACAGTACTCCGTACAGCAGCACCTACACAGTACACACACCTAACTTACCCAGTACGGCACCGGAAAGCAATTTTGGGTTGGTTGGCAACTGCGGCAGGACTGCGGCAGGAAAGTTGGTTCCTTAGTCCCGTCGGTTCCAGTCGCTTGACGCGCCACGGGAAACCTTGGGGCTTCTTGGCAGGCCGAGACGGCGACCGCAGTCAAACTTTGGCCCTTGGTTTGGTTCCCTTTGCAACCTACTTTGTACACAGCATAGCTTGCATTCGTCCCCATGTTGATTAGCGGTGCTACTACGGAGCAGTGACTACGTACGTGCAGAGGGGCGTGGAAATAGTCACATGATATGGAGAGTATGCGTTGCGACTTGCCGTCCTGCGCCGCCGCGCGAATCGTCGAATCACAGACTCTGGAACCTTATCGCCCACTAGTCGCCTCGAATGACTCGAGTCATGCGCATGCGCTGCGTTCTTGCCTATCCTACAGGCTACGGATACCCAGAGTACGGGGGACGAAGTACGCACACAGATACTCGAGTCTTGAATAAGTCACGTCACGCTGGGTACGAAGTACATCGAGCACCTCAACCCGGAAAGGGTTCGCTTTCATGTCGATTTAATAATAGACAATGGAAGTGACGAGACGCTGCACACCGTCGGCGTAATAGTCTGACAGTTGACTGTAAGAATGACTCGGTCGATACTATACATCGCAACTATGAGAGGCCTCACCGTGAGGCCTCACGGTTGACCGTGGACGCGGCCGCAGCAACGATTCCATGCTCGTTATCCTCGACAGCTATTCTGTTCCCAGGGTAACGTTACTTGCGAGAGAAAGATTCGTGAAGCCCATGGTTACCTATCGGTGACCAGTGCTATGCTATGACTGCCATTATAGCCAAAGATGTTTCGTGGCTTTCTATTAGGCAAGGTAGACCATCTTGATATCCTGCCGGGTTCAATCTTGGTGAGTATAGTTCACACGTTTTAGTTATAGAGAGATTATATCGGTGCCCTTCAAACAATTAGGTAGCATGCGCCAACCACTACTACCAGGCCGTGCGGTATAGTCCGTAATGTTACGGCGGCGTGCTTGGGGCTGTAAATCGTAATGCCAACGTGAGGCCAAGGTAATGCTATCAGGCACGGATCCGGGATACGCTAGGAAATGATTCGATATGCTATCTCTGTACTCTGGGTAACGGAAGATCGATCCTTCCATTCTTTTCAGGAAAGGCTTGGTATAACATTATCTAGTAGAGCCCGGAGCAGTGTATATTCGCCCTCCGAGTAAGAGTATTGTCTTCCGCGGATCCCGACCAGCCGAGTTGCTACGGAATTAACAACTGTCTGGCCGTAGATAATTTATATTGCGCTAGGAACAGGTTCTTGGTTCTTTAAATAGCCAGCGAATCCCGTTATAAGGCTAAGGGCATGGGCGAGAGCTCAAGGACCAAGCGTCGCAACAGTTCCCCTCGGACGAAAACCGGCAACGTCGTCTGTGGTTTTAGACAAGTTGCGCCTTTGGTGTGAACGTCATATCACGGCCGTCGCTATTATACCTTTAGAGATGCCGCATAAGTTGGTTGGTTGAAAGCGTGTATCAATCTGACCGCCGATGGTGGGGAAGTGGTACTCCGTAAGACCGTAAGCATCTATCTCGCCGCGGCCCAGAATTACATCGAAAACCTACTAATAGAGCCTAGTTAACTCAAGGGGTCTCGGAGAGTGCTAATTGACGAATACAAGTAGAGTTTGTGTTTGGATAATGCTGCTACGTGAAGTGTTCCGCGACGAGATTGCACAACGCCGAGCTGACCATGATACGCTGCTCACTATGTTGGATTGCGTCAAATTACAAAGCTAGGTTGGACATGTTGCAAAGTGATACTCGGTCCGAATGAAGGGGTCGTAGTGTATAAAAACACACTTGTAGATCCCGCCGAGATTGGCACAGCTCACAAAGTCGCACCCCTGCTGGGATCACAGGCAACACGCCCGGGTGCCGTAACCGTTGACGAATCAACACGTACTTGATAAACAAACATTAGGTCGAACGCACAACTGGGGGACACAAATCAATCCTCGGCATGGTGAAAAGAACGAAATCAACATGGCTCAGTCCTTGACAGCAGAGAATCGTGCAACGAGTTCGGGCCCAACAGGTAGGTGCTGGGAGACGACTTCACTTGGGCGTTGAGGATTGCCATCGTCGTCGATGCGCACCATGATACCGTCTTGTTCCGGCTTCCAATTGACACCTCTGTGTTCAAGGTACGCGACGGCCATTTCCCAGCTTTCCTTGTCCGCCGCGTCGCCGCTCTCAAAAACCTTCAAGCTAGTCCAGTTACTGGGTTCTCGGGCGTCAATGAGCTCAGAAAGCATGTCCCGGTATGCTGTGTTGCGCTCCATCCACAGATCGGCCATGTCGATTTGCTTCATAATCTGACTATTCTCGAGGACGTTGTTGCTTGGTCGCGGAGTGAGCTGGACGAAAAATCGATCGATTTTCGGTAGATGTGAAGACAGGTTATGAAGGTGCGACGCCAGGGGAAAGATGGCAATGAAGTTGAAGTCCATGACGGTTTGCGGCAGCAGCGGGGCGTTGTTTGGATACTCTCCGAATCCAAGCAAGGCACTGAGCATCGACGGTGGTGACCTGAGGAAAAATTCGTACGTCTTGTATGCCCGTAACGAAGAACCCTCGTTCAAGAGTATCGAGGTCCATGGCCTGATGGTCAGCAACATACATGGAGGTGCAGGTACTGCCCCCTTACACAAAGGGCCCGACTCGGCAGGGGTCAAGGAGGGCCCGTCCGACGAGCCGTCACAGGTTTCTGGTACTATTTCCAAGTTGGAAATCTGATCCTCGATGCTTGTTTGGTACAACGATGCTGTCTTGGGCCCTTTGTCCGATCTGGCGAGGGATAAGATGTGATATGGGATATTGAAGGACCAGGCATCGTCTAGGAAGAGCATCCGGTTCAAGAAAGCTGCCAAGGTTGATGGCGGGGCTATAACTGTAAACCTAAGGGGGTCTATAACAGAGAAGAGCTGGTCCCAGAGCCACTCCAAGTCGGAAGGATGTATCTGGTAGGCGATTTGTGACGCCTCGATCTCCTGCTCGGCGAATTGGATGAGGAGCGTGAAGGTGTTCACATGGCGACTCAGCCGGTTATCCAGAAGGAATTGTAGTATCGGTATGGGCTGGAGGACAAATACGTTGAGTGAGGAAATCTGAGGTCGCCAGAGTACATTGCGGAACAACAGGGGCAGCACCACAGCTCGCCACTGGTTGCTGACCAAGGACACCGACTTGAGGTTCTTCGGCTCGGCGTCGAGCATGGTGCCACTGGGCTCCTCGTGGAGACATGTTTGAGACGGCACCGAGCCGAGAAGAAAGCCGAAGACATGTGCCAGGATTTCGGGTGGGAGATGTGGTATCGATACTGCAGCCATTGTTTGAACTTTGGGGTGTGAAACAGCCGTGTCGCCGGATTACTGCACGTGATGGTGATGCTCTTGATGATTTGCAACAGTCCGGACTGCAACGACCCGTATTGCCTCGCCCGTCAGGCTGCAGGCTGGAGGCTGGACGCTGGAGGTACCAAGCCTCGTCTCGGTGGCTAGTTGTCACTCGTCCAGACTCGAGGCCAACTAATCATGAATGTTGACCGGATGGGGGGGAGGATTGCGCCGTGCGGTGGCCGGTCAGGCGAATCGATCGCTACGTGGCGTGGACAGAAGCGGAAACTGAACTGGGAAGAGCGAGATGCATGTCATGTTTGCATGCCCGGCACATGAGAATGCGACACGGAAAACATGGCCGGTGATGTCACCCAAACACTCTCAGCATGGTGGTTAAGTGACGAGTTGAATCCGGCTAAATGTGGAACACGAGATCCTCCAAGGATCCGAAACATGACTCGAGCATCCGTTATAGACGGGCACCGAGTAGTTATGGATAACGTGAATGGAAATCAAATGGAAATCAAGAATGAGCCGAACCTTAGTCTGTATCCGTACTAGCCCGCAGGCTTGTGTAGTTATCTAACTTGACTTTACTTGGTAGTAACGAGGAGAGCTACTTCCAGCATTGGCGGTTACTGTTTACGAAATAGTTACCTCGAATCTCAAAGAGAGCCGTCCATCCAATAACCAACCCCCCCTTTTCCGAAAGCCCCCAAGCAGTTATCCGTTCTCATGTCTGGGCATTGCGGGGGTTGCAGACGCCAATTCTTTCACGAGCCCAACTTCCAAGCACGGCAACAAGAGTTGCGACAATCGACTCGGCTTCTCGCAATTGAAGAATCCGCAGTCCATCCCCAAGACTGCCACCCAGTGAAACATGCCTCTCGAGACACAATCACCCATGGAAGCATGTTACTTCGTAGTTACACAGTACCGTAGTTAGTACGGTGTTGCTCTGGAGTCAGTGGATGCCGTGGGGGATGCTCGTTCCGCCCAACGGTCTAACCTTTACGCTAGACTGCTGCATGGGTTAAATAGATCCATAACGACTGGCCGGCAGGTACGGATAGTTGAAGTAGTTGGGCACGGTGGTGTAGATCATCCATGCGAGGAATCGAGGGGTCGTTCGTTCCAAACGAGGGTACGGATACTTTGGTATTTTAGGGGCCAATTGCACTGCACCTATTTTCAAGTCACGATTCGTTCGTGACCAAGCCATCTACTTCTCACCTTGACGACGTACATCCCACTTCCGTCTTGCCACCCCCCTCCCCCCTTCCCCCAAATCCGCCAACGACCATCACGTTGATCCCAAGTCAACACTGCCATCATGACGGCCAACAAGCAGCGACCTCCTTTCAGGGCCGAGCATCTCGGCTCGCTGCTCAGGCCCAAGGAGATCACCGAGAAGCGCGTCAAGCTGGACAACGCCAAGGCGTTGGAGATTCAGCAGGACAAGGAGCTTCATTCTCTTGAAGACAGTGCCATCAATGAGATCGTCAAGGTCCAGTTAGACCTTGGCTTCCACGCCATCACCGACGGCGAATATCGACGGCATCAGTTCTGGGGGACCTTCTTCCCCAACTTGGATGGGTTCGAAGAGATTCCGAACCCAGACTGGGACATGTTTCGTCTCTATGTGCCCGACACGGCAGCTTTCAGTAAGTGGGGGGGGAATTCCAGATGAATCTCTCATCGGCCAGACCTGTGAGATGGCCCCTCTAACTGTCATCGCCAGCTGAGACTGGCCACAAGCCTGGCGAGACGATTGTGTGCACGGGCAAAATCAAGCACGCCGGAAGCTCCTACATGGCTGATTGGGAGTACCTGAAGAAGCTGGTTCCGGCCGATCAAGTCAAGGAGCTCAAGATCACGCTGGCTGCCCCCGAATGGTACCACCTGCGTTATAAGAAGGGTCGAGCCTATCCCAAGGACGTCTACGCCAGCGACGCCGAGTACTTTGCCGACATTGCGGTGGCCTACAAGACGGAGCTCCAGGTCCTGTATGATGCCGGATGCCGAAACGTCACCATCGATGACCCCAATCTGGCCTGTAAGTTTTGTTTTCTCGATAGCACATGTACGGGCACAGGCACAGGCACATGCAATTGCTGACGGTGCCAGACTTCTGCTCCGAGAAGATGCTCGCGGGCTTCAAAGAGGATGGCGAAGACTCGGAGGCTCTGCTTGACTCGTACATCAAACTGTACAATGACTGCGTCAGCTCCCGTCCTGCCGACATGCACCTCGGAATCCACCTTTGCCGAGGAAATTTTGCTTATTCCAAGCACTTTTCCGAGGGCGGGTATGATCGCATTGCCACCAAGCTGTTCAACGACATCGATGCCGACACCTACTTCCTCGAGTATGATACGGACCGGTCTGGGAGCTTTGAGCCCCTGAAGGCACTACCAGCCCACAAGAACGTCATTCTCGGCGTCATCACCAGCAAGTTCCCCGAGTTGGAGGACGTAGGCAAGATGCGAGAGCGTGTCTTCCAGGCTGCCGACATCGTCGCACAAGGAGCGGGCCAGACGCGTGAAGAAGCCCTGAAGAGACTTGGCGTGAGTCCTCAGTGCGGGTTTGCCAGCCACCACCTAGGCAACTCGGTGACTCGCGAGGATATGATTGCCAAACTGAAGCTGGTGAGAGAAGTAGCAGACTCTATCTGGCCTGGCGAGCCCTAGAGAGATGAGACTACCGGTAGTTAGTTGTGTGTGAAGGTTGTGACTCGTATGTACGTGTGGGCGGCGGGCCTGTGGCTTTTCCAGAGCACCGCCTATTTCTCGATCACACCAACGGTCCGACAGTCTACAGACACGAGTGAAATGAAGATGTTGAGATGCTCCCAGGTTCGTTTTCATGACGACGACATGCTCTATGTGCAAGTCGATGAGTTGGTTCTGGGCGCGTGAATGGCTCGAGCCTCGACGCAGCGCAGGCGCCGGGCGGAGGAAAGGAGGATCTTTTAACAGGGAGCCAAGTTACGACTGTTACTTTTCGTTAATAAGTTACTGTACACTGTGTACTAACGTTACGTAGGTATTTAGTGGGTGGGGCATTTGTCATACATGCACCAACGCTATCATTTTCTTGGCAACATACTGTGTACAAAGTACTTCGTACCTACACAGCACTGTGTAACTAACTGGACAAGTCACAGACCGTCTTCCTTCACCGTTCGCATCCGCCCGTCACCGTCACCCGCAAACAGCAAGAGCCCACCTGCTCGCGGTCCTCGTCGAACCAAGCTTGGATACAATCTCATGGGCCGGCTATAGGATAACTTTCTCTGCTGCTACCGTACCTAGATAACGTTACCCCGTAGCCCTAGCCCCCTCCATCCCTACAGAGTACTGCCGGTACTGCGTCAGTAGTAACTCGCTAGTTACGGAGTATTACAGACAACAGTCTACAATTCACAATGCCGGAGAAGACCAAGCCGCCTCCCAATGAGTCGCTCACCTACAGCTCCGGCGATCACGATACCGCCCCGGACCTCCGACTCCTGCACTACAACGATGTCTATCATGTCGACTCGTCTTCTGCCGAACCCGTGGGCGGCGTTGCCCGTTTCATGACGCTGGTCAAGCACTACCGGGATGACGCCAAGTTCGAGGCTCAATCCGGACTCATCACGCTGTTCTCGGGAGACGCCTTCAACCCGAGTCTGGAGAGCTCCGTCACCAAGGGTAGGTAGATCCCGGACGTCCCGGCTCCCGCGTGGTTGGTGTGGTATACAGGCACTCCGTATCTGTACTGACGAAGCTAGGCACGCACATGGTCCCGTTGCTCAACACCATTGGCACGAATGCTGCTGCGTTGGGCAACCACGATCTCGACTTTGGCGTTCGCCAGTTTCGTAACCTCGCGTCCAAGTGCAAGTTCCCGTGGCTCATCGCCAACGTGCTCGACCCGGCGTTGGGCGAGTCGGTCCCGATTGGCAACGCGAAGAAGACACACATCTTCACCGCCTCCAATGGCGTCAAGGTCGGCCTCATCGGGCTGGGTGAGCGTGAGTGGCTGGTGACGATTAACAGCCTCCCGCCCAATCTCATCTACAAGTCGGCAAGTGAGACGGCAAAGGAGCTGGTGCCGAAGCTGCGCGAAGAAGGCGCCGAGATCATCATTGCCCTCACGCACATGAGAGAGCCCAACGACAACAAGCTTGCCGAGCAGACGGATGGCCTGATCGACATCATCCTCGGCGGCCACGACCACTACTACAACCACAGTGTCATCAAGGGTACCCATGTGCTTCGCTCTGGTACCGACTTCAAGCAGATGTCCTACATCGAAGCGCGTCGGAGGAAGGACGGCTCACAGCGGTGGGACATGGACATTATCAGACGGGACGTCACTTCCGAGATACCGCAAGATCAGGAAACGGCTCAGATGGTGGAGAAGCTCACCGCGAGCCTCAAGACAACTCTTCAGAAGCCTATCGGCTATACCGCCGCTCCTCTCGATGCCCGCTTTAGGACGGTCAGACTCCGAGAGAGCAACATCGCCAACTGGGTGTGTGATATCATGCGACATTTCTATGCAGGCGACTGTTGCATGATGGCGTCCGGAACGATCCGTGGAGATCAGATCTACCCACCGGGCCCGATTCTTCTCAAGGATATCATGAATTGCTTCCCCTTTGAAGACCCTGTTGTCGTCATCAACGCCTCCGGGAAAGCCATCTGGGAGGCTCTGGAGAACGGCATATCCCAGTACCCCGCGCTCGAAGGACGCTTCCCGCAAGTGTCCAACATCAAGTTCACATTTGACGGTAGCAAAAGCCCGGGTCAGCGCATTGTCTCGGCTACTATCAATGATGGGCCGATCGACATGGAGAAGAAGTACAGACTCGTGACGCGAGGTTACATGGCCAGAGGCAAGGACGGCTACGACAGTCTCCTGATAGAATCAGAGGGTGGTCAAACCGAGGAGGTCGTGTCGGAGGAGAATGGTATCCTCATCTCCATGATGCTGCGTCAATACTTCTTGTCGCTCCGAGTCTTTGGCCAATGGAAGAACTGGGGAAAGGGGCTGACAAGACACTGGGACGACGTCTCTCGCAAAGTCAGCGCGTCCCATCCGCACATCGAACCGACTCCGCACCCCAGTCCCACCACACCATTTGATAAGAAGCCTCTTGGCTGGGAGGGCTGGTCTCCCCAAAATATAAGATCGAGAAGGGCGAGTGCCATGCCGGTTGAGGAGTCGGATGACGAGAGCGATGGCGAAGGCGACGGCGACCGTCAGGGTGGCGAAGACGTGGAGGTCGTGGAGAGAGAGCTCCAAATAATGAGAAGAGTATTTGGCAAGTGGTCGAGGCTTGCAGGTCTACAGCATCGGGTCATGGTCTGCGATGAACTCAAGGACGGGGAGCTTCAGATTGACTGGACTAGAGCGATTGCTCCTCGGATTGAGGGACGTATTACCATGATAGGAGGAGATACTCTGGAGTGACGGAAAGTGGCCAAGACGATGGACTTGGTTCGTACGAATCGTCGTCATTGGGAGACAAAATAGACATGCTGTCACGGCTTAGAAGTACGACGCAACTACACAGATTCCTGCCCCTTTCCCATCGAGATTTTCCTCCCACCACGCAAAAAACCAATGTGCAATCGTCACATCTGGTTCGCCACGGACGGTGTGCCCGTCTGCTTCAACTCCATGCCGTTGCCCTCGAACTCTTTCGTAGGTCGGTCGTATTCCAGGCCGGTAGCAGCAGCAGCAAAAACAAGCTTCTTCCTGCGGTAATGGATCAACCAGCCGACGAGAACCAACAACAAGACACCGCCCGCGGTCGTTCCAATCCCTATGCCTGCTGCTGCGCCAGTACTAAGCCCACTATCGCCAACCTCTGCGGAGGCTGCCGTATCGAGGCTCGCGGTGGCCGAGGAGATGGCGTCTATGCTGTTCGTGGTGCTGATTGTCTGTATCGTCGTCGGCACGGGTATACCGCCCGAGGCTGTCAGCAGAGTCAACCGAGGCGCTGATACCGTCGGGGACATGATCTCGGATGTGACCTTTGTTTCTCTCTGGTGAGCACGCGTTGAAACCGCCAATGAGCCGAGCCGAGCAACTATATTAGAAGCCGATGAAGCAGATTGATGTCATTCTTACAGTATCGTCGTCAAGAAAGTGCCACGGCTCGGAGATGTCAGTGGTGTTGTGGTCGGCGACCTGGAGCCTGTACGGTCCGTCTGGCAGTCTGCCGTTCGGAACCCATAGCTTGTATTCCTGATCGATGTCTGTGGGTTGGACAGTAGTCAGTTATATACACCTGACGTTCTTGGTCGATTGGCGCAAAGCCGGCATCAAACACACCCTCGTACAGGGTCGTTACGTTCTCTGGGCGATCCGCCGAGGCCGACTGAACGAGATCCAGCCTGACGGCGCTGGTTGCGCCGCTCCATTCGATCGTGACGGGATACGATCGTTTTATCTCGCGGACGCGTGCGTTGGAGATTTTGATGTCCGCGGCGACGACGGCTGTCCACACACACAGCACCGAAGAAACGTGAAGAAGGTGAGATGCGAGACGGCCCATGTCTTTCATCCGTGGAGAGCGTACAGCGCGTGTATCTTTGAGACTGTCAGTATACCAACGCTATGGCTCACAAGCAATGTTTCGTTTTTTTTTTCCATGGTTGGATTATGTTCTTTGTATATATACATAATATATACACATATATACGGAGCATATCTTGCGATATTGTATACCACGCCTGCAATCAACCGTCGATGGCTCGGGTATCGACCCGTCCTCGTGGTACTCGACCCGACGACTCTGAGGCACGACAGTCGCACATGAACAGTCGCCCCTCAGGCGGCTAGCCTGCAAGAATGCGGCTTAGAAGAGTGCGTTCGGTGGCGGTGAGCGCTCGTGGTAAGCTGGGTACAGGTGCCGTTGTTTCGAAGCACTGCATCTGTGCGACGGTTCGGTCCGCATCGAGTAACTACACACTACCGGTACACACAGATGAACACGTTCCCGGGTTCGTCGGTTTCAAGCGAGGACATGGGGTTCCGCCGTTCTTGGTCCACTGATATGCACATGAATAGTTGTGCGTTGTTGGCTCTACTTGGAGGTCTTCGGTACCGGTATGCCTATATGATTAAGCCTGATTATACATGTGACGACTAGAGCCGGAAGGAGGCACAACTGGGCTACTGTCTCACTTCCGACAGTTATCTTGCGGCCAGGTCTTGGGGTTTAGTGATCATATGAACCTTTTTCATGACCAAGGTCCAAGTGACTATGGCGAAGTGAGACATAAACACGGAGTAGCCAGGGGACGGTAAAATATCATCTTCTCTGGTCTGGAAGGCGTCAAGTTCACCAGGAGACAGACGGTCATACCAATACTCAGGGACAGACTACAGCAAGGTACGGATACACCGTACTTGTCGACCGGGTGGACGCACGCCAGTACAGCTTGTCCAACCTCTCTGCAGTTTCAGGGAAATACCATGCGAGGAAAGTACGTACGGAGAGTCTGCCGTCATGTCTCGCTTGTCTGCCAAGAACTCGCATATTCTTGTTTGATCGACGTGGTGATCTTGGCATCCCGCCATTGATTGGACACGGTTACGTTACTTACTGCTGAGCCGCTCGCCTTGCCAGCATCAGCCGTGAGCCGTCTCCGGTGGGCTTGAGCAGTCATGTATCCGTAGTCACAGCATCATTGTGCGTGTTTGGAGCCGAAAATGCAGTTTGCCGGCGGAATCTCGACACGTGCGCAACGCCTGCTCATGATCGCGCTCACGCTCCTGACCTGGACCATCTTGTTCCTCTACTCGGGCGTCCGGAAAGAGCTCATTCATCCGACTGCGGATCAAGCTGCGCCCGAGTTCTTTGCTCGCATCCTGCCGTTGGGGGCGTCTATCGTGTACGGCTGGCGCTCTGGAGACAGAAATGGGTATGCTGACCTGGCCTCGGCCTCTGCCTGACGGACTCATTCATCCCATCGCCAGGGTAGTGAAAAAAAAGTACGGTATACCGGTAGCGTGTTTACTGACAAGCACCAAGATTCCGCAAGCCACTCAGAGATGAGCTGGTCAAGGCTGGGTGGAAGGTCAACATGGTCGGCACCAAGAACGAGGGCGACATGGCGGATAACCAAGTAGAAGCCCACCCGGGCGACACCATCGACCAGGTGCGCGACGCAGCTCTGCTCTCCGTCCGATACCAGCCCAACGTCGTGCTCCTCAACGCCGGCAACAACGACTGCCGCCTGCACCTGAACACCAGTCTCGCAGGCGAGCGGCTGGGCCGGCTTCTCGACGTGCTGTACACCGAGATCCCGGACGTCACCGTCGTCCTCTCTTCGCTCATCGTCTCCACCAGCCCCGGCATCGAGGACGAGCGGCCCGCCGTGAATGAGCAGATACGCGCCCTGGCGGAGACTCGGCGGAGCGGCCGCGGGGACAAGCTCGTCTTTGCCGAAATGGCCGGTACGGGTGCGGGCGTGCTCGTAGCGGCCGATCTGGCTGCTGATGGTGTGCATCCGACCGATCAGGGGCATCGGAAGATGGCAGCGATATGGTACAAGGCGATCGTCGAGGCTCACGCAGCTGGCATGATTACTCCGCCTCGATTGACGATCTGGGAAGACTAGGGCGACGGCGTGTACCGGTATATGCTGCTTGCCTATCCGTACCTACCTCGGACATTCACAGCATGGCAAGGACTCGTCGTGCCTGACACGTTCAACATCTCGTGGACGACCGACAAACCCTAAGTCCAAAAGTCAAAGAAAAACAAGAAAAAAACATACAACACCAGGGATTCGCTGATGGTCACCCACTCAACTACTAGTCTGGCGCTTTCCAGCTTATCTATGGGAGAGCGGACGGGATCCCGAGTTCTCTGGAAGCTATGGTCGTATGTGAAAGAAAGACCGCTTATAGGAGTTTATAAAGGAAAGAGAAACATGCTGCAAGAATGGCATCTGCTTGCCAAGACTCTGATTATATTTGCTATCCCTATTTCAATACATCTATCCATCAACATCTGCCAAATTTAGCAACGGGGCTAAGGGTATTCTACCAAGTTACAAGTATAACGTTCTTTCTATAGTGGTCTACTGAATAGGCATATTATAGAGCTAGACCTTCACAGGCAAGGAGTGAGGCGTTATCATGTCCACCTCACCTTGCCATGACCTCCCCCTCCCCCATACCATGTAGCTCCCAAGTTTCCACACTCGTGTACAAATCCTTTACGTAGACCGCAGAGTTACAATGCTTATTCACTAACTAGTCAGATGAACAACTTCACCTATTCTTGCTACCAAGCCACGGCTTTGCACACATCCGATTCGCGGACCAGGGTCGTGATCGTGCTCCAGAGTATGCAGAGTCACCGTGACTTAAGCCCATGCAATACCAAGCATAGCCAGCTCTATTAAGATGCCCAATAATGCTCTCTTCGTACTATTGAACAACGCGGTATTCCTCAGAGCTGATAGCCGGCAAAATCCTTTGGCCCAAAGAGAGCAATCAGACCTCAGGTCGTGCTTTTGGACATACCCAAGCAACAAACTTCACCCATCCAACAATCTACTCATTGACAAACAAAACACGCCGTGTGGGATGGGTGCCACGAAGGATATGTGGCTTGCTGCTCGACACAAGCCGCTCGTCGTTGCCAGTTGTTGCCTGAGGTCCCATAACCCAAAGCTCTATCGGCGCCAGGGTTGGACTCCAATACTTCAGGAGCACACACTGGATTTAAACAGTTCCGTCTCCGTCTCCTCTTGATCCTCCCATCTTATCACAAAAACCACTTCAGACAATCAAAACTATCCTTGACAACGACACAGTATTCGAAGAAGAACTGTCGCTCATCATGTCTTCATACGCCACTGGTATGGATCTCTGCCCCTTGATCCATGTTCCAAGTGAGACCGACTGACCTGGAAGTCGACACAGAGTTCGCCAGACGTGCCGCTGCCCATGGAATTCGCATCTCGGGCGTCAGTCCCACCATGAACACCACCCCGGGCCCGTCCGGTACCAAGTCTAGCAAGGCCCCCGAAGCCGGAGTGATGGATCAATTCAAAAAGCACACTGATGTGACCAACTCCAGCAGTTCCGTCACAATCATTAAGCGGACCTGCACTTGCTTCCAGCAGCACCCAAAAGCCTCCGGAACCAGTGCGGAGGTTTGATTGACAGGCTGGTGCCGGACAAGAGATTTGAAATAGAAGCCTGAGGATACAAAGAAAGCAGAGGTATACCTCAACAGAGAAATATCGAGTAGTGAGGCTCAGCGAGGAGCGAGCTTTATTACTGATTGACTCTTGACAAATACAACCAGGCATCGGATCAATGTTTTGCGTATTCGGGTGACATGCCAGATGATTCTCACCGAGTTCCCATTCAATCAAAGACTGTAAACTCAATGGCAGTCAGTTGCCCAAGACAATTCTTCTAGGCCGTGTGCGTATCTTTTAGCTTGGTCTCATCATCATTAACCGTTTCATGGCTCATACATCATGGGCAAGATTACAACTTCTCACCGTTGCTGTGGTCCTCCACCTCGCAAAAGGCCTTGAAAGTAATAAACTCCTCATCCTGGGCGCCTTCCGACTCCAAGGCCAACTCGGCCGTGGCGCCCACAAAGTACACCCAGCCCTCCTCAATCTCCTTGACGGTAGGGCCAACTGAGATCTTGCCCTTGCCGTTGGTGCATATGACGATACTCGGACCATCGATCGGATCGAATGTGGCCTTGGCGCCCTTGTTCTTGAGAACAGTCCGCACAACACTGAACTCTTCAATTGGCGGGTCGTACAGGAGGGCCTCGGAACTGGAGCTGTAGGCTGCTCGGTTGAGCTTGGCATAGGGATACTCCTTGGGTTCCATCTTCTGCTCCTCAATGGGGGCGTAGTCGTACGTCAAGAGATCTACCAATGTCTGGACGTCCTTGAACTTGGGTGTGAAACCAGCACGGACGACATTGTCGCTGGCGGCCATGCACTCAATGATGTCACCCGAGAGATAGGCGTGGATGTCGTCAGCCTTTAGGAACATGGCCTCGCCGGGCTTCAATTGGACGTAGTTGAGGAAGAACAGCACAAACAGGCCGATGTCTTCGGGGAACTGTGTGTTAAGACGAGTAACCAGCTCAGCAAGCACGTCGCCACCGGAAGACTCGACGCCACCACCAGCAAAATCAGATCCCTTGGTCTCTGCATCAGCTACCAGGTTCTTGGCAGCGCCTGCAATCTCTGGTTGTTCCGACTTCATGAGGGCGGCAAAAGCAGCTTGGAGGGCCTTCTTGTTCTTGTTTGTTGACTCGGCAGACTCATCGTTCTCTTGTCCCTGGAC
This sequence comes from Arthrinium puccinioides, assembly GCA_022414665.1. Classification (NCBI taxonomy): domain Eukaryota; kingdom Fungi; phylum Ascomycota; class Sordariomycetes; order Amphisphaeriales; family Apiosporaceae; genus Arthrinium; species Arthrinium puccinioides. Next base: position 3,948,258 of record JAIUNF010000005.1, read on the forward strand.
AGTCGAGGTGAACTCGTTGGCGGCATCCTCGCCTACCAGCTGGCGCAATGCCGGGACTGCTGACAAGAAGTGAACAATCTCCCCAAGAGGTCTGAAGCCACACAGACCCTCAAAGTTGGTGATGGCAATGGTCATCTCGGGCTTGTGGTTGTCGTCGGGGTAGTTCTTGGGGTCTTTGGCGTGTAATTGCTCGGCCAGCTTCTTGTTCGGGTGGGCCTGGATAGACAGTGCCTTGTTGATGGAGAGGACCTTGAAGAGGAAGGGCAGCTTTGCACCGTATCGCGCTTTGACGGCATGGGATAGGAGCATGGCGTTGTCTTCGACAAGGTCAAGGAGGGTCCGTCCGCTGTCGAGACCCTTGGAAGGGTTCGAGGGGTGAGTGCCCATCCATAGCTGCGACTATGAGCATGGTTTACTGTGACGGACACCATTGAAGCTCACCTCGGCATACGGCTTGTCGGACTGGATGCTAACATCAGCTCCAGTTGCGGCTGCGAACCTGGCGGCTGCCGAGTCGGACCCGATCTTGCCCCAGTCGTATGAGTTCACGCCGCATTGCAGGCGAATGAGAGGGACCTGCATTGTGCCAGTGCCAGTTAGAGGGAAAGAAGAAGGTAGGTGAGTAGAAAGATGGAACGTTCGGCACTCGATCAAATGTGAAGCGAGTTCGACCTGAGGAGGTTGATACAATACTGAGGGCTCGCGATATTGTTCCCGAAGAAAACAAAAGGTCCGCCAAAAACATTGCAACCCCGCCATACAAAAAGACTAGTGTGTTAGTGTTCGCATGAGCATGCCCCCGCCCAGTAACTACTACCCTTGTCATCAGCCCCTCGTTTCCCCACGTGGAGCTATGGCCACAGATGACCAAAGCTCAGGCCGTCTCGCTCACCGCCTGCCTAACATCAACTAAGTACTTGGGCTGACAGGGGTGGAGGTGGCTTCGACAACGGTGCCGCGGTTTCTTGACAGTGCCGCGGTTTCCCGACAGTCTTTCAACTTCTCCTATAAGCTCGACTGAGGTCAAGAAACTGCCAATCCCATTGACGGGCTTCGTGGCTGCCCTTGCGCCCATTTGCGCAATTAAGGGCGTCTGCTTCCTACCTTATCTCTGGGAAAATAAAATTGCCAGGTCCACCATCCACCGTCCATCGTCCACCGTCCACCGTCCTTCCTTACAGTTCACTGGTCGTGATTGACATTGCTAGCAGCTACGGATACAGCCTGCCTGCCCCGTCGCTCTTACCTGGGTACTCCCGACTGACCCTTTTGGTCGGATTTCTATTGCACACAGCTGCAGTCGCGACTGCAAAGGGCCATCACCCCAGTCTCCAGAAGGACCAGGCGTTGCGTCTGTCGGGCTCCCGTTTCGATCTCGCTGGCTCTAGATCTACATGTACGTATCGTGTCGTGCAAGACGTATCACTTCTCCTTGGTACAGCACAGCATTTCCGTTCACCGTTGGAAACGTATCCATTTTCCTAGCTTTTTTTCTACAATATATTTCAACATGGCGTTTAACAACCAGCCCAATAGACTCACGAGGCAGCTCGACAGCTCACTTGGGAAAGCTTGGGACTCAACAAGCGATCAGCGTATCGGAAAGGCAGAGGCAAGTGGCTCCGCGACACCGGCATTGCCGACACCCTCCTCGGTTGACTGCAACAACTCCGTCCCTTCTGGCTGTCCAACAAGACATCCTCTTGCCCGGTCAGCAACACGAACGCTGGTAGCTAGCCTTACTAATCCTCTTTCACAACAGGGCTCTGCCCGTAGTTCGACTAGCAGCACACCCGAGATGTCGCAGCGGAATAGGCAGCGCGGGGCGAACCGCAATAGCGAGGCAGGACGCCATGGCGAAGAGCTTCAGCTCTGGCAGAGTGCTATGGGGAAGCTCCAGACTGTTATTGACAGCTTCAACGAGAGTAGCGCCAATGTGTTGGATATCCACGAAATGGACAAACGCATGGCGGAGAAGAAGAAGGCTGGCGGCAAGTCCCCGTGTCCCATTCCTGACCAAGACGCTTTGTGTTGACTATGTATCCAGACGAGGAAGCTGTGAACGCCATGTTCGATAAGATCGATGGTCTTTTGCGAAAAGGGGTCAAGGTCAATGATGCCACGCTGCTGCTGCTTGAAAATGTCATAGAAGAGGTAAGAACGGTGCGCGCCGTCGTTGAGGACCAAGAGGACAGGCAGGAACAGCTTGTATCTCGTTCTGGAACCTCGAGGGTCAAAGACAAGGAACCCGTCCCTGTTGTCACTGCCCCCACCTCGGTCTACGAGTTTGATGGCGCGGGGGACTCGCCTGTACCCTCCCCGGGTACAAATGCTTCGCGGCGAATGGGTGGAGCGGGCGGCAGCAGCAAAGGTGATCGCGATTCCGTTCCCCCCAAGATGGACCGCTCGACGCCAGCTGCCAAGGCAGGCAGCGCTGAGCCTCAAGGGGGTCCAGCTGCCCAGGCAGCGCGTGCCAAGATGACATTTGCCAAAGGGGACGAGGTTGCTTTCAAGCCGAAGCCCATCAACAACGAGCAGACGGACTGGATACTTGGCATCGTTCAGGAAGTCCGTGGCGAGGGCAAGTCCCGGCGATATAGGGTTCTTGATGCAGATATCGATGACGTTGGCAACCAAAAGGATTTCCGGACCAGTGCTAGTAGCATGATTCCTGTCCCCAAAAGCGACACCGGGCTGCCGCCATTAGACGCCGCCAAGGACGTCCTTGCCCTGTACCCCAACACCACTACTTTCTACAAGGCAGAAGTGATCGGCATGGCGGCAGATGGCAAGGTCAACCTGAGATTTGAAGGCGAAGAGAGCAGCAATACGATGCAAGCCGTCGTTCGACGTCATGTTGTCGAATACCGAGGCTAACGCGCTTTGCCGGGTTATGGCGTTTGAGGTTGCAGCATTACGGTATCGCGGAGGGCGTATTGGCGCATAGAATTCCCAGCATGCCACATGGGCTAGACAGTCGGATCTCGTTGCCAGACTATGGCGAAGTGGACGCTGCATCAGTAGAGCGACCGAGACGTTTCTCGATATTGGACACTTCGTCTTGAAATCACTACCCCTCGCCGTCAAGAAGAACACGGACTGTGAATAAGAGCGGTTTCTTGTGTCCTCTGGCGTACGTATCAAGGCGCCTTGCTTGATTGCATGTATTTCTGCTGTCGCGAATCATGGCATCATTTATGGCCATGCGCAACAAACGTTTTACGTCTGTCCGTACATCCATGCGACGATACAATTCACTCATGTAGGTGGAAATAAGTTGACTCAATTCAGATCAATTATGCAATGCCCCCAGTCGTGATGATCGATCATACTTGACTGGCCGTTTCATCATAAAGATTGGTTAATCTAAATCTAGATCTCCTTCTCCACCTTCTCATCGGTCATCATGTTTTCAGGGGTAGCCGGGGGGCTCGCGACTTGCTGCTCCATCGTCCGGCAAAGACGTCGGAGAAGAATCTGGTGGTGTTGAAGACGTTCTCGGCGACAATCTCGCGAGTAGGTCTCTCGAAGAGCTGATCGATCTCCTCGAGGGTCTTGTTCTTGGTCTCTGGCATGAAGAGGACCTGATAGAACCATCCGATGACGGCGATACCGCCGTAGAAACCCAACATCAGACCCTCCTTGGTCATGGCCGTCTGCATGGCCGAGAAGTTGTAGGTGACGATGAAGGAGGCCAGGAAGAGCAGGGCGTCAGAGACGGTCATTCCGTAGGATCGCAGGTAGGTAGGGTACACCTCGGAGGGGATGACCCAGGTCAGACAGGCGTAGCAGCCGAAGAAGCCCATGTACAAGACGAGACCGATGAGGTAGCAGGCAGTGGCACCTGTGGGGTTCGTCTCGACGGGGGATGCGGTAGCTGCAGGCGATGACGACGAGGCCGACGAAGAAGCCGGGCAGCATGACGTTGGCCCAGAAGCGGCGGCCGAACTTCTCCATGAGGAAGATGGCGGGGATGGTACCGATGAGGAGGGCGCCGCCGCCGACGAGGGACATGTAGTTGGAGTCCTCCTTGTTGAAGCCGATCTGGTTCATCAGGACGGACATGTAGTACATGATGGCGTTGACACCGGTAAGCTGGCCGAGGAGGATCATGATGTTGGCGAAGACGAGGGCGCGGCGGGCACGGGGGTTGGTGAAGAAGTCCATCCACGGGAAGCGCTTGTTGGAGGCGCCCTCGGCGATGGCCTGCTGCTCGTCGAGGACCGAGACCTTCATGACGAAGAACTCCTCGCGCGACTCCTCCCTCTCGACGCCGCGGATGCGCTTCCACACCTTGAAGGCCTCGAGCGTCTTGCCCTTGTGCATCAGGAACCGGGGGCTCTCGGGCAGGTAGAACATGCCGAACATCATGATGGTGGAGAAGACGAGGGACGAGCCCAGGATGTAGCGCCAGTTGCCCGGCACGCGCAGGAACATGGCCGCGACGGCGTAGCCCAGGACCTCCCCGAGCGCAATGTTGAACTGGTACAGCGAGACCAGGTTGCCGCGCAGCTTGCGCTCGACCGTCTCGGCCACGTACACGGGGACGGTACCGCCTTCCAGACCGACGCCGACGCCGAGGATGACACGGGATGCGACAATCATGCCTTTGGGGAGGGGGGGAAGTTAGTACGTACGTACGAACTCGACAATGTGCCATCCGGCAAAGAAGGGGGGGAAGCAGCATTAGTAGCAGTAGCAGGTCTTACCAAAGTTGATGGAGCCGGCCTCGAGGGCAGCACCGATAGTGTAGAGGATACAGGAGATGATGATGGACCAGCGTCTCCCAAAGTATTCGTTGCAGGGGCCGAGGATGAGGGCGCCTCCGACGGCACCGAGAGGCATGCCGGAGTTGACGAGACTGTTCTGGTTGGAGTCGAGGCCGAGGTCGTCGGGCAGGAAGAGGTTGGCGCCCGAGATGAGGGACTGGTCGAGGCCGGACAGGAGGCCACCCATGGAGGCAAAGGCGACGATGACCCAGGTGAAGTGCCGGGGGTCCTTGAACTCGAGGTCGAAGAAGCCCTTGCTCAAGCCACCGGCGGCGGCGAGCTCCTGCTCCATCTCCAGGATCAGCGAGTCGACGACGGCGCCGCCCGCCTGGGCGACGGCGAGGGCATCCTTCTCGCTAAGGGCCGGCAGCCCGCTGGCGGGATACTCGACCTGGTCGGTGGCGGCCTTCCTGGTTCGCTCCGTAGGAGCCCGTGAAACAGCCTCCTCGGCCATTTTGTGTGTGTCAAGGAAGCGACTGGGTAACGTTATGAATTTAAAAGAAGGGGGGACGGACGGTCATACAGGCGAGGACCAAGAGATGAAAAGAGAAGCAAATTGCAGCTGGGGAGAGAAAGGAAATGTGCACGGCGTCGTCAAAGACACTTATATGCCAGGGCCTAGCAGGGCCTAGCACACGAGTCGTGGGTGGGCTCGTGGACCAGGACGGTACCATGTACTCACTCGTCATCTTCTCGATAGACAGTACATTGTCATTAGCTATCCAACTCTAATACGTCTGATCCTGCCAAGCGGGATTGGGCAACAAATGATGAAGGCAAAAGATGGCGGTAGTTACTACTGTGTAGTAGTACACAGTACACAGTTGGTTGGCTAGCCAGCTAGTTACCATCCCTGATCGTCACCAGCTCGAGACACGCCGTCGATGATGGGGAGAATACGGCCGAAGTAGCAGCGACATGCCCGTCGGGGCCCCAGCCAAACTCTAGCTTCACCCGACTCTTTCGTCGGGTTTTTTTCCTGGAGTCGGCAGGTTGGGGGCTTGGGGGCTCCATCTCTCCAGACTGTCCCAGAGGTGTCAAAGTGGGATGGCGGATGGGGTATAGTCTGATGGGCCGCCAGACCTTGCCCAGTCGGTCGGTGACCACTGACCATCGACCATGACCCACGACGTTGTAGCCGTACCCGGCACTCGTCTGCGTCTTTGTTTATCCATCCCGCGGGGTGCTCATTCCGCCGCAACTTTGCTGTGCATCTATAATCAGCCTGTGTCGTTCACCGGTTCATCCATCCCTGGTCACCCATACCTCATCTACCGGTCATAGCTCTGATCAAGCAATGGCCCAGGACTTGGCGTGTCTCTCTGACAGCTTTTCCAAGCCCTCTGCGGCGCCCGTTGAGCACGTGGTGCGCCTTGGAAAAAGCTTGTGGTCTGTCACCCACCCCCCCTGACCTTGACCGGGGACCTGACTCAGGGGGGTCGCTAACGAGACCCGCATCATCTCGCGGTCTCGCGGTCTCGCCGAGAAGCGCCCGTATGCGGCGACTTTGTTGCCCGGTTGACTCCGAATAACATCGATATTTCATATTTTGCGACACCGCTTCAGGCTTCAGCGAGGAAGAAGAGGAAGGGCCTTCCGGTTGATTACCGTGGTGTGGGTGATGGTAGTTGGCACTCGTGTCCCCCATTGGACGACAGGGAGTACGGGGTGAGTAATCCGTACACAGCAGCTCTTCGTTGTCATAGGGGGCCTCACCCCGGCTTCGTCTCCTTACCTACTTACGAAGTGGTTAACTACTTCGTAGTTAGTCGTGTCTGTAGTCCCAGGACGAGGATCGGTTGGCCGTCTGGCGCGTCGCGTCTCGTCTTGTCTCGACTCTCCACTGACGACGACTGGGGAGTCTGAAAGAGTTTGAAGCGTCCGGTGACCCCCCCAGATGCCCCAGCTTTTACCAAATGCGGAGTTCCCAAGCTGCATGGAATCGTGCAAGATGACGTCGTATAACTACCATCGAGGCCCATACCCATGCCTATACCCATGTCCATGTCCATGTCCATGCCCATGTCCATGCCCATGCCCATCAGCCATCGACCATATCCATGCTGTGCAGAGCGGGGGACTGAACCTTGGCCAGACTGGATGGACATAATCGGCGGAAGACGCTTCCCATGAAGAAGTGCGTACTACGTAAACGTTGGATGGTACAACCCAGCACCGAGTGACCAACTAACTAACAGCCTGGTGACCTACTTAGTAGCTCACTAGTCAACTACCGTATCTTTGTCCGTCTCTTCAATGGGTCGATGGGAACGAACGAGCAACTGCTGTCTGATCCGACGAGCGACGGCCAGTCAACTAACTGCTCAGACTGGACAGCCATCTAGCCTCTAGGTATGCACCGCGGGCGGAGGCGCATAGGCAGCCTGCGTGCGAGCGCCTAACTATGTCCAGATGATGTTGACGGAACAGCCAACTCTCGTCTGCGCGTTCCCGGGCGACAGGATTTCCTTCTCGTGCGGCTAAAGGAACAATCCTAGACTTGGCAATCATCTTGGCGAGCTTATTTCAACGGGAGCGACCTTGTCAAACGGTGGCCGCGAGGAGAAAGGAAGGATGCCATGTGCATCGTTTGACGACGGACTGCTAGAGCCTAGCTAACTTACGTCCTTCGTTCGTCCGGCCCTGCGAAATACGCTTTGAGCTGGGCAAGAGATCCCCGACCAGACTCTCTGCTAACGAGACAATGGAGAGTCGAGACATCACCACCTCGCCAAGGCTATAGCATCTGCTGCCTGTACTGCAGCCCTCTTCTCCCGTGCATCGCGCTTGAAGCTTTCGTACGTCTCGTACTGTGTTTTGTGTGTCATAGTCAGTATGCATGCGTTGGGTCCGAGAGGCCAAGTGGCCAAGGGGCGAGACTGACTGCTTCCTTCATTGCCTTTCTTGCGCCCGGCCAGGCCTTTCTCCCGCATCCGGGAACCCCCTGCGGGTTGGTGTCGAACAGCCGCCACGCATACGAGTTGAGCGGACCTTTGGCGAGCCAGGTGTACAGCTCTCCGTCTCTCCACCACAGAGACCAGCCGGTGGTCGTGAACATGTGGTCGAGGTTCTCGTACATGCCCGTGCCGGCTGCCCCGTGTAGGAAGCGGTAGAACGGGTGCGCTCTCACGTAGCCCTGCATCATGGACGGTTCCTTCTTCTGCTCGAGCCGCCACCAGTCGTGATAGGAGTCGATCTGGGCGTCCATCTCGTCGACTGTGGGCAAGAAGGCTGGGGCTCTAGACCCGGCCTCCCGTCTCTGGCCTGGCGATCCCGAGGCTTTGTTCGTCTCCGTCTCTGCGGCCCATAGCTGAGCGACAGCCATGGAGGCGAGCTCGGCGACGCACCAAGCGTTCTCCTGCGGTCTGAAGTAGCTCAAGAAAGCAACCGACGACGCGTGTCGAGGAGGGAAGATGGTGTGGAAGAGCCTAGGCAGGTGTGTGAGTGTCTCGTCACGGTCCGGCCTCTCTCTCGCTTCCTCGCCTACTTGTTGTCGTTTGCCCAGCGATGCGACAGTTGTCCGCGGCGGCCCGCTCGCTCCGTCCAATTCGAGATCCGGCATGATACTCACGTCCAGCTCGTATCCTGTGCAAAAGACAACAGCGTCTACCTCCACCACAGTGCCGTCGTCCAGGAGAACCTGTCTCTTGCCGATAAAGTCTTGGAAGCCATGCACCGGGCTGATCGTACCGTCGCGGAGACGAGGGATCCAGTTCTCCTGGACTGTCGGGTTCGTTTGCGACATACTGGGACAAGGTACCAGGCGCCACTCGTTCTTGACTCTCTCTTCCGTGCATTTCCACTTCTGCTGGTAGTTCGTGCCTAGAAGTGCAGGCTCGCTGCGAGCTGCATCCCCTATCATCTTGTTGACCATCATCCTGTCGACCAGGGGCCAGGTCAACCACGGCATTTGGTAGTCCAGAAGATACTTGAGCCGCATAAAGGGCCAGTTGGCTTCCTTGCCAAAGGGAATACCGTCGTCTTCGTACCGTGAGAACACCAGCCGACCACGCCGATACGAGTGGTATACCTTGGAGGCATGGCTCCCGAGGCTAATGGCAGTCTCGCAGCCTGAATTGCCGAGCCCGACAACCAGGACCCTCTGGTCTTTGTAGTCTTCGGGTCTGTAGCAGGGTCCCGAATTAGCCGTCGACGTCTCAAGTGCAGCAAGGTCGTTGGACACTCACCGCCTATATGCCTGTGAATGAGTGACTGTGCCTTTGAACTTGTCCCGTCCGGGCATCTGGGGATATTTGGGCACGCCATCGCTCCCAGTTGCAAACACGACCTTGTCATGGTGCAATACGCTGTCTCCTTCCGGGCCCGAAACGTCTTACGGTCGTTCTTGGTTAGCAAAGGCCTTGACACCGCTCTTCGAAGCTGGTCATCCATCTTTGCCTCGAACGTAGGCTGTCGACTACGGCTCGAGACAGGCCCAGGCGAAGACGAATGCCAATCTCATAGGGGGGTGTTACTCACGCGTATCCCACCCGTCGTCTGCTGCGTTTCGTACAATCTTGGTGACCGTGGTCTGGAAGCGAACGTGTTCGTGCAACTTGAAATGGGACGCATACGAATCGAGATAGTCGGCTGCCTGCGCCCCTGTGAAGTAGGTTGGAAAGTCTACAAGCGAATGCCATCAGCAGCCCCCCCCCAAAGTCGACCGATTTGGGCCAGGTTGACGACGTACCCTCGGGAACGGGAAAATCACTGAAGCCGGTCTCCCTGGATATTAGCATTATCCTGCCAAGAAGTGTCATCTATCGTGTGCGACGGACTCACGATGAACTTGTTGATGTTGCACACAGTCGTCTCAGTCACGGAAGTATGAGCAGAATCTGGACTGATCGACCAGAGCCCCCCCGACGCGGTCTCGCCGCTCAAAGGCAACTGCGTGGAAGCCTTGTTCTCGCAGGCATTTCAGAGCCGTCAGCCCGGCGGGCCCTATGTTCAGAAGCGTGTCAGCTCAGCTCAGCTATGAGAGTCCCTAGGCCGTTTGCGACCTTGACGAAGAGCGTACCGAGGCCCACCACGGCGATTGTCGTGTTCTTCTCCATTCGATGTGTCTGCTTTGCCTTTGCCTTCGCAGTTGCTCCAATGTGACACGAGAAGGGGTATGAGTGATCAAGTTCGACGGCCTCGTAAGCTCGCAAAGGGGCACTGCTGCATTTACGTCAGCCAAGTCTTATACGAGACCAGCTAGCGCTTCAAAGATGTCACACGTTGATTGGTTCAGCTCGTGACAGTTCTCTTTCAATGAGAAGGAAGGTAGGTAACTAGGTACTTGCTCTTCGGCGTCAGTTCTTACTGTCAGGTCAACATTTGCTGCGGTACGGTGGAAACTTTGCTGGAAGCCCATGCGTACATACTGTATAAGCTACTCGTATAAGACTATCTCGTCGTCTAGTTGATACGATGCACCTCTATCCCCTCGTCTCACACACAATCTCGTGACGACTCACCACCCGCATGGTGGCACCCAACTCTGAGGTAATAATACCTCGTCGGAAGCCAGGTGATTGTGGCCTGCGCACCAGGGTGATCAGCTGTACTGTCCAAGTTGTTTTTGATGGAGTGGGTAATTACCGAGTATAGGTACGGTCTGCGACACCGGGTCCCAATCATTGGTGATTCGGGATCAACATAGGTAACGCCAGAGGGGTGGTAAAAGATCAGACAACAACAACAAAAACAACAACAACAACAACACCACCCTGTGGCTCATACAGCCGCGGCAGGACCGAAACCCCCCTTTCACCGTTGGACCCAGCAGTAACCGCCAGCAATCAAAGAAAACACGAAATGCAGCCCCCTTGATCCGCCGTGTTAGCGACTCTTTTCGAAAACCCTAACAAGCTTGTACAATAGGAAGAACTCACGCCGCCATGAACTGCAACAGCCACGCTATCCATGCGATACCCAGCGGCGTGTTGTTGTTATTATCACCCCCCTCCACTTCCAACCAGCACCGATCTCCAAGCCCTCCGCAGGGATTCAGGACCGATGTCCCCAGGACGGCCAGCCCAGCCGCGGCGGGCGTGACGGCGCTGAGGACCGTCGTCATGATCTCGACGCACAACAGGTAGCCGACGGGCAGCCGTTTGCCCCTCCGATTTCGGTTCAGCAGGAGCATGATTTCCGCGGCATCGAGGCCTCCCGCCCAGATTGCCTGCGATGGGTGTCAGCAATGTGACCACCTTGGCTCTAGCCCCTAGCCTCTAGGTAGCAGCACCACGGTCCGCCGTTGAAGCTCTCCCGAGTCCACAGACTGCGTCCGACGACGGGGCGTACTTGCCGCAAAGAAGGCACCGGCAAACATCCAAGCCCCTGAAGGGTACCATACGAAACCAGAGACGCACACGACCAGCGTCGCGATGCTGCACGTCAGCGCAGCGGCGTGTAGGCCAACCTGTACGTGTGCGAAGAGGTTGGGCGCACGACTTCGCATCTTGACACGAGACGTCTGGAAGATGTAGAATGTATCGGCGAGTGCTCATCATTGGTGACAGGAGTCTTGACAAAGCACCTCTGTATGCATGGTTGCTCACCTTGATCCTTGGGTCTGTGGTTCGTGCTGTGCCGTTTACAATCTTTGGAACCGTGGTTTGCTCCCCCTGCATCTTGGCATCGCCCCAACCGGAGAGGCTGACAGGGGCAGACATGAACTATATATGTAGTCTTCGTGGTTGCCTTGGCTTGAAAGCATGAATCAAGCCTAATAAGGCGTCTGCCGTCTGCTGTACTTGGTTGGGGTGGCCTGACGTTATAGAGGTGCGATAGAGGTGTGATAGACAGGCTGAACCGGGTCCGAAAGGATGCCATCATTATTTTTCGACGTATTCGGCAGTGTTCTTCTACATAGATACGAGCACCTCTGCCGCAGCGATTCTAAACCAACATGTAATAGTCCACAAACCCCCCAAATGATCGACTCCCTCCCCCATGCATACCGCGTACGGTGCCACCTGGCTCATTGTCTGCAATCCACTGTGTATCTGCTCGATGGGCAATCAATGCCACCAACGAAACCCAGTGAGCCAAATAAAACTCGTACCTATCATACTTTACAAGAAGCTTGCGAATGAGACGGTGCAAGCAATCGTGTCGATAAAGCGCAGCGCAGTCACGACCATGCGTAAGCAGACCGAAAAGGGTCCATCAGCTCAACGCCTGGCAGTGCAGTGCATACATGCAAGGCATGGCGGTGCCAATGAGCTCTTGGTGGACGATCGAGGGCCTTGTGATTTTGATAGCTCTACTCCAGGTCGCTGGGGTCATGCCGGAAGGTGCATTGGTCACCTTTGGCGCACTTGCCCTGAGCCCAGAAGAGACAGGGCTTGGTGCCGATGAGGGCGCGATTGATGCCCTTGTGGTCTTTGGCACGGAAACTGTCCTTATCCTTGCGACCATTGCCATTGCCACGAGAGTCCTTGTCGCGCGACTCATACTCGGAGGGTCCAGGTCCGTAGTCGAGGAAGCCATCGGCGGCGGGGGTGTGGTTGTGCTGGTCACGATCCTTGTCTCGGCGATGGTGTTGTTGCTGCGGCTGATAGTGCGGCTGCTGTTCTAGTGGCTGCTGCTGCTGAGCCGGCTGGGCTGGCTGTTGTGTCTGCCCCTGGGGCTGGAGCCAAGCGCGCCAGTACTCTTCGCTACCCTGCGCATTGTAAGGCTGGGCAGCTTGAGGCTGTTGCTGAGTCGACTGACTTCCAAGAGCCGACAGGAGAGAAAGAAGCTGCGTATTGGAGTCCTGTGGCGCGGACTGCGCTGATGTTTGTTGAGCGACCGGGTTTTGAGTCGCTTGGGTCTGAAGAGCTTGCATTGCCTGGGCCAGATAGCCGTACTGTTCATACAACGCTGACTGCTGAGGTTGTGCATGGGTCTGAGGCTGCGGTTGCGCCAGCTGTGCGTAGTAGTTTGCCCATGCAGCCTGAACGGCTTGGGTATCTTGGGAATTCTGCTGAGCAGCAATAGGCTGAGACGCTTGCTGGAGCGCAGCGGCGATTTGTTGTGCTTGCTCTTCGGCAAGTTTCTTGGCACGCTCATCGGCTTCCTTCTTTGCCTTCGCTGCGATGGAGTTATGGTAACCCTGCTCCCACTGTTTCAAGAAGGCTGGATTGTCCTTCATGTGCTCGGGCGGTTCGGTCGCAGGAAACGCCTTGCCAGCAAACGTCGCAGCGACACTCTCAAAGGCATCGACGTCAGCTTGAATCTTGGCGTCAGGGTAGTCGAAACGACGTGACGACTTTGGACGGTCCGAGTCGAGAGGTTGAGCGTCGGACAAGCCCTGAACCGCGTTGGACTGGAGGAGTCGGAACACCTCGGCATCGCGTTCAGCTTGAGACATGCTTGCATACGCTGCTGGCATGGGAGGAATGCCTGCCTGGCGGGACTGTGACACGGACGAGTGCGAAGTCGGGCGGCCTGCGATCGATGCCTTCTGTAGCACAGCGAGCACCTTGTCAAAGTCGGCAGCCTGGCCAGGTATGTTTTTACTACCAAGGCGCTGAACTGCCAACTGAAGGGCTGCACTAGAGCCGAAATGGTTCGTCTCTGTCCAGCGGCGGTGTATTTCCGAGAACTCGGGCTTGTCGTTGGGAAGTAGTGCGGTACGCATTGCTGCTGGGCTTGGCTCAGCCTTGCGGAGTGGCGACTTGGGTGTTTCGGGGATGTCAGAAGTAGCCGTGTAAAAAACCATGAGGTTCCGTTTCTCGTAGTCTTCCATGAACTTCCGCTGCTCCGAATGAACCGGCAGAGTGCCGCTCCTCGTCACAGACATCTTCGCCCGCTGCCTTTCGTCAATCGTCGTGAGGTCGGTGGTAGAAGGCTCAGCCCAATTTCGGATTGCCACGTCTTTTGGGTTGCCGTCTTCCGCATTAACAAGACCATTGACATCCATATCCTCGTCTTCGTCTTCGTCTTCAACTTTTCTCCGCAGCATCCGTCCTTCGGAGCGGCTGTCCTTCGCGTCGCGCACCATGTTGGTTGCACGCCCTTCGTCCTCGGCCGCGTCATGGGTGAATTCGCGAACCGCTACAAGCTCATGATCGGGCTTCCATTGCACCCGAAGCCTGCGCCGGGCCTCTTTGCGGAGCCTGCGTGTCTTCTCCTCTGGTGTCTCGGGTGCCTTGACCGGTTCCTCTCGTGCTTTAGGTGCTGGTGTCGGTTTTGCAATCTCAGCTAGCAGCCCGCTGATGGTAGATAGGCCGGAAGACTGATGGAGCTCCGGCTTCTTGGCAGCAGGCTTCGCAATCGGACGCGACTTTCCAGGCAAGATAGATCCAGCAGGGCGGTTGCGAGGCTGTGTTATCGTGTTGGTAGCAGCACCTGGTTTGACGGTTGTATGGGTACCATTGGTGCCGTCAATTGCAACCTTCTTCGTCGCCCGTGAGTCTGCCTCATCGTCTCTGGGCCGCTTAACCGGCGACCCGGAGAGTGCTGTTTTGGTCGTGTCGCCGCTGGCTTTGCGAATCTCACTACCAGGGCCATTGGCTGGGAGTGACCTCTTCATCGTGGAGAGCTTCGACGCAGACTTCAGATCTCTCGCGAGGATACTTGTCGCTTTCTTGGGCACACTCAAATCCTTCTTGGGGTCCTTGGAGACCGTAGGCGGGTTGGATATTTCGCTGGGCTTTTCCTTGTCCTTCATCTCTTTCGAGTTTGTAATAATCTTGTCGAAAAAGTCGAGACTTTCCTTGTCCAAGTCGGCCTTGTACTTCTTCCGGACCGCATCGAACTTCATCGTGTCTAGCAAGAACTTTCGATCGAGAGTTTCGAATTGAGACATGAGAAATAGAATGGCCTTTGGCAACGGAGTGCGGTAGTCTTTGGATGTGTACGCCATGCGCAGCGCATTGCCGAGAATGGCGCAGAGATTGTGTACGTCCCCCATGTTCTCCAGCACTGTATCCGCGCCATACTTGTTGGCCGTCTCAATCGCTGTGAGAAGTCGCTTGAGTTTGACTTCAAGATCCTGTTGCAGAGACTTCAAGCCCTTGGACTTTTTCTCTTGGGCTGTCTTGATATCCGCACGTAGACGCTTTACATCGTCCCACACCTCTTTGATTAGTCTACCAAATGCTTGTATGGCATTAGCTGCCCATTTCGGAGGGGCAACCTCATTGGGATCCTGCCAGATGATCTTGACGACATCCTGCTCGATGGCTTTGAGCTGATCCCCGGGCAAATTCGCCATCTTGATCTAGCATATAAACAAGATTAGCTACTGGAAAATACGCTCGATTTAACAGTGACGCGAGTGGCAAGTCACAGGATGCAACTAAGCAGGCCGCAAACGAGAAATACAGACGCGTTTTGGACAACATGCCATTCTCGCAACAAAGCGACGATAGGCATGTGTACATCAGGCCCGTAGGTCAGACACCTGGACGCAGAGTGCTCTGTGTGGAAAGGGGTAGGTAGATAAGGCCATCGGGGAAACACCGTCACTCACCTGACGCGCCTCGGTATCCAGCGGGTCCTCTTCGAAATCGCTATCTGAGTCAGAGGTGACCGTTTCGGGCGAGTTAGGGCCAGATGTTCGTGTTGTACTGGCTTTCCCTTTTGCAGATGCTGTCTTCCTGGGTGCCTTGATCTTGATAGGTGCTTGGACTATAAAGGGGGTATCGTCAGTTGTTGAAATCCTCACCAATAATCTTCACCACCGCCGCGCAACTACTGACCTCTTTTACCAATCAACTGTATCATTTCTTGCTCGAGCCCGGCCAATTTTGCACTCATCATTTGAAGTTCAGCATCTTTGAGATCCGGGTTTTGCAGAGCGATCTGGCATCCTTGCATGTCACGCAAGACTTCGGACGGTAACCGAACAGACCTGCGAGGCAACAACGTGGAATTACGCTCGTTGAAAAGAGCCACGTAGGTTTTCTCAGAGATGGCTTTGACATTTTCCTGTCGCACAGGCTGTTCCGAGAAGAAGAGGTGTGGGCAGCCATCAACAGGGGACCACCCGGCCCTGGCCGGATCGAAGACGGGTGATGATGCAGCTGCCAATGCCACAACCGGTGGCCGTATTGCATGATGAGCCCCCAGCGATGGTCTCATGGCGGCAGATGTGTCGTACGCCATAGTTGTACCCGAATAGTGTCCGCTTTGTGTCTGTAAAGGTACAGATGCATTTGCCGTCGGTACTGCGCTGCTAACGGCCGCAATAGGCTTCTGTGTGGGTGTTCTGGTGCGCTTGACCTGGACTGCTGGTAGAGCTGCCTGCAGTTGAGGGGAAGACGATGCATTTGGCCTCACCAGATGTGCATGAGTGGCCGTTGGAGCTGGAGATTGAGATGGTGTATAACCAAGTTGCGGTTGATATGCCACCGGAGTCTGCCCATTGGGTGCTCTAAAGGTATGGTACTGACCATTACCAAGAACCCCTTGGCTGCCTGGAACAGGATATTGGCTGCTTCTTGCGTCGGTTGCCTGATTCGTCATCTGGCTGACACCCTCCCGCCCCTGCGTGGCGCTGAAAGGCGACGTGTAGCCTGGCTGTCCACCGCTGTGACTAGGCGCTCGCAAGTCATTCCTGGGAACGGGAGATGCAGTTGCGCCGTGGGTCCGAGGTGCAGACTGGGCATACATGGACTGTGGCGTCTGGTTCTCAAACCGCATTGATTGTTGCGCGAATGCACTCTGTGGGTGTTGGGTCGAGGGAGCCTGCCAGGTGTTGCTGCTGATGCTGCCGGGGGCAGGAGAATGCGACTGCCCATGCGGTACCGTCATGTTTGTCATCCACGTCGAACGCTGGTCTTGCGGTGGGTACTCGTAATGCGATGGTTGATCCGCAGGAGCGAACGAGCTAGACTCATGCTGGTACCCATTTTGCCCAAAGGCTGGTGTGTTCGATACAGCATCTTCATGTAGCTCAGGCCCGGGCGGATGATTTGCAACGTTGGAAGTACCAGGCTCTGTATAGAACTGATGCCTAGCGTAGGTCTGGTGGGCTTCCTGGTTGGGACGGTCCTGCACCATGAAAGTGCCTGGTGTATACTCATCTACACCGTGATTAGGACCGGCGACCTCAGATGCTGTTGTGGTGCGATTCGAAGCATCCTGCCAGTCCATATACAATTCAGGATGATCGGTTTGTCCGTCGCCGGCATTAAATCCGGCGTGATCACCAAACTGTGGTTCAAATTGGGTCGACGATTGGTAAGGCTGGTTGTTGTACAGGTTCTGGTGAGTGTAATCTCCTTGGCTGAACTGGCCAGCCGGCCAGCCATGACCCCCTTGAGCCATATCAAGGACCTATACTGGCCTTGGGATACAGAGACGTAGCAGAGGGATCCAAGGATGGTGGCCCGTGTTTGGAACTGGAGGGAGTATCAATAAATAAAGTAGGATGACAAGGTTAGAGGGGTGCGCCTATCACAGCTCGCGAAAAAGTGTGAGTCGGAGTGGGGCGTGCGCTTATCCGCCGTTCGACACAGACAGGGACCTCTTAGACTAAAGGACTTACCGAGGAAAATTCAAGGTTGGTTGAAATTATGCGTGAATGGTGATTCCACTTGACGTCTACCTATGACGATGGGTATCAAACAAATGAGTGGCTTGCCTCGGAAATGTCGAGGTGATTGGAAAGGAGTGTTGTCGAAATGGACAGGCGTCTGTCTAGAATGACGGATCGACAAGGGTAGGGCTGGGTGCCCAGGCCTATTCAGGACTAGCTTGCAGATCTAGAGGCTGAGAGGGTCAATCAACTGCAGAAAAACGTCAGAACGCCGAACCAGGGAAAATCGACAAAGATGATGGTGAAGTGGTGGAAGCAGAGGATTGGAGATGGTGTTCAGTAAAGCAAAAGCCCTTCCGGCAGATCGTGAAGCGACGTGGTTTTCGTCGGGCAGATCCAGTATCCCGAGCAGCATGACGCCCATCTTTCAGAGAGTTTGTTGCAGACTGAGACTCGAGGGCCTAATTGTGTCTTGGGTTTGGGCTGTCGGAAGCTATTCCCAGGCCTGATTTGACTTGCTCGAGTGGTTTGAAGAGTTCCGGAGGGTTTCGCCAAAACCCCAATGTGATATTTCACCAGAATAGCCCCCATTGCAAAAGCCTCTGAAGCCTCGTTGTGACAGTATAGTCATGGCTCACACAATGCACTGACTGCGCATGGAGAGATTGCATGCGGAAAGTAGGTAGGTAGTTTTGCGCCTTGGTGCGCTGCTGCGCGTGATGTGCTGTGCGGTTGGTCCTCCCCAAGCTTCAAGTGCTTTCAGGAGTCGAGCTGAATCTGGACAGTTGAATGATTAAGAGCACCGCTGGAGAGGAGCAAGCACCATGGCCAGAACGGTGGTGATGCTCATTCAATGTCTTCCCGATTTTCAAGTTGACCCTACTGCCCTTGATTTCACTCTCCCTGTCTTCAGCGGACGGGAATTTAGGAGTTACTCTTGACAGATAGGCTTGTTTGTTCTGGGAATCCAGCTCGGAGACATTCTGTTCTGAGGTAGGTAGCATCTCGAGGAGTTGCAAACTTGCGCTGTGACCAGGTCGCCATTCTCAACACCCCTGTCCGCCTACCTTGCATTTCACTGCTGCAAGCGTAGGATCCAGGATAGGTAGAAGTTGTTGGCGACGGAACAGTGCCGCGCATAGCGTGCGCATTTCAAAAACAAGAACTCGACTTGGGGGATACGGTGCTGTGTGTGCTATGCAAAAAAGGAAAGGGGAGGGAGGTGTGCTGGTTATTTCATACCCTTTAGTCAGATCGGCTTCCCCAAAGTGCTCTTCCTCCTACCAATCGAACATGCACAACGTCGTGCTCCCGCTTATGTGAGAGGCGCAAGAATTACAACATGTCTCCGGGTTTTTCTAGTTGAGAAACAAGCGTACGTCCCGAAGTATGTAATTAGATAGGGCGAATTCAAGGTGAAAAGCAAGCCAGAGCCAGTCGCGAGAAGAAAATGAAGGACGCGTGATGATGCGACAATGGTTCTCGTAGAGAGATTCCAGAGATCGCAACCAGTCGAAGAAGCCTACTGGAGAACGGGAAGACTAGTTGCAGAACGGAGGTACGGGCAGTGTTTGCAGAAAGCCTGGGTTTCTGTCGAGGTCCCAAACGATGCAGTCGATTGATGGAGGTTGGTCGAAAGTCGCAAGTCGCACGAGACGTGGTTGTTGATGAGGAGGAGACAGTTGGGAACGAAGGAGACGGGGAGCTGGCGTTGGTCAGGGAGGAGAACGGAAGAAAAGCGGCCGCCCCAAGCCCAAATGGATGAAGGAATGCTCGTGCCTGCCCAGACTGTACAGCGCACGCAGCAGCAGCTGTGGACGGACTTGCCAGGCAGACGTGGATGAAGCCTGCTGGTGGAGAGCAAAGACCCTGCCAGGTGTCAGGCTTAGCTTCTACTGTGTCTCCGTAGCCTCAGTGTACTTCGTAGGCGTACTAGTAGGAATCACGGCGCTTGAGCTTCATAATTCCGACTTTAGTGGAGAGCCTCGAACACGAGCACTCGTCTAAGTTCCCATCAAGAGTTGCCATCTTCTGGGTCTGAATCTTCTGGGTTTGAACTCCTTCGCCCTCGGACCTGCTATGAGTAGGAAAAAAGTTCTGCGCAGAACGGTTGCCTAAAGCATACGCTCTCAAACCCCAAGGGACACGTAGCTTCGAAAGTCCGTAGCTACAATTCAAACATCATCTTCAAGCAGCCTTGACCCAGCGCTGGCCCAGGGCCAACGGTCAACCAACCATCCCATCCGTCCAATTGCTATGCCCCACTACAAACAGTCAGTCAATTGAACACCGACGACTTGGCCTTGAACACCACGTATCACAACCACTGCCACGATCTGGCCCATTGGATTCAACACTGCACCCGGCTTCTGCTGCCCCGCCCCGATCGCTCTGCTCTTCCCTGACTGTTCGGTTCCACATCATATAGGGTCTCGCCATGGCGGCCAGAGGCCATTCGCTACGTGACCGGCAGATTGCGTCGCTGCGCAAGATCCTGAACCTCAACGAGACGGCCGAGCAGAAGGACGACGACGAGCCGCATGCAAACGGCACGCTAGCCCCGACAGGGCCCATACTCACAGCAGATGGCGAGCCTATATGGAAGGTGCTCGTTTTCGACGACTTGGGCCGCGATGTCATCAGCAGCGTGTTGCGCGTGAGCGACCTGCGGTCCATGGGCGTCACCATGCATCTACACATCAACTCGTCCCGACACCCCATCCCCGATGTGCCCGTAATCTACATGCTCGAGCCGACGCCCAAGAACCTCGAGGGCATCACCAACGACCTCCAGCAGGGCCTCTACTCGCCCGCCTACATCAACTTTACTTCGTCCATACCACGGCCCTTGCTCGAAGACTTCGCCGCGCAAACCGCTACGGCTGGCACCTCGGAGCACATCGCCCAGCTGTTCGACCAGTACCTCAACTTTATCGTCTCCGAGCCTGATCTGTTCAGCCTGGGCATGCAGAAGGAGAATACGTACTGGGCTCTGAACAGCGCCAAAACCAGGGACGAGGAGCTAGACCACGTCGTCGACAAGATCGTCAGCGGTCTGTTCAGCGTCGTGGTGACCATGGGCGTTATTCCCATAATAAGATGTCCCAAGGGCGCTGCCGCTGAGATGATCGCCGGCAAACTCGATCGGAAACTGCGTGATCACATCCTCAATTCCAAGGACAACCTCTTCTCCTCCACCGCGCGTCCCTCTTCGGCCGCGAGCACTCCTACGTCGAGGCCCGTTCTCATCATTCTCGATCGAAACGTCGACCTCAACCCAATGCTGTCGCACTCTTGGACTTACCAGTCCTTGGTGCACGACGTCCTCAACATGAAGCTCAATCGCATCACCATCGAGACTCCCGTGGAAGAGGGCAACCCTGCGAAAGGGACGACTAAAAAGGCGTACGACTTGACAGCTACCGACTTCTTCTGGGAAAAGAACGCCGCATTACCTTTTCCCCAGGTCGCCGAGCACATTGATGAGGAGCTGACGCGGTACAAGGACGACGCCGCCGAGATCACAAAGAAGACTGGCGCATCGTCCATCGAAGACCTCCAAAACGACACGAGCGCCAGCGCGCACCACCTGAAGGCCGCAATTACCCTCTTGCCCGAGCTGCGCGAGAGGAAGGCCATCCTCGATATGCACATGAACATATTAGCCGCTTTGCTGACCGGCATCAAGAACCGCCAATTAGATCACTATTTTCAGATGGAGGAAAGCGTCATGAAGCAAACGAAAGCGCAGGTTCTTGAAGTCATCAAAGACGAGACCAAGGGCGACCAGCCGTTGGACAAATTACGTCTGTTCATCATCTGGTTCCTAAGCACCGAGCAGGAGATCAGTCGATCGGAATGGACGCAGTTTGAGGACGCTCTCAAAGTCGCCGGTGCCGACACGGCCTCTCTCACCTATGTTCGGCAGTAAGTCTCACTAACCCCCCCCTCCCCCCTCTTTCGCGTCTCTCCAAACGAACAATAGCTGACTGCGCCTATTCAGGGTCCGCGCAACGACAAAGATGACGCAGTTGACTACCATCAATAACCCTCCACAGCAAGCCTCGCAGCAAGGGTCTGACTTATTCGGACGCTTTTCCAATCTTTCCACGCGTCTTACAGACAGAGTGAAAGATGCTGGTGTCACTCTGCCAGGCGGCTTCAACCTCGACTCGTTGAGCGGTGCCCTCAAGAACCTTATCCCCGTGGACCGTGACCTCACAATTACAAAAATTGTCGAGTCCATCATGGATCCCCAAACTGCATCCACTTCGGCTCTCACCAAGACCGAGGGCTACATGTTTTTTGACCCTCGGAGTGCGAACGCCAGGGGTACTATGCCCCCTCCCAGCGCCGTTCGAGCTGGCACTGCCAGTACTCCAGGTGGTATGCCGGGTGTTCAAGGGCCCGGCATGGGGGCCAGCTTTGGTCAAAGAAGGCAAGGCTACACAGATGCGATCGTTTTTGTGGTAGGTGGTGGTAGTATGGACGAGTATGGGAACTTGCAAGAATGGATTGCCAGAACCGGTCACGAGAAGGCCAAGAAGAGGGCCATATACGGCGCCACCGAGATTATGAACGCGACCGAGTTCGTGAATGGGCCATTAGAGAGCTTAGGGCGAGAAATCGGCAGCTAGCGAGGTTGAGGTCTGAAATTGCCTGCCTACCTAATTACAAACCCAATGAAGGGCTCAAAGTCACACAACGTACTTGTCTTTTTTGATAACTGTTGCGGAGCGGGCAATGCGCCGGGGACCTTGGAGGAACGTGGCTACGTTCTTTGGGCTCAATGAGAAATTGCCGTCCGACTGGCATCAACCCTCGGAGAGGGTTACTGTAAAAACCCAGTCCTGACCACATCTCCGATTAGGTAAACATCGCCAATTCTCCATGCTTTCTCACACCAGCTACTATATTATTACCCCTATCCTGCTTGGACGATGTTTTATTGACAGGAGCGAAGCACTGTTACAACACTGTTTACCAGTCGCTACTAGAAATCGGTGCTGTTCAAAACATTACTCACATTTGTATGCCCTGTGGTTTCGTTATTTCAGCCTTGATTCAAGTGGTCTGATAGTACTCGGGGCAGGTGTCAAAAGGTAACCAGTTTTGAGTGCGGCGCCCGCGCCACCCAGCAGGTTGACACTGTATTGTCAAGAACCCAACTCAACAGAGGGGCGAGCGGTTTGGGATTTCTGGAAAGCGGAAGTTGGCTCTCTAGGATTGAACTGGTCCGCGTTCGGAAGAGTGGGTGACTGGCAGCCCATCCTGGCTCCGTTGGCGTTCGAAATTCAACCCTCAATATCGTTGATTATCAGAGACACCACACTCCTATCCGTACATGATTAGCTTCGGTGAGCCCGTAGGGGATACAGATAGACACCTTACGGAATAAATCCTTCGAAGACGCTAGTGCCTTTGTTGGGGAAGAATAAAGATTCACGGCGGCCTTCTTCGGTTCGGGCAAAGGTGTTATTTAACACTTGTCGTTCGGCCTATAACTATTACAGGTTCACTGGGCGAAAAATTGCATTCGATTTGACAGATTGAACATGAATTCCGTTCCCTGAGGTCGATTGTCGGGTATTTGCCTAGTTTACGATTTGTACCGGATGTTCTTCTCGTCAGCGTCGTAGTGCTTACTCCCATTTGCTCAGGATATCAGCATTTGAAAGTCCCATGGTGGTGCAGGCCCTTAGGAGATAAAATATATATATGTGAGGCCGTGTGGTGGACTCTTCACCGAGTTGCAAGGAGACATATGTTCATCTTGGCGAGCCTTGGAGTCGGCGTAGGTGTGTTAGTAGGTACTGTCTTCCCTCCAGCGAAGGCCATGTTCCAAGTACGCTGGACGTCATGCTTCCCACTGTCATTCCAGTGCGTTTGCCTATGCATACGGGTTACGAGGCTCATATTTCGATGAGACATTGTTGCCATACACTTGACGGCACGGGCGAAAAGAACAACTATGACCAGAGGGAAGGAAGGATATGCGTGTATCTGACAAGATTTGACATCGATACGGGATACTGGACCGCGCCATTGCCAATCTAAGTAGTCACACACCACTTTATGAGCTAAGAGTTGGTCGAGTCCTCAGTCCGGTATAATCTCCCAGCCAAGATTAGACAGCGGTGCATTATACGGGCAAGCCCGAAGTCTAATCATTACCCCCACACCGGACAAGTGAGGTCTGAACGTTATAACCACCCTTTGGATTCGAGGGTGATGGACAGGAAATGAGACGAGGAAATCGCTACGTTTACCGGTAGATATCAGACGGTTCGGCGTTTGAAAGTCTGACACCGTCTCATGTTGCTGTCAAGTTAACCAGCCCAGTTCCTTCTCTCAGGCGCCACGTATCACAAGGTTTGGTCGGATTTTCTTGGCTACCGGTATTGAGCTAAAGACTAGAAATGCTTTTCTCGAATTAAGTTGAATGAAAATTGCAGACTAGCCGTTGGGAATCACGGTTCCAGGTCTCGTCCTCGCAGTGATCACGGAGGAGCCCTGTCGTGGATTGCAAAAACGATTCCACACATCGCAAATAATGAGTCGTGTAAAATGCACCAACAGGGTATCGATGCAGTTACACAGATACAGTCATCAAAACCCTACCTAGCTCACAATGTGTCCGACGGTGTCCTCGGGGCTGTACTAGGCGATGACCTCGTCGGAGTATCGACCACGCAGGCTAGTGACGATTTCAGAAGACGCCGTCGACTGATGCTAAACCACTCAATAGTCAACTTTCCAAACGAGTACGTCCACGAAGCTATATTATCGGTCTCATAGGTATGTATGTGCTATCACCATCTTGTACCCAACCCCGCCCGTCGACTCCAAGTGAAATTGCGGGAAAGAGTGGGACATTGACGGGCACTTCGCCGCTGAGAGCTCCGCAACCAGCCGGAGTTCATCGGGTCTGGTCCCGGAGGTTATGGGTATCTTTGTGGTTTATTCAAGTTCTAGACGCCGCACTGAGACTATCAGGATTCAATATATCCACGAGCAACCGTAAGCGCAGGAGCATCTAGTGTGTATAGACAGAAAAATGAGAAGCCCAAACTCTTTGGAGTTCCCCCGTGAGCGATAACGCGGGATTCTTCAGGATCTTCCACCACGTTAAACTAGGGTATAGTTCTAGAAGCACCTGGTACTTAAAGGGTATAACACTGTCTCATGACTAGCAAAAAGATACCAGTGGAGAGGCTGGGAATCGAACCCAGAACCTTTTCTATGCTGAAAAGTGCTAAAGAAACGTCATACCACTAGACCACATCCCCTGTTCTTGAAAGACATACGCTTATAGTCTGTGGTTAATCATTTTTTGCATCAAGTATGAAGCCTTCGTACCTGGGTGCCTACCTAGGTAGGCACTTAGCCAAGCGCCAGTGATGTCGACGTATAAAGGGGGGCCACGATATAGGGGGACCCGTGGTGGGGCAGCGTGGTCCTCTGGATTGGGCTTTGGTCATGAACCTTACATACCTGTGGCTTTAGATGATATCACTCACAGTAGCTTAATATTCAAGTGTTGACGTGGATGCAACATGGTGAGAAGACTCATCCTGGTGATATCTGGAAGTGCTATAGATCGGTTCACGCGACTGAACTCACTATCGGCAAGTGGGTTGGACTACGGGCGAGCTGCGGCTGTGGGTAGAGGCGGGATTGCCGTCCTTATTTTGTAACCTGGAAAATAACTGTTGTATATTTTCAAAAAGGTTAGCATGTGATTGGCGGCAAGTTAGACGGGCAATGGTGGGCTTCGTTCTTGTGCGAAACGTATTACAACTCTCTACGGAGTATGCCATGTGGTGTTTCAGCAGAGACTCTGGTCACGTTCATATAATTACTTTAGGCTCCGGTACATCCCATATCATCCAACACCAATTAGCGTTAAGTGAAATGATGCCGTGTTTCAAGATCTCGCTTCACTCGGGATTGGATCATTCCGCATGCATACACTTTGTTAAAATACCCTTTGATGCCGTTCGCCGACAATTCATGCGATACCGCCTTCACATTCTTCTTCATCGCTCCCAGGACTACACAGGTATGGCCTTCGTCCCCTGGAAGACCACGACTGTTTTCTGGTAGACTCCTCGACAACATCAACGCTCTCATGGTGGCATGGAGTAAGGCGACGATAAAGTAGGGGGTTCGCTTGGCAACGTCTCCAACACCTACAACAGCTTTTATTCCCCGCTGCTCAGAAGCATCTGCGACTATCGCATACAGCTCCTCGAAGAAAGCAGTCTTCAAACTCCATCACATGAACCCATGATTTTTCTTGCGTTGAGGCCATTGCCACATGCTTGAGTGGCTTAGCGATAGCCACTGACTGATATCCGTACACAGATACAGACCGTCACATGTTGTGTTTTATCGTTTCGAGAGGCAAAAGGAGCTAGTGGTCATACCGAATGCGATTCGTATTGGAATAACTAAAGGAGTAGCGATCGTCATATTTCTTCTTGGCCAGAAGGCGACTTTTGCTGTGGCGAAGAGATAGAATACGTATCAAAGTGGCTGAGTGAATGATGTGGTAAGATGCTTGTGCCTTGCTTTGCATGGTACTATCCGTACACAGTAGCATATTGTTACTATTTTTGTCTCGGAACTCTTCGGCAGTTCCATCTGCAAACGGAGGGAGCACTGACTGAATTCCTGAATGATGCGTGTGGGCGTATGCGGGTAAGTCAGCCACAGTCTACAGACGCGGTTGGGAGCCCATTCTTGTGCTTTCCTTGCCGGTCTCGTGTACCGATATGGGGGGGAGTGGCTGTGTGCTACAGACAATAAGATTTGTCGACGGGGCGTAGAAGTTGCCGACGCGTGCAGCGATATAGTTATGCCACTCGGAGTATACGATATGGGTGGATTAGAGCACCTACTAACTTAAGTACGAAGCTAACGTTACCTCTCTCTCATAGTTACGAGCATCCCCTGATATTGGCCACCGATTTGGCGGTGCAGTGCTTGGCATACTTCAAGGAAGGCGATTGTGTCCATTATTATCACTGGGCTTCCCCAGATTTCCAACTCCGTACCTCCGTACCTCCGTCAAGATACTTAGGCTGGCTTATGGAAGCATTCGACGTCATGTTTTGGTGGCACTTGGTTGCCGGGCCAAGCCGCTTGTGCGTTATCTTATGGGTGTTCGGCATGGTAACTGGACCCACCGAGATTCGAACGAGTGGGTACATGCCTGTCTCCGGAGTACGGCCTAACTAGCGATGGTGTGCTGCGCCTTCATCCAGCTGCTGAAACTCCCGACAGATCCTAACCTGGGTCCCTGATTTGCGCAACGCCGTCCACTCTTTTCTCAGTCGAAGGGAGACCCTGGTTTGTTTGTGACGCCAGCTTCATCAGTGTGAAACCTCCCCTGCATGCTTCTTTCCTTCGCTCACGCACTCTGCCGAACAGCATCAAAAATCACGCCCATCTGACAGAAACATTCCGGACGAGCTGCTTCAATCGACTCGGCATCGCCTGTTTTGGAACGAGTCAAGCCTTTACCTCGTAGACACTTCTCTGCGCCCGCCACTTATCCATGCTACGTCTGTCCGACAGCTGAAACATTGGTACCGGAATCCGCACTACTCGAAAGTTGGGCGCATCCATTGTATTCGTGGCCGTCAATCACCGGACGTTGCGCGCAACAACGACGAACGGACACCCAATAGGGTAGTCAACCAAGACGGGAGTCTGCCGCGCCATCTGCCACCAATTGATTGATTGATTTCAAGGGTCGAGGTGTGATCCATTCCCAGAACCGATCCGACGCTGCCATTTCGCTCCGTTGCACTCGCTGTTGTTGGTGTTGGCGCATAAACCACAGGTTCCAGTCAGACGATCACCACAAGAACGCTACCCTCCTCCACATTCCAACGGCCTCAGGTTCCTGTACATCAGATTCGGTCGCTCGCGTTCTCCTTTGCGGAGCTGCACCGTACTAACCATGGCTTATAATCGGATAGGTATGTTTGGTGTACTCCTCCTCCCTCCCCCTCTGTCCCGCCACCCCGGTGTGGTGGTCATCCGAAGTCTGAAGCGAAGCGACTGCTGTCTTCTCGGACCCCTTTTCCATCCACGCGTCCGAGACTTAAGGTCTCTCTACAAGTGGTGAATTTGCCCACCACATCACTCGAATCATACCGCTTTCCTGTTCATACATCCCCCCCTCCAATACTAGCTGCGCCTCGTCACTCGCGGTACCGTCCAAGCCAGTGCAGTCAGGGACAGGGACTCGGGCACACAGGGATAGAGCCTCGTCTTGAAGCGCACTTCAGCAGCGTACCTCAGTTCTGCTGGCCCTAGACTCCGTTCTAACGTTTCGTCCCTCTAGACGACGACTACTACGATCCGACAATGGATAACCGTAGGATGCCTCAACAGCACCGGACGCCCTCGCCAGGACACCCGCTGCAACAAGGCTACCAACTGGACGACGTCCCATACGGAGCACCCCCGCCACCCTCGCACTCCAATCTCGACCTGCCCGGCGCACAGAGGTCGTACACACCGAGCGACCGCCTGCCCCTCAACTCTGCTCACTCCATCGACAACATGTCGAATCAGAGCTCATACGGCCCTGGCCATGGCGCTGGCTATGGCTCCGAGTACGCTGTCAATCCGGAGCAGCACCACGACGGCTACTACAACCAGCCCTACGAGCCCAGCGTATCCAATGCTAATACTCCCTACGACGAACACCAAGGCTATGAACTCAACGACCAGCGGCCCATGCTGGCCCAGAACGACTCGTACGCACAGGGTGGTAACCCCCCAGATCACTACTCTGACGACCCGCACTTGCAGCGGCAGCAGTCGAACGCCCCCGCCATAAAGAGGTGGAAGACGGTCAAACAAGTCCTGCTGTATCGTGGAAACTTGGTGCTAGATTGTCCTATCCCGCCGCGCCTGTTGAGCCAGCTGCCTCACGGCGAGCGGGACGAGTTTACACATATGCGATACACGGCAGCTACGTGCGATCCCGACTTTTTCTACGAGGAGAACTTCACACTGCGCCAGCGTCTTTTCAGCAAGCCGCGCCACACGGAACTGTTCATTGTAGTAACAATGTATAACGAGGACGACGTTCTGTTTGCGCGGACCATGGCCGGTGTACTCAAGAATGTCGAGTACATGTGCACGCGTAAGGAGAGCAAGACGTGGGGTCCCGACGCCTGGAAGAAGATTGTAGTCTGCGTGGTCAGTGACGGTCGCGCTAAGATCAACCCTCGGACGCGCGCTCTACTGGCCGGCATGGGTGTCTATCAGGACGGCATTGCCAAGCAGCAGGTCAACGGCAAGGACGTCACTGCTCATATCTATGAGTACACGACGCAGGTCGGCATGACTATCAAGAACGATGTCGTTCAGCTTATCCCCAAGAAGCAGCCCGTGCAGATGCTGTTCTGCTTGAAGGAGAAGAACCAGAAGAAGATCAACTCTCACCGCTGGTTCTTCCAAGCCTTTGGGCGCGTACTGGAGCCCAATATCTGCGTGCTGATTGACGCCGGTACCAAGCCCGGTGGCGATTCCCTCTATCAATTATGGAAGGCATTCGACTTGGAACCGATGTGCGCTGGCGCCTGTGGTGAGATTAAGGCGATGCTGGGCACTGGTGGCAAACATCTCCTTAACCCTCTGGTCGCAACTCAAAACTTCGAGTACAAGATGAGCAATATCCTCGACAAGCCACTAGAGTCGGCCTTTGGGTTCATCTCCGTGCTCCCCGGTGCCTTCTCTGCCTACAGATACGTAGCTTTGCAGAACGACAAGAACGGCCAGGGCCCCCTAGAGAAGTACTTCAAGGGCGAGACGCTTCACGGTGCTGGGGCGGGTATCTTTACATCCAACATGTACCTGGCCGAAGATCGAATCCTCTGTTTCGAACTCGTCACCAAGAGGAATTGCCACTGGATTCTTCAGTACGTCAAGTCGGCTACGGGAGAAACCGATGTGCCTGATAATGTCACCGAGCTTATTCTCCAACGACGTCGTTGGCTCAACGGTTCCTTCTTCGCTGCCATATACGCCATCGCCCATTTCTACGAATTCTTTCGGTCTGATCACTCAATGTTCCGCAAGCTCATGTTCTTCCTCGAGTTTGTCTTCCAGACCGTCAACATGATCTTCGCTTGGTTCGCTATTGGCAACTTCTTCTTGGTGTTCAAGATTTTGACGACAAGTTTGGGCGATGCTAGTCTGCTTGGTGAGGTTGGCGTAATCCTTGGTGTTGTCTTCACATGGTTCTACGGCGTCTCGTTGATATCGTGCTTCGTGCTGTCGCTCGGTAATAGACCCGCCGGATCTGGCAAGCTGTATGGTGCAATGGTCGTTTTCTGGGCTGTCATTATGGTGTAAGTGCCCCATCCCAATCTTGCTGTTCCAGATGCTAACCGTGACTGTAGCTATCTGATGTTTGCTGCCGTCTTCATTGCGGTCCGGGCCATCCAAGCCCAGCTCGCGATAGCTGAAACAACCGGCGGCTTCAACATCAGCGAACTCTTCAAGAACAAAGTCTTTTACTCGCTCATCATATCCACCATGGCCACTTACGGCTTGTGGTTGGTGGCGTCGCTGCTTATGTTTGATCCCTGGCACATGATCACGTGTATGCCCCAATACATCCTGCTGTCTCCGACTTACGTCAATGTCATGAACGTTTACGCATTTTGCAACACCCACGATATCTCCTGGGGTACAAAAGGTGATGACAAGCCCGATGTGCTGCCTTCTGTGGACACCAAAGATGGCAAGGGTAAGACCGATCTGCCGGATGAGGGAGACCTAAATGCGGCGTACGAGCGCGAGCTCAAAGTCTTCGCTTCCAAATATGTTGCGCCCAAGACGCCACCTACTGAGAGTCAATTGGCCGAGAAGCAGATGGACTACTACCGCTGGATTCGAACGCTGGTTGTGTTGGTCTGGATGATAACGAATTTCGGACTCTGCGCTCTTGTTCTGTCCACAGCTGGCCTCGAGAAGTTTGGAACGACCACCGATGACTCCGACGCCCGCACCACGCTCTACATGACCATTATACTCTGGTCCGTGGCGTGCCTCAGCGCTTTCAAGTTTGTAGGTGCCATGTGGTTCCTGATTGTGAGGATGTTCAGGGGCGTGTGAGTGGAGCTTTTTGGCGACGTCGCAGATACGCGAAGCGGCATCATGCAGTGCCTTTTTTTCATTTCAAGAGAATAGGGGTTTGGACAGGATCCATTGACGCTAGATTATCATGTATCGCTTGTGGCGTTTTTGTAAATTTGATACCCAGAAAGGGCAATGGAGAAACTTTGAATGATTAGAATCTCGGGTGGCGGTTCCAGTGCGATGGCCAAATCTGCCCTAGCTGTCGTATTCGTTTCATTGAAGATCGAGATGCTTTACATGGCTTACGTCTGTGTTGGTGTTTACCTTTCTGTTATTTTTTCGAAGTGCTATCCCTCTCCACCTTGTCCAAGTTTGACAGCATTCTGGCGCGCGTGAAGCAGACTCGGGGAAATTCCACGCGCTGCGTGGATAGGGATGACGTGCGTAACAGGTACAAAGACCACGGCGAGGTTGAGAAAGCCCACGATGGGTCGATGTCACCCCGTAACAGTCCCAAGGAGCACTGGAAGCATAATGCCGAAACGCTCAATGAGATCCGATTCAGTTTGCCTTTCCAAGTCCGTAAGAGAGATACAAAAAATATAGACCGAGCCTAGAAGCCGGGATTTGAAAAAAAAAATCTGGAGATCCCGGGGTTTGGTGGCCGGGCATTTCGTTCGGTCACAGAAGGTATTGCCATGGGCCGAGGCCGATATGAGGAAGTAAGTTAAGTCTGTGTTGTTTGCTAACTACTCCTCAGAGTCGCTTAGCATTACGCTTCGCGAGGCAAACATTACATATTTGAACCCCCGTCTTCTTCTAGTAAGGGGGTCATATATCGATAGTCTTGTCTCTCCCGCACTATCTAATACTCGGAATCTCGCCGAATCGGCGCTTGCGCTGTCTTCCCCCTTTCTGTTCGCCTTGACCGTTCTCCGAGGTATATAACAGTCACGTCGGGCACTGGGTGAAACTCGGGCGAAGATGAACCAGGATGAGGCCAGAAGAGGTTACAAACGTACATATCGGTGCTAACTGGAACAGAATCGTATGACGAGCCATGTTGCGCTACTGTGAGCACGGGTTTCTCTCGGAGTCTGGAGGGATTGACGCCCACGTATGATGAAGATGCCCGCTGTCAAGAGCAACACCAAGACCGTTATCAAGCCGATAGCTGTAGTCAAGGTTGCATTCCCAAGATCTATGCATATCAAATCCCGAAATAAGTGAGGGGGTGTCTGATGTAGGTGACGCAGAAGTCAGCTGCCATGTAGTATGCAGGCCAAGCACAATCGAATCCCGAGTCGGGGTGAGTGCCTACCTATCTACACCTGGCATATATATACAGTTCCAAGCGGACACTGGTATAAATACCATGCCCATTCGCAACTGATAAGTCTCCATCTCCCTCGTCTTCAACCAACTGCCTCTTCCTACACAGCTCAGACGCATACAGTACCTTTCCAAAATGACGATCACCAAGTACAAGGCTGCTGCTGTGAGTGCTGCCAAACCGACAACAAGAGACCTTCAAAACTGACCGAGAAATCCCAGGTCACCTCTGAACCTTGCTGGTTCAATCTTGAAGAAGGTGTCAAGAAGACCATTGACTTTATCAACGAAGCCGGACAGGCAGGATGCAAGCTCGTCGCTTTTCCCGAAGTTTGTCAGTCAGGGGTCGTTGCTCGTCCTACTCCTGAACGTGACTAACGGTGTCAAAGGGATCCCAGGATACCCGTACTGGATGTGGAAAGTGACCTACCTGCAGTCTCTTCCCATGCTCAAAAGTTACCGTGAGAACTCCATGGCCGTCAACTCCGAGGAGATGCGTCGTATCCGTCGCGCCGCGCGCGACAACCACATGTTTGTGTCCCTGGGATTCTCCGAGATTGACCACGCCACGCTCTACCTGTCCCAGGTCCTGATCTCTCCAACGGGTGAAGTTGTCAACCACCGTCGCAAGATCAAGCCTACCCACGTCGAGAAGCTGGTCTACGGCGACGGCTCCGGTGACACCTTTGTCAGCGTCACCGAGACCGAGATCGGCCGCGTTGGCCAGCTGAACTGCTGGGAGAATATGAACCCGTTCCTGAAGAGCCTCAACGTGAGTGCTGGAGAGCAGGTGCATATCGCAGCTTGGCCGGGTAAGCAAACCGCTAAAGTCCATCATCTCCTATCAACCCAAAGAAAGGAGGATATCCCCTCTCCTCTCTTCCGAGGCTCGTAGCAACGAGATTAAATGTGCTTTTCAGTAAGAACTAATTACGATCGTTGCAGTGTACCCTGGGAAAGAGAGGCAGGTCTTTCCGGATCCGGCGACCAACTACGCGGACCCAGCAAGCGACCTTGTGACTCCCGCGTATGCCATCGAGACGGGAACTTGGACCCTGGCACCTTTCCAGAGGCTATCTATCGAGGGGCTGAAGAAGAACACACCCGAGGGCGTCGAGCCCGAGACGGACCCCAGCGTCTACAACGGCCACGCCAGGATCTATCGCCCCGATGGCAGCTTGGCCGTGAAGCCCGAGAAGGACTTTGACGGCCTCCTGTTTGTCGACATTGACCTCAACGAGACGCACTTGACCAAGGTGCTGGCGGATTTCGCCGGGCACTACATGAGGCCCGACCTGATTCGCCTGCTGGTCGACACTCGTCGCAAGGAGCTCATCACCGAGGTGGGTGCGAACGGCGGCATGTCCACCTACACCACTCGCCAGAGGCTTGGGCTCGACCTTCCCCTTGACGGGAAACCGGAAAAGGACGTGCGGAAGACTGTTTCTGGGCAGGATGGAAAGGAGTCTGATCAAATCTGAGGCGTAACTTGACGCGACAGCAGCGATAGATAGGAAATGAATCCCCACTCGGTCTTTGCTCGTTGACTGGTTGATTGGCAAAAATGTGACCCTCTCATTATCGTGAGCCGAACCGCACGACATCGGGTTCGGATGCCATCCCTTCGGTGTTTTGCAACCCTGCGCCCACCCGCTGCTCTTGTGATTGTTTCGGTATCCTGGACGCAGCTGTTCGCGGAGCCGTGTCACCCCAGAACTGGTCGAGAAAGGAGGCAACCCCTAAATTTCTCGTGGCCATGGCCAGCGCCAAGTTCAGACCAAGATCTGTCTTTCGCTGGTTCTCGAGGCTGCCGGCCTGTGCGCGCGTGGCTCCCGAGGACCGAGAAGAAGAACCCGGTATGTCTGAACTCCGGGTGAGAAAGATGGCTAGTCGGACGGGTCGGTGTTGATGATGACGGTGAGCTATGGTGTCGCGATAGACTTTTGGAGTCACGAGTATGCATGGACAGCAGAAATGCTTGGACGAGCGAGAAGAGTTGTGAGAACGTTGAAACCCTGGGACAGCGGATCAGCACGTCGCCACCGTTGCTTTTCGCCTGGAGTGACATGATTATGACGAGACCCCCTCTGTGCCTACAACCACAGCGACCAATGATTGTGACTTGGGTTGGGAGCACAGAGTGCTCAAGGGTTTAAAATGACAAAATACGGCCAAGGTAGTGCTCAAAGTACCGGTACACAATACCTTATAGCTCATGCCTCTAAGCGCAGAGGGGAGTGACGCAGACCGTGTATATGTCACGTCAGGCCAACTATTTCGCCAACTAGACTATGTTGTTAGATTTCTGTCCTCCGGGAATGGGCCCAAAAACTGACCGGCGTCGACAAGCAAGAGTATGTTGCCATTTTGGCATTGGCAAGTTGGCTTTGAAACGCTCTGCAACCTTGGTTGAACAATTTCGACGTCGTACTCGCCCATGATGCCTTTGTGTATCGAATGTTTGCAAGTGTGCTAGAGAAGCAACGTCAGGAGATGAAGAATGGTATCAGTCAAACCTGATAACCCTCCGGTGTCTAAAGGACTTTGGGGTCGGCCTCAAATAGTCCCAAGCTTGCTCTGTATTCTTGACGTTGACAGTGTACATGTTTCACCTGGCCGCTTCGTGGACTCGGCAGCCCGGCTCCTGTTCTGTCCATGCGACGGAATCCCGATACACAATCATTACGAGATTTTGTGATTTTGGCCAGAGCCTTGTTGTCCTAGTTAGAACCAAACAGGTGTTTCTTCGTTCCTTCCTTTGCAAGCAAGAGCTTGAGACTGGTCCATGGAGCTGGCAGGTGAAGGGAGAGCCCCAACTGTATTTACAGCGAGAATCGAGGTTCAATGGATGAGCTCAGTCGATACTTCGTTTCCCACGATCAAAAGTTGTCCTAGACCAGCCCCCCTCACCATGTCGTCGACGTGGAGGCTAGCGGAGTTTTGCAAAGATGAAGACCGCGGAGAAGCATCGCCCAAGCACAAGTCAGCACATCCAGACCTGCGGGCGCAACGTGCGTCTTATACTTGCTTAGCTGTCTTGGTGAGACAATAACAGGCTCACATGAGTGGTTTCAGTCCGCGTCAAAGAGGCGGGGCAATAGTACAAATCAGTCTGGCGACGGCTTGAGTCTTGAGCCTATCAGTCCCCTGCGCCGCCTATGGGTGCGTTGGACTTTTGTCAATCCTCTTCTTGATGGATCATCTCATTCAGGTCATCTCTAGACTCTAGCCGTCAACACTACGTTCCTAAGTTGACGTCTAAAGAAACTGTTGAAGTAGTCTATCGGTGAGATTAGCATTGGGTGTGCTGCATGTGCATATACGCAGATGGAGCTTGGAGGATGGTTTGTACCAAATAGGGGCGGTCGTTGACTTCGTTGATGCTGCACCCCAGGTTTTAGCGTATGACTACGTAGTAAACTGTTCGACGCTAACACGAAGCTAGTGGACTAGGGCAGGATACCTGTCGTTACATAGTATGCTGGTTTTTAGCATAGAGTAGTAACTAGCTCCTTCGCATGTATCCGTACTTGGTAGTTACGTACCGTGACTTAACTAAACCTTAACTTCGCAGGTACGTAGTGCTACTCCAGTACGTATGTTTCCTTGTCCGGCATCGGCCGAACAGGCCTTAGAACCACCAATAGGAGCAGTTGCTAATGCAATCACCAAAGTTTTCCATTCGAACTTTAGAGCCAGTCTCGGATTTTTTTATTTTCGTCTTGGGATAATTGCTTGCCTGCGCTGTTGCAACTGTCTATTGTATCTGGCCAATTGAGCAACATGAGGGCAGTTGGAGCTGCATGTCACCGCGGGTCGGCCCTGAGTGTAAGTACGGTAACAATAACATGTGTCACTCCGACCGCATCGCAATTAAGTACTGACTGAATGGGACAAACAGCGCTTGGTGACGAGAAGCCGGCTGGTAGGCACACGATCATTTGCGACACCCTCGTTCGACAGTATCAACCCCCGAGTGCCGCCATACCTCAAACTCCTCAAGAACTACGAGAAGGTCCGAGACGTCCTGGGCCGCGGCACTGCCCTAACTCTGGCCGAAAAGATCCTATACTCGCACTTGGACAATGTCGAGGAGTCGCTCTTGACCAACACGAGCGGCGGCCGCAACATCAGAGGCAATGCGAACCTCAAGCTCAAACCCGACCGTGTCGCCATGCAAGACGCGTCGGCGCAGATGGCCCTCCTCCAGTTCATGACCTGCAACCTTCCCTCGACCGCCATTCCCGCTAGCATACACTGCGACCACTTGATTGTTGGTGAGCATGGCGCCAAACAGGACCTGGAGGCTGGTATCAAGATCAACCAGGAGGTTTTTGACTTCCTCGAGTCGGCTGCAAAGAAGTACGGCATCGAGTTCTGGCCTCCTGGAGCTGGCATCATCCACCAGAGCGTTCTGGAGAACTACGCCGCGCCGGGCCTGATGATGCTCGGTACCGATAGTCACTCCCCGAATGCAGGAGGTCTGTGTACCGTGACGATTGGCGTCGGTGGTGCCGATGCTGTAGAGGCTCTCGTTGGCGCTCCCTGGGAACTCAAGGCTCCCCGCATCCTAGGTGTTGAACTCACTGGCCAGCTCAGCGGCTGGGCCTCTCCCAAGGACATCATTCTCAACCTGGCCGGGCAGCTCACCGTCAGAGGAGGCACCGGCTTCATCATTGAATATTTCGGCCCCGGCGTTGATACTCTCAGCTGCACGGGTATGGCGACCGTGACTAACATGGGAGCCGAGGTTGGCGCCACAACTTCACTCTTCCCTTTTAAGCCCGCCCACGTTCGCTACCTGGAGGCTACCCAGCGACACGATGTTGCCGCCGAAGCTACCAAGTTCTCCAACATTGTCAAGCTGAGGGCAGATGACGGTGCTAAATACGACGAGGTCATCACTATTGATCTGTCATCGTTGGAGCCGCACATCAACGGTCCTTTTACACCTGACCTGTCCACACCCCTATCTCAGTTCAAGCAGACTGTCAAGGAGCAAGAGTGGCCCGAAAGGCTCTCTGCAGGTCTGATTGGCAGCTGTACCAACAGCTCGTACGAAGACATGACACGTGTCGAAAGCATGGTCCGGGAAGCGATGGAAGCCGGCTTGAAGCCTGCCGCGGACTTCTACATTACTCCTGGAAGCGACACTATCCGGGAAACCCTCGCCCGGGATGGTCCTCTCCAGACATTACAGGAAGCTGGCGGTACCGTTTTGTCCAACGCGTGTGGCCCATGCATTGGCCAATGGAAGAGACAGGACGGGGTTGAGAAAGGCACGCCTAACGCGATCCTCACGTCATTCAACCGAAATTTCCGTGGCCGCAATGATGGTAACCCCGACACTATGAACTTCTTGGCATCGCCCGAGGTTGTCACGGCCATGTCTTTCGCCGGGTCTACTACCTTCAACCCAATGACGGACTCGATCACGACCCCGTCTGGCAAAGAATTCCGCTTCACGGCGCCGTCAGGTTTGGAGATCCCCTCGCAACCCTTCGCTGAAGCGCGACCCGAGTTTCGCGTTATAACCTCAAGACCCGATGCCTCTGTAAATGTCAACATTTCTCCAAACTCCGAACGCCTCGCCCTCCTCGAGCCGTTCGACGCTTTTCCGAATTCGGACCTCTCTGGTCTTCGTGTTCTCGTCAAGGTCACTGGCAAGTGCACCACTGATACCATTTCTGC
Source organism: Arthrinium puccinioides (assembly GCA_022414665.1). NCBI lineage: Eukaryota > Fungi > Ascomycota > Sordariomycetes > Amphisphaeriales > Apiosporaceae > Arthrinium > Arthrinium puccinioides. Next base: position 3,985,620 of record JAIUNF010000005.1, read on the forward strand.
CGCCGGGCCCTGGCTCAAGTATAAGGGTCATCTGCCCAACATCAGCACCAACACGCTGAACACTGCCACCAACAAGGAGACTGGCGAGGTCAACGTGGCCTATGATCTCGATGGTTCCAAGCACACAATTCCTGAGCTTGGCCAGCGGTGGAAAGAGGCCAAGCAACCCTGGCTTGTGGTCGCTGAGCACAACTACGGCGAGGGTAGCGCACGTGAACACGCTGCCCTCCAACCGCGATACCTCGGTGCTAAAATCGTGCTCTGCAAGTCCTTTGCGCGCATTCACGAAACCAATCTGAAGAAGCAAGGTGTAGTGCCCCTGACGTTTGCTAATGAGGCCGACTACGACAAGATTTCGGCATGCGACGAGGTCTCAACCGAGGGACTGTACGATATGCTCCATAACGGCGGTAAGGGCAAGGTGACTTTGAGAGTCAAGAAGCACAACGGCGGCGAGGAGGTAACTATCGAGACCAAGCATGCGATCAGTGAGGATCACGCCAAGTTCATCTTGGCTGGCAGTGCACTCAACTTATTGAGCCAAGGTGCGCAATAGACAGAGGGAAGTCGGGGGAAATTTGCTTTGCCAATGGCGAGTCGTGACGTATAGCCCCCTCAAGAAGAGGTGCTTTTATATACCGAACGGGAACATTCCGGGATGGAATGAAGATGTCAAAAAAGCGTGATGAGCAATGAAGACGTTATGTAATTGAAATAAATTATATCTCCCATGGTGTTGTTTGTGTTCGCCCACATTCGCCCCATTGAACGCCGCTGCTCAGGAAAAGGAGATTGACACTGTTGTTATGCCATGACATCGACCATCTTGGCGGCGGCCATGGGCCAACCTAACATAAGAAGTGTCGCGGGTACGAATCTGTCAGGACACGAAGTATCAGTGATTATATATATATTGAGAGATCCGAGGATCGGGCAGAGAGGCGGATGATCTGATCACATACACGATGCCTGTTCGCCGTACTTTCCTAAACACGGCACTCCAGTCACCCGGTGCTGAAGCGCCGTTACTGCTGAAGAGGCGTCTTTGTGTTGTGGGTCGAATAGTTGACACGAAGACACGGGCGGCGGCCCGGGGAGCGATTCGGAGCGATTGGGCGTTCATCGTGAAGGTTGAGTCTACGGTATGGGACAGGTTCTGGTCGAATCGGATATGATGATATATCAGGTACGGGCGGTGATCGAGGTGTGACGGCTGAGAGGTTGTGCGCTAGGTATAGGTAGGTAGCTTGCTATTCGTCGATGCGTAGCGTAGAGCAGAGAACTATTTTGACAACGATGATGAACTGAAAGCCGAATGCCTATTACTATGAGATGGTGAACAGACAGCGGCTTACTAGCTCCTATATATGAGGAGCCGACTCCAAATGAACCACCATGGTTAGAAGCCAGGATTGCCTCGGTCTCGAAATTTGATCGATAACCCTATCGTGCAGTTATGTGATTATAACCAATTATAACCAATCACGCGCAACGGTCGGCAAACCCGTTTTCCAAACGACGCTGTTCGATGCTTGGTGGTACGACTTTTGCGAGTCGAGTTGGTCAAAGTGGCATGATGTGGTGCGATTTCCAGGGGAACCACCAAAACTTCCAAGGCATAGATCGATGACAAGTAGGAAATGTCGAGTCGACGAGATCCAACTAGCAATCTGCTCAGCCTTGATGGCCTTGATGGTAAATAACGCCCATGTTAGTTTCTTTTCTTCTTTTCGAATCCCTTTGTTTTTTACCGGCTTACCTGCTTTTTCCTGCTGGTTTGAAGTATACTCCGTCCGGGAGAAGGGCCCCCAGACTTGGCAACATGGTCTTTGTCGCACCTCCTCTGCCTAAGTATCGAGATGCAGGTATCTGCCTAATTTAGCTGCGTTTATTGATATGCTGTTACTAAAAGAATCAAACCCCTTCGATCGAGATGTCGCACACGGTTGACAAATCCATGCCATACAGCCTGAGACTTGCGCCGTGCGGGGTTCATATGCAGTCCCAGAGCCGAAACCGATTGAACGCCAAGTTCATATTCCTAATCCGAAATCCTAATTGATTTACGAGGCTCATGATAACGGTGTGATCTCGCAACAATCGATTGCTGTATTTTTTAGCATCCCGACGTCGTCGTACCGTGCCCCTAAACTGAAGGCTGCTGCTACCTCTCTGAGAGTCTGAGCTCTCTGCCTTCCTTCCGGCTGGTGACGGGTTACGGCAGGACCCCATCGCCAGTTGTGCCGGATTGGGAAGGAGCCCACGGATAAACGATCCGCCACGTGAATTGGCAGAGATCGCACAGACCACACGCATTCCTCATTACCATCCTTGTTTATCATGAGCTAACTACTTCGTAACTTACGCGCCGGATCTCAATCCACATCACCCTTCACACAACCAAAGCATTCTCACAATACGCCAGATCAGGGTCGCCAGGTCCTTTAGAAACGATCATTGTCGACGGTATCGACAAAGAAGTGCCCTCGATTCGACGAGTCTGGCGACCCAAGCGAGCATCGCAACAAGCATCCGGGTCAGCTTTGACTGCGGGTTGCGTTTGCTGCGCGAAAGTCGGGAGAGCCCCGCTGCCCGTTGCGTATTTCGTACTCTGCTCCTGCTATCAGAATTACGAACTACGCCGGGAGCGTGGGATGCGCGTGTGTGGCGGTGGTTAGGGTACGTTTCATGCCTGTTAATTTTGCAGCGATTCGGTAAGCCAATCTCTCAGTTCTCTCCATCCATCTCCTCATCCCGGCTCCCCCTCGGTTGGATAAACCCGTCAGTGATGAACAATTGGTAAAAGGTCGGACTGCTATCATGCCGGTTCTGGTTCTGAATTCTACATTCCGTCGACATATGAGCAATGTCTTTCATGGCAAGCTCGCTCGTCTTCAACCTTGCTAGCGCTTGATGTTTTGCGTATCCTCGCCATCCACCATATCAAGCTTCTGGAGGTTGTCGATAAATCAAGTTGAAATCGCCGCTTCATTGGAGCCTAGCTTTGTATTGTCGCTATAGAGCTAGACCAAAGGCCGCGGCGGGCAGTGAGTCGCGACTCCGATCTGGTTGGCGGGATGCAGGATTCGAAGCCGCTCCGGCGAGCTGGATGACGATCAAACTTGAAACTGAAAAGATCTGAGACGGTCCATTTAATTCCTCATTCCCTCATGCGGAAACCTACGACTTCCCCTCACTTTGCCTCGCGGATATCTAATGTTTCACAACACAGATCCTGCCTTGGTATACGACCGCGCACGACGCCAGTTTATCGACTGCAGTTTATCGACTGCTTCATTCATCGTCTGGTGCAACCAAGGCTGGGGGCACCTGATACATGGTATACTCTGCCTGCAGCATTTCTTTGGTGACGATTGCCCGGGCGCGCAGCCTGCCTCTCGCTGTGTACTTGGCAAAGTCTTGCGACGCATTTCGTGGCCGTGTTACAACTCACCACCGCACATAATCTCCACTTTCTTTTTCCGAGGTATACTCTCTTCCTGATAGGCCAGTTCCTAAAGTTATCCTCCTTTAACATAGGCTGCTAGGCTAACGACCACTACAGATTTTTAATGCGCCCTAGACGGATGCGACACTGCTCTGCAAATTACAAGAGGGCTACGTGCAATGAGCGGACAACTCAAACTTTACAACACCCGTCTCATACCATCTCAATTCGCTCAAGAAATTCAAGATCGTTTTTCTATCCAAGACATCAATGTCTTCTCGGGCCTCTTCCGCTCAATTTTCCTTCCCGGGTTCGCCGGTGACAAGCCCAAGCTCGTCGTCGTCGTTGTCGACTGGAAACGGGTTTCAATTTTTAGGACAACCTTGCAGCGTTGATGACTGCCCTAACACCTGCTTGAACGGACGGCCGATTTGCACCGTCCACAGTCGACAAGAGAAGCCTCGTCGTGTCCCTCTGCCAAGCTCGATTGGCCCCAGTCGACCCGTGACGGAGAAAGTATCACAGACAACTATTTTAAAAAACTTGAACTCCCAGCAAACTCATCCAGATAATACTGGTCGCATTCAAGACCGTCTGACAATTAAACCACCTTCTGCTTCCTCGTCACCCAAACGCGGGAAACGAGAGACTGTGCTTTCTGCGAAGCTAACTGCCAGGAAGTCCACAACGGGCAAATTATCCTCTTGCGATGTTTCTAATTTGGCAGCGGGGCACGAGGCCGAGATTGTGGTTGCTTCTACAACGTCGCCTTCTTTGAATGGCGCTGAAGAGCAAGATGATTCATCCGCCGTGGCATCGCCGCAATTGCCTCGTAAAAAGCCGCGGCTTACGCCGAAGGAGGGAGAACAAGCCGGACCTCGTCCGTCAGTCACAAACGCCATAAGTAACGGATATCTCCACAGCAACGATGTCGGAGACAAGCTCCTCAACAATCGACTGAGCGATGGCTTTAACCTGCGGGCTTCCGTAACTAATGGTATCGGCTCTGGAGAGTCCCCGCCACCAATTACAAAAACTACATTCCAAACGAGCCAGATCACCACCGCCAACTCACAGGTGCAATCAAGGGACACTGCTCCTCAAACCGAATACGAGCCTGCAACGGCAAGTCCATCTAAACTCGGAGAAGCCAAAGAGCTCGATATGCGGAATCCAGCCTATTTCGCTCCTCTGACTTCGATTCCGAGAGCCGACGGGCAGTTGTCTGACCCGTCAAGACTCAACAAAGCCGCCCACACACAATCGCTTTCCGAAATCCAGGAAATCAAAGGCCTTTCTGAAACGCATGGGGTACCTCAATCACATCCGGTGCCCTCGGTCGCGCGAGGAGCTGCGGGTATCGGGGCGACATGCATCCGGCCAGCAGCTGTTCCTACTCCAATCGGCACTGTCGATTTTCCAGGCGAGCCGAAGGAGAAGATTAACGCATCCATGCTGCCATTACAATCGCATGAGCAGTTTGGCCGCCCATTTGAAAACAGTGGGCGGCGACCGAGTCGGCAGTTGGAGGAGAATGCGGGGACAGCTTCCCGCAGCAGCTCTATCGACAAGAGGCCCGATTCCAGAACTCAACGGGATCCTTTTATGAACCTTATGCACCAGTTGCCACATAAGCCACCGCCGCCTAGCCTACAACCCAAACCGCATTCTCAGCAACGTCCCAGTTGTTTACCGTCCGTGAGTTGCGAGGTCGTGGGTTCTGTACCCAAAACCCATACCACAGCCAGGGAACAGAAGCGGAAGGTGTCCTCCAAAAGCGATGTAGCGAGCAGCTTTGAGGACAAAATGCCGATGGGAATGTCGAATTGGAACCCTGCGAATGAGCCTGCAAGTATTGGTCAGTTTATGCACGGCATCAACAAGGAGATTATTTCCACCACCCGTCAGCAACCAACACAACCAGAGCCTGCAAAATATCTGCAGACATCTTCTCAAGCAACGGTTCCTCGTCCTAGGCCAAACGGTGTACATGCATCAACTGGGAAGGTCGCTGCGGCAGTTGAGCTTGTTTGGCAGTTGCAGCAATGGCCACTGATAACGCACACCAGCGTGCAGCAGTCTGCGGTGAGCCAAAATACGGGGAAACGCGGCGCTGCTGGTGCGCTAAAGGGTTATAGGGAGCTTACACAACCCCTGTCTGCTCATGAGTCGCAAACTCCATCTCGTCAGCGTAGAACGAGTCCGATCAAAGCTAAAGGGGGAGTCCTTGCAAAATCTCCGTTCGCAAGCAGCGACCCTTGGCTGAGTACGATTTCTAGGTTAGTGAGTCCAGAGTCCAGTGCTCTTGCTGGGATATCAGACTCTTCGAGCGAGGAGAAGGCTTCGACTCTCGAATCATCTAGACACGATGGCCATAAACCTACGTTATCTTGGGCGCCCGTCCCAGGAAATGCGGATGCGCCCGAGGGTCGTCGCGTGGGAATGCTGTTCACCGCGGCCAACACTGCGTCTGTAGCTAAAACTCCAGATTCCGACCAGCCTCTCCTTGGACCGGAACGACGGTGGACCAATCTCACGCTACAGCGGTGGAAGGTGCTGAATTGTCACGAACGGAATGAAGCGGCGATGGCAATACACGACGAGGAGACGTTCGATGGATATATCTACGGTGCCGCTAACAAGCAGAATCACCCTGGTTTCAACATTTATAATGCAAATCGGTTCAGTCAGGTTGATGCTCTCACCAGTCAGCCGTTAGTGCCACTGGAGGATAAAACGAAAGGTTCACACTTCGACCCGCGGATCCACTGGACAACCAAGAGATCTGAAAAATGGTATCAAGCCAAGCAGCAAGAAATATCGGCTCGGGGAAACAGAAAGGCGCCTGGACGATTTGCCAAAGCAGCTGCACGCAATGCCAAACGAAAGGCGGAGCAGCCGCCAAAAAAGATGGAACTCCCTGTCAGGGTGCTGAAAAATGCTCAATGGTTGGCGGCGATCGACGAGCTTGACGCGATGGAGGAGAGACATAATGCGAAACTGCGCATCAAGGCACAAAGGAAGAAGGGCATGAGGAAGCCTCGAGTAGACGATGATGGAGACCAGAAAATGGCAGATGCGGGGAACGAGGTTACGCAGCCAATTACCGAAGTACTGATTGGCGGCGGTAAATGGAGCGTTGCTTAATAGAGCAAAGCTCGATATAGGATTAGGATTACGTTTCCGGATTTTGGATGTCCTTATAAAGGCATGAGAGACACAAAACCCGGAAACTCTCTACAAAGTAAGAGTCTGTCGGGGGGTTTACAACAGCCACACAGCATTGTGCATTTTCACAGCACAAGTTTGGTGTTGAGGTTCCGTGCTGTCTGGGGCTTTGAAGTGGTTGTTTCGACCTTTACGGGGGAACATCGCCATTGACATAACATATATATGCACGTCATGCATGGTAAGACTTGATATCTTATTGGCTCATTTGATCTTTTGGCTACGATGAACACATTTCTAAGCTATTCGGTCACATTAATGATACTGATTACGGAGTTGAGTTTGATAATCATATTGGGTTATACTATGTTATAATTGATCTTCGTTATAGTTGGCTTATGCTATTACGAGTCGTAATGGATTACAATTTCCCTTGTGGGATAACTAGGACTATAGACCTCTTCCTATTATTTTAGTTGTACAAATATCTGCGAATAATAGCATGTAGAAAACAGTTTACGTGACGAAAGTGTTATACACGTTGGAGATAGGTATCAGGTGAGAACGGGTTATTTTATGTCATGAATAGTGTAGCCGGTAGTGCTATGTCAAGGGGAAACTAGAAATCACGGGTGCAGGAGATGTGAGGTTGTACTCTCTCACTATTTCCAAATGTCTATAAATACCCCGTTACTAAAGGTTCACCCGAACCCAGTATTTGTGTATACGCCAGTTGTACGGTGTACCGTGGGTATTATCGTAAGCAAATACCCCTGACGATCAAAATCTCGACCCTCAGGCTTACTCCTAGGCCGCTTTGTATATATGGTTTATTATCAAGCTTCTGTTGGCATTCATGTTACCCTGTCTGTTGGAGTGGTATTGATTATTTGAAGTAATACTATGATGTAACGCGCATACGTTAAGAAGATGAGATCCAAGGGACAGGTCGACTTTTTTAACGTTCAAACGCTCTCAGTAGCTCCGCGCCCTGATTTGTGTACAGATAAGTAGCGACTCCATCCTACCAAGTATACGAATGTCTCACCCTGTGAACTACACTTTCAACTGTACACTAAATGGACTATAAGACATGAATTTTACGACACACGTATCGGGTCTATGGGAAATCGCAGCTCAAGGCTGTGCTTGCTTTCCCATGTTGGCAATGTGAAGTACGTACTCCGTAACTAGTTACTTAGTTAGGACTCCCTCTGTATAGTTAGTACGGAGTACTCCGTAGGCCAGGCGTTGTTTGTGTGGCTTGTGCAGGTAATCTATCCCTGGCGGCTGTCGGGGGTGCACCTTCCCCCGTTTCGGTCTAGCTCGGCTTGGGCTCCACTCGACAGGCGCCACCAGGAACCCTTGAGCTCTCTCTCCTCTGCCCGAACTTTTGGCCAACGCGTCGACGGAATTGCATTGGAAGCTGAGGTCCTAGTCATGCAGTGAGTGCGGTCAAGCTCCAAACCCCAACAAATCGATATCGCCATGGTTGGCAGGAGGACTTTTGCGAATGAATGAATGAACGAATGGATGGAATTTTCGCTGCTTACTTCCCTCATTATTTTGACTTGGAATCAAACACGCGACTCGCTGCTGTCGGTCGGCCCCCGTCATTGCAAGCAAATATACAAACGAGCGACTTTGCGCGGCGTAACAGCGTCTGAAGTAGCTTGCGACTCGTGAGGAATCCCTCGAGATCAGGACAGGAACGCCAAAGGAAGGTCTTCACACCCCAGATCGCGCACGCCGACAACATGACCGACTCCCTGCACAACGCACCCATTGTTCTCGACAATGGGTCGGGCACGATACGAGCGGGTTTCGCCGGCGACGACCTACCGAAATGCTACTTCCCCTCCTTCGTTGGACGGCCAAAGCATCTCCGAGTTTTGGCTGGCGCGTTGGAGGGCGAGGTGTTCATAGGACAAAAGGCCGCCACCGAGTTGCGGGGTCTCCTGAAGATACGGTACCCCCTGGAGCATGGCATTGTCACGGACTGGGACGACATGGAAAAGATATGGGAGTACGTCTACAACGAAGGGCTGAAGACGATGAGCGAAGAGGTAAGGCCGCCGGCTGTGAACGACTGCAACGAGACTCGTCGTGCTGACAACGGACGTCACGGCAGCATCCCGTACTGCTCACAGAGCCACCCCTGAACCCCCGTGCGAACCGCGACACGGCCGCCCAGATCCTTTTCGAGACCTTCAACGTACCTGCGCTATACACCTCGATCCAAGCTGTCCTCTCCCTTTACGCCTCTGGTCGGACAACAGGGTGCGTGCTTGACTCGGGAGATGGCGTATCACACGCTGTTCCCGTATACGAGGGCTTCGCCATCCCATCTTCCATGCGCCGAATCGACGTCGCCGGACGAGATGTTACCGAGTACATGCAGACCTTGCTGCGAAAGAGCGGTTACGTCTTCCACACCTCGGCAGAGAAGGAGGTGGTTCGCCTGATCAAGGAATCGGTCTCATACGTCGCGCTCGACCCCAAGAAGGAGGAGAAGGAATGGTTCTCCAATAAGCTTGACCAGTCCAAGGCGGCCGATTATGTGCTCCCGGATGGAAACAGGATCAAGATTGGCCAGGAACGCTTCCGTGCCCCCGAAATACTGTTCGATCCCGAGATCATCGGTCTGGAATACCCAGGCGTCCAACAGATTGTCACGGATTCCATCAACCGCACCGATTTGGATCTCAGGAAAGCTCTGTTCAGCAACATCGTTCTTAGTGGCGGAAGCACGCTCACCAAAGGGTTTGGAGACCGCCTTTTGAGCGAGGTCAAGAAGCTGGCAGTCAAAGACATGCGCATCAAGATTTTTGCCCCGCCCGAGCGCAAATACTCGACCTGGATTGGAGGTAGTATTCTGGCGGGTCTGAGCACATTTAGAAAGGTAAGTGGTGGTGGTGTAGAAGCCGGCTCGGAAGTGATGAGTACTGACACAGTTCTAGATGTGGGTGAGCATTGACGACTGGCATGAGAACCCCGACATCATCCACACCAAGTTGACGTAAGCACCGGTGCCGGTCCGACCTTTGCGATACTGCCCGGCTCGGAGCACAGCACGATGAAGACTACAGGGAAGCGATCATAATACTGTCAAGGCTCCTGAAAGCCATCCCGGAAAGGCTTACTGGTCGTCTTGCTACAGGGCGTTTCATGGCCAGAAGAGAGCAGACGACGATTCTAGACATGAGAGGGCCTTTATTGATGTTTACGTGTCAATGAGTCTCTCTCAACCTATTTGTACCATCAAAGAGCAGTCATCTAGACTAGAGATGAATGATACCCACACTTTTGAGACACCTCCATACCTACATACCGAGATGGCCTCCTATCTCGAGTTCATCTCTTTGTTAGCCACTCCGGTAACAGTCGGCTGCTTTTGACTACAATCGTCCGAGTCGCCGTCTCCGTATCTGGCATAATTCTGCTGCGATATGTGCGCTGGAGACGTCGGGCCATGCTGCGAGACGGTCGAGATCAAGAATGGCAGCGAATGTGAACCAATGCCGCTCTTCAACCTGTGGGAACCTTGCGAACAGCGTTGCCGAACGGGGCAGCAAGTCTCCAACGACTGCGTCCATACTAGGATCCTCACGCGTCCACGTACAGAAGGCACTGGACGTATCTATGGCGCCAATGCCGGGCAGTTTATTTCTCTTTCGCGCCACCAAAGCCCACTGGCTGAGGCTTTCTTCATACGAACCCCCGTCGTGCTTGCAGTAGTACGCTGCTGCTTTGGAGCAAAAGGCGATGGCACCGTGGCACTGCAACACCGGGGGTTGTTAGTTTTTGCACAAGAGGAGTTGGGCATTTCGCCACGTTCTCGAGGTTCCGTCCCTGATTCCCTCCCTCCCTGCAGAGCATCAAAGAGGAAGGAGGAGGACGAAACAGGTTGGTGTTCGTAAAGGGGGGGAAAGGGGGAAAGGGAAAACAAAGAAGCTCTGCGAGTTGCTCACGTATGTGGCCGAGGATAGCATTTCCACGCCTAGCAGATGGTATGCCTGTCGTACACCTGCGCTGCGGTCGAAAGCATCGTGCGTATATTGGCAGGTTGCGCAGGTATAGAGCCGTGGAAAGGAGACTTGAGCGGCCTTGCCTATTGCGTGTGAGCGGGTTGTCAGTTTGAGCGTTTTCTTTTTATCTTTATTCATTTCGTTCTCTCTTCTTCTCCTTCTCCTTCTTCGGCTTTTTCACGGCGACAAAGTGACTTGGCACGAAGAGAAGAAGAAGAAGAAGAAGAAGAAAAAAAACTTACTGATGATGCCCGGTTCGAAGCCAAGCGGCACGCCCAACCAGGTAATGTACTGCTTGCTGTTGACGTGCATCCAGAAGCGCTCGTACAGGTCCCGAAAGGGCGGCCTCTTTGTGCAGATGGGAATCGGCAGGCCTCCGGCGGGGGGCACGCGCACGAAGAGGTTGGCGACCAGCTCGATGAAGTACAGGGCGCGCTGGAGCCTGGCGACCTCGGCGGGGGTGAGGAACTGGCTCCCGAGCCCGGCGGCGGGTATGCCGGCGTGGACGACGGGCATCTCCCTGAGCAGGCGGCGGTGCAGCGCGCGGAGCCGCGGGAGCATCTCGAGGCGGTACACGCCCACGGGCACTTGGTTGTGGTGCACCCATCTCTCCATGAAGGACTCGACCGAGCTCCGCGATTCGGGGTCGACCGGCTCGGCGGCGACGGCCATCACGGCGAGCCGGTACGAGTACGGCCCTACGATGTCTATGGCTTGCTGTCGGGCGATGAAGGACCTCGAGTGGGAAAACACGCCGTGCATGTGTTTGCATGTGAGTGCGCAGCCGAGCACCGAGTACATGTCGATGAAGCACATGATTCTGGTTAGTATCTCGGCGGGCAACTGGACCAGGCGGTCGGGCGTGTTCGTGTTGGGTTTGTTGTTGGACATGATGGTCTCTACGCTTTTTTCTCGCATCTTGATCAACCTGTGATAGCACTATAGTATGGACTGTAAACCGGCTCCCTATGATCCCCCGATGAGAGACTGGTGGCCCAACTACATCTACTTATGCCATGGAGGTTTAATGGTTGTTTCATTCGTTGTTCCCAAACGTCCTGAGTGTCTTTGTGGACGAGCCTCGCATTTTTTGCTCGTGTCAACACCACTTGCCTTGCACATTCATTGAGCAACATTGCGCAATTCAGCATTGAACAATTCACTGTCATGGAGCACGCTTTATTCCCTGCTTTCATCGTGTTGGGGATCACTGACGAGGCTGTGTTGTTGGATGATGGACGATGGATGATGGATCTACACTCGATATTCCCATCTTCAACTCTGCCCCACATATTCGTCGCCGAGAATGCTTGCTTACCCACTAAAGGATGCTTATCTACTGTGTATTACTCCGTTTGCTCGCCATATGTCTCCGACGAGAGTCACATATAGACAGGAACTGCGTTGGAATCCTCCCGACGCACCCCGGCACGGCGAGATTCCTCGCACTTTCCCGAGGCGAATGCGAGAAGTGGGTTAACTACTGGCAACTAGAGCGGAAAAGTACTCGGAAGGATCGATAGATACAAAGCACTGTCTGTGTATATGAACCCCACCCAAATGAACTATATATAAACAGCCAGACGACGCTCGGTACGTTAGTAGACACACTAGCTGCACCGTCAAAATGCCGACACCATCAAGCACCGCACTTAAGGTTATCCATCGAGAACTGCCATTGTGCCGGCTGAAAATCGGCAGCACTTCACAACATCTCTCATCCACACACCATCTTCGCCCTCTATCCAAGTTCTCCCACATCGCTCGGCTCCCCCAACAAACCCAACCCCGCAGACTGTCCCACACAATGGCAGCCACCGAGAATGACACCAAGCACAGGACCATGAAGGCCTGGCTCTACAGCTCAGCATCGCCCACACTGGCCGATGGCCTACAACTCACCACCGAGGCCGCGCATCCCAGGCCGTCGCCCCAGTCTTCTGTGATGAAGGCCGAGATCCTGGTCAAGGTGCATGCCAGCTCGCTCAATCCGGTTGACTACAAGATCCCAGAATTGGGCGTCATGGCCAAGGCCGCCATCTCGACGCCGGCCAGCCCGGGGCTTGACTTTGCCGGCGTTGTCGCGGCCACCGGCTCAACCATTGACACGACGCGCGTCGGCGAGCGCGTCTTCGGCCGCATCGACCCCACCCGCTTCGGCACCCTGGGCGAGTACATCGTGGCCGGCTACGACGGCTGCGCCACGGTGCCCACGGGCGTGAGTTTCGAGGAGGCCTGCTGCATCGGCACGGCCGGCCTCACGGCGTACCAGAGCATCGCGCCCAACGTGACGGCCGGCAGGGGCGACAAGGTCTTCATCAACGGGGGCAGCGGCGGCACCGGCACGTTTGGCATCCAAATCGCCAAGGCCCTGGGCTGCGAGGTCGTTGTGTCGTGCTCGGGCAGGAACGCGAAGCTCTGCGAGAGCCTGGGTGCGGATGAGATCATCGACTACACGACGCAGGACGTCGTCGCCGAGCTCAAGAAGAAGGGCGTGGCGTTCCAGCTCGTGGTGGACAACGTCGGCTCGGTGCCGACGGATCTGTACACGGCCGCAAATCACTTCCTGCTGCCCTCGGGCAAGTTCGTGCAGGTCGGCGGCAGCCCATCGCTGGCCAGTGCCAAGACGATAATGAGCCGCATGCTGGTGCCCAGCTTCCTCGGAGGCGGCAACAGAAAGTTCGAGTTGGTCATGACCAAGAACAAGCACGAGGATCTGGCGCAGATGGGCAAGTGGATGAAGGAGGGCAAAGTCAAGGCTGTGATCGACCAGGTGTTTGATTACGCGGACGCGCCCAAGGCATTTGAGAAGTTGAAGACGGGCAGGGCGCAGGGCAAGATCGTGGTGAAGCACGAGTAAGACAACCTACGGTCCTACGGAGCACGTTGATGGCACATTTATTCCAGACGAGGTTTGGAACGAGCAAGTCCAAACGTAAGTTGCCGAAGAGTGTTGCGAAACGAGCCAACGAATCAGCGGCAGCAGCCTGACTTGCGAGGTGCATGTTAGTTAGTTGTTCGCTGTGGCAAAGAACAGATGAATTGCGACTTGAGCCGGGTGAAACAATACAATACCAACAATAAATAATAATGACGAGAATACATGCACTTGTGATTAGAACGCAATTAGCTTCATATGAGCCCATTGCATGCATGGCGATGCATGGCCGTGCCTGAATGTCCCTCGAGGGGGGTTGAACCTAACTTGGGGCCTAGAGCTTGCCATGATTTTGGGAGATGCAATCCAATGCAATGCCATGCCTGCCGACTTTTGGGCAAGGGCAAGCGGCTTCTGTCGGTACCGAAAAACCGGGATCGCTGTCCGTACTGACAGTTTGTTTCTCAGCATCGGCAGATCGACAGTCACTTCCTTTGTCCGGGATGAGTCCCTTTGGAGTAGACTTCATAGGGTAACATTACGGGTTGATCTGACGGGAACGGTGGACTGGAAAACGCACTCGCAGGGGTGGGTGGGTTCGTCCAAGGAGCGCCGACATCAGTCAGCAGCAGCGGCAGGAGCAAAAGGTTTCAACATACATTTTACCTTTGTAGCATCGACTAATAATACGTTAGTTGGCAACAACCGTCGACGAGGTCAAGTCTTTAACTTGACACGCACCACGTAGCATGGATCTGTAACGTCGACAGTCTCGTCAGGGCGTATTGCTGGCAAATGACTTGTCCATGGCTCCATGGGTGTTCCCTCCGCGGAAGTGCCTGGGCAGTCCTCATACCTGTGAGACCTGAGGAAATGAGGAGAGGGTGGTGACATGTTGCACCACGATGAGCAAGAAGACATGCCAGGCCTGTGTCATTGGACGACGCCTTGCATCGGCCGTGTCTTGTCACTTCTGTGTGGTTACGTGTAACGTACCCGGGGCGTGAGGCGAAGAGAAGCGTACCTTGCAGGGACGGCAGCCCGCCCAGGCGACCAACGAGCGGGCCTCGCAGGCTCACGGGCTCACGGGCTCCCAGGCTCCCAGGCTCCCAGGCCTGCTGACTTGCAGCTTTGCAGGTCGGCGGAAAACTATGGGGTAATGGTTTCCTCAGAAAAACTCGGCCGGTGGTCTCATGATGCCGCCAGCCGTCCACGATTTGGTAACAGCATGAAAGCCGAGACCCAAACCCAGCCGGTATTAGCTAATGGATAGCTAATGGATTGCATCACGCGGTTACCCCAGATTCCACCCTCTTGCCGTTAACTGCTAAGCGCCCTACAGAATATCGGACCGCCAAGAGAAATGCAAAATTTTGTCTGTTTGGTTGCCCTAGCGCATCTCATACACTTGCAGGACTTGCCGCTTTGGGCAATCACGAATACCCAGTACTGGGTACACAGCACTCATCACTCACTACTCGCCATCGCGCGTTCCGTCTTCTGGGGCACACGATGACTGCAAATTTCTCTTACTAGCAGTCCGAACAGATCAAAACCTTGACAAATGTCGCCCAAGGTCACACCCTAGACTCGGACCCTCTGATGTTTATATAATACACGCATCCCTCCTCCCCCTCCCTTTTCCGTGGGAAGTACGCATACCCTGAAAGACACATTGCATCTTATACTCCAACTTGCATCGTTGTTTCCATTGTTTCGACATAACACCCCACACTAACAACTTGCCTGCACAACAACACTCGCGAGTCCACACAACTACGCAGATAACCACAAACACTACACACACAACACACACAACACACACAACACACAAACACACACAACACACACAACACACACAACACACCCGTCAACATGCGCTTCTCCATCACCGAGCCTCACCCCACCGTGTCCAAGGACGCATACGTGCACTCGGGCCGAGGCGGCGCCGGAAACTTCTTCCGCGCCCCAGAGACCACTCCCTCCACCGGAATCGCCACCAAGCCGGTGCTCACCAAGACTTTCAGCAACGGTTGCTTCTACTCCGGCCGGGGCGGCGCCGGCAACGCTTCTTCCCAGCGTCCCGTCATGTCGTTTGACGAGCAGTACAAGATCCAGAGTCAGTTGGAGAAGAAGCCCGTCACCCACGTCGGCCGCGGTGGTGCCGGTAACTTCTACACCAAGAACTCGGCCATCAAGCGCAAACAGAGCGATGCCAGCAGTGCAAGCAGCGTCAGCTCATCCGGCAGTGGCCGGTCTCGCATCATGTCACGTCTGAGCCAGATCGCATCGCGCCTCAGCAACTAAATAAGTTGCATCAACCCAATCACACGCACTCACATCGACGAATACCTCGTTGATGCTAATACTGCATTTTACCCTCAACTCTTTTCGGCATGAGCACGGCGCAATGGGAAAATTTGAATTATACAAAACACAGGAGGAAGGAATAGGTTGGGGCCTCAGAGCAAACTGAAAGCTCAATGGTTGTTTTTTTGGCTATACCCACGACACGACGAGAGTCATGATTTACAGCGACATCATCAGCAAATCCGCACCAAACGATATCAGCGAAGCGATGGAATTTTCTGCATGGCATGACGAAAACTGTGTCGTCCCCGGCTGGCATGACTCCGGGGAATATGTTGAAATGGGGCCCAAAGACATTTAGCAATTTTGGTGTTTGGCTCTGGTGAACAGGTGTTTTGAGACAGATATACCCCCCGAATTGGCGATTTGATTTAGCAGGAGAGATGGAGTATTTAAGAGATGAATCTGGAGATTTTATAACACTATGGGCACGTCACACCTGAGTTCTACCTTGAAGTGACCTTTTGTTCCGTGTGGCTTCCGAGGCTTGTTGCACTAACGTAAACATCGGATCGTTTCGAGGTGATATTGTTGTACCATGAGGGACTGTTCATGATGACGGTCGAACGCTGCTATCTATGTGCTCTCATGATGCCGACACTCAAGATGAGATCATTAACTACCTATCCGACACAAACTGGCGTAGACGTTGCTGGTCACCAATCAACCTTGAACAATCCTACCCATCTATATATACCTCGAACACTCTCCCACAGCCTGTATTTCCTACTACTCGATGCCCGTCCGCAAAAACACATTAGGAGGCAAGTCGCGCCTCTTGAACTCCTCGTCGACATCGTAGTCCATGTCCCCCGTCTCCGCCTTGAACCCGAGGCGGAGGTAGACGTGTCTCCCCATGGCCGAGGCCTCGGTAATGGCCTCGAGCCCGCCCCTCCTCCCGGCCTCGTCGAGACCCCATCGCACCAGCCTCATGGCGATGCCGCGGCGCTGGAAGGCGGGATCGACAGCGCAGACGTCGAGCGCGAACACGGCCGGGGGTCCGCGGCCGCCTTCTCCCGGACGTACTCGAGGCGGCGCTTGACGAGCGCGCGAAAGATTTGCGCGCAGAACCGCCGCTCCGTCCCCTTCTCGTCGTCCCCGTTCCCCCACAGCGCCTCGACGTCCGGCAGGCTGTCCGACGGCACGTCGCCCCAGCCCCCGACCATGGACCACTGCGCCCAGATGGCCGTGCCGGCGATGACGCGGCGGCCCGGTCGGCTTGGGTCCGCCGCCGTCGCCTTGAGGAACACTGTGTTGGGGTCGCCGCGGCTGTTGGTCGTCGTCGACGCCCAGCGCTTGACCAGGAGGCCGGCCAGCGTCTTCGCGCCCTCCGCGCTGTCCCAGCCCGGGTTCAGGCCCTGCCATATGGCGTCGTTGGCCTGTCGCCCAAACGCCGCCGCCAGCACGTCCTGTACTTGCGCGAAGTCTTCGGCACTGTCGATCAGCTCGATCCGCACGTCGTCTACGCTCTTGGGCGCCGTCTGCTCCATCATTGTTGGCTATGGATAGCTCGAACACGTAGGTTTGACAAGCTCAGAGAGAGAGAGAGAGAGTAACAAGTTTGTGTAAGGCGGACGGACGGATGGCCCCAGAGATGCAACCAACTCACGTTAGGTAGTTACAAAGTAGACAGCATTGTCCTCCTCCTCAGCCGAGCGGTATCCAGTGTTAGCGGGGTAAGATATATATAGGTATGCACTAACTTACTACCGAGTATTACTCCTTCGTTCCGATGCTTCCAATCAGCAGTCATGAACGAGTCTATAATGAATGTATCCGTACCCAGTCTGCAGATACTCGTGAAACTGAACTATACGCCGTACTGCACTGCACATATTGCTTACAGATCGAGATCAACGTGCTTGGCAATGAATAAGTTGAGCGGAATGAGGGCGTATGTGTGTGCCAGGTCTGACAACGTCAAGCTGTAAGCGAGTATCGAGCTTGACGACATGAATCTCGTTGCTATAAGCTTCAGGACATCGCATCATTCGAGGATAGCTCAAAATACACTGGCTGCTAGTTTCCTCTGTAGTAGCCACCTTGCCTACGTAGGCCGCCAACGTCGCTTTCATCAACGCCCTGATCACAATCCTGTTTGCAAGAAGTCCAACCGATTTTGCTTCTCTCAGCAGCAAATATCGCTTCTGCGGGGAAAAAAACCATCCAATACACATGGTCGTAGAGCCATAATATCGTCATCTTGTCAGGGTCCAAATGAAGAGAAGAAGAAAACCAAGGGGCAGCACGACCCGCCGTCACACACTTAGAACCATACATACACCGTGTCTCGCCTGCTCATTTGCTACGCCATTTTCGCTCTCGCGCTGTTGGTATCTGAAATCAACGCAAAACACGTCGCTCAAACGCATCGACACGCCGAGCCGGCCATTCCTATCTCCATTTGGGCATTCAGTCCCGCTAGAAGAAACGTGAACGAGACTCTATGCCGCGGGATTCCACAAGATCACGATGGACTGCGACCAGCGGGCCAAAAATCTATCCTGAAGGGGCTTCCAGGTGGTGCCACATCCAGCAGCCGAGAACGTCGCTCCTAGAACGTCTCGGATTCCTGGCTTGCGGCAGTGCCACGACTGGTCACGGTACCGAATGTGTCTATGATTCAAAAGGGTTAGCGAGGGTCAATCAACCAACGTGGGTCACAGGACCGACAACGGATATTGAGCGCAGCTAACCTCTTTTTCGCCTCCTCTCATCTCTGGCGCTCGTCTCGCCAAATGCGGACCTCATGCTGTCCCTATCACCATCGTCGCTCCGATTGGTAGGCGTCATTGCCCTAGGCCCACTGGGTCTTCGGGCGGGCGCTCCCAATGCGCCACTCAAATTGCGATTCTCGGGTTTGGGACTGCCAGCGCCAGAATGGTAGCTATCTGTCCTCGCGTGGGTACCGGTCATTGTGCCGTACCCGCTCTCCACCGAGTGGTACGGCAGCGGGCTTTGCTTCTTTTGAAGTTTGTTGACACGGTCATTGCGGGCCGGCGTAGCCGAGTCAAGCGGCTCTTTGGGTGGTCTGGGAGGTCCTTGTGCAGACGACGAACCGTAGGCGTTGCGATATTCCTCCGAGGCGCTCTGGTCGCTGTAGTGGTTTGATTCTTGGGGTTGGAAACGGCCCAGGCTCGTAGCCGACCCGGCCCAATCAGTACTTCTCGGGCTCATGGGAGAATCATAGTCGACAGCCGATGATTCGAGTGCACTGCGGAAGCGTTCTGTCTGGCCTGGTCGGGGCTGCGGGTGCTGGAGGTTGAGACTGTTGCGATGGGCCTTGTACTTGGGGTCCTCTGGTGTCATGTAGGTGGTAGGCATAGGGGGGTCCTCCAGATGGTAACGGGTAGGAGTATTGCGTCCTTGGCGCATGGTCGATGCGGGGAGGTCCTGCTCGGAGAAACCAGTGTTGAGCTTATCGTCGCCATACAGATCTGAGTGCTGGTACTGGTCGAAATTAGCCAGATCCGACCCCGATCGGGAAGGAGGATGCTGGAGGAACTCCTCGGACAGGTCGTTCCTGGCCCGAGGATTGCCACTGTTTCGGAAAACCTTGCCAAAGCTGTTGGTCGTGCTCTCCGACCACCGGGAGATCTTTGGCAGAAAGCCCGACTTTTGCTTCTTGCCACTGTCAGTGACGGGAGTGTTCTCATTGCTCAAGGAGGCGTGCGTGGCCGGGGCAATAACCTGAGGGGGGTACCGAGAGGCACCGAATTGACGCGGGCAGGCCCAACCTTCAGGGACATTGGCAAGTCCACGTGAGAGTACTGGTTTGATGCATTGCTCCGAGGCTCGTCGTAGTCATCCTCAGGCCCCTCAGGCACAGTGCTGATTCTGTGGTCCGAGAACTTGCGTTCATAGCCGAGTCTGCCTGCGGTCCCACGCGATTGCGGAATGGATAGGTGGCCAGACTGGCTAGCATGGCTCGCGGTAGATGTTCCAGCATTGCCTTCGGGCTCGTAGCCACGATCCTGCTCATATGGCATCTCCGGCTGCATGTTGTCCAAGGACTCGTTTCTGGCGCTCATGGCAGCCAAAGTTGCAGGCCCCGCAGTCTGTGCCTTTAAGACATCGACCTCGGTGAGAAGGTGCATCAGCATATCCTCAATTCTGGTAAGATCATTGGTACCCTTGGAGCTGAGACCCTTGATAGCTCGACGAAACAAGTTCTTCTTCTTGGCTGGCAAGTCGTCAAAAGTGCCCGTCAACGAGGCGCCACCCTGTAAAGACCTGGAACCACTTCCGGGCAAAGGCCTTGGGCCGCCAACGTGCCGTTGGACGGTCTTCTCGGTGTTGTCCTTGACCTCGCCGATGATTTGATCCTCGCTATCGGCCAAGAGTCTCTTGATGTCCCTGAAGGAAGTATGCATGTCGGTGGCGTATTGTACCAGAGTGCTGATCATTTCCGTGTCTCTAGCACTCCGTTGAGCATCGCGAACCATGAGATGTTCCATCAGCGCCACAATGTCCTGTGACTCGATCCTATCGATGCCAGTGCCCATGGCCGCATCATAGAAAGGCGAGCCCATGCCACCAGATAAGCCGCTAAGATGCCTTTGGTGCTTCGCAATAGGAGCATAGAAAGGGTCTTCGCCATTACCACCGATACCAGGCTGATCCTGGAACTCGACGGCCTTGCCCTTGGCAGCTTGAAGGTCCCTGTTCTCATTCGGTGCCGAGGTCTCATAGCCCTCGTCTCCACCTTGGGGAAGCCCCGGGCTGCCAGTGTTGTACCCACCACGGTAGGCACTGTGGGGATCAAAGCCTGCCGCGCCGAGTATATTTGCATCCAGACCCGGAAGGTTGGCAATGGGACTGGTTCCCTCGTACGGGTTGGTGACAAGTGTATCCCGTTTGCGATCGATCGAGGTTCGCTGCCACTCGTCATCTAGGTCCTCCTCCTGGTCTTGACTGGGCTGTCGGCTGTGAGACATGGCTAAGCCGGCGGCCGTTCCCAGTGCAGCCGCTGCCGCAGTCTCGGTGATACCCAGACCCCGCCCATCTCTGCTGTTCGCTTTGGGGGTCACAGCACGGTCGTAGTCGAATCGTTTCTCCTGCGTGGGAGTGTGCTCCCCTGACCAGTGTTGACTGTCGCCATTGTGAGATCCACCGAGAGGTCCTTGGACGACCGAGGGACTCTGTTGTTCGTACGTGCCGTATCCGATTTCAGGCATAGGGTAGTCGCTATCAGGCACGCCGCTTGCTCCCAATTGAACTTGCTCGTCGTAAGTCTCAGATAAGCGGTCAATACTATGACGGGGCATCGAATCAGGTCGATAGCCGTTCTTGGCGCGCTCTTTGAAGGACCGATTCCGGGTGACACCGTCGCCGGTAAATTGCTCCTCGGTCAATGCGTTACTTGGAGAAGCATGGCCACCATGCTTCGCTTTGGCGGCTGCAGCTGCCATGCCTAGGGCGGCTGTGGTTATTGCAGCTTCGGACGCAGTGGGTGAGTGCCGTTGAGTGTGCCGAGGGACCTTACGCCCATATTCGTCAAGGTCGTATTCCACAAACTCGGGCGACCCTGCGTTCGAGGTTGTCTGCTTTGACGACGCGGGAGATCGAATCCGATCTTCAAACATTTGCCTCCGACTTTCAACCGACACCCTGCTAGGTGACGACGTCCCGGAGCCGTAGCCTCGTTCCTTTTCATCGTAGGAGATCTGGGAGATTTGCGAGTTTCGATAATCTTGTCCCCCGCTCAACAGTGATGGCTCAAGGACTGATCCGTCAACCAAAGAAGCCACGGCAGACTCAGCACCGAACGGCTGATGAGTAAGAAGGGGAACAGCGCCGAGTCCACGAACAGCCTGTCCCGAGGTGGCCTTGTCCACCTCGCTGCCGTCCTCAGTGTATCGCGAGTCTCTGTAGTGGCCAGAGCTACGGAAACTACTCGCGTCATCGCCAAAGTCACGGCTTCGGATGTTGCTGACAAGCGATCCCTCCGACTGTATCCCATGCTCATGGCTCGGCGACTTGTCGAGCGAGGACACCTCACTTTGTGTGAAACGCGAATCGCGCCGGTTGTGAACCTCGCTACCCTCCGTGTATCCGGATACGCTCTGAATAGGACTGAGACCACGTCTCTCCTGCTGGTATGGCACATATCGCAGAGGCGGAGGCACATCTTGCTGGTAGTATGCACTGGATACCGGCCCGCTCGTACCCGATTCTGCCAAGCCAGCAGCTTCATACTCATCATCATACTCATCGTGACGTGGCGAGTAGTTTTGACTCAAATCGCTGTCATTGTATTCCTGTTCGTAGTCGGCGGGTCCTTGTCGCGGCAAAGCTTTGAGATCACCATGGGAGATGTTGGCGTGTTGAGCGCCAAGACCCTGCATGGTGTTGACAGGCGTGCGAGTCGGGGTCGGGGGTGTAGTTGTGGGTGTCATTGCGCATGGATTCTATTGAAGCCATACCTCTGGCCACCTCTCGGATGGGCGTCATTTCCTCGCTGGCGGAATGAGGCCGCTCTGAGTTGGCAGAGAGTATGGATGTCCGCGTCATCTCGGATGGGTTGATCTCACTAGAAAGTGGCATTGGGGGGATGACCTCGTGTTCCACGTCGTGGTATTCTTCAGTTGCTCTTCCGCGCTCTGGCGTCTTCGCTCTTCGCCGCCGCCTTTGCCTCTTGTCGTCGGCCCTTGATCGGTCGTGGTGAGCAGCTGCTGCAGCTCCAGTCATTGCCGCGGCACCTAGCAGCGCCGCCTCACCGAGACGGTCTTTGCCGCGGCGTGGTGTGTCATCGTGGCCCTCGATAGATTCAACCACCGATACCTGGTCAGTGCTGCGTTGAGGCGACAAATCGTTTCGGGCCTCACGGCCTCTCGACTTTGTCGAAAAGGTAGTGTCGCCGGATTTCCGCTTGCTGGTCATCGAGAGCTCCTCTCTCGAAGCAGATGTCAAGCTAGAGAGCGAGTCTCTCTCTTTGGGTCTCCTCCCCTCACGTACACTTCGCTCCCTTTTGATGGCATCTAGTTCGGGAAGGATGAGTCGTCTGATGGCGTCCTCGACGGTCTCCAACAGTCTAGGGTTATTGATAGACACCTTTGATGAGGCATACGAGTCATACGACCGGTGACTCGGGGTAATCTGTGACGAGAGCATACTTGAATCGGCGGCTGAAATGAGGGATTCCTTGTGACCTTTGGATCTTCGCCGAGGCTCCGTCCTGCTTTCCAAGTCTCGCTCGCTGACGCTGCTCGTCCTGCTTTTGGATGATTTGTGTTTTCTCTCAGGCCTGCTGGCCTTTTCTACCGCCCTTTCTATTATCCTCCTGTCGTGACTCTCACTTCGCGACTTCCGGTGCATCTTATCAACGACCGCTGCGGCCGTGACAGCACCCAAGGCGCCGGCAGCCAATGCCTCTCGACGCGAGGGACTGCGGCTGCGCTTCTCCGCCTTTTCATTGTTATTTGATAGAACGGTCGTTCCGCCGGTCCCGTCCAAGAAGCTGTCTGTAGGGATAGCTGAGATGTCCGACATGTTAGGCGGAAGGTAAGATGATGCCTTGCTGTCGGCGGCGGGGATGAGCGGGCTCGAAACCTTGCGATCCCGCCGTGAGCGCACATGACTTGGGTTGATTTCCACTTCAATGGGATGGCGCGACACGTTGGACTCCTCGGTCGCCGAAGCGTACGAGTTCATGCTCCGGTTGTCTTCAGGGTCGGCCATGGCGTCGAGCTCGCTTTTGGTGAGGTTGCTGATGTTGCTGTGCATCAATGGCCCTTCCTCGCGTTGCAGCCTTGTCCGGGATGTTTTCCGCGTGCTCTTGGTCTCAGTGATCTGGATGTGGTCGCTCTTGCCGCGGTGCTTGGACGGCGTGAGTCGCACTCGTACGCTCGGTCTGCGCTTGGAAGCAGAACCACCCTCGCCGTCCTGGCCTGGAATGGGGCCTTTACCGCCCTCAAAGTACTCGATCAACAACGACGTCTGCGAGTGGTTGTGGCGATGTTGGCCACGGGTCTTGATGGTGACGGGTGTGCCGTCGTCCGGCAGCGAGTAGTGGGAATCCTCGTCGCCGGGCCTCGACACATCGGTGGCCAGGTCTGTCGCAGTGGTTTCGAGCAGTTCGGACTCGGTTTCTGTTGGCGCGGGCAAAGGGGGAGCCTTTTTCGACTCGATACCCATTGCGCTGCCCTTGGTTGAATGGTTTGTAAAAACCGTTGGCGCGGGCTCCAGGGCCAGCTGTCGACCGAAATGTTTCGTTGTGCGAGGACGACAACAGACACCACACACAACTAACTGGGAGACAGACCAGGCAGACCAGGTAGGGTAGTACTCAAATACCGGGAAGGGAATGAGCGGTGTTCCTGATCGGGTAGGGGGTGGTCCTTGTCTAGTACCTAGTACGTTAGCAAGCTGTGGCCTGAGTGAGGTCCGGTGTAGTCTTTGTTTACTCCGCTATCAGTCTGCCCACTTCACTGGCACAGTGGAGTTGCTACCCGACGGATAGGGTACTTGACACTTGTAGATTCCGCGATGACGCGCAAACGCACGGAAATATGCTGGTCAGTAGCAGCTGTAAGCCGCCCGACGATGAATTGGGAGGTCGCAGAAGGTGTGTCTGCCGATTCAGGCCATGTCTTCGTTCAAAAGTTGAGACATGCGGTGGGTGTGATGATGATTGTCAACGGATAGGAGCGTCGAGGAATAAATCAAGGTGGTCGGGGAAAGGGCGGGATCGGGGATCGGATGGGCGGCTGATGTGGGCGTTGATAAGTGTAGGTACTTTGCTTGCTCGCTACGGATACCAGGATACCATCATGTCAGTGCCAAAATGTGGGGCACTCCAAAGTGAATAACCTACGTGCTAACGAACTTATTAACAACTGGTTCCGTCAAGTCCACCATCGGTAAAAGAAAGAGGTTACAACTTACGGAACTTGCTGGCCAGAGAGTATGAAGACTGTGCGCCAACAATGAAACAATCATCAGATGCACACGCAAAAAAATGAGCAAGGCAGAGTCGGCTTGCTGCCTTGAGAAAACTCACTTTCAGCTCCCAGCCCCCCACCAACACACAGACACCGTCAAGACTGCCTGCCTTGTTGCTCCCGTAACCGTCTCCCTTCCGTTTCGGTGCGTCAGATCGCTCCTGTCTGCAGCAGTACCGAATGTTTGCGCTCGCACGAGTAGCCCCGAGAGATTGGGAAGCTGGTAATGATACGGATAGATGGGCGCAAAAAAATATATGCGTGACGAGCGGTTTCAACACGTTCATCTGTCAGTCGCCACGCATCAAAAAGCCATGCCGCGGCGCTGCTGATCGTTCTGGACAACAAACCTGGCAGCCTCTTCTACGGGTGACTAGCTACAGGGGGGCTACGAGAGACTACTGCGCCGCGAGTGATGCGGACTAGGTTCCTCGGAAGGACACAGGTCACTGATGACCGGGGAGGCCAACTGCGATGGGCAGTGCGCCGGTGATGGCAACGAGGCTCTGCTGCTTGACGTGACTGGACGAATGATGACCTGAAGCTGGGGTTGGTCGGGCAGTACTTTGAAGTTTTGACAACGCATCGATGACTAGGGGCTGGTTCGTCGACCAATCCCGCCATCAGGAAGGGTCCTGAATTCCTGCGTGCGAGATGCAAGACTCAGGAGTCACCAGCTCAACACAGACTGTGTCATCCGGGGCAACTTACCCAAGTTAGGTAGGTAGGTAAGTTAGTCTAGACTCTACGGATACAGGACCGTCTGTCACTTCTGATACTCTCAATGTTGTCTGACAATGCGAATGAGTAGGGTAGCCATATGCAACCCCGAAAATACTGCCCACCATCTTATTCCCAACATGATTGCGGTACTCCGTACTTCTTCTTGGTCGTAACTGCGCAGGTGGGGGAGGTTGGGGGGTAGCATCGGTACACAGTATTTTAGGAATCACTGTTGATACAAGATGAGGTCGCAGAGTGGCTCAGGCTTCTTTCTCTTTGGCAGGGTAACGGCGATCACTGTTTGATCCACCGAAAAAGCCGATCGTCGAAAAACACGTGGTCCCTGGTACGAAACGATACTACGACATGCGTATACGGAGTAGTTAACTAACTTAGGTAACTTACGTACGGTACTCCGTACCTCGGACGCAATCGTCTTTCTCACAGACATAGTTGCGCATGTCGTTCCAAACTCGGCTGAGAGAGCTTGGAGCTGCCAAGAATGCAGGCGATTCCACGTATGGAGTCGAAGTCGTCTTGACACAGGAGAATCACATCGGTTTGTTTGGCCATCCGTGATCCCGCCGAGTGTCAAATAAGACGAATCCACAACACTCACCGACTGTTGCTAAAACACTGGTGATCACTTAACGGAGGCTTATGGCCAATTAATTGCCCCCAGTGGGACGGACCTGCGTCAGTGTCGTGTTGTACAGTCCAATCTCGGGGTGCCTGTCGAACTTCCAATCGTCAAAAAGGTGAGACGACCAACCCTATTACCTATCTCGTCTGATGTGTCTTAAACCAATGCCTTCTTCGTCGAACCTTTGACACAACACGGGAAAATCTCGAAAACAGGCCACGCAAACATAGCTTGCTGGCCTAGACACGCTCACAAACCAACTGCCCCGACCTCGCGGATAATGGTATATTGTCAGACCCCGACGAGACAAGTCGACGTGCACAATCTGCATGTCCTATAATTTGCGACACTCCCGCGTCTCTGCGGCCACTGCCGAGAAAAGGATGCTTGCAGGCAGCTTTTGGATTGCCAACACCTACAGGCAACTTGGACATAATCGTTTCTGCTCGTCGCCCGCGTACAACTATCCCTTCAAATGGGGCCATCATCTGCATGCGCCGTGTTTCCGAGACGAGTTTATGTTCACGACACGACGACCGACAGGACTTGTGTGATTGCTTCCCCGAGACTTTGTGAAGCCAGTCCTTGAGTGCCGGCCGCAAATTCGGGTTCACATGGGAGCACGAATATGTGCAGGCAGCCGAAATCGTGCTTGCAGCTCCCGTTGCCTCGCCTATTACGTGACCTTCAACCGTTCAAGGAACCCGAGCGATACATAGTTAAATAACGGCAATACCTAGGCTACGGTAGACCGATTGATGTTTGCATCTAACCCCTAATTCACCCTGATGCTCTCTCGTCCAAGGTGACGAAGCGCTAAAATGGCATCATCCAACTCCGTGGCGTGCAGGTAAAGAACCAGAGAAAGGCGCCGACTGGATCATGATGCAGCCAAATCGAGACGACATCAGATAATTCAATGCACTAGCTATGCGCTATCAAAGGTTTCCTGAATAACAGGGTTTGACTGCCAATGCGTGTTGAAGCCCCCTCCGAGGGCCTTCTTCACGAACGAAACCCGTAACCACATGGACCATGAATCGATGACGAGCACGTTACCGTCGTCGTCTCGGATGTATTCTCGATATCCGAATTCTTGGTGGACTCCCTCCTCGTGTCCGTAGACCCTCTCTCCGCCCCTATCGGACTGACGTGGTGCCCGTCCGGCTGTCGAATACTTGGGTCCTTTCCCGAGTTCCAAGGAGGTGAGGATGCTGCTGAATTGCTGATGAAGCTGAAGACGATCCTTCTTGGAAATGCCTTTTGAGGATTCAGCCGCCAACTCCGCCACACGCTGCACGATTTTGTGCTGCTCGTACTTCAAGTCGAAAGGGCTGTAGGGTTCCGCTTTGAAATCCAATTTGTCGCGTTTTGCCTCTCGCATGGCCTCTTCCTGCCTCTGGTCGTGTTCCTCCTCCATTGTCGTATTGTAAGCTCGAATCGTCTCAAAGATGAGTGCGATGTTGGTCCCGGCGGCCACTTGAACGTCGACATCGGTGCTATCGAGCTGTTCCGTGAAAGCTTCAAGCGCTGCTTCTGACCCTTGTGCCAAGTCATCAGCATAGGTCGCTAGAAATCCCCAGCTCTTCAACGCTGCAGTGACCACGGCACCATTATCTGGAGCATTAACATGGTGGCCGTCGCTCTCAACAATCTCCAAAAGATAGTCCATCAGCTCCTGCACTGAAGTACCTAGGCCCCCGCCAAATATGGTCGCACTAGTCATAGCGTTGATAGCTTCCACCTTGACAGCCTCCTCGTCCGAACTTTCGCAAGTTGACTTCAAAGACGAAAAGACGGCATCGGATACACTGTCGGACTGTATTGAGAAAACGGTAATGCTCAGAGCTTTGAGTGCTGCCAGGACCTCGTCGGAGTTTCGACCAGCACGTATGCTTTTGATGATGGCCGGGACAAGCTCATGGGTGTAGCTGTCAACGATGGTGTCGGCAAAGTTATGTTTGCATAGATGTACGTATCCAGCCAAATAGGATTCGCGTCCCTTGACGCTACTACGCTTCCGGTCGAGGATCTCGTTGATACAAGCCTTCAGCTTGTCGGTCCAGTCCGATATGGAATCGATACCGTCTTCAGAATCGATGACAGAATTTGTCATGCTGTCGATTTCGTTGTCGCTCGCCTCGCTTTCCTCGTCGGACGCATAACGACTAGGCGCCCGGGAGCCTTGTCTGGACCCAGGTGGCGAGGTGGCCGGCGAAGCAAAGTTGGAGTCGGGGCGGGAGCGTGCCTTTCTGGATACCGTCTTGCGACTTTCAAGGAGAGCTTTCTTTCTGAGGTCCCTCATATTCGTGTGATGCTGCGCGATCCTTCAAGGGTAGACGAAGTTTCAATCCGGCAGTAACCTTATAATGATGCAGGTGGATGGTGTTTGATGGACGGATGGACGGATGGACTGATGTGGTGAGATTCGTAAAGTTGTGTGTCAAATGATCGGGTGGCAATTATGATGTTTGTAAATTGCTTTCATGTATAATTCCATGAGGAAAATAGGATAGAATCTTCCGGAGATGATGTGTCAAAACGGAATAGTTTAAGTGCAATGAGTCACTTGGCTGCGAAAGAAGTCTAAAGAACGCACGACAGTCGATTACCAAGGAAATGACGGTTCGGTGGATGACCTTACGACGTGAGCGAAACAGCCGACAAGAAAGCAAGCTAATTTGACTGCGCACTAGAGTTATTCCGATCGGTTAACTTATCCAAAGATGGAATTCTTGACCATTGATGGCATTCAAGCCAAATGCGGAGGCGAAGGGCAAACGTCTCCAACTCGGCCATGCAGGACAATATCGGGGGGTACCAGATGTCGTCAGTGCTGCCTGGAGTTGGAACCGAGGACGATGATGTAACCAGTTTACAATACTGTGTGGTTAGTCCACTTCGTCGAGCCTTAAAAGCGGACAAAGGCGGGGTAGATCCTGGTCGATTATTACCCGCTGGCAATGTGTGTAATAAGCGATACGAGTGAGCAGTATTTACAATACGTAGCATTGGTCTCTCACAAGAGCATGGTAGAATGTTCAAGGGAATTCAGGAAACACGACATGATGAATAAGTACACATGTACGGAATACTGGAAACACACATTTATTTCATGGACGGTTTCTACTGTCACTGTACAGTAAGTTGGTGTGCGTCATATCCCCTTACAAGAATGCTACCATACCCCAAGTATGCAAGATACGAAGTATATGTAGGCACTAAAACGGAAACTATGTTCCCAGCAGATGCGCCAGTGTTTGGAGATGTCCAAGCGATCGGCAATGGCCTCAACATTGGAGATACGTCGAAAATACGTTATTACTCTGCAAAAAGAGTACAGGAAGTTCGTGAGTGCAATAGCAGCTATCACCCGATACTTTCATGAATTTCCTTACTAATTTCATGAATTTCCTCACTAATCTAAGTGGATGCCGGGAGGCATTAGCTGCATGCAACCCAAGTGGATGCCGGTCGCCCTGCTTCGGTGAAGCTTCAGTCAGCTCAAGTGACCTACACAGTACTTCGTAGGTGCCTACATTGATTGTATGGAGGCACAGGGACTTTGCATGCGGCCGCAGCCTTGACGAAGTCAAGAAATAATTTTCACATTTTTGAAGAACCGCTTTCGAAAACGAAGTACGGATACCTCAGACATATTCTCCCTTATTAATCACAAAACAGACGGAGGTCAGGGTAGAGTTCGCTCTCGACGCTCACTTTGGATGGCAAGAACGGGGCGCATTAACTACCAGAGTAACCCCGCCAAGTTGCTCGTCCCAGAAGTACTATGGAGTACTAACGCCCTTGTAACCTTATCATCAATGATTGGTAGCCAGGATAAGAGCTCTCTCTCCAACCCAATACAACCAACTACAAACATGTTGTAGCCCAGTGATCTTGTGAGTTATCTCCCTATGTAAAAATAGGCATATATATCTCTTTGCCTCCTAAACACACAAAGCTCCCGCCTGTTTTCTGCCTTGGAACAAAAGTAGCATCCAGGCCGACATACGAAGTACTGTGTAGGGTCAGCCTGAGTGGGGGGGGGGATGTGCAACTGCGATAACGCGATTATGGGCCTGTTCTGCCTGGACCTTCTGACACTCCACGTTCCACTCTGGCACCAACCACGGCGTCCTATTGGCCGTAGACCATTGTTGCCGGGTGTTGCTCCCTTAGGGACATCACTTCAACACGCACCTTCCCCTCCTTCACCCTCCTCAGGTTAGGCAATCTTTAACTTCTCATCTTCACTTCTGCAGACACCTGGGCGGCCTGGAGCGTTGCCTTCCCGATTTCCACCAAAGCACCAAGTTACTGCGCATACAAAACCAACACGCGACCGCTCTCTCCAGATCCGTTTCTCCCGTCATCCTCCCTCGCCGTACTGGAAGCCTCGTCCCCACCAGCGTTATTACCAAACAGCCAGCGATATCTCTCAACAGCCGGACTGTGATAACCCCCCATCATCTGTATCCTTCATTTCCTTGGCCTAAGCTTTCGTCTGTCATATGCTACGAAAGCACTTGGCCAACACTGCGCCTCTGACTTTACGAGTGCCACGTTCACTCCAGGACTTTAGCACCGCCCAGGGCATTTCTTTAGCATAGTCTTGAGGATATTCTGGCAACATGGCTTGCGACGGTCGCCACGAAAATGACGGAATATGCGGTATGTCACACCCCGATGACTTGCGTACATATCTAATCCGCATCATCTACTTGCTTTCTGGACAAGTTTCTAACCTTTGTACTGCAGTCGTCGTCACCCTCGTCACACATGAACCCGGGCCTAGCGACAACGTGCCCAAGCGGGAAATCACCCTTACCCACGATCAACCCACCACTCGTGTGGGACGAGCATCCAAGGTTCCGTCGAAGGGTTTCATCGCTTCCCATAATAATGCCTGGTTTGATTCCCCCGTCATGTCTCGTGAGCACGCAGAGCTCACTGCGAACTTCGACACCAAGGTCCGTTATGCCAGCACCCCTAAAGAGGAACTCTTCCATGTCGTGTGCTAATTTGGCTTTCAAGACTGTTTCTCTGAAGGACGTTCGTGCTCTGCACGGCTCGTATATCAGACGCAAGGATACTTACGACGTCGAAGACAAGATCACTGCCGACCAGCCAGTTGAGCTAGGCAACGGAGATCGAATCCGCTTCGGAATCGAAATATATCGGGGACATGCAACATACCCTCCATGCATTGTCGACGTTAGCATGCAGTGGAAACCCAGTGTGTATGTTGTTCCACTGCCACCATATCCCCAACAAGTCACACTTGCTAACTAAAGGCAGTCCCGCCTCAACTATGCCTGCAATGTCTATCAATCACTTCATGGTCCCAGACGCCGACGATCTGCTCAGTGACACTGAATCAGTCATTATCATGGACAAACCCTTGCCGGCCGACATGGATAGCCCGAATGCCTCGAGCCAGCCCATCGACTTGACTCGGGATGACCACTCGAGCCTGCCCATCGACTTGACTCGGGATGACTCACCCCTGCCGCCACTTCACCCATCGGTTTCCAATTTCACAAGCTTAGCTGTTACCAACCACAGCTCCAGCTTCCTCGGCGTCACCAGTGGTGATCTGAGCAAGCATTGTGATAGGTCTGACGGTTCTTCGATAATACATGAATACTTGTCGGATTCGGGATCCGACAAATCATGGTCAACTTCTCCTGAGCCCCGCTCAACCCGGGAAGCCGTACCTGAGTACCAGATGGAAACAGAGTTGGACGGTGATTGCACACTTGTCGCTACGGGTGCCTTGCCTCGTTCACCTAGCAAGATTGCCGAGGAAGCTGCCGCGCTGGACAGCGCCCCCGCACCCGTGGACCGCGCTAGTTCCCCCTTATGGACAAGTGACGCGTCTGAAGCTGACGACAATATCGACCAGATGTCGACTATGACCGATACTGATGATGAGATAAATCTACACGAGGGAAGCGACGACGAAAGTAGCGGTTCCAATATGAGCGACCACCATTCGGTGGCCTCTGACATTGACGAGTATGACATTGACATGAATTCGGATGACCTCGATGACGACCTTGACATTGACGTCGACGATGAGGACGACGATAGTGAGGCCGACATGTTGGAGGAAGATTCGTCCTCAGTTGCCGATTCACTCGAGTCGTTTCCCACAGTCCCCTCGAGCAAACCTGTCGTAGCCCATATGGATCAAGAATCCCATGTCGGCCTCGATATGTCAACGGTTCTGCATGGGCCGTTCTCGTTGGAATCAATGAGCCTACCTGTCACTCCCAGCGAGCCGAATGTCTCGCAAACCAATGCCTCACAGCCGGCGCAGTCAACTTTTATACAGCGGCAGCCAAGCCCATCGGATGTGGCCTTGAGCAAGAGTTTGGCTAATCCTAGCATGTCTATCGAGGACACAAATACGACATCACAGGTCCTCGGCGAGAAGACGGGCAAGCACGCTTACTTTGCTGCGAGAGACCACAACCGTTCTACAATGTTTCCTCGTCATGCTACGCCAGACGTTTCAGCAATGCGAGAGACACTGAACGTCATGCGACGCACTGTACCCAGCACCCTACCCAACTTGACGGATATGCCGGCTCACAACTATCCATCTAGTTGTGGTCTGTCCAAGGCCCCTAAACTCGGTACGAAGCCAATTTGGGCTCAGTCTGCGATTGCTGCTTCCCCATTAGCAGCACCTACCGACTTGCAGGAAACAGGAATCGGGCTGCTTTGTCCTAGTCAATGGAGTGGTGCTCATTTCATCAACACGCCGCAGTCAGAAATTTCGGCCTTTTCTGACACCCGTACTAGGCTGCAAAGCCCTGAGCGCGACATGACCAGTGCCTTTACGTTTTCGCAAAGCAAGACGAATATTGACAACCAAACCTGTCACGCTGCTATTCGTCGAATCCCGATTCCTGACCTGTTGGCCAAAGAGCCAAAGGAGCCAACATCTGACACTGGCAATGGCGACGTTAGGGAAGCTCAGTCGGTGCAAGTTTCCCGTCCACGAAAGAGGACATTTGAAGAGCTTTCCGCAGGTGACGACGAAATGAGGGAAGCGCTTGCGCTACCCGCCTCCCACGAGTATGCTGCTACTACCGCTAGGGCTACCCCAGCGGCCGATGCTGCTCATAAGGCTGCCGCACCTATTGAGGTAACGAGCATTGCTAGCGGTGCTTCTATGACCGACATTCAGAGTGTGCCTATGCCCATCCCAGCAGATGAAGGCAGACCAGCAAAAAGGCGTCGTTTTGCAGAGATCGCCGCTTGCGCTATTGGTGGGGCTCTCGGAGGAGCTGTTGTGTTAGTCGGGCTGATCTCAACTGCACCGACCTTTGCTTAAACGTTGTCTCGAGTGGTTATACACAGTATAGGCGTTTAAGGATCACGAGTGTAAGGCGTTTTGAGATGTTTGTTCGGGGCTTCTACTTTGTTGGTATGGATATGACATGTCCTTATGTGTCTGTCTCAAGAATGTACTTTGTTACGTTTCATAGTCGTGGGTGGTTTCCATTTATGATTTATGGCTTTTCATGAACTGTGTGGTCCCAAGGGAAGGTATACATGTCTGGTACGAATCGATGCCAATGAGTTAGGTAGAAAAGGCTGCCACGGTATGGATTCTAGCCAGCAGGGTATGAATCGATTGCATCTATGACGGATCCAACTTCGGCACTTTCGCTGCGCTGTGGTTTGAGGCTCTCATAAGGTCCCATCCCGTCCGTCTACTGCAGAGAAAGAGCGTTTAAACGGTTACATGACTGTCATTCAGTACCTAGGTATACCACGGAAGATGAGTCAATAGGGGCTGCTCACGACGCTGTTGCATTGTGTAAACCACGGGAGAGCTAGAGCCCGGTCGTCAGATCAAATGAACTGAAATATTGTATTATATGCTAAACTCTAGTAATTATGGGGTCATTGGTTCAATGGGAAACGTGGACGTTCTTACACTGCAAACCAGTCGCTAGTGTTGCAGTCCCGTGGAACTTGTTCTGGCCCGTGAGCGAGACGGTATGCACTCGTACTCCCGGCTAGGCATCACGGATTACATCTACCTGAAGTACTTGGGAAGTCAATTCGGGCATTCCAGCTGATAACCGGCTCTCTGGTGATGA
Source organism: Arthrinium puccinioides (assembly GCA_022414665.1). Taxonomy (NCBI): domain Eukaryota; kingdom Fungi; phylum Ascomycota; class Sordariomycetes; order Amphisphaeriales; family Apiosporaceae; genus Arthrinium; species Arthrinium puccinioides. Next base: position 4,019,943 of record JAIUNF010000005.1, read on the forward strand.
CACGACTAAAAGCGAGGTGGTTGAGAAAAGCCTCAGCACCACGCCAACCAGCCTACTGGTCTCCGTCTCGGTCAAATAGTCAGTATCGGGGGGGGATATCTTTGGGATGCCGATCATTACCGGCAAGCTGAAAGTCATGCCCACAAGAAAACAGCAGGCCAAGAAGTTCCGCGCCAGCCACGATCAAGACAAACAAGGTTCAATGCGATTCCGGGAAGGCTCCCCACGTCTTCATGCTGGAACCTCTTAGCGGAAATGTCGAGTGTTTGCCCGCCGCCAGCTGCAGAGGCCTCGGAGCTTCAGGGCGTTGAAGGGATGGTGCACAAGTTCGACGTGCTCTCATGACTTTGAACTGAAGGATAGGAAGATGGAGGTGACGCATCCAGAATCTCAGCCAGACCTGGAGAGAGAAAATCTTGCACCATTACGTTGTGGTGTGAACAACGCAAAGATGGAAAAGTTTGTGGTGATTAGACTGAGTGAGCTGTGGTCATTAACTTGTTGGTGGCTATACCCAGAAACAACAAAAACTGGTGGTGGAATAGACTAGGACTTGATGAAAACTGAAGAGGGTGATTATGTGGAAATGGCATAATTCCGTCGCCAACATGGATGATTTGGGAGCCGGGCGCGGCGAAAGGGTTAAAAAAGAAGGCGTGATGGGGCTGACGGGGACGATGATGAGGGAAGATGAACGAAAGGGAAGGAGGTCTGAAGTTGTACCTCGTGACTACTAATACCGGGGTAGTGGGTGTTAGTTCTGGGGCCAGCTACAATACCTTGCTGGTGCGCCAGATCGTTGAGGCCGGTACATGACACAAATGTGGTGGCAGTGATGTTTTGGTGTTTAAGTTGACCACAGCGTTCGTGTGCTGAGTATCTTTTCTGAAATGTCACAGGAATTTGCAAGAGTTGTATGAGATTAATATGGCCTCGTTAGATCTCAGCTAGTCTGTTCGGCCTTAACTTGATCGTAAAAGGTTGATCTTGTCAGGCGCAAGAAGCTGCTCGCCTTTTATCTGTTCATATCGCATAATCAGTCCTTTTCGGATCCTGTCTTGGACGTTATATCACACCAGGCACCGAGTACCTAGGTGGTCGATGCAAAAGCCCGTTCAATAACACCCTGCTAGAGGAATATATATGAATCTCTGCTGGCAGTGAGGCTAGATTGCTTTGGGAAATCCAGAAAGCCATGGCTTGTACGTATCTTCCCCTATGACGTGACGGCATGGCGTCCTTTCGGTGAGCCCGTGTCGGCTGACACCTGATCGCGAGGTGACACAGGTCTATTTGATGTGAGTACCCTACAAGACGGGTCCTGTGACCTTCGACAGCAAGGTTCACGATGGCTTCACGTAGCGTGATATGTAGTCGGCCGCGCTTCTCGGTCTGAGATTGAGCGTATCACCTGCTAAAACACACATCTGTCTTCGGCGTCGTATATCAAGCATTGCCGGGTCACCCTGGACAGCGGTAGCGAGCAGTATGACGTGAGCATCGTGGAATGCTCTCACTGGTTGAAAGGCGGGGAACGAAGGAACGAAGGAACGAGAGATTCAGCGAGCGCGGTATCAGCCCGCTCTCGCTTCAAGAAACATGGCGCCGTGACGATTGCGTGCCGAGTGGAACTTGACCGGAACTGAGCCATCGTACCCGGAAATGGGCTCGTAGGTACACAGTCGCGCTTCACTTCGTGGCTGCTATCTCGTCACACCCCTTCGTTTCGTTTCCCCTGCCGATTTTACATGTCCATCCTTCACCGTCATAGCTGATCAGTATGTATGTATACGATGTGCCGATAATCTTCAGCTTATTCGTGGTGAGTTGCGGACGCCTGTCAACATGATGATGAGCTTTGTGGCCCCAACAGGGTCATTGGGACGCGGTACAATACCGATAGTTTGTAGAACTCCAACCAGTACCGTATCAACAACGTGGAGATTGTTAAACGAGCAACGGAAAGAATACAAAGAGGAAGAGGAAGAACAATAAGCAGTGCTGTTATTGTCGGCAACCATTTTTTAATCATCTGATTATGTCCGGAGTGACCCCCCATGAGGTCTGACTGTCCCGTTCTCGAAAGAGGGCTGGAAGGTGTGAAGCTGTCACAATGTAAACGTTCAACAAACGGCCGTTCGCGTATGTATACTGTACCAATGGAACCGGCCAAGTACTAACCGACAAGCTGTTCAGCTCGTGACCGTCTGACTATTTCGAACATGTCCCTGTTGCGTGTACTACGTACGACATGTGAGGAATGGTAGATCCGAGATGCTGCCATCATCCGGTTGCCAAGGGCTAGAATGGAAGCTTCCGAGTGAATTCCGAGTCCCCGACCCGAGAGGAAGGCGGCGCGATACATGCGCATGCAGCTATCCGGTGGTCAAGTTCAAGTCAAGTAGTTTCAGTAGAACACGATGGGAAAACTCGGGTCATAGGACAGGTATGATGACAACAAGCGTGTGACCAAAAGGCGCGAATCTACCGCTAGAAAGTGCCAGATGCTTTTCTTCTGTGAAGATGTCGTGATCTTGGTCTTGGTCGGCTTGAAACGGAACCGGTTGCGACTGTTTCCATGTGTACGGAAGGATTCAAGTGAAGTAGTACAGAGTAGCTGGAAATGGCCCGGCCTGAGAACACCCTACTTCCGCCAGGCAATTGCCTTGTACTTTCCAGAGTCGCTTGAACCCCTGTATGACGCAAGGCGTCAAGAAGCGCCTAGTACCGGCAGCGGAAAGTACCTACCATCGATCCGAACTCACGCCCATCATCCGGCCACGATGTAGGTAGTCACGATGCTTTTTTGGGCACCGAAGAGGGCCGAGAATCAGATAACCGGTGAAGCGGATGAAATCATGGAGGATAAGAGCAAGAAGTGTGTATAAAAGAGGCACAACGCGGCACATGGGCTTCGGTCGTAAGCAGATTCAAAGCATACTCGAGACTGACTATACGCTCAATCTCACCATAACTTGGTACTTCAACTCACTGGATACAAAAATGTCTTCTCCATCTTCCACACAGCAACCCTGGAAAAACCCTGACCTACACTCTTCTCAAAGTGATGGAGAAGGGAGCACGACTGAAGCAGGCATAGACCTGGAGACAATTGCTACATGTCCCGGTTGTGGAGGGCACAAACGAACGTGAGTCGAGACAAGACCGAGCTGATAGAACACGTCTTTTCTGACACTCGTGATAGTCGATTGGCGTGTAGACAGTGCATAGGAAGTGGGTTTGTTTCAGGAATGGATGTGGCCGCCAGCCAGCGTTATACAGACAGCAGCTCCTCGAGGGGTTTCTAGGTGTGTGCCATGAACTTGGTCTTCATCGAAGGGCACACGCGCGTTAGAATCAGGACAGTCACTTGTACTCTTTACACATGTGAGGCAACGTATGTGTTGGTTATTAGCAACTCTACAGGAAGCAAATAGTGGAAGCATGCTAGGAATTATATATCCCCAAGGACTTGTTCTGAGAAAACTCAGCATGCAATGTGCTTACGCGCTGCGTACTTGTTGGTACTCGAAAGCTCTCTCATGTTTGAATAGCCGTTATCCGTTGATGAAGCAAATAGAAAACCGCACGGCTATCGAGCAGCAGCAGCAGCAGCAGCAGCAGCATAACATAGGTACCTCGCAATTTTGGAATATCAGTCACAGACAAGGAGTGTGATTTCCGTGGCTAAACAAAAAAGATGGGAGGATTCGGACGTTGAAGTGAGTGTCGGTATCAAATTTTACTTGCTCGATCCTCTCCGTGACACGCATGATTTGAAACCCGTTCAATTGTGCCATCAGCCAATGATTGGGCCCACGAGAGCCTTTCCGTTCGAACTTGGTCATATGAAATGTGCCGCACGACAGCTAGCAATGAGAGCGAGCACACGGCGGGATACGGGTGAGTTGATCGGCGTTTGCAGAAACCTCACACATACCTCACACATAATCATGCCACAGGCTAGTGCTTGCTGATAGCTGCACACGTCGGTCGGTGGTGAGGAGCTGACAGAGAACCCCTCCGCAGGGGCAGAGGTAATACCCTATGCCCTGTTTCCCCTGTTACGTCAGAGATGGGACACCATGCAGTTATGAATGGGTGCCTCTTCACGAATACACCTCGAACAAGCAATGCTCTTGCAGCTAGAAATGGCTTCTACGCCTCATACCATGTACGAATAATGTAGCTAGTCACGTCCCATGCCCTCTGGGAGGCTTGGGCGGCTTAGCCGCCCCAAATGTTAAACACATCAACAACAACAACAACAACAACAACAACAACAACAACATCGAACAAGCTGCAGTGCCTACCTACTCCTGCTAAGCCACATACAGAGAGGATCGCCTCAGGGGGGTGGGTGTGTGACAGGCGAACCAAGCCCACGTCTTTGCCTTGCTTGAGTGGGGGTCGTCTCATCTGCGATTATAGGTATGTAACGCACAATGTATAACTGCGAGCACGCCTACTCACGCTTGAGCTCGGACGATCACGCTTTAGCAGACGAGGACGCCTTCGTTCGAAGAAACACGGCGTCTCCCAAGCCAACTTTCGTACGACATGCGGAATCCATACAGTCTCGGATAGACGGCGGAAGCCTTGCGAGTCACTGCCCAGGAAGAGTCGGGAGTATACAGGGGCCAGGGCGTGTGTAGAGCAGCGATACCGGTAAGCGGTACCGGCAGGTATTGCAGTGGGACTTGACCAGCCACTGTTCGGCATCTGCCACGGAGGCAATGTATCTGCGGCCGTTATCGAGACCTCCGAAGACCCTGTTCTCGGCACGACGTCCCCCCTGGAATCTGCCTGCGCAGTTCACCGTCAGGCTTCGGGCAAGGGGAGATCAGCCAGGTACACATGGCGACCTGTCAAGAGTCCGCAGAGCATCAACAAATCGCTCAAAATGCAACTCGCACATGCACATCATTCGGAGATCTACGCCTGCTGCAGCGACTTTCATCTCGAGGCGCAGCCGAACAAGGACGCCCAACGGTCCCAGCCTATATGACGCGGGCTGCCGAGTACCACATCGACATCACACACCGCTCAGGGTTTTCCCACAAACTACTGCAGGATATGGGATGATGATGGCAGCAGCTGCCTGGAATTCTAGCTACGTGTCGCCGAACAACTCGGTTCATTGGCAACGGCGCGTCACTATCCGATGCCACGTGGTGCCTCGTCCCGGCTACCTGCAGTAGACGACTTATGCCGTCCGCAAGGAGTCTTGGACTTCGGCGCATATGTGGACTGTGGACGCTGTCGGAAACAGGGGCCCATCGGTCAACCTTGGTGATCGAGGATTCCTGCAGGATCTCGCTTGCCAAGTCAAGTGCAACAGAGCGAAGAACCTGCGGGCTTCTTCCGGGTTTTTCATAAGTGCGCGCTGTATTGACCACGTAGGTAGAACATGCCACGCACCGCGCTTGATAACAAAACATATATGGATCGTCATGCTCGCCTTGAGTCGTTGAGTCCTCGAGTCCTTGAGATATCGACAAGAACATCTATGCGCCGTAGTTGGCGAGGACCCATGGGGTAATTGTATATAAATACAGCCCGACTGATCAAGTAGTGAAGCTTCTTGGGCCTTCCACTTGTTCCAGAAGCTACGCGAGTTGTGCAACTTGCCCGTTCCGACTAATGTGCGTGACTTGATGGTGTGAGACGGGCGGGAATACACTGTTGTGGCGTTATCATTCATAAGCATTGCTTTGGAACGACAATCGCCTTGTTGCCTGCTTCGAACGCAAGGCAACCGAGAAAACTGCAGATAGAGTGACTACATGGCATGATGTTATAGATAGAGTGCCTTCAGAGCGGCTGGGCCTGCCTTCCAATCTCCGGCCATGTCACACTTGCATTAATTAGTACACTCGGCGTGATCCTTTGTTGATCGCTGTCCAGGGTTAAGGAGCGGTGAGATACAAGGGGTAGAAGTAGGAGAAGCAAGAGATGTAGGCAGTGGGAGCCGATGCTGGAACGAAACAGATACGCGGCGTGGACGATGTGCCGAAGGCGTATAGATAGGGGTACAAATACTCCCCTCGACCCGACTCGCCTGCCCTGATCCTTTGCCGCCTTCTAGAACATAAATACTGGTAACATAAGGATCACTCTATTCTTGTTACAGATAAACTTCACATCACTCTCTTCAGCATATTTCTGAAGCCTTGCTCATATACAATGTCGCTCAGCTACGACTCGTGCTTTTCCACTGACGACGGCTGCGGATGCGTTGGCGGACTACTATACCAAACTTGTCATACCTGCAACGGTAGTAGTAAGCAAATCTTTCACTACTGTAGTCCCTATTCATCCACGAGCAAGAGTTTGCTTGACTCCTGCGACGCTTGAAAGCGGACACCCCTCGAAGGCTTTACCGGTACTCACAAGACACGTTCAAATACCTCTTTTTGATAGAAGGCTAACTTCGATTTTCGTAGTGAGAGCGACCAAGTATGAATGAATATAGGAAACTCGTTGATATCTTCATCTAACAACCGTCAGTTGTCCAACTTGCTTCGGGTCCAAATTCTTTGCCTATGCCAGCTGCCCAGCTCATGGTTTGGCACCTACAGGTGCTTCGAGGGCACCCCCAGATCAGGGGTCTGAATCAAGTCATCACGACCCTCCGCGCGAGCGTAGCACGCACCATAAGCAGAGGAAGTCCAAATGAGGGTTATCCCACGGCCGGGGTGGATGTGTCAGAAACGTGGAAAGGAAGGTCGCCGCAGGCTACGCGAGCATTTCTTTGATTCGAAATCTGATGGCATATGGGGGAGATGGGGGTTATGGACAATTCCCGGAATGCCAGTCGGGAAACAGGATGTTCAGCTTTGGAGAAAGAAAAAGATGAGTTTGTATTTTGAAGTTTTGTTCTTCTGGACCATTTACCTAAGCTACTGCTCGAGGTTGTCACGTCCTAACTCCATAACCCAAACAAAATATGAGTACGATGGCTGGGATTTTATTCAAGATGCTTATCTCACCTGCAACAATGCAACTTGACGTGAATACCTCGCCGTGTGCTGGAACACTCACTACAAATTTGCAGTGTCTTTAGCTGTTGATTAAATAACCTGTAGTGTCAACTCAAGCATGCTAACTGAGGATTGATGAGATTCAAACTGGGCCTTGTTACTGCTCCCTTTGGAAGAATGAGAGCGTTCTGCTTCAACTAGTCAGTGATATTCATGCCTCGTGACCCTCGTCTACATAAATGATGAAGCCTGTGAGTATTGTAAACCAGGCGCAAGTACAACAACATGTTGAAGGTGCTGGCGGTAGTGTAGCAGCCGTCTGCTGATGACTATCAAACGAAATCATTCCAAGAGACGGCAAATTAACGTTATGCCAACGTTAAAATAGGGGAGTCATACAAAGCTGTTAGGGAGTAGTTACAACTTACAGCGTGCCGCGAAACGGAGTATGCTAATTCTTATCGCTTATCGATCTGTGGGTAGCTCTGCAAAAGAAAAATGGAGATGAGCTTTGAGAGCTCCAGTGGGTGGACATTAACCTAACTACTTAAGTTAGTCAAGTGCTAACTAACCTTAACTACGAAGTAAGAAAAAGTCACCTAAGGCCCACATGTACCCACCCCCCCAGTCTGACTTAGGTAATCCCTCCCGTCGCTCCATCGGTGGTAGTATCCGAGCTAAGCCAAGCAGCACTAGCCAGGCCAAAAGGCAAGTACAGCTCTTCCCTCTTTATTCCCATTTCCTTACTGAACCACGCAGTGACTTCCAGTCAAGATAAAGTCCATCGTGCGGTATCGCAGTCAAGTGGCGAAGAAGAAGAAAGGGCAAAGATGTCGGTCATCCTGTGCACTGGTAAGATTTGCGCGCCTCTTCCTGAATTGCAATGCGACCAAGCTGACATGATGGACGACCGATAGCTGGTTACGACCACACCATCAGGTACGAAGCATCTGGCATTCCTGCGAAGGAAGCGCTTGTTCTTATTCCGATTCCAATGCTAATCCAATCCTCTCTAGATTCTGGGAGGCCCTCTCTGGTATCTGCTCCCGGACGATCCAGCACCCAGATTCCCAGGTCAACCGCCTCTGCATCTCACCCGACAAGCGCTTCCTCGCCGCAGCTGGTCGCCTCTCCGTGAAGCTTTACGACGTCAAATCCACGAACCCGAACCCCCTCCTCACCTTTGAGGGCCACACCAACAACATCACCGGCGTTGCCTTTCACTGCGAGGGCAAGTGGATGGTCACGTCATCCGAGGACGGCACCGTCAAGATATGGGAGACTCGCAGCGGCACCATCCAGCGCAGTTACAACCACGGCAGCCCCGTTAACGATGTTGTCATTCACCCCAATCAGGGCGAAATTATCAGCTGCGACCGACGCGGGAGTGTGCGCATCTGGGATCTGGCCGAGAACAACTGCAGCCACGAGATGATCCCCGAGGAAGATGTGAGCGTGAGCAGCGTGACGGTTGCTAGTGATGGGTCTCTGCTTTGTGCCGCAAACAATGCTGTAAGTCTCTACTGTGCTTCTTTGCCGGCAGGAGATGCACTATCCCAAGGCCTTCAAACCCCCGACTGACATTGGCATGCTAGGGCAACGTCTACGTCTGGGCCCTGATGCAGGACTTGAACCGTACAAACCTGCTCCCCGTCACCCACTTCTCGGCTCACAAGGAGTACATCACCCGCATTCTGCTCTCGCCCGATGTCAAGAAGCTGGCCACTTGCTCTGCCGACCACACCGCCCGCATCTGGGAAGTCACCGACATAGACCCTAACATGGTGCAGTCTGTGATTCAGCCCTCAACATCGACCCCTCAGGCCCAGCCCGGCGACGGCATCAACAACACCACCATCGCACCCAACGCCATTACATCCCCCGACCCAGAGACGAACCCGCAGAAGGACGTCAACAACCCGGACAATGCGCCGAAGCCTTGGCCTCTCGAGGCTACTCTTACTGGTCACCAGCGATGGGTATGGGACTGTGCCTTCAGTGCCGACTCGGCCTATCTCGTCACGGCCTGCTCCGACCATTACGCCCGACTGTGGGAGCTCCACAGCCAACAGGTCATCCGCCAGTACAACGGCCATCACCGAGGCGCCGTTTGCGTTGCCCTTAATGATTACTCTGAAGCCCGCTAGAAACAGGAAGCGACACCGTATCATTACCCCAAAGGGCCGGTTTTCCGACGAGACAAGACTTCGTTTGGTATTCGGATTTGGGGAGAGATTGGTCTCGACCATGTCGCCGAGGCTCAAGTTGTTTACGGACTCAGCATAACATCCGGCCCCGGCAACACGAGCAAACACGCCGGCTCCGGACATCTTGGACCTCACACGCGTGGAAGAGGCCATCATGGACCTAGAAGAGCACGCGGACGTGGTGGGAATGGACCAGGACGAGGAAGAGGTGCCCGTAGATTACCTGAGCCGCCCGCAGTAGCGCACGCACCTACTGACCCCGGTGCTGCTATTATCACCCCTGCCGCTGCCACCTCGGTCGCTGTTCAGGCCGAAGATCAAGACGCCGAACAGCAAGACGCGAGACCATCTGACGTTGGCGATGCACCTCGTGTCGCGCCTGTTCAGTTGAGCCTTGGTCGTCGCAACGCCACTCGCAGTGGAACGAGAGCTGCAGGTACCGGTCGTGGTAGAGGAGTTTCCACTCGCAGTCGGGGTCGGGGTCGGGTTCGGGGTCGGGAAGGTCCTGTTCGCCCACCTTCGCCTTTTGTCAGTTCAGAGACTGCTCAGCGTTTGACTGGAGAAGATGGCGAGTGGCAGGACGAGTCCACTTCGGCCAGTTTCGACAGTCAGGTATTCGAATCGACATCGGAGGAGGGCGAGGAGGGCACAGAGGACAAGGAGCCTACATGCCATATGAACCAGGAGAAGAAGTACACTCACGACCAGGATGACGAGGACGGCAATGGCACACCAGTTTGGCAAGATCTTCCCTTTTTCATGCAGCCAAGCCAGCCTGGCGTGTGTTCCAGAGATCGGAGCATGCTTCCGGAGGGTAGAACGGATTGTTAATACTTATTTTGAAGTTCTGCTAGGCGTTGGTGGCCTAAGGACCTCGGGGAAAGCTTGCAATGCTTATGTTTTCTTCATCAATAGTTATTCGTGTTTGGTCAAGCCCGTCGGGCTTGTTTTGAGGACCCTTGCACCACGAATTGCAATTGAAGGCAATGCCCGTTATGGGTACTTATTGCTCGCGGTCGCGGTCGTTAGATAGGACCGAACGCTGCGGCTTGGTTTCCTCAACTTGCCCCTATTTATGCATGTTTTCGCACGTTGAACCGCTGATCGGTCTGATCAGCACCTTGTATGAGTACTCGATGATACCTTCTCTACTGGCGTGTCTATGGTACGTCTGGTGGCGAACTAGCACTGCCCAATGCGTCATGATACTCCAAGTTCTTGCGCGGGTACTCCAAAACGCCGTGCCAAACCAATGAATCAGAATGGCCATTCTATATCTCCATGCCCTTTGCATCATATGTTCATTCCTTCTTGCCAGACCGGCATTTACCACCCATCGCCCCATCCGTCGTCATCGTCCGCCGTTGCCTTGGGTTTCAAGTCAATCTTCTTGGCCACGACCTGCTTTGGTTTCGCCGCCGCCGATGTCGGGGGCTTCTTTGCTGCGGGAATCCCACCGGCGCCACTCTTGGTAAGCCCCTTGGGCAACGACTTGCCGCCAGCTGCACCGCTCTTCTTGTGCGCTTGTGCAGCTAGCCAACCCGCAAAGTCCGGTTCGGAGCCGTCATCGTAGGCTGCTGGGGTTACCACATCCTTCTTCACTGCCGGCTTGGCACCTCTCTTTTGGGCAGCAGAGGACGAGTCGGCGTCAAAGAAGTTGTCACCATCATCGTCCATATCCCCCATCTCACCCCATGCGTCGGCATCCTCCTCTTCGTCCTCTGCAGGATCTTTGAAGTAGGCCTCCGCAGCCGTTGTCGGGGTGGCTCGTGAGACGGGCAGCGGCGATGTGACGGCCTGCCGGTGTAGAGCGGAAGCCGAAGAAGATGTGATGGCGATCTGGCGGGTAGGACCTGGGGGTGCTGGGGATGATGTCCTTGTCTGGGGTGCGGACGAGCCGTTGGTGCCGGGCGCAGTCTGCATCTCGCCAGCGGCCGTGGATAGCTTGTTGGTGAAGGACGAGATGGCCCAGCCGGTCCAAGAAGAAGCCTCGGCCGGCTGAGGAGTGCTCATGCGCGGACCTGCGCCTTCAGAGGTCTGCTGAGGGGACAGCACGGTTTCGGGCATGCTTGCGGCCGCCTTTCGGATCTTCTGCACATAGACGTCCAGTGCCTTGTTGGCCTGGTCACGAACGAGCTTTTCCTTGTCCATGAGCGAAGGGCAGATGGCGGGAAGGATTTTGGTCGCACAATCTTCGTCGCCAAAATGCTCCGAAGTCGCTGCTAGAGCCATGAGCGCCGCATTGCGTGCATGGACGAAGGGATCCCGCAGTGATCGCGTGAAGGCTGCTATGAGCACCTTTGACCTGGAGGCCGTACCGAGATTCTTGGCAATTTTGCCTAGACATATGGTGGTGTTTGTACGGATACCAGGCTGTTCGTCGTTGGCCGCCTTGGCTAGATACTTGAGCAGCTCGCCGTTGATGACACGGTCAGAAAGCTTTCCAATGATGACCAGAACCGATTTGAGAGTCTGTTCTCGTACGACGGGTGCAACGTCTGTGAAACCGGAGACCTAGCACGGGGGGCCATGTGAGCTTCGTGCGCAGATCAGCTGTCGGGATGAACCTACCAAGTGGGGGAAGATCTTGTCATTGACCACCCTTTGGGGGAGCTGATCTATCATGTGAGGGAGGTTATCCAGAAGACAGACGCGGATGGCGCGATCAGGGTTGGAGAAGAGCCTAACGACAACTGGTTGAACACGCGACTCAAAGTCCTCGTTGGACAGCTTTGTCGAGATCTTCATCACGACACCAAAGGCCTTGGGACCGCCTCCACCAAATTCTACGGATTTGAGTAGTTCCGGCAAGACCTTCATCTTGAAAAAGTCTTCTGGGAAGTCGTCCGACAGTGAGTCGAGGTCGTTTAGGAATTCCTCTCTCTCCTCCTCCGACTTGACGCCCAGGTTGTCGATTCCGTCGGTCAGTTTGATGAGAGACGAGTCGAAGAAACTGCCGGACCTCTTGCCCAGATCCAGGAATGCGCCTACGGTGATGCGGGCCTTTGGGTTTGCATTGACCAGCCTCTTGTAGCTCGTATGTAACGCCGGTGGGATTCCTTTCGTCTGGCCGGCCTGATCGGCGCCAGCAAAGTCGCCGTTGAAAGCTTCGTGTATGAGGGTGCCGAGGTTGTAGGCGTCGATGGCCGAGTGCGGGTTCTTCTTGGCCGTCTCCCATCCGCTGCGCGCAACCTCGGGGGGCGCGTACCGTCCCGAGTCGGGTACCAGACTGCCGTACGTATAGATGATTGCCTCGTCGTCCTTGACGTTACTGAGCACCTCGAAGCCGCCCAACTTCCATTCGCCGCTCTCGGATGTGTAAATGGAGGCGACCTTGAGGTTGCCGTGGATGGAAGAGCCCTCGTCATTTATGAACTTGATGGTGCGCTACAGACGGCCGAGTCAGCAGTTGTTGCCGTGGCGGCGGCTGTCTGGCCTGATCATACCGCTATGCTGTAGAGACCCCATTTAAGGGTCTCGGGGCTCAGGCTTTTCCTCTTAACATGCCACCGCAGGGGGACGACTCGCTCTGTCGCAATGTAGATGTAGGTCTCGGTCTATCGCATGCTCGTTAGGACTGGTGTTTCGGAGAGGGGACGTAAGCTGCTGCTCGTGGCGTACCTCGACAGCGTCCAAGACCTTGATGACGCCCGGGTGCCTCATAGTGCGCAGCTTCTTGAGGGCATTCCGGGCGAGGGGCAGGCGGCCCTTGTTGGCCACGGCATCGAAGGAGAAGATGCTGCAGTTGCTACCGTCTTCCTGTGTCGCGTCTTGCTTTTAGCCATGTGTGCGGTGACAGTTCTGGCGGATGGTGTCAACACTAACGCGCCTCGTGCCGTTGTACAGCGTCCATATGGAGGAGTCGACGTCGACCTTGTCGCCGAACGAATAGGGGAACGGCGGGCCTTGCGCAATGGCTGATGCGACCGCCGACTTGAGGAAATTCATCTTGAGCAGGTCGCATGCAAGACGGCTTGACGGAGGAGCAGACGGAAGCGTGTGAGAGGATGCGTCGAGGCAATGCGACTCGGTGCAAGGAACGCAGTTGACGGTTTGGCAATGTGTCTGATACTCGGGCTCCTCCTGGCCTGCAGCAAGTACTTGGTACACAGAAGTAACTTAACTAACTAGTTAGTTAGTTAGCTAGTTGCCCGGTACGAAGCGGGCGTGGACCCGCCCGTAGTGGACGGGTGACGGGTGACGGGTGACGGGTGGGTGACGGGTGTGGAGACGAAAGCCATGATAATAAGGCTGATTGAGGACGAGCTGAGAAGAAAACGTCCCCCACCTAAACACCCGAGTGAGCACTTCGTACTTGCTCCGTCCCCCGAGTTCGGCCTGAACGTCGAGCTTTCGAGCTTTCCACTCACTCAGGCAGGTCACGACGCACGTCCAACATCCGACGACCGGCTCACTCTGGGGTACACCAACACAGAGAAACCAATTCTCCAAAGGTCACTTCCAGATTCGTCCGACACGGCTCAAACATGGAGTCGTTCACCATCCGGACCCCCTGCTCGTCCGCCAACATCGGCCCCGGGTTCGACGTCATCGGCCTAGCGCTCTCGATATACCTGGAGCTCGAGGTCACCATTGACCGGTCCAAGGAGTCGTCGGGGCTGCCGCTCAACTGCCGCATCACCTACGAGGGCCAGGGTGCCGACTCCGGTGAAGTGCCATTGGACCCTGCCGCCAACCTCATCACCCGCGTGGCACTATACGTTCTGAGGTGCCACGGCCAGAGGGCTTTCCCGGTCGAGACGCATGTGCATATCAAGAACCCCATCCCATTGGGCCGGGGACTTGGCTCGTCGGGCGCCGCCGTCGTGGCCGGCGCAATGCTGGGCAAGGAAGTCGGTGGGCTGCAGATGACGGATGAGCGCCTCTTCGACTTCTGTCTCATGATTGGTTCGCTCACACCTCTTGGGTCCCATGCCCGTCTGACCTAACCTGCGCGCCCGCCAAGCTGACCCTCCCCTCCCTGCAGAACGCCACCCCGACAACGTTGGCGCGGCACTCTTCGGCGGCTTCGTGGGGACGTACCTCAAGCCCCTGGCCCCCGAGGATGTAGCCCGCGTCGAGATCCCGCTCAGCGAGGTCCTTCCGGCACCCGCTGGTGGTGAAGACACGGGCGAGACGCCCCCTACACCGCCACACGGCATCGGCCACCACATCAAGTTTCCTTGGGCCAAGGAGATCAAGGCCGTCGCCATAATACCACAGTTCCAGGTCCCCACGGCCAAGGCCCGCGAGGTCTTGCCCACTCACTACCCCAGACAGGACGTCACGTTCAACCTGCAGCGGATAGCCCTGTTGCCCGTGGCCTTGGGCCAGAGCCCGCCGGATCCTGATCTGATCTACCTGGCCATGCAGGACAAGCTGCACCAGCCGTACCGACAGACCTTGATTCCCGGTCTCCAAGATATCGTCGAGTCCATGTCACCTAGCACCCAACCCGGTCTGCTGGGTGTGTGCCTGTCTGGAGCTGGGCCTACTATTCTTGCTCTTGCGACAAGTAAGTCCATGGCCCATCATACATCCAACCAAACGAACGGCTATGCGAAACTGCTCGACTGCCTTTTCGCATCGCATGACCTTGATCTGTCGTCGAGACTGACCTGTGAAACTACAGGTAACTTTGAGGAGATTGCAGAAAGGATCATGGGCCGTTTCAAGAAGGAGAACATTGATTGCCAGTGGCAACTGCTCGAGCCAGCCGAGGGCACAAAGACCATCCGGGGCAACTGAGCATATCCGGAATATTGTACCCAACCCTGTAGATATTGACACAATGGAAATTTAGGACATGGCGTGTCAGTCAGCAATATCCAACATCCTCAGCGAAGCACCAAAGGCAGATAACAACGTCAACTTTATACGACATGGCCAGACTGTTCAAGAGAAAGGAGAAATGGTATTTTTATCGATCAGATATAATGCCTTGACCCCCGTCACACACGCGACATATCGTACATGTCAGGCATACCCGACCATCAGTGCCTGTGCCTGTGCCTGTGCCTGTGCCTGTGCCTGTGCCTGTGCCTGTGCCTGTGCCTGTGCCTGTGCCTGTGCCTGTGCCTGTGCCTGTGCCTGTGCCTGTGCCTGTGCCTGTGCCTGTGCCTATGGCTTGATCTATGTCTGTGTCTAGTATGCCCGAGTCCCGAATCGTCCTCGCGCCACGTACTCCTCCCACGTGTGTGGCCGACACCTGAGGAAGTTCCTCCGCCAGAAAAGAACTGGAGTACGCTGCGATGCCTGTCGGACACATGGTGATGCCCGTGTGATCGGTGTCTGTGAGATCTGTGTTCCCGAGACCTGGACCGGGATCGATCCCGATCTCGGTGTCGGTGCCGGTGTTGGTGTCCATTCCCTCCTGCCATGGTGTATTGTATCACTTGTTGGGTATACCTATAGGTTTTGCTGTGTTTGGAACTCGGTGGCAAACACTTGGATTACGAGAAACACGAGGTACACTCAACGGGGAGGTTTTGTAGGCTCCTGAGGACGAATCAGAGTACCCGTTTCTTGTCGCGTTGAAAGATCCGAGGGCCACTCGTACACACAGCGACTGATGACAGCTTGTCGTATACCTGTGTCGAGGAAACGACCAAGACCTCGTCATCGGCGTATCTGTCGGGAGCCTCGCTCCGTTGGTCGATACGTTGAAATCACGACCGAAGCATACCTCGGAAGTACGCAGGGCTTTCGTGACTCGGGCAGGGGGGTCAAAACCGTTCAAGCGCGAGTAGTTTGCAGGCAAGACTGCTGGACTGCTGGACTATATTCTATTTTGTCCTCGGAACGACAACGGATACCATGTCAGACTGCTACAAAGGCAACCGAGTATTGAGAAACAGTTTGCCGGAAGTAGATATGCATCCCTCTCGCTCTTTCAAGATGCGTAACAAAGACACCGCGAGGCCTGCAGCGCGACGAGTTCATCGACCGGCCGCCCGTTCCTCGACAAACAAAGCCGTGATGATGCTGGTGCCGAGACAATCCATTCGTCGGACTGGTGTCTTGAAATTCGAGTGGTATTTGAGGGCAACTACCCCTCCGAGTTGTTCTGCCTCTGTCTTCTTTCGCAGCCTCACTCATGGCCAGTCACGCCCATCACGCACCTTTTCACTCCCTGACGAACGCCCTATTTCGAACTCACGATTTTTTGCTTGAATAAATCTTCTTGCAAGCTTTACAGCAGTACCTACTATCAGCTATGCCGGCAGGGCTTACTCGCACGTCCGTCTTGGACGATGCCACATTCCAATTTCCGACTCGTGGTAAGTTTCCCAGCGCGATCCAGCTAATTCTCATCATCAAGGTGGAAAGCGAAAACTGACCATATCTCACAGCGCCAAAGGCTCCCGAGGTAACATCTCCACGTCTTTTCTTCCTTTCTTTGTAGCTCTGACAACCTGTTTCGACGGGGCATTCGCTAACCTTTGGTCTCGGAAACAGTTGGCCGTCGAAGCTCAGGAGGCCCTCTCAGCATTGAACTCGGCGCAGTTGAGCAGCATGGCCCAGATAAAGCCTCTCGCCCTTCGCTACGCCATCAACAGCCGGGTCGATCACCTGCCAGCCGCCGTGCGTGACTCCTTGACACGAATCGACTTTGACATGTACCCCACGCTGCGATACGGCGAAGACTTTGCCTGGCATCTCAAGTGTAACGAAGCCTCGGTGAGCGAGGTTCGCAAGGACATCCAACGAAGAGAGTGGGCGATTTTCACCGTCGACATGAAAGACGACCACTACGTCACCATCATCCTGCACTTGAGCGCCCAAGACACGGACGACTACGACGTCTTGGGCGGCGGCCAGTCCCTGTTCGACCACGTCGATGGCTTCGCAATCGTCGACCCGGCGTACATGTTCGACGTCGGCAAGCACCGAACAACACTCATGCTTCGCCTGAAGAAGCTCCTGGGCCCCGCCTTGACCTTTGCCCCCGGTGCGGAACAAGACATGTTCGTGCCTCACCACGGCGTCGAGGACGCCTGGTCTTCCGGGCTGAGGGCATTCGCGGTGGTGGAAGAGTTTCTCCGGCGCCTCACTGGCCTGTATGCTCGCAAGGAGGCATACCACAGCTCGGTTTGGGCACCGACGTGCGGTTACTTCAACGTCGACCAAGTCCGCAACGACCTGATCGGATGTCTCGTGCACCAAGTACGAAAGCACAGCGGCTGGAAGCCGAGGGTGACCTTGTCACTGATCAAGCTCCCGGCAAAGGGCGATGGTTCGATATCGGAAGTCTTCTCGCCCAGCGTGGAAGAGCTGGAGGCACAGAGACCGGACATGTCCGCCATCCTCTCAAGTCGCTTCGTGGCGGCATTCATCAAAGAGGCCGATGGCTCGGACAGCGCCGATTCTCCAAGTGTTTCCCCCCGGGGAGTCCCTCAACGTGTTCCGGCCAGTATTGCCCCCAATGGAGTTCCTCAACGTGTTCCGGCCGGTCTTGCCAGTGTGACCAAGGGGTCCTTCACTTCAGGATATTCGGAAAGCGACGACGACTCGGAGGTGACCGAGTCAATGCTAGAGAGCGAATTCAGCGAGCAGGAGGGAGAGGACGAGGGAGGAGATGAGGGTAGAAACGAGGTCGGAATGCTAGACGAAACGTCCGTCGACGTCCCGGACGCCGATTCCATTCCTCCTGCTCAGGTACCTGCCAACAGCCTCGAAGAGCCAGGAGCATGTTCCGAGACTGAAGCAGAAGACCGCCCGATCTCTCCGTCGAATTCCGACGAGGCCGACACTGACAATGTTCCCAACACCGCCGAGAACGAGCTACAGCGCCAAAGTCTATTGCCGCTGCGAGCCTCCCGGCACCATCACAACGGCACGGAAGACGACGAGGCAAAGAAGGCAGAGATTCAGGATGCCCAGACCAGCAGTCACGATGGACAAGATGTGACTTGGGACCTCAGCACGGAACCGTGTGCTTCCACTTACCTGCAGCTTGGAGCAGCTCAGCCAGAAGCGACTTCAAAATTGGACGACCAACCTGACGATTCTCGCCTGTGCTTGATCGTATCGGCGACCGGTCTGTCCGACACATTGCCTGCGTCCGCCGCGTCAACTCCGAGCCTAGCTGCCCAGTCGGAGGAGAGCCAGGAGCAGACGGAGACTCGAATCGCTTCAGCGGAAGTGACGGGTACGATTCCCGGCCTTGGAAACTATTCGAGCTCATTAGCCCCGACAGGAAAGCGAAAGCATGATGACGAGCGTCACGGTGGAAAACCGAAGGAGAGCGAGCATGAAGAGAAGCGCATAAAGGTTGACACGGAATCAGAGCTGGTAGAATATTCGGATAGAAAGACCCCCGAGGACTAGCCAATAGATAGATGACTTGCAGCGTATAGCGAGTGAGTAATACGGCAAGGAGGACATTGGTGATGAGAGAATGTGAACAGCAACAGCTTCGGTTTGGTATATTTCTCTTCTTCTCTTTTCTCTCCCGCACGAGATCTGATTTCGGTCCAAGTTTCACGGCCACCAAGTCACGGCCACCAAGAGCGCCGTTGCTAACGTTGGATGCCGTTTTCCTCTTCTTCCATAGCATCGACAATGCCCTTCCACTTGGCCCACTCCCCATCACCTCCGGGAATGCCACCGTGCAGGGGAAGACGCGTACCATCGGGGTCTCCGTACCCACGCAACCTGCTAATCGCCTCCTTGATGCCGACGGTCCCGAACTTGACGACTAGCTCTTCCATGGTGCTGACCTTGTACTGCAGCAGCCTCCGCTTTTTAACCTCGTCGTCGGTCGGCTGGGTTTTGACGGACAGCTCGTAGAGCCGGATGACCGTCTTGGGGAAGAAGCCGGCGCACCCGTCGATGGCACCCGCTCCTCCCACAGAGATGACGGGCAGCAGCTGTTGGCCGAGGCCGGTAAAGGTCTGGAACTTGGAGTGGTCTATCGCCGGGTTGGATGCGATTTGTGCGTGGACTGATACGTCACCATGAGACAGCTTGCACCCAACGATGTTGGGATGCTGTGCAAGCTTCTCGAACGTCGATGGGACGACCTTGGAGTTGTTGGAAACCCCCGGGTAATGGTAGCTTCGGAGTTTGTCAGTCCACAGTATGACAGGGCTATAACACTATAACAGATTGAGGGGCGTAATGGCTGGTGGTTCTCACATCATGACCGGAATCGGGCTCCTGTCCGCAACAGCTATGAACCACTGAATGATGCCCTCCTGCGTCGTCGCCGCCGCAAAGTATCCAGGCACCAGACACAGTCCCCATTGCGCCCCGGCTTCTTTGGCGCTCCGCAGCTGTTCGACGGTCTCCTCGATGCTCTGGGTGGCAGTGCCGGCGATGATGGGAAAGTCTTTGAACCCGGCATCGTCAAAGGCCCGCCGGACCCCCGACAGGACCTCGAAACGCTCCTTGTTGGTGAGATGGATCGCCTCGCCCGTACTACCGAGGACGACCAGTCCGGTGATGCCGGCTCTGGCGAGATATACGGAATGGGCGGCCTGAGTCTCGGCGTCGAATGGCGGGTCAGCGGTGCTGTGCGTTGCCGACTTTCTGGACTGGAAGAAAGTCGGCACCGGCACGTAAATACCTGCTGGGGGCGGCCTACTCATTCTGGATGCCGCTGATGGGAAGGAAACCGGGAAGGAAACTGGGAAGAAGCGGGATGGCGATGTCTGGTCAGGCTTGCTAGATTGACATCTATCATTGCATGAACAAACTACATGGCGGCCAGTCGGTAGTTATTCAATGATGAAGCGCGGGGTTCCTCGCGGTGATGTTATTGTATAAGTGGTTAGTGGAGTGATGTCGGGCTTTCGGGCAAGAGTGCAGCGATTTCGTAACTCGTGGTCCACACCGCGACGTGATCATCATCTTATTCGCTGGGTGGAAATGAGCTGGATAACTATAGTTTCTGGTTAACACTGATTACTCCACAGTGTAGTAATTATTGCTAGCTAGGTAACTAACTAATAACTACTCTTCCCCTCCGTGCGGAGTAGTTATCCGAATAACTAGTCACAGTTACATTTACAGTTACAGTTACAGGGATCGAGATGGTCGGTGCTCGTAGCATGAATCCTCTCCGGCTTGCGACCTACGGACAAGTAGTTAACTACTTGCAAGTCGCATGTTATTTGCCCTCACTTTCCCAAGGCAGGATCCTGAACGCATCGTCAAAGTGCATGATATCTAGCCAATTCGCCCACAAATCCCCGCGACCCTTAGCCGTCAATCTCACCAAGACTGTGTAGTTACAGGGTGCAGCATAAATTACCTAACTGTCAAATTGTATCTGGCGGGCAGGCACTTGGCGTGCACTACGTTTAGGCACCAGCGCTGATCACCCACAGATTATCATCGATATGTTATGACACACTGACAAGCCTCCTCAAAGAATCTATCTATCCAGGAAACTTCCATCTTATCACCGCCCATTTTTTCTTCCATAAACAACATCAAGAGCTGCAGCTAAAGCCTAGAGGATGCTGCCGCCAAAAAGGACCAGCTACGAGTCAAAGGACGTCGCACTATCCGACTCCTATCTCACTACCGACCCCCACGATGCACAGCCCATCACCTTGAAGCCAGTGGACTTTAAAGGGGTCCTGCCACACTACGAGCCTCTCTATGCCGTGATCCTGGACAACGTCATCAGCCCCTCGGAGTGCGACGAGCTCATCCGCCTGGCCGAGTCCAGCGTCCGCGACGAGGACAAGGGGGGAGACGGCGACCCGTGGCAGCCCGCCATGGTCAACATCGGCGGCGGCTTCGAAGTCCTGGAACCCGAGTACCGCAACTCTGACCGCATCATCTGGGACACCCAGGACATAGCGGACCGCCTCTGGGCGCGCATCGAGAAAGTGCCGGGCATCCTGGAGAAGCTGGGCACCATCAGCGCGGCAGACAAGGTCCTGTATGGTGGGCCGAAGAAGAGCGGGAAGCCCGGTCGCGACTGGCACTTCTACCAGCTCAACAAACGCTTGCGCTTCCTAAAGTACGGCAGCGGTCAGTTCTTCATGCCGCATTGCGACGGGCCGTTCAGCACGGTCACGCCCGAGGGTGACATCCTCCAGACGCACTTCACTTTGCATCTATACCTAAACGACTCCAAGGCAGAGGCCGGCGACGCGGCCGAGCTGGTCGGCGGTGCAACGTCATTTCTGTCGTCGGATGAGACGCGCAAGATTGACGTGGATCCCCGGGCTGGCAGGGTTCTGATCTTTCAGCACCGTGGGCTCTATCATTCGGGGGACCATGTCATCGCAGGAACCAAGTACACAGTGAGAAGCGACATTTTGTATAAACTGAGTAGGGAAGGAAAGTAGCCTTCGGTTTGTCAGAAGTAGGAGATCGATATCAACATCGCCATCTAAATATAGCGAAACTCGTCAGGACGAATTATCTGGTGATTCACCGTGCTTCATAATTCCAGCCAATCATCAGATAGGGTGACATGTTGTTCTCAATTTGACACTAATTTGTTTTCCTATGATAGCTGTTTTGGGTGGCGACTCCGGTATACTGAGGCAAAGTCCGAGGTAGTCGGGTGTAATCGATACCCACGGTCTGGAGTTTTGGGACCCTATAGCTCATATATATTGCACATGCTGTAAGCTATAGTTCACTCGGGGTGTATGTCGCCACTTGCCAACCCGTATATTGGTATATGACGGTGGACTGAGAGTGTCCAAATTACAGGTGATGCTCATCCAAACATTTGATAGAACTCGCCAGGTCGAAACAAGATGGGTCGATGCAATGATATGTTGCGGCGTAGAGGTCGCGGAGAACGTGTTGATGCCTTGGCGTGTTCTCGATTAACAAACAAGACCCAGGGCAACTCAAATGGATTGCATCGACTTCAAAGCCTTGCAGTCTGTCTTGTGTCCTAGTTCGCTCCAGCCTCTGACCTGACATTTCTATCAAGAGTCAGCTCAGAAAATATACGAGGATTGTGACGATATTCTCACTCACCTTGTTGCAATACCGGACACATCCACACCCTGTACATTTCATCAGGTTTTCCCCCGACGTCTTGCAGGTTGCACATGGCTGATCATCCACCTTGATGTCCATTTCCTTGGCCAGCTCCAGGACTTTCTCTAGTTTCGCCGGTATAACCTGGAGGGTCTGGTCAATACACACGACTCTTGTCTTCGGGAACGACTCGACAAACCTGTACTCCCCCACAGTCCTTTGAGTCAATCCTCATGATGTCCTTCTTCGTCTCGCCCTTGACGGTCCTTCTTGCCTTCGGCACAACTAATGTGTGCCCTTTTTTGAAACCCTTGAGGTTGAAAGTCGAATCCTCGAATAGAATTGCGAAATCCATGCCTGTCCAGTCGGTTGCGATCAAAGTTGGTTTCATTATCGTCATGTTCTCCTTGATCTGGGCGACCATGTACCAGTCCTCTCCCTCGGATGGGGGGACAGCCCCATTGGCCTCCGGCAGCTCACAGAAAGCCGGAAGCGCAGCATCGCCCCCGAAGGCTGGCATGCTGTCACCCTTAGAGAATGCTGTTTATGATACTGTTACGAGTGGAAACGGCCCCACTTGAAAGTGTCAGCTTCGCCCCTAGGTTGACGGAGAGCTCTCTCGGAAAACCGAGCTGCAGTTGATCAAGTATCCCAAGTTTCAATGTGAAATCCGCGTGGAGTTGTCACAGGGAAACGGAAATGCAAGGGGGGTCAGTGAACTGTGAATGAGTGAAGTCTGAAGATGCCAGTGAGGTGTGGCAGGAGTAGGAGCCTGTTCGCAAACTTGAAACATCAAGGGGGTATAAGGGCTCCCCTTTTTGCGGGGCCCTAGTGAAGTGCTATCATATCGTACCTCCCCATAGTGATCTAACGATCAACCTAACGTCACTTCCTCATTGTTCATGAATCATCTACAGTTACTTCGTATGCTGCCATTGGGGGTAACCACTAAGAATACTTGGCGTGTCGAGCGATGACAACCTGCTACAAAAACACAAAGTAGACCATGGTCTTTCTCGCTTTCATATTTCCAGGCGAGGGACGTTCAGTTTCCACCCTACTCCTTACCTCCCTCTCCCAAACCCTACTTTATACTATTTGGATCGACCCGGTCAGGTAACCACGGGTATACACAGTAGTTTCCTGGACCACCAAAATGTGGTGATTTAGACTTGACCACTCCGCAGGCACATTCGCTGGAGGAAGTAAATCCCATGTCCACGGCACGATCTGCGTCAACGGGATTCTTTCGATCTGGTTTGGCTGACCTCGATGATGGCCATGACGTTGCCTCTTACTGGGGCTTCTGTGCTTCCCGATTGCCTATCAGATGAGGATCGCCAGATGCTCTGAGAATCGGAAGACGTATTGATAATCCTCGGTTTATTGCATACATTTCAATTCCTCGAGTCGATCCATGGTATCCCAGTTCACAGTATCGCCATCACAAGGTGCTCTGGATGGGTTCGATGAGTTTTCGAAGCACACATTTGCCAGTGATCCAACACCACTGTACGCTCCTGGTCGCAAGGAAAGGTTGCAATTCGGCCGCGGAAGGATCTTGCCTAAACTCGCCCCCCCCTTTTGTGTGCTGGCCCGTAGTAGGTACAACCTACGCAATCGTCAACCGGGTAGTGCTGCTCGTCGACAATGCCAAAGCAGAAGACGACGATGGCTACTGGGTGAATATGGTACGTCATGACTAGGATAGGTGCTACAGGAGTGCCGCGAATACTATGTAAGACGGCCCTTCCTACGTCTACGACGCCTGCCGTGTGACAAAGGTAGGCAAGATAAAAACAGAACGCCTTGAAGCCTTGAAACAAACTAATCGCAACAGGCTCGCTGTGATCATCGGCACCCTCCCGACTGGCCTTGTCGGTGGCCTGTTGACCTGCAACATCTGGAAAGAAACGAAACGGCACAGAGCTGAACTAGCTGGAGGGCATGACATGCCAGCACCGATACGATCGGCGGCCAGGTATCCATATGAAACGAAACGTCTATTCGCAGCTTCCCTGGCCCTTGTCAGCGGCGGTCGCGTGGCTGCAGGTTCTGAGGCACATACCCTTGCGTACTGTAGTACTAACTAGACCCGCAGTCTGAAGGGTGTTTTGCCGATCGCAACAGCATCATCTCTGAAGCTCTAAACAGGCTCATGCCTGGCAGGGCGAAGTGCCATTGCCGAGGATTTACGCGAAACGTGGCAGGACCCAACGTGCAGTTGCTCCCGTACTCCGTACATCGGTACCGGTCGAACGTTGCAAGGGCATCCCGTGATCCCGAGATCGACGAAAATACCGCAGCTGTAACGAGTACATCCATCGACCATTCGATGCCGGCAATTCTTGCCTACAATGCTATGGAGGTGCCTTTTTCTTCTTCTTTTCCTTTCGCAATATCCATGTCTCGTCTTGCGACCGAAACAATGTCATCAACGTATACGGACGAGCGCGTTGTCTGTCGGCAATGCGATATCGTGCGTCGGCGGGGCAAGGGGAGCGCTCCAGGGTCGCTGCTTCGCCGTTGGAAGTCATCGCCACAAGTGAAACGGCCCGGTCCAAGGACATAGACTAAGTAACTGGCTTTCATCGTTACTGACCACGTCTGGCTGAAGTGAATTATTGTTTCATTGGTAGTATAAACTAACACATTGGCTGAGACTTCTTCTCAACAGCGTCACTGTAATTGAGTCTCTGAGCAAACATGTCTTCCTGTTTGTTGGTATTATAAACAAACCCTCCAGTGTGACGCCAGTACGTCTCATCAATCCAAACGAATCGGCCGCGGCCTTGCTGTACATGCAAATGGTGGGTATAAAATCAAAGTCGCACACCTTACTCGTTGGCGCGTCTTACGCACCAAAGCTCATCCACCCAAAGGTCCCAACGGCGCTGGCGAGTACTGCAAATGTCAGGAAACCTGCACCCGCCTTGCCGCCTGTTGTGATCTGCGCTGGGCTGCTGTTCACGTCATCCCCTCCTTGTCCGGCGTTGTAATCGCCTGTGCTCGTGCCACCAGTCGAGTTTGTGACTGGGGTGGCAGCATTGCCAATCAACAAAGAGGAAACAGCCGCCAAGACATTCATGGTCTGCCCAGCACCATAACTTCCATCGTATACACCGGACGACCATGCGAAGCCGCATGTGCGCTGGTTCGACTCACCAGTACACTGGGCAATCGCTGCCTGGGCGGAAACCTTGAGGACTGGCAGAGCCAAGTCGGCTGTAAAGGGGGCAAGCTGGGTGACGGTGGACATCCAGCGGGCAACGTAGCCTTTGAAACTCAGCATGTCTGTGGTGCACGTCTTGTGTTCCTCGCAGGCTATCTCGTAGGCAATTTTGTTGGGGAAAAACACATTAAGCGTGTTATTTACTAGACCCGTGGTCCTCTGCTTCCACTTGTCACTCTTGGTCTATCGGAAGCGAGGGTTAGAAACGGTGGCAGGGATTCGCAAGACCAGCAACACTCACAAAGGCATACATGTTGGCGGCGCCGAGGACGTACACGCCGCTATTGTATGAAAATTGAGCCTTGTTGATGTCGGTGCAATTCTTCTCCACGTGGGCTCCGTCGTAAATGTTGTAGTTGGCATCCATCAGACCAACGCCGGTCACCCAGTCCCACGTCTTTTCCGCCCAGTCGGCATAGGTCTGGTTGCCAGTGTAACGGGCCAAGCGGGCGCCCAGATTGAAGAATATGCCGTTGGCGATGCTGTTCTTGTAGTCGTAACCATTGTTGGAGAAGGGTATCTGCCAGCGTAGACCACCGTTGCACGTAGTGTCGTGGCGTCCTGGGTCGGCTTGGGTGTTGAAAACGGCCTGGGCCAACGCCAGCCATTGCGGCTGATCGCCAGACGGGTTCGGGAACGTGTTTTCTGCGGCGAGCATGGCCGACATACCCCAGAAACCCTGATCGTCGTTGCCCAAGGATGCCGTAACGTTCGGGGGCATGTAGTCTTTGTCCGGGCCAACCTGCCACATCATGGCCTGTGTTACAACGTCGTTGTATGTTGCGTCGCCGGTCAAATGCCAATAATCTATCATGGTGCCCCATAGCGCGCCAGCTTCCCACCAATAGTAATCACCCGCTGGGGGAGGTCCAGGCAGAATGCCGGGCGTCTGTCCAGATAGGTTGCCTTTATAGTACGACATGAGGTCGTAGGCCAAGGTCTTGGCAGACTGTCGGATGGCATCTGTATGGGGTCAGCATGGTGAGGTTCCGTGGGAAGTACCGGTGCTAGGCGCTAGTTGAAGATAGTCTGCAGTGGTTTTTGTTTGCCTGACACGGCCTAGACGAGAGTTCAACAGGTGTGACGTACCATCTGAGTCGATAGAATAGACCGAGGCAGCGCAGACGAGAGAGCTGCCGAGAAGAAGCGCAGTCGCAGCGCGCTGCACGATGGACGGCATCGCAAGGATGGCCGCAGCTGGGATGCGACACGTAAAACGAGTGAAGAGAAAAGCAGGAGAGAATAAGAGGGTGAGTGGGGGGGGACGGGAAGGGGGCGAACAGATATCTATCCAATCCGCGGATCCCGTCTGTTGAGTAACAAGTGACGAGTCTGTGGGTATAGAATGAGACGGTCGACGCAATTAGTTAACTAGTTACCTGTTAACTAGGCGCAACAGGGTGGGTTGGAAGAACGAAGGACAAGAGACGGAAGAAGACGAAGCGAGCGGGAAGAAGTGATTACCGGTGGTGATGGATGGGTTGGAACAGATGCGTGCATGGCCGGGATGGGACGAGGCCAGTTTAAAAGTAGCGCATGGGTGATCCAGCGTCTTACTTTACCACCATTGGCCACGACCGCCAGTCTTCAACCTTATTCGCGTCGGGCAGGGTTGTCTGCCTGTCAAACTGTACTTGGGTTACGGGTAGTTAATTCGGGGCCAGGCAAGAGCATAGAGGTACCTACCTACCTACCTTCCTTCCTTCCTTTTGCCACCTGTTCCGAAACGTTGAACGGCCTGTGGATAACCATCCCCTCAAACGTCGCACGCGTTCATCGGGCACTCTCTTACTCCGTACATGTTGTCTGTCTGCCAAGCGCCCCCAAATGCTTGATTCTCCTTGATGCACCAGACCAGGTCTGCCCAGACCAGCTGCCTTGTAGCTCCCGGCTTGGCCTGAGATTGCCAAGCAATTTCCCTCGAGGTCCACTTTCCAGAACGGAGAACAATTGCGTGGACCTGGGGGGCGGACCTGGGGTTTTCGCCGGCCAGTGGGGAAGACGTGCGAGGCCTGCCGCTCTTACGAACAATCTTTCCTGAGGCTGAGCCAAGGACGCGTATTGTTCTGATCTGAATTTAATTTTAGGTGTTCCCCCTCCCTGAACTGGCAAGCGACAGTTCAGCAACGTCTAATCGAGTCCTGTTTCGGCACGTTGGAACTTTCTTGCTCTCCGGACGGGCGTCATGTCACAAAGAGCATCAGTGCACGCCAGGGGTGATCCCAGAAAGGTGAATAGATTGAAGCACGTCTAAATGCATAAGCGAAATCTTCGCTCTATTCATATAACTACACACTTTGCGGGTGCCCTACGCAGTGGTAGTACTCTATCCGTATTGTGATGTCGAATTTTTCCCCTCCTGATGGAGAAATTACGCCCAACATTTTCTCAATAGGACACGAGACACATCCCTCGGTCAAGCACTAGTTTGTTCAGGAACGGTTGCTGAGAATATTTGCTAAAGTCGAGACTAGAAAGAAAACGACCAGCCCCCCTAGCGCTTTGATGCATATTCAAGGCAATCTGTGGTAAACTCGAATGATTCCTGGCTGGTTTCCTTGGAATTTATTCGCCAACGAGTTCGGCATCATACTGCCTATCCCAAGCTCGCAATTGGCCAGCCAGTCTTCGGTTTCAAAAGCAGGGCCTCGTTTGAGCGTTCCGGCCAAGGGCTTCATGTGTCACTCTACCAGGGTGACAGATTACCAGGCAAGGAATTGTGGGTGTGTCCCGGAGCGTTCAACTGGACCCCTGGTGGATCACGCCGTACTTAGTAAGAAACGAAGTGGTGTCCGTCCAGTCTAGCATAAGGGTTCATCTGCTCTCATCGTCGGGGTCCTAAAAACGGGGTAAACCATCTCAACATTGTAGTTAAGACTTTTCCGTCGTCGTCAACTTCTGCCGGATAACCTGACCTCGGCGCCTCGCAAAGCAAAGTTCCGCCTTGGATCTCTCTAACAGCCATATGCCCTTTGTCCGTTCTAGTCCTCGGCTACTCGAGAGTCGAGGACTCGAGGGGATCTTTCAAAAATCCGACCGCCGACCAATACAAAGAGTTCCATTGGTGCGGAAGTCTGCGATCTGCCCGTTAACGAATACACTGGTGCCAAGCCCGGTCCTTGATCAGCAGAGACAGCATCGAATATCAGTCCACTTTACTGAACAATGTGCCCGACGGCCTGATATAACCGGCAGATTTCAACTCACGCTGTGGGTTGCATAACTCTGCCTCAACCTGGCCATCCTCCCTTACCCCACACGATGCTATTGGTTGTGGTTCCAAAAGGGGGGTGCACTCAATTTAAGCAATCGACCTGCTCGACACGACGCCAGTCGGGCTAAACCTCATGTCGGCAGTGGTGAGCATGTGACGTACTGGTCCAGTGCCGTGGGCCAAGGGTTTTGATATGATATAAATTCAACACGACGAGCATTTAGCCGGAATTCTTTCCACGACCGCCACATCAGTGATGTGCCATAGTCTCGGGTCGCCGTATAAAGCCGCGAGATTCCTACCTCGAGTCTCTACAAGGAACTACATCACACCAAACCCGAGTTTCCTCTAGATTCGCCATCATGCTCTTATCTCATCTCATTTCAGCCATTTTCTTCCCTCTGACCGTGCTTGGCGCCCCGGCTACTCTTGACAGTGCTCTCGCACCACGCCAAGGGTATGCGTTCTCCTCGTGGTCGGAGGGCGGGATCAACTACCGATGCACCAATGGTCAAGGAGGCCAGTACTCCGTCACTTGGTCTGGGAAGGGAGGCTTCGTTTGTGGAAAAGGCTGGAGTCCAGGGGGACGTCGGTGAGTCAGGTGTTCTCCCAACAACGACGACTCGACAAGAGATACTTCAGTCAATGTCTTCTGGCTGACAGGTTTCTGGCGAAAGATCTGTCAAGTACTCGGGCACCTACGAGGCCAAAGGGCCCAGTTACCTAGCCCTGTATGGGTGGACTAGAAACCCACTGATAGAATACTACATCGTGGACTCCCACGCAGACCTGGCACCCAACGAGGTGTGGACGACCAAGGGCAACTTCTCCTTCGAGGAAGGCAACTATACCATCTACACCAGCACGCGTGTCAACCAACCGTCCATCGTGGGCACTGCTACTTTCCAGCAGTACTGGTCAATACGATCCGAAAAGCGTGTGGGTGGGACAATCACAACCGGTCGGCATTTTGACGAGTGGTCCAAGGTTGGGATGAAACTAGGCAATCACGATTACATGATTCTCGCCACGGAGGGTTACAGCAACGGGAACAATCTCCCTAGCGGGTCTTCGTCGATTACCATCTCGTGATGGAGAATCAGTCAGGGTAACAGGCCGTGGAAGGAGGACGTACCTCGGTCTTCTCGGTTTCTCTCATAGCCCAATTGATTGCCACGGGCTGTTGTACGGAGTACTCAGTACATATTTCCCTAAGGAGCAGGACGGACACGGACCATCATTACGCCCAGTGTATTTCATTGCGTATTCGCGGATGCGCGGAAACGGTTACCTGTTTGTTGTGAGTCGTGACGCTGAATTGTACGTTCTCAGACACGGTCGGAAATCTATCAAAGTACCTAGAGATCAGCAGTGGCTGGTAGCGTATGTGAAGTACCCAAGGGAAACAACTTGACTGGGTCAATGACAATCGATACATGCGACACATTTTCCTTTTTGTGATCCGTCTCACGTAAGATAAATGTAGCGCTACATATGCCGTGGAAGGCATTGACCAATCAAAGGCCTGACTATTCGTATCTTGGTTGCAGCTGCTGTATCCGTAACAAACATTAGGTTGGCGCCTGTTCAGCGAAGCGACATACTGGCACCGTAACCACGAATTCCTCGGGGCTCTTCTCTCCATACCTCCTTCCCTGAAACATTTACATGAGTATCATTGTCCATACTCCGAACAAATCTCGACCTTATCGACCTTGATCGCCTGCACTGTGCTGTGCATATGCAGTATTGGTCACCATGACTGCTCCTCTTCCGTCTCTCGACGTTCTGATAAGAGCAATCGATGCGACGCCAATCATCGATAATCATGCGCACCCGCTGTTGAAGCCAGACTTGTTGGCAAGTCAAAACATTTTGGCAATTGCAAGTGAAGCCGCAGGAATCGCGCTTGAGGACTCCAAGTACAGCCTCGCTCATTTGAGCGCTGTCAGGGACCTTGCGAGAATTTTGGGCTGCGTGCCAACCTGGGCGGCCGTGGAACGATGCATTCGGCAAAAGCGAAAAGATTCGCCCGACACCTGGACGAGACGGTGCAGTATGTGATTATGCGAACACGAACCAACCGTCCCTCGGGCCTCGGCATAGACTCATATCACCAGGGAAGGGACATTGGCTAATCTTCTCTTGCAGTGCAAGGCATCGAGACGATTCTCCTGGATGATGGACTGGGTGGTGAGGGAGACACACAAGACTACTCGTGGCACGACAAGTTTGTGAACTCCAAATGCAAGCGAATCGTCAGGGTCGAGGTGGTTGCAGAAGCCATCATCCGTCGTCAACTGGCTGGTCAACAGACCAGAACAGTCAGTGACATGCTTGACATCATCATGGACGAGTTCCGTACTGAGATCGAGCGATTTGTTCGCGATCCCGATGTCGTCGGGTTCAAGTCCATCATCTGCTACAGAGGTGGTTTGAACATCCCAGGACCCGAGGACATCATAATGTCCGAGCTGGAATCAGAGCTCAAAAGTATCGTTGAGAGTGCGGCAGTAGACACCGACCACACATTCCAACGACTGCAACACCAGGCACTGAATCACTGGCTGTTGCACACTACGGCAAATCTTGTCATGCTCGGAGATCACCCAAAGCCGATCCAGTTTCATACGGGTTTAGGCGACACCGATATCACACTGACCAAGTCATCCCCTTCGCACCTTCAAACGTTCATCGAACAGTATCCAACAGTGCCAATCGTCATTCTGCACGCCAGCTACCCTTGGACACGGGAGGCTGGCTACTTGGCAGCAATGTATCCAAATGTCTACGCTGATATCGGTGAGGTTTTCCCTTTTGTCAGCCATCATGGCCAGGAAGCAATCGTGAGACAGATACTTGAACTGTGTCCTTGGTCGAAGATATTATGGAGCACGGACGGCCATTATCACCCAGAGACATACCTGCTTGCCACGGTCCAGATGAGATCCGTATTGAAGACGGTATGCCATATTTTCGATATCGGAGTTGTACATGCTAACTCGACAAAGGTGCTGTGCGACCTCGTTTCCAAGAAACAGCTCGAATCGAAAAACGCCGTACAGCTTGTCCAAGACGTTCTGTTCAACAATTCCAACAAACTGTACCATCTTCAACTCGAGCTCGCCGAGACAACTTGGAAACCAAATTCCACTCCACAACAACTTGCGAGTATGGAGAACTCAAAATGGCTCAGACTCGTCTGGCAGGACTATACTTCTAGTGCGAGATGCCGTTTGATACCTATGAAGCGAGTGCTTGCGACTCTGGACAGCGGAAAACCAGTACAGATATCGATCACCAAGGCCGCTTTTGGCATCTTGCAAAACGACATGCCGATACCGAGCAGCACCGCAGCCGGCATGTATACATTCCATCCTGATTATTCATCAATGAGGCCGGGACCTGCTCCAGGTCACATTAGCTGCTCTGGTGACTTTCGCGAGTCTGATGGCTCAGAAACTGCCCTTTGTCCAAGAACGTTCCTTCGTAAGACAACAGAGAAAGCACTGGTCCACGGCTTGACATTTCTTCTTGGTTTCGAGATCGAGTTTGTCATCATGGATCACAACCCAGATCGGACAAGCCCGGAAAAGTACCAATCAATGCGCAGCGACGGACAAGCCTACTGTATGGCACGCACCCTAGCGGATATTGGTCGAGAAGGCAGCTTCAACACCGCCATTGACGAGCTTGTGGAAACCCTCGATGAAGCCGGTATTAACATTGAGCAATTTCACGCGGAAAATGCTCCTGGACAGTACGAAGTGGTCCTTCCGCCTCTACCGCCTCTGGAGGCTTGCGATACGCTTCTTCACGCCCGGCAGATCATCGAGTCCGTTGCAGCTCGTCACAACTTTCGAGCAACGTTGCATCCCAAGCCGTACGTTGCGAGCTGTGGGACAGCTTCACATGTACATATGTCAATATCCTCGAATGGTGGCAACGATCCAGTGGTGTACGAGTCTTTCTATGCCGGTATCCTCAAACACTACCCGGCTCTCATAGCATTTACATACAGCAATCCTGCGAGCTACGAGCGGATGGTCGACAGTTTTTGGGCCGGCGGGCGCTGGGTCACCTGGGGTACGCAGAACAAGGAGGCTCCGTTGAGAAAGTGCGAAGACAGCCATTGGGAGTTCAAGACTATGGATGGTCTGGCGAACCCTTATTTTGCAATGGCAGTCATCTTGACGGCAGGGGTCCAGGGTATCGTCTCGAGCGAGCCATTGACATGGAAGGACTGCCTTCTGGACCCAGCCAAACTGTCAGACGTACAGAGGAAAGAGCTTGGGGTTTCCCAGATGTTCCCAGCCAGCCTGGCTGAGGCGCTCGTAGCTCTTCAGCAAGACGGCGAACTTGTTGAATTGATAGGCGAAGAGTTCGTTGATCGATACGTCCGTGTCAAGCAAGCTGAGATGAAGCTGCTGGAGCCGATGTCGGTTGAAGAACGTCGACAATGGATTATGGAAAGATATTGAGTATGGAAAACATGTCAAGTAGCGCATATTAGAGAGCAGCCAGTAGTATCGGCATAAATCTACGAATTGCTCGCAGCATATACTTAATATAAAGAACCTTCAACGTGGTATTACTTAAGGTACCTATTACTGCGATGAACTTACCCAAGATAACTAATTAGATACGTGGTTATATAATTACTATAAATGCCCGATATAATAGTAACATTAACCAACTCGATATAAAATCAAGTATAATACAAATATAAAAAATAAACATAACCATTATTTAATAATGGGATTTAACCCCTAAACCGTCGCTCTTCAGCACAAACCCACAGATTCTCAAACTCCACAAACTCATGATGCCCAGGCAAGACCAGTCACAGGGTCCCTATACCAGTTCTCCTTGGGATCGCCCAGACACTCGCCCATAGTGACCAGCTCATAGCCCAGCGACTGGGCTTCGTTAATCATGTAACTGGTCAGTTCGGTCACCGTAAGCTCGTGAATGTCATGCTCCAGGCTGATGAAGGATGCCGTCTGCGGGCTGCCACTTCTCAGGGCCGAGGAGAAGGTGGCCTTGGCGGCCACGTAGTCCTTCTTCCAGTCGTTGGTGTCCAGGTTGTAGTTTGCCTGGTCCTGCGTGTTAGTCTGGCTTCCCTTGGCTGCCGGAGGGGGGGGGTTGCGTAAATCAGATTGGTACTTACCACGTGGTAGCCGGCGGCGCCAATGTCGGCCATGCAGTCCTCCGGGCAGCTCGTGTAGGGCGGGCGCAGGTAGGTGGGGATGAAGCCCAAGACGGCGGCGAGGACGTCCTCGTTCTTGGCGAAGTCCGCCCTCCTCTCCTCGGTCGACAGCAGGGCCAGGTCCGGGTGCGAGAAGGTGTGGCTGCCTATCTGGTGGCCGGCGGCGTGCATGCGCCGGATCCGCGCCGGGTGGCCGGTGGCCTCGTCCGAGATGAGGGCGCCGCCGCCGTTCTGGCCCACGAGGAAGAAGGTGGCCTTGGCTCCGGCCGCGTCCAGCATGTCCAGGAGGGTGTCGGTGTAGGGCCCCGGCCCGTCGTCGTACGTCAGCGCGACTTGGCCCACGCTGTTGCAGCTGCGGATGTCCACGCCGTAGGGGATGGAACCCAGGGCTGGGCGTTGGGTGTAGCTTGCGTCCACGTGGGCCGTAAGGGAGAGAGGGGACGCAAGGGACAGAGAGGATGAGGTAGGTAAGGGGGAGCCCGCGACCAGGGTCACAGCGAGCAGGAGGGTGATGAGGGACTTTGGAGAAGGCATCTTGAACGAGGTGAGTAGCTGACTTGGGAATCACGTAAGTGAAAATGGTAATCAGACAGGTGATGGTTTGTTTGGTCTCCCTTGGGGTTTGAGGGAGCAAAGTCCAGCTTATATATACCTAGGCTTGAGGCAGATAAATGTGTGCTCCAGTGGAGATACCTTCTGGAGAAACCTGGTAAGAACAATTTTGGCACAGGAGATACCTCCTGGAGAAACCTGGTAAGAACACTTTTGGCACAGAGTTCTGATTATATACGGAACTTTCGCACGTTATTTTGGATTCCCTCATGGCTAGTAGATGGGTTTGGATAATATGACAGACTGTTCGGAGAAAGCAGCGACTTGCAGCCTTTCTGTTTTCGTCATCGACACCGTCTTCCGGAGCATCGTAGGAGTTGTAACTGGATGGGCAATCCTGCCACCCACTTTGACGCACATGGTGTTCATGATCAGCAACAAACAACCCAGGTGAGAAGACAAGGGTCCTGACGTCCAACCCCGCAAGCCACCGATATAATCTCGACCTGGGGTCATCATCCGGGCGGGGACTGGTTTACGGATATTCAGGCACCATCGGTGTGCTCTCTCCTACGGAGTACGGAGTACAGGAGTTCAGACCTTCGAGCACATAGTCCAGCCGCCGGTTTGCGCCCATCAGGGACAAGGTTCATTGTGATCCAGTCAATTGATATTCCAATCCCTCCAGCCTCCAGGGCCCAGGCGGAAATGTGGCTTGAGAAAAGTGCGACCAAAATGTCTCATCCCCCCTCTCAGGCCGAGGCGCGCAATTCGGAATTCCTTTTTGACGTGGCGTCCGTAGAGTAGTGTCATTGGTCCAAGATAACTACCCATGCCTGACTGGCCATACAGTTAACAAGGTCCGAGGATATAATGGGCTGATATCTCGATGTCCCGACCCCGGCCGCCGCGCCGATCCCATAAGCCGCATGGAGCAGCTCGTAAGATGCCGTGACTGCGCTCTGTTGCGTAACCAGGCAGCTCGCAGTTTCCGACGCGGAGGTGCTGCGATGTGACGGCATATAACAGCCCGGCAATCAAGGGGTAGGAAGCAAACTGCAGGATGGTGTAATGCCAAGCATCGTGGCAGCAGCAGTTGATCCTCGGATATACTGTCTAATGGTGGTCGGAGGCTCATGGCACGACCGAAGGCTGACAATTCTGACGTGATACAGACGACGAGTGTTTTCTTGTCTGAGCGTCCCCTCGGAACCGTTGAAGCATCATTTACCTACTCCGTACACCGGTGGAGAAAAGCATCTCGCGGGACACAGTCGGACAGTGCAAGTGGTAAATGCGCATTTCAGGTATTTCGCAAGAGAAAGACGGACCAAAACTTCGTCGGCCATCCAGGACAGAATTGGTATGACAAAGATGTCGTTACTATGTGGCGACCGAGCACCCGGTCGTCATTTATCATGTGAGCTGGCTGGTCTGACGCTCTTCGTGTGCCCCGGACCCATGCCCGAAGATGCAGCTTAGTCGAACGTGACCTTCTTTCCTTCGCTCTTGACCATACCGCCGGTGAGGTATGATGCGACTTGGGCATCACCGTACACCGGAGTCTTCGGGTTGGGTTTACGAGGCGCCCTAGCCGGCCTCTCCCCAGCAGGCTTATCGCCAGCTTCCCTAGGCTTCCTTTCCTTGACACCACCCTCTTTCCTGTCGGGCGCATCTTTGCCGTAGCGCTTCTTATACCTGACCTGGTCGTCCTCGGCGTGCTCAATCTTGAGCTCTCTGCCGCGAAGCTTGTTGACCCACCACTTGCGCATTTTGAACTTCTTCTCCTTGGTCTCCTCGGCAGCGTCCTCGCCCTCGGCCTTGTCGTCCCTGAAATCATCCTCGGTCTCAATGTCCTCCTTGATCCTCACAAAGCCCTTGGCTGCAGCAGCGGCGGCATCTGCCTCCTTGAACTTGACCCAACCGTAGCCCTTGCATTTCCCGGAATCCTCAAAGGTAGCAACCTTGACCCATTCAATCTCGCCGCACTTGCCAAAGTGATGCCATAAATCGTCCTCGGTAGTCTGGAAGCCCAGGTTGCCCACGTAGATTTTGCGACTCTCGTTCTTCTTGGGCGCTGCGGCCCCATTCGCAGCGTCTCCAGTAGCCTCGCCATCGGCTGCTGCCTCGGCCTCCTTTGTCGGCCGGCCCTCAAAGTTGGTGGACTTCTTGATCAAGACGTTGCGCCCGCTGAGCTCGGCTTCGGTAAGCGACAGAGCGGCCACGGCGGCAGCTTCGGTATCAAAATCGACATAGGCAAAACCCTTGTTCTGAGGTCCTGCTGGCCCGCGAGGGCCACCGCCGTTCTTGCTCATGGGCAGGTTGACTCGTGTGATGTTCTCCTCCTTGATGGCACCACCCGAATTGTCGATGACCCATTTGAACAGCTCCGGGCGTGTGAGTGTGAATGGCAGGTTGCCTACCCAGATACCGTACTCGGAGCGCTTTGATTTCTTGTCGCCCTTGGCGTCGACCGCGAGGCCGTCTGCAGGCTCGGCCTCATCGTCGCTGTTGGGCTTGACCGGGAGGGTCTTTCCCTTTTTCAGGAGACGTTTCGCCCTTTTGGACGGGGGCTCTGGTTGTGATACGTCGACTTCTATTTGGTCGAGCGTCTTTCTCTTCTTGGACGGTGAAGTCGAGGTCGTGGCTGGCGCGGTTGTCGGCTCGGGGAGACGCTGATGAATCCGAATCCGGCGAGTCGGACTCGACTTCTTTCCGGGCCATCTTGATGCTGGGTTCGAGGTCAAAAATTCCCAAACAGACAGTATCGACTGGGACGATGAACGGCTGCTGAGACTCGGAAGTTGGAGTAGATATGCCCGGTCCGAGCATGCGACTTTTGAAAATTCTCTGGGGCTGATAAGAGATAACCGTTGCCCCCCTTGTAGTGGAGCTAGCAGGTAGGCGTTAGCAGTACTACGGAGTACGGAGTACGGAGTAACTTAACTTTACTGTGTGCTGTGCATGTATGCAAAGTACTCCGTCCTGTCTGTGGTCTGTGAAGACGCCGTCTAGGTCATTGTTAGCTTCATAGTGACTAGTTGTCGACCATCCGGCTCATCCCCCGGGTTCAACTCGACACACATAACTCGGGTAGGCCAGACGCTCACTCACCTACTTCACTCAATTCTAAAGCCCCGATCCTGAGCCAATCTTTCTCTTTTCAAGCACAATCGATCAAGCGTGTAGACTACCGAGAACTAAGTCCCGAGTCTGCACACAGTCCCGCATTCCAAGTTGGATGCCTCATTGCCACGAGGGGCTCTAGGCTTCATCTCCCCCAGGGCCCAGGCGTCCATCCATCGTAGACATGCGCCGCGATCCTCATTCGTTGCCCCACCCCTCGTCCTGCGTGCTTACAACAACCTCGTCTACACTGTCCACCCTTTCCCTAACAATCTGCTCCCCGTTCACGAGGTCATTCTCGTCCGCTCTCCGTCCCGCATCCTCTTCATTCGCCGCAATCCCTGCCTTCACATGCCTCGTCACCAGCCTCTTTCTCGCCACCTTGAAATCTACCTCCACGAACCACCTCTGATCCATCAAAGCCGCCGCTGCGCGCCAGGGCTCTCTGTCCAGGGTGAGGTAGTTGCCTTCAAACACGACGATGCGGTGACCGGGTAAGATCGCTATGTCGTTCTCCTTGGGGTCCTTGACCGCGTGGTCAAAGGACGGGGCATATATCGGCTTGGACCCTGATGCGAGTGGTTCCCTCAGGGACCGGACGAGCTCGAGGTAAGAGGCCCCGTCAAAGGTGAACTCGGCACCCCGGCGCGCGTGGGCTTGCGCCGGGTCCGCCATGGCGGAGAGCTGAGCGCGCGTCAAGTGGTAGCCGTCCATGGGCACAAAGACGGCCATGGGCGCAGACTCTTGCGCGTCTGGGTGTAGGGTGGCATGGCGAGCGTTGAGCCGAGACGATACAGTTCGGGAGAGTGTTGTTTTCCCTAATGCATCATCTGTAAGTCAAATTGGCAGGTCAGGGGGCTATATAGATGACGTGGTCGTACCAGAGCCCGGGATGCCTGCTATGGCGATCACTAGGGACGAGTAGGTCAGAAATCTGAACTGTCTTGAACGAGAAGGGATCTGGGGATTCTGGCGCCTTGAGACGGCTGTGTCCCGGAATGCGATGCGTGGCGCGCCACCCAAGTGCCCAGGAAATAAGGTCAACCAACTAACTTACGATACCGACGATCCTTGGGGGTGTTTTGGAAGCCGTCCCAGGCCTTGTCTACGAGTCTGGCCACTTGATCCTCCATGTTGTCTCTTTGGGCTATTCTGGAATACTATGGTTGTGGCTCGTACCAACTACGTAGACTTTGGTACAAGCGAGGAGCGTGACAATTGCATCATTGGGGGTCCACGTTCACAATCTTATCAAAAGGTGCTGCTGGCACAGTCCATCCGGTCACTAACTAATGATGTCGATGGAGATGCTGAAAGCCCCCGGAAATGCCCCTCCAACCCCACAACACGGGCCAGTAACTACTTAGTAAGTACTCCGTACTCTGTACGGATACAGCCGGCAAATTGACCAACTTTTAACCAACTAGGATAGCTAACTTACCTAACTAATACTCAGTATCCTACCGCACGCTTAGTTGTAGTTAGTTAACCCATACACATGTATGTATATTTCCTCCACCGGCTGAACCAGCAAAACGTCGTATACACACGGTGCTGGGCATTCTTCCCCGAGAATGGCCGACTTTGACACCGACGGCCTCTTCGCCATATCCCTCTCCGACCCGGAGGACGCGGCTGCAGACCCCAGCGCCAACGGACCCCAGACCGACAGGACCGGGCAATCCGAGGCAGAGTTCCAAGCCGTGCGGAGTACCTACAGGGTCAAGGTCGAAAACGGCGAGGTGAGTTTGTTTCGTTTTGCTTCTTCTACGCAAGTTTCGCCTTTTCAACCAACCCCCCCCCCAGGTTCCCACGCGCAAGACAGGAAACAACCATATGCAAAAGAGTGACTCACCTCCAGGGCGCACGAAAGATATGGAAGAGCATTCAGCTACCTCTGGGCCTTGAGGTATCTAAACAAGAGGCGCAGGCACTGCTGCACGCCGTGGAGGAGCTGTACTTCTTCCAGCGGTACACCGAAGGCGCAGGATTCGTACAGCAGGTTCTGGATGGTGGCGATGGTGGGGGTGGCCTGGACGATAATACGAAACAGCAGCTAAGATACTACGAGAAGAGGTGTGTTGAGCGAGCGGCGCAAGATTGACCCAGGAGCTAGACTGGGCAATCGCTCGTCCCGTCCCATTCACGTCCGACATGTTCGTGTTCCTTTCACCGTTGAATAGACGAGGAGGGGGAAAAGTATGTTCATACGCTGTGTAATGTTCCATGCCGGTATATCTCTAAATATCTAAGTCTTAAAACCAAAACCATCCCTCATGAGTAGCGGCGCGTCCTATGACTGCACCCGCTTCCAAACTACCGCCTGCAATGCGTTTGTTCGGTGGGTATTCTCGAAACGCCGGGCTTTTTGGTAGTTGAAATCAGATCCTCTAAACGCCATCGCCAGTGAAGTGCAATCGTCTATCCGTTGGTTGGGGGGGAGGGGGGGCGTATCTCTTTTGCGTGAGCCGCGTGCCTGTTCGTACATGTCCTCGGGCTCTATTTTTTTTTGTGGAATTAGGCCATCATCTTCTCCCTCGAGCGTTCCTCGGCAAACGCCCTCCGGCTCATTTCGAGGACGCACTCGAAGCCCTCACGTCCCTTTGTCGCGTTCTCCCGAAAACGGGCAACCATGGTATCCTCGATGTTGTTCTTGATGCGCTGCCATCCACCGCACAGTGCCGTCACCCGCGCATTTTGTACAAACTGCGTCTGGTTTGCGTTGACGGGCTTATAGACACAGGTTTCTTGCACCAGGACCAGATTGGCAAACGTCATGTTCTGCGACACCATGGTGACGGTCTTTTCGGCCGGGTTCACGTAGCTCGTCTCGAACACTTGGCTCGTGTCCATGCCGCCAAAGAGCGACTTGAGCCACGCGGGCGCGGCCTGCTTGCACGTAATGAGTCGCTCGGTGCGGAGGATGCCGGTGGCAGGGTCGACATTCCGGCTGAGCGTGTCGACGGCGATGACATGCGCAGACTTGTCGTTCCAGGGACCGTATTTTTGCCAGTTGGCTGTAGACACCTCCTCCCAGGAGTAGTCAAAGGTGACTGCGGATGAAAAGACCTTCATTTTGGAGGCGTGTGATGGGCAAAGCGTTTGCTACCCGGGTCGTCGATAGAGAATCGAGCAGGCGGAAAAGCCCAGCGATGCTTCGATGGTAGATCGAGATGTTGCTCGCGTTGAGACCTCGACTTGTGTAGGTTTCGCTGTGTGTGGCAAAGTTCTTCGGATATCCGGTTCGTTTTGGGATACCAGCGATTGCAACAACAAGGACCAACTGTTGAAGGGCGGTTTAATGGGTAGTCGCGTGTTGAGTGTGTTGGTTCAATGAACGTGAATTGCGTGGCGCTGGTGGCGAAAAGTTCTAGGGTACTGTGTAGTGGTGTAGTTATGTTCTTTGTCTGAGATGAGGGCGTTGAGCGCTTTTGTCAAATACTGGTCGACTAACTTAGATTGCGAGCGAACAAGGCAATCAATCACAAGCGCGCCCGCGCCCCCGAAAATTTCACTTATGACCGGGATCTGGTAAGCTCGGGTCCTCCAGCTCCAGCGTTGCCGTGCATTAATTGGCACGGCTCCGGCGAAAGTCGGAGCCCCAGTTCTCGCTTCAAACATTTGGCTTGTGATTGGACAGTGGGCCTCTGATTTCCCTTCTGGCCGGGCCCTACGTAGTATGACGGAACTGGAGCGAAACCGCCTTCGTCAGACGCTCGCTCTCCGTCTTAACGCTAGCAAATCCGGGGTCTTCCACGTCGTCATTCAGCGGGGATATGACTTACTATGGTACTCCGTACTACGTACATCGAGGTACGTACATAGTTTAGACATAACTAGTTGGGTAACCATTAGTTGCGAAGTACTACGTATTTCGTAGACAGCCCTCTCCTCTTGGCTTCGCTACCTTGGTTCGGCCACATGCCGCACCCGGACCGTATCAAGGCCTGAAGGAGTGACACGGCACTTTCACGGGGCATAAAGGCTTGTCCAAGGCTCAAGCAAGGCTCTGCTCGGAAATAGAATGGAACCAATGCAATGAATGATGACTCGCCGTTGCATTTCGAGACCCAAGCCTCACGTGCAAATATGCTATTTCAAGTCTAGCTCCAAGGCCCGCTTGTTGGTTTCGAAGGTTGCTAGTTAACTTACCAGCTTACCGAGGGCGTTGCTGTGTCGCGTGCTTACTTACCGAGGCTCATGGTTGTTGAAAAACGCCGGGTTCTCTATAATCACTCGAGGGGTAATCAAACATCAGGCCGCTCGGTTTCAACGCCATGTACGGAGTAATAGTATTGTGAATGCCCTGATTGGCTG
Source organism: Arthrinium puccinioides (assembly GCA_022414665.1). Classification (NCBI taxonomy): domain Eukaryota; kingdom Fungi; phylum Ascomycota; class Sordariomycetes; order Amphisphaeriales; family Apiosporaceae; genus Arthrinium; species Arthrinium puccinioides. The sequence goes on from JAIUNF010000005.1 coordinate 4,061,743, forward strand.
AAGAAACAAACGGTGGCTTTGTTATTCGGGAGAGCACAAAGTAATGAGTGGTTTGACGGTGATGCCGTAACATGTGAACCAGCATCCTAATTCCTCTGATATCTTGGAGCGCGTTGAACGTGTCTGACGGGTCCTTGTTTGGCCTGTACTCATGGAGCATCTCATGGAACATCTCATGGAACATCTTCAGGCGATTCCTCCGAAGCCAATAAACGTCCTAGGGAGCTTGCCGCGACTTCATACTAGATGCTAACTCGAGACCAGGGTTTGGGATGACACTACAAGAAATGATACTCGGCTCTGATCTGTGTCGTCCATGCCACAGAATGCTCATGTCTGAGCTTTCTCGGCCTAAAAGGGTGAAAACACACGGGCAGAGACACAATATCCAAGTAAGTGCAGATTCTTGGTCCATAGGGTGGTATTTACTTGCGCCGCATGTTTCACCCATGACGTGCTGAGAATATCTCAAGGTTGAGTCGAGACGCTGCAATCCTGGAGCGTCGACAGCCTTCTCATCCGATGTATTGGACGGTTTCGAGATCTCAAGATCAACGGTACAGTAAGCTCGACAACGAAGACTCCAGCTTCGGTTTTCCATATGGATCACACGCTCCGTGCGTCCAGAGCAAAATCAGCTTGGTGGCGTAAACGTTCCTCGGACTGGCCAAACGAATAGGGGTACGGATAGATGGCGACACCCAGCTTCTTGCCGACCCCGCGAAGATTAGTATCGTCGACTATCGAGTTGATGGATGCATCACTTCTCAACAGCCACTAGCACATTGTTGCTGAACATGAGCTCATTTCCAGACGAATCGGAGTGGCCCACAAGGCGTTGACGGTATGCTTTGAAATCCTTGGTCTCATTCTCGAATCTAATAATCGTCACCACGGCTGATGACCTCCTTTACGTTCGGCCGCAGCAGAATAGTGTGCTCGAATTGCGCCGTGTAGGAGCCCTTCTTATCCACCAGCGGCGGATAGTCCTCGACGATTCCTTGTTGGACGAGGTTGTTCAACTGTAATGGAGTTAACACATGGTTCTGGCCGACGGGAGCAAGACAACTTACACCCAGGAGGTACTTGTCATGGCCTAGGCGGTCGATGTATCGTCGGCAGAAGGGAAGAGTGCCAAAGTTCTTGTTGATGACCTTGAGCATGGTCTTGGCAGATGTCAGTCGCAGATCGGCCTTTGGCGCGTCCTTGACAATGGCATAGTGGGAGACTTCTCCTTGGTCGTGAACGTAACCGTTGCCGGTGCTGCCAAATGTCTCAATGGCAAAGACATCACCCTCCTCCATCTTGGTCGCGTCGGGCGACTTGACGATGGGCACGCTCTTGGTGCCGTGGATGCTGTAGGGCAGAATGGTGTGGCCAGAAAGGTTGCGGATGGACTTGATGGGGTACGTGGTACCGTTGATTTCGCACTCGTAACTCTCCATGGTCTCTTGGATGAGACCGCCGAGCTCGCCGAGGCGAACGTCAATGCCGGCCTCCTTGACACCGGTGTTGGTGGCCTCCTTGACGGCCTCCAGCAGGTTATCGTACATGGGGTCGAAAGCCATGGTGAAGGCGCTGTCGACAATCTTTCCGCCGACGTGAACGCCGATGTCAACCTTCATCACGTTGCTCTGCTCCAGCACCGTCTTGTTGCCGGCATTGGGGCTGAAATGGGCAGCGATGTGATCAAGATTCAGTCCGGTAGGGAAGCCCATGCCGGCCTTGATGGCGTCTCCCTCGGCGAGGCCGTCGTGTCCGACCAAGCGACGCACACTGTCCTCGATGCCGTTGGCGATGTCGGTCAGGGTCTGGCCGGGCTTGATGTTCTTCTGGGCCCATTGGCGGACCTGGCGATGGGTCTCGGCGGCCTGGCGATAATCGGACAGGAAATCGGCGTTGAGGCTGTCGAGGTGGCGCTTCTCTTCGTCCGTGGTCCGGTAGAGGTTCTCGTTGGTGTACTCGACCTCCTCGCCCTTGGGATAGCTGTTGTTAGGGAAGAGCTGGGAGATCAGGACGCTGGGCGGGTCGGTCTGGGTGGTGGGCGCCTTCTTCTTCTTTCTCGGCTTTCTCTTCTTGTTCTTCTTCTTCTTGGCTCCTTCGCCAGCACCGGCATCGCCAGCTGCGTCGTCGCCCTCGTCGTCCGAGTCTTCCGCGCCAGACTGCGCATCTGCGTCGCCGTTGGCCGCGGGCTTTGCGGTGGCAGCCTCATCGACTAGGGGGCGGGAAGGACGGACGTTAGCTAGGTAGGTGGGTGGTTTGTGAGACGCCAGCAAAGATGACTTACCGATGGGCTTGTCGCCGTTCGCCGGAGCTTGTGCAGCCATTTTCGCAAGGTTGTGACGGGTGGAATCTGCCTGGTTTTCGATGGTGGTGCGAGAGTTGCGAGTTTCCCGCGTTACCCCGCCAAAATTTTATAAGCGGCAAAGCTGATAAGATGGGGGACTTGCTAACTTGCAAGTTGCGACCAAGAAAGAGTCCACTGACCACTCACTAACAAGGATCATGCGCTCCTCCAAGGGCGCGCCCTTGGCCTGACACCACATCCCGATTTGGCTGTATACAAAGCGAAAAGGGTTGTCGTTTCAATCTGACTGAATGGCAGTAGTTGTTGGGTCTTGCTCTTTGACATCGTCGCCTCTAGCATTTGCCACTATCTATGCTGGTTAGCCCTACGTCTTTCCAATCGTTGAACGATCGTTGATCCAGAATGACCCGACAAACTACGATCGCGCTCGCGTATGCAAGTAAACTGCAAACTGTAAACCTGGAAGCGAGCTTGGGTTGTACACGGCAATTTGGTGGAAAACCCTGTAGATTTCACGTTGCGTTGAGTCGTAAATAAAAGTTACTTGATCCGCCAGGAAGATAAGATGGCAATGAAGCTTGGAGTCGGGACCTACAGACTACAGACTACAGTACACTCGCTGTACCCCCTTCTCTCCCGGGCCACTCCCACCCCAAACCATGTACTTGCTTAGTTACCTGTACTCACTCGTCGGTCGCAGGGGAGTCCAGAGGCGTTGTAAGCCATGTCGATCATCCGCAGCGTCTTCATGGACGTTTCGTGATCGACCCAGTGCGTTACGTCCCGCCCGCGCACCTTGTTCACGAACTGCTCGAGTTCATAGCGATATGTCCACCAGTACGGCTCTCCAGGCTGGTCGATACCAGACTCGCGGAACGAGTAACTCTTTGCAGTCTTGCTCGTCTTCCACTGCTTTGACACAGTGCTCTCATCGCCAGACTTCCTAACGATGAACTCGTCCTCTACGTTGATCGAGTGCCACAGGTTCGGCATGATGAAGTTTTTGAAGACCACTCGGCGGATTTTGACAACCTCCTGCCCTTCTCCGATCTCGACGCCGGCGTCGGCTGCTGTACAGGCGACGGCTCGGTGAGCCACGTCAAGGCGAGGGATCCAATCCGGAAATGGCGTCTTGAGATTGCCTTCGATGACGCCGCAACCGCCTCCGGGAAACCGAAACTTGGCCTTGAAGATCTTGTCGCACTTGCTGTCCAATTGCGACGACTCCGTAATGCACTCTTCACAGGCGTCTGCTACGACGCCACCAAAAATACGCACGAGCGCACTCGAAGTATAACACTGCGTATCTCGCAATCAGTCCTCTTTTTCTCGGAGTTGTCGTCACAATAAGGAAACACTGCTACGTTCGGACAGGCGCGCTTTTCTCCAGGCCGTTGGACGCCGGTCTTTGTGCTGGAAACGCATCCGAGGGAGCGCTCAGCGGGAAGTGGTTTAGAGAGCTACTCACGCCAAGATCCATCAGAGCACCGCCTCCAATGTCAAACCGATAGCGAATATCGTCGTCGGGAATAAGGCCACTTGGGGCTGGGAGATAGGCTTTGGCCATTTCAACGTCGGCCGGGGAGATGTATTTCATGAACTCGGTCCACGCAGGGTGAAAGCCATTGTGGGCTGCCTCGAGCAATACCGGCTGTCCGCTTCCAGAGAGGAGTGAGTTGTGGAACAGGAGTTCGCCCTCTTCAGTGTTATTCACCGATGGCTTCTCCAAGAGTACATGCTTTCCGGCCTTGAGAGCACGGAGCGCCCACTCATAGTGCAGGCCATTGGGCAATGGGATGTAGACACAATCGATCTCGGGGTCATCGAGGATATCTGAATGCATGTCAAATTTGTGCAGGTCAAAGCACGCCGTTTCATCCCAGCGAAATGATGTTGGAGCTGAGTATCACACATACCCTGATAAGTCTGCTTCACTTCTGGAATTCCGTACTTGGCTGCAAACTTCTTCGCCTTCTCCGGATCGCGTGCTGCTACAGCTTGCACTACCACGTCCGGGTGCGACGCGGCGGGGTTGATGATGCCAGGCGGTCTGCGGGTTCATGTCAGTGCCATCAGATCTCAAGAAAACAACGACTTATTTACGCAATGGCTGCAGCGCCCAGGATGCCGAACTTGAGGGGCCTGTCCGTCTTTTGAACACCAGCAGGAGGGATGAAGTTGAGCCAATTGCGGCGGACGAACCCGATGATGGACGCCATAGTTGAGAAGAAGATGTACCTATGTGTGTGTGTGTGTGTGTGTGTGTGGAACCTGAAGAAGACACGAGATGAATGTCGAATTATGTCGTAGACTCAGTGATTCGAAGATTCGGGCTTAACCCGGACATAAGAACAGCCTGTTTCGTCTCAATGTATCCGTATCCGTACGTATGTAGTTATAGTAGCCAACGGATAGGGGTTCAGGGGCAATGCGGGTTGTGGGGTCTTCTGAATTTCTCATACTAAGTCTACACGACTTACATGTTGTCTATATTGACAACAATCTGATGCCAGCAGAAACGACGACGATTCGAGATATACGTGGACAGTGGACTTGACCTAAAGCCGGTGTATTCGTCAGTAAGCCCGCAGCCGGAACAAACTGGCCACGCCCAAAGGAATTGCCCAATCCAGCCACGAGTCTCTTGGTAGGATCGCCAAAATAGTTTCCCCGTCGACCAATACGTGGAAAGGGGTTCGTTGTAACTTGTATGCATACACTACGAATTATCGTTGCTCAAATGTACCTGCAGATGACGAGACACTCAAGTTAGGTAACGACTCATACGAGTACGGTGCATATTAGTTCGATCTACGAAACGAATCTACCCTGACACACCTTCTACTGCTCGGTGCCCGCGTCAGTCTTTCTCTCCTTAGCCCCGAGGTTCTCCATTACAACGTTGATCCATGTTCTTGAAAAGTATCGTATCAATGCTCTTTAATCCCAAGGCGACCGCCTTGCGCATATTTTGCCTGGGCAACTCACGTTCCTTTCCCCCAAATTTTGTGCCGCTTTTCTTGCCAGCCCAAGGTCCTGGGGAAGGTGTCATCGTATCCTGGAAACGTACTTTCGTTTTTCGACAGACCCTCTGAAACCACCTCCTGATCTTGGAACTCTGAAGGCGTTTAGTTATTTTAGAGCGGTACTTGACTGACACTGTGTCCACCACAGACTGCACCGTCGGTGACAGGTCGATCACTCGCGTTGTTGTTGCACTCGAATCAGTAGTATCTCTACTAGGCCTCAACACAATGACAGACGCCGTGCTGCTTGGGGATCTTGGTTCTCGGTCTAAGTAGTGCAAGAATGTTCCATCCTGCGATGGGCGCTGGCTCGGCTCAGCAGTCGATCGCTCATACTCCTCGTGGCTTTCGTCATCTTCTTTTCCCTCTTCCAAGTTGACGTCACTACTCGGGTACCTCCGACCGCTTTTCTCTTTTACGTGACCGGAACTCGCTTCAGATCCCAGATTCGAGGTATCGAGGGTAGCAAGCTCTCCCTTGAATGATCTGCTGATATCGTCATCTCCAACGGAGCCATTAGTGGCGGAATTCCCAACATTATACGGCGTGGCACTGGAGACGGACAACATTCGCCGACGCACTGAGGAACGTGTAGGTGATGGGCTTCTCTCCATTGGCGAACGCATGCCTTCCGAAGGATATACAGAGGAAGTGCTGCGGATCCGGTCGATATCGTGCTGTGAAGCACTGGGGCTATCAACATGTCCTGTGGAAGAGAAAGCTCGCTTGATGGAACTGGTGATCCGGGCGGCGCGGCCCACTGGTTCATCGAGCATCAACGGAGCCTGTGCTCCCAAGCCGGGATGGAACGTTGTGTTGAGTCGAGGAACATAGTTGTTCATGGCCGAATTTTTTCTGGGCTCTGAAAGGTTGTCCACTGGAACGGTCTCTGAAGTAGTCTCTTGTCGTTCCGGTATATGTCGGTCGGGGTGAGTAGGTTCGTTCTCGAGATTTGCCTCACGTATGGCCAGTGGTTTCTGGCCCACTGGAGACTGTTTTTCGGGAGCAGGGGGATTCTTCCGGTTCTCGTCCTTCTCCTAGAGACCCGAGAAGACAGAGGATAGATTCCGTCGCCGTCGGGAGATGCCCTTGCCCTCGTTGACGGTGGAAAAACTGGAAGAGGCAGCCGTTCCATTTTCTCTAAGCTTGTCGATTGAGAGCCTTCTGCTCGGCAACGACAGTTGGTAAAAAGACATGATGATGAGAACCAGAATACCAAGTAGTAACTAGCTGTACGTCTCTTCCACTCGATGTATGATGCCGTGGTAACGGCTCGGTGAAATTGAAATCTACTGGTTTTAAGAATGACGGACTTGCGTGAACTAGTTAAGAACAGGCCGGATGATGGATCAATCAGCAAGGTCCAAAGCCAGATGATTGTTGTAGCCTGTAGTCTATAGCCCGTGGTGAAGAAGGACCGACTAGAGGGCCGTTCCTTCTATAAAAGAGCATGAAGTCAACAAAGGTACCAAGTCACTAGGTTGACCGCGACAAATTCGGCATTGGACTAGTTAGGCCATTGCAGCTTGATGGTTGACCGTCCTCGTGAGTCAACGCAGTTCCCGAGTACCCAACCGGGACCTAACGTTAGGTACCTACTACGGCACGCCGCACAACTACCCCGACTTCTACTCCGTAAGTTCTGTCAAGATTTCTGGGAGGTTTGGTTCCACATGATGCAAGATGACAGAAACGGTCTCAGACTCTCAGACATGACCCAACAGCTCAAGGATGCTTTCTCACCCAGCAACATCGTTTCTTTTTTAAAAGGCGCATCATGGCCACCCCGCCACGGTCCACGGGGGCAGTTATCAGAAATGCTCGGATCGCACCGCATCAAAGCTCGGGTTTCGTCGCGGGTATTATTGGCTTGGCCCTACATGGTTCAAGCAGCCAATCATATGTCATTCTTCCCACCCCCCGCGCAACACGACTAGCGGTGTCCTCTTTGTGACGTCATTTTCTTACTACCCTACATTAAGCCACGCCGTCGTGAGCTGCTGCATGCCACGCCTCCCTAATAATCATCACCGATCACTTGATGATGATGCCATTCTACATGTCTTCGTCCCAACCCTCCAATGGAACGCGGGAACTGCTGGAGGAGTCAGGACCCTGCAGTGAATCTGATTGGAACTAGAAATAGTTAGCCGCATACATAAGAGAAATTCGTCGCCATCACCCGCACACCATCTTTGTACACAAGAGACGCCACGCCCTTTCTGACATATCTCTGAGGACAGCTGCAAAGCATACTGCGCCGTGTCTACAAACCGTATCTCGTGGAAGCTTTACTCTAGCGATTCGCGACATCGGAACGAAAGGGGGTTCACAGCCACAGCAGTACTTAAGCTTCGCCCTCTTCTCATAAAGGCAGTTATTCACCCAGCACACCAACTCGTTGGAAAACCTTCAAATGGGCAAAAAAGTACCGGATCCGCGCAACCTGTTGCCGTCGCGGGCAGATCCCGAATCGCGCAGCCTCCGCAAAGAGCTCGAGAAGAAACACGGTTATGGCTACAAGGAGCCGCTCATTCTTGGGTTGATTGGAATCGGTCTGGTGTGGAACATCGAAAACCAGGCCAAGAAATTCTCGGAGCGCAAGGACGAGGAGGAGCGCAAGGAAAAGGAGCGCGAGGAGCGTCATCGCCGGAGGAGGGAGGACCAGACACGCAGCGGTACCTGGGACCCCCAACTCGAGCGTGAGAGCCGGGACAGGCGCAGCGAGTACAGCGGCCCGAGCGAACGTGATGGAAGCCGGCGAGGATCGAGCCGATACCCAGACGACCCCAGAGACGACCCCAGGTACTATCGAGACGAGCCGCAATATATCGACGCGCCCAGGGAACATCGGGCAGATCCTCGGTACATAGATGCCCGGGAGCGCGAGTACCGTGGATATCGCGACGAGTATAAGGATTACCGAAACGACAGTCGATATGAAGACCGGCGTGACGGCAGCGTCCGTCGCAGCAGCAGAAGAGATTCGTTTTAAGCGACGAGGCGATGAGACTCTCCTTAGAAGGACCTCGCATCTGGGTGATACGAACAAACGATTCGCCGCTTTGAGGGTGTATTCATCATTATATTTTCACGTTACAGCGCAACCGGTCATATCCCGTCATGGTTTATATCTGGACAACTCTAAGAATGTATTTGGTTAAACACAAAGGAACACTGGCAGAATGGGCGGCGAGATGACTGACTGGCCCATTACACCATCATGACCGAACAAGAAGGGAATTCATGCACATTTAACATCATCAGTCTATCAGTCTGATCTAGCCAACGAGTATGGAAAGTAACCATGTGATTATATCTCTTTCCACCCCCTCCCACCGCAAAGCTTCCTAAATTCCCAGCGCCTTCTCTGCCGCTTCGACCATGATCTCGAAATGCTTCTCAACATGCGTCGCCTCGACAAACGGCGTGGCGGGGCAATGCCGCATAGCAAAAATGCCCCCGACAATCGTGCTTGACAGGAAAATCTTGCCCTCGGCATTCAAGGCATCGTGGCACGTCTTCGTAACAGCGTTCTGCTCGTCCAACGTGGACGACTCGCCCACGCCCTTCAACTTGATCACCGTGAGAGCAAACCGTGGACCTGTCACAATCTCAAACAGGTCGCTTCTTGTCTTGATTAGTTCAGCAAACTTCTCCCCGAGACCGATGTGCTTCCGGATATGAGCCTGTAGCCCCTTGATGCCGTACGACCGGATCACGAACCAGACCTTCAGACTCCTGAACCGGCGCCCGAACGGGATCTGCCAGTCGCGGTAATCAGTCACCACGCCAGAGTCAGTGTAGTCGTTTCGCAGGATAGCCAGCGTCACGCTCAGGGCCTCGATGAGCCAGTGCCGGTTCTTGACGAAGACGACGCTGCAGTCGAAGTTGGTCAGGAGCCACTTGTGCAAGTTCGTGTTGAAACTGTGGAACTTGTCCAAGTACTTGGTGAAATGCTGGTACTCGGGACAGATCAGTGCGACACCCGCATAGGCCGCGTCGACATGCACCCAGACCTCGCCATGTCCGGCCGGCGCGGGCTCGTCGAGGACAGCGGTGATGGACTCGAAGTCGTCAACGGAGCATGTATCCGTCGTGCCCATAGTGACAGTCAGGTAGAAGGGCTCGAGGCCCTTGGCACGCAACTCCTTCATGGTCTCTCGCAGCCCTTCGCCTGTCATCTTGTACCCATCCTTGGCGAGGACGGGCACGGCTCTGAACCGGACGCCCGCGATCATGGCTGCCTTCTTGGTAGCGCTGTGCGTGGCCGTGCTTCCTAGAGCGACGAGCTTGCCGCGCCGCTCGGCCAAGGCGTCCTCAAGCTCTTCGCCCGAGAGGCCGAGATGCGCCGTCGCCTCGCGGAGGTACTTGTCACGCGCAGCTACCATGACGGTGACGACGGCCTCGGAGGCTGTGCCGTGGATGACGCCACCGCCGTGCGTGGGACCGGTGGACAGGTAACAGTCCGGCAGCGCAAAGGCCTTGGCGAGCCAGTCCAGCACAATAGTCTCGAGCTCCGTCACGGCGGGCGAGCAGATCCAGTTGAAGGCGGCGCCAGTGAAGGCAGTCGAGTACATTTCACCGAGCATGGCGGGGAAACTCGACGACGAGGGGAACCAAGCTAAGAAGTTGGGGGACTGCCTGAGTGATTGTCAGTGTGGCGAGAGCAGGAAGCAGAACGCGCCTCATACCAGTGAGTAAGACCTGGTACGATCTTGTCCTGAACATCGTGCTGGATGTCGGCCCAAGCCTCGCCGTCTTCGGGTGCATGGTCCGGGAGGAGCTTTCTCAAATAACCGGGTTCGACCTCGGAGACTACGCGGCGGTCTTCGAGGGTGTCGTAGTATTTCACGACTTCCATGTGTCAGGGCAAGTGATCGAGCCACTAGGAAGGGAAGGGGTCAAAGACTCACTCTGGTCAATGGTCGAGATGGCCGCCTCTCTGAATTCCTTCGAGTCCATTGTAGGCTTCTCTTAACTTGGACAAGAGTGTTTGCTCAAGCTGCTTGTAAGCTGGGGGGGGTCCTCGATAGATATAGCGTGGTACGGCAGTATTGCTGTCTCTTGAGAGCTGTGGCGAGACGAAGTTGAGCGGTATAGTGTGCAGTGCGCACTGTGACCAGGAGCACAGAATCTTAAGCAAAGGAGAGCGGGCGCACGACGTGTCAACAAGTCGACGAGATTCGTAATGGCTATGGCAGCTACAAGTACTCTGAGACAGCGGTGTAAGTACTCGTGTACTGAGTTTCAGGAAACTCTCTGTTGTACGAGTATAGCATTCGGTCACGGATTGGGGGCGTGGGGTTGTTGTTGTTGTTGTTGTTGTTGTTCGGTATTGTCTACCGTATACGGAGTCATACCCGCGGCTTTCTCCCAGGCCGAAGCGGGGCCGATATGTAGGCAAGTCCCGACTACGCAGCTCATTTTGACGGATAAGAGAGCCAGAGGAGTTTCCCGATGTGAAGGAGGATGTCGAGATCCTTACTGTGTACATTGTCAAATCCGAGACTATACCCATCCTCAAGACACCGCTCAGCCGCAAAACTTACACCTTACCTTGCTCCGACAAAAGGTGTCCGGAACACGTTCATGCAAGCCACCGAGTAAAGCTGAAGTAAAGCTGGGCTTCAGCGTCAGACTTTGACGCGATGGGGAGAGGCTCATATGATTCGAGTGCCTGAAGGCTGACTTTACACAATTTATAGTTGCTCTGATAAGACCTGGTGTCACAACCTGGGTTGGGAAGGACGCGACGCGCGGGCATATTTCGTAATGAGACAGACGGCATGGTTGGAACTTGGTGGGGCTGGCTGGCTTATTCATTATTCCGGCGGGGTGGTTCCCGAGGTCGGTTCCGATGAACTAACTTATCGATGGTGGTGGGAGTGTGGTGGGTTGAGTGAGTCAATCAATCAATCAATGGTGGGGTGAGTCAATGGTGGGGTTGACTCATTCACACTGGAAGCACCAAAACACCATTTGTAGAAATAGTTTCGAGTTTGGCAAAGCATCATCGAATCGGGTCGACCTTCCCAAATCTTAACAGACCAGAACAGTCCAACACAAGCTCGTCACTGCAGACAACCCACAACCATGGCCGATCCCACCGAAAACACCGCAGTCGACCAGGTGGCTGCTGATGTCGGCAATCTTCACCTGGACCAGGTCACGGGAGAGATGATCTCCAAGACCGAGCTCAAGAAGCGACAGAAGAAGCGCGAGAAGGACGCCGCCAGGGAGCTGAAGCAAGCGTCCCAGCCCGCCCAGGCCCAGACGCAGAAGAAGAAGGAGTCGGCCGTCGACGAGAGCCAGCTCACGCCCAACCAGTACTTCGAGATCCGCTCACGAAGGGTCAATGAGCTGCACGCCCAGGGCAAGGCCTACCCGCACAAGTACCATATCGACTACGATATCCGCAAGTTCGCCGACGAGTTCAAGCACCTCAAGAATGGCGAGTCGGACAAGTCCAAGCTCATGCAGGTCGCCGGTCGCGTCTACGTCAAGCGATCAGCCGGCTCCAAGCTCTTCTTCTACGACGTCCGCGACCAGGGCGTCCGCCTCCAGGTCCTCGCCCAGGCCCAGGAGTCCGACCCCAACGCCCCCGACTTCGAGTCCCAGCACATCGACCTACGCCGTGGTGACATTATCGGAATCCGTGGATTCCCCACCCGAACGAGCCCCAAGAGCAAGGCCGACCAGGGCGAGTTCTCGGGCGAGCTGTCCATTGCCGCCACCCAGATCACCCTGCTCTCCCCCTGCGAGCACCAGATTCCCGACGATCACTATGGCTTCAAGAACCCCGAGCAGCGCTTCCGCCAGCGCTACCTCGATCTCATGATGAACGAGAAGTCGCGGAACGTCTTCATCACCCGCGCCAAGGTCGATACCTACCTGCGGAGGTGGTTCGACGACCGTGAGTTCATCGCTGTACAGACCCCCATGCTGAACCTCGTGGCTGGCGGTGCCACGGCCAAGCCCTTTGTTACCCACCACAACGACCTGAACATGGACATGCACCTGCGTGTCGCTCCCGAGTTGCCCCTGAAGATGCTGGTCGTTGGCGGTCTCAACCGTGTCTACGAGATGGGTCGTCAGTTCCGAAACGAGGGTATCGATCTCACCCACAACCCCGAGTTCACCACCCTCGAGTTCTATATGGCCTACGCCGATGTATACGATCTGATGCCCATGACCGAGGAGCTCGTGTCTGGCTTGGTCAAGCATCTTCACGGCTCCTACATCACCAAGTTCCACACACAGGACGGAACCGAGTACGAGGTGAACTGGGAGGCCCCGTGGCGCAAGATCGACATGATCCCGTCTCTGGAGGAGCTCATCGGCGAGAAGTTCCCTCCCGCTGACCAGCTGCACACTGAGGAGACTGGAGTGTTCCTGAAAAAGGCTCTGACCAAGATGAAGATTGAGTGCACACCTCCGCTGACCAACGCGAGAATGCTGGATGCGCTGGTTGGCGATTTGCTGGAGGAGCAATGTGTAAGTGGATGCAATGCCTACCTCCTACCCCTGAACTGGCCCCTATTTGTAGAATCCAAGCTTACTCCTCCAATGACACACAGGTCAACCCCACCTTCATCACCAACCACCCTCAGATGATGTCTCCTTTGGCCAAGAGTCACCGCGAGATTCCCGGCCTCTGCGAGCGATTCGAAGCTTTCGTCTGCAAGAAGGAGATTTGCAATGCGTAAGTGACTCGCAGTTCTTTCCCATTCCCTTTGGAAATCACCAGTCGTCATCCCACAGATCAACCGACTGACATGACCCAGTTACACCGAGTTGAACGTTGCTGCCGAGCAACGCGACCGATTTGAGGAGCAGGCACGCCAGAAGGCCCAAGGTGACGACGAGGCCCAAATGGTTGATGAGGTCTTCTGCAAGGCCTTGGAATACGGTCTGCCCCCGACCGCAGGTTGGGGTATGGGTATTGATCGATTGATCATGTTCCTGACGGACAATTACTCCATTCGTGAAGTCTTGGCCTTCCCGACTATGAAGCCAGAGTAGGCAGCCGCTTCGGTCTCGCCAGCCATAACGACACCAAGAAAGGCCACAGTGCTTAGTAGCCACTGGAGTAGCCAGGAAAGGCAGAGCCGACGCTGTGCCTGGTTTGTCGAGCCATGACTTTACATACCATGTGAAACAATCAAAACGGTGACTGCCGGAGCTGGGGACGACACGTGTTGGAATGCCATAGAGAGATGTGAAAAAGCTACGAAATGACAAGCCCCTTACGAGAACAACCCACCGTTGTTCCGCCGTGATCTATGCCACCTGTCAAAATGGTCTAGTATCTCCCTCGTCACACCCTTCGGGGCGTTGTCGATAGCTTTCCGCATGACATCCATGTCACTGGGTATAGGCTCCGTCTTACTCTCCTCCGCGTCGTAATCGTAATCCGCAAACGCCTCCTCGCAGATGTGTGCCACCTCGGCTCCAGAATATCCTTGGGTCTTGCTTGCGAGCTCGGCCACGTCGATATCCACCATGTGCAACTCTTTGGTCTTCCGGGCGATGATGGCCTCTCTTGCCTTCTCGTCCGGAAGCGGTACGTATATCAACTTGTCGAACCGTCCGGGCCGCAGCAGGGCCGGATCCAGGGCATCGGGCTTGTTGGTCGCGGCCAGTACAAAGACGTCGCCGAGCTGCTCGAACCCGTCCATCTCGGTGAGCAGGGTGGTCACGGCCTGGACGCCGCCGCCGCCGCTGGTGGCGCCGCCGGGTCGCGAGCCGGCGAGGGAGTCGATCTCGTCAAAGAAGATGATGCTGGGGCTGGCCTCGCGCGCACGCTGAAACAGGTTGCGGATGGAGCGTTCCGTCTCGCCCACGTACATGTTGAGGAGCTCGCCGGCTTTGACGGAGAAGAAGTTGAAGCCGGACTCGGTCGCCATGGCCTGCGCCGTCATGGTCTTGGAGCAGCCGGGTGGGCCGTAGAGTAGGACACCCTTGGGGGGTTTCGTTTTGAGGACCTGGTTGGGCTGTCACGAGATCAGTACAGCATAGTGGAAGGCGAGCCCATCATGTCGTCACGATGAAGCTGAGATTGTTGTGCGTGCCGGGACTCACCTGGGGACGCTTCATCACCCTCTGCAACGAAGCCTTGACGTCGGCATAACCCCCCTATGTCGCTCCATCGTACCGTCGGCGGCCGGAGCGTCACATCGTGCATGGCCGTCGGGGGCACCTCGACGAGGGCTTTCCTGACGTCCTCCCAGTCTATAGTCGCGTCGGCCGACTGGGCGCCCGTCCGCCACGTCATGGTCCTCTCGGCCACGAGCAGCAGCTCCATGATGTCCTTTCCGGTATACGCATGCGTCCTCTCCCCCAGGTCCGAGACGAATTGGTCAAAAAGGTCCGCCGGGAAACGCGGTCGGTAGTGCCTGATGATTTCCTTGCGGGCGTCGGTGTTGGGGATGGGCAGCGTTATGCGCTGGTAGAAGTAGCGCGGTGACCGCAGGGACTTTGGGACGTCCTCGAGGTAGTTCAGACATGTGATGACCACGGCCACGTTGGGCCGTCTGCGGCGTTCAAGCGCCCGATAGGTCAGGAGTTTGATGCCCTCCTCCAGGGCGTCGACGACAGCACTCTTGCCGCGTGACACAAGGGTCTGGATGTCATCGATGAGAATGACATTCTGCTGGTCTTGCTCGATGGCGTGATCGAAAATGTCCAGTATAGCAGCGGGCTTGTCCGATGCGTGGATGCGATTCACCTTGCCCCAGTGGCTGTTGGCGATGTGGTTCAGAAGCAGTGTCTTGCCCGTGCCTTCGCTGCCTTGAACGGCAACGCAGCAGGCGGCATCGCTACCGTAGATATCGAATCCGAACACATCGAAAAATCTCTTGAGGCTGACCATCTGGGGGCCCATACCAGGGAGATCCCCCTCGAACTTCCCGGAAGGGCCTTTGCCCTCATCCTTGTTGTACCATGCGACCCTGGTTGTCTTGACGATCTTGGCCACGATGTTCTTGCTCCCGTCCACGGACTCGACCACAAACGATCTCCTGAGACCCCTGAGATATATCTCATCAAGTGTCAAGCCGGCAAAGACGTATTCGGCCAGATCTGTGCGCTTGCGTCAGCATCTGGGGCATCTCACAGAGAAGGAGTTTGTAGAACAACAAGGTACGCGAGGCTTACCTAACCGTCCCTCCAGACAACGACCCCAGTACGCCTTGTCTTCCTTCGACTCGAGCATCTCAAAGCCCTCGACGCTCGAGACTTCCCTGACGACCACCCTCACGGCAGGCGGAACGTCCCCGGCGTCCGTCACCCTCGCATCGTCTCCGAGCTTCAGATCGGCGCCCTCTCTGACGACGTCGCTGAGCTGGATGATGTTCTTGCCGATATTGCGGTCGGTCTGGGGCCAGGCCACGGCCTCGCGGCGACGTCCCCCGTGTATGTCTTCGATGTAGCAAAGCCTCCCCGTCAGCCCGTTCTCCTGCAGGACGTCACGGTGGATGAAGACCTTGGCGGCGTTCTTCTGGTTCGGCAGTTCCAGAGGTTTGCCATGGGCGCGGACTTTGCCATGGATAGGCCTCTTCATAATGAGCGTTTGCTGAGATTTATTCCAAATCAAGGTGACAAGGTCTAGTGTGTACGGATGGGGAGGCAGTTGAATAAGTTGGGGGCCCTGTACTTATACCCACACTTTCACGAGATGTGCCTCCGACACACACACAAACACTGACACACACACACACGACTTCAGTCTTCAGGCTTCTTCAGTGAGGCTTGAGCAGGAATCGGGTCTGAGAAGCCGAGTTATGAAAAATACACAGGAGGACATGAGAGCCACAGATGTCAGACTTGAACTGCTGTCGAGTTTTCTGTTATGAGTTTGGGTGAAAGTTCTCAAGTGTGGGCCCCCCCCTTCGCTTTCTCTATCCAAGCCAAGTCCCATGTGAAGTTTTTGGATCGACTAGAAATACAGTGCGGGACAGTGCGTCGCATACGGTGCGATTCTGATCCCTGGACCCTGATGCAGCTCCGTGCCTGACTTGTGACGCTTGCACAATACTGGCATAAGCGTCATTATATTATTAAAGTTATGCCGGCGTGCTCTCGAGCTCATGTCCGAATCTCGAAATCTCAACATCCCCGACGTTCCCAAATCTACAGCATCGTCAAACGGCTTGGATGCGATGCGCCGGCCAGCTCATTGCGGCGCCCCATGCTACTACAACAGCTGCACCGGCCGCTGTCGCGATCCGCTCTAGCTACAGCAGCATCACAATGGCGTCCAGTACCTGTCTCTGTTGTCCATGGCGGTAGCAACTGCTTCATCTCGGGATGCAGCTTCGATGGTGACACCGATCGCGCATCCATAACAACTACTCCAAGTCACAGCCAAGATCGACAAACGGAGTCGG
The DNA here is from genome assembly GCA_022414665.1 of Arthrinium puccinioides. Lineage (NCBI taxonomy): Eukaryota > Fungi > Ascomycota > Sordariomycetes > Amphisphaeriales > Apiosporaceae > Arthrinium > Arthrinium puccinioides. The sequence continues at coordinate 4,078,467 of JAIUNF010000005.1, forward strand.
AGGCTGCGAAAAACACCAGGAAGAAGAAGAAGAAGCGGGCGTCCCTTTTCGACGAGCTTTTTCCTGAAGAGGCCGCGAGGATCAAAGCTGCACAGTCCAATCCTCAACCCCAAAGCAGTGGCAGCAAGACGGCTGTGGAGCTGGAGAGTACCGATCTCGATTGGCTCGAGATATACACATCTGATTCACTCGCCGAGCTATCCAGCACACCACTCGCGGAAAAGGCTGCCCCCCGAAGAGACCATCCTCGCCCTAAGCGCCGCGTCCAAGCACCTCGAGGAATTCGACTTCTTCCGCGTCGGCTCGGGGCTCGCCGAGCACGTCGAGGGCTGGTCCTCGTCCGGCATCACAAAGGTCATTCCCGCGCGCGACGAGGACACGCTCGAGCCGCTGGGCACGTATTACATATTCTTCGAGAGCGGCGCCGCGGCCAGCGCGTGGCGCGCCGAGCTGTCGCGAATCTGGGAGAGGTCCAAGACGCGGCTGACCATGATGCAGAGGGAGTCCTGGGGCAACATGTCCACCCGGCCGCAAGACACCGACGGGCTCGTCTGGCAGCATGAGGAGAAGAAGCGCGAGCGCGAGGAGAAGCAGCGCGCGAGGCTGCAGAAGCAAGCCTTGGGACTTCGTGACGACCAGACACTTAAACACTTCACCCTCGTGAGCCCGGACCAGAAATGGATTCTCAAGGATCTCGGCCGCGCCTCGCGCGACCACAAGCTCTTGTGGCACCGAGGCTCGCTGGTCAACCAGCTCATGTGCAAGGCGGGCACGCAGTGGCTAGTCCTGATCGTGCTGGACGGCGGCAAGATGTCGACGTCGACACTGCAGGCCGCCATCTACGACGACGGCATAGAGCGTAACCTGCATTGGCGAGTCAAGGATCTCATGGGGGACAGCAGCATCATGCCGTTCGGAAAGAGCTCCCTGAAGAGCGCCGACAAAGCGGGGCCCGAGGAGGCAGTACGCGAACAGAGCAAGGCAGCCATGGCCGTACACGATGGCAGGGCGGCGGCGGAGACGCAAGAAACGAAAGCGGCAGGGGCAGATCAGGAAATGACGGACAAGGAGTACAAGAGGTGGCCCAAGTTCATCGTCCCGTTCCTCGACGAGGCCGAGGCACGACGGTTTGTCAGGAACTGGCATCGCAGACGGCTGATGCTGCGGATGGGACACGAAGATAGCGACGTCAAGGAGTGGGAGGAGACTAGGATAATCAACGCTTCATTGCTTTGGTAGACAAACCCTGCCACTACCTCGTCCCATGATTGCCTTATGCTGTTTCCGCCAGTTTCACATCCGGATCTTGCACTGGTCGAACTTGTGACGCCCTCGGCACAATACACGTAATATAGAAAGAAGCCTTGTCAAGGCGAAGGCGAAGGCGATTGCAAACTAGAGAAATTGTATTAAAACCCATATCAGAACCAAACTCCGCCCCTTTGCCAAATGGTGTATTCTCTCGATCAATAAAGACGCAACGTGGGTCGGCATGCTTGCACATATCTTCGGTCTGCCCTTCCTCCTGACCAAGTCTGTAGCTCTTTCGAACAGGCCTGAACGCTTCCAGGCAAATGAATCTAGGAGTGGGTGGACGGGACACGCAGATGGTCCGGCGTCACATCCTTCCAAGACGATACTCCAGTCTGCCTCGAAGCAAAGACGCCCACGACCTGCCCCCGCTGCCCTGGGATTCCTCCTTGTGCCGTCCACTCCGTCACCTGCTCTCGTCTCCAGTGCCGGATGAACACCCATCGGCACTCACAAGACCAGCTCACATCCCAACGCAACAAACTACAGACCTCGCCCAGACATGTGCCGAAGGACAGTCGTCTCCGTCGGATCACCTTGACGTCCCTAACAGCACTTGCCAAGACCGCCAGATGCACCATCTCCTTGCGCTACGTTGACGCTTGATGAGCCAGCGCCGGGGTCCACTTTGGAAGTGTCAATGATGCGCTTCTTGATGTCAGCGGCAAGGCTGTAAAAGGCCTTGTCGATGTTGATGTTGCTCTTGGCTGAGACCTCGAGGAAAGAGATTCCCAGCTCCTTGGCAAGTGCCTCGCCTTGCTCCGTCGACACGACACGTTTGTCTTCCCAGTCGCACTTGTTGCCAATGAGGATCTTGTTAACGCCCTCGGTGGCGTGCTGCTCCACGTTTGCGAACCAGGTGCGAATGTCTGTACAGAGTCAGCGTGCACCGAGATACAGCATCAGCCGTAGCTGGGGCTTCTTCTAGTCTTACTATCGAATGACCTCTGATCCGTAACGTCGTATACCAGCAAGATGCCCATGGCACCTCTGTAGTAGGCCGTTGTGATGGTGCGGAAACGCTCCTGGCCGGCTGTGTCCCAGATCTGCAGCTTAACGCGCTTGCCGTCCAGCTCAATGGTTCGGATCTTAAAGTCGATGCCGATGGTGGTGATGAAGGACGGTGTGAATGAGTCCTCGCTGAAGCGGAGAAGACAGCATGATTTGCCTACTCCCGAGTCGCCGATGAGGAGCAGTTTGATCTAAAGCACAAGACGAGGTCAGCAGGAAGTCGGAGATGGATGAGACCGGACCGGTAGCTGGCCACGACGACAAGGCGCAGGGCAGGACAGGCCAGGCCAGGGACGACTCCATTCGCACGGAACAAGCATCGCCAGCCTCGCAGACGACGTACTAGAAAGTCATAGTTTCGGTTACCCGACATGTTGTCTGTGTCCGAAGCTCGGTCGCCGTTGCAGGAGTGGGAACGAGGCGGGAATACACAAGCGGTGTCGTCGTCGGGGTTGCTGGAAGCGGATACTGTAAGGGGTTGTTGAGTGCAGTCGGTCGGTCAATCGGTCAGTCGGTCAGTCGGTCAGTCCTCGTCGTTTGGGTGGGTTTACTGAACGTCTGGTTCGCGGCTCCGTTGGTGGGATGAGGGAAGGGTAATCTCAACGGGAATGTCGTCAAATGCGACGTGCGGCCTAAGGTTGGTAATAACTGACGTTAGTGACCAACTAGCTAGTTAGGTACCTGTACCGAATGTACTCAGTGCTGTAGCTTCACTAGTGCTAAAGTGCCCGGGCGGAGGGGAGGGTATGTACTCGGTTCGAGCCAGTTGGTCAATGAGAAGGTTGAAGTGCTTCAGCCCGGTCACAGCTGTCTAAACTGGATCGGGTGCTAGCTCGGATGCTGATGACGATGAACCAGACAAAAGAGCTGGATGAAGCTTGCGTCCCAAATTCCACGTCGAGCCTCGAAGTGTGGGCGCGCGTCTTGGAAGGCATTTCAAGTTCTGGATTCAACCTTTAGATGATGAATCCGGTTGCGCAAGTGCAGAGGCTCTCTGTTTTTCTTCGTGTCGGTCAATCATAATTAAGCGTGTGCTTACTTAGTTACGGATAGCTGCGGATAGTTACTCGCTGTGGAAAGCGGCAAGCAAACCCCTAACTTACTACGTACGGATAGTTTATCTCGTTCAATGGCCAGAGCCTAGAGCGCCAAGGTTCCCGCACCTGCAACTTCCTTCGGGCCTCAGGTGCTTCCTCCGCGTCACACATTCTCATAACCAGCGGCGTTAACATGTTCCCCTGGGGCGACTCACAAGTGTCTTCACCGTTCCGATACTCGATTCATCCAGGGCTTTGGTTACCTGGCTGGATGGGTCAGCTATCGGATCTACACTACTGGGAAGGCGTGGGCTGTTGGTATACGTCTATATCATCACGTAATGCGTGTATATGTAAATAGGCAACATCTGCTCGAAAGCAGACGGGCCGGAATCGGGGTGTTTGCCTCCTTCATCAGCCAGCCGTGTACTAGATAGCAGCTTAAGCCCCACAATGTCTCTCGTGAGCATTCAAGATAGGTACTTCGAGTAAGCCCAACGGATACGGTCCAACGCTCGCAGCTGCGACTGTATGCCCTTGATGTTGGCAAGGTCGTCCAGGTCCTCCACAAAGTCCTTTGACACATCCGAGGGCAGAAGCTGAAGCGCCTGTCGTCGCAGGACGTGGACCTCACAGATGAGTAGTCCATGGTCTTTGTAGGACAAAAGGTTGTTGGGCGACGGCGTGGCCTCTGAGAAGATGCGGTCGATGTTGCGAAGTATTCGGACACACTTGCCCGATTCTCGGTCGCGCCGGAACCCCCTCCGACCACCAAACACACCCCGAAGATATTGAACCACGGCGATGGAAACGATGACACCAGGCGTCAGCCCCACGAAGCCAAAAACGAGCTCTTGGCTTCTCAAGAGAGCGTCAATGCCGGCCATCGCTACCTCCACGTCGACTTTGGTCTTTTGAACCTGGATGAGCAGTGTTCGTATCAGATCACCACGAACAACGCCCATCAGCGGCTTTCGTAAGTCCTTCTCATAAGCGCGCAGAATCGGCGTGAGGTCGCCTTCTTTGACCTTGGCCCTGATGTCTGCAACTTGACTCTCTGAAATGGACGAAGCGCCAGTTGCGGAGCTGGGATTATCCGTAGCAAAGTCGACCACCATACGCTCCAAGCTCTCGCGGTCCGATTTCAAACTGTCCCTGCTCATAATCGCAATCTCGCTGTTGGCGTCATGGCGGATGGTGCCAATCACCTTTCGGGCGGGTTCCACAATCCAGTTGGACCAGAAATCTCTCACCGTCGCGCCAAAGTCAGCCACCCAGTCCAGTATCTCGCGCTGCCGGTGGACAAAGATTCGCAATATCGTCGTGGACGACAGGAGAAGAGCGGTTGCCGGGATCCAATACCGCACCAGCCTTGAGGGGCGCCCATGCTTTTCCACTAGTAACTGCATTGCTTGGGAGTGAATAGGAAGATGGTTCTCGAGGAGGACTTGCAGTCGTCTCGCAATCACAACGGGTCGGTTGTTTTCGTCGTCCTCTACCTGTATTGATAATTCCGGATCCTCTTCGACACCCGCAAAGACTTTATCTTCAAAGTCGGCCACACCGGCGTCAAGGGTGAGGACTTCCTTTAGTACCATATCCATGAGAGCTACGCTTCGCTCCACGACTCCCTTCCAGTCTTGTCTGTTAGACATGATAATGTCGCTCTTGCCGTCGTCGCTGCCGTTTCCGCCAAACTCGAGACCTTCGTCGATGAGAACGCCAAGGCCACTGGAGGTCATTTCCCTGAGTTTCTTCAGCTTGGCCTGCTTCTTCCGTGCCTCGGCCCGACAAATAGCAACCGGTGACATGACCCGTCGCTGAATATCCAAAAGAGACCTCTGCCGGATACTCGCCCGCACGATGCCGTAGAAGCGACGCCAGTTTCTTGATATGTGGCTGCCAACACTTCTCGCGCTTTCTTCGGAGAACACACTACTATCTTCCGAACCTTGGCGAAATCGGGTTTTGCTGTCTTCATATATCTCCTTTGACCAGCCCCAGAGTCGCATGGGGGATGTCTGGATCATGTACAGACTGCTGTTAGTGGGCGAAGATAGAACGTCGTCCCAGTACCATATATGATCACTCAGGGGAATGATCTGGTCTAGCAGAGAGTCCATGATGATGCCGTACGTTTGGACGGTAGCTTTGCTGACGAGCAGCCATTCCAACTCGGATTCATACAGATTAACAGACGATTCTTCACTAGGATCCGCCAGCAAGCTCGACTGCGCCAGGAGACTCTTCAGCTGCCATGACGGCACGACAGGCTGGGTTGAGGAAGCTGTGGAGAGGGTCTTGATGATGCGCAGCAGATCTCGCACGCGTGTCGAGCTCGGATCCGTCGAGCTTTGTGAGGAATCCCCTTCGTTGAGGATGGCCAAGTTGGTGAACGGGATGCAATCTAGTTGGGCATCAAGGCGCCTGACTTGACTGCAAACGGCATCAGCAGCCACCAGGCAGGTCCATGTAAGGTTGCTTACTCTACAACCACAGACATATCTCCTGAGATGGGATCATCAACTGATCCGTGATGGTCGGAGAAGTGAAGCTGAGTTTTATGTGGGCCGAGAATATGGATTCATCGCTACCAAAACCGACGATTATCGAATGATGGGCGAAATTGGACAGTCAAGGCTCTGGCTCACTTGACGGAAGGCGAGTTCCCAAGGCCGATCAGGGGTCACGTTCGGGACGTGAGGTGGCGGGAGCTTGGTGAAGGGGCCAACTTGCAAACACGGTCCAGCTTGACGTTCGAAAATGTCAAAGTGAGGGAGGTCTGGTGCCCAGCAACGGGAGGGACCGACAAGGATGAGGTCATCTGCGTGGGGGTGTCAGAGACCACTTTCCAGCTGGGCCAAGCATGTCGGTCTGTCAGCCACCTGCAGGCACAGTAGGGTCAGGGTGCGCAGCCTACCCGAGGAGAATTCAGGAACGGTGGGCGCTCGGGACCCACTCCATTCCTCCCAGCCAGCCAGCTGCCGATAACTACTAACTACGGTATGGAGTAACTGCTGTGTAAGTTACGTACCTAGATCTGAGGATCCGCTGTTCGCACTCATTCGGTTGTCACCTAACTAGTTGGTTAACTATGTCTATGCATCTGAAGACTGATGGGAGGCTTCAAGTCCAAGTGTTCGGTATCGGAATCAAAGACGGCATTGGAATGCAGTGGACGTTGTCAGATTGCTTGCCTCCTGGCTGGAAGTCGACAACGTCCAAGCTGCATCTTGCGTCTGTTCGCATCTGAACTCGAATACGAAAACGAATGAGACCCTTAGCTTTCAGCCACCATGTGGCTCAAGACTCAAAGGGGTACACGGTAAGTAAGAGTCTGCAAGATTGTTGGGCCCGGAAGACGGAAGGGCGCATTGAATTCTGGTCTGATTGCCGGACGACAGGGGTTTTGATAGGCTGCTGGAACTCGTTCGATCAATTCCATGCATGGAGTCCCGGTCAGTGGTCCCCTTTTGCCTCCTACCTCTCGTTAGTTACCCACCCACCCGTCTAGAAATCATTCGAGGCGGTATTCCAAGCATCCGAACGCGCTTCTTGTCACTCCTTATAAGCCTTCACAATCTCCTCAGCGCTGGTGGACTGGGACACACACACTCTCTCCCCATTGTCACATTCCGACGCCATGGCATCCATGTACGACTCCACACAGAACCCCTCTGGCAGTATAGAGTTTAAGAGACGCGCATACTGACAATTGTCTTTTGCAGAAACGCCACTCTCGTCGGGGCTTTCAGCCCGACCGACCTTCTCGCCAACGGTACCTTTGTGACCGTGTTCGAGGAGGTTTCCAAATACAATGTCCAACTTAATGTAGTCGAGCGACTCTGGGCGGTGGGTTCTTCCAGTTCCGCAGCGGCGTACTGCGTGTCCTGATGCTGATCGTCTGTAGGCATGGTACCTCTGGATGCAGAACGACACGCTGGCGACGGGCATCATGAGCTTTCTCATACACGAGATCGTCTACTTCGGCCGGTGCATCCCGTGGATGCTCGTCGACCGTATCCCCTTCCTCAACAAGTACAAGATTCAGAGCGTACGTCGAGTCCCCTGTCCCGACGCGGCGCGAACAAATGATGCTAACACACTGAGCAGCAGAAGATTCCTACCCTCAAGGAGCAATGGGAATGCGCCAGCCTGGTTCTGCTGAGCCACTTCACCGTCGAGCTGCCCCAGATCTGGCTCTTCCACCCCATTGCCGTCTACTTCGGCATGGGCTACGGAGTGCCCTTTCCCTCGCTCTACAAGATGGCCTTCCAGATCGCCCTCTTTTTCGTCCTCGAGGATACCTGGCACTACTGGTTCCACCGCGCCCTGCACTACGGCCCCCTATACAAGAATATCCACAAGCTGCACCACACATACTCTGCGCCGTTCGGTCTGGCGGCCGAGTATGCATCGCCCATCGAGGTCATGCTCCTCGCCTTTGGATCTGTCGGAGTCCCCATCTTGTGGGTATGCCTGACCGGTGACCTGCACCTGATCACCATGTACACGTGGATTGTCGGCCGTCTCTTCCAGGCTATCGATGCCCACAGTGGTTATGATTTCCCCTGGAGCTTGCGACACGTCCTCCCCCTTCTGGGCCGGTGCCGAGCACCACGACATCCACCACGAGCGCTTCATCGGCAACTACGCCTCCAGCTTCAGATGGTGGGACTACATGCTCGATACCGAGTCCGGTCCCGAGGCTGCCAAGCGTCGCCGCGAGAGAAAGATCTCGGCCATGAAGGCCAAGAAGGCTCAGTAGACTACGATTACTGAAAGGAGCGTTGCTGCCCTGGCAGTGTGGGATGACCGCAACCTGACGACTTGGGATTTTGCCTATTTCTCACGAGTCCTTTTCACCCATACCACACACACGGTGCTATGAGATGCGAACTGCTGCGGTGGTGACATCAAGGGTACTGGGTACTGGGGGGTTTGAAGGTGTATCGGGAGCGGTTGCATTAGATGGCGTACAAGAATGAGGCTGGTGTTATTTACTTCTCTCTTGTACATAATTTGGGGCTTGTCAACTTGTATGAACCTTTAATAATGACACCACGCGCGGCACGAATAAAGACACTTAATCATGACCCAAACTCTGCCAGCCAAGGTGCATGTTGGAAAACGAGAACTTGTTCTTGCCGCAGTGATGATGCTCGCTGTGTCCAAATCGTCCCGACCTGCACTGTACGCAGATCACGGTAGCCAGCGGCTAAGACCGGTCCGTTATCTCGCCAAGGGAGTATACGAATGGATGGATGATCGATACGAATAGGCAACGAGTAACTACCCTACTGTCTACAATTTTGTACGTGCTTGCTTGACGCCGGGGTCAGTATCCCAGGCGGCCGGCCATCCACAACTGTCCTGCAGACGCCGTACCCCTTCCTCGCCGCTGCCTACTTGGGCTTCGACTTTGGCGTGCAGCAGTCGTCGCCCGCAGCGTTCGTCGCCGTGTCGGCGAGGTGCCTCATCTTGCAGCTTCCATCGCCGACCTTTTCCTGTTGTTCGAGAATCTCGCCAAAATCCTTGGCTAGACCATCACAGATGGTGGCCAACTCCACGTCTTGGGTCGAGAGACCCTTGGGACTGTGCGTTGTCCACCGGATAAATGTTACGTTGTACACCTATAGGCGATGCAGTCAGTCGCATCTCCTTTAACATCAGCGACCTGTGCTCGCCGTTCCATAGGACTCGGCATGTTGTGCCATCGTGTTGGCCATCGGACGGACAGCTTGCCATCATGGCCACGTAGCGAGGCGATCTAGGCATCGAGTGTTATAGGATTCTGCTGGGATTCTGCTATAAAACGTATAGCCTGGCTGGTCGTGAGCTGGTCGGGGAGTGCGCCGGGGAACATGTTGACATTGCCATCACCCGGAGAGAGTGACTGCCATATTTGGACCGAGTCCGAAGTCCGTGCTAATGACACGACGATGACACGATGACACAGAGCTGTCCGTTGAGTGTTCCGATGGGTGCTGAGGATAGGGGGAGCCCCAAACTCGTGTGTCGGCGAGATGGCAGACAAGGAAATATCTTGCTCGAGACATTTGGACTTACGTTGGACCACTCCGGGTGGTGATTCTTCAGCTTGCACTGCAACGATACCGCAGTCATGAAGTCCTGCCCAAGCCGCAGGTCAGTCACACCTCCGCGACGCACCTGTTTACACACCCGTTACGCCAGGTATACCGCGTACGTACGGCTCCCCTGACGCACGCACGGTCTTGCCAGATCAAGCGTCAGGTAGGCGGCAACTCACCCACGTCTTTGCAAAGGTCTTGAACTTGAAGCTTCGCTCCAGGCCCTCGCCGCTCGCTATCAAACCCCATCGTCCTCCCGACGGTACCAATAGCGTCTGCAGCTTCGCATTCAGCACCGGCTCATTCGAACCGGCTGCAAACTTGGCCTGTGGCGGCGCTGTTGCCGTCGAGGCCATCCGGGAGAAACGAGTGCCGGACAGGTCTCGAGCTGTGTGCGGATGGTTCCCTCGAGTGGACTTGGCAGCGACAGGCCGACTGGCTATCTGCGGACTTGTCGCGGCGGCTCGGGGTGCAGGCCGGATGGCAGCTCTCCAGAGCGAGTGAGCGTAGCAAGACCACGCCGAGGGGGTGTGCATCGAGCAAGCTGTGGTTGTGCGATGAGTAAAGTTAGGTGTTAACGCTAAGTAACGAGGGTGGCGGTGCTTCCGGCACTCGTTGGAACTTGGAAGTTGGAGGTTCACATATATCACTTCTCCATACTTTTTCGCAGTCCGAACCTGGCTGAAACGCACCGACCTTTCAAATTTCAACTAACTTGAGACTTGAGTTATCTGGGCAAGGGCAGCATGCGATGGGGTTTCTCGGGAGAAGGAGCGAGTACTCAACTTGGTTACTGACCGTCACTTTGTATGGGGCCAGAAAGCAGACGGCGGGATGATTACTTCAACCATCCATCTTTCGTCCCCGAGTGCACGCCTCGTCGTTCATGGATGATGGTATGATCCCTGTGGGTGAAGCCGCTTGGCAATCCTCCCTGCGGCCGACTAGGTAACAATAGGAAGGTCATGACCGCGTACACAGTAGGTTGGTGGTTGTCGGTTAACGCAAGTTACACGTAACTTGTGAGCGACGATCCGATCGCTACCGCCGCCGTAACGAGGCATCTCTACTTCTTGACTGCCTGCCCTGTGGATCGGTCGACAGCAGCAACAGCAGCAACAGCAGCAACAGCAGCAACAGCAGCAACAGCAGCAACAGCAGCAACAGCAGCAACAGCAGTAGCAGCGCGGCCCCTTGATCAATTGATTCACTACGTCCTCATTGCTCCACCGCCAGCATGCGCCTCTCCCTGCCGGTAGAGACCTCGTCGCGAGACCTGGGCACCGAAACGTACGCCGTGACCGGCATCAGGTGCGACTTGCTGATTCCTGGCCGTGGCGACCCCATCAAGGACGGCGCCGTTGTCGTCAAGGATGGCAAGATCGAGTGGGTTGGAGAGTATCGCCAGCGCCCCTCTGTATACGGCTCCATCAGCTTCCAACATGTCAAGGTGCTCATGCCCGGTCTTTGGGACGTCCACGTCCATTTCGGTGGCACCGGCTACGGTGGCACCGGAGTTGTCTTCAAGGAGTCGAGCGATCCGTCATCGTCTTTCCTGCCTGGCGCGCAGGTCTTGGCTGGTGCTGTCATCACTGCCAGCCTGGAACGGACGTTGAAAGCCGGTATAACCACCGTGCGGGAGCTTTCTGGGGTGCGTAGCCGGATTGCGTGATTGATGATTACCGCCTATCGCGCAGAAGGCTGACTGTCCAAGTTCGCTGGCTACCTCTGGCCGGGAGTCCGTGATGGTTACCTGATTGGGCCCAACATCTATTCGTCACTGACGGCTCTGTCCATCACTGGAGGTCACGGTGACACTCGTAAGCGAATGCTTTGATCTGTTTTCCTACATGACTGGGTCGGTCTCAGGGGGTTGAGTCTTTCGGGTTGGATATCTTTGGCCTGGCTCCTACCTTCGGAGCATGATTCAGCTCATGTGCCGTCGGTGAAAAGGATTCGCTGACCCTTCTCACCGCAGACCAAATGCCCCTCTGCGCAGTGACTCGCCTCAGTGAAGCTGGAGGTGACGCCCAGCTCTGTGATGGTGTTGCTGAATGCACAAAAGCTGTTAGGTCGAGTAAGTGACCTCCAAGGCTTTCCTCAAGCCCAACTACCAAGCACTGGAAGGGTGTAGAACTGATGGTCGCTAAATCTCTTCAGTGGTTCGCAGAGGTGCTCGATGCATCAAGGTGTGCTCTACTGGAGGTGTCTTGAGTCTCAATGATGATCCGGAAGGTAAGCAAGTCTTTATCCCGGTTTTCGTACAAAAACGAACCTACTTCACTCCTTTGGTATGAAGTAGAGGACGTATCCTCAGGGGTTTACTCCCCATAAACGTATGTCTCCTCCTTTTTGGTCAAGACTGACTTCGGGTCTTGTCAGATCGTGAGTTCTCCGACGACGAGTTGAAGGCCATTGTCGACGAGGCTGGCCGCACAGGTCGTACTGTTGCAGCTCATGCCATAGGAAAGGCTGGAATCATCGCCGCGCTCCACGCGGGTGTCAAGAGCATCGAACATGGCTGCTATCTCGACATGGAAGTTGCTGAACTTATGAAAGAGAAGGGCGCCATTCTCGTGGCAACACGACACATCCAGGAGAGTCTTCTGATGGACCACCATGAGTTCCCGGAACCTATAGCGAAGAAGATTGAGAAAATCGTGCCATTGACCCGGAAAAACTATGATATAGCCATCAAGGCTGGGGTCCGCGTCGCTTTAGGGACTGATATTTACAATAGCCGTCCAGAACACCCAATGTCTCGTAAGTGATGCTCACTGTCTTGGACCCGTCGCGGCCCATCGCTTACCAAGATTGCAATCAGACGGGAAAAACGCAATGGAGCTCACTTATGCTGTCGAAGCCGGAATGACGCCTCTGCAAGCCATCGAGGCCATGACAGCAACATCGCCCGAGGTACTGGGCAAGCATGCCCCCAAGAGTGGCCAGCTGAAGGAAAGTTATGATGCTGATATGATAGGCGTCGCTGGCAACCCTCTCGAGGACCTATCATTCCTCACAGATTCTTCGAACATCACTCATGTCTGGAAGGGTGGGAAACTCTTCAAATCCCCATGAGCACACGTCGAACGGGAGCACGCCGCGTGGTTAGGGTCCGCATTCTGGCCCCCTCAGGCCATCCTTGTACTTCATGCAAATAGTAAGCACCAATGCAAGATCCAGACGAGATACCACATCAGGGATGCTAGTGAGATGCCGTACCAACCATGGCCTATGCCCTTGAGCCTTGACACTCGAGCCATGTTCAAGACGGTAGAAATGAAGCCATACAAGCCCATCCCTGCAAAGGCCTCGGAAAAGACGTCCATGGGGGCATTCCTCGCCAGCCCGATAACGCCGTGATGGGGTGCTTCTCGAAATCGACGAATGCCGCTGTTCTTTGTCGGGATCAAACCCGGCCGAAAACTTGATGCAGCCGTCGTTTGGCGTATGCGAGTATGCGAGTATGCTTGCTTTTGCCGCGTCATCGTGCCACTCCTGCACATGCAAAAGGGGCGAGGATAGAGAGGGTGGTACATAGTTAACGTGCTTTAAGTAGGTAACTAGGTAGTTATGCGGCGAGCGACCTGCTTACGTGGGCACTTGACGGTCATACGACAGACGGCATATAGCCAGGCATTACTATGAGGGTATGATGGGCAATGCGCCGTACACCGCGTAGTGCTCGACGTGTATCCAGAAGAGCGCCGATCTGCGCGTACTATTGTTACCCTGGAAGTTGTGAGCACACTTCGACGACTGGCACAACTCTGGTCTGTCGTCCTTGCGAACGTCTACAGAGACGCAATACATCTCGGATTGGGGGTTGTGTTGGCAACAGATCACGACTATGGCTGGCTACGACCAGCTTGACAAAGGCGACTTTCCAAAGGTGGCATTAGAAAGGCGACGAGCTTCGAGGGAATCTCAAATTGGGTGCTGTCTTTTTCAACAAGAGGATTCGTTAGTTACCTGGTATAGCGTCCGGGCGTGGTAGCGAACCGATGCCGGATGTACATAACTAGTTACAACCAAGTACTCCGTACTTATCGTACGACTGAGTATCTGCAGGCCAAGAAGTTCTCCGTGACTAGACAAATTAGGTCAGCGCGATATACTTGCCGGCAGCACAAGAGCCTTAAAAATGGCCATCCAACTAGCCAGAGCGGCAGACCCGAGCCGATGGATGTCGTTATCCCTGTTTGGGCCATAGCGAAGAAACGAGGCAGAGACCGTTGAGAACTGTACGCCGTACAATCAGTACCAGATGTTGGATGTACTTCGTTAATAACACAAGGAAGAGGAAAAGAGGTACTCCGTACTTGACGCTCGACGCTCGACTCCACCATTCAACCGACTGGCTCAATTGATCTCAAGTGACACCACGCCGATTACTGTGTAGGTAAGCCGTGCCCACAACCAAACAACTGCAAGGATCGACGCATGGTGTACTAGTAGTTACTGTGTATGTAGGGCAGGAAGTTAGTTAGTTACCGCCGGTGATGAACACGGACAACAAACAAATGGAAGCATAACTATCCACTTTGTTACAACCCACATCCAAAAGAGTACTAGTCACTGTGTTCGTACATGCCAGGCGGTCCTTTTGCCATGCAAAAGTGCGGCGCAGCATCACCGGGGAGGGGGGAGTACGTACCGTACTGCAGCAATCCCAGCGGAGTCCGAACGAAAAGCCGAGAGGGCGTGCACGAGAAGCGCAGAGTGGACGCCGCTGGTATCGGTTTCCCGGTAGGTAACATGGTACGCAGTACGGAGTACTTTGCTGTCAGGCAGAAGACGCAGCCACATTTTTGTCTTATATTAGTCATGAGTTATTGAATCGGCCTGGGTAGCCTCATCGCTAAACGAGGAATAAATGCCGAATATGGAGGTGTTCCGAGAGTTGTGCCAAGACCGGCACAGTCGAGGGCCTAACACCGGCCTACGGATACTCGTAGTAACACTTCAACCTTGGGTGCTTTAGTTACTGCGTACGGAGTACGCATCCGTACGCAGTAACTGTTTAGTCTCTCGTATGAGTGGCGGAGAGCAACCGTGTTTCAAATCCTTCGCTCCAGCCCAGCTAGAGCAAATAGAATCGGGTGAAGCTGAGAAGCCCGGAGACGGACGACCTCCCCAGCCTGCCTGACATGTATGATGTTGCCGAACCAGAGAGAGGCAACTAACTTGATTTGGTCAAGCTACATAATACTTTAGTACGCATCTCACGCGCCGCACCCAATCACAACCAGATTACTTCGGTACATCTTGAGTCCACATGCGATCCACCCAGCGGGCCAATCAGCCGTGAATATATGCCGGTACGTCTGCACTTACTGTGTACCAAAGTTCGGTCCGTGGGGCCCACCAGCAAATGGTGGAAGGCTGCTGACAAACCACTCTCGGCCTCAACTTACGTACGGAGTAGTAACACCAAGTCGAACCGAGCGAGCGTGTCTGCCACTGTCGGCATTGGGCAAGTAGCAGCTTTCTCTCGTCGAAATCTTGCCCAACGCAACATACAGGTAACGGGTAAGGTTAGTAACTGTGACTCCTCTGCCGATCGTGGATACCGCCAGTCCAAAGTTGCTCCTGTGGCTTTGGTGATGGGGGGGGGCCAACTGAGAGTGACAAGCTGCAACCGCCACGACTCACCAGGTAGTTAGTTAACTACGGAGTACGGAGTACTTCTTTGTCAAGTTGATCCATCTGTCATCATTGGTTGCCACACTACCCGTCTCATCCTTTCCTCACTGCTCCCAGCCTCGCGCCGCCACCCACACCCACCCACCCATCCCCAACTCTCTTCTTGCCTCTTGTCACACTCTTCTTGCAGGGGGAAGGTTTGGCCTACCCACAAAATCGCGCCCGAAAAAGCTCCATGTCGAGGTAGTACTCCGTACTTGCTACCTCATAAGTCCGGATGCCCGGCGGAATCTGGCTGAATAATAATTCTTCGCCTTGATTACGAAACCCAACAACAACAGGAAACCTTTTCCGGCCAAGTCTAATTCGTCCCCCTCCTCCGTTCCGTGGGGCGCGTCACACTGTCATTGGCCCTGGCGTCGGTCAGCACTCAGAGCTGGACTGGCTCATTGGATCTCCAGACAATACGTTTCTTTGGCCTGCAGACATAGGACCGACCGAGATCGATCGACTTGACTTACACAGCAAGCTACCCAGGTTAACTAACTTACCTATCCATCCGTACCATTCGGTGACATAGTTAGCTGGCTGCGCGGCTTTCACGTACTGAGTACTGTGTATCCGTACCGATAGGTTGCTTGCCCTTGTCCAGGAACAACTCCCGGATAGGGCTGGTCTTGTCCGTCTCTCAGCGCCACTCGAGTCACCACCCCGTGTCCGTCCTCACGTCGTCTTCTCGACCTTTACCTCATCGTCTCCGTGCACCATAGACATGGAGTACGATTCAAATTCTGCTCCTGCCGCTGCGGCAGCCCCCAAGGTAAGCAATCATCCGTTCGTAATCAATCTCCATAACACACGCGCACGCGACGGCAGCGCTACCTGTCTCGTCTTCCTACTGGTGTGTTGAGCCACACTTGTTGCACGTCTCACCCATTTTGTCCATCCTGGTCCGTGGTGTTTGGAACCACTTGGCTGCACGAACGCCGCGCCGCATAACATCTTATACGTGGTGCGGCGCCGGCGGATTCCCCATCCCATTCATTCCCATTGTCGGGGCGACAAGCCGTTTGCTTGAAAGAAAGCGGCCTCCGTTGTTGTCTTCACCCAATATGAATTGATTGCTGACTCGGTGTCGGACAATGCAGGACGTTTCAGCCTTCAATGGTAAGTGTCGTGGTACTTTTCTCCCTTCGATCAGATACGGTGGACTAGACGAGCCACGCATCTCATCTCATTCGCAGAATCCCGAATTCCCTCCTACGTCCGCACCCCCCTCCTTTCCGCCTTAATAACTTTCATCTTTCACGCCCTACCCCTGTCCATGGCCATTCAAGCAACCCTCCCCCCCTTCCCCAGCAGACATGAATATGTAATCACACTCCAGACTGGCGCCAGACCAGAGCTTGTGCCGTAACTTTGGACGGTCTCGGGCTTGTACAACCTCCGTCTGGTGCCATGTCATCCCTCTGCTCTGTCTACCTACTGGCTGGCGGCCGGTTGCTTTCATTGCCAAATACCCGATCCTGTTACCCTTGTTCGGTGGACATGCACGTCGCCATCATACATATATCCATCCGCCTTGGTCCTCTTGTGTTTACTATTCTAGCTTTCACTTGCTGCTCTTAGTCCCGTATTTGGTCGCTTGCCTCCGATTACTTCAAGCCCGATAAATGGAAGTCCGTCGCCAGCTAATGTTGATGTAGACGATCCTGATCTGCGTACAAAGCTCGCCCACCAGGCCACAAGTCTCCTAAATCAGGTCGACCCAGGCCCTAGGGAGCCCATAGATACACCGCTACCACAGGCAACTCATGGATACGGTCCAGCTATTGTCACCGCCCAACCTCACGTACATCCTCAGTTGAGAGCGAACGGTGGTGCTTCACCAGTAACAGAGACTATGCCCACTGGCCTTACATTAGCGTCCAACCATTCTGGCGCAGTTTCTTCCAGCTCAGCCACCATGGCTGTCCACGGACTATTAGATCACGAGCACGATCAAGACCAAGATCATGATATGGATGACGGCACGTTGGACGGGCGGAAAGCGAAGAGGGAGCTCTCACAGTCAAAGCGCGCTGCTCAAAATCGAGCCGCACAGGTGAGTACCTCGTCTCGTACTGGTTGGAGGGGTTTCATTTCTTGGCCATGGACTGTTGCAGATGGAATGGATTGCGTACCCGTGTTTTGGGGGAGTGCACTTTGTATCATCTGGGAAGTTTGGAAGATGTTTTCCGGACGACAGGCGGCAACTCCAAATTCTTAGCCCCCCTCCCCATTTAGCCTTACTTTTGGCCCTCGTCGTCTGATCCGATACTGACCACGTCCTCAGCGCGCATTTCGACAAAGGAAGGAACATTACATCAAGAAACTCGAGCAGCAAGTTCGCGAGTATACCGAGATGGAGCACAGCTTCAAGGTGATGCAGAATGAAAATTACTCACTCCGAGAGTACGTCCTACAGCTACAGTCTCGTCTCATGGATGGCCAGCTAGATATACCGCCGCCACCACCCGGTCTCAGCCTCAACCTCCCGGCTCCTAATGTCTTGCGAACTGCTGCTCTACCATTCAATAACGCCCCGGAGCCTGTATCCGGTCCTACTACCTCGGCAGGGTCGTTAGCAGATGTTGCTGCAGCTGTAGCTGGACTGAGGGCTAGGGAGTCTCCCAGAGAACATGCGCCGGAGAGTCTCTACCCAAGGATGTCGGGAGAGAGCAACGAGGAACGATCTGATGAGGAAATCAGAAGACAACTGCAGCGAGACGTACTGCCGCCCCCTTCGTCGCTGAGAGCGTAGAACGCCTTTCAAGCGCGGAGATAGTGGACACATGTGATGTCTCTGGGTGGGGGCTATGGTGCGTATGACGTTGCCACAGTTTTCTGGTGGTCTTTAGGCGTTTCGGGAAATAATTCGTGGTTGAAAGGGAAACCACGGTGCATCGTCATATTTGAGACGGGGCTCTCGCTCTGATGGATTACACAGGAGGGCATACTGTCCCCTGATTTGCTATGCATCTGCATTGAGTTTGAGGGGGGAAGGAAGAGACGTTGCCGCAGGTCGCGATGACAGCAAGAACAGTCACCACATTACTTGGCCTTTATCATCGTCATGTTGGTCGTACGCGTCGTTTATCAACGAAGCGAAGCCTTTAGTACACTCGGAAGCAAAAACAAACGTCCAACTTGTTGCAGCTTGGTATTATTGACATGGTACAATTACGCGGTGCCAATTTTTTCAGGAAGCTCACCGCGCGGAACAAGAATGGATCCTGTTTAGCGCCGTCGTCTTTTATCCCGGTAAAATTCCCCAATACTCCGGTGGCTCTATGTCGCCATGTCTTCACCCTGCAATTATCAGTAGGAGTTGCCCAGGTTGTGCTCCTAAAAACGGGTTAGCAAGTGATTTATAAACATGCTCTGCTCATCCACAAGACCCAAGGGGGTCAGTTTGTCAAAAACAGACACTCCAGTACGCAACAGATGCATCACGGGTTGTCTATTCCATACCAGCATGACTCATCGTGTGAGCCCCTAGCTGCTCAAAGGGAGGCACAGCTTACGTGCCGACTACTCCGGCCCCAGGGGACTGATCATGGGTTGCGGTCAGGCGTCTGCCTGGTCCATGGCGCGATGAAGACCCTTGACTTCGGCTGTACGCTTACGAAGCTGGGCAACTTTGCTCAGAGAAAGGCATGATGCAGGCGCAGTGTGGAGACTCTGGCGCAAAGGGGGATTGGATTGTACACTTTCTTAACATCGTGTGGCCTTGGCCGAAACGGGGAATGGGTAGAGATGTCGGCGAGGATAGACGGGTTCGGAGAAACAGTGTAAGAGATGCTTACATACCTTGATATAATCAGCGCCTTTTTCAAACCACTCGGCTTTTGTCACCTTAGCGGACTTATATCCCGAGGAGCCCACCCAGCCAGCAGCGCCTTTCCAAGCGTCAAGTACCGGGTCGTCAGCTCGTCGAATGTTGAGTGGGCTACCAACAGGCAAAATAGCTGTGAGACCTTGGCGTAGACGGTCGTCAAAGTTTTGGAACATGGTGTTGCCGCCAGTCAGAAAAACGTCACGCAGGAAGTCGTCACGGTTCAGAGATGGAATCCCGACCAATCGTTGGGTGAGGATGTCGCCTGCAATTTCGACAAGACCTGCTTGGTCCACGCCGGCGATTGATGGCTGGAAGATGACCTCGGGGACGCGAATGCGTTCGACGTTGAGGTGAAGCTGGTGGATCTCGGACTGAGCACCTGCATCAAACGGGCGTGGACCACGCAAGAACGCGTGCAAAAGAGATTTGCTCCAGTCTGACTGCGCCTCAAACGTGTCGTCGTGTGTGAAATCTTTGTCGTAGCGTAGGAGGTCTTCCTCGATCGTCTTCAGGTTCCCAAGGAGGTCCTCTTCACCTCCATCTTCGTCGTCGCTGGCGTTTTCGCCGACAGCGATTTGTCTATAGACACCCCAGTCGTCGTCGTTTGCACCAAAGTTATCATCGTCACCACCACGGCGTCGCTTATTTCGCGGACCGTCTGACGCCAGATTTGCGATGGACTTCATGCGCATCTGTGATGCTAGGGATTTGCGGTTGCCCATGTCTGCTTTGAGTCGGTCACGCTCCTTTATGCGCTGCATTGTCTCGTTGCGAATTGTGCGTTTCTCTTCCAGCCAGCCCTCGAGATCGTTTTCTCGGCGCTCCCGATCCAGCCGTTCCTCATCAGCAACACGGGCCTTCTCGGCCTCCTTCTCAGCTTTGGCTCTTATACGCGCATCAAGACCTGATTTGAGAAGTCGCTGATGTCGCTTTGCCTTGATGCCAGCTTCGTCGAGCTGATCATCAGGCACGTCAAGTAGTTCAAATGATGGTGCCTCCTGCTCTTCCTCTGGGTCACCACCTACATCCTTTGTGCGGTTGCGCTTGATGGACTTCTCCAACTCCCTCACGGTGCGTTCCAGGGCCGCCTCGTCCTTCATGTCCTCGGCGTCAAGGAGGCGCTTTGTGTCCTTCTTTGTCGAGTTGGCAATGGTTTCCTGGAGCTTTTTGAAGTACTCTAGCTCTTCCTCCTTGCGGATCAGCTTTTCTAGGCGCATCTTGGCAGCCTGTTCTTGAAGTCGGCGCCCGCTCTCCTTCTTGCGCTCAGTTATCCGTGCTAGTTCTTCTTCGCTCTTTTGCGTGATAACCTCCTCGGTAAATGGGTACTGAATCACTACATCTCGCTCCTCCAGGCCGGTCCAGTCCAAATATGACCGAAGTTCGTCATCGTAGGCCTTCGAGGTGTAACCGTAATCCCGCAACATGTGCTCGGTTTGTGAAGAGTTGAGCTTGCCCGGAAAGGCCGGGTATTTGAGACGGATGAGCTTCAGGAGGTACTCAGCTGCATGCCAACCCCCCCAGTTGAGGCGGATAGCCTGAGCTAACATGGGCTTCGAGTTGTGAACGGGAATGACGTGAGTTGCGCTGTATGAAGAGGAGACGACAAGGCCCGTCTGCCCCTTGTTGTGTCGGTAGGAGAACAGCGAGTCGATGCCGGTAGCCAAAGAAGGTGCTCCGTAGGCCTCAAAGATGATCTCGTTCATGGCTGAAAGCAGAAACAGATTGGGTCAGTCATTCGGTGGTTTGTAGGGCAGCCCGACTCGCTTACATTTCCTGGTGTACGGCAGATTCGCTACGGTCTCGGTCATGACAATAGGCATATCGATACCGCCCTCAGCCGTGTTCATTCCAAGCTTCAGGAAGGTCCAGTCGAGGACATGCTCCATAACATCCCAATTAGTGACAACGCTTGTCCCAGGCTCGAAGGCGTTTCGTATGTGGCCTCGGGCAGTGGTATCTGCATAGCAATCGTTCCCGGCGAAAGAGTACGTCTTTCCCAGCTTCCGGTCGCGGTATTTGGCCATGATCGGGGGAGGCTGAACCGGGGTTCCGACTCGAAGGACCATCCTGCCCTGACTGCCGAGGCGCCTGTGTGTGAGAGCGCAGAGTCAGCTTCCATCTCGTTGAGCTTGGCCGTGACTTGAAAACGAGGGCGTGTCTAGGGAAGGAAAACGCACCGGTGTCAATGACAACTGCCGCGTTGCCGGACGGGAGTGCCAATGCCTTTTCTCGTCCGTCGGGCTGCGGTTGCATGTGCTTGTCAAAACGACTCTCCTTCATAGGGTATAGCCGCGCAGGAGGATACGTCTTCTCCTCCCGCGTTGGGATTGCCGGTTCCGCAGGCATCGCAAGGGGGTCAATGGCGGAGGGAGCCATGGCGGTTCAAGTTGTGTAGCCACAGGGTTCTTAAGGCGACGTGCAATCGTATCGCATGTTGGGAGACGAGATAACTAGTTTGATTGTTGTTTTCGGGGGTTTTAGAGGGCGCGACCACTATCTTTTGTCTCGTACCTAGACAGATATTAGGCGTGTGGCTGTATTCACGTCGTGGCTGTGTACAATTGCCAACTTCGTTTTGGTGATCGCATTTCACTCGTCAACCTTGCATGCGCCCTCGCGACGACCAGATGCTAGGCGAGGCTGATTGATTGATTGATTGATTCGGCAGCTCGAGCTTGGTCTCCCTGCAGGGATCTCATATCCGGGGCTGGCTTAAAAGTGGAGAGCTATGGCCATCCACCAAAGTGGGGCATCTCTGTTACCTTTCCTAACTACTTCGATAACTTAGTTACGGATACGGATACAGTGGATGTTTACTTTGCGTTGCGTCTGATGAGTAACGTTACCCCCTGGAAGCAGCAGTATAGAGCAAGTATTTGGTTCGAGCATCGTTAATATGTAGAAATCGGGTCTCTTTGTTACATAGTACGGTGGTAGAGAGAGGCCTCTCCCAATTTATTCCCGCAATCTCACACGTCTGACGCATCCACCGCCTTTTCCCTCTTCCCAACCTGGTTATGATGGATCCTTGAGGTTGTCCGTGGCTTCGTTCAACGGATTTTGTTAGCATACTGATAGATATAAACTCAGCAGATAATGTGGCATAAATCTACCTTCTAGGTGGAAAAGGACATTCGACTGGTAGTTCTTGAACATTTGTGCCACAAGCTCGATGTTCATGTTTTGGACGTTGATATCCTGCAAACTTTTGTTCATCATCACGATCGACTCGTTCAATTTCTCCTGTTTATCAACATGGTCAGAAGCGGTGCCCGCCATATCAAGCGTGTATACCAACTGACAACATTGGTAATGATGCGCGAGAGCAGCAAGTTCTGCTGGTGCTCGTGTGGACTCTCCTGTGCTTGTCGTTAGTTACTGCGCCCTTGGAGGAAGGCTGTTCAACGTTACCATTTTCACGATAAGTAGATCAATGAGCTGACCGATAAGCTGACCGATCCCCTTGTTCCGATGCTAAAATCTCCTGTTCGTAATCGTCGTTGTTGTTGCTGAGGTATGCGCGGTGAGGCGGTGGAGTGGGGCAAAACATGCGAAGCTCAATGCGGCGGAGCAGTAAAGTTAGTAATAACTTGACTTACATAGTTACTTGGATAGCTAGGGCAAGTAACTATCCGGTACGTTCTTCTCAGCTGAGAAGTCTGACTTTTGGTCAATCAATTGCAGCCCACCACTCAGTCACTCACTCACTCGCCTAACTACGCACCCAACGACGCATCCATCATCGTCTGTTGGTCAATATTGTCTGTCAAAAACACGCCTCTCTGTCGACGATCGTCTAGATCAACATGGCGGCGCCGACAGAAGCACAGCTGGCGCACCAGGCCCTCATCGACGAACTCGACATACACTCCATCCACAAGAGCTTCCGCAGTCAGAATTGGAAACCGAACCAACGCCGCAACAAGAACATCAAGACCATACTTGGCGATGCTTCTAGAAAGGAGACGTCCATCGTCGCTACACCACGAGAAGACGGTGGCGCCAATACTCCCGCCGGTGTTGGAGCCGGAGCTGGAGCCGGAGCTGGAGCTGGAGCTGGAGCTGCCGACGACGAGAACGCTCTGTCGACCTCGGGCACATCCACCCCAGCCACATCCGCCGCCGACGCCTCCAACCTGCAGCCGAACCTGGCCCAGGCATCGCGGAGTCTGTCCAAGCTGGTGCTGGAGAAGAGCCTCAAGCCTAATGGGAATGGGGGCGCTCCCACGACATCAGCCCCGACGGCCACGTATACCAACATCGAGAGCGCACCATCGTTAGCCTTTACGAAACGTTATTGCGATATCACAGGCTTGCCAGCACCATACATAGACCCGAAGACCCGGCTGAGGTACCACAACAGGGAGGTCTTCGGCTTCATCCGGTCACTGCCCCAGGGCGTCCACGAACAATACCTTGAGATTCGGGGTGCGCATACAGTCTTAAAGTGATGAGCTCAGCGTGAACAGCTCCAGCAGTTTGTACTTGAACTTCAGCTTGCTTCAACTTTTCAGCAGAGTCCCACCGAGCAGATTCTCGGCCGACGGATATGAAGTTTCATTACGCAGCCCAGCTTCCCCGTCGCACCTACAGCAACATAATTACCTAATTACGATGAAAACGTAGAACGAGCAGAACATGCGCATCGCGCGGGGGTACCTTTTAGTTGCTATGTCTACACAAGGGGGGGGCGGATAAGGACGCATGTCAAGTGGAAAGGGACACAATATGTTCGACCAACAAAGTCAATCCTATCCTATGCATCAGCCGCCTTTCGGCGACTGATTGTTAGGATACGCTCCGGCTTAATCGTGATCAAGAATAATTCGTTCTTTGCCTGTAACTGACGGGTACCGAGAATGAATGGGAAGACCAATCTCAGTTACCATAGCTAAATCGCTAAAGTCGCCGCGGCAGATGTAATGGAGAAGTAGTGATGTCAACCGACCTACCTATCGCGTGAAAACTCCCTTGAGTGACATGGGGTTCCTGGTTGTATGCAGTTCTGAGCAGTGAGCCCGAGCAAGTCTCTGCTTGTCGGACCACTTGCTTGATGAGAAGAACGCCTGTAGACTGTGGCCAGTGTTTGAAGCCGATATCAATGCCATGTATCGTTATAAAAACGTTTCTCGAATATGTTTCAGTCGGGCGACTGACAGGTTTGAGGAACCGTCAATGTCCGGTAATCTTGGAATGAATACGGAGTATGTGAGGCGAGGAAGAAATTTGAGGCACAGGAAATAACGAAGCATGCTTGGGTTTACTCCACAGATTCGGTGTGGCTGTGATCGATCCATCATATCCACTCCAAGCCACAGCTAGTAGGAAGTGACTAGCTCACTCCTCTCCAGCGTCTAACTACAGTCACGGCCCTTCGCAACATGGCACTCTCTGTTTAGCCATCATGAGATAACCGATATTCTTGGAGGATAGGGCATTTAATAAATTTCATGTTGCTGGGCAGCTGGAAAGCTGTATCTGCTGATCCGGATAGCTGACCTTTTTCGTGGGATTCGACTTCGGACTATCGTCGCAATTATGTGCCGGTAGGTTGCTCAGAGCTGTTCGCCTGTTCTGGCCTGAGTACCGGTACTCCGTAATACTCTAGTTTCTCGTTACTAGACTTGAATTTCGTCAAATGTCGCAAATCCCACGATTTCGTAGCACAGCTTCTCGCTCCGTATGGGCTCCGGATTTAGGCTATGTTGCTCAAGTTTTTTGGCTGCCCCTGACGCTGCACGTTGAGTTCTATGCAATGGCTCTCGGTAGCTCTCGGGTTACCAGGCCTTCGTTCGACATATCAAAACTCGTGTTTTGCTTGACAGTTGGTCTAAGCATGCCGCTTGATGTTGTGCTGATGATACTCTTAGAACTACCAAGCCTAGTACCTACGAGTTTCTCAATGTTGCAATAGTTGTTTAGCTTACGCACCCCCGTCGGGAGGCGACTCCGGTCTTACGGTCCCCGGAGATCATAAAGAAAAGTGTAGTACATAAACAGGACACGAGATCACTGGCTGTCTTTTCAATACGAACTGCCGAAGCAAATGACTTCGTTCTCGTTAATAAGCTGTAACGTGATATGTTAGACGCTTACTCATCGGGCTACCTACTTGCGGTAGCTATGTCACGCAACTACACGAAACATGTGAGGTTAGGTGATACGATTAACTAATTAAGCACTTTAGGTACCTGTGGATTTTTTACCCACCCGTATTAGTTGACCCTTAAATTCGATCCCAAGCGTGACCAGCGCAATGTTTGTGTCACGGTCTGGGGTTCAACGGGCTACGGTGGCAGCACATGCCACTTAGTCCAGTGTGATTTGAAGCATCAACCTGTCACCAGCCATCCATTTTCATATACAATATGCCGCCGAGCAGGAAAGTCAGATATTTTCTAGTTGATGATCTAGTTCCCTACTCCCTCGCGAGGTCATACCAAGTACTGTTCAAGGATACAATTTAGTACATATTAGTACATGCTAGTACATGTCAGAACATGTCAGAACATGTCAGCACATGTCAGTACCTACATGTTAATATATTTCGGTGGAAAGTCATGGCTCCGAGGAGCACACCATGGCGTATATATCGACAGGCTGCCGTTAACTACTTGCAGTGACTTGACTCGGCTCTCACGCCATATTTTTCTAGACATCTGAAAGGCACCCCCTCCCCCCTGGTTTACATAGTTGCCAGTCCTAGGCGATAAGACATATATGTTCGGGCTGAAATTTGAATAAGGACCATGACGTGGTCCACCCACCGATTTAGACCCATTTCATAATCGTCTAGCTTTCCAGATCATGACACATAGGATACGACTGGCTTCTGATAAGCCTAGTACGCATCAATAATCATGTTTCTATCTAGTTCCTGTACCTACCTAGCAATGTTTCGTGCCTCTTGAATCCCATATCGCTGTTGAAAACCGCTCGCACGTCTGTCTCGCCACGCAATTCCTCTGTCGGGAAAGCATGTCCTGGGATTCAAAGCTACCTTGAAATTTATGTGGTAGAAGTTGAGTCATCAACTCGCAGTTGATTCGGATACAGAGTAGTTCTTATCCCTAACTATACTCAATTTTGCTACACTCTTTGGTTGCTGTAAAACTAGATCATAGGTCATCACAGCATCAACCCCATTGATATGCGTGCCTTTCTGCCACGAAGCCCCTGCTACAACGCTGGTCTGGTTGTGAAATCGGGTGATCGCGTTTCAAGAACATATCCGTGTTGTGTATGATCTCTTTATCCGGTTGCTATGCTACGACAGACTAGCACTGCACTACTGCTCTGTCCAACCCATGGAGTGGAAAAGATGAAGCAGTACGTGATGTTGCATTCGCCGTGCGAAATAATATACGTATCTACCATAGTATCGTAGCACCGCAAGTTTCTCACTACGTTGTGTGGCCAAGGCCTTATCCTTTCTCTTTTAGACACAAGTGGTTTATGCTGATTTATGTACGCCACTGAAGGGAACTCCGAGGCCTTTTGAGGAAGGGACAAAGTAGTGTTTTTGGAACCCGGGCTGGTTTATACACCACAAAGGCTCAATCAACATCAAGGGGACGAAAGGTGGTGAATCGATGTGACCAGACACGCAAAGTACCGAGGTGCCCGAGTTACACTATACGGTTACGGTTACGGTTTACCGCTTATCGATCTTAGATTCGAGAGAGTTACTTCGTCACTCGTGATGGCAAAATAGAAACTGATCGAAAGTCTCTAGCAACTACAAGAGCAATGGAGGATACATATATACACCCGAAACCCGGTTAAGGGTAGCTCTTGGTTATTCCAACGAGTAACCGTTCAAAGAAAAGTAAACGAGACATGCTGTCATGCTCGGTTGCACCTGCCGGGCAAACCCAATTGAGACGTTTTGACCCCCCTGGCGGAATTGGTCCGTGTCAAGAACCTCCAAGAATTGCAAGACAGCTTTCAAGAACACATGTCCGCAAAGCCCATCGCCAAGCTCGAGAAACGAAGAACGACGACAGCCACTAACGTTACTGGACTGAGGAACCTCTTGTACCCGGACACGTACCGTCGCAGCTGGAGATCCGCGCGAGAAAGAAAACAAGTCTGCTCAAGATGCCGACCATGTGGTTAACCGACTCCCAAAGTGAGCAGCTGGCTGCCCGCGACCCAAGCGCTCACTGAATGCGCCGACTGACGATGCAACAGAGGTTGGAGTCGCCTTCTGCTCCGGCGGTAAGTGTGGGACCGGCGCAAGCCTTGTGTGTGTACCATGTTGATTGGGCAAATAGCTGACATGTCTGTCCAGGAGGCTTCTTCCTCATCGGAGGAGTGATGCTATTCTTTGATAGAGCCATGTGAGTCGCGTGCACCGCATCACTTCCCCCGAACTCCCCAAGTTCCCCTAGCCCTGGATCGAAACTGACAACGGTGCGCCCACAGGTTAGCAATGGGCAACGTAGGCTCTCTCCCGACCTCCCAACGACGACGAACACTACCTCGAACATGCCTGACCTGAGTTAGATACTATTCCTCATCGGCCTCACAATCATCATCGGCCCTCAAAAGACACTCCTCTTCTTTGCGCGGAAACAAAAGGCAAAGGGCACAGCCGCCTTCTTTGGCGGCCTGCTTCTGATCATATTGCGATGGCCTCTCATCGGCTTTTGCATCGAGCTATACGGCATCGTTGTGCTCTTCGGCGACTTCCTGGGTACGATAGCTGGGTTCGCGCGGAACGTACCGGTCGTCGGGCCGTATATTGGGATGCTCGTTGACCGAGTCGGACTGGGACGTCGGAACGCTGAGTTACCGGTATGAAGTGGTATCCAAGGCATGCCTCGATGTATAAACACTGCTACAACGCGACGGGCGCGGTAGGGAGTTGACGGCATCTCCCAGGGCTGTAGATTTCATGCATAATGCCCGGCCAACATAGGACCAACATTGGTGGGTATACCCATATGAACAGGAAAGGAAAGGCGGCGCATGACGCCAACATGTATTCACCATAGATAGGCCTGGACGCCTACATAATGCCAAGATTTGTATCATGTATGCGAAATCCACCTGTGCCTCTTGGAAATGGAGCTGATTTGTTATTGCCTATGCAGAAACCTAGGAGGCTAGGAGGAAGTCGGTTGCTCGTATGCAAGCACAAATCCCAGCCGAAATCATGGGTCGTCAAAAAGGGGAGCTCTAACTTTGCTCTACTTCCACAACACGCCCCACAGCATCGTACCGTTTCGTCCTCCAAGAGCCAGCGTTCTATGCTGTACCTCCGTTTGCTATCGTGGCCATGCATATGGTCGTTCTAGCAGTCAAAGAGCACCAGCCGATCGATTAGTATCCAGCCTTGACGAGGTAGTCAGCCAGTGCCTCTACAGTCTGTGCTGCGTTTCCAGCCACAACACCCTCGCCGTAGTGAGCAACCAGGATAGCTTGCTTTGTCTTTACAGCGAGGATACCAGTCCTTCCCTATAGTTTTCAGACATGTTAGGCCGGCGGTCCCAATACGGGTACATCGGATCAATGATAACGCACCTGTCGACAGTAGGCGTTTCCGTCATCAATCTTGGTGACAACATATCTCTCGCCAGCAACGTGGACACCCTCGGCATGTGCCTTATCGACAGCACCGTTCGTGGCGGTGACAATGTCGGCGATGTTCTTCATCTCTTCGGGCTTGAGCTAGATTTTCTCCCGTCAGCCTCCATCCGCATCAAGTGAAGTGCTGCCCTAGCCGATATCTGGCGCGCGCGCGCGCGCGAGGGAGGGAGGGAGGGAGAGAGAGAGAGGACTCGGTAGGAGATGGCCGTACCTGGAACCCAGCAGAAGTCGCCCACACGCTGTCGCCGGCAATGCTGATGATGGCGGCCTTGTCAACGTGACCAGTGGCCACAAGGCTGTAATATAGGGGTCCTGGTCAGCAACAAACTAGATTGCCAAAAGGGGCGAGGCGGCGGGTTGACCGTTGGTCCGTTGGGCGTTCATAGACTCGGGATATGTTCATACCTAGTGTCGACATATGCTGTTTTGGGTACACCAAAGATTAGCCAGCCTTTCCACAATCCCGAGGCGGGGTTGATATAACTTCAGTAGCATGGGGATTTGCTGAACTTACCTTGCCAAGACATGTTGATAGAAAGTGTGCAAAGATGACGCGGAATGAGAAGAGGAACGTCCAACGCGAATGCCTGCTTAGGGACTGAAGTTCGGGGAATGATGATAGTAGTGGTGGTGATGATGAGGCGTGGTAGAGAAGCAAGCACACACAAAGACAGCCTCGAAGCTTTGTCATGTACTTTTTAGTGTACGGAGTACAGTTGATGGGACGGGACCCCGAGCTCATTGGCAGATTGCTACCGCCGGTACAGCCCGTCTGGTTGCTCCGGTGGGTGCAAGTGTCACCCACTGCCACTAACTTGCGCGCTTGCGGAATTTGTTTCTACTGTCGACTGTTTTAGGAGGGGTAATAACAGAGCCTAAGAGGCAGCAACGTCGAGCTCCCAAAAAGCTCCTTTCAAGCTGACGCTAAGCTGGTAAAATCAACGTTGAGTACCTTCTCTCCTCCTCGTCTCCCTCAGCGTGTTGTCCGCGCCTTGCATGATTTGTCACATCTCCCCCTCTCCCTCTCTTCCAGGAGCAAGCTTTCGTCTATGAAACGTTGCCTGTGCGACACTCCCAATCTCTTCGTTGTTCAGCGTACCCGTGGGTGAAATGATTTTCAAAAAAAAATCTTCCTCCACCGCCATTTGCTCGAGTCTCTCATCTTTCCGGCAACGAGCGGGACGATGAGAAGTGTGTCCCGCAATTGCTACGACGAAGAACTCCATCTTTTCCTTGTCAACCTCGGGTCGTCGCAGATGTTCCTGGAGCCGACCGTCAAGTGCTAGTGTCAAACGCTCCATAGTGATTGGTTATTGCTTCCCATCCTCTGGTTATTACTTCCCACCCTCTGGTTAGCCGGTGGACACACCGAAACGTCTGCGTTCTCGCGGACCTCACTGTCGTGGACCTCTCAGAGCCACAGACCTCCCGGATCATTTCGTCATTTTCAGGAGCCCGATTACCCCGCCAATAATGACATGGCCAGGCATGCCGCATAGCGGGGGTAGGGGGTGAGGCTACCCATGCGCAACGCTCATACCGAAGTAGATTTACTTACTTTGTAACTTACCGCTCGCAAATATTTTCGGTCCACAATGCCAGCCTCCGGACGTCGTCTCATTGCACGGCCAGGTCGTGGCTTCGATACTGTTGTCGACAGAAACCGACCCCGGTGGACAGCTCGCTCGGCTATGAGCCAGCTCTCAGTCACAAGACAGGGACGGGGATAGGATAGGAACTTGTCCCATGTCCTTTGCGACGAGGCTCCTTATCTCTTGGGTATTATTTGAGGGCCGAACTCGTGAAGACGGGCGGGCACTTGAATTATATCAAGCCACCACTTTGGACACACGGGCACCCCCCAAGCCTGCACACGCATTCCTGTCACGAAGAATTCCGCAACCAGGCTAGGATGTGATGAAGGCGACTTTGGGTCTCTCGGCGGCCTTGCGTGGCATCATTGGATAACTACATAACAGAGACATGAAGCCGCAAAACTCTCTGGCTGCGGCTCAAACGCCACCCACCACTCAGTTATGTGTACCATCTGATCCAAGTTGACAAACGCTGTGCGCAGAAGCTTCAGCCGCTTCAGCCAAGCTTGACAACGTCTCTTGACGGGTCCTTGGTCAAGATAGCTACCGGTTATACAACGAGACGCGTCATTCCTAGAAGCCGGACATCCCCCGATTCCGGCCATGAGAAGCTGTCAATGTTCCAAGCTTGGGAGCGTGCGACCGCAACTTCGTGACCATGTTTTACGAATCTTGCGTAGCAGCCTGATCTCCACCCAGGCAAGCAAGAGAACCTTAATAAGATCAACAGGTCCATCGCACGATGCGACGCTCCTCTTGCACTGGAGTGACGATGAGACTAGAAGTCTAGAACATGTGATAAGTCCGCCGCTCGGGTCAGGGACAAGTCGCATAAGAGTGCCAGGACGAGTGGCTGTCTGCCTGCAATTTGATCCTCGAGATGAGATGAACTATTCGGAGGGGCGGGAATCTATTCGCGGACCCCCGTTGCATGGTCAAGATCGGTAACTTATCGTCCTGTCCGTTTCTATAAAGGCTGGGTAGGCGAGACTCCGGTAAAGGGTGTTTATTTTGCACTCCACGGAGACCGCTCTACGCCACAACGGTTATTTTGTGACTTTTCGCTAGGCCCCGAATTAGTCACTGACGGGGACGCAAGAAGTGGCTAAGTTCCGGCCTCGCGTGAGTCTGAGATGAGCTCAAGCATGTGGGAAACCGTTGAGTAGTTACTCCGTACCGCGTGCTGAGCAGCTTGGCTAAAAGTAGGCCCTCTTACGTCGTACCCTCCTCAGTGTGCGCAATTGTCTCAGCAATCCCTACCGACCCACACAGAATCAAACTCACGGTCCTCACCAACGCGAACTTCGAAACCTGAGGCCATACTATTTACAGATGGCTGAAACAAGAGACGGAGTTCTTCCGATTTGCATTGAAGCCAGACGTACCGAGTAGCGGCTCGTAGTTACCGCCAACAGCAGTAACGAACTGTGAGGTCCATTTGATTTTGCCATCACAGCGTCATTGTCACGATTGGGGACATCTTCATCTGTTCGCAAGCATCATGCTCGCGAGATCAGCAGATCCGCAGATCCGCAATGGACAACACACACAAGTAGTACCCAAGGTCAATCATGAGGTCTGATAAATGCGGAGTACCTACTAAGTGCTCCGTAAGTTATCATCTAATCCCGAGTTTTCATACCGTCGTGGCGACGTCATTTTTAACTAACCACTCAAAATCGGTCGTCTCAAATCTAAAAAACCACCTCACGCGAGATGACATGGTTGCATCAATGTCGAGGGCTGATGAAGAATGCTCCCAAATTTGAAATGGCACAGCACCCTGTCCCTGGTAGTCAGCTGTCTGCCCCTGAGGACTCCCCGAGGACTCCTGTGCGAGGCGACGAGTCGGCGCGACACGACGAGCCAACAAGATTGCACCGAAACCTACAAGTTGTGAGGCGCAATAGTTAACGTTGCTGTGTAAGTTGACTAGTCTGTAGAGAGAGCCAACCAAGTGCCTGCAGGTCTTACCACAGAAAATACTCCTCCAATCTCCCGGCAGTCTAATAAGTCGTACCTTGCATATGCGGGTAATATGTAGGTTTCGTACCACCTCCTGCTGGCATGCACGCAAGGCAAGGCAGCCAGCCCGGCATCCATCTCGCATGCCCTCCTTGGCGCAAATGCGGCAGTCGAGCTGTCGCTGTCGCTATTACCGCCACTCCTCCCGCATCACAACTGTTGTTTCAATCTGTGAGAGAGATCTGGAATCGCTCTTCGAGGTCTCTTGTCGGATGCAGGTTGTTGGGTTGGGTTGTCGTTCTGGAAGCTCGGATGCGTTTGGCCCTTGGACAAGTGTGCTCGTGAACGCCAGACAGGGGTTCGTGCTTCGTGCTGCCCCTCTCCGCGACCAGCTCGCAGGGGTGTCTTCAATCTTGGCACCAGGGGTTCTTTGGCTTGGGAGTGTTTCCACGAATTCCTGCATCTGCTGCTGTGTCTGCTGCGTTTGTGCTTCAATACTCCCCCGGTAGCTCTCGTCGCTGGATCGGCGACTGCGATGCTCCAGTGTCATTGTCATTGCGCTATAGGCTCTCACTAATGACTGGGTAGTCGGCACTGTTACTGTGTAAGTTCACGACCCTCTTCAGCGAATCCTCCGGGCCATGGTGCCCCCTACATTGTGTCACCATGTCCTCTGGCGTCCGATCGTATCGAACCATTACGGAGTAAACCGACCAGAGAGGCCGGCCGGACGCGCCTCGCTCCACCCGATGGAGCCTATATCCGGGGTCGACTGCCATCCTAGACGCTGATCAACCTTCCCAGACTCCTAGCTCAATAGCCGTCCTCATCTATCCCCCGTCCCATCAACCTCAAACGGCCAGCTAGCTGCCGCCGTTTTGCGGGATATCCGGCTAGGGAAAGATGCAACTCTCACCACCATGGTACTGCAACTATATTGGTAGCAGGGAATGCGTGTTAAGTTCAGCCTCCAGGTGGGAGATGTGTGGAACTGGGACATTCCATTCGTCTTGTGTCTTCCAACCCGAGGCGGGCCAACCTTTTTGATCTCGCTTCTACCTTGAAACTAAACCCGGCGTAACTAAGGTTGCGTCCTGGCAACTATATACACAAGATCCTCTTGTTTTGTTTTTAGAAACAACGTCGTCTAGCAGCAAAGCTTGGCATCTAGCCCACAACAGTCTACTGTCTGCCCACCCACCCACAGAGGCTGCCGGACATGGTCCATCGGGCCAAGTCGCCTGTGAAGCGTAGCGCGAGGGATTCGAATGGCAGGAGGCCGTGACGCATGTCCTAGTCTCCCACAGGGCCGGGCCTTGTGTCAGATCCGACCCCATCCTGGAAGCGCATTATATTGATAAAGAAGGTCATCCCTTGGTGACGATGGACAGTCATCCCACCTGTCCACCTCCAGCAGCCCCACCCCCTGACCACACAATGCCCGATAGGCCAAGCACCTCAGGAGGGCCGAGTGCCAGGAATCGGTCCACCGATGACTTGTTTACTGTTAAACACGACAAGAGGGTGTCGAGAGATGATTTCTACGTGAGCCTCGATGCGAAGGAAACGCTGCGAACGACGCATACCTACGCAGCTTCTCGGGGAAATTTACCAACACCCCAGTCGAGTCCCAGGTCTAGGACTCTATCGAAACCTCTTGTAGCAGTCATCAGAATGCCCACACCAGACTCATTCGATGATGCAAGCAGTAGGATTGGCATGGCCCTCGGCAGTCCAGCACATCCGCCGGCGAGCCTAGCACATCCGCCTGCGAGCTCAGCACATCCGCCTGCGAGCTCAGCACATCCGCCTGCGAGCTCAGCACATCCGCCGGCGAACTGGAAATCAAACTGGAACGCCCAGACTCTGCAGCATGAGCAGTCATTAGACCCCCCGCACAGCTTCATGGATCCGGTGTCACCATCGTCCACCATGGGAAGCATGAACTCTCAATGTGCACCGGGTCCGAAGAAGAAATGGAAACTGTTCAGCCGGCTTGTTGGGAAGAAGCAGACTGACCTCCCCTCCCCAGCCATGTCCTCTACGGCTCCTCGAGCACCCCAAAATGGTCCTTTAATCTCTGAGCCCAATGAGTTGAAGGGGGCAACGCAGGATGCTGCAAAATCGCAAATGGAGTCGCAACGAAACCCAACAAGCATCTACATGCCGACGGCTCGAAACCTTCCCAAGCATAAGCCTATTGTCGTCCGATCCGCTACTATGCCACATATGGAGAGCTACGCTCAGGGTCCAGCAGGTCTGAAGCCGCTCCGAGCTTTCAACCCCAGCATTAACACCGCGGAGAGCATGTTCCGGAGCACAGAGAGTGTGGGAAGGATACCCATTGGACTCGACTCTGGCGGTTTAGAACTATCGACCTCCCGGCTGCTCGACGTCGAAATACCCGACGTGACCATGGAACGATACAGCATCATGTTCGGAAGCGTCCTACAAAAAGGACAGTTGGCGCCGCCCTCACCGCCCTCGCCGCCCTCGCCGCCAGTTGAATTTGTGCCATCATTATTGGTACGAAGACAAGCTACGCTCGACAGGCTGAAGAGCATCAGTGACGCTGTAACCCATGAAGAGGTAGGTCATCGTCTCTGTACCACGCTGCGGTTCGTTGCACTGACCAGTCACCTAGGAGGCCAGACAGCTTGGAAGATTACGCAGGGCAACGTCACCACAGCCCTCCAGGTCGTCACCAACCCCTTTTACTCTCTTCCCGGCTGTTCCCAATGGCAGAGATCAAGGCAGAGATCAAGGCAGAGCGAAGCAGCAACGAGGTGGGCAACTGTTGCGATCGAACACCTCGCCTTCACTACTTCCTTCCCCGTCCAAGGCGAACTTTAACGCACCGTCGTTCAACCATCTCAGAGATGATGCGGGTGGAAGCGCAAAGGGGAAGCTGACAATTGCCACACTTGCTAGAACAAGAGGACAGGCGACGCAAAAGGCTATTACCGAAGAGCCCAGCTTCGTCACAGAATCGCCGGTAGACATCGATGATATCTCGCCACAGGACCCCTCGCCCAGCATCATCAGGGGCTTGTCTGTTCGGCAGCAATTCCAAGAGCCGAAGTGGCATATGGTCAGCTCTTCTCAGCGTACATCTTCAACGGAATCTGCCATCACCAGCCCCCGCAGGCGCTCACCGTCCTCCGTTTCTTCTACGCACACTTATACAGCCAAGCCGCCGAGCGACGTCGACAGTGACTCTCCCCAGCCGCATCTTGACGTTGGCAAAATGGACGCCGTTGAGATATCAATAGCACGCCAGATTTCCGTGTCGAGGGGTCAGCGAAAGATGCTGCAGCCTCTAACATCGGGCTACATCTCCCCCCACAGATCCGGTCGCAGCCCCTCGAAGACGAGCCCCATACCGATGGCCATGGGCAAGAACGAGAGGCTCGCGGAGATCAGAGTGGCGACGCCAACCCTCGTGGTCCCCGAGGAGACTTGGAACACACAACGAGGGCAGCACCGCAGGAGCACGCGCCCTACGATCGAAGGTTGAGTACGGAGTACCTGAGCTCAGCGGGCGGGTCTCACCTTGCGATCACTTCATTATACTTTCTGCAGAGCGCAAGGCGTTTTGGACCGAGTTTTCTTTTTACACATCTTTTCTTATGTGTCATGATCATAATGTATTTTGTGTTATAGACTGGTGGTTTTCCGGGAGTTTGACACCAGCGGAATGTATAATCAGGGCACTGGTGGGTATACCAAAGGCGGCATGGCATACGTTGCCTTGAAATTGGGGAAGGTCGGTGGCTCATAGCTTGATGCTATGCTGGCTTCACTTTGTTGATATTTGATGTGCTGTCCGTCGTTGATGCGAGGCGCACGGCGAGCCTAGATGGCTTGCTACTACATAGAGATACCCCAGAGGGACAACTACGACTGTTGACCGGAGCGGACCTCTATCCTCGAGACTGGCCTGCCGTGATGTAGTTGTAAACTTCGCATTAGCGAACAGCCCATCTGCCCATCTCTGCCCCTCACCTCGACATTGTGATTTCCAAGTAGGATATCTCTCCCAGGACGGGCGTCAGTTCGAGGATTTTCCTCTTGGGCACAATCAGTCCTACAAAGCCCGTTGTTTGGCGACGTAGCATCCACGAAGGGTACGCGGAGCGGGGAGCGGCTGTGAACAACAAGACACGGACTTGAGCGCGGATAGTGTCTCCCAAAACACCAATCAATTTAGCTGCTTGCCATAACCTTATCCGTAACCTGCCAACGAAAGACCACAATCTACCCTCAAGTACGGTACGCGTGATAGCAACTGACTCCGGAGATCAAGAGGGCATGGCGAGATAACCAACCTCGAACCTCGCCCGCTATGCTAAAATCTTGACAAAGTACACTGAACGGTAAAAGACCGCCAACCCAAACGACGGCCGGTGCTGTTTACATGACCAGGCAGCACGAGTTTTGCTTTTTTGCTTGCTCTGGTCGATTAGTACGTCAGCGACCATCCCCCGGCTATCAACGACAGTCAGTGCAGGGGTAAAGACTCACGGTAGAACATCTTGCTCTGCGAGCTCAATCCGTCGCTCTTGGCGACGAGATCGTCAATCTTCTCGCCGCGCTGCAACACACTCTCGATGGTCTTGTGCAGGACAATCTTGGTCTCGTCAAGCTCCTTCTGGATCTTCATGATGCTGTCGGCCTGGTGGGGGTCCTGGTACTTCTGCAGGTAGTCCTTGAGCTCGGGCATGGTGACAGCCTGGCCGTTGGCCCACGACGTCCGCGGGTGCGCCGATAGGAACTCGTCCATGACCTTGGACAGCAGCTGATGGGCGACCAGCGCAGGGTACTGGTGGTCCGAAATGATGATGCCGCACACGCCTTCGGACCGCGCGTAGGCGTGGAACGTGTAGTCCTGCTCCTCGACGTCCTGTCGCTGTCCCGGTCGTGTGCGCTCGGCCACCGTCTTGGCGAACATGCTCA
Organism: Arthrinium puccinioides; assembly: GCA_022414665.1. NCBI lineage: Eukaryota > Fungi > Ascomycota > Sordariomycetes > Amphisphaeriales > Apiosporaceae > Arthrinium > Arthrinium puccinioides. The sequence goes on from JAIUNF010000005.1 coordinate 4,115,554, forward strand.
TGAATTCGCCATAGCTATATTCCCGTCAGCCGTCTTCTCTCCCCGTCTCCCCGTCTCCCCGTCTCCCCCAATCGGTAAATAGCAGTAGCAGTAGATGTAGTAGAAACCAAGAGTCGGCGGCCAGGGGGGCTGATGATGACGCGATGAGGGGTCGTACTTGTTCTTGGTGAAGCGCGAGTATGCGCTCAGTTCCTTCTCTGAGACGAGCTCGACGCCGGGCTTGCTCTCGTTCTGGATAATCTATGTCGTAGAAGGGGGAGGTTAGTTGTGCTTGCCCATCCCGCCAGATCCCACCTCGAGAGCGCAGGATCGCAGGACAGGGGAGGGACGTACTCCGATGTAGTGCAACTTCATGACTGCGGATACGTGGTTTCAGAAGTGTCTGCGAACGGAAGATGTGAAAGTCGAAGAGGCCGCAAGCAATTTGATCAGAAGGGATTGTGAGTTGGGCGGGTTTGAGTCGTGTGAAACAAGCGGATTGGGTAGTTACGAGTATTGTACTGACCAGACCTCCAGAGGCGGGAGACGCCCACCAGCCGCAGCCAGTGACCAAATGGTTACTAGCCAGGCTTGTCTCGCACGCAGCCAGTCATCAGTCACCTGGACCGCTAATCAGGCTGCCGGATAAGATAATGGATTCCTACCAAGTACTGTGTAGATCCACTAGAGCCGAGGCCTGTGCTGTGCGGTGGACCCGCCTGCTCGGTATCCGTACGTTCTACATAGTACTTTGTACGGAGTACTCCGTACCACAGTTAACTACTCCTTAGTTAGGTTTAGGGGGTAAAGCTCACTAGTTAGGTAACTACTCCGTACGTAATCCGTAGTGTTGATTCCACTACGGTTGACCACGACTTCTCGCCGGTGACTCAAAGGGGCACAAAACATCTACCTCGGGGAAATCTGCAACATCATCCAGACCTCTCTGCGGTTGCATCTCGTTGCATCTCCCGTATCAGACGGCGAATTTTTCCGCAAACTTTACTACACAATATTTTCCACAACATGTTCTCCAACTCGGCTCTTCATGCCGAGAGCCAATGGCGGGCACAGTTTGCTGCCATGAAATCCGCTCTGGCCGAGTTGAAACTGCCTACCGCGGGCACTAAAAGCGCATCGGGTGCTGTTGACGATTTTGACCTCGATGGTGACGATTTTACTTCTGGCAATAGCGGAGATGACGTCTGGGACTTCATCTCCGACACCGAAGAGGATATTTACAGCAGCGACTTCATCGAGGAGGGGCAGGCAGGCGGCGAATTCGCTGACACATCCGGTGGCCCGGCGTGGTTCACAAAGCAATGTGCCGTTGTGGCTGCGAGGAAAGATGGCCTTTCGTCGGACGCGTTCGAGGTGCAAATTTTCGAGATTCTGAGCTCAGGCGTGCCGGAACATGAAGTCCAGTCTCAACTCACCGATCTCATCGGGTTCGATGACTTTGATTTCATCATCGAGGTCCTGTCCAGGAAGGATGAGCTTGTGTCCAGTTACGCCAAACTCGAGCAGAAACACTCGTCGACGAATCGTATACTGTCCAGGGCGGAGAGAGAAGAAGCTCTACGTCAGAGCGACTATGAACACAAAAACGCAGCATTGGGCCCGAGCCTGCGCAATGAGGTGCAGTATCCCCATGTCTATCGAGCGCATTCGGCTGGAAACGCCCTCAGCCACCTGGGGAAAAAGTATGCGCTCCCGGCGGGGAGCGTGACGACGGTTTTTGAAAAGTACGACGAAATCCTTGTGCCCGCCGCCAAAGCAGGCACTCTTGCCCCAGGCCGCCGACTGCTACCGATATCCGAGATGGATGGACTCTGCCGCGGCACCTTCAAGGGATACAAGGCCCTTAACCGGATGCAGAGCTTGGTGTATCCGGTCGCCTACAAGACTAGCGAGAACATGCTTATCTGCGCCCCGACTGGTGCAGGTAAAACCGACGCCGCTTTGCTGACTATCCTGCAAACAATCGGCCAATACATCACACCAAACCCAGTGGAGAATACTGAGGCAACTGACTTCGCCGTTGACCTAGACGACTTCAAGATCGTCTATGTGGCCCCGATGAAAGCACTAGCCGCCGAAATTACAGGCAAGCTCAGCAAGCGTCTTGCTTGGCTCGGTATCCATGCCCGAGAGTACACTGGAGACATGCACTTGACGAAGAAGGAGATTGTCCAAACTCAGATCATTGTGACTACTCCTGAAAAGTGGGATGTGGTCACGAGAAAAGGCACTGGTGACACAGAGCTGGTGCAAAAAGTGCGACTACTCATTATTGATGAGGTCCATATGCTTCATGACGAGCGCGGCGCCGTGCTAGAGTCGCTGGTTGCCAGAACAGCGAGACAGGTGGAGAGCACTCAGTCTCTGATTCGCATCGTTGGCCTCAGTGCTACACTGCCAAACTACGTCGATGTAGCCGATTTTCTCAAGGTCAACCGGAATGCTGGGCTCTTCTACTTTGATGGCTCTTTCCGTCCTGTGCCGCTCGAGCAGCACTTCATTGGCGTAAAGGGAAAAACAGGATCTAAACAGTCCCGAGAAAACATCGATAATGTTGCCTTCGAAAAGGTCCGCGACATGCTGGAGGAGGACCATCAGATCATGGTGTTCGTCCACTCCCGGCGAGACACAATGATGACGGCCAACATGCTCTATGAGAAGGCAGTGGATGACCTATGTGTTGGCCTTTTCGACCCGCAGATGCATCCCAAGTACGAGCAGGCTCTCCGAGACATGAGGTCGTGTAGAGCAAAAGAGCTCAGAGACCTTGTGCCGAAGGGGCTCGGCATCCACCATGCTGGAATGACTCGATCGGACAGGAACCTGATGGAAAGGCTCTTTGCCGAAGGTGTCATCAAAGTGCTTTGTTGTACAGCCACCCTTGCTTGGGGTGTCAACTTGCCTGCCGCTGCGGTCATTATCAAGGGAACGCAGGTTTACAGTGCACAAGAAGGAAAGTTTGTTGACCTCGGAATCCTGGATGTGCTTCAGATTTTTGGTCGAGCTGGTCGTCCGCAGTTCGAAGACGTGGGCATTGGCATGATCTGTACAACCCATGAGAAGCTACCACACTACCTCACAGCTGTGACGGAGCAGCAACCCATCGAGTCGAGATTCTCGTCCAAGCTGGTGGACAACATGAATGCAGAAATTGCACTCGGCACTGTCACGTCGATTGCGGATGCCGTGCAGTGGATCGGCTATTCCTATCTTTTCGTCCGAATGAAGCGTAACCCCTTTACATATGGCATCGAATGGGCAGAACTCAGAGACGACCCGAACCTCGTGCAGAGACGACGCCAACTTTCCATCCAAGCCGCCAGAACTCTACAGAAGAGCCAGATGATCATCTTCAACGAGAACACGGAAGAGTTGCGCAGCAAAGACATTGGCCGTATCGCCAGTCAGTACTACATCCAGCAGACCAGCGTCGAGGTCTTCAACACAATGATGAGACCATACTCTACCGAAGCTGATATCCTGAAGATGATCAGCATGAGTGGCGAGTTTGACAATGTCCAGTCCAGAGACAGCGAGGAAAAGGAGCTCACTCACTTTCGACGCGAGGTTGTTCCTTGCGACGTCGAGGGCGGCATTGACACCCCTCATGCGAAGACCAATATCTTGTTGCAAGCCTACATCTCCCGCGCGCAGCCGGAAGATTTCGCCCTCGCAAACGATTTGAACTACGTGGCTCAGCAGTCGGGCAGGATATGTCGGTCGCTGTTCATGATGGCGCTGAACCGCCGTTGGGGTCACCAATGCCTTGTCCTCTTGACGCTGGCCAAGTCGATCGAAAAGAGAATTTGGCCGTTTCAACACCCGCTACACCAATTCGAACTTCCCAAGTCGGTATTGAACCAACTCGACGCCAAGGATTCGCTCAACATTGAGACGATGCGTGATATGGAGTCGGCTGAGATTGGCAGTCTGCTTCACAACCTCAACGCCGGCCAAAAGATCGCTGGTATTCTCAACAACTTCCCTACAGTATCCGTGGAAGCAGAGATCGCTCCCCTGAACCGAGACGTCCTCCGAATCAAGTTGTTTCTGACCCCCGACTTCAAGTGGAATGATCACATTCATGGCACATCCGAGTCATTCTACGTCTGGGTCGAGAACTCGGAAACGTCCGAGATCTACCACCACGAGTATTTCATACTGAACCGAAGAAAGCTTTATGATGACCACGAACTCAACTTCACCATCCCCCTTTCCGACCCCTTGCCTACTCAGATTTACGTCAGGGTTGTTTCTGACAAATGGCTCGGAGCCGAGACGGTCCACCCTGTCTCTTTTCAACATCTTATACGTCCAGATACGGAGAGCGTCTACACCGACTTGCTGAATTTGCAGCCTCTACCAATCAGTGCGCTGAAGAATCCCGCGCTGGAAGAGCTGTATGCGCAGAGGTTCCAGTTCTTCAACCCCATGCAGACGCAGATATTCCATACGCTGTACCACACACCAGCCAACGTCCTCCTTGGGTCTCCGACTGGTAGTGGGAAAACAGTTGCTGCTGAGCTCGCCATGTGGTGGGCGTTCCGTGAGAGACCCGGATCCAAGGTCGTCTACATTGCGCCCATGAAAGCCCTTGTACGAGAGAGAGTCAAGGACTGGGGTACGCGTCTCGCTCATCCCTTGGGTCTGAAGCTTGTTGAGTTGACTGGTGACAACACGCCCGACACGAGGACCATTCAGAATGCCGACATAATTGTGACCACTCCTGAAAAGTGGGACGGTATCTCCCGTAGCTGGCAGACGAGAGGCTACGTCCGCAAAGTTTCGCTGGTCATCATTGATGAGATTCATCTACTTGCGGGCGACAGAGGTCCCATTTTGGAAATCATCGTTTCTCGAATGAACTACATCGCGGAGTCGACTAAGAACTCAGTCCGTCTGTTGGGCATGTCAACTGCCTGCGCCAATGCCACCGATTTGGGCAATTGGCTAGGAGTCAAAGAAGGGCTGTTCAACTTTCGGCACTCGGTTCGACCAGTGCCGTTGGAGCTTTTCATCGACGGATTCCCAGAAGTTAGAGGCTTCTGTCCCTTGATGCAGTCCATGAACAGGCCCACCTTCTTGGCAGTGAAGACACATAGCCCAGAGAAGCCCGTGATTGTCTTTGTTCCGTCGCGGCGTCAGACCCGGCTCACAGCCAAGGACCTGATCAATCTCTGCGGCATGGAAGACAACCCACGTCGCTTCTTGCATATGGATGAAGAAGACCTTCAACTCAACCTGGCTAGGGTCAAGGATGAGGCTCTGAAGGAAGCCCTCAGTTTCGGTATCGGGCTGCATCATGCTGGTCTGGTCGAGACTGATCGTCAGCTTGCCGAGGAACTCTTCCTGAACAACAAGATCCAGATCCTTGTAGCAACGAGCACATTAGCTTGGGGTGTCAACCTTCCAGCACATCTCGTAATTGTCAAGGGCACACAGTTCTACGACGCAAAGATTGAAGGCTACAAGGACATGGACCTGACGGACGTTTTACAGATGCTTGGTCGCGCTGGGCGCCCTCAGTTTGACAATTCTGGTGTGGCACGAATCTTCACCCAAGACGCGAAGAAGGACTTCTACAAGCACTTTCTGCACACTGGTTTCCCAGTTGAGTCCTCCTTGCACACAGTTCTGGACAACCATTTGGCTGCCGAGGTTTCAGCTGAGACCATCGTCACCAAACAAGATGCTCTCGACTATTTGACTTGGACCTTCTTCTTTCGCCGCCTTCACAAGAACCCTTCATATTACGGTCTGCAGATCTCAGCTGAAGAGCACAACACCATCGCCGCTCAACAATTTGCAAACGACTACATGATTGACATGGTCAACAAGTCGCTCGATGAGCTTGCAGCATCACAGTGTGTAGAGGTCTACCCCAATGGTGACGTGGATCCTACACCCATGGGCAAGATCATGAGTTACTACTACCTCGCACACAAGACCATCCGCTACCTCGTCAAGAATGCGAAGCCTAAAGCCGCCTTCTCAGACGCGCTCAGGTGGATGTCCAACGCAACCGAGTATGACGAGCTGCCGGTGCGCCACAATGAGGATTTGATCAATGCCGAGCTGTCGAAGAATTTACCCTTCAATGCCGGTGCCTTTGGTCTGCCTATGTGGGATCCTCATGTCAAGGCATTTCTTCTACTTCAGGCACATATGGCACGCATCGACCTCCCCATCACGGATTATGTGGGCGACCAAACAAGTGTGCTTGACCAAGCGATTCGTATCATTCAGGCCTCCATCGATGTTCTGACCGAACTTGGATATCTGTCTAGCTGCCTCGAGATGATCGCGTTGCTCCAGTGCATCAAGTCCGCTCGATGGCCAACGGATGCCGCATTGTCCATCTTGCCTGGCGTTCAGCCTACCCTAAAAGACACCATGTCACTCAAGAAACTGAGCTCTCTTCCTCGGTCACAAGTGGAAGAGCTCGCCAAGAAGCTTCACGTGCCTAACTCACAGCAAGGCCACTTCTTACGGGCGGCTTCTATCATACCGAACGTCAGCGTTCGCGCCGAGAGTGTCACGGCTTTCTCGTTGGCAGTATCACTCCATAGGATCAACCCCATCAAGGAGCGTGAGGCTCGCGTCTACGCGCCCAGGTATCCCAAGCCGCAAAGCGAAGGTTGGTTTGTCATCATCTGCGACACAGCTAGCGACGAGATACTAGCTGTGAAGCGCGCTGGCTGGAGTCAGGGGTCGGGCAAATCGATAGGTGTTGGGGCAAACCCAAACGCGAAGGTCTCGCTCAAGCTACCGGAGCCAAGCAACGATGGCAAGGGAAGAAAGGTAGATGTAATTGTTGCTAGCGATGCGTATATCGGCTTGGAGTATAGACTCATGGGCGTCGATATCCCGGCGTTGCCAGTGGTGGATGACGATGTGGACAAGTCAAAGAGCTGAACAGGGTGCTATTGATCCTAGTACAAGTACCCATGAGATATGTTGGATCGATTAATATGGCTATGTAGTCTCCATGGGATCTTCTGTAATATAAAAAACCACTTGCTAACATTCTGAACAACCTATGATTGTCAACTCTTTAGGTGCTGGAAAACATTACATGTGTACATTTTGTATTTTCCTCCACTGTCGTGTTGATCCATAACTTGCAAGTCCGGACATGGCCAAGATTATTCCACGGAATTGAGAACATGCAAATATCATTGTATATATAGTACCTATAGGCTGTACCTAATAGCATGTGATTGTTTATAAAATAAATCGCCATGTGTAAGTATATTTTTATATGAAGCGGGATTTGTTCATGTTTCTATGGCTCCTGCAACCCCTGGTTGTGTATATTCGACGATTATAACCTCCGACGAACACATGAGAAGCAGAACGAGAAGGTCAGATAACTATACTGGATTGTCGCCCAAGCCTCTTTCTCGCCCGTAGCCACAAACAGCAACCCTTCGCTTCTGTCTAACAATGGTGTATTCTATAGATGGATATCTCTTGTAGTATCGGCCGTTTCTTCATGAATAATCTGCACGCAACTCCCTGAACGCCCCCCAAAATACAGCCCACAGCCCACAGCCCACAGCCTTTGCCAGGCATTCCCAAAACAAACCATCCGACCTGGTGAGACCATTTTCCGTATGTAGCCATCAACGAGGAGGATTGTTAGGCCCGAATACTGGCCATGGTCCCAAACTAACCGCGACGTCTACTCTTCCTCGTCGACCTCGGTGATGGTGACTGATGGTCCCTTTGTCCCTGTGTTGGATTCCTCGGATTCCTCGTCACTTTTCTCCCGCTTGATGCAAAATACCTGCATGGCCCCGATAGCGGCCACAAATGCGCTCCCGTACCAAGCTAGAGCCGTGCAGTCTGCGCTGCTACCGATACTATAGAGATAGCCCGAAATAGGGGGTGCAACCATGCGACACGCTGCTCCGGCGCTGGCAGCAAATCCGTTTACTTTGCCGAGAATGGTCGGGCAAGGAGTCGCGTTCTTGATAAAAATTAAGAGGAGCGGGTACAGTATGATGGAGAGGATATTCCGGATAGTCAAGCAGAAGTACATAACAGGGTATAACAGCCGTTCGGGAACGTGTACTAGCATTGGCATGATGAGGTAGGAAACCGGCTGGAGAACGGTGATGCCGACAAAGAGGCGGAAGACGCCGATTTTGGCCGCAGCGATGGGAAATATGATGGCCTGAACAAACAATGCAATGACGCCGTTGATAGCCATAATAATGCCAACGGTCTGCATGGATAGACCGAGACCACCCGCGGCACCTAGAGGGTTGCTGGTGTTGGAGAAGCTCCCAACAGCGAACGGATGGACGACGGCCTTGTCGTCCTCGAGGTAGATGGGTAGCAGGTGATCGTACGTCATCGAATGGTATGTGAAGATGGATAGCGCACAAACAAGCACCATGATCCGCTTGGTGAAAATGCTCGGTGGTGTGCCTTCTTGCCTCGCGACATCCTTGCAAAACACCTGTCGAGATAGCTCAGCGCTTCGTCTACTACCGAAAGTGCCGTAGGTCTCGGAGCGAAGATCCACTGCTGGTTGCTTCATGGCGTCGGAGGTTTCGAACAAGGGGGTTTCGTCGGAAACGTAGGTGACTCTCGGTAGCATCACACGCGGCTTCAAGTCTGGGTGCGTCTCTTCCAAAAGGAAATAGCCCAGCACGATGCTGACCAGCAAGAGCCCAGCACACATCAGGTTGGGGAGCAAGTACGGGAACTTGGTAAACAAGCTGTCATCGCCAAAGGTCTGGGGAAAAGTCTCGTGGGGTTCTGCGAATAAACCTCCAATGGACGGCCCAATGATGGTGCCGATACTCCATACGAATGGCATGACGGAGTAGGCACGAGCTGGTGGAATTTAATTTTAGCAGGGCATTGGTACTCGAAAAGGGGGTCGATGGACTTACGCTCGTACTCTTTTCGGGTGCATAGCTCGGCGACCATGGTCTGGATGACGCCAATGTTTCCATTCAGCATGCCTCCAGCAGCTCGGGCGGCCAGGGCGATCCAGATGTTGGAAGCGAAGCCGACCATGATCAAGCTAAACATGGTGCCGACGCAGCCAAGCAGGAGAACAGGCTTCCGGCCGATGCGGTCAGAGAGGCTTCCCCAGAACATGCCCATCATGGCCTCGGTCAGGGCGAATGCCGAGATGAGGAGCCCTGCGTAGAAGGAGGCATCTTGCTCGTTGCCGACGTGAAACCTCTTCACGAGTGACCAGGCGTAGGGAAAGATGGATGTGAGAGCAATAGGCTCGGCAAGACGAACGATGGCTAGAGTCAGGGGGGGGTCAGTCAAGTCTGGCGGCAGGCCAAACCGTATATGTTTGGACGGACGACAACAACAACAACAACAACAGACGTACCGAGCAGAAATAGCTGTACTGTGGGAAAGTCGTCAAGGTTTCGGGGGGACGATCTCTGTTTGGTTAGGACGACCATTGCTTCTCGACTTGGTATAAGTCTTACGACGACGGCTGGCACGACACTCAAGCCTTGGATGCTTCGGAAGAATTCTCAGGAAGAGAGATCAGTGGGAGCAACTCAAGCCTCGAATGCGGCTGCGGCTGCGGCAAACAAGTATGCCTTTGTCTCCTCCACTCCGGTTGCGTGCGTCGGTAACCGTGTGCGTGTGCGTGTGCGTGTGTGTCTGTTTGGTGTTTGCTGGATCTGTTGCAGGAAAGAAGGTTCGCCCTGTAAGTGCGACGTAACGGGGAGGTTTATCTGAGCAGCCCAGAACGAGAGACGGCGGCGATTGGTTGGTGTGGGCTGCGTGGGTGTTGGGTGTTGTTTGTGTATCCGTAGTTGTGTGTGCAAGTGCCAAGGCCTAGCCCAAGTTAGGCGACTTGCAAGGGACAAGGATACACGGTCTGGAATCAGACGGTTTGAGAAGAAAACAAGGTGTGCATGTGGCAGCATATGCAGGCGTGGAAAATAACGGGCGACGGCAGAAGAAAGTCTGCGGTCGAACGAGTGGGTGTACGAAGTATACTCAGTACTTCGTACCATAGTAGTTACTTGGTTAGGGGTACAAAGTTGGGACAGGTGGATAGCAGTTAGTGGATGCGGTGGGTCGTCTAGTTAGTGCCTACTAGGCTACTACGTAACAACTTGTGCCGGTAGATCCTGTGAAGGAAGGCACAACGGCCCACCTTCCTCTCCCCCTCCGCCCCCCCCCACCCCTCCACCCCCGTCTTCGTCGTGAACTCGTCGAGAGATCGTCAAGATGTAGCGACACGTGCGGTTCGTCTACTGAATAACTTTTCAAGCGCATGCATGTTTTTTTTTCTCCCGAGGAAGATACGCAGGGCCGTTTTGACACGGTCATGCCGGAACGACGGAAAACATCTAATTCCGCGCATTGCCGGCTATAGTAGGTAGTTACATTAGGCCATGGCAGTAATCAGCGGCGTAAGTTTGGAGTATTCACTCACTCGCTCACACTCACACTCACACCTTCCACTCTTTCACACGCCTACGAAGTACCGTAGTTAGCACAGCGTTCAAGCCCCGCCCAGCCTCGGATAACCGAGTAAATACTATAGTACGTACTGTGTACCGTACTTGGACTGTAGCAATCGCTACTTTTAGACTGCCCCTCAAGCAAGCAACAGCGGTGACGAGAAAAATGCAGAACGCTTGCTTCCTGCTTCCTGGCTGCTTCGTTTCAAGCAAGGCCTGGATCCTCACTCCTGGGCGCTCTCCTCTCCCGCTTGGTCACCCCTGGCTTGCCATGTCACCGACTGGATTTGAGCACGTTTCGGCTCCCCATCTACGGAGTACCCCGGTCACCAGTTCGTCACTGCCGGCACCCCACTGCTGTCAATGGACGTACACAGTAACGTTAACTCAATAACCAAGGTACCAAGTACTACTACGGCCAGTGCTGTGTAGTCCGTAACTCGGACATGCCTGATGAGTAGTTACAGTACATGAATAGTCTGGGCTTTGACCAAGAAGGAGCATCATGTTATCAAGCCAAGGAAAAAGGGGACACATGCCAAGGACAAAGGCATTCGTCGAGGATTTGGGACACCCGAATCAGGGAGAGGCCTGCTGATTGGCGCGACTCGCATTCCTCGTAGTACGCGGCCAAGTCCCGCCCGACCCCATTGGCTGCGAGTAGAAAAGTGTGCCCTATCCTGGACGTTACTGTGTATTGCAAAACGAGTCGGCGTGCACGTACTGTGTAGTCTGCGCCCTAATCATGGTAGCCAGCCAGCCAGCGAGCGGATCGCGCCTTGTTTACCAGCGACAGGCGGATGGTCAAGAAAGAGACTTGGGACCACCTCACTTGCTACATGACTACACAGTAAACCAGTAAGTAGGACGGCGGTGTCCATCAGTTTGCTCAGACGGGCCAGCAAGTGGCAGGAACGAGCAGATTCGTTTGACACCAACCAGCTCCGACTCTGCCCGAGTCTGTTTGTTTACCAGTACGACGCTGCTGATAAGGTGATGGTCGACTGGGATAGATAGCCATGTCGCGACTCGATTGGCCCCAATCTTTGACTGCTAGCTACGTAGTGAGTAGTAGCGATTAGCTAGTAGCTAACTAGTAGCTAACGTTAGTGGCTAGTTACGCAGTACTGCGTAACCACGGCGGTGTCTTGCGTCTCGAAGCTGGCCATAGCCTACGGATACAGGCCACATCATATGCAATGAAGCCCTGCACTACTTATGCAGGCTACCCCTGTCCGGTGGGCGTCGGTCGGTGGGCGTCGGTGGGTCGTATGCATCCACACCATATGCGGGTAGCCCTGCCGCGCGAGACTAATGCATCTTCCCCGATAACCGCTAGCTGCGGGCCGAGATCCCAGCGTTCAGATAACTACCACACCACACTGGTGAGACGAGACGGTGCTCCCATCCCGTCCTGTCTGCAAGAAAGGAGGCGTACGTAACGAGAGGTATCGTATGGATGGATTCCCATCTGCTTATCGCGGCATTCTCGTGACAACGCATGTCCATGTCTGAGATATCTCGTCACCCGGGACCCCCGGCCAGTCCCGAGTCCCGACCGTCAGACACGTACTGTGTAAAAGGTAAAGCATCACGTCATGTGTAACCCCTTGGTTGCGCGAATGTGCAAGCATTACGGCACACCACCACCACCCCATGCCATGTTCTTTGGCGCTGATAACAAGGCCACAGGCTAGCTAATCTCCAAGAAAGATGCGATGCACCTTGTCAAACCACCGGGCCGGGACATAACGTGCTTCTAAGTTCTACCCGCTGGGAGGTGTGTACCGCCATCAGTGCCCCTTTATACTTTGACCGGTATACTGCAGTGGTAGATGTGACATGGCAGCAGGTCCTTAATTGTGAAACCCCCACCCCCTCCTCCCCCATCACATCTCCCTCATTCTGGTGTGTGCTGCTGCACATTGTGACGTCGAGCTCGCCAGAACCTGCTGCGTGCCAGACTGTCGTCTTCGCAGCGCGCCCAAGAAAAGCGCCGCCGTCTACTTCTCCGAGCAGTCCACCGTGATCTCATAATCGACACACCTCTTTGTGATTGCATGTCCATGTTGGTGAGCACATGACGACAGCCGAGACCCTGGGAGGCGGTCCACAGGAACGGTCGCGGAAAGGATACCTTCCTGTGGCCGTCTCCAGGGACGCCCCAATCTCCCCGTTCATGTCGTCGCGCAGCCCCGCACGGTAACTAGTGGGGGGGGCCTTGGTTATCAGGGTACGCCGCTTGTGCCGACTGGCATGGCTTATCTAGCTGTCGCGTGCTGTCTCAAATTTTTCCTGACCAAGCGCGCATTGCCCCGATGTCTTACTCCCGTATGGGTGAACTACATGTCGCTGGCCGTTACGGAGTGCTGCCGTTCGCTAGTTTCCAAGCCTGTCGCTGTGAAACACGTGCAGTAGGTATTGCTATCTCGACTTGGCTCAATTCGCCAGGTTGTAGCCTGTAGGTAGCATCTTGTCGCGTGCTGGACACTCGGGCTGGATGGTAGCAACCCCATGGGCCATAGTAGAGTACCGGTACATCTAGCTGGTGTAGTCCATTCGCCCGTCACCGACAACCGCCCAGAACTCGTTGACGAATTCCTTCTGCCCACTGGGCGCACCCCTCACGGCCAGGTACTTTCTGTCGTCGATCTGGGGCGACCACTCGCCAGGGTTTCCGCCGGCCATGATGCCGCCGGCTTCGGCAAGTATCGTCCAGCCGGCGCACACGTCCCAAGCCCAGCACCCGCCCTCCCAGTACGCATCGAGCTGGCCGGCGGCAACGGCGCACAGGTTCAGCGCGGCGCTCCCCAAGCTTCGAAGGCTGTGTGCCATGGAGCCCCCCCTGCTGCTTGCTCGCGCACAGCTTCTTGAACACGTCCGTCTTGACGTCGTAGTTGACCCCGGCACGGTCGTTCCCCCACTCGATGGCCAGAAGCGCCGTGTCCAGCCCCCGCAGCGGCGCCGGGCTCCTCGCCAACGGCAGCTTGCTCACGTGGCCCTTGCCGCCTTCGAGCCCCCAGACGGCGCCGTGCGTCAGGTACGCCCCGCGCCCCCGGATAGCCGAGTACAGGAGATCCTGGTAGGGGTTGTAAACGACGCCGACGGTGGGCACGCGGTCGACGGCGAAGCCGAGGCTGATGCAGGCGCTGGGAAAGCCGTGCACAAAGTTGGTGGTGCCGTCGATCGGGTCGACGATGAAGGTGGGCGCGGCGGTCAGCTGCTGGCCCGGCTGGTAGCTCTCCTCGCCCATGAAGGAGAAGGAAGGGTACTTGGCGGTGAGCTTGGACGAGACCAGCAGCTCGACCGCCTTGTCGGTTTCGGTGACTATGTCGGCGGCTGTGTCAAGAGGTCAGTCAAGGAGGCTGGCTGGCTGGCTAGCTGGCTGGCGCATCATGCAGGTAGTGGTGGCGACACTGTGAAGCTATGACGACTTGTCCGTGAAGCGTCGAATGAGTCGAATCCGTAGAATGCTGGGGAATGGACTATGGCGGGGTTGATGTTGACGCGACGACGAGGACGACTTGCTCGAATTCACACTCACAGTTCAGCTTCGTTCCCTGATCAATGTCGGAAGGATTGGCGGACAGTATCATGCGGCCAGCCTCATGTGCCACCTCTACTAGAGTGTCGTGGACATCTTGAAGGTCTACGTCCGCCATGGTGAGTATGATGGGGGAAGCATGTGACTGCAGGGCCGGGAGGGGTGGGAGAGATTGAACTTGGACAGGAAAGCTCCAGCCTTCACTGTGGAGTTGCAGCACAGTTGACTAGTTAACTCTGCGGCTTCACTTGCCGCTTGGTTGCAGCTTCACTTGCCGCTTGGTTGCAGCTTCACTTGCCGCTTGGTTGCAGCTGCACTTGCCGCTTGGTTGCAGCTCACTTGCCGCTTGGTTGCAGCTTCACTTGACGCTTGGTTGCAGCTTCACTTGCCGCTCAGTTAAAGCTCACTTACTGTGTACAGCTCAGTGGCAAGATCCAACATGTGCCATGACATACGTATCTGATTGGTCAATTGCTGCCATCCCTACTCGACGTCAACATGTTTGTTGTTTAGCAGCGATTGTTTGCCGATGAATGGGCTGCTTCTTGTGCCGCGTCCTCGGTTCAACCCATCATGTGCTGAATAGGACTCGACATGGTCAATTAGTCTAGATCATACTCTGTAGTCAACTAGTCAAACCCGTCCCGCAGAGGAAGCAAAATACTCGTGTCGCACCCGATCATCATAAGCATCAGCATTGCGTGACCGTGCAGCGTGCTTCGTCGTCTTCTTCTTCTTCTTCTTCTTCTTCTTCTTCTTCTTCTTCTTCTTCTTCTTCTTCTTTCTTATCGTTGGACAGCGGAGCGTCTTTCCGTCTGAAGTTGCATCCCCGACCGGGGTGACAACGGACGGGTCGCGATTACGGGTACCTATAACAGATACTGGCTATCCTCGTATTACTACGTACTACGTACAGAGATGTCCATGCGAGCAGCGACCAGGGGTACAAGTCCTGTCCCCCCACTGATAGCTAGTTACCGGTCTCCCTCGCCGTTGGCATGTGATTAGTTAGGAGATTGGCAAAGCTTCATCTGACCTTTCTCGTCCGGTGGACGGGCGCCATGGGAACGGCAACGTTATCATTGTATCCATTGAGAATCGCGGAGCCGACAGCATCGATTAGGAAGGCGCGGTAGAGGCGACTGAATCATGCCTATATAATCAACTTTACCACGGGCTATAGCCATCTAAACTAGTTGGTATATAGTCGCGTGCGCGCCCTCGATGGGATATCCTCCCACGTTGGTCCTTCACCCCGTCCTTCGTTTCCTGCTTGCGCCCTCCCCCTGTATATCCCATCCCATCCCTTGCCCTCCCTTCGCCGTCTCGTGTTTATCCTACATCATGAGACTCACTGCCCTCCTCCTCCCCGTCCTCGCCTCTAGCATCGCGGCCGCTCCCGTCGAGGTCGAGCCCCGCGCTGCCACCTACACCCAGGTCACCCTCGCAGCGCCGCTCAACTGGCTCGCCAGCTCGTCGCTGTACCCAAGCAACATCATCGCCGGCTACAACGCGCCGATCGCCTCGTACACGGCCCAGAGTTGGTCCGCATACGTGCTGGCCCAATGCAAGGGGTTCGCCGCGTGCACGTCGAGCATATCCTACTCAGGTAAAGTGTCCACCCCCTCCCCACCACCACCACCACTACCTATCGGTCGGAACACGGTATGCTGATACCCCGGAGTAGGGAACAACAGCGGCAGCACGGGTGGCAGGTTCTGGTTCGGTGAGGTGTACAGGGGAGGTGCCACGACCCCCGCGAACTACGAGAGGGATGCGGACGCACGGGATGGCATCGCGGACTCGATCGCGTATACCATCGTTGTGTAATTGAGAGCAGGACAGGCGACGTGCGTCCCGACCCAGCGTCTGGTCTGCCTAAAGAGAGACTCGGAGCAACCGTGGTGTAATCCGGCCAGCTGTCAGAGGCGTCGCATGCTTTCTCCCGAGTGAAAACGCATGAGCGTCACCCTCCTATCATCGGGTACGCTCTAAGCATCTGTCGCATCTCGACGTTGCCATCAGGTCCATGTACGAGCTACTCCGGCGAATCGTGGATAAAATCGTACAAAACGAAACACCTAAAACTCCATGTGAAACCCCCTTCCGTACGCCTCATCGTTGCCAATACCAGATATAATGAGACTCAATGGTCGATACCGCCTACCCGCCCTCCTTTCCACACCTTGTTTCCCTTGCCTCAATCCGTAATGTTTACACTGGACCGAACTACACGTTCTCCTTGAAGATGGACCGTCGTTCCGTCGGACTGTCGCTGGCAGGCCCTGAAACGCCGGCCCTCGCTGCAGCAGCCGTGTCGATAGGTCGCGGACTCACGCCCCTTAAGCTGATGTTGCTGGGCTCGGCATAGTCATCGGCAAAGGGGTTTGCGACCGTAGGTCTACTCGATTGGCTCGGCAAGCCCAGGCTATCCCGGTCCCTCGAGCGTCCTCTGTGCACCTCCTCCTCGTCCCCCTCGTGCGCATAGCCCCTGGCACCACCATAGCTTGTAGGCGCCGTATTGGGTGCCGTAACCGGATTCGTGGGATATCCGCCACCAGTGTACGGGTCGCGCATGCCGAGTTCTTGCTCCTCGTAGTAGCCACCAGCCCCATACGCATCGGCTTCAGTGCCAACCCTCGAGTCCCAGGCCTCGTCTGGATCGAGCGGACCGAAACCACGACGGCCGCGACCTTCGTCGAGGGGCTGCTCGTAGGCGCCAGCAGCAGACCGTTTATTGCCGCTGCGCAGCTTGGTGAGCCAGCCGCGGATACCACCCGGCGCGGGTGTGGGCGGCCCGTACGGTGACGCCTCGGGGCGTGAGAAGGGGTTGTAGGACGAGAGGCTTGGTGCGGGGAGCTGCAATTATGTGTCAGCATGTCGGAGCGAGCGCTATGTGGCGCCGTCATGGATGGATTCAAGAGAGCGCATGATGCATCCATCGCCTTTGACCCCAGATAGAAACAGTCTTCGGGCAACAGGAGTGGCGAGAGGCCAAATGAACTTACGCCTAACCTTCTAGCTCGAAGCTGTGTGAAGACGAGCCATCCTATCACCAAAACAACCAGCAACACCAAGATGACGATGAAGAAGATCGAGACGCCGTCCATAACTGCAAGCGAAGAACGCGGGCTGCGGATCAATCACAACGTGTCAATTCGGATGTCGTAGGCGCAAATTGGATGGCGCCGCTCTCTGGGTTCGGTCGCGGATTCTCTTCTCTTGCGGCACAATTGATGTCTTTGCGATGACATGGTAAGTTATCGCCAAAAGTGAGGAAGAGTTGGGCAGCGTAAACTTAGCCCACGATCGTTCACGGGCTGGCCAAGTTCCACAGATGGGGAAAACTGGGCCAGGGTCCGGCACTACGTAAAAAGAAGTGCTAACTAACTTACAAGGTACCGTACACAGTACGGAGTACATGAGGCGCCAGTGAAACCCACCTGGAGCTTCCAAGGTGTCCTCCACTCAGCCTGCAGGAACAACAACAACAACAGCAGCAGCAGCAACAGGAACAATGACAGCAACAGCAAATATCTTCACCCACTAAAAGGTTTACTGTCCGTTTCCCTTCCACTCATGACTTGCATTCGCATCCGGCTTTCGCTTCACGACAAACACGCTTCCACTACAACACACCACGCAACGTCGCCTCCGCACATCCATCTCGGAAGCATCACCGAGTCACGTACTTTTTAGTGTTCTTAATTGTAACTAAGCATTGTCTTGGGCCAGGGTCTAGATTAGGTTTATACAGCACTGTGTACTTCTTATTATAAGTTAGGGGGGTAACTAACTAGGTCCACTGTAGTAGCCAGGCAGATCCTGCAAGATCCTGGATGGGTAAGACTTCTACCGCGTACCGCAACACGGCAACGTGACAGTAAACGCAGTAATACAACAGCCGGAGCTTGGGCTTTGCTATAGTGTTGCAGGTAGTTACGCAGTAGTGTTTACCTTTACCCTCGGATTTGTTCTTGGCATCAAAGGATCCTGCTTTGTATTTGATTTTACACGAAGCACTGATCCCAGTGTCCACCAGTCCTGGCAAAGCCGAGGCTATTCACAAACTCGTCCAGCTTGCAACGTCCCAGATTGTCCGCGTCACAGTTCTGTAATGGGATCACCCTGTCGTTGACCAGCACTCTAACATGCTCGTCGTCGGATCCTTTGCAGACCATTTTTTCGACGTACAATCTGGAAGAGAACGGCACCGTCCAGCTGGCCGAGTAGCCCTTGGTCTGGCGAGGCGACTGCTTCGTCGTGTTGGTGAGGGGCTCGGTGTCATTGTAGAGACCCAACGCAGCGAGAACGCCCGTGATGTCGTTGTCGTGACTGAAATCCGCGTAGAGAGACTTGCCCAGTGGGAATGTCTTTGCGGAGCTGTCAAGCGTCGAGTTGGTTGTCGTCTGGTCGATGACCGATTTCCCCGTCAGGCGGGCGATTAGCTCATTGACAAAGCCAACGCCTTGAGTAGGACCAAGAGGGTTGCCGTTTCCGTACCCGTACCACTTGCCCAGGGTTTGATAGTAGTCGTAGCCATGCCACTCGTCGAGGGTAAACAGTTTGCAAAACGGCGACACTCGGCCTTTGGGGTCGGCTACTGTGTTGAACGGGCAAAGGTCCATGAAGTACACGGTCTCAATGAGAGTCAGGTTGATTCCAGGGAGGTTCTCATTCAACTTCTCTGCAATCGGAGGTGCAAAGACATTGAGCCATGCCGTCTGGGCTTCATCTCCAACTGCAGATAGCGGTCCGTCCTCGAAAGCGTTGCAGTTTGCATGGCTCAGCGTGTTGTTGACACCCACGTCCTCGGGGATGACGAGAATATCGTATGGGAAGGCGTCTGCCGAGTTCGCCTTCTTGTCCTCGAGGCGTGCTTGGTGGTAGCCCTGGGTCCAGTTTTGTGCCGACTCGACGACGCGGTTCTGTCCGGCGGACCGAACAAAAGGCAGATCTCTCCCGGCCAAGTGCTCGTATCGCTTGTAGAACTTGATGCCAGAGTTGACCATCTCCTGTTGGCCGAAGAGAGACAGCTCATCGGCACCTAGCGTATAGCTGTAGTCCCGAATGAATGCGTACTCTTTCCCATAATCGGTCACGGTGTCGTGGATCCGCTGCACCAGTGCGCTGTAAATCTTGGTCTTGGACGCGGTAGGATCGCGGGCTCCATGGCGCGAGAGAATCTGCGCGAATGTCACGTCGCAGCCAGTCGGGGTGGAACGACTGATATCAGAGACTACCGAGTAGAAGGGCGAGTACTGGCCCCAAGAATGTGAGATTTCGGGCACGCAGAAGAATCCGTCCTTGGCCGAGTCGCAAGAACTACTCGGGCTTGAGCGCACGTAGCCAACGATGAAGAAGAGGGCCGCTACAAAAGCAAGACCACCCATGACGAGCTTTATGAGTCTCCGCTTGCGTTCTTGGGCTGTCCAGAAGTTGAAAGACGGAGGCGTAGGCGGTCGGCCTTCATTTCGACTACTCGCGACAGGAAGGGCGCTGTATTTATGCGACGTCGAGCGCATCCTGGCCTGGATGGCCGAGAGGAAATTTGAAATGGGCATGGTGAGGTCGAGGATGCTCAAGGCGGCTCGTGCGATATCCACTGGCGACTGCAAGAGGCTTCAACTCCGGGGACACGTGCCAAGAGCATGAAGTATCATTCGGCCAACCAAATGACTCCGGCAGTGTGAATGTACAGTAGCGTGATGGAAGCCTTGCCAATTGTACGGTTTCGTCTACACGTTTTCAGGTTCGAGATTGGAAACTGTTGTCCACGGAAGAAGATGGGTGATTACGGATACGCGGGACCGATCTCAGGCAAATGCTGCGTGTGTAACGTCCTGAGGGTGCAAAGTAATAAGTGGGGCTCCGAGAGGCGGGCTGCTCCGTGTGCAGCGTGTAACTACACAGCAACTATGAACACTGGGTACTTGAATAGTTAGTTAGTTATTAGTCAACTACTTTCATAAGTTGAACTAACTATCCGTAGTGGGGGCAGTTAGTTGGTTAGTTATGCTGCCAAAGATTCATAGCCGAATTAGATCTATCCGTACGGGTCGTGATATAGCTTGTCGAAGTAATAATCATGGTACAACTACATTAACTAACTATACGTGCGTTCCGGAGTGAGACGCGATGGACAAAAAAATCTCGCACCGACATACGACGAGGATGAAGTAATGAGAAATGGTCAACAAATACCGGCTAGCCGATAGGCACTCCCCAGCTATCGATTAACCAACCCGTCACCCAGCGAAAGAAGGCTGGGTGAGACAACTATTAAATACCCGTCATCCTGCCACACCAATCCTATCGTTACTTCGTCTCATATATCCCATATATCCCATATGTCCCATATGTCTCATATTTCCCATGTTTCCCGTTCCATCTAAGCCGTGCTTCCGGCCTGCCCCCTGTCATAATCCGCCTAGAACCCTGTGGTATCGCATGCAAGGTATTAATACAAATGGTATCCGCGATCAAATAGCAACGCCGACACTGTCCCGTTGGGGAGAGTAATCAAAAACAACCGAATCGAACGAAGCAGCCCTAATCGTTGGGCTGCTACTGCTGGTGCTGTATCTCGTAGGCACCGTTTGCTCCTCCTCCATCTCAAGTTTTTCTGTGCAACTCCAGTCACTGCTGCTACCGAGAGAGCCATAGCTCGATCTTCCCCGAACTGGTACTGGGACCACTTCATAGTAACCGTCAACAGACTGGATGGGCATTGGCCTGTTTGTGATGCCGACACTAGCGACACCCTTTCTCCGAGGAGATCCTTCAGAGAAGCCGAGCCAGCACGAAACTCGCGAGAAGGACTTTTTCTTGCGTAGTGGTTGACGAAGCTGCAGGGGCAGAGGTGGCGAAAGTATCTGCGGGGGAAGCCACCCCTCCGGCAACGGGAAAGCCAGCTCTGACGCAGCCAGGCCTAAGGACGTCACGCGCTGGGAGGTTTGCAGCTGCACCTTTTGATTGGTCCTGGGGGGTTTTGAAGTACAGCCCGGGGACGATCAGAGCTAAGGCGCTGACTAAAGGATGGCGCATTCGGAGGCAGAGCAGGAATTTGAGGCATCGGCTCCATGCGTGCCGAGTTGGATGCTCCTTTGGCAGAGCGAGCGGCGGAATGACGTCTGGAGTCGAGACTCGACGGCCTGCTGCTGGCAAACAGGCTCTGCCGTTCAATGACATCCTCGATCCTTTTCTGCAGCTGATCTCTCTCCAACACGGCGGCAGCGACCCGCTCGACGAGATCATCCATCGAGGCTTGCTGGCGTGGTGTCGACATGTCTGCTTTCATCCGAGCTGCAAACGGGCGTTGAATGACGTCGGAGCCAGATGACTTGAAGACGGATTCCGTACTGGTGGGCTTCCTTGGGATGCGGAACGAGGTACTGGAGTTGCTGTGGCTGTGGGTGTGGGTGTAAGAGACTGGGTAGCTGTCGTCGCTGGAGGTCTCAAGGCTGTATGATCGGTTGGGGGGTGTCACCGGAGGCCGCGGGGGAGACTGGACGACAGGCCACACTGTCGGTGGTAGCTGGTTACCGACGAAATTATATACGCCCCCAGGTGGTGGGAGGCGACGGGAAGAGCGTGGCGGCGGCTGCAAGGTTTGCTGCAGACCGTAATCCGGAAAACGAAAGGAACTTGATTGGACATGCTGAAAGTTTGTAGGAAAGGATATTTGCGGCCGGCGCTTCTTGGACGACGAAGTGCGCGGCAATAGTCGCCTTCTCACAGAGAAGCTACTTCGCCCGGACCCAGATCGCTTCCTTTGGCGCTTGTTTCGAGCCAGCTCAGGCGTCGGCAATGTTTGTCTAAACTCTACCGCCTCGTAGGAAGGGGGCGCGACAAGGGCAGGCTGGTCACGTTGAACACCAAACGACTTCTCGGAAGCTGCACTTGTCAGAAACTTGCTTGCGACCCCGAGTCGTGACCACTGAAGTCTGATGGTCGACTAATAAAACTCACTGTGGCGGTAGGGCTGGGGCCTCTCCTCGCGACCGGCGCAGCAGGCCGCGAATGAATTCGAGAGAGACTCGTAGGCTCCAGCTAGGACTTGGGCGAAGAGGCTCATATTGGTGACGACTGCATGGCGAGGGAGACGGCCCAGCTGTACAAGAAGATCCAAAAACGGCCAGCGGATTTGTTGGAGTTCAAGTAGAGAGCGGCGAACAAAGAAGGACAAGGACGTGCAAGGCTGGCATGTCACATGTGGTCGACAGGCACCGACCGACAGTGCCTTTATGAGAAAACAAGTGAGATTACCTTGTGACCTACATGGTAATTATGGTGGTGCACTCCGTCCGGCTTTTGGGGGGCTCCTGCTCCGCCAGCAGGCGAGCTGAGCTGACTCTCTGGAGGCCGGAGCCCGACGTTGGGATGCGAAGAGTTGACGGTTTCGATGCACACTAGACTCGAGGGATTTGATAGGCTGTGCCGGACTGGTTCTCTTTTGCCGTCGGCCAACCACGGCGGTTAGGGGCTGGGGCGTTGGGAGCCTCCCATTCGCCGACCCACCCTCGTGTAAGATGAAGAAGGCCGCACAACGAGTCGATGTCTTGGACTGCTTCCTCTTCCACGACTTGGTCACCCACCCCTTGCCATGAGTCCCGACAGGTGTGTCTCGTGGGCCATGCAGATTGGCCGGTGGGAGTGGCCGTCCGACCCCTTCGCCATGCTCGACAACTCGCAAGGACCCATCCTCCTCGTCTGCCCCGAAGGACGCAGGATTGACTGGGTGGCGCGCCGGCAGCCCATTCCAATCCCGATTCCCACCAGGGGCGCTGGAGTTTGTCCCACGACACACGACGACAAAAGTACGGATACTCCGTACACAGTCTTGTGCGCCAACTTTGCGCGTCACGTAGGTTCCGTTCCGCCTTGGCCAGGTGTTCGAGCGACTTTGCTCGGCCTTTGCCAGGGTGACTAACTAGGATCGAGGCCGCCATCATCATCATCATCATCATCATCATCATCACCATCTGTGGGAGCAGACTCGGTACGACGGGTAGACAATCTATGTTACCCGCCCACGAGCGCGGGAGGTTGCTGCTGCCGCTACATGTCACAATTTGATGTGCTGCAGCCTGCGAGAACTTGATTGGCACCGCCGAGTAAAACGTGGAAATTTGTCGTCGCAACGGAGGCGAAGCAGTAGATTAGATTGAACCTTGTCGCCCACCTGTTTTCGGCATGATAAAAAGCTTCTAATAATAAAGTGCCTGCGTGAATCGTTGAGCCTGCTCGCATAAGAAAGAGTCCAGAGTCCAGTCCGTCGGGCACGAGCTCCTTCCTACACAGTCAGGTTTACGGAAAGCTCGGACACCTGCTTCTTTCTCACCGTAATACCATCATGTGTCTCGGGCGTAACGTTAACGTTCACTGGTTTTTAGTCAACCAGGTGAGGTGGTGGTGCCGGTCATAGCCCATGGTCCGCTGGAAACCTGACTTGTTTGGTGGGCAGGTACTAACGGCTAAACGGCAGCAGCAGAGATCATCTGAACTATCCGGCGACGACGAAGCAGTCTAGTAAAGGAAAGCAGTCGGTTAATTTGAACTTGAACTTGTTTCCCACCACTGAAACATGGGCTCCCTTCGTACTCCGAGTCACTGCAGATGCAGAGACGAACTGGTCTGTGCTTCACGAAACTTGTATGTTTTTGTCCTGCACAAGTTACAACAAAGACATGATGTGAATGAATACATACGACCGCTGGCTGTATGGGTCTTTCGTTCGAGGTATCATATATCACTCCGTTGTTTTGCCTCGTTTCTCGGAGGATTCCTCCATCTCGCAACAAGCATGGCTCTGTCCGCACCTAACCAAGTTACTTGTCTACCTGTCAAATTACCCATGCATCCGTGGACCGTACTAACTACGGATATGCGTGCATTGAAATGAGAGCCATCAAGCCTTACGTAAGCCTACATGATGTGCATAGTGCATAGTGCATGTAATACCAGCCAGCGGAGAAACCCCGGTTTGGACACTCTAGACGGCCAGGCACTCACTCTCGATCATGGTTTCGTGTCCTTAGCATCGAGTACGGAGTACCTGGCTTTGGTACATAATACGGCGCCCAACTTTTTATGCTGCTCTCAGTCCGTGGCCAGACAACCCCAACGTAGCAATTGCCAACTTCAACTGTGTCGCTTTCATTCCGTGCACTTGCAATTGTCAACATCAATCGAGAAGCAGCCCAAAATGGCAGACGAGCAGCAGCAACAACCTCCGCAGCAGCCCGGGACGGCTCCTGTCGATGAACTGGCCAACGTCAAGTTCCAGTTCCCACCGGGTGTGAACCCGCCGCCGGAGCAGATCGAGGCCATGAAGCGCAAGCTTGCCGAGGATGCCAAAGCGGCCGGAATGTCCATCCAGCAGTTTCTCGAACACATCCAGCAGCAGAGGGCGATGCAAATGCAACAACAGATGGAAGCCATGAAGCGGCAGGAAGCCCAACAGGGAGGCCAACCACAGGGCCAACCGCCGGCACAGGGACAACCCCAAGGCCAGCCGCAGCAGGGGCAGCAGCAGCCCATACAGCCGGGACCGCCTAATCCTATTGCCATCGCCATGGCCCAGTTCCTAATGAACCAGCCCCTGAAACCCAGAACCTGCATCTTTAACGGCCAGCGCAAGGATATGTTCAGAGGTACGCAGCCATCGGGCAGGAAGACGCACGTTTGCTGGCGGCCCACTAACATGTTGCACACACAGTGAAGCGCGCCCTGCGAGCGTTGCAAACGCCGGCCTACGAGAAGGCGCGCAAGAAGAACCCAGCCTTGCCCGAAATTACCGATCGCGCCAGTCTCGAGAACGCGTTCAAGCTCCTGCCCATGTCCATGTTGGCTTTGCGCGTAAGCAAGTCCGACCCCCACGAGGGCCACGATCATGCGCCGAAGAAGGGCAAGCGCGTGAAGGGCCTGTGGACCGTCAAGATCGAGCAGCAGCAGGAGGCCCACGACGACATGTACTACATCTGGTTCTACGAGGGCAACCAGACCAAGACCAAGATCTACGCCGCCATCGCCCTAGTCGCCATCTTCACCGTGGTCCTGTATCCTCTGTGGCCCCTGTTCATGCGACAAGGTGTTTACTACCTCAGCTGGGGCTTCTTGTGCCTCCTGGGGTTGTTCTTCCTCATGGCCATCTTCCGGGTCATCCTGTTCTGCATCACCTACTTCACAAACTCGCCCGGTTTGTGGCTGTTCCCTAACCTGTGGGAGGACGTTTCCTTCCTGGACAGCTTCCGCCCTGTTTGGGGATGGCACGAGGTGAGTCGATTTTCCCTAACTCTCCTAGAGACACCCTATTGACAGACGGACCAGACTACCAAGCAGAAGAAGAAGAATAAGAAATCCAAGGGTATGAATGTCGAGTCGGCTGCAGGATTCGCGGGTACAACAGGCCAAGTTGCGCCTGCGATGGCGACCACCACTGGTACCGACACCCAAATACAGGCAACTGCTATGCAGCCGAGATCATACACAGCGCCTCGGGTCGAGGAGCTATCTGACGACGAGTAAAGTAGACGGCGGAGTGCAGTGGTACGGCGTTGGTGGCGTTGTGGTTCGAAACGGGAGTACGAGTCAAGATTTACATGTGCTCGCATATAATGGCAAGCCGCGAGATGAATTGCAACGAACATTATCATTATATATGTGTACGGATAGTCGGTGAGGTAGTTTTTTTGATGTCGCACACCCAAAGCATGGCGACCACTTAGGCTTCCGAGGCCGGTGTGCGCTGGTAGTACCTCAGAGCACCTGGGACCTTGGCGCAGTTTGTCAGACGGCCACCGCTAATGTCGGCGTTCACACGGAGGGCTTGCTGGCGCTGTGGGCGACCGTAGGTGTGGTAGTAGTACCAGACCTCGCTGATCTCGGTGTAGCCGGCGTCGCTGCTGCCCTGCCCGGCAACCGTGGTGTTGTACTTGGGACCTGCGCAGCCGATGTAGGGAAGGGCGCCGAAACCCTCGTTGAGCGCAGTCTGGAAGTCGCTCAAGGAGAAGTAACTGCTGTTGCTGGGGCGGATTCCCTTGGTGCTCAGCCAGCCCCAGGTGGGCAGCGTCCGCTGGTACGCCACGGTGGTCTCGAGGAAGTCGACCACCTCCTGATGCTGGACGTACTGAGGTCCGTAGCACTCGACGTCAAAGGTCGAGAAACAGGTTGCATGCTTCGAGAACTCGTGCGCCCACAGGTCCTGACTCGGCTGGCCCGTTGCGACCCAGAACTTCTTCATGTACTCCAGCAGGTCATACCTGCCGAAGTTGGTCACAAAGGTGGAGATCGAAGGCCCGGTCCATGCCGGCACCGGGGTGCCGGATGGCGTTCCGGTGGTGGTGTTGGGGGACGGCAAGGGGTCATATTGACGCGTCAAGTCACAGTACTGGGTGTAGCTGCCATTGCAGAAGTCGGGCCAGATACCTAGTGAGCACCTGGCGTCAGTTTGCCTACTCTTCAATGGACCTGGCAGAAGTTGGACGTTATTTAGAACAACCCGGACATACCGTGAATGCCCCAAGTGTCCTTGGGGAGCATCTGACCGTCGGCCTCGAGGCCAGTATACGTGTTCCAGAACTGCGTCGCGAGAACGAGACCGCCAAAGGTCTCGACGCAGCACGTGTCGACGAGGTCGGGCTGGGCGCCGGCCGAGCAGGACAGCACCGGCTCCTGCAGCGCGCAGGTGTGGTTGGCCGTGCTCTGGCCGTACAGACCGGCAATAGCCTGCTGCGCAAGCAAGGGGAGGACAGCGAGGACGCGGCGGGTGGAAGCCATCTTGTCTGATCGGGTGCTCTGGACCTTGAAGTGTGGTGGCGACGGCGGTAGGGAGAAGGCTCAGAAGGCCTCTTCTCCGCCGACCCGGGGAAGTGGCTCACACACATATATATATATATATATATATTTAACCAGGTACCCGTGTATAGGGTTGCATCTTGACCAAAGTACCTGCACGATTTAACATCGGACGGAGCTGAAGCTCGGCTGCCAAGGCCAACAAACTTCACATGTACGATCCGGGGAGTCGAAGAGATATGATTTCAGCTCCCACCTGGGCAATCCGTGCAATGTGATAGGCCAATCGAGTTGTTGCCTCGAAAGCAGCGTCCAGGGGTCATGCAGTAGCGGCGGGGATGACCCATGCTTAGCATATTTCGGTGCCCGATTAGGAAGTTCGATAACAATTTCTGACGAGCAGCCGTGCTTTTCCGCCGGTCACCGCTGCAGCTGTTATTATTGTTGATGTTTTCTTGTTGTATTAGTTGCCGGTCACTCTTGTCCTCAGTCTTTGGCGGAATCGTTCAACATTGATCGTCTGTATCTACATCTGCAACTGCTAAGATTTATTTGGCTTTTTAGAACCAACCAGACTCAGCTATAAATAACAAGTCGTTATATTGCGATAGCAGAGTGGGTCAACTGAACAGCTCGGACCCTCGTGTAGAAACCTCTATTATTGTAGAATATACACCAGGGTAACACATACTGAAATATTCCAACTAATTAATACACATATCGTGAGATTATGGGAATACAGGTCTATATAATAGCCGTCTAAGCCCTTGGAATTGTTCGCTCGCTCGTTTTTAGGAGGACAGTTTTTCTTTGAGTGTGCACTTCAAGTCGTAAGAATAGGACAGTCCGTACTATACATGGCACAGAATATGATGTTTACCTTGAAATGGCCAACTCTCGATCTCGTTCCCACAACTTCATTTGTACGTTGTTTACAGTGCGTAAGGCACCAGCGCTCTGCGGGAAACTATGGGTATTGCTTTGGCCCATGGGTGCTTGCCGACGCACAAGGCCGGCCACCTGCGATGACAATGCGCCCACTCTGTGACTGGATACAACAAAGGGTTTGTTTCCTCTCTGCGCCAGGTAACACCAACCTGCCGGGGTGGTTCCAAGGTAAAGGTCCGACCGGAAGGAAGTTACAAAATCAACATCCCCGGCGCGAACTCTGCCATAGCATCCTCAATTTGCTAGCCTACACCTTTTTTTCAGCCACGGTCCAGATTCCAAAACGAGGTACTCGCCACCATGGTCGCTGCCATGGAGACCTGATGGTTGGCTTGGTTGGGGGCTTTGCACGACTGGCCTCCGTTCGAGCTTCTCAACAAAGCCAGGAGTCCAAGCCTGCCCGAGGCAATGAGACGATAGAGATGTTAATTGAAACCCCGTAGCGCATCTTCGCAAACGGGTTTGCAATTATACAACATGCTGGTTTACCCATCTCTCATACGCTAGGAAAGACCTTGGCGTCTGAACATGCTGCCTCGGCAAGTATTCTGCCTATTCATATATAAGTCTTTCCAGCTTATTTGGACCTTGATATAGTAAGCTTTATGATCTCTCCGGTCATAAATTTCCACGCAAATGCGCATGCGCATGGGCGGGCCAGGCATTCATTTGAGAGACTATGGCCAATCATCGCGTGTGGTGTTGGAACGGCACCTCGAAGATGTGGCTAGTCCTTCTTGTGGGAGTGGAGGATCACGATTGCATCGTCTGACTGTTTG
This sequence comes from Arthrinium puccinioides, assembly GCA_022414665.1. Classification (NCBI taxonomy): domain Eukaryota; kingdom Fungi; phylum Ascomycota; class Sordariomycetes; order Amphisphaeriales; family Apiosporaceae; genus Arthrinium; species Arthrinium puccinioides. The sequence goes on from JAIUNF010000005.1 coordinate 4,144,083, forward strand.
AACTCTCAGGGGAAGAGTAGTGGGCACTGAGACTGCCAGGTGTGCTGCCATTTTTTGACCTTGCCCCTGGCGTTGGCACAGCCCAAGGTGGCGGCGACGTTACAGCGCCAGTGTGCGTCAGGCGGCCAAATGCATCGTATTCAGGCGTCTTATCTTGGTTGTTCGTGCTCGCATGCTGTGATCCACGGTTCGCATATGCCGCACCACGATGCACCGTATTCGAGTGTGCAATCATGGCGATATCGCACAGCCGCTCTATAAGCCGCCATGAAGGGACATCGTGCATCGAAATATCTTCATTGTGGTGCCGTTTGAAAACGATGTTGACTTGGGCCCAAGCACGATCGGCCAAAGGGGTATGCGGCAATTGGGCGAGGCTATGAAGGAGTCTCGCGATACCTGGTTCCAAGTCAATGCTCCTTTCGGTGAAAGTGTAGAAGCTGGATCAACACCAATATGGGTAGCCAAAAGCTTACCACAGTAAGGTTGAGAAGGGAGGAGGGACGGAGAAGTCACTCACTATTGAAAGGCGGCGGCCACCGCATAACCCAATGCCAATTGTGCTGTTTTGCTACAATTTCGGTGCGCTCCAGACCTTCAAACATTGTGATCTGTGTGGACAATATGCTAAGGCATCAAATTAGTGATGCGAGCGGAAAAGGTGGTGATTTCATGTGAGGCAGATGGGTTGGGAGGTGGTAGTACCTATGATGGACTTCATCTGCTTCAGGGGACTGTGATTGACTTCGCAATGGGCTGACACCCAGGGAGATACGCAAGCACTCATGAAAAGCTTTATATAGCCCCACTGTGACAGCCTGTAGGGGATCTCGCTCATCCATGTGATCGATGTACTTCTTTCGGATCGCACTGTCGCGATCAGTCATGAATGTCCTGACTTTGTCTGACTCGGTTAGTCTGCCTGCTTCTTTGGCCATGAAGAGTTGCTCTCTCCGGATATTCGCGAACGCCATGTCGGTGAATCCATCCACGTCGCGAGGCACCTGGTCTGGTTTCAATAACCTATGAGATGGCCATTGGCTATCATTGGTATTAACAGGACGTGGCACCCATGTTTCAAACAGCGAGTCGGCACCCTCGCAGTTGTAAGAGGGATGATCTAAAGGAGTTAGCATTTTGTTTGATATGCTTCTTTAATTTATCATCTGCTAACAAGCACCGGCCAAGATGGTTGTACGACCCAGGGGTCACTTACCAAGTACTAAGAAGTATGTCCACATTCGACGCCGCATCTCGGCAACCCAAGGCGTGAATACCTGCTTCGAGGGACCATTATCTATCATGCGCAACGGTTAATGGTCACTCTTCCAACGCAACGTAGTTTTGCTAGGTGACACATGTTGGAGGACGAGATTTTCCACCCTCTATAATGGAAGAATATGAATGGGGAGACATGGCGTTGTACGCGGTACTTACGAAGACCCATTCGCATCCCAACTCGAGATGCCATACCCAGAAAGGTCGAAGCTTTCTCTGACTGTCCAGTGTGAAACAAAAATGTCTGCCACGCGCGAAGTAAATAACCGGACACGTCGAAGCGGCCCAGCCGAGGCTTCTTGAATCGGGCGGCGAGAAGGTTGGCAAAACTTACAGTGTAATGCAACATGGCAACAAATACGTACACGTTTCTAGTACGCATAAAATTGGCACGGTTCAATGCCAACTCAGCGGCGTACTGGAAGCGACGGAGCAGTTGCTCCCTTGACTGGCCGAGCAGCTGTTGAATCTGATCGCGTGGCATCGCGGCCACGGTGATGGCGTGAATAGCAAACATCAATGCCTCGATCTCTTTTGCCATGGTACTCTTCCCAATCCGGAAGTTCGACACGTCGTTCATGTAAGCTCTGTAGTGCATAGCCCGAACCCAGGGGTCTACGGCCTTGTTGAACCAATCATGGAGGATATCTGCCTGTCCCGAGGCGAGGTGCAACGGCGCGAGGCTGTGGTTCAAGGTGGGTGGTACGCTCTGGGCGGAGAACGGCCAGTTGTTTGTCATCCTATCCTCGTAAGGCCACCTGAGCAAGTCTCGCGGCTCGTCCATGCATTCCTCTATATTCAGCCAGTGGCCCGGATGCATGTAATACGCTATATTGGGCTCGGATAGCTGCAACCCATGGTCCTCGGGTTCCACAGTCGCGGCGCTACCTGGACTCCAACCCTGCATGACTGCCTCGGTGTAGGGGAGGCGGGAGTTACCTGCAGCGTAGGGACCGGTCATAGACATGTCATGCACCATGCGCTCGAGTCTGTCCAGCCGGTCTTGCAGCCTTTGCGTGCTCTCGAACGTGAGGCTTCCGTTCTCAGCGAACCCCTCGTAGACACACGCCTCGCCATGGCGGCTGCAGTTCAGACATGACGGGCGGCCCTTGTCGCATCGCACCTATTGATACATGATCAGTATATAGCACCCTCTCTGTCACAGGTGACGCCGACTACAAAAACCCACTTTTCGTCGGCGACAGCCATTGCAAGGCTTGTTGGGCGATGAGTCGAAGCCTGCAGTCGACGCCCCAGGCTGTGAAAACTGGCCCTGGCTTGTGTATTCTGGCTCCATGATGGCAAGACTCCCTGACTGCCTCGGGAAGATGAGCTGCAATGGGCGCCGAATATATTTCGAATCAAACGGTTGACATGCTCTGGCCGCAACACGAGAGGATCGACGGCCTGATCTCTTGGAGAGGAACTTGACGTTAGACGACAGTGTACGGACACAGCACTGAGCAGCGTGTACGGTGTCGTTACCTCGTCATATTCTGGAAGCGTTGAAACTTGACGGGGTGGCACGGAGCCTCATAGATGGCCGTACAGTCCCAACAGGGCAGCAGCAGCCATTGGTTGAGCGGGGGTGTAAAAGCACTGGAACATCTATCTCATCACTGGCTGACTTGCTTCATTGATGAGCGAGGCTGCCTCCGTAGTTATTAACTAGTTAGGTACGGATACTTCGATAAGACGTCCACCAGCTTGACCTCGAATGGAATCGAATAATTTATTACGGAAATGGGGTTAGCCAAGCCGGAAAGCGCCATCGTCTATCCCCGCACTTGCTTGCATGGTGTACTTGCATATCCGTATTGCAACATCGATTGAGCTTCTCGGCATTCAAAGCTCGAACGCATGAATATACACAGTAACGTACATGCTACTCCGTAGTCAACTGATAACTAACGTTATGTTGTAAGGTAAGCCCTCGAGGGTTTGTGACTGTTTTTACAATGTTGGTTAACTAGTTGGGTGTCACTCTGGTATCTTCTCTGGGGCAAGTTGGAACAGCGACTTCAGTACCGAGTACGTTTCATTCTCCGGAATCGCCAGATGGTATGCTCGAGCTTCTCCAGCTTGCCAATTGTCGTCACCTTGACCGCTTACACGTTGTCGCCTCTGCGGCCTAACGTTAGCACTTCGTTTGTACACAGTCGACCGCTGAGATACATCGCTGTAGAATCGCTGTAGAATCGCTGTTTAGAAACTATATTATATAAAAAGCGTATTGAACGACATCTGCTGTAGCTTTTCCTTGAAACACTCTGCAATTGGAGCCTTCTAGCGTACCTACGACTATCTGCAGAAGTGTTGTTAAGCTGTACGTACGGATGTACAGTTGAAAGTAGTTAACTACTGGCGAGCTCCAGACTTTCAGGCCGATTGGGTACGGTAGTTAACCGACTTATTAACTTAACTATCTGCTCTGTACGGAAGTGCTTAGAGGTATCCACCCACGGTTCCCAGACGCTACAGTATTTCTAGCTAGCTTCGACGCCGTCCCTGCGCGTCGGACCTAATAATTTCTGACGCCGCCCGAACCACTGACGGACTCCATTCTGAGAAAGACAGAGAGAGGTGCTTGATGCTGCCCATCGAGCGCTAAACCGGGCAATGGCATCGACATCACGGACAGCCTCCCCAGGAGCAGCCCTCCTGAGGGCTTCGCGACTGTTTTCCATGCCAACACCTCTTGCCGGCCCTCCTAGCGACATTACGGCAGCGACGAAACACAAATCCCAGACGGCCACGGCCAATTTCCCTACGCACCTCACAGTCACCACGCCGCATACATCGCGCCTAGTAGGCGATTGGGGGTTCAAGCGCCCACTGCCACTGAAGACGACGTTGGACCAGTCTCACCCGCTCGTGCGCGTCAAGCAGGTCGATTCGGTAGAGCATGTCACCGACTTTCAGTCCGCGTCCGATCATACCATCACGCTCCGAAAGTTCCAGGAGCTGAATGTGAACATGGTCGTCCCGCGTTCGAAAGACGAAGTCTCACCGCGGCTGGTATCTGTGTTCGAGGAGGACCGTGATTTTACAGCACCGCCCGAAGGCCGGAAGATGGTTGATGTGGCCGCGATCATCAACAAGAGATGGAAGTTTCAAGGTCCTTGGCTTGCGGGCATGACGGACGGAGAGTTTGATGGCTACATCACCAAAGTTGTTCGAGCGCGGCGATCCGAGTTCCGCGAGTTCCTGCGCGAGCGATTAGCAGTCGACAAGACGCTTGCCCTGAAGCAAGCCGCAGCAGACGCCAGCCCCGATGCTGTCATCAACGTGAGCACTGTACGAGCGAGCGACATCACCGAGGAAGATCTCGTGCTGTATATTCGTTCGCTTCGCGATGAGCGCGCAGAATTGTTGAACCTCGTGGGCCAATTCTTGGATCTGGCTCCAGTCGGCTCCAAGGAGACCATTTTGCAACAGATCGGGCTTATGAAGCACGGACAAAAGTTCGACTTGCACAAGGACAGCCCGTATGCGGCTGGCGGCCCCCCAATATCGCATCCTTCTGCAGGTCTCTCCTACTTGCGTACTCGCAACTTCCAGGAGAACCATCCCATTTACGGGCCGCAACTGCATCATGCTCCTATTAAGGGTAGGATATTGGCTCCTCGATTCAGCGCCGCCAATCATATCCCGAAGATTGGAGTCGCCGGCTTTGTCGCCAACATACCCGAGGGAGATCCCTCGTTCCAGGAGAAGGGTCGAGGAAGGGCATTGGGCTTCCTCAATGGCAACAGGCCGGAGCTTATTCCTGGTCTGAACGACTTTGACCCGAACGTGGTGGGCGGTTCCAAGGTCTACGTCCAGCCTGCAATGGCGAGCGTAGATGCCACCGGCAAGATTCAGCTGAAACTGGCGGAGCGCAACCTCGAGGCTGATGTTGTACAAAAGGAAATGGTAGGAGAGGCCGAGGTGTTTCAGGACGCTGTCAAGGAGCTGCAGCAACCCCCTATGAGGCTCGAAAGATCCGCTGAAGTGCGCAGAAACATGGCGAAACGGGGAAACATATATGGCAGTGCTGCCAGCTATGGTTTTGCGCGGAAGAATCTGTAACGAGGGGCAGCTTTTCAGAGGAAATCGATGAGCAGTCCCAGTAGCAAAGGGGCCAGGGTTAAGCGTCACTCAGACGTGCTCACTGTACCGTATTCAATGTATACTATCTGCTGTCAAATGCCTGCGTGTTTGAGGCACAGTAGCACACATGTAAAGCGCAAACCCCATGCGAAGAGACGGATTATCAGCTCATTTCCCCCAAGTTTCCGGTCTCATCATATTCGCTAAACATGCGAACAAGGTCCATGTTTATTTGTATCGAGACACAGACACAGACTGTACTGCCAGGGGTCACCAGCTGGTCCCGGCACCTCGACAGTACACAGTACTCCCAGTTCCCTCCGATCCACTATTCTGCAGCCCAAGGCCCGTGCATGAAAGAGCTTGCCCTACAATTTTGTGCCCCACTCCACTCTGACACTTCTCAGCACACCAGAAATCCAGAAAAACGAGTCTAGATACTACCACGACGACAACTCGACGAACAGTTCAGACAACCCCCAACTAAGCCAAACCCGACAAATTCCCCAGCAAATACCGCCAAAATGGGTCGCGTCCGAACAAAGACCGTCAAGAAGTCCGCCAAGGTCATCATTGAGCGATACTACCCTCGCCTGACCCTGGACTTCGAGACCAACAAGCGTGTGTGCGATGAGATCGCCATCATCGCCTCCAAGCGCCTCCGCAACAAGGTGAGCAGCAATTTCCTGGGACCAACACGGCCAGAACTGGCGGCAGGCCTGCAATCTCGATCATAGCATGCGCATCGTGGACGTAGCAGCAGAGTGGAACAAATTCGCTGATGCAAGACACACGTTACAGATTGCCGGCTACACCACTCACTTGATGAAGCGTATCCAGCGCGGTCCCGTCCGTGGTATTTCCTTCAAGCTGCAGGAGGAGGAGCGTGAGCGCAAGGATCAATACGTTCCTGAGGTCTCTGCCCTCGACTTCGCTCAGCTCAACGAATCTGGCCAACTCGACATTGATACCGAGACCAAGGACCTGCTCAAGCACCTTGGCGTATGTTTCTCCGACACCCCCGTAGTCCGCTGTTCGTTTGTTGACATAGGATACCACTGCAGTTCGATTCCATCCCTACCAACGTTACACCCGTCACCCAGGCCCAGTCTATCGAGCGACCCCGATTCGGTGGCCGACCTCCTCGTACTTAGATTTTGGTCCCTTCGATTTCGGAAAAAGTTTGACGACGAACGTTGCAAAACGACGACGCGACGCAATGGGCTTGCGGAATGTTTGATTTGGGCAACTGGCATTACTGGTCTCATCAATGAAGGACTTGATGGCGTCTATATGGACGATAGTGAGTGCATTTTAGATCTGCAAAAAAAAGACAAGATCTATCCCCCAACAGGTGTCCCTGACTCTCTGGCTTGTTCTAGAGATGACGGTTGATTGCCATTTTCCCTCCTACCAATTCATGCCTGTGAAGTCGTACTAAACTGCTGTCAACTTAAATTGTGCCCAAGTTCCACGTTTGACGCACATAACGCCATCTTCAGTCACTATTACACCACACCAGAAGTAGTGTTTTATTCTGGTGGACTAATTGGCACGTCCCGAGTCTTGGGTTGATCATTTGATGATGGGGTGGGTGTCATTGCTGGCCTGTCGTATCTGAGTCGTTAGTACAGTAGTGGAAGTCTCGCGACCGAACATCTTTTCAGTCCCAACTTTCGTGTTCGCGGCACCTCCTAATCCGAATCTTCATCCTCCGCCCTGTGAGCTCGTGGGTCAAACTTGGTCTTGTAGCCGTCCAGTCTTAAATGGTCATCGCCGTCAGTCGCCAGTGACGGCTCTGTGGGAGCCACAACCACCTTGTGCTCCCGTATCCTGACCTCAGCATCAGCTGTTCGCTGCGTGCCCTTGTCTCCTACATCTCCTCGTTCCAGCGCGAGTTCCCGCGCGTCCCTGGCGGCCTTGCGGCCTGCCTCGATCTGCAGCCCCTCCATATCCTTTGCGAGTCGCTCGTCCACCGTGGTCGTATCCTTCTTTGTCCCGGGCAGCTCATAGAGGTCAATCTCGATGCTATCGATTCCGGCCCTCTCCCACGCCGCGGTTTCATTCAGTTGCACCTTGACGTACATGGCCCGCCTCGCACACGCCTGTGAGCACCATCTCTCAATCTCCTTCTTGGGAACAATGGCGAAGTCACTGCGCCCGTAGTTGACCAGCTTGAACTCGCCAGTCTGCTTCACCCGCATCCGCGGTTTGGGACACAGCGTGTATCCGCACCTTCCCAGGCAGTTGCGCTCCTCGATCAGATCCTCGTAGTCCGAGGGCTGGAAAAGCCGCACGCCGGTCTTGAAGGCGGTAGCATCCGCAGGGGAAGGGTCGGCGGCGGTGTACGGCGGGGACGGGGACTCGGGCAGCTTGGCGAGGGCGATGATGTTGTCGGTGATGGTGTCGGACAGCTGCCGGCGATCGTGGATGATGTTTGCGTGTTGAACGGCAACGGCGCGGGCTTGACTCTGCGCCGCTGCATCGGGGTCAGGGGCTTTCTTGAGAATGCCCTTGGGTTTCTTGACTGGTTCGGCTGTGGCCATGGTTGCGACCGTCGCGAGTCGCGTGTGTGGAGGGGTCGAAAATATGTGTAGATGCAGTTGAACGTGGGCTTCTCTCTTGGTGCTGAAGCCGGGCTCTTCTAGGGTGATACACTATCATTCATCGAAAACTGCTAGTTCGTGCTTGCTATTTGCTCGTAGTGCAAGAAGTCAGCACCAAAACACTCTGTGTCGTCCCGTCGACGGTCGCATATTCTAGATCTTCAAGCTCTCGGAGCTGACCGAGTGACGCAAAAGTCCCAGGGCCCCGCTGCTCCCGGGTAGCTTCACGCTATGGGGCCCCACCAAAGGCCGCATTGCCAGTTGCGGTGGCCGACATGCCCGAAGCGGCGCCGCGTCTTTGACCGTCATTGACTGACTACTTGAGTCGTTTGTTAACTACTCCGTACGTTGTACTGTGTACTGTACGGAGTATACCGCAGCTTCATGTTGCCCCAAGACGTTGGCTTGACTTCTTCGGTAGTACGGAGTAATGAATGGCCTAGATGTCCTTGAGGCTTGAGCGAGGAATTTGAGCGTGCTGGCGAGTTCTCATTAATTAGCCTATCGAGCAGGTGTAGAAATAAGGAACTACAGAATTAAGTAGGTATAGAAATAAAGTAGTATATCAAGTAGGTGTACAGACAAAACATGTTTGAAATCTAGCTGACCCATGGTAGTCTCGTTCGGCCGAGAGGTCAATATTTACCAGGACTTCAACTCGCCAAAGCAATGATACTCATGCAGGTGCATACACAAATAAGTAAGTACGAGGCCAGACAGACTCTCCGTTGGAGTTTGCGCTGAAGTTATTGCGATTCACAACTAGAGTTGCATATTTACGTGCAAAGCATGTCTAGACCAGAGTCAGAAGAGCCTTACATGATGGCGGCTTGGACTAACTTGTCGCATTCCCTCGTTGGCCATGGTAAGTATGGATGGTTGTAGGCAGCATCAAAGTCGGGTGTTATATTCATCGGTGACCGGTCGGTCCATGAACCATCTTCGGGCCCTCGGAGATGCAGTATAGGCCGGTCCGTACCTACCATGTAGTTAATTATTACTGTGCTCTATCCGTACTTCGTACGTAGTAAGTACTCTTCAGGCACTAAAACTCAAATAGGGTTTAGCGCATGGGGCTCCCGGACGACTGGGCATTGGTCACTGCACCAAACACTTGACGCCAGACATTCATGCGCTGACGTCGACCTCTTGCAGTATCAGTCCGGACCGTAAAAGTAGGCACCTAGAGGTCGCACCCTGATTGCTCAGCCTCAAACTCGAACTTCGAACACGGAGAAAGCACCCCGCCTGTCGACTTTGGGGTCTTGCGACATCAACTTTGTGTCCTGATCGACAAACGCAGTCCATCATCCATCGACCGAGCCTTATGGTGTCCTCCACCAAGAGCCACTCATCCGACCCCTCCCTCATTGTTTAGCCGACGCAGCCCACACAGTATTCATCATCATCAACCGCACCCTGGCAGCCGCGCTGGTAGCCTCTGGTCAACAAGCAGCGTTAACCATTGCTTCACAGTAACCACCTCCACTCGCTTCACCGTCCAAGTGTCAATCCAAGGTTGAGGTGCGGCTAGCTACCCGAACCCCTCCGTCGCCATGGCTGCTGCACCTTTCAAGGTGAAGGCCGTCTTTGAGTACACGTCGTCCCACGAAGACGATCTGCCCTTCGAGATCGGCCAGATCATAACTGTGACCGATGAAGATGATCCGGACTGGTACGGTGGCGAGTACGTAGATGCCACGGGCGCCAAGCAAGAGGGCATCTTTCCTCGCAACTTTGTCGAGAAGTTTGAGCCTACGGCGCCGCCGCGGCCGACAAGAACGAAGAAGAAGGATCCAGAGCCGGTCCCTGCTCCATCGCCGCCTGCTCTCGTCCAGGAGCCCGAACTCGAACCTGAGATCGAGCCTGCGCCTCAGCCGAAAAGGCAACTCGCCCACGAGCCAGACCACGTCAAAGACGAGACGCCCCTTGCCTCGCCGTCTCCTGCTGTTCAGCCGCTTTCGCCCAAGAGCCGTGTTGTCGCCCCTGTTTCGAAGCCCATCGAACCTGCCGCCGTTACACCATCAATTGCACCTAGCCCGTCAAAGGCTGTGCCTACTGCTACACAACCTCCCCCAAGCCTCCAGTGCAAGCTCGCGGCCCGCCACCCGTCTCGGAGAAACCAGCCAGCAGCTCATTCAGGGATCGGATAGCGGCTTTCAACAAACCTGCCGCTGCACCTGTAGCTCCGTTCAAGCCCAGTGGGCTGAGTTCTGGCAGCTCTAGCTTCATCAAGAAGCCGTTCGTCGCCCCTCCTCCCAGTCGGAACGCATATGTACCACCTCCGCGTGAAGGACCTGCCGCAGCGAAGACCTACAGACGAGATGAGGACCCCGAGATCAAAGAGATGGAAGCCGAGAATCTTGAGAATGCCCATCACGCTGGTCTGTTGCCGTCAACGTCTCAAGAGGACCAGGATGAGGATCAACCTAAGCCTACGACTCTTAAGGAGCGCATCGCTCTACTCCAGAAGCAACAGGCCGAAGCAGCATCCAAAAAGGAGAAGCCGAAGCGGCCTGCGAAAAAGCGTACTGAAAGCGGCGCGCCTCAGGAGGGTGCCGTCGCTACTGATGTTGCCGAGGCGCATCCTCCTCCACCATTGGAGCGCCGTTCCACCGAAGCCACGGATGACTCGGATGATCCACGACAGCTGCTGTCGCCGCGACGAAAGTCAGCCAAAGAGCTTCCAGTGGATGGCAACGATGCCGACATGTCCGGCGCAGGTGAGACCACCGAAGGACTGGAAGATCATACGGAGCGTGAGGACAGCGACGAAAAGACAGCAACAATTTCGCACGCACCTGCCGGCGCCACAGAAAAGGGCCCGCGAGTAGAGCCGAGAGGTGACCAGGATGACAACGAAGACGAAGACGCGGAAGAGGGTGAAGAAGACGACCCCGAGGCCCGTCGCAGGGAAGAACTGCGGGCTAGGATGGCCAAGATGAGCGGCGGCATGGGCATGATGGGCATACACAGCATGTTTAGCGCCCCGATGCCTCCACCGGCTTCATCGGCACCGGCGAAGAAGAAGAAGCTTCCACCGGTTGAGAGACGGTCCAGTGAACAAGCCGAAGAGGAGGAGATTGTGTCACCACGCTCACCGCGTGCCGCTGCGCCTCCAGTACCAGTCATGATGCCTCTTCCGGGCATGGGTCAAAAGAAGGACCAGGACGGGGATCTCGAGGAACCACAATCGCCCACTCGGGAGGACAAGGTGCTGGCTTCTCCGACTAGCCCTCGCGGTGCGGCACCTGAGGGTGAGTTATACAGCCAAGTGTTGCATGATGAATCGACTTCTGACGACGCTCCAGTTCCCTCGACAGCACACGGGGGCCCGCCTATCGTCCCAGGTGGTCGCCCTGTTCCGCCAGCTATCCCTGCCGAGTGTAAGTACTTGCCCGTTCAAGTTGACTATATCGTATGGTCACACGTACTGACGCACCCTCTCAGCCCGTCCTCCTCCGCCTGCTGGGCTCAACTCTCCTAGTATCGGGTCCGAATCCGACGATGAGCTATCTGAGAGTCAACTAAACCCAGTCGAGACGCCCCGAGAAACCCTGGGTGGGCGAGCTCCTCCTCCGCCAATTCCCATGGTCCCGCCGATGTCTCCCCGTCAAGCAGGTGGCAAGAGGACGTCGTACATGGGCCAAGACGCACCCTTGAGCTCACCTCCGTTGCCCTCTCACCCCAGTAGACGTGATAGTCGAGTACCGCCGCCCATCCCCGGTGCAGCGCCGCCGCCACCGACACAGAGTCGAGCACCACCACCCCCGCCACCAGGCGCTCCTCCCAGCCGTGCTTCTACATCGGATGGCCCGTTAGCGACACCCATGATTCCAGGACACCTCGATAATGACGGAGAGGGTGAGCTGACCGAGTACGAGGGCGACTATGACACCGATATTGGTCCTTCGGTGTCTCACAAGGAACCCCTGAAGTCCCTTGGCCGGAACCCGAGTATAGATGAGAGCACGCCACTTCATTCACCTGTGTCGGAAGCACCTCCGCCATCACTCCCTCCTCCTATCCCAAGTGCGGCCGTCCCGAGGGCTATTCCCCCTCCAATTCCTAGCCAGCCACCGCCCAACGCCCGTCAGTCGGTAGATACGCCCCGTGCTGCTCCACCACCTCCACCCATGCCGAGGATGGAATCGTACGCACAGGAAGATGATGACGAAGACGATCCCTACAGTTACTCGTCCCCCAAGGCTGTCTCGAGAGCCACAACTTCCAACCTCGCCCGAAACGAAGAGTTGGAGACACAGCTACCCTACCAAACACCTCCTCCTCCCGATCGCCGTGTCCCACCGCCAGCACCACCCGGAAACAGGGCAGCTCCGCGGCAATCCCTCGATGTGCAGAGACCTGCTGGAGGACGAAAGTCAATAGACGCGGCCAGGTCGTTGGACGTTTCTCGACCTTCCATGTCCATGGAGTCTGGTTTTGTTGCGAATGACATTGACCTTGCTGAGCATACTAATTGGTGGATGCAACCCAAAGGCCTCCCTCCCGCATTTCAAGGTCGAAAGGATGTCTACACTGAAATTGACGAGAGTACATCTTCAAAGCCTGGCGGTACCACCGAGGTCACCAAGGATATCTATATTCTGTTCCAGGATTACTCCCAGACGGTCATCATGGTTCACTTCGACCCCCAGAACCTACTAGATACTCAGCTGGAACAAAGGCATGAGCCTCCTCCACGAAGCTTACGTCAAGACCAGCTTGAGCAAGCTTATGAACAGTACGGCATGCAGATCGCCAGCACGGCTGCGTCCAAGAAGGATACCGTCGTTGGTGATGGATCACCGCAAGCCTTGGTTCACGAACTTTTGAAGGCTTACAAGGATGTACTTCTACCCGTGGGGACCCGAGCCTACGGTGCCCTCGTCTACTCCAACATGGCCAACGCATCCACGCAAATGAACGACGAAATCAGGCCTGGCGACATAATCTCCATCAGAAACGCAAAGTTCCAAGGCAAGCACGGGCCGATGCACGCAAAGTACTCGATGGAAGTAGGTAAGCCTGATCACGTCGGCGTCGTGGCGGAATGGGACGGTACCAAGAAGAAGGTGCGTGCGTGGGAGCAAGGTCGCGAGAGCAAGAAGGTCAAGCAGGAAAGCTTCAGGCTCGAGGACTTGCGCAGTGGAGAGGTAAAGGTTTGGCGCATCATGCCACGCAGCTGGATCGGCTGGGGTTCTCGGAATTAGAGACTTGAGAGACTCTCGTTCGAGTACGCCTGGCCCCTTTGGATGAGGGTGAATTCGATCCGTTCACTTGAGCAGAACTCCATGGAACGATCAACGCCGGGATGCACTCGTATATCCGAGTTCGAGTATTACTACTAGGCTGGGGCTGGCGATGCATGTCAAGGACAATGCAAAAGGCCGCATTCGTTCGCTTGTGAAGCGTCTCAGTTTCTTGTCTTTTACGACTACTGCGGTTTTTTGTAACTATGGTACTCTCTGTTCTCGTTATTCTAGTCGATTACGTCCAATGAAGTAAGGGATGTATAGTGTACGTTAGAAGCGCCCCGCATACTTTGATCGCCGAACAACACGAAGAAACATGCTCGGAACAGTGGACGAATACGATGTACCAACCTTTACGCCGCCACGAATAGACAGACGCTCACGAGGCGTGAGTGACCGGGCTTATCAGTCCATAATAACGCCTATTACTCGCGCACATTGTCGACGATGCATTAACCTGGCGATGCGTATCAATCAACCTGGGCCTAGGGTGTAACCAGTTGGTTTGTAACTTGTCCGGGTTGGACAACTTGTACTTGGCTATCGCCAGTGAGTAGCTGGTTGGACTGTGGGCTTCTCTGTCCACGGACAGCGCGTGGACTTTCTCGATGCGGCAATGCCCGCGGCGACAGGCGAAATCTGGCAATGATAAGCCCGTCACGTTCAGCAGCGTTGTCTCGTCTCAGTGTCGATTAGACGTGCCACAAGAGCTAGTTAGTCACACATTCCTCCTCTCGCGCACGGGGAAGCCGCCATAGTACAGAAGAAGAAGAAGGAAAGTCGGCATGCCCGGTGGGTGACTGATCCCCCCCCTCCCCCTTCCCCGGGGAGCCCAGGGCGAGACACGCCAGGTCCAGGACCAATAGTTACCACGTTTCCTCGAGTGAAAGAAATGTCTCATATTTTGACTGAGACAGAGCCACTGGGGGGGTCTCCGTGTGCTCCGTAACTAACTTACTCCTGAGCCCGCCGGAGGAGCCGGCGTGGTGGTGTGTGTGAGTAAGGCCAAGTCGGAACCAGTCATGTTCAGCCCCCCCCCTCTCACCCCCCAACCATCCCCCAAAGAGGTAATCCCATCCCGATTCCCAAGGCCTTACAAAATGTCGAAGCACCCGGGATTTCGCCAAATCTTGGCCTATGGTCACTAACCAGCGGGGGGTGACAAGTACGATACTTCCCCCCCCTCCTTTCCTTTCTTCAGCAGGTCAGCGCGGCGTTCCATGAGGCCGTGCCAATCGCCTCGTTTCTTAGACGTGAGTAATGTTTAATGGTAATTCACGCAGACCCTTGTTCGTAACCGAGTCGAGGGTGAGCAAGCAGCCTCCTTCTTCCTCACTTGCCCTCCCCCACACATGCCTGGAAGAATCGGGACGGAGCAGAACAATCTTTCGGAGAAAACGCAAATTGTTCTTGCGCCACCCACTGTGAACGTGATTGGTGACGGCTCTCGAGGGGGCCGCGTGGAATGCTATTGCCTTTGCCGTGTCACCTGCTAACCTTAGCAATGTGTGATGAACACCCAATAAAATGGCATGGTACATGTAGGGCTGCAGCTACCAATCAGTTGCTCACATTGAAAGAACATGTGATGTTTCTCGAATACGTTTGAATTACTTGACGACATGATGATATCCGAGCGCTCGACCATCGAGTTTCGGCGAAGACAGTATGTTGGTGCCCAACACAATCTCCAAAGCCTATGACCGTCCTTGATGGACCTAAGCTGGTATATCTAGATGTACACTTCGATCAGGGGGGATGCGTGAGCTCTAGAAAACACCGGCTGGCCAATATAGGGTAGTGACTTAAAAGGAAACCCAACTGGGCTCAGGAATGTCCATGGGCAGCGAGCCGGGCTATACATCCCATTGGATGAAACCAGGTCTTTGGGTCTTCTTCGTCGGAGCAGCGATTAACGCAACATCATGCCCTTCGAGCTGCGAAGTCCGTGTAGACGTTACACCACTGGCGAATCTTGCCAAACGATGACCAAGTGTGACCAAATGTAACCAAGTTGGTGGCACCAGTATATGCTTCGATCAAAGCGACTACCCGCGACGCCATAATCGACATATCGTGATTCGCCTTTGCGACCAGAAGCTTTCTCATGTCGGGTCATGCATGGTAACATGGTTGGGAGTCGGGACTGCAGACGGACAGTTTGCGTTTTGAACTCCATCGAGAAGTCGCACGCACACAAGACCTTCAACGTGTCGAGGAGACGTCAGACCGTGCTAACCAGAGCCACCGCATGCATCATGCTGCTTCTGGGGTCACTGCATGCATGGGGTGCATGGTAGTACACATCAGTCGTCCCGGTGCTCGACTGCAGTCGATCTCGGGGTCATATGGTGATATCGGCGGTATATGGAGTCAATCCTCGTGGAGCACTAGGCATACATTACCACCGCGACTAACTACACGGGTAGTTGACTAACTCATGAAACAATTCATGCATGTCTGCGCCTTGGGATCTGGGAGCTGTTATCGGGTACCCACAGGTTTGTAATCCCAACGACACACAGCCTCAGTAAGTATACTCGGCCCCCTGGTGGAGGAGAGGCCGTCAAGGACGAGTATACATAGGCACGTCGAATCCGAGGACATCAGGCTGGGCCATTCTGACGATAGCTTTGTAGACGCTAGTGTTTCTGTGCAGAGCGCATGGCCTTGCCGACATTTGTGCCTGAAAGGATAGAGAGTTAGTGAGGTTGTGAGGTTATGAGGTTGTGACGGAGGTCCAGTTGAATGCCAGCGAATGAGGAGACGACACATCACAGGTGGACAAGCTGCTGCACTTCTGCACTTCTGCACTGCTGCACCGCTGCAGGACGACCTGCAGAGGGCCAGAGAACGGCGGGAACGGCTACGCTAACGGTTTGTGCGTCGGCAGACTCTGAGGATATGCGGACGAGAGACGGGGATATTGGGTTTTGGTGTTGAGCAAATGATATGTCTCGGCATAAGTTATGCGGCAGGTCCAATGCAGCAGCACAACTACAACGGTGACGATTGATGGATCATGGTGCTGCACCGAAGCAGCGTGGATGACAGACAGGCTCGGCTCGGTTGCATAGTAAGCGTTCGCCCAGCGCTCATTCGACCATGACGACAGCCCGCAGCCCGCAGCCCACAGTCTGCGGCCTCACGATGCGTGGTGCCTTACGATGTGTGGTGCGACTTGGCTCGACTCGGGTTGAGTCACGGCTGGCCAGAGACGAGCCAATGCCAGCAAAGTAGCCTTGAAAGAATGACGGGGCAGTGCATCTCCAACCGGCTGGGCCGTATCCGTAGTTGCCCAGAAGGTTCGTCTTGTCTCGTAGATCATCGTTACGGTCGGGCACCATCGCGATGCCCGTTGTTGAAGTCATGGAGATAAGGAGGAGTCAGGACAGCCACGTATCCGTAGTCGTAGTGTAGTTGGTAACGTTATGTCCGATGTTGGGAAACGATCCCATTCTCGTTCATTGGCCATGGACGAGATGCGTCATGGAGTGGCTGGGTGATGATGGAGTCAATAAGTGGAAGTCGACGAAGTCGGAAGCAAGTCGCGAAAGCGAAGAACGAAGTGCCTGGTTAACCATTACTCGAGGGTTCGAGCTGTCCAGTTGACCCACTCTTTGCGTTAAAAGTGACTTCGTAGGCTCAACGTCGACTTGTCGCGGTACTGGTTCACTACACAGTAGATCAGAGGCTGAGCCACATGCCCACGCCAACGCCGCCACCTTGCAAAGATGCAGGTTGATCATGTACCCCACGTAAGTTAAGTAACTTACTTACGTTACTACGTGCGTGCCTACTCCGTACATCGCAGACTACGGAGTAGCACAGCAGGCAGCTAAGCTAGCTTAGCTGCCTGAACCTGAACCTCGGCGAGTACCATTGGAGCTTCCGAACCTAATAAGCAAGCGCTTGTAGTTATATAGCATCACTCTGTGCTATAATACCCTTTTTGGATTGATTGCCTGATTGATTGATTGATTGATTGATTGATTAATGAAGCAGGTCGGCATATCTGGCGCTTGTCGCGCGCGAAACAGGTCATCACAGTCACAGTCCTGGGGAGGGACGAGGAGGGACGAGGAGAGACGAGGGAAGTCGCCGTCGCCAAGGCCGCCATTGCCCGTAACGAATCACAGGTACTCCGTACAACGTGTGTTGACGTGCCACTACCGAAACGGCCGAGTCCGCTGCGGATGCGAACGAGTATTGGAAGTACCTGTCTACCTACCTTGGATCGTGTACTCGGCTCCGCCACACCACCACCGCACCTCTCTACGTACTCCGTACCGTTGACTAACTTACTTGTAGACTAACTATCCGTACGAGTGCTCAGATCTCTCTCTCTCTGTCACACATGTTGACCACTCACGCGCCGCCATCGACTGACAGCCGCTAACTACTAGACTAGGGGTCCCAGTCCTCCACACAGTACCAATCCGTGGTCCGTCCCAAGTAACCATGTTACATTATTGACGCTGGATGAAGCTGACTCCATCCCATTCCATCCCAACGTGTCTGCCTCGTCTCTACCGAGTACTTCGAAGGCTCGCGTCTCCGCCAACGCCCGCGGGCGCTTGAGGGCGTAGGGCGTCTGTCCCTACTGTGTGATCAACGGGGGGGGTGTGTTGTGGGATTCCATCCATGATCCCCCTGCTCGCTACTCGCCAACCAACAAACACCCCGTGAAGCTGTGCTTTGCCCAAGTTCTAACTGCACCCTTGCTTGATATCTAACCCGGCACCCTCGTTGCCTGTGATATGTTACTCACACTCTACTCTGTCTTCACTCATGCCATGTCTCTCCAGTCGAGGCGTCTCGCTTAGCAGAAACACATTTCCCTCCCTCGTAACGTTTAACTCGTCATCTCTGACATCCAGTCGTTCCGGCCCGCCTTGTCTACTCGTCCAGCGGCCCTGCATAACTTTGCCTGCTGACATAGATATTGCCCGTCGCCCCGATCCGGGCGAATCTTCCCCTGAGAACCGGACCAATATAGAAAACACATGGTGTCGTGTCGCCTTTAGGCTTCAACAGATTGAGTCGAATCACGGCAGCGTGAACGGCATCCGTGTCGGCCATCGATTGCCCAAGCCCGCAGTCCGCAGTCCGCAGTCCGCAGTCCGCAGAGCGACTGAGGACTCTGCACCAGAAAAGCCCGTTGCTAGGTATAAGACACTGAAGACCCCGATTACCATACTCCTCCGGGGTGGTGGCACTGGAGCATCACATCGCGCCCCCTCCGCAACAATTAGACACAATGTATCCCAAGCAGAATGCCACCGTTTCAAATCGTACGGCCAGCACGCGAGACTCGAGACGGAGTGCAGACTCGTGCGAGTCACGAAGTACTGCGCCCACATCCCTCTATGAGAGCCCCAGACCTTCCACCAAGACCTCGAGTAGAAAGCCCCTCGTGTATCAGTCCGAGGTCTTCGAGGAGGACCTCTCCCCCTCGACAAGTCTGTATCCTCGATCGTCGGTTGACACGTACTCCTCACAGGCCTCGGCCGATGAGCTCAAAGATGTCGACATGGATGAATGCCCCGACTACAACACCGAAATTCCCCCCTTGCCTCTCTATCGCCATGAGATCACCGATACTACTCTCCGGCCCTCGACGTCCGAGGAGTTTGCAGCCCTGTTCCCTTCTATGAACCGGCTGTCTATACGCCATGATGATTTCACGACCGACGGCAACATGAACCTGCGTGTAGATACGGCCGTATCTGGCCGCAGGAAGAAGACGATACAGCTCTTCCACCTCCGCATGCACGACCTCAACAAGCGCGACTTCTCCCTCCGAAGGTATTGCAGAGACTCGGGACGGGAAGTCTGCAACTCCAAACGGAGGTTCACCGAGCCCGCCAGCGAGACCCGTCCAAGTCTGCAGAGATCCATGTCTTCGGCCATGAAGACTCTGACGAGGCCAAATTTCACCCGTACAGAGACCACCGGCTCGTCCTTCTCAGGCCGGAATAGGTCCGGTACTGCCTATTCGGCCACCGAGGCCATCGAGGCCGATGACGAGTTTACCAAGGAACCCTTCGGCCAAGCGATGAGGCGGCAGCAGAAGACGCGCCCCGTCGCGACCAACTCGATCAAGCTGGAGTTCTCCAACTACGCCAGGGTCGACGTCACGCGCTGCGGCACCAAAAACTCGAAGCGTTACGACTTCGACTGGTGGGGCACAAAGTACTCGTGGAAACGAACCGTCGACAAGCTGACGGGTGTCGTGTCCTTCCACCTGCTCAGAGCCGGCCACAACGGCGCCCCGGTGGCTCACATCGTCCCCGAGACCCAATCGCCAAACCAGATTGCCGCCGATGAGCGAGCTGGAGGATGGATCCCCCCGTGTCACATGTGGCTGAGCGACGAGGAGCTGATCAGCGCCGCGACCGACGTTGCCGAGTAAGCAGAGCCCCCCCTTCCTCCCCCTTCCCCCTCCTTCCCTTTGTCTGTTACTAATCAAAAACGTGTAGCGTTGTTGTTGCAACCGGGCTCATGGCACTCGTCGATGACTGTATCAAGACGCGGTGGGGGGCCAAGAAGATGCACCGCATCGGCCTCCCCCTGAGCTCCAAGGCCATGGAGTTCGAGTACGTCGGGCCCAGGGCCTTTATGCAACACATGTTTTCTCGCCGCAGTTCGGGGTCCGGGCAGCCGAGGACATTTCACAGTTCCACGCCCGTGGCGGCTGACTGACACGATCAGCCCAAGCAAGGCTCATTCATCTCCGCTCAGCATCCCCAACACACGCCGACAAAAGAACCAGGCAGTAGGCAAGAAGGGTGACTTGCGAATATTCATATACCGCAGCTCGTCTCATCTGCCGTGTTAACCCGTGCTGTACTACTTCCTTGCTGATTTTGTATTCCTATCTTGTTTCATTCTCATCATATATTTCCTCTACATTTATACCTACAGGACGAACACGGAGCGCAGTTTATTGGTCCGCATTTATATCGACAGAAGGAGCTTCGGAACCACAGTACGGAAGCTTTGGGTTGTACAGACTCCCTCGGCTTGTATATTACTTGCGGGATTGGTGGCAGCTGGAAAGCTCGAGAGCACATCGCCCAGGGCGCATCTTGACTTGGTGAATTCTGGATTGGCGAGTTGATGATTGACGTCGTACGGCGAAATTGGAATTGGCGCATGCTGAACAGTCGGAATCGACCATCATTGCAGGCAAAGGCTTTGTTTGTCTCGTATTCGTATACTCTTAAGCATAACCAATAACATGCAGAAGGGAGGGGGTCCTCTTAACGACTCGACCGGTTAGAACTGCTCTTACTATCGTGACTTCTTAGTCGTGCCGTATTAGAAATCGTGCTCCGCATCATTACCAGCATCTGCCGCTCTGCCGGTATCAAACCAGCCGCCAAAGTCAAGCTTCATCAAGAGCCTGTCGATACCTCCAATTCGCTTCGGGGTGTAGCGACCCTCATCCGCATCACCCAGAAAGTCTTCATCGGCTTCACGCGCACCCTCTCCCTCCATTTCTTCCAGGAAGACCGTGTTCATGCTGAGACCCCGGAGAGCGCCAACGACATCCCCCACACCCTTCTTGACCTTGCTCTCTACTTCGACTAGTCGTGCTTTGACATCAGCTTCTTCAGCCTCAAAGTTTGAAAAGGCATCTACAACGCCTTCGTCTGCCTCCAGGTCCATGGAAGACCAAATGCCCGCAAGACGATTGATCAAAGCTACGAGGCGATCGATATGAATCATCAATTCGTACAGCGGTTTTGTAAACGTCGTTTGTGAGAGTAGAAGACGTCGTATGAGAACCTTGAGATAAAGCCGATGCGCTATGGAGAGAGTTTGCGGGTCACGATGCGGTGAAGGGTTTGGCCTGTGGCGTGAGGCTGGGCGCGACGGCTTTCGAAATGGTGCTTGTATGTTGTGTACCTCGGCGTTGCTCGAACGACTCCCGCCAATACTGCGATGGGCTGAAGAAGGCCTGCTGTTGTGTTTGCCGGGCTCACTGCCTCCTGTAAGCCAGCAGTGGAAGTCGTCCCAGAGGCCTTTCACCACTTCAACTTGGAGGTATGACTCGGTCTCCGCGAGGAAGAATATGGCCGCGCTGCTTGTTGTCCACGCACTTCTGGTAGTGGAAGAGCGTGCTGCCCAACGTGCTCTAAGAGCGCGTGTTTCAGCCATGCCTGCCTTGGTACTGCTGTAAGGTGGTCTGGGAGGCGTCGGATGATGACGGCGCAACGTCGTAAGCTTCCATAAGTCGGTGAGTCGAAGATGCGCGCGTCGGACTGAGTGGAGATACGAGTTGATGGTCGAGTAGATGGAAATGTCCGCAGGGTTGAGAAAAAAGTCCACTGGCGAAGGGATTTGGAGAGTCATGGTGACGGGTACGGAGAACAGGAGATTCTGGAAAGGAGCCTGAGATATGTTGCTTGAAACGTCTTGCTCTGCTCGGTCCGCGGTCTCTGAAACAGGCGTGTTTTTCTTGGGGAGTATAAGCCTGATGAGATCTCGAGCCCTTTCGAGCTCCTCGTCTTCCTCGGCATGCTCACTCTGCATGGAACCCAGAGCAGCCCATGTCCGTGACAGCACAGCAGCCACCTCTCCCTCCTTGACGACGGCAGTGCCAAGGTTGTCACGTTTCTCGTAGGCAAGGCCGTCTGCTCGTCGCCAACGATTTCGCAACTTCTCGTCTGCTTGTTGTGTCAAAGCCATGGCGAAATCGCCACGTCCCAGCAAGAAGAAGTCGCGCAAGATTTGGAGCATCTCCAGGACCTTTTCCAGCGGCAGGAGCTTTTGCAACGTTGTGCGAGAAAGGTGGAGTCTGATGTCAGTGATAGTCCTCGCGAACACTGCTGCACTGATGGGGAAAGTAAGTCGGGACAGCTCTTGCAGCTGCGAAGACAAGTGGCCGAGGTCTCCCATCCTTGGATCATTGGCACTCCTGGCTCGCACCCGATTCAAGGACGTGCCAATGAAAAGCATCGACGATGCTGCCGAGGTGTGCACGAACGAGGGCAGGAAGCGCAACTCGGTTCTGAAGCCCTGCAGTCCATGTTTAGCGACGTCCTCGGTGCAAGCTTGGTATATACTACATACATGCTCGCTGTCCTTGCTCGCTTGTATGAAGAAGTCCCCTGATCCAAAGCTGGGTAGTTTTCCATATAGTACCCAAGCAGACACTTGCTTCAGCCACGCTGCTTCTGCAACTTCGGCGAGACTGAGAGCCGCCTTTTCGATATCGGCATAGCCCGTCTGGAGCTCATCCCGCAACTTGTCGATGAGGCGGGATCCGGTACAGATTGTACCCTCGTCACTCTTGACCATGAATTGGACTATGTCCCATAGCCAATCCAGCACGCGCGTCCAGGTTGAGAACTCACCAACGACAGCCGTCAGTGGCACAATGTTGTAGGCGCCTACCAGGCAAGCATCTTTCCGGAGAATACCGTCTTCCACATCGAGCACCTTGCGTTGGAATGCAGCTAGATGACTCGAAGTGATGGAATTGGATACGGCTCGACAGATGACTGAAGGGTGAGAGGCGTTGATCTGGGTGGTCCCCCGAATGAGATTGTGATGAACTTCGCTTATGTGCCCGGCGGTCTGCAGCAGGTCTCGTTCTGGACCGGACAGAACGGCTTGCGCTGGGCCAGCCGCATGGGCGTCCTGCAACAGGGGCGACGGGTGCCCTGACAACGACAAGAGAATCTCATGCAGCATGATGCAAATGACGAATTGCCGGGGGTGAGTTGATGGGTAAGGGAAACCCGACTATGTGGCCACAGTACGCGCACCCTTCTTGTAGGGAACGGTGTGCTTCTTGAACCGGATCTTGTCAGTGATGTCCTGTAGGAGGAGAATGATGGTTCCCAGACACTCGTAACGGCACATTGCAGTAACGTTCGTTGGCTGGGTGGATTCGGTCGGCACGCGTTTGAGTGAGACCTTGGAAGAGTCAAGGTCAAGACTTTCCTGCAGATGTGCATGCAAACGACGGAACTTCAGCCCTCGGAGCTTGAGAGACTGAGGCAAGCAGTACCGCCAGGACAACAGCGTTCTCCGAGTTATTGACGATACAAGGCCGCAGTGAAGTGGGTTGATACAATGCAGGCCATCATGTGCTGCTAATAGGTGTTTGTAAAAGTTGACTGACGATCAAGTAAGTTTACACTAACGTTACTCTGTAACAATAGCCTAACTCGGGTTATCAAGTTAAGCACTTGGGTACCCACACGTTGCCGGTAGGCTGGCTGTACGGAGTACTTCGTAACTAACTAACTAATTAGTTAAAGTTAGCACCTCATAGTTTAACAGAAAAGGTGCTGATCACGTGACCGTGTTCTGTGTTGGTCTTTCCCGGCGGTCGCTTCATTGGGGCATGTTTTTGTTGGATGTACGGATACTAATAAATAGACCAAATGAATATGGGTGGTTACGGGTTTGAACGAGGATACATTTTGATGCTTGGTTTAATCAGGGGTAACTAGACACGAGGAGCATACTCAATCACCCTACACAGTAAACTGGCCATCGTTATTAGCCGACTTGGGCAGGTTGTCATGTTTCTTCGCCACAAATCCCCCCACCGCTGCCATACTACGTACCTATTGTTTCTTGCCCAGTGGCATGTTGCTACTCGATACAGAATTGGTACTTGCCGAGTCGGAGAGCAGGTTAACCCTAGGATCACCCGTCTCGCCCTTCGTACCCATTGTCGTGCTGGTATCGTCCCCTACTACGATTCTGCCGCCACCCTTAACCTTGCCTACCACCATTCCCTTTCCGACAGCCTTGATCACGGCCCTGCGCGAAACGCCCGTGACATCAATGTATACCAAGCCAACATTCTTAACACTGCCTCCTAAGTGCTTCGAGATCTCTCCCGCCTCATCGCCCCATCTGTGTGTGACCATGCTGGTGGTCGCATTGGACGAGGACGTCAGCAGATTACGCGACGCGTAATCGATTCCGTCGGCAATGGTAGAGAAGGCCATCATGCTCTTGTTCAGCAGGCCGGGTTTGTACGACTCCAGAGGCTGACCATTTTGATCATAGCCCCTAAGCTTCCCGTCCTTGTCCTTCTTCCTGGCAAGAGTGGCACCGAGATTCTGGGCCACTTTGGTGACCTGCCCAACCGTCTTGGCCGAAATCTCCGCAACACCCCCCGAGAACTGGCCGATCTTTCGAACGTGTGCATGTGTTGTAGGTGTAAAGGTAACGGCCTTCTCAAGCGGCTTCGTCTTCTGCGTAAAGTTATCTGCCTGGGACTGCATCCCCTTGGCAATAAAATCTGAGCTGGTGACGATCAAGCGCGAAGCATACGTAGCCTTGGACACAAGGAACGACTTCTTATACGAAGGATGCAATTCCATCTCCAAGAATTCGGGCGACGCTGGGGCGACCGATAGAGCAGTCCCACCTTCTGCTGGCAGTGTAATCTCGACAGGGTCTAGTCCACGTCAGCAAGAGACACTAGCCACCGGGGATGGAGGAAACCGACCTTTGGAGCCAGGCTTGATAGCGACATCATCGATCATGTACCCCTCACCAAGCTCGCCGATGACACTGCCGTCCTCCTCATTAACCAGCACAATCTGGCCGCCCGAGGGCGCACTATGGCTCCCCGCAGCATAGCCCTCACCAGTGCCGAAGGACGAAGGATCGTACGCGGGCAACCCATCTCGAGCTGCCGGTTTTGGCTTTGTTGTCGTCGAAGAAGCGTCGAGGGACGAATCCTTGACCGTCTTGGCCTCCTTCGGGATCGGTGATCTTTCTAGGAAAGCCGTGCATTGAGCCAAGATGGTCTCGAAAGTATCGATATCCTCCTGCAGACCCTTGCGGCTGCCAACGTCGGGGAATTCTAGTCGCGTAAAGGCACCGCTGTCGGGACCGAGGTCCCAGCGGGGGATCAGGTAGCTTCTGGGCGGCTGGTGGTAGATTTGTGTTGTTGCTGGCAGTGGAATGTCGAGACTCTCAGCTACGTGCAGGTGGAGATAGAAGTCGGCTGGTGACCCGGTGCCAGAATCAGTCGCAACCGGATCAGCGAACGAAGACGAGGTTGGCACCATCAATAGCGACAAGGTCTGAGGCCCGGACGGCGTAAGGCATTGTTCCTTGCCAGCAGCAAGGTGGTAGGCCGTGACGCCCTGTATGGCGTACTGGGCAGAGACTCTGGGTCAGCCGTGTGGATGAAGGGGGAGGGGGGTTGAGAATGACGCTGCGTGGCTTACCAGCAGTTTGGGGTCCTACAAGGCGGGCTGATTAGTACATGCATGCTCGGCCGGTCAGGAGGACATGACCACTTACATTGTGTCCAGACGCCATTGTGAACCGAGATTAGTTGCAGTCGATCGCGCAGGCGAAAGCAGTAGGTTCTGTATATGATGGCTCCTGATGCGCTCGGGGTCTTACGAGGTAACTTGTGCGCTTGGTGAAGAGGTAACGGTAACTTATGCGCTCGGTGAAGAGGTGGTCACTATGCGCTTGGTCTCGTCCCAAGCAAGAGGGTGGCACTTGACGCGAGGGGTAGCCGCCACCCACTGTCGGTCGACGGTAGGAACGTAGCAGTCAAGCGCTTGTCTTGTGATTGGTATATGAGACAACGGGTAGTTACGCAGCAAGAGTCTCGCAGGACGGGAGGTTCCAAAGTACGTATCGTGTTCCAGGCGTTGAAGATCAAACGGCGAAGCTGCACTTTCTTGCGAAGCATGGGAGAGGCCTCACGACGACGTCATTCGGTCGGTGCATCGTTCTTCGTAGATTCTGTGTGTGTACATGCAATTCCGGTTCTTGGTACGGACAACTAACGTCGACTTATTATTAGTGAGAGCTGCTGCAACGAGCTTTTGGCCCACATGCAAGACGCCAAGGACGTGGCAGTGCTGTCACATCCAGTCTCGAAACAAGCTGGCTGCCAAAAGCAAACACAATTCGGTTTCTTCGCAGAGATCGTGTGGTTTCCGGGGGGGCGAACAGCGTCGAAGGCCCAATCCAAGTTGATGATTGATCTGTGATCTAGTTGCCCCTCCATCGTGTCAATTCAGTATCCGTAGTTAGCCACAATCTTCTTCCAGCTCCCGCATGGCCTGAATCTTCAATCAACACCATGTCCGAGAAACGCTTTCACCAACTCGTTTCTCGCCGTTCCCCCGATCCTGGTGAGCAGAGCCTCTCTCTGCAAGCGCCGCCAATATTCGCGGTACCGTGTACGGAGCAGGAGTGGAGGACACTGAGAGGGGTGGAGGCTGGCTAATCGTACCGACTATGGCGTCTCGCCATGTCAACTATTTGTAGTGGCCGAGACAATACTGTGTAGGTACGCAGCTTCCGATGTCACGGTGGAGGAGGAATGGGGTAGATGAGAGACGACGAAAACAGACGTTACACAGTAGTTGGTATCCGCAAGTCACTACTCGCAACGACTCCTCTCACTCCCGTCTATCCGCACCACTCAGTCGCCTTCCTCCAACGCGGACCAGACATACGTAGTACATGCATCACCGTCCGCACTCCCGTAAACTTGGACGAGTCTGGCTCTGCACTCGGACAGCTCTACAGTGTGAACCTTATCATTGCCTCCGCCGACCGACATGGGCAAATCTCGGCTAGGTCCACGTGCAGCTGCGCGTCTCCTCATTTGTCATGTTACCTGCCTACTTGGGTCGTTGTCTACAGCAGCAGCAGCGGCCCTTCTTCGACTTTTGTTATTGGCGGAATCGTGTCATCGCTCGATATGAGCGAGCAGTGAGTGCTGTGCTGTGCTGTGCCGTGCTGTGCCGTAGTCACGGGCTGGTCCGCACCTGGCACTGGAGAGTCTTATTTTAGGGCGTAAGACATGCCCATCATCGGGTCCCCACATGAACACGCGGCGCGTACGGTAAGCACTTCTGAAGTGCTGGGCTCGAGACAGTGGGAGTGCCGGCCCGATTATCGATACTTGCCGCTTCGACCGGGTGGGACGCGACAGGGTTTGACAGGCTCTACAGTAGCCTTCACGCTAAGCCAGCCTAGCCGCATGGCGTGGTGCGTGCTGCTGCTCCCCTAGCGGGACCCAGCCCAGTGCGAGTCTCAACTGAGTGCCGAGCTAATCGCTGCGACAGAGGCCCAAAGGATGTCGTTGCTTGGCAAGCAATCAGGATGCCAGGCTGCCCGCACAGCACGTAGTACTCGGTACATGCATGTATAGCCTATGGATAAGCAAGTCAAGCGAGCCACTTGCGAGCGTTGTCTGAGCGAAATAATTCCTCCCGCGTTTACCGTCTTGCCGATACCCTTGATTCTTCAACCGAAGTACCTAACGTTGCGTACCCGCAGTCAGACCCAATCAAGTGGTTTCACTTCTCGGGAGCTTAGCCTGCTACCCGCTGAAGAATTTGCGTTTCGCTGTTGAGAGCGAGTATGCCATGTGGCTTTTCGTTCCGAACGACACAGCTTACCGCACCAACCGGCTGAGGCAATCGGCTGGGCGCAGCGGGCACTTGCTTATCCAGGCACTTCAGGCGCACCCCCACCCCCCAAGGGACTGAGGTAACTAGTTATCACACAGTACTTTGTAGTTACTCCGTACTTGGCCTGGCCAGAGTCCATACCACAGTAACTACTCCGTACATCCTTTCGGACCAACCACCCAACCACCCAACCATACCCGGCCAGTATCACGAATAATAAACGGGATTCCAGGTTACGAGTCGCTGACTCGCTGACTCGCTGCAATGCTTCCCGCTGCCCTGAGTTTGTCTAGTGCAAGCATTGCGCCCATACTCGTACGGAAGCTAGGTGACCGATCAAATCTCCTGTTTAGATGGGACGCTACTGTACGGGCACCGACGGACATGCCCGATTCTACTTCTCGCCCAGTGCCGAGTATGAATTGAGATGTATATCACAAAGTCCTGGTGGGTTGGTTCATCTGTTCATCCGTGCTGTCTACCACGTATCCGTGTGCCAGCGTGTGATTTACCGGCCCTGCGTGTTGTGTGACAAGGCCCGCGGCCGGATGGTTCGTTGCGCTTCCCATGCTCTTGCTTTTTGCCTGCGTTGGACTCCAGTGGATGCAGGTTGGGTACCCTAGAGTAAACCCTAGAGGAACAAGTGGCCCCCTGGAACGGCTTGATCAAGTGTGGCTGCCCTAAAGTAGGTTAGCTTGGGCATGTACCATGTAGAGCCTATCCCCAGGGTGGTCAGTATCTGTGCCCACTGTCCATATCCGACCCGTCCTGCCCGTCCACACGTTCAGTCCGGGGAACCGACCCTTGTTTTTTTTGTTGCCTGAGGTCCCCCCCGTCCTATCCCACTCATCTCTGTCTGTTCGGCTCGGCCCTGGCTGCGACCACTGTCCAGTTGGCTCTCGCTGCTCTTTTCGCATCGACTTCTTTGAATGTACAGCGTAGAGAGTTGTACCTTGTTCTCTCTTCCCCCCTTCTCCAAGACCCATCAACGCCCGCACACTCTCTTTGTTGTGATTCCACGGCACGTAACTCGAACTCTTCTTCGGCCCGATCTCACTCTGCATACACGCACGCTATCTACGATCGCCGTAAGCTACACATTGTTAGCCTGCCGAAGCCCGCCCGCGTTTCAGCAGAGCAGATAGTTGGCCATTCATATCTAACGCGACAAACTGCTTAATTTCCTGTCGGCTTGCTGGAAAGTGTGTTGACCTGAGCTGGACTATCCACGGCTAACGGCGGTCTCTTCATGCTGTAATACCATCTGGGAAGAGTGTCTGCAACCCGCCGCCGTCCAAACGTTCTCTGACAATCAAGCCCCGGGGCCCAGTCCTGACCGCGCAAACAAACGGACTGTGAGCTAGTGCTTGCCGTCGTTCGGAGAGCAGCACGCACACCTGCTTCTTTGTGCCTGACCCTGGACGGCTTCAGAGCGAGCGGGAGTAACTCAGCGCCGCGACGTAGCGTTTGCAGCGTACGTACCGCACCGCTCGGCTGGCCCTGTATGATCATACCTGCCCACGCCCGTTTGCCCTCACCACTCGAACTCGAACCTTTTCTCAGAGTCTCACGGGTCTGTCCCAGACCCCAAGCCGTCAAAATTACTTCCCCGCTCCGAATAGCTTCCATCCTCTCCCCGCCCGACCCGGACTCTCACGTTCACGCGCCGAACAACTCGTCATCATATCATTCGACTCCCAAACGGACTTTCGAGGACGCCTTCGTCCCTCCCGATGGCCCGTTGATGCCGCCAAATCATCTGGCGCCGCCAGAGCGGCAACACGCACCCGCCACGGATCATCTACACGGC
The DNA here is from genome assembly GCA_022414665.1 of Arthrinium puccinioides. Lineage (NCBI taxonomy): Eukaryota > Fungi > Ascomycota > Sordariomycetes > Amphisphaeriales > Apiosporaceae > Arthrinium > Arthrinium puccinioides. Next base: position 4,173,556 of record JAIUNF010000005.1, read on the forward strand.
CGCAGTCACAGTCATGGACACAGCCATGGACACGGCCACGGCCACGGACACGGACATGGTCACGGGCACGGTCACGGGCATGGCCATGGTCAAGGACAGGTTGAAGGGCTGGGAGGCGCGCTGAGGGGATATGCCGGCGGCGAGCAGAAGCCGATGCCAGCCATGGCCGGCATCTACGAGAGCAAAAAGCAGCAGGCCAAGATGCGCCCGCCCATGCGGTCCAGTATCGCCTGTCTGAGGTGCCGAAAGTCCAAAATCAAGTGCGAAAACAACGGCGGCAGTAGCCCGTGCGATAGCTGCATCAAAACGGGCAAGGAGTGCATATTCAAGATGCCCGAAGCGCAGCCAGCGCCAGCCAAGAGGATCGAACCGCCCTCTGGCGTCAAGCAGGAGCGGGACGGGGGGTCGGATAGAAAGAAGCTCAAGAGGATCGACGACATCTCCAAGATGGACAACCAAAAGGCGACTATATACGCGGATGAGGTCTTGGCTGCCCCGTTCCTCACCGAGGACCTCTGGGAGCAGATTCTAGACCTATACAAGCTCCATTTCGCCCCGGAACTCCCTTTCCTACACTTGCCCACCGTCAGGGATAAGATTGCCCAGAAGTTCAAGCCGTCGCAACAAGAACCATCTCCTGACTTCAACTTGGTGCTTCTCGGCGTTCTCACGCTCACCGCTCGCTTCCATCCCGATTTGGTAAAATACCTAGCCCATGTCTGCAGCTCACAGAGTGGGAACGCAAGGTCGCGACCAATTCAGACCCAAACAGACCCCGCGGCAGCGTCCGAGTACTACGCCGACACCTTAACCATGGCCCTGGGGCCCCTGAGGACAACAATGAGAGTTGCCTCTGTCGAGCGAGTGCAGGCTCTGCTGATGCTGGGCCTTTACGAATGGGGCCAGACTCGACCTCAGAGTGGTGGTTTGGGTGCTTGGATGTACGTCGGTATCGCTATTCGCATGGCACAGTTCCTCAAGCTTGGCTTCGGTGACAGAAAGACAGACCCGAGTGATGTAGGGAACCGTTTTGGGGGTCGTTCAAGGCCTTCAATATCCGGCCAGTCTCGGATCATACAAGAGAAGGAGGTGAATCGACGCACCATGTTTAGCTGTTTCATTCTCGATCGAATGCTTGCATGTGGAAAGGAACGGCTGTCTATCATGCGCTCTGAGGACTTGCACATCAAATTACCGTGTCCCGAAGATAGGTTTGACCTGTCTGTCGAGGTGGAGTCCGGGTTTCTACACCCTCGTGTCGTCGATGAGCGTAATGCCATGGATGATAGCGTCCTCAGCCAATTCATCCGCCTGGTTGACCTCTGGGGAGACATTTCCAAGTTCAGCTCGGCTGGCGGACGTTTCACGGAAGACTTTCCGCCGTGGGACGAGAGAACGACTTTCCGCAGGTTACGCGAGCAACTTGAAGCATTTGACGCAGGACTTCCCGATACGTTCACGTTTTCGAGATCGAACTACTTCAAGCATGAGAATCATCAGGCTTCCAGCGTCTACGTCCTTCTGCATATGTTACGCAATGTGTGTCTCATCATGCTGCACAGAGAGTAAGTCAACGCCAGTCTCTTCCGTTACTCCCCAGTGAATATTGATTAAACGGGACTTAATCACCTCGCATACTTCACATATTATTACTACAGTCGACACTACTAGTCACGCGGTACCACTATGGAATGACTTCTGACGGGGGATCATAGGTATATTCCCTTTGTGCCCATCCGTTGCGAAGGACCCGAAGGCCCTTTGGACAAACCGACATTTCCAAAAGACGAAGCTCGTAGGGGTTTCTGGCTTGAAAGTGCCGAGCACGTCTTCAGGGCAGCCAGGGAAATCATCGACCTGATCGAGATTTGTCAGAAGAAAGATAAACTACCCCAATCGACCATTGTCCTCTTCGCAATCTGGACAGCATCATTTGTCGCGCTCTACGCGCACCATTTCCAGCATATGGACCAACAACGCCATATCCTGGGCCACAGATGGAACGAACACAACTCGGGAGATGGCGAGTTTGATATATTTCAGGGTGGGCCGACGGGTCTCACCTTCCAGACTCTCAACAAGATGTCGGTATGGCTGAACATGGCCTCGACATACACTGGAGTGCTTCAACAGATGGATACCTATTTTCTGAAGATTAAGCGCGACTTCGCGAGGCACGTTGGGAAGAACAAGTCGAGCCAGGAGAAGACGCATCTGAGCTTGCGGCAGGGTGGTAGGGGGGCGCGCTTGAGGAATACCGACGAATTCCGCAGCTCAAAGACTTTGGTATCCTTCACCCAGATGATCACGGCCAAATCGATGGCTCAGACCAGTCAAGAGGAAGCACACTTGAGCCTGTGTCATCCGGAGGGGCCGAGGGGCCGGACCACGCGCGCACTGCGAGATCCACGCCGTCGGCAACCTTTACAGCTATCAACCGCGCACCGAGCCATGCGAACATGGCTCCAACATCCCAGACAGATCCGGACTCGCCGACCCAGTCCAGGCCTGGGGCTACACATGGATCTCATCACGAAGACCATGCCGGGCAATGGGAGAGGTACTCGAATTCGTCACGTCTGATGCATTCTCCGAACCAAGCCTACCACCCCCCGGGTGGTGCAATGCTGGACCCGGCTGCAACGGCTGCCGCGGCAACGGCTGCCCAGGCCATCAGCTATGCGCAACCGCACTTTGAGCTTGATCACGAAGAAAACCGACGCTTCAACGTCACTAACGACCTCGGCATCCTCACGCAGAATAACGACCCGTGGGTTGATGGCTTTTTCAACCTTGCGCCAGATGTTGCATTGCAATATATACAACAACAACAACATGGTGCCTATGCGTGAGTGTGGTTCGTTGGTTTTGGTTGAATGCATGGCTCGGGACTTTTGGGACGGTGGTTGGCGTTGAAGGAGATGACGAGAAGCAAGATAGGAAACATTTCCCAGTCGGCGATACTGTCCATTTTTATATTCCATTACACTTCTACCAACATGATTGAAACAAAGCAGTGACTGCTTGGTTGACAGATTGAGGGTGGGTTTCCTCTAGCGGATCTATCCAGCGCCGCACGCAATACGACTTCGTGGTTGTCATTTGTTCTTCTCTTCGCCTTTGGCCCAGACGCTGGTGTTTGTCCTTCAGCCTGGGTTACCATTACCGGGCTTCACTTCAGTCTTGTCCATACCGCCAAAGCTTTGATTGGTGGTTTACTTTTAGCCTGTTCGAGATGACGGCTTTAGCGAATCCATACCTCGGCAGGATTGCAGTCAGTCGCTGTCCGATGACAAATGCGGGGAGGAGGAAGTTGGAAGAGCAACTCATGCTCAAGCTCGTAGCTTTCGTCTTCAACCACTCCTCTCGATGCTGGTAGGCAAACTCATGGGCAAACTCATAGGGTGCAGTGGTTAGTTACATGGCTCCTTCTGACGACGCGGCAGCCGCGTGCGCTTAGCTATAATTAGTACTCAAGGTATCCGTACCTCCTACTGTGGTAGCTAGCCAGGCTTCTCTAGAGTCTACCCCGCGCTCGCCAAGTATTTGAGAGGACAATGTACGCAGGGGGGGGTACTAACTTTTAGGCATTCCTGTCACCTAACTTATTACACTCTCTGTTACTTGAGAGGGCAGGCTTTCTCATTTCAGCATCCCAGTCTGTGCATAAGTACCACCATGCACGACATGAGATGCTGAGGAGACATCCTATCAACTGAGGTGCTTGCCGCACGATGTCCTAATAAGGGAGGGGCGACTTGCTTATTTTCAACCCAACTCAAACTAACCAGGATAAGTCATCCACATACTGTGTAACTTGGATGGCGTCAACTCGGCGACTAACGTATTCATGACGTCCCGCCGAAGCCTCGGGGATGATCCCGTCGACATACTTACTGTGTGTGTATGGAGTGTGGTCTAGGACTCAGGAGATGCCGCATTGGCAAGCGGCATGAGCAGACAGGCTACTGCCGAGGTACTCCGTACGGCATTACTAGTTAGTACAGCTTGAAAGTGTCGCACAGTTATGGTTTGACTACTTACTCAAGCAGCAAGCATACATGTGTACGGAGTACTCGAAGCCCGATCTGATCCAGGAACAGAAGTGCCAAGGCCAAGTAAGGTGCATCATAGAGAGATCGCCGCCCCTTGGTTGGGAAGCATGTGCCATTCCATTCCGCGGAGCCACGAATCGCGCGTTGCGAGGCGAGGCACGATGGATGCGATTCGAGTGGTGAAGCTTGCCGGTCAGCCAATCCGCAGCCTGACTTATATCTCTCAGCCTGGATCCCTAACATACTGACCATAACGACATAACGTTAACTACTTGATAGTAATTACTGTCACACTCACAGTCCAGTACCAGAGTACATATGCGGGGCACGGGGCGCGGGGAGTGGGGCTCAGTCCTCGGCCCTTGAAGAAGCTGCTCTCCCTGATTTGTGCTGCTTCAACCCACATGTCCACTTTACGCCAGGGTTCAGCTCAGGAGACCCCCCAAACTGCTGCGGGCAATGACACAACGAAACGACACCGTCTTCCCATCATTGCCGAACCAACAGCCCGCAACCCACGACATCCGACAGCACGCGGCCCAACTACACAGTAACTACTTCGAAAAAACACAATGTACCTGCTTTGGGACCATGACCCACGGCGGCCCTCCCACAGTGCCTCGGTACCACAGTGCAACAGTGCCATAGTGCCACAGTAGGTAGCGCTGGCGACGGGGGCGGCTGACGGGCCTGGTAGCTCTGCTAGGCGGCGAACGGCGTACCTACTTTAGGTAGTGCTTCAAGCGAATCGAAGGCACATGCCTACTTTTGTTGACATCATCACCTAGAGCCGTCGGAACAGATTTGTTACTTGAACTCCTCGCCGCTCATTAAGCTTTTGTTCGTTCAAAGTATTGCGAGAAGGTACTTGTGCTGCATATCCCCATTGTCCAAGACAGTCCGGGATCCACCGAGCTTACTATATTATCTCATCGAACCGTTCTGCTGCTCACCCGCCTGCCATCCACTGCCCGCCGTCTATCGTCTTTCGTCAGAGACGTTGTTGCCGAAGCTACTTACTCTACCGAAAAGTCTGGGTCGCTAGTCTCTCAATAATGGCTTCCGTCTCCGTCGAGCCGTCCCCCGGGTCTCAGCATGGCACCCCGGCCTCCAAAGCCGTAAAAGGCGCTACCGAGTCCGGAATCGACATCATGGATATTCGGCAGGTGGCTGTTGAGATCAACCTCAAGGAGGAGATCCGCAAGCTGATCCGGCCCCGTGAAGGGCCTCGCAAGATGCCTACTTTGCTCCTATACGACGAGAAGGGACTGCAGCTCTTTGAGCAGGTGAGATGAGCATGTTGTCGCCACCCACCTCATGTGCTTTTGGGCTAAACGATTTACGAGATCACCTATCTGGAGCAATATTACTTGACCAACTACGAGATCCAGGTCCTGCGGCGTTCTGCAGACGCCATCGCCAAAGCAATCCCATCGGGGTCCATCGTGGTCGAGCTAGGCAGTGGGTGGGTCTCTCCGTCACTCGCTCTTGTCACAAGGATAACTAGCTCACTAAAAGATGTGTGCTTTGCAGTAATCTTAGAAAGGTACAGGTCCTGCTACAGGCACTGGAGGACGCCCAAAAGGATGTTGACTACTACGCCCTTGACCTGAGCAAGGAGGAACTGAAACGAACCCTTCAGCAAGTCCCTGCTTTCCGTCATGTTCGAACGCACGGCCTGTTCGGTACCTATGACGACGGCCGCGATTGGCTACAGAGGCCAGCTGTTGCTTCTAGGCGCAAGTGTATCTTGAGCCTAGGCTCTAGCATCGGTGAGAATCACTGCCTTGGTTACTTTCAACTGGACAGGCTCCTGACTTGTGGCCCTAGGAAATTTCAACCGGGGCGAAGCAGCGGATTTTCTCAAGAACTTCTCGGATGTTCTCCAGCCTTCTGATACACTCATCATTGGCTTGGACTCTTGCACCAATCCCTCCAAAGTTTAGTACGTATGGACCGGTCCAGTTAACTCTTGTTGGGCACAAGGTGCTAACGCTGGCTGCAGTCACGCCTACAATGGTCAGTACTACCGACCTGAGTAGCCGTTGAGCCGAACTAATATCACCACCACTCCAGACAGCGACGGAATAACCCACCAGTGAGTCGCACCAAGCCTAGCGTATGCTGTGTTGTTGAACTGACCGCCCGAGGTTTATCCTCAACGGCCTTCGACACGCGAACGAGATCCTCGAAAACGAGGAATTCAAGCTCGAGGACTGGGAGGTCATCGGCGAATATGTCTACGACGAAGAGGGGGGGTCGCCATCAGGCCTTCTACTCTCCTGTCCGAGACACTACCATCCTGGGCGAGACCATTAAAGCCCAAGAGCGGATCCAGGTGGAACAGAGTCTGAAGTACTCCGAGGAGGGCATGACAAACCTATGGAAATCAGCGGGCATGACTGAAACCCAACGGTGGATGGTGGATGGTGACGAATATGGTAAGTGGCTTCGTGTCCCCCTTTGTCCAACCCCAATGAGCATAGATCAGCCAATAAGCAAACCCCCCCACGCCCTTTGCCTCTGTGTCAGACCATCCGGATAGTCTTCAAACTAGCCTCACGGCTTACTTATCCCACGACTGCGGGGTGAACCATTTAAGGCTGCTTGCATCCCAGCCACGTCCCAGCACAGAACTAACAATACGCCGCAGGACTGCATCTCTTGACCAAGCCCAGCACAATGTCCCTCGGTTCAAGCCCATCCGAATATGCCAGCTCCCACATCCCCTCTTTGAAGGATTGGGAGAGTCTCTGGTCGAGCTGGGACACCGTTACCCAGCGCATGCTTCCCAACGATGAGCTGTTGGAAAAGCCCATCAAGTTGCGCAATGCTTGCATATTTTACCTGGGGCATATTCCGGCATTTCTCGACATCCAGTTAACCAAGGCGACCAGTAAGTCGCCAAGCGAGCCGACGTACTATCACAAGATCTTCGAGAGGGGCATAGACCCCGATGTCGACAACCCGTCACTATGCCATGCCCACTCTGAGATCCCAGAGGAGTGGCCACCCCTGAAGGATATCTTGGACTACCAGGAGAATGTGCGCGCCAGCCTGATGGGCCATTACTCGGAAGGCTTGGATAGTATTCCGAGAGATCTTGGAAGAGCCATCTGGGTTGCATTTGAGCACGAAGCGATGCACATGGAGACGCTACTGTACATGATGCTACAGAGCGACAAGACCTTGTCGCCGCCTCACACACCCACTCCTAATTTCCAAGCGTTGGCCGAAAGGGCACGTGCGGAGAAGACGCCCAACGAGTGGTTTGAGATCCCCAAACAACAGATCACCGTTGGAATGGACGACCCCGAGAATATCAAGAACTCGAAAGGGACTTTCGGGTGGTGTGTAATCCGCAAATCTTCGCACACACACCCATCATCGTGCCCAGACTAACAACAGACCAGGGACAATGAAAAGCCTGCCCGTAAGGTTGACGTACACTCCTTCCAGGCCAAGGGACGGCCCATCACCAACGAAGAGGTTCGTCGGTATCGTCGGCCTGCAACACCCTGACTGACTGTGACAGTACGCGCAATACCTATACGAGACCAAAACGAACAAGTTGCCCGCATCGTGGGTTGACAATCGCAAAGCGCCTGGTTACACCAACGGCCATGCGAATGGCCATACTAACGGCGCGAGTCTGGTACCCGAGGCGTATATGAAGAGCAAGTCTGTGAGAACGGTGTATGGTCTCGTGACCTTGAAGGATGCCCTTGATTGGCCCGTCTTCGCGTCTTATGACGAACTCGCTGGTTGCGCCGCCTGGATGGGCGGTCGCATGCCAACCTTTGAAGAAGCGAGCAGCATCTACACTCATGTTGACTACATGAAGCGTGCGCAGGCGGAGCGCAAACTCGGGAAGACGGTCCCAGCAGTCAATGGGTAGGTCTCAAATACCCCTATGCCATGGAAACATCACGTTAAATACAACAGCCATCTTGTCAATGACGGCGTCGAGGAATCCCCAACCTCCGGCGACTCGCTAAATGTCAACGCGGAGTCGTCCGAAAGGGCAGGGCTCTTCGTTGACCTCGCTGGTGCCAATGTCGGACTCAAGAATTGGCACCCCACCGCCGTGACGGGTCACGGCAGCCGTCTCGCGGGTCAGAGCGAGTTCGGTGGGCTCTGGGAGTGGACTAGCTCCCCACTGAGCAAGCATGAGGGCTTTGAGCCTATGGCGCTGTATCCCAATTATACCAGTATGGGCTCCTTTCCACAGGTACGGTGTATCTATATGCTGACGGTTGTTTGCAGTGGACTTCTTCGACGGCAAGCACAACATCGTCTTGGGTGGCTCGTGGGCTACACACCCGCGCATTGCTGGACGAAGGTCCTTGTAAGTTGAGAGCGGCTTATTTTGGCCACGCCCTCGCTTTCCCCTGCCGAACACTTCTTGCAGACTGACACCTCTTAGCGTAAACTGGTACCAGAGAAATTATCCGTATGCCTGGTGCGGAGCCAGATTGGTTCGGGACTTGTAAGATGTCAGGAAGTGCGAGAACGCTTCGGCACATGTTGAATCCAGTCTTCAACCCTGGCTAGCATGTCCAATCGACTGTCGAGTTGAGGGGCTCAACCCCAATCAACTCGGCAGCGGGGGTGTTTTCTGCTCATCGTGAATTTACATGTCACTGTCACCAGACCGGTGTTTTCCTACTATGCTGTAAGTCACTCTTTGCAGACCAAAAAGTACAAATGAATTCGATGTGTGGTTGCGGCGTGCCCACCAGAATGGAGCTCTCTATTGCACCCTCGTCCACTTGTCTTTAACGACGCTGGTCGTTGTAAGTGACGTAAAGTAAATGACGAAATCAACACCAATTGTGTTCTGGCAGACAATCGGCCGAAGGGCTGTCATGCTAGCCCCAACAGTGCAGTTGCCTTTTCATATCCCGTAACGCCTGAATGGTGCGTGTAGACCTAGGTGATCCTCACCCCTCATCCTAAACCCCATACGCCATAGCCTCTCATGCATGCAAAGCCACCAACGACGAGACTGGACACCTACATCAGCATGTCAATGACCTCTTTGGCCACTTCGGACGGAGTCAGGACTTTGTGATCAGCAAAGAACGACTCGATGAACTCGGGCGGCTAAAGGGGGTCGGTCAGTCTAAGCAGTCAGCGTCTGTCACAGTCTGCACTCACCGTATAATCGACGGGGGTAGTGATTGATTTGTTTGGCTGTCCGTCCGACTGGTCCGTGGTGGCATGGAACTCGATAATCGCCTGGTCGAAGCTGAAATCAAACTGGTTGACAGGGAACGTCTTGCCAAACTTGTGCTGCTCGGCGGCCACGTATAAATCCTTCCTGCAGGCCTTGGCCAAGACGGCAAGCTGGTAGGTGCCCAACCTGGAGATGATGCCGCCATTGGCCGTCACGGCCTCGGCCCCAACGATGACCATGTCGATCTTGGCCATGGAGTAGGCAATGGCAGTGAAGGGGATAGTGGCGACCTGCACGCCTTTCTCCTTGAGTGCGGCCACGACCTTGTTGCTCTCGGCCTCGAGGGCTGGGTCGATGGCGTAGATGACCTTGAAGCGGCGGGGCATATCGACATAGTCGCCAAAGTCGTGCTTCTCGGCGGCACGACCCAGCAGGGTGCCCACCACCCTCGACCCGCCCATGGTCAGTATCGTGGTCCCGTCGTATATGTGCCGCCGGCCGTTGGCGGCGATGCGTTCCCTGGCGTTCTTGGCGCGCGTGGCGAAGAGGCGACCGTTGCGCAGGAGGTGCTGGCGGACGACCTCGAAGCCCTCGTGCGGGTTCTCGACGGCCTTGGGGCCGCCTGGCGTACCGGTGCTAGTGGGCTGCTTAAGCGACAGTACCAGGTACTGGCTGAACAGATCCGTGCCGTGGCTCAGGGCGATGGGGTTCGTGACGGCGGCCTGCAGGCGTGCGGATTGCGTCTTGACAAGATCGATAGTCTCAAAGACCGTCTTGACCTGCGAGTGGCCCAGGAACTCGATCAGCGCCTCGATGGCGGCCATGGGCATGGTGAGACCGGGGTCCTCGGCCAGCAGCCGGTGGTAGGTGGCGACGATACTGCAAAGGGCGCGCGCTCTGTTAGTTATCCGCTCGTCTCGGTCGGCCCATCCGTCTGCTTCTGCGCTGTGCAACCTTACTCGAAAGACCCGGCATCTGAGGTGGTGCGTACGGGAAGCTGACGCGAAGTCGCGTTGCTGCTACCATCCTGTTCGGGCGCCATGGCGAGGTTATGTGCAGAAAGGTGAGGTCCTACCCGGAGAAGAAGTTGCCAACTCGAGTTGAAGAAGCTCTTGTGAGTCACTGTCAATCGTTGGAAGCCACCAAAAATGCCCCGCGATGGCCCTAGCGCCTCGGTCCCGTTACAGGGTTCGAGTAACTACGTAGTTAGTATACTGTAACTAATAATAAAAGGAAGGCTCGGTTAAACAAATCGCATAGTTACCAAACCAAGCAGCTAGTTAACTAACTACCTACATTTACACGGGGGGTACGTAACTGAGCAAGGCCAACAAAATATAGTTAGACCAAATACCAAATAGGGCATCATTATGCGACTTTTGCCGTTTGGGAGTGTTTTTCACGCAAAGGGTCTGTCTGGCACATTTCTAAGAGTGACGTCAACCTATAGCTGTGGTCAATATTAAGACGAACTGTCATTCACGGCAGCTCCGAACTATGATTTGTGATAATGAAGCTGGAATGATTTAATTCGAAAACCGCATCAACTGTGTCTCAGTCGTGGGTTCTGGCAATTTCATTTAAACCTCGTGTCTCAGCTCATATCTACTCCGGAGACTGCACAAAGTCCCCTACCCTTTACCTTTAGCACAACGTGACCGAGACACGTTGGCGGCCGCAAGATGTTCTCTGCAATAGACACTACATTGTACCAAGACGCTTGGATACAACGGCCAGCAACGCGATATCACGATGACAACAGTAGTGTGTGACCGACCTTGCACACCCTTAGAGTAGCCTTAGGTAGCCTGTGGCTATCTTGAACTTCAGCACCAAGGGAGGCATCTTCGGTTGGCCATCGGACTTTTCCTCTCCAAAGTCTACTCCCACTTCGTACGCAAAGGATTCCTTCAGCTCGGCCAATAGTTGGCTGATGGAAGTTGGGTCACCGATAGGCTCCGTCAGTCTGAGAAATACGTGCTTCGCCCCTTGGGGCTCGGGCAGCGGCTCCGAGGCAAGCAGCAAATACACCTCGGTAACCCGAGTAAAGGACTGCATCAACGCGTATTTGTTGTACGTCTCCCAGGGTCTTCGGATGGCAGGGCTGACATGGTCGATGGCCAAGTTTCGAATCTCCAAGGCTCCGGTGACCAAGTCCGCAAAGTCTCTACAGGAATCGTCGTAGCCCATAAAGGGAGGTCGTGGGAGGTAGAGTGTATCGGAAACAGGGTCGAATAGTACATGTGCCTTGTGTGTCTTGGTGCCGAACAGTCTCTGATATATCCTCATGGCCTCTTCGCGAGACTCGTGGCAAGCATGTAGAACTGCCGGTACCTCGGTGCTCGACTTGCAACGGTCTTCTTGAGCATCATACGTGACTTCTACTACCCTCCCTTGACAGTTCATCCGCCAAATCTCCAGCCTGAGTTCTGTAGGCAAGCAAGGGAATAGATGGAACGAAGAGGACGACATGCTGTCTGGTTGAGGGTGTGGTGTGTGGTGTGTGGTGTGTGGTGACGACGGAGCGAGAGGTCAGAAAACGCGACTATGATGATGCACCGAGGGTGGCTACTGGGTACTTCATGAGGGTTGGGACAGCCGGGACGGCCGGGACAGAACTGTATAGCATGCAGTATTTATTCATCTCGCGTTCAAGCGCCGTACGTGTAGAAGATAGCGTACGAGCTCTCCGTCGTGAAAAAGAAGGAGCCTACCTAATGCTTGCAACAAACTTGAGCTCACCCACATCAATGTCAACAGTCAGACCACATTCTTCTAAGGCAAGGTAAGGATAACCCTGTGAAAGCGGCCCAAACCTCAGGTCTGACCCTAGCGTTCACCTACTTATAAGTAGCCCGCGTCGTCCATCCCGAGCGAAGACTACTGTGTACCGCCCGCGCCTCTTGGGTAATCAATGGATCCGATCGGTTCCGCCGACAAGGTCAAACGCATATCCAAAGCACCCGGCCGTGGCTGGCACGGGAAAACACGCGACTTGCTTCTACCGGTGACGCAGTATCCGTACTCCGTACGGAGTATAGTAACAGCTTACATACTCGGAACCAGGGGGTTCACATAAGGTGCCAGGCTGGTTGGTACTGCAGCTGACAAGCGACGTGCGACGTCTCTACTGTGTGTTCATCTGACAAATGGCCAAGTTGCAACACAGTAGCATCATAAACCCCGCATTTATAGGTGCTTCATACAATGGATGATGAGAAGCGCTGCCGGAAAGGGGATGATGAATGGACCTGCAAGTCGAGAGAGATGGATCCCTGCAAACCCAAACTTTGACATTTTGCCCGCCCCGCAAGAGCACATTAACTAGTTACACAGTACGGATTAAGTTATGCCACTTCCCCATGTCTTTCTCTAGAACCGGCGTGTACTACGTACAAAATCTATGATAGATACGGAAAACTACACTACTTTGTAATAACTACGGATAACTTAATAATTCGTAGGTACGGAGAGCACTGATACTTCGTAACAGTACGTAGTACTTGTGCCGCACCATCACGAATAGATACTACGGCGTAAGCGTAGGAGGGCAGGTTGCACTTGCGTTCGCCTCAAATTGCATGACAGTACGGATATTGTTCTTCTTGTTACGGAGTATATTTGTGACATTGATAAAGGAGGAAGAATTGGACTTTGGGCATTGATCACGAGAGTAGAATCCATCACACCCAAATATTGTTTATTATGCCGGAAGCTACGTAATAAGTAGGGGACGTACCTGTTCAATTGGCACAGCCATAAGTTACGTAGTTACTTGGTAGTGGTACGGAGTAGTAACTTAGTTAGTTACTGTGTACGCACGCCAAAGGGGAAAGCTACGTTATGTCCGAAATCCTACAGGTGGCCCCCCCCGTCTTGGTCTCCGACCAGCCGCGCCCTTCCAAAATCTTCCGAAGGCCAATTCCGAGGTGGGTGGATCCACATAACTTTTGATATCCCACCTCCGTCAGACAAAACACAAAACGACGAGAGCGTGGCTAGGAAGAATGTCTTCAATTGCAAAGTCGTCATCGGACGCCCTCACCTTTGACCTGGTGGCCCGCTGTAGCGTACGTCGACCTTAGCGACGGACATCCCGCTCTGCGCCTCAGCACCGAGTCACAGTTCACTGACAGTCTTTTCCAGACCACACGGGCGCGGGCCTCAGTCCTCACACTCCCTCACGGCCCGGTACAGCTGCCCCTGTTCATGCCGGTAGCCACGCAGGCTTCCCTCAAAGGCTTGACACCGGAACAGCTCGAGGAGAGTGGCTGTCGCTTGTGTCTGAACAACACATATCACCTGGGCCTGAAGCCGGGACAAGAGGTTCTTGCCGCCATTGGCGGAGCCCACAAGCTGCAGGGATGGAATCACAATATCCTAACAGACAGCGGCGGGTATGGGCTGACACTAGGAACTCCCACATGGCCCATTTTGCATGCTGACGAGTGACCTCTAGCTTTCAGATGGTGAGTCTGCTTAAGCTGGCCAACATCACAGAAGAGGGCGTCAAATTTCTCAGTCCCCATGACGGGACCCCCATGCTTCTGACTCCCGAGCACTCCATCTCTCTACAAAACACCATTGGCAGCGATATCATGATGCAGCTAGACGATGTCCTGGTCACGACGTCCCCAGACAAGGCGCGGATGCGTGAGGCCATGGAGCGAAGCGTGAGATGGCTTGACCGTTGCATAGCCGCGCACAAGAACCCCACCACTCAAAACCTCTTCTGCATCATCCAGGGAGGTCTGGACGTCGAGATGAGACAAGCATGCTGCAGAGAAATGGTGGCCCGGGATACCCCGGGAATCGCCATCGGTGGACTCAGCGGCGGCGAGGCAAAGGCAGACTACTGCAAAGTCGTCGCTACGTGCACCGAGCTCCTGCCAGAGCTGAAGCCGCGATACGTCATGGGTATTGGCTACCCCGAGGACCTCGTCGTGAGCGTTGCCCTCGGCGCAGACATGTTCGACTGCGTCTGGCCCACGAGAACTGCCAGATTCGGGAATGCCATCACTAAGCATGGCGTGCTAAACATCAAGAATGCCAGGTACGCTGTCGACTTTGGCCCAATCGCTGAAGGTTGTGGCTGCATTTGCTGCAGGAAGGAGGGCGGACTGGGAATCAGCAGAGCTTTCGTGCATCACAACGCAGCCAAGGAAACCGTCTCTGCCCATCTCTTGACACTGCACAACGTGTGGTATCAGCTGGAGCTGATGCGAGAGATCCGGGATGCCATCATAGCTGACAAATATCCGGCTCTCTTACATGAATTCTTTGCCAACCTTTATCCAAGCAAATCAGAGTATCCCGAGTGGGCTGTACGCGCTCTGCACGGAGTTGGCGTCGACTTGCTTGCCGGTTGAGTACCCGCTGAGGCTGATTGGTATCTCTGCTGAAGAGCTTCTATCTCGTCTGCAGAAGAGGAAGTATTCCCTTCTGACTTCGAATGGAGCCGACTCACCTATCGAATGCCAACCGTCACGTGCCGGGTGCAATACTCTCCGTACGTGTTAGACAGGATGGTGGGTTATAGGACTTCAACGTCGGTATCTGTTCCCCAGCAGCTAGTTTTAGGCGCCAAACTGCCTGAGGAATCGGTCGTCTCGTGGTGATCCTATGACAGGCTACGAGGACGATCCAGCATGTTTGCAATACAGTCGCCGACTCTGGACTGAGAAACAGGCTCCACATTGTTTCGGCTCTTGCCGGTCCACAGTGGACGGTCCGAACGATGGTTACTCTCGAGTCACCAAGCAGACGTAACCTCGGAGTACAAGGAATACCATTGGCAACCGAACAATCGTTGTCACATCTCAAGTCCTCGCATGCAATAGTATTACCCGGTGATCCACTAGAACTATAATTTGTGAACTTGGTACTGAAGCATACTGTAGTAGTTGTTAAGACAGGGGCTTGCTTACGTTGTGCGGGGAAGTCCAGGGTAAGGAGGGGACCACCACTTTGTGTTTGTCGGAAACTTCAACCCCACATTGGGATCTGGAAGGCGCCTTGATGCTCGACGGTGCGACTGCCGGCCAGCTTGCTTTCCCCTTCCTCATCTCTCCACCTTGGCATGCTCTCTCCAGCATCCCGTGTCTTACACGTTCCTTTATTCCTTGCCCATGAACAGGAAACTGTACAGTCTGTGACAGTCACCCTCACCGTCACGTCGCTCTCTGCATCGGTGCTGGCCATTATTATCGGTGCGCTCTACCCCGCCGTCAACACGACAGTAAGTTGCCAGTGTGCGGCGGACGCGATCTTTCACCTTGGAAGAGTGGCTTGAGTTTGGGGGAAACCGAACCGTCGTTTTGTGTCGGGCAATCAAATAAGACTTGTCCTCTACAAGTCCTTCTGGCATCTCCCGAGGTCGCAACAGACTTGCGCCAAGCCACATAACACTCTTATCATTGTAATAACTGGAGCTCTCCGTATCCCGCGAAGAGACTTGCAGCGATTCAGGTTGCAACACGCACCGGTAGCCAACGTCCTTCCAAGTGCGTCAATCTCCATGACCACGAAATCCACCGCGGCCACCTCAAACATGTCCGAACAATCTCGCAACGCCCCTGCGCCCAAGTCCAAGACCAAGAAGGCCCCTGTCGCCGACTCCTGGGAAGACGAATCCGATGAGGCCGACGAGGCCTCTGAACCATCCTCTCCATCCACTATACGGAATGAGAAGCCTTCCTCTGGGTTCACCGCGCCGCCACCAACGCCTAGCTCGCCATCCTACAGTAGTGGGGCGCCGTGGGAGTCGATGACCGGTTCCCAGTCAGATCGCGCCGGGTCGACGACGGCGGAGCGGAGGCCGGAGAAGACGGACGCCGTGGCGCGGCGGTTGATCGCCGGTGCGCTCGGCGTCAAGGCCCCCAGGCTCACGGATGAGCAAAAGGCGTACGACCGCGCGTTGAGGGAGAAGGAGCGCAATAGGCGTGAAGAGGAGAGGGAGGCAGAGCGCAGAAAAGCTGCCGAAGCAGAGAAGGCCAAGGCCGCCGTTTGGAATGACTGATTTGATCACTTGTGATCTTGAAAAGCCAAAGGAGGTGGCCAAAGATTGATTGTGCCCATGAAAAAAACCGGCTGAAGGTAACATTGAATTCGTCGATTCTGGGCAAATCCCCATTGCTGGTAAAGAACATGCAAACGTCCTTCTTTACCTAGCGCTCCTACAGGCTACGAAAGAAGATTCGATCGTAGGCAATTTCAAACTCTTCCAAACATGACTTGCACAAGGAATTACAGCCTGATGCTGTAGTTCCAAGTTAGTGTCCGGTGATCCTTGGCCGTCTGGGTTTTGGTCAGTATTTGGCTTGATTGTTGAAGGGTGGCAGGTTCAACCTTTGAAATGATGACGATGCACAGTTGAACTCCCTGCGAGGCACCAAATGCAGATGCGGTCTACTCCTTTGACCGACACTTGGGTGACACGGAGTAAAGATCGTCGTTGACATGACTGTTTCCCACGTAGCTGACTTTGACCAAGGCGGTTCTGTTCCACGTTGTTTCCCCGGTCGCCATCTCCAGGGTCCAACAGTACATGTGAAAAGGACCGTCATGATTTTCGTTTGCCAAGCAGTGAATGCGGACGGATGTGGCTTCGGCGTATTCTCTGGGATGTCCATCAACGGCACGCATTCGACCGGCTGTTCTCGCTCCATGGTCATCTGCGGAGAGACATGCCGTCCCAACATTCTGTGATGGGTGGGCGCACCTGTGCCGAACGGCTGGCTGGTGGTTTGGATGTTAAACACCTGTCGCAGCCAGCTTCCCTTGATACGTAAGCACGAGCGATTGCTGGTCAGCGCCGGCGTCCGAGAAGCGCACTCCTATTCCAAGTCCAGCAAGTCCCTCATTTTCTGCCATGCGATTCCAGAGCATCTGCTGTACCTTTCCGTCGGGCAAACACGAGATGAAGCCCATTGGCAATACGCTGCGTGTGAGAGAGTCCCGTATACCCTTGGTAGCTGGCTTCTGAGTCACCAGCAGGCCAACAACACCACGGCCTCTCCAACCAGGTGGTGCTCCCCCGAAGGTACCCTCGAGCTCACGAATCAACCGAGGGCCAGTCATGGTCTTGGATGCGGATACTTTGCACTGCAATATCACTCGCACCGGGTTGGGGCTTGATGGAACAGACCACGTTCCTACCAGATCGACACCGTAATCCGAACGGCCGCCGACACGTTTCAGTTGGAAGCCCAGTCTCTCCAATGTCGAAGCCACTGTGTACTCGTACCGCGTCCCAATATAGACGGTAGATTCCATGTCGAGCCCTCTGCGCTTGGCATAGGCGGAGTAGGTGGCCAGATCATGGTGATGATCACTACTGGGTGAGTCGGGGTGCCTCGGACCACAATCTTGCTTGATCGGTCCGAGGTCAAGAGCATAGGCCCGTCGGCGATGCGTCTGGGGAATATATCCAGGAGATGACCAAGAAATGCGTCGTGCTGCTATGGAACGATGCCCACATGAGCTTTGCATTGTGGAAAGGGGTAGTCTCGTTATTGAAGATGTGGCCATGGTACAGGAATCAGCCTGTGATAAAGAAGTAGTTGACAGAAAGCTCCTTTAGAAAAGTAGACAACGTCCGTACCTACTGCATAACGTTATTGGCGTAGCTTTGAGTGTCGGAAGTTGTGCCTGAGAGAAGACTGAGCTAAGGAAACATGTGGCAAGGGGTGGAGCTTACTAGGAGCACCCCTGCTCACTACGGCCGGACAGATACCCACCAAAACCGTCCGTAGTGCAGTAACTTAGTTAGTTAACGTTACTGTGGTACAATGCCCATGTTTGTTGCGTGCATACGGATAATTAGTTAAGAGCAAGATGGTTGCTACGAGTTCTCGAAGCCCACAAGCTCTCTCTTTACCCAACTTCAATTGACAGGTCCCTGTTTCGCAGGGTCCTGATTACCAGCCCGGTATCATGGGCGACAGACTTACGCAGCTGCAAGATGCAGTTGATCAGGTAACGAACGGGTCGATCTGGGCCATGCGCTCTCCGTCCCTTGCTAATATTGGCGTGTAGCTCGCACAGCAGTTTGTCGCCAGCGTACACTACATTAACCGACACCACAACCTTGATACCCTCGGCCCGAACGATCAAGTCAGAGAGATAAACAAGGAACCTGGCGAGCAAGAGGGTTAGTCCAGCCCCCTCGGAAACCCAGCCCAGCGCCCCGTTGACCTCTATCGCGCAGTCGAACCTCACCCCTCCGAAGTCTTCAAGGCCGCCCAAGTCGAGCTGGCGCAAGATCTGATCACCAAGGAGCAGCAGATCGAGTACCTCATCTCCATACTCCCAGGGTTAGATAACAGTGAGAAAGATCAGGAGCGCAATATCAAGGAGCTGGAGGACGAGCTTAAACTGGCCGAAGCACAACGCCAAAAGGCCATCAAGGAGAAGCAGGAGATCATGACGAGACTTGACCAAGTCATACGAAGCATCCGAAGACCTTGAGGGACGAGAACGGCTGCCTGGACGGGACGATACCTGGGAGTTTAGGCGTCACGGGAAATATTCACATCAACAAGTCGTTGGTCTGTTCGCTATTCATGTCAATGGCGCAGGGCATCTAGATTTCTCCTCGGGTGGTATCCGTACAAGAGTTCTCGCACCTTTCATCTCGCAAGGTGTAGGCAGATAGGTCTAGTGCTTAAACACCAGTCCCTACGTTCTCGGGGATGGGAAATAAACTCGCTCACAATCAAGCCGTCGACTTGAAGAACTGCGGGAAGACGGTACGCAATTCCTCCAAGTGGCGGATCTGATACTGCGAGGCCGGTGTGCGTGGCACATGGACTCCTTCTTCGACCAGATGTGCTGCTGTCCACCCAAGCTGTTTTGCGCCAGCGCAGTTCGCATACGAGTCGTCTTGTTCTGTTAGCACTGGTTTACTGCCCACTTACTGGGTGCTTCTCATGGCGCGATTGAATCACCTACCAACAAAGTAGCAATCCTCAGGATGATCCACGCCAGCTTCTTTCATCGCCTTGGCGAACATGTCCTTGTGTGGTTTGCAGAGGATGGGATTGGCAGCGTAGTCGCAGTACGTCAGACCGTCGAATTGATCGTCAACGGCCAAAAGTTTTACCACTCGCTTCCCGTGGTTGACGTAGGCATTGGTGAAGAGCCAGAGCCTCACTTTGGTCCTGTCCACATCTTCCAGCATCTTCCTCAGCTGGGGATTCGGCTTGATGATGCCTTCCAGCGGTAGTGCATCGTCAACCTTGGCATTGTACTCGAGGGGGTCGATCTGATGATGGCGCACTAAGCCCTCGATGGCAAGGCCGTAGTTCTGGTAGTATTCTTTGTGCAACCTGATGGCCTCTTCTTCTGAAACACCTAAATGCTTCGCGAAGTATTCATCTATTAGATCTGCCATCAGGTCGTGAACCCTTGCACCTGAACTCGAGTTAGTGTGAGACAGGGCTCATATCTGAACAGAGCCTACCGACTCTTTGGATAAAGACAGTTGTCTATGTCGCTTCAGACCGAGGATCAGTTTAGGGAACGGTAGGTCACAGGTCCAGCTCAGAAGGGACTAACAAAAATAAGACAGGCCGGTTGTCCTTGAACGTCTTCTGCTTCTCCGTTTCTGACCCCATGACGAATGACGATGTGGATATGCTGGGCGTGGTAGAACGTTTGCGAAGAGCTGCACCGATACTTCGGACGTTGCCGTGAATGCAGTTCTTGTTCACCTTTGAGGCGGATAACTCAAGTAGCCTCGGCAAAGAATGGAAACTATGTAAGAAACTCATGCAGTAGCGACAGCGTCTTTATCCGTATTCCCGGATGTCCACGTCCTTGTTTGGAGCCTCTCTAGTTATGCAGGTGCAGCAGTTAATAGTTACAGCTCAACCCTCAAGGTATCACAAATAACTATGTTGATGAGTTGCTTACATTAGCTGAGTCACTCCGACCCACGACGCTACCGATCTCGCAAGCAAGCAAGCAAGCGGAGAAAGCTGGTGGCTAGAGCTTGTGGCTGACATAACGCATGGTGCTAATGATCGAATTGAACTTTTAATAAAGCTGGAGAGCGCTAAGGACATCGAATTTAAGGGCTGCGACAGGGACACAATTTCCCTGCTGGCCACTGGCTCCCGCGTTTCTTCCTTTCCCATCCTTATCCGCGAAAAGCAAAAGCAAAGCAACTGGGCATTCATCTTAGGAAAGGGTTTGCACCATTCGCGGACGCCATATATTTTCTTCACTTTGATTTTCTTTCCGGCAATACATACATTTCCGTGCCATTGTGTTGGTTGGCCAAAGGGCTCAAAAACGCCGTCGCCTAAATTTCTCTGCTAATCTACAGACTCGGCCTACAATGGCGCAGACAGTCGCTGTGGCCTCTGGCCCTACTTCTGGTCAAGCTGGTGTCCCACTTACAGATGCCGAGTTGCAAGAGATCAGCCAGTATAAAAAGATTGTACAATTTCGGGATGTGGTCTTGTCAGGCGCTCATGCTCGTATCAAGATTCCAGCGCACTCTGCTGCAGGCAAAGCGCAGAATGATTCACAGATGCCATCGGCTTTCGGTGGTTCAGGTATCAATGGTACATCAGCAGCAGCTGATGCTCGCAATTACCGGAGCGAGAATCTCCAGTCGTTCAAGGCAAACTCGCAACAATCAACTGGTGCTCCGAGTAAAGCTTTTGGTGTGGGCACGACTCAGATCGATCCCCTTCTGCTCACTAAATCCGACGTGCTTATCAAGGCAGAGTGCCGGCAGCAGAGGCAGAGGGTGGAGAAGCTTCTTCGAGAACAGCTAGATGATCGCCGTGTTGCCCGCAAGGGAGCCCAGCCTGATGAGCAGGAGGCGGATTTGGACCTCCCTGACATTCTTGCAAAAGCCCTGACTCTAGTTCAGGCCACTGCTCCGCCTGTTGACGCCCATGTGGCTGCTAACGCGTCTGACTCCAGCGACTCGTTTGACGACAATACTTTCTATTCTAGTCAGCATGACACACCCGAGCCTCACCTTTCATCCCCAGCTCACAACGTGTCAGGGGACACTGCGATGTTGCATGTCACACCTTCAGCCTCTCGAACAGAGCCGCAGATGGGGGCCGGGCCCTACAAACACCAACCTGTTGTGACTCCAACGGCTTCAGTCCCTACGAACAACGACCGGCGCAAGCTTCCGACGCAGAGTCTTCAGACGTACCATGATATTTCGCAACGGACAGCTCCAACTGCACCTCGATCACATCTTCAGGCACCGTATCCAGGCCTTGGGGGTGTGGTACCAGCAAGCGGGCGGGCACATGATCGCGATGATGCCCAGGCTACAATCATCAGTTCGAATGGCAGTGGAACGACCAGCAGGTCTGATGAACGTCCAGACTTTGACCAGCGAGCTGACATTAGCAACTTGCGGCCAGCCGGACAGATACAGCCAGGCCACATGCATGAACGCGAGCCTCAGCTCATTCGCGGTCACAACCTTCAACCATACGCTCCTCAGCCGTCCCACGTCTCTCCTTTGGCAACTGCGCACCACCCACCAAACCCTGCTCCCTTGTCTGACCCAGATATATGCATTCTGCCAGGCGCACCCCCCACAAGTAGCTGCTCTTAGGCAGGAGCACGGTGTGGCAACGAGCCCAGAAAGTTCTCCGCAAGGCGAGAAGGGGAGCAAGAAGAAGAACAAGAAGAAGAACAAAAGAAAAGCCGTTGCAGAACGTCCAGCGTCTCCGTACATCAAGCCCGAACCTCGCTCTGCTTCGCCGCTTTCTGCACCCCAGTTTACAAGGCCGCAGAAGCGCCAGCGGGCGTCACAACGCCAACAAGCTGAGCTGAATTATGATGAGCCAAGAGTAGGTCCTCCAGTCGAGGTAATTCATGATGAGTACGATCCTAGATCGGTTGTACGGGAGGTCAGGGCTCCTGTTGGTCCCTACGAGAGAGTCGTGGAAGACGCCTACGGCCGTCAGGTTCGCCAGCCTGTCCCACCCGCCAGCCACGGAATCGAGCGTTCTGCATACGAGGAGCGTAGACCGGAAGAAGCGGTGCAGTATGCTCGACGTATTCACACGCCATCCGCCTATACGGTTCCCTATGCCGCTGGTGAAAGTCGACCGCTGCGCTCAGTTACGTACTCGGGAGCAGGTACAGATGCGGTATACCGAGAAGCCCCAGCATACTATCTTGAAGGTCGTATGAGCGTTCGCCCTAGTGCTGATCGAGCCCGGTCGCGCTCGCCTGTCATGCTAGAATCACATCCCTTGGCTATGGGTCCTCCTCGACCTCCTACACGCATTGTCAGAGATGAATATGGGCGCGAGTATCTGGAGCCAGTGCGGGTGCTATCACCTGCCGGAGTGCCACGACACTCCGTTGTCCCCGCCAGCAGACCTATAGAACACGACGTCATCTATGAACGCGCACCCATGCGAGCTCCCTCGCGGGTGCCGCCTGCTGACACATTCGAGCAAGACGGCATACTATACCGGCGCTCTTCTCCGGTAGCAATACCGCGACGAGTTGTCACGCAGCCCGAGTATGCGGCGCCCGACTATCGTGGATACCGGCAACGCGACTACTCGATGCAGCCTGTGGCCCAGCCAGCACCAGGTCACGAGTATGTCCCATACCGCGGAGCGGATGAGAGGCGACTGCTGCCGCAAGAATTCGTAGCGAGGTCTGCGAGTGTCCGGCCTCCAGAGCTTGTGCGCTACGAATATGGGAGAGTTCAGAGCGTCCGGCCGCCGGAGCTGCCTGTTAGGGAGTATGCTACCAGCGTACATCCTGAAGTGCGACATGAATTTGCCCGGCCCACCTACAGGGAGTTTAGTGTCAGGCCGTCGGAAACGGAGCTACCGCGTCGCGAATATAGTACTCGTCCTGCAGAGAGGCCTGTAGAAAGGTATTACGAGAGACCTGTTCTTAGAGAGGAGGAGGTCACGTACGTGGAGCAACCACATAGAGCTCCTGCCGAGATTGTGTATGAGGATGGGCGGAGGGAACTGTATCGATGAGAAGTGTATGTACAGTTGTATGGAGTTCAAGTTGCAACTTTGCCTACGAAACATTTGTCGAGGTACTTAATTGGACGGTCGCAGAACCTGGAATGTCGAAGCTAGGGTCATATGGGGTTATAAATGGATCAAGCGCCAGCCTCAAGAGGTTGCAAGTTCTCAATCCCTGGGAATAGTATCAACATTCGACCGTAATGTCGCCAGATAGCTGTGGCCTGCCTGGCTGTATACTAGGTAGTTACCAGGAACCTACGTTCGGAACCCAAAACATTGCACATCGATTCATGCACATCAGCAACGTGACCAAAATTATGACACATCAATAATCCTTGAAAGAGACTCTACTTCGATCAGTTGGAACGGCAGAGACTTCTCGTCGGCTCGTCCTATGGGTGCCACTAGCTAGGGATGCAATACTCGGTACTTTGTCTTCTCTCCCGCTGGCTGCAAGATCCACGTGGTTCCAAAGTCTATGAGCGCACGATGCGATACTTATGTCGTCAGATGGAACAGATGTATACTGTGGAAGAAGCGAAGACGGAGACGGAGACGAGAGACTGTGTGAAGCGCCCCCGAGTTTCTTAGTTGACAACTAACGGCTGGGAAGCTCGAGCCGAGCGTTTGTTGGGCCGGGCTGCCGTGTTAGGGTGTGTGGTCCTCGGCTGTCGACGACGTACGTGAGATGGGCTGATGACCCGTCCGTTGGTGAGAGAATCTGCACAGGGCAACGCCATGATGACTTGATCATTGATGGGGCTGGCTCACGTGCGTCAACATGACTCTACCGGTAGTCGCGACTCCCATCCATACTACGGAAAGGTTTCATATGGGTTTTGTACTGGCCGGCCCAAAGTGACAAAGTGCTACGAACTACGGAGTACGGATACACAGGTGTAAGTAAGAAAGAGTCAAGACGTCCAAAGCTTGACGTAGGTTTGGTGAGCTCAGCCCGAGCCCCACCAGGGGGGTTTCCAGTTCCAGGGAGCAGTTCTCGAGAACAATCACGCACTACTTTATTATTAGAGCATGGCCGTCACAGGACCACAGTGGAAGGAGAGCAAGCACATTGTTGTCACCGGCTCGCGAGCAGGGTGTGTATGGATATTGCTGACGAGAGATCCCTTTCTCTTGGACGTGGCCCCCTCCCCCTCCCCCTTCCCCCTCCCTCCCCCCCCCGGGCACCCGATCCCCCGTTGGACTCGGCAGGGCTGAGTTGAAGGGCCCTTGCGGCAACGGCGACATCGTTGATGTCAAAAGTACGGGCAGAAGCTCCGAGGTCAAAAGCATGCGAGGAGTCGAAGGAGCGAGCCATCAGCGAAACCCGAGTGATGGTCCCTTGCAGAGCACCGGTAGTTAGTGAACTAGCTACAGGCGTACTACGTAGATCATCATTGCCAAATCAAGCCGTCTGCGCGACGCCGATCTTTGACGGAGCGCTCGGCCGCTAGCCGGAATGCGTCTGAACTCTTGACACTGCCCTGATACGTGATGGGTGTGCGAAGTAATTGACTTATCATTGACTCTTCCCCCAAGGACCCAAGGACTCAAAGCCAGGTACCCGGGGCCGCCGTTGGCCCTTGGGCGATCAGAAGTCAGACATTCGCGGGAGCACAAAAGCCCGCCATTCATGTCGTGGAGTTCCTGGTTTTTGGAGGACACAATCTTGCAAGTTTGGAACAAACGAGCTGGTGGACTGGGCCGCCTGGCGAATCACGGTGGCCTATGATTATGCAAGCCTTGTTCGATGTTTATCGAGGTTTCAGGATTGCAAGTTCGCATGATACATAACGTTACGCGTCTGGTGTGTGTACTGGCAGATGGTCTCGGCTGTGCACTGCCACCAACATATCCGATGTAACTAGTGCCCGTCTCTTGGTCAAGGCTGACTGGGCGGGGAGATTGTCTACTTCGGTATGATCAACCCTCATTTCCAATGCTTGGTCAAGTTGTCCATGGCGAACACGTATCGACGTCCATGAAAGCTTGCCGGGAGAAGCTTGTATCCCTGTAGCCAACCTGAACCCTGATTTCAGCCTTTAAAAATTTCCGGGTGAAGCCTTCCTTGCCAGGCTTTGTTGACAAGTCAATCGATCATACGAGGAAGGTGGTAACGTTAACTGCGTAGTTAACGAACGACTGAGGACTCCGAACCGTAAAGTTGTCAAAACCTGCTGGGTATTTATTTCCACATGGCGGCTCTTGCTCTTCTTCGATGCTTGGTCAGGCATCCGTACTTCGTACTGCGTACCTGGCCAGGCGATACAGATCGCCCTCTCGGTTGTATGAGAGTACTTACTTGGTAACTAGATTATATCCCGGGGGATCAGGTACCTTGGCGCGGCTGTCTACGATAGACTCGTTCGGCGTTCGTATCGTGAGGTGAGTGAGTTGGTTTACGAAGTAGTCGATGCGACTCTTGCAGACGTGGGATTAACCCAACTAGGCGACACATGTGGCAAGAAACGAGAAACGAGCCGTACACAGTAGTTAGATGATGGAGACTGACGAGTCTAATAATCCGCAGCAGCCAACCATTCATTGATTGGGGCCCACCCAAGCTTTCACTCTGCTGTGCGTCGTCTCCACTTGCAATTGCGATCCATGCAAGCGCGCGCAGCAGCCAGCCAGCCAGCACCGCACTGCTGCTAGTTATCCTCCCCGTCCGCCGTCGTTCTCCACCCAGATGGTCGGCCTTCGGAAGGTTCCCTTGGCCGTGCCCAGGTCATGACTTGGCCGCCTGTGCAGCGAGTGGGCTAACTTACTTGGCTTGAATATGATTGACACTGGAGCGCTCTAAAACCTGGTCCGGTACGGGTACGGTGTGCTGGCTCAGTGGCTCTCGACTGCTCTCTCATCATCAGTGTGGGCTGGACTCCCACTGAGCAGTCTGAGCCTAAGGTGGGCAGCAGTGAGCACGTACCTCTCCTGCTTGGACAGTACGCGCAGAACGCACCAAAGTTGGCGCACACACCAAGTACCTTCCATACCCTATTTTTGCTGACTGGAGGACCTGGACAGCGTCCTTACTCCAAGTGTAGGTCATCGGTGGCCTGCACTTCTTTTCTCACCCTCATCGATTCCATCAATCTCCATCATCCCTCTTGTCACCTACCTCACCTCACCACTACCGGACAGCCCTCGACCTCCTCCTCCCCCGCCCATCCATCCGTCTGAGAGCTGCCATCACCCGCACGTCTCAGCACCTGGAAGAGCGATAGATCTCTGAGATTTGATTTGGTTTCCTACTCTCAGTTTCCCTGTCTCTTTCTCTACTTTTTTTTTTTAACCGTTTCCCCGGCCCTCTCTCCTTCTCCAGTGATACCCCCAGTTTTCGTCACCCACACACACACACACACACACACACACACACACACACACACACATACAGACGAACCCACGTCGTCTTTCTTCCTCGATTTCGGTAGCGCTGGAAACTTTGTAGTGCTCGTCCGTCGTCGCCTGCTCCCTACGTGCACAATTCACCCACGATGCAAAAGCTCGCCAACATGCGTCACTGGCCCGAGAGGATGAGTCCCAGCTTCGGCATGTCATCGAGACCCAACATGAACATGACTGCGATAAACCCGCACCAGAAGACGGCGGCTCCGGGAGCTCCGCCGATGAGTCCCTCGCCCGCCGCTGACTCAACGATACACTACTCTTTCAACGTGCCCTTTGCCTCCGACCTTGCCGGCCCTAATACCGAGGAGGTACTGCATGCCACCGGGGACTCGGTGCTGCGGTGGACTCATCCTGGCGACGCCCCCGACGACATTCCCATCTTTGAGTTGCCTGTTCATGCCCAGAACGTGGCCAATCTGCAAAGCATGTGCCTGGAGCTGACAAAGGGTCCGCTACCTATCGAGGCCCACATCGTCTCGAGCACACCGCGGAGCATCAAAAGCCAGGTCATCACCGTTTGCCTTTCCGGCGCGCCGGAGCTGGTGCACAAGAGCCGCGAGACCATCTTGAACGATACCCCTCTGGCATTGGTATGCACCACACACGCACCGTAGATTCGTATAGTGTGCCCCCCTCTGGTCTAATTACCTTATCTGACTGAACTCTTGCTTGCAGCGCTGTACAACGGTCGATGTCGAATATGGTCTGATTGTCGACGCCAAGGCCGGTGTCCTGTCTAAACACGTCACTGACGCCCTCAACACATTTGCTCAGTTCTGTGGAGTAGACATCTTCGTCCTGGGACCCAAGCTGACGCCTATGATCGACGGGCTCAATGGCGACGTCGAGGTGATCCGGGATCAGAGATGGCGAGTGGCCATTTACGGCGACGTCGAGTCCTCGGAGCACGCCAAGACTCAAGTCTTGATCTACATTGACAAGCTGCTCGGAAGAACCCTAGATATCATGCGTGTCGAGAGTACCCTTCACCCAATTGTGTGCGGTCGATCCCGCAAGAATATCAAAATGATCGAGTCTGCCACAAACACTGCCATCTACTTCCCGCCATTCGCGCAGTTGTACCGATACTGCCCCCCAATGCTCAGCGTCGAAACCCTGAAGAGATCTACATCACGGGCGAAAACCCCCAGGGCATTGAGCTGGCCAAGCGCAAGATCCACGAATTGGTTAGCCGGACCAAGTTGTTCATGAAGGACGCCGTGGCCTCGCCCTCCAAAATCGACGCCGTGCTGCTTGGTCGCATGGACAAGGTGCGCAAGATCATGGAGAACAACGGCACGTACATCATGTTCCCTCCTCTTGCCTCCCAGCGCAACATGATACGGGTCCAGGGTGTAGAGGGGCTGCAGATCGAGCGGACAATGAAGGAGATCATGTCTCTTGTAAGTGGGACCCCATCCTGCCTTCGGTATTCCCACGGACACATGGGCAAGACAGTACTGACGATTTCCAATCTTTAGGCTGGCCAATTTTATTACGCCTCTTGGTGGATCCAGCAAGCTGGCGCTTCCCAGCTACCCAGCCCCCATGATATTCGAACCATGCTTGGAGACATCTGTTCCAACTCGGATGCCGATATTTCATTTGACAAGATGACCTTCACCATTACCGGTTCCGACGACGCAGTCAAGGATGCCTTGACTGTTCTCTCGCAGATCAAGTTCGTGAACCAGACACAGCACCAAATCCGTGTCAAGATTGAGCTAGCCAATGAGCACAAAGAGTTTGTATCGGGCAAGAAGAATGGCAAGATAAACAAGATCATGACTCAGAGTGCGTTAGTATGCGATCGGATATTTAGCGATCTGAAAATGCTAACATCTCGTCCAGGCAACGTCCAGATCATCTTCGACAGCTTCCGAGAATATAACTTTGACATTGATGTCATTGCGCCTAGTTATGACTCGATGAAGCAGGGCTTGGGGCTTGTTGAGCAGGAGATGCCCGCTTCCATCTCCTTCCACGTCCCTGACCAATACCACAAGCGCATCATCGGTATTGGTGGTCAGCATATTCAACGGATCATGAAGAAGCATTCAGTCTTTGTCAAATTCTCCAATGCCATGGATCGTGGGGGTATGGGCCGCGAGGACGATGACGTCAAGGTGGACAACGTCATCTGCCGCACACCAGCCCGCAATGCTCAGAACTTGGAGCTGGTCAAGTCCGAGATCTTGGACATGGTGGACCGCGCTGTAAGCACTTTTGTACTCGGCGGGGGAAGCTTCGTCGTCATGCCATTGCTAACTCATCAATAGCATTCCGAGTTCACCTCTCAGGTGGTGACGGTCGATCGGCTATATCACCGTCAGCTGATTGCTCGACTGCCCGAGATTGAGGAACTCGAAAAGAAGTGGAATTGCAAGATTGTCTTTCCCAGCACGGAGCAGGCTAGCGACGATGTGACGGTCACTGGTCCCGAATGGCAGGTGCCGTTGTGTGCCGATGAATTTCTGGTAAGGACTGAAACCAGATGCTGGCCGCTGTTCATAAGCTTACATGTGCGACAACTAGGGCATGGTTCCGGAGACTCACGAACTCGTCTTGACTCGATCCCCTTCTCTCGTCAAGTTCTTGGAGTCCCCTCTCTTTGTCAACGAACTTGTTAGCAAGCTCAAGGACCAGCACGAAGTCACCCTCGAGGTTCACGAAAACCCAGAGGAAAAGACGGATGATGGGGGCCGCACCATGACGCTTCTTTGGAAGCTCACTCGGAACAACTCTGGAGGTCTTCGCGACGCCATCGACTTCCTCCAAGCCCAGCTTGCTGCGGCTAGCGTTGAAGCCACTGTTGTCAAGGGCGCTATTCCTCGTCCCAAGTCGGACTCTTTCGAGGACTCGCTGCAGTACTTCGATTCGAAACTCTTGCAGCATGCTCCCACGGTTGTCGCCACTGATTCCCCCACCAAACCAGGATTTGGCGAGGAAATGGTCCAGCCACGGACTACTACTTTGTTTGACAAGCTGAGGAAGCCGTCGCAGCTTCTTTCTTCGCTGGATCGCAGAAAGAACAGTTCTCACTCGGTCAACACGCTGTTCAAAGGATCCAGCAACGTTTCCAAGTCGTCTCTGATTTCAATCGAGTCGACTCGCAGCTTCAATGCTGATCGTAACCCTTGGAACGACAGCGGCGTCAACCTCCCTGATGATGACGGCAACATCTGGTCGAGCCGGCATTTCGGCAACGGGTTCGACAACAAATTGACGCCCAACATCATGACTCATGGCGGCGGTGATGTGACTCCTCGTCACGGCACGCGTGCATCTGGCGACAGTGGTCGTCCATCAACCTCTCACTCTAACCATTCAGGATACCCCGGTCCCCATGGACCTTTCCGTTAGAATTTCTGTTTTAGATGCTTAACGTGCAAATACCCTCGGCTGGATATACCCTGGCGTCAACAATACCCGGTCCTTTGAACTTGCATCGGTCGGCTCTGTTTTGATTTACGTTGATTTTTCCTTCGTTTTGTTTTTGTTTTCCTTACCGCTTGATTCCCCAAGGCGAGGCGGTCGGGCCACGCTGCACACGATTTGACTTGAGCTATATCCCACGATCCTTCGGACATGATACCAACGAGCTAGATGCCCGAGGGAGCAACGGCGTTTGCAAGATATCAGTTTGGCGGATGCACTCGAATGATACCACTAAAAGTACAGTGAAGGAAAATCTCCATGACGAAAGAAAATACCACAAACGCATTGCTTTTTTATCAATTCTTTTCTTTCTTTCCTTTTTTGCGCTGGCGTTTGCTTTTCACGCGGATCTATCCATCACAGACTCGGTTGTCTATCTGGACCTTGGTAGCATACCTTCTGTCAAGTCCAACCAACAATACGCTGCACGGGGCACAATGAGAACTCGACCTTACGAAGCGCCGGACTACGCGAGGGGCAAAGAGACAGGCGGCGGTACTGCAGAGAACGACTGTCTTGTGGGAAGGAAGACTACGCTGGCGGGTATGCAGTTGATACTAGGCCAGTGATGACAATGACAAAGTGTGGCAGGACTGTACGATATTCTGCAGATGATAAACGCAATGATACCCTCTGGTGCTCGCTACTTGCTTGAACCCGCCCGAGCCATGCTGCCTGCATGCTGCATTTTCCGCCCGCATAACTAACACCCCTCCCCCGGGCACATATTCCTTGCGGAAGCTGCACGCGGCGGCTTGGCTGCGGGAACGCGGCCGACCGGCGACAGGCATGATTGCAGGCAGGGTTAAACACTAACGCCACTTGCGAACAATCACGGCGAAACCCCCCATCCTGCGTGATTGCTGAGTGGTGGTGAGGGCTAACGGTGGGTGACCTGGATAACTGCTGTGTACATACTGCTCCGTACACAGTAACTAACCACTCGCTCGTTCCGGAACGAGTTACACTCTATCCGTACTCCACCCGCACTGGTAATCTTCGGCGAAACTCACGACGCGATTGATACAAATCACCGCGGTGGCGATGTTGGGTTAAACTCTTCCCCGGAGATGCAGACTCGATGGATACGAATGACTGACTTGCCTTTAGGAGTGTTGATGTTTGGTACGGTGGGCTCGTAACGGCTCCTATGCGGCGGATTGAGCCATCGGCATGCGCACTTTGCACGCCAAAAGAGCACACATGATCTACAGAGTAGTACATATATGCGGCTGCGTACGGAGTACGGATTAGTTGTGCGATGAGTTAGTTATTAGGCTGCTTCTTGTACCTGTCCCGCCGCGAGCTCCCCTCCCCATCCATCTGAGTCCTGACCTGCCGCCCCAACCCACCACCAAAGCAGGAAGGAATGACCATAGCTTCTCTCGCTGGGGGCCTTGGGCTTCCCAACTTCAACGACATGCCGAATGGCACTCGTCGAAATTGCACACTGGTCAATGTGGCTGATGAGGTATATCATCTGCTTGGTAGGGCCACAGCGGCTCCTCACTGATTGGTCTATTCCTCCTACTCGACGGGGGGTAGTATCTTTTTTTCTCGACGATTCAAGTTGGTGCTTGCCTGCAGCACAACTAATTGGTCGTTGCGGTCACGCGACGCCGCAAACAACGGCGGCAGTCGATCGGATCGGCAATCCGTTACTGGACGCGATTGGATCTGCTCCTTCTTCTTACCTCACACATACACTCACACAAACGCACACGCACACTCACACGCACACTCACACGCACACGCTCTCTCTTTCTCTCCTAGCCTACCCGGGTCCCGCAGTAGTAGTAAGTAATATAGTAGCAGCAGCAGCAGCAGCAGCAGCAACACGCGGCGCAGCTACCGGGAATTTTGTGCGTGCTACCACTTGCAAAGCACTCGCATCAACCCGCCCAGACACCACATATATATATCTCATTCAGTCGTCATTCCGGCCGGTCAGGACACCGAACCCCACATCTCCGGGCTTCAGCTGCCACTTGACTACTGTGTGTCTTGCAAACTCTAGCTCCGGCTCTTTGGCGAGGCTAGCAGCTTCACGACGGCAAAGTCGCCCAGTCAATTGCAATGGCTGGCCCTGATGAGACGGTCCCAACGCTCAATGAGTCCAACTCAGTTGGGGCCGACGATGCCGTTGACGACACGGAGGACCTGGACGACGAGTTCGTTAATGTTCAAAAGACGGCCAACGAGTCGCGCCGGCGCCAGTCCAAACCCGGCAGCTTGCAAGTTCAGAAAGTGCTGCCGTTCCCCTTTTCGCCCAACATCCGGCCGCTCACCGTCTCGGACCTCAGGTCTTGCATCGCCTTGGAAAATGCTGCCTTTACAGACCCACAACATCGCTGCTCCCCTGAGAAAGTGAGTGCTCGGTAACCTGCTCGGGCCGATACTTCTCCCAGCGACAAAGGAAGCTAGCTGACTTTGCCCAGTTCGAATACCGCCTCACGACATGTCCAGAGCTTTGCATGGGCCTATTCTGTACGGTGACGGAGGAGAAGGCTAAGTACTTCAACATCGACACGGTGTCCACGGCCTGGCCTGTAGAGACGGGCCGGATAGATGGGGCTGTCAGTGTTCTGTTTGCGCACATTATCGCAACAAGATGCGATACCGAACTTGTCACGGACAAGGCAATGGACTACCCGCGCGACTTTCGTAAAACCAAGTCCAACACCTCGGGCCTTGGTCATCGGGAAAGCGGCCACACCGTTGCAATACACTCGTTGGCGGTGCACCCTAAGCTGCAAGGCTGTGGGCTGGGGAAGCTGATCATGAAGGCATACAGTACGTATCACTGACGGTTTCTTCTCTTTCCATCGGACCCATCACAAAAGCGACTATTGAAGAACCCCCTTTTGTGTTACTGATAGTTGACAATTGGGTTTGCAGTGCAGCAAGTCCACAGCGCCGGCACCGCCAATCGTATCTCGTTGATTAGCCAGGACGTGAGCACACCTTCCATGCGCCAATTGGCGCCTAGTCTGACTAACGACTGTTACAGTACCTTGTCAACTACTATGTACGCTTCGGTTTCAAACACAAGGGTCCCTCAAAAGCCAGTTTCGGCGGCGGTGGCTGGCATGATCTGGTGAGCCTCAATACACAAGCAGAGCCAAACCCACGAAAGCAGATTACTAACCAAACTCGTATAGACCATGGAACTGGGTGGTCCATCCAAGAAATGATGCGTGATTTGTAACTATCAGTAGTAGCGGATTTCATCCGACTTCATCTGATGGCACCCCCACCCCCCTTGCTCTAGAAGGGGGTGAAGAGACCCGACTCCTACTGGGTAGGACCTCTGCGTCCTTGCTGGGCTGGTGTTGTGATTAAGCGTCGGATTGATGGCAGGCATGCGCAACGGTGATACCCCCAGATTAGCTGCCCGGGCCGGACCTGGGATGAGCACACCCGTCATTGTGTACGGGCGTGTTGCGAGGACATTTTTTCCGTTGTTACACATAACTAGAGTCGGGGGTTGCGAAGGTTACATGGATTAGATAAGGGTAGACTTTCCAAGCACTTGTATGCAAACCGTGTCTACTACTTTGGCCCCGTGACTGCCTCTTCCTCAAAAGCTACGCTCCAAGACGTTGTTCTGCGCGTCTTCAGAGATGTCCTGCCAGCCCATGGTCGCGCAGTTCTGCCTCGCGCACGTTCTGCGAGACCCTTTGAGCGACTATTCGCGTGCAGTTATGACGGGGTGAATAGCGACGACGTAGATGGACTGAGGACGGGGTTTTGGTAGCTCACAACCACCCCCCGAGCCCCCTCGCTACTCAATCCCTGGCACCGTACTGGGCGCGGTACTCCTCGACGGCCTTCAGTTGCTCGCCGGTGGCAAAGTTTCCCTCGGTCAGCCCCTGGACGACATTCTCCAAGTTCAGGATGGCGACAATGGGGAAGCCGTACTCTTTGCGCAGCTCGCCAATGGCGCTACCTTGGCTGTCGGGCAGCGTCTCCTGCCGGTCCAGGGCAATGACAATGCCGGCTACGACGCCGCCCTGGGCGCGGATCTTGTCAATGGCCTCGCGCTTGGCAGTGCCGGCGGAGATGACATCGTCGATGATGAGCACGCGACGGCCCTTGAGCGGGGCGCCGACAATGGAGCCACCCTCGCCGTGGTCCTTGGCCTCCTTGCGGTCGAAGCTGTACTCGACGTCGCTGTACTTGTGGCTGTCGAGCTGGGCGAGGGCGAGGGTGGCGGCGGTGGCCAGGGGGATGCCCTTGTAGGCGGGGCCGAAGATGACGTCGAAGGCGAGGCCGTTGGGGCCGTCGGGCTGCTGAAACTCGGCGTGGATGGTGTGGGCGTAGGCCGTGGCCAGGGCCGAGAGCAGGTCGGCGCGGTAAAAGTCGCCGGCGTTGAAGAAGTAGGGCGAGATGCGCTTCGACTTGAGCTCAAAGGTGCCCAGACGTAGACATCCTCCCCGCAGCGCCGACTGGAGGAAGGCGGACTTGTAGGACTCTAGGGACATTGTGTTTGAGAAGGTGGGTTTGACGGAGGGGAGGGGAGGGGAGAAGATCGAAAAGGAGGGACTCGAGTACGGTGTACTACGTGATTTGAGTGGCAGAGGCGAAGGCGGCGACGACGTGTATCACCAACTTTTTTGCCTTTCGTGTGTAAGTCGAGGTGGGGCTTTCCATCGAACTATCAGTGCATCGACTACTCCGTACCAAGTAACGTTATGCTCGAATCCAGTCAAGTAGAGAGGGGGGGAGGGGATGGCAAAACTCTCGGGTTTGCACCATGATTCTCTCCCCACCCCACCTCCATGGCCGAGCAAGCAGTCCATCTACGCAGCTGACTACGTCGGTTAGTTAGGTTGTTTGTTTTATTACGCTGGCAGTCCAGTAACAGTTTACTCTGTAGCTGTGCTTCTGTACTGTGTACAGTGTAGTAACGTTTGTCGACCATGGGAAAGATGGGATACAGAGTGTGGAGCTCGATAAGATAAGCGAGACAGTTTTGGCGGGGTCGCAGAGAAAACCCAACTTTCTTCCGTGCTACACCGCCAAAATTTGCGGGAGAGGGCAAAATCCGATCCTCTCACTACCTCCAATTGCTAGTTCGTCCTAGCCACGATAAGTGTGTGCGGCGATTGATTGTGACTGCACCTTGACCACACACACACACACACACAAACAACACACATTCAACACCACAACTCGCCCATCATGAAGACGACGTGGAAGGACATCCAGCCCGTGCCCACGAGCCAGGAGTTCCTCGACATCGTCCTGAGCCGCACGCAGCGCCGCCTCCCCACGCAGATCAGAGCCGGCTTCAAGATCAGCCGTATACGCGGCTTCTACACGCGCAAAGTGCGCTTCACCCAGGAGACATGCACAGAGAAGTTCTCGGCCGTGCTCGACGGCTTCCCGCGCCTGGGGGATATCCACCCTTTCCACGCCGACCTGCTCAACACGCTGTACTCTCGCGATCACTTGAAGATCTCGCTGGGCCAGCTGTCCACCGCCAAGCACCTCATCGAGACCATCTCGCGCGACTATGTGCGCCTGCTTAAGTACGCCCAATCGCTCTACCAGTGCAAGCAGCTCAAGCGCGCCGCTCTCGGCCGCATGGCCACCATCATCAAGCGCCTCAAAGACCCTCTCCTCTACCTCGACCAGGTGCGTGAGCATCTGGGTCGTCTGCCCGCCATCGACCCCAACACCCGCACCCTGCTCATCTGCGGTTACCCCAACGTCGGCAAGAGCAGCTTCCTCAAGTCCATCACCCGCGCCGACGTCGAGGTCCAGCCCTATGCCTTCACCACAAAATCCCTGTTCGTCGGCCACTTCGACTACAAGTACCTGCGCTTCCAGGCCATCGACACCCCGGGTCTCCTCGACAGCCCCCTCGAGACAAAGGGCCCCATCGAGATGCAGAGTATCACCGCCATTGCCCATCTGCGCTCCGCTCTCATGTACTTTTTCGATCTCTCCGAGCAGTGCGGCTACTCGGTCCACGCCCAGATCGAGCTGTTCAAGAGCTTGAAGCCCCTCTTCGCCAACAAGCTAGTCTTCATCGTCATCAACAAGGTCGATATCCTCAGGCCCGAGGACCTCGATGCCAAGACCGCCGAGGAGCTCCAGTCGCTGCTGAGTGCCGGCGACGTCGAGATGCTGCAGCTCAGCTGCAACACCCAGGAGGGTGTGCAGGAGGTCAAGAACGCCGCCTGCGAGCGTCTGATTGCTGATCGCGTCTCCGCCAAGCTCAAGGCTGGCACCAACAGCTCTGGTGCCATCGGTGGCCGCCTGGCCGATGTCATGACGAGAATTCACGTCGCCGTGCCCGAGGGCGGTGTCGTTCGCGAAACCTTCATCCCCGAGGCCATCAAGAACATGCGAAAGTACGACAAGGCCGACCCTGAGCGACGAACCCTTGCTCGTGACATCGAGGAGCTCAACGGAGGTGCCGGTGTCTACAATGTCGATCTCCGCGCCGACTATCTCCTCGAGAACGACGAGTGGAAGCAGGACCGCATCCCCGAGATCCTCAACGGAAAGAACATTTACGACTACGTCGACCCCGAGATCGACGCCAAGCTCCAGGCTCTCGAGGAGGAGGAGGAGAGACTCGATGCCGAGGGCTTCTACGATTCGGAGGAGGAGATGGACGACGACGAGGAGGCCGACGTCCGCATGAAGGCCGAGCTGATCCGCGAGAAGCAGCAGCTGCTCCGCAACGAGGCCAAGGATCGCAAATCGCTCAAGAACCGTGCCATGATCCCCCGCAAGAAGGTCAAGAAGCCCCTGTCGGAGCTCGAGGAGTCGCTCGACGTCCTCGGTGTCGACACGACAGACCTGGGCCTGCGAGCTCGCGCGCAGTCGGTGTCCCGCGGTCGCTCCCTCACCAGATCCAGGCAGGCCACAGAGATGTCGGATGCCATGGACATCGACCGGACGCCGCTCGAAAGGTTGCGTTCTAAGAGCAGAGCCCGGGAGCCGTCTACCAACAGACGCGACGACGGTGTGGAGGACCCCGAGGTCCGCGGCAAGGCCGACAGGGCGGCCAAGCTGGGCCAGCGCAAGATGAACCGCATGGCCCGGCAGGGAGAGGCCGATCGACATGTCGGCACCACGATGCCAAAGCATTTAGTAAGTCCATCTACCCTCGATTGCTGCGTTGCATACACGCCTGCTAACCACGAGTGTTACAGTTTGCCGGCAAGCGTACAATCGGCAAGACTTCCCGAAGATAAGCTCTCTACGGGGGGCTGGAGGAACGGTACCACCGTGTACTTGCTGGCGCCTGCGCGTACGTGTATCACAGGTTGGGATACATGGATTCTTTCACGACTATGTTTTTCTTGGTTGGTGTTCTAGGAGTTTCAGTGTGGAAAATGTCGGGACGCTCGCGATGGAGAGAGACAGAGATGCCCGATGCGGTCAAATGAATTCGAATCTTCTTTACCTAGTGACTCTTTTACATGCCTGGTCGTATACGAGAGTGCCCCTTTTCAAACAAGTAGCCTGACCATGTATGCCGGACACTCTTTCACACGAAAGACCAGCTGACTACTGTTCGCTAGCGACATTTGGTCGTATGAAAATCAGGATCGTGAGTGTTAATACAGATCAATTCATCTCTACGTACAACTGCAACGGGTATCTCTCTTTCTCTGTCTTCACTCTGTCCTGGCTTCGTCAGGAACATGTCCTAACCAGTACGATGCCATCACGCTAACCAGCTAGAACCATCCGCCAATATTGTGCGTAAGGCGACAGCAATTCAGGCTACCAGAACTGTTAGAGGGATCTCGACATCTCTTACTCTTTATTCCGTGAAATGCAAAATGGGGAGCTTTCCACTCTGCCAAATGGGGCGAGGCGATCAAGCAAGCCACATGTACGCCGCCGCTATCTTTTTTTCTTCATGTTGACCCTGAACGCCAGAAAAGGATTTTCCTCAGTGCCGGGCGAATGTACAATTGGGCATGAAAAAGTCCCGAAAAGAATTGGACAGTATGGAAGTCTCTCACCTCATCGGAGAGAGATGAAGTATGATTGTCGACAATACCGGCAGTATCAAAAGTCGGGCGGCATCATGCTGTGGTTACGGACAGCCTTGGGACCCAGCTCGCTAGAGGGATTGTTAGCATCACACCGTAGTAAAACCGGTAAAATGGCTTCAAAGGGGTGGTGGGACAGAAAGGGTAGGGCAACTTACTTGTAGTCGACGCGCGAAAGGCTCATCATCCTTTGGTACTCGGCCAGATCAGCACTGATGTGGCAGTAGGCAAGACGACCGGCGATCAAGGAACCGAGGAAGTGGGCCTCTTCAAAGCCAGCCTTGGACCAATCCTGGAGGTAAGTAGGCAAGGAAGCCAGCTTGATACTCGTGGGAGTCTGAGCATGAGACTGGTGGTGCGCACCATCCCCACCGGCGTGGTTGAGGGCACCAGGCACACCCAAAGAAGCCGTGGTGGCAGCCTGCAAGAGAGGGTTGACAGAGCTCGACGTTGGCAGCTGGAACTGACCCGGAGGGAGAGGCAGCTGACCGGTCAGAGAACCTGTGGGGGTCTGCGAACCAGTGCCGGTCGGTGTAGCCATGTTGGAGGGCAGCTCCGACGTAAACATGGTGGCGCTGCTGGGGGATATCAGGTAGCGAGCTTGCAGGGTCTGCATGATGTTTTCCTTGAGCCCACGCAGGCGAGATCCATTGCCCACGAAGACGAGAGTGTTCCACAGGTCGCCGCGCTGTCCGGTCTCGCGAGTGCTCTGGATGGTGTTGTAGATGAGACTGGCGATGCGATCAATCTCCTGGCGGTCAGCAAAGGTGAAACGCTCAAGACCGATCTCAATGTCCTTGTGGACACGCTTGGTTCGTCGCTCGGTGGCAGATGCAGCATTCTCAGTCGCGAAGGGCAGCGCGTCTGTGCTGGACTCTGCGGCGCCAACGGCAGCGGCACTGGCAGCGGCACTGGCAGCGGCACTGGGAGCGGCACTGGGAGCGGCGCTGGGCGCGGCACCAATGGTGTCACTGCCGGTATCGGTTGAAGGGGCAGTCTCTGTAGGCTTGGGGATACCGTTGGAGTCATCCGAGAGGGAAACCTGAACATCCTCGTGGACTAGTTCCTCGTAGTGGAAGGTGTTGCTCTTGCGCTTGGAATTGGGCAGACGGGCGGGCTTGTTGGCAGCTGCGTCGGCCTCCTGTTGACTCTTGTTCTTCTTGGCCTTGGCCTTCTCGGCCTTCTCTTTCTCCTTCTTGGCAAGAAACTCTCTGGCGTTGCCACTGGTGACGATGTTGGCAACGTCCAAAACGCCATCTTCAGCAATCTTGTCATCGTCGACAACATCGGTTCCACCCAAGACAGGCCCCGAACTGGCAGCAAAGTTGATTTTTGGACCGGGGGCGTCAACTGGGCCCTGGGAGGAGGCTGATGAAGCAGTAGTATCATCATCAGGAAGGTCCATCAGGAGCCTGGCGCCGGGGGCATAAGGCAGGACCTCGCAGATGGGCGACTTCTTCAGCTGCTCGCACATGTCGTACGTCATGCCCTGGGACTTGAGAAGCTCCTGCAGTCGCTGGGTGAAGAACTCGCCGCCTGAAGTAGTTATGCCGTTGCCCTCCATGTGCTTATGGGCGACGACAAGGCTGTCGTGCAGGCAGGTGACGTCGACCTTCTCGAAACCAATGTCGACAATGGTCATGTACGTCCACTTGAGGCCGTACTGGGCGGCGGTGGCACTGTGCATGATGCAGAGGGCGGGAGTCTTGGTCTTCTCGAAAATGAAGCGCGTGATGGTCTCGAGGTCGCGACGCGTCCACTGAGGGTCGGCAACCAGAACGATCGGGGTGTTGTGGTAGCTCGAGGTGAGCTGGCTGTGGACGTGGTCCAGGAAGGCCAGGAAGGCGGGCATGTTGATGATGCGGCCGCGCACGATGGGGTAGATGGCACCCTCGCTGGAGTCGCGATCCTCGACGAACTCGTACTCGTCATCGGTTCCCGCCTTCTTGCGCTTGTACGTGTGATAAGGCAGGTACTCGTCTGTCTCGGGGTCCTTGAACATGCGCGTCAAGGTGCGGAAGGCAGGCAGCGTGAGCTCGTGGCATCCGAGCTGGGCCTGGGTGTTCTGGCTGCCGGGGTTGATGACTAGCACCTGCTCCTCCTTCCACTTGCCCTGCTGGCCCGACATCTCGTTGGAAAGCTGGCGCACGACTGGATGGATTCTGGGACGGCTGCCTCTTCTTT
The DNA here is from genome assembly GCA_022414665.1 of Arthrinium puccinioides. Lineage (NCBI taxonomy): Eukaryota > Fungi > Ascomycota > Sordariomycetes > Amphisphaeriales > Apiosporaceae > Arthrinium > Arthrinium puccinioides. The sequence goes on from JAIUNF010000005.1 coordinate 4,213,832, forward strand.
TTCTTCTTGTGGCTGGCTGCGTTCTGGGGATCAACTAGGCTAGGCCTGCGCTGACGAAAGCGCGTTGCTTGGTTCTGATGCCACGCAGGGTGTGCTCGACGAGAGGTGGTTGGGATCGCGGGCGAGGAGACGACGGGGGTGTGGGAGTGGCTTCTGTGTTTGCGACTGGACCTTGCAGCTCGTGGCTAGTCGAGGAACCACTGTAATGTTGGGGTGAAGTTAGCAGCGCGTCTGATGGGACCGGTAGAAAGCGAGAGGACTTGCTTGCCCTTGACTCTTGAGGCCTCGCTCGGGCCGGCCATGCCATGGCCGGCTTCAGCCGGAGAAGTGCCGCTGCTAGCGCTGGAGCTGGCTGGAGCTGGCTGGCGCTGGCACTAATAGTACGGAGTACTGTGTAGTCACATGGCATCGCGCTTGTCACCCGTGCGCTTGGGTTGGTTGTCCTGTCTTGCCTGATCTCTTTTGGCTGCAAGTCTCTTGTGTGTGCAACGTTCCTGAATGAGCAGAATGACAAAATTGAGCTTTATTGAGCTTTATCGAGGTTAATAGTGGTTAACAGAGGTTGGGTCGGGTTTTTAACCTAACTGGTGACAATATTTGCTCTTGAGAACCCCACGTGCAGAATCCCTTCAGCCATTCACGCGCAAGCAGACAACCTAGACGACGACGACTATGTAGCTATAACTTTCATTGTGCCGGGTCGGATGGGCTACAGTGGGACAGCAAGACGTCTTCTACACGCAGGATCATGTTCAAAGCCGCAGCCATAAGGAAGGACCACAGGGACTAGGGTATGCATTATCGGGTACATGTCTGAAGAGTAGCCATCACAGCTTCCGCCTTGGCGACCAACGCATCCAGCAGAACGCTACACAAGCCCACTAGTTCCCCGGCCAGCTTCATCATCGTGATCTGGGAATGCCTTGAAGGGCCCAATATCGCCTCATCTCCGATCACCTCTCTCTCTCATATGCCTGCGAGTTGGGGCCGAGAACTCGAAACATCTACACCTTCTTAGTGCAATACATCGTAATAAGAAATGTTTGCAAATCGTCCAATATAATGGGTATTTTTGACATGCCCCGGAAATCAGATGGAAAACCCTCCCGGGATAGTTCGCTCCTGTAACTCCTCATTCTCGTCTTGAGATTTCCTGCCGCCCGTTCCGAAACTCCGTTGCCGTTCTTGGCCTGTGAAATGCACTGGCCGTCGAAAGATGAAAGCAAATTAGTTTAGGCGAGTGGATGAATCGATGAACTCATAGGCTCAACGCCACGCTTCTCGTCGCTCCCATGAAATGTCTCCCTTGCCACAATATTGGCCATGGGGAAGTCCGCCTTGGTCTGGTTAAAGTAGTCGACGGCTTCTTTGGTGGCCGAGGATGGTCGCTCCAGCTCGTCGCTGCCCCCCCGATACCGCCTGCTGCCCAACGGGACGGGACTCGTTGGATGTTTCCAGGGGTTTGACAAATGCCTCCTCAGCCTTGGGCGTCGCAACGTCGTCAGGTTGCTGCGCCGCGTCAAACTCTTGCCGCAAAGGACTGCTGATCATGTTCAGATCACCAAACTCGCTTTTGCTCCTGCGAGACAGACGGGCTGGGCTGCGAATGGGCAATGGCGGTGGGACCCTCCGAGGAATGGTAACTACAGAGCCCTTGGCCTGCACTGCCTGCGCAGCGACAATGGCCAGGCGAGGTGGTTGCGCTGTAGCAACTTCGTAGACGATGGGATCCTCTGCATCTTCAAAGTCGAGTCCATCACAGTCATCGTCGTCCTCGTCGTCCTCGTCATCGTCATCCTCATCCTCATCCTCATCCTCGTCCTCGTCCCCGTCAGCCAAATCACCATTCTCCGAGCGATTCAGCGAGCTTTGACTGCCATTGTCAGTGTGATGAACGCTAGAGGTCTCCTCTTTGATCGAGCTTTCCTCCATGATCGAGCTCGGGGTGGTTGTCGGCTCCTCCAGATCTGGAAACGCCGACAGTTTTCGTAGAGCGCTAATGTCAATCTTGGTATAGTCGACCTCTTCGGGCTCCTTGAGCACCATGGCCTCTGCGCCATCTTTGGCTTTGCGGCTTGGTTGTGACTGACGACCGTCCTCGCTCTGTTCAGGGCTGGGCGTCGTATCAGGAGTGTTGATACCTTGTTGCATGCCCACGTCCGTCAGATGGCTTCGTTCGGTCGCCATGGTCCTGCTCGACATGTAGCTGCCCCGGTTACTCCTATTCAACGAATGGGTGTCGACGCTACCACGCCCAATTCTCGGGAAGAAGGAACTCGTAGGGCTCGGGCAATATTCGAATTGGCTGCTGTCGGGCCTGAGCTTGGTCCCGGCCTCCCGGATCTCCATTCCTGCCATCTCGAGGGCCAACACACCGAATGGGTCTGGGTCTTCGGTATCGGGAATGCCGAAGGATTGTGGCTGAGAATTCACGCTGGCAGGGGACTCCATGTTCCCATCACTGGGCGCGGGTTTCTCTGCGAGCTGGTCAAGCAGGCCTGCGTCGTAGTCGGACCGACCCTCGGCGGCTTTCAACACTTCAGTGAGAGGCCTCACTTGCGGTAGACTCTGGTTAATGTCGCCAGCCAGGATCTTGGGCACGCTGTATTTGTTGCCGTAGAACCGCTCGTTTTCGTCCGCTCGTTCGGTGAGAAGGGTGCCGTCCAGCATCACGTCGACCAGGTTCCCCTTTGATTTTACATAGGTGAAGACGGTGTCGCTCAAGTCTGTCCAATTGAATTCGTTCTCGAGAAGTCCCGCTGATACGACAGGACCTGCGGACAAGGTCACGTCGGTGCCGAGGGCGACACGGGGTCTGCTTATCGCCTCCAACATGGTGAATGTGTTGATGACGACCACGCAGTCGTAGATGTCCGCTCCCAAGTGAAAGCCGAGCGTTGCTGTCTGCAGCATGAGCCCAGAGGGAGGCGACCATGTTCCATCCGTCTTGCGCGCTATGAGGATGCCGCTTCCGCCGGATCCGGACGTCCATAAGCCGGAGCGCATGGAGGTGAAAATGGCCAGGCCCACGGCATTCTGTATTATCCTCGGCGGTATCTTTTGTAACGATCGGTGTGGTGGGCTGGTGCTCGGTTTGGAAGCCGTGGTCGTAGCCGTGGTCGTATCGGCGGCGGCAGGGCTGGCAGGGCTGGCCGGGCGTCCATCTGTCGTAAATAGGCCGTCACCTGTCACGGTCGGTTAGCGACACGGAGGGCTGCAAGGGTATTTGGGTAGTTTCCCTACGGCAGAAGATTTGGAGGATGCGCGCAGCCTTTTCGCAGTCCTTGTCGAGGGTGCCAGGCCACAGTACCTCTCTGCTGAGGCGCGAGCTGTTGCTATGGCGACTGGCGGGGGAGGGGATCCTGTCTGCCCATCCCCGGACTACGTCGAGGCTCGTTTTGGCCGAAAACCCCGTGCTATTCCTCGACCGATCCCAGGAGGGCAGCAGTGAGGACACCCGCTGCATCTCCTCGTTGTGGCTGGCCCTGCGACCAACCTCTCATAAGGACAAAAGGACAACAAGTGTCTGTATCTGGGCTCAGCTGGCAAGGTGAAGAAGGCAGCGATGTTATTTCGAATGTAGCGTTCGATGGATGAATGGCAGAGTCGTACTGTAAGAAAGAGAAAAGAAGGTGGCTAGCTACGTAGCTACGATAGCTACGGCACAAACAGCCTTCAGCCCAGACCAGGGAACCAACCAGCTGACGTTGGGGAAGCGAGCGAGGAGAAGGGGGAGGGGGGACCGGAAAGTCAAAAGACGGTTTACGGACGTGACGTTTTGATGGGGGGGGGGGTTGTCCTACTACTGTCTGCTTCGGTAAGGTAGGCAGGTTTTAGGTACCATGTAGTTATGCACCTGGTACTCCGTCCTGACTACTATGTAACTACCTAGTTACTACGTACATGTCAAGTACTCGGTACCGCGTAAAGTAGTTGGTCAAGAAGATGAACAATTGCCAGATGGCCGGCGACCCTAGTCGAGAAATCAAGTCCGTGGCGTAATGGATGCGACGTAATAAAAGCAGAGCCCAAAGCTGCCGCCAGACACACAGACACGGGCGCAGCAGCCTTGACAGCAGGCAGCACGGCACCTAACTTTTAGTATGTAATCGCGATATGGACCTTGCAAGGGAAGGGGCATGTTCGGTCGTTCTTGGCCGGCTCTACTTTGCTGGCTCCAACTAACTCGCTGGCTGCAACTAGCTCGCTGGCTCTACTTTGTTGGCTGTGTGTGTGTTGGCATTCTAGATCCAGGAACGACAGAAGCCACCCGGATTGTCTTGCCTCTCTGTCCGCCGCTTGGTGTGTCGCAGTAGGAAGCAGGTACGGGGGACGGCGCCAGTCATGAATGGGCCGCTTGCAGAATCGATGCGGGGACGGAATGGAATGGCAAGGGTTACACCATATGGTCCATACCCCCTCAACCTGGTGTATGAAACGAGAGAGTGGACGCAGACGGGAAACCTTGATGGGTGAAAAGTTGCGCGCGCTGATAAGCAAGCCGCATGCAAAGAAAAGAGGTTGTTGTCGTTACCTAGTTTCGTATTTTCGCTACGTACTGTAGGAAGTAGGAAAGTGTAGGTACAACTACCGAGTACACCCCGTCACGACGAGAGCAGTGCGTGGGCTCTAACTATACAGCCCAACATCTCGTAAAGAAACACCAGAGTACGGGGTAACTAGTGCGGGAGGAGGTACGGAGTATATCGACTCGCATTCATTCGATGAGCAACCGGCAAGGCAGCCCTCCCAGATGACAGGTACATGGTTAGCTGCACCGTCGCCGTCGCGACAGCCTCATTCCTTATCTCGGTTCATGTCACAAGGTTCATTAGGGGGTTCCCCTTGGTGTGTGTGCGATGTCGAGTAGGACTGCGTCGCCCGTGTCTCAGAACACTGCATACGAACTTCCCTCGCCCGCGCCCTAGACTAACCCCAGTTAGCCCGTGTGTCTTTCAACTGATAACTATTCATTAGCCAGAGCTGTTAGTATGTGCCGGTCTGGCCAGCCACGCGTCTCTTCTCTTCCCTATCCTCGTATTGCCAGCTCCCTCCTTCCCTCGACGTGTACATGGGGAAATGGTCCAAGAACTGTATCCGCTGCGGCTGTTGTTTTCGATGTTGATGTTATTGTTGATGTTATTGTTGTGGCTACTGCCGCTGCTGTCGTCCTACTCGTCGTCGTTGTTGCCGCTGTTTGTTGACTTGTACCTGACAAGAAGATATCGTGAACTAGCACGCACTTGCGGGTGGGGCTGCGACACGGCAAGGTGCCAAGGTGGATGGATGTCTGCTAGTCAATGCAGTCACAGACATCGTTGGTCTAGTTACCTAGTTAGTTACGACCGTACCTTACCCACCACCGCAAACTATGTACGTGACTACCGGTAGATATTCATCCCGGCCGCCTGCATGTGCATAACAGTAGCTTCTTGGCTTGGTGTATCTCCATCGTTAGGGAAGGCAGTAGCTAGTTACGGAGTACTCCGCACTCCGTACGGGTACTTGCTTACCCATCGCTTAGGAAAAGGAGAAGCCTCAGCTCTACGTTTTTAAACAGTGGACTAACGTATTCTATCGAGTAACGAACGTATTGAACAGCCAAGTCGCATAGCTAGCTAATAACGTTACTTCGTAGTACATACAAAGTACACGCACACACACACGGGATCGGTGAAACGAAGACGCTCCATGCGCTCGGAGGTTAGCAGGGAGTTATAATCCCCGTGAGGCTGTAACGTACACTCCTGATGAGCAGAGGACCGCGCGTTCATGCACTGCCAGTACATAACTAACTATACATATCAAAAGGGTCTCGTCTCGTTTCGGGGGCCGGCGGCTGTGCGCTTTCTACGGTGCATGACAACTGCTCGTCATAGCGCCATATCTTCCAAGGCCCGCGGGTGTTCTAGTGCTTATTACCTAGTGTTACTGGCTTTTCGTTCGGGTCCATGTTCCGAGAAACCTTAGCTGCTGCTGGTGCTGCAGCAACGTTTGGTTCAGAAAGATCCGGCGACAAGGTTGATGACCTAGCGGCACACAGTAATTAGGTCGTCATCAAGGTACGCAGGCCAGTGGGAGGGAAGGGGGGGGTGCCTTTGCTTTCTTGCCATAACGTTTAGTTACCCGTTTGGCTGTTGTTCCAAAAAGAGTGGCTACGTTAGAGAAGACGCGATGGTCGAAAGATCTTGTGCACTAACTACTGTGTGAAGTAAAGCATCCCTGGAAATCATCATCAAAGTGGGAACCCCGAAGATCCGTTGAAAATCTCCACAGGCCTCTGCAAGTTTCTGACTGGCCCGTTCTCGGAAATGACCCGTGGCCCGTGACATTTTCAACAATGGCTTAACTAACCACGGAGTACTCCGTACGAGGCAAGTACGGAGTACTTTCGTCGATAGCAAAAGTTGAGAGGCACATGGCTCATGGTTAAGGCAAACTCTGAGGCCCTAACCGAACCCAGACCGAGCCGACCGTAGCTGTGCGTCCAGTCAGTGAGTAGCCAATGGACTACGCAAATACTGCATGGAGTATCCGTACGGATGTACCCCGTAGTTAGTTGGTTAGTACGGATACGTACAAACCCTACCATGGAGTAACTCTGACATTTCCTTGTGAATGGTTTCTGGCATCAACAAACATCACGGCACGAAGACAGATAAGAACGGAAGCCTGAGTATCTCCATTGTAGAGCTAGAAATCTGATTCGCAACCGTCTCTCTATAGCGAAGGGGTAGGTAGGGTGGGGGATAGCATCTTGACCTTGCGGTCCGTTCAGTCTTTTGCGCTCCAGATCCAATGCAAACAAATAACAATCCAACTCCCCGATGATAGAGGAAATATAAAAGAACGCCTTGAAACCCCTCGGCACTGAGGGCACCACTGCACCGAGCTTCGGGTATCTCCAGATTTGCCCATGAGACGCCAAACATGCCATTAGAAGAGCCATCCATCTAGTTATACAGAAAAGATCCGAACCCACGAGAGTAGACATCCCGTACCGCCGCCTCCCCTACAGGTTGCAAGATGGTGCAGTGCAGTATTTCCAACCAAAGGCACCGCCCATTCCGACTGGTTTCGGATACGATTCGCTCTCGAGAAAACACGGCTCGTCACAGTCCCGAGGACCTGGACCCATCTCAACGAGAGTGCGAAGTCCCGGGGTACGGGCCACCGGCCAGTAGATATTGCTCGAACGGCAGGCAGCTGATGGTCTTGCGGGAGGCTCGCACCCAGCCAGGACATGGGACGGGTTCCCAGCTTTCGTCCGACAGGGGATAGAAGTTGTAAGACTCGTGCGACGTCAGGCCGTGGTGTTCGCCCTCAAAGATGCCCTCCAGGTGCAGTCGCTCGAGCACGGGTAGTTTCGAGCGCAGGGCCGTCAACAGCGACTTGAAGGTGCCCTCGTGCAAGTGGATGCCTCCCATGGACGCATCGAACGGCTTCGCCAACCCACGGCCGCCGAGGCGCAGACGCAGTAGGGTCGATCCGTGGAGAGCGAGGAAGTCTCGGAGATCCTCCTCCTCGCAGGAGATGCCCTCCAAGATCAGGTCGGTCAGCTTGGCAAACTGAAAGCCGTCTAGCATGTCCCGGAAAGACAGAGTGAACTTGGAGTCCTTGCTAGTGTAAGGGTGGAAGGCAAGTTTCAGGTGGGTCAAGGACTTGCACAAGCGCAGCAGGTAACCCAGGCCGTTGACTGCCTTGACCGCCGAGGCTGGACCTTGCAGCCCCGATGGGTCCAAGGCAAGATGGAGGCGAGATAGGCTGTCGAAGGATCTGGCATGCATGAACCAATGCCTGCGTTGGTCGGGCAGCTTGAAGATCTCCAACGGGAACCGGTCAACGGAGAAGGAGTCTAGCCGGATGCCGTAGATGGCGAATATGATGGCGTTCAGGTTGTCGTGGGCGGTTGTCCGGTTCATCCGGCGACAGTTGGGCACCTCGTAGACATTGCGCAGCACCTCGTTGTCGATGGGACACTGGGTGAAGGTGACCTCGACATGCTTGAGGTTGGGAAGTTCGGAAAGGGCTTCCCTCAGGTCGTCACGGCGTGTGGAAAATTGGGCAAGGGCCTTGCGTCCGGTCCTGACCTTCTCGTACTCTGCCATGGCACAACTCAAGGCCTCGCTCCGTTCCTCGGGCAGCTGCAGGAACTGCCTGCTGTAGGCGGCATGCCTGGCGTCATAGTCGTCCAGGTCGGACAGGTTGATGACGACCGACTCTATGCTGGGGCGCAATTGAGGGTGCAAGGCAATGCAGTGGAGGCGCTCAATGTCGTTCCTGTGACTGAGAGAGGTGAACTTTTTCGGCAGCATGTACTCGTAGCCCACACTCGCCAGCGTCTGGTTGGCCTCCCGAAGCCCTCTGACCGAAGCCGGGTCGCAGTAGGAATAGATGAGCCGCAGAAGCTCGACGGGTAAAGTGTCCATGACGGCCGACCTGCCCGTGTGCCTGTGTGCCTGTGTGCTGTGTATGTTGCCGAGGAGAGATTAATGGAAAAAGATGAATGGGGAGAGCGCAGAATCTGCCCGCTGCGCCGTATTATGTCAGGGGGTGGAGGGGATAAGACAGCAAGAACAAGAACGAGTATAAGCAGATGGATGGAAATGATGCCGCTGACAGCACGGATTCTAATTTGTAGATATTATTACACACAGAGCAGCGAAATGTGACTGTCGCACAAGAGAGATGTCGACGGGTAGCGGGTGTTGGCTTCTTAAAGGGGCGAGGAAAGAAGGTGCTTTTTCGGGTTTCTTTCTGTAGCAAGCCTGTTCTGTTGACGATGCCAAACCGAGCAAGCCAAGTCTGACACGCTGAAGTCGGTGAGGGTGAGACACACGCACACTGCCACTTGAAGGCCGGTGGGCGGTGGGCGGTGGGGAGGGGGGGGACCAATAAGGGGGGGCAGGCGAGGATCATCTAGTCAACGGGTGTCTGCGAGGGGTGCCGAGATGGCGGTAAAGGGCTGGCATTTGCCATTTGCCAAGATTGCAAGTATGTACCTTGTGTACCTTGCATGCGCCCATGGAAGAAATGCCGGGCTGTTATGGGGACAGGACTCAGGAAGGATGCACTCGCTCGAGTAGTTACTCCACACGGCGTGCGTGCGTGAGTGTGAACAAGTTACAACGAAAAGGCAATTATATTGAGGGACACCCATGCGGCCTGGGAACGACCGGACGTGTATCCGGCAACCAGGGTACGCCATGGGGGTGGACGGCATGGCATGGCATGCGAGCCTCATGCTGATAGTCACACCGACTATTCAACATGCCTCGATAACTATTAGGTTAGTAACTAACGACGGAGTACGGAGCAGGTCAACGTTTTCCGTTCTTATCCTGCAGGCTGTAAAAAGCCCTTGTCGGCACATACCACCAGTACGGAGTACTCCGTACACACACACACATCGTTAACGTTACGGAGTACACACATGCATACATGCACACATGCACACATGCACACGACTCTCGTCCCTACTGTTACTAGTTAACCAAGTAGGTCCACTTCTCTCCCCACCACCACCACCCATGCAACCATGTACCGGCAGCCCGTCTCCTCCATTCACCTAGTTAATAACCTAGTTAGTTGCCCAACTACCCAACCAACTACGGATATCCGTACCTTACTGTTACATACACACAGCACAATCCACACCCACGCAATGTCGGTATTCCAGTAAGCAGCCGAACCCACTCACACAAACATGTTCTAGAATGTTTCTTCTACTATGGAGCAGCAGTGTGCTCATGCATCAACAAGATCCTTCCGAAACCTCTCCCCACGCGCCCGCCTTGGTGTCGGCCTCGGCTTGCTGGCCTGGGGCGTCGTCGGCCTGCAGCTGTCGGACCGCGCCGAGGAAAAGTACGGCCTCAAGCCCAGCGACGACGAAAAGGCCTCGCTGAGCCAAATGGCCCCCCGTATCGTCGCCGTGGACAAGGACAGCGACGACAAACATCGGTGAGCCGTCTGCTGTGTCACCGCAATGAGCAACTGCTGCGGGCGGTGAGAGCCCGAGGATATTTATGGGAGGAGGGGACGGTTTTTTTTTCAGGCAGGAGACCCAGGTGCCAGGCAGGAGGGCCCGGGCAAGACCCACGCACGACGACCCGCTGCCCCCGCTGCCCACGCTGTCCACGCTGCCTACGCTGCCCACGCGACGCACGCCACACGGCAACACGTCCTCTACTTGTTTGCTCCCAACTAGGTTACTGCGTAACTAGTAACTGCGGATACTTGGTTGGTTTTAGCCACCATCTCCCCCATCCCGTCCCATCCAGGCCATCCAGGACACCCACCCCCACTATCAGGCCTCGATCAATAAAGTACTTAGTAAACATTCATCGTGGAGTTGGTTCGCCGGTTGGCACCTTGCGATGCAACCGGAGTACTGTGTAGTCAACTAACTTGGGTTAGTGACCAAATCAGAAAGACGCCTGAGCGAACGAATCCAGCCATCCACCCGCTCGCTCCATCGATACCCGACTAAACAACTTTGTTGATTCATCGTTGCTCACAACACCCGTCGCTGTCATGTTGCTCATCGACGCAGTGTCATTCTTCACCCGCTGGCCATGCTGACGCTGTGACCCGCAGTTACACGAACTCACCAGTGCCGGTAGGTATACTGCAGAGTGCGTGACCCAGTCAGCTCCGCGCCAATGTCCGTCAGCTGCCATCTCGTGAGCCTCGTTAGACTTCTACGAAGTAAGTTGGTTCTAGGTGCTAACTATCTGATGCCCGTCTCCGCCGGCCCAACATGCCATGCCGATAGGCGCACCCGAACATTTTCATCCATGCGAGCATCGTGGCAAGAGGTGCGTTGTCCGTACTCCGTACGGATACATGGATGGACTTCCCAGGGTGGGACCGGGCCGAGCTTGTAACTAGTTACTTAGTAGTTGACTTGTTGCCCTGCATCTTCTAGAAGCTGACCAGATTGCTTCGTCGCTCTGACATGGGCTGGCGACCGGCCAGTAGCGTCACGGCCATATCCAGCCTCTCTCTCTCTCCCTTGACCTGTCCAAGTTGAACCGGTCCAACCCCTTCGAGTCATATCCCATGGCCACCATCCCCTTGCCTGTCGCTGACACCGACGCCACCCCTAAACCAAGTCCCTAGCAATACTCTCTCGAGGTTGCAAAGGGCCCGTGTTGTTCTTGCCAGCACCGTGCTGTACTAGGCTGCTAGTTGGCTGCTTGATCGCGAGCCCTGTCTTGTAGACCTAGCCAGAATGTTTGCAGTACACGACAGTTCCCAGCATTATCCCCTTGTAACTCGTCGTCGTCGACACGAGCCTCGACGCGAACTCGAAACATTCGATTTCAACCATGTATGTGGTGTACACACCCCTCCGTGTGCTATGCATGGCTAGGTATAGGGTAGCCTGGTCCGTAGGGATGTAAAGGATCGCACCGAGTCGAGTCTTTCGTTGCTGTTGAAGTCCGGTGTGGGCGATTTCAGTGTAGCGGTCGAATCCGCTTGTGCGGGATTCTGCGTTGACTCGTCGTTGTCCATCGCGGCTCCGAACATGGCGACCGTTCTGCCATAGGGCAGGTTTGACAGGGCACGCTTTTCAGTCATGTGTCACTGACGCGAGGGGATATTTGTTGGCCACAGGTACTCGTGCAAAGGCCGATTGGCTAGCAAGAAAGAGTCACCCGCTACTTATTTACAAACGACATGCATCACAAAGCGATTGAAAGGGTTCATCCAGTACGTAGCACATACCGCACACCACACACGACGCACAAACATAAAGTCACGGAAGCCTCCTCGTCGGTGACGAGCAGTAGCAGCAGCCGATGTTACTGTCATATGCGTATTCGACACCATGTTTCTAGTCATCTCTAAAAACACCAACAAGAAAACGGCAAAACAATGCGCAAGTAGTCCGCAACCCTCGATGGACAACTCCTTTTCCCGTCAACTAGTGCGTCGTACCAAGTGGACCGCCCCTCAACAGTAGATAGTCCTCAGCCTTGAACTGCCATCATGACACCTGGATGAGGTTGACCCGTCCCCTATCAGCCCTTATCTATGTGTCGAGTCTAATGCAGAAGTCAAGCCAGTCTAAAAATGTCGCAACCACGCCCTGGAAATGCAAATCAGAGATGCCGCCGCCGTCATGCCAGTCCGATGCAAGGGGAATCGAAACTTTTGGTCAAGGCCAAATGGGAAAAAGAGAGAGACAGGAAAAACGCCGCCTATGCAGTAAAAGGATATGATGAGGCCAAAGAGGAAAGTCGTAAAAAGCTTGTCGCTCATGTCTCCTGCTTGACAGTAGGCACGTTGGGAGAATTCACAATGTGAGGCACCGGCTTGAAGAGACTGGCCATGGTAAGAGTCAAGTCACTGACGCCGAAGTCGCTATCAATGTCGCCAACGGAGCCTAGCTCCTCGCCGCGGTCGGCCCCGTCTGACATGACCCACGCCTTGACAGACTTGACTAGTTGGATGACTTGGCGAAACCGGTGGTCCGGAGCCATCTGCAAGTCGCCCGGTCGAGTGTTCTTCAAGAACCATTTCGCAAGCCAAAAGAAATGGATGCCGTCACGCGAGAAGCCATATCGTCTATGGCTGGGGATGGATGGAGGGAATTGTATGGCCATATCCATATCCCAGTTGGACTTGAACTTGTCGAGCGCGGTGCAGATCGACTTGTAAGACTGGGGCGAGATGCCTTGGCCGGGGACAGGGGTAGCTCTGCCGCTGTTATTGGCACTGCCAGCCGCACTCGAGGGCTCAGAACCAGTCTTGTAGATCCAGTCGTTCTGAGACAAGGGCGTTGAGAAACCACCGATGTTGGCCAGACTGCCTTCTAGCTGCGCGCGTCTGATCTGTGCTAGCAGACAATGAATGAGGATGAACTTTCCATACAGGTTGGTGCTGCCAGGATGAATCTGATATGACTCGTTGAAGAGAGCCTTGAGGGCGAGGTCCAGCTCCGGTTGCTTGCTGCGCTGGGATCCATCGGGATTCCTGGCCTTGGCTGCATCGGATCCATACAAGTGGAGAGCCTCGGCACATTCAGCTGCCGTCTGGGCCTCCCATGCCGCATCATCAGCGGGTAACGGGATATGGAGCTCAAAGCTGTCAAACTGGGCGGGCGCGTTGAAGTAGAGACCCTGCGAGACATCGGACAAGTATATAAGATGCATCAAGCGAATGCGGCGCTCCTGCTCGACCCAGGATGACCACTCGAAATCTTCAGTGCGAATGTTGTGCAATGAGAGGTTCGGCTGGTGAAGGATGCTATAGGGGTACGTATCGGACGACACGCGCAACAGATCGCACCGTCGCGCAACGTCAGCAACCATAGGAAACATGTGCCTAGCGGTCTCCCGTTGGACGGGCGTGCCATTCCAGACCAACAAGGCTATGAGTAGAGCGAGTGCCTGCAGTTTTTCCAACTGTAACTTATCGTCTCCTTGCTCCGACTTGACTTCGGGGTGGATGCCGCCCGAGGGTAAGGCGGAGTCGCGCTCGAGGGCGGTCTTGAGACAGTTCGTCATGTCGCGCACTTGACCTGGCGTGACACGGTCAGAGTAGCAGGCGCCGACGCAGCACATGCCTGCGAGCAGGCCGGTATAGGCTTGCATGATACGGAAAGTGGGGATATGCAGGAAAGAGAAATGAACGTGAAAGTGAGTATATTTTTCGAGGAAATCTTTTATGTTTGCGGGCGAGAGATAGGCGTTCATACCGGCCGTCTGGGGCGTGACATCGGTCCCAGGGGGGTAGAAGAAGGTGAGGATCTGCTGAGAGAGGTGGTGGTAAGGGTCATGGTTCTGATGTTGGGCGGTTGGCGGAATTCCCCAGCTGGAGAAGAAGAGTGATCGGTCGTTTTGGTCGTTCGACGCGGCTCTGCTCTCGGGTTCGCCGCTATGAGGTTCTGGTTTGGTTGCGATCTGCGTCTGTCCAAGATTAGGAGGAGGGAACGAATTGACGTAGGTATCTTGCGCACCAGCCTGGAACAGCGACCAATCAAGGTTCTGTTGGTTCGAGTTGGATCCTCCGAACATGGGCATCCCGTTCTGGCCCGGGGGCATGCTGTAGTTGGCCAGCTGCGGGTTGATGTTGGACGCCATGGTGCTCTGGACATCGCCGCCGTAGACGGAGCCGCCGCCGCCAGTCATGCTGCGTCGGTCGCGGTTGTTAGCGTCCTCCATACGGCTCATGCTGCTGGAACGCGATAGCTGGTTCTGGTCGTTGGCCATGTTGTTCATTCCGTCCGCCATAGGGACCATGCCGAATGGATGGACTTCGCCCTGCATATTGTTCATGCCGTTCATCTGGTTCATCTCGCCTTCTTGGGCCTTCTGCTGGGCAGCCTGGTGCTTCTTAACGTGAGCTTGGGGGTGAGACAGATGACTCGCGCCCGTGGGGTTTCCTCGTCTGATGGAGCACTTCTGGAAGTGCCTTTTGAGAATATCGCTTCGCGAAAACGTATCACGGCACAACACGCACATGTAGGGGCGGTCGCCGGTGTCTGGAGCGCCACGTTAGTAACACCACCCCACTCGAAAGCGAATGCAAAGAGAAGAACGGTACTTACGACGGAGAAGGTGGCGCTTCAAGTGCTTCGCATGCAGGTAAGTCTTGGTGCAATGCGGGCAGGGGAACTTGCCGTCAGCATCCTTCTGGGGAATGACGGTGTTCTTGGAGGCACCGGCGCCTGTGGCAGCTGCAGGTCTGCCGGGCGCGCTGGGCAAGATTCCGCGGCGGCCCTGAGAGCCAACCACATGAGTCGGCTGCTCAGTCTCTTGCTGCATGATAGATTGCTGCTGGGGCATCAGTGGACTCTGGCCATAGGGAGATGAGATGCCGGAACCGGGCATGACACCGCCAGCGGGCATGGGGCGCAGGACCGGAGGTCGCGACGCGGGAGCCGGCGCGATGGGCTGGGGGTGAGACGCGGCGGCCGACGACTGAGGAAGCATGGACTGGGTAGTTCCATATCCCTGGTGGGGGGCTGGGGGTAGCTTCCCATCATCTGAGGATAACCTCGAGGGGCACCTTGCTGCGAAGGTGGCTGAGGGTAGTTGCTCATGCTGTTAGAGGGCGTTGACGAGTTGGGAGTACCTGGAGTTTGGGGTGTGTGCGGATGGCTGTTGTAGACCGAGTGCATACCAGGGTTAGTATGGGGCTGGAGCGGCGGCAAGGTGTGCGACAGATGACCGTTCTGTTGCTGGTGGCCGTTTTGTTGCAGGCGACCGTTCTGGAGCTGGTGAGGCGAGATGGCTGCTTGCGATGGATAGCTGGAACCCGATGTACCTATGACATTAGGGTAGTGAGAGCCGTCCATATCACGAAGTCGCGTGGGAACCGGATACTGGTGGGAGCCAAAGCGTGAGCAGGAGGATCCAACAGCGGCAGACGAACCCGGCTCACAATTTGGCGGTTTCGAGGCCGTGTTTGTCTTCCGAACAGCTTCTCGAGCGTCGCAAGAAGAGCGGCAAGTAGAAATTCGAGGTGCGCGATCAACAACTCACAAGGGGTGGTTGTTTTGATGCGGACCACGGGCGGGTGAGGCGCGTCGAATGTGGAGTGGATATCGCGAAGGGAGCTGCACGTCGAGACTCAAGACGCGTGCGCAGATACTGCACCTTGCTTTTTTCTTCTTTTTGCTCGTGGCTTTGCTGGTCGCGGGGGATCTTGGGCCGAGGTTCCGCTGATTGAAACGAGCCCGCAAAGAAGTTCCTCCGCTTGGTTACCTAACGAGGCGTGATTGTGCTGTGGCCAGTACTTGATGATGCTATTCGCAATACGCAAACAAAGTTTGTTATGGGACCTCTTTTTGGTGATGGGATCAAAAAAAATTGGTGAAGAGGGGGGATGGTGTTTTGGGGTAAGAATTGGGGCCGGAATGGAGCTCGGTGGATGTGGGTGAAGAGGTAGTTCGTGAGGCTCCCAAAACCCGGTAGTGAGAAAAGGATGGATGGAACAGATGCTTGGTCGCTGTGTCTCTCCGGTGCGGTGCTCCTCTCTTTCGCAGCGAATGATGCGGTGCGGTTGATTTGATGGACGCAGGGCAAAAATGCGGAAATGGAGGGTCCCTGAGAAAGGTGTTTGTAAAGTGGAGAATTGGGTCGCACCCTCGAGGTGTGGTGCTGCCGATTCTTATTCAAATCAGATTGTCTTGGCTATTTTGACTGGGATTTTTCTTCCTGCGTTCGGCCCTTGGTAGGCTTGAAGGTTCGCCCTTGGTGCCTTGTCCGGTCTCTGGTCAGGTGCGAGGGCAAAAAAAAAAAAAAAAAAAAGATCAATTGAGAAAAATTCAATTAATAAAAGAACGGATCAGAGATGGGCACCAGGTTCAGGTACAACAGCCTCTTGCTTGGCCAAAAGGTGGAACCAGAACAAATGCCGTCGAGAGAACCGTTGATCCGTAGTGTGTGTGAGTGGTGATTGGCTCGACGGGCAGAAAGTGGGTGACGATGGATGATGAGACGGGGTCGTCAGAATTTCACGGCGGCCAAACGGACGACGTCGAAAAAGTTATGCAATGCAGCAGCAGGTCCAAACCCCAGGACATGCGAGACAAGGTTGGTGAGTGGGTGTGGTGGGGACGAGGTTGCTTCTTTGCCAGTCGCGAGACGTGGATATCGGGCCAAGAGACCAGGTGGCAAGTGGATCCGGAAGTGGAGGAGTGAAGGGGGTTGCTGGTTGAAGAAAAGTGAAAGTGGGAAGGAGAGAAACTCCGAATGGGTCCAGGACAACTGCGAATCCACAAAAGCCGTGTGTTCCACAAGAAAAACTGCCTGCGCCAGTCACGCTTCAAACACGACGTGTCAAGAGTCGAGCTTCATTCACACCTCTTCTTGCCCGACGAACGATTTGTCCAGGGATCTCTTTCTGGGAGCTGAAACTGCTAGGTTTGACAGGTCGGCCCTATCGTAGTAGAAAGGAGATAAACGGTGAGGAGAGAAGGAGGTGATGATGGAGAAAAGGAGTCAAGAGGTGGGAAAAGTTGCAAGCAGACCACGGGAAAGTACCTTGAACATCAGTTGCACGACTCGGCGAATGCGCCCTGGTAGCGTGCGCAGTAGTCAGGTAACAGCATGGGAACCCAGGGGACACGCAGTAATAGGATGCATCAGACTGACTGGCTGGCGAATCACCGCTCTCAGCGCCCGTAACTTGTTTCTGACGACGGCTGCACTCTTCGCTTGGTCAGGCATAGCTGCAGCTACGGAGGAGGAAACATGCGCACTGGCTACCTAATGAAGCATAGCCCGTTGAATTTGATCTCTCCCACTCCTCTTTCTGCCGGGCGGTTCGCAGGCGGCGGGCCCAACCTATCAAGCTACTGCGTCTGAGGTGCGGGCCAACTCCGAGATGGCATTTCGTCTTTCCTGCGTCTACGAAGGAAGTACTCATACGGAACGATTCGGAATTTTCTCAGTAGCTCATTGATTCATATCAGTCTAGTTACGACGATGTACCGTTGTTGTTATTGTTGTCTTTGCCGCCCTGACAGGCAGCCCCACCTTGTGATGCATTGAACTTCCTGTTCCATCTGTCAAGTTAACTAGGTAACTGACATATCTTTGGTACGATTGGTCGCGTGTAGATTTGTAGATGCTGGCTGTATGCTGCCGTTGGACTTTCGCCTTGTGCGATTGGCGAGTAGCATTGACCAGACTAGCAAACTTCTCAAACTGCGTATCGTGTTATTACGATGGGATCACATGCCGCCGGCACCAGCAGATGGCTTGACATGATGGTTGAGGGTGCAGCACGAGACGCGAATGACTGACCCGTGGGTAGGATGTGTGAATCAAGTAATGTGATGGCGAACTGTACTTTTCATATCACAATCGAGCCAGTTACAGCCTAGGCGTCTTGCTGCTAACTAAAACGGTATAGCCACTATGGAAAAGCTCGTCTCACCAAATCATATGTGGTAGCGTCACGTTCTAGCTTGATTATCTAGCATTGCAAAGCTCGCGCGAGACGAGCTTGGTACGGCAGCGCACATCAAGAGGCAATGTACTTTTATGTACTTGGAGCATATGCTTGACTGATGTGATCATGACGGCCAGTAGCATCGTCTTCATCATGTACTCTGTAGTTGTTGCTTCGATAGACGCAACACTCCAGAGACCCAACTAGTTCGCTTGCATGGTCGTAACCCTTCAGTCCCAGTCCCTTGAGCTGAAGTTCGTGATAACCCCGGGTTGATGTGATGATATGCGATACGCGACTCGAAACAATGCATGGTGGGTCTGTCGAGGAGCGATGGGGTGCGAAACACGTAAGCAGACTCTCACTGTGTGATTGCTATAACTAACGGACTACGAAGTACTACCTAAGTACGTGGAACTGCTGGCTCGGCATAGCGGCAGAGGGGGTCCAACCGTCCAAGGGCAGATTCGTGGCAGTGCATAAGTTACCACTGAGATCAAACCGTTCCTCTTGAAGCAGCAGCAGCAGATTGAATTTACGGATCGGGGGTCGTCGCGGCCGCGTATGCACAATTAGTTACTTGCACTATGTATATACTCTCACTCAACTTGACACAGACGGAAGCCCTACCGTGTATGAAAACTGTCGCACGCATCAAACGTCGTGTTAGGCCAAAAATGATCAAATAGACAACGTTGGTCAGCTTGGACATGACAGCATCATGAGGTCAACTTTGTTAGCATGCTGGAGTGCGACTGGTAGTTGTGCACAATGGATACCTCGGTCATGTTACCCGGCACTGTGCTGCCATGTACGGAGCACCAATCAATCACCTCACAGTATTGTAACTTAGCATAACGTCCAGCTCGACTCTCAGACTGGGAAAGAGAACAATGGCTTTGATACGCCAAGAGGGGTAGGACCTCCTCATATTATACCGGTACAGTATCGCAATAATAAAGCGTCGACGAAGCGGGCCGAGCGATAACTTGGTACGTATCTGCAGTATCCTAACATTGTGATACTGTACTCCATGTCCGAACAGCAGCGAGGTGAATCGATCGTGGTGCATATCTGCAAGTGTCGTCTTGTAGTTTAGTGGCCTCGGGTCGACCGTGACCATTGTTGATACTGGCAACGTGTGGTTTGGATTAGGTTACGGAGTAGTTACTGGGAATGTACGTACGTAGTAGTAGAGCCAGGTCGGATTGACAGGTAAATAAGTTAGTTACTACGTACTCCGTACGGAAACACAGTAGTGTCCATCCCATCTCACAACCCGGAGCTTTCTCAATTCAGTGCCGCTGCTGTGCGACATAGCGAGTGGAACCAGCGGGCTCCCGCCGGCCACATCCAAGCCCCTGGTAATTAGTTCGGGCGTGCACTCCGTAGGGACTTCTGAATAAGGCGAGGCTGGGAGACGACAGACCCATCCTGTCTCCATACCTTCTACGGGCGTTCCTCAGATGGGTCTCCCCCCCTCCTGACAAAGAATCTGAAGTTTTATTTTAAGCCTCTATGACCCTCATCAGAGCCTCACAAATGATCCACATCCACATGGCACAGGTCTTCGGCGTACATACATAAGTTACACAGTAGTAGTGTAAAGTGCTGAAATGCTACCTGCAACTTGACATCGCGTCTACCGTGTCAGCCACAAACTTCACCGACTTTTATCAATACCAGTCGCGAGATACTGGGTGCACTGTATCCGTAGCCGAGGCACAGTCGGATGAATATTTATCACCATCCTGGCACGACGCTTTGAGAATCTGTACGTAGTACTGTGTACTCCGTGGGCTGGGGACTGACAACAAAACAGCGCGAACCCAGGCACGCCAGGCCCCCCCCCAGGATGCTCCTGAACCCAAAACCCTTGAGCCTTGGCTCACATCCCATCGTCCATTACGGTGCTTCCAACTTCCTTCCTGAGGAACACGATAGGACAATCCGTCAATGGCACGCACGCATGTCACTTTTGAGTGTCATGACGTTAACTCTACAAGTCAAGACAAGTTTTGCCGTATTGTGCAGTTTAGCACGTCCCGTGATACCCACATGTCATGGTGCCTGTAAAAGTTTAAACGTCATTGTACGTTACGTGGCTGGCTAGCCCAAATCTCTATTGATACTCTAAGAGGTTTAGCCTCGCTAGACCATCGCCGTGGTACTTTCCCCCTTTGGGCCTACCAGCAAACTGCCCAGCCTATCGATCTTTGCATGAAACGAACTGCTCGGTATTCAGCCCGAGCTTGCGCCGAGATTCCCCATCCAATCCCACGATATCCTGTACAACCCAGTAGTTATGTACGTACTCTGTACCGTAGTAATATGTGTGAGTTGGGTACTTTCTATCACCACACACAGGCACAACATAACAGTAAATCCCGGATTATTTGGACGATGCGAGCTCGGTTGAGATCATTACCATCTAAAGACGAACGAAGCTTCGATCCATCTACGGGAGGTGGTTGCGGATGCTTGGTAATCGTTTTCCTACACAGCCACGCGAACTTGCTGAATACCTACGTGTCGCCGGTCGGTAGTTACATGTAGAAAGACTGTGTGGCATGGGCTTAAAGATACATGTCCGACGACTGTGACTTACGGGGGAGTATTCGAAGGCGAATCCAAACTACTGTGTACGTACTACGTACACAGACAGGCACCCCCGCGTCACGCGCTAAGTGTAGACCTGCCCCTTTAAGTAATGCAAGTTTGACAAAGCTCCGAGTCAGATAATCTCATTTCCGCCTGGGGCCTGTGAGTTCCGACCACTCTTCCGAGTCCCGGCACTCGTGAGTCGTGGGAGGAATCGCGCCGGCAGGTGTCATCATCTGACACCACCGCCGGCAGTCGCAAAATCAGGGGCACGATACGGAGCACGGAGTACACTAACTACGTAATCCGTAACTTTAGTACGTATTACGTAGTACGTACTGTGGTAAGTTAGTAGTATAAAACTGGCATCGCTGCCGTGCCAAGAATCGACTTTCGGACTGGAGCCGACGGTTCACACTCAAGTGGCTGGCCTTCATTCGAAGCTCGATGAAAAATGGACTAATACGTTTCAAGACGACGACGTGTTGAGTATCATGTCCAGCATCAATCAACATGCCAGTCGTGGTCATCCTTGAATCAAACCGGCGGCACTTCCAAATCAGGGAACCCGCCACGTCAGGATTACCGGCATCGTGCAAGTACATTGTACTACGTCGTAGTATTCGAAGTAGTATCCCACATATCCGTGGTGGAGCACATGATATTCGAACGCGCTTCTCGAACGAATCTGCACGGTGTGAGGGGACCGAGCCTATTCATGTACTTGTAAGTACGTACACAGTAGTGCCAATGGATCTCGTCGATGATGAATTACACGAGCCGCACAAAACAATACTGTGTTATTTCCGTTCTTGGGGCGACCAGAAGCAGCAAGTTTCGCACAATGCGTTAACTAACTTAGATGTACTTGGTATACCAAAAGCGACACTCTGCTCGTGCGTCGTAGCATGGGGGTGGAACACGGTGATACCTCTCTGAAGGAAGAAGTCTCCCTGGAAGCGGTGAGACGGAATAACCGCGGTGGGACACGAGTCAGGGAAGCACAGTGTTCTTCACGGATACTGGGTAGATAGGTAGTTAGTTAAATATGTGTTCCCTGTGGCTTTCTCTTCCAAAGCGCCCGACAAGTGACAGTGACAGCCATGCAAGAACTGGGCCGCGCGACCGACCACACACATCTTTGTCGAATTGAGGGTTGTACGGAGTACTGTGTACAGTACAGTACTGTACTCGCGTCGTTGCGCTGTCCTAGCAAATTCATCCCATCAATGATCAAGGCGTGTTGTGGAGGCCACTAAAAGTCAAGTGACCCATCAGGGAAACAATTGGTCTCCAAATGATTGAGCTCGGTCCGGTTGCACGACTGCTATTTCCAGAGATCCGACGTTCTGAGACAGCCTGCCGGCATACTGTGGTCGCTAGTTACCCAACTTACCGCATGTATGCCCGTAGTACGGAGTACGCAACTGCTATCGTCGGGAACTGTACCGAATAAAGTGGCCCTCCTGGGTGCTGCCCCGCCCCTGCATCCTGTCGCGCTCTTGCGGAGCACTACCGTAGTACGTAGTACGTACGCGGAGTAGCTACCGGGCTGTTTCGACACTACTGTGGTACTGTGTACCAAGTGTTGTAACTAACTACCACGTAACTAGGCCATTTACTACGGAGACCAGCAACAAGCGGTCATCTATTGAGGCGACTGGCCGTTAGGGATTTATGCAGTCTGGATCTTGGCACTGTGAGGCTGTCTTCGATGCGTATGCAGCAGAACAATCGTTACCCGGCTCCGCTTCTCACGGAGGCTACCTCTCGCCAACCAACTAACTAACTCCCCCACTCAGAGGCATTGTTTAATATTTGGGGACCATGGGACGCCGAGGCCACTGCACCACCTTCTTGCCTAACTAGTACGGATATCTCGACAGCAGTTTTCCTCACGGCCACGGCGCACTGCTGGTGCCAAAATGAGGATGGCAGGTCGGTGAGCATGAAGTGGTCGACTGCACACCACTGTGGTAGATAGCAAGTACAGAAGACGCCTTCAAGACTTCAACTGCCGCAGACAAGAACCGACATTGCCCCTGTCGTAAGGCAAGGGTGGCGCCAAGAGACCTCCGAGCGCGCTGCGCACACGTCCACACGGATACACAGTACCGTACTCCGTACCGCGTACCGCGAGCATCGATCGCCATGTACACAGTAACTTAGTCAACTAGTTACGGAGTATCCGTATCGTCGTGGCCCCCACACCGACAGAGCCCGTCGTGCTGTCACTGTACGGAGCACGTACGGATGGCTCTTTCGTTACGGACACGACGACGTACGGAGTTAACTACTGTGTAAGGAGTACTTTGTACTTCGCACCGTGACTTGGCCTCGTGCGGTATGCAACGCGTCATATCGCCCGTCGTCGGGACACTGACTCCGGCTGGCAGGCGACTTACGCAGTATCTCAGACAGACGCGCCATGGCTCGACCAGGATCCCTCGATGAACGATCCGTGCAAGAGATAAAACAAGTAACTAACTAGTTGGCGACTCAGCGCGCCTCGCCATGCCTACCTACTACGCACTACGTACTCGGTGTCTCTCCGCGGGTAGCTGACAGCCAGTGCATCTCTTGGCGTTTTGCCTTGGCCGGCATAAATGGCCGAACACCTGCTCGCTTCCGCGCTAGCCTCCGAAAATCCCACGATCTCCGTGGGAAGGAGGTCAAGGGGGGGCCAAGGGGAGGGATCGGCTGGCTGTTCGAGGAAAGCTGTTCAAGGAAACGTTGGTTGGATGAGTTTTGTCGCCGAGTTGCGCCATGGCATGAATCTGCTCGGCCTATCTTTTACGTGATCGTGGGATTCGTGGTCGACCTCTGCTTCGCCAGGGTTGTATTCGACGATGCAGAGAGGTCATTGTCATGCATATCGTGGCCACGCGGAATCCTCGACTGACTCGTGTTCACCGTTTAGTTACCATTTGCCCGCATCGTTTGGGGCGAGGGGGAGGGGGGAGGGGGGAGCACGGGGAGCACCTTGGTAGGCCATGTACCTGTACGACGCCGTTCAGACTAGGTAAACTACTTGCCCAACTAACTAGTTAGGTAGTTACGTGCTGTGACCTTCTTGGACTGACTGACTAGCTGTGCGTTTACATCGTCTACTTTGTCACATCCGATCGAAACGTCCGGAAGTCGGCCAGGTTTGCCTCTCAAGCTTCCTTGGTCAAGGCGAGGTGAACGAAAGCGAGTAGGTGCTGTGTCACCAACTCTATCTGCCCAAATATCGATCTGCATTCGTCCCGTTCTGTCTCCGACCCATTGAGCGGATATGCGGGATGCGATTCGTGAATGACGAGTCTGCCTGCGACCACAGTACACAGTACCGTGACGAGCACTGCCGCATGAGAAAACAAAAATCTTGATTTCATCCCAAGTATCCTTTGCCCGAGTCAAGGTCTCGAAACCTTGACCGCAGCGAGCTGCCAAGTTAGACCCTGTCACCCGGCAAGCAAACGCAGGCAAGGCAGGCAAGGCAGGCAAGGCAGGACAAGTTAGTTGGTCAGATACGAAGTATTTTACGAAGTAAATCATAACGTTGCACGGTACGGAGTGCGCGGTACTCTGTAGTTAGATCGCGACAGAGTTATGGCAAGAGAAAAAAAACCCTCTCTTCAGCATATGCCATGCAGCCAGATGACAAGCTCACTTGTTGGACATATCGACAGCTAGTTGGGCGGCTCGGCGAGGATGTGTGAAGTCGAGAAGCTCGTAGGGCTGTAGTTAGTTACCTCAGCTCACGCCCACTCTTTGATATCCGCAGAAGCTCTGATGGAGAGGCGGGCGGCTCGAGGAGAAGACTCCACAAGGGAGGCCATATCGAGGATATCATATCCATTCTCTCAGACCCATCATCTCCAAGTCCAAGTCTGTACACCACCTTGTGAGATCTTGGGGGACTCGAAGGTTTGAACTAACCCCATCATCACCCGCTGTGGGTTTTTGGGCGTCTTGCCTCCCGCGTCTCCAGAACCGGCTCGTCTCCAGAGTCCATCCAGATCCACAAGATCAAGAGGCCCAGTGTTGCCCGCTGTCATCCTTGGTGTTTTCTGATCTGCCAAAAGTGTAATTAATGTGACGAGGGGGAGATACGCAGACTCCAGGCGGGATGAAGTCATCGGTAGTTGCAAAACCTGTGCCTTCACGATCAATCTATGACGTCCACTGGGTGTGACGGAGAATTCCCTTGACGTTGCGCTTTTTTATGCTCCAACTTCCAAACTACACGCTTTGGTGTACCGTAGCTGTCGCCAGCGCTCGAGCGGCTGCGCAGGAAACGGAGCAGACGTCTCTTGGCGATTATCGCGACTCTCACATCCAACTTGTTACCAAACAACCTTTATGAATAAAAAAACGTGTCCGCCGAGAGGCATCCAGCCATGCGCCCTGTCGTGACTATGGAACGAGTGGAGATGGGATTCTTTCGAAAGGCACGCAATATCTATACTGCTCAAAGCTACTCGGGCTCTCTTAAGAGAACAGGTCCACTGCTTATACTGCTGATATGCGGTGATGTAGCAACTCCGACTCGAAGATGACCACAGCTGCAGCACAAGCTACGGTACCGTACCGGTACTTCATCAAAGTGCTTCAACCGACGCGGCAGCGCAGACTATCAGACGGGGTAGAGCAGGGCACACAACTTGACTTCGACCTGTATCCAAATCGCTCCAGGTCAGCGTCGAGTTTGACGGCCAGACCTGCGCCAACATCCCCCGGCAGGCATGTTTCGGCAGCTTCGTCTACCTACCTCACATGCTCGAAATACCATCTGGCCGGATGCCTGAAGCAGGGGACCGCCTACAGAAGACAACCTCTACCCTAACTCGATGCCCATTGTCCAAATCGATGCCCATTGTCGAATAGCCCTGACGGCTTCCAGCTCGCAACCAATACGATGGAACGGGACGGAGCGGAGCGGAACGAACCTGGCAAGCCCGTTGTGTCATTCTGAAGACTTCCTACCAAGGCCGGACAAGGTCGAGCGTGGTTCGGGACAAGTCGATGGATGCCGTCTTGTCGCGAGTGCTTCTTGCTAACAATGCCGCGCTCTCCATCGGACATGTATAATAGTACCGTGACAACGGGTCCTCGGGCGCCTCAGAACGGCAATACGTGCCGATGACGAACGACGGGACTACACCAGCTGCCCTGAGATGACATGGAAGTGTGATGAGACGGGGTTAGGATCGGGATGCTGCCCAGAGAGAACGAGGTCTGTCCCCGTTCTAGAGATCTGGGAACCGTTCCTCGATGGAGCGGTTCCAAGCGGAGGCACTGCCTTGACCGCATTCTTGCCCGGTCGAGCCGAGCGAATCTCAAGGAGGGTTGTAGGTACGGTATACCTAGAGGGAGATTGCGTGCAGTAAGCAAACCGATGCTTTACCAGGCTCAGGTAGGGGAATGTGATTCGTCAACTGCGACGTTGTACCCCTGCCACAGGATATGAACAACCAGCATTGATTCTAAACACCCGCAGAAGAAGTTCCGTTCCATACCTTATATGCTTCTTATAAATGCTGTAGCACCCCCCCCAGAATACCGCGTCTTCCAAGTTGCTGAACCATCTGCGTCGTCCCTGCTTCATCAGCGCTGGCCCGATAACCACCCCTATCCAAGTGGCTAACTGCCCTGCCCGTCTACTCAGGCCCTATAGCGTGTACTAAAATACACAGGGTGAGAGAACGAAGTGTCCTGTGTAGCCGGAGGTTGGTGATTTTTACGAGGCGTGAATGAACAAGGAGGCCGGGTGTCAAGGAGCAACGCAGCAACGGGCAGAATCCAGATGCGAGTATATGCAGTCGAGGCAACGACATCAGAGCCGAGTTTCTGATATAGATAGTGCTGTTACCAAAGCGATGCCCATAAGAGCAAGTAAATTAACAAGCTGTGGTGTTTTAGTGTCTTTGCTCTGCAGTCTTCAGTTTCTAGACAGACTAGAGTCATAGACAGTCTAGAGTCTAGACTAGGTAGGTACTCACTCGTGAGTCGTAGACTCGTAGGTACATGATACATCATGTCCCCTGACACTAAACGACACCGGTCAAGAGCCACTCAAAGGCTAAAATACCTCGTCCCAACAAGATGGCCAACGTACTCGAGTTGAGCAAGGCAAGTCGGTGCACGTCTGCTTCGTACCGATATCCCAGTGCAGAGTGGTGGGTGGTGCTTGAGGCTCGAGACTTGAGCTGATACCGTGGTGTGGCTTAACCCGAACTCACTACGCAGCCTCAGACGAGCAATGAACCGCCCCACCAGCCACATGTGGCTAACTTCAATTTTCTGGAGACGGGCGCGACATGCGTGGTGATGAAATTCCAACATCTCGCAGTGTACTGCCACCTTTGCGCCAGGAAATATAGGCAGGCGAAGCACCAATCCCGCTCGATGGCAACCTCCACGTTGATTAGACCGTCAATTGGCCGCATAATCCAGCAGACCACTCTGTGCCATGCTGCAACGACTCTCCCGCTCCCGCTGCGAAACTCGATCGCATCCTCCTCCCAGACCTCCGCCTTCTCGACTACATGTACCCTCCAAGAGCGCAGACCCAAGCGTGACAACAACCGCCTGCGAGGTCTGAGTAGTATATACAGATCGGGAACCAAGGGTCGCATGACCGTCGACGGCTTTGAGACGCCAAAGCCAGTCGACTACAAGCCCGAGATCAAGACGGATCCAAACCACGGGCTCTGGGGCTTCTTCTACTCCAAGGGCAAGGTGGTACCTACGCCCGAAGAGGACGGACAGCACGGGCGCGCGTGGACGGTCGAGGAGCTGCGGCACAAGAGCTGGGAAGATTTGCACAAGCTGTGGTGGATCTGCTGCAAGGAACGAAACCGCATTGCCACGGCGACGCGGGAGAGGAAGCGTCTCGAATTTGTTACTGGAGATGACCAGAGCGTGCTGCGCGACGTGGAGGTGTGTAGACTGTCATTGAGGGATGCCCATTTCCGAGGCACATGAGGACTAACGACGACGGAAAACACAGGTCCGCAAGACGATGAAGGTCATCAAGCACGTGCTTACGGAGCGTTACTACGTGTGGGAGGATGCCAGGAAGCTCGCTGAGACGGATCCCGAGATCGACCTCGCTTCCGAGGAAGAACCGTACATGCCGGCCGAGTACATGGAGGAGGAGGCGGCGTACGAGGACGCCGAGGACGCCGAGAACGCCGAGACCGGCGAGGTCGTGGAGGATCGACAAGAACCAGAGGGCTTCATGGCCGAAGAGAAGCCAGCTTCCGACACGGTTGACCCGTCTGCCCTCCCGCCCAAGGCAGCCGAAGGCCAGACCACAACTACAAGACCGTAGGGGCCGTGTGAAGTTCCGTCTACCTACTCCCAACCATGAGTGTGGTAAGGTAAGGGGCAAGCCTGGCCGACCCGGGCGGTAGGCTTTGTTGTAAATACTTGTACTATCTCGGCGCACACGGGGAACTGTGTAACTACCACCTGAGCATTATGGAAGGAAGGCGTGCGTCCGTTGGAGAGCTGCTGCCCTAGGCGTGGTACCGAAACAAACACACGTCGGTGCCCCCTTTCTACGGCACCGCAATGGAACGCGTGACGAGTCTGTACATGTGTTTCGTATTCCAAAGTAAATGACATTGGCCAAGCGAGAAGCTTGGACATGTCCCAGAGGAACCGGAGCGAGGAGGGCAACGGCATAATTACAAACAGGCAACCTGGGACACGATGTTTGACAAGTTGGGACACCAGACGCCGCAGGAGCTGGGAGAACCCCACTCTCTCATTGGCTCTCAGGGGGAAGCTTTCGGATCGCATTTGATTGAACCAGCTAAAGACCCCCAAACTATGGAGAGCCGTCATTTGGGCGACCCCTACCCGCTACCTAACCTCCCTTAAGTTATTGACCTAACCAACCTAGACCTCTCTCCATCACCACACCGATAGTTCTCCTCTCCCTCCAACGTCCCGACGACACATCTCGTTTTCTTCTCCCGTCTGATTTTTTTCACCATCTCTGACAATAGAAACCACTCGCAATAACCCCATCTGCCCATCATGGAGGAGATCGCCCCCGAATACGATGTCATTGTTCTGGGAACTGGTGAGTCCCTCTCCCAGATGCCCCGCACCAGATCCCTTCCTTGCCTTTGCTTCCCTGCTGTTGGCTGCTCTGGCCCTCATCGATGGTGGGGTTGTTGAAGCTTCTCGACGAGGGAGGCAGAACACATGGCGGCCACGCAACGAACCCATTCCCGTCCCGTCCCCTGCATGAATGAATGATGATGATGAGAGAGAGAGAGAGAGAGAGAGAGAGAGAGAGAGAGAGAGAGAGAGAGAAAGAGAAAGACTGGTGATCACGGTCAACCGCTGACCACATGGCAATTCTACCACTACAGGCCTGACCGAGTGCATTCTCTCTGGGTACGCACATCTTACCAGACCACTGACGCGGGACGTGGGAACCCCAAGAGCTGACTAGAATCTCGTGCAGTGTGCTCAGTGTCAAGGGAAAGAAGGTGCTGCACATCGACCGCAACGACCACTATGGAGGGTATGCTATCTCTTTCACCCCCCCCCTTTCCCTCCATCATGTCCCACGAAGCTGACTTCCGACGACACCCCACAGTGAGGCCGCATCCGTCAACCTCGAGACGCTCTTCAAGAAGTACGGCAACTACCAAGAAGGCACCGAGCCATGGAAGGCATACGGTCGCCCCGCCGACTGGAACATCGATCTGGTGCCCAAGTTCCTCATGTCCTCGGGCGAGCTCACCAACATCCTGGTTTCAACCGACGTAACTAGATATCTCGAGTTCAAGCAGGTGGCCGGAAGCTACGTCCAGCAGGGTGCCGGACCCAAGGCCACTGTGGCCAAGGTTCCCTCAGATGCTGCCGAGGCCCTGAAGTCGCCCCTGATGGGCATCTTTGAGAAGCGCCGCATGAAGAGCTTCATCGAGTGGGTGGGCACCTACGACATCGAGGACCCCGCCACCCACAAGGGCCTCGACATGTCCACTTGCACCATGCGGGAAGTCTACGATAAGTTCGGTCTCGAGGCCGGCACCAAGGACTTCATAGGCCACGCCATGGCCCTGAACCTCGACGACAGCTACCTTGACGCCCCTGGCAAGGCCCCTGAGACCATCGATAGCATCCGTCTGTACGGTAACTCGGTTGCCCGCTACGGCAAGTCCCCTTACATCTACCCGCTCTACGGTCTCGGTGAGCTGCCTCAGGGTTTCGCCCGCCTGTCGGCCATCTACGGCGGCACCTACATGCTGAACACCAACGTCGACGAGGTGCTGTACGAGGGCGGCAAGGCCACGGGAATCAAGGCCACCATGACGGGCATCGAGCCCGAGATGAAGTTTGAGACCAAGGCCAAGTTGATTCTCGGCGACCCTAGCTACTTCCCCAACAAGGTCAAGGTCGTTGGCCACGTGCTGAGGGCCATCTGCGTCTTGAAGCACCCCCTCGCCGGCACCAACGATAGCGACTCCAGCCAGTTGATCATCCCCCAGTCCCAAGTTGGCCGCAAGAATGACATCTACGTTGCCTGCGTCTCGTCGGCCCACAATGTCTGCCCCAAGGGTTACTACATCGCCATCGTTTCGACCATTGCTGAGACGACTGCCAACCACCACGTCGAGCTTGAGCCGGGTCTGGACCGTCTTGGCAAGATAGAGGAACAATTCATGGTACGTCGATCCGTTTTGTGACCTTGGCCGACTGCGCACTAATACTCGATCTTTTCTTAGGGCCCGCCCATTCCCATCTACGAGCCCCTCGAGGATGGTACCAGCGAGAATCTTTTCATCTCCAAGAGCTACGACGCCACTTCACACTTTGAGACCACCACCGACGATGTACGGGATATCTACCGTCGCGCCACTGGTGAGGAGCTGAAGGTTGAGGGACTCAGAGAAGGTCTTCAAGTTGCTGAGGAGTAACGGAGGGAACCTACTAGAGAAACGTTTGAGAGAATTGGATTTGGCCAAAGTGTATGCATGTTTTTCCACGTACTCGTACAAGAGGAAGGGGGAAGCCGGGGTGCAAGCAGTCCGACAAACGAGTAAAGGGCAGGCTTAGGAGGCCTTTGATGCACCTGTCATCGGGAAGAAGGACTGGTCGACAATGCTCTAAGACCGTGTCGGACATCATATTCCTTTGCCTCGGCTGATGTGTAAATTCATTATTTTACAGACGATCTGCTCTGAGAGTCGCCGAGAGGGCGCCCGAGAGGGTGCTTTCCATGTCCACGTGTATTAAATGGTCCCTCCCTCCCCCTACCCCTTTTTCCACCCGAAGCAACCCATCAGATACAAATCAACTCGTTCCGCTAGACGATTAGCTCACTGTTGTTATTCCTTGTTTGTTTTGACCCGTTCTCAGCTGGCCTTTTCCGAGTCCGTCTTTCCCAAGTCAGCCTTGTCCGAGTTTGCCTTGTCCGAGTCTGCCTTCTGGCCCTGACCGCCTTTGACACCATTCACTTCCTCGGCCTTCTTGCCATCTTTCTCAGCGACCTGATGTGGATGCCCATGACGGTGATCCTGGTTATCGCCCATGTTGGGGTACTGGCAGTCGAGGAGAGGGCCGTTTTCGTCCAACTCCATGGTTCTAGATTGGCTTGGAGAGACTGTCAATGTCCTAGATCGGTTGCTGGAATCAGCGGGCGGTGTCCATGGAGGGCGAGGGTGTGTATTTTACCTGTAATGACTTCCTGTAATGACTTCCGACAAAGACGTGTTGCTCGTGGGGAATGAATGTATGCGATGGTCTGCGAAGCGATAGGTTCTTGGGCTTGTGTAGACAGACGTCTTCTCTTGCTGATATGGTGTGGGGTGTTGAATATGGGCAGTGGCTTGGAGTAGCGAAGATGGTCAAGTAGACAGATAGGACTAGGTGCTTCCCTTTTGTAGGCAACGTGAAATTGATCAACATGAATACAAAGGCACGTAAACAAACACATTCCAGGGGAGGCAGTAAGTAGCCTTGTGTGACGTATCGATTGGCCATTGCTTCCGTATTGCCTTCTTCCTCGCCAAATATCAAGTCACTGCTGTGTAGGTGATATTTAAATCAACTCGGAGTGGTGAAGTGGAATTCTTCTGCTGCTATCGTGGGTCGTCGGAGATTCGCCCCCTATTCATCTCAGTCGTCGTGTGACTCAAAGCCATCGTGTGCATCGTGGCAGCCATGAAGTACCTGCTTCCTCGTAGCTATCTCGCTACCTGACAAGAAGTCTTTGCGGGTGATATCCCGTCTTGTACACTACGTTTTACAGTCCGTATGGCAAAGTGTTTCAACATGCACACAGGACAGTATGCTCTCCAGGGCGTCTTGACAGTCCAGCCCGTTGAGAGGACTAGAAGACCGACGAGAAGGACCGAGAGAGACCCGGGCGTGGCTGTGACGTAAGAGTAGAAGAATGTGCCAATGTCTTTTCCAGCAAGTCCCTCGCTCCCATGCGCTCCTGGACGACCCGCTTGTCAGCCTCTGCAACAACCTGTTGTGCCACGTCGATCGTAGTCATGATAGCGTCGAGCTCAGCACTCGCGTCGTTGTAGTTGTTAATTGTGAAATGGGGGGCTGGAGCTTCAGGGCCATTGCAAGCCAGACAGCTGCGTTCAGCAAGAGGCGCTCCAGGTCCACGGCCACACTTCCACCAGCCTCCATTGCG
The DNA here is from genome assembly GCA_022414665.1 of Arthrinium puccinioides. Taxonomy (NCBI): domain Eukaryota; kingdom Fungi; phylum Ascomycota; class Sordariomycetes; order Amphisphaeriales; family Apiosporaceae; genus Arthrinium; species Arthrinium puccinioides. Next base: position 4,246,002 of record JAIUNF010000005.1, read on the forward strand.
CTGACGCAAAGCCGTCGTCCAGTTCGGGCTCGGCTCGTGCCACTCCTTCTGCACGTATGGGCCACCATCTGCAGATACACTGCCGTCTGACGTGTCTTGGTGTCGGGCTTTCTCTCCACGCATTAGAATATCGAGGCTGCCGATGCGACGGTTGAGATCTCGGAAGCGATCTTGTGCAGTCTCAGCCTCTGATACATAGTTACCGCGAGCCTCAAACACAGCAAACCACTGACGAGCAGGCAGGTCAGCCCGGTACATTTAACGTGAGTATAGGTATATCAAGCAGGCTGCACGGAATCACGCATACGGGCAACTTACCTCGGGTACCATCATCTTGAAAGCGACCGTTGATCCATCTGCTTCTTCTAGATCACGCCTGGCAGCCTCGGTGGGATTGGTCGAGTAATATTTGTAACGCTCCTCGATAGTCGGAGGGTCCTCGAGAGCCAACCTAAAAGGCATGGAGATATCGGTATACGACCTCTCCCGGCGATGATCCCGAGGGGGCTTGGGGTTGACGGTGGGGACAGGAGGACGCGGTATACGGCCGAACAGGGTCTCGGGTTTACCGAACATTCTCTCGACCGAGGTCAACTCTCGACCGTAACGGTCAGTAGCGCCGCGGGCAGCAGATCTGGTGGTGGTAGATGACGACGACATGCCGGCCACATGGTTGGTTCTATACTGGCCGCGAAACATGTTGCGGACTCGACTCTTGCGGCTGGCAACACTGAGGAGGACAGCCGAGATGTCGGTCCGGATGGCACGGTCAGCGTCCTGATACTCGGCAAAGGCCAGGCCGAGTGCCTGTCTAACCCGAGGCAGGGCCTCCCGGCGAGCCTTTGTCTTTTCCTCTGTGCTTCCGTGCCTCAGCAAGTCCTTCCACAGCTGCAACTCGGAGATGAGACGCTTCCAGTAGGGATGGTGGAAGAAGGTGTCTCGCAGGTTGCCACGCTGCTGCTCTTTGCTCTGCAGCCAACGGTTCAGCAGCTCAGCGTCGCGCAGCAGGTCACGCGGCGGGTGGTCAAAGACTGGCTTGTAGAGTCCGGGGGTGTCGACGTATCGCTGCAGATTGCGCTTCACGATGGCCTTGCGCTCCATGTAGAAGACGTCTTCCTCGACCGGCTTGGAGGGGAAGCGACCCCAGTGCGTCTTTTGGATGGGCAAGGGAGGGGAGGTGGCAGGCACCCAGTCCTGATCGGGAAAGAGTCTCTGGCGGTGACCAAAGGGGTCACGAGCGGCATTAACGGCAGCGTGATAGGGTCTCAGCGGCTTGTCCGTGTCGGTTTTGGTAGGCACGTATCCAGGCTCCCACTCGGGCGGCGACTGCCCCATGTCAACCACCACCGTCGTCATTTTCCCCGTGCCGACGACAGCAAAGCGTCCAGGCATGCCGGGGCCTAGGCTAGGTAGATCTCGCTCCTTGGCTCGGAGGACGTCATATTCTGGTGCGCCACGGCTGTGCTCGTCGCCCTGTTGGCTTCCAGGGACGGGTCGCGGCAGAGCATGCTCGTCTGGGTTGATGGGTAACATCGTGACGATCGGTGGTGGTCAGTATCCCAACTCGGTTGCCAGACGATGGTTTAATTGTGACGGGGCATAAGCCTTGGGATTGGGAAGAAGAAGCAGAAGAAGAAAAAGGGAGGGTGTTTATCGTGTATCCGGTGTGATGTGGATGTGGACGTGGACGTGGCTGTGGCTGTGGTTGGTGGGTGTCAGTTGGCGATGGGAGTGGCAGGAGTAGCAGGAATGGCAGGAGTAGCAAAAGTAGCAAATGTAGCAGGAACAACCAGACAACCGAACCACCAAGCAGCAGGCGCATAGTCACTGGCAGCAGACCACACTTGCCCCCCCCTTCCTCTCTCTCTCTCGGTGTCTCAATCAACAAAGTGCACGATTGTTGTCAACACAGGGCCGGTCAACACCTTACAATCGAAAGCCGTCAAACCACACCAGCCAAAGCAGCAAGTATACATGAATATTGTACAGGTCATGTCTAGACACTGCTAGTCATCGTCAGATCGGAATTAGACCTCCAGCGGCCCGACTGACACCGTCTCCCTCAGTCTCCTTTCCCTCACTTGATCCGCCGAGTCGACTTGACGCTGCCTCCTGCGCCTGTCTGCCTCGATTGCCGTGAATCGGCCTCGGGCCCCGTGCTTGATCTTTGTGATCATGTCCGCCGCCTTGCCCGTGGTGATGTCCTCGGGCGAGAGCTGGTCGTCAGGTCCTCGCAGCTTGTTAAGGAACCTGAGCTGTGCGTCTGTGGCCGGACCCTGTCGCCATCTTGTCTGCCGCGTGATGATGACATTGGGGAACTTCTCCGACGCATACTTGTCGCTCCCATGAACAGCATCGGCAAACGTAGTCGCCGTGAGAAGCAGCCGGGGCGCTGAATAAGGCGACTTCGATTTGGCGCTCTGCGGCAGCCGCCGTATCTCCCACGAGGCAAACTTGGGCGCCATGCCCTCCTCCACCGCATCGTCGCGTTGCAGTCTGATGTACGACCCATCCGCTCCAGACAGGATAAACTTATCCGCATCAACCTGCACCCACGAATACCGGCTGATGGAGCGGATGTGCTGCTCTCCCGAGGTATCCGAAATCAAGTCGAAGACCGAGTCGTACTCGGTGAACGTCACCTTTTGGCTCAGCCTGCTACCATCGCTCGGCCGCGCGACTAGCACCTCCTCGGACCGTTCCTTCTCAGCTGCTTTTCGATCCTTTAGCTCTTGCATCTTTTCCATTGTGGCGTCTTCGACGAGCTCTGATGGATCGAGTCCAAACAGTGTTGGCGTCGTGACGATCCCTGTTGCAAGGCTCGAGACCATATCGATGATGTGGCAATTCTTTTTGCCTGGGTGAAGCCGCATGCCCCTCCCGATCATCTGCACCAGGAGATTCCGCGAGCGCGTGGGCCGTGCCAGGATAACGCAGTCGATGTTAGGTATATCAGTTCCCTCGGTGAAGACGCCGCAGTTCACCAGGACCGGAAACTTTCCACCCTTGAAATCGTCCAGGCGATCGCTCCGCTCCACCGCGGGCGTATCTCCAGTGACGAATCTCGCATCAACACCATGTGCGCGGAAGGCCTGCGTCAGGCCCGAAACGTGTGCTAGATCTACGCAGAACACAAGGGTAGACTTTCTCCCTTTGGCCTTGGCGAGCCAGCTGCGAACCGTCACCTCGTTGACCTGCTCCGTGTTGACGATGCTGGACAGCTCGCTCGCTTGGAAGTCTCCATTGGCGCTGCTCCGAACTCTGGATATATCTGCTGTTGACTCGACGGTGGTAAAGGTGACGTCGGAGAGCCATTTCTCCCCAATCATGTCGACATAGTCTTTATGGTACACGATTTCGTCGATGGCCGCCCCCAGACGAAGGCCATCGAAGCGAGAAAAGGTGGCGGAGACGCCAACAAGTACCGGCGAGCCGTCCCTTCTCCGTTCCAGGCCGAAGTGCTCCAGTGTCTTCATGTATCCGGCTGCCACGATGTGGTGTGCTTCGTCAACAAGGACCAACTTGAAGCGCCTGGGGTCAAACTTGCTCATCCTGTCACCGGATATGATGCTCTGGATACTCGCGATTGTGATATCCGCCATGCCACTTGAGTGCATGTTGCCCATCTCGATCTCCACTGTCTTGTTGGGATAGGCATTGCTGCAGTGCCGGGCGGCTTGCTCAACGAGCTCCCGTCTATGGGCCAGGATTAAGGTCTGGGTGGCCTCTTTGGAAACCGGCTGGATGCGATCGAGCAGCTGAGTAAAGATGACTGTCTTGCCGGCTCCTGTTGCCAGTGAGATGCCAAGACGCTTCTGGCCCTTCTGCACCGAAGAAAGGACCGTCTGGATGCACTCCTCTTGATAGTCACGCAACTGTACCGGCTGAGGTGGGGGACGTATGAGTGTCGTGTCTACCTTGGCACTGGCCACTGCCGTCTTGCGCGGGCGACCCCTTGTTGGCGCGCTGGTAGCTACAGACCTTTTAGCATGTCCAGCCAGGGCCAGCAATCTCCATCTCGCACCGAGGTTTTGCATGGCACATGCCAGCAAGAACCGCCAGGAAAAGAGTGCGCAAGGATGCTTTGTTGTGGCGAATGGATGCTGAGCGCAGGCTGAGCAGCCGTTTGTGAATTGTGAATCCGACTGGCAGCTTATCATGAACACCGACTGGGTAATTATTCTCTGGCCAATTGCAGTCATTAATTGCATGGTCGGCAATACTTCGCATACACTGTGCTTTGGTACATACTTTGCACGGCTTCCTTTTGGCCTAAGAGGTACGGAGTAAGTTTTCACCTGTTTGTATTGGCCCGAACTTGGAATGTCTGCAATACTCATCTCTAACTTATGTACGGATAATGCCGCTATAGTTCTAACTAAATAATGTTGCTGACTTTGCAATGATGTATATTAAATATACTACTTGCATGTTTACCGGGAGCTACTACATCATAAACTGTATCGCACTCACTGCGCAGTCAATATCATTGCAATGCACAAGATTGCCACGGCGCAAGTTGTTAGTTATCTCAATTCTGCAAATGACAAACCTGGACAGCAATATATCCGTACTTGGACAAAGTTACGCTGTTAATACTCCGTACCGCCGGGCCGTCTCCACTACGGCCCAAGACGCGGAGCGAAAACCCGTTAAATAGGATGGCCCACTTTGTCCCGGGCAACTCGGTTCTAACGTTAACCGTTCTCCTGTCTCTAGTTCCAGGTACTTAATCCGCAGCGTCGAATCGACGTGATGACTGCAAGTAGTTATGAACCATACTGGAAAGGTTGCTAGTGATGCCAAGACGCGTGCTTGCCTGCAAACTTTGGCCCCTTGAATCGTCATCTTCTAGTATCTGTAGGTGACTGCAAGTTTTCTTCTTCTTCTTCTTTTCCTCGTCTTGGAGGGCTGGCTTTACACGTTCCAGCTTCACAGTGAGACTTCAGCTCCACAGTGAGACGACGGGAATCACATCCGGGAGAAGACTTTGTGATGGATTCGAACTACTCTCCATCCGCCGATGAGTCAATGGGAGAGGCCAGTCCTGCAGTCTCATATTCAAATGAAAATGAAAATGGAAATGAAAATGAAAATGATCCCAGGTCAGGCCAAGAGGAGGATGAACGACACCCTATCACGGACCCAATATCACGGCCACCGCCTGATGACACGTTGGCTGGAGGTCTCGGTGGCGATGGCGATGGCGATGCCATGTCCCATGCCGCCCCTCGTTCGCCACGCAAACGGCGTCACTCGATAGGCCCCCGGAACAATACCGGCGCCCCGCTGAAGCGTGTCCGCCGCACCTTTAACCCCCATTACCTCGACATGCTCAACCGAGACATCGCCGACGCCGCCACGGGCATCATCATATCCGACCCAGACGATGGCGCGCCTACGTCACCCGAACTCGGACTGAGGCCCAGCCAGATCGGCTCGGTGGGCTGGGCCCCGGTCGAGAAGGAAGCCTTCTTCTCTGCCCTGGGCCGACTCGGCCGCGACGACCTGCCCGGCATCGCCGCGCGAATAGGCACCAAGAGCGCGCTGGAAGTCCGGCAGTTCATCGTCCTGCTGGCGGAGCGCGAGCGCACGCGCCGAGACGAGGGCCTGCTGTGGAAAAAGACCCTGCGGCCCGTCGACGTGCCTGCCGCGCTCGAGGTCAGCCAGGCATGCTGTGTCCGGCTCGAGCAGGCGGCCGACGACGTCGCGCTGCGAGACGAGGCGCGGGAAGAGGCCGTGGAGAAGAGCAGATGGGGCGGGGGGCAGTGGCTGGTCACCCAGGCGTCTCTGAGGGAGAACGAGGACGCCGGCGAGGCCGTGATGATGCCCCAGGCCCAGGCGATTCGGAGACGGAAAGCGGCCGGCGGGGCTGGAGAAGATCCCGACAGACGCCCCTTTGAGGATCTCTTCGTCCTGCGCAACTGGCTCAAACTCCCCGAGCGCGTCTTTATGAACTCGACGATCCCCGAGTACAACTGGCGCCTCGTCTCGGAAGAACCGCCCGCAGTCCGGGCGACGGCGTTGGCAGACTTCCACGCGCTCGCTCTCAGCATCACAAGGCGTCTAGTCGCAACGACACTGTTCATGAGCCAGTCGCGGATCAGGACGAAGCAGGAGCAGAGCTCACATGTGAGACACCTGGTGAAGCCGCTTGATGTCAAGGCGGCTGTCGAGTCGCTCGGTATGAAGAGTGATGGTCGGGACTTTTGGGCAAAGTCGGCGCGTAGACTAAGGCTGGATGTGTACCAGGATGGATCGCAATCCGACACCGAGTCCGAGGTTGAGGACCACAAGAAGGAGATGAGCAAGGAGGAAACAGAGAACGACAGCACCGACGAGGGACAAGAAGATGGGGATGGAATCATGACATACGACGAGGTCGAAGCGGCACTGGGCTTTCCAACATTTGAAAATAACCCCTCGGGGGATACGAGCGATTACCTATCCTCGAGCGACGAGATGCAGTCACAAAAAGACGACCTAATGCTGGATGAAGACCTAATGCTGGAAGACGACCCAGAGACAGATTGGGACGCGCTGGACCCAGGGGTCGTCCACGGTTTCGATAGTCAAGACGACTCGGACTGTAAGCCTGCAACGTCGACAGACACCGAGCTGCCATCTCTGAACCAAGCGTCCGTCCAGCGTGACGTGAACGAAGCCATGTTCTTCTCGGCCGATTATGGCGGTACCACCCGATCAAAACAAGGTCTGCGCGGCCGCGTCGAAGCAGAGCACCGCTTGGAAGCCGAAGCTGCAGAGCACGATGCTCGGGCTAATGCACGGGAAGAAGCGCGTCTATGGGCGTTGTTGGGGGGGGCAGGCTTATGCGTCTGGACCTACTGCGGGAGACAAGATCAAGGTCGAGGAAAGCGACGTTGACGCTGGCGACCTGGCGGGGATGAAGAGGAGGGCCACATTCGAGCCGGCGACCCAGGATTGGAGGGATGAGCTGCGCTATGTTGGTGAATGGGAGTCCTCAGGACGGCCGGCGAGGTAGACGCCGTGACAGGGTCGAGAAGGAGCCGTTATACTTACTACCCGATGCCATCGCCATGATACTGCAAGTAGCACTGGCTGCTAGTTATGACTCGCCGCCAAAGAAGAGTTCGGCACCTCATTTTATGGTTTCTTGATCATCATAAGACTGCTCCCTACATGACTCAAATAATGTATCAATTGCCCGGATGATGGTACATGATGCTTTTGGCAGAGGATATACTCGCACAGAGTGGAAAGGAAATCGAAATAGTTGTATAACCGAACGCCCTCTTGAAAGCAAAGCTGAAGTCAGTTCACCTTGTCCAATTCCCTGGATTAAACCCGTTCACCTGCTTCCCTACCCGATGTCTACGGACAACCATGCGTGCAGTATATGCAGCAGGTGTTGATCACTATGCCTCGTAACTCTTAATCTGACCTTCTCCGCTAAGTGGCTGGGTCGAATTTAATGCCGGCGCTGACGTGAATGTGAGACCTATGCTGTCGGCGCCCATGGTCATCTTCATGTCGACACCATTCACGGCGGCTGCCTTGAGGCCTTCCTGTGTCTCTTGAACCCGCTTCTTGAAGGCGAGACGGTCGAGGAACAGTTGTTGCCGGCCGCGCTCAAGCTCACGCCTCTCAGCCTGCAGAATTGCCTCCATTTCGTCAAAGTACTTCAGCTTCAACTCCATCTTTTGCAATGTAACGTTAACAGCTGCCGAGAGGAGGCGCGTCATCTCACGCTCTTCGTGGGACGCCAGACCGCCCGCGCGCGCAGCCATGGCGGCAAGCGGGATGCTTGCGACAGCGTTGGTGCTAGTCGTCGTGGTTGTCGTAGTCGTCGTGGTGATTTCTTGACTCACGTCAAGCTCCATTGAATCGGTTTCCTTGTCCTTGCCCTTGCCATTGGTCTTCGCACCAGCGTCACCGACCTCAAGCTTGTTTCTGAGACCGGCACGTAGCTCTTCAACCGACTGCTTGGCAGCCGCGGCTGTCGTCTTGGGGTCTGCGAGACTCGCCAGAAAGCCAATGACAGACATGACTGGGTTGTCCGCCTGGCTGAACGGCAGATGGCCGCCGTGGGCTCCAAGCATCTGCAGACCTGTGGGCGCATGGACGGGGGCCTCCGTCTCGAGGTATTTGTCTTCAATATCGAGCTGCAAGAATTGCAGCACACACTCCTCCCGAGTTCTCGTTCCGACATGTTCCGCGATTTCGGCCCAGTCGTCATCATACTTCTCGAGACCTTCGAGTAGGCGCAGGATCTCGGCGTCTGTCCAAGGGGCATCGCGATCGAGCATGGACGAATAAGCAGGATTTTCCATCTTGACGAACTGGGTGTTGGTTTGGTTGTTCGGGATGCGACCTTCCATATAACAGCTCGGGCATACGTCGTATTTGACCTTGTTCGGCGAGCTAGCCTCAGGCAGGTGGTAGTACACCCTCGTGCAGTCAATGCCGCAATTCTGGCAGTTGATCTTGACAACGGGGGCCTTGGTTAGGTCTGCAGCCGCGGGAGACGCGCTGCCAGTTCCGTTTGTAGCAGCGGCCTCACCGTTGGTCTTCTCCGTCTTGTTGATCTTGGTCCCCTTGGCACTGGCTTCGTATATGTTGCGACCAATCTCGAGGTTGCGCTCGCCAGCTGGTGTGGGGGCTATCGAAAGCTTTCGATCCGTGTCGGCGTGCTTCTTGCCCTCCAACACGACGGGGTCGGCCGACGGCTGCCAGGGCTGAAGGCCACGGGGGGTATCGCAGATAACCTGGAAATGGCCAGTGAACGGCGGACCAACTTGCGAGGGTCGTTGATCGGCATCAACCTGGTAGCGTGTCAGTCTAGTGCGCAGAAACAACAACAACAACAACAACAACAACAACAACAACAACAACAACAACAACAACAACAACAACGAGGCTGATTTCGTCGACCTACCTGATAATTGATCAACCCCCACTGCTCCAAGAAGGCATGGACTCGCATGATGGCGCATACGTCACCAGCCAGGTTGCGTCTGCATGCTGTCACAGTCAAGTACTCGACGGGGTTTAGACGGTAAGTGTTGATCATGAAGTCGCGGTAGTCCTTGTAGACATGTGGCGTTTTGCTCCGGTTGCGGCTGTTGAAAAACTCGGGCAGAGCCTTTCGCTCGATGTTGTGAACCGTGTTCATGTCAAACCAGGTGCTGTAACTGGGCAGGACGATGGAGTGCGTCTGGGAGATGAGATGTTCGCGCGCGGCGTTCTCTATGCTCTCCTTGGACTTGACCTCGGCAGCAACACCCTCGCCAGCCTGGGCAGCATTCTCGCCCTCCTTGTCGGCAGACTGGCCATCTTTAGGGGCCTCTACCATCTCCTCGTCTTCTTTAGCTAGTGTAGTCTCAGCAGGTGGCCCATCAGGAGCGTCGAGGGGGTTGTCCGAGGTACCAGCAGGTGCGGGCGCAGGGGTTTGGCTATCCTGCTTGATGTTGGCCTCGGTGAGAGGCGTCTCTGACATCTGGACATCTGCGACGCGCAAGAAAGTGTTAATACGATGAGAGCGCATGCGCCGAGCAGCTTGATGATGGCGGCTCATGAAATTTGACATTGGAACACCAACCTTCGGATGTCTCAGGCGCGGTCGATGTGTCTGGCAGCAACGGCGGCTGGGCTAAGATGGGATTGCTCCCAGGGGTCGTTGCGTTGACCGGCGAGCCGTAGCTAACATGTTCGTCCTCCATGGCGGATAGCTGGCGGGAAAGGGTGCGTCGTGATGCGAAACGAAAATTGAAGATGGGTTAGATGGAATAGAAATTGAAATGTACCGAGTGGGAAATGCACAGCAGCTATCTGGGTTGATGCGTTGGCCGTCGCGTGGTCGTCAGTGTTGGAGTCGCCAAATTGAATTGATGGTCATCCACGGCGGACATGCGATCGATGCAGCTGTGGTCGCGAACGGTTGGGATGCGAATGGCTGAAGTCTCCAAAGTGGAATCGTCAAGCGTGCGTTGGAGCGCGTACAACAAGTTTGGCTTTGTCGCGAAGGACGTTCATCAGAGACGAAGGGGGGTCTGAGCTTCCAATCCTTCCTTCTACTTGGCTGTTGGCGCTAACGTCGACTTAGTTACTGCGTACTTCGTAGACGAGTAGTTATCCGCATATGCAGATATCCAACCAAGACTGACTTACGGAGTACGGAGTACTGCTAACCTCCCTGTTAGTTGCAAATCCCCTTGAGTTACCCTAACCTTGGTCCCTTGGCTACTTTTATTAGCCTCCGACCCCGGATTCGTACGTAGTTACCGTACTAAGTTAGTTAACTTAGCGAAGAGGACCTCGGGAAACCGCGGTTCATCCAGGCAGGCAAGCCTGTGCCCGTCGCTAACCAGCCTAACTTTAGTATGACGAGCATAAAAGTAACTTGAGCCTGGCAACCCCCATCACAAGCCAGACCTGGACTTTAAACCGCCAGCGAATAGTTCTGGAGAGTTGCAAGCAGTTCTTCACTCGCAGCGTTCGCACGACCATCCGATTGACATTCCCGACATGTTCTCTGCAGTGCGGCGGACGGCGCTTCGGGCCACGGGCAATGTGCCATGTGCCGCCTCGGTCTTTTCCGGTCCCTCGGCTCTCCAAAGGTTGCTGTCGACCCTGGCCGTGCTGGAGCAGCGCGATGGAAAGCTGAACCATGGTTCGCTCAGCGCCTTCACAGCAGCGCAGAAGCTGGGCGGCCCGATACACGGCTTTGTTGCTGGCAGCAACATCAAGTCGGTTGCCGAGGAGGCTGCCAAGGTAGACGGCGTGGAAAAGATCATTGCCGTCGACAATGCTGCGTACGAAAAGGTAAATCGGTCTGGTCTCGGCCACTCGTCATGGCTGCGCAACAGTCGATGCTGACTTCTCGTGCGTTTCAGGGCCTTCCCGAGAACTACGCACCGCTCCTGGTCGAGAACATCAAGAAGGGCGGATATACTCACATTATAGCCGGACACACAGCTTTCGGCAAGAGCTTGATGCCCCGAGTGGCCGCCCTCCTCGACTGCCAGCAAATCTCAGACATTACTGCCATCGAGAGCGAGAACACCTTTGTGCGACCCATTTACGCTGGAAATGCTATTGCCACCGTCGAGTCCTCGGATTCGGTCAAGGTCATTACCATCCGAGGCACAGCCTTTGCCGCCGCAGAGATCGCTGGCGGGACTGCCACGGTAGAAGAGGGTCTTGACCCCAAGACACAGACAACTACCGAGTGGGTGTCGGAGAATCTGGCCAAGTCTGATCGACCGGATCTTGCCACAGCCGCCAAGGTTGTGTCTGGAGGCCGAGGTCTCAAGTCCAAGGAAGACTTTGACAGGATTATGCTGCCTCTGGCTGACTCCCTCGGTGCCGCCGTGGGAGCCTCGCGAGCCGCTGTCGACAGCGGCTACGCGGACAACAGTCTGCAGGTCGGCCAGACCGGCAAGGTCGTTGCGCCTCAGCTGTACATGGCCGTTGGCATCTCTGGTGCTATTCAGCACTTGGCCGGAATGAAGGATAGCAAGGTCATCGCTGCCATCAACAAGGATGCCGATGCACCCATTTTCCAGGTAGCTGATGTGGGCCTCGTGGGAGACTTGTTTGACAAGGTGCCCGAGTTGACTGAAAAGTTGAAGTCTTCATGAAACTACGTTTTACCTGGGTCCCAAACAGTGACCTGAGCGCCTCAAGCGTCTAGTATCTATCTATATAGAGAGACCGAAGCAAACCGGGGAATCTCAAAGTCGGCCCTCGCTCGCTACGCCTTCAACACTTGCCTGGAGAACGAAGGACTGATATAGTGGCTCGTCGCTAGTTTAGTGCGCATCATCTGGTGGACTTTGAAATGGGTACATTACTCTACATGTATATACGTGAGCATAACTACAAAGTTGCCGTTTCGTGACACGTACAGCCATCACTTTTTTCACTCTTCTCGATCGCGTCCGAGTCTCGGTCGTGCGATACCCTGTTGTACAATGAAATGGTCTTATCAAGGGTAGCCGTCAAGTGTCAAGCTGTGGCGGACAGCATCTCTGCCGTTGTCGTGAATTTTTCCCTCGGCTTCTCAATCGCCTGGCCCCTTTTCCTCTCGGCTCGATCAATCTTGTGCCAATCTTCCCAACTGATGACCTTGCAAGTGCTAGTATCCACCTCCTTCTGCACACCATCCCAGCCAGGGCTACCTCCGTCATGCAGGAATGGCGAACCCGAGGCCCAGTCGGTTGCAATAGCGTCGCCCGTCGAGAATGCATCTTCCATGGTGGACGCAATAACACCGGTAGGGCCCCTTTTGACCCAACCGGCGCAGTAGACGCCCCCTAACGGTGAAGCTATCTCACCCCCCTCCGTACGTGAGGATAGCACTCGACCCAGGCCGTCATTCCGGATAACGCCGCTTCTCTCGTCGAATGCGATACCGGCTTCGGGAAAACCAGGCAACGCAGCAGACTTGTAGCCTATTGACCTGAAGGCAACTGCCGAAGGAATCTCGATCTTCTCTCCGGTACCACTGACCTTTGACAGCGGGTCAAGGGGATCGGCCAAAGACGTCCGCTCGAATACCGTCTTGGTCAAACTGCCATTCGCATCACCTATGAACGCTGTAGGCGAAGAGCAGAAGTCCAACGACCATGACTTGGCCGTGTCCTGTACCTTGGACGTGGACCCCTTGACGAGAACCTCCATCAGACGTCTCCTTGGCCGCGGCAGCTTCGATATCTCGGGCGGCATGAGGGACATGTCGACGGGATGAAAGCCGACATGATGAAGCTTCATCAACTCGCGGACCTCTTTGATGGTGAAAGCAGCCTGCATCGGACCTCGGCGGCCGACGATGTGCACGCGCTTTACGCGGCTCTTCAGCAGGGTCTCGACGGCGGCTTCTGTGATGTCGGACTTGCGCAACACGTCCACGTTCTCGAGCAGCATGCGCGCGACGTCGAGCGCGACGTTGCCCTGCCCGACGATGACGGCTTCGTCACCCGTAGTCAGGTCCGGTGCGAGCCCGGCAAACTCGGGCAGACCGTTGTACCAGCCCACGAACTCGCGCGCCGAGTAGATGCCCCTGAGCTGCGACTCGCCCGGGATGCCCAGCGTCTTGTCCTTGGAGGCGCCGTAGGCAAAGACCACGGCGTCGTAGTTGCGCATCAGCGAGCGGAGAGGAACGTTGGCGCATCCCTGGAAGTGGCCACCAGGGTCGCCGATCGCGGTGTTGCCGACAAAGGTGAAGTCGGGCGAGCTGGCTACCTCCTCGAACTTGTCCTGACAGTTCTGGGACAGATGTCAGCCCGTGGGCGTGGGCTGGTCGGTAGAAGGTTCGTGCTGCTGGCACTGACTGGGCAGCTAGCTGCCAGGACTCGGTGCAACAAACAAACAAACTCACTCACCTTGACCTCGGGATGATCCGGCGCGACACCGAATCTCACGAGCCCGAACGGCACCGGCAGAGCTTCATACATGTCCACTTTGGCCCTGTCGATCTTGGACATGACTCTGTAGGCCGTGTAGAAGCCGGCCGGGCCTGAGCCGACGACGGCCAAGCGGAACGGCCGATCATCCCGGCTTCGGGTTGTAGAATAAAAGCTCCTCGGGGCGACGGACAGCGGCGACGACACGCTGCGTTGGCAGGCGGTGCAGAACCACGATCTTGCCATTGGCTTCATGATCATCGATAGCGATGACGCGGGCAGGTCCTGGGGAGTACGGAGTACGGCTTGACCGTTGACGTCGTCACGGGTCGAAAGCCCGAGCAACGAATCACTCTGGAAGAAAACCGGAGCTCGCTGCTGCTGATATGACGGTGTTACGAGTCTTACACAAGTCTCAGGTATCGTGCATGACACCTCCCCAGGCCTCGCATTGACCGCCACCATCTAACCAGCCGACGACTGTAATAGCCGGTCAATCTATTATCTGTCGTCACGCGACACTGTAGTTAGACAGGCCTGTGCATTTACCAATCCGACGTTGTACAATGTAGTTGGTTACGTTAGGAGCTTGTGTTTGTTCCACTGAACGTGACCAGAACGTAACCAGGCTAGTGACTAGTCTGCTGGATGTGACCAGCTCGGAAATCCCACGCGCGGTTTCGTGACGAGCCGTGTGACCCGTGGACTTGATTGGCTGATAGCGTTGCCATGCCAGCGCTGCAGCCGCCCGGGACGTCAACAGACAAGTCGGCCTGATAGAAACCAAGGAACCCATCCCCATCCCCATCCCCATCCCAATCCCCATAACCTGGAGGACGGACGACGGACGACGGACGACGGACGGCTTAACACCAACAAACTTCATTAGTCACATGCGTGCACACACAAGCGCAGATCATCCCGTTGTTCCCTCCAAACTCTCGATTCTCATACCGGTACGGAGGAGTAACGTTAGTTCGAATCCTACTGCCGACTGATCCCTTTATTAGCCTTCTTCCACTGCCTTCCAGCACATACACACGGCGACACACCCACTCACTCGCAAGTATGGGGGTCCCTGGCCAGCCGCCCTACAGTAAGCAGTCCATCCGGCTCCGTATTGCCCTTTGGGATATGTTCCGGCGTACGGACAGGAATGCAATCGCTGCTGACCCGTCGACATGAAGTGTACGATTTACGACGGGACACCCGTCTCCCAGCAGAGGAGTTTGACCCCAAGGTATGTGGACATGTAAAACCCCTCGGGTTGACCAATCCAAGCTGTACCGGTACCTAACAACGCATGCATCTAGGCTTTCCAACGTGCCAGCTGGGAAGTGAAGCCCGCGCTGCCCAAGCAGGACGGCCCACTGGTCTCGTTCAACCGACACCCAGAGTGAGTCAAATCCTGTCCTGTCCCCCGAGTTTGACTGTTGACTCGGAGCTGACTGAATTGTTACACAAAAGTGCCCACATGGTGCCTGCTGGACGCAATGCCAAAGTCCGCCACGTTTCGAAGCCGTGGATAGTGTTCCTCTGGCGAGCGCAGGCTGTGCTGCGAGCCTTTCAGCTCATAGCTGGCCTGGGTTTGCTCACTCTCATGATCTTCTTGACCAACGTCGAGGCTGTGACGTCTTGGGTCATGAGGATAACAGTGAGTTTGTTGTTGTGCTCGTCGTCTCGTCTCGCTCGGCCATGACACTGACGTTTCTTGCGCAGCCTGGCATCGTCGCCATCAGCTGCGTCTATGCCATGTGGCACCTTGCACGAGCACCCGGCGCGAGACCCCCTGCCTCTTGTGCCGCTTACCAGCTCTTCGCCGCCTTCACCGACCTGACCGGTCTATCTCTCTACGCTTTCGGCTGTCTCGCGGTGAGGAATCAAGGCCAAGAGTGGACAACGCTGCTGTACGACCAAACGCTGGTCAACTACTTTGTCCCCGCCACGTACTACACCCTCATCGGTGCCGGCGGGCTTCACCTGCTATCTCTGTGCATCTCCCTATGGCTGAGCTTGATGTTCCGACGGATCGCCAGCATGCCTCCCGATATGAACCCGCTGGAGGATCATCTCACAGCGAGAGACCATCAGCGCAACAAGCTATCCGTCTCGACAGCTTATTCCAACGGGTCCGATAAGCGATTCTCTACGCCGCTCGAGGACCTGTCGCGCCCGCCGAGCATACCGTTCATGCACACCCGCAGCGGCTCTCGCGACTCCCTGGCTTCGACGAGACGAGACTCGGCCGTTGATTTGCCTGAGCGCCAGTACCAGATCACGCCCGGCAACTCGCCTCGTAGCAGTCTGGGCCCAGCCACGGATCCCGAGGAACATTCGTCCAGACCGCCGGTTCCGGCACACCGTGGTAGCTACACCGAGATTCCGCTGCAGGAAACAGGCTTGCACTCACCTTCGTCCGACCACAGCAACAAGGCCTCGCCTACCCGTCTTGCCAAGTTCACCGAGGCCTGGTACACCACCGAGTCGCTCATAAACCGCACCAAGGAGCGTGCTCGACAGAATCAAGCCGCCGAGAAGGCCCGCAAAGCGGCAGCGGCGGCGGCCACGTCGCCTGTCAAGGAACGAGCCTACCAGGGTCTCAACAGCCGGTACGATGTGTACTCAGACGGCGACTACTCGGACCAGGAGAATGACGGCAGGATGATGCGGCCAGATGCCGCCGACGTCTCGGATATGGATGACGATAGCTACCTTGGGTCGCACCCCAACCCCCTTCGTTCCCACCCGACGCCTGGCTCTTCCGTCGTGTCTTCCGTGGTATCCTCCGTCATATCCTCCTCGACCGTACCACCCACACCACCAGCCCACGGCGGCTACACGGCCACGGGAAACCCTCGCCTCCCTCGCACCAAGACCCCCTACCGACCCCACCGCCAGTCCGCGCTCTCCGAGGTCTCGACCAACTCGCGATCCGCGAGCAGCAGCAGCCAGGTGGACATTACGGACCTGCAGCCCTCGGGCCTCGTGGTCCCCTCGGCCTGGGGTACCGGTAAGGACGGCTTGCGCAAGTCGTCCATCCAGCCCGAAGAGGGCCTGTTCTACGCCAAAGCGTACGGCGACCTCAAGGCCGCCACGCCGCCCCTCATGGTCGGCAGCGGAGGACGCCAGGTCTCGTCAGGCAACGACTACGACCTCGGCGCCGGGACCAACGCGGGCAAGTACAGGCGGAACGTCAGTGGCAAGATCGCCGAGGAGGGCCGCGCCGGCACACGGTATTCGCGGTACAGCATCTTGAACGATGACTGATTGACCACTTGGATCATGGACTTTTATGCCCGTATTGGTGTGATTGATGATGGCTCCGACAGCAAGGCACGCAACTACATGCATGGTGTGCGAGGTAGGGAATTGTGGGAAAGGCGTTCATGCTTGGTTTTTGCGCCGAGGATCACGATGATGGATGAACGGGGCGGGCGATGACGTTTTATGATAGACAGCGTTTCATGTGGCGACGTGTAGTGTAGTATATAAAGGCATGATAGGGTAACGGACTTGTGGCTGTCATGGAACAGCCGTTGGCGTAGACCAAACTCTGAGTCGTCGCAATGGCAATATGTCGAGTACCTAGATTAATTACTGTTCAGCTTGCCGTCCTTCTTCCCATGCCACTCGCTCGCTGCTCACAAAAGCACCGTCAAGATCCGATGCCGCTGTAGTATCCAATTGGCCATTTCCATCTATTCCACCCCGTCACCACTATCCTTCAAGTACCCTGCCCAGTCCGTGGGCTCCGCTCTCTCGCCATCGAAACCGTCTCCCTCCCGCCAGCTCGACTCGCTCCAGGCACCAAGGCCACACAAGTGCCGCATGGTTGGCCGCCCATGCGGACAGTTCCAGGGCTTGTCGAGCTCGCCCATGTGTCTGACCAGCTTCTCCATCTGCTTGTTGGCCAGCGGCCTCCCGATCATCACGCTGCTCCGACACGCGCGCATGGCAAACATCTTGCGGACCTGGGAAGGCCGAGGGATGGTGTTGGCCGACGAGGCCTGGTGGTCCGTCAAGAGCGAGATGAGCTCCTCGAGGTCGGCGAGCGAGAACGTCGTCTCCCGGCTCAGCGGCAGACTAAGCAGCTGGCACCGGGACCCGACAGGCTGGTAGCCGCTCTCGTCGATGCTGACCAAGAAGCCGTTGGCCTCCAGGGCCGCCATGTTCTCCTTGATCACTTCCTCTTCGATGGCTGTCAATTCCAGTGCTTTGGGTTGCACGAGGCGCTGCGATTGGACCACCGTGCTGGCTTGCAGCCGCTCAAAGTTGTACTTCTCATCGGTGGCGTGTTGGTCGATGATGAAGAGCTCATCATCCATGGTGTTGTCGTCTCGTTCCCCTTCCTCCACAGAGAACTCCGCGGGCCTGACAGCGAGGATGAAGCCGAGGTTGAACTGTCCGACAATCTTCATCCTGCCAAAGTCGGATTTGGAGATTGTCAACGACAGCTTCTCTTCCGCGTCTGCAGCGTTGATGTTGTTTGCCGGCAAGGACGTGTCCCCCCCCACCGGATGGCCCGGTGGAAGATCTTTCGGCCAAAGCGCGGACAGCGTCTCTCATCCGGTCTTCATCTACGCCGAGTGTTTGCTGAAGGCTGAAGGTGGCATCTTTTCGCTTAGTGACGCCCTTGACAAAGTTTTGTTGGCGCTTTTGCGTTTCCTCTGAGCTAGCTTTCGCTGCTTCCTCGACCGCACCAATCATACCGTCGATCCTGTCGTCCTCTTTCTCCGTTTTGTCCTCCTCTTCTTCATAATCACCATCTTGGGATTCCTCGGGTGAAGGGGCCTCGTCATCATCACCCACAGGATCCATGATTTCGTCATCCACGATCTCGACACCTGAACCCTCGCTATCCGTGGTCGTATCATCAGCATCAGCCAGCTTCATATCGTCACCGCTCTGCTGTTCCGGGTGTGCTTCAGGAATCGCAACAGGGGAACGGTCAACGTCTTCTGTAGACTCGTCGTCGTTTCCCACAAACAAACCCTCGCTGGACGACCGAGAACGGTCCATCGGTTCATCTTGGTCGGTTAGGTTCTCATCAACAGCCACCGAAATTTCCAGCTCGCCCATTTCTGCCAGCTGCGGACTGCTTGACGCTGAGAACATCTGTGTCAGACGGCCTCGGAATGACGGGAGGGGCCCAGTCTGGTCGCTTGCGCTACGCTGTGGCTTATGGCCCTGCTCATTTGGACGGCCAGTCCTTTGCCTTTTCGCTTGCGAGCCTATACAACTCGTGGTAGTTTCGTCACCGATAGTGATTGTAGCAATCTCTGGCGAAGCTCGTCTCGTTCTCGACGGACTAGCAGCGCTGCGCCGCGCCTGTGGCAACCGGCTTGGCGTCGGGATACTAGGTATTGGCGGCTCAAGTGGTTCTTGAGATTGCTGTGAGCTTCCCTCGATCGAATCGGATACTTTGCCCACACTGGCACCTCTGATGCCGGGCGTCAACTGATGCCCTCGACCTGGAGTTTCCACCGGTGAAGATGGTAGAGTCTCATCAGGGTCGCCATCGGGCTCAATCACGTTGTCTCGGCGACGGAATGTCGAGAAAATCCTTTCCTTTGCGTTTGAGTGGCCAACGGTCCGAACCCGAGGACTTTTGGGAGTCGTTATAGAGTCATCACGATCACCCGACATTCGCCTAGTCCATCGGCCAATCAAGTCGAGCCCATGCTCCCCGGACAAGTTGGTTTTGGATGGTATGTTTCGTTTTTGAGCAGTGTCAGCTGCAGTTTCCTCTTGTCCGTTCTGGGTTTCGCCCATATTAACTGAGCGATCACGAGCAGAGATTGACTCTTCGTCCGGCTCTTGTTCATCTGTGGGCCGATCCCCGGTCTTCCCGCCACCAGAGTCAAGTGTATTCTGGCGGCTTATGGTAAGTTTCTTGAATGGCGTTTGCTTTAAAGGATTGAGCTGTGACGTGGGAACAGAGTAATCTTGAGCCTCGAACAGCGCGATAAGCGACTCTCTAAGGTTATCGAGCATACGAGACTGATCATGCAACATGATGGTCCTCTTATCTGGACTGACATTGACGTCGTACATGTGGGTGTCAAGTTGGATGTCAGCAAAGATGAAAGGAGACTGCGACGAGTTGTAGGATTTGTACACCTCGTTAAAGACCTTGGCAAACTGTGGCAGACCGCAAGGCCGTCCATTCACGAAGAACATCTGCCTGTCTGGAGTTTGCCGCCCTTCGCCATGTGCTGGCCGGGATACGTGACCGCAAACTCTTATCTCTTTGGTCTCTCCGTCGTTTTGGGAGTTCCAACGCTGACTTGGTGCGCTGGAGGACTCGAGCTCCAATCTGAGGTCCAGAGCAATCAGCACGGTCAAGGTCTTTGCCCCGAAAACGTTGACAATGTTTTCGCGCGTCGTCGCATTGCCCTTGGTGGAGAACATGACGAGTTTCTTTCCTTTGGTGGGCTGTTGCGAGACGGTGAACTTGACTCGGACCAAGATACAGGCATATTGGTTGAGGACGCCGATGACCCTGTTCCACTCCTTCTTGATGTTACGCTCAAGCTCACGACGTCGGACGGGGAGATTATTGAAAAGCCCTTCTACGCGGATGGTGGAACCTTTCTGAGCCGCGACGACGCCAGTACTCGACAGTTTGCCCGATGTCTCGAAATCGAGTCGGGAGCCTTTGGGGGCCTCGGATGCCGTACATGTCGTGACACTGAGCTTTGACAGAGCACATAGGGAAGACAAGGCCTCGCCTCTGAAGCCAAACGTCTGAAGTGTCGTGAGGTCATCGTAGGTTGAGAGCTTGGAGGTGTAGTGTTTCAAGGCCAGCGACTCGTGGTTCTCCTTGGTGATGCCTGAACCATTGTCCTGGACCTCGATGGAGTCCAGTCCTTGATTCTTGAAGCGGACCTCTGCATGAGCTCCAGTCAGTGATGGCTGGCCGCAGTCACGATGCATGCGGTGTCTTCACCTATGGTTGTAGCCCCAGCATCCACACTGTTTTCGACCAGCTCTTTCACCACGGAGCAAAGGTCGACGATGACCTGACCCGACTGGATCTGGTGCACCTGTTTTGGGCATGGTCAACACTTGCGGCTACGGGAAGGGATAGGTTTGCACATGGCAAATGCTCACACTTCGTGCCTCGATGGCCTTGATGGTCGCCATTGGCAACTCTGCAGCTAACCACTTGCACGATCATTAAGATGACGAGGTGTTGGTTGTCATCGTCATAATGTTGGCGCGATGAGAGTCGGAGTCCTGCTCAAGACTCCAAGTAGGACCTAGAACGGTAACTAGAACCTACAAATAGGTAACGGTGTAACCAGCCAAGGAGGTCGTCTATCAAAAGTGGCGTGCACGACAGGTCCCCAAAAGGGAATGAGAGCTGAGATGGATGATGACAAGGCTTAAACTTTACGTTTACGCAGTTTGACGACAAACTCTTTTGCAGTTTTCCAAGACAAGAGGGGCTCCGTAGCAATAAATTGTTGCAAGTTGTAACTTTGTCGCGGTTTTCGTCGCGTCGGGGTCTAAGTTCTCACAAGGGCTTAATTGGGGCGCCGTGCCTCACGTCACTTGTGACGCCACAGGTGGCGCAAAGTAAAGTGAACGATGTACGGAGTACGGAGTACTTACGTAACATCAGTAGTTACCTACTGCGTATCTGTATTGTTGGGGCTGATGCTGGAAATAGAGTTCTTGGTGTGACACAGCCTGCCTAGCTTGCCTAGCCTACGGCGGGCGGTTAGGTTAACTAGTTAACGTAGTACGTTACTGGTGAGTCGTGACTCCGTCAGGGTCTCGACTCGGTGTCTCTCCTCCCACCCAGGTGCGACACAACATGTCCTGGTGACACGCAACCCCACGGGGCCACGGATAACTAGATGGTCTGGCAGCCTTCGAGTCCAAATCGTCCCATTCCGAGTTGACAGATACCATCCCGTCAGACCCCGTCACCCTTCACCCGTCACCGTCCCATCCATCACTGCGCTTGTACGGAGGCGTTCAGCAAACCCCGAGAAACATGGCAGCTCAAGGAAGGGCCTCCTTCCGTGCGTGCAACGTGCACCTACGGTAAACAGATCCCTTCAACGCCCTGTGGTGCACCGTGCGACACCACGCATGCACGTACTCCGTACATACAGAGCGAAGCCGGAATTCAATATCGGCGAGGTCGAATATTTCATGACTGACGTGCGACGTGCTGTTCATTACTACTGGTAGAATACTATACATCTCTTCAATAGAGCACGGAAGCGAAAGTTGAGATCAACGGCAGACAAGACTGTACACAAATTAAGAAGCGCCATGGCTATTGGTATTGGGAGTGGTACATGTTGATGTGCGAATGCAAAGTGGAATACGAATAGGGCGGGGCATACGAATCTTAATCCCAAGATACAGGTGGCGGCATCGTCATGTGTGACCGACTGGCTGCAGGACCAAGGTCTGGCGTAATCGTATACTACGGGTAGAGTAAGTTCGGCAGGTAACGTCAGTTGCTGTTAACTATCAAGTACTCCGTAACTACTCCGTATTTTGTATTCCGTACTGTAAGTTGACAGTCACAGCAATGGGATTGTTAACTTAGCAGCATCCATCCGCCCACGGACCACGGTGACCCATCCACCGTCCATCTATCCGCCAACTACCAATCAACTTCTTCGGCGCCGTGTCCGCACATACTTATACGAGCACTGTTCGCACATGACAATGAGAAAAACATCAGCTCGCACATCGTCTATCTGTCGCAGCAAGGTACCCGGACAACGTCATTCGCCAGCAATGTCATATCTCCAGCCCACGATAGGTTGGCTGTTGTCGACGGTGGTGATTGGCTAGGGGGGACGGATGAGCGCAGAAAGTAGCAGGTTGAGCTTACGGCGCTACTGCGAGTCCCAGCATTTTAGTGCAAGCCCCCCCCCGCGCGGGCCCCCCAAGTTCAGAGTTAAGACTCGAGAGCAGCCAAAAACTGCTGAGTTGCCGACCGACGTCTTTGTACCCCCCGTGTCCGTACGGATTCCAGAGTTGGGAAAGCTTCACAACTATCCGTACATGTAATCCGTACCCAAGTTAATACTAACTACGCGGTACCTGCGGTGGACGTTTTTGGGGAGCACTTGTTTTTACTAGCCAGCCACCCCCAAAGTGACATCAGTCTTTAGTTTTCAGCGAATCCCGTGCTGGTTGGATGGGAAACGAATTGGCATCCCGCAACGGATGAACATCATTTTGTTCCACACTCTCCTGTCCTCGTCCCCGGCAGTACCTCCGCATCACGAACCGGCCGCTTGTCTCTGTGGCACTCCACTAACGAAACACCAAGACCATCACTGTCTCTCGAATCTTTGACTCCAGGCTTTCCCTTCGTTCTGTCTTCTCTCGCTGCGTACCTGCACACACTCCAAGACCGCCGCCACTACTCCGGCAGCTTGTCTGGTGCCACGCTCGTTTCTACAAGCCATTCCGTATCTGCCTCTGCCTCTGCCTCTGTCTCGCCTGTACGACCCTTTCCTCCCCGCGCGATCAGGAATACCATCATCACATCTGGGGAATGTGTCTCGAATCACCGCCTTTTGGACCGAGGACCCCATCCAATCCCTTTTCGTGCCCGACTTCATCCGCACAGAGACACCCCACCGACTCCGACCACGAGTCCGCCGAAGACCGTCCGACGCCCAGACACGAACGCGCCTCGACGAATCGATCATTCTGCTTGCACCACAAGTCCCAATTGGGTCCTTC
This sequence comes from Arthrinium puccinioides, assembly GCA_022414665.1. Classification (NCBI taxonomy): domain Eukaryota; kingdom Fungi; phylum Ascomycota; class Sordariomycetes; order Amphisphaeriales; family Apiosporaceae; genus Arthrinium; species Arthrinium puccinioides. The sequence goes on from JAIUNF010000005.1 coordinate 4,269,113, forward strand.
ACAAGCGGATATCCTCGCCCGGGGCATAAACCATCTTCTTCGATGCAGAGGCGCTCTTCAGGGTCGTCCGAGAGTAGCGCGGATGCTTCGATCGAGACAAGCACCGGTGGTCACGGCAATGCATCACGGGCCAGCGCGAGCGCTTCCGCAAGCGCTTCGCAAAAGCCGGTGCCGTCCGGAAGCCGGGAAAGAGAGAGAATGCCTGGGTCTAGGTCGTCCTCTGCAAGGATACGGCGGCCGAGTAGCAACGTGAACTGGAAGCCGACGCATTCGCGCAACGGCTCGGCAGGGAAGGGGGCTTCTGCAGCAACGCCCGCACCGTCACTCGCCGTACCAATGCCACCGGGGAAGGACTTGACAGAGGCCAGCGAGGAGAGTGCCAAAATGGGACAGAAGCAGCTCCCGGACCGTCTGGCGTGGTCGCGGAGCCCCTGGGCGGCGACGTGCTTGGTTATGCTCAGCGTGCTGGCCGGCCTGGCACTGCTTTCTACCATCATAAGCTCGTCCGCCACCCGCCAGCTCGATCCCAAAGGGTGCCGTATGTCGTACATGAGTCCCCGTTATATCCATCTCAGCGACTTTGACACGGAACACACGCGGTTCGCGAGCAAGTACTCATTGTACTTGTACCGCGAATCCGGCGTCAACGACGACACCATGGTATCCGGCATACCCGTGCTCTTCATTCCGGGAAACGCTGGCAGCTACAAGCAGGTTCGGCCCATTGCCGCCGAAGCAGCCCGCTACTTCCACGACGCATTGCAGCACGACCAGGCAGCGGCTCGGTCGGGGGTTCGCAACCTCGACTTCTTCACCGTGGACTTCAACGAAGACTTCACGGCCTTTCACGGACAGACTATGCTGGACCAAGCCGAGTATCTCAATGAGGTGATTAGGTACATTTTGTCCCTGTACTTGGATCCTCGCAGATCCAGACGACGCAATCCCGACTTGCCGGATCCAACGTCGGTCATCATCCTCGGCCACTCAATGGGCGGCGTCGTGGCTCGGACAATGCTCATCATGCCCAACTACCAGGCAAACTCGATCAACACCATTCTGACAATGTCGGCACCCCACGCGCGCTCGCCCGTGAGTTTCGACTCTCAGATTGTCCAAATCTACAATGATATCAACAACTACTGGAGACACGCCTATTCGCAAAAATGGGCCAACAACAATCCACTCTGGCATGTTACCCTGGTTTCCATCGCCGGCGGTGGTTTGGATACCGTCGTCCCGTCGGACTACGCAAGTGTCGAGTCCATTGTCCCCGAAACACATGGGTTCACTGTATTTACTTCGACCATTCCTACCGTTTGGACCAGCATGGACCACACCGCGATCTTGTGGTGCGACCAGTTTCGAAAAGTGGTCGCAAGGGCCTTGTATGACATTGTTGATATTGGCCGAGCGTCACAGACCAAGCCACGCGCCGAGAGGATGATGGTCTTCAAAAAGTGGCTACTGACGGGCTTGGAGGATAACGCTGAGAGGTCGCTGTCGCATTCCGAGCCGAACATCCTCTTGACATTAGAGGACGACTCGAACTCGATCTTGGGGCAAGGCCAGCGATTGGTTCTCCGCAGCTTTGGCGACTCGGGCAAGGCAGTAGTCCGCCTACTGCCGATCCCCCCCCAGAGCTCCTCGGACAGCCGCAGGTTCACTCTCCTCACCGATTCCACCCTCGACCGACCGGGGGACAACGGCAAGATGGAAGTGCTGTTCTGCAGTGTGCTGCCTGCGCCACCAAGCCAAAGCGCGGTACTCTTCTCCACGACCCTGGATCTCTCTTCGCACGAGGACGCGGCCTCGACCAAGTTGGCCTGTAGGAACGCGGCTTCCGATCTCGTCTTGCTCCCTGGGTCAACACAGGAAACCGAGCTGCCGTTCTATCGAGATGGCCAGCAGCCGGTTGCGCCGTTCTCCTACCTCCAGTACGACGTGGATGATGTCTCGGACCATCAATTTGTAGCCATCGTGGACAAGGCGACTACCAGCACACCCGGCTGGCTCGTGGCAGAGTTTGTCGATGCGAAGCAGTATCGGCTGACAAAGCACGTTAGCCTACGCCGCCTCCTCTCTTTTGGCGTACACGTGCAGCTTCCAGCCCAGCGCCCAATGGTGACGGAAATGCGGATCCCCTCGATCCAGAGCAGCCTGCTGGCGTATGACCTCAAGATTGAGCAACAGCAGTGTGCCAAGGGGCGCGAGCTGTTCGCTCCCTTGGCCCGACAGTTCATGAGCGAGCCGTACGAGTCCAAGTACTTTGTGAACGCCCGCGGCGTCAAGGTCAGCCTGCATGGGGTAGCACCATATGTACCTCCGCCGATGAACGCGAAAAAGAACCCCGAGGGCATCGGGTTCCAGTTCTGGACTGATCCGACCTGCCACTCAACCATGTCGATCCAACTGACTGTCGATCCAATAGGCAGCTTGGGGAAGCTCTATATGCGCTACCGAACCGTCTTTGCTGCGTTTCCTCTCCTTGTCGTGGCAATGGTCATACGCAAGCAGTTTCGTGTCTATGACAGCACTGGTGTCTTCATCCCGTTTCTAGACAGCCTCGACCTATGTCTCCGTCAGTCGTTGCCACTCCTCCTGGCATCCCTCACGCTCTTCGCCGTGTCCATCGGTCCATCAGGCGCGTCGAATTCCGGGAGTTACTGGCCGTGGAGTAACGGCACTGCTCAGATCGACTTCGCACAGAACGACCTGCTGATAGGAACATCGGATCCGTACTTTTGGTTTCTGATACCAATGATTGGGATCGTCTGCGTATCTGTTGCTACACTACTGCACTATGCGACTGTGCTGCTGACCTACATCCTGTCTGTTTTGTACGGGTGGACCGCTTTGCGGCCGGCGTGGGTTCGTAACGAGGACAAGAGACGTACTTTTTCACCAATGTTCACGCCTTCCTCTCCGAGGAAGCGCTTCGTCACCACCGTTATCCTCTTGTTCCTCGTCTCGACAGTCATCCCTTATCAATTCGCGTACGTCGCGGCCTGCTTGGTCCAGCTGAGCACCTGCGTTCGCGCCCTCCGCTTTTCCCGTGCGATGCCTTCTCCTGGCAATTCCAACTTTTACAACTACGTGCATAGCATATTGCAGCTCATGATGTGGGTTCTCCCTATCAACTTGCCGACGCTCGTCGTGTGGGTGCGAAACTTGGCCGTCCAATGGTATACGCCATTCTCGTCTCATCACAACGTCCTATCGATATTACCCTTCATCCTCTTGGTTGAGACTCTGACGACGGGCAAGATGGTTCCGAGGGTGACGAGTCGACTGCGGCACTTGGCGAGCGTCTTACTCTTTGGCATTGCAATCTATGCTGCCGTGTATGGTGTGTCGCATGCGTACATGCTACACTATCTGGTCAACCTCGTCGCTGCTTGGCTCGTGGCCATACATTGTACGACGGATCACTGGGCGCTGTCAGGTCTGGGATCCATTTTTGACAACAACAATAACAACAGCAAGGCCCCCGAAGTGCGGAAACAGGGAAAGGCACCGTGAAGGTGCCATGAACCTGGAGTTGGTGTATTTCCGGAAGCAGCGAGCATGCCATAGAATACTGCATTACGGAGGCGCACGGGTCTCGGGAGACGGTTAATGGAACTGATAACCCGCCCGCCCCCCCCCCCTTTCCTTCCCCATTCCATCTTGATCCGATCGCCAGAACTGGGTGGTTCATGGGGGCAGCGCGCCTTGGCGCATCCTTCTGGAACGACACGGCCCGATAGCGCGTTTTCGTCTCTCTTCTTTCTATTGCATTTACAACCCGGCATGGTGTTTGGGATTTGGCGACCTTTTTCTGGCCCTGGTCTTACGAAGATATACTAATGAGTTTGCGCTTGATTTCGCGTCGGACAGACTACAGTAGAGACGCGTTGAAAGCCGCTGAGCGACGTATGGGAATTGGCAGACAGGGCAATGATGGACGAACAATGTACACCTTTTTGGCTATATTCCAGGCTAAGATCACCGACCATATATATATCTACCTAATACATGTGCATCCAGCTGTTGTTGACTTGGCTGAGACGTGCAACTACGGTGTAAGTTATACAGTACGGATCCGGGATCACCATGTGCTGCCAAGTAACTAACCAAGCTAAGGTAACAAACAACCCGACGACGGGTGATGCCGTCCTCTGGGGGTCCGGGCCATCCCGATGAAACGTTCCACTCTTTCTCCCAACGTGCTACTACTTAACTACTCCGTATGTTAGTGAGTACTTCGTAATTATCCGGAACAAGCTGCCGCTAGGTAACTAATACCCCGGCCCCCGGGATTGTGCCTGGCCGTGTGGCCCGCATCGTTCGATTGTGGTGCCAGAAAGCCAACATCTGCTGATATACACAGTACTGCGAACCCATAACTATCGCTTACGTCCGGACTTGACTCGGCGTGTGACCTTGGGGTGCAAGCTAACGAGATATAATAGTAATGACGATGCGAAGAAACTTCTTGCAACATGCTTGCGAGCCACGCGGAACCCTGCCGGTGGCCGCGGCCCGCCATTTCCAACTCTCACCTCGCTCTCTGCATCGCGATCACGCGATCACGCGACTTCTCCTTCTGAGACCAGGTCTAGGCAGCGTTGGTTAAGTTTCTCTTGTGGCCCAAGTGTAAACCGACACGTCACAAATGCTGGGACGCCAGCATGTGTTGATTACACGGCCCTTTGGAAAGGGGGACGCCGCTTTATATCACGACCTGTGCCTGTCGATGTTCCGGTTTTGTATCAAGGATGACCTGACTTTCTTCTCCTGAAGAGAGAAAAAAACATTCGTGAACGTTTGTATCGCTCTCTCTCCATTGCGTGCGTGTTGTGTGTCTAGAGTGCTCTTTTCACCCTTGTTCTCTCTCCCTCCCTCTCTCTCTCTTCCTCTCTCTCTCACACACACACCCTCACCCTCACCCTCCACCTCTTACTCGCCCTCCCTCTTGCCACGTTCAAACATACGAATCTTGTCGACTACTCACCGCACTTCCGTCACTCGAGTAACACGTGCGGTTCGCGATTCGTTGTAGCAACCGCCCCTCTCCTGGCTTGTTGGGCTCGACGCCAGGTCAAAGATGTCGTTGACGTACCAGGAGGCCAAGCTCGTCAAAGACACGGTGCCAAACCTGCGTGAGCATGGCGAGCACATATCCACAGTTTTCTACAAGACCATGTTAAAGGACCACCCAGAGCTGCACGACTACTTCAACAGCGTGAACATGCGGTCGGGCACGCAACCGCGGGCCCTGACGTCTCTCATCCTCGCCTTTGCGTCCAACATCAGCCACCTGAGCGAGCTCGGGTCCAAGCTGGAGCGCGTGGCGAACAAGCACGTCAGCCTGGACATCCAGCCCGAGCAGTACGAAATTGTCGGCAAGTACCTGATGCGGGCCTTCTCGGCCGTGCTGGGGAGCGCCATGACGGACCAGGTGCGCGTGGCGTGGACCAAGGCGTACTGGCTGATGGCGCGGATGCTGCAGGGCCGCGAGGCGCAGCTCTACGCCGAGCACAAGGGGTGGACGGGCTGGCGCAAGTTCTACATCAGCGGCAAGACGGCCGAGACGGCCGAGGGCGACATGGTGTCCTTCCGCCTGAAGCCGCTGGACGGGTCGCCTCTGCCCGACTACCTGCCGGGGCAGTACGTCTCGGCGCGCGTGCGCGTGCCGGGCTCGGGCTACCTCCAGGCCCGCCAGTACTCGCTCAGCGACGCGCCCCGGTCCGACTCGTACCGCGTGAGCGTCCTCAAGGCCCCGGCCAAGAGCAAGACGTGCTTGCACTGCGACTTTGACTCGCCGCAGTCGTCCCTCTACTCGGGCCGCAGCGGCCACAGCGACCACAGCGACAGCTCGACCTACTCGACCGCCGTCGCCAGCACCACGCGGGGCGGCTTCTTCGGCAGCCCCGAGGTCGATGCGAGGCCCAAGGGCGTCATGTCCAACCTCATGATTGACGAGATGCAGGTCGGCGACGTCCTGGAGCTGACGCACCCCGTCGGCGACTTCACCCTCGACACGTCGGCCAACGCCCCCGGCTCCATGCCCTTGGTGCTCATCTCGGCAGGGAACGGGGTGACCCCCCTGCTGTCCATGCTGAACACCCTTGTCGCCACAGGATCCGCGCGGCCCATCTCTTGGATCCAGGGCGCGCACCACAGCATACCCTTCGAGGAGCACATCAGGCGCCTGGAGAGCCAGCACCCGAAGCTGACGACGAGCTTCATCAACACGGGCTTCAGCGGCAAGGATCTCGCAGAGTCGGCGGACAACCAGGGTTTCGGCTTTTACTTGGAGTGCCTCCGGCCCGAGGTCATGTTCTTTGACAACAAATCCACCGAGTACTACCTCGTGAGTGTATTATTTCTCCATTCCTATTGCTATTGTTATTTGGGGGGGGAGAGGTCTGCTACATGTCTCTTGGAACAAGATCATTCCCAACTTGAAAAAGGCGACTTTGGCAGATGTCCCAACCCCCCCCCGAGCACTGGTCGCGACACCACTCCGAAACGTCCATACAGAGAGCATCGCTAACATGACCCGCGTGTTTGCAGTGTGGGCCCAAGAGGTTTATGCTGGATATTGTGAACTACCTGACCACGAGCGGCGTCATGCTCAGCCAGATCCGCAGTGAGCTGCACTCCACCGGTTTCTTTGAGTTGCAAGAAGAAAAGGATGGCCGTCGTTCTAGCTCGCGTAGTCGAGGCTCATGATGAGTGCTTGCTTAGAGCATGTGCGGTGGTCGTGCGAAAAGAGGCTTGCAAGGGATGCTTCAGAGTACAATTATAATGGAGATCGGTGTACGGTATTGGGCCGGTAGACTGACGGGATATACGGAGTAAATCATGAACAAAATGGTGGCGAATGTCGAGAACATAGCCAAGGAGGAGTCAGCACGGGGAAGGTAATGCGATATTTTGCAATCGAAACGATACCTCGGCAGCTATCACATAGGCTCGTGATGCCTCCAAAAAGGACATGTAATTCTACTGTCGGGTTGCATGAGCAGGAAAACAAACAACATGTCCATCGGCTCGCGTCGAGTCGCGCCGCCGAACCAGCATTGAGGGACAACATACAATAGTCAAACATGAAATGAATGCCACACAAAGAATATTTGAAGTGCATGTGTTGTTCACATATATATCTAGGTACTGCTTTAAGGGTATCTTCATTTCCTCATCGCTGAGTGTTGCGATCCAACCCGGAGCCAACTAAACGCTCGCCCGCCTTGGTGCCATGGTCCTTCTCAACGCCTTCTTTGCCTCCGTCTCCTCAGCAACAGCCGGCAGCACTCCGTCTTCTCGCAGGCGGCCAAGAAAATCTTGACCAAACTGATATCCCATCGCGTAGATTTCGTCAAACTTGCCAAAGTCCAAGGTTCCATATTCGTCAACGGGTGGCCGCATATAGATGCATCCTGGCATAGTCTTTGCCCTCTCAAGTGCGTCGACGCTCGAGACGTACGCTAGGCGACCCTGTATCTCTGCCAAGGTCGGTGGGTTTGGGGTAGTGGAAAAGGGATTCCAGCGGTTCCAAAAGGCCCATGCTCCCGAAAGCGAGTCTCCGTATGTCTGGGGGGCATCATCGTCTAGAGCACCGACATCAATCGCAAAAATGACATCAGCGCCAATAGACTTCATGTGCGAGACCGTCAGATTGTCGATGTAGCCGCCGTCCAACAGCATACTACCCTCGTCACAGAGGGGTGGTAGGAGTCCAGCCAAGGACATTGAGGCGCGCACGTACCGCCACGCGTATCCACTGGTGTGGATTTCGCCACGGCTCTTGCTGATATTCGTCGTGTTGCAGTAGTACTCGAGCCAAAAGTCCTCGATCTGATGGTTTCCGAATGTTTTGAAAATGCCCCTGTTGAACTCGTGGCCAGTGGTATAGGAAGCGGACGGGTACGTCAGGTCGAGCGCAAACCGCCACATGCTCGACATGCGGCCAGAGAATTTCTTCGCTAGACCTATCATGGGCACCGAGTCTGCATGTCGCGCGTACAAAGCGCCGATGAAAGCCCCAATCGATGTTCCGCCAACGATGTCAATCGGGATACCGGCTTCCTCCATTGCTCGGATGATGCCGATTTGAGCGAGACCCCTTGCACCACCGCCGCCAAGAACGAGACCAACCGACTTGCCGCAGAGACGCCGCGCAAGTCGATGGAAATCACCCTTGAAAGGAGCATCAGGTGCGTAGTACGCCTGGTGACGAACCTTCCGGCTGGTGTACTTCTGTATTTCAGCTTGCAGGATTTGAACCCTTTCCTTCAGGGTGGTTCCCGCGCGTCGAGTTGGAGGAACGGGTGCCGCATTGCTTCTGAAGGCCATTTGGACATGATAGTGACCACCATTTATCCACACTCGATTTCTCAGCCACGACCGGGTAAGACCAGGTAGTGAAAACATCTCGGCATGGAGCAAGACGAGGATTTTCCGTGCTGTCGACTTTTGGCCCAGCATGAACCTTTCGTATTCTCCAATTTCCGGTGATCCTTCGGCGACGGCAACGAGAAGAATGCAGTCTGCTTGGGTAATGCATGTCTGAGTCCACGGCGAGTTGACGCTTGTGTCTGGATTTTCGTGGTTAGCCAATGATACCAAGGCAAGGCCAAGAAAAAAAAGGTATAGATATTTTGATAGTCAGGAAAAAATTAGAGTTTGTTTATTGCCATCACAGACAAGCTTTGGTAAAGATTTGTTCATCACACAAAATAATTAGACAAGGAAAGCAGCAGCAAAGACTTACCTGCAACGTAGACAACCAGCCCATACTTCTCTTCCAGATCGGCAAGATAATGAGCAAGCTTGAGTTTGCCCATCTTGTTGAATGCATGCTTGCCCAAATGGTTGAGGATGGCGGACTGGTTGAGAGATGTGGCGCCATTCGCGGGGTTCACCTGCGCCAGTGCATTCATGAGGCGGTTACCAAACTCGACAACAGGCACCCCCGTGGTAACGGGCAATATAGCAACAGTCCTCAAGTTCAACGTAGACGATATCTTGTTGATAGAGGTACCCGACTCGGGTTCTTTGCCCATTGTTTGAGAAGGATCTTCCATGAGATTCCGCATACGAGCCGCAATGATCTTGGATATTTTGATCGTGATGTTGGGGTGTTCCTGCGCAAGACTGTTGAACAGCGTTCGGGGAAACTTGACTAGTTCCGTATCGCGGATCGCGTGCAAAGTTCCAGAACGAGAAGATTCCGTCAAGACTTCGAGTTCTCCAACGCTGTCGCCTTGGCCGAACTCGGCGCGGACACTCATACCCCCATCTCTCTTGTCCTCGATAAGACGCAAACGCCCGTTGAGGACAAGATAGATTGCCTCGCTTTCGTCGTCCTTGTGGAAGAGGACTTGGCCGGCACTGACCTGAACCCATTCCAAGGCAAAGTCAATGTGGAGTATCAATTCGGGCAACAAGTTTGTCAGCCTCTTCGCCATGGTGAGAAGGACAATGGGGTACCTCTCCACGATCCTCTCCAGCATTGCGCGTGGCACAAACCCCACGTAAACGTCCGTCTTGGCGACCACGTCAACGAATGATCGATATGAAGTCACGGTGCCTATGTAGCCTGCGAGGCCGCCTGGCTTCACAAGGCCCACAGAGCGGCGACCGCCTTTGCCCTTCGCCCGCGAGTCCGACTTGCTACGCCCAGGGAGAGAGCTGTCCCTCTGAGGCGTAGTATGCATGAAGCCACGATTGGGACCATAAGAGTCCGCGCGCTCCATTGCATGACGCGAGGTCTTACTCGTGGAGCCAAGTATCTCACTACCCGCATCATCGGAGGGTACGCATATATCCAAGAAGCCATCGATGACATAGTAGATGCCTGGGCTGCGCTCCCCTTGCTCGACTAGAACGGAGCCTTGCGGGAAGAAGACGATCTCAACCTCGTGCTTGTGATCGGCAGCCAGGAGTTGGGCGCCAGGCGTACCAGTCATTGAAATGCCACCTGATGTCATCGATTCCGCGTCCCAGTCAGTCGCGCCGTCAAAAGAGTCCATGAAACCGAAGGCGTTGTGTCCAAGCATTCCCTTTTGTCTACGCTGATCAAACGAGGCCAGTCGCGGAGAATTCTCAACCGACTCTTGTCCGTGGGATGATGTACCACTGGAGCTCATTCCCATGGCAGTGAAAACACATTCAAGTATCGATGTCCTGAAAACATTGTCTTCGTCGACAGATTCTCGGTGATCGACAGAGACCCGAGTACGGGACTGGTTTGCGAACGGATCGAAATTGCGACTGCCCAGAGGCGTGCCGTCAGGATTGTGCAAAGACTCACCCGACTGCCAGGGTTGAGTTAAGGATGCCTCCACAGTGCCGCGCGAACCGCCCGCGCGAGCCGACTGGAGATTAGCCAGCAGGTCTCCGGGGCCAGCGGTGTGCACAGAGGAGCGTTCTTGAGGAGGCGCAACGGAAGAAGTAACGACAGAAGCCGGACGCGTTTTGGTCATTGACTGCAATACAACGTCTCTCCGCAAGTTCGTGCTAGACCTACGACGGCGTGTGGATACTGATGCATTATGGAGGGCGATTCCTTTGCCGCCGTCCTCGTCACCTGTCCTCTCACGTTCCCGCTTGAACTTCTCTTTTAAGCGTTCCATAGCCTCGCCCCGCAGCATATTGGGTAGCTGGCAAGTCGTAAACTTCAACATGTGCTTCTCGGTGTGCAATACCTCATTCGTAAGACCGAGGTAGTTGTATGCTGTTGCAAGAGTGACACGCTGAAAACGCGATAGAATCACGTGGACTATATGTGCTGTGGCTTTGGGGTAGATCTTGATCAGGCGCCGGAACGCACTCGCCGGAATGATCGCAATGGTGGTATCCACCGTCGCCCTTGCGATGATGTCGGGATGAACCGAGTTGGTCGCAATTCTCCTGGGCGTCGGTCGGCGAGGCACAGATGACTCGGTGAGAGACATGGGAGGGATGCCTCGGAAGGTGGAGCTGCTGGCTAGGCCAAGATCTATCACCTCTGGCTCCTCGATGAATGTCGTTCGCTTTCCTCCATCTTCAGACATTGGGGTTGACGGAAAGTCGCTCGAAGTATGACGGCTTGGAGCAAGGCCAGAAGTGGATGGGAAGCGATGGCGTCCTAGCACGCCGTGTCCTGGGGCCGAAGCGGCATCATCTTCCGCCGGCATACGCAGCTGCACATCCTCGGTAAACAAGGACATGATGGAGAACAAGGACGACATAGGAGCGCCATTGCGGACCTCTGTGAGTAGCTGGTATCGTTGTTGCCCAGGAAGTGCGTTCTCGTCTTCTTCCCCCGATGAATCACCAGTTGTGTCGAATGCAGAACGCTGACTGCGACTAGAAGAAGACTTGACGAAGATCTCCACGAGACCGTCTACCACAAGGCAGAATCCCTTCTCCTCCTCGAGGTTGAGAGTCTCGCCCGCGATGAGTTTCCTCGTCTGCATACTCCGGGTCAACTCGTGGAAGACGGGTCGCTCCAGATAGCCAAAGATCTTGATGGCACTCAGGAACTCGTCGAGATAGTTTGTCAAACCAGGCTTATTGCCTTCTTCGTGGGAATCCGGCGGAAGATCCACGTCTGGTTCTTTGCGCTGTGGCTCAGGCGGCAGGCGTGAGTACATGTTCAAGTACCGATATCTAACGACCCAAGTGACGGCAGATATTATCAGAGCCATGATGATGAGTCTATGGTCATGGTCAGCGGCAGGAAAGTCTTGTGTTGCTCCATGGGCGCCTACAATGTGGTAGCATTCATGGTGAATGTCAGGCTCGTAGAGAAGACCTGGAACAGCAGGGTGGGAACCGAGATGGTTGTGAGCTTCAGACTCCAGTACAAGATGGTCGAGAGGACATGAATGATGAACAGCAGTATCCTCCCAAGCAGACCCAGCCATGTCGTGGAGCCGTTGGCGGCAGCGACCTTGTCTATGTTCGATGCGGCTGTGTTCAGAGCATCAACAGCGACCTGCGACGCAGACGTGATGCTCTGTGATGAAGACATGGCGATACCCTGCGAGGCGGCCATGGTGATTTGATGTTGGCTTGGCGATCCAGATCAAGGGTGGAATCGACAGACGGATGCCAGTTCACTTCATGGTTCGGAGGTAATGAACACGCGTGCTTGGGCACACTAGAGCAGACATCTAAGATATTGAATGAAAAGGGGAGGAGTATAAGCGCCTGGCAGATTCAGGATCCGACGCTGTAGACCGACCACATGCAACCCGCAGACATTATAGAACGGATGTTCTACAGGCCGGCGTTTCGCGGCGAAAGGAGTGCCCCGAGGTTGTTGAAAATGTCGAATAAGATGGAAAAGGATAACCCAATTCTTGGTAAGGTCTGGTTTTCCTTCAGTTGTGGTCGGTAGCTGCCATTATCCGATCGCCGGTACCCACCCACCTGGAGAGGTATGTATGATGTATGCACTGGATAAACGCATTACATGCAATAAGAGAGACCACGTCTATCTGGAGCTATCAATCTATGACGGGACCAGGTCAGCCTGTGGCTTCGTCCTGTCCCTTCGCTGAGGAAGGTGACGGGTTAAGTTGTCAGTTCAGATTTGCTACCCTCCTTTACCCATTTTTTTTCTGTTGCATTGACGTGACTCAAGAAACGCATACCACAGTAAGATACGTACGACCTTGATATCGCATTGTGGCGCAAGTCAAAGAATACGATGTGGAAAGTGGCTCACGTACGACCCCGCCATTCGATAGCTAGCTCACCGGGTTGAGCCACACCCCACCACCAACTCGGGCTCAGATGCGAAATGTCAAATTTATGACTCTGCCTGATACGGCGGCGAACCTATCACTACTTCCACGTTCACCAGAAGAGAGATATCCACCCGGGCACCACCTACCACCAGTCCACGATTCGGAGGAATATCTCGACCATCGCTCCCGAGTGTCGCCAACCCATTCATTCCCAACTTCACCCACGAACCGCGGTAGACAACCACCCAGCATGTCGCTCACGCAATGTAGATTCTACGAGGAGAAGTTCCCGGAGATTGACAGCTTCGTCATGGTCAACGTCAAGCAGATCGCAGACATGGGCGCATACGTCAAGCTTCTCGAGTACGACAACATTGACGGCATGATCCTGCTCTCGGAACTGTCCCGACGTCGTATTCGAAGTATCCAGAAGCTGATCAGAGTCGGCCGCAACGAGGTCGTCGTTGTGCTGAGAGTGGACAAGGAGAAGGGTTACATCGATCTGTCCAAGCGCCGTGTGTCGCCCGAGGATATCGTCAAGTGCGAGGAGCGCTACAACAAGAGCAAGATGGTGCACTCCATCATGCGCCACGTCGCCGAGAAGACACAGATCCCCATCGAGGAGCTGTACGAGAGCATAGCCTGGCCGCTGAACAAGAAGTACGGCCACGCCATCGATGCCTTCAAGCTGTCCATTACGTATGTATAGAATTATGCCCCCCGCACCTTTTCGCCCCTCGTATGCTCATACAAGCCAAACCACAGCAACCCCGAAGTGTGGAACGATGTCACATTCGCAAGCGACGCCATTGCCGACGAGCTCAAGCTGTACATCAGCAAGCGTCTTACTCCCCAGCCCACCAAGGTCCGAGCAGATATTGAGGTTACCTGCTTCGGATACGAGGGTATCGATGCCGTGAAGACGGCTCTGCGCACCGCCGAGGCGCGCAACACCGAGGACAACCAGGTCAAGGTCAAGCTGGTTTCCCCGCCTCTGTACGTCTTGACAAGCACTTGCTTGGACAAGAGTGCCGGTATCTCGCGGCTGGAAGAAGCCATCGTGGACATTCGCACCAACATTACACAAGCCGGCGGATCCCTGATTGTCAAGATGGAGCCCAAGGCCGTTACCGAGTCCGATGATGCTGAACTGCAGGCGCTCATGGAGAAGAGGGAGCGCGAGAACGCCGAGGTCAGCGGCGACGAGAGCATGAGCGAGAGTGACGACAACATTCCCGAGACCGTCTGAAAGGGCAGCTAGGGTGACGAATTTGGCGCGTGGGGATGGGAGTCGCGACGGAGTCAACAGGTTACAACGCGAGATCTGGATGTTCTGACGACGATACGAATATAGAGAGGTCACACGTTCTGGCTACGGCCGTCTCGGGGGATCCATCGTGTACAGGTGTTTAAAAGCATTCAGGAGCAGCATTCCCATAATGCAAGGTTAACATCAAGATTCTCCGGCTTGTCGGCGCTATGCTTCCAGCCAGTCGCATTTGAAGGATATTCATTGACCAACCCAGTGATTTATTCTACTGCCTAACTGTACGTTCGCTCGAATGCGCATTGTTTTTGGTCATCTGCTCAGTCGGGACAGATTTCGTCGAGCGTCGGTTGGAGTTCTTCCACCTTGGCTTACATATAAGCGTCTATAGTCAGCCACCATCCATTAATACACTTCGTTCACTGTTCAAACTCGGTGTCAACACCCAGCAAGATATCTGAACCTGGCAAACAGAAAGTCATGCAACAGGCACAGAACATGCACCGGGGAAGCAAGACATTGAGTGTTCTCCAGCGAGTCCGAGCCACACGCTCAAGCCAATCATCATCGAAAAGGTGACGGGCAAAAGGGATACCGAAGAGGCACCCGACTCAGCAACACTCCCAAAAGATGCCGAAAGAGCGGCATCATACTCTCTGGGGCAGCACTGGCAATTGTATTTAATCACTACCCTACAACGGGCTCAAGCATCCCGCCAAAGGTCCCATCTGCCACGCATAGCACGCCACATATCCATTGCTTCTCTGGGCAACCTGCCACTACCGGTACATTGGGTCTTGTAAACACTCCGCAGGATACAATCTCATGAAAGCCCTACAACTCCACCTCGGCTTTCTTGCGTCGCACCGTTCAAGAGCTTCTGGAGGAATAGACAACTCGACCCGGAAAGCAGCAACGCAAAAGCCCGACGTGACCCAAATGACAACAGCGAACGTTGAAAGAGGAGGTGAAGAGTTCCTCTTCGTCTTTGTCCACCTTTACCAAGCAAATAGACAAACCGGCTGGCAGAAACTTAGGATCTCACAGCTCGGCCATGATGTATATTTAGACACGCTAAAGACGACAGCCCTCGTTCAGGGGTCCAGTGCACACTCGAAGACTACTCGGTACGATGCCTCCGGAAGCTCCATCGATTCAGACCCATGGCCACTGCAACAATAGCGTATTACTCGGCAAGGCACCGTGACAGATGGAGATAGTTCCCATCCACATACTCCACGGTTCCCATGACCAGTGGCAGACCGCAGCTCAAGGGACCAAACCGCATATGGGTATTTAAGCTTAATACTTGCTTCGCCACACGCCCCGAGAGCTGCCTCGAACATGCGTTGCAACGTCACCTTACAGGCCCAATATGGGCCTGCACGGTCTAGAGTCTAGACCCTGCTCCAGAGCCGAGTCGACCCTTGCCAAGGTCGCCAACGAAGGTCCAGAAGGAAGCCGATCTCCCGCACCTGGACGGTCAGGTCAGTGTTCTCTCCGCCGTGGCTTGAAATCGCGCTAAGTCTCTTCAGAACGGCGGAGGGGGGGGCGAGACGAGTTCTGGGCTGAATACAAACACGCCTGTGCTCCAGCAAGATCAATATCAAGCAAGCCACCAAACCACAGATGTAACGAGAAATCGAATCGTGTGACATGGATGCAACTCGGGTCGGGATTAGGTCCGCGTCGTGACATGGTGAACTGCGGGCGCAGGGTAATTAGTAGGTACTATGGGTAAATCGGTTGAACCAGCCAGTCGTGTCGTTCTGCCCGGCCTTTGCCTGGGGCCACCACCACAAGTCCAGAGAAGCTGGCTAGTGGCAATGGCACCTTGCTGCGGAGACGATTTTGGCACGTCATTTGGCTGTTGGGAATGCGAGACTTCGGGGGGGCGGGGGGCGAGAGGCCAGAAAACCTGCTGTATTGTTCTGATCAGGGGTTCAGAGTTAGTCAAGTGCAAGATGGAATGAATGGTGGTGCTATTGATGGCGAGGTAGGTACGCCACGAGACCGCCGAGAAAACGGGGGGAGGATGAACAGACTAGACTGATCACAACACTACGTCGTCTATAAGAAGACTGGTATTCCGGCTCCAAGCTCGTAGCGGCTTCGTTCGTCGAATAAGTAGGTAGCAGATACCAAGCATGACCGTTATCATCGTCAAGTCATAGTTATATATAAATATATATAACCCAGCATCAAGCTTACCCAATTTTCAGGATTACTATATCAGCCTCCTCATATACACAGCCCCCTACTCTCGCCAAGATGCTCACACCAACCCTCCTGCCTCTCCTCCTCGGCCCCTTGGCCGTCGCGGCCATCGTCTTGCCGCGTGACGACCCCTCGCCCCAGATCACATCGGTCAAGTACTCGGGCAACGGCTGCCCGTCCAGCGCCCCGGCGGTGGACAAATCCGGGGCCTTCAACGACGCCTCGTTCCGCCTCAACGCCTTCCAGGTGTCGACGAGCAGCTACGACACCACCACGGCCAACTGCGAGGTCCACGTGCAGGCCAACGGCGTGCCCGCCGGCTGGCAGGTGGGCATCAGCGACGTCTGGGTCAAGGGCCGTCTGATCCTCGACCCCGGCGCGACCATGCAGTTCTTCGTACAGAACTACTGGAGCCAGAATGCCGCGAAGACTGTGAGTTGCCGCCCCCCCCCTAGTTTTCTTGTTTGGGAATGCATGTAGTACCTAGATAGGTACAAGACACCACACAGACGCGTCAAACTGACTACTCAAGGTCACCATCCGCGGCTCCATCGAGAACAGTGGCAGCACTCGTACAGACCAGACAACGACTGCCCACGCATCTATCCCCAG
The DNA here is from genome assembly GCA_022414665.1 of Arthrinium puccinioides. Classification (NCBI taxonomy): domain Eukaryota; kingdom Fungi; phylum Ascomycota; class Sordariomycetes; order Amphisphaeriales; family Apiosporaceae; genus Arthrinium; species Arthrinium puccinioides. The sequence goes on from JAIUNF010000005.1 coordinate 4,285,937, forward strand.
CTCGCGTATAGTCTGGTCACCATGTACGGGCATCGACGGCGACATCGGGATCCTGAACGTCAACTTCCGCACCGCCCTGCTGGCGGACGGTAACGACTATGGCTCCTTTGGCGGGAAGGGCGGTGACGCAGCAGCAACGGAGAGCTGGGGATATACCTGGAGACGCTGTTGAGAGTGAGGTTGGGTTAGATCAAAGGCACTGACGGGGTCTCGCATCAAGTAGAGGATAGGTAGGGTGCGAGAAAGGGTGCGTGTTATTATTCTTGGATACCCAAAAGCCTCAAGTTACTCGGTTTCCGCTCAGCTAGCATTACACAAATTCCAGTTCCAGGTTCGCTGATGCTTGAGCTCCCCTTGATATCATTAAGCTTGTTGCCTCTTGGGACTCCGAGTACAGGACTCGATCCGAGGAGTCTTTGCCTCTGTGCGTCTCGCAAGTTTGGCAAGTTCTCGTTTGTTCCGTCCGTTTCCCGTAGTTACCTATGCATTAAGTAATATTGATGCCGAATTATGTTGTCCTTTTTCTTTTCTTCTTCTTCAGAACAGCCTCGTCTCGCCGACGTCACAAACATCAAACACGCCCGTCTCTTCAATTCCCTTCCGCTTGAGCGCTTCTCGCAACAACTTGGGCGGTTCGCGTACATCTTCAGCGGTGAGGACCCACGTTCCGTGATGAATAGCCATGGCCCTTTTGCACTTTGTATCCTGAAAGATCTCGACAGCGTCGAACGGGTTCGCATGCACATTCGAGAACAGATGTCGCGGCTTGTACGCACCAATGGGAATGAGGCCGAGGTCAAAGGGTCCCCGCAGCTCGCCTATCTGTTGAAACTGGGGGCATCGTGGCAAGGAAGCATACTCCGGGCCATAATCATCGGCCCCGTCCGGCACCTTGGGCACGGTACGGTAGCCGGTGTCGCCGCCGAACCATACGGATTTGGAGGTTTCGGGCGTGGAGCCGCTTGTGACGGCCCATGAACACCAGAGCGTGCTGCATTGGTCCAGAAGGCCGCGTCCAGAGCGATGCTGGCAGGGAAGGCAAGAAAACCGGGCCGTGATGGGTGCACTACTCTGGGTGCTGGCTGAGGGGGACGAGGAAGCCAGACTCGCCGCGTCGTCCGGGACCTCGACCTTGGTGGACACTTGGGGGGTGAGTGTGAGCTCGACATCCTCCCACCAGTCCATCTCGGTCACGTTTTGTATGCCGCTCTTGTGGAACCAATCTGCTAGGCCCAGGCCCACGAAGAAGTGCGCGCCAGGGTGGCGCTTCTGGATGTCTAGGACGGTTGGGTAGGACAGATGGTCGTAGTGACTGTGCGAAATCACCACAGCGTCAATGTGAGGCAGAGCCGCAACATCACACGCTGGTGGCGTATAACGTTTCAGCGACTTGACCTGGACGGGCGCGCAGCAATCCTCAAAGACGGGATCGAACAGTACGCGGATCCCCGACGGAAATTCCACGTAGTAACAGGCGTGACCAAGCCATGTTGCGCGAAGCTGGTCGGAGCCAGACCTGGAAGACAGGAACTCGGGCTTGACAACATTGAGCTCGTTGCCTGTCGGCACGGGGTAGTCTTCCATCCCCAGGCTCGTCGCACTATGTTTCTTTCGTCAGCAGAAGTCGAGATTTGGGGACTACCGGTAGAAAGAGCGAGTGGCTCGTTGCATACAGGCCAAACTTCATGAGACCCCAAGTGTCCATCGGCCGATGCGAAGCGTGAGGGTTGTCGAACTTGGTAGTCACCCCCTTGTGGTTCTTTTTGACATGATGGGTCTTAGCATCGACATCATCCGGGCCTGAGCCCAGCCTCGGCTTCGTGACGGTGGTAGAGAAGGCAACCATGGGTAGCGCGGCAGCCGAGAAAGCGATCAAGGCGCTTTTCGTGTATGCCCTCGGGTTTGGGGATGGCGGCTTGGAGGCGCGACGCGATAGCAGGCGAAAAATGAAGCGCATAACAGTCAGGAAATGCCCCGGAGCTGGAGCAAAGAAGCTGTACCTACACCTGATATGTAAAGTAAGCACGAAACGGGCCTTACCTGTACGGGTCCGTGACGCGTTCAGCCTGCCTGCCCTGGGACTTTGATGGTGAGTACGGAGTACGGAGAGACTTGGATGGTAGTTATGCGGTAATAGCGGTAACTATCTCCTAACCCGTTATCTCCCTGCCTACACAGTAACGTTGACTTACTCCGTACTTGCGCCAGGGTCGCTCGGTGTTAAGAAGGGAAACTGCACGGAAGTAAGCACTTGGGTCGTCATCCGCATGTACTTAGTACCGACCAGGTACGGAGTATCCGTACACAAGTACTCCGTAACTACGGATAAGTAGTTCACTAACTTACATCGTACACAGTACACCGTACGGATACCTATAACCTTGTCCGAATCCGAGCCACACTCCAGGCCAGGCCGGATTGGTCGATTAAAAAGTAAGCCGAATGTGGAGAAGACCAAAGAGACTCACTCCCATCGTTCCCGCCAACTTCCTCCAGCAACGACTGGGTTGTGGACTTGTAGTTAATTCATACGGGACAGGTAAGTAATCACAGATATGTGGCTAATCACCGACATCAAATAAAAACAGACGTGGACGGCCATTGCTTTCCAAAACCAGTGGAGGTACGAGGTAACATACTAGTTACAAGTATTCGGGTCGTCGACTCGTCAAGATGACAATGGTCTCAAGACTACGGAGTAAACACGAAAAAGTGGGACAGAACTGACAGCACAGAGCACAGAGCACAGAGCACAGTTCAGAAGTTCTGGTTATTTGCCCATGACTGCATCGCTTACTCCGTAGTTACACAGTAGATCCTGCTCGCTAATACACACACTACACACTCCACTCCGTGTCTTTCGGACGGACGGCCGGGCCGTCTTCGCCCAAGACGACGTGGCCAACGGCCATAAACAGGGACCCCAAGGCAACGACTTGGATCCAACAATCAGGCATTAATAACACACAAGTGGCTTGCTATTTCCATTGGTTCAGACCTGCCCACGGATCAGCCTGTCCTTGAGGGGCAGTTTGGGCTTGTCCATAGGGGTTGTTTTGTTGCTGCAGCTGCTGTGAGTAGTGCATTGTCTGCTGCGGGCCGAGCGGGGGAGGACCCGGAGGTGGGGGTGGAGGAACAAAGCCTTGGGGAACGCCATACTGGGCCTGTTGGACGTTTTGGGGCGGCGGTTGTTGCTGCTGCTGCTGCTGCTGAGCTTGCAGGTTTCCGTACGTGCTATATTGGCTATGCTGGAAGGACGTCTGTGTGGGAGGGGGCGATGCAGGTCCTCCTCGCCCACCTGCGCCCATGGCAAAGCTGGTCTGCGTCGGGGGTGGTGACGTGGGCCCAGGGTTCCGACCCCAGTTGCTCGGGTTGTAGGCTTGCTGGCCGTAAGGTTGGGCCGGCTGTTGCGGCGCGGGTGTACTGTAAGTGGATGCCGGCGCTGGGCTGGAGAAAGACGGGTAAGTGTTCTGGGCTGCTGGGGGCGACTGAGGCATCTGATACTGGCCGCCGAAGCTGGTTTGCGGGTAGCGAGGAGACGTGGTTTGGTTGAAGCTCAGGGGCGACGGGACAGGTCTTTGACCTGTAGCAGGCTTCGGCGACGCAGAAGAGGAGGGATCCATGGACATGCGCTCCATCAAGCCGCGCAAGCGTTCTCGTTCCACTTCAGCCTGCTGGCTCTTGTTGACTGCCTGTTCCTGCTCAATCTGGCTCAGTAGCTGCGCACCCTCTGAGCGACGGTTATTGACGAAAGTCTCGACATTCTTCTCTAGACTGTCGACAGTCTCTTTCATCTCCGTGTACCATCGCTTTGCGCTTTGGAGACCGGCTTCGAGGTCGAGGAATTCCTGGTACGCCCTCTTGTATCTGCCCACGACTGATCCCCTCTGCCGTTGGATCGACTCATACTTGCTCTGCTCTGCCCGGACCAGCTTGTCCTGCAGAAGGCTGTTGAATGCAGAGGTGAGCTCCTTCATCAACGAAGCCTGTTTGTGGTTGGCCTGCAAGAGTCGGTTCTGGTGTGGGCGAAACTTTTCTAGCTCGGTCTGGAACAACTGCTGCTCATAATTTGATATCGACTTCTTGTTCAGTATAAGAATCTGCGAGATGTCGTCGTTGTGAACCTGGAGCTTTGTTAGTCCATTGAACCAAAAGTGTGCACGTGTGCTACAAGTGCTGTTGCGAACCTTTTCCTTGAGATCCTTTAACACCTGATTGCGCTCTCGCTTGATCAGGTTCAGCTTCTTGAGAATCTCCTCCACCCGGTTGATCTGTTCCACAACGTTGGGGCCACCCTCGTCAAAGTCATCGTCCAATAGGTTGGGCGCGCCACCTGCGGGACTCGCGGCATTGCTCGTTTTGGTCTTGACTTTGTTGAGTGCCCTTTGGAATAGAGCATCTACCTCGCCAGTCTGCGCAGCATTGCGCATGTCCTCGAAATCACCCTCGTTCTGCCGGAACTTGGCGTAGAGCTGACCGTCGCTCTTGGCTGCCTCGTCCAGTGCCTCTCTGTAATTCCGGATGTTTCCCCTGAGTGTTGTGGTGAGCCTTGAGCTCGGCTGCTGCGTCCATTCGCCTTCGTATTTTGACCGCATCTTCTCGCACACACTCTCCTCCATATCGAGCTGCTTCGAGCTCTTGTCCAGCACAGTCACGACCGCGTCCTTGTCTATCCGTAGGGTGTCGAAAATGGAGATGGGGTTTTCGTGGCCGGCAACATCGTCGCACCAGGTCCGGAAGTCTTCATCCGGCATGATGTCTTGATCGAAACCGCCCTTTAATACCTGCAGCGCCCCGGGCAATCTCAAATAGTCGAGGCTGGCTGCCATTTCGCTGTTGGCCAACTCGACCCGCTCAGTCTCGGCTCGCACAAGCTTTGCCTTCTCCTCGTCATACAGACTCGCCGACTCGGTCACAGCCAGCGGCACGATCTTGGCAAAGAGATCAGGGCCCGTGATGCGCTGGATGTCCTGTCCAGCATATAGTTCACTGACGGGTATGGGCTTCGCGGCAGGTAGTTTAGCGACGGCCGCTAAGCTTGCCTCCGCGGGCACCGGCTGATGGTAGATGTAGTCATTGTCCTTGCTGAATTCGCTCAGCTTTGTTTGTATTGTGGCCAGGTTGCGCTTGGTCATGTCCGCCAGCAGGCTCCCGGTCTCTGCACTCAGGTTGGAGCTGGGAGGCACTGTGCTAGGGAAACTCGTCGCGACCCTGTTTGCGTCTTTGGCGGCGACTTCGGCTGCTAGGAGTCGGGCCACGGCCACGCCGTGTTGGTTCCCTTCGACATCTGCCAGAGCTTGGTAGTATTGCGCCTGCCCAAGCATCAAACTGTACTTGATCTGGTAGCGGGTTAGTAAGGTCACTTTGGGAGTTCTCACAAAAGCCTGGATGGGCGACGAAGGGAACGCAGCGCGACGTGGGCGCTAGTAGTACTGACCTGAACAAACAAGAGCCACACCTTCTCAAATATGGCCTTGTTGACATTGTCCTGTACGCCCTCGAGGGCCTGGGAGTATAGATAGGCAGCCTGGCTCGCTAGTTTGGCAAGCAAGCCGGCCTTTTTCTGGTCGGCCGCCTGCTTCTCGAGGAAGATCTCCTGGGCTTGGGCAAGTGTGATGTTGATGAGTGCTTTGACCGTGTCTCTGCTCAGATCGGAGGAAGGGGCGTGCAGGAAGTTTTCGTTGATGTAGGTGAACATGCCGGCCGAGGCCTGGAAGGAGTGATAGGCAGCCTTGAGGCCCGACTCTTCCGACCTCGTCTGGAAGGCGGCATGGCAGGATAGGACAGCCGAGATGTTAAAGATGATGGAGGCCTTCTCGAAGGCCAGTGAGTACTGCGCAGTCGCCTTGTGGGTGAAAGCGTCAAACCACGTGAAGGAGATCTTGATGTGCTGCTCGTCGACCGGAAAGCGCAGGTCCAGCAGCTCGAGCTGGCCGTAGTATCGGTATAATAAATCTCTCCCGGCGGTGCTGTCTTTGCCGGCGCCGCGCATGTCTTGTCGCAACCGGTTCAGAGTGGCACACTCCTCGGCGTATCGTTCCGGGTCATCGCCATAGGTATCTCGGATGTAGGCTTTCAAAGGTGATATCCAGTCGATCTCGTTGGTGGCCTTCAACGGCACCGAGAGCATGGGTGTTTGCGTCATGGTCCCGATCCCCCCGTCAGGATCCCGCTCCGGTGGGATAACGGACGATGCTGTGGAGTAGCGAGTGCGGTGATCTTCGCCGTGCTCGTGGGAGTCGATGCAAGTTCCCAGGGAGATGGATGCACTCTATAGCTCCGTCGCTCGTCGGGTTGCTGCTCGGGTGGCTTTTGGAAAGTGTATTTCGTCGTGGGGCAGCGGGCGCGCAGGGGGGGGTTTGCGGGCGGGCGGACGATGTTCGTTCGGATGCCAGCACGGGGGCTTGTTTTCTCGAGTGGAGGGACGAGGCGACGGCGCTGGCTGGAGGGGGGGTTGGGTTAACAGCGTTTTTTTAACTTCCAACTAAGGCAGACAACTAAGGTAGACGTGATGGCGACCAGATTTCCAGCTGGCCGGCAATATCATGCTGTCGGCGAGAAGTAAGTCATGCAAGTTCTTTGGTGTAGATTTAACGTGCATGCAAGGTGAGTGAGCAATTAGTGGAGGTGGGTGACGGCGGTCTAGACAGTAATAACTAACTGAGGCTCCAACTTCCAGCAGCTGTTGGGTACTGTGTACACAATAGTGTGAGACGGAATCCACCTAGAATGACTCTGTGCCACCTGTGCGGCTACTAACTACTCCGTACTACGTACACACACAGTAAAACCTACGCCCAATGTCACTCGCGTTGCAAGGTTAACCGCTGAAGAGTCGATGCCTGGCAAAGGTCTCGAGTTCTCTGGCCCTTAGCGAAAGTTGCGTAGCGGGGCCCTTCCCTGTCACCTTCTTCACCCACTTGCACCTGCAGGGTTCCCATCTTCTCGTGGCTTCCCCAACTACGAAGTAAGCTGCCGCGGTGGGAAACCTACCATTTGATAACGACCGAGGACGGACACAACATGGTTAAAATATCATCTCGCGAGTTCCAATACCGTGGTTTTACAGCATGCCCCCACACCGATGCAATGCCCGACTTGGCGGTGAACCAGTTGTAGGATGAGCCAGGTCGTCAGGACCCAGGTATGCTGTGAGTGAGCTAGCAATGTGACCAGATCACACCTGTGCCCAGCACGTAACCAAGGGCATATACACCAAATATACGGAGTACACATCGATCGCCTTTGCGCTCGCTGGCGTGTGATCGGGCACATTACTCGTTGGGCATGCTTGCGATCCTCGTCATTGTAACTTGTGCGTAAGTACGGATACCCTTCCATTCACTCTGCGGACTCCAGTCCCGCTCGTTAGGTACTTCAACCTGGACCTCTTGTTTCGTGAGTAAGAGTTTGTGAGCAGATGAGCTCATCACTGAGCACTCTATGCGCCGGCATTTCTGACGTTTCCTCTCCTCGCGCCTGCTCATTGTTACCCAACTACCAGACACCCAACCTAGTAACTATGGATTCTGCATCATCGTCGAAACCAATCCATTCACGTGCGGCTGTAGGCCCGATGTAGTCTCGCCCGCTGATACGCTTATGCAAGTGACGAGCACCAGTCAATAGCCCCAGAACGGACCTCTCAACTTTGATTGGTCCTCGCGAGACAACGTATTTGACTGTATGAGCAGGGTCACCCACCCCTCGGGGCGGTTAAGGAGGCAGACGGCCAGATAAAGATTGCTGAGCAACTGCGACCGTTTCTGCAGCCGCGGTAGACCGTCTGGTCCCCTAATGCCATCGTTGCAGATATTCGGGTTGAAATCAACGGGGTTATGTGGAGGAGGGTTGGGCACGGTCGAGATCAGCAACGAACGTCGTTCAGCTGTATGTGTGAATTGGGGAGTGTGGCTCGCATTGCCTATTGCTCGTGAGTATCTTACTAATGTACAGCAATCTTTCATACACACATGGTTGATGCTTGATAGCCCAACCGCGGCGCTCCTGACCGTCGTAGCTCTCTCGTCCTTTGACGCCTGAGAGAAAGGGGTGTGTGTGTGTGTGGGGGGGGGTTGTGTGTGTAGCCCTTCCTCGACGCCCCATGCCAACCCCAATGGTTGGCCGCAAACCACAATTCTATGCCTCGAGAGTATACATATAGCAAGTGACAGACCAAGGTGCGGTTCTACTTCACAGATGACCATTCATACAATACACGTCGCTTCATCTCGTTGGACCACAAACTTTTTCGTTCATGCTGAACCCGAATTCGACTATTTCTTTGAATCGTTGTCCGACCTCTTATCCGAACTATCGTCCGGCTGGTCGTCGTGTGGTAAGTCTGACGTCTTGTGAGCTGGGTGGTTCGTTAAATTGTGCCACATGGACTTCAAGAAACCTTCGTTCCTGTGAGTTTCAGGGTCGTCGTCTTTGGTAGCCGGTCCAGGCGATCCAGACCTAGAAGAGTCAACGACTGGACAAAGAGGACGGACGCAGTAGTGATACAAACTCACCCCGACATCTTGACATTCATAATTCGCTTGGCTGTCTTGTCGCCCATTTCATCTGCCAGCATCTCCACGATGGTCCTCTGGTTGGCCGAGAGGTACTTCGGCATGGCCACGCGGAACTCGACCTTCAGGTCGCCGCACCCGCCTCTTCGGCCCCCTAGTTTCTTCATGCCCATGCCGCCGAGCGTGATTTTGTCTCCTGTGCTTGTGCCCGTGCCAACTTTGACGGCAACTTCCCCGTCCAGAGTAGGCACTGTCACCTCGCCACCAAGCAACGCCGTCGTCAGAGGAATGCTCGCTGTGTAGAGGATGTCGGAGCCGGCGCGTTTGAATTTGGGGTCGGCCGCAACACGAACAAATACGTATAGGTCGCCACGGGTCGTCTTGGCATTTGGGTCCACGCCACCGCCAGTTATGGGAGCATCGCCCTCGCCGTCAACCCTGAGCCTCATCCCGTCCTCTATACCCCCTGGGATGTCAATGGTGATTGTCTTGCGTTCCCTGACGACACCGTTCCCGGCACATGTCCGGCACTCGGATCCGCGCGGTGCTGATTGGCCTGTACCCTTGCAGTTACTGCACGTGGAGGCCATCTGAAAGCCGCCCGTCATAAAATGGACCTGGCTACCTGTACCACCGCAAGACTTGCATTCGGCCCGCTTCGTGCCTGGTTTCAGACCGGTTCCGGTGCAGGTATCGCATGACACGGTCGGATGTATCGTGATGGTCTTGCTCGTTCCCTTTGCAGATTCCATGAAGGATATGTTCGCCTGGACCTCGATGTTCTCTCCGACTAGAATTTCTTGCTGAAAGGGACTGCGGCCGCGTCGACCGCCGCCGCCGCCGCCGAAAGGATTCCCCGCCGCCCCGCCGGTAAACTGCGAGAAAAGATCGTCCAAATTGATGTTCGCCCCGAAACCTCCCTGCCCGGCACCACTAAATCCTCCGAATCCGGAAAAGGGATGACCGCCACCAGCGAAGGGGTTCCCGCCTCCCGGTGCAGGGTTACCATTGGGATCGAAGCCTGTGGCACCGAATTGGTCGAATTGCTCCTTCTTCTTCGGGTCTGAGAGTATCTCGTAGGCCGACTGGACCTCGCTAAATTTGTCCTTCGAAGTCGGGTCCTTGTTGGTATCGGGATGGTATTTTTTCGCTAGGCCGTAGTACGCTTTCTTGATCTCGCCTGCCGAAGCGGACTTGTCCACACCCAAAGCTCGATAGGGGTCCTTCATGGCAAGAAAATTTGGCGAGGCATGGAAGGGCTGTATCTTGGTTAGCCTTGTGTGTCGCAGCCCAAGCCCATAGAGAGATGCTAGCTCACCTTGCGATGGTCAAGTATGGGCGCAGTTCGTCTGGTGGCGCAACTGCTTGGACGCCGCGCGACAGAAGCGATTGTTCGTGCAGGGGCGCGCTGCGAGAAAGCTTCCCGTAACCTCTGCCTTCTACATATCTGCGTTGGAGACAGGAGTCGCGACGGGAGCGCCGCCTTGGTTACAACACTTGCGCTCATTGTGTGGAAGTAGAGACGGTGTCGGTTGGGATTACCAGAAGGTCTTTAGCCTGATAGACAGGATCTAAGCAAAACGGAGAAAATTTACATGGGAGAGTGCGCTGAACGGTAAGGTGCAGAGCGTTGATGGCATGGCACGGATCGTGAACCGACTGGAATCATCCAAACTTTTTTTCGGGTTAGATCCGAGCATTGCCGAGCAGGGATGGCATGGCGGAGGAGGGCTTCGGTGCGTGTGTCATCCCGAGGATGCCTGGATTCCAAGGCCTCAGTTGATCAGAAATGGGTAAAGTGGGGGTTTGGAATGGCGCTAGAGGCGACGCTGGCGCGTTTGTACGGAGTACGGATACCTACCTACCATTGGTATCTGTGTGCCACGGTAGCTCAACAGTCGGCGGATCAAAGTCCGTTCAGCGCTTTAAGTTATCAGGCACGGTGCATTGTTCGTGTTTCTACGCAACTGAGACAAGCGAACGGGAGACAGGTTTCTCGCTCCTCTGTCAGACAATAAGTGATGCACTGATGTCGCCACGAACCGGTTGGATGGTTGAGACCATTGGACCAAATAAATCCTCAGTATCTCTCTATTGAATAAATCGTAATTCCAGTGCAGTTGTGAGAAACATCGTTGCGATCAACTCCTTTCCTGTGCTACAGGCTCATGTGATGAGAACCAAAACGTTGTCAACGCGATGCCGAATGCCAAAACGCCGATAAACCCGATGCTAACTCGCCAAGCCGCATAATCCTAAGTATTTGAAGTTATTCGGTCCATCATTATAATCTAGTCATTAGTCAAGGCATTGACGACGCATGCGGTGCTAGTTTGTTCTTTCGCGGCCGAGCAATACTTGGGTTTCTGACTTTGTGTAGGAAACCGACGACGATTTCGTTCTCTTGTATGCCCTGCCCATTAAAGTGTTTGCGTACCACCTTGGCGAGGTCTTCTTTTGTCTGCCGCCGGTATTCGTGCTTCCTTGCCATCGTAGGGGACTGCAGGCCGATTCCAGGTCGGGAGAGGACCATCTGGTGGTAGGTATCGGTAAATGCCGTCGGTGTGTCGAGGTGGTGCTCGCGGCGATAGTCGTGGAGTACCTCTCGGTCGAAAGAGGACCAATGGAGCTGAGAAAGGCGATTGTCAGTAAATCCAAGACGTGGTAGCTGGCGATTGACTGCAGGTCGGTCATACTGCCGGTGAACTAGCTGGTTGCGTGACAGGGGCGTCTGTTGCCGCATTTGGCGGTGACTGGACGTAACCATTCGTGATGTTGGCTTTGATCACCTCTCGCAGGTTGGTGCCTGTAGAGTTGGCAACGCGACGGATTTTGCCATTTGTCTGGTGGTGGCCGTGTTCCTTGAGGGAGCCCTGGCTATTGCGGTCTTTGACGCTCGCCGTCTCCGACCTGGAGTCGTCGTGGCTGTTCGTCGTCTTGGGTTTTGCGGGCGGCATCGGTGATGTCAGTCGGTCAGAACGACACTGTCAAGAAGGAGGAGAGCCGGCGTCGGAACGAGCATTGGCTATGCAGTTCATGTACTTGCACAGGTTCGACTCGGGGAATAGAATGCCGCAGGATTGAAACACAGTGATAGTGTCAAGAAGGACTACATTGGTTTGTGGGTTATGGCCATGGGGAGAGTGAGGAGAGCGCAGGCCACACAGGGAGATTGATCAGCACAATGCGCGCCGGTGGTGTCGCCCGCTTGCGCCCGCTCAAGTGTGCACTTGACCAAAAGCTACAAATTTTCGGAGGGACCAACCTTGTCGATAGGCACATGGCCGTCGAATGAGATGACCTCATCGCCCTACTCCACCTCCACTCCACCGAAAAGACTATGGGACCCGTGCCCTGCCTTAGCCCGTCGCCGAATTAGGCAATCCAGGGTCTTTGGAAACCCCCCACTCGACCGTCTCCGTGGGTGCACAACTCTATTTCCGAATACCTATCCGTACCCTACTTACAGACCGGACACGGCACATGTCGTAGTCTGACAGTGCTGGACAGTGCTGATCAGCCTTGAGTCCGTTAGCCATGATAAATCCAGCCCAATCCATGTGACCTGAACTGGGTAGAACCACTTGGCACTCGGTCTTGCAGACATGTTTCGGGCCGCGACCAGTGTCACAACCATCACTGAGGACTATTCTAGTTTCCTTTTGGTTTTGTACGAGCTACATGCTAATTATGAGATGAAAATTGAGTTTCTATAAACAGTCAATGCGATGAAGGTGCGACGGAAACTTCATAGAGTCTGCTAGCAGACGGATACCGAGTCTGCACCAAATGCAAGCCAGCCTCTCGTAGTATGCAAGCCCGCTATGTATGCAGTCACGCTTCATATATTTGGTTAACGTTTATTGGGACAATAATTACGATTTCAATGGCGGCAGCCAGTCATAACTGCAATGTATGATTGACAGCACCTTGACCCTGAGATTTCAAGCTGCTGATGCTTGAATGCTCTTCAGCAAGTGATTCAACGTTATCTCCTGATCTTAGATCTGCCACTCGAACAGCTTTGCTGATGCCAGGCATTTGATATTCATCGCATTGACAACGTCTGGCATCCAGTCCTGGGGACAGCTTCCGTCTCTGCTTTAAGCATACAGATAACCGTGCAATGTGACCTTATCGAAAACGAAAAATGGGAAGATGTATCCTATCGTCTCTATTTTATAGTATCTAATATACGTCTACTGGCGAATTACATTCTCAAAGACATGCTACGGTAGAGTACACATATGTCTACAATTGTGACCCCCTGTTGGACACTGTTCTGGTGGGCATAGACCAGAATATATATATACATGAGCTTTCCGACTTTGAAATCCTGGTCCACACACTGTAATGAGTTGGAGGATAGCAGTACTTTGGTTTGCTATAATGGACAAGCCAGGATAACAACAAATTAACAAGGTATAGGTAAAGATAGAGAGGTATCTTACGGCCGTAATGTACTGTTACCGGTGTGCACTCGCCCGGCGAGTAGGTGGAACATAATAACTACAACACCAATGTATATTACTAATTTATAGGTCATCATTCAACGAGCTCTATGTAAGAAACTACGTCATTGAGCTGTGGGTGTTTACTACAGCAGTTCATAGCTACTGGACAGTGTATTCAGCATTATCTTAAATAATATATGGCGATTGCACGCGCGTATAAACCAGCTACAGCTCTTTCTCGTCCACAATTGTAGTGAAACATTTGTGAATATGAACAGGAAAACGGGCATAATGATAGAACAGAAGAGGAGCGGATAACGCCAGCAAGTACCATGGCCATGGAAAGAGGGTTCCGTTTGAGCAGGTATATCACCGTAGTTATCTGTCAGTCTTCAGTTAAATTTCCGATTTAAGCCCCGCGCATCCGCTTCGAAACACTTAGAGATTAACGAGGTTTTGATTAGTTATATATATTGTTATCCAGATACGAAGCAAACGCGCTCCCCTGTAGAGAGAGCTCGATAAGTGATAGAATTAGTAAAAGATATCAACCCGGGTCCGGTCCGATCCGTGACCCCCACACGAGGTCGCACCGAGATTATCGGACGGACCCGACCTGCTGGTAATAGGAAAAATACTGCCATATTCCCCCTCCCCCCCTTTGCCTAGTCCCTCTTGGTAGCCTGCATCATACGAGCGCGCGCAACATGTACTCCTACCGTACTTCCCGAGTAACTGCGCAAATACCACATTGCCAAGGCCACCTCTGAGTCGAAACCGCACCATTTGTCAGAGGATTACACTTTAGCAACAAGACAGGCCGAGGCAGGCAGGCTCCAGAAGCCAAATGATCTACAGGGTCTACCTTGATTGGAGAGAATTGTAGAAGCGATGATGTCGGCGCGGAAAATGCTGGGATCGATTACTCCGCGTTTTGTACCCTAAACAGCGGCAAGTCTTCGCGAACAACATGAAGCCCCTCCATCCGTTACGCGGCCCACAAATACTATACTTCTAGGGGACCTCCCCCCCTCCCCCCCTCCCGGGACGCAGAAGGTTGGCCGCCCCATCCCATTAACTTTTCGCTCTTCAGTCAGCCCTGTAGATCAAGCCTGTATTAAAGTCCAACCGCATCGTTCCGCCATCACTCTTATTCTTGTCAACTTTGCCGTGTGCGAAGATCTACCAAGTGGCATGGGAAACCCCTCATTCATTGTAGACTTTGCTGTACCGTGCATGTATCTACTTGTATGGATGGGATGTACTCCTGGCTGCACTTGGCCAGAGCGCGGGCCAGCCAGGCTTCATTTCGCTTCCATCGACGTGCAGGTATATACGGCGCCAGCTAAGTACACCAAAGTGCGCCAGTGGCTGAAGTTCTGCAGCATGGTTACTCTCTGCCCTCCTTAGCCGGGGGACCCCGGGACGGCCGTTTACTCCGGTACTCTTCTGGTCAGGTGGTAGGCGACTGACTAAGTAACGTTAGGTCCTTCATTCTTACGGTACAACGCCTAACTAGTTGATGAAGAGGGAGCTGACAAGCAAATTGTTGCAGCATGACATTGATCCCCTCTGCCGACTAGCTGCTACTTCGTAAGTTGCATATCAACCAGGCTGGGTCAACAAATTCAACAAATGCTGGGCTAGTACTGATTGATGTGTACCGAAGTATCGTGGCTGCGAAGAGGCTACCGAAGATACTTTCAACGGTTCTTGCAGGATCAACAAACCCCACAAACCTTGAAGCTGTGTGACACCAACATTTCCGAATATCAGATCATGGTAATCGTCATTCCGGTCACAGATAACTAGGTATCTGCTCCCGCTAGACGTGTTCAGCGTGGACGGCCCAAGCTGTTTTGACTGTCGTGCTCTACGCCTCCCGTGTGAAATCGAGTAACTACCCCCCAAACGTCCCTCTCACCCCTACATCCCACTGTGCTTATGGCTAGTTACCCCCTCCCTAACTACCGACCGCGCGGGTTGAAATGATACCTGGATGTCGGAGCGATGTGTCGCGAGGCTTCCTCGATGACTTGCCAGCGACTTCCCACGGATTTCGAGTGACAATGTTTTCATGGACCGAGACTCGCGCTTCGCTCTTTTACGACAGATGACCTCATGTTGCTCTTAAAGTCACACTCCGAGTGTAACTTTGGAAGCATATTTATTGTAACGCTGCACGAGATCGTCAGAACACCATCATTCACAGCATCTCTTCCCCGCAAGCAGTTGGAGCGTCAATTGGTGAGCATTCGCTACTGGTCAGTACCGCGGTTGGTCTCTCTCCAGTCGCTGCTGCGAGCATTGGGTCATACTAAATACTACTGTACTGTACGGAGTACGGTAGGGGGCTTCGCTTGGTGATACGAGTCCTCCTATCCAAGCCCACGCAAGGTATTCCGTAGCCGTAAGTACTCAAATAACCATCCTTGTACCGGTATCCCGACCTTGGGCAGCCCAGGAACAGGGTCGGGATGGTGGCGCACTGTAGTCGGGCATATGTAAGTTCAGCGGAGACAGGAATCCGGCGTGGTGCGACTTGAAGAGATCGCCTACAAAATCGCGTATCGCATGCGCGTGATGGATAGTTAGTCCGTAAGTACTTGGTGATGGGATAGCTAGTAGATGTCCCTTGTACCTTGTCCCTTGTCCCGCGGCCCTCACCCCCAACTCCTGTTCGCGGCTAACTACTGACTAACTTATGGCATGGCATGTAGAGTCGAGTCTGTATGAAGCTAGCCCGGACATATGAAGCTTGCATATTGTACGGTAAGTAGCAAGGAAGTTAGGTCGACATGGGGGTCTCCGTCCGTGACCCTCCATCTTTTATTAGTTTCGAGTCCACTGGCATCAGATCACTGGGATATCATCCATCTCCTGTCAGCCGTGTGGGGTGGGGTAACTTACTTTAGTCGCTCAGTATCACTGGTGTCGGAAGAGAGAGGGAGGCGAGCTCGCAAGAAAGTGCCTCAATTCATAAAGGAAGCGTGTGGGGTCTGCCAGCCCACTGCCACGCATAGTTATGTAGTTAGTAGTTAGAGTCTCTTTAAACCCGTCGTCGGCCTACGGTCTGTCAGCAACAAGCCTTTTATGACCTGTCAGTAACAACTCGTTTCTCCCACGTCGTTTTTGGCGGCTCGTTAGATCTCGCGCTTCATGGATCCGGCCAGAAACAACCATATTGAGATGTTAGGAGAAGCGATGCTTGCTCCCTTGCTGAACCCAGCGTTTCACGTTGTTCGCTGTCCGATCCGTCGACGAGAGACGTTCTTGGCTTGAGCCTCGGTGTTCAGCCCTGAGTATGATGTATCCGTACTCCGTACTTTGACGAGAAATGGCACCCAGACCTGCCCTGCCTAGGCC
Organism: Arthrinium puccinioides; assembly: GCA_022414665.1. Classification (NCBI taxonomy): domain Eukaryota; kingdom Fungi; phylum Ascomycota; class Sordariomycetes; order Amphisphaeriales; family Apiosporaceae; genus Arthrinium; species Arthrinium puccinioides. The sequence continues at coordinate 4,302,273 of JAIUNF010000005.1, forward strand.
GTCCATGGAGTGTGCGCCTCTCATGCGCTCCAGTTCGATGAGACAGTAGCGTAGTGGCAGTACGTATCTAACAGGACGCCGACGGTTGTTGTGTACTTACCCCGTGCTCCGTACTTGATTTGCAAATACGGAGATACGTCCCGTCTCCCACGAGCTGCAAAGTAGGTAGGGTACAGGTACCCTTTTCGCGCGCTCATGCAGAAGCGAGCCTGCTCCCTCCTGCTCGCACTGTGGCTCGCCACAAGTCAGCATGCGCGCACAACAATCGGAGGTACTGTACCGGTAGTACAAAGGACGTTGAGCGGCAAGCCATGGAGATTTGGTTACCAGAGCAAGGTAAGTGAGTTCCCACACCCCTCCCCTCGATGAGCACACATGTCTTTTGCTATGAGCTGCGACGAGGAAGTCTCCTTCTAGAAAAGACGTAGCCATGGGTTGCCAAGTACCTGTGCGTTATCTCCTGCTGGACTGGGACGCCCTGCCTGACTAGCCCGCCTTCGCTATCCTGGTTCGCAAGCGCCGGTCCTGGTCGGGCTGGGGGGCCACTTCCCCCCCCAATTCTGGGGTTTGAAGGGATCCATCCGCCTCACGGTTCTTAAGACCCCAAGATCCCCCCACGCTGGCCTCGTCTCTCCCACATCCCCAGATTCTACCTACCCTACATCTAAGGTTTGACCCATCCACCGGGCACGCACGACATCAACAAGGGGAATCCGTCCCTTTAAGCAGCCGTCCATTCGCGCCATCACGGCCCTCGTCTCTATCCTTCGGTGCAACGTTTGTATCGTCGTACACCGTCCGTCTTTCAGATTCTCAAGCCTAGTCGGGCCACCCTATACTATCTATCTCCTTGCTACCAGCTGGGCAAAGGTAGAGCTGCCTACTTGGCTACATCTTTGTACGGGTTGAACCGAAGAGCAACGGCTTTCTGTGGTTGCCAACGCAACCTCCTAGCTTTCAAGTCCGGCGTGTAAGTGCTATGCGTTCTTTTTTAGCTTCTCTTCTCCCCGTTGGACATGTTCGTTCTCCCAATCTCCTTATGTTTGCCTCATAATGTCAGTCTTACGCCGCACAGCCCTCTGCACCATCTATGTGTGGTACCCGCAGGTCAGGGAGGGTATTGTTGTTGATGCCGCTGTTGTTGTTGGGCTCAGCAGGTCAGACATCACCCACACATTGGGTTTCGCCTAATACGCACCCACACCCACACCCACCCACACACACACACATACACACATACACACGCACACATACACACTCACATCGTCTACACCCCCTCTCTAGTAAACATTGGCAATGACGGTTTCCTAGTAGATGTCGTTACCCCTGTATGTAGTCGCCGATGCCTAGAGGTCCCTCAAACGTCGTTCCAGCATCTTCGGCGTTTTGGTCACATCCCTTCTCTGCCCCGCTCGTTCACCTCGTGTCGGATACCTACTTGAGTCTTGGGGTACAGACCCGGAAGCCCCCAACCGCGTTTTCACCATTGCATTCTCGACTCGGCTTATGGTCGAACCGTCCGACAGCACATTTCTGATGCTTTATGACTTTTAGACAACACGCCAGACTCATATAGTCGGCTGGTTCAGCAGCAGCAACAACGTACGCCAAACAGGCAAGCCGCACTTCACTCAAACCTGGGCGCGCAATCTTGCCTCCACCTGCCGGTCATGTGTTGACTACACCCACACCTTTGCCCGGGTGAGGTTGTTCAAAACACGATAAACACGAGACCAACTGGCGCGCACAGGAGGCCGAGGATCGCCAGAGACTGTGTACTCTGTTCTGGGCCAACGTACCGTACCGTTTGCAGCTAACGGCGTCAAGCTGGCGTGTAACTTGTCGCTCGCCTTCAAGTTTGTGAGACATTTGCTTTAGGGCTCGCGCAGAAACCAGCCCAGTCCAAGACAACCACATTGTCGCAAAAGCATCGACGTAGCTGGCAAAGGAGGCTCAGTGGCCCGCACATCTCCCCACTGCCGCCGCCCCCCCCCGCCTGTACCGCATTCTCGACCGCCTCATTCTCCCTGGCGCCAGCGTTCAGTTTGAGAGGCAGGCGTACCGATCATGACATCTATACTTGTGGTGCAAACTGGTGACATCAATCCTCGTATCCCCGGGTCGCGACCCATTACCAACATGACGCAAGTTCAACGGCCACCCCTCTCGACAAACGGTATGCATGAAGATGTCGTCCGGGGGAGGCGCAGGAGTCGTTCACTCGACGTCGGGGTGAAGCATGAACTCCACGAGCAGGATGCCGAGGGCGAAGAGGAACACAAGAACGGTAACTCGTCGAACTCGGACGACGGCCCCGCGAGGAAACGCAGGAGAAGTCGCAAGGGGTTGGACAAGAAGTTTGAATGCCCGAATGATGGATGCGGAAAGAGTTATTCAAGAGCAGAGCATTTGTAAAGCCCCGTCGCAGTCTCCGACGAAATACGAGGCAGCGCCTTGCTAACAGTTGTCAAGATACCGACATCAACTCAATCACACGCCCAAGCAGATATATGCATGCGATTTCCCCGACTGCAACCGCACATTTGTAAGACTGGATCTGTGCAATAGGCATAGAGACCGGCATACCGCAAAAGGTTCGGCGCTCAGCCGGAAAGACTCTTTGACCAAATACCCAAACGGCGACAACAGCATGCACCCCTATCCGCCTGGTCCCGACTCGCCCGAAACGAACAGGCCCGGCTCAGGCTATCAGCAAGGTCGGGCTAGTCACATGCACTACCACTCTCCTCGGGATGCCTCTCAAAGCAGTCCCTATACTCCAATTGCGGCCACACCATCGGCCGCATACCCCCACGGCACTGCGCCTTCTAACGGAGTAGATGGCTACACCCACCACGATGGCGGATACACGAACGGTCAACGGCACAGCTACCAGTCCCCGCCTGGTCCGATAAGGCCTTCGGTCCAGACAAACGTGGGCCCTTACGGGGTCTTGTCTCCTGTCTCAACACAGCATGGGGGCTACCAGAATGGTGACACTCCCCAGTCGGCCGCCACCATGTCTTATGTTGCTCCGCAAAACTTCACCCCGTTCTCCTTGCCACCCTCGGACTTTGCTACCACATCAGCAGCCGGTGTGACCAGAGAGCCAGGCCAGGCTTATGCGCCGGCAGCTTTTGGCGAGTACAACGATCACCACGCCCATCCCCACTCGTCCGGTGAGATGATGTTGCTGGACCAGATGGCAGCTCAGACGACCATTCCCGTCTTCGGCAGCGATGGCGTTTTGAACAAGTCTCCATATGTATCGATTCCTGAGGACTTCGTCGCGTTCTTGTTCAATACAGGAGCTCCCGATGGCTCACCATCCGTGGGTCATGTAGTGCCACAGGGGCAGTATTCGGGGTACGTATCGCTGAGTGATTGAGAACCCCCATGCAACGCGGTACTGATCAAGGAACTTTAGCTACGGCGATTATCAGAACCAATACAGTTCGGCATTCTACGGTACTGATGGTGTTTCTTTGGGGTATTTCCCACCCTCCAACCAGCCACAGCAGATCATGTCGGTCACAAATCTACTGGACCAAAACTTGCCCGAGTCGCTACTTTCGGAGGAGAAGAGCCACGAGATATTCGACTTCATCAAAGAACGGTTCCACGAAAACGACCATGCCCCCATCGAGCGTCACAGAGATAACTTCCTCGAGGGTGATCGAAGTGATGAGCATCATAAGCTGAGTCGCAAGATGATGCAGGCTTACATCGGCTCTTACTGGCTGCATTTTAATGACCAATTTCCCATTCTGCATAAACCAACATTTTCTCCGGACAAGACGCCGAACCTCCTCTTGGTTGCCGTCATGGCAATAGGTGCGTCCTGTTTGGATAGGTCGCATAGTCAGAAGGTTACAAGCGCTTGCGCAGAGCTCTCCAACTTTCTCGCTTGGCATCTCAGATGGGAGGTCTTTATGGACGTCAATTTTCGTCCGCCTGCCAAGCTTTGGGTATTCCAGACTCTTCTGCTACTGGAACTTTACGAGAAGATGTACTCAACCAGAGAGCTACATGAACGGGCGCACATCCACCACGCCACCACGATCACGATGATGCGGAGAGGTCGCTCTCTCATTGGCAAGTCCGCACTTGACTCACCTCCGAATCCCCGGGAGGATAAACTTGGGCCGTACAGCTCAAGGCATTCTTCAACATCTGGGCTTGCCCACACTCCGGACGAATGGTGGAACCACTGGATTACCAACGAAGCAACCAGGCGGGCGGCGTTTGCCGCTTTCCTCATCGACTCGATCCACGCGACCATGTTCGGACACTCGACTGTGATGGTAGCCCACGAGATGCGCCTCCCTCTACCCTGTGACGAGCAACTCTGGAGAGCTACCAGTGGGGCTGAAGTGAGCCGGATTGAAGCCAACCTGAATTCGAACGGCATCAAGCCCATTTCCTTTCTCGAAGGTCTCAAACTCACGCTCGGCGGACACGAGGTGAAGACCAACTCATTTGGTAGGCAGATACTGATGGCTGGCCTGCTGAGTGTGAGTTGGCACATGAACCAGCGAGACCTGCAAGTCAGTTCGTTGGGAGGCAACATACCGCAGGCGTTGGGTGGACGAGACAAGTGGCGTTCGACGCTCACTCGGGCTTTTGATTCCTGGAAAGAGGATTTTGACAAGTCCTTGCAGAGGAACGAAGCGATGTCCGACCCGTACAGCTATGACACGCGGACTGAAGCTTGCCTCGTGTTCGAGAGCCGGACCGTACTTCACCATCTGGCGCACATGGCCATGCATGTCGACATTGTCGATTGCCAGATTTTTGCACGTGCCAAGCGACTTCTCGGTCGTGCGATTGGCAACCAAGACCTCAGTAGTGCGCAGAGGAGGATGAAAGACAACTGGGCACCGTCGGCAAAGGCTCGCGATGCGACATACTATGCCATCAAATTCTTATGCTCAGTCTTGGTGACGGAGAGCCCGTTGACACCCACTTCCAACGGTTATGGACAACAGCTTCTGGCCCCCTATTCGGCACGCGATGATGTCCTTCTCAACCGCCCGTGGGTGCTCTACTTTGCTGCTCTCGTTGTCTGGTGCTATGGGTATGCCCTGGAAGGACCTTGCCCTGCTGCACCTATCCCGTCCACGCCACAGGAGACGGCCGACCAGATGAGAGAATATCTGCAGAGGCTCGGGTCGGTAGCAGCGCCAGATGGTTTGAAGCTCATAAAAGGTGTCAACATGAACAGTGCATTGCTGATGGTACTGAAAGATTCGTTCGAGTTGACACGATGGGAGCTCCTGCACGAAGGCGCAACGCTACTGAGACAACTGCATTGAGCTCAATAGCGGTTCTGGTACATGAATTTTGCATTTTGCACCGGCGCATCCTATTACTTGGGATTGTACCATCGGAGGGTTAGACTACAAATCCTGGGAGGATCAGCACAAACAGGTCCTCTTTTTCCTGTATGTTTTTACGAGTATATATACCTATGGCCTGGTGGCCATTTCTCATGTGTTCTCCAGTTGTTCCTGTCGCTATATACCCAACACAATCACTGTTACGATGCCAGAGAGAGCCGGGTGTGGTGGAAGGGTTAATTCTATAAGGAACTATCGTTGATCCGTATAGCAAGAATACGATGTTGACTATGTTGCGGAAAACTCCAAAGAAGCTCTTCGGACTTGCCTACGTGGTCTTGCGGTTTGATTTCGGTCAGAGGCACGCTTGAGAAACATAGGATAGTTGTAACAGAGGACTTCATCCATAAGCAGTGCTAGCACCCTAGAGAAACGGGGTTTCCGCAGCAATGCAACTTCTTCTGCCTCTCACAGCTAGACTTTGTACATGATTGCGGTTCGGAAAAGAAAAGTCTTAAAGTGCCAAGTCAAGGAAATCCAAGTAGCAGCTGTCGTGTGACACCACGAGAAGAACTCCTTCCAAGAAAGAAACAAATGCTTCGAGATGCCATCGGAGTTAACCAGCACTTGGTATCTTATAGCCGCCTGGGTATATTTCCGAGAGTACATATCCGTACGAGCGAGACAGGCGGTAGTCCTTCAACTTTCTTCCTTCTGTTTGATGGTCTTTGTTGGGCTTGAGAAGCCGCTTCTGTGCCTCAAACACCGGGATTTATAATACAACCAAGTACTTGGATATGCCGTATTTGGCTCGTTGTATACTGAAGCCCAAAGTACTAAAGTAAGCAAGCACAACAGCTATGCTCGGACACTCGGATCCCTCCTTTCCCCACCCCCACTCCCACCGATAGATACTTCGTAGATAACTATGTTAACTACGTTAGTTAGTTCGTTACCCAACGTTACCCAACGTTACCCTCCCTCCCTACCGGAGTGGTCTCACCACTTTGCCCCACCACTTAACTAACCACTTGGCTACGTCTCGCAACTTCAACCAAAGCGGGAGGTTTACCGTGCAATATCCACGCTGCGAGTAACTATACCATAGTCTGCCGCTGATTGTCTGCGCCGAAGAAGGCGAAATGGTGCTCATCACCGACCTGCCCCCCCGAGATCATCCACAACGTCCTCAGGTTCGTAGAGCCGAGGGACTTGGCTCGCGTCCCCCTCGTATGCAAGAGCCTCGACTACTCGGTTCGGGGCAACACAACGCTCTTCAAGTATGTCTACTTGGAAAATCTCGATAAGCCTTCGCGGGATGAGATCGACTGGGAGAGGAACCTCAAAGACCTCGTTCGTCTGCAGAGTGTATGCGGTCGTGTGGGCGTTGACAAGAAGGTAAAGTTTACACACGCATCCAACGCCAGGCCGCCGGCCCCGCAGCTTCGTACTCACACACAATGACCAGAAACATGAGCTCTCCTTCGTTCATGATGCGGTCGGCGAGTTGCTCAAGAACGCGGCGACGGGTGGGGACAGAGCTCACGCATCCGCCACGCACCCGATGTCCCTGAATGTTGCGTTGCTGTCCAAGATCTTTGGCGAATATGACAACCAGGAAGCCTTTCTGGAGCGGTCATTCATATACGAGCGCGCCCGCACCGAGGTTCCCCTCAACGCATCATGCCCTTTGCCGCCAAAGGTTGAGCACCAGCAGAGCGCCAAGCTGCATTGCTTGTATGGTGTGCCCTTGCTCTACGCCCGTCGCAGCCCGCACCAGACTCGCCAGGGCAAGATGGCGCCGTTTGCCTGCTCCAAGGTCTATGATATTAGGCAGTATACGACCAAGACCAAGTGGGGGCCTTTCATGAATGACGAGTCGGACCGGGTGGATTGGGAAAAGGTTGAGGCCATTATGCTGGTGTTGGGAGCCAACCTTAAGCGGCTGGGACTCAATGCCATTCCTGTTTGCAGGAACTTCTGGGAGTGAGTAAACATCGAGAGCGCATGCGTTCATATCGAGTAAATCGGTATAGCTTTGACTTCTGGGACACAAGATGGCGCTTCGAAGTGTGGCCACGTAGATGATTTGCTAACTTTGAACTTGAAGTATTGCCTTTGCTGGCTGCTGGCCTGGCAGTTATTTGCCGCTTCCACTAGATGACGAAGAGGGAGCGACGGAAGACAATCCCCTGGAGCTGCAGGATCCATTCGCCGTCACTGGAACATGGCTGAGGGTTGTCTGTTTTCTGGACTACAGCGACTTCTTCGACTTCAATTTCTCGTCGACGGAACTGCCACCCAACCAGCCGCGTCGCCCCATCGATTGCGGAGAGGCGACTCGACTTATTCTGATGCGTATCTCGGTGACGAAGATTGAGCCATCCGCGCACGGTGACGGACAGGATCTACCAGTAGTTCACTTCAAGGGCGTATCCCGTTCGTTGGACGACAGCTGGGATGATAATGCGAATTCGGAGCTGCGAGGTATGATTGAGATTCAAGGTGCGTCCGCACCTGCATGCGGCCCTCGACTTACTAATCGGCAGTCGTTGAAACAGGAACCGTAAGGCTCACCCGTGAGGGCGAGGTCAGATGGACGACTTTCTCGGTGTTCAACGGTCAGGAGCGCTGGCGCAGTGAGAGCATCCAGGTCGGCGGCGTAAAGAGCGCGAGGGGGGTGCTTGGTAGCTGGTTCGACAAGTAAGCAGCTGCAATTGATATATCCCCTTGTGGATATGGTACCAGTCAGCTAAACGAGAGATACAGAGATTTTGATCCTCGAGGACCAGTTGGCCCTACTGCCTTCTGGAAGATATCTGACCGAGCCACGAGCGGGCCGGCCGGACACCGAGTACTCCTCAACCGGTACATGAGTGTCTCGGAGCAGGACGACTACGACCCAGACGAGGAGGAAGAAAACGCTGGTGAACCAGATGTCGAGTGAGCATGCCTTGGATCCCGACACGGTCTGGCGCCGAGAGAGAAGTACACCAACACACAAGAACAAGACTGCTTCTTTCTTCAAGGTCTACCTAGGCAACGTACGAGTTCCCTGCTAACACACTGGTTGGTACTTTTAGTATCGAGCTCGGATTCCACATAGGAGACACAGAGCTCGGGATTTCTCAGCCACCGTCACTGTCACCGTCACCGCCATCGCAATGAACAATACTCTTGGCTAGGTGGTGTGCACTGTGCCGGTACTGTGATTTGGGAACGGGAAGGTTTTGGATTCGGAATGTACATAATAATACCGAGAATCATGCTCTCTTTGTCTAACACGCCCTACCAAACAAAGTATGCTTCATACTTTTTCGAGAGTGTGCTAGGTTGGACCTCGTAAGACGTGGCTCGTACGCAGACTCGACCAGGGTGTAACTAAGTAATGAAGATGTCATTCTACCCTGATATCCCACCAATATTTCCCAGTCAGATGCCCGTCCGTCGGTGCTCTTCTTTCTGATGACCATGTTGTAAGGTTTGCCGAGGTTCAGAATAAGAGAACGACGTAGGTCGCGCATGTGAACCGATTTGTCGAGCTACCATCTTTACCGAGTTCTCACCTGCCGCATTACGAGACTGTTGAACCTCTGGACCGTCGAACAACTGTGGACTGGAGTCTGATAGGAGACGGTGTTGCTGCTTGCAAGGCTGCAACAAACGCACCAACTGCTGTAGTTGAGTCACTGTCTTACCAAGTAGTAACTTAGGGGGAAGCCGCCTAAAAGGCCCACCCGAATCGGACCTGCCTAATAAAGTACCCAAGTACGGATACCTCGAGTACGTTCCTAGCTAGGTACTTGACTAGCACCCCACCTACTTTATTAGGCCTTATTACAGCTGCTACAGGGGGAGCCCGTTGTCCCGCATCAATCAGCCGACGGAGCGCGCGCGCTGTCTCTCCACAACCCGTGTATGATATCTGTATCCCTCCTCCTACACACCGCACTGCAAACTGCAAATACGGCCAAAACCAGTCGAGAAAGAGTGTGTCTGTAGGTCTCTTTTTGGGGAGGGAAAAACAAGGAAAACTTCTTCCGGACTATAAAGTATTTCGGCATCATCGTTTCCGGCGATAGACTTCCCATTTCACATCTGGGGCTCCAGGTTCTGCTCTGCATATACTTGTTGCAGACTCGCAGCAGCAGCAGCAGCAGCCGCCCTGCCGGCGCCGTCTGGCCCTTCCACCCGTCGGACACATCCTCACATCATGTCTCGCCAATCCGCAGGCACATGCCCGCCCTGGTACAAACCAGAGGAGTACACCCCGTTGTGCAGTAATGCTCACGCTGCGGCTCCCTACAGCTCGCGCCCACCCAGTCCGCCTGCCATTGTCATTCCCGCACCGCCGCTCATGAAGTCCAACGAGCCTATGAAGGTGGTACCTACCTACGCCAATGTCGACCCCTCCACCCTGAGTATCGACGACCTCGAGATCATTACGGGCGGATGCAAGGCTCAGATCGCCAAAGATATGGCCTCGACGTGGAGCTACGAGCACCGGCGCACCGCCCAACCCGTCCTCGACTTCCTCTTCCTCGGCCCGTCCAGCATAGCCCGAAATGTGGAGTGGCTGAAGAAGAATGGCATCACCATGTTGCTGGCCGCTCGCGACGACAGCATGGCCAAAGTACGTCTGATGGCCGTCGACCGCGTCGCGGCCGAGCTGGGTATCGAGGCCGAGCACATTGATGTTGCCGGTCACCAGGGCCTGATTCGCGCCTTTCCCGATGCCATTCGCAAGATCAACGACCACATGCTCAACGTCTACCGCCGCCAGGCTGTCCCCAACTCTGACCTCGCTACACAGGACGGCAGCATGGTCATCGACAAGACATCTTTCGAGCGCGGCAAGGTCTTGGTGTTCTGCGAGACAGGCAACGACCGCTCCGCTGGTGTTGTCATCGCATACCTCATGTCTGTCTTCGGTATGAGCATGGTGGAAGCCTGCCAGTTCATTCACTACAAGCGGTTCTGCTGTAGCTTGGACGAGGAGATGAAGTTCCTCCTACACACCTACGAAGGCATCCTCAGCGCCCAGCGCACCGTCCACAAGTACCAGCTGGTCACTCCGGAGATTGTTGTAACGGCCCCTACGCCCGCGAAAGCGAAGCGCCAGATAACAGACATCTCCATGGGCAATGACGATGAGGTCATGAGCGACGAAGACTTCTCACTCGATCGTGATCGCTATATCGGACGTGCGGCATTCGTTCCTTTCGTCGATGGTAAAGATATAGCCATGAGTGTCGAGTAGGACAACGCGACCCTTTTCTGTACTGACGACGTGGGGACTCGGGACGTGGAATGGTAGGACAAAGCGTGTACCATGTACACATACACTGTATTAAACGGCATTGCATGTTTGGGGCGTTTTCGGAAAGGATATTATACCCTTGTATTTCTCCAACCGAATGGGTTTCTGGGATTTTGAGCGCAGCCATGCACAAAATGTGCTCAGAGGCGAAAGGCGTGCAACTATCACTGTTTCGGCCTGTCTGGTCGGCGTTCACAACACCACAGTGTCAGGAATATTGTGGGATGAGGGGAGCATTCATTCTTCATCATACGATACGATAGGTTTGCGTGTGAAACCAAGTTGCGTAATTGAAAATTCGAACATTTTGCGTGACCCAACATGACGTCCGGCCGATCACCACCATGAAGCGCTCTCTGCAGCTAATCATGCGTGATTCGGTCGGGGCGAGGTGGCTATGAATACGAGACGAGGTCTGCTTCTCTCGGAAGTGTGGGCTTTGGTAAGACGGGGACGGGATCATATAACTTGAGTCAAGGCTCGTTTGAAAATGGCGTGCTCGATTACTATCAGGATGATGATCGCTACGGCCAGTGCACCAATGGTTCAATAAATCGCCCGAGGATATTATCCGTCCTACTGCGATGGCGATACGCTCGACTTGGAGCCCTTCTTCCGGAGGGCCCGTCCGCCGTCGTCGCCCGAAACAACCTCGTGGACAATACTGCTTTCTCTCGCCAGTGGCGACTGAAATTCCGGCGTCAGAGACCGCGTCTCTATACCGGGCCGCTTGGATCGCATGGACCCGGAGGACAGGTGTTGCTTCTTCCGTCCCTTGCCGGACGCCGTGGACGCGTTGCTGCCCCTCCGGCTAACGGACCCCCGAGACCTTCGTCGGCCAGCTCGATGGTGGGTGTCGGGGTGCGCGTTGACGATCCTGCCGACGTGCTGGCTCGGCGGATACTGCCACTTCGCGTGCGTCTGCTCTCCTTTATGACAGTCGAGTGCTGGCGGTGGTGGAGGGACGTCTTTTCGGCCTCGGCCGCGCCGTGGCCGTGGCCGTGGCCGTGCATGAAGATCTCCTCGGCCAGACGTCGGCCAGGCAGCCACCAGAGCCAGCGGCTCTGCCGCTTGGCGAGCTCCTTGTCGCGCTGATGCAGTCTCACGCGCAGGAGCGCCCGGCGTTCGTTCTCGCGCTCCCAGTACTCGCTCCGGTAGACCTCCCAGTTCTCGCGGAAGTTGGGCGAGAAGGGCTTTGGCAGCAGAAGCAGCTTGACGTAGTCGCCGCCCGGTGCCAGATCCTCCTCGTGGCCCCCTTTTTCCTCGTCGGCCCCTATTCCCACGGCGCCGCTGGCAAAGGGCAGAACGGGGTGTTCGCGATGCGAAATCTTGAGCTCCTTCTCCACCTCTTTCAAGATGGCGGGCTCGACGAAGCGATACTGCCCCGAGGCGCCGCCTTTCCTGCTGAAGGCGCCGTAGGTGAAGAACCAGGCGAGCGTCGACACCGTCTCGACGGTCCACGACCGCTTCATGACGACCAGCTTGCAGTTGAAACCCCTCAGTCCGCGATTCGTCACGGCGAACCACCGCCTCGGCCAGCGCACGCCGCGCTCCCAGATGCCCGTGCCCCAGACCAGCAAGGCCGTTACGATGCCCGAGATGAAGCACACCTTCTCCGTCATGTCGACCACCCAGTAGACGGAGCCGCCGACGCCGACGCCATCTTCGCGCGGGGCGAAGAAGAGCGCGTACCCGAAGCCGGCTAGCCACACGGACAGGAGCGACAGGAAGAAGGTGTGTTTGCGCCGGCGCGTGCGGAGCTCGAGATATTGGGCGCGCAAGGAGGCTTCCAGGATGAGCATGTTGAGATAGATCATGGACGGCGAGCTGGGCGTGTGGTTGAGCGGGTCGCCGGGCTTCAGGGGTTCGGTGCTCAGGATGGGCGAAGTGCCCGTGGTCGGTGTCTTGGACATGGAGTCGGCTTCGGTGGTGGGCGCGCCCTTGACGATGGAGTCCATGTTGTCGGTCATGTTTGCGATGGTATAGGCCGCGTGTCCCCGCGTGGGTGTATATACGGGAGGGGGGGCCGGAAGGGGGGGTTGCAATGCTCGTGTAGACGTGTGACTCTCGGCGTTGATCTCGGCAAGACAAGGACAGAGATGCAACGTCCAATCGTCCGCGTCAGCAGCGACTGGATCGATTCCTGCTATTGCTGGGGCATTCGTGCGCTGTGAGGAAGACGATACCGGTTTTTCTTCCAGGGGGCCCGTGGAACTGTGCTGTAAACCAAAAACACGTCGCTCTTGTTTGCGTGTGCGTATGCGTGTTTGCTTTCGTCGTCGTTGTCGTACGTTTTGGTTTTGGTTCCCGTTCTTAGTTCGAAGCTCATGTCATGTTACCCGTATGACCAAACTGTCGATATTATTTGGAGGCGGTGTCGGTGTCGGTGTCGGCCATAGCACCAACCCATTTCTTTCTCGGGGGGGGGCGCTTGGTCAGAGCGTGACGAAGGAAAGCTCCCCTGTCCTTGCCGGCCCAAGGCCCTACAACTTTCGACCCCAGATCCGTCCGCCAGGGCTCGGTTCACGGGTCTAGCCGAAAGTCTAAGTACTTGCAACGAAGTAAGAGCCTAGTTAAGAGGTGTCCGTATCCGTAGTGATTGGCTAACTAATAACTAACTAACCTAACATACCCCATACCATACCATACCCTACCCCACGTATCCTCTCCTGTGCAAACCTTTATGAGCATCAACTCCAGATGCAGGTGTACTCGTCCTTCAACTTAGTTCAAGATGTTCTCCATCTCAAAAGGACTGCCTAATCCGGACTCACGACCCCCCCCTTGGAATTACGTGCACAATCTTTCGTACACAAGTGACAAGCATGCTGCAAGTTCAAGTCGCCACGCCGCAAGAGCCTGCGTCGCCAGCTTACGTACCTCCCAAGCAAACATCTTGTCATTACACCGCAAAGGTACCGTGTGCAACTCCTCACAAAGGCGTTCGTGTGGGGTGGCGCGAACGCTGCGTTGTCGCCTGGTCCCGCAGGCTGCAGCTCTGCGGTCATCGATGGGACGATTGCGCAAGTAACGAACGAATAGGCTAAATGGACGTTGCGTACAGCGTGCAGCCCGACCAGTTCGGTGGGTTTTCGCGATAAGGATGATTCGCAGCGTTTGCTCGAGTATAAATCACCACGTCTAGCCCCATGGCTCTCTGCCAGTGTCTACATACATGCACCGTGAAACTCGCAAGGCAAGACAGACACCAGAGTCCTCGTCCTTGCCGAGAGTCTAAGACCCAATTTTACATACATACACCCCCTCGGACACCAGCCGTCACAAGCACACTTGCCCCCTCCAGCCAGGCATCGTCTCCAGACTCCATCTTTCTCTCCCCACAGATCGACCCACGGGAACACAGCCTTATTACGACGCAAGCTCCTAGGTACGGAACCAGGTTACATCGCCGTAGCGGAGCATCATGCCGGGTTCAGACAAACCAAAAAGTCTCTCGGGCGAGAAGCCCAGGAGCGAACTGTCCAGTCGCGCAGCACACCGTGTACAAGTAACGCCGGTGAACACGAGGCCGCCCTCTCATATTCAAGACAGTTTTCGCGATCACCTCCCTAGCGGCTTCCACCCAGCAAAGAAGTCGAATCTACAATGACCACCAAAGGGAATGTTGAGGCGCGTGGACGGTAGAGGAAGAGTAATTCAGAGCCATGGCAATGTGGAGGACGAGTAATTCAGGGGCACTGCAACGAGGCGCAATTTGGGGGGGGTGCGAAAGGAGATTATGTGGAGATGGATATAGGGGAAGAGGATATAGTGGAAGAGGACGGAATGGAGACAGTACAAGAGAGAAAGAACACGGAGCAGTCTACGGTAGTACGGAGTAATGATGGGCATATCGCAGTTCCTACGCAGACTTTGGCCATCCCTTCCTCTCTGCCTCGATCGAGTGCCTGTGTAGTAGAACACACGTACTAATGGCGGGTGCGAACCCTCTCTAATATTCGCATGTATGATGCAGTATCTCTATTGATATCCATGACCTCCTTCCCTTATAGTAACAGAGTAACCAGTTGAGTAGAATTGACAAAGAGGAAAGAAAAGGAGAAACATGCGCGCGTCCGAACACTCCGTAATGCTATGCCGCCACTCATGCTTTCTGCTCCTTTTCGCCAAGGGTATGCTGTCTAGTCTCCTCTAACTCTTTCCTCATCACATCGTTGAACTCGTCTGGGTTGTCCAGATAGAGATGATGCCCGGCCTTCTTGATGACTATCACGCGACAGTCCCCCTTCTCTTTCCTCCGCTCCTCTTCGGAAGCATTCTGAAGTATCTTGGCCTTCATTTGCTTGAGCTTCTCCTCGGCTGCCAGCCCACCGGCGACATCCATCCAATCGTTTTCGCCATACATGAAGACGATTGGAAAGCCGTTCTCCCTGACTGCCGGGGTGTTTTCTGTAGCTGGGGTGATGGTTTGCCGACCGACATTCTGAATGCGGTTGATGATGGGCCTCCGAGCATGAGCACCTGGCGCCAGCAGGTAGGGTAGGACGTATTCGCCACTACCTCGCTGGCGAAACAGCGAGTAGGCGTAGTCATGGAGTGTCTGAGCCTCGTCCGGCGGCAGGTGGTTGAATCTTCGGGACGTCCAGCCGGATACGAACCGCGGACCGAGAGGGCCAGCTAAGCGGACAATACTGAATGGCGAAACGTTAGCATCCCACATCCACACGAGCCAACTAGGATACGGCCGTCTCCGCTGCGCATTGTCGGCAGCCTGCTGGGCCTTGCCGTCGCCTTGTGACTTTGTGGTGTCCTGTTGGTCTTGGGTGAATTCGGACTGAAAGGTTGATTCCTGCGGCTCCGGCATGTCTGCGTTCACCGCGTAGGGATCTTCGGGGACACCCACGGGCGAAGCCAAGATGAGCTTGTTAAGCCGGCCGGGATACTTGAGAGCGTAGGAAACAGCGAGATATCCACCGAGGGAGTGGCCAAGTAGGGTGAACTTTTCGAGTTTGCGCACCTTGCGCCATTCCTCTAGCGCATCGATGAACCAGTTCTCGGCTTCTGTTATCTTCCCGGCAGGGTCTTTGGCGTGTATCCTGAAGTCTGGCCGTGTCGAGTTGCCCATGCCTAGCATATCCAATGCGTATAGCTTCCAACCTTTGGTCCGTGTCAAGCTCTCAAAGTTCTTGTAGTAGAACCCTAGGCCGGCGCCATAACCGTGAAGCATGACCAGGTTGTCTTCGACGGGCTCGTCAACCCGCTCCACGGAGAATTCGTTCAAGCCGCGATTCTTCCCCGACAGCATGACCACCTGCGATCGCCAGACTCTGGGGCCGTATGGATCGATAGTGGCGGATGTCTCGGTGGCGCCGGGGTGCTCGGCAGAAGGGACGCTGTCCAAGGGCGCGACGCTTTGCGCGACGGCTTCCCTAAGGTACGGTATGCGCGAGATGACATTTCGCTCGGCAATCGAGGGCGTAACGCTCGTCCACTATGGGCTACTGAGTTCTAGTTATACAAAGGAGCGTGTGGGTTGCGTACCCACTGGTGAACGGCCTCCTTGTATCCCAACGGAAAGTAAGGACCCATCTTGCGCAACTGTTTCGACTGCTCCAGATTCTGCCCCTGGTCTTGGGGAAACTGGTCTTCGACTCTCTGTGGCACTGCCAGAGGCAAACCTCCAGACGTGGGTGCGACTGCCTCGGTAGTCATGTCAGCTTTCGGTGGTGGGCTGGGCTTGGGCTGGGTGTGGACTGCGTTCTCTGGAGTCTGGAGTCTGGAGTCTGGAGTCTTGGAGTCTTGACACGGATAGGATGGGATCGCAGCGCAGGTTCAAGGTTGAACTTGCAGGAATCTTGGGCATGCGCGCCAGGCAGAGTGGGCGGCGGGCTTACGGTCAACTTAAATACGGAGACACACGCAGGCTGCCTAGTTGCGACTTGCACTAACAAGTGCTGATGGATGATGGTTGTACGGAGTACTTACGTAGTGCGCAGTGCGTCGTATGTGTACGGAGTACGGATACGTGGCGAGGAATCACGGTTCACCCATGCGCCGGCATCACTTGGGCTTCCTAGTTATGTCCGAGTTCGAATCCGAGCACTCAAGTACCTAATCAGTAGTTGACCATGTACCCTTGGACATTGGATGCGGGACTCGGAGTCCGCAAAAGAAAAGAAAAGAAGATGAAGAAAGAATGCGAATGCGCCGTCGGGACGGATACGGTAGGTACGAGCACGCCCGGGACCAGGGGCTGCTGGGATTGGCCATGGGGAAGAGTCAAGCAATCATCGATGGGGTTCTCGACCAGGCAGGTACATAAGTTACTGTGTAGTACTTGCAGGTCCACCATGGATGGGATGGAGTTAAGCAGATATGTCCGGGATTACCGGTAGGATATCCCCCCCCTGTGGAGATCCAGGGTCGGGGCTTCATCGTCCCGCACCGAACAAAGTTTCCCCATCGTCAGCCTACTTATATTAGAGCGATGATACGTGCTGTGTAGGTACAGAGACACATGAAAACCGCTTGCATGTCGTTATTTGTTGTAGTGATTGGATGTTGCCGACTGGAGTGCCACTGTCCTTTCCACTAGTCCAAGGTACGGACGAGGTTGCATACACAGTACATGCTACGAATAACGTTGGTTGCTTCAATATCGCGAAGAACTCGGCAGGTCAACAGGAGTTTCTTCATAACCACAACGCGCCGTCTTGCTACTTGGGTTGGGCAATGCTTACGAGATCGGATGCATGTCCCCAAGGACATGCCGAGTTCCCCTGGCGACCCTCCTTCTCCGGGCACCGTCGTCGAGCTTCACAAACGTGGGTGGGTAATCGGAAATCCATATCGGGCGGAACGGGCGCGATCCCGATGGTCTGGCTCATGCTGGCAGAATTGTTCCTGCGACTCGGCGGTCGTTGATGAATGCCAACCCCTGGATGCTGTTATTTGTACCCTGTTTGCACAAATCCAGCTGCAGCGGATTATTTGCACAACTAACCACTAGTACTTATCCTTCCCTTGTCCACTCTGGGAATGCTTTCTGTGGTCGACGGAGCGCATAAGGTCATGTTAGCCGCATGACGTCATTGCATCGTGATGGACCAGGGGGAGCTAGCTGGAATCAACAACTTAACTAGTTAACGTTAGATGCAGTGCAGCCAGCAGCAAGCAGGCTTTCGTCTGGGCGCCCTCCTTGCATTTATTGACCAGGAGCAAAACACCCGACTTTTTCCCTCTCCAAACTGGACCGCCTGCACATCGTCGTCACATGCTCACCGACTTCCTCTCCTAAGTCAACCGCCAGACACCATTAGTTATACATCTGTCCCTTGTCGATCCGTCTGGCCTTCCCGACTCAATCCAATCACCCAACGTCACCAGTGAGTGCATGCGCACTGGAGTCTTCTCGCTCTCCTCATCGCTAACCAAGATAACCCGCAGTGTCGTACGCTCAAGTCGCCGCTTCAGGGCCGAGGCAGACCCCCGACGAGGTATGTCAACAGTAAACTCTGCCTGCACTACTGCCGCTGCGCAGCTGGCCTCGTCCTAGCCTCGTCCTGGCCTCGTCCTATCTCCCTCCCAGACGATGATCATCACTCACCCCTCTCCAGGCCGCTGCACCTCAGCCCCCGCAGGTCGTTTATTCCGACACTGCCAGCACCTCGTCGCTGGTTGATGTCGACACTCCCTCGGTGCACACCGTCTCGTCCGACTTCGCCGAGCAGGAGGTCAAGACAGATACTCAGGCGGCCCGCTTGGAGCATGAACGCGAACGCGAGCACGAGGAGAACCGCCTCCGCGCCGAGGCCGACCTCGCCAAGAAGAAGGCGGTGAACAAAGCGCGCAAGGCTGACAACTTCCTCACCAAGTGGTTTGGTAGCCTGAGCGGCGATGCTAGCTCCGCGCTGGTCGTTAGCAATCTGATCGCTGTCGTTGGCCTGAGTGGGTTCTTGGGCTACAAGGCCTGGGACTTGCACGAGCACGGCCGCCTCGGGTGGAAGAACATTGGTCTGGGTCTCGGTGTCCTGGGCTTTGTAGGCGCCGCGGAGGGCGTGTTTGGCGGGTAAGTCGAGCAACCCACACCATCTTCCTACGCCCTGCCCTGCCTGTTCTAACCTCGACCCTCAGTTACCTCTACAAGAGCAAGAAGAGGCAGCAATAAGCAACGGCGCAAAGTTGTTCTCCTTCCGGCTTCCTGATTGTTCTGTTCCTACGTTGGTCGCCCTTGGTCCATGAGAGGTGGTATGCGGAGTCTCGACTCTTTACGGCTCGTCTTGTAACAATTATAATCTCTCCCAGTTTTGCGTGATTCGACTGTGCGACGAGCAAGTCCAGCTACTCGGTTAGACAAGCAGATGTTTGATGAAGCTCGTACAAACATACGTGACGGCCATGATGCCTTCGAGGCCACGGTCTCGTCGGTTGCATCCATCTTTGTTTGGATCCACCCCTTTGAGATCCCGATTGTTGCCACTGATGAAGGGGCCGGCGATGCTCTCATCAGCGCCCTTTGTGCATTGCAACATTCCATACCACTCACTGCCTCGCCCTAGCTTCCATTTGATTTAAAGGTAGCACGTTGCTCGGACCGAGTCCTGTGAATTAAATTGTTTTGTCTTGACGGCGCAGACGCATCATCCCGGAGCCATGGCATATCCTCGATCATACCTCACGCCGTCGCCTGATGTGGTGACTCCCCGCAGAGAAGCGAACGCTGCATGGGGCGTGGTGCCCGATGAAAACAATGACGACGCAGGAGTGGCATCTGTTGGCCATACTCGAGAGCTCACGCCAAAGTCTTGTATCAGAGTCAAGCGACAGGCAGGAGAAGCAACAGGAGGCCCTCATCTCGAGTCGCCCGACGCCAAGAGAACGAAAACCGTCGATGCAGGCAAAGTCCAACGTAACCCTTTCAAAACTCTCCAGACTCGCAAGCCGGGGGGTTCTGGGTGAGAGCAAAGGGTAAGGGGATCGGGTATTTGTGGGAAGACGGCCTCTACCTCGACAACGGTGAACGCTTCGAGTCTGTCCCACTTGATGGGAGAATCATTGGCGGCAATGGTTTCCGCTGCTTTGCAGCTGTGGACGGTACACATTGGTACGAACTGAAGCCGGATGGCGCATTTGCAAAACAGCCTGGGCAGTGGGCGGCCTTGGACGGCAAGCTGTATATCGTTGGCAAAGATTTTTGCTTGTACAAGTCAATCGTCGACGCGTTTCGCGAGCAAACACCCGAATACAGGGGACCATATGGACTCTCCAAGGCGTGCACCGCTCCGCCGCGTCCAATACCCACGTGGGATTTGGAGTCGGCGGAATCAGCATTTCAGGAGCGTCCGGATCAGGGTGCCGCACCGACTCAAGGGACTGGTGCTTCACGAATGCAGGGGCAGGCCCGGCAGGGCACTTCGAGGCCGAGTGGCCAGACTGCGGCTCCTGGTTCAGATCGGCAGACTGCCGCACCTGCAAGGGGACCTGGATCGATCCATAGCTACGTCAGGATACCACCTCCCGAGCCGCCACAAGGTCCCCCAGTGGGAAGCGGGCACGAGGAAGGCGAGATGGCGAGACGGTTGCACGGGACAGGACTGAAGAATCCCAAGGAGTACGAGCTCCATGCCGGGGCTGGACAGCTGTCTTTCGGCGTGGAGCTAGAATTCATCGTCGGCCTGGTCAGTCCAGAAGATATGGCGAGTCACAACCTAGACCAAGGTCCCCGATTCTTGGAAGACCGGACAAACAGTTGGGGGAGCTGCCAGGGCCTGGTGGAATCGAAGATTCGAGAAATGCTCAGGGGGCTGACAGTCCTCGTTCAACAACACCCTTCCGCCGTCCAAGGAGAGGACGACCAGGCGCAGAACAATCCGCACTATCATTCTACAGATAACCCGGCTAGCTGGTCGTGGAGTGTGGGATGTGACGCGTCCGCCAAGATCCCGATCGACATGACCAGGGCGTATCCCAAAGTCCGGTGGTTCGGAGTAGAGGTGCGCTCGCCAGCCATGTTTGGAACTCGGGCGAGCCTGTCGGAGGTCTATCGCGTGGTGGATACTCTGCAGAGGGAAGTGCGCCTTATGACGCCTGATACGTGCGGATTACACGTCCACATCGGCCTCGGTAGAAGGGAGTTTGACAACGACGAGCTTCGGCGGCTAGCCGGTATGCTTTACGCCGTGGGTGAGGTGATAACGGATCTATTCCCGGAGGACCGCCACCGGAACTCGTACTGCCACAGCAATCGACTCTTGTCGCCGCTGGCACTGCATAGAACCATGGAGGCAAGCATCACGCCCCCTCCTCCCCTTTCTCATCAGCAGTATTTTTTAACGCACGAGATTGATATATATATATAGGACGAGATCGAGTTTCAATATGGGAACCAGCAGGTCCGGCCCAGAATCGACCCCAACCCTCGCGTCTTTGTAGCGGCGGATCCTGCATCCATCGTACGCAGCGCAGCAACCGAAAAGTTTAGACGGACAATAGTACGAGGCAGCTTTTACCGAAAACCCATCGACGCGGAGATGTGGAAGCATCACCTCAAGGGGACGCATTGCCTGGATCACCAAGAAGAAATCCGGGACGAGTGGCGCGTGCCTCGCTCCATCACCGACGCGCTCAACGAGATATTCAAGAGCCCGGAGAGGCTGACGACAGCCAAGATGTTTGGCCCGTTCAAGATGTTCGCCTACCAATTTTCCAAGTACGCTGGCGAGCCGCAGACGGGCAACAGTCCCAAGTCGACGATCGAGTTCCGGCAGGCTGCCGCGACCATGGACGCCGGCTCGGTGACGGCGTGGGTCAAAATTGTGCTGAGCCTGGCCAGTGTGGCCCTGTTTTCGGACTGGAGCGAGTATAGCAGGATTGTCAACCTCTGTGCCGAAGGCGAGAAGCGACCGCAATTCTATGACGCGCTGGATCTCGTTGTCGACTTGGGCCTGCCGCGTACGGCGGCTTTCATACAGTCGAGGATGCAAACGAGTGCCAACCCTTGGGCCGAGGGCGTCCCCTTGCGTGACCCCGTTCAGGATAGGAACGATGGCATGATGGGCGTTACCGAGTGGGACTAGGCGAAGCTGTGGCTGGAAAAGTGCCGACTCCTCCTCCTCCTCCTCCTCCTCCTCCTTGCTGCATCATGTTGATATGCTGTGGTAACAACTTGTCCTGGCGTTGACTGTGACATGCAGTTACCTATAAATCTACGATACTGCAGACCATCCTCCCTACCTACGGCTAATCATGAACGTGTCACCGTAGAAGTGACTACTCGAGCCATTGTTCGGGTGAATGCAGCCCCCGAGTCGCCTCGTATGCGTGGCCAGTGTGATTTGATCCAGGTACGGGGACTCTTGCGTTGTTACCGAGTTTCTATTGGGTTGGCACACGTCCTGGAAACTCCTAACCCACAGGTTTGTGGTTTCGCCGCGTCTTCGGCAAGGCTTACCTGGAGGCTGGGAGTGCTAAGCTTCCTTGTCCCTTGCCCTCCCCCGGGCTCCCTTGGGCCGTTCCTGTGTGGCCAGTGGTCGGCGGTGCAGTGCTTGCAGGCTCGCCGCTCTTCAGAGCAAGGGCGCCGTCGCCGTGCAAAAGCCTGGCACGTGTCCGTATACAGGAAGCGGGTTTACCGTTCAACCCTGCAGACGGAGACGCAAGTTACCTCAGTCCAACTTAACTTACACAGTAATTACACAGTATGTCCTCCAGTTCACTCCCTCGGCACGCGACATGACGCGACCGAGTTGCCAAAGATGGAAAAGATCCCGGTGCGTCTGATACGGCGGCTCCACTGCGCGCCGAACAAATTGGGTGCCTCCATGGAGAGATATCTCCGAGGACCAAAATGCAGAGACGGCGGTTCAGCTCGTTTCATCTTGCCGGTCACACACGTAACCGGTTTCGCGTACATGCTCTGTCGGCCCTGGACGTGCACTGGATGCCGAGTTGATGTTGGTGATATTGAACAACCCATCTCACTATATGTGTGTGTGTGAGTGTGTGTGTGAGTGTGTGTGTGAGTGAGTGTGAGAGTGAGTATGAGAGAGTGTGTGTGAGTGTGTGTGAGAGTGTGTGGACGCAAAGATGCCCCTAGGCCCTAGCGACTCACATGCGAAAATGTACACCCTCGTAAAACGGCGGCTATCTACTTACCCGCATTCATGCAGGTAGCTGGGTTTCTGGCCTAGCTACCTTGACTATACAAAAGACCTGGCAACCAACAAGTCTTGGCGATAGGGGTCATTGCCAGGGGTATATCGTCGCGTGCGGCACAGTACACGTATATCACCATCACCACACTCCCTCGGAAGAAGACCTCTTGACTCTGGAGCAGCATGATGCCTACCGCCCCCTCACGCAAGAGTTTCAGTTCCAGTCACTCAAGGTCTCACCACTCACAGTCTCGACTCTCACCACGAAAACAGTCAAAATCGTGAGCCCACACACGGTCTATCGTCTACCGTCTACCGTCAACCTACGGCAGAATGAGGGTCTCACTCGCTGTTCTCGCGGCTACTGCTTGGGCTGGCGTTGCTCATGCTTTCGGGAACGAATGGGTTGCGTCCCTGGCGACGGATCGTAAGTCCGGATCCCTGCTTACAGACTTGCAGATTGCTTCTAGTTCCGCGGAGACTGACGGTGATGAGCGCAGGGAGGAGTCCCTGCCCGATGATGAACACACTCGCAAACCACGGCTTCCTGCCCCGGGACGGCCTCAACATCTCCATGGCAGAGCTGACCCAGGCCCTGCTGGAGGCGGTCAACCTCGACGCGGCGGCGACGGCCATCGTGGGCGCGTCGGCCCTCAGCACCTCGACCACCGGCTACGCGAGCACGTTCAACCTGGACGACCTGCGGAAGCACGGCGCTCTGGAGCACGACGGCAGCCTCAGCAGGGCCGACACGGCGACAGGGGACAACTGGTCGCTGCAGCCGGACATCTGGTCCGCCACCCTGGCCATCTTCACCGAGGACACAATCTCCGTCGAGACAGCCGCCGCTGCCAGGGCCGCCGCCATCAGCAGGTCGGCGGCCACGAACCCCGAGTTCAGCTTCTCGTCCCGGGACGCCAACAACAGCTTCATCGAGTCGGCGCTCTACTTGGCCGTGTTTGGCAATGCGACCGATGGGGATGCGGTGAGGGAGCATGTCAAGGTCCTTTTCGGTACGTTTGCTTCACCCTCGTGTGTGTTTCTTACCCGATCTAACAGCCGTGGTGCAGAGGAGGAGCGCTTCCATGAAGACTTTGTTAGGTCAGAGAATACCATCATGACGGCCGCTGTCTTGGGACTTGTGGGCAAGCTTGCGGCGGCATCGGCGTAGTGAACCCGGGCCGTCTCGCACGAGGTCGGGGGAAGGGTGAGAAGAAGGCGGCAGTATAATCATGATTACGGCGGCACTCTGAAATTAATTCATAATACTCTTTTTGAGAATACTGCAACTTTTTTTTTAGAGACGGGCGAGTTCGAGACGGCACTCTCCCCAAGTCCGAAACTCGAGCCAGATCAGATTCACGCAGCGCCCCCCCCCTTTATCTTTTCAGTGACAGCCCCTTTCTTTACAACGGCGGGGCGTTGGGGTCCATCATACACTGGTCCACCCGCATCAGCTGCTTGCCGGTCGCTTTGGCAATCTGTATGAACTGCTTGATGTAGCTCACGGTCGAGGGATAGAGATAGTGCATGACGACCAGGTTCCCGCCCCTGTCGACGTCCCTCTTGAACGCGTCGAGCTGCTTCTCGGGCGTGTCGCTCTCGGCCCAGATCCAGTCCTCGACGTCGACGCTCCACTGGACAATATAGGGGTTGTCGACCTGGGCCGCGAGCCGCTGACGCATGCGGGCCCCCTCGGTGCCGAACGGTGGCCGGAAGTAGGGCGTGTGCATGCCGTCAAACGTGCCGGCGACGGCGCGGATCATGTTCTTGTACTCCCAGTCGATGGCGGCTTCGTCCGGGAGGCCCTCGAGCTTGGGGTGCGTGTAGCTGTGCATGGCGATCTGGTGGCCCTGGGCCGCCATCTCGTTGTAGATGCTGCTCAGATTCGTCGAAGGGTCCTCGAGCGGCGCGCCGACGGTGAAGAAGGTGACCTTGATGCCTTCGTCCTTGATCGTCTGCATGACTTGGCCCGCCATGGCAGGGTCGCCGTCGTCGATGGCAAAGGCAAACGAGTTTGGCCTCTTGCACGCAAACACAAAGTTGCCAGAGGGAAGCTTCTCCTGCACACTCCACCCCGGGGGGACCTGGTTGACGATCTCCATCTTGGAGAAGACCGTTGCGTCTGGAGAGTAGAACCCCTTAAGAGCGAAGCCGATAACGCGGGTCAGGTTGACGTGGAAGTGGTTCAGTGGAATGTACAGGTCAGAAGCATTGCCGTATCTCGCAGCTTCCAGCGAGTCCCAGGTTTCGGGGAACGGCGCCACGTTCTCGTCGCACTTTTCGTTGTGCTGTTGCAAGGCGATGCTGAACTTGTTACTCCCGCTGTACGCGACGTGAAGGTAGGCATCCTGGAACGGCCTCATGTCTCTGCAGGTCCCGGAGAGCTGCGTGTTCCACGCGAGGTCAGAGTCGTTCGTCTTCAGCGTCATCTTGTTGCCCCTGAAAGTTAACGAGATCCCGTCGTCGCCTCCGTGCCATTCGCCCAGCGCGTTGGCGTCCTTGTCTGCAAACTGATCAATCACCAGGTTTGTCGCTTTGCTCGGCGGTGCTGCCACAGTCGCGGTGGGCCGGACAGGTTCCAGGGGGGGCGGTGCTACATACTCTACGACTGTATCACCGCAATACATTGCGACGGGTCCGAACGTGACGGGCTTCTTCAGGTTGCCGATGTATAGCATGTTGAACTTGGACAGGTCGATACCCGAGAACTTGGCAAAGGGGATACTGTACAGCTTCTCGGTACCGTCAAACGTCCATCCGAGTTGCTTGGTCGTCAGGGTCGTGGACGACGTGTCTTCGGTACCGCAGGCCCCCTTGATGGAGGCAAGCTGGACGTCAAACTGCGACCCGGCGGCTGCCGTGATCCTGAGGGAGATGCCGCCGTATGCCTTGGCGTCCATGCAACCGAGCTGGGTGTAAAAGTACGAGTCCGTGTTGGTCGGTGTGAGGGTGACGGTGTTGTCTCCGACGACGATGGATTTCATGGTCCCGTCGTCGCTCGAGGCCTTCAACAAGGCGTTGTAGTACAGAAAGGTCAGGCGTGATTGGGACTCCCAGTCGTCGACTACGAGAGTGCTGCAGTTCGCTTGTGAAGCGACGCCGTCGGCGGGACCACGATCTTTGATCTGGTGCCTGGCCGTGACGGCGGTTGTAGTCGTCGGGGTCACTGGCGGCGCGCTTGACGAGGGGACATTGACTGATCTCATCGTCAGTATGGGCGGCAGATGCGACAGGAGGTATGAAGCTTACTAGATGTCGAAGAGGTCACTGGCGGCGGGCTTGACGAGGGGACAGTAACTGATATCATCGTCAGTATAAGCGGTGGATAAGACAGGAGGTAGCATGAATATTACCAGCTGTCGAAGAGGTCACTGGCGCCGTGCTTGACAAGGGGACCGTAACTAATATCACCGTCAGTATGAGCGGTGGATACAAGAGGTAGCATGAGGCTTACCAGATGCCGAAGAGGTCACTGGCGGCGCGCTTGTCGAGGGGAGAGTAACTAAAATCACCGTCAGTATGAGCGGCAGATGTGACAGGAGTGTAGCATGAGGCTTACCAGATGTCGAAGAGGTTACTGGTGGCGCGCTTGTCGAGGGTACGCTAACTAACATCACCGTCAGTATGAGCGGCAGATGTGAACAGGAGTGCAGCATGAAACTTACCAGATGTCGAAGAGGGCACTGGCGGCAAAGTTGTCGTCGCCGAGCCACACAACAGCTGGACGTTGTCGAGCTGCCAGACAGGGTCGGTTCCAGTGACGCCTTTGGAGAAGCCGTACCAGACAAAGCCAACGATGGCGTCCGGATTGGCATCGCTCCAGGAGCTCAGAGGGACCTGGACTGTCTGCAGCTGCCCACCAAGGTCGTCGACGGTGTAGTACGCACTATTGTACGTCGTCGTGTTGGCGTCACAATTGGCCTGATACTGCAGCTCCAGGGAGACCGAGGCAGCCTCGGGCCCCTTGATGTCAAAGGATAATGCACTGTAGCCCAGGCTCGTGCCTGGGGTGCATGAGACTTGCTCGAAGATGTAGGAAGAATCATCCGCCCGGGCTGTAAAGGTCAACACGCCTCCGTCTCCATTCGTGCTGTTCAGAGTCCCGTCGTCTACAGGCACGTTGTTAGAAAAGGGGCATCTGCGGGCCAACCCAGGTGTGCCAGCTTACCGCCTACGACGCCTCCGAGGTTGTTCGTGTTCGAGGCCCAGTTGCTGAAGTCATCGACGAGCAAGGCCGATGTACAAGCCTGAGGCGTCTGTCTCTTGCCGGCAACAGCAGCTGGCGAAGCGGCTACGCCACGGAGCAGGCAGTAGATGCCCAAGAGTCGGTGGCAGAGCATCGTGAGATGAACGGTCTGGTTGAGCCTCGAGTGGGTAGTCTGGCCAGTGCCCTCTTGTTGTGTGTATGCTTGGTGACTGAGACTGCTCGGCCAAGAACGGGGAGGAAACACATCTCATCTTATAGCCACGCTCAGTTGGGACTCAGCCCGGGGCAGTACTGAACAGGAAGGAGTAAACGCATGTCGTCTGGCTAAATGACTGTGTCGAGTACCCCTCACAATAGTATGCTGCATGCAATGAACTGCCCGATTGAGAACAGATGCCTTCACCGGGGGAACCTCAGGCATGCAATGCAGTTGATGCCCGCCGTAAAGCCTGCTTTTTCTCTCTGGCGTCGAGGCAGTTGATCGGTATCAAACCTTCCTATACGAATTGATTTCCCGAGCCACTCGCGGAGCAAGCGTAAGAATGAGTGCACTATCGCCGAACAGACTTTGGCAATCCCATGTCGAGGTTCCCTCGACAGAACATGTCATGTCGCCTTCTCAATCTCCAATGGTTACATCGCATGTTTTCCCCTTACGGGCCCTGTATTTGGACTAGTCAGCTCTGCGTACCTCTCGAGGACGACTCGCGCAAACAAGTGAAGCCTTCGGGAGATGATCCTTCCCACACCTGCATCTCGGTAATTGAGATTCCTCGGGCTTCGTACGCCATGATTGGCTCTTCCTTCCCAGGGGTCCAAGGGGCAAGTGTTGCTTCCCGCTCCTTCGCTTCAGCCGTATAGTGCTCCCCGCAAGATCAGGCCTCTTGGCAAGATTTGCCATATTAATTGCAGACTGCTGCGTCCGGCGAACCTGTAGCGACTCTTTTTTCGCGTGATGGCGAGCAGGATTCGCCGCGCTCATTGCTTCGCCACGCTCATTGCCTCGCCCATCGTCTTCTTTCTGCTCCGACACTGACTGGTATGGTTCAAGACGGTGGGCCAACACGGTCGAGTAAAGTTGGTGGCAGTCTCAGGTCTGTCGGGTGTGAGTCCAGAGCCAAATAGAATAGGTACCTACTGGAATCCTACATCCCTGACCAGTCAGTCCTGCAGGCCCCTGACGGCAGAGGCTGACATTCCGTGAGCTTACCCGTCCATGGCATCCGGCAAGCCTGACATGTTCAGGTCGACAGGCACTTTGCCAGAAGAGGCTCGTGTTACGTTACCTCGGAACAAGTACGCGCTGTAATGTTACCTTTCATCCGCAAAGGTTCAGAGCCCAACATCGTACCGTCGGCACTGTTTACCTTCGAGCAACCCCGTTTTGGTGTAGGGTAGTAACATAGAAGACTTGCTTGGTAGCCGCTTTAGCATTACTATATTGATGTAGACTGGCGCCGCCAATGCGAAGCCCTTATACCCATTGTCTTGTCCCCCCACCCCCCCCCAGATATTGACGATGTGTTGAAGGACCGTCTAACCAAAGTCGTCTTTTGGTCTCCCAGGATCTACGTCGTCTTCTTCCTCCGCAGCTGGACGACTGCTCAATGGGGCCGCCGCGAAATTGGCCGCCGTCGCATCGGGTAATCCGAGAGTGCTGATGCGTCTGCCCCTGGTATTCATCACCTCTCTCTCCTCGTCTACCTCTTCGGAGTCGTCGCCATCGTCTTCTGTTTCCCCGTGGCCCTCATCAGCAGCTTCCATATGCTGATTCAGTTGCCGCCCGATCCCAAGCATGAACGCGCTTGCGGCGGAAAACTTGTCAATTCCATGCTGGTTTGGTAATTCACTATACATTTTGCGTGCTTCGTTAAGGCACCGCTGGGCTTGAATGTACTTTCCTTGCGCCAACCAAGCTTCAGCGCCCAGGATGCTCCAGAGCGCAGACTTGCGCCTTCGGCCGCCCCAGTGCTGACTTCCCGTGCCCGTCTTGGACGCGTAACAGACCGCCAGACGTTCTCGAATAAGAGCGTCCCCCGTCGGGCCAGCAATCTTGCTCTCGAGGAGTCGAATGCCCCATCGTGCGGCATCGTCAACGCTGGACCCTCCGCGTAGACGGAGAAGCTCGACGCCAAGCGAGAGGCAACGCAGCGCACCATAGGGGGCGCTGCAGCGGGTGAGATACGAATAAAACGCGGCTTCAAGCATGGCATCGACGGTTTCAGCGCGGGTCTTGGCAGATAGATTTTGCGGCATGATGAGAAGACTGAGTGCGGCCATCTCGTTGGTAGCTGCGTGATACTTCCACGCCTTGTCCTGCTGGAAGTCGCCCCTCAGTAGGTCATACGTAGAGTGAGCAAGCTTCCAATCGCGCAGCATGAAGGCGTAGTCAGCCAGCTTGCGCATGATGGCTTCGGGGGCATCTTGGCGATAGAACCCGAGCGAGTCGTAATTGCTGCCCGAGCCTTGGCTGGGACTAGACGTCTTCGTGGTGCTACCGAAGCCCCAGCGTCGCGTGAGTCCGAGAAAACGACCCGTCACGCCCCTTCGCCTCGACGCGACTTGGTCGTTCCATACCGACACATGTCGCTCCATCGTGGGAATGATGGATTGCGTCACCATCTCGCGGATGAAGGTTCGTATGGCGGTAGCATCCGATTCGAATATGTACCGGGTTGGGTCTTCTTCAAAGTCCTCCGAGTTCTCGTGCCTCCCAATGTTGGCCAGCTCTTCGGCTGCGGACATCCACTCGCTGGATGGGAGTGGTATGCTATCATCATCCGTCGCCGCACTCTGCGTTCCACGAATCCTCAGGAGGTGGCAGTGTAGGCCCAGGTTCCGTTTCATTTGATCAAACAGGGCCAGGGACCTCGTTATGTCATCCTGTTCTTCTTCATGCACCAAGACATAGTATCGCAAGTATTCCGAGTCAACCCAGCTGGGCAGTTTCTTGGCCCCACTGCTCGTCTCGTTGTACAGCCGACGTAATGTCTCTATCGGCGCGGTGTTCCGCGAGCTGATGGCAATGACGCAAGCGACTGGGTGGGAGAAGGTCTCGTGCGGCGACATCGGCAGGCCTGATAGTAGCCTGCGGAGGTACAGAGAGTAGTATGGGGAGGGGGCGTCGACATCCAGCCCATGCTTTGCCGTCAAGATGGCTTGCTGAGTGCTGAAGAAGGCTTCCTCGGCGTACGTGAGATGGCGCTCGACCACAGCCTCGACGTCGCCCAGGTTGCCTCCTCGTCTCGAAGGAGTGCCGTGGCCGGCCGCACCGGCTTTTTCTGATGTGCCGTTCGTCGTCTTTGCCGACATTTGCGGCGATTTCAAGCCGCTGTTTGCGGGTTCTGGGTGTTCTATGTCCTCGCCAAATCGGACAAAGTGTATCGAGTAGTCCTCGTAAGCGCGACTGGAACCGTTACTGTCCCTAATCATAACCTTGCCCTGCACACGCTCGCCGAATGGGCGTATGAGCTCGGTCAGGCCCAGCTCGAAGCCCTTTCCTCTTAGAAGAACATCGGTGTCCTCGGAGGTGTAGACAGCAACGTGGGGCACGTAGGCCTTCATGAGGAGGTGCAGCGGATCGCCTGGTGTGTCGCCAGCGTTCTCGACGAGGGCCAGGGCATTGCTCGCGGGACCGCCAAAGACAGAGCCTGTCGTCATTCGCGATATCGGACGGCCGACGGGAGACTGTGACCGTGAGCCGGGAGGCGACAACGTCGATGCGTACAGCGACGCGGCCGAGGGATGCGATCTTCGATACGACAGATTCATCTCGGACCGCGACAATGACGTGCCCTCGGCCAAGGAATGACGCATCTTCTGGTTCCTCGTAGCTGAGGCGGCCATTGGGGGCGTCGAGATGCGCTCGGATAGCGAGTCGCGGTTGCGGTTGGGGGACTGCATCGGGTCGGTAGTTATCACGGTTCGCAGGCTACGGCAATGCGCAATGCACAGTCCACTGCGAGGCCACCGGGTGACCGTAACAACATCTGCACGAAGCCGTGGGGAGGTGATGAGATGGGCGGAGCGCCGGAAGAGCGAGCAGTGCGGCGTGGCGTGGCGTGCGTGCGTGCGTTGGTTGTAACGTGTGGATGCGTGTGACGATGGCTTGTCCCACAAGGGGTTGCTTGCCTAGGTCACTGACTGCTCGAGTCTGCCGTTGGGTTGGGCTGGGGATATTGGACAGAAGCTATCCCTAGCAGTGCCGGCATTGCAATAATTCATCGAAGCCTCAGCCCAATTGCCGGAAGCCCGACTCCGCCGACCCCCGAGGCGTCCACTAGACCACTATCAAGTACTAACTACGGAGTACGTACTAGTTACTGTAACGTTAAATGCTGGCATATCCTACGAACAAGGCCCGCCCGTCGCTGATTGGGAAATACGTACTCCATACTCCATACAATAGATTCCAGGTTTAGCGTCCGCTTTGTAGCTCTATCAAATTTATAAAGCAAGTCACCAACCAGGTGGGTCAGATCACAGTGTGCAATACATTTAGCCAGAGTATCACGCCTAACAGGGACCTCTTTTACTCCGTAGACCAGGACCCATTTCTGGCCCCCTTGACCAAATCCATTTTTGGTCCCTCACAGTATGACTCATATTGAAGGCCTACGCCAATTGTGGCACACTTTTTCCCGTCACTAGCCACGGCCTCGCCCTACCTTACGAGAAGCAAGACCAGGGCCCACCTTCAGACCGAGATTTTTCCGAGATCGGCGGTCACGGACCAGTATAACAGCCTAGCCCCGCCCTTCATCCTCTAACAAAGGTCTCCTTCTCAATCAACACCACCTCGTTGCGATGACTTCGCAAACCGAAGACGTGATCTACGAATTCACCACAACGACCTTCAAGAAAACCTCGCGACTTGCCCATCAGTTGTCACGAAATGACGGGACAACCTTCAATTGGTTCAGATTATGGTAAGCAATTGCAATCATTGATATTAATCAAAGTAGCTAACCAAATAATTGTAAGGAACCATGAGCGGATTACCAACGAAGCTAGGGCCTTAGAACTTATCTCCGAAAAAACAGATATACCTATTCCCAAGTTAATCGATTACGGGACCTATCCAGACGGTACGCGATACCTTGTTACAGAACGTATCACCGGTGTTACTCTTAATACCTTCTTACACCGAAAATGTTCATACCTCGAGAAGCACACAGATGCCATCGAGTGCACATTTTGCCGCGACAAAGCTTATCAAAATGCTCTCCAATTTATTGAAAGCATTGTTCTACCTCAGCTTGGAAAATTGGAATCCACGGAGCGAGGCCTTCAAGGTTTCGTCATGCCCCCACGTTGGCTAAACCCTGATGCCCGGCCTCCGTTCATAGGCAGGGCAACGCCTTTACGTACTCTCCCGCAAGAAACGGCCAAGTACGTTTTTCAGCATGGCGATCTTGCAGCCCACAATATTATAGTAGATCCACGAACACTAGAAGTAAAGGCTTTGATCGATTGGGAATATGCAGGGTATTTCCTACCAGGCTGGGAGAGATGGCCTGGTACGCTCAGCTTCGATGACTATCACCAGGTTGCGCACAATATAGCACATGGAATAGAGAATTTCCTTGCTGAGGAATACGTAGCAAGCTTCGATGCCTGGGGTAACAAGGGAGAGTTAGATAAGTTAATTAAGGACGGGGAGCTCCCAGATCCTAAACAATTAAGAGGTTCAATCAAATAAACAATTGATAGTGTTAAGTTTAGTTCTCTTTCGTCCGTCAGGAGCCTTGTAACGAGGAGCAAGTTTTGCTCGTACCCAATCAAAAATTTGAATTTCCAGCCAGATAAGTGCCATGGCCCATGTGTAGTTATAGAAGGTTCGACGCAGTCAAGACCACAAACAAGCAGCTCAATAGTGGACATTGGGGTGGTGTCATTATCGAGATACCGAGATAACGGAGGAAGACCTATGTGTACGCTTCCTCCTCACTAACTAACTGCAGTACATTGCCCTATTCCTCCGCATGTGCTATATCTTATTTCTTAGGCTTCTGCATACAAGATGCGCAAAGCGTGACTGATGCGGAGATGGTGGCACCACATTAACATTTCTTAGTGTTGGGAACGTCTCCTTCCGGCATTGTCGCGATATCTCTAAGGGGTAGTTAGTATAATTAGGTGAGAAAACGGAGTGGGATACCTACTCAAATTGAAGTTGTTAGGCAAGTCAAGATGATGGGCTGTCGGTCATATTACTACGTATTCATAGACGAGAGCGGTTTTGATAGACCGGGCATGTTTCGAAAGAAGGGTTAGGCCCCGAAAGGGATAACTCCAGTACAGAAGGCTCGTTTTGAACGAGGACCTCGAGTGCAGTTGATCGCAGCTTATACATAGAGGGGGTAAAGCTTAGCCGCTTCTTCAGCGGATCAATAGATGCACCTCTATTTGAAGACTTTATTAAACAGCTTCTCTGCCACTATGGGAAATGGCCAGAGCCTGAAACTGTGCTTATTATAGACAATGTTGGGTTTCATTACTCAGAGAGAGTCCGATAAATGTGTGCAGATGCTGGGGTAAAAATGGAATTCACGCCGCCGTACACACCAACAACAGATCCGATTAAAGAATTCTTTAGAGAAGTCAAGACACAAATTAAGTCACAGCGCAGGAACTACAAGGCCCTAATTCAAAGGGATTTCGAGACATATATCAGGTGCTATGTAGAGGCAGTAGGTAGCCGACAAGCAAGTGCTAAAGGTTATTTTCGCAATGCCGGACTATATATTGAGCAACCTCCTAAAAATGTAGAGTAGATCTAGCTAGAGAGAGACAATACAGCGTTTTTGCTCACTTTCTCGGCCCATTCAGCGATATTATCCACAAACTAAATAGCAATACCCGGAAGAATCCCTTTTGCTTTCAGCATCTCGACTCCATCAGCCTCGTTGTCACAGAACTATTAAAGTGGATAGCCCTCATCAATGGCGATCTGTCCAGACGCCAGGTAATCTGTTTTCCACCTTTGGTTCTCGACCTCTATAGCTAGCCAATAGCCATATTGCTCCGGAGCCTGATCGATACTCATCGGCAAATTAAGCTTAACCCGGCGAACCCCACAATCAGGGCCCCTGTCCATGGAACCTGGACGTGCATCATTATGACGGCAGTGACTGCACTCGAAATCAGAA
Organism: Arthrinium puccinioides; assembly: GCA_022414665.1. Taxonomy (NCBI): domain Eukaryota; kingdom Fungi; phylum Ascomycota; class Sordariomycetes; order Amphisphaeriales; family Apiosporaceae; genus Arthrinium; species Arthrinium puccinioides. The sequence continues at coordinate 4,336,403 of JAIUNF010000005.1, forward strand.
GGAGCTTTACGCTTCTTTCGCTACGCGTCTTCTTTTTCTCGTGTTTTAATCATCTCACGAATTCGTTCCGGGATGTCAGCGTGAGTCTTCAGCTCAGTACCTTGCTCAGCACAATCGACTAGCTGCTCTAAAATCTTATTGTCGAGTTTATAATGCCTGCCGTCGGAATTCCAGCAATAGAAGCCATAGTTTGTGCACACGTTCTGGCTATTGCAGTGGAAAAGCCGGTAAATGTCCTGCCAAACAGCTCCCACACCCGTGGTATTTTGTTGAGTTACGAGCTTTTCTAACGCAGCAGCGTGTTTCTTCGTGGCTCCGCGCCCAGCCTTCTTTGTAGCTGCTTGTTGGTTCTCGTTATATATCAATAGGATCGTCACTCTCAAGTTGTCCCTTGCGTTGCTCCAGGACTTCAGCTTATTCTCAATAACCGTCCAATCGATATCTAATTTTCGGAAGGTCTTTTCGAATTTATGCTCGCCGCGTTTGGAAGTCGTTACGGTGATGATTATATCATAGTAATTGTACTGGGGCTTAGGGACTCGTGCTTCGGCTTCCTCCGCGACTTTCGATTCTAGGTTCTCTTTCTAATAAGCTCTAGGTGCAATATCGACGTCTTCTATGGTATTATCTGTAAGCTTGGTTAATCTCCCTTTACGTAACCGTAACATCCATGTGATAGTATAAAGCAGCGATGATGGCTGATGTCCGGGAATACTTGGCTCAGGTGTTAATTAGCTTTATGGCCGACTAGAACCTATAGGACTAGCTACTAGTATACTGAAGTCAAGCTTATAACCCTCAAAATCATTAAGCTCAAAAGCTGGTACGCCGCTCGCTTCCATAATATCCAAGGAATCCATAGGGACATAAAGGCGCGATAGTGTATCATTGGGGGAAAGGGAAGGACCGGGAAATAGGGGAAGGAGGAAAGGAGATGGGATAGGGAACGGAGGGAACGGAGGGAACGCAATGGAGGGCAATGGAAACAAGGACCAAGATCCATTTTTCGATGCCACCTTACCTGATTAGTCATAGTAGAAAAGATCGATAGGGTTTGCCTGTAACGTACGACCCCACTCAGTCGGCCACCCCTATGAACCGGCCACCTACCGGCCACCTACAACATTCATACCCCAAACCTTCTACGCGTAATTGCGCCCTCAATTTTAATCCTACGATGCCAAATAAACGTTATTCTGAATCCGCTATTCAAGCTGCATACGAGGATATACTTTCTGGCATATTATAACGGCAGGCTACGATACGGCATAAGATTCCACGATTAACCCTCGGGGATCGACTTCACGACCGATAACCTAAATAAACTACTTCTAAGCCTAGGATAAACCTATTACCTATATAGGAGCAGTTTCTCGTTGCTTAGATACTCTAATTATACTAAGAATCACGTCTACCGGCCTACGGAATAGTGAGATATATAGCTTTAAAGGTAGCCGGTATCTTAAAGCAGTTTAGTAAACACTGGCTATCTCGGTTTATAGCTAGATATCTAACCGTCCGAACACTGAAGAACCGCCGTATCGACCGACAACGTATTAATAGGCTATTACAAGAAGCCCTAGATAGTTTTTATCCTCTTCTCCAGACTCTGCTACGCCGCTACAGTATCCTACTAGAGAACCTATATAACTAGGACGAGACCGGCATCGCGATCGGTTAAGGACTCGACGGTTTAGTTATTAGTTCAGCTGAAAAAAAGGGAGCACATATAATTCAGGATAGTAATAGAGAGTGGGTTAGTATACTACACTCTATAAGCGCTATTGGCTTTATAATAACACCTACTATTATAATATAGGGGATATCCTTACAGCTATAACACTTTCGAGTCCAACCACCGGCCTAGAAGTACATATACTCCCAAAATAGGTGGACCAGTATAGAGATTGCTCTATATTAGCTCGAGAAGGTTTTTATCCCTAAGACAGCGCCTACTAATCCGGATTAGTGGCGATTACTAGTCTTAGATAGCTATTCGATATTGTAAGGGGGCACCCGTGGAGCGGGTGCGCGTGGACGCTAAGCTGTGGGGCGGCCGCAGGACGGCCGCAGTTTAGCCGGAGATATATCTCTTCAGAATTAATCTAACGAATACTCTAAGTTCGTTAGGTTAAAGTTTTCAATATACGCATACCCTATACTACCTTACTTATCCCTACGTAATACCGTTACAATTCTTTAACCTCTACCCTATAGAGAGTAAGCTAGTATAAGCGGAAACGAATAATCGATACGTCGCGGTTAGTCCGCAGGACTACTAGAGACTAATCTCCCTAGAGAGGGGATTTCCGAGAATATAGACCTCCCGCTAATCGAGGAGAATCTAGACCTCCTACTATACGAGGCGAGCGCCGAACTAGACGGCGACGATTAAGATAATACGAGTAGAAACGAGCGGCGTTCGGCTACTATAGGATAAGAGGTAATATCGGGCCTTAAAAGAGAGCGAGAATACTTTACGGCCCTTCTCCGATAAAGCTAGAAGTAGAACGATATAATAGTCTAGCTTCTTAAGTAAACTACTAAGGATAAGGAGAGAATCCTAGCGACGTTAAAGCAACTCGGTCGGGGACCGGGCGGCGAGAAGAATTATAATAAGGCCCTAACCTACGCTTATAAGAAGCTAGAACCCGACTCGGACCTAGTCGAGACTCGAAACTAGATCGCCGCTATAGAGTAGGTATACCTAAGCCGACTAAGATAACCGGCGTACCGATATATCGAGTAGGCTCTAGGATTCGTAGACTACTTACTTTAGAACGAGTAGCGAGCGTATTCCGATAAGCTATACCCCGGCGAATATAATAATAAGGTAACTTAGGAGGAGTTCCTTAAGTTTATTAAGCGAGAGTATATCGACCCGAACCTACTTATTAGTTAGGTAACCCTTTAGCTAGTAACGCTAAGGTAGAGAGACGAAGAGAAGCTATCGGAGTTTTATATATAATAGTCTATATTATAGTAGCGTATTCGGCCTACGGTCGTAAATAACCCGCTACTTATATATAAGTACCTAAATAAGCTAAAGCCTTAGTTTAGAGGAGAGTTATAACGGATATAGGTCGTAGTTACTAATACGAAGATACTATTATTAGAAGCCGAGTGTTACAGGCCTAAGGCCTATGTGGGGCAACGGTTATAACCGTCGCCATGCCACTAGGTCACAGCTCCAGAGCAGCTCTGGGACACAGGAGCAGATCGTCACAACTAATATCCGGAACTCCGAGAGTCTACGATATACACTAGGGACATCCTAGCTATAGCGCTGCTCTAGAACACTAAGACCCTCTCTCACTAAAGTATAGCTAAAACCTTAATAAAGTATACTAAAGATATACCTAGATTAAGCACCTCCGCTATCGCATCTAGACTAGCTAGATACCGCGAGGTACTAAGGTATAGAGCAGGTATATCTCTGCTCTCTCTCTCTCACTTAGATAGATAGTTCTTCTCTCCTTAGTTTAATATAGATTATATCTGCACCTTATCCTTACTAGATTTTAAGCCTTGCCCGTTATATATATTAAACTCCTTTTTACCTTTCGGTATTAGAAGTAGCTCGTAAGCTGCTTATCCCTAAGGTACGATATTAGACTACCCCGTTACTTATACTGCGGAATAGGATACTTTCGGAGAACGTATCCTCGTAGGAGCTAACGCAGCGTTAAGCGAAGCGATCTATCAGCTAGGGAGCTCGATAGAAGCCAAGATAACCGAGAATAATAACTAGATTAAACTGCGGTTCAGTTCGATATAAGAATCTATTACGAACTACTTTAGCTAGATATAATCTAGTATCGACTAGATAGCGCGCGGCGTAGTCGCACCTCCCATACAAGTTCCCCCTTAATAAAGTATTAATTACCCACGGTTTAAACACCGATTCTTCCCTAGGACTAAGTACTATAGAAGCTACTCCCTTACTAGAAGATAATAAGAAATATAAGCTATTACTATAGCTAGAAAAGTTCGCTAGAGATAGAACAAAGTTCCCCGTATAGGTTCACGCTATAAAATACAAGCTCGATCGTAATACTCGCTTTATCGGTACCGATCGGGATAAGTTTAAGTCGATCTATATAAACACCGAAGGAATAGCTCGAACTACGGTAGAACCCTTCTACTCCTTAGGCGGACCTATAGCATTATACTCGTTAATAGAATTCTTAGCCAAACTCCGATCGCACTACCTAGATAAGAATCGCGTAAGAATAGTATAGCAGGAGCTAGTAGTCTTTAAGCAAGGAGCAAACCAGAAGTACTCTAACTTCTTCGCTTAGTTTAAGAAGATTATAGGATAAGCCGGTACTACTACTTAGATAAACGACGCTAAGCACTCTCTCCTACGAGCAGCGTTAAACTCCAAACTCTAGAGCGTTATAATCCTAGTAGAGATCTTACGCGACTACTATAAATACGCGAACCAGGTTATAACGATCGCCGCAAAAATAGAAGGGGTATAGCGTATAATAGAACCTACTCGCGAGTATAGATAGAGTAAGACGCCGATAACGTCTAACACCACGACCCCTATTATATAAAGAGACACGGTTATAACGGGCGTAAACGTAGCTAGCTCCGGAGCCGCGAACTAGCAGAAACGGCGCGCAGCCTAGACTACTACCGAGGAGCGTTAAAGACGTAAGGAATATAACCTCTACCTCCGTTATAGATAGGAGGGTTACCGAATTAACCGCTACCTATTTAAAGCAGCTATACGCCCGGGAACTACTAGCGTATAAGCCGCGACTATTATAGACGCGGATAACGAAGATACCGATACGGAAAACGAGTAGCCTCTATATAATAACGCGTATAGAAGCGAGAGGTAATACTAGGGGAAATAGTAAAGGCAAAGCAGAATATAAACGGCACACTATTCCTAGTCGATCTCTTAGTTAATAAAACGAGTTTTATAGAAGCCCTCGTTAATAACGGATATCTATACTAGTCTACTATCCGCGAGAGAACTGCTAGATCCCTAAACCTGCCCCGTATTCCTATTATCGCTAGAACGTTAAAGGGAGCTATAATAAAGCAGTTACTTATTAGAGAGATTACTTACTTTAACGCTAACCTCGATAGATATAACTATCGTATATTTATATACGTTATCCTAAACTTGGGTTACGATATTATCCTTAGGAAACTATAAATAGAGCGTAAAGGCGTTAGCTATATAGCCGACGAACACAAAATCGTGCTAAGGTACTAAGGAATTATAGTACGAGAAAAGGGGTATATACTAGATACCCCCTGGATCCGGAGAGCCCGAGATATAACGTATATTAGAGCGTTTACTATAGGAGCTAAGATAAAGCGTGTAGAAAGCGGCTCTAATAAAGCAAAGGGGACGATAATTTTTTCGGTCTCCGTTATAGATATTAATAAAGCCCTACAAATAAAGGAAGTAAAACTAATCGGCGACCGGTTACCCCTAGAGTACGAGTAGTAGAGGAGCCTCTTCGACCTAGCAAAAGCAGAAGAGCTTCTACTATATAGGAAGGGAGCAGATTATAAGATATACCTTATCCCCGACATATTAGGGAAGATATAGGAACCCCTATAGGGACCCCTATATAATATATTACGAGACGAACTACTAGTACTACGAAAGACGCTTATAGGACTACTCGATAAGAGTTTTATACGCGTAAGCAGCTCCCTAGCAAGCGTACTAGTTATCTTCGTTAGAAAACCAGGAGGTAGATTACGATTCTGCGTAGACTATAGACGGCTTAACGCTATAATAAGAGCAGATAGGTATCCGCTACCCCTCGTTAAGGAAATATTAACGCATCTTACGAATATAACATAATTTACTAAGCTCGATATCCGCGTAGCTTTCTATAAGCTCCGTATTAAGGAAGGACACGAGTAGATAATAGCCTTCCGCACTAGATTTGGACTATTTAAATAGCTCGTTATACCCTTTAGTATAAGCGGCGTACTAGCTACCTTCTAGCGCTATATTAACGCAGCCCTAAGAAACTACCTAGACGAATTCTGCTTAGCGTATATAGACGATATTCTTATCTACACTATCGGCGATAAAGTAGATTACGTCGCGAAAGTAAAGCTAGTACTTACTACCTTAAAGAAAGCAGGTCTTAACCTAGATATCGATAAATACGAGTTTAGTATAAAAGAAATAAAGTACCTCGGTTATATTATCGAAGCAGGTAAGGGAATTAAGATAGACCCCGAGAAGCTATTAGCTATTAGGGATTAGGAAGCTCTAACCTCGGTAAAAGCAGTGCGAAGTTTCCTAGGATTCGCTAACTTTTATCGATAGTTTATACCTACCTATACTAATATTACCGGCCCCCTTATCGAACTAACACGGAAGAGTATACCGTTTTATTAGGGAGCCTAGCAGGAATCCGCGTTCGAGTATCTTAAGAGCCTCTTTATCGCAGAATATATATTAGCTTAGTAGGATCTAGAAAGAGATATAGTCCTAGAAGTAAACTGCTTAGGATACGCTTATAGAGGCTACTTATTATAGAGAGACGAGTAGGGAGTTCTTAAGCTAGTAGCGTACTTCTCTAAACGACTCTTTCCCGCTAAATATAACTATAAGATATACGATAAAGAGTTATTAGTAGTAGTACGCTGCTTAGAAGTATAGGACGCAGAGCTCCGGAGCCTCGTAAACCCCTTTATTATCCTCTCTAATTATAAAAACCTTAAATTCTTTATAACCGGAAGAAGGCTTACCGAATAACAAGTCCGATAGTCTAAATTACTCTTACAATTCCGTTTTAGGATATAATATAAGGAGGGAGCAAAGAGTAAGCGGCTAGATATACTCTCCCGCCGCGAGTAAAATATACTAATAGGCTACGATAACGAACGCCTAGTAGGACATATTTTCTAGCTGCTATAGAGCGACTAGCTCCTAGAGGGAGAAGAAAGAGAGAGGAACCCAGATTTCCAAATTAATATAATAGAGGTATTCGGAGTTAAAGTCGCGAGTAGTTCGGATATCTTTATAAACCAAGAGCTCTAGAGTATATAGGAAGTATTAGTCCTTTAGGATAACACCTACGTAATAGTAGTTAAATATATTCGCGAAGGAAGTAGAGCATTCCTACCTAAGCTATAAGTAAACGATAAGCTCCTTAAGGTCTTAATAGCTAAGTATAAGCTAGGAGATAACGGGATACTACGATTTAGGAATAGAATCTAGATACTAAACCACGAACCCCTCTAAATAGCCCTAATCTAGAACACCCACAACTCCTATATTATAGGATATCCGGGGAGAGACATAATAATTACGATACTCTCTCGCTACTACTACTAGCCGGGGATATACTACGCGGTATAAAGATTCACAAGTAACTGCGATATTTATAGGAGAATAAATATATAGCGATATAGGAAGTAGGGACTTCTTAAGCTACTACCCGTACCTAAGCGATTCTAGAGCGAACTATTAGTCGACTTTATAACCGACCTTCCTATAGGGAAGGAGGGTAACCCGGAATACCTAATAGTTATTATAGACCGACTAAGCAAAAACGTAGTCCTCGAGTTAATAATAGGTATAAGCGCCGAAGTATATATAGAGCGGTTCGTGAACTGCTACTAGCGCTACTATAGTTTTCCTAGAGCAATTACTAGCGATAGAGGGACTAATTAGGTTAGATACTTTTAGCAACGAATCTGCGAACTAGTTAGTATTAAGTAACGATTAAGCACGGCTTACTACCTAAAGACCGACGGAGTAACCGAGCGTGCTAACTAAGAAGTGCTTACGTATTTACGCGCCTTCGTTACTTATACGTAGCTCGACTAGGTAATACTACTACCTAGTGCGATAATAGTAATTAATAACAAGGACACCTCGTCTATTAAATTAAGTCTATTTTACCTCCTCCACGGTTACCACGTTAACCCAATTTAAGACGTTCCCCAGGATCCCAGCAAAGTCCCTACTATAGAACCGAGAAAGAGAGCGGACGATTTCGTAGTAAGACTACGCGAGGCACAAGACTTTGCTTAAGCAGCTATAGCGGCTATATAATAGCGCATAGAGGAATCTGCTAACTAGCGGAGATCTCCCTCTATCCGCTACGAGGTTAATAACAAGGTATAGCTATCACTAAAGAACATAGCAACGAGCCAGCTATTAAAGAAACTCGCCTAGCTACACTCCAAGTATATAGTGACAAAGGTTATCAGCCCATACGTGGTAGAACTAGATGTTCCCGAGGGGATATATAGCCGCTTCCACGTAGATTTGCTCATGAGAGCAGCTACAGACCCCTTACCATCCCAGATCAACCCCACCACGTTTGCCATGGTAGCATCTCCGCCTATTCAGTTAGTTTGAACTAGCACGTCAGTTATACGTTACCTTCACTCGATCTAGAGAGATCACAACTATTAGCTCAGATGGCGGCAAACCTCTGCCCGTATGTGTCAAAAACCCAGGGATCTACCTTCCGAAAAAAGCCCTCGTTGTAGAGGCAAAAGTCCCCTCTAGTAGGGGCACGTCCAGAGTGGACGTCGAGACGCCCTCTCCGTCGAGGCAAAAGTCCTCTATGGTAGGGGCACGTCCAGAGTTGACGTCGAGAAGCCCCTCCGTAGAGGCACGTCCAGAGTGGACGTCGAGAAGCCCTCTCCGTCGAGGCAAAAGTCCTCTACGGTAGGGGCACGTCCAGAGTTGACGTCGAGAAGCCCCTCCGTAGAGGCACGTCCAGAGTGGACGCCGAGAAGCCCTCTCCGTAGCGGCAAAAGTCCTTTGTCCGAATGAGGCAAACGAGATGCCGGTAAACCAGAGGGCGTTACCGGTCCGGACTAGCGAAGCTACTGCTGCGTCTGGAAGCCGACGAGTTGAGGTTATCAGCACCAGAGATGCAGATAGGTCATCTGGCTTAAGGATAACCGGTAAGCCATAGATGGCAGCGTGCCGGAGTGATACGATACTCCTCCGGCTGCCGGTGAGAACAGACAGTTAGCTAGCGATAATCAGATAGGGTGTTTGGGGTTCTTCAGAGCCCTGAAGTGAGAAAACCAGGGTTTCCATGGAGCTGTTCTAGCGCCCACGATCTTACTTATTGTTTATAGATCCTAGTCCTCCTTTAATACACACTACTCAGACCCAAAAAAAAAAAAAAAATGTAGCTGCCGATAGACCGCGAGTTGAGAGGCGCCGTCAATTCTCTGGCTAAGGCGGCCCTCCAGTATGACCATAACGACGAGTGTAAGTCCTTCTGTAAAACTCGCAGCTTTGTTCCTGCTAACGAGATGCGCAGCTACCATTGCCAACTAGAAGGAGGCAGGTACTCTTGCTATCAAGTCTCGCGCCTTGCCAAATATCCGCTAGGAGTGCTAGGCGCACGCAACTCAGACTTGTTAAAAGTGGCGCGAGACTTGATAGCAAGAGTACCTGCCTCCTTCTAGTTAGTAATAGTAGCTGCGCATCTCGTTAGCAGGAACAAAGCTGCGAGTTTTACAGAAGGACTTACACTCGTCGTTATAGTTATACTAGAGGGCCGCCTTAGCTAGAGAATTAACGGCGCCTCTCAACTCGCGGTCTATCGGCAGCTACATTTTTTTTTAGCTGCGATTTACTATAGAAGGAGAGGATTACTTATAGGAGTGCACGGATAACCCGAGGAATTGCCTCTAGTAGTAAACGAATAACCCTCATAACGCTTGCCCTTATCTAATAAAAGCAGAGTCAGTATCGAAAAGGAGCAGGGGAGAAGCAGTTAACTTACTATTAGTACGTAAATAGAACGCACGCGGATGTTTAGCAAGGCGCGCCACGCATTTAAAATAAGAGATATTATTAATGCGGTCGGGGTACTCGTCTAACGGGACGACCTCATCTAAAGGGATAATATTAATAATTTTCGGAGGCGCCACTTTAATCTTAATAAGAAGATGCTCAGGAGATAGGAGGAGAGACGGTTAAACTTACTAGTTAGTTATTAGATCGACTATTACCGACTAGAGTTAAGAGAGGGACGGAGGATAGAGTAAGAGGTTAGCTATATAGATAACCTACCGGCAGCTAGAGGACTAGCTAATTGCGCGCTGATTGCGCGCTAATCGCGCAGAGGATATAAAAATCCTAATTAGCCGTAGCTAGTAGGGACACACTCCCAAGCTAATTATTAACGCAGGCCTCCAATTAGCTACAGCGACAATAGACGCACCACAATCAAAGGCATTATCTCCACCACGGAGTAGGGCCAGACGCGATAACAACGTTAGTAATTTTAGAGCTAGAGTAGTGCTTAGAAGCACGCTCCGAGCACCAAAATTCAACGCCGGGCGGGGAGGTAATATTACAGGCCTAAGGCCTATATAGGGCAACGGTTATAACCGTCGCTATACTACTAGGTCATAGCTCCAGAGCAGCTCTGGGACACAGGAGCAGATCGTCACAACTAATATCCGGAACTCCGAGAGTCTATAATATATACTAGGGACATCCCAGCTACAGCGCTGCTCTAGAACACCAAAACCCTCTCTCACTAAAGTATAGCTAAAACCTCAACAAAGCATACTAAAGATATACCCAGATTAAGCACCTCCGCTATCGCATCTAGACTAGCTAGATACCGCGAGGTACCAAGGTACAGAGCAGGTATATCTCTGCTCTCTCTCTCTCACTTAGATAGATAGTTCTTCTCTCCTCAGTTTAATATAGATTATATCTGCACCTTATCCTTACTAGATTTTGAGCCTTGCCCGTTACACCGAGAGAATCTAGCTAAGCTTACCCGTCTCTATCCGAAAGGACCGAGAGCGTAGAGCGTATAATTAAAGAGGATCGGAGGACTATAAGCGCTTAAGGGCCGAGTCTAATATACCGGCCTAGGTTAATTAAGTTAACGCTACGCGCGGAAGGGAAAGCGGTAACCGGGCGGTACCCTATCGGGGCCGTAATAATAACCTATCCCGTTATTAAGAGTCTTATATACCGGCCTAGGTTAATTAAGTTAACGCTACGCGCGGAAGGGAAAGTAGTAACTAGGCGGCACCCTATCGGGGCCGTAGTAACGACCTATCCCGTTATTAAGCCTAAGCTAGGACCTTATACTATAACTATAATAGGAGAGGTTATATAGCACGTAACTATATAGGCGCGAAGAGAGCGCGACTAGAGTTCGAACGAGATAGCCTTATATAGAAATAGCGTAGAGTATAAGCGTTATAAGAAGATATAAGTACCCTAGCTATAAAGAACGTATAATAGTTAGGATCCGATCTAAGCGAGATAGAAAACTATTAGTCGAGATATTTTTACGGGTATTAACCGTCTCGATAGAATACTATAAGATAGCCGGAGTTAGTACGGAAGCTATAAGCACGTAAGTAGGCGTATATAATCGTATAGGAGAAGTGCGATACCGAGTTAAAATAGACCTAGACTTAGGAGTAGAGGTTAATATAGTTGTAAAGCGTACGGCGATAAAGCTGCTAAAGAAGGGTATAGCGACCTAAGTATTCGTGCCTATCCTAAAGCTACTAGGAGTAGGTAGGGCCGTCCTAAAATACTATAGGGCAATTAAGATAACCGTATAGATAGTAGACTTATTAGGGACGGTAAAACTCTTAACGTAGGTATTTTTTATCCTAAATCGCAATACCGCAATATTAGGTATACTACTATTACGGCTAGGAATAGGATATAAGGGGATCTTACTAAATACCTTATCTACGAACAGTTTCCGTTTTAGAGCGGTTAAAGTATTACTACCCGAAGAGTTCGCGGAAGAAGCGATAGGAGTAGACCTTTTAATAGTTATAAGCTTAGCGGCGATCGATTTAGGGAACGCCCCGGATATTCCTATAGTTAATAGGGAGGATACTATAATAACGGGAATAGCTATAGAAGAAGATCTAAGAAAAGGTTTACTAGAATACTTATATAGCTATCTCGATATATTCGACGAATAGGCGGCGACCGGAGCCCTAGTACTCGGCGTATTACTATATATTATTAACCTAGAAAAGGGAAAGGAACCTCCGTAGCTACTAATCTATCTACTTACGGAGAACTAGCGCTAGGAACTAGAAGAATAGCTACGTAAGGTATTAGAGGCTAGTTGGATAAGGACCTTATCTAGTCCGGCAGGTACTCTAATACTATTTATCCTAAAGAAGGATAGTAGCTTAAGGCTATATATAGACTACTAAGGGCTAAACCGGGTTATAATTAAGAATCGATACCCGTTACCGCTAATCTCCGAGATAATAGACTAGCTAGGTAAAGCGACGGTCTTTATAAAGATAGACCTAAAAGACGCGTACTACTATCTTATAATTAAAAAGGAAGATCGGTAGAAGACCGCTTTCTAAACGAAGTATAGCTACTTTAAGTTTAACGTACTAGCTATAGGCCTTATAAACGCCCTAGCGACGTTCTAGGTATATATATAGAAGGCCTTAGCGGGGCTAGTAAATAATATATATATAGTATACCTAAATAATATCGTTATCTTCTCCGAGAATAAAGAATAGTATAAGGAATATCTATAACTAGTCGCCGAGCGGCTAAGAGAATATAAGCTATTTACTAAGATTTCTAAGTACGATTTCTTTAAAGAGAATATCGAGTTCCTCGGATTTATAATAGGCCGCGATAGACTAGCGATAGACCTATAACGGGTCGCCTTAATTTAGGAGTAGCCTAAGCCGATATCGTACTACGATATATAGGTATTTATAGGGTTTATAAACTTCTACCGGAGATTTATCGCGAAGTACTTATATATAACTGCGCCGATTATAGCACTATTAAAAGGTAGCGTTAATAGATAAAAGAAAGGAGAGTTCCTATAGCTACTAGAAGCGGCTAACGTATTTAAAACGCTAAGGGAGGCCTTTATATCGGCAACTATACTACGATACTAGGATCCTAGCCGACTAATAAGGGTCGAGACGGACGCGAGTAATAAAGCGATTTCGGGAATTCTCGTTTAGCTCTAGGAGACTAAATAAAGACCGGTCGTATACTTCTCGCGAAAGCTAATATTAGTAGAGCTAAACTAGGTAACGGGGTAAAAGGAACTGCTCGTAATTATAGAGTCGATTAAATACTAGAAATACTACCTAGAAAGCCTAAGTAATCGTTTTAAGGTATTTATAAATTATAAGGCGCTAAGCGGAGTTATTACGGCGAATATATAGGACTTATATAGAAGGCTAGCGCGATAGGTATATCGCCTATTATATTTCGATTTCGATATAGAATATCGGAAAGGTTCTGTAAATATAGCGGACCTATTATCGAGGAGGCCTAATTATATAGCGTAGGAAATTACGTACTATAATATAATCCCCTCGCTAATATAGAAGCTATAGCTCGCAGATTAGCTACCGGACAAGGTCCTATTAAGGATAGTATTTATATCTATAAAGGAGAAGCCGATAAAGGCAATTAAGCTAATTAGGGCTATTCGGAGAATAATCGAAAGCCGGCTAGCCCTCGCGGTAAGAGTTATAAATATACGCGTAGTAGATAAGCTAGAAACCCCGCCGATAGATAGCTCGGGGAGGAAGGTAGTAAATAGCTTAGTAGATCGTCTAGACGCCGCGAACTACGTAATAGTTATAGTAATTACTAGATCTACTAGACGAGAAGAGCTATTAACGACGGAGCGTAATATAGACGGTACTAGTATAAGTATAGATAAAGAGGCTACTAAGGTAATTATCTATAAGTAGTATATTTTATAAGTAGTTACTAAAGAGCTTATAAGCGAAGAGCTAGTATAGACTTATAAGCTATTAAAGAAGTTCTATAAGCTAATTCGCGATCTATAAAAGGGCGATAAGGAATACGTTACGTTTATAAAAGCTGCTCGTAAATAGAGCGGAGCCCGGGGCGGCTATTACCTAGATAATTAAGGGGTACTATATTTTAGGGAGAGATTAGTTATCCTAAACGAAGGCGTAATCTAATCGTAACTTCTTTTCTAGCACTATAACGACCCTAGGTATAGCTACCTAGGTAGTAGTAAAACGTAGGAGCTACTATCGCGCAAGTTTTACTAGACTAACTAAATAGAAGACGTATAGAGATATATCGAAATATATCCGGAGTATTAAGGGGTAAGTCGCCTAAGGTATAGGCTATATAGTAAGCTATAATCGCTCCCGCTACTAGAAGGACTATAGTAGGAAATTAGTATAGATTTTATTATAGGCTTACTAGGTAGTCTCTACCTAGATACTTTAGAGTACGACACGGTTCTAGTTATCGTAGATAGATTTATAAAGATAGCTCTATTTATCCCGACGTAGAAGACCCTAAACGCGGCCGAGCTAGCCCGAATTATTTATAAATAGGTTAAGTATAAGTTCGGTATACTTATAGGGATTATAAGTAACCGCGATACCCTACTAATAAGTCGTTTCTAGAAGGAATAGTACGAAGTACGGGTAACTAAGCGCCGACTAAGCACCGCCTACTACCTATAAATAGATAGATAAATAGAGCGAATATACTAGTTACTATAGAAGTAGCTCCGAATATACTACGGTAACGATATATAGGCTACCCGACTATATAAAGCAGAATTCGTATATAATAATAGGAGGTATAATACTATTAGAGTTTCGCTATTCGAAGCCCTATATAGATATTATCCTCGAATAATCGAGTTCGTACTATAGGCGAAAACGCTTAAGGTATAGGGCGTAATAGAGCGTCTAAAGAAATTAGCGGTAACGAGAGCGGCTATTAGGGATTACTAGGAGCGGGTAGTAGTTAGCTAATAGAAAGGGTATAACTAGCGTTATACCCCGATATAATTTAAGGCGGGATAGTTTATTAGCCTATTAATAAAGACTTTCCGATTTAAGGTTAGGAAGAAACTCGCCCCTATATTTATCCGCGTTAAGGTACTTAAGAAGGTCGGATTATAAGCGTATAAACTTATACTCCTAATATAGTATAGTCGGATATATAATATCTTCCCGGTATCCTTACTAGAGCTATAGCGAGATCGAGAAGCGAATATATTAGAAACTAACTTACCTAATCTCGAAAACGAGTAGGTAGAGTAGGAAGTAGAGGATATTTCCTAATATAGGTATAACTAGGGTATAATAGAGTACCTAGTAAAATAGAAAGGCTAGCCGGCCGAGTATAATATATAGGAACTAGAAGATTATCTCGAATACGCTAAGGTAATACTTCGGAAGTATAAGAAGCGAAAGGTATACCGAAAATAGAATAACCCTATAAAGGAGCCGGAGGATATTCGTAATAAGGAGGGTAATAAGGCAGAATAATTAGATTATATATTCGAGTTATAGGGAGTAGTTAAATAAGTATAGTATAAAATCGTAATATTTATATATACGGCTGTAGATTAAAGGCAGACCGGCTAGCTAAGGACCGTAAAGTCCTCGCCCGAAAATAATAATAATAGTAGTAGGGATAAGATAGATAGGCGCTAGGACGGAGCCTAGACGTAATAAGGTCGTCTACTAGAAGGACTACGAGGTTAAATATATAAAATAGGAGATAAGGTATAGGTTACGGGACGGAGTTTAGCCGGCACTTAAACGTTACCTAGGTTATAACGACGGGCGTTATAGCGAGACTAGTATATAGTTAGTAGAGGACTACGTAACGGAGGGAGGAATACGAATAGGAGTAGGCGGTACCGGAGTAGGGTTATTACTAGCGCTAGCGACGTCGCTACCGGTAATAGCCTTATAACGATCCCGACGTGCCTAGTAAACTAGGAAGGCGGCTAGTATACGGACGTTATCCGTACTAAGTATACGGGTATAGCGACGAGACTAGTTAGGCTCGGTAGCGAGTCCTAGACGCTAGGCGTACCCCTCGGGCTAAGTAAAGATAGGGTTATCTATTATAGCTTATAAAGCACGTAGGTAGGCGGTAACCGTGCCGAATACGGCCGGAGACCGATCGTATTTAGGGACGGCAGCGTCCCGATAAGCCCGGTACTCTATAGTATCTATAGGGTTACTATTAAGGTTAGACTAAAAAGGGCTAATTAGTACCGTAACGCGATAGGAGAGCAAGCGGAGGCTATATATACTAGAGTTATATTAGCCTAAAGCTAAAGGAATATATATATAGAGCGCGTCTTAGCTACTAGGGTATAAGTACTAGCCGAATCGCTAGCGGTTAAGTCCTAGTTTACCTAAGCGAAGAGCTTACGTATAGCTAGGCCGGCCTTGCGTACGCCGAAGGATAGGCGACTAAAAGCGCGCTACGCGAGACTTAGTAGTACGCTTAGTATTTATAAACTTAGCCTAGGCGTAGCGTAAATAACTATAGGCCTTTAGTAGGACCTAGGCGGCTCCGAAAAGACTAGGGGGAATCTAGTCGGAAAATAGTTAGTACCTGCTAAAAGCTTAAAACGGAAAGCGCTAAGAAGCGAAACGGCGGATGTATAACTAGGTACTTAGCCTTATCGATCTAGTATTAGGCGCAGGTAACGTTACCTAGGTAGCTTAGGGAGGGATCTACGTAACCGTAGGTAAGGTAGTTATAATACTAGGTACTACCTATCTCGAAGTATCCCCTACGAATAATTAGTAAATAGTCGCCGATAAGTTAACGAAGAGGGCGTTATACTTATTATTATAGACCTTGCTATCCTTACTACGTAGGCGCGGAGGCGCGCAGAAACGGGTCGCTACGTTATCGGCGTCGTAAGGGAACTCGGCCTTAAACTAGGCGCGTCTATAAGTAATAGCTATAGTAATAGGCGTTAGGGGTAATAGGGGGATAGAGCTAGAGTATGCCAGGTTAGTAACGCCGTTAGACCGGAAAATAATCGCGGGGAGGACGCTAAAAATATACGAGAAGGTTCTAAAATAATTTTATTAATACGTAAATAGGGCGCGATACAATCGCAGGATAGGTACTATTAATAGGGAATTTCGAGTAATATTAGCGTTAAAGGAAAAAGATTATTATTAGAACCTAGGGAGGAGAGAATATATTTTATAGACGTAGTTATACTACTAGTTACTAGGTAGTTATACTACTAAGGGTATTAACGATAATTTATATAGAAGGTACGCGACGACTATACTACGAATATAAACCGGTAGGCTATAAACGACACGATATACGATAATTATATTATAACGAGGTAAACTAATTAATTATTAGGAGGCAAATTAATTCTAGAGCAAATACCGATAACTATCCGGAGTAGGAAGGAAGGCGTATTAAGGATAACTTAAGGGTAAGGAAAACACGAGAACGTAGAGGCGGCGGGACGTAGACCGTATACCGAGAGTATAGCGACGTAAAGGACCCCGAGTATTAGGCGCCCCGATAAAGAGGAGGAGCCGGGTAAGATACCGGCGTATAGCAAGTGATAATAGGGATCGGACGGAGAGCGTACAGCTACTATAAGGAGTTCTATATCCGCTAGAGACTAGGGAGTAGAACTAGGGAGGCATTATAAGGGGGCACCCGTAGAGCGGGTACACGTGCGACGCTAAGCTATAGGGCGGCCGCAGGACGGCCGCAGTTTAGCCGGAGACGCATCTCTTCAGAATCAATCTAACGAACACTCTAAGTTCGTCAGGTTAAAGTTTTCAATACACGCATACCCTATACTACCTTACTCATCCCTACGTGATACCGTTATAGATATACGAGAGTATCGACTTCTAATAGCTCTATTTTAGTAATAAGATCTATCTGGTTTACCTACTACCTTATTGCAGTTATACTATATAACCCCTAGATATCTCTGTTTTCGGTCCTCTTAAGCAGTACTATCGCTAGCAGCTAAACCATAGCTAGAGTCTTAGCTATACGGTCTCTATTTAGAAGTCCGAATTCCTTCAGATATACGAGACGGCCTACTACCGGAGTTTTAATAGAAGGAATATCGTTGCAGGCTTTAGAAATAGTAGTATATAGCCCTTTAATCCGTCGAAAGTTAAGCCCATAGTAATTAAATTACCGACCCCTATTACCGAAAACAGTCCTCGGCTATCTCTCGAACCACTTACACCCCCTATCACGTTGAAACACCATAAGGAACTCCTTATAGCACTATTTAGGCCAGAAAACTACTCCAGAGAAGTTCTAGACGGTCTCTCCTATATCTCGTTAAGATATTAAGAGACTTAAAAAGTACATAGATCTGCAGGCTAGAGAGATAGCGATCTTGCGGACTAGATTACAGGCTTTAGAAAAGGCTATACCTAAAGCCGATACTACTATACGTAGGCTAATTAAGCTTAGTCCGAACAAACGATTTGCTAATATCGAGAATATTAAGAAGGCTTAGGAAATCGAGAAGGTCCGTTAATAAGAGGCTGCAGCATATTAGGCTAAATAGGGCAAGATTCTGGCTGCACGCAAAGTATCTGCAGCAGCACTTCAGGTCTCGTTTAAAGCCCTCTGTCATAGCTTTCAATTAGAGTAAATATGAACTATCTCGAGCTTTAATTGGTTGTGTTATCATAGTTTGAAGTTACGTAGTTATGACATTGTGTGGATGTTATAGGTGGCCGGTTCATAGGGGTGGCCGACTGAGTGGGGTCGTACGTTAAGGATAAAAGGGGTCTGGCCGGGTCTTTATATTGTTAAGGTCGAGTAGAGAAGAACACAGTACGCGTCTACTTAGCACTGTGACCCGGCCTAAGCGTGACTTCCTTCCAAAAATGGCTTGTTCACAAAAAGAGGAAGCTGAACATGGTTTTTATTGTACTGTGTAGGTATGCCTACTTCGTAAGAATTGACTAGTTAACCTAGTTAACAATAAAGTTACGTAACCCGTACAGAGTATTCAAGCTCAAAGGCAAAAATAGAGTTGCACATAGATGAAAAACTGTGTGCCGCGTTTCATGGCATCTCTCCAACAATAAAAGAAAAAATATCATGGCGTCTCATACGAGACACATCAGGAATTGAGCCCGATGCGGGGGTCGAACTTTAACGGAAGTTAGTATTAATTTCTTAACGAATGGAATTGCGGTGTAACTAACCCCGCAGCCTTGAGATTAAGAGTCTCACGCTCTACCGATTGAGCTAACCGGGCGATGATGACCATACCTCTTAATTCCATAATCATATAATCAGCAACGTTCGGGAGATGTTTCTGTGAATATATTTTCGTTAAACCTCATCGCACCTGTAGTTAAAGCCATCGAATGCCCAGCGAACCCATGGTACTGCGACAATATACATGTCGTTGCATTCATTGTAGACGATTATCATCCCGGTGATGCCATACAAACCCTTGTCAGACAGACTCAGGCAGGCTCACCATATCGTGGGTATGGTATGAGGATTAGGCAGCTTAGCAAACCTCGATCAGTTGCCTCTGAAACCAGGGTCAAATACCAGTATACGGGGAGTCTGTTTAATATTCGTGTAATACAGGGAGCGCCATCAGATACTAGGGCTTGCTGAACTCGGAAGGGCGTAACAAGCTTCACTTGGTATTTGCAAGCACAGTAGTGCTTGCATCTTCTGACGATTTCGGTCGTGGAAATTATCAGGCGGTTCGATTTCAGGATACAACACCGTCTCGTGGCGATATGCTATGGTTGTGTGACTACAGGTTGTGGGCCATTTCAAGCATTGGGGTTTTTATCTGTGCATGTTATGTTGTATTATCAGAAGCACCTGCCGTTCACCCAAACAAAACGCCAGTACTATGCATTTTAAATACTCCAAACCCACGTCTTTTCAACAAGGCCTCGTCACCCCAGGTTGAACTCGCTGGCAGCGTTCATAACCTCCCTCATCTTCATCTTCATCCTCCGTGCAGCTTCATCATCCACAGCACCACCCGGAGTATCGTCGTCGTCATCGGTCCTTGCCCTCTTCTGTCCACCTGCATCACTCTTCCGCTTACCATTGCCCTTGAAGACCCGCCTCGAGGGTCCACCTCCGATGCCGCCCGGTGCTTCGCGCAGACCATAGCTCTTGGCGGTATGTCCGAGGTGCAGCTCAGAAATGTCAAAGAACTTGCGCTCTTCCTTCACGTGAGTCGCATAGGCCCTGATGTGGGAGCGGAAAGCTTTGCGGGCGGCATCCAGAATCTTGGTGCCCTTCTCCTCATCGAGGAGACGCTGCTCGATATGCAGCTGCAGAGCTTCGGCGCGTTTCATGGCTGACTTGTCGCTTTCGAGCACGGGTGCCTCCGCGTCCGCTGCGGAGGACTTTGGCAAGGTGATGGGAGTCAGGAAGCCTTTCTGGATGACACTATCCGAGGACATTCCAGCCATGGAGGCACCCAAATGCTCGATGTAGCCTTCCTCGCAGCCAGGTTGGAGGAAAAGGATAGCCTTGCCGGCACGACCTGCACGAGCCGTTCGGCCGATGCGATGGACGTGATCGGCAGCGGAGAATGCAGGATCATATTCGATGACGAGGTCGACTGCGGGGACATCGAGACCACGGGAGGCCATGTCTGTTGCTATGAGCACGGAAGGGGCCTCCTCTGCCTTGTAAGCATCGAGTGTTGCCGTTCGAACGGGCTGAGGCAGGGAACCATGCAGCCTGAACAAGGCTATTGTGGAATTTGCTGGCGATGTGATGTAGGCAGCGTGGGCCTTAGTAGTGGCGGTCTTGTCCGACTCATTCGAGGCCACGGGCGCATCGCGAAGTAGGTCAAAGTGAAAATCAACAGAATCAGCGCACGAGATGAAGACGATAGCCTTCATGACGGACCCCTTTCGCGCGAACGTGGACTTGAGCAGAGCCAGTAGCGTAACAAGGCGCGGTTTGGCTGCAGCAATGATGTATGATTGTTTGAGCTGCGACGGGGCCGCGAAGATGGCATCGTTATCCTCGGCAGTTTCACCCTTGTCATTTTCGGACTTGGATGCGGTGATGTGAACGGCATCGTGAAGAGAGATCTCGCCGAGCTTTTGGACGTCCATCTTCATAGTGGCGGAACATAGCACTGTGATCCGGCGCTGTGGCAGCTTGTCGAGAAGGACACCTTCCTCGTTCCTGGTCTTCAGAGCCTCCACTCTGATCTTGCTTACGACTTGTTTTAGTTCGTCCTCGAAGCCCATCTCCATTAGCCGGTCGCCCTCATCGAGAACCAGCCACCGCACAGTGCCAACGTCGAGCACCTGGGTGTGATCCAGGTGATCGGTCAACCGACCCGGGGTTGCAATCAGGATGTTGACACCTTTCCGCAAGCGCGCCTTTTCCGACTTTTTGCTCTCGCCACCAATGACGGTCGTGCTCACGATCCAGGGCGCACATCGCAGGAGCTTCTCCAAGACCACGGAAATTTGCTTGCACAACTCGCGAGTAGGGGCCAAGACAATCGCGAACAAGCCCGAGTTGCGGTTTATCTTGACTCCAGTGTTCTCGCCGTCCACGTTGTGACTGAGGGCCAGGATGCGCTGCACGATGGGCAGTAGGTAGGCAAGCGTCTTTCCGGAACCCGTCTCGGCCTGGAGGAAAGCATCGTTGTCGTTGTTCACCAGTTCGGGTATCGTGTTCTTCTGGATGGACGTGGGTGCCTTCATCTCCAGCTTTGACGCCAGATGGTGTGCGATGCGCCGCGACAAGCCTAGCGCGAGGAAGTTTTCGGCTTCGTCTGTCAAAGGGGCATTGGACGGTTTTGCCGGCTCGACTTCTCCGGCGGGGTCTTCGAACACGGTCTTCTGTGCCGGGGCGGACGTGAAGAGCTTGGAGGAGATGTAGCCGGCCTTCATGCCGTTGACAATACTCCCCGGCAGCGGCTTGCCCGAAACGTAGGACTTGGACCTGTCGCCCGTGTCTGGTCTCGAGTTGTTGGCCAAGGTCCTCGGTCGCTTTGCAGGTCGCTCGCCACCGTCTTCGCCCTGGGCGTTGCCATCGTCGCCATCGTCACCATCACCGCCGCTGCGTCCAAACTGACGGGCGTTCTCAAGCGGGGCTCCATTGACGCCGTCCCACGTCTTGCTTTGGCCCTTTGCGCTGCGCTGCGCATGCTTTCGATCCCTCCATCTCCCGCCTGTGAATTTGACCTGGGGCTTTATCGACGTCTCTCCGATGTCGAAGTTGAGGAGCATACCATCGTCGGCCATTGTTGCTGTTTGTTGGCGCGAGGTTGATCGATTTTGCTCTTGGTTTGCGACGACCGGCAGAATTCATGGACTTTTTGGCGGTCAAAAACATTTGCATCCCAACCTACGGATAGGCCTCAAGGGACTAGAAAGTGGGGTCGCTCTGGTTTTTGCTTCTCACTTTCGCCAGGGCCTGGCTGGCAGGCTTAGTTAGGTAGTTAACTAGCTAACTTATAGTGGACTGGGCCAAGTTAGTGGACTGGACAAAGTTAGTGGACCTTGTCTTCCAAGGTGCATCTTGGGACTCCTGAGCCTTGATAAATGAATATGTTGCAGACAGCATGGAGATAAGACGAATCAACGGCAACACTCATAAACCGATGTATACGAAGAAGTATGCCATCAGCCTGATACCCATATGACGTGCTGATCCTTTTCGGAGTGATTCACAAGATGCGAAGAGACTCTTGCTTATTCACAGATCCAGATCTCGTGTCTTCGTCATAAACGAACGGCATTACCAACTCGGGCCTTATCCCAGACACCAACCTAAGCAAAGAACAAATCCGTAACACCATCCCCCTAGGTACCAATATACAAAGCGGTTCGCTCTATCCGTGAGAACGTAGATAACAGTTGCCAGTAATACGAGTCCGACCTACTGGGCAGTCAATTTGGTGGGCTCCTCGAGAGACATACCCTCCAGTTTACCCGCTGCAGATGTCGCCGGGGTCGCCGGGCTCTTTCCGGGTTCCTCCCGATTCGCAGCGCTCGGGGGCTTCTCTTTCTCCTCGATCGGACCAGTGGGACGTAGCCGATCAAGTTCCGCAAACCGTTTGCTTATCTCTTCGGCTTCCTTTGCTTCTCGAGCCTCCTTTTTGATCCTGTCGGCTTCCTCCTCCTTCTTGGTCTCCTCCGCCAACATGGCCTCAAGTTCGTCATCTACTTCGGCCTCATCCACCGTAGCAGTGGTGCCTGCTTCGGATATGATGTTACCTACTTCGTCCACCTGGCCCATCTGTTCGCGTAGCTGGTCAAACATCTCGTCGACCTTGTCCGCCCCTCCAACCTGGGTGTTTAGGCTCTTGAGCGCAACAGTACTAGCCTGCATGACCTTGACCAGTTGCACGTTATCAGAGGCCTGCTCAACCTTGGCAGCTACCTCTTCAAGCTGGCTGAGTGTTTGGAAACGGGTTGCTAGACTGTTTTCC
Source organism: Arthrinium puccinioides (assembly GCA_022414665.1). Classification (NCBI taxonomy): domain Eukaryota; kingdom Fungi; phylum Ascomycota; class Sordariomycetes; order Amphisphaeriales; family Apiosporaceae; genus Arthrinium; species Arthrinium puccinioides. The sequence continues at coordinate 4,359,634 of JAIUNF010000005.1, forward strand.
GCCAGTTTTTTCGACTTGAGCGCCGCCAATGCCGTCACCCTGTTCTTTTTCCGAACAGCCTCTTGAGCATTGATATTGAGCTCTTCTATCCTCTTGGTTAAAATATCCGTCTGTTGGTTGAGGTCCTCCATTAATTCCTTCAGGCTTGCGATTGCCGCGTCTTCTTGGGAAATCACTGCCTCACCTTCGGCGTCGGAGCCAAGTATCTTGACCGTCGTCCCGTCCGTGACCAGGACATTTTTGTCCCTTGATAGAAATTTGACGAGTACGTCGTAATCCGTCTCTGATAAGGCCTTGTCCTCGCCCAGCAAACCCACAAAAGTGCGCCGGAAATGGGCCTTGGAGAAGGTACGTTCAAATCTGGACGTCCGACGCCTTGTCTTTTCGTCGAAGTGCTTCGCGCCAGTTTCGAGATTGGCGAGGACCACAAATTTGCCCTTGGGCATTTTCCCGTCGGCGCCTGGTTGGCCCAAGACGCCGACGGTCCGGAGACTCCAGCGCATGGCGCTCCAGCCCAGACTACCCCAGCTTTTGTAGTATATGCTCTCCTTGCTCTTCATGAAGTTAGACAGCGGTATCATCTCGTTGCTGGCTACGACCTCGGCGAGGACTGTGCCTAAAGCAAGCGGTTGGCCCCACTGCTTACTCTCGAGAGATCGGAGAAGGGACTCGTCGAGTTCGAGGACGAAATGCGAGCGTTGCGCGGAGCGTGAAGGTACGCGGCCAGCTATAAGAGCGGAAGAAAGGCCCTGTTTCCATGCCGCCAGGTTCGCAGCGAATCCATCAGGGTTGATGGTGCGCATAGGCGAAAAGTCGGAGTAGAGAGCCGGCAGACGAGCTCTGACAAAGTAGTAGAACAGCTGTTAGCGTGTCGACGATGCTGGGAACCGAGATGGACTCACTTGCGGAAGTCCTTTTCGTTCTCGACCAAGTAGGTCAGTAGTTCGCCCATGGCTGCCGAGCCCTGTGCAACACACAGCACTCGGGTCTTGCTTGATCCTGGTTGTTGTCCGTGTTTGCTATTCGACAGACCGTCGGTATTGTGCTTTTGGGTATTACGGGGGGATCTTTGCGCAGCTTTGAATCGACCGACCGACTGGAAAAGCAGCAGTCGTGCGTTTTGTCGTTATCGCCAGCAGGAATAGTTGGGACTATGGCTGGACGCAGCATGGAAGAGACGTGTTGGACAAGGGCCGCAGTGCTTACCGGCGCGACGTCAGAGCAACCATGGGGTGACCGGATAACGTTTACTAGGCCTTGAGTGGGGGGGGCGAACAGGGGCTACGCCTACGCTACCCGAACTGTGAAGTACTTCATACTAACTAAAGCTTCAGGCCAAAACAAAACAAGTAGAATCGCCCCAGACTTTCTCACCTCCATATCTTGCCCGCGAATCATAAAACAAATGCCGGAAACCCCCTAGACCTGTAGCAACAAGGCGAATCTCCACACAAGCTCGCGTCGCTTTCGAGTAGCCATCGATAGATAGATATACTTACTACCTTACTCTGGAAACGATTATGAACACTTCGTATCAAGCAAGTACTTGCGCAGTAAGAACGTATAATGATCATCATCATTCGGCCGAAACCGATGTGCGGACTGTTATTCAATCATCCCCGACCATATTAAAGGCGGGTATATCTAGAGTGGAGGTTGTCTATTCGGTGCGGCCATCTTTCCTTGGCCGCCCCAGCGCGGTCTTCTTGCGAGATGACCATAAATCCATAAACCGAGGCAAAACCATGCCTTGACCCCCTTATTCCGTGTGGCTTTTATACATGCCGACAACAAACAGACCTTACAACGCCGCGCGCTCCGGACCATATCATACGCCTCTTTCCGGGCTCTCCATAGAGTCCCATCCATGCTCTGCAGACCGATAACCCCCATCTGACCTGATTCCATCACAAAACAACATTCTCATCAACGAAATCCGGGGTATCGCGTTACAAGAGAAAAACGAGACAGGACAAAGGAAAATCGAACGTAGCGTAAACCAAGGCGCCATGGGTGACCGCTCATGCCACGATGGCCTCCTCGCCGCTGCCGCCGCCGAGGAGCTCAAGCACCTTGTTGACGACAGCGCTGGGGTAGCCACGCGATAGCATCTCTGTCACAACCGACTTGGCTTGCTCCCGTTGCTCTACCGCGAGAAAGGCACGGGTCATAGCCTCATACGTGCTGGGCTCACGCTTCTCCCGACCGACACTGCTGTAAATCATCTTCGCCTTGTCAATGTTCTTCTCGCCTGCCCACCCATGGATGAGTGTGTTGGCAATGTACGCAGTCATCTGCACACGACGACGGCGCATCTCTGTCAACACAGACTCAGTGTCAGCAACATGGTGGTTTGCCACCATGGCCTCAAAGAGGGCCTGGAAGACAGAAGCATTAGCTGGGATATTGGGGTCGTTCATGACCGAGTCGAAGATCTTGCGCGCACCACCGAGGTCGTGCAAGTTACAGCCACGCGCGTGGATGAGTGAAGCATAGTGCACTGGCTCAACACGCTGACCAGACGCTCGAATCATGTCCAATACAGCCTCGGCAGCGGTCATGTTGACGGGCTCAAGGGTTGCATGTGTATCGACAAGCAGCTTATAGGTATGCGCGGTGGGCGCAATGGCCTTGGCTTGCATGCGCTCGTAGTAAGCCAGGACCTTGGCCTTGTCATGCTTGGTAGTGAGAAAAAACTGCATCATGCTGTTGTAGGGAGCGGGGCGTGCTTTGTAGTTGGGCATCGCCTCCATTTCATCAAACAACTCTTCGGCAAACTTCTCATCGCTGACTCGGCACAGGGCGTTGACGACAGTTCCGTAAGTGACGCTGGTCGGCTTGATGCCAAGGGCGCGCATCTCAGCGAAGTAGAACAGGCAGTCGTCAATGCGTCGAGCCTTGCCGAGTTTGCCGATAAGGGCGTTGTAGAGGAAGCTTGAGGGCTCAACTCCCTCGGCCTTGGCTCTGTGGAAGATCTTGACGGCCTCGGTAGCCTCATCAAAAGTCTTGGTTGACTCCTTCAAGGTAGTGATGTACAGACCGAAGGTGTTGGCGGAAGGCGCGGCACCCATCTCGAGAAGCTCAAGGTGGTACTGCTCAGCCAAAACTCTATCACCAGTTGTCAAGCAAGCTCCAACCATGGCATCAAGAATAGAAGACCAGCCGTAGCGAACGACGGCATACTGGGGAAGCAGAGGGACGTCGGTGCGTGCCATGGCAAGGATATCGTGAGACAAGTCCAACTTGCCCTCGCGCGCTGCCGCCGAAATCATCTTGGCATACGTAATATACCTGGGATGGCGACCCGAGCGACGCATGTTGCGGAAACGGCTCAAAGCCTCGTTGAGTCTGGGACCCCGGCGGCCATGAGCGCCCTCGATCTCATCCAAGATGATTGAGGAGCCTTTGAAGTCGGTCGTCTGCGCATAGGGGTCAAAGTTGTCCTCGTAGCTCGAGCCAGTGGGAGTGGAAGTTGAAGCAGAGGTCGAAAAGACCTGCTGAGTGAAGCTGGTCGGGGATGGAAGCTGTCCAGGATCAACAATGCCCCGTGCAGACATGAAGTTGGCTATAAACTCGACACCTTCTTCAACCTCGTCATCGACACCAATAGCACGAATGCGCTGAAACATCAACTCGGACTCCGCTAATCCCTCGGCGATCTGGCCAGAACCGATCATGGCTACAGCATACATGACCGTGGGCTCAATGAACGATACGTTGGCCTCGAGTTCAGGGTTGCTCAGGACTTGCCAGTACCGTGTAGCGGCTGGAACATCGCCACGTTTGACACTCAGAGCAAGCAGAGCCATCGCCGGTGTCGCAACACCCTCGAATGATGAAGGTATGTTGGCAAACGCTTCGACGGCGGTAAGGGCGTCGCCAGAATCGGCAGCAGCAGTCGCGAGTGTGGTCATCGTCGCCAGTCGCGAATGATCTTCGACGCTCTTGGCCCACCGAAGAGCATCGTGGTAGACGCCGCGCTCAGTAAGGCCCTTCACGAAGCCTCCACGAATGATGGCATCCTTGATCACTGCGGCCCGAGCACCGTATTCGCTGATGATACGTTCGTAAAACTTCATAGCACCCTCCAGTCGGTCCGACACAACATATGCGTTAATGACAGCAGCGTAGACCTGGGAGTCGAGTCTGTCATTGAGCGTGTACTTGCCGCTGTCGTGAGCGACGGCGAGCTCCTTGTACTCATTGTAACACTCGACCGCGCTGGCGAGGTCTCCAGTATTGGCAAAGGCAGTAATCATCGCAGGGAAAGTCGCAGCGAAAGGCACAGCGCCACTAATCTCCATATGGTCGAACAGGCGGAGCATGTCCGGCACACGACCTGCGCCAGCGCATGCTGTGATGAGCTGATGATATGTCTCAGATGAGTAGTTGGCCTTGTTGAATTCAACAGACGAGTCAAACAGGCGCAGTGCGAGGTCAAGTCTGTCTTCAGCAGAGAGGATCGCGTGGTCCATCTCGTTTGATGCAAACATGAACTTGCCAGGCTCATCCATACCACCAAAGCGGACACGCTTCTCCTCCAAGGTCTTCTTCAGGCTGGAAACCTCGAGGCAACGCTCAGCAAGAAGCCCGACCAGGATGTTGTAGGTATCGCTGTCCGGTAATACCTTGCGCTGCATCATGTCGGTGTAGATCTCCAGCGCCTTTGACACAACCTCAATCTTCTCCTTGGGGATGTGAATCGCAGCAACAAGAAGGGCGTTGTAGGCGCCGGCTGTAGGCCTGACATTCGTCGCCAGCATGACCTCAAAAACGGTGGGAATCTCGGCGTAGCGGGCATCCTGAGAGAGCTTGTGCAGATGGTCTGCATAGCTCTGGGATTGAGGGTCCACGGGAGGAGTTGCGGAACGGGCAATGCTAACAGGAGTGATTGGTCTCGAGACGGCGGGTGTCAGGGCGCGAGAGGCGACAATGCTCGCCGGGGCTGGCGTGGCTGTCTTGAGCGACAATGTGGTGCTCTCCTCCAGAGCATCGTGGAACTTTCGAACCTCGATCTCCTTCTCTAGAGCCGCATCGATATGGGCGAAAGCGGTCTCGGCATCCACGGGGATCGGAGCGTTGCCGGACCCATCACGAGTAGCCTCGATATCCTCGGCGTCGAAAATGGCCTCCTCAGACGCAACAAAGACGGACGACACGCTCGGTTTCCATTCAATGGGCTGAGGAAACTGAAACTGCGTCCACTCTTTCTCGACCTCGTCAAAGCCCTCCTCGTCAGCGGCTAGAGCCTGCTCCTGCTCTTGCCGCTTCTGTAGGGCCTCGAAGTAGGCGTCGAGGTTGCCATGGCTGGCAAGCTTCTCAGGTCGGTGTTCATGGGCGACCGCGGCGGCGGCCGAGGATGACGAGTTGTGAAAAGCACTCTGGAGCTGTAGGCTCGAAAGAGGTCCGACACGCTGACTGCTACGTCGCGCGAAGGAGTTCCGGTTCTGCGAACTTAGAACATGGGGATGGGTAGCAGCTACGACAGATTGCGCGTAGCCGTGGGTGAAGGACTTTGACAATCCTTGACGGATGAAGTTCTGGTACAAGGACGAGTAAATGGTGGGCATTTAGATGACACCAGGACGGAAGGGGGTCTGTGAAGGCGTGGATGTGGTCAGCAAGACAAGGCGCGCATTATTCGTTCATGGGGTAGATAGCCGAGGGCGATGAGTCAACGTGGTGCTGCCGTACGGTGATCGTACGCGACGCAATTGTAGCGATTTGCCCACTCGAGAGGTTTTTCTTTTGTGCTCGGGTCACTCGAGCTACCACGATGACGCAAAAAAAACCACCAAAAAAACCAAGTGGGCTCGACTTACATTAGAAATAGAAAGGGTAACTTGGTGCAGGTTCATTTGACAGCACTGTAGCCGTCAAACAAACGCGCGATTTGAAATGTGTTTGGTGGATGGGAAAGGAAGTGTTGGAAAGAAGAGCTGAAGGTGGGAATCGCTCAAAGTGAATGATGTCCCCGATGTGGGAATTGTGAGAATTGTGAGAATTGCAGTTCGGCAAGACGAGCCCGTGGGATTATCGTGTTTTCTGACCAAGCTTTGGAGCTACGGGAGGCGATCCTAGTGGCTCCGGGTGTCTTTTGTGTGGCTACCGAAGTTGGCTTCGACCAATTGGGTATAGTACCTACCAGTTCTTTTCCAAGTCGGTCGAGTTGCTTCGGTGGATCGGAGGGAGCTGAGCTTTACTGTGGTAGGATCACCGCGTGTGTGACTCAGGCAGCAGTTCTGAAAAGCACATGGGTGACATCCGTAGTTAGCTAACTATTTTTTCTGTCTCTCTGACTGCCGGTCGCCGTGGACAGATGACAAGTTGACTAAATAACTAGCTGTCATAGACATTGGAATGATATGAATCCCATCCGCGGTGGTTACTCCGTACTTGAATTGATTTCTTGGCTGCATGTACCGAAGTACTACGTAGGTAACTTAACCTACTGTGTGCTACGATGGTAACTTACAAAGCAGCTATCCGAAGTTAGCTAATAGCTGCGACACGACTCGGTCTCGCAGCCTGTTACCGGTACCTGGCCGGGCTGGCCCAAGGCAGAAGCATTCACGACCAATCGACGCCGTCTTATCTAATCGCAATCCCGGACTAACCCCCTGCCCCTGCTGCATTGCTATTAACCGGGGCAGCCAGCAATCTGGCGATCTTGGGGGAGAGAGACGGTGACATGAGAGCGAGGGCCTCCCTCCAGCCCACCCACCAGTTACGACATTGCCAGCACGGCAGCCTCGGACGCACTAGTAGGCCAAAGAGTTGGATATGACCGGCTCTCGCAGGGATCATAGCGTGTGTGGGGAAGGGGGGGGTTGCTGAAAGATTACTGATTGGGTCAAGTGTCGCAAAAAGCCGGCCGTTGGCGTGCACGGAATCCCGTCGCCCATCTCTCTCAACAGACTGGGAAAAGTCGGGCACGCGATATCTAGCGCCTTACGGAGTTAGTTACTTCGAAACGTCTTCCTCGCTTGCGCATCATGGTCATTCGCCATGGGGAGATAGAAGAGTCCGAACGGGTGTCAACGTTACTTTGTAGGTCCGATAGTATCATAAGTAGTTAGTTACATGGAATCATCATGTGAGATTGTTTCGTCAAGCATCCAATGCCCCCTGTAAAGACTTTTTTTCTTTTCTAGAAACATTGGAAGAAACTGTGTACGTAGTATTTAGTACGAAGTAGACCCACCATCGGAGAGTCCCACGCGGCTGGAGCCCAAACTTTTCCGAACCATCATCTGTGAGGATCTCCCGGGTCTTCGATGAGCAAGTTTATTTTCCCTCCCTCGATGAGCATGTTTCGGGTTCTTTTCCTAACACACCCAACAACTCACGGGTTGGTTCGTAGGCCCATCACGAAGCTGAGATGATACATAGCTTCACCGGCTAGTTACTGATTGATGTGTGCACAGCCCTGGTAATCTCCTTACTTTGTAAGTTACGGAGTACGGAGTACATCGCGCTGAATGCAGTAAGCGGATGCAGGTGTGTGTGAGTGGGGTACAGCTATCCTTGCAGAACTCGTTACTGTTGTGATTAGGATCCGCGTGAACGCTTGTGAACGAAAAAGACCCGCGTTGACTGCACGTAAGGCTGCCGTAGCGTCATCAGTTCGGACTTCTAGGTTCCTCCGCTTACTTTGACGACACGGTATCGGTACCCGCACGGACGTAAGAGACCGATGTCCGATTACTCCGTATGCTCGGCGCCAACTTTTATCACCGCGTTTCGGTTTCGGTGTTGCGACACACGTTTATCAGTACTCCGTAGTAATTACTTGTCCAGGGAGGGAGGGGACGGTAGGGCTGCCAAAGTTGCCCTTCAGGTTTCGCTCGTTGATGTGGCATAGTTACAGAATACTGTTTCTCTGATGAAAGCTTTCTCCGAAGATTGTGAGTCATGGAATCAGAGAAGATCCCAATTAAGAGCGCATGTCGTCATTGAAGCTCCGTGGCAATCGGGGCTTGAGGTTGGGAAGGATTTGGTCTACTACGGTAAACTCTGGACCCGTTATTTCTTGGAGAAGAACGACATGATATTGCCTTGCCCCTTGGCTGCTCCTTTCTTCGGCTTTGTAGCTGCCTTCCCAGCCACAGGCTGGGGTTTCGGGCCGGTCGTAGTACCTGAGGTAGGCACCACCGTTGCATCGTCTTCTGAAAACGACTCCCAACCTTGTTCCTGGATAGTAACTGCGACTTGTTAACCGAGTCCCCCCAACGCGTAGGTGGCCATGCTAATTGCTGCTTACCAAGATATCCTTGATCGTCCATGATCTGCTTCTTCTTCGTGATGCGTCTTTTCCCTCTTTTCCTGCCATTTCCGCTGCTAATAGTAACTTCAGCGGGCTCGTCCTTTGCTTGAGGCTCCGGCTGTGGCTCTGGTTCGTCCTCTACCTGCTCCTCACCGGCTGGTGAATCCGGTTTAGATGTGGCATCCTCTTCGTCACTCTCCTCCATCATTCGTCGAAGCTCGGCTTGCCTGTCCCTCCTCGATCTGCCTGCCTCGGCGTCTTGCTCCTGCTGAACCTCAGGCATAGCCATGGAGTCATCCTCGCCCTCGTCAGAAAGGGCCGGGTTGAGCATTTCTTGAGAAACGACCTCGGCGGCTGGCTTCTTGGGTTTGGTTGCAGCTTTGGCAAACATTTGGCCGATGCCCCCAGAAGAAGCTTGTCGCTTCAGGCTTGGTGCAGATGATGGGGCCTTCTTAGAAACGGCGGTAGCTTTAATAGCAGGCGGATGGGATGTCTTGGTTTCTTCATTGGCAGGTTTCGCCACCTGCTTCAATTGTGGTTTGGCTTCAGCCTTGGCAGGTGCAGCTGGTGCAGGCTTCGATACCCCTGGGTGACGTTCCCTCTTGTGCACACCAAGATTGGTGAAGGAGCCGAACGTCTTTCCAGGTTCAGAAGCACCTCCCACCGAAATTTTCAGCACTTCCTGCGCCGGCTCTGCTAAGAGTTGGACATCTTTGAGTGGGTGTGGTGCTAGGCTGTAGACGTGAATGGATGTAACCACGCCGTAGTGTGATAGCGCATCTGTAAGAGCTGTGTCAGCAGAAAACATCCAGCCCGGGCCATGGTTGCACACCTTGAAGTTGCTCCTCTGTGACCAAGGACAGCGTTTGGGTCACAACTGGATCAGAGAGCGGCTCTTGTTCTGCATCGGCCATCTCAACATCGCCATCTTGCTCCGACTTCTTGGTTCCGTACACCAGATAGGTGGCATGTAGAGTGCCGGGGCGTTTGTCGTTCTGCCACTTGTGGAAGTCGTACAGCTTTCTGGCATGTTGCTGAGTAACGGTCCGGATCCGATGTGACGATGACAGTCTACGTACCTCTTTGCAATGTTGGCATGGATTTTCAGGGCACGACTCAACAGCCGGTACGTGACCTCGAATCATGTCAGACTGGTTGCTCGGCCCCAAGCATGCAATGAATGGGTATAGGGTTGATCGACGACTTACTAACTTGTCTTCGGCGAGAAGTTGTTGGGCCAGATACTGCTGGCATTCATCCATTCTGAAGGGTCGCCGTGTGTGCGGCTCGCTCTGAAGGTTGTGTGGAAATAATAAAAAGACGCGGAGACACTGCCGGTGAGTTCTCGATGCGATGCCGATGATTTAGTTGATTCCCTTGCCTCTTTCGTTTTAATGGGTTTCAGAGGCGCGTAGATTAGTTAGTGGTTTACTTCATAAGTTACGCGACTTGACGTGTCCGGGTCCAGAAAGTGCACCCAACTTGGCCTTTTAGTGGAGCTTTCCTCGCGCGACCTGCGCTACGGCATACTTAGTTACCGTCTTACGGATGACAAACTATCTGGACCAGATCAGACCTCCTACATAAGTAACGCGTTTCCAGCGCCTGCATCATTCTTCACACGCGCGCAATGGCCGGCAACAAGGGCACGCGTGCTTTTTTGAAGCCGTCGCCACCCGAATTCGACGATGTCGCCGACTCGACGGACTGGCTGAAAACACCACTGCCACGGCTCGCAACAGTCGAGAACTCGCTGCGCTGCCAAGTCTGCAAGGACTTCTACAACACGCCCATGCTGACCTCCTGCGGTCACACTTTCTGCTCGATGTGCATACGTCGCGCGCTATCGAATGACGGCAAGTGTCCGCTGTGTCGTGCGCAGGATCAGGTCTCAAAGATTCGGAATAACCTGTCCATGGCCGAGGTAGTCGACGCTTTTACCCAGGCGAGGTCTGACGTGATCGAGTTTGCCAGAATGAGGACTATCACTACGGTGGTAGAAAGTCTTGAGAATTCACCCAAGCGTCGCTATGATGCCGACGCAACCGAAAACGAGCCAAGGGACACGAAGAGGGTTCGTAGCTCGACACGACTCAGCAAGACCAGGAGCGCCGAGCTCACGGCTGAGATGGCACGACAAGAGGCAGGCTTTGCATTGCCAGCCGCACCGGATATCGATATGGACTACGCACACGACGATGGGCTCGTCGAGTGTCCCATATGTCTACGACGCATGAAGGAGGCTCAGGTCTCTCGACATCTCGATACATCATGTCCCGGATCGCCGCAGCCACCAAACCAACAGCGCCCGAAGTCGACACCACACGAGTCTTCGGCGCCCAATACCATGTCCAGCAGCTTCCAGGCGCTTTCCAGACCACCTGCAAAACCACAGAACGTCGAGCGCCTACCGGCTCTTAACTACTCCATGATGAATGACGGCCAGCTGAAGAAGAAATTCCTACAAATGGGCATACCCGCTTTTGGCACTCGCCAGATGCTCGAAAAGCGTCATAGGGAGTGGACAACCATATGGAATGCGAATTGCGACTCGATGCATCCGCGACGCACAGCCGAGCTTTTGCACGATTTGAACATTTGGGAAAAAACCCTTGGGTCCAAAGCCCCGACCTCGTCAAGGTCTCTAGATCTGGGTGCGCAGATCAAAGACAAGGACTTTGACCACGCTGCCTGGTCGGCCAAGCACGATACATCCTACAAGGATCTAATCGCCAGTGCTCGCAAGACTCGTGCGAATGCTGGACGAAAACCACAGTCAGAACAGGTTGTAACGCAAACACAAACGCCCCTTTCTAATTTGGGAACACCCAATGCAAGCGTGCCGTTGAGGCCTCATTCTTCTTCACCCAACACAGCTGCTTTGTCGTCAGCCGGGACTGCACTTCTAGGCCCTTGGGGCAAACAGGAGCCGCCTGTACAACTTTCCAACGGTCAAGCGGTGGGAGCGGTGCGACAGGCCGGCTCACAGACTGAGTTGGTAGACCTTGCTATCCCTACGATCGATCCTCGTGGAGGTACGTAAAGCTTGAGTTTCGCAGAGTTGCTGCATGTCTATGCTGGCTGGATGTGATGTTAGGACATTAGAAGATGATGCTACTGGGTGACATAACCCCCCCCCCCCACCCCGAAGCCTAAGGAACTTGCCCGATCGCTCGAGTTTGGCCCCGATACTCTGCGAAATCCTCGTGTCGTCATCTCCAAGCTCACCCTGGAGCAGCGGCTTGATACGCCGATGAACATAGCGGCGTTGTGGACTTGAACGATGTTATTTGTGTATCGTCTGCCTTGCGACGGCTGCAAGGTCGACCAGGGCAGGAGAACCGCTCTATTGATCACATACGATCAACACAGCGAAAGGCAAACACATGATCAGCCACAGACGATGGATGGAGGCGGTCACAAATATATCCGCACGACATCAGCCAACACTTTGTTTCAAACCACACTTTGAAGCAACGGGAACTAGAAAGTGAGAAGTGAGGGTACTCCAAGGCATGGTTCCGACATCATGATCCTCGCCTTTGCACCTCGCGCTTAGTGTCGTCATCGTAACATTATGAGAATGTCGCGGGTAGAATCCGCACATACTCGTTTCCAAACTTCGTCTTGTGCACTTTCTTCCACATACGTCGAGTCAACATGCTGTCAAGATGGTGCGAATCTATAGTTTGTCGCGTCACGTACACTTGAAGATGCTGTTGTGGCTTACGGACACTACCTGGAGTCAAAGCATGTCACAATGAAAAGACAAGTATATAAAGTACTCATGCCTGGTCAGGTTGAAAACCCGAGCCTTCATGCCATGTATGATACTGTCCTTCATCGGACCAAGATGGGTTCAGACGATAGCTTGTGGATTTTTTTAGTTGCAGAGAAATGGACCAGAGAGAAAAGACTGGCTGTACTAAATTCGATCTGTTGAGGGCGCTTCGCCTTGATATACCTGACCATTTTTTACCAAGCCAATAATGACTTGCAAGGGAGGGGTGAATACGAGCTCTGGCAATATTGGGGCGAAAGCTGCTTTGGCAGTCTCTCCGATCTAGGCCGCATGTCAGCGTCGCGAGTGTTTAGTGAAGAGGCGCCGCGGCATCTGATTGAAACCCGCAATGTGGTCTTACAACAGTGTATCGCGGAGGCGTCCAAGTGCTGGACAACGAATGTGAAAGGATTTCTAGCTGAGGCAGGCCGTCTCAAGCCGATCGGACGCCAAACATCCGAAGGAGCTCGGCGGACTCGGAAAATTCACTCTAGAGATGGTAGTCCGTGCCGGAAGTGGAAACTGTTCAGATATCGAGCCTGTTGCCTGAGATTCCCGGTACGTGAAACCATGCTCGCGTAAACAAGAGTTGCAATGGGTAGGGCTTCTCACTTCGCTCGACCCACGAGCGTGCGCTTGGTGAGATTGATGTAGCAGCAAGCATATTATCTGAACTCCATTTCATGGTCGCTTTTGCCGAGAAGTCGGCTGGGCATCGGCAGTTGTTCCTGTTGTGCGAGTTTCGATGATACCTCCTAGTATCCCGAAGAAGGCCTTTACTGTTTCTTCTTCTTCTTCTTCTTCTTCCCCTGTTGTGGATGACTTTTCGAGTTACCACCTGCAGGCTGCTCATACTTGTTGGAGTGTTCCATATCAAACTCGGACTTCTTCTTGCGGAAGAGTAACATGGCCACTCTTGCATCCTCGATACTTGAGTGATGCCCGGTCTGAATCTCCATATTTAGCACCTCCTTTGCTAGCACCCTCAATGCCGGTTTCGGGCCATGACCGTACTGTCTGTAGCCTGAGAACCGCGCAGTATCCCGAATGTAGGTGATGGGATGAGTGAGCATCAAAACAGCCAAGTCGTGACGTATGTCGTGGCCTACCACAATTCGACCCTGTAGCAAGCCCGCAACCTCTTTCTGGACGTGATCAAAATCCCGAGCGGTTGCCATGTGCTTCGAAGTGATGCCCGTAATCTTGGTGCGCCAGTCCGTGACACGATCCTGGGGGCGTACGAAACTGTCGTAGACCTGTCGCCCGTGAAAGTCCACCATGCTCACGCGTGCTAGAGCCGATTCGTGGCCCTCTGCGCCTGTGCCGACCATCTCGCAGTCGAGAGCCACATACTTGCCCAGATCGATACCCGGAGCAAGGCCTTCGTTGACGCGTTCCTTTGCTGATTCCACGACTAAAGAATTATGCTTTACGCCAAGGCCGTATGCCTCCGCCAACGATTCTGGAGATATGTCATTGTCTTCGGCCCAGAGAGCGAGTGAGGGCTTGACGGTGGTGGAAGAACCCTTGGAAGTGACGGAAGATTCCGTGTTGCCCATGGGTTTCGTCGACTGGTTCTTCCCAACCGGTCTGGGTTTTGGCTTCCCGGTTGGATTCTTCTTGACGGGCGCTTCTTGCAGCTTTCGTTTCTTGCTGGGTGCCTGCGAGACGACTTCTGCTTTTCTTTTGGTGGATGATTCGCCAGCTGGAGTGGAAGATCCAGCCTTCAACCGGGCCTGCAGAATCTTCCAATTTGAAGACAACTCTGGTGCCATGATATCAATCCAGGGTTTTGGTGAGGCCCATAGCAGTGAGCCTAATAATATGAGGTGTAAAGGTACGTTGTGCAGTGTGGTGGATGTTTGTTTGGTCTCAGGTTGTGGTAGATTGTCACTGTAACTGTAGTCTAGAGTTAGCAGCATGTACGGAGTAACTAGATGAAAATCGCAAAGTGAAATTTAAGCGGGACTGGCTGTGCTCATTATATGCATATATATTTATGTACATATGATGATCTGTTACACGCATAATAATGCCCTGCTTTTACCATGTTCAATGATCAATCGATGTTTGATGGATTCCTCTTACTGGTATTTTCAACCGGCTATGCATACTCTCATTAACATTATTGTGACCCGATTACCGACTCAGTGTTTGCCAAAGTTCTTATTGACCAGCACGTAGCGGTAGCGCGCCTTGCCCTCCTCCATGTCGATGATGGCCTGGTTGGCATCTTTCAGATCTCTCTCCTGGATCCATGGCTTGATACCCTCACTGGCTGCCAGCTCCAACATCTCCTTGATTTCCCATGGCGCACCGGTCGCCGAGCCGCCCACCTTGATGCCGTTACCGATCAATGTGAAGGCGTTGATGGCAGGAAGAAGTCCACCGTCGGGAGCACTGTTTAAGGTGGTCTGGTCAGCTCGCATCTCACAACGAGAAATACCCCATCAACTTACCCAACTTGGATGAAGTTGCCTCCAACCTTCAGGAGCTTCAAGTACTCTGTTAATGGCATCTTGTCGCTGGATACAGTCGAGACGATGAGATCCAGGGTTCTGGCATTTTCGTCGGCCCAATCTTTGTCCTCGCCGGTCGCGATATACTGATCGGCGCCCAGTTTGAGCACATCCTCCCGCTTCTCGGCCTTCCGGGAGATACCAACAACCTTGTCGGCCTTGAGGGCCTTGGCGAAAAGGACGGCAAAGTGACCCAATCCGCCGACACCGACGATCCCGACAGACTTGCCAGGACCGCAGCCGTTTCGTCTCAGGGGCGAGAACACGGTGACACCGCCACAGAGCATGGGGGCTGCCGCAGCCGAGTCCAGTCCTTCTGGAATCTTGAAGACCCACTGAGAGAGAAAGAGTCAGTCAGCGGAAGCGGGTTTGTATGGCAGACGAGTTCGTTTCCTGGTACATACCCGGCCATCTGTTCGGTTGTAGTCTGCATAACCACCGTACGACTTCCCTTCGTCGCCTGGATATACGGAACCGTAGGTGTTGACCATTTGCTTGGCGCAGTACGTCTCATTGCCAGCCTTGCAGTCTGTGCATTCGTGGCACGTACGGGCTTGTGCTCCGACACCGACTCGGTCACCGACTTGGATGCCCTTTACCTTGTTTCCCACGCGTATCGCCTTGCCCACGATCTCGTGGCCAACCACGCACGCTATGGCACATTAGTGCCCAACCACCACGACTCACGAGAGGAATGCCAAGT
This sequence comes from Arthrinium puccinioides, assembly GCA_022414665.1. NCBI lineage: Eukaryota > Fungi > Ascomycota > Sordariomycetes > Amphisphaeriales > Apiosporaceae > Arthrinium > Arthrinium puccinioides. The sequence continues at coordinate 4,374,903 of JAIUNF010000005.1, forward strand.
AAGACTCACGATAAGGTGTCGGACCCCAGCCGCTACTCAGTGTATGCAGATCAGAGCCGCAAATGCCGCAGTGAGAGATTTCAATATCAACGTCATTCTCAGTCCACTTCTTGGGTTCATAAGAACCCCATTTCATTTTCCCCTTTGCCGATTCGGCATCAGTGCCCAACCAGCCCTCGAACTTGGGTGCTTGTTTCTATCCAGAACCACGTATTAGCCAGCGTCAAGAGACATGCAGCATGGCACAGATTAACACTGCTGGTTTGTATAAAGGGACAAGCATTGCAGCGTAGAAAAAGCCGAAGTTACGGATGCCAAAATCTTACCTGGTCTGCCATGATTAAGTGATGTGCTTATTGTACCGTGATGGGTGTAGCTTGTAGGTGGTGTTGGTGTTTGTATAAAAATCGATGCAACAAGACAATGTCAAATGACTTTGGTTGGATCACACTGAGGGTTTCCACATTTAAGTATCTCCGCATTGTCGTTATCATTATTACTATCGTCATCATCATCGTGAGTTCGTCTGGGTTCCGGTTTTGGCTAACTACTTACTCGTCCATGACGTTACACCGGTTGACGGGAGGTGCGGACTTAACCCGATCTGTCTCCCCCAGGGGTCACAGGTGGGTTTAACGTTAAAATCTTTACATGCCCCGCTGGCCTTGGGTACGATCATTTCCATTTGAACTATGCAGACTCAAAGGTAAACAACAAGGCGTCGAGATGTACCGGGGCTCCAAAGTAGTACGTGGGGTCAAGAACTATGGGATCGACATTGACTAGGGAGGTCTGGAGGAAATCAGGCTTCCACGGAGAGAATACTGTGTAGAGCACATGTGAAAGACTACTGTGTAGTGAGTTACGGCTGTTCCCGACAGACTGGTCGCAGTCGAGGGTAGCAAGTCGCTGCTGTGAATGCACTCATCAATAGGCACCCATCCACTTCTTGGTCACTGCAGTCTGTAGACTACACGTACTAGGTACCTAGTACCGGTATACTACGTAGTGTGAGGGTTCACTGTTCATGATGATGTATTACACGGTACACAGTACACTTTTCTGGGACGCCGGATCGGTTCAGATTCCAAGTAGAAGATCGTGGCAGTCCTTGGGGCGTCCATAGGTCGACCGTCGATGATCGATCATTGATGGCGTAACTAGAGTCTAGGGGTCGGAGGTTCCGCACGCCCAGTAGTCAAAGAATGCGCGCTATACCTAGAAGAGTGTGGGCACGACGTCATGGTAAGTCTGCCCCGGCCCCCGATGTTCAGTATCAAAAAGAGTATCCGCGTGGAGTAGGTTTACCAAACACCAACGTTGAACATCCCACTTCTGAAGTACAACTTGAGAATTATTCTAGGCACCCCCTACTTAACTAGTTAGCATGTAGCTTCTGAGTACATACGAAGTGGATAAAATTACTAGAGGCCTGTTCTAGTGTCTTTCTGGTGCAAGCATGCTTGGCGGAGCTTACATGTCATTGGTTACGTTAGAAATCAGTTCCAAATATAATGGACATAAACATAACATTCCAACACATACGACCATAGCTTCCAGAGAACTCGGGATCCCGTCCGCTCTCCCATAGATAAGCTGGAAAGCGCTAGACTAGTAGTTGGGTGGGTGACCACCAGCGAATCCCTGGTGTTGTATGTTTTTGACCTTTTTGCATCCTGGAGCAAGCAATCAATCGATGTCAACTAGCATCGAAACGCCAGCAAGTAAATGCTATCCGTATTGGATGATTTATTGATGATAGTACGCTTATATCCTTGGAACGAATTGTGATGACATCTTGCCCTCGACGATACTCCGTATACTAACTAGTTCGAGTTGTCGTAACACTCTGACCGCTTATAGCTTTTTGTCGGGCAACCACGTAAGAGAACGGTATCTTCTCGGAGAACGTGCTCGGTCTTTCTTACCAGACAGTCTAGACCATGGCAGCAGCCGCTGCGTCATTCGTATCGGGCCATGTCGATATGGTCTCCTGCCTGGGCGATGGGATTGGATCAACGGCCCCCTTTGGTCAAATCGTAGGTCCAACCGTCCAATGGCTTGCATTAACTACTGGGTTATGAGCCGGCACCAAGGCCTATTCAACCACACCATTTGTCACGTTGTGTAAGCAGCGAGCGGTGGGTGCTTGTTATAACTTAGTCGAGAGGGGTGAATTACTGCTGTCTTTCTGACCGGCGGTTGTGGATGATTTGCAATCCCTTTGGATACCATTGTTGAGTTGATACGGTCACACTCATGTGCGATGTGTCTCGGAGCGAGAGTAAGCCTCGGTTGCCCGACCTGGACAGCGGAACTCGCGCAGAAAAGCAGCGATCTCCATACAAAGGCACCCTCGTAAGATACAGTTCTGTCCTGCCAAATATACTCCAGAGCCTCGTTCGCCCTCGTTATATGGGAGTCCATCGCCAGCCGCTGCTTATTACTGGTTTCCCTGCCGCCTCGTCGGCGTCCATTCTTTTCTGCGATACTACCCCCATAGTCTCCACTGCCGCTTTGCGTAGGATCAAATTTCGTGCCACACGTTTCGCTTCCGCCTCCGCCTTCAGCTGTGCGTCGCGTAACCCCTCGGGCGTTTTCTGCCATGCCGCCACCCTCTTGTCGAGTTGAGCCGACGAGACCCGGTTGCGCAAAAGTGCAGCGTTGTAATGCGATTCCAAGATTTGGATTTCGTTCGCGAGCTTCGACATGCCAACTTCGCATATGAGCCGCTGTGCCTGTAGCGCAAGCCATTGGGGACGGATAAGGTCTTTCCGTTGCACGTGTCTATCCAGTTCATAGAATGGCACTGTTTTACGCCCTCCTATTCGAGCCACAAACTGTCCAGATTTCTCAACCGTTGCTCTATATCTGCTTACGAGCCAGATGTGACCCTCCCTGCGCACTCCGGTCTCCTTCTTTCTTCGTTTCCTCTCGGTCTGAGCCACGGCGCGGGAGACCGATGAGACTTGGTGATATGGTTCGACCAGTTGTCCCGAAGGGTATGCTACTTGGAAGAACAAGTCTCGCGCCGTTCTGGCTGCCAGAATCTCGCTGACGATGGCAATGATTATCTTGAGTTGGTTGAGAGTGTCATCCACCCCAGCATTCCAGCTCTGCACTCTGGTCCTTGCCATGGATGCCGTCGACCCATCAGGGAGCCGCCGGATTATACGGGTTGGGTTCCTCCGCCAAAGCTCGGCGCGTACTCGAAATTTTTCAAATGTCCTGAACATGGAAGCATTAATAATGCTGACCTCGCCCAGGAATCGCGGCAAGGTTTCGAAGACGATGTCTATGAGCCGGACATCTTCTACTGCTTTCCTGTTCTTGGGCTTTGTTGGACCCCTTAAGGGGTGCGGTGTAGGAATCCCCGCCGCTTTCATCTTTTGAAGAATAGCCCCAGATATAGGACGCCATTCTTTTACTGGCTCTTCAAGAATCTCCGTGGGGTTCGCATGTGGTGGCTGTTCAAGAACCTCTATGGGTTTCTGACCCGGCCGACCACTGGTTCGCATAGGCGCAGCTGTCGCGTTTGTGTATGCCTCCTGCTCTTGACCCGGCCGACTACTGATTAGCGGTGGCGGAGGTTTTGTTTTCCTGAATGCCAGCTGATCCTGACCCGGCCGACCACTGGCTGGCGGTCGCGGAGAAATTGTGTTTCTGGTTACCTTCTGGCCCCGACCCATCGGACCACTGATTTTCGGTCGCGGAGGTTTTATCTTTCTGAATGACAACGGATCCTGAGCCGCCCAACCACGGGTTCGCGGTTTGATATCGCTTAAGCTTCTGAATACCTCTTGACGACGGGTTTGCGGCGGCGCAGCCACTGGGTGGCTGGGTGCCTCATCCCTCTGAACCGGTGGCCCGCCGGGTTCCGAAAGCGTACGCATAGCGTCCCAGAATTTCTGCGAGGACTTGTGCCGAACCCCTCGGGGCCATTGGGAAGCCCTCAACATGACTGCTGGCGGGAGGGCTTCTCCTGGACAGCAAGCAGGCTGTGGTGTCGTGACAAGTTTGTGTCTCGACGCGCTGACAAGATTTTTAACGGGTAGCGCAAGGGCGGTTTCACGTCAAGTTGGTGAGTGCATCAAATATTGACGCACGGTTTACTGTGTAAACCAAAAGGGGGGTGGTTGAATGTTGATGACTGAATGGTGTTCGAGATGGAAAACGCGTCGGATTTTTATCGTCGTCGACAAGGATCATGGAGCTGAGGTAGCTTGCACGCTAACGAGTACCCAGCCAAGCACGTAGGAAGTACTTCGTACACACCTAACGTTAATGTTCACTAATAGAACTGGAGTGGATACATACCAACGGCCGTCGGCACTAGACCCAATCGAAACATCACGAACTGGAAAGGGGTCACGAAGCAGCAAGAGCCTAGAGGAACCGAGATAGAGTAGCTTGAAGTGCCTATAAAGTACGGATACACAGATGCCTTATATAGGCTCTTGACTTGCATGGAGACGAATTGCGCTCAAAGTTGTGAAACTACCGACGACTCAGTTACTCAGTATTCTCTAGAGTCTACCGGTACGGACAGAACTCTGAACGGTAGAGTCTAGACTGTAGGTATAGGTTGTTCAGTTCAATTGCGTGTTAATTGGCTTGCTCTACGTCTTGGAGTAGGGGATAATGATATCTCGTGTGATATGTTCATCAGCCCAATCTTCTCTTCGCAGCTTCTCCCTCATTAAGCAAGCCAGACGGCGCCGCTCTCTTGCGCTGCATTCCATGGGCCACCCTGCCGTCACTCGCCATGTTCAGACCGATCGGCTGCGCCTGCATCTGCGTGTCTCTGGCCTCGGCATCATCCCCTGACGCAGTGCGCGAGTTGCCCCCCGAGGTTGGCTTCTTCCAGGCCTCGCCCGGAATCACACGACCGATGATGCGATGCTGCAAGTTTTCCCAAACCCAGCTCCTCAGTCTCTGATTCCTGAGTTCTCTTCCCGCCCATAGCCAAGGTAGCTCCATGTCGGAAAATCGACCACCGTGAAGCATGATTGCTGCAATGGGGTCTCAGGTTAGCCTTGCCGCAGTGAATCTCTCGACTGCGAGATGGGATGCACAACGGATGGAATTCCAACCCAAAACTCACCCGTCACTTCAAACACACTTCCGTCTATCGTCACCCATGCTCCGTTAGGGGTTTCTGGATCGGAATGCTCCGCGATTTCACCTTCATGGATCTCTCTGTTCCCTCCACTGGGGGCGATGCCGGCAACGATCCGTGCTTTCTCGTGGAGGAAGAGATGCGTCAGCGCCTCCCCTACTTGACCTTTGCCCTGGATGGCCTGTGATCCGTCTTGCCCGCCAAGGTGAGAGATCAAGGGGTAGAACCATTGGCTTTGAATATCAAGTCCCCGGAGGCTGAAGACCCAGTCGTAAATGGCGACCTCATCTTGAGCCAAGTCACTCAACTGTACCTCGTCCACCAGACGACCGACAGCCAATTCTTGATATTCGTCTAGAAGGCCGACGCCATGATAGTTTTGAAAGTCATGCGACACTCGCCCGAGATCCCTTATAATCATGTTCCTGCCTCCAGGATGAAACTCGAGATACCCTGCACATGTCAGCAAGAGCTTGTGCAAACAGACAAGCAGTGTTTCGCAGAAGAACCGACTTACCGCTCACATCGTATACGATACTGTTTATCGCCGTATATATGCCTGCAGTTGGGTTATCACACCATCTCAGCATCCGTGGAGTCATGGCAGGCAATATAGTCCTCCTCTCGCCCTTGATGCCATCGACCAGACCGCACCTATACGGCAGCAGCCTCTGCAGCAAGTCGGCGTAGACATCCTTAGAGTCAGGTAGATCTGGAGGCGAGCCACCGGGGTTCCTTGTCAACTGTTCTCGCTCTCTGGCAGTCGCGAAGAGGAAGTCTTAACTGACATTAGCATATCCGAACCAGCTCGTTGTGTCGGTCAGATTACAGGTTTCAGCTTACTCGAGATGTCGTAAATGTCAACACCTATGACGATCCACGTTGGCATACCGTTTTTCCCGTTGTTCTCGGCGATGACTTGAGGCTTCTTACGCATAAGAAGCTTCCCAATCGCGATTATCGTCTTGCCAAACTCGTCTCGGATTACATGGGTGTCTGCGTGTTCGTTGAGCTCAGGTCCCAGTGGTCCGACCTTGACCAGGCATTCTCTGATAGCCTCTGCCGTGGCGTATCCCAGTTTCTGGCATTTCTCTTGACTTGCCGTTAGCTCCATGCCCTAATTGGTCCTTACGGTCTTCTTGGAACACTAACTTGAGATGCTGAAGACGTCGAACCCATGAAGACCGTCTGGCTCTATCACCCAGAAAGAGTCTCCATACATGTGATCTCCCACGTCTGCAACAGTAAAATGCCTCGGATACGACGCTCGTTCGCGACGTCTCATCTTCATCCTCTTGCCCCCTTCAAAATTGGCAGCTGTAGTACTCGGCCCGGCGGCTCGGGTAGTCCATCCAGACTCGCATCTGGCAGGGTAGGACTTGACGGAGGACTGAGGAACATGCCATCAGTTGTTGCCGGGGTAGCTACAGCGTTGTAGTTATAAGGAATATAGCCGCTTGCCACTTCAAGCTTCGAGATTAGTAAACCTTCCACGCGGGTGTTTTTAACGTACTGAATCGTGATTCGGACTTGTTCGATCCCAAAACGGACCAAGTAGAATTATAAAGACGGCACAAAAGGCTACTCACGAGAAGTGTCGTGGTCAAACCACCCCGTTTCCCCCGTAACGACCGCCCACTGCTTGCTGTAGGCTGGTATTTCAAAATTGAATTCGTGCCATACGAACCGTGTGTCGCTTTGGCCCAACAGTGCACTTTGCTCGCGGTGGACTAAAGCCATCAAGGTCAGCAACTTTCTGTAAACATGGTCCCGATATGGGTTCGTATGCTCGCGGGCGTCTTTCATCTAACAAACACTGGAGCGATCAAGACAGGCGCTTTTCGTGAGAGAACACGAAATGTAGGTAGGGTCCTAGTGGGTTCTTACTAGAGCGGGCCGTATCGCAGCATTGTGCTATCCAAGGAATGGGCACCGGAACTGGCGGTTCGGATGTTAGCCATCTTCGTACGTACATGCCTTACCGGTAGGTGAGTATCGACTCGTGATTCGGACGCGCGCATAGGATCTGCGAACCGGCTTGGTCTCAAGGGCGTGCTCCTGCAATCAACGTTGTACAGTGATAAGTAAATTGTGACGTGACTTACATTTTCGCGACTGTAAGAGCCGAAGTTAGTGACTTCCTTTCCGCTGTGAATGTGTGAAGTTTGACTGACTACCTTGCCGCAGGCCGCGATGTGAAAGAGGGAACCTCTACTCAGGGCTCACCGTCCAATGGGACGTGGTACGAGGAGTGTTACTTACTTGAGTGCCAAACATCTTGTGGAAGTTCTGGAGCGCTTCGACGGAGCTCCCAGTGTACTGCAGCACTCCAAATTAGTTTTTGCCAGAAAGGGACGTTTGGGTATGTGTCGTGAGTGAGCTCTCGAGGGTTATCCATCCCATTGGAGCCCAGGCAAGGGTTCAGAAAAGCCTCATGGCGATGGGTCAAAGGGAGATGGACATCTTTCAGAGTTACTTACCATAGAACGAACCTTCCTCTTGGTATCGCCAAATTCGCACTTCAAAGGGCCGTACGGGGCCCCTACCGATTTGTTGAAGCGGAACAGAATGCTTCGTCCAGGCACTACGACATCGTGGTCTTCTGGCCCCTCAGGAAGCGATGCATACATGAGCCATGCTATAGATTCAAAGAGCCACGCTACAGGGTTATCATTGCAATTAGGTGCTTGCCCTGGGCCCGGTATTCGATGGTAAGTAAGTGCGTTGATGGCAAAGATACAGTCAGATATTTGACGACGACTGTGTGCTTTGCGAAACACTGCGATCAATTCTCGCGCCTTGGTCCAGCTCCAGGGACTCATCGACCAGGCCCGATACTCATCTTCCCACCAAGGTCGTATCTTAGAGCCCAATACGCTGCGTTTTGAACAACCAAGACTTAGCGAATAGCATGAACCAGATTTCAGCAGAAAAGAGGTAGTGACGAGTCACGACCCGCCATGAACAATCGGCTGGCAGTGGTCACCGAGGAATGGGGCTGAAGAAGGCCGTACGTATGCTTACCTCGTGGCTTGCCAGCTCTTCTGGAATGCAGTGCAAGCTTGGATCATCTCTGGAGGAACATCGCGTATGCGTGCTAGATGGCACGAGTATGGTCGGGTAACCATGCGCTGTGTCGGTTTGGAAATTTTGCTGTACAGAAGACGCGGCGTTTGGAAGGCCACACACCCCCCAGCGGGCGACGACCGTCTGCCAGTAATCCTCATTGTGGAAGGCCGAGGACCACTATGTTAGTCAAGTCAGTACCACGGCATGTCTTGAACGACAACTGTGTCTCGGCTCTCCAGGATTGGCCGATATGTCTGTTTTCTTACCGACGGCGGGAGGTTCCAGACATAGTCCATATCGGGACGGATACCCGACCGATGCTTCTCAGGCAGTTTCTCTATGTCTTTCCAAGAGGGGTATTGCCTAGTAGTGATGTGTGTAGAGTTTCCTGTCGATCTTTTATCGATCACGTTTGGCCTGTAAGTCCATTAGTTAGTCGGGTCTGACACATATATTTGGGCGAAGCTCTGCTCAAACGCCCGGCTACACCAAGCCGAGAAGCCTCTGTTTCCGACATAAAAACCCAATAGAACAGGAAATGGTCGAAGAGTTGCTTACATGAGATCGACCACATGCCCGAAAACTTCAACCTCTACAGCAAATCCAAGCTCTGCACAGCGAGTAGGCATGGTATGCTGACAACGCTCGGGTTAGGATGGGCAGGAAGAGAGAGGCAGCATATCAGTAAACCCACAGGTTCCTTGAACAGGTTTTCATTGTTCCCCTCTGCAAAAGCCCTGCCTTTCCACGTCGCGTGCTACAAGCCTGTGATTAGTCCTAGCAGAAGCTGGCATTACCATTCTACCTGCACGTACAAAGAGTTCGTGCAAAAACTATATAGTTGTCCCATTAGTGCCTTGTCGGTGGTGTTGCGCGATATGTACTTACTGTTGCCACTACGATCATGTGTAGGTTGCACCTTTGAAGAGGGCTCGTCTTTGCGTCACAAAGGGCTCGTATATAGGCGGCAGTACACGTAACGACGATTATAGAACGACTTCCACTGGGTGTTTTCGCGTGGACCGTCTCCCCTACATTTTCACCGCCCGGGCTATCCAGGAAGCTGAAATATGTGCCCTGGTTGAATTCCACCAGTTTGCAGTGCAGCTCAGCCGGCGATGCGATGTCCTCTTCAGCCCTCGCCTCTACAAACGAGGGATCGAAACTGCCATCGTTGGCATATGCTTCGGAGATGTCCAAGTCCAGGTCCTTCCACAGCACTGTCGCCTGGTTAAGAAGGGCGTCGAGCCTGCCCGACGGCCCCGTCAGTCTGGTCTGGTTGCACGATATCTGGGAACGAGTAGACCTACCAGGGGCTTTTGCGCTCAATGAGTCGCAGTAGTATGCGGTTTAGTATTTCAATGATGATGCGCATCTCATTCCAAATGACGGGGTTGTCAACAGTCCACCATGATTCACGGGAGAGCAGCGAGCCAAGCTCTTTGATGCGGGCAGTGTCGTCTACCCTCACATCAACCCATTTGGACTTGACCAGAAAGGGTAGCCATGTGTTCTCGTCTACCACCAATCGCTTGTTCGGGTCGTCGTAAAAGCTTTGCTGAAACGGAGCAAGTTGCCATGACATCAAACCTACCAGACTGTCTCGCTGGTAGCGCTCTCCCATGAACAGCCTGTCGAGATCGGGGTCAGAGGGTTGGGAAATCGGCCCAGGCAGGTTGTAGAAAACGCCGTGGAGGTTGGCATCGAGCCCAAGTGAAGGAAACTCTGGGGCGAGTCCCGAGTGAGCGAGGCCATCTTGAAGTTCATGGAAGTAAACGTCACGAGAGAGGCCGAAATACTGAGCCCACGGGGATAAGGGGCGGTCATCCGGCAGCTGAGGGCTGGTGTTGGTGGTCATCTGTATCTAAATCGGGGATCTGTGTGTGTGTGTTTTAAGATGGGAGAAAGTCCGAAGAGATGGCAAGAGACCGACTAAGATTTCTCAAAACCGCAAGTGAAGACGGGGAAAGATGAGCTTCCGCCTCGTCGTGTTAAGTTGTTGGGTGAATACCCTACTGAAAGGCGTCAACAGACGGAGATGAAGAAAGAGCAACACGCCGGAAGTATAACCCCGGGCATCCTTCCTTGAAGGCTTGGACGCGGTCACGACGAATGCGGACGCAGATGGGAGGCTTACAGGGTAGCGAGCCGCCAGCAGCACCGCTTCCGTTTAATGGACCCGAGTCGCTCTGTTGGACAACGCCACGGAGACTGAGCCTGTGACACGGAAACAAAGCAAGACGTGGCTATTGTTATTATGTGACGTAGTTGCCTTGTACGATTCGAAACGGTAGTTATCCCAGCGACTGCTACACAGTACAGTCAACGGTAGAGTAGAGCGAGCAGGTGGGTCGACTAACCTAGTAACCTAGTTAGTGCCAAATACTTATATAAAGTTAGTAGTTAGGCCCTAGGGTACCTAGCCAGGTACGGATGCAGTAACTACAGATGCGTTTGAAGTCAACGGGAGAAGTATCTTTAGCTTGTCGCTATGGCCATCTATGAGACAAACAAAAAAACATGAAAAGGTAGGCGCGATGTTTGCTATTGCTGGTTTGTACTGACTCATGGTACTTCATAAGTTCGGTACTTAACTACTTGGCTAACTCAAAGTGTGGCTGCGGGAATGACATGACATTTGTGCATTCACTCAACTACGTCATTTTGTACCGTTTACGATATTCATCCATCCCCGTTACATTGTGCCTTGACAACAACAGCGAGGACTGCATACATGCTCCGAAGAATAAACAGCATGGCGCCCATCTCAGCGACCGACATCCCCTCGCTCAGCCTTCTGTACAAGCTACGGAGGCTCGACCAGCCAAAACTGGCATCGGTCGAAGGCGCAACTCCCGCCCACAACCACCGCGTTGGGCTCATCAGAGGAGACATCACCACCCTTGCCGTGGACGCCATTGTCAATGCCGCCAACCGGTCGCTGCTGGGCGGAGGCGGAGTTGACGGCGCCATTCACCGCGCTGCCGGTCCTCGTCTGCTGGCCGAGTGTCGCACGCTTGATGGCTGTGCATCTGGCGCCGCCAAGATCACCGACGCCTACAACCTGCCGTGCCGGAAGGTCATTCACACCGTCGGCCCCATCTACGACGACAGGAACCCGGAGACGAGTGCGGCCATCCTCCGTAGCTGCTACAGATCGAGCCTGGAGCTAGCTGTCCAGCATGGCCTCAAGTCCGTCGCTTTCAGTAGCATCAGCACCGGCATATACGGCTACCCCAGCGCTGACGCATGCGCCGTTGCCTGTGACACGGTGAAGAAGTTCCTCGACAGCGAAGACGGAAAGCACCTGGGAAAAGTCGTATTTGTCACCTTTGAGCAGAAAGACTGTAGCTCATACGATGAGACTCTTCCGTAGGTCCTCCTCGTCATCCACGAAGCCTTCAATTGACTAACTGTCCATCTCTGCAGTCGCTTCTTCCCTCCCGCCACCGAAACCTCAACAAAGAAGGAGAAGGGTGCCAATGACCCCGCCGATGGAGAGCATGTCCACAATCAAGAGAAGCAGGGCGAGGAGGCATGACCATTGGTGCAAGTGTCTGGGTATCGATCACATAGACTTTGATCTCACGAAGTTACGACGACATAAAAGCATGGAGTTAGGTTGTTATTGGGAAGTACATGATAGGTGGGATTTCTACGCTGAGCTGTGATGAATTGGCTGCGCTCTAGCATATGAGCTGGCAGCCGTTACCTCGTAACTATGCCGAGGAACAATGTAAGTTGCCTCCACCCATCTCATTTGTCTCGAACCAAAAGTGGCCCCGTTGTCATCCATCTGTTGACCTTTTATGTCGACAATGGAAGAGCAGCCTGAGCATAAAACCAACTCATCGTGTAGACAGAACGTGCTTGTCACTTGATGATACCACTTGGCATATCCCAATGGACCCGCTGCTGCAAAGCGCGTTCCCAGTAGGACAAGTCAAGCCACTAGAGCTTTCCTCTTGTGTAGCCTCTGATATCATGGATACTGAATACCCGAAAACTTCTTATTTTGCTTCTGTGGCAATGACGACAACCTACCGCTTACGAACCTATCCCTATATCCATTCAGCCTTGTTCACCAACTCAACATGACTAGTTACCAAGGCGAGGAAAGCAGTGCTTGCATAAGTGCATCAGGGCAAGTTATCTCCACCCTGCCCGAGATGAGCTTCGTGAGCGGCTCCTGAATTAACTCGCTGTCATCATCCCCGGTCCCAAAGTTAGCTTCGGTACCTTGAGGCGGCATCATAACGATGACTGGTCCACAGCAGCTCACGCTCAAGGTGACCAGATGCTGGATGCAGGGAGGGAACTCGTACGATCAGAGGCAGCCGAAACCTTGGTCGGCATTCCGAACAAGTCCGACAAGGGCGAGCCAGCAATAGATGAGGTCGGCCATGCGCCTTCACCCTAAGAAAATACTAAAAAGCTTTGTCGCGTGGGCCTGCCAGCGATGGTGTGACGGGATCGAGCAAGAAAGATGAAGACCAAGGCAAGGAATTCGACTGCGGACGATCAATATCCGCGTCAAGCCCGAGGCATCCAAAGCATCACACAGTCTTCGTGGTGGTGAGCCACCCGAGAAACGTGAAATCAGGCGTGCTCACCCAATAACCAGAAGAACGGTCCCGACAACAGCATCTTCTGTGTGTTCTCTGCCGCGCGACGACACCAAGATGGATGTCAACAAAAGCTAACTCGATCGAGAGGTTGGCCTCTTGTTACGGGCTCGAGGAGAAGCGATTTCTCAACATGACGAGGCCAGCTCTCGTCATGTTCGTTGGTGCCACGGATGGCGATGTTGAGATGACGGGCTGAGAGCTGTGGAAGACGGTCGTGTTGTTTGCATGACGTCTGTTGATGAGTGGGAGCAGACTGCTCTGGGATTTGACTCGTGTGTGAGTTGGATTGAGCAGGCACAGGGTGACTGGTACTTGAAAGAGCCGAGGTGATAGTTAAGTTACCACCTTATGCGCGGGAATCCTGCCGTTGACTGTCTCGGCCTGTAACCGAGACCTCCGCAGATGACTTACTCGGCCGCCGGCGGGTTACTAGGTCGCGATCGTCCCTCAACGGTCCGCCCTACTAGGTAGGCAAGGGCCGTGCTATCGATCATCCAGCAGACCAAAAGAATACTACGACGTAGTTACATATGCACGCTCTGGCCCTTTGGATGGGCTCGGCCTCATACGCGTGGCCTCGGAATCGCGAAAAGGTGTGGATGGGGCGCGGATGGGATGCATACCAAGGCTCAAGCATGTGGAACACGGCTAAAAGACCCTCCCTCCTACAGTAGTACAGAGTGCTGCTGCCGACGAGGATTAGAAACTTGTGTTGGCCACTGAGCACTTCACTGCTGTCCGCGATGGTGCTGTAACCTGTTCTGCTGTTATCGTGGATACGATGTATGATACGACAAAGGGTGGAGGTCTCCTGTGTAGGTATCGAGAGAAGATCAGCACACTATGAGCCGGGTTATTGAACGAGGGGATGCGTTTGGAGTCTCCCGGCGATGGCGAATCGTCTGTGCCATCCACGCGTGCCATTGGAAGACCCGGCAACGATGTCTGGAGGCTTGCGTCCTGGCCGGAGATTGGTCTGAAGCGGCTGTGGCAAAGAGAGACGGAGCAAGCTGGGTTTCCTGAAACGTTTCTACGGATACGGAGTACACAGTGACTAGCTGGCCAGCTTGGCGGGCCATCAAGTCGCATGAGCTGAGCACATGGCGACAAAGCGCGTAGGTATACAGCAACTAAATACGTAACTACACAGTATCCGTACGGCTGTCGGGGAATCTGGCCTGGCCTTCCAGTACGGAGCAAGCAGTCTACTATGGAAAGATCCTGGTCCCTGAATGCTCGGACCGCTCTGATGGAATGCGTGCTCGGTCGATAGTGGCTCCAAGCTACTGCGTACGCAGTAGAAGACGTTGATAGTCAGGGATGCCCCTGCGAGAGGAGACTAGGAGATGTGCGGGCGGGCGGTATATGCCGTTTGGCATGACATGATTGGCTGCCAAGTTGCCTTTTCTTGAACGGATCTTCATTCGATTATCCACTGGGCCCATAACTAACTACTGTGTCGTGTAGTTCCCAGACTTGCGGTTCGTCTGATGTTACCTAGCCACGCGAGTAGCAACTTTAGATCCTCTACGAAGGCCACCTATTTTAGTCTGACAGTTCAGCCAATGCTTGGTTGTCTACGTTAGCAGTTCAACCAATACTCGTCTGCCATCCGTGCCCATTGTGCTCATCATGCTCATCATGCTCATGACCTGAGTCTTGCACCATGACGGCTGAGAAGCACAGATTTGGCGACCTGATCGTGTGATACGCTCGGACACCTTGAGAACGAATGTCGCCTCCTCCGGGCGGCCGGGCCCTCCCCTTGTCTAGTATATATCTACCATGTACGGATTACTGTGTACAGTATATCCGTACAGTCTACGTAGTAATGTTACCCACTCGACGGTAGATGCTAACCTGGCCGTCGGAGGCGGTTCCGCTAGTGAGTCAGTGACAGGATCGGGTTTACAGTCTAACTCTGCTGTGTAGGAGAGCCGGATATAAGTAATAACACGCCCATGGATCATGGGCCCAGATCTTGCGTCGTATTCCGTTCAAGTTTGGAACCGTCCTCGACTCCTTGTTGACTCCATGCCCCCTCCCATACGGTATACCACCTGACCAGCTATTCCCAAGCCCCCGGGGCCGTCTCACTCGAATCAATGTACAACGAAACGGCCGCGAGGGAGGCGCTTATACAGGCCCACGCCTTGCAAACGGCGACACAAGACTTGTCGGAGCAGCAGCGAGACTCTACCAGAGTCTTGACCATAGCCATCACAGTCTTGGGAGCGACCTTCGTCTGCCTGCGCTTCTGGGCACGATGGCTTCAGGGCGCGTGTTACGGAGCCGACGACTGGTGTATACTGGTCGCACTGGTCATGCTGTTTGCCAACCTCGCCTCCCATCTAGTCTGTGAGTCAACCTGCTCTGCTGCACACAGTTGCGCCCTCGATCTGTACTACTGTGTCTCTCTCCTCTGTACGAGACAAGGCTGACTTGCTCGCAAGTGTTCGACATGGGACTGGGCCTGCACGTAGGTGCCCTGACATTCGCCCAGTTGGAGATTTTCAATAGGGTAGGTACCGTAACTACGGAGCTTTGCGTGTTGCCTATGGGACTGCTACTGACGTCTCGGGCTACAGGCACTCCTTGCTATCGAGATTCTCTACATGTCGGCCATCTGCACATACAAGATATCGTTGCTGCTCTTCTACTGGCGAACGTTTCCTGTGCGCAACAGTACGTAACCGAGGCGTGACCGAACCACCGCCCCACGGATGGATACATGTTAACCCTGTCCTCTGCAGTGAAGATCGGAGGCATCATCTGCGGCACTCTTTCCATAGCATGGAGCCTCGCTGGTGTCCTCTTTTGCACATTCCAATGTACGCCAGTGTCTAGACTATGGCAGCCGTGGCTCGAGGGACACTGCATGGATTTCTACGTATTGGAGCCGACATTGGCCATCACCAACATTCTGATCGACGCGGCCATTCTATGCCTGCCGATACCCCTGGTCTTGAAGCTCAAGGTCAACTCGACCCAGAAGATGTTCATCCTCTGCATGTTACTTTTGGGCACGTACGTGATCTTCACGAGTTGTTACAGGATCTCACTCTTTATGAAGGCAGACGTCAGCGACGTACCATGTGAGTCGTACCTATCTGCCCCCTCTGTCTGTCCAAAACAAGCCATCGGGACTCATCCGTACCAGATACTTTTGCCAACGGCACGGCTTGGGACGTCGTCGAGTTGTCCAGCGGCATCATCTCGGCATGCATGCCGACACTGGCGCCGCTGCTGAAGATGGCCTTTAGCTCGGTTTCTTCCTTCAGCAAAAGATCGACTTACGACAAGGATGGCGAGATATACGCGGGCCCCAACTGTTCGCGCCAAAGTCATCTGGTGACGATTGGCGGCTCCGGTGGGAAATCGGCTTGCGACGACGGCTCGGTCACCCCTTGGAATTCACGATACGGTATGCTTGACGAAGAAGGCGCCTCGGGCGGTGTCACGGTCAAGAAAGAAGTGGCCGTGGTGACGAGAAATGCGGAAAGCTTGAGAATAAAATATTCTCAAGATGATGACATCCCCTGACCGCCTTCCGGAGCAAAAACGACTCGGTCTGAATCGGAGAGATGGAGATCAAGACACGACGCAGCATTTTTTAATACAGGATGAGTTACGCTAATTACGAAACACAACTGTTCAACTATTTTGCACTCCATCTTGACAATATGACAATTTCAAATGCGTCTGCTTACCACGATGGTGGCCAGACGAAAACGACGCATTATTTCGAGACGAGCATGAGGTTACGGTACGGACATCATTTCACAGAGGAACGTAGGTAAGGATTGAGTATTTTATAACAGCACGCAGAGTGACATCTATTACGAGATTCCAACCACAACTGTCTATGTATGTATAGTCAAATCAACCTGAACTACTGGAGAATGACTATCGAGATCGCTTGCTTTCGACAATGTAAGAGGGGTACTTACTATAAGTCAAATTGTAGGGGAAATCGACAATGATAGACCAGAGAGTATAAGCTGA
Organism: Arthrinium puccinioides; assembly: GCA_022414665.1. Lineage (NCBI taxonomy): Eukaryota > Fungi > Ascomycota > Sordariomycetes > Amphisphaeriales > Apiosporaceae > Arthrinium > Arthrinium puccinioides. The sequence goes on from JAIUNF010000005.1 coordinate 4,391,724, forward strand.
TCCACCCCTGCCCTGGCGGAGAAGAATTATCAAGATTGCTAGGCCTCGACGGTGTCATAAGAGGCTAGCTACTACAAGGTGAAATGGTAAGAAAATCGAAGATTTTGGAGAGTGTAAATAGTGGGCATGGACAGGCCTCGTTCCAACATCTGGCGCTGTCACACATGTATAAATCAATGCTGTACCCGATCCTCAACGGCAGCAAGAACAGCGAACAACGACTTTAATTGATAACTGCCTTTTGGTTATCTTCCGCTGTATAACAACATCCAGTTCTATATTTCAAAGCTACACTAGCATTCGCTATTGAGAGAAGCTCTGGCCTCTAAAACCGAGATAGGAAACATTCAAGGCTTTTAGGGGGAGACATACGAGAGTCTTTGTTGACAGGCATAGTAATAGAAAGAAGTGTATAATTTTAACGGGTATAACTAATATAATATGATATGACTATGCCGGGCTTATGGCCTACAATATCAAATAGTAGGGAAAATCGAGAATGTTGCATTTTAAGGTGCAAATAGTATGCAAAGCGTAGTTTGGTAGAAAACTGCTTCCTGCTATGCTTAGACTAGTCGATTTCGTGTTGCATTGACTACTCGCGTACTCCGTAGAATCCTTTATATTAAATCATCTTGATCTATGCCAATGGACAATCGGACCGATATCCCAACAAAAAGGTGTTGCGATGTACACAGTAATTGCATAATCAAACTGTAATTGATTTAGGCACTGCATAAACTTGTAAATATACGCAGAGAAGCGAGCTTTAAACGCAAGACATCCGATCTATCCGTCGTTGTAGCTGCCGTAGTGTCAACTCTGTCAACATTTACGGAGCAAGTCGTATCCATACTTGTTCTTGGGTTGTAGCACGTCCCTTGACCATTTTCGATGTCCTTCTCGGGATTATTTGTAGGTGCGATAAGGGCGGGGGTTCAACGCGGCGCACCCTAAGGAACTTTGCTTCGTGCACAGTAGGCACGATCGTATCCGTAGTACTTACTCCGTAGTTAGTTACGTACATCCACTAACTTGTACCCCAGTGATAAGTAGGCACCCACCCCTGTTGGCAATGCTTAACTGCACAGTACTTGGTGATGGCGCTCGCCGGCGCCTCTTGGCGAAAGCTTCCTCTGTTTAACTACTGTAGTAGTCGACTCAGCCAAGTACGGAGTACGGCATGGCTAGTTAGTTTCCACACTGTCGGATGTGTTCCTGGCTCCGTGTCCTCTAGTAGGCAGCGCGACCGATGGCTTTCGCACACGACCTCGAAGCCCCCCGCCCGACGGTAGTTAACTTACCTAACTACTTCGCAAGCACGAAGCACAAAGTGGATCTCGGGAGACTTCCGCTTCCTTCCCCGCAAACCCCAGAAAGTTGGACATGTCCCTTTTGAATTGACCGAGCCAACCTTGGACCTTGGTTGTCGATCCCGTGCCCACTGCCACCTGAATCGACAATTGTTGGGAGCATGTTGGCCGCCGGCTACCCACACCCCGCTGCTCGTGGGGGAAGTCGTTAAGTTACGTTGTGCTCTGGAGTACGGATAGTCGAGAACCGAGTGATCTGACGCCGGGTTTCATGAGGGATTGGTGTAATGATCCTAATCAAATGGCGCACTCGGGGGGCTGCATCCCGCTGGCATTGCCGCATCACCGCATCGCTACTAGGTAGACTCTAGTGGCCCTGCGCGTCCATGATCACTACCAACTATCCGGACATCTGGACTAATACGTGGTACCATCAATTTAGCTCGTCGGTGGCGGAACATGCTGCAGGGTACCCCTCGTCACCTGCTGCCTGAAGATTGGATCAGCCAAACCCTGATGATACCTACTGTGTACGGTGTACGGTGGGTGTACTGTGGGTGCAACTACCCTGAATAGTACGTACTCTCTTACTCTCTCCATCTGCCTCTCTTTGTCCAACTCAACTCAACCCCGCGGAGGTACCCGGTACGGATACGTGGACAGCAGGTTACTGTGTACTGGGGGGGGGCAACCCTTTCGCGCGAGTTTCTTAGCCCCAGGCGTGTGTGTATATTATCAAGAGGTGCCCGAAATCGTCTTTCTCCCCTTTACACACCTATCTACCACGTAGTCGCCGGTCCTGAGTATCTCTCTTTGACCCGACCCCCGACTATAAGCAGTGCCGCGAAGATGGAAAGGTCTTCTTCGCCTTCCTACGACGGCGTTGGCCCCCCGCACCCAGCAGGCGACCACCGCCAGCCTCTACACCATGGTAACGAGACCCAAAACTGACAGTGTTGTACCGGCATCTTATTGACGTGTCCTCAGGCATGAGCGTCGGGAGGTATTGCGCAACGCGTTTCTCTTCCCTGAAGCCCCAGATGAACAAGGCTCCGAATCCTATCCGCCTCATGGGCATGCTGAACCGACGTCAATGGGCCTTTTTCGCTGTAGCCTTCTTCGCCTGGGTACGTACACGGTACCCCGGCGCGACCCCTATGGCCTACGTGACTGACTGCATTGCTGACACGGACTCATCGCTGTAGACCTGGGACGCGTTCGACTTCTTCACCGTGTCGTTGACCGTCTCGGACCTTGCCAAGACCTTTGGAAAGACCAATACGGACATTACATGGGGAATCACGCTGGTTCTCATGTTCCGGTCCGTCGGGTCCATCCTCTTCGGAGTCGCCGCCGATCGATATGGCCGCAAGTGGCCATTCGTGGTGAACAACATCCTGTTCATTGTTCTCGAACTTGTGAGTCCCATGTGGTTTACCAAGCTTTGAGGCGCGAAGCCAAGTCCCCCCCCTCCACGAACTTCGAAGCTTGGCCACATCAAGTGCCGCCTTGGCTGCAGCATTGGCATTGGCATTGGCGAATGCGCATCGTGAGGGCCTTGCCTAGGCCCGAGACTCGCGTGCTAATCATCAACACAGGGCACCGGCTTCTCCCAAACGTACAGTCAGTTCCTTGCCTGCAGAGCCCTGTTTGGCATTGCCATGGGCGGTCTCTACGGCAATGCTGCTGCCACGGCCTTGGAAGACATCCCTACAGAAGCCCGAGGATTAATGAGTGGCCTTCTCCAACAAGGATGTACGTGACGTCGATTCTCCAGACTCAACCCCGTCGTCTGCATCAGCACTGAGTGAGCGAGCTCGGCCTTTTTCATTCGTACTGACCACTCTTGCAGACGCGTTCGGTTATCTCCTGGCCGCAGCCTTTACTCGGGCACTCGTCAACACGACTCCCCACGAATGGAGACCTCTGTTCTGGTTCGGCGCTTGCCCTCCAATCCTAATCATCCTTTTCCGTCTGACGTTGCCTGAGACGGACACGTATCAGCGACACCAGGAGATGCGACGAGCCGAAGGCGGCGGCGACAACGTGGGCAAGACCTTCATCGAAGAAGGCAAGGTTGCTCTCAGACGCCACTGGATGATGCTGCTGTACCTCGTCCTCCTTATGGCTGGCTTCAACTTCATGTCTCACGGTAGCCAAGACCTCTACCCTACCATGTTGAGCAACCAATTCGGCTTCTCCGCCAACGAGGTAACCATCACCCAAGTTGTGGCCAATCTTGGCGCAATGCTCGGGGGGACCGTCGTCGGCTTCAGCTCTCAGATCTTCGGGCGACGGATCAGCATCATAGTCATGTGCTTCGTCGGTGGCGCCATCCTCTATCCCTATTCCTTCATCGGCAACCACGGCATCATTGCCGCTGCCTTTTTCCAGCAATTCTGCGTGCAGGGAGCCTGGGGAGTGATCCCAATCCATCTGATGGAGCTGTCTCCCGGCGCGTTTCGAACATTTGTTGTGGGCACGAGTTATCAACTAGGTAATTTGGTGTCTTCGGCCAGTTCGACCATTGAGGCTACCATTGGCGAGCGTTTTCCGTTGGCTCCAAAGGGGACCACAAAGCGATACGACTATGGAATGGTCATCTGCATCTTCATGGGCTGCGTGTATGTCTACGTCATCGTCCTGACCTTTGTAGGACCGGAACACCTCGGCAAGTCCTTTGAAGTCAGTGAGGATGCTGACATGGCCGAGGTCATCGAGCATAAACACGAAGGTGTTGGTGCTCCGAGACATGAGACTCCCACTGGTAAGGAGATGGATGAGGAGAAGGGTACTGCACGTCAGATGGAGTAGATGAAACCGCCCGTCGCCGGCTGGTCCCGGGTGGTGACAAGGAGAACGAAGGACACGAGAATTGACCAACAGACTGGTGTCTAAGAATCGGCATACTACCAAGAAGTTCACCGGGGAACGAAATTTGGGTATTCTTGCAACACGGCGCTCGGTGTGTGTACATGTTGCGTGTGCTAACAAGTGTGTGAAATGCATGACAAATACAACCTTCACATTGATGCCTATCGGTGACATATATTCACTAAGCTTCATCCGACCAGGTAACAAGTCAATTCACCTTTCGCTTCCATCAGCAAACTTGCTGATTTCGGGAGGGTACTTGAAGCAGGCGCCCGAGACGAGTAACTATCAGGTGAATGAATGAATGGATGGACGTGAATCTAGCACACATCTGTCCCTAAACTTGGCATATATGCAATTAAACTCCACGACGTTGTTTCTACTTGTACCACCAAACTGCAGCACACATAAAAAGTTGCAACGGTTGTCTCAAGACTGAACGTCTAAAGAAGCCACCATCACAACATTGACATACACCCCTTGAGATGGACTCCCCCAGCATGGAGCCTCCGAGTTCGCATACTTTTCCATTCAAGAAACTCGTCATAGTCGGCGCTGGTCCAGCCGGTCTGCTGCTGGCGCTCCTGCTGGCTCAGAACAACATCCCCTCGGTCATCCTCGAGGCGTGGGACAAGCTCGACACGCGCCTGCGTGCGACGCAGTATGGCGTACCGGCGACGCGTGTCTTCAGGCGCGCTGGGCTCCTGGACGACATCCGCGAGCACAGTCTACCCAAGTTTCCTCGGTGAGTTATGTTTCGGACCGTGACTGCCTCCTGATCGGTCCATGGCAAGATAAAGACGTCCGCGTAGGGGAGTCGGCATCCAATCAGACCCCGCGGCACGTTTTTAACGCTTCCTCGTGTTGTATCGGAGTCGCTGATATTTGAACGTGACAGAATCACATGGCGTCGCGTCGAGGATCTCGCCGCGCTGGGCCACATCGACATGTCGTGCATCGAGGACCACGAGGACCGCATGACCATCTTGCAGCTGGGCGAGCTGATGCCGATCATCCACCGACACTGCGTGGAGAAGTACGGCCATCTGATCGACGTCAAGTTCCAGCACCGGGTGGTTGACGTAGGCCAGGACGACGGTAAAGCCTGGGTGGACGTCGCGGCTGGTCCGGAGGAGAAGAAGGAAAACAGGCGATTCGAAGCCGACTACGTGATCGGTTGCGATGGAAGCACCAGCCAAGTCCGGAAGTGCCTCTTTGGACAAGGAAACTGGCCGGGCCAGACGTTCCCTTATCAATTCATCGCGCAGAACGTAAGTTGCCGAGTGCTCTCCCAGAGAAAAAAACACACACACACACTCACATACAAGATCATCACGGATCGACGAGAGACTAAGTGCCTTCCAGATCTGGTACGACGGCTTCGAGAAACACGGCTGGTCCGGCGGGAACTACATGGTCGACCCGGAGTCGTGGGGCCTCGTCGCCCAGAGGGGCAGGACGGGCATGTGGAGGGTGACGCTGACGGGCGACCCCGAGCTCAGCGAGGAAGAATGCCTGAAGCGGATGCAGTGGCACTTGCAGAGGGTGCTCCCCGGCCACCCGACGCCGGAGCAGTACACGCTCGGCCAGACCAACATCTACCGGGTCCACAACCGCTGCGTCGACCGCATGCGCGTCGGCCGCGTGCTGCTCGCCGCCGACGCCGCCCACGTGTGCAACCCGCTCGGCGGCTACGGGGCCACCACGGCCATGGTCGATGTCGACGGGCTGGCAGACTGCCTGATCGGCTACCACGCCGGCAAGGCCGACGTCGACATTCTCGACACCTGGGCCGAGGTGCGCCGGGACAGATTTCTCCGCTTCGTCGACAGGCGCAGCATCGTGAACATGGACAGGGTGTCCAAGAGCGATCCGCGGACCGTTGCCGAGACCGACAAGCTGCTGAGAATCTTCCGAGATCTGGAAGGCGACGTGGTCAAGAGGAGGGAGTTTCTCCTGGTAAGCAAGCGGGCGAGTGGCAGGTATCGACTACGGAATGGCCACACTGACGAGATGGGTAGAAACACTCGAGTCTCGAGTACGACTTCAAGCAACACTACCGGACGGCCTAAACACATGGCTTGGCTTAAATCTCGCTACAGCGGCCTCTGGCTACCTCTTGCGACACTCGATACCTCCAGAAGCCTACCAGGTGCGAGGGTTGAACCTCCGACCAAGAGTGAGCACATCATTGCTATCGGCCATGAAAACTGCCATGGTTTTCAATCTCTATAGGGCGTTCGCTTGTTCCGGATGCGAGGCTGACGTTCAGGGGAAAATGTGAACTACACGCTCACTCAAAGCGGCACAAGCATAGATGCAGGTAGAAAACATCTGGTCACAATCCGACACTCGGCGCAAACCCAACGTGCGTCTCGCAATCATGAATGATTGCATGTGAAGGCTCAGATACGTGGTCTTGTGTGTACCTGCTATTGAGCCTCGGCAGAGCTGTAACAACGTAGCTCGCATTCCGACCTCCCCAATCAAACACCAACCCACCCTACTTATACCCCAAGATTGAATGGTACTAGATGAGGGCTCGTACCTAGTCACTCACTACTGTATTGTACCGACTCGTTGCCGTATTGAGTCGTTGATTTACCACTCTCGCGCTATTCAGCTCTGCTCCTCGCTCTGAGCTGCCCTGCCGCTGAGTGTTTTTTCAAGCCCCTGAATCAGCTCCTTCAACTTTTCCATTTCATCCCTCAGTTTCCGGACCTCGACAACAGCCGGTTCTTCTTCCACGTTGCTCTTGCACTCGGCCACTGTCTTAGTCCACCCCTCTACCTCGAAATCAATTTCGTGCGTCATCTGCTCCCATTCCTCAATCGTGTCATCGTCATTCTCTCCATGAGCCCGGTTACGGCGAATCTCTTTGGCGGTTTGCACCTCAAAAAAGCCGGCTGCAATTAGCAATGGTGAATAAATGATACCCATGACAATATCGTTGACTCGCTCATAGGCATGCCTGGGCAACCACCATTCTAATGGAAGAACGAGCAAGAACATCTCGATCAAGTTGAAAGGGGCGATGAAGACGTTCTCATCCGGGGCGCGCACAAATTGCATCGTCTTTTGAGCAAACAGAGCCAAGAACTCCTCATCGGCGTTTTCGTATATGTCTTCGTATGCGCTGTTGTACAGAGCGATGAGGATGTTGAGCAGAAGCACCTGTCGCAATCACAACCATGTCAGTCTACTGCGAGGGTAATGCAGATAATCGATGGAACAGCATGTGAGACACGACTTACCATGACAACAAAAGCAAAGAGGTAGTACAGTATAATCCCGAATGGCGGGCTAAAACGCTCAAAGCCGGAGAAATCGGGACTCTGCATCACTGCATTTGCCATGGCTTGGAGGATGAAGATGGTGTCCTCGCCTTGCATGTCATCGGCGTAGTCCATACCGATGAATGCCTGGAAGAAGCCGACGATCATGACGAACAGCAGCGCGAAGAAGATGATGCTTTCTTTCATCATGACCTTGAGGACGACGAGCATGGCGCCGAAGAAGCGGAAGCTGTCCATGTAGAGAAGCAAGCGAGCCCAGAAAAAGGGCGCGGCAAATGCTAGAAAGTTGTAGCTGAGCGAATTGAACTTTTCACGCGCGCCTGCATCGTCCACGGGGTGGCTGTATGCCACAAACCGCATAGCCAGAGAGACAATGAGTAGCGAGTACAGGAGCCCGTTGAAGACGTTCCAGAAGCCAATGATCTGGTAGCCAGCCTTCCAAAACTTGGTGAGCTCGTCGCATACGAAGCCAAAGGTGAAGATGTACAGCAAGCCTTCCACAAAGTCCAGATCTCCTAGCGGGTTGATGGTGTTGATAGCACCGGTATACAAGGCCAGGTAGATCAAGGAGATGACCAACTGGGCGGCATTCTGGTACATGGGGGCCCGCATCCGGTCCGGGTCCAAGTGGGTGAGGAGTCTGGTGCTGTCGCGGTCCTTGTAGTCGACAAAGCTTGCTGGGTCGTTCTCGTCTTGGACGAGCCAGCCCTTCCACAAGTAGCTGATGCACTTTTGGTATCCCGACGAGCCGATGATGCGCAGAGCATGGAGGTCGACAGCCTTCTCGATGACATTGACGGGCGGCGTAGGCTCGCCATCCATCATGGTGGAGTACCGCTTGAGCAGAACAGAGTGAAGGAGGTAGGTCATGTCCTCCTCGGCCTCGATGATGGCCTTTGCAATCACCTCACAGGCCGTAGCACGAACCAGATGGAGATCGGCATCCCAAAGCTCCATCTTGGCCTGGTGCTTGAACCAGCGCTTGACGACCAGGAGACAGTAGACCACACATGATCGGTGTTCCTGACCCCCAGCCTCCTTGGCAGCGCGGACAACCTTGGGCGAGATGACGCGGCTGTGTGGGCGGGTGATCTGGACCTCTTCCAGCTCGCATGGCACGGCCTCCTCGATGAGATAGCGCAGGCGAAGGGCGACTTTGGTGACTTCGAGGGCGGGGATGGCGGACTCGATGTGGCGGTTACTGTACGAGGGCAGGACTTCTCCAATGTTAGCGTGGGAACTATCGGAGCTCGTGAAGGAGCCGTGGATGAAGGGCATTGCTGGGCAAGAGGGTAAGTCGACTCACGTCTCCGCGACTCGTGGTCTTGATGTCTATTGTCCCAGCCCATCAGTCTGCCGAAACTGAACCTTGGACGAGGCATTTGAAGCGTTGGCCGGCAGGCACGCCCGTGGGTTGGAGGGTGGGGGATGGAGGACGGAGGATGGAGGATTTGCCGCGGAGCTGGAAGTGAAGCTGCGATGGCGACACGACGATGCAAGAACCGATACTCCGAACTTGGCCAACACGGTCGTGGGACTTGTCAATGCCGACACTCACGTAACGTAGGCGCATGCGAACGAGTGAACGGAAGCAACGGTGTGTAAGTTATTGTACTGTGTTTTCCTCTACCAAGTTGCCTCGAAAATACCTGTTTCTGTGCCAAGAAACGCGTCCCCGCGATCCAATGGGTAATCCCAATTCGAGCTGGCCGACCAGCCTCGAGCAAGGTGCGAGCAAGGTGCGAACAAGGTGCAAGCAAGCTAGTTGCGGTAGTTGACAAGGGAGGGTCGAGATGCACTGGAATTGACTGCACAGGCGTAGTTACGGAGTACACAGTAGTTAACTTTTACTCCGTAGTAGCGTTCGGAGCTCTTGCTTTGCTTTGGCGCTGACCTTGCTTAGCGCCTCCCAATGACGTCGCTTGCGTTGGCCCTAGTTAGGTGGAGCGAACCTCGAGACTCGAGACTCGAGATGACGACACTCGAGGCTCGCGAGGAGAGCAGTCTGGAGCATCGTGCCTCGTTGATCCGCGTCACCCTTTGGAGACGACGGCATGTAGAGATGACAGCCTTGTGCGATGGTGTTGGACATTTTAAGGAGCAAGTAACTTACTGTGGTAAACGACGATCAGTAGCCTATCCGTTTAACTACTGTACACTGTACGGAGTACTTCGGTACCTACGGAGTAGGGATGACGAGCTCCTCCAATTCAATTCCAAGTCGCGATTGGCTGATCCTTAGCGTAGCGACTCACTTCACTTTCCCCGTTTCCCGAATCCCGCCCACCATCCATCTCCACTCACTCGTCTGAGGCTTAGTTACTGTGCTAACTACGCCGGCTGCTGCTGCAACATGGACCGAACCCCCGAAAGAACCAACTTACACATCATATTTATTCCTCATCACCATCACCATCATTGGCAGTCGCCCAACGTTACCTGCCTCGCCAATAAACGCCCGAATCGACGCTCGACATTTGTTCCAGCACTCTCAGCCCCATGTCCGTACGCATCCTGGGTGTCGTGTCTACTGTCGGCTGTGCCGCTGTGGCTTGCTAGCACGCTTCACTCCATCATGGGCCGTTTAACGTTACGATGCAGTTGGCTCTACCGAGTCTGACCGGAACAGGGCCTACGGCCACGAGGCGTTCTTCCCACTGGAGCCTCGTTGGTTGCCTCGTTTGACCTCACTGGTGTGTTATCTATCGACTGCGGGATGCATGCAGTCTTGGCAGTAACCCATCACTGCAGTCTGCAGTCTGCAGCATGCCAGTCCCTTTTCTTGAATGAAGCTCATGAACTGTAGATCCAATGGCTCGCCAACATGTGGCTCTCACTTGGGCCTTCAATTTGCAACGCCTCGGTGAAACATCCTGAGCCAAGTAAGACTTCACGTCTAGGCACTCACCAAGTGTGTTCTCACGGCACATGGCCATCCCAAGCCGCCCTCACTTCGGAAGCAAAACGGGCCAAAACAGGCAGACCGGTACAGTGCCCCAGCCGGCGGCTGCAACGTTCTCGCCATAGTCGGCCCCAGCCAGAACCTTGCATTAGGTAACTGGTCACCTCTTGCAAACACATGCGTGCTGGTCAGCCTACATGTGCGCACTACCTACGGATAATTGGTACCAATCACGCAAACGCGCAGGTGAATACAGGCCAGGCCGCCTCTTCGCCGCCATCGCCTCTCCTCCAATTATTGCCAATACCTACTAGGGTGCAGCTGTTGGTCCTAGAGTTGCCCGTTAAGAATTGCCGACTTGAGACTATTTAAACCCGACATGTACTCACCGCTGCTCGCTTGTTGTGTCTTCTTCTTTCTTGCCTACAAGTCACATCCCTGCGTTCTACTGTTGGACATGATCCATCTGGGCCAACTCTGCGGCAGCATCATCACCCAGTCGTTGCCTCGTGTCTGCGACGTTCTTAGCCCTAGTCTTGTGCATCGAAAGCCTCGTGCTGGGCAACTCGCCAACGACGCAATCGCAACAATACTGCCAAACCAGTGGCACGTCTGAAGCCCAAGACTGCGGGGTACTGTAGACTCTCCCCATTTGGATGTAGACGCTGTTACAGCAGCACATCCTACAAGGTGTAAGTCGTCATTGCCATTGGACGAGATCCTGATACCGTTTCACAAAAGGGCCTCACAAGATGCCAAACGATTCTTGCTGACAGCCACTGAGCAGTCACCGAAGCCGGAAACAGGTCATTCTCACTACAATCCTCCAGGCTTACCGAGAAAGATCGTGGAAACAACTGCCTTCCAAAACCTTTGCGTACTTGAACAACTCTTTTCCGGTGCTTTTCGGGGCGCTGTTGCGTTCATTTCGTACTTCCACACTCAGCACTAGGGCGCGTTTTCTGGCATAGCCACCAACATGGAACCCAAAGATGTCACCGATTCCACGGCACAGCTGCGCAGAGGCACTGTCATTCCCACAAACGTAGATGAGGGCACCGTCTCAACTTCAGACATCAAGAATGCACCTGCAGTAGACGCCGACGGCCGCGTTGCTAAGTCGAAACATGCGCAGAATAAGCCACCCAACAAGTGCGGCAAGAATAAAGATACGGTCAAAGCCGAGAAGACCAAGAAGCATATGACGTTGCAAGTCGGCTCTTTAGATGAGGATGGCGAGGAAGATGGTAGTTCAACTCCAGATGGTACTACGAGCTCAAATTCTGACAGCGAATCGGACGTGGAAGCAACCAACGGAGCAAGAAACAAACGGGCGCTGAGAAAAGTCCCCGGAGGGAAGAAGCTAAAGAAAAAGGTCAAGTCGACAAAAAAGTCAAAGAAGCAGTCCAGATCTGCCGCCACGTTGGCAGAGACTGAGGCAAGCGATTCTGATGATGAGACTCTGGACGATTCTGATTTGGAGGGTTCGAATATTGACGAGGAGGATACGACCACGGGCAAGCAGCTGCAGCAGCTTCAGATTCAGATGCAACTGCTTCTGCAGCTGCAGCAGCTGAACATGCAGCGACAGAGTGGAGGTCTCGGTCTCGGTAACGGCTCCCTTTCACAGAATCCGATAGGAATGAATCTCAACAACCCGGGATTAGGAAACTCTGCGGGCATGATCCCAAATTTCAATACAGCCGTTTCGACCGGCCTCAATCAGGATATCGGCATCAATCGTGGCCTGGGTCGAGGCCTCAATCGACCGATGGGCGGCGGTCCGCGGCCTCCCCCTCCTGGACGCGGCAGACGGCTGAATGACGATACGGATGCCAGCGATCATGAGAAGCGCTCCAGGAAATCTGCTCGGCTGGACTTCAAGCGTGTGGACCAAGTCTGGGACTCGCAGCTCCACAACTACAAGCTGCAAGACACTGCCGAGAACTCGTCCGAGTCGCGATATGACGAGTACCTTTTCCATATCCGGCGGACTTTTGATTGGGAGGGCAAGTACAAGACTACTGTCGTCGATATCAAAACTAAACCGCTGCGCGAGGCACTCCATGATGTCTTGGGTACTATCAAGGGTGTGAGTCTGGTAGAGGAAACGCCAAGGCTCGACCCGAACATGCTCTTCTTGTGCGTGTACCAATCTCATCCAGAAGTCGGTATTAGGCTAATACCACACGCAGGCACCTAGAAGACATGCGAGCGCATTTAAAAGTGCTCAAGGAGATCGAGCCCGACGCAAAGACGAAGAAAGAGCGCAGGAAAGCCCAGAAGTGGGTTGGTGACAAACGGAAGCATTTGAAGGTCTTGCTTCAGTACTTGGATACAGACTATGCCCACATCAAGAAGAGGCATGTCGCGAGGATCTTTCCTGCGAGGTATAAGCTAACCAACCCGTCGTAGCCTCTACCCTATGCTTGAGAACGGCCTCATAACGTTTGACCTCCTGTGGGCTCTTTGGAAGCCCAACACTCTGGTATATACCACAACCTACGGCACTCCGGATGAGCCACGGGTATTCAGAGTCGAAGTAGCAGACAAGCACTTCAGCATCGTCAAGGGTGACTTTTATTACGTGGAGGGCAAGGTAAATTCTGCGAAACTCGCTGTGTCGACTAGATCGACCTGCTGACAAACACCAGTACTTCGAGTTTGATGGAAAGAACTTTGGCCATGGCAGCATGTCTGGGGAAATCGCAGATTTTCGCGGAGCGCGCAAGATCACCAGTCTGAGCTGCTATCCCCTCAAATACCACAAGGGCGAAACGCAACTCCGGCGAGACCTCATTGAGCGCGGCAAAAAGTTCGTCAGTCTCGGCGGAGTGAACTACAAGAGTCATCAAGGTCTTGCCTACTACAAGAAAAAGAAGTCTGTGATCAAAGTCATCATTAGCGGCCGCATCATGATCGACTCGGCCATCCATCGTCGACACAACCCAAATTACCCTATATCTATCGTTCGCCCTCAAGATCACGACATTCTCAGCGAGGACGAGGATGACAGCGACGAGGAAGGTGAGTGCTGTGACTGTGATTCCGACGCTAGTGCAGGCGGTGGCAACGGCAGCAACGAAGTCAAGCGCCTCATCGAAGATGAAGAGAAAGTGAAGTACGTGAAAAAGGCCATCAAAAACAAGCGTGGCGAGATCGAGTTCATCGAAGTTCCGGAAGATGAGGCCGATACGTTCGTTCCTACTGAAAAACTGGACAATGTCGCCAGCCACACCGAGGAAGCGGTTCCCGGTGGCCACTCGGACACGAAGAACAGTAAGGGCCTACAGAAAAAGCCAGAAACCCCCGAGTTCGCCGACGAAGAGTACCTCATTGCTTCGCCCGTTGTTCTCGGTTTCTCTTTTGCCGAGAAGCTCTGGCTAGAGTTCACTGTCTCGGGAGTCAAGGAAATCGCGTGGAATGAACACGCCTATGAGTCGTTGGTACTGGAGCCCAAGACAAAGGACATTGTGAAGGTAAACTCCAAAAATTTCTAATTGCCATGACCAAATGCTGACAAGACTCGTAGGCCCTCGTCGAGTCTCACAAGTACCACGGTACGGAGAGTATTGATGATGTGATCCAGGGCAAAGGCAAAGGTCTCGTTGCTGTCCTTCATGGGCCGCCAGGCACAGGAAAGACCCTCACAGCCGAAGGCATCAGCGAGCTCTTGAAATGCCCGTTATATTCGGTGTCCGCTGGCGATTTGGGAACAGACAGCCGCTACCTCGAGGCGGAATTGCAGAAGACGCTTGACATCTGCCACGCATGGGGGGCGATTCTGCTGCTGGACGAGGCCGATGTCTTCCTAGAGAAGCGCAACATGTCGGACATCCACCGCAATGCTCTGGTCAGCATCTTCCTGAGGCAGTTGGAGTATTTCCAGGGTATTTTGTTCTTGACCACCAATCGAGTCGAGGTGAATCCACCCCCTCCCTCAATATCCGGGGCTTCTACGACATTGCTAACACTATGTAGACATTCGACGAAGCCTTCCAGTCGCGCATTCACATTGCCCTCAGGTATGATGAACTTGACACCAAGGCCAAGAAAGCCGTCTTCAAGCTATTCGTGGAGCGCGTCCGTGTCCTCGAAAACATTGAACTCATGCCATTTACCGAGGAGGACTACAACGTTCTCTCGAGATACAATCTCAACGGTCGTCAAATCAAGAACACTGTGCGCACAGCGCAGGCGCTGGCCGTCAACAAGGGCGAGCCGCTCAGCATGCGACACATCCGAGAATATCTCGACGTTCTCATGAGTTTCGAGCGAGATCTCAAGGGTGGCAGTGGGTACCAAGATGCGATGAGGTCGTATTTTTGAGGACCGCAATTCTCTGCGACGAGCTTATTTTTCCCCCATCACTTGCTGTGTTGTTTTCCGAACCGATTTTGGTTATTTTGGTAGTTTCACGGGGGGTTAGGTACCATACGTCTGACCATCGAGCTGATGGGGGCTTTTGGACATTTGATAGTTAACTAGGTTCAGTTCAACCTTGGAACGTCACTTCTGAGATATTAAAACAAGATGTAGGTCAATTTGAATACACGATGCCTCGGTAAATGAACCAAGTCGTGCTACTCCATCACCAATTCAAGGCTTCAGTCTTCTCCTGAACCTTGGGCGCCCTTGACGCATCCTTCTTCCCGCCAGCTAGAACATCAAAAACACGTTTGCCAAACTTGCTGAACGCCGGTGCTACACCACCCAACTCGGTCAAGCACTTCTCCATGTGGCTGAGCTCAAACCCGAATGCTTTGCCACCAACCCTGGCGACATTGGCGACGAGATCGATCTCGATGTGTTCACCGTCTACGGCGACGTCGTAGAATTCCTCGTCGGCAATAGTGATGCCCAACAGACCGAGGCTGGGCTGGTTGCGGGAGTAGATGAACGCGAACGACCTAGCGATGACACACTGGACTCCCACCCCCAGCAACGCCTGCACGGCCTCCATCCTCGATGACCCACAGCCAAAGGCATGGCCTGCCACGACGACCTTGGAACCGTCCCTGACGCGCTGCCGGAATTCGGGATGCGTGAATTCGAGGCAGTGCGTGCCAAACTCCTCGTCGTCTTTGGCGGTCACCAGATACTGGGCGGGTGCGAGCGCGTCCGTGTCGATGAAGTCACCCAATCGGTAAATGTTGGACTGGATATCCTGGAGGGCGCCGGCGTCCCCTGGGCCGCGCGTCGCGTCCTCGGCCACTCCTGGTTTCTCCTCTTCACGGGCCACATCCGGCTCGACGACCGCCGGCTCGGATGGTTCAACCCACTGCGGTTCAATCTGCGGACCGCCGGGCGACAAAGAACCTTTGCCCTTGGCCTTTTGCCACTCGTCCTCGGAAATCTTGGCGACGAGTCCGTTTGGCGAGGTCATTTTCATGTCAAACGAAGAAGCCGCTACAGTCGCTGCGGACGCCAGGTTGCCAATCGACCCTGAACCGGTGGTCAGCGTGAGTACGGTACTCGGGGGAAAGGGGGGGGAAGGGGGGGCATGTATTGAAAGAAGTTGATGGAAGTACCTCTGCCCATTCGATTGTGAAAGTTGCGGTTCTGGCTGCTTAGCCAGACCTCCCCTTCACCAGCGACATCTGCGCTCACTCCGACGCAGTAGCTGCAGCCCGGGACACCGATCTCGAATCCGGCCTCCTTGTAGGCCTCGGCCAGCCCGGACTTCCTGAGCATATCGAGGATGGGCCGGCTGCCCGGCACAACTTTGCGCGTCCCTTTGCCGACGGGGGTCTTGCCTGCTCGGAGACCCTCCCGCAGCACCAGTGCGCCCATGATGATGTCTTCCTCGGCAGTAGTGCAGGCGCCGATGAAACAGCCATCCAAGTCCTGGCTACCCATCTCGCTCACGGGTACGACGTCGTCTGGGTTCGGGTAGCGGGCGATGAAGGGTTCGGCTTTGCTCAAGTCAATGGTGTGAGACTCGGCATACTCGCAACCCTCGTCTGCTCTGAAGTAGTAGCTTTGGTTCTTGTGGCGCGCTAGCTTGCGCTGGTTGATGAATGTCGCCGTGACGTGGTCAGGGGCGAAGATACCGGTGATCCCTCCAAACTCCTGTGTGGACTTGTTAGCTGCTGAAAAAATCCCGAAGGCACCGGCGTGCGACTATGCTCACCGTCGTCATGTTGGCAATGGCAAACCGAGCATCGGGACTGAGGAAGTCCAAGCCAGGCCCAGTATATTCCACGACACGATCAGCGGCGACGGTGTTACGCTTCAGCTGCTGCAGGACATAGAGAATGACGTCCTTGCCCCCGACGCCCCTAGGCGGCTTCCCCTCGAACCGGATCTCGACGACCTCGGGGACTTTGAACCACGTTTCGCCGGTCACGAGCGCCATCGTCACATCAGCCGCGCCCATGCCGATGGACAAGCAGCCGTTTGCGCCGCTGCTGCACGTATGGCTATCACTCCCGATGATGAGCATCCCAGGCTGTGTTCGCTCGCGGAAGAACTCCGTATGCATGATAGTGTAGTTCATGCCTTGGTACTCGGTCATCTTGAACGACTTCTTGGCCCTCTCGGTCTGGGCTACCAAGTTCTTGCTTAGGGGAGTGTCGATGTTTCGCGGCTCGACGACGTGGTCACCGGCGAGCCAGAAACGGTCGTTGCGGAAGATTCCTGGGTCGCCCAGGCGATCGTACACTTGAACCATGCCCTAGTTAAATAATCATCAGTCCACAATATCAATCACCACTTGGTGTGGGGAGTTATATCGCAAACAAACGCACATGCCAGCTAAACTCGCTCGCCATGATCCAATCCACGCTGACTCGGATCATCTGGCCGGGCTTTACCCATCCCTTGCTCTCCACGTCGTGCATTGCAAATATCTTCTCCGTCACGTTCATGGGTCGCCTGCCTGCCGGCTTGGTGGGCGATGGAGCCGAGAGCGACCTGCTGCGATCCGCCGAGTTGAGAGCCTCCAGCCACGCAGAGGCCAGGAATACGAGCTCATTGCGGTCTTCATCAGAGATATTCGAGCTTTCGCTCAGGCCTAGTCCTCCGTAGTCGGGCGAGTTCTCGGCGATGGCCACAACCCGCTGTAGCGCATCGGACTCTCGCGGGTGCGCGCCTTTCAGCGCGTCTGCCACCAACTGAACCGCCTTCAGGGGGTGTGGTTCGCCGCCCGAGAGACCGTTAGCTGCTTGTTCCTTTCTCGTTTCTTGTAGTCTATAGGGGCCATACTGTTGGGTTGGACCTTGACACTGCGGGTAGTGCCGAGTAGCTCGACAAGCTGTGGTACTATGCTCCCGGATGCCATCTCTGCGTTGGTAACTGGTCAAGTTACCCCTCTTACGATTACCAGGGAGGTCTGTCGTTAAATATCGGTAGGACGTGCTATTCAGGAATTCGGTGCCGAGGGTCACAGCCAAATACGAGGCTCACAGCCAATACGAGGCTCGAGGCTCGAGCAACTGTTTAGTCTGAACCTTCTCTTGCTACGGCGTCAGTCCGTTCGAGTGCTTGATCGGATGCGCTGCCGAGAGGCGATCCACTGCTGCGGCGCTATACTCCGACTCGACGGAAGCCCAGATCCGGACTCAGCAACGACGAGCTAGGGAGTCGCCGATTGGATAAAAAAAGTACTGTCGAAGCCAGCAAGTAATTCGGCATGCCACGTCACAAAAAGTTGGCAGGTTTGAGTTTCGTCCAGCACTTGCGACCCTGAGCCCCATGGGGTGGGTATATCAGCGTGTATGTATAGTATAACCTCTGATCCTGCGCGAGCCAAAGTTTCCCGAGTGAGACCAACACCGCTTCAAAACGGAGCCTCGATTGGGTTTCCTCTTCGGTACTCCCCCTCACTGGTCAGCCGTCAGCTCGAACTCCGAGAACGGCTGTAGCAGTGTGGCCAAGCCAAGTGCAAGGTCTACCACCATGACTCTGCGGTCAGCCTACTTCAATGAAATCGCGAAGCAACCAACGTACATGGTATCGTGGCATCATAAAAGGTAAAAATGAGGTGGTTGTTCCGTTGCCGCGAGCAAGCAACAGGCCACATAAAACAGTTAAAAGCAGCCCTGATCATTTCCAAACGCCGGACCAACGCACGCCAAAGGGCACGGTTAGAAGTCCACAGCACCTTCGCCTGCGCCGTCATCGTCGCCGGCGTCCTCCCCACCGTCGTCGAAATACTGTTCGGCATTGTAATCGCCTCCGTCTTCGTCGTCCTCAAAGTCGTCGTCCTCTCCTTGGCTCATGACCTGCTCCTCCTCGTCCAGTTCAGCCTCCTCATCGCCGCCGCCCTCTTCCGTGTCCTTGCCCATGGCAGCTTCTGCTATGCGACGCTTGCGTTCTTCTTCGGTCTCGGGTCCTCTGCGCCTCTGACGGTCGACAATGTCATCGTCTTCGTCGGCGAAAGGGTCGTCATCGGGTCCACCCGCCATGGACTTGCGTTTCGTGCCCTTTGTCTTGTTCTTCTTGGCATCTATCGTCCCCCACAGCTCTTCCGGGAAGAGATCTTTGTTGAAGGCGCGGTGGCTAAGGTCGGGCATGATGCGCGCCTCGTGGACAAACTGTTGGCTGTACGTGGGCACGGCGAGGAACGGGTCGATGGTGGCCTTGCTCTTAATGCCGAAGCGGGCATTCGCCTGCTCCTGGCCGTAAGACCGCGATATGGGATCGGTTATGTCGGCTGAGCCAGCGGCGGACTCGGGTGCCAAGTATCGGTGTGTGTATAGGGGGAGTCGTGAAAGTCGCGGCGCACCTGGATGAGGTACTTGACAGCGCGCAGCTCGGTGGAGGAGAGGGGAAACCGGCTGGCGGGCGACGGCTTGTACGTCTTGGGATATGTGTCCTGCGGCTGGTCGGGCAATGTCACGGTCGGATCGTAATCCCACGGCAGTCCTGGCATTGGCGCTTTGCTCTTGCCGCCCCGGCCCCCGCCACGGCCTCCCCTGCCGCCGCCTCTACCTCCTCCGCGCCCGGACATTACTCTGCATTCACCACCGTGGCTGCTATGCGGTTGTTTTCGCGCAGTAGAGATGCTGTCGGTTGAGTGGGTGTTGCCGAGGTGTGGTGCTGATGCTGGTGCTGGTTGCTGGTGCTGAAGAATGAATGACTGGTCCGAGTGTGAGTAAACCGAGAGGGAGAGACGCTTCTTGCGATGGATTGAACTTTGCGACCGGGTGTCAACTTTTTAGTGGAGATTTGAGTTGATTCGGGACATATCAGTGGCTCGAAGCTGTTATCGATGCAACTTCAGCCACCCCCGCCATGCACATGTACCTAGCTAGCCTAGGGTAGCTAAGCTGACTAGTCAACTAGCTCCAGCCACTCACTGTACGGATATGGAGTAATCGTCAGGCGGCATCGACGTTTACGACAACCTCCACCTGCCTAAATCTACGTAAAGAAAGGCCCTCTCGTCCGTCTTTCTCCCTGAACATCGCTTTGAAGCTGTCCGCATTTCTCTCTACCCGCCTACATGTCCCGAGTCGCTGTCACCATGGATTCCAGCACGATACCCGTCACAGGCCTGGACGAACTTGACAAGCATCTCGATGAGCTGTTGGCAGACCCGACTTTGAAGCCAACGCTGAAGCTCTTCGACGATGTCGAACTTCAACTGACCGACGCAAACATCTTGCCACTGATCCCGCGTTTTCTTCCCAAAATTACCGAGATCCTCCAAAAGTACCAAGAAGATCCAGCCATCATATGTTCACTGGCCATCAAGCTGCTACGACCTCTCAGCTTCACCCAGGTCATGTCCATGGCCTCGGAAGATTCTCTCATCCAAGCTATGCGGTCTCCCGCTCCCTCGGCCAACCTTCTTGCCATGACCGTTCTGGAAAAAGCCTCCAAGTCCCCTGCTGAGGCTGCCATTCTAGCCATGATGAACAGTCTCGTGACCAGCTTCCTCACGCAGTGGCTAAGCGCCCCTCAAGTCGAAGTGGGCGAGAAGGGCTCAAAGGTTCTGTGCGAACTGCTCGATGTTGACTGCGAGACGCGACCGCAGGACGGCCCCTCACTGAACGGCATGGAAATTGCCGTGAGAAAGTCGCCCGGTCAGGGCCTTATGTGGAGAAGAGTCTTCCACGACCGAGATGTGTACGGTTTGGTTCTTTCCCTGTGCAGCCCACATCAACCTGCCGAGGGCGGCCTTACCAGTGACCAGTTGACCCTCGCTCAAGGCCGTCTTTTACGCATCATGCCACGCTTAGCTGCCCTCAATCTTGGCGCCGTTTCACGAACAGACTTCCCTGATCTCAATGAACGTTACGCGCACGTCAGTAGCGATGAGGGCTTACTGCAGTTCACTGCCTTGCGCATGGTGGATCGGGAAGACATGTTGATGCGTAAGTACCTCTGGCAGCTCCTCGTATTGCATCCAGGACTGTCTCTCCGGCAAAAAATCAAGCTGGGCAACTGCTGACCATCATCGGCCGTAGATCTGAATCTCATCGACTTTTTCGAGACACTGGTGAGCATACAATGCATCACCCCCTATTCAGCTTTTAAGCTGGACACCCTCAGAAAACTCATCCGAGATGCGACTCATGACGATGACCGATTGAAGGCGGCACTCGGGGATTTGCCAGATCGAACTGTTCCAGAGGAGGCCGTTCAGTTGAGGAAATTCGTCCGTGACATCACCCAGTCGTGATTGGCTTCCTGCGGAGACGAGACTTGGTCGCATTAGCAGCAGCAAGTTATTTGATACCCCTGAGAACGCAGCACTGAGTTTCACGCCAGAGACGGACTGCCCTCGAAGCTGCTTGCATTCCTATTCCCGAAGCAGCGAATGGTTTGGTAAAGCCATGGCGATACGTGTGTTCTGCCCGAGAATGGCGCATATATTTCCCATGACGGATATTTGACTAAAGAGTATACCAAAGGAATTCACACGCCTCCTATACCCATCTGATACTGTCGCAAGGCTATTAAGTGCTAGTAACGGCAGAACTATAGACCTCGGTCGGAGTCAAGTTTTGCCGCAGATACTTTTTCTCATTGTTCGCTTTCCGGCGTACATTTCCCTGCATTCTTGTATTCAAGGGATATTGGACATCTCTCCGTCAAGTATTTGCTACACCACGCTCCATCCTAATTTGCTTTCTGCTTCGGCTTGGGTCGTAGAGGAATCGTTCCGCTTCCACCAGGGGGTGGATGAGTGGACATTTCGATCGCGTGAATGGATTCAATGTGTTGGTCGAGCAGGTTCCTAACTGGTCCAAACTAATCTGTGTTTGCTGGGAAGATATTACAGATTAGCGACTGATTGTCACAATGAGTAAATTGAGGCAGTGCCAGTTGCAAGGCTTTTTGTATCCGAACAAGAAGGCAATAAAAAATGGAAAAAATATCAACCATTATGAAGTGTGAGGTATCCCTTTGACAAGATACAGGCACATCCCTACTTCCTACTCCGTCTGGCTTTTATTAGACACGCCAGGCATGACGGAGAGAGCTCTGAGAACTTGGCATTGCCTATCATCTCTTTCATCATACGCGGGCGATATCCCCGTTATGCGCTTTATTAGGGTTGTCGGCATTGCTGGTCCTCAGCACTACGGACTTGGCTTTCAAACCGGACAGGCTTATGTCTCGGAAGGATGGTATTCCCAGGCACTTGTAATTCTGCACAAACAACATGTGTTTTGGGTCATACTGTATATATATGCACCCCAACATGGCGGATACCGTCTACACGCGGATATCAAGAGCCGAGGTATGCCATGGCTGACATGGTTTGGGTAATTCAAAAGCGGGATGCGAAAAAGACACGGCCGCTGAAGTCGAGGTTCTTTTGCACCGAGGTGGCAAGGTTCGGTTAGCTACTCCGCAAAAGCGAACAGTAGGCGCTATTCATAGAAAGATAATTGTGCATGTACATACGAAGAATGCAGATAGCCATCCGTATTGTGAGACGAGAACTTGAACTACACAAACACCGACCCCCGTATACCTGAGGTCCTGCCTTGCCTTTGGTTGGATAAAAGAACAATTGTAGACGAAGCTTCCGCCTCCGCCTTTCCGTATACGAATCACCTACGGCATAGCCATTAGTCATCGTCCATCCCGTCGATATCAATCGCATCGGGGTTGACCGGGACAGCAGTAACCTGCGCATCTTCTTTCGCAATCGAACCCGCAAGCCCGGTACTCGAAGCGACAAACCCTACCGGAGCCCGGGCCTGGCGTTCCAGCTGCGCCATGGCATCCGCCGTATCCGAGTCCAGCTCCTCGCCGTTCCCGTTGAGAGCCGCCTGCTTCTGTCGCGCAATGGCCTGAGAGGCGATGAAATTGACATCGGTGTTGTATTGCGCCTGGACAGAGCGCTTGATGCGTAGCATCTCCCTGTAGGTGTCTTCGTTTCCATGCTGGACTTCGAACTGTTCCCACTTGGTCCAAAAACCTGGGTTGGTGCGCGGATCGCAGAACTGAGACCCGTGGCCGTAGATGGCGCGGGCACGGTCGATCTCGCCCAAGCGCTTCTCCATGTCGGCGAATTTGAGACACATGTCGCGAGCTTCTTCGTCGGGCAAGGCGGCAATGGCGCGCTCATAGATACCCCGTGTGGAAGGCAGGCCAAAGTTGGAGGCAGACTTGGTGATGTAGAAGTTGTACATGTCGGCACGATCCTCGTCAGAGACGGCCTGTGTGGCACGATCATAAATGCGCATGGCATGGCGGGCGAGGCCACGCTCCTCTTCCAAGTTGCCATACATGAGGTAGAGCACCTTGGCAAACTTCGGTGGGCAGTCCTCAACTGATTGTTCGAAAAGGTCGCGTAGGCGCTCGATCCCAATCTTGCGATCAACGGCTTTAGTGAGGTACAAATTCCAGAGCTCGAATGCGACGGGGTAGCTGAACAAGTCGAGACCTCGCTCGTAGATCTTGAAGGACTCCTCGTAGTACTGGTGTTCTTCCATCAAGTTGGCGTAGTTGACGACGGTCTGTGGCGTCGCGATGCGAAGCTCAAAGATGCGCTCGTAAACCTTCTTCACTTCATCCAGAGAACTGACACTCTCTACCAGGTCGACATAGAAACTCCACAGCTTCCAGCTCTTGTGCACCCTCTGCTGTGGCGATAGCGTCTCGTCAAAGTAGTCAACAGTGGACCGCTTAGGGGCCTGGACAGCTTTGGCCATGATCCTCGTAGCCTCGTCGAAGTTCTCGTTTCGAAGCTCCATCTCTGCCCACTCTATCCACATATCAGCCAGCTCAGCAACCGACTTGAAGGGAACTTTGACGGCCTTCTCCATGATGATACGCGCGTTTCGTAGGTCTCCTCCCTTTTCGTAGAACTTGGCGTAGTTTGCCCATAGCTGGTGGAATGGACCAACTGCCTTCTTTGGCTGAATGGCGGCGATGGCCCTGGTATAAGTTTGGACCACCTCCTCCTTATTGTCTCCCCACAAAGCCACCCGCTTCTCCCATTCGGCTACCGTGTTGGGATTTTGGCGTAGTAAAACATCGTTTAGAAGAAATGGTCGACGGTCCATCAGCTGTTCAAAACGCATCATGCGAATGTCCAAGTCGAAGTCGGCATCGTCGTCCTGTGAGCCTTCATCCGCCCGCTTCGATGCCAGTTCCATCAAGGCGCCGATGATGGACTCCTCGAATTCGGCATACGTGTCGAAGATCAGGGTAAAGTCACGGACCGTCATGACGGTGGTTATACCCTCCTCAAACACGTCCCGCGCTCTTTCAAAACTGCCTCGCCTGACCCAGTATGTCGCTAAACCGCACCAGAGTTTCCCTCTTTGATCGGCGAACCTCTCGATGCCGCTGCGAATGATGCGCTCAACTTCAATGCCCGACTCGTGGCCAGTCTCGATCTCGTTCGCCCGCTCGACCAAAAGGTCAACCATTTCGCTCCATAGCTCGTAGTGGCCCTTCCCTTGCTTGCTGTTGAAGCGTGGGTTGTTGAGGATGTCGATGTACTTCTTCACAGCCTCGGTGTACAGCCCAACCTGGATCAAGAGCTCGATGAAATCCTCGGCATCTTCGGGATGAACCTGCATGTACCGCCTCCAGATTTTGACGGCCGTCTCTCCCGCCGCCGAATTGGCGAATGGCCTGTACAGTGACCATATGCGATTGTGTTGAGTGATGGGCAATGCGCGCAGGGCGCGATCGAAGGTATGGCGTGTCAAGGTCACGAGGGGCTGGAGCATGAGAAACTTGAGATACATGTCCCATATGCGCGGCATCTTGTTGAGTAGGATCAGGGCCCTTTCGAAGAGGGCGTTGACCTTGCGATACTCAGGGGCGAAGATGGCGGCGTTCAGTTTGGACAAATGTTTGGTTCGAAACCGGAGATACTGCATAACGAAATTATCAGTCGACGCCTTTCAACCTGGTCGGGCGGCGCATCACGAGCGCATACTCCGGACGTACCATCTTCCAGAGCTTGTAGGAACGAGGGAGCTGGACACAGGCCCTCTCCATGACAAAGGCTTGCTCGTGGATGTTGCCATGTTGTAGCTTGAACTCGATGTAGGCCAGCCAGGGTTTTGTGCTGCCGGGGTCGCGGAGGATATCTTGCTCGTACACGGCATCTTCGTTGGTCTGTGGTCTTCCGTCAGCTACTCGAACAAGTTGTTGCTGTTGCAGAATGGGTCGCGACTCGAGACGTACGACAAGGTGGAGGTCTGGCTGTCTCGCTACTGCCGTCGAACCATTTGTGACCCCGTTTGGCGCCATGTTGGCTCCGTGGTTTTGGTTACCCAGGGGTCCTCGCAGGTAGGATTCGGCTGCTATCGAGAGCAGAGAGACAATGGGTGTCTGAGAGGGGGGAATTGATTCCGTCAGCAAAGCATGGCGAGGAGGCTGTGTGCACAAGAACAGCAGTCCCGGTTTGTTCTGATGTTGCGCGAATGGGTAGGGAGTGTAGGGTTGAGTTGGGTGCCGGTCCGAGTGGTCCCCTCCGGTAGATCCAGTTGCTGATTGATCTACGGAGTACGAACGCGACCGCCGTGATTTCTTTTTGCTGGAGCTCCAGTAAAGTGAACCCCCGTCCAGTGACCTGCAGTCATCAGCCTGTGTGCTTGCCATATCCGTATTTTCGGGGTCAAGCACCGACCCCCCCGTCCCCACTATGCAAGGTTTACTTTGGTGCAAGTCAATGTGAGTGGCTGGAGCCTCTAGCGTTGGTCCCCCCACCCCGCTAAAGACATAATCGGCCTATGACGATGATTGTGCGACGACCCTCCGGGTCTGGTACTTGTCCTTCGACAACCGGGACACTAGCCTTCGGTGCTCTAGTTACTACCAAGCCAAACCGGGTCCAAGCTCAGGCCCGCCCGCCGCAGGGAGCCAGTTGCATCACCGTCCACGGTCCATGGCGAGCTGCCGCGCGCGACTTCAAACCCGAGCAGCGGCGTTGGATTTGAAAGCCACAATCACCCGACCCCTTTTCCTCGAACCTCGTCCGCAATTGTCGACGACATCAAACTCATACGCCCTGCTGTCATTCCTCGCTCCTCTTTATCTGGCCTGGGCCAAGCTCGCAGCTCAGCTCCCTTCTTCCCACCGCAGTCTCCCACGGTCCGCCGAGAGCTAGGTTGCTAACATGTCTGGAGCCGGTGTACGCAACCTGTGCAGAAACAACCCCCTTGAGCCTTTGGAAATGCTGAGACAAATATTCAGGATCGCGAGGCTGTCTTCCCGACGAGACAGTCGTTGGGAATAATGAAGGCGAAGCTCAAGGGAGCTGAAACGGGCCACAGCTTGCTGAAGCGGAAGAGTGAAGCTTTGACAAAGTATGAGCCTCATGACGATGATCCCTATGACCTACCTGGAAATTCTTGCTGACTCGGTGGTCCATCTAGGCGTTTCCGAGGTGATACACCACATGCGCGACCGTTACAACCACCGGGCACTGGCTAACACGAGCGCCTCTAGAAATCACTCGCCGGATCGACGAAGCCAAGCGCAAGATGGGCCGCGTCATGCAGATTGCCGCCTTCTCTCTTGCCGAGGTTTCCTACGCTGTTGGTGGGGACATCGGTTACCAAGTTCAAGAGTCAGCGCGCCAGGCCCGCTTCCGAATTCGCACAAAACAGGAGAACGTGTCTGGTGTCTTCCTGCCGGCATTCGAGAGCTATCAGATCGATGGCAACAACGACTTTGGCTTGACGGGTTTAGGCAAAGGTGGTCAGCAGGTCCAGCGATGTCGCGAGACGTACGCCAGGGCTGTCGAGACGCTGGTTGAATTGGCCAGTTTGCAGACGGCTTTCGTCATCCTGGACGAGGTCATCAAGGTTGTCAACCGGAGAGGCAAGTCTGCACCATCCTACTTTTTCAGGGGCAAGAATGCTAACCGCCGCTGCAGTAAACGCCATGTACGGCCTAATATCCCAAACCATCAACGTGTAGGAGATGCTGACCGTGAAACTAGTGAACATGTCATCATCCCTAGAACTGAAAACACCATCAAGTGTAAGATGTACTCTTTTGACGCCTCCGCTCCCAGGCGCTGACAATAGGACAGACATCAACTCGGAACTCGACGAGCTCGACAGAGAAGAGTTTTATAGACTGAAGAAGGTCGCCAACAAGAAGCAGCGTGATACTGCAGCTTCCGACGCCGAAATGAAGGCAAAGCAGCAGGCAGAAGCGGCCGCAGGTGACCAGGAGAAGGCGAAGCCCAACGACAACAAGCCGACTGATATTTTGGGAGAAGGTGACGAGGAAGACGTCATCTTTTAAGTCACCAACAACAGACCAACATAATCACGGCTTGGCTGGATATGCGTCAGGACTTCGCGTCCCATAGGTAGTAGAGAGCGGATGGTTTCAAGGGTAGCCCGTGAATCACACGACTATGTATCCTTAAGAACGCAAAGATCAAACCTGTTTGATATTCCACTCAACACTCTGCAACGGTGTCACCTTGACGAAGCTATATCCTGCATGTTTCTACGAGCAAGGTGCAGAGGTCGAAAGGGACGGGTTAAGTTAAGTGAGGGAGGCATTGAAAAATGTCTTGTGTCTGGTGACGAGACAAGCTCCCTTGGCTGGACTCGCATGGAAATATGACGCGAAGTTCAAGCACAAGCGGCCCCATACAGAGAGAGACTGGCCGTGAGGTGTGGAGCTTTCTACATATTTGCGGTTGTAATTCTCCGTACGGACGAGACCAAAGTATAGGTCAGGCACTCAAGTACGATTTGGTGTCGCGCATGAAATCTAGTTGAGTTGTAGTCTCTAAGTATTTGCTTAGCAGTTCGAGTGCTTTTTACAATCAAGCCAAAGTAGTAGGTATGCAAGAACCACGGAACCAGCATACAATGCTTTACTGCCGAAACTACTCACCTATTCAGCAGTAGGGGCGATCGAATCCGGTGCATAGTGCAATCATGATTTTCAGGACAGAACGGGTGCGTTTTGTATGTGTACCTCATTTCGTTTTCAAAGTGAACCGTAGGTGGATGGATCATAGACATAAAAGTCCTGCCAAAAATATGATGCCGAAACCTCGATGCCCTTCCCATCTCGCCTCAATTGCTTCGTATGCAACCTTGCAAATCGTATCCGTACAAGCCCAAGTCATACATCCATACATGTGTCCACAACTCCCTTGATCTATCACCAAGTGTTGTGTAGCCAACGTGTTGGTTCATACCTCAAGGACTCTCAGCGGCGGCGCTGCTGCTTCTGCGTCTGTTGCCCGAAACACCGTCAACGACCTTGTCCTTGGCCTTGGAGAAGCTGAACCGCTTGGAGTGCTGCTTGTGGAACTCGGAGTCCTTGTCGCGATTGCTTTGAACATGGCCATCCCGCGAAGATGGCGTGGCAAATATAGACCCCTTGCGCTGCTGAAAGCGACTGGGTAGCGTTTTGGATGCATCTGAGTCTCATGTTAGCATGCGGGTAAAGTGAAGCTGGTTCGGCAAGCAATAAGTCGCAAGAATCCAATCACAAGGTGAGTTGTGCGCATACGCAGTATCACGCCACGGCTTGAGCTCGGCTCAAACACGATACAGCAAGATGGCAGATGTCGGAACTCACCCCATTCATCAGTTGTCGAGTAGTCTCTGGAACTCTTGCGCTCTTGTGGAGGGATCTCATCACTCTGCACATGAGAGTGACTCGGATCGAAGCTGTTCGTGAACTGCACACCAGCACTGCTGTGCTGATCCGGAGACCTCGCATCTTGCGCTCCGTCGGTGCCAACAATTTCGTGGTTGGCCGTCACATTACCCTCCTGGGGGCGGAATTGATCTGCTGTCGATTGGATGGTCTCGTTAGCCGAAGGCCGTTTGTACAGGCACACAGGAAGAGGCAACTAGTTATGTTGTTTTCTTCGTCGTGTTGACATGTGCGTACTGCCAAAGGGAGACTAACGGGTAGCATTCTCCATACTGATGAAGTAATACGCGATTTACAATAGCTGTATCGTGTAAGTGATGTATGTATACCACCAGGTGAGTAGAAGCTTGTTTCCGAAGTGTATTGCTCTGTTGGTCGAGGTAGGGGAATAGGTATGATGAGTGTCTCTGCACTTTGGCTGGAAACAGAGTTTGGGATGGGAAGAGGGGAGCAAAGAAGAAGCCTTTTGTTTATTGGAATCATTGCCCCTCCGTTTTACTTATTGGGCGAGAGAGAGATACTTACACACAGACTGACGTCGATAGTTCGTGCTTGCCCCCCTCTAATTACCCCAAGTATCCGAGAATAAGCTCAGAGGGGAGTGCAATCGCAAACGATCGGCATTGGCTCCTGCCCCTTCTTGCAAACACCAAGTTCTTGACCCTTCCGGCGCGTGGCTGATCCCATCATCAGGAAGACCCAATCGAATCTCGCCTGCCTGCAGATATCCCCCTCCACCCCCCAAAGTAGTGGCAAACTACTGAACCGAGCCATTTGACCCCAATAATCTTTGACCCGCCCAGTCAGTGCAGTTACGACCCGTGGTGATTGATGTATATCAGGCCAATGAGACGGCCGGTGCCGAAGTGACCATATCTTCCGAACAAACTCGATGAAAGCCGTGGCTTGCTGAAATGGCAAGTTAGTTGCCAGTAGGTACTCCAATACCAGTCGTGCATGTACAACCTCTGGCTGGGCCAACGTACAAAGGAAAGTGCATACTCCGTAGTGACCTTCGTCATAGTATTGTAGAGATACTGCACTGCCCCAGAAATCAAAGGGACGAGACGCAGTCATACCTTGTGACCTTGATGAATAGAGCAGGAAGTTCTCCTCGGGGCAGGCCACGATCTTCCAGCGGTGGTACCTTGATCCTTGTTACGTATTGCTCAAACACGGCACTTGCATTGGCCAAAGCTCGTCATATCTTGCTGTCGGAAAAGCTTCAAACGCACGCCAAGGGAGGCCACCGAAGCTAGCATCCAGTCCATGGTATCAGATGCTCTCCTCTCCTCTGCCTTTGAGTTCCGGTCATTAGTAATGGATGCAACCACGAACAAAAAAGGTAGTAACCATGCTGCACGCTCAACTTCATTCCGGGCAATCTGGTAGTTCGTCTTGACAATCAGTACGCTGGCTGACGTCACTAGCACTACCAGTTTGGCGAGTCCCGCCCAGGGTGCATGCATCATGATTGCACGCAAACCGTTCGGAACGGGTTAAAAAGGGCGCTTGGTGGTGGTGATATTCAAGTATTGTCATTACGTCGTACTCTTAATATATCATGAGGTATTCGTGACTTCTATCGTTTCGAGCCTCGCATACAAAGGATGAATGTCCAAAGTGTCCCCGATATTATCGGTCTGCAAGGTAGCCTCACCGGCAGATAGCCACCCCAAGTGTATTTGTTACGTGCGGGGAAGCTATCTAGTATTAGATATAGTTGTCAGTACGTAAAGAGAAATATACACTTAATTGTACGTGCTCATCAAGCGTCGTACTTGCAGAAAATTACGAAGTAACTAGAAGAGTAAACGAAATCGGTAGCGGATCAAAAGTGTTGACGTTGCAATGAGTTCTAATTGTGTAGTTAGGTTAGTTGACTATCTTAACTATCCGTGTGGGTGACCACTTGTACACAATGTGGATGATGTTGGTGGGGCCAGGGAGCCGAGGTACTTTGTATCTCGTGGAATCCGGGGTAATAACGTGAAAACGAATCGCGAAGCGTTTCGTGCTCGAAGCTAATCGCAACGTCGCACACGGCACAACACAGTAAACAAACACACAGCACAGACCGCAGAGAAAAGGAAGATCTATCATCTAACATCACCCCACTTTCTATACGGATACGGAGTAACCATTTAGACTTTCGTCAACTTGTTCCCGTCGTTTGCCTTTGAAATAACCTGAATGCCATCGTTATTTTCATTACAGCTGTGACAGCCCAAGATAGTTCAGTCGCGAAAAGCCGTCTATTAGAAGACAGGGTAGGCAAAAGCCAAGTCACAAAACCAAAAGGCGAAAGCAGTTGCGGTATGGTATGTTCAAGAGTGTGTATATATATTCAAGGATAGTATTACGTCCCTATCCGAGAGGCTGACCCGTCTTGCCTCTCGTTATTGATAGGGAACCAGTTGGTTGGGTATTAACAGAAGGAAAATCAGTATACAAGCATCATCCGATGCGCCTTTTATGTCCACGTTCCAGCTTCCTTCCTGACCAATGCCTTGGTCTCCAATCATATGCACATGCTCCATGGTATCTTGTAGCCCTCTCAAACCTCTATTGCTAATGGATCTAACCAGGGGCGGATTTGGGGGGGATCGAGATTCGGTACTGGAGTGTGTAACCACTCAGTACTTACTCGTCATCCTCCTCCTCATCGTCCTCCTCGGAGGCCTTGATGGAGGATGCGCGCTTCTTCATGGAGAGGAGCTCATCATCGCTGCGCTTGATGGCGCGGGCAAGAGCCCGGCGAGCCTGAGCGGGTGTAGTTGTGCCGGCCACTGGGGGGATTGTTAGTGTCTGCTGCGAAGAGACGTTTGTGTGGGTGATGGATGGGTGACTTACTTTGGACGGGGACAACACCACCGAAGGGTCCAGCACGAGCTGCGTTCTGGCAACGAACCAGACCGACGTTCTCCTGGCCAGCGACGGTACCGGTGAAGGTAGCGTCGGCGGGGATGACAGCCTTGAGGGGGAAGTCGGTCTCGGCACCGTCCCGGTTGCGGGAGTTCTCGCCGGGAGGGGTCTGGGTGACTTGGATGTCGGTCCAGGTGCTGCCGGAAGCATCGGCGCTCATCATGCAGGTGTAGGGACCGCCACCGTCACCGTTGACCTGGTGGAGAGTCATGGTGACCTCACCGCCGGGCTTGACCTGAGGCAGCTGCGCGCCAGTCTCGCTCATGATGGCCTTGGTGCCAGTCTCGAGGCTGTTGGCTCCGGCGCCGACGGTCTCGCCAAAGGTATCAGCGGAGGCACCCTTGAAGCGGGTGGAGTCCTGCTGGAAAGGATCACGCTGGGTTCCATCACGGGGAGTGTCCGTCACGACGCCGAGAGCCATGCCCTCACCACCCTCGCTGCCGACAGCCTTGATGATGGCACCGTGTCCAGCAACCAGCTGAGCACCGGAGATAAGCCCGAAAGCGATGATGGCCTTGAAGGAAGACATTTTGATGGTTAAAAAGGGTTGGAAGTGGACAAATAGGCTATAAAATATTACTGAGTATAAAAATCTGACCGGCAGGATTAAGAAGTGAAGATAAGCAAAGAGGTTGGAGAAGCTGGGAGTGATCTGGTAATGTTGATGCTGATGATGAGGAGAGAGAAAGTTACTGAGAGCTGGAGGAAGCATCTGTACTTATACAGATTTCGTCCCATGGTCTCGCAATGTCCATTGCGATGAGCATCACCGCGATGCGCCCACCGATGGCCCCTTCGTCCCACTACGCAGACTGTAGTGACTAGCCTGGACACAGCTCCGAATGAGCCAAGCCAAACAGTGCTCCGGCATCGTCGGTGTCCGGTGGCTTCAGCCTTCATCTGAGATTACGGAGGTGTGCAAACACAACGTACTGAAGCATTGGAAGATGAGATGAATCAGAGCGGTCCATCCACAGCAACCTCGACCCCGTGAACATAGTGGGTCGTGAATCGTGATGTGGCGAGCGCCCACTGCACCCTGCCCACTGCCCAACCCCCAGTGTCGTCTCTTTGGCTCGGTCAGGACAAGCGATGAGCGGCACAGGGGGGGCCATGGGGGCTGAGCGGCACCCCAAGTGGATTTCGGCTGGAGCCTGGGGGTGCGACGTAGTAGCGAGTGGATATGGGCGGCAGACGCTTCGACTCGCACGTAGTAGGAACGGCTCTGTGGGTAGCAAGGTGGCAGCGGCATGGTGGATCTCATCTCACTCACTCTGTGACTTGATCTCGAAATCTACTAGTTAGTCAACTATAGACTCACGCACCCTCTCCGAATGGCAACGGCCTGAATGACTACAGGCATCGGAGAAAAGCAGCGAAGTTGGTATTCTCAGCCCCCCCCAGAGGACCTAGGGGCAGCCAGAGTACGAAGCATGTTACTGACTTGAAGGGCCAATCGCAAGCCATAGTTCCCAACACCAAGCTTTCGATCTGCGAGAGTGGCAGCGATGATCCTCCGTTGATTGACAGTGCCAAGGGCGAGAACGCCAGCGCCAAGATGCGCCAAAGGTCATGCCCGCACAGGAAGCAGAGAGATCCGGGCCTTGGCGACTAGGAAAGGGAGAGGTCTGTGGTTCAGGGGTGGTTATGGGGGGTCTCGGCTGGGCAGGCGTTGGCGTAGGTACTTCGTAGCGTGATGGGATCAGACTAACGATTGGCTACAACACTGCACAGTAAGCAGGAGGCTCCAGGAGGCTCCAGGAGGCTCTCCCGGGCTGAAACCTCGCTCGCGATGGTCAACCAGTTTGACGAGGCTAACAACGAACTCTTGACCTCCTCGCATTCGTCCAACGATTCAAACAAGCCGCCAAGGCTCTGCGCTAGCAGCACATCCAGCCAAGAGCCTCTTGGCAGTTTCGGACGGTTCTCCTTGAAGTGCGTTCGAGGCCCGGGCACACGGGTCGTGGATGTGAATATCACAAGCGAGGTTACACCGAGGACCTCCTGCGTTGCGACCTGAAGCCAGCCTACAGGCTACGGCACCTTCAACGAGAGCGTTCTGTTTGGACTCACGGTTTGATCATCGGGGAACGCATAACTGATCCTCGAAACAGCGTGGCGGCTGGTGTGGCAAGCGGCTTAGCTTCTGCATTCCTACCATGGTCTGTTTGGACCCGCGGCTTGATCACAAGAGAATTCAGCATTGGTCTCCGAACGAGAGGCGGGAAGCCCGTAACGTTAGATACTCCATATGGCCGGACCGTCGGACGCTTTGGAGGCATGGTGTGCGCGATGCCAAGATGGCTGACCGGCAACCACGGCGAGGGCGAGGCAAGGGCGAGGCAAGGGCGAGGGCGAGCTTTCTTGGCAAACAAACTCGCTACTGGGCCCGCGTGTGGCTAGCTGGACGTCAGAGGCCATGGCGCAACGTTAGCACCAGCTCATCGTCAGAGGCGGCCTCAACAAGGCCAAGCAAGGCCTGCCTGCAATGATCCGGATACTGCCCGAGTAGCAGCAGAAACAAACGTTTCTTTCGAAAAGGCGGGAGGAAACCTTAGTCACGTTTCCGGTGCTGCTAGTTGTAAGCCAGACTACTAACTACGTAACAAGCATGTAACTAACTAACTTGGGGTGCGGACTCGGGTAACTAGACCGCCTGTAGACTGACTGTAGTAACTAACTAACTTACTACGTACCACAGTAATTCGTTAGTGCTAGTATCAGAGCCGGCCCAACAGCACGGAGTAACTACGGAGTGCTTTGTAGTTAGTTAGTCAGTCCTTCTCCAGGTGGCGCTCGAAAACGTGAAGCGGGCGGAGCGGACGTTTAGGAGACGGGCCGAGCAGCAAAGAAACAAACAAAATCGAGGTGGTGCCCTTGCTAGTCATGTCAGACCGAGTCGGATGCAGAAAGGACCCACTAAGCCGCAAGTTACCAAGCTACCAAGCTACCAATAACCAAGCTACTTCCTTCTGGAAGCTAACTACGGATACTTGGTACTTTCAATAGTCACACAGTAGGATCCGTGCAGAGTACTCCGTACTCCGTACGGATACCCCAGTACCTCTGTTCGGAGCAAGGTTGTTGCGTTTGTCTGGTGTGCAGCTACTACACAGTACGTACTGTGTACACTGTAGCCTGCCAGGTGCCACCCGACGGCCGCGCCTACGGATGGCTGTGCACTAAAGAAAGTACTGCCACGTGCGGAGACGGCGCATGGACCAGAATACGCAGTACGCATTACATACAACTTATCTCCACAGTGCCGACAAGCTGCTTTCGCACCTTCGCGGCCACAACGTCGAAATGATGGTCCAACGAGTCTCTCGCACACAATTTCCATCCTCTGTGCATGGCTTTGGGAAAGTTGATTGATTAGCTTGACAGTTTGCAGCAGAAAGTAACATTGAAATTTCTGCAAGTTCGATGAAGTTGGACGGGGGTGCACATGAATGGTAGCATGGCCGTCTAATGGATAAGTAGTAAGCAGGTGCATAGAGAACCGCAGTGCAGATATCCGCCAGTTAACGTTAGTTACGGAGTAGTTGAGTAGTTCAAAGTCGTTCACTTTGAATTGACTCATCCGGCCAAATCCAACCATTTCTGTATCGATGCGTCGCGCCGCCCACAATCTGCCCAAAATCAGAGCTGCACGGCTAGCAACGGCATATTTCAGTCGCGAGACGTCCTCCGCACATCATTCCATGACCAAACGGACGTCTGACTGTTTAGCCGACGCTCATATCCCGCAGCGGCCGTCACAAATCAGGAGAATGACGTCCTCGCAACCGGCCACCACCACCATCGAGCTGACGCCGCAGGAGGCCCGTCTGAAGGGTCTCCTACTGGAAGTGGCAAAGCGCGTTGACGAGTCTCAACATCTACCAGAGCCTGTCGTTCTACGATGGGCTGGCGGCTGGGTGCGAGACAGGCTGCTGGGCATCCCGTCGGACGATATTGACACGGCCGTCAACGTCATGACGGGCGAGGCCTTCAGCTCCGCCATCAAGCAGCTGTGCGAAGAGCCCGAGACGGCCGAGAAGCACGGCATCACGTCCGAGGACGTCGGCAGGTTCTACAAGGTTGCTGCGAACCCGGACAAGTCGAAGCACTTGGAAACCACAACCGTTAGGCTCTTCGGCTTTGACGTGGATTTTGTAAATCTTCGCAAGGAGACCTACACCGAAGACAGCAGGAACCCGCAAATGGAGTTCGGTACCGCAGAGGAAGATGCACTTCGTCGCGACGCTACCATCAACGCCCTCTTTTACAATCTGAACACCGGGAAGGTAGAAGACTTCACCACCGGCCTGACGGACTTGAAGGCCAAACTCATCAGAACCCCCATGGATCCCATGCAGACCTTCAAGGATGATCCCTTGCGCATCCTGCGATTGGTCCGTTTTGCGAGCCGCCTGGGCTTCAGCATCGATGAAGACGTTGAGCGCGACATGAGCGACCCTAATGTTCTGAGGGCACTGGGAGAGAAGATTAGCCGCGAAAGAGTCGGCATCGAGGTTGAGAAGATGCTCAAAGGTGACGGAAAGGCGGCTCGCGACCCTCCCTCCCACAACGAGCGCTGACGTGATTATTCTAGGCAAGCACCCCAAAAATGCTTTGCAACGCATGCACACCCTGAATCTCTACCATTCTGTTTTTGCGGACCCGACCAAGACTGACCTGCCGCCGGTGAATGTCTCATCGTGGCCACTAGCCTACGATTGCCTCGATCATCTCGCCCAAAACAAAACACCAGGTTCCATCTACGAAGCGCTTGTCCGCACCGACGAGGCTGCCTACTTCTCCTGGGTCTTGGCCGCCGTTGCACCGTATGCGTCTCTCCCGCTGCCGCCATACAACGGGAAGGGCAAGCAACCTCCCACATGTGCTGGGCTTGCAGTCCGTGAGGGGATAAAAGCTCCGTCTCGGCTGTGCGATGTGGTCATGGCCTCGGGAAGACACATGTCGGACATCATGTCCTTGAAGAAAGCCGTGTGCGAACAGGCTCCGTGCATGAATGACCGCGAACGGTTCGGAATGGCTATACGGCAATGGGATGCCCGAGGGGGTCAGTGGAAGCTACAGGTCCTATCTGCGCTATTGGCGGAGGCGATGGAGGTCCTGGGGCCAGCCGGCAAGCCGGCCAACGACGAGCAGTTCCTTTCCGGGTGGCAGCTGTTCTTAGACCACCTACGAGAGCTGGACGTTATGGAGGTCCCTTCTATGAAAAAACTAGTGGATGGGAAGCGGCTTTTGGAATTCTTGAAGATCAAGAAACCGGGCCCATGGATGACGGGAGCCTTGGAAGTATGTGTTGCCTGGCAACTGCGGAACCCGGACGCAACGGATCCAGCGGGTGCCCTTGAAGAGGTACGGCAGAGATCTAACGAACTTGGCATTCCCATCCCATAGATGTTGGAGGGAGGGGAGGCTTGCCGCTTCATATGGCCCGAGTCTGGGTGGAATTGCTACTGGTTGCTGGTAAATTAAAAAGTACGATCGATACCCATAGAGTTGCTTTGCCAACAATCATTCATTCCATTGCCAATCTATGCACAACGCCGCAGTGCGGTCAGCCCTCGACTCTTATCCTGGATGTGTCTGGTGTTTGTTTTCGTGTCTGGCTTGCCTTGCTAACAAGTTGCTTTGCTGCTGCGTTGCGTTGCGGTTCGCAGCCCCACTAAAAACGCACACTGGTTTAGTGGTGACTGCTCTTTGCTTTCTTTATTGGACCGGAATGAAGTCTTCAAACAACATTTCGAGTGACTGACCGATAACCAGCACGAAAACGCACAACACAACTGCCGCGACGAATCCGGTGCAAGGATAAGCGGTTGCGTAGTAATTGCTCAATCTCGTATTGATGCTCGACGGCCTTCTTGCAGTAGCTGGCAAGCTCAGCTTCGCCAGGTCGCCTTCGGATGTTCCAGAAGAGCTGACCCAACGTGAGCATCCCCCGACCCATGCCTAGAGACTGTGTCTGTAGTGTTGATTCGAGGAAAGACATACCCCCCGCTCCGCTGAATGAACTTCTTGGTGCTATCTCGGCACAGATTATATCAACCGACTCACCTGTCAGTACACCTTCGTCCCTCGTCACTCGTCTCGTCTCACATGCATGAGAGTCTCATCGAGTTTAATAATGGACCCTTACACGGACACCAGGGCGACAATGCCTCTCTGAGGGTTATACAAGCGTGCTTATATGCCGCAAGTCCGGCCAAGGAGGAGATTGAAGCAGCTTCGGCGCATCTGTCTTCGATCGCCGCGTACACGAGCCGCAGTATCTTGCCTATCTCGGCAAGCGGAACCTACGACGAGCGTAAAGTGTCCCCGTCTCGCTCCCCTCCCCAGACCAAGTGAACTTACGCGGAAGCGAGCACAGAGTCGCCGGCATGGAAAGACCTCGCATTCAGGGGCGCACTGGGCCTTCACGTCCTGACACACCTCAGCCAGAACCTGCGTGTTGCCTTCTCGCCAACGGATCTCATCGCAGTCGCGGCGTACACCGACCCCAGGGACCCCTGGTCCAGCGCAGACTCTGTGGGAAAAGCTCGCAGCATTCTCCAGACGCAGTGGAAGACCCCAGAGGCCCGCAGCCAGTTCATCATAGACACGGTCTTGACAGGCTTCCTCCGCCCGCTCTTCTCTCAATCCCGGCCGGCGACTGTGACGGCATCGGGCCGCAAGGCCGAGTTCGTAGAGCAGAGGCGAACCAACGGCGGCATAATCGAGGATGAAGAGGTCACCAAGCCGTGGAAGAACAAACACCGATACGCAGTCACTGTCTTTAACTGGGCTATTGAGGAGTCCGGCGTACGTGACCCTGTTCATCATCTCGAGTCTACGTTCTGCCAAGGCCGCGATTCACTCGGGTTGGCATGGCCATCAGTCTGACTACTGACTGCTAACAACCGCACAGCAAGACATCCTAGCCACCGCCTGGCATCTCTACACCCCGGTCCTACTAACCCTCCTCGACGACCCCCAAACGTCGTGCAAGGCGCGCTCCCTCGCCATCTTCCACGCGTTTTGGGCCCGCTGCCCGGCCGGCCTCATGGACACGACGGGCCTGTCCTCCGTCTTCGAGGACGCCATATTCTCCGCCGTGCATTTCCTGCCTTCGATTACACCCGAGGGCGAATCCGTCCAGATCCTGGACGCGGCCTATCCCGCTCTTTTCCAGATCGCTGGGCTACCGTACCCAGAGGCGGAGATCGGCGAGCCGGAGACCTATCCCCCATTTGGACCGGAGCAGAGAAAGCTGCTGGACAAGATCATCCGGGAGGGTATCCTAATGGGCTATTTTCATGCCAAGGACTACGTACGGCTCACGGTCCTGTTCTGTGGTAAACTGAAGTCGATTGTCAATGGAATGGGTATATTGGCAGTGAAACACCTGAAAGTCCGTCTACCTAACCATCTGATTACCTTCCCACCGACACTCATTATGCCCAATACATCCCAGCCAACGCCAACCCAAGGACTCAAGACGCCTTGGAATGTATTGATGCTAACCTTGCATTACTGAACAGGAACTTATCCCCATGGTCTCCGAAATCCTAACAGATCCCTTCGTCACGAAATACCCGCCCGTGATCCTTGCTGCGACTGGATTGCTTCGGGCGCTCTTGCGGTGCTGCTGGCCACGAATTCCGAGCTATTCCACCGAAATCGTTCGAATGCTGACCGTGTGTTGGTTGACCATCGAAGATGAAGACGGGTATCCTACTGCCAGCGATGGTACGCCGAGTAAGGATGCTCTCAGAGCCGAGCTGTCCAAGGCAGCGAAGATGCTCGCGACTATCATCAAGTCAAGCTCCCCAGACGAGCCAAGTCTTGGTGAACTCGTCTCTCCGCTTGTCGAGAAGGAGCCGGTCCTGCAAAACTTGTTCGCATCGCCAGATCCTGTGAGCGCGGACTGATACCTACGTTCTCAACGGTCTCGCCTACAGGCGTATCCATGGCCTCTGCAATGGCGAAATCAAGCAAACAAGCATCCTCTTCCTTGTCTCCCTCGGAAACGGGCTTGTAATAGACTCCAACAGACGCACCGTCCAGTGTCTCCTCCTAATCCACAAACGACTGTGGGTGCTGTTGCTGGGCCGCCTTGAACCCGGTGGTTGTCTCACTTGGCAGAGGTTGCTGCTTGAACAGGCTCTTACCCCGCAACCACTTCCTATACGCCTTGTATCGCTTCTTTGGCAGATCCTCCTCGGTCACCGTGAGGGGGTTGTCGCCGACCCTCAGTAGATCCCAATACGCACTCAGCTCCTCTTCCTTCATGACGGGCACTGAGCCGTTGCCATTGATAGGGTCACCCGCTCTGTTGGTGGCAGGGTTTGACGGACCCGGATTGATCGATAAACCCTCATTCTGCCAACTTCCTTTCAAGTAGTCGCGATATTCCGACGCGTCGACGTCGGCGGGCGCCTCATTCGAAATGACGAGGGGCAGCGACTGAGGATGTGAAATGTACCGCGCGTAGTCATCCATGTCCTGCGCATTGACGGACGGGTGGAGGGAGTTGTGGACAACCTTGGCGAATATCAACTGTGCCTGAGCTGACTTTTCGGCGGGCGTCTGTTTTCGATGTTGCCCCGACCCTGGGGCTGCTCCGCTGAAATACTTATAGTCGCTAAAGTCGTTATCATAGACACCATTCGCGTTGCCGTATCTGGTTTCCTTCATGATCCCCTGCGGAAAGGTAAGCCCCTTGTCGGTTGGTGCGGGCTGTAGCCACCTCTGAATCGAGATGCCTCTTGTGGTGCCCGTCCTACCGCTCGTGGCGGACCCAGTATCATCCAAATCATCACGGCGGTGCGCCAACTCGTGGGGATCTACGATTGTTACGCCCTTCTTTCCCATCTTTTCTCCCGACGCACTGGCCCTCTTCCGCTCGAGAGCATCATCTTGATGTGTTTGATGGTCACCAGCCGTTCCACCGCTTCCACCTGTTTGCTCGACACGTACTTTAAAGGGGCTCAGATCATACCGGCCTTCCTGCGCAGACTTGAAAGGAATGTACTTGATGGTGCTGTTCATCTTGTAAGGGAACATCTTGAGAAAGCTCGACAGCGTCGAGGGCCGGTAGTACTCCAGCCAATAATCATCGAAAAACGAAACCGGTTTTCCGCGTGCATCGCCCTTGAGAGGAACATAATCGGGAATAATCCTCTTTTCCAAAAATCGAGGCGTGAACCAACGTATGTAATCATGATGTACCTTTTCCGCCCATGCGCGCGGGTCGGCATGGTGGAGGTAGTAGTCTGTCGAAAGATCCCACAGCATCGGTTGACCTTGTGCCCAGATATAGTTACCCAAGAATAAGTTGTAGGCTTCTTGCCGCTGACTATCCATAAAGCTGTTGTTATAGTAGCGCTTGAAACTCTCAATCATGTCGCGGCTATGCGAAGTCCATTGGTTGATCTTGCGGTAGGTCTCCATGGTATTGACGAGTTGCGATCCGCCGTACTGCACCGCGATCGTGTCGCCATGGTCATGGTACATGTGCGTAAAGAGGTTGACTGCGTCGGTGTCGTACTCGATACTGGTATTCTCGAGGATGCCAAGAGCATGTAGCTGGTGACCTAGCGCCCGCTTGCCAATGACGAACTGCGCGGCGTTCGTACGGTCCAGACAGTCGATACAATTTGTCCGTGCGACGCCATTTTGCACCTGAGATGGCGAGACGACGCCGTCGCCATTCTGAAAGAAACCCGTTGTGGTGACTACGGATTCGGCGATGCTCTCAAGAGTCCCGATGACATCCTGGTCGCGGCTCTTGGCGGCGCGACTCATGTCCCATGCTTTGTGGACGATCTTGTGGTCGTCGGGAAGGAACTGGTTGAGGTAGTTGAGGCAGTTTGTGTACTCATCCAGCAGCTTGGACTCTCGCGGCGTCCGCTCGCGGGCCTTGACCAGGTTGAGGGCGTAGATGGGTGAGCCGTATCTTTCGAAGAGGTTATCAAAGTGGAGGGCAGCTGCGGTGTAGAAAGGGTCGACGAGATTGAGCTCGATTGGTGGCTTCGGCGTCACACCAATGTTGTCTTGGGTCCAGTAGAGCGGTATACTACCCCTATGTTGGACGTATGAGGTATACTGGGGACTTGCAAACAGTTTTGGGCCCGGGGAATGGAACGAGGTGGTGAGGGACTCGGAGACAATCTGCTCCGTTTCGACATCGTTGGCGACGTAACCGAGATCATTGGCGCCTCTTTTCAGGAAGCGAGCACCAGCAAACTGTCGAGACCGCCTCGCAATGATGGTGATGTAGGCGGTACGGCCGTACATGGACAGAGCGGCCTGGTCAATGTAGCCGTGTATAATAGGACGACACCAGTCAAATGGATCGCGCAGTGCTTCGGCGATGGGCTGGAGCAAATGGCTGTTCCAGACAAACATGGTGTTGTAATCCTCGCATACACTCCCGGGCAGCCCATTCATCAGGGAAACGCGCTCCCGGGTGATGTTATATTGCATTGTGCGCGTGATGTCGTAGGAGTAGCTGTAGTAGAAGGACCTCGTCAGGTCAAGGTTGTTCAGGATGCCCAAGAAGCGTGGCTCCTCGGAGTTGCGCACGTCGGACTTGAACTTGGCCGGTGTGAGCGGTATCAGCTCGGTCCCGTCGACCTGATAGACGTAGTGGCCACCAATCATGGCCACGGTGCTCTTCTTCGTGATCAAGAGCATATAGTAAGGCCCGGTGAACTTGATGAAACCCAGCAGACCCCAGGTGGTGCAGCGCTGCTTGATACCGCCGGTGGCCTTGTTTCCGTCGTCGATGGTGTCCAGCAGCGAGTTCATCTCCTTTTGACTGTATATGATCTTGTCGTCGGTAATTGTCAGCTCCGAGTCGGGCTCGTGGGTGTTCCGGTCGATCTTGAGGATACGGTAGCGCTTCTCGGTCACGTCGCCGCCGACAATATAGTAGCGGCTCGCCGTCTCGTACAGGGTGAACTTGTGCATTTTGTAGAAGAGGCGTGAGGGCGCCTGGTC
The DNA here is from genome assembly GCA_022414665.1 of Arthrinium puccinioides. Lineage (NCBI taxonomy): Eukaryota > Fungi > Ascomycota > Sordariomycetes > Amphisphaeriales > Apiosporaceae > Arthrinium > Arthrinium puccinioides. The sequence continues at coordinate 4,434,098 of JAIUNF010000005.1, forward strand.
GTCCTCGGGCGGTGTGTCTTCGCGAGTCAGCCCGGCGTCTTCGGGGCTGCGGGTTCGCACGAAAGGCTCAGCGACAGCTGAATCCTCGTCCGTGTCATCCTCGACCACGGCGGCGCGCTTTTGGGCAGGAGCTGTCGGCGACAGGGTGGCCTGGCTTGTGTTGTTCTGCAGCAAGGGGAAGACGGGCTCTTGGGCAGGCTGGGCCGCGTCGGCGGTGGCACCGTCCTGTGTGCCAGCCTGATGTGGTGTTGGATCGGCAGCCGCCGACACCTGTACGCTGGCCATCAGGCCCTCGACCTCCAGCGCGTCACCCATCATGTGCTCGTCTGCAGAGGATGGCCCGAGTTGGAGTAGGTCCTAGGAGGGCACATGGGATTAGGGGCTCTCCCCGCACTGGTGTTGGCAAGTCCCAGCGGCTTTGCGCATATTCCCCTCACTCGCCCGCGTCCCAGTGGCAGGAGATTTCTGCCTTTGCGAAGCAGGTAGTTAGCGTAGAGAGTTTGGCAGCCGTTGGTCTTTCACGTATGCAGTGTTTCCCAAACCTCGGAAGACAATGACGCAATTACACAGTATGTTCTGTTATCTTGGGGGAAAAGAATTGGACCCTTGGTTCAGCAATTGTGGAGGTGCGGGCCGGCAGTTGACTGGATGCATCATGCTTGCCAAAGCTGGAGTTCGTTGGTACCCACTTATCACACAGCACTTCGTACCAGTACACGCACACGGCAGTTACGGAGTACTTCGTACGGATACGGATGCATGTGCCTTTTGTAAACGAACGCTGCTGCTACCACTGGCTACTGCACCGTCAGCACATGTACGACGTACGTACCTAGTCATGCCCCCCTACACACAAGGCAAACAGAGATAACTAGTTACTGACGTTACTGACAGCTGTTGGGTAGGGTGAGTCGCAGACCAACTCAAGGTGCAGACCGAATTTACGTGAAAGCCTCCCCTCCTCCTCCTCCTAGGCTTCAGCCTTGCTGCAACGGACATCTACACATTGACCGCCACTTTGGCTTGTCTTGACGTGGTAACCGTGACCAGTCGAAACCGGAGTCACACAACTATGACTCTAGCCTCTGGGCTCTAGGCTCTCACAGCCATTCAGACTTGTTCTTGATTGCCTCGGGCCCCGGGGCACCTAGCCCTTTTTCTAAGAAGACAGATCGATCCATGAATACGACGTTGAAAGCACCGCCAGCTCGGCTACTCGTCAGATCAACATCAAAACTCGTGGGTGGGATGGGATGGGACGTATTCAGGATGGCAATCGACATGGGCTCTGGCTATGAGTCTATGACTACTGTGTATTGAACAGCCCGGCTCGCTTCCCACTGGACGATGGGCGGTGGACCTGGGCGCCAACCACATCGGGCCGCTCGCCAGATCGACGGCTACCGTCGTCCAATTAAGTGGTTGAGTTAGTCGTTGCTTCTTCTCACCGGGGCAAACCTTGCTGTTCCCCGGCTTGGATTTTCCAATCCATACTAGGGTCCTCGAGGCAACCCTAGGTGAGTGCCAATGTATGCCATGCGCGTTATCGAATGTGTTCCTTCGGGGGTGCATTCCGCCAAACCCGTACTGCCCCTTTCGGGGTTTCGACGGGTGGCTTGATGTGTGTATGCGGCGTGCCTGCCCTTGTCCTGGCCAGCCTGGTCGGGTTTTTTGGTCGAATTGTGGTCGAGAATCAGAGAGATCACCATGTTTGCAGTGACACATCGTTGGTGACGGCGCAAGGCACAGATTTGGCTGTCAAAAAGGGCGCTTCACGGAAATCTCTTTGACATCAAGTGCGTCAACAACCGGCTTGCTCCCGTTTGTACCAAACTACTGCAGTAGATCGTTGGCAATCCGGTAGCCAATGGGAAGGGGGGGTACTTAACCTACTTGTAAGGCAGGACATCTCAACCTTCCTTACAGGGGCATCGGCATCCTTCAGCACATCCGGGCTTGTAAAACAGGCGCGGCTTCGGATAGTTGACAGGGGCACTTGTGATTGCCGTCATGGGCTCTCCCGTTATTTCGGATTCTCCCTGTACCACAAGGTCCCGGAGTGGAGGGTTCCCCGATCGTGAAGCTGGGCGACATCTCGTTTGATCGTACCGGGGTCCGGGGGCACATGCAAGTCGTGGTTTGTTGAACGCCACCCTCCTGCAAAACAGTGCCTTCCCCGGGCTGTCCTCCCCGGATGAAATGAGTATGGCATAACGTTAGCCATCTCTACCCCGCCTAGCGCTTTGCCCTGAGGCGGCCGAGGCCTCTGTGCAACTTGCCCACGCTTTACTTCGTACCGATAAGACGATCCGACGGTTGGGACATTCAGAATTGACGCATGCCATAGCTTATCAGCGTTCCTTGCCCATGCTGCTTGTCTACAGGGTCATATACTACCACGACCAAAGCATACATGAAGCTCAGGGAAAGATCCGATTTGTCAAAAGCTTTTGTATGGGTATGCAGTCTGCCGCGGGACTGCGCCTTTATTCCGTCAGCTTCTTGCTGATTAACAACGTTGGCACGACTATTAAAATACCGGAGTTTCTTCCGCCCAAGTATGAATCGGCCAGACGAGCCCAACTTCTGGGGAAAGACGAAGTAAGCTGGGACCAAAAGAAAACTGCCAGTGTCAAGAGCTGCGGACTGTACTTGGCCTTTAGCCGGTCCTTGTTCGAGGCCCAGTCCTCTGAGTCGTGTGTACACTTGACTTTGGCCTTTTAGGGCATCATCTGAACAATGGAACAACATCTGGCGGTGAGTTTGATACACGATGATATCGTACCACAAGTACTCTAACGGCATTATATTAGCAAGCTCGGGGCGATGGCACTGGGTTGGATCCCGGTTCAGCCACCGTTGATCCGAATGCACAGTCTAGCCATCAACAGTACTTACAGACATCGGCCACAGGCGACCGAGACATTGCGGCCGAACCAGATACAGACGCTCAAATCACGGGCTACAGCCAACCTCCTAGTATCAACTCACCACTGCCAACCAGAATGGCACAGCAGCTGCTCGGTATTGGCAGTAATTCACGAACCATCCTGCCGATCCCAAGCGATGAGGAATGCTACTTTCTTTCCATCGCACCAGTGATAGTCGACATCTTGATGGACGATCAAGCGCAACTCGTCAATGGCAACGTACCGACACCAGTGACCAGCCGCTTTGCAATGTTGGAACGCCAGTGGGCCAACAGGAACCAGGCAATGTCACTTCGTCTGCGGATCTGGCACCATATTCCGGCAGCCGGTCAGGATGACGCAACGAGACTCTCGACTTGGCGCAATTCGCATGCCGCGGACGGGCCTTTCCATGCTATCCAAGGTGTGACACGAGAACATGTAGGCCGGCATGCGATCAATGGCGGGTCTGACAGTGGCCAGACCCTATATAGCACAGGTGGTGTTGCAGGATCGATCTGAGGGGTAGATTCGGGTTGAGTGAAAGGGGGAGCGAAACGGGTTGGGTCAGAGTACCAATTCGATAACTAGCGTTTGTGGCAACAAAGGGGTTGGTTGGTAGATTGCCCTTGAAACCCTAATACTTCTGGTCTGCGCAACGAGTCTCTGGTAGACCAAGTATTTCAGGAATACCTAAAGCCCCCTACCACGGCGTGTTCTAATGGGTCCCTCTGCGCCTCCCAAGCCAACCAATCTGACCTTGTAGTTCTGTGCATTACGTTAATCAACCATTTCGCATCCTACGCGACGCAATGCGGGGTATACTTACGGTAACAGTCCCATGGCGTTTACCTTCCAAATTCCCAATGCCAGCGCGACGACCTGCATGGCCACATAGGCCAGCTTGACCTGCAGGAGCCTGCCCTTGTTGCTCGAGCTCTCGAAACGCTCAAATGCCTGCGACGTGGCCAGGATGCCCATGATGGGGTTCTTGAAGGCCATAAAGACCATCATGATGCTGAAGATCTGCAGCGAGTTGCCCGACATGTACATCATGATGGCCGTCATGGGGAGGCCCTTGACGGGGGCGAGGGCGACCTCCCAGGCCTTCTTGACCTTGAGGGTGTCCATCTCTTCGGGTGAGGGTTGCGGGCGCTGGGTCGCGACGGCAGAGGACTTGGCGGCCTTGCGATCCTGTGGACGAAACGGGTGAGTGGTGGGAAACACGGTAGCTAAGAGGACGAAGTTGCGTACCTTGGAGTTGCCGCTCAATTGCGTCGGGTAACCGGGCGGGTCGGGGATGCTACTATTCTTTGACTTGGCCCGGGGCGGCGAGTTGAGGTCGGCGACCCATGACGGGACTGTAGACTTGGACATTACTGCGCGCGATCGAGTGTGGTGGGATGGGTCGTGCTAGAGTTGAAAGCTGGGACTGCGACGAAGGAGGTTGACGTGAGCGTTGGTTGCCGCAATTCATCCTCCGTAGTGGAGTGGTCACTGGCCAGCTCATGGGGTTTGGGGGTCCACCTTGTTTGACCTGATCGCTGGCAACATCGGGCCGGACGCTAGTCAACGGTAGCTTAATAACTAACTACCATGCTGCGTACGGAGTACGGAGTACTTGGGCCCTATTTATTATTACCCACTTCCCCAGTCGTAGTAATCAGATTCTGACAGATCAGTATGTGTTCAAAGGTGACCACTGCACAGGAAACCATGGTCAACTATGGTCAGTATAGACACTTGTTATATGGACCATGTTGGATTCAGAGGACAAACCGACCTGCACCAAACAGCTTGAAGTTGCACCGTGCTCATGTCAGTTGCTCAGAGCGAGTCTGCCATAAGGGTTGTGTAGGTAGTCTATGGTGTGCAGTTCTTGCCAGCCTTTCGAGACACTCGACTTGCCATGCATCTACTTCAGCCACCAATCAACAAGCATATAAGCATTCCAAGCGACCAAGTCAGATGAAATGACGCTAAACAGCGAAACAACCCGCTTTCACAGAGCACTCTTTCGCCCACTGTTCGACTTACACGATGCAGTCAAGTTTCAGGGGATGGAGACATGCTGTACTTGGAGATTATTTCTGATCTATCATCGCCAGTGGCGATAGAATATGACCTCGTGTCGTTATTTGCCTCGAGACAGTACTTGTTGGATACATGATCTGAACTTGGGTATGCCGGCCGTGCCTGTGAGTACTACAGTATATGGGGTGGTGGTGGCAACGCTGACGGGAACCACCCGACCGCAGCACAATCGACGGGTTGACACTCGTACAAAGTGGCAGGTTCAAGCGAGGAAGCTAACATAGCCACCGTTTAACAACGATAAGCTTATCGTCGCCTACACCGGTAGATTTTTAACCATGCTCTCTCGGATAATCGGACTCTGGAGAATCGCTGAGCATTCAGTGCCTACGTATCCAGGCATTGGCATGGATATTGCTCGTGTTCCACACGCAGTGACAGGATGAGCAGCTGCGTGTAAGGATATCATTTCAGTACATACAGCTAACAGGGTGACAGTCTCTACTGTCGTTGATACGTGACCTTCATCAACTTAGCACCGTCACCCAGTGCCATGCCGGCGGTGTTCTCCTTGGCAGTGATGGCGCCGGCCTCGGCTTCGTACTCGACGAAGGCAATGCCGCGTCGACCAGGCACCAAACGCACTTCCCGGAACCCTTCGAAACGTCCAAAAATGGTGGTCAAAGATTCGATATCGTATTCGTCCGGAAGGTTCTGAACAAATAGAATCTTGTTCGGAGGCAAGTACTCGTCTGGCACGACGGCATTGCCCGCAGGTCCTGTGGCCTTGAGGCCAGAGCGCGCGGCCTTGGTTGGGCGGTTCGCGTCGGCTGGTACGGCAGCGCCAGGTCGCTTGAGGCGCTTTTGTTCTTCTGCAGCTTCGGCAGCCTTCTTCTTATCTGTATAACGGTCAGCCTGACCTGTGGGTGGTTGAAGCATCGATATGACGTACCCTTCTCTGCCAGGCGGCGCCTCTTGTGATGCTCAAACTCGTCCTCATTTCCAGTCCGCTGGACGGTTGCATCGCTTCGCGTCCTCGCCAGGGCGACCTGAATGGGCTTGTCGAATAACTCGAAGCCCTGGACTTCTTCGATGGCCTGGAGAGCGGATTCGGGGGTCTCGAAGACAACAAAGGCCTGTCCCTTGGCCTTCAGGTTGGTTTTGATGACAATGTCGATGATAGGTCCATACTCGGAGAAGAGGGCCTCGAGGGCAGCTTTAAGCGGCTCAGGCTTGACACGCTCTTCAAGGTTGCGGACGTAGACGCTGTCGAATGGTTAGCTGCAAGCGCGAGACGAGGAATCACCGACAAGGCCGTGGTTTGTATGTGTCGGAGTGCAATGACACATACGTGGCGACGGGCGCATGGGTAGCCATTTTGCGACTTGTGAAAACCGTTCTGAGGATACAGCGCGACGTTTTTCGTTTCGATTTACGAAGTTGTCAAAGGGAGTATTGCGAAAACGCGCCGTTTTCTGGAAACAGTAACGGGTAACGTTAGGCGTAAAGTCGTGAGCAACTTTACTGGTGTAGGCACCGGGTGGAGAACAAAGTTACTTAAGCAGGACCAGGGTAAATGGACCCCTGCGCAGGTCTGCATACACAGTACGGAGTACATGATGTGGTGACCTTTGTACGTAGCTAGCAAGTGTAGGTCCCGCAGTTCGAAGGTCCACCGGACGCTAGGTACTTCGTACTTCCTCCGTACAAAGTACAGCTCACTAGAACGGGCAAGGGGCGAGTGTCCATCAACAAAAGGTTTTGGCGATTCGTTACCTTGTTAACACCTTCATCAGCATCCGAGTCGATCGGCTTTTGGTGGAGAACCGACGGGCCGCATACGTATCGACAACGGGTGACGACTGGAAGCAACTCTGGTGTGTTCGTTACCAAAAAGGATACATACACATACCCTGTTCCACGAATCGAGTAAAGCACTGCCCTGGTCGACGACAACTTGCACGCTCCGACGTCCAACGCGCCCGACGAATAGGCCGCGCATACGGTGCGCATGTGACGGTGTTCGCCTACCCCTCCACGATCCCAACTTGCCGCATCCCCCCTCGAGCTATTGGATCGTTGCACGGATCGAAGACGTAGCGGCACTATTGGAACTGCGTGCTACACAGCCGGTGGCAGGGGGCTTGGACTAGAACTGAGAGCCGGGGAGGGAGTCGCGTACACCCATCTGCCATACAGCCGAGACACACCACTGGCAAGCCAGAGAGAGGGCAACCCCAAACCAGACGTCCAGCCACACCATCGTGGGATAACCCATCGCCATGTCAAGCTCCCAGGGTGGAGGCGACTCCAAGCTGTTCGCCCGAGTAAGCAATCACCCTCTTTTCCCACCTCCCAACGCCTTGAGCCCTGCGATGTGACGCCACCAGTCGTCGTCGTCGTCGTCGTCGTCGCCGCCGCCGCCGTCGTTGCGTTCACTTTGTGTGTGACATCCAATCCATTCACGCACACATACACGTCGCGCCACGACCCAGATTTACATCGCGTTCCCTCTTCACTTTCCCTCCCTCGAAACGCCATCCCGCAAACCACAGCACACGGCATGGCCATGTTTCTCGCATATCTCCCCCCGTCACTCCACAATACTTACGACCTGTTACCATACAGGGCAAGGTGGCCGAGTTGCGCCTCGAGCTGAGCGCTGGCGGCAAGAAGGACAAGAACTTCTCCCAGAAGAAGATCGCACTCAAGAAGATCGTTGCCAACATGACCATGAGCAACAATGAGATGGTCCAGCTGTTCCCCGACATTATCGGGTGCATGAATATCCCCAACTTGGAAATCAAAAAGATGTGAGGGAGAACCAATCGCAGCCAGTCTTGCCTTGTTGACCCGTTTGGCTGACGGTACTCAGGTGTTTCCTGTATCTAGTCAACTACTCGAGGATGAAGCCCGAAATCGCCGTGAAAGCGATACCGGTGCTGCAGCAAGTATGGGCATCGGAATCACATCAAGGTCTCTGCTGACATCCGAACAGGACATGGAAGATTCGAATCCACTTGTCAGAGCTTTGGCGCTCCGAACCATGTCGTATGTCCACGTGCGCGAGTTCGTCGAGGCGACCGTTCCGCTGGTCAAGGGTCTTCTTCGTGACGCAGATCCCTACGTGCGCAAAACGGCCGCTTTCTGTGTTGCGAAGCTGTATGACCACGATAAGCACATGGTCGAACGCTCCGACCTGATCGAGCGTCTCAACTCCCTTCTGAGGGATGATAATCCGACTGTTGTTGCGAGTGCGCTGGCTGGTCTGATGGACATATGGGAGCGGAGTGATGCGATTAAGCTTACCATCGACTACAGCAATGCGTCCAAGATGGTTGCTATCTTGCCCGACTGCTCAGAGTACGTTATTTAATACCTCTTATGATTCCATCCTTGGGTGCTGATTTTTCCACAGATGGGGTCAGACGTACATCCTGGAAGCACTCATGTCTTACGTGCCCCAGGAGTGTGGAGAGGCTACCCTCCTGGCCGAACGCATTGCGCCGCGCCTTTCACACTCCAACTCGGCCGTTGTCTTGACATGCATTCGAGTCGTCCTCTACCTTATGAACTACATCGCAGACGAGAAGCAAATATCCGCACTTTGCCGAAAGCTGTCGCCCCCTTTGGTCACCCTACTGGCCAAGGGCCCAGAGGTGCAATATCTCGCTCTCCGAAACGCCTTGCTCATACTGCAGCGACGACCAGAAGTCCTCAAGAACGATATTCGAGTCTTCTTTTGCAAATACAACGACCCCATCTATGTCAAGGTGACCAAGCTCGAACTCATCTTCATGCTGGCAACCGAGAAGAACATTGAGGAGGTACTCACCGAGCTGAGAGAGTATGCCACCGAAGTCGACGTGCACTTTGTCCGCAAAGCCGTGCGCGCCATCGGCAAGCTGGCCATTAAGATTGAGCCTGCCGCCAGGCGCTGTATCAACTTGCTACTGGAACTTGTTGCCACCAAGGTGCCATACATTGTGCAGGAAGCCACCGTCGTCATTCGCAATATCTTCCGGAAATATCCCAATCAATACGAGTCCATCATTGGCACTCTATGCGAGCATCTGGACAGTCTTGATGAACCCGAGGCCAAGGCTGCCATGGTCTGGGTCATAGGGCAGTACGCCTCGCGCATTGAAAACTCGGACGTCCTGCTTGAGGACTTTCTGGACTCCTTCGCCGAAGAGCCGGTTGAGGTGCAGCTCGCACTCCTCACAGCTACCGTGAAGTTGTTCATCCAGCGTCCCACAAAGGGGCAAGATCTGGTGCCGAAAGTGCTGAAGTGGGCGACTGAGGAGACGGATAATCCGGATCTGCGTGATCGAGCCTACATGTATTGGCGCCTGCTCTCCACGGACATGAATGTCGCCAGACAGATTGTCATGGGCGAAAAGCCCCCAATCACGGCCGAGTCCGAAAAACTTGACCCGGCCACCCTCGAGGAGATGTGCCTAAACGTCGGCACTCTCGCCACGATCTACCTGAAGCCTGTCCAAACAGTCTTCCGATCCGCGCGTCCCCGCAGACTGCTGGACTCGCCCGCTCTACAGAAGGAACGCCTTCCCACTTCTCAGAATATGCCGGGCTTTGAAACGCAAAAGCATCTGAGTCAGCTTGGTATGGGTGGTCAGCCTGCTGTGGTACGCATTTCGAACCAAGGCGGTCTTGCCGCCACTGGTCTGTATGCGACCTCGAGCCCACAAAATGGCCAAAATGAAAACGGCAACTTGGAACAAGCAGTCAACGATGCCGACGCCTACTTCGCCGGCTTGGGGTCACAACAGATGGCAGCGATGGGTATTCACGACGACGGGGTTTCGGATTCTTTCGGCGGTGGTGGCCACGAGGCTGGGTACGTGGTCAATCAATATGCGCCACAGCAAGTCTTCCGACCTGCACAGGGAGATGGAAGCAATGGAGATCTCTTGATCATGTAACGTGGTCTGCCAATCATGCTTTTTAGCGCTGTGGTGTAACGGTTTAGATCCGAGTGCCTAAACTTGAAATAGGAGTGCAAGACAAACAACTTGGGGAGATACGCACAAAGCTGTCAATTGCATCAAAGCAGCATGCTGATTAAATGCATGAGAGCTCGTCACCGTTCGTGATTCGTTGATAGGACCAGGTTGTGCTATTGGCTAGCGACGAGTAGCGCATTCACGGGATCCACAACTCTACTTTACTGTGTATACTCGAGACCACCTCACTCACCTAGAAACTTTCCTAGAAGAACATCGCACTTTGTACCACCGCACATGCTCTCTAGTTTCAAGCAGAACCACTACCTACATATCCATTAGTATACGATTTATCCCCTTCCCTTCTCTTTCCTTCCTAAGTATAGGAAAGAAATCAATACAAACTACTTCAAAGTTCAAAGTTCAAACAAATCTCTTTGAACCCAAGCCAGGGTCTTCCTAGGCGAAGGTCACAGAGGGATAACTCCTAATTAGGGCCCTATAGGCTACGCGTCTCTGAACTCAACACAGTATCTATAATACAAACGCGAGCTTCTACGGAATTCTAATATATAAGTGGAACAGGTATGACGGTGACCGGTCCCTTGGAACTTTCAATGGCTAAGCACGATCCCATAGATGCAAGGGACAACGGAAGCAGTACAGACGCTCTTGCGTGCATTATCAAGAGAGACTTCGATATAGACTAGATTCAGCCGGCATGACGGTATCTTGGTCTAACGACCCCTTAGCGGCATGGTCCCGGCCGTGCCCCTTACCGTTAGGGAGGTGTACTGTGTATAGTGTGGCCGTTTACTAGTTGGTAGCAGTGCCCTCAGCCGGCGTTAAATACAACTGCCAACGGCAATAACGACAACAACGGCGAAAACAACGACAAATATCCCTCATGCCTTCATTGGATATTTCCACCCATGATTCCTTACGGGGTAGGATAGCATAATACCGTCTAGTTCTCTGACACGACAAGTTAGTTCGAGGAAAGGCATTGGCTTGGGCGGCCAGAAAGAAGATACTTACCAACGGCAGAGCGCTTAATCCAGATGTAAGCGCAGCGCTTGTACTTTTCGGACCCGTGAGCCACACTCTCTTCGACCTCAGTCAGGACACTCTCTTCGACCTCAGTCAGGACACTCTCTTCGACCTCAGTCAGGACACTCTCTTCGACCTCAGTCAGGCAGGCGGGCACGGGAGCAGAAATATTGCCCCGCTTGATCCAGATGTAGGAGCATCTCTTATAGACTGCCGCTGCCTCCAATATATGCTCGTCGACTTCGGCAAGGCAGTCTCGAGGGAGCAGATCCCGAGTGACCAGCTCATCTCTCTTGATCCAGTAGTACGAAGCGCATTGCTTGAACTTGTCCGACGTCTCCGCCGCCGCGGCCTCGAGCTCGGAAAGGCAAGCCCGGGCGGACAGCTCGTCCCTTTTGATCCAGTTGTAGGCACATCTCTTGTAGGCGGCTGCAGACCCGGCAATTCCGTCCTCCACTTCGGTGAGGCATGCCTCGGGCTCAAGGGCAGCAGGGGTAGGGGCAGGAACTGCGGCCGCGGTGGTGGCGAGCAGGGCGAGGAGCTTGAGAAAATGCATGTTTGTCGGGATTGTTCGGTTTTGAGATACTAGGTAGTAGTTTTATGCAAAGGAATACGATCTGGAATTGGTGCGATGAGTTGAAATGGTTTCCATGTTCAAGACGATGGGTGATATATATGTGTTCACTCGTTTACTTGTTTGCTTGAACCGTATGGGTGCCATGCATCTATGGGCTTGGATTACCTACCTGAGTCCTGACTCTGCCATGGCAGCGTCACGCCACGACTTTCTTTCCATGGACTATGAAGAACGGAAACCTCCCGTATGTTTCCTGTATTCAACCTCACTAGCTTAGTTCTATGAATGCAAATGCCTGCAGGGTGGAACAAGTCCGGCGCGTCGCTGTGTGAGAGTGACGCCATGAATAACTCCATGCGTGCTCCATCCGCTTAAATGATCCAGCTGGCCTAGATCTACAGGTGAGTATGCATCACGCTGTTCTGCGTTGAATGATGGGGGGCACCAGTGGCGATGGTGTACTTATTGGACAGATCGGTATCTGTTCATTATCACATGCTCTTCTGTTCATCATGCTGCGGTTGTATGAGTTGTAACTGTAAATATTTTTCTTCTTCTTCTTCTTAGAGCTGAAAAGCTTGTTGCAAAGATCACTGCATAGATAGGAAACTAGAGGTTCTAATCAAATTGTTCCGTATGTTTCAACTCTTTGTTTTGATGCTTCCCATCGGCCTCCGTACCGGTCGTGTTCCTCACCACAGCCCAGTCGAATATGGCCTCAAAGTTGCGACACTGATGCTCGGTACTGTGGCGGGCTATATATCCATCTATTTCCGGAATCCACTCCAAAGGTGATGGGGCGTGACATCACCGTGGCACATGATGACCTGTGTCAGGTAATCGATGCAACGGTCTTGAACAGTCAGCTTGGAACTTCTCACGCTGGGCCGCTGGTATTCGGCCACTGCAATTTCGACATACCTGTGTGGTTTATTCGCTGGGGAAAGTCGCCGAATTCGTGGGAGTCTGTGACCACAGCGTTGAGCTGCCAGAACTGGTCTCGTAGCCATTTCTGATGCTGTTAGTTTCTAATCAGAGGTCAGAAGAATATGAAAGAGATGGATACTCACAAGGCAGTGGAACTGATGAAACATTTCAAGCTCGACAATGTGCTTCTGCGGGTCTTGGATTGCCGATGCGGTTCCGTTGGTGATTCTTATACTTTCTTGCTCCAAAATGGCAATAACTCCAACTGTCATCTGTTAGATGCCTTAGAAAAGAGTATCCAATACTGCGAGAAGGCTTACCGCTCAAGAGCCGCTCCCACGCGGCTTCGTTTACTTGATTTGGAGCACCTTCGTACACAGTGTCATGCTCATGGCGTGCATCATGAAAGCCAGCGCGCTGGAACCGCACGCCTTCGTAAGCTATCGGTACATCGTTGTATATTCCTAAAAGGTGCCAACGTTAGCATCGGTAGCTAACTCTCGCGAAGAACATGGGGAGGCTTGCGCTCATTTCCGAGAACACACAGACGAGATTCCTTGTGGATGAAGGCGAAGTATGCTAACACCACATATGAGACCGAGAAGACGACCTTGGCTGATAAACTGACGGCCCAACAGATCTTGGATCGGGGTGGTATCGTGTCCAACAAGTCAGATTCGTGTGTTAGCAGAGTCGTCTGCGAAGCGAGATCGGCACCTGTAGAGACTTTGCTGTATGGCGCGCCACTACGAGTTGATCTCGATCCCAATCCCGTCCTCAAGGAATTCCATATGCCAGAGACTGGATTACGGTTTACACCTGCCATGTTCTTCTCCAGCTCCATCTAAAATACAACTATCGTGACTGGAGTGTAGCTGCTGTGGTGCCGACTAACCCTAGGGTTTTGGGGAAGGTAGGGCAAAGTGGCTGAGATGACTGGGAGTCGTCAAGAGACGACATTGAGAAAAAGAGCGCAAAACATATTCCATCCCAAGACCAGATATTCCATCAGCATCGTAGGGGAGGGAGGGGGGCGGCAGTCTTGCTGTTGACCACCGGCGTCACGCCGCTGTTATCTTGGCATCGCGGGCTGCGTCGCGAGCATGCTGCTAAGATGTCTATTTCCAAAGGCACGGTTTCTGTCGGCACGCCGAGGTCCATGGAATTTATACCACTTACTGCATGAGGCAAATGAGCTCACCGGAACAAGAACCGCTTTGGTTTGCGTTGACGGTGCTTGATACTTATCTTCTCAACTTCCCAAGCACACTTGACTCTTTAGAACGAACGCCTTGTGTAATTGACTGCAAGGTCCTCTGCTACTCTCAACTCCCATTGATTCCCTGACAGGCTCTGACTTCTTTCGACCATGGCTACTGCTTACTTTTTCAAAGCGCCAAGGAGATGCGGGAGCTCTCGCCGTATGTCTTCCAGCAGCGGGTTCGGACCCGAGATGACGACGTGGAGGTAGATGATTGCCGTCCGAGCAAAAGCTAGCGTGATCATCTCTCCGACGCGGTCAAGAAGGCCGGTACCATCGGGATGTTTGCCTGTGTCGTATATCCGGGGCTTCATCTGGGGCATCTGGGACGCACTGGTATGAAGCTTGGCCAGGTGGCTGTTTAGGGAGTCAAGTACGAGGGCCCCCCTTTCAGCAAGTTTGATGATGCTCAGTCTTCGGTTTTCGTCCTCTTGGATCCTCCAACGTTGGAGCCCATGAATCTCATACAAGATCTTGGAGACCCAGTTAGGACATCCCGAGATCTTCGTCATGTCGACAGTGTCTGTGTCCAAAAGGTAGCCGTGGTTGACGCCGAGGAACGGTCCGCTACCTGTGGAAACCATGCCGATGATGTCGAACCACACTAGCTGGCCCAAGAGTGTTTTTGCCGAGGCTGTTTGTACTTGCAAAACAGGGTCTGGGTCGGCACCAAACGAATGTCGTCTGTCGGACGTGGCGGGAACAAAGTCGATGAGAGAATGCATGTAGGGTGCGGCCTGGTTCAAGCAGTCCTCCCATTGAAATGACCTCCCGTGGTGTAACTTGGGCGTTCGGTCAGACTTACACGTATTAGGTTACGTAGAAAGGCAAGAAGAAACTCTTACGTCGATGAAGATTGCCTGGAGCAAGCAGGCATATGCCACAACGACATGGCATAACTTGATCTCCTCGTCGAGGAGAGACAAGATCGATGTTGACAATGGTAACGACTTGAGAACACTGTTTGCCATGGTTGCATCGGCTTGATGGCTCTCCCACCTCCTCTCTTCTCGAGGGTGCTCCAGACGGGATTGGGCACCGCTGAGGATTTGAGTCACCTTGAGAACATGCTTCGAGCTGAAAAGCAAAAACTCCAACCACTGGCGACAGCTAGTTGGCGTGTCGTGATGGAATGGGAATTGAAGGATCAAGGTTCGGTCGAGATACCTGGAGAGCGACATGGCGTCTCGTAATGATACGTCCTCCCAAATTATGGCGGAGCTGTCATTAGTAGTTCCAGAATGTCCGTTCGAGTAGCATGGCGACATCTCGGATTGGGTTGATCTGGTAGAAACGACTCTCTGGGGATTTTCTGGCAAAGATACAAGTGCATCGTCTTGCGAAAGAAGAATCGCACTTTGCGGGCTTGCCCCGTAGTCAAAGACAGATCCCAAGTCCTCAAAGTCTTGGCTCTGGCCGAGATAGGGGTGCATAGAGAGAGAAAAAAAGGTCGATCTCACTCTCAATAGGTGACAGTGAATTGCTGCCAGTTGCTCCCTTTGGTCCAAACATGGCGTCGGCTGCGTTTTCATGGCGAACGACTGACTCTCTCAACGGTTCCAACACACCTAGAGCAGTGGCCAATGCCTGATGGTAATAGGCAGCGTCTCCCAGGGGCTCAGACACGGCCCATGGCAGATAATCTGCTCAGGTCAGCACTGTTTCAAGTTGCGTAGGAGACTTGGGTACGCCCTGAGACTCTTCATCGCACCCCTCTCCAGGTTGGGTTTGCGGCATACTCATAGTGCCGAGAACGTGAGGACGGTTCCTTTTCATCCCGTTGCGAGCAATCTCGGACTTGATGCTCTGTACCTTTCCTCTTTCGAGTGGTCCTCGGTCCATCCAAGCAGGCTTTGGGCCGTACCCGTAACACGATATGCTAAGGTTCGTGCATGTCTAGCATACCGGTCGGGTCTCGTCGCACTTTTTCCTTCTAAGGCGACAGATCCAGCAGCCTTGCGTGCTCCTCATGCTTGAAGCTTCTACCTAAAAAGTTGAGCTTGTATTCACTAGACTTAGGACTATCATCTACTTACTGCTTGTGTCTTTGATTACCTCCATATTCTACTCAAGGAGGATGGGTGAGTTAGCCTTGGAGTTTGAGAGTCCAGGCGAGTATCAAATGATTTCTTAACACGGCGATTGTATTTGTGCAGTCACAAGACAACGATGAACAGGAAATATCAAGGCAGAAGTATTTCAAATTTGACTGAAATGGTGATGGCCACTTATAATTACATCTGGAGTCTTTTTGCGTATCTGATGTTTGCTGTAAAGGAGTTTAAGTTTACATGTTTCTATAGCGATCGACGCTGTTTAAAATATAGCTTGACTAGGTTGTCTGCGCATAGACTAGCATCAACGCATGGGCTAAGCATAATATACGTTGTATAGAAGCTCTATACCTGCTAACAATATTATCTGTAACCTGGACTAGCTACTCGAAGCCGCTTCGTAGCTTCTTCCGGTAGTGTGTTAATACAATATGAAAGGAAGTATCCACTATTACAGCACAATGTCAATCGCGTTATAATGATAGGTTACGAACAGTTAGTTACCTTACTACGTAGTACGAAGTACTTAATAACTAGTAGTTAGTTGCCTAACGACGGAGTACTCGATAACTACTAGAATCCCGGCTAATATACATGCATACCCTAGAGTGACTAACTTGATAGGGATACATACGCGTATCGCAATGGGCGTTCTGATACGTTGAGCCTTCTGGCGTGGCGTGGCGTACCGTGTACACTGTACCGTCTGTACGTACTCTGCCCCAACCAAAGAACAGGCAGCATATCGCATACGTCCGTCTCCGACACGGACCCTTCCATTCTACTTCACCTCGCCGACATGCTTTCCCGTTCAACTTCGAGCATCCACCAACTTACGATTCATAAAAAGCTTCATCTGTACCAACTAACCACTGGTTGTTATTGATATCCAGCATCGTCAGATTGCCTTTGTTCTCTGCCCGAGTGCCCTGATCGGATTCTCTTGCTTCAGACTTGCATAGTGTTGTCTTGACGGCGAGATGTCTGCTGTTGCTACGTCCTGCCCGTCCTCCATCGATGGGTCGTTTGGGCCGCGGGTTCGTCCAGACTGTCGATCGTTTGACTTCACTCTGTACTTTGAGGATGTCTTCTTTGCTTGTTTGCCGTCTGCCCTGCTCATTCTCCTCGCGCCACCACGCATCGTTTCTCTCCTCCGTCGACCACCAGCCTTCGCAGCTAAATCTAAGCTTCTAGCTAACAAACTGGTTTGTCCATTTCTTACCTGTGCCGTCGATGGTTTGACTCCCAAGTTCCAACGTCCAGCTTACGAGATTCGCAAGGTTGCCTTCACGGCTCTACTCACCTCTCAACTTGCCCTCCTGGCTCTGCGCACTCGAAATCTCTCTTTCCAGACCTCGGCGTCAGCCACCGCCGATGCTTTGGGCGTCGTCACCATAATCACCCTCGTTATACTGTCAATTCTGAGCCATCAACGGTCGTCTCGACCGTCCACCTTGCTCAGTCTCTATCTTTCGGCATCAATCGTCCTCGGTATCGCCCGGGTCCGCACGGTATGGCTTCTCGAGTCTGGTGATGCAGTGCCAGCGCTCATGACACTCGTCTTTGTCCTAACCCTGGTGGTGCTCGTATTGGAGTCCATCGAGTCGAAGAAGAGGCTTTCCACTTCCAAGACCTCGGACAGCAAATACGCGACACCTGAGCAAAGCAGCGGCTTCTGGTCAAGAACCTGCTTTACCTGGCTAGCACGGACATTCTATTCAGGGTACTACAAGGTTCTTTCTCCCAACGACCTGCCGGCGCTTGATCCCATTCTAGAGAGTAGCAATTTGCATAAAGACCTGACCGCCACCTGGGATCAATGTGAGTATTTGATATGTGCTGGAACCGAACAGTTGCTTACTCAATGCTCCGCCAGACGATCACCAAAGTCATCGGAGTCTGCTTCGAGCGTGCTTCTGGAGCTACCTTGGTCCCATTCTGTCTCCAGTGATCCCCCGGCTATGCCTCACAGTCTTCACTTTTTCACAGCCATTCCTTATTGCTACAACCGTCAGCTTCGTGAGCCAAGAGAGCCCCGATGCGAACTATGGCAGAGGACTCATCGGCGCCTGGGCCTTGGCTTACCTGGGCGTCGCGGTAAGCAATTCCATCTACCAATACCACAACCTTCGCTTCACCACCAGACTTCGCGGGGGCCTGGTTGCCCTCGTCTACCATCACGCATTGTACACTAGAGAAGCTGACACGGGAGACGTTACGGCCGTCACTCTCATGGGAACCGACATTGAACGCGTTTTCGGCTCCATGTCCATGGTTCACGCAGTATGGGGGTCACTACTGGACATTGCCGTCGCCAGTTGGCTGCTTGGGCTCCAGCTCTCGCTCGCTTGCTTGGCCCCCATTCTTCTAGTTTTAGGTCCGTGGGATATCTTTTCTGGTGCGTGGCCGTCATTGCTAATCAAGACCGCTCAAGTCTTCATCGCAGGTATCTCCAAGATCTCGTTGGCGACACAAGAAGCTCAGAAGCATTGGATCGAAAAGATCCAGGAGCGACTTCGGATCACTACGACCATGCTTGGTGAGATGAAGGCTGTGAAGATGCTTGGGCTCACCCAAGTCATGGCAAACACAGTCCAAGAGCTCCGTGCAGACGAGATCAACACCTCAAAGTCTTTCAGAAAGCTACTCATAGCAACGTTGTTACTCTGCAAGTCCTCTCACTCTCTCTACGAAACGTTTGATGAACCTAGCTAACAAGGGGAACACAGCACTCTCCCCGATCACTCTTGCCCCTGTGACCACTTTTGCAGTATACGTCATCATTTCCGTGTTTTGGAAGAACGAAGCGTTGCTGCCGGCACAGGCATTCTCGTCCGTTGCTTTGGTTGCGCTTTTAACCACTCCTGTAGTAACTTTCATTCAGCTGCTACCTATGGTTGTGCAGTCGTTTGCATGCTTCGACCGCATCCAGGACTTTTGCAACTATAGCCCTCGAGCAAGTTCTGCCAACAAGACCACCCCTACCATAAGTTCTCGGTCTGAAGCAAACATCGCCCTCGGTGCTTTGACTAGTGATGGGGCAACGAGGCACGGCCAAGCCCTACGGAAGTACGTTGTGTCGTTTCGAGGCGAATCTTTCGGCTGGAAGCAAGACCAGCCTGTGCTCCATAATCTGAACGTCGACATTGAAAGAGGCACAATACTTGCTGTAGTCGGTCCAGTGGGGAGTGGGAAGTCAACTTTCCTTCATGCCATTCTGGGCGAACTGATTTCTACATCGGCGATGCCCAACCTCGAATTGGCGGAGATGGACAACAAAGGCGAGATGGCATATTGCTCGCAGAGTCCTTGGCTCGAGAACGGGAGCGTCCGGCAAAATATACTCGGCGTGTCGTCCTACGATCAAAAGTGGTACGACAACGTCACGTCTGCTTGTGGTCTCAATACCGACTTGCAGGCGCTACGGAATGGTGATGGTACCGTCATTGGTAGCAAAGGCGTCAATCTCAGTGGCGGACAAAGGCAACGCATCGTATGTCCTGAGACTCACTTCCCGTTATCCCTCGCGTACTTTGGGATTATCAAACTCACTGATTTATGTATCAAAAGGCTCTGGCACGAGCAGTCTACTCCAGACGGAGTATTGTCGTTCTCGACGACGTATTCAGCGGCATGGACGCCCACACTGCCCATCATGTCTCGAACCGCCTGTTCGGAGCGGTTGGCCTCTTACGAAAACAACGCGTTTCGCTTATTATCGCAACGCATAGCCGTAGGTTACCTATAGACTGTGTTTACTAGTCGAATTGCTAACAAGCCCTCCGCGCATACGCAGATAAAATCATATCGTTTGCAGATACTATCATCGCGCTCGAAAACGGCCAGATTCAAGAAGTTGGCAGCCCCGCGACCCTGATTCAAAGTCAAGGCTATGCTGGCAAACTTGGCCTGAAGCTCGCACATAATGATGGTGTGACTGCGGAATCTTTGGATACAGATGATTTGGAATCTCTCACTGAGAATCCGGCCGACTCGGCTGACGCGGCTCCACAGAATCAGATTCTTCATACTGATACCAGACGAAAGCATGGAGAGAAGGCAATTTACGAGTATTACTTGCAAAGTGCTGGCTGGAAGGCGGTGGCCTTGTACGCCGTCTCCGTCACCTTGTGGATCTTCTTCTCGGATTTCTCGAGTGAGTACAAGACAGAACACTGACATGGAAGGATACGTTGCAGAAAATCGTTATGCGGCAGCTGATATGTATTTGCGGTATGTAGCTATCTGGTTGAAGTGGTGGTCCGAAGCCAACACAACCGAGCCCAACAAAAACGTGGGATATTACCTGGGCATATACGCCACTTTTGGGGTCCTCGGTACCTTGGGAGCTGCCCTGGCTGCCCGGTTTGCTTTCCTCGATATCATCTCTAACACGGCTCTCCATCTCCACTCTGATCTTCTCAAGACAACTCTGGCGTAAGTCTAAATCGTATCTCTGTAACTGGAAGTGTCGGGGAAGACTGACTTGGTTGTTCAGAGCGACGTTTCGCTTCCTAACCACGACAGATAACGGCGAGCTTCTAAACCGGTCAGTCACCATGAGCAGAGTCACAACTAATATATTAACTCTCCAACATATACCAGATTCAGCGAAGACATGCAACTCATCGATATGGACCTACCCTCTACGATGGTGAACTACACGTCAAGTCAGTAATGGACTGGTCCGCAAATCGGAGGGCATCGCTAACCACATGTTCGATAGCGGCTGTGTCTGTCCTGACTAAAGTCATTATCCTCGCCGTCTTCTCCCAGTATCTGGGAGCTACCCTGCCTTTCCTCGCCACCGCGCTTTACTTCCTGCAGTGTTTCTATCTCCAGACATCACGTCAGATACGCCTGCTCGGCATCGAAGCGAAAGCCCCTCTGTACACCCAGTTTTCCGAATCTGCTACTGGCGGGGCGACCATCCGCGCATTTGGCTGGCAGTCGCAGTACGAGGAGCGTAACTACCGCCACATCGACACCTCGCAGCGCCCGAATTACGTCCAAGGATGCATACAGGCGTGGCTCACCTTTACGCTCGACCTTGTCGTGACTGCGCTCGCCGTTATCCTCGTGGGCACCGTGGTCACTTGGCACGACAAGTTTAGTGCCGGAGGCGTCGGCGTGAGCCTCATCATGGTCATCAGCATCAGCGAGGTACTGGCCCGTCTGATCCAGAGCTGGACCAAGCTAGAGTCCAGCGTGGGGGCTGTGGCCAGAGTCAGACGGTTTGTGCTGGAGACGGAGACGGAACCAACTGGAAAGAGGACGCTGCCCGGGGGGGACTGGCCTCACGCCGGAGCCCTTACGTTCGAGAACGTCGTCGCGGCCTACGGGTATGTATTCTTCTGTCGACCACACGATATCCGTGTGAGAGAGGAAACTCGCGAACTGACACATGGCCAGGCCTGATGCGGACCTTGTACTTCAGAAGATCTCGTTAGCCGTAGAGGCCGGACAGCACGTCGCTATTTGCGGCCGCTCCGGCAGTGGGAAAACGTCGCTCATTCTCAGCTTACTGCAGATGGTAGACTTGAGAGAAGGCAGAATAGTACTGGATGGCGTCGACGTGTCGACGTTGGTTCAGGCCGAGCTCCGGTCTCGCATTAATGTTGTCTCCCAAGATCCCTACCTGATGCCTGGGACCATACGCTTCAACATGAACCCCTTCGCTGCTACAGCCTCGGACGATGGTCGGATTACTCGGGCACTGGAGAGGGTTGGTTTGTGGAATCTCGTCCAGGAGCAGGGTGGCCTGGGTAGCGATATGGCAGTTGATGCGTGGTCGGCTGGTCAGAAGCAACTCCTCTGCCTGGCCAGAGTTATGGTGCGCCAGTGCAAGATCCTGGTACTGGATGAGTCCATGAGCAGGTGAGTAACGCCAGTTGGAAAGCCAACCTGCGCGACGGAACTTGGACTGACGGCCCTCTAGTGTGGACGGCGAGACCGAATCCGCCATGCAGGACATCATCGACACCGAGTTTCGGGACTGCACCGTGCTGGCCGTTATGCACAGGCTCAAGCACGTCGCCCGCTATGACACGGTGGCACTCCTTCATGATGGAGAGCTCGTCGAGTTTGGCGACCCGGCAACTTTGATCTCTGGCGAGACACAGTTTGCCGAGCTGTACAGGATGAACGCGGAGTGATGGGAGGAATTGGGACGCGACTCGGTGCAGGTGTCAGGTCGGATACAAATACAAGTTTCACCGCCGTTCACATTCAACTGTTCTACAACCCGTGAGCCGAGTCAGCCAGTAGAGGATATGGCTTCGTTGCTATCCGTCCTGCTCACGCAGCAATACTCAAAAAGCGCAGACAATAGCAACGGCAGTGTGTACCAAGACCGAAGATGACGCACGTCATCCCGGATCGCAGTGGTGTCCTCATAGCAAGAACCAGAGCTGGGGCCTGTGTACTCAGTCAAAAATATGATTATAATGAAAGCCAAACGCTGGCGAGCTCGATAATCAACCAGTTCCCATTCATATCTCGATGCTTTCAGAGCTACATCTCGGTCTGGTCCCAATCCGATCTCCAAGGGCCGCTCCCCTTTTCTCATCCAGCAGGACCCGGGTGTTGACCAACTCCGGCAGAATAGGACCATCACAGACCACAGTCCGGAAACTTGACAGCGAAGCGGGTATTGATCACATCAGAAGCGATATGGCGACCCGCCAAGAGCATATGCTCACAGTGCTCCGTATGCTCGTGCTTGCCGATGTACCCGTCGATGGCGCCGCTCCCCCGCGCCCCGAGGACGGCGCGGTGCCACTTCTTCCACATGGCCGTGCAGTGGCGCACGTGGTACTCCCAGTCGACGTACAGGCCGGTGTACTCGCCGGTGGCGATCTGCTCGCGGCTCAGGGGCGCGGTGCGGTTCGGGTCAGGCCGACGAGTAGGAGGGATAACGCAGCTAGTAGAGGGATCGAAAAGACGAAGAGGTGTGGCTGTGAGGCCGCGGCGCTGCCGTCTCGTCGTGCAGAAGAAGGCACCCCGCTGCGCACATGTGGCTCCGACTGCTCATCGTCGATAACCTTGTCGTCACCATCTTGTGATGATACCGAGGAGAGGTTGTTTGGGTGCTTGCCCAGCGGCAGACGCTTCACAGTAAAGCGGGAGAGGAAATAGCGCTAGACTCTAGTGCCGGTCCATGACGGCGCTGGGTGGTGAGGCGGTTGAGTCTTGGAGATGCGTCGAGACTCGGGTACCGGTAGGCTGTACGATGTAGCGTGTGCTGTGGAGGAATGACGGGAAAACGCAGAGCTGGCAAGCAGCCAGTTTGCCGAGCGACGGTCGCAAAAGCCGTGGCGTGGCTTACATCCAACTTCCAAGTGCAGGACTTTGCCGCGGGCCCGCGACTACAGTGACCAGTCTACAGCGGCGTGACGCCGACGATGACTGGCGCGTTACGCATGCATGGCCGTTCACGGCGGCACGTCCCGAATCCCACCTCGAGGTAAATGACGCGCGCAAGACAGACGAGCCAACGTTACGGGACAAGTCCGATGGGATCGGCCTGGAGACGGAGGCAGGGGGGGGACGGTCAACTACTTGAAGAATTCCCCGTTGCCAGTTGGTGTAGTCCGGGGCATATGTGACTAGTCACAGCTTGCGGTGAATCGGGATATGCACAAGAACAAGGAATGGCAGCCGTCCTGCATAATGATGGCGATGTTTTAGTGGTAGCGAACGGTGCGGACTGATCATTGCCCGAGGTGGTCCATTTTCCGGCTAAAGTCTTAACCTCGGAATCTCATCCTTGGAATCTCACTGAATCTCACCTGTCCTAAGGTATTGATCGTCTCATAGATTCATCTTCAGATGCTGTGCTTGCTCCTAGATACCAAAGTGTCGCCTGCGTTCGCGGACCTTGACTTATTAGTTAGTCGACTTGGGTTCAACTCGGTCTAGCTTACTCCGTACCCTACGTAGTAGTTATAGGCCCACGTTAAAGCGGCAGGCTGCTCAGGCCCCAGAACGGGAATTGAATTCGGGTTATCAAGATTCCTATACCATGATACCCTGTTCTATTCAAGCCAGTTTACACAATAGCCTTGACAAAGAATGCAATGCAAATATGTCAGGAATCCTACTACCGGTACAGGCAAGTAAGTATATTCCATCGACCGATATGGAGCCAACGTGGCAGGTCTTTGTGGGGTCAACGTTATACTAGTTGGTTTTATTGCGTGTTTGTCGATTGTGAGAATTAGTAAAATTGGTGTTTATGATACTCTATACTACCCTGAGCCAGCCCCTGACCAAAAGTATGTTTGCAATCTATACAGAGCGGCACATTCTACTACTGATGCTGCCCTCTCTATTATCCTATCAAGTCTCTTAGCGGCACAGTGCCCGTATTCCAGTTACTCCTCGGCACCGTTTAGCACACCATGGGCATGATTCTGAGCTTCAAAGTTCAGGGCGCAACAAAGCAGCCGGGTTGTTGGTATTGGCAACTCCCAATTCCAGGAACGCTGTCTTCTTTCGTACACCAGTTCGTGCCTCCAAGCATGTACTGACTGAGCTGGAGAAGAGATGCCTAATGACCTGCAAGCGCCTCAATATACTGGCGGTAAAGGCGGCTCAAGGCGGTTTTCAGGTGCAGTTGGTCCGGTCCAGCTTGACAACTTCGACACCCTCCTTTCCTGCAATGACCACCAACCTGCAGATGGCGGCTCTCGTATCGCAGCATGACGTGGCCACGTTATCTTTTCCCCGGTCGTCACACCGGTCGAAGACGGATATACTGACCGAGGTGAGGATTATATACCGTGTCTTACCTGCCTGGGCCCAGGTGACCACTTGCATCCGCCGTTAGGCGCAGCGGCGCTGGGCTCGACGTGGATCACGCGGCGGTCTCGATCCTTTGGCCCCTCGCATGCCATCAGCGGCAAGCCACCAACGAGCGTAGACGGGTCACGGTAGCAAGACGGGCGAAGCTGTCAATCACCGCTCCGCCGAGCCGAGCTGGAGCGAACTTGCTTTTTGCGTGGGTTTTTTTTTTTTTTTGGGCTGATGACTACCGGTAGTTAGCTGGTCAGTCAGTGGTCACGGTACCCTTCCTCGGCCGACCGACCGACTGACCGACTGACCGACAGCTATATAGGCGATGACCGGGGCCCGAAAGCTCCAACGACAAAGACTCAAAGACTAGGCGCGGGCTGAAGATGACCTGCTAGCCCTACGGATATTGAGCACGAATGAGTCGACTGTCAGGGGGGGCTGAATCGACAGCCTTCGTTGCATATTGAGTCCCAGAACGGCATCCCTGCCGCGAATCTGCCTGCTGAGTAGTGGGCCACGAGCTGCGCCACCACATCGCTCCAGTCTTCCATCCTTTTCGAGACACAGCTCTGCTGGAGAATGGGGGATTGTGAATGCCAGCCTGCCAGGGGATCCATCCTATTGGCTGGGGCAAACGGGGCCCCCAAATCGATAAAACGCTTCGGTGAGATCATGTTGGTTGTGCTGCTGTGAGCAAAGGTGTTGAAACCCGAGCACGCGATTGGCGAAGCGAAGGGCCCCCAGAATCAATAGACTCGTGTTGGGCGGGAAACCGTAGGTAGTGGTAACAGCATTACGCGCGGCTTCGGAGCACGCATCATATTTGGCCACATGGGAATCGGCCTTGCGGTGGCCGGATTCGGGGGCTCGAGATGGTGTGGCCCAGTACGCTGTGAAGTGTCTGGTGTCTGTCTATAAGTACGCGGTCTCGCCGTAGAGGAAGAAGGGATATATATATCACTCTACTACCCACCAGTGCGTCAGACTTTAGTGACCACAGCTCAGCCCCTTCCTCCAACCAAGAGCCACCTTCCTCCTGGAAGGACTTGGAAACAAGTGATCACCATGACCTTCTCCATCGGCCGCGCGGTTGCTGTCGTGCTCTCTCTATGCTTGACCGCTGGTGCCCTACCCGCCGCACCAGTCAAGAACGACAAGTTCCAACCCCCTCTGGGCAAGACATCACCGCCCCGGTTCAACGCGTCCGCGACGCCCCCCCAGTTCTTCCAGATCCCCCCCCGGTGTACTACAGAACGTCAAACCCGACCCGGCCCTGAGCCGGGGGTCTCTGCCCAAGGAGCCGGCCGGATCCCCGGCCGTCTCGTCTGAAGTCACCCAGCGCGGTGTCATCGGCGCCGACAACCGCGTCTTGTGGTCCGACAGCAGCTTCCCCTATTCTGCCATGGGCCGCCTCATCCGGTCCGACGGCACGTACTGCACGGGCACGCTCGTGGGCCCGCGCCACGTCGTCACGGCGCGCCACTGCGTACCGACGGGCGGAGGCGTCGCCATGCAGTTCCAGCCGGCCTACTACAACGGCATCGTCTACCCGGCCGCCAACGTGCAGTACATCTTCGCCCCGTCGGTGCCGAGCGACGCGTACTGCTCGTACAAGGAGGACTGGGCCGTCCTCATCCTCGACGCCCGCCTCGGCGACCAGAGGGGCTACCTCGGCTACACCACCCCGCCCCCGGCCAACAAGATCAACACGCCCTCGTACTACGCCTACGGCTACCCGTCCGACCTGCAGGCCGGCCAGTACCCGTACAGGCAGGAGAGCATCAAGGTCACCTCCGTCGGCGGCTGCGGCACGTCCACGTACGGGCCCATCTTCACCGACACCGACGCCGTCCCGGGCCAGTCCGGGTCGCCGCTCTGGTTGCCGCCGGCTGCGGATGGCATCAGATATGTGTATGGCGTCTTGAGCGTGACGAGCGGCGTCGCCACGGTATACGGTGGTGGTGATCAGTGGTATAGTGCGATTCAGTACTATAGACAGCAGTTTCCTTGAGAGTCGGGGCCGAGGCATAATCTGGATGAGGACTGTTCTTTTATTACGTTGGAAGATGTACATCTATCTCCAGGCTGATTTAGGGACCCGTTCCTATTCATCATACGAGCCTATCATGAAGTTCTTGTCATTCTCCCGCTTTCAGAGTTTATTATTTCAAAAATGGCCGTAGTTTCGTCCCGTCTTTAGTGATGCAAAGACGAGTCACCGAGTATAGGTGTTGACCCTTTCAGCTACGTGTGCGTTTTCGTTTGCATTTTCGTTTGCATTTTCATATTGTACAGAACACAGTGGCAATGACAAAGTAATGCACCGATCAATCTCGTCTACAGAGGGGAAGTGAGAGTTCTGGCTCTTGGCTAGAAAAACCTATAGGCTATAGACACAGTAGGACCCACAGTTGAGGTTACCTCCTTCCCCCCCTATCCCTGCAATAGTAGAGGATAAAGTTGATTCAGTAAGTACAAGCTCATGCACCAAAACGGGCAATCTTAATTGCTTTTCCTGTTTTCCCCACAACATCGTTCGAGGCTCGAGGCTCGAGCTATACAACTATGCGAGCCGGCCATTTTGTAGCAGAGGCCTACGTTTCGAGTTTTCCTGTTGTTGTTGTTGTTGTTGCTGCTGCTGCAGTAACGTGATTACGCGACAGAACTAGATGCCATCTTTCTTTCAGGCTGGCACATGCTTTTCCTCCTACTGCCGGGTAAATAGGGACGGCCGAGCCTTTAAAGTATGGTGTGGTCGAGGTGGTCACGTGCTTTGATATGCCGACGATTGTTTCATATCCTTACAGGGGCTTCCCCCCCAAAACGACCGAGACAAACAAGACATGCCCGACGCCAAGTTGCAATCATACCTATAATGCCCATGTTTCCTTTTCCAAGCCTCTGGCACGGACGATCCTGGCCCCCCTCGAATGGTGAAGCTATTTCTGCAATCCAAAATCCAAACACCCTTTACTGTCCAAAGACCCTGGGCTTTATCGAAATGATACTCAAAGTTGAAGAACTTGCGGGTAGCAGTCGTGTTGTTGGTTTACTATGCGTTACCTTGTACTCGAGAGAATGCGACAGGAGGTTGCTATATGGCATATGCAACGAGTAAATCTTGTCCAAGAGGTACCGTGTACGTAGCCTGGTTGCTGGCAAAAGCGTGTGTCCGGGCCACATTGAACACACGTTGCTAGGTGAGTTACTTATACCGTACTGTGGGACTATAGTCCGAGAACACCCAACGCGGCAGTGATTCGCCGAGATCCCTGTGGTCCACTCATCTCAGTCCTTGGCGCGTCAAATCGATCGACAACATCTACGATACGGATAACTTACGTCGTAATGATTGGGCCATGCAGATCAATCACTCGGGCCCCTTTTCCCCCTGGTCTCTGGTCCACCTACCCTTCCTTACCCTCTCTAAAGTAGGGGACTTCTTCTGCTTTCGTTCCTGCTCTAATTCCGCTTGTCAAGATAAGTCTCCAAGTCTCCAACGGCATTGGCGCCAGTCATCTAGGCAGTCTCGTCGCTCTCTTCACACGAACTGCAAGCCATCTTCGTTTATCCAGTCACGATGGTGTCATCAAATTAATGTTCGACTGTGTTGTTTGTATATAATTACAATTTACGGCCAACTCCCTCCAAGCACCTCATGTTTCCCACGACCTCTCCAGGTCTTTCCGCCACCGTGGATCTAAGCCCAGGGTGTCGGTGTTTTTTCCTTTGTTGGCACTCGTCGAGTCTCGCTTGTTGGCAGCGTCTTTGGCGGAGCTACTCGTCGTGAGTTTTTCTTCGCTCTCGTTGCGGCGATGTTCTTCTGGTCCACCCCTCCACATGCTGCTCCGCTCTTTCTTCACCGTCACCGTCGTAGTCTGCATGATGTAGTTCTCCTTCAGGCTGTTGCTCCGGCTGGTTTGCCCCTCTTCCGAGTCGTTGTCTCTGTTGAACGTCGTGAGAGTGTAGGGGCTCCGGCGTGGCCCATCCTTGCGGCCCTTGACCCTGTCCACGCTGCCGATCGTCTGGGGGAGAGGCCCGTCCGAAGGTACAGGTCCGTTCCGTGTCTTCCAGAAGCCCATCTTCTGCGCACTGATCTTGAGGAGCGGCTGGAGGGTGGCAAAGGAGCCGGCAGTGATCGCCAACGACTGTTCCGTGAGTGACCAGATCGCAATGTCGACGGTTGCCCATAGAAAGTCGGGGTCTTCAAAGTCGTGGATGTAGGCGAACCGGACGGCGACGGCGACACTCGCGACGCAAGCGATGCCCAAGACGGGCACAAGGGCCATCTTTGTGCTGCGATGCATCTGGAGCCCGCGGATCATATGCAAGGGGAGCAGTGCAAACGTGAAGTCACATATCACGCTGAAAGCGCTGTAAAGGTACGTGAGGGCGGCGATGATCTTGGCGGGCACGCATTGTCCCTCGCCGACTTTGTACCAGAACTGCCGTGGACGAGATTAGGATGGGGCCTGTCGGGTTGAAGTCGGGCCTGCAATACGACCGACTTGGAGCACGTTAATACTTACATAAGTAATTGGTTGACACTGTAATAGTGTGACGAAGAAGAAAACGAAGCCCGTGACGACGGAGAGAAAGACGACGGTGTATATGATCCATCGATGAATCTGGTTGATGGTGATACGAAGCAGGAAGACGCCGACGGAGAGTTTCGAGAGAATCATGGTCACGCAGTACCAGATATAGCACAACCACCAGTACTGTTTGTCTGATCAGTGGTGATCTCAACGGGTGGGTACCCAACTCCGCGCAAAACCTGAATCTAGGCCTTCGTGGGTTCATAGGTTGTCGTGCTCACCTTCATGGCCTCCATAAAGTCTGCTTCGGCCAGGTCAGATTTGTGCCTTCCGGTTCCATAATGAACACCCGTGAGGGCACAGGTAACGAAGAGAATGAAGGAGATCTAGACGGAACGACTGTGGTCAGCAAATCGGCGTGCTACGTCTGCGGCACATGCCACAAGAGGCGGTCAAGACAACATACACAGGCAAAGCCCATGAGCCAGTCATCGAGACCGAAGGCCTTGACGAGGAAAAGCCGCGTGTAGACTCTCAGGATGGTGGCCACGACGCCGACGATGAGCAGGACGATGCCGACGGCCTGAAGCTCGGGGCCGCGATTCGGGATGTCGGCCGCCATGGTGAACGATGAACCAAGATCCAACCGATGGTCTAGACTCTAGACTCTCCTTCCGCAAGGTAACCCGTAAGTCTACCGTTCGTTCTCGTACGCGCTTGGGAGCACTGAGCAGTAGGCAGAACACAAGGAACCTGACCCAACAACAGTTTGGGTGGGTAGTTCAAAGTTGGAAAGTTGGGCACGGATAACGTTAGGTAGTGAGCGAATGTGGCACCGTTTTCGATATAAGCAGCGCCGCAGCGGAGTGAACCGTTGAAAACAGCTGCTCCCAACTCCACCGGCGTCAAAATCGAGAGCGTTTGAACTTTGCCCCTTCCAGAAATCCCCGCCGTACCTTTGTAAACGCGGATTATGCATGCTGGCTTATTGTGCCATGGTACGGTACCATGGTTCTCTGGTGGCTGCTGCTAGCGCTAGCGCCACGTGAAGTCTCTCTCCGACTACCAACACACCAATCCGAGCCTTAACGCTTGACCTTTAAGGCTTACTGCCCCCGGCGTCTCTTCTCCTTACGGGAACTCTGCTCGATGGTGAGACTAGAGATCCTTGCTAGCCCCGTAGCAATCTGGAGTCGGCTCCGCTTTATTTACACGGATGAGGAATAGCTCGAGCGGGCTTCCTCGGTCTGCACGTGTAGTGGGACTAGCAGGGTCGTCTAAATACGGATGCGGGCAGGCACACAGGCACACAGGCAGGCACTCACTCACCCAGGCACACACAAAATAGTTAACGTTAGGCGCTGTACCCCGTGCTGTCTGTCTGTCGACCCGGAAACGTTGGGCACTATTGCACACTATCCGTACGTTCAAACTTAGTTGCACACTTTGTGCAATTTGAACGTTTCACCCGATCGCGTGGCGTGGTCGGCCGCATCATCTCCAGACTCACAGCACCTACCACAGTACAGTGAGGCTGCACAGTACTCCGTATTCATCCAGCGGACGTCCACTCTCTAGCGTTCCACTGCCATCTCGTCTCTGGTCGTCCACCCAGTTCTCATATGACGGTACGCAAGGGTCCTGCTTAGCCGTTCTCATATATTATGCGCCAAGTTGCAGTTGACGATGTAGCCCCGAGATCTGACAATCGAATCACATTAGTTTCGGGTGACTGCAAGCCCGGTTGTCCCGAACTGGCCCTTTGCAGAAGTCAGGGGCAAATTAGCGAAGAAATCAACAATTACCATTGGCGTGGCGATCGATTCTCGATAGGACCACAGGGAAATGAGTGGGCAAGTTCGGCTAACGTCAAGTCTGCGTGATACAGTGACACTACCAAGTCACTAGTAACGCAACGTACAGGGGTCGCAATCGCGACGCGAGCAACCGGGAAACTCGCTGCCGCAGGGCTCCACAATGCCGATTGGCCGGTAGCAACTAAACTCGAAGTATGAAGTTACTCTACTAACTACTACGTTCTCCTTACCTGCTGTAGATCTATTGCAGATAGCCCCCCTGCGCTTGCCACATGTACGTAGTAAGCATGGCGAGCGGGGCTTTACCTCGTTCCGTTCGCTTGCTGCAGATAGACACTGCACATACATGTTGTTGTCAGGTACGCGTAGAGAGAAGGGGGGTAGCGGGCGGGAGGTTCCTAGCGAAATCGACCCAGGAACAATACACAGCACTCCCGGCCCCGTATCGAGCTAGACTTTGATACCATCTACTCCGTACGGTCCCACCGAACCAGCTCTTGCGGTACCGTCTGTACACGTCACGAGCGCTCCGGCATCTTGTCGGGCCTTTTGTAAAAGAAGATGGATTCTGACACCAGACCAGGTAATAGCAAAGAGGATAAGTATGTCGTGTCCGCCATCTTCGCCCTTAAGAAGGGAAGGGGGAGGGGGGAGCATTGGCAAATCGTGTGGATTTGTGGGGGTTACTTTTCTTTGTCTTTCAACTCGGTTGAACGGGGAAATCCTTGACGATCGGCTTCCCTACTTAGTTACCGAAGTACAAAGTACGGCGTGTCCCACTTCTTCTTTCTGGACGTTTCAGGGGTTAGACACGGAGTTAGTTCCGTCAGGATAATTCAGCTCGGGAAGCTGAAGAACGTGCGGACTCACACGGGATTAGTAAAACCGAAAAAGCCACAAAACTTAATCCGTGCGGTATTCCCTAGTCCAATTGGAATCATAAGGGATGCACACGAAGTAACGTACCTGACGTCATTCCATATTACTCAGCGCTAGAAGGACTCAGGAGAAAAGTGGAACACCAGACTAACTACGAGTCTACTAACGTAGTTAACTTACTAGTTACGTACGACAGTCCTTTGTGTGTTAGCGCCCGTCAACCGCAATCCACCAGCGTCGCGTCTTGGATGCTTAGTCTTTCGAACGACGACGGAAGCTAAAGGGGAAATGATGTACACAACGGCAGTGCCCATCCGAGCCCCTATCCCTGGTAGCTTACAAATATGAAAGCCATGTATGTGTCTAAAGTAAAAAGACCTCGCCTATATTATAGATAGGGCATAATCGTCCGAAGCGCTTGCTTTGACCTTTTGGGGCACACAAGCGTCGCAACAGAAGAACCGAACGACGGTTGATCTAAAATAGGAAAGCTGATCTATTCCTTGCAAACCGTAAATCCGTCGTCCCGTTTTCCAAACTCAAACCCAACTGGCCGGCCCACTGGGACTATCTCGTAATTAACCTTCCTTCATATTTCAGCTCAATTATAAAGCAAGTCCCCTAGACTCCACTTCCTGCAATTTATATTATCGTCCATTCATAGGGCAACAATAACTGATCAAGACGTTGTTATGCGTTAGGAACTTTGCCCATTCTATTGCGAAAGGCCAATGTCCACATGGAATTCTCCATAGTCATAGCTTGCAACCGCTCGATATCTTCGGTATTGTGCAGTCTTGGCTTCATAGCCTTGGTAACCTCATACACCCGTCCGTGAGCAGATTCGCCATCCGACTGAGACGTAACAGTAGGTACCTATTTGAAGCCTTCAACGGCTTTTGAAAATAGTCCAAAGCAAGAAGAATGGAACCCATCAACGACACGCCGCTCTACCCTTGTGTGACTCGAGGCAACTAGGATGCATCGCTATCCGTTATGGGTGACCCTGAGCCTAAAGCCCATATCTCTGTCTCAACTTCCGAAAGTTGTCTTCTTGACACTGGAGTCTTTTGGCTTCGATGGCATCTGCCACAAGTCCATAGTGATCGTCTCGATACCACTCAGCCAACAGCTGCAGCAAATCGATCTGCCTAGCTGTAGATTTGCCCTGATTCCTGTCGATATCTATTGCCTTCGACAAGCATTCACGGGACCTGTAGCTGAAACCATCGGCAGTGGAGTCTTTCCTCCTTTTGGACTTCACCCTATTGAGGTGGGCCAACGCCACCAAGCAGTTCCACCTATTGGCTTCGCGGCACTGTATAACACGATCTCGTTGCATGCTGGAGACCTTATCCTCCAAACGGTCGTCTTGCCAGTCAACGCCATGTCCGTAATGGAACACTTCGAGTGTTCTGGCATGTGGCGAGGGGTTGGATTTGAGAGCGGCAGCTATTGCAGGCCCCAGCTCGTCCTCGACTATGCAGACCAACCTCGACGGCACCGGCTGACGAGAAGCCACGCTGGCCCATGTCAGCCAAACCCAGTTCACAAAATCATAGCCGTCTTCTTTGATGCTGACGTGAATGATTGCTGCAATACAAGAGCATAGAAGTCGAACGTGGGTGTCCGGGGAATCTGCGTTGCGCTCCTGCGACCGATAGATCCAAAGAAGCACGCGGCGTAATGCGCTGTCCTTGTGCAGCTTGGGCGCCACGTACTTTGCCATGAAAACCCAAATGTTGTCCAGCGGAGGTAGTGTCTGGGAGCTGTCGGGGCAATGTAGGCTGATGAGCAACAGAAACAGGATTGCAATGCCGCAAGAATGATTGTTCAGCTCGTCGAGGTGCCCGAAAGCACGCCCAAGCACATGGTGTGCTTTCTCACGGTAGCCCATCGCAGAGAGCCAGTTTGCATCAGAAAATGCTTTGACTGCCTTTTGTCCAGGGCTGTTCAGATACTCTGCAATCTGCAACTCGAGGCAACCGTCTTTGCTCCTGAGGCATTCGTCCCTGATCCAGAACACGAAGGACAAGTGGAGTTCATCTGGCTGGGAAATATACTCGGGGCCAATGGTAGGAGTCCCGGTTCGTGCCCACTGAGAAACAGCTTTGCCTTTAGCTTTGGAAGAATCCGGCAGCCTACGACGTCGTCTCTGGTACCTGGAAATGTCTTTCTCCTTTTTATTGGCGGAGATCAATGTCCGTTTGGCGTCAGCTCCCATAACCTCTGGAGTTTGAAGAACCCCAGGGAAGTTTTTGAAAAATCCCCAGCGTCCCAATTGTTTCTTCCACTTTTGTATACTAGGAATTATTAGGTCTTGTGCTCCGATAGATGAACGGAGACTTACCTCGCCCTTACGGGCACCTCCTTCATTGTCTGTACCAATGTTCGGTTGTTGTCCAGGTAGATTTCACGTATTTTCCCCTTGAATGGTTCCCATTCCTCCCTTGTGCGTGGCTCGTATACCTCGCACTGTTTCGATGCGTCTGGTGGCGATAGCGTCGAGGAAGTAGCACCAGGAGATAGAAGACCAAGCTTGGAATCCTGCGGGTCAACAGGAAATTTCCGAATCGGAGACGAAGACTGGGAATCTAAGTCGAGGAATGGCTCTGAATCGCGCAAGCACTGGTTGTAGCTGGGGGCTGTGTTGGGGAAGTTGCCGTGTCCGGCGGGTGCGATGTTTCTTTCTTGGACCGCCCAGCCATGAGTATCCGGCGTGGACATGACCACGTCGAGCTTGTCGCTACAGCGATAGGTTGACATCGCGGAAACGGGCACATATGTTGTGAGATGTAACAGTCTCCTGCTGATTTCCACGTTCAGAGTCTCGTGGAGTGCGAATTCAGGTCCCGAAAACAGTCAGTCGACGATGCTGTCTATTCGGCTTCTGGGGCAAGGTTTTGAAGAGAAGACAGAGCTTCCGAGGACAGAGAAGCCATCTTCTGAATGGAATACATCCGGAGCTGCAACGAGAAAACAGGGCTGGATACATGGAGAAGTGACGCCCGGACTTCTGCGTCGTAACCGGTTTTCCTCCCTGCCGCATCCGTGGGAGCGCTTGCAAAGCCGGGCGACATTGTGGCTCAAACGACAGCGCATCGACGGTCTAATGGGTGCAAGAACGTGCCTGTTGGAATATCCGACCTATCATATTGATTCAACACCAGGCAGCTAGCTAGCAGCTGCTAGCTGCCTGGGCGATATGCACCTAGTCCAAATGCAGGCAGCAAAAGGCGCGCATCAGGTCAAAAGTTCCCTCTAGTTAACATTTGCCTGGTCTTCGGGTGACCAAAGGGTCGAGTAATGTGCTGTCAATTTCCCTCGAGGCAACTTGGGTATAGTTGGGACGAGCCCCGGACAGGACTTGGAATGGGCAAGCGAGCCAATCAATGTTAGACATCCTGCACGACAAATTGCGCCTTGTGCGACTTTTGCAGGACGGCTGTGTCCAACGTTTCTCCAGTAGCCGACCGAATGAAATCTACCTGTAGCCTGTTCGCATCCAAGAACGACACCTTGCCGTAGCTAAAGTCATCCGCACATGTAAACGCCGTGTACTCCGGCTGGGCGCCAACTGGGCTGAGTCCCTCGATATTCCCCGCACCTCCCGCGACGATGTACATGGGCGCCTTGGGGTCTCTCAACCCAGCCGGGTCTGCTACGCCGTTGAACACGGGCTGGAATCGTTGCGCGTTATGTACATGCCCGAAGATGGCTAGGTCAACGCCATATTTGTAGAATAGCGGTTCGAAGGCTGCCTGGCAAGGCGCGCACCCTTCGCCACCCGTAGTGTACCAGGGCCTATGCCCACCGACGACGACCCACGGGGTGATGGTACGGTCTACGGATGCAAGGTCGGCCTCGAGGAACGCGAGCTGTTGGCCAGAAGTGCCAAATGGCCCGCTGTTCAGGCCAGCCGAGCCACCGGGGGCGTCGGGGGCGCCGGCAAAATCGGTCTCAGTGTCAATCATGACGATGTGGGCCATGCCGTACTCGAAAGAGTACCAGAAAGGTGGATTGGCCAACATCTTGGCCTTGTTGGCGTTGATTTTGGCGGCGGCGTCGGCTGACGTCGACGAAAAGGCCGTGGGCATTGTCTGCCCAAATCGGTACATGAAATCGGTAAAGTTCTTCTGACCAGCCGGGCACAAACCGTTGAGTATGGGGATCTCGCTGCAGGTCGCCTCGTGGTTGCCCGGCGAAGCCATGTACGGTTTCCGCATCGCGATCGGGGCGAGCTGCGTGTAAAAGTTCTCCAGGATGGCCTGGTAGGCGTCATCGCCATCGAACAAGTTCTTTCCCGTGAGATACCAGTCGTCGGCGTAGGCCAAGTCGCCTGGGTGCATGACGAACTCGTAATCGTCAATGTTGGCAGCGAGGCGGCCGATGGTGGTATGGTTAAGAGCCGGCTGAATGAAAGGGATGAGGTCTCTCTTTGACTGATCCATCTGGATGGTGAAGCCGTCTTCTCCATATACCCCAAGGTCGATGACAGCATTCACTGCGAATGGGGTCTTGTCGCCGGGCACTCTTGGGCTGAGAAAGTGCTCAACGGTCGAATTCGTGGAGACCACCTTGTAGTAATAGGTGGTAGCCGGCATCAGACCCGTGAGTGTCACACTATGAACGTAGGTCCGCGAAGTATGGTAAGTTGTAGACAAAGTTGTGCAGACTTGCGATGTCAGTGCATTGGCCGAGGTACCGAACTGCACGCAAGCTTCATCCAGCCTCATGTATGTGTTCCATCCAATAGAAATAGCTGACGATGTTAGCTCCCGGACGACAGAGAGGAACATGGCAGAAGACATACAGCCAGGACCGTTAATAGCGATGCGCTGCTGTACAGGCGTTGATAGATCGACGGGCACTTCTGGCAACGAGGCGGCAGCGATGACGCAGCTTGCCAACAGCGGCAATGCTTTGACAACGGCAAAGATGAAACCCATGACGGTCGATTCTGGAGGAGTCGAGGTCCAAGATCTTTTACAATCCCAGGGGCTATGGAGAGTAGATCCTGCGTAACTCGGCCAAACGCGCGAGACAAAGGAAACCTCGGCCATGAAGTCTTCTCGTTATATAGAACGAGGGGCCCCCGAAGGGCCCAATCGTCCTGCGCATGCACCTGCACCCGCACCTGCACCACTGGTTGACTTTGCGTGGCCATGTGCATGCCCGTGGCCGTGTTAGCACTCTAGGCCATGATGGCATCAGTCCGATGGAGCTGCAAATGACGGCTATTAGTCGTGGCGCCGGCGTCTCGGCTGGCTCTAGCCCCGCCCCATCACCCACTGCCCTAGCCTCTGCCGGCGCGTGGGGTCAACGATTGGACGAGACCATGGCACTCGTCTGGGGGTCGAGATGTGTCGCAGTCGCATGGAGAGTGATGATTCAGATCTCTGCATCATGCTCCGTGAAAACCCATAGTTCCACGCGGGCGACATGCCCAGACGAGAAGGAGCTTGACGTTGTACCCTCTCCTCGGTCTATGCATCTGGTGCGTGGCCCAGGATCGCCCGCGTATTCTAGATGACTGTACTCCGTACGGATGGATCCTGGTCTAGAGCAGTGTCCGGCAGGACGTTGGGACCGCGAGGAACTTCGGGTTTCCATGTGATCAGACGAACGCCCTGACGATTTGACAGTCGAGTCCGCGACTAGACCCAGGAGAATAAGATTGGATCCTCAAGGCGTCAAGTTGGTGGCAATAGAGTTTTGCGTGATAATAGCCCGGGCCAGTGTTGGAAGATTGGGTGTACGCAGTTCCTCATTCGGTGCCGGGTGTCGGTAGACTCACCATGCATGTAGCTGAGCTAAGCATTCGGTACACAGTAGATATAGATACTAGAGGGTGGCTACTCCCGTCCACGGTCCTACCGGTACTAGTGAGCGGCACGTCGTGGTTGAGCTTGTCCTCGCCATCGAGATGATGCGCCTGGGCAAGGTCGCTTAACCTCGCATCTCTGGCCCATTCCACAGGGCGACCAGGCCATCTACGGGGGGGGCCTTGAGTGAGAAAGTGGCCAGCCTTGGCATGTCGTCTGGACGGCGCGAACATAGCAGCAGCCACAACATGGAGACCACCAAGCCCGTAGCGCCACCTCCAAGAAAGCGGCCCCTGACAGTCTTGTGCACCGCAGGAATGCCGAGTCGCCGGCCCTGTTGGCGAGTCGGCCGATGTCATTGGGAAGTACCGTTCTCGTCTGGGCGTTCAAGGCGGCGCATACAAGTCGCGTGTCCTCTGCTGAGGCTCTGCAAAGAGTCGAGTCCCAGTATACAAAGATCCGAGGTCGCCTTTGGTCAAGTCCGCGATCGTCGATTGCAGTTTTGACGAGGGACTCGAAAGTCGTCGATGCCGGTATACTTCCACACTCCCATGTAATTATGTCTCCTGCGTTGACATGGCCCTGGTGACTCTCAGCACGGGGGAGGCAGATGGTCCATCTCGTGCAGCCTCGAGTGTCCACAGTCGCAATAGACAACGAGCGTGGGCATCATCCATAGTGATGTAACGTTAATAGACAACGACGAGGGCAGAAGTTGCTAGTGATGCGAGCTGTCCAGAAGTAGCTGCTGGGGTGAAACGACGTGTCCGTACTCCGTACTCCGTACTCCGCACACAAATCTGCATTGTACAAACAGTCTTTATGAATAAATGCGACAATCCGATAGATACATAGCGACGGGCCATCTATTAGTAGCTACGTTAGGTAGCTAGTTATCGGGGATCTGCACTCGTGCGGCGTGCCCCGCGTCTGTCTGCCCCTCCAAGCCGCTATGAACTTTCCAGAGCTTCGGGCCAATTCGTCACAGTAACGCTTCCTTTTATTTAGAATTGAGTCATCGG
Organism: Arthrinium puccinioides; assembly: GCA_022414665.1. Lineage (NCBI taxonomy): Eukaryota > Fungi > Ascomycota > Sordariomycetes > Amphisphaeriales > Apiosporaceae > Arthrinium > Arthrinium puccinioides. The sequence goes on from JAIUNF010000005.1 coordinate 4,472,754, forward strand.
GCCTGAGCAACCAACCACGACAGTATCTGACTCATAGGAGCGTCTGCCATTTCCTCTGCACTGAAAGCACGGGCTCGCCCATACTACAGTCTACTCCCTCCTCCTGCCCCTGAACCCTATCGGACAGCAATCATGGCGGACGAGATAACAGCAGCGACGGCCAAGCTCCTCTTGGACGAGGAGACGGGAGAGATGGTCTCCAAGAACGAACTGAGCAAACGCATCAAGAAACGAGCAAAGAAGGCTGCGACGGCCAAAGCGAAGGAGTCGGCTCCTGCCCAGGAGAAAGAGAAAACTGCACCGAAGCCGAGGGAGAAAGTCGACGAGACCGTGGATCCCGACGCCATGTTCAAGCAAGGCTTCCTCCATGATGTCTACAAGGAGCGGCCCGAGAAGCAGGTCGTCACACGATTTCCTCCCGAGCCCAATGGTTTCTTGCACATCGGCCACGCAAAGGCCATTGCCGTCAACTTCGGCTTTGCGAAGCACCACGGTGGACAGTGCTACCTGCGATTCGACGACACCAACCCCGAGGCCGAGGACGAGATATATTTCACCGCCATTGAGGAGATGGTGCGGTGGCTCGGCTTTACCCCCGTCAAGATAACATATTCCAGCGACAATTTCCAGCGCCTGTACGACTTGGCCGAGAAGCTGATCGGGCTCGAAAGAGCCTATGTGTGCCATTGCAATGGTATGCGGCATGATGCAATCTTTTATATATAAAAAATTGCATTGAAATCAAGACAAGATCATGATCACAGCTACTGACATGCCGGTTGCAGATGAAGAGATCAAGGCTCAAAGGGGCGGTGAAGAGCGCGGCCCACGATTCCGATGCGCACACGCCGAGCAAACAGTCGAGAAGAACCTCGAGGAGTTTAGAAGCATGCGCGATGGCAAATACAAGCCCCGTGAAGCGTTTCTCCGGATGAAGCAGGATATCGAGGACGGCAACCCTCAGATGTGTACGTGTGGCATCATACAACCGACACAGGTAGTCGATAAACTGACAGGCGGTGTCAATAGGGGACCTGGCCGCTTACCGTGTCCTGGACAAGCCGCATCACCGCACAGGCTCCGAGTGGAAGATTTACCCGACCTACGACTTCACACACTGCCTGTGTGATAGCTTCGAGGGAATCACCCACTCACTCTGCACCACCGAATTCATCAACAGCAGGGTCAGTTACGAGTGGCTCAACAAGCAGTTGGTTGAGTTTCAACCTATTCAGCGTGAGTATGGTCGCCTCAGTCTGACGGGCACCGTCCTCTCCAAGCGCAAGATATTGAAGCTGGTCAACGAGAAGATCGTCCGAGGTTGGGACGATCCGAGACTGTACACCTTGATCGCCATTAAGCGACGAGGTGTCCCCCCTGGGGCCATCCTTGAATTCGTCAACGAGCTCGGTGTCACCACCGCGCCCGCCGTCATTGAGCTCAACCGCTTCGAGCAGTCCATCAGGCGATACCTGGAGCGTACAGTACCAAGGCTCATGCTAGTCCTCGACCCGATCCCCGTTATCATTGAAGACGCCGAGGAGGTCGAAGTCGACGCCCCATTCAACCCCAAGATCCCCGAGATGGGCTCTCACAAGCTCAAATTCACTCCGACCGTCTACATCGACCGCGCCGACTTCCGCGAAGAGGACAGCAAGGATTATTTCAGACTGGCACCTGGCAAGACCGTTGGTCTTCTCAAGGCTCCATATCCTATCAAGGCCGTATCATACTCCAAGGACGAGACTACGGGCCAGGTGACCGAGATCCGTGCCGTCTACGACAAAGAGACCAAGAAGCCCAAGACTTTTATCCAGTGGGTGCCCTCAAACTCGCGCAAGGTCGAGGTGCGGATACACAACTCTTTATTCAAGTCCGAAAAGCCAGATGACGCCGAGGGCGGTTTCCTCAATGACCTGAACCCCGAGAGCGAGGTCATCTACAAAGCGGCTTTGATTGAATCTGGGTTTGATGAGGTGAAGGCAAGGGCCCCGTGGCCCGAGGCAGCTGGCGAGAGCGAGAAGGGCAAGGGAGGTCCTGAGAGCATACGGTTCCAGGGCATGCGTGTCGCTTACTTTGCCGTGGATTCTGATAGCATAGATGACAAGATTGTGCTGAACAAGATCGTGTCACTGAAGGAGGATTCGGGTAAGAGCTAGATGATCGGGTCAGTGCTAGCCAAACATAGCGAGGGAATACGAGATGAGATGCATGTGAAACAAAAGATGATGGGTATTTATTTGCCTGCACCTCGAGGCTCGAGCCAGCACAAATGGTGGTCCTCCTAACCAGAATCCCTGTCAGATCATAGATGCGCCCGGCCCAACAGTTGGTCTTTAGATGATCTGGGAATCGATGTTGGTTATTCCATCGCACCCTTGATGAGAGACCAAACTCGAGGACGCACACAAGGGGCCAGGACTAGTTAGTTAGTCACCTGGCAGCAGTGGCGAGCCTGATCCTTCAGGATCAATTCAGGATCAATTGAGGATCAATTTACTCCACGTCCGCGGCTGTGCTCACCGGCGTGTCTTTGACTCGGAAGATCTTGCCTTGATACAGGTAAGCTCGAGTTCCTTCGGCTGGTTTTGGCTGTTTGCTAGAATGGTCCTTATTTTTACTTTTGACTAACACCAGTACGGATCAAGTTGGTCACTTCGTTCTAACTTGTAGTCTTCTCGGGCACAATCTTGGTTTTACGCGTGACCTCTATAGGCAAGAGTCAAGACAGGCTTCGACTCAGTACGGAGTAGGAATCAGTGGAACGCCGTATCGACGATGCCGATAGGCTCAATCAGTTACTTACCAGGGTGATAGTTATCCACATGGCGCGCGCATGGCGCGCATCGCGTCGGCACCGAAGCCGCTCCTCCAAGCTGACAAGCCCCCGGCCCCCAGCTTGAGCCTTGAGCCTTGAGGTATAAGATGAGTTGTAAACCTAGGAGGGGGATACAGACGGGTGGCGTTCTTCCTCCTTCAGCTCATCTCTCCGTTCCTCCGAGGTTAGTTGCAGACCTTCTCATAATAGTCGCCATGCATTCTCTCGCACTCGTTGCCTTGCTACCCCTTCTCACGCACGCCGCATCCTTTGCGGCCCGCGCCGGCTCCGGTTGCAGTGCAAACTCGGCCCCATTTACGCTGGGTGAACTTAGCCCGAATCAAACCATTGCAACGGCCATCGATGGCGAGAGACGGTACCGCGTCTTCTTGCCCAAGTCGTACAAGCCTTCCCAGAAAACCTCCGTCATCCTCTCCTACCACGGCGCCGGCGGGACCATCGAACGTCAAGCTGCCTTGGATGGTCTCACAGAGCCCTGGAGAGCCGTCCAGCACATCGTGGTCTACCTTCAGGGCCTTGTGCCGCCGGGGTCTGACCGCACGGCTTGGCTTGTCGACCCGAAGGCCGAAGCCGATGACCTGGGCTTCACGAACGCAGTGCTCGACGAGATCGAGACGATACTGTGCGTGAACACGGACAAGGTCTACGCTACTGGCAAGTCGCAAGGTGGAGGCATGGTCAACCTCCTTGCCTGCGACGCGAGTCTCAGCGCGAGGATCGCGGCCTTTGCGCCGGTGAGCGGCGCCTACTACGTCAAGAACACGTCCCAGGCCTTGTGCGAACCCACGGACAAGGTGGAGCTGCCCGAGTGCAAGCCCAACAGGAAGGATATCCCCATCATGGCGTTCCACGGGGGGGACGATGACACCATCCCGTTCGAGGGCATGTATCGCAGCAACACCAACAGCTGTCTGCCGGACATCCGGCATTGGATCCACGAGTGGGTAGCAAGGGACGGGCTGGACGTGGACGAGAAGACCAGGACATATATCTCGGGGAGCGACAGAGGCAACAAGACGGTATGGGGCGGTGATCAGGGACTGGTCACGCTGGTGTTCGACGGGAGGAACATTCCGCACGATTGGCCCAGTACGGTGGAGAATAGCGACAACGAGGGGCAGAACTTGGCTGTGTTCAACGCTACGGAGTGTATCCTGGACTGGCTTGGCGACAAGTCTTTGTAGGAAGAAGACATGGGACATGGGAAGACCAAGTTCATGGCAGACGATGTACATTACTGTGGCCTGGTCAAAGAGTTGCTCATTTGAAGACCAGGAAACAGCTTCGGATACTTGTATATAGCTTTAACATTCGACGATTCCCATAATTATTCTCAACATGAGGACCAACGATCAGGTACTTAACAACCGCATATATGTTTATACAAAATAGGAAGAAATCGTATAGTTTAACAAGTAAAGAAAGAGTTGTATTCTTATGTGGTTTGTAAACAGGGCGATTGTTCCCTCCTAATGTCACCAAAACTAGGATACTGGAAAAAGCAAAACAATTTCATTTGTGTATATCTATTCAGTGTCTCTAATTTCTCTGGGTATTCCTCCTTTCTCTATTTCTCTTTGGTAGTTATTTCAAACCGAACAGGACAAGAGAAAAGTCTCAGTATGCCGCTTACTCCTTACTATACATGGTGCAGAGTTTCGTTTATTCATAGATGACGTGCTTGATGTATATTGTATTATCCTCGTAGAAGATGAAGGCCATCCGATAGTCATCTATCTAGTATACAATGAAAAAAATCATCTAGTCGTCATCCAAATCCTAGCCCGTGGCAACCATGACAGAAGCGATGGTATAACATTCCGTCGTAAACGCAGCATCGTCTCTGTCATCATTATTCAACACCCGAGTCCCTTGGAAGACTAGGCGTGTTGCTGCGAGTCGTATTCTTCTTACCAGAGGCCCGGCCCTGGGTGGCGGTGTCGTCTTCGACGGCGTAGCCGTACTGGACGGTCTTGACGATCTTGTCGGTCATGATGTAGTCCTCGGAGCCTGCGTCATCACCTGGTCCAACACGCGTGCTGTTCCTGCTCCTTTCCTGCCTGCTGTCTTTGTTGATGTTGTTATGGGGGCGGGCGTAGTGGCTGATCCGATTCTTCTTTGGCGTCGAGCTGGCAGAGTACGGGTTGTAGGCGCTGCGACCGCCGCGAGACGATCCGAGTAGCTTGGGGAAGAAACGGCGGGCGAACGGTTTGAGTGCGGGAATCGAACCGCCGATGATGGAGAGCTTGAGTTCGAGTATGCACCACATCAAGGCCGGCACGGTGTTCACTGCGAGGACAGCGTCGGTTAAGATTGGGTACGGGGAGAAGAGGAGGAGGGCTATACATGGACATGTATGGGTTACTTACTGGTCAGGTCAGTGTCCGTGAGCAGTTTGTACAAAGACTGCAAGCGAATGATGCTGATGACGCACACAAACGCACCCACAGTCAGCACCAGGCTGACACCGAGCTTCTGCTTCAGCGGCAGGTGCAGCGACTTCAGCATCGGCAGAGGAAGAGCCACTGTGAGGACATCGGCTGCGATTCCCAGGGCCGCCTGAGCAAAGTAAAAGGTCGGGCGGTCGATGCAGACAGCGCTCAGCGAGTCTTGGAGGATCCACGAGCCGGTAATGGGCTTGCAGCTGAAGATGTTGACGAAGACAGAAGCAAGCGAGTATCCGATCACAAAGGTGAAGGAGGCCCAAACCGCCCACTTCATGGTTTTGGACGGGAATATGCGGAGGTAGAAGACGAGGATCGAACCCTTGGCCAGACCGGTGGCTGCGCAGAAGAAGATGGCCGCGAGGACGTTGTTGAACATCCAATGAGGGTAGAGAAGCTCAACGGGGACATCCCACAAGTGCTGACCCAAGCCGTAGTTTAGCACTTGAATGCGGTGTTAGTCACCTATCTCGACTTGGACGCGGGGGAGCATGGAGAAAACACACTATTTAGCACCAAGCCGGTCATCGATATCCCCAGGATTGTTGCGCCTATCATGAGATCTACATCGTTGGTTAGCAAAGGGTCGATCGGGCATGGCTTGTTGAATACGGTTGTGCCCACAGTCGTCAAAGTCCACCCTGCCAATGATGCTGATTCTGGTGAAGAGTCGGATCCCTACGGTGATGACCGCCAACGGCAGAAACACGGCTATGACAGCCACGAGGGAATGGGCAACGACTGGGGCATCCGGATCTGGGATCTCTCCAGCTGGCGGCGACGCTGCGTACACGACGCCTTCGTAGACTGACATGACGACGGGCCGGCTCCTCTTGGTGCCTTCAAGTGGAGAAAGAGTCTAGTGAATGCGGAAAAAAAGATCACCCAGATCGTCGAGATCGTCAGAGTGGCTTATAGAGCAGCGTCGTGAAGCTTCCCAGGGTCCGTCGCCGGGCATGGGCATGGGGTCATCTACGTCTTTGTATAGACCCGAGACGGCCCCCTCGTTGCCGTACTGCATCAGAGATAACCGCTGTTTCGGACAACAAACCCTGGCCGGCTTGGTACCGATGCTGCAGTTGCATTTGCTACCGACGTGTTCAGGCACCACAACGTTGCACAGGGACATTTTGAAAGATGATGTCGACGGAGGGGTTTTGGGGGCCGGCCATGTTACCCTCTCCAGCACGTATCTGCAGGTGATATACACTGAAATTTCACGTACCAACTACGATGTATGCACGGGGCGGGACTTGTGCTGCAAGGACGCAAGGGGAGTATAGATTTGGCCTCGACCCCTGCACCATAGACACGATTGGGGTTTAGCAGAAGGCGTGTTAAGCCGAAAGGAGAGGGGCTAGGAGGGATCATGATACAACTGCTTGAGCCACGCGGCATTAAGAAGAGCCTCTTATTGATATCAGAAAGGGGACCGAGATCTGCAGGTTCGGCAGTGGCACGGGAAAGGCCACTGGCCGACATATTGAACCGGATGCTGCTGAGTGCTGACGATGAGGCTTAGGTATATAGACAAGGGCACTTGCCGAGATGTCGACACGAATGCCGACGACGAGGCTTGCGGAGTATACGTTGTCCAATCGTACACCGTACCACAGTAGACCGAGACGGCCCAGAAGTGACTACGCTCCGCTCCTTTTGCAGAATGAATGATGAATCCATCATGAAGCAGAAGCGGCACCGCGGCAGTGCCGATTTCCCTGTATTTCCCTGTACTTCCCCGCCATGCGCTCGTCACCAACTTGATCAGCTAGGGCTGGTACGCTTGTAGGTTCTACACAGTAGGGATAGTCAGACGCATCGAGAAGCCTACCCGAGGTGTCGTTGCATGCGGCTCGATAGTCCCAACTTCCAAGTGCACACCCTGTTTTGAACGTGTCCACCCTGTTTGAACGTGACCATGGTAACTACTCTGTACGGATAGTAGGTCCCGTGGGGCGACCGCTTTAGTCGTGCTGCAGGACTTGGCAAGACTGTACCGTAGTACCTACTACGTACGAGTCGTGGGAGCGGGCAAACTACTCCGTACATGATACGGAGTATTCGCACCCAAGAGGAGCGCGACGGGTAACGGCCCAGGGGTCAAGATCTGGCTAGTGGACATCCGGTTACATTCCGGTGTCCAGGGATAAGTTATCGTTGGTTGACCGTTACCTTGAAAAAGGTGCAGGCCCCTGATGGGTTACTACTGTGAAAGTGGATAAGTTTAACTCGTAGTCCGTACCAAAGTTAGCCGGCCGCTCACTTACTGTGTACTGTGTAGTTTTCTTTGCCCCCCCCAATAGCATGATACGTAGCAGATGGTTCGTCGCGCGGCCTTGGTTCACAACACCAGGCAATCATCTCCGCAATGAGCGGGACCCGGCGGAGCACGGATCAATATTTGTTGCCGCGGCTGGGTCGTGAGATGATAGATCCATGTCTGGTGGAGCCTTTGTGAAGACGGCGATGAAGGCCTGAATGAAGGGAATGACTCTTGTTGAGAATGGCAGGCATTTCTTGAAGTTTTTGAATATCCCCCCTGGACTACCGCGTGTCCTTGCCCTGGAGACGGTGATGCTCGGCCCGGGGTCCATCTCCAAGCAAGGGAGCAGGCTGAGCAGCTTTCCCGTCGATTCTTCATAAAGGTTTGGCTATTTTGCCCTCGGACCTCAATGGCGAATCCCTTCATCCTCGCCCAAGCCAAGAAGCTCGCACTGAAGGTTCCCGTCACTGTGTCGTAGGTACCATAGGTACTTGTTTGCAACATCACCGCAATGGCCTTCTTCAGCCCCAGAAAGATGCTCAGCGCGACCCTCTCGTCGCTCGTACTTGTCGCGACTCTCGGTGCTTCGGTCGCTGCGTGCGAAGAACCTGCCAACGACACGTCCGGCTGTTCCGCCCTGAAGGCTGCCTACCCAGACAAGATCTTCTTCGCTGGCGAGCCCGTATACGAGTTCGAGGCGCAGGCGTTCTGGTCCAACACGGAGCTCATGACACCGGCATGTGTCTTCCGCCCTACATGTGCCGCCGACGTGTCCGGCGCTGTTCTCGCCAGCCGTGCCAACGAGACCTCGTTCGCTGTTCGTGGCGGTGGTCACATGGCCTTCAAGGTGCGTCTAGATGCCGAGAATGCAGCACCGATCGACGTATGACGCTGACTTGTTGGGTACCAGGGCGCTAACAACATCGACAACGGCGTTCTGATGGTCTTGTCCAACCTGACCAGGCTGGAGCTCAACGCTGACCACAGCGTCTTGACTCTCGGCCCTGGCTTCAAATGGGGCCACGTCTATGCCGAGCTGGCCAAGTCGAACCTCGCTGTCTCTGGTGGGCGGCTCTCGCCCGTCGGTGTGCCCGGTCTCCTGCTCGCCGGCGGTGTCAACTTCTTCGGCAACCAGCACGGATGGTCCGCGGACAACGTCCTCGAGTACGAGGTCGTCCTCGCCGACGGAAGCATTGTGCGCGCTTCGTCGACCGAGAACACGGACCTCTTCTGGGCTCTCAAGGGCGGCAGCAGCAACTTTGGTATCGTGACCGAGTTCAAGCTCCGCACTTTTGCGTCTACCCAGGTCTGGGCCGGTACCTACACCGTCTCTGGCGAGTACTTGGACGACTTCTTTGCCGTAAGTGCCAGTGCGATCGATCCCTTGCGCGCAACCGGCCACTGCTGACAGACGTGACAGGCCGTTGCCAACTTCTCGGCTTTCAACACCGACGTCAAGGCACACATCGTACCCATGACTGTTGCTGCCAGTGAGAACTCGACCGTGGCCGCCGCCATCCTCTTCTACGATAGCCCAACCGTATCGAACCCTGACTGCTTCGCGCCCTTCCTCAACATCCCTGCCATTGCCAACAGCTGCGACTTCAAGACCCTGGCCGATTTCTCCGTCGAGACGGGCGGTCTGGTTGTTGACCACATCAACGACTTGTTCATCGCTGGCACGACGGTCGGCAAGGACTACGACTCGTTGCTGACCGGTGTCAAGACAACCTTTGAGGTATTCAACAACGCCCTCCCCGAGCTGTATGCCCAGGTCCCCTTTGCCAACTTGAGCCTGGTCAGCCTGGACTGGCAACCGATTGGCTCTCTCTGGCAAGCCGGCTCCGAGGCAGCCAACGCCGTGGGCAACCCTCTTGGTTTGGACCCGGCTTCCAAGGGCACTTACCTTGCCTGGGCCGAGGTCGTCGAGTGGATCGGCAGCGATTACGACGAGGCCGTCGTGGCCTGGGCCGAGAAGACCACGGCTGCCATCAACGATGCCACAAAGGCCGCCGGCATCTTCGACGCCTTCAACTACATGGGCGACGCGGCTGGGTTCCAGAACATCTACGACGGGTACGGAGCCGCGAACAAGGCCCAGCTGCTGGACATCTCACGGAAATACGACCCGGAGAGAGTCTTCCAGACGCTCTTGCCCGGCGGTTTCAAGATTGGCGCCTAGTCGACACTGTCGACTTATCAAGAGTGTTCGAGTCGGTAAGACCGACGTCGTGTAGAAACTCTCGCTAGATAGTCAATAACGTTAGAATGTACGAATAATCATGGCACAGATCTCGTGATCACACAACATCCCGGGACCCTAGCCCACTCAGTCACTCCCTCCCTCTTGCGACCTAGCAACCGGCAGCCGTATCTCTCGGTGATTGGTGATTGGTGCAACTACTACGATGCTTCGTAGTAGTTGGTAGATCATGTGTAATAAATAACCTTTGGTGTGGGTGGAGGGGTGTACCGTGTTGGACAGTTGGAACTTGGACTCGTCCATGATCCATCCATGATCCGTCCTGCCGAAAAACTTAAAACGTTACTTGGTAGAGCCAGGCTCCAGGCTCCAGCCATCTACGAAGTAACGTTAGTGATGAGCTAGTGGCTTACAGGGGTCCTGGGCATGAGGCATCATCTCCGCGTGCTCCGGTAGGCGCATACGATATCGCTCAATGCCACTTTGGCTGCCCACATTACTTTACTGTGGTACACAGTAAACCTTGTAAACCTTGTAACGTATCCGTACACAGTAAGTTCTTAGTTAGTTAAGTGACCCTTCTTCCAGACACCAAGTCAACCTCGTTACGAAAAAGTAACTTTACACCGTCACAAGTCCACAACTTGCGGGGGGTTTGTAGAAACCCCTTCTGCATAGCAAAACAGTACACTGGTGACTAGGCAATGAAGTCATTCAAGGTCACTCGAGTCTTGCGCGATGATCGATCCGACCCCGTTGACGTCAACTTTCCAGACAGTCGTGTGGCCGTCGCCGTCGCCGTCGCCGACAAGCCTACAACAAAGTCAATGATGGCAGCCATGCCAGCCATGCTTGCAGACTACAAAGCATACATACATATCCCTGGCTTGAATACTTCGTACCTGAACTCAGAACTACCGTGTAGTTGGTTCTCATCAGAGCCAGGCATCCCCTGCTTGAAGCTTCCGTAGCTCGTGTCCTGCCCGTCGGCTGTCCGACAGACAGCCTCAAGAAGACGCAGAGAACGCATGCAGCGATTCGTACCGCGAATAGGCCCGACCGGTGGCCCAGGGGCCAGAGCTCTGTGAAGAAGCTCTCGCCGGCCTATAACTTATAAGCTTGCGTTCTGCGCCTCCTCGGTCACTCTCCTCGACCCGTCACCCAGGCACACCTCCAGGTTCACTCACTCCCCGGACTCATCCCGCGCCAAGGAGACACCTCGCCATGGGCCTTCTCTACCGCCACCTCGTGTCCTTGGTGCTGCTGCTGGCCAAGCCAAACGCCGCCACTCTCACGGCAGCCCCTTTCGCTGGCTCGCCCACCACAGATGTCTACCCTCCGCAAAGCAGTAGGTCTCTCTGTCTGCCATGTCCGCCGTGTCTGCCATGTCCGCCGTGTCCGCCGTGTCCGCCGTGCCCGCCATGTCCGACAATGGCACCCTTCCGGACTCGGACTGTCCCTTCCGCTAACACATCTCCTAGCATCGGCCGACACCTCCCTCTTCCCTCCCGAGCCTGTCGTCGGCTACCCCGGACCGACGGCGACTGGAGCGGAGCCGGCAGCGATCAACAGTGCGGCCAGCTATCCGTACAACGATGGAAAGGCGTACGCCTTCCCGCTTGTCGCGTCCAAGCCTCACAGTGCCGACTCCTCGTCTCTCTTCGACCTGAGGAAGTACTGGGGCAACTTGACTCCTTGGTATTCTGTTCCGTCTGCCGACTACGGTCTCCCGGCTGCCTCCCCGCTCACCCCGGAGGGCTGCGACATCGTCCAAGTGCATCTCCTGTACCGGCATGGCGCGCGGTACCCCACGTCCGGGTCCGCGCCGGCTACCTTTGCGCAAAAGATAGTCAACGCGACCAGGACGGGCGGCTTCAATGTCTCGGGCGACCTCGGCTTCCTGTCGGATTGGACCTTCAAGCTGGGAGGCGAGCTGCTCACTCCCTTTGGAAGAAGCCAGGCCTTCCTTCTCGGCGTCGAGCACCGTCTGCTCTACGGCGAACTTCTCAACAACTTTACCGAGACCGGCACGATACCCGTCTTTCGCACCCAGTCTCAGGACCGCATGGTCAAAACCGCCGAGAACTTCGCCGCTGGTTTCTTTGGCGTTCCCGAATACCTGAATCAAGTCAACATTGAGATCCTCGTCGAAGCCCCGGGCCTCAACAACTCGGGCGCTCCCTACGAGACCTGCAGCAACTCCAACGTTGCTGCCAAGGGAAGTATCGGATCTCAGGTGGCGACCAAGTTTGCCCAGACCGCCTTCAACGCGACACTTGCGCGCCTCAATTCGCAGGTTTCCGGTATCAACTTCAACGGTACCGACGCCATTGCCATGCTTCAGCTCTGCTCATATGAGACCGTGGCTCTCGGGTACTCCGACTTCTGTGGTATCTTCAGTGAAGAAGACTTCCTGAACTACGAGTACTACAACGATATCGTACGTGATCAGAGGCCTGTGACGTCCAGATGAGAAAACCGATGTGCTGACCGCTTCAGATATTCTACTATAACAACGGCCCTGGGTCTCCCGTCTCCGCCGCGCAAGGCAAGGGATATCTACAAGAGATGGTTGCTCGCTTCACCCACCAGTTTCCCGACGCGGCGTCAGCTCTGAACGAGACATTCGATAACTCGTCCACGTACTTTCCCCTCAACCAGTCCATCTACGCCGATGCAACCCACGAGGTCGTGGTACTCGACACCCTCGTGGCTTTCAACCTGAGTGCGCTGTTCGATGGCCCCCCCGCTGGACCCTGACAAGAACCAAAGGCGAAACACCTTTGTGGCCAGCAAGCTTGTTCCATTCGCGACGCATTTTACGGTCCAGGTACTAGAGTGTCCTGCCTACCAGCCCAACAAGCAGATCAGATTCATCGTGTAAGTATCTGAACAACCCCGTTCGTTTCGTCCCATGGCGAGTATACATTGGCCGGGGGCCCGTAGCTGACGCAAACGTCTAGAAACGATGCTGTAGTGCCGGTGGACAAGTCCCACCCGGGCTGCCAGCCGGACGACGATGGCCTTTGCTCCTTCGAGAACGTAGTATCAGTCCTGCAGAAGCGGATTGACGAAATCGACTACGATTACGACTGCTTCGCCAACTACACCGCCGAGGCTGGCATGAACTACAATGGAAGAGCACCGAAGAACTAAGAGGCGGAGACAGTTTCAAGTAGAGGCACCATGACCAGGTCATCGAGCTAGGAAGGCATGGCTTGGTGGACAGCATGTTCATAGTACATGGTGAAGCGAACACCCTCTTACACCAAACCTCGCCCTTTCACTTGTGAACGCAAAATCATGCCCGAATCATGGACCAAATTGCTACCGGTGGTAGTCATCTTCATCAAAGTATCTGTTCTACCGTGTTACTCTTATGTCCTGCCTTGTCCTGTCTCTCCATATGCCCGCAACACAACTTGAAGCTTTCTCGACACATTAGAGTAGATAGTGCTTCAAGCATACATACTTCCCATGGCCTGTAGTTAGTACGCAGCAAGCCAGACCAATACTGGCCCGTGCCGTCGAATTACAATCCCGTCCCCGTTCAATCCCAGACGAGTCTATCGAGCCATCGAGCCATCGAGCCACCGAGCCATCGAGCCACTTTGACGCTGGGCTGATCAAACGTCCCGGTGCCCAAATCGGACACAAATGAAGAAGACGGGCACGCTCAAGGCCACGCAAGACTAGGTAGCTGAGTTCCAAGCCATGCAGGCCACCATCAGGAAACGGCCACCATCAGGAAACGGCCACCAGCTAGCATCGTGCCACTAGTTGGGCAGGTGGGCGAACTTGGCTTCGTCTTGCTTCACTGTCCAGAAATGTGTGCCTTTTCACGCCCCCAAGGTGGACAAGCCGCTCGGGCAGAATGCGATCATGGGCCCACGCATGAGATAGAGAGCGAAGGAGTGCCCGCCCAGGTCTGCGAGTGGTCAGTAGCTGGATAGTCGCCGTCGCGTGCACGTGGGTGATGCAGAACGGTGAAAGGAGAAGGAAACCACGCAGATGTATGTGTTTGTGGCTTACATTGCGAGAAACACGTTTCGGGATAAGGTCTGGGACCATCCGATCTCTTTAACGACAACGCAAGCACCCATCACCTCAGGCGCACGTCGGGCTCCCCCACATGCTCTCTGATGATGGCTCGCTGCCAAGTTACAGCCCTGCGATGGGCATCCCGTGCAGTGAGATGGGACGGAAGACCGGTCTCCGGCGCAGAGCGTTGGTCAACACATTCCAGAGATGGAAGAAAAATGGTGCTGTCTGGTGCTCCTTCGGTATCTTGCGAGTGTTTGTGTCTCCTCATCCTGAAAATTGTACGCGTGTAGGATAGATAGATGTAGAGTCTTTGAATTGGTCACAAGGCCGCTCAAGCACATGTGGTGCCAGTTTGCGACAAGCGTAACAGTGACTGTTGCAAGATCGCACTCCGGCAACGAAACCACACCAAGCGCTCAAGGGCCAGTATCCAGTGTCCTCGTACCTGCTTGGTGCCGGCAGGCAAGCCATGGCTCCCGTACCAAACCACTGCGATTGCGGGTGCACCATGGTCCAAATGAGCTTTGAGCTCTTGAAGAGGCTGTAGCGTGCATTGGAACTCTGCGATGACATGACCTGAAAGGCCGAGCTAGCTGCAGGGAATCAATGACCGGCAAGCGACAGACGGCAGGCGACAGACGAAACTTGCAACAGTTTGGGATTCTGCTACGACAAGTACGCTGAATCTCCTCCGCCACGCGCGCCTCGGTAGGCCGAAGAAACTTGCTGATACTCGGTGCAACGACTGGCTCCATGCAAGATGTTGCCCAAGTATGAGTACGACGCTCTCCGAGCCATGTCAAAGGCTCCTTGCCTATGCCTACCAGGAATCGCTAGGGGTAGTACTGGCTATATGTAAAATCGAACAAAGCCGTCTTCGCTTGAGCCGCTGTGCCCACCTCCCGTCGCATACATCATTCCCAGGGCCTCGGCCCAACGATCGGGGACGTGGCAATGCCAATATTCGTATATTCGGAGGTTGGTGAGGAAGTAGTATCCTCAAATTCGCGGCCAAAGTTCGGGGATGAAGCAGCCTCCGTTTCTCGTCTGAGCTGATCAGATGGGCTCCCCGAAGCGCTAAGCCCATCTGTGCCATATGGCTCATAGTGCCAGTCCACCAAAGGGTTGCTAACCATCAAAGGTCGGTTGAAATGGTCTAAAAGCCCCATGTGTCGTTGATTAGGTGACAGTGTCTTCAGCGGCGAAACGTCCGGGACCGGCTCCATTATAGCAAGTCTGGGGGCATCACCCTCAAGATTCAACATTGGCGGTAACATTGGCCAGGTCATGTTCGGGGGTTCTGCCGATGGAACGCGTGTAGGGGTTGTTGGTTGTTGGAAGGAGCCAGGTGTTCTCACTGTCTCACCATCGATTATCCTCGGCCGGCGAATACGTGGGTTGGTCTTGACGGCGGCAAAGATGGAGTCTGAAGGCTCGGCAGCCGTTTTTGCAACTGGCGGAGATGATAATGGCCTGGTCGAGCCGGCGGGTTGCTCGTCGGCATGATTGCCGGTCTCGCATGACAGATCCTGCGATACCCACTGCTTATGGTAGTTTTTGTAGGATCCGTAAGCGCTGTACAGTTCAGCCATCCGCTGAGGCGGTGGAGTTGACGAGTTGCGTAACCTGATGGTTGCCAATCTGAACTGGGCTCTGCTTGCAGACGGGTATGAAGGGCGGAGTTGGAATCCTGTTGAGTCGCCGTGGACGTCCGGCTCTTCCTTGATGTGCTGTGCCCTCTGCACATGAGACTCATGGCGAGAATGAAGCTTCGTTCGCTGCGGTCCAGCCCCAGCCTCTGGAGGATGCACCGAGCCAAGAGCCGATGGTGCTGATTTCCTGGATCTTTTTGCTTTTCGAGGCTCAACAGCCGGTTTGAGCGCAACGTGATCGGGCGGTGTGTATCCGAAGAAGTTAAAGTTGCTGCCTCGTATGTCGTACAAGGCGTCAGCTATCTGGTTCATAACATGAGCGCCGCAGTCATAGCAGTTCCTCTTGCTTTGCGGGTTCCTGGCTTCTGCCTTGAACCGTCGTGGCGGATCCTCTACTCGTGAAGGGCCGTGTTCGGGTACCCGTATTGTCTCGCGCCGCTTCTTGATAGCCATGTCGCGCTTCTTCGTTAATGTGATCTCGCGTTTCTTCTCCTTTTCTCCTGCCAGGGCCTCGCGCTTCTTTTCTTTCTCCTCTGCCAGCGCTTCGCGCTTTTTCTCCTTCTTCTGGGCTAGCGCTTCGCGCTTCTGCTTCTCAGTTTCTTGTATAGCCTCATCCGGCGACATCCAGATGATGGGCTTGCGTGCTTTCAGGTCTTCGACCCATGCATCACAGTCCCACTCAACCCAGTAATCAATCACGTCGCCCCAAGTGCTGTCGGAGGGCTTGGTGAAGTTGATGAAAATGACCTTGCCGCCCTTTGTGTGCACCGCTTTGGCAAATTCTTTGACCATGACCTTTAACCCATGGACCCTGAGACTAGTACCCAGTACGAGAAGAACATCTGGGCCGGCTGACAGGTCATATTGTACGATGGGTGAGATCAAGTCGGATTGGGGGTGCTCCTCCCCGTAAAGCACAATGTCAGGCCGCAGCTTGCCGACGCCTAACGCCCTCTTGCCCTTCTCCTGGCGTGCTGCCGTCGCCACAGCGCAATGTGGGCATTCTGGCTGCTCACCCATCATGGTCCGAGCCTCGCGACCCTCTTCGTCCCAGTCGCATTGTCGCCCACACACAAAGCAGCGTAGGGCGTGAAGCGATCCGTGTAGAAACACACACTCGACACCTTTCTCCGAAATATAAGTGAAGCGCGGCTTGTTCTGCTCTCTTTCCTCGGCAGTCTGTAGGGACTGCCCAGTATCTTTGACGGCCGCATCATCATCGCCTGCCAGCTGATCCTGTGAGTCGCCACCCTCTTTATCCGATTCCGGAGACTGGATGTCCTTGGTTGTTCTTCTTCTTTTGTTTCCAGCGCCCACCCTGATGTCGGTTGAGAGGCCAATCTTTTTCTCGATCTCGTCAATGTTCTGAGTATAGACTCTCGCAAGTTTGCCGCTGTCGCGGAGTTGAGCAATGAAGTGATGCGTAGATGTCGGCTCAGCCTCTCTGACCTTCTGCCTCAGCGTGGTCGCAAACCGATAAAATACAGATGTCTTGACTGGATCTGACCAGACGTTGCAGTCAAACAAGTCCCGGCCCTTCATGTTGCGGAGACTCGACCTCGAGGCCTGCGAAGCAAACAAATCCATGGATGACTGTGTGCCATCGGTATCCGATTCATCGGAGGATTCCGATTCACTTTGAGCGCTAGTCTGGGTAGACTCGGTCGTGGCCTCGTACGGATCGAAAAGGATGGGCGGCGGCGAGGATAGGGGAGATGAGCTGATCGTTAACTGCGATACTGCGTTCTTGGGCGTGTCGGCATGTGACGGAAAGGTTCGCAATGGCGTCTGGAGACGCACGATGGAGTC
Organism: Arthrinium puccinioides; assembly: GCA_022414665.1. NCBI lineage: Eukaryota > Fungi > Ascomycota > Sordariomycetes > Amphisphaeriales > Apiosporaceae > Arthrinium > Arthrinium puccinioides. The sequence goes on from JAIUNF010000005.1 coordinate 4,490,008, forward strand.
TTCGGTTGGAGGAGAGACGGCAGAAGGGTTCGGCATGGAAAAGGTCGAATGGTGATTTCCGGGTTGTGAGGTCGGTGCTGGCGAGTGTCTCGACAACGGGGAATGAGGCACCAGCGAGGCACGGGACCGCGTGATTCGCCCTTCTAGAGCGCCGCCGTTGTATGGGATCGGGTCCTCTTCCGGGCCATGTGCTGGCACGGAATGTGGTTCCAAAGCCACCGCAGCATCTTCATCTACGATGGTGCTCTCAGCATGAGACTGCAAGTCCACCGCCGCTCTGTTGCTGGTCTCGGACGGTATGGCTGTCGTCAAAATCTTCCGGCGCTTCGGACATCGCTCTGTGGTTTCGCCGTCGACGGACACATCGTCTCGGTCCGAGTTGGGGAAGGATGCCTTCTCGAATTGCGCCTGAATAAGAGAATAAAGCCCATGTTCGGAGCGAAAGTCCTATTTGATGATCAGCAAGGGAACCAGTTGATGGCATGAACGAGGGTAGCGCACCGGGATTCCAGAGTTGGTGCTGATGCCAGCCCCGGTGATGACGACGACCTTTCTCGCCTTGGCGAGTCGGTCTGCCACGTCTTGTAGGAGGCCGGATGCGTCTGGGGAGACCTGGACGGTCGGCATCGTGCAGGCCGCGTCGGCAAAGGATTGTAAAACAGTAGAGTGTTCCCAAACGAGAAGCAGGGCCCCAGAGTCTGTGTGCGTGTGTGTAGGGCGGGTTGGTGGTGTCGTCTGGTCGCGGTCTTCTGTGTGGTGTATAGGAGTTGCCTTTCCTGAGCTGGCCTGGATTGCTCCTCGCGAGGAGATGAAGAGAGAGACGCCTCAAGAAGTCGAAGGGTGGTCCATGACTGTTGCCAGGTATACCGATTTCTCTTATTCGTCGTCCCAGCACCCAGAGTGGGAAACGCAGCGAGCAATTAATTGCCTACCTGGACGCGACGACTGCTTTGGTAATCCGTACCGGTACTGTAGTTGACAAGAACGTCCGTCCGTTGGGCCGTCAGCCAGAGCAGATCAAGGCAGCGATTCGTTCAGTGCTAAGTGGCATTCCGCAGTGGCAGGCTGTATTGAGACTGCGATCGCGATCGTTCGATGTCCGGTGAGAGTAAAGGGACGACGCCGTGCTGTCCAACCCAATGCGACCAAGCTGGCGATTGACGCGTTCGGTTCGCGGAACCCACCCCGCTCTGTCCGGTTTCCACCCAGATGCTTGCTTGTCCCTTACCGGTTTTGCGGAGAGAGGCGTCCGGTATCTCGTCTCTAACACGTCTGCTTTCTGCGCCGTAGTCGGTATGGGGAATGTCGTTGAAAGGGGCCGTCGGCGAGCACCGAGTGAGTCTGCGTGCAGTTGGTCTGTTCGCTCATCCATCACCACTTCTGCATCCAACAATTAACCGGCCAGGGTAACGAAACGAGACCGTGTTTTGGTGGGTCTGCTTTTGCGGAAACCCCACCCGAGAGCCAGCCGCCGTCGGTCCGCTCCCTTGACTAGCTCTGACGGGCTTAGTCATGTCTCGATTGGGAGAAGCCAACGGGGGATGAGCCCGCAAAGAAGTGGAGACGCCGGTGAAACGGTGAAACATGGTACTTCGTATGTCTACTGTGTAGTGTCTAGGCTCTCAGTACCTAAAACACCCGACTTTCCCTTGCCCTACAACGTGATCAGGAGGGAGATCAGGAGGGTGGTTACGGGCAATTAAAACTGCATGTCGCCGAGGACCAAGCTCGATATCCCAATGGTCGGCATGTGAATTTCACGCTATCAAAGAGATTTCACAGTCGCTGGAGACTAGAGTGCTGAGTCACGACTCACGAGTGCTCGACTGTCGACATGGAACCTCACGGTGTGCCTCACTGCCTCCTACGCACCTACTTGTATGCACCGTATCGACCTCTATGACCCTACCTAGCTTGCGTTGCTTGCCTGGGTGTTCTTGCACGCTCCTTATTCATAACCTTTCGGTATCACATCAACCCATACCCACATCACCCTCATCATCCTTGACCCCTGGGCTACGATACCCGTTCCCCGCCGGGTTGGCCTTCATCGTGTTCACAAGATGTTGGAAATCCGGAGGGGTTGGTGGCGGATAAGCGTTCCGCAGATCAGCAGAGGTCGTGTGCCTGTTCGCCCACGGATTCGGAAATGGCGCTGACGCTGACGCTGACATGTCTGGATGGCTGGGACGATTCCCAAAACTCGTGGAAGCCATACCGGTACTCGACGAAGACGGAACAACCCTCATCATGTCCGAGTAGTCAGGTCCGAATTTTATCGGGGCCGTACTGTTTGTCGTGGTAAACCCGGGACTGGACGTCCACTTGCTGAATCCCAAAGGGCGCCGGGTCGACGACGACGGAGCCGCACGACTACGTGGCGGCACCTTGGCTCCTATGACCCTGCTTGGATCCCACGGCGCGGATTTGACTGGCTTTCTTACACTCCCCGCCGCTGTAGCGCCGCTGACTGACATCGGGGCATTGCCCACTCGGCCATCTACAGCATAGACTGCATCAGCATGAAAACTTGTTGATTTGGGTTTGAAGCCAAACATCGTGTTCCCCTCTGGTGTCCCCTGGATCGAGGGTAGGCCAAAACCATTGCTGATATTTTTCATACTCCGCACTGCGTCTCTGACACCCGGGGGCTTATCCACCAGAACGATATCCTGGGTCTGTAAATACACATCGGTAAACGTCTTGAGTCGGCGATGGAACTCATTGACGGCATGTCGGATGCGAACATCCAGGAGCTCAAACTCCTTCATGGCCAGCTTACGCATCCTAGTGATACGCGACTTCCACAGGGACGTTGGCACCGATCGAAGTGCTTCGCGGTATCTCTTGGCTTGATCGTCATCTATGTCGTTCTCGGACTCGAGGAGATCCACGAGGTGTCTTACCGTGGCCTCGTCTTGCTCCAAAAGGGAGGCGATACCAAGATAGCGATGTCGTTCGGCACGAAAATCCGGAAACTCGGCGAACCGCTGGAATTCCCGGCGGATTTCGGCCAGCTTCCCTCCGTAACCTTCCATCCGCATATGCAGCTCAACAAGAGGGTCGCTTTGGGCCGTGGAGTTGTAAATGTGTCTTCGTTGGCTTTTCCTGACCGTGAAGAACTCAAAGATGGTCCTTTCCATCACTCGGGCCTCGTCCAGAAACAGTCGGTGAACCCTTTCAACGAGTGTAAACAACTTCCCACCTTGACCGAAATAGTCCTTGTACTCCTCCAGTTTGATCCTACACCACTCGTGGTACTGAGGGTGCGGAGAGTCTCCTCTTTTATCCGTACATTGCCGATACTCGTCCAAGTTGGGGACGGCCGTGGTATCGTACAGCTTCTTAGCATATATCACAGCGGCGTTCAGTGCATCCACTGCCGCTTTCCATCGATCATCAGCGTAGCTCCACGTCTTGGCGTCTTGAATCCAGCGGTTTCTAAGACTGTGATACCCCCGCGCCTCCCAGATTGCATACCGGCAGTACTCTGAAAGCAGACTATGCCCTCCAATCCTCAAGGTTTTAATCACACCAAGATAAAACTGGTAATCCTCCACGCCAAACAGCTTCTGAAGGGCATTCTGTGGGAGCCATTGGGGACTGCGAGAGAGATGAAGTTAGTGATGGCCCCTTTTTGGTGATGTTTGACAAGAAGCAGCTCCTGTCTCCCACAAGCAATACGGTACGCAGAGATTGGAACTTTGCGAATAGGCCGAACGGCGGAGAAAGGAAACGCCAACGTTACGTTACATACACCATTAGCAAAAAGTTAGCCCGGTCAGGCGGCTGCCGCTTGAATGCCTCGTGGCCGTATTTTGGCCAGTCGTCGTCCCAAAACTCCTGTGTGAAGAACTTGGCGTAGAAGTCGATCGGTATGGGCCTCATCCAATTCTCGACGGGAAAATTGGCTACCAGCGCTTCCCTGGTATCAACCCAATCTTTAGACGGATAGCGGTCTGCAAGAGCCCAGATGGGCAGGTTTGATACGTGATCGGATATACTCAACTCGGACATTGTCCCGCACAGGCAGTTGTCCCCCCAGAAGTTGCGCTCGAACGACCATCCAAGCTCGGCGACGACTTCTTCTTGATACCAAGGTTCGCCGCCGCCACAGCCGTAGTCGATTTCGTTGTTGCCATAGTCTGAGAGGTGCATATTAATCACCTCTGTCTGGTCGGGGTGGTATATCTCTTTGATGTTGGAGCACATGAGAATCACGGCCTTCTGGGTAGCATGCTAGGTACAGCGACGAATGGCAAATCAGCACTCTACCCACGAGCGCGGCCGAGATAGCCGCCCCCCTTCCCAACGATGGACTGTACTCACCATGAGCTCGTGAAGGAGCGTACACGCAACATGGTACGAAGTGCACAGCTTTTCGCTGTTGCTATGTACGTTCAACAGCAAGGGCCAAACCAGGTCGGCTGCGATGTGCACGTATATTTTAGAATCCGGCCCCGACTTGACCAAGGTGGTACGACCGTAGGTAAATCCGGTCTCTTCGCCGTCCTCGTCCTTATGAGCACTCATAAACCCGATTTCGATGTGATTAACAAGAATACGCTCGACATTCTTCACAAAGTCGAAACCGAGCTCACACACCTCGCCAATATCGTCAAATAGTAGCTCCATGTCAATGTCATCTGGATGTACCATCTTCTGGAGGAAAATTGTCTGCGACTGCTCAAAGGTGCGGGGATCGAGATCTCGGTTTATCTTCTGCCTTGTGCGGAGATCCTTGATGGCACGCCAAAAAGGAGGATCCGTGTTCAACACTCGTGTCACGAGTTGAAGGGCCGGCTGGATGGCATCCCATAGCTCGGTGTTACGATGCTAGAGACGGGCTGTTAGCAAAGATGGTACGACCTTTTCACGTGCCGGTAGGATGTGCGACTTCATGAATCATACCACATCATACTCCATCCTCTGCGCTCCCAAGTTGTACAGCAATCGTGGGTGCGGCTTTTCAGCGCCCTTGTACTTCGTGTCTTCCCACTTGTCTTTCGCGAAGAGACTGAGTAGTAATATCGTCAGTTGGCAATTCAAGGTCCTGGCGTCGTTGTTTTGTTCGCCAGGGCGGTGACTTACGAGTGCAACTCTATGTTCTTCAGCGTGTACTTCTCGTCATCGGACATGGTAAAGACGTTTTCCTTGAACATTTCATCCGACGTCATGTCTATAAACAGCAGCCTCTGGTAATCTTGATCGTCGAGAAGGTCCTCTAGCATGTCGCCATAGATCTCCCGCACGTTCCCGGGGATCTCTTCCACATACCTTTGGAAGGGCGACTTGGATTTCCGGATATCCTCCTGGATCTCCTGAGCGCTAGGGACGTTGGCCTGTCGCCTGTAGAGACTGAGAATCTCGGGCGCGATCCCAGACCCCGTATACGTAATCTCCCCTGATTGTACCAGTGCGCGCGTGGTGTTCACCAGCTGGATACGGTTGCTATCATCCATGGCAGAGACGATGTTGTCGTCCGCACTCGCTTGCCAGAGCCGCGTCTTTGAGAATGTGGGACTCAGCCGGCTGCGGCCGTCTGTACGATCGGGATGCATACCCCATCGTCGAGCCCAATCCGTCGGGTTGCGAATCGCATCTTCCGGCCGCAGCGCAGGGCGTAATGCAGAGAGCACATCCCGGGTCCAGCGTCGCCGCCGCATCTTGGTCCCGTAGAGGTGTTCCCAGTCCGCGCTGTAATCGGGATCAGACCATCCGGGAATGTACAGACTATATTCAAAGGAGCCATTTCCAACCCACTTGGGTGGTAGCAGGCGACTTTTGGCATCACCAAACGTGAAGTGACTGTTTGGTTTTCCCGGCGTGGGCGGGTCGCCGTAGTCACTGATATCTGGTGAGTTGAGAGCATGTCCAATATCTTCCTCGAGATTCGCCTGGTTAGGGTTATTCGCATCTTGCCCACTCTGCAAGAGCGGTATGACAGCATTCCGTTCGAATATGGCAGTGAGATACGGCTTCCAGTCAAAGTTGGCTATCCTCGGGACCTTGTTCTGCCGGATCCAACGGTCTGCTCGATCGGCGGCAAGCTGTTCCACAGTTCTTGGCATGTTACCCGGAGTCTCTGGCTTGAGATGGGACCCGTTTGGTGTAAACTCCAAAGGGAAATCAAGGGAGGTAGGCGAGAATGCGTTGGTGGGGCTGTAGTCACCATCTGATAGTGAGGGAGGCTTATAATCTGGGGCTTGGGGGACTTGCTCCAGTGTGTCTGGTGTTGGAAAGACACCGGTCCATTGATCTGGTAGGCTACTCTGTGTAACGTGCTGAGGTGCACCGTAATAGGGCGGCGGTCCTCCCGTGGCATACTGGAAGTTGTTGGGAATCGAATTATCGACCGGGCCCCAAAAAGGGTCATCATCAAGTGTGTAATCGGCAGGCAGTGTATAAGTTGGAGCTTCGTTCGAGGTAGGAGGGTATGAAGGAGGTGCGCTGTTGGCTGAAGGGTAACTTGGAAATTTGACCCGCAAGCGGTTGGGACTGCTGACGAAAAGGGGGTTCGCGAATGGACTATTGGGATCCATTTCGCTTGAGAGAGACTTGCGGACAGATGCCCGTACCGTGAAAATCGATGATTCTGCACCCAATATTCGCGAAACTATATTAAAACTATCTTCGTTATATACCTACTTGGTTAAGTAAGTTTGCAAGTAGGAGACGCAGAGCCCGTCGTAGAAACAGTGTCAGCCGCTTTAGAATTGAAAGCATAGGGACCCTTCGTTGTCTGTTTGAATTGCCATTGTCGACATGACTTACATGGCATTGTTGGTTTCGTTTTCAGGGGACCAAACCATTGTTCATATGCTTATATTGTTCTCCTTGAAAGTGGTCGAACGCACAAAGTCGAACGACTTGGGATTGACCTGTCGGTCGTACACATAAGTATGTGGGTTGACTAGTTATTGGCATGCCTTGACTTGGTTCTTGGTTGCTTACTTGGGGTTGTTCTGATCACATGCCTATTACAATTTACGGACATGATAGGCCGAGTTAGTTGGCTTGTACGGATACTTATGTATACCGAAGTACGTTCGTACTAGCCAACACCGGGTCCGCCTGTTGGAAGTTGAACTGACGAGTTTCTCGCCAGGTGGTAACTAGAGTCTAGGGTAGTTACGGTGAAGGGTCAACATGACATGGCTAACTTGACATGGCCGACCAACCACACACGATCGGTCTTGACCCGGGGCCCCACGAAATCTCCCAGGCACCGAACGAAAAAGTACGGGGGCGGGGCCGGTGCCAAAGAAGGCGAGTTGATACCAAATTTGCATCGTGGAATGCACGAGAGCCAATTGCATGCCTCGATAAGCATTGCAGGGCCAGACGGCCCCTGAGCTCCTGACACAACTCGCTGCCACCTCGGTATAGAATCCGAAACAGCGCTGTCAAGACGTGCATGCAGGGCGTTGGATGCGTCAGACCAAACTCGACTTTCTCCAGGCCCTTTGCGCTGCCGATATTGGGTGGCAAGGCCGGAATGCACGAGGGATTCGGTGGAGACGGATCGTTTCTACGTAGTACTACTCCGTGCGTACCAAGTACTACACATGTGTACTACTGTGTATGTGTACTAAGTACTCCGTACTAGACTACTAGTCAAGTTACCCTAGTCAGTTGCTCTCCCGCGGCGGCGAGTATCACAGTAGCCTCTGTTCCAGGATCACACACATCAATCACCACCACCACACCACCACCACCACCACCACACCACGTTGGGTCAGAATCGTGCTCTGTGTGATCTCGGGAGAGCGAGCTCGTGTCCGATCTCTGAAAGCAACTGTGTAGACAAACAAGTGTCCTGGTCGGTATGTAGGCAGCGCTTTCGTTGTAGAGCATGTACGATGGACCTATCCGTACGTCCCGGCTTCTCGACACAAACTGCGGAAGATGGCGAGGGAGTAAAAGCAAAGCGAATTCTGCGGTCCAGATCGCCAGCATGACAGGGGCGAAACCCTCTAGGCTCTCAGATCCGATGCGGCGACTCCATGCCCGAGACTGATAGAAGCAGTTAGGCCGACTCGTCCACTGCCCTCTCGTGTGCAATTAGATCCCCATGACTGCGGGCACTAATAAACGGGATAGTTAGTTGACTACTTGTGAGTTACCTTCGTTGTTTTGCTGTCGAGCCAGCAGCCATGTGCATGAACGTCTCGCTCTCACCGCCCGCTACCTCCTTCATACCGTAGTAGTTATCTGTAAGCCTATTCCTGATTGCGACTGGACCCATATACGATAAGCGATAAGCGATAGGCCTTGATCGCAGCATCCGTGCGTAGCCAATCGATGCCCCAGCAGGGGCCATTTGGGACCGGGCGAAGCGCAATTTTGAGACCCAGAAGGTGAAGGACTGGTGGGATGTACCCCTGCAAGCTTTTACGCAAGCCTGCCCACTCTGCCTCTCTCCTGCCACATTTCGTTTTCTGAGACCCCTCCATCCCACCAAAACCCACAGTTGCCCCTCGACAGCCAGCGAAGAAAAAAATTATTCTGGGCCAACCAAGTCGACAGGCACTAACGGACGTAGTACCTTTCCAAGTCTCTGATAAATAAAGGCCTCTCGCAGCCGTCCCCCCTCGGAAGCACTAGAACCTCTTCCCTCCTCCCACAAACTCCTTTTCTTTCACCCCCATCTCCGTTACCCTCTATTTTTCTTCCATAGAAGAAGGAACTCTGAGCCCTCCACTCAGCGCGTTCCTTTCTCCGCGGCTAGATCAAAGGCGAGCGATAGCCAGTCTAGAACAGATCTGATCCTCCGTCAGCATCTGTGGGCTCGTTATTCCCCCCCTCACTTTTCGACAAAATTGAAACAGACGCCGTTTGTCTAGACACGAGAAGCACACCACTCGAGTGCTTCGGTCATTCTAGTCACTTAATCTCTCCAACTCACCACATTCGTCACCATGTCGGCCAAGGAGAACGCTCAGTCGGTCAAGATCCTTGAGGACTTGATGTCCAAGCTCACCGTCGCCAAGGACGCTGCAGCAACCAAGGAGGCCACCAACGCGCTGGCCAGCTTCATCAACGGCCGTATCGAGGACCAGGATGCCCCGTCAAAGTAAGTTGTCAATTCCACCCGCTGCATTTGTCCCATGAACGCCATGCTCCCCCCTTCCCTGAGAGAGAGCCTGAGAGCCTGGTCATCGCCACATGCGCCATCTGCCACCGATACCTCGCACGCTGGAACGAAATTATACGACGCCTTTTCTACAATCAACAACCTAAATCCCCGTTTCCTTCAAACCAGGCTCGAATTTGGTTGTAGTGATTGACATGAGTCGCCCAATTCGCTCTCAAACCCCGCCAGCAAACCCCTCTTTGCGAACGAAAACAGCGGGTTACACTTTGACACCGACAAAGTTTTCGACTCTCGCCGCTCAGCTCGACTCTCCGATTGGCCACACGCTCTGAGATCTCCGTTGCACTACGCCGTTCTTTCTAATGATAGTCGCTAACCTGTGTTCCTTTTTGCAGAACCGTCGAGGCCCTGAAGAAGAACATTACCCACAAGAAGGATGCCGGTCTCCGTGAGAAGGCGTGTCAGGCTGTCCTGGACATTGCCAAGCACTCCGAGATCAGCCCTGCTGTCGAGCCCTACCTCGTCGTTCTCCTGCCTCTGACCCTCGCCGCCATTGGCGACAAGATCACCGGTGTCAAGAATGCCGCCATCGCAGCCACTCTTGCCATCATGGAGGCTATCAGCCCCAACGCTGTCAAGGCTGTTCTTGGACCTCTGTGCGAGTCGCTGCTCCACGCTCAGAAGTGGCCCGAGAAGATGGCCGCTCTCGACGCCATCGACACCCTCGTTCGTGTTGCTCCCGCCCAGCTGGCCTACCGTGTTCCCGACCTCATTCCCGTCATCTCCGAGGTGATGTGGGATACCAAGAAGGAGGTCAAGGAGCGTGCCTACAAGACCATGGAGAAGCTCTGCGAGCTGATTGTCAACAAGGATATCGAGCGCTTCATTCCTGAGCTGATCAAGTGTATCGCCAAGCCAGAGAACGTCCCCGAGACTGTTCACTTGCTGGGTGCCACCACTTTCGTCACAGAGGTCCGCGAGCCCACCCTCGCCCTCATGGTTCCTCTGCTGGATCGTGGTCTTGGTGAGCGTGAGACTGCCATCAAGCGCAAGGCTGCCGTCATTGTCGACAACATGTGCAAGCTTGTTGATGACCCCGCCATCGTCGCTCCTTTCTTGCCCAAGATGATGCCCGCCCTCCTGAAGAACTACGACAACTTGGCCGATCCCGAGGCCCGTGAGAAGACCAAGCAGGCTCTTGACACCCTCACCCGTGTTGGTGCTGTCAAGGATGGCGTCATCCCCGAGGTCCGTCGTGATGGTGACATTGCCGTCGTTCTTGAGCACCTGAAGAAGGCTATCCCCAGCAAGCACGCCGCTTCGCTGCAGAAGCTTGCCCCCGTTGCTGAGTACATTGCCGCCATCGGTGGTCAACTTATCGACGAGAAGGAGAGCGATGCCCAGCCCTGGGCGTTTGCTGTCAAGCCATTCCTTGTCGTCCTTGTCGGGGAAGACGACGCTGAGACTGTCGTCGACACTCTCCGCAAGCACGCCATCCCTGGCTTCGAGGAGAGCAACGACGAGGAGGCTGATGCCGACGACGATGGTGAGGATCTTTGCGACTGCACTTTCTCCCTCGCCTACGGTGCCAAGATTCTCCTCAACCAGACACACTTGCGTCTCAAGCGTGGTCGCCGCTACGGTCTCTGCGGTCCCAATGGATCCGGAAAGTCAACCCTCATGCGCGCCATCAACAACGAGCAGGTTGAAGGTTTCCCCAAGCAAAGCGAGGTCAAGACTGTCTTCGTCGAGCACGACTTGGACTCCGAGGACACTGAGATGACTACCATTGATTGGACCATCAAGAAGCTCGAGGAGGCCAACGTCAAGGTCTCGGAGCAGGAGCTGCGAGACCGCCTGGACGAGTTCGGTTTCAACCCCACCATGGTCAATGGCGAAATCTCTGCCCTCTCCGGTGGTTGGAAGATGAAGTTGGCTCTGTGCCGTGCCGTCTTTGAGGCTCCCGATATCCTGTTGCTCGACGAGCCTACCAACCACTTGGACGTGAAGAACGTCAAGTGGCTCGAGGAGTACCTCCAGAACTCTGCCTGCACCTCCATCATTGTGTCTCACGACTCTGGTTTCCTCGACAACGTTTGCCAGTACATCATCCACTACGAGCGCTTCAAGCTTAAGCGTTACAGAGGTAACCTGAGGGCTTTCGTTGAGAAGAACCCCCATGCCAAGTCCTACTACGAACTTGGAGAGTCCGAAATGGAGTTCCAATTCCCTGAGCCTGGTTTCCTCGAGGGTGTCAAGACCAAGGCCAAGGCTATTCTACGTGCCACTAAGATGAGCTTCCAGTACCCTGGTACTGACAAGCCCCAGATCAGCGACATCTCCTTCCAGTGCTCGCTCGGCTCTCGTATCGCTGTCATTGGCCCCAACGGTGCCGGAAAGTCCACTCTCATCAACGTTCTTACTGGTGAACTCATTCCCACTTCGGGTGATATCTACCAGCACGAGAACATTCGTATCGCCTACATCAAGCAGCACGCCTTTGCCCACATTGATAACCATCTGGACAAGACTCCCTCCGAGTACATCCAATGGCGATTCCAGACTGGTGAGGATCGTGAGACCATGGACCGTGCCAACAAGATCATCACCGAGGACGACGAGAAGGCCATGGACAAAATCTTCAAGATTGAGGGCACTCAGCGCCGTGTCATCGGTATCAACTCTCGCAGAAAGTTCAAGAACAGCTACGAATACGAGTGTTCATTCGCTCTCGGTGAAAACGTCGGCCTGAAGAACGAGCGATGGGTTCCCATGATGACCGCCGACAACGTCTGGCTGCCACGTAACGAGCTGATGTCGTCTCATCAGAAGATGGTTGCCGACGTCGACATGAAGGAGGCTCTTGCCTCTGGTCAGTTCCGTCCTCTGGTCCGGAAGGAGATTGAGTCCCACTGCGCCAACTTTGGTCTCGACGCTGAGCTTGTGTCTCACTCGCGCATGCGCGGTCTTTCTGGCGGTCAGCGTGTCAAGGTTGTTCTGTCTGCTTGCTCATGGCAGCGACCTCATTTGATCGTCCTTGATGAACCTACCAACTACTTGGACCGCGACTCTCTCGGTGCTTTGTCCAAGGCTCTGAAGAACTTTGGTGGTGGTGTCATCATCATTACCCATTCTGCCGAGTTCACTGCCAACCTGACAGAGGAGGTCTGGGCTGTCTTGGACGGCAAGATGACCCCTTCCGGTCACAACTGGGTCCAGGGCCAGGGCAAGGGCGAGCGCCTGGTGGATAAGGGTGATGATGAGGAGGACAAGTTCGATGCTATGGGCAACAAGATCGTTGTCGCCAAGAAGAAGGTCAAGTTGAGCAGTGCCGAGTTGCGAAAGAAGAAGAAGGAGCGTATGGCGCGCAGAAAGCGTGGTGAGGAGGTCTTCTCTGACGAGGACGAGTAAAACACTCGCCCATTCTGTTCTCACGCCACCCCTTTTCCTTCATCACGACCCTTCACGCACGACTAATACCACCTATGAGCATGGTCACGTCCTTTCCTTTTGTCCTATTCGCGACGAGCAGAAAAGTTCGGGTTGCATGGTTTCAGGCATTTCTGTTTTGAGCGTCGTAGGTTGTATGGCAACCGAGGACGGCGCACTCTGACAGCCGCCAGAGTCAGTGGGAGGTCGTTTCTGGTGTGGAGACCCAGGCATCCCCTCCACTCGTTCTGGCTGCGACGATACCACTAGATAGACGTGCACTTCCGTTAATAGACGTTTTGTTAAGACGATCCAGGTTTTCTTATCGTAGAGCATGCTTGGTGTCTGATGCCGATGCCCCGGCATACTGATGAACTTCATAACCCGTTGCATGTACGTAGTTGACTGGCAAAAGTAACGATGTATGGATTAATTATGTTTGAGGCGGCTGTCATCCTTGACTGTTCGAATCGCGCGCTTTCATCACCATATCAGGCATTGCACATCCAATAATCACAGGGAGATGCGTGCGCCGTGCAGAACACAGCAGGCCGTTATGCTGGTGTTTGTATCATGTACTGTCAGAAATCACGGGTATCTGTTCAAAGCTTGGTGATAATTCATGATGTCGTCTCCCTCGTTCTACGGTCTACCGGTACGTCTCATGAACCGCAGTCTAGTCTAGGACCCTAGGTACGAGAATGCACCCATTTGTTGAACTGCGGGATCAAAAAGTGACTTCTACGCGGCAGTGGTCGATGTGCCCAAAATACTCTTTGCGACCACGTTCCTATTATATGTTCACATATCACACAGTGTGTATAATAATTGGTCGGATGGTGTAGTTGGTTATCACGTCAGTCTAACACTGCACCCTGTGCAGTTGACCACTGAAGGTCGGGAGATCGAGCCTCCCTCTGATCAAACATTTTGTTCTACCTTCGAACAAATATTTTGTTTCCTTGTTTCCCTGTTTCCCTTTTTTTTGTTTCTCTTTTCCGAGGAGGCTCGACATCATCAGCGTCTGTTCCTACGGAGTCATTACCGCGCCATCTTTCTTGCTGCTGTATTCACACTAACTGACTCGACATCTCCTTCTGTGGCGGCCCTATCCTTGTCATCCCTGCCTTCTCAGTCCGCTGCACATACTGTGTATGAAGTGAGATGAAGTGTGAAACTAGATCATGACTAGGCACTACGCAGTTTACTTCGGAAGCGACAGCAAATGTACGATTTTGTGTAATACCGTGTCCGCGTAAGCTCGCTCCATGTTTGATCAAAGACAAACTTCGTGCTGGAGGGCATGCACAAAGTTTATTTAACTGCATGCACTACTAGTTCAACATCGATCTAACTGTCCGTACCTTTAGGGGTCATGCGCACAACGTAGCCTGTGCTCCGCTCCGTACGGAGTACTCCGTAGTGCTGATTTGGTATAGCGACAAAGTATCTATAGGGACGTCTAGTGCTGATCTAGTATAGTGAGTCGTGCTAGTACTACGGAGCAGGGTTGGCGCCAAATGGATAGACGACATGGGTATACAACAGCTTTAGCCTGGAAAACACGGCACCTCCTAAATCGATGGTACTTTGCACGAAGTAGAGAACAGCAATGCATTGCCCGTTCGCAGTACCGTGGACAATAATTATGCTCTCTCTCCGTACCTACATGGAGATGTGTCAGAACCACGCAGTCATGAAAGTCAAAGTAAAGTTTCCTTCTAGCTCGTTCATGGATGGGGCCGTCTGACTTGGGGGCTTCCAAGGGTCTGTGTCGTTTGTGTCGTTTGATGTACAGAAACTGCTCCACAATGGGGGCACACTCGTACTCATGGAATGGGATGGTGCGACTCGACATCGATAGGCCGGGAAGCTGGAGTGTTGAGATACCCCGGCCGAAACCCCGTTACGGGTCGACGAGAGATGGGTATCCTCGATGTCGTGTACGGCAGACATCTCGACATGAGACGAACGTTGTGGATCATAACCAGCCCGAGGCTCGGGGCCTTCGGGCTGTGACAGGTCGGGAGTCGTGGGATGAATGCATATAATTTGGGTCTGGGACCCGTCGTTTCCATTTTTGATTCTCCCGTCTCCATCCCATTCTTTACTCGACTTTCTTGGTATTTGCTACGTTACTAGCTGGCTTTCGTCACTCCTTTTATCAACATCCATCACATTCGTTCCCGGACATGTTCCCTCACTCCTCGCTCCGTTTTGCCGTGGTAGCGTCGCTGGTCGCGGTCGCCACGTCGCAGAAATGCCCTCTGCAGTTTGATGGCCGGGTGCCGTCCACTTTTACCGCTACCAGCTTCGACACGGCCAATGGCATCTTCAACCCGACATTCGTTCTCGGGGAGGGTAAGTCAGCTTGATCCATGACCCACACCTACACTTACACCCACCGTGCCACGGGAACGTGTGTGCTGACTGCTCATGTACCTCATAGGCCTGAAGTGGAGCGAAGTTGTACAGCTTGGGCAACCCAACAACCAGTCACTTGTATGTGCAAACCAGGGGCGTTCGTTGAGGAGCCCGGGAAACTAACAGTCGCCCAGTTTGACACTGCCACTGTCCCCGTTGGCGTCACTCTTAGGTGAGTCGAGCGAGCACCTGGCCCGCCGCAAAGTGAGCATGCTGACTGACGGCCCTGCGATAGTGACAAGTCCATCTTCGCGCCCAGTGCCGACAACGTCCAGGTCGGGTTCCGCCGCGCCGAACTGCAGATCGCGAGCAACAACGGAACCGATGCGTCCACGGTCGGCGTCAAGACGCTGCACTTTAGCATCATGAAGGACGCCACCCGCCCACTCAACCTCTCGCACGAGTACCAGCTGGTGTTCTTGGAGAGTGCCGACTTCAGCACGAACCAGTTAGTGTTGAAGACGGGTGCGGTCATAGGCCAGGATGTGGCCGACCCAGACACTCTCCAGCTTTTTGGAAACGTCAACGCCGACCCGGTGCAGACGCTGCTCACCGTGCCCTTCACTCCGGCTGTTTTCCGTAAGTGGCACTGGCATGGCGTGGGCCGACACGGTGGCAGAGAACCTTTGACTAACCACCGTTGACCCAAAGATAACTTTGCCCTCCAACTCGATTTTACCAAAAAGTAAGTCGTCTGTAGAACGCAGCTGGCTACTTGGATGCTAACAGCACAACAGCACCACCACAGTCTTCTACTCCCAGAACAAGGCCGCTCTCGTTGCCAAGACCAAGGCCCTATCCAACGACATCAGCGGTCAGGGACAGTTCCATTTCGGTGCGCTGAAGAAGGGTCTCAACGGCAACGGCGACCCCAAGCTGGGCACGCAAGAGGCGGACATTGACGAGGGTGTCATCTACGGTGGCATCTTTGAGGAGAACAGCGCTACGTCCAACTGCATCAGCCTGAGTCCTTGAGCAGTTGGGCACTCTGGATTGCAAAATCCATCAAATCCATCCCGGGCGTTCGCTTAGATCGACGAGGCGCAAGCCAGGCAATGTAAATCACGACTAGCCGCGTTCTTCATTCTCCATTTTAATCGTTATTAGAGACCTGTCACTTAATTAGACAAGTACATGGAGCAACTTCTCAAAGTCTCCGACTGCACCTAGACCTGTAATGCAGTCAAACCCCTCCAGCGCATCGTAGCCTGGCTCTACATCGCCGTCGTAGACACATGCCCGACTTGTGCCGCTCGTGACATCCTCCAGAGCTGCGCGTACCTTGGGGGTGTACAGGGCAGGGTTCAGCCACCCGAGACTATTCTTGCCCGATTTCAGTCGGCCATGGTTGACGAGAGCCAGCAATGCCGCGACAACAGGGGTACTGGCGCTGGTGCCGATCATGCTTGTTTGAAGGCCAGCCCACTGGATGGCAAAGCCTATCCCGACCGCGCTGATGTCGGGAAAGGCGCGGCCACTCGCATTGTAAAACGACACGTGCGCCCCGTCCATTGCGTCGATGTACCCGGCGGCGGCGACTCGCTGCCACTCAGGAGTAGCAAAGTAGTTGCTGAACCCGCCGGCACTAAACGAAGCGCCAAAGAGGGGCAGGGTATTCCCTGTCGAGCCGACGGCGGTCACGTACGGACAGCTTGCGGGAAAGGTTGGGATGAACCTGGGACGCCTCTGTCCATCGTTGCTGAGACACTGGTTTTGGCCCGTCCCACGCGCGCCGGCGTCGCCCGTAGCGACGAGAATGGTCGTGCCCCTCGCGGCGAGCTGGGCGAATAGGTCGCACACCTTGACCGCGTACGGGCGGGGGACCGACTGCTCATCGTCTGCGTACGAGATGCTGAGGACGTGGGGGATCTCGTCGTCGCGCAGACCGAGCATGTACTCGAGAAATTCCAGGTACGGCTCGTTGTCGCTGCGTCTCGACTCCAGCTGCTCCCCATCCGGGCCAATCTCTGCTCCACGGCCCTCCATAGAGTAGTACGTCACTCTCGCCGGATACCCCAATGCGACGGCGTATTCTATGTCGAGACTGGCCTCGGTTCCCGCGGTGCTCTCAGGGCTCTGGGGGTTCTCGCCACCATTGACCAGGACGACGTCGAAGCTGTCATTCCCGGCGTATAGTCCTGGCGAAAATTTGGAGAGGAAAGCAGAGACATCTTCGTAGTGTATATGCTGCTCCAAGAAGCCTGCTACGCCGAGTCGGACCTTTGATGTTGTGTTGGCAGGCAGTCGGGGACGAGGAACGTTGTAGAAAGTCCTCAGACACTCGGGGGTGACTGAAGTGGGACACGGCTGTTCTTGCCTCGAACGCACTCCGCGGTGATGCAAAACATCCCCTGGCTTGGGCCGACTGCGGACTGGAGGTGTGAAGTGAGACAGCGGATGGACAAAGTCGATGTGGCCCAGCAGCCCGACCGGGAGCGAGTAGGAACGAGACCTGAGGCGAGTTCGAGATCTATCGAACGTGTAGTGACCAACGTCTGCCTCGAGAAGAGCGTTCACAGACGACACGTTGGCGGCAAAGCTGACCTCGGCTCCGGAAACACTGACCGCGTGGATACCGTTGTCTCTCAACCAGGCCAGGGCGAGCTCTACCGAACCTTCTTTCGGTTTCCGGTATGTTTTCAGGTCCTCTTGGCTTAGATGGTGACTGTACCGTGCATGTTGCGGGTTACTGATAAGATCGAGTTGCTGTTTGAGGTCGGCGACCCTTGGTTGGTGTAGATGAAGACTCAGGGGCACTAGCTCGTCCGCATGTGCCCTACCTTCGTAACGCCATCCTGATGAAAGTTCCTTGACTTCCTCGTGCTTTGATCTCGACCCGGGCACACCTGAGGGAAAGGCAGCCCAGAGGAGACACAGGACACGCAGGAATTTCATTGCGGTTGATTGGGACCGTTTTACAGCGGAGGATTTGGTGTCGTCTCCTAGGTGATTCATCACCTCACAAGTAATGGAGGTACGGAGTACGAAAGCCAGCCAGCACACCCAGCGGAAATCTCATGTGGCAACAAATAGTGCCACGTCGTATGCAGAGCGATCTAGGTAGAGGCCAGCCAGCAAGCCAGCAAGCCATCCGTCGATCGGCAGGCATGGCGGCCTGCATCTTGCACGAGTAATACAGCCACTTCGCCGAGGGAACATAGAGGCGATATTGGATACTCGATCAGCCTACTCTTTAGCCGGCTCGAGCTTCGCCTCCGAACCAATGACTAGGCGGCAGCAAAGCAGTTCGCGGATCTCGGTAACCTGCCAAGACGGACTGGATGATTGTATCGGGACCGAAAAGGGGCTTTTGACGAGAGTATGTGACGCCACACTCGTCTCGCCGACCGAGGTCTCTGGAATTATGTGTGGCACCGTTCATCCGATGCCAGCAGAGTGAGGATTGGAAACTTGGAAACTTGGAAGCGAAGATACATGGAGTGGTAATCAGATTCCCGTGAGTTGTAACCTAGTTGTATCAGCCATAAGCTGCCCCACGACGAAAGAAAAGGTTGCTTCGAGTGAGTCATCCCAAGGAAGGAACACGTCCCCTAGCATAAGCCGTAACAAGTTACAACAGAACAGCAGGAACAAGTGACCTCAGCATGTTAACTCAGGGGAAGAGTGCCGGGCTCATATCTCGAGTGTCATCTCGAAGATTGGTCCACCCGGAAGTCACTGGATCGAAACCAGTACATGCTATTACTCATTTTTTCTCTATTCTTTTGTCACCCGTCTTCTTTTCCCCTCTTCTATTTCTCCTCTACCATGATCCCCTCTTCACAGCTTATGAATTTCACTTGTTATTTTCTCGCTCAGCTTCCATAGCCTCGCCGCCAGTTCTTTATCTTTTGCGTGCGTCGCCGCCTTGGCAAGCTGGCAATCGGCGAGATATGACCCTTGGGATTCTATCGGGGACAGTCAGTCGATGGGGCTTCTACTCCCTCGTCACTTCTGCTTCCTGTCTCGAGACACATCGAACATATCTAACATACCATTCAATGCCGGATCTAGTGCGGCGACCAGTGTGGTTGATGCTCCTTCGTCGAGTGTTTTCCAGTACTTGCATGTCTTCACGATGGCTTCGGCAGTTTCGGCGTCGTGTTCGCGGCCGAGATTCGTCTTGATGCCTGCATGCAGCCAAGTCAGCCAAATTGCAACCGATCGGAGTATCTTACTGCAGCGCCGGATCCGTACTTCCTGGGTGAACAGCAAACGCCATGATGCCTCGCGACTGCAGGTTCTCGCGTAGGGAGACTGTGAACAGGATATTGGCCGTCTTGCTCTGACCGTACGCGACGACTCCCAGATACCCATCCTCGGTCGCCTTCAGGAATGCAGGCGGTAGGAGCTTCGAAGGCTCCTCTTCGGGAGGTATAGGCTTGCCTTCGAGATTGAAGTCGTGGAAACGTACAGGCGAGATGCGGTGTCCGGCGCTCGAGAGGTTGACGACACGAGTCGCCCCCGCGGGTGCATCCCTGGCCGCCGCCTCGAGCAGCGGCACGAGCAGCCTGGTCAAGAGGAAATGGCCGACGTGGTTGGCGCCGAACTGCATCTCTATCCCCTCGGTCGTTCGCTGCCGCGTGGCGGTGGTGACGCCCGCATTGTTGATGAGCAGGTCGATGGTGGCGACAAGTCCGCGGATCTCCACGGCAGCTTTGCGGACCGAGTCTTGCGATGCAAGGTCCAAGACGACGAGCTGCACACTAACACCCGGATACGCTTCGCGGATGCTGCGTGCCACTGCATCCAGCTTCTGCTTGGTCCTTGAGGCTAGGATGAGGTGAGACGGGCTCTGCGATGCGATGGCCGTGGCCGTACTCTCTCCGATACCGCCAGGGCCTATGCCGGTGATGACCACTGCGGACCCAATGATCAGCAGATGTGTGTTTCTGGGGGGAAGGGGGGAGGAGCGAGACAAGAGAGCTACAACTTAGTCACCATTCTTGTTTCGGACCTGTTCGCCAAAGGTTTTGGCGACAACGAGGCCCGAGGTCTGCTCACCCCAGTCCGGATTCGAAGTCATGGCCGGTGGGAGACTGGAGTCTTGCGTCAATCTACTTGATTTGGTTTCGAAAAGTTGATGACAGTCGTCGACCTTTGGATTCAAGGGGGTCTCGCGACTTGCAACCATGCCGTTCTGACGGGTGTGTGGCGGCTAGGGTAGCAGCAGACAAATCGCGATGCGCCTCTCGACTTGGCTGAAAAGGGTCAAGCAAACTTGCAGTCTTGGACGTTTTGCCGAGGCAACTCTAAAAACAAATGACGTATCCTGCCCGAGAGAGAGAACACGCGGTCTCTGATCTGACACCGAGTTGTTGATGAGTAGTCGTTGTTGACTCGTTAGTTCCCCTCACCACCATGCCATGGCCTCCAACTGCCGCGATCCATATTCAACTTCTTTATTAGCAACTTGCACGTTCGGGTCAGCCAAGCTGTGCCGCAGAGTGGACGTGCCGTCCTGCAAGGAATCCAGTCGGAAGAAGCTTAGGCTAAGGGGGATTCTACCAATAACACTTGCAGATTCCGCCATCTCGGGCGCCTTTGCCGCGGATGATGCCCTCCTTTCGACAAGGGGGTAACTTGGGGTGAGGAGATGTCGTCCCATTCCGCTCCCACCCCCCGCAAAGGACCTGCTCACCAATCTGTTCATCATAGTTATATTAGTATAGCCCGCATGGTCCTGCGGTCCAGTGGAAAGGGTGGAAAGTATATTGAAGAACACCTCGGATGACATCGTGTTGATTTCTTCTGGGGGACACACTTGCTATTCATCACGAGCTTTGTTTGAATGAAACCTCTGATTGAATGCATGCCCAACACAAATACGACACTGAAAGTAAAAGCTACCAAGTACATATCATAAATCCATAATGTCTGCGTACGAGTCCATGAAAAGCTCCTCCGAGCGAGCGGGAACAGGAATCAAGGTCATCGTTGTCGGAGCAGGTACAGGACAGCAGCCCCCAGGGCCCTTATCCCGACGCCGTCATCCATGAGTCTACCTCACTGATGGTTTCTAGGGTTTGGTGGTCTCGCGGCGGCCATAGAGTGCCATCTCCACGGCCACACCGTTTCAGTATACGAGCAATCTGACGCCATCATGCCCCTGGGCGACATCATAAGCTTCGGCCCCAATGCCGGTCGCATTTTCCACAGATGGCCGCCAGTCGGCCTCGTCTCGAGTCGTATGCGGGATCTCAGCATCGATCTACGAGGATACGGTTTCAATATCCACAAGTACGATACGGGTGAGATTGTGATCAATCAAAAGACACCGCCGCGGGATGATACAGCGCCAAACTTCAATGGGCACCGTGGGGAGCTACACAGGGTGGTATATGACTATGCTGTCAATGATCTGGGAATTGAGATCAACCTAGGCCGGAAGGTCGGGGGATACTTCGAGGACGAGGCCCAAAGAGAGGCCGGAATAGTGCTAGAGAGCGGGGACAGGGTGCGTATCTAACTTGCAGCTTCTCGGACGGACGAGGCTAGATTTGTGCTGATATCAGGATTTCAGGTCACTGCAGATCTGGTGATAGCCTCGGATGGAGTCCGCTCCAGAGCCCGGAAATGGGTGCTGGGCTACGAGGATAAGCCCAAGAGCAGCGGATACGCCGTCTGGCGAGCTTGGTAACACGGCACTCTCCCCAGGCAGGACCTGCGCTTATACTAGCATACCATATCGCTAACAATGCCTCAGGTTCTCCAACAGAGACATGATTGCGGACCCCTTGACAGCCCCCTTCTGCACTAACGGCGACACTTTCAATGGCTGGATCGGGCCCGACATGCATCTCCTCTTCAGCACCATCAAAAACGGCTCTGACTGCTGTTGGGTCTTGACACATCCCGACTCGCACGATATAGACGAGTCGTGGTCTTTTCCCGGCAAGCTCTCCGAGGTCCTCGAGGCCGTCAAGGATTGGGACCCCATGTGCGCGCGCATCGTTTCCAAGACCCCCACGAAGGCGCTTGTGGACTGGAAACTCGTATACCGTGATCCGCTGCCCACGTGGGTGAGTCCCCATGGCCGCATCTTGTTACTCGGTGATTCGGCACACCCGTTCCTGCCTACGAGCGCGCAGGGGGCGGCCCAGGCGGTCGAGGACGGTGTGACCATTGCCGTATGTTTGAAAAGGGGTGGCAAGCAGAATGTACCGCTCGCAGTCAGAACACACGAGAAGATCCGGTACGAAAGAGTCAAGGAGGCGCAGAAGACGGGGGAGAGCACGCGGGAAATGTGGCATAAGACGGATTGGGACAGGGTGAAGGCCGACCCCACGGTTATCCAATTCCCAAGGCTGGCGTGGATCTTCGAGCACGACGCTGAGAACCATGCCGAAGAGGCCTATGACGAGCTTTCCCAGCAAATTGCTACATCCAAGGCGGGCTAGAGTGAAGACGCACAATGGCGACTAGGAAAAGGGGTGCGCGACAAGCTATCCTCGTGCTGTCGATTTTGAGATGAGTTCTGTATCTCGCGCTGAGTCGCGCGCATGCTATCAGGAAACGCGTGAGGAGCTGGGAATTTCGCTTCCTACTTGGCCTGTGTCTCCATAACACCTCGGTTGACTTGAGACTCCAGGTTCTTTTCCACCTCCTCTGAATCCTTCTGTGCGGCTGCCTTGATGAGTTTCAGGCGACGTTCTTCTCTCCACTTGGGCCCATGTTTCTGTATCACCCACAACGTGGGACTGAGCGAGAAAAATAGCAAGGCGAAGAAGGTAAAGGCCCAACCCCGACCCATGGCACTGATCATATCCTCGATGACGGCCGTAGCCACGGCCCCAAAAAGACACCGTGTAAGATTGTTTGCAGCTGTAGCAGTCGCCGGCGCTTCTGGGTAAATATCAATCACAAGTGTGTTGAGTATCGAAAAGCTGCCGGTAACACATAGCCCGATGAAAAATGAAAGAACGAGAGGGACAGCAACGGGTAATTCTGCCTGCAGCACCCAGCCATAGGCAATGAACACGCCCGTGCCGACAATGACAAGTGGGCAGATGAGCTGGATTCGCACTCGCTCTATTGGGAAACCTGTTAGGTTATCGCCTCGCTTGGTATCAATCTTGATACCCATCTTCTTCGCAGTGCGCCGATAGTTCCAGTCCGAGATGAAACCCTGGGATACAGATGATATCATGGTGGCAAAACCGATAGGCAGATAACACAGACCGAGTTGCAAGTCGTTGTAGTGATAGATCTGCTGAAACTGAGTGGAGATGGTTGCAGACACGGTCATAAAGCCAATATACAAAGATGCGTTGTAAAGGAGCACCATCGCCATGTCTTTGTAGCCTAGAACGCGGAGGGTGTTGAGTGGATTGGGAACGATGAGCTTCCTCTTCGTCGGCAGATGTGAACGTTCCCGAGGCTGCTGACGAAACCTGACATAGTCCAGTATGGTCATGTTGAATCCCTGGGGGGAATTGACCCGTTGCCAACAATCTTGCGCCCCGTTTCTGGGACGGCCAGTGTGTACGGAATCAAGAATAAAACAGATACGACGGCGCAGAACCAGAACACGGATGGCCATCCCAGATACTGGGTGAGTAGCCCGCCAATAACGGGGCCCATTGAGGGTCCGACTGTAATACCAGCGCCAACAATTCCCACTGCAGAAGAGATCGGTCAATCATTCAATGCCCAAGTAGACGACCAAGGAGCGAGTGAGGTTTCTCGTCGTCAAGAATGAAACCTTTGGGTGTCGATTTCCAGACAGACGGAATGGGGTAAGAGGGACATGAACGAATACGTACTATACCGGCCTCTCTGGGAACTTGGCGCTATATCCGCCACAACGGCGAAGACGAGGGCAATTGTTCCACTGCTTCCACCGCTCTGCATCATCCGCAAAACCAGTAGGGCAGGATAGCTCCTTTGCAGAGCTAAGCCAATGTTGGCCCCGAGATAGATGATCATAGCGATCAGGAACGCGGGTCGCCTGCCGGCGATGTCACCAAAGTCGCCAAATATAGTCGGCGCCAGCCCCTGCAAAATCATGTACGACGTGATTGAGAGGTTGGCCTGGCTGGTGGTGACACCGAGATCCCCGGCTATCGCTGGTAAGGCCGGGAAGTATATGTTGGCCGTCATAGGCGAAAAGAAGGCGGCAACACAGTTCATTATTACGATCCACCAAATCATGCCCTGAGAGAAAACGGTATAGGGCGGCCCACTGGAGACGCGCGAGACAACGTCGAGATCTTGCGAGTCTCCGTCGCCATCATCAATATGGCTCTCATCTTGGCTGTGGTCGACAGAGTCTCGGGCTGCCGAACCGGCATTCGACGCAGCAGCCGGTGTGCTTCGGCCATGTGAGCCCTCATCGCCGGCGGCTGAGAGAATATCTCTTTTGCCGTACGGCTTGGTGTCGGGTGAGTCTTCATTCATCGAGGGCCGTACGTTTCTAGAATACTATGGGAAGAAGAAAACACGATCAGAAGATTGGGCAACTTGTTGGTGGAGACAGCTCTGATCTGGTCCGGTGAACGGACAGTGATAAGTAAGGATAACATCTGCGTGATGGGTCGCCAGCCGGATGGGTCAACTATTCCCGTGGGTGGAGTGCGTGCCTTGGGCTTATTCCCGACCATGACGGTTGCCGAAAAGCCGTTCACGCTTCCGAGGGGTGATTGTCTGATTCCATCGTTCGTATTGACCAGGACCCTTCGCAGCGAGTCAGCTCGCACTTCCACGTTTGGACCTCGATCGAATCCGATGCCGCTGATTCAAAGCTTCCCAATTCATCATATGCTCGAGGTTAGGACTGTTCGTACTCAGTTCAAGGAACTTGTTAGCGTGGCCACCTCGTTGTCAAGCCTCTGGGGTGTGCTATCGACCCACGAAGAGTCCTGGCCGCGGCTTGATAGGGACCTTTGACACGCATCTAGATGTTGATGAGTGTGACGATGAGCACTGGAGTTGAATTTGGGCGGGTTATTAGTAAAAGTGCCAAGCAGTTCATTGGCCTTATTATTAAGGTTAGGTAGTTGGGAATCAGGTACGGACAGTTAGGTACCCCTTGCAAATTAGTTAGGGTAGCGTAGTTAGGTTAGCCACGTGTGGCTGTGGAAAGCCGCAACGTCAGAGTCCGAATCGTGGTCATAAACACAAGCTAAGTTACGGAGTACACAACAAGTTGGCTGCACAAGACGCTTACATCATGCGCATCGACCAGACGATCTGGGGACAGGATTGAAGACATCAGTCATGCCAGTGCCCTCCAACTACAACAATGACAGACATTACACCTCTTTTTGACGGCTTTCTGAAAGCCCACGAGGCTCCGCCTACCAAACGTAGCTTCAGCGTAGACAACGTCGACGAGTTTCTGAAAGAGGCCTACACGATCAACAAGGCCATAGTCTCGCTACATAGCGACCTACGCAACATCCGCCAGTCGTACCTCTCGACCGCACCGCGCCGAAAAACCCACCTCCGAACCGCCCAACATGACCAACAGCAGCGTCCCCTCACCGACCGCCAACGCGAGGAAATCGATGCCAACTCCAAGCAGATGCTGCGACAACTGAACGCAAAGGTCCGCGAGCTGGCCGAGGCCGAAAGGACACGCCAGCAGATGGAGATCAGTCTGATCGCAAAGACGTTTGCGCGGGGATTCGGAGCGCTGGGCTCGTGGGCTGCTGGCGGTGGCCGGGCGAGCAAGACTGACGAGCACGCGGCTGCCGAAAACAAAGCAAACGCACTTAGCACCCACCGGGAAAGCGTCCTTTGGATGTTGCGACAAAGGTTGCAGGTGTGCATCCAAACACAACAAGACATGATGGAGGTGCGCTTACATCGCGAAATGGAAAAGAGCAGAAGCGTGCTGGCAAAGACGAGGGGCTCTGATGTTGCCGGTATTGGTATACCGATAGAGCCTGGCAGCCCAGTGCGAGAGAAGCGGGTGTCAGTACAGACACTGCCGCAAGAAGGAGAAGAAAGACAAGAAGAAGAAGCACCCTCGTATAATCCCGCCGACGGTTTGACGTCGGAACAAATCCACATGTTTGAGCAAGAAAACCATGATATGCTGAAGCACTACGAAAGCTCACTCGACCAAGTTAGGTGCGTGCGAAACCCCCCGGGCTAAAGGCGCGTGGCTATACCTGCTGACAGAACTATCCAGGACGGCAGAAAAGTCACTTATCGAGATCGCAGAGCTGCAGACACAGCTTGTCAGCAACCTGGCAACGCAGTCGGCGCATATCGACCAGCTGGTGGCAGATTCCGTGAACACGGCCGATAATGTGGGCAGGGGAAACACGCAGCTGAAGCAGGCTGCGAATAGAGCAAGCACGGCGCAGTACACCTTTTACGCATCTGTCGGGTTATGCACGTTCTTGGTGGTCTGGGACTTGTTGATATGAACCAATGCATGATCGAACAGGTACTATATAACATGGAAGCCGCCTTGAAACGTGTGAAGAATATTGGCACCATCACTGTCACATGCCGCGGTAACTAAATTACTCACATTGGTCGGGTTGGATGGATGGAGCGTTAGCTTGCCTTGCCTGGAGAGAACAGAACTTCCGTCAGCTCTAGGAATGGCCAGGAATGGCCGCCTCGCGAAAGGCGTCTCTGCGATGGATCCGAGAGAAGTAGAGAGGGAGGGACTTAATAGTCTCAAAGTTTTGCCTGCAAGCAAAAGCCACATGTCCATGGTTGCGCACACAGATTCGTAACGTCCAGGTGTTTGTTCTCAGGGGGGCCTCGGTTGTACGGAGTACGTTAGAGTCAATCGAATGGGCGTCGCGCTCACAGAATCCACATGATTGACAAACGACCCCTCTGGGCCGAGACGCCCAGCAGTCCCACTGTTCAACTATCCGAGCATGCAACATGTAGCATGCAGCATGCAGGGTGCTGTGGTTAGTGTCTTGACATTTAAAGACTAGGGGACAGGCCGCTCTGTGTTTTGAGTTGTGAGTCTGTTCCCAATCTTGTTTCTCTTTTGACATCGATCAGGAAAGAAAAACCCACAGTCCAAGACATCGTCGACAGGCACCTCGAACAACCCCTTCGTACCACTGCACATCGCCCGACCAGATTTCGCCAGTGGGAGCTCCTGAACACGGCCCGTACCCCCCCCACCCCCAACTCCGTACCTAGGTGCCAACGCAAGCGCACCCCTGCAGAAACCGCTGTGCCCCGCGACGATCTGCTATTTTGGCCCTATTGAAACGGGTGTGATTCACTGTACCCGCCATCGGACGTCGAAACCCCCTGCCTGTTAACCCACAACCGAGCTCCCCCAGCTCTCGACTTCCCTTTTATTAATAGCCATGCCCAACAACAACAAAGTCAACGGTCAAAGCAAGTTTGATCCCTCATATCACGCAGATTCAGTCCGTCGAGTCCAGAGCATAGCCAAACAAATGTCGCCACCTTCAGCAACCAGTTTCTCGGCCGAGGTCGTCCCTCAGGCACCAGAAGACCCCCTCTTTGGCTTGATGAGGGCGTACCGCGCCGACGAGAGCCCGCACAAGGTCGACCTGGTTCGTCGTACCCCCTTCACGGCCATTCCTCAACGTACGTACTGACTGACTGACGCTGTGCCGAGTAGGGAATTGGAGCATACCGCGATAACAACGCAAAGCCGTGGGTGTTGCCCGTCGTGAAGAAGGTGCGTCTAGTGCTTACGGCTTATGACTTGTTGACATTGCTTTGTCTACGTCATGCTCATCCAGCCCATGCGTGACGATGGCATGGTATTGGCCTGCAAATGCTTACCGCATACACGAGTTGTCTAGGCCGACGAGATCCTGCGAAACGACCCCGAACTCAACCACGAGTACGCCCCCATCGCCGGCATCGAGTCGTTCACCAGCAAAGCCGCCGAGCTGATCCTAGGCGGTGTCGACTCGCCAGCCATCAAAGAGAAGCGTGTCACATCGGTCCAGACCATCTCGGGCACCGGTGCTGTGCACCTGGGTGGCCTCTTCCTGGCCAAGTTTTGGACCGGCACCAAGAAGGTCTACCTCTCCAACCCCACCTGGGCCAACCACAACCAGATATTCTCCAACGTGGGCGTGCCCGTTGCACAGTACCCATACTTCTCGAAAGAGACCAAGGGCCTCGACTTTGAGGGAATGAAGTCGGCCATCCTTGATGCCGCCGACCGATCAGTCATCCTGCTCCACGCGTGCGCTCACAACCCGACGGGAGTCGACCCGACCTTTGACCAATGGAAGGAGATTGCCGCCATCATGCGCGCCAAGAGCCATTTCCCCTTCTTCGACTGCGCCTACCAGGGCTTCGCGACAGGCGACCTGATGAAGGATAATGCCGCCGTGCGTTACTTTGTCGAAGAAGGCTTTGAGCTGGTTGTTGCTCAGAGTTTCGCCAAGAACTTTGGCTTGTACGGTGAGCGAGCTGGGTGTTTCCACTTTGTGACTGGTCCCGCTTCGGACGCCCAGTCGACCATCTCTCGCATAGGCTCCCAGCTAGCCATCCTCCAACGGTCCGAGATCTCCAACCCACCGCTGTATGGTGCTCGCATTGCCAGCACGGTGCTCAACGACACGAAGCTGTTTGCCGAGTGGGAGGAGAACCTGCGCACCATGAGTGGCCGTATCATTGATATGCGCAAAGCGTTGCAGGCTAAGCTGCAGGAACTGGGCACCCCTGGCACCTGGAACCACATTACGGACCAGATTGGCATGTTTAGCTTTACAGGGTTGACGGAGACCCAGGTGCTGAAGATCCGGGAGGATGCCCACATCTACATGACCAAAAACGGCCGTATTAGTATGGCCGGTCTGAACACGAACAATGTCGAGTACGTCGCAAAGGCGATTGACAAGGTCGTGCGGGCATGAACGCTGCAACACGATGAGGGGAAAGGGGATGATAGCGCAGCCTCAAAAAAGTGTGATATTTAAGACCAATGACATGGGGGACTTGGACTGTCAACACTCTCCTCGTGATTGCGGCCCGTTCGTTTGGGTCTTTCAAGTTGGTTACCTTGGTAAAATCTTTGCTACCCTGCGGTACCAAGTAACGTTA
This sequence comes from Arthrinium puccinioides, assembly GCA_022414665.1. NCBI lineage: Eukaryota > Fungi > Ascomycota > Sordariomycetes > Amphisphaeriales > Apiosporaceae > Arthrinium > Arthrinium puccinioides. The sequence goes on from JAIUNF010000005.1 coordinate 4,518,977, forward strand.
ACATTTAACATTGTAGCCTCATAATCCGGCATGCCTAGATTTCCGTGTCGCATGATAACACCAAAACAGGATGGATATCTTTATGACTGAAATAAATTCTAGTTTGGTTGGTATCTGTGTAGCATTATGAGCAGTGCGCAACTGGTTGATCGTCAAGACATAGCCCACAATATGGATACTCCCTAGTTACTTGCTTCGCACAAGTAGTTAGAGCTAGTTATGGCACGGACGTCGAACGCCGTTGGCCAACTGAACAAGTCACACGTTCCTCCGTACCACCGAACCACCGAACCACCGAACGCACCCTAGTTTACGGAGTACTGATAATACTAACTAGTTCAAGTTAACGTACTCCGTACGTAGGAAGTTAATCGGTGAATTAACTTTTTAGAGATTTGAGCTGCCATAGTTACCCAACTACACAGTACTGTGTACAGTCGTCGGCGGATGTTCGGGTGCCATGCATGGCATGACTAGTTAGTGAACTCGGTGTCTCTCCTCGCGTGGCCGCCTCTCTTGTCCGCATTGGTCGTTGTTTTCTGTGCATCCTGTTTCACCATCCTACTTCAAGTCCCACACATCTGGAATCCGGACTGGGTTTTGAGAACACCTTGCCGGCGATAACCTCTTGGCGTACTTGCGAATAACATTAACATGCCTCTCGGTTCTTTCATGCAGACGCCAAGTCGAGGCGAATCATGACACGCAAATTACCGTGGAAGCGCAACGGCGCTCCAGCACATCGGCCCGGTCCTGCGCAAGAGCGACCTATACCTAGTCCTAGCCGGCAAGCAAAAGCCAATGGCCAGGATGAGGCTGTTGATTCCAAGAGCTTAGAACCAACCAAGACACAGGCGCGTCTGTCGCGAACTCGTAAGCATGCAGTGCCTCTCTGCCTTTACGCTCGACGCCAGCCACACTGACGCGCCGTTCGCAAGACAGAACCAACTCTACGTCGCCGCCCCCGGAGCCGCTAGAGGAAAGGTACTTTCCGAGTCGAATGTCTCTACTGTGTACGTTGTTCTTGCCCTGACGCAAACCTAGCTTCATGAGGGACGGACTTGAACATGATGATCGGTACCGCATGGTCGAGGATGAGTTGCTCAGAATAGCCCAGCAGTTCACTGTTCACCTCCATGCAGCCGAGTACCAGCGGCTCAAGGATGCCGCCAAGTCTCAAAACGCCGCAGCTATACGCCAGATTTCTCGCCCCGTCGTGGGTGCCATGTCAAAGATCGTGGTCAAGAAGCAAGAGCGAGCCGAGCGCCAGAGGAAACTCGCTATCCTGAAACTGCGGGGAGCCGAAGATGGCAACCCGGATGCTAGTGGCGATGACGACTTGCTGAAGGGCACCTCGTTGTATGGTCTCATGGCGAGCCCTCGAAAGAAAGCACCACGCCTAGACACCATCTCCAGCATCTCGACTAGCACGAGGGCCACAGCTGGTCATAGCCGCATCGTGACGAGGTCGAGTCAAGTCTTGCTCGGTGGTCCTGCGCAACTTTCGACGACTACATCCCCCAATGGTCGATCGACTACACCGGTAGACCTAGACGATGACAGCGACGATTTGGAGGCCCCTTCACGGTCAACGGGCAAACTTGCTCCTGCCAAGAACTGTTCGTTCCAACCAGCCAAGACTGTCTTCCAAAATGAAAACGCCGCTGTACTCGGGGCGCGGCCATGGACGACCAGCTCGTCCAGCCCGTTACGGTCATCTTCGGAATTGTCAGCAACGCCAGGCCCTTCAAGGACAACGAAGACGATACATGACGAAAAATCAGTACGCCATACCGATAGCGCAACGCCGCAAGGTGATTCCGATGACGGAGGCGGCCTTTTCAGCGGTTTCAAGCGCAGAGCAGCATGGCCCAGCCGGCGTGATCGGAAGAAACACCAGACTACAGATGGGAAACAAGCATCTCGAGATTATATTCCTGGGTTCCTATAAGATCTGTCGTCAAACCTCAAAAGGGCGTCTCAAATGGCCTCTCGGCTTGAGGCGTTATGCGCGCAAGGTGCCTTCGCTGCCCTGACTCCCAGTCAATCAGAGCCGAGTGCTGAGTGACACGGTTGTCCCAGACCACGACAGTGCCCTCCTCCCACTTGACACGAGCTTGGAAGTCGGCTCCAAAAGCCAAGTGATCATAGAGAAACTTCAGCAGAGCGTCTGACTCTTCCTTCTTCAATCCTACAATGTCGCGGGTGACTGTTGCGATTGTTAGCAGTGAGAAACCATCAAGACGGTGGATCGTGCGTGGAATTACATTGTGGATTCACGTATATGGCCTTCTCGCCAGTCACAGGATGTGTCCTTATGATTGGGTGCGCGTTCGCGACCGGGTCTCGCCGGGTGATGCCTCCCCTTGCGAGTGATGCTGCAGCTTGCTCGAATCCTGAGTGCGTCGCCTTGAGTCCGTGAAGACGTTCCTGGAACAGCGGGCTCAGTCTTTTGTAGGCCTCAACCGCATTGACAAATAGTGTATCGCCGCCCGTCTCGGGTTTATCGAAAATGTACAGGAAGGTCGTCCCTGGCGGCTGTTGCTCGTAGGACACGTCGGAGTGCCAAGCTACCGAGCTGGTCTACGGTCGGAGGTCAGTCGGCACTCGTTCATGCTGGGTGAGGAGAGGAAGAGGTTCGTTCCCAGTCGAGAGTCGGCTCTTGTATTTCTGCCTGAGCGACAGAGGCGACAGGCAGGCTAGGAGAAAGAACCAACAGCTGTCAGTGGCACTTACCCGTGTCTGAAAGAATGTCTCGGCGCCTTTGTCACCCTCGCCGCGATGGACAAGATGGATCTCTGGGTAGCCCTGGGGCGACCCGGATGCGGGGTGGATGTGATGACGACCGAAGTAACCACCAAATTTCAAGGCGTCCTGGACGGAAAGATCTCGGAAGTCCTGGTCTCGGAATGCGACGACCTTGCGTTCGGCTACAAAACGAGCCAACTCGTCCTTTCCCGCGTCACTCAGTGAGCTCAGCTGCACGCCTCTGACCTCGGTGCCGATTGACGGTGTCAGGTGCGAAACGGAAACCCCTGTCGGCAGCAGCTCGGGAAATGAGGCGTCGGCGTCTTTTCCGTGCTCATAGTGCTCGAAGGGTTCAAGCGGAGGATATTTCTGCTCTGGGTTCCAGGTTGGGAGGTAGTGAGGATACTGAACGTTGGTTATTGTCAGCGACTGCGGGCCTGTCGCTTCGAGTAAACCTTAGATATCGAGAGAAAGAAAGCAAAGGTTGCGTCCCACCTTGGCTCCTGGTTGGCCGGTCTTCCCCTCCTCAATGTCCTTTTCGTACGATGTGGCCGAGAGCTCTTTATAAGGCCCAAAGTCATTGGGGGGTTTGAGTGTGGTCGGAGGCAGCAACACGGGCTCGGACTGAGACAGGGTTACAGTCGTGGTAGCAGCTGGTGCCATGATTGGTAATGACTGCTGAATGGCAGATACGGTACGTGCTCGATGGGGAATAGGATCAAGGTGATGATGGATGGGTACAACACATGGAAGATCGGCCGTCCCGGCACCAGCGTCTTTATATGGATCCAATCCCGATGTTAGTACAGCATGTCAGCATCAGTATCAGTATCATTACCATCATCATCATCATCATCATCCATCTCACGGGTCCCCCTCCCCGCTCGGTAGGGCGTGGTGTGCGATTCAGGCCAATATTGCGCCATCTTCGCCGTCTTATCTACCGGTCCAATTGTATGTAGACTTGCGCCACGACTTGGAGGGATAGGTGACGTTCCGCACCCAGATTTGCGAAATGCGCTCGCCGTTTCAGCCTGTCGGACATGATCGGATATCCTGGTATGATGCGGGGACTATGGGTGATCCCGGTGGTGTGATCGAGGAGCTCGATGTTGCTATCGGGGTAGGATAGCACGCCATCGATCGTCGCGGCTGTGTCCGGAGCAGCCGTGCAGTCAAAACGGAACGAGCTGTACTTGGAGAGAGAGGCTGGATTGGCTTGTTTGCACACAACTCCGCAAGTTCGCAACCTACCATCTATCACATGTACGATCTGCTCAACATGAGCCAACAGGTTAGCAGTACCAGTCATGGACCGACATGTACATGACCATTCGGTCGGACCTTTCCGACCTCGAGAGGAGATACCAACAACGTCCCCCGCTACGATGATATTGGGGCCAAATCTATGCCTACCATCTTCAATCATCCTCTTCGTCACCAGCCCCTGCTCTGGTTCTGTCGGAAGACATCGTCGACGGGACCGGAACGGCATTATTGGAGCACCAGCGCAAGTAGACTGAATCCAATCCCGCACCCAACTTGTTGGATGTAGTTTTTAAGGATACGGATTCCATCCTCTGAGAGCAGGTCGTTGTCCTGAAAGTGGCCATATTCGATCGGGCCTTTACGATCACCGTTCAACTCGTAAAGACAAGCGTCCTTGCCCTTGGCGAAGCAGATGTAATGGAAATACACCTCATCTTCCGGGCTCGAGGGCACTTCCGAGTCGCCCTGTAAGGCAACGGCTTTGTAGGCTACTTCCAAGGCCTCGTCATCCTCGAGGGTCAAGGCTCGCTTTGTCACATCGAGAGGCGAACAGGTTTTGATCAGCTCGTCGAGATGCGAGCCCGGCACTGTGGTAGTAAGTACGCCTTAGCTGTGAAGATTCCGAAAAGGGCTGTGGCGCTTTGCCGATTGTGTCAACTTGCGTATATGATGACGAGCCTCGCCGTTGCTCACCGCGTGGAGGATGCCGTAGAGACCGCAGGCGTTGTGGATCGTCTGGCGATACCACATGACGGTCTCATCGCCGCCGCTCTGGCTGTAGTCGGGCAGCAGGCGATCCCTCTCGGCCACGTCGGCATCGTAGTTTGGCGCGGTTGGGAAGACGAGGACAAAGGCGAGCACGGGTCGGGGTACAGCAGCCAGGAGATCCTCGTCGTCTAGGGATAAGACATCGTGGAAGGCAAGTGACGGAGATGCGCCGAGCTGGTGGATCAACTGCGTGAACAGGTCCGGGTTTGACTCGAGTGGAAAGAAGTGTTTCCGGTACTGCTTTGGCTTGGGTGCATTTGCTGCCATGGTGAGGGCACTGAGGGGTTGGTTGTGATGTCGAGTAAGTAAGTATTCAGTACCGGTACATGTTTGTATGTTTTGTTCATGTGCAACTGTTCAACACACGCACACATGCGGGGTTACCGTTTACGGAGTACTTTGGCTGCAGACCACGGTTTGTGCACTGTATACCTAAGAGCACCGAGAATAGATAAGATCCGAACCTTCTCGCACGGTACCAAGTTCCAATAGTCAGTCGACCGACTGACTCATCGTCTTCAGTCTATTATCCCCCATTGTTGCCTGTTGGCTCAAGTATGATGAGAGGTACTCAACAGCAGGCTCTCAGCCCAACTCCAACCACAGTAGTTTCTATCCCAAATCCCACCAGGCGTTCATGCCGAGTCCCTGAACCTGCATAACGTTAGTATTGTGGTCCAGCAATCCTTCCTCTATACCTACACCGTTAACGTTACCTCGGTGGCTATTGCGTGGTGGTGCCAAGTAGGCAGGGCAGCCAACGATAGACAACCACATGATCGCAAGACTCCCTTGCTTCCTCGGTTCTGTCTTTGGTTAGATAAGATGATCCTGACATTTTTGATTGGCTATGAGTGCAGGCTTGAGATGCAGTAGACTTGCAGATTTGGATAAATATAACGGTGTTACAAACAAGTTCGAAAAGGGGCATGTTTGATATCTGAATCACAAAGTGATCAGCTTGAAAGATTCCTGTGACAAGCTTCTCGGGACGTTGGCGCACCCAAGTACCAATGTCTTGAACGTAGACACATGAGCATGAGTTGAGATCAAGGAGGAGCTGCAGAGCTTCCGCAGCTGATGCGCCAGGCTCACACCACTCATGGCGGCCTATGTAGCAAGCACTACGAGGAGCTATAGCAGTGCTTCCGTTCTTTACTTCCAATACAGAAATGCACGTAAACAATGATATGCTACTATAAAACCCCACGGCACCTCAGCATTGACACACCCATTCTTGCACTGGTCCTCGCAAAAGTCTCCCAACTACCAATGGCCTAGATCACTTGCATCTACCGGTACCTACGTGCGTGTGTACGTCAATAATAACGCTACCCAGATGCCCACACTTCTCGCAAGAGACCCTTGTACCTTCTTTCTCACCCATGCTTGACTCATGTATGCCCTGTCCGCCTCCTTGGTAAATAAAAAAAAAACGGCAGCGAGACCGGAATCCTTGGTCTTGGCATATCGCACTGTTCTTTCTCGGTGTTGGGTGCTCTACTACGAATCCTTTAGATACTCGGCTGGCTCTTTCGGGTCACCTGCCTTTTCCAAATCGGGCGGCTCGTTGACAGATCTCTGGACCCCGAGGAACGCTCAGTCCCCGAAGTCTGACCTGCACATCTGACACCCGTAGGCTGCAGCTTGGTTCATGCCGACAGGTATGTCCGTATATACCTATTCGCCCGGACCAAGACGTATTCTGCAAAGGTACATTCTATACTCCGTACTACCATCATAGTGCATGGAAGGGCTGATGCGATATAGGAGGCATGACAAGAAGGATATGTTCGCAAACACTCAGCTTCAGTCATTCACATCAGAGCTGCACACTGACAACGCCGGTCTGTAGATTCGCTACCTGTCAGTCTGGGCGCCACATCGTCGTCTCTGCTCCAATACAGTCCAATGTGAGATAAGATACAGCAGTTGTCGAGAAACAACGCGGGGAGTCTCCCGAGATCATGCAATGTTCAAGGCAAACAAACAACCCCCTTGCTGCGATATCCGAAAGTCCAATTGGTCCCAGCCAGCTGGCATACCTGCCATTCAGTATGCACAGTGCTCCCTTCACGCACAACAGATCCTCATCGCAACCTCTATCGAAATACTGCATCATGATACATACCGGTTTGAGATAGGACATGATCATTGACGTAGTGATGAGACTTGCCCGCACCCAAGCCAGCACGTCTAGTTTTGTCAAAGGTCTACCCCGGTCAGGAGCACATATCACACACTCCGTTTTTGGTCGTTAGCAGTTGTGACCATGTATTATCCAAGGTCATCAGGTGATATACTGAAGTGTTTGGTTCGGGAACATCGTCATCGACCGAAGCCTCTTGCGTAGACCAAGGACGTATCCTAGGTATCATACAGGTTCTCCGTGGAGAGGGAAAGCCACTCCTATCGAGTATTCTTGACAGAACTGTACATAAATAGGGGCCGTGGTGCCAGTATCTTTCATATCAATCCATCAAATAACACTTTACTGCCATCTCCTTGTTCGTATTCATAGAAAAGCCACCATACGCACGAAACCCATCGGTTCCAAGTCATATTGCCAAACCAGTCTCGTATACTTCCAATCATCCTAATATACCCCCAACCATCGTCAAAATGAAGGTAGATGATTCCCTTATTCATGCCTGGACAATCTCAACCTGGCGTCTCTACTGTTTCATATCTCTTGGCCACCTTGCCCATCGCTAACATGATCTGTAGTTCGCGCCCGTCATCACTGCCATCACCCTCCTCACAACACTCACATCCGGTCTGGTAGCCAGCCCCCGCAGGCCAGCATCCATCCCAATGGAGTTGTCTTCCGAGACCCAGGGAGTTTGCCTATGGTACCTCTATTGCAGCACCTGCAATGGAAACGGTGTCAACTGTTCGAATGGGGCGCCGGATTACGGAAGCAACCAATGCACGCGAGACTGTTGGTGTGAAAGAAAGTGCGTTTGAGGTTGGAAGAAGGCTTTTCGTGTTTTAAGTTATCTTGGAAGGTCAGCTCGGAGGGAACTTCTGCGCCGTGGTCAGGCGGCGGTGGTAGGATGAACACAATCTTTTGCTCAGACATAGGGGGTGACATCGATTGGCGGAACAAAGTTGTCAGTTCCCGCTCCGAGATCATAGGGCGACCATCCATTAGTAAGATATACTTGATAGGGGAATAAAGTACAAATATAGGCACCCTCGTACCTTTCTTCGCTAGACCCTTATATTCTTATGTGTAATAACGTTTTGAGTCTATGGCACGGGCCTGAGACCTTGTTGATGGGAGAGGTCTCAAGTCACTTGGTTACGCACTGATAGTATCACTGGTTTGACCTGCTCAAGTAAGTACGAGGTGATCTCCATGATGATATATATGGGTAGCTAGCTGCATGCTGCAATGAGCGATGCCACTATCCATGTCATCGACAACCGACAGGCAGGAATTGAAAGAAAGAAAAGAGTTGTCCACAGATTATAGGGAAGTGCAACGAGAGTAGCATGGACGACTGTTCGAATGACTAGCGAGAAGGCTTTTGTTTTGGTCACTAGGAATCAGCCTAGTTTGGATTGAAAGAGTCAGGGGTGTAAAGGGGTAAAGGGGTAACGAGGTAAAGGGGCAGGGCAGGCAGGCAGTGCTTCCATTCGATGTCGAAGGCATCAATATCTATACCTTCCAGGCAGTGATTCCATACTAATGGCTAGTAACTATCCTCTCATATATCTCAAACCCGCCACGTACCAGCTCGTGGTTCTGGGACTTCCTCGAAAAACAACTTGGCCTTCCTAATCACCACCACCACCACCACCACCGGACATCGACATATACGCTCATCAACCTCCCACTGGGCCAAAATAATGGGTCATGGCAATGTTTTATTCCAAGCGTAAAGGAGGCATCGAGGACGGTAAGGACTTTCCTGGAGCCCTCCCCCTTGCATGATACTGACTTGACCCGTAGCCCTTGGTTTATTTGGTGCAAACACTCGGATCGCACACTGCCACGGCGGCATGGACGTTAGTTCTACAGGTTGGGCTGGCAAGAAGCAATGAGTTGATGACTTTTTACGTTTTATCTAACGAGGAGTATTGATCATGAGAATCCTACTGAGATAATAGACGTTCGTTTCACATCACAATCTGCCTAGCTGGTCACACTCAGCTTGCGTGAGTGAATCCGTAAACTTTGCTCTTTGGTTCTCCGCATCCCTTACGGCTGTTCTTCAATGGCCAACTCGTCAAAGTCGTCCAGTAGTTCGTTCATGTCAACTCCCGGAATGCTTGCATCATCGTCGCCATCCTCGGTCTCAGCTATACTCATCTCATCAGCTTGCGGCTGCTTGGGATTCTTGTATAGCGCCACGCCACCACGGAACTCCTCATCCTCCTCAATATCACGCAGAAACATCTCAAACTCCCGATCCATGCGTTCCTGGTCAGACTTCTTGGGCAAAAGATCGCCCTCGTCCTTGGAAATACGCTTGACCTTCCACTGTCGCTTGCGGTTGCGGCGACGGTTGGGGTAGTGCTTCTTGACAAGCATGACGTCGGGAATGGTGGAAGAGTACGTATTGGAGCGCTCGATCTCCTCAAACTCCTGGTTGTTGAAGTTGGTGCCAGTGAGCATGTATCCCATGACCGAGTCACCCGCATGAAGCAGGCCACCGAGATGTGTCCGGACAAAGTACGTCTTGTCGTTGACACCCAGGTCAGAAGCCCTCATGACCTGTGCCTCGGCCAGCTGCCATTTCTTGTTTACTGGGCCCAGAAGCTCGATATCCATGACGATGAACTCAACCATGTCTGGCGCCTCCGCCAGAGTGCCGAAAGGCGCCCTCCAGTAAATGGACCCGCTGATATCAGCTGTTTTGAGAGTGTGGGGGTCCATCAGGTAGATGGAGGTGCCAACTCTGTGACATAGAGACAGCGGTGAGATGTTGCCAATCTGCTTGGCGACCTTGATGGGCAACGCAACCAGGTCATCTTTGCAGATGGGAACCAGTTCGACCGAGAATGCAAACTTGTACGACTTTGTGCCGGTGTGTGTGTCTTGTGAAATCAGCTCCTGGGCCTTCTTGACCTTGACGGGAACGACGGAGCTGAGAAAGTCGACAAACTTCTCGGCGCTATTCCTCGCCGAGAAGAAAAAGTCTATGCCATCTTTGGCCTCCTTGATGTTGATTGCCTCGCGGTGGGCGCCGTGCTTGAGCATCAGCTGCTCAAGGTACAGAAAGGTTCTCTTGTGCAGCACCTTCTGTCGCACCTGCACGGTGGCGCGCCAGACGTTGGCGGTATATGACTTGGCGCACTCGGGGCACTGCTGCCATGATACGACATAGATGACCTCGAAGCTCTGTTGCAGGATGACGCCGTCCGAGACCGAGTCCTGGATGGTCAGCTTGATGCGGATTCTTCGCGAATGCGGTTCTGTCCAGATGAAGCTGGCGTCTATTATTCGGACCTTGTGCAGGCCGCGCAACTTCTTCAGGCAAAGTGACAGTAGCTCTCGCGACTCGGGGGCAGCGGCCACCCAGGAAGTCGGAGGTAGTAACCACCGCTCACAGTCGCGGCAGAAATGCACGTGTGCTTCTCGTGGGATACCCTGGGAGATGTCGATCTTGACTTTGATGCAGTCGTAGCAGAGGGCATTCGTGCTGTTGGCGCCATCGATGGGAGAGCCACACTCGCAACAGAAGATTCTGCACGTGAGAACATGTCAGCATGGCAAGTCGCAGGTTCGTTCTTGTGGTCCATCTCGAACAGACTTACGTCGCGCCGCCCATAGCCACCTCAGCAGAGGGCGCTATGGAGATGGGAGCATCCAGATCCATGCCCGACATGTTGAGATGTGTGTGTGTCCTTTGTCGCCGCCGTGGTATGTTGTATGGCGTGTAGAGAATCTCGGGTTGGAGTCACTCGTTGGAAGACGATGTTCCGGTTCACGTTGGGTTGGGTCGAGTCTTGATTCCAGTGGCAGTCAATGGCGGGGGAGGGACATTGATCACTGCTACCCAAAAAATAAATTTGCCCCTCGATTGATAAGCCATTGTCAGTGGCTTTCGGTGACCGCCACAGCCTTATCGCTCGTGGCTGTGGCTTGAGGGAGAGAGACTTGGCTTGGCATTTGCCTTCTGATTCTGGCTTCAGTTCCACCTCGTTTACTCCGTATCCGTACTTTTTGGGTTCTTCACTCCTGCTTCTCAGTTTCCCACTTCTCGTTTACATTTCTTCTGCGCAAAGGACCTGCAGACGCCAGGTTCGCAGATGATCGGCGCTGTGGCTCTATTTCAATACGACGTACATTACATTGTTCCGTACGTTATGGGATTGTAGCGCGACTTGCTTCTAAACAGCTGCATAGTTAATACAACGTTACGTAGCGAGAGAAGGCTGTAAAATGAGATACGTGCTCCGTAGTCAGGCCTTTTGTTGCAAGCACCATCTAGCAATCCTTTTCAGCGAGTCGCTGGTCAAGCGGTGGTTCAGTTTCCTCCGCTCGGGGTAACTCGTGTGAATCGGCGTAATTAGCCGCTGCGAGGTATGACGCTAATTTGATCTAGTCCCAACCTGGAGATACATAGTCGCCCCCCACAACGGCGCTATTGACTACTACCTACTACGCATAGACGACACCATTGAAGTGAACGAGTTATAACCGCAAATAATGTAATTTACCTCTCTCTCTACGGGTACCGCTGGAGAATACTAGTACATGCATCACCTGTAAGCTAAGCAGAGAGCTAACTCTTAGAGCTGGCCAGCTTATATCTTAACCTGTTCAACGTCACAAGTGCGTACGCCGTACGGGGTGAGCATCTGTTGGATATGACTGCAAGATTGCTGCAAGGTTGCACCTCGTCCAATGACATCACCTGCTATTATCCATCAGCTATCCCATCCATCATCTAAAGCCGTAATCGATATGTGAAGCGAGGTGTTTGCTCCATTCTGGCCGGACACAGCTGCAGAGTCCAGACGACCAATCAAGGTAGTTAGTTAGGTGCTTCCCACGGGGATGCGGAGGCGAACGCGGGGTTGACGAACTGCTTTGCCGGCACCCTTGTCATGGACAGTGGACTCGACTAAAAGTAAGTGGGTACCTAACTTATTAGTCCACTTACACAGGATGCCATGCCGATGGACATTCCCACGCTTCTGCGAGGTTGTCATCATGCATAGGCGGGACTGGAAGTGTACCTTCCCAAGGCACATATGACCAATGGGCCGTCGATGAGCCTTTTTTATTACGACATACTTGCTTGTTAGCCCAAGTACCTAGCCGACCGTGGCTCCGTTGCAAAGGCCGTAGTACCTACCGTACAGTGTACGGTGTACCATACAGTGGCATAAGGCGTTAGCACACATCTGTGCACATATTATCCGTGTCGGTGACATATATAGGTGCGATGTGTCTGTCGTGCCTGCTGCCTGGGTGGCTTTGTCTCTCCCAGTCAGCTCACTGGCCGTTGAGACTGAGTACTGGCCATCATGCAGCTTCATCTCCTTGTCCTCGCCGGGCTCGCTCGCCTCTCTGTTGCCCATACCGGTAATGCATCTTCGCCCATCGTCGATCTCGAGTATGCCCGATACCAGGGCTACTACGACTCTGACTATGACGTGAACATCTACAAAGGGCGAGTTGGCTCTGGCCTCTACCGTTTCGGTTCCCCTCTACGCTCTGGCAGGCACTGACCGGTAATTCAGCATACGGTTCGCAGCAGCTCCGGTCGGAAAGCTTAGATGGCAACTCCCCCAGCCTCCGGCGCGAAACCGCACTCATTTGCTGCCCGCCGTTTGGAATCCTTCGCAGTGCCCTCAGTCGGGGGCTGGGCCTGGGTGCGTTTCCCCTGACTCCTCGTGACAGTCACGACTTGCTGAACTTGCGTCAAGTCCACCCGGAGATGCTGTCACGGGAGACGAAGATTGCCTCTTCCTCAACGTGTTTGCACCCGCCAGTGCTACCAAGCTTCCTGTTCTCGTGTGGATTCGTGGGTCTACCTACCACTTACATGCCTGCCCCTGCCCCTTTCCAAGTTGCCAAAGCCAACCATGCTGTGTTATAGATGGCGGAGGATACGGACAAGGCAACGCTGGACAGTACGACTTCAAGGCCCAATTGTCCACGAACGGTAACACCTATATTGCTGTGGGTATTCAGTATCGTCTAGGGGCCTTCGGATTTCTATCCTCTGCCGAGGTTGCCCGGTCGGCTGCATTAAATGCCGGCATACACGACATGCATTTTGGATTGGAATGGGTGCAAAAGTACATCCATCTTTTCGGTGGTGACCCGACTCAAGTTACTATCGCCGGAGAGTCTGCAGGAGGTAAGCAAGCTTTCTCGCAGATTTGAGCATGCAACTTTCGCTCACCAACGCTTCGTGTTCGTGGTAGGTGGAGGGGTAATGTTGCTGGGACTGACCGAAGGCGGGAGGGACAAGAAGCTTTTCAACGGGCTGATTGCACACAGCCCGTATCTGCCGACTCAATGGTAGTTGTCCTTCTACCAGCACTCAGGTCAACCACGACGACGCTGCTAACATTGGTGTAGGGATTACTTTGATACGAAGCCCTCGGAGTATTACTATCGTTTCGCTGAGAGGGTCGGCTGCCTTGCCGGCAGCGGCAACGGCTCGGTTTTCGACTGTTTGGTCTCAGCAGACACTGCTACACTCCAAAGGGCAAGCGAATATGTCAGCAAAATGGCGTTGTATGGCCAGTGGGCCTTCATTCCCGTCACTGATGGTACGTTCATCAAGGAACGCCCCTCGGCCCAGCTCCTCTCCGGAGACACTCTGAACGGGATTAGGTCCCTCACTATGAACAATCTGAACGAGGGCACTTCGTTTGTGCCCCAGATGATCAAAACCAAGGCCGATTTCGAGGCCTTTTTAATCGTCAATTACCCCTTGCTCACCGCCGAGAACATGACCAGTATCCTGGCGCTCTACAGTTTGCCCGACAACTCGTCCAACCTCTTGCAGGACTCGGACGGGCTGAACCCACCGTACTCAACCACCAACTCGCAAACCTCGGCTGGTTGGCAACAAGCCGCCATCAACTTTTACTCCGAGTCCACTTTCGTGTGCCCCGGCTACTGGATGGCGGACGGTTATGCTAAAAAGGGGCAAGCCTGGCACTTCCAGTTCTCGGTGCCGCCCGCGATGCACGGCGCGGACATCACGCCAACCTTCGGCGTACCTGAAGCGCCGGAGAGAGAGACTACAACCAAAGAGTTCGACGATGCCTTTCAGCGTATCTGGGGGAGCTTCATCGTGAGCGGGGTTCCTTGCCTCGGTCCGTCTGTCATCATTGACAGGTCATCATCGCCGCACGAAGACGTTTCGGCAGCAGCGACCGAGGGTGGGTGGCCGCGGTGGACTGGTACAGAAGCTCATGACTGGATGCTCAACATGAACATGACTGGCGGAGTACGTGTCGCCACGCCAGCTGTTCTCGACGGGGTGAACATTACCGTCGTGCAGTATGTTCAAGGTAATGGTACCGGCCGGCCCTTTGAGCCTTTGTTTGAGATTGTGGAGGGTTACTCTTGGGAGGGTGGAAGGGGAAGACGATGTCAACTCTTGGCGGAACTAGGTCCATGGATTAACGAGTAGAGCCTCCCCCGAGCACCGCGCGCGTCTGCGCTCCGGATATATTGGAAACCTCCGTCTCTTAATTTACTCTCTTATTGTCACGATTCAGCTTACTTGGGACCTATCAGATCCTGGTGACGTTGCGCGCCATCCGGCATGTCTTATCCCTAAGATGGTGGTCCCGTCACACAGGTCTACACACAGTACCTAACTGAAGACTCTACGCAAGTTCGGGAAGTTTTCCACTTTCAGCAATGGACGTAGTGAAACAAGTTGTTTAATAATAAGGGTTGCCTCAACTGTGCCTCAACTGTGCCGGTTGCAATACTGTTCACATCCAAACCCGAATAACCCGACACAGGAGGTACTACTAGTGACGATGGGTTTTTCTATTGCGGCACGAATCCAGTCGGCGATATATACGCGTGAAGATAGGAAGAAAACCCAATCATGACTTGTATAAATGCAGCCCAGCAGGTCGCTAGGACAGTCAGCGCCATGCCCTTCCATCTCCATGGTGCCACGCATTTGTGCAACTGGGCGGCAAAGTGCCACTCGACCCTTGGCAAGAACGAACTGCTGGGCGAAACGAGAAAGTCAATCAGGAGCACTAGTAGCACTGAGAATAGTCTGATAAATGTCAGTCTGCGAGCCAGTGGGTCGCTGGAGCGTGAGATCATCTTACAGTCGTTCCCGTAGTGGCAACTCCCCGCGGAGCAGCATGTCGAGCCACTCCACCCAATGCCACCACACTGGCTCCATTGGGCTCCGCACTAGCATCAAGGTCAGCATGGGAGATCACAGACCGGTCATCTATACCGGAAGTTGATACTCACGTCTCCACTGGGAGGCGGCGTCGAGGCGGCCGAGGACTGCGCGGGCGGCGCGGCCGAGGTCGTCGGCTGAGAGGTAGCGGTGCTGGACACTGGGTTCGTCCCGGAACCGCCGGCACTGACGGTGATGTCGGACGAACCGCTGCTCTGGTATCCCTCGCTAGCCAGGATCTGGTAGTCGTGGCTGCCGAGACTCATGCCGACCTTGGCCCAGGCGTTGAAGTGGTTGGCGACGGTGATGGTGCCGCTGGAGCGCTTGCTCTGGCGGACCGACCAGTACTGGTTAAAGGTCGATGTGCCCTCGATAGACGGCGCGTTCACCCGCTGCGACTCGTAAATGTCGTACGTGCCGCCGTCCGTGACCACGGTGCCTTTGTGGGTGCCAGCGTTACCGGGGTTGTACGGCCCGAAGTTCTCGAGAATGTAGTACTCGACGAGCGGGCTCTTGGTCCAGCCGTAGATGGACAGGTACCCGTTGCTTCCCGGGTTGAAGCTGCCCGAGTACGTGATGGTGTGGCTGCTGCCAGGGTTCCACCCCTTGCCACCGACAAAGTTGTTGCAGCTCTGCCAGCTCACGCTGTACTCGCCAGCAGCTTTGTTGGTGTACTGGACGGTGCCGCCGCCGGCATTCCTGTGTCACACGACATTGTCTTAGCAAAATCTTCCAATCGGTGTCATATACAGCAGCAATACAGATAGAGAGGTATTCCTGAGACTGGAGTTGCTCACCAGAACGAGTAGTAGTAGCCATTGTTGGTGCCGGTCTGGCTGCTGCTGATAGTCTGCCGGGATACAAGCTCGTCAAAGCCCTCCGTGGCGTTAAACGGGAAGGCAGTCACGCCTGATGCGGTGGCCAAGATCCCCAAAAGGAGTGAAGAGTACGAGCGCATGATGGCGAGTGGTATAGTCCGGTCTTGGCTTTTGCTTGGAAGAGTCACTGCCGCGCGATAGAGACAACTGAAGAGAGAGGTAAGCTTTTTATATTCGCTTGGCAACTCTTGGCCGTGTAACTCCCCCGGGCTGATGACTATAGCACTCTGGAATGTGCGGTGACATCCTATTCTGTCCCGGAACCTCTGCGGCCGGGGGGCACCCCCCGAGCCGGATTTGTAACTAGATCAGAGGGGGCGAGCAAGGGAATCCTCCGCCTCTTGCACTAACAAGCCTGTAAGATACAGATTCTCCGATTCGCCATCACGGATCTGATGATGACGATCATCAGCTGTTACAACAAGCGGCATAATGTCAAGGAAGGATTCGGGCCGTTCCCAGCTTGAGCGAGTGGGCAGAACCAACCCAGCCAGCAAGAAGTATGTAACCTCAGTCGAAAGACGGAAACAATCAGGGATTCAACTATCTGCAGTATCGGGTATCTTCAGTGAAGGAAGCCGTGTCTCGTGTCGATTACGCACCTCTTTCGGAGCTTCACATGCCATTGCGGGCCCGGGCAACCGGACCTGTTTCCACGATTCAGAGGCAGCAGGTTTCCGGAGGGCCACAACAAGGGTAAAGATAGAGCCTTGAGGTTGTCCAGGTGTTTAACCGGACGTCCGGTTAAATGTACATGTGCCCACATGCCTTGTAAAATCCCGGCTATCGGAGTCAAGTTCTCGTCTTCTAGACCACAAAGGCGAGACCCCCACGATCAGCTTTAATATATCTCCCGGGCGATATAGTACCTACTGTAGCTAAGTTTGGGACCGGTGAGTCGGTCATATAGCTAAATCTTGTGTCAATGTCGTCAAGGTCATGAGGTTTCATGGCGTGGGCATCGGTTTTTCCACGTGTGTGCTGTGCTACTTGACCCTCTTTGATAGTCGCATCTTGTACTTGTCGTCTTGCAAAACTAGGATCCGAGAGATACAGATATGACATACTTCGGCCTCCTACCTTCACAATGACCTTGTATTTGACATGGAGCTTATCCAAACAAGAAAGCATCACTCGCAAAGTCATCACATCACATCAAACGGGCGGCCTATTGTTTAGCAATTGTTTCTGCATGATAGTAAAAGTTGAATAGCTAGGGTATGTAGGTAACAGCACGCCAACAACGCCAGTCAACGCCAGTAGCGCTGACGATGATACGTATTACGAGTGTGGTGATCCAGCGCAACCCTTCCGCATCGATTGATTACTAATAAAAGCTACTTGGTATGAATCAGGCACCGACCGACCAGAACTTACGAGGTGGCCGAATCAACAGCGGGCTGATCCGGGGACGCGTGCCGCGAGCCATCCAAGATTTGGACGTCTTAGACCGCGACCGCTTGACCTTTTCTTTCCCCCGACCGCCCGGAAGCACCCCACGCTCTCTTGTAAGGACTTGAGGGGGATTTTTCCAACTCAAGTGACACGAAATACTACCGTATGCAGTTCTAGACTCTATGCTACCCAGTGAGTGGCCCAGCAAGTGTAGAACTATTCGTAAAATTAAGCGATTGACAACTAGCGAAGCCAGTAAGATGACTACCGTATACATCACTATGATCTACTGGGCTCTACTTGAAGAGCAGCCAGTCGCAAATGTTAGCCAATAAAGTACTAGTAATGCAAGATGGCGACAGTTGGAGGGGGGTGGACAGTCATAATCCATTCTCAAAGTGTTGAAGTATCATCAGTGCGATATCAGGTAAAGCAGACCATGTATAATCATCCTGTCCAGCTCGTTGGGTTGAAGAAATAAAAACCATATGCTGGTGACTGACCTTGATCAAGTGCTCTCGTTTCAGGAGCCATGCCTCGGGCTCCCGTTCGCAGTCCTGTAAGTGGTGAAAGAATGGGTTTATAGACATGCAACATCGGTGCCCTTGATTGTCGGACCTCTGTTGAGGCCTCCTCTCCTTGCCTACATCAGAGGAGGAGTTTCTCTCGCTACGTATGCTGTCAAGATTGGATTCCAAAGTCGTAAAAGAAACGGAGGCATCGATGAAGAACGAAGTGTGCCGGATCACAAGAAAGTGGCAGATGAGGGGTTACTCCTGATGACCTTGGCATTACTTGATGCATTGCCTGGAGTGTGTAACGAGCCCTGGTCCGGTTCGGGTTCTGATTTGACAGCAGGGAACATTTTGCAATTAGCGCAGCTTGGGGCCTGGTACGGAGTACGGACAGCGTCACACCCAAAGGGCGCCTTCGATGTGTAGATTACTTGTTCACGTACGTCTAGTATATTGGATATTGGAGTATCAGTATACCCGGAGGAGTAATCGTCAATTACCAAGAGGCTCCACCGCATTTATACTTGCAAATTGACATGTCATCTTCACGCGCTTCTGTCTGTCCCTCTCCTCAGCTGAATGATATCTACTGTGCTAATAATGCACTGCCAGTGATGACGATATCATCTCTCATTCCATGATCCGGTTAGGGGTATGAGCTAAGGTGTCCCCTTCCCAGATAATGCCCCCTGAATCGCAGGATAGCATGAGATGAGGTTATGTAGAAACAAACATATTCATCATGGAGGGCTCAACTTGACGACAGGCTCAATTGTTTCACGGTACCGACGTAATGGCCCTTTTCAACCCAATCACGGCGCGCTTGCCCATCGGTGGCTCATGTAATCTACAATGCGAAGACACGTCAGGCAATGATAGGCAATGGAATGTGTGACGGTTATATTCTCGCGTTCTGACACCACTATCATTTCGAGTCTGTAAACGGTCGCGACGTCGATGCGCCCACCATGTTCACGGCCCTTGGAAATGCTATGAACTTCGAAGGCGCCTCCGTCCGTCAGCCATACAAAAACCACGCTATCAGTGTCGTCGACGAAGACCAGCAGCACTTTTAACCTCGAAGAGCTGGCGAAGAGACCCATAGATCACGATGGATTTTCCGTCAAGGAACGATGACTTCTTTGGCGATGCGCTGTACCTCGACCCGGACATCTGGGTACAGACTCCGCAGGTAAAGAAGGATGTAGTCAGCATCGAAAAGGCGGGAAAAAGCGCGAGATGGTCGCATTGTAGCAGTCGCCAATGTCAAAATCCGATCTTCGACCCGATATCGCAACGGAGCAATTGCGCAATTGTGCCGAGTCAAGTGTGTATCGTATCACCTTTAGCGACAAGAATGTTGGGATCAAACCCCCCATATATTTGGACTTGTCAAACATGATCGATCCGTCCTGCAAGACCCATAACTGACTGTAACACGGAACAAGAGCGCCCGTTATATCTCGAATGCTCTGTGGTATGGTGATATGATCACAGTGGCTCACATCGTGTTTGTTTTTATTCTGTGTGCATATGTGGAACAAAACATAGCGTAATGCAAGGTCCGGCCTCCAAGCTGTGGCCGAACACATCGCAAAAGCGTGGAGGGGTATCAATCGATCAAAGTCTTAAAACAGCAAACTCGCCACTCTCTTCGCGTTCTCGGGCAACTTCTCGTCGGGCTTCTTGGCCACCACTGCTTGTTCGAATGTTCGTTTGGTCTGAAGCTCAGAGACGATGCCGCCGCCAGCGCGCTGCTTCTTGGCTGCGGTCTTGGTCTGCATGCCCTCCAGCATCTTGGCCTTGTCGACATTGCGAACAAATTCTTTGTTCTCTTTGGAGGTCCGGCTGATCTCGGCTCTCATCCTGCTGGTGCGCTCGGCTACTTCGGTGGATATTTGCTGCGTGAGGTTGTTCCACTTGAAGTTTTTCAAGTATACCATGTTCCAGATGTCGTCGCGATAGTAGCTGCCCTTCTTACCACCGATAGTTCGTGCATTCAGAAGCTCTACGGCGGCCTTGGCTTCCTTTTTGTTGACAAATTCGACCCAGCCATCGGTGTAGGATCTCTTCTTGTTGCCTCCGTTCTTGACTCGGCGTGTGTGTGCCGCGGGATCTTCCGGCGACAAGAATATGCGGTTGAGCTTCCCAAATGGCTCCAGTAGTGACCTAAGCTTTTGAGGCTTCATGAAAGGTGGTACCCGGGATAGATACACCACACCTGATTTCTTGATGGCAGCCTCGGACGCCACAAGGTTTTTCTTCGTGAGGGGCTTCGAGACGCCAGGAAGCTCAAGCGACATTGTTGAAACCTTCTTGGGCTTCTCCCCTACCCTGCTGATATCTTCGTCGTCCTCGGAATCATCCAGCGCTTCATCCCTTTGCGGCTTCTTCGGGGCTCCCTCGGCGGGCTCATCGACCGCCTCACCGTGCTCGTCGTCGAGATTCCCAACGCTGACGGCATCATCGTCGTCGCTTGAGCCTCCCTCATCATCCACCTTCCGACGCTTGGCACTTCGGCTTCCTCCCTTTTGCATCTCTTCCTCCGACTCGTATCCTCGAACATCTTCCTCGTCGCTCTCATCAGCATCAAGGAACTTGTTTCTCTTTTGGGGCGCCATTTTAGTTTGCCGTCTTTGTAACAAAGAAAAGGGAAAAGCAAGACGGCTCTTTCAAATTGCTAGTTGGCGATTGACTTGATAGGTGATATGTTCAAGTTATAAACGGCGCAAGTGACTTGACTAACTGGGTAATTGAAGAAAAGGTTTGCATGAGACGGCTAACTGAAAAGCACGACCCACATTGACCACAAGGACCATCCGCAATCCTCCTTATCGGGAGGTGTTATCGGCTCCGTCATCGCGCGCCTCTTATCGCCCCTTAATTCCTCCGGGCGCCGCGGGGTAGTTAGTTAGTTTTGTGATACCAGTAACGTTAGGGAGCTTCTTCCATTCCAGACCAGCCAGCAGAGTCAAATACTATTTTCACATTCCTCACCCCCAAACATCTCGCTACTTGGGCTAAACTCTTGTTTTGAAGGAACCGAGTAATATTCTTGTCGTTTCCAAACAACATCAACATCCCATTCACACCTCTCTTAAAGCAGGCAAGAAAGATGTCGGTTGAGATACTCACCACCATCTCCCCTACCACCAACGAGCCCATCATCACCCGCAATGGTGTCACCGCCTCAGATCTTGAAGAGATTCCCAAGGTATCGGCCAAGGCTTTCGAGTCTTGGAGCAAGACCTCGCTGGTTGATCGCCAAATCATTATCAAGAAGTTCTTGAAACTTCTCGGGGAGAAGAAGGATGAGCTGGGCGAGGAAATCACGGTCCAGATGGGGCGTCCCATCAAGTACACACCCGTCGAGGTCACCACCGCCATCAAACGCGGCGACTACCTCGTCAAGATCAGTGAGGACGCCCTCAAGGACACTGACGGTGAGCCAGAGAAGGGCTTCAAGAGATTCATCCGGAAGACGCCCGTTGGTCCAGTCTTCGTCTTATTTGCTTGGAACGTAAGTCATGCAATCTCTCCAACCACCTCCGCATGTAACTGACATCACTCAAGTACCCTTACTTGGTTTTGGTCAACTCCCTCATCCCGGCTCTGCTTGCGGGTAACACTGTCATCCTGAAACCATCTCCCCAGACCCCGACTGTAGCCGAACAGGTTGTCAAGACCTTCGCGGAAGCAGGGCTCCCCTGCCGGCGTCGTCCAGCACTTCCACTGCGGCTCACCCACCATGATCGAGTCCATCATTCGGAACCCCCTGATTGCACTGGTTTGCTTCACTGGGTCTGTTGCCGGCGGTTTGGCCGTGCAAAAGGCAGCCTCGGACCGCGTTGTCAATGTGGGTTTGGAGCTCGGTGGCAAGGATCCAGCCTATGTCCGAAGCGATGTCGACTTGGATTGGGCAGCTGAGGAGATTGTCGATGGGTCAATCTTCAACTCGGGTCAGAGCTGCTGTTCTATCGAGCGGGTGTATGTCGACGAGAAGGTCCACGACGACTTCATCGCCGCAGTGAAGAAGGTCCTTGAGGGGTACAAGGTGGGCGACCCCCTGAGCACCGAAACTCAGATCGGCCCGGTCATTTCCAAGCGTTCCAAGGAGGCCATCGAATCGCATATCAAGGATGCTCTAGATAAGGGCGCCAGAGACGAGACGCCGGATAATGCGTCCTTCAAGAATCTGCCCTCAAAGGGTAACTTCATCAAGCCCACACTGTTGGTTGGAGTGGACCATACCATGACAGTGATGACGGAAGAGACATTCGGGCCTGTCATTGCCGTCATGAAGGTCAAGACCGACGAGGAGGCCATCAAGCTGATGAACGACAGCGAGTATGGCCTAACTGCCAGCATCTGGACGAAGGATGTTGAGAAGGGATACGAGCTCGCCGATCAAGTTGAGGCCGGAACCGTTTTTGTCAATCGTGCCGACTTCCCAAGCCCAGTAAGTTTTGATTGGCCATCTATAGTGCCTGCCTCTCTCATGTCAGTGGCTAATTCAGAGTACAGGACCTGGCTTGGACTGGGTGGAAGAACTCGGGTAAGGGAGTGACCTTGAGCAAGTTCGGCTTCGACTCGTTCGTGAAGCTCAAGAGCTTTCACCTGAAGGATTACCCGAAATAAGCCGAGAATCACGAAGCGGTCCTGATGCAGTAGATCAACGGTGCGTGTACGAACTTCTGAGCTGCGCGGGACCGATGTGAGGGCGTAGGAGATATATTCGAGTGGCAGTGTTTTCGCAATGCTGTTGAGGGTGAGCCCCGCTTCGGCTAGGTTGGGTTTCTGGTCGACGCGGGCATGCTGGTGATGGCCTTTGCGAATTTGGGCTGTCATATCCAACAATTCCGATTCCTCTTCGGCTATAGCCTTAATTTGCCAGCCTTGAGGTCCCCCTTTGTCCACTTGAGAAGGACTCGATGTCCAAGTTCTTTTACAAACAAAGCCGCCAGCAGCATGAACAACAACAATCCCGATACCACCTGTGGCTTCTTTGCGCTTCCGCATCCGCTTTCGCTTCCACGCCTTTGTTGCCATCGCAACATCTCCCTCCCTCGTCAAGTATGATCCAACTTCCAGCACATCTCCGCCACTCTGAACCAATCGCACCGCTACAAATCGACAACATGTGTGGCCAGAGACCCTCATCCCATTTCAGCTATAGCTGTCTGCCCGCTGCCAACAAGACAGGTGCTTATATGGTGGGTGCCATCAAGAAGCAATACCGACGCGCCCGCATTGTCTGCCAGCGTCGACTTGGCCACACCAAATCACATGCTATGCAGGACGGTCAGCCTCCGGTCGAGCACACCGAACTTGGCAACATCGTTGTTATTGTAAGCCTTCTTATGTTTCCAAAGGCCCCTGACCTGTATATGCTAACAAGCAACATACAGAGTTCTCCGACCACTGGCGGAAAGGCTCCGGATGAGCTTCCTGGCTTTACCTCTGAAGAGTAGGCACTTCCCACATCCAAATCATGATTATGAAGGTTTAGCTAATCTATGAGACAGGGTTGCCGCTCTGAAGGCCTCCTTTTCCGGTCGCCCAGTCTCGTCAACTTCGGCCACTCTTTCTTCTCGCCAGACGACAACCGCCAGCCAGTGAGTACTTTATTTGTTGTTCTTTTTCTTCATACTTTCTTTCCGACTGACTAAACTATTCACAGGTCTGATCATCGCCCGCGACCTCTCTCTATGATGTCCATTAGGAGCGAGAAGACGTTCTCGGTCGTCTCGAACCTGGCTCCCACACAGGGTGAGAAGGAGGGAATCATGTAAAGCCCGATAGCTTACCTCGTAGTAAAATAAGAAGGACAGATGGCAATCATCACAAAACTTCGGCATTGTTCACATATCATGCCTGTTGGAATCGTAGTGGAATGATATTTTCCAGCTTCGCATCATGGCAGCTGCCTTCGGTTCCCTTTCGATGACATTAAATCAACTCAAGTCGTCTAGTATCTCTAGTTTGGCCTGAAGGGTACATTGAGCAGCCCTAACCCTAATATAGATACCAGGTCGACTTGCGCAATATATATAATAGCCTCCCACTGCGAGGAGGTGCTTTGGCGGATTGAGGATGGCTAGGGGCGAGAGCGACCTTGGCTGTAAGAAGTTATCAGTGTGCGGGGGACCTAACTATTTTTTTAGGAAGAGTGAAATGAGCGAGCTGTGTCTTTGTGAATGATGGGAAAGCAAGAAGTGCTTACATCTCAATGCAATGTGAGAAGACGTGAATTTATTGGTAGATGCCAACTTTCAAGCTTTGACGTCTAGTAACCAGTAATGGCACACGAGGTGATAGCACGCCGTCAACCGAAATTTATAATCTGAATCTGCAATGCAGTTATGCAACTGTCTCGAATTGCCTTTAGGTGAGTAAAATAAATATAGAATATGAGTCCTTTCGAAACAAATCTTCATAGATGCTAAAAATACGATCTTGGTTTTACACAGCTTCTTCCATGATGGTCACTCTGGCTCATTGCCTGCCATGGTTGGCGGCTGAGCAGATAGAACACGGTATTTGACCACACCATATTCCAATGCCCACGTCAACTTCCTACAAGGCACGTCAGACATGTGTTTTTGAGAATTGTGTGATTTTTTTGAGCGCACTTCAGATGAGACTGGAGAGCAAAGTATATATTTGAGGCTTATCAATGTTGGCCTTGAAATCACCAAGCCTTCAGTTCAACCACCCATCGTATTGTTCCAAGCTCTCTCTCCGTACGCCCTCCATCTCTCCTTTGACGTCCAGCAACCTGATCCTGCCACCGTGGTCCTTGCCCCAGTTCGTCACGAATTCTTTTACCTGAGCCTCGGTCTCGGCATCATCTCTCATCAGCAGCGCCAGCGCATCAAAACCGCCAGCGCCAGGCACAACACCATTGTAAACACCCTCAAAGTTGTCCTTGAGCGCGTCCAGGAGAGCTGTCTGGCTCTCAGGCTCGATCGGCACTCCACTCTCGGTACCCATGGCGCGGATCAGCTCGCGGATCGCATTGACGGTTACCACAATGTCATCTTTCCGATCCTCGGCCAGCGCCTGACCAAGGGCTTCGTTCTTGACCTGCAGCGAGTCCCAGAGAGCCTTTGAATCTTCGGGCGCCGATTCCCGCCAAGCGAGTACCTTCTTCACCATGCCAACAGTCTGGGTCCCGCAATCGACGTCACACATGCGAATACTCAAACCGGGCGGGACACGCACGCCTTCCTTGCTGACTTCAGTGTCCCAGTCCTGACTTGCGATGAGCTTGCTGAGTGCAGTGGCGAAACCAGGGGCGCCGGGCTCAGGCAGATTCTTCAGGATTGACGGGCTGAAGCGCCGGTACCTGCAGCTACCGTAGACGGCAGCAGCGACATCGAATCCGGAGCCGACCTTGCCCTGAGCGGCGCAGTGGGCGGCCTGGGCGAGGTTGTGCAAAACGCGCTTGCCCTCTTGACTCTCAATATCAAAGAGCGCACTGGGTAGATAATGGGACAAGAGCGCAGCGGTCAGGGACGTGACGAGAGCGGCGGACGAGCCCAGGCCGGTTTTGTTGGTGTCCTTTACATGCGTGGGAAACTTGGAGAAGCGCGTGGGGTTCTTCTCCGCGGGCGCGTCCGTGTGCGGCTGCGAGTAGTAGTCATTGTCGGACAGAACGGTAAGACGAACAGGCTCGAAGCTGTACCCAGTCTGACGCCGAGACGGTGTGACGGACGAGATGTAGGTAAGGACATAATTGAGCGTGGTCTCGACGAAGGGGTTGGCGTTGATGGAAGATCCGCTAAGGGACATCAGTGAGCATGCGGGATGTCGCTAAAAGTTCACTTCAGGGGTAACGTAACGACAGACGAAGAGTGGGGTCGACCGGAGTTGTCTCGACCAATGATGGAGAGAACAAGTGGGTGGTGGTGCTGTGTATGCGCTCTTGTGTGGTTCGTCTTTCGTTACGTCCCCCAAGAGATGCTGCTGCAGGAACTAACTTACGTATGTAGTTGCGTGACCTTGACACCAGCTTCGCCGGCGACCAGGTGGTAGCCGTAACGCCACTGGCTGTCGAGGAACTGCGGGCTCGTTACAACAATCTCCTGGAGCTGGACGCCCTGGCTGGTGGCGATCTTCTGGGCAATGATGTTGATGCGAGCGCTGAGCCCGAACACGAGGGCCGTGTATGCCCGGTCAAGCACCAGATAACCACCGGCAAGGAAAACCTTGCCGGGTGCGGAGACGGCCGTGCCGACGGTCGACATGGGGGGATGTTGTTTCTCGTGCAGGGTGAGTCGAGAAGGCGTGTGCGCGTGATGCGATCGGCAGCTTCCCCAGCCGTTTAGTGGACGTTGGGGTGTGTGAGAGAGCGCAATGCTCGGTGATGAAAGTGCGTTGGGGAAACAACACCCGAGTGACGGAATGGCGAGGTCGGTTTTACGTCGAGAAATGCGGGGAAATATCGGCCACACCCGTAAGTGGAGTTTCAGCAGCGGCGCCCGCAAGTGCCGTAGTTGGTTAACTTACTTCGTACTTGCTTGACCAGGTTACGTTGGTTATAAGGTTAGACGAGAGGGGCCCAGCTTGGGTCACAACGGCGCGGTAGACCGACTCTCATTCCCCCTGGCAGAGTTTGGTTGGGAAAGCTCGCATGCGATCCCATTGGAAATCATCCAGAACTTATGCCCAAGTCGTCTCTCAAAGTCGTCTCTCAAAGTCGTCTCTCAAAGTCGTCTAGCGAACATTCTTGACCGGTGTTTGGTTCGGCCACTCGGTGAAGCCCGCGATCTGACGGCTCGGTGGTCGCACTCCTCCGGTAGTCGTAACTATCGACATGTTTCGATGCCCGGAACTCGGCTGCACGCTCTCACCCAATCGGAGACGTTGGAAGTGGCCGAACTCAGCACCTTGGCGGGGTTGAGTTGCGCCATGCAACGCTATGATCGGTACGGATAGAAGGGTGTCGGCCTACTGCACTATTTATACACACGAAGCAGCACTAGCATGTAGGCTTTAGTGGGTCAGATACGCGGGCTGGAACTCTCTTCTTGCCCTTTGTGTTCAAAATCAGGATCCCGTTCCTTCAATTCTTACAACGTCGACCATGCCCGGCACGCCCTCTTCCAAGGTCGTCAAGGTTCAACAGCCATTGAGGCGTGGTCACAGGAAGTCTCGTCTCGGTTGTCGCGAATGCAAACGCCGGCATATCAAGGTAGGTTACACGTACGGAAGGAGGCCTATTGTCGTTTACACGGGGCTGGGTGATTGACTCTTTCTCAATCGCTTACACCCGCCTAATACTTGCTTGGTAGTGCGACGAGAAGAAGCCCGCCTGTGCCAACTGTACCATCTCACAGCGAGAGTGTGAATTTAGCAATGAGCATCTGGACCCTGCCACGGCGTCTTCCTCTCCCAAGCGTGTGGCGCCGCCGCACAACGGAACAGAGCACTTGGAGTTTGCCCGCGCCCCCTCTTCAGAGGATGTCCCTACAAACCTGTCCACCGTCACTTCCTCTACAGAGGATACGACGGTGAACTTACATCACGCCGAGTTCCTCGTTCACTTCACTTTCTCCATCCCTGTACCCGAGATGGATTTTGACCTCAACACGCCAGCAACGAATCTGGTCCTCAAGATCGCCCTCACATTTCCATGGCTCCTCCACGAGATCTTGGCCATATCTGCTCGTCACCTCGCCGTGGTCAACCCGGAGAAATCCACTCTATATATCAGCCAGGCGTCCCAGTTACAGACACAAGCAATCAATCTGTTCAACCTTGAGAGCCTGCAAATTGACGAGTCAAACTGCGCCGCTGCCATTCTCTTCTCTTCGATCCTTGGCCGTCACATGCTGGTCGACACTCTGGCCGACTTGGACACTGACGATGACGCTGGGTTCTTGGGCCGCTACTGTCACTACGTACAAGTCCATAAAGGCCTGCGAGCGGTAGCACAAGGTTCGTGGTCCCTCCTGGCCGACTCGGAGCTTTGGCCCTTCATCTGTGCCGGGTTTTCAGGCATCAAGACCACCGAGGGTCCACAGCTCAAAAGTCTTCGCCTTTGGGTGCAAACATCGTCCGGACTCGACAATGCTTCCATTGAAGCGTGCCTTGAAGCCATCGGGTCCTTGCAAGCCGGGCTGAACGACCTGGCGAGTTCCAAGCCACGCATGCGCCGTTACAAGATAGCCTTTGTTTGGTGTATTATGTGCCCCAACAGATTTGACCAGCTAATCGAGGAGCGCTGCCCGCAAGCGCTGGTGATACTGGGGCATTACGCGGTTCTCCTGCACCACGTCAGAGACACCTGGCAAGTCGGCGACGTGGGACCGCGATTCTTTCGTGTCATCTCTAACATTCTCGGGCCAGGCTACGAGTCTCAATTGTTGTGGCCGCAGGCCAATCTTTCTTAATTCACTACTATATAGTAGCCTTGTTATCAAAACCCTCACTTGACCTTTGGGTCTTACGCAGGTCGAATAGCGAGTGCTCGATGAGTGTTTACGTCACTATAGTACGTCTCCCGGCCCAATGGATATGAGTGGTATCCCTATCGACCATGTCGAAACTCTTACGCAGTGGTTTGTACACACCATCCACGATGTGTGCGTCTGCTGTGCATCTGGTTGACTCGACAACGAAGCTGGCTGGAGGTTGCCTTGTTGTTTAGATCCTAAATAACGCTTTCTACATGGCCACGCTTACTCAAAAAGCGAACACTGAGCCCCAGAATGTCGGTCCATCCCCGTTTCATCGGATCTTCACGACCTTCAATGAATACTTCAAACTTCCGGACCGCCGATGCGGCGTCCACTGAATTTTCTAGCGTCAGAAATTCGCCCTCCTCGAGCAACGCGGATGCGATTTGTCGTCGCGTATTCGAGTATACGCACGATCTAATACTCCGGTATATGCCCTGCCCAGGGTATGCTACGACGCCCACTCCAGCTGCAATTGCGCGTTAGATTCATTCCTTGAGAACGTTCTCTAAGCCGTGGGGATTCCAACTTACCGGACACGAGTTTCGTGGACAGTCCCACGACCCCTTTCGCCACTCCCACCGGGACTCCCAGCGCTCCCATCTTTTTGGTGTTGTTGTACGGCTGCATCACCAGATCGGTGAAGCCCCCTTCGATCCCGGTAACAAAGTTGTTAGCGCCAACGATGATCCCAGACTTGAAGTCTGTGACCGGCTCGTTCGCTGCGACCTCTTCACCATACAGACGTGGTACAGCACGGCTACCCTCGACGACTGCCATCGGCAAATCGAGATAGAAGCCCTTGCTGAAACTTTTGAAGAAACCACCGACCCCAGAAGCACCCGCTAGAAGCACGGCGCTACCGGTGTTGAGACCACTTCGTGAAGCTGGCTTATTTGTCATCGTTGACAGCAATACGGGATTTTGACTCGGCTCTCCAGGTTGGGACCTCGATGCGAGTTCTATTCTTCCCGCCCTCGAACGCTTCTGGTAAACTCTCACAGGTTTGACAAATATGTCTGCCGCCATATCCGCGGTGACTCCAATCAAAGAGGACATGGTGCCGGAGACAGGATCCCAACGTCTGTTCTCAATGATGACGGCTTTCGTATCGTATCTAGAAGCGTTGTCAATCAGCCGGATTCCAAGGTCCTCGAGGATGCGCTTGCGGTATATCATACCGTGACAAATGCTCTGCCCTTATCTTCGAGTACTTCATCAGAACATTCGCAGCCAGCTTCGACAGTCTCAGGAGCTTGCCATTCTTCAATTTGAAATACCAGGAAGCGGGTCTATCGGGGAAGATCTCACATGGCATGGCAGCTAGAGGCAAGTTCGCATGAAACGATCTCGCTGCCTCTTGCACGCCGCTTTCTGCCTTCATCTTAAGTGCCATGGTTTCCGCGGCGGTTGTAACCTTTGGATCGAGGCAGAACCGGATTGCGTCGGCAAGGTTCTTCGACGTCAATTGCTTGTGATGAATTGGCTTCGGGCCAGCTCCTGCGACGGATATCATTTCCCCCCAGAACGGCTGGCTACGACAATGGTGTCAGGATTCAAAGACTTCCACTCCCACGGAAAGGAGTCGTTACTTACTCTCCAAAGAACGGTATTACCACCGTCGGCCGTCCGTTGGCGAGACCGCACGCGGCGGTTCCCGCCCCTCCATGGTGCACAACGATCGAAACCCTCGAGAAGAGCCACTCGTGGGGGCAATCATCAATGAAGAGTATATCCTTTTCATCTACCCCTCCGAGTTTACTCCAGCCTTTGGATACTATCGCTCGGACTCCAGCAGCGCGCACCGCTTGCACGAGTAGTTGAGTCATGCCAGCAGCATCTTCGACCACAATGCTGCCAAACCCGATATATATAGGCTTTGTATCATTTGCGAGAAATTCGCTAAGGTTAGTAGGCGGCGA
Organism: Arthrinium puccinioides; assembly: GCA_022414665.1. NCBI lineage: Eukaryota > Fungi > Ascomycota > Sordariomycetes > Amphisphaeriales > Apiosporaceae > Arthrinium > Arthrinium puccinioides. The sequence goes on from JAIUNF010000005.1 coordinate 4,549,293, forward strand.
GTAACTTGGGTTCTCGCGAAAGATGAAACCGCATACATCTAGCTTATGTCAGTGTACATTGCTAAGACGCCCACGACGACAAGTAAGTAGTATCTGAGACTAACCAATATACGAAGGCCAATCGGCAGGCTTTGGTATGAGCGCTGGAGACCAACAGTATGTGAAGGGAATATTTTGCGTTTCTGCCAATACATGGCCTTCTGTGAACGGGACCTCTTCAAGACCCAGCGTTTTCCGCCACTCGTTGATGATGTCCCCCAGTCTGGAACAACTTTGTGGTCAGCTCGATTTTGCATCCCTAAGTTACGAGTAGAGATATGCATCTTACCCTTGCCAGGCCATCCAGTCCACTATTGTATAAGATGCATAGTTTGATCGTTTCTTGGCCCCGATATTCAGATTTGCCAATGGATGCGGAAAGGCCGTGGTGTTCGTCCACGGCATGGTGAACATGAGGTGAAGCGGCACCCCCAAGGCCTGCGCGCAATGCACATGCGCGAAGCTCGGCGGGTTCGCGATGATGGCATCTGCCACAAATGGCCGTCCGGTCGCGGTATCGGGCTTCACGCACGAACTCCAACACCCTTTTAGCATTTCGGTGATCATTTTGCGTTTCCTGCCTATTTCTCCTTCTTTCAAGGTCTTCATACTTGGGATGAGTCCTGGGTTCTTGACCATGTACGCCATCAGCTCCGACGGGTCGCCGCCAATCGGATAGAACTCGAGCCCCGAGCTGCGCACAAAATCGCCAAAAACGTCATGGGTCGCGAGCCGCACGCGGTGTCCATATAACTGGAGCTCGTTTCCGAGGGCCATGAAGGGCTGTACATCACCCCGGCTCCCAACGACTTGGATGACAATGTTGAGCCTTAGAGGCCAAGCCTTGTCGGCTGACTTGGTGGTTCCAAGGTAGGTAGGGGGTATGTTCTCATCGCGATGGCATGCGGCTGTTGTCTCATCTCGCTGGAAGAGTTTAGAGTCGAGTTGCGAAATGGTTATGCCGGCGTGGGAGTCAAGATCCATATCGATATGCCCATCATCTATGAACAGTGTCAGTGGGACGGGCGACAAGGAGTCTTCAAGCTCATACCGCGGACGATGGCTCCGTGCTGCAGGTCATTGGAAGTTTCGCGATATGGAGGAAGACATCTTGCTCCACCGAACAGCATCTCATTGCCTGGTGACATGTTATTTGGGGGGGTGTTGGTGGGAAGTGGTTGAGAAAGATGAAGTGAGATGTTCTGTGGAGGGATTCATACGCTTATGCCCAAAGGCATCGAACAGTGTGCGGGTGAGACCCCGTATAAACGTCAGGGACATTTTCGGGGTTCGTGGCTATGTCGAAGTGACGACAGGGCAGGTAGTCGTGTCCACGGGAACGTATACGAACGTGTCGCAGCACAGCGGTCTTCAAACTATACATGGCTGAGACAGCGTATGTTTAAGATATCTTGGTGCCTAATCAATGGGGAAGCTTTCATGAATCGCTCTCCTGAATGCTGTGTGGGCAGCAGTTGCAATACGCGTATTGCGGCACGCTAGACACTATCCGCGGGTTCGAATGTGGCTATACATGCAACTAGTGAGAGGGACCAATCAAACATCCGAGACAAGACTAACTCAGGACGTCACAGGCTACAGCGGTGATATACGCGGGTTTCTAATACGCGTGTTGGGCATGAGGACCAGCGCTCTTCAAGTCCGAGCCAAGCAATACCACTCGGTACTAATAAGAAAAACCATTGAGGCAACTGACTGGCTGCTACTAACAGGACTAACTGGCGTGCTTGAATTCTATATGTAGACATCGAACGGCCCCTTGGTTTTCAATCATCAAGTCACCCAAGGTACCCTTTGCACTTGGACAGCAATCACGCTCGAGACGCTTTTCCATCGAGATACTCCGCCCACATTTTGATACCAGCTGTTCCTCTCATCACATCGCCAGTATGAGACTTCGGGTGCTTGTTTCTTTATTGAATATCGCTCATGCCTCTGCCCAAGGGGGTGCCAGGCAGCTTCATGGGCGGCCCCTGCTCCGGGTGACTGTTCGTAGCAGAATCCTTTACGAAAGACCCTTCGAGATGGACAATGCTAATCTATCGTAGTTCGAGGCCCATGTCCGATGATGAATGCTTTGGCTAACCACGGCTTCCTCCAATCTGACGGGCGTAACATCACCAAGGAGGCGGTGGTCAGAGCCATGGCTGATGCACTCAACTTTGATGCGTCTCTCGCGACCATCATGTTTGAGCAGGCTGTCGTTGCTAACCCGGAGCCCAATGCGACTTTTTTACGCTGTAAGTCGTGCAGAAGGAAATCATCCATAGCTCTGCCCCGTTCGGTTGTCTTGGGATACCTAGGTACATCTAGCTAACGAGCTGATCTGTTAGTGACGACCTCAACCGGCACAACGTTCTCGAACACGATGCGAGTCTGAGGTGAGTTTCTTCAGGGTCATTTCCAACCCCAGCTCATGGTAGCGCCATCATGTATATATACCGGATATGCCTTTGACATACTAACCGTGTCCAGCCGCTCAGATGCCGCTTTCGGGAACAACCACGTCTTCAATCAGACCGTCTTTGACGAGACGAAGACGTACTTCACCGGACCTATTCTGGACGCCAAAATGCTTACCAATGCCAAGATCGCCCGGCAGATCAACTCGCGGGCTCTTAATCCCGATTACACCTTCACCTCCAGCATGGAGCAGTTCAGCCTGGGTGAGGTCGCAGCGCCATTCATCGCGTTTGGTGACATGGAGGCTGTCACGGTGAACAGGACGCTTGTGGAATACTTGTTCGGTAAGTCAAAGTCGACCGGCACATGATAACGGTCCGGCAGGCGTCCGGGGTGCTGATTCGAAGATATAGAAAACGAGCGTCTCCCGACGGAGCTCGGTTGGGCCAGGAGGCAGGAGACTGTTGGGCTGCAGGATATACTCAGGGTATCGGGAGCAATCCGCGATGCGACCAACCTCCTCACTTCTGGTGCACAGAACCACGTGATGAAGGGGGCATTGGGAAGAGACCTGCATGGGGTCGTCTGAGTGCAACGGCGTTTGCCACTGGGTGGGTGGTTGTTGACTTGCATGCCACAGTTTGCCGTTGCGCTCGGTTCTACGGGCAGTGTTCAGAACTCACCCTGTGTCAATGGGTGCTTTGGGCAAATATAATATCCCAGACACCGCAAGTGTCTCGGAAAGTTGTACGAGGGCGTTATAACTCGTGTACTGCTCAGCTTATAGGGATGCGTTGTCTCACGCCCCTCGTAGGAGGAACATGATCGCAACTCATGCCCCCCCCCACAATCAAAACCGGGCAAGAACCAAGTGGAAGATGATGTTTCCTAAAGGGCGCGGCGACACCCTATTAGTGGTACGTACGTACCCAGTGACTTGAACCCAGATGAGAAACGTCCTCTAGAGTGATCGCCCCAGAGCGTGAATGAAGAAGTCCTCTCGGCCTCTAAAAAGTAACATCGAATGACTCTGGCCAGCGATAGTTTGCACGTACGATCAAGGTGGATATTCCAGGCCACTAGGGATCAAGTAGAAGGTTGTTTTAGCCGGGCGTTTCCCCCTCCCATAGCCGGCAGATACCCGTGGTCCGTCCGTGGATGATGGCGTGTCACTGGGGCCACTTTGACCTTGAGACGCGGCGTCATCGTCTACGAGTACTCGGTGGCAAGCATCCAAACACCTGCTAGATGGCCTGAAAGACTACGGATGGGGTTCACTCACGATCAAGGACACGATGGCGCGATTCAGATGTCGCCGTCCACGAATAATGTGGAAGTGTCTTTTCTCCCATCTTTCCGACCACCCGTCCTCTTGTTTGCTTGGCGCAAATCGTTAGTTGACTAGTTGACTAGTTAACTAGTTGTGTGCTGCTTGCTGTATTCAACTAAGCTTTAAGTTAGGCAGTTGCCGGCAGAAACCCCCCGGGGTCGGACTACGGCCGGCGAAGAATTCTCCCAGGTCAGTCCACTTGGCGTCTTGGTCCTGAAGACTAGACGTCAGACGACGGGCGGCCGGAGGGACAAGGCAGAAGAAGCGGGCCAGCTCTGCAGTCAATCCTGCATACGGATTACACAGTAGTTAACTACCTAGCTAAGTATCAATCACGGGACACTCACTCGGAAATTCTGGGCGCTGGGCGATGGGCGCTGGGCGATGGGCGCTGGGCGCTGGGCGGATCTCAACGCCCACTTCTCCCACCCGCGGCTCAAGCATCTGTCCTCCGGAACGATTCTGCTACAGTTGCGCGTCGCCCGGACATCTAGTACGACATGATGAGACACAACACACAAAAAAGTCAGTGGAAGGTGGGTCGGCCAATTCCCACATGCGGCCGAGGGCTCCGTTTGATCGCATCTCATCCATGTCATTCAAGCAAGCTGCAAGCGGGACAGAGACGGGGGCGCCTCTGCGCAACCTCGACCGGGAATTCCGTCGTGCCATCCCATTTCGAGGACCATTAGTTACGGATAACATTGGGTAACTACCTAACTACATAGCTACCCAACTCTTACTCCGTAGTTACTGTGTATCTGTGAGGCAGGGTAGTATGCTAGTATGCTCGGTGATAAGCAGCAGATGCGCGGAGCAGGCACAACGAACGCCCCCCCGAAGACACGACGGTCTAGATGCGCCGGTTGAGCGGATGTACCCAAGATCCCGGGTCAGGTAGAGCATGCGCGCGCGCGTCAGTTACGTGAGCGAATCAGGAGTGCGTACGTATGAGTATCTGTAACTGAAGGGATTCCATCATACGAATCACCGCCTGAAGTAATACTTTCGTTTATTAGTCGGCATGCATGCATGCATGTATGCGATCGCTTACTGGTGCGTCGCGATGACAGTGTCTCAGAGGCTCGGTCATCATGGTGATATGTATCGGGTAAGACTGGGCGCAGAATTTGATCGCATCCTGTTGTTTGTGCACAACATCGGGGGCGAAGTCGGCAGCCGTACGTACTGTACTCGTGGTGGTGTGTCGAGTCGGATGTGGAGATGTGACGGGCATCCCCCCCCCCTCACCCCCTTTCCCCCGGCCGGAGGGAGCGAGCTAAGTTTAGCACAAGAAATTTGGTAATTCAAGGCCCGGCATCGCAAAGGAGGGTGCGTGATCGATTCCGTGTCGGTGGCCACAGTAGCTCAATGTAGCAAATACTGCCTGGACAGAAGAGCAGAAGCAGGAGAGCAGAAGCAGGAGAGTAGAAGCAGGAGAGCAGAAGAGAGCCCAGACAATCGGCGACGGGCAGAGGCGGCGGCCGTCTTCCTTACCACCCACCCCTGCCAGTAGATTGATTGCTTGTCGGAGAACGGTGAACCTGAACGAAACGGGGTCCGGCAGCGACTTCACATGGCTCTCGGCGGCAGGACAAGAATGCCATGATGCGTCTATTTCTAGGTAGACTGTGCATGCACCATAGTCTATCCGTACGGTCGATGAATAAGGGTGAAAGGATAGCCCCGAACTTCGGTCAAACCCGAGACCTAGTTATCACCGGGACTGCCGACCTACCGCTTCGTGGTTGAAGGCGTGACTTGGGGGGGGCGTCCATAAAACATGCCGGAGAGACCTACACAGTAACGTTAGATGATTTGGGACACGCGACACCCGTCGATTCTCGACGGCTACTTGAAGCCGGTATTACAACAATATCAAAGGCAACCACCGTCGGGGGCTGGCTGGCCACGAGCCAACTACGCATACTGTGTGCGTCACGAGTGGCGATGAATGATTGATGGTTGATGGACGGCGACAGAACGAATGCGACGGAGTGCGTGGGTGCAAAGGCATTCGGCGGGACTCCACACCATTCCGAGTGACCCACATGCAAAGAGAGTGCGACATTTGATGGGTTGGGGATGCATACGCGAACCTTTTTGTGGCATCCTGGCCCGTGTCCGAGACTTTCTTTGCGTCTTTTATTTATTACCCAGTAGTTGGTACTTGCGCTGGTGCTGCCAGGTGCTGCCAGGTCCTGCCCCCGTGTCCGTGTCTACTGAAGTAGAGTGTGAATTTGGGCGGTCTCTTGGTGGCCAGCCCAGCCGAGCGACTGCTTAATGGGACACATAATCCACTTGGCCGGCTGCGAGGCGCGTTAGTAGAAAGTTATCAACTAACTTACTCCGTACTCCGTACTGTGTAGACGATCGGGAAGGGCGCCTGCCTGTCTGAGCTGGACCGGACGAGCTATGCATGTTGGCCGGACTGACAAGTACTCCGTACTGTGTACGGATACCTTTTCAGGTAGGGTTCCAAAAATGAAACTACGGAGCACGGATGCTAGTTAGTCACTTCCGTACCCCGGAAGCCTCATCAGCATGCCTCAGTACAGTGCGGCTCGGCTGCGCATTAGCAATTGCGCAGCAAATCGTCGGCCGCTCGGAAAAGCAAAGACAGCCGCCCGGCGAATGCTGCTGCGTTGCTTGCTGCTGTAGTTCGTAACTAGTTAACGTAGTTGTCGAATTGCGCCAACTTTGTGTCTTTTCTTTTCTGAGCGCACAGACTGCATCAAGGCAAGCCTTTCGTCATCCCGGCTTGCAAGCCTCTCAACAAGCCGCCAGCAAAGGCTGTCTGTCCAAAGGGAAAAAAGGGTGGCTTCCGGTGTGCTCGCCGATCGATGGGTTGACCGAACTTGCCCATCTCAGCCGCTGGTCAGCCCAGGCACGCACGCGCAGCAAACGACAGCTTGCACTTGCACTGCCATGACGGCCTGTGGGGGGTGCCGTTGGGTGGCGTAGCAGCACCGGAGAGGTCCCATGCTCGAATCGCGGTTCGCTCTTGAATGTGGTCCCGGGGTCCTCATTTGGTCATGGGAATTGTGCGCCGACGGCAAAGCCGGCCAGAACGGTCGACAACGGACTGGAAACCAAATAGACCTCGAACCTCGCCGACTTGCACCGGATTGATTGCAGGTGGTTGACCGTAGATGCTGACAGCTGAGAGACTCTTCTTCTTGTATTGCACTGTCACAATAGCGGCGGGCAACTCGGTACAATCGGTCATGTAACTAGATGTTTCTTGTTGAACATGGATGGAAGTGACCTTGTAAGTCATCATTTGCACAATTTGCTTCGTAAAGCACTCAAGGTACGGATACAGTTCCGAATGAACGCGTGTGGTACATGCGTCCAGGGCAACCGGAAAGTCTGCGTCTCTTTTGACACGGCAAAGTCCTTGGGGTGTCACGTAACTACATAGGATAGGGTATTTTCGCTGGAGCTATTTGAGGAAACCCCGGCAGCCTTCAACACCCGATCCGCCCGTGCCCGCTTTCGCAGAAGCAGAGTTTCGCCCTCCCTTCATGGCACCTTCCTTTCTTCGATCCGCGTCTTCACCCATTCCTCCTTCTTTTGGTCGGATCCGTCACCCGGTCGCCGTTCCGGTCTGCATCGCATCACCTGCGCAAATCGTACCAACCTGAGAGGAAACCAGAAACAAACGACTGCTAGGACGTTGTGGACGTGTGTGGGTGGCCCAGCATTGACCCCGTCGATTCTTGGGACCTGGAGCCGTGGAGCCGCCGCAACACCCGAGACGCCGTCAAATCTCCAGGCATTTCCTTCAGGCGCAAAGCCGGGCTGATCTTTCGCCTCCCCTGCTGCGTCCGCGTCTTCACTTTTGCGCTCCATCCCCCCCCTTCTTTTTCCCAAACCTCCACTCCCGTCCGACTCGCACATAATTTTCATAGCCGCGGCACCGAAGCACCACCGCCATCTGTTTTCAACTCGCACCACTTCCACCTTTCACCACCCGGTCTGCTGCCGGTCTTGCTGAAAAGTTTGCGGATCCCGCTTCCTGATCCAGAAACATCCTTTCCGCATCCATAAATCTGTCGAGCGATTCTTGGTGAATCCGGGGGGCCACACGCGCCCGTTTTGCTTCACCCACACCACCATGTCGAGTGTTGTACGTGGCACCAGCCTGAGAGCTGGCGGCGCCTGCGGTGAGTGATTTCAGCTATTGCACCTCATCTCGGTCTACTTGCAGCAACTAAACCTTTCGTCAAGTGAGGTGCCGGAAGGGGAAGACCAAGTGCGTCTATGAGAACGGCCGCGCCCCGTGCAAGAACTGCGCAAAGGGTTTGCATGAGTGCTACCTGCCCTCGGAGAGCTTGGGACATATCCACGGCCAGTCGCCTGCTCGCGCAACTCGACCTCGCGAGAGTCTGCCCGGCGGAGAGCGCAGCGTTTCGACGTCGGCGAACGAGCGTCAACCTGCTACCATCGCCGCCTCTCCCCAGACTCTGGGCACGCGCGTGGCTCAGACGGCCATCGTCGAGAACAAGTAAGTCATTGCATCATGACCATTGCACCGATGCATACGCCTCTTTTTCCTTTCTTCCTTTCACCAGGTGGCTCGGGTCGAGTCGGCTCGGTGCCTACGCTCCCTCACACCTTTCCACGTCACGGCCGAAAGAGTGTCGAGGCAACGCGGCGCGCCTCGAATTTGGTGGCTGCAGACCCCGGGCTCCCTCACCTCGGGTGTCCCCAGCGCCTGTGACTCGCGCCAAGCCGCCCATCCTCCGTGTCCCCACCCCACCCACCGTCGAGAGCGCGACCGATACGCTGACACCCTGTTTTTACAGATTGACGCCCGATCTGATCGCCGAGTGCGAGAGAGTCATCAACAAGACTCTACCGTCTTGTGTGGCCTTCCACAAGCCTTCGTTTCTGCAGAAACTCAAGAACCATACGCTGGATGCCAGCATCACCAACGGTCTCCTGTGCATGGCAGCTAGGTAAGCCACCACCTCTTTTTCCATCTCTTCGGTCGCTCCCCACACTCCGGATCTGCACTACGGGATTGGCCAACATGCCGGGCAATGAATGACCCCAGCTCCGGATGAAGTTGATTGTCGAACCCCCTGCAAGGCCACCTGCCGCAATCAATCTATACCTCGCATTTTCCCGCAAGCAGCCCGTCGGCACGTTGCCGCTCATCACAGCCGACCAACATGCATCATTACTCCAGATCTGTGCCAACACTGACTGACTGCCTCACAGGAGTTCTCCACTGCTCATTCGCCGATATGGTGGTACTGGCGGGCAGATGGCCGCGGCTGAGCATTTCGCTGTGAAGACCATCAGCATCATCATGCAGAACCTGGACAACCCGACTCTCCCAGACATCCAGGCTCTGTGTCTCCTTATCATCCATGAGTGGGGCATGCGAAACGCCGTCCGCGCCTACATCTATCTGGGCCAGGCTGCCCGCATGGCTCAAATGTATCGCATCATCTCGCAGCATCAGAACCGCCCAGAAGCCGACCAGTTCATCAAGGAAGAGTCCTTCCGCCGTGTCCTCTGGCTCATCTATATTCTGGACTGCTTCTTGACCAGTAGCCCCGGCCGCCATCCCGCGCTTTCGGCCCACGACATCAAGGACGTCGCGCTGCCGTGTCCCGACATGAGCTTCAACTTCGGTACCCCCGTCTTTGTTCGCACCCTCGGCGGCGCTCCACCGCGAAGTCTGCCAGACGCCGTAACCCCCTAAGTGACGTTGGCGAATTCGGCCACATTGTCATGGCAACGCAGGCCTGGCGAAACGTCATCGAGATGCTCACCACGACCACCCCCGCGACCTTCTCGGAGCAGCAGTGCCAAACACTCGAGAACGAGATCGAGACCGCCCGCCAGGGTTTGCCAATGCACTTCTTGGACAAACCGGGCCACATCAACTTGCATATTACCATGGGAAGTGGCTTTACTTACGCCATGCTGCACTCTCTTCTCCACTGCGCCACCATCATGGTCAACCGTCGCAGACTTCTTCAAGTGGTAACCACGGAGGGCTTCAACCACGACTCTTGGCGGATGATTCCTCACTCCCACCTTCAAACTGTGGATCGCGTCTTCGCAGCGTCCCACAGCATAGTCGCTCTGCTTCTGGCTCTTGACGCCAGTGCAGAGAAAGATACGGTCGTCTGTTTTCCCCTCGTGATGCTCTTCGCGTGCTTCACGGCGGGCTCAACTGTTGCATGGTTCAGTCTAAAAGGACTGACGCCCTCCGACGTGGATGAGACGGCCGAGGCTCTTGTTGACGATGCCATGCGTTTGCTCAAGGACGGTGCTGAGGCATGGATGCTTGCCATCCCCTGGTATCGACACCTTTCCGTCATGGCCAAGGTCCTGCGCAACAGCGACACTCCCATTCCTCATCAAACTTTACCTCACCATCAACACCCGGGAGGCTCGGACTCTGCCCTGCCATCTGTCAAGGACGAAGGTGCCAGCCAACCTGACAACAATGCCGACCCTATGGAATTCGAGCGGCAAGAATCTGTCCATCCTCGAGAGTCGGCTGAGGGTGTAGACAGTGAGCCTCGGAGGACAGGATTCACCACTATCAACGGCGGTTCCGTCGGAGCGTCAACGCCAGCGACAGCAAGCCCGCCCCCTCCAGGTGGTCTACCTTCCAAAATGGAATCGCCCAATCCTCCATCATCCGCGGGTGGTGTCCAAGCAATCGAGCCTCCGGTTCCTGTTGCCGGCTCCGATATGACCGCAGCCGAGCTGTGCGGGGCTTTCGAGCGCCAACTATTGGAACTGGACGACCTTGCCGCATTTATGGGTGGTGGTGTATGATCCCCTTCAATCGGGCCTTTTCAACATTCGCTCACCAACACGTCTCTAGTATTGATTCCGGTATTTAATCCAGTGTCGCAACCAGCTCGGAGGGGTTGCAGGTTTTGGAGTTTCTGGCGTTTTACATACCTTGGCTTGGAATTACCTCGCTTGTCACGTCTTTTCAGGCGCCCCCATCCATGACTGTGCGGCACCACGTATTAGCTGGCTTTAAAATCATATGGGTCTTTCTGGGGTGGCAATCGTACTACAATATGGGAGCTTTCTTCTGGTGCGCTCAGGTCACACGATCAGATCATGGAGCGCACGATGTCACGATTAAGGAGTTGCGGATGTTTACGTGTAGATGACAGCAGGATGCAGAACGTGCTCGCGGCAGTTTTTGCAATGGTTTGAGACGGGAATAGTCGATCGATAATAATTCAGCCGTCTAAAGATCATGCAGTCGCGAGACACGGTCTAGTTCTTCGTCACGTGTCAAGCAACCCACTTTCGGATCCTGCATCGGATTGATTAAACTGATGGTCGTCCAATGAACTCGGGAAGACTTCTTCTACACATCACCGCTGGGCTTCCTTGGCCACCGAATCACGTCCGGGCAGTCCGATACTTTGGAGTCATGGCGTCTCTGAACGACGATCAAAACTGTCCTAGGGGCATGAAACGGAAACTTTCCGGTGACGGTCCTAGATTAACGCCGTCGCAGCGCCTGGCTGCTGCGCGGAAGGCTGGGATTGATACCTCTGTCGATCTCCTGCAGATGAAGGGTCGTACCGGCGGACTTCAGGATGCCAAGAAAACAAAGTTGGCAGTTGGACAGTCGGAGAGAGGGCGGGATGAAGAGTACTTTCACAATCTTTACACTGGAGACATAGACTTCCAGGCCCTGGCCTTGGAGGACGGCGATTTCGGTGCCAAGTACGTATTATTGTGATGCCTCAGTCGAGCGTTCGCAATATCTAACCAACTCCACCTGGCTGCAGGTTGGGTAGCGGTGGCCACCTCGACTTCACAGACCCATCGGCAGTCTCACAGTTGACCAAGACCTTGCTGAGGCGAGACTTTGGACTGCGGTTTGCGCTACCAGACGACCGGCTATGCCCCCCCGGTACGTTGCCAGTAATGCGCCGTGTTTCCAGAGATGGCTGAACTCTGACTGTTTGTACCCAGGTTCCCAACCGGCAAAACTACATCATGTGGTTGAAGAGCCTCGTGGACAGCACCTCGCCGTCATTTGCTGAGACTTACGAGCCCGAGCGGGAAGTTACTGGCCTGGACATAGGGACTGGCGCGAGCGCCATCTACCCCCTCCTCGGTTGTTCACAGAGACCAGCTTGGTCCTTTGTCGCCACGGATATCGACGAGAGGTCACTCTCCTATGCTCGCAAGAATGTTGAGCTCAACGGCTTGCAGGCAAGAATCAAGATTGTCGAGCGGACAGTAGACGCACCACTCGTGCCCTTGGATGAACTCGGGCTAGAACGTGTCGACTTCACCATGACGAACCCTCCTTTCTATGCTTCGGAGGCCGAGCTTCTCGAGCTAGCAAAGAGGAAGTCGAGACCGCCATTCACGGCGTGCACAGGCGCGGCAAACGAGATGGTATGTGACGGCGGCGAGATTGGCTTCATCAAGCGCATCGTCGACGAATCGGTCGTGCTCCAGGAGCGCGTGCAGTGGTACACTTCTATGTTAGGGAAGCAGTCTACCCTGGAAGTAGTTATCGACATGCTGAAGGAGCACGGGATCGACAACTACGCCGTCACACAGTTTGTGCAAGGGAACAAGACACGGAGATGGGCGATTGGGTGGAGTTTCGGCACCAGGCGCCCTGCACTCTCGGCCTGCCGCGGCTTCGAGCCAGCTGCCGGCAAGAAGCTGCTTCCTCACTTGACAGAAATAACGGTCGCCGCCAAAGCCGTCAGGAACGGGGCCGCCAAGCAAATGGAAAACACATTCTGGACGCAGCTCGAAGACTTGTCGGACGGCCTTGGCATGACATCTTGGAGCTTGGACGAGGAGAGACTGCGTGGTGTCGGGTTCACGGACGGAAACGTATGGGGCAGGTCATACCGCAGGAGTCAAGGAAGGAAGGCCCCGGCGGGCGGTGCGAAGGAACAGATGGCCAAGACGAAGAAGGATCCCGGCGAGTGCTCTTTTGGCTTCTCCATTTCCATCCGAACCCAGTTGGCCGAAAGCGCATATAGCGGCGACCAGGTAGTGGCTGTGGTGCGGTGGCTGCAGGGTACGGACTACACCCTGTTCGAGAGCTTCTGTGGAATGCTACGAAATGGGTTCCAGGCAGTCGTTTCGTAGGTAGGGTGCACAGAACGAACAATCGAGAGACTGCGACAAGGCCTCGCCGCCACGCAAGACAAAGCGTGATGTCGCAAACGGTTCAAGGCAAGAAGCCAACGCTCATGTCTGTTGGAAAGCCGCGGTGGCGTCTGGGCCAGAGGTCGCTTTTCGGAGGTGACTACGGAGTATCCGTAGGCATCGAGGGACTCGTGCTCTTTGCGAATGTGGGCCTTCCCCATGGCTGACTCGCGCTGCTGCCTCGTAGCCTCCTCTGCTCTCCCCTTTTCCTTCTCCTTGGAAGGCTTGGCTTTGGCCTGGACAGACTTGGCTTCCTCCTTGCGGATCGGCTTGGTCAATCGCTGCTCCTCTTTGGTCTTGTCGTCGACCTTTTGGCTAACGTTTCGACTCTTTGCCAAGCCGGTCCGGTTCATGCGGTGCGTTCCTGGAGGAGCTTGTCTCGCTCTGCCTCGTACTTTGCGATACCGGCGTCGAGCTTGACGGGCAGCCACGAGGTGCAAGTGTCGAGCATCTGGAGCCGCCTCTCCGCACCCTTGAGCCGACGGTTAGGGTCGGACAATGATGGTGATCAGGTTGTTCAGCACAGCTGATGCTGTGTCCGTGTAGATTGATGGAGGAGGGGGTGCATGGCTCTTTACGTTGAACGAAACGTTGTTGAGTTCGCGTGCAATATTCGCCCGAATTGGAAACCGGGCCACTGAGCGTGTGCTCGAGTCGCGTATGCAACATTGTCCACGATGGCGGGGTTTGTGTAGGTCCACATACACACACACACACACACACACGCACGCACGCACACGCCACACGCACACAGTACAGTAGGTAGGTAGGTAGGGTAAACAGTGTCAAGGCGACGCAGATGAAACTCACACTCTATGCCACCTACGGCAGCCACACCAAGACAATCAATGCGTCGGCGACACGGCGTTGACAGGACCACGGTTCGTATCCAGGGTTTCCATAATCACAATCACATCCACCACAAGTATGCAAGGATGCAAGCACAAGGCAGTTTGTTCATCGACTCATCATCAACCATTGAATCTACGGATACCCAAAGTTAAGCTATTGCCAAGGGTATGCTTCTCCTCGGGCCGCATAGGAGTCAACTCCATCCGCAGCCCCGAGGCCCACGCTGGAAACAAAACAAGGTCAACAATGCTAGCAGCAACATCTGGCCTCGCTTATTATTTGCACTCGGAGACGACGTCCTCGCCGGCAGACTCTGCAGAGGCAAGAGAAGACAGTGCCTTTACCACGGCAGGATCCGTCCTAGAGTCGTACGTTAGCAGGATGAAGTAACTTTATGCCTAGGCAGTCATGGAGGCGTCTGCCCGCGCTCCCGTCGTGGGTGCAACTTACTGGGAACCTCCGGCGAGGGCCGTGCCAGCCGCTGTCAGTCCCGCTGCTACCTCGTCGCGAGCGGACGCGGGAGCTGCCTCTCCGCTGAGCAGAGCACCTAGGATTGTGTTGATGCCGTCGCCGGCCTGGCTGAGACCCGCGTTGGTCGCATCCCTGACGGTTGCGTCCTGGATGTCGTCGGTCGAATCTTCGGTGGAAGCCAGAGCGGCGACGATCTTGAGGCGGGCGATGTTGCACTGAAGATTTCCAATCTGGCGAGGCTCGATGGCACCTAGGCAAAGTCAGTCGACGGACACGGGATGAGGGCGGCAAGCTGTGCCGAACGTAGCTACGCACGAGCGGCAGTCAGGGTGGCACCGGCGGCCACGATGGCAGCGATGAAGATCTGTTGGGCGAGCATCTTGGAGGTCGAGGTGGACCGTGGGAATGAAAGTAACGAGTGAAGTGGGCTGTTTAGGTTCGTTGACGGTAGGTAATGTGCTGAAACGAGAGAATATGGAATTATCAAAGTGCCAACCGGGGCGAACTGAATCGAAGTGATGATGAGATGAAGAGACGATGAGACGATGGCTTGGCGAGGATGAGGTGGATGAGACGAGATGGAATGTGTCGAAAAGCAGCGGAGAATCGACACTCTTATCCTCTCGCGAAACGGCAAGCTGGCTGGCCACCCAGCGGCAGGGGCCAGAGCCAGAGAGAGCCAGAGAGAGGGCCGCGGCGAGGACATCGCGCCCTCCCATTTCGGCAGTGTCCGCTACCACAGGGAAGGCCCTGAAGGGGGCGCTGTCAGGTTTGTCCACCTCGTCGTCCGCGGCGCCCAGGGGCCAGGGCGACGCGATATGCGATAAGGAGTGACCCAGCCGCCTAGAAACAGTGCTAGATCATCCTAGATGCGCCTTGGCCGGAGAACTTAGAAGGCCATAAGAAGACGGCCAAAAGACGAGAGAAGGATGGAAGGACCATGGCGCACGCTGATTGGGCGTTGCCCATGTCGATTGCCCGAATGGGACGCTCCTTAGCTCCCCCTCTGCCAGGGGATGCCGGGCAGGGTTGCATTGGGTTGACACGGTCCGCACGTCTGATCTCCGGATCTGAGACCACACCATCGCCATCAACCAGAGTTAAGCTTATTCCCCGACAGCGAGGAGATTCCCTGCGGACCCCGAAATAAGCCGCAGTCGAAAGGGGGTTTCGGGCGCGGTCATGGGCGCCAGGTTGTGTTCATCGTGTTTCGCTTGGCAAGGTCGCAAGGAAAGCAAAGTCGTGAACGGGGGCAGAAAAGTCCAGACTGCAGTCGTTACTGTCGGGCATGACAGGTACAAGTATGGTCCTTGTACCCATCGGGCCATCGCACCGCGTCGGTCCTCGTGTGTTGCGGAAGTAGGTATGGGAGTACGGAAGGACTCGACTGATGGCCATTCGATGCTTCGAGTTCCGATGATGATGATGATGATGATGATGATGATGATGATGATGATGATGATGATGATGATGCTAATGCTGATTCTGATGCTGATTCTGATGGATGCTGATGCTGATGCTGATGCTGATTCTGATGCTGATGATGATACTGATGATGATGATGATGGCGCCCGCCACGTCCCAAGATGCGAACCGATACATCATGATCCACTGCGGCCTGCTATACCCGGGCACGTCGGCCGAGATGGCAAATGCAAGGGAAACGGACCACGATTCGGACCAGACCCGTCCCGGTCTGGGCGCCGAGTCGGGGGCCGAAACGGAAGCTGGGGCAAACAAACAAGCAGCTAACCAGGTACAGGTAGGTACCTACCGGTAGTTATTCGTATTCCAGACTTGGAGGGATACCGGATCATCGCCCGTCTGGAGGAGTAGCCACAGCCACGGCCACAGCCGCACTCCGTAGTTACAACTTACCGGTACTGGCGCAGCGCTCGCTGGCTTACGCGCACATGATCGTGAGCATGGGGGTTGTTCTTCGTCGGCATCTTTGGCACCGAACTCGCCTGTACAGCCGGAGAGCAACTTGGCGGCCTCGTTTCGGCCGCTCTTTGAGACGAATTTCTGCTCGATGGCTCATCCCTGTCTACACCTACGCATTACGCTGTCCGCGGGTTCACAGGGATCGGCCGAGGGAGGCGAGAAGAAATGCGATATCCAAGGCCCATTGATCGACAAGGTTCGTCTGCTCAGTCTGTAGAAACAAGTCGGTCAAACCCCATTGCCTAACTACCAACAGCACAGGCGAGAGAGACTAAACTACTCTGCTGGGTCCATGCCAACTATCAATGTCTTGGTTGGCTGTAACCGAGAGAAAAATTTCTTGGTCCCTGGTTTCGCATTGCCACCGGCCGCACCGGTACCAGAATACTCGATCCCTCGAGACAAGTCCAACACTGGACGTCTACCTAGTTCCCCTCCAAATGACCCAACCTCAACCTGCAGTCGGCATCGGTGAAGAGGCAGGCACACGGAAACCGACTTGTCCGAACGTCGTACCTCGGACTATGTCGTGGATCTGCCAGCAGGTGCAAGGCAGGTCATTCTGGCTGTGCTGGACTGGAGGCCGAGGCGTGGTTGGATGGGATCCGAGAGAATACGTTCGTACGTGACCGATGCCTTCGGTTGAGCTGGTCGCGAGGTATATGGGGCTTGACCTTCCCTTGGATTTGTCCCGTACTCCCTTACTCCAAAGTGCCTCCTCGGTCATGAGTATGGCATAGGTACTACACACCCTTTTCACCCAGACCTTGCATCCCCTCAGGCGACCGGTTCTCGCCGACGACCTCCCACCTCGTTGCCGCCTGTGGCTCACGGCCGAGGCCGAGGCCAGGAAGCTCTCGCATTTTGTCGACTCCTTTCCCCCGAGCACGAGGTAGAGCTGTGCCGCGCATAAAACAGCCCACCTATGGAAAATATGATCACGATGAGGCAGGACAAAGGCAGCAGTAAGCCCTTGAACTGCTCGACATCTCTTACCGAGAACCAGGCGACGGCAAAGGCTAGGGCGAGGGTGATTGTGAAGAACGCTAGATAGCCAAGGATCCCTCTTACGACCCTTCTCCTAGTGCTGTCGTGACTTGTTTGGTCCGCCATGGCTTGGCTCGGCTGATGGGCGAGTCTCTTAATAGGGGAACGTCTTGATGACTTGGTCGGGAAATGCGGTTCTGGCTCGATGGGACAATGCTGAGAACGCGACAGTCGAGGAACCTGTTGAAGTACCGAGGTGATATAAGTATGAATTTCCATGAGGGCAGTTTCCCCAGCTCGCCAGCTCGTGTGAAATGAATGGCAAGTTGCAATAACTATAGCAACCGTGGTGACGCACCGTCACCGTCTCCCCTCCCTGCTGGCTTAAAACACCGTCTTTGTTCAGAATGCCGTTCCGTAGCAAGACCGGACAGATCATCGTGCTGTAACAAGGGCACACTTCGAGAGCCCTCCTTTCTTTTCCACTCCTCGGCACAATTCGATCCAGCCTTGCAGGTGTCCTGCCGGCATCCTCAGAATGCCCCCGAGATAAACAAAGCTGCTACGGTGGCTGGCATAGTGTCTGTGCAAGTGCCCAAAGAAGGAACAATACGCTTGTTCCGACTCCAGTCCCACATGCAAGGATGCCGCCGAGACACTTCAATATATATATACATATACACATACAGACCGGCACGAATCTCGAAAGGCTTTGCAGTTGTGTAATATTCATTGGCAAGGTTCTGTGTTGCGGTTCAACTAAATAGACCTGGCCGTCTTCGACCGATGGAGGCACGTACATGTACACATACTTGCGTTACAACTTACGCCTCGCCAGGCTGCAAATAACTTTGACGAGCGTGGCCAGCCACAGTATCCCATATTCCAACTATATAGCACTTACGACTTCTTTGGGAGCCTACCACTTGGCCTCCTTGGTCTCCTGGAAACCCTTGAGGATTGTGAGTAGATTCTCCAGCGAGGCGAGGTAGGGCCGGAGCTCGGCCAGGACCTTGGCCTGGTCGTCTCCGAGCTTCTCGTAAAAGACCTTGCGGTAAGGGCAGGCACCCATGGCGGCACTGAAGACGGGCTTGATGAGGAAGCTGTGATGGGGCTTGAGGGTGGTACCGTAGGCGTTGCGGAACGAGTCGGACAGCTCCTCCGACTCCTTGGCCACGTTCTGGCTCAATGCGATGCATGTGAAGTCGAGACCCCTTGGTGCGTGTGTCAGTCCTCTCTGTTCATCCCTGGGGGCAACGCCGACGTACCTGACCAGCCAGACCAGACCCTCGGTGGCAACGTGCTTCTTGGTCTTGAGCTCGTTGATGACCAGTTCCTGCAGAGTGGCGCTCTCCGAGGGGGCGGCGAGTTGCCGTTCCCGTATCTTCTTGACGTTGCCGATCATGTCGTTCTTGACGGGGCTGAAGGCGACAGAGCCCAGGGCGTCAAACATGGTGGTCAGGGACTCGGCGGCATCGAGGAATTCCGTCGTCGACACGGCGTTGTTCTTCTCGGCGTCGACGGGCACGGTGACAAAGGACTGCTTAAAGGTGTCGAGGAGAGTACCTCCGGGGGGGGAACGTAGGAGCAGACATGGTTGTTTGTGGGAGCTGTCGAGGTGGAAGTCATTGTTAGCCTGCATGGCGCTTTCTGTCCTCCGGCAGAGGGGATGTGGGGGTGGGGGGGGGGAATGGAAGCACACGTACTGTGTTTGTTTTCGGTTGGAGCAATGTGTACGGAGTAAGAGATGTAGAGAAAGAACAAGTGTCTCGAGAACGGGAGGTGAACAGAGGTGATTGATTCTTGGAATGAGCGGTGTCAATAAAAAAGGGGTCTAGTCTGGACCTTGCATCAATAGAGGGCGACGACACCTGCATGCAACGCAACGCAACACACATGGGATCGTGGCTAGGGTACCCTCTGGTTGGTTGTTCCAGGCCTCCAGCAGAACCCCGCGTCAACAAGCGTCGCGGGAGGGGCAGGCAAGTAAAACTAGCAAGTTACGTAACGCGGCACAGAGAGTACTTACTAAGTAGTTAGTGCGTAGCAGTGCCAGTTATTAGTGGGGTACCCGCCGCACCAGCCTCCAATAGGATCTCCTCCCCTTGCATCTTGAAGAAACAACTCGAGTATAGTTGGCATAGCTATGCCGATTGTGTCTGTGAACGGAGACGTAACGTATTACCCTATCTGTACATGGTCTAATTCTATGAGGTTGGTTATGGACAGCGCTTTGCACAGACCGGAGAAGAAACCATGCCGGTCCACCGTCCAACACAGAGAGTCCTTCCGAGTCCTTCCTATCCGACACACAAGTACGGATAAGCTATACAAGTCCTTCCTCCACTACCCGAATCCCACCGGACACATCATATACTTGAACTGGATGTCCAACACCTTGGCATTAGACAGGGATGTCCTCTATCAACTCCAGCGCGCCCTCGCGTCCAACCGTAATAATTACATCGCCCAGCGTCTTCGTGACGAAACCCGCCTCACAATACGTAAAGTAGTACTATTCATAGTTAGTTCGGGCCCTCGGGAGAGACGTCGTCGTCGAGCAAACAAAGAACAACGTACCTCCCACTTTCTCCGGAAGACTTCAATCTCCTCTCGGCTCATGTCCGCATGCTCTCGTTGGAGCGCTGGTCGAATGCTGGACTCAAAGTTGTCCAGGAATTCCTCCTTCCACAGCCGCAATGCCTTGGCGTAGTGACCGCCGATATTCTCGACACGTTCGACGACCAACGTCCCCCGAGACTCGGTGCTAATGTGGTTGAGCAGCTGTGTGATGCACGGTAAATGCCCGCCGGGGAAGATGTGTTTGTTGATGAAGCTACGTCGCCTCGTTAGTCATCAGCCCTCACCGACACGACCAGGCAGGACTCACTCTTCACTCTTGGAGTAGGCTTCGTATCTACCTTCCGGCATGGTGATGCACTGAAACATGGCGATGCCTCCGTCCTTCTTGAGCAGTCGGTCCATATGCGAGAAGTACGTCCCCAAAAACTCTTTGCCTACCGCCTCGAGCATTTCGATCGAGACAATCTTGTCGTACGGCGTTTCTGGGATCGCGAGATTTCGATAGTCCATCAGCTTGACCTCGATGCGGTTCGCGAAGCCGGCTTCTCGTATACGCTCTTCTGCAAGCGTCTTCTGCTCCTTGGACAAGGTCAGGCTTGTGACACGACATCCGGTTTGCCGAACCGCCTCGATGGCGAAGGATCCCCAACCTGTCCCGATTTCCAAAACATGGTCCGATTGTTTGATTTTGGCACCTTCAATAAATCGTCTCAGTTTCGTCATCTGGGCTTCTTCCAGCGTTTCCTCCACTTCCGTGTATGCGGGTTGGGGCTTCCATATCGGACACGAATACGTCATGTCCTTGGACAAGAATGCTGCGAACATGTCATTGCTGATATCGTAGTGCGCTTGAATGTTCAACAACGCATTGGAGAGAGTGTTGGTGTTTCGGGCAATGCTCGTAATGGCGCCAGAAACCGAAGAAAACCACGTCGTGCCATTGCTCATCTGCTCTCTGTTCACAATAAAGAGCTGTGCAACAAAGTCAGTTCTCGGTCGTCATGTCGCCCGCACAAAGTATAAAAAAAAAGGGAAAAAAAGGAAACTCACCTGGAAGAAAGTCGTCAGGTCTTCACAGTCAAATTCACCTAGCATATATGACTCGGCGAACCCCATGTCCGCGAACAGAAATAATCGCATCCAGAACGCCTCGTCCTTGACTATAATCTCCACTCTTGGGATCGTGTTCGCTCGTCGAACACCATTGACTCCGTTGGTTAGGTTTGCCAACTTGGAGCCTAGTCTCTGCCCGTACACCTGTCGTGTTCCCGCAGGCTCGTCCACCAACAGCAGCGTGCCAACTTCAATTTTGGCAAACACAGAGAGGATGGCCGACTTGGCCACCATCAGGGCCGGTCCCCACGTGAGGCTTCCCAAGGTACCTCGCGCAAGGTCAGCGCCCCGTGTGAACGGCCGAACGACGAATGATGGCAGCAAGGGCGACATCTCCAGCCGACCTCCAGCTTCTTCCCGAGTCCGATACGATACAGCTGGTGTTGTGAGAAGGAGGAAGTGAACCGGCCTCTGTGCAGCCTGGGCGTGGGTTTACAAAGCCCGTGACGGCTCCACGGAATGTCTCTGCGGCAAGAAGAAGAAAATGAAAACGAGAGAAGTGAGCAGACGCAATGGGCGAATGAGCAACAGGTCCAAAGCGCGAACCGTCGCGCACGCTGGGTCAGGGTGAGGAATGAGTGGGTAACAACGGATCACGAAGCTGACGGGCAGAAAACACAGGAGGTGACAACCACGGTGAATGTTACACACTCGAGAGGGAACACCAGGCAACCTATTTATACTTTTAGATGACAGGAGGGCCCCGGAGCAAATGGACTAGGCTCGTTCATAGGGGAGAGAGGATAGGTAGAGGGGCACCCCGTCGTGAAGAGGAAAAGTCGGCCGGTTGGCGTTGTGCGTTGGGTTACCTGAGGGTATCGATCGACCAGGGTCGAGTGCGTGTGTTACGCAGCGGCGGGTACTTTCAGCCGACGAACCTCAAGGGTCCTGCGCACGCCACCCGAGGTGAGGAGGTCTACTTCTGACAGATGTAGCGCACTAAAGCTGTAACAGTAAAAAAGAGTACTTTGGTGATGTGATGGACCCCCCCCCTCCTGGACAGTCAACTGCGGACCAGAACGGGTGGGGCAGGGGGATAGTTTGCTATGTAGTGTGACCGCAAGTCGAGTAACGCAGAAGCGTGAGTCCCGCCGATTGGAAGGAAGCATTGGAAACGCGGTAGGTTCTGCTAGGGCCAACTAGGTAACTAACTAGCTACCGACTGTATTGAGGTATTGAGGTATTGAGGCGAACAGGGAGGGCACTTGTCCAAACACGATACTGCTAGCATGTGAGCCGTCCATCAACCCGTCTGGAGCCGACATGCAACTAGAAACTACTACGTACATCCAGTCATGCTAGTCAGAAGGCGAGCTTGTTGGTGGAAACATTTGCTGGGAACAGCAGCGGCTCTCAGGTAGATGACACAAACAACGTCCCAACGGACGGACACACTCCAGAATTGCCTACGTTACTATGCCCATTGGGGACCAAGTGTACTTCGTAGGTCGGCAGGGTGATCATCAAGCCTCCGCACCCCTGCGCCGCGTTGGGACCGACGCCTTGCACGGTGTCAAAGCGACAGCTCTCTCTCTACGGAGTACGGATACTTCATTACGTACTCCCAACGTCGAGAGCACATGCCTCATTCATTGGCAGTGCCTAGCCAGATCTGATGGTAAGACGCAGGTGCACGTCGTTCTGGAACCAGTCTTCTAAAGGCCCTCGCCTCGTCTGCGCCCGTTCGCAGTGCGCTGTGCGCCGTGCTCGTCGCGTTGACTGCTCAAGGGGTTGGTGTGCTGTCCAAGGGGACGGCCGGTCGGTGAGCTGATCTAACCTGCACCAATGACATCACGACTCGTCCGGGTATGATCTGAATCCTTGACAGAACTTCACGTTAGTTACGGCATTTTCGGGTAAGGGGGAAACGACTGCTACGCTAATGCAGACCGGCATGTATTCAAGTCCGAGGGCCGGAAACATTGTTAGGGGGGATTTTGGATTTTGTAGACACGGCTGGAGGTTTCAACAGGTTCTGACACAAGTCTATCGGCCGTATTGAAAGCGGATGTGAGGCTCTTCCAGAGCTGAAACATTCGAGTCAATCAGATGAAGTCTACCGTAGTACGAGGTTGGCAACCCACCTGCGGGATGCACAAAAGCTTAGGCCACAGCCAAGACAGGTGGGGTCCGGCTTCTAATACCGGCTGGGGCCTTACCCAGAGTTACTTAGTGTGCTTACTCTCCGCTCCCCGTCCTTCAATTAGACGCGATCACACGATTGGACCGTCGCGTGCTGTTCCGAGTGGGTAGACGCGTTCTGGTGTTTGATCGAAACTTCAACTATCAAGAACCACCAGATCGTTTCGAGATGGCACACTCTATGCTCACCGTGTCGGCCCCCCAGGCTTCCACCAAGAAAGCACATCTTCATCTCTTGCCATGCCGAATACATCATGATGGAAACGTAAATCCAATCGACTCATACTGGAATCCAACAGCAAACTCAGGCGAGCTCGATCTGTAACCTTCATCTTGGCATCTTCTGACGATGACGATTTCAGATGGCTCAAAGACGGCGTACTTTCGAGGCAGGAAACTGCACGGCAAGGTAGTGAAGCTCCCGGAAGGCTACTATGGCACCGTCGTTGAAAAGGGCCAAACAAAACGAGAGGTACATAGGGATCAGCTCGACGGTGACCCTGAAGCTCAAGATGCGCCAGACGCCGTCGAGATTGCCCCCTGGACGGCAAAGCCCAATTCGACAACATAGTGGTCTGGGGCCATGAGTCTACTGCCGATTCCAGTGCAGATCCGTATGTGAGGAGCATAGAGGAGTGGGTGGCATTTGCCGAGGACGTAGGTCACTCGATACTACTCAATCCTGTTCAAAAATTGACGAGCATCAGATCCATGGATATGATTCCACCGATATCGGCTCAAAGTAGTCGTATGCGAATAGTCGGCATTTGGAACAAGAGGATCGTTTGGATTTGGATTGGTTGGAGAAAGTACATAGTATGGCTAGCGTACGGACCAACATGTGGCCGATGCCTAAATATCATATTCAAAGGAGGCCAAGCACCGACATGTTCTTGTTGTCTTTGAGCTTACCCAGGTTCGTCGTCCTCGACTAAGCAAGGCACCTTGGGACTGAGCGGGTCCGTCTAAAAGGCTAAATAACCGTCAACTTAAGAGCCTTCTTCCATCTTGCGGCTTGCCCCTCCAAATTATTGACTTTTGGCCGCGTACAGCAAGCAGTCTCTTTTTGACTTCGACATCATTTCCATCACCAAATCTATCGGATAACCCCCACCCCCCCTCCAAACCCGATTTTCATCTCCAACTCATTGGCATCATGAGCCCTGGTATATTGAATAGCGATGCCTCGGTCGGCCCCGATGGGCCGCGGCAGAAGAGTAAGGCTACGCCCGACACAATACGAGTCGGTTGCATCGCCATGGTCGAGAAGGACGGACTCGCTCGTCGCGCCGAGATTCTGAGCATAAAAGATACGAAAAGTGGGCGTCAGCTCTACTGCAACTTTGACAACTTCAATAAGCGACTCGACGAATGGGTACCCGTCAGGCGCATCGATTTCGAGCAGGACGTCGAGTGGCCGAGTGCCGATAAAGACAAGCCCAAGGACGGAAAGACAAAGAAGGGCTCTGTGGGCCCCAGGAGAAATGCAGTCTCCAAGAAAAACGTCGCGCAGAAGCGACCGAGTAAGAGGGAACAGTCGGTCACGTCCGAGGCTATGACACCACACCCGTGGACAGACTTCGTTGACTCGCAAAGCCAGTCCAAAGCTCCCTCGACGCCCGGAGATGTCGATCCAAAGGCCGGCCTGACACCGGCTGCAGATGGCGACGCCATGGATTTGGACGAAGAAGACAATGCACCTCAAGTTAAGAGGGAGGAAGGGTTCAGTCGGGAGGCAGAAATCGAGAAGCTGCGGACAGGCGGATCCATGACGCAAAACCCAACAGAGCTTGCCCGCATTCGAAACATATCCAAGGTGCAGTTTGGCCGGTGGGACCTCTTCCCCTGGTACTTCTCGCCGTACCCCGAGGCGTTCACCCAAGAAGATGTCATATTCATCTGCGAGTTCTGTCTTAGCTATTACGGTGATCAGAAGAGCTTCGCGCGCCATCGTCAGAAGTGCACATTGCAACACCCACCCGGAAACGAGATCTATCGCGACGAGTACGTCTCGTTCTTCGAAATCGACGGCCGGCGACAACGGACATGGTGTCGTAATCTTTGTCTTTTGTCCAAGATGTTCCTAGATCACAAGACACTCTACTACGATGTTGACCCGTTCTTATTCTACGTCATGACGCAGAAGGACGAAAAGGGCCAACACTTTGTCGGATACTTCTCCAAGGAAAAGGAGAGTGCCGACGGCTACAACGTGGCCTGTATTCTTACCATGCCCCAGTACCAAAGAAAGGGCTTCGGTCGGTTGCTCATCCAATTTTCGTACGAACTATCCAAGGTAGAGGGGAAACTGGGTTCTCCAGAAAAACCGCTTTCGGATTTGGGCCTGTTGAGTTATCGTCAGTACTGGTCCGAGAATATCCTGGACCTCTTAATGGAGTATAACGAACGCGACGAGCGGTGCAGTATCGAGTCCATTTCGACTGCGCTGGCCATGACGACCCAGGATGTCGAGCATACGCTGCAGGCGCTGAAAATGCAGGTCTACCACAAGGGTGAGCATAAGCTGGTGATACCCGAAAAGATGGTCCAGCAGAGGGCAAAGGCAAGACAAAAGCAAAAGCGATCGATCGCACCTGAGCGCATCCAATGGAAGCCACCCGTATTCACGGCCTCTTCACGGACATGGGGCTGGTAAACATGTACATTGCAGCTTTTGGAATTTGGAGTTCTGTGCGAGGCTGACTTACACACACAATGGTTGTTTGATTTCCAATGAGCACCAGTTGCTCTTTACCTAGATTTCCGAGATACCCCCAACAAATCAATGTACATCACCATTCACTCGTCATCCTTGCACAAGGAGTAATGTCGCGTAGACGTGATGGGCCCGCGATGTGCTGCCGTCCAGGGGCAGTTTCAACAAGTCCCGGTTTACTTGCTCGTCTGAGATTCCCAGGATGCGCGAATCTGGGAATCTCCGCACATCTAGCTCCACAACCCAAAGAACGTCATCTTCTACATCTCAACGGCAGCAGCATGACGATGGTAGCACAAACATCATTTCTGGTGCTTCAGTTATAGTTGGCCGAGCCATTCAGCAACTCTCAAGTCCCTCAGTAGACATCAAGTGCAATCAAACCCCCTACGAAAGACCACAACCCTGATGACCCGGCTTCGGCGTCAACAGCTTGTTTCGCAACGGCAGTTTCACCAGCCATTCTCAACCATGTCATCCAAACCGCTCAGCCCAAGGCTCGCACAAGCCTCCGGCGTCCATGACAACTCGGCCGCCACGAGCCAACACCCGATCAACCTGCTCCGCGGCTGGCCCTCCGCGTCTCTCCTACCCAAGGCGGCACTCTCCGCAGCAGCCACCCGCACTCTTGACAACCCCTCCATCGCCGTCCCAGCCCTGCAGTATGGACCGGATCCTGGCTTCCAGCCCCTGCGCGAGTCTCTAGCGACGTGGCTAGGGGGATTCTACGGGGTAGACGTGGACGTGAATCGGATCGCCATCAGCGGCGGCGCCTCCCAGAGCGCCGCGTGCATCTTGCAGTCGTATACGGACCCGTCGTATACGAGGGCCGTGTGGATGGTGGCCCCGTGCTACTTTCTGGCGTGTCCGATCTTCGCGGACGCAGGGTTCGGGGGACGACTACGAGCTGTACCCGAGGACGCCGAGGGGATCGATCTCGGGGCCCTGGAGAGGGGCCTGGAAGCAATGGAAAGAAAGGGTGATCAAGACCGTGAGGGGGACGACCGGCTTCCGGTGTTCAAGGATCCCAGTCCCCATCGCAAGATCTACCGGCACATCATCTACTGCGTGCCTTCCTTTTCGAATCCCTCGGGCAAGACCATGTCGCTACGGCGGCGGGACGCTCTGGTGAAGCTCGCGCGAAAATATGATGCCCTAGTCGTCTGCGACGATGTGTACGACATGCTGCAGTGGCCTGTATCGCAGCCCTCTTCGCCCTCGCCCGCGTCTTCAGCCGCCAGCCTGACCAAAGCCTTGGTCCCTCGTCTCGTCGACCTCGACCGCCCCCTCGGCCCCTCCCGTTTCGACCCCCCAGGCAAGCACTTCGGCCACGCCATCTCCAACGGCTCGTTCAGCAAGCTGGTCGGACCCGGCATGCGAACGGGCTGGACCGAGTCCACGCCCGACTTCTGCTACGGCGTATCACAGACGGGATCCTCGCGGTCGGGCGGGGCGCCGAGCCAGTTCTGCGCCGCCGTGCTCTACGATCTCCTGGCGTCCGGGGATCTGGGGCTGCACATTGAGAGGACGCTAAAACCGGCCTATCAGAGACGTCATAGGGTCATGTCGGAGGCCATAGCGAGAGTACTGGGGCCCCTGGGCGTGGAAGTGGGTGTCGGGAGTCTTGACGGAGAGGGAGACGTGTTTGGCGGCTTCTTTGTGTGGATGCGGTTTTCCTCTGGTCTTCTGGGCGAGGGAGGGGCGAAAGCGGTGGCAGATCGGTGTCAAAGGGAAGAGAATCTGGCAATTGGGCATGGGCAGCTATTTGAAGTGCACGGAGACGAAAAGGCGGTAAGATTCGATGACGAGATTCGGCTTTGTTTCGCGTGGGAGGGCGAGGCGGATCTGGAGGAAGGAGTCGAAAGATTGGGTAGAGTCATACAGAGGATAGCACGCGAAGGCCCTAGTGGTCCCGTCCGAGTGCAGGATGGTTCAGGGGATACTTTCGACGCATTCAAATAGGATCTACTATTAGCTATCAATCGAGAATGCTCCAAGAGGCAGAGCTCAGGCGTGTCGTGGGAGACTGTCTAATGTAATTACATGTAACGCTGAGGATATGCCTGTGTGTGTGGTTTCCTGAAGAGTGCCATACTTCAATCCTCATACCTCGTACGGCGTATTATCAGTGAAAATCAAATGCGGCTTCCGCTTCGCAATATCCAGAATAGTCTCTGCAAAGACGCCATTGGCCCAAGCAAACCAGCTTCTGGTATATACACCAATGACGTTTACATTCACGCTCTCATGTATCAACCCCAGCTTGCTGGATCTAAGCACCAAGTCGATGCATTCTGTTATCTCAGTGTCGTCATCGGATGTTTGGGCCTGTACAAGTAAGCTCATTGGCCATGCGTTCGACAGGCCAATATGGGGACCTAATCGACCGTCAGTATACGAGTATGGAGGAGCGTCGGGGACAGCAGATCCGTCTTACCTCCAATGCCATGAAAGCCGCTGCCCGCAAGATAGTAGGGGTTCGATTGCCGAGAAAGCAGCATCTTCCGGGTGTTTTGGTACGTTGGGTCATCTTGACGCAAGAATCCCATGAGTGGCAACGCCAGCAACGACGGATAGTTCGCATCGTCCATTATAATAGTCGAACCATACCCATCCACCTCGTACGCAAATACATCGCCAAACTTTTTGTGATGGACAACGCCGTGCTCCCAGATACCTTGAGTTATGGACCGACTCCACGTCTCGACTGTTTGGGCAAGTACATCTTCCTTGGCAGCCCTCAGGATGGCCGCTGTTCTATTCAACTCTACAGCCATCATGGCGTTTGCGGGGATGAAGAACCCAAGGATAGTGGCATCGTCACTGGGGCGAAAGGCCGACCTGATGAGGCCGGTACCGTTATTGAGCGGGTTACCCACACCTTGCAAGTTGAGGGTCTCGGTGCCCGTGTTCGTGTTGCGGTTAAATGTGTACTGGTTCCTTCGGTAACGACCGGTTTCGGGGGAAAAGGTGGACAGAGACTGCTGCTCAAGGACATCGAGTACGGTCTGCAGGGCCAGATACCAGCGGTTCGTCATGTACTCTGTCGAGCCGGTGTGGTTGTGAAATTTGTTGCCCAGAGCCAAGAAATGGGCCAGAGAATCGAGCTCGTACTTGCATTCAAAGACAAAGGATGGTTCGTAGGCAGGATGGACCGTATCGTCTTGACCATTGTGGGACACTTTGAGTCCACTGATAGGAGGTGGCTGGAAGGCATTGCAGTAAGGTGACTCGATGACATATTCGGACTGTGTGTTGATGGCGCCCAGAATGAGTTGGTGGATGGTTGGATCCTTCTTGGCCAGGGCCTGGTAAGGCGCCAACTGGTTTGTTGAATCTCGCAGCCACTCGGCAATGATGTCTCCTTCAAGGCCGTCAGGTTGGTATTCTGGGTACGTCGAGGCAAGTTGGGTGCGGTAGGTAGTTACGTACCTGTGATTATGAAGGACTGGGGTCCCTCCCATTTTCCAGCCTCAAATGGGGAAACGTGCTCCCCTGGGTGCTCCTGGCGCTGCTTCTTCTTTGCCAAACTGGCTCCATCCGTGTGGAACTTGACGGTGGTGTCGGTAGTTGACTAACACGGCGCAAACGTCAACATCGGATCATGGGCTAAAACGGAGCTCAACGTCAACGCACCGGAAATGCATTCTCGAACAGCCTGGCTAGATCAGGGTCCGACATGCGCGAAGTCACATCTTTAATGACCTTCTCGATGGCGTCGGATTGGAAGGTTCGGCATCGTGGATCGGGTCTCTGGAAAGGTAGAGCGAGAGGTCCCTCGCTGAGGGGTCGACTGAAACACGCCGTGGTTAGCCAACATCAAGGAATGAGAAGGCAGAGGCAGAGGCACAGTCACTCACTGCGGGTAGCTTGAGTACTGGACATAGTCCGGGCAGGCTTCGACGTAGTTGAAGTTGTCTAATAAGGGCTCCTGGTTGAGCCCTTGCTGCTGAGCGGCGACGGGAGCCAGCATCAGACTCGCCAGAGAGGCTACCGCCATCGAGGCGAGTAGTGAAAGTGCCATTATGTGTACTCCGTACGTGTTGCGTCGTATGTCGTCGGTTGCCGGCTGCCGGTTGTCTACTGTCTGTTGTTGGTCGCGGAGAGGTTTCGAGGTCCAGGCTGCTTCGTCCAATATGGTCGGATCCAACGCGATGTGAAACGATCCAAAGTAATGCGACGAGAGGAACACGCGGTTGTCAGCCCGGGCTGTCGCAGGCTCAACACGAATCGCACCGTTCGACCATCGAGTTATGTAAAGACCAAGTTGGCTCGGCGAGTGGAATGCGATGCGGTTGTTGGTTGTTTCGTACAAAGTACATGGCTGTGCACCTTCCTACGTGATCTTGATTGAGCATCGCTAACTGCTACGGCAAGCGCTATCACCATTTCACGATGATGATTTGGAGTGAGTGGAGAGGGGCAATCTGGACGTAACTACGGGTAGTTACGGGGTACGGAGTAACTCACTAACTATGTAACGTCAAGCTAGTGGCTTGACTACGTACACAGTACTCTATAGTAGTTACACAGTAGCGTCAACTAACTAAAAAGTCTGTCGTCAGCGGGGTGGATAAATGGAACCGCCTGCTTTTATTCCTGGGGTAAATTGATTGAACCTTCCTTGGAAGCTACGTTATAATAAAGAGTAAAAGTCAACTAGAAGTCAACCTGTTAGTTTTGGTCAAGTTACTCCCAACTTGCAGCTGCACTCGTTCCATGATAAAATGCATCTGGATGATTCCGGTAACAGTACCTGTACTCTGGCATTTCTTCCACCAATTGCATAGCGAGTCGTTCCAGGTTAGACCTGGGTGCTTTGTTTGTTTTCACACGAGGCATTCCTAACACCACTGCACTGCACAAGTACAGCACTCAGTGTACGAAGTGGAGAAGGGCCTAAGTTCCGACTACTGTATACATGAAGAGCAAATGCTATCGGTTCCCTAACTAATAACTAAGTAACTACTCCGTAACTTTCAGTAGTGTGTTGGCAAACTCAGCTCCTGGCTGCCATGCGACCATTTCTCCAATTGGTCTTTCGCAGGGGTCTGTCTACCGGGAATACAGTCACTCCAGAAATCCAGCTATCCGCTACGAAACCTGGTAGTTAGGCCGCTTGAGATTTGAAAGAGGAGGAAAAAAAACCATGGACGGCTTTTATTCATTTCCTGCCTTCCAATACCATTTTTTTCATTAAGAAAAGGATATGGTAGTAGGTGCCCATGTATTGGGCATCTAGTGCTCAACGGCTAACTTAGTAACATATCGACCACTTTGTCGTTTGACGTCAGATTTGACGCTTCCAGTTACTTCATATTAACCAAGTGGTAGATAATTGAATGCATAGTCCTGTTACCATGGTTAGATACGATCATTTGTTGTCTTATACGATGTAAAAAACACTCAACAAATGATCTGATAACTCCAAGGTTGCTAAGCTTGTCAGTAGCCAGCCAAAGTATTCATTAATTAGATCGAGGCAGCATATATATATATATATATGCATTCTTACCCAGAGATGAGTGGTATTATCCACTCACCGAAACAGTTAGTCTGACCATGATCGGTTTTCTTTGAGCCCAGAAATTTTCTTCGTCGCTACCCTACGGTAGCGTTCGCGTTCGATGGCTCACATTAGTCCAAATGTATATGATACTATGCAGGTATGTAATTATCGCTTCAATTTTTGCGTTGAACTTCTAACTAATTGCGTACTACCCTAGAGAACTGACTGTTCTAGTTATACATTATCTAGTTCTCTGTTTGGAGCTTTCACAAAGGTTGTAAAATTCCATACTTCCAACGCGTGATAGCACTTTGTATTTTCCGCGCGCGTTACTCGGAGTTGCATTGGTACAGATATGGACCACACCGTCGAGCATGATTCTGGCTGATAACGCTCGATATCTCCCAGGTAACTGATATGACGATGCGATCTACAGTTAATGCTCATCTTGCTCAACCGTAACACGGGTTTGCCTCTTCGCTTAGTTGTGTGCAGTTGGCCTGACATGTCCCAAAGTGTGCGCTACAGCTCACAACCGCACCTATTCCAACGACTGGTGAGTATTTCACAGACTCCTCGGAACTTGGCCACGAACACATTGTAGAGGACAAATACTAATATGAGCCGAAATTCTCACATGCAATGTCTATTAGCACTGAAGCATAATAATAGTACGGTTGCTAAGACACGAGTAAGCATGTCATCGAGTTCTCTAGTAAGTTATAACGTGATTTATATTCCAATGTGCTGGTGTCTAGCTCCCTCCTCAAGGCACACCTCGTTTTCAACCAATGATGTTATGAGCTGGGAGGTGACGTAAAATAAGGGACTTGTATCTCACAATCAAAGGACGGCAACTTGATATCTGCCGGCCAGTATTACCTATGACGAGGTATGTACTGCGTGCGGCACGTTTTTGACTGTTGCTGTTAGTCTATATACACAAGATGGTCCTGCAAGGCAGCTTCGTTTCCCTTCCACCCCCTTCCCTTGCAAGCGGCCTCTCCTAGACGAGATTGAATCACTTACGATATACGCTACGGGGCTTTCACACTTGGGTACGCACTAGCATCTGGGCACGTTACCGGCGCAGTTGGAATACCAGGTCTGCGAAGACCCGATGAAAACGTATGTGGCATCATCCAGCACAGTGTCCAGCTATTCCAAGGAAGGGTTTTTTGCATTGCCATCCAAATAGCCATCCCGTTTGCGGTTCGAGTTGATCCTGATGGGTTGAGGTCTCATGCCTGATGGGTTGAGGTTTCATGCCTGATGCGTTTAAAAGTTAGGCATACTATCAATGACCAACCACCCGATACTATTGGCAAGCGTCGTACTGTTCCGTAGGCTTCGCTTATTGGGCAAGCAGGTTCTGTTACCCGTCATTGAGTAATCATCATCAAGCAGTCGGCTTTAGAACAATGTTGTCAATGAGGCGAACGGCCGGCCCCCCGCTGTGTCCCAAATCCTCGCCAGGTTGTGGCGACTCCAGAGGTAGCATCTTGATAGCACCACTCAAAATGCCGCCAATCTTCGAGTCCACTATGTCGATTTCCTCCATAGTTTCCGGGTCGGCTAGTGATATATAGTCGACTTCGAACATCACCCTCTTCTCCGGGCCTTGAGCCAACTGTGAACTCAAAGCGTCCGCTGTAACCCTGTTCGCGGCCGACAAAATGACGTCGCAGTCTGTAGCTCCAGCATTATACTGCTCGGCAGCAGCCTTGAGGGCACGGCTCAAGACGGTTGCCATCTTCCTCCTCCTCTCTCCTAGATAGACATTGCGTGAGCTGAGAGCCAGCCCGTCGGATTCCCTGCTGGTAGCACCGACTTGGATATCTATGGGCATTACAAAGTCCTTTATCATCTTTCGGATGACAACGGTCTGCTGCACATCCTTTTGTCCAAAGTAGACCTTCTCGGGCTGCACGATGTTGAACAGCTTCATACACACCGTCGCCACGCCCCTAAAGAAGGTTGGGCGGGTGGCTCCTTCCAACACCTCACTCACGGGTGTTATGTTGACGAAGCTGCCTTTGGAACTGACCTCTTGGCCGGGGAAGCCTGATGGATACATCTCGCTTGTAGTGGGCGCAAAAACAGCACTGATCCTGCCCAGATTGCCACCGTCATTAGCAATATCCCGGTCCAGCTCGGCCAGGATTTTGCAGTCGCTATCCCATGTCACTGGATACGAGGCCAGGTCCTCTTTGATTCCGAACTGGGCAGGGTTTACGTATATGCTGACGACGACATGGTGGGCTTCGCGGGCAGCAGCGCGGATGAGCGACAGGTGGCCTTCGTGCAGAGCACCCATGGTCGGCACGAGTGCCACGATGCGGTGGTCGAGTAGCTGGGGCTTCCTCCACAGGCGGACCGAGTCGACTGTACGGAGGATGCGGATGGATGACGAGGGAATGGTCTCGCGGCTTCGGTTGATGCGAGCAGATGCTATGGTACGGAGCCATGGTGAAGGCGTAGTCACGGGCACGATACTGGGTGCGGGAATGCCGATGGCACGCGTGCTCGATCTTACGTTTGCGCCGCTGCGACAGACGCGGGCAAACATGATGGAGGATTTCGATTGGAAGAAGCTAGCGCTCAGGGCAAACAGGAATGAACTGATGGTGTTTCCCGAGAGCCCAGTGCCATGGCGGATACGCAATTGGCCAACTCTGAAGCAGCGTAGTTGTCCGTAACGAGATCAGAGCTGGGACGATCGGGATGGGACTGAGGGCTTCTCCAAAAAGCGTCCAACGGCAATTCACAAGGTAATTAATAACTACGGAGTACGGAGTACGGATAAGCCATCCTTGGCCAGGTGCACGGGCCCTTTGTCACTCCATAACCCCGCCATAGCTCACAGTACGAAACGCAGAACCTAAGTCACATAGTTACTACGTACTGCAAAGTGCGTACATAAATAACTCGAGTCTCGGGTACTCGAGGGAAGCGATCAACCTTTTAGGTCCTGGAGGCGCACTTCACCAATTCCAACGCTAGCAGCCAGACGCCCAAGTTGCAGTGAAAAGTACGGAGTACTTGTACATGTTTCCCTTTACATCTTCTCTTCGGCAGCACGAGTATCGACGTTGGCCAGACCAAGCGTCTTCTCCGTCTTCCGGGCTACCTCCTCGGTGAGCTTCTGCTCCATTTCCTTCCCATCGAGGATAGCCGCCGTTTCTTCCAGACTCAGTTTGCCCGTCTCAACAAAGAGAAAATACACAACAACTGCCTCGAACGCCAGCCATACGCAATATGTGATGTAAAACTTCCAGCCCGAATTGGTCACGCCAATGGGGTTGGCATACTGGTTGAAGATGAGCGCCAGTGCCACGAAGAGATTGTACAGAACCAGCCCACGAGCACGCAGGTTATAAGGCAGGATCTCCACCACATATGTCACTTGGAGGACTCCCCAACCCGCCGTAAAGACCACGTTGAACAGGAAAATCATAGCCACGACACCCCTTGCCACGCTCTCGGGTCCGCCTGTCCCATCCCCCGTTAGGGGGTCGACGGCTTTCTCGTAGGTTGCCTCGAGCGCCGTCCAGATGATATAGACGACCAAGCTACCAATCGTGGACCACAAGAACATCGTACGTCGGCCGAACCGGTTGACCACCAATGAGAACACGATACCCCAGATCAGCCCCCACAGCGTCAGGAGTCCGTTGATGAGTGTCTGCGTGTCCTGATCACGGTAGCCCACAGAGTTGAGAATCAACGTTAGGTAATACGAGATCAGACCGTTGCCACTCCATTGGGAGAAGAAACCGACAGCCAAGATGATGAAGAACCTCCGTCGATTCCCAGACGTCTGGAAAAACGTAAGATATGAGGTCGACGAATTGGCCTCGTTCTCGAGACGCAGGGCCGTTCGAATCTCTTCCATCTCCAGCGCCACAATGATATCCGACGCGTCGCTGTTGGCGTGGTACTTGACAATGAGGTGCTCGGCCTCGGCGTCTCTTTCCATCGAGATCAGCCATCGTGGCGACTCCTCAATCAGAAAGCAGAGCAGCAGCTGTAGGACGCTCGACAGCGCCTGCAGCAGAGAGGGAATCCGCCACGCCCAAGTCGACTCGATGCGGAATGTTCCGTACGTCGTCCAAGCAGCGACAAGGGCCCCGAGACCCCAGAGACTGTTGTAGATGGACACCAGGGGGGCACGTTGGGTAGGATACGCCAGTTCCATGATGAGGAGAGGCGCTGCCGTAATGTTCAAAGCAAGGCCAAACCCAATAACGCCCCGGGCACCGATGAACATGCCCGTATTCTGTGAGCCGGCCTGCAGAGCAACTCCAGCCAACATGACGGCCGCACTGCCTAGCAACGCAGGCTTTCGGCCAAACCTGTCGCATACCCAGGCGCAGAAAGGCAGTGCGACAAGTTGACCGATGCTCTGGATTGCGTTGAGCAAAGCCAGGTCACTTGCACCAGGGTGGTTGAAAGATTCCTTCCAGGCATCTAACGACTGCAACCCGTTCATCATCGAGCCGTCGAAACCAGTGGCGTAGGATGAGATGAGAGATAAGATCATAATGCCATTGAGCTTGAGGATGCCGCCGTTTGACATCCAGCCAAAGAGGCCGGTCTTGCCCCTGACCACGGCATCGACCGTGATCGGTACGCCGATGCTCTCCGTCATGAGGTTCGAGT
Source organism: Arthrinium puccinioides (assembly GCA_022414665.1). Taxonomy (NCBI): domain Eukaryota; kingdom Fungi; phylum Ascomycota; class Sordariomycetes; order Amphisphaeriales; family Apiosporaceae; genus Arthrinium; species Arthrinium puccinioides. The sequence goes on from JAIUNF010000005.1 coordinate 4,585,251, forward strand.
TTTACTTCCCGTAGAGTCAGGGTTTTACCGTTTTGCAGAGACGAACAATTCGGGTTACCGGCAAGCTGTAAGTGTAGGTCAGATGCTCGCTCACCTTTGTGTTCGAATCCGGGCATCTAACTAAACACTGCACTTCACAGGGGGAATCGAGGTACGAGGGTAATCCACCTGGACTTATAGTTAACTCCTCCGCACACCCATCGTCCAATATCGGACCACTGCTGCCATTGCGACTTGAAAGTACCTACGCCCCTATCTGTGGGGGGTCCCGAGACGCAAGCGAATCCCTGTTGCCCAACATTGGGAACTATTTAGTAAAAGATTGATTGGCTCCGTTGGCCATTCAGTGGACACTGCTAGGAGGCGTCTGGGGAAGTGGGACTTGTAGACGTTGAGATAACATGATCGGATACCGGGAAAAGCACCGGACTTTACCGATTCTTTCTGGCATCTCGTGTTATTAGTGGCCAGGGACGGAGTGACTACGGAGTAGATAGATCTGGTTCCGATTCTCGACAATCATGTCTTGTTCCTAGCATCGAGGAGTTCATGTGATACGTAGCAGATGTGTAAAGCAATCACGGCATTGCCCGAGTCAAAATCGTTGGATCGTTCTCGAAATCGATCAAGCTTCGCACGATGTACGCCACGTCCAAGCGTCCCTGAATTCTGTATCCGTCCTACGGAGTACTTCACAGTATTACGTAGCATGTACGGAGTACGGATAGCACGCGATCAGTTAGTGCCATATCCCACTTATTCGGAGTAATTAGGTAAGTTACGGGTACTCCGTACTACTGGTGATGTACTACGGTAAGCATGGCCGCGTTATCTCTGTCCGGACTCCACACGAGAGACTCCATGACTCGGACCAGTTTTCAACCACCATCGCCTGGGCAGATGACATGCCAAGAGTGGCACCCACGATCGTGATGAATACCACAGCATTGGCTTGCTTCGAGCACAGTTTCATCCAACAAGGCAGGTTCGTGCCACGCAAACCCATGCTCAAGGAATATGTAAAGGTCAACTGATATATACCTACCGGTAAATTTACATTGTATGGCAACGTGCTGTCCTTCTCCCCCGAATATATAAACACCATGTGTGAACCTCCGGTTTTGGGTGGATATGCACGGGAGAAGAGACCCGGTATTGCGGCCGCCGGGGTTCGCTCCCGGTTCTCTGGGAAATCATTAGCCGAGATGCTATCACGAAATTGGCATGCTAAGTGACCAGTCAAGCAAGCCCCGGGTATGTCAACACATGACGCTATGCCGAGTCGATTCAAGCTGGGTGGCTGGCTCAGGGGTGAACCGCCATGCTTATATCTGCACAATCTCGCCCACGTTGGCTCTGGATTTTCAACCTCGGTCATCCAGCTGTAGTTCACGGGCTCATTGACTGCTCGCTGTTCAGTCATAGGTACTCAGGATGGGCTGCACATTCTTAGCAGTTGCCGTCTTGGCACTATCCTCCTCCCTTGGGACCGCGATGAAGTCGCCCTCGTCGCGTTTGTCGGCCTGTAAACCCCCCCCACCCCCGTAGACTCTAGCATAACGAGCATTGGGCTAATGGCAGGCAGCGGCACAGGACCTCTTTGACTACTCTATGAGCGTCACAGATTCTCGATATGACGCTTCGTACAACTACGTTTGGTATCAATCCAACGGCCCCTGGGACGTACGCTTCACTGCATGGTACCTCCCAGGTCTACTGTACCGGGCTGAGGGCGACGACGTCAAAAACGCCATCGCGTCTATCAAGGCAGTGTATGTCTTGCGACCGGCTACGCTGAGGTTTCTTGGAACGGGTAACTGACACGGCATGACAGGCTTGCTGCCCAAATGCTTGAAGACTACGATTCGGCATGGTATGGCACCTTCAAGCTGTCTCCTGATGAGCCCACTCCGACCCCGGACTCGGTACTCTACCCCCTTCGATCTACAATACTTACGATCCCAACTGGAGGGAGTTTGTCGGGTAAGTGTCTGGTGCGTCCAGGTCGTCGACTCGCTCTTATTCACAATCTTTCCAGATCGCAGCTGGTCCAAGTTGTTGAGGAGTTCTCAGACCTCATCGGCCCTGATCTGGTGGGTCGCATCGAGGATTCGCTCGAGGCTGCGGCTGTAGGAGGCATGCGCCGGAATGGATCATTCCCGGAGGATGACAATCTCATTCTTGGATACACGAATCCCGGCATGATGCGCGCCCTGACTGTCGGATGGATTGGCAAGCGCCGGAACAATCAGACCTTTCTCGATTTTGCTGAGAAGCAAGGTCACGATCTGCTGGCTCTCTTCCAACGCGACGGGCAGAACGTGGTATCCGAGTACAATGCGCCCAATTACTACGGTATAGACCTGTGGGCTCTCGGAGCCAATGTCAAGTACGGCCCGAAGGATTTGCCCATGACCAACAACTCCCGTATCATCATGAAGGAGCTTTGGAGCGATATTGCCCATCAGTACAACCCTTACCTCGGCAACATGGTCGGCCCTTATGACCGCGCATACAGTCGTGACGCTACCCAACATTCGCAGATCATCTCACTGTTCTGGTGGGGCATATTTGGACGCCAGTACGGGCCTCAGCCTCCTCTGGGTGAGGCAGATTTGCTGTGTGAGTGAACTTTCGGACTCTTCTCTTTTCTCTGCTGTCTGCCACATTCGAAGGGAGGGGTGACTAACCCGTGCTATTGCAGACGACATCGCGCAAGGTGCGGCTTTAGCCCTGATCATGGACGTTGCCGGCGAATGCATCGACGAGGAGTCTGCCGGGATTCTACAATCCAAGGGCTGGTGGGAAGGGAGCCGGTTCATGAACAAGACCATCTACGAGGATCTCGAGACTCACGAGAAGCGTGTTGCCACCTCGTGGCTCAGTGCCGGTCTCATGATCGGCGCCGAGACAGTCGCCGAGACCAAGAACCGCGGCAACCAGTTCGTGCCGGCGATCGTCCACTGGCCCTCGGATCCCAAACACGAGCCTTATCCGTACAACGGCTTCTTCGTCTTCTACCCCAGCGCTTCGACCATCGCCGCGGAGGCTGGTCCCGGGTCTCTAACGATCTCGTACCCCAACAGCACGCAGGAGGGTACTGACATCTTCACCTTTGCGTTGTCAGGTATCCCACCCTCGTGGACCCTTGTCGAGGGCAACACCGTTACCGGGTTTGACAACCTGCCCTGCCTCGACGTCAACGTCACGGCCCCCGGCCTGGAATTCCAGCCCGTTACGTACGGCCAACAGCTGCGCAATCATTGGTTTTACAACATTTCATATGCAGTTCCTGCCGGCTTTCAGGGCACGCCGCAGATTCACTTTGATCTCGCCTACACTTGCCAGTGATGCACGAGGCGAGGGCACAATTGAGAGGCAACGTGTTCTACCACGTACCTAATAGGTTTAGTCGTTTCTATGTACTCTATACTGCACTGGTAGTGAGCAACATATCTGGAGGACTCCACGCAGATTGCAACTGCATGCCGTGATTCGGGTACGTAGTACGGATACTTCTTCTCTTATCAGTTGCTTTACCTGATACAGACTGAATGGAGAACACGGGCCCGAACAGTCGCTGCCCAGTCGACAACGGCCCATTCTCTTTGCTGGCTTTCACCTCGCTCGTCGGCAAATATTTCAAGGATCTGAACGACTTGACTTTGTTCGGGGACATGAGCCAATCAGTCCTCCCCGACCGTGCGTGTACTGTGTACGGATTGTGGGCGACATGTTGGATTGATCGGTTTCACAGTACGGAGTGCGACTTCATAACTATGTTCTTCATCAACAAGGGGTACGGACTGAGTCACGTCAGGACACCCTTGCTACGTCACCACGGTGGGCGGGGGGGAGGGAGGGTCCGGAGGGGAGCACCATGCCTTTCCTTGACAGGGGCGTCCTTGCGAACAACTTGAGGAGATGTGGTCCGTCGATGCGAGTGTTTCCCAAGCTATCCGTACTTCGTAAAGCACCGTGAGCTACGCGGTGCACAGTAAATAGGATGCACAACCTTTGACTCGAAGCGAATAAGTTAGTTACCTCTAGCCTCTAGGCTTTGAGAGAGCAAAGCCGCTTCACGCGTGATCATTAATGAGCTCCGCCCAGTCGGCGAGACTGACGAGTCGAATTCGACGGAGAAGGCACGGATTCCAATGCTTGTGCTCCGTAAGGAGTACTCCCTAACTAACTACTCCGTACATAGTACTCCGTACTTCGACACGACTTCGCAAAATGATGGCACGACACGATGCCCCGGCGCCCCCCACGAGTTTGCACCCTTGCAGTGTGACGTGATTGGTTCAGCGGGGCCGTTGAGGAAAATCGGCGGGCGAGGGGGTTTCGGCCCCTGATCCGTCTCGTCGGTACCACAGTAATGTGCTCGTGCCGGGCCCACCAAAGACATCGGACAACGAACTTCAAGGCGCAACGACTACGGCCATTCGTGGAGGGCCCAAACTAGTTGACTTGCTAGAAGATGTGACGAAACCCAATCTTGGATTCAGAGCGAGTGGCCCTTGGCCGTGGGCGGAAATCCGGTGTCGACCCCTGTCGGTTGTGCGCGCTACTCAGGTACGCAGTGCCCCGTACTCCGTAACTACTGCACAGTAGTTAGTTAGTTCGAAGCATCCGTACACTCTATTAGGCTTCCCCACCCTTGGTAAATCTTAATCCCGCTGGCTCTAGCCTCTACTGTGTACGCGGCCAACATGATAGGCTGCCAACTTAAAGTACCTTGGGTACGGAGTACCTGCTCACACGTCCAGCTTCAAGATACAGGCCCCCTGCCCACGTCGGACGTGGCCGGCTTGCTTTCCAAAGTTGACTAGCGATTCCCACCCCTGCCGTCAATTTTCAGGTCCGACATGGGTGGGGGCCGGAGGATAGGTAAGTATCGACCAATCCTTCTGACGTTGTTGGGGGTTTTTTTTCGGTTTTTTGTTTTTTTCGGACATCTGGGGCGTCCTGTCGTACACAACACTGTCTGTCTCCTCTTCTGCCAACTTGTTCTCCGTCCGGCCCGGCGTCTTTCTCTGTTGGCCCCTCTTGGGCTCCAATCCCGCCCGAAATGACCAGCGATGCCGTCGGGAGGCGCCTGCTTCCCGTCCTCATCGACGAGGTTGCTCGGGATGACCCAACCCGCGCCTGGGCTTCGTTGCCCGTGGACGACTACGACCTCGAACAAGGTTTCGAGGACGTCACCTATGCGGCCTTTGCGAATGCCATCAACAAGCTGGCCCACTGCGTCGTCAAAGCGTTTGGCCGCTCCGACACTTTTGACACTCTCATGTACCTGGGTGTCCCCGACATACGGTACTACATGTTGCTATATGCCGTGTGCAAGACCGGCCACAAGGTTCTCTTCAGCTCCCACCTGAACGAGCTCGAGACGCATGTGTCGTTGATGAACCAGGTCGACTGCAAGGGCATGCTGCTCGCGCGCGGCGTCTATGCCGACGACATATTGCAGCAGCGGCCCTTGCCAACCGGCGAGATACCAGAGCTCGACGACCTGCTGGATCTCAACGACGTGGCGGAGCACTTTCCTTATACCAAAACCTTTGAAGAGGCCGAGAAGGACCCTTTCGTCGTCTGCCACACGAGCGGGACAACGGGACCACCCAAGCCAGTGACTTATAACCATGCGGCAATGGCAACGGCACGTACATCTCTGGCCTAACTACCCTCTTTTCTGTCCGCCTCTGCCCGATCTTAGAAACCCCATGGCAGAATCTCTCGTTCGCTTTTTCTGCCCATGTGATGGATATAGATGAGTGGGGCTTGCTAATGCTCAGTACAGATGGACGTGCAATCCATACTACCCCCGCGCACGGTAGGGAACATTTCGCGTGGAAGTACGATGTTGGCACGCGGTTCTTGATGGTTGCGTCACCCTTCCATCCCATATCTGTCCTGGTAGCAATGACCCTTGCGGGATATCACGGAAGTACCATGGTCCCAGGATATCGAAACCGTCCCGTGGACAGCCTAGAGGAGATGTGCGAGATAATCAAATACTCTGGCGCCACGGCTGGGTTCTTACCGTCTTTTCTGATGGACACGATTGCAAGGAAAGAAGATGCGGAGGAGTACATTGAGAAGTTTGATAACATCATCTACGCGCACGGTGAGTGAGACACGCCGGGTTTCGCGGGGGTGGGGGTTTACTGCGCCGTGCTAACTTCTCTAGGGATCATATCTGATTTCGCCGGCAAGATGTGGTCCAAATCAGTCGAGATCCAGTGCATCTGGGGTAGCTCGGAGACATCATGTCCTCCCTTTTTGAAAGCAGATCCGGAAGACTATGCCTATGTGTACTACGACGTCGAGGCCGGAGGTATTGAGTTTCGCGAAAGGGACGACCTAGAGTACTACGACGATGATGGATCCAGGTTGCCCTTGTTCGAGATGATCATGACACTGACGCCGAAGTCACAAAAATGTGCTACATACTGGGCTGGTCTTGGTATCACCACGGCCCCCTCGGAGCCGCCCTACCCCGAGTATTCGACTGCTGAAGTATGGACACCGCACCCTGATCCGGAAAAGGCACCCTTTGCGTGGCGATTCATCAGTCGGATTTACGACCTCGCCACAGAGGCTGGAGAGTTCGGAATCTCGATGGAAAAGATACTTAGCAACCATAAAAAGGTACAGAATGCCATTGTGCTTACTCCCCCGGGAGAGCTACCCATGGTTCTGATCGAGCTCGCAAGCGGCGAGATTCCCGCGACCTCTGGGGATATATGGGACGAGGCCATATCACCGGAGAACGAAAACATCCCGGAGCACGCTAGGATTGGGAGGTCCCATGTCGTCATGGTCGAAAATGGAGAGTTTGTCCGCGGATCAGAGGGCCATATGTCACGAAATCATACCCAGCAGAAATTTGCGAGCCATATCGACGCCGTCTATGGGAGGGGCTCGGTTAAATCAGTGGCTAACCAGAAGCCCCGGTACCAGTCCATCATTGAGACTGTTGCGATTGTCCAGGTAGTGGAAGATGCATAAAGAATAGAAGTAACGGTTTTTGGGGTGTTTTTTTCGGTGTTCTTTCGGTGTGTTTTTCTTTTCTTCATAACGTCAGGGATAGGCTGCCGCTGTGTTTCAACCTGACGATTCTGGAGAGCTTTATTGGTTTCCATCTAGGGATTTCGGGATGCATATAGCCATGGGATGGCGACGCATACATGCTATGCTGTTGGGCGGAAAATGTACCGGGGCAAGGCGACGAGAGAGATGGCGTGCAGGTTCCAACCCAGGCCTGTCATGGCACGCTTAATATCCTATAGGAAAGCTAGAAGATTCGGCAAGAAGCCAATGCCATGTAGTAGAACATCGGTGGTTACCGAAATAGATTAGATACCCTGTGTGCTCTGTATCCTTTGGACGTTTTCGGCCGGACCACAGAGCTAACAAACGTTGCATGAATGCAAGCCAATGCGATGGCCATTAGGGCAACTGACGGGAAGCTACAGGGGCAGGCTGTTAGTTATTCGTGTTGCCTGCTTTGAAGCCAAAGAGATCGCGCGGGGAGTTGGATGGGTGTATGTATAGATATGCTTACGTTGGGTGGAAACGTATGTATAAAACTCCACGGTGCCTTTCCCTTGTACAGGTGAGACGGTATACCTCGTAGGGACTAGAATATAGATATATACCTACCCCTATTTAAGCAATGGCTGAAAAGATATCAAACGCCGTGACTCGAGGCCTACCGGTACCTAACTAGATGACAGTTGTGTTGGCTGACTTGCCCGTTTACTGGCACGGCAACCGGAGAGCCTGTGCCGGGGTGGACAGAGCTGTACCGGCAGAATCCCGTGTTAAGGTAGGTAACTACATGTATGATGTTGTGGTCATATTTGCCTGGCCGGTAATTCTGGCCGGTATTGGCGTCGGTGACTCCCATACGACACGACCAGACCAGACCCTTGGGCAAGCAGACGCACACGGGATATCCTTTTGGCCACCGGTACTGCCAACTCGTCTCGTCACAAGAATTGTGCTTCTATGCATGCTATGAAACACTGACGGGCCGAAATGCTGCCATGTGTGATTGCCGTCTCCTCTGTCTTTTCACAACAGTTTTGGTGTCTGTCAAGCTGGGATCACGATCATTCCTGGCCTAGGTAGGTATTGGAATCGTGAGTGCTTTTTCCTGGACACTCTGAAAACGATACCACCAGCCCAGCGCGAAGGAGGGAGGGATAAAGACAATGGCGTCTGATTCGACGAGACGGGCCGAGGGCTTGCATATACGAGGTAATTCGACGGTGAGGGTGCAAGAAGCCTTTCATCTCAGCCCCGACGAGGCTGGCAGCATTTCTGGGCTCGTCGGCGGTGAACTGGTTCCAACACCTCGGCACGAGAAGAAGCTTGTACACACCGAGACAACCTTGATGGGGAGGTCATCAGTCTCGTGTGGGTTTGAACTTGACTGGATGACTGGGTGACTGGCAGTCAGGCGTGGTCATACGTGTGACACGGGGCCGTGACAGGTCACATAGCAAACAACAGCCTCTGGGTGGTTTTCGCGGTTCGTTCATGGTATATAATCCAAGGTTGGAGCCGCTGCCCGCCGCGACTGTATACTCGGAACTCTCATCCTTGACAAGTGTACCTAGGTATGATAGAATCTTCCAGGCGTCACGAACACCGACACGACGAATTTCTTGAATAGAGACAATGAACGTTCTCAACTATGAACCGGATGACGGCGTCTTCCGTTTTGGACACCAGTTTATGCCGGCTCCCGTCCAGGCACTGGGCATGCACCACCACCACCACCACCACCACCAACAGGCTGGAATGCCACCCCCGGGCGGCGGCTTCGGCGTGACACCGGCATTTCATCCTCACGTCCCGCGACAGCACGGCCCTGACGTTCCTAGATACCGACAGTTCCATCCTGCTGCGATTCCTGTCCATCTCAATGTGGTGCCACCCGTGCCACGCCAACGCCGGCCCATCGAGGTTGTGGTCCAGATGGGCCGTCAGGGGACAGTCTCGTTCCACTGCAACCGTGAGGATATCCTCGTTCACTTCCCGAACGCCAGGCAACACAGTTTCGGCAGGGCGTTCTACCCCTTTGCCATACTGCACCCCAAGAACCAGAACGCCATGTCGCAGGTCGCGCTGCGACAGATATTCACTCGGTTCGAGCAGTATCAGCTCACGGGCACACCGGTCCGCCTATTCGAGGACCCCGAGGAACTCCTCAACCGAGGAAACAACAGCCGGGCGGTGTTCAGACAGGCCTGCTGCTACTTCTTGGGGGTCTGCACCGCCCTCGACAAGGAATGGGGTCTGGGCTGTAGCGAGGAGCTTCTGCAGCAGATCGAGGAGTTCCTCCTCGGCTTGATGGAGATGTGGGACTACGACCTCAAGGGCTCCGAGTTCGTCATGATGCTGAACTGCTACGCGGCGGTGTTCCAGTACACCACGCCGCGTCATGTCGACACGCTCCGTCGGGTCTGGCACGCCACGCCGGCCGAGATCAAGACGCTCATCCGCGGCCAGACGCGCGCCCGGACAGGGCAGACCTCGGCGGCAAGCACCTTTCTGCGGGCGCTGGGGGATCTGGGCTTGATGTAGAAGAGCGAAGTACCTATACCATGGTTGGTAGTTATAGATGTAGGCGCCACGAAATACGGTAGGCTTTTTTATAGGAGCGGTGTGCTCCGTATGCATTCCGCAGATGGCCAAGCTTCTCGCGCTCGTTGCCGTTCGTTCATGAGGTCCCGCGACGTAACATGAGATTTATCGATTGTTGCCATGGAGAGAGAGACGAAAGAATGAAATGCTCTCCTTTCTTTTCCTTCCCCGCAGTGTCACTGTGGAAAACGAGGGGAAATTAGGGGTTGTACGTGAGTGGCTGGCTGGGTTTGGGTTAGCCCCCCCCCATGCATTCACCCACCCACGCTCTATCTCTCTCTCTCTCTCTCTCTCTCTCTCTCTCTTACACACCCACTCACACACACTCATACTCACACGCACACACATCTCACAACACAGGACATGGTCGTTGGGTACTGACTGAGACTGTCCACGGCGTGCTCATCCGCGACGCCACCCCCCAACTCCAAGGCATATCAGTCTGCTATACGGTTGACTGGCCGCCTGCGTGAGTGTTTTGCGCACACAGAACATCGAAAGTCGGAGAGCACAGCACCTCTTGGTCCTCTTCCTCCGGCTGCCTACAACGTGACGCGTGTAGGTACCATGGACTATCACCAGCCGGCGCCTACCCCGTCCTTTCCACCCTTTCCACCCCCGCCCGATCCCACCTTCAACCAGCACGTGTATGCACCGTATGTGAACTCTGGCCTCAACTCGACCAAGTCGGCGTGCGAGCTTGTTCTGCGCGACTACATCGGCCAGCTGCAGAACCTGGCTTATGGTGACCCCGCGGCCGAGGACCGTCTCCGGCTTCAACGCAGTGTCGTATTGAGTGGACTGTCGGCCTTGCGAAACGACGTCGCTGTCATAGTGAAGGCGACGGAGACCCACCGTTGGAGGAAATGGCTCGTCGGAGGGCTGGTGTAAGTCAAGATGCGCAAGATCAGCGCTACACACGTCCATACCTAATACCATGTCTTTTGCTGTTCTGTTCTTGGCCACATGATCAGCCATCTAACCGAGATCCAAGAGCCTCCGTCATCCCGTCCGTTCGCAGTATCCTGCGCGGGTCCTCCGACAAGAAGGAATCCTCAAACGATACCGAGCATGCTTTCGTGAAGAGCAAGTCGTTGATGTCCAGAATACTGGATTCCGTTCGTGGCAAGGGAAGCCTGGCATCGGTGGCCTTTTTCGTCTTTGCCGTGCTGTACGTTTTCGAGAACGAGGTCTCGCTGCGTGTCGCCCGGACCGTGTCGAAGCGCCTGAAGAAGCTCACCGCAAAGATTGAGAAGGGCGTGGAAGCCATCACGGAAAAGGATCTGAATGCCTTCAAAGGCTGGCGCTGGCGGGTTCTGATGTGGAACGAGTGAGAGCGTCCCGTTTGTTCGCCGCATGCCTCCTGAGGGCATAAAAGGTGGCCGGGCCAGTAGCCCCTTTTCTTCCACGCCCTCCAGACCCGGGGGGGGGGGGCAATCACAATCTCGACACGCTGTCATCCCGGGAGAACTCTTCAGTATTTTCATCGCAGTGACACCCTCGTCCTGGCACTTTCCATATTGATGTATATAAGACAGGCAGGAATTAGAAAGCACCACAGGGAAAGACTGTTTGGTGCCTGCAAGCTACAAGTCTGTCGTTCATCGCAGTAGCGAAAAGGGGCAACGTCTCTCAATCTCATCAAAACCCAATCATGAACTCGGAATATGTCCTACAATAGTATAGCCTCCTACCATTGGCCGAATTACCACATCCCCCCCCCTCGTCTTCCCCACGACGAGCCTAGTCTCACTCGGCACACCGTACTTGAAGTCAAAAGTTGACCAACCTCAGGAGCTACCGGTATACTCGGACCAATCGATGGCCGCGACATCCTCGTAGCAGTTAACGGTGTTGGCAAACTCGTGGCTGGACAGGCTCCCTCCCGGGAGCTCAGGCAGCGTGGCACACTGGGCCAGCAGGTTGATGGCGATGCAGCCTCGGGGAACCTCGTAGACAGGAAGGGACGTGGCGGGGTCAATGGTCGCGTAGGCGTAGCGGATGGTGGTAAAGTTCTTGTTGTAGTAGCGTACGTATTGGTCGCAGGCAAGGTATGTTCCAGACCGATCGTTGAGAACAGGGTAGTAGTTCTGGGGGAACTGCTTCAGTTGGACGCCCTCATCCCCTGATCCAACATAAACCCCGACTGTGTGGAGTCCGTCCTGATCCGTCTCGCCCTCTCCCTGGACGTAGATGCCAAAGGGAAAGGGCGGGCTACCGCCGTCTGTGTTCGTGGTGGACTGCTGGTAGCGAGTTCTCTCCGCAGTGCCTGTCATTGGGTTAGAGGAAATAGCAGACGACTGTTGAAAAGAGGACGTGATGCAAACGCACCATTCTGGTAGAAGATCCTGCCACCCTCCGAGGATAGAACGGCATCGTTCTGACCGGCACCAGTGTGAATGGCGTCAAAGACCCAGTGGTTGATGGACGGTGAGAGATCCCCCGACGAGTCTGTCACGTTGGCAACGAGACGGAATCCGGTTCCTTGCGAGAAGGGGGGTAGCGAGGGGCCTGACGCAAGGTGGACGGAGCGGCAGAGCTGAGGCCGACAAGGCCAAGGGCAACGAAGCTGGCGAACATTGAGAGTGTTGGAGTCGAAAGTAATGGGTGAGTATTGAGTATAGGACGGGTGGTTTGGTTTGATCTATCTGGGCGATGGGCGCTGTCTGTATGATGAGAAACGAGATGAAGCAACAAACGAACGTGGAGTCGTGCATATTTATATTTATTGATACATATATACATATACTCTACCCAGTCAAGGGCGACTCTGCAGGCCAGAGATTGGAGAACGTCATTGTTTCCATTGTTCTCAAGTGTCACGATCCATTCTCCACGACGTTTCCTCGTGCTGGTGGTGCCATTACGAGACACAACCGAGCTCAGAGGCGTCGTAGGGGTGTCGTAGGGGTGTCGTAGGGGCGAACTCGATCGAAATACGAGGTTGCTACGGCAGACCATCGTATTGATGGGAAACCTGATATCTACCTGAGTAAGGACCACCTATTTTTAGATTCATCCGGGTTGGAGCTGCTACTGCCAGGAACGTTCTCCGAGTAGCCTAGGTGCTCGGTCTGCGGCGTGCAGGCGTAGGTATACCGTATACCAAAGGAGTTCGTTCACATGATCACTTAGATACCGCGGAGAGGCTCTCGAGTACTCCAATATGGACGACTAGACCGATACGCCCGACCGAGTTTACGAGAAACAGCCTGTTCGAAGAAATGCTGCTGACTGATGCCCAGAACAAGTCAGGGCGTGTACGGTATTGGGTGAGATACAAGCGAGAGAATGTAGGCCTCCTGTGATGAATAAGCACCATTCTGCCAGGTCTGACGATGAAAGCTCCACAGCGGGCTATTTCGTTACCAAGGTGCTTGCTTGCTTGACCTGGTGTAGTCTAAGACTATAGACACGGGCTGCAGTAGATGAACCTAGAACCACCCCCAGCACCACCGATACCACGGTTCACGCCGGCATCAAACATGATCGGATACCATCGTTTCCTCTTCCAGTTGTCATCGGCTGGCATGCCCCTCTCTGTCTTGGCGTTCCTCGATCTTTCGGTCCTTGCTATACCTACTTTCAAACCCCTTTTACGCTTCCGGGCGATTTACGACACAAACGCTGGGGTATGGACCGGAGTCACCGGGCACGTCTCAGACCCCGACGACCCTGCTGTCCGTTGCACTTCGTAGCAGAGCATCTGGTGGTGGAATGTCCCATTACTTGTGCTTGCCCCTGGCGACCCCTTCGGACGTGGTGCCTGCCTGATCCAAAGCAGCTGCCTCTTTGATGGTCTTTTCCATGAGCGGCAAGATAACGATGGCCGACTTGCCAAAACACAAAGGTGGGAGAGTGTCGTGTCATACACATCTCCTAGTCAACGGTACCCATCGTTGTCTTCTTGGTTGTTGAGGTCATCCATCATCCGCAAAAGTTATCTGATCCAATCCTGCTCCTCGTGGTACCGACACATGACAGGCCGTTAAGTCTTCGCCAGCACGACTGGCCAGCGGCTCTGCGAGATGGTGACGGCAAATGTCGAAGCCAAGACGGCGTTTTACTTTCTGCAACAAACAGTGCACTGTACCTCAGTATGCAGGTTGAACCCCCAATCATCACATGCTGCTGCTCGAAAACTCCGACTGCGCAACTCTTCGACTTTATGGGCGGCCTCGTCAGGACAGACAGGTAGGCGATATGCGGGCTTTGTTCTGAAATTGGTGTTGAAGCGGTAGGACCTCAGATGTTGTGTAGATAGTGCGTCCTAAACTTCTTGTTCGCGCGATCGGCGGAGCGGACACGGAATTGGTCACCCAACACCTCGAATATAAAGTCGGCTCTTGACGTGCTGCCCTCGCCGGCCTGTTCCACGTCGTGCGCCGGGATGCTGATGCGGAACCATGTTCCTTCTTTGGGCACAGTCTTGATCTCGTTTTTCTCGGTGATGATGTCAAAGGTGAACTTGGTATCCTTGATGACAATGCCACTGATCCCGACTCGACTTGGGCATACACTGCGGCTGACCTCAACCGCGGCACCGTGGTAGTCTGCCGAGGTCAGCTTGGCGGCAGCACCCTGTCCGCCGGTGTACAACTCCCTGCCGAGAATCTCGCGCATGTATCCGATCCATAGCTTGTTCAAGGGCGCAAACGTATCGAAGCGGCAGCCCTCTTTGGGGAGGTCGTAGAGGCCAAGCTTGCGACGCTGCTTGGCAGACAGCGGCTTCGGTTTGAGGGCCTTGCGACGCTTCTTCTTGTCCTCGCGTGCTCTACGTCGCACTTCACGGGCGTTGGCAGACGGCGGCGGGGACGAAGGCCGGAGAAGTAGAGGTCGGAATTGGATCTTTTCGCTGTAGATGCGAGATGCGCTGTCGGGGCTGTGAGCGCGGCCGAGAAGCTCGTGGATGGGTGAGGGCTCCTTGGTGGAGGACATTGTGCGCAACGCCGAGGATCGCTGCTGCGGTTTTCGTTTTGCTTTGTGCGATCTGGAAGTCGAGAAAAGACGTTGTTTCGCCTTTCCGCGCCCAGAGGCTCTGGTACCGGCAAATCAAAAGTGTCGAAAGGCAGTGGATAGTTAACCAACTAACTACGGAGTACGGAGTGCGGATGGTTCACTAACGAACAAACTGACCAACTACACAGTAGTTAGCTGGTGGTGACCGAGTGGACCTAAAAACCAAAAGTGACGGAATCATTGGTGGGGTCGGTGGGGTGGGACGGGGTTAGCCGCCTGGGACCTTCCCCCGGGTTTCCGTTCCCACGGGCTTGCTTGCCTCGAAGCCTCGGCTCTGAAACGTGCTCCCATTATGACGGAGCAAATAACTTGCAATCCTACCCGATGTCCAAGCAAGCTGCATCGAAACAATAGCTTGACATGACGGCGTTATATGGTCAACGTTGAAGTACTGTAGCTTGCCAGCCTCCGAATGGAATCAGGACCGCATCGTACATACCTCAAACTTTCGGCTCGGCTCTGCCCTCGCCATCCGAATACCTCCCTCATCTCCTTACTTTGTAACCCGACAAAGGATGGATGGATGCCTGCCACCGTATCAATCTAATCGTGTAAGTAGTTATTAGCGAACCTCGAAGAGGTACCGGTAGTCCTGCGCGAAGTCGAGCCCTCTCGGCCCGGTCTGCAATCAATCCTCCCCGGTAGAACAACTCATTGCCCCCCCGAACGAGTCGAACGAGAGACCGCATCCCCCGACCGGCGGCCACAACAATGGCACAAGACGATGACCCGACGCGCAACTCGGCCCCCGATCTGCAGATCCTCGGTGATCAAATCACCTTCCAGCCTCGCAGCTATGTCCAGCCCGCGCAGCAGGACAAGGAGGAGGCTCTGATGCACCACATGGCCAGCTTCAGGTCCGAGCCGCTCCAGTTTCTGCGCGAGGTCTCCCTCTACGTCTCAGGCACCGGGTGGCGTGCCTACGACAAGGTCATCGGGCAGCCCATCTTCTACTCGGGATTCAGCGAGCAGATGAAAAACACCGTCGTTGCCGCGCCCCTGCTGCAGGCCAAGATATCGCAGTTGGCCGACATGCGGCTCGAGGTCGAGGAGAAAGAGGGGTGGCTCAGGAAGGACGATCCCAACTTCGCCGCCAAGAGGGCCCATCGGCGCTCTGTCATCGGACATGGCCTGCAAGAGGTGGCCGACAAGCTTACCGACGACATGATTTGCAAGTTTGAAAGCAAAATGTTCATTCGCGGTGCATACTATATGGTGACCCAACTCCTGACCAGGGCCTATCACCAAGGCAAGTCGGGACTATGCTGTCCAATGAGGCACGTACTGACACACAAGCACAGGAATCCACGTGTCCAGTGAGGAGGTATTGAGATTGAGGAAAGTCGCCGAGGAGGCGGAGAGGAAGAAGCAGTCCATCATTTTTCTGCCTTCTCACCGGTCCCACGTCGACTATGTCTCCATGCAGTTGATTTGCTATAGGCTCGGTCTTGCCCTGCCGGTGGTCGTCGCTGGAGATAACCTCAACTTCCCTGTTGTGGGCACGTTTTTACAGAATGCCGGTGCCATGTGGATACGCCGCGCCTTTGGAAACGACGCCCTCTACACAACGCTTGTCCAAGCCTACATAGATACCTTGCTACAGGGCGGCTACAATTTTGAGTGCTTCATCGAGGGTGGACGGTCACGTACCGGAAAACTCTTGTCTCCCAAATTCGGTATACTGAGTTTCATTCTCGACAGCATCCTGTCTGGCAGAGTCGAGGACGCTATAATATGTCCGGTGAGCACTCAGTACGACAAAGTTATCGAGACGGAGGGCTACGTGACCGAGCTACTCGGTATGCCCAAGAAAAAAGAGAATCTCGCCGACTTTCTGACTGGGGGATCCTCTGTGCTGTCGCTACGGCTCGGTCGGGTGGACGTTCGCTTTCACGAGCCGTGGAGCCTCAGGGGCTACATCGACGACCAACTGAAGAAGTTTACCAACGTGCCGAGGGATTTGACAGCCAAGACCCCTGAGAGCGCCAGAATAAGGCAGAAGCTCCTGCGGACCATGGGCTACAGAGTACTCTCCGAGATCAACGATGTCTCGGTCGTGATGCCGACCGCTCTCATCGGAACCATTCTGCTTACACTGCGTGGCCGCGGAGTGGGCAAGGCGGAGCTGATGCGCCGTGTCGAGTGGCTATCAGAACGGGTTCGAGCCAAAGGAGGTCGCGTTGCTCATTTCGGGAACGCGCCCCTCTCGGATGTGGTCGAGCGCGGGCTGGATGTGCTGGGGAAGGACCTAGTTGGCGTACTGCAGGGTCTGGCTGAGCCCACATACTATGCCGTCGACCGCTTCCAGCTCTCCTTTTACCGGAACATGACGATACATCTCTTCATATCCGAAGCTTTGATCAGTGCCGCCATGTACACCCGAATAAAGCGAGGTGGCGGTCCCGCGATCCAAGACATCCCATACGAGGAACTACGAGACCAAGTCTTATTCCTGTCGTCGCTGTTCAGGGGCGAATTCATCTTCCCGAGTGACGGTCTGGCAGCGAACCTGGAAAAGACCTTGGTCGGTCTGCAAAATGATCACGTCATCAAACTGAAGCGAGGCGACGAAGGCGAGATCATCAGCGTGGGTCTTTCTGATGAAGAGCGAACTGCTGGCAGAGAGAACTTTGATTTCTACTGTTTTCTGATCTGGCCTTTCATCGAAGCTACCTGGTTAGCAGCCACTTCTCTGATGGGTCTGGCGCCGCCCCTAAACCAGGAAAACGATATATGGATCGAGGTCACCAAAGCACATAACAGCGCACAGCTGGTAAGTTTTCAACGTCTGGAGTCTTTCTTGGACTTGATTTTGCACACCTTGAAACGTACAAATGACGCGCTGACACGCGTAGCTCGGGAAAACCCTTTACCACCAAGGTGACCTCTCTTACTTTGAAGCTGTCAACAAGGAGACTCTCAAGAACTCGTACACCAGATTCGAGGAAGAAGGCATACTTTACGCCGTCAAGTCCAAGGATCCCAAAGTCCCACCTCGCCTCCGCGTGGCGACCGATTGGATGCCAGCGCGCGATCCTGTCACGGGCGACTTGCTGCCACTGGGTCGGCTGTGGGACTTCACCGAAAAGATTGCCAGCAGCCGGCGTGAAGGCAAGAATCGACGTGACGGCGCCACTGTTAGCACACGGGTCTTGCGTCTCACAGATATGCTGGGTCGTAAGCTCTACGAGGAGGCAATGGAGAACCCAGACGGGAAGAAATCCAGACTCACGGCCGAGGAGTCGGCGAGGGTCAAAACGGCAGTCAAGGAGGAGAGGAGGCGGAGGAGATTAGAGGGGCGAGCACAGCTGTAACGAACGCAGCATGAGCTGTTTGAAATGTACAATATAATGATAACATATCGTTGATTTTTGCTTGATTGGAGGCTTGTCGCACGTTCATGTAAACATTTCTCTCTGCAAAGTACATTTGTGGCTCGTTCAAGGAACATTGGCGCCCATGCAGCCGAAAATAAACTCCACGACCTTGACTACTATCCATGGACCGTACACAGTATGAGTACATGTGCCGCGCGGCTCCATCATTTATTTGTTCCACCGAGAAATCCACTAAACACGCCATTTTGCCACTCACGACGACAATTGGTATGTGCAAGGAGAATATGGCGACCGTAGTAAAGAGAGGCATCGCATGACTTTTGGGAGACTAGCCGTTCTGGAGAATATAAATGTAGCACATCAGACAAGGAATGACGGCGGTCGAGGAGCCATCAATATACATCCCAAAGGCTAACCCTACCGTCCTTGCTCCCGGCAGCGAGCCAGTGCGCCTCTCTGGCCTGCTTAAGTCGTCTGTCCTTGACCGTCATTTCCACCAGACTCGAAACAACCTCGGTGCTTTTCTTCGCCTCAGC
The DNA here is from genome assembly GCA_022414665.1 of Arthrinium puccinioides. Lineage (NCBI taxonomy): Eukaryota > Fungi > Ascomycota > Sordariomycetes > Amphisphaeriales > Apiosporaceae > Arthrinium > Arthrinium puccinioides. The sequence goes on from JAIUNF010000005.1 coordinate 4,603,804, forward strand.
TTGCTTCGCCAGAAGTGATTCGCCGTGTTCGGCAATGCCTTGGTTCGGCAACTCCACACTGGCAAAGGCGACAGCGAAGCACCCGACTTGGTGCCATTTGAGGACAGCCAGCTCCTGCATTGTCTTGGCAGAGTACACGCGGATCTTCGAGTCCCAACCGGCCGTGGCAAAGATCTTGCCATCTGAGCGGATGCGCAGGCTCTGCTGGCCAGAGTGTTTGGTGTCGATGATCTTCAAGGGCTGCGTTACCACTTCAACGACTTGTCTCTGTACTCGCCTCGGTGGTCGTGGTTCCGATGCCAAAGCAGTGGATAGCAGGGACCTGGCTTGCCTCGGCGCTGAGCTATCTACTGCAACGACCTTGGGTTGAACCCGTGGCGGCTCAGGTACCGCTTGCATAGCGGGGTTTGTTTTCTGCCGAGGTATTGGATGTTTCACCACCAACGCATCAGCACTCGATGTGAGGAAGTAGTCATGCGCTGGAGACACATCTAGAGAGAGGATGGGCTGGGTGTGGACGTTGGCTCTGTACAGTGCGTTCCATACGCCATCGTTATCTACTTGAGACGCCATGACCAGGCCGTCTTCGTAACCAGTGACGAGCGTCAAAAAGTCGTCTCTGTGAAACAGCGCCAGGTCCATTACCATGCCGTTCTTGTCACTCTTGGTGCCTGAATGGATTGTGTGCAACCTCGTTTGGCTCGGAAACTCGTAGATGTCGACCTGGTAGTGTGTCAACCTCGGGAGATGTCAGCGCGCCGGGGCGATACGTACGGATTCGGACGCCATGGTGTTGGGCACGGCAATGAGCAGACGATCGGGCGAACCATCACTCGCTGCCAGACAAGAACCAAAGGCGCAAAAGTTCATGGTATTCACGGGGAGAACGTGTACGACCCACGGTTGCGGCCGGAGCGAGGGCGAAGAGTCCAAGGGGAGAATGGTGCTCAGACCCGCCTCGTCGTCCGCCGTGACCTGCCAGATGATCAACTGGTTGTCTCTGCCATGGCTACGGACAACGACTCAGCTCATGTGCAGTTGCAGTTGCGGGCCAGAGAATAGCATACGTGATGATCTTGTCAGTACCCCACGGGGCGATGGCCAAGATGGCATTCGTGTGGGCGCGCCACACGGCACGCGGACGCATGATGGTCAAGTCCCATAGCACGACATGTCCCTCAGCGTCACCGGTGGCAAGGCGTTGATTGCCTCTGACAAAGGCGGCGGCGTGTACTTGAGCCTGGTGGCCGCGGAGGACCGACTTGGGCCGGGCCGGCGGCAGTTGAGCAGCCATGCAAGGTAGGTAGAAGGGTTCAAGAAGAGGGCATCGACTAATAAATATTGTTAGGGTCAAACCGACTGAATGTTCACGAGTACGTGCGCACGGATCATCGAGTGGCCGCCAAGGGGGGAACCGGGAGTTGTGGTTGGTGTCGTGTGTCGCCAAAAGTTGCCTTGTTGACATTCCAAACGCATGTAGTTATTCGTTGACTTTTGCTGGTGCTTATTAGCCGTACTTCAAGCTACTTGTTAGCGAAGCCCAGGCCAAAATTCTTCGGACGGCGACTAGTAAATTTAGTCCTTCAAATATGATAATTTGGGGAGTTACGGATACGTCGAATCGCTGCTACCTCCGTACGGAGTAACTACATGGCCAACAGGCAACGAAAGGACCAGTGGAGTGACTAACCCCCCCCCCCGCCTCACGACATTCCGACACCATGTCTGCATTCGAATCCCCACTCGCCGTTGTATTTATTGCTGCTGCTGGCAGGCCAAGATTGCACGACGTTACCATCTCATCACTGCAGTATATCTGCATTTCACCACTGCAAGATCATCCGATTTGCGACAAGCTGCATGCAGTTCTCGTCCGAAGCGCTCTCGGTCATGATGTCATGTTGCAGCGCTGTCGAGGGGAAACGCCAGGTTATATATAGGATGCTGACTACGTCGATACCCTTGCTTGTTGTTCGGCAGCGTCGTCGTAGTTACCTTACCGGCCAATGCTAGTCTCTAGATGCTCGCGACCACCCATATATTACTACGGGGTGACTACCATGTGGCTCAGTGGCTGGCGTTTTGCAGAAGGTTGGGGCTTTACATCAAGTGCGAGAGTAGACGCCCACTACGATGCGCCATGACGACCCGCTTGCTGCCAACGACAGTATCTGCTAACCTCAGGCACCCCATCCCAAGCCAGGCCAGGCCAGGCCAACCCAGGTCAATCACCTCGAGGTATTTGATACCTTGCCAATTTAGATTGATCACGGGGGGAAAGCATCCAAATCCATGCATGCATACTGTTGGAGTCAGTCGAAATCAGCCGATGAGTGCGGCTTCCGGTCTAACTAGTTACCATGTACGAGTAAAGTAACGTAGGCGTCGCGTCGCTCGCGGCATCCCCCCCACCACCCACGGCGCTTCGGAGGATCACCCCAGTTCCTTCCTTGCATTCCCGCTCCCTCAAAAGGAGATCTACAGAACCGGCTATCGGTTGGCAGCGGAATCGCTGCCAAGGGCCATCACATCCTCGTCTCATCTCCCCGTCAATGGCAGTCGCCGCCGACTCGCGGTGTCAATCTCACTACTCCGTACGTCTTCCTGATTGAAGCGCTGAAACTACGACGCAGTCGTAGATGATGGGCGCGTTGTTGAAGTGCCGATTGGAACTGATCGACAGACATCTCTGACACTCCTCTTTTATGGGCTGGTTCTTGGCGTGGAACATGAAGTCGTGAGCGAGCACTCCGTACATACATGATACATGTAACTATCCGTACGTTCCTCTAATTCGAGAAACGACAAAAGACACGCGACCGCGGCCGAAACCCGAGAGAAACACGCACGCTTCTCAAAAAGGGTCCCGGGCCACTGTGCAGAGAGATGCTCGCATCCGTTGGCGGGCGGGCGGGCGGGCAGGTGGCACGACCATTCCCATGACAAGCCTTGCCTGCCTCTACTCGCCTTCAGCTCTGTCTCATCTCGTCAATTCGAACGACATGGGCCAATGGGGAGAAGGGGGGCGTAGCATATTTGACTCTCTGGTGAGTCGTTTATAGTAGCAACCAAGCCGCATCAAACTCGTGAGCTGATCTGATCCGGAGCGTGCGTACGGAGTACTTGTCGGCGTGCCACTGAGTGAACACTGAACCGCCCCGGGCAGTAAGACATGCATCATCATGTGCAATAGTTAACTAGTACCAAGATGGTATGCGAAACATGGGCCATGGTATGGTTGGTGCATGCACACAGTGACGTCGCCACAGTGCAGACGACCGACTATGGGCGGATGGGGAAACATTGATCATGTTTGGACGCTGGGGGAATAACTACTTAGTAACTATCCGTACTCCGTAATATTAACTCAAATATCACATCTTGGCGGTCAAGGCAGTTACTACGTAGTACGTACCTACTGCTAGCTGGCAGGGCAGGGTGCTACTGTGCGTAACGTTAGTAGACTACTGGGTGCTGTGGTAGACTGGTCACTGTACTGTACCTCCGTAACGTACGTAGTAACTAGTTGGTATTACGGATACGTGGTTATTTTTACTTGTTTCCTGGCCACCTGCTGCAGCCAGCGACTCAACCCGACGCAACTCTCTAACAAGAGCTATTCGATGCGAACCGGGAACGCCCCCATATGAAGGAAAATACGGACCCTGAGCGTTGCTTATTGCCAGGATCCCTCGTGCTCTACGTGCACCTCTGTCAATGCGGCGACCGCGGTGTCTGGACTCTAGACTCGACCCTACCACGATGAGCAAGACCAAGGTCAATCAATCTATTAACGTTGAGGTTCCTGGAGTTTTCCTTACCCGCTCGCCCTCCGCCTGACGGGCCCCAAAGTCCCGATTGTACTCGCACCTCCTCCCCAGTGCGCCCCTTTTCTCCGGCCGGTGCTGTAGTTGTCCTGCAAGCTTTTCATGGTGCAGACCAGTGCAGACCAGTGGCGTCTGGCTGCTAGACGTCTAGCTGTCATTTGGGCCGACGGCTGTCCAAGCGCCGCTCACTCTGAGCTCATCAGCGCGCCGGGTCTCGATTCATGCCATGGTAGTTGGCGCTAAAAAGAAAACCATCCAAACTGTGGCTTCTCGCTGCTGTAGCCAGTGGTCAAAAGGAAATCCCATGCCTCCGGCTACCAAGAGCCACTCAGCTTCCTGCGAACATCGGTGCTCCTTGTCTGAAGCTGGGTAGACCTGACTGGGCGTGTCTAGTTCCAAAAACACACATAATTATGCGGCCTGTTCGCCTGCCTGCTTCATCGATCGGAACGACCGAGCAGGTTCACAGGGACCGAGCCATCCATCACGTTGCTGCTAGATCTCCTGGTAATAGACCACGGGCCTGGACCTTTTCGGGGCGAGACGGCACGCTACAGCTGGCGTACCATCCAGCTCCAATCAGGGTGTTCTGTAGCTCGAGACGCAAGACATTTGGGTGCGTCCCGAGATTCTGAGCGGACGTTCAAAGGCTCCTGGAAGAGACAGAAGAAAGCTAGAGGGACACATTCGAGACATCGGACCGGTCCCCCCACGCCTCTCTTTCCTCCACGCCTCTGGCTCTTCGACAATTCTTGCCCTTTTCCTTCCATATATGATTTTACCCTCTCGGCGAACTCCATGATCCTTCAGGCCCCGGGCAGTCAAGTCTGTTGTTGGGGTTCCGTGACCCGACCACCACCACTACCCGTTCCGCCTGCAGCTCCCTCCCGTTTGCGGAAAGACATACCGCGGCCTACCGCAGCTGTTAGCTGCTGACTGCTGAGCCGCTCTCGCACGTCTTTATTTACTTGATATAAAATTTTCGATTTTTTTTTTAGCGAAAAAAGTCGCTCTCCTTCTCCCCTGCTCATCCGCGGACCTCATCGTCTCCGAGGGAGACGTCGCCCGCAGCCCTGGCTGCTTACGATGCTGTGCCGAACGTCCTCCCTCCGGGCTATGGACTCGGCACCGTCGCGCCACCTGCTGCGCATTACGCCGGGCAACCCTCGCCCCCGTACACTGTGAGCAGTGGCTATACGAACCATGACGCATTCGAGGTGCCGCCTCCAAAGACTGGACCGAAGCTTGAGAACAGCCCCGGGAAGGTCAGCAAGGCAGCGGGCAAGCCTCTGAACGCCGCACCGGCTTCCGAGTCGCAGCCTTCCAAGAGCCGGCGGGTCAGGACTGGGTAAGTCTGCTTCCATTTCCCGTGTCGCCGTTCCGGACATGCAGCTAATGCCTTGGATCTGCGAGGATCATGTGGGAGGTTCACCGATGCCTCCTGCATGCTTCCCCCAGCAGGTCGTCTTTGAACAGATGCCTCACTTGCAGAGAGCGTCATCTAAAATGTGACGAGGGCACGCCCGACTGTGTCAATTGCAAAAAAAGCAACAGGAACTGCAAACGGGGTGTGCGACTCAACTTCATAGACCTCACGTGCAAGGAGCCACCTCGCATGGCGCTCGCCGAGGAATGGTCAGGTAGGTTGACTGTGCCTGGCGACCATAACAAGGCCCAGCCAGGCTAACGCTCTCCTAGTTACGTTCCAGGACGAGTCGCGACTGATTGCATCCGAGTATCGAGGCGGCTTGGGTCGATATGCGAATTTGGGAGTGCAGGCCATCACCCCGCCAGGGGATGCGGCGGATACAGGCTCGACCTCTCGTCGGCAGTCTACAGTCACAGGCCCAAAGGAGCCCAGGAGCTCAATGGACCAAAGGATCCCTACAGCGACGACGGCGGCAGCGGCGACGACATCCCAATCCCTCTATCATGCCGATAGGGGACTTGCCCACGCGGACACGTTCTCCGATGGACCCCATTCGAGGAAAAGCAGTGTCGCTTCGTTCATGGCGCTGCCCGGCTCATCCCACTCCAACGGGTATAACAACCTGCTCTCGGATCCGTTGTCGTTCACCCGAGATGAGAGCCACCGCAGGCACTCCCAAAATGCCCACAGAGACAGCGACATGTCGACAGCGGCATCTGTCGGCGGCATCACCGGCTGCGGTCCTCCTTCCACTTTCCGCAACGCGCTTGATGGCGGCTGTCACGCAGTGGCGATCCCTGATACCGGGATGATGACGCCGCCCAGTGACAGGAGCGGAGAACGCGAGTACCTGAACTCTCCCGAGGAGCTGCATTTCATGCAAGTGTTCGTCTCGGATGTAGGCGTCTGGATGGACAGCCTCGACGAGAAGAAACACTTTTCCCGCTTGGTTCCTTACCACGCACTCAAATGCCCGATGCTCCTCAACGCCTTGCTCGCATGCGGTGTCAAGCACCTCACCTTGACGCAAAAGTACAATGACGACAAGGCCCTTTTCTACTACGACACCGCGACCACTCAGCTCCTTCGTAGCCTGCAGAATCCCGAAAGAAACACGGCCGAGTGTGCGACCACGGCTGTTGTGCTCAACGTGTACGAGATCATGAGTGAGAAACCCACGCAGCGTATGAGCCACATCGCAGGGGCTCGGGCACTGATCCGGGAATGCGGCTGGGACGCAAAAAGTACGGGGCTGGGGGCGGCTTGTTTCTGGCTCAACGTCGGTATGGAGCTGCTCAGCTGTCTGGCCTTCAACTGGCAGACGGCCTGGGACCCAGACCAATGGGGAGTAGACATGGACTTCTCGACAGAGAAGGATCACGGACGCGAGGAGGTCTGGGTGCATCGGATCTTCCACGTCGTGGCCAAGATCTGCAACTTCCGTGCCAACATTCCCAAGTTTCAGGAGCCGAGCCCTCATGATGAGCAGATCCGTCTGCAGGCACGGTATCGGGAATGGCAGCGGCTGAAGAAGCTCTGCGACGATTGGAACGATGAGTGTCCCAGACCTATGCACCCATTCGGGTACTTATACCCTTCGCAAACACAGGAGTCTGATGGGAAGACCAAGGAACTGTTTCCCAATGTCTGGTACGTCTAATCTTGCTCAAACTGTACAGGTGGCACGGCACGCCCATTGCTAATACTCGGGGGAATCAGGCTCATCAAGCGTGCTGCCATAGTCGGCCGTCTTTTCTATCACACAGCGCAGTGCCTCCTCGCCCAAATCAATCCGATCCTTGCCAAGGAAACCGACGAGGCTCGCGCTGTGCAGAAGCACCACGCGCATCAGGTGTGCGGCATCGTGGCGCATACCAAGGATAAGGGAGTGGCATCCGTCTCCATCCGGTCTCTTGCCATCGTAGCCGAGGTCCTTACGGACAATGAGGAACAGTGCGAGATCGTCAACATACTCGAGAACATTGATAGGGAGACGGGTTGGAAACTGGCTGCAGTGGTCAAGAACCTGAAGAGGGTTTGGGGTTGGGAGAAAGCAGGGGTCACAGGGTTGGCGGCTCAGTTCTTGCCGGGCCCGAATGGGGGACCATCTGTTGCGCAGCAGCAACAGCAACAGGCACATACACAAACACAAACACCTCCGCAATCTGGCGGGGGCGTGACAGGACCAAGCAGAGGGTCTCGGGGATCAGGGCAGCTGATGCCTGGACTGGCGGCGGCGCAGGCCCATGGTCCTTCTATCGCCATACAGCAGACAGTGACGACACAGCAGCAACAGAAGCAGCAGCACCAGCAGCAGGAACATAATCAGCACCAGCACCAGCACCAGCAGCAGGAACATAATCAGCACCAGCAGCATCAGCACCAGCACCAGCACCAGCAGCAGGAGCAGCACCAGCAGCACCAACAGCATCAGCAGCATCAGCAGCATCAGCAGCACCAACAGCATCAGCAGCATCAGCAGCATCAGCAGCATCAGCAGCATCAGCAGCATCAGCAGCATCAGCAGCACCAGCAGCACCAGCAGCATCAGCAGCATCAGCAGCATCAGAACAACCAGCATCAGCAGCAGCAGCAACAGCAACAGCAACAACAACAACAACAACAACAACAGCACCACCAGCACCACCACCAGCGACAGCACCATCAGCACCAGCAACAAGAGCAACAGCAGCAGCAACAGCAGCAGCAACAAGAGCAGCAGCAGCAACAACAGCAGCAGCAACACCTGCAACAACAGGCGCATATCCAACCACTAGCGGTTGCGGCGCCGAGGCCGATGCGAAATACAAATGTAAATCCGCTGAGTTTTGCGGACTTCAGCCACCCGAATCACCCGTATCAGAACTGGTACGAGCCGCCCAGTCGATCAAGCTCGTATAATGTCTCACAGGGCTTACTGTGAGAACAATTTCCGGCAGACTACGTCCAGACTTGGTTGAAGAACTCGCTGGAAGACACACCTTGAAAAGTTGGACTTGTGTACTATTTCACTTTTGGGGGTAACGGTCGTACTTGTCATCGTCTGGATATTAGTACAACACGTCGTTCTGATTATAATTCGCGTTTGACATGGGCTGCATATGACGGAGTCGGAAAGGGTTGGACCAAAGATGTCCCCTACGCAAAAGGTGTCAAATTCCAGGGGTTCATACGTGCTGCGGCGGGTAGAAATGGTCATGTACTGGGTTGCATCGTCACGGCGTATGGGTATAACAAGTCTACCGACTTCGGTAGACAACGTTCTCGATTGAGAGCGATTTTTAACCGACATTGCTCGTACATTGCTCGTACTCGGAAGGATCTCGAGAGTCTTAATAGTCCCAACTGAGTGGAAGAAGGGTGGCAATATTCACATCAGGCATGAGTACTCTGGGCGCCCCGTCTGTCCTTGTTTTGCATTGCAAATTTGCCAGAACAGGTGGTTGGAGGGGGTGTGAACCGCGAATATCACCCCCATCTTCTCGCACGCTATGTCGCACGCCATGTATCTCAATGCCTTGCTTGACCTACCACTCGCCGTTATCTACAACGGGTTTTGCATGCTTGCGGCAAACCCTGTTATCGTGTCGGACTTTACTTATGCCCCACATATGGACTTCTCTGGTGGAATTTCAATACCGTATCTCTCGTAAGGGAAGTTGACCAGGGACTCCAGGTAGTCGGCCCAACCATCACCAACGTCGCCCAGCTGATGTACATCAACGTCTACACCAGCCTCGTTCATTCTCCCGGCCAGGATCTCAGGCTCCCTTCCTTCATACTCCTTCTTTAGCATAGGGTGTGGGCACCACACTACGCGCATGCCGGCCCTACGGCCCGACTCGACGCCGGGCACGCTGTCCTCAAAAACCAGACACTCCTCGGGCTTGATGGGCGTCTCGCCCTCGGGCAGACCGTCATTGATCGTCTTTAGCGCCAGCAGGTAGATGTCGGGCAACGGCTTGCCACGGCCGGGTTGGATCCGCTTGTCGTCGCCCAGGACGCGGCGGTCGGCCTCAAAGACGTCGAACAGGTCGGTCATGTGAGCCGACTTGATCTTGAAGTTACCGGCGTGACTGCTCGTGGCCAGGGCGATGTGGACGCGCTTGGCCGGCTCGCCGTGCTGCGTTTCCCAGTCCTTGGTACGAGCTAGATTTTTGAGGAGCGCCTCGACACCCGGCAGGGGCTTGGAGGACTTGAAGTTCTCTTGCTGCAGGGCCGACAGGGTCGATGCGTACTCAGACTCGGGGATGGGCAGCTGGGCCCATTCGTGGAAGATTGCGTTGGCTTGCGGCGCGGGGCGACCTTGGAGCTTGGCCTTGATGGACCAGGGCAGGTTGGGCTTGCCGTGTTTGGAGAGGATGACGTTGATGCAGAGGGTGTATATGTCTTCGGTGTCGAGGAGGAGCCCGTCCATGTCGAATAGACAGGCCCGTATGGGAGGAAAGCTGGGTTTGTTTATATGAGCCATTGTTCATTGGTAGTATAGATGCGGAGGACCGGAGGTAGGTAAACATGACACTTACTCTGTACGAGGTGCCATTGTGCCTATGAAGCCAGGTCTCGTCACTCGAGTACTGTGAAAAGTCCGATTGCGTCGCGAATTCACGCTCCTATGAGACGGGAGTTGGAGGGGCAGCAAGTCATACGTGACTGACCCCTCTAAAGATGGGATCCCCCTATCCCCGCCAAAACAGTACGTAGTACTTCGAATCTCTCGCAGGCCTTATTTGAGGGGCGGCCGGTCCGGTTTATCTGCCGCCGCTACTTGTTAGGTAACGTAGTTACCAAGTTCCAACGTCCAGTACGGATACGGAGTAAGTACCTGAAAGCTACTCCGTACACTGCAGTCTGCAGCTCCCCCCAGGTCGAGCTCTCCAACATACCTCCGGAGCTTCCCTCCCAACTCCCTCTGTGTTCGGTCGACACCTTGCCTCTGTCTCCCGACTCTTGCCGGCACCATGTCTTCTTCCGCAGAGGAGGCAAAGATCGATGTGAAAGCGCCCACCAACGAAGAGCCCTACGCTGAAGACAGCTCAACAGCGCCCGTGAAGTTCGCGCCAGAGGAAGAAGCGGCATGTAAACATTGGCCCTGCCCTGCGCGACATGCAGCAGTCCACTTACTAATACTTTCTTGAAGAGCCTCCTGGGTGAGTCCAACGATAAGAAAGTCGAAGCAAACTCTCTCTTCGCCTTGGCCAAGTACGAGAATGCCATCAACAAATATGAAGAAGCCGCATCAGCCTGTCCGCACTACCTCGACTACGAGCTCGCCGTCCTACAGTCCAACATCGCCGCCTGCCACCTAAAACTGAACCAATGGAAATATGCCATCACCAGTGCCTCCAAGGCACTCGACGGACTCGATCGTCTGCAGAAAGCCAATGCGACCGCGCAACAGCTCAATCAAGATGACGAGGCACGGCAGGCAGAAGAGGGTGTTGAGGAGGAAATAGTTAGCTCCGGCGCCCAGAAGAGCGCACCCGCTGAGAAGGAGCAGACCGACGAGGAAAAGGCTCGCCAGAGTCGGAATGATGACATCCTCCGAATACGTGCCAAAGCTCTGATGCGCCGGGCCAGGGCGCGTAGCGAGCAGGGTGGCTGGTCGGACCTGTCCGGCGCTGAAGAGGATTACAAACTGTTGTCAACTATGGCGAACTTGAGCTCGGCCGACCGCAAGATAGTTTTGACGCAACTGCGGTTACTGCCGCCAAGGACGAAGGCGGCGCAGGAAAAAGAGATGGGTGAGATGTGGGGGAAGCTCAAAGATGTAAAGTCGACGCAACGTCTGGCGCTGAGAGTGAAGCATGCTAATCTTTATTCCCACAGCTTGGTAATGGCATTTTGAAGCCGTTTGGTTTGAGTACCGACAACTTCAATATGGTCAAGGATGACAAGTCGGGTGGCTACAGCATGAACTTCAACCAGAAGTGAGACAACAAGTATTTACCGCGCCGTCCTACATTGTATCATACACGACACTTGCAGCAACCACTGCCACAAAACGCAACCAATAATGGGTAGGACTGCTCGTCGGTTACATATGCCAATCTATTCGTCCAAACCTACCGGGCAGCTAGCCAGCACAGTCCAATGTGTTTTTGGTGGCACTGAATTCGTTAATTACGGTCAGGGAGGTGGCCATCATGCCCGTTGAATTGTGCAAAACTGTGCAACAATGATCGTCGAGGTCAGGTATCAAGAGGGTGACAAGACTCTCCCAGAAGGAGGATACCAGATGATGGCAGCTGATGGCGTAACTTAGTATCAGGGGATGAAGCCACGGACCCTACTCTCGATTGTACAGAGGCGATGTCAGTGTTTGGCCACGCCGTATGATTAGTATTATAATGATGATCATGATGATGGCGCGTCATACCACATGGTAAAGACCGGGTGTAGTCTTTATCACTGATCTCAACTCTTTGACAGTCCCTTCTTGTATCCGTGCAGTCTCGAGAGTTACGAAAAGACGCACTCGGACAGTACTCCGTACTCCGTATGGGGTAGTTACGTGGTCCAATGGAGCTTGTTGGGTTATCCCGCGGTGTTGTTTCCTACTTCGTATCAACCGCCATGTCAGAGGTGAATCTAGGAGTAGGGGGGCACTGTATCGGATCGTCTCTAGGATCAAGTTCGATGGAGTGGAACGAGTGGCAGCATCCAGTTTCCTTAGGAGTTGGTGACGTCATATTGGATCAATCGACCGAGTGTCCTGCACAGTAGTTACGGAGTAGACAGTAGTTAGTCACTTCGTATCCGTACACTTCAAAATGGGGTTTTTTGCTTTACCTGACCGTGTTACGAGCAGGCATGCTTGGAAATGGTGACCAAGATGCTGCAGGGAATCAATCCGCCTCGCGCCCAAGCATTATTCGGCATTCCCTGCAGCAAGTACCAAAGTACGGATACGGAGAGCGCACCTCAGCTATTCATACTAATAAGTACAGACTGCAGTAAACTAGTTAGTTACCTGTTTGGAAAACGAGGGGTTGGTCTGTCTGGCCTAAGCACCATGTGCTGTAACCTAGTTAACGTAGTGTAGTTAGCTTCCCCGCAGGGGCTGCAGGGGCTGTAGGGGCTGGACCAGGGATTGAACTCGGATCCTGCGCTAGGTGACATTTCCGAGTCTACTGCTGCTCCAAAACTCAAAGGGAGATAGATAGATTATGGGTACGGACTATCTCTCGGCTTGATCCGGGCGCTCGTGAAATGGTTACTCGATGTGATTGATTATTCCAGGTGGCATGAATGAACAAGCTATGCAAACAAACGTCCTACTTGCCCGAGAGAGTTGATTGGCTGTGGCTGGAACACCTGCATCTCAGCTTGGTTCATGAGCGGCCCGCAATCCGCGATGCGCCATTCCGGGTAACGGCACAGCTTGGTCTGCATTCCAATGTCTGCTCTGTTCCGTACATTGTACATAGGTTACTCCGCAAAGCCAACTTCGCACTCTCGTCAGCCGCGCTTAGAACCTGCTTCTGTCTTCATACGGATACGCAAGTACTTATTAGTTAGCCTATGACGACGACCCATTATGCTTTGATGGACAGACTTGTGTGTACCCGCAGGCTCCTCCTCCTCCAAGACTCTCACCACACTCGTCCCATCCAAACAAAACATTCTGCTGTGCTCTGCTGTGCCCTGCCCTGCTCTGCCCTGCTCTGCCCCTGCCTGGTGATACCGCAGACATTTCCCAACGACCAACTCGGGCTTTCTTCTCTCTCCTACCCTGGAACTCCGTAGCCTCTATAGTAGGTGCGTAGTTCGGCCATCCCCCCGCCTTCAAGCACCCATCGAGCTTGGCATCATGTCGGCTTCGAATGAGCCCAGCGAGGACTCTGGCGGCGGCTTCATGAGCAAGATGAAGGGTCTCAAGGACAAGCTCAAGGACTCCCATCTACATGACGTCAAAGTCAACCTCATCCACAAGAAGTGAGCAGCAGCACCAAACCCTCCTCGTCCGCTTCCAACAAACACGTCAGCTGATGCCGATCACAGGCACAAGATTGGCAAATTCGCCAACCTCGTAAGCTTTCACGTTACTCCCTAGACTCTAGAGAGTACTCCGTACTGCCTGTAGAGTTCAGCTCACATGTGCCGCTGTCTAGTTCAACCCAGAACATCGCCATGATGAGGAACATGAAAAGGCGACTGACGCCAAGCGATCCCGCATTGGCGACGAGCACCGCTTCAAATCGTATTTCCCCGAGCACGACGGAAACAAGGTCAAGTGGTACGTCGACGGGCGCGACTACTTCTGGGTAAGTCTATGTACGTCCGTCTCCGAAACGGCTGCCGTGCTAATCCTCCCGACTAGGCCGTCTCCGTAGCCCTGGAACAGGCCAAAGAGACCATTTACATCGCTGACTGGTGGCTGTCCCCCGAACTCTTCCTCCGGAGGCCACCCTATTACAACCAGGAGTGGCGCCTTGACCAGATCCTGAAGCGCCGTGCCGAGGCAGGTGTCAAGATCTTTGTCATTGTTTACCGTGAAGTCGAAGCAGCTATAACGTGCAACTCGGAGCACACCAAACATTCTCTTCAGTCCCTGTGTCCCGAGGGGTTCCCCCGGCTATGGCAATATCAAGATAATGCGCCACCCCGATCACAATGTCCTCGAGAACGCTGCCGACATGACTTTTTACTGGGCCCATCACGAAAAGTTCATCGTCATCGACTATGAAATGGCCTTCATCGGTGGCCTCGACCTGTGCTTTGGCCGCTGGGACAACCACCAACATTCTCTCGCCGACGTGCATCCGGAGGGGGTAGCCCATGAGATTTTCCCCGGTCAAGACTTCAACAACAACCGCGTCATGGATTTCCAAAAGGTCCAGGACTGGAAACAGAACGAGCTAAGCAAAGCAGAATACGGAAGAATGCCCTGGCACGATGTCGCCATGGGCCTCATCGGCCCATGCGTGTACGACATAGCAGAGCACTTTGTACTGCGCTGGAACTTTGTCAAACGGGACAAGTACAAGCGCGATGACAGATTCGACTGGATGCAACTCCAAGGTCGAGACGGACCGGACCATGAAGATCTCGTCGGCGTCCAGCGTCCCAAGCATCCCGTGGGCGACTACATCATGCACCCCCTTACGCCACTGGAGACCAAAGGCCTGGCCGACAGGGGTACAGTCCACGCTCAGCTCGTTCGCTCCAGCGCCGATTGGTCCAGTGGCATCTTGACAGAACACTCCATCCAGAATGCCTATTCCGAGGTCATCCGCAATGCCCAGCATTACGTCTACATCGAGAACCAGTTCTTCATTACTTCAACAGGCGACCAGCAGTCGCCTGTTCACAACACCATCGGTCGCTCCATCGTCGAAGCCGTTGTGCGGGCTGGCAAGGAAGGTCGGACGTTTCGCGTCATCATCATCATCCCCGCCGTCCCTGGGTTTGCTGGTGACCTCCGCGATGACGCTGCCACCGGCACCAGGGCCATCATGGTAAGTCGGCCGGGTTCTCTCCACTGTTGGCGACGCTCCTCGGCGGCTAAAACTGACCGTCTTTGTAGGACTACCAATACAAATCAATCTGCCGCGGGGAGCATTCCATCTTCGAGCAGGTCAAGGCTCAGGGTGTTGACCCTACCAAGCACATTTTCTTTTTCAACCTGCGGTCGTATGACCGCCTGAATGTGACACCCGCCCTCAAGCAGAAAGAAAAGGATGCAGGCGTCAGCTACCAGGATGCACAACGTGCCGAGGCCGAAGAGATCATGGGATCCGGAATCCACGGGTCCAAGGACGTGGAGGGCGGTGTAGACAAGCACATGGGCAGGCGCGACAGCTCTAGTAGCGATGACAGCAACTACAGCCAGATGGGCCAGACAAAGGATGCCAAACGCCGCTTCGAGGCGATCAATAGTGCAGGCGAGACAAAGTCTCCATTCACTGTTGCACAGCACGCCATGGCCGGTACCGGTCCCTTGTCGGGGGAGCTTTGGGAGGGAGACGAGAAGGACGAGGTCGAAAACTGGATTCAGGAAGAACTTTACATCCACGCGAAGCTGCTCATCGTGGACGATCGCATCGTCATCTGTGGCTCTAGCAACTTGAACGACCGCAGTCAGGTGGGCCATCATGACAGTGAACTTTCCATTGTCATGGAGGACACGGACATGATCCAGAGTACCATGGACGGCCAGCCCTTCGAGGCAGGACGGCACGCTGCAACCTTGCGACGGTACCTGTGGCGAGAACACATGGGCCTCCTACCACCCCAAGAGATGGACGCCAAAGACGACCCCAACGCCCAGCCGCCCGGGGACGACTCTCCTAATGATCCCTGGGACAGGGACGAGACCTACAAGTTTGTCGAGGATCCTTTGAGCGAAGGTCTATGGGAACAGTGGACAGGAAGCGCCTCGAAAAACACGGAGATCTTTAGGCATCTCTTCCATGCCGATCCTGATGATCACGGTAAGTCCGAAGCACTAGGGAGGCATCGTCGAATCTTAACATCGCACTGACTGGACCTAGTGAAAACGTTTGACGACTACAACACCTTCCTGCCTCCAAAGGGTGTCAAGGCCGGCCACATATTTGACAGGTTCCTTCCACCCGGAGACATCCGCCAGAAATTGGACCAGATCAAGGGCCATTTGGTGTGGATGCCTCTGGACTTTTTGAGGGACAGCAATATGGCAGAGGTGGGCTTGCAGGTTAACCAGTTTACAGAGAGTGTCTACACCTAAGTGGGCATTACTTGGGCAGGTTGTCGTAACGGCGCGATACTGGAGGTGTTCGGTTCGGATTGGGCTAACAGTGTGAGTTTGAGGTCATTGATGGGTTCCGCAAAATACCTATTATAGGATAGTAAATATCCTTTAATCATATTATACGACTCCCGCGACCTCGGCGTTGACTTACTTCCTCGTCGTCTTCTCACGCCCCTGCGCTGAATCGGGACCCTGTTTCTCGATGGCCATTCCAGAGTAGAGCCTAGCGTACAGGTATGGTCGTGATTCGGTGTGTACATTTGCGTGCATGTGCTCCCAAGAAGAAAGCAGATGCAGTCATGTTTGATCCTCAAAACGATGATGCACTCACGAGGTACCGAAGTGAGTATCGGGGGGCAACAAATTTTGCGCAGACGTTGGTAATTCAATGTCGCGAATCCTCGTCTTATGAAATACACCTGCGTATGTGGATGGTGATGATGGCTCGCCAAGACGACAATTGCAGTCTCGTACACTGCCTCCTTTTGAAGTTCTGAAGACCCAAGCCTCAAGGTACCTTGCATTACTTGCCGTCTAGCAGACGCCGCAAGACGGGCGCTACGGCATACGGTACTTGGCAGGACGGAAATAGAAACTACCGGGTGTTGAAATAGTAAGCGGTGTTAAGAAAGGGGCGCACCCGCGGAAGGAACTTGCGAACGGTCAGCAGCAAAGGCACGCGCCTGAAATCCGACCACACCAATTCGATGCGGCTTTCGTATATCGAGCTCCACGCTGAGTTGTGATTGGGCTGCTTCGCATTCGATGCAGGGTCCGTATATAGAGCGCCCCTGTCGTTCAAGGGGCCGTGTTCCAGGAAAAGCCACAATGAATCCCATAACGTATCTTGTCTACCAGGCAGCAATGAAAATCAAGTTCAGGGGCCGATCTTGCTGTCTTTGTAAGAATCCATGTCTTGATCGAGCTTTCTTCTCATCTTCCCAGGCTGTATCTTGATATCTCTGCCTTCGTCACTGGTATTTTTCTTCCATCGCTGCCGTGCTCACCACCGACCGGCGACAATGGTTTCTCGCTCTTTGAAAACAACGGCCTTTGTAGCCGTCAGCTGGCTGAGCCAGCGGACACTACAACAAGAGGACGTGGGGGTTACCTTTCTGTCTCCCGAAGCGGGAAAGACGTTTAACTACAAGGACGTCGTCAAGGTCACCTACGAGTCCACCTTCTCCGCCCCGGTGCTTTACACATGGTGTTCTACCCCAGACAAGAAGGGCGTTACCCGTAAGTTTACCACGGCCACGATAGGTGAAACTTGGCTAACCGGTGGTGCAGAAAAACGTATGGACAATGTCGACCCCTTCAACGCAACAGTGTCTGTTGAGCTGAGCTGGACGGATGTGGGCACGCCATGTTGGTTCAACCTAAAACCCTCGACCACCGGAAAAGGGAAAAACTCGGCAAATTTTGTGTTTTCGCCCACGGAGCGAGTAGACGAGATCTCGAGCGCTGCTCCAGTGAGCTCAGCATCATCGTCGGCGACGGGCGGCTTGCCATCAACAAGCACGTCGGTTGATCCTAGCAGTACTAGCGAGGCTGCTACCAAAAGTACCGGTAGTACCAGCAGTGCCACCGCAACTGGCGTGGCCGGTACCTCCTCGACTGCTGCGGCGGCGCCGGAGCAGACAAAGGGGTCAGGGAACCTGTGGATCGGCGTCGGACTCGGGATAGCAGGTCTGGGGCTCATTGTGCTTGCAGTGGCCATCTTCGTGTGGCGACGCAAGAACAACCGGATCCAGGAGAAGGAGGCCGGGTCACTGGCGGACGACACGATGCCGCCACCCCAGTATAGCGGATTGCACACTTATCGATCTGGGCACCCCGCCTCAGAGTATCAGGCGTCCGAATACAGGTCGCCCGTCACCACCGTGGCGTCACCTGCACCTTTGAAATATGGGTTCCAGCCGCTTTCTGCGGTGCAGCAGATGGAACCACAGCCAGCACGCCAGACCCGCGCGCAGGAGTTGGAGAGTAGGGTACCGGTTGCACAAGAACTATATTCGGGGACTCACCACGTGTATGAGTTGCCACCTGATACAGCAGAGCGGCGAGAGCGACGTTATCGGGACTGAATCGTCAGCTTGTTGCCACAGGTGCTGCGGGGTGTTGGGCTTGTTGTTTATTGTATTTTTTTATTCCAGGGAGACCAAACGGATGTTGACTGCACCGCCCTCCTGATCCTTCGATATCAAGCTACCTAGAAGAAAGCCGTCGTATCAGATTGGGCTTCGAGGTATAATTTGCGTTTAGATCGTTAATTCCTACTGGTACCATGAACGCCTGTCAATGCAAGACGTTTTGACCCTTCCGGATCATTGTCATTAAAAACAAGCCGCTTTTCTCACGTCTCAGCCCAAATCAATCACCATCCTCGCCCCGACATCTTCTGATCAGGCCGCATGCTGCTGACCGAGATGCCAACCATGGCCTCGCCCAAGCCTTCGCTGCACTCAGCGAGAACCTTGGGGTCCTTGAAGTGCGTAGTAGCCCGCACAATGGCCTTGGCTCGCTTGGCGGCATCGCCAGACTTGAAGATACCGCTCCCGACAAACACACCGTCGCAGCCGAGTTGCATCATCAACGCTGCATCCGCGGGGGTGGCAACTCCGCCAGCAGCAAAGTTGACGACGGGCAGGCGGCCGAGCTCGGCGGTCTCCTTGAGAAGCTCGGCGTCACACTCGAACTCGCGGGCAAGGGCCCGGATGGCCAAGATGCCACCCTCGGCCAGGGCAGCCTGTGCGCGTGCAATGTCCTTCTTGACCTGTCTCATGTGCTTGACGGCCTCGACGACATCACCAGTGCCGGCCTCGCCCTTTGTGCGAATCATGGCAGCTCCCTCGGCGATACGTCTCAGGGCCTCGGGCAGGTTGCGGCACCCGCACACAAAGGGGATCTTGAAGTCATGCTTCTCGACGTGGTAGGCCTCATCGGCCGGGGTCAGAACCTCGCTCTCGTCGATGTAGTCGACCTCCAACGCCTCGAGGATCTGGCACTCGACGAAGTGACCGATGCGGGCCTTGGCCATGACGGGGATGGTAACTGCGGCCTGGATCTCCTTGATCATGCCGGGGTCAGACATGCGGGCCACTCCGCCCTCGGCGCGAATGTCGGCCGGCACGCGCTCCAGAGCCATGACAGCGCAGGCTCCGGCTTCTTCAGCGATGCGAGCTTGGGCGGCATCGGTGACGTCCATGATGACCTGGCAAGGAGTCAGTTGTATCTTGCGAGAGAACCGTATGGTTGTTTACTCACGCCTCCCTTCAGCATCTGGGCCAGGCCAGACTTGACTCTGAAGGACGTCTTCGCATCGTTGGATGCGGCTGTGCCGTTGGTGTTGTTGACCATGATGGGCAAAAGCGATGTATGTGTGCGTGTGTGCGTGTGTGTGTGTGTGTGTGTGTGTGTGTGTGTGACAGAGACTCGAGGGGGAGAAAGGCAATGGAAGGAGAACGATAGACACAAACGGTTCTCTATTGGAACGTGAAGTTTTGATAATGATGACTCCTGCAATGGAAAGCGGAGCGGAGCAGGCTTCTTGGATAGAGCAAAGTCTTGACTAAGTTAGTTCGCTGGGTACTTCATTTTTTTTTCTGTCCAACGCGGAATGCAGGGTCCAGAAAGTATGTGCCTCGTACCTGGGCCCTCGGCGTTAAGAGAGCATTTGCAGGTAGTGAGCGCAAGTACTGCGAAGGGAGTACATAATAGGAACCTCGGTATGACGCATAGGAAATGGCCGATGCCG
The DNA here is from genome assembly GCA_022414665.1 of Arthrinium puccinioides. Taxonomy (NCBI): domain Eukaryota; kingdom Fungi; phylum Ascomycota; class Sordariomycetes; order Amphisphaeriales; family Apiosporaceae; genus Arthrinium; species Arthrinium puccinioides. The sequence continues at coordinate 4,623,552 of JAIUNF010000005.1, forward strand.
GAAATTCACAAGTCATTAGTAGATCGGTGGCCGAAGCCGAAACCATAAACGAAACCTCAAGGCCGCGGAAACCCGAGTCTGTCGTCTTTAACTGCCAAGAAGCCCATGCAAAACTAGCACAACATTTACCTCTCGACATCCCCCCCTAATGCCCAGCCTCACCGTTGGCGTCCTCGCCTTGCAAGGAGGCGTCATTGAGCACCTGACCTCGTTGAAGAAGGCTTCAGTTTCAGTTTCAGCGTCCCTCGGCAAGAGTTTTGCGTTCGTAGAAGTCCGGACGCCGGCGCAGCTTGATCTATGCGACGCCTTGGTCATACCGGGAGGTGAAAGCACGACGCTCTCCCTGATTGCTATCCAATCGGGCCTGCTGGAACCATTGCGCAAGTTTGTCAAGTAAGTCGGTGCTGTGCTGGTCGTTGCCAAGAAGAATCGATGTCGCCTGCTGATGCTGACGGCCCTCCTAGAGTCAAGCGGAAAAACGTCTGGGGCACGTGTGCCGGACTCATCATGCTGTCTGAAGAAGCCAGTGCCTCCAAGAAAGGCGGCCAGGAGCTCATCGGTGGCCTCGACGTGAGAGTCCACAGAAATCATTTCGGTCGCCAAAGCGAGAGCTTCATGACAGATTTGAATCTGCCTTTCCTGGGCGAAGACGCACCCCCATTTCCAGCCATGTTCATCCGAGCCCCCGTCGTGGACAAGCTTTTGACAGACGATGTCCAGTACTTGGTTCAAGAAGCCACAGTCCCATCCCCAGACGACACTGGAAGCCAGCTCAGGCCCGGAAAGGCAAAGGTCCAAGTCCTAGCGATTCTTGCCGGTCGCCATGCGTCGAACAAGGCCGCCGTGGTTGACGGGTCGGAGCTGTTGTCGTCCGAAGGTGCTGGCGATATCGTCGCGTTGCGTCAAGGAAACATATTCGGCACAAGCTTCCACCCAGAGCTGACCGACGATATTAGAGTACATGTGTGGTGGTTGAAGCAAATAGGCCAAAAATAAGAACATGATTCGGCCACGTCCCCGGCTCGGCTGTTCCCGAGACACGCGCGTCGGAGTCTTTCCGACTGACTCCTTCCTCGATGTGTTGTGGGGCGGCCACATGCGCGGTGCCCCTTGTCTTGTCGACACCGTAGGTTCGGAGCCTCGGAACGTCTGAGTCTAGGTATACAAACATACCAGATGCCTTCCAGATGCGAGACAATCGCGTAGGGGCGCTTCGGACGCGGGCATGGTCTGATCTGATCTGGCTGAGCATGGTCGACAAGGAAAGGTTCAACTCGCGAAGCACGTTGGGGAGAGTCGAGACACCAACCCCCCAACGTATGTCCGTGGTATCGCGAAGCATCGCGAGTCACATCATGACCCCTTCATCATGCTGATACTCGTCACACGGGCAAGATCAATCACGCTTCCCCACTGCGAGGTCAGGGAGTGCCTCATTGAGCTGTGTTCAGAATCTATATCTCTGTGGAGCTTGACATCCCAGCATAGCAAAGCACTGCAATTCCACAAACTTATCTCGTCTACCCAGCCAGTCGTAATCTCAAAGTGGCTCAGGTACAAGCGTGTCACGCCTTCGTTTTCAAATCCCATTCCTGTGCTTCCCATACCTGCGCAGGTGACCGGCTCACCAATAATGCCACTCTTTCTAGTACTGAAAGAAGAAGGTAGAAACTGTCTCAAGCGGCGAACGGCTGTCAAGATTTACACGTTTGCATCCACTGCCGTAGTCTCGGGTTCAGGTACGAATTCTTCGACCTCTTCGACTGCAGTGTGCTTCGGGGGTAGCCTCGAAAACAGGAGAATTATAGCGGCAAGCAGAGCGACGGCCTAATGACGGGTCGTTTAGTTTTCTCAGGTTCGCTCATCCGGCGTGGGAGTGTCGATCATGCATAGGGGCACTTACGGCGTTAATAAAAAAGGTAGTAGCGCCCATGCCCATGCCTGCAAAGAATGAGAACACAAAACCGAACACGCCAACAGTGGCCAAAGATGCCACAAGATCTACCATGCTCATCATCTGTATAGCGTCGCCGCGCTGGGATGCAGGGCACATCTCGGTCAGGGCGCCCTTGCTGGCAGGGCCCGAGCCCGAGGCCAGAGGGAGGAGGCAAGAAGCTGAGGCGTCATGAGTAAGCCACGGAACACATGGGGTTGAAACGGCAAAATATACCAAGGTAAATATGCCACGGCTCCGTCGAGAATGCCACAGCCCCCGTGAAGACGGCGTCAACCACCAAGCTCCATCTCAGAAAGAGCATGTCGAAAGCCGCGCCTTGCTCCTCCTTCACAGGAACAGAAAGGTTGGTGGGGGTTTCCTGAGCCAGAGCTTCCTGCGCCGCGTGGTTGTACTCTATCATGGAATCGGGTAGGGCTCCCACTATGGTGGGCTTCGGTTGTTCCAGCTTCTTCTGCGTCGCAAACCACTTTCTACCGGCCGAGATGATGGAGGGAAACGCAAAGATGAGAAAAAAGCCCCTGACGGCGGTGTTGATGAAGATGATGGCGCTGGTCTCTGTCGGGCCGAAATGTATCTCGGACACGGCGAAAAACTGCATCATGATGGGCGCATAGCCGGTTGCGAAGACGGCGACCGCAATACCAATAGCCAAGAACATCATACCACGATACTTAACTACCCGACCATCTTCGAGACGAATGTTTCGGGGCTTTAGGACGGCTAAGAACGAGGCGGGCTTCTTCTTGGAAGCGGAACCGTCGTCGGCCTTGGTCTTGTCCTTACCTATGCCATGAGGATCTACACTAGGAAAGCAAACGAAAGTGTACACGCACGAGACGAGGAAAGATGCGCCCGCGATCTTGAACGGGAGCTGGATGTCGGCAGCCTCGACGATGATGCCACCAAGTAGGTGGCCCAAGGCCGTGCCCAGCATGGCGATGCCCTGCAACCTGCCGAACGCTCCCGTGCGCGCCGCGGCTTCAACTACCTCGGGAATGGCCGTGTTCATGATGAGAAAGGCTCCCGCGGGGCCGCCCAAAATGGCCACGAGCTGGCTGGACTGCATGATGATGATGCCGACTCTGCCGCCTACGTTGAGACCAATGAGCTGCGTGGTGGAGCGGGAAACGGAAAAAAAGGTCTGGAGCACCAGTGCGAGGCGGGGACCAAAGTGCTTCATCTGAATCCCGGAAAGGACGATGTTTGCGACGTTGCAGAGAACGGCAGCGATGCCCATTATGGTCATATGCCGTGCCGTGCCGGCGGAGATCTCTCTGCGATCGCACCTATCTCCTGGGCCGTCATAAGGCGGCGCGTCCAGATAGAAGTGTTCGCACTCCATCTGTCGGAAACCGTACAGGAGACTGTATTGCGCGTGTCAGGAAACGCGGGCGGCTCTAGGTGAGCTGGGAATGGAGAGAACGCTTACGGCGTCTGGGTAAGGCAGAACACGAAATAGAGAAGTCCGGCACCAAAAAGGATTCTCCGCTCAGGGGTCGCGAGACGTCGCCAGCCATGCTGTGTTTGGCCGTCATCGTTTGCCGCGCTGTCCCGTCTCGAGTCTTGCTCGTCGCCCAGGAGAGGGCGGTTCTCGTCAAGCGCCGTCATCTTGGCTGCGAATCCGGGATAGCTATCCTCGGAGTCTCGGACTGTCGATGCCACTGGATTTGATGAGAAGCAAATATCGCGTTATACCAGAACACAAAGAAAAAGGTCAGACACCGATACAAAGGAGGAGTTGAAAATGCGAAGGTTAATCTGCATGGGAGAGCCGAATACCGAGCATCGGATATGATGACAGACGTCTCTCACAAAAGACTCGCGCGAACCACGCGTGCCTGGCTGGAGAAGGCTGGAGTAGATTACGACGCAGCCCGCCCCTGTCGTTGCGATATCCGTGCCAATCGGAGTGATCCAAACGTCGGCGGTCGGTCCATTGCGTACGGAGTAAGCGACCTGCGTTACCCGTTGAGGCAGGTGAAGCAGGTGGAGCAGGTGAAGCAGGTGAAGCAGGTGAAGCAGGTGAAGCAGGTGAAGCAGGTGAAGCAGGTGAAGCAGGCGAAGCTCATAGCGATTATCTTTGACAAGAGGCGTCTCTGATTATTGGTCTATGAGACGAAGACGAATCGTCAGGCGGGTCTGAAAGTTGAAGCATTGTATCGACTTGACATCGACTTGGCACATGGTACTTGAAGGCGGCGTCAGTTGCGTAGTAACCGCGAGAAGCCTTTGGGAAAAAACAAAAGGCCAGGCCTGATATCGCTACCGGGACTTTCGAGACGACCAGCCTTGCACTCTTCACCAATATCAACGGGTATATAAAGCAGCGGCGAATCACGCTAGAGTCGATAGATGCCTTTGCCCTCTGAAACTAGCTATTCGCTCAATACACGCCGCCGTTCTGCTCGGCGCCATTGTTCATGAACTCGCCGAGCTGCAAACGGGCCATGCCTTCCCTGGCAGCACCGACCTCACCGGCGGCCTTGAGAATGCCCATTTCGAACTCACGAAGCACAGCACCGAGCTCAGCGAGCTTCTCATCTCCCGAGGAAGGCGCGTTATTGTTGGAAGCCATCATCTTTTGCATACGCTCCAGCAGACCGTCCTGAACGCCGTGCATGTGCGTCTCAATCTCGGAAAGGTGTCCTTCATAGGTCCTCAGCTGGGAGTGCATCTCGTCTGCAGCCTTGGAAAAGAAGCCCACCAGGTCCTGACCGTCCGTTTCAGTGTTTGCAGAGCTGTTGGATTGCTGCCGCGAGGACCACAGGCCACCGGTGTGGTACTGCTGGGGAAGCTTGAGGTTGTCGATGGCGCGGAAACTGAGGCGCGCGTTCATCGAGTCCTGATTTATGTGGTTCCGCACGCCCTCAATGGCCTCGGCATCGGCTTCGAGGGCACTCCTCACACCGGCAAACTTGCGTTCGACAAACTTGACATCTTCGGGAACATGATGTAACATCTCGCCGTGTGCAGGCATGAAAGCATCCAGCTCAGCCTTCTGCGACATGTAGGTTTGAATAATGCGGTCGACATCGGTAATTTGCTTCTGCAGGTCCTCTTGTAGATCGTTGAAACGCGTGGTTCCCCGGACGTTGCTTACGTCTATCCGCACACCAGGTACCGTAGTCTGATTTGAGTTGCTGCTTTGGCCCATGGTGAGGCCAGGAATCGAACCTACGGTTGATTGTTGAGGGTTCGTTGAACCGCTATCATCATTTGTTAGCGTGTGTAATTCCGGATCTGAGTAGTGAGCGGGATGAGACCCCGACATACAAGAGACCAAATCGTGACTGGTTGGAGGATTGGCCAGGGAGGCCGTTTTGCTGAGGCTTTCCGAAGGCACTGCCGCCGAAGAGACCACCGGTATTCTGGGGCTGAGCGTAAGCATGGTTCTGGCCTTGTGCTGCTGATGCGCCACCCGTCGCGACGTTGTTATTGTTCAGACCACCAAAAGGACTTGACCCTGTCTGTTGCATTTGCGCAGCCGGGTTGTTCGAGGCCGCACCAAACAGACCGCCACCGCCTGTTTGCTGGGCTGGCTGTTGCTGAGACATGTTCCCTGCATTCCCAAAGAGCCCACCGCCACTCGTCTGTGCTGGCTGGGCCGTACTGCCGTTCGCAGCGCCAAAGATACCACCTCCTCCGGTTGCTGTTTGTTGTGGTTGGCTCGATGGGGTAGCTGAACCGAAGAGCCCGCCAGGTTTTGGTGTAGCCGAGGCGGCAGCGGCATTTCCAAATATGCTGGAGCCAGCAGCGGCGCCAGCTGGGGCCTGTGTCGTCTGCGCCATCGATGATGAACCGAAGAGACCTCCGCCGGTGTTTGCTGAGGATGTGTTGATGCTCAGTCCTCCAGGACCGCCGCTGGCTGACCGCGCGAGCATGATGGGTGGCCGGGGCGGTTGACGATGAGATCAGCAGCGCGGTGAGGGAGAAACAGGCAAGAAAGACGTCGAAGCCGAGGTTTCGCTTGCTGTTTTTAAAAAGGCGCCCAGGGATGCAACTTTCATTGTGTGAATCGTCTTTTCGCGTTGTTGCTGGGCGGCAACCTCCACTTAAGTTGTTAGGAATGTTGACAGGGGAGGGACCGCAGCGGGTTTCCTAACTACTGTGTACACAGTACCAGTTACTTGCGAAGTAACTAGTACGTATCCGTACGACGGAAAGTTGAACACTAACTTATCCGCAGTCACTATGTACTAACTACACAGCAGTTACTCCGTAGACAGTCTCCGCGCGATGTACTCCGTACTTCACAGGCGTAGTTGAAGCTTGGGCCAATGACTGCTCGAGCTCTCTTGATCTCACCTCAAGCTGGCCACTCACAGGTAGAGCCTTTCCCTGGCGGAATGGATCCCCCGGTTCATTCATTCATTGAAGCTTGTCCAGCCTAAAAAGTAGAGCCACAGCCAGCTTCAGCCCACTACACCAACTTATGCATGTACAGACAGCCGGGAGGCCCAACTAGAGCTTGCAAGTTGCAGTGTTCAGCCTCGTTTTGCGGGAACAACACCAGATCAGTTTTCTAGCTTCGTGACATTGCGCCTCCTACCAAGAACTGCGCGCCAACATTGCCAGCATGGATATCGACGATGACGATGACTTTTATGCTCCCGACGAGCCTGCGGCAACTCAAACACCCGCAGAAACGACCGAACCCGTTGCGCAGCCGACGAAACAACAACAGGATCAGGATCTAGAGGAGGGCGAGGAGGAAGATGAGGGCGCTGAGATGGATGAGGACGACTCGGTACAAACACCATCCACCAATGACTTGCGCGAGATACGGCGGTCGGGGCTGACTGTCTTGCACAGGACATAGACATAATCACAGAGAGGAAAGATGGCACAAATGCGCCGCCGCCTCCTTCAACAGCTAGATATAGCGACATACGGAACATACCACAACGGACAACATCTAGCGATGGCCCGGCCAAGCCTGTTGTCAAGAAGGACGACGTGTCAAAGCCCACGCCTGCCAATGAGTACCCAGCCGTTGCCACGTCTACGATCGATGTAAATGCGATCCCCACACACAAAGGCACTGGCAAGCCCATAACACAAGTCAACATTGACGAAGGTATGCCCCCCCGTTCTGCCCTCTGATGTGCATTCCTGACTCTTCGCACAAGACCTGCCCGAAAACGACAAGCCGTGGCGCAAACCCGGCACTGATCTCAGTGACTACTTCAACTACGGCTTCGATGAGTTCACGTGGGCCATGTACGCCGCCAAGCAAGACAGCGTGCGCGGCGAGTACAGCCAAGACATTATGGCCGCGAATAACAAGAAGATGATGGAGGACATGCAAATGATGATGATGGGCGGCATGCCTGGTGGCGCCGCTGCTATGCCCACCATGCCCGGTATGGACGGGATGCCACCTGAGATGCAGCAGATGATGCAACAAATGATGGGTTCCGGCATGGATCCTTCGCAGATGGATCCCGCCACCATGTCGCAAATGTTTGCCGGCATGCAGGGCGGCGGCAATGCTGGCGGACAGGGCCAGAATCAGAACTTTGGTGGCTCTGGCCAAGGATTCGGCAACAACCAAGGCCAAGGCTACGCCTTCGATCAAGGGATGGGCCGTGGAGGTGGTGGTGGTGGTTTCGGTCGTGGCCGCGGGGGTAGGCGAAATTGGTAGTTGGACATGGGAACATTGCTTCGTTACAGAGACTTTGGTCTACATCTGATACCCATTCATTGCCTTGTCAACGGCATGACCAACCTTTGTATGCTAGAACAAGTGGTCACTTCATGCTTCAAATTAGCACGGCAGGCTGTTCACGCAGACCGTCCGCAATGACCTGATTTATCTCCTTTCCTCAGTTGTAACAAGTACCACCAACCTCGTGACCATTAATCCTCTCGCGTGGTAAGGGGCGCTCTCCTGGATTCTCCAAGACTGCGTGTGTCAACCATTGCTGCAGTTTTCTCCATATAACCCACCAGAAACTACGTGATGAGGAGTGTCCGGGGTCATACTCTTGTACAGTATGCTGACCATGAGTCATGAGCCTCCTAGTATCGTAGCCATACATGTCTTTGGGACGATATGTTTCGACCCTCACCAACTGGGCCGGCTGGGCCTGCCTTTGACAGAGGGGGCATGGGGAGAAGCCTATCTATACTCCATAGCGATGGTAGATTTGTCGCTCCAGAGGTTTTTCGGGCCAAAGCAATGCTGGCGCATTAAGAAAAGGGCACAAAATTTCAGCCGTGTTAATTGCTCCTGGCTCTTGCTTGTCTAACATGAATTGCATTTCGGCCAGTGTCCACACGCTTTCACCCGTCACGTCGTCTAGGATAGATAGTCGTCACAACACTCCACTGTGATTCAAGATACGGTAGGATGATGGTTCATGTATGAAGGACTTCAGTTAGCTTGGGCGTCTGGTCAATGGCTAGCATTTCAGTCCCTGTAAAATCAAACTCTCCTGCTGGCCACATCACCGCAGCTGTTATCACATCACTGCGTAGTTGTAATTGTAATTCACGACAAGTTAGGAAGCTCCGTAAGTGGGATGTGCCCCTTTTACTCGAGGATTGGATAAATAGCCTGCAGCTACGTCTCTGCCAGTTAGCCCTTTTGCTCACAACATATCTACCATTGTCGTGGCAACACCGCACACTTTCGGTTCAAGGCAACGTGTGCTCAGATAAGCATCGAAGGCTCCTCGAGCTTTGGTTCCTAACAATTACCTTGCAGCTCCACCGAGGCAACCGAATCTGACTGGTAATAGCATCTCCCAGGTCTGGTTGTCGTAGCATCGCGTGCTCGTGGTATGGTAGCAAATCCTTCTTATTGACACTGAGAAGTCCCCCCTCCTTCCACCTTTCTGCAAATTCTTCAGAGTCATATCATCACTCGCTACATCCTACATATATGGTGCAGGGGCAGTTCTTTTCCTGGTCACCATAAAGTCAGTCCCCTTCCTTTTCAGCTTCACCCACATCACCTCGAGACCCTTCAAGGTCATTTAAGCACAACATTACACTCTCCAAAGTGGTAGTAAATCCCTAACCTAGACACCCAAATTTTCCCTTTTTCCCTTTTCCCCCTCGCTGTCATATCCTTCAAGACCCTGAAAAGTCACACTCCCGCAACGCCGTACACTGCGGTGTGGTTACAGTTCCCTTCCGACTTCCCTGTCGCTCTGAGTGATAACGAAACCATTTCCTTTTTACCCATACGGCCTCTGATCGCCCGCAGGCTTACCTGGGTTAGAAACACCTCGTTTGCACATTTTTTCAAGCTCTGCCCATACCTGAACTTGTTCACAAATCGAACTGTCTAGGTCAAGCTGGGCAACTGCCTCTCCTTCACGATCCACGCGTGACGCGTAGCTTTGCTTCAACTTTCCACCATACACAGTGGAAGCATTCACTCGGGTCCCACCCTCATCAGTCAAGCAAGACCGTCTCATCTCATACCACCAAGAAGCGACCGGCCATCTGGCACAACACACACCCAGCACTGTTCACATTCAGGTATGATCTTCGGAAGGCATGACTATCATATCGTTTTAAGGATATCACTTTTATGGGAATCGATTACTAAATCTTCAGTTTCCAGCCGCCTTCACACAGCAACAAAGTCCCCACCCCTCTTGATACTCCACGCCCAGTTCTACGCAACTATTGTGATTGTCGTCTAGCCCCAGCTTTGACAATTCTACACACAGAAGCTACCCAGGTCTACTAGTACATCTTCAACTACTGGCATCGGCATTGTTTGTCTTGACGAGACTGCCCAAGCAAGGTAAGTTTAGTCGTCAGGGTTCAGCCACAGGTATGCTCATGCGTTGTCGTTGCTCTTTTCAAGCTACTTGTCTTGGTCTCTGGCCCTTTACTGATAGATATTTGCTTTAGGACAGAAGTACGAGGACGTCTCAAATACCCTGACATGTAAGTGCCCTTTCCAACATGTTGTCGGTGACTGAAACCCTGAACCATCGCCGGTCCTCTTTTCCGACGAGCAATCCCTCCCCCCTCTCCTGTTGCCGACTCCCCTTTCATGGTCACTCTCCTTGTCTTCTAGATTAAGACTAACATATCTTCCAGCACCAGGAACACCACCATGTCTCACGCTGTCGAGACTCCGGAGACTCTTGCTAGTCAGGGTATAATGGATGCCCTGGAAGTCACCTGGAATGCCAAGGGAGTCAAGTCCTGCCTCGACAGCCTATTACAGTTTCCGGGCAGGCTTCACAGCTTCATGCTTCTGATTGGTGATGCCAACTGCTTTATTATATCCCTTGAGCTACGCTAACGCATTTTAGATACGACCGCCTTTGTTCACAGCCAATACGTTGGTCCGAGTAACAACGTTGAGCTGGACATCTACACGCAATGCTGTAGCGCGCTGTCCTCGAGCGACTTTGAGTTTACATACCTGATCCCGAAATGCGTAGCCTGGGTACGGACAGCTGCGGCGTATGGGTCGCAAGGTATCCAGATGCTGGCTCTGGCGCCCTTTCGGGACGCTCACTTCCCCAGTTGGTCTCCGTGGGCTTTCGAGCACATGATGCCGGCTTACTCTACGGCAACTCCTGCGACAGTCACTGTGGCGAGTCCTGTGGCATACCCTTCGCCAACTCCCTTGGTGGCTCCCTTGGTAGTTTCCCTGGTCACTCCTTCGGCCACTACTTCGGCCAATCCTTCGGCGGGCATCCCAAGTCTTACTGCCAAGAAGCTCAACAGACTGGTAACACAAGGCAGTACAAAACAGTACACAGCCCATATCCACAGCGCTGAGCAAGCAAAGAGTGTCTATGCCTTGTACTTGTCCCGTGCGGATGCCAAGTTTGATAGCCCTCGCAACCGGGCAAAGTTCGAGGAGCTTCCCGACAAGGATGACTACATCCGGCGCCTCTTTCTTGCGATCAGAAACCTGCAGGGCGTATGGGAAGACAATGCCTCCGACGCCCCCAAGTCGCAAGGTACCAAGGCGGTCAATCATGGCCATGTCATAATGGACAAATCTGATATTGAGGTGCAAATCGCTTGTTGGCTACTTCTGGTATGGAGTTCATGACCGTTTGCACATCGTACCTCTCTTTTAGACCCTGCTAACGTAAAACCCTTGGTAGGAAGCTCTGCACAAGTCACAAGAAGGTATCTACGGGATACCTCCTTGGTACAATGCCCTCCCGTCTGGCTACGGGCGATTTGCCTCGTTTTCCGAACGCTTCGACAGGATGGAGTTCTACCTGCAGGTCCGTGTTTTCGAGTGTTGATTCCGACATGGTAGGCTGCTAATCTGAAAGGGTAGCACCAAAAGGTCCTCTGCAAGTCCCTCTTTGAGGGAAGTCTTTGGATAGAACGGCTGGCGTGGAACCCGGATGCTGAATCCAAGGTATGGCATCTCCGTTCCGGGAAGTCTATCAACAAGTGCTGACACGGGCAAACAGCGCAAGGTTTCGAACAAAGTGACGAATGCCCTCAAGGGCATGCAGGTCAAAGCAGGCACCCTTGCCATCAACAAAGGGTACTTGGCCGTGAACAGTGAGCGACAGATCACTGATCAAACAGACACTGCCGTCCTTCACCCCAATGCAATGCCGCGGATGCCTGCCGCCTTTACGGAACAGGCCAATGGTATCAAGAGACGGGTCACGAGCTCCGACAGAAGCCAGCTGATCGAGAAGATTGGGGTGGACATGGTTGGAAACCCCAAAACAGGGGTCGAGACCACGGCAGCCGAACAGGGCACTGTTGACGATATCATCGATATAGGAAGTAACACGGCAGCAGTCACGACTGGTAAGCACCAGGGTACAGTGGCACCAGCCCCTCGACGCAACCGTCGTCGTAGAGACGACACTGAAGATGCCGATCAAGAGAGCGACGAGTTTGTGCCCTCGAAGCAGAGGCGTAGAAGGCCAGCGGCTTCAGCTTCGGCCAAGAAAGCCGCGACGACGCCTTCAGTGGCAAAGACGCGTGTCTCCAAGCGACAAAGGGTTCGGAAGGAGCCTGAGACCGAAGCTGAGGAACTTGGTAAGCCCGATAGCATTTGCACCGGACTTGGACCTGTTAAAAGCAAATGTACTGATATCTTGTTTGGTGCAGAAGACGACGAGGAGCAGATTTCCCCTCAGCCGACTCGACCGGCAGTCATGCAAAACACGAACAGCATCGCTCAATTCGTACCGCACCCCAATACCGGAACCCACAATCCATACGGCGTTGCTACTCCTGTGCATGCTGCAACCCATCGTCCTGCAAACAACCAGGGCCTGGATTTGGGCGAATACAGAGGGCTCCAGACCTTTGCTCCGCAGGCCACTCAACCTCCCACATTGGAGACCCAACCTTGCACGCTGGGATTTGTGCAGGAGAATCTAACACAATCTTCTCTGGAGGCCGATAGCCTGGCATTCGCCGATATGAGCGGTCTGTCATCTCCATACACCTATGACCCCTTCAAACCCTTCGACACCGACGAGTACGGGTTTCCCTTGTGCGAATACCCGGATAGCAACCTCGATGGTGCTTTCACCGCGTTCACGGGCAGCACCTTTGATATTAGCGATCTGAGCAGCTTCTATGACTCTGGCATGACCATGGCCGAGCCTGTTGCGCCCTTGCAAGAGGAAGACAACCGTGTGGATGTTCCCGAGAACAATGCCGGGAAGGGTAACGTAGGTGTAGGCGATGAGAACGGCTTGAAGGAGTCCAACGTTGAAAGCCCCGCGGGCTCAGACAGCGACGCAGTCAAAATCACCGAGAGTGGTGATGGTGATGAAGAACTCTTCGGTGATCCCAATGGAGATGGCGATGTTTCAAATATATTTGCCTGACCCAACAGCAACCCACATTCAGACAGGCTAGCTAACCCCTGGCAGTCTTCTTCCCAACAGCGACTTTGCAATTCTGACCTACCTCTTATACCAGAAAATGGAAAACGACCGAAAAGAAGAAAAAGAGGACGACACCAAAGCGCGAGATGCCACCACACCTATTGAAATACAGAAGAAAAAAAAGAAGACAAAAAAACACCACAGAGCAGATCCCGCCACCCTTTCGCTGCCCCCCCGATTTGAGAGCTCGGGTTCCGATATCTCGTTTTCGATCAACCGTCTTCTTCCTATCAGAAGTATTGGCGCCAAAACGTTTGGAAGTATTGCTCGGCTAGAACTACGCATGATAGACTCTTCTGGACAGACATTGCGTGCGCATACACGTTGGCCCGCAGACTGCTGCTTTGACGTCCTCTAGATAGATAGAAACTTACATAAGTAGACGGAATCGTTTGCCCATTTTGATGCAATTTCTGTGAGTGCGTCGTTCCTTTCTACTTTATAAATGATCTTCACAGGTGTTTCTGTCAATCCCTTTCAAGTAAGTGATTGTATCATGTATGGTAATTCGGCAGGCCACGACCGTCAGTGTGATTGCAAAGATGGTTGTGATATTGACACACCACAGTAACTAGCTACTAAGGCATGCGGAGACGTCCCCGCGGTCCAGAGTCTCGTCCGAATCGCGGGCGACAGGCATGGCCGTAGCACGGAGGGCCATTCACCAATGAGATGCCCCCTCCACGCACGTTCTGGGAAGGTCGGCCGTGAGCGTTCCCCACGACCTCGAAACCCTGGCCAATACCCATTCATCCATCGACACAAGGGTTACAAGGCCAGCAGGGGACGTGACGAAGCGGCCTGGACAGAGTCACAGAGATACGCAGATGCCGAACGCTACTGAGCCGGGGTTCGATGGTTGTTTGCGTGACCTTCAGCCAGCGAGATAGGTAAGCCTTTCCCGGGGACGCAGGGAGGAATCTCGCTCGTCGTCGTACACGACCTGGTCGGCGGCTGTTCCAAGTCCATCACAGGTTCTAGGTTTAGGGTCGGATACAAGCTTGCATGGACATGACTATTGTCGTGATCCTGCGAGCCGGGACGAATCCACGAACGAGCCAACCCACGTGGGCAAGCCAAACAACAAAGACCACTTATTTCCCCTCCGCAACATGTCAGCCTGAATCATGTCTGGGCTGACATTGTATGCAACCTGGCGGGGCAGAGGTTGAGGTAGGATATGCCGTTTGTAGCTTGCGGCTCGGGTCAACTCAGCCATCGAGTAGTGCTCAACCTATCATATCCCATGTTCGTGGCATCTGTCGGTCATGGGTCTATAGTTACTTCGTACAAACCTTGAGCAGCTGCGCGACACGCGGGGTCAGGTAGGAGGAGGAGTGAGGGGGATAATAGGGGGCTCTCGGAATGTACGTGTATATCGGCGGTGGGTGGCGATCCCATGGGCAATGCGCCGAAAGCGTACAAGTTGATTGGCTGGTCTGGTCGGCTTCCCACGATCGGTGGTCCACGGCTCAAGGAAGAAGTCCAATGACCCTATATCTATCAAGCTACCCTCCCGCTCGACTGTCGACGGCGGAGAGGCTTTTGAGAGTTCCTGACCACCTTATATCCCCTCCGCTCGCTGCACTCGCTGGACCCGCCGCACCCACAGACGTCTGTCAGTCATAGTTTGTTCCAACATGGAGTTCGCCAAGATGGCCATCATCGCGGCTCCTACCAAGAAGCCTGACGTTTTTTTCCGGCAGCGATCAGAGATCGTCGCTCTGCTAGATCCAACGTTGGAAACAGCACTGCAGTTTCAGCGTATGATCAGCGTCGTGTCACTGTCAATTTTCCTACGCACCTACATCCTTACATCATGCCTACTCAACTTTACCAAGATCGTCCTAGTAGCGTTTAGGGCAATGTTCCTCAGGACGGCAGTTCTGTCCAGGATAGCCGGTGTATTCCTGTGGGAATGCAAAGAGATGAAGCGTCTGAGGAAGAAGCTCGAGTACGAGTTCTACACATTCATACTCGGATCGGGTGGTAACAGCCTGTTTGTGATGGTGTTTTGGCCTGGCTGGTGGTTGCTGGCCCTTGTCTCTCTGGCCGCATGGACATGCTGTGGCGGGCACGCCGTATGCAAATGGTACGATATACCCTATAGAACTCGACTTTCTGTGGCCCAGGGCCATGCTGACTCGTGTAAATGGTGACAGAATCCCAAACAAAGACGCAGAACCGCCTCGTGACCGGACACCCTCGGACGGGCGGGTTGTTGGGGGGGCAAGATTACTCATGACGCTACAAGCTCAGGAGTAGAAAAAGGTGTTGCCGCCCAGGTCGCGGCGGATTTCCTTCTGATAGTCCATCTCGGGGTCGAAATCCTGCCAAGTACTCGCAGGATAGATATGCTTGTTGCGCTCATACCATCTCCTGTCAACAACCTTGGTGAGGGCAGGATCATCCGAGGCCCCTTCGAGGGAAGCAATGTCAACCAGTGGCTTGACGGGTTGGTTGGCCCGACTGGCCGCTGTGGAGAGAGGTTCGTGGAGTACGGGCCCAGTGGTACCTGACTCGTCAAGGGATGGCGCTTCGGTGCCGTACCCAAATAAGAGCTTGTCGTGAGGGCCGGCTGTCTTGTTCATGATGAAGAAGAGAAAGTCGTAGTGCTGCGTATGGGTTA
Organism: Arthrinium puccinioides; assembly: GCA_022414665.1. Taxonomy (NCBI): domain Eukaryota; kingdom Fungi; phylum Ascomycota; class Sordariomycetes; order Amphisphaeriales; family Apiosporaceae; genus Arthrinium; species Arthrinium puccinioides. Next base: position 4,639,000 of record JAIUNF010000005.1, read on the forward strand.
GTACAGAGATGGGTACAGCAGCAGGGGGTGCTGATTTCAAAGGGATACATAGGTAGACGGGGTAAACTCACGTGGGGAATTATGATGTTGCCCCTGACCATCATCAAGTCGTCGACGCCGACGCGTGCCCATTCTCTGGTCGCATTGGCCTTTTCTCCCACCCCAAGCTCTGCTCCCACCTTTCTGCTCTTATCGAGGAAGACCCAGACGAAGTCGCCCTTCTTCACGCGCACGGTACCTCCGGGGATGTTGGAGCCGTCGTAGAATACAAAGGGCACGGCAATCTCGGTGGCCTTGACCAGCTCCTGTCGCTCGAGGAACTCGCGTCTCAGCTGCTCCCTCTCAGCAGCCTCTCGCAGCAGGGCTGACTTGGTCATGGGCCGAGGCACCACTGCCACGGAGGTGTTGGCCTTGAACTTGGACTTCTTTGGCTTCTCTTCTTTTTCACTGGATGCAGCTGTTGCGCTTGTCTCGTCGCACTCTTCGCCGTCGTCATGGCCGAAGCTCACGAGTTTCGCGCTGGCCACCTTCCGCTTCTTCGTGGTTTTCTTGCGCGCGGCGGCAGCTAGGTTGGCCGGGGCATCGCTCGCATTGGGATCCGGAGTCGCCGTTTGTGATCGGTCCGGGGTGGACGCCGAGGTCCCTCCTGTTCCTACTCCTGTTCCTGTCCCTGTCCCTGTCCCTGTCCCTGTTCTTGTTCCTGGGCCTGTTGCGCCTGTCTCGCGCACTTCGCGCTCATGTTGCTCGAGGACTTCGGCACGTCGCTTGCGGAAGTCGGAAAGGGCTACGAGGCCGACTGTAGTAGTGGACAAGCGCTGCTCGGTTGTCTTATTTTGTGAGGTGAATCGCGAGTCTTGCGATGCCGACATTGCTATGTGGCGAGGTGTGGTAATGTGATGGTGTGGTAATAGGCAGGAGGTGCATGCACAGGAATGAATGGCGTGTTTGACACCGGCCCCAAACATGAGCTGAGAGGTGCTGACGTACATATTTCCTAGGGACCTTTCAGGGGTCCCGAGTTGAGCATGGGGGCTGAAAGCAAGCACTCCGCACTTTGGGTCAGTCACTTGGTTACTTCTTAACGTCCTGCCTGTACCAGTACGTAATATGATCAGCTCTTTCCACCATGAACTTGAAGTTAACAAATAACAAATGCATTTTAATCCGACTTGACAATAAAACAAATACCAATAAGTAGGCATGGTTCAGATGAAAAGAAATAACCTGTGGTACATGCAAAAATGTCCATGGAATAGCCATCATTGGCCACCAGCTATCGAATCAAATCAAATCGGTCGGATCCAGACAGACCTGGACTCGGACCCAACAGCTGCAAATTTTAGCCTTGCAGTTTCTGCAAAGTCGAATCCCCAAATCAACACATGCCAGGGCACTGACTGCGTCGTCTTTTGATGCATCTGCAACAAAAGGTGTCTTGGTCACGATAGCTCTCTTTGAACGGTATGGAATCGAAAGATCGAATAGCCGTTGCCATCAAGAATCATGACTGGGCTTCTCACCGAGGAGCCGTCGCAGGCCTCTTCTAGGTACATGCAGGACTCACTGACCGTCATCATCACCACGTCCATTACTCCCTCTGCGCCTTCTACCGATCTCATTTCGTCCATTTTGGAATCCTTCCGCCAGCACTGTCCACCCTTGGCCGCGTGCCGTGTCATTGTCGTCTTTGATGGCTACGATCAGATTGTGCCACAGGCTCGCCTGAAGAAGGGTCATGTCACGCCTGACCAAGCCAGAGACTTTGCCTTGTACAAGGATAACATCAGGAAGGTCATCCTTGAGCAGCACTATCCGCGCCAGAAAGGCGCTTTGTGCACCGTTATCGATGGCGAGGTAGAGTACGGTTCGCCTTGCTATCCTCACAACTGGGTTCCTTACCAGGCATTGCAAACCCTGGACAGGCGCGTCACCTTCATAGAGCCGTCCCAGCGCATAGGCTTTGGTTTGGCCGTTCGTACCGCTCTGAGGCTGACCGAGACACCCTTCGTCTTTATCCAACAGCACGACTGGACCCTCGTCGCCCATGTCCCCGTGGAGAATATCTTGCGCGTCATGCAGGCATCCGCGCCAGACGAGGAAGTCCCCGTCAAGTACGTCTGCCTTCCAGCCATACGTATGCAGTCATATGCCGTTTCCGCAGATGTCATGCCCTTCCCTGCGCTGAGACAGTTGACGGCTGCGCTGAAGCGTGACTTTTCTCCTCCTGGGCAGCCTGACATCAAAATACCCCTGACGCCGCTTTTCTTCTGGCATGACAAGCCTCACATATGCAGCACCGCTCACTACCTCGCCCGTGTGTACCCAACACGACTAGCCATGCTCCGTGGCGATTTCATCGAGGACAAGATCGGACAACGCGCCCGAGCCCAAATGAAGGAGGGCCAATGGGCGAAATGGGCATCATGGCTATACTATCCAGACGACGGCAAGAAATTCTGTGTCAGGCACTTGCACGGTCGCGTCTGGCAAGGCATCGAGGGTGAAGCGGAGAAGGTTGCCTACCTTCGGTCCAGGCATCTTCCAGAAGAAGACAACCAAGCGTGATGCAGCCAAGGTACCGCAAAATGGACCGCCTGGCAAACACTTGGTACTTGAAGGCCACATTCAGCTTGCGACTACAATAAAGGGTGGGAGCTAGTGGTGTGTTCTTCCTTTGCCTTTGTTGCATAACGGGATCACCACGAGAAGACAATGGACCGTTCGGTTTTTGAAGCAAACACTGACTCCTCTCAAGGCTAGCTCGACGCGAGTATACACCGGATTGCATGGTTGCCATGCTGACGCCTACCCAAGTCGTCTGACTCTATCTTTCGCGATTGCCGGAGCTATATGATGCCTTTACTCAGCCTCTTCCCACGTGGCCCCGAGATGTCCGACCAACTACCACTCGTCATCCCTGTTGGCCTCAGTTAAGAAGCTGTACATGAACCGATTGAAACTATCGGCTTCAGTGACAAATTTTCTCTCTCATTAATCTTCAATTTACACCAGCTTTCTGCCTATTTATTGCTGCCAGTTTGAATCATCCGGCGTTCTTTATCTCGTTGGGAACCCGCGAGTGCTCCGCTACGTGCGCAACGGCTTGTTTGACTCGCATAAGCTTGAGAATTTTGATAGGATCAACATCCAGGGCTGTTTCATAATACAGCTTGATGCACGTCGAAGAGGAAGAGCTACATAACATGGTGCCAGTCGGGCTCCCGAAACATCTCGGAACGGAACACAGATCAAAAATAGACCCCTGGGACCATGATAGAGACTCATCTATATGGATTGTACTATTGGCGGCTAACCACAAGGATGCTCGGGTATTTGGAGTCTGAGCCGTTTTACCACGATGGTGAGTATGGGCGCACCAGAAGGCGAGCTCTTCAGAGTTGATCGGTTTCTCTCTAGACTTGAATGTCCTAGATATAACATAATGCCTTGTGGAAAGCTCAGGTGCTGTTGATAACGGACCTCGAGCCATTTGCTCGACGCTATTGTTATGCAGCAGATGTCGATGCTTGCTCCCTGTCCAAAACCAAACGTGGCACTGTCCAAGCCGAGATGGCCGAACGAAATCCACGTCAGTCATTTCCGGGCGGGTGAACCAAGTAACGGTTTGATGGGGCGGGATAAATTTGTATTTTCCATCAGTGCGCCTGATTGGTGCGTATAACACCTGTATCGACTGCGCGATGGAGGCACTGCCGCCCTTGGTGCCGACAAGATAACCAGTATGACCAGCCCTACAGAGGGTTATGTGAACATCAGTACTGTAGGCCGCAGGGCTCATTGTGCTATATGAACTTATCCGGCAAGTGTTGTGATGCGCATACCCCTACCTAGTAGGCATACGTCCAATCGAAAGAGGCAAGCCTTATCCGTACTACCGCATCTATACTATAGGTGGACATACAGCTTGCTATAGTTTTGGTTTTCTTATACACTGTTACATCTGTTGTGTGAGTTCGTGCGTAGATATGAATCCTATCATAATGATAACTATATTATTTCTGTTTTGTTTCTGGAGGTTGTTTTATATTTCTATATCATACGTAACGCAGTAATAAGGTTTAGGAACGGATATGAACAAATTAGGTTACTTACTTAATACTACCCTGTTGGACTCAAGTAAGAATTAACGTTTGAGTGGGATCAAATAGTGTCGGCCAAAAATATTCTAGCTGGATTTATTTAGAAGAGAGGGATAGTACTCTTGCCAATCCGCCTTGGTCGATGGCGAATTGCGATACTGATCTCAAGCTCGCAAGACGCAGTGAGAGAGCCCTGGGGCCTACCGTATTCTAACAAAAACCCTGGATAGCTGGGCTGGGGTTTATGTTGGCCTTCCAGAATGCTGCCGACTTGTTCTGTATTGGAAACCAAGTTCGCTGTTGCCTAGTATAGTGAGAATAAGTTGGAAATAACGTTGCGCTACTTATATGTGTACTTTAATTTCACGTAAATATTTCAATGATCATTCAAAGACATAGGCTTCAAGGACCGAGCATATCCCACCCCCAATCGTTTATATTCCAACACCCAGTTAGTTGTTAAACTATGCCATACTACCACTCTAACTCAAGCAGGGCGTTTGCAAGTCGTCGTTGGCGAACAAGACGAACTAACATCACCCTACAAACACGGGCAACACAACACCATCCAATACCCCCCAGAAGATATATTTCAGCTCTGCTCGGTCTCATCTGCTGAAACCGTCGTCATCGTCATTTACATAGTAAGTAAGAGGTATAATCGCCGGAACAAATACGTAAATCTGTCCTAGATTCGGTTGTAGATGAGTACGCATGTAGCGTACTAAGATACGTGCCCGGACAATTTCATCCGGGCTGCAAAGCAAGAGAACAGCCGTATTATTTCTGAGCTTCAAGTCAATAATCGAAAGATATCGGATGCGAATAACTGGTTGTGTTCTGTACATGTTGCCCAAATTATGGCAGCACGGGCGACTTGGCGCTTTTCGGTAAGTAGTGTCACCTAGAGCTGGTCAGGAAACTCGACGCCTTCAGTCCACCTGATGCTGTGGTCGCTGTTAGTATATGTATCAACTAAATCGGTCGTCGGAGACATACGCAGGTTGCAGCTTCTGGTTAGTGTCCAGATGCAAGCTACCGTACTGGTAAGGGAGTTAGCTCATGTTCAGTGACAAACCAATACATCTTCATATCATACTTCAGTGTTGGAGAACTTGCAGCTACTACCACGTGTGCACTTAGGGTCTCTGATGCAATGGTGGCTTAGGTAGCAGTCGAAGTCGTCGCACTCGGGCCCACGAGGACAGACGCTGGTACGAGCCTTGTAGCGATGGATAGATACCTCCAGAGGAGTCAGCGTGACGTTATGAACTCTGTCGCAGTTATAACGTCGACATTTTCCAACGAGATAGTGATCGTTGCAGAAAGCGTTCGGGATGACCCTATCCAGTTTGGACTGGTAGGTGCCCTGCGCGGGTGAATTCGCGGGGTGTTTGATAGGCGGATCGATCCGAGAGCCCTCAAAGTTCTGCAGGATGGTCTTGGGCGCCTTCTTACTGGCAGCCTTGATATTGATATTCTGGAGATCCTGTGACCCGCCAGCAGTCGCGTAGCTAATGGATGTGCCCCCATTACCAGAGGCGACGACACTTGGACCACGGCCGGGCTGGGCTGGCTTGACCGACGGGGGCTCACCCTTAGAGGTGGTTGGAGGTGGCACGGGCGAAGGAGACTGTGTCGTAGGCGGCGTGGTCATAGAGTGCGGAGACTGAGGCGGAGGCAGTGGCTGGGGGGTTGGGAATCCGGGAAGACGCCGGTAACCGATCTGAGATCAGGCTGTGGGGTGGGCAGGCTATGCGAGATTGGCCGAACGTTAACCGGCGACGGATTGCCGGCTGCTGGTCTCTTGCTCTCGTTGGCTAAGCACTGGGTCCGGAAGACAGAATCAAACCGAGTAAGATCAAAGCCGAGCTGTCTGAAGCCGGGCTCTGCGGGCGTAGTCTCGAGAAGGACGATCTTCTTGCGTAGCTCGGCGTTATCGCTATAGTCCCGGAGGTCGTGCAGATAACCGTTGTCGTGACAGCATGCGACGAATATCTTCTTACAGTGCATGTTTTTCTGATAATGATTGAGCATTTCTGGTTGGTGCGTCAGCATGGGCAGCGGGAAGTGAGGGATGAGGCGAAAGACTCAACCGTACTTCGGATCTTAGAGTCGGCGTTTTCCTGTAGCAACGGTCAGTACAGCACGCCAACCCTCGGAGATATGTACTATAAGTACTATAATTACCTTGCCTCGCCCAACATTTACAAAGTCGACCTCGGCGCGGCTGTTAGTGAACTGTTCAGCAAAGGCACGCATGTCGTCATCCCGGTCAATCACGTTCGACATGCGAAGTGACTTGGCCAAATCATTGAGGTTAGCGTACGCCCGGATGAGAATGGGAATATCGTCGCTGTTAACACCATTAACGTCGGCCTTGAGGTGGTCTCGGACGGCCTGCTTGAGGGCCTGGGCTGCTCGAGAGCCGCCTTCACCCGGGCTTCTGAGAAAAGCGTCGGCGAACTTGGCACCATCGCCATCGATAAGTACTGCGACAAATGATCCCTCTTTCTACGAGGAAATGACCCTCATGGTTAGCTTTTCGTAGCACATCATAACAAAATAGGCGGGGCACCTCACTATCCTAGACTCGAGTCTGTCGACCTCTGTCTCGTACCTGTCGGCCTCCATCTGGAAGTTAGTGCGAGACTTGCGCTCAGCAACGAGGTCTCGTTTAAGTTGCTGCATCTCGGACTGATCAATTTCTAGTCGCTGTAGTAACTCCTGGTGTCACGTGTAAGCAGGTGGACGTCAGAGATTGTCACCTCACCGTTAACTTACGCGGATAACCATGTTCTTCTCCTGGTCGGCATCGATAAAATGTCCCATCCACACCTGCGCATCACGCAGAATATGTTCGGTTTTTGCGATGACACGCTGTGCCTCGGCGCGAATGTCCATAGTGTTGACAATGGGTCAAATGGTGGAGGGGCGATGTGTAACGTTGGGCCCCCAGAGCGGCTGACTGGACTTGGACTGTTTCCTGGCAGAGGACTTCTTCCTAGTTTTCAACTTTAAAGCTGCCCTTAGAGTAGGTTTGGTTGTTCTAGAAACCGTTGATCTGTTTGTAGTTTCCAAAGCTAATTCAAACGGCCCAGATGAGAAAAGGGTCTGGTACCGGGCAAGGTCCCGATTGTGGTGCAAGCGTCTAGCGGCTCTGACTTGGGTCGAAAAGGGTGGGGAGCGCTTTCTTGCCGTAAAAACCACAGAGCCAATCCCGGTTAGGGGCAAACAGGCAGGTCACGTGTTTCTATCTCGTATTTTCTTCTTCTACTTTTTATGCAACTAACAAGCTTGAATATTACTTGTAATATCTATTCAAGACTTATCTAATATATAGTTTAGTATTAAAGCTAGTATAATAATATTCTAAATAATAATTATATAAATAAATAAATAATCTATTTATATTATAACAATCTATAAGTTTATGAGATGTTATTTATTGACTTGTGTATTTAAGCTATTAAGTTATCGATACTTACTATGTAGTACTAATATTCTATGTACTTAGAGAGTATATAGTTTGTTCCTTTATCTGCGTGGTATCAATTGAAGATGTGAGATTAGGCGCCCTGTGCTAGTTAACGAAGTATGATCCTACATTACCGGTAGAGGGTGGCATCGCTTTATTCACCACCCAGGCTACAGTTGTATTAGCTGAACTGCGCCATGCTTCCTTTTTCGTCCAGCATGAGGAATGACATAATGCGAGATGGACACTGACGGGGAAAAGTGGTGATGTGTTACAATTATGCCTATCTCCCAGCAAGTCATTGCTCCCAGTGTTATCTGGTTTGTAGCTAGGGTGTTGCATAATGCATGTGTGGTTAGGAATCGGGATACGCAACAGCGGGGTTACAACCACGACTTTCGTCCTAACTAGGGGTATTTGACTTCTACCATGCCTGTACGCTGTTGTGACTGGCTACAACAACGTTGTATGTCATTTGTCACCTCCTCGTACGATACCGTTGATACCGGAATCAAGGTGCACACTTTGTTGACCATCCATCTTTCCAGGCCCTTGCGTATGTTTTGGAAATGGACATGTCGGGTCGCTCCAAAAGTCCGCCTCGATAGCAGAGTTTATCAGAAGAAATGATGGCCTTATCCCTGAAACATCCAAAAAAGAAAACCTTAGTTGATGATAGAGACCGGAGCTCATGTTGTTCAAGTCGATATGGTTCCAAACGAGAGGACAATATTTCAAGACTCATTCCTAGAACTAGGAGGACCGATATCATAGACCACTATGCCCAGGTGCAATTTCCTGGCCTGGCCAAGGTCGCGCTGTTGGACAAAAAGCCGTGATTCCCTGGGGTATTCATTTTGATGTAATCGTAATACGAAACGGGCTCAGTAGGACACCACCGGTAGATGAAGTGGTTCGACCTTGATCGGGCTTCAGACTATCGAAACTCGCCTCGTCAAATTGGACGCACGATTCACTTGCGATTATATCATGATTCGTACAAAACAAGAGCGCCTTTGAAACGTTGCGTTACAGCACCGTCAAGCTCAAACTTACATCACCCCACGAACAGCACCACTGTATCACCCCACATCTGTCATACGAGGTGCGAAAGGGGCCGACCAACACTGAACGCTCGTAGAGTTAAAAGGCGTAGAAAAACATATCCATACCGATCGGTAGCAAACAAGCAAATAACATTTTCCAAACAATTCCCGCAAGAGACGCCAACATATTTTGGTTTGTTTTACCTCGAAGACGTACAGAATACCTACGATGACCACCAACTCGTGCGGTTCTCATCTACCAAAATTCGACTTTGAGCCTACGAGGCCAGTCGTGACCAAGACTACAGCTTTACGAATGGTACCGTTGCACGCAAGGTAAGCTTGAACATTAGTAATTAATCTTAAATGCCGGTACTGCTAGCTAATCAACTTGATGCAGGATATCAATACTCGTCGTGACCGGAATAGGTGAGCATCATTCGCACTCGAGCTAGAAATGTCCACTGATGGTCTTTCGTAGCAATGTACGCGCATTCTCAGATGCACGAAGGAACTGGTAAATTATGGAGTGGTTTCGCACAGGCACGGCCGACTAGCACTGGGGAGGCGACTTCTCAAGCAGCGAGGAGGAGAACCTATGAACATACAGCTCATGAGATCTGGCAAGATCTCGAATTTGCAGGTGGGATTTGGACCTGAATACCATGAACAGTTGTCCATGGCCACCTAAATACTTGATTTATTTGATTTTCAATTTTCAATTTTCAATTCTTTTCAAAGGGGGGTTAGTTTACATTAGTTTGACATTTAGTTCGAGTTTCCAAGGCAGTTTCCCACATATTGCACTGAGCAGTGATTTGGGTTGAGAACTACTCCATGCAACGTGCGCAGACTTGTTGGCAGCGAACTTCGACATCACTATGGTGTTAAAAGGTCGAATTTGAAGAGGTAAATGCTTGGAATTGATATGAGTTAGATGTTCTCTCACGACTTCACTTGAAATTTGAAGTTCTGTGCCTACAATAGACTAGACTGACTGTAGATACGATAAGGGCCGATAAATCAAAGCGGCATTGCATTAGTTACCCACCTTCTCACTACAATTCAATAAGTTGCCATCACACCTCACAATCACGGGGAGTTATTTCGACATTCTCGCAACTATACTGTACTATTTCGGTATCGTACTTAGTTTTCAGACTACAACTAAGTTATTGTGAATTCTTTTTGGCTCATATTCTTCTTCTTTCGTACTGAGTATGTTGGATTAATACTCGCGTTCTTAGAGATCCTTCCAAGTCCCTACGGCCCCGTGGCTAAAGATCATGTGTCTGATTAGCTAATAAGAATTTCATCGCCACAGTTAGCAAAACTCATTCCGTTCAGTGAAGAACAAGGCGCTTTGGCGGAGTGGTTAACGCGATGCCCTGCTATAGTTACAATTCTACTCTAAATATATAGTGGTAGGCATTTCCTTCGGGAGCGCAGGTTCGAATCCTGCAGGCGTCGTCAATATGAACTTGTCTATCTATGTTCTCCGCATAATGTTTTGCACCACATGAGTCTTTTTCTTTCCTTCCTCAACAGGCTATCATAATATTTCCGCTAGATCGAGTGTTTTCATTTTGTAGGAGGACATTATTTCCTTACGTTACCACCGTAATACTTACTGTATATCTAGACTGAGTGAATGATTTTCATTGTACAGTGACATGCTACTGCGTAAAGATCAAGTTTGCTCCCAAGAGCCGGAAATAGTTCCCAGGCGAAACCGAGGTAGCAGGATTACTCTTGACGCTATTCTTACCACCTGCTCGAGCGGGTCGCTTATTGTTGCACCTGTATATACTGTTATAGCTTGGTAACCCCTTCGCTTTCAAGCCCTGCACTCCATACTTACTGTTACCAGTATCACAATGTCCTTTTACCATATTATAGGGCTAGTTCTGCAACAAATGACTTTGATTCATATACTTATATCTATATGTATATATGGAAAACATACTGGCCGCATGGATGTCCACGTAGAACGTCGAATGCTTCCACGGCACGGTTTTCTGATATGACGGAGTGACTTGGCAAGCAGGCTGGTTTCTACGAGTCTATGACACAACCCGTTTGTGAGGCTCGTCTGGGGTGTAGGACTTTTATTTATTTAGGGTATTATGCAATTACGCCGCTGGTGTTTACTTGGTATCTTGGGGATCTTTTCCAGCACATGACAAGTGGCACGTAGGTGATGTTATGTTGGTAAAGATCTGTCAATGTCACGCAGGGCACATTCGAGGAGGTTTCTGGAGAGTTCGTTGGAATGCTGAAAGTGGATACGAATAAGGGTTCACGGCGGCGCTATGTGTATTGAGGGCCGGCGCGCCTAGGAACGTAGCAAGTTCAATGTGACCGCAGAACGTCTCGCTTGTTTATTACTAGGCCACACACCGAGACTTGGCTTCTAGCACTTTTTGAAACCTACATATGTCGCTTTGGCCTCGGATGCTCACTCGTATTTGCTCTGTCAATAATAATCCAACAGTGGCCGTCTCAAGAGATGTTACCAGGTTTGACTCAACTTCCTTCTTATTTCCAGTGAAGGGATGACGTTCATTTACACCTGTACTTCTGGACCCGAAGTTTACAATACCCACGACAATCTCGTCATGACAAGGCGTAGAAAGTCCACCCTGTTGATTGTAGCCAAGATATGTAGTAAATGTTGAAGTAGTACCGGTATAGCAGGTGGGAGATTTTTCGCTGTCTTCACAAGCTCACGCAACCCATGATCGCACTCGAGCACTTTCCCAGGCAAAATTAATCATCTCAAAGGTATATAGGCTAGATCATCATCATATTCGAAGACCCTTGCTGCCTTTTGACAAGAACTTTCAGAAGTCGTCTGTTCATGTCAACCCAGATCCACCTACTCTCCCAGATGAGCAAAAGTCAACAGAGTTTCCTATTTGGGCCTCTCAGTCAGGTAGGTCATGGTGCTCAAATCCAATTTATCGCCGTTTTTGTGGTTACTATGACCATGGAATGCAAAGGCTTCGTCTCGCACTGAAAAGAATAATGTCAAAAAGATTAACGAATGTGTATTCAATCCGAGGAAATTTTCAATAAGAAAAATACCAGGCGATGATACCATTATAAAACAAAAGGGAAGTGCAATCGGAACTCATCCAAGTGCATGGCACAGGAGGATGCATCGTCGCAGAGGCCAGCGCATGTACCTATCCTAGCCCCCCCTTAGGCGGCCTGAGAAGGGTAAGCCCTTCGACAATACTAGCATCACTGCCTTTGGAGAACCAAGTGTATCGACGGTCCCGAGTTAATTTTACTCCATCCAAACCAGGCTACGAGCTCCATGTTGGGACTGCAAAAGTGTTAGCTGAGGGAGAGGATACATGACTCATTATGGGTGTTGCTAACGTGAATATTGTCACCACTCCAGCATCCTGAACAGGCTGATAGCCCCACGACATTGTCAATCCGCTGGCATGGCACTTTTTATGATGAAAGCTCCATTTCTTCGCATCGGTCCCTCGAGGCGGGATTGCATCCACGGTACAGCTCCTTGGCTGGTTAGCGTTATCGAGCATATCGAGCTCGACATGCACGCCAAACTGCCCGACTACTATTGATATGTCAGCAAGCTCCAGGCCAACTACGGGTGTGTAACATTACCACGTCTACCCTCTCGTAGGGTCCAGCCACCAGTTCCTAGAGAGCCGGAAGAGCTTCGAATGCTTCGTCGGCTAAGCACTCTAGGAGGGTATGCATGCTTCTGCCATTGCCCAAGGTCGTAGGCGGGTGAGCTCTTGATGGCGCCACCTTCAAATTCCCATGTCTCGAACCCGAAGTAGGCCCATTGACCCTCTAGCAGGTTCGAAAAACAGAGAATCATGGCGCCGTCGGCCATGAACCCACCATTGACTGAGTACTGCTCGATGTTGCCACAGCCTACGTTGTTGAAAGAAACGGACGAGTTGGCACTACCTTCGGGAATACCGACATCGAACGAGCATTCCGAAGTTTTCGACCCATCCTCAGTGATCTGGAAGAAGTAATTACACTTGGAGTGCGTACAGCTGATACGGTGTTCGGTGACAGACCAGCTTCCAACAGACTGGTCAGTCATAGCTACAAATTCACCATAAACGACGAAGAGGAGGTAGGGGACGAGGGCGATGAAGACATTCATGGTGAGCTCGTGATGTAAGATAGCTGGATTGACTGATCGTTGCTGCGTGAGTGAGAATGCTGCACGTGGTAAAACGCTATTGCTCGCGAAACGCCAGCCTCGTATTTATATATCTCGTAATGGTTAAAACGCTGGCCAAAGCTAGTTTCCATTCACTGGACTGATCGATCTGCTTCGCCTGTGGTCAGCCGAGTCTATTGATGTTAGTAAAACCTGAGCACATCCGGGTGCTGGTGGTTTGCCTCGTAGGCGCTCGTTAACCGTTGTGTACATCTTGTAAGCGGCCCCATCAGGTCGTCTTGACCTTCGTGTTGATCCATAACCGCCATTTGAATATGATAGGCAGCACAAGGATTCGCGGTACACCAGTGTGTGTCTCTGCTGTCATCCGTATTTGTTGCGTAGCCCATGATCCACCACGTGCTCGACACATGGCAAAGGGTATCAAGGAACACCCGCGTCTGCGGTACAAAGCGCGTTGAGAAATTTCCCGCCAGCCCAAGATACTCTGACGAGTGGCTTTACCGAGTCGTACGACACATGCCTAGCCGTTCACGTCCTATGTTGACCCGCCTTCCCTGACAGCTTACACAACACGGCCGGGCCGCGTGCGGAGTCACGCTTGTAGTATGTTTGCGCAGCCCAGAGCCATGTGCCAGGCCACAAGCCGCCACAGCATAAGCAGCTCGATCGGGAAACCAAGTGTAAGAAAAGGCATTCGCGCTACTAAAATTACGGGCCCCAACATTCGGGATCTCGTTAGGGTTACGTCTGCGTTCCGACGAGGCTCCTAAGGTCCAGTTGCCGAACCTGGTGAATAACTCAACAAGGCCTGCTTTATCGTGCCAAAGGTGCTTGGTTAAGAATCCTAACTACTTTACGCCTCAGTAGGGCATAGCATGAGCCATTCGTGGTGGGGTAGCCGTAATTTGGCCCCGCTGTGGCTTATGCTGATAATGATATTTCTTGAGGCCACGAAGCCATTGAACACCCGCTTCGAACTTCCTCAACAATAATTTGGAGAAGCAGCCAATTTGTTCAACCAACAAACACCATGAGAGAGGCGCAGTTGCCTTACTGCTCACCCTTGGTGCTACGGTCACTTCCGCCTTGACACCTGTTACGCATTCAGTTGTCGTAGCAAACCCGCTTTGTGTTCTGCTGGACGCGAAACTCGAATTCTTCGAGAAAGACCTACTTCTTGCAGTAAACACATTACCTACAAGAGTTGCTTTCGCTCTGCGTTTTACAACATAATGCCGGACATTCTGGACGTGTACTGGGCGGCGCCGCCTATCGCCAGGTATTTTCATGTCCCTGCATGTCCTAGCTCCTGGTTGATGACTGATTTTTCTTCTAAAAACAGGACGTTCGCCACAGCCGTCTTCGTCGCTTCGGTCGGTGTCTACACACACATGCTCTCGAGCGAACCGTTTTGGTTCCACTACATGCACCTCCTCAAATTTCCTCCCGGCCTTCACCGGCTCGTCACGAGTTTCTTGATCACGCAGCCCCAAATTGGCGTGTTGATGGACACATACTTCATCTTCACGTACCTTTCCCAGCTTGAGAGAAACAGCTCCAAGTTTGCGAGGAAGGAGGACCTTATCTGGTACTTGATGGTCGTTGGCAGTGTTGTTATTGTAGGTGCTTGTCTCTTTCCCCACCTGTTCTTTTGTTCTGCCTCTGTTTTGTCAGCCTTCACAGGCCCCTCACGTATCTGCCCGCATAGTGAAGAAGCTCAACAGCTATGACGGTTCCTGAAGATGAGGGAGAATACCCCTGCATTTAGACGCCCTCATACCTCAGTAGGGTTAGTTGCGATGCAGGCATGGTGGGATTTCTACATGGATGACTCGGGTGACGTCTTTTGACGCATTTGCCCGTGTGGTTTTAAGAGCCCTACATTATAGTTCACTCGGCTTGCCCGTTTGTTTCTCGTGTGCTTGAGAGCTTCGTCGTGTTTTTGCATTCTTTCTAGACAAAGCTGACCACCGAAAACAGACACTCAATCAAGTCTTCACTGGCGCCGGCAGTTACATGCAAGCTCTCTTGATTGCAATGTGCTACACAGCAACGCAGGATCAAAGAGGCCAGAGCGCACACTTCTACATCATCACAATCCCAGCGCAGTTGATGCCGTATTGCCTGCTTGTAGTGCAGCTACTATTCCCCGGCGGGTGGTACCTCGTCAAGGTTGGACTCACGGGACTCGTCGCAGCGCACTTGCATGACTTCCTGACGCGTATTTACCCAGAGTTTGGCAATGGCATGAATCTGATTCCCACGCCGCGGCTCATCTCGTACGTTATGCAGACGCCTCGGGTGCAAAACACTGTATACGGCTCTGCCACAGTTCCCCCAAGGCCGGCCAGCCTCGAAGTGGACCACTGCCCGACTCATGGAGAAGCGCTGGTCCCGGACGTCGCCTCGGTTAGATGCCTTGATTAGAGACCATGTTGGTAGCAGAGTTACATCAGAACCAGCGATTACCACACATGAAATTTTGAACTTTCCACAAGCTTGTCCCCGTTACGGATATACGCGGCTGTATTACTTGCATCTGATATCACAGTATAAGAATCTTGAGGTTTCATTTCAGAGGCAAGTGGATAAGTACCTGTACAACAAAACGGTGACGTTGTGACGCCTCTGCTGCCAAGCCAGATACTCTTGGCGGCAATCTTAAGGCGTAACAAAATCAAGGCCAGGCTTTGACACGATTATAAGTTATGTCAATGCTTAGGTACAAGTTTACAAAATGTCGTTTGATTTCATATCAATCGTTTGTCCCAAGTATCTCATGATCTAGTACGCCGCGTCATATGTACGCGTTGATCTACCATTATCCGTACATATTGCTTTACTTGGCTGTATCTCCACCAAGTCGGCGAAGAGAGTTTCGCGCCGCCGGTCAGCGGCATGCAGCTCCCACAACTCGTTCGCGAACCTCTGCCGCTCCTGTAACAAAGGATTCGAAAATTTGATGCCAACAGGGACTTCACCTGGACCCAAAACAGGCGTCGGTTCTTGAACAGTGATTTGAGGTGGCGCATACTTTTTGGGTACGCGCAATCTACGCACCGATGGGAGAGTCAGGCGAGGTGCTTGTGGTGGAGGGGGTGGCGGTCCTGGCAGTAGTTTCTGGATGGAGCTCTGGCTTGACGAACGTTCGTGAGACACGGTGCGTGGCGGAGGGCCGGGCGGGGGTGGAGGCGGATGGGGTATTGAAGAACATTGCGGTGCCGCCGCTGTGTGGGCAGCGACAGGAGCGGCGTCGAGATAAGCGTTCACCGCATAAAAGTCGGGCTTGTTTTTCTTCACTGGTGGTGGGAACTGCGGCGATGGCTGTTGTGACCCTGAGCGGCTCAGTGCTCTGGGGATGTAAGCAGGGTGAGTAGGGAGCGCGCTTTCTGGCCCGCGTAGTTGCTGGTTTGGATCGAAATGGGAATTCGCCTGCCCAAACTGCATCTCCTTTTCCGACTCGTCGTAATGATATTCATTGTACGCATACGCGCGAGGAGCTTGCGCCTTGGCTTGACAGGTACTTACGGCGGGGCGGCTATTGCTATCGAACAAGTTATAACCGCCGGTAAGTTGAGATGTTATATATTTGTTTCCACCCCTGGGATCGTCATTGGAGGAGTTTTGTTGTCTGTGGTGGAGTTTCTTCTGCTTCCTGTAGTAGACGCAGAACAGGGCCGTGCCGCCAAGGAAAGTCAACACCGCGCCTACGGCAATGCCCACTACGGCCCCAGTGGTCATTGTAGTTGGCGGAGTGTACTTGGTAGGGTCAGTCTCATTGCCTGGCGGTGCTGTGATGTTTACTGGCAAGCCAGAGAATATGGTGCCGCTCAGTCCGATCAGGTCACCAGGTCTCGGACGTTGTTCGCATCCCGCCTTTAACGCAATGAGGACTATGGAATGTTAGCGAGTATCGAAAGAACTTTGTCAATTCGACTGACAGTTGGCCATGTACTCCTGATCTGAGCTGGCTTGCAAACACTGGACACAGTTCCTGGTTGAAGCACCGGTGAATCTGCCCCCATCTTCATCGCAGTAGTCGAGCTGGGTGTTGTTCGTAGGGCTCAGCTCTCCTGTTGCTAAAGCCTTTTTCAATGGTTGGCAGGCGTAGTCAATGTCACATGGCGAGGAGATCCGGTTTGTAGTGTTTGGGGACCCGAAGAGACACACATCGACCGAGTATCTCATGTTGTCTTTCTTGCCAGTCAGCCCCGGTTGCGACCATGCAGGATCCAGGGTGAACTTACACAAGAACCAGCTGACATCAGCTTCTTGGCTGTTCGTAGCCCTGCTCTTCTGCAAACACTCGACACAGTTCTTGAACTTGATACCCCCGCTCGTCATAGAATACTCTGCATCGTTGCAGCTGATGTCTGCAGCGGTTGTTGTGGACGATGTTGGATCCAAGGGGTCGCTCTCAGGGTTGTCCAGGCAAAGCGCGGTGCATGACGACCCGGGTGTGACCTGCAGCGCATATACATGAAGCTGACAACAGAGAGCCCATATGAAAATGGCAAGGAAAGCTGCCATATCAGAGAAAGACGCGGGAAGATGGGGGTTAGTAGGGTGGTAAAGGCGGCCTGCACTGCGATGACCTCTGCATGGCACCGGCAAATGTCAGGTGAGATTTTGTAATCTCAGGACAGGACGGTTTAAAAGTAGGCAGGTGTTATGTTAATAAAATTCCCAGATGTGTGCTGTCACAATACCAAAGAAAGGAACACCCAGACGGACAGATGGGGTAATGCGGGCTGTTGCTGCCCAAGAGGAACTGTGTTCTCTATATGCGAACGCTTCATCATTTCTTTCTACCCTGCGATGACTGGCGGCTCTAGGGTGGTGATGGTAGTGGCTGCATTCGGGATCTTCTTCTCCCCGTCTGCCAGAGCTACGAGAAGCATACACATGTGTTTGCATGTGGGTGGTACATGCGTCCGAGAATAGCATCCAATTCCACTTTGGACCGACCAATTGTTGCTACCCCGCCAGCGAATGTGGTGGTGTGGTATTCGTACGGATTGGTAGAAACTGGGGATCTATAAGCGAGTGGTTCCAGCGCGCATCCGGTTCCTGACAAGCTGCCAATCAAGGACGCCAGAGCAACATGGATGGCGTAACATCCCGCATGGTAGGGAGAGCGTGATGGATATGGCGGCAGGCCAGAATACAGATAATCTCTCGATCCTTGAACGACCAGCCTTGGTTGAAACGAAAAGAAACGAGGTGAATGGTCGTGCAGGCGCTGGCCATGTATGCGGCCACAATCGATTTTGCCGCGCCCACCAGCGCCAACGACCCACTTGTCCATGCTTGTCCGAACAATCTACATTTTGATAAACGTTTGTCGCACCGCAGAAGAATGGCCTTCTTGGGACGACCAGTAGTGGCGGTTTATATTGCCCACTCACTTCGGCAGCTATCATCCATAAGTTACCTCGTCTACCTCGCCAGATTATTAGGGTTCAGGTGGTGTGGTTGTAGTATTGGCTGTAGCTTGGAAGGCACACGAATCTTGCAGACGCCACAACTCCAGTGGCTTTCTTCTGCACAAGGTACGTAGTTATGTGATGCTACCTGGCCTACTTACTTTGGTTACCACCAGCATCACATTATTTATAGAGGTGGGAGCCTCGCATGTATTTTACTATCATACCTAAATTCCAGGCGGTGTAAGCTCGATCCTACTCGTCCCGTTGTTTATAAGTTTGTATTTAGATCATTGTGAAGTTTGTATTGTTTACTAAAATACAAACCGCCCATGCTAACGTACCCGAGCTTATACGGAGGGGACTCGTGGAATACGGATACTTCTCACCCAGTTGCAATGATATAAATATGTAAGCAATGCTCTTCGTTGCCCGCCACTGCAGAAACATTACTGTCGTTCGACGGGACCGATGATAGCTCCTGTCTCCCGTGAGGACTTCGCGTCATGAAGCAGTGCCCAAATATCGACGCTGCTGGCTGAAGAATATCCGAGACGTTGGCTCAGATGACTGATTCCACGGGGTTGGCTTGGGCAATTTCGACGACACTGGCAGTGATATTAACGATCTCGCTGACAAGCATGTTTCTGAGACAAATACATGCCCTAGCCAATGAGCCATTCTTGCTGGGACGATCAAACCTCGGACGCTTCTTGTGGTGTCTAACTTGGCTCCCACAGGATGATTCTTATAGTTAGTTACTGAACATAGGTTTCGGTGTAGATAGGAAACCGACAATAATGCGGCCTTGGCAGACGAATCTCAGTCATGGGATGCCAGTCCCCCTCCCCGAGATGAGAATTGATGGCATCAGTTCCTCGCATGTTCAGAAGAACCTTGTCGCCAACCCCTGTTAACATCACGAGGTTGAATGAGAAGCCTGTTTGCTTACTGTTCCGAGATAATTCGGTTTCGCACATCATCGCACTTGTAAAAGTTGACAAAATCGAGCAAGTAATAAGGCGATATGACATACGTTCTGGAACAAGCTGTAAGGAATGCATGGTGATTCTTAACCTCAGCCCAACGATTACACCATCAGTACGGCATGCGTCTCCAGAGCTCTCTACCCACTCAGGAAATTGGCCAGTCTGGCTGTGGTCGTACTTGCACCACCACATTCAGTACGGTCATGAGGCGAATGAATGGACCGTCTCTGATATTCATCTCGTGTGCTCTTCCGACTACTAAGCCCGCGATTAGAGTTTCAACGCAATCGATTCGCGAATTCGAGATCGAAAGCCCGCAAGGACACAACTGCGGCCTCGCCAGCTCTTCCGACGTAACCTGCTGCTGGAGCTGGAGACCCAGATTGGTGGGTCGATTTTGGTGGGGCTCAGTGAGCTCGGCTTTTGGCAGAATTCCCCGATCTTTTGCAATCTTATTCGAGTGGCTTCCTGGCAGTGTCTGTTACTAGTGATGAACCGCTCCGAGGCCAAGCAGCATTGTTGCCCTCGGCAGCGCACGCATTGAGTCGCAGCCGTAGACCGAGGGGGGACAGAATGGGTACGGATATGGATACACTATAACGTTAGGGCATCATCATTGGTCTGGTTGATCCCATCCGTTGAAGATTTTCTTGGCGCATCTTGCAATTGTCAGGCGTAAAGCAGGTCAGTCGGATGATACTAAGTTACGGATATGTAGGGAGTCAAGTCATATGTAGGCAGCATGATTCGTTGAAACAGACATCGACTTTCGTGCGGCGCTTGATAGCCGATTGCAATTGGGTCATTTGCATTGCATTGTGGATACGCTTTCGTTGCTCCGCTCCGCCTCTATCACTCACTTACCCAGGCATGCACAGACATTTCTGATGGTGGTGGTGCTGCTGTACCTATTCTAGTCTAACTACCGATCCCAGTTGAATCGACGTAACTAAGAGCCGGGCTTTCATACATTGCAGATATATCCGAGGATAGTGAGTCTTGAATCTCCAACCTCTCTGCAATTCCTTTGCTTTGAAACTTGCAGGGCACGGTTCATTCATCACTGAGACGTGGTCTCTGGAACGGACGGTGAAGTCCTGGCTGGCCATTGCGGGGGCCGCCGCCCAACACAATAAGCACCAGTTCTCCCAGGATTCTCGTGTGTTGTGGCTCGACTCCGTACCGGTATACTTCGTACCACGGCGGCCGTTTTTGCTTCTCAACAAGCCGTCCATTTGGTGACTTCAAGATGAGGATAGGCTGCCTCCAGTTCGCCCCTCAAGTGGCCGACGTCAACAACAACATCAACCTCGCCGATGATATTCTCGAGCAAGCTGATCCCGAAGATCTCGATCTTCTTATTCTGCCGGAACTTGCGTTTACGGGTATGTTCGTACACGAGGGGGACGCAGAAGGGGCACTTAATCTACCGTAGATGATGCATCGCCCCCTGGCCGACAATAATAAAACCTCACATCACCGATACTGACCCTGTCCAGGATACAACTTCAAGTCTCTGCATGAAATCTACCAGTTCCTCGAACCAACTGGAGCTGGTATATCCTCTGTATGGGCTCGGAATATCGCTCTCAAATACGATTGTGCAGTTGCTGTCGGCTACCCCGAAACGGCCGACGTCTCTGACAGATGGCCGACGTCGCCCGAGTATTACAATTCGCTCATTGTAGTGAACCAAGATGGCGATGCATGGGCTCATTATCGCAAAACTCACTTGTACTACACCGACGAGTCATGGGCTCTCGAAGGTCCTCAGGGCTTCTACCAGGGCTATCTGCCAGGCATTGGAAAGATTGCATTGGGGATTTGTGAGTACCAAAAAGAAGCCCGGTTCCGTACAACGTGCTAAAGGTAGTTACAGGTATGGATATCAAGTGAGTATGTTATCTATAAAGTTTATATCGGCCACCTAATGTCCACGAAGCCCGTACAAGTTCGAGGCACCTTGGGATGCTTTCGAATTCTCATGCCACGCCCTCGAAGTTTCGGCCAACGTAATCATCATCTCAATGGCGTGGTTGACCCGCGAAGACCCCCAATCATTCAACACCAGGCCCCAGGAGCCAGACATGGAAACCTTGACATACTGGGTGAAGCGAATGGAACCCCTCATTCGGTCTGATAATTCCGACGAGATCATCGTGATCTTTGCCAACCGAACTGGGATGGAGGAAGGTGCAGTGTATGCTGGCACAAGCGCCGTAATCGGAATCCAAAATGGCGAAGTTATAGTCTACGGTATTCTGGGCCGTGGCGAGAAGAAACTTTTAGTCGTCGATACAAGCGGACCTGGACTCGCAAAGATGGTATACCGCCCCGAAGATGAAACAAAGACCGCCGAGTTTACAACTGACAGCTACGCGACTCCATCTTCTCCAAATTTTGGGTCACCATCAGACTCAGCGGGTGGTTCTCGACCCAGACAAGACACTGGTTCTAGATCTGGCTCGCGTACAGTCGCCCCAACTGACGCTTCCCTTTGCCCAAGCCACATTAACGAAGACGCCTTGGACTTTGAAACCTCTCTATCATTGCGGTACCCTCTCACCCAACTCGAACCATCAGTTTCAACGGGTGAACATATCGATATGACGATACATACGAAGTCATGCGAAGTATCAAACATCAGAGGCGGCAACGATGTCACAGATATCTACCTAGAGAAAACGGCAGAATTTTGTGATCTGGTGAAGATGATTCAGACATCAGTTCAAATCCAAGATCTGATGATCGACTGCCCGTTTTCCACAAAGTCCAGGAATACAGGCAATTTCAAGTCACAGCAAGCGAGCAGGGACGAAACCCTAGACAAATTTGACCGAGAGGCGTCAAGCCACTCCCCAAGACAGATGAGCTACAGTCAACCTACGTTTCCTCGACATGCCCGCAGATCGACGACAAGTGATTGTCACACGAAGGCAATTGTCGAAAATGATTCGTCAGTGTCACCACTCCGAGGCCGATCTATACAGCCCATATTTGACCAGCAGCGACCGGAAGCGCATCCTGACCCTCACCATATTGGGGTGGATATGATGGTGTTTGAGGCAGGGACGATGAGACGCTCCAAGCGTGACAGTCTCGTCTGCCATGTGGACGATGATGATTATATAATCCTCAGAACTATACGCAAGGACGAGGCCGCAGGCAAGCATAAGTCTTCAAGCAGTCCCACCAGGTCTAGTCGTTCTCTCTCTCGCAGCACGCCCAGGTCCCCAGATCTAAGTGCACATGATGATAGCATGTCCCACTTGGGCAACCCAAGGCACGCAGATTATCGAGCATCCGGTGACAGAGCTGAACGTCCTGAGACTCGATCTATCAGCCGCGGCAGAACTCATAATATCAAATCCCACGGGGTACCACCAACAGCTATAAGTGACTGGCAATTCCAACTCTCATCATCGGACCAGTTCTCTCCTTCCCAGCTGTCATTGCCGTCACTCCGTGGTCATCAAGGGTACGACAAGAGATCTCAGTCCCAGATATGGATTGACAGCCAAGAGCGCGTGGTCAAGCACGAAGTCCAGCTTACTGATCGGCGTGGTACGCACCACAGGAGCGGATCTCACTCTACGTTGGGCGAAGGAACTATCTCGTTGAATGGAAGTCCGATCCTTCCTTCTCCTCAGGGTGTATTGCCGCTTAGATCTGGCACGCATCCCCTCTATGGCACAGCCTTGGGTGCAACAAGGAAAGACGCGGCGATGATGACCCAAGAAACTCAAGGGGGGGGCTGTTCCACTAACGCCAAAAGCAATGGTGCTTGGCGCTTGATATATTACTATTCAGGAGAATCTAGGAATAACAAATGCGTCGTCATTTTCAATGTCAGCTATGAATCAGACGCACTAGACTTGGTTATAAAACAGCACGATACTCTGTGCAAAAGAATAGAATACAAGGCGTTCTGCCATACATTTTACATTACTAGGTAGGTACTTAAGTGTTTGACAACTCCCCAACGCGCAAGTACGACACCAGGTCGTCATGGTATCCGGCAATACTAGCCCCGCTAGTGGACCGAGTCGCTCGAGCTTGCAGAAATTGAAGATATCATATCCGTAATATAGGTTTGCCACTGGGGCGATCGCTGAACACCATATCATATAGTACCTAGGTAACCCTCGTGGTTCAACCCGGTTTAGTACCATTTGCCACTTGTAACGAAAGCTTGCAAAACCAAGTTAGGTATTATCTACCGATGCCATGCGTTAGGCAGATAGATACTGAGTGAGGTAGGCACATGGGTAATCGGATGCTGGCGGCACGATCGACAGATGCTGGTACATCGCGTGTTCCGACTGCTTGGAATGTTCTACAATGCATGTATCGATACTTACACAGTACTAGCTCGGAGGGCGCCATATGACTTCCAATTCTATGATAGTTACGGCTGCAACGGTTCGGTGTGTACCGGTAGCTATGTGATTGAAGTCACCCCCTCCCCCCCGGGGTATTTCACCACAACGGGCTGGGGGGTAACAACAGGAATGAGGATCTGTATCCGTAGGTACCTACATCTTATTACCAAGGTAACGATAGGTACTTCGTTAAATAAAAGATACACCTGAACAGCCAGGCAGATTGACAAGGATCATCACACAGGGCCCGGATAATAAGAGAAGACGTCTTTCCCAACTGGTCACCATTGATTCTCTGCTTCTCGAGGCCGTTCAAATCAGGCGAAACCTCCTCACTGTTCACAAAGTACATGCAGGCGCACAGGGTTGGTACTTGGTAATCATTGCATGGCTGAAGTCAAGGATCCTAGTGGTTAGGTTGGTTGTCTTCAGGTGCTGAACCCCAGCCCTCCCCACCAATAGCCAGCGAATGGTAGATCTCCAATCCCGTGAAGCGCGCGGGCTGTGATCAAGTGTGACAGCTTGACACGGACCCCACCCGAAACCACGCACATCGCCAACACGGCACGATTTCCTCGTTCTTCCCAACATCATCTGAACAGCAGTTGCATGACTGCATGTTGCCTAATTAGGAGAGCACATACTGGATGCAAATATACCTTTCGCTTTCGCGTCAACATCCGACCGCTGAAGTCGATGGTTATAGTGGCCCCCTCCGTCGCTTGTTCCCTTGTTGTTGCCCAACATTCGTCGCAGCGATAAATCTCGAGTGGAACTATTCTCGCAAAGTGTCTTGTGATACCGTTCTGGCCTCGTCCCACCGTTTATCAGCTTCCAAGCCACGAGACGTTTCGAATACGATCAGTCATCATGGCAAAGTTACTCGCATTCAGCGTGCTCTGGCGCTGTGCGTCTGCTCTGCTGGTAGCTCCCAGTTCTCCTTGTAGTACGAGATGTGGCAACGATCTCTCCGCGACGGCAACCGACCAGCTGGTATGCACCACAGCTGAGCTTGCATCCACCGCCGGCAGCACATGGCAATCATGTCTCAACTGTGAGCTGGGAAGTTCATATTCCACAATAGTTGGTGGTGTCAACGAGACAGACCTCCAAGCGGCACTTTGTAAGCCCTACATGGTCCACTTTGCCAGAAGGTGTACTGACGTTTGCCCTATACGCAGACAACATGCGATCTGCCACAGCTTGGTGCTTGTTTGGCATACCAAACAACACCCACGTCGCAAACAGTCCTTGTATTACCAGGTATGTCGACAAACTGGCATCGGCGATGGCGTGACGGCAATTGATCCTGTCTTAGCACTGCTTGCGAGGTCTTCAAAGATGCCGTCGTGTACGGAGACCTGGCCTCAAATGTTACTACATATGGTTACTGCGGCACATGGAGTCACTCTCTGGTGTCGAACTGTGGACGGTGTTTGGACACAGAGGAAAGCGGCCATTACCTGCGAAATTGTTCGTTATTTCACGATACCAGCTTGCGTCATTTGACTGACTTATGCGAAAGATATCAACATCCTTGATGGTGCTTGCACCACGAGACCCACACCTGGGTCGACACTTACACTAGAAGGTAGTGTATTCTCGAATAACGTTGTCAACGTCACCCAGTCGACGCCAACATTGGCGTTCTCCCAACCTCATCGGATCGGACCTTTCACGACTAGTGAACTGGTGGGTGTTATCATTGGTGGAATGGTAGTCTTGCTTGCCATAACGGGCTGCAGCATCGTGTGGAACGGCAAGCGTCGCAGGAGAGCCTACCTTCGGAAACGAGAGCACATTCGCAAGAACTGGCCGAGTCCCCAAGGCAACAGCGAGATGTTCGAAACACCCACCAGCCAGGTACCCCTCCGTGGTTGGGACGAGTCTCCGCTCAGCGCTACAGCGGAACAGACCTTTCCCCGGTACATCTCGCCCTACAGCTCCCAATACAACAGTCCTGTCAGCGCCGTCGAGGCGCCCAGAAACTCTGGCCTGGCCGGCGGACAAGGTACGGAACATCGGCGTTGCGCTCAGCCCAGACACGGAGCAATCCGACCCATGGGGAGACAAGAAGGGAAAGGATAAGGCCGGTGCTGAACGGGACGAGTATGAGATGCAAGAGGGCATCAACAGCGGAGGAGGCCACCAGCATAACATGTCCCACCAATCTCCGCAAGACGCTCCTGTTTTAAGCCACCCTGGCTACGGTCGAAATGGTCCATCTTTTGCCGAAAGGGCGCGAGAACTTGGTCAAGACAGTGCAAGAAACGGCAACGACTATTGACCAGACAACATGTTAATCGTTAAACCATTGACAAAGTGGAGCTAGTGTATTCTGATGTGATTTTCACGATCTGCTCTTTTGCTGGGTGGCGATTTGTTAGCAAGGCGTTTGCAGGCGTTTTGCTGAGATACCGATGTGTTTAGGGGGCTTGCTAGCTGAAATGGTCCTACTGAAATCACTCTCATTGTTAAAATTTCTATATGGATAGTTTTTGATGCGACTGGAATGTTATAACTTTCTCGTACTTCAAATGAGAATAATTTATTGTCTTGATAAAGGGTACGGAGCAATCGGCCGAGGTTTGGAGGATTAGCGCTGAATGCCGTTGTGGCGGGAGCTTATAATGCCGCTAATCTTTATCAAGATTAGATAGTGCATGTGGCTTTGGTGCCGCTCTACGTGCGCCGCCTGCATCTTCCCCACAGTTCAGAAAAATTATCGACGCAACTTTTTTCCCAGAGCTTGAAGCAGCAGTCCAGTTCTCGAGCCAAATTCGCAATTGGAAGCAATAACGAACCGACATCTCAGCGCATCCTATCGCGTTTTGTCGCCCAAGTATTCTATACACAAAGACTATACTTATCAGACGGCAGTCATGGCCGAGTCGTTTGTGATCAAGCCTGAGGCCACCACGTCGCCCATCGACTGGTCCCAGGTGCCTTTGTTGCTCAAGAACTACGACAAGCTACTCGTGCGAACAGGCCACTTCACCCCCATCCCCAATGGCTGCTCGCCCTTGAACCGCGACCTGAAGTCCTACGTCAGCTCCGGTGTCATCAACCTCGACAAGCCCTCGAACCCCTCGTCCCATGAGGTTGTAGCCTGGGTGAAGCGAATCCTACGTGTTGAAAAGACTGGCCGTGAGTCTCACCCTGCCCGCCTGTGGCATTCCATTGAGTGTTGTACTAACGATGCCTGCGCCTGATAGACAGTGGTACTCTGGATCCCAAAGTCACGGGATGTTTGATCGTAGCAATCGACCGAGCGACGCGTCTTGTAAAGAGCCAACAGTCCGCCGGAAAGGAGTATGTGGCCGTCATTAGACTGCATGACAAGCTGCCTGGCGGCCAGGCCCAGTTTGCGCGCGCCCTTGAGACTCTCACGGGCAGTCTGTTCCAGCGCCCGCCCCTGATCTCGGCCGTAAAACGTCAGCTGCGTATCCGAACCATTTACGAGTCCAAGCTCATTGAGTTTGACAACGACAGACATTTAGGTGTCTTTTGGGTCTCGTGCGAGGCTGGAACCTACATTCGTACTCTCTGCGTGCACATGGGTTTGCTGTTGGGTGTTGGTGGCCACATGCAGGAGCTGCGCCGAGTCAGGAGTGGTGCCATGGACGAGACCAAGGATTTGGTTACACTGCACGACGTGTTGGATGTAAGTGGGCATGCACTGCGAGACATCGCCCAACTCACTCGAGACACGACTAACCTAACTTTCCTCGATAGGCTCAATGGATGCACGACAACCAGATGGACGAGGCCTACCTACGCAAGATCATCCAGCCCTTGGAAACCCTGTTGGTTGGATATAAGCGAATTGTCGTCAAGGACTCCACCGTCAACGCCATTTGCTACGGAGCAAAGCTCATGCTGCCCGGTCTCCTCCGTTATGGTGAGTTTGGTCAAACATGGCCATCAGCTCCTGCAGTACAATGCTAACCTTGACACAGAGTCAAACATCGATGTTCACGACGAGGTTGTTTTGATCACTACCAAGGGTGAAGCCATCGCTCTTGGCATTGCCCAGATGTCTACCGTCGAGATGAGCACTTGCGACCACGGTGTTGTTGCCAAGGTCAAGAGATGTATTAGTAAGTATCTGGCGGCGGCGGCGTACATGAATAATACTAACGCCATTCGCAGTGGAACGTGATCTTTACCCTCGACGCTGGGGACTTGGTCCTCAGGCCTCGGAGAAGAAGAAGATGAAGGCCTCGGGCAAGTTGGACAAGTACGGCCGGGCGAACGAGGCTACACCTGCCAGTTGGAAGGCCGAATACAAGGACTACAATGCACCTCTTGACGGAGCTGCTGCCCCAGCTGCTGATGTGGCTATGGCTGAAGCTCCCGCCGCCGCGCCCGCAGCATCTGCTGCTGGCGACGAGTCCGCTTTGCCAGAAACCCCCGGCGGCGATGAGGACAGCAAGAAGCGCAAGAAGAACGACGGCGAGACAGCCGAGGACAAGGCCGAGCGCAAGCGATTAAAGGCCGAGAAGAAGGCCGCAAAGAAGGCGAAACGTGCTTCCAAGGGAGGGGAAGAGGCTGAGGATTCAGACTAAACCGATCTGAGTCCAAGATGATCTATCAAGATACCCTTGGTGGACGAGAGCGACGCAGCCATGGTCGCAGCTCCCTTCTGGAGCTTTAGGCCACCTGCGACATGCTACCGTTCTCTCGACGACCGACCCTGGTAATTGAGCCACATCAATGGTGGGTGTATCAATATCAGTTTGGGGGCATCCCTTGTGAGACGCACCGTCTTGTGCTACAAGGCCCACGTCTGCCACGATTCGAACGGTCACATCCTTGCTTTCTTGTGCTAGAGGCGTTGTTTGCTGTATCATACAGTTCCCAGGAATACGGAAAAGGCGTTGACGGCTTTTTGATTTTGCGACCGTGTTACCCTCAGATGGAGGGGAGGGGGAGGGAGGGGGTAGTGATTTTTCAAGTACGGGTAAATAGATAGGCAGTAACCTAAGTCAGTTGCAACGTTTGAACGACATGATTGTTTATACAACTCGTGACAGGTCCGTGCACACTCTGGCATCTCCTGCCGGCATTTATGTGTGTTGTTGAGGGCGCCTCGCTGCTGATTATATTGGGCAGGTCGTCCGTTGCTCATGGTTTACCACAAGCAGCCGGACTACAGGTCTCACCCGAAATAGTACAGTAGTTAGTTGGTCTCGGCAATACTAACTTTTATTGCTTCCGAGCTCGTCGCGAGAGGGATGTGTCAGCTTTCCCTTCGTTCTTCCAATAACTACACCACCGCCCCCGCCCCACGTACGCATACATTAGAATCATGGACTCGGCTCAAAAGCCGGTGAACGTCGTCATTACATCCCAACTCTGAGCGTGTGACCCAGGCAAGCTCCTGTATATACATGCATACCCTGCGCTGTTTACAGATGCTGCGCCAGCTAGCCATATTGTGGGACGACTGGAGTAGGAAGCACAGCCGCTCCTGGGTTATCTTGACTGTTACAAGGAGGTTCTTGAAACCCAACGACAAGGGGAAAGGGAAAGTCTTATTATTACACGGATACCGCAGTTGCGCTCAAGCCCCATGGCTATGGCCATACGGGACGACGTTGATCATCGGAGGAACGGCAAGGTTCACCATGAGGTCCGCGTTGTGAGACACACGACTGCAGATCCCAAGGGGACGTAAACAATACTACTACACGGCGATACTGCCAACAACAGTGTGTAAAGTTGGTTGAAACGCGACCTGGTACTGGAACTACCCCACTCATAAACCACCGACAATGCCGCTCGCACCTACACGTTACGCACGAGAAAGGAACGTAGACAATCCACATCGAAACATTGTAGTTACGGAAGGATAACGTTGCCCAAGAGACCGAGCCAATCAACGAGCCAAGCACCCACGCCTGTATCCTGTATCCGTCGACGGCCACTCGATTTCGATGGCGCATTGGGGCCCCGGAGACCATGACCCGAGTTCTACGTTATGGCCTCCTCCACCTCACTGTATCAGGACGACGTGGCTCGATTTCGGAATGAGTGGCTATAGGTAGACCAGCCACGGCAAGACCATCCGAAGGCTGTAGTTACGCGTAGTTTGGCCGTGAGCACGTTAGCTTCCCGAACCACGCACTCCATAGTAGCAACGGTAGTAGATGAGCAGTCGCGGCGGTGCGAGTTGCTGTGTTTCACGTCCGGAGAGATGTTCTCGTGGGTTGTGAAACATACTTGACTCGCCCTGTTCTGTGCGGTCAGCTAGTTTTCCAGTACTTGCCGCCACGTCTTGGGTTACAGAATCACAACTATGCACGTCTCACACCACTGAAGAGACATGGGGAAAGAAGGAAGAAGAAAGGAAGAAAAAGGATGGAGAAAAGTCAAGCGACACCCCCGAATCGCATGGACATAATGAATGCCAGACTAAGCTGCGCAAGCTCCTCCCGGAGTCCCTCCCACCTATATTCCGTACCGCCGGGGCATATCGAGCTCGGTTCATCCAACATTCCCGGGCAGGGGGGTTCGATTGACGCGCATCCACCAGATCTGGTGTCTTAAATCTGGGAGGTCAAACAACAACAAAAACAACAACATAGTTATCCCACGCCAAGTATTGGCCCATGCCGAGAACACAAACAGGCATATCCATGTGTATCTCCAGACTGCCACGCCAATTCTTGGCCCTTGCCTGCTCCAGTAATTCCCCTGGAAAAGGACCACAACGGGGACACATCCACACGATCTCACACAGACTGCGGCTGAAAGTCCCAGCCAGACCCCCTATTGAGAGGCATGATGATTATATATCTTGGTCACTCCCCATTCTTGCCCTGGGGCAGGTATGCCATAGCCGTCTTTTCCGAACTCGGAGTGAGTGATAGTTACGTGCCACAGTCATCGTTCTATCTGATCGTGTATTTTAGCAAGACATGTCAAATTGCACGGCCGCCTCTACCAACTTTCCAACTTCGAACGCTCACTATTCGTTATGTCTCTCAACAACTCATGAGTATGGTAGGAGACAACTGATTGCTGGATCTTGAGTCGAACCCCCCTTCCCGCCAAAGACGAGCCGCTTCACATACACACACACCACCACTCTTGAATCACATCGCACTCTAACCAGCTCTCACTTTCGAAAGTGGTTCAAGCCATGATGAGGACCTTTACCCTCCACTTGGCCACGGCCGTTGGAATCTTTACACCCACCCTTGCAGCTCCTGTCAACTCGTCCAGCTCAGCAAATACCACGTCCTCGTTGACCGGGCCAGCTTGTGCGTTCTCCTCGTACGTGCCAGTTTCTGCATCCAATGTGTCACTATCGAGGGCAGCTGGGGCCCCTCTGATATCGAAAGACTTTCCCGACCCATCTATCGTTCAGGACACTGATGGCCAGTGGTATGCCTTTGCTACCGAAGGAAACGGCAAATCCATCCAGGTGGCGAAGGCTTCTCAGCCTTCAGGGCCTTGGGATTTGCTCGATATCGACGCCCTCCCCGACAGTGGCAACTGGACGGACAACAAGAATACATGGGCACCCGACGTGCGTCTTATGGACGACGGGACATATGTGATGTATTACTCGGGAGAGGTCAAAAGCTCACCGGCACACCACTGCGTCGGAACCGCAACCTCGAGGACCATCACAGGCCCCTATACACCTTCCGCACAACCATTTGATTGCAACCTCAGGATCGGCGGCTCCATAGATCCCTCTGGCTTTCAGGACGTGGACGGGAAGAGATATGTCGTCTTCAAGATTGACGGGAACTCTATCGGCCACGGGGGCACATGCAACAACGGCGTGGCCCCTCTTGTGGCGACCCCGATCATGTTACAACAGGTTTCGGTCGACGGCATCACCAAGATTGGCGCTGCGATACAGATCCTCGACCGCACGGCGGCAGACGGGCCACTGGTTGAGGCCCCGGCCATTTTCCGGGCCACGCGCGACGGCACCTACATCATGTTCTTCAGCTCGGGATGCTTCACGGAGCCGACCTACAACGTCGACTTTGCGACGGCGAAGAGTGTAACGGGTCCGTGGTCGCGGACCGGTAGCGCACCTCTGATACGAAGCAACGACGCATTTGGGCTCATGTCACCGGGCGGCGCGACGCCACTCGTGGACGGATCGGCCATCGTGTTCCATGCCAATTGTGCAGCTGGGCGGTGCTTCTTTGAATCCAGGATAGTAGTCCAGGGTAGCCGAGTGTTGCTCGACGGCGTGCATGGCATCGGGGGATGATCCCTGGCGGTGTTCTCGAGAGGCCATCAGGCGCGGAACGATACACTGGGCGGCGTTTCTACAGGCTTTGCATTGCTCGGTAGGGTCGGGATCAAGCTTCACTGGGTTACCATACGGGACCATCCATGGTGATGGGTTTTGGCATTGGCATTTTCTTGGCGGGCGGCGTTGAGCTAGATGGCACAGACGAGCATCATTATACCCCTATCAATAGATTTCTGTATTTCTCTTATTATTCGTGGCCTGGTCGACCGGCATGCAGCGGCGTCAATTATTGCTCCCCTGTTTCCAGGCGAGGGGGAAGAAGAGCCTGCCTTCGATGTTGATGAGATGCAAGTACTTCGTAAGCCACTCACTCACCTACGGGTCACTGCGACTGAGAATAGAAACAGGCTCACTTCCACGGGCGAATGCGCCTGTGCATCCTACAGCCGAATGCTACGCACACGGGCATGTCACTGCATGTGTAGACAGACAGACAGACAGACAGACAGACAGACAGACAGACAGACAGACAGACGTCTTTGTGAGGAGCCATGTTGGAGAAATCCGCTGCTGGTATTGTATAACGTTGCACCGTAAAGTACTCCGTACTCCCTGATTACTCCTGGTATTGTATCCGTACTTAAGTTAGCTACGGTAACTAGTTAGAAGTAGTTAGTTGGGCAAAAGTACCCTCGGCGACAGACACATTGACGGGACTCGGGTAACTTGGTGAGCGACCGAGTGGAGCTCAACGCGGCGCTCCCATTGGCCTCTTGTTGCTAAAAATACGCGCCGGTGGTCATCATGTCCCGCTGCATGCTGCAAGGAAGCCATCACACCATCACATTCTTTCTCCCTTCCGTTGCTCCAATTCCTTCCGCAGAAAGTTAACGTACGAAGTAGTTATCCGACCATGCGTTCCTTGTGCCCCGAAGTACGTCCCAGCCGAGGAACCTTCTAGGTCTGCTCCCGCTTGCCGTGCCGGACGATGGACCCGTGTCCGATCTTTCACCCTTCACCCTTCCCTAGACTCTAGTGTCACAATAGCCCGAGATCCACCTCTTGGATTGCCATGAGGACCAGCCACTGCATGGTGTGTGCTTGTTGCCAAAGAAGCAGGAGAAGTAAGTAATATCAAGACTCAAGACTGTGCGCCTCGTCCACACGTCCAAAGTAGCTACTCCGTACCTAGGTGCGTGTGCTGGGAGCCAGGTAACTCTCAGCCAGGGATATATATGGACGGAGTACGGACAGTTAGCTGACAGTCAAGAAATAACACACGGGTTGATTGGCTGGCTATGGGACATGCACAGCTATCCGTATCTCACGAACCTTTCTGTTTCCGTCCAAGGCCCAGCCGCCCGCGACCCAACCCGTCGGCACAGTCGAGAGGCACGGGGTGTTCAGTCACAGCGCTTCAAAATGAGGGAGAAGACAAGAGCATTCATCTGGTTGGTCCGTCTCGATGCTCTACCTGAAGGCCCACACCCTCTCTTTCCTATCCAGGAACCCTCCAACCCCTGCTACCTCTTCGTCTTCTCCATCCTGCCTGCATGTTACCAGGCATGCAGACGCCTCAACGAGAGAAGGGTGCGGTTGTTGTGGCAGACAATGTCACCCCGCCCTGCATCCTCTGCACACTGACACAACCGGGCCTGTACCTGTAGCGCGTAGCTGCGCTCGCAGTGACCCTAACTCGTCGGTTCCGTCTATAAACCGTAGCTGTGCCGCCCGACGATAGTGCAGTCGCGGCATTCCTCAAGCTGTTTGTTTGTCTTAATTCCATCTTTGGTTTCGTTGGCTCTTTCGTGGCCATACATAGCCTGTGATCGAGACGGATGCATTGCCCAGCAGGCTGGTAGTAGTACATCACTTTGTTGCCAAGTTATTTGCGATAATACCGCTTCCCTTCTCTCTTCGCCTCATATTTCAGCTCTCCGGGCCCCAACTCCGGTCACCTTGTTTGTTGCTGGCCATCTGACCGGTCTATCAGAACTCCTGGCGAGATGGCGATACGAAACCTCCTACTCACAATTGCCTTCCTTGGCCAGTACGGGACGGCTCTACAGGTCACTCCCAACTCTCCTTGTTCTTCTTTTTGTGTCGACTCGAACGATTTGGACTTTTCGGATCCCAATTCGTCAAATACCCTAAACAGCGACATCACCTGTCTTGATCACGATTACGCGACATCACCGGCGGGCCAGAAGTTCCACAGGTGCCTGAGCTGCCTTCAAGACAGCACTTTCTCTCAGGGCGCCGAGAACGACCAAGGATGGTTTCTCTGTAGGCCCCCCCTCCCCTCCAAGACCCGGGAGAACAGGAATAGCTAACATTATTTTCGAGATAATCTTCGCTACACCTTCGACTACTGTATCTTCGGGTACCCTAATGCTACAGGGGTTCCGTCTACCCCATGCTCGACATCGACAGCCTGTGGTGCCCTTGAGAATGCCCTCGAGAGTGACAGACTTGACGCCAAAGCCTTAGAGCCATATGGCTATTGCAATGCAGATGGCAGCGCAATGCTTAACTCGCCCATCAACAGGTGTATAAGCTGCGTCTCTGCCTCTGATCACCAGGACTACCTAGCCAACTTCATGGTTGCTCTTCAGGCGGGATGCGAGCAGCAACCCAAGGCTGGTACTCTCGTGGGCCTGAACGACACGGTGTTCAGCCTGACTCTAGTTGGGATTTCGGACCCCGTCTCTTCGGCTGCTGCATCGAACGATAAGCCAGTGCTCGCTACCCCTGCGATTGCTGGCATCGCCGTTGCCGCTGTGGCTGTCATCCTCGTTACTGTTGGTATCTTCTTCGTCCGTTACCGTAAGCGTCGTAACCGTCGCCTTCGCCTGGAAGCCACTTCCAGGGGCGATGGTCAACGCCGTGGCGGTCATCGTCCTGCGTCTTCACTTTCTTTCCGATGCCAGACGCATCTGACGCCGCGCTCACCAGCCTTCTATCCCGGTCCATCTGAGTCGACTATCCACGAAGAGAAGAATTCCATCGGACCGGATGCAGCTCTGGGCTCCAACCCGTACTCTTACTCGCCTGAATCACGCGAGTCCAGAGACTCCGCGTGGAACCATAGACCAGGTTTCGGGTCCCGCGGTAGTAATCACACTACGGGCCCAGCGCTGCACAGCATCTCAACAGGGGCACCCACCATTCCCAACAGTGTGTACTACTCTACGTCGCCAAAGGCCAAAGCTTTCTCACCAGTAGACGACATGACCACGCCGGCAAGCACCACGAGCACGAAAAGCACGTCCCAGCTGTTGCCTTTTAAACCGTACAACCCTGCAGAATACTCCACTGCTCCCCAAACGGGCATCGCAGGTACCATTGCCGGGAGTCCCGACCCCAACAACAGTAACCCCAACCCGTATTCAAGCCCTACATCGGCTTCGACAACTAGTCCCCTCCTCAGTCGCGCGTGGGACCAGAGGAATCCGATTTGGGACAAACCAATCCCGCAGGCGCGCCCACTACAGCGGGGACTGAGTTATTCGGCGGGTGTTGGTGCGGTGAAGAGCTTAACAGGTGGTAAGGGAAAGGGACATAGCTCGGGTAGTCCGGTTGAGTCGATGGAGATCAAGACGACTTTCCCAGGCCCACCGCCGTCCAGGAGATAGTTAGGACTCGGAAGGGTTCGCGGAGGTGGAGATGTAATCGAGAGTTGGGGGTGGCATATATAGAACGGATTTGATGAAACAGCGTTGGCGTTGGCTTGGGTTTGGCGCGGGATTGAAATGTAAACATAGTAGTTCGATGTTGGCATATTGCCCTTTCGGCCATCCAGGGATGGTAGTTCGTGTGCTTTGTTTTTTCATGGCGCAAAAGGAGTGGTACCTAACTATTGTTCCCCGCCTGGCTCTTCACAGGTTGAGCTGATCACATCATTCAACAATTATTGACCTCTTGTCCTTTACATTGCTGCTCTTCAGGCCCCGAGTCCAAAGTGGGAACATTTGATAGATACCACCCGTCACCTACTCCGAGACCAGCTTCTACAGTCTCGAGTTATGCTTATCCGGTGCTGCAGTACCTCTGAGAATCCCATCCTGGTACTCAGTTGCGACATGTTTGCCTTGTGGACTCCAAACCTTCGACACGATGACGGCCCTGCTTGCTTCAATCCGTGGAAATGAAGCCTCCTGGATCCACCACTCATCCTCGCCGTACTTCATGACCGCATCTGCGGGATTCACGTGCACGACGAACGAGTAGCTCAAGGAAGCCGCCCTGGCCAACGAGTAACCGAACCCCACGTGGTTGCCTATCATGAGCAACCCATTCCTGTCCGCTTCGAACGCATGAGCGACAATGTGGGCATCGGGCTCCGTCTCTGGCAAGGGCGCGAGCAGACGGTAGAGTAGCAGTTCCCGCTTCTCGTAAAGTGGCCTGTCCTTGTTGTACGCTGTCATGTCGACCTTTTTCATATCGACCCCAGGAAAGGTACCTGCGATGCGTGTCGGGTTCAGCGCATTGGCCCCGAGGATATCAAGTAACGGGGCGGGGTCCCATTGAGAAGGTGGCCTCGAGTTCAGGATCTCGGCGTAGCGAGTATGTGGCGATGGTTCCTGTTCTATAACCTGAGAGGTGCTGGCGGGGCGGAACGACACGAGTGCGGTGAAGCACACAGGTCCGACTGGAAGCTCGGCGTCTTCCAGAGGATAGTGGTCTCCGGTGGGACTGTTACTTTGTGACTTGGGCTGTCGAGCTGTAACGAGCATGTTGGGAAACGAGGGATTGTTGGAAGCCGTGGTCACCTCGTAGAGGAAGGGACGGTCTGTCCAGCCCGCCTCGGAGAAGAAACCGTGGATTGTCTGGTCATGGTCAGAAGTTTTGTTGCTGCATGAGGAAGACGGAGTCAAGTAAAGAAAACACCACTGCCACAGGTGATAGGCCCACAGCGGCCTTAATCGGTGGACCTCTACGACGAAGAAACGTGCAGGCGTCTCTCGCAGCACAAACTTACATGTATACCTAGAGTACTGTGCTGCTTGCTGGAGCCGTCAGCCTTTGCGCGAATCTCTGCGTAGACCCTCGAGGCGGCCCATGCAGCTTGACTGTAGACATGGCCGCCGTAAGCCGCAGACTTGCCATTGGAAATAGGCAAGTGGTTTCCGAGCGGCAAGTCGCTACCCGGGAGCCACGAGGCTCGCTGGCTCATGTATCGATACACAGCCTTTCCATCTGCAGATCTGCAAGCAAGAGACACCAGCTTCATGTTCTCCTGAAACGTAAGCCGGCCACCCACTTCTGTCACCTCTGTTGACGATGGCATGGTGGGGTGGGGATGGGGATGGGGATGGGGGTGGTCGGTGTTTGCTTTGTAGCGTGGCGCGACGGCCTCGTTCAATCATACAGAGGACGGTGTGGGAAACGGTTCTTTCTGGAAGGGCTCCGGGTTCAGGGCTTATGTTGGATGTCAGTCAGTTGCCGCGACTGGTTTCGTGTAATCGAGGTAACTAGTTCACTACCCAACGTAGTTATCCCCCATGGGGAAGTGAAAGTAGCCGAGGTATCCACTTTTCCAGCTGACATGGTCTTGACTCTTCTGTCAAAGTACTTCGTATGTAGTTATTTCATGTCCCTGACCATGCCAGTGTGATACTACTGTGTATAACTACTACGTACATCCACATAACTAGTTACGGTGGCTTATTAACCAGCAGGCCTAGTGCCAACCTGACGAGCTAATGAGAAGAAACACTGGGGTCCAAGAGAAAGAAGGTAACTTATAGTACTCCGTACTCCGCAACTAACTAACTCACATTAGTAGCAAAAGGAGCATGTGACACGCTTCTGGTTGGTTCGGTCGTGACGGTCAGTGGGGAACAGCTTGACGCGTCGCGGGGGCCATGCATGTCACTTGGTACCGCGTAGATTGATTCTGGAACTTTTCGGGAGACACGCCGCCCATCAGCACCACCAAAGTAACACCCACGCCCACGATATGCCGACTGCCACGAAAGAAGAGGTGGGCGAGTCCTCGACATCAGCAGCCAAGAAGGCTCTGACAGGTCCCACTAACGGAGCTGTCAACTATGAATTGCCATGGTGAGCTTCAATTGCTATTTACTTATTCCTCCACGGAACCCCCTTCTTCATGCTTCATCGGCGTCGACTGACCCGCGGCGCGTGAACCGCAACAGGGTCGAGAAGTACCGCCCCGTCTTCCTCGACGACATCGTGGGCAATACCGAAACCGTCGAGCGTCTCAAGATCATTGCCAAGGATGGCAACATGCCGCACGTCATCATAAGCGGCATGCCGGGCATCGGTAAGACGACAAGCG
This sequence comes from Arthrinium puccinioides, assembly GCA_022414665.1. Taxonomy (NCBI): domain Eukaryota; kingdom Fungi; phylum Ascomycota; class Sordariomycetes; order Amphisphaeriales; family Apiosporaceae; genus Arthrinium; species Arthrinium puccinioides. The sequence goes on from JAIUNF010000005.1 coordinate 4,677,135, forward strand.
TGCTGTGCCTTGCCCGCCAGCTGCTGGGCGACTCGTACAAGGAGGCGGTGCTGGAGCTCAATGCCTCCGACGAGCGCGGCATCGATGTCGTGCGCAACCGCATCAAGGGCTTCGCTCAGAAGAAGGTCACCCTGCCCCCGGGCCGCCACAAGGTCGTCATTCTCGACGAGGCGGACTCCATGACCAGCGGCGCTCAGCAGGCCCTGCGCCGCACCATGGAGATTTACTCCAACACCACCCGCTTCGCCTTCGCCTGCAACATGAGCAATAAAATCATCGAACCCCTGCAGAGCCGCTGCGCCATCCTGCGGTACGCGCGCCTGACCGACGCCCAGGTCGTCAAGCGCCTCATGCAAATCATCGAGGCCGAAAAGGTCGAGTACAGTGACGACGGCGTGGCCGCTCTCGTCTTCAGTGCCGAGGGCGACATGCGACAGGCCATCAACAACCTGCAGAGCACCCACGCCGGTTTCGGCTTCGTCAGCGGCGATAACGTCTTCAAGGTCGTTGACTCGCCCCACCCTATCAAGGTGCAGGCCATGATCAAGGCCTGCTACGAGTCCAAGGTCGAGAGCGCGCTGGATTCCCTGCGGGAGCTCTGGGACCTGGGCTACTCGAGCCACGACATCATCAGCACCATGTTCAAAGTCACAAAAACGATCCCGACGCTGAGCGAGCACAGCAAGCTCGAATTCATCAAGGAGATTGGCTTCACGCACATGAAGATCCTCGAAGGCCTGCAGACGTTACTGCAGCTGAGCGGATGTGTCGTGCGGTTATGCAAGATTAACATGGATTCGAAGAAGTTTGAGACGATGAAGTCATAGGCGAGCACCACTAGTCGGCATCTGGAAGTCGGAAACGGGCATGTTATGAGATGGAAGGGGACAGAGTGGAGTTTGCATGGCATGGCATGGCGTTCGCGGGCTTTTGCGATTTCACCACGATCTGGGCCATGGGTTCTTAAGGGATATATTTTGTAGAGACTTCCTTGCGAGAAGTGCTCGTGGTTTTAAAATACACTGTTTGCAGTCTCTCACAATGCAAGTCATCCGGCAGCCACTCTACCTAGTGGGTACCCTTTGTCTAAGAGGACCTGGACTGGCCCTCACTTTTCGGCGTCTCTCAGGTACTTTGGTTTCGGCGGTGGCGGCGGCGCTCCGTCTTCCAGATGCTCCCGCTCAAACGTCTCCCACATGGCCCGATCCTTGGCAAGGCGTCTCTGCATGCGCACTCGCGATTCGTACTGCCTCATTCTGTCATCCGCCGTGATCATGCTTCCCAGGATCATACCTGACATTTGGATATAACTGGCGGTGGCTGTCAGCCAGGCTCACGAGCTGAAGTGCTTCGTGGGCCCTTTTCACGAGGCCCAAAGCAAGCAAGACAGACCTATCCGTACTTACACTTTGAATTGGAACGTGAAGCCTCGATACAGCGGAGACCACATGTAGGCCGCAGCTCCCAGGACGGCCGAGGCCGCGCCCCATTTCGCAGCTCCAATCGCGGCACCGCGCGCTGCCTCCCATTGAGCCTCGTTGGCGTCGGTGCTATTGAAGGCGTCGTGTGACCTCATGATGCCGGTGCAGAAGCGATTGGATGGATGAAACCGGCAATTGGTGTCCCCAAAGACCGAAACGGCGGCTGTATCGTACCAACTGATCACCTCGTGAAGAAGAAAATGAAGACAAAGACGCGCGAACGGGTCGTGGGTGGGTTTGCACCGGCGTTGCGGGAAGCAGGGCGGAACCTGCAGCCGTTTCCTGCGTCACGTCTCCGCACCCAAAGCCCGAGATTTACTAAGTAGTTAGCGGCGGGATCCATACGGATCTGATGCCGTTGTCTACGTTACAGTCTAACTTGTTTGCAACACCAGGGCATGCATAACGTTACTCACGTACTAGCAACCATATCCCGTCATCCCGGCTGAAGTGTATTGGGCAGGCGTGTTCGTCAGTTGATGTTTGCTATGCGACCAAAAAATCGAAACGGGGGTGTTTTCTTTTCTTCATTCTTTTTTGAGCAGAGAGGATTCTTTCTATACGCTGCCGCAACGCGCCCAAAAACGTCAGTAGCCTAATTTAACAGGATGTCGTATCCGTCCTTGGTGATCCGCACCTCTTCCCCTCCCATGCCGTATTTGCGGCGCACCAGTTCAAAGATGATCAGTCCCGCACTCGTACTTGGTACCTGTCGGATCGTGTTCCACCAGAAACCCCGGTAGAGCCACCGTGACAGTGGGACGCCGGCCGCCTTGGCCTCCGTAGCACAATGCGTCCATGTCTCTTGGTACGCACGATAGTATGCCCGAAGCATCCCCCATTTCCGTCCCGGCTTATTCGGGTGAGCCGCCGTCGCTTCCTTGAGCTTTCGAACCTTTGCGTCCAGCTCCTCGAGATGGTCCCAGTGCTTAACCTGCATATGGTTTAGGGGATGGAGGATTACCTGTTGCGAAAACGAAGCGCCAGTCCCTGCGAGCAACAGAAAGATGGGCTCGATGGCGTAGTGTGGTCTGATGACCTTGGGTATATCTTTGCCGCTGCCCTGGTCGTCTGCCTGTACTGTCGAACGCTTGCGAGCGAGCAAATCGACAATGTCCTGGCTCAGCCCACCGTAGAACCATCTCACGAATGAGTAGTAGCCTTGGGCCTTGACGTACTCGAACGTGCTAAAGAAGACGGCGCTACCGAAGCCGTCTTTCAGAAAGCTCAGACCCCAGCCTGCAAAGATACCACGGATGCCGATCTCCCTCAGCTTTTCGGCGCTAAAAGACCACATGCTTCGCGGCCTGCCCTTGCCATCGGCTGGCATCAGGTCCCTGTGGTCATACCGCGCCTGTATTGCGTCCAAGGGCGCCGCCATGATGCTCTGGAAGCTTCCCGCCAGGAAGCCTGCTGTGAACGTATGCAACGGCTCAGGCGGGGGGTAAACACGCTTGCTCGCCCTGCCGCTCTCCTCATGCAGCAGGCCCAGTATTTGCAGGTAACCGGTATACAGCACGGCTCCGACGGTCACGTTTGCGATGAGCGGAGGTAGCACCTGATGTGGAATCACGGCCCAACCATCATGGCGCACTGCACTCGTCAGCACGCCAGGTGTGGTAGATCGCACCCAGACCCATGTCTGTCGCAGGGCCGAGCTGAGGCGAGATGTGGCGAGATTTGATGCGCCGCCTTGGGACAAATGGAGTCCAGCTTGTGCTTGCGCCTGCGCTTGATGCACGGAGCGGGCATAGGCCAGGTAGTCTACGCGGGTCCTGAAGAAGGCTTTGACTGGGGCTCTGAAGTAGAAGGCGATGGCCTGGGACGTCAAGGCACGTACACTTGCTGCCGAGGCTGCCGTGGCGGCATTGTTCCGCGGCTGCTTATCTGGAAGTACGACGTCGTCGGCGGGGATGACGGGGCCAGGCCCTCCTCCATAAGGGTTGGGGAGCGAGATGGTCGTGTCAGGGCGCCTGGGTGTCATGGTCCCTTGCAGCTCATCTTTGAGGGCCTCTCGGTGGTGACTCGGGTGTGAGAGGGCTGTGAAGTGCAGCCGTCATATGCTCCCGAGTAACGAGTCTCTCCCGAAACAACGCGACAGACAAGCGCTTAACTTAGCGCCTGTTGAAATCGGGAAAAGCTGCTGAGAGGCTATCAGCTGCACGCCAGCTGCCGGCCAGTGCCAGGCAAACAGCACTTAATCCGGGTGTTGTTCTCATGGTCCCTGTCAATGGTCATCCTCAAGTTCGGAAAATAGGAGCGAAATGAATTGCTTACACCATTGTATGTCCGTGAAGTATTTTAACGAATTAACCACCGTGATGCCGTCATCTTATGTAAATTGTGCATCTTCTAGTCTAGACGTGCGTGCCCTGCACATGCAGACGGCCAGCCGAATTGGAGTAAGAGCGAGGAGTAAGAGCGAGAAGATCTCAGAAACACACCGAGATATAGAACGGAGACGACAAAAACTGTAATCTGAAAACAGGAAGGCATGCCTGGCCAAACTACTCAAGTATGCTCATCACTAGTGCAACAGAACGGAATGCCATATATATTTAGGCCGGCAGTTCTGACCTAGGTCATTAGGTCCTGGAGGATGGCTTCCAGTTCCTCGCGCCGGAAGGGTACGCTCAATAATTCTGTACCCAACGCGTCTTTACGGTTTGTTATCATTTGATGGTCGTGGAATCTGGTATAGGGGTATCAGCGACAATAAGGAGTGAACTTGGGATCGTTCGGTTCAACGTACTCTTTCAACAGCGTTCGGAAAGCTACTTCCGAGCTGCAGATGAACTCTTCAACAGCCTTGTTGTACAACATACGATACTCAACGCCGGGGTTCTCTCCAGCAGCGAGGCCCTCGTCGTCCATCGCTGCTACAACTTCACACACCAGTAGACGAAAGAGGTTCTTGGCGTTTTCTGGAAGACTGCGCAGCACATATGTGGCACCCTCTTGACCGCCAACACGTCGCGCTTTGCGGCCGAGCAGCTCGTGAACATCGTCTACAACCTCAATCTCGGCAGTAAATGGAGAAAAGGTCGTACAGTCGTGAAACGCAAAGTTGAAGGCGGAACGGAGCCCACTATCCCAGAGCAGAGCAAAGTCGGGGGTATCAGCTGAGCATATCAGCTGTATTTTCGGGTGCGAAGCTAGTTGGGCTATGACCGCTTGCATCCCCGGCCTCCTCAACGGTACCGCATCAATGGAGTTGAGTATGATGGTGACAGTAACTTGACGAGAAGATAGTAGAGCTTTAACACTGTCTAGCATGGCTGAGGGGTTACCAGCCGGCAGTTTGTAAGATATCTGTACAGCACTTGCAATAGTGCCGAGGATCTCACGCATAGAGCTGGCGCGTACGTAGCCGTTGATAATGACGATCTTGCTGATCTTGTGCTCGTTAGTCAGGTTGTGCAAATGCCTGGCAAATTTGTGCAGCAGCGGTCTTTTGGAGCCATAGCCGTACAGACAGATGCTAAAGCCTTCGCTCAGTTCAAAGGCCCATTGGGAGAATGATTCAGTATGCAAGGACTGGAGGTAATCAACATCCGCTGCGTGGGGATCTTGGTGCTCGTGCAGTATGGAGAAGTACTCTTCATGAGTGAGCAACTGGAGGTTAGCGAGGGTATTGCTCGATGTCTTGGACCCGCCGGGGCGGTTCTGTGCAAAGTAGTGTTCGTGGGGAGGGAGGTCTCGAGGAGGTGTTGGGGATTTCCTGGTTATTACAGCTTTCGGCTTCTTCGGTCGTCCTCGGGGCTTCTTTGATGGCGAGGCGGCTGCACTGACGGCTCCATCTGTAACATCTAGCACACCCTGCGCATCCTCCTCCCTGTCTAACTCGTCACCTTCACCATCGCTGCCTTCTTCCTCTTCATCACTCGAGTTGTAGATCGCGCGGGCAAGGTCGTCGTCCTCCTCTTCGTCATCACTTGCAGGCCCGGCTACCACACGCTCAATCAGGGCCCTAGCGCTCTTCTTTCGAGCTGACCGATCATGCCTCCGCCACTGTGGTGTATCTCCGTTCACTGCCTGCTTTGTCCTGGACGGTGTTACCACTGGCTTAGCTTTTGACTTCCGGCCTTTGGGGGTGGTAGCTGCAAGGTCCAGTTCTTGTTCCTCTGTATCCTCCTCCGCGGAATCAACGTTGTCTTTTTGCTCATTGTTCAGCGAGTCTTCGTCGTCTGAAGGCACATCGTAGACCGACTTTGGCCTGTTTGTTGCGCTAGCTGGTCTTGGTTTGCGTGGTTGTTCTTGTCGGGAGGCATTCGGGGGCCGACCGCGGCGCTTCTTTGGTGGCAATCCGTCGCTCGCTTCCTCCTCGGGTTGCTTGTGGGCCTCGGTTCTCTTCCTTGCTGATGCTCTTGCAGTCGTAGCATCTGCCGCACTGTCTACGGCAAGCTTTCGGCGGACCATTGCGTACGATGCTGTGGGAGTAATCGCGCTATTGCCGTTGTAAGGGAATCATTGTTGGTAATTATGCACGTGGTAAAGCGATGGTGGCCTCTGGATTCCTTGCCCGTCTCGATTTCTGAAGAAGGGCATGTTCTGTCGGGAAAGATCGTGTGCAAGGTTCAAATTTACACTCGGTACGGATATTGGGGTGTTGAAGGCTGCCGACGGGAAAGTGGCAGTCGCGCGCCGCTAGTTACCTAGCCTAGGTTTTTTTTAGTCATCTAACGTTAACTACTAACTAGTTGCCTAGTTGGGTTACTTCAACGGAGTTACATGCTTGCCCGTACGGAGACCTGCCGCTGCACTCCAGCCCAGGGACTAACCGTAGTTGGCTTTATCAAATTGGTTCATTGGCTCACCGAAGTTAACCACCAAGTATTTTGGTACCTAACCATGGCCTCGTTCACTCGTCACTAATGGCCGTTTTGTCTGTCGCATCACCCACCCCTTTTCTCAGAACATAATTGCTGTCGTCGTTTCCCTTGAACTGCAGCTTCGGCTTTCCTCCAACTACAAGAGCACTCGAATGCGAGCATTCGGCTCATTATGAATCTCAATCTCTCCGGGGTCTTGAATGTGTTCAAGCTGCTAACAAAGCCGTCTTTGTGTCTTCCCCATGCCACAGTCTCCACGTTCGGTGAGCTCCCAGTGCCCCTGGAGGAGGCGTTTGAGGGCCATGACAACAAGGTAGAGATTAGAGCCGTGGTTCTAGACAAGGATGACTGCTTCGCGTACCCCGAGACCAACCAGATCCATCCTCCGTATCTTGTAAGTCCCAGGAATTCGTAGACTCCTCGGGCTGTATCATCCTCTCGTTCCGTTCTGCAGTTGATGCTAGTGTCACAGGAACGCTTCCGGCAGCTGCAAAAAGCCTTTCCCGGCCATAGGCTCCTGGTTGTATCCAACACCGCAGGAGCCTCGACTTTTGATCGTGATGGCAAGCTTGCCGCTGAGCTCGAGCTTGCGACGGGCGCCATTATACTTCCGCACCGCATCAAGAAGCCCGGTTGCAAAGACGAGATCATGGCACACTTCGCTAAGCACCCAGAGACCGGCGTCACTCATCCAAGCCAGGTAGTTGTCATCGGGGACCGTCTCATGACCGATATGATGCTTGCCAACCTGATGGGCAGCTGGGGCATATGGATCAAGGACGGCGTGGCCCCCTGAGACACAAGAACGTCGTATGCCAACTCCTATACCCAGACCCAACGAGTACAGTGACTGATACGACGCCAGTTCGCGAGATTCGAGCAGCGGTTTGGCCCTTTTCTGCTGTCTCGGGGACTCAGAGCTCCAGAGCCTACAAGCCCGTTCGTGTAGGCAGTTATTGTGCAAAATATATACAATAATATATCTGTAGTCACAAGAATTACCCCCACAACCATGGAAGCCCTTTGCCGAGTGCCGCAAAATTTTGCGCCGAGTTGGACTTTCCCCCATGAACTCTCTCCCTCTGCGGACCTGACTGATCCCTTTGGCCAACACGCGCCCCTCCTCGACCATGGGGAGCCATTCTGCAACACATTCTTGACCGATGTGGACCGTCCTATCCTTCCGGTACTCGGACGGCGCATTCACTGCGGTATGGGGTCTGCTAGGGTGGAGTGATAGTGAATGAGCTGGTGGTTATCATTTACCGTCATCATCATCATCGGCGCATCAGCCTGGAAACTGCATAATTGAACGATTCGAGTCTCCCTCCACACCAACTTGTCTCCATTGTCTACATACACACTACAACGTCGACCACAGCCCGTTTACCGATTACTATTTAAATACGCATTGGTTTTCTCGGGTCAACCCGACAACAACTTCCTCCCGTCCCTTGCGAGTTCGTTTTTCTACATAGGCCCAACGAGAAAGCGGTTCAAGAGTGATTCCAAGTCCCTACGCCGCCAGCCCTCCCCTGCACACCACCTTTACATTGTCCGAAAGGTACGAGTGTCCGCGACGAACATCGTCTAGCCTTTGGTACAGCCATCAAGTCCAGTCCTGTCTTCCATACTCGTACGACCAGCTCATTAACGGCATGTATCGTGTGGTTAGAGGACAGTAGGATCTGATATAACCGCGGCTGGCACAGTCCACTGGTCCACACACCCCATCCCCTGGGCACCAAGCTCAAGGTCCCTGAAGGACTTTCATACACTTCCCAGCGTAGCTTCCAGGCTACAGGCTTTTCCACTCGACTCTTCGACGGCTCCGAATCAGTCAACCCACAACTTTACACGGTCGTAGGTAAGCCCGCTGTTTCCCCTCTATCGTGCCATTCCTCACGTGCCTAGAGGCATGATCCTGTCACTCGCCGGATTGAAAAGGTTGGTACATCCAACCTTGGTGTCCTACAAACACCAACACTCAGCTACGTTCACACTCGAGGTCGAAACTCGCGTGTTCCGATTTGAGATGCGAGGCTCTCTCTACCGCTAATTCTCCTCTTGTGTCCCGCCTACCTGTTTATACTGTCCAGTACCTCATACTGACTCGCTCCATCTGAAGCTACTTAGTGCCCTACCCTCGCACCTAGATCGCATCATCGGTGTATGCTCTCTTTCTGCACTCTCTCCGTTCTATGAGCTCGTCTGTATCTCCATATCTTCAAGCAAGACGTTTCTCACGAACAGATCACTGCTCATCATCAGCTTCGCTTCCGTTTCCTGCAAACTTTGCAAGCCACACCTACAGCGAGACAACCAAGCCAGGTACTTGACCGTCAACGAAGTGCTCTGTCCAATATGGTGGGACGAACCTGGTCAGAGGTTGAGGAAAGGTACTTCTGGCGTACCGTCATGTCGCAGTCCCCAAAGCGTCTTGGAATTGACCGTGCCAACCCGGAGCGCTCCTGGGCTGAGCTGGCCGCCCAGATGCAGAACGCGATGGGAAGCAATGCCCGACGCCAGTATAATGGCACGATGATGTGTGAGTAAGCCTTGTTCTACCTGACAACACCGCTGGCCCTTTCCGTGCCTATATCTCAAGGCTGCAAAATGCTAGCTGAAGAGGTTGCCTCCCCCATTCCCCCCTAGGCCATAGGTTCATGACCATGGGTATTGGGTTGTCTACATGTCAGATATACTTCTATTCCTGCCAAAACTTCCCGCGAGTTGTACAGAGATGGGCCCACTAACTCCTGTTCCTCTCTCTAGTTGAGCATTATTTTCAAAATATCGAGACCCAGCGCAAATCACCAAACGCTGTCATCTATATTCGAGACTATCTGCGCAGGGACATTGGTAAGTCAGCAAATCTATATCGACATCAAGCCCAGTGATTTCTAACGGACTATGATTTCTCAGCTGCTCATGGACTTGCTGGCCCCCTCTCTGTCGGATATCAAATGTTGTCTAATGGTGGCAATACAGTTTGCAATGCCAGCGCATCCTCGTCTGTTGCATCGTCGGAGCAAGCAGGATACGCTGCTCTGTCCATTGAGCAATCAAATGGAGCCACGAGCTCTTTGCCCACGGCCACCTCGCTTCATCGAGAACCTGTCGATGGTAGGGAGGAGCTGCACGGAGATTACGAGCCGGGCTACGCGCTGGGTTGGGACAACGATGAAGACGAAGGTGATGATTACGACGACAGCAGTCTATTTGTGTCCCGGAGACTTTCTTCAGCCAATGCTGCTACCCGGGACGCTTTCACCCCCTGTGATTCTGCGTTCAGAGCTGGTGTACCTCCAGTCCCTGACAACGGTTTAACGACTCGGGCTTCTGGTCATCTCGCTACCGGTACATTCTCCCAGGATCATGCATCTCATCCCGGAGTCTATGTTTCTGCTGCAGCACGAACTGACACAACCCGAACCTCGCGTCGAACAGCAACTGCTAAACCATCGGGGAGTGCCATCAGATACTCTCCCTACGCAAGACCCCCCCCGGCTCTTACAGATACCTCTCCCCCAAACCTGTCGGCCCGAATCGAAGTACTCGCTACCGAACTGAAGCTCAGAACGGGGCATTACCTCCAAGGCCGGTATCGTCGACTTCAACATCGCCTTTCCCCACAGGTACACTCTCACTTTCGCTCCCTGCCAGACCTTGGTCACAGCTTGCTACCCCGCCACTATCCCCTTACGCTGCACGCCCTGGAACTCCCCTCCCCCGGAGACCCGCGTACCCCCAGGGGCTGAACAACTCCGAGGTAGCCTATCCTCAATTTCCAGTCTGCAAAATTCGATCCGCCTCAGGAAACCCGATGGACGGGCACTCTGCCACGGGCCCCTCACCCAACCTTGGTGGACTCCCTCGACCCTCGAGCCACACTCCTGGCTGGTACGAAGAAGATCTTACAGATAAGGTCGGCAATGGCGATTGAAATGCCATGGAGATGCTTCAATAGCGCTAAGACCACTTGTTCTTTGGTTTATTTGGCCCATCAATAGCTCACTGACTCCGGCTCTGGCTTGTTTCAACGACGGGCTTGGTTGCGCCAGCACCGTTCACTGCGGATGGACAACAACTATCTTTTGCTTGGGATTTGAACATCTTGAGTCAACCTCGTGGCTTCCTCCCCCTCCCCCCATTTTCTCTTTCCTGAGCCCACATTCTCGAGGCAGTTGCTGAGGTCACGTGAGCGTTCAAAGGGAGGCTTGTCTCTTCCATGTACAACAAATTTGCTAAACATGGACTCGCCGAGTGCTGAAGCACTACGAAGGCGGCTTCTTCTCGACGACCAGAGCTTGATTTCTTCAGGGCCAAGCGTTTTTGGCCCATTCCCTGGGTGATACCTACGCACCGTCTTCTACTTCGTCTCTAGCACGGGCTTTGTCTCACACGAGGACGTGGATTCGGCGTAAACTTCGGCACTGTTTTATAATTGAGCGACTGATCTACTTACCACTGCTTCGTTATATTGGCTCTTTATTTGAGTGATCTGTGACATAGCGCAAGTAAAATACGATCGACCTCTTCGCCGTCAGCCTTTTGGGTCCCGTCGCATGTCAAACATGATGAGTGTACCCATGACGAGTCGGCCTTACCCTCCATGTCCAATTGATGTATCAAAGCTTCCACGTTATTGCTTCTCACTCCGCCGCCGACAATAATCTCCATCATCCCATGCGCTGCAGCGAGGATTGCCTTGAGATTCTGCACGTTCCTGTAAGACTCGGGTTTAGTTTCTTATTGACTTAATTTCTAATTGTTAGGGGTGTTTAAACCCGTCTCGAATGTGATTCTTCACTAGGGTTCCTCTTCTTTCGAGCATGAACTGGAGTAAACTGGCTCCTTCTTGAGATTTAGGTGGAGAATAAAGGACGCCGCGGGTTACTTACTGTGTTGCATTTCCCGGGCCCCCAGATGTGAGTATGCCATCGAAACCTAGCTTGTAGAGAGCATGCAGACTTTGTTCCCATCTTGGCGTAGCCGCTTGACTATCTAACTCGGGGCTTAAAAGTTCATCAAAAGCTCGGTGGAATACGGTCTTGTATGGCTTTGATGCCTCGACGAGCCTCCTCATCGCATCGTTATGCAGTTCTAGCTGAGCTGTAGCACTGGGAGAATGGGGTTTCACCTCCTGTACTGCAATAGATGAGGTCAGTAACAATCAGTTTTGTTGGCAGTGTAACGACTAGTGGCTCACGTCTCAAGAGTAAAATACTTGGCGTCGGCTATTGAAATCAAACGGAGAAGGAATGAAAAAAAGAACCTCACGGTTTACCTACATACGCCGAAGACGAACCCATCATCCTTCTCCTCATTCATCAACCCCGAAGCTTTGAAATCGTAGATTGACCTTTCCATCTCAACAAGCTCCTCGTCGGAATACAGAAAATCCCTAGCTGGGAACGCTGGGGCTCCCCGTGGCCGTATCATGATGCGCACTGGGATGTTGAACCCCTTGATCTGATTCAATTCATCGATGGTAGGAGTTAGGCCTCCCGCGGGATACGATCCGGCGGCATTGAGCTCAATGCGACTTGCGCCACGCTCTACGATGGAGCTCACAGAGCCAGGACCGAAGACGGGAACTTCGAGGCTCACTGCCATGTCGTCGTCGGCTGCCGGCACGAGGTTTGGAAACACGACTGGGTAAACATCACAAAGATGGGAAGGGAGACTTAGCGGATCGGGGAAAGCCGATGCTAACACTGGAATGAACAAGTCGCACGCTTACTAAGCATGCATCGATGACTACCGAAGTAGACCACCTACATAGTACGAAATTTCAAATATTTAGTACCTGTCGTTATCGTTACCAAAGCTAAGTCACAGTTACGTGGTTAGCACCTGGCTGCAAAGTCCTTGTACCTGCACGTACTCCAAATCGGGGGTCGTGCTTGCTGTTCTTGTACGTGTTGATTGTAATCGCATGTTGGTGTCGAAAGCAGTTCACTAATGTCTAATCATTGATGTGTCTCTTCTCTACACAGTCAAGAGACCAAAAATCCGTTAAACTAGTCACGCTCATGTTGCCATCCATGATAGGCCCCTTGACGTTGCCCACTTGTCTACGCTGCGTCTCGGGGAGACAGACACATGAGAACCACAACGAAGCGTGTGCCTCTTGTGGCGAGAAACTAGAAGATGGATAACTAGATCGCTAGCCCATTCCGCTGCTAGGACACCGTCCGGCGCCAGCAGTCGGTTCAATGCAGAGAGGGCTTGCAGGACTGAAGAATACCAGCACGATGCGCATTGTGAGGATACTTGCTACGTTACATGACTGCCTAAGTACTGGGCTGGCTCTGAGATGGTAGGCGTGGTGATATTATGCGGCGGTAATGAAATGCTACAAGAACCAGTTTCTCTGGACAACTTTTTAGCACACCGAGCGAGCCCCGTCTGCTTCTTATTCGCCTGCCACAAAATGCGTGTTTGTAGCTCAGAAGTGCCAGTTGCCTTTGATGGACTTTCTCTACGTGCATCGAAAGGACCTACTCAGATCATCGCGTGCAGCTGGGTCATTGGTCTTTGTGGGTAGTGGTAGGGCAGTGGCGCCATCGGTCGGTACCGCGAAGGCGTTCTCGGGGATATCCGGAAGACAGTTGTTGGTCCTATCAAACATACTTTGGTTAGCCACCGTTGAGAGAGTGCTACTTGACCCTGTCCGTCACCATACGTGATGGTTCGGACATCAATACGACTTACATGTAAAGTGTACAATTCATGTCCTTGGACGATGTCTGGACCGAAGAGACACCTTGCGGTATGCCATGACGCAGGTTGGTATTGTCGAGCGACACTGAAGAAGGTAAAGGATCCAGTCAGCGAGCGCCACACACACAAGACGCATACGTTTTATTCGCGGTAGTCCTTACTGCACGTGTTGCCCCCATACACCTGGTTCTTGGCCGGGATAGGGAATTCAATGCACTGGACCGTAGCATCTAGACCTTCGTAGTTCTGGTTCGGACACATCGTGATGGACTTGTTGGTGGGGGTTGCCCGAGGAGCCACAAAGACGCCGAGACCCAATGCCACGGCCGTCGTCATGAACAGCAAAATAGACCGTGGCGTCATCATGATTGCCAGCAACGGGGAAAGAGTGCTCAGAAAGAAAGATGCAGTATATATCACGGCTCTGGATGGCTTGACCGGCGTGATGACATCGGGGTCGGGTTCTTATGTACTTGGCCATGCATGCACTCGCACACACCGTGACACTTCCTCGACTTTGCCAAGCAGAGCAACACCCAGCAAGACCAACTACCTTTCTAATTGGCAACACAGATTAGATGAGAGCCGGCGTACAGAACAAGTTTCATGTCAAGTGCACGGAGATTGGAAATATATAAAGCTTCTGTCAGTGACTCTCGACGTCAAGACATGCAAGCCAGCACGGGACGGGGTAGGCAGTCTTGCCGTCGTCTGCCGTTATCCTTGCGCCCATGTTCTGACTCGACCGCTTGACATAGAGTACATGGTCGACGCCAGCCTTCAGCCCTTGTGACACTGCGAAAGAGTATGCGGAATCTTGTGTGAGTCGCTACATAATCTTGCCATAGGTCACTCACGTATGAGCCTGTTTGTGTCTTGTGCTCTAACTGACCTGTCTGGGTCTCGTCTCACCAACAAGTGTCCCTGTCAAGCATGACATTGTGCTCCGACGAGAATAATATGTCTAGTGTGCGACCCCCTTCCGCGAGTTAATCTTGAGCCAAGCAGCCCATCACAGAGCCACGGTCCAGTCACGTCTCCGGGAAGGCGGGGTTTTGCTTCATCGCAAGCTTGTAGCTCCTGCCTGTGTTGTGTTGTGTTGTGCAGTGCGTCGTCAATCATAGCCGTACACGGAATTAATCGTCATCCTGTGTAGGATCACCGAGTTGTACAACGGAACATGTCGTAATTTTGCTAGATGTAGTATAGCTGAGAGGTACACAAGCCAAAATAATCACATCTCCTCGCCTACACGAACTCCAGTCCCGCTGACCCAACCATCGCGCTCATAGTAACGAAAGACCAAGTCGTAATCCTCGAAATCGTGAACAATTCGATCAATGCGCCGATAACCCTGAATCTTTTCGACGCGCTTGTTGCGAACAGCAGCAGCAGCAATTCCATCATTCTTGGACCCTTTAGCTTCGAACAAGGTGATGCTGAAGTGACCGGGCCTGAAGATTCCAACAACATGCTCGATTACTTCCGACGTCTCACGTCCGTTCTGGCCGCCAGGCACATTGGTCTCGAAAGATGCATATGAGCATTGTGGCTCAGGGGTCACATGTACGGTAAAGTAGTGCGTGGCCTTGACATCACTTTCTTGATTTGGCGGAGCTGGAACGACCCCGTTGGCTGAGAAGCCGCAGGGATCGAACATGTAAGCGTCGATACGAGCGTCGGGGTAGTGCGACTTGGGATAGACACTGGAGAGCCCACAAGACTCGGAAACTACTGTGCCGAGGGCATGACCCTCGGTTGTCAGTGCCAAGGGGTCCAGGGGCTCAGACATGGGAGTGTGGGAACCTGGCATATCAGAGTCGCTCCCTTGGCTGGTCGTGTCGAATGTCTCGTCCAAGAAGCTCTCGGCCGTGCTTGTAGTCTGGATGGTGGCAGTACTTCCGGATAAGTCGCCGAGACTGTCTACAGCCAGCTGTCGTGCCTCCTGAACTTGCCGAGGCATGGTAGCGTTTGCGACCGCATTCGCGCGCTCCATGTAGAACTGCTTGGCATGCTCAGGATCGAGATCCGTCATCAAAATCTCCAGCGTCTCATCGCTGCTCTCAGCCGCACCATTAAAGGCCGATGCCAACCCCGTGGGTATCTTGAAGTTGGCGGGTAGAGTGGGCGATTCTTTCTCGCCGTCGGGGGTCCGCGGTGGGGTCGAGGTCGACTGCGGCGAGGTCATGTAAAGGTACCAATGGTCCCCGTTCATCTTCCCAACCATGTATGCGCTGCCGTGCTCGAACATGTCGTCCAGAAATTTGACTTCCTGGCTCCAGCTGCGGTGGGGAAGGGGCTGCTTCTCGGGGTACAGAAAGTTCTTGCGGCTATAGAAGACCCGGTAAGGGGTCGCAGCGACTTTTTCGTCTTCGACAGTCATGACGTTGTGAAACGCGAAACCGGCCTGGACGGCAGCAATGCGCAAGAGACTCTTCAGGCCGCGGAGTAGAGTAGTGGTGCCGCAGGTTTTGAGGATCAGCTTGTGTGGGAAAACAAACATGCTGGACTCGGAGAGCAGGTAGGCATCGACATGCTCCGAGTTGACGATTGACAGCACCTTGCAGTGAACCTCGTCTAGCATGGGCACCCATATATCAGCGGGCACAGCCTTCAAACCATTGGTCTTAACTCCAGATGGCAGGGTATCAGCACTGGGTGCGAACCATACCTCGAGAAGCTTTTCGGGGCCCTCGAAGGCGTTGGTAGAGTCTAGACCGTCGGTGACTTCATGATTGATCGTCAGCTGAGGTGCGTCCTCAGATGTCGAGAAAGTCGTGGTGGGCGTGACTTCAGAGTCGACCATCTCCGTATGGCTTACAACGGCACGCACGCACGCGGTACTTGGGTATGGGTGGTGCGTTGGCTACCGCGGAGCACTGACTGCCGCCCAAACGAACCTTTGCGGTGTCCGTCTGAGAGAGTAGGCCCACAGGTTGGTGGGAGAGGACAAGACGCTGGCGTCGCCAGCAGCAGTCTTCAGGTGTAGGGTTCAACGTCTCAAGAAGAGGACGTTAGGGTGGTCGGCCGCAGGGGTGGAGCAGGAATACCTGAGACGAAGGAATGGTGGCGCTTTGGATCAAGGCCTTTGTCTGGCGAGAAACCGATACCTGGAGCGTAGTATCGGAAGAGAGTAGAGAGCACCTACGAGCAGGTACGCGGCGAGTACTGTAGTCAACGTTTCGTAGGCGGTTTATCTAGGTCTTTGTAGCAAGGACTGTCGTCAATAGGAGGACGAGGTCTTCGTCGGATAAGAGGCCAAACTCTCGCACTTTGCTGGTTTGGAGAGAAAGCGTAGCAGCCTTGCCGGGTGCATAGAAAACTTCCCAGGAAGACTTTCAAAAGGTGGGGGTTGAAAGTGCGTTAGGAGGGCGATAATGGGAGCACCGGAAAGGATGGTGGGTTACGAGGTAGGTAGAGCTTTGAAGTCCAGAGAGATGATGGTGGACGGGTTATGCAAGCCTACGCTGGACCGAGACTCCTGGTCCGAGAGAGCACTTTCGACGACTTTAATGTGGGGTTGGTTGGGTGATTGGGCGATTGGGCGATTGGGCTCAAATCGTGTTTTTGTTCCAGCCTCCTTTTACCACGTCATCGAGATTCCCAATACATCTCCCCCAAATGCTAAAGACTCTTAAAGGCAGGTAGGTCTTCAGGCAGGCTTGTAATCAAAATAAACGAATGGTACACATGTCTACAAAATATCAGTACGCCCAAAGGATGTACGGAGTATTACTGCCCTGTCCCCGTTGGGTGCCAATATGCAGCAAAGAGCCTAAGCCCATAAGACTACATATATTCCCTTGGTTGGCATTATAACAGGCGGCTCTTTGCATATGTGTCGGTTTGCTTACATAAACATACGCAATAGTTACAACCCAGCACGTTGCTAACAGGTCGCGAACACTCGTCCGTCCTTGAAGACTAGTCCTACACAACATGTTATATGTACATAACTAGTAGGATGCCTGCCTGTTCTGCCACATGGACCACATGTCTATCCGACAGGCGCAGGCCTGACCCGTACGGAGTAGTGACGCAATCATCTATTCCCCCTTGCCTGTCATCCAATCGCCGCCACAATATCTTGGGCTATTCTGCCAAACAGAGGCGCCAGGGAACATCTGCGATACTTGTCTGCTAACAGCGTAGCATCTCTTGTCGCATGCCACGTCGCATCTACTGCGCTGCCCGACATGTCCTTGCCATCTATATCGGTTCCTTGGGGGTAGACTGGCTGCGTACCCATCTCGACCAGCATGACAAATTGGGGGTCGATTGGTATTGCCCCAAGAAACGGAACGTTGAAGTCTTGTGCCATGACCTGCCCGCCGCCTTTACTGAAAATATTCGTGCATTCGGCGCAGTTAGGACAGACGAATCCTGCCATGTTCTCGACCACTCCTATGACTGCGATGCCTGTCTTGGCGCAGAAGTTAAGTTCCTTACGCACATCTGCTGTCGCAATAGCCTGGGGTGTGGTAACCACGACGGCCCCGGCGACCTGGCCGGGCCTGGTGTCCTTAAGGAGTGTTTCTGCGAGCGAGATATGCTCGTCTGAGGTTCCCGGGGGGTATCAATCAACAAGTACTCCACCTCGCCCCATAGCACGTCTGTAAGGAACTGGCGCACCATGGCCGTTTTCTTGGGGCCGCGCCAGACTACGGCATCGCCTCGACCGCGTAAGAGGAAGCCTAAGCTCATGCATCGTAACTCTCCTACCCCGGTATCGGGGTCCGCCTTATGTACCTGAACGGGCAACCAACCACCAGGTGCCTGCGTGACTTTCGCGTCTTCGATATTGAGCATTCGAGGCATCGACGGCCCGGTAAGGTCGATATCGAGCACGCCGACAGAATGGCCAGCGAGACTTAATGAGAGGGCTAACTGGGTGGTGACGGAGGATTTACCAACGCCGCCTTTCCCCGATAGCACCTGGGCGACGCCGCGGTCAGTCCAGCTGTCCATGTATGGTAATGAGGGCTTACACGGGGATGCGAGAATACATACCAAAACGATATGTTTAACGCGTGATAAGGACATGATTCCGTTGAGTGTTTTCGCCAAGTAAGTTTGCGGTGGAACAGCCAGCGCCAAATAAGTTATTTCGCCCCTCAGACTATTCTTCTACAGCGATGAGAAGTCGTCAGGTTTGAGGCTTGAGCTGTTCGAGGTTCACAGTTTCGCATTTATCAGCAACATTCATAGCTCCGGCAGCCCCCAACTTTGAATTGCCCCTCGCCGAGTACGGTCCTAGGCAAAAAACGTATGGATACTTTTATTTATTGCATACCTTCTACGGAGTGCGGATACAGTACCTTGTAATCCTACCACTAAAAAATCACCCGCCGTGTCCGCTAACGGATGTTAACGTAAGGATACTACGTAACTACACAGTAGATACACAGTATCCGTAACTAACTATGGGGTGGGTGTACCTTGCTTTTCTGCGCCCTTGGAGACGATATCAGCCACAACCAAGCAGCCACACATGCAACAAGTAGCCAAGACGTTTGATACCCTAGCACCCCCCTGATCGACCTGTATCGTTTTCAGAAAGTTGTACAGTCGGCAGCTCCGATTTGAACACACATTTCGAACCTTTATTGTTACAAGCCAACGAGGTGACGTTGCGCCATGCGAGGTCCTTGGTGACTGACTGATAGTTATTAACCCATTGGAACTTCTTGATCAGTCCAGTCGTTCCGGACCGGGTCCGCTTCAAGACCAGCTGTCGCGTGCCAACATGCGCATGGCTTCTTGTCGAACAAGATGGACGATCCATGGGGCTCACCTTGGGCAACATCGGATGTCACGACCACGACCACAACCACCGATTTCCTGAGCCCGCCTCCCAAGGCGTTCTTCGGAAATTCCACCAGTAATTCACCAGGCCAGTCACCCTGGGCCGATGACGAAGCATTCGGTGAATGGACCACAACTGACCAGCACGACCTAATCGCGCCCTCGATCTTCTGGGGAGGAGGCCGGGAGTCGCCATCGCGTACTCTCCAGCCGACAGCCAAGGCCGCTGACTCACCCAGCAAGCAAAGCCCAATCACCTGGCCTACCAGTGCTGCTGCGTCTCCGGCCTTTAAGCCAGCTCCCGTCCTTCGAACACGCGCCTCTACACTGTTCTGTCAGCCCTCGCCGGATCCGTGGGCGGCCGAATCGCCATGGCTCGAGGCCGCCACCCCTTTACATCTGCCCTTACCTTGTCATAATAACGATATCTCCACGTGCAATTTGACCGAATATGAAAGGGCAGACAAAGTGGCCATTCAGGTAGATGAGCCGCCAACGATATCAGCACCGGAGGCGCCTTCAGCTCATCAACTGGAAACACAGGCTGAGCATACTGTTGAGAGTATACATGGAGGCAAGATCAAGACAACAGTAGTGACGGGATTGAATGCTGCCGAGGTCGGTGAGTGGTTCGATAGATCAACGTCAGCGCCGGAGCCGGAGCCTCACGATAGCCCTTCGAGACCTTCAACTACGGTCTCCAACCACAGCGAACATGGTCCAGAAAGGCCAGACTCTCCGATTACATCCGTCGACGAGGATCCCCGGTTACGCCCGCAAAAACCCGTCCGGAAAGTGTCTGGGAAGGTAGCCCAGTTGGTCGGCAAATTTGATGGATTGGCACGATCCGGATCTGAAGAGCCAGTTGAGCCACAAAGACGTATATCAAAATTCGATGGTGATAAGGACCCTCCAGGGGATGTTGAGAACGCGGAGGCTGGGGACTTGCCAGATGCGGAAAGGGGTTTAAAGGGTACTGAGTTCGACATTCCAGATATCCGGCTTGTCTCGGATCGTTCAGCAGTGCCCAAGGTCAAACTGATGGACAACTTCGACCGTTGCATTGACGCCACCACGACCGTCGAACAAACTGCAAGGTCGGAACCCACGTCTGCCCCCGTTCAGCAACTACTTGAAAAATTTGGTCCC
The DNA here is from genome assembly GCA_022414665.1 of Arthrinium puccinioides. Classification (NCBI taxonomy): domain Eukaryota; kingdom Fungi; phylum Ascomycota; class Sordariomycetes; order Amphisphaeriales; family Apiosporaceae; genus Arthrinium; species Arthrinium puccinioides. Next base: position 4,697,131 of record JAIUNF010000005.1, read on the forward strand.
ATTTATTTCGAAACGGACATGAGCATTCTCGATGGTCTTTTCCCAGACATTCCTTTCTCAGGTGATGGCGTAGCCGGTGACGCTTTCATTCCTGACCGCATTATTACAGATTCCTTCACAGCTGTTGGGCAGCGAAAGACTTGGTATCGTATCTCACGCTACGGATCAATGCGAAAACATGATTCTGGTGACGAGGAAAACTATCACACCGTGGTTTGGCAAAATTCTCAGCTTCATGAGGATGTTGTCAGGATTGTTCGAAAGTGGATGGAGGAAGACTCGATTTCTGGGCGGCCTGCATTTGGAGGCAGCAAAAGAACAAGTGTCTTCAACTGGGACTCGACAGCTGCTCCTGCCGAACTTGATACTTTTTTGTCCCGCGGGTTTCCGGCGACTCGTTCAAAGACAAGTAGCTCTACTGCTTTTGAGCAGAATACATCCGAGCCATCTGCAGGGTCATTTGTCCAGCCCCCTGGTCAGTCAAGAGAACCCCTTAGGTCCCAGGAAAGTTCTGCCGGTGTACCATCAGTCGCTAGCTTTGGCTGGAGTACCTGCGTCGTTGCGTCGCCATCTACCACCCACTCCTCTGCAGCGTTCAGACTACCCGAACCGCCAAAAGCAGCTATCGTACTTGACCGTCCTAAACCCGCGGTTCCTGACACTGCTATTATATCCCAGCATCAAGCGACAGGGGAAGCATTGCGTGGGGATTCTTTGAGCCTTGCCTCTAGTGGAGATGACGACGAGTGGGGTGAGATGATCGCATCACCTAGTGAAGCGCTGACTCACGCTGTTATGGATGGTTTGCTACGGGATAGCAATGAGCAAGAGGCCATGGAGGATTCCAAAATACCACCGAGTCGAGCCGCGAATGACTTCCTTCAACAAGCTGTGGGTGGTTTGGGGGACTTTCCCATACCAAACGCTGTACTCACTGGGGAAAATTTTGTACCTGGCCCTGCGCTATATCCAGATCCATGGGCGACAGCAGACTTTTCTTTCTTCGAAGCGCCTGTATCAGCTACCACAAGGCCATCTGAGGATAGAGCAATACCTTCAGCAACATATGACTTACCAGAACCGCGGAATAGTCCGCAACCGACGCCAGCAATCATACCAACTGCAGCAAGATCAAACGTCGTTCTTGGTCCTATTCATGACACCAACGGCGACCACCTCCAAGATCTCTTTATTCATAACATTGTACAAAATCTCCCGGACCTGACGTATATGCTGCGATGATGGGGGTTTGTTTGGGTGTGGTGGAAGGTCGTGGTTCCAAATTACATATTTGTACTGTTTATCAGCATGGGACGGGCTCATGATTGGTTATATAGCGTGTCAGCGTGGATAACGGCGTAGTTTGGGTCGTCCTTGGGTTTCCTGCACCTCGGGTATATATGTGATGCAGAAGAGGACGTCATGTATGAGCCCAGCAGTCATGTTGGGACAAAGGGTTGATTGAAGGAGATATTTGTCATGATGTTAGGGAGGAAGGTGGTAACAGAGGCAAAGATGTAGCTGTATCAAGTTGATTCACGTGCAACTGCTCATAACGAGGCAGCCGAACCTCGTTACGAGAATGCTCCCATGCTTGGTGATGTTCCAATGAGAGGGGGAACGATGCTAGGTTTATGTGCAACGGGAGCCGAGTTGAGGCCGTCTGTGAAGAGGATATGGACCATAGTGCAGTTAACTGGAAATCGACAGCATAGAATACATATGAAAAATGTGTAGCACAAACGTAGTGCGTTTGTGCGGGAGACCTGATCCATCCAGAAACGTGATGTCGCTCCCAAGTCTATGGTAATGCAAATTTACCAGCCACATCTTCCCAAACGCCGAGGCTTTCTATATACAAATAAGCCAAGTTATTTAGGAAACAGACAAGGAACTTCTGCTACTGCTTTTATGCAAGTGATATCAAACTCCAACACTGGACTGATCAGGTTGTTGTGGGGGTGAGATTTAAACGGCCCGAAGAGCGTCACCCTCGGATATGTGTGGCTCCATACGATCAGCCATCTCAGGTTCCTGGGCTTCAACAGCAGCAACAACCTGCTTGCCGACGTTCTCGACCAAGTCACCCATGCCCATAATATCGATCCAGCTCCAAGCTTCCACCGGACCGTCCTCGGCCACTCGTGCGAAGATGGCCCTGTCATCATGAATACCATCGTCAAGTGCTTTGTCGCCAGCGCTGTCGCTGGCGACGGTGGACTTGACAACGTCGTTGCCATCCACCAGATCGCCCACCCAAGTACGAGCGACGGGGACACCGTTGTTGCGCAGGAACTGCAGAATGGCGCGTAGATTCAGGCGAAGGGCACGCTCGGGTGCCTCAGAGCCGAACACTTTCATGGTCAGCCAGGGAAACAAGACACCAAAATCAGACTGATTTAGGTGGGCGGAATTGTGTACATAGAAGAAATTGGGCTCGGGTAGCTTGACACCGCTACGGCGTTCGAAGGCCTTCGGCTTCACAGTGACGGCAGAGGGTTCGGGCGACAAGATGCGGGCGGTGGCGTGCAGGTGTTCCTTCCACTTGAAGAAGTCCTGTGAATCTACAGCGAGGAGACCGTCGCCTCCCGGGGCGGACGGGTCATCGTCGGCGGCGTATACTGGCAAGGGCAGGTCGAAGAGCGGCTTGCAGGCTTTGGCGAGGAGAGGGAAACACCACATGTCCAATAGGATGGTGGGATTCTGAGCTGTAACCTGTCTACGGATAGATGAGCCCGAAGCGGGCGTATATAAGGGTTCCTCCATGGCCTTGAGCTGTGGTGTCTCGGCATAGTACACGGACTTGAGAAATTGCACCATAGTAGCGGCACCGAAGCTGTGTCCAGCAAAAATAATGCTGCCGGGCTCCTGGACGTGGAGGCGGCCGACTAATTGGTCGAGCGAGGGCGTACTCGTATTAAGGTTGGTCATCTCGAGGCCCTTGTCAATGCGCAACACAGCATCGTGAACCAAGCCCATCTCCCACAGGCGTATCCGTAACTGAGCCAGGCGTTCGGCGTAGACGTGGTCCGAGGGTTCGTGGGAGATGCGGCGATAGGGTATAGTGCGGTAGGTGCTTCGGATGAAGTACCGCTTCTGCTCAGAAGGGATGCGCACGAAACTGGAGACGGCGCTCCCGTCGCGGTGCTCGGGGCAGATTACGACGATGCCGTGCGAGGCGAGCGAGCCGGCGATCTGTGAGTAAGCGTTGCGACTGCCGCCGAGGCCGTGGGAGAATATGGCGGTGGGCCATCTACCGCCGGCGGTAGGAGGATCGAGGATAGCGGCATTCTTGATGACGGGGATAGAGGTGTAGTGTAAGTGGCGCGGGAGAAACGAGACGGCCTCGGCCAGGACGTTACCAATGCCCAGAAACTTGATGTAGGCCGAGAGGTGGTGTCGCTGGGGGGCAGGCAGCCAGGTGATTCGCTTGCCCTTCGCATCGAACTGTGATGGGTAGAAGATGCGGAACTGGATTGTCTCGATGTCTGCGGCGCTAGCAGGGGCGGGCGACGGCGACTCCAACTCGTCGACGGGTATCTCGACGTCGACAGTGCCGACCTTGTAGGGACCAGTGTATTCGGGAAAGGCCGGCACGGGGCTGAGTTTGGAAAAGTAGGACGCGGCCATGATGATGATCTTGTGATGATGTTCGCGCAGCTAACAATGGCCCTTTAGGATGAATGGGCAGCGGAAACTTGCGCAACGCGCCTTCGCTGTTCAATCGCGCTCCCCTCTGTGGTGATTATGATGTCGCTTATGGCGCGCCTGTGGTGCGACGAACTGGGGTGAGGAGGCGAACAGGGTAGAAGAAAAGGTCTGATGAAAGGCTGTCGATAGCTACCGTGGCCGAAGACGAGAGGAAATCGAAAGAAAGCTACGTATGTGCCGGAATTGGAGAGAGAATCGTGGTTTGTATGTTGAAATAAATTACAAGGGATAGCGACTTTCATATAAGGGCAGGCAGTAATCGCATGAAGACTTATTAATAAAGATGAAGACAACATATATATCTTCAGGGTAACTACGACAGCGGGCAGATCTCAGACCAAGACAGTCTTGTGCCCAGTTGCTCCATCCAGTTGGACTAACTAGTTAAAGTAGTGACTACTCCGTATTCGTAATATCTATTTCGGGCTGTACTGTGTACAAGTGCATATTTTAGTGGGCACAGTGACGCAACCTCCCGTGATTTATGTCCATGCGGGGCTGAACCGGTCTACTAAATAATTATTCGGGCTCGCTTTCTTGCTCTGCGATAGAGTAGACGATAACTTCTAGTGGTCAACCTCTTTGACGCACGGAACGCAGTTCGTTCCGAACCCGAACGATGTAAGGGATTCTCGAGAGGTGACTTACCATTGCGAGAGGATTTCCATGTCCAGCGGATTCGATAAGAACCTGTAGTCCCGGATAGGTTTCATGTCAACGTATAATAAGACGGTATAGACGCTCTGCTCGGGGATCACAATGAAACTACGAGGCATCCGTATGTCCTAATCGTTTCTGCATACAGACTCGAAATGCTTTTCTACTGGAACCTCGAACTTGTCCGTAGGGATACGGTCCCTACCGGCCACGAGTAGCGTAAGTAAGCCAAGGCAGGTGAAGACTGCGAGAGGATAACAGTGCGTTCTACAACGCACGTACTAGGGTGCGTTCGATAGTAAAGTTCAGCGTTGGTACAACGGTGTAGTAATACAGAGGTCCTCTTTAAAAGTTATTGCGCCCTATCTGTATACACCGCACTCCTACGCACTAAGCCTCTGTGGTAGCTAATAATCTAGTATCTCTCTACTTGTTATAGGCCTAAGGCCTATATACAGTAACGTTTATAACCGTTGATATGTTACTGGGTTGTAGCTCTAGAGCCGCTCTAGGATATAGAAGCAGATTATTACGATCTACCGATCTAACTATTCCTCAGGAATACGCACGGACTAACGGGACGGAAGAACAATGTCACGATTAGAAGGGTACGACACCAAACTCATCCCTAAGGTTCCAGGAATTTATATACCTACGGGAAAGATACTAGTTAGAAATATTACTATTACTAGTAAAGAAACTAAGTATAGTATAGAGTAATAGTATAAGGCTTAAGGGATTATACTAGAGGAAGTGTTAGCACGGCCCCGTAACCTACTAGTTAAAAGGTAGAATAACGCTAAAAGAGAGGTTACCTAAGACTATAGCAATCTAGGTTACGGTAATCTAGATTACTAAGATTACTAGTAACTAAGTGAACCGTATTACTTATAGCATTAGTAATCTCCGTTCTAGGTAGAATTAATAAGGAAATGTTTTAGTATATAGGGGATATAATATCCCGCCTATTTATAGCAGATAGTTATTACCTTAGTAATTAATCTGTAATAGTGGGTGCGTGATTAACCACTGCGCCAATAGGCTAAAAGATCTACCAATCTCTGCACCTTCGTGCCGAGATTGCGCGCATAACCACTATATATACCTACGTCTCAATTGACAACGTCTAATATCTTACTAGATCGTTACATAATCTAAGTATCTATCTTACCTATAAATAGAAGCAATCCTAATAACTATATTCCTCGCACTTATTATTTAGTTATTTACTGGAAAAAAACTACTACGTACGGTATGTAGTAGCCTGCGGTCTTAGGGTCGACCAAGACCTAGATAAAGATAGCAGCAGCGCAGCCGGCATGCCGGCAGCGCGCGCATCTAATTGATCACATAGTAAAACTGATTAGATAACTGATTGGATAACTGATTGGATAACTGATTGGTAAACTGATAACTGATTGGTGAAGACTGGGCTCTAGAGTGCTTTGAGAAGAAGAAAAACCGGCTTGATTTCTATAACTATCTAGAGGTGAAAAAACTACCTACTTATACTACTAGTTAGCACTGCGGATACTAGACTAGACTAGACGAACTACTATAACTGCCGGCTATAACAGCCGGTGGTAACAGCCCACGTTGTTATAATATGACATAACAGTCAGATATAACAGTCAGACATAACAGTCAGATATGACAGTCAGAAATAACGGTACGTACGTAATAGTACGTGACAACAGACCCTGTTTGAGCTGCCCCTATTACAGTATACCTAGATTAAGCACCTCCGCTATTAAATTTAGACTAGCTAGATATAGCGAGGTATTAAAGTATAAAGTAGGTATATCTCTACTCTTTCTCTCTTACCTGGATATATAGTTCTTCTCTCCTTAGTTTGATATTAATTATATTTATATCTTATCCTTACTAGATTTTAGCCTTACCCGTTATATATATTAAACTCCTTTTTACCTTCCGGTATTAGAAGTAGCTTATAAGCTACTTATTCCTAAGGTATAATACATAAATACCATATTATATTTACTTTGGAATAGAATACTTCTAAAGAGCGAATCCTCGTAGGAGCTAACGTAGTATTAACACAGAACTACTACGTACAGTACGTAGTAGCCTGCGGTCTTAGAGTCGACTAGGACCTAGATATAAATAGGTGCTTTTAATGTGTGAAGAATAGGGGGAAGATGATTTCTAATAGTCTCTACGTTATAACCACGACTTATTCTACTCCGTAGCAGGGCGGAAATAACTAATCACGAGATATTAATAATAAGAGGGCAAAATTATAATTATAAGGTGTAATAGTTAGCTAAGAAACTCCTATCATTAAGGATTAGATTATCTACTTATATAAATATAATAGTGCGAAGTATTAAACTAAGCATATCTTTATTACGTTTTAGCTACTCTTATTATAATCGTCCCTCGATAAAGTATCTAGGCTAATAGCTATAGATCCTTTATCGTTAAAGGAACAGGGTAGCTAAGGAACAAGAAGAGAAAAAAGAAGAAAAAGAGAAAAAAGAAGAAGAAGAGAAAAAGAAGAAGAAGAGAAAAAAGAAGAAGAAGAGAAACTAAATATCTAAATAAAAAGGTCAATAACTAGGTAACGTTCGTGGGATAATAATTAGTTAGGCCCGCGCCCGATAATCAATATTAAACGCCTATAACTACTTCTCTTTACCCTTATTAAGTTTATCTTAAAGTAGGCTTCTAGTACGCTTTATATACCTTTTAGCCCTGCTTAGGCGACTACTCGTATCTTATATCTATATAAGCCTTATTATATTAATCCTAGCTCTTATGTCTTCCTATCTCGTAAATATATCCAGTATACTTAGAAGACGGTTTATAATACTCTTTAAGCTATCTCCTTCCTACGTATATCTAGCCGAGACTTAATCTACTACTATTATAATATATTGTTCTTATCTAAGTTATAAGGAGGTCTCCTTAGAGTTAATTAATTCTTCCTACTTAGTCCTTTTATTAAAGACGTACTTATTAATAACTAGTTAAACCTTCTTTTTAGTATACCGAGGTTAAGGAGGTAAATTAGTATTCTTGTTATTAGAGGGTAGGCTTATAGCCGATATTTTACGACTTAGATTACTTAGAAGAGGAGAAAAGGTGCTATAAGAGTAATCGCTATTATACGCGCTTAGTAACGGCGGAGAGAGGTTTCCCTTAATTACTATATAGTAATAGCCACGTAGCGGAGTTAGGGTTAACCCTAGAGTTATTAATAAAGATATTAAGGAGGCACAACTATATTAAGGGGTATCTAGTTATAGACTAGGCGTATACTGAAGTCTCTTTTTATAAAAGACTTAGCTAGGGTTATAATAACGGAGGCCAAGTTAAAACTTAGGCTAACTATATACTTAAGGTATTTAACGTATTAAACTATATATTTATTACTAAGTAATCTATTAAAGCCGATTATTAGGTATATAAGTATCCCTATAGGACCTAGTATACTATAAAGAATTATATATATAATTCCTAGAACTTTATATTTATACGACTAATCGTCGTATTAGGTAGGAGTTCCTAAGATTTTAATCGTGCTATTATATAGGTACTCTAAATTATAATCGAAAATATAGCTTATTAGTTAGTTATAAATAATAGTAGCTCTTTAATATTAGTCGACCTTAGTACTATCGAAAAAGAAAACCTTTTATAGATAACAGCTAGAGTACTCTAAAATAGTAACCCTAACCTTTATTAGTAAACCCTAGGAAGAAAATCGTAATAGATAGGGTATAATTAGTAGTCTTCGCGCTACGAAGAATCTTATTATAGATATTATTACTTAGGATTACGATACTATATCGACAATAGAATATATTACTAAAGTCTACTTCTATACCTACTATATTATAAATAAGGGTTCTAATACCTATTATACCGTCCGAATCGCCTAACTATTTAGTATTTATAAACGTCTATAATATATTAGTAAGGCGTCCTCTTATAGAAGATGCCTAAAGGTCTTCTAGGATCTAAGGAAGACGAATTATCTTCTATAGGATATATCTGTTCTAGAGCGAATCGTTATAATTAAAGGGTTCTATAGACTTATACTTTACTAGTTCGATATTAGGCTAAGGATAGCTCGTATTAACGGTTATAAAGGTTACTCTAATTATCTATATAGCTATAATCTTACTATTCTCTATCTAGGTAGGCTCTATATCCTTAATAGACTTTAATAGACTAGTTATACTTAGTAAACTACCTTTCCGCAGTTAGGCTCTATATACGTAGTTAGTAGAAGAGCTTATCTAGGTTAGTAGACTCCCTATTAGCCGTTCTAGTATTATATAAGGATATAGTATAATTATTAGGGGTAGGTATATATAGGAGTATTTAGGATATAGTTAGTAGTTAGCGGAAAATATTAATTAGGACGTTTTAATAGCAAAGAGGGAGTTAGTTTTATAATATATAAATAATATTTACGAGCGTATAAAGAGAACGCTAATTAGTAATAAGCGCTCCCTAGGTAAATAGTAAATATTTATATAAATAAGTTACCTCTTATAGTATATATCGAATATAGTAAATATTTATCTATAGGTCGTAGTATTTTCGGACTTTACTTATTATCATTAGGGTAAATAGGGATTACTTATTCTTTCTAAATTTTCTATAAAGTTAGAGAGTATATAAACTCCCTTCTTCTATTATTGTCCCTTAACTCTACTCCTTAACTTAAAACTTAAAACTATAATTATAAGTATAGGGAATCCGAGAATAAGTTAAGTATCCTTTTAACTAGCGTAATAGGTTAATTATAGAGCCTAGACGTTATAACCCTACTTATATTACGCGATAATAAGTAAAGAAACCCGAGGCTTTATTAGAAAAGTTATTCTTAACCCTATCCTTAGAAGGACCTAATTCTAATAACGAGGGTTTATATAGTAATAGTCTTATAAGATCCGAAATCTAGATTTCTTTTATAATTTAGGTACCTAGGATAATAAGTATATATACGAGCCTTAATAATCGTTATAATATAGGCTTATTCTTTTTAAACTAGAATTATTAGGGTTAAGAGCTTTTTCCTCCGTATCTCTTTTAGGTATATAAAGACTAGATAGTCTTATATAGGAAGTACTAGTTAAGGACCTTTAAAGCGTTAAAATATATATTAATTCGGTATATTACTATAGGGGGCTTTCGATACCTCCGTTAGGATTTCTAACCTTAGTTCTTCGAAGTCCTTAAAAGATAGGAACCCGCGCGTATCCTCGTTACCTATAGAATTAAGAACTGTCCGGTATTTATAAACGCTTATTAGGGAGGCCTTTTAGGTAGTATTTTATAAAGAATATTACGTCCTATATAACTTACTAGTCTTATAGTTTAGATTATTAGGGATCCTAATCTAATTCCTTATAAGAGCTACTATAAGGTAATATTAGTATCGGACTCTACTAATTATTAGGGAATATATCTATTTATTAGCTATATAGGTATCCCTACTTATTACTAGAAGGTATACGGTAACGATATTTTTATAAATCGGGTACCTAGCTATTCGTATAAGGTATATAGAGATAAGTTACGTAAATAGTAAAAAGGGAATAAGTTAGAGAAATTAAGGTTAGACTTTTATTATAGGAATACTTAGGAGGGGATATTATTCGAAGGAAAGTTGCTATAATAAATTATAGAGATAATATATCGAATAAAGTAGGTAAACGATTAGCTAGGTAAGCTATTACGGCTAGAAGGCGTATAACTTAATAATTATTCGATTTCCTATAATTTAGGATTATTAGGGTAAGAGGTATAGCCTATCTTCTTTATCGCTAAGATTTCGACTATAATAGGTTAAACTTTGCCTTTTATAGTAATTTACTAATTATCTATATCTTCCTTTAGTAGAGTAGTATCCTTATAAGAAGGGGTAATAGGTAAATCGTATTAATTATAGTATTAAAGAACTAGTAAATTAGGGTCTATAACTTATAGGTCCTCCTCTAGGTTTCGAGGTTCCTAGTAGCCGTTTATAAGGATAAAGGCTTTTAGCCTATTTCCTAAGAACTACCCTAGTAATAGAATACCTACTATATTTTCGAGCTTAAAGCGGTTATTAAAGAGGGCTTCTATAATTCGGTAAGGCCTTAACTATTTATATATAGGTTTCCTCGAGCGCGACTTATTAATATATTGCGGAAAGTTATATATAAGGATAATAGTATTTTTACTAATAAGATCGCGTCGTTATTTATATATTAACCTTTAATTAGCGTTTTCCGCGTATCGTTATCTCTATATAATAATTCGTTAGTAGTATTTTACTATATCTTCCTTACGTCTTTCTAATATATAGACTCTTATCTCGAGAAGTTCGTTAGTAGTTATTTTAGTATCCTAGGTAAGGATTCTCTAAGAAGGTACTACTACTTCGATAGGTAGGATTAGTTTATAACTATAAACTAGTCGATAAGGACTATATCTATAAAGTCGGATCGCGGTTTTATTGGCCTAAATAATAACTACTAGTAGTCGAGACTACTTCGTCCCTATTCTATTTATTATCTTTATAAGACTTTTAGCGATTAGCTTATAGCTAACCTCGATTTATCCTTATAACTAGGGGTTATAGGCTAGTCCTACGTCGATTTTAAATCTATATATCTCGCTAGCTTAAATAACCGCCCCTTTATTTTTAAAGCCTCTATTTACCTTTAGGTAAATAGGTATCGCGTACTACTAAAAGATCTTATTTATAATAAAGTTAGAGATAGAGTTTAAATCGACTTTCTTTAAGGGTATAGCCTCTAGGAATCTACTTATAAAGTAGCGAGCTTTAATAATAGCGAGGAACCCTTTATTAGTATGTATAAACTAGATATCTAATACCTAAATAGATAAAATATCCTATAATAAGGTCTAAAGGTACTAATTAGTTAGATATACGTCTAAGGCTTTCTAGTAGGGAGGGCAGGACTTAACCTAACTATTAATGTCGGACTATATTCCGTACTAGGAGTAAAGGGTTATAATACGGTAATAAGTTAGGTCTCTCCCGCGGTAGCCTAGCTTATTATATATATTTCTCTAGATATCTCTCCTCTAATTAGTAGAATCTACTACTTATTAATAGCTTATAATACCTATTACTTTTAGGAATAAAGCTCCTCCCTAAACTATATACTTTAGGGCTTTAGCTTTAAAGGTAGTAAGATAAGTCCGTCCTATTGATATCTTATTATCCCTAAAGCGTTCTAGGATAGTAAGGTAAGTTAAATACGCCGCGATTTTATATATATCTTATAACTAGTCTTATAATTTATCGAGGCTAGATAAAGCTATAGTATTAATATTATAGATCTAAATATCTATATAGTTATTAATATCCTATTCCCGAGTATCCTCTTCGAGCTTAAAAGGCGTCGCTTACTTCCTAGATAAGGTATCCGTAATAACGTTATCCTTACCTTTAATATACTAGATCTTAAACGTAAATAGTTTAATATAAGCTAATTAATATATAAGATATATATTAGGAAGTAGGTTTATAGAACCGTTATTTACCTAACTAATTATAACTTTAGTATTAGTTTTAAAAAGGAATTCGATACTAAAAAGGTATAGCTATAGTCTTTATAATACGTAAACTACTCCTAAGTACTCTTATTTCCCTAAGTCGTATTTTACTTAAGCTTCGTTCTAGGAACTAGACTCGAACCGAATAACCTATTATTAACTATTAATAATATAGCTAAACTTAGCTCCCTATCTAGATTTAGAGGTATTAGTCCTAAAATAGACCGGGTGTAAACCGTACCTTAGGCTAGCGATACTAGGGTAAAAGTAAATAGCCTCTTTTAAGATATCTATCGATTTCTACTAATTAGGCCCCTAATAGAACTTATTATTCTTTTATATAAAGTTAGAAAGTAGTTTAGACTTTTTAAAGTAGTAGTTAATTAGGGGTTAAAAGAATCCGGTAAGGCCTAGGAAGCTCCGAACCTCCTCTATATTCTAGTAAGGTAGCTATTCTCTAATTTTCTTAAGTTATTATTTATAAGTCTATCGCCTATTAGGTTTATAGCTATAACTAATAATATCTAGCTTCTTTCTATATTATTCGGATTTAGTAGTACTAATAGTTATACTAGATAACTCTATATTAAATAGTACTTTATTAATGTTCTCGAGATACTTAAGGACGAATATTCTTATACTAGGTATAACCTCCTAATTATCGTAACGAGAGTAAGGACCTTTAATAGGAATATCGTTAAAGAAGAAATTAGTAACGTCCCTAGGGATATTATATAAAATCCTTCCGATATAGTAAATAAAGTAGACTAAGGAGTTAGTTACTCCTTAAGGTAGGGTAGTTATATAGTAAATTCTTAAAGGTATTTAGAAGGTTATAAGGTCTTTAAACCTCTTTACGAGGGGGTATTAATTATATCTAGAGAATAAATCTAAAAATATTAGGATTTATCTACTTCCGTAGCTTTCCGAGAATTTATTATAGCTATAAGGGAGTATAGTATCCATTAAAATAACTCCGTTTAATTTTATTACTAGGTTAATTAGTCGAAGCCCTCTATCTTTCTTAAGTATAATAAATTAGGAGTTCTAGTAAGCTTCATATCCTTTTTCTAGGATACGTTATAAAATCCTTATTTTTAGGACTTTAATAACTTTAGGTAAAAGAGTACCCGGGATAGGGATACTTCTTACCTACTAGGTAGAATAAAATATAGTTCGAATAATATAAGGGGGTATAACCTTATCTCTTATCTATCTAATCTGTTATAGGCCTAAGGCCTATGTGGGGCAACGGTTATAACCGTTGCTATGCCACTAGGTCACAGCTCCAGAGCCGCTATACTACGCAGAGGTAGATCGTCGTAAACAATATCCGGAACTCTAAGAGTCCGCGATATGCTCTAGAGATATCTCAGCTATAGCGCGGCTCGAGAATACTAAGATCCCCTCGTATTAAAGTATAGTCAATCTTAATAAAGGTACGCTAAGATATACCGAGATTAAGCACCTTGGCCGTTATATCTAGATAAGCTAGATATAACGAAGTACTAAGGTATAGAGCTGGTATATCTCTGCTCTCTCCCACCTAGATATATAGTTCTTCTCTCCTCAGTTTAATATAGATTATATCTGCACCTTATCCTTACTAGGTTCTAAACCTTGCCCGTTATATAATCTCGCTAAAATCCTATAAAAGGGAAGGTTCTTATCGAAATAAGACTTTAAAAAGGATATCCTTCTTTTAATTAGTAAGATCCGTATTAAAAAGAACTATAAAAAGGCCTTTAAGTTATTCTAATATAAGGCGAGTACCTTGGGGTATAGCTATAATTCGGGGCTAGATATTTTTAAAAACTAGATCCTTACTTTAAAGGTCTTCTAGTTTTCCGATATATACCTTAATTTCTTTAAGTATATCTTTCTTCTAGTCTATAAAACCCTTTAATATTATCCTATTTAAAGGTATATTATTAATTAGCTATACCTTCTTTAATATTAGCTTATATATAGTATTAATCTAAAATTTCTCTTTAGTAGTACTAAAAGTTAGTTTATTCTAAGTTAGGGTATACTAATTAAGCGTTACTTTATTATAAAGTTATATCTAGAATTTAGAGATAGAATTTACTTTAAATAATAATAAAGAAATAAAATCTCCGTTAATTAATCCTCCTAATAACGTTTCTCTTAGCTCTAATCTAAGAGTTATATTATTATCTCTTTAATTAATACTTTCTTCTTTTAATAATAATAAAGTATTTAAGAGGAAAGTCTCTATCTTATTAAACTCCTTATTCCTTATATTAGACTCTAAATTACTATTAATTTAGTCCGGGAGTTTAGTAGCCTCTAGTTTCTTAAAAGCTTTTATCTCTTTAAAATAGTTATAGTTATACTCTTTAGTATCTAATTAGTCCTTCCCGCTACTAGATAAATAGGGATAATAAGCTTAGCTAAGTTAATAATTATAGATAAAGAGATAGATATACCGTTAAATATAATATTTATCTTAGTTTCTATTATAAAGTTCTATCCTAAAATTAATAAATAAGAGAGATATTTATCTAGTATTATAAGGAAGGCGACTTATATATTACGTCCCCCGATCTAGACGTTTTCTTTTAAGATACCTAATATAGTAACTTTTAATAATAGTACTTATAGTAGCTCTTATATTAACTAAGCTAGAAATAATATCTTTATTACTAGTTAGGCCGATTCTAATAGTAATCTTATTAAGTATTACTGAAACTCGGATATAGGTTAATATAAGGGTAACTAAGTTAACTTATACTAGTAGTTCTATTTTAGGCTCCTTAATAGGTTATTAATTAGTTAATCCTATAGTAATAACCTTATTTACCCTATTATATATATCTAGGATCTTCGAGATTTATACTAGGTATATTTCTATAAATTCTTTACTTACTACTAGTAGCTCTTCTATAGTTATTTTAAACTTCTTAGTAAGGTTTTGCCGGATTTTCTCCTCCTAGAATATACTAGTAAGAGTATTATATATAGGGGATAATATATTCTTAGTAATAGTTTCTAGGGTAGTTATTAAAGGGATAGGGGTATCCTCTTAATTTATAATATCTTTTACTATAGCTTTAAAGCCGCTATTATTAGTTCTCCTTCGTTTACCTAGGTAGATATTATTAATTATTTCTTCTATAAATTCTGCGGTTAGGATTTCGTAGTATTAATTATCTCTTATAAAGGGAACCTAATTATAGTCTTAGTTAAGGTTAAACCTATATCGAAGTCTAATAAAATTATAACGGAGTTAACTAGTATAAATATAGGGAAGGTTATTAGATAATTAATAGCGGGTAGTTATCGCTAATTAGGATTATCTCAACTTTAGGGAGGACTATTATCTAGTATAGGTTCTAGTATTCGGCTTATAAAGTAGTCGATTTTCTTAATCCTTCCTTATTTATATAGTTCGTAATAGGCTAGCCTCTATATATACCGGCTTCTAAGCCTAGCCCTAATAATCTCTAGGAGAACGTACTAAATAACGGGCGCTTTACTATCTTAGCTAGCCCGGAGAACTTGGTAGGGAATAATAACGTAAAAATTAGCGGTATCTCTATTACGGCCTCTAAGTTAGTAGGCTCTAATTTTACTATCCTAGTAAAAGATTTTCTAATTATTATAGTAGGCTAAGGAGGGGTATTTAAATATTATATAGCCTCTTTCGCTATAGGTATAGTAGTTTTCGATATTATCTCGGAAAACGAGGTTATTAATTAGGTATATTCTATCTTTACCCCTTTACTATCTTCTATTAATATTATTTAACCTATCCTTACTTCTTAGATAGCTATAGTTCTAGCTTACATTTTATCGAGAAAATTCCTATATATAACTATTCTTATCGAGTTAGATTATATTAACTTCGAGAAGTATATTATTTTATATAAACTAATTCGAAGGCTAGCCTTTAACTTTAGCAAATTAAGTTTATTAGTAAATATATTCGAGGTTTATAATATTTTAAGTAGTAATATATCCTTATAGTCTAATATTATTTAGTATTATTATTATTATTTTATTACTAATATCCTTTATCTTAGGGTCTTAATTAGTAGAAAGCGCGGTTACTTATATTATCTTCCTTACCTTAGGTAGTTAAGCTATTAGGGCTTATAGTGCTTATTCTTAGTCCTTAGCTTCGGTAACGCTATTAAATATAACGGTTTTTCTTAGCGCTTTTAACTAATTAATAGTATTATTATAGAATATTAGTATAAACTATCCTTAAAATTCTAGTATATCGAATCTGGCTTCTACCTAAAAGGAGAAGACGTCCCTTAACTCGTTATAGGTAAGGGGTAGAAAGACCTTATAGGACCTTATTAATAAGTTTATTTCTAATAAGGAAGTATATTTTTATAAGGATAGGCTCTATAATAGTAGATAGTATTACTAATTGCGGCACTGCGCTAAAAGATAATCGGCTATTAAAGTAAGCTTATTATAAAAACGTATACTATTAGGGATCATAACGGTATACGCGACTATACTATTACAATTTTATTTAGCAATATAGATTTAAAGATCTCTTTACTAGAGAATTCGGCTTATCTACTACGGATTAGTTTAAGGACCGCACTCTTATATCGGCGGAGGAACTTATAGATTTCTTTAGGGTTTTAAAATAGGGGTCCTACCTTAATATTAAAGAGTCTTATACGGCTAATTAGTTTCTAGCGCGGGTTAGTAAGTTTAAAGCTATTTTTAACGGCCTTCTCGATATCTTTCTAGTTAGTATAGTGTTAGATAGCGTTCCTTAGTTATTCCTTAATTTTATATCCCTCGCTATATAAACGAAGTTCGGTAATAATATTATCTATAAAGAGCCTAGATTATCGGGCAAGGTAAGCCTAATCCTCTAGAAAATTAATAGCGTTATTACTATTAAAAGTAAGATCTAGTTATTCTTTAGGGTTTAGGATACCTTATATACCTATTATAATATTATACTTAGCTATAATTATTAGTTACCTACTATATAAGTCGATTATTATCTTATTAGGTACTTTAAGCTTATTACTAATAGCTTTACGAAGAGAAGCTAAGGTTATAGTAATAGTAGCTAGTTTAGGTATAAATAGCTTAGACTTTAGGGAGTTCTAGCTAACTATAATATAAAGGATATTTAGCGGTATAGAAAGTAAGGGTAAAAGTAAAATTAGGGGTATAGGGTAAAGACTCTAATAAGTACTACGTTATATTAGGTTTATTATTATCGAAAGTACTAGGCTTTTAATATTTTAATAAATAAGGCTAGCTTAAGGGTAAGTATCCGATAAGCGGAATTAGCTAATTAGGGGCTCGAAGTATTAGTAAAGTTATTAACTAGTTAGATAACTCGTTTCTTACTATTAAGAAGTATTAGGTATATATTATAATAGCGCTGGTAAGTTAGATTAATTCTCGTATTAGGTAGATGACTTTAATTACA
Source organism: Arthrinium puccinioides (assembly GCA_022414665.1). Taxonomy (NCBI): domain Eukaryota; kingdom Fungi; phylum Ascomycota; class Sordariomycetes; order Amphisphaeriales; family Apiosporaceae; genus Arthrinium; species Arthrinium puccinioides. The sequence continues at coordinate 4,714,481 of JAIUNF010000005.1, forward strand.
ATTTTATATACTAAGGTAAGTTCTATTATATACCCTATTAGCGAGGGCCTAGAAAAGGTAGTAATTAGTATTTTACTCGCGGAGTTATAGTTTAGAGTTAGGTATAGGCCGACTATAATCCCTAAAATTCGTAGGTATTAAATATATAGGTAATATAACCTCCGCTTTTCCTTTATATTAACTAAAATCTATTAGGCCTTAGCCTTAATATAGTTAAATTCCTTATTTATTATATTCCTATAATTACTATTACTTAGTTTACTTATTTTATAGTTGACTTTTTATTCTAAAGGTTCTTAGTTTACTTAGTTTCTTTCTTATAAGTAGGTTTATACTTATCGTTTAACCGCGGCTTACTATAAGTAGTTATCTTATTTTTCTTAAAGTATATTTATATTTCTAGTACTTATAAAGGGATATTTTTATTCTTTAATATATTCTCTTCTTAGCTTCTAACTTATCTAACTATTAATTAGGAATAATTAGTAAGTAATCTGCCTATAACTCGGTACTACTAAAATAGAACTACTACGTATAGTACGTAGTAGCCTACGGTTTTAGGGTCTACTAAGACCTAGATATTAATAGGTGCTTTTAATATATAAAGAATAGGATAGGAGGGGATTTCTAATAGTCTCTACGTTAAAACCACGACTTATCCTACTTCGTAGCAGGGCGGAAATAACTAATTACGAGATATTAATAATAGGAGGGCAAAAATATAATTATAAAGTGCGATAGCTAACTAAGAGGCTTCTATCGTTAAGGATTAGATTGTCTACTTATACAAATGTGATAGTGCGAAGTGTTGAACTAAGCATATACTTGTCACGTTTTAGCTGCCACTGTTACAATATATATAGGAGGTAGTAGTAATACGGACGGATATATAGTAAATATACGCGTAGGAGAAAAAAGGAAAGAGGATTATTTAGAGGAGGACGTCGGCGATATTTATATCGCGAAGGGATCAGAAGCTACGGCGGCGTATTACGTACTAATTATACGCGCGACGCTAGCGTAGCCTTATAGCCTTATATAGGGCTAGCACCGCTTAATAACAGCTAATCGGGAATTCTGGTATAATAGTAAAGTTTATAGGATATTTAGGCGCGGCCGGTAATTAAGATTATACGGTCGGGGACGACCTTAATATAGGGGGGATAATTATAAAGCGGGGGCTACCTATGTAGCCCGCCTATATAACGCGCTATATACGCCCGCTATAAGTAGGCGGATCGTTATAGCTTCGCTTAGGCGTAGCCTAAGTAGCTATAAATTAATTTAGGGTTTCCTCGGTCACGTAGCGTATAGGCCACGTAAGGATTTAGCTATATCTCCGTTATAGCCTCGCGGCTACTACGCTACTAATTCTAGTTCTCGAAGAATTAGTTTTTATATAAATATACGACAATTGCTACCTAATCTCCTAGTTACCTTACACTCCTTTACGGGGATATATTATTTTCGGTATACCTTTCGCTTCTTATACTTCTAAAGTATTACTTTAGCGTATTCGAGATAATCGTCTAGTTTTAATATATTATACTTAGCCGGCTAGCCTTTCTATTTTACTAAGTACTCTATTATACCCTAATTACTTCTATATCGGGAAATATCCTCTACTTCCTACTTTACCTACTTATCTTCGAGATCGGGTAAGTTAGTCTCTAACGCGTTCGCTTCTCGATCTCGCTATAGCTCTAGTAAGGATACCGGGAAGATATTATATATCTAACTATATTACGCTAGGAGTATAAGTTTATATAACTATAATCCGACCTTCTTAAGTACTTTAACGCAGATAAATATAGGGGCGAGTTTCTTCCTAACCTTAAATCGGAAAGTCTTTATTAATAAGCTAATAAACTATCCCACCTTAAATTATATCGGGGTATAACGCTAGTTATACCCCTTTTATTAGCTAACTACTACCCGCTCCTAGTAATCTCTAATAGTTATAATCGTTATAGCTAATTTCTTTAAATACTCTATTACGCTATATACCTTAAGCGTCTTCGCTTATAGTATAAACTCGGTTATTCGAGGATAAAATCTATATAGGGCTTCGAACGGCGAAACTCTAATAGTATTATACCTCTTATTATTATATGCGAATTCTACTTTATATAGTCGGGTAGCTTATATATTATTATCGTAGTATATTCGGAGCTACTTCTATAATAACTAGTATATTCGCTTTATTTATCTATCTATTTATAGGTAGTAGGCGGTGCTTAGTCGGCGCTTAGTTACCCGTACCTCGTACTATTCCTTCTAGAAACGACTTATTAGTAGGGTATCGTAGTTACTTATAATCCTTATAGGTATACCGAACTTGCCCTTAACCTATTCGTAAATAATTCGGGGCCGCGTTTCGAGTCTTTTATATCGGAATAAATATAGTTATCTTTATAAATCTATCTATAATAACTAGAACCGCGTTTAGGGTCTTCTATATCGGAATAAATAGAGCTATCTTTTATAAATCTATCTATAATAACTAGAACCGCGTTATACTCTAAGGTATTTAGACGGAGACTACCCGGTAAGCTTATAATAAAATCTATACTAATTTCCTATTATAGTCTTTCTAGTAGCGGGAGCGATTATAGCTTGCTGTATAGCCTATACCTTAAGTAACTTACCCCTTAATACTCCGGATATATTTCGATATATCTCTATATATCTTCCGTTTAGTTGGTCTAGTAAAACTTACGCGATAGTAGCTCTTACGTCTTACTACTACCTAGGTAGTTATATCTAGGATTATTATATTGCTAGAAAAGAAGTTATAATCGGATTACGCCTTTATTTAAGATAACCAATCTCTCCCTAAAATATAGTACGCTTTAATTATCTAGGTAATAGCCGCCCTAGGCTCCGCGAGTAGCTTTTATAAATATAATATATTCTTTATTACCCTTTTATAGATCGCGAATTAGCTTATAGAACTTCTTTAAAGACCTATAGGTCTATACTAGCTCTTTACTTATAAGCTCTTTAGTAACTCTTTATAAAATATACTACTTATAGATAATTACCTTAACAGCCTCTTTATCTATACTTATACTAATACTGTTTATATTACGCTCCGTCGTTAACGGCTCTTCTTATTTAGCGGATCTAGTAATTACCGCGACTATCGCGTAGTTCGCGGCGTCTAGATAATCCGCTAGACTATTTACTACCTTCCTCCTCGAGCCGTTTATTAGCGGGGTTTCTAGCTTATCTATTATACGTATACTTATAACTCTCGCTATAAGAGTTAGCCGGTTTTCGATTATTCTCCGGATAGTCCTAATTAGCTTTATTACCTTTATGAGCTTCCTTTTTATTAATATAAACGCTATCCTTAGTAGGACCTCGTACGGTAGCTAATCTACGAGCTATAGCTTCTATATTAGCGAGGGGATTATATTATAATACGTAATTTCCTACGCTATATAATTAGGCCTCCTCGATAATAGGTCCGCTCCGATACTCTATATCGAAATCGAAATATAATAAGTAATATACCTATCGCGCTAGCCTTTTATATAAGTCCTACGTATTCGCCGTAATAACTCCGCTTAGCGCTTTATAATCTATAAATACCTTAAAACGATTGTTTAAGCCTTTAAAGTAGTGTCTCTAGTATTTAATTAACTCTATAAGTATAAGTAGTTTCTTTTACCATATTACCTAATTTAGCTCTACTAATATTAGCTTTTATAATAAGTTTATAACTAGTCTCTATTTAGTCTCTTAGAGCTAAACGAGAATTCCCGAAATCGCCTTATTACTCGCGTCCGTCTCGACCCTTATTAGTTAGCTAGGATCCTAGTATTATAGTATAGTCGCCGATATAAAGGCCTCTTTTAGTGTTTTAAATATATTAGCCGCTTCTAGTAGCTATAAGAACTCTCCTTTCTTTTATCCGTTAACGCTAGCTTTTGGTAGTACCGTAGTCAGCGTAGTTATATATAAGTACTTTATAATAAATCTCTAATAGAAGTTCGTAATCCCTATAAATACCTATATATTATAGTATAATATCGGCTTAGGCTACTCCTACATTAAGGCGACCCGTCGCGGGTCTATTATAAGCCTATTACGGCCTACTATAAATCCGAGGAACTCGATATTCTCTTTAAAGAAATCGTACTTAGAGATCTTAGTAAATAGCTTATATTCTCTTAGTTACTTAGCGACTAGTTATAGATATTCCTTATTCTAGTCTTTATTCTCGGAGAAGATAACGATATTATCTAGGTATATTATATAGATATTATCTACTAATCCCGCTAAGGCCTTTTATATATATACCTAGAACGTTACTAGGGCGTTTATAAGGCTTATAGGTAGTATATTAAACTTAAAATAGCTATACTTCGTTTAGAAAGCGGTCTTTTACTATTCTTCCTCTTTAATTATAAGATAGTAATACGCGTCTTTTAGGTTTATCTTTATAAAGACTATTACTTTACCTAGCTAGTCTATTATCTCGGAGATTAGCGGTAACGGGTATTAATTCTTAATTATAACACGGTTTAGCCCTTAGTAGTTTATATATAGCTTTAAGCTACTATCCTTCTTTAAGATAAATAGTATTAAAGTACCTGCCGGACTAGATAAGGTCCTTATCCGACTAGCCTCTAATACCTTATATAGTTATTCTTCTAGTTACTAGCGCTAGTTCTTTATAAGTAAATAGATTAGTAGCTATAAAGGTTCCTTTCCCTTTTCTATATTAATTATATATAGTAATACGCCGAGTACTAGGGCTCTGGTCGCCGCTTATTTATCGAATATATCGAGATAGCTATATAAGTATTCTAGTAAATCTTTTCTTAGATATTCTTTTATAGCTATTCCCGTTATTATAATATCCTCCCTATTAACTATAGGAATATCTAAGCGCTCTTTAGATCGGTCGCTACTAGGCTTATAATTATTAAAGGGTCTTCTCCTATCGCTTCTTCCGCGAACTCTTTAAGTAGTAGTATTCTAATCGCTCTAAAACGGAAACTATTTATAGATAAGGTATTTAATAAAATTCCCTTATATCCTATTCTTAGCCGTAATAATAGTATACTTAATACTATAGTATTACGATTTAAGATAAAAAATACCTATATTAGGAGTTTTGCCCTCTTTAATAAGTCTATTATCTATATAGTTATCTTAATTACCCTATAGTATTTTAGGACGGCCCTGCCTACTACTAGTAGCTTTAGGATAGATACGAATACTTAGGTCGCTATCCCCTTCTTTAGCAGCTTTATCGCTATACGCTTTACGATTATATTAACCTCTACTCCTAAGTCTAGGTCTATTTTAACTCGGTATTACACTTCTCCTATATAATCGTATATACCTACTTACGTGTTTATAGCTTCCGTACCAACTCTGGCTATTTTATAATATTCTATCTAGACGGTAAATACCTATAAGAACGTCTTAACTAATAGTTTTCCGTCTTACTTAGATCGGATCTCGACTATTATATATTCTCTATACCTAGGGTACTTATATCTTTTTATAATACTTCCACTCTACGTTATCTCTATATAAGGCTATCTTATTCGAAATTTAGTCGCGCTCTTTTCGCGCTCTTATAGTTATATATAATATAACTTCTCTTATTATTATTATAGTATATAATCCCAGATAGGGCTTAGTAATAAGATAGGTCGTTACTATAGCCTCGATAAGGTACCGCCCGGTTACCGCTTTCCCTTCCGCGTATAGCGTTAACTTAATTAACCTAGGCCAGTATATTAGAATCGGCCTTTAAGCGCTTACTGTCCTCCGATCCTCTTTAATTATATATTCTATACTCTCGGTCCTTTCGGATAAAGACGGGTAAGCTTAGCTAAATTCTCTCGGCTTCTAATAATAGTATCTTCGTATTAGTAACTATAACCTATATCCGTTATAACTCTACTCTAAACTAAGGCTTTAGCTTATTTAGGTAATTATATATAAGTAGCGGGTTATTTATAACTATAGGCCGAATACGCTATTATAATATAGACTATTATATATAAAGCTCCGATAGCTTTTCTTCGTCTCTCTACCTTAGCGTTACTAGCTAAAAGGTTACCTAGCTAATAAGTAGGTTCGGGTCGATATACTCTCGCTTAATAAACTTAAAGATTTACTCCTAAGTTACCTTATTATTATATTTACTAGGGTATAGCTTATCGGAATACGCTCGCTACTTATTTTAGAGTAAGTAGTTTATAAATCCTAAAGCCTACTCGATATATCGGTATACCGGTTATCCTAGTTAGCCTAGGTATACCTACTCTATAGTTATAATCTAGTTTCGAGTCTCGACTAGGTCCGAGTCGGGTTCTAGCTTCTTATAAGCGTAGGTTAGGGCCTTATTATAGTTTTTCTCGCTACCCGGTCCCTAACTAAGATACTCTAATATCGCTAGGATACTCTCCTTATCTTTAATAATTAATTTAAGAAGCTAGACTATTATATCGTTCTACTTCTAGCTCTATTAGAGAAGGGCTATAAACTATTCTCGCTCTTTTCGGAGCCCCGATACTATATCTTATCTTATAATAGCCGAATACTAATTATTTCCGCTTATATTATCTTAATTATCGTTATCTAGTTCGGCGCTTACCTCGCCTAGTAGGAGGTCTAGATTCTCCTCGATTAGCGGGAGGTTTATATTCTTATAAATCCCCTCTCTAAAGAGATTAGCCTCCGGCAGTCCTATAAACTAACCGCGATATATCGATTATTCGTTTCCGCTTATACTAGCTTACTCTTTATGGGGTAGAAGTTAAAGAATTATAACGGTATTATATAGGGATAAGTAAGGTAGTATAGAGTATATATATATTAAAAACTTAACCTAACAAATTTAGAGTATTCGTTAGATTAATTCTAAAGAGATACGTCTCCGGCTAAACTGCGGCTATCCTGCGGCCGCTCCACAGCTTAGCGCCTACGTGCACCCGCTCTACGGGTGCCCCTTTACAAGTAACCCTAACCTTCATTAGTAAACCCTAGAAAGAAAATCGTAGTAGCTAGGGTATAATTAGTAGTCTTCGCGCTACGAGGAATCTTATTATAGATATTTTTACTTAGAACTACGATACTATATTAAAAATAGAATATTTCGCTAAAGTCTACTTCTATACCTACTATATTATAGGTAAGGGTTCTAATATATATCGTAGTATCCGAATCGCCTAACTATTCGGTATTTATAAACGTCTATAAGATATTAGTAAGGCGTCCTTTTATAGAAGATACTTAAGGGTCTTCTAGAATCTAAGGAAGACGAATTATCTTCTATAGAATATATTAATTCTAGACCGAATCGTTATAATTAAAGGGTTCTATAGACTTATACTTTACTAGTTCGATATTAGGCTAAGGATAGCTCGTATTAATAGTTATAAAAGTTACTCTAATTATTTATATAGCTATAATCTTACTATTCTCTATCTAGGTAGGCTCTATATATATAGTTAGTAGAAAAGCTTATCCGGGTTAGTAGACTCTCTATTAGCTATCCTAGTATTATATAAAGATATATTAGTATAATTATTAGGGCTAGGTATATATAGGAGTATTTAGAATATAGTAAATAGTCAGCGGAAAATATTAATTAGGACGTTTTAATAGTAATACTAGGTTCCGAAGTATATATAGGATCGAGAGGTTATAGAAGTATATTAAGTTATAGGAGGAGAGTTAGTATACATAGGAAAAAGGGAGTCAGTCTTATAGTATATAAATATATAAAGAGAACGCTAATTAGTAATAAGCGCTCTATATATAAATAAGTTACCTCTTATAGTATATCGAATATAGTAAATATTGTAACAGGGGCAGCTCCAACAGGGTCTGTTGTCACGTACTATTACGTACATACCGTTATTTCTGACTATCATATCTGACTGTCATGTTATGTTATCACAAAGTGGGCTGTTACCACCGGCTATTATAGCCGGCAGTTGCAGTAGTTAGTCTAGTCTAGCAGCTGCAGTGCTAACTAGTAGTATAAGTAGGTAGTCTTTTTACCTCTAGATAGTTACAGAAATTAAGCCAGTTTTTCCTCCTCTCAAAGCACTCCAGAGTCCAGTCTTCACCAATCAGTTATCCAATTAGTTATCCAATCAGTTTTACCATGTGATCAGTTAGATGCGCGCGCTACCGGCATGCCGGCTGCGCTGCTGCTATCCTCCTCTAGGTCTTGGTCGACCCCAAGACCGCAGGCTACTACATACCGTACGTAGTAGTTCTGTTTCAATATTTATTTATAGGTTATAATATTTTCGGACTTTACTTATTATTATTAGGGTAAATAGGGATTACTTATCCTTTCTAGATTTTCTATAAAGTTAGGGAGTATATAAACTCCCTTTTCTTATCGCTATCCTTTAACTCTACTCTTTAACTTAATACTTAAAACTATAAGTATAAGTATAAGGAATCCGAGAATAAACTAAATATCCTTTTAACTAGCGTAATAGGTTACTTATAAAGTCTAGATATTATAACCCGAATTATACTACGTAATAGTGATGAGGCAGGAGCTACCCTAGTAGGGTCAAGATATCATTACTAGTATTTAACTGACTCCGGTTAGTCTAAACCTAGCTTAGCTTTTACACCACCAGAGCACAATACGAATAAGGGCATAGCTGTATACGAACGACCCTTCTTTTCTAGTGCTTAGTATAAGGGCAGTAAGCCGGTCGATATTAGAGAAATAAGCTATAACGTTAGCGGACCGCGTTCGGTCGAAGCAAAAAGGAAAAAACAGAAATATAAGAAGAACACCAATATATTATATTACAACAGCTTATTAACTAGTCCTAAGGCACCTAGCCGGCCGAGGAGCGTGGACTACGCTTAGGATACCGCCTAGCTAGAGGAGGAGGAAGTCGCGGTGGCGTTCGATCGCGTTATAACTTTGGACGCGAATACTAGGGAAGGAGCGCAGACCCCTCGGCAAAGTCAAAATAAGGCAATAGAGTTATAGCGCTACTTAAAACCCCTTAACTATCTGCAAGATATCCTTATATTAGAAGAAAACTAACCTGAAACCCTAGAGAGGAATATATTTATAAGATCCGTAAGGATTAGGAAGTATACCTTATTAGCTACTTAGACTAACTCTAACTCCTTCCCCTATCTATCTACTCCCCACTATCCCTCTAGAAAAGAGCTACGCCCTACGAGTTAAGTTACGCAGATAGTCGCCGGACCTAACCTATTATCCCTATTACTATTATCTATACTATCCTCCTAGCTATTAATACTATTTAATTAAGATAAACTGACTGTAGAGAAACTCCTAGAACTCTAGGTAGTAGGCACTTTTAACGGCACTAAGACTACGAGCCGCTAGATTACGTAGCTATACTAGTAATTCCGTAGAGTTAGTTACCTAGAGAACGAGATTCCCTAAACGATATAATCCTAGTAATCGATATATTATATAACGGAGATACCGCTATCTTTCTAGACTCTGATTAGGCAATCTAGGATATTATATATTACGTAAATATAGGTACTGCTACTAGATAACACGTTATAACCTTAGAGTAGACCCTACGTAATAAGTACCCTACCTAACTAGTTAATAGTTAAGTTAAGGACGTTATAGTATCCCCTTATTATATAGTTTAGGATAATAATAAGCCTCTAGCAAAATATTACCTATAAGTGTTAAACGCCTTAAGAAAGGCGAACGGAAAGGATAAACTAAAGGAATCTATACTAGGATAGACTTAACTATTAACGGGTAATAAGATATCCCTCCTAAGAACCGTTATTAGTAACTTCGTTTACGGACTAAAGGACGATAAGCTTAGATTCAAATCTATTAGGTAAAGAGTAGAGGTAGTAGACTCCCTAAAGAGATACTTTAAGCTGATCCGAGATATATAACGAGTAATAGAAAGTAAAGTAAAGGCTATAAGAGAGGCTCTAGGTATCCTAGGCAAGATATAGTCCGGGGGAGCACCTATATAACCAGATTACTTATAGGAAGCTCGAGATTATACTAGAACAATATCAGGGTTCTAGTAGCAGAATATATACCTAGCTTAGTATAATATATATAGATAGTAGTACACGTTAGCTTAGTACCTAATTCAGATACTATAGCCGTACCTATAATAGCAATATAGCCTATATACTAAATAAGTATACTCCGGTTAGTAATAACCCCCGTCGAGGAATATATAGGCGTGCTATCGATATAGCTCCTATAATTATATAGCCAGAAACTTTCTATAGCCTTAGGCAAGTAAATTATTAGTATCCGGGCGCCCTAACTTATAGAATATAATAGACTATAGGCCCGACACTAGAACTATAGGTTATAAGCAGGAGCTATAAAGGGCTATACCTAATAGAAGTACCTTATCTAACCCTTATATTAATAGATCGAAGACTCTAGCGCTAGGAGAAAAGATATACTTTAGGTATAGCTTAGGGTTATATATAATAACGAGCTATAATATAGGAAAGAATAAATAGCTATAATAGTAGGGGCAAGCTTAGCTTAGATAGCTAATATTTCTAGCTAGGAGATATAGGAATAGCCCCTAGATAACCACGAAGGATATTTAAGTTAGATCTATATAGCTATACTATAACTAGATCCTAGAGGAGTACGGATTAGCGGATAAAACGGATATTATAAGTGCCGGGGCTAGATCCTTAACTCTAGAGGCAAAATAGATAGTAGGAGAGGCCTAAGACTTTACTAAGGATATAAAGCTAGAATAGGCCCTACTCTAGACCGTACTAATAACGGCGTTAGCTAAGGCTTAGAAATAGGTATACTAAGTTATAGTAAACGTACTAAAGAAGGCTAAGATAATAGGAGTTCCGATCTTAACCCTCCTAAATAACTTAGATAATAGGGAAGCACTTCGTTAGAAGAAGCCTAAGAAAACTCGTAAGATATATATAATATAGAGGAACCTCCTAAGTAACTAGGAGAAGTTAGAGGAAGAAAAGGTATAGGACTAGTTAACTATAAGAATATCTTAGGAGATACTAAGATTAAACTATCGATACTAGATATAATCTAGATTAGCCTAGACCTATATAAGAACCTAAAATAGATAATAACTAGAACTATAAGGAAGCTAAGCGAAAAGAGCAGAAGGATAGCTAAGATAAAGAAAAGGATATCCGACCTAAATATTAGTTTCAGTTCTAACCTATATCTATTAACTCTATTTAACTATCCGTGCTAAAGGTATATAGACTTATAGCAAATATTAAGACCGTAAGGAAGGGATCGCTTTATACTAGATAGCTAGCTATAGGTACTACGCTTGCTAACTAAGGCTCTAACGTTAACGTTATTAAACTAGAGCTAGTTAAGGCAATAGAAATTAAGCCTCGACTACTAGCTAACTATTAAGTCGAAGGAGTTATCCTAATTAACGTAAATAGATACTCTAACCCTATTAATAAATATATTATTATAAACATTAGCGTAGAAGGTATCTAGAGATTAATTACGGCTATAATATAGTAACCTAGAGGATAAGGTAAGGTATTACTTATTCTAGGTCTTTTATAGCTATTCGATATCATAGTAACTCTAGATATTAGATTATTATCTATTACTATCGGCAATACTAATATTAGAGAACGCCGGATATATATTAAAGGACTACTAATAACTCTAGGAAGAGGATATAAGCTTACCCTAATAACCGGTATATAGGAGAATAAGGAGCACGACGGATCCTTAGACTCCTCGAGTAGCTCGGAAGATAAGATATTAGACTCTAATTCGGAAAACTAAGTCGACTACTTAGACCTAGTTAAGTCCGTAAACTAATAGGGGAGGAGATATCTAAGTACGTATATAAGTATAGGGGATTAATATTTAGCACCGAGGAATAGTCTAGTATATATATACCTAGGCTGCAGAGTACGAAGCCAGAGAAGATAACCTATCGTAGCCTAAAGAGTCTCTCCCTAATTATTAACCCCTCTTAGGTATAATACGGGCAGATAGTTACAGAGCAGAGTAGGAGGATAACCTCAGTAATTAATAGAGGCAGCCTGAAATTATAAGTAAGACCTTCCCTATAATAAGAAGGGTCGAGAGGCTGCCGATTAATAAGAAAATAACGGATACCGATATTAAGGAATAGTATTAAAATTATAGACATAAGCTTAGTCCACTAATCCTAAAAGATATACTAATATATTATATAAGGGTGTATTATACTTATTAGGAGTGTATTAGCACGACTATAGGTAATATAGTAGTATTAACCGACCTATTTACTTACCGCGTAAAGTTAAAATATAGCACGAGACTATAAAACAAGTCTAGAAAGAAGGTATAGATAGACTAGCAGTTATATTAGTTAAATAAACTAACCTAAGAGTGCTTAGATACCGGACTATATAAGTCTACCGTAATTGCAAATAGGAGACTATTAGACTAGACTATAATACTAGTCCTAGTATAAAAGTTTAATAAGTTAGGACGGGTAGTCGAGAACGTAGAGCTAAGGCTCACCGTAAACTATAGGAAGGTAGAGGAAGATATACCTGGGACTAGCCTACCTCTACTCGCCGATATCTATTACTACCTCTCGGACCTAAGAATATAGATTATATCTAAGTTCGATCTAAAACACGGATACTAAGTTATTCCTATTTACCCTAAATATAGGGAAATTCTAGTATTTTATATTCCTAGGTTCCTATAACTATAACCCACGTATATACCTTAGGGAACGCAGTTAGCGGGTTACTTATTCTCTAAACTAATACGAGTCGTTCTTAGCCCTATTCTAGTACTAGATCTTAAACTATCGATACTAGCTACTATATATCCGAAAGGTATAGCACTAATATCTAATTATATTAATAATATATTCGCCGTATATAAGGAGGCTAGGAAGTATATTTATTAGATTAAGGAATAATTCCTACCCAGAATTAGATAGGCTCGCCTAAGACTCTCCTTTAAGAAGTATACTATCGGAATAGAGTAGGTAATTATACTAGGGGTAGTATATAAGATAAAAGGTAGAGTATTAGTAATATAAGAATAAACGGAGAAGAGTATAGTATAGCCGATACCGAAGGATTAGTCCGCCGTTAGATTATTTCTAGGGGCCCTAGGACTAATCCGAAGATATATTAAGAACTGCTCCGAGATCTCTAAACTACTAATAAGACTAGGAGGAAATATCGAATAGAGATAGGGAGACTTAGAGGTAATAGCCTTCGAAATCCTAAAGACTATAGCGATATTAGCTATCGAAATATATAGCTACAAGTTTAATACCCGGTAGAGATATACTTAGACATATCTAGCTTTAGAGCTAGGTACTTTATTAGATAAGTATAGGAAGGGATACTAAAACCAATTCTATATAACATCTTCCTATTTATAAAGACCCAGAGGAACTACGGTATATATAAAGGGGAGCTATACGGTATTATAGAGTTCTCTAGGAGATATAAACGATACCTCCGGGGAGAAAAGCCGTCCGTTATCTTTACCGATTATTAACCTCTTACCTTCTTCCTAAACTCCCTAACGGTAAAGGGGAAATACGCGAGATAGGCCGAAGAGTTAAGGATATTAAACATTACTATTAAGTATATAAAGGGCTTTCGAAACCAAGTTATAGATACTCTATTAAGGACTATATTCTCGCACAAGAACTATAACTAGGAACTAAGTTAGTTCGGCTCGTAATAGGATAATAAATAGATATAGAAAGATAGAAAAGGTAGGTATAATACTATAATAAGATCCCTTAATAGGCAAGGTCGAGAATAGCTTACCTTAGAGCTTGCGACTAGATAAGTAGGAGTATCTTAGAACTAGTTAGATAATAAGGACGCTAGCCTCGAGGCTTAGCTAAAGATTACCTAATATAGCGGGATTACTATAATAACAGCTACTAACACGATCCGTAATATAGCCGACAGCCTATATATATAAGGATAGTACTACGCTAATATATAGCACGTACTTAGTACCGTGAAAGTAATAGATAGAGGCACGTTAGGAGCTAAAGTATTAAGGAACCGAATTAAGGACTATAGGATTAACGGAGAAATCCTCGAGTATTATCGAAGGGGAATATAGAGAAGGTATATATCCTAGAATTAGAGATACCTAAGACCTTAAGATATACGTACAACGAGGCTAGATACTTCTCCCTAAAAATTATACTAATAAAACTTAACTAATCCGTATTTTAGCTAAGTATAGCTTAGGACGTAGTTAGATACTACTTAGGATATATCCAATACGCGAGATTTAATCCAGCTAAACCAAAGCGCCCTAACCTCCTAATTATAACATATAAGCTACTATAGCTAATCGTAATTAACTATATAGGTCTATTCCTAGTATTAAAGCGAGGATTTAAGTACTTATTATATATAGTAGACGTATTTAGTTATTTTACGTAGGTAAGACTATCCGCGGACTATATAGCCGAGACGACTATTCGGAGTATAGAAAACTGGATAGGAGAAATCGGCACTATTCCTTTAGTATTCCACTTAGACCTAGGATCGGTATTTATTACTTAGAAGTTCTATAAAGTAATAGCTTATAAGGGATACGAGGTCGTTAACTCCCTAGCTATATCGTATAGAAGTATCGGTATAGTAGAAGTATTTAATCGGGTTAAGCAGAGCGTCTTATTAAAAATAATAGCCTAACACGAAGTAACGTAAAACTAGGACCCAAGGGTTCCTAATAGTATAAGAGTAGTTAATAGGAGGTATATCGCTAGTCTAGGGATATCTCTATTTAAAATACTATATAGATATAGGCCGAGAGGAGAACTAGATATATAGTTTCTGGTATCCTAGGCGTAACTACTACGGACAGCCCTAAAGCACGACTTATTTAGAATCCCTAATACTAAGGAGCGGGAAGAACTTATTATTAGGTATATCGTATAGCTTTAGTATTATACGGAGAGTATTCGATAGGAGTTAGAGATCGAATATATAAGGAGGATAAACTAATATTAAAATAGGTAAGTATTACTATAGGTAGGGGACTAGGTAATACTAGCGTAAGAAGGAAAGAGAAGAAAACTAGAACCTAAATAGAGGGGACTATTTATTATATATAGTCGAACTAGAAGAGCTCAATTTAAACTAAGTAATCTAGACGTAACGACTATAAGATATACGTATTACAAGGATATACTTAAGAGGTTTATACCGAGATATAATAGGATCCGGCAGCTAACAGACATTAGTCTGCCCTTTAAGCAGACCGTAAAGCTATCTAAGGTATAACGAGGCCTAATAAGGCTAACAGTTTTAGAAAGAGGTAGAAGGAATAATTATTTACAACTAAAAAATATATTAACTAAGGAAGGGACGCGTTAGAGGTACGGTGGGATACCTACCGCCAAATAATTATTACTAATTAACAAATAATTAATATCTAACCTCCAATATTAAATAATTAATATCTAACTTCCAACCTCTATATCCAACCTTAATATCTAACCTCTAACCTCTAAACCCCAGATCAGCCAGAACTAGCACGTAGAAGTTAAGATTAGTATTACTATAAACCAAATCGCAACTAGAGGATCTAAGAATTAGCTAGTTTATAATAAGAATTAAGATATAAGTTAGAAGGACATAATTAAATCCCCGAATATAATCGGATAAAAGGATATAAGAAAATTCATAAGTAAGGACTTCCTTCCTATATATAACACGATAGCTAACTATATTTTATATATATAAGTCGAGAATAGCAGGTACTTAAATAACTCTATTATTAGAAAGAAAAGCGAGAGAATACGAGCGTTATAGATATACGTCGGAAAGAATATCTAAGATAATAATACGATACGAGATATAGTACTCGTATTCGCTACCCCGCTAAACTAGGGAATACTAATTACTATAGTTAAAGGAATGCTTTAAGGTATCCCTAAGGGTATCCGGAATATATTATAAGTTAGAGGTTAGGAAGAGATCCTAGAAATACTAACTAAGCCTCTAGATAATTCGAAGTACCTTAGGATACTACTAGCCGGGAAGACGGGTAACCCGGCTAATAGGCCTATAATATATTACTATAAGGCTACCTTAGACGATATCTAAACCTTTAATATATAGAATAATTTAATAGTAGCTAAGAAAGGAATACCTCGAGGTAGGTCTAAAGGATATTAGAGAATATATAAGTAAAGAAAGGAAGAGGATCCTAAGGGAGGTCGACCTTCTAACGAAGCTTATTAGTATAAAACTACTACCTCTAATCTAAGAAGGATACTTCGTAAAGAGTAATAGGAAGATACTAGTCCTAAGCGAATATAGACTAGTATTAATATTTAAGATAAATATCCTCCTAACTAAGAAAGTATCCGGTTTATTATCAACTAATTATCGCGCGATTAAGAAGTAAAATACTAGTACTAAATAATAGTCCGTAAGTAAGTTTACTATAATAAAATTAGAAAGCTACTACCCGCCCTCCGGATAGGAAAAGAGTAAGGCAAAGACTAAGATCGGGCTAAAGATATAAAAGGATATTAGGAAGAAGATATACGCTAAGATAGATCGACCGATATTATAGAGAATCGGGGAGAGTTTAACTAGGCTAGGAGAATACGCTATAATAGAGCTTAGAGCTATTCGAAGTATAATAAACGTATTTAAGGCCATATATAACGGAAGACTATTAAAAGGACAAGATAGTACATATAATAATAGCACTAATTAATTCTGGCTCTAAAATAGACTATAGAAGTTCGTAGGGCTTAAGGACTTAATAGTATCCTATATAATAACTATCCTTATTAAGGTTAGAAAGGTATATCTTAAGGAGACCGCGGGATCCGTTCAGGAAAAAGCAGAGAAGGTATAGAATAAGGCTATAGTATTAGCTAATAAACTGAAATATTATACTTCTAACCTAAGAGGCCTAAACTAGAGAGTATAGGATATATTACTAATACTTACCGGTGTAAATAGAGTTATAGGACTTATAGACCAGTTAACCAGAGCTAGGGTATTTATAGAGGAAGATAGGAGGGAGGTATTAGATCGGATAGGACAAAGTATATAGGTAAGCGCTACGAGAGGGACTCCTAAGGCAGATACTATCACGCATAATGCGATATCTAAGGGCGATAAGGAAGCCTAAGAGAGACCAGGGGTAGTCTCTTATATATATAGTGTATATATTAAGGCAGGAGCCACCCTAGTAGGGTCAAGATATTATTACTAGCATTTAACTAACTCCGGTCAGTCTAAACCTAGCTTAGCTTTTACACCACCAGAGCATAATACGAACAAGGGCGTAGCTGCATACGAACAACCCTTCTTTTCTAGTAGTAAGTAGAGGAACCCAAGGCTTTATTAGAAAAGTTATTCTTAACACTATCCTTAGAAGGACCTAGTTCTAATAATAAGGCTTTATATAGTAATAGTCCTATAAAATTAGGTTCCGAAATCTAGGTTTCTTTTATAATTTAGGTACCTAGGATAATAAATATATATACTAGCTTTAATAATCGTTATAGTATAGGCTTATTCTTTTTAAACTAGAAGTATTAGGGTTAAGAGCTTTTCTCTTTATATCTCTTCTAGGTATGTAAAGACTAGATAGTCTTATATAGAAAGTACTAATTAAGGACCTTTAAGGTATTAAGGTATATATTAATTCGGTATATTATTATAAGGGGCTTTCGATACCTCTATCAGGACTTCTAACTCTAGTTCTTCGAAATCCTTAAAAGATAAGAACCTACGCGTATCCTTATTACCTATAGAATTAAGAACTATCCGGTATTTATAAACGCTTATTAGGGAGGCCCTTTAAAAGAATATTTTATAAAGAATATTATATCTTATATAACTTCCTAGACTTATAGTTTAGATTATTAGGGAACCTAACCTAATTCCTTATAAGAGCTATTATAAGGTAATATTATTATTAGACTCTACTAATTATTAGGGAATATATCCGTTCTTTAGCTATATAGATATACCTACTTATTACTAGAAGGTATATAATAACGATATTTTTATAAATCGGGTACCTAGCTACTTATATAATATATATAAAGACGAGTTATATAAGTAGTAAAAAGGGAATAAGATAGGGAAACTAAAGTTAAACCTTTATTAAAGGAATACTTAAAAAGGAATACTATTCGAAGGAAAGTTGCTATAATAAATTATAAAGATATTATATCGAATAAAGTAGGTAGGCGATTAGCTAGGTAAGCTATCGCAGCTAGAGGGCGCGTAACTTAGTAATTATTCGATTTCATATAATTTAGGATTATTAAGGTAGGAGGTATAACTGATCTTCTTTATTACTAAGATTTCGACTATAATAAGTTAAACTTTACTTTTTATAGTAATTTACTAATTATCTATATCTTCCTTTAGTAAAGTAGTATTCTTCTAAGAAGGGGTAATAGGTAAATCGTATTAATTATAGTATTAGGGAACTAGTAAGTTAGGGTCTATAACCTATAGTTAGTAAGAAAGGAGTAGCGAGAAAAGATTAGAAGAAGAAACTTATATAGTAGTCGATAGCCCAGCGCTATTATAGAGGAGTACTACTAGCGCGGGGAGTACTAGGCTTATATAACTTAGACTTACTAAAGGCGGTACGAGACTTAATAGTAAGAAGACCTACCTACTTCTAGTTAGTAATAGTTACTACGTATCTCGTTAGTATAGATAAAGCTATAACTAAATAGAAACACTTATACTCGTCGTTATAGTTATATTTAAGGGCCGCCTTAGCTAGAGAATTAATAGCGCCTCTTAACTCGCGGTCTATTAGTAGCTATAATTTTTTTAAGCTACGATTTACTATAAAAGGAGAGAATAACGTATAGGAGTATACGAATAACCCGAGGACTTACCTCTAATAGTAAACGAATAACCCTTATAATAGTTACTATTATCTAATAAAAGCAAAGTTAGTATCGAAAAGAGTAGGGAAGAAGTAGTTAACTTGCTATTAGTATATAAGTAGAACGTATACGGATATTTAGCGAGGCACGCTATATATTCGAAATAAGAGATATTATTAATACGTTCGGGGTATTTATCTAGTAGGATAACCTTATCTAGAGGGATAAGATTCTAAGGCGCTACTTTAATCTTAATAAGAAGATACTTAAGAGATAGGAGGAGAGATTATTAGACTTACTAGTTAGTTATTAGATCGATTATTACTAACTAGAGTTAAGAGAGGGACGGAGGATAGAGTAAGAGGTTAGCTATATAGATAACCTACTAGTAGCTAAAGGATTAGCTAATTACGCGCTAATCGCGTAGAGGATATAAAAATCCTAATTAGCCGTAGCTAGTAAGGATATACTTATAAGCTTATTATTAACGCAGGCCTCCGATTAGCTATAGTAATAATAGACGTACCGTAATTAAAGGCATTATCTCTACTACGGAGTAGGGCTATAGACGCGATAGTAACGTTAGTAATTTCAGAGCTAGAATAGTACTTAGAAGCACGCTCCGAGTACTAAAATTCAACGCCGGGCGGGGAGGTAATGTTATAGGCCTAAGGCCTATATAGGGTAACGGTTATAACCGTTATTATAGTACTAGGTTATAACTCTAGAGCCGCTCTAGGATACCGAAGCAGATCGTTATAACTAATATCCGGTACTCTAAAAAAGAGTCCACGATATACTAGGGATATCCTAGCTATAGCGCTGCTCTATAATACGAAGACCCTCCCTTACTAAAGTATACATAACCCAAATAAAGTATACTAAAGATAAACCTAGATTGAGTACCTCCGCTATCGTATCTAGACTAGCTAGATATAGTAAGGTACCAAGGTATAGAGCAGGTATATCTCTGCTCTCTCTCTCTCTTACCTAGATAGATAGTTCTTCTCTCCTTAGTTTAATATAGATTATATCTGCACCCTTATCCTTACTAGACTTTGAGCCTTGCCCGTTATAATCCGTTTAATTAAGCCGTCTATTTCTAGATAAAATGCTATTAATAATCTCCTCATAATCTTTATTAGTAAGTAGATATATTTATATATTAATAAAACGAACTAAGGGCCTCTATTTAATATAATCGCGGTAGAGGGCCCGTGGTACTTAATTAGGCATTCTATTAATACTTAGGCTATTACTTTTACCGTCGTTTGCTTTATCGCTTTAAAGATATAACTCTTAAATAGCCGGTTAGTAATAACTATTATATTCGTAGCGCCGTTCTTTAAGATTAGTAGGTATATAATAAAGTTGATAGAGATCTCCGTCTATTAATATTCCTTAGTGGTTTTAGTAACCCTTGTCTCTTCTCTCTCTAAACACTTTTACTTCTATATACGTTATAGTTAGGAGCGAACTGCTATACGTCTTGCGATAGACCTAGCTATATAAAATACTTACTAATAATGGCTTTTAAGAGTTCTTATCCTAGGTGGCCTATAAGAGCAGAATTATAGTATTAATAAATAATAGACGTTCGTAGTGGTTCTAAGTAGGGGATCTATATACGATCTCTCTATAGAAGTCGCCCGCTATTATCGATAGCGTTTTCGGAAATAGAGATTAGTAAGCCCTATTATAGTAGGATTTATCTATCTCCTTTACGTACTATATTTCGAAGTAGCTAGTACCGTTTATTTATATCTAAGGCCTAGTCTTAGAGTTATTATAGTTTAGGTTCTAACTCGGTAAAGGGGTAGATAGGAGGGTCGTTATTAATCAGTTCTTCGTTATCCTCTTAGTCCTTATCGCCTTGGAGTATCCACGTCGCTCCGACTCGGATATAATTTATAGGGGGCGTATATAGGATTATCGATAGCTTATTTAGCGATAGGCTTCCTTCGCTTCCTACTAATATTTAGTAGGATCGAGCGCTTAACCGTGGATTATCTAGTCCCTTAGGTAAGTCTTAATCCCTTCGTAATAGAGCGTCGGGAATAATAGCATTTGCCCTAGGCTAGTAAACAATTCGGAAGCGGTATTGCGATAGCTTTAAGGCCTAGCGTATTTAGCGTTCGGTAAGCTGCTACTTCTTTATAAAATACTCTAGATTTTTATAGTCGCTAAGGATTATAAAACGCTATATACTCTATAATATGCTTCGCTACTACTTAAGATATCGGATAATAGCTAATATCTCTTTATTATAAATCGGGTAGTTAGCCTCTACCGGGAGGCACTTCTTAAAAAGTAAAATACTACTAGCTTCTACTTCCTATCTCTTATTAGCTATTATATCTCTTCCTCTGATAAAGTAGCTTAAGGAGTCTAGCTAAACTCGGGTCTCTAGCTCCGGGTCGAATAAAGCTAGTACGGGTATACGGATTAGTAACTATTTTATCTATTCGAACGTAGGTTGCTAAGCATCTCCCTACTAAAATAAACGTCCTTCTTAGTTAAGTACGTAATAGGCTAGGTAACTTCGGAGAATCTAGGGATAAATTCTCGGTAATAATTAGCGAAGCTTACGAAACCTCGAATACCTCGAACTATAGTTAGATATTCCTATACTCTAATAGCTTTAACCTTCTTAGGGTCTATATAGATCCCTTACTCTAAGTCGATAATATAGCCTAGATACTTAACCCGCTTCTGCTCGAACTCGTATTTATTAATATCTAGCTATAAACTAGCGTCCTTAAGTTTCTTTATAACCCGTAAGACCTGGCTTCTATACTCCTCGAGGGACCTATTAGTAAAGATAATTACGTCGTTAATATATACGGAGACGAATTCGTTAAGGAAGTCTCGTAAGACCTAGTTAATAAACCGTTAAAAGGTCGCGGGGGCTCCTCCCGTAAGGCTAAAGGGGGTTACTAACTACTCGAAAGATCCGAACCTTATCCTAAATACTATTTTCTACTTATTACCTTCCTTAATCCAGATCTTATAGAAGGCTATAGAAATATCTAATTTATAAACCAGATAGCTTTCGATATTATTTATAGGGTTTCTAAGATTAGGGGTAGGGGGCTCGGTTTTTCTTAGTAATCTTATTTAGTTTCCGGTAATTGATATTAAACCCAAGAAGCCCTCTCCTAGGTTTCCTAATAAATAGAACGGGGGATAGTTATCTGTACTATATTCAGGTACTATATAGCTATAAATACTCATATATAGTAGCCACTAATTATGGCGCCGTCGGCCCATAATTAGTACCACGATTATAGCGCAGTTATTTAACTAATAGCGGAGCTATTAATCTGTAATAGTGCTACTTATTATATTCTTACCTAATAATATTATCCTATAAGTATTTTACTAAGCCCTCGTTAGACTTTCCCTTATAATACGATTTTCTACTATATCTAATAAAAACCTTTTATATTTAAGTAGTAGTATCGATTGTATCGTTTCACTTTTAAGGAAGCTAGTTAATATAAGTAATAATAATATCTTTTAAAAGGTTAAGCAATTAAGCGAAGTAGGAATATACCCGATCTCTTTTAGGTTACAAAGGGAGTTATCAGTTTAAAGATACTAAGTAAATATTATAAGCTTAAGAGTTTTAAGCTAATTATTAATTCGTATCTTATAATTACTTAGTAATAATACTTTCTAGATTTATAGAATAACAGATAATTAATTTAGTTTAAGCTTTAAACTATAGCTTACTAGAGATTAGGCATTCGTTCTCTATATAATTATAACTTATTTTTAAACTTTATATATCTATTTTACGCCTTAATCTACCCAATACTTTATAAAAGTAATCTTTATATATTATTATCGAAATAAACTTTAGAAGATCTCTTATATTTAGCGATTTATCCTTCCTATTTTAAATAGGTAATATCTATAAATAGTTTCGTCTGGCTAAACTTTACAAACTTTCAATATTAAAGTGATAATAGTATTATAAATGTAATAAGTTATAAATTATAAATATATAAGTCCGAATTATCCCTAGAATATAGATTATTTCTAGTATCTAGATCCGATAAGGAATTATTATAGTTTCCTTTACCCCTCCGTCTTTATATCGTTTCTAGTTCTTATTTTCCCTTATAATTATTAGAGTAGCTTATAGAAATCGAATATATCTTTTACTTATAAAGATATAAAAGCTTATTTAGCTACTCTATATCCCTGTCTAATTTCGTTATATTCCCACTATACTTCATTAATACTATTGCCTTGAAAACGTAGGGTTTACGTTTAGTACCGTTAGCGGAACTTGAGTACTTCCGCTACTTAATAGGGCCGCTAGCACTTTGGCTAGTTCGTCTTAGGGTTAGTCTAGAGTTATAGCTAATTATAAACGTTATTAGCTATATATAGTAAGACTAGACGCTCCTAAGGGGATATATAGCCGCTTCTATATAGATTTACTTATAAGAGCAGCTATAGACCCCTTACTTTTATATATTAACCTATATTAGACTAGTATTACTTGTCCTATACGCTAACCCCGACTAAGAAGAATAGGGGATAGAAAGTATCTTATAAGCACGAATAAAGAACCTCCTTAGACCTAGAAATCGAACTATCTATTAAGCACTTACTAAATAGGGTTATAACTAGAAACCTACATAGGAGTTATTTAATAAGATCGAGAGTATAGAGGGGTTAGATATATTTTAAGCTAGATATAGAGTAATTAACAATAATAATAGCCCAGTAGTAATTCTAAAACGAGGAACTTAGAATAGGAAAATAGATTCCTAAGATAAGCAGAATATAAAAAGAGTATATAACAAGTAGTGAATATTATATTTAATTTATAAGCACTCTTTATTATCCCTGATTAGGATTATCAAGGGTATGTTATAACTCTAGGAGTATAAAAGTTATAAGTATAATTAGGTGGGATTAATAGTATAGGTAGGTATTAGGACAAGACTAACGCTTGTCCCTTCTATTATTAAAAGGGAGGTAGTATATATACGGAATAGGTACGGAACCTATATAGGTCCTATACTTTATGTTATAAGCTAATCGTTATAATTATTCTCCCCTCTATATAAGCCGGCCGCGGCGACCTATACGGATATCAAAGTAGAGGGTAAAGGGTTACGTACCTAGCTACATACCCCTACTTTGGTAGGCCTTTATACCTAATCCGTTTATATATCTTATCGTCTTTTAATCTTAGCTATAATAGAAACATCTTAATTACTAGGTAGAAAAGTATTTCTAAAAAACTATTATCGCGATAACTATTATAATAATTATCTTATAAAGCTATATTCTTATAATATCCGAACTCCTTCGCGAAACTATTACGACTTCTCTTAACCTTCCCTCATCCTTAAGTTATCTATTATACCTATTATTTAATAGATATATAAGCGTAAGCGTAATCGCTATTATATTACGATTATAATCGAATCTTTAGTAAACTTTATATAGGAGTAGTATTCCTACGAGGGTTATGTTAATAGAGTATTAGAAAACTTTATACCTAACTAAGGCCTTCCGCTACGTATTCGCTACGCTTACCCTAATATTAAGCCGTTAGCTTATAGCTAAAGTAAAGCCTATGAATAGCAGGTAGTTAGATATATCGGCTCTAAGGATACTTATAAAGCTATAAGTACTTTATAGATATTTTAGTAGGGTAACGTTACTAATTTTTTAACTTAGGTCCCTATAATACTTTAGGGACACTTATAAGTAATAAGTTACCTTATCGAGTATATTCGTAAGATAAGCTTTACTAAGTAATAGGGTAATATTATAAATAATAATAACGACGACTTTAAGTAGGCCTATTCGGAGGCTATTTATATACGTCTTACTACTATATATATCTATTATAAATAAGAATATAATTTAACCGGTTCTAAGAAGACTAATAAGGAAGCCCGGGCTATCTATTATAAGATATAGATACTTCGCGTTACCTCTATAGTCTATCTACTACTTAATACTATATATAGGTCTCGCTAGTATTTCCAGAATTATAAGCTAATCCTTTCTTAATAATAGTTTACTAATAAGCGTACCGCTTATAATTAGCTTTTACTATTATAGTTACCGTTATATAATATCGACTTTGCTATATAGGCTTCGGTCCTACAGGAATTCGTAAGGACTATTCGGGCTTATCTTCTTAATATAGGTATAGAGATAGGCGATAACCGTTTTTATAAGGTTTAGTTAGCTATTTTACACGAGACTCTAGGTAATATATTTATATTTTAAGGCTAGAGGTAAAGCTAGGTTCTTATTTATTAGTCGCCTAGGTTATAGTAGGATTAATTTAAGGTCTCCTAGTTATTAGTTATAATAGATAGCTATTTATATAAACCATATTTGCCCTTATACTTTTATTAACCTTCTTCTTCTTAGGAGTTTACAACTTCTTTAGGTAAGTATTAACTAAGCGTTTAGTATTCGTAAGGTTATCGCTATAGTTCTACTAATTATATTCCGTAGGCTAACCTTTCTACTTTGATTTTCCTGTAATTAAGGACCTCTTTAACTTCCTATTTATCGTTATTATTAAGCTCTAGTTGTTACAGGCCTAAGGCCTATGTGGGGCAACGGTTATAACCGTCGCTATGCTACTAGGTTACAGCTCTAGAGCCGCTCTAGGATATAGAAGTAGATCGTTATAACTAATATCCGGAACTCTAAGAGTCCACGATATATACTGGGGATATCCCAGCTATAGCGCTGCTCTAGAACACAAAGACTCTCTCTTATTAAAGTATAGCTAACCTTAATAAAGTATACTAAAGATATACCTAGATTAAGTACCTCCGCTATCGTATCTAGACTAGCTAGATATAGTAAAGTACTAAGGTATAAAGTAGGTATATCTTTACTCTTTCTCTCCTACCTAGATAAATAGTTCTTCTTTCCTTAGTTTAATATAGATTATATCTATACCTTATCCTTACTAGATTTTGAGCCTTGCCCGTTATATATATTAAACTCCTTTTTAACTTTCGGTATTAGAAGTAGCTCGCAAGCTATTTATCCCTAAGGTATAATATTAGATTACCCTATTACTTATACTACGGAATAGGATACTTTCGGAGAACGTATCCTTATAAGAGCTAACGTAGCGTTAAAAGAGGCGATCTATTAGCTAGGGAGCTCGATAGAAGCTAAGATAACTAAGAATAATAACCAGATTAAACTACGGTTTAGTTCGATATAAGAATTTATTATAAACTACTTTACCTAGATATAATCTAGTATCGACTAGATAGCGCGCGGCGTAGTTATACCTCCTATATAAGTTCCCCCTAATAAAATATCGACTACCTATAGTTTAAATACCGATTCTTCCCTAGGACTAAGTACTATAGAAGCTACTCCTTTACTAGAAAATAATAAGAAATATAAGCTATTACTATAGCTAGAAAAGTTCGCTAAAGATAGGACGAAGTTCCCCGTATAGGTTTACGCTATAAAATATAAGCTCGATCGTAATAGTCGCTTTATTAGTACCGATTAGGATAAGTTTAAATCGATCTATATAAATACCGAAGGAATTGCTCGAGCTATAGTAGAACCCTTTTACTCCTTAGGCGGACCTATAATAGTATACTTATTAATAGAGTTCTTAGCTAAACTCCGATTATACTACCTAGATAAGAATCGCGTAAGAATAGTATAGTAGGAGCTAGTAGTCTTTAAGTAAAGAGTAAACTAGAAGTATTCTAACTTCTTCGCTTAGTTTAAGAAGATTATAGGATAAGCCGATACTATTACTTAGATAAACGACGCTAAGTACTCTCTTTTATAGGTAGCGTTAAACTCTAAGCTCTAAAGCGTTATAATCCTAGTAGAGATCTTATATAACTACTATAAATATACGAACTAGGTTATAATAATTACTATAAGAATAGAAGGGGAATAGTATATAATAGAACCTACTTATAAGTATAGATAAAGTAAGATACTAATAATATTTAATATTATAACCCTAATTATATAAAACACTTATTAAGATACGGTTATAATAGGCGTAAACGTAGCTAGCTCCGGAGCCGCGAACTAGTAGAAATAGCGCGTAGCCTAGACTACTACCGAGGAGTATTAAAGATATAAGAAATATAACCTCTACCTCTATTATAGATAGGAGGGTTACTAAATTAACCGCTACCTATTTAAAGTAGCTATACGCCCGGGAACTACTAACGTATAGGCCGTAACTATTAAGGACGCGGATAACGAAGATACCGATACGGAAAATAAGTAGCCTTTATATAATAATACGTATAGAGGTAAGAGATAATAGTAGGGGAAATAGTAGAGGTAAAGCAGAATATAAATAGTATACTATCCCTAGTCGATCTCTTAGTTAATAAAATAAGTTTTATAGAAGCCCTTATTAATACCGGATATATATACTAGTCTACTATCCGCGAAAAAAATACTAGATCCCTAAACCTACCCTATATCCCTATTATCGCTAGAACGTTAAAGGGAGCTATAATAAAGTAGTCGCTTATTAGAGAGATTGCTTACTTTAACGCCGACCTTAATAAATATAACTATTATATATTTATATATGTTATCCTAAACTTAGGTTACGATATTATCCTTAGGAAACTATAAATAGAGCGTACAGGTATTAGCTATATAGCCGATAAATATAAAATCGTACTACGGTACTAAGGAATTACGGTATAAGAAAAGGGGTATATACTAGATACCCCCTAGATCCGGAGAGCCTAAATTATAATATATATTAGAGTATTTACTATAGTAGTCGAGATAAAGTATATAGAAAGCGGCTCTAATAAAGTAAAGGGGACGATAATTTTCTCGGTCTCTATTATAAATATTAATAAAGCCCTATAAATAAAGGAAGTAAAACTAATCGGCGACCGGTTAATATAAGTAGTAAAGGAGCTTCTTCGACCTAGTAAAAGTAGAAGAGCTTCTACTATATAGGGAGGGAGCAGATTATAAGATATACCTTATCCCTAACGTATTAGGGAAGATATAGGAACCCCTATAAGGACCCTTATATAATATATTATAAAACGAACTACTAGTATTATAGAAAACGCTTATAGGACTACTTAATAAGAGTTTTATACGCGCGAGCAGCTCCTTAGTAAGCGTACTAGTTATCTTTATTAGAAAACTAGGAGGTAAATTATAATTCTATATAAATTATAAACGGCTTAACGCTATAATAAGAGTAGATAAATACCCGCTACCCCTTATTAAGGAAATATTAACTTATCTTATAAATATAATATAGTTTACTAAGCTCGATATCCGCGTAGCTTTCTATAAGCTCTATATTAAGGAAGGATATAAGTAGATAATAGCCTTCTATACTAGATTTAGATTATTTAAATAGCTCGTTATACCCTTTAGTATAAGTAGCGTATTAGCTACCTTCTAGCGCTATATTAATATAGCCCTAAAAAACTACCTAGACGAATTCTACTTAGTATATATAGATAATATTCTTATTTATACTATTAGCGATAAAGCAGATTACGTTACGAAAGTAAAGCTAGTACTTACTACCTTAAAGAAAGTAGGTCTTAACCTAGATATCGATAAATACGAGTTTAGTATAAAAGAAATAAAGTACCTCGGTTATATTATCGAAATAGGTAAGGGAATTAAAATAAACCCTAAAAGGCTATTAGCTATTAGGGATTAGGAAGCTCTAACCTCGGTAAAAGTAGTACGAAGTTTCCTAGGATTTACTAACTTTTATTAATAATTTATACCTACTTATACTAATATTACCGGCCCCCTTATCGAACTAATACGGAAGAGTATATTATTTTATTAAAGAGCCTAGTAGGAATCCGCGTTCGAGTATCTTAAGAGCCTCTTTACTATAGAATATATATTAGCTTAATAGGATCTAGAAAGAGATATAGTCCTAGAAATAGATTACTTAAAATACACTTATAAAGGCTACTTATTATAGAGAAATAAGTAAGGATTTCTTAAGCTAGTAGCGTACTTCTCTAAATAACTCCTTCCTACTAAATATAACTATAAGATATATAATAAAGAGTTATTATCCTAGAGAGCCTATCTAATAGTTCCGAAACGAGAGGGACAGTAAAGCGATTCTTAACTATTACTTTACTAAGACCCCTATAATTAATATAGAAATATAATAAGCTATCTTTTTTCGGAATAAAAAGGATTAGTACTCTTATAAGACTCTATAAATTACGAATTCGACTAGTAGCCTTTATATAGTCGATATATTATTTTAACTCTTAAAGCTTATTATAAGCTAAAGGGTAAGTAAATAGGTATAAATAATCTTTTCCTAGTAAGAGATCGATCGCGTAACTTATTTCCTCGGTTAAAAGGAGTATTATAATACTATCCGCATTAAAGAAAGCTACATAGTAACGAAGATAAGATAGAATCTTAATAGCAGATTTATTAATATTATCCTTCTTTAGATAAAGGTATAAATACTCGCTTTTTATTAGAATAAGAGCGTAATAAATTACCTTATTACGTATTATATAATAAATCTTTTTAGGTATAGTAAATAGTAATAAAGACGAAATAACCTCGAACTACTACTAATTTATATACGGAACTATAATGATATATATAGTATTTAAAAAACCTTATCCTAATAATAAGGGGTTATTAACCTCTGGGAAATCTCGACTAATAGTAATAATATATACGCGTCGATACGTATAGGTATAATATCTTAAGTTAGTTAAATTAAAGTTAACCTAATAAACTCTATATTATAGAATATATAGGTACCTAACTACTTCTAAAGAAACCGTCTCGAAAGGTATATAAGATAACGTATATTTATATATAAGTTTAATACTAATTATATATATACCTAAATAACTATCTAAATCGGTATAAGTAATAATAGAGGAGTTAGATAATAAAGGAGAATAAATCGTATATTATATATAGAACCTTAGTAAGGTATTTACGATAGGCTTATAGGACCCTAAATTAGTATATTACTCTAGAGCTACCTCCCTTTTCCCGAAGTTTATTAAGTAGGGGCAGGTATTCCCTATTTTAAATAAGTATTTATATAGTATCCTTTTCCTTTATATATAAAGTATATAATATAAAAGAGATCTTAACCTTTTCCTTAACTTTTATTAGAGTTTCGCGATAGTACTAAGCTTATACCGCTATAACCTCCCTTATAGTTATTATAATAGGAACCTCGGCTACCTCCTCGGCCTTTATTACCGCGTCCTCCTTTTAAATTATTTAAGTTCTAAGTTCGCTTATAAGAGTTATTATACTTATTATTATTATTATCTCTAATACATTTCGCCGAGCCTTCCTTAGACTTTCCCTTAGGATCTAATTCTCTATTACGCTTACTAAGAAGCTCCTACCTTCGAGCGGCGGTATTAATTATATCGTTTCGTTTTTAAGGGAGTTTCTTAGTATAAGTAGTAATAATATACTTTACGGGATTAAGTAGTTTAGCGATATAAGAATACGTATAATCCCTTTCCAGTTTCGCTAGGAGCTATTACCTAAGAAAGGCTAAATAGATATTAAAGGCCTAAGGGTCTTAACCCGGTTATTACTTTATATTCTTATATTATTTAGTAAGAATTACCTCTAGATTTATCGAATAGTAGATAATTAACTTTATCTAGGCCTTAAAGTCTTCCTAATTAGAAGTAATATTTTCTATCTCTAAAGGGTCCGCAAATTATTTATAAACTCTATATATTTATTTTATACCTTAATCTATCTTATTTTTAGTAATAATAATCTTATTATAAGTATTTCGGACCTTTTTTACTAAGCTTTTAAAAATCTCCTTTTATTTAGTAATTAATCCTTCCTATTTTAAATTTATAAAGTCTATAAAAAGCTTAGGATAATCGAACTTAATGCGCTTTCTAATATTAGAGTATCGCAGCGATTTCTAGTATTATCGACTATAACTACTAGCGTCCGAACTATCCGAAGAATATAAGCTATCTCTAGTAGCTAGGTCCGATAAGGGATTATTAGGGTATCCGTTATCCCCCTCTTTTGAATTATCTATTCTTTTAGCTTTTTCTTTTAAATATAAAAGCGCCTTATATAATTTTATCGTATCTTTTACTTATAAGGATATAAAGGCGCGTTTACTAGCTTAATATTACTCTCGAATTTCCTTATATTCTTACTAGGCTCTAGTAATACTACTACTTCTAAGGCCCCTATAGGGTATTAGATAAATCTAGGTTTTTGCTAGGGTTTAGCTCGGATACCGCTAGCGGAATATTAGTACTTCCGCTACCTAATAGGATTACTAGGGCTTCGGGTATATCCTCCGGAACTAGGTCTAGGACTATAAGTAAGCGATTTAGAGGAGCCCTTCTTAAAGATAACTTAGGTACAGATTTTAATAAGGAACCCGAGGTAGAAGCTATATTATTAATAGCCTAAGTAATTATTTAGTAGAAGCGTTAGAATTATAAGGGTTATAAGTATAATTAGGTAGGATTAATAGTATAGGTAAGTTTTAGGACAAGACTAACGCTTATCCTTTCTGTTATTAAAAGGGAGGTAGTATATATATAGGATCGGTACGGAACCTATATAGGTCCTGTACCTTATATTATAAGCTTATCGTTATAAGGGGAGGGGGGAGGGTGTAGTAAATAGCTATTTAGTTATTCTTACGCTTCTTAACTCTATTATTAATAAAAGGATTAGCTATAGGTATAAGTTGCTCTATAACTAAATAACTAAGATATTTATTAAGGATATCTAAATTCTCTTTTACTAATTCCTATAAAAGAGTTAGGAAGAAAGGAGGAGTAAGAAGGATTATAAGAAGAAACCAATATAGTTATTAACGGCCTAATAGTATTATAAAGAAGCAGTACTACTAGCGCGGGGAGTATTAGGGTTATATAACTTAGACTTGCTAAAGACAGCGCGAGACTTAAATCTCGTTAAAAAAAGTAAAGCTACGACTAGATAGAAATACTTATACTTATTATTATAGTTATATCTAAGGGCCGCCTTAACTAGAGAATTAACGGCGCCTCTTAACTTACGGTCTATTATTAGCTATAGTTTTTATTAGCTACGATTTTATATAGAAGGAGAGGATAACTAATAAGCGTATATAAATAATTCAGGGACTTACCTCTCGTATTAAAGGAATAACCCTTATAACGGATACCCTTATCTAATAAAAGCAGAGTTAGTATCGAAAAGAGTAGGGGAGAAGCAGTTAACTTACTATTAGTATGTAAATAGAACGTACGTAGCTAGTTAGTAAGGCGCGTTACGTATTCGAAATAAGAGATATTCTTAATACGATCTAAGTACCTATCTAGGGGGATAAGGCGCTACTATAATCTTAGTAAGAAGATACTTAGGATATAGGAGGAAATATAGTTAAACTTACTAGTTAGTTATTAGATCGACTATTATCGACTATTATCGACTAGAGTTAATAGAGGGACGGAGGATAAAGTAAGAGGTTAGCTATATAGATAACCTACTAGTCGCTAAAGAACTAGCTGATTATGCGCTAATCGCGTAGAGAATATAAAAATTCTAATTAGCCGTAGCTGGTAGGGATATACTTAGAAGCTAATTATTAATATATACCTCTAATTAGCTATAGTAATAATAGACGCACCGCAATTAGAGGTATTATCTTATAAGGATAGGCTCCACAACAGTGGATAGCAATACTAATTGCGCCAGTGCGCTACACGCAATGCGCTAAAAGATAAGCAGCTATTGAAGTAAGCTTGTTACTATAATATATACTATTAGGGATTATAACGGTATACGCGACTATACCGTTATATATCTCTACTACGGAGTAGGGCTAGACGCGATAGTAACGTTAGTGATTTCAGAGCTAGAGTAATACTTAAAAGCACGCTCCGAGCACCGAAATTTAACGCCGGGCGGGGAGGTAATATTATAAGCCTAAGGCCTATAGAGGGTAATAGTTATAACTGTTACTATACTACTAGGTTATAGCTCTAGAGCCGCTCTAGGATATAGAAATAGATTATCGTAACTAATATCCGGCACTCTAAGAGTCTATAATATATACTAGGGATATCCTAGCTATAGCGCTACTCTAGAATACGAAGACCCTCCGTTACTAAAGCATACCTAACCTGAATAAAGTATACTAAAGATAAACCTAGGTTAAGTACCTCCGCTATTATATCTAAACTAGCTAGATATAGCGAGGTACTAAGGTATAGAGCAGGTATATCTCTGCTCTTCTTCTCTCTTACCTAGATAGATAGTTCTTCTCTCCTTAGTTTAATATATATTATATCTATACCCTCTCCTTATTAGGTTTTAAGACTTGCCCGTTATATTTATAATCTAATGGGATAATAAAGGGGGTTATAAGGCTCTAGAACCCTATCTCCTATACTTCTAAGTAGCGCACTACTATTGATAACTCTTTATTATATATTTTTCAATTATATTCCGCGGGAAGAAGTTATTTAGAGAAGTATACTATTAGCTTAAGAACTCCCTACTTATCTCTTTATAATAAGTAGCCTTTATAACCGTATCCTAAGTAGTTTATTTCTAAGATTATATCTTTATCTAAATCCTATTAAGCTAATATATATTCTATAATAAAGAGGCTCTTAAGATACTCGAACGTGGATTCCTACTAGGCTCCTTAATAAAATAGTACGCCTTTCTATATTAGTATAAATAGGAATAAATTATTAATAAAAGTTAGTAAATCTTAGGAAACTTTATACTACTTTTACCGATGTTAGAGCTTCCTAGTCCCTAATAGCTAATAGCTTTTTATGGTTTATTTTAATTCCCTTACCTATTTCGTTAATATAACTAAGGTACTTTATTTCTTTTATACTAAACTTATATTTATTAATATCTAGGTTAAAACTTACTTTCTCTAAAGTAATAAATACTAGCTTTACTTTCGTAATATAATTTACTTTATCGCTACTAGTAGAAAGAAGAATATTATTTATATATACTAAGTAATATTCGCCTAAGTAATTTCTTAAGGTTATATTAATATAGCGCTAGAAGGTAGCTAGGACGCTACTTATACTAAAAGGTATAATAAGCTATTTAAATAGTCTAAATCTAGTATAGAAGGCTATTATCTACTTATATCCTTCTTTAATATAGAGCTTATAAAAAGCTATATAAATATCTAGCTTAGTAAACTATATTATATTTATAAACTATATTAATATTTCTTTAATAAGGGGTAGCGGGTACTTATCTACTCTTATTATAGAGTTAAGCCGTTTATAGTTTACATAGAAATATAGTTTATTTCCTAGTTTTCTAATAAAAATAAGTAATATACTTATTAGGGAACTACTTATATATAAAAAACTCTTATTAAGTAGCCTTATAAATATCTTCTATATATGGTACTAGTAGTTTATCTTATAATATATTATATAGGCGTCCCTATAAGGGTTCTTATATCTTCCCTAATATATTAGGGATAATGTATATTTTATAATTTACTCCTTCCCTATATAGTAGAAGCTTTTCTACTTTTATTAAGTCGAAAATGTTCTTTTATTATCTATACCTTAAACGTAACCGGTTATTAATACGTTTTACCTCCTTTATTTATAAGGCTTTGTTGATATTTATAATAGGGACCGATAAAATCCCTACCCCCTTTACTTTATCTAAGCCGCTCTTTATATATTTTATCTCCGCTCCTATAATAAATACTCTAATATATATTACTTCTTAAGCTCTCCGGATTTAGGGAGTATCTAGTATATACCCTTTTTCTTATACCGTAATTCCTTACTACCTTAATATGATTTTATATTTATTAGCTGTTATAATAGGGGCACCTAAAATGTAATAAGGATATACTTAGTTTAATACTTTATAATATTATATTTATATAAGTAAATATTCTAATCCTTAATAATAGGAGTTTCTTAGTTAGCTATTATACCTTATAATTATATTTTTACCCTCTTATTATTAATATCTCGTAATTAGTTACTTCTGCCCTACTATAAAGTAGGATAAGTTATAGTTATATTATAGAGCCTATTAGAAATCCCCTCCTACCTTAATCTTTATATATTAAAAGCACCTATTAATATCTAGGTCTTAGTTAACCCTAAAACTATAAGCTACTATATACTATATATAGTGGTTCTATTTTAGTAGTATCGAGTTATAGGTAGGTTGCTTAATAATAATTCTTAATTAATAGTTAGATAAGTTAGAAGCTAAGAAAAGAATATATTAAAGAATAAAAATATCCCTTTATAAATACTAGAAATATAAATATATTTTAAGAAAAATAGATAAGTAACTATTATAAGCTATAAGTAAACGATAAATATAAACCTATTTATAAGAAAGAGACTAAGTAAACTAAGAATATGCAAAATCAAAAGTTAAATGTAAACTAAGTAAACTAAGTAATAGTAATTATAGGAATATAATAAATAAGTAATTTAACTATATTAAGGCTAAGTAAGGCCTAATAGATTTTAGCTAATATAAAGGAAAAGCGGAAGTCGTATTACCTAGATCCTTAATAGCTACGAATTTTAAGAACTATAATTAGCTTATACCCGATTCTAAACTATAACTCTATAAGTAAAATACTAATTACCGCCTTTTCTAAGCCCTTACTAATAGGATATATAATAGAACTTACTTTAATATATTAAATTATAATTAAAACGCTTTACCTAATACGAGAATTAATCTAACTTACCTACGCTATTATAATATATACCTAATACTTTTTAATAGTAAGAAACGAGTTATCTAACTAGTTAATAACTTTACTAATACTTCGAGCCCCTAATTAGCTAATTCCGCTTATCGGATACTTACCCTTAAGCTAGCCTTATTTATTAAAATATTAAAAGCCTAGTACTTTCGATAATAATAAACCTAATATAACGTAGTACTTATTAGAGTCTTTACCCTATACTCCTAATTTTACTTTTATCCTTACTTTCTATACCGCTAAATGTCCTTTATATTATAGTTAGCTAGAACTCCCTAAAGTCTAAACTAATTATATCTAAACTAGCTACTGTTACTATAACCTTAGCTTTCCTTCGTAAAGCTATTAGTAATTAGCTTAAAGTACCTAATAAGATAATAATCGACTTATATAGTAGGTAACTAATAAATATAGCTAAGTATAATATTATAATAGGTATACAAGGTATCCTAAACCCTAAAGAATAACTAGATCTTACCTTTAATAGTAATAACGCTACTAATTTCCTAGAAGAATAGGCTTACCTTACCTAATAATCTAGGCTCTTTATAATTAATATTATTACTAAACTTCCTTTATATAGCGAGGGATAAAAAATTAAGGAATAACTAAGGAACGCTATTTAAGACTATATTAACTAGAAAGATATCGAGAAGGCTATGAAAAGTAGCTTTAAACTTACTAACCCGTACTAGAAACTAATTTGCTATATAAAACTCTTTAATCTTAAAGTAGAACCTTTCCTATAAACCCCTAAAAATCTATAAATTCCTCCGCTAATATAAGAGTATAATCCTTAAGCTGATATATAATAGATAAATCGAATTCTCTAATAAAAAGATCTTTAAATCTATATTACTAAATAAAATTTACTTCCTTATTAGAGATAGACTTATAAATAAGGTTTTATAAGGTTTTTCTACCTTTACTCATAATAAGTTAAAGGATATTTTCTCCTTTTAAATAGAAGCTAGATTCGATATACTAGAATTTTAACGATAGTTTATATTAATATTTTATAATAATAATATTAATTAATTAAAAGCGATAAGAAAAACCGTTATATTTAATAGCGTTACTAAAGCTAAGGACTTAAGAATAAGTATTATAAGCCCTAATAGCTTAACTACTTAAGGTAAGGAAAAACGTATAGGTAACCGCCCTTTCTACTAATTAAAACCCTAAAATAAAGGTTATTATTAATAAAATATTGATAATAACGCTAAATAATATTAAACTATAAGGACATATTATTTCTTAGAATATTATAGACATCGAATTAGTTTATATAGAATAAAGCGCCTTTCGAAGTTAATATAATCTAACTTGATAAGAATAGTGTTAAACCCAAGACCTTAATAGGTCTCTTAAGCTTATAGTACTATTATATAATATAGGGCTTTTTACTAGGTCTAGCTGTTATATTATATAGTACGTACAGTTAGTAGTGCTGCGGGCTTACCCTGCAGCTACCCTAGACCGGACTCTGTCCACGGCTAAGTACGCGAAAAATGTGCAGGACCGGATTACTTTTTAGTAGTTGTAAGTCGCGTTTTGCAGAAACGCTGCGAAAATCTTTTATCGGAAATTCGTTTTTTACACCTAAAGCGGCTAAGCCGAGTTCTAACCCTAAGTGGAGTCTCCGGGTCTATATAGGGAACTACATAAAACATTCAAGCAATGCAGACAACGTACCACAACGATATTAAGATACTGCACCTAAGTAAAGAGGATTAACAGCGCGCGTTACTGCTATTAAAGAGAGACTGCGTATAGAGGTATTAGGGACCAAGACCCCTACTTATCTTTAAAAAATAGTTATATATAAAAACATTCTTAGTAAAGGATAAGCTAAAGTTATAGCTAGTTAAGAAGTAATAATAGGTTAAATAACTTTAATAGAAAATAGTAAAGGGGTAAAGATAAAATATACCTAGTTAATAACCTCGTTTTTCGAGATAATATCGAAGACTACTATATCTATAGTGAAAAGGGCTATATAATATATAAATACACCTCTTTAGCTTACTATAATAATTAGAAGATCTTTAACTAGGATAATAAAATTAGAGCTTACTAACTTAAAGCATATAATAGAGATACTACTAATTATTATATTATTATTCCCTATCGAGTTCTCCGGGCTAACTAAGATAGTAAAGTACCCGTTATTTAGTATATTCTCCTAGAGATTACTACGGCTAGGCTTAAAAGCCGGTATATATAAAAGCTATCCTATTATAAACTATATAAATAAAGGAAGATTAAGAAAATCGACTACCTTATAAGCTAAATACTAGAGCTTATACTAGATATAAGTCCTCCCTAAAATTAAGATAACATTAATTAGCAATAACTACCCGCTATTAATTATCTAATAACGTTCCTTATATCTATATTAGCTAACTCTATTACGATTTTATCGGACTTCGATAAAGATTTTAACCTTAATTAGAACTATAACTAGGTTCCTTTTATAAGAGATAATTAAAGTTATAACGTCTTAACCGCAGAATTTATAAGAGAAATAATCAATAATATCTATTTAGGTAAACGAAGGAGACCTAATAATAGCGGCTTTTAAGCTATAAAAGAAGATATTATAAACTAAGAAGATACCCCTCCCCCTTTAATAACTACCTTAGAAACTATTATTAGGAATATACTATTCCCTATATATAATATTTTTACTAGCACGTTTTATAAGGAGAAAGTTTAGTAAAAGCTTATTAAAAAATTTAAAGTAACTATAAAAGAGCTACTAGTAGTAAATAAAGAATTTATAGAAGTATACCTAGTATAAATCTCGAAAATCCTAGATATATATAATAGGGTAAATAATATTTTACTATAGGATTAACTAATTAATAGCCTATTAAGGTGCTTAAGATATAACTACTAATATAAGTTAATTTAGTTACCTTCAAACTAACTTGTATCCGAATTTTAGTCCTATTTAATAAGATTACTATTAGAATCGGCCTAACTAGTAATAAATATGTTATTTCTATCTTAGTTAATATATGAGCTAGTATAAATATTATTAATAAAGGTTGGTATATTAGAAATAGCCTTTAATAGGATGAATATATAGTTATTATAAAGAAAAATATCTAGATTAGGGAAGTAGTATATAAGCCGCTTTCTTATAGCACTAGATAAATATATCTCTTATTTATTAACTTTAGGATAGAACTTTATAATAGAAACTAAAATAAATACTATATTTAATACTATATCTATCTCCTTATTTATAAATATTAATTTTAAATATAACTTTATAATAACGTAATACTTAATTATTTTAGCTTAACTTAGAATATACTAATACTTAGTACTATTAAAAAGGAATTTTAAATTAATATTATATATAAACTAATATCGAAAAAGGTATAGCCTATTAATAATATACCTTTAAATAGGATAATACTAAAAGGTTATATAAGCTAAAAGAAATTTTTTAAGAAAGTAAAGTATATATTAAAAACCTAAAACCCTTTAAAATAAGGATCTACTTTTAAAAATATTTAGCCCTAAATTATAGCTATACCTCGAGGTACTTACCTTATATTAGAATAATTTAAAGGCCTTTTTATAGTTTTTTAAAATACGGATTTTACTAATTGAAAATGGATATCCTTTTTAAAATCTTATTTCGAGAAGAACCTTTCTTTTTATAAGATTTTAATAAAACTAGATAAATAAGGGATAACGTTATACCCCTCTATATTATTCGAACTATACCTTATTCTACCTAATAAGTAGAAAGTATCTCTATTTTAAGTACTCTTTTATTTAAAGTTATTAAAATCATAAAATAAGGATTTTATAATATATTTTAAAGGAAAGATATATAGCTTACTAGAACTCCTAACTTGTTATACTTAATAAAGATAAAAGGGTTCGACTAATTATATTACAGGCCTAAGGCCTATGTGGGGCAACGGTTATAACCGTTGCTATACTACTAGGTCACAGCTCTAGAGCCGCTATAGTACGCAGAGGCAGATCGTCGTAACTAATATCCGGAACTCTAAGAGTCCGTAATATGCTCTAGAGATATCTTAGCTATAGCGCGGCTCGAGAATACTAAGATCCCCTCTTATTAAAGTATAGTTAATCTTAATAAAGGTACGCTAAGATATACCGAGATTAAGCACCTTAGCCGTTATATCTAGATAAGCTAGATATAACGAAGTACTAAGGTATAGAGCTAGTATATCTCTGCTCTCTCCTACCTAGATAGATAGTTCTTCTCTCGTTAGTTTAATATAGATTATATCTATACCTTATCCTTACTAGGTTCTAAGCCTTACCTATTATATATATTAAACTCCTTTTTACCTTCTAGTATTAGAAGTAGCTCGTTAGCTACTTATCCTTAAGGTACGATATTAGATTACCCTATTACTTATACCGCCGAGTAAAATACTTTCGGAGAGTAAATCCTCGTAGGAGTAAATATATTATTAAGCGAGGCGATTTATTAGCTAGGGAGCTCGATAGAAGCTAAGATAAGCGAGAATAATAACTAGATTAAACTAAGGTTTAGTTCGATATAAGAAACTATTATAAACTACTTTAACTAGATATAATCTAATATCGACTAGATAGCGCGCGGCGTAATTATACCTCCTATATAAGTTCCCCCCTTAATAAAGTATTAACTATTTACGGTTTAAATACCGATTTTTCCCTAGGACTAAGTACTATAGAAGCTACTCCCTCGCTAGTAGATAATACTAAATATAAGCTATTACTATAGCTAGAAAAGTTTACTAGAGATAGAATAAAGTTCCTTATATAGGTTTATACTATAAAATATAAGCTTAATAGTAATACTCGCTTTATTAATACCGACCGGGATAAGTTTAAGTCGATCTACGCGAATACTAAAGGAATAGCTTAAACTACGGTAGAACCCTTCTACTCTTTAGGCGGACCTATAGTAATATACTTATTAATAAAGTTCTTAGCTAAACTATAATCGTATTACCTAGATAAGAATCGCGTAAAAATAGTATAGTAAGAGCTAGTAGTCTTTAAGTAAGGAGTAAACTAGAAGTATTCTAACTTCTTCGCTTAGTTTAAAAAGATTATAGGATAAGCCGGTACTACTACTTAAACGAATAATACTAAGTACTCCCTCCTAAGAGTAGTATTAAACTCTAAGCTCTAGAACGTTATAATCCTAGTAGAGATCTTATATAACTATTATAAATATACGAACTAGGTTATAACGATCGCCGTAAGAATAGAAGGGGTATAGTATATAATAGAACCTACTTATACGTATAGATAGAGTAAGACGCCGATAACGTCTAATACTATAACCCCTATTATATAAAACACTTAGTAAGACACGGTTATAACGGGCATAAACGTAGCTAGCTCCGGAGCCGCGAACTAGTAGAAATAGCGCGTAGCCTAGATTACTACTATAGAGCGTTAGAGATATAAGGAATATAACCTCTACCTCCGCTATAAATAAGAGGGTTATCGAATTAACCGCTACCCGTTTAAAGTAGCTATACGCCCGGGAATTACTAGTATATAAGCCGTAACTATCGAGGATACGGATAACGAAGATACCGATACGGGAAACGAGTAGCCTCTATATAATAATATATATAAAGGCGAGAGGTAATACTAGGGGAAATAGTAGAGGCGAAGTAGAATATAAACGGTATACTATTCCTAGTCGATCTTTTAGTTAATAAAATAAGTTTTATAGAAGCTATTATTAATAATAGATATTTATACTAATCTACTATCCGCTAAATAACTACTAGATCCCTAAACCTGCCCCGTATCCCTATTATTGCTAGAACGTTAAATAGAGCTATAATAAAGTAATCGCTTATTAGAGAGATTACCTACTATAACGCCGACCTCGATAGATATAGATATTATATATTTATATATATTATCCTAAACTTAGGTTACGATATTATCCTTAGAAAACTATAAATAGAGCGTAAAGGCGTTAGCTATATAGCCGATAAATATAAAATCGTACTAAAGTACTAAGGAATTACGGTATAAGAAAAGGGGTATATACTAGATACCCCCTAGATCCGGAGAGCCCGAGACGTAATATATATTAGAGTATTTATTATAGGAGCCGAGATAAAGCGCGTAGAAAGCGGCTCTAAAGCGGTAAAGGGAACGATAATTTTCTCGGTTTCTATTACCGATATTAATAAAGCCCTATAAATAAAGGACGTAAAGCTAATTAGTAACCGGTTACCCCTAAAGTATAAGTAGTAAAGAAGCCTCTTCGACCTAGTAAAAGTAGAAGAGCTTCTACTATATAGGGAGGGAGTAGATTATAAGATATACCTTATCCCCGACGTATTAGGGAAGACGTAGGAAGCCCTATAGTAACCCTTATATAATATATTATAAGATAAACTACTAGTACTACGAAAGACGCTTATAGGGCTCCTTAATAAGAGTTTTATACGCGCGAGTAGCTCCCTAGTAAGTATACCTATTATCTTTATTAGAAAACTAGGAGGTAGACTATAATTCTGCGTAAACTATAAACGGCTTAACGCTATAATAAAAGCAGATAGATACCCGCTATCCCTTATTAAAGAAACATTAATATACCTTATAAATACGATATAGTTTATTAAACTCGATATCTAAGCAGCTTTCTATAAGCTCTATATTAAAGAAGGAAAGAAGTAGATAATAGCTTTCCGTACTAGATTTAGACTATTTAAATAGCTTATTATACCCTTCGGAATAAGTAGCGTACTAGCTACCTTTTAGCGTTATATTAATATAGCGCTAAGAAACTATCTAGATAACTTCTACTTAGTATATATAGATAATATCCTTATTTATACTAGCAGTAATAAGGTAGATTATATTATAAAAGTAAAACTAGTATTTATTATCCTAGAAAAAGTAGGTCTTAACCTAAATATCGAAAAATATAAGTTTAGTATAAAAGAAATAAAGTACCTCGGTTATATTATCGAGGTAGGTAAAGGAATTAAGATAGACCTAAAGAAGCTATTAGCTATTAGGGATTAGGAAGCTCTAACCTTAATAAAAGTAGTCCGAAGTTTTTTAGGATTTATAAATTTTTCCTAATAGTTTATACCTATATATACTAATATTACTAGCCCCTTTATCGAACTAATATAGAAAAGTATACCGTTTTATTAGAGGGACTAGTAAGAAGCCGCGTTCGAGTATCTTAAGAGCCTCTTTATTATAGAATATATATTAGCCTAATAGAATCTAGAAAAAGATATAGGCCTAGAAGTAAACTACTTAGGATACGCTTATAAAGGCTACTTATTATAAAAAATAAGTAAGGAGTTCTTAAGCTAGTAGCGTACTATTTTTAATACCTCCTTCCCGTAGAATATAACTACGAAATTTATAATAAAGAGTTATTAGCTATAGTATACTACTTAGAAATATAGGATACAGAGCTCCGGAGCCTTATAAGCCTCTTTATTATCCTTTTAGATTATAAGAACCTCGAATATTTTATAACTAGAAGAAGGCTTACCGAATAATAAGTCTAATATTCTAAATTACTTTTATAGTTTCGTTTTAAAATATAATATAGAGAGGGAGCGAAGAGTAAGTAACTAGATATACTTTCCCGCCGTAAATAAGATATACTAATAGGTATTAATAACGAACGCCTAATAAAATATATTTTCTAGCTATTATAGAGTAAGTAGCTCTTAAAGGGAGAAGAGAGAAAAAAGAACCCTAAGTTATAAATTAATATAATAGAAATATTTAAAATCGAAGTTATAAGTAGTTCTAATATCTTTATAAACTAAGAGCTCTAAAGTATATAATAATTATTAGTCCTATAGGATAATACCTATATAATAGTAGTTAAATATATTCGTAAAGGAAGTAGAGCGTTTATACTAAGCTTATAAGTAAACGATAAGCTCTTTAAAATCTTAATAGCTAAGTATAAGCTAGGAGATAACCGGATATTTCGATTTAGGGATAGAGTTTAGATACTAAACTACGAACCCCTCTAAATAGCCCTAATCTAGAATACCTATAACTCTTATATTATAGGATATCCGGGGAGAGATATAATAATTATAATACTCTTTCGCTACTACTACTTACTAGGGATATATTACGCGGTATAAAGATTTATAAGTAACTACGATATTTATAGGAGAATAAATATATAGTAATATAGGAAGTAGGGCCTTCTTAAGCTATTACCTATACCTAAGCGGTTCTAGAGCGAGCTATTAGTCGACTTTATAACCGACCTTATTATAAGGAAGGAGGGTAACCTAGAATACCTAATAGTTATTATAAACCGACTAAGTAAAAACGTTATTATTAAGTTAATAATAGGTATAAGCGCCGAAATATATATAAAGCGGTTTATAAACTGCTATTAGCGCTATTACGGTTTTCCTAAAGTAATTACTAGTAATAAAGGAACTAATTAGGTTAGATATTTTTAGTAATAAATCTGCGAACTTATTAGTATTAAATAATAATTAAGTACGGCGTACTACCTAGAGATAGATAGAGTAACTAAGTATACTAACTAAGAAGTGCTTATATATCTACGCGCCTTTATTACTTATATATAGCTCGATTAAGTAATACTATTACCTAGTATAATAGTAGCGATTAATAAATAAGGATATATTATCTATTAGATTAAGTCTATTTTACCTCCTTTATAGCTACTACGTTAACCTAATTTAAAACGTTCCCCTAGATCCTAATAAAGTCCCTACTATAAAGCCGAGAA
This sequence comes from Arthrinium puccinioides, assembly GCA_022414665.1. Taxonomy (NCBI): domain Eukaryota; kingdom Fungi; phylum Ascomycota; class Sordariomycetes; order Amphisphaeriales; family Apiosporaceae; genus Arthrinium; species Arthrinium puccinioides. The sequence goes on from JAIUNF010000005.1 coordinate 4,758,918, forward strand.
AAAGGGCGGATAATTTCGTAGTAAGACTACGAGAGGCGTAAGACTTTACTTAAGTAGCTATAGCGGCTACGTAGTAGTATATAAAGGAATCGGCTAATTAGCGGAGATCTCCCTCTATCCGCTATAAGGTTAGTAATAAATTCTAGCTATTACTAAAGAATATAGTAATAAGTTAGCTATCGAAGAAACTCGCCTAGCTCTACTCTAAATATATAGTTATAAAGGTTATTAGCCCCTATATAGTAGAACTAGATATTCCCGAGGGGATGTATAGCCGCTTCTATATAGATTTACCTATAAGAGTAGCTATAAACCCCTTACTATCCTAGATTAACCTAGATACTAGACTACTACTATTTATCCTATATACTAACCCCGACTAAGAAGAATAGGGGGTAGAAAGTATCTTACGAGCACGAATAAAGAAGCTCCTAGGACCTAGAAAACGAACTATCCGTTAAGCACTTATTAAATAGGGTTACTGCTAGGAACCTACCTAGGAATTACTCGATAAAATCGAGAGTATAGAGCTCCGGATCCTTATTAACCACTTTATTATCCTTTAAACTATAAGAACCTTGAATATTTTATAACTAGAAGAAGGCTTACCGAATAATAAGTCCGATAGTCTAAATTACTTTTATAATTCCGTTTTAGGATATAATATAGGGAGGGAGTAAAGAGTAAGTAACTAGCTAGATATACTCTCCCGCCGTAAGTAAGATATACTAATAGGCCTCGATAACGAACGCTTAGTAGGATATATTTTCTAGCTACTATAGAGCGATTAGCTCCTAGAGGGAGACGAAAGAGATATAAACCTAGATTTCTAAATTAGTATAATAAAGATATTTAGAGTCGAAGTTATAAGTAGTTCCGATCGATATCTGTAAGGATAGGCTCCACAACAGTGGATGGCATTACCAATTGCGGCACTGCGCCAAAAGACAAGCGGCCATTGAAGTAAGCTTGTTACAACAACGCATGCTATTAGGGATTATAACGGTATGCGCGACTATACCGTTACAATATCTTTATAAACTAAGAGCTCTAGAGTATATAGGAAGCATTTGTCCTTTAAGACGATACCTACGTAATAGTAGTTTGTAAGGTGCTGCGGTATCCTTACTATATATACTAGTAGTGTGACGATCAGCTTATTATATAAGGTATAGGACCCACATAGGTTCTGTACCTATCCCGTATATATACCACCTCCCTTTTAATAATAGAAAGGACAAGCGTTAGTCTTGTCCTAACACTTACCTATACTATTAATCCTACCTAATTATACCTATAACCTTTATAATTCTAACGCTTCTACTAAATAATTACTTAGGCTATTAATAATATAGCTTCTACCTCGAGTTCCTCGTTAAAATCGGCACCTAAGTTATCTTCTAAAAGAGCTCCTCTAAGTTACTTACCTACAGTTTTAGACCTAGTTCCGGAGGATATATCCGAAGACCTAGTAATCCTATTAGGTAGCGGAAGTACTACTATTCCGCTAATAGTACCTAAGCTAAACCCTAGCGGAAACCTAGATTTATCTAATACCCTAGGTCTTAGAAGTATTAGTATTACTAGAGCCTAGTAAGAATATAAGGAAATTCGAAATCGATATCGAGCTAGTAAATACGCCCTTACGTCCTTATAAGTAAAAGATACGATAAAATCTAGTAAGGCACTTTTATAAGTAAAAGGAAAATCTAAAAGAATAGACAATTTAGAGGCGGGGGATAATAGAAACCCTAATAATTCCTTATTAGACCTATCTATTAGAAATAACTTATATTCCTTAAATAGTTCGGACTCTAGTAGTTATAGTCGATAATATCGGAAATCGCGGTAATACTCTAATATTAGAAAGCTTATTAAGTTCGACTATCCTAAGCTATTTATAGACTTTACTAATTCGAAATAGGAAGGATAGATCGCCGAATATAAGGAGATTTTTAAAGGTTCGGTAAAAAAGTTCCGAAACGGTTATAATAAGATTATCTTTACTAAAAATAAGATAGATTAAGGTATAAAATAAATATATAGAGTTTATAAATAATTTGCGGACCCTTTAGAGATAGAAATATTACTTCTAATTAGGAAGACTTTAAGGCCTAGATAAAGTTAATTATCCGTTATTTAGCAAATCTAAAGGCGATCCTTATAAAATAGTTTAAGGACGTAAAGTAACGACCGGGTTAAGACCCTTAGGCCTTTAATATCTATTTAGCCTCTCTTAAATAATAACTCCTATCGAAACCGGAAAGGGATTATACGTATTCCTACTTCGCTAAACTTCTTAATCCCTTAAAGGATATTATTACTACTTATACTAATAAACTCCTTTAAAAACGAAACGATATAGTCGACGCCGCCGCTTAAAGGTAGGAGCTCCTTAGTAAGCGCGACCGAGAATTATATCCTAAGGGAAATTCTAAGGAAAGCTCGGCAAAACGTACTAGAGAAGATAATAATAATAATTATAATAATAATTATAATAACTTTAATAAGCGAACTTAGAATTTAAATAATTCGAAAGGAGGATACGGTAATAGAGGTTAAGGACGCGGCTAAGGTTCCTTTTATAGTAATTATAAGGGAGGTTATAGCGGTATAAGCTCGGCACTATCGCGAAACCCTAACGAAAATTAAGGAAAAGATTAAGATCTCGCTAATATTATATATTATAAATACGGAGAAAAGGGATACTACGTAAACTCTTATCCTAAATAGGAAAAACCTTCCCCTATTTAAGGAACTTCGGGAAAAGGGAGATAGCTCTAAAGTAACGTGCTAATCTAGGGTCCCGTAATCCTATTATAGATACCTTAGTAAGGTTCTATATATAATATACGATTTATTCTCCTTTATTATCTAATCCTCCTATTATAATTTATACCGACTTAGATAGTTATTTAGGTACGGATTTAATTAGTATTAAATTTATACGTAAATATACGTTATCTTCTATACCTTTCGAGACGGTTTCTTTAGAAATAGTTAGATAACTATATATTCTGTAATATAGAGTTTATTAGGTTAACTTTAATTTAAGAAATTTAAGAAATTATACTCGTATATATCGACGCGTATATATTACTATTAATCGAGATTTCCGAGAGGCTAGCAGTCCCTTATTATTAGGATAGGGCTTTTTAGATACTATATATATCGTTATAGTTCCGTATATAAATTAGTAGCAGTTCGAGGTTATTTCGTCTTTATTACTACTTACTATACCTAAAAAGTTCTATTGTATAATACGCGATAAGGTAGTTTATTACGCTCTTATTCCGATAAAAAGTAAGGATTTATACCTCTATCTAAAAAAGGATAGTATTAATAAGTCCGCTACTAAGATTCCGTCCTATCTTCGTAACTATACGACCTTCTTTAATATAGATAGTACTATAATACTCCTTTTAATAGAAAAAATAAGTTATATAATCGATCTCCTACTAGGAAAAGATCCTTTATACCTCTCTATTTACCCTTTAGCCTATAATAAGCTCTAAGAACTAAAATAATATATCGACTATATAAAGGCTACTAGTTAGATTTATAACTCGTAAAGTCCTATAGGAGTACTAATCCTTTTTATTCCGAAAAAAGATAGCTTATTACGTCTTTATATAGACTATAGGGGCCTTAGTAAAGTAACGGCTAAGAATCGCTTTACTCTCCCTCTTATTTCGGAACTATTAGATAGGGTTTCTAGGATAAAGGTTTTTTCTAAATCGATCTTAAAGAAGCCTACTATTATATCTATATTAGAGAAGGGGATAAATAGAAAATAGCGTTCTATATACGATACGGCTATTTTAAGTACTTAGTTATACTATTTAGCCTAACTAATACGCCTATAACGTTTTAATACTATATATAAATAGCTCTAGGAGACCTCCTAGATATTTACTACGTTATATACCTAGATAATATTCTTATTTTTTCACGTATAATAGAAGACTACGAGAGAAACCTCCGGAATATTATAGAAAGGCTCCTAAATACCGATCTATACGCTAATTAATCTAAGTACGAGTTTATCTAAGAGAAAGTAGACTATCTTAGGTACTAGATTTTAGTAGAAGGTATATTAATAGACCTAGATAAGGTCGGTACTATCTAGGAATAGCTAGTACTAATATTAATTTATAATCTTTAAGTATTTTTAGGATTTTATAACTTCTATCGACGCTTTATTAATAAATATTTATAACTTACTACTCCTTTAATATATTACTTAAAGAGTGGCGAAAGCGAAGCGAAAGCTAGCGGGTTTATCTAGGATCCCCCTATATAAGTAGCTTTCGAGCGGCTAAAATAGTTATTCCTCTAGGTACCTCTCCTTTAGTATTTTAATCTAGAGAAGTATATTCGATTAGAAACTAATATATCTAAAGACGTAATAGCGGGTACCTTTTCCTAATAAAATAAATAGGGATATTAGTATCCTATTTTATTCTAGTCCTAGAAGTATCTCGATATAGAATCGCGTTATAGTATCCTAGACTAAGAACTACTAGTAATTATCGAGTTATTTAAATACTAGCGCTATTACCTTTAACGATCTCGATATTCTATTAAAGTCTTATCTAACTATACTAACCTCTAAAGCTTTATAAAAACTTAGAAGCTAAATAGTCGATAAGTAAGGTAATATATATTCTTAGCTCTATTCGACTTCGAAATTAAATACTAAGCTAGAAAGAGAAACTAGGCCGATCCGCCCTTAAAAAGGCCGGATTATATTAGTAAAGCGTCCGATAATATAGAGCTTCTCCTAATACTATAAAGAAAATTAGCGGTATAGACTAAGGTATAACCTAATTAGTTACTACTAAGGGTACTTGTTAATATAGTATATATAGCCCGATAGCTATATAAGTATATTATATTAGCTTAAATAGTTATACGAAAGCAAGCTCGAAATTCTATAGTTAGAGGTAATATATATACGAATACTCCCCTATTAGACCTTATCTCTCTATTAAGAGAAGTTTAATAAAAGGACCCCGAAAGCGTCGAGATTCGATAGCGAATTACTATTAGCTAGGTATTATAAGAGTAAACTATTAGTTAATATAACCTTCTCTACTATAATAGGCGTATTTACGTCCCCCCTTAAGAGGCTATATAATAATAGCTTATTAAACTATACTATAATAACCCTTATGTAGGGTATTTCGGCGTAGAATATATACGAACTCTTTTAGAAAGACTATTTAACTAGCCTAAAATAAATACGGATATACGTTAATATATTAAGGATTATAAGATTTATCTAGGGTTAAAGGCGAAATATCACCGACCCTATAGCAAATTATAGTTACTTCCTTTACTATCTCGCCTAGGATAAGAGTACTTAATAGACTTTATTACGGGCTTATTTAAAGTTTTTTATAACGGTAAAATAGTAGACTCTCTCTTAGTAATTATAGACCGGTTTAGTAAAATATCGTTTCTATTTATAATATATACTATTATAACTATAGTAGACCTTACGAAACTATTCTATAACTATATCGAGTATTATTTTAGAGCGCCTTAAGGTATTATTTTAGGTAGAGGCTCTATCTTTATAAGTAAATTTTAGTCTAAGCTATATTTCTATAGCTAGATTAAACTAAGGTACTTAATAGTATTTCACCCCTAAACCGATAAGTAAATAGAGAGAATAAATTAAGTTATCGAGATATACCTTCGTTACTACGTAGTTAGTTATCCTAAGGTTTAGCTATAGTTAATACTATCTACGTTTTACGCTATAAACGCGGCTATAAATACTACTACTAGCGTAAGCCCGTTTTAAGTAATATATAGTTACTAACTAGAGTTCTATATATTTATTAAGGATAACGATACCTTAAAGGGGGTACTAGCAGTTTAAGACCGAATTAATAAATTAGCGAAATTATATTAAGATATAATAGAATAGTAGTAAAAGGCTATCGCTACTTAAGTAGAGTACTATAATAAATACTATAATCTAATAACCTTTAAGGTTAATTAAATAGTAGCCTTATCTACTTAGAATCTTAAACTAAAGTTTCGAAAGCTTTAGCCTAAGTTTATCGGGCCCTTTAAGGTACTCGGCAAAGTAGGATCGCTAGTATATTATCTAGTATTACTTAAGTAATATTTATAAATATATAATATCTTCCTAGTCTAATACTTAGAACTATAGGATACTAAGATATCGGATCCCTTACCTATACTAGAGCTTAATAATAACGATAAGTAGGAAGTTAAGGAGGTCCTTAATTATAGGAAAATTAAAGGAGAAACCTATTACTATATAAAGTAGAAAGGTTAGCCTACGGAATATAATTAGTAGAACTATAGTAATAACCTTACGAATACTAAACGCTTAGTTAATACTTACCTAAAGAAATCTTAGAAGAAGAAGGTTAATAAAATTATAGGGGTAAATATAGTTTAGGATAATAGCTATCTATTATAGCCGATAGCTAGGAGATATTAGGTTAATCCTGCTATACCTATAGCGGTAAATAAACGAAAGGCAGCCTTTATAGCTAACTTTAAAATATAAATATATTACCTATAATCTCGTATAAAGCGGCTAATTAAACGTTATAAAAACGGTTATTATTTATCTCCGTACCTATATTAAGAAGATAACTACGAATAGCCTTTACGAACTCCTATAGGGCCGAAGCCTATATAGCAAAGTCGCTATTATACGATAGTAACTATAATAGTAAGAGCTAATTATAAGCGGCACGCTTATCGGCGGACTATTATTAAGAAAAGATTAGCTTATAATTCGGGAAATACTAGCGAAACCTACGTATAGTATTAAGTAGTAGTCGAACTATAAAGGTAATACGAAGTATCTATATCTTATAATACTCTTTATAGTAGATAGCCCGGGTATCCTCGTTAGTCCTCTTAGAACCGGTTAAATTACGCTCCTATTTATAATAGGTATATATAGTAGTAAAGCCTATATAAGGCTTCTAAGAAGCGATAGCAAGATATACGCGAATAGCCTCTAAATAGGCCTACTCGAAGTTATCCTTATCGTTATATACGATATTACCCTATCGGTCGGTAAAGCCGGTCTTATAAATATACTCGATAAGGTAACCTATTACCTATAGGTTTCCCTAAAGTATTACTAGGACCTAAGTCGAAAAATTAGTAATATTACCCTGCCGAAATATCTACGGAGTACTTATAGCTTTATAAGTATCCTTAGACCCGACGTATCTAATTACCTATTATTTATAGCCTTTACTCTAGCTATAAGCCGATAACTTAATATTAGGGTAAGCGTAGCGAATACGTAGTAGATAGCCTTAGTTGGGTATGAAATTCTCTAATACTCTATTAATATAACCCTTATAGGAATACTACTCCTATATAAAGTTTACCGCAAATTCGGTTATAATCGTAGTATAACGGCGATTACGCTTACGCTTATATATCTACTAGATAGGAAGTATAATAAATAACTTAAGGATAAGGGATAAAGGAGAGAAGAGATCGCGATAGTTTCGCGAAAGAATTCTAATACTATAAGAGTATAGCGTTATAAAATAATTATCGCGATAGTTATTACGATAGTAGTTTTTTTAGAAATACTTTTCTACCTATTAATTAAGATATTTCTATTATAGCTAAGATTAAAAGACTATAGGACCTACGGACGGATTAGGGATAATAACCTACCGAAGTAGGGGTATCTAGGCACGTAACCCTTTATACCCCCTACTTCGATATCCGCATAGGTCGCCGCGGCCGGCTTATATAGAGGGGGGAATAATTATAACGATCAGCTTATTACATAAGGTATAGGACCTATATAGGTTCCGTACCTATCCCGTATATATACCACCTCCCTTTTAATAACAGAAAGGACAAGCGTTAGTCTTGTCCTAATACTTACCCATACTATTGATCCTACCTAATTGTACCTGTGACCCTTATAAGTAGTGCACGTAATATCCGCATTGACCGCGGATATTAATGAATCTTTTGGGTTTATTGGCGTAGCGGTTAATCGTGCACACCGTACGTTATATAGTTAAATATATTCGCGAAGGAAGTAGAGTATTCCTACCTAAGCTATAAGTAAATATTAAATCTGAGACTATAATAGTCTTTATAAGATTCTATATACCTGAGACTTTAATAGGTCTATTAAGCTTATAGTACTGCTATATAATATAGGGCTTTTTACTAGGTCTAGCTATTATATTATATAGTACGTACAGTTAGTAGTGCTGCGGGCTTACCCTGCAGCTACCCTAGACCGGATTATGTCCACGGCTAAGTACGCGAAAAATGTGCAGGACCGGATTACTTTTTAGTGGTCGTGAGTCGCGTTTTGCAGAAACGCAGCGAAAATCTTTTGTTACAAATTCGTTTTTTACACCTAAATCGGCTAAGCCGAGTTCTAACCCTAAGTGGGGTCTCCGGATCTATATAGGGAACTACATAAAACATTTAAGCAATTCAGATAACGTACTATAACGAGATTAAGATACTGCATTTAAGTGAAGAGGATTAACAGCGCGCGTTACTAATATAAAGAGAGACTGCGTATAGAGGTATTAGAGACCAAGACCCCTCCTTATCTTTAATAGAATATAATCCTCGAGTCTATAATAGGTATAAGCGCCGAAGTATATATAGAGCGGTTCGTAAACTGCTACTAGTACTACTATAGTTTTCCTAGAGTAATTACTAGTAATAAAGGAACTGATTTCGTTAAACACTTTCAGCGACGATTCTACGAACTAGTAAGTACTAAGTAATAATTAAAAGTACGGCCTATTACCTAACAACTAATAGAGTAATCGAATATGCTAACTAAGAAGTACTTAGACACATATACGACTTCGTTACTTACACGTAGCTTAACTAGGTAATATTACTACCTAGTATAATAGTAGTAATTAATAATAAGGATACCTCGTCGATTGAATCAAGTCTATTTTACCGCCTCTATAGTTACTATAGTAACCTAATTTAAGACGTCCCCTAAATCCTAGCGAAATCCCTATTATAGAACTGAAAAAAAGAGCGGATAATTTTATAGTAAAACTACGCGAGTCGTAAGACTTTGCTTTAATAGCTATAACGGCTATATATTACGATCTGCCCGATCTAACTTTACCTTAGAAGTGCGCACGGACCTACAGGACGGAAGAACGATATTACGAGAAGAAGGCTACGATACTAGGACTATTCTAAAGGTCTAAGGGATATCTATACCTATAGGCAAGATACTCGTCGAGCGTATTACTGTTACTAGTAAGGGAGCCGAGTTTAGTATAGAAGAATAGTATAAAGTCTAGGGGACTATACTATAAGAAGTTATAGCGCGACCCCGTAACCCGCTAATTAAGAGAGAGCTTACTGTCTAAGGGAGTAAGGTTTACGACGGATTACCGTGATCTAAGGTGATCTATACTAAGGGATTACTCGGATTACTAGTAATCTAGTAATCTAGTACAGATTAATAAGGGAATAATTTAGTATATAGGGGATAGAATATCCCGCCTATTTATAGCAGATAGATATTACATTAGTAATTAATCTAAGTATCTATCTTATAAGAGTAATCCTAGCGACTATATTCCTAGCACTTATTACGTAGTTACTCCTCCGGAAGGTTATTATACTATTAGATTGATAACGGACTTACTTATCTTCGGTTACTCTCTTACTTTACAAATATAAAGCTAGACTTATATAGTTAAAGGCTGTATAACCCTTTTATAGTACGGATCGTTATATTTTAATTATTCTTATTTAAGTATATTACTCTCCGAAAGATATTAAATAATAACCTTCGGACGCTATATCTATTATTAGCCGTAATAGTAGCTATAATAGCGTAACTACGAATCTCATAAGAGGGCCCAACGCCCTAGCTATATTTTAAGAATTATAGTAAGGTATAAAGTACTTAAATAATAAGAATAAATAGTTAGCTTACTAGCTATCCGCTATTCCTATTAAGCCTTTTAGCTAGCCTTTAAAGCTTCCTTACCTATATTAAAGCCTACCTCTATTTCTAAAAAGCTATTATCGTTATAAAACTAGATAAGATTCTTTATACTACCGGACTCCTAAAGGAAGATATACTTATATAGTTAGAACTTATTATATAAAACTATATTAATAAAACTACTAATTAACAAGATAAAGATATATAAAAGTCCTTTACTATATATAATAAATCCGAGATAAAACTTAAAGTAAGCTTTAAATACCCTAATATTATTAGAGTTACTGAACGCTAGTTACTAACTTTTAAATAGAAAGGACCTATAACTAAATATATATCTAAGTTGAAGTAACTTACCTTATAAATAAAGATTATAAATAAAGATATACTTATAGTATTATTTTATTCCGGACTTTATAATAATATTAAGGATAAAGTATTTAAAACCGATAATCATAATAACTTCGATATATATATATAGAACTTATTATTAAAATCGATTGTTATTTATATTAAGGATAATAAGAGAAATAAAGAGTTAGACTTTAAGTACTAATACTATAAGCTAACTATAAAAGAAATATATAGTACATTCTAACCTTTAATAAAAAGATATACTCGATAAATAATTAAAAAGGACTACTATATACTTATATTAGGTATTATAATAAACTTATAAACTTTAATACTACTTATAATGATAAGCTAAAAGGTAGAAAACTTACTGTAACTCTAATAAGAAAGAATAATTTATTAGAGAATACTCTTAGCTAAAGAAGTAATTATTAGGGGAAATAGGGAAGTAATTAGTACTACATATAAGAGTACTATAAAGAAACCTCTTTATATTATACCTTTATAAATATTATATTATAATACTAACTATACTATTTATAGGAGTAGTAAAGAGGGCGAAGGATAATATACTTAAATACTATAAGAGGTTACGGTAATTAAAAGATAAAAGATTCTTTAATAGAATAATAATAGACTTTTATAATATATTATAAGCTAGGATTAAGTTAGTAACTCGAATAAAGAAAATTAAAATCCCAATAAATACTTCAGTATTGAAGAAATCCTTAAACATAATTTAGAAAGTAATACTAATAGTATCCTAGAGATCTCTAAAGAGCTTCGATTGTTAACCCAATAATAGCTCTATTTATAAATCTCTTAAAAGTATAATATTAGATAAGATAAATATATTGTTACTTTAGGAAGATTATTCTTAACTCGTATTAATTATACGAAATAGTATTAGGAATAAATAATACGAACCATATAAATTAGTATTATAGTTCAGATATAACCCTGGGGCCTACCCTATAAACCTAGGATATAATATTATAAGATAGTATTCTTATATTTATAACGGATATATAAAGTACTTATTAGTAAAAATCTATTATAAATCCTTCTTATACAGAGCTATAAACGAAGCTATTAAATATGTTTACTTTAATATAAATATATAAGAAGTATATATAGTTAAAGATTTATAAGAAATATATAATTTTATAGAATAACCTAATAAAGATACTTCACTATAAATACCCGAAGAACATATAATATATATAATAAGATAATAAGTATTTAATATATAGTAAATAGAAATATTAAGCCTAGAGAATAGTTAAGGATAAATATACTAAAAGATTGTAATAGAGTATATAACTCGAAGTACCTCTAAAAGAATACGAAAAGTCTATAAAACGAATCTCTACTCTAGTATCCCTTATAATCTAATAAGATACCGAGAGGACTTGTTATTATAAGAAAGGGGATAAAAACATATAAATCAGAGATAAAACCCTAATTATAGGGCTAGAGGAGCTAGAAAAACTTAGTATTAATAAAGAAATTAAGTTAATTAAACGATACTATACTAAGAAAACCTAACGAAAATCTATAAAGACATATAAATTCTTAGGAAGAGAACGCCGCTAGATATACTAGGGTAGTAGCTAGTAAGCTAGAAGTCCCTTTATATTACTAAATATATCGTAGAATATAACTAATTAATAATTAATATTATATAGAAGGGTATATAATACGAGTAATACTAGATAGCAGAGCTTAAGGAAATTATATTACGCTAGAAATCGTTAATACCTACTAGATACCTTAGAGGACGAAAAACACCCTATACCGACTTAACGCTATAAATAGAGAAGTATTGGCTTATAAAGATAGATAGATAAATAGACAAATAGCGTTACTCTCTATTATATTCCCGAAATATAGCGAAACTCTTATATATAATATTTATAGATATACTAGGATACGATATAATATTAGGGATACTTTAGTTATAAGTAAGTAATCCTAGAGTTAACTAGAGGACTAGCTATCTTTAATAGGATATACTAAGAAGTACCTATACCTTTATAGGGGTAAATAAGTTAGCCGTATATAAGGTTAGAGGTTAGCGAATATAAGGAAGAATCTAAGCTCCCTAGGAACCGGACTATATAGTAATAATATATATAAAGTACCTCGAATTCCGATCCTTATTTAGTAGAAACCTAAAGGAAGGACTACGACTATATAGCAGATATGACTATATAATTAATCCAAAGTCCGGAATAGAACTCGATTTTATATATATTTATTAGTAAATATAAGAATATAAGTGCATACTTGAAGGGTATATAGAGGTAAACCTTAAAATAGAAATATATAACTATCTAAGTTACATACGGGATACCTAACGCTTTTTGTACTAAAGAAAGCTCCTAGCGGAAATACAGAATAAAGGTTATATATTAACTATTAAAAGCTTAATAATAAAATAATAATAAACCGATAGCCTTTATTACTTATTAAAGACCTAACGGATTAGTTAGTAAAGGCCTAATAGTTTACTACCTTATACCTTCTTAGCGCTTATACGTAACGAACCGTACTGTAAGAAGGTTAATAACCTTTAGAGCTTTATATTTGCGAGGTAAGAGAGTAACCGAAGATTGCTAAGTGCGTCGTCGATCTGATAATATATAATAACCTGCCGGATAAATAACTGAATAATATGTTCGATAAATATAGTTATTAGGATTGCTCCTATCTATAAGTAGGATAGATCCTTAGATTAATTACTAAGGTAATAACTATCTGCTATAAATAGGCGGGATATCCTATCCCTTATATACTCTAAATTATTCCCTTATTAATTAGCTTAGCTTAGCACTGCTTAGTGCTACTTATAGTTACTTAGCGTTGCTTACTATTACGTAGTATTACTTAGTATTACTTAGTAAATTCTTACTAATTAACTTCTTCTTCTTATCTTGCTTATCTTTCCTACTAATTAGTGGGTTACGTACTCGTGCTAGTTCTTCCTATAGTATAGTCTCTTAGAACTCGCACTAGTATTCTATACTATATTTAGTTCCCCTGCTAGTAATAGGAATAGCCCTAGTATCGTATCCGTCTAATCGTAACATCGTTCTTTCGTTCCGTTAGTCCGTGCGTTTCTTCAAGGAATAGTTAGATTAGCCGATTATAATATTATAACCTTATTCGAATTAAAGAGGGTATTAAATATAAACCCGCTTTCCGAACTAGGTTCGGATATTTCGAATACTAAGTAATATTCTAGAAAATAATTAATAATATCCTATAAGAATTCCTTAATATTTCTATTATAGTCTATCTCGATAATTATAAGGGTTACAAGTATAATTAGGTAGGATTAATAGTATAGGTAAGTATTAGGATAAGACTAACGCTTATCCTTTCTATTATTAAAAGGGAGGTAGTATATATACGGGATAGGTACGGAACCTATATAGGTCCTATACCTTATATTATAAGCTGATCGCTATAATAATATCCGTATCTTCTCGGAGAATATAACGGATTATACTTAGTATACTTAGTATATTTAGTATATTTAGTATATTTAGTGTATTTAGTATATTTAGTGTATTTAGTATATTTAGTGTATTTAGTATATTTATGAAGTACTTTAAGTACGATAAGATAATAATCTCTTAGTTAAACCTATAAACAGCCTATTTTACTAAGAGAAAGTTAACTTCCTAGGCTACGTAATAACGCTAGGCGAAATTAGAATAGAGGATAGAAAGATTTTAGTAGTTAGATAATAGGCTACGCTAACTACGGTAAAGGAAATATACTCTTTCCTCGAAATAGTAAATTTCTATTATATATTTATTAAGGGGATCGGACGGATAGTAAAGTTACTAATAGACCTAACTTAAAAGGACCTTATATTTAAATAGATATATAAAAAGTAAGAAGTATTCCAAACGCTAATTAACCGAATTATTAGCGAACTAGTTCTTATAATATTAGATCCTACGCTATCTTATAAGATCGAGACCGATATATCGGATTATACGCTTAGTAGATAACTTAGCTAGAGAGATAATAATAGTAAGAAATACCTAATTATATTCTTCTTAAAGAAATTTAATAAATTAGAACTTAATTACTAGATTTATAATAAGGAGTTAATAGCTATTATTGAAATATTTAAAGAATAGAGATATTACTTTAGTAGAGTATGTTATAAGGTAAAGGTATATATAGATTATACAAATCTCATATTATTTATACCTAGTAAAGTATTAAACTAATAATAGATTAAATAGTCCGAATTCCTAATAAAATTCGACTTCGAAATTATTTATATTAAAGGAAGCGAGAATAGCAGAGCTAATATTTTAAGCTAATAACCTATCTATTAGGTCGAAGTACCTAAATAAGTATTTACAATCCTCGAGGTGAATAGTAAATATAACATATAGAACTTATATATAATATAACTATAATAACTCGATATTACTTATCGAATCGAAGGAAATAAATAGATATCGAAATTTTAGGGTAAGAAAAATTTAGATAACGCTAAAAGATAGAAGGAATGTAATATTAAAGACGGTCTTACTTTCTATAATAATATAATATAAATCCTAAATAACCTTTTTACTAAGTTTATTAAAGATTTTTATTAAAAAATATTAACGAATATTAAGGACTTTATAAAATATTAAACAGGATTTAAAGGTGATATAACTACTTCTAACTCGAATTAAGACTTAAGGAAGGTCTTAAAGACTATAACCTTTATTATAAAGCTAAGGCCTTAAAGTATAAGCTTTATAAAGAACTATAACCGGTTATTCTCCTAGATAAAGCATATAGAATAACTATACTATACTAGATTATAAAGTTACCCGTATATACGGAGTCTTTAACTAGGATTATATATAATAGTATTTTAGTAATAGTAGATAAACCTACTAAATTTACTTACTTCTTACCTTATAAGGAAATAAGTAGGGCTAAAGAACTTTTATATACCTTTATAAAGTTTATTATTAGTAACTATAGGTTATCTAACAATATTATCTCTAACCGAGATAAGCTATTAATATCCAAGTTTTAGCAACCCCTTATAGGATAACTTAGAGTTAAGTATAAGCTATTAATAGCCTATTAAATAGTCTATAAACGGATAAATAAATAGAACGAATAAATTAGATACCCGAATAGTATCTAAGATATTACGTTAATTACGAATTGAATAAATAGTTTATACTATTACTAGTAGTATAGTTCGCTTATAATAGCGCCGATAACGAGATAGTACGAGTATTACTATTATAGTAAACTACAAGTATAATATAGAAATCGTAAGAGACGCGATATTAGGAGTACTAGCCCTAATAGCGGTAATATAAGTTAATAAGCGAAAGGAATCATAATAATACTTAAAATATAATCTCGTTTTTCTTAATAAAAGAATAAAGAAATACTATAATAAGAAAAGAATTAACGGACTAGTCTTTAAAATAGGAGACTATATCTACCTTTTATACTGAAATATTAAAATAAAAAGGCTAAGTAATAAACTCGACTTTAAGAAAATTAGACTATTCGAGATCGAAGAAATTAGTTTAAAGCTTAACTATAAATTAAAGCTACCTAAATCTATAAGAATATATCCTATATTCTATATATTATTACTAGAACTAATACTACCGAGCGCTAAACTCGAAATATAGCTAAAAGTTATTACTAATTAATATAAGTACGAAGTCGATAAGATCCTTAATAAAAAGAAGTTTAGCAACTAATAGAAATAGCTAGTATAGTAGAAAGAATACTTACTAGAAAATAATACTTAATAATCTAAAAAGGCTTAAAGGGCTATAAGGAAGAACTTCGGAAGTTTAACTAAAATTGAACCCCGCTATTAATAATAGGGAAGGCGATAGTAAGTCTAGAGCTATTAGGCTCTAATTAATTTTGCCGAAAGTACTAATAGCTTTAACGCCTATAACTGCTTTAGCCTCTTTATAATTAATAGCGTTTAGTTTATTTATCAAACTAAGACTATAATTAACTATATTAGAACTATAATATACTAAAGATTCTTACTATATATAAAGGCGTCCGAGTCGAGTAAGAGTAATAGAGTACTACGACCCAACACGATCTAACCATTCCCTAGAAGTACGTACGGACTAATAGGACGGAAGAATAATATCACGATTAGATAGATACAATACTAGACCTACTCCCGAAGTCGAAGGAATCTCTATACTAGTAGGCAAGGTACTAATTAGGAACGTTACCGTCGCCTATAAAGGAATAGAGTATAGAATAGAATAATAGTATAAGCTTTATAGAACTATACTAAAGGAAGAACTAGTATAACCCCGTAACCTACTAATTAGAAGAAGGCTTACCGCTAAGAAGGAAGGACTAGCCCCACCTTATAATACTTATAGTAAGTAGCGTAAGTAGATAGCGACCTTACCTTACTTAACGTAAGCAGAGTAAGTAGCGCTAGGATTAATAAGGGAATAATTTAGAGTATATAGGGGATATAATATCCCACCTATTTATAGTATATAGTTATTACCTTAGTAATTAATATAAGTATCTATCTCACCCACAAATAGGAGCAATTCTAACGACTATATTTATTATACTTATTACTTAGTTACTTATCTAGAAGGTTATTATATATTGTTAGGTCGGCGACGCACTCGACGATCTTCGGTTACTCTCTTATCTCGCAAATATAAAGCTAGACTCGTATAGTTAAAGGTTGTTTGACTCTTTTACAGTACAGTTCGTTACACTAGAGCGCCTCTAGAGCTATAACCTAGTAATATAGCAACGGTTATAACCGTTGCCGTATATATGTCCTAGGTCTATAAAATTCTTATTATAATACCTTCTTAATAATAGTATTATTTACTTATATTGTACGTTAATAATACACACATTAATGTAAATTGTATATTTTCAAGATATTATGCAAGTATAAAATACAACTATAAAATATATAAAGATAATAGTTAGATAAAAATAAATATGTATTAGTACTCGAGACTTACCATTACATTAAAATATACTACTATAGTTATATGCGAAACTAGCTAATATCTAGCACAGATAAACTTAGTACGCAAAATTAGCCTTTTAGAGAGACTTATAATTAGATTGAAATATACTGTGTACTTGCCTGCTTACAGTATTTATATACGAAACTAGCTGATATCTAACAAATCTATTCGTTATCTCTTAGACACTAAGCTCAGCTGTATCAGCCTTCAGGATATACGACATGTATGGTACAAGTCGCTTCTCCACGGTGCTGCCTTTGCCACAGTAGCTCTCGACGATAGTAGCGCTTCGACCAGTGTATAGCTTCGGGTCCATCATCCCATCAATGTCATCCCAGACCGGCTTGACTGCAAGCTGGTTAGCTGGCAAGAAGAAGACTAGTCCTGGCTTGTGTGGTGAAACACTTACAGTAGTCGTCTTTCTTGATACGTTCGATCAGGTCATTCTGGCCACCCTCATGTTTGACGACATGGCTGGCTTCGTGCGAAAGTACTCGCACCCTTTCGTGGGCTATGACCGAAAAAGAATTAGCAGATTCCAGCACGGTGAGTCTTTGCAAATTACCTATCTGGCGGTTGCCTCCCTTTGCAACGATCTTCATAATGACGTTCTCCGTGATCATGAACGGGAGCTCCTCCCTCTGCAGCGCTTTGTATTAGCAACGATTTCCACCGAGTGAGATAATCGACAGTTGGTCCAGGACAACAGGACGGAAGAGTAACCGTCGAACGTCTTGTTCGTTCTAGTCGTAGTTGCTAGGCTGCAGAATTACAGATACGGGAACATACGTTATGGGCATCGATGCGCTTGGGGTAGACGACAAGTCCATTGGCCACATTCTCGAGACCGAGGAGGATGGCGTCTGCCAAAAGAAACATCTCTGGTCTTCGCTTCGTCAGTAGATAATCGCACGAGGTGCGATATCGGTATCGACTCACATGTCGATTCGTCGAATTGCTGTCCGGCGGAGCAATCAGTAGCTATAGGACACTAATTGTTCGAGAGATGAAACTTACCACTATCAGTTTTGTTAGCCGTGCCTTAAATATAACAGTGTGATGGTGCAGTAATGGTAAGTTATGAGAGTCTTGGTCCCATAATACATCTAAGGGGGGACTCACCTGTCGTCAAGAGATCTCTCTAGCCATTGGCTAGCGTATGTGTTGGAGAAGTTCACCGGCAAGCTCTGGAGCTTGCGACCCAGAGAACAAAGTCGCTCGGAGCGCATAGGGTTTCTCTTGTATGCCATTGCAGAGCTGCCAATCTGATCCTTTTCGAAAGGCTCCTCGAGCTCTTTCATGTTTGCAAGGTGTCGAACTGGAAGTGTCAATCCCTACCCGACCTCGAGCGGAAGTAGGATACTCACTGTCCGTTGCTATACGTTGCACAGTTGCACCGACTTGGAGAAGAGAGTACATGTTAGCAATATATTAAACACGGAAGCAACTAGAATGCTGATGGGCACTGAAGTTGAATGACCACGTGTCGTACTAGATCGGACTGTGGGTAGGAAGGGATCTATGCAACGGATAAACAGATGGGCTGCGGGTACTCACGACCGGTGACGGCGTTTGCTACGCGCAGGTCGACCTTACGACTGTAGGTCTGTGTGGAGATGGGATAGCACTCCTTGAAACCGGCCTTTTCGCATAGGAGTATGTTGAGTCTGTCGACCTTGACCTCATCTCCCTTAAAGAGTTCCATGAAAGAAGCCTGTGTACCCGTAGTGCCTAGGCCCGCCGTGGTTAGTAGCTTCCTGACCAGGTAGGGTTGGCTGCGACAATAAGTACCTTGGGCACCACGAAACTTCAAGTCTGCCCGCACTGCTTCAATGTCGTCAAGATCCATCATGAGCTGTAATGATCAAGGTTAGCGCTGATTATTTAGAGACGTGCTACACGGTACGCTCTGTGGTAAAGTTACTGTGGACATCCGGATTCCCTATACGCAACTTACATCCTGTATCCAGTGAGTTGCCCGCTTCCCAACAGTGATCATTTGAGCTGGAAACAGGAGTTAGCCTGGATGTACGCTCACAACACAAATAATCTGGGGTTCCTACCAGGCTGGTAGTGAGTGTAGCCCAGGGTGGGCTCATTGCGCCATTGCATTGCGAAGGCAGAAAGGATATGGATGACACGAGCGAGCTTGGGTAGTAGGATGTCCAAACCATCCCTTATAAGGATGAGTTCCGTGTTGTCAGTAATGTAGCATGAGGTAGCACCGGCATGAATAATACCATCAGCTGCAGGGGCGGACAGGCCATAGACATGTACATGGGCCATGACTGGTTGAAATCAGCATTGATGCAGTAGGCTACCCGGCGTATACATACTGCAAATACGTTATTAGCACGGATCTCGGGGTGGGTAAGTATTCGACGTACCCATCGTGGCGTCGTCGTTTCTCCTCTACTTTTGCGAGTTCAAAGTCATCATCTGTGACTTCAAGGTGCGATGATAACTGCAAAATGGCTTCATCGGAGATGTCGAGGCCACATTCTTTCTCGGCCTCGGCCAACCAGAGCCAAAGTTTTCTCTGAAGCATCGTTAGTCTCCATGTCGAATTTCAGTTGTTGACAGAGCATGTTGAGCGATGGAATTGACAATAATAAGCGACGGGATAAACACTGAAGTGAGCAGTGAGATAGGCAGGATTATCGCATCTGTTCCATTCAATGTTTGGGGTTCGTTGTGGTTGCACAGAGGGCTTACCCAAACTCCATGCCTGCTTCTGCGGCCAAAAAGGCGCTTGATCTCGTCGCTGGAGTAGCGAGAGTCCAGCGGGGTCTGGTACGTATCGAAACCACTCATTGTGGTCGTCCGGAATATGTTGATGTGTAGAATGTGGAATGAGTGGATGATAACGTTCTGTCCTACCTAGGCAGGGCTGTGGAATGTGCACTGACTATAAAAATTCGGGTTAATATTTCAGTTACGGGTTGTCGAGGTAAGAACATACCAATTTTTGTTTTGGAAGGGGAGGTGGGATCAGCTTGCAAGGGGTAGTTGGAAAAGTCTAGCCCTGTGAGAAATGTGTGATATGAGCAGTCTGTTAAAAGTGGTTCTTCCTATCTACAAATCGGGGTGGAGCTCTAATTGTAGTTCGTGTATTACTCTAGCTTATAACTATACATCTAGATATAGAAGCGATACTATAAACTTATTTTAATTATATAAACTATGTATTTATATAAAAGGGTTATATAGTATACTAATATAGTAAACAATACATTGTATAAAGTATAATATTAAAAAATACATATTTAAATATAAGTATATTACTAAGTATATTACTAACTATTAACAGAGCTATTAATAGCTATATAACTACTTTTAGCATGAAAATAAATAGTTTATTCAAATAGTACTGCTAGTTTAGTATATATATTATATTATTGATAAAGTATTGTAATAGGTAATATTTATTAAGTATAAGACTTAACTTATAAGACTTATAGTGTATATGGCTAATAGTATATAGTATATATTATTATAAACGTTAATACAGCTTAATTTAAATATTAAAACCAAAATATTAAAACTTTTATTCTAATAGTTTTTTATAAATAGCTATTTAAAAAGTTAAATAAAAAATTAGAACTTGGAATAAAAACTAGTACTACGCATATATATGAATATTCGATCTATCTATATTTGGTTATTTAATAGAAGTATATATTAAATACATATGTGATACTTAACTTATTAGTACAATTAGGGTAATTAGCTCTCACACCCGCTGTCACAGCCCTGCAGGTAGGGCAGCAAAAGGTTTCAACCCTTTAACAGTGTTTGCAGCTAGCTTATCTATTGGCCAATGCGCGCAATCGCGGAAGGCAGTAATGCGGGATAGAGAGGGCAAGAAGTTAGACTTTTCTTCGACTCACGCTGTACCAAACGGCAATTACTTGATTGACGTTGGGACCCATACTCCTCCTAGCCGATCTCGCTGGTTGGAACTTCCATGTATATCTTCCTCGTTAATCCCTAAAGCCCAACAATTCTCCTCCTCAACAACCAAATTCCTTCCAAACAAACCACCACCACTTCTTAACGAAACATACACATCGTCATCATGTCCAAGGGTCGCGTCTGTCTGTGAGTGCTCCCTCATCTCTTTCGCCGCTGTTGCAGAACCTGGATCATGCAGGAGACTAACCAGTTCGTCTGTGCAGCGCCTACTCTGGAGGTATGTAGGGCGCGAAACCAAACCCGCTTCAGGTGTGATATCACCAATACCCTTGGGCTGCTGCTAACCGGCGTCTTCGTACGAACAAGGCCTCGACACCAGTGTAAGCACACCTCCCAATGCACCTCGATGGTGGGCGCCGCTATTTACTGATATGACTGTCGCAGACTATCTTGAAATGGCTAATCCTTGAGGTATGTCGCCAACAAGACCCACGACGAAATAGCTGTTGACCCGATTGTGTGCAGGGCTACACCGTCGTATGCTTCCTGGCCAACGTTGGCCAAGAGGAAGACTGGGCCGAAGTCGAGAAGAAGGCCCTGGCACTTGGCGCTGAGAAGATGGTCATCGAGGACCTCCAGCGCGAGTTCGTATGTCTACCCCTGATCCCCTTGCTCGTTTTTAAATATATGCTAACTGTCCGAGCCCAGGTTGATCAAATAGTGTATGTACCAGCTATCGTCATGACATCGTATTTTCACTGGTACTAACCTAGCGTTAAGCTTCCGTGCGATTCAGTGCAATGGTAAGCAACCGCCAAAATGAATGGCACACAGGCTTCCAGACGACTGGAGATAATCTGACCCGGACGCAGCTATATACGAGGACCGCTACCTTCTGGGCACGTCGCTGGCTAGACCTGTCATTGCGCGAGCCCAGGTTCGAGCTGCCGAGAAGTACAACTGCGATTATGTCAGTCACGGCTGCACCGGCAAGGGCAACGACCAGGTGTAAGTATTCTGCGCCCGTCCAGCATGGAGTCCTATCATCTCATATTCTTCTTCTACAGCCGCTTTGAGCTCGCCTTCAAAGCTTGCAACCCCAAGCTCAAGGTTATCGCACCTTGGCGACTACCAGAGTTCTGTGATCGGTTCCAAGGTCGTCAGGACCTGCTGAAGTTTGCCTCGGAGAACCACATCCCCGTCTCGTCGACTCCCAAGGCACCCTGGTCCATGGACGACAACTTGGTCCACTGTAGCTACGAAGCTGGCATCCTCGAAGACCCCGATCACACCCCTCCCAAGGAGCTCTGGACTCGCACGGTTGACCCTCTGGATGCTCCCGATAAGCCTACTGAGTGCATGTTGCCTTTATGTACCCCCCTGACGCTCATGTTCGCTAATTATCGTGACTCCAGTCACCATGCACTTCGAGAAGGGTATCCCCTCAAAGGTCGTCCTGGGCGACAAGGTGGTTACCGATTCGGTTGACCTGTTCAAGCTGTTGAACAAAATTGGACACGACAACGGTGTTGGTCGCATCGATATTGTTGAGAACCGCTTCAGTGAGTGGTTCCCCACCATAGACTATCGTAACACTATCTGACATCTGCGCATAGTTGGCTTGAAGAGTCGTGGCTGCTACGTAAGGAACCCCTTTCCAGGCATCTAAGAGCCCAAATCGCGGTCGACTGACGTTGTAAATTACAGGACACCCCTGGCCTGACCATTGCACGTCTCGCTCACAGTACGTTCACCCCCTCATCATCAGTATTGCCGTTGCGGGCACTCGACCTCTCTTCATTTGGCACGTCCTCGGTATTTGATTCGCCTTGCTGACCACCTGATAGTCGATCTCGAGGGCTTGGTCATGGATTCTAAGGTTCGAGAACTTCGTGATCAATTCGTAACCATCTCATGGTCCCGCCAGCTGTACAACGGTACGTAAAAAAACCAGATGCTATATCTTTATCCTCTAACCGTGACCAGGTCTGTACTTCAGCCCGGAGCGGGAGTTTGTCGAAAACTCCATCATCTTCTCTCAACAGAATGTAACAGGTCAGGTCCGTATGATGGTCTACAAGGGTAACGCGTACACTCTGGGTCGCTCTAGCGACGCTAGCAACCTGTACTCTGAGCAGGATGCATCCATGGACAGCCTCGAGGGCTTCTCGCCTATGGATACATCTGGCTTCATCGCCATCCAGGCCATCCGCCTCGAGAAATATGGCGCCCAGAAGATCAAAGATGGCAAGCCACTCACAAGCTCCTGAGTAAACTCAAAGCAGTTTAATTGCTCGCAGCTATCGACGGTAGAAACACACAGACGGATAATCGGATTCTCATTTCGTCTGACGTTAAATAAATACATTTCCCCATAGCTTTGCAATTATAGTGAACATTAACCGAAAGTTGAGTAGTTTTCCAAGTTTCAGGCGTATGCGACTAATGTGGTTATATCGCGAAAAGCAGGAAACATGGACCTCAGATTATCGAGAAATACGCTGATCCCACCGTCATGTGTCGAGCAGCTGCTGATCCGTGTGTAGCCCATGCCGAAAAGCCGGATACTGTCTGCATGCATATTTATTGCTCGTAGTCCGCGTGCTGCCTGCGCTTAGTCGCACGCTGCTTGTGTGTCGTTCCGTTAACTTGTGTCCGGTGCCCTTGGCCGTTGATGGTCACGGTGGCCTGGGTTGCTAGGTCATCAGTACTCGGGTGGACGACAGATGAGTGTTACATACCGCTGCGTCGAGCTGTACAGGGGAGACCGTTCGTTCCTCTCGCGCGCGAACGGTTCGATATCCCCGGTAGCTTGCTCGTACAAAGGGGCTTCAAACGCCATGATCAGCAAAAGTAGAAGCGGGATTTTATGTTGTGAGTATAGATTTCAGATGAGTACATGCTATTAATAACCCACATAAACTGCGTAACTGGGCAACAGTCGACCAAGTTGCCGAAATAACATCGGTTAAGATGTCGTCGTATAGTAATATCCGTGCCTCCTAGCGACATGCGACTCAAATATGGAACAATCTGTTAGAAACTGGCAATGTCGAGTGCCATGCAACAATCAGACTGTCCTCAATCGACATGAAATACGGCTGGTGATGGACATCACAAGCCATACGACAATCACCAATAATATAATTTTTCACGTGTCATCAAAACTGCAAACGACTGCCGTCGAAGGGTGCTGCGCAGGAGGACAATCTTATGAGACTGGTCCCGCACCGGATTTGATGCCTGGTGGAAACACCAAACCGACGTGCATGTAAATCGCGAGGAAAACAAACACACTGAGCAGCAACGACGTGTAGCACAAAAGTGAACTTTGAACTTGCTCAATACAAGCGTCTTGGCCTAACATCGAGGATGGAGACTTCCCTACATCCTAAAGTTACAAGTACTGGAAACCAGCAAGTCAAGCAGCCCACAAAGACCGAAGCAATATCATACTAAACCACAACCAGCATACCTCAGGCAGGGCGTGGACTGCTTATGGGATCCGCAACGCTTTCGCTTCCGGTACTGGCGCTGCCACTGCCGTACGCGCTTCCGCTCCCGACACTAGCAACATCGCCGTCACTCTTGAAATGTGTCGGATACCCGAAGCCCGGGGGAGGACCGAACGTTCCGAACGCACCATGCTTTATGGCGACGTTCAAAGTGGGATCGGCCTCATCGTCATCATTGATGCTGGATTGAGTAAAGCCGGACACGTCACTTAACATCGAAGAAGAACGGCCCCGAAACTTGTTCGTGTGTATCGTCTGCAGATGGGAGAGCGGCGAAGATTGGGGAACGAAACCCGGGGCGAGGGGAGATGGGCCCCACAGCGAAGCGTTGTATGCCGAGTTGTTCCAAGCTGTGGCAGGATCATATGGCATAGAGCCCACGATAGCACTAGATTGTGCCGCAGCAGCGTCGGTAAAGTCGTAAGCGCCATTATAGTATGCTGATTGCTGTTGGGTATGAAACGAATCCAGCTGCATCTTCAGCGCTGGGATCATCTGCTCTTTGTCAGCCAACCGGGCTTCTGCTGTGTTCAGTCTCTCCAACAGCTCGCGCTCCCACTTGGCAATGTTGGCTTCTAGGTTTGCACGGTCCTGGCGGCGTCGCTCAGCCTCATCTAGACCTCGGGCGTTGGCATCAGCGATGCGAGCATGCTCTCCGTCCACTTTAGCAATGCGGCTACTGATCTTATTGCGTTTGGCCTCGAGGCCTGTTTTCTCATCGGCCAGGGCCTTGACACGACTGTCGATCGACGCCTTGAAGCTCTTAAACTCGGCGTGCGCCTTGTCATATTTGGACTTGTCTCCATTGAAGCCAAGTTGCTTGGTCTTCCAAGAAGATCTCAGTGACTCGGGAACAGCTTCGGAGTCTTTCAGTTCAGCTTCGATAGTAGCAATGGCTTGCTCGGCCTGTTTCTGCTGCGTAGTATTTTGCTGTACTTTTTGGCGCAGCTTGTCGTCTCCTGTCCCAGCCGATTGGACGGCGGCAGAAAGCTTTTCGTTCTCCTTCTTGAGGGCGTTGGTCTTGCGATTCCAGTCCTTGCGGAGGGATTTCTGGCGTGCCTTCTCTTCCCCAAGCTTGACTTCGGCAGCAGCAATAGACGTCCTAAGCGTCGTTGTGGGTGAGTCTGGGCGAAGAGAACGCTGGCCGTTAGGCTTGGTAGCCGTGACATTGGTGTCGACGTCAGCTGTCTTAGCCTGAGTGGTCCTGACGCTGGTAGAGAACAAAATCTTGTGGGTCGCTGTGCTGACGAATTCGCACTCGTAGTTGGACATGGGCGTAAGCCCATATATATCGCCGCTCCATTTGGCCCCATGGCTTCCATGACCCGGCTTCTCGACAATGGCGATGCGAGTAGGCTGCCAAATGGCATTATTGACACGGACATAGAAGGGTTTAGAGATATCAACCCCCTTCGCCGTGGCCGTGGCGGTATGGTCGGCGTGGCGCTGCGTGGGTGGGTGTATGGGAAAGTGGCTTGTATTGAAGCAAACCTCGTCGCAGCCTACGTACGAGACCCAAATCTGTTCAGGTTGAGTGTTGAAGGGCGCATTGCCCAGGTTGTGGATGTCGGTGGCGTTGGCGCCGGCTGAATCGGCGGCGCTGTGAGTTAACTCGTATTCTTTGACAACAACAATTTTCGTACTCGCTATGGCTGCCCACAAGGGCTGCCGGTTTCTAATCTGAGCACTTTGTTTTCTTTTCTTCTTTGAATTCGCCGCGTTCTGCGGCTGCAGCGTGGCAGCAGCATCGCTGTCAGGGGTCGAGAAACCTCCATCATTCGCAAAGTCGCCACTATAAGGCTTGCCAGCCTCGGGGTCGACGCTCTGGGCAAGGTTGTCACGCCGCTCCCTTCTCAGATACCAGTCGCGGATATATTTGACCAAGCCCTGCGTCAAAATGTGGATGGCCAGGATACTGCGAACCCAGTTCACCCACCCGGATTGGATCTTATCATATCCTCGTATCGAGTCGAGAGATTCGAGGGGGTCGTCAATGTCGGGGGTCATGAAGCGGCTGGATCCCAGGAGGTAACCGATGGGCGAATACTTCATCTTGGTATGGCGCAGGATGTGTGAGAGTAAGATCATACTGAGACAGATAACCCAGTTCTTCATGGAGCCACCGTCCCGCGAGCTGGATCCTCCACCGAGCCCTAGAGCGATAACCATTTGGGCCAGGTCGAGAATGATGTGCTGGATGGGACCCCACAGAAATAGCCAGATCAGGAGGACGATGCCGTCGACGCAAACGACCGTGGCCACCGAGGGCGCACCAAGATTCCACTCAAAGATCTCACTGAGACTCAGGCCACTGCTAGTGGTGACGAAAGTCAACAAAGTGAAGAGCATATAGATGGCCGACAGGGCAAACGGGGGGATCTGCATCAGGATGATTAAGATGGCGATGGTGTCCTGCAAGGGGCAGGAGCGCAACACGGTCAGGGCGAAGTCGAGGGGCCCCGGGTCGCGGTGGACATTGGAGTTCTTGGTAGCATTGACATCGATGCGACGGTGATTATCCTGGGCGCCAGCATGACCCTGATGCCCGTGTCCGGGACCCGGTATGCTGGAACCGCTCTTGTTCTTGTTGTTGATGTTGCTAATGAGGTAGGACTCGGAGGATTCGGACTCGGAGTAGTCGCCGAGTGATCCGCGGCGGACAGCGTCGGATACCATGGCGACGGCGCCGTCGTCGTGGGAGTTGATCGATACTAGCGGGGCAGCGGCAGCGGCAGAAGTTTGGTGGGTGATGGTTGCTGGCGAGGCTGATTCTCCTCCATCCGATACATCATCACCCAAAAGTGCGGCTGAATGCTTGGCGATGGTGACGGCGTGCTCTTGGACCTGACCGTGACCCTTTTGCTGCTTGGAGATGCGCTTGCCAGGACCTACAACACCATTCTCATGGCTGGTGTCGCGCTGGTTCGGAATGGAGCCCTGCTGCTGCTGCTGCTGTCGCTTGGCCGATGCTGAGGCGCGAGGCATATAAACAACCTTGTACGACCCTGCACCACTGAAGCTGATCCGAAGCCCGGAAGCTTATTCCGAGCCAGACAGCCAGCAGACCGTAATCGAGTATCGATGGATTGGGTGAAATAGAGGCGCCTGCAGATAGGGTATGCCGTCTTTGACTTGGCACCTCCCCGGGGGGCTGCTGGAGGGTTATTCGGGGAACCGAAGAGTCGTCATGGGGAGTGCGTGATTCAGACTCGGATGATTGCCAGAAGGGCCCAATCGAGAGGTGAAGTAGATACCGTGGATCCAGATTCGGCAGTGGCTTGGGGAGGTGATGGAGGGAAGGAGTGGCGAAGGGCGTGGTGAGGTGAGGCAAGGCTCTCGCGATAGTGAAATGAGAAATGAAGAAGAATCGAAGGGTTTCAGAAGGTGGTTAAGGTTAGATTATGCTAAGGCCAGGACCCGCGGGCAATTCCCTGTCCACCCGAAGACGCTTACGTTATTTTCTTTGGTACAAGTGGGAGAGGCAAGGGGGGGCTGCATATTGGGAGTTAGTCATTATGGCCTCGAGCATGCAAACGAACTAAGTAGTAGCAAATGATTCCTGCCGTGAGAAGGCTTGTACTTGCGCTAAGTCGGAAGGGTCAGAGCCAGCGAAACCTGTGCCCCCTCCCGCCCCATCCAGGGGCATGGGCCCCCTCTGTCCGCGATGCATCCTGCACAACTTGTGCACAGTGTCACATTATGCGAGTGGCCTTATTTCGGCATATTAGCTGGAATAATCTGCTTGTCCGCTGAGGTTGCCGTTAGGCCTGTTCAAGGCCCACTCTCCCCGGCACTGTGATGCCAACTGCAATACCCCGATATTTGAATAATATAACACACAGTATTCGTATCCGTACGTTCTGAAGGACTTTTATGCCCAAAATTGAGGTGATGCGTGCACATATCACTGCACACATCAGCCGGCGATTCTCCCAAGTCGAAACTCACCTACGCAGGTCCGCAGTTCTAGACTTATCTGTGGTGTGTATCTTGGTTTGTTCTTGTTTTTGTTCCGATTTCACCTTGCCGGTCTCGTAGTTAGCACTGGCGAGCGCAAGCTAGGCTAGGTATTCTGAGGAAGTTGCATGCCTCGGTTTGAATTTTCACCTGGGACTACTCCGTACGTAGTACACTACGCACATCCGAAGTACTACAAGCAGTACACTACTCCGTACTAACTACTCCGTACTGCGGTACGTACTTGCTGACTCCGCCCCCCCAAAGTCGTGCCATATTTAACTGGTTGATTCATCGAGGCAGGCCGATGGGTACCGGTACATCCATCTCTACAGCCGAGCAACTTGCCCGTAAGTACCAACACGGAGAGGAAAAAGCTTGTTAGTTTATCGGGTAGTTACACTGTAGAAGTTACCTCGCAGGTCACTCTGTACCCATTGGTTGTTTCTCGTTAATCCATCATACTCGACATACGATACTCCATTTACTTACCTCACGGTGTGATCTCTAACTCCCAACTGCCATCATGAAACCACGGATCTCCACGAGTACTTGTACTGTCAGTACGGTAACTCCCTTGTACGGCATTTTGTGTGTGCCGGTGGGGATTTCTGCTAGCCCGACCAACTTGGCAACTTGGCAACTTGGCAGCGGCTTGAATGTGACCAGTCGTGCTAGCTGTGTATGGACGTAATAGCAGTGATAAGTTCGTCGAAACATGCGTCGGGAGCAATTTTGCATCTGCCTTGCCGATCTTTTCTGGATATCCTTCAAGCCCACACGCAGTCCGACCACGATCAGACGCGATCTTATCCATTCGCTGATCACGTTGCCATGTCTTGAAGAAGTCGGTGAACCTCCTCCGTCGGACATGTGCGGTACGGTACGTATGATGCAATTTTCCAGTCTACACGTTTGTGTGGATGCGCGCGAGTCATACCATAACGACATCTGCCGAATGTAGCAAGCATTTCTTCCACATGGATAAAGGTTACACGATACACCGTTGCACTGGAGGTCGGTCTCTCATAACTCTCTTCTGCCAATTTTATCTACTAACCATCTTGCCCCACACCCCCGCCGGCTGCCTGCTAGCAGAACATGGGCAAGTGGAACAATGTTCGCTACACAGTACATGGAGATGCTTCGTATGGTTTCCCGATGTTATTGGGTACGGAAGGCATGGCACTTGGTTGCTAAAGGTGGGTAGGTAACCAACCCTCCTACTGCGTGCTTCGTACACAGTACTAACAGTACGTGCATCAACTTAACGTTACCCAGCTCAACTGTGAGGAGATTACTATCCTGCTGTGCACAAGCTAGGACCATGTCTGCCGACGGCAGCCGACCAATGAGCATGTAAGCCTCCTCTGGATCTGCATACTACGTAGACCTGATCCGTTATACAACACCGGACCAGTCAGCGCAGTTGATGTATACGGAGTAGATTCGCTGGCAATCCTCGGATATCCGTGCCAATCAACAAGTGCAAGCAATTGCAGCCATCTTTCATGTACCGGGGTAGTATCGCAGATCGGCACCCCGACGCCTCTCAGATACGTTATTAGTTCGACGACGACTGCGGGGGTTCACTCGTCGACTGAGCACTAATGTACAACTCCTTTAACGTTAACGATCCTACCTAGGTCGTGTGTCTACGGACTAACTAGTAGCGGACGGTAGGCTATACAAGTACCCAGTAGCCACTTTCACGAATGCCGAGGTTGGCGTACGGAGTAACTACGGCGTTCAAGTGTTAGCATAGTCGAGGGAGTGTATGGTGAAACCACTCATCAAAGGGGGAACGACAGCCTCCACTGCTAATGATGCGAAATATAAGGAAAAGCGTGCGGTTTAGAACGTCCTGACGTGATCCCCGGTTACACCCACTGATGGACCTATCTATGTCCGCGCCCCAATACTGCATCCGAGATAGTCCGGCTATGGTATTGCCCGTACAGGCCTCGCACGATAATATGTAAATGATTACGATACGGTCACTGCCGTTGCTTCGGTCATGTTCTCACTGCCATCGGGCTTCGGGGCGCAGGGTATGAGAGTGAGATAGACGTTCGAATTCCACACCATAGCCGATGCCTTGAGTTGGGGTGGCGAGGGGAATCCAGTGGTTTATGTACTGAAGACAGCCCTGGGCGTGCAAGCCATTTCCAATTGTATTATTCAACTTGCTAGGGCTTCTCGGCAGTCCCCAGATCTTCTCCTGCACCCTCACGGCCCCACGTCTCCTTCTCCAGTGCATCAGTCTCGACCAATATCTCCCATATCTTGCTCCGGGCCCTCTGCATTTCCTTCTGCTGTTGGTAAAATGTGTCTCGGAAGACCTGGAGTACAAAGGGTGGTATCGGGGCTTTCTTAGCCTGTTCATAGTCGTAGATGACTATGTCCTCCTCAGTTCGTGCCGACACACGGCGGAGCTTGTGAGATAATATAAGGCAGTCCAAGACGACGGAACTGTCAAACTCCGTGGGTAGACTGCGAAGCTTGTGATACACGGATACGCGGTCGGGGTAGACCATAGGCTGTAATATGTGTGAGTATACAAAGGCAACAACACGGGCTCAACGAGAGCCCGGAGCATGCACGTACGTGCGTTCAGGAAATAGGAGTGCACCATTAGACATACAACTTTGTAGTCAGCTCTGATGCTCTTCAGAATCAAGCCAATCCCGCGGGGATTCATCAAGTCCCTCCATGCCACTCTATTGTCCGGATCGGCAGAGGCAAAGTCCGTTATCCAGTTGACACGTGCCGACTCAGCGTAGCGGATATACGTCGCATTATTTACGTGTTGCTGGGGGTAGTTGGATCAGTTTCTTTCTTTCCGGCACTACGAAGCACCTGTGACAAGGTCTCCCCCTACTCCGTATTTCCACTGCCGGAGAGCCCAGAGTTTGCACTTACGAAACTGTCCATCTCCCCCCATACCACAGCCTGGCTCTCCAGGCCCTTACGCCCACCAGTCAAGAAGCCCTCGCTGCCCGCCGTGAGACTACGCCACTCTGTAGCAAGTGTGCGCAAGACTCGGGCCGCGCGCTGAACCTGAGAAGGCGAGCATCCAAACATGAGGCATTTGCCCAGCCTAGATTTGACATGGGCATGCCATCGCGCCGGTGGGTCCTCTGGGAGACCAGCCGTGAGAGACGACTGGCAATAATGCGCGGGCTGTTGCTGATTTCCAGGACCGATTTCCAGGAACAGCCCCCGAGGGCGATTGAACGAGGTGGTTTTTGTGATATTTAAGCAGCCTGATGCCCGCAATGATATATTGAGGGACATTGTCGAGCGTCTCAAATTTGTTGCGGTTAAGCTGTACCATCAGCTTTGTAGGAGCAGTAGAGGCTGTTCTGAAACCGGGGAAAGAAGGTTCTGGGGAGTGGGAGCATGGCGTCACCGCTGAAGCATTTCATTAGTACCCTTAGGTAATCCATTGCTGAGCCAAGCCGCCGGGATGCGAACTCCATATCGGTTCGTTCCATTTCTTCTCTTGCACGCTCCCTAGATATACTCGGACTTGTACCTACTTAGACTCCATCATCTGGTATCAACTCGCAGCCAGTTTGGTCGACCAGGCAAACGCTTCCCCCATACGACGTCCTCACGGGTCATGTCAGGCCCCAACCCAGTACTCCGGCGCGAAGTTATAACAATATATAAAGGTGCGAACCGAACGTACTTCATCGCCGTGTCTAATTGCCAAGTGTCGACGGACTCAAATCCGTGATACGCTTGTCTGGTAGATGTACCGATCAAGTCCTGGCCCAGCCAAGTGTGAGTTTGGAGACTGGCTGACTGGTGGCATCATGCACACAGAGCTTCTCCATCTTGGTAGAGAGTACCCTCTAGGCTTCTCTTACTTCCGGCCGCGTCTTCATAAAGCTTTCATGGCGAACGCACACATATGCGACGAAGTCGAGATACGCAAAGCTCTAGCGAGAGCCACTTTCGTGCGAAAGGGTACGTACGCGTGGACATATTTATCGTCGCACTTCACGCAGGCCCATTGCCATCCTCATAAATTGGAAATACTAACTTTCTGTAATCGAGCAGAAGTTGAAGCAATGTAGGTGGTCATGATTTATATTCGCAGACGCAAATGGCCAAACGTGAGTGCGTGTGCGCACATCAGATTACCAAAAAACAGGTAGCGCAAACGCTTACACATCCCTCATGCTTCAACATACATTCTCAAACGGACCTTCGCTCAAACACGCAAACATAGTCTCGAGGTTGCAGACGGCAGGAATCCAGTCCCATGCCGCACAAAAGCCCCCTCCCAAACATTCAACCAAATCGGCTGCCAGGTTTGACTTGGCATATCCAGTCCGATAACTGAAATGAAAAATATAAAATATGGAAAGATAGGCTGACTCGTTCGGGGTATATAAGGTATTACTTGAAGCGATATCGAACGCTACGCAAAAGATACGATGCGGTTTGAGCCAGGAGCGTAGGACAGGAGACAGCTCTAGCTGAACCGACGGACTGGGCCGGATAGCATGATGAAAACAATGGTGTCGGAAAGTCGCAGAGAAAGGCTTCGGGGATGAGATGCTGAGTTTGTGTGGATGTAGGAGGGTGATCCAAAATGCGTGCCGACGGCAGAATAGCCGTGAGGTATCTTGGACATAGAGCTAGCAGCCGATTAGGAACAATAGCCCCGCAGTTGTCGATGGCCTCATTGTCTCTTGCGGGCTGACCATGCCCCAACCTCTAGACATTCTCCCCAGCTGGTGCCACCCTCCTTTAGGAGATCGTTCATCATTTTCCCGGCCCAGACGTCCCACTCTTCCTGATTCTTGCCACTGCTCTCACGCAGTAACGGCTCCAGAGCTTGAATCATGCCCACGGTTATTTCCAGTGCGGTGCGCCTGACGGCAGCCTGCGTCGTAGATAGAGGTTTGCCAGTCTTACTCGACTTGGAGTCCCCCGACCCGGACTTGGCCTTCATACTGTCGATGTAGCTCTTGCCGTCCTTCGTCACAACACCGCCAACGCCTTCACGCTCCCAGCGCACTTCGGAAAATGGTATAGCCAGGCGTTTTGCCCGCACGTCGCTCAGGCCATCCTCTTGGAGAAGCAAGGGGCCGGTCATGGTGCATGGTACAGCGGACAGGTAACGAGAGTCGAGCGCCTTGTGCATCCAGGTATTGTAATCGGCCAAAAATACGTTTAGGGGTGCAGAAAGAGGCGTGTTTGCTGTGATCGAGTAAGCGCCGTGTCTCGATACATGATCGTCCTGTCCATTGTCGGAGGCGCTGTCCGCGTCTTCGTCGTCTTCGTCTTCGTCTTCGTCTTCACCGCCGCTGCCGCTGCCGCTACTATTACTACTGATGGTGGCGTCGCTAACATCATCTTCGTCGGCACTGGCACCCTTGGGACGGTTTGGAGGTGCATGTGGGCGCAACATACGTATTGTATGATCCGAGTCCCATATCTCCAGCACACCACCAGGCCGCAAGACACGTAGGTACTCGTCCATATATCGTTGTTGATTCTGTGCCGAGACAGCAAATGACAGATCTTTGACCATGACCAGGTCAAACTCGCCATCCTCGAGCGGCCAAGGCATGCGTCGCATGTCGTGCTGGATGAAGCGCCAGCGCATGTCCTTGTCAGGTTTGGAGTTTGGATCGAGCCCGGAGCCGCAGAGTGGCACGATGTCCAGGCCGGTGAAGGAGACGGAACCGTGGTTGTGCTGGGCGAAGTAGCGGTGGCACATCATGCTCCAAAACCCGGAGCCGCAGCCCACCTCGAGTACATGCGCTGGGGGTCGGGCAGCAAAGGCGGACGAGGTAATGGGCCCACCAAAGAGCTGGAAAAGGAGTAGTGTGCGCAGCGACTGGCGGTGCAACTCGGCAAGGTCGACGGGTAAGGGGTAGCCAAGGGTTGAGTCACCGAGCTGGGTGCGATTGTTGCGGATGACCAGCGGCTTAGGACCCACGGCGGCCAGCGGCGGCTTCGTGGACGTCGAGGCATTGGAGGTGGCAACGGACCCCTCGGTCGAGGACGGTGGCAGGGTCTCGGAGGAGGTCATGAGGCCGCCGGTGTGATTGGAGTTCAAGGTGGCTGAGGCCGAGGACACGCTGGCAGCGCGGTAGGAGGTGAGTTTGTTGGGTCTGGGGAGTGGGGTTTGTATTTGAGGCAGAGGGGGTCCAGAAGTCATGGCGGCATGGCGAATGGGTTTGATGCGTTTGTGGTTGTGGTGGTAGTGGCGGCGGCGCTGGAGAAGTGGAGAAAATTGCGAAGAAGGGGGGAGAGAGGAACTGGAAGTAGATGCAGAAGAAGGCGATAAGGACGCGGGCGATTCCGGTGTTGAGTGAGTCGGTAGATGAAGGACGTGCTGTTGTAGGAGGTTGGCGGTGGTCGTTGCTCTGCGAGTGTAGTAAAGGGGAAGAGGGCGAGGTTTGAGACTTGGGCTCGCTGCTTTTGATTGACGGGTCGACGACGCTCCCTTCTCCTTCTCGGGCCGGCGAAGGCGAACAGGGGAATGCCGGGTCGCGGGTCGCAGAGTCTGTGCTAGTGGTGGGTCGTAATGACGGTACCTATGGCCCATGGGAAGTGGCTCAGCGTTTGTTGGAAGTCGTCGTCGTCATCGTTGTGCTGTTGCTGATATCACGACCGAACGCCCTGTTCATTGCTGCTGCTGCCGTTTTTGTTTTTTCTTTTGTTGATGTTGATGTTTTTGTTGTCATCACAAACATAGAGAGGCGTGCTGAGGGGATTATGACTATGCTGTGGTATTCGCGGTGGATGGCGGGCTGCACGGGTGCCGACGCCGATGGACTTGTATCTAACGTTAGATCTGGGTTTGTAACCCCGAACCACTCCAATTGCATCTGCTGCACCTGCTGCACCTAGTTTAACAGGGCCCACGGCGATTAGGCGGCCTGTGCTTTACTGTGTACTTCGTACTTCGTAATACTCCGTAAATAGTGGACTCGGGTTTGGTTGGCAATGATGGCCGAGATGCGGCTCACTCCTTCTGGGCAGCTTCCGCAGCTGGTAACGAAAATTGCCGGTCCCGAGCTTGATGGGTTTGGGCGGCAGTCGTTTACAATTTGCCTTTTCGGGTACTTCTGATGTTAAAAGTAAGTGTACCAATCGAGTCACAACCGCGATATGGACGCATCTGGGTCCGGCATAGGACGATCGACGTTTAGCACAGCTGTCTCCGAGTCGACCTAGACCGACCTGTTTCTGAGATAATAGCGGCTTCCGCGCGAAGGAAAACCCACGAGCCGGCCAGAATCACAGTAGAGTCGGTGGCGGCAACCCTGGCGGTCGGTCGCTGTTTGTTCATCACATCCGGGTA
The DNA here is from genome assembly GCA_022414665.1 of Arthrinium puccinioides. NCBI lineage: Eukaryota > Fungi > Ascomycota > Sordariomycetes > Amphisphaeriales > Apiosporaceae > Arthrinium > Arthrinium puccinioides. The sequence goes on from JAIUNF010000005.1 coordinate 4,795,008, forward strand.
AAGTTATGTTACTATGGTCGGTGCTGTTTGTGTCCACCGGCTCGCCTCTCTTGTCAGTCCGTGCCATCGCCCAGAATCTCGAAACTGGCAGTGTCCAAGCCATCTTCTGTGACGATGTCTTGTTATTGCCGCCATCCTGGAAGCGTTTGTTGCCTCTCTTGCCACCCGTTTTATGTTATTCTTTACTACGATAAACATCCCACAGTCCATATATATTACCCACCGCCCAGTCAATGGTGCTAACCACGGATCAAGCGGGGGCTCTGTCGAGCAAGCCCTTGTATGGATTACGAGAAGTATGTTAGTCAGCCTAGAGAAGAGGAATGTCAAACTCCAGTCATTGTTTCGGGAGCTAACAACGAATCCTCTTGTCGACCTGTGTTTGTTTGTTTTACCGAAATGGGGGTATTATTGGCTTATCCATGGAAATAGGGAATGGGAGGTTGTAGACAACACCGACGGGGCCTACACATCCACGCCGTAAAATAATCCATGCTATGCCTTCTTGGTGTGGGGCTGAATGTGATGGCGGACACGAAACGGAGTAAGTTTTGCAACACAGGCCTTTCCCAGGATTCCTGCGGCTCTTAGATAAGGAGGCTGGCAGTAAACTGCATCTCCTTTTCGATTACCTAGACGGTAGCCACAAAGTCTACACAAAGGCCTACTATATGAGTTATAGACTGGCTGAACTGCAGATTACATAACCCAAAATACCGCCCTAGCCTGGCAGATCGTGATACTGAAACATCCTGTGACTATTCCAGAGAATATTGACTGCACCGTGTGTTAATGGCGATGCTCTTAAAGGCCTCCCATCCCTTCGAGGTAGGTAACTAAGCCATAGCAGCTACAGACTCAGCCACATACTATTAAAACCCTTGGAAATCGCTCCATAACGTAACAACTTCACGAAGATGGGAGCAATTTATAGATAATCAGGTAGTGATTTAGAGAACCGCCTCTAGTAGGTAGCTATCGCACTGCATACTCCATGATATGAAGCGTTTAGCATAGAGAAGATGAAGAAAAAAGCCGGTAGGTCAAAATCGAACGATCTTATTAGCTTCTGAAAAACATGTGACTGCACTTTGGGCAAATTGTAGTAATGGAAGACTTAGATTAGATGCATCTAACTAACTGGTCGGATATCTTCTACTTATAGGAACCCTGTTCCAACCTATGGAAATATTCGTCCTGGGCTACTCGGTCCTCCATGTGTGTGATATATATACATGGGCATTATATCCTATTGCGCGCCCCCCCCGGCAATCTCACCGTTGCCACCGGTCAGCACTTGAGTGTAGATGTCAGAGTTCTCTCGAGCAGGGCCACACGTATGATACTGGATACTGAATGACATTCGAGCGTGGAAGACCTTACGTGGTGTGGTGCCTACACGACGCTCGTAGGGACTCTGATGCAGGTGTGATGACTTATGGAGACGCGGGTTTGTGGGGTTCAAAGGGGTGGGGGTTGGAAGATGGAGAGCAGAGCATCAATATTTGTCCGTTGTCCGCAGTACTATAGTTAACGAAACGTTCACTACGTACAAGCCAGGTAACTAGTTAGTCGGCGCTGATTGGATTCCACGTTCCGGCGGAAGCGAAGCGGTCCAAGCTTTTTTCTTTTGGGGGGCTGAAGGTTCAAGGGGTCAGTCAGGTCTGGTCGGCTGTTCCACTAGAAGAGAGGAGGAGGAGCTTGGGCTTTTAGGTTACGAGTGTTTAGAGACAAAACAAATACCATGGAGTGAATTGGATGGAGCCCTCGTCAGAGTTGAACAGCAAGCCGCAGCCGCAGCAGCACGACATGGATTGATTTCCATCCGACGCCCACGACCACACCCACACCCAACAGCAGCAGTAGATGACATACACTACCCTCCCAATACCATACCACATCTCTTACGACTGAGCAAAGGGGAGCAAAAAGCCAGTCGTCTCTCGTCCAAAGAATCCTTGGGTCACCGTCTGTCACACGCTCATTCTGACTCGACCCGCCGTCCATCGCATTCCGACCAGACGCTTTTCTTGACGTGCCACTCGTGGCATCCGGTCGGTATACTCGTACGCATACAGGTATGTATCTACTTGTTTGATACCAGGGCGGACACAGTCGCAGGCGCAGGCAGGAGGATGTCGGGCCTAGACGCAGTCTGCTACCCATTGTCCCGCACTCGTCAAGTCCACCACCACATGTCGTGGACCTTCTTGCCATCACCATCACCAGGCTCGCAGCACCCTTGTTCTGCTGCGTTGCCGCCGTCCTCACCCCTCCACTAACCGCCCGCACACCCCATTGCATGATTCGGATGACCAGCCTGTATTAACATGGGCCTTAAACGGCTTCACAGGCACCCTCTACGAACACATTTGCAGCATCACACGCGTTCTATTATCCTAGCTCTAGATTACTAGCTACTCAGCTAGTGTAGGTTCAACCTCGCATGCTCTGATCTACCGAGGGGGAACGAAACGAGATTCATCATCACGCCCATCTGCGCATACCGTACGTACACGAGCACGCGCACCGAGACCCATCACAGCGTGTGGCCCGACCTGACAATTCACTGCAGCTCGATCCCAATGTTGCAGCAAGAGGCTGTTGTACCCTTCCCGCTAGCGCCTTTCCTACCATTTCTCGGCCCCGTTCCATCAGCAGCAGCGTCTGGACATCGCGCAGAAAGACCAGCTGGGACATTCGGAGGACTTGTCGACCGACAGAAGTGAACAAGGAATTCACTCCAACTACTTATGGCGCAGGGTGATTTTACTTTGCTGCAGCAGTTACTATCCCGCCGTATTCACACAACAGACGACCCATCCGCTCCAGCTATTTACTTCGTCGCACGAAAAGAAAAGACATATCCTCGCCTTCCGATCTTCCTCTTCCACCTAAACGGGAACCCATCTTCTGCTTCTCGCCAACGTGAGATTTTTCCAACATGTACGGCCCGCAGTCCGGGCAGCATGGCTCACGCCTCAACGGTGTGCCTGGAGGTCGGGGCATGCCTCAGATGATGTACGGCTTCGTGCAGTCTCAGGGTGGTCACCAGCAGCATCACTCACAGCACCCCCAACAACACCACCAGTCAATGCAGCAGGACCACTCGGGTCACTCAGCTGCCACCGGCGCCGCACTCAACCACCTCTCAGGTTTCTCCTCCGGTATCCTCTCCAGTGCAACACCCTTCACGCCCAACAGCGCACGCCAGAATGGCCATACTCCGGGGTCAAGAGGAGGCCAAGGGCCGCCCGTCAGCGAGTATGTGGCCGAGCAGAATCGGGCCTTTGAAGAATCAAAGATAGCGAATCACGTCATGATCGATCAACATCAACCTCACTACTTTGCCCGCGCCAAGGCTACAGAAAATAAGGGTGTTGGGCCCTTGCCTGTCCTCGCCACCATCGCCGCCGCGAGCAATAATCCAGCCGAAATGACAACAGCCTCCACCATCGATGGCGAGGACGAGGATAGGGGACGTCCAGTTACGGTGGAGAAATCCGAAGACCGTCAGGACTGGCACAGTCTGGATCTGAGCGGCCAAGGATTACGTGCCATCTCTTTGACCGTCTTCAATCGCTATGCCTTCGTCGAAGAGTTGTATCTTCCCTCTAACAACCTCACATATCTCCCCCCAGATTGGTCAATTGAGAAAGCTGCGACACCTCGACGTGTCTTTCAACCAATTGATAGAGCTGCCCCCGGAGCTAGGCATGTGCACACCACTCCGCAAGCTTCTTTTGTTCAATAACCAGATCCGGACTCTCCCCTCGGAGCTAGGCGGTCTGCAGTTTCTGGAGTTCTTGGGCTTTCAGGGGAATCCGTTGGACAGCGAATTGATCAAACGTCTGAACGACGATGGCACCCGAAGCTTAATCAACTACCTCAAGGAACATGCACCGGGTAAGTAGGCGTAACCATCCTGTCGCTACGCTTCAGCTGCTGACTTTCCTCATGTAGTGCCTCTCCCCCACAGCCCCGCGCTATTGTCCCCCTGCAAGATGAAGTTTCCCCGACCATGGAGCGCATCCGCGTGCTCTCCTGGAATACCCTGTGCGACAAATATGCCACGATGCAGACGTACGGGTACACACCCGCCAGCGCGCTATCTTGGGAATACCGCAGCGAAAGCATCTTGAGGGAACTGAGACACCGCGACGCCGATATCATGTGTCTTCAAGAGACTGCCGGCGACGCCTTCGAGACTTTCTTCACCCCCGAACTAGCCAAAGACGATTACAGAGGTGTTTTCTGGCCGAAGACAAGAGTATCACACATGCGCGACAAGACGGAGCAGGGTCTGGTCGATGGCTGCTCGATCTTTTACAAGAACACCAAATACATTCTGTTGGATAAGCAGCTGGTGGATTTCCGCCAGATGGCCATTAACCGTGCTGACATGAAGACTACCGAGGACGTCTTCAACCGTGTCATGCCCAAAGACAACATTGGTGTCCTCTGTTTTTTCGAGTCACGCGCCACTGGCTCTCGTTTCATTGTCGTGAATGCTCATCTCTGCTGGGAGGGCCATCTCGCCGACGTCAAGGCCATACAGACGGGCATTTTGATGGAAACCGTTACCAAGATGTCCGAGCGATACACGAGGAAACCTGCTGTGCCCTTGAGCGAGAAGAAGCTTGTCAGATTACCCACGACTGATGAAGTAACTGAATTGTCAGATGAGCATCCCGAACCGTCCCCGAGTCAGGACTATCGCACCAACACTGACATCCCGCTGCTTGTGTGTGGTGACTACAATTCAATCGACGATAGCTCGGTATACGAGCTGTTGGAGAAGGGACGGGTGCCGCCCGATCATCCGGACCTGGTCGGTCACTCGTACGGAAATTTCACCCGCGACGGCATCTCGCACCCGTTTAGTCTACGGTCAGCATATGCGCATGTCCAGAAGACGTCGGATGACTTGACGTTTACCAACTACACACCGACCTTTTCGGGTGTCATCGACTACATCTGGTACTCGACCAAT